>CATIUR010000003.1:42662500-51717500 GCA_949592205.1 Helichrysum umbraculigerum
AGGATCTGAAGGCTTATATTCTGAAGATAACTTCTGAAGCTGATGCCAAGACTGAAGAGATCACACAGGAGCTGACAACAAAGATAAAAAAGGATGCTACTGTCGCCATTTTTGAGTCTCAAATGAAAATGGTTGCCGAGGCCTCTAGCAGGGGTCTCGACACCTCATTCTGGCCCGTTGATACCTGGGCAAGCAAACTGGCTAAAGCCAAAGGCGAAACCCCAGAAGTAGCATCCACACCAGCATCCGTGATCCCAAAAGCTGCAGGAGTATCCTCTGCCAATCCAGAAGATGCAAACATGGATACTTTGGCTTCAGTCTCAGAGGTTCTCCAAGGGATGTCGGGAGCAGAAGACACCAACACATTGGGCAAGGAAGGCAAATGACTAGCCGGAGCCCAATCTCTAATTTCTCACATTTTATTTTCATGGTTTGTGGTGTAAACAAAAACAATCAATTTGGGGTGAGGTTGACCTGGCAAGGTCAACCATGGTGGTGTTTGAATGTGGTTCATGTTGGCCACAAGACAATTTAAATTTCCTGCTTTTCTTTTGAACTTTAATCTTAGGATTGTACAATCCTTAGACCTTTTGCCATTAATAATATTAGGATATTATCTACATCTTGTGTCTTCAGGATACTGAGGAGATTCCCTCAGTATACATATATATGTTTGCTTAGAAACAGGATCCTGGGGAGATTCCCTCAGGATACATCCAGGATAATGAGAAGATTTTCTCAACATCATAGGCTTCAAGGATCCTTAACTGGATCTGAGATAATGACGGGTTAGGGATCCTCGGATTCAAGGATCCTTAACCGGATTTCATACAAACTTGAATTTAGGATCCTGAGATTTCAAGATCCTAAAATAGACTGCTGATAATGAGGAACTCCCAATGAGTAATTCCTGTAACATATAAATGTTGAGAATTTGTCAAACAATTATGAAAACAATTTATTTTTTGAAAAAATGTTGTGATCTTAAAAAGATTTTGCAATCCTTAGATCAAAACAGCTTTTGATAATCATGAAAACATTAGAGCTAATAAAGTTATTTATTAGACTTAACCAATGAAAATTTTGATAATGTGAATACATTATAACCATTGGATAGTTTAAGAAAACTATAAAAGTGACATGTAAATGCCAAACCATTAGGTAATGTGAAAACATTACAAACCGTTTGATTCTTGGGCTACGCCATTTGAGACATGAAAATGCCTAACCAATTGGTAATGTGAAAACATTACAAACCTTAGAGTGACGTGAAAACGACACAAACCTTAGATCGATACGTTTAGTGCACATCAGTATCGACATTCGTTAGCGCTTGATCTATAGGCCAACGGAAATGAAGTTGCCGGGTACCAGAGGCATCACCGATTCCCTAACCATGGCACTATAGTCAAACATCGTGCGCACTCGGCGAGGTGTCAAAACCCTATTCGTAGAGAGGTGTTTATCCGTACGGAAACCTCTAAACCTTAGAGAATCGCTGGGATCCTTAAGGGAGGAGAGGTGGCCAACCCCTAATCTTCATTCCATGATCATTAAGTGTATGAACTACAACAAATACAAAATCTTGGATAAAGGTGGGTGTTAGTTTGCCTAACACCCCTCCGATGCTTAAGTCAGTAGGGTATTCAATGAGAATAATAATCATAATAAACTTTCATGCATATATATATATATATATATATATATATATATATATATATATATATATATATATATATAATACACACATACATATATAGTAAAAAGTATTAAAATCAATGAAAAGTTAAGGATCACAGGAGTACCTTTCGTGTTGAAATAAAAACATTCAACTTAAACATGGTAGAGTTTCAAATGAATGGCATTCCAGGATCTTGGAAGTAGTTCTCTATCCATATTGGCCAACCAATATGCCCCCCCCCCCCTTTCCAGCATCCGAATCTATTAAATATGGACCTTCCCCCTTTGGTGCTAGCTTTCCTTCCGCAGGATTCTTAGTATTTTGAAATACTTTCCTTAATACCAAATCTCCTACTCGAAACCTTCTTATCCTGACATTTTTCTTGTAGGATCTTGAAATCCTCTGTTGGTATGCTGCAATCCTGAATTTAGCAAGATCCCTTAACTCATCCACAGTGTCCAGATCCTGAATCAACGCTTCCTTGTTTGCTTCCAAAGTCTGCATCCGGGATCTTACCGTTGGGATTACCATTTCTGTCGGGATCATGGCCTCGGATCCAAACACCAAAGCAAAAGGAGTTTGCTTAGTTGCCTCCTTTTCAGTGGTCCTATCAGCCTATAGCACAAAAGGCAATTCTTCATCCCATCTTCCTTTCTTAGCATCCAGCCTCTTCTTAAGATTGTTGATTATGATCTTGTTGCTAGATTCCGCTTGTCCGTTAGCTTGAGGATGGACTGGTGTTGAAGTTATCATCTTGACTCCCCAACTTTCACAAAACTTAGCTGTTCTTCTTCCAATAAATTGAGATCCATTGTCACACACTATTTCTGCCGGGATCCCAAACCTTGTGAGGATATTTCTCTTGATGAATGAGATAACATCCTTTTCCTTTACTTGAACAAATGCTTCAGCTTCAATCCATTTTGAAAAATAATCCGTCATTGCAAGCATAAACACTTTTCCTCCTGGAGCAACAGGTAGTTTTCCAACAATATCCATTCCCCATTTCATAAACGGCCATGGTGAGATAATCGGATGCATCGGTTCTGCTGGTTGATGATAGATGTTTCCGTGTCTTTGACAAGCATCACACTTGCGAGCAAAATCCATGGAATCCTTCTTCATTGTAGGCCAGAAGTATCCTGTCCTTAAAGCTTTTGAAAATAATGCTCTGCCCCCAGAATGATTCCCACAATCGCCTTCATGTATATCCTTGAGAACTGCTTTTGCTTCAGGATCCTCAAGGCATCGCAATAATGGTCCTGCAAGTGATTTTTTATACAATATACCATTTTCAATAGTAAAACGGGATACCTTTAACCTGAAGGCTTTAGGATTGTTTTCATCCTTAGGGATCACATCGTGTTGTAAGTATTCCATGATCGGTTGCATCCATGATCCTGACTTGCCCCAAGAACCTGATGCATTCGAATTATCTCCAGGTTGAGGATCCTCAACATCACAGATTTGCTCTTCGTTGAGATCCTTATCAGCGATGGCAGGCGCTACAATATGTATAATTGGTATTTTGACATCCGGTGGGATCCTTAGACTTGATCCCATATTAGCCAAAGCATCCGCTTCAGTGTTGTCCTCACGTGGTACCTGTTGAATGTCGAAGATCTCGAACCTACCTGCAAGATCCTTAACAATCTCCAAATACGCAGCTAATCTATCTACTTTTACAGTATGAGATCCATTATAATGATTAGCAATCAACAATGAGTCAACATACACATTTAAGTATTTTATTCCAATATCCTTAGCTAATTGTAATCCCGCAATTAATGCTTCATATTCTGCCTCATTATTTGTAGCTTGAAATTCACATCTTATGGCTTGAGGCATGATATCACCTTGAGGTGATTTTAATACAATTCCTAATCCAGTTCCTTTTATATTAGAAGCACCATCAGTATATAATGTCCATCTTTCATTTATTTGATTTAGTTCTTGCACTTCTAAATCTACTTCATTTTGAAGATCACTAGTAAAGTCAGTAATAAAATCCGCTAAAGCTTGAGATTTAATTGCGTTCCTAGGTTCATAAATTAGATTATAAGCACTTAATTTTACAGACCATTTAGCTAAACGTCCTGAAATTTCTGGTTTTCTCAAAACGTTTTTAATAGGATAATTAGTTCTTACATGTATCGGGTGTGTCTCAAAATAATGCCTAAGTTTAGTTGATGCCATGACTAATGCAAGTATAAGTTTTTCGAGATGAGAATACCTGGTTTCAGCATCTAATAGGCTTTTACTTACGTAGTAAACAGGATGTTGTTGCCCTTCATGATCCTTCACGAGCACTGCACTTACAGCATTTCTGGATACTGATAAATAGAGAAACAGTGGTTCACCATTCTCAGTCTTCTTCAATAAAGGAGCTGATGACAAGTAATCCTTCAATTCTTGAAATGCAGCTTCATGCTTTTCTCCCCATTTGAATTTTTTGTTCTTTTTGAGGATATCATAGAATTCCTTGCATCTATCTGAGGATCTTGAAATGAAACGGTTCAGAGCTGCTATTCTTCCCCTCAACCTTTGTATATCCTTCGGATTTGATGGAGACTTTAAGTTCAGAATAGCTTTGATCTGTTCTGGGCTAGATTCTATCCCTCTCTTGGACACCATGTATCCCAAGAATTTTCCTACCCCCACTCCAAAGTGGCATTTAGCAGGATTAAGCTTCATGTTGTACTGATCCAAAATGTCAAAGGCCACCTTAAGATCCTGAAGATGATCCTCAGTTTTCTTTGACTTTACTACCATATCATCGATGTATACTTCCATTGTGCTTCCCAATTGGTCTTTGAACATCATGTTGACTAGCCTTTGGTATGTTGCACCTGCATTTTTAAGACCAAAAGGCATAGCAACATAACAATAGATACCTGTGGGGGTTATGAAGGCTGTGTCTTCTTGGTCTGCGGGTTCCATCTGGATTTTTTGAAATCCTGATGAATCATCCATAAAGGTTAGGATCTCATGCCCAGCCGTAGCATCCACCATTGAATCTATATGAGGCAATGGAAAAGGATCCTTTGGGCAGGCTTTATTGAGATCCGTGTAGTCCACACACACTCTCCATTTCCCATTCTTCTTTTGTACCACCACCACGTTTGCCAACCATCTTGGAAATTTTACTTCCCTTATCATGCCAGCAACAAGTATTCTCTCAACATCTGCCTGGATAATAGCGTTCCTTTCCGGCGCAAATTTTCTTCTCTTTTCTTGAACCAGCCTGAAACTATTATCAATTCCAAGTTTATGAGTTATAATATCCTTAGATATACCTGTCATATCTTCTGGCTTCTAGGCAAAGGTTGACTTTCTGTGGTTCAAGAACTTCATCAGATCCTGTTCGAGATCCTTCGGGATCCCTGATCCTATTAGCACCTTTTCCTCAGGATCCTTTGAGTTCAGCGGCATTTCTTTGACATCTTGTTCTTCTGTATCCAAGACATCCCATGCCTTATTCTTTAATCGCTATGCTGACGAAGGCTTGGCAGTAGGTTTCATTGATGTTGTATAACAATCCTTTGCTTCTTGTTGGTCGCTGCTGATCTTGACCACCCCCCACGGAATTGGTAACTTAACGCATTGATGATACGTTGACGGTACCGCTTTCATATCATGCAACCAAGGCCTTCCTAGGATAATGTTATAGCTTGACAAACAATCCATAACACAAAATTTCTGAATAGAGTTTACCCCTTTAATGTAAATTGGCAACTTAATATCACCAACTGTATTCTTTGCTTCTCCACTGAATCCTACCAATACAGTGGATCTTGAGGTGATCTCTGATTCTGGAATACCCATTCTTTTCAAGGTCTCTAAACGAATGATGTTGACTGAGCTCCGCCATCGATCAGGATCCTTCGTACAAAATGATTGGCAACATAAAGAGTAATAACCAAACCGTCATGGTGAGGATCCTGAACTTCTTCCAAATCATCCTCATCAAATGCTATAACCTTCTCATCTTTCTTTATGGAAGTCCTTGTTGGTTTATATGGCTTTTCTGACTTGGATTCCCTTGCGTGCCTCTTGGCTGCAGAATAAGAAGTGCCACATTGTAACACCCTCAAATTTCGGGTCGCGGAAGCAGTCGGGTCGGGTGTTACTAAATCAAATATCACAAGCACCAAGATATATAATGAACGACTCTAAATGAGACGTTGAAAATAGTTATACATTTACCAAATAAACGTTTACAAAGTTAACAGTGGTTTTCAATTACATAAATTGAAATAAACAGTAAATGCAGTGTTGACCCAAAGTTTGAAAACATGCGACTCGAGCTAGCATAGCTTGTAGTGGTCCTAATCCTGCTGGCCACCTGAGAATACATACTAAAACAGGTCAGCTATAAAGCTGGTGAGTTCACAGAGTAATTAATATGAAATCGTGTGATAATACCATCCGTATTATAAAAAGCGGTTATCCACCGTGTGTTTAGATTTAATGAGTTTGCAAAGACATTACAAAAGTTATATATCGGGGTGTAGGTTACCCTAACCATATGATTTACTAGATAGTGGAGTTTAGTATGTATCGGCTATTAGTCTTTACTTAGAAGTACGGGTTCCTAGAAGTAGGTCACCTACCCATGTAGGAACCACAACATATGTTGATTAGTTAATAATTAATCCCGAGTCCCAATAATCCAACGGATTATCCTGCAAGTATTTAAGAAATGAAAGTAGCACTACGTGCATACTTTATGTTCAAGAGCACCACGTGCTTAACTGGATAAACAATGAAGCAACCCGTGCTTCGTTTCAAAAGTAGCGAGGTACTCCGTACCTGAGGTGTGTAATAGGTATGCATATGTATGAAGCACCACGTGCTTAGCAATGTAGTAATGTAGTGAGGCGCTCCGTGCCTGATGTACGAAATAAGTACGCATAGATAAGAAGCACCACGTGCTTAGTAAGGTAGTAGTATGTATACATCAACATGTATGGGTAATCAGTAGTAGCACTACGTGCCAAGTAGTGGTTCAGCGAACCCGGAAGTAGCACAACGTGCCAAGTAGTGGTTCAGCGAACCCGGAAGTAGCACAACGTGCCCGGAAGTAGCGCAACGCGCCCAGTGATGGCCTTACAGGCTCGGCAGTAGCATAACATGCCTACTGTGTGATCAGATGAAGCATTGCATGCTTGTTTAATGTTAATGAAGCACTACGTGCTTAATGATGTAAGTAGGGTGTGTACATGTATATATATATATAAGTGAAGCACCGCGTGCTTGTTAGTCTAAGCGTGTGTACATCATCATGTACATGTAATCAGAAGTGGCACCACGTGCCAAGTAGTGGTTCAACGAACCCGGAAGTAGCACAACGTGCCCGGAAGTAGCGCAACGCGCCCAGTAATGGCCCCACGGGCTCGATAGTAGCACAACGTGCTAAACAGTTTATGTATGCATAAATTAGTGCAAGCTATCTACAGATAAACACTACACTCAATTTATGTGTGTTTATTACCCTACGGTAATACTGAAGGTGTAATCTAACAATCTACACCTATGATTAAAGTTTAGTGTTTACAATGTTTCTAAGTGTGACTAATCACCACCCAGATGATGGGTGTAGCATGTCATGTCTAGATGCGTATAAACGCCACCTAGCTATTAAGAGTAGTACATAATGCCTAAGTGTGTCGTTACAACACTTAGTTGTCGAAAAGTACCTACAGCACTTAAATGATGGATACTATCAGTCGGTTCTATAAATCGTGACTTGATTAGTAAGTGTGGTCTCTAGGTTGTGTTTCACGAGTAAACTAGCCAAATCTAGTAATACTGAATCGCCGATGTGACGAAGTGTTTAAATGTTGTTCCTTGTATAATTCTAGTTGTTGTCTTGCTAAAGCACACTTAGTTTGTATAGTACGTACGGTTGTCTCAAGGCGTTGGGGTCTAACATGTCATTTGGAAACATTTGTAAAGCAGTTGTAAGTTCGTTTATCAACGAAAAGTAAGTAAATCATGAGTATGTATCTCCCCCAAAATCAGTGAAAACAGTAAAAAGGAGGGGCTATGAACTCACCTGGAGAGCTAGCAACCCTTAAGTTACGCGCGAGTGAAATGAAGACCTCCTAGTGTCCTAAACACGTGAGGTTCCGTATAAGTATATAGACATAAATTATCCAATTCATTTGCTTAATCGATTAAATCGTACTCAATGTGTTTGACACGCGTTTACGTTTCAAAGTTTGTAAGAAAGTTCGGTTCGTTCGTGGCGTATTGGAATTATATTTTGAAAATATAATTATAGTGTTTTTCATATAAATAACCTCGTTTAAACGCGTTTCGGTTCGTATATAATTGCGTATATGTTTCCGGATAAGTTTGACATTTTAAAAGTGAGTTTTTAGTTCAAAAACTGATAATAGCGACACTTCATGCGTCACTGAGGGGTTTATAGCGTCACTAGGCTAGTGACTCAGAAGTTTGGAAAATTCGGCATTTTAGCGACACTTAATTAGTGCCGCTATGAGGTTAGTGACGCATATAGCGTCACTTGAGAAGTGACGCAGAGGGCTTAGTGACGCAGTTCGTTTCTACCGAAAGTTGTGGTTTCTGCTGAAGATAGCGACACTTGAGAAGTGTCGCGTGTTTCTGCCGAAAGTTATGTGATTGCGTCACTACGGAAGTGACGCTATATATGACATAGCGACACTTAGGAAGTGTCGCTACACTGTTTTTGGTCTGTGGGCGACACTTCCGTCTGCTCGACGGGTTTTCACCCAAAACCACGGATCGAAGCCAAAAACCACAAAATCGACAATAATAGACTTATATAATGATAATATATGATGTATTAAGTGGTATAAACATGTATTTAAGTGTAGATCGGAAGTTTTCTTACAAATCAAAATGAGATCCGAAAATGGTGTGGATGATGATGAAATCGGATGGTGATGATGATGATGATGCTGCCGATGATGACGATGGTGGTGGTGGCTACGTGCGGCGGTCGGTGGTGGTGATGATGATGGTGGTTTGTTGTTGTTGTTGTTGTATAGTTAAAGAGAGAAAGAGATAGAGATGAGAGGTGAAGAAGAAGAAAAAGAAAATAAATAGGGAAGGGGAGGCCGGCTCACCTTTTTGGTGGGTTGGTTTCCCCCAATTTGCGGTATAAAATACCCGTGTTTTCGTACCCGTTCGCAAAATAAATAATATTTTTAATTTCGTAATATTTATTCGTACAATTAATAATGGTTTCGAATTTGAACATTTTATAAAATAAAATGTTTAAGTTTAAATTGTTCGAGTCGTTTTAGTTTTTGAATATATCATTTTTAAATGATACGAAGGTATTTAAGTTTCGTCTAGCTAAAATACGTTTTAAACAAAACGATTTATGTTCTAAAATAGTTTAATATTTCCCGCGTAAATAACGTTCATTAAAAATAATAACACATTATTTAAAAGTAATACGTACTAAATACGATTGTTTAAAGTTTAAATTAGGAGCGAAAATTGGCCTTTTTGACCGGGTGTTACATTCTCCCCCTGTTAAGAAAATTTCGTCCCGAAATTTAAAGTGATGTCGTGGTCGCGTGGGACTTGGGGAGCAATGTACGTATGAGGCGTTTATCGCGTAGATGGTAGACATACAATGTCTATATCGAGTTTGGAAGCAGTCAATCCATGACTGTGTCGCGGTTTATCGTTGTAGTTACATTCAGATTAGATATCCCTAAGTAATCGTCTAGGGAAGATCCTATCAGGACTAAATACCTAGGATAAAATAAATTAGCTAGTCTGCTGAAAGCAAACTCTAAGTTTAACATTGACCTAGTCGTGTCTTTCCGATGATGCCTTAAGCGTTTAAATTTTTCAAATGGTGTGTGGGATGACATCTAGATGTTTAAAGAGTTAAATAATTAAGTTGTTGAGAAAGGACGCAACCTTCCTACCTTAGAGATCCCGCTAGGCGTTATTGTAGAGTCTCGGGCAGTCTCTTTTGAGGTGTCCAGGGTCTCCGCATTCGAAACAGACCTTCGGGCCGTTAGGGTTTGAGATAGTAGTAGGGACTCTGCAGTTCCTAGTTTGGTGTCCAAAACTTCTACACCTGTTGCATGGCGTGCCACACGCCCCCGTATGATGGCTTTCACATTTGGGGCAGAAGGGTTTGTTTCCCTTGTATTTCTTCTCTCCAGGTTTGATTATATTGAGTGATACGGGTTCAGGTCTTAAGGTTAGCTCGTGGCTATTGCTGGAATTTCCATCCCACTTCCTCTTGCTATAGGGATTAGGTGATCGAGGGTGTGACTCATTGTCGGCTTTCATCGCCATTAGTTCAAGGGCTAAACGTATGGCTTTTCGGATGGTTGTAGGTGCGGATGAGATGACGTTCCCTCGGATAGGCTTAGGAAGACCTAGAATGTATTTTCTGATACGCGTGGGCTCTGAGTTTACTATGTTCGGGCATAAGGGTGCCAATTGTTGGAATCGAGTGGTGTACGAGGTGATGTCATTCCCTTTCACAGTGAGGTTCCAGAGTTCAACCTCGAGTCGATGTATTTCCTCGTTAGGACAGTACTCTTCCTTGAGCATTTGTTTCAGTTCCTCCCAGGGCATCCTGTAAGCAACGTCGATGCTCATGGAATGAACTTGGGTGTTCCACCAGGTAAGTGCACCTTCCTCAAAAGTGCAGGTAGAGAGTCTGACCTTGCGGTCGTCAGGGCATTCGCAGAGACAGAATATGGATTCCATTTTCTCAATCCACCTAGTCAAGCCAATAGCTCCTTCGGTTCCCGAGAAGTGTAGTGGTTTGCACCTCATAAATTCTTTATAAGTGCAGGGTCTCGTTTGGAGTGGGTTGTTCAGTGCGGCATCGCCGTCATTTCGTAGGTTTCGTGAGAGTAACGCATCGGTCACTCCTTGAGCAATGTATCGAGCGAGTTCAGCTTCGTCGAAAGTCAGTTGCCTTGAAGACATGTTCCTTTAAGAAAAGGCAAAAGTGGATAAGTTGTCGTGATAGTGTTGATTTCTCCAAGTATTTTATAAGAATGAGATAGGATTCTATATCCGTATCTAAGTCGAGGTTTCCAGTTTTGTGTGTGGCGGACATCGCCCCGCGTTACGTGATTTTGATGTGACAGTTTTCGTTCTTATCGAGTTATCCAAATCGTTGTGTCTATTTGTTCACTTTTCCAATGATGGGATTTAGTTAAGTAGTTTTGATTGGCAGTCATAATCATGACTAAGTAGTATTATTCCTCATAGTCGTTCAAGGTTATGCTATGGTGATGATCCTACAGATCATAATGCAGTATTAACCTACCGTGTGTGTAGCACCATGTGCTATAAGTATAGTACTAATTGTACCATAAATGCAGTACTATTTGTACTGAAATGCGAAGTCGACATACTATAAGTACAGTGTCCGAAACACCGTACTTGCGAACTACGTATTGTAAATGCAGCACCCTGTGCCGTAAAAGTAGTGCCACGCACTGTAATGCAGTACTCAAAGTACTGTAGGTAGGTAGGGATCGTATATTTCTTGAACGTAGCCTCCAAGGCTGTATGTGTATAAGTCATGGGATTTCTATACGTAGCAAGTATACGTACATAATAAAAGTCAGGTATGGCACCTCGTGCCCAGTTAAGTAAGTGTATATGTATATATGTAAGTCGTACATGCAACTATAACAAGTCTACATGAAAAATTGAAGTAGCACCTAGTGCTATATTGCAGTGCTATCAGCACAGCAATTGAAATACTAATGTATTGTGATTGTAGTACCGAAGTACTATGAAATGCAGCACTATGTGCCGTAATGTAGTGCCCACGGTACCGTAATTGCAGTACCCATGTACTGTGAGTGTAGCATCAACATGCTATGATTGTAGTATTGACATACAATGGAAGCTGCACTAACGTGCTCAAATCGTGGTATTAACATACCGTGAAATCGTGGCATCACGTGCCGTTGTTTTACACAAGTATAGCCCTCGGGCCGTCAGTAAGTTTGAAGGTAATTCGTGGACTTAGTCATTACGATCATCCCTCGCAATACTAATCGTTCGTGACCAACCTGGTCAAAATTTGAGGTCAAGTCGTAGAGGTTGGGAAGCTGGCGATATGCCACTTCGAAAGTATATATCAGTACTACAGCGGAATCATGTCAGATGTAATCGTACCTACATGTATACAGATATGTAGGAATAATATACATGTAAGGCCTATTCATATATACCTACAGTACATATAATAGCCTAGGGTGTCTAGCAATAACAATTAACAATCAGAGTCATCTATCGTATTCCCTGCTTCAATATGACTCCCATTCAGACTTCACATCATCTTCCGTTAATTGTACATAGTTGGCCAGACTATGTTAAATTAAGTTCGTATGATGTGATTCCTGAACCAGTCATACCTAGCAAGGAATACTGCCTAACGGTCATAGTCTAGGCCCACTAAATGCAACCTAGTTTACTATAACCTTAGGCTCTGATACCAATCTGTAACACCCTCAAATTTCGGGTCGCGGAAGCAGTCGGGTCGGGTGTTACTAAATCAAATATCACAAGCACCAAGATATATAATGAACGACTCTAAATGAGACGTTGAAAATAGTTATACATTTACCAAATAAACGTTTACAAAGTTAACAGTGGTTTTCAATTACATAAATTGAAATAAACAGTAAATGCAGTGTTGACCCAAAGTTTGAAAACATGCGACTCGAGCTAGCATAGCTTGTAGTGGTCCTAATCCTGCTGGCCACCTGAGAATACATACTAAAACAGGTCAGCTATAAAGCTGGTGAGTTCACAGAGTAATTAATATGAAATCGTGTGATAATACCATCCGTATTATAAAAAGCGGTTATCCACCGTGTGTTTAGATTTAATGAGTTTGCAAAGACATTACAAAAGTTATATATCGGGGTGTAGGTTACCCTAACCATATGATTTACTAGATAGTGGAGTTTAGTATGTATCGGCTATTAGTCTTTACTTAGAAGTATGGGTTCCTAGAAGTAGGTCACCTACCCATGTAGGAACCACAACATATGTTGATTAGTTAATAATTAATCCCGAGTCCCAATAATCCAACGGATTATCCTGCAAGTATTTAAGAAATGAAAGTAGCACTACGTGCATACTTTATGTTCAAGAGCACCACGTGCTTAACTGGATAAACAATGAAGCAACCCGTGCTTCGTTTCAAAAGTAGCGAGGTACTCCGTACCTGAGGTGTGTAATAGGTATGCATATGTATGAAGCACCACGTGCTTAGCAATGTAGTAATGTAGTGAGGCGCTCCGTGCCTGATGTACGAAATAAGTACGCATAGATAAGAAGCACCACGTGCTTAGTAAGGTAGTAGTATGTATACATCAACATGTATGGGTAATCAGTAGTAGCACTACGTGCCAAGTAGTGGTTCAGCGAACCCGGAAGTAGCACAACGTGCCAAGTAGTGGTTCAGCGAACCCGGAAGTAGCACAACGTGCCCGGAAGTAGCGCAACGCGCCCAGTGATGGCCTTACAGGCTCGGCAGTAGCATAACATGCCTACTGTGTGATCAGATGAAGCATTGCATGCTTGTTTAATGTTAATGAAGCACTACGTGCTTAATGATGTAAGTAGGGTGTGTACATGTATATATATATATATAAGTGAAGCACCGCGTGCTTGTTAGTGTAAGCGTGTGTACATCATCATGTACATGTAATCAGAAGTGGCACCACGTGCCAAGTAGTGGTTCAACGAACCCGGAAGTAGCACAACGTGCCCGGAAGTAGCGCAACGCGCCCAGTAATGGCCCCACGGGCTCGATAGTAGCACAACGTGCTAAACAGTTTATGTATGCATAAATTAGTGCAAGCTATCTACAGATAAACACTACACTCAATTTATGTGTGTTTATTACCCTACGGTAATACTGAAGGTGTAATCTAACAATCTACACCTATGATTAAAGTTTAGTGTTTACAATGTTTCTAAGTGTGACTAATCACCACCCAGATGATGGGTGTAGCATGTCATGTCTAGATGCGTATAAACGCCACCTAGCTATTAAGAGTAGTACATAATGCCTAAGTGTGTCGTTACAACACTTAGTTGTCGAAAAGTACCTACAGCACTTAAATGATGGATACTATCAGTCGGTTCTATAAATCGTGACTTGATTAGTAAGTGTGGTCTCTAGGTTGTGTTTCACGAGTAAACTAGCCAAATCTAGTAATACTGAATCGCCGATGTGACGAAGTGTTTAAATGTTGTTCCTTGTATAATTCTAGTTGTTGTCTTGCTAAAGCACACTTAGTTTGCATAGTACGTACGGTTGTCTCAAGGCGTTGGGGTCTAACATGTTATTTGCAAACATTTGTAAAGCAGTTGTAAGTTCGTTTATCAACGAAAAGTAAGTAAATCATGAGTATGTATCTCCCCCAAAATCAGTGAAAACAGTAAAAAGGAGGGGCTATGAACTCACCTGGAGAGCTAGCAACCCTTAAGTTACGCGCGAGTGAAATGAAGACCTCCTAGTGTCCTAAACACGTGAGGTTCCGTATAAGTATATAGACATAAATTATCCAATTCATTTGCTTAATCGATTAAATCGTACTCAATGTGTTTGACACGAGTTTACGTTTCAAAGTTTGTAAGAAAGTTCGGTTCGTTCGCGGCGTATTGGAATTATATTTTGAAAATATAATTATAGTGTTTTTCGTATAAATAACCTCGTTTAAACGCGTTTCGGTTCGTATATAATTGCGTATATGTTTCCGGATAAGTTTGACATTTTAAAAGTGAGTTGTTAGTTCAAAAACTGATAATAGCGACACTTCATACGTCACTGAGGGGTTTATAGCGTCACTAGGCTAGTGACTCAGAAGTTTGGAAAATTCAGCATTTTAGCGACACTTAATTAGTGCCGCTATGAGGTTAGTGACGCATATAGCGTCACTTAAGAAGTGATGCAGAGGGCTTAGTGACGCAGTTCGTTTCTACCGAAAGTTGTGGTTTCTGCTGAAGATAGCGACACTTGAGAAGTGTCGCGTGTTTCTGCCGAAAGTTATGTGATTGCGTCACTACGGGAGTGACGCTATATATGACATAGCGACACTTAGGAAGTGTCGCTACACTGTTTTTGGTCTGTGGGCGACACTTCCGTCTGCTCGACGGGTTTTCACCCAAAACCACGGATCGAAGCCAAAAACCACAAAATCGACAATAATAGACTTATATAATGATAATATATGATGTATTAAGTGGTATAAACATGTATTTAAGTGTAGATCGGAAGTTTTCTTACAAATCAAAATGAGATCCGAAAATGGTGTGGATGATGATGAAATCGGATGGTGATGATGATGATGATGCTGCCGATGATGACGATGGTGGTGGTGGCTACGTGCGGCGGTCGGTGGTGGTGATGATGATGGTGGTTTGTTGTTGTTGTTGTTGTATAGTTAAAGAGAGAAAGAGATAGAGATGAGAGGTGAAGAAGAAGAAAAAGAAAATAAATGGGGAAGGGGAGGCCGGCTCACCTTTTTGGTGGGTTGGTTTCCCCCAATTTGCGGTATAAAATACCCGTGTTTTCGTACCCGTTCGCAAAATAAATAATATTTTTAATTTCGTAATATTTATTCGTACAATTAATAATGGTTTCGAATTGGAACATTTTATAAAATAAAATGTTTAAGTTTAAATTGTTCGAGTCGTTTTAGTTTTTGAATATATCATTTTTAAATGATACGAAGGTATTTAAGTTTCGTCTAGCTAAAATACGTTTTAAACAAAACGATTTATGTTCTAAAATAGTTTAATATTTCCCGCGTAAATAACGTTCATTAAAAATAATAACACATTATTTAAAAGTAATACGTACTAAATACGATTGTTTAAAGTTTAAATTAGGCGCGAAAATTGGCCTTTTTGACCGGGTGTTACACACATATATCAGAACCACCAGAAATAAAATTGATTACCTTAGCGTCTGAAAGTGGGGATCCTGCTCTAGTAGGGATCCTACGATTATCCTGAGACCCAGGATCCTGAGCCGTGTTATGATCCATTGCGTGATCCTTCTTTTTCCCAAGCAAATCCTTCAAGTATCCTTTGTTGAGTAAATGGCTGATCTCTTTTCGGAGAGCTATGCAATTCTCCGTTATGTGGTCGAAATCTTCATGGTACGCACACCATTTAGATTTATCCTTCCATGCATAAGTTTTATCAATCTTCTTGGGCCATCTCGCCTTGTCTCCTAGATCCTGCATGGCACATAATATATCTGTTGTATCCACAGAAAAATTATAGTCAGTTATTTTAGGATACTCTTCATCATCTTCGTCGATAGTATTCACACGACGATCCTCATTTCTGGTAAACGGTTTGCTTTTGTTTGATCTAAATGAGGATGAATCCGATTTCCTGTTGGGCCTATCATATGCTGATAGAGTATCCACCCTTTTCTGTATCATCGCATCTTCTTCCAGCCTGATAAACCTTAAGGCCCTGATCCTGACTTCATCGAAGTACCTGCAAGGATTCATAACAAGATCCTCATAAAATGGGGAATCCCTTTTGATCCCCATCTTAAAGGCTTGCACAGCGGTAGGCATATCCAAATTAGGTATATTTAATGATGCTCTTCCGAATCTCCCTTTAAAATCTCGAAGAGACTCATTAGCTTTTTGAACAACTCTGTACAAATCAGTCGTTAATTTTTTAAATGTTCTACTGCAAGAGAATTGATTATTAAACAAATTAACCAAATGAGCAAATGAAGTAATAGAGTAAGGGGGAACGTTTAACAGCCATTTCAGTGCGGATCCTATGAGAGTAGAGCCAAAGCCCTTGCATAAGCATGCTTCTTTAAGATCAGAAGGAATTGGGATGATCTCCATTCTTTCCCGGTATTGCGCAATATGCTCTTCAGGATCCGTCGTTCCATCGTACAACTTCATATTTGGTGTCTGAAATCTCTTCGGGATCTCAGCATCACAGATAGGTGGTGCGAATCTCGAGATCCTATGTGCTATTGGAGCGACTTCGGGGATTGGTTGTACAACTCCAGGAACACTTGATATCATATCCTTCAGTTTCTGTATCTCCCTTGCCATCATAGGACTAACTCCAGGATCCTGAAAATTGTTAGTCCCAACAGTATTATTAGAAGTAAAATTATTAAACATGTTACCACCGTCAGGAGTCCTGTATGAGGATCCCGGATTAGATTGTTGACCCCTTGATGTAGAAACTCCTGTAGCAAATATTGGATCTGGGATCCTTGTGCTCCCTTGCATAGATATGAAATCTCCTTGATGTTCCGCAGATGGAGGAGTACCAAAATCAAGGATCCTGCTTCGGATAGGAGTAGTGACTTGAGTAGAGGGAGTACTATCTCTTGCCCTCAAATTCTCCACATCCTTTCTCAGGATTTCGTTGCTTCTCTCCACTCGTTGAAGCTGCTCTTTTCCTGCGTAAACATAGACACAATATCCCGGTTAGCGATCATAACAGGGTCTGGATCTGATAGGAATCCAGCCCCCGATGATGTGGATCCAGCCAACGGCAGCCTCGTATAGACATTTTGTGGCTGTTGCTGAGATGATGTGAGAGGTGGAGCGGCAGGAAGAGTGGTTCTAGCAGAAGACGATGATGATGGCACGGTAGATGATGTAGATCGTCCTTGGCTCGACATTTTTGACATAAATTTTTGGAAAAAATGACTCAACAAGGATTTTAACAAAAACTTGATCAAGCAAAACACCAATTGCCCCACGGTGGGCGCCAAATTGTTTTGGTCAAAAATTACTAAAAGCAATTAAGTGATCAAAAATTAGTTTGTGAGGTCAGGTGTAAAAATTACTATCAAGATAATTACGCCTTTACACGATTATCTCTATTAGTAAGTCAATATTTCATGTTAAAAAGATTGATTGAATCCGTGGATCCTTGTTGAACAAACGTTTTAATATCAAAGCTCAAGAACAGATTGTACATATGATGCTAATTAGGATTCTACAAAGTTTAGAAAAAATCTACCCACAACATATATGTACATACATACGTATATGTATATATATGTACATATACATATATATGTATATACATATATATATGTACATACATACATATATATACATATATATATGTACATACATACATACATACATACATATATATATACATATATATATATATATATATATATATAACAAAAAGTACTATTCAATTAACTTCACGATTCGAGTATAAAAAATTGATGTTTGACTCGGCTCGTTTGGAAGCTCGTTTAGTTCCGAGTCAAACGAGCTATTCTAGTCGAACGAGTCGAGTTATATAAGAATATTGTATATTTAAAACTTAAAATATATATATATATATATATATATATATATATATATATATATATATATATATGTATGTAAATACATATATATATGTATGTATGTATGTATGTATGTATGTACATACATATATATATATATATATGTATGTATGTATGTATGTACATACATATATATATGTATGTATGTATGTATGTATGTATGTATGTATGTATGTATGTATATATATATATATATATATATATATATATATATATACATGTACATATATATATGTATGTATGTACATATATATATGTATATGTATGTATGTATGTATGTATGTATATATATATATATATATACATGTACATATATATATACATACATACATACATATATATATGTACATGTATATATATATATATATATATATATATATATATATACATATATATATATATATATACATACATACATACATACATATACATATATATATGTACATACATATATATATATATATATATATATATATATATATATATATATATATATTTAAAGTTTTAAATATACAATATTCTTATATAACTCGACTCGTTCGACTAGAATAGCTCGTTTGACTCGGAACTAAACGAGCTTCCGAACGAGCCGAGTCAAACATCAATTTTTTATACTCGAATCGTGAAGTTAATTGAATAGTACTTTTTGTTCGAGCTCGACTCGTGTTCGAATATTATCAAACTCGAATTCAACTTAAACGAGCTTGAACTCGAGTAGCTCGTTAAATGATTGATTCGTTAACACCCCTATCTCTGACTTGTGAATTACATCCAGATCCATTGTTTTGAAGTGCCTCTGGCCACCAGCTTCAAGCTGGCGGCAGTAGGAAGAGGACCATATAATTTCGTTTTAACTTTCACAAATAAATTGCATATATTAATTTTCCTTCTTAGCTCTCAATTTTTTTACATTAGTGTCCACCCATTGTCAGTTTTCTGCAAGTAGTTTCTTAAGTCTCAACCACCTTCACCAGTCCGTCATTTTGGCAACTTCTTTTTCATCTCCTCATCTCTGTTTACCACCACCTCGAAGATGTTCATCATCAACATTTTCTCCCTTTTCCTGGGTCGCTCATATTCAAAGGTCCTCAGACCATTGGCTACGCTAAAGGTACATTGTGTTGTTAATTAGTTCAAGGTTCTGCAGGTTTGCAGCTTAGCTTTGAGGTGTTTCCCCAAATTCTTGAGGTTATAAGCGGCTTGATGTTTTCGATGATATATAATGGTTGACTGGTTGTCCAGTTAGCCCAAATGGGCTGAATCACTCTTGGTATGGTGTGGTTATTTATGTGACGAATCTTCCTACCACATGTACCAATGACGAATCTATTCGTTACTCTTCTAGTTACAGAAATGATTCAAAGATAATGTGTATCTTCCATAACGGAACTGGTGGATCCCAGTATAGTAGTACTCGTGTAGTTTCCTCGTGTGATGAAACCTGCACTTCTTCTCTTTTTGCCATCGTCATCGTCATTATTATTAAAAGAGACACTAATATCTTTCAAGATATTTGTTCATCAGTTCATCCAACCGAGACTATCCGGTAAAGCAATATGCAATGCTGAACTTGCAGCCTGGAAAACTGTGCTATAAGGGTGGGTACCATTGCAACTGCGAAAAGGGTTACAATGGCAATCCATATCTCGGTCGGGGCTGCCAAGGTCAATTTGCTTTAAACTAGTTAACATTTTGGAATTGCTACGTGTCAATTTTGATACTACGTATATAATTTCATCAAATTTCTACCAGAGGATCCTATTTTGTAATACCCGCGCTATGCAGCGGAATACGATAGTCGTATAATATGTTTGTTCTTCAAGGACTATCCACGAAAATGACTAAATAATGATAGTCTACTCGTATGTAGAGTTGAGAATTCAAAATGCGTTGGTGAAAACTGAAAATAATGAAAATAATAAATTAATAGTACAAAATAAAAATTACATAAGTTAAATTTGGAAACACCAAATAATAATAAAGTTTTGTAAGTGTTCACTCAAAGTCACTAATACTTTTATTGTGTTGATTTAATCACTCAACTTTTATTGTATTTTCTTTAATCACTCAACTTTTATGAAATGTTCACATCTTGTAAAAATATCTTAATTTTGTCAATTATCTTATATTACAATGGTGACATGGATTATTGTCATAACAGAGGAGATTCAAGAAAGGGTCATTGCTCGTGTGGTTCAAAGTAATAAAATCGTCATCATCTTCATGAAAGTTACTTTTAGAAGTTTTAGCACCCACATCAGAACTTTTAGCATTACTCACATCAGAACTTTTAGCACTCACATTAAACGTAGCATTATTAACATCAACAATGTCCGTCAAATTATCTACCCCTATTAAATCTGTCAATTTCTCATCATATAATGATCAATATATAAACCAATACGTCCACCATTTGCAACCCCATGATCCAATAATCTATATATATCAAGTTCACATTTTATGACTCTCAAACCGGTGCTTAGAGTCTTGCCAGCAACAAAATAGTACAAGCTTTTACACTTTGACCTCGTTAGTTTCTCAATGAATTCTACAAAATCACTAAACTCCATGTTCCCAAAATCAACTTGACTTATAGTTCGTACCACACCGAATGAATACCTTAATGGGTTTCTTTGAAAAACCCCATTGTAGTTCACGTCAAGAGTAACGAAATTGGAACTTGAAGATGACGGCATTCGGTTAGCAAAGGAAAAAAAACATACATATATATAACGATACGGTATAGAAATCAAAGAACTCTAGTTCATAATCGTTCAAGACTTTTAACTAACCTCAGAGAGAAATATACGATCTTTAGTTTGATCGAGACCCACTTGCCTTCAGATTTCAATTGTGCCGCTTTCAAAACCGTAAAACCATTTATTTATTGATTCCTGTTAGAGAACGGCAGGTATATATTGCATGTTAGTGTTATAAGGTAAATATAATATAATATAATTCCATGTCATACTTCCATGTCAACCATTTTATTTAAACAAAATCCATGTCAGCTTTTAATTCACAAAAATAAGTTAATTTCACAATATATGAACACTAAATGAAAGTTGAGTGATTTAATCAACACATAATGAAACTTGAGTGATTAAATCCAAGTGAAAAAAGTATAAGTGACTTTGAGTGAACACTCATGAAACTTCATTATTATTTGGTGACATAAACCTATATAAATAAGGAAATAAGTAGCATTAGATGGGAGATGTAAAAAGGGCAAATCTATCTTTTTAATTTAAATTAAGAATTTTAATATTCAATAGTGAACATGCTTTATAAGTATTATAGATTATAGATTATATATTATATATATAGTGGGAGGTTCAAGTGAGAACCAACTAAAGGTTGAGAACTCATGAGATCCACTAAATTACGTGTTTGTTTTCATGTGATTAACTTCAGTCATATGTAAATCCTAAATTTATGGTTTAAAATTTAATACACATTTTAACCGATTTGTTCACATTATCGTTCAAATGTGAACATATATTTGTTTTTTTTTTTTGTTTTTTTGTGTTTTCCGATATAATTTTAAGATTTTTTTGACTTTTTTTTCAATAAAACGTAAATCAATGTTCACATATAGATGAGGTTTATCACATGTGAACAAACATGTAATCTAGTCGTTCTCACAAGTTCTCAACTTTTAGTTTCCTATATATGTGTATATATATATATATATATATATATATATATATATTGGAATGATCTACATGGAAATGCATTTTTTGGGTGGAAGGGAGAAGCGTTATTATTCATTAAGAAACATATTACCTTCGCCCATACAAATCTCACAAAAAACGAACTGAAATTTAGTGAATAGTTATCAGAATCAATGTTATGAATGTTAAGCTTCTTTAATTTGATAAATTTTTTCTACAAGTTATAACACCGATTTATAAATATTAGACAACGTTAATATTCATCGCGATGAATGCTAGTTAACATTCATTGTGATGAATGTTAAAATTAAAAATATTTTTCAAATAATGTGATGTTTTAACATTCATTGTAAGGAATGTTAGTTAACGTTCATCATGGTGAATGTTAACAATTTATTAAATAAATATAACTGATGTCAGATGACGATATGTATAAGTCAACGGAGCTTTATTTTCATCCATACAGTAGAAAATTTTATAATTTGATACATACAATTATATTTAATGGGTTTTAAGCTTTTAGATAAGCTTTTCCATTATAGTAGAGGCTGTTTATCAATGGTTTATTAAACAAAAACCTTGTAAAATGGTTATCATCGGAGATGCACTAAGATGTTATATACGAGTAATTTAACAGATGGTATTTATTGTGGAATTTTACATTTTATATGGAGAAGCGGTAGTCTATGGGAAGTATACAGTCACTAGAAAACATGCATTACGACTATTTAGTTACATGTAATTGCAAAACATATTGATTCCTACTAGCCTTGTACCCGCGCAAAGCGGCGACCACGAATAATTATTAACGACTATTTTATTTTATGATAGTTGCGTTGTTTTAAGCTATTCCAACAGTTTCAAGCAATCATAAATGGTTTTAGTATCAAAATACGTGGTTTTGAGTGACAAAGTCTCAAAGCATCCTAGTTTCGTTTCAACTTAGAATAACACAAAGTTCTTTTTGACATATTCATTTCTAGATCTATTTATTTATACATTGACATCACGCTTTAGAGCTAAGTTACCAACACTTTGTAGTATTACATCCGTTGCAATTCTATTTTTCATATATCATTTGTATTATATCCCAAAATAATTAGAGAGTATCAAATATGTTTTTAAACGATCGAGTTTTAAAGCATTTTCGATTGAGTTCTAAAGCATCTCCACTACAGCATTCCATCTTAGTTTAGAATATTATAAAGTTTTTTTTTTCGGATAAATTATTTCTAAAGTCTATTACTCCGTATTATTTATATGTTAATATTTGTATCACTTAAAGCATACAACATATTTTCCGTATTGTTGAGTCGTTAAAAAAAAAAAAGAACTCTCATTTCAAATTTCAAAAATAAAGAAAATTAATGAGTATACGAAAAATTACAACTATGTATCCTATCCTATCATATGATAATAAAATAAGGGTTGACTATTGCTGACCAATAAGATTTCATTTTTCTCAAGTTAAATAATTTCTGATTGGTTGAAATTGAAAGTGGACAATTATTTTGGTACATCCCAAAAAAGAAAAATGGACAATTAAATTGAGACGGAGAGAGTAAGAAAGAGCAAAAAGTACAAAAACAGAGTATTTTAAAAAAGAAACATATATTCCGTAGTATTATACTCGCGACAATTCTTTCTAGCTTTATACATGGAGTATATTATTTTTTTGTCCATAAATTTACGACATTCTTAATATATGAACTTTTCAAAATAAATTTGCTGGTGACTTATACTCCTACTACAGCATCCAAACGTTAAATTATAAATAATAATAAAAAAGATCGTGTACAACATTAAACCACATCAAAATACAAACAACCACCACATACAATACAAACAGGTAGTTAACTTTAATAAAATCTTAAATACCCAGTACAACATATGGAGTACACATAAACAAAATATATCTATACAAAGTTTCGAACTAAAGCATGACATGACTCTAATAAGCCAATAACTTTAACTCGATCAAAATAAAAATATATAAATTCACTACTAGAAAAACTGCCAATACCAACAGCCTAATTTCGTTGGTAAAGGGGTATATTTCGTTGGTATTAGGTGTTACCAACGACTTTATCAACGATTCACGGTCGTGGCGAATATGCTCGTCACAAATTCAATAATACCAACGAAAGTCGTTAAGTCGTTGGTCAAATTCCAACGAATGTATAGGTAGTTGCTAAAATTCATCAAATTGTTATGTCGTTGGTATCTCAAAAATAGCAACAAAAACTAAGTTGTTGCTTGCTGCTGAAAGCAGCAACAACTAAAAAGTTGTTGAAAGATTAAAATAGCAACGAATCAAAGTTGTTGGCATTGATAATTAGCAACAAGATATCTGCAACGATTTCTCTTTCTACCTGCATGATTTGTTGCTAGTATTTGGGTACCAAAAATAAAAAATTAAATGACACATTTCTTCTGTACCTGCTATACACAAGAAAATACCAAAATAAAATAGTTTCAACATAAATATAATGAAACTACAACACAAACCAATTCATACGGCATTTGTTCCAAAATAACCAAAAACTAGTTTGCTATAGTATGAGTTCAACCAGAACATTACATAAATAGCTAGCAGAAAGCTTAGTTTGCGCCAAAAATGGGTCAAGCAAACACCAGATTACTCTCCCGAAGAAACGCAATTTCGTTGATCACCTAACATGGCTTCAACTTGGCATGTTAGTCGAGCATTGTCTTCCATCAACACAATAAAATCTTCATAGTCTTCATTTGTGCACCCTCTCAAAGAGTTCAACTTTAGTTGGAGGTCTTCCTAATTAAATCTCCTGCACATAACATCATAATTGCAGCAATGTTTAGAGTACATCCACAATAAAAAGTTAACCTTATTAAGGGACCCTCTTATTTCCATGTGATATTCTCATGTCATTCTAAGATTAACTTTTGACTCTAGTAAAACACTCACAAATAGCATAACATAGAAATTACTGTAAATTACAGCTCACAAGTAATATTCAAGTAGCATGTGGGTCAGAAAATATCAAGAATTTTGGATCATTGTTATGGGGTTAAACAGGGCATCAGCATAGTATGTACAGTCCCGTATGCCTACCAAGCCTGTCTTCCAGCCCAGTTTGTTCATTAATTCAATCACGCATAACGCATTCAAATATGTTTTCATCACATATATAAAAAAAGTTGTTTGGCCTGTATGACTCGTCTTTCAATAACCCCCACTATATTCCTAAAGACAAAATATGTCTAATAGATTAATAAATCCTCTTATATCCATGACCGTACGACCCGTGACTAGCAGGATAATGGCAGGTACATGTCGAATCCAATTATGAACCCTCATTTTTCCAACCCGTATGAGCAGCGAATAAATATTTATACATATACATACTATCTACATTTAAAATATGTAAGTGTACATACCAATTGGTGGAGGTGTATCTCAAAGTTACTTGAGCCACCGGTATGTCTAACGTACATTCCCATACTTGCTTCAACGCCTGGAATCCTCTTCCTATTTTCAGTGCCTATTTGTGATCGCTGCCTCCATTCTGGTGTCATCCATGACTCTAGAATTCCCTCCCAATCTTCTTGGTCAACAAAATCAGGACAACGGTACTTCCAATTAGTTGGGTCTGCACTATGTGTCTTACGCTTACAATTTTCCCTAATCACATTCCATGTACTTCGACAAAGTTTCTTCGCCTTGTTTTCCCATACACTTCTAGCCTTTTTGGAATCTAATTGTTCCTCATATTGATATCGATCCTAAAATAGCATGTAATATAATTGATCATAAAATGTTTATTATAATCGAACACTTAAAAAACTATTTTAAATAATTACCTGAAAACATTTGTACAAGTGCTCCACCAAATTCTTATCAAGATTCTGCCACTGACTTTGTTTTCCATAGAAGTTTCCCCTGAATAACTTTGAAATTGTTCTTGGTACCTCTTTATCTAGATATCTATACAAATTTACAATGCACATTGTTGATTGTATTGACTTAATGAGATTGAAATAATAAACTTTTGTATGATACTTACTGATCACGAGATACACGTATCACTTTACAATCAAATGAACCAGTTGATATAGTTTTGGCTTTGTATGGACCCCTAGGTCCCCTAGCCATCTGGAATGGAGTTAATCAAATAGAATATAACCCTATAATACAAGAACGAGTAAGCATATAAACGGATCTTCAAACAAGTAATACATATATATATTATTAATTATTAATCGATATATGTCGAAAATAGCGGTTGTTAATGCTTGTAGCTTGCTTCTGTCCTTAGTCAATTTTGGAATGAAGCATGCACTTAAGCAAATTACAGATGCTAAACATTCTTGTATATTCAAAAAGTCCAATAGGTACAACCATCACTTAAACACTTAGAACTTATAATCGTGAATGATGCTGCATTAGTATACACTTATCAACACAATAGTGGCACGTAAATCAATTTTATAATCAAGTCCACATTATAGAGAATCAATTTTAGTAATAACTATAGAACATTAATTTAATACATACGTATATAAACTTAAGAAGCAAATATAAATTGCACATCATTATAACCAGCTAGACAAATTAAAAGCATAAGTATATATTATAATCACTATGAACTATCAAATCGAGACACAAAAGTACAGCCACAAAAAACTAATATAAAACTTAGCACTTGAATCCATTATAAACCAAAACAATATAGCATAACAATACATAAAACAATAACTTAATAAAGTAGTCGGACCAAAAATACAGTGGTATACGGTGGTGTTCAAACAATAACTTACTTCATTTACTCTTGGTAAATCATACATGTGTGATATTAGGAAGTAATCAAAGAACCGCTAGTGTGAATGAGGCTTGAAGACCATGGATAGGGAGTGGTGGTGTTAACCTTGGCGGCGAGGTGAAGATTTGAGGCTGTAACGATGGCGACTACGTGAAGTAGAGGGAGAAGATATTACGATATGCAGAGAGAATAAAATGGATATGATGAAAATTCGGTTTTGGGGGAAGATTTAGGGAAAGTAGATTTTGGGGAAAGATTTGGGGGGAGATTTAAGATTTTCACCAATTTTGGATTTGGGGGATGTTTTCACCGATTTAGGATTTGGGAGGGAGAAATTTCACCAATTTTTGATTTGGGGGAACTAAAAACAAACACAATTTTTTAACAATTCCCCTTCTCATTATAAAAAATATATTTATGCATAAATTTTATAAATTCATTGCCTTGGATTGGGTTCGACTTGTGTTAATAAATATGCTTGACTCACTAATACAAGCTCGAGCTAGTATAAGCTCGTTTATTCAACCATAATAATAACTTGAACTCGAATACTATCGAATATTAAGTAATTAAGTTTATAACCTTTACGCAATGACTAGTGAATTTATTGTGTTAACGAGTAGAGCATTTAACGAGCTACTCGAGTAGTCGCGTTTGACCTCGTTTAACTTGAATTCGAGTTTGATAGTATTGAACACGAGTCGAGCTCAAACAAAAAATACTATTCAATTAACTTCATGAGTCGAGTATAAAAAAATTGATGTTCGACTCAGCTCGTTCGGAAGCTCGTTTAGTTCCGGGTCAAACGAGCTATCCGAGTCAAATGAGTCGAGTCTGTATAAGAATATTGTATACTTCGAACTTTAAATATATATAACTAATAAATCTAAACCTTAGCCAAATAACTTAAACCAACTGGTTCATTTTTTAAGAATTTGAACGGAACATTAAAAAAACAAAATAAGAAACCAAGCCGGACCAAATCACCATTTGGTTGATTAAGTTAATTTGTTTATTATGTATAAAACATAGCAAGAAACTAACACTACCGGCTTAGGGCAACTTGTTTTGATTAATCGATCTATTATTTATTCGGTTGAGTCACGCATATACATAACGATGATATTTTATTTCTTATGGTGATGTGTCGTCAACCGACAGTTTCAATACAATGTCGCTTAGGGAGTACCGTGGCGCTAGCAGACCAGCTTTCAATGGGTGATAATGATTTGTAATTGTGCGAGCCTAAAACTTCAAACTACCTACTAGCATTAGATATGGGTACCTAAACCTAGTACATAGTAAGATGATCAAATGTCGTCTTCAAACGACCAAATTTGAAGCTTGGCTTTTTTGGATAAGTCATTAGCCAAGCTAGCTCATAGTGGGTGAAGATAAGTATCATTCATTCAATGACCTCATTGGTAATAAAGCATCGTTGCTGAGTACAAGTGGTCCGTGATCAAAGAGCGTTAGCAACATCCAAGTTAGACACGTGATGGAATGCGCGACATCAAGGTTAATTGTCATTTAGCAACATTCCGTTTATATTCTATAGAAAATTTCTAGAGTACCGCCTTTTTAACAAAAAAGAAAAGAAAACGCTAATAGTAAGAATTTGGGAAGAAGTAAAAAAGGACACTAAGGACTAGCGGTTTAAATGCAAAGCTGAGAAATTCCAACGATAACTAATGAAGACTTGAATATAGTTCGGTATAAAAAGTACATTTGATTGTCAATAAAATATGTATTAAAAAATTTAAATACCTTGCTATGTAATAAGAAAACTATTTAATCAGAAAATATCATGTCAACCAAATTACCAACCACTTTACATCATTGGTAAATTAAAGCTCGTCTTACAACATCTAGTTGGTAATGTCGTTGGTAATCCCATAGTTAACCAACGACATACACGATGTTGGTAAAAGTCGTTGGAATTTTAGTTACCAACGAATTTTTTTTTGTTGGAATACATTTTCATAATTTCATAAGATTTTTTTGTGCAGAAAGTCGTTGGTAAAATTTGGCGGGAAGTTTCCCTCCAAAATTTCAATGAATTTGCCAACAATTTGGTCGTTGGTAAATTAAAAACTTGTTTTTATAACATTTCATTGGAATAGTTGTTGGTAAATCAAGATTTTATCAACGACTTTGTTATCGTTGCCAAAAAGTCGTTGGTATTGGCAGTATTTCTAGTAGTGATTGAAGTACCATTCAAAAACAACATCATAAACATACACATCTGAAATAGAGATTGAGGTGTGAAACTTGTTGCTAGTTAAAAGGAATCGTCAATTTCTAGCATCAAAAATAAAGACAACAATGACCAAAAACATTTACAATTATATATCTAACAATACCTTTTAGAGATATTTGAACATCAAATGACATGATTTCATTTTCACGTCTACAAATATTACTTGCCGTAGATATGGTACAACCTGAAAACAAAAAAAAAAACAAAAAAAAAAATTCAAAAAATGAGTTAGTAGATTTTTTTGGAAGCCAAAAATTGTAGATCTGCAAGGCAGCCACCCATACTTTGACTACATGACCTACTTCAAAGATTTAGGATTCTAAAATTTTCAAATTTAAACAATTTTCTATACTTGCATTTTCAACTTTAAACAATTGTACTTCTTCTCCCTTTATCGGGCCCCGGTATGTATTCTTAACTCTCTTGAAAGCATTCGTAGAAAATTTTTTTGGGACGGTGGGAAAGGGTTGGGTCATCATTTGTCTTGGATTAATTGGAATTGTACTCTTTCTTACTTTGGGTCTGGTGGGTTAATTATTGGGAGTCTTAAGGCTTTAAATTGGAGTTTGCTCAGGAAATGGTGGTGGCGATTTAAACGGAGGGAGAGGCGCTACGGGTTAGGGTTATGATCAAGTCGATATATTGAAGTAATGGGGGTTTGGAAGAGGGGGCTAGTAGGTTAAATGGGAAAGGAAGGATGTGGGGGTGATATAGTGAAGATTGGGAATGTGATTGATGAGGTAGGAATTAATTTTACAAAATCTTTTGGGAAAGTTATAAATAATGGTTTGAATACTTAGTTTTGGAAAGTTGGTGGGTAGAAAATGGAGGAGGGGAGATTCTTAGTAAAAAATTTAGGCGTTTGTATCATTTAGAAAATAATAAAGACGTGAAAGTGGGGGAGAAAGGGACTTGGGAAGGGGATATATGGTCCTGGAAATGGGATTGGAGAGGTGAGTTAAGAGGAAGGGTGTTAGGAGAGTTTGAGGATCTTTGTAGGGTTTTAGAAGTTTGTAGTGTCAAGAAGGAGGGAATGGATAAGTGGAAATGGGAAATGGGTAAGGAGGATTGCTTTTCCGTTCGAGAATTAAGGAGTATTGTAACACCCCCAAATTCACTGTTTGGTGGAAGCAAGTTTTTGGGTGCTACTAATCAAATATCACAGCGCAAAGATAAAGCAAACGACATCTATATGCAACGTTTGTAAATTAGTTACATTCCCATAGATATAATGTTTGAAAACTTAATGTTTTCGTATACAAAAATGTAGTTTCCTAGAGTCCACGCGTATAGCGGGAGATTCTATTACATAATCGTAATATACAAAAGATAATGCTAAGAATCTCCGTTAATGCAGTTGTGTTGAAATCATGCGACTCTAGCTATGTCCTGGAGTAATCCTACTCCGTCTGTGTACCTGAGAATACATGCTAAAAAGGTCAACACGAATGTTGGTGAATCTCACATGTTTGTAAGTAATATCAGTTTTGAACACAAGATTTTATCAGTAGTGCCCGTAGGCGAATAATCAATATTTGCAATCCCGCAAATGTAAAACCAGTATTTGCAATACAGCAAATGTAAGTAAGTAACTTATACCGTTGCCATGAGGCTCATAATCGAAGCTTAACCCGTAAGTAATAAGTTGCTCCTGTGACATGCTCGTAACTGAGCAAGCATATGTAACGAATAATAGTCTCCCGTTTATACAGAACGGTTCGTGGTAGCGCTACTACCCCGGGCGGGGAGGGTCATTTCCCTAATGGATCCATTAACTAGTGTTCGCGCTTAAGTCCATAACTAACGATATATGATGGAGAGACTTCTGTAAATAGTAAATAACTCATGCAATTCCATTTGGTGTAGTAAGCAGTTTTAGTACTTGTGTTCAAGGTAAATCAGTAGCATGTATCTCCCTCAGTAAGAAAAACAGTAAAAGTGGGGCCGTAAGACTCACCTGAGTCTTGTAGTAAGCAGTAGCAAATAGCAAGTAGTAAGTAAAGCAAGTAGGTTCTCCGAACCCGTAACCTTCAAATGCCTAAACATATGAGGTTATGTAAGTATGTGTCCCGCAAGAGGTTTCGTTTAGTTGTACACAACTAGTATGCCCGATGTCTGTTTAAGTGTTCGTAATCGTTTGTCTTTAGAAAACATGTTTGGCCCGTTGGTGACGGTTTGTAATAATAATTCTAAAATGTTGATTTTGCTACAGTAAATGTATTACAGTGAATTGCTACAGTAAAATTTGACTTTGCTACAGTAACTTTGACTTTGCTATAGTGAAAATCCTTCAAAATTTCTGATTCTGCGACACAATTTGCGACACGAGGATTTGGTAAGCGACACAAGCGTTGTGTCGCATAGGAATGCGACACAAGAGCTTAGCGACACACGGGTTGTGTCGCATAAGCGTTCGATGCTAAATCAATAGCGACATAAGGGTTGTGTCGTATTTGGTTTACGACACACGGTGCGACATAATGGTATGACACAAAATACGACACAATGTGGATTATACGACACAACTTGCAACACAACATGCGACACAAGCGTTGTGTCGCAAAGATGAACACCAGCCCAGAAAGTTTCGGCTGTCGCGATTTTTCGACCAAAAACTCAAATCTAACGTATTTTTAAGTTGTAAAATCGTGTTTTATTCATACATATGGACAATACTAAGTTGTGTAAACATTATAACATCCAAATAGTACATCAAAATGAGTAGATCTAAGTTTTTAGAAACTTCTTACAATTGCAAATCGAAGCCAAACGGGGAAGAAAGCGAGTATGGTGCCTTTGTTAATCTTGTTCCTCTCGTGATGGTGATTCCGAAAATGTAATTCTTGTGGGTCGATTTGTGAATCCGAAAATTGGTGGGGATTTTTAGAGAGAGTTTGAGTTTGTGTGTGTTTTGTTAAAATGAAAATGAAATGAAGAAAGTGAGGTGTAGGTGGTGGTGGTGGCTGGTTCCAAAAAGGGAAGGAGGGAAAACACTTCTCAAAATACAGTATTTACTCCGTGTCCTAATTGATTAATCGTTCGTTTTTAGTATTTAACCAAACAGTTATATTTTTAAAACGTGACTGGGGTATTTTGATAAAAATACCTTGAAATTAGTTATAAAAACATTTGTCGAGATATTTAAATTATCTGATTCGCGTTTAATACGTTTTTGCTAAAATACTCATAATGTTGTCGCGCTAATCTAATAGCGTCCGTTCGAATATGTATTTATACAGTAAAATACGTTCCCATTATTTAAGTAAGTTTTGTCACCAACGTCCAAGTAAAATGTATCGGACTCTGTTCGGTTAATCCGTACGATTTATCCAAATCGCGTAAGTACACACATATATATAAATCACCTTATATATACAGATAGAGTCTGTAATTAGTCCTATTACATACTAATTACAACTAGTTACAAATAATCAGGCATAATTAATTATCCTAATTAGGCAGGTGTTACAAGTATGGTTGACAAAAAATTGCTTAGAGAGGTGAGAAGTAGAAAGGAGACAATTTGGGGTAGAGCAGTTCCAAGGAAGGTGTGTATATTTATATGGAGACTTAGGAATGGGAGACTTCCGGTTAAAGAGGTGATGGATAACATGGGTGTGGATCTGGATAGTGTATTGTGTCCTTGGTGCGAAGAAGGTATTGAGACTATTGACCATTGTTTTCTCAACTGCAAGCAAATAAAAGATTTTTTGGTCTAAAATGTTTAACTGGTGGGGTTTGGGTCAAGCAAATGTCGGGTCGATTGAAGTTGCTAAAATAAGTTGGAGCAGGAGGAATCCTGCAGAGGGTCTGTTTTAATTGTCTATTGGTGATGGGTTGAAATAAATGATAGAAATGAAACAAACATTAAATGATAGAAAACAAAAAATGAAGGAAAAAAAAAACTAATGCTAGTCTCAACATTTCATTTGTTAGTTGTAGAGTACACTTTTATCTTCGTTGGATATGGCTTGGTATTTTGAATATCCCGTAGTCAAAAACATAAAAAAAAAAAAAAAAACCTTGAAGATTCAAGAAACTTGTTTAAATGAATACAAAGAAAGAAATGACAAACCTGTTAACATTTGTTTATCGGCAAACTCCTACAAAGCATTCTACAAACACATCTAACAAGGTCAATAAACATCAAAATTTACCAATAGCCTAATATAATGTACGATCTAAACATTAAATGCAACATAAACTCAAACCCATAAAGAACCACCGTCATCTTATAAACTACAAAGTAACGGTGGTACTTTTATAGATCTTAGAAATGATGGGAGAATCTATAATAAAACAAAAAACAAAAAACAAAGATAAATGTTATGAAGCAAAAAAACAAACGAATTCAAACTTGGATTCGAAGAAAAAACACACAATGGAACTAACAGAAAAGTGCAAAACCGTTTCGATCCAGATGAGGGTAACTCGAAATTGAATCACGGGGGTTTGTTTCAGAAGCGACGGCCATCATATCATTATCTGTTGGAAACATTTGAATCTAACACACAAAAACACAAATTAAAACACCTTCAAGACAAACATAATATAGATGAGAAATTTAAGAAATACACAAGGATACTTTTGGATCTAGTAAAAGAAAAAGTTAAAATAGAAGAATTAATAAATCTCACCAATATTACGATGATGGTTTCGCGACTGTGTTGTGCAAAAAAGAAGGCGGTACGTGGGTTATGCGGTGTTGCATTTTCTAACGTTGTTGAGATTCTGTAATTTCTATTGTGTTAAGATTTGTGAGTTTGAGATTTGGATGAGAGGGGGAGAATGAGAATAGCGGAGAGAGAATTTTGTGAGTTTGAAATTTTGAATGATAGATATCATATTTGATATGGGATGAGAACAAGACTCATGTCTAGTCATGAGCAGATAAACTGGACGGTTGAGATTAATCTTGATTGAAATGGACGGTCAGGATTTCATCTTGACTTAAAATTAAGACTTCCAAAAATAGAAAGCGGCATATGCTTTATATAATAGTAAAGATTTCACGTGATCGTAACTATTGTAGTTTGATGTTCAATTAGATGCAAATTTTAAACTCAAAACTATTCAAATCATATGTAATCATAATAATTAGATACACAGCATGTGATCATATCATTAGTGTTATTCCATGGTGTTTGATTACATGTGCTTAATCAAAAGCAAATTTCAAGTTTACTTTTTTTTTTTATCAACTCATAGTCTAGTTGGTTTCGGAGATGGGTCATTTCACCCAGGTTCAATTCACACCAACAGCAAAGAGGAACATATATGATTCATTAGAAAATTATTTGGTGTTGTTGGATACGTTGGTTAAGTCACCACCTGAGCGGGCCGCTAGGTGAGCTTGATTTACGTTACACGTGATGGGTTTAAGGCGGTCTAGCGTGGACCGATTATGGTTGCCGGAATTTCAACAAGACTAATTACATTTGATCGTTAGCTTTTACTCATATATAATTATACAGTTATATCTATATACGAGTAATCACATAATTATTGTATCTAGCTATGAATAATCTTACGACAATCACTAATCACGTATATATTCTAAGTCTAATGTTCTAGTCATTTGATAACTCAATTCGTGTAATTATAACTAAAGTCATGTGAATTTTCTTTAATTTTCAGAATTTTATTGGAATCATATGTGATAATTCTTAATTAATGGCATGTGATTACAGTCATTGATCATAGTTATTATTATTTGGTGTTTAATCACATAAAAACATTTTTTTTTTTTTATAATTAAGAAAATTGAGATATGATAACTTAGTTATGTAATAATAACAAAACTGTCAATAAATATTCATCAGGTGACGGGTTGAAGAAAAACCCGCAAATACGGATAATCGACAGTTAAATAAATGCATTTAAGATTGGAATGATGAACGCAAACTAACGTACGAAGCTTTTGGAAACTTATTGTTCCGTATGCATTATGGCAGATTTGGTTTGTAAGAACTGAAGCAACTTCAATTTAAATTACAAGTATTGTTGCTGGTCAAGAGCCCTTTCTTTGGTTAAACGAAAAGTATTTCAGTGTGCATTAGAGCTAAAGTTATGCCATCTTCACATTTTCAAACATGGATTGAGCAACCATGGATTCTTCACAAGTATGCTTAGTGTTTATATTCAAAAATTTTGTATAGGTGATATAATTGTCTTTAGGGTAAATTACAGAAAGCATCCATGTGGTTGTCACTTTTTGCAGAGATCATCACTCGTCTTCGTTTTTTTGCAGAGATCATCATCGAACTTGTCAAATTCATCCCAAGTTCGTCACTCCGTCCAAATTTGTTAGTTTTTACCCGTTAAGTGGATACATGTGCGTCGCACGTGAGGGTACTTTTGTCTTTTCCTTTTCCTGCCTTTAATACTCCCTCCCCCTCTTTAATACTCCCTTCCCGTCCACACAAACACATTCACTCAGTCACACCATTTTCAAAAACCCACCCCTTTCTTTCTCGTAAAATCCAATCCAAAATCTTTCCAACCATGGTCGTACTATGTCGGTGTCATAAACCCACAATTATTATGACATCTTGGACAGATAAGAACCCGGGTCGTCGTTATTATGGTTGTGACCAACCGGTAAGTTAATTATAAACCCTAACTTCATTTTAATTTTAAAATTTTGTTAAAACCCTAATTATTTCATATTCTATTTACAGTTTAACAATTGTGGGCACAATGGATGGTTTGACCCACCAATGTGCAAACGAGCTGTGGATATAATACCCGGGTTGTTGAGAGCTAGAAATCGTCATGAAAAAGAGATTAATGCAAGAGCTAAAGAAGCTAAAGAAGCGGCTATGTTCAAGAAGCATTTGATTTGGAGTTGGATCTTGTTTGGTATTTATGTTTATATTCGGGGCTGGTAGTGTTAGGAAAACATGTTGTTGTTGTCAAGATCAGTGTTAAGATCCGTGTAGTTGTTGACTTTTGTAGTCAAAAGTGACCTATTTTGGATGTTTGGATGTAAATGTCACAATTTGGGAAATATTAATGACTATGATATATTTCCGGGTATATTTCAAAGTTCTTCACTTGATATTTGTTTGTTCTTCAATTGCAGAGTTTCACCAAATTGTAAATGTAACATCCTCTCCGGTAGCCTGGTATTTTTCTATTTATAATTGTGTATTTAATAGTTTTAAATAATTTTGCAATATAATTGTTTAATTGTGAAAGTTACAGAAATATGTCTTAGGACTTATTGTGGATAATGAAATGTTGCTTGTTTTAATATATTAAAGTTGACGGTACAATAAAATGAATTTCTCGCATTTAGCAATTAGGTGCCAGACAATAGATTTAGAGCGGGTATTAAATACCCAATGTTGTAGGCCGGTTTATATGGGGACCGACCTAACCCTTTTGATCACTTTACCAATTCCATTTCATTTCATCTTTTCCTTTTAGAACCAAAAACAAATAAACCCTAAATATGATCCATTAAAATTGTCAAGAATTATAATCAAGATTTAAAGCTTCAAGTTGTGATTCAAGCTAGTAGCTCTCATCTTTTCTAGTCTTCATCTTCTTCATTTAGTAAGGTAAGAAAACTTATAGTTTATAAGTTCAAATGTTAAATAGAAATGAAATTGATGAATTGAATGATTCTTGTAAGTTTATATAGTGATTGTTTGTGTTATATGATGATGTGTGGTAATATTGGGGATGTTTGTAGCATTAGAATTGAGTTTGATGAGCTTGAATAATGAAAATGGAGTTAGGGTTCGTTCAGGTCTGTTCTTGAGCTGAAGAACAGATGAACGCGATCCCGGCTACGATTACGGATCGCGTTCCCTTGTTATAAATGTCTTAGTCGAGTTTTTGGCCTTAGAAACGCGATCCAGGCCTATCATCCGGATCGCGTTTGTTAGTGTTTTTCGGTGACAGAATTATTTCCTAAGGACGAACGCGATCCAGCCCTAACTAGTCAGGATCGCGTTTGCATAGTTAATTTTGATGGATTTTGCAAATTTCAAAAATGCATAAGTGTTTAGAAGGTGGTGCTTATAGTGGCACTTATTGGATGCTATAGTGGCATTTTGTAAAAATGCTTATTTTTTTATTTATTTACAAATTATGAGACAAAGTACTAACTTATGTTGATTATTGATTCTCAGATCCTCCGAAAGATAAGTGATCTCTGGAATCAGAGATTTTGAAGGCAAAGGTATCGGTGAGTGGATTCAAAACCCATCGTTTGGCTTAGTTGTAATCATTTGATTACAACGGGTAAACGTAGACTTGATTATTGGTTTGATTAGTTGTTATTGTTGATCATATGCCTATATGTGCTTTGTGTGGCCTTTGTGCATTGTTGTTAATGAGGTCAACGAGTTGATGAACTGTTGGTTGGGCTAGTGTGTTGTTGTGTGAATGGTACAGGGATGTACTTCATTTGTTGTGTGTGCTGAACTGTACCTAAGTATAATAAACACTAGCTATCGGTCTCGTCCGTTATGGCCATACGGATATGTTTGGATAAGTGATCTTGGGGAGCCGCCCGGGTACTAAGGTTATCCCCGGATCCGCCGATCCTCATTAAGTTGTTGTTGACTGTTGTGTTTGCGAATATTTGTTGTAGTTAATTGGTTTAGCTAAGTTGAATGTGGGGCGTTGGATTTACTCACTTAGCTATGTGCTAATCCCTTGTTGTTACTTCCTGCAGACTTTTGTTTATGCATGCGGGTGGGTAGCATGAAGGTCAAACCTTGAAAGCATGGAATGTTTGATATTCAAGCTACTCTGATTATTTTTGTAACAACTCAGTTTAGTTTATATAATACCCCGACATGCTAGTCTTTTGAACAAGTTTTAAATCGTAGTAACTTAATCATCTAAACTGTTTTGGTACTTTGGAAAAATATGTAATGAAGTATTGTGTTTTATTTACCTGCGCTTCCTTATTATCTTTAATATTATTACAAGTAAATGAGGGGTGTTATAAATTGGTATCAGAGCATAGTTTTTGGGATAATTGTTCATTGTTGAATGATCAATCCCAAAACTCGAGCGTAATATATCAAACATTCTTGGGTATGGGATTAGTATTGGTTGAAGGTAGTTAGTATTTAGATGCTAACGATTAACAAAAGTTCAAGTGTTGTGTTGAATTTCAGAAATGGCAGATAACGAACCACCGACCACCAACCCCAACAATGCCTCCAGGATAGTCGCTCCTCAAATCGGGACTCATACCGAGCAACATGATCATAATGGTACTTCTCAACCAACCGGACAACAATCTAACCGAGATGAGTATATTCATGAGATGGAAGGCGAGTTAGTATTCCTTAGGGAATTCAAGAGAAAAGCTGAGGAAGCTGCGACCAGACAGTTATTTCAGCAAACCCTAGTCTTTGGTTCTGGTTCATCCTCTCAATCAGAAAAGAAGTGTTCATACAAGACTTTTATGGCTAGTCGACCACAGGAATTTCAGGGAAGTAAAAATCCAACAATAACTTTGAATTGGCTTAGGGATATGGAACGCAAATTTGATGTGACTTGCTGTGATGAGGAACTTAAAGTCAAATATGCGGTTCAATGCATGAAGGATGATGCCATGGTTTGGTGGGATTCCATTACCGGTCATTTCACTCAACAACAGAAAGAAGCTATTAGTTGGTCTCAGTTTCATCAAGTTGTTCGTAACCAATATTGTTCGGATTTTGATATTGCTAGGATTCGAAGAGAGTTTGTGAATCTTCGATTAAAGGATGACATGACTATTGATGAATTGATTTCACAGTTTACGGATAAGCTTAGGTTCGTTAAACAATGGGTTCCGGATGAGAAAACTCAAATCGAACAATTTGTGGATGCTTTACCGGATAACTACCGTACGGTTGTGAGATTGGCTAAAGATTTATCGCATGCTTTTAACCTCGAACGGTCTGCCGATAGTGATTTGAGAGGCTTGCGATTATGGCAAGGAAGGGATACAAGTTTCTCTAAGGCAAGAACTGAATCGTCGGGTAAGAATAAATCCAAATGGCAAGGGAAACGGCACGGTGGTAAGAAATTTGTTGGAAGAAGTAGTTCTTCGGGAAGTTTTAATAGTTCCAACTGGTGTAGTTCGTGTAGGTCTCGGCATGATGGTCCGTGTACGGCTAAGACAAACAAATGTATGAAGTGTGGTGAATTAGGTCATGAGATAAAAAGTTGCTGTTATCCAAATTTTGTTTGTTGGACTTGTAAGAAAGAAGGGCATAGGGTTGGTCAATGTCCGGAGGCAAGGTCGACGGGGTCGGATTCGGTCGGGAGTTCGGGATCTTCCGGTCAGAAAAGAAAGAACCCTCCTCCAGCAACTAGTAGGGCTTTTCAGATGACGGTTGATGAGGCCGTGTGTACTGAAGATGTTATCACCGGTACATTTCTTATAAACTCTGTACCTGCATGTGTATTGTTTGATTCGGGTGCTAATTGTACTTTCATTTCTGTACAATTTTGTGATAAGTTGAAATTAGCCCCTACTGTGATAACAAAACCTATAGAAGTAGAAATAGTTAGTGGTAAGTTAGTTCATGTTACCACCTCGGTGACCGGAGTTAATATTACTATTGATGATCATGTTTTTCCTATTTCCTTTTTGTTGATGCCAATCCCTAGTTTTGATGTGATAATTGGTATGGATTGGTTGAGTCAGAATAAGGCTAGTATTGATTGTCATCGGAAGTTGGTTAGGATCCCAATCTCCGAAGGGTCATATGTTGTGGCTCGAGGAGAACGGGACGGTGTAGCTATTCCTTTGATTTCATTAATGAAAGCTAGGAAGTCATTGTCAAAAGGTTGTGAGTCATACCTAGCCTATGTAGTAGATGCCAAATTAGAAAGGAAAACTATTTCGGATGTTTCGGTTGTTTGTGAGTACTCTGAAGTGTTTCCCGATGAACTGCCGGGGTTACCACCAGTTAGGGAAGTACAATACAGAATTGATCTAGTTTCGGGCTCATTGCCGGTTGCTAAAGCTCCCTATAGGTTAGCTCCTTCAGAGATCCGTGAAATGATGAATCAGATTCAAGAGTTGTTGGATAAAGGTTTTATCAGACCTAGTTCCTCGCCATGGGGTGCACCAGTGTTATTCGTGAAAAAGAAAGACGGGTCGTTGCGCATGTGTATTGATTATAGAGAGTTGAACAAGAGAACGGTAAAGAATAAGTACCCTCTTCCTAGAATAGATGACTTGTTTGATCAGTTACAGGGTTCTTCAGTGTATTCTAAAATTGATCTGAGGTCGGGTTATCATCAAGTTCGTGTTCGTAAAGAAGATATACCTAAAACTGCTTTCCGAACCAGGTATGGGCATTATGAATTTCTGGTTATGCCTTTTGGTTTGACAAATGCTCCAGCAGTATTTATGGATTTGATGAACCGTGTGTGTCGACCATTTTTGGATCAATTTGTGATTGTTTTCATTGATGATATACTTATTTATTCGAAATCTGAAACTGAACATGCCACGCATTTGAGATTGGTTCTTGAAACATTGAGACGAGAACAGTTGTATGCAAAGTTTTCCAAATGTGAATTCTGGATTAGAGAAGTTCAGTTTTTGGGTCATATAATTTGTCAAGATGGTGTGAAAGTGGATCCATCAAAAGTTGCAGCTGTGATGAATTGGAATGCGCCGAAATCTGTCTATGAGATAAGGAGTTTCCTTGGGTTAGCGGGATATTATCGGAAGTTTATCAAAGATTTTTCTAAGATAGCCGGTCCGTTAACTAAGTTAACCCGTAAAGATGAGAAGTATGTGTGGACTGATCAACAGGAGCAAGCTTTTCAGATATTGAAACAATTGTTGTGTCAAACACCGATTTTAGCATTACCAGAAGGTACTGATGATTTTGTGGTTTATTGCGACGCTTCATATTCGGGTTTGGGTTGTGTCTTAATGAAAAGGGATAGAGTTATCGCTTATGCTTCTCGACAGTTGAAACCACATGAGAAGAATTATCCTACACATGATTTAGAACTCGCAGCAGTGGTATTTGCCTTAAAACTTTGGAGACATTACTTATATGGGACTCGATGTGTTGTTTGTACCGATCACAAGAGTTTACAGTATGTGTTCTCCCAGAAAGAATTGAATATGCGATAGAGGCGATGGTTGGAATTGATAAAAGATTATGACTGTGAAATTAGATACCATCCGGGCAAAGCTAATGTGGTCGCCGATGCATTAAGTCGAAAGAATACACCTGATCGAGCTTTCTATTTAAAAGTGAATGTTTCCTCGGATTTGATTGATCAAATTAAAGTTGTACAACTTGAAGCCTTGAAAGACCAGAATGTGAAATCTGAAATCATGTTAAAACGCAAGGATGAATTAGTTGATGATTCAAGGGGATTAAAGACTTATCAGTCTCGTGTTTGGATTCCTTCCATTGGTGGTATTCGAGATTTGATTTTGAATGAAGCTCATAAATCACGAATGTCTATTCATCCGGGTAGTACTCGTATTATAATGATTTAAAACCGTTGTATTGGTGGCCAACGATGAAAACCGACATTGCAAAGTTTGTGGGATCTTGTCATATTTGTGCTCAGGTTAAGGCGGAACATCAAAAACCATATGGGTCGCTAAAACAGTTGGAAATACCCGAGTGGAAATGGGATTATATAACTATGGATTTTGTGACTAAGCTACCGCGTACTGCTCGAGGCAATGATATGATTTGGGTTATAGTGGATCGATTGACAAAGAGCGCGCATTTTCTTGCTACGAGTGAGACCGCTTCGTTGACTAAACTTGCTCAATTGTATGTTCACGAAATCGTTTCCAGACATGGTATTCCCTTATCGATTGTGTCAGATAGAGATACTCATTTTGCTTCTCGTTTTTGGCAAAGTCTGTAACAAGAGTTGGGTACACGTGTAAATCTTAGCACAGCTTATCATCCTCAGACAGACGGTCAGTCAGAACGTACAATTCAAACTTTAGAGGATATGCTTCGTGCATGCATTATGGAATATGGAGGTTCATGGGATTCACATCTTCCATTGGTTGAATTTACTTACAACAATTCGTACCATTCAAGTATTGGGATGCCTCCGTATGAAATGTTGTATGGTCGTCGTTGCCGTACACCCACATGTTGGTTAGAGGCAGGTGAGAAACAGTTTGCTGGGCCCGATATTGTTCAAATAACCGCGGATAAAGTAGCTGTTGCATGTGAGAAGCTAAAAGCCGCAAGAGATAGGCAGAAACAGTATGCGGATCCTAAAAGACGACCGGTTGTATTTTCCGAAGGTGAATTAGTGTATCTTAAAGTTTCTCCGTGGAAAGGTGTGATTAGATTCGGGAAACGTGGAAAGTTGGCGCCTAGGTACATTGGTCCATTCAAGATTCGACAAGTTGTAAACGATCAGTCAATGGCATTGGATCTTCCTCCAGAGCTCTCTGGTATACATGATACGTTTAACGTATGTTATTTGAGGAAGTGCAACGTGGAGGATCAGTCGCAAATCCTTCCGTTACAAGACTTAAAGGTTGATCAAACCCAGAAGTTAGTAGAGGAACCAGTTGAAATTGTAGACCGAAAGATTACCAAACTTAGGAAGAAACAAATCCCTATGGTACTAGTAAAATGGAGACATAGTTTAGGTTCTGACCTAACTTGGGAGAGCGAGGAGTCGATGAAATCCAGATATCCTAGATTGTTTGATAGGGTTGAGATTTCGGGGACGAAATCTCCTTAAGGAGGGGAGATTTGTAACATCCTCTCCGGTAGCCTGGTATTTTTCTATTTATAATTGTGTATTTAATAGTTTTAAATAATTTTGCAATATAATTGTTTAATTGTGAAAGTTGCAGAAATATGTCTTAGGACTTATTGTGGATAATGAAATGTTGCTTGTTTTAATATATTAAAGTTGACGGTACAATAAAATGAATTTCTTGCATTTAGCAGTTAGGTGCCAGACAATAAATTTAGAGCGGGTATTAAATACCCAATGTTGTAGGCCGGTTTATATGGGGACCGACCTAACCCTTTTGATCACTTTACCAATTCCATTTCATTTCATCTTTTCCTTTTAGAACCAAAAATAAATAAACCCTAAATATGATCCATTAAAATTGTCAAGAATTATAATCAAGATTTAAAGCTTCAAGTTGTGATTCAAGCTAGTAGCTCTCATCTTTTCTAGTCTTCATCTTCTTCATTTAGTAAGGTAAGAAAACTTATAGTTTATAAGTTCAAATGTTAAATAGAAATGAAATTGATGAATTGAATGATTCTTGTAAGTTTATATAGTTATTGTTTGTGTTATATGATGATGTGTGGTAATATTGGGGATGTTTGTAGCATTAGAATTGAGTTTGATGAGCTTGAATAATGAAAATGGAGTTAGGGTTCGTTCAGGTCTGTTCTTGAGCTGAAGAACAGATGAACGCGATCCCGGCTACGATTACGGATCGCGTTCCCTTGTTATAAATGTCTTAGTCGAGTTTTTGGCCTTAGAAACGCAATCCAGGCCTATCATCCGGATCGCGTTTGTTAGTGTTTTTCGGTGACAGAATTATTTCCTAAGGAAGAACGCGATCCAGCCCTAACTAGTCAGGATCGCGTTTGCATAGTTAATTTTGATGGATTTTGCAAATTTCAAAAATGCATAAGTGTTTAGAAGGTGGTGCTTATAGTGGCACTTATTGGATGCTATAGTGGCATTTTGTAAAAATGCTTATTTTTTTATTTATTTACAAATTATGAGACAAAGTACTAACTTATGTTGATTATTGATTCTCAGATCCTCCGAAAGATAAGTGATCTCTGGAATCAGAGATTTTGAAGGCAAAGGTATCGGTGAGTGGATTCAAAACCCATCGTTTGGCTTAGTTGTAATCATTTGATTACAACGGGTAAACGTAGACTTGATTATTGGGTTGATTAGTTGTTATTGTTGATCATATGCCTATATGTGCTTTGTGTGGCCTTTGTGCATTGTTGTTAATGAGGTCAACGAGTTGATGAACTGTTGGTTGGGCTAGTGTGTTGTTGTGTGAATAGTACAGGGATGTACTTCATTTGTTGTGTGTGCTGAACTGTACCTAAGTAAAATAAACACTAGCTATCGGTCTCGTCCGTTATGGCCATACGGATATGTTTGGATAAGTGATCTTGGGGAGCCGCCCGGGTACTAAGGTTATCCCCGGATCCGCCGATCCTCATTAAGTTGTTGTTGACTGTTGTGTTTGCGAATATTTGTTGTAGTTAATTGGTTTAGCTAAGTTGAATGTGGGGTGTTGGATTTACTCACTTAGCTATGTGCTAATCCCTCGTTGTTACTTCCTGCAGACTTTTGTTTATGCATGCGGGTGGGTAGCAGGAAGGTCAAACCTTGAAAGCATGGAATGTTTGATATTCAAGCTACTCTGATTATTTTTGTAACAACTCAGTTTAGTTTATATAATACCCCGACATGCTAGTCTTTTGAACAAGTTTTAAATCGTAGTAACTTAATCATCTAAACTGTTTTGGTACTTTGGAAAAATATGTAATGAAGTATTGTGTTTTATTTACCTGCGCTTCCTTATTATCTTTAATATTATTACAAGTAAATGAGGGGTGTTATAGTAAACATATAACAAATTTCATATATTGATAAATAATGACATCTGCTACCAACAAATTGTAATCACAGTATGTTGTAATGACCATTACATATATGTATATGATAGACCAAGTACCAAATAAACATTCCTACCAACACAAACACTTTGACAAAATACCAAATTACATACATTTCCATTGCAAAAAAGGTCTGGACAACTTACAACCCATTACCATTACATCAACTGGAAACAAAATACTGGACAACTTACATATACTCCCATTACCATTACATCCATTGGACCAAAACACATAACATAGCTACAACTGGAAAGACATAATATCTGGTAACATTACATCAACTGGATAGATTACATCAACACATAGCATACTTAAACTACAATGGCCAAAAGACTAAAGTTGTTCTTAGACATAGATAGATTGTAACTAAATCAACAAGAGATCAAGCATGAGCTTTAGTTTGACTTTTCCTGTCAGACTCCTTGTAGCTTGATTTTGTTGAGTTGCCAATGGAGGTTTAGTTCCACCACCTCTGTTGTTTGTACCTCTGCCACCAACTTGACTTTGTTGAGTTGCCAATGGAGGTTTAGTTTGACCTCTGCCACCACCCCTAATGGTTGTTCCACCTCTCCCACCACCTCTGCCACCACCTTGACCGGTTGTTCCACCTCTCCCACCACCTCTGCCACCACCTTGACCGGTTGTTCCACCTCTCCCACCACCTCTGCCACCACCTTGACTGGTTGTTCCACCTATCCCACCACCTCTGCCACCACCTTGCCTTGTTGTTCCACCTCTCCCACCACCCCCGTTACTTGTTCCACCTCTAACTACTGGGTTGGCCACATAAGGTTGACCAGTGAAAGTCTTTGAATTGTGAGCTATGTTCTTACACTTTCCACGTCTAACTGACTTTCCAGCCCTTGTGATCTTACTATTCTTCATTTGCACTTCTCTTCCTTTTCTTCCTTGGCCTACCCACTTGATTATGATGAAATGGTGGAAGAAGCCCTGTAGGACAGTTACTCCTAGGCCACATAGTAATTCCACTGATTGGTTCAATTTTGAATGAATACATTTCTTTCCATGTCTCAAGTTTGTAAGCTGCATGCACCCAATCCTCGGGAATACCAACATTAAATCCATTTTTAACCATGTTCCATATTGCTGCAACTGCATGTTTACAAGGCATCCCAATTAACTCCCATCTTCTACAAGTGCAAAATTTTTCCCTCATATCTACCACACACTGCTCCAATGATTTACCCTTGCATTGATATTTATGCCCACCATTCCAAATAACAGTCAGATCACCTGCTGCCCTTTTAATTCCCTCGAATATAGTTTGACCAGTAGGTGTTAGAGGACCCTCACTTGCATCAATCACATGTTGTACAACCACAATCCTTTTCATTAAGTACTCTCTAATGTACTCCAAACATGTGATGATTGGTTTATCTCTAGCATTTACTATCTTACTATTGAATGACTCACATATATTGTTTAGCAGAATATCACAATGAGCTCTTCCTGTGTGTGCAATAAGTAACTATTAATTTCATTGTGTAACATATGTAAAGTAATTACAAGAATGGTTAGTTACATACCTGAAAAATGGGACCTTGCCCAATGATGTGCTGGAATATCAGTCAACCATTTATGTGCTTGAGCATTGAACCTATTAAGCTCATCCATAGCAACTTTAAATTCATTATCAATGGTTTGTGTTGCACATTTCCGCAACAAATCCTTGAATCCACCTCCTTTAAACTTTGACTTCATGTTCTCATGAATGTGCCTGAGACAATACCTATGTTCTGCACTTGGAAACACCTTTGCAATTGCTGGAATAAGTCCCTGGTTGGGCATGTAATAACTTGAGTTTAATAATTGTTGTATACAATAACAATTTAATATATATAATACAGAAACTAATTAAGCAAACATACCTTTGCCTGTCTGTCATGAATGTAAGTTGCAACGACTAGGTGGCAACTCTAAATCATCTCCAAGATTTTGTAAAAACCATGTCCATGCCTCTGCATTTTCTGTTTCTACAATTGCATAAGCAACCGGATAGATGCCATTATTTGAGTCAACTCCCACAGCACTCAACACTTGTAACACCCCCAAATTCAATGTTTAGCGGAAGCAAGCTTTGGGGTGCTACTAATCAAATATCACAGCACAAAGTAAAGCAAACGACATCTATATGTAACGTTTGTAAAATAGTTACATTTCCAATATATATATAATGTTTGAAAACATAGTGTTTTCGGTTACAAAAATATAGTTCCCTAGAGTCCACGCGTAAAGCGGGAGATTCTATTACATAATCATAATATACAAAAGATAATGCTAAGAATCTCCGTTAAATGCAAAGTAGAAATCATGCGACTCTAGCTAGTTTCCAGGGGTGATCCTACTCCGTCTGTGTACCTGAGATACGAAGCTAAAAAGTGTCAACCAAAAAGGTTGGTGAATCTCACAGGTTTAGTAGTAAAGTAATCGTTTATGAACCACAAATATGTACCCGTATTGCTATCAAGCAAAGTAAGTAAATCAGTAAATCATCACAAGTGCCATGAGCCCACAAGTTGAAGCTTAACAGTGTAGTGTGAATGGTACAGTCAAGTACAGCATCACGTACCCCCCGTGAGTGCTATCCGAACACTCAAAAGTAACAAAAACTAATATGCCTGTTTCTACGGTGAAATCCGTGGTAGCGCTACTACCCCAGGCAGGGATTGTCAATCCCAAATGGATCCATTTACTAGTAATCGCGCTTAAGTCAATAACTAACAACTTATGATAGGAGGCTTTCAGTGGATAAAAGTAACTCATGCAACATGTGTAAAAAGTAGAGTAATCCGTTCAGTACATTGTGTTCATATGTAAAACAGTTGCTAAGTATCTCCCCCAAAGTATAAAACAGTAAAAGTGGGGCCGTAAGACTCACCTGAGTCTAATAGGTGCGTATGTGAAATCAACCAAGTAAGGCGGATGTAAGTCCGTATGTCGGTTCTCAGAACCCTGAAACCTTCTAGCGTCCGAAACACACAAGGTTGTAAGTAAACAAGTAAATAAGTTGGTGTCTTAAAAGATCACCCATGCTAGTTGTCCACTCAACTAGGAAATGTCCAAGTGTTTGTTTAGTAATTCGTTTGTAGTTTAAAAACAAGTATGGCCCGTTGGTGACGGTTTGTAATAATAATCCAAAAGTGTTATTATTATATGTATCGTTGAATTAGGTTTCGTTATTTGTAAGTGTTTGACACTTAGTGCGAAGAGTATTTATAATATCTAATGACGGGGGTCCGGGGGCAGCGCCCCTTGTAGCGGGGTCCAAGGGGCGGCAGCCCCTGGCGGGGTCCAAGGGGCAGAGCCCCTGGCTGGGGTCGAGCTGCCAGGTCAGCTTGGAAAAATTTTATTTCTACTATATTGCTTTATCGAAAACGCATTTGAAATCTAATTTCGGTGAAAAATCAAGTGATAAATCTTAGTTCATATTAGTGCTTTTATTACTGAATTCGGGTTTGAAAGACAAAGTGGGCTGCGAACCGAGCTGGGAGAGCTCGACTCGCAGGTTAACTCGACTCGCAGGTCAACTCAACTCGCGGGTCAGTTCGGTTCAGGGCAACTCGACTCGCAAGTCAACTTCGACTCGCGGGTCAACTCGACTCGCAGGTCTACTCGCGGGTCGGTTCGGTTCGTCGGTGATTCCGATTCGCGGGATGGCTTCGCGAGTCGAATCTCGACTCGCCTCGTTGGACGAACAGGTCTCGGCTCTCGAGACGGGCTGTTCGCATAAAAACTCTAAAAATTGGCTTTTTAAGTCGGTTTTTGGACATAAACTCGTTGGGGAAACGTTCTAGCATGTAAAATGAAGCTTTACAAGTAATTTAGAAGAGTTTTAACATTTTATACCTCAAAATCGAAAACGAAGAAGATGAAGATGGAGCTCGTGATGCGGTGATCGTTTCTTCGTGAAGTGGCCTCGTGATTTGGTGCGTTTTTATGGCGATTTGGGGCTGTTTTTTTTTTTTTGGTCCGAAATTTTGAGAGAAAAAGAGTGTGGTTGTGTGTGTGTTTGGTGGAAATGAGATGGAAGTGGGCAAAAATGGGGTTATAAGGGGTGGATCGGTGGGTTGGGTCCGCGGGTCGAGGCTGACCCGTTTGGGTCTCGGGGACTCGCGGGTTTTTGTTTCCAAAATTTGTATCACGAGTCGTAGTCAGAAAAATCGCGTAGTTGCTTAAATGTTGTTTCGCGTTAAATGTTTAACATAATGCGTTTCATTAACGTTTTAAGATACGACATTTTTAAATGAAAGTTTTAATCAGAACGACACATTTTAAGTTATAATATTATAACTTGTATTTATCTTGTCTGCCGGGCGCGTTTAGCGTGTTTTCATCATGCACAGAGTGTTCTAGACGATATGAATTTCGTGTAATATATTTTACCAAATATATTAGTGTCAATAATGTTTGTTTGGATAATTCCACATTATTTAAAAGTTTTGTCACCAACGTCCATTATAAGTAATGTCGGACCTCGTCCGAAACTTAAGTGTATGATTCAGCAAATCGCGTAGACATGTATCTAATTACACCAAAACGTTACATATATTCAGAGTATTACAAAACTAAATACACGTAATTACAAGTAGTTTAGGCACTATTTAAAGTCCTAAATTGGCGGGTGTTACATTCTCCCCTTGTTAGGAGAATTTCGTCCCGAAATTAACTTGTAGTTGCTGTGTCGGTAGGAGTAGAGTCTGTGAACAAGTGTGGGTATTTCAGTCGCATTTGGTCTTCCCGTTCCCAAGTGAATTCAGGGCCACACCTCGAATTCCACCGAACTTTAACAATGGGAATACGACTCTGTTTCAAACGCTTGACCTCACGGTCCAGTATTTCCGCGGGTTCCTCGACGAAGTGTAGTTTGTCGTCAATGTGTATTTCATCGAGGGGTATAATCAGTGTCTCATCAGACAGACATTTCTTCAAGTTAGAAATGTGGAAGATAGGGTGCACGCTACTGAGCTCGGGAGGTAGCTGCAGTCGGTAAGCCACTGGACCAATCCTTTCAAGGATTTCGAATGGTCCAATGAACCTGGGATTCAGTTTCCCACGTTTGCCAAAACGGATGACGCCTTTCCAAGGCGACACTTTCGGTAGAACTCGATCTCCCACTTGGAACTCGAGGTGTTTGCGTCTCACGTCAGCATAGCTTTTTTGACGATCACGTGCGGCTTTCAGCCGGTTTTGTATACCAAAGATCTTTTCAGTTGTTTCGTGAATGATTTCTGGACCGGTGAGTTGTGTATCCCCCACCTCAGTCCAACAGATCGGTGACCGGCATTTTCGACCGTAAAGTGCCTCGAAGGGTGCAGCCTTAATGCTGGTGTGGTAGCTGTTGTTGTACGAGAATTCGCACAAGGGTAAGTGGTTTTCCCAGTTTTTACCGAAGTCAACTACGCAGGCTCGTAGCATATCCTCCAGTGTTTGTATAGTTCGTTCGCTCTGGCCGTCAGTTTGTGGGTGATATGCAGTACTCATGTCCAAACGAGTACCGAGAGATTTTTGTAAGGATTGCCAGAAGTGAGAAGTAAATCGAGCATCTCTATCAGAGATGATTGAGATGGGCACGCCGTGTCTTGACACAACCTCTTTCAGGTAGATTCGTGTCAAACGTTCCATCTTGTCAGATTCTTTGATAGGCAGGAAATGAGCAGATTTAGTGAGGCGGTCGACGATCACTCAAATGGTATCGCAACCGTTAGATGTTTTTGGGAGTTTAGTAATGAAATCCATGGTGATCCGCTCCCATTTCCACTGTGGTATTTCGGGTTGTTGTAGCAAACCGGAAGGTTTCTGGTGTTCAGCTTTAACCTTGGAACAAGTAAGACACTTGCTAACATAGGTTGCAATGTCAGCTTTCATGTTGGGCCACCAATACATTTCCTTGACGCCATGATACATTTTGTCGGCACCGGGGTGTATAGAGTATTTGGACTTGTGAGCTTCATCCATCACCAAGTCTCGCAGGTTCCCAAAACTTGGTAACCAGATTCGGTTCGAGAAGTATTTGGCCCCGTTTGGTTTGGTTTCAAATTGTTTATCCATGCCTCGCAAGGCCTCGTTTGTCAAGTTTTCGGGTTTGAGTGCTTCGAGTTGAGCGGTGAGAGTTTGATTGATGAGGTCGTTGTGAATGGTCATACTGAGAGCTCGAACTCGAAGTGGTTTCACTCGTTCTTTTCGGCTTAAGGCATCGGCAACAACATTTGCCTTGCCCGGATGATAGCGAATCTCGCAATCGTAATCAGTAAGCAACTCAACCCATCGACGTTGCCTCATGTTGAGATCCTTTTGATCGAAGATATGTTGGAGACTTTTGTGGTCAGTAAAGATTGTACACTTGGTACCGTATAAGTAGTGTCTCCAGATTTTGAGAGCGAATACCATAGCCCCCAACTCTAGGTCATGAGTTGTGTAATTCTTTTCGTGGACCTTGAGTTGTCGAGAGGCGTAAGCGATGACTTTGTCTCGTTGCATCAACACGCAACCAAGACCTTGGTGTGAAGCGTCACAGTATACCACGAAGTCATCGTTGCCTTCGGGTAAGGATAAGATAGGTGCACTGCAGAGTTTCTGTTTTAGCAGCTGAAAAGCTGACTCCTGTTTGTCAGTCCAGTCGAACTTCTTTTCTTTTTGAGTCAGTGCAGTGAGAGGTAGGGCTATTTTCGAAAAATTCTCAATGAACCGCCTGTAGTATCCGGCGAGTCCTAAGAATTGACGTACTTCTGTGGGTGTAGTGGGTGCCTGCCAGCACTTGATAGCCTCAATTTTTGAAGGATCGACATGTATCCCTTGATTGTCAATGACGTGCCCAAGGAATTGAACGGTTTGCATCCAGAACTCACACTTGGAGAATTTGGCATATAACTCCTCGTGTTTGAGTAATTCTAGAATGGTTTTCAGGTGTTGCGCGTGTTCTTGCTCATTGCGCGAGTAAATCAGAATATCATCGATGAAAACGATAACGAACTTGTCAAGGTAAGGTTTGCACACTCGATTCATAAGGTCCATGAATACCGCCGGTGCGTTGGTCAAGCCGAATTGCATCACTTGGAATTCGTAATGCCCGTAGCGAGTTCGGAAAGCTGTTTTTGGGATGTCATCATCACGAACTCGGAGTTGATGATAACCTGACTGTAGGTCAATCTTTTAGTAAAAACTCGACCCCTGAAGTTGGTCGAACAGGTCATCAATGCGAGGAAGTGGGTAACAGTTCTTGACAGTTAATTTGTTGAGTTCACGGTAGTTGATGCACATGCGGAAAGAACCGTCTTTCTTTTTCACAAACAGGACCGGAGCTCCCCAAGGTGAGGAACTTGGTCGAATAAATCCCTTGTCCAGGAGTTCCTGTAACTGAGTAGACAACTCCTGAAGTTCGGATGGGGCTAGTCGGTAAGGGGCTCGTGCCACCGGTGCTGCGCCGGGCACAAGATCAATAGAGAATTCGACTTGTCTAGGTGGCGGAAGGCCAGGCAAGTCTTCAGGAAAGACTTCTGGGAAGTCTTGAACGATAGGCACATCCTCAAGTCGCTTCACCTCCGACTTTTTCTCCATGACATGTGCAAGGATAGCCTGGTACCCTTTTCTCAAGTATTTTCGGGTTTTCATGCAAGAAATGATGTTTAGGCTCGTCCCACCGGTCTCCCCTTGTATGACTAAAGTTCCACCGGTGACGAGGGGAATGCGGACGAGTTTCTCGAAACAAACGATCTCGGCTCGGTGCTTGGATAACCAATCCATACCGACTATGATGTCAAAGCTGCCGATTTCGACGGGTATCAAGTCAATGGAAAAGAGCCCATTAGCTAAGTTTAAAGTGCAATTAGGTATCACACTGTTGGCCTCAATAAGTTTTCCGTTCGCCAATTCTACTGTGTACTTAGAGTCTAAGGCGATAGGTACTGTGTCTAGTAGTGGATAAAACTCATCAGAAATAAAGCTCTTATCAGCACCAGTATCAAATAATACAGAAGCAGTCAAGTTGTTGAGAAGAAACGTACCCGTGACCACATTCGGGTCTTGACGGGCTTCCCCAGATTTCAGCACGAAAGCTCTCCCTCGAGCATTGTTGTTGTTCTTGTTGTTGTTGTTGCCACCTTTCAGTTTCGGGCAATCTTTTCGGAAATGCCCAGTACCGTTGCACTCGTAACAGGTCTTTGGTGCAGAAGTGTTGGTGCCAGAGGTGTTCGATCGGCAATCCCTAGCCAAGTGTCCGAATTTCTTACATTGGCTACAGGGGCAATAACCATCATGGTGAATATTGCATTTAGAACAGTAGGGCTTGTTCCCAATGTAGGAGCGTTTGGGTTCAGAGTTGGAGGTATAAACTTGGATGGCATTGGTTTTCTTGTTTTGGTGGTTGTTGTGGTGTTCTGAGGATTTGCGCTTGTTGTTGGAGGAGGAGTTGTTGGATGTCTCACGGCTGACCACCAGTGCCATGAGTTCGTGTGCTAGCCGGATAGCACTTTCAGTAGTGGTTGGCTTGGACGAGGCGACATTCCCCTGTATACTTTCTGGGAGGCCACGGATGTATCTCTTGATCCCTTTTACCTCGGGTTCCACCAAACTCGGACATAACAACCCATATTGTTGAAACTTTGTGGTATATCCATCAATATCAGTCCCCTGCACAGTCAGGTGCCAGAATTCTTCCTCTAATCGGTGCAATTCTTCCTCGGGACAGTACTTCTCCCTCAACTTCTTCTTCAGCTCGGCCCAAGGTAGCTGATTTGCTATCTCAGGACCTACGGAGTTGGCGTGGGTATTCCACCACGTGAGTGCACCTTCTTGAAAGGTGTATGCAGCGAACTTGACTTTGTTGTCTTCAGTGCAGTTGCAGAGGTTGAAGACGGATTCCATACGTTCGATCCAACGGATCAGACCGATGGCACCTTCCGTGCCCTTGAAGTATAGTGGCTTGCAGCTAAGAAAATCCTTGTAAGAACAAGGCTTGATGACAGGGGTATTACTGGGAGCTTCACCAGTATTTCGGGAGTTTCGAGGCGAGTCCCGAGCAGCCAAGGCATCGGCCACGGCTCGAGAAATGATAGCATTGATTTCCGCATCGCTGTAACTTTTCTTCTTGGGCGGCATGATTCTTCAAGAAGGAAAGAAACAAAAGGTACATAAGAAATTGTACCAGAATGAAAATTATAATAGATGCATGTATGTAAAAGCGGTAACATACGACATCACAATGTAATATTAATAATGTAGGATAATCGAGGAGAATTGTCAATTGATATTACAAGTTCAAAAGATGATAGACTATTCCGAGTTACAAGTTCCAAAAGTTACAGGATTAGATGTTTTACAAAAGTACCAGAAATTGTTACATCCGGTCGGATTACATAGGTCCTACAATAATAAAAGTAGATTACAGACTCAGCCTAAGTTAATTCCGGCGTAGATTGAGTTGTGGCAGCAGTGAGTTGAGATGATCCACAGATTCTGCGAGTCTGTTAGCTGTACGGAGGGCATCCTCGGTTTCCCTTAGACGTGTCTCGCACTGGTGCAGCCTTGATTGTAGGACAGATATTTCATTTCGGTTGCCAATCACCTGGTTGTGGACAACCTCCATGGTTCCGACTGTTTCTCCCACCTGATTCTGAAGAGTGTTCATGGTGTTGACAGTGTGATCGTGATCTTCGGAGACTTGCTCAATTCGCTCCATTACTGTGAGTCTCCAATTTTCGCGAATTTCTTGCAGTTCGATGTCCATCCCGTGGAGTTGTTGGTCGTGATGGTGCACCTTAACGGCTAAGTCTGGTATAGTGAGGTGAGTGGGATACGGGCCAGCTCAAGGCAACCTGGCGTTCCTCCTAGCTACCCTCGGGTTCTAAAACCCAGATTGAGAGCGCGATGAATTGGGTGGAGTGTTTGCCATTTCTGAGACAAAGCGTTAGTAGAAGTGAGGCCTATATATATATATATATATATATATATATATATAACATATAATATAGTCTAGTGTGTCTAGCACAAACAAGTATAAGTCCCGGTTTCTCTCGTGGTTAGAGTCAACTAGTGTATTCTTGTTCAACATAACCGTTTCAGACCTCACTTCATCTTTCATTAATTGTACATAGTTGATTAGGCTATGTTAAATTAAAGTTGTATGATGCAGTTCCTGAACCAGTCATATCTAATAAGGACATACTGCCTAACGGTCATAGTCTAGGCCCACTAAATGCAACCTAGTTCGCTATAACCTTAGTCTCTGATACCAATCTGTAACACCCCCAAATTCACTGTTTAGCGGAAGCAAGCTTTGGGGTGCTACTAATCAAATATCACAGCACAAAGTAAAGCAAACGACATCTATATGTAATGTTTGTAAAATAGTTACATTTCCAATATATGTATAATGTTTGAAAACATAGTGTTTTCGGTTACAAAAATATAGTTCCCTAGAGTCCACGCGTAAAGCGGGAGATTCTATTACATAATCATAATATACAAAAGATAATGCTAAGAATCTCCGTTAAATGCAAAGTAGAAATCATGCGACTCTAGCTAGTTTCCAGGGGTGATCCTACTCCGTCTGTGTACCTGAGATACGAAGCTAAAAAGTGTCAACCAAAAAGGTTGGTGAATCTCACAGGTTTAGTAGTAAAGTAATCGTTTATGAACCACAAATATGTACCCGTATTGCTATCAAGCAAAGTAAGTAAATCAGTAAATCATCACAAGTGCCATGAGCCCACAAGTTGAAGCTTAACAGTGTAGTGTGAATGGTACAGTCAAGTACAGCATCACGTACCCCCCGTGAGTGCTATCCGAACACTCAAAAGTAACAAAAACTAATATGCCTGTTTCTACGGTGAAATCCGTGGTAGCGCTACTACCCCAGGCAGGGATTGTCAATCCCAAATGGATCCATTTACTAGTAATCGCGCTTAAGTCAATAACTAACAACTTATGATAGGAGGCTTTCAGTGGATAAAAGTAACTCATGCAACATGTGTAAAAAGTAGAGTAATCAGTTCAGTACATTGTGTTCATATGTAAAACAGTTGCTAAGTATCTCCCCCAAAGTATAAAACAGTAAAAGTGGGGCCGTAAGACTCACCTGAGTCTAATAGGTGCGTATGTGAAATCAACCAAGTAAGGCAGATGTAAGTCCGTATGTCGGTTCTCAGAACCCTGAAACCTTCTAGCGTCCGAAACACACAAGGTTGTAAGTAAACAAGTAAATAAGTTGGTGTCTTAAAAGATCACCCATGCTAGTTGTCCACTCAACTAGGAAATGTCCAAGTGTTTGTTTAGTAATTCGTTTGTAGTTTAAAAACAAGTATGGCCCGTTGGTGACGGTTTGTAATAATAATCCAAAAGTGTTATTATTATATGTATCGTTGAATTAGGTTTCGTTATTTGTAAGTGTTTGACACTTAGTGCGAAGAGTATTTACAACATCTAATGACGGGGGTCCGGGGGCAGCGCCCCTGGTAGCGGGGTCCAAGGGGCAGAGCCCCTGGCTGGGGTCGAGCTGCCAGGTCAGCTTGGAAAATTTTTATTTCTACTATATTGCTTTATCGAAAACGCATTTGAAATCTAATTTCGGTGAAAAATCAAGTGATAAATCTTAGTTCATATTAGTGCTTTTATTACTGAATTCGGGTTCGAAAGACAAAGTGGGCTGCGAACCGAGCTGGGAGAGCTCGACTCGCAGGTTAACTCGACTCGCAGGTCAACTCAACTCGCGGGTCAGTTCGGTTCAGGGCAACTCGACTCGCAAGTCAACTTCGACTCGCGGGTCAACTCGACTCGCAGGTCAACTCGCGGGTCGGTTCGGTTCGTCGGTGATTCCAATTCGCGGGATGGCTTCGCGAGTCGAATCTCGACTCGCCTCGCTGGACGAACAGGTCTCGGCTCTCGAGACGGGCTGTTCGCATAAAAACTCTAAAAATTGGCTTTTTAAGTCGGTTTTTGGACATAAACTCGTTCGGGAAACGTTCTAGCATGTAAAATGAAGCTTTACAAGTAATTTAGAAGAGTTTTAACATTTTATACCTCAAAATCGAAAACGAAGAAGATGAAGATGGAGCTCGTGATGCGGTGATCGTTTCTTCGTGAAGTGGCCTCGTGATTTGGTGCGTTTTTATGGCGATTTGGGGCTGTTTTTTTTTTTTTTTGGTCATAAATTTTGAGAGAAAAAGAGTGTGGTTGTGTGTGTGTTTGGTGGAAATGAGATGGAAGTGGGCAAAAATGGGGTTATAAGGGGTGGATCGGTGGGTTGGGTCCGCGGGTCGAGGCTGACCCGTTTGGGTCTCGGGGACTCGCGGGTTTTTGTTTCCAAAATTTGTATCACGAGTCGTAGTCAGAAAAATCGCGTAGTTGCTTAAATGTTGTTTCGCGTTAAATGTTTAACATAATGCGTTTCATTAACGTTTTAAGATACGACATTGTTAAATGAAAGTTTTAATCAGAACGACACATTTTAAGTTATAATATTATAACTTGTATTTATCTTGTCTGCCGGGCGCGTTTAGCGCGTTTTCATCATGCACAGAGTGTTCTAGACGATATGAATTTCGTGTAATATATTTTACCAAATATATTAGTGTCAATAATGTTTGTTTGGATAATTCCACATTATTTAAAAGTTTTGTCACCAACGTCCATTATAAGTAATGTCGGACCTCGTCCGAAACTTAAGTGTATGATTCAGCAAATCGCGTAGACGTGTATCTAATTACACCAAAACGTTACATATATTCAGAGTATTACAAAACTAAATACACGTAATTACAAGTAGTTTAGGCACTATTTAAAGTCCTAAATTGGCGGGTGTTACAACACTTGCCCACGATATGGACCTTTCATAAAAGCCCCATCTAAACCCAAAATCTCCCTTTGACCAGATTTGAAACCTTTTTTAGAGCCCCTAAACACACATAAATTCTTTTGAAAACCCTATTTTCACAGTTGGGATTAGGTTCAGTGTGGACATCTATCTTAACAGTTGTACCTGGGTTGGTGCTTTGCAACTCAAGAATGTAATCTCTAAGTATATAGTACTGTTGTTGGTAATCCCCTCTAATTTTTCTGACTGCCAAATCCTTAGCCCTGTAAGCTGTCATCCTTGATATCTCTAGTTGATACTGCTTATCTAAATGGTCTTTTAGAGCATTCCCTGAGATTTCTGGATTACTTTGAATAGTATCCGAGATCTGGTTAGAGAGGAAAGTTGAATTGCATAATTTAAGTTCCCTGGTTTAAAGGCATTTATGGTCAGAAATAAATGTCTTTACCATCCAAAGTTCTTCACCCTCACCTCTGGATACGTGTAAAGTGAAGGGACAACATGGCTTGCCATATTTTTTTATCTTTTTCTTTGGAATTATCTTTTCACCCACACTTTCTTCAAGAGAATCTTTACCTTTATTCCCACCACCTACTCTTTTTTGGCCTTTAGCCTTTGACACCTTTTTTACTTTATTTGACCCCAATATTCCCTCCTATTTGCTACTTTCTCCCTCTCCCACCACCTTCTTTGGGTCTGGAAACCCAGGTCTAAACCCATAACACTTGACCCTAACACGTGTTTTGTCATTGTTTATGATCATCAACTCTCTTCTGGTCTCAACTGCTTGTGCTCTTACCAATTGTGTTACCTGTTTTTTATTTGTAAATGTTTGCCCCACATAAAAATTATACTTTAGTAGTTGTCCCTCCTTAGCTTCTTGATCTCTCTTTAATTTCTTCAACTTTCTCTTCCTTTCCCTATCTGGATCATCACTTCCACCTCCACTATCAAAGTCATCAAAGTCAATCCCAATAACCTCATCATTCACAGATATGTTACCCACATTTGGTTCTATGTTTATTCCATCCAAATCAACATTCCTATTTGTATTGAGACTGAATCCCTCCATGTCCACTTCAACATCTTGAACTATGTTATGTTCATCTTCTTGGAAATCACTACCATGTCCATCTTCATCATTCTGTTCCTGTTCACTCAATGCATTTTGTTCCACATTATTCCCTGGATTGTGTTCCTCTTCACTTAATGCATTTTGTTCCACATCATTGAATGGATTGAAATTCTTATCAATATCATCACCTAAATTCACAGAACCATTATTATCAAATAACTTACCAATGTCACTAAGAAAGCTGTCCTTCCCCTTAGCCACATTATTTTCAGGCAATACCACATCATCAGTAAAGAAAGAATCTAAAAAAGGGTTCTCATCATCCACTCCAACTTTTTTATCAATATGATTCTCTGTACATTGAGTCCCACTACTCTGACCAACTTCAACATTGTTTGAACCAACCCAATTCAAGTACAATTTTATCTTAACATTCTTCTTTTTGGGAACTACCCTTGGAGGTGCAATATCTTCGAACTCTTCAATTACTACATTACTTGCTGGTGGTGACCTCCAATAATTTGAAAGAGTAGTTATCCCATGTTCAATATATACAAATATAAGCTTATTCTCATTGGTATACCTTAGCAGATAGCGTACATCATCATCACTACCTAGTGCTAACAAACCATAGTCCAAACAACCCCCCGGTTTCTTAAAATGATAGTACATTTTGTCATCAACATTATACCCTATTCGAGTAACCATTTTGTTAAGTTCAATGTTAGAAAAATACTCACTTGATACGAAGTCAACATAGATGTGAGAACCACCAAGATATTTGCGTCCAGGGTACTTTGAGAAAGTCCCATGATATCGCGTAAAAAGTAACGTTTTTACCACCGATATCTCTCTCATTCTGGAGCAATACTTAGCATTTGGACTCAAACAACGCACAAATCAGAGATAATATGTTAAGAAGATAAGAACGAAGGTTGCACGATAAAAATCAAGCAAAACGGCCGAGAAACGAAGATTCCACACAAGTTTGAAGATTCAGGGCATAAAAATGAGATTTCAAGACTAAAGTGCCCTCCATCAACATCCATTATTTCCAAGATGTTCGTTTTCAAAATTCGAATCCAACAAAAGAATAATCAACCAAAACGGGTAAAGAATGAAGATTTCGCGCCCGCCGGAAGATCCAAATGATCCGTACGCAATATCTGGAGCTAGGACCTCATCTCAGGGCCTATCTTATGTCAAAATCTTCGTTTTTGAATTACGAATCCAAAAAAAAAAGAATTGACGCAAACAGGCGTATAATGAAGAAAACACGCACGAATCGAGAAACGAAGTAAAAGACGGCGAAACGGGGCGGCTACAGGCCAGCCGCCGCCGGCCACCCCTAGGGCGCCGCCGGCCTCCCCTACCCCGTCTCGGTTTCCGTTTTTGGTAACTTTTGGTACCTGGTGCGCCTACTTTTCGTGTTGTACGGTACCCGGTGCGCCTACTTTTCGTGTTGTACGGTACCTGGTGCACCCTTTTGGCTACCTTTTTCTGACTTGCACCACTTGATGCTAATGTGAGCCAAAGCTCACCTATAAATAGAGGCTTTGAGTTCATTTGTAACTAGCACCTACACATCTACAATACACTTTGTAATACATTTTCTCACCATCCACTCTTTTCTTTCTTTATTGTAATATTTCCTTAGTTAATTACACTAGCTAATTAACTAATCAAGGAAGATTTGTACGGAGGTGCTCCGGGACGCATTTGTAGCCATGAGTTATTGTATTTCTTTATCAGGTTTTAATCTATCTTCCATATTTAATTATGTTCGTTCTTTCTTTAATAAATTTAAATATGCATACTAGAATTGCCATGATTAGTTAAATAACTCAATTGTCAGCTATGATAGTCGTTTAGGAGAGATTTAAATATGTGATTATATTGTATGCTATGAGATTTCGGGTGTGTTATGTATTATGAATAGATGTAGGAATCGAATCTTTATCGTTTATTTGTCCAACTCATGTTGTGACTAAAACCTTATCCAAAAATGAACGTAGCTAACTCATAGGGTATAGGTCACTTAGTTATACTATGTTTGATTGAATCATTGAGCCCGGCATGGCCGGTGTTCTCTAAACCAAATTAGGATCCAAGAGACACGGAATATGGGAATAGAGGTAGATTAAGATTTAATTCGGACAGATGATATTTTTGAGACAACTTTCGGAATATCCTCGATTTAATTAATACACTTGTATGCTTAGGTTTAACTATTGTCTTGATTGTCCTATTGCATGTTCTTGTTTGATTGTTGCCTTAGGATTATCGTACTAGTAAAATACACCTAGCCTCAATTATTGTGAAATAACATGATGGCCCCTATTCGACTGTTCTTCGATATAGTACTGGAAATGCTTATGGCAAAGTACAAACGTATGGAAGTCGAGAACGACCGAAGGTAGTTGTGTTATGAATCAGTTAACAAATGTATTATTTAAGTTTCTATTTGGAATATAAATCACCCCTGTCTTGTTACATACTTGAGTAATGTTGATAATTCATACGAATAAGTGATGACATCTTATCTGACCGCTTAGACCAGTTCTTCCAACTTATTCCGACGAGGGTAAAACCCGTTTACAAGATTGTTTATTCAACAAACTGTGCCATGATTCGGACGTCTATGATGACCGAGATTGGGGGATAGGATTCGAGATTAACTGTTAGATAATATGGACATGCATTTGAGAGAACTTTCGGTGTATGCTTTAATATATTTTGCAACCCACGTTGTTGGGTCAAAACTGTTTCAGGTCTGAGTTGAAGTTCTGATGAGAAGACAGAGTATAAGTGATTAAAACTGTTTGCTTTGAAGGTTAAAACTGTCTTTATGAAGTTACAACTGATAGAAGAAAACTGATGAGAAGACAAGTGTTACAACTGATTGAAGATAGATTACAACTGATAGTTATGTGTCTGTAAGTAGTTAAAACTGCTTATGTATTAGTAACTGTTAGTTATATATGAAACAGTTAACACTGATTATATATTTGTACTTAGTCGTATATTACAATTGAAGCAGTTACCACTGAATGTGTAACAGTTACAACTGTTTACATCAGAATGGTAGTTAAAACTGTTTATGATTTTGTGATAAGTATGAGTCGGTTATGGAAGTTATTTTATTCCATATTTGTAGGAGATTGTATAGGACTCTATATGTTATAAATAGAGATCCTTTAGACCTAGATAGGTTAATGATTTTTGCGCAGCTTCAAGGTTTTCTGTAACCCTAATACATCAAGTGTATTCATCTTATATCATTAATAAGATTGAAGCTATCGGTATATTATTGTGTTCATTAAATTAATTAATATTCATTGATCTTCTTAATATTATTGAGTGTGATTCCGCAACTTCTCAATAATATATTCAAAGCTTATTATGTAAGATTGTTTATTAAGTTAAACAGGGACAAACAAAGTGGTATCAGAGCTTGTGAAGCTTTGAAGACAGGAAGATCTGGGATTATTAGTATTAGTATTTGAGTTTAGTTCAGAAATTAAGTTTTGATTTCAATGGCGTCTGAAGGCAATGAAGGAATTCAAGCAACAAAGATACCAATGCTTAAACCTGATGAGTTTGACCTATGGAAGGTCAGAATCAGGCAATATATGCTTCTCACGGATTATCAGATGTGGGAAGTTGTTGTTAATGGTATACCAGTAACGCTTGATGGTGATGGAGTAAAGCAACCAAGAGCACCACCAACATCTGAAGCAGAGAGGAAAATCAGATCTACTGAGTACAAAGCACTTAGTACTCTGTTGCTATCCATTCCGAATGAGCATCAGAGCAGATTTGATAATTGTGAAGATCCCAAGGTACTAATGGAGGCAATTGAGAAGAGGTTTGGTGGTAATGATAACACCAAAAAGAATAAAAGATCTCTGTTAAAACAACAATTTGAAAATTTTAGCCATGTGAAATCTGAAACTCTAACTCAAACCTTTGATAGGTTTACTAAATTTGTTGGAGAATTGGAAAATCACAAGGTTAAGATTGACAAAGAAGATCTTAACAGAAAGTTCTTGAGATCATTAGGTGATGAATGGACAATCTATACTGTTGGATTGAGGCAGAGTTCAGACATTGAAGTTAAGGAACTAGAAGATATATACAATGATCTGAGGAACTTTGAGTCTGAGGTGGAAAGTAAGAAGCAAGCAACTGGATACAGTCATAATGCTGCTTTTATGTCTATGGCTGGAACAAAAGCAGAATCAAGTCAAATGGGTTCTACTCATGTTTCAGGGGGAGCAGGATCATCATCAAATAGTTCTAATGATCAAATATTAGAATCTTTCTTTGCAAGTAATGTGAATTCTTCACTTACTAATGAAGATCTGGAACAATTTGATGGTGATGATCTAGAGGAGATGGACATCAAGTGGCAAATTGCATTGATTACTCAGAGAGCAAAAAGGTTCATGCAGAGGACTGGTAGAAATAACTTTGCATACAAGAGGAATGATGCAAATTGGTTTGATAAGAGCAAGATTGAGTGTTTCAACTGTCACAAGATGGGACACTTTGCCAGAGAATGCAGAAACCCTAGGCAAGAGCAGAATGGTAATGGTCAGAGATCTGGAAGCACTGGAACACAGACAAGAAACATTCCAATTCAGGGGGCTTCAGCAAATGCTTTGGTGTCTATGGATGGCTGTGGATGGGATTGGAGTGATCAAGAAGAGCATGTTGTGAAGAATCAATGTCTCATGGCCATTGCAGAATCTGACAAAAAGTCAGAAGTTCCTACTGAGGTACAAAATAAATTATGTTCTGCTGTTTGTAAACAAACTGTTAAACACTACAGAGATCATAATATAAAAGTGTGTGAGGAACTAAAACAATGGGAAATCAAAAGTAAACACACCATAGCAGTCATTGAAAATCTGGAAAATCAAATAAAGGCATATGAAGTCAATGCAACACAGTTTAAGTATGACATTGAATATGCTAGGTGGGAGAGAGACTCTTTTAAAGATAAAGTTGATTTGTTATCTAAGAAACTTACTGAGGTCACATGTGAAAGAGATAGTATAAGGCTTGATGTAAGTAAATTAGAACATGCTTCAAAGAGTGTAAATAAACTTATTAATTCACAGATTCATGATAAACTTAAGACTGGATTAGGATACAATAATGTACCTCCACCTTATAATCACACCTACTTTCCTCCCAAAAGTGAAATTGATATCAATTCACTTAAAAGAGAAATGGTAGATGAGGTTAAAAAGGCTGATCCAATTAAAAGTTTATCTGATGATGATCTGTTTGTAGAAGGTGAAGTTAGTGACTGGACTGAAGAAGATGATCAGAGTGATAGGACATCTGATAGTGAGAAGAGTGTGAAATCTGAATCATCTAAGTCTGAGTCAACATGTGAGGATGTGAAGAGAGTAATTACTGATCTAGTTGTTAATCTTAAAACTGATAAACTAGAAGAGGGTAAGAAAATGTTTAAGGAAAAGGTTAAACTGGACTTAGAGAAGGTGAGCTTGAATACTAACAAATCTAAACATGGGTTAGGATATGTTAGTAATACACTTAACTCAGTTACTAAACCTGTTGTTGAATCTGTTGTGAATAACTGTGTGAATTGTAAATGTAAAGCAAGTGCTTCTTCTTCACAGAGTTTTCAAAATCAAAAACCCAGAGGTAATCAAAGAAATTGGAATCAAATGATTTCACAAAAACTGGGTAATAATGTTACTGTGATTAAAGAAATGTCTTGCTTTATATGTGGAAAAATGGGTCATCTTAAATATGACTGTTATCATAATCCTGAGAATGTTCAAAGGATTAGAAAACAGTCATGGATGAAAGCAAATATGATTAACAAACAAAATTCTCAATCAAAAGTTGATCATACTGCCAGAGTTCAGAAGATAAACTCAAAGGCTACCATGTTAAACACTGTTACAGGTAAATCTACTGCAGCAGTAATAACAAAATTAGCCAAAAGCTCAAAGACTAAAACAGTGGTAACTGAATTCAAAAACAGTGTTAACAAAATTAACACTGAATCTTCAATTGGTAAAACAGTTAAAACTGTTAAGCCAAAGAACACTGTTAAGTCTAAAATTAGTTGGATTTGGACACCTATTAAGTCTGATAAATTAACAGATCCAAATACCAACAGTGCTTCACAATCAATAATCTTTAAGAAAGTTGATTATGTGAATGCACATGGGAAACCCAAAGCCAAATTGGTTTGGGTTCCCAAGAGAAATTAATTCTCTTTTTGACTGTTTGTGCAGGGCAAGCCTAAGAGCTTATGGCATATTGATAGTGGATGCTCACGGCACATGACTGGAGACAAAGAAAAGCTGCAGGACTTTAAATCTTTTGATGGAGGATATGTAGCTTTTGGAAGCAATCCAAAAGGAGGAAGGATCACAGGGAAAGGAACAGTTCAGAGTGAAAAGCTAAGTTTTGATAATGTTTATTTTGTGGAACAACTGAGGTATAATTTACTAAGTGTGAGTCAAATCACAGATAAAAAGAACCTAGTTCATTTTACTGACACTGAATGCCTTATCTTGTCCAAAGAATTCAAAATACCGGAAAACATGATTTTGATGAGAATTCCAAGACAAGATAATGTATATAAGTGTGACTTAGTAAATATGACACCTCAACCTGATTTAAACTGTCTTATTTCTAAAGCAAGTGTGAATGAATCTGAACTGTGGCATAGGAGGATGTGTCACATGAATTTCAAAACCATTAATAAACTTGTCAAAAACAAGCTTGTTAGAGGTTTGCCTGAAAAGGTCTATTCATGTGATGATCATTGTGTTTCTTGTCAAAAGGGAAAGCAACACAAATCCTCATTTAAGTCCAAATCTGTGAACACAAATAGCACACCCTTACACTTATTGCATATGGACTTATTTGGACCAACCAGTATAAGTAGTATGGGGAAAAAGTCTTACTGTCTTGTGATTATTGATGATTATACTAGATTTACATGGGTTTTCTTTCTTAGGACAAAGGATGAGACAGGTGAAATACTTAGATCATTTATAACTAAGATGGAGAATCAATTGGATAAAAGAGTAAAGATCATCAGAAGTGATAATGGAACAGAATTTAAAAATCATGAGATGGATAAATTCTGTGAAGTTAAAGGTATTAAGAGAGAATTTAGTGCACCTAGAACTCCTCAACAAAATGGAGTAGCTGAAAGGAGGAATAGGACACTGATTGAGGCTGCTAGAACCATGCTATCTGATGCAAAGCTACCTATGTCTTTTTGGGCAGAGGCAGTTAGCACAGCTTGTTATGTTCAGAATAGAGTATTAGTTGTTAAGCCTCATAACAAGACACCATATGAACTGTTGTTTAAGAGAAAGCCTTTGGTTAGTTTCTTAAAATCTTTTGGGTGTCCTTGTACAATCTTAAATACCAAAGATCACTTAGGTAAGTTTCAGAGTAAGGCTGATGAGGGGATATTTGTTGGTTATTCTATTCAAAGTAAATCTTATAGGGTATTCAATCAAAGGACCAGAATCATAGAAGAAACAGTGCACATTACTTTTAATGAAAACACTGTTAATCCTGAGGGAAAAGGTCCTGAATCACTGTTTGATATTGATGCACTTAATACTGCTTTTAGATATACAAATGTGGATACTAGTGCAGGTACAAGTGCAGGTACAAATGCAGGAACAGGTGATGAAGAAGGTAGAGCAAAATCAGGAATATCAGTTGGAAAGAAGAATGATTCATTGGAATATATATTATTTCCAATTTGGTCTCCTTATCCCCCAGAAGTGTTTGATACTGATCAACCAACGACATCACAGGATGTGGAAACAGGAAAATCAGATGAAACATCATTTTCTCATGTTGATGATTCTGATAGACCTGTTATTGAAGACAGTACAGAAGACAGTGATATGAGTCCAGTACAGAAGTATACAAAGGCAGGTGTGAATGTTGATCAGACACCTACAAAGCATCTTGACACAGAGCAGGAACAATTGAATTATCTACATTTGATGAGTTCTACTCCTTTGTCAAAGAGAATTGCAAGAGAAGTGTCAAGTAGTGAGTCTGGTCAAGAAGGAAATTTTACCAACTTAGAGGAGAGTATTCAAGAAACAGCAGCATCTAAATACATTACTCATAAAGATCATCCACTTGAGAATGTAATAGGAGATATTGAATCAGCTGTTAAAACAAGAAATCAAAGTCAGGTGTTTGAAGCTTCAGCAAATGAGGAAGAAGTAAATCTTGATACAGAAGCTGTTAATACTTCTTTGTTTGCCTGTTTTCTGTCTCAAACAGAACCAAAGAAGGTTACTGAAGCTTTGAGAGATCCTAGTTGGATTGAAGCTATGCAAGAGGAGTTGCTTCAGTTTAAGATTCAAGAAGTTTGGACATTGGTTGATTTGCCTAAAGAGAAGAGGGCAATTGGTACTAAATGGATTTTCAAGAACAAGAAGGATGAAAGAGGTATAGTGATCAAAAACAAGGCTAGATTGGTTGCACAGGGGTATTCACAAGAAGAGGGGATTGATTATGATGAGGTTTTTGCACCTGTTGCAAGGATAGAGGCAATTAGATTGTTTTTGGCTTATGCTTCATTCAAGGGATTCATTGTGTATCAGATGGATGTTAAGAGTGCTTTTCTGTATGGCACTATACAGGAAGAGGTCTATGTATGTCAACCACCAGGGTTTGAAGATTCTAAATTTCCTGATAAAGTTTTCAAACTGGATAAAGCTCTTTATGGCTTACATCAAGCACCTAGAGCCTGGTATGATACTTTTTCAGATTATCTGTTGCAGAATGGATTCAAAAGGGGTGCAATAGATAAAACTTTGTTTACTAAAAGAATTAAGAATGATATACTACTGGTTCAAGTTTATGTAGATGATATCATTTTTGGTTCAACAAAGGATAGTCTTTGCAAGGAGTTTGAATCATTGATGCATGAAAAGTTCAAGATGAGCTCCATGGGGGAATTAACATTTTTCTTGGGGCTACAAGTAAAGCAACAGAAAGAAGGAATCTTTATTCATCAAAGTAAGTATGTGAATGATATACTGGATCGGTTTGGGTACAAAGATGCTAAAGTTGCAAGCACACCAGTTGAGACAAACAAGAAATTACATGCAGATCTTGAGGGGGAGAGTGTGGATGAACATCTTTACAGATCAATGATTGGGTCTCTTATGTATCTCACTTCATCAAGGCCTGACATCATGTTTGCAGTGTGTTTATGTGCAAGATTTCAAGCTAATCCAAAGCTATCACATCTTCTAGCAGTCAAAAGAATATTTAGATATTTGAAGGGTCAATCAAAATTGGGCCTTTGGTATCCAAAGTTTAATTCTTTTGATCTGATAGCTTACACAGATAGTGATTATGGAGGAGCTAATCTGGACAGGAAATCTACATCAGGAGGTTGTCAATTTTTGGGAGAAAGATTGGTTTCATGGCAATGCAAGAAACAAACCACTGTATCTACATCTACAGCAGAGGCAGAATATGTAGCAGCTGCAAGTTGCTGTGCTCAAGTGCTATGGATTCAGAATCAGATGCTAGATTATGGTTTTACCTTTCTTAATACACCTATTTTTATCGATAATAGCTCTGCAATCAGTATTATTAATAACCCAGTTAAACATTCTAAAACAAAGCATATTGAAATCAGATATCATTTCATTAGAGATTGTAATGAGAAAAGACTTATTCAAATTTTGAAAGTTCATACTGATAATCAGTTTGCTGATCTGTTTACAAAAGCTTTTGATGTAGGCAGATTCACTTTCTTGGTTACTAGTATTGGAATGATCAATTTGTCATAAGTTATTTCTCTTGTTACTGCTTTCTGTGAATAATATCTACTGTGATTTCAATTTGGGTTAATACTGATTTGTTAATTAAACACTGATTGTGTGTAATGTGTATCGTTATCACTGTTTCTTACTTTTATTATAAACAGTGGTAATAATCACTTCACCACTGTTGGTGTATAGTTAACACTGTATACTTGTATTATTGTTTGGAATTACCACTGCAAGTTATATTGCTAGGTTTTGGAGTCTAACTTATGCAGGTGTTTATGAAGTGTCACTGCTTGTGGAGTTTGCTATCGGTAAAAAAAAAAAAAAAAAAAAAAAAAAAAATTTCAACCACTGCTTTGTTTATATGATTTTGCTAGAACTGAAGTACTACTTGTATTAAGTTAGCACTGCCTTGGTCGGTTGGTACTGCTTGTACAAGTTAGCACTGCTAGCTTAATTATGTAAATGATGTATTTGAGAAACCAAGTGTTGATTACCACTGATGGTTATTTTCACAATTATCACTGAACGTGTTATTTTATTTAATTAACACTGTTTTAGTTATAATTGGGGATCTGATCAAATTAGGGCTTACAACTGATTTAATTTCAGTACTTAACTCTCAACACTTAGGGTTTCTCATTATGCTTTCAAAATTTCACATACAAACAACTGCGCTAAGTCTCATCGATTTTCGATTCTGTAAAATCATCTTCAATTCTTCTCGATTACTTGATTTCTTATCATGGCATCGACTTCGTCTACTGTTCAACTACCGATTGGAAAAGATCACAATATGATTGCATTCTTAATGAAACCTGCAGAGGCAAACGAGTATGTGGAAATCATTGATTTCCTTCGTGCTTCACATATTCGTCATGCTCTCACTGTAGCACCCAGAATATCTCACGATCATATCAACAATTTCTGGGTGAATGCATCAATAGAAGAGGAACAGGGTATTAAAAGAATAGTTTCAGAAGTTATGGATACACGTGTTGTAATCACAGAAGCTACTGTTAGAGCTTCATTACAACTAGATGATGAGGCAGGTATATCATCTTTAGAGGATACTGTTATGTATGATACTTTACGATTGATGGGTTATGAGGGTTCTTTTGAAATTTTTACTTTTCAGAAAACCTTATTTTCTCATCAGTGGAGGTTTTTAATACATACAATTTTACACTGCTTATCATCTAAGAGATCATCTTTTGAGCAGTTTGGAAGCAACATTGCTTATGCAATTACTTGTCTTGCAACTGGTCAAAGGTTTAATTTTTCAAATCTGATATTTTCTGGTATGCTTAGAAACATTGAGCAGCCAAAGATTAAATTTTTGATGTATCCACGTTTTGTGCAGTTGTTCTTAAATGAACAAATTCCTAATATAACTACACTTGAAAAGATTATTGGTATTGTCTCTTTTAAACCAAAAGTTTTTGTAAATATGAAGAGAGATACTAAATTTTCTGGGAAGGTTACAGCATTATTTTCTACAATGCTTCCTGCACCCTCCACCACAGCATCAGTACTACCAACTGAAGCTGAACCAACTACTGAGAGAATGGTTCCACCCACCACTTCTCAACCCACAGTAGTTGGGGGTACTAAAAGAAAACAAGGGACCACAACAGCTAAACCTACTAAAGCCAAAAAGGCTAAAAAAACAGGCATCTGAGGCTGCTGCTGCTCAGGTGTCTCAGACAAATGATTCATCACAGCAGATGATCAATGAGGAGGAGGATGATCATTTTGAGAGGGCTGCTTCTACTGCTTCTAGCCCACTGGCAGAGCAGGACAGAAGTAACATTAATAAGACCCAATCAGAGCAACACATGGACATGATTCTACACCTGTAGATGATCCTAGTGGTCCCAGTACCAAGAACCAAGGGGACTTTGATGATCATGCTAGGCATGAGTCAGAGTTTGATGATGTCAATGATTCACCAAAGGCTTCACATCCTGAAGGTGTTGAGGCTAGAACTAACTTGGAATTGACAAAAATGGTTGATTATGTATGGGCTGAGTTTGTACAGGAGAGGAAGAAGAATAAGGCTAAGGATGAAGTTATTACTCAGTTGCAGAGGAGAGTGCAGCAGTTAGAGAGGATTGTTATTAAATGTTTGAAGAAAGGGAGGAAATATGTGGTTCATGATACTTCAGAACCTGAGGAGACTTATAACTTTCAACAAAATGCTTTCAAAAAGGGGGAGAAGGTCTGGACAAATTTGGGTGATAAGAGGAATAAGAATGATAAGGTTGTGTCTGATGATGAAAAAGTTGATGAAGAGATTGAAATGGAACAACCAGTGGATGATGATTTTGTGCATACACCTCCAACACCATCTACAGAGCCAGAGCCAGAAATAAATGAATCAGTATATGAGACAGTGGAAACAGAAATGAAGGAATCAGTGGCAGATGAGGATAAGTCTGATCATACTGAGGTTATTGGGTCAGTGGAGCAAACTGCAGAGGTGAATATGGGAGATAAGACTGAGGAGTTAAAGATTGATGAGGATGATGGTGAAGAGGTGAGTAAACCTGAGATAGCAGTTGAAAAAGAAGTAAAGACTGATGCTAAAACTGATGCTCAACAAGTTGAAAAGACTAGGAAGAAGAGCATTCCAGTTAAAACTGCTAAAATGACTGGTACAGGAAAGAAGGTTGAAACTCCAAAGAAGAAATCTTCACAACAATCATCTTTACCTGGATTTCAGATTAGAGAACCTGCTGCTGTTCCTGTTCAACAGAAAGAATTGCCAAAGATTGATCCAAAAGATAAAGGCAAGGGAAAACTGGTAGAAGAACCAAAGAAGAAAAAGCAAAAACCAGTGCCACCAGAAGTAACTGCTCATGATATTGAGTATGCTCAAAGGTTACAGGCTGAGATAAATGCAGAGGGATTGATTGATGTTGAGATTGAGGAAGGAAAGTTTGTGAAAATGACAAAAGAGCAAGTGGTAGAGTGGGATGAATATTTACTTGTTGAGCAGGTTAAGAAAAGGAAAGCAGAGGAAGCAAGAAAGAAAAAAGCTGCAAAACCACCAACAAAAGCTCAAATGAAGAAGAACTTAATTGCAAAGTTGAAAGGTGGGTATATTCCTTTGAATGCATTGAAACAGATGAGTTTAGAGAGATTGCAGGAGTTATGGGATAAAGATGAGTTGAATCCTGATGTGATTGAAAAGAAACAAACAGAAAAGAAAGAAGCTGAGAAAAAAAAGCAGGAAGTTGAAAAGGAAAAGAAAGAGGCTGAAAAAGAAAGAAAATTGAAAGAAAAGGAAGAAAAAGAAAAAAGAGAAAAGATAGAAGCTGAGAAGAGGAGGAAAGATGAACTTGAGAAAAAGAAGAGAGAGTTAGATGAAATTCCTGATAGAGAAAGGAATATTGATGAATTGAAGGAGTTTATTCTGTTACAGCCTATGGAATCTGAGGTAATTAATGTTGAATTACCTGGTATCATTGATTGGTCTATTGAGCAATTTGTCAATCCTGTTAAGATTCACAAGATTAAAGTTGAAAGAGCAGATGGAAATGTATCTTGGTGGAGATCTTTTAAGGATTTGATAAAGAGAATTAGTAGGACTGATTTGGTGAGAATGTATGAGATTGGGATGGAAATGAATTTAGATTTGAAAAGGTTTGATAATCTGGTTGAAAAAGTTACATGGCATTGGATTAAAGCTATGTTTGAGCCAGAAGAGTTTCCATTTCAGTTTGCTACTTTTAGCAAGGTCAGAAATTGGATTTATCATGCCAAACCTGGAGTACATCAGATTGTTATGGATGATGCAGTGTTTATGTGGTTATTGACAGATAGATTTTATGATATAAATCTGAGATTTTTGATGGGCTTGAGAAATGCAAGGCTACAAGCTGCAGTTTTAGATGATGTAGCTCTGGAATTGGTATATATGGTGTTGAATCAGATTCATAAGAAAGAGGAGATTGATAGGAAGAAGAGAAGAAATGACTAACAGTTTTGAAAGAATTTTGTGAAGCTTATAATGGAGGATTAGAAGAAACTTAATGCTGTGAAGGACAGATTAAGTTTAGGGGGAGATTGTTGGGTCAAAACTGTTTCAGGTCTGAGTTGAAGTTCTGATGAGAAGACAGAGTATAAGTGATTAAAACTGTTTGCTTTGAAGGTTAAAACTGTCTTTATGAAGTTACAACTGATAGAAGAAAACTGATGAGAAGACAAGTGTTACAACTGATTGAAGATAGATTACAACTGATAGTTATGTGTCTGTAAGTAGTTAAAACTGCTTATGTATTAGTAACTGTTAGTTATATATGAAACAGTTAACACTGATTATATATTTGTACTTAGTCGTATATTACAATTGAAGCAGTTACCACTGAATGTGTAACAGTTACAACTGTTTACATCAGAATGGTAGTTAAAACTGTTTATGATTTTGTGATAAGTATGAGTCGGTTATGGAAGTTATTTTATTCCATATTTGTAGGAGATTGTATAGGACTCTATATGTTATAAATAGAGATCCTTTAGACCTAGATAGGTTAATGATTTTTGCGCAGCTTCAAGGTTTTCTGTAACCCTAATACATCAAGTGTATTCGTCTTATATCATTAATAAGATTGAAGCTATCGGTATATTATTGTGTTCATTAAATTAATTAATATTCATTGATCTTCTTAATATTATTGAGTGTGATTCCGCAACTTCTCAATAATATATTCAAAGCTTATTATGTAAGATTGTTTATTAAGTTAAACAGGGACAAACACACGTGACATTCTATTTGCCTGATTGTGGACACCTCCGCGTTAGCCCGATAGTAGGATTGTAGTAATAACTCACATTAACTTATGAACTCCTCATTGGAACTCTTCACGCTTTAATATCACCTGAACCACTTCATAGTAGACAATCGCTTTAACTGCTGAACGCCCGAAGTAACCTCCATTTCTGATTTAGAATAGAAAACCCAAAACCTAAATCAACTCTCTTCCGCTCTAGCTAAATTCATAAAAGTCTCTAAATTCTCCTAGTTTCAATTCGTCGCACTTTGAAGAACGATCCTAGTTCATACTTATCCTTTGCTAGCCCTTAGATTAGCAATAGTAGCAACCCTAGACCCCAGCCTTATAAATTTAAAACCCACTGTTGTAACCGGATAGTTATCGTTAACGACACCGACCTATCGGGGAGCAACAAGTTTTTGGCGCCGCTGCCGGGGAACGTCGGCGACCGATTTTAGGAAGTTTAGTAACTCTAGTATTTAGCGATCCTTTTGAAAGATTAATCAAAAGTTACCTTTTTGTAATTAGGATTAAATCAGGATTAGTTTAGTTAATTTCAATCAACCATGTCAACCCCTTATTTTGATTTAACCAACCATACATCAAGTGGATCATTAACTCAACTTTTGGCCATTCCTTCACCAACAACCTACTTACATTCCTCAAAACAACTTTTATCTGATTTTATACTAGAACAAAATGTTATAAACAATAGGATAGCCGGATTTCAAGACAACATTGATGCCATGATAAAAATTTCTGACAAATTAATTTCTAACATGGAATCTATTTTGGAAAACTTGAATTTTATTGAGGAAAGTACGTCGGCAACTATCATTCAACCCAATGATGTGTTAATTATCACTAGGGGAGGAAAAATAACCAAAATTGATCCACCACCACCAGATAACACCCCCGAAAACACTTCTTCGCCTACACCTACATCGAGTGAACATGTGTCCATTGACATTCCTGTCACAACACCTGACCCATCACCAACCAAAACTCCGGATAATGTACCTCGCACGAGAATACCTTATCCCGGTAGACTTAAAAAGGAAAAGCAAGAAGCCCAATTCGGTAAATATCTGGAAATGTTTAAAAGCTTGCACTTGAATGTTAGACTATTAGATGCTTTAGTAGAAATGCCCACATGTGCCAAATTCTTTAAAGAACTTCTCTCAAACAAAGAGAAACTTAGGCAAATAGTTAGTTTACCTTTAGATGCTGAATGCTCCTTAATTGTACAACACGGTCTTCCACCTAAGTTAGGAGACACTGGACGTTTTACAATACCTTGTTTTCTCCAAGATATCCAAATTAGTAATGCTTTAGCTGACCTAGGTGCTAGTGTTAATCTTATGCCTTATTCCCTCTATAAAAAATTAGGATTAGATAACCTACTGCCTACTCGTATGACCATCCAATTAGCAGACAGATCAGTTAAACTCCCTCGAGGAATTGCTGAAGATGTCATGGTCAAGGTCGATAAGTTCGTCTTTCCAGTGGACTTCATCATCATGGATATAGAGAAAGACACCCATATCCCACTCATCCTTGGCAGACCTTTCTTAAATACTGCCAAGGCCGTAATCGACGTAAACAAAAAATCTTTAAAACTAAGAGTCGGGAAAGAGGAGGTCACCTTTAATGTCGATCGATTAATGAAGCAACCGCTGGAAGAGGACCTTGGTTTGTGCGATACTATGCAAGACATTTTTGATGAACATCTCCACGAAGTGTTGGCATTATCCAGCCAGAACCCGATACCTACCACGGTAGTCACCGTTCGAAGATTATATAACGAGGATCCTGGGCTGCAGTCAGCAATCACTTCGCCAGCAAAGTCTGAAGAACTTCTATTTCCCTTGTTTGAAAAGAAGCCATCTTGCACCAATGGCAAAACGATAGCCGTCCCATTGGGATGCGGTACACCGATACCTTGGCTAAAAAGAGATACATCCACACTCGATGCCCCGAATCCAGCTCCTTCAATTAAAGAAATCTTGGATTCATTCAAAGAGATGAGTATTGAGCCACCACCATTTGAACCCCAATTAATCAACCAACCCGAACCTCTATCATTTCCAAACCCTGAATTAACCATAAACCAATCTTCGACCACTCAATTTCAAGAATTCCAATTCACCGACGACGGAGAAATTATTCTCACCAGAAGTGACGAAGTGTCCTCATCATCAGTCAACAAATACGAGCTAAAGATGAACGAATTTTCAAACCAAATCGAATGGGTCGAAATAGCATCAATCTCTACATCCGAACCTGAGATAGACGAGGCGCCATTCCAAGCTGAATATGAGAAGCTGAATAGAGATGAAATAGCTAGAATGAAGCCGTCTATTAAGGAACCACCAAACTTGGAACTAAAGGAATTACCACCTCACCTTGAATACGCTTACCTCCAAGGAACCTCCCAACTCCCGGTAATAATCTCAAAAGAGTTGACACCAAAAGAGAAAGCCCAGCTAGTTGATGTGTTGAAATCACACAAGAAGGCAATCGCATGGAAAATTTCTGATATACAAGGAATTAGTCCTAACTATTGCACACATAAGAGCATAATGGAGAACGATTTTAAACCATCCGTTCAAAGGCAGAGACGAGTAAATCCTAAGATTCAAGATGTAGTAAAACAAGAGGTTATCAAACTCTTGGATGTTGGACTAATATACCCAATATCTGACTCACCTTGGGTTAGCCCTGTTCAAGTCGTCCCAAAGAAAGGAGGAATGACGGTCATTACAAACGAAGAAAATGAGCTCATACCAACTCGGACCGTCACCGGTTGGAGGGTCTGTATTGACTACCGAAAGTTAAACGAAGCAACTCGCAAGGATCACTTTCCACTTCCGTTTATTGACCAAATGCTCAAGAGGCTGTCGGGAAACGAATTCTACTGTTTCCTTGATGGATTCTCCGGTTATTTCCAAATTCCGCTCGATCCAAAAGACCAGGAAAAAACGACGTTTACATGCCCTTATGGAACATTCGCATACAGACGAATGCCGTTCGGATTATGCAACGCGCCTGCAACATTTCGGAGATGCATGGTTGCAATCTTCCATGACATGATTGAACAATGCATGGAAGTATTTATGGATGACTTCTCGGTCTTCGGAGACTCTTTCGCATCATGTTTATCCAACCTCGATAGGATGCTCGCCAAGTGTGAAGAATCGAATCTCGTCTTGAATTGGGAAAAATGCCACTTTATGGTAAAGGAAGGAATAGTCTTAGGACATAGAATATCAAAGTCAGGAATCGAAGTAGACAAAGCCAAAGTCGAAACCATTGCGAAACTTCCACCACCCACCAACGTTAAAGCCATTCGAAGTTTCCTAGGTCACGCTGGGTTCTACCGTCGTTTTATCAAGGACTTCTCCAAGATCTCTCGACCTATCACCCACCTGTTAGGAAAAGACATCAAATTCGCATTTGACGAAAGCTGCATGAAAGCCTTTAAATACCTTAAGAAAGAACTAAGCAATGCACCAATCATGGTCACTCCGGACTGGAGCCTTCCATTTGAAATCATGTGCGACGCAAGCGACTTCGATGTAGGGGCAGTTCTCGGGCAACGGAAGGATAATCATTTTCGGCCGATCTACTACGCTAGCAAAACTCTCACAGATGCTCAAGAGAATTATACAACTACTGAAAAGGAGCTGCTGGCTGTAGTATTTGCCTTTGATAAATTTCGGTCCTACCTGATATTGTCAAAGACAATAGTATACACGGATCACTCAGCTCTGAAATACCTCTTCAAGAAGCAAGACGCAAAACCAAGACTGTTACGATGGATTCTACTCCTACAAGAATTTGACATTGAGATAAAAGATAAAAAGGGAGCAGAGAATGTCGCCGCAGACCATCTGAGTCGACTTGAAAATCCATCAGTGGAACAACTTGCAGAAGGGGACATCAAAGATCGATTTCCAGAAGAGCAGTTAATGAGTTTAGGAGGGAAATTGCAAGGATCACAATTCAAGGACGATCCTTGGTTTGCAGACAAAGCCAATTTCGTAGTTGGAGGGATCACAAGAAAAGGAATGCCATCATCACGAAGACAAAGGTTCTTCCGCGATGTCAAGCACTACTTTTGGGATGATCCATATTTGTTTAAGGTCTGTCCCGACCAGATTATAAGAAGATGTGTCGATGGAAAGGAAGCCGAACGCATCCTCCATCAAAGCCATCATGGACCCATCGGAGGGCATCACGCAGCCAATTTGACAGCAAAGAAAGTATACGACTCAGGTTTCTATTGGCCAACTATTTTCAGAGACGCACAAGACTTGGTGAAACGCTGTGATATTTGCCAAAGGTTTGGAAATATCACAACGCGTAACAAATTGTGGTTAACGAATATCCAAGCATGTGAAATATTCGATATATGGGGATTAGACTTCATGGGACCTTTTCCGAAATCCTACGGAAAGGAATACATTCTAGTAGTTGTAGACTACGTATCCAGATGGGCCGAAGCTCAAGCCTTCCCAATGAATGACTCGAGAGTCGTAACAAAGTTCTTAAAGCAGCTATTCTATCGGTTTGGAACTCCTCGAGCGATCATCAGTTACCGCGGCACACACTTTTGCAATACTCAGTTCATGAAGATATTGCAACAATATGGTGTTACCCATAAAACATCTACGGCCTACCACCCGCAGACAAATGGGCAAGCAGAAATAACAAACCGAGCGTTAAAAGAATTTTGGAACGAACAGTTGGTCAACACAAGGAAAACTGGGCAAGCAAGCTAGATAATGCATTATGGGCGTTCCGGACAGCCTACAAAACACCATTAGGAACAACCCCCTATAGGCTCGTATATGGAAAAGCATGTCATCTTCCAATCGAACTCGAATACAAAGCTTACTAGGCACTAAAGAATTGCAACTTAGATCCTACAGTAATGGGAACACACCAGAAAATGCAGCTAAATGAGTTAGGAGAACTAAGAGATCAAGCATACGAGAGCTCCTACAAGTTCAAGGAAAGAACTAAGTTGCTCCAGGATGCAAAACTACGCCCCACACGCTTCAATCCAGGTGATAAAGTTCTACTCTTCAACTCTCGATTTAAGAAATTTTCTGGTAAATTCAAAACGAGGTGGAGCGGCCCATTTACAATCTCTAAGGTTTTTCCTTATGGCGCCATTGAACTCGAGGCTCCAGACGGAAATTTCAAGGTAAACGGTCATCGTTTAAAACATTACGTACAAGACTTTCCCCCATACAAGGAAGTCTACGGTTGCAAAGCACCCTGACAAACAATTAAAGGTAGAAGAGTCAAGCTACGAGACTCGATAAACAAAGCGCTCTTGGGAGGCACCCCAAGCCTATCTTATGTTTTTAGCATTAATTTTCTTTTACTGTTGTGTTTAAGCTAATCCAATTTTCTATGCAGTACCTCATGAAGGACTGATGATCTTAGACCATTAACCTTTTATATTTTGCAGGATGAGTTCGCAGTCAGACAGTGTAACACCCCCAAATTTGATGATTTGCGGAAGCTTGATTTGGGTGTTACTAATCAATAACAAAACACAAAGATATATAGTAAACGACTCTATATGCGTCGTTTTAACAAAATATATTGATAATAGAAATGTTTACAACATTTAAAACTTTACATAGCTCGAGTTTAATAAAATGAGATTTCAGTACATAAGTACTTGTACAAAATATACTAATGCAAGAAAATCTCAATCGTCTGTATGCTGACTCGAGCTAAATCCTGAAGCAGAAACATCCTACTGCTGGGTACCTGCGATATATGCTAAAAGGTCAGCTAAAAAGCTGGTGAGCTCACAGGTTTGAAATCAGTTAATATAGTATGAACCGCAAGATTTAAGTAATGAATTGCATCCAGCAATTAAATAATGAATTGCATCCAGCAATTAAATGATGGTCATCATGTATACAGCCATGAGCACATAGTTGAGCTTAACTCGAGGGCCGGGTCCCCTATAGAGAATTCCGGGCGAGGTGCCTCCACGAATGCCTAATCCACATTCGTCTTCCCAAATATTAGTACGTCCGTTTACCCGGTTAGTGCTTGCTAACCCGGACGAGGAGGGTCAATCCTATATGGTACCATATAATAATATTCACGCTACAACGTATTAACAACTATGTTGACGGAGGACTTTAAAATGATTAGTTTCGAAAAACTCATGTAGTATATGAAATGTTTGTACTTGCGTTCACATGTTAAAAGTTGAGCAATATATCACACCCCTGAGTAAAACAGTAAAAGAGGGGCTATGAGACTCACCTGAGTCGTTGAGTTTATGAAAATAAACTGAGAATGATTAGCCGAGAATCGAAGCCCAAAGACTTGTAACCTGAGGGTGTCCACGACACGCGATGGTTATAATATGCGAAGGTATCTAATACGACTACCTTGTAGTTGTTCGTCCAACTATAATGTCCAAATTACATTTAGTTGATTTATTCGAATGTTTGAAAATATGTACGGCCCGTTGGTGACGGATTTTTATAATAATCTCAACTATTATCATTTTGATTTCGTGTCGTTTTACTTGAAAAATGTGTTTTGATTGTGTTTTAGAAGCCGTTACGGAATCTAAGTACGGGGGTCCGGGGGCAGCGCCCCTGGTAGCGGGGTCCAAGGGGCGGCAGCCCCTGGCGGGGGTCGAGCTGCCAGGTCAGCTTGGAAAATTTTTATTTCTACTATAATGCTTTGACGAAAAACGTATCTGGGATCTGAATTTGGGTAAATCGAGTGATAAATTTCGAGTCTCGACACTTAGTAAAAATCTATGTTTTTGAGGTTCTGATTTGTGCGACGTTGGGTGCGACGTCGCAGGTAGGATTGCGACGTTGAGCATGACGTCGCTAAAGGCGACGTTTCACAATTTAATGCGACGTAGGGTGCTGCGTCGCTAATGCGACGTAGGTGATTTCTGCGACGTAGGGGCTTGCGTCGCTAAGTGCGACGTGGCGAGGTATTGGCGACGTTAAGGCTGACGTCGCTATATGCGACGTCGCAATTTAATGCGACGTTGTGACTGAAGTCGCACTATGCGACGTCACGAGGGGTTTTGCGACGTAGAAGCTGACGTCGCATAAATTCTGGGCCAACTGCGACGTAGCGGTCTGTTGGCCGGAAAATGTGTCGAAAACGAGTTTTTCGGTTTCCGTTCGGTCCAAAACTTTTACCCAACCCATATATGGACATTTTAAGTGTATACAAACAACCACAAGTCGAAAATAATGGAAATCGAAGAGTTTCGAGAATTGTCGGAAACTTACAAATCGCCGAAATGAAATTTCGGAAAGATAGAAAGATAGATCGTTGCGTGGTGGTCGTGAATCTCTAAAAATCTTGAAGATCCGAAATCGTTTGATGTGTTTATTTTGCGTTTTTGAGTGAATTTTGGTGATGAAGATTTGAGAGAAAAAGTGAAAGAGAGAGAGAGAAAGAGAAAGTGAAATGAAGGAAAAGGTGGGAGTTGGGGGTGTTAACCTCCAACTTTCGGTCCCCGCTCTCCGTGCGGTGTTCGTTTGCTCCGTCGTTTAAACGTTAAATAATTATTTTAAATATTAAATGGTACATTTTTAAAATACAAATTATTACGCGATAGTTTATTTAATTATTTTACAATTAAGTTTACGTTTGAGTTATAAATGTAAGTTAGTTTATTTAGTTTGCGCGTTTTACATTTTTAAATTGTATATCTTTCTGATTGTACAATACGAATAAATACGAAATATTATTATAATAATATTTTTGACATAACCACGTTATTTAATAAAATTGGTCACCAACGTCCGTATTAAATTGAATCGAAATACATTCGATTTAATTTGCGTACGATTTAACCAAATCGCATTTTCGTATATATTCAACAATATATATAATTCGATACATTAATTAGCCTAACCAGGAACTAATTACATGTATTAACATATGATTAGGCACTAATTACTAGTCCTAATTTGGCGGGTGTTACATTCTCCCCCTGTTAGAAGAATTTCGTCCCGAAATTTAGCTCGAAGTCGTGTTTGATGTGGAATCAGTGAAGAGTTGAGGATATTTGAGTCGCATTTGGTCTTCCCATTCCCAGGTGAATTCCGGACCACGCCGCGAATTCCATCTGACCTTGACGATGGGAATACGACTTTGTTTCAGTTGTTTGACATCACGGTCCATGATTTCAGCGGGTTCCTCAACGAAGTGAAGTTTATCGTCAACACGAATTTCATCTAGTGGAATAATAAGTGTCTCATCAGACAGACACTTCTTCAAGTTTGAGACATGAAAAGTAGGGTGCACGCTGCTAAGTTCGGATGGCAGCTGCAATCGATAAGCTACAGGACCAATCCTTTCGAGGATCTCAAAAGGCCCGATGTATCTGGGATTTAACTTCCCGCGTTTGCCAAAACGGATGACGCCTTTCCAAGGCGATACTTTTAAGAGAACTCGATCCCCAACTTGGAACTCGAGTGGTTTGCGTCTCACGTCAGCATAACTTTTCTGACGATCTCGTGCGGTTTTGAGTCTGTTTTGGATTTCCACAATTCTCTCAGTGGTGGCGTGAATGAGTTCAGGACCAGTGAGTTGACTATCTCCCACTTCAGTCCAACAGATCGGTGATCGGCACTTACGACCGTACAGTGCCTCAAAGGGTGCAGCCTTAATGCTGGCGTGATAACTGTTATTGTACGAAAATTCGCACAACGGTAGGTGTTTTTCCCAGTTTGTACCGAAATCAACTACGCAGGCTCGTAGCATGTCTTCCAGTGTTTGAATGGTTCGTTCACTTTGGCCATCGGTTTGAGGATAATACGCGGTACTCATATCGAGACGGGTACCCAAAGCTTTTTGAAGTGATTGCCAAAAGTGAGAGGTGAAACGGGCATCCCTATCGGAGATGATCGAGATTGGAACACCGTGATGAGAAATGATTTCCTTGATGTAGATTTGTGTGAGGCGTTCCATTTTATCGTTTTCTTTGATTGCCAGAAAATGAGCAGATTTGGTGAGACGATCGACGATCACCCAAATGGTATCGCAACCGCTCGACGACTTGGGTAGTTTGGTTATGAAATCCATGGCAATTTGTTCCCATTTCCATTCAGGGATTTCAGGTTGCTGGAGTAAACCAGGAGGTTTCTGATGTTCTGTTTTGACTTTCGAGCAAGTAAGACACTTGCTGACATAAGTGGCGATTTCGGCTTTCATGTTTGGCCACCAATAAAATTCCTTGATGCCGTGGTACATCTTATCGGATCCCGGATGAATAGAATATTTAGACTTGTGAGCCTCGTCCATCACCAAGTCTCGGAGGTTCCCAAAACTAGGCAACCAGATTCGGTTTGAGAAGCACCTAATCCCGTTAGGTCTGATTTCGAATTGTTTGTCAATGCCCCGCAAGGCTTCAGTTTTGATGTTTTCAGCTTTCAGGGCTTCGATCTGAGCTGTATGAATTTGAATGGTAAGATCGTTATGAATGGTCATACTGAGGGCTCGGACTCGAAGTGGTTTAGGTCGTTCCTTTCGACTGAGGGCATCGGCTACAACATTAGCCTTCCCTGGATGGTACTTGATCTCACAATCGTAATCGGTAAGCAACTCGACCCATCGACGTTGCCTCATATTGAGATCCTTCTGATCGAAGATATGTTGGAGACTTTTATGATCGGTAAAGATAGTGCACCTAGTGCCGTAGAGGTAATGTCTCCAGATTTTGAGAGCAAAAACGACAGCTCCAAGTTCGAGATCATGAGTGGTGTAGTTCTTTTCGTGAATTTTTAGCTGTCGTGAGGCATAAGCAATGACCTTGTCTCGTTGCATCAACACGCAACCGAGACCTTGGTGAGAAGCATCGCAGTATACCACGAAGTCATCGGTGCCTTCGGGTAGTGATAGAATTGGAGCACTGCAAAGCTTTTGTTTCAGAAGTTGGAACGCTGACTCTTGTTTCTCGGTCCAATCGAACCTTTTGTCCTTCTGTGTCAGTACCGTGAGTGGCTGAGCTATTTTAGAGAAATTTTCGATAAATCGCCGATAGTACCCAGCAAGACCCAAGAATTGTCGTACTTCAGTTGCAGAGGTGGGTGCTTGCCAGTCTTTGATAGCCTCGATTTTTGATGGGTCCACGTGAATTCCCTGACGGTCGATCACGTGCCCAAGAAATTGAACGGTTTGGATCCAGAACTCACACTTAGAGAATTTAGCATAAAGCTCCTCGTGTCTAAGTAGTTCAAGGATGGTTCTGAGGTGTTGCGCATGTTCTTTCTCGTTGCGCGAGTAAATGAGTATGTCATCGATAAAGACAATGACAAACTTATCGAGGTAAGGTTTGCACACCCGGTTCATGAGGTCCATGAATACAGCCGGTGCGTTGGTTAGACCAAAGGGCATCACTTGGAATTCGTAGTGCCCGTAACGAGTTCTGAAAGCAGTTTTTGGAATATCGGTGTCGCGAACTCGTAACTGATGATAACCTGATCGCAGGTCAATTTTTGAGTAGAAACTTGAACCCTGAAGTTGGTCGAATAGATCATCAATGCGAGGAAGTGGGTATCGGTTTTTGACGGTCAATTTGTTTAATTCTCGGTAGTCGATGCACATTCGGAATGAACCGTCCTTCTTTTTGACAAATAAGACCGGAGCTCCCCAAGGTGAAGAACTCGGTCTAAAGAATCCTCGATCCAGAAGTTCCTGTAACTGAGAGGACAACTCCTGAAGTTCGGATGGGGCTAAACGGTATGGTGCGCGGGCCACCGGTGCGGCACCCGGCACGAGATCAATCGAGAACTCAACCTGTCTAGGCGGAGGTAGACCAGGTAATTCTTCCGGAAAGACTTCGGGAAAGTCTCTAACAATTGGCACATCCTCAAGTCGCTTCTCTTCCGACTTCTTCTCGGTGATGTGTGCGAGTATGGCAGGGTAACCCTTTCTCAGAAATTTTCGGGTTTTTAAGCAGGAGATTATATTGAGTCCCGTCCCACCGGTCTCCCCCTGTATGATTAAGGTTCCATCAACGGCGAGTGGAATACGGACAATTTTATCATGACAAACGATTTCAGCTCGATGTTTGGACAACCAGTCCATTCCAATAATGACGTCGAAACTGCCGATTTCAATGGGTATAAGATCGATCGAAAAGGTTTCGTCAGCTAAGTTTAAAGTGCAATTAGGTATCACACTGGTGGTTTCTACAAGTTTTCCATTGGCAAGCTCTACAGTGTACTTAACATCTAAGGTAACAGGAGTGATGTCAAGTAATGGGCAAAAATCATCGGAGATAAAGCTTCTATCAGCACCAGTATCAAATAGAACAGAAGCAGTTAAGTTGTTGAGGAGGAACATACCCGAGACCACATTCGGGTCTTGGCGGGCGTCCCCAGATTTGATGACGAAAGCTCTGCTGCGGGTATTGTTGTTGTTGTTGCGGTTGTTGTTGTTGTTCTTCAGTTTTGGGCACGAGTCCCTAAAATGCCCAGGTTTCCCACACTCAAAGCATACTTTGGGTGGTCTGGTGTTGTTGTTGGAGTTGTTGTTGGTAGGAGAGCGACAATCTTTGGTGAGGTGACCGTACCTCTTGCAGTTGTTGCAAAAGGGACCACAGGAACCCTCATGGTGACGGCTGCACTTGGGACAATATGGTTTGCTCCCCGTGTAACCCCGGATGATGTCAGTGGTGGTGTTGTAAGATTTGATGGTGTCGGGTTTCTTGTTTTGTTGGTTGGAGTGGTTGTTGTGGTAGTCAGACCACTTGCGTTTGTTGTTTTGGGAGGATGAAGTGGGTGGTTCAGAATCTTGGCTCATAGACATCAGGTCTTGGGCCAATGAGATTGCACCGTCAATGGTGGTTGGTTTGGAAGAGATGACGTGTCCCCGAACAAAATCAGGGAGACCAAGGGCGTACTTCCTGATTTTATCAGGTTCAGTGCTTACCATAGCTGGGCGGAGAGCAGCTAGTTGTTGAAACCTGGTGGTATAACCATCGATGTCACCACCCTGAACCTTTAAGTTCCAGAACTCCTCATCTAGCTTTTGGAGTTTGGCGATAGAGCAGTACTTGGCAGTGAGTTTGGCTTTCAATTCCTCCCAAGTGATTTGGTAGGCAATGTCAGCACCCACTGATTGGGTATATGAATTCCACCAAGAGTGGGCATCATCTTCGAGAGAGCAGGTGGCGAAGTTTACTTTGTCGTTCTCCGCGCATTTACTAACACGGAAAACAGTTTCCATTTTCTCGAACCATCTGATCAGTCCGATGGCTCCTTCAGAACCCTTGAAGCTCGGGGGTTTGCAGCTTTGGAAGTCCTTGTAAGAACAAGGTTTGACGGCAGAGGTTCCAGCGGTATCGCTGTTTCTTGTGGAGTTGGGTGGGGTATTCCGAGCCAAGGCTTCAGTAACAGCCTGGGTTATGAGTGACGTGATCTGAGCATCTGTGTAAGGTCGTGTCTTTGGCGGCATGATTCTTCAATAAAAGAAATGAAGATACATGAGATTTTGTAAGAAAATTGTATTTATTTCAGATGTACATGTATGAAGGTGGTAATACATAACATCAATATGAAAAAGAATTATGGCAATTAATATGAGTTGAACAACAAGAAATATTCGATAGCTAATACGAGTTCAAAGGTTACATCCTACAGATGTATTACAAAAGATGTCGGGAATTGTTACATCCGACTGAATTATAGAATAGCGCGTAGATAGTTACTAGATTACAGGGTAGATTACGAGACAAAGACTACACTAGTCTTAACGTAGATTAATTTGTTCCATCATCGTGACAAGACGGTCCATAGTGTTTGCAAGCCTGCTAGCTTGTCGGGCGTTGTCTTCTGCTAGTGCAAGTCGTTGTGTTAGTCCACGCGCATATTCTTCTGCCTCAAGTGAGCGTTGCACACATTCATCCATCCTTTGTTGCAGAAGGGCATTTTCCACCCTTATTTCTATTATTTGATTACGAAGGATATCCATGTTGTTGTTAGTGGTTTCAAGATCGTCGGAGACTTGTTCTATGCGTTCGAGGGATGTAAGTCTCCAGTTTTCGTTGGTTTCCTGCAACACGACATCCATGGTGCGAAGTCGCTGCTCGTTTTGGTTCACCCTAGCGGCTAAGGCTGGTAAGGCGATGTGAGTTGGATACGGGCCAGCTCGAGGCAACCTGTTGTTCCTCCTTGCTACCCTTGGGTTCTGCGACCCGGATTGAGAACGGGATGAATTTGATGGTGTGTTTGCCATTTCTGAGACAAAGCGTTAGTAAGATTGAGGCCTATATTCATATAGCTCCTATATAATATAGCCTATTGAGTGTCTAGCATAAACATGTTTAAGTCTCGGTTCTCTCGAGGTCAGAGTCTTCTATTGTACCCTGTTCAGCCATAACTACTTTCAGATCTTACATCATCCTTGCTTAATTGTACATAGTTGATCAGGCTATGTTAAATTAAACTCGTATGATGTAATCACTGAACCAGTTATACCTAATAAGGAATACTGCCTAACGGTCATAGTCTAGGTCCACTAAATGCAACCTAGTTCACTATAACCTTAGGCTCTGATACCAATCTGTAACACCCCCAAATTTGATGATTTGCGGAAGCTTGATTTGGGTGTTACTAATCAATAACAAAACACAAAGATATATAGTAAACGACTCTATATGCGTCGTTTTAACAAAATATATTGATAATAGAAATGTTTACAACATTTAAAACTTTACATAGCTCGAGTTTAATAAAATGAGATTTCAGTACATAAGTACTTGTACAAAATATACTAATGCAAGAAAATCTCAATCGTCTGTATGCTGACTCGAGCTAAATCCTGAAGCAGAAACATCCTACTGCTGGGTACCTGCGATATATGCTAAAAGGTCAGCTAAAAAGCTGGTGAGCTCACAGGTTTGAAATCAGTTAATATAGTATGAACCGCAAGATTTAAGTAATGAATTGCATCCAGCAATTAAATAATGAATTGCATCCAGCAATTAAATGATGGTCATCGTGTATACAGCCATGAGCACATAGTTGAGCTTAACTCGAGGGCCGGGTCCCCTATAGAGAATTCCGGGCGAGGTGCCTCCACGAATGCCTAATCCACAATCATCTTCCCAAATATTAGTACGTCCGTTTACCCGGTTAGTGCTTGCTAACCCGAACGAGGAGGGTCAATCCTATATGGTACCATATACTAATATTCACGCTACAACGTATTAACAACTATGCTGACGGAGGACTTTAAAATGATTAGTTTCGAAAAACTCATGTAGTATATGAAATGTTTGTACTTGCGTTCACATGTTAAAAGTTGAGCAATATATCACACCCCTGAGTAAAACAGTAAAAGAGGGGCTATGAGACTCACCTGAGTCGTTGAGTTTATGAAAATAAACTGAGAATGATTAGCCGAGAATCGAAGTCCAAAGACTTGTAACCTGAGGGTGTCCACGACACGCGATGGTTATAATATGCGAAGGTATCTAATACAACTACCTTGTAGTTGTTCGTCCAACTATAATGTCCAAATTACATTTAGTTGATTTATTCGAATGTTTGAAAATATGTACGGCCCGTTGGTGACGGATTTGTAATAATAATCTCAACTATTATCATTTTGATTTCGTGTCGTTTTACTTGAAAAATGTGTTTTGATTGTATTTTAGAAGCCGTTACGGAATCTAAGTACGGGGGTCCGGGGGCAGCGCCCCTGGTAGCGGGGTCCAAGGGGCGGCAGCCCCTGGCTGGGGTCGAGCTGCCAGGTCAGCTTGGAAAATTTTATTTCTACTATAATGCTTTGACGAAAAACGTATCTGGGATCTGAATTTGGGTAAATCGAGTGATAAATTTCGAGACTCGACACTTAGTAAAAATCTATGTTTTTGAGGTTCTGATTTGTGCGACGTTGGGTGCGACGTCGCAGGTAGGATTGCGACGTTGAGCATGACGTCGCTAAAGGCGACGTTTCACAATTTAATGCGACGTAGGGTGCTGCGTCGCTAATGCGACGTAGGTGATTTCTGCGACGTAGGGGCTTGCGTCGCTAAGTGCGACTTGGCGAGGTATTGGCGACGTAAAGGCTGACGTCGCTATATGCGACTTCGCAATTTAATGCGACGTTGTGACTGACGTCGCACTATGCGACGTCACGAGGGGTTTTGCGACGTAGAAGCTGACGTCGCATAAATTCTGGGCCAACTGTGACGTAGCGGTCTGTTGGCCGGAAAATGTGTCGAAAACGAGTTTTTCGGTTTCCGTTCGGTCCAAAACTTTTACCCAACCCATATATGGACATTTTAAGTGTATACAAACAACCACAAGTCGAAAATAATGGAAATCGAAGAGTTTCGAGAATTGTCGGAAACTTACAAATCGCCGAAATGAAATTTCGGAAAGATAGAAAGATAGATCGTTGCGTGGTGGTCGTGAATCTCTAAAAATCTTGAAGATCCGAAGTCGTTTGATGTGTTTATTTTGCGTTTTTGAGTGAATTTTGGTGATGAAGATTTGAGAGAAAAAGTGAAAGAGAGAGAGAGAAAGAGAAAGTGAAATGAAGGAAAAGGTGGGAGTTGGGGGTGTTAACCTCCAACTTTCGGTCCCCGCTCTCCGTGCGGTGTTCGTTTGCTCCGTCGTTTAAACGTTAAATAATTATTTTAAATATTAAATGGTACATTTTTAAAATACAAATTATTACGCGATAGTTTATTTAATTATTTTACAATTAAGTTTACGTTTGAGTTATAAATGTAAGTTAGTTTATTTAGTTTGCGCGTTTTACATTTTTAAATTGTATATCTTTCTGATTGTACAATACGAATAAATACGAAATATTATTATAATAATATTTTTGACATAACCACGTTATTTAATAAAATTGGTCACCAACGTCCGTATTAAATTGAATCGAAATACATTCGATTTAATTTGCGTACGATTTAACCAAATCGCATTTTCGTATATATTCAACAATATATATAATTCGATACATTAATTAGCCTAACCAGGAACTAATTACATGTATTAACATATGATTAGGGACTAATTACTAGTCCTAATTTGGCGGGTGTTACAGACAGAGCACGCGCCCCTAGACGGAGACGCTCGCATACCATGCACCACTCCCGGAGTTCATCACCGGGTAGTAGCATGAGGACTGTCAGAGGATCCCAGTCACCACCTCCTAGTTTGGATGAGATCTTGGTAGACTTAGTGGAGGTGCACGTTCAGGAGTCATTCCTGTTACGTCCCATCCAGGCCAGGTTACCTTCATCTCACCGACCAGCGGGATGGACCGCAGGGACCTCCAGAGTACCCATCTTCGAGCATGGGGTTACTACTGCGGACCCTGCTGTCACTTGGTCTATACTGAGAGCCCTTGAGGTCCAGCGCACCGCCATCTCTGAGATCCATACTGCCCTGGGCCTTACCTCTACACCTGTGTGCCCCTTTCAGATGGGACCTGATCCCGCTCCGCACATTCCACCATGGGATTTATTCCCATCTTGGAGCTTGACTGCGCAGGACCACCCCACTTTTATGGCCCCACTAGAGGAGGAGGCTGCTGCACTGGACGCTTGGATCTAGGATCCAGAGGATGGTGCTGCATCTCCTGCCTATACCATCGAGGAGTCAGCATCTCCTACATCGATCGTGGAAAACACGATCTTTATGGATGATGACTTCACCGACTGGGAGGCGCTCTATGCTGACACGGATTAGCTACTTTTAGTTATTATTATTTATGTTTAATATTAACTTGTGTTAACATTTGTGTTTTATGAAGGTTGTGTACTATGCAGAATTCGAAGTAGAATTTATGGAACAAGTTCATTTTTAATGAGCCTGGTCCATTTCCAGCGAATTCACACACTTGAACCTGGTCCATTAAATCCAGTGGCATCACACGCAGCACAAGGAAGTGTCTCTTCTAACCTTACTTTGCTTGAACCACACAAGAATTTTAAGAAAAACTCTAAGTGTGGGATTACTACTCACAAATAGAGAATAACTTTGAAAATATTGACCCGTATTCAAAATCTAAGTGTGGGATTAACCTAACTTAGAAGTAGAGAACATTAGGGACAATGTCCTTTTAAGTGTGGGATAGCAGTAGTATTCACTACTGTACTGCAACATAAACTTTTGATCACACCTTTTAGCAAAACTCATAACTTCAGCAAAATTTTCAAAATTTTTAAATCATGGGAAGCTCAAAAAGGGTATTTTCGGTCAACAAAAATTCAAAAGGTTTGGCAAATCGACCACGACGGGCAAAACTCTTTGACAACTTTCAAACTAAGTTTCAAACAAGCAATCACATGACTAGGCACAAAACCACCAAAAATGAGTGAGGAATCTTGAGCCATATTAAAGCATTCACCTTTAAATGCTTCACTTTTTCGTTTGTGTGTGTGCCGTTTTATACCTTCTCAAGTTAGAACTTGTTCAAAGAATGCATTTCAAAATTACAAAAAAATGAGCGTCATACGTGACGAAGGTGCAATTAGAGGATCTTGACATTCCCTAGGACAAAACCCTCTCGTAAATCTCCCGTTTTCAAGCCTAACCCTGCCAATGTCCATTTTCGGCATTGAAGATCATTTAGAAAACCTATTGAGCCTTAGCCTTTTCATTTCGAATACTCACTTCAAGAACCAATCCTTTCGTTACATCTCTTGGCCATAGTCTAAGTTTCTGTTATGTCAGCAACATCACTGCAAGAAACATACTTCTAGAAGGAATCCCCAAGGGAAAAAGAATATCGTCCATGAAAGGACTCCAAAGAAAGCAAGAACAAAGCTGCCAAAGAAATCAAAGAGCTAAAAACCCAAGGATCATTTAAAGTCAAGGGAAAAGTTCTTCATAGAAGAAAAAAGCCATGAAAAGAAGGCTCTCAAAGAGAGAAATCCAAAAAGAGGTATCATCTAAAACATCAAAGACAAGTCATCACTCTTACGCTATATTAAAACCCCAAATTAAACCATCTATCAAAACCCTTATTCCATACACCATCTTCACCCTCTTGCGAATGTCTAGGGATAATTAGCACCGTCCTCATTTAGGTATTATAGATTTGATTCTCGATCAAGTTTATGACAACGGAGGAGCTACATAACTGGCCCCTGAGTGAATTAGAAGTTAGGAAACCCGATACACTTGAGTGAATTGAGCGACCACCTATGAGGGCCCCAGTCATGTATATCTTACATTACAAAGATTGAAAAGAAAGCTTGCTATAACCAAAAGTTTGGGGAAACATAAAAGGATGGAACCTCGTCCAAAATCTTTTTACCAAAGCCTGCAGGAATCAAAGTTCTCCGAAATATGAAGACACCCTTTCAGCCTTTCACAACTTGCTGAAGGTTTGCTTGAGGACAAGCAAAACTCTAAGTGTGGGATACTTGATATCGCGTAAAAAGTCACGTTTTTACCACCGATATCTCTCTCATTCTGGAGCAATACTTAGCATTTGGACTCAAACAACGCACAAATCAGTGATAATATGTTAAGAAGATCAGAACGAAGAGTGCACGATAAAAATCAAGCAAAACGGCCGAGAAACGAAGATTCCACACAAGTTTGAAGATTCAAGGCATAAAAACGAGATTTCAAGACTAAAGTGCCCTCCATCAACATCCATTATTTCCAAGATGTTCGTTTTCAAAATTCGAATCCAACAAAAGAAGAATCAACCAAAACGGGTAAAGAATGAAGATTTCACGCCCGCCGGAAGATCCAAATGATCCGTACGCAATATCTGGAGCTAGGGACCTCATCTCCGGGCATATCTTATGTCAAAATCTTCTTTTTTGAATTACGAATCCAACAAAAAAAGAATCGACGCAAACGGGCGTATAACGAAGAAAACAAGCACGAATCGAGAAACGAAGCAAAAGACGACGAAACGGGGGGGCTACAGGCCAGCCGCCGCCGGCCTTGGGACCACCGCCGCCGGCCACCCCTAGGGCGCCGCCGGCCTCCCCTACCCCATCTCGGTTTCCGTTTTTGGTAACTTTTGGTACCTGGTGCGCCTACTTTTCGTGTTGTACGGTACCCGGTGCGCCTACTTTTCGTGTTGTACGGTACCTGGTGCACCCTTTTGGCTACCTTTTTCTGACTTGCACCACTTGATGCTAATGTGAGCCAAAGCTCACCTATAAATAGAGGCTTTGAGTTCATTTGTAACTAGCACCTACACATCTACAATACACTTTGTAATACATTTTCTCACCATCCACTCTTTTCTTTCTTTATTGTAATATTTCCTTAGTTAATTAGACTAGCTAATTAACTAATCAAGGAAGATTTGTACGGAGGTGCTCCGGGACGCATTTGTAGCCATGAGTTATTGTATTTCTTTATCAGGTTTTAATCTATCTTCCATATTTAATTATGTTCGTTATTTCTTTAATAAATTTAAATATGCATACTAGAATTGCCATGATTAGCTAAATAACTCAATTGTCTGCTATGATAGTCGTTTAGGAGAGATTTAAATGTGTGATTATATTGTATGCTATGAGATTGCGGGTGTTGTGTATTATGAATAGATGTAGGAATCGAATCTTTATCGTTTATCTGCCCAACTCATGTTGTGACTAAAACCTTATCCAAAAATGAACGTAGCTAACTCATAGGGTATAGGTCACTTAGTTATACTATGTTTGATTGAATCATTGAGCTCGGCATGGCCGGTGTTCTCTAAACCAAATTAGGATCCAAGAGACACGGAATATGGGAATAGAGGTAGATTAAGATTTAATTCGGACAAACGATATTTTTTAGACAACTTTCGGAATATCCTCGATTTAATTAATACACTTGTATGCTTAGGTTTAACTATTGTCTTGATTGTCCTATTGCATGTTCTTGTTTGATTGTTGCCTTAGGATTATCGTACTAGTAAAATACACCTAGCCTTAATTATTGTGAAATAACATGACGGCCCCTATTCGACTGTTCTTCGATATAGTACTGGAAATGCTTATGGCAAAGTACAAACGTATGGAAGTCGAGAACGACCGAAGGTAGTTGTTAACAAATGTATTATTTAAGTTTCTATTTGGAATATAAATCACCCCTGTCTTGTTACATACTTGAGTAATGTTGATAATTCATACGAATAAGTGATGACATTTTATCTGACCGCTTAGACCAGTTCTTCCAACTTATTCCGACGAGGGTAAAACCCGTTTACAAGATTGTTTATTCAACAAACTGTGCCATGATTCGGACGTCTATGATGACCGAGATTGGGGGATAGGATTCGAGATTAACTGTTAGATAATATGGACATGCATTTGAGAGAACTTTCGGTGTATGCTTTAATATATTCTGCAACCCACGTGACATTCTATTTGCCTGATTGTGGACACCTCCGCGTTAGCCCGATAGTAGGATTGTAGTAATAACTTACATTAACTTTTGAACTTATCCTCATTGGAACTTTTCACGCTTTATTATCACCTGAAACACTTCATAGTAGACAATCGCTTTAACTGCTGAACGCCCGAAGTAACCTCCATTTCTGATTTAATTTAGTTTAATTTTAGAATAGAAAACCCAAAACCTAAATCAACTCTCTTCCGCTCGAGCTAAATTCATAAAAGTCTCTAAATTCTCCTAGTTTCAATTCGTCGCGCTTTGAAGAACGATCCTAGGTCATACTTATCCTTTGCTAGCCCTTAGATTAGCAATAGTAGCAACCCTAGGCCCCAGCCTTATAAATTTAAAACCCACTGTTGTAACCGGATAGTTATCGTTGACGACACCGACCTATCGGGGCGCAACATCCCACCATGACAAATTGATGTGTGCTAAGTATAGGCAATTATAATCACAAGTTTTAAATTAAGGAAATACTAAATAATACTATCACACAATTCAGGCAAGTATTAACATGTTCGTATAATATAGCTTTATAAGTAAGTCCAAGTTCGAACACAGGGAACATGATTCTAATTTATAACTAATTATCTATATACTCCTAATTACAACTATTTACAATTATTAACAATAATATACAATAATATACAAGATAAGGGGAACGTTTTAGTTCCGAACGAACATATTTATAATTGATACAGATTCTAATAGATAAGTTTAAGGAACAACTTAAGAATACTCAATTGGATAGAAGATTATAATTATTCAAACTATTATTTATTAAACTTATTATATTTACTTATGTCTATTTGCTTGTTGGCTATTATTATTGATGAATTACTAATGTAGAAAATTACTTAGGCTTAAGCTAATCTTCATCATAGCAACACAATCATAAGGTTACGCAAAGTATCACTAATTATTAAGATCTATCAGCAGTTTATTAATACAATTTCATCGGTATGGCGTGATTTACAATATTACTTTACATCAATGAATTATATTCTTAGTCTATCGCATAAGGTTTAGATTAAGACATAAACACAATCACTTAATTTATAAAAACTTAATATGGTCATCCTCGTTTAATATAAATCAGTTAACTATGTCAAGAACAATAATTAATATAATATAATATAGAAAATTCTTGTATAATAAACATTCAATAATATAGTTCCAACATAAACATAAATTCATATAATAAACTCAATAAACATTCATTCAAATAGTTATAATGAAAACCTAATTCACAATTAAATCAAATAAACAATATCCATAAATTAACTCAATAAGGTTATTAAAGTTACAAGGATAAAGAAACCGAACCAATTGTCGAACCAGCTTTTCCTAGGGTTAAAAACCTTCAAACCCTAGCTCCTTAGCCTTCAAATTCTCACCTTAAGTCAACCTTAAACCCTAATATTCGACTTTGTATTCTAAGAATCGTATATGGTTAAACCTAAACTACGCCTCTAGTTATAGTTTTCAAAACCGCCAGTCCAACCGCCAGTTGGACTTCCCAACTGCCGGTTGGGTTAACTTGAATCCCACTCCAACTTCGCTTCTGGAACCGCCTTTCTTTATATATATTCAACCGCCGGTTGGTCTTCAATTCCAGAATCTTCCAACTTCAGGTTGGGCTTTCTTCTTTTCTTTTACGGCTTTTAATCTTCATTTTAGCCCAAATCTTTAATATTATTATTTTAGTCTTCAATTCTTTAAGGTTTAAGCTCCTTTTCTTTATATACTTCATTTTCTTCAGTTTTGGATTCGTTCTCGTTCCTTTTTCTTCAATCTTTAATTAAAATACATTCCTGCAATTATTAACAAAATAAGTATCTAAAATCATATAAATGCACTAAAATGTATATAAATATAAGGATAAAACAGTATAAAATATAGTATCTATTTAATGCTTATCACAAATCCTCAACGAAAACAGAGTTGGGTAACCCTCTGTTACAGGTGAAAAAAAAAACAAAGATTCAAAAAGTATCAATTTCGTGTTCCATTTTGACCGACAACACGACATTCATAATTTTAACAGAAAAACACACAAACAACCTAAAATCATGATTAAACTTACCGTAAAGCTCTCGCAGTTCGTCACTCGACACTTCATAATCTCTGAGTGTCCATCGAGGTCTACTACTCATCTTTAACGACGAACAATTTATGTACTATCACTTGCTTTTGATCTAAAAATGGTGTAGGGTTTGATGTTTTTGAATTACAGAGAAAATGGTCAAAAAGTGAGAATGGGTTTCTTGGGATGGGTGTGACTTTGTGGACGGGGAGGGAGTATTAAAGGCAGGAAAAGGAAAAGACAAAAATACCCTCACGTGCGACTCACATGTATCCACTTAACGGGTAAAAACTAACGAATTTGGACGGAGTGACGAACTTGGGATGAATTTGACAAGTTCGATGATGATCTCTGCAAAAAACGAAGACGAGTGATGGTCTCTGCAAAAAGTGACAACCACAGGGATGCTTTCTGTAATTTACCCTTGTCTTTATCAATTCATTTGGAACTGATCATGTTTTTCAAGCAGTGAGCTAGTTAGTTGATGATATGATCTATTGTCAAGATTATATTCTGTAATCATTACTTTAACATTGTTGAAGTGCCAATATTTAAGTATATCTCTCTCTTTTTGGAAAAAAAATAGAAACAAAAAATATAACAGGTGAAATAACACTTTAGGGTGTTAGTACTAGTACACAAACGGATATATATGTCGGTGAAAAAGGCCATCTGAAGCGGTGATATAACCGTCCCTGATGCTAACGACACTAAAGCCTGAACATCTTTTGAAGCGGTCAAATGACCGTTTCAATAGAATGAATTTGAAGCGGTTACTTTGCTTTAATAGAACGGTTGTTGGACAATACATGAAGTGTTTGTCGGGCTAATGAACCACATCAAAAGTCAAACGAAAATTCAAAAGAAATTCACTTTTACACCCAAAAGCATATATTCATTTCCTGTTTCCCGCTAATCACCCAAACATATTCATTATTCTTGCTTCAACTTACACTTCAAAAGCAAATTAATTTTCTTTTATGATAAAAAAAATTAGATTCCTTTTCAACTTAAATAAATATACATACACAATAACTGAAAGGAAAAATATCAACGTGTCAAAATCAAACAAAAAATTACATGTCTTAAATAAACATACCAAATTACAATAGATCAAGAATACATGGATTTGAACATAGCAATACTATACTACAAGTCCACAACCTCTATATATTTATAAAGTAAAACTTCTTCAATTGCACCAACGATACACTGCAATTCATCGCCCTTTCAGTAACCAGTAGTCCACTAACAATTTATCATTTGTTTGTTGAGTATATTGCAATAGATATAAACACACTATAAATTATATATTATTTTTATGTTTATTGTATCTACATATACATAGAAGATACATATGCTCACCACAACAACCGATGAAGTACAACTAGATGTGAACCGTCATCACGGACGAGATCTGAACACAAATACAGATATGTAAGAACATAGATCTGATGAACCAAAACACAGATCTAAAAAAAAAAAAAATTCATAGTTTATTTTAATCTTACATTAATTTACTGGTTTGCTGTCACCGTGACTCACTGTTATTCACCACCGGACTAACACTTCAATTTATTTTTTATAGTGGGGAATAACTTAAATATATCTTGCTTGTGTGAGTTAGTGGGTACATGCTGGAGATAATATGTGTGCGATGGAGAAGATATGTATGTTTATTTATATGTAAAATAAGAAAAGATTATGAAGCGGTTTTTTGATATTTTATAGCGCAGTTCACAAAGAACGCGCTATATAATTATTTTATGGAGCGGTTCTTTGTTATTTTATAGCGCGGTTCACAAAGAACGCGCTATATAATTCTTTTACGAAGCGGTTCTTTGTTATTTTATTTATGTTTATTTATGATTATTTATATCGGTTCTTATGGATGTTCCAAAAGATCACCACTCAATTTTTAAACTATACTCATTTTTTTACTTTGGAAACAACCGCTCAATTTTTTTCTATTTGAAACGGTTTTTTACTTAACCGTTCTAAAATTGCACTTTTTTGAAGCGGGTTGTTTTAAACCGCCATAAATAACGGTATTTTTTGGAGATGTGTTAACTAAACCGCTACAAATATAAGTAATTAGAGCGGTTTTTTCTAAATCCGCTGCAAGTAATGCCATTAAACCGTCCCAAGAAAAATTTTGGACCCACTTTTTACTTTTTATAGCGGTTTTCACATAAAACCGCTATAACATTGCGCTCTAAAAAGTGATTTTTGTACTAGTGTGGGGGAGCTTATTTAAATTGCATATTGAGTTTTTTTTACTTATAAAAGCAATTAAGCTAAAAATTTATACTCTTATCTATACTTCTATACTACTTAATAATGCATTTGGCACAATATCTTAAAAAGAGTAATAGTAATTTACTATTTTACCCTTCTCTTATTTAATATATTATAATCAATTTAATTTCTAATAATTAAATTAATGCAATTAATTATTACATTTAATAGATCATAATCAATTTTGGTTTTAAAACTATGCAACTCTAAATATGTTGGATTTTTCATAACTTATGTAACCGACATAATATAATGATACACATTAAAATGTCGGTTACAATTCTTTTTTGATATAAATATAATGATTTTACATAGTATAATTATATTTTATACTACACTTGAAAACTTTGCTAAGTATTAAACTTATAATAAGAGAGCTATAAATTTTTTACTACCTTTAAATTATCTGTACTATATAATAAGAAGTTTGAATCATAGCCCTTAAAACAAGAACAAGCAAATGACTATTTTACCCTTTTGGCATTTAATTCGAATTAATACTTTATTAATGCAACTAGATTTTAAACCCGTGTATAAACACGGGTTTTAATACAAACATGTTGAAAAGATGAATATTTATATTAAGTTTTGTTAATTATATATTGTGTTTATGGATCATGAAACATCCAATATACTGAATATCATAAATTTGAGCAATTGTGTATATATATGTTGTATAAATGTATATAACTTTGGACTATTTGAACATTATTATAAAAATCGTTTTTGAATCATCATTAAGAGTTTAAAAGTTTAAAAATAACTTGTTGATTATATCATTTATTAGTTCTTTTATCTTCAAATGTAAGACAATTATATAAAATACAAAATTATCTTTAATCTTTAACTATATATAATACGTCTGTACTTCAATTTAAATTTTAAATTTCAACATTTTTTGTAAATTTACAATTAAAATTTATCTTTATGAAATATAATTGACTATATTGAATTATAGATAAACCTTATTTTTTTTTTTTTTAAGTTTTAAATCATTTGCATACGACTCCAATATCATACATACTATGTTGACACCAACTTCACATCATCTTGAATTAAAAACGTCTAATGCATAGTGCAGGCACACTGTTAGTGACTGATAATAGATGAAACCCATGTATTAACACAACTTTTATAAAAGTAAAACAATTATTAAAGCCCGTGCATAACACTTTAAAATTAGAAGACAATAAGGGGTTATCATAATTAAAAGTTAACGTTTATGAATTATAATTCACTATATTGTATTATAGATAAAGTGAAAATCTTTTTAAGTTTTTAATATCTTGCATACGACTCCAATGTCCTACACTACCTTGTTGACACCAACTTGACATCATCTTAAATTAAAAAAAGCCGCTGCATAATGCAAACATACTGTTAATGATTATAATAGATGAAACATATGTATAAACACAGTTTGCGTAAAAGTATAACAATTATAAAAACCAGTACATAACTATGCTTTTAATACGGTTTCTTGTTTTCTTCTAATAAATATATGAACATAAGCAATTACTATAAGATTTACTATAAGTAATTAAATTTTGGAAGAAGGGAAAAAATATATTTGAAATTAATAGGTTTTTATGATTTTTTCTAGGATAGGTAATATATGCTACAGTTTTTTTAATAACTAATAAAATTAACTAAATATCGTAATTTAGATATATGCTACGTTTCTTATGTTTTTTATTTTTTAATTAGAAGTTTAATTTAAAAGAGATTTTTAGGTAAATTTACGAACTTGATTGGCTAATTGAATCTTTTGTAAAATCAAGGCATAAGCAGAAATACGTCAAAAAAAATATAATAGAATTAATGATAACTTTTAAAAAAGCGTAAGTGTATTTACATAGATTATAATCTACGATTGTAATATAATACCATAACTTATATGCAAACAAAAAATGGGTAACAAATTACTCTGTTCACAATTGATTGCCTAATAATTAAAAGGGTTAAAGTTAAAGATCGACAACGAATTTTCACTTTTGTACCGAGTTAACTAATTAATCGATTTTATTACTCATATGGGTAGCGAACTTTCAAATTTTATGTCGATTTAGGTAATATCTATTATGTGGCATATTATCGTAATGCCACACAAATCAATTTTAATAATGTCACTTAATACATATTACCAAACTTGACAAAAAATTTGTAAGTTTGATAGCTACATTAGTAATAAAATCGGTTTGTTACTTAACTCGATATAAAGGTGAAAGTTCGTTGTCGGTTTGTAGCTTTAACCCGAACTAAAAAAAGCATGAAACATCACAAACCCTCGTAGCTTAATTAACAGAATTGCTATTTAAGTCGAACAAATATGAAATACTATCAAGTATTTCGTTTCGTAAATATATAGTAACAATATTCGCTTCTGATCGATGACACAAATTGGGTAAGGAACGAATAATATAATCAATTAATCGAGTTGTCTTTTGAAGAAATCTTTGAACCTATGTGATTTATTGTCACTTGTGGTTAATATTGACGAACACATGCTATTATGCTATCTTCATATTTTACTTTTTGTTGGATGGATAGGATATAGAGTTTTATGATCTTATTTATTATTTGCTATATATATTGACGGTAGGAATTTCATTAAAATATTAACGATGATCTTATTTAGTAACATTATCTTTTTTGATATATTAAAATATGGAGATTTTTTAAAAGAGATTTATTAGTTAAACTCTTGCATTTGATTGGTTAATTAAATGTTAAATAAATACTCAATTCTTATTGGTTAATAGAGTTGATTTTGAAGCAAAATTGAAGCTAGCAAGGTTTTCTTTTATTAATATTTAGATTTAGATTAATAATACAAGTTAATATACCATCATCAATTTGATCATATATAAAAGAAGGAATTTGATCATAACCATATCCAATAAATATAATGACATAAGAACTTTAATTGTTTATGTATAATATATCTTCATACCGATTATAATAAACTCTGAAATTACTATTTTCCATCTTTAAAATTGTAACATGTTTTTCCTTTACGTTTTTAAGCTACTATTTACTAACTTTGTAGGTGAATAAAATAAAATATAATTAATAAATGAACTAATATGTTATCGAAATGGAAATTATTGTCCGCTACATTGCGCGAGTATTCTTCTGGTTTTAATTACCCATCATGCATGAGTAAATAATAAGCTTTACAATATAAACTTCGAAACACAAAGCCTATTTTTAAACAAACAAACAATCAAAACGGAAATTAATAAATCCACCACAACAATAACAGTGCATTAAGTGGTTGTACTGTACACACAGTGAACACTGTTGTGTTCCACGGTGTTCCACAGTGGAAATATCATCGACCTTTCTTCATAAACAAAAAATTTCTCCAATGGTTAAATCAATATTTATGTAAGACTTTGTTTGATATCAACCCGTGTTTAATTGTACCCCAATATTATAATCAAACAGTTCCAATTTTTAAAGATCGGTTGCTACACAAATCGATCCCATCAGAATTGACCGCCACAGAAGGCTACCAGAAAAACCATTTCTTGAATTCAGGCAGGTATGTATAACAGAGCTGGTCTCCAATGCCAAAACGATTCACTAAATTACCTAATATTCAATTACCCTTAGTCATTACTCTTGTTACTCTTATCTTTGTTATATTACTAATTCCTGGAAATGATAAACATAAACCCATTACTCAATCTGGTTTATTTAATCAAAAAAAGACTACATTAGATGTATCCACGATTCAGTCGGACCCAAAAGTTGAAATCTTTAATAAGACTGAAGTGATTTGGCAAATACCCGATTCGCCCAAATCGGTTCTGTTTTTAGCTCATGGGTGTAATGGTAGGGCTGCTAATTTTTGGGATAAATCCTTAAACTGTGATCATTGTGTTGGTTTGCCAGAAGAAAGACTGATTTTGTTCTCGAAGCTCTTGCTCGAATTTGCTGTTGTTGCGGTTTCGAGTAAAGGAAAGTGTTGGTCAATGATGAAAGAAACGATCGTTGTGGAACGAAATATTAAGTTTTGGGTTAAGAAACAAAATCTTGAAAATTTGCCACTTGTAGCTTTAGGGGCGTCTTCTGGCGGTTATTTTTTTTCAATGCTTGCAAGTAAGATGAAGTTTAGTAGTACTGTTATTATGATTGCTGAAGGTGTTTTTGATCAAATTGATGTCACGAAAGACTACCCGCCTACGCTTTTTGTTCACATGCCAAAAAGATAGAGCTAGGAAGAGGATTATCGATGTAAACCTTGAAATGATGAAAAGGGAAGGTGTGGACGTTGCTGAAATTCAGTGCAAAGAGTTGGCATTATCGCCGAATCTTCTTGCTGGTAGAGTTCCCGAGCTTGACATGAAGATTTCAGAAGAGTTGTTTTATATGTTTAAGGAGAAGGGATTTATTACCAAAAAAAGGATATTTGATAGACGATGGGCGGGTGATACCTTGGAAAGAAGCCATGAGTGAGAGGAAGATCAGTTTACCTAATAAGCTTCTGGTTAATTACATTCAGGAAGAACTGAATCTTGCTTTTGCGTATCATGAAATGACGAGCTTGCAATCTGAACAGAATTTTGATTGGTTTGAATCTCATTTGTGACGATCCTCGTTTGGGAATCATGAAGACTTGATGGTAATGTACTAATTGTAGTTATTGGTTGCGTTATATGAATAAAAGTCGTGTTTTTCTTATTAGGGGGCTAACCTATATGGTTATATGTACACTGAAATTGTAACAGAAACATGATTTTCCATTGGAATGAATTGCTACCAGCATTTAGATTGATTACTATTTGGTTCAAAGCATTACATGGTTCACTTGCTCTTTGTTTTTTTACCATTTAATAGAATCTTTTTTGGCAAATGCAGAAGTGTTGTTCATGATTTCATGAAAATGTTGTGTGTACATTGGTCAAACAAGCTGTAAACACGAAACTGTATGTTGTATGTAGATAAATATCATAAATTTTATTTGGTTATGGGAAACTTCAATAATGTTTTTCGTTTGAATTAGATTGTAATATCATACTCTATAACTCTCTGTTGTTTCTCTTATTTCCTTGGGAGGAGCCCTGGAAGGAGCAATTTGAACCCAAATTATGTAAATCTTAAGACATTCTTATATACCTTCCTCCAATATTTATATGAAAATTGCCAACATTTCCGATTTCAGTTTAAACCTAAAGCTAACATTATGTGCCAACTCTGAATGGGTCAGATTGGTCCATGTATTATATTATAACAGGTCAAAGTGGGTTGATTCAAATATCACTAAAATCTTAGTACGGGTCATGCAGCCACGTCGCTGCAACAAGAAAAGTGATTTATTTTTCTTCTTCTTGACCACTTAGCTCAAATCATCATCAATTCATCGTTCTTTGCTTAACTAGAGACGATCTGCCCATTTTTAATACCTCTGACTTGAGTTGACATAATATCTTATTTTGTTTTTCTTGGGACTTCAAAGTGTTGATCTATTTCTTCTGCTATATTAGAATAATAATGCTTCTTATGCCGTCCAAACAAAAGAATAAGACTCCATATTCAAAGTCAGTCAGCTATTGGAAGTTAGCATCAATGTGTAGTGTAGTTGATTACCAAGCTCCGTCCCAATAGGAGACGATCAGTATCTTGATTACCATCTGATTGTCTGTTAGTTGAGCTATGTTTATACATATCTGCATAGGCCTGACCCATATCAAGCCATGTTATCTAAATCGTTTCACAATTCATAAGGATTACTCCCTCCGTCCCAATTCTATTGTCCCCAGACAAAAAACACGCAGTTTAAGAAAAACATCACCATCTCTCTTACTTTTTGGTAACAAGACAATTTTACCCTTTACTTTTTACCTACCTTTTTGTCTTACATATATAAATTATGGGCAAAAATGAACTTTATCTCATTATTCTTTTCTATTTATGGAAGTGTACAATTAAATTGGGACATCCCAAAAAGGAATACTGGACAATAAATACGGGACGGAGGGAGTATATCGTAATACAGTAAGCTTTCGCCACTGGTTTTCTTTGACTTTATCTCCTTGTCCTTTCTTATGTACAAAACTTTATATCTTCTTAATTTGGGATAAAGACATATAAGTTGATGGTACATTGGTATATTCTTTCATATACTTTTTTTTTTTTGTCCAGGTCGAAAAGGATTATGGAAAGGACATGTATTCTATATTAAATTAGTACAAAACTCTTGGAATCAAATGAGTCTACTATACCTTTGACCTGACTTGTTCTCCTGCGTCTTCATGGCTCATATAGTACATTTAAATAGATAAATCATGTATTCAGTTCATATCTTCTTTCATATGTTAGTGATCAATAATCATATAATTGATCTTTGTGTGCTCATTAATGATGAAGGCACCATGGATTCCTTGTTTTTTGTTTGCCTTATATTTAATAATCTTAAACTGCTATTCGGCCACGGGCCAGCCTTTGGAGTCTAGTGCTAATATTTCAACCACATGGACCAACGATGATTCTCTTACCCACTCTTTCAATTTTACAGATGGTTCAAGGGTTAGACCCGTCCTTATTGTAGGAACCTTGGGGCCCACATTCGCATGTGGCTTCTTCTGTAATGGAGCCTGCACCGCTTACATATTTGCAATCTTTATTGTGCATACCAACAGTTTGTCTAATATTGGTCTCCCAGTTAAAGGGTCCCCTCAAGTTGTTTGGTCAGCTAACCGAGACTATCCGGTCCGGCACGGTGCAGTATTAAATATCACTTCAACTGGAGAATTGGTCTTACAGGATTTAGATGGAAGCACAGTTTGGACTACCAACACTGCTGGGAAATCTGTTACGGGTGTCAACTTAACTGATAACGGAAACCTAGTGCTGTTTGATGCTAATGGCTCTGTGGTATGGCAATCTTTTGATTACCCGACAGACTGCTTGCTACCGGGACAAAAACTGTTTCAAGGACAGCAGCTGGTACCTAGTGTTTCCGCAACCAATTGGACAGCTCAAAAGGATATGTTTTCTCTTCAGGTCACTGATAAAGGTCTATTTTTTAATGTTGGAACTCTAGTCTATTACAGCTATTTGGTCGAGGGGAGAGATACAAGTAAAGAAAGAAGCTATGCTAGGTTCTTGAATGGGAGTTTGTCTTTATTCATTAATTCTGCAGAACCGAGTGATCCAAATGATTATATTCGTACTCCTCGTGCATTATCGGCTCAGTATATGAAATTAATGCCAAATGGCCATTTACAAGTGTTTGAATGGCAAGTAGGGTGGTCAATGGTTGATGATCTTTTTAATTATGAGATTGAGAATTGTGGTTATCCTTTGGCCTGTGGGAGAAATGCTCTTTGCTCGTCTAATCAATATTGTAGGTGCCCAACTTCACAATCTCCCGGGGTAGAATATTTCAGAGCAGTAAATGATCGGCAACCCGACTTTGGTTGCTCTGAAGTCACTCCTCTCACATGTAATGCTACTCAAGATCAAACTTTTATTGCAGTTGCAAATGTCAAGTACTTCACCTTTACCAAAGAAATGGAGTCAGTGAATATTGAGACTTGTAAACAAGCATGCCTCAACAATTGCTCATGCAAAGCGGCTCTATTTCAGTATGGTTCCAATTCTTCAAGCGGGAATTGTTATTTACCTTCTGAGCTCCTTACACTGATGAACACTGATCCTGATCTTACTCATTACAATGCTTCAGCTTTCATTAAAGTCCAGAATGTAAGACCACATGCTCCTTTCTCTACACCCCAGATACCAAAGAAAAAAGGTCGGGTGACGCTAGTAATTATAGGTTACATTATTGGAAGTTTTTTGCTTCTTCTTGTGGTTTTAGGTGTTATTATATTCATAATCCGCAAGCAGATAAGTAAAACTAAATTGGAGGAAGAATATATAAATGAGGTACCAGGAATGCCTACCCGGTTTTGCTATGAACAATTGAAAACCACAACAGAGAACTTCAGTAAAAAGCTTGGTCAAGGAGGATTCGGATCAGTTTTTGAAGGGACTCTTGAAGATGGTTCCAAAATTGCAGTAAAATTCCTTGAGTGTCCTGGGCAGGTTAACAAGTCATTTCTGGCTGAGGTTGAATCCATTGGAAGCATTCACCATGTGAATCTGGTTAGACTTAAAGGATTTTGTGCTTGGAAATCAGAACGATTTCTCGTGTATGATTTCATGAGTAATGGATCGCTAGACAGGTGGATCTACCATGGAGATAGAGAGCACGTACTCGAATGGAAATGCAGAAAAAAAATCATTCTTGATATAGCCAAGGGTTTAGCATATCTCCACGAAGATTGTAGACAAAAAATCATTCACCTTGATATTAAACCTCAAAACATACTCCTGGACAACGATTTTAACGCCAAATTATCTGATTTCGGGTTGTCTAAGCTAATTGACAGAAACCAAAGCCAGGTGATGACTACAATGAGAGGAACCCCTGGGTATCTGGCTCCAGAATGGTTGAGCTCAGTCATCACTGAAAAGGTGGATGTGTATAGCTTTGGGATCGTTCTCTTAGAGATCTTATGTGGGAGGAAGAATTTTGACCGATCTCAGCCTGAAGAAAGTTGGCACTTGCTTGGTGTCTTTCAAGATTGTTGGGAACAAAAGAGACTGTTCGATATAGTTGACAAGTACAGTGAAGATATGGAGGCGAACGCTACAGAGGTGATGGAGATGATGAATTTGACTTCATGGTGTTTACAAACAGATTATACGAGAAGGCCTTCAATGTCATTGGTGGTTAATGTGTTAGAAGGAGGAATGAATATTGAATCCAATTTGGATTACAACTTCACAGATCCAAGAATGCAGAAAGCATTAGTTGGATGTAAGAAAGATTGGACACCTTTGTTGCCTTCTCTTCTCTCAGGGCCAAGATGATCAGTAGCCATGTACGTGGTTCTTGTTGATCATTTCTACCCATTCTTTTAATACTTATTTCTACCCAACTTATGTACGATTGTATATATATATATATATATATATATATATATATATATATATATATAATATCTGAATTAACCATATTGTTGGTTCTGGAATGTGATATATTTTTATAAAGGATATACATCTCTTTGTGTTTTGTTTGAAGATCAATTGGTGGTTTAGCCACACGTCATGTGCGTGTTATACATTTTTTCCGTTTGCGAATCAAATGTAGATATATTTCCATTGCATAGGAGTGTTCATTATCGATTCGGATGGATATGATTCATTTTCATTTCTGATTTGCATGGATATGATTCATTTTTTCAATCTTTGTTGAAATGCATTCTCAACTACCTCACAACTAACAGATTCATTGGGCCCAATTTTGAAGCAATGTCATACATGGTTGAAAAGTTACGGATTTCTAGCTTCGGGAACATCAAACGGATAATAAATTGGAGTTTTCTAGAGGAAGTGATGGTAATATGGCAGTTTGAATATACGGGCATATTGACTATGAAAATTAACTACATTTTTTATTTATTCTAGGGTTTATGGTATGCATCACCAACGTACTTTACTTCTTGTCCCAACATCACCAATGAACCGGTTTTGTTACCAATGTCGGCAACAAACTTTTACTCTTTGTCCCAAGGACATCAACGAACTTATTTTATTATCAATGTTGACAACGTACTTGTTAAAATGCTTCGAGGTCACCAAAATACTTTTTCTTAACAAGCTACGTTTTGAATTTGCTGATGCGGTGTTGCAATGTCATTTCATTTATGTGAAGAGTCTTCCACGTAAGCTAAACATGTACATGTACGGTTAACTTCATCTTCTCCGTTCGACTAACACGTGATTTTCGGTTACATTTTCGAAAAAATGTAGCAATTGCGTTTAGATTTGCTAAAAAAAATGGTGGTTACTGTAGAAGTAACCTAAAATTACATGTTAGTCGAACGAAGAAGATGTAGTTAACTGTACGTGTACATGTTTAGCTTACGTAGAATTACATGTTAGTCGAACGAAAAAAATGTAGTTAACTGTACGTGTACATGTTTAGCTTACGTAGAAGCATTGTCACATAAATGAAATGACATGGCAACACCACATTGGTGACCTCGAAACATTTTTAACAAGTTCATTGTAGACATTGGTAATAAAATAAGTTCGTTGGTGTCATTGGGACAAAAAGTAAAAGTTTGTTGCCGACATTGGTAATAAAACCGGTTCATTTGTGACATTGGAACAAAAAGTAAAGTACGATGGGGATCTGTACCATAAACCCTTTATTCTAAGATGTAATTAGATAATTACTACTTTATTAATTAATTTTTTTTTATGCTTTGAGGGATGTTTTAAGTGCCTATTAAAGCCCATCTAAGTCATGTTTTGGAGGTATGTAAGTTGAAATTATCTATAGTGAGTTTTAGCTTACTTCCTGTGTTATGTATCTCTTTGGTCTTTTAGTTCCATCGTGTGTGAACTACTTTCTAACTCTCTTAGTGGATTCTAAGAGTGGTGGGTTGTGTACCTGTATCCGCTACTGTTTGGTGGCGGAAATAAGCCTTTATTAATTGTATCCACCCCGTATCAAATTAGCATGCATCCGTAGCTTGCATGTATTATTAGTTCCTTTTTTTCTTTTCTTTTTTGAGCATTAAAGATGCTTGCATTCGAATTATGATGTGCGTAGAGTAACAATTATTATAGAGATAACATACGATTGAAAAACCATGGTTCTGAGTGTGGTGTATTGGGGTTTTCTTTGACACGGGCCGATCTAAAAAATTGCTTTTAGATATTGGGCTTGCCCATTTAAAAGGGTTGTAAAAACTGTAATCTTTTAATTATTGTAATTATTAGTATTTAATTTATTTATATTTTAAATTATTAATATTGATAATTATTATTAATTATGTTTGATTAATTAGTAAGTATTAATTAATTCATTAAGGGTAGATTAGTCATTCCATGAAGCAACCTACCTACTTATGATGTCATTAAGATAATTAATGGTGAGATTAGGCAAGTTCCTAATTAATATAAGGGTCATTGCTATTTCATGGTTTTTCTTTTAAGTTATAAGATAGAATAGATAGTATTGGTATGAGATGTAACCTATATCCCTCTTGTTAGTTTTATGATTTTTAATGGTTTTAAGCTTTTAAATAATGTTTTCCATTTTAGTAGAGGCTTTTTTATTAAAAAGTTACTCCACAAAAACATTGTAAAATGTTTATCATTAATTGGAGATGCAATAAGAAGTTATATACAGAGTAATTTACATATGGCTTTTTGTGAAATTTAACATTTTATCTGGAGAAGCGGTACTGTTAGGGAAATGTATTTTTTTTTTTTTTGAAAGGCTAAGTATATTAAATTATGTCTAATAGCAAGGTGCTAATTAGACCCCAAAATGTACAAACACCAAAAGATATCCCATGGATATAATTAGAACTAGAAGGATACTAAAAAGGATGAAAAAAACCTGAAAAGATTTCAGGAAAAAATCCCCGATAATAGGGGCCAAGCCACCGGTTTTCACCCTATATCGTTTTTGATAGTATCCCATATGAATTAATCCAAGAGGTTATCAGTAATACACCAATATAGAACTAATCAAATTACAAGCAGTTCTATCCTTCTAAGTGTATTCCCAGCTTACTTTCATCCCATGTTCAAATTTCTTCATGTAGCAACTTTCTTCAAGCATCAACAGAAGCATCAACTCATCATTCCATACATCAACAGAAGCATATTTCAACATGTTCATCTATCATGAAGTCCAGCCATTTATGATCCTCAATACTCCATTTAGAAAACCGATTTTTAATCCATAAGAAGCCCATTGGTTTGATTTCGTTCAATAATCCACGGACATTAATCTTCGATCCCTTGAATATACTTTCATTACGAGCTTTCCAAATTACCCAGCAAGCTACCATGATAATCGATTGGATAATCACCTTCCTAGTATTTGATCCCTTTACATAATTATGAAAGAATATCAAATCCTTCACCGAAAAGGTAAACATCGGTTGTAACTTGCACCATTCTTCTATACCATTCCATACTTCCTTTGTTATTCTGCAACCGGTCATCAAGTGCTCTACTGATTCAGCATGTTCCCCACATAATGCACAATCTGAATCTGCTATATGTATGCCTCTTCGTTGAAAGGCATCTTTTGTAGGAAGTCTATTCAACAATAATCTCCAACCAAAGATATTTATCTTTTTAGGCAATACCTTATTCCATGGAAATATCTCTACCTCTTCGGCCATAGAATATGACTTTAGCAACTTCCGGGCTGAGCTCACCATTTACAAAACATGCCATTTACAACTATGCCAATAGTCACTACAAAACATGCCATTTACAACTATTTAATAACGTGTACTTGCAAATCATATGCAATTGCAATTAGTGTTTTAATCACGTGCAGTTTGATATTCAATTAAATGCAAATTTCAAACTAAAAACTATTCAAATCATATGTAATTATAATTATAATCACATGTGATTACGACAACGTACAATGACACGTGATCATATCATTAGTGTTATTCCATGGTGTTTGATTACATGTGGGGTTAATCAACAAAATCGGCATTGAACTGTCACCTTTCGTTGCAGGTAAGTAACCAACCCAAAGTATTGTTCATGTACACAACAAGTTGGTTGGTTTCGTGTTGCGATCCTGCAAACTATGATTTTACCATTTGGATGTTGCAATCGCTGAGCTGGCAACCATGTCACATGCCACGTTTATATTTTTTGCCACGTGTATATTCCAGCTGGCATCCACGTCAGATATTAAATATCTTTTTAAACGGCTTTTTAACCCTTCGTTGTTAACCTTAATAAACTTATCCAAACATCTCATTCGTCATTTACAGCACAAACATGTCGTCTTCCTTCTCTATTTCTCTCAATTCGAATCGCGGGGGTGAAATTCCAACCCATTGCTACCGTAATCCTCCACTACCGTTAAAGAAACGAACCTCGTGGACCCGAACAAACCCTACACGTCGTTTCTGGACTTGTCCGAATTCAATGGTGAGTTTTTTTGAGTTATAAAAACCCGATTGTTGTTGTAATGGTAACTTTTCATGGTTTGTTGTCTGTAGTGTGCTTCGAAAAGGTGTAAGGCATATTGGTTCATTGATGATGAGCTAACAAGTGAATGGTACAAACAAAACTTGTATGAATTGTACCATTACTTGAATGGAGAACAAAGGGAGATGTTTTCAGAAAGCATGAAGAACAGAGAAATGTTAGCAACTCTGAATGACGAATTTGAAGTGTACAAGTCAAAAAAGGAAGAAGATATAATGTTGCTGCACATGGAGATGAATACAATGAAGGTGAGTTGTGGTTTATTGAAGAAATGTGTAATTTGTTTGTTGTTTCTTGTTGTTCTTTTAGTAGTTTGTAACTAGTGTTTGTTGTTGTAAGTTGTATTTGGAGTATTGAATGTGAAAGTGTAGTGAATTAATTGTGGCACCTAACCGATTGTTGTTGATTGAAGTTAATGCAAGTAACATTTGTGCCCAATTTTAAATCTTTGAAAAATTTCAATTAATGCACATTTGTGTCCAATTTGAATGGGTGTAAACTGCTACATACAATTCTATTGCAATTTGAATTGATGAAGCTTTTGAATGGGTGTAAACTGCTGCCACAATTCTATTGCAATTTGAATTTGTACCCAATTTGAATGGGTACAAACTGCTGCCAGTGCTGCTGCAAACAATATAGGGCCAACAATATTATGTCACTTGCAAACAATATAACTGAATGGGTGAAATCTGCTGTAATTTGAATTGGTGCCCAGTTTGAATTGGTGCCCAATCTGCTGCAAACCATATATATGACATGTAAAATGAAAGGGTCTAAGATGCACAACAAAACACATAAATATAATAAGAGTACTACATTCATTGCATAAAGTCTGCAAAAGCATATTGTTTACTACAACCCATGTTACCACCTAAGCATTGTTTACTACAACCTGCAAAATAACCAAATAATTTACATAGATGAAACCAAAGTGTGTGGTGTATAGAACCACCAAAAGTACAAATTCACATGTCTTTGTCTCCTTGACCAATCTCAAAAGGTGCATACAACCCAAAATAATGGAGCACTAGGACCAATGTAGCACATGATATGGGTCATACTTTACACAAAGTAGTTGACCAATAAATATTCTAAGCTCCATTGGTTACCATATTATTCTTCATCTTCCAATGTGAATGGCTTCTCCAATTATGTTCCAGTTTCATCCTTTGGTAGCTTGGCATTCCACATATTACGAATCCTCTCAGACTTCTTTCTTGGCTTCACATGTGTTGGGTCTTTCTTCCACATAAAGCCTTTTGCAACCTCATCTTCATCTGGGTCATCAGCTACCTCTTTATCACTTCCAAACAACCTTCTTTTTGCAGGTGGTTGTTCCATCTCTATCTCTTCATTAACCACTTCAATATCATAACCTATATCATGTTCATATATTTCTGGACCAGTCTCCTGAGCCTCATCCACCACTGGTTCAATTACAGGATCACCCACAAGTGGTTCATTCACAGGTTCATCCATAGGGTTATCCACAGAATCATCCACAAGTGGTTCATTCACAGCATCATCCACAAATGGTTCATCCATAGGGTTATCCACAGGCTCATCCACAAGACCAATCTAGATGCAAGGTATTATACAATAACTATTTTTAGCATATAATAATATAAAAACATTGATTATAAATTAAAGATAGTAAATCTAAGTTTACCTTTTTCCCTGCTGCTGTTGTTTTCCCACCTCTGCTTGATTTCCCACCTCTTGTTACTTTTCCAGCTGTAACTTCAGGTTCTCCTTCTACAATTGGAACACCAGATGGTCCAGTACCACCTCTTCTAGAACCCCTTCTCCCACCCCTACTCACTGTTTCTGGTTTTGGCCTAGCTGGATTTGAGCAAAACTTTCTGTTGTGACCCTTTTCCCAGCAGTTATGGCATGTCATAACCCTACCAACTCTGCTTACTTGGTGATCATTCTCTGATGTGTTCCTTATGCTTTTCTTTTTGGGTCTTCCGGGCATTCTTCTATGGATAGGAGGCACCACTGGAGGTAAACCAGTCTTGACCCAATTTTCACTACCTTTAACTGGCTTAATAGAATAAGCATATGTGTTCTGCCAGTGCTCTTTATATAACCATGGGCTAACCCCCTCCTCTGGTTCCTAATGACAATGGATGTATGTTGCTACAGCATGAACACAAGGAATCCCACTCAAATTCCACAACCTACACTCACAGCTCCTATTCTCTAAGTTTACCCCATATGATTGATAAGCACTTCTAACTTCAAACACTTGAAACTCACTCTGGTACACTACCTAATCCCTAATATAAACAACAAACATACACCATGAATACAAAGACTGATTGAATAAAAGTTGAAGGACATATTGAATAAAAGTACCTTTGCTTCATCTTCTGCTCTTCAATGTACTTCCTAATAGAAGGATAGATTGAATCCTTCAATTCCCTTGACTTCACCTTCATACACTACATCAAGTACAACGTTATTTCTTCAAGCATTGTAATGATTGGTTTTTGTCTGGCATCTAAAATAGCTCTATGATAACTCTCACATATTCCATTCTCATATACAGCACATGATCTGTCCATAACAAAGAAGGCCCTGCACCATGAGTTTGGATCCCTCTAAATCAAGTAGTTGTAAGCAGCATTGTCCAGGTATTTGATTTGCTCCATTTCTCCTTCAAACCTACTCACTATGATACTTGATGTTGCAGCCTAGAATAGGCTTCTAAACTCAACTCCTGACCATCTTTTCTAAAGTTTTGGTAGATATGCCTAGTGCATTGTCTGTGTTCTACTTCAGGTAGCCATGTTTTAGCAGCTTCAATCAAACCCTGCATAGCGCATCATTGTACATAGCAAACAGTGTTTATATATTTTGCAAGTAGTAACAGATCAAAATATTATGCAAGTAGTAACAGGTCGAAATATTATGCAAGTAGTAACAGATCAATTAACTAGATACATACCTTATACCCATCTGATATTATGCTGACATAATGACCATTGTACAGCTGCAGGTCATCACACAAAGAAGCCAGGAACCAACACCAGTTGTCCTTATTTTCCACATTCACAATAGCCCAGACAATGGGGTACATTTGGTTGTTAGCATCCCTTCCCATAGCAGTCAGCAACTCACCCTTAACTTGCCCCTTAAGAAAGCATCCATCCAGTCCAATTATCCTCTTACAACCATCTTGCCACCCATCTTTAACACCCTTAAAACAGACATACATTCTTTTGAAATACTGATCTGTACAACTGCCTTTTTCTTCAGTTTCTAACTTCACAGTTAACCCAGGGTTTGAGTCTAATAAAGCTTGTCTATAGTCCCACAGCCTAGCATAATGCTCCTTTAGCCCCCCCCCCCCCCCCCCCCCCCCCCTCATGATCATATATAGACCTCTGCTTAGCTTTCCTACATACACTCATGCTCACATTAATCAAAAACTTCTTCTTAATGTTTGCTCTCATCTCTCTATAAGTCAACTTCTTATTCTCCAATATCTCCTGAGCATAGTGCTTGGCAATCCACTTATAATTAACCAATGCACCCAAATCAAAGTTTCTGTTGCACTTGTGTGTTAGAATGAGAGACTTGATTTGGAAAGATTTTTCAGTAGACATCCATGTAGCCCATAGCCTAAATGGACACACATTCTTTGAGCTGGTAGTGTTTCTCTTTACTGGTGGGTTACCCTTCTTACCCTTTCCCTTTACCTTTACCTTAGGGTTCCCCTTACCTTTTTTTGGTGTTGCAACCTTTTTTGGTGTGGCAGCATTCTTACCCTTATTTCTGGTTGTCACTTGACTTTCACTAGCAATTCTCTCAGCCTCTTCCCTCTCTGCTTGCTCCCTCAATTGTCTATTTCTATTCCTATTCCCACTAGCACACCTTCCTTCATCTACATTTCTACCACATTTTACCAACAGACTCTTCCATTCATTCCTTCCATACCAAAGTTGAAACCCATGTGCTACCCCATAATTTGTCATTAAGAACTTTAGTTGCCCAGGATTAGCAAACCTCATACCTAAGACAGGTTTCATTTCTCTCCAATCTTGGTCTGGGAATGGGATAACTAACACCAGCTTTAACTCTGAATCTAGGATTATCTCTAACTCCTCCAGTACTTCAGGGGTTTTTATTTGCATCTAGTCTATGAGAGATCCACAGGATCATATGACACATCTGGCCCAGGCTCCTTAAAACTGCTAAGAAATTGGTTAGTGCACAATTTTGTAAGGAATGGGTCATCTATGCCCCTATGTGGAATAACAACTTGATCCTCACCCTCATTGTGCATTTTCACATATGACAACACATCATCCTCAATTTCAATTTCAGAATCTTCATCCTCAAAGTTATCACAATTATCAGCCAACCAAGATAAAATGTCATAGTCATGGTGTTCTACATAAATATCAAGTTTACCCCCTTGTCATGACCTATACTATGACATTCTCTAAGGTGAGCATCATTAAGCATCTCCCTTAACCCCATGTTTAAGCTAAAACCAGGAATGCAGTAATAAAGCCTTTTGACTAGACTGAAACAACAGCTCTTAAGGTACTCCTTAAGCTTATCCAATGGCAACACACTCAAATCCTGATCATACATTGTATCAGAGTCACCATTTTCATACCTTAATGGCTTTGGAACAAATATCCCTTCGTGGTGTATGGTTATCTCCAAGTAATAACGTTTACCCCTGCAAAACGTTACAAAACAGGGTTTAGACATTAACAGTAAAATTAACTTCACATTACATTATTTCATCATTAAATAACATGGAACACACAATTATTTAACATGGAAAATTATTTAACCCGTAAAAACCTAACTTCATTTTAAATTTTTAAGGTTTCAAAAATTAGGGTTTCAGAAATTACGTTTCTAAAAATTAGGGCTTTTCAGTTACAACCTCACTATGCAACCACATTTAACATGTTCTTCATCGTTTACTACGAAAGCATCAAGAAAAACCCTAATTTTTATGTTTTTCAGTTTCAAAATTAGGGTTTGCAACATTATCTGTGTAAATTAAACGGTAGAAGGTGTAAATTACTTACATATCTGACGTTAGTAAGGCGAAATAGCTCATTAATCGTTGGAATCTTGGTCGAATCGATGTGAAGATGATGAACAGTGAATGAGAAGAGCGATCGGGAAAGAAAAGGGTATCGCGAAGTAAATGAGACGAGTCAACGATACTTTTTCATTTATTTGTTTTAATTAACTATTTATATAATTAAAAGAATAATGCCACGTATATATTTGTTTCCATGTCACATTAAAAAAATTACGTTAATATATAAGTTTACTGGCTGAGCCGGTATCTGGTTACCATGTTGCTTACATAAGTACAAAACCAACCAGTTTGTTGCGTATATGAACAATACTTTGGGTTGGTTGCTTACCTGCAACAAAATGTGACAGTTCAATGCCGATTTTGTTGATTAACCCTTACATGTGCTTAATCAAAGGTAAACTTCAAATCTACTTTTTTTTTATTCTACTTGTAGCCTAGTTGGTTTCGGAGATAGAGCATCTGAAAAGCACTCAGGTTCAATTCCCACCAACTGAAAGGAGGAACATAATTTTAGAAAAATTATTTGGTGTTATTGGATATGTTGGTTGAGCTACCATTTGAGCGGGCCGCTAAGTGAGCTTGATTAACCTCTTACGTGATGGGTCGAAAGCGGTCTAGCGTAGTAGCGTGGCCCGGTTGGAGTTGCCGGAATTTCAACAAGACTAACTACATTCGATCATAACCATTAATCGATTATTTCTTTTTTACTCATATTGGTTTCGGAGATAGAGCATTTAAAAAGCACTCAGGTTCAATTCCTACCAATTGAAAGGAGGAACATGATTTTTAGAGAAATTATTTGGTGTTGTTGGATATGTTGGTTGAGCCACCATTTGAGCGGGCCGCTAAGTGAGCTTGATTTACCTCTCAAGTGATGGGTCGAAAGCGGTCTAGCATAGTAGCGTGGCCCGGTTGGAGTTGCCGGAATTTCAACAAGACTAACTACATTCGATCGTAACCATTAATCGATTATTTATTTTTTAGTCAAATGTGATTATACAGTTGTATCCAAATACGAGTAATCACATGATTAATGTATCTAGCAATGAATAATCTTACAACAATCGCCGAAACTCGCACCGACTAAGTCTTAATGTTGTGGGTCATGCACTTCATTGGTAGTAGGTACCCTTATGATAATTAATACCCATAGCAAGATTCGAACCCATGACCTCTAGAAAGTCATGGGATGCTCTTACCACTAGGATATTTAGTCATTGGTATTTTATGTATAGTGTTGTAGTCATTTGATACTAAATTCATGTAAGAGAAAATTACAAAAACCGTCTTTATGGTTTGACCTGAATTGCACATTGAGTCCTTTAATTTATTTAATTACATAGATGATCCTTTCTGTTGGTACATGTTTAGTGTCTGTCAGTTGGTCTAGCTCGTAGTTTGTATTTAGATTTGCGTTTCCTGACTCCTGCGACGTAGCGTGTAACGTCGCAGGTGCGACGTCAGGTTTTGGGCCTGCGACGTAGTCTACGTCGCATGGGCTTGGGCCTGCGACGTAGCGTGCGACGTCGCAGGTGCCAGATTTGTATAAATTCGTTTTACGTTTTCTGTTTTAGGGTTGACGAAACCCTAAACACCATTTGTCGAAATCCCTGTAATCTGACCGATTATTATTCAATATAATACGTTTGGTTTGATATTCATTGTGTATTGATTATTCGTGTGTTTAGTTAATAACTTAATCGTTGATTCCGCAAACGATTGAGTGACTCGGTTCATACTAGATCCAAGGTTAGGGACAAACAACTGGTATCAGAGCAGAAAGTGCTCGTTTTGGCGATTCGGATCGAGTTTGGGATTTAAAAGGACGTGATATTCGTGAGTTTTTCGTGTTTGTCACGTTTGTTTTGTGTTTTTACAGGTTTTCGATCATTATTACAGGGATTATTGAAGGTTTCCGTCGTTCAACATTCGTGGTTTTCGTTTAGGGTTAAAAAATTCGTTTTTAGGGTTTGTGGCCGCTGCTCAGCGCGTTTTGCGATGTTACCTGCGATGTCAGCTGCGACGTCGCTTGCGACATAGTGATTTGGACTTTAATTAGTCCGTGTGACGTACCGTTGCGACGTCATCTGCGACGTCGCTATTTTGACTTTAATTAGTCTTCTGCGACGCTGTGTTGCGACGTCCTGTTGCGACGTAGTGTGATTCTGCGACGTCCTCTGCGACGTACCTCTCAACGTCGCATATTTCAGATTCTTAATTGAATCCTTTGCTTTTGCGACGTACCTATCAACGTCGCATAATTTTTGTGCGACGTAGTCATCTACGTCGCTAAGATCAGAAGATTGTTTTTTTTTTCGATTAAGTAATTAAAATGGCAGCTGATAAAGAGGATATTAGAGGTCTGAGAGAAATGATTAAACAAAGTAATGACATAGGTTCAAGTAATAAACCTCCACTATTTACTGCGGACATGGATTATGTATACTGGAGAGACCGAGTTGAGCAATACATTGATTTTCATTGTCCAGAATTATGGGGACCATTACGTGAACGTTATGTAGCTCCATTAGCTGAAGGGGAATACCGTGGTATTCGTCCTGCTAAGACCTATAAAGCTATGTCTCCCGAGGAGAAGAAAGATTTTGATACTGAAAGAAAATCTTTTTCAATGATTAAAATGTGTCTAACCAAGGATGTTCTATGGCTTTTCAGAACTCATGAGACAGCCTTTGATTTATGGAAGGCAATTGAAACTCGTTGTGGAGGAAATGATAAGTACAAGGAAGCCAAGCTCGAACTGATTAAGAAACAGTACGATATCTTTGACATCCTTCCTAATGAAGACACGACTTCTTTATTCACTAGGTACTCACGGTTAGTTGGTGAGTTGTTTGAAGGGGGTTATACTTTTCCTTCAATTGAAGTAAATAAGAAGCTACTGGATGTGTTGCCAAGTTCTTGGGATGTTAAAGTTTAATTTTTAAAAGAAAATGAAGAACTTGCAAACATGTCTTTGGATACGTTGATAGGGGATCTTCAAGCTCACGCGATGGAGATTAAGAAGAAAGAAACTAGGTCTGGTGCTGCTGTTCAGAATCCTAGTGTATATGGTGTTCAGATCAACTCTGGAAAGACTTATGGATCTGGAGTCGCCTTCGTGACAAATACAAATGCTTCATCAACCTCTTCTTCTTCTTCCAATGGGATTCATTCGGTTTTCATGACTGGACCTTCTTCAAATCAACAACAGGTTCAAGTCTCACCTGCTATTCAGGAACAAGCTGCAATTTATACAGCTTTCTTAAGCTCATACAAGGATTTGGTTACTCAACCGAATCTTACTTTGGAATTGACTAAGGAAGACTATGCTCAGCTTGATGAAGATGATCTGGAACAAATGGATCTAACTTGGAATGTGGCAATGATCACCCGAAGAATTCAAAAGTTCTTGCAGAGGACAGGGCGTAAAAGCTTGGAAGGTGATGGAAAGACTGGCTTCGGATTTGACAAGAGTAAGGTCCGATGTTACAATTGTCAAAATTTGGGTCACTTCGCCAGGGAGTGCGAGAAACCCAAAATGCCAGCATCGGGATTCACAACACCTTCTACTCCTCCAAAGGCCAAAGAAATGGAAGTTACCAAGAAAGGGCCTGCTGATAATGCCCTGATTGCTTTTGAGCCTACAAGTCAGGATTGGACGGCTGTCTCCCAGCATTACCAACAGTGTTTGATGGCTCACATTGTGAATGAGGTACCTGATGAACCGTTAAATTGTATCTCATGTATTAAGTTAACTGAATCTCTAAAGGCATTTCAGAATGAAACTGTAGAGTTGAGGAAAAAGAATGAAAAACTAACCGAGTCAAATAATTTCTTAAAAGCTAATGAGAAACTTTATGAAAAACATCTTGAGGCTCATCGGTTAGATACTCAGAAATATAAATCTAAGGTTTTTAGTCAAGAAGATGCCATTAAAAGCTATCTTGTTGAAATTGAACTACTAAAGAAAGAACTAACAGATTTAAAAGCTGAGTATGAGAATTATAAGAGTAAAATCTTAGGTTCAAATTCCTCAACGGTTGTTTTTAATGAAATTCTTAGCAAGCATGGAACTAGTGGGAAAAAGAATGCGGGATTGGGATACCACTCAGTCCCTCCTCCTACTACTCACTGTCCCCTGCCTGTTAAGGAGGGCTTTGAAGAGATTCCAGTTGATTGGTCAAAGCTTTATGGAATAAAAGCTAAAGATGCTAAAGAGACCAAACACAACAAACCGGTAAAGGAGAAAACCAAGCGGCCAGAGTACCCCTTGCCAACGTTTGTTAAGTCTGTGCATGAATCTCCTGTTAGTGTTAAGGAGAGTGTTGAGTTAAGGAATGAATCTCCTGTTATTATTGAGGAGATTGTTGAGATTGAGGACATTACGGATCAGGAGTATCCTGAGGTTAAGAAGGTTGCAGTTAAACCTGAAAAAGTGATTTCAAAGGTTGAATCTGAAATTAATATTCAACCAAATAAAGGAAAAGCCAAGGTTTTAAACTCGAAACAACAAACTTTACAGTCACCTGTAAAGATTGTGCAAAGAAAATTATTAAATGAAAATGTTTCGTATGATAAACCATCAACTTCAACCTCTCAACCAAAACAAACATTTTCTAAGACGTGTACTCAATGTTCATGCTCTAGAAATGTTTCTCCACCTCCTGTGGTAATTCATCAGCCTCAACCGTTTGTTGAGACTCGTTCTTGTTTCTACTGCAAGAAACAAGGACATTTAATCCGTAAATGTCCAAAGCTGTCAAATCAACGATATGGGAGAGAGATGCCTAGGACATCTGTTTATAGAAATTCTTTTTCAAAATCTCCACCTAGGCGTCACTCAAACTCTCCCAAGCCTGTTTCGAAACCAAGTAATGTTGAGCAAAAACCTTTGCCAATTCAAAAGCCCAACATTACTTCTAATATCAATTCCGAACCTTCTAAAGTTTGGAAACGAAAAGAGTCTGATGTTGACTCTTCAGTCGTCAACAATAACACATCAGATAAAATTTCTAATTTGTTTAAAGATAAAATCCTATCTGACGTGCTTATTGTTGATGACCACGGTCGACCTAAGTCTGTAAAGGCTTGGGTCACCGTTTCTCACTAATCTCCTTCGTTTGTGTGTTGCAGCAGTCAGAACGTGTTAAAAATAGTGAATGGTATTTGGATAGTGGCTGCTCGCGACATATGACATGCGATGTATCTCTTCTTGTGGATATTAAACCATACGCAGGAGGATATGTTGCCTTTGCTGGAGATACTGGGGGAACCATTTCTGGAAGAGGAACACTAACTAACGGCAATGTTAGTTTTGAAAATGTGAACTACGTGGAACAGCTTACGCACAACTTGCTAAGTGTTTCACAGGTCTGTGATAAAGATTATACCACTGCGTTCACAAAGACAGAGTGTGTGATACTGAAGCCTGGATATGTCATTCCAGAAGAATGGGTGTTACTGAGAGCACCAAGAAAGAATGACACATACATTCTGAACATGAGAACTGTTGAGACCTCGAACGAGTATACGTGTCTCTTGTCTAAGGCTTCTGAAAAGGAATCACTGCTTTGGCACAGACGAATGGGACATATTCATTTCCGAAAAATGAATTTCTTGACTAAAAATGACCTAGTGCTAGGAGTTCCGAAACAGTCATTTGCTCTAAAGGATGATTGTATCTCCTGCCAAAAAGGAAAGCTACGTAAGAAGTCCCATAAGTCTAAGCAGGTGAATTCTATAAATGCTCCATTGGAACTACTGCATATGGATCTTTTCGGTCCAGTCTCTACAAAGAGCATTGGTGGTCGGTCTTACTGCTTGGTAGTTACTGATGACTACTCAAGGTTTTCGTGGGTTTACTTTTTGATCACAAAAGGGGAAACTCCTGAGATTCTGGTGTATTTGTTGGACAAGTTGGCAAATCTGTGCAACTTGAAGGTGAAGAGGATACGAAGCGATAATGGAACTGAATTCAAGAACTCAACTCTCGAATTGTTTTGTGCTACAAGAGGTATTGAGCATCAATTTAGTGCTCCGAGAACTCCACAACATAATGGAGTTGCAAAAAGGAAGAACAGGACAATCATCGAGACAGCTCGGACTATGTTAGCTGACTCCAAGTTACCAATTATCTTCTGGGCTGAGGCAGTTAATACTGCCTGTTATGTTCTCAACAGAGTACTCACGGTTAAGAAAAAGAACAAGACGTGTTATGAACTTTTCAATAACCGTAAGCCAAATCTGCAGTTCCTAGAACCATTTGGGTGTCCATGCCTGATCATGATTACAAAAGATAAGGTCTCTAAGTTTGGTGATAAAGCTGTTGAAGGGATTTTTCTCGGATATTCAGTCAACTCTCCGAACAAAAGAGTCTTTAACAAATCAACGAATCAGATTGAGGAACATTTTGAAGTGAAATGTTTAAGGTATACGGAACCTCCTCAAGGAACGGGTCCGGATTGGTTTTTCAACTATGGAAACCTCTTCAACTCTTTCAATATTCCGGAAGAAGATGAAACGGAAGAATTGGTTTCTATACTTCATGAGCTTGATCTTACTCAAGATACACCTGTTAATAATAAACCATCCGACCCATCTCCCAATGCAACACCCGCACCTCCACCTACTAATCCTACACCTCCACAAACCACACCTACACCTTCACAAACAACACCCACACAACCACAACAAACACCCAAATCACCACCAACTACACCATCTCCTACTCCACCATCTTCGGCTGCTCCTTCTAAAACAGTTTATACCTACACAAAGGAGCTTCCATTTGATCCAAACATGCCTCCTTTAGAGGAACCTCAAGAAGAAGATGAAATGGAAGAAACAATGGCCTACTCTCACTTATTTTCTCATGAAGATGAAGGAGAAGAAGAAGAGTTAGCCTCTCCTGAGTCTGCTGCTACTCCTGAAACTGAAGGAGATTTGAACAATCTGGCTGTGGATCTTGTGCCAGGTGCCATACCAGAAACTCGTATACATAAGGATCACCCCATTGATAATATCATTGGTGATCCTCATGCATCTGTTCAAACACGACAGCAAGCAAAGCAGACTTCAGCTCAGCAACTTTTGGGACTAATAGCTCATATCGATTCATGTCATTTGTCTCAAATTGAACCTAAAAAGGTTGAACAAGCCTTAAAGGATCCATCTTGGGTTGAGGCTATGCAGGAGGAACTACAGCAAATAAACAAGATGAATGTTTGGGAAATTGTTCCTCTACCCAAGGGTGCTCACTTGACGGGTACTCGTTGGGTTTACCGTAACAAAATGGATGATCGTGGGGCGGTTATTCGAAATAAAGCCCGTCTGGTAGTTCAAGGATATAGTCAATTAGAAGGTATTGACTATGATGAAGTTTTCGCTCCTGTTGCTCGTTTGGAATCAATTCGGATTTTTCTAGTCTATGCTTCTTTTAAAGGATTCCGTGTGTATCAACTTGACGTGAAGTGTGCCTTTCTATATGGAGATGTCGACGCCGTGATTTATGTGTGTCAGCCTCCTGGTTTTGAAGACCCAAAGCATCCTAATCATGTTTGCAAGCTAAAGAAAGCTTTGTATGGTCTTCATCAATCTCCTCGACTTTGGTATGAGCGACTTGCCAAGTACTTGCTGAAGAATGGTTTTGACAGAGGACAGATTGATAGCACGCTTTTCATCAAACGGGAAGGAGCGGATTTGTTACTTGTGCAGGTCTATGTGGACGACATAATTTTTGGATCAACTAATGATCAGTTGTGCAAGGATTTTGAAAGACTGATGAAATCTGAGTTTGAAATGAGTGCTATGGGGGAACTTACGTTTTTTCTGGGACTACAGGTTGAGCAATCTGACAATGGAATTTATATCCACCAGTCAAAATATGTCACTGACATGTTAAAGCGATATGAATTGCTCAACTGTAAACACTACGGCACTCCAATTGAAGCAAGACACAATCTTGGACCTAATGAGGACGATGAAGATTGCAAGGAGAAAGACTATCGCTCAATGATAGGCTCTCTCATGTACTTGACTGCCTCAAGACCAGATATAGTGTTTGCCGTTTCACTCTGCTCACGATTTCAAGCAAATCCGAAGGTGTCTCATATGAAGGCAGTAAAACGCATTTTTGGATATCTCGCTTTTAGGCCATCTCTGGGTCTATGGTATTCAAACGAGAAAAACTTCGAGTTAACTGCCTATTCGGATTCGGATCTTGGTGGCTGCAAGATAGATATGAAGTCAACTACTGGAGGATGTCAGTTCCTTGGATCGCGCTTAGTTTCTTGGCAGTGCAAAAAGCAGACTGCGGTTGCTATTTCCACAGCTGAAGCCGAGTATGTTGCTGCTGCAAGTTGCTGTTCTCAAGTTCTCTGGATTCAGCATCAGCTGCGTGATTACGGGTTCAATCTCTCTATGACTCCTATTTACATTGATAATACAGCTGCTATATCTATAACACACAATCCCGTACAGCACTCTAAGACCAAACATATTGAACTTAGGTTCCACTTCATACGGGATTGCTTTGAGAAACACCTTATAGATGTCGTACATATAGATACCCTTAAGCAGTGTGCGGACATTTTCACAAAAGCCTTTTTGCGATCACGTTTTATTGAACTGGTCAATCTGATAGGTTTAAGGTTCTTTCAGTCAAAGAAATGATTTGTGACTTGGATTTTTTAAGTTTTTAAATTCAATTTTAAAAAAAAAAAAAACATCGCAACAGCCACTCTTTATACTCCTTAGTATTAAAGAAAACGCAAGGTTGCTACATTTTTAAATTAGACGTTGAAGTTGTGTATGTAAACAACTTGGGATATGATAGTACATCGGGTGACATGCACAAAATGGAATTTTAAGGTTTATCTTGGATGTGTCAGTAGGTTTATCTGACACACTTAAAACAGTTTTTATCTAAATTATCTTCATCATACGATGTATTGGTAGGCATGGTACACACCGATCTCTGAGATATTAAGAAGTAATTTAAATACTTGTCTATGATCATGTGGTAAACACCTCGTGATGTACGACTCTATGTCTTAATTCCTTAGCATAGCTTGACATACTTTTATTTTTGGAACGTATATCTGAGATCTTTTGGGGGAGTATGCTGATTGTTTCCTCTGTTGTACGAAAGTGCAGACCTGGTCTCAATTCAGCTTACTCTCAAAACTAAGCAAACGTGAGTCAAAGTACTTGCAACGTCTTAAATTTAAGGTACTAAACAAGGTCGCCACTCAATTTGGTTTGACTGCGTTTGGTTTTGCTTACACCTGAATCAAGTTATGTTGCTCTGTTGTACGCAAGTACAGACCTGTCACCGCTGGCTTGATTCTTAAAATTAATTCTCTTATATTCTTTCTAAATTTAGAAACTATGTTCATGTCTAAGTTATAGGGGTATATCTATGGTGGGGACCACGGTGAAATATTCATACTAACAATAAAAGGTTAACTCACAGACATGGATGTAACGTGTTTAGGTGGACAACAATACCAATAATCGTTTTGAAATAATTTTTATAACAGGTGTTTTAAATGTGCCACGTAAATTTAAAGTGGACAAAATATACTGATGATCGAAATAACACTTACTATTCCTAATATATGCATGTTATTCCGATATGATCCCTAATCAGACAACTCAACTCCGTCACCAAAAATAGAGTGTTAGTAATTTTCATTTTGTTAATTTTTTACTTTTTGCAATATTAAAGAAGAAAATACCAAAAAGATTTTTTAGTTTTATGCTTCATTTTATTCTAAGTTATTTTTCCCAAGTCACGAGTCATTTGGAAATTATTTGCTAAAATAACGAGTAAACGGTTTTTTTAAAAAAAAAAAAAACATTCAAATCACATCCCAACTGCTCAATGCGACGTCCCACTCTACGTCGCCTGCGACGTCCCAGTTTACGTCACATATAGGGTTAGACTATATATAGTCTCAACCGCGACGTAACATGTCACACTATTCACTATTCACGTGCGACGTAGCCTGCGACGTAGCAACTGGCGATTTGCGACGTAGCAATTTTTCGAGCATATTTGTGATTTGTAGTCGTTTCCATTCCGATCTATTCACGTAGCTTTGATCTACTCGTTATTCCGCACACTTAGGTACCATACTCACCTTTTCCCACCGTGTATATTACGTTTAATTGCTATATATGTGATACGGGTTAAAAGGGTTTCGGTTTTGGGTTAAATTCGATGGTCAATTGGATGTTGTAACTATTATAACTTATATTTTCGTAATCACCATCGTTAGCCGCACCTTGTAATGCGTTTGATTTTGAAAACCCCTAAATTTTGAGGGTTTAGGGTTTTCTGGGTTGGGGACGACTGTTCGTCAGTGCGACGTAAGCTGCGACGTAGTGGCCTACGACGCTCTAACTAGTTATTGTTAACTGCCTACGTCGCCCTTCCCTACGTCGCCTTAACTGCGACGTCCGATGCGACGTACCACTCTACGTCGCTATTTTAATAAAGTGATTAAATTCACAATAAATTGCAAAATGCGACGTCCCTCTTGACGTCGCTCGAATTTTCTGCGACGTCCGGCCTTACGTCGCTTTCCAATTTATTTTGATTTTTAGCGACGTACAGTTCTACGTCGCTCTGTGTTAATGCGACGTAAGTGGCTACGTCGCTAGTTCCAGGAAGTTTGAAAAGGTTTTTCTTAAAAATGTAACATTTTTGCTAACCTTTTTCGAGTTGCAATCTGTTTCTGTTTTTGCAGATATGGCTTTGATTTTTGAAGCTCGTCACAATACGGCTGCTTACCTTACTGACACTTCTGATAAAGCTGCACCGTATCGTCAGATGATCGCGTTTTTGAGACGTTCAAGGGTATTCCACGCCATTTCCGATAACACTATGGCATTTGGAAATCTGATCAACCCTTTTTGGAGAAATGCGACTGTTGTTACTGATAACGACGTTAGACGATTGGTCTCTACCGTTCTGGGTACGGAGATCACTATTACAGAACAGAGTATTCGGGAACTTTTACAGCTGAATGATCAACCGGATATGCCTGTCGGTTTTGATCATATTTTTGTTACTGGAGCTATGCAACGGATAGGATATCCCGGGATTCCCTCTGATCAGTATAGAAAAGCGAATCTCACACGCGTCTGGAGATATTTGATGCATGTGATTATTGTTTGCTTGGGGAATAGAAAAGGTGGAACGGATGGGATGAGCCAAAGTTTGGCTTATGCTATGTTAGCGTTGGTATACAACAAGCCGTTCAACTTCTCGGGATTTATCTTCAAGGCTATGGTCGATAATGCGAATGCCGGGGATCAGAAATGGATTTTATATCCGAGATTTGTACAGTTGCATATCAATCGTCATCATCCGGATCTTCAGGCACAGGGTGATATCGATCAGCAGCTAAAGATTTTACCGATGATGAGTCGGATTTTCACTATTTGTGCAGGGTATGAGAAAGGGGTCGAGGCACCAAGGGATGTTCCCTTATTCGGTGCTATTGTGGATGAAAATTATGTACCGCCCCCAGAACCTCAGTATATGGATATTCCAGCACCTCAGCAGCCGCAGCAACCGCTTGTGAACATTCCTGTTCAACCTGCGGGGGAGAATGTGGATGCTCTTTTGGAAAATATTGAGCAGTTTGGCCACGTTGACTCAAACAATCCAGCATCTCATGACACGGTTGAAAGTTCTGATTCTGAAGAAAATCCTGTTCAACAACCTGATGATGGCGGGCCAACGCCTTCGGATTCTGATGGTGCGGTCCCGCACCCGTCTCAGATGGAAACAATTCGACGTCAGTTTTCTCAGAGGTACAAAAGAATTCAGCGTCGTTTGAAAAAGGGGCGTGTGTATGTTCCAAAGAATACTGGCAAACGTATTCGAGACGGTGATGATCCTAAGGATGTAGACTTTGAGCCTCGTCGTCGTGTTCGTCGTTCTTCATCAGCCAGAGCTCCAGTCAATCCACAGCAGCAAGCTGATTTTGAGATTCAACCGACTCCAGCATTCATGCAAAAGATTATGGAAGATATGCAGAAGATGAAGCAAAAGCTGGAGGCTCAAGACGAAAAGATTGCTGAACAAGCTGCGTTGATCGAGGTTCAGTCTAAGGAGCTTGAGGAAACTAAGATTAGGGTTAATGTTTTGGAAGGCAGGTTACTTGCCTCGGGGGAGTCTGGGTCTGGGATACCCACTTTAGAGTCAAGTGAACCTGCGTCTGTAAATCCCAACCCTGTACTTGAAACTGTTAATGAAAATATTTCTGTTTTGGATTATTTTTGTGTTGATGATATTCCAGGGCAACCGAGACCGCTGGCTGTTGACTATTCATTTGCGGACTTATCATTTATTCAAAGAATGGCTAGTGGAGTTGGCTCTGAGGAAGAAGCGGATAATGATTTTGAGATGAATGAGGATGTTTCGATTGAAGAGGAACAGTTGAATTCAGATGAAACGTATGATGATGCACATTCTGGGGAAGTTTATGATGATGCACCTATTATAGAATCTGATTCAAGTGAAGATGAGATGCCAGCTAAAGCTCAACATGGAGAATCTAGTTCTGCTGCAACTCCAGCTCCAGAGACACAGGCACCGGACTCAGCAGTGAAGAAATTAACTGCTGAAGAAAAGAGAGAAAGAAATAAGAAATGGTGGCCTAAGGGACGAAATCCGGTTCCTATTCCAGTTAAATGTCAAGTGTACCGGGTTAGTCGAAATTATACCGGAGTTATTAAAAGCTGGAAGTGTCAGAGGAATCTTTTTATGATTAAGAGAGAAGATGGAGTTCAGTACTTCAGAATGCGTTTTGATAGATTGAGCACGTTGCCAAAAGGAGAGATTAATCGATTAGCTCAGCTTAAATTGATTAATCCGTTCGAGAATGATTATGCTGAGTTCATTCAAAGAAATTTACGTCGGGAAGTGTTATCAAAGACATATTCTAAATTGAAACCGACGTTGGGAACTCGGTATACGTGGAAAAAGAAGATTGATCCAGTCACCAGGAAGCCTATGGTTAAAGTTCACTATCAGCCTGCTAACTGTTTGACCGAGATACCTCTGGAACCAGTTCCTTATTATTTTCTGAGAAGACTTGTAAAATGGGAACTTGATCCACAGACTGGTGAAGCGGTTATTACTTTCGTTCCAGATTCTGAACCGTGGCCAGAAGTTGGAGGTATATGGAATTTGAGGCAAGCAACGTTTAGACTGTAATCTGACCGATTATTATTCAATATAATACGTTTGGTTTGATATTCATTGTGTATTGATTATTCGTGTGTTTAGTTAATAACTTAATCGTTGATTCCGCAAACGATTGAGTGACTCGGTTCGTACTAGATCCAAGGTTAGGGACAAACACTTTCTTTTGAAACTTATTACGTAAATAGTCCTTTACACCAACAGATTGTTAAATCTCCGTTAAAAAGAACCATGTGTGTCATTTTTTTTATTCTTTTAAATTTTATAATTTTTAAGTAGATATAAATTATAAAATTTAATATATGTATATATACATTATTAGGTGCACAACATCATTTTCAGCTTTCACATTTCACTTAGCAAATTCATGATTAAATTGTTCCTCTTCCACATTTGTCTTTCACCACTCAAGGACCCTCTGTTACCCATTCATCTTATCTTGAATGACTTTAGTGGTCACCATCTCCTCTTTTGTATCCTTTCCGATGACCCTAGCTTTAAAGTAAAATGACGTTGAAAAGTGGGAACTAATTAAGTCAAAAATGTATATTTAGGTAGGAAAAGATGGTGGTGGAATATAAATTTGATGTTATAGATAGGGGTGCTAACGAACCGAGCACTTAACGAGCTACTCGAGTTCGAACTCGTTTATCTCGAATTCGAGCATAATACTATTCGAGCCCGAGTCGAGTTCGAACATAAAAAGACTGCTCGATTAGTTTCACGAGCCGAACTTCAAAACAGTAAATTCGACTCGGCTCGTTAGGATGAGATGAGCACACTAGAAATATCAACATCAAGAATCTAATTACATACTTACTTATTATTAGTGTTTGATGATAACTAATTAAACTTACACATTTTAAGTTTAATTAAGTGTAAATGTCTTTTACAAACTTTATCTCATGTTTCATAAAATAGTTAGTATACTTTTTAATGAGCTTGTTTAAGCATATAAACGATTTTATCGAGCTTGAGCTTCTAAACAAACATTTAGAGCTCAAATAACTATATTTATTTTTTTGTAAATTGTCATAAACTTAAACGAGTATAGAGCTCGAGCTCGAACACTAAATTATTATCCGAGCCCGAACTCGAATATGGTTTTAAAAAGTTAATCGAGTTCGAGTCGAACTCGAATATACTTATTTTTTAAACGAGTCGAGTCGAACATCAAGATATTCGGATTGATTTGGTTCATCAACATCCCTAGTTATAGAGGAGGATATGATCAAATTTGATAATGAATAAAATGAGTGAAATGAAAATAATGTTATGTGCACCATATAATGTATCTATACATATGCTAGATTTTATAATTTATATTTTACTCAAAAAAATTTAAAGAATTAATTTTTTTACATGCATGATCCTTTTTAACGGAGATTAACAATCGTTAGTGTAAAGGACTATTTACGTAACAAGTTTCAAAAGAAATGATCATCTATGTAATTAAATTAATTAAAGGACTAAATGTGCAATTCAGGTCAAACCATAAGGACGGTTTTTGTAATTTTCTCTTCATGTAATTATAACTCGTGAATATTCTTTGATTTCAAAATTTTATTCTAATCACATGTGATAATAATTCTTAATTGATGGCATGTGATTACACTTATTGATATAGTTGTTATTATTTAATATTTAATCACATAAAAATATATATTTTTATTTAATATTAAGAAAATTGAGATATAATAACGGTAAATGACAAAAGTATACAATGAACTGCTCAAAATTATTTCAAAGATGTAACCTACTCATTTTATTTATTATTAAAGTATGCAATGAACCGGATAATTTCGTGCTAATATCTTTACAAACTCTTAGGCCAGTCCCAACGGTTGCACCGGTTGCAAACCGGTTGGGTATTTCGTGCCATTGGTGTAATCACTTCTCAACCACTTCAAAACCAAAACCACTTAACCGATTTGTAATCGGTTGAAAAATGTGGGGCCGCGTCATTTTTTTAGTGTATAGTAATTTGGTATATTGGTAAATGTGTTGCTTAAAAAAACGAAGTGGTTAGTCGTTGATGGCATTGGGTAATCGATTGTGAATCAGTTTTGAATCAGTTGTGAAAATCTGACGTGACGTGAGGTGACATAAGTAGTTTGGAAGTGGTTTAACATGTGGGAGTTACCTTATGACCATGTCAGGTGCCAACTATACCTATTACACGTTGCATCCATGTCATTTAAATTTTAAAGATCTTTCTTCCTGTTATTTCTTATCACATATTCGTATGAATTAAAATATCAAAATCTGCTGCTACTATACCTCTTTTTTTGTTTGATACGACACACTAGATTACCAGTTAGATTCAAAAATATGAGAAAGATTCCAAGCTACCATTAGCTCCGCCGTTAATGTCAACCGTCAACCACTGCTAACCATCGTCAACCACTGTAAAAATATAAAACGGAGAGGCAGATTATCATCGTTACCCGATCTGGTGGTTGTCGCACGTGGGCAAGTGGGTTTGGAAGAGCCACAACTCCAGCCACCATCCCACTGTTGTATATAAGAGTAATTAAGACAGCACCAAAAACAAAGCCCCAACACCAACGATTGAGACTACAACGAAACGAACAAAGTAACGACTACACACGGGATGTATTCGCTGTCCTTCAAGGATTATACGAACTCGTATAAGGTGCTGGAGTCTACATGTATAAGCCCCAGGATTCGATGCAGTCTACACGTGTTTAATCGGCAGCGACCGACTCAACATAAAACAAACGGCGTTACGGCGGTAACAGAAACATAATTGAGTATGGGGTGAACGTATTTGAGAGAGAGCTTTTGTATGCTAGTTTTTTTTTTTTTTTTTTTTTTTTTTTAAGAAACATGACCACCTATTTATATTCAAATGCACACCCTTATCCCACTCCACTATCTAAACAACCGAGTAAATATCGGCCCACAATCACACAACCAGTTGCATGATTTCTGTACGTTGATATAATGGAGACGTTAAGGAAGTGGATTGCATGGTTTTATTTGAGATAGTAAAAAGACTTGGTCATCAAATATTCCAAAAAACTCTCCACGTTTATTCCTTCTAGTCATCATAATATTTCATAGTTAGAGGAAACTTCAAAAAAGAATGGTAAAAAAATGGAGAATGGAGGAACCAATAGGATTGCTCCATTTCAAAAACCCATTTCACCTTCTTTTTTTTCAAAGTTAAATATCTTTCAAACCGTATATCTATAAATTATAAAAATTACATTTGGAATCAGCGTCTTTTTCTCTTCGATTCTAGATCCAACAAGATATACTTTCGACAAAGTTTTTTTTTTCAGTTTTTTGGGTTTTAAAAATCTGTAATGTGAAATCACATGTGATTTAACACTAAAAATTAATCATATCCGCTTATATCTCCGATTAAACTTTAAATTCAAATCATTGATGATTTAAAGAGATTAAAACATGAAAAACTAAGTTGTAATCAAATTCGATGAAATATCAAAGTACCAATCACATGTGATCAAAGAGTAATAAAATACAAATTTTTAAATCATTGACTATAATTATATAATTAAGTAAAAATCAAGTTGAAATTATACATGAATTATCATATATCAGTAAATTTCTCATCAAATATCAATTTTTAGATGAAAATCATATGTTATTATATACAACATCATATGTGATTATATAACAAATCACTTGTGATTAAATGTACAAATAACAATCACATGTGATTTCTAATGAAAACTAATGCAATTTTTAATTTTTTATTTATAACTATTAATGTTGATGAATATTAAGTTGTAATCATGTGTTAAATAACATATACCATGAATAAATAATCGTGAACAAATTTTAATTTTTTATCATAAATCACATGTGAGGTGCTATTGTAGAATCCGGTAAAAAAATGAAGAAAAAAATTCGTCGAAAGTATAGCTTATGACATCTCTAATCGAAGAGAAAAAGACGCTGATTCCGAATATGTAATTTTTATAATTTATGAACTTACGGTTTGTGAGATAATTAACCACGGGGGTAAAAATATAATTGGGTTTTGTAGATAAATGGAGCAATCCTATTGGTTCTCTCATTCTCTACTTTTTTGCATTCTTAAAAGTATAATTTAATAAACTTAACCCCACTGAAACGCCCAGATTTTTTTTTTCTCTAAAACTCTTTTATAAATATTCTACTGAACATACATAACTTCACAAACTTTAAAACATATTAACTCAATATGAACATAAATACGCGATCCTATTTGGTACGTGGGATCGTGTACTTACAAGCTAAACACACTGTGCCATGCTAAGTTACGCGATCCTAAGGCTTAGGCTGGATCGCGTATTTCTTCTTGGATTTCAACTGAAACCAAACACCCTTATATTATGCGATCCTAGGGCTACTCTGGGATCGCGTACTTACACTTGACAGCAACTTGTACCAAACTCAGATTTTGAACCAATTTCAAATGCGCATAAATTTTTACTCGTTACAAGTTAGACTACCAAACTTTGCAGATACCTTTCATACTACAAAATAAAGATTTCCCAATTTACACTTTCTCAAATTTCACACTAACAACAAATCTGGACCTCAACGCAAATATTGGTCATTTTGACCACTTTCAAGACTCAAATCAAATTACATTTGGTTTACTTTCAAACTACACACTTTTACAAACTTGTACATACTCTACGAGTTACTACCAATTACAATTGGCCCGACTCACAATCATACCATTTTACCACCATTTCTACAAACGGGTCAAAACGTACAAAACTACAACTTTAACCCAAACAATTTATATTCAACTCACACGGGACTTCTCTAACTATATCAAGAACATAATTATTACCAATAAGGAGTTCAACTTACGAACTCATCAATATGTCCACCTCTAATCGATCCTTATCTTCTTCGCCCAAATGGACCCTTTACCTGCTTTCACCTACACAACAACAATATAACTACGAGGTAAGCACAACATGCTTAGTAAGTAAAGGAAAACAAGACTACAACTACAAACTACTACAAGATGATTATACTCATATGATCCACTTACTACCAATTATAGAACATTACTTGTATGTTCTATCTACCATGCTACTAGGTGATCATACTCATATAAACAACCTACTACATTAACCATTCTTAATGATCTATCTACTCATGAATAAGGATCCTCTACTACATTGTTCCTCATCAAAGGAACACTACAATGGTACTAACATATGGACATTGAGATTTCTCAAGCCCCTTTACCATACTTGGTTAACCATTTCAAACTACACAAATGACATACTCATATGCCATACTTACAACAAGCTACTCATCACTAACTAACACTTATTTGATCATCAATAAAGATTCACAAACAAGCTTAATCAATGAACTACCATCCCTATTACTTACCTTTGCCACATGTGTGAATGCTCAAGCTCAATGATTTACTCAACACCTCTTCTTGTCACCAACTCACATAAGCATACAAACAAAGTTAATCACTACTCTTGTGAAAACCTTCTACATACAAATTATCACTTCTAACCAACTAACCAAACTCTCCTTTTTAACTCATATTATTTAACTTTTTAATTCATACAATTAACTATTTTGTTCATTTAAAAACATAATCTCAACTACAAACTCAAAATCATCCAAACTACACAATTTACCAATAATTGTAACTACATAATCACAACTAACCAAAAACTACTATAACTCATTATCATCATCATCATCATACATACATACAATTACTACAATTTTAGCTACCATCATCACAATTCAATTACTACAATGAAACTCATCCTTTAGCATTTACACAAGCTCTTTCATGCATAATAATCATCACAACTAATCTCTAACTACTATTCATCATCTTCTACATCATATACCACATTCTTCAATTTGATCAAAATCATAAAAACTCAAGCTTCATAACAAAACTCACAATTCTACACTTACAAATACTCTTTTATATACTACTATCATCAATTAACATGCATACTTCCAAATTCTTAACCAATTCTCAAAACCCGTTCATGTAAAACTAATCAAAACTACAAATTGAAAGTATTAGTGGATAGTACTTACCTTAAGGATGATGATTATGTATTTGTTGGACTCAAATTCACAAGAATTAAGCTTCAATTTGATAACTTTCAGTTTTCTTCTTCTTCCTCCCTTCCTGTGACTGACGCACGACACACACACATTCTCTGTATTTTTAATTTCTTCCAGATAATACATGAAGGAGGTTTAAATAAAAATATTTTCATTTTCTACCCTCCAATCTTCTTTCTCTTACTTTGGCCACACTAATTACTTATAAAGTTTTAATATTCCTACTTTGGCCACTAACTTACTTTATAGAAATGTTGGCATAAAATTTAAACTACTCTTTTTAAATAAAGTATACACTTACAAAAATTGGGGTGTTACACCCACCATACTCCTAGTTATAAACTATAAAGTAAATCAAATTATGAAAACTTTACAACCTCACGTATATAAAATATCCAAACACTCGCACCATACATCAGCCTAAATTTATGTTACAGTTACGGTGGAGTTCGTCAACGGCGACGGATCTGACGCAATTTCAGCAACGGCAGCGGCCAATCTGACGCGATTTCAGATCTGACAAGATCTAATGAGGATTTTACCGCCATCGTTATCATCATCTTCGTCGTTCTTGTTTTGGACGGGTTAGGGTTTTTGGGGATGAGGAAGAAAAAAATAAAAAGGAAAAAGGAATAGCTCTCTTTATGCATATTACAATTGATTTTGTTAGTGTTAGTTTTTAGGAATAATGATTAGTTTATTGTAGTTGTTGATGTAAAGATGTTAATGTTCCATGTTGTTATTGATAATGCTTATAGTTTGCTGCTACTGTTGGATTTTGTTGATGATGATCTTGATGTTGTTATTGAGAGCACGGGATGTGGACAATGTTTTATCGGCGCTTTTCACCCAAAATGCGTTGACGGCATTTTTGGGCACCGTTTGCTCCACAACGCCATTTTCAACCTCTTTTGTTTGTTTGTTTTTGTTTTCCACACACATTTATTTAAAAACAAAATTTAATTTTGATAATACTCTCCAGAACACTCTCACCCGCACCATATTATTTAAGCAACAAAGTTAAACTCTTAATACTGTTTTAAAAACAGTATTACCACACTCCGTGCTCTGATGATGGTGTGATGCTACTCTGGAGGATGACTTTTTTATTAAATTATTATTATTATTTTTAACTCGTATTCCACGTAAGTATATTATCCAGATCATAATTTTCAAAACATGAAAAATCTTTGAAAAGTCGGTAACCGGTAACTGGTTACCATATTACTTACATTGGTACAGAATCGTCTAGTTTGTTGCGCACTTGAACAATAAAATTGGCAGGTTACATATGTACTTGAAACAATTTTGGACACTACGTTGCATACTTTGGTTATTTACTCATAATATAACTTAGTTACGTATTAGTCACATGTGATTATCATATATATTATAAATCAAATGTGATTTTCATAATACAAGGAGTTAGAATAAAATCGGTGAAAACGATCTCAACTTTTATTCACAATCGTTTTTACTTATGAACTTTTTTTTTTCCCGATTCAAATACATTTTTTATTAGGATAATGATTGGTAGACCTAAATTCGTGGACCTAACTTTAGACCTAAAGATGTGATTGGTAGATGTGAAAAATTGATTGGATGAGATTAAGAGATTGAAAAAATTTAACCAATCAGATAATTAGGTCTACTTTTAGGTTTATGTAATCAGGTCTATGTAGCATTACTCTTTTTATTATGAAACCTTATTTTTTTTGTTTCTCAAAAAGTTTTCAATATTAACCTTTGTTTTTGTTCATGTTTCATGGAAATTTAGAAATTTTTTGTGAACCTTAATTTTTTTTCGCTTTACAGATTTTTACAAAGGAGTGGACCTTTATATTTTTTTTGCTTCACAAATTTTCTTTTTCATGAAGCTTTATTTTTTTTTGGCTTCACAAAAAATAATTTTTTGTAAACCTATATTATTATTTTCTTCACACAGTTTCTCAAATGTGACCCTTATTTTTTTTCTTGTTTTCGCCATTTTTATTTTATCTCCACCCATTTTTGTATTATATATACTGAGCCAAGGGTTGGGATCTATTTTCATCGTTGTTATGTTAACTATTTGTTTTTACCTGATCACATTCCCGTATAATTAATCACATGTGATTATAGCGTAAATTTCAAATCATGTACAACTATTATCAACATAAAAGTTTCAACGGCTAATACTAAATATTGGGAGGGGTTATTCGTCTTCCTAGTCTTCGACACAAGAAAAGGATTTTTCACACCCTTTTCTTGTGTCGAAATAATAATGATTCTTTTTGAGGATCGACGAATCAAATGATATTTCTGTTCCAATTTTTGCCTCTTCTTTTCCCTCTGAATCAAACTTTTTTTTGCCATACTCGTTACATGACTAATAAATCAGTTGTTATAACACCCTATTATTTCAAGGCCATTATTTTTTAAACCCGAAAGCGCATAGTAAAATAATTCCATTTTAGATTGCATAAATTACAATTCAAAAGTTACAATCCACATAACATGATTCATAAAAATAAGTTACCATACTAATTACAAACACTAAGTTTAGGTGTTATAGAAATCCGAAACATAATGTTTAAACCATTAACATGTTTATAGAATACAGAGTGAGCCGTCAAACATTCCATTCCAAAATCAACTTCTTGCCCACCCACTATCAAAAGATTAACCTGCAAGAAGTAAGGAAGGAATTAGCACAAAGCTAAGTGAATAGCTCATCAACTATCAACCTAACTCAGATTAACAATTGTTTACAGCTAAGAATCATAAACAACTAGCTTCGAAGAGGATCGGTGGTCCTTGAGGAACCCTACTGCCGCGGTGGCCCCCAAGTAACAATTACAACCACTGAAGGCCAATTCAGTGATCTAACCGATAATTTGGTGCTATTACTACATACAACAGAATTTCAATAAACAACACATGTGTAAGGCACTTATGTTGTCCAAGTAATAGTACCCAAACCCAATCCATGTTGACCTCTGAACAATTCACATAATCCACAATTCTCATGACAATATGTAAACATAACAGTATAAGCACTAAAACCAAGTTTACCCGTTGTAACCAGATCGTTATAACTAATTTAGACTGAGAGCCATTGATCCACTCACCCTTGTCGACTACAGCTTCCACTCAGAGATCTTATTTTACTGAGTCTTTGATTTATCTGTGAACACGATCAAAACCCGAATTGGTATCTTATCTTATAAATTATTATAATCTACTCAAGTATATAATGTCAAATATGTGCACATAATATACTACCAATACTATTTAAACTTCACAAGTGTATAAGTCACAACTCATCAAATTTGTCAAGTTAAAACATGCAAACGCGATCCGGGTTAGGGGTGGTGGGATCGCGTTAACTAGTTCAAAACATCATGTAACCGAAATGCACTGTGAAACGCGATCCAGGAATGAGGTATGGATCGCGTTCCCATGACCAATCACGGCTGAACTCAATTTTAACACTGACTAACGCGATCCGGGAACAAAGAAGATGGATCGCGTTACACCGACCAAATACATTATGTAACCATTTATACTTGCAAACGCGATCCGGGTGAGGGGGTTAGGATCGCGTTCATAAGAAGAAAGTCCGACTGACCCTAATTAACACTAGGGAACGCGATCCTGGTCAAAAGGGAGGGATCGCGTTTCTTAGTTTTGCAACAACACAACTCAGACCTGCACACATATGCACGAACTCAAAACCCAATTTTCAAAATCAAACATCAACAATCTCAGTTTTTATCAATACAAACTCTTCCTGTAACCCTATAATCGTCATACTCAACTTAATTAACAACATGCAACTCACAAATTTCCTTTCACCTACCATAATTCATATAATTAAATCAAAACCCATTTTGCACATTCATACATTAAACACTTATAATCAAGAAGAACAAGTAGGGGATGATGAAGATTCAATAATTCCAGTAACAACCAATCATTCAAGCATAGATGTTCATACAAACATCAATGTTATACTTACTTTCATCAATTTAGCTCAAAATACCAAATAAGAAATCTTACACTTGAAATGGGGAAAAGAGATGGACTAAGTGATGAAGATGATGATGAATTCAGGTGTTAGTCACAAAATCACAGCTCCTTCTTGCTTTGATTCAAGTTTATGGTCACAATTTTGTGTTAGTGTGTTTGTGTTCTTGAGGAAAAAGGGGTGTCTGAGAAAACAAGAAACTTAGGTCGACCTCACCAACAAATTTTAATATAAGTGGTGTAATATTATACCCGTTCTAAATTCATTGTCTGGAACCTAAAACCATTTTGCGAGACTAAATATTTTATTTTACCGATAACTTTAATAATTTAAAACAAGTAATAAATTATTAACCGCAATAAGTTATTTAACCATTTGACCTATTTATTTTCAATTACACAAATAATATAAATTATTTCTAACAATTATAAATAATCAAATAAAATAAGGAAAATTACCGTAATTCTCCTAAGCCCAAAACGAGGATGTTACAGTTGTATCAAATGTGATATGTGATTTTATTGTATGCAGTTTTAAGATTTACAAATAGAAAAAAAGGTATGCCTAAAGTATACCATGTAGGCCTGTAAGCGAACTGAACGTTCGGCGAACTATTCGCGAACCGTTCGGCGGGAAGTTCGTTTATGTTCGTTCGTTTCGTTATATGAACGAACATGAACACATTTTTACGTTCGTTTAATTATATGAACGAACATGAACACATGTCTCGTTCGTTCATTTACGTTCGTGAACGTTTGATAACATGTTCATGAACGTTCGGTTAAATGTTCGTTTATTAACTAATAATTTAATTGAATTAATACATATTTGTATATCTTATTTTGATTAAGCTAAATATCAGATAGGATATTATTAATATTTCGATATTTTCATTTGATAATATTAAACATCTAGATATTTTTACTATAGAATTTCCCTCCACTCCAAACGCACCTCGACTAGTTCCAGATGTGCTGCTCTTTCCAACGATCGGACCAAGCAAAGGAGTTTATCTTCATATTGTGATCGTTTTGTAATGTTGAATGTTCATCGCAAAGTTTCAAGGTATATAATATATGTGTGTAGATGTGTATATATATATGTTCGTTTATGTTTGTTGAGGTTCGTTTAAGGTATTAATGAAGAAATGCATTAAATTATGTGTTTGTTCGTGTACGTTCGTGAACAAACAAATTTTTCTAAATGAACGAACATGAACAACAAAATATGTTCGCTTATCCGTTCGTGTTCGTTTGTTTGTTCGTCAAAACATTAATGAACGAACACAAACATACTCCGTATTTTGTATAACTGACGACTCTTGGTATTTTGTATCCACATCATCATCCTCATCTGTGTTTGATTAGGATTGGGGATGTACAGATTCTCTCAATATTAGCATATCAAATCAACTGGTACTGTTTCAATTTTCCTCATCGTATGCAAACCACCTTTAATATTCCAAGTAAAAGATTTGATTTGTTTCCTTATGTATATAGTAAATCTAAATGCTTTTTTATGGTCCCCTGCTCTATCTCGTACGAATTTTATTGTCACATGATGATGTGTTTCGTCTATGATACATATGTATATTATCCAATTATGATGTATTATACTGTTATCTGATTATCTGATTATGCTATTTATGTTTGTTCATTTGATTAACATTTGTCCTTCACTCTTTTTTATATGTATTTTCAGAAAAGTGAAAGTTTATGGGAGACACACAATGTGTTCGATGAAATGCCGAAGAGAAACTTGATGTTTCCGGTTAGTATTCACATTTGCCGTGCATCGCACGGGTATCAAACTAGTTACCTAATAATCAGTTACCCTTAGTCATTACTCTTGCTACTCTCATCTTTGTTATACTACTAATTCTTGGAAATGATAAAAATAAACCCATCTCTCAATCTGGTTTAATAAATCAAAAAAAGACTACTTTAGATGTATCCATGATTCAGTTTGACCCAAAAGTTGAAATCTTTTATAGGACTGAAGTGATTTGGCAAATACCCGATTCGCCCAAATCGGTTCTGTTTTTAGCTCATGGGTGTAATGGTAGGGCTGCTAATTTTTGGGATAAATCCTTAAACTGTGATCGAAGAAAGACTGATTGTTCTCGAAGCTCTTGCTCGAAACTTTGCCAGAAGAAAGACTGATTGTTCCAGAAGAAAGGCATGTGTTGGTCGATGATTAAAGAAACGATCGTTGTGGAACGAGTTATTAAGGTTTGGGTTAAGAAACAAAATCTTGAAAATTTACCACTTGTAGCTTTAGGGGCGTCATCCGGTGGTTATTTTGTTTCAATGCTAGCAAGTAAGATGAACTTTAGTAGCATTGTTATTATGATTGCTGAGGGTGTTTTTGATCAAATTGATGTCACGAAAAACTACCCACCTACGCTTTTTGTTCACATGCCGAAAGATGGAGCTAGGAAGAGGATGATTGATGTAAATCTTGAAATGAAGAAAAGGGAAGGTGTGGATGTTGCTGAAATTCAGTGCAAAGAGTTGGCATTATCGCCGAATTTTTTTGCTGATAGAGTTCCCGGGCTTGACATGAAGATTTCAGTAGAATTGTTTAATATGTTTTAAGGAGAAGGGATTTATTAACAAAAAAGTATATATTTGATAGACGATGGGCGGGTATTACCTTGGAAAGAAGCCATGAGTGAGAGGAAGATCAATTTACGTAATAAGCTTTTGGTTAATTACATTCAGGAAGAACTGAATGTTGCTTTTGCGTATCATGAAATGACGAGTTTGCAATCTGATCAGATGTTTGATTGGTTTGAATCTCATTTGTGATGATCCTCGTTTGGGAATCATGAAGACTTGATGGTAATGTACTAATCGTAGTCATTGTTGTGTTATATGAATAAAAGTCGTGTTTTTCTTATTAGGGGGCTAACCTATCTGGCTATATGTACACTGAAATTGTAACATAAAACATGATTTTCCATTGGAATGAATTGCTACCAGCATTTAGATTGATTACTATTTGGTTCAAAGCATTACATGGTTCACTTGCTCTTTGTTTATTACCATTTAATAGAATCTTTTTTGGCAAATGTAGAAGTGTTGTTCATGATTTCATGAAAATGTTATGTGCACATTGGTCAAACAAGCTGTAAACACGAAACTTTATGTTGTACGTAGATAAATATCATAAATTTAAGAGTAAATTATTTAAATCGTCCCTGTGCTTTTCAATTTTGTTCAACGATAGTCCAAAATGGACTATTTAAATAATTTATTTTCGGAAAGTTTTGTTCACCAGTGGTCCATTTTTTACTATCGTTGAACAAAATTGAAAAGCACATGGACGATTTAAATAATTTTTGGAAGTGAGGGACGACATATGGATAAAATTGAAAACCACAAGGACGATTTAAATAATTTACTCTAAATTTAATTTAATTTGGTTATGGGAAACCTCAATAAAGTTTTTCGTCTGAATTAGATTGTAATACCGTACTCTATAACTCTATGTTGTTTCTCTAATTTCCTTGGGAGGAGCCTTGGAAGGAGCAATTTGAACCCAAATTATGTAAATCTTAAGACATTCTTTTATGCCTTCCTCCAATATTTATATGAAAATTGCCAACATTTCCGATTTCGGTTTAAACTTAAAGCTAACATTATGTGCCAACTCTGATTGGGTTGTGTACTATATTATAACAGGTCAAAGTGGGTTGATTCAAATATTACTAAAATCTTAGCATGGGTCATGCAGCCACGTCGCAGCAACAAGAAAAGTGATTTATTTTTCTTCTTCTTGACCACTTAGCTCAAACCATCATCAATTCATCGTTCTTTGCTTAACTAGAGACGATCTGCCCATTTTAATACCTCTGATTTGAGTTGACATAATATCTTATTTTGTTTTTCTTGGGGCTTCCAAGTGTTGATCTATTTCTTCTGCTATATTAGAATAATAATGCTTCTTATGCCGGCCAAACAAAAGAATAAGACTCCATATTCAAAGTCAGTCAGCTATTGGAAGTTAGCCTCAATGTGTAGCGTAGTTGATTACGAAGACAGCAAACATTTGAAAAGTATCCCAATAGGAGACAATCAGTATCTTGATTACCATCTGATTGTCTGTTAGTTGAGCTATGTTTATACATATCTACATAGGCCTGACCCATATCAAGCCATGTTATTATCTAAATCATTTCACAATTCATAAGGCTTATATCGTAATCCAGTAAGCTTTCGCCAGAGATTTTCTTTGACTTTATCTCCTTGTCCCATCTTATGAACAGAACTTTATAAATCTTTTTAATTTGGGATGAAGACATATAAGTTGATCGTACATTGGTATATTCTTTCATATACTTTTTTTTTTTTTTTTTGTCCAGGTCGAAAAGGATTATGGATAGGACATGTATTCTATAATAAATTAGTACGAAACTCTTGGAATCAAATGAGTCTACTATACCTTTGACCTGACTTGTTCTCCTGCGTCTTCATGACTCATATAGTACATTCAGATAGATAAATAATGTATTCAGTTCATATCTTCTTTCATATGTTATTGATCATCTTTGAAGGCACCATGGATTCCTTGTTTTTTGTTTGCCTTATATTATTTAGGGAAAATTTCATATATATCCCTAAAAACTCTAATAATTACACATATATCCAACCAAACTTCATAATATCATATATATCCTTACAAACTATATAAACTCTCGTATATATCCATTCCTTTAATTAAATTAATACAATCAAATCCCTAAAAAGTGCCTGACTGAATACTCGTTTATGCGATTGAAATCATGCCTTTCTTTCTTATCACAATTCATGGCACCAAATAGAAAAATCTCAACCAAAAAAATATGTGTAGCTACTTTTATATGTTTACGGATCTTTACATTTATTGGTGCTAAGTCGAACGGATAGATTTGGGTGATGCAAATTATGTATATTTGTATATTGTAATCAACGAAATTTGGGTAAACGTATGTGGAATATTTGTTGCATGAAAACCATGTTGTGAAGATAGTGAAGCCTTTTGTAGTGTAGTACTAAAAGATGCTTAATTAAATGAGGATAAAAATTACAGGCCACATAACTGAGTAATTTGGTTTCTGTTAAAAATACATGTATGACGTCATGCATATCGATGATAATGGACATGATTATCAATGGGAGTTTCAGCATATAACGAAGTTCAATTCATTTCAATAAAATTAAAAGGTAACAGACTTTTCTAGAGGTGTTCACGACTTCGACTTTGAGCAAAGGATGATTTTTGTGTTTCTATATTTCATGAACGGGAATTTGGGATAGAAGTAAAGGTAACGTAAGTATTTTTGTTTATTTAATTAAAGAACTGGATATATATGAGTTTAAATTGTTTCTAAGGACGTATATGATATTATGATGTTTAGTTGGATATATATGTAATTAGTAAAGTTTTTAGGGATATATATGAAATTTTCCCTATTATTTAATAATAATCTTAAACTGCTTGGAGTACGCTAGTGCTAATATTTCAACCACATGGACCAACGATGATTCTCTGACACACTTTGTCAATTTTACCATGCGTTTAATGACTGATATTTTTCCTCACTGAAATAGAAACCACTTTAGACTTTTTTAATAGAGGCAGTAGAAATTTTGTTCATTAATGAAAATGGTCCATACTTTCACTTTTCCTTACTAAAATGATCATTTTACTATGCGAATATATATAATCATGAATATATTATCGTTGTTTTAGCTAACACCTAAGGCCGACCAGTTTTTATCGTAACACGGTTTTGTGAATAAAAAAACAAGGTGGGGTTCAAATGAGAATAGGAATTTATGTGAGAATTAAGAAAGCAATGATATTGTGTACAAAGAGAATATTCCAAACGTACAAAACCCATTTACCCCCAACATCAATTATCTCACAAACGACAAATCGAAAAATTATGAAAATTGCACCATTAAATTCAGCGTTTTCTCCTCTTCGATTTGCCGTCCCTCAAGGCATACTTTCGACGAGTTTTTTTTCCATCTTTTTGGGTGGGTTTCACATTTACTAACACATGTGTTAAAGTGTTGCATTTAGGGTTTAGGGTTGGGGGTTTGGGGTTTCGGCACATGTGTTACTAATTTGTAAAACCCACCAAAAAATGAAATTTTTTTTTTGTCAAAAGTATGCCTTGGGAGACGGCAAATCGAAGAGGAGAAAACGCTGAATTTTATGGTGCAATTTTCATGATTTTTCGACTTACCGTTTGTGAGATATTTGAGTTTCAAAAATGTGGGGGAAATTGGTATTTGATGAAAATGAGTGGTTGAGATTGATTCCTCTATTCTCATTCAAAATTGATGTACTCATTTGAACTCTACTCTAGAAAAAACATACAGTAACAAGAAAAGTTCAACTTACATTAGTCAACTTTAATATAACTAATAACTAATATATATATATATATATATATATATATATATATATATATATATATATATATATATATGTATAGGGTAGTGTTAAAGAGGGAAATGCCTTTTTGGGGGGAAGGGGGAAGTATTAGTATGCATCAAGAAGCATATTACAATTATCAATCAAAACGTCACAAAAAATTATTTTTATTGGTTAATAGTAATTAAAATCGATGCTATAAAGAATATTTTAACGAATGAATTTCATATTTAAGTCATAACATTAAATGATGAATATTTATTTAATAAATTGTTAATATGCAGTGTGATGCATATTAACTAATATGCATCGCGATGCATATTAAAACTTCACATTATTTGAAAGATATTTTTATTGTTAATATGCATCACAATGCATATTAACTAATATGCACCGCGATGCATATTAACGGATTTGGATCTAATATTCATAAATCGATGCTATAACTTGAAGAAAGAATTTATCAAGGAAGCTTAACATTCATAGCATCGATTATGATTAACATTTACCAAATTTCAGTTTGCTTTTTTTGAGATTTGTATGGGTGACTTCCTGATGCATACTAACGCTTCCCCCTTTCCCCCAAAAAATGCACTTCGCTCTAGATCATTCCAATATATATATATATATATATATATATATATATATATATATATATATATATATATATATATATATATATATATATATATATATATATTTCAGGTTCTTATGTGTTGTATTAGTTATGAGTGCATTTTCTGGCTATAGTTTTGCCTTATTTATATATTATGATTATGAAGATCGGTTGCTACACAAATCGATCCCATCAGCATTGACCGCCACAGAAGGCTACCAGAAAAACCATTTCTTGAATTCAGGCCAAAACGATTCACTAAATTACCTAATATTCAATTACCCTTAGTCATTACTCTTGTTACTCTTATCTTTGTTATATTACTAATTCCTGGAAATGATAAACATAAACCCATTACTCAATCTGGTTTATTTAATCAAAAAAAGACTACATTAGATGTATCCACGATTCAGTCGGACCCAAAAGTTGAAATCTTTAATAAGACTGAAGTGATTTGGCAAATACCCGATTCGCCCAAATCGGTTCTGTTTTTAGCTCATGGGTGTAATGGTAGGGCTGCTAATTTTTGGGATAAATCCTTAAACTGTGATCATTGTGTTGGTTTGCCAGAAGAAAGACTGATTTTGTTCTCGAAGCTCTTGCTCGAATTTGCTGTTGTTGCGGTTTCGAGTAAAGGAAAGTGTTGGTCAATGATGAAAGAAACGATCGTTGTGGAACGAAATATTAAGTTTTGGGTTAAGAAACAAAATCTTGAAAATTTGCCACTTGTAGCTTTAGGGGCGTCTTCTGGCGGTTATTTTTTTTCAATGCTTGCAAGTAAGATGAAGTTTAGTAGTACTGTTATTATGATTGCTGAAGGTGTTTTTGATCAAATTGATGTCACGAAAGACTACCCGCCTACGCTTTTTGTTCACATGCCAAAAAGATAGAGCTAGGAAGAGGATTGTCGATGTAAACCTTGAAATGATGAAAAGGGAAGGTGTGGACGTTGCTGAAATTCAGTGCAAAGAGTTGGCATTATCGCCGAATCTTCTTGCTGGTAGAGTTCCCGAGCTTGACATGAAGATTTCAGAAGAGTTGTTTTATATGTTTAAGGAGAAGGGATTTATTACCAAAAAAGGATATTTGATAGACGATGGGCGGGTGATACCTTGGAAAGAAGCCATGAGTGAGAGGAAGATCAGTTTACCTAATAAGCTTCTGGTTAATTACATTCAGGAAGAACTGAATCTTGCTTTTGCGTATCATGAAATGACGAGCTTGCAATCTGAACAGAATTTTGATTGGTTTGAATCTCATTTGTGACGATCCTCGTTTGGGAATCATGAAGACTTGATGGTAATGTACTAATTGTAGTTATTGGTTGCTTTATATGAATAAAAGTCGTGTTTTTCTTATTAGGGGGCTAACCTATATGGTTATATGTACACTGAAATTGTAACAGAAACATGATTTTCCATTGGAATGAATTGCTACCAGCATTTAGATTGATTACTATTTGGTTCAAAGCATTACATGGTTCACTTGCTCTTTGTTTTTTTTACCATTTAATAGAATCTTTTTTGGCAAATGCAGAAGTGTTGTTCATGATTTCATGAAAATGTTGTGTGTACATTGGTCAAACAAGCTGTAAACACGAAACTGTATGTTGTATGTAGATAAATATCATAAATTTTATTTGGTTATGGGAAACTTCAATAATGTTTTTCGTCTGAATTAGATTGTAATATCATACTCTATAACTCTCTGTTGTTTCTCTTATTTCCTTGGGAGGAGCCCTGGAAGGAGCAATTTGAACCCAAATTATGTAAATCTTAAGACATTCTTATATACCTTCCTCCAATATTTATATGAAAATTGCCAACATTTCCGATTTCAGTTTAAACCTAAAGCTAACATTATGTGCCAACTCTGAATGGGTCAGATTGGTCCATGTATTATATTATAACAGGTCAAAGTGGGTTGATTCAAATATCACTAAAATCTTAGTACGGGTCATGCAGCCACGTCGCTGCAACAAGAAAAGTGATTTATTTTTCTTCTTCTTGACCACTTAGCTCAAATCATCATCAATTCATCGTTCTTTGCTTAACTAGAGACGATCTGCCCATTTTTAATACCTCTGACTTGAGTTGACATAATATCTTATTTTGTTTTTCTTGGGACTTCGAAGTGTTGATCTATTTCTTCTGCTATATTAGAATAATAATGCTTCTTATGCCGGCCAAACAAAAGAATAAGACTCCATATTCAAAGTCAGTCAGCTATTGGAAGTTAGCATCAATGTGTAGTGTAGTTGATTACCAAGCTCCGTCCCAATAGGAGACGATCAGTATCTTGATTACCATCTGATTGTCTGTTAGTTGAGCTATGTTTATACATATCTGCATAGGCCTGACCCATATCAAGCCATGTTATCTAAATCGTTTCACAATTCATAAGGATTACTCCCTCCGTCCCAATTCTATTGTCCCCAGACAAAAAACACGCAGTTTAAGAAAAACATCACCATCTCTCTTACTTTTTGGTAACAAGACAATTTTACCCTTTACTTTTTACCTACCTTTTTGTCTTACATATATAAATTATGGGCAAAAATGAACTTTATCTCATTATTCTTTTCTATTTATGGAAGTGTACAATTAAATTGGGACATCCCAAAAAGGAATACTGGACAATAAATACGGGACGGAGGGAGTATATCGTAATACAGTAAGCTTTCGCCACTGGTTTTCTTTGACTTTATCTCCTTGTCCCTTCTTATGTACAAAACTTTATATCTTCTTAATTTGGGATAAAGACATATAAGTTGATGGTACATTGGTATATTCTTTCATATACTTTTTTTTTTTTGTCCAGGTCGAAAAGGATTATGGAAAGGACATGTATTCTACATTAAATTAGTACAAAACTCTTGGAATCAAATGAGTCTACTATACCTTTGACCTGACTTGTTCTCCTGCGTCTTCATGGCTCATATAGTACATTTAAATAGATAAATCATGTATTCAGTTCATATCTTCTTTCATATGTTAGTGATCAATAATCATATAATTGATCTTTGTGTGCTCATTAATGATGAAGGCACCATGGATTCCTTGTTTTTTGTTTGCCTTATATTTAATAATCTTAAACTGCTATTCGGCCACGGGCCAGCCTTTGGAGTCTAGTGCTAATATTTCAACCACATGGACCAACGATGATTCTCTTACCCACTCTTTCAATTTTACAGATGGTTCAAGGGTTAGACCCGTCCTTATTGTAGGAACCTTGGGGCCCACATTCGCATGTGGCTTCTTCTGTAATGGAGCCTGCACCGCTTACATATTTGCAATCTTTATTGTGCATACCAACAGTTTGTCTAATATTGGTCTCCCAGTTAAAGGGTCCCCTCAAGTTGTTTGGTCAGCTAACCGAGACTATCCGGTCCGGCACGGTGCAGTATTAAATATCACTTCAACTGGAGAATTGGTCTTACAGGATTTAGATGGAAGCACAGTTTGGACTACCAACACTGCTGGGAAATCTGTTACGGGTGTCAACTTAACTGATAACGGAAACCTAGTGCTGTTTGATGCTAATGGCTCTGTGGTATGGCAATCTTTTGATTACCCGACAGACTGCTTGCTACCGGGACAAAAACTGTTTCAAGGACAGCAGCTGGTACCTAGTGTTTCCGCAACCAATTGGACAGCTCAAAAGGATATGTTTTCTCTTCAGGTCACTGATAAAGGTCTATTTTTTAATGTTGGAACTCTAGTCTATTACAGCTATTTGGTCGAGGGGAGAGATACAAGTAAAGAAAGAAGCTATGCTAGGTTCTTGAATGGGAGTTTGTCTTTATTCATTAATTCTGCAGAACCGAGTGATCCAAATGATTATATTCGTACTCCTCGTGCATTATCGGCTCAGTATATGAAATTAATGCCAAATGGCCATTTACAAGTGTTTGAATGGCAAGTAGGGTGGTCAATGGTTGATGATCTTTTTAATTATGAGATTGAGAATTGTGGTTATCCTTTGGCCTGTGGGAGAAATGCTCTTTGCTCGTCTAATCAATATTGTAGGTGCCCAACTTCACAATCTCCCGGGGTAGAATACTTCAGAGCAGTAAATGATCGGCAACCCGACTTTGGTTGCTCTGAAGTCACTCCTCTCACATGTAATGCTACTCAAGATCAAACTTTTATTGCAGTTGCAAATGTCAAGTACTTCACCTTTACCAAAGAAATGGAGTCAGTGAATATTGAGACTTGTAAACAAGCATGCCTCAACAATTGCTCATGCAAAGCGGCTCTATTTCAGTATGGTTCCAATTCTTCAAGCGGGAATTGTTATTTACCTTCTGAGCTCCTTACACTGATGAACACTGATCCTGATCTTACTCATTACAATGCTTCAGCTTTCATTAAAGTCCAGAATGTAAGACCACATGCTCCTTTCTCTACACCCCAGATACCAAAGAAAAAAGGTCGGGTGACGCTAGTAATTATAGGTTACATTATTGGAAGTTTTTTGCTTCTTCTTGTGGTTTTAGGTGTTATTATATTCATAATCCGCAAGCAGATAAGTAAAACTAAATTGGAGGAAGAATATATAAATGAGGTACCAGGAATGCCTACCCGGTTTTGCTATGAACAATTGAAAACCACAACAGAGAACTTCAGTAAAAAGCTTGGTCAAGGAGGATTCGGATCAGTTTTTGAAGGGACTCTTGAAGATGGTTCCAAAATTGCAGTAAAATTCCTTGAGTGTCCTGGGCAGGTTAACAAGTCATTTCTGGCTGAGGTTGAATCCATTGGAAGCATTCACCATGTGAATCTGGTTAGACTTAAAGGATTTTGTGCTTGGAAATCAGAACGATTTCTCGTGTATGATTTCATGAGTAATGGATCGCTAGACAGGTGGATCTACCATGGAGATAGATGTTGAGTTGTGAAAATCGAACAAGGTATATAAACAAATGGAAAAGTTGGCTGAGTATGGGGTGGATTAAATCATGTCACGTGCATCCGAATTAATGTTTTGGTGGTCGGTGGCTTTCTCAATTGTGACTTTCAACAATTCTAGTTCGCGGCCCATATATTGTTTGCCGACTTATTTGTTTTTACGGGGGATTAATATATATTCTAACCCTATTATTGTATAAACCCTAAGCCACCAAAATAATAAAGAAAACTCTCTCGGTTTGGCCCTGTGGACTAAACCAATCTCCAAGTTGGAGATTGGACATAACCACGTTAAAATCCTTGTGTCGTTTACATTCTCATATCATATTTATTTATCGTGTTTGTTTGTTAATTGCTTTGCTAGCGATTTGGTTATTCGTTTATTGTTGTGGGTACAATTGTGTTCAATTGTGCGCGTTGTTTGGGTCCTAAATTCCTAACAACTGGTATCAGAGCTCTAGGTTGAGCGAAAGGGAACAATAGCGGATGAAAGCACGATCAAGATTGATTGTTGATGGTTAGAGTTTTACTGAAGGATGGAGTGCTAGGGTTATTATTGCCAGATAATCATAGTGGATCAAGATTCGGTTGAACATAATCATCGGGGGGAACGATTGAAAACGATACGGTTTTAGGATTTGTTTGCAACATGTGATCGAGATCGCTAGACTCGTTTTTTGTGTTGGATCGCGACGAACTCGAAGAGTTGTTTTCCGGATTGAACAAGATTAGGGTTTTGTCTGGTGGGTTGTGACTTGACGACACGGCAGGAGGCCGGTTATGTTATGACAGTGATTGTTCGCAGTGGTAATGGAGTCGGTGATCGGGTTTTGATCGGTGATTTGTTGCGGAGAGATTTTTTGGGATCCGGGTTTTTGGATTCGAGTTTATCATTCTTTGCGATCCCGTGCAAAAGAATAGATGAACGTTATCAAACTTGGGGTTTGATGGTGCGAGTGTAAGGACATGAAGTCTTGAAAGCTTCATTTACACGGACTAGGTTATTCAAAGATGTGAGGTTTGTTATGGTGCTCAAGAGGATGGTTTCTCGTTTGGGTATATGGGTAATAAACGGTACCACATCCGTTTTGGTAATCGACGGTGATAGGTGTCAAAGGGAGTTTTTTGTTTTCGCTCGCGGGTTGAAACGGGAGATCATGATTATAGTCGAGTATTCCATGTTCTTGGAATGATTAGGCGGGTTAGAGATACTACTCTTGAAGATATTGATTGTAGAAGATGTCGGATAGAAGGCGTTCGACTGGGCTCTGGTATTGGTTGATGTTTGGTTCAACAATACAGCGATATGATTCTTCTGGAGGAATCAATTGGAAATCTTCAAGTGGGTTAGAGGCGGATAACCGTGTAAGTCCTAATGTTTTAGCTTTCAGATATTGTTGAGAGTGTCGGAACTCTTGGGAGTTTGTTAACCGAAGGAAGTATCGAACTAGTGGGAGTTTGGTGACTAGTGGGAGCTTTGGAGATTGGTGTGCAACAATTGGATCTCAGTTTCTACGGGTTTAGTTTGCGAATTCCGGGTAACACTAGAGCGTTCGGATATTTGTTTTTACTCTCCAATGGCAAATAAATTTGCGACTGACCGTGGGTTATGAACCGGAGTCTTCTCATATAGCCGCGATTATTATTTTAATTCGTACAATGGGAGCGGGCTGAGGGGGAGAAGATGTGTTCATAGAAATCATAGCTATGTATTTGGGTCGGTGTACCAGCGGGAAAGCGAAAGTTTGTAATGTAGGTTTTCAAGGTTGTGACTGCGTTCTCACGGGTAAAACTTTGATGATGATCTACGGGGTTGTTCTATCGACGATTTTCTGATTGCTGGGAAGGAAAATAGGATGGACGAAATTCTGTACGGGTTGGTCATTGACATGTCGGTGGCAAGATTCGATGTGGCTGTACCGACGAATTAAAGAAGCAGTTGTCTTCTTGTGGTTGAAGTCGTTGCACACTTCAACGTATCTTCTTGGGCTAGAAGATGGTGGTGCGGATAACCGGAGAGTGGTCCCAGTTTAGTAGTGGTGTTCAGTTAGCTTTGTATATCGAAAGTCTTTCGATTATGTGAGATCGAGCAAGCGTGTCCTGGATGGTTTCCGGCGGTATAGGTTAGAGCTAAGAACAAGGTGTTGCTAAAGGGGCGTCAAAGGTGTTGGCTTATTCCTGGTTTCAATACGTGTAGTTGAAGAGCCTTTTATCGAAAGTCTATCTGATTCGTGTTTAATCAGTGTGCGTGTCCCAATTGGTATTGGCGGTATGGAGAGGCGGATTCGACTTGGTTGAAAGGGAATATTTGAGGGTTTAATAATTTTGGGTTTGTCCGATCTTCAAGTGGGAGATTGTTGAGTTGTGAAAATCGAACAAGGTATATAAACAAATGGAAAAGTTGGCTGAGTATGGGGTGGATTAAATCATGTCACGTGCATCCGAATTAATGTTTTGGTGGTCGGTGGCTTTCTCAATTGTGACTTTCAACAATTCTAGTTCGCGGCCCATATATTGTTTGCCGACTTATTTGTTTTTACGGGGGATTAATATATATTCTAACCCTATTATTGTATAAACCCTAAGCCACCAAAATAATAAAGAAAACTCTCTCGGTTTGGCCCTGTGGACTAAACCAATCTCCAAGTTGGAGATTGGACATAACCACGTTAAAATCCTTGTGTCGTTTACATTCTCATATCATATTTATTTATCGTGTTTGTTTGTTAATTGCTTTGCTAGCGATTTGGTTATTCGTTTATTGTTGTGGGTACAATTGTGTTCAATTGTGCGCGTTGTTTGGGTCCTAAATTCCTAACAATAGAGAGCACGTACTCGAATGGAAATGCAGAAAAAAAATCATTCTTGATATAGCCAAGGGTTTAGCATATCTCCACGAAGATTGTAGACAAAAAATCATTCACCTTGATATTAAACCTCAAAACATACTCCTGGACAACGATTTTAACGCCAAATTATCTGATTTCGGGTTGTCTAAGCTAATTGACAGAAACCAAAGCCAGGTGATGACTACAATGAGAGGAACCCCTGGGTATCTGGCTCCAGAATGGTTGAGCTCAGTCATCACTGAAAAGGTGGATGTGTATAGCTTTGGGATCGTTCTCTTAGAGATCTTATGTGGGAGGAAGAATTTTGACCGATCTCAGCCTGAAGAAAGTTGGCACTTGCTTGGTGTCTTTCAAGATTGTTGGGAACAAAAGAGACTGTTCGATATAGTTGACAAGTACAGTGAAGATATGGAGGCGAACGCTACAGAGGTGATGGAGATGATGAATTTGACTTCATGGTGTTTACAAACAGATTATACGAGAAGGCCTTCAATGTCATTGGTGGTTAATGTGTTAGAAGGAGGAATGAATATTGAATCCAATTTGGATTACAACTTCACAGATCCAAGAATGCAGAAAGCATTAGTTGGATGTAAGAAAGATTGGACACCTTTGTTGCCTTCTCTTCTCTCAGGGCCAAGATGATCAGTAGCCATGTACGTGGTTCTTGTTGATCATTTCTACCCATTCTTTTAATACTTATTTCTACCCAACTTATGTACGATTGTATATATATATATATATATATATAATATCTGAATTAACCATATTGTTGGTTCTGGAATGTGATATATTTTTATAAAGGATATACATCTCTTTGTGTTTTGTTTGAAGATCAATTGGTGGTTTAGCCACACGTCATGTGCGTGTTATACATTTTTTCCGTTTGCGAATCAAATGTAGATATATTTCCATTGCATAGGAGTGTTCATTATCGATTCGGATGGATATGATTCATTTTCATTTCTGATTTGCATGGATATGATTCATTTTTTCAATCTTTGTTGAAATGCATTCTCAACTACCTCACAACTACCAGATTCATTGGGCCCAATTTTGAAGCAATGTCATACATGGTTGAAAAGTTACGGATTTCTAGCTTCGGGAACATCAAACGGATAATAAATTGGAGTTTTCTAGAGGAAGTGATGGTAATATGGCAGTTTGAATATACGGGCATATTGACTATGAAAATTAACTACATTTTTTATTTATTCTAGGGTTTATGGTATGTATCGCCAACGTACTTTACTTCTTGTCCCAACATCACCAATGAACCGGTTTTATTACCAATGTCGGCAACAAACTTTTACTCTTTGTCCCAATGACATCAACGAACTTATTTTATTATCAATGTTGACAACGTACTTGTTAAAATGCTTCGAGGTCACCAAAATACTTTTTCTTAACAAGCTACGTTTTGAATTTGCTGATGTGGTGTTGCAATGTCATTTCATTTATGTGAAGAGTCTTCCACGTAAGCTAAACATGTACATGTACGGTTAACTTCATCTTCTCCGTTCGACTAACACGTGATTTTCGGTTACATTTTCGAAAAAATGTAGCAATTGCATTTAGATTTGCTAAAAAAAATGGTGGTTACTGTAGAAGTAACCTAAAATTACATGTTAGTCGAACGAAGAAGATGTAGTTAACTGTACGTGTACATGTTTAGCTTACGTAGAATTACATGTTAGTCGAACGAAAAAAATGTAGTTAACTGTACGTGTACATGTTTAGCTTACGTAGAAGCATTGTCACATAAATGAAATGACATGGCAACACCACATTGGTGACCTCGAAACATTTTTAACAAGTTCATTGTAGACATTGGTAATAAAATAAGTTCGTTGGTGTCATTGGGACAAAAAGTAAAAGTTTGTTGCCGACATTGGTAATAAAACCGGTTCATTTGTGACATTGGAACAAAAAGTAAAGTACGATGGGGATCTGTACCATAAACCCTTTATTCTAAGATGTAATTAGATAATTACTACTTTATTAATTAATTTTTTTTTATGCTTTGAGGGATGTTTTAAGTGCCTATTAAAGCCCATCTAAGTCATGTTTTGGAGGTATGTAAGTTGAAATTATCTATAGTGAGTTTTAGCTTACTTCCTGTGTTATGTATCTCTTTGGTCTTTTAGTTCCATCGTGTGTGAACTACTTTCTAACTCTCTTAGTGGATTCTAAGAGTGGTGGGTTGTGTACCTGTATCCGCTACTGTTTGGTGGCGGAAATAAGCCTTTATTAATTGTATCCACCCCGTATCAAATTAGCATGCATCCGTAGCTTGCATGTATTATTAGTTCCTTTTTTTCTTTTCTTTTTTGAGCATTAAAGATGCTTGCATTCGAATTATGATGTGCGTAGAGTAACAATTATTATAGAGATAACATACGATTGAAAAACCATGGTTCTGAGTGTGGTGTATTGGGGTTTTCTTTGACACGGGCCGATCTAAAAAATTGCTTTTAGATATTGGGCTTGCCCATTTAAAAGGGTTGTAAAAACTGTAATCTTTTAATTATTGTAATTATTAGTATTTAATTTATTTATATTTTAAATTATTAATATTGATAATTATTATTAATTATGTTTGATTAATTAGTAAGTATTAATTAATTCATTAAGGGTAGATTAGTCATTCCATGAAGCAACCTACCTACTTATGATGTCATTAAGATAATTAATGGTGAGATTAGGCAAGTTCCTAATTAATATAAGGGTCATTGCTATTTCATGGTTTTTCTTTTAAGTTATAAGATAGAATAGATAGTATTGGTATGAGATGTAACCTATATCCCTCTTGTTAGTTTTATGATTTTTAATGGTTTTAAGCTTTTAAATAATGTTTTCCATTTTAGTAGAGGCTTTTTTATTAAAAAGTTACTCCACAAAAACATTGTAAAATGTTTATCATTAATTGGAGATGCAATAAGAAGTCATATACAGAGTAATTTACATATGGCTTTTTGTGAAATTTAACATTTTATCTGGAGAAGCGGTACTGTAAGGGAAATGTTTTTTTTTTTTTTTTTTTGAAAGGCTAAGTATATTAAATTATGTCTAATAGCAAGGTGCTAATTAGACCTCAAAATGTACAAACACCAAAAGATATCCCATGGATATAATTAGAACTAGAAGGATACTAAAAATGATGAAAAAAACCTGAAAAGATTTCAGGAAAAAATCCCCGATGATAGGGGCCAAGCCACCGGTTTTCACCCTATATCGTTTTTGATAGTATCCCATATGAATTAATCCAAGAGGTTATCAGTAATACACCAATATAGAACTAATCAAATTACAAGCAGTTCTATCCTTCTAAGTGTATTCCCAGCTTACTTTCATCCCATGTTCAAATTTCTTCATGCAGCAACTTTCTTCAAGCATCAACAGAAGCATCAACTCATCATTCCATACATCAACAGAAGCATATTTCAACATGTTCATCTATCATGAAGTCCAGCCATTTATGATCCTCAATACTCCATTTAGAAAACCGATTTTTAATCCATAAGAAGCCCATTGATTTGATTTCGTTCAATAATCCACGGACATTAATCTTCGATCCCTTGAATATACTTTCATTACGAGCTTTCCAAATTACCCAGCAAGCTACCATGATAATCGATTGGATAATCACCTTCCTAGTATTTGATCCCTTTACATAATTATGAAAGAATATCAAATCCTTCACCGAAAAGGTAAACATCGGTTGTAACTTGCACCATTCTTCTATAACATTCCATACTTCCTTTGTTATTCTGCAACCGGTCATCAAGTGCTCTACTGATTCAGCATGTTCCCCACATAATGCACAATCTGAATCTGCTATATGTATGCCTCTTCGTTGAAAGGCATCTTTTGTAGGAAGTCTATTCAACAATAATCTCCAACCAAAGATATTTATCTTTTTAGGCAATACCTTATTCCATGGAAATATCTCTACCTCTTCGGCCATAGAATATGACTTTAGCAACTTCCGGGCTGAGCTCACCATTTACAAAACATGCCATTTACAACTATGCCAATAGTCACTACAAAACATGCCATTTACAACTATTTAATAACGTGTACTTGCAAATCATATGCAATTGCAATTAGTGTTTTAATCACGTGCAGTTTGATATTCAATTAAATGCAAATTTCAAACTAAAAACTATTCAAATCATATGTAATTATAATTATAATCACATGTGATTACGATAACGTACAATGACACGTGATCATATCATTAGTGTTATTCCATGGTGTTTGATTACATGTGGGGTTAATCAACAAAATCGGCATTGAACTGTCACCTTTCGTTGCAGGTAAGCAACCAACCCAAAGTATTGTTCATGTACACAACAAGTTGGTTGGTTTCGTGTTGCGATCCTGCAAACTATGATTTTACCATTTGGATGTTGCAATCGCTGAGCTGGAAACCATGTCACATGCCACGTTTATATTTTTTGCCACGTGTATATTCCAGCTGGCATCCACGTCGGATATTAAATATCTTTTTAAACGGCTTTTTAACCCTTCGTTGTTAACCTTAATAAACTTATCCAAACATCTCATTCGTCATTTACAGCACAAACATGTCGTCTTCCTTCTCTATTTCTCTCAATTCGAATCACGGGGGTGAAATTCCAACCCATTGCTACCGTAATCCTCCACTACCGTTAAAGAAACGAACCTCGTGGACCCGAACAAACCCTACACGTCGTTTCTGGACTTGTCCGAATTCAATGGTGAGTTTTTTTGAGTTATAAAAACCCGATTGTTGTTGTAATGGTAACTTTTCATGGTTTGTTGTCTGTAGTGTGCTTCGAAAAGGTGTAAGGCATATTGGTTCATTGATGATGAGCTAACAAGTGAATGGTACAAACAAAACTTGTATGAATTGTACCATTACTTGAATGGAGAACAAAGGGAGATGTTTTCAGAAAGCATGAAGAACAGAGAAATGTTAGCAACTCTAAATGACGAATTTGAAGTGTACAAGTCAAAAAAGGAAGAAGATATAATGTTGCTGCACATGGAGATGAATACAATGAAGGTGAGTTGTGGTTTATTGAAGAAATGTGTAATTTGTTTGTTGTTTCTTGTTGTTCTTTTAGTAGTTTGTAACTAGTGTTTGTTGTTGTAAGTTGTATTTGGAGTATTGAATGTGAAAGTGTAGTGAATTAATTGTGGCACCTAACCGATTGTTGTTGATTGAAGTTAATGCAAGTAACATTTGTGCCCAATTTTGAATCTTTGAAAAATTTCAATTAATGCACATTTGTGTCCAATTTGAATGGGTGTAAACTGCTACATACAATTCTATTGCAATTTGAATTGATGAAGCTTTTGAATGGGTGTAAACTGCTGCCACAATTCTATTGCAATTTGAATTTGTACCCAATTTGAATGGGTACAAACTGCTGCCAGTGCTGCTGCAAACAATATAGGGCCAACAATATTATGTCACTTGCAAACAATATAACTGAATGGGTGAAATCTGCTGTAATTTGAATTGGTGCCCAGTTTGAATTGGTGCCCAATCTGCTGCAAACCATATATATGACATGTAAAATGAAAGGGTCTAAGATGCACAACAAAACACATAAATATAATAAGAGTACTACATTCATTGCATAAAGTCTGCAAAAGCATATTGTTTACTACAACCCATGTTACCACCTAAGCATTGTTTACTACAACCTGCAAAATAACCAAATAATTTACATAGATGAAACCAAAGTGTGTGGTGTATAGAACCACCAAAAGTACAAATTCACATGTCTTTGTCTCCTTGACCAATCTCAAAAGGTGCATACAACCCAAAATAATGGAGCACTAGGACCAATGTAGCACATGATATGGGTCATACTTTACACAAAGTAGTTGACCAATAAATATTCTAAGCTCCATTGGTTACCATATTATTCTTCATCTTCCAATGTGAATGGCTTCTCCAATTATGTTCCAGTTTCATCCTTTGGTAGCTTGGCATTCCACATATTACGAATCCTCTCAGACTTCTTTCTTGGCTTTACATGTGTTGGGTCTTTCTTCCACATAAAGCCTTTTGCAACCTCATCTTCATCTGGGTCATCAGCTACCTCTTTATCACTTCCAAACAACCTTCTTTTTGCAGGTGGTTGTTCCATCTCTATCTCTTCATTAACCACTTCAATATCATAACCTATATCATGTTCATCTATTTCTTGACCAGTCTCCTGAGCCTCATCCACCACTGGTTCAATTACAGGATCACCCACAAGTGGTTCATTCACAGGTTCATCCATAGGGTTATCCACAGAATCATCCACAAGTGGTTCATTCACAGCATCATCCACAAATGGTTCATCCATAGGGTTATCCACAGGCTCATCCACAAGACCAATCTAGATGCAAGGTATTATACAATAACTATTTTTAGCATATAATAATATAAAAACATTGATTATAAATTAAAGAGAGTAAATCTAAGTTTACCTTTTTCCCTGCTGCTGTTGTTTTCCCACCTCTGCTTGATTTCCCACCTCTTGTTACTTTTCCAGCTGTAACTTCAGGTTCTCCTTCTACAATTAGAACACCAGATGGTCCAGTACCACCTCTTCTAGAACCCCTTCTCCCACCCCTACTCACTGTTTCTGGTTTTGGCCTAGCTGGATTTGAGCAAAACTTTTTGTTGTGACCCTTTTCCCAGCAGTTATGGCATGTCATAACCCTACCAACTCTGCGTACTTGGTGATCATTCTCTGATGTGTTCCTTATCCTTTTCTTTTTGGGTCTTCCGGGCATTCTTCTATGGATAGGAGGCACCACTGGAGGTAAACCAGTCTTGACCCAATTTTCACTACCTTTAACTGGCTTAACAGAATAAGCATATGTGTTCTGCTAGTGCTCTTTATATAACCATGGGCTAACCCCCTCCTCTGGTTCCTAATGACAATGGATGTATGTTGCTACAGCATGAACACAAGGAATCCCACTCAAATTCCACAACCTACACTCACAGCTCCTATTCTCTAAGTTTACCCCATATGATTGATAAGCACTTCTAACTTCAAACACTTGAAACTCACTCTGGTACACTATCTAATCCCTAATATAAACAACAAACATACACCATGAATACAAAGACTGATTGAATAAAAGTTGAAGGACATATTGAATAAAAGTACCTTTGCTTCATCTTCTGCTCTTCAATGTACTTCCTAATAGAAGGATAGATTGAATCCTTCAATTCCCTTGACTTCACCTTCATACACTACATCAAGAACAACGTTATTTCTTCAAGCATTGTAATGATTGGTTTTTGTCTGGCATCTAAAATAGCTCTATGATAACTCTCACATATTCCATTCTCATATACAGCACATGATCTGTCCATAGCAAAGAAGGCCCTGCACCATGAGTTTGGATCCCTCTAAATCAAGTAGTTGTAAGCAGCATTGTCCAGGTATTTGATTTGCTCCATTTCTCCTTCAAACCTACTCACTATGATACTTGATGTTGCAGCCCAGAATAGGCTTCTAAACTCAACTCCTGACCATCTTTTCTAAAGTTTTGGTAGATATGCCTAGTGCATTGTCTTTGTTCTACTTCAGGTAGCCATGTTTTAGCAGCTTCAATCAAACCCTGCATAGCACATCATTGTACATAGCAAACAGTGTTTATATATTTTGCAAGTAGTAACAGATCAAAATATTATGCAAGTAGTAACAGGTCGAAATATTATGCAAGTAGTAACAGATCAATTAAGTAGATACATACCTTATACCCATCTGATATTATGCTGACATAATGACCATTGTACAGCTGCAGGTCATCACACAAAGAAGCCAGGAACCAACACCAGTTGTCCTTATTTTCCACATTCACAATAGCCCAGACAATGGGGTACATTTGGTTGTTAGCATCCCTTCCCATAGCAGTCAGCAACTCACCCTTAACTTGCCCCTTAAGAAAGCATCCATCCAGTCCAATTATCCTCCTACAACCATCTAGCCACCCATCTTTAACACCCTTAAAACAGACATACATTCTTTTGAAATACTGATCTGTACAACTGCCTTTTTCTTCAGTTTCTAACTTCACAGTTAACCCAGGGTTTGAGTCTAATAAAGCTTGTCTATAGTCCCACAGCCTAGCATAATGCTCCTTTAGCCCCCCCCCCCCCCCCCCCTCATGATCATATATGGACCTCTGCTTAGCTTTCCTACATACACTCATGCTCACATTAATCAAAAACTTCTTCTTAATGTTTGCTCTCATCTCTCTATAAGTCAACTTCTTATTCTCCAATATCTCCTGAGCATAGTGCTTGGCAATCCACTTATAATTAACCAATGCACCCAAATCAAAGTTTCTGTTGCACTTGTGTGTTAGAATGAGAGACTTGATTTGGAAAGATTTTTCAGTAGACATCCATGTAGCCCATAGCCTAAATGGACACACATTCTTTGAGCTGGTAGTGTTTCTCTTTACTGGTGGGTTACCCTTCTTACCCTTTCCCTTTACCTTTACCTTAGGGTTCCCCTTACCTTTTTTTGGTGTTGCAACCTTTTTTGGTGTGGCAGCATTCTTACCCTTATTTCTGGTTGTCACTTGACTTTCACTAGCAATTCTCTCAGCCTCTTCCCTCTCTGCTTGCTCCCTCAATTGTCTATTTCTATTCCTATTCCCACTAGCACACCTTCCTTCATCTACATTTCTACCACATTTTACCAACAGACTCTTCCATTCATTCCTTCCATACCAAAGTTGAAACCCATGTGCTACCCCATAATTTGTCATTAAGAACTTTAGTTGCCCAGGATTAGCAAACCTCATACCTAAGACAGGTTTCATTTCTCTCCAATCTTGGTCTGGGAATGGGATAACTAACACCAGCTTTAACTCTGAATCTAGGATTATCTCTAACTCCTCCAGTACTTCAGGGGTTTTTATTTGCATCTAGTCTATGAGAGATCCACAGGATCATATGACACATCTGGCCCAGGCTCCTTAAAACTGCTAAGAAATTGGTTAGTGCACAATTTTGTAAGGAATGGGTCATCTATGCCCCTATGTGGAATAACAACTTGATCCTCACCCTCATTGTGCATTTTCACATATGACAACACATCATCCTCAATTTCAATTTCAGAATCTTCATCCTCAAAGTTATCACAATTATCAGCCAACCAAGATAAAATGTCATAGTCATGGTGTTCTACATAAATATCAAGTTTACCCCCTTGTCATGACCTATACTATGACATTCTCTAAGGTGAGCATCATTAAGCATCTCCCTTAACCCCATGTTTAAGCTAAAACCAGGAATGCAGTAATAAAGCCTTTTGACTAGACTGAAACAACAGCTCTTAAGGTACTCCTTAAGCTTATCCAATGGCAACACACTCAAATCCTGATCATACATTGTATCAGAGTCACCATTTTCATACCTTAATGGCTTTGGAACAAATATCCCTTCGTGGTGTATGGTTATCTCCAAGTAATAACGTTTACCCCTGCAAAACGTTACAAAACAGGGTTTAGACATTAACAGTAAAATTAACTTCACATTACATTATTTCATCATTAAATAACATGGAACACACAATTATTTAACATGGAAAATTATTTAACCCGTAAAAACCTAACTTCATTTTAAATTTTTAAGGTTTCAAAAATTAGGGTTTCAGAAATTACGTTTCTAAAAATTAGGGCTTTTCAGTTACAACCTCACTATGCAACCACATTTAACATGTTCTTCATCGTTTACTACGAAAGCATCAAGAAAAACCCTAATTTTTATGTTTTTCAGTTTCAAAATTAGGGTTTGCAACATTATCTGTGTAAATTAAACGGTAGAAGGTGTAAATTACTTACATATCTGACGTTAGTTAGGCGAAATAGCTCATTAATCGTTGGAATCTTGGTCGAATCGATGTGAAGATGATGAACAGTGAATGAGAAGAGCGAGCGGGAAAGAAAAGGGTATCGCGAAGTAAATGAGACGAGTCAACGATACTTTTTCATTTATTTGTTTTAATTAACTATTTATATAATTAAAAGAATAATGCCACGTATATATTTGTTTCCATGTCACATTAAAAAAATTACGTTAATATATAAGTTTACCGGCTGAGCCGGTATCTGGTTACCATGTTGCTTACATAAGTACAAAACCAACCAGTTTGTTGCGTATATGAACAATACTTTGGGTTGGTTGCTTACCTGCAACAAAATGTGACAGTTCAATGCCGATTTTGTTGATTAACCCTTACATGTGCTTAATCAAAGGTAAACTTCAAATCTACTTTTTTTTTTTATTCTACTTGTAGCCTAGTTGGTTTCGGAGATAGAGCATCTGAAAAGCACTCAGGTTCAATTCCCACCAACTGAAAGGAGGAACATAATTTTAGAAAAATTATTTGGTGTTATTGGATATGTTGGTTGAGCTACCATTTGAGCGGGCCGCTAAGTGAGCTTGATTTACCTCTTACGTGATGGGTCGAAAGCGGTCTAGCGTAGTAGCGTGGCCCGGTTGGAGTTGCCGGAATTTCAACAAGACTAACTATATTCGATCGTAACCATTAATCGATTATTTCTTTTTTACTCATATTGGTTTCGGAGATAGAGCATTTAAAAAGCACTCAGGTTCAATTCCTACCAACTGAAAGGAGGAACATGATTTTTAGAGAAATTATTTGGTGTTGTTGGATATGTTGGTTGAGCAACCATTTGAGCGGGCCGCTAAGTGAGCTTGATTTACCTTTCAAGTGATGGGTCAAAAGCGGTCTAGCATAGTAGCGTGGCCCGGTTGGAGTTGCCGGAATTTCAACAAGACTAACTACATTCGATCGTAACCATTAATCGATTATTTATTTTTTAGTCAAATGTGATTATACAGTTGTATCCAAATACGAGTAATCACATGATTAATGTATCTAGCAATGAATAATCTTACAACAATCGCCGAAACTCGCACCGACTAAGTCTTAATGTTGTGGGTCATGCACTTCATTGGTAGTAGGTACCCTTATGATAATTAATACCCATAGCAAGATTCGAACCCATGACCTCTAGAAAGTCATGGGATGCTCTTACCACTAGGATATTTAGTCATTGGTATTTTATGTATAGTGTTGTAGTCATTTGATACTAAATTCATGTAAGAGAAAATTACAAAAACCGTCTTTATGGTTTGACCTGAATTGCACATTGAGTCCTTTAATTTATTTAATTACATAGATGATCCTTTCTTTTGAAACTTATTACGTAAATAGTCCTTTACACTAACAGATTGTTAAATCTCCGTTAAAAAGAACCATGTGTGTCATTTTTTTTATTCTTTTAAATTTTATAATTTTTAAGTAGATATAAATTATAAAATTTAATATATGTATATATACATTATTAGGTGCACAACATCATTTTCAGCTTTCACATTTCGCTTAGCAAATTCATGATTAAATTGTTCCTCTTCCACATTTGTCTTTCACCACTCAAGGACCCTCTGTTACCCATTCATCTTATCTTGTAATGACTTTAGTGGTCACCATCTCCTCTTTTGTATCATTTCCGATGACCCTAGCTTTAAAGTAAAATGACGTTGAAAAGTGGGAACTAATTAAGTCAAAAATGTATATTTAGGTAGGAAAAGATGGTGGTGGAATATAAATTTGATGTTATAGATAGGGGTGCTAACGAACCGAGCACTTAACGAGCTACTCGAGTTCGAACTCGTTTATCTCGAATTCGAGCATAATACTATTCGAGCCCGAGTCGAGTTCGAACATAAAAAGACTGCTCGATTAGTTTCACGAGCCGAACTTCAAAACAGTAAATTCGACTCGGCTCGTTAGGATGAGATGAGCACACTAGAAATATCAACATCAAGAATCTAATTACATACTTACTTATTATTAGTGTTTGATGATAACTAATGAAACTTACACATTTTAAGTTTAATTAAGTGTAAATGTCTTTTACAAACTTTATCTCATGTTTCATAAAATAGTTAGTATACTTTTTAATGAGCTTGTTTAAGCATATAAACGATTTTATTGAGCTTGAGCTTCTAAACAAACATTTAGAGCTCAAATAACTATATTTATTTTTTTGTAAATTGTCATAAACTTAAACGAGTATAGAGCTCGAGCTCGAACACTAAATTATTATCCGAGCCCGAACTCGAATATGGTTTTAAAAAGTTAATCGAGTTCGAGTCAAACTCGAATATACTTATTTTTAAACGAGTCGAGTCGAACATCAAGATATTCGGATTGATTTGGTTCATCAACAGCCCTAGTTATAGAGGAGGATATGATCAAATTTGATAATGAATAAAATGAGTGAAATGAAAATAATGTTATGTGCACCATATAATGTATCTATACATATGCTAGATTTTATAATTTATATTTTACTCAAAAAAAATTAAAGAATTAATTTTTTTACATGCATGATCCTTTTTAACGGAGATTAACAATCGTTAGTGTAAAGGACTATTTACGTAACAAGTTTCAAAAGAAATGATCATCTATGTAATTAAATTAATTAAAGGACTAAATGTGCAATTCAGGTCAAACCATAAGGACGGTTTTTGTAATTTTCTCTTCATGTAATTATAACTCGTGAATATTCTTTGATTTCAAAATTTTATTCTAATCACATGTGATAATAATTCTTAATTGATGGCATGTGATTACACTTATTGATATAGTTGTTATTATTTAATATTTAATCACATAAAAATATTGTTAGGATTTATTAATTTGATGAGACAAAATCAAAGATGAAAGTTGAGGGACTAAAGATTAATTGTTTTATTTTAATTAGTCTCCTAGTACAATTATGATTTCTTGTAACCCTAATTGTCTCTAGTATATAAAGAGACATAGGGACGTAGGAAAAAGTGGGCACACATAATGTAGACGTCTAGGGTTTTGTTTAGCCTCAAGATCAAGGTTTCTTGATCCTGTTATATTTGTATAACCGTTTTATTGTGATCGAATAAAATTGAGGCTTGAAGTGATAACATCGATTTGTTCTTATTCCGCTGCAAATTATTGTCTTTGTTATCATTGATCCTAGGTCAAGATCTAAACAATCTGAGCTTAATCGTTATTGAGTTTTATCAATTGGTATCAGAGCAAGGTGGCTCGGGATCTAGGATTTACAGTGTATGTGATCGGAGATATACTTCAAGATAAAGATTGAGTTTTGTTAAAAATTGTCATGTAAAGATTGATGCCATATGATCTGATTACAATATTCGGTGCATCAAGATCAGATTTAATTCTTTGTCTCTTGCACATTAAAGCTTATTGAGGTATTATGCTACTTGAATTCTTAATTCTTTGACACGATTTCTACTTGATTATAATATATGTTGCAAGATTGGTTAGCTTAATTTAATTCTTGGTCGGCACTTACCTACCTTGGAATTAATTCAAGACCGACATAAGCAGACCACGAGGTTTAATAATTCTTCCAACATTCATATGGTCTGATCTTGTTTACTTGAAGATCAAGTTGATCAGATAGATTAGGGTTTCCGATTTTCTGGTGCATTGTAGGGTTTGTGAGATTTACTTTGGTCAGATTACTCGACTTATGGCTGTGACCAGTTGCTGCTGATTGCTTAATCGGATTGTGGTTTTGTTCTTGGAATTTATCGATTCTTATATCATCATATGGAGATTACTTGGTCGATTTATTTTTCGATGTTCACAGCGATATGAAAATCATTCCAACTGAAGTTATGGAATTGATTAAGAAGAATAAAGTGTCTGAAAGGTGGATTGAATACACCGATGGGTGAGTCAAATACAAAAGAATATTCCAGCAGCGATGAGAGAGCAGAAAGTTTTGATTGCTCATGGAAATCAGTGTATGCTCATCTTGTTGATTTGACTTGCAAACAGATTACTTCGATTGAACTACAGTGTGTTTGTGTTGCTATGGTTTAATGAGGCATGGTAGAAAACATGCAAAACACTCACAAGCAGAGACTTCACTATGATTGTTGAATGATGCCTGAGAAAATACGAAGTATGATGAGGGGTTTCTGGATTTGATTTTATGAAGACGATAAGGATAGTAGCAGATTGTGATGTTTAGTCAGAATTGTCATATCCAGAAATAAGGAATTTACTCATGGTGTTTTAAGTTCAATCTTGAAGAAATAATGTGATTCGATCTATATTTGCTTTCTGTTTGAAATTTGGAAACTTTGGAATTGTTACACACGTCAAATCTGTGAGCAGGAAGTTCAGATAGCTGCTAGTGCTTTAATTATTTTTAATATCAGTGAGGTTGGTTGGTGATTTGTTGATATTGGAAGAGCATGCACAAAAGGTGTTTTTGGAATTGAAGCGGTATAAAAGATTACCACTGTTTGTCAACTCAGTGGAAATTAAAACTGTTAGTTGATGATATTACCACTGTTAGTGGATTTGCTGTTAACGGATCATTATAACCACTGTTTTTGGACTTGAAGGAGATTAACATCGCTTGAGTTTTTACCACTGTTAGTACTAATTGGTTAAACTTTACCACTGTTAGTTTGGATCTCGAATTAAATTGTGTTTACAACAATTTATTCGTATTGATTTTATGGCTCGTTGTTGAAGATTATTTAAAGAAGTGATTACGAAGAAGATTGATTATAGCTTATTTGATATTGTAGTTGAGTTTTTCAGCTATGTATCTTATCATATCTCAAAGTGGTGGATGAAGAGCTTTGAAGATAACTTGTTTGGTTTGTATGGGACGACGAAGACTTGACAAATCTAGCAAACGTGTGAGATTAAATTTATGATGCTCAATGCTCACATTTGCTATCACTTGAAAGAGTTTGGGTTGCTCGGTGACTTATTATGAAATAAGGATTTTTGTCAAAGAGATCTTAAAGGGAGATTGTGATCTACTTATACAAGGATATAAGTTCGACGTCGTGAATAGTACAAGATATAAGGTACAAGTTTGGAAGATTCGACTTCTTCATCAAGTTTGTTATACTCTATTTTCTTCATATGTGATCATTACATAGAGCTGATAGAATTCGAGATTCAAGGGATGGTTAAAACATTCATTTGAGGGGAAGCTTGTTGTTTAAAGTTTTTAACCATCGGGATATGTTCATGCATTGATTGAGGAAAAGGTTGAAAAGATTCAAGTTGCTTATCTTTTTGAAGACCCCTATTGGATTATGACAAAAAGGGTAAGAAGATTTGAAGGTCAAGATTTGCAGCTTAGTAGGCATGACATGTTTACAAGAAATCAAGAGTTAAGAGGAAGTTTGTGCGAGACAATGCTTATTTTGTCATCATCAAATAGGGGAAGATTGTTAGGATTTATTAATTTGATGAGACAAAATCAAAGATGAAAGTTGAGGGACTAAAGATTAATTGTTTTATTTTAATTAGTCTCCTAGTACAATTATGATTTCTTGTAACCCTAATTGTCTCTAGTATATAAAGAGACATAGGGACGTAGGAAAAAGTGGGCACACATAATGTAGACGTCTAGGGTTTTGTTTAGCCTCAAGATCAAGGTTTCTTGATCCTGTTATATTTGTATAACCGTTTTATTGTGATCGAATAAAATTGAGGCTTGAAGTGATAACATCGATTTGTTCTTATTCCGCTGCAAATTATTGTCTTTGTTATCATTGATCCTAGGTCAAGATCTAAACAATCTGAGCTTAATCGTTATTGAGTTTTATCAAATATATATTTTTATTTAATATTAAGAAAATTGAGATATAATAACGGTAAATGACAAAAGTATACAATGAACTGCTCAAAATTATTTCAAAGATGTAACCTACTCATTTTATTATTAAAGTATGCAATGAACCGGATAATTTCGTGCTAATATCTTTACAAACTCTTAGGCCAGTCCCAACGGTTGCACCGGTTGCAAACCGGTTGGGTATTTCGTGCCATTGGTGTAATCACTTCTCAACCACTTCAAAACCAAAACCACTTAACCGATTTGTAATCGGTTGAAAAATGTGGGGCCGCGTCATTTTTTTAGTGTATAGTAATTTGGTATATTGGTAAATGTGTTGCTTAAAAAAACGAAGTGGTTAGTCGTTGATGGCATTGGGTAATCGATTGTGAATCAGTTTTGAATCAGTTGTGAAAATCTGACGTGACGTGAGGTGACATAAGTAGTTTGGAAGTGGTTTAACATGTGGGAGTTACCTTATGACCATGTCAGGTGCCAACTATACCTATTACACGTTGCATCCATGTCATTTAAATTTTAAAGATCTTTCTTCCTGTTATTTCTTATCACATATTCGTATGAATTAAAATATCAAAATCTGCTGCTACTATACCTCTTTTTTTGTTTGATACGACACACTAGATTACCAGTTAGATTCAAAAATATGAGAAAGATTCCAAGCTACCATTAGCTCCGCCGTTAATGTCAACCGTCAACCACTGCTAACCATCGTCAACCACTGTAAAAATATAAAACGGAGAGGCAGATTATCATCGTTACCCGATCTGGTGGTTGTCGCACGTGGGCAAGTGGGTTTGGAAGAGCCACAACTCCAGCCACCATCCCACTGTTGTATATAAGAGTAATTAAGACAGCACCAAAAACAAAGCCCCAACACCAACGATTGAGACTACAACGAAACGAACAAAGTAACGACTACACACGGGATGTATTCGCTGTCCTTCAAGGATTATACGAACTCGTATAAGGTGCTGGAGTCTACATGTATAAGCCCCAGGATTCGATGCAGTCTACACGTGTTTAATCGGCAGCGACCGACTCAACATAAAACAAACGGCGTTACGGCGGTAACAGAAACATAATTGAGTATGGGGTGAACGTATTTGAGAGAGAGCTTTTGTATGCTAGTTTTTTTTTTTTTTTTTTTTTTTTTTTTTTTTTAAGAAACATGACCACCTATTTATATTCAAATGCACACCCTTATCCCACTCCACTATCTAAACAACCGAGTAAATATCGGCCCACAATCACACAACCAGTTGCATGATTTCTGTACGTTGATATAATGGAGACGTTAAGGAAGTGGATTGCATGGTTTTATTTGAGATAGTAAAAAGACTTGGTCATCAAATATTCCAAAAAACTCTCCACGTTTATTCCTTCTAGTCATCATAATATTTCATAGTCAGAGGAAACTTCAAAAAAGAATGGTAAAAAAATGGAGAATGGAAGAACCAATAGGATTGCTCCATTTCAAAAACCCATTTCACCTTCTTTTTTTTCAAAGTTAAATATCTTTCAAACCGTATATCTATAAATTATAAAAATTACATTTGGAATCAGCGTCTTTTTCTCTTCGATTCTAGATCCAACAAGATATACTTTCGACAAAGTTTTTTTTTTCAGTTTTTTGGGTTTTAAAAATCTGTAATGTGAAATCACATGTGATTTAACACTAAAAATTAATCATATCCGCTTATATCTCCGATTAAACTTTAAATTCAAATCATTGATGATTTAAAGAGATTAAAACATGAAAAACTAAGTTGTAATCAAATTCGATGAAATATCAAAGTATCAATCACATGTGATCAAAGAGTAATAAAATACGAATTTTTAAATCATTGACTATAATTATATAATTAAGTAAAAATCAAGTTGAAATTATACATGAATTATCATATATCAGTAAATTTCTCATCAAATATCAATTTTTAGATGAAAATCATATGTTATTATATACAACATCATATGTGATTATATAACAAATCACTTGTGATTAAATGTACAAATAACAATCACATGTGATTTCTAATGAAAACTAATGCAATTTTTAATTTTTTATTTATAACTATTAATGTTGATGAATATTAAGTTGTAATCATGTGTTAAATAACATATACCATGAATAAATAATCGTGAACAAATTTTAATTTTTTATCATAAATCACATGTGAGGTGCTATTGTAGAATCCGGTAAAAAAATGAAGAAAAAAATTCGTCGAAAGTATAGCTTATGACATCTCTAATCGAAGAGAAAAAGACGCTGATTCCGAATATGTAATTTTTATAATTTATGGACTTACGGTTTGTGAGATAATTAACCACGGGGGTAAAAATATAATTGGGTTTTGTAGATAAATGGAGCAATCCTATTGGTTCTCTCATTCTCTACTTTTTTGCATTCTTAAAAGTATAATTTAATAAACTTAACCCCACTGAAACGCCCAGATTTTTTTTTTCTCTAAAACTCTTTTATAAATATTCTACTGAACATACATAACTTCACAAACTTTAAAACATATTAACTCAATATGAACATAAATACGCGATCCTATTTGGTACGTGGGATCGCGTACTTACAAGCTAAACACACTGTGCCATGCTAAGTTACGCGATCCTAAGGCTTAGGCTGGATCGCGTATTTCCTCTTGGATTTCAACTGAAACCAAACACCCTTATATTATGCGATCCTAGGGCTACTCTGGGATCGCGTACTTACACTTGACAGCAACTTGTACCAAACTCAGATTTTGAACCAATTTCAAATGCGCATAAATTTTTACTCGTTACAAGTTAGACTACCAAACTTTGCAGATACCTTTCATACTACAAAATAAAGATTTCCCAATTTACACTTTCTCAAATTTCACACTAACAACAAATCTGGACCTCAACGCAAATATTGGTCATTTTGACCACTTTCAAGACTCAAATCAAATTACATTTGGTTTACTTTCAAACTACACACTTTTACAAACTTGTACATACTCTACGAGTTACTACCAATTACAATTGACCCGACTCACAATCATACCATTTTACCACCATTTCTACAAACGGGTCAAAACGTACAAAACTACAACTTTAACCCAAACAATTTATATTCAACTCACACGGGACTTCTCTAACTATATCAAGAACATAATTATTACCAATAAGGAGTTCAACTTACGAACTCATCAATATGTCCACCTCTAATCGATCCTTATCTTCTTCGCCCAAATGGACCATTTACCTGCTTTCACCTACACAACAACAATATAACTACGAGGTAAGCACAACATGCTTAGTAAGTAAAGGAAAACAAGACTACAACTACAAACTACTACAAGATGATTATACTCATATGATCCACTTACTACCAATTATAGAACATTACTTGTATGTTCTATCTACCATGCTACTAGGTGATCATACTCATATAAACAACCTACTACATTAACCATTCTTAATGATCTATCTACTCACGAATAAGGATCCTCTACTACATTGTTCCTCATCAAAGGAACACTACAATGGTACTAACATATGGACATTGAGATTTCTCAAGCCCCTTTACCATACTTGGTTAACCATTTCAAACTACACAAATGACATACTCATATGCCATACTTACAACAAGCTACTCATCACTAACTAACACTTATTTGATCATCAATAAAGATTCACAAACAAGCTTAATCAATGAACTACCATCCCTATTACTTACCTTTGCCACATGTGTGAATGCTCAAGCTCAATGATTTACTCAACACCTCTTCTTGTCACCAACTCACATAAGCATACAAACAAAGTTAATCACTACTCTTGTGAAAACCTTCTACATACAAATTCTCACTTCTAACCAACTAACCAAACTCTCCTTTTTAACTCATATTATTTAACTTTTTAATTCATACAATTAACTATTTTGTTCATTTAAAAACATAATCTCAACTACAAACTCAAAATCATCCAAACTACACAATTTACCAATAATTGTAACTACATAATCACAACTAACCAAAAACTACTATAACTCATTATCATCATCATCATCATACATACATACAATTACTACAATTTTAGCTACCATCATCACAATTCAATTACTACAATGAAACTCATCCTTTAGCATTTACACAAGCTCTTTCATGCATAATAATCATCACAACTAATCTCTAACTACTATTCATCATCTTCTACATCATATACCACATTCTTCAATTTGATCAAAATCATAAAAACTCAAGCTTCATAACAAAACTCACAATTCTACACTTACAAATACTCTTTTATATACTACTATCATCAATTAACATACATACTTCCAAATTCTTAACCAATTCTCAAAACCCACTTTTAGGGTTCATGTAAAACTAATCAAAACTACAAATTGAAAGTATTAGTGGATAGTACTTACCTTAAGGATGATGATTATGTATTTGTTGGACTCAAATTCACAAGAATTAAGCTTCAATTTGATAACTTTCAGTTTTCTTCTTCTTCCTCCCTTCCTGTGACTCACGCACGACACACACACATTCTCTGTATTTTTAATTTCTTCCAGATAATACATGAAGGAGGTTTAAATAAAAATATTTTCATTTTCTACCCTCCAATCTTCTTTCTCTTACTTTGGCCACACTAATTACTTATAAAGTTTTAATATTCCTACTTTGGCCACTAACTTACTTTATAGAAATGTTGGCATAAAATTTAAACTACTCTTTTTAAATAAAGTATACACTTACAAAAATTGGGGTGTTACACCCACCATACTCCTAGTTATAAACTATAAAGTAAATCAAATTATGAAAACTTTACAACCTCACGTATATAAAATATCCAAACACTCGCACCATACATCAGCCTAAATTTATGTTACAGTTACGGTGGAGTTCGTCAACGGCGACGGATCTGACGCAATTTCAGCAACGGCAGCGGCCAATCTGACGCGATTTCAGATCTGACAAGATTTAATGAGGATTTTACCGCCATCGTTATCATCATCTTCGTCGTTCTTGTTTTGGACGGGTTAGGGTTTTTGGGGATAAGGAAGAAAAAAATAAAAAGGAAAAAGGAATAGCTCTCTTTATGCATATTACAATTGATTTTGTTAGTGTTAGTTTTTAGGAATAATGATTAGTTTATTGTAGTTGTTGATGTAAAGATGTTAATGTTCCATGTTGTTATTGATAATGCTTATAGTTTGCTGCTACTGTTGGATTTTGTTGATGATGATCTTGATGTTGTTATTGAGAGCACATGATGTGGACAATGTTTTATCGGCGCTTTTCACCCAAAATGCATTGACGGCATTTTTGGGCACCGTTTGCTCCACAACGCCATTTTCAACCTCTTTTGTTTGTTTGTTTTTGTTTTCCACACACATTTATTTAAAAACAAAAATTAATTTTGATAATACTCTCCAGAACACTCTCACCCGCACCATATTATTTAAGCAACAAAGTTAAACTCTTAATACTGTTTTAAAAACAGTATTACCACACTCTGTGCTCTGATGATGGTGTGATGCTACTCTGGAGGATGACTTTTTTATTAAATTATTATTATTATTTTTAACTCGTATTCCACGTAAGTATATTATCCAGATCATAATTTTCAAAACATGAAAAATCTTTGAAAAGTTGGTAACCGGTAACTGGTTACCATATTACTTACATTGGTACAGAATCGTCTAGTTTGTTGCGCACTTGAACAATAAAATTGGCAGGTTACATATGTACTTGAAACAATTTTGGACACTACGTTGCATACTTTGGTTATTTACTCATAATATAACTTAGTTACGTATTAGTCACATGTGATTATCATATATATTATAAATCAAATGTGATTTTCATAACACAAGGAGTTAGAATAAAATCGGTGAAAACGATCTCAACTTTTATTCACAATCGTTTTTACTTATGAACTTTTTTTTTTCCCGATTCAAATACATTTTTTATTAGGATAATGATTGGTAGACCTAAACTCGTGGACCTAACTTTAGACCTAAAGATGTGATTGGTAGATGTGAAAAATTGATTGGATGAGATTAAGAGATTGAAAAAATTTAACCAATCAGATAATTAGGTCTACTTTTAGGTTTATGTAATCAGGTCTATGTAGCATTACTCTTTTTATTATGAAACCTTATTTTTTTTGTTTCTCAAAAAGTTTTCAATATTAACCTTTGTTTTTGTTCATGTTTCATGGAAATTTAAAAATTTTTTGTGAACCTTAATTTTTTTTTCGCTTTACAGATTTTTACAAAGGAGTGAACCTTTATATTTTTTTTGCTTCACAAATTTTCTTTTTCATGAAGCTTTATTTTTTTTTGGCTTCACAAAAAATAATTTTTTGTAAACCTATATTATTATTTTCTTCACACAGTTTCTCAAATGTGACCCTTATTTTTTTTCTTGTTTTCGCCATTTTTATTTTATCTCCACCCATTTTTGTATTATATATACTGAGCCAAGGGTTGGGATCTATTTTCATCGTTGTTATGTTAACTATTTGTTTTTACCTGATCACATTCCCGTATAATTAATCACATGTGATTATAGCGTAAATTTCAAATCACAACTATTATCAACATAAAAGTTTCAACGGCTAATACTAAATATTGGGAGGGGTTATTCGTCTTCCTAGTCTTCGACACAAGAAAAGGATTTTTCACACCCTTTTCTTGTGTCGAAATAATAATGATTCTTTTTGAGGATCGACGAATCAAATGATATTTCTGTTCCAATTTTTGCCTCTTCTTTTCCCTCTGAATCAAACTTTTTTTTGCCATACTCGTTACATGACTAATAAATCAGTTGTTATAACACCCTATTATTTCAAGGCCATTATTTTTTAAACCCGGAAGCGCATAGTAAAATAATTCCATTTTAGATTGCATAAATTACAATTCAAAAGTTACAATCCACATAACATGATTCATAAAAATAAGTTACCATACTAATTACAAACACTAAGTTTAGGTGTTATAGAAATCTGAAACATAATGTTTAAACCATTAACATGTTTATAGAATACAGAGTGAGCCGTCAAACATTCCATTCCAAAATCAACTTCTTGCCCACCCACTATCAAAAGATTAACCTGCAAGAAGTAAGGAAGGAATTAGCACAAAGCTAAGTGAATAGCTCATCAACTATCAACCTAACTCAGATTAACAATTGTTTACAGCTAAGAATCATAAACAACTAGCTTCGAAGAGGATCGGTGGTCCTTGAGGAACCCTACTGCCGTGGTGGCCCCCAAGTAACAATTACAACCACTGAAGGCCAATTCAGTGATCTAACCGATAGTTTGGTGCTATTACTACATACAACAGAATTTCAATAAACAACACATGTGTAAGGCACTTATGTTGTCCAAGTAATAGTACCCAAACCCAATCCATGTTGACCTCTGAACAATTCACATAATCCACAATTCTCATGACAATATGTAAACATAACGGTATAAGCAGTAAAACCAAGTTTACCCGTTATAACCAGATTGTTATAACTAATTTAGACTGAGAGTCATTGATCCACTCACCCTTGTCGACTACAGCTTCCACTCAGAGATCTTATTTTACTGAGTCTTTGATTTATCTGTGAACACGATCAAAACCCGAATTGGTATCTAATCTTATAAATTATTATAATCTACTCAAGTATATAATGTCAAATATGTGCACATAATATACTACCAATACTATTTAAACTTCACAAGTGTATAAGTCACAAGTCATCAAATTTGTCAAGTTAAAACATGCAAACGCGATCCGGGTTAGGGGTGGTGGGATCGCGTTAACTAGTTCAAAACATCATGTAACCGAAATGCACTGTGAAACGCGATCCAGGAATGAGGTATGGATCGCGTTCCCATGACCAATCACGGCTGAACTCAATTTTAACACTGACTAACGCGATCCGGGAACAAAGAAGATGGATCGCGTTACACCGACCAAATACATTATGTAACCATTTAAACTTGCAAACGCGATCCGGGTGAGGGGGTTAGGATCGCGTTCATAAGAAGAAAGTCCGACTGACCCTAATTAACACTAGGGAACGCGATCCGGGTCAAAAGGGCGGGATCGCGTTTCTTAGTTTTGCAACAACACAACTCAGACCTGCACACATATGCACGAACTCAAAACCCAATTTTCAAAATCAAACATCAACAATCTCAGTTTTTATCAATGCAAACTCTTCCTGTAACCCTATAATCGTCATACTCAACTTAATTAACAACATGCAACTCACAAATTTCCTTTCACCTACCATAATTCATATAATTAAATCAAAACCCATTTTGCACATTCATACATTAAACACTTATAATCAAGAAGAACAAGTAGGGGATGATGAAGATTCAATAATTCCAGTAACAACCAATCATTCAAGCATAGATGTTCATACAAACATCAATTTTATACTTACTTTCATCAATTTAGCTCAAAATACCAAATAAGAAATCTTACACTTGAAATGGGGAAAAGAGATGGACTAAGTGATGAAGATGATGATGAATTCAGGTGTTAGTCACAAAATCACAGCTCCTTCTTGCTTTGATTCAAGTTTATGGTCACAATTTTGTGTTAGTGTGTTTGTGTTCTTGAGGAAAAAGGGGTGTCTGAGAAAACAAGAAACTTAGGTCGACCTCACCAACAAATTTTAATATAAGTGGTGTAATATTATACCCGTTCTAAATTCATTGTCTGGAACCTAAAACCATTTTGCGAGACTAAATATTTTATTTTACCGATAACTTTAATAATTTAAAACAAGTAATAAATTATTAACCGCAATAAGTTATTTAACCATTTGACCTATTTATTTTCAATTACACAAATAATATAAATTATTTCTAACAATTATAAATAATCAAATAAAATAAGGAAAATTACCGTAATTCTCCTAAGCCCAAAACGAGGATGTTACAGTTGTATCAAATGTGATATGTGATTTTATTTTATGCAGTTTTAAGATTTACAAATAGAAAAAAAGGTATGCCTAAAGTATACCATGTAGGCCTGTAAGCGAACTGAACGTTCGGCGAACTATTCGCGAACCGTTCGGCGGGAAGTTCGTTTATGTTCGTTCGTTTCGTTATATGAACGAACATGAACACATTTTTACGTTCGTTTAATTATATGAACGAACATGAACACATGTCTCGTTCGTTCATTTACGTTCGTGAACGTTTGATAACATGTTCATGAACGTTCGGTTAAATGTTCGTTTATTAACTAATAATTTAATTGAATTAATACATATTTGTATATCTTATTTTGATTAAGCTAAATATCAGATAGGATATTATTAATATTTCGATATTTTCATTTGATAATATTAAACATCTAGATATTTTTACTATAGAATTTCCCTCCACTCCAAACGCACCTCGACTAGTTCCAGATGTGCTGCTCTTTCCAACGATCGGACCAAGCAAAGGAGTTTATCTTCATATTGTGATCGTTTTGTAATGTTGAATGTGCATCGCAAAGTTTCAAGGTATATAATATATATGTGTAGATGTGTATATATATATGTTCGTTTATGTTTGTTGATGTTCGTTTAAGGTATTAATGAAGAAATGCATTAAATTATGTGTTTGTTCGTGTACGTTCGTGAACAAACAAATTTTTCTAAATGAACGAACATGAACAACAAAATCTGTTCGCTTATCCGTTCGTGTTCGTTTGTTTGTTCGTCAAAACATTAATGAACGAACACAAACATACTCCGTTCGTGTTCGTTCGGTTCGTTTACAGGCCTAAATTACCATGTGAAATTTAAAATCTGAAAAAATGCTAATTTTTATGTTCTAAATTTTATAATTTTTTGACTAAACAAATTTTTTAATATTTAAATTCAAATTATGTTGATGAGTATGTAATTAAAATGACAACCAAATCTCCCTGGAGAGTTAATTTTTAATTATTTGTGGTCTTAAATTTAATAACAAAAATATGTCAATAAATACTCACCGGGTAACGGGTCAAAGAAAAACCCGTAAATACAGGTAATCAGCACTTAAATAGATGCAAACAACCCGAATAACACTTTAGAGTGGTTTCTTCATAAACAAAAATTTCTCGAATGGTTAAATCAATATTTATGTAAGACTTTGTTTGATATTAACCCATTTTTAATTGTACCTCAATATTATAATCACACAGTTCCAATTTTTAAAGATCGGTTGCTACACAAATCGAAGCGAAATTGATCCCATCAGCATTGACCGCCACATAAGGCTACCAGAAAAATCATTTTTGAAGGGTAAATGACAAAAATCGGCTACGTACTGCCACTAGTTGTTCCAAATATGCAATCTACCCAATAAATTATTCAAGTATGTAATCAACCGGATAAACTTGTATCGATATGAGTAACATGGTAACCAGTGACCTGTTGAGCCGGTAACTTTGATTATTTGGCATTTTTAATTTTAATGTAATGCTTACATTTTTCTTTTTCTTTGGTGGCTTTTTCTTTTTCTTAAGTGGTTTTTCTTTTTATTTTAGTTAAAAAATAAAATAATTAAACCACCTTCATTGACCGCCACAGAAGGCTACCAGAAAAACCATTTCTTGAATTCAGGCAGGTATGTATAACAGAGGTGGTCTCCAATGCCAAAAACGATTCACTAAATCTTACCTCTATTCTAAATGGCTTTCCCCCAATCTTAGGTGTACACTTTTGCCAATATCATCTTAAATTAAAATCTTACGTGTCATTCTCTTTGATTTTATCTGTTAAAAGAAAAAAGAAGAAGCACTCCAACTCATATGTCATCAGTTACCGATTACTAATTATTATCTTCAAAGAAATACTTCTTAATTGTTGTATTAATAGATTTCTAAATAACTGACGACTCTTGGTATTTTGTATCCACATCATCATCCTCATCTGTGTTTGATTAGGATTGGGGATGTACAGATTCTCTCAATATTAGCATATCAAATCAACTGGTACTGTTTCAATTTTCCTCATCGTATGCAAACCACCTTTAATATTCCAAGTAAAAGATTTGATTTGTTTCCTTATGTATATAGTAAATCTAAATGCTTTTTTATGGTCCCCTGCTCTATCTCGTACGAATTTTATTGTCACATGATGATGTGTTTCGTCTATGATACATATGTATATTATCCAATTATGATGTATTATACTGTTATCTGATTATCTGATTATGCTATTTATGTTTGTTCATTTGATTAACATTTGTCCTTCACTCTTTTTTATATGTATTTTCAGAAAAGTGAAAGTTTATGGGAGACACACAATGTGTTCGATGAAATGCCGAAGAGAAACTTGATGTTTCTGGTTAGTATTCACATTTGCCGTGCATCGCACTGGTATCAAACTAGTTACCTAATAATCAGTTACCCTTAGTCATTACTCTTGTTACTCTCATCTTTGTTATACTACTAATCCTTGGAAATGATAAAAATAAACCCATCTCTCAATCTGGTTTAATAAATCAAAAAAAGCCTACTTTAGATGTATCCATGATTCAGTTTGACCCAAAAGTTGAAATCTTTAATAGGACTGAAGTGATTTGGCAAATACCCGATTCGCCCAAATCGGTTCTGTTTTTAGCTCATGGGTGTAATGGTAGGGCTGCTAATTTTTGGGATAAATCCTTAAACTGTGATCATTGTGTTGGTTTGCCAGAAGAAAGACTGATTGTTCTCGAAGCTCTTGCTCGAAACTTTGCCAGAAGAAAGACTGATTGTTCCAGAAGAAAGGCATGTGTTGGTCGATGATGAAAGAAACGATCGTTGTGGAACGAGTTATTAAGTTTTGGGTTAAGAAACAAAATCTTGAAAATTTGCCACTTGTAGCTTTAGGGGCGTCATCTGGTGGTTATTTTGTTTCAATGCTAGCAAGTAAGATGAACTTTAGTAGCATTGTTATTATGATTGCTAAGGGTGTTTTTGATCAAATTGATGTCACGAAAAAAAACCCACCTACGCTTTTTGTTCACATGCCGAAAGATGGAGCTAGGAAGAGGATGATTGATGTAAATCTTGAAATGAAGAAAAGGGAAGGTGTGGATGTTGCTGAAATTCAGTGCAAAGAGTTGGCATTATCGCCGAATTTTTTATGCTGATAGAGTTCCCGGGCTTGACATGAAGATTTCAGTAGAATTGTTTAATTTTTTTTAAGGAGAAGGAATATATTAACAAAAAAGTATATATTTGATAGACGATGGGCGGGTATTACCTTGGAAAGAAGCCATGAGTGAGAGGAAGATCAATTTACGTAATAAGCTTTTGGTTAATTACATTCAGGAAGAACTGAATGTTGCTTTTGCGTATCATGAAATGACGAGTTTGCAATCTGATCAGATTTTTGATTGGTTTGAATCTCATTTGTGATGATCCTCGTTTGGGAATCATGAAGACTTGATGGTAATGTACTAATCGTAGTCATTGTTGTGTTATATGACTAAAAGTCGTGTTTTTCTTATTAGGGGGCTAACCTATATGGCTATATGTACACTGAAATTGTAACAGAAACATGATTTTCCATTGGAATGAATTGCTACCTGTATTTAGATTGATTACTATTTGGTTCAAGGCATTACATGGTTCACTTGCTCTTTTTTTTCTACCATTTAATAGAATCTTTTTTGGCAAATGTAGAAGTGTTCATGATTTCATGAAAATGTTGTGTACATTGGTCAAACAAGCTGTAAACACGAAACTGTATTTTGTACGTAGATAAATATCATAAATTTAATTTGGTTATGGGAAACCTCAATAAAGTTTTTCAACTGAATTAGATTGTAATATCATACTCTATAACCCTCTGTTGTTTCTCTAATTTCCTTGGGAGGAGCCTTGGAAGGAGCAATTTGAACCCAAATTATGTAAATCTTAAGACATTCTTTTATGCCTTCCTCCAATATCTATATGAAAATTGCCAACATTTCCGATTTCGGTTTAAACTTAAAGCTAACATTATGTGCCAAATCTGATTGGGTCGTGTATTATATTATAACAGGTCAAAGTGGGTTGATTCAAATATTACTAAAATCTTAGTATGGGTCATGCAGCCACGTCGCAGCAACAAGAAAAGTGATTTGTTTTTCTTCTTCTTGACCACTTAGCTCAAATCATCATCAATTCATCGTTCTTTGATTAACTAGAGACGATCTGCCCATTTTAATACCTCTGATTTGAGTTGACATAATATCTTATTTTGTTTTTCTTGGGGCTTCCAAGTGTTGATCTATTTCTTCTGCTATATTAGAATAATAATGCTTCTTATGCCGGCCAAACAAAAGAATAAGACTCCATATTCAAAGTCAGTCAGCTACTGGAAGTTAGCCTCAATGTGTAGCGTAGTTGATCACGAAGACAGCAAACATTTGAAAAGTATCCCAATAGGAGACAATCAGTATCTTGATTACCATCTGATTGTCTGTTAGTTGAGCTATGTTTATACATATCTGCATAGGCCTGACCCATATCAAGCCATGTTATTATCTAAATCATTTCACAATTCATAAGGATTATATCGTAATCCAGTAAGCTTTCACCACAGGTTTTCTTTGACTTTATCTCCTTGTCCCTTGTTATGTACAGAACTTTATATCTTTTTAATTTGGGATGAAGACATATAATAAGTTGATGGTACATTGGTATATTCTTTCTTTCATATACCTTTTTTTTTTTTTTTGTCCAGGTCGAAAAGGATTATTGATAGGACATGTATTCTATATTAAATTAGTACGAAACTCTTGGAATCAAATGAGTCTACTATACCTTTGACCTGACTTGCTCTCCTGCGTCTTCATGACTCATATCTTCTTTCATATGTTATTGATCATCTATGAAGGCACCATGCATTTGATGACTGATATTTTTCCTCACTGAAATAGAAACCACTTTAGACTTTTTTAATAGAGGCAGTAGATATTTTGTTCATAATCTTCAAGGTAAAAATCCCAGAAATGGTCGGTCTCTTCTTGAAACTATTAATGAAAATGGTCCATACTTTCACTTTTCCTTACTAAAATGATCATTTTACTATGCGAATATATATAATTATGATGATATTATCGTTGTTTTAGCTAACACCTAAGGCCGACCAGTTTTTATCGTATTTTATGTACTTTTTAAAAGTGTGGACTAAAGACAAGGCTATGTTAGAAAACAATGTTGAATATAAGATAAGCTCAGCACACGGTTTTATGAATAAAAAAACATACAGTAACAAGAAAACTACAACTTACATTAGTCAACTTTAATATAACTAATAACTAATAATCATATATATATATATATTATGATTATGATTATGAAGCATCTGCAATTCATAGGTTCTTACGTGTTTTATTAGTTATGAGTGCACTTTCTTGTTATGGTTTTGCCTTATTTATCATCTTAAATTACTACTACTCAGTCAATGGACAGCCCTTTGATTACCCAACTGCAAATCTTTCTACCACATGGACTAACATTGAATCTGCACCACATGCAGTTAACTTCACTGATGGCTCAATGGTCCGAGCCGTCCTCTTATCAAGAGGAACATTTGGGCCAAGATTCGCTTGCGGTTTCTACTGCAATGGAGACTGCACGTCGTATCTCTTTGCAGTCTTTATCGTTCAGACCAGCGGTCTGGGTGGTATCGTTCGAACTGATATAGGGTTCCCTCAAGTAGTTTGGTCTGCAAATCGAAACAATCCAGTTAGTTATGGCGCAACACTGAATTTTACTTCAACGGGAGAATTAGTCCTGCGAGATGTCGATGGAAGCACAGTTTGGGGTACTAACACTACCGGAAAATCGGTTGTTGGTATGAACATAACTGATGTTGGAAATTTAGTGTTGTTTGATGTTAATCAATCTATTATTTGGCAATCATTTGATTACCCAACTGATAGTTTGGTCCTAGGGCAGAGACTATTTCAAGGACAGCAGTTGATACCTAGTGTTTCGTCAACTAATTGGACGGCTCAAAAAGGTTTGTATTCTCTTCAAGTCATTAGTAAAACAGGTTTGTTTGCTTATATTGAATCAAACCCGCCTCAAGTCTATTATAGTAAATTGGTACGTCGTAAAAGCACAATTATTGAAAAGGGTTATGCAAGGTTGTTAAACGGGACTTTGTCGTTATTCATACATTCCGCTGACCCGCTTAGTCCTGACGGTGATATTCTCATACATTCAGCATCGGGGGCTCAGTATATGAAACTAATGCCAGATGGGCATGTGAGACTATTTGATTGGCAAGCAAGGTGGATAGTGGTTGGTGATGTATTTAGCGATTCTCTTGGAGATTGTGATTATCCTTTAGCTTGTGGGCGAAATGGTGTTTGCTCCACTAATCAGCAATGTAGTTGTCCTGTATCAAGTTCTCCTAGGATAAACTATTTCAGGGCTGTGAGCGATCGTCAACCGAATCTTGGATGTTCTGAGATTACTCCTCTTACATGTGATGCCACGCAAGATCATGTTTTTATTGAACTTGAGAACGTAAAGTACTTCACGTTTACCGCAGACATGAATACAGTGAATATGGAGACTTGCAAACAAGCATGTCTCAACAATTGCTTGTGTAAAGCAGCTCTGTTTCAGTATGGTTCGAATTCTTCAGACGGAGAATGTTATTTACCTTCTGACTTATTTACAGTGATGAATATCGACCCGGATGTAATTCACTACAATGCTTCGGCTTTTGTAAAGGTCCAGAATGTAAGATCACCTCCTTCCTCAACATCCCGAATACCAAAGAGAAAAAGTCAGGTTACAACAATAGTCATTTCCATTATTGGAAGTGTTATGTTTCTCCTTGCGGTTGTAGGTTTTATTGTATACAGAATTTGGAAGCGAAGAAGTGAGGCTAAATTGGAGGAAGAGTATATAGAATTAGTACCAGGAATGCCTACACGGTTTTCGTATGCAGAACTGAAAACCGCAACAGAGAATTTTAGTAAAAAGCTTGGTCAAGGAGGATTTGGGTCAGTTTTCGAAGGGACTCTTGAAGATGGTTCTAAAATTGCGGTAAAATGTCTAGAGGGTCTTGGGCAAGTTAACAAGTCATTTTTGGCTGAGGTTGAATCAATTGGAAGCATTCACCATGTGAATTTGGTTAGACTTAGAGGATTCTGTGCTTGGAGGTCAGAACGATTTCTCGTGTACGATTTCATGAGTAATGGATCATTAGATCGGTGGATCTACCATGGAGATCGAGAACACGTATTAGAATGGGAATGCAGAAAGAAAATTATTCTTGATATAGCCAAGGGTTTAGCATATCTCCATGAGGATTGCAGGCAAAAAATTATCCACCTTGATATAAAACCTCAAAATATACTCCTTGACAATGATTTCAATGCAAAAGTTTCAGATTTTGGTTTGTCTAAGCTCATTGACAGAAATGAGACCGAAGTGAGGACTACAATGAGAGGAACCCCTGGTTATCTTGCACCAGAATGGTTGAGCTCGGTTATTACAGAAAAGGTTGACGTATATAGCTTTGGGATCGTTCTCTTAGAGATCTTATATGGGAGGAAGAACTTCGACAGATCTCAGCCTGAAGAAAGTTGGCACTTGCTCGGTGTCTTTCAAAAATGTTGGGAACAAAAGACGTTGTTTGACATAGTTGACAAGCACAGTGAAGATATGCAGGTACTTAGTACAAAGGTCACGGAGATGATGAAAGTGGCTTCATGGTGTTTACAAACTGATTTTGCAAAAAGGCCATCAATGTCAACGGTGATTAAGGTATTAGAGGGGATGTTGAAAGTTGAATCAAACTTGGACTACAACTTCACTGATCCAAGACTGCAGAAAACAATAGTTGAAGATGAGAAAGATGAAACACCATTGTTTCCTTCTGTTCTATCTGGGCCAAGATGACCATGGGGTTCTTGTGCATGACTTTCATGAACCATCTTACACTATTTTAATGTTTCTTATCCAGATCAACTGGAATGCTGGTTTTATGTGTTTTTGTTCCATTAACAGACTTTATCCTATACATAATTGATAACCACATGATCTGAGTGACAACTAACTGATCTTCCAAACATCTTTTATGGCATGTAACTTTCAACATGCACAGGGCATAAGATAAAGAAAAATAAGATCATTAATTGCAATTGAGAAGTTCAAGTCTATACAAGTTAAAGTTCACTTTAAAGTTGCCATTTGGGGCTTTTAAGGAAGCATTTGTTACATGTTAAATAGGTTTTGAGCGCTCACAAGTCACAAATCATTTGTTACTCGTATTCGTTTTGCAGAGAGAGAGAGAGAGAGAGAAAGAGAACATTCTACATTGCATTTAATTAGCTAACCAACACGACATATGGTTTCAATTATAATAAGAAAAAAGGAAGAAGAAAAAATAATTATAGGCGACCTGTGCCAAGTAAAATGACTTAAATCCCTCATTTACTACTAAATTCTTTACACAGGTGGTAGCTGTTTCACACAATCCACAGTGTCCGGAAGATGCCTCTCATTGGGTGGTTTTAACCCCTTTTTCAACCACCGGTTTACAAGAGCCAGTTCAGTTCTCCGTACCTGTAAACAATTATATTAGATCATTTTTGCTGGCTTCTGTAGATCAGAACGTCATAAATATGGTAACGAGTAGACTCAGATGTTTGCAGCCGAAGTGGAGCCAAAATTTTCACTTGCGTATTGACATCATCTATGTCTGCGTAGAATGTAACATAAGTACTAACAATAATAGGTTAGATAACTTCTAGGGGTACATGAATAAGGCCAACAAATACATCACGAAGTATATCAATCAGAGAATCCAATTAAGACAATGCATGTACAAAAGGTTTGGATAGTGGACTATAGGTTTAGTTGTCACTTTTACTAAAAGGGTAAATGACAAAAATCGGCTACGTACTGCCACAAGTTATTCCATGTATGTAACCTACCAAATAAATTGTTTAAGTATGCAACCAACCGGATAAACCTGTACTTATGTGAGTAATATGGTAACGTGAAACCTGTTTAACCGGTCAATTTGAATTTCAAATATTTTTATTTTTTTAATTAAATGTGACATGGAAATTGAGTGTGATGTGGCTTGTATCTAACTGGATTTTTAAGAAAAATGACAGGTATCGTATTTTCGATTCAATTTCTTCAGTATCATCATCATCATCATCCTAACAAACTTACAACCTTTCAATTATTTTATCTAGATCTAACCTTAGATCAAACACATAAAGTATACAAATATGATTTTCCTTTTTTCCGTTCATCATCTTGTAATGTAACAGACAAACTAAACACCATATTTGATTATGTTGTAATCAGTAATCACCATCATCAACATATTTACGACAAATAACCGGAGAATAAACATGACCATCGCATCCATCACCATCATAACGTTTGATGGTCTGGATAACAACAACAACGATAAATCATCATTACCATCATTAAAATCACCAAACTATTTCTAAATTACAATCAATAAGCAAAAGTATATGTTCAGATCTCATTTTAAACAACAACCCACATCAAATCGCGTTTTTCACATCAGACCTAAGGGTTCTAAATTTCAGATCTGACAACGAAAACGCCGCTACTTCTGGTGTTGCTTCTCGAGCAGATATTCCGATCTCAATCGATTTATGGTCTCGAGCAGGTTGATGGTTAAGATCGGATTAATTTATAGCGGAATCGGGTGGTGGTCTCGTGTAGTTTGTAGCCGGAGTCAGTTTTACGCAGATTGCCAGAAAATGTTGCTCTGGCGCCTGTGGTTTGCAACATGCTGGTGTTTGTTGATACAACGGAGATTAATTCATTGATTGTTTAGTAAAAGTTAGGGATAATTGCTAGAGTTAAGTTAGAATTTGGTTGCATCCTTAAACCTATAATCATATGTTATATTGTTGTTGATATTTTATGTTGTCGATCAATTTCTTGCATTTGTGATGCCGTAAGTTTTTATGGATGATGATGATGATATCATATTTTTAAATTTATATGATTTATGTAATATTTTAATTTAATGGAAATAAAAATAGATAAATAATAAGAATATAATGGTAGTTTGCCACCTGTATAAATGACCCGGGAAAAAAAAATATGTGCGGCAGATGACGTGTAGTCTAGTCAGCATTTTATAATTTGAAACGGTAAAATCTCACTTTTCAAAGATTTCAACATAAAACCTTCCAGTTGGTTGCGTACTTAAACAATTTATTTGGTAGGTTGCATACTTGGAAAATTTTGTGGCAGTACATAACCGATTTTTATCATTTACCCTTACTAAAAGTACTTACTCTTTGATTTTTACTAGTATCCCTTAATGTGGCTTTGATTTGAAACTTTGATTATATTATCTACAATACTATAAAAGTTGAGTCTAGGAGTAATAATGACTTATTAACCACAATAATAAATGATAGTAAAATATGGTAAAACTATGGTTAAAACTTAAAACTAAATGATGATTGATATCGCACATTTTGGCTATATAAATCTATCGCGTTATCATTGTTTTGCATATGTATTTGAGTAGATTTCTGGAATTTTCGATACTTATTTTATTTGGAAATCCAATTCAGGTCAAAAGCTGAAATCGCATGCGAATGGTCGTAGATTTGATGAAGTTTGGAGCATGATCATCAAAGCTGGCTGGGCTGGAATTACACTATAGCCGATCGGCTATTCATCTTAAGCCGATCGGTTTATCACATATAGCAGATCGGCTATATAAAGAAGATCGGCTATTCCTTTGTTAAATCATTACAGAACTTGCCCATTGTTGAAGCTAGAGGAATTGAACTAGCGAAGCCGTTCGGCTATACCACTTCAGCCGTTCGGCTAAGGCTGAAAAGCCGATCGGCTATGACCTTAAAGCCGATCGGCTTGGCTTCGATCTGAGCAGAGTACGAGGTTGTTTGTTGTGTTGTGCGTTTTTGATTGGTTGGCATTTAATGCCCAACCGTTTTTTGCCCTTTTTCAGCTCCATTTAAAATAAAATAAAAAAAAAAAAGAAAAGGGTGAAAGAGGTTTTCAGCTTCATTTTATCAATATCATATCATCACCATCGACTATCCATCTCTCTCTCTCGGCAGAAAAACACACACACATTAACTCCTCTCTTCACCTTCACTATCTTCATTCATTACCTTCACCAACAATATTCACCTCATCTACTCTCAATTTTCTTAAAGATTTCACTTGGAGATTTGGAGAGGATCATCAAGCAAGCAACAATTTCGCCTAGAACATTATTGCATTTGTGTAATAACTTTGGTATAATCTATTTTTAACTTAATCTCAAGTTATTAATGATTTCTTTAAATGTTTGTGATTGTTGTTTGATTATGTTTATTATGAGTGGCTAGTTGCTTATGTGCTTGTTTGGATGAAATAGCTAGTTGATTAGGGGTGTATCTTTTGGTGTTAATTTATGCTTTGAGTTTGTGAATCATCCACGGATTTGTATGTATTCGGTTTGTTGTTGTTATTAAACTTTTGGCATTTTAACTAAGCGGTTTTAGCAAGTGCTTGTTGCTTATAAAAATATTTATTTAGTTGTTCACCATTTGTGGAACAAAGCATTGGTGATTGTAACAATAACGAATTAGATAAATACAAGTTAGCGATTATAGTGAATGTTTGTCGTGTGGATGATCGGAGAACCTTGCGTGATTGAGCTTAGTCTCTAGAATTTGGCCATTTGGTAATTTACTAATTGATATAGCGAACGTTTTCAACCTATTGAATTGCTATTGATTATTTGTCTATAAACAATTGAACAAAATTGCGAACGTAACTTTGGAATGTGTCAAATGATTTAGCTAAATTGTGCAAGTTTGTAACCATGGCGAACGTCCGTTACTTGATTAAATCATAGGTTTGTTAATTGAAGTTGAACGATAGGTCTTAGCGAACGTTGAGCTTATGTTTGATGAATGTTGCCTTAGCATATGTCTTAACCGGTTATAATTCTACACCCCGAAATCACTAGTGAAATAATCCAAGCAATCATTGTTTCTAATATTTGAAAGTTCCAAACAATCAATCCGACTCTTCAGAGTCCACCTGCCTAGATTAGCTAAAATTGTAGTGTTTAAGCATTGTGACAATTCGGTCACACAAACCAACCACATTTTATTTTCTCTCTTTAAATTGCTCACACTTATCTTGATTGTATAAACCAAGTTCCCTGTGTTCGAGCCCGAACTTACCAAACTATACTACTACTCGACAGGGTCTACTGCCCGGTTGTGTTTTGGTCTAGCTCGGTACTTTTTGGTTTACTTATCAACGATAAATTTTATAACTGGATTTAACACATCAAGTTTTTGGTGCCGCTGCCGGGGATCTTTGACTTGTGATCTTGATTTAAGTGTGATTAATTGATCCTTTCTAGAATTTATTCTTGGAAAGTTATATTTTTGTTTGTATTGCGCCGGTGCGTTGATGGTTTTATCTTTTGTGATCTTTCAGGTTTGATTTGGTAGTGGATGAACACAAGGAGCTCCGGTAAAGAGCTTCTAAGTCCTTTGTCCAATCCGGAGAAGACCAAAAGAAACAAACGAAGGAGGAAGCCAAATCAAAGATCATCGGATTCATCTAGTAGTCAAACGGATACCGATACATCTTCGGGAAACACCGTTGAAGTGGAAGAGACTTTTGTGGACGAACCTCCATCACTCGAAGAAGATCCTTCAACACCTTCCGAAGGTGAAGAAGAGATGGCGGATGAGGATGATACTCCTATTTTCTCTAGGACAAGAACCGTTGCACCGACACCCGAGTCGGCCATACGGGTTCAAGATAATGAGAATGATAATTTCTCTTTGAAGGGTCATCATATGCAACTTATTCGAGACACCCAATTTGATGGAAGGGTGCGGGCCGATCCGCACAAACATATTGCTAGTTTTCTTGAGATAGGAAGTTACTTCAAGTATGGTTCAAAAATGGATGAGGCGATTCGACTAAGGACCTTTCCTATGTCCTTATGCGGTGAAGCCAAGATTTGGTACCAAGAGTTGGAGCCAAACACGATTAGATCATGGAATGAGATGAGGGAAGCTTTTGTGAGACGGTTTTATCCTCCGGCATTAGCCGAACGTTTATTGAATGAGATTAGGGCCTTTAAACAACAAGAAGGCGAGACTTTGGTAGAAGCATGGTGTCGGTTAAAGGAAATGTTGAGAAATTGTCATGGGCATGGGCTATCAAAGGCGGAGATTATTACATTGTTTTACAATGGGCTTGGCATTGAATCGGCTAATGTTCTTGATGCCGCGGGAGGAGGTGTGTTTCTTTATAAGACACCGAACGAAGCGTGGAAGGTGTTAGAGGATAAAGTAATCCAAAGTTTGAATTGGGCGAAAGACAAGGGAGGTAAACCGGTTAGGAAGCATGTTGCCTTCGCGGAAGGAAGTAGTAGTGGTGGAAGCTCTAACGACTCGGGTATGATGAAGGAAATAAAGGCCTTGTCGTCTAAGTTTGATGCACAATTTAAGACACTCAAGGGTGAACTCAAAGAACTTAGAGAGGGTTGCGGAAATTGTGGTGGAAATCACGCCACGGCGAATTGTGTACAAGACGATTTGCCTATAGTGGGAGATGAGGAAGGAGTAAATTTCCTTCAACAAGGAAATTATCAAAGTGGAAACTACCAACGGGGTGGTTACCAAAATAGAAACTCAGGTGGTTATCAAGGAGGAGGCTACAACCAAAACCAAAACCGATTTTCTAGACCAAATCAAAATTACAACCAAACCTCAAACCAAAGCTACAATCAAAACCAATCCCAAAACCCATCTAGAGACAACCAACCACCACCGGTTCAAAAACAAGAACCAACCTTATCGCCAATGGAGCAAATGATGAAAGACTTCATGGCAAAACAAGATGCTTGTACCGAAAGATTGAAGACCCAAATGACAAACATAAGGTTAAGCGTGGAGCAAGGCCAAAAGAACCAACAAGCTTCCATTCAAGATTTGGAACGAAAGATGGATCGTTTGTCGGAAGGGCAAAGTATTAGGCCAACCGGTGGATTACCAAGCAATACCCAACAAAACCCGAGACAACCATCTACTTCTAGTGGAGGATCCAAACCATACCAACCACCACCCGCGAGGAATGAGCATGTGAATGCTATTACAACACGGAGCGGGAAGAGAATGTTGATGCGCCTACACCAACGGGCACACCGGTGTCACCTACACCGGTTGTAAAAGCTTACAAGCCGAAGATTCCTTATCCCCAAAGGTTAAGGAAAGAGAAGATGGTGGCCCAATAATGAAAATTTGTGGACATGATCAAAGGCATCCGAATCAATGTGCCTTTGGTTGATGTGTTAGTCGGAATGCCGAACTATGCCAAATTCATCAAAGATTTGGTGAGCAACAAAGAAAAGCTTTCGGAAGCTTCGGCAATGTTTTTGAACGAAGAATGCTTGGTAATTGTTCAAAACCAAATCCCACCAAAGCTCGGCGACCCGGGGAGTTTTATCATTTCATGCACTTTGGGTAAAATCATTACTTGCGATGCACTAGCGGACCTAGGGGCTAGTATAAATTTGATGCCATATTCACTATATGCTAAGTTGTCCTTAGGATCCCTCTCCCCCACCCGCATGAGCGTTAGGTTAGCCGATAGATCTTTCCAATATCCCGTTGGGATTGCGGAAAACATGTTGATAGAGGTTGGCCAATTCACTTTCCCGGTTGACTTTGTTATCCTCGAAATGGAGGAGGATAGTAAAGTGCCATTGATTTTAGGAAGACCATTTATGCACACCGCGGATGCTATAATAGGAGTCAAAGACAAGAAATTGACCCTAGGAGTAGGTGATGAAAGGATTGCCTTCACGGTCGACAAGGCCATGAAGCATTCTTATTCTAACGATGATTCTTGTTTTAGAATTGATGTTATAGATGAAGCTGTGGATGAAGAATTACAAGGTTTGCTTGGAATCGAGTCGGAGCTTGTTGACTTCTTGGAGTCTACTCAAGAAGGAATGACCGAGGAAGAGTTGGTAATGAGCATAGAAGAGACAAATGATGAAGATGAGCTAATTTATGAGGACACTTTTGAGGAGCTCACAAAGGATGACCATATGCGAATCAAAACGTCCTTGGAAGATCCGCCAACGGATTTGGAGTTGAAAGAACTTCCAAGTCATTTGGAATATGCATACCTTCATGAGGAAAATTTGTTGCCCATAATCATTTCTTCATCTCTTTTACCTCATGAAAAATCTAAATTGATTGATGTGCTTGTGGCTCGCAAAGGAGCTTTCGCTTGGCGCATATCCGACATACCGGGAATAAGCCCATCTTTTTGTAAGCACAAAATCAATTTTGTGGATGATTTTAAACCCGTTGTCCAAAGACAACGGAGGCTTAATCCTAATATGGTGGATGTGGTCAAGAAATAAGTTATCAAGCTTCTTGATGCGGGTATCATTTACCCCATCGCGGATAGCTCATGGGTAAGCCCGGTACATTGTGTGCCGAAAAAGGGGGGTATGACGGTGGTGGCCAATGATAAAAATGAAATGATTCCCACAAGAACCGTGACCGGGTGGCGGGTTTGCATTGACTATAGAAAATTGAATGACGCCACTAGGAAAGACCACTTTCCCTTGCCCTTTATCGACCAAATGCTTGAAAGACTTGCGGGTAATGAATTTTATTGTTTTCTTGATGGGTTCTCGGGATATTTTCAAATCCCCATAGACCCCGAAGATCAAGAGAAGACTACTTTCACTTGCCCTTTTGGAACCTATGCTTACCGGCGAATGCCTTTTGGGCTATGCAATGCCCCGGCCACCTTTCAAAGGTGCATGATCGCCATCTTTCACGACATGGTTGAGACCTCCATGGAAGTTTTCATGGATGACTTTTCCGTGTTTGGGAACTCGTTTGAATCTTGTTTATCCAACTTGGATAAAATGCTCGAGAGATGTGAGAGAGCCCACCTAGTCTTGAATTGGGAGAAATGCCATTTTATGGTAAAAGAGGGTATCGTGTTGGGGCACAAAGTTTCGGGTCTAGGAATAGAGGTTGACCGGGCTAAAATTGATGTCATTGCTAAATTACCTCCACCGACCAATGTTAAGGGCATTAGAAGTTTCCTAGGACATGCCGGTTTCTACCGTAGATTTATCAAGGACTTCTCAAAATCACAAGACCCATGACCAAGCTACTTGAAAAGGATGCCCCATTTGTATTTGATGGCCCGTGCTTGAGTGCATTTTCGACCTTGAAAGACCATTTGACCAATGCACCTATAATAGTTTCCCCCGATTGGTCCAAGCCCTTTGGGTTGATGTGTGATGCTAGCGACTTTGCCGTAGGAGCCGTCCTAGGACAAAGAGAGGACAAGCATTTCAAGCCTATTTATTTTGCTAGCAAAACACTAAATGGCACTCAACAAAATTACACCACAACCGAAAAGGAATTACTTGCCGTGGTGTTTGCCTTTGACAAATTTAGGCAATATATTGTGCTTTCTAAAACCGTAGTTTTCACCGATCATTCGGCTCTAAAGTATCTCTTTAACAAACAAGATGCTAAACCCCGTCTCATCTGTTGGATTCTTCTTTTACAAGAATTCGACATTGAGATAAAGGATAAGAAAGGAGTCGAAAACCTTGCCGCCGATCACTTGTCAAGATTGGAAAATCCACATCTTGACAAGCAAGGCGATACTAATATTGATGATTCCTTTCCCGAGGAATTTCTTTTGCAGGTAGGTGATGAAAAGGAGGATGAGGCACCATGGTATGCTGATTTGGCAAATTACTTGGTTGGGGGCGTTTTAAGGAAGGGCATGAGTCATCAAGAGAAAAGCAAATTTTTCTCTAATGTGAAGCATTATTTTTAGGAGGAGCCAAACTTGTTCCGCGTTTGTGCGGATGGAATGATTAGAAGATGTGTTTCGGGTGGAGAAACAAGAGAAATTTTGGATGCTTGCCACCATGGACCTACCGGAGGTCATTATGGTCCATCGGTTACCGCTAAGAAGGTGTTTGATGCGGGTTTCTATTGGCCAACAATCTTCAAAGAGGCTAACACCCTATGTCAAACTTGCGATGCTTGTCAAAGAACCGGAAACATCTCCAAAAGAGATGAAATGCCTCAAACAAGCATCAAAGTTTGTGAGGTTTTTGACATATGGGGTATTGATTTCATGGGTTCATTCCCGCCATCATTCAAAAATGAATACATTTTGGTTGCGGTAGATTATGTGTCCAAATGGGCGGATGTAACACCTGCATAATTAGGATAATTAATTATGCCTAATTGTTTGTAACTAGTTGTAATTAGTATGTAATAGGACTAATTACAGGCTCTATTTGTATATATATATAAGGTGATTATATATATATGTGTGTACTTACGCGATTTGGATAAATCGTACGAATTAACCGGACGGAGTCCGACACAGTTTATTTGGACGTTGGTGACAGAAATTTACTTAAATAATGAGAACGTATTTTGTTATATAAAATACACAACCAAACGAGCATTATTTATATATTATCGCGACGACATTTTAACTAACGCAACAAAACGTAATAAACGCGACTTAATAATTTAAATATTGCGACAAATGTTTTACTATTAATTTCAAAGTATTTTTACTTAAATACTCCAGTTACGTTTTAAAAATATAAACGTTTGGTTAAATATGAAAAACTAGTGAATAAACGATTAGGACACGGAGTCAACACTGTGTTTTGGGGAGTATTTTCCCCCTCCTTCCTTTTGGATCAGCCACCAACCCAAACCCCCACCCCAATTTCCCTTTCCATTTTCATTCTAACTAAACACACACAAACCACAAACTCTCTCAACCTCAATTCACACCAAATTTTCAACATCAAATCTCGACCACGAAAATTACATATTCGGAATCACCATCACGAGTGGAGCAAGAATATCAATACCGTCTTCATCAATTCATCCTCCATTTAGCTCGATTTGCAAAAGTAAGAAATTCCTAAAATCTTAGATCTATTCAATTTGGTGTAATGTTTTGATGTTTTGATGTGTACACAACTTAGATATAACCTAATACATGAAGAATACACGATTTTATAGCTCAAAAATGGGTTAGATTTGCGTTTTTGGTCGAAAATTCTTGAAACCCGAAAGTTTCTGGGCTGGTGTTCATACATGCGACACAAGCCTTGTGTCGCATGCTGTGTCGCATAAACCCGTTTGTGTCGCACCTTGTGTCGTACCAATCCTTTAGTGTCGTAACCTTTGCGACACAATATTGTGTCGCACTCTATGTCGCATACTATGTCGTATTTAATACGACACAACCGTTCTGTCGCTATTGAATTAGCATCGCAAGCTTTTTGCGACACAACCACTGTGTCGCAGAGCTATTATGTCGCATCCTTCATGCGACACAACCCTTGTGTCGCATACAAATCCTTGTGTCGCAGCTTATGTCGTAGAAAACAGAAAACTTGGAAATTTTAAAGGATTTTCACTATAGAAAAGTCAAAGTTACTGTAGCAAAAAGTCAAATTTTACTGTAGCAATTCACTGTAGCACATTTACTGTAGCAAAGTCAACATTTTAGAATTTTTGCTACAAACCGTCACCAACGGGCCAAACATGTTTTCCAACAAACAAACAATTACAAACATACGGACAAACACTGGATATACTAGTTGTGTACAACTAAACGAAACGTCTCGTGAGACGCATACTTACATAACTTCATATGATTAGGCATTTGAAGGTTACGGGTTCAGAGAACCTGCTTGCTTTACTTACTACTTGCTAATTGCAACTGATTACTACAAGACTCAGGTGAGTCTTACGGCTCCACTTTTACTGTTTTATCTTATTGGGGGAGATACATGCTACTGATTTTTCTTGAACACAAGTGCTAAACTGTTTACTATACCAAACGGAATTGCATGAGTTTACTTACAAACAGAAGTCTCTCCATCATATATCGTTAGTTATGGACTTAAGCGCGAACACTAGTTAATGGATCCATTAGGGAAATGACCCTCCCCGCCCGGGGCAGTAGCGCTGCCACGTACAGATTTACACGTATAAACGGGTGACTAATTATTCGTTACTGATGCTTGCTCATTTACGAGCATGTCACGGGAGCAAACTTATTACTTACGGGTTAAGCTTCGATTATGAGCCTCATGGCAACGGTATAAACTTACTTACTTACATTTGCGGGATTGCAAATGCTGGTTTACGATTTCTGGATTGAAATTGCTGATTTTACGCCTACGGGCATTACTAATGAAATCTCGTGTTCAAAGCCGATATTAATTACAAACCTGTGAGATTCACCAACCTTTTGGTTGACACTTTTTAGCATGTTTTCTCAGGTACCCGGATGGAGTAGGATTACTCCAGGATTTTAGCTAGAGTCGCATGATTTCAACACAACTGCATTAACGGAGATTCTTAGCATTATCTTTTGTATATTTTGATTATGTAATAGAATCTCCCGCTACACGCGCGGACTCTAGGGAAACTACATTTTTGTATACGAAAACACTAAGTTTTCAAACAATATATCTATGGAAGGTAACTAATTTACAAACGTTGCATATAGATGTCGTTTACTTTATCTTTGTGCTGTGATATTTGATTAGTAACACCCCAAATTATGCTTCCGCAAAACAGTGAATTTCGGGGGTGTTACAGATTGGTATCAGAGCCTAAGGTTATAGTGAACTAGGTTGCATTTAGTGGGCCTAGACTATGACCGTTAGGCAGTATTCTCTTATTAGACATGACTGGTTCAGAAATTACAGCATACGACTTTAATTTAACATAGCCTGATCAACTATGTACAATTAAGGAAAGATGATGTAAGGTCTGAAATGATTATGTTGAACGGGGATACGTTAGTTGACTCTGACCACGAGAGAACCGGACCATTACTTGATACGTACTAGACAATAGGCTGGATATGATATATGTATATATATTAGCCTCGTCTTACTTACATTCTGCCACAGGAATGGCAAACACACCACCTAATCCGTCACACTCTCACTCACATGGGTCAAGGAACCCACGAGTAGCCAGGAGGAACACAAGGCCGCCTCGAAACAGCCCCTATCCTGTTCATAACTCTCAGGAATCGGCACATCTCACGTTGCAAGTGTTTGCTACCCAATTCCGCCGTCAAGAGCAAAGGCTCGAAAGTCTCGAACGGGAACAACACCGAATGACCTACCTGCTTCGCCAAGCACTTGATCACATATCCCAACTCCAGCGAGAACAAGAGGATACCAACCTCTCTGTAAGCATAATTCAGGACTCAATGACCGCCGAATTAGGTGCGGATGAACTTGTAAGAAACCGACTAGAGGAATGTGAACAACGTTCACAGGAGACTGAGGATCACTCTCGTGTACTAGCACAACGACTGGCCTTAGTTGAAGACAATGCCAGGCAAACCAACAGGCTGGCAGAAACCGTGGACCGCCTTGTCGCGCTGATGGAACAGATTAATCTACATTAAGACTAGTGTAGTCTTTGTCTCGTAATCTAATGACTATCTAGCGCTATTCTATAAACTAGTCGGATGTAACAATTCCTGACACCTTTTGTAATATCTCTGTAGGATGTAACCTTTGAACTCGCATTATCCATCAAATATTCCTTGATATTTCAACTCATAATAATTGTCATTTTTCCATGTTGATGTTATGTATTACTGCTTTTATACATGTACATCTGTGACAATTACAAGTTCCTACAAAATCTCATGTATCTTCATTTCTTTTATTGAAGAATCATGCCGCCAAAGACAAGACCATACACCGATGCCCAGATTACCTCCCTTATAACCCAGGCTGTTACTGAAGCCTTGGCTCGGAATACTCCACCAAATTCCACGAGGAACAGCGATGCCGCTGAAACCCCTACTGCTAAACCCTGTTCATACAAAGACTTTCAGAACTGCAAACCTCTAAACTTTGCAGGTACTGAGGGAGCTATCGGTCTAGTACGCTGGATCGAGAAAGTCGAATCCGTATTTCTGATCTGCAACTGTGCGGAAGGAGACAAAGTTAAGTTCTCCGTTAGTACTTTTACTGACACCGCACTCACCTGGTAGAACACCTATGCCCAGACTGTGGGTGTTGCTAATGCTTACAAACTCCCGTGGGAGGAATTGAAGGAGATGTTGAGGGGCGAGTACTGCCCCAGGGATGAATTGAAACAGCTGGAAATGGAATTCTGGAACCACAAGATGCAGGGTGATGACATCACCGGTTATACCAACCGTTTCCACCAACTGGCACTTCTGTGCCCAACCATGGTCGATCCTGAGTACAAGAGGATCGAGAAATTCGTTGATGGACTTCCCGAGAGACTACAGGACCTGGTGACTTCATCCAAACCGGGTACTATTCAGAGCGCCATCCGTATGGCCCATGAACTAACGGCAAATTCTGTCCGCCGTGGCACAACTTCAACCCCATCTGCAAACAACAAACGCAAGTGGGAAGGTAACCCCAACTCATCCAACCAAACCTCCAACAAAAAGCCTGAGTACATTAAGGCTTATTCATCGGGGACTTCGGAAAAGAAAGGGTACAGCGGGAACAAGCCTTACTGTTCCAAATGCAGCCGCCATCATGACGGTTCTTGCCCTTGCTCCAACTGCAAACGGTTCGGGCATCTAGCCAAGGATTGTCGAACCAACATTTCTACCCCTAACACCAATGCACCAAAGGCCTGCTTTGGGTGCGGAAATTCAGGGCACTTCAAGAAAGATTGCCCAAAGCTGAAAAACAACAACAACCCTGCTCGTGGTAGAGCATTCGTTATCAAGGCTGGGGAAGCCAGACAAGACCCGAATGTCGTGACGGGTACGTTCCTTCTCAACGACCTTACTGCTTCTGTATTATTTGATACCGGTGCCGATAGAAGCTTCATTTCTGAGAAATTTAGCCCTTTACTTGATATAACTCCCACTGCCTTAGATGCTAAATACATTGTAGAATTAGCTAACGGCAAACTGATTGAGACTGATAGCATCATACACAACTGTACACTTAACCTCACGAACGAAACGTTTTCCATTGATTTAATCCCTGTCGAGATCGGCAGCTTCGATATTATTGTCGGTATGGATTGGTTATCCAAGCACCGAGCTGAAATCATCTGTCATGACAAACTCGTTCGCATACCTCTTGTCTCCGGTGGAACCTTAGTCCTACAAGGGGAGACCGGCAGACGAAATCTGAATATTGTCTCCTGTCTGAAAACTAGAAAATACCTACGAAAAGGGTATCAAGTCATCCTTGCACATGTAACGGAGAAGAAGTCGGAGGAGAAGCGACTTGAGGATGTTCCAATCGTGCGGGATTTCCCGGAAGTCTTTCCTGAAGACTTGCCCGGACTTCCGCCACCTAGACAAGTTGAATTTCAAATCGAACTTGTGCCCGGAGCTGCACCCGTGGCACGAGCCCCTTACCGTTTAGCACCATCCGAAATGCAGGAGTTGTCTAACCAACTACAGGAACTCCTGGACAGAGGATTCATTCGACCAAGTTCCTCGCCTTGGGGAGCTCCGGTCTTATTCGTGAAAAAGAAAGATGGATCTTTCCGCATGTGTATCGACTACCGAGAGCTGAATAAGCTAACCATAAAGAATCGGTACCCACTTCCTAGAATCGATGACCTATTTGACCAACTCCAGGGATCGAGTGTTTACTCAAAGATTGATCTACGGTCGGGTTATCATCAACTCCGAGTCCGTGACAATGATATCCCAAAGACAGCTTTCCGAACTCGTTATGGGCATTACGAATTCCAAGTGATGCCGTTCGGGTTGACCAACGCACCGGCCGTATTCATGGACCTTATGAATCGGGTGTGCAAACCATATCTTGACAAATTCGTCATTGTGTTCATCGATGATATCTTGATTTACTCTCGCAACGAGCAGGAACATGCTCAACATCTGAAAACCATTCTAAGACTCCTAAAACACGAAGAGTTATATGCCAAATTCTCTAAGTGTGAGTTCTGGATTCGAACCGTTCAATTCCTCGGGCACGTGATTGACGGCCAAGGAATTCATGTTGATCCCGCCAAGATTGAAGCAATCAAGGGCTGGGAGTCACCGACCACTCCAACCGAAGTGAGACAATTCTTAGGTCTTGCTGGTTATTACCGCCGATTCATCGAAAACTTTTCAAGAATAGCTGTTCCCCTAACCACACTGACTCAGAAAGATAAGAAGTTCGATTGGACTGATAAACAAGAGTCAGCCTTCCAGCTATTGAAAAACAAACTTTGCAGTGCACCAATCTTGTCCTTACCCGAGGGCACCGACGATTTCGTAGTTTACTGCGACGCCTCACACCAAGGACTTGGTTGTGTGTTGATGCAACGGGAAAAAGTCATTGCCTATGCCTCACGACAACTAAAAATTCACGAGAAAAACTATACGACCCACGACCTCGAGTTAGGTGCTGTGGTCTTCGCATTGAAAATCTGGAGACATTATCTCTACGGTACGAAAAGCACCATCTTTACCGATAACAAAAGTCTCCAACACATATTCGATCAGAAAGATCTAAACATGAGACAACGTCGCTGGGTTGAGTTACTTAGTGACTACGACTGCGAGATCAAATACCATCCGGGCAAGGCTAACGTAGTTGCCGATGCCTTAAGCCGAAAAGAACGAGTGAAACCCCTTCGAGTCCGAGCACTTTCTATGACAATTCATAACGAGCTTCCTGCTCAAATCCTTACCGCTCAACTTGAAGCACTCAACGATGAAAACTTGAAAAATGAAGCCTTGCGAGGCTTGGATAAACAATTCGAAACCAAACCCGATGGAACTCGATACTTCTCTAACCGGGTGTGGTTACCCAAATTCGGAAACTTGCGAGATTTGGTGATGGCTGAAGCTCACAAATCTCGATACTCTATACATCCTGGTTCTGACAAGATGTATCACGACGTCAAAGGGTTGTATTGGTGGCCTAACATGAAAGCTGACATTGCCTTGTATGTCAGTAAATGCCTAACCTGTTCCAAAGTCAAGGCCGAACACCAAAGACCCTCGGGGTTGCTCCAACAACCTGAAATTCCTCAATGGAAATGGGAACAGATTTCCATGGACTTCATTACCAAACTACCGAAAACTTCGAGTGGTTGCGATACCATTTGGGTGATCGTGGACCGTCTCACGAAATCTGCTCATTTTCTGGCCATCAAGGAAACCGACAAGATGGAGCGTCTGACTCGCATCTACATCAAAGAAATCATCTCGCGACACGGTGTACCTATCTCGATCATCTCGGATAGGGACAGCCGTTTTACTTCTAACTTTTGGCAATCATTACAGAAATCTCTTGGTACTCGTCTGGATATGAGTACTGCTTATCACCCGCAAACCGATGGCCAAAGCGAGCGAACTATTCAAACACTGGAGGATATGCTACGAGCCTGCGTAGTTGACTTCGGTACTTCTTGGGAAAATCACTTACCGTTGTGCGAGTTCTCGTACAACAACAGTTACCATACCAGCATAAAGGCTGCACCCTTCGAGGCACTTTACGGGCGTAAGTGCCGATCGCCTATCTGTTGGACTGAGTTAGGAGATTCCCAACTTACGGGTCCAGAAATCATTCAGGAAACTACTGAGAAAATCATCGGTATCCAAAACCGGCTGAAAGCCGCACGTGATCGTCAGAAAAGCTATGCTGACGTGAGACGCAAACACCTTGAGTTCCAGGTAGGGGACAAGGTACTTCTCAAAGTGGCACCGTGGAAGGGTGTCATTCGATTCGGAAAGCGAGGCAAACTAAATCCTAGATACATCGGACCATTCGAAATCCTGGAAAGGATTGGTCCAGTGGCATACCGCCTGCAACTTCCTGCTGAACTTAGTAGCGTACACAACACATTCCACATTTCTAACTTGAAGAAATGTCTGTCTGACGAGACACTGATTATACCGCTCGACGAAATTCAAATCGATGATAAACTTCATTTTGTCGAGGAACCTATGGAAATCATGGACCGCGAGGTCAAGCAATTAAAACAGAGTCGTATTCCCATCGTAAAAGTCAGGTGGAATTATAGACGTGGTCCTGAATTCACCTGGGAACGGGAAGACCAAATACGACAGAAATACCCACATCTTTTCCCAGATAACGCACCGTCCGTGCACTCAAGCTAATTTCGGGACGAAATTTCTTTAACAAGGGGAGAATGTAACACCTGCATAATTAGGATAATTAATTATGCCTAATTGTTTGTAACTAGTTGTAATTAGTATGTAATAGGACTAATTACAGGCTCTATTTGTATATATATATATAAGGTGATTATATATATATGTGTGTACTTACGCGATTTGGATAAATCGTACGAATTAACCGGACGGAGTCCGACACAGTTTATTTGGACGTTGGTGACAGAAATTTACTTAAATAATGAGAACGTATTTTGTTATATAAAATACACAACCAAACGAGCATTATTTATATATTATCGCGACGACATTTTAACTAACGCAACAAAACGTAATAAACGCGACTTAATAATTTAAATATTGCGACAAATGTTTTACTATTAATTTCAAAGTATTTTTACTTAAATACTCCAGTTACGTTTTAAAAATATAAACGTTTGGTTAAATATGAAAAACTAGTGAATAAACGATTAGGACACGGAGTCAACACTGTGTTTTGGGGAGTATTTTCCCCCTCCTTCCTTTTGGATCAGCCACCAACCCAAACCCCCACCCCAATTTCCCTTTCCATTTTCATTCTAACTAAACACACACAAACCACAAACTCTCTCAACCTCAATTCACACCAAATTTTCAACATCAAATCTCGACCACGAAAATTACATATTCGGAATCACCATCACGAGTGGAGCAAGAATATCAATACCGTCTTCATCAATTCATCCTCCATTTAGCTCGATTTGCAAAAGTAAGAAATTCCTAAAATCTTAGATCTATTCAATTTGGTGTAATGTTTTGATGTTTTGATGTGTACACAACTTAGATATAACCTAATACATGAAGAATACACGATTTTATAGCTCAAAAATGGGTTAGATTTGCGTTTTTGGTCGAAAATTCTTGAAACCCGAAAGTTTCTGGGCTGGTGTTCATACATGCGACACAAGCCTTGTGTCGCATGCTGTGTCGCATAAACCCGTTTGTGTCGCACCTTGTGTCGTACCAATCCTTTAGTGTCGTAACCTTTGCGACACAATATTGTGTCGCACTCTATGTCGCATACTATGTCGTATTTAATACGACACAACCGTTCTGTCGCTATTGAATTAGCATCGCAAGCTTTTTGCGACACAACCACTGTGTCGCAGAGCTATTATGTCGCATCCTTCATGCGACACAACCCTTGTGTCGCATACAAATCCTTGTGTCGCAGCTTATGTCGCAGAAAACAGAAAACTTGGAAATTTTAAAGGATTTTCACTATAGAAAAGTCAAAGTTACTGTAGCAAAAAGTCAAATTTTACTGTAGCAATTCACTGTAGCACATTTACTGTAGCAAAGTCAACATTTTAGAATTTTTGCTACAAACCGTCACCAACGGGCCAAACATGTTTTCCAACAAACAAACAATTACAAACATACGGACAAACACTGGATATACTAGTTGTGTACAACTAAACGAAACGTCTCGTGAGACGCATACTTACATAACTTCATATGATTAGGCATTTGAAGGTTACGGGTTCAGAGAACCTACTTGCTTTACTTACTACTTGCTAATTGCAACTGATTACTACAAGACTCAGGTGAGTCTTACGGCTCCACTTTTACTGTTTTATCTTATTGGGGGAGATACATGCTACTGATTTTTCTTGAACACAAGTGCTAAACTGTTTACTATACCAAACGGAATTGCATGAGTTTACTTACAAACAGAAGTCTCTCCATCATATATCGTTAGTTATGGACTTAAGCGCGAACACTAGTTAATGGATCCATTAGGGAAATGACCCTCCCCGCCCGGGGCAGTAGCGCTGCCACGTACAGATTTACACGTATAAACGGGTGACTAATTATTCGTTACTGATGCTTGCTCATTTACGAGCATGTCACGGGAGCAAACTTATTACTTACGGGTTAAGCTTCGATTATGAGCCTCATGGCAACGGTATAAACTTACTTACTTACATTTGCGGGATTGCAAATGCTGGTTTACGATTTCTGGATTGAAATTGCTGATTTTACGCCTACGGGCATTACTAATGAAATCTCGTGTTCAAAGCCGATATTAATTACAAACCTGTGAGATTCACCAACCTTTTGGTTGACACTTTTTAGCATGTTTTCTCAGGTACCCGGATGGAGTAGGATTACTCCAGGATTTTAGCTAGAGTCGCATGATTTCAACACAACTGCATTAACGGAGATTCTTAGCATTATCTTTTGTATATTTTGATTATGTAATAGAATCTCCCGCTACACGCGCGGACTCTAGGGAAACTACATTTTTGTATACGAAAACACTAAGTTTTCAAACAATATATCTATGGAAGGTAACTAATTTACAAACGTTGCATATAGATGTCGTTTACTTTATCTTTGTGCTGTGATATTTGATTAGTAACACCCCAAATTATGCTTCCGCAAAACAGTGAATTTCGGGGGTGTTACAGATTGGTATCAGAGCCTAAGGTTATAGTGAACTAGGTTGCATTTAGTGGGCCTAGACTATGACCGTTAGGCAGTATTCTCTTATTAGACATGACTGGTTCAGAAATTACAGCATACGACTTTAATTTAACATAGCCTGATCAACTATGTACAATTAAGGAAAGATGATGTAAGGTCTGAAATGATTATGTTGAACGGGGATACGTTAGTTGACTCTGACCACGAGAGAACCGGACCATTACTTGATACGTACTAGACAATAGGCTGGATATGATATATGTATATATATTAGCCTCGTCTTACTTACATTCTGCCACAGGAATGGCAAACACACCACCTAATCCGTCACACTCTCACTCACATGGGTCAAGGAACCCACGAGTAGCCAGGAGGAACACAAGGCCGCCTCGAAACAGCCCCTATCCTGTTCATAACTCTCAGGAATCGGCACATCTCACGTTGCAAGTGTTTGCTACCCAATTCCGCCGTCAAGAGCAAAGGCTCGAAAGTCTCGAACGGGAACAACACCGAATGACCTACCTGCTTCGCCAAGCACTTGATCACATATCCCAACTCCAGCGAGAACAAGAGGATACCAACCTCTCTGTAAGCATAATTCAGGACTCAATGACCGCCGAATTAGGTGCGGATGAACTTGTAAGAAACCGACTAGAGGAATGTGAACAACGTTCACAGGAGACTGAGGATCACTCTCGTGTACTAGCACAACGACTGGCCTTAGTTGAAGACAATGCCAGGCAAACCAACAGGCTGGCAGAAACCGTGGACCGCCTTGTCGCGCTGATGGAACAGATTAATCTACATTAAGACTAGTGTAGTCTTTGTCTCGTAATCTAATGACTATCTAGCGCTATTCTATAAACTAGTCGGATGTAACAATTCCTGACACCTTTTGTAATATCTCTGTAGGATGTAACCTTTGAACTCGCATTATCCATCAAATATTCCTTGATATTTCAACTCATAATAATTGTCATTTTTCCATGTTGATGTTATGTATTACTGCTTTTATACATGTACATCTGTGACAATTACAAGTTCCTACAAAATCTCATGTATCTTCATTTCTTTTATTGAAGAATCATGCCGCCAAAGACAAGACCATACACCGATGCCCAGATTACCTCCCTTATAACCCAGGCTGTTACTGAAGCCTTGGCTCGGAATACTCCACCAAATTCCACGAGGAACAGCGATGCCGCTGAAACCCCTACTGCTAAACCCTGTTCATACAAAGACTTTCAGAACTGCAAACCTCTAAACTTTGCAGGTACTGAGGGAGCTATCGGTCTAGTACGCTGGATCGAGAAAGTCGAATCCGTATTTCTGATCTGCAACTGTGCGGAAGGAGACAAAGTTAAGTTCTCCGTTAGTACTTTTACTGACACCGCACTCACCTGGTAGAACACCTATGCCCAGACTGTGGGTGTTGCTAATGCTTACAAACTCCCGTGGGAGGAATTGAAGGAGATGTTGAGGGGCGAGTACTGCCCCAGGGATGAATTGAAACAGCTGGAAATGGAATTCTGGAACCACAAGATGCAGGGTGATGACATCACCGGTTATACCAACCGTTTCCACCAACTGGCACTTCTGTGCCCAACCATGGTCGATCCTGAGTACAAGAGGATCGAGAAATTCGTTGATGGACTTCCCGAGAGACTACAGGACCTGGTGACTTCATCCAAACCGGGTACTATTCAGAGCGCCATCCGTATGGCCCATGAACTAACGGCAAATTCTGTCCGCCGTGGCACAACTTCAACCCCATCTGCAAACAACAAACGCAAGTGGGAAGGTAACCCCAACTCATCCAACCAAACCTCCAACAAAAAGCCTGAGTACATTAAGGCTTATTCATCGGGGACTTCGGAAAAGAAAGGGTACAGCGGGAACAAGCCTTACTGTTCCAAATGCAGCCGCCATCATGACAGTTCTTGCCCTTGCTCCAACTGCAAACGGTTCGGGCATCTAGCCAAGGATTGCCGAACCAACATTTCTACCCCTAACACCAATGCACCAAAGGCCTGCTTTGGGTGCGGAAATTCAGGGCACTTCAAGAAAGATTGCCCAAAGCTGAAAAACAACAACAACCCTGCTCGTGGTAGAGCATTCGTTATCAAGGCTGGGGAAGCCAGACAAGACCCGAATGTCGTGACGGGTACGTTCCTTCTCAACGACCTTACTGCTTCTGTATTATTTGATACCGGTGCCGATAGAAGCTTCATTTCTGAGAAATTTAGCCCTTTACTTGATATAACTCCCACTGCCTTAGATGCTAAATACATTGTAGAATTAGCTAACGGCAAACTGATTGAGACTGATAGCATCATACACAACTGTACACTTAACCTCACGAACGAAACGTTTTCCATTGATTTAATCCCTGTCGAGATCGGCAGCTTCGATATTATTGTCGGTATGGATTGGTTATCCAAGCACCGAGCTGAAATCATCTGTCATGACAAACTCGTTCGCATACCTCTTGTCTCCGGTGGAACCTTAGTCCTACAAGGGGAGACCGGCAGACGAAATCTGAATATTGTCTCCTGTCTGAAAACTAGAAAATACCTACGAAAAGGGTATCAAGCCATCCTTGCACATGTAACGGAGAAGAAGTCGGAGGAGAAGCGACTTGAGGATGTTCCAATCGTGCGGGATTTCCCGGAAGTCTTTCCTGAAGACTTGCCCGGACTTCCGCCACCTAGACAAGTTGAATTTCAAATCGAACTTGTGCCCGGAGCTGCACCCGTGGCACGAGCCCCTTACCGTTTAGCACCATCCGAAATGCAGGAGTTGTCTAACCAACTACAGGAACTCCTGGACAGAGGATTCATTCGACCAAGTTCCTCGCCTTGGGGAGCTCCGGTCTTATTCGTGAAAAAGAAAGATGGATCTTTCCGCATGTGTATCGACTACCGAGAGCTGAATAAGCTAACCATAAAGAATCGGTACCCACTTCCTAGAATCGATGACCTGTTTGACCAACTCCAGGGATCGAGTGTTTACTCAAAGATTGATCTACGGTCGGGTTATCATCAACTCCGATCCCGTGACAATGATATCCCAAAGACAGCTTTCCAAACACCCTATGTCAAACTTGCGATGCTTGTCAAAGAACCGGAAACATCTCCAAAAGAGATGAAATGCCTCAAACAAGCATCAAAGTTTGTGAGGTTTTTGACATATGGGGTATTGATTTCATGGGTTCATTCCCGCCATCATTCAAAAATGAATACATTTTGGTTGCGGTAGATTATGTGTCCAAATGGGCGGAAGCCAAAGCTTTACCCAAGAATGATGCTAGAGTGGTTATCGACTTCTTAAAGAGCTTGTTTTGTTGATTTGGTATGCCCAAGGCTTTGATTAGTGATAGGGGAACCCATTTTGCCAACCAACAATTGGAGAAGGTTCTCAAGCGATATGGAGTAAATCACCGATTTTCAACTTCTTACCACCCTCAAACAAGTGGTAAAGTTGAGAATACCAACCGGGCTTTGAAACGAATTCTTGAGAAGACGGTGAAAGATAACCGGGCAATATGGTCAAAGAAACTTGAGGATGCTTTGTGGGCATTTCGCACCACCTACAAAACACCCATTGGCACAACACCATACCGGTTACTCTATGGAAAGACATGCCATCTACCACTTGAGGTTGAACACAAAGCATATTGGGCGCTCAAGAATTGTAACATGGATTTGTTAGAAGCCGGTGAGAAGAGGATGTTACAACTCCATGAGTTGGATGAGCTTAGGTTGCAAGCATATGAGAATTCTCGCCTTTACAAAGAAAGAACCAAAGTGTTGCACGACCGAAAGCTCAAAACAAGAAAAGAATTTAAAGCGGGCGACAAAGTGCTTTTGTTCCAATCTCGGTTCAAACTGAAGCAACTGAAGTTCAAACCACATTGGACCGGTCCATATACGGTCAAACATGGTTATCCGTCCGGGTATGTTGAACTTTTCGGTTCGGATGGAGGAACCTTCATTGTCAATGGTCATCGGTTAAAGCTCTACCATGAGGAAGAAGTTGATGGCGAGTGGGAGGAACTCGCAACTTACCCCAAGGACAAATGAATTCGGGGTCGAGTCTAGCTTAGACTCGTTAATAAATGAAGCCCGATCACGAGGAAACTCGTGCTTATATCCTTTTTGGTAGTTTAGATATTTTTGCCTGCGTTTTTTGATGAATTTTGATCGGATTGCTGCTGCTGCCTTTATGTGTTTAATTGCATGTTTTTGTGCTTGTGTGCTGCTGCTGAAAATGCCGAGTTTAAACAAGTAAAACCGATCGGCTTACTAAAGCCGTTCGGCTATGAAATAGAAGCAGATCGGCTTCCTTTAGCAGTTTGGCTTTCTCAGTGAAAAATCATTACAGAACTTGATCTTCAAGCTTAGGGTGCGTTTTAACTGAAAAAGCCGTTCGGCTATGTGTGACAAACAGTTCGGTTTTCTTTAGCCGATCGGCTACCGTAGTGAAAAACCTTTACAGAACTCGACCCTTTAATATTTGGTGCATTTTAACTGTTGAAGCCGTTCGGCTTGGGGATAAAAGCAGTTCGGCTAACGCTTGCTGTAAGCCGTACGGCTAAGATGTGAAAGCTGTAACACCCGCCAAATTAGGACTAGTAATTAGTGCCTAATCATATGTTAATACATGTAATTAGTTATTTGTTAGGCTAATTAATGTATCGAATTATATATATTGTTGAATATATACGAAAATGCGATTTGATTAAATCGTACGCAATCTAAATCGAATGTATTTCGATTCAATTTAATACGGACGTTGGTGACCAATTTTATTAAATAACCCTTTTATATCAAAAATATTATTATGATAATATTTCGTATTCATTCGTATGGTACAAACAAAACTTACACAATTTAAAATGTTAAAACGCGCAAACTAAATAAAATAACTTACATTTTATAACTCCAATATAAATTTGTTTGTAAAATATTTAAATAAAATTATCGCGTAATAATTTGTATTTTAAAACGTACCATTTAATATGTAAAATAATTATTTAACGTTTAAACGACGGAGCAAACAAACACCGCACGGGGAGCGGAGACTGAAAAGTGGAGGAAAAAACCCCCACCTCCCTTTCTTTTCTTTTCATTCTCTTCCACTCACTCTCTCTCTCCTTCCTCTCTCTTTTCTTTTTTCTCTAATCACCACCACCTCCAAAACTCATTAAAATCGCAAAATACTACTATCAAACGGCCTTGGATCATACCACTACTTTGGAGAAAAACGTTCACCACTTCACGATCTATCACCCTATCTTTTCGGATTTTTGATCCGACACATTGTAAGTTTCCGACAATTCTCGAAACTCTTCGATTTCCATTATTTTCGACTTGTGGTTGTTTGTATACACTTAAAATGTCCATATATGGGTTGGGTAAAAGATTTGGACCGAACGGAAACCGAAAAACTCATTTTCGACAAAAACTCCGGCCAACAGACCGCTACGTCGCAGTTGGCCAAGAATTTATGCGACGTCAGCTTCAACGTCGCAAAACCCCTCGTAACGTCGCATGGTGCGACGTCAGTCACAACGTCGCATTTAAATTGCGACGTCGCATATAGCGACGTCAGCCCCAACGTCGCCTTAATTGGCCGAAGTCGCACTTAGCGACGCAGACCCTTACGTCGCAAGAAATCATCAACGTCGCATATAGCGACGCCACGCACAACGTCGCATTAAATTGCGAAAGTCGCACATAGCGACGCCATGCTCAACGTCGCAGTCAGGACCTGCGACGTCGCACCCGACGTCGCACAAACCAGAACCTCAAAAACACATATTTTTACTAAGTGTCGAGACTCGAAATTTATCACTCGATTTTACCCAAATTTGGATCCAAATGCGTTTTTCGTCAAAGCAATATAGTAGAAATAAAAATTTTCCAAGCTGACCTGGCAGCTCGACCCCAGCCAGGGGCTCTGCCCCTTGGACCCCGCCAGGGGCTGCCGCCCCTTGGACCCCGCTACCAGGGGCGCTGCCCCCGAACCCCCGTACTTAGATTCCGTAACGGCTTCTAAAACGAAATCAAAACACTTCTTCAAGTAAAACGCCACGAAATCAAAATAATAATAGTTGAGATTATTATTACAAATCCGTCACCAACGGACCGTACACTTTTCAAAATTTAAACTTATCAACCAAATAGTGGAAATTTGGACATTATAGTTGAACGAACAACTACAAGGGTGATCTATTGAGATACCCAATCATGATTATAACCATCGCGTGTCGTTGACACCCTCAGGTTACAAGTCTTTGGACTTCGATTCTCGGCTAATCATTCTCGGTTTATTTTCATAAACTCAACGACTCATGTGAGTCTCATAGCCCCTCTTTTACTGTTTTACTCAGGGGTGTGATATATTGCTTATTTTAACATGTGAACGCAAGTACAAACATTTCATATACTACATGAGTTTTTCACAACTAATCATTTAAAGTCCTCCGTCAGCATAGTTGTTAATACGTTGTAGCGTGAATATTAGTATATGGTACCATATAGGATTGACCCTCCTCGTTCGGGTTAGCAAGCACTAACCGGGTAAACGGACGTACTAATATTTGGGAAGACGAATGTTGGTTAGGCATTCGTGGAGGCACCTCGCCCGGAATTCTCTATAGGGGACCCGGCCCTCGAGTTAAGCTCAACTATGTGCTCATGGCTGTATACACGATTATTATCATTATCAATTGCTGGATGCAATTCATTATTTAAATCTTGCGGTTCATACTATATTAACTGATTTCAAACCTGTGAGCTCACCAGCTTTTAGCTGACCTTTTAGCATGTATCGCAGGTACCAAGCAGTAGGATGTTTCTGCTTCAGGACTTTTAGCTCGAGTCAGTATACAGACGATTGAGATTTTCTTGCATTAGTATATTTTGTACAAGTACTTATGTACTGAAATCTCCTTTTATTTGAACTCGAGCTATGTAAAGCTTTAAATGTTGTAAACATTTCAATTATCAATATATTTTGTTAAAACGACGCATATAGAGTCGTTTACTATATATCTTTGTGCTTTGTTATTGATTAGTAACACTCAAATCAAGCTTCCGCAAATCATTAAATTTGGGGGTGTTACAAAAGCCGATCGGCTTTGGGCTGTATCTAGCGAATTATTGAAAGATAAAAAACCTTATCACTTTCATATACCACATACAAAGCAACAACCGACTGCTCCCTTTTATCACACCATTCTTCACTAAATCATCATCTAAATCTCCATATCTTTCACGAATTCAACCAATAATCATGTCTAGACAACCTAAGGTATTTCATATCTCCGTGTAATCTTTCCATTAGTGATTTTGGGGATGAACATCTTGAATCCGGGTTTGGTTTGATTCAAGTGTGGGGATGAATTCCTTTGTGATTTTGTTGTTTATTATGCTTGATTCATACGTAATACTTAGTTTATACCATGATTCCTTGCTTAAATTGCTTGATTTAGATGATTTGCAAATTAGGGTTCATATGCTAATTTGGGGGTAATCCGAATTTAGTGCTTTATGCTTGGTGTTTGGTGTTAATTGTAATGTAATTTGTGTTTGCTAGCATAATGTAGTTGATTGGTTGATTAACTTCCATTTGTGAGTTGATTTAGAAAATTAGGGTTTATGCGAAAAATTGGGGAAGAAAGAGTTGACTTTTCTGGTCAAACTTTTACTTTGACTTTGACTTTTTTGAATTTAACTTTTGATTGTAAGACATGCCTTGATTCAAACTGAGTGATCCTTTTGCTTAATTCAAGTTATGTTTGATATTAGAGTTATTTGCTTATTTGAAAGTCACTTGGTTTAGCATGGAATTTTGATTGTAAGGCTTGCTTGAGTTGGAATTATATGTCATAGGCAATATTCGAGCTTTGTTTGATATTGGATTACATGCTATTCTTTGTAAGGGTTGAATTATGATCGGTAATTGTCGGTTTGAGCTATGCTTGGCATTTGTTGTTGTCTGCTTTGTGATGCGGTTATTGGCTTGTATGCTTGGTTATTAGGGGGTGTGGTTGTGTTTGACATTGATCGCTCATTTTGTCATCTTTTTGCTAACTCTAACACAACTTGGAAATTTTGTATCTCGTTGTGTTGTGTTGTGCAGAAAGGCAGGAATACGCAACCTGACACTTATGAACCTCAGTATCCTGAAAGTATTTATGAGGGTTTACTCCCTGGAGACCGCCACCCTCATTTAGTCTTTGAGCGCCATAAGTACCACTACCTGGAATTCACTGAAGCCTTATTTAAAATTCATAAAAAATAGTGTGAATACCCTCGGGAAATCAACTGGAACCCGTTGGAGATTGTTGGTGTTGCTCACGATATTTGAAAGACTTTTACTCAAACTGTGAAATTCGATGACGAGGCTTTTGGTGTGAAAGACTTTAAGAAGCTTCTCGGGATTCAAGAACATATCTACGAAGAGTTGGTGATGGAATTCTTGGCAACTTTAGAAATGTTCATTATCAACAATGTCAACGATAAGTTTTTGAGTTTCAGACTCGGTGGGGTTCCAAGAAATTTATCCTTGAAAGAGCTTGCGGGTTGTTTGGGGATTTATACTGACGAGGAATATTCTTCCCATTGGATTGATCGGTATATAATGACTGGGGCAAGGTTGGATGAGGGGCAGTGTGATGATGATGTTTGGGCAACGCTCAGTACGTCACCATATCTTGGGGGAAGGAATTTGAATAAACACCTTACATCCCCCAAGTATAGGGTGATACACAAGATGTTGGCAAACACACTAACTCTTCGGAGGAGCAATAGGGAGAAGGTCACCTTGATCGACTTGTGGTTTTTAGATAAGTTGAAAAGTAGGGACAAGATCAATGTTCCATATGCAGTGGGCAAGTACCTTCACGCCTATGCTAGTGGGCATAAGCCCAATTCCAAGCTTTGTGGTGGTCATTTCATCACCCGGATCGCCAAGGGCTTAAAGGTCAGTTTGAAGCCCCAAGACGTTCCCACCTATACCTTAGTGGAAAACGATACCCTTCCAATTGGGGTTGAATCCTATGCCACGGCCCAGATCTTGAGAAAGAAAGGTGGATCGTATGTTTCTTATAATCCCACTCAACAAGAGGCGGCCACTGTGTCTCGGGTCGGGGCTAGGGGAAAAAGGCCCGTTACCATTCAAGATTCTGATGAGGAAGAAGAGGCGGAGCAAGAAGAAGAAGAAGAAGCTGCAGAAAATGTGCAACCGGGTCATGGTTATTCATCTCATTCTGGGAACCTGTTTATTGGAAAAACTTTATGAATGATTTTGGAGAAATGCGGTTGGATCAGCAGAGATTTCAGGAACAGTCCCAGTACGAGTGGGGGGTCAATCGGTATCAAAACGATTGGCTCATTCATGATCATGAGCGGATGGACCGCCACATTTCTGACCATGTGCCCGTCCCTTATCATGAACCACCTCGTTGGGGCGAACCTGGAGGTATTCTCCCTGCCCCTATCTATGATAGAGATGCTGCCTAAGTGGAGCTCCAGCGACATCAGGAGCATATGCACACATCTGATTTCCACCAGCAGCAGCAAGATTGGGGCACTTCTTGGTCATCTCCATTGCAGCCTAACACCTGGACTGCTCCTGAACCCTCCAACTGGCAACAAGAGGCTCATCACCATTGGCTTTTTAGATCTCCATTGCCTTATCCGCAGCAGCAGCATCAGCAGGATCCCTCCCAGGACCCGCCCCATGGTGGGGATTGGTAGTTGGGTGTTATTATTTTTATTGGGATTGTAAAACTCAAAACAATTTTTATTCTTTGTTATTTTTCTTTTGGGTTCTTTGGATGACTAGCATTCATTGACATTTTTTTATTATTATTATCTTTGTGGGCTTGTGTTTGGTGTTTGTTTGTTTGTTGCCCCAACATTTAGCATGCGGAGCTGGAGTGGATCTCTACACGTCTATCATGAGCCAGCTCCTGTTTCCACGCCTTCATGCAAAACCCTCGAGGAAGTTCTCGTTTCTTTTTACCTCCGCACTTTTGCTAATTTATTGATTATGTTTGCATCGAGGGCAATGCAAATCTCAAGTGTGGGGAGGTATTCACTTGAATTCCATTTCTAGTGAATTGTTATTTCTTACCTTTTTATTGGGTTTGTGAAGTCTATTGGCTCTCCAATCGAACTTTACGAATCCCATTAATGGGCTATTGGTCACTTATTTGGTCTGTTATTGATCTTGGGTCCGATAGATTTTTGCAAATTCCAATGAAAGGCCGAGAAATGATAATTTGTTAGGGATGTGCTTGTCCTTAAAAGATTGATTGCTTTAAAAATCTTAAACTTTGAAAATTAATTAGAAGTGATTTAATCTTCCCTCTTGCAACTTAACCTTTTGAGATGTGTCATAAAAGCAACCTAATAGGGTGAATTGCATGACTAGCACACTTTTAGCCTCCACTATGAAAATTGTGAGAAATTTGAGCCTATTTGAGAAAAGCACTTATCTTTAGTGTTTATATTGATTGATTGCTATGAGTGCCGGTGATTGTAGTTTGTTCTAGAACTTGCCTTAGTGATGCATTTTGAGACCGCTGCGGGATCACAGAAATGTGATATAGGTGGGGTCGAAGACGAGGAGGTATTCTTAGCATTTTTGATCTTATTTTGCTTTAAAACCATTTATATCCAGTTTACACAAGTCGTTAGCACTCATTTTTAGTGCTAAGAAACCCCTAGAAAACTTCCACATTCAATCCACTAAATATTAGCCTTATTTTTGTGTAGTCGATTCCCGAACCATCACTTTTCTAAGATGTTGCCTAGTTGGAATTTATGATGAATTTTACCAAAATGTGACTTAAATCGTTTTGAATTGGGATGCTAGTGTTAAATTCTATGATTGAGGTTGGAAACAATTAGATGAATAGAAGTTAATTATTATGTTTAAAGCTTATGGTTGGATGATTGTAGTCAACTAAATGGCATTTGAATTCCTGAACGAGTAGTTCCCGAGGGGTCTAGGATGGTTGGTCCGAAAGTTGGTTACATAGGATTCATAGAAAGTCATAGAATGCAATTATTCCAATCAAATGTGAAAAATCAATTTGAGTTATTTGTGTGCAATTGTTGAAGTATGAGTTATAAATGAGAACAAATAATAATTTGAATTGATTTAGCACGAGAATCCTAAGTTTCATTACTGTCACGTGTTTAAACCAATAGGTAACATTTCCACAATTTTCACGGGTCTTGACTACCACTTTTCACCAATTATCGTGTCTATCACATCCCATTCCATAATTAGCCTACATTTGTTACAACACATGCTAGAATACCTCCTTTGAGATCTCACTTGGTGCTCACGCCAAGTCGGTGGAGATTTGATCCTTTTGCAAGCCTATGGCAACAATGCATCACGACTTGGCTTGAGTGAGTGTTACATTGCTTACTTCCTTACCTTGTAGTCTTATAGGTTGAGAGTGAGTGACTAAACACTTATCCTTATGTGAGGTGCTAGGTCGTGCAATCGGGCTTGACAAACTAAAACATCTCGAGTTTCTAATGCTTATACATATGTTGCTTGCCTAATTGCTTTGGTAGTTAGTGTAAGTATTGTTTTGGTAAAACTTGAACTTCACTTATGATGTTGCAAGAGTGAGCTTTGAAATGGTAAAATGATGATTTGCTTGAGGACAAGCAAAGTTCAAGTGTGGGGATATTTGATATCGCTCATTTTGGCTATATAAATCTATTGCGATATCATTGTTTTGCATATGTATTTGAGTAGATTTCCGGAACTTTCGATACTTATTTTATTTGGAAATCCAATTCAGGTCAAAAGCTGAAATCGCATGCGAATGGTCGTAGATTTGATGAAGTTTGGAGCATGATCATCAAAGCTGGCTGGGCTGGAATTACACTATAGCCGATCGGCTATTCATCTTAAGCCGATCGGTTTATCACATATAGCAGATCGGCTATATAAAGAAGATCGGTTATTCCTTTGTTAAATCGTTACAGAACTTGCCCATTGTTGAAGCTAGAGGAATTGAACTAGCGAAGCCGTTCGGCTATACCACTTCAGCCGTTCGGCTAAGGCTGAAAAGCCGATCGGCTATGACCTTAAAGCCGATCGGCTTGGCTTCGATCTGAGCAGAGTACGAGGTTGTTTGTTGTGTTGTGCGTTTTTGATTGGTTGGCATTTAATGCCCAACCGTTTTTTGCCCTTTTTCAGCTCCATTTAAAATAAAATAAAAAAAAAAGGGTGAAAGAGGTTTTCAGCTTCATTTTATCAATATCATATCATCAGCATCGACTATCCATCTCTCTCTCTCGGCAGAAAAACACACACACATTAACTCCTCTCTTCACCTTCACTATCTTCATTCATTACCTTCACCAACAATATTCACCTCATTTAATCTCAATTTTCTTAAAGATTTCACTTGGAGATTTGGAGAGGATCATCAAGCAAGCAACAATTTCGCCTAGAACATTATTGCATTTGTGTAATAACTTTGGTATAATCTATTTTTAATTTAATCTTTTAATGATTTCTTTAAATGTTTGTGATTGTTGTTTGATTATTTTTATTATGAGTGGCTAGTTGCTTATGTGCTTGTTTGGATGAAATAGCTAGTTGATTAGGGGTGTATCTTTTGGTGTTAATTTATGCTTTGAGTTTGTGAATCATCCACGGATTTGTATGTATTCGGTTTGTTGTTGTTATTAAACTTTTGGCATTTTAACTAAGCGGTTTTAGCAAGTGCTTGTTGCTTATAAAAATATTTATTTAGTTGTTCACCATTTGTGGAACAAAGCATTGGTGATTGTAACAATAACGAATTAGATAAATACAAGTTAGCGATTATAGTGAATGTTTGTCGTGTGGATGATTTGCGAACTCACAAAATCTAAATTTATGTTTAATCGGAGAACCTTGTGTGATTGAGCTTAGTCTCTAGAATTTGGCCATTTGGTAATTTACTAATTGATATAGCTAACGTTTTCAACCTATTGAATTGCTATTGATTATTTGTCTATAAACAATTGAACAAAATTGCGAACGTAACTTTGAAATGTGTCAAATGATTTAGCTAAATTGTGCAAGTTTGTAACCATGGCGAACGTCCGTTACTTGATTAAATCATAGGTTTGTTAATTGAAGTTGAACGATAGGTCTTAGCGAACGTTGAGCTTATGTTTGATGAATGTTGCCTTAGCATATGTCTTAACCGGTTATAATTCTACACCCCGAAATCACTAGTGAAATAATCCAAGCAATCATTGTTTCTAATATTTGAAAGTTCCAAACAATCAATCCGACTCTTCAGAGTCCACCTGCCTAGATTAGCTAAAATTGTAGTGTTTAAGCATTGTGACAATTCGGTCACACAAACCAACCACATTTTATTTTCTCTCTTTAAATTGCTCACACTTATCTTGATTGTATAAACCAAGTCCCTTGTGTTCGAGCCCGAACTTACCAAACTATACTACTACTCGACAGGGTCTACTGCCCGGTTGTGTTTTGGTCTAGCTCGGTTCTTTTTGGTTTACTTATCAACGATAAATTTTATAACTGGATTTAACACATCAATGATCATAGTAAAATTTGACTTAGAGTAATAATGATTCATTTAATACTTTTATAATAAATCCAAAATTATGAGTTTAGTAAACGATAAATCCAAATGCCATAAACAATTAATGAGTCTTTGCTCATTCTTTAATTTACTTTTTTTAGTATTCAATATATAACCTCAAGGGTTGTAATAAATTAAATTAACTGATTAGGACTTTAAATAATGATAATAAATTAAGTACTTTTCGTTTTGTTGTTGAATCATGAGAGTAAAGTACTTTTCGTTCGACTTTTAAGAAACAATGCTTTTTATATGAATTTTGGTTTTGTTCATGAATGTTTTTGTCAATAATTAACTTCAACAACTGAAAGGGTTGTCATTTTGACTTTATTGATTAAAACTTATTGTTGTGGCATTTATACCATCATATGACTTGAATAATGCATATATCACAACAGTAACTTTATCCTCTATTATATTATATGAAAATAGACATGTATTAAGTAAGTTTTCATATGAATCCTCTATAACTTTAGGATTATGTAAGTTTTCATATGTTGGTTTTACTTGAAGGCTTAAGATTATTCACTAGATAAGGTTTTTTTTTTTTTTTTTTTTTATTTTTCCGTTTGTTGTATACATGTAGTTATTTTTATTATATACAAATTATGCATGTAAGTATCAATTGTTATATATATTTAGTTTATATTCTTATGGTTTATACATGTACTAGATTAAGGACCCGCGATAGCACGAGCTTTAACATTTGACTTTGTAGATTTTCTAACTTGAAATTTTGAAATATTTTTAGAATAAAAGCGTTTATCAATTGTGCAAAATATGTTTTCATATGTCAACTAATTTGTTTGTGGACCTACGCGGTATTAGTATTTTTTTTTTTCCTTTTGTAAAAACTAAGAAACCACATTTATATATCGTAAGAAGATTGATACGTCATTACCATTACTAAATATGTTTTGAGATAAAAAAAAAATGAAGGATTTAAAACTATGAGATGGTTCTTTTAAGAATGCAAAAAAAGTAAAGAATGTGAGAACCAATAGGATTGCTTCATTTTTTTACAAAACTCAATTATATTTTTACCCCATGGTTAATTATCTCACAAACCGTAAGTCTATAAATTATAAAAATTACATATTCGGAATCAACGTCTTTTTCTCTTCGATTAGAGATGTCATAAGCTTTACTTTCGACGAATTTTTTTTCCTTCATTTTTTTACCGGATTCTACAATATAATCACATGTGATTTATGATAAAAAATTAAAATTTGTTCACGATTATTTATTCATGGTATATGTTATTAACACGTGATTACAACTTAATATTCATCTACGTTAATAGTTATAAATAAAAAAATAAAAAATTTCATTATGAACCTGGTGTACTTCTAAAGAATGAAATTAATTTTATTCAAAAAGTTGGATTATTATAATAATAAAATGTGGCCTATTAAAATGACGTGTTTTGATCCCTGTTATCCAACCCGTCTAACCCGACCCATTTTTCCACTTCTATCATAAATAAAGTAAAATGACACAAAGTTTCAGCATCGATCATTGCATACCTGGATCACTCCTGGATGATCTCGGGGGTTATTTCTGGGCCAAGGAGTTCCATCTTGCATTGTCCAACCTTCTATTGGCGTTTACTGGGCTTTGGCCACAAGCGCATTAATCCGCACTTTAAATTCTTCATATTCTCTCTGTCATACATATTTTAAACCATTTACAACAACTATATAATCATTACAACATATTGTTTAGGTGCCATAGTAAAATAAGTAGGAAGATATGACACTCACCTTCATTGCTCTACGTTCTTAAACAAAGACAACTGAATCTTGTCCTTCAAGTAATCAATCTTCTGAGCAAATCAGAACTCGAGGGCTTTGGCTCGATGCTTTGCTTCTTGATATCATAATTATTTCATATGTTATTGCATAACCATCATCAAATACATAACACGCGACTTTATCAACGGGATACTCCTTAGACAGATCTACAACACCGTGTTTGCAGTGTTGAGGTGTGGTTCTTTTAAAGGATCCACTGTACTCACAAAAACGTCTATTGGTGCCAATTGTGAATGCTCTCTATATCGTACATGCAAAACATCAAACAACTGTTGTACATTTGTCATTTTATATGACAGTACATTAAGTTTGCCATATTGGAAAATACCATTTACAAATTATATGATACTTTAATAGGTGCTCATTTTAGAAATTGATCCAAAAGCCATGATAAGGCAAACCACACCTCACAAATGACAGACACAAGCCACAAAGGGTGAGCATCATTAACTGGATGCGTGACGCGGTATTGCAAGAAAAATCCTATAATATTCGGTTGTACTATAATCACGACCCGATATGGAGTTAAATGAGTAGATAAAATGGGCATCACACGGCTCATCATTTGTCCTGTAACATCAACCATGTTACACTGATATCCCAATCAACATCGAGAATGTTGACAAATCAAATTGTTTAGAACCACGAGTCAGAAAATTATATGAAACCAAACATAGGTAAATGCTTACATTTGTAGCTCTTCACCATTTGATCCCTTCCCTTCAATCTCACCGCCTCCTCGGCCTTCACTATTGTACCTATTCGACATTTGCATTATATTTTTCTCTTGTTTTAGTGTCCACCAAAATTTATCATCTAGAGACCGTGAAAGATGTCAATATCCTCGATGGACATTGCCATGTCTCCGGAAAGACTATGTAAAGAAAGCAGTAGACTATTTGGCACATATAATAGCCCATGGTAATGTGTTCTCTATGTTTCAAATACACTAACAGATATGTTTTCTAAAAATTGCGTGCCTTTTTTTTTTCCTTTTATGTAGCATCACATACATAAATTTGCATCCTATTAAAATAACTAAAATCAGATTTATGTGTTCACACTTGCACTGTAACAGACAAAAAATTAGAAATTTTGGAACGAAAGGTCTGTTTCAATGTGTGCAAAGGTTTTTATTGGGTTAACTTTTGGCTACGATTACCAATTCTGATCACAACCAATATAGAGATACATACAAAAAGAGTGGAAACTGCACCCAACCATTAAGCCACAACCTCATTGTTACCATAACCCTCGAACATATTATCTAAGCTAATGTTAAAAACGTAAACTAAACACTCCCTTAAACATATTGCTTTTTTTTTTTTTTTTTTGAAAGGCTAACTTACAAATATTAAATGCGAATTAAGACACGAGAAGCTCATAATTAAAATCTTCAAGATCAATCCTGAAATCAAACAATTGCAGAAGAAAAAATTAATTATTAAGACCTAGACGATAAATTAATTGACGGATCGAACAACGTATCAGTTATAATCATATGAAACTGGAAAGAAGAGCAATTATCAATCATCAGTTATTATCACTGATTGAGGATGAATGTAGCGTCGAAAGCAAAATTAGGGAAAAGTGGAATATATGGATAGGTGGAAACTTAAAAGGCCGACCCAATGCATTCCGTGTTTGATGTGTGATTTTATTTAGGTTCTATAATCGGGTTAAAATATTACGACTGATTTTTTTATTTATTATTAATAGCCGATTATTTTTATTATTAATTAATATTTTATTTAGAATTTTAATTTAGGGGTTAAAAGGAGGTTAATTATCAAGATCTAATTTAGGTCGTTGGATCAATTTGTGAAAAATCAATTAAGGGTTGGGATTTCTCCAAGCTATTTTGCTTTAAGTATAGTTTATAGATTTATAGATATATAGATAGATTGTGCTGGGAGGAAAAGAAAAAGCCAATTACATGTTATAAACACCAATTTAAAAAATATACGCGCATGTTCATGGCAATTTAACTTTTTTTTCCTTATATTTATAAGTAATGCAATTATATGAACGGTTCGATGATAGAAATAGAATATAATTGCATAATGTTGCTCAATTAGAAGTACATTTCATTGTTAAACACTAATGATATAAAGAAGAAATAATACGTACATACACGTATCGAAACAAAGGTATATAACAAAATCCGTGCATCGCACGGGCTTATACCCCTAGTTTATTTAATGGCCAGCAGCCAGCTTCAAAAGAGATAGCATCTATGCCTGATGTATAAGTAATCAATGCAATTTTATTCTTAATTTTACTTTGAGATATGATATTATCTAAATGGTAACTTAATCTGTTTTGTATTTTATATCAAACTGTCATAGTTTAAAATTTCGAGTGTGCTTGCACCTATGTAATTCTTATGCTCATTTTGGTCTTAATAGTAGTTGTGTTTGGTCCCTTTAAATATGTTTATTTATTATGTAGAAATTTTGATGTATAAAGGACACACATGACATTGCATGTACAAAATTTAAAGTGATCTTACTTTAGTTCATGTTATCAATAAGATTTTACATACAAATAACCAAAGTTGTCAATATCGCGATCCTGATCGTGGAATCTACCAAGTGAAAATGTGCAGGATCGGAGTAAGATCGGTCAGGAGGTAGGATCGGAGTAAGATCGTAGGATCGTTGAACGATCTGATCCTACGAATGGGCTATTTTTTAGCAATTGGGTTTGTAAGGTCCATACGTAGTCCAAATCCTATATCAAAATTAAACTTACCGTCCATTTTTTTCAAATTTAATTTCCCCATTTAATCCATTTATTATCAAATTGTAACCTAAGAAAAAGTCTAGAACCTCTTAAACGACGATTGTAGATAGGATACTATCTTTTGTTTTAGAACGTTTATCGTCCTAAAAATATATGTTGACAAATTGCATCACTTTTGCAATATAAAAGTTTGAATATTAGATTAATTTTTCTAATAGTAGTTTTCAATAAGAATTCAGACATCTTTGTGTAAAAAAATGATATTTTGGTAGGATCCACGATCCCGATCTCGATCTTACGATCTCAATCTTGCAAAGGAAAAAATGATCCTATGTAGAATCCCGAGATCCCGATCTTGACAACCTTGCAAATAACACAATAAGAATGTAATGCTACCGTGTAACGGGCTAATTTTTAATGATCTGTGGTCTTAAATTTAATAACAAAAATATGTCAATAAATACCCACCGGTTAACGGGTCAAAGAAAAACCCGCAAATACGGGTAATCGGCACTTAAATAGAAGCAAACAACCCGAATAACACTTTAGAGTGGTTTCTTCATAAACAAAATTTCTCGAATGGTTAAATCAAATACTATTAGGGTGATCATATTTTCACCCACAATTTTGATAGATCCACCCACAATGTGTTATGTTGGATTTATCATCACACATACTATTCCCTCCGTTCCATAATAAGTGTCTCACTTACTATTTTGGGACGTCTCAAAATAAGTGTCCAGGTTCCCTTTCAGACAATCAGAAAATACTTTAGTGGTAAAGATGAGATGTTATTGGTAGATGGTGACGTGCATTTTTACATGAGACACTTATTTCAAGACCGATGGAGTATTACGCAAGACGTTGTTTAATATTTTGCCCATTTTTAATTGTAGTGTAATATTATTATAATCACTCAGTTCATCGTTCCATTTTTAAAGATCGGTTGCTACACAAATCGAAGCAAAATCCATCCCACCGGCATTGACCGCCACACAAGGCTACCAGAAAAACCATTTCTTGAATTCAGGCAGGTATGTATAACAGAGGTGGTCTCCAATGGCAAAAACGATTCACTAAATTACCTAATATTCAATTACCCTTATTCATTACTTTTGTTACTCTCATCTTTGTTATATTACTAATTCCTGGAAATAATAAACATAAACCCATTACTCAATTTAGTTTGATAAATCAAAAAAAGACTACTTTAGATGTATCCACGATTCAGTTTGACCCAAAAGTTGAAATCTTTAATAAGACTGAAGTAATTTGGCAAATACCCGATTCGCCCAAATCGATTCTGTTTTTAGCTCATGGGTGTAACGGTAGGGCTGCTAATTTTTGGGATAAATCCTTAAACTGTGAGCATTGTGTTGGTTTTCCTGAAGAAAGACTGATTGTTCTCGAAGCTCTTGCTCGAAACTTTGCTGTTGTTGCGGTTTCGAGTAAAGGAAAGTGTTGGTCGATGATGAATGAAATGATCGTTGTGGAACGAATTATTAAGTTTTGGGTTAAGAAACCTAATCTTGAAAATTTGCCACTTGTAGCTTTAGGGGCGTCTTCTGGCGGTTATTTTGTTTCAATGCTTGCAAGTAAGATGAAGTTTAGTAGTATTGTTATTATGATTGCTGAAGGTGTTTTTGATCAAATTGATGTTACGAAGGACTACCCGCCTACACTTTTTCTTCACATGCCAAAAGATAGAGCTAGGAAGAGGATTATCGATGTAAACCTTGAAATGATGAAAAGGGAAGGTGTGGACGTTGCTGAAATTCAGTGCAAAGAGTTGGCCATATCGCCGAATTTTCTTGCTGATAGAGTTCCCGGGCTTGACATGAAGATTTCAGAAGAGTTGTTTTATATGTTTAAGGAGAAGGGATTTATTACCAAAAAAGGATATTTGATAGACGATGGGCGGGTGATACCTTGGAAAGAAGCCATGAGTGAGAAGAAGATCAGTTTACCTAATAAGCTTCTGGTTAATTACATTCAGGAAGAACTGAATCTTGCTTTTGCGTATCATGAAATGACGAGCTTGCAATCTGAACAGATTTTTGATTGGTTTGAATCTCATTTGTGATGATCCTCGTTTGGGAATCATGAAGACTTGATGGTAATGTACTAATCATAGTCATTGTTGTGTTATATGACTAAAAGTTGTGTTTTTCTTATTAGGGGGCTAACCTATATGGCTATATGTACACTGAAATTGTAACAGAAACATGATTTTCCATTGGAATGAATTGCTACCTGTATTTAGATTGATTACTATTTGGCTCAAAGCATTACACGGTTCACTTGCTCTTTGTTTTTTTTACTATCTAATAGAATGGTTTTTGGCAAATGTAGAAGTGTTGTTCACGATTTCACGAAAATGTTATGTGTACATTGGTCAAACAAGCTGTAAACACGAAACTGTATGCTGTACGTAGATAGATATCATAAATTTAATTTGGTTATGGGAAACCTCAATAATGTTTTTCGTCTAAATTAGATTGTAATATCATACTCTATAACTCTCGGTTGTTTCTCTAATTTCCTTGGGAGGAGCCTTGGAAGGAGCAATTTGAACCCAAATTATGTAAATCTTAAGACATTCTTTTTATCCAGCAAAAGGTGTAAACTGGCGGAGACACCCTAATCCCGTGCGCCTTTGGCACCAGTCATTGTCCACCCCACAAGGATCACTCCGGGCAACTCCCTTAGCACAGTGGGGGCGTCTGGAGTTGGAATGAACCTTTATTCAGCAAGTTCCTCCAGGGTCCCATGTGTTTTATGTGGGTGGGTACCTATCATGTTAAATGTTTAACCAGGGTAGGATTTGAACCCCTGACCTCTAGGAAGCCAATAGCCCACCCTACCACTGGGCCATTTAGACAAGTGGTTAAGACATTCTTTTATGCCTTCCTCCAATATTTATATGAAAATTGCCAACATTTCCGATTTCGGTTTAAACTTAAAGCTAACATTATGTGCCAACTCTGATTGGGTCAGATTGGTCCATGTATTATATTATAACAGGTCCAAGTGGGTTGATTCAAATATTACTAAAATCTTAGTACGGGTCATGCAGCCGCATCACAGCAACAAGAAAAGTGATTTATTTTTCTTCTTCTTGACCACTTAGCTCAAATCATCAATTCATTGTTCTTTGCTTAACTAGAGACGATCTGCCCATTTTATACCTCTGATTTGAGTTGACATAATATCTTATTTTGTTTTTCTTGGGACTTCCAAGTGTTGATCTATTTCTTCTGCTATATTAGAATAATGCTTCTTATGCCGGCCAAACAAAACAATAAGACTCCATATTCAAAGTCAGTCAGCTATAGGAAGTTAGCCTCAATGTGTAGCGTAGTTGATTACGAAGACAGAAAACATTTGAAAAGTATCCCAATCTCAGTCTCAATAGGAGACAATCAGTATCTTGATTACCATCTGATTGTCTGTTAGTTGAGCTATGTTTATACATATCTGCATAGGCCTGACCCATATCAAGCCATGTTATTATCTAAATCATTTCACAATTCATAAGGATTATATCGTAATCCAGTACCAAAGAAAAAAGGTCGGGTGACGCTAGTAATTATAGGTTACATTATTGGAACTTTTGCTTCTTCTTGTGGTTTTAGATGTTATTATATTCATAATCCGCAAGCAGATAAGTAAAACTAAATTGGAGGAAAAATATATAAATGAGGTACCAGGAATGCCTACCCGGTTTTGCTATGAACAATTGAAAACCACAACAGAGAATTTCAGTAAAAAGCTTGGTCAAGGAGGATTCGGATCAGTTTTTGAAGGGACTCTTGAAGATGGTTCCAAATTTGCAGTAAAATTCCTTGAGTGTCCTGGGCAGGTTAACAAGTCATTTCTGGCTGAGGTTGAATCCATTGGAAGCATTAACCATGTGAATCTGGTTAGACTTAAAGGATTTTGTGCTTGGAAATCAGAACAATTTCTCGTGTATGATTTCATGAGTAATGGATCGCTAGACCGGTGGATCTACCATGGAGATAGAGAGCACGTACTCGAATGGAAATGCAGAAAAAAAAATCATTATTGATATAGCCAAGGGTTTAGCATATCTCCACGAAGATTGTAGACAAAAAATCATTCACCTTGATATCAAACCTCTAAACATACTCCTGGACAACGATTTTACTACCAAATTATCTGATTTCGGGTTGTCTAAGCTAATTGACAGAAACCAAAGCCAGGTGATGACTACAATGAGAGGAACCCCTGGGTATCTGGCTCCAGAATGGTTGAGCTCAGTCATCACTGAAAAGGTGGATGTGTATAGCTTTGATATCGTTCTCTTAGAGATCTTATGTGGGAGGAAGAATTTTGACAGATCTCAGCCTGAAGAAAGTTGGCACTTGCTTGGTGTCTTTCAAGATTGTTGGGAACAAAAGAGACTGTTCGATATAGTTGACAAGTACAGTGAAGATATGGAGGCGAACGCTACAGAGTTGATGGAGATGATGAATTTGACTTCATGGTGTTTACAAACAGATTATACGAGAAGGCCTTCAATGTCATTGGTGGTTAAGGTGTTAGGAGGAATGAATATTGAATCCAATTTGGATTACAACTTCACGGATCCAAGAATGCTGAAAGCATCAGTTGGATGTAAGAAAGATTGGACACCTTTGTTGCCTTCTCTTCTCTCAGGGCCAAGATGAGTAGCCATGTACGTGGTTCTTGTTGATCATTTCTACCCATTCTTTTAATACTTATTTCTACCCAACTTATGTACGATTGTATATATATATTTTTTCTGAATTAACCATATTGTTGGTTCTGGAATGTGATATATTTTGATAAAAGATATTCATCTCTTTGTGTTTTGTTTGAAGATCAATTGGTAGTTTAGCCACATGTCATGTGCATGTTATACTTTTTTTCCGTTTGCGAATCAAATGTAGATATGTTTCCATTGCATAGGAGTGCTTCATTATCGATTTGGATGGATATGATTCATTTTCATTATTGATTTGCATGGATATGATTCATTTTTTCAATCCTTGTTGAAATGCATTCTCAACTACCAGATTCATTGGGCCCAATTTTTTTTCAACTGAGCCAATGTACCTTTAGTCGGTTAGTCCACCTGGGAGATTCGGTCTGACCCCCCACTTTATTGGACTTGGGAGATTAAGTCTGGTCCACCACTTAGCTTAGGCCCATGACTTCAGTCTGACGCACAGATTTTCATATTGTAAATCTTGGTAAATATCACACACCCCCTTATTTATCATTTTTCACCAATGTCAGTTCTCTCATTGTTTCAACAGATGCCTTTATAATAAGGTCATTCACTTAATTTGCATTACACTATCAACTACAATCTGTATCCTAAACCGTCTCAATTTTCTTGCCTTAATCTTTTCGATATCAACTATCTCTTCATCTGATCCACATTTAAATGAATTGATGTCCACTACTGGAATTTGGTGTGCAACTACTTCAGGAGTGTTGTTTGCTGGGTTGTTCGGGCAACCCATGAACTCCAAATGCATATCAACATGTTTTGTATACCTCTCATGACAACCTTGTTGGTGCATTTTGTGACCGTCGCTATGCAATTCACAAACTAGCAAACTTAGTTGTCTAGCGAACATATGAGCGAACATATGTAGCCAGCAAACATGTATAAATTCGCTAAGCCCAAGCCCACGAACTTGATTAGGTTTAGGGTTTCGGTTGACAATGGAAAACGGCTAGCAAGTTCGTCCAATGAGAGAAGCACTAGATGTGAAATAGGCATGTCTTAGGCTAGTCTCGCGTGTTGATCCGAGGTTTACTTAACCTCGGATTAGCTAAGATGTATACTTCTTTGGTACTGTAATCTAATTGATTAATGTATGAATGATAGTTTGCATCTTGTTATTTACCACTCTCGTTTCATTATTGTTCGTGTAGCGGTTGTTAAGTTTGTTAATCTCATAAACTGGTTTAGAAAGATTCCGCATTCCTAGACTAGAGACGGATCTCGTATATGATCAGATCGATCAGGGGTAACAAACAAAATTAATTTCATCACTGTCATCCCCCTTTTCTCCCTCACCATCCACATCATCTTCTTCTACTAGTACTTGTTAACCCTTGTTCCTTTCTTGCTCCACTCCCTTTCATTTATCTTTTCAAATTAGGGTGCTAACCTATATGTACACCGAAATTGTAACAAGAACATGATTTTCCATTGTTGTAGATTGCTATCATTATTTCGATTGTTTACAATTGAGAGCAAAGATGTGTTGTTGTTGTTGTATTGATTGTGAACAAAAGTAAATAATTACAAAGGGAAGATACATTAAATACTAGGGTCCTATTTACATAAAGGACCCTTAACTATAAACTATTTACATTGTCTAATATTCCCCCGCAAGCTGAGGCCGGGAAACGACCTGCAGCTTGTAGCGTAAAAACATAAATCTTTGATTTGGCAACGGCTTTGTAAAGATATCTTCAACCTGATCATCAGTGGAAATGAACTTCATTGAGCCACCTTTTCCCGAACAAAGTGAAAATCAACTTCAATGTGTTTAAGTTCGAGCATGAATAACTGGATTTGCAGCAAGATAGGTTGCACCTAAATTGTCGCACCACAGAATAGGAGCTGAAGTTGTATTCATCCTAAGTTCCTTGAACAAGGCCTGTAGCCATGTTAGTTCAGCAACCGTATCAATTAGCGCTTTGTATTCTGACTCAGTGGATGAATGAGAGAGACCGTTTTCTATTTTCATGCGATCCATGAGATAAGGTTAGACCCCATATAGATTGCATATCCCCCGGTGGATCGTCGGTCATCAGGGTTCCCAGCCCAGTCGGCATCCGAAAAAGCACTTAGATTGGACCCAGCTTGCCAGCGAATGTCTGTAAAGGTTTGGAGTTGAGACCTGGAGTCATGTTTGATCAGTAATCCATGGTTGATTGTACCTTTCAGATATTGAAGAATGCATTTTGCAGTTGACCAGTTGTGACACCCGTCTTAGGACTAGTAAATGGTGCCTAATCAATTTTAATACATGTAATTAGTTCTGTATTAGGCTAATTTGTGTATCAAATAATATATATTGTTGAATATATACGACTATGCCATTTGATTAAATCGTACGCAATTTAAGACGAATGTAATTCGTTTCAATTAATACGGACGTTGGTGAACAATTTTATTAAATAATATAACATTATTTGATAACACTATTATATCCAAAATATTATTTTGATAACATTTCATTTCTAACTCGTATCGTACAAATAACGTCTACGCGATTAAATTAATAAACGCGCAAACAGTTGAAATAAAACTAAGTTATATTTTGTAAGTCAATTATAAAGTATATGATGAAATACTTCAACAAAAATACCGTGTAATTAATTGTATTTTAAAACGTATATTTAAACGTATAAAATAATTATTTAACGTTTAAACGATCGGGAAAACGAACACCACACGGAGCGCAAACACGGGATAAAAAAAATTGGAGACCCACACTTCGGTGGGCCCCCACCAAAACCGGCCAAAAAGGGGGAAAACCTCCTCCCCACTCCTCATTTCACCACCTCACTCTCTCTCTTTCTCTCATTTCTCTTTCAAAACAACCACCACCACCATCGCCTAAATCCACCAAAAACTACCACCATCTTACCTCAAATCATCAAGCTCGTTTAGAAGAAAACGATCACGGAGTCACGATCTACATTCCTATCTTTTCGGATTCTCCTCGCGTTAACTCGTAAGTTTCCGACAAATCTCGAAAACACTCCGATTTCGTTTATTTTACTTATTTACTGTTTGTATAAGCTTGAAATGTCCAAATATGGGTTGGGTAAAAGAATCGGATCAAACGGAATCCGGAAAACGGGTTTTTGAGCTCAAAATTTCCGATCAGACGCTAGTGACGCACAACCAGATCCAATATAGCGTGACTTCCTTAAGTGACGCCTTAAGTGTCGCTAAAAGCCCTAATTTTGCGTCACTTGCTTAAGTGCCGCTAAAAACCCTCTTTTAGCGTCACTACCTAAGTGACGCAAATTCAATACCCGAAACTTGCTTAAGTGTCGCCCCTTATGCGTCACTTCCTCAAGTGACGCAAATAATTCAGAACTTACCATTTTATGCGACACTTCCTGAGTGTCGCCCAGAGCCATCAAGTGACGCTATAAGTGTCGCATGAAACAGAATCAAGAAAACACAGATTTTACTAAGTGTCGAGATGCGTTTTTCACCAAAGCAATATAGTAGAAGTAAAAAATTTTCGAGCTGACCTGGCATCTCGACCCCAGCCAGAGGCTCTGCCCCTTAGACCCCGCCAGGGGTTGCCACCCCTGGAACCCCGCTAACCAGGGGCGCTGCCCCCGGACCCCCGTCACCTAATGTTTGTAAATACTTTTTAAGTATAACACTTCAAAATCAAAATAATAATGTTGAAGATTATTATTACAAACAATCACCAACGTGCCGTACACGTTTTCAAAAATCAAATCAATAAACCAAATTGTAGTAATTTGGACAAGTTTATCAACCAAATCGTAGTCATTTGGACATTCTAGTTGGACGAACAACTACAAAGGTAGTCTTTATAGATACCTACTCACGTTTATAACCATCGCGTGTCGTGGACACCCTCAGGTTACAAGTCTTCAGACAACAATACTCGGCAAATCAAATCAAGTTTATTAAGTTAAACACTTCAAGACTCATGTGAGTCTCATGGCCCCTATTTTACTGTTTTACTCAGGGGTGTGATATCAATGCTCGTTTTATTTACAATTGAACGTAAGTACAAATCAAAATCAAATACTGCATGAGTTGTTTTCACTAATCAATTTAAAGTCCTCCACAACATAGTTTGGTAATACATAGTAGCGTGAATGTTAGTGTATGGTACCATATAGGATTGATAATCCTCGTCCGGGTTAGCAAGCCCTAACAGGTCAAACGGACGCATTAGCATTTGTGTAAACGAGTGTGGATTAGGCACTCGTAGGAGGCACCTCGATCGGAATTCCTTCATTGGACCCGACCCCCAAGTTAAGCTCAGACTATGTGTATTGCGCCGTCAGAGTGTTGACTCTGCTGCGGTCGTTCTAAGGTGGGGCACAATGGTCCTGCAAATAACGACGCAACACGTGAACGTGTTAGGTTTTAAATTTATATGAGCTGGGGCTCAAACTATAAGTACTACCTACTTTTGGGGAGTAAGCTGAAAGTATAACTCGAGTGTCGTTCTTAAAATCGGAGCGAATGGAACTAAAAGGGACTTACCGTAAATGAACTTTCTGATAGGATGGGTTTATAAAAGTAGGTAGGCTTTGGTTGGTTTATCTAATACTAAATAAAACAGGAAAATAAAATAGAGAGTAGGCAACAGGTAGAGCGTGATTGCTGAAACTTCGATAAATAGGGTTTCTGGATGATATTCATTATAAAGATGATTGGAGACTACCTTGGGCAAATCATCATACAGACAGTCGGTGTAAACACTTGGACCCTATGTTTTAGTTTAAAAGCCTAAAAGCATATATCACTGAATCCTAGGTTATCCTGATGCTGATCAGAAACAGGTTGTTCAAACCCCCCTCACTTGCCTTGTAAGACTAAGCGACCTCTACGGATGATATATCCTAGGTGTAGGCATAAGGTAACAAACTGCAATTTTCTATCTGACCTTTCTTAACACCTAAATCTATCTGAGTTTATCTAGGTATATATGTACGAATTGTATGCTATATATGTTGAGCTGTCGGTTATGTTGAGTTAAGCGGTTTAAGCATCTTGTATTACAGCCGAATACTTGCTTTCTTTTCAGAAATCATTTATATCAGGTTTAAGCATAATTAACTCCTTCATGAATTAGACCCTCCTTTGCTATCAGGCGTTCATCCCTAGGAATACTCACGGTGTAAAGTGCATTTGGCATATCCACAGTGTTCTAGACTCAAGGTATACTCATGGTGTACAGTGCATTTGGCATATCCACAGTGTTCCAGACTCAAGGCATACTAACGATGTACTGTACATTAAAGTAGTTCCACAACTGTATGTTAACCTTGGTGTACTAACGGTGTACGGTGCAGCGAGCATTTCCACAGCTGTATTTTAACCTTGGTGTACTAACGGTGTACGGTGCAGCGAGCATTTCCACAGCTTTATTGTTCCTAGACCCATATTCTAAAAGGGTGACTTTTAGGTATTCCACGATGAAATAAACCTACGGCAGTTCCTTATCTTCCACGTATTTGTACTCCACACGAGGTGTTTCCAACGTTATATGAAGTACTGTGCCGATTTATGGAATATTCATAGTTTCATACTGTAATATGAGATAACTATATCTACGTAGTATTAGGGTTGATCAGATCCTATCCTAAGGCAATAGTCACGTGAAAGACTAGAAAGGGTGGACACTTTATTAAGTCTATGTTCATGTAAAACTCAACCAGATATACAGCAAAACAATCACCAATCATAGCATGTTAAATATGAATTAAATATCATCCATAATCCTAATATCTACATTTCAACAATCACAGTATCAAACTACGTAAATAGCATGGCAATATTCGCAACACAAACAAAGATATCATGCAAACAAGACATAATAACCGTAAGTAAAGGAATAAGTAATAACCAGTATTTAAGCAGCGTAACACTGAGTAGTACAAGCCAGAGTCTTGAAAACTTCAATACAATAAAATTCCCAAGCTACAGCTATCTTCCCCACTCGAACCGTGCCTACATCTCTCTAGTTCTCTAGAGAGAAACTAGAAAGAGAAACTAAAATAAACTAATCTAGAGAGAGAGTGTGAGAGAGAAAGTGAGAGAATTTTGTGTGAAGAATGGTGTGTGAAATGAGGATGAGAGGTGCTCTATTTATTGGCAACCAAGGATGCAAGAGTACAAGTCCACAAGCATGCACGTACAAGCAAACGAAGCAAAATGAGAAACCACAAGAAGCAATAGGGAACAGGGCCGTACACGGCCTGTTTAGGGCCGTACATGGTCTCCTATAGGCCGTACACGGCTGTAGGGTGGCCGTGTGCTAGGCCGTGTGATTTTTCTGACTTTTCTCGTTGCTTCGGAAGGCCGTATCTTCTTCGTTTCACGTCCGTTTGACTTGATTCTTTCGCCTACGGTCTCGTAATTCTGTTACGCTTCTAATGATGCCAATTTGGTAGAAATTGGAGGTGTGTAGCCCGGGCGTGTCCAGAATACGTTTCGTAGTCTTCGGTTGTGTTGTTTGCTGCGTAACTCTCTCATCCTTGATCCATATTGAGTAATCCTTATATCCACGTTCTCATACTCTCCATGGCTACAAAATAAGATAGTTATGAGGTTCTGGTATGGAGTTTACAATGGAATTAGGGTTAGGCTCAAAATGGTGCCTATTTAGGTTAGTTTTCCGCCCTTTTTGCTTGATTTTCAAAAGACCGACAAGTTTATAGCTTTCTAACAAAAGTTGGTGAATAATGATGATTTTAAGATGTATTTGTTAGAAAAGAGCTAAATATGGGACAATTAATGTATGTAAAAACGTGACTTTTTGCGATATATCAAATATCCCACACTTAAGATTTTGCTTGTCCTCAAGCAAACCTCATTTGGAAAATGGTTTTTGAAAAATTATTTTGGATGCTTAGAGTATCTTCCGCAGAAAGTCACTTTCTTCAAAGTAGATAAATCTTTTCGGAAAGTAAGCATCAACAAAAATTAACTATACTTAAACATAAAACTGATCAACCCTTTTTGGCATACTTTGCAACTCTCGAGACGTAGATGTACATGATTGGGCGATTCTCACAAGTGGGTCACTCAATTCACTCAAAGTGTATCGGGTTACCTATAATCTATAGAAATGAAATCGCTCATTGCCAGTCATGCAGTGCTTATCGTCATAGGCTTGGTCGAGAATCGAATCTCCACCACTCCTTTGAGAACGGTGCTAATTATCCCAAGGCATTTTAATCGGGTTGTGTGAGTAAGGGTAAAGTGGGTAAGGATAGGGTAGTTTGGTAAATGGTTTTAGGGTTTTGGAACTTCAGACTCGGAGCTTTCAATGATCAAAGCAAGTTTCACTTGAGATAACTACTAGAGTAGACTCATCTCCTAGAGGAATAATCTCTTCTTTTTGATGTTTCTTTTGAGATCTAATGGATTTTTCTTCTTTGGAGAGTAGTCTGCTTATTTTTCTAGGAGTTCTCCAAGGTCCGCTTTTCTTTTTCTTTTTTCTTTTTCTTCTTTTTATGACCTTGGAGATCCCTCATATAGTGAGACATCTTTGACTCCTCTTTTGACAAGTACCAATTTTTCGTACTGTCTTCTGCGGATAATATCTTTGTGATGAGTACTAACTTCGCTTTTGTACCGTATCTTATTTTTGGGTTTCTTTCTTTTAAACTCTTGATAGGTACGGAGAGATGTTTGAAGATGAGACACCAATAGAAAGATATCTCAAGCAATCCTTTACTTATGATCTACGAAGTTCACGAGCTGGAATGGTGTTTAGTGGGAAAGTGTTTGTGTTGTGGGGAAGTGTTTTAGGGTTTTGAGAAATGAAATGGGCTAAGGCGCAAAGGGTTTTCTAATCGGATCATCAACAATCTTAGAAAGAAAGTTGGAAGGGTTGGCTTGAAAAGATATGAAAGAAATGGGTTAATCCTAATAAATGCCAAGATCATCTAATTGCACCTATACCGCGTACGTCACTCATTGGTATGGTCTCGAAACGCATTACAGGAGCAAGTTCTAATTCAAAGACACATGCATCGGCGCACACTCCGAAATGAAAGTGAAGCATTAAAAATGAATGCTTATAATGGTCTCAAATACCTCACAACAAATGGGTTATATGCACCAAGTCATGCGATGCCTAGAGGATTTCTCAACTTCAGTTTAAGATACGTCCTTATTTTTGCCTTATCTTACTTTCCAAAGCAATTTATTTATTTTGACAGAAGGTTTATCTCTTTAAAAGAATTTTCTAAGACTAAAATCTTTTATTCTTTTGAAAAATATTCAAAAATCAACCGAATGAATGTCAAACACCATCGAGGTTGGAATTATGAATGTTTTTGGTGATTAAAAATCTCAACCTTTTAGGTTGGTTTTGCAAAAATTTTTGAAAAAGTTTTAATGAAAACGGAGGTATTACTTTGGACAGGCAAATATAAACTTACGGTATTTGTATACTGTGTATCCCACACTTAAAACAACATTGTCCTCAATGTTCATTGCTAAGACATAGGATTTTCTTCGGGAAAAATCCCACACTTAGGTTTTGAAATAGTGGAACAATTTTAAGTGTTTTGAAAAATTTGGTGGGATGGAATCCCACACTTAGAATTTAGGCATAGTTGGATATATGGTAATGGCAAAAATCGTGACAAAAAGAAAGGAACTTCCCTAAGGTAGAGACGGGGAGATGTGTTTAAAGAAAGAAGCGGCGATCTGCAGGTGATTGAAGTTTCTTGGTTGATTCCATGCAGAAAGCAGTTTCTTCGTGAACGATCTGCATCTCCTTTCCTCAATTCTCATTTGCACAAACACATTTCACTTATTCCAGCTTATGAAAAACAGAGATTAAAACATAATAAGTAAACTAAATAACTGATAACTAAATACTAAAAATAAAGAAACTAAACAGACTGTGTCTGATAGTTCATGTCCCAAAAATATAACAAAGTAAAGTTCCATAACCACACAATAAGTCAAAAGTATGGAATAGAGGAAATAGTAAGTATGTAGATATGGGTGCACGGATCTAGGGTGCTGGAGAACCCTGATCAGAGTCCTGAACAGAAGGCTGAACCGGTGGAGGAACTGAGGAAGGTCCGGCAACTGACTGCTGACCACTGGAGACTCTCTGCTCCTCTGACCTCACATGTCTGAACTGCATCAATACATCTCTAAGGGAGCAGGCAGGTAACTTCATCGGATCCTCCAAGGCCAACTGTCGAAAGTCCTCATAAGTCATCCCCTCACGCTCCATCTTGGTCCTGTAAATATGCCTAAGCATATCCTCTATAGGAAGCTCATCAGAAGGTATAGGGTCTAATGCCATCAACCCTGCAAACTCTGATAATGTGAAAGGATCGGTGCCCAAATGAACAATATCTGGTCGGTAGGAACCAGCAGCCTCTCCTCCTGCGGACTGCTGAGAAGAATGGGCTCTACGAGCTGATGTAGTAGGATGTGGAAATGCAGCATCAACCGATAAACAGTGCTCGACCGACCGTGTGGATGGAATGGTAGTAGTAGGTGGTATGTGGGTAGTGTATGGTGGTATGGTAGTAGGTGGTGGAATGGTAGTGGATGGTGGAATGGTAGTGGAGATGGTGGTAGTGACACATACTCGTACAAGAGCGACTCGGGAGTTGGAATACCTAAAGCCCTAGCTATAAGTGTCCGATGCGCGTTGTTGACAGCCAACGTGTGCAAAATGAAGTACTGGGTCATGGGAATGACTGGATCTGTATGACGTATCTGAGCTCGGGGACCTGATGTCCCAACCCCAGCATCCCTGACTGGTGTCCTGGTACTCCTAGGCACAGTCGATGCTCTATCCACTCTATCAGTAACCGGAGTCTCTACATCCTCCTCTCTGACCCTCTTCCTGGTCATGAAACATCCTGGGATAAGCTGCTGAGTGTCCCTCCAGTAACACTGCCTCTCAGAATCCTCAGTAATCAGCTGGATCTGCTTGCAGTAATCTAAGTCACAAGGTAATGAAGTGGAAGACACTCTATACTCGTCCTCATGACTCTTTTTCAAGAGTCGCATCCCTCTCAATAATCTGGTAATGAAAGCTCCCATAAACACATGCTTCGTCAGGTCCAAGTTCTTCTCCTTCGCCATCCTCTCAGCAATAATGCAAGCCACATTGTATTCTGGCGGTTCATGATAGCATCAATGATATACAACTCATCCCCATTTATCGGCCCAGTCTCCTTCTTTCCCATAATAGATGTCACAATAAGCTTGTGTAGGAGACGTAACTGAGGCAGAATCAGAGCCGAGGACTTGGCACCACAAGTGTAGTGAGTGCCCGTCAGCTCGCTCCAAATGATCCTATGGTTCCTCTCGGGATGATGAGGAATCGTCTGATGACCATGTAGAAACAAATCTGAGCTAATCTGATCCGCTGAATATAATCCCAAATGTCTAGCTAAGCCCGAAATGGATACATTCTGGCTCTTCCCTCGGTATCTAAATGTTATCTTCTTGTTATTACCAATCTCCAACTCTGGGTCAAGCTCGAATGTCAACAAGAACTCAATAACAACTTCAGGGTATATGGGCTAACGAATGCTAAAAAGCTGGATCCAAGAGCTGAATTCGTGTCCCTGAACCTCGTATCCTATCAACCTCCTCAACCTATCTTCAACTCCAAGTTTCCCCATATCTTCCCAAACTATGTACCTGTTACTCCCAAATGCCCTCTTTAGCCATTTCCGGATCAAAGCCTTTCCTTGTGTAGTCGTGGCCAAATAAGCAAGCATCGGTGGAATCGGGTCCATCTGTTTAAGAAAAACAAGGAAACAAGTCATATAAAAACATATAGGATTAGCTAATGGTTATCCCGAATCTTTAGAAAAAATTCGAAATGTAGGCTTTAAATTTTTGCATTTATCCCATTATTTTTCTATGATTTTTCCTAAAACCGCAATCAACAATTTGCAATCCAACCAAATAAACAGAACCGCAACTTTCCTATTTTCTAAGCTTACTTAAGGATGAATATTTCTAAACATGCTAAGTAATCAAATAATCAAGCAAGCATCATGATCATAAATCATATAATTACCTTACTTTGATTTAAAATAAGAAAGAAAAGCGATTTTATTTATTATCCATCATTTTGTTTTATAGCATAAGACTTTAATTAGAGGATGATTAATTTGAAAATTTACTATCTTTATTGATTAAAGTAGTGCCACTTCAAATATTATTAATTGCATTTTTATGAAGCAAATTACATCAAGTTTAAATAAATACCATTTTAAAAATAAATATTTTTAATTAAAGTAATGGTTTTTAAATAATCTTGCATAAAAAGCCTTACTTTAATTTATAGACATGCAATTAATCAATCCTCTTAAACTTTAACTATCAATCACTCATGTAAACTAATCATTTTAATCGCAAATTAATCACCGAAAAGTCAAACATAAGCAAATAATCATCAAAAAGTCAAAATTTGCTAAAACCCTAACAAAAAGTCAACTTTCAAAATCAAAACATCAAATCTAGCCATGGAATCTTCAAATTACTTTCACAAACATGTTGCCAATCAAGAATATAGCACTTTGCAAGCAAAAAGCATGAAACTTGATGATCAAAATCAAAGATCTAAGCATAAACCCTAACTTTATGAAAATATTCAAAATGATGATTTTGGGTTAGAATCATACCTCAATCTTGATGTAGAGATGATCTAAATGCAAAAGAGTTGAAAAGATGGAAGATTTGAAGCTTGTTTTGAAGCAAAATGATGGAAAAATGGAGGAATGGCTATGGTGATGATGGGTGACGGTTTTGGGAGGAAGAAGAAGAAGAAAAAGTTGCTTTTTACTTTTTGTAAAAAGTGGTGGAAGCTTCCTTTGCTTTATGCATTTTTAAATTGCATTTTTAATTTAAATGCGAACGAAACGAAACGTATACTTGGGTTTTTAAAGTTAAAATATTTTTTATTAAAATCAACCAAAATACGTACGAAACTTTCGTATTTAAATTCGTATATTAAAAACGTTGATGTGATGAATCTAGTTATAAAATTATCGTTGAATAGTGAACAAGAAAGTACCGAGCTAGACCAAAACACAACCGGGCAGTGGACCCTATCGTGTGGTAGTATAGTTGGGTAAGTTCGGGTTCGAACACAGGGAACTAGATTGGATGATCAATAGAAGTGTGAGCAATTTAAAAAGAGAAAATAAAATGTGGTTGGTTTGTGTGACCGAATTGTCACGATGCTTAAAACTATAATCTTTGATTAATCTAGGCAGGTGGACTCTGAAGAGTCGGTTTAATTGTTTGGTCTTCTCAAGTATTTAAAACAATGCTTGCTTGGACTATTTCACTAGTGATTTCGGGGTGTGGAATTATAACCGGTTAAGACACATGCTAAATGGTAACATTCATCAAACCTAAGCTCAAAGTTCTCTGAGACCTAAAGTTCAACTTCAATCAACAAACCTATGATTTAATCAAGTAACAGACGTTCGCCATAGTTACAAACTTACACAACTTAGCTAAATCATTTGACACATTCCAAAATTACATTCGCAATGTTGATCAATCATTCATAGACAAATGATTAATAGCAATTTACTAGGTTGAAAACGTTCGCTATATCAATTAGTAAATCACCAAATGGTTAAATTCTTAAGATAAAGCTCAATCACATAAGGTTCTCCGATTAAACATAAATTTAATTTTGTGAGTTTGCAAATCATCCACACGACAAACATTCGCTATAATCGTTAACTTGTATATATTTAACTAGTGTCGTTACAATCATCAAATGCTTTGATCCACAAATGACAAATAACTTATTTAGGTATTTTTACTAAACAAAGAACATTCGCTATAATCGTTTAGCTAAAATGCCGAAAGTTCATAACAACAACTAACTAAATACATACAAATCCATGGATGATTCACAAACTCAAGCATAAATTAACATCCAAAATATACACCCCTAATCATCTAGTTATCTCATCCAAGCAAACACAAAGGTAACTAGCCACACATAATCACAATCATAAAGCATAAATCATAAACACTAAACAAATCCATGAATAACTTGAAATTAGATTAAATCGAAATTATACCAAATTTGTTACACAATTGTTCCAAATGATGTTTGCTCGATGTTTCCCTCAAAAATTCCTAGCTATATCCTTGCGAAAATGTGAAGTAAATGGTGAATTTTTGTTGGGTGAAGTGGAATAAATGAAAATGGAGGTGAAGAGAGTAAATGAAGATGGTGCAGTGGTGTAGTAAATGAGGAGTGTAGTATGTTGTGATGAAGATGGTGAGTGATGAGTGATGATTATTAAGCTGCCGACCAAACACCCCTATTTTTCATATTTTATTTATTTATTTTTTTTTATTTTTTTTTTTAATTTTGAAAAACAGATGGGGAAAAACGGTTGGCATTAAATGCCAACCAATCAGACACGGACAGCTCATCAACCACCATACCACTCACTCGGATCCGCACATAGCCGATCGGCTTGTTAGGAATAGCCGATCGGCTTTTCAGTCATAGCCGAACGGCTTTTAAAGGCTAGCCGATCGGCTTCTCTAGTACAACAGGCCAAGCTCCAAACGAGGTGAAGTTCTGCAACGAAAATGAACTGTAAAAGCCGATCTTCTAAACGAAGCAGATCTGCTTTCATATCGAAACCGATCGGCTTTGTGTGGTTAGCCGATCGGCTAGAGCCCAAATCCAGTCCAGCCACTTTTTGATCCAAACTTCACCAATTCCACACCAAATCGCATGCCTTCCAGCTTTTTACCTGAAATGGATTTCCAAACAAAATAAGTATCGAAAGTTCACGAAATCCACTAAAATACATATGCAAAACAATGATATCGCGATATATTTATATAGACAAAACGAGCGATATCAAATATCCCCACACTTGAACTTTGCTTGTCCTCAAGCAAACCATTATTTTACCATTTCAAGACCCACTCTTGCAACAACAATAGGTGAATAACAAGTTTAACCAAAACAATACTAACACTAACTACCAAGGCAATTAGGCTAGCAACATATGTATAAGCTTTAAAACTCGAGATGTTTTAGTTGTCAAGCCCGAATGCACGACCTAGCACCTCACAAAAGGATAAGTGTTTAGTCACTCACTCTCAACCTATAAGACTACAAGGTAGGGAAGTAAGCAATGTAACACTCAATCAAGCCAAGTCGTGATGCATTGTTACCATAGGCTTGCAAGAGGATCAAATCTCCACCGACTTGGCGTGAGCACCAAGTGAAATCTCAAAGGAGGTATTCTAGCATGTATTGTAACAATGTAGGCTAATTATGGAATAGGGGTATGATAGACACAATAATTGGTGCAAAGTGGTAGTCAAGACCCATGAAAAATGCGGAAATGTTACCTATTGGTTTAAACATGTGACAGTAATGAAACTTAGGATTCTCGTGCCAAATCAATTCAACTTATTATTTGTTCTCATTTATGACTCATACTTTAACGATTTCGCACAAATAACTCAAATTGACTTTTCACATTTGGTTGGAATAATTGCATTCTATGACTTTCTATGAACCCTGTGTAACGAACTTTCGGACCAACCATCCTAGACCGGATAAAGGTCTTTGGTGGCTAGGTGTAGAACACCCCTCGGGAACTACTTATTCAGGAATCCAAAGGCCATTTATTTGACTACAATCATCCAACTATAAACTTTAAGCTCAAAGGTTAACTTCTATTCATTTAATTGTTTCCAATCTCAATCATAGAATTTTAACACTAGAATCCCAATTCAAAACGATTTAAGTCACATTTTGGTAAAATTCATCATAAATTTCAATTAGGCAACATTTTAGAAAAGTGATGGTTCGGGAATTGACTACACAAAAATAAGGCTAATATTTAGTGATTGAATGTGGAAGTTTTCTAGGGGTTTCTTAGCACTAAAAATGAGTGCTAACGACCTGTGTTATCTGGATAAAAATGGTTTTAAAGCAAAATAAGATCAAAAATTCCTAAGAATACCTCCTCGTCTTCGACCCCACCTATATCACATTTCTGTGATCCCACAGCGGTCTCAAAATGCATCACTAAGGCAAGTTCTAGAACAAACTACAATCACCGGCACACTCATAGCAATCAAACAATATAAACACTAAAGGTAAGTGTTTTTCTCAATAAGGCTCAAATTTCTCACAATTTTTATTTATTTATTTTTTTTTTTTTTTTAGTGGGGGCTACAAGTGTGCTAGTCATGCAATTCACCCTATTAGGTTGCTTTTATGACACATCTCTAAAAATTATGTTGCAAGAGGGAAAGATTTAATTGCTTTTAATAGATTTTAACTAACACATTCCAAAGCAATTAATTTAATAAGGACAAGCAAATCCCTAGCATACTACCATTCCACAACCCGTTATTAGAATTCGTAAAGTTCAATTGGAAAATCCAAGATCAATAACAGACCTAATAAGTGGCTATAAAACAACAATATACTAGGAACAAGATTCAAGTGAATACCTCCCCACACTTAAGGTTTGCATTGACCCCAATGCAAATATAATCAATAAATAAGCGAAAGCGCGGGGGTAAAAAGAAACGAGAACTTCCCCGGGGGTTTTGCATGAAGGTGAGAATGGAGGAGCTGGCTCATGATAAGCTTGTAGAAATCCACTCCAGCTCCGCATGCTACAAATGGGCAACAAACAAACAAACACCAAACACAAGCCCAAATGATAATAAAATAAAAATAAAAAGGATACAATGAATGCTAATCATCCAAAGAACCAAAAAGAAAAATAACGCAGAATAAAAAAAAATTGTTTAGAGTTTTACAATCCCAGAATAAATAATAACAAAGCCCAACTACCAACCCCCATCATGGGGTGGGTCCTGGGTGGGATCGTCCTGCTGAGACTGCTGCTGATACGGTGATGGCGATCCAAAAAGCCAATGGTGATGAGCCTCTTGTTGCCAGTTGGAGGGCTCAGGAGGTGTCCAAGTGTTAGGCTGGGATGGAGCTGAGGACCAAGGAGTGCCCCAATCCTGCTGCTGCTGGTGATAATCAGATGTATGCATGTGCTCCCGATGTCGCTGGAGCTCCACTAAAGCAGCATCCCGATCATAAATAGGAGCAGGGAGGATACCCCCCGGCTCGCCCCAATGAGGTGGTGGATGATACGGGATAGGCACATGGTCGGGCACATGGTGGCCCATTCGCTCATGGTTGTGAATTAGCCAATCGTTTTGGTATTGATTAACTCCCCACTCATACCTAGACTCGTCCCTGAAAGCCACATTCTCCCGCTGCCAAGCTTCTTGTTCTCCCCATCTTCGATTTTGCTCTATTTGCATACTGTTGAAACTGGACATGAAACTCTGCCAGTAAGCGGGCTCTCCAGAATGAGATGAATGACCATGACCCAGACGTACATTAACTTCAGCTTCTGCTTCTTGCTCTTGCTCCGCTTCTTCTTCCTCATCAGAATCTTCAATGGTGACGGGTCTTTTTCCTCGAGCCCCGGCCCGGGACACAGTGGCCGCCTCTTGAGGAGTGGGACTATAAGCAACATAAAATGTGGGCCGTGGCATAGGATTCGGCCCCAATGGGAAGGGTATTATTTTCCACTAAGGTGTAGGCGGGAACTCCTCGCGGCTTCAAACTGACCTTTAAGCCCTTGGCGATCCGGGTGATTAGATGACCACCACAAAGCCTGGAAGTGGGTTTATGCCCACTAGCATAGGCGTGAAGGTACTTGCCCACAGCATATGGGACATTGATCCTGTCCCTACTTTTCAACTTATCCAAGAACCATAAGTCGATCAAGGTCACCTTCTCCCTATTTGTTCCCCTAAGAGTCAGTGTGTTTGCTAACATTTTGTGAATCACCCTATATTTGGGGGACGAAAGATGTTTGTTCAAATTCTTCCCCCCAAGATATCGTGATGTACTAAGCGTTGCCCAAACTCCAGCATTACACTGCCCCTCATCTAGCCTTGCCCCAGTCATAAAATACCTATCAATCCAATGGGAAGACAATTCCTCATCCGTATAAATCCCCAGACAACCCGCAAGCTCTTTCAATGATAATTTTCTAGGAGCACCACCAAGTCTGAAACTCAAGAATTTATCGTCGACGTTGTTGATAAGGAACATTTCCAAAGTTGCCAAAAATTCCATTACCAACTCTTCGTAAATATTTTCATTGATCCCAAGAAGCTTTTCAAAGTCATTTACACCAAAAGCCTCGTCATCGAACTTCACAGTTTGAGTGAAAGTTTTGCGAATGTCATCAGCAACCCCGACAACCTCCAACGGGTTCCAGTTGATTTCCCGAGGGTATTCGCATTCCTTTTTATGAATTTTATACAAGGCCTCTGTGTATTCCAGGTAATTATATGTATGGCGTCCAAAAATCAAATGAGGGTGGCGGTCTTCAGGCATTAAACCCTCATAAACACTCTCAGGATACTGAGGCACATAGGTGTCAGGCTGGTTACTCCTGCCTCTCTGCACAACACAACACAACAAGATACAAAATTTCCAAAATTGTGTTAGAGTTAGCAAAAATATGACAAAATGAGCGATTTATGTCAAGCACAACCACACCCCCTAGTAACCGAGCACACACGTTAATAACCGCATCACAAAGCAAAACAATCAACAAATGCAAGCATAGCACCAACCGACAGTTATCAATCAATCACAAAGCCACAACTTGAACTCAAATAGGATAAACATGCAACCTAATATTAAACCATGCTTGAATCATGCCAATAACATACAATGTGACTCAAGCAAGCCTTACAATCAAAGTTACATACCGAACCTATTGACTACCCTATAAATGCATAACTTCAATATCAAACATGAACTTGAATTGAGCAAAAAGGATCACTCAAATGGATTCTAGACATGTATTACAATCACAAGTTACACAAAAGTCAGTCAAAGCAAAAGTCAAAGTTGACCAGAAAAGTCAACTTCTTCTTCCCCAAATTCCACATAAACCCTAATGTTCAAAATCATCCACAAATGGAAATCAACCCACCAATTAACTACATTATACTTGCAAACACGAATTACACCACAATTAGCACCAACTATCAAGCATAAATCACTAAATTCGGATTATCCCCAAATTAGCATATGAACCCTAATTTGTAAATCATCTAAATCGAGCAATTTAAACAAAAGATCATGGTATAAACTGAGTAACATGTATGAATCAAGCATAATACACAACAAAATCACAAAAGAATTCATCCCCACACTTGAATCAACCCAAACCCGGATTCAAGATATTCATCTCAAAAAATCACTAGTAGGAAGATTTAAATGAGACATGAAATACCTTAGGTTGCCTAGACATGATTAGAGGTTAATTCCTTGAAAGATTAGAAGAATTAGATGGTGTTTTAGTGAAGAATGGGGTTTTTTCGTTTTTTTTTTTTTTTTACTTGAGAGAGAAAAGAACAGATCGGCTTCAGCTTTGTGTTTGTGGTTGTGAAAAGATAATGTTTTGCTTTTTACATAAATCGCCCAGCAATATCCCAAAGCCGATCGGCTTATGCAACTTAGCCGAACGGCTACTCTAGCCGATCTGTTCAAAACCAATAGCCGAACTGCTTAGATAGTTAAAATGTGCATAAGATGAAAGGGGTCGAGTTCTGTAACGTTTTTTAACTAGAATAGCCGAACGGCTTTTCATAGCCGATCGGCTTAAAAGCATTAGCCGAACTGCTATCTTAAAACCGATCTGCTTTCTATTTGGTAAATCAACGCTTCAGAAAAGGCTCAAGTTCTGTGGTCATTTTTCAAAGAATAAACCGATCGGCTATATAAAGCCGATCTGCTTTGGAGCTATAGCCGATCTGCTTCTGAAAACCGATCGGCTTTTCCTTTGCAAAAAATCAGCAGAAACAGCAGTAACAGCAAAAACACAGAAACAACTTAACACTTAACAATTCAAACAATCTCAGCAGCAGCAAACACATGAAATGTATCAAAAACGCAAGCAAAAATATTCTAAGTTTATCAAAAAGGATATAAACACGAGTTTCCTCGTGTATGGGCTTCATTTATTAACGAGTCCAAGCTAGACTCGACCCCGAATTCATTTGTCCTCGGGGTAAGTTGCGAGTTCCTCCCACTCGCTCTCTTGTTCATCCTCATGGTATAGCTTCAAACGGTGCCCATTCACAATGAAGGTTCCGACATCTTTTTGAAAAAGCTCCACATATCCGGATGGATATTGATGCTTGACCACGTACGGGCCGGTCCACCTTGGTTTGAACTTTGGTTGTTTCAATTTGAATCTTGATTGGAACAAAAGCACTTTTTCACCGGATTTAAATTCTTTTCTCACTTTCAACCTCCGGTCATGCAACACCTTTGTCCGTTCCTTGTAGAGACGAGAATTTTCATAAGCTTGCAACCGAAGCTCATCCAACTCGTGAAGTTGCAACATTCTCTTTTCCCCCGCTTCAATCAAATCCAAATTGCAATTCTTTAGCGCCCAATAGGCTTTATGCTCAATTTCAAGGGGTAAATGGCAAGTTTTTCCATAAAGCAACCGATACGGTGTCGTTCCAATAGGTGTCTTGTAGGCGGTCCGAAACGCCCACAATGCATCTTCAAGCTTTTTGGACCATATGGTCCGATTATCCTTCACCGTCTTCTCCAAAATTCTTTTCAATGCACGGTTAGTGTTCTCGACTTGACCACTTGTTTGTGGGTGGTATGAAGTCGAGAACCGGTGATTCACCCCATACTTCTTGAGAACTTTTTCCAATTGAGCATTCGCAAAGTGAGTCCCCCGGTCGCTAATCAATGCTTTGGGCATCCCAAATCGGCAAAATAGGTTTTTCAAGAAATCAATGACCACACGAGCGTCATTCTTTGGTAAAGCTTTAGCTTCCGCCCATTTAGATACGTAATCAACCGCCACAAGGATGTATTCATTTTTAAAAGATGGCGGGAATGGTCCCATGAAGTCAATGCCCCAAATATCGAAAACTTCACAAACTTGGATGCTAGTTTGTGGCATTTCATCCCTTTTGGAGATGTTTCCGGTTCTTTGACACGCATCACATGTTTGGCACAAAGTGTTTGCTTCTTTGAAGATTGTCGGCCAATAAAAACCCGCATCATAGACCTTCTTTGCGGTGACCGAGGGGCCATAATGTCCACCGGTGGGCCCATAGTGACATTCATCCAAAATCTTTCGTGTTTCACCACCCGAAACACATCTCCTCACCATGCCATCCGCACAAACGCGGAATAAATACGGCTCCTCCCAGAAATAATGCTTCAAGTTAGAGAAAAATTTGCTTTTCTCTTGGTGACTCATGCCCTTCCTCAAAACTCCACCAACCAAATAGTTTGCCAAGTCGGCATACCATGGTGCTTCTTCATCCTTGTTTTCATCACTTACCTGCAAAAGAAATTCCTCGGGAAAGGAATCATCAATATTAGTATCGCCTTGCTTGTCAAGATTTGGATTTTCCAGTCTTGACAAGTGATCGGCGGCAAGGTTCTCGGCACCTCTCTTATCCTTGATTTCAATGTCAAATTCTTGCAAGAGAAGAATCCAACGAATGAGACGCGGTTTAGCGTCTTGTTTGGCAAAGAGATATTTGAGGGCCGAGTGATCGGTGAAAACTATGGTTTTAGATAGCACAAGATATTGCCTAAATTTGTCAAAGGCATATACGACGGCAAGCAATTCTTTCTCGGTGGTTGTGTAGTTTTGTTGGGCCCCATTCAAGGTTTTGCTAGCAAAGTAAATAGGTTTGAAATGTTTATCAATCCTTTGTCCTAGGACAGCTCCTAAGGCAAAGTCGCTTGCATCACACATGAGTTCAAAGGGCTTTGACCAATCGGGTGAGACTATGATAGGTGCCTTGGTCAAATGGTCTTTAATGGTCGAAAATGCACTCAAACATGGTCCATCAAACACAAAAGGGGCATCCTTTTCAAGTAGCCTAGTCATTGGACGGGTGATCTTCGAAAAATCCTTAATGAATCTACGGTAAAAACCGGCGTGACCAAGAAAACTTCTAATGCTCTTAACATTGGTCGGTGGAGGTAATTTGGCAATAATATCAATCTTTGCCCTATCAACTTCAATACCCATCCCCGACACTTTATGACCCAAAACTATACCCTCTTTCACCATGAAATGGCATTTCTCCCAATTCAAGACTAAGTGGGCTTTCTCACACCTCTCGAGCATTTTATCCAGGTTCCTTAAACATGACTCGAATGAATCGCCAAATACCGAAAAATCATCCATGAAGACTTCCATGGAAGTTTCAACCATATCGTGAAAAATGGCAATCATACAACGTTGGAATGTGGCGGGAGCATTGCAAAGACCAAAGGGCATTCTCCTATAGGCATAGGTCCCAAATGGGCAAGTGAAGGTGGTCTTTTCCTGATCCTCGGGATCTATGGGTATTTGGAAATATCCCAAGAATCCGTCAAGGAAACAATAATATTCATTACCCGCCAACCTCTCAAGCATTTGGTCAATGAATGGTAAGGGAAAATGGTCTTTTCTCATGGCATCATTCAACTTCCTATAATCGATGCACACACGCCATCCCGTGACCGTCCTAGTGGGTATCATTTCATTTTGGTCATTGGCAACTACGGTCATCCCCCCTTTCTTTGGTACACAATGTACCGGGCTCACCCAAGAACTATCCGCAATGGGGTAAATAATACCCGCATCAAGAAGCTTAATTACTTCTTTCTTGACCACATCCACCATATTGGGATTAAGCCTCCGTTGTCTTTGGACAACGGGTTTAAAATCATCAACAAAATTAATTTTGTGTTTACAAAAGGATGGGCTTATTCCCGGTATGTCGGATGTCCGCCAAGCGAAAGCTCTTTTGTGAGCCTTAAGTACATTCAACAATTTAAGTTTTTCATCATTCACAAGGGATGAAGAGATTATTACTGGGAGGAGATTTTCCTTATGGAGATAAGCATACTCCAAATGACTTGGAAGTTCTTTCAACTCCAAATCACGTGGTGGATCCTCCAATGACGTTTTGATCCTCATATTATCATCCTTTGTGAGCTCCTCAAAAACATCCTCACATTCGAGCTCTTCTTCGTCATTTGTCTCTTCCATGCTCATGACCAACTCCTCCTCGGTCATTCCTTCAACATTTGACTCTAGCAAGTCAACAAGCTCCGATTCCAATCCAAGCAAGCTTTCCAATTCTTCCTCCACCGCATCATCTATCACATCAATTCTAAAACACGAATCATCATTAGAATAAGGATGCTTCATGGCCTTATCGACCGTGAACGCAATCCTTTCATCACCCACCCCCAAGGTCAATTTCTTATCTTTAACCCCAATTATTGCATCCGCGGTATGTAGGAATGGTCGTCCTAAAATCAAGGGCACTTTACTATCCTCCTCCATTTCGAGGATAACAAAGTCAACCGGAAAGGTAAATTGCCCTACTTCTATTAGCATGTTTTCCGCAATCCCAACGGGATATTGGAAAGATCTATCGGCAAGACGGATGCTCATGCGAGTGGGGGTTAGGGATCCTAGGGCCAATTTAGCATAAAGTGAATATGGCATTAAGTTTATACTAGCACCTAGGTCCGCAAGTGCATCACAAGTGATGATTTTACCCAATGTACACGAAATGATGAAACTCCCGGGATCTCCAAGCTTGGGTGGAATTTGGTTTTGGACAAGTGCCGAGCATTCCTCATTCAAAAACATTGCCGAAGCCTCCGACAATTTCTCTTTGTTGCTCACCAAATCCTTGATGAATTTGGCATAATTCGGCATCCCGGCTAATACATCAACCAAAGGCACATTGATTCGAATGCCCTTGATCATGTCCACAAACTTCCCATATTGAGCCGCAATCTTTTCTTTCCTTAGTCTTTGTGGGTAAGGAATCTTCGGCTTGTAAGCTTTCACAACCGGAGTAGGTGACACCGGTGTGACCGTTGGTGTAGGAGCATCAACGTTCTCTTCATTGTCTTCCTCCTCAATTTCCTGCACAAAATAGTTAGAAATATTTTTGTCCTTGGTTTGAGGTGGTGGAAGCTCCTTTCCGCTTCTCGTGGTTATAGCATTCACATGCTCATTTCTCGCGGGTGGTGGTTGGTAAGGTTTGGAACCGCTAGAGGGTGAAGGTTGTGGTCTTGGGTTTTGTTGTGTATTACTCGGTAAGCCACCGGTTGGCCTACTACTTTGCCCCTCGGACAACCTTTCCATTTTCCGCTCCAAATCTTGAATTGAAGCTTGTTGATTCTTTTGCCCTTGTTCCATGCTCAACCGAATATTTGTCATTTGAGTTTTCATCCTCTCGGTTGCGATTTCTTGCTTTGACATAAACTCCTTCATCATTTGTTCCATTGGAGTTAATGTTGGTTCTTGTTTTTGAACCGGTGGTGGTTGTTGTTCTCTAGATGGGCTTGGGTGTCGATTTTGGTTGTAAGGTTGGTTTTGGGATTGGTTTTGATTGTATGATTGGTTTTGAGATTGGTTGAAGTTTTGGTTGTAAGGTTGGTTAGGTCTAGAAAATCGGATTTGGTTTTGGTTTTGGTTTTGGTTTTGGTTATAGCCTCCGCCTTGGTAACCTCCCGAATTTCGGTTTTGATAACCCCATCGTTGGTAATTTCCGCTTTGATAATTACCTTGTTGAAGAAAGTTAACACCTTCCTCACCTCCTACCATTGGCAAATCGTCTTGTGCATAATTAACCGTGGCATGATTTCCGCCACAATGACCGCAACCATCTCTAAGCTCCTTTATTTCACCTTTGATAGTCTTGAATTGTGCATCAAACTTAGAAGATAAAGCCTTGATTTCTTTCATCATGGCCGAGTCATTGGAGCCTCCACTTCCACTACTAGTACCCTCGGCGAATGCAACATGCTTCTTAACCGGTTTCCCTCCTTTATCCTTAGCCCAATTTAAGCTTTGGATAACCTTGTCTTCAAGAAGCTTCCATGCTTCATTCGGTGTCTTGTAAAGGAATTGACCTCCTCCCGAGGCATCAAGAATACTTGTCGAATCCAAGTTAAGACCATTGTAGAATAACCCAATGATTTCTCTCTTCTTCAAATCGTGACCATGGCAATTCCTCAACATTTCTTTCATCCGACACCATGCCTCTACCAAAGTTTCGCCTTCTTGTTGTTTGAAAGCTTTAATCTCATTCAAAAGTCTTTCGGCCAAAGCCGGAGGATAAAATCATCTAACGAATGCTTCCCTCATCTCATCCCAAGTAGTGATAGTGTTTGGTTCCAATTCTTGATACCAAATCTTTGCCTCACCACAAAGTGACATAGGAAAAGTCCGTAGGCGAATCACCTCATCCATATTCGCCCCATACTTGAAATAGCTCCCGATTTCAAGAAAACTAGCAATGTGTTGGTGTGGATCAACCCGCACCCTTCCGTCGAATTGTTTATCTCTAATGAGTTGCATATGATGCCCTTTCAAAGAGAAATTATCATTTTCAATATCTTGAAACCGTATGGCCGCCTCGGGTGTCGGTGCCACGGTTCTCGTCCGTGAGAACATAGGAGTATCATCCTCATCCGCCATCTCTTCTTCACCTTCGGATGGTATTGAAGGTTCTTCTTCGGGTGATGGAATGTCCTCCACAAAAGTCTCTTCCACCTCAATGGTGTTTCCCGAAGATGTATCGGTATCCGTTTGACTACTAGATGATTCCGATGATCTTTGCTTTGGCTTCCTCCTTCGTTTACTCTTTTTGGTCTTTTCCGGATTGGACAAAGGACTTAGAAGCTCTTTACCGGAGCTCCTTGTGTTCATCCACAACCAAATCACACCTGAAAGTACACAAACGATAAAACCATAAACGCACCGGCGCAATACAAACAAAGGTAACTTTCCAAGAATAAATTTTAGAAAGGATCAATTAATCACACTTAAATCAATTTCACAAATCAAGTTCCCCGGCAGCGGCGCCAAAAACTTGATGTGATGAATCTAGTTATAAAATTATCGTTGAATAGTGAACAAGAAAGTACCGAGCTAGACCAAAACACAACCGGGCAGTGGACCCTATCGTGTGGTAGTATAGTTGGGTAAGTTCGGGTTCGAACACAGGGAACTAGATTGGATGATCAATAGAAGTGTGAGCAATTTAAAAAGAGAAAATAAAATGTGGTTGGTTTGTGTGACCGAATTGTCACGATGCTTAAAACTATAATCTTTGATTAATCTAGGCAGGTGGACTCTGAAGAGTCGGTTTAATTGTTTGGTCTTCTCAAGTATTTAAAACAATGCTTGCTTGGACTATTTCACTAGTGATTTCGGGGTGTGGAATTATAACCGGTTAAGACACATGCTAAATGGTAACATTCATCAAACCTAAGCTCAAAGTTCTCTGAGACCTAAAGTTCAACTTCAATCAACAAACCTATGATTTAATCAAGTAACAGACGTTCGCCATAGTTACAAACTTACACAACTTAGCTAAATCATTTGACACATTCCAAAATTACATTCGCAATGTTGATCAATCATTCATAGACAAATGATTAATAGCAATTTACTAGGTTGAAAACGTTCGCTATATCAATTAGTAAATCACCAAATGGTTAAATTCTTAAGATAAAGCTCAATCACATAAGGTTCTCCGATTAAACATAAATTTAATTTTGTGAGTTTGCAAATCATCCACACGACAAACATTCGCTATAATCGTTAACTTGTATATATTTAACTAGTGTCGTTACAATCATCAAATGCTTTGATCCACAAATGACAAATAACTTATTTAGGTATTTTTACTAAACAAAGAACATTCGCTATAATCGTTTAGCTAAAATGCCGAAAGTTCATAACAACAACTAACTAAATACATACAAATCCATGGATGATTCACAAACTCAAGCATAAATTAACATCCAAAATATACACCCCTAATCATCTAGTTATCTCATCCAAGCAAACACAAAGGTAACTAGCCACACATAATCACAATCATAAAGCATAAATCATAAACACTAAACAAATCCATGAATAACTTGAAATTAGATTAAATCGAAATTATACCAAATTTGTTACACAATTGTTCCAAATGATGTTTGCTCGATGTTTCCCTCAAAAATTCCTAGCTATATCCTTGCGAAAATGTGAAGTAAATGGTGAATTTTTGTTGGGTGAAGTGGAATAAATGAAAATGGAGGTGAAGAGAGTAAATGAAGATGGTGCAGTGGTGTAGTAAATGAGGAGTGTAGTATGTTGTGATGAAGATGGTGAGTGATGAGTGATGATTATTAAGCTGCCGACCAAACACCCCTATTTTTCATATTTTATTTATTTATTTTTTTTTATTTTTTTTTTTTAATTTTGAAAAACAGATGGGGAAAAACGGTTGGCATTAAATGCCAACCAATCAGACACGGACAGCTCATCAACCACCATACCACTCACTCGGATCCGCACATAGCCGATCGGCTTGTTAGGAATAGCCGATCGGCTTTTCAGTCATAGCCGAACGGCTTTTAAAGGCTAGCCGATCGGCTTCTCTAGTACAACAGGCCAAGCTCCAAACGAGGTGAAGTTCTGCAACGAAAATGAACTGTAAAAGCCGATCTTCTAAACGAAGCAGATCTGCTTTCATATCGAAACCGATCGGCTTTGTGTGGTTAGCCGATCGGCTAGAGCCCAAATCCAGTCCAGCCACTTTTTGATCCAAACTTCACCAATTCCACACCAAATCGCATGCCTTCCAGCTTTTTACCTGAAATGGATTTCCAAACAAAATAAGTATCGAAAGTTCACGAAATCCACTAAAATACATATGCAAAACAATGATATCGCGATATATTTATATAGACAAAACGAGCGATATCAAACGTAATATTAATTCGCGTGCAAAAACATTTGCGTTTTTTAGATACGTTTTATTAAATCTTTTTGTGTTCTTTAAAATTAAAACCAATCCAAATAAATTTTCCAAAATTTAAAATAAAATTTTGTCAAATTTTTGAAATGTTTGGACTGTTTGCGAAAATTCGTTTAAAACCTTACGCGTTTAAACTTTAAAGAACGTTTTCTTTGTTTTTATTAAAGTAAATTAAAAGAAAATCTATTTAAAATTATTTTTGTCCAAATTAACAAAACTAGCCTTCTACCCGCGCAATGCGACGGCGGCGGCAAAAATGTTTTTGACGACTTTTGGGTACCTTTCAATTGCTTTTAAATATTTTGACATTTTCTAGCATTGTATGTTTTCGTTTTAGAAATTAATCTACATATCCAAAATGTAAAGTTCATCATAGATAAAAATCCAACAAAGAAAAGTTATTCACTATTTTATATATTATATAATAAGGTTGAAATAGGGGTGCAATAGCTTGAGATTTCTCATGTCTTTGCATTATTTCTCTAGTACATTTTATAGTTTTTTTTTTATGAATTTGGATGATAAAAAGTTTTATAAAGCTATGACAACATTTTATAAAAAAACTTTGAAAAAAAAATCTTTTATGTGGGTGCTACACGTTTAAACATTCAGCCGAAATATTTAAAATTTTTAAAAGTCGTGTTTTTCATCTCGAGTGTGATGACCTGATGGGTCATATTTGGTCATATTTATGACATTATTGGCATCTCGAGGAGATGCAATTGTTCAGTCAAATCTACTTTCCTAATTCTTTCAAATATTTTGTAGTTTATTACAAAAAAAAAAAAAAAAGTAAGAAAAGGATGAGTTTTTAGTACCCATATTGAAACTTTTACAAGCGTCAAATTTAATATACTTTTAACTTTCAGCCAAATTGTAAAAATCTGTATTATTACTAACTTTCATAAAACAAAACGTGCAATAATTGAAACGTTTGAAATTTAAAAAAAAAAACTTGAAGTGATCAAAAGTAGATAAAAAACAAAATTTATCCAATCTAAAAAAGATAAAATGCTAGCTATACATATTTCACACATTCAAAATATTAACTAAAAATAGACACGTTAAATTTTATTGCTAACAACCAAAACAATTTATAAAATTATCAACATTTCTTATACCACTTGACAACATACTAAATTTTGAAACCTTAACCAAAGCTTAATGCTACAACTTGTCATGCATATGGTATAAACCAACAAAAGGCACAACAATATCCACAGCGATTCCTTACAGCCATGACATTTGTACAACCCAAAAAAAAGACAATCACAAAAAGAGAGATCTTAAAATACAAACTGAATCTTGTTGGTACTGGGTTGATGTCAACGGAAGCACATATACAAAGCAGATGAAATATTAAAATTTAAGAAATGAAGTCAACCTTGCAAGCCCACTTTTCTCTGTTTTAAGCAGTTTACCTTATGAAACCGGTTTGTTTTGAGAGCTTTGACTTCCCGACATCATTTTCGTCATTGTAGATGATGAGAAAGAACAAAGAAACAGCAATTTTAGATCTAAAAAATCAGTTTTGATCATTAAAAAGAAGAAAGAAAAAAAGCTACCTTTTGTAGTGTTAACTGTTGGTATTGTTTGCTTTGACACTGAAGGGCTTGGTCAATTTGGAGGGAGGTGGCTAAGAAGGTAGAGAACAGAAATCTTTCTGAAAAGGTGATACATAGATTACAATACGTGCTCTGCACCAAAAAAAACATATATAAGAACAACAAAACAAAATATCAGAATTTGAAACTTACTACAAGATACAATGAATAGTCTATCATTAAACACTTCATATACTGAGACCATTTCTAATATATACAAACATCAAATACCATTAATATAACTTTACAATTATAAATATTACTCGTCATAGATCTCAAACAACCTGCAAAATAAATATAAATAAATAAAAAAAAAGTTAATAATAATACATGAATATCAGAGATCTGAAACAAAAATCACATACTTGCAACAAAAATCTCATACTTACAACAAAAAAGTTTAAATAAAGCGAATAAAACAAAAAAGCAAACAAAAAATATCTATTGATTTGAAAGAAAACTTACAAGAGTCTCACAAAAAAGCATCGTACTTTTGAGTTTTCTTCGTATATCAAGAGATCGAAGGGTTACTGATCTGAGCTTTACGGATTCTTTACGGGTCTACATGGTGTAATGATTACTCAACTCTACACAGTACAAAACGAAAAAAAATCAGATCCAGCAAATTAAAGCTTAACATCTAACTAAAGAAACACCAAGAACCTTAGAATCGATGGTGGTGGATCGGTTTTGTGTGAATCTGAAGCTTGAGAAACGTATTTGTTTAGATCTGTGTAGATCTAGCATTTGGATGTATGTGGCATAGTGATAAAGGGTTTCAGTGACGGTGGTGATGATTTTAGTGGTTGTCGAAGTATCATATCGAAGAAGGTGTTATTTAACGGTGACAGTGGTTGTCATTTCCAGAGCCGGTGGTGGTGGTCCGGTCTTGTGAGTTGGTAATGGTGTTGGTTGGATGAGAGGAGAGGAAAGGAGAGAAAACGGCTGTTGTGTGTGTGTTTTTTATGGTGTGAAGTATGTGTTCTTGATTTAATTTGTGTATTTATATAAGAGGGTGAAAGCCATATTGTATGAGTTTATATGGTTCATGATGATTGGAGCATTCAAGTTGATCCGGATTATAATCCAATGGCTAGATTTCAAATAAAAAAGAATGAACGGCTCAGATTCAATATTTACTTAGTCTTAAAATCTAGGAAAATGGGAAGGTGTAAATGTTTTATAAAGTAGTATAGATATTCAAACTTATTTACATTAGACCATCACCATTTATCTGTCAGTGCTTGTGACGGCACTTTCAGATAAGCCTAAAACATGCGAGAAAGTGTGGCGAAGAACGAACGTACCTTGAAGCGCTTTGATGATACTATGAATTGGGTCAGTGGGATTTATATAATAACGCTCAAATTCTCTTAAGAATTCTTTTTCCTCTTGACCTAATGATAGTAACGCATCAATGAATTGGTTAAATGCTCGTCTTACCTTCCTCGGATTCGAAATACCATCCCTGAATCCTGTGTCTATAAAACATAGATCAAAGAGCAATTCTCCGATGACATGCTGAAATTCCTTTTCTTCTTCTGAATCAGGGTTTCCAGTTGTAGAGTGAACTACTCGGGAAATCTTTCTGATGTAAATCCTTTGTTGCTCAGTAAAAGGGAATTTAGATGTTAGTAACAACTGAGTAAGCTTAACATGGATTTCTTTCCTTTTTTGGAAGAAAGCAGAATCCATGGCTTCCTCAGTAGAATCGGGGAAAATTGATCTCAGTTCATTAATCAGATAAGTGGCAAGATCAACAAAGAACAGTTTAACGCATGGAATCAAAGTATATGTGATAGGGGCTCTTGATGCGCCCCCAGCCGTCAGAGTCGTTGGTGTTGTTGCAACGGCTGAGCGGGCAATCAGGGTGTTTTAAAATTTATTTTGCTCGGGGCCTAAACCTCCAAACTACCTACTGGTACTAGATACAAGTACCTGATATTAGAACATGGTAAGGATGATCAGGGTCGTCTCTCCAGACGGTCGAATTTGAAACGGAGCTCGTTTGGATAATTCAGTCTTCAAGATAGGGTTCAGATAGTTGGTTTTGTTTGGGTTTTTATCTAATTTAAACTACTAAAGCAATAAAACTAAAATGAGCTAGCTAGCATATAAGGAACAACTAAGGATAAGGAAGACGTGGTTTACCATGACTTGAGATAATATAATGTCGGGAAGGTGTTTATGATGGGGACACTTTCAGATTAATAGATTGATAGAACTTGGTGTAAACACTAGAACCCTACCAACTAATTTCCCGTTGGCATGTCACTAGGATCTAAGTTATCATGATTCTGATCGGAGCAATACGCTAGACTTCCAATACTTAACTAGTTGAAAGATAAGCAACCTATCTTGGTTAGACACCGAGGTACATGAATAAAGTAGTGTATCGTCTCATGGGTCTGACCGTTCTTAACACCTAAGCTTATCTCTCGTTCTTCTAATTGTGTAACTAATTATTAACTTGTTATGTTTAAATAATCAAATATGTAAGATCAAATGGGGTTGACGTATCCTAGGTCACTTGGACTTTACTCTCCTAGATCTTGTTAATACCTTTCTTAAACTCTAATTACTTTGATTTATGACTTAGACCTCTCATTTTCAAACAGTTATACATCCCTGGATTATTCGCAGTTCGTTAAAACGTGTTTCATATGCAGACCATGCCTTTCAGTAATTAGACAGTGTACTTTACATGGTAGTTCCACGGCTTCTTACATCCAACATGAGGTCAAGAGTAATTGACAATGAAAGTGACACTCTAAACTAACTAAATGTAAAGCAGTGCAGAAATGTAAACCTAATATGTACAACAAGTGGTTTCACTGTGTCTTACTTATTGCATATCATGGGCACAGATAACTACTTACCACAATTAAGGTTCATGACTCCCTAATATCTAAGTTGTAGTCACGTGGATAACTGGAAAGGGTACTCCATAAATTAGGTCTGGTATCATATATTTAACCAATAACAAAGTATAATAATTTCCATTCACATAAGTTTCTTTTTATAAATTTAAACTATGTTGGAATGAGTTGTTTTTACGATCCTATCAACTAACTAACGTAGAGTTGTCCGCAATCAGATAGAAGATATGTCACATGGATAGTAAGCACAAACAATTACAATACACCGGAAGTTCTCCCAAATGTACTGAGCACGTCGGCCAACAACTACCCTCGAATCCTATTCCCCAATCTCGGTCGTCAAAGATGTCCTTATCATGGCATGATCTATTGAATAAATAGTCGCATAAATAGGTTTTACCCTACCGGAATAAGTTGGGGTAGTCTGGTCATAAAAGGTTGGCCAAACATGCCATCATTCGTTCATAATATTATAATTAAACTATAAACAGAAATTCATTTAGCACTTTTATAGTATTGATCCATAATATAACTACCTTTGGTCGTTCTTAGACTTCCGTTCGTTTGTACTCCGCATAAAGTGTTTCCAGCACTATATCCGAGAACAGTCGAATAGGGGCCGTCACATTACTTCACAATATTTAATATCATTCCATTATAACTATCTAAATCAGGGGAAACATATAAGCAACTACTCGCGGATCATGGCAATAAACATTTCTAATATTAATAAATCATAAACATCAAACAAGAACATTACAAATAATCAATAAAAGAAAAGGATAGATATTACCCATAATTATTACGAGCTAAACGATGCTTATATTACTTCAAAATATTCCAAAGTGTTACATTGCTAAGCTAGTTACTACTAACTATTACATAATTAATGATTTTAGAGAATGTAGGAAGGTGTGTAGAAAGAAAGATAAGGGGTTGCTAAAATGTGAACCCAAGGCACCTATTTATACTTGAATTTTGGCTCAAGTTAGCAACTAGAGGCTCACATTAGAAAAAGGTGGAAAAGGTGGTGCACCGGGTACCAAAAAGCGCATAAAGGTGGTGCACCGAGTACCAAAAAGCATGTAAAGGTGGTGCACCGGGTACGAGCAAGGACGGAAAAGTGCAAAATAGATGGGGGGTGGGTGGCCGGCGGTCAGTGGTATACTGCCCCGGTCAGTGGCAGGGCACCGCCCCGGTTCGCTTTCTTTTGCTCGTTTCTTGTTTCGTGCGTATCTTCTTCGTTATGCGTCCGTTTCCGTCGATTCTTTTTGCGTTGGATTCGTAATTCAAAAAAGAAGACTTTGATGAAAAGATATCTCAAAAATATGTCTCCCATCTTTGGATGTCTCGTACGAATTGTTTGGATCTTCCGGCGTACGTAGAATCTTCATTCTTCGTCCGTTTTTGTAGATTCTTCTTCTATTGGATTCGTAATTTGAAAACGAACATCTTGGATGAGATGGATGTTGGTGATGGGCACTTTTGTCTTGAAATCTCGTTTTGATGCCTTGAATCTTCAAACGTGCGTGGAATCTTCGTTTTTCATCCGTTTTGCTTGATTTTTATCATGCAACCTTGTTTTGACCATCTTGGTATAATTTCATTGATTTGTACTATATTTGAGTTAAAATGCCAAGAATCATTCCAGAATGAGAGAGATATCGGTAGTAAAAACGTGACTTTTTACGCGATATCAAGTATCCCACACTTAGAACGTTGCTTGTCCTCAAGCAAACTCATTCATAAAAGGCCTTTAGAAAGATTCTAGATACACATATCTTTTAGAAATACTATTAATATAAAGCTCCAGTTATGAAAGAATTCTTATGAGAAACTAAGGGTTTATAGAATTTGATACTTTCTTCAAGCAACTTAGATGGTAATCATGACTAGGCAATCCTTGCAGTGGGTCACTCAAATCACTTAGGTGTTTAGGGTTTCCTACTTGCTAGTGTCAATCACTCAGATAGCCAGTCATGCAGCATTCTCGTCATAGGCTTGATCAAGAATCAAATCTCCATCACTTTGGAAGAGAACGGTACTAATCTTTCAAGACATCTTAAAAAGGAATCGGGTTTTCGGTTTGGAGAGATGAAGAAGGTGTATGGTGAGTAAGAAGGAGAGTATTTTTGGGGTTTCTTTTCTTGTATCTTCTTGAAACTGGGGTATTTTTCCGAGAAAGTCTCTTTTGGAATTTCTCAAATTTGAAAAGACTTAATGTTGCAATCCTTTTTGGGTTTTAATTTTTCCTTTTCTGGACTTTCTTGAGTAGTGCCGGAATGTATATTTTTCTACTTTTTCTTTTTCTCTCTTTTTTTTTATATATAATGCCGGCTTTACCAAGGAATATTTTTCTGGTCCGAAGGGTTTCTTTTGGCATTGGGTTGCGAAATTGTGTTGGCTTTTCTTGTGGAAATTTGGGAAATTGAGAGTGTCTATGAAAAGTTTGGAAGACATGACTTCCGTGGTTTTGGGATGAAGGTACAAGTAGGCGTGAAGAGTGAGTGGATGTTTGATGGTTGGGGGACTCGGGGATTCCTTAGAAAATATCAAGATAGATTGTACCTGTAACATGTATGGCACTCATCGGTGTAATCTTGAAATGTATTACAAGAGCAAGTTCTAATTCAAATACATGCATCGGCACACACATGAAACGAAAAGTGAAGCATTTTAGGATGAATGCTCAATATGGGCTCAAACCTCACGAATCGAATATTTTGGTCATTGTGTGCCTGGTCATGTGTTGCCTTTCTCGTCCGTATCTTATTCTAAGAAAACTGTTTTGTTTCTTTGTTAAAACTCAATTCTTGCTGTAATTTATATTTTCGGAAAATAGAGGTTCTAAAGAATGTTGCTTTTGAATCAAAAATTTTGAAAACTTCTTCATTTTTAGCCTTTTAATGAAAATATTATTTATTTTACGGACAAGAGGTTAAACTTGCGGTTGCAGACCGTATATCCCACACTTAGAGGAACATTGTCCCTAATGTTCGAATATATGTATTGAACACCTCTTGTCGAAGTATCCCACTCTTAGAATTTCTACTAATTATGGAAAATATCTCTTAGTATTTCGTGGATTCCAAGGATCCCACACTTAGTGTTTGGAATGGGATATAGGTCGATATAATCTTGCAAAAACGGATAAACAAACTAGAGAAAGGAACGCAGAACTCCCCTATTGTATATACGACTGTGAGCTGAGGATCTGAGTGGTCGGCTTTGTCATCTCCAATGTTTGTTGAACTTGGTTGGCATCAACCTTCATGTATTGAACTCGAGCTCCAGCAGTATAACCTTTCTTCAATACCTCAACCAGTTTCCTCACGAAAATAACTAAGAACTAAAGGATAGATTGCAGAAAACGAATTGATGTCGCCCTTTGGACACAAGCATAATTAACCAATAAACACCAAATGTTGGATAGAGTTTAATGGACAAAGATCCTAATCTTCAAGAGCCGCTGTTGTAACTCAACTGCTCCTAATGATCTGAAAGTGTTGAAATCAATGAACATGAATCTTTATTACCCGAGATCTTTTACCGACAACTGATGTAATGAATCTGATGTTGTTCTTTTATCGACTGAGATCTCCAGTTTCCAAATTGTTCCCGTATCTATTCCATTGTCTGAATAGTCCCTGAGGGTGATGGTTGTATGTGTGAAGGGGTGGATGGATGGGTGAATGTGGGTGGATATGGTGATGATGGTTTAGGGTTCCATTATGTGGCAAGGTTTAGCTATAGGACTTGGAATTTGTGGGCATATATGATGACTATTGAGCTGGTCAACTTGATGAACTAGTCATAGACAACTAGAAATCATCTTTGTATCTAGAAGTGTCATCCCTTGTCCCCTGCAAAGCAATGCTCCAAATATTCCCATACTCAATGAACTGTAAGCTCCTCTTGTCATCTTTCCATTATCCTTAAAGATCCTTTATCCATAGGCGTCAGTCCCTGTCTGTTACAAGTAGATCAACCAAACATGATCTAACAAACAAGTGATTATTCTCCAAATCATAGATTCACTGGTTTGCAAAGAACCTATCAAAGTGAGTGCTTTGTAGATGAAACAAACCAGTGTATGACTTTGAGTTTAATCTCACACAGAAAGTGTTAGTTGCCTATAATTTCACCGCAGCACAAATAGCAGACATGGAAATACCAGTATTATCAGTTGAACCAGGCATCTAAGTATAAAGATATCCAAAGCACATATTTTTAAAAGAGTTCGAGCATAATACACATATTGACATACAAATCATGTTATCTGATTAAGCATTAGTATCTCATGTATGTTCACAATAATATATGTAAGTACCTCAAATGCTTGAAACATGTCAGTAGATGTTTAGAATGACTAAGGCTCCTAACTCCTAGTAGGTTTCCATTTTTGTGAGTGAAAGGGATAATAAGAACTTTAGAAAATGGTGAAAAATAGATGTTGCAATAAATTCCAAACGACTGGGAGTAGGAAGTATTAAGGTTTGACAAAAAAAATTTGACTTTTAACGAAGTAATTTCGCAAACCATCCATTTTGGTTCGTAAAGATAGAAAACTTGGAACATTCATTTTAAGGTTTCATTTCTACTTATTGGGTTAGCTAATATTACCATAACTATGTTAAACACGGGTTGCCTCCCAAGAAGCGCTTGTTTTTGTTCGAGTCTCTAGCTTGACTCCAAACCTATTTCTTGGGAGATCTAGGGGGCTCCCTTGCATCCATCAGTAGATACAAGCGGAAATATTGGTACATACCTAAGTGATTAAAGTGGACTATGGTCAGGGTATGTCCAATCAGTGGAAGAGGCATGGTAAAGTGAGTGATTTGTTATATTTGAGGTAAAACAAAGCTCTCGACTTTTTCTACCTCTTGATTTTTGGGTTGTTTGGGTTGGTCAAAGAGGTCCTTATCACTCCATGACGTGTACATCATTATGTAGTGGAGAGATGGTTTGTAAGGTGCTCTTGACGCAAAACCCTCATTGCTTCCTAAAGCCTTTGGTTGGATGATAATGTTGTACTCTGGGCATGGAGGTGGGACAATGTCCATTAGCGTCTCCAATCTTGTAGCAACGTTATCATCAAATACCTGGGTGTTTGTTTCCTCTAAGGTACTAGTGAAGTCTATTAGATCAGGAAGTGAATCCATCAAAGGGATTTTTGGGATACAGTCGACCACAACTGGTTGTGGGACGTGTTCAACCATATCAGTTTGAATGAGTTCACTACTCAGAGTCGGTATGTATTCCTTTAGTTCATGTGAAGTTGAGTCTTCTATGTAAATCTCCAAATTCGGGCTTTCCATCTCGATCTCTTCGTCATCCTCGTCACTCCGGCCGGAAGTTTTGAGCTGAAGTGGTTCGAAAAGTTCTTCTAGAACAAACCCTTCGTCGGTTTTTGACGTTGATAGGTCAGGAATAGGTGAATGTGAAGGTTTAGAAGATTGGGTTGGTGAGGTAGTTGAAGGGATATTGCAAACAAACTCATGAGAATGTAAGTCTGTATCTGGTGTACTAGATGTGGTATGTGTGCGTCTCTCAACTTTCTGTATCCTAGAGTTGGCTCCAGCTCGATTCCTACTCTCCTCACTACTCTCTTGGGCTTGTGTTGGTAGTTCAGTAAAGATTTTAGACATGTTATAAGTAAAACCTCTAAGTATGTCTTCTTGTTCTTTAATCATTTCTTCAAGTGATTCGGAAGGAGGTGAGAAAACAACATTACTGCTGAGACAGGCTAAGGGCATATCTCTCAAGTCAGGATTCTCATAGGGTTGTGGTATACTTACAGGGTGAGGTGAGTGTGGGTAGATTTCGAATGGTTGGGGATGAAAAGGTTGGCATGGATGTGGTTGGAAAGTCGTGGGGTCATTTTGATACAGTGTTTGAGGATCTAAGTACCCTAGGTTATCCGAATACATCATACTATGGCTTTGGCATTCTCCATCTGCGTGGGTATTATCGCACATGATACATCTAATTTGGATTGAATTAACAAGACTTTGCATTTGATCTAATCGTTCCCATTGATTTAACATTTCCCAAGGGTCCATAATAGATGGCATAGGGAGAAGGTTTCAGAATTAACGTCGTGGGTGAGAAGGGAACTAATCTATCCTAAGGTAATCCTAACTATACTAAACTACGTGCAAAAATAGTAACTTCTGATGAGGATGGTGAGTCCCAGTCAAAAGGATCTCTTAAAAACTAACTTATCTAAACAGGCTCCGAATCGTACTACCGTCCCCGGTAACGGCGTCAAAAACTTGATGCGCCTTCAGCCGTCAGAGTCGTTGGTGTTGTTGCAACGGGTGAGCGGGCAATCAGGGTGTTTTAAAATTTATTTTTCTCGGGGCCTAAACCTCCAAACTACCTACTGGTACTAGATACAAGTACCTGATATTAGTACGTGGTAAGGATGATCAGGGTCGTCTCTCCAGACGGTCGAATTTGAAACGGAGCTCTTTTGGATAATTCAGTCTTCAAGATAGGGTTCAGATAGTTGGTTTTGTTTGGGTTTTTATCTAATTTAAACTACTAAAGCAATAAAACTAAAATGAGCTAGCTAGCATATAAGGAACAACTAAGAATAAGGAAGACGTGGTTTACCATGACTTGAGATAATATAATGTCGGGAAGGTGTTTATGATGGGGACACTTTCAGATTAATAGATTGATAGAACTTGGTGTAAACACTAGAACCCTACCAACTAATTTCCCGTTGGCATGTCACTAGGATCTAGGTTATCATGATTCTGATCGGAGCAATACGCTAGACTTCCAATACTTAACTAGTTGAAAGATAAGCAACCTATCTTGGTTAGACACCGAGGTACATGAATAAAGTAGCGTATCGTCTCATGGGTCCGACCGTTCTTAACACCTAAGCTTATCTCTCGTTCTTCTAATTGGGTAACTAATTATTAACTTGTTATGTTTAAATAATCAAATATGTAAGATCAAAGGGGGTTTACGTATCCTAGGTCACTTGGACTTTACTCTCCTAGATCTTGTTAATACCTTTCTTAAACTCTAATTACTTTGATTTATGACTTAGACCTCTCCTTTTCAAACAGTTATACATCCCTGGATTATTCGTAGTTCGTTAAAACGTGTTTCATATGCAGACCATGCCTTTCAGTAATTAGACAGTGTACTTTACATGGTAGTTCCACGGCTTCTTACATCCAACACGCGGTCAAGAGTAATTGACAGTGAAAGTGACACTTTAAACTAACTAAATGTAAAGCAGTGCAGAAATGTAAACCTAATATGTACAACGAGTGGTTTCACTGTGTCTTACTTATTGCATGTCATGGGCACAGATAACTACTTACCACAATTAAGGTTCATGACTCCCTAATATCTAAGTTGTAGTCACGTGGATAACGGGAAAAGGTACTCCATAAATTAGGTCTGGTATCATATATTTAAACAATAACAAAGTATAATAATTTCCATTCACATAAGTTTCTTTTTATAAATTTAAACTATGTTGGAATGAGTTGTTATTACGATCCTATCAACTAACTAATGTAGAGTTGTACGCAATCAGATAGAAGATATGTCACATAGATAGTAAGCACAAACAATTACAATACACCGGAACTTCTCCCAAATGTACTGAGCACATCGGCCAACGACTACCCTCGAATCCTATTCCCCAATCTCGGTCGTCAGAGATGTCCGTATCATGGCATGGTCTATTGAATAAATAGTTGCATAAATAGGTTTTACCCTACCGGAATAAGTTGGGGTAGTCTGGTCATAAGCGGTTGGCCAAACATGCCATCATTCGTTCATAATATTATAATTAAACTATAAACAGAAATTCATTTAGCACTTTTATAGTATTGATCCATAATATAACTACCTTCGGTCGTTCTCAGACTTCCGTACGTTTGTACTCAGCATAAAGCGTTTCCAGCACTATATCCGAGAACAGTCGAATAGGGGCCGTCACATTACTTCACAATATTTAATATCATTCCATTATAACTATCTAAATCATGGCAAACATATAAGCAACTACTCGTGGATCATGGCAATAAACATTTCTAATATTAATAAATCATAAACATCAAACAAGAACATTACAAATAATCAATAAAAGAAAAGGATAGATATTACCCATAATTATTGCGAGCGAAACGATGCTTATATTACTTCCAAATATTCCAAAGCGTTACATTGCTAAGCTAGTTACTACTAACTATTACATAATTAATGATTTTAGAGAATGTAGGAAGGTGTGTAGAAAGAAAGATAAGGGGTTGCTAAAATGTGAACCCAAGGCACCTATTTATACTTGAATTTTGGCTCAAGTTAGCAACTAGAGGCTCACATTAGAAAAATGTGGAAAAGGTGGTGCACCGGGTACCAAAAAGCGCGTAAAGGTGGTGCACCGGGTTCCAAAAAGCATGTAAAGGTGGTGCACCGGGTACGAGCAAGGACGGAAAAGTGCATAATGGATGGGGGGTGGGTGGCCGGCGGTCAGTGGTATACCACTGCCCCGGTCAGTGGCAGGGTACCGCCCCGGTTCGCTTTCTTTTGCTCGTTTCTTGTTTCGTGCGTATCTTCTTCGTTATGCGTCCGTTTTCGTCGATTATTTTTGCGTTGGATTCTTAATTCAAAAACGAAGACTTTGATGAAAAGATATCCCAAAAATATGTCTCCCATATTTGGATGTATCGTACGAATTGTTTGGATCTTCTGGCGTACATAGAATCTTCATTATTCGTCCGTTTTTGTTGATTCTTCTTCTGTTGGATTCGTAATTTGAAAACGAACATCTTAGATGAGATGGATGTTGGTGATGTGCACTTTTGTCTTGAAATCTCGTTTTGATGCCTTGAATCTTCAAACGTGCGTGGAATCTTCGTTTTTCATCCGTTTTGCTTGATTTTTATCGTGCAACCTTGTTTTGACCATCTTGGCATAATTTCATTGATTTATACTATATTTGAGTTAAAATTGCCAAGAATCATTCCAGAATGAGAGAGATATCTTTAGTAAAAACGTGACTTTTTACGCGATATTAGCTCTCTCAATCCAAAATTCGAGCTCGTCAATCAGGGCAGCAACATAACGATTAATCTTAATCTGTGAAACAGATGGATACTCGGTGCTAGCTATTAAATCCATTAGTAGGTCTAACTCTGATTTCAGTGATAACTCGTCCTTTTGATCGTAATTAGTACGTAGACATGTTATTGTCCTATCGATCACTACAAAGGTCTTTCTTTGCTCAGTTGAAAAAGGGAAATCGGATATCTTAAGGTTTCTAAGAAAATCAGCACAGATATTTATTCTCCTACTGGGCTTGTGAAAGTTTCCTAAGTGGTGTTCATTACTTGATCCTGATGGGTTATTACTTGATTCAGTGTTGGGTAGGGTTGGTATTTCTAGTTCAGGATCCTCCGGACACTGGAGACGCTCATCCACTTCTACACTTTGAAAAAGAGTGGTGGGTTAGGCTCGTAATATATCTGGAAGATCATACCTGAAGTATTCATCTAAGCAATGAAGTCGCTCATTCAAATCCATCCAAGGTATTGGTGGATAGAAGAAAACTTCAATACCGAAAGGAATGTCTTCTGGTAGGGTGGCAGGTTTAAGGTATTGTGGGTACTTAGATAAGATTGATAAAATCTCAGGGTCAAGTGTGGATTGACCACTTAATTCAATAGTGACAGAAGGTGGAATCTTCATCTGAGATATATCAAAACCAAAGTCTAAAGATGAATATTTGTCAATCTCAACTTCTTGGTTAACACAGACCTCTTTGTGGGAAGACACAAAGAATTCCGCATCGTCCATGATCGTTATCTCATCCATGGGAGAAATAAGACTGGAAGGAGAATTAGAGTTTTCTAATTTAAGTAACTACTAAAGCAATTAACTTCCTAAAGTAATGAAAATCTTAAGGAAGGGTCTCCTAAAAGTCAACTATCTACGGTAATCTTAAAGTTCACTACGCTCAACCGATCCCCGGCAGCGGCGCCAAAAAAACCTGTTGCGCCGTCAGAGTGCTGACTCTGCTGCGGTCGATCTAAGGTGGGGCACAACGGTCCTGCAAACGACGACGCAACACGTTAACGTGTTAGGTTTTAAATTTATATGAGCTGGGGCTTAAACTAATTACTACCTACTTTTGGGGAGTAAGCAGTAAGTATAACTCGAGTGTCGTTCTTAAAATCGGAGCGAATGGAACTAAAAGGGACTTACCGTAAACGAGCTTTCTGATAGGATGGGTTTATAAAAGTAGGTAGGTTTTGGTTGGTTTATCTAATACTAAATAAAACAGGAAAATAAAATAGAGAGTAGGCAACAGGTAGAGCGTGATTGCTGAAACTTCGATAAATAGGGTATCTGGATGATATTCATTATAAAGATGATTGGAGACTACCTTGGGCAAATCATCAGACAGACAGTCGGTGTAAACACTAGGACCCTATGTTTTAGTCTAAAAGCCTAAAAGCATATGTCACTGAATCCTAGGTTATCCTGATGCTGATCAGAAACAGGTTGTTCAAAACCCCCTCACTTGCCTTGTAAGACTAAGCGACCTCTACGGATGATATATCCTGGGTGTAGGCATAAGGTAACAAACTGCAATTTTCTATCTGACCTTTCTTAACACCTAAATCTATCTGAGTTTATCTAGGTATGTACGAATTGTATGCTATATATGTTGAGCTGTCGGTTATGTTGAGTTAAGCGGTTTAAGCATCTTGTATTACAGCCGAATACTTGCTTTCTTTTCAGAACTCATTTATATCAGGTTTAAGCATAATTAACTCCTTCATGAATTAGACCCTCCTTTGCTATCAGACGTTCATCCCTAGGAATACTCACGGTGAAAAGTGCATTTGGCATATCCACAGTGTTCCAGACTCAAGGTATACTCATGGTGTATAGTGCATTTGGCATATCCACAGTGTTCCAGACTCAAGGCATACTAACGGTGTACTGTACCTTAAAGTAGTTCCACAACTGTATGTTAACCTTGGTGTACTAATGGTGTACGGTGCAATGAGCATTTTCACAGCTATATTTTAACCTTGGTGTACTAACGGTGTACGGTGCAGCGAGCATTTCCACAGCTTTATTGTTCCTAGACCTAATATTCTAAAAGGGTGACTTTTAGGTATTCCACGATGAAATAAACCTACGGCAGTTCCTTAGCTTTCACGTATTTGTACTCCACACGAGGTATTTCCAATGCTATACGAAGTACTGTGCCGATTTATGGAATATTCATAGTTTCATACTGTAATATGAGATAACTATATCTACGTAGTATTAGGGTTGATCAGATCCTATCATAAGGCAATAGTCACATGAAAGACTGGAAAGGGTGGACACTTTATTAAGTCTATGTTGATGTAAAACTCAACCAGATATACAGCAAAACAATCACCAATCATAGCATGTTAAATATGAATTAAATATCATCCATAATCCTAATATCTACATTTCAACAATCACAGTATCAAACTACGTAAATAGCATGGCAATATTCGCAACACAAACAAAGATATCATGCAAACAAGACATAATAACCGTAAGTAAAGGAATAAGTAATAACCAGTATTTAAGCAGCGTAATACTGAGTAGCACAAGCCAGAGTCTTGAAAACTTCAATACAATAAAATTCCCAAGCTACAGCTATCTTCCACACTCGAATCGTGCCTACATCTCTCTAGTTCTCTAGAGAGAGAAACTAGAGAGAGAAACTAAACTAAACTAATCTAGAGAGAGAGAGTGTGAGAGAGAAAGTGAGAGAATTTTGTGTGAATAATGGTGTGTGAAATGAGGATGTGAGGTGCTCTATTTATAGGCAACCAAGGATGCAAGAGTACAAGTCCACAAGCATGCACGTACAAGCAAACGAAGCAAAACGAGACAACACAAGAAGCAACAGGGCCATACACGGCCTAAACAGGGCCGTACACAGCCTATTTAGGGCCGTACATAGTCTCCTATAGGCCGTACACGGCTGTAGGGTGGCCTTGTGCTAGGCCGTGTGATTTTTCTGACTTTTCTCGTTGCTTCGGAAGGCCGTATCTTCTTCGTTTCATGTCCGTTTGACTTGATTCTTTCGCCTACGGTCTCGTAATTCCGTTATGCTTCTAATGATGCCAATTTGGTAGAAATTGGAGGTGTGTAGCCCGGGCGTGTCCAGAATACGTTTCGTAGTCTTCGGTTGTGCTGTTTGCTGCGTAACTCTCTCATCCTTGATCCATCTTGAGTAATCCTTATATCCACGTTCTCGTAATCTCCATGGCTACAAAATAAGACAGTTATGAGGTTCTGGTATGGAGTTTACATTGGAATTAGGGTTAGGCTCAAAATGGTGCCTATTTAGGTCAGTTTTCCGCCCTTTTTGCTTGATTTTCAAAAGACCGACAAGTTTATAGCTTTCTAACAAAAGTTGGTGAATAATGATGATTTTAAGATGTATTTGTTAGAAAAGAGCTAAATATGTAACAATTAATGTATGTAAAAACGTGACTTTTTGAGATATATCAATGTGCTCATGACTGTATAGTTACTTGTATTTTGCTTTATTGCAACTTAAATTCAATTAAATCTTGCGGTTCATTCAATATGTTTTGACATACAAACCTGTGAGCTCACCAGCGTTTCGCTGACCCATTTTAGCTTGTATCACAGGTACTCAGCAGTAGTTTGGACTGCCCAACAGGATACTTAGCTCGTGTCATCATGCAAACCATCAGAGATTTAGCTGCATTATTATATTTTGTATAAATTAATTATGTATTTAAATCTCAATTTCAAACCGAGCCAATGTAAACTATATTTTTGATGTAAACTCTTGTTTAATCAATACAAGTGTAAAACGACGCATATAGTGGTCATTTGCTATATCTTGTGTGCTGTGATTATTGATTAGTCGCGCCCCGACCCGAACCGCTTCCGCAACCCGAATTTTGGGGTGCGACACCAGTGATAGTCAGTAGGAGCATGCATGTATTGACATACTATGTTAATCGCGATCGCAGTATCTGGTCTGGACCTGTTATCGTAGTTCAAGCCGTAAAAATTCATTTTTTATTTACACCAAAGTCTTCGTTTTTGAAAAAAAAAAAAAAAAAACCGAATCCAACGCAAAAAGAATCATTTCAATCCGACTTGTAACGAGGGAGACACAAAGCAAAACGTAAAACAAACAAACACTAGCAATTATATTTGGACCGTGTGACCCAAGTTTTTTGTGACTTGTTGTTTTGGCCTAAATACCGACCCAAGCCCTCCCTATTGATGTATCATTCGGCCCAACCCAAAACCAACTAATCCTAGACTAAAAATATAACCCTAAACCTAACCCTAAAACTTTTTAATCACAAAAAAATCACACATTCTGTCCCAAAATTGCAGTCAACTTCCGAGGCCGTTTTGACCTATTTAGAATCGTTTTCAGGCTTCGGCCAAAACTAAAAAGTTGTAGATCTCAATGTTTTACTTAAGTTCGGGAGGTTTCGGCCTCTGAAACGAAGCAGGTTATTTTATAAAAATTATTTCGTAAACTGCTACTGTCGGTGACGAATTTTCTGAAACTTTGGTAAGTTTTCGATCCTATAACTCTTGTATATGTTTGATCAATCTACAAAAATGAATTATAAGAGTGTATATCCTCATTATTCACAGATTATAAGGGATTCCTATCGTGCGGATTTGCGTTTGTTGGTATATATTCCTTCCTAATCGTTCATTCCATTATATTACGATTGTTTCGTATTGTCGGTATTATTTCGGTTCGATTCCATTGTATTCTCAGTAGTAAAAATCATTTAGGATGGATAAAATTAGTATATATGTTGTTAGAAGAGAGAATTTTGATTGTGTTTGCGGTTTGGAATATTTATACATGTGATTAGGATTGATTTATTTCAAACCCTAATCTGATCAGAAATTTTGTTCGGATTGATAAGCTTGTAACAGGGTCATATCGCTATATTTTTTGCTGAAACAGGAGTCAACACATAAGTATTTCGAGTCTTCTTTCAAATGGCGTCAGTCTCATGTCCAAATGTTGTGTTTAAGATGGTCAAAACTATTTTACAAGTTTGAATGTCGAATCTGAGTTTTTCGGTTTCTGGTTTTGGTTAACTTGTCGATTTTTGAAACGGACTTTAAATTATGAATTGGGTCTTGAAATTTTTACTAAGGTATTTTTAAAGGTTTATAATTTTCTGTAAAAATATCAAAATCATTTTAAATTTTAAAGTATTTTAAATGAATTATAACTTTTGTGAAGTCATAAAGTGTCATCGGTTTAGAGCAGTTCATTTTGGTGAATTTTTAAAAATAGTAAATCAATGTAATTGAAACTGGAAAAATTACTGGATCTTCTAAACACATTGAAATATCACTGGTTAAAATTGTAGAGTGAAATAATGTCATTAAGTAATATTCAAAAATTCGTAAAGTGGTATGAAAATCGTGGGCAGAATCTAATTTTTACTCGATAGGTTGATTCAAGTAATATACATGGGTTGAGTTGTGAGGGAACTTAGTGGAAGTGTTTAGACTTGGAATACAATGGAATGACCTAGTTATGTCTAGGTTATGACCCATATGCATATATGATCATTGTAGATTGCGAGTGGTTTAGTGGATTACACTTAAGGGCGATACTTACATCATTTATGGAGGTGAGTTTTCGTGGCCCCGTTTTCATTTACATATTTTCAAATTGGGGGAAAAATATGCTCACATGTTTTATCAATTGTTTTCATGCTGTGATTACATTTATTTTTTATTTTCGGACATATGCTTGAAATGTGTAACACTATGTGACTTATGTGATTTGGTTGTTGGATTTATTTTACAAGGCCTTACTCCCTTAGGAGTGAGTACCTGATGTATACTTTATGTATGCATTAAAGCCACGTTTGTTTACAAGGCCTTGCTCCCTTAGGAGTGAGTACCTGATGTGTACGTTATGTATGCATTAAAGCCACTGTTGGAGTAGCTACTGCCATTTGAGTTACTGTTTTGGTCATACTCCTTCGTGGGGTGATGACAACTTTGTGAGATGGTTGGTTATATTATATCACTTGTGCACCTTTTATATATGCATTGTCCTAACTTACTTTCATCACAGCAAAATGATTATTTTATGGTGTCTGGTTTCAAACCTACGAAACTCACCAACATTCGTGTTGACGTTTTTGAGCATATATTTTCAGGTTATACTAGTGGACTTAAAGCAGTGGACAAGAGAACTTAGTGGACCTTTAGGGTTGCATTAAGAGTTATTCAAGACTTGTGTTACATCATGGTTGTTTGTGAAGGCATGTTTTGCCTTAACATTGTAGTGTACGTTTGATTGTAAGATTTTGAATTCATTGTTGAAATGTATGCATGGCATGAACCGTTATTCATGTTAGTGGCATCATGACACATTGGATATTGTATTTCATATAGAATTCTTTATAATGATATGTTATGATCCTATCACCGTTATACCCAGTTGTTTCCTCTTTAGACGGGGTGTGACAGATTGGTATCAGAGCCATTGTTTATAGAGATCTAGGTGGATTGGCCTAGACTATAAATAAGGAACCCACATATAGAACATGAGTTAGGAAGTTATGTGTGCATACAATTCCGTGAAGCTAGTTGTAGTTAGTGTCGATCATTCATCTTAACCATTTCAAGTAAGAAGGACGTTGTAAGCGTTTCTTCATCATCTTACGACTCTTTATGTGGTTCGTCTACATGTTACTTAGGATTCTATAACTATCTGATCTCTTTCTGTGAATACAAAGCTCATTGTGATACAAAGACTTGGAAGATAAGTATGGGTATGAAAGAATACTTTCACAATTACGGCTGCAGACGTAATTGACAAAGGTGTTCCGACGTATGTGTGCTTATCTGACCATATTTGCGTGTCTCATGTGCTATCTTCGTGTCGTATTGTAATAAAATCCCAATTATATTCCTTACCGAATTATTCTTATCTTTGTAAGTCTGGTGCATTTATGCCTAGACAAACTCCAAAGTATTCATTCTATTCTAAACTCATATGAATTCAAAATTATAGCAAGCATACTACTAAGACGCATTCCCCGTAAATATTACTCGTGGAGGAGAAACACTCGGTGGTGGTCATACAAGTGATAGTGGTGATTGAACTGATGGTGGAACTGGAGGAATTGGTGGTATTGAAGGCAAGAACTCCAATATTGTTGCGACCATTGCACAACAGTGGTGGGTCTTAATATTCAAAAATTGTCAAGCAAGATTTGTAACAGCATATTGAATCATGGTAGAGCTAGCAGCACTGAAAGAGAAAATGGAACTAATAGTCGAAAATTCAAATGAAGGAAGTGGTGATAAATAAAATAAAATAAAATAATATAAATAAATAAATAAATAAATAAATAAAAATAAAAAGAAAGGCACTGTTAAAGGAGGACTATTCTTTCAATAACGAAATGAAGAAGTTAGTGAGCAAGTTTTGGAATTTCTCTACAACGGGAGTTAACCATGCAACATATATCGGACAATTTCATTAGTTGGCAAATTAGACCTTATCCCGTGGCACTCGAAGCTAAGAAAATTGAGAAGTACATCAACAACTTTGTTCTGGAAACTAGCAGGACGGTAGAAGTGACTGAGCTTCCTACCATCCAAGGCGCAATACTGATGGGTGGATTATTAATCGATAAAACCGTTAAGGCTGGGAATGTAGAAACAATACTAAGAATGAGAGGGTATTCAAAAGACTGGTAGATACTAACACATGAAAAGAGGGTCACACTAGTTCACATACCTTGTGTGTAAGGTGTAACTACTATCATCGTACATCTGCATCATGTTGTATTTATTCAAACTGCAACCAAAGAGGTCACTTTAAAATTGAATGCCGGATGACAGCTCGTCAAGTGGCACCAATCAACACAGTAGGAAAATCGATGGCTTGTTTTGGGTGAGGGACTTCGAAACAATTTTGTTAATGGGAGCACATAGAGACTAAAAGACATTACATAAGGGTGTACTTTAGTGCTAGAAGATTTTTCTTTTTGCATTGACTTGTTGCCCTTCGGACTCGGAAGTTTTGGTGTAGTTGTGGGAATGGATTAGTTGACGAAATTCAGGTGGAACTTGTATATTTGAGAAAGTATTCCTTATACCAGTTAAATGGTGGTGAAATACTTAAGATTCGCATAGAACAATCCGATGACAAACAGAAACAATTCATGAGCGTAAAGGCTAATAAGTTAAAAACTCAAAAACATTCTATTATCAACGATTTCCTCGAGGTCTTCCCAGAAGACTTAGAAGGATTTCCCTCTTGACTCGTTAAATTTTGTATCGATCTTATTTTTGAAGCAACCTCAGTTGCAAAAGCTCCAAATCGCTTAACACTATTTGAATGCAAGAGTTATTTAATTCACTTCAAGATGCTCCAAGACAAGGGTTTTATTTTCCCTAGTCATTCTCCTTTGGGAGCACCTGTCTTATTTGTCAAAAAGAATGATGGTTCTTTTCATTTGTGCATTGATTATCGTGAACTTAACAAATTTACGGTCAAGAATCGATGTCCTCTTCCAAGGATGGATGATTTGTTTGATCAACTTCAAGGTGTTCAGTGGTTTTCAAAAATCAATCTTCATTCTGCTTACCATCAATAGAGGGTACCTGAATCAGATATACCTAAGATTGCGTTTAGTACTCGTTACGAACATTTCAAATTTCTCGTTATGTCTTTCGATCTTACTAATGCGACTATAGCATTCCTATATTTAACGAACGTGTATGTAAGCTGCATCTCGACGAATTTATCATACTTTTCAATTGCGACGTTTGATGTGCTATGAAAGCGCGTCTTGTTTTATAATTTATAAATAGAAATACCTAATAAATACTTTCAAGCAACCAAGCAAGAATACCTGATCGAATGTAAATATAGATTTGGTAAGTCAGATTCAAACACAGGGAACGGTGGATTTATTATAAATAGAAATTAACAATTAACTAGAAAGCAGTAAATAAGGGGGCGTTTTAGTTCCGTTCGAACATTTGTTTAGAAAACATTAATTTAAAATAATTAAACTTAAATAAAAACTCAATTTAAAACAATAAATAAATAATAATAAATACTAAATGGAAGGAATAAGTAATTGTATAATTAATGTCACTCAGATTCATATTTCCCGATTCATTACGTATTGATTATCTAATTGTGATTCTTTTATATCAACTTAATACCAAATTCTTCAATGATATTAAATTGAATGTGAACTAGCCAACGTTTCGGGTCCAACTAATTCCTACAATCTAGGGTCCAACATAAAACACTGGTTTCAATGTCACAAGATGATCAGTCAATTGTGTGCCTTTCCCTAAATCATGCATTAAACATTCACAACTAATTATAATTAACTCTATTGGTATGACTCAACAATACCCAATAATTAACTTAATGTCTCGTTCATTTTAAAGTGAATAATTATTAATTTCTCAACTTATGAAACTCAATCTATTTAGCAATAGTTAAAACCTTAAAATTATAACCATCAATAATTAATAAAATCAAAGGAACTCAATCACATCAATCTTATTAACCACGTTGAGATCAAATAACTACCAGTTACCAATTAACAAGGATTCACGAGTAATATAACCGTTTTCAATTAAATAACTTAGCCAATACGCAATAATAATCGTTCAACAATCATAATCCGAGTTCAATCAATTACACAATCACTTTGGATATTCAATTCATCATAAAACAGTAAAAACTCAGATTATTCAATAACAAATTCATCAATGAAATCAAATAAATAAGTTATACCGAATTATAAAGGCGAATCACGAAGAACTAAGACGAACTACCCTCGATCTTGAGCTTTCGTGCCTCCAAAATACCAAAATAATTCGTAACTAAACCCTACTAATCGTATATTATCTACTGAAAATGAAAACCAAACGAAAACTGCCGTTTTAGGGTTAAAATCGCGTTTTTATACTTCCTGCGTTTTTGATCCATACGGCGTATGGTTTTCCATACGGCGTATGGATTGATTTTAAGCCCAACCCAAGTCCGCGTAACCTGGGCCTCCTGCGCTGCAATCCATACGGCGTATGGACTTCCATACGGCGTATGGATGCATTTTCCAGCCGGTTTCTTCATTTTTCTTGATTTATTCTTTTCATCAACTTCGGCTTCACTTTATTCTTCAGATATGCATCATTTAGCTCGGATATTGACTGTTTTCCATTCCTTTCTTCATAAACGCTCCATTTCCACATCTAATTGCAAATATGAACGAAATCAATATCTATTCTTAAATAAATCCAATAGAAACATCCAAGAATCGGGTAAAAATACTACTAAATTATAGTACTTTTGAGCGTTTATCAAACATCCCCCACTTGAATCCTACTTGTCCTCAAGTAGACTAGTGATTCAAAAATCAAATTCTTAAGAAAACAGTCATCTCGATTAATCTAAATAACTAACAAAGGGATTACACAACGTCACCCATCTTCAACTCAAACGTTTAAATTTAAAAATCTGTTAATTCTAAAAACAAATATTAAGAAACTACGAGATTACAAAAATGATCTACACATGAAGTTATTATTCTTTAAACATTAATTAGTTCACAATGATTACTGATATTGTTATCCACTTAAATAATCTATATTCAAATAACTGAGCTCGACTTATTATTATTCATGTAGATATTTCCTTAAAGTCCCAAAAGCTACATACTTTCATACTCATAATATGCCAATATTACATATCTTGAAATTTTAATCAAAACAATCATTTTTCAAATCAAGATAGAGGTGACAGGTCTGTGCCTCAACACAACAAAGCAACATAACTTGATTTTAGTTTAGCAAAATAAAACTTTTAGTCAAACCATTGGTGGCAGGACAGTACCTTAGTACAACAAAGCGACTTAATTCGACTACATTTTAAAATCATGAGTATACACTTAATTCGACTACATTCGACTACACTTAATTCGACCAGGTATGTACTTTCGTACAACAAAGGAAACAACACCCAGTATATCCCCAAATGATATCAATTAAATTTCCAAAATTATGGCATATCACACATTACTCATATGAAAATTAAGACATACGTCATACACAGCTAAAGTTCATCTAAAAGGTAGCATCTACTCCTTAATTTCAATTCTTAAAAGCTCAAAAATTCTCATATAAATTGCCTATCAATACATCATATAATGAAGCTAAATAACATTTTTCACAATTTAATTTTTTTTAATTATAAGTGTAGAAAATTTTTCAAAATAACCTACATAGTTACAAAATAATTATCTCTAGAAAACAAAAATTTAAAATAAAAAATTTGGTTGAAAAACAGGCAACTTATAACCTCTTAGTTACTTATCTTAATAAAATAACAGTTAACCAAATTACAAAATCATCTACTTATTTACAGGACAATTATGTGGAAACTTCACTCTTTTCTCTCCCATCCCCCACTTAAAGATGTACAATGCCCTCATTGTACAAATAATGAAATACAAAAACGGGAAAAAGAGAAAAGAACTTAGAACAGAAAAACTCCCCTGGAATAGTGTGCAGTTTAATGAGTAAGACAAGGATGATATGAATTTCCCACATCCTCTCGATTCAATTTTTTTGCGCTGAACTTACTGCCAGCATAACACGTACTCACAACACACTTCTGAGGGAACAATCAACAAACAGAATTAAACAATACCAGATTTAAACAATCTAATTAAAAATAAACACTGCCAAATCCTAAAACTACAAATCCAACATAACAATTAATAATCCTACAAATAAAACAGTCATAATAATAATAAAAATAATAATAGTGTTTGGAATCATAAACCACTCAGGATGAACATCATCCTAATCACTGTCATCCTCTTGCCGATACCGGTACTGATGAGAAGGCCCTCCATGATCTGGCTGTGGTGGTGGTGGTGGTCGTGGCATGAACTCTGGTGGCATTTGGTACTGGAATGGCTGATACTCAGGTCCAGACGGATACTGACCAAACAGCTGCTCAAACAAGCCATCCTGGTAGTCCAAGTGTGCACTGGTCTGATGGAAATGCTGTCTCTGCATAAGATCTATCTGATCAAACCTCTGAGTCTGGTGTAACTCCATCTGGTGCAACTGCTGAGATAGCTGATCAAACTCCGTAGCATAACCTCTGTTACGGCCTCGTGTCGTACCTCGACCTCTATCACTGCCACTAGTATCTCCTCTAGCTCTAGCTTGCCTCGACTGCAAAGTCTGTCCTACCGGAGTAGTCGGAACCCAATAATACATATCCGCAGGACCACCATAAATAATGCATGGCTCAATAAGAGCAAACGCCTCCAACCGGCGTGCAGTCAACCAACCCATGCTAGGCTGAACAATCGTGCATGACCCCATCTCATCCTGAGTAGCCAAACCAAAATATCTAGCCAACCGTGTAACAAAGTGACCTCCACACAGACTACTCCCATCTCTAATACCAGTAGCTCTCTTCGACATCCACTTTGCCAATCTCCAAGGTACATTCACTAACCTCTTCCTGATAATCGAGCTTAAATAAAACAAATTAGGCCTAGAAACTTTCTCAGGCCCCTCCTTGCGACCAACGATGGTGTAAGTCAACAATCTGTGAATGAGTCGATGACGGGGGTCTCGAATACGTGTGTAAGAAGGTGTCGAACTACCATAGTTACCCTGGGCAATAAACTGCCACTCCTGCTCAACTTCCAAGTCAGTGAGCTTCTTCACAGCACCTGCAGAAATGTGATTTAAAAAGTGAGGATTATCCAGCTCGTTGGGCTCATAAAGCCCCAGTCCCAAAGCAAACTGAACCAAAGACATATGTCTAGGCTGTCCCCCTAGCTGGAAGAAAATGGAGTTCTCAGTCCATTGAATCGACCTGTACTCAAACCTAAAGGTGCTATAGAACTCTACAACTAACTCTCTGTAGATGTCCTCCCTGATACTGAACAACCGAGACCAAGCGTAAGAAACAAATCCAATGTTTCCATCCTCAAGTACGTTCGGAATAGCAAGCAAATTCCTAATAGCCTCAGCACCATTAGTGAACCCCTCTCTAGCAATCACATGCTCCAAAACGTTCCAGTTGACAACATCAAAAACCTCAATTGACTGGCCAATATTAGAAGCCAGACGCTCTCCAAACTGAAATCTGGTGGTCTCAGAATATGACCCATGAAAAGTGAGATATCTATGAGCTCTAACCAACGGGTTGCCCAAAGTTTGACCACCTCGTGTTCTCCTGTTAGACATGATAACTGCTAAACAAAACAATTGTTAATAACATCAAATAAGCAGTTAATGCAAAAAGGTCAATAAAAATTTCGGCAGCATTTCTGCTAAATATGGAATAATCCACCATTTTGGTTTAGCCTAAAACTACCGCAACAATCAATTTCACAAACCTAAATTGCTTCTCTAAACAGAATTACTCAAATTGCATACATAAATATACTTAATTAAATATTCATGACAATTGTCCAATCAAATGCACTACAATAATTTAGTACCATTATGAAAATATGAATTTGCACAATCACTAAACTCGAGCATTAGCAACTAGCAAACATTCTTACATTCTCAAAATGAATCATTATAAACACATTTAATCAAAATAACAATTTATCACATAACCGTAATCACAAATACTTGTGTACCAAACAAACATTTGCATTAATCATCATGTGGTCAGAAAATTAATAAGTACTAAATCAAAACATAGAAAAATTGAGTTTATCATATTCACATTCTTTAAACACAAACGGATAAATCGAATCACACAATATATGTAATATATTAGAAAAACGAGCATGACATTGCAATATATATATTAACAAGAATATAAATCAATTAACATATGCCAATAATCATACTCAAATTCAAAATACCCAAATTACTAACATAAACCCTAACTTCCAAATACGAAATTTAAGTAACAAAAATGAAAACGGGAAGTTATACCTTGTAGAGGAAAGTGCGTGTAACACGAATACGCAAAAATGGGGAGAAATGCGTGGCCGGAATTGTTGGTTGGGTGGTGTGGTGGTAACAGCCGTGGGTGGTGGTGATGAAAATGGTTTAGGTTTGAAATGAGGAAGAAAGGAGGCTGTCTGCCGTTTTGCCTCTTTTTGATCCATACGGCGTATGGATTTAAAAGGCCCAGGTCAAAAAAAATTTTAAACCCAGTCAACGCGCGGCCCAAACCAATCCATACGGCGTATGGACATCCTTACGGCGTATGGATTGAAAATCAGTAATTTTTCCAAAAACATTTTTCAAACCACTTTTTAACCAAAATCCAACACTTATTCAATAATATTAAATACCAAACCTGGAGGATAATCACGACTTCAACATCTTCATAATTCCACACTATATAAATAAATAACAAAAATTAACAAACTTAAATGAAATAAATAATATTAAAAACCAAACACACAAACTAATTAAATGTTCAAAAATCCAAACACACCAACAATACTAAAATCCAAAACAAACAAAGTCAAACATAATAAGAAATAACCAAAATGTCAGACGTAATCCAATAGCATAAGAAATAAAAGAGATGATTAGAATCACTGCTTAGGATAGAGAGCAAGGAAACGCTCAGTGATTATGGGAATGACGTTCATGATCCCATGACCAAAACTTGGAAAATTTGCCAAGTGCTCATTAACCACGTGATGAAGATAAACCAAGTCCCAACTGATTTCATTAATTTCCCTGTTATTTACTCCCTCAGGTGCCAACACCAATTTATCATCTTCCAACTTGTACTCACGTTCAGGATGGTTTTCCTCTAACTCACTTATAAAGTCCAAACATGCCTCAGTTATTCCATAATGGTTCCTCATCAAGAGACTTTTCCTCAAGCACCTCACTCGTCTTTCTATCTTTTGAAGAGCTACCTCTTGTCTATTGCTAAGGTCTAGCCCCGAATGTTTGAAAATATTAACCAGCTTAGTATAAATCTCCATCATTCCATTATTGAAATGTTCCCAAGGGGTTGAGACCTTACTTTTGTCAATCAGAACATCTAAGTGAATTCCCAAATAACTAGCCAAATCAATCTCACTATGCGGATGTATGAAATCCGGATGAGGCCTATTTAATTCTTCCTTAGTTAAATGATCCACCTTCGTCACCATTTCTTGAAGATAGTAATGAATAGTATGCGTCACTATGAATCGATGAGGTGTAATATCCGTCAAATGGTCATCTGAATGTAGCAATCGAAACAATTCTCTTAAACCAGCTAAGAATTCCTTGTCAGCTTCTGCACTAGGATGACCAGTTACCTCATACAAAGCTCTGATCATACGACCAAGACACGCGGTTTGATTTGCCGAGTATGGAAATGCAGAATGCCTTAGAATCTCATAAATCTCCATGTATCTTTTCTTCTGAGCAGTGTAGAATTTCTCTTCCTCCTTAATCCTAGTTTCTAGAGATTCCCCAAAAGTAGTAAGGGCAATATAGAATTGCCTATCAATCCCATACTGACTCTTAATCAAAGCTGCCTCTAACACATCATCAACCAATGCCTGTTGATTACCAGTAAAATCAATTGTGGACCTCCTAATAATCTCTGAACTGAAAGGGATATCTCCTCTAAACTCCTCAAGTGCCGATAGCAATCCCTGACAAGATAAAACAATAGGAACGGGAATGCAGCCTAAGTGAGTATAGGGAGGCACAATCTCAGTGGAACTAGCATCAGATTTAGCAGACTGATCTCTCTTAACCATATTATTATCGTTTGCATCACTTTCAAAGCTTCTCGCCATTGGACAAACCTAAATAAAAATAAATTTGAAATACAAAACACCACTAACGAAAAACAAGTTAGTTCAAACAAAATAATTACAAACTAAATAACATATACAAAATTACATAAATGGAACTCCAACCGGCAGACGGATTTCCATCCGCCGGTTGAAACTAAATCCCCAAAAGTTTAACCAATTAAAGGGTAATTTATTTCAACCAGTTAATGAAAAACAACTTTTAATCACGATAAATCAATCTACCTAAACAAAATTACAAAAATCTATTTAACCAATTTAAAAATAAAAAGAATTTACAATTAATAATTCCTATTTAAATAAACAACGCAAATGTTTCCCCGGCAGCGGCGCCAAAAACTTGATGTGCTATGAAAGCGCGTCTTGTTTTATAATTTATAAATAGAAATACATAATAAATACTTTCAAGCAACCAGGCAAGAATACCCGATCGAATGTAAATATAGATTTGGTAAGTCAGATTCGAACACAGGGAACGACGGATTTATTATAAATAGAAATTAACAATTAACTAGAAAGCAGTAAATAAGGGGGGCGTTTTAGTTCCGTTCGAACATTTGTTTAGAAAACATTAATTTAAAATAATTAAACTTAAATAAAAACTTAATTTAAAACAATAAATAAATAATAATAAATACTAAATGGAAGGAATAAGTAATTGTATACTTAATGTCACTCAGATTCATATTTCCCGATTCATTACGTATTGATTATCTAATTGTGATTCTTTTATATCAACTTAATACCAAATTCTTCAATGATATTAAATTGAATGTGAACTAGCCAACGTTTCGGGTCCAACTAATTCCTACAATCTAGGGTCCAACATAAAACACTGGTTTCAATGTCACAAGATGATCAGTCAATTGTGTGCCTTTCCCTAAATCATGCATTAAACATTCACAACTAATTATAATTAACTCTATTGGTATGACTCAACAATACCCAATAATTAACTTAATGTCTCGTTCATTTTAAAGTGAATAATTATTAATTTCTCAACTTATGAAACTCAATCTATTTAGCAATAGTTAAAACCTTAAAATTATAACCATCAATAATTAATAAAATCAAAGGAACTCAATCACATCAATCTTATTAACCACGTTGAGATCAAATAACTACCAGTTACCAATTAACAAGGATTCACGAGTAATATAACCGTTTTCAATTAAATAACTTAGCCAATACGCAATAATAATCGTTCAACAATCATAATCCGAGTTCAATCAATTACACAATCACTTTGGATATTCAATTCATCATAAAATAGTAAAAACTCATATTATTCAATAACAAATTCATCAATGAAATCAAATAAATAAGTTATACCGAATTATAAAGACGAATCACGAAGAACTAAGACGAACTACCCTCGATCTTGAGCTTTCGTGCCTCCAAAATACCAAAATAATTCGTAACTAAACCCTACTAATCGTATATTATCTACTGAAAATGAAAACCAAACGAAAACTGCCGTTTTAGGGTTAAAATCGCGTTTTTATACTTCCTGCGTTTTTGATCCATACGGCGTATGGATTTCCATACGGCGTATGGATTGATTTCAAGCCCAGCCCAAGTCCGCGTAACCTGGGCCTCCTGCGCTGCAATCCATACGGCGTATGGACTTCCATACGGCGTATGGATGCATTTTCCAGCCGGTTTCTTCATTTTTCTTGATTTATTCTTTTCATCAACTTCGGCTTCACTTTATTCTTCAGATATGCATCATTTAGCTCGGATATTGACTGTTTTCCATTCCTTTCTTCATAAACGCTCCATTTCCACATCTAATTGCAAATATGAACGAAATCAATATCTATTCTTAAATAAATGCAATAGAAACATCCATGAATCGGGTAAAAATACTACTAAATTATAGTACTTTTGAGCGTTTATCAACGTTCTAATTTATTCTAAAACTAAGAAGGAGCATGATGTTCCCTTAAGACTACTTCTGGAGTTACTTTTGAAAGAAAAGGTCTATACAATATATTGGGAGTACGAAATTTGACTACAAGAGGTTTGTTTTGCTTGGTCACACTGTGAACAAAGAAGTCAATCTTGTGAATTTTAGCAAAATAAAAGTTGTAATGGGATTGAAGGTCCCACAGTTATCATTGGAGGTTCGTAAAGTACTTAGGATTCACAGGCTATTATCGGCATTTTATTGAGAGTTGTTCAAAGATCGCTCTACTATTCATATATATATATATATATATATATATATATATATATATATATATATATTAGAAGTTTGTTTGAGGTAGGAACTAAGAAGAATCTTTTCAAACATTGAAGGATGCCTTGTGTAATGCATCAATCTGGACTCTTCCCGACGAATTGGAGGATTTCGTTGTGTATTGGGATGCATCAAACCCGAGGTCTAGGTCGTGTGTTAATTAAATGGGAAAGGTAATCGTATTCATTTCTCAACAACTCAAGACATATAAGCATTACTATACTACTCACGTTTTGGAACTTGGAGCGGTAGCATTCGTAGATATGTGTTGAAGATACTACTTGTATGGGATGAAGAACTTAATGTATACCGATCATAAGAGTTTTTAACACACCTATGTTCAAAAGAAGTTGAACACGAGGCAAATGAGAATGCTCGAATTATTTAGAGGTTACAATTGTGAAATTTCGATACCATCCGGGGAAGACGGATGTTGTGGCAGATGTTTTGTGTAGGAAGAAAAAGGCAAGCCAAGGTGAGTGCAAGTCAAAGTATGGCGATACACTCTGGCATTAAGGATAAGATATTCAAAGCACAAGATGAAGCGTTAGGGATACTCATATGCCAAAACAAAAAGTTGCGCGGGTTAGACAAATAGTTTGAACACAAATTTGATGAGATATTACATCTTGTGAGAGGATTTTGGATTCCTTTGCTAGGTGGTTTATGGAAACTAGTAATGGACAGGGTACATAAATAAATAAATAAATAAAAAAAGAGAAAAATATTTCATACATTAGGAGATGGTAAGAAGTACCATGATATCATGGAGTTGTATTGGTGTCTAGGAATGAAGATGGACATCATTTAATACATTAGTCAATTTAGTCAATGCATGATCTGTTTGGAGTAAGACTATCTGGTCTATTACGGTAACCAGAGATTTATGATTGGAAAAGGGGAATGCATAGTCACGAATTTCATTACGAAGTTTCCTAAAACTAATAGTAGGCGTGAATCTATTTGGGTAGAATAACCAAGTATGCTCATTTCTTATCTATCTACGAGGATTACAAGATGGGAATTTGGTAGGTGTTACATCAACGAAGTAGTAGCAAGGCATGAATTGTCTATGCCAGTTATGGTCGTTTTTGAGGGTCAATTCCTACAAGATTTCGGCAAACGTTACAACGGACTTTGGGAACGCATTTTGCTATGAGTACGGTTTATCATTCTCGAACTGATGGACGAAGTGAGCAAACCATTCAAACATCTGAGAATGTACTTATGGCGTGCTATCAATTTTGGTTGTAGATGGGGTACTCACTTACCACTAGCCGAGTTCCCATACAACACAGTTATCATTCTGGTAATCAATGAGCACTATTTCAAGCACTCCAGAAGTGTAAGAGTTGTTTGTCACACCCCCAAAATAGGTAATTGTGTTTAATAAATGTTTAGCGGAAGCAAATTATGATTTAGCGGAAGCATTATGTGTAAACAGTTTAACAGCGGGGGTGATGACGTTTCAATTGTGCATTCATTGTATCAGAGCATATGATCATACAGAACATAATATATAAAGGATGCCAATTTAAAATGGTTATTACAAAAGTAATACGACTATGTAAGTCGTACAGTAGTAATAAAGTTTAAAACATGTAAGTTTTATAATACATATGTTAAGATAAGATTTCATGAGTATAACTGCAATGTCTGCAGTAATACAGAGGAAATCCTCAAAAGCTGTCCCAAAATATATGGCATCCTAAGTAGTCCAGGGTTGTCCATCCTGAATGCATGCGATTCTTACTTATGTAGCTAATTTCCTGTAAAACATAGAAAGAAAGTCGTCAACAAATATGTTGAGTGAATTCACAGGTTTTGTATAAATATGTGGTATGTTAAACCATCTATGTTTAAGTTATTGGAATGTTATTCAAGAAATAAATGTTTGCAGGTTTTGCAATTTATAAGATTGTAGGGATAGTTACCCTAAAATATAGTTTTATGTGGGTTGTTAGCCAAAATGTATATCTAGTAGTTTACCATCATATAAATATAACCAGTAAGTATACCGGTATAAAACAGTTGTAGGATAAGTTCATCCTAAATAGTACGTGGGAATGCTTAGACTATAATCCCCTGAAAGGTGAGCTAAACCTCGCAGGTTAAAGTAACGCGACCTAACCCTATAACCAAACCACAACCAAAACTTATGTTTCTTGCCTGAAGGACAGTTAAGTATACGCTCCATCCACAGGAGGGTCGTCACGGCAATAGTACTATTCGTATACTCAGTGGCTAGAGTCACCTAGCTAATGGTTATAGTCTGCATGACATAAGGTCTTTCATGCACACATCTCAAGTCTGGTCCGTACTAGGATTTGTTGTCTAATTCCCAAAATAGTTGTGAAATAATATTTCATATCAAACAGTTGTATAAAGCAATAAAGCATTTATATAATTTACTGCATGTGTTTGCATGCAGTTTCTATGTTTACACCCCTATGTTTAAAAACATAAAACAATTGTAAAGTAGGGGCTGTGAACTCACTGTAGTTTGCTCGGTATGAAAGCTAGCAGCCAAACAGATAATTGCCCAAGGTATGTTAACCTAAATACAATAAATATATTAACATAAGTACGTTAGATTTGTTTTAATCACTTATGTTAACAGTTTGTTTGTTTGAAGAAATATTTGATTTCTTAATAATATAAGTCGTTGAATTTATTTGTGATATTGTTTTGAAAGATTGTTATTATTTCACACATCATACATTCATTAGGTATACAAACCAATATGTAATTGTCTATTTAACGGAAGGTCGTTCTGTTTCATTCGTATATATATATTTGTGAATATATATTCTTTAAGTGTCATATGTATATATGTTTAATAAATACATTGTTTACATATGCTAAAATATATATAAGTTTTCATTTGTTTAAGAAAACGTATATGTTTGTGTCTATATATATCGTGTGTTCTCGAATATATATATATATATATTGTAATACGTTGCTTCGTATTTAAAACGTGTCGAGTTTTATTTGTTATAAAACTTGATAACATATTTATTCCGTTTATAAAATAAATGTCATTTGTTTTTAATATCGTCACTTTTGTTTAATAAGTGTTAAATATCTGGAAAGTGTAATTGTATCCAACTCGTATAATTTACAAAGTTCGTATATATATATATATATATATATATATATATATATATATATATATATATATATGTCATATATGTATTCATTCATATATCGTTTGTTCGTACGAATTAAATAAATCCAATGTCCGTGTCTCGGATATATCACATTAATGTTTTATTAATTGTTTACAATGTTTCGTAATTGTCTATTAACAATTGTAATCGTTAACGGAATCGTTTGTATTTAAAACAAAAGCCAAAGTTGTTGACCAGGATTGGGAATCCGCCGGATTCTATATGAATCCGCCGGATCTAGTTCAAGTATGGGGAATCCGCCGGATTCACTTGAATCCGCCGGATTCATTCGAATTGCAGAGGATCCGCCGGATCTAAATACTGAGCCGCCGGATCGGGTCACAAATGGGAGGATCCGCCGGATCACACGATGATCCGCCGGATCAAGTATGTCATTTACTCGTGTATCGTTCTTGTTCACAAGACCAAGGGTGCGTGTGTTCTTTAGGATCCGCCGGATCCTATGTGGATCCGCCGGATCTTTGTTGTCTTTTACTCGTTCATCATTTTTAGCCAGAGTTTGGTGTGCGGGTCGGACACGGGAATCCGCCGGATTCGTTGTGTTTTCAGCAGAGGATCCGCCGGATCCTAGGGTGATCCGCCAGATCTTGTCTCGTTTTCAGTCCTCTGTTCGTCTGTTACCTATATATACACATTTGTTTGGTTCCAAATCTTTTATACATACGTTCCAAATGTTTACAACAAGTGTTTCGTGTCGTTTTTACACGTTATTACACCATTTTAACAAGTTTTAATGTATAGATTTTAGTTTTGATATTTTGGTTTTATAAACTCATTTTTAAGAACAATCAAGTAATCATCCAAGTTATATGTTATATGTTTAGATTATGATATGTTATCACTATATATAAACGAATTTAAGTGAGGAATTCAAAGAATCAAAGATTTGCTTACAAAGAGAGGGAGATGAAATGATGAACGGATGATGATGATGATTCCTGATCTTGTTGTTCTACTACTGCTACTTCTTGCTGCTTCTGATCTTGTTAATTTTTGAGAGAGGAAGAAGATTGAATTATTGATGTGTGTGTGTGTGTGTTTGTGAAATCACAGAGAGGGAATGGAGGGAGTATGAAAATCAAACGGGTATGGCTTGAAGCAGAGACGGTCGCTCAATTATTTGAGTTTGGTGGCCATTTTTGGTACATCAGTTTCGAGTACGGGTATAATTATAGCAATATAAAAATAAACATTTTTTATTTTTTATTTTGTAGGTGTTCTACTGGTTCGTTATTTATGATCAGAATATTGACGTTGTCATTATTTTAAATCGATGTACAATTTTGTACATTTTACTGCGCACAACTATTTGAGCGTCAAATTTCAGTTGAGTTATGATTTCATATTTTGAGGTAATGTTCTAAATACTTTACAACGTGTTAGAAAAATAACACTTTTTAGATTTGGACCTTTTATGTACGTTTTAGAATTGTTTCTGTTCGTTTATAATACGTTTTATGTTAAACGTATATTTAGACCGTTTTATATATTTGTTATAGATATATAAATACTCGTAATTAATAATTGAGTTATTAATAAATTTTGTGTCACGAACTTTTGTTATTTATTTTGGTCGGGTTCGTTCCGATATTTTTGTACGTAACTTTTAATACTTTGTATTACGTATCACTTTTTGTTTTAAAGTACTGGGCTTGCTAGGCTTACATCACATCAAATTTTTTTTTTGTTAAAACTTAATCAGGAAATTAGCGTAAGAATGCACATGCTTAAATGTTAATTAATACCTAATTTGGAGAGTTGTCACATTGTTCATTTATAGTGTGGGCTGAAGTTGGCTTTAGGTCAATTGGTTGGATTGAAATAGCCCATGAAAGAATTGTCAAGACCGTTCGAGTCAATGAGAGGCTGAAAACAGTACAAATTAGGCGAGTGAGTTACGCAAGCAAACATTTACAGCAGTTAAGAGTTTTATGTTTGGAATCATATATGGTTTACGGTGTTACCTCGGGAAGGTATCATACATTTTGGGAAATTTGGAAATCTTGCATATGGGTTTGTTGGGCCGTTCTAAATTGTTGAATCTATAGGATCAACAACATATCAATTGAAAGTTGTCATAAGAGTGAAGTGGTGTTCACGAAGTATTTTATGTGTTAAATTTAGGAAAGTATTGGATTGTAAAGTCTTACACGCATTTTTAGAAGGAATTTACAAGGAATTGTAGATAACAATGTGTAGAAAAACTGGTAGAAACCATGGATTGAGAAATCAAAATGTTGAAGCACAGAAACTTTTATTTTATCATGGTCCGATAGAACGCTTAGCGAGGGTTAGAATTTACATGTGAATGAAAAGATCAAACCAAGCATAAATATAAGTATTTATTCAGGGATCGTGTTGACAGTATAGCTCCGACTGAATTTCGAGACGAAATTCTCTCAACTGGGGGATACTGTGACAACCGTCACCAAACCCGTTATCGTAGTTCAAGCCATAAAAATTCATTTTTTATTTACATCAAAGTCTTCGTTTTTGAAAAAAAAAAACGAATCCAACGCAAAAAGAATCATTTCAATCCGACGTGTAACGAGGGAGACACAAATCAAAACGTAATACAAACAAACACTAGCAATTATATTTGGACCGTGTGACCCAAGTTTTTTGTGTCTTGTTGTTTTGGCTTAAATACTGACCCAAGCCCTCCCTATTGATGTATCATTCGGCCCAACCCAAAACCAACTAATCCTAGACTATAAATATAACCCTAAACCTAACCCTAAAACTTTTTAATCACAAAAAAATCACACATTCTGTCCCAAAATCGCAGTCAACTTCCGAGGCCGTTTTGACCTATTTAGAATCGTTTTCAGGCTTCGGCCAAAACTAAAAAGTTGTAGATCTCGATGTTTTACTTAAGTTTGGGAGGTTTCGGCCTCTGAAACGAAGCAGGTTATTTTATAAAAATTATTTCGTAAACTGATACTGTCGGTGACGAATTTTCTGAAACTTTGGTAAGTTTTCGATCCTATAACTCTTGTATATGTTTGATCAATCTACAAAAATGAATTATTAGAGTGTATATCCTCATTATTCACAGATTATAAGGGATTCCTATCGTGCGGATTTGCGTTTGTTGGTATATATTCCTTCCTAATCGTTCATTCCATTATATTACGATTGTTTCGTATTGTCGGTATTATTTCGGTTCGATTCCATTGTATTCTCAGTAGTAAAAATCATTTAGGATGGATAAAATCAGTATATATGTTGTTAGAAGAGAGAATTTTGATTGTGGTTGCGGTTTGGAATATTTATACATGTGATTAGGATTGATTTATTTCAAACCCTAATCTGATCAGAAATTTTGTTCGGATTGAGAAGCTTGTAACAGGGTCATATCACTATATTTTTTGCTGAAACAGGAGTCAACACATAAGTATTTCGAGTCTTCTTTCAAATGGCGTCAGTCTCATGTCCAAATGTTGTGTTTAAGATGGTCAAAACTATTTTACAAGTTTGAATGTCGAATCTGAGTTTTTCGGTTTCTGGTTTCGGTTAACTTGTCGATTTTTGAAACGGACTTTAAATTATGAATTGGGTCTTTAAATTTTTACTAAGGTATTTTTAAAGTGTTTATAATTTTCTGTAAAAATATCAAAATCATTTTAAATTTTAAAGTATTTTAAATGAATTATAACTTTTGTGAAGTCATAAAGTGTCATCGGTTTAGAGCAGTTCATTTTGGTGAATTTTTAAAAATAGTAAATCAATGTAATTGAAACTGGAAAAATTACTGGATCTTCTAAACACATTGAAATATCACTGGTTAAAATTGTAGAGTCAAATGATGTAACTAAGTAATATTCAAAAATTTGTAAAGTGGTATGAAAATCGTGGGCAGAATCTAATTTTTACTCGATAGGTTGATTCAAGTAATATACATGGGTTGAGTTGTGAGGGAACTTAGTGGAAGTGTTTAGACTTAGAATACAATGGAATGACCTAGTTATGTCTAGGTTATGACCCATATGCATATATGATCATTGTAGATTGCGAGTGGTTTAGTGGATTACACTTAAGGGCGATACTTACATCATTTCTGGAGATGAGTTTTCGTGGCCCCGTTTTCATTTACATATTTTCAAATGGGGGGAAAAATATGCTCACATGTTTTATCAATTGTTTTCATGCTGTGATTACATTTATTTTTTGAGAAATTAATAAAAATACACATTTTTTCGCAGCTATAATTGATTTTGCCCCTTTCAAAAAAATTTGCCGTTTTGCCCTACCCGGGCGCAGGTCGCATGATGCGACCTGCGACCCGTTCTTTGAAACCTGCGACCAAAAAAATGCACGAGTAAAAGACACGCCAAGCCCAAAACCCTCGGTCGCACCTCGCATCCAACGACATGCGACCCGTTCACCGAAAACCTGCGACCCGTGCAAGAGTTACCGAGTAAAAGACACTAACCCTGCTCGATGACGACCTGCGACCCAGTGGCTGCGTGCTGCGACTAACTAGTAAAAGACACGGAATAGCTCGATCCCGATGGCTGCGACTTGCGGGCTGAAATTTTACTTTTTTTTTTTTTTTTTTTATATTCTTATTTTTAACTTAATTTTGTTACTTTTTTTTATATGTTTATTTATTTTTTCTACATGTTTTTTGATTACTTTTATTTTTCCCTTGTTTTTTTTTTGTACTTTATTTTTGTTATGACCACACGATTTTTTCAATACTTTATTTTTTACTTGTTTTGTAATTCGTATTTTTCTGTCCCTTTAATAAATTTTATAGTTGGCCAATTATGTACGTTTTTTTGTGAATCTACTTTTATTATTTTTAATCCTTATGTAATTAAATGTTTAGTAATGTTCAAGCAAACTTATTGAATCCAATAAACCACGATAATGCAAACGTAGATAACATTTTTAACAAGTACATAACATAGTTTTTTTCAACACAACAATTTCAAGTGTTACTCAAGGGTGACTTAAATGTACACTTGGAAAAGTTTGAGTTGCCTGTGACGGTTCTCCTTCCTCCTCGAATTTGCTTGACGTGGCATTTTTGGACGTTTTCTGCAATTCAAAATAATGACGAGTGCATTAATAATAGGGACTTAATAATACAATGTAAATTATTAATTTTGTATGAATAAAAGTAACAACTTACTTTTTTCGATCTCGATTTTGATCTTGAATTTGACCTTGAGTTTGATCTTACGGTGGTTCTTGATCGGCTTGGCTCATCTGTTCTATCGTAAGGAGCTGTACAATTAACTCGACTATGACCGCGTTCCTTGCAACGACTACATTGATTTTTGTATTCCCGTTTCTCCTCTCCTTTTGAAGGAATACGCGCACGGCCTGGTGGACGACCAGATTGCCGTTTCACCAGTATTGGCGGTAAGCAAATCTGCAGATTACCTGGATCTTCCCATTCTGAAGGATGAGGCGTTGGATTTATAGCCTCACTGTAGGCTGCCCGATATGTTTCCGTAGTGAAATACCTCTCTGCAAAGCTGGTCACATTGTCCATTTTAAAGTAACGAGTTACTGCCGCTACGTGTCCGCAAGGTAAACCAGACAATTGCCATTGCTTGCAAGTGCATGTTCTTGCTTCCAAGTTGACTGTACCATTCTTTTTCCGATCCACCACCTCACATATCATGTTTGTGGATGGCTTGACCGTCCAGCTAAGCGATTTGCCAACCCTCTTACCAATTTTGTGTTCGGCATATGGTGTGACAGATGTTTTAACATTAGCGGCTGTGTTTCGATGTTTGAAATACCATTGTTGTACTGAAGATCTAAAAAACTCCAATAACATTGTCACTGGTAGTTTCCTTGCATGCTTGCTCATGGCATTAATGGACTCCGCACTGTTAGTTGTGAGGTAAGCATATCGTGTCTTTGTTGAATGATGCCTTGACCATCTCTCTTTCCCCACGTCTGTAAGGACCTTTGATGAAGTTGGTAAATGTCTAGAAATGACATCAAAATGTTCATCGAAATCTGACTTTCGGTAAGCCTTACACATTTTCCAATAATGCCATTCAAAGTGCTTGACTTTTGAAGATTTGTTTTTCAGGTTCATCAATAAATGACGACAACAGAGGGCATGAAATGCCTCTGGAAATACATCAGAAATTCCGGCTGCAATTGCTGGAGCCCTATCAGAGATGAATGTGAGGCTGTCAATCCCACCAGCAGATTCAAGTGCGTCACGTAAGTTTCCCAAGAACCAGGTCCACACCTCTGACGTCTCTCCCGCTCCAATTCCATAAGCCAGTGGCAGGATGCCATTATTACCGTCCATCGCCACAGCAATTAAGTTAGTACCCAAGTACCCACCCTTCAAATGAGCCCCATCTACGATTATTATTGGGCGTGTATGGTTGACAAATGAACGTATCTGCAAAGTTCAGATATAAAAATATATATAAATTCTATAAGAATGTACATATGTGCACGTAATAATGGCAGTAATAATAGGTACTTACAGCTGCACCGATGGACATGTAACACATAACAAATTTACCCTCATTGTCTGTACGGAGATTCGTAGTGCTCCCCGGGTTATGTAGTTTTAGGTTGTGCAGGTAAATGGGAAGCTTGTTAAATGATTCAGCGGGACTACCTCTCAACAGCTCTATAGCATAACACTTTGCTTTCCATGCTTGGTTGTATGTAAGGCTGATTTTAAAGCACTGAGTCATATCAACTTTGATCTCTTTGCCTCTGTATACACGTCCTTCCAAATTCATCGCCTCTTTTAATAGGTTACCGAGCACTTTCTTGGTTGCATGACGGCTATTTGACAAGACTTGAGTACGAGAACACGTGTGAACGTCATGTAACTTCCGAACTTGGAAGTTGTCACAATATTGGATACACGCTGCACTTATCTTCCAATCACAATTAGGCAAAATACATTTTGCTGTGTACCTTTTTTTGTCTGACTTCTTTGGCTTAATCTGAAAACCTTCTTCGAGACACTTGGTATGCAATTCAAGAAGAAATTCCTCTTTACTTCTAAATGTTTGGCCCTCTCGAATCCGACAAGATGTCTCATACATGGTAACTGGTCGTTCTGGAACTTCTTCCTCTTCCTCTCCTAACGGCGTTGGTATATTCCAGAATATATCAGGTTCGGCTGGTTTTACTGCTATTGGTTTGTCGTATATATCTCTTGGATCAGGCTCATCCTCCTCGTCCTCCTCATCATCGGTAACAATGTGATTACGAAATGGATGGTCATGATCCTTTGGTGGATTGACATTCTCCTCATCATAATGATCATAATCGTGAGGATGTAGATCTGCCTCTGGCTCTGGCTCCTCCACATAGTATTTTGGATTAGAATGATCATAGTGAACATCCGAATGAAAGTTAGAATCATCTTGGGTCTCTTCAACTACCCTAAATGAAGGGTTCATGTGGTGTTGTGTTTGATGTAAATATGTATTTTGTGGAGGAGCATGATAATGGAATTGATACTGTGGATGATAAGGAAACGGAAGTTGAAAGGGCTGTTGAACTGAATTATATTGAGGTTGTTGAACGGGTTGTTGAAATGAATGATATTGCGGTTGTTGAAAGGGTTGTTGAAAGGGTTGTTGAAACTGTGGTTGAAAACCAGAACTACTACTACTAGGGTTATTGCTACCCATACCAGAAACAGTTCGTACAATATCAACAATGTAAATTTCTATCGGAGCATTGTTAATTGCATGGCACAGAAAATCCCCAAAATCATCAATATCATCATTTATATCAACAACATATTGACCGAGCTTATATTTTAGACAAACCGCTGAATCAAGTGGTAGACCTATTTTTTAAAAAACGTTTTTCATAAAAACTTTGCACGTCATTGGCCTTTCCGGTGCCACTGGAAGTTTTAACGGCACTCTACTACATTCTATTGGCAAATACATTGGCATGTTGTTAACATATTCAAAACGCCCCCCATAACAGATAAAAAGTTTAAACTTTTCCATTACCAAATACAACAGTAATTAAGTTGGTTAAAAATTGTACCTGAAGATTGATTTCAGATGTTTCGCCTATCAATTGCTGATGATGAAAGGATGTGAGTTGAGAGAGTGTTTTTAATTCCTGTTGTTATGAAAATGGCATCCAAAATGTGTATATTATATAAGGATAACTCTATCCGGATCGTAATCCAAACAGTACCAAAATCTTATCCAAAATCTTATCCAAAATCTTATCCCAGTCGCAGGTCGCAGGTCATTGCATTAATTGTATGTCGCAGGTCGTTGTAATTTCATTTAACTTTGTACGAGGGTATTTTAGTCAGATATATATATAGATATATATAGAGATATATATATAGATATAGATACATCAATAATCTCGAATAATAATCTATTACATCAAAAGATCTAGATACAGAAGTCTAATACAACGACATGCGTCCAGATAGTACAATAATCAAGGAGGTGGTGGTGCTGCCTGCTCTGGCTGTGGCGGCGGTGGTGTCGGAGGTAGCGGCTGCCAATCAAAACGAGAACTAAAGAAAGTCTGCATCATCCGCTTCCTATACTCCAATGCAAATGACCCGGTATCCCCACTCATCTTATAATCTTGGTTATAGGCAATAGTCTCCATATTCCTGCACACCCAAACTCCACAGTCGCCTAGTCCACTGTTCTGCACAGGCACATCCTTTAACAACTCTAAACGCAACTGACAAGTATCTTTAAAAGGCTTTTTGCGTCCATCACCAAAATGACTCCAATACCTAATTGCGTCCAGATAATGTACTAGGTACAGACCTAATTCTTTAACAACTTTTGTACGCTCATCTACACAAAGGTCGGGAAGGCTATCGTATCCAGTGACATCAAAAAAACGAAGATCAAGCACCACTAGTATCCAGTGATCTACTCCTGGAATGTGGAGCGGCAAAAGTACCTGCATATACATATATTATTATTTTATGTAAGTAAAAATGTAAATGCATTTTTAGTTACAGCGATTTAGATATTGTTTGTTTACTTACTCTGTCACAATCCCACCATGGAGGGTATGGTGGACAAGTACCGTCGGCGAAGCCCATCAAATACTTATAGTTCACTCCCGATTCTCCTATGCATACAGCGTCCTCATTCTCACCATCCTTGGTTACTCGTTTTTTCTTCCGATCTTTGTAGTGTACGAATCCTTTAATCATATCAATAAAACCAACGGGCATTATCGTCCATCTTAATGGTAAGTGAAGCTGTGTGGGACGTGTAAAAGCCCGGTATCGCCACCACATCAATAAGGAGGCCCAACCGTCGATATGCTGAAAAAATAAGTATTAATATAACATTAGCAAATTAACTCTAAAAAACTCATATGTCTCGATAATGGAAAAAAGATTGGCAAATAAATGTAGGTAGAGACTTACAGTGTTCTCTAAGTATCCTGACTCGACGAATCCATATAAACGGCCCCAAAATTCTTTGCCCACGCACAAATAAGTAAAGGTCGGTCGGAGAAACATACATCGCACAAGGTCGCCAGAAACATATAAGTCCCGAACAGTGGATGGTCCCTCAATCAACCCCGGTGTTTCCGGTGGTGGAGTAGTGAGGAAACCAGTCTTTGGGTGCACTAAACTGGCAACCATGGCCATCCTCGTGTCCTCATCAATCTCGTCTACATCTTCACCCGAATTCCTTCGTGTCGGACGCTTTAATTTTTTTCCCTTGCCAATCGACCGAGAATCCTTATTAATCAGCATTAGTCAAAAACATCATGAATCAATCAATATTATTCGAAAACATTCAAACTTTTTAAAAAATACATATATATATATATATATATATATACTAATAATATATACTAATAACCATGGGCACATATGTTTATACTAATATATACACATTTGAGTTTTTTTACCTTTTTAATCGGCAGTAACGGCGGGACATCAATCGGCAGTAACGGCGGGACAACCCCCCGATCAGCCACCGCCTCATCATCCACCCTATCAGCCACCGGCTCATCATCGACTCCTAAACTAACAGATACTTCCTCGCTAGCCTCCGCCGGCACTTTCAAAGTTTTCTTCAAACACGGCTTCTTGAATGGTGTTGGGGTAATATACGGGGATAGCCTGGCCAGGGCACGTCGTCGATCTCACATACTACGACGCAAATCACGTGGAGCTGACATCTTGCCCGCAGTGGCAATATATGTGTCGGATACATAACCATCATCGTAAACACCGTCATCCTGGAAATCCTGTAAAAAAAAGTAAACAACCGGCAATTATATATATATATATATATATATATATATATATATATATATATATATAAATGTATATGTATATGTATATGTATATGTATATATATATAAACGTATGTATGTATGTGTATATATATATGTATATGTATATTTATATATATATATATATATATATATATATATATATATATATATATATATATATATATATATATATATAAATGTATGTATGTATGTGTGTATATATTAGTAAAACTATAATAACAACATACTTGAACCTGTAACTTAGCAATAATGACATCCTGCGCATCCACCCGCTTAAGTAAGGTCTCCACCTGCTTACGTAAGGTGGAAATGATCTGATCCTGCGCGTCTACCCGACCTCGTAATGAGGGCTCCTCCATCTGTGATGCCGTCTGAGAGGTGCGACAACGAACTGTACTCGATGTATGACGAGTATCCTGATCGTCATGAGGCGCTGAAAAAACAATATCATCAAGCGCCTCGTCATGAGATGCGGGGACAGGAGATGGCCGAGCATTAGCTTTTGGAAAGATTCGTGGCTTCTTAGAAGGTCTCTCGACATCATCGACATGTTTCTCCTCGTGAAAGAATTTGTAACTATCCTTCCACCAATCGCACTCCTTCTCAGTTTTAGTCGGCCTCAACGTCATCTTCGGAAGCATGTCAGGAGTGGTACAATCCTACAATTAAAAAAAATTCCAAAAAAAATATGGAAATTTCCTTTTTATAAAACTAATAAACCAGCTAATGTTTTAGCTTACAAGTCATCACATTTTAAGCAATATCAACAATGTATCATCATAAGTTTATAAATAACTTCAAAGTAAATAACACCAAAGGAAATATATCAAACTAAGTAACTTACCGGCACTTCTAAGTATGTGTCAAATTTTTGAGATTCACCAATCCTAACTTTGCGCTCGAAATGGACACCACGGGGAACTTGCTTTGACTTCCTGACTACAACATCTTTTAATTGATGGGAAAAAGCATCCCAAATCCAACTCTGATAAAATATAAGCACACTTCGAATTAGCATAATAGTATATTATATAGAAAACTAAGTTAAACAATAATAATTAACATGGAGGTACCTTAAACGCCCAACCAAAACCACTCAATGTGTATTTCATCCCATCCTTAGCCACCCGGTTCTCCAACCCCTTATTCAGCTGCGCATAAGTTCTAGCCCACACAAGATTACCCCAAGGGTACCTAAGAAACAAACAAAAAATTACGACATATATCAATATATGTGAAAAACTGACCACATTGAAAATTTTCTAATCAAATAAAAAAATTGACTAAATGTTACCTGTCAAACACACCAAAATCCTCAACTAGATGCATATAATAATCCTCGACAACATACGTCGGCTGCTTTCCCATAAAACCCATGTTTATCAAAAGTAGAATGCACAATCGAACGCAATCCTCATCGATAAGTTTACTCGACCCTACGAATGTGTTTCGATCCCAAACCTTTTCCTGAAGATTTTTTACTTTCACCTTATCTAACTCCGGAAATACACGTTCTTTAAATGCAGGCCTCCTCTCAAGAACATCCGAGCTAATGTGATGCGAAATATCAACGTTGTGACCGAACCGAAGTCCAGTCACTAGACAAAACTCCCTCCGACCAAATCGTATATAATGTTCCCGGGTGATCTTAAACCACAACTCATCAGCCTCCTCCCGAGGATGCTCCAGATTAGGTCGATTGCTGCGCAATTGTAGCATATGATGTACATAGCCAGGGTCATTATCTATTGTCTTCAAATCCAACCAATGACCTAAACAATGTTCTCGAAATATCTTTTCTTGCTCGCTTGTCATAAAACGCTTAAAATCACTAATTACACTCAACTGACTCTTCAATGTCAACTTCGCATGAGTAAACTGCTGAAAAAACATAAACCAATCACTATTAGTAAAAAATAAAAGGGAACAAATACACATGTACATAAACGTCTAACGCTTAATCATATACATATATATACATATATATATACTAATTATATGTGTGTATATATATATATATATACACTAATTATCATAAATATCTATATGTGTATATGTATATACATATCTATACATATACATATCTATACATATATATATATATATATATATATATATACATATACATATATATATTATATATGTATATGTATATGTATATGTATATGTATATGTGTATATATATATATATATGTATATGTATATATATGTATATGTATATACATATGTATATGTATAGATATGTATATGTATAGATATGTATATACATATACACATATAGATATATACATATATATATATATACACATATACATATATATACACTAATTATCATAAATATCTATATGTGTATATGTATATACATATCTATACATATATATATATATATATATATATATATATATATATATATATATATATATATATGTATATATACGATAACTAGTATATATATATATATATATATATATATATATATATATATATATATATATATATATATATATATATATATATGTATATATATATATATGTATATATATATATGTATATATCTATACATATCTATACATATACATATATATATATACATATATATATATATATATATATATATATATATATATATATATATATATATATATATATATATATATACTAATTATCTATACATATCTATACATATACATATATATATATACATATATATATATATATATACTAATTATCGTATATATACATATATATATATATATATATATATATATATATATATATATATATATACATACATATATATACATATACATATACATATACATACATATATATATATATATATACTAATTATCGTATATATACATACATATATATATATATATATATATATATATATATATATATACTAATAATTAGTATATATACATATGATAACATATACGACTATTTATCAAGAATTACGACTAGTGACCAACAATTACGACTAGTGATCAAGAATTGCGACTAGTGACCAAGACTTACGACTAGTGAACACTACGCACGCCAAGTGTTCGATGAAATGCTCCAAAGAAATTTAAAAAGAAAAAAATAGAAATCGAGTATAAACTAGATTATCCATTATTCTAACCTACCAAACACATCAAAACACGGTAATATCAATCAAACGAAGCAATGTAGTTGTCTAAATATCGAAAATCAGAAAGCACACCAAGTGTTCGATGAAATGCCGCAAAGAAATTTAAAGAATAAATCTTATAAATCGAGTATAATCGAGTTAGTACCGTTTGAGAGGACATGTTGGGAGCCAATCAACCTTCAAAGTCGCATCACATTTTTTTTTGGCTTCGAAATTGGTTCGGGAGTGGCGTACGGAGGTGGTGCGGGGATACGGCTTGGTGGTGGTTCGAGCTTGGTGGCAGTTCACGGTGGGTTAGGTGGTGGTTGGTGGTGAATCGATTGGCGGCGTAGGGTGGTGTCGGTGATATTCGGTGGAATCGGTCGGTGTCGGGTGGTCGTAGTGGGCCGGTCGGGTGGTGAACGTGATGGGGTATCGGGTCGCACATTAGAAAATGGAACGTAATAGGTTGTTTATGCCGCGAAGGTCGTCAAAGAGTTGGAGAATCCGGGCGCAGGTCGCAGACTATGGGTCGCATGTCGTTGGATGCGAGGTGCGACCGAGGGTTTTGGGCTTGGCGTGTCTTTTACTCGTGCATTTTTTTGGTCGCAGGTCGCATCATGCGACCTGCGCCCGGGTAGGGCAAAACGGCAATTTTTTTTGGAAAGGGGCAAAATCAATTATAGCTGCGAAAAAATGGGTATTTTTATTAATTTCCCTTATTTTTCATTTTCGGACATATGCTTGAAATGTGTAACACTATGTGACTTATGTGATTTGGTTGTTGGATTTATTTTACAAGGCCTTACTCCCTTAGGAGTGAGTACCTGATGTATACTTTATGTATGCATTAAAGCCACGTTTGTTTACAAGGCCTTGCTCCCTTAGGAGTGAGTACCTGATGTGTACGTTATGTATGCATTAAAGCCACTGTTGGAGTAGCTACTGCCATTTGAGTTACTGTTTGGGTCATACTCCTTCGTGGGGTGATGACAGCTTTGTGAGATGGTTGGTTATATTATATCACTTGTGTACCTTTTCTATATGCATTGTCCTAACTTACTTTCATCACAGCAAAATGATTATTTTATGGTGTCTGGTTTCAAACCTACGAAACTCACCAACATTCGTGTTGACATTTTTGAGCATATCTTTTCAGGTTATACTAGTGGACTTAAAGTAGTGGACAAGAGAACTTAGTGGACCTTTAGGGTTGCATTAAGAGTTATTCAAGACTTGTGATACATCATGGTTGTTTGTGAAGGCATGTTTTGCCTTAACATTGTAGTGTACGTTTGATTGTAAGATTTTGAATTCATTGTTGAAATGTATGCATGACATGAACCGTTATTCATGTTAATGGCATCATGACACATTGGATATTGTATTTCATATAGAATTCTTTATAATGATGTGTTATGATCCTATCACCGTTATACCCCGTAGTTTCCGCTTTAGACGGGATGTGACAAATACATTGTAGTTCGCCAACTAGCTGTCGATACTTGGATGGGTCGATTAAGGCAGGACTGTCATTGAGATATAGTGAGTGAGATGTGCTCAGATATGTATATGTGTGTGTGTATATATATATATATATATATATATATATATATATATATATATATATATATATATATATATATATATATATATATATAGGCTTAGGATCTAGGGAGAAGAAAATAATAGTAGAGAAAGGAGAGAAATGATCCTGGCCATCCAATATTCTAATCAATGATTCAAAATTATTGGTGGAAATTATGTATTATTAATTAAGATTAATAACCTTTCAATTAATTAATAGGGGCAAAGTAGTAAAAATGTTTTTGTTTTGTATAAACAGATTCAAACGTGGTCAACTAGTCTAGCTAAAATATAGGAATTTCCAATTTGCTTTTTAATTAATTTCTCTAAAATTGCCCACCTCATCTTATTTTATTTCTGTATACATTTTGCATAAGAAATGTGTGGTTTTACCAACATTAGGAATGAATCATGGATTAACCCAGCAAATAACAAAATTTTGAAACAAGTTGTAAAAGTAACATTTGTTAGAAACTCTAATTTATTTAGTGAATATCTTGTTCTTTCTCCACCAAATCATATATCTTCACTTGTCGTAATGCAGTGTGACCAAATTCTCTACATATCCTAAAATTCTACCATAAAATATTAAAGAACTATTGAATCATAGTCATATATTTGAACGAATCAATCTATGAAAAAAAGTTTTTCATTTGCAAATCAGAATCGTTATAAAAAAGATGTGTGATATTACTGATTCGTAGTCATAACTTGATTATTCAACTTGAATCGAAATTATAAATTGCAATTTTGTTTCAAAATATTTGATTTGCTCAAAATGCAAATTTATAAATTAATGTTGTTAATTTTGTATTGCCCTTTATTGAATCGGCATCTTCTTACACATTTTAACAGATCCACATACACCTTAATTTGTTGTATGGCAAGAATACATATGAAAATGTAAATCATTAGTTAGACAATATTGAAAAGTTGAATATATGATAAGATGATTAATCTCTTTAATAGTAAAAAATATTGTGAATCAATTATATTGTCACTAATGTTGATTTCTGAATCGTACTTATATAACTTTGAATCATTATAGTAAATTAGTGAATCAACGACATACCACGTTTAGTGTCACACCCCGTCTAAAGCGGAAACAACGGAATGCGACGCGCGACTAGATCATAACACATTGATATAATAGAACAACACTAAATGCAATTCAACAACGTGTCATGATATCACTCAACACAAAGGCGACTTGTGCCGTGGTCAATCATTAACCCGAATACATAGTCATCAATACATAAGAATCCAATTGTCATGTCACCACTAAGTATAATTGTATATGATCAACATTCAATCACCCAAGTCTCAAATGCAGCCTAGAAGTCTCGCTAAAGCCACTAAGTCTCAAGCTCCTTAGTCAGAATTCTGATTACCTGAAAAGAAATGCTCGAAAAGGTCAACACAATAGTTGGTGAGTTTCGCAGGTTTAATAAGACACACACATAAGTACAGTTTGCTGTGTTAATGAGTAAGTAGGACATATGATATGAAATAAGCACATAAGATAGCCAATTCATCCACCATAAGCAATCTGTTCCGTTCCTGGATAATATTCACTCAAGGATAACGTATCTATCACAAGAGTGGGACCGTCGTCCGATAGTACTATCAATAATCATATCCGTATTAGTAAGAAATATGGAGTGTTGTCATGGTCCCAAAGACACAAGACTCATCCGAAAAGTAAGTAATATGGAGTGTTGTCATGGTCCCGAAGACACAAGACTCATCCGAACAATCAGCAATCAGTCCACAACAATCAGCATGTCACTTATTCAATCATAATGTCCAAATCAGAAAATCAGATAGTTTACACAGCATAAGAAAATAGTTCGAAATCAGTTTGAGCATTCTTTTCCCCCAACGGAAAATAAGTAAAGAAAATGGGGCCGCAAAACTCACCTGAATAGCGGGTTAGAGCAAAGTAAGTATCACACACAAGCCGCAGTGTAAAATGAGCGCCCTATAATATTTAGATGAAATGTTCATGAGTTATGTGTCTTAAGGATTATGTACACGAGTCGAATCAAGGTTTCCTATATATTTATGTCCATCTCATGTTTATATTCATATGACATAGTTCCCACAATTTCCCAAATAAACTAAGTCCTATAATTACTCAAGCGTATGTCTACACATTACTAGTGATAACCATTCCAATTCAAATTTTTCATAACTATTCACCAACACATTATCATGATTCCTTATCTAACCTAAACTTAGAAAATATTTTATAAACCATGCTATACAGACATCACTTGTGAAAATGTTAATTTAAAAGAACTAAGAAAACAAGACTACAATTTATACTTTAAAACATATTAATTTAACAAATACATTTAAGTAAAATGATTTTATTAATTAAATTTAAGATAATGAATATAAAAGTTTTATACAGAAAATTTCAAGTTTTAACATAATTTAAAGATCTCAAAGTAATCAAAAAGTAGTTAATCCATTCAATCCAAACTAACCAAAGTTTTCAGAAAATTCGTAATACACTGCAGCAGTTTACTAAATAATTTTTGTAAAATCGTCTGTTTATTTTCAGAGGCCGAAACCTTGAGTGTCTGTGTAAAACATCGAGATCTACAACTTTTTAGTTTTAGCCGAAGCCTGAAAATGATTCTAAATTGGTCAAAACTGTCTCTGAAGTCGGCTGTAACAATTCAATCAGAAATCAATATTCATTCGTATAAACTAGGGTTTACGGAATATGTCTTTAACTAAGGTCAAATCATATCATCAACTCGTGATTACATCTAGATAAGGTCTGGAACTATAAAGAATTAAATAGTATTAGTTTATGATTTTATACGAATAGATATCATATGATCATATGATCGAATAGAATGTCGAAAACTTACCAACGAAACCGAAACGAAAACAATAATGTTTGCTAGACTTGAATAGATGATTAAACCCTTTGATTTGATGTTGTTTGAGAGTGAAAATAGCTGAGAAAAAGAGGGAGGGTCGTTCCTAGGGTTTTGAGAGAGTTTTAATGAGAAAATATTGTGATCACGTATGACTTGTTTTGAGAAAAATCTTCCTTTCTCCTCCTCCAATCCTTAGGCCGAATTTTTCAAGGTTTATGGGCTTAATTCTGAAAATGTTGTAGCCCAAGGAGTTTAGAAATCATGGGCTTTGGATTCAAGTCATTTGGAGCCCGGATGAGAGAGTTATGGTCCAAACCGTGAAACTTCGCAGAAAATTCAGCTTTTATCTTTTTAACGTGTAATATGTTTTTACTTAGCTTATTATTATTATTGTATTACAATTGTTACTATTCTTATTATTCATTAATTACTTATTATTATGTTTTATTTATCATACTTGGCACATTCTCTTAAGTTTCAAAATTATGAACACATTTACGTTTTGCCTTGTATCTTTTTCGTTACACATCCGATTGCGATTATTCTTTTTGCATTGGATTCGATCTTTGAAAACGAAGACTTCGATGTAAAGAAATCCATGTTATGATGTGACACCCGTCAAATTAGGACTAGATTTTTAGTTCCTAATCATTTTGTAATACATGTAGTTAGTGCTATGTATTAGGCTAATTGTGTGTATCAAATTATATATTGGCAAATATATATCAATATGCGATTAAGTTTAATCGTTCAATTTCAAATCGGCCGAATTTCCGATTCATGTATATATACGGCGTTGGTGAAAAACAATATTAAGTAATATAGGAAATATTATTTAATACAACTCGTTATTTCTTATATATTATTTTGATAATATATATAAAGTATTCGTATCGTACAAATCAACCGTACGCGACAAAATTTATAAATAATGTATTATTATGGAAGATAATAATTATTATTTACATTCTGTTATAATAAAACATATTTCGTTTTATAACCTTTTACTCCAACGCGACGAAATCAATTAAATTATATCCCTCTCTCGAACATAAAACAAAGATATATTTTTATATCTCATTAAAAGTATTTTTGTAAAATACTTCAATTGAAATCATATCCGAAATTATATTTAGAAATTTATAAATATAAAACATTATACTACTTTTCGATCGGATACAAAAACACGTGTATTTTGTACTACGAAATTAGGCCAACTAACTCAAATAATTGAGTTAGCCGGCTATACCAACCCAACACACCCTTTGCCTTCATTTCCCATTTTCATTGCTCCATCTCAAACTCTCTAGCTCTCTCTCGGATCTCTCTCTAAATCCACAAACAACAACAACATTAACAACAACAAAATCGGAAGCATCAAGCATAATCATCATCATCCGTTCATCATCCGTTCATCAACTTTGTTTTCAATCATAAATCATTGTAAGGAAAATCGTTAACTTAAACTTTGTAATTTCGTATTTAAATAGCATATACTACCATGTATTGATGATATGATAGATGATTGTTGGTTAGATTGCGGATTAATATGGGTTTGGGTGATTTTTGGAACGAACAGACCATGACCAGACCTCGGAATACGGTCGGATTCACGGGAATCCGGCGTATTCCCGCCCAGAAAACATGAACACGGCGTATTCAAGGGAATACGGCGTATTCCCACCCAGAAAATATGATCCTCGATAAATTGTCATGAATACGGCGGATTCATGGGAATCCGGCGTATTCCCGTTGTTTGCCATGAATACGGTCGGATTCATGGGAATCCGGCGTATTCCCTCTATTTTTCATGAATACGGCGTATTCAGACGAATACGGCGTATTCCCACCAAATGTCACCAATCCGGCGGAATCGAGGGAATCCGGCGGATTCCCCCTATATATTTCATGATCCAACGGATCAATAAACTAGCCCTGCGAATTCTAGCTAAAACAGAACATGTAAATTTTCGAAAACGTCGACGATTTCACAAGTTAAAACAGGGTAGCTTCTCGATGAAAAATTTATTATAACGGATTGAGCTCAAATTCGCACGGTTATTCGAAAACAGCCAAATGATCTTAGCTAAGTACCTTAGCCTAGTCGGTTTTAGGCCATTCGGGGTCATCTAGGGGTCAAAAATGGCATATTACTGTTTTCAGACTCGTACCAAATTTTGTAGTTTATGAAATAAAGTGTAACGGATATAATGAACTTGATTAACAACTAAACCTATACGATACGACTTATATATGAAACACATACACTTTTATAAGCCCAACAAATCATGTATAATAATAATATTTTGAAATTATTATTACAAACCATCACCAACGACCCGTATACATTTTCAAAACTCAAACCTAATCGACAACCAAAGTATTTGGGCATAACTAGTTGAGGGAACAACTAGCATAGATGGTCCGTAGAGTCATCTAATCAATCAAAACCTTGCGCGTTTAATACGCCCGGCAGGTTCAATATCTAATCATTATCAAAACCTTGCGCGTCTAAGACGCCCTGCAGGTTCAGTCGTTGTAACGACATCAAATCATTGTGAATCATTTTAATTGTTGGCTAACAATTCATCAGACTCAGGTGAGTCTCATAGCCCCTATTTTAAATGCTTTTACCTAGGGGTGAGATACATGCTCTGTTTTGTTTTACATGTGAACGCAAGTATCAAATTATCACGTATGCTGCATGAGTTGTTTTCATCTAATCAATCAAAGTCCTCTGAAGCATAGTTCTGTTAATATGATTTAGCGTGAATGTTAGTGTATGGTACCATATGGGATTGACAATCCCCGTCCGAGTTAGCAAGCACTAACCTGTCAAACGGACGCATTATCATTTGTTCAAACGTATGTTGATTAGGCATACGCATAGAGGCACCCTCGCTCAGGCACTTGATAGTGATCCTGACCCCTCAGTTAAGCTCAGACTATGTGCTCATGTTAGTTGTATCAATCTTTACTTATTTGTTTAATTACAAATATTCATGTGATACTCATTATCCAATTATTTACATGCTTTGTAAATCGAATCATTAAATCTTGCGGTTCACAAATCATATATTATCATATCAAACCTGTGAGCTCACCAGCTTTATAGCTGACCTTTTAGCATGTTATCTCAGGTACTCAGCAGTAAGTTGGACTGCCCATCAGGATACTGTAGCTCGAGTCGCATGCAATCATATAATCATCAAGAGATTTCCTTGCATTTCTATATTTTGTATAAATTAGATATGTATTAGAATCTCTCAATTATCTATGCGAACTCATCTTTTGTAAACCATATGTAGACTCTCACGTTAATCAATGTAATTGTAAAACGACGCATGTAGTGGTCGTTCATTATGTATCTTATGTGCTTTGTGTATTGATTAGTAGCACCCCAATGTATGCTTCCGCCAACAGTAAATTTGGGGGTGTTACATATGATTCCTAACACAAGAATGAGTTTCAACGTTTAAGTTACGGTTACGATTTTGTGACGGTTGTCACATTTAGTACCAATGTATGAAAATTCGACTCATAAATATAGTTGTACACGATATTCATGATTCACAATATAAGAAGTACTATGTAAAAAATCTTCCATGAGTATGATTTCCGAATCAAATTAACATATATTGTTTTAATCAATTTATAATGACAAACATTATTAAAAAAATACCATACTTCCTTTAATATTTATTACTTGAGGATCATCGATATAAAATCGTTGTTTTAATAATCCATGCAAAAAAATTTGGACCATCGAGTGGTTAGTTATGGATAGAGATGATAATGACTTAGAAGTATCACTCACGTACATCTTCCTAATATTACATTAAAGTTCCATCCCTCAAAATAAACCAATGATATACAAAGATGTTAAACCATATTACTATGTTGTTGAATCAAATAACAGATTTTGCGAATCAATGAACAATCTCTCTGAATCATTGTATATTAATTATGAATGAATCATAGGTACGTAAACCAATAATATACTTATATGGATTAATATGAAAAAGTAAATCATAATTGCTAGTTCGTGAATCAATTGATTGATAAGAGATCATTCATTCGTACAATATAAAATATACATGATAGATTATTTTAATTTTTTATAATCGAGATAATTGAATAAATAACACAAGCCACCAATAATAACAAAAGTTATACCCCGTTCGTCAAATTTCTTGAGAGTACTATAATAACAAAAGTTATGCTCCATCGAAGCATGATTTTTATAGGAACTAGAAAATTGGAAGAGATATAATAAACCTCGTATCTCTTATCACCATTCGTCAAATTTCTTGTTTTGATATGATAAGATTCAGTAGATGCTTGGAGACATTAACCTTTGTTATCCTTTGATTTTCAAGATGAACCCAATTAATTGAAACCTTACATCGATTTTGAAGCCCTTGCTTCATGTTTTATTATAAGAATTCATTCAAATGAAAAGATATCTAACAAGTAACAAACTAAAGTGAATAACAAAAAATAATTAATTAAATTAAGATAATGGAAGGTTCCATAAATATCGTAAAACTTGGTAACCGCCATGATTGATAATTTCTTTTTAATTACTGTAGTTAAGCAAAATTCCCTTAATACCCCTTGATGACATGTTAAAATGATTGGCTACAAATCCTTCTCCATCTTCTCTCATTATTTTTCCTTCTTTTTTGATCCCCTATTCCTTCTCCCTTGATCCTAATCCTATATAGTAACGGGATCAAAAAAGAAGAAAAATTAGGTGGAGAAGAGGGAGAAAGCAATATGATTCAGTATTTTTATACTATGATTCATTTTTTTATTATAATAATTAAAGTTTTAAAAAGTTGAATCATAGTAACAAAAATACTGAATCATATTGCTTCTCCCTCTTCTCCACCTAAATTTCCTTCTCCCTTGATCCTAATCCTATATATATATACATATATACATATATATACATATATACATATATATACATATATACATATATATATATATATATATAATCCTATATACATATATATATATATATACATATATATACATATATACATATATATACATATATACATATATATACATATATATATATATATTATTGAGTCATATTCCTTTGAGAATCCTAAAAATCACTAAGAAAGAACAAAATGATCCGGGTCTTAGATAAAATTATGGAAAATTTAGAGTGACTATCATCACAAAGTACTTGACTTAAATTTCACTAAAATTAAGTGATTGAATTTCACATGCATAATCACGAGTAGTTAGGTAATATCTTGGACATGAAATTGTATGTTAATAATAAAAGGGTGTGTATTGGGAAATGGTTAGACCTTATTGTAGGACCCGATAATCACCAAACAAAAGAATTAATCAAAGTAATTGTAATCATGAAGAACACGAAGACGTTTATCAAGGCATATGTATATTATCATCATGAACAACCTTGAAGAACATAGGGGAAACGATCTTTCTTATGAGATCGTGGTTTTTACACAAGGTAAAAACAATGAATATCTCCTAAGAACTCGTTATTTATAGAGTCTTAGGGATATGTACAAATAGGAAATATAATCCTATTAGGAAACTAAATCCCATAATATTCAAGTTTATCTTGAATATCTTTAATTTCCTTTAAGCCTTGATTTCTATCCACAATCTTCATTTAAATCTGATCTTCAACCTCTTTGAATATGATATATGTGAGTCTGACATTTTAAAATTTCAGACTCACTCTGATTCACAACTTAGACTATTATCACAAATATAACTAGTCTAATTACACTTTATGCATTGTCTAATCAAATTTATAATATAATGTAGGGAAATTAATTGCACTTTACTTTTTCCAACACTTATAGCGAAGTCAAGTAACGTGTGATTATTGTCAATATAAATTATATATTTTCTTCATAGTTAATGTGTAGATTGATTCACAATATCTATCATATTATTATTTGTAATCTTATCAATCTATATGCACATTATGCACATATCAATAAATCAGTCAAGATTTGCAACTTATTTTGAATGAAGTGGTGCATCCCTTTTTATTATCGTGTCACTAAGTAAGCACACATGATCATTTTCATTATCTATATAAAATTACTAATGTTGGTTCGATCATTAAGTTTGTTTACCATATGAGACCACATGTTTAAACAAGCATAATTAACATTTAAATAGATAAAAATAAAACATATTAGTAAAAACTATGATAATGAAAATGATTTCTTTCACATTAAATGTCCAAGCAACAACATACATCGGGATCATTTCTTTCACATTTTCCTCCGGCAGGATAATCTCTCTCTTTGCATTCAGAATTACACTGATCATCCTTACATCCTTTTCGTATAAAACAAACTATACCGCGTTGAGGACTCGAATTTGGTGCATTTGATTTTCTCGGTATAAGATCACTAGTTTGAGGACTCATACCTAGCGTGCCTACTTGGCTTGATATTGATATGGCTAGAATTAAAATGAACAAAATGATAAATCGTTTACTTACCTCCATTGAAAAGCTTTTTTGACTTCTCTTAATTTTGTTATTGATCAAGCGGCAAACATATATCTCACACACACATATATACACACACACATAAAGATACAATTATATTTATGGTGTGCATTCAATGTATAAGATTATGAGAATCAAATTATGTATTTTAGTAATAATGTGTGTGGAAGATTATTTGTAGTTAATTTTCTTGTATTATAGTAAATGACTAGTGATAATAATACAATAATTTTTGATTTCTTGGTTTAGAAATGATGATTAACCCATATATTCCCTCCGTCGCAAAATTTATTGTCCACACAAACAATATGCAGTTCAAGAAATCAAAATTATTACAATGTTTTTTTGTATAAGATGACAGTTTTACCCTTAAATTTCACCTACATTTTATGACATGCACATAAAGTAAGGGTAATATATGAACTTTAGTTAATTATACCCACATATTTTTGAAAGTGGACAATTAATTTGGGACGACCAGAAAAGGAAATATGGACAATAAATATTGAACGGAGGGACTAATAGATTATGGTAAGAAGATAAAACTTATTATGATATATAAAACCCCAATTTTATTATAATATAATGGTAATAACTATTTGATTAACGAGATAAATATTATATAGATTATATTATTTCGATCAAACACATTGTGATCGGCTGAAATAAACTTACCGTATTTTCATATATATATTACTCGAATGGATTTAGAGGATACGAAATGATACTTTTCATCAATTGGATGGCCAAATCCATAAGTTAATTATTAATACCAAATAATTACTCTACTAAAATTTATAATTAATTTGATTTTATAATTAATTTGGCTCACTTTCAAATTAATCATTAATTTTCTGACTCTATTAATGGAGTTAAGTTTCTAGCCAAATACAATTGAAGATAATTGTATGGACCTTTCAAACAATAAATCATTCAAAAAGCTAAGGAACATTCTTGAATTTTAATGTAACGTAAAAAGTTACATTTTTACGCACATTATTCCACCTTTTTCAACCCCAATCTTGGTGAAAACATTGGTTTTAAACGTTTATTCACAAAAAGTCATCAAAGGGGTTGAAGAATAGACGATGCATTAAAAATCATCAAAAATAATTAAATGATGCATAACCTAAGGAAAAATAATCTAACCCTGATTTTCGTGCCATTTTAATTACGTGTGTGCTACAATCAAGAAATGAGTCTTAATTAGTCTTATGTTATTCCTTAGGTGATTACGAGATTGTGGGCGCAAGAATCAAGATAAACGGACAACTAACGAAGAAAATATAAATTAAATTGAAAAGCTTATTAAAAATAAATACATAAAATACAATTAAAAAGGAATATTAGATGAATTTAAATTTGAAAAAAAAAATTACACGGATGAGCCTTATGATTTACAAAATTACGTTGATAGTCCATCAAGCCCTGTTTTATCAAAATCGTTTCACAATCTACATCTACACTATATATTATAAGAGAGTGTGAATTAGATAGTCATTTTATTTTTAGTAACCTATAAACTAATCTCCACCATTAATAAATTAAAACTTTTAATTTAGACCATTGATCTTACCTTAATAAAATGATTACCTAAATAGTGGAGAGGGAATTATCAAATGTCTAAACTACCCCTTTATTCTTATTTCAACAATCAATTAAATTTACTTTTCAATTATTTAAGATAAATACAAATCAAGCTTTAATCTTATTCACATAATGATTGTCAAACAATTCATCATTTATAAATTCGAATTTGAATATTTTATTTAACTTTTTTATTATTTATATGCACTATGTATTGTTAAATTGCTAATAGTATTTTTTAATTTTCATTTTCAATTTATTTTTTCTCCGATCATCAAATGTACTTTTCAATTATTTAAGATAAATATAAATCAAGGTTTAATCTTATTCACATAATGATTGTCAAACAATTCATCATTTGTAAATTCGAATTTGAATATTTTCTTTAAATTTTTTATTATATATATGCACTATGTATTGTTAAATTGCTAATAGTAGTTTCTAATTTTCATTTTCAATTTATTTTTTCTCCAATCATCAAATGTATTTTCACCGATTAATTATAAATTTTCAAGTTTCGTGAATGCACACGAGATGTTTGACTAAATGTCTCTAACGATTTCAACAGTTCTATCCCAAATTTAAGATTTATAATTTTATTTTAATTAGTTGTTCATTTTTTTTATAAGTCTCAGACCCCACATATGTGACCTATAGGTCACGGGTTCGAATCCGTGCCTTGGCATATGTGGGTGATTTGTGGACATGTGATTTATCCGGTGTTGATACTCGCCTTGCGGGGTGGGACGGACACATACCATTAAAATATGGTACAGGTCTCGGGAGTACCCTTCAAATTACCTTTTTTCCCAATTTATTATTTGGTTTAAGTTTTTTCCTAAAATAAACATTTTACACTTATAGTCGATAAATTTAGGATAGATATTTGTTTCCTTTTTTTTTGGGTTATATTAAATTTAGTTTTGTTGCTTGCTTGGATTTAATACAATAATGTGATATCGCAGTGTAGTCTTTGGATTTAACCCTATGGAAAGCGATTTTTTTTCTCTATCTTTTTTTTTTTTTTTTTTTTTTTTGTGAATTATGAACTTTGTTATAATATACAACGGCCTCAATTCATCATTTATAAATTCGAATTTGAATATTTTTTCTTTAACTTTTTTGTTATATATATGCACTATGTATTGTTAAATTGCTAATAGTAGTTTTAATTTTCATTTTCAATTTATTTTTTCTCCAATCATCAAATGTATTTTCACCGATTGATTATAAATTTTCAAGTTTCGTGAATGAACACGAGATATTCGACTAAATGTCTCTAAGGATTTCAACAGTTCTATCCAAAATGTAAGATTTATAATTTTAATTTGGTTAGTTGTTCATTTTTTTTTTAAATCTCATATCCCACATATGTGACCTATAGGTCACGGGCTCGAATCCGTACCTTGGCATATGTAGGTGATTTGTGGACATGTGATTTATCCGGCGATGATACTCGCCTTGCGGGGTGGGGCGGACACGTACCATTAAAATATGGTACAGGAGTCGGGGTACCCTCCAAGTTAACCTTTTTCCCAATTTATTATTTGTTTTAAGTTTTTTCCTAAAAAAATATATTTTACACTTATAGTCGATAAATTTCGGATAAATATTTGTTTCCTTTTTTTTTTTTTTTGGTTATATTAAATTTAGTTTTATCGCTTGCTTGGATTTAATATAATAATGTGATATTGTAGTGTAGTCTTTGGATTTAACCCCATGGCAAGCGTTTTTTGTTAGTCCCTGTTTAACTTAATAAACAATTGATAATAATAAGCTTTGAATTTATTATCAAGTAGTTGCGGAATCACACTCAATAATATTATGAAGATCAAGAATTATGAACACAATAAATATCGAAAGCTCCAATCTTATTAATGATATAAGACGAATACACTTAATGTATTAGAGTTACAGAAAACCTTGAAGCTACGCGATAACCTTAACCTATCTAGGTCTAGAGGATCTCTATTTATAACACATAGAGTCCTATACAATCTCCTACGAATATGGAATAAAATAACTTCCATAACCGACTCAAACTTATCACAAAATCATAAACAGTTGTAACTACCATTCTGAAGTAAACAGTTGTAACTATTATACATTCAGTGGTAACTGCTTCAATTGTAATATAAGACTAAGTACAAATATATAATCAGTGTTAACTGCTACATAGATAACTATCAGTTACAAATACATAAGCAGTTTCAACTACTTACAAACACATAACTATCAGTTGAAATCAATCTTCAAACAGTTTTAACACCTTGTCTTATCTTCAGATTTCTTCTATCAGTTGATACTTTATCAAGACAGTTTTAATCTTTAACACAAACAGTTTTAAACACTTGTACTCTTCGTATTCTCACCAATAACAACTTCAACCCAAAACAGTTTTGACCCAACAATCTCCCCCTAAACTTAATCTGTCCTTCACAGCATTAAGTTTCTTCTAATTCTCCATTATGAGCTTTACAAAATTCTTTTCAAAACTTTTAATCTTTTCTTCTTTTCCTTCTCTCTATCTCCTCCTTCTTGTAAATCTGATTCAGCACCATGTAAACCAAATTCTGAGCAACATCATCTATAGCAGCAGCTTGTAATCTTGCATCTCTCATGCTCATCAAAAATCTGAGATTCATATCATACAATTTGTCTGTCAACATCCACATAAATACTACATCATCCATAATAATCTGATGTACTCCTGGTTTAGCATGATAAATCCAGTGTTTTACTTTGCTAAATGTGCTGAATTGAAAAGGAAATTCTTCTGGTTCAAACATAGCTTTAATCCAATGCCAAGTAACCTTCTCAACCAGATTATCAAACTTCTTGGAATCCAAATCCTTCTCCATTCCAATCTCATACATCCTGACCAAATCAGTTATACTAATCCTCTTTATCAAATCCCTAAAAGATCTCCACCAAGATACATTTCCATCTGCTCTTTCAATCTTTATCTTATGAATCTTAACAGGATTAACAAATTGTTCAATGGACCAGTCAATGATACCAGGCAAATCAACATTAATTACCTCTGATTCCACTGGCTGTAACAGAATAAACTCTTTCAACTCATCAACATTCCTTTCTATATCAGGAATTTCATCCATTTCTCTTTTCTTCCTTTCTTTTTCTTCTTTCTTTCTTTTCTCAGCTTCTTCTTTTTCTTTATGTTCCTTCTTTTCCTTTTCTTTTAACTTCTTTTCTCTTTCTGCCTTTTTCTTTTCTTTCAATAACTTCTGGATTCAAATCATCCTTTTCCCACAAACTCTGCAATCTCTCCAAACTCATCTGCTTCAAAGCATTCAGAGGAATATACCCACCTTTTAATTTTGCAATCAAACTCTTTTTTAATTGAGCTTTTGTTGGTGGTTTAGATGCTCTTTTTCTCCTTGCCTCCTCTGCTTTCTTCTTTTTGACTTGACTCACCAAATATTCAATATCATCTTTTTTCTGCTCTCTCAGCAAGTACTCATCCCATTCAGCCACCTGTTCCTTTGTCATTTTAACAAACTTACCTGTCTCAATCTCAACATCAATCAAATCTTCTGCATTGAGCTCAGCATGCAATCTTTGTGCATATTCAGTATCATGAGCAGTTGCAGCAGCTGGCACTGGTTTTGACTTTTTCACCTTTGGTTCTTCTACCAGCTTTCCCTTGCCTTTATCTTTGGGATCAATCTTTGGCAAATCTTACTTTTGTTGAGTAGGAGCTGCAGCAGGTTCTCTGATTGTAAATCCAGGCAAAGATGGTTGTGTAGATTGTTTCTTTGGTGTTTCAACCTTCTTTCCTATTCCTGTCATCTTAGCAGTTTTAACTGGAATGCTCTTCTTTCTACTGACATAAGTCTTTTCAAACTGTTGTTGAGCATCAGTCTTTTCCTTTTCCACTGCTATCTCAGGTTTATTAACCTCATCACCATCATCATCATCAAGCTTTAGCTCCTCAGTTTTCTCACCCATATCAACCTCTGCATTCTTATTATCAGAACCAATAACTTCAGTATGTTCAGATACCTTATCATCAGGCTCTGGTTTATTCATCTCAGGTTCCACTGGTTCGTTCATCTCAGGTTCCATTGGTTCATTCATCTCAGGTTCTGTTGGTGGTGTAGGAGGTGTATGCACAAACTCATCAGTATCAGGCCTTTCCATCTCAACCACCTCATCAACCTTCTCATCCTCATCCATCTTATCACCCATATTAGTCCAAACTTTCTCCCCCTTTTTGAAAGCATTTTGCTTAAACTGATAAGCATCTTCAGGTTCAGAAGTTTCATGGACCACATACTGTTTCCCTTTCTTCAAACAGTCAATCACAATCTTCTCTAACAACTGCACTCTCCTCTACAACTGAGCAACAATCTCATCCTTTGCTTTATTCTTCTTCCTCTCCTTAACAAACTTTGACCATACATAATCTATCATAGCCGTCAATTCTGAGTTAGTTCTAGCCTCAACACCTTCAGGATGTGAATCCTTTGGTGAATCATTGACATTATCAAACTCTGACTCATGCCTAGCATGATCATCAAAGTCCCCTTGATTCTTGGTACTGGGACCACTAGGATCATCTACATGTGTAGAATCATGTCCTGGTGTTGCCTCTGATTGGGTCTTATTGATGTTACTTCTGTCCTGCTCTGCCAGTGGGCTAGAAGCAGTAGAAGCAGCCCTTTCAGAATGATCAACCTCCTCCTCATTGATCATCTGTTGTGGTGAATCATGTGACTGAGACATCTGAACAGCAGCAGCCTCATATGCCTGTTTTTTAGCCTTTTTAGCTTTAGTGGAGGTTGGTTGTTTGGTCCCTTGTTTTCTTTTTGTACCCCCAGCTGATGTGGGTTGAGAAGTGGTGGGTTGAACCACTCTCTCAGTAGCTGGTTCAGCTTCAGTTGGTGGTACTGATGCTGTGGTGGAAGGTGCAGAAAGCATAGTAGAAAATAATGCTGTAACCTTCCCAGAAAATTTAGTATCTCTCTTCATATTTACAAAAACTTTAGGCTTAAAAGAGACAATACCAATAACTTTATCAAGTGCAGTTAAATTATGAATTTGTTCATTTAAGAATAACTGCACAAACCGTGGATACATCAAAAATTTTATTTTTGGTTGCTCAATATTCCTAAGCATACCAGAAAATATCAGATTTGAAAAATTAAATCTTTGACCAGTAGCAAGACAAGCAATTGCATAAGCAATGTTGCTTCCAAACTGTTCAAAAGATGATCGTTTGGATGATAAATAGTGCAAAATAGTATGAATCAAAAATCTCCACTGATGAGAAAATAAGGTTTTTTGAAAAGTAAAAATATCGAAAGAACCCTCATAACCCATCAATCGAAGAGTATCATACATAACAGAATCATCCAGAGAGGTTATACCTGTCTCATCATCTAGCTGTAATGAAGCTCTAACAGTAGCTTCAGTGATTACAACTCGAGTATCCATAACTTTTGAAACGATCTGCTTAATCCTCTTCCTCTTCTATCTTTGCATTCACCCAGAAATTGTTGATATGATCATGAGATATTCTGGGTGCCACAGTAAGAGCATGACGAATATGTGAAGCACGAATAAATCAATGATTTTCACATACTCGTTTGCCTCAGCAGGTTTCATCAAGAAAGCGATCATATTATGATCTTTGCCAATCGGTAACTGAACAGTTGACGAAGTAGATGCCATGATAATAAATCACGTAATCGAAGAGAAACGAAGATGATTTACAGAATTGAGAATATATGTGTGACACCCGTCAAATTAGGACTAGAAATTAGTGCATAATCGAGTTTTAATACATGTAATTAGTTCTGTGTTAGGCTAATTAATGTATCAAATTATATATATATATATTGTTGAATATATATACAAGTATTATGCGATTTGATTAAGTCGTACAAGTCAAATCGAATGTAATTCGGTTCAATTAAATACGGACGTTGGTGAACAATTTTATTAAATAATACAATATTATTTAGTAACACAATTATATCCAAAATATTGTCTTATAATATTACGTACTCAATTCGTATTGTACAAAAACGCGCAAACAAACAAAACGATATAACGTTATATTTTTATAACGCAACTATTAAGTATTTTATAAAATGCTTCAACAAAAATATCGAATAAATATTCGTATTTTTAAAACGTATAATTAAACGAATAAAATAATTGTTTAATGTATAAACGATTGGGAAAACGAACACCGCACGGGGCACGAATGCAGGAGCTGAGGAAGTGAGGCTTTAATCAAAACCCCACTCCCTCCTCATTTTCTTCTTCATTTTTTTTTTCACCTACACTTTCTCTCTTCTCTCTCTTTTTCTCTCAAAAACCAAAAACCAAACTATCACCTTAATCATCAAAATAACACCATCATACGACCTCGGATCATCAAGATTTTTAGAGATTATCGACCACCAGCTACGATCTACAATCCTATCTTTTCGGATTTTCAATCCGACACCGCGTAAGTTTCCGACAAATTCCCGAAACTTCTCGTTTTAGCTTATTTTTACATGCTTACGGGTTATTTGGGTTTATATGTGTCCATTACAAAAGGTAAAACACGATTTTATAGCTTTAAAATGGGTTAGAATTGTGTTTTGGTTCGAAAATCTTCGACAGTCGCTGGGCTCTGTTTTGGTGTTCAACTTTGCGACACAAGCCTTGTGTCGCAGGTTGTGTCGCATAAAACCCCTTGTGTCGTATGTTATGTCGTATGAAACCCTTTGTATCGTACCTTATGCGACACAATATTGTGTCGTATTTTATGTCGTACCTTATGTCGCAAAAACCATGCGACACAATCGCTATGTCGCTGTTGAATCAGCATTGTACGCTTATGCGACAAAACCCTTGTGTCGCTAAGCTCTTGTGTCGCACTTCTATGCGACACAACCCTTGTGTCGCATAACAAATTATTATGTCGCATATTGTGTCGCATAAAACAGAATATTTACAACTTTTTACTAAGTGTCGAGACCAAAATTTTATCACTTGATTTCACCCAAATTCAAGTCCAGATGCGTTTTTCCTTAAAGCAATATAGTAGAAATAAAAATTTTCCAAGCTGACCTGGCAGCTCGACCCCAGCCAGGGGCGCTGCCCCTTGGACCCCGCCAGGGGCTGCCGCCCCTTGGACCCCGCTACCAGGGGCGCTGCCCCCGGACCCCCGTACTTAGATTCCGTAAGCACATTTTTCACCAAGTGTCAAACTTGTACAACTTCAAAACACTTATACGATACAACTTTTCAAACATAATGGAAATTATTTTTCAAGTATAACGCTTCGAAATCAAGGTGGTAACATCAAGACTATTATTACAATTTATCACCAACGGGCCGTACACGTTTTCAAACATACAATTCAATCAACCAAATCGTAGTAATTTGGACAAGTCAATCAACCAAATCGGGGTAATTTGGACAAACAACTACAAAGGTAGTCTTTCGAGATGCCTAAACAATTAATAACCATCGCGTGTCATGGACACCTTCAGGTTACAAATCTTCGGACCACACTTCAAGGCAAATCAATCCAAGTTATTAATTCAAACTTTCAAGACTCAGGTGAGTTTCATAGCCCCATTTTCACTATTTTACAACTAGGGGTGTGATAATACTGCTCTGTTCAGTTTTACGAGTAGAACGCAAGTACCAACCTTCAAATACTACATGAGTTTCAAGCTAATCAATTTAAAGTCCTCTATAGCATAGTCTCTAATATTTTAGCGTGAATGTTAGTATATGATATCATATGGGATTGACAATCCTCATCCGGGTTAGCACGCACTAACCGGTCAAACGGATGTATTAGCATTTGGGAAGACGAGTGTGGATTAGACACTCGTAGGAGGCAAATCAGTTAGGTTTCCTTAATTGGACCTAGCGCTCAAGTTAAGCTCAGACTATGTGCTCATGGATTGTATAACTTTTATCTTGCTTAATTGCATTTTAAATTCAATATAAATCTTGCGGTTCTTACAACTATACATTGACATACAAACCTGTGAGCTCACCATCATTTTCGCTGACCCATTTTAGTATATATCACAGGTACCTAGCAGTAGGTGGACTGCACAGGCAGGGACTATTAGCTCGAGTCAGCATATATACAACTAGAGATTTGATTGCATTATTATATTTTGTAAAAGTAATTATGCCATGTAATCTCTCAATTTCAGGAACCGGGCTAATGTAACATTATTTTGATGTAAACGTTTATTTTATTAATACAAGTTTAAAACGACGCATATAGTGGTCGTTCATTATATATCTTCGTGCTGTGATTATTGATTAGTGACACCCAATTCGACCTTCCGCAAATCATTAAATTTTGTGGTGTCACAATATGAGACTTAGCGCAGTGGTTTGTATGTGTAATTTGGAAGGCGTAATGAAAAACCCTAAGTGTTGAGAGTTTAAATACTGAAATTAAATCAGTGGTAAACCCTAATTTGACCAGATCCCCAATTATAACTAAAACAGTGTTAATTAAGAAAAATAACACGTTCAGTGGTAATTGTGAGATTTAACCAACAGTGGTAACCTACACTTAGTTTTTCAAATGCATCATTTAAATAATAAAGCTAGCAGTGCTCACTTGTACAAGCAGTACCAACCGACCAAGGCAGTGCTAACTTAATACAAATAGTACTTAAGATCTAGCAATATTAGATAAACAAAGCAGTGGCAATTTTTTTTTTTATCGAAAGAAAACTCCAAACAAGCAGTAAAAATCCAAAGTATACACCTGCAGTGGTTAAACTCTAAAGTATATAAATATAACCTGTAGTGTTAACACAAATCAACATACAAGTATACAGTGTTAACCATACAAAGACAGTGGTAATGTGATTATTACCACTGTTTATACATAAAGTAGTAAACAGTGATAACCATACGCAGTACACACTATCAGTGTTTAATTAACAAATCAGTATTAACCCAAAATATAGCAAAGTAAATATTATTCACAGAAAGCAGTGATAAGAAAAATACTTAAGATAAATTTATCATTCCAATACTAGTAACCAAGAATGTGAATCTGCCTACATCAAATGCCTTAGTAAACAGATCAGCAAACTGATTATCAGTATGAACTTTCAAAATTTGAATAAGTCTTTTCTCATTACAGTCTCTAATGAAATGATATCTAATCTCAATGTGCTTTGTTTTAGAATGTTTAACTGGGTTATTTATAATACTGATTGCAGAACTGTTATCAATAAAAATAGGAGTATTAAGAAAGGTAAAATCGTAATCTAACATCTGATTCTGAATCCATAGCACTTGTGCACAGCAACTTGCAGCAGCCACATATTCTGCTTCTGCTGTAGATGTAGATACAGTGGTTTGTTTCTTGCATTGCCATGAAACCAATCTATCTCCCGAAAATTGTCAACCTCCTGATGTAGATTTCCTGTCCAAATTAGCTCCTCCATAATCACTATTTGTATAAGCTATCAGATCAAAAGAAGTAAGCTTTGGATACCAAAGGCCCAATTTAGGTTGACCCTTTAAATATCTAAAGATTCTTTTGACTGCATGAAGATGTGATAGCTTTGGATTAGCTTGAAATCTTGCACATAAGCACACTACAAACATGATGTCAGGCCTTGATGAAGTGAGATACATAAGAGACCTAATCATTGGTCTGTAGAGTTTTTCATCTACACTCTCCCCCTCAAGATCTGCATGTAATTTCTTGTGTGTTTCCACTGGTGTGCTTGCTACCTTTGCATCTTTGTACCCAAAACGATCCAGTATATCACCCACATACTTACTCTGATGTATAAAGATTCCTTCCTTCTGTTGCTTCACTTGTAATGTAACACCCCAAAAATGTAAAAGTATTATTGTGATAAGTAATTAAATAATTGTTTTAAGTTTATAAAGTTGAAAGAAAAATAAAAGAGTAGAAATCGCATTTGGTTTTTAAGTTCCAGACAATAGATATTACGGGTATCCATTAAATATCTAGATAAGTATGTATAGGGAATAAATCCCTTTCCCCTTCTCACACGTTCCACACAAAAACATAAAGAAAAGAAAAAGAGAAAGAAAAAGGGGGAGAAACCACAAGAATCGTCCTTGTGCTTTTGGAATTCAATCAGAAAACAAGATTCAAAGGCTGAAATCATCACCATGATTATTTCCATCTCCTTTCCAAATTATATGTAAGTCTAGTTTTATTATTTAACCTAGAAATAGAATTATGGCGGAAATTGTTTTGAGGTGGAAAGTGGATTGATGTGAAATAAAGCTAGAAAACATGTTTAATCAATGTTTGTATATATGTTAGAATGATTAGAAGTTGAATTATAAGTTGAATGGATCAAGTGTTCATCATAGCTCAAAGTGGGGTTTTAATGAATTCTTGTAAATTAAAGTTAAATCACCCATTTATTAGTTTAAATGAGTTGTTATGATGTTATTAGTGATGATTAGAGTGGTGCTAAAGATAATTAAACCATAAATTGAGTTATGACCTAAAGTGGTGAAATTGTGGCTAGTTAATATTAAAAGCCAAATTGGTCCTATGAGGTTAAGGATGGTAATGGAAGTAAGAATAGTTATAAATGATGTTGTTTGACCCTTAGTAAGTTGGTTGTAAGACGTGTTGTGACTATATTGCAATTTGGGTCGTTTGGGTAGTGTGGCCAAAAGTTGAAGTAAACCACTTTTGATGAATTTTGAGAGGCTGTAACCTTTTGTGTATATGGCCTTGATAAAAACTAAAAACAGGGGTTGAAAGTATGGTCGGAAATCTTTAAATTGATATAAAGTTTTCTGAAATTGGATATGTGTAGGTGGTTCAAAAATGGGTCGCAAATCAGCCCCTTAGTGCTGTTTGCTGAATTTTCAGCAGCAGAAATGGCTTTTCGCTGTTTTTGGAGGGTCATAACTTGACGTGTATTGTATTTTATAAAAAGATGAAAGTTGTACATTATAGTATGTTGGAATACCTTTGTAAGGGTATAATATATATTTGTTTTGGGAAGGTTTAGAAGGCCCAAAAATGGTGCCAAAAATAGCTAGTTGGAGCTGTAGTAAAGTGCATAAAGTTAGAATTAACTTGTAGCTATTATGAATTGATAGAGAGCATGAGTAATTTTATATGTATGAATGTTTATGTGATATGTGGTGATTATTTAGGTGTAAAAGAAGTGGAGTTTATGTTTTCATGCTTTCATTTAGCCAAGGAAAAGGTGATTTCCAAGATTCAAGAGATGGCACCTACACGTTATGTTTAATCGCTTATTCGGCTAAGAGGCTCAGGTGAGTAATATGGGGAATTAAATAAGTAATTATTGTGTATACCGGAAAGGGTTACACAATTTGAATGAAATATGTTAAGAATGTCATTATTTGTCAGTTTATCATGATAAAGTGTTATGTTTGAGATTTATTGAATATTCTGTGTGCTTATTGGTTATATGTGCTCAGTTGTTAGATGTGGCTATGATATAGAATATAGATAAAGAATAAATGAAAGAATACGAAATAGCTGTGATATGTGAATTATGTGTTTTGAAGATTGTAGAGATCAGTTTCAGGTCAGATTACAGGTACAGATAAAGGCGTGCAGAGCACGTGGTCATGTTATAGTTAAGTAGATGGATATGTGGAGCCAAGGAGTGAGTCATCATTGGCTTGGCGGTATCCAAGTAATGACGAGGTCATTAGCTTGGTATAATGTCAATATGTATGAATTGGCATGTAAGATAGTTAAGGATCCTTAACAGTACAGATTATGTTATAGTACGCCTACCACTTAGAGGTAGGGTACTAGTCAGAAAGAAAAGTTCTAATGATCTCAACAATTACCTAAAAGTTATATAAATGAACAGAAACAGCACAGATTATATGTTTATGTGAAATGTGAAATGTGAAAGTGCATTATTTATTTAATTGTTCATATTAGTCACTAAGCTTCGGCTTACCCATTTCAGTTGTTTATGTTGTAGGTTTTTGGTTCGGTTGAACCATTGAAGGAAAGGTTTGACTATGATTGTTAGAAGATACGTGGAATGGAGCTTAATGAAATGGTTAGATAAGCTCCTATTCTTTTAAATTATCGTTATGATAACATTGTATAAATCGTCCAGCCAATGATGTTTAAAGTCAAGGTCAATAAGAAAGTAAAGTTGACGATTTTTAATTAATCGTGTATGTAATTGATTTGAGGGTCAAAGTAATGGGACCAAGATAGTCAAATGTTTGTATGTATGTTTGACTGCAAAGTCAAAAAGATGATTCAATGGTATGATATTTTTATTTGAATAAGTAAACAGTTTGACTAAAGAATGTTTAAAAAATATATATATATATTAGGGCGTTTCATGTAACCCCAAGAAGAATGTTAATTCCCCCCATTGAGCTCATCTTGAACTTCTCATGCATCAGTGATTCAAACTCCTTGCAAAGACTATCCCTTGTTGAACCAAAAATAATATCATCTACATAGACTTGAACTAGTAGGATATCATCCTTAATCCGTTTAGTGAACAAGGTTTTATCTATTGCACCCCTTTTGAATCCATTCTGCAACAGATAATCTGAGAAAGTCTCATACCAGGCTCTAGGTGCTTGATGTAAGCCATATAGAGCTTTTTCCAGTTTGAAAACTTTATCAGGAAATTTAGAATCTTCAAACCCTGGTGGTTGGCATACATGAACCTCTTCCTGTATAGTGCCATACAGAAAAGCATTCTTGACATCCATCTGATACACAATGAATCCCTTGAATGAAGCATAAGCCAAAAACAATCTGATTGCCTCTATTCTTGCCACAGGTGCAAAAACTTCATCATAATCAATTCCCTCTTCTTGTGAATATCCCTGTGCAACCAATCTAGCCTTGTTTTTTATCACTATACCTCTTTCATCTTTCTTGTTTTTGAAAATCCATTTAGTACCAATTGCCCTCTTCCCTTTGGGCAAATCAACCAATGTCCAGACTTCTTGAATCTTAAACTGAAGTAATTCCTCTTGCATAGCTTCAATCCAACTCGGATCCCTCAAAGCTTCAGTAACCTTCTTTGGTTCTATTTGAGATAGAAAACAAGCAAACAAAGAAGTGTTAACAGCTTTTGTATCTAGATTTACCTCTTCCTCACTTGCTGAAGCTTCAAACACCTGACTTTGATTTCTTGTTTTAACAGCAGATTCAATATCACCTATTAAATTCTCAAGAGGATGATCTTTATGAGTAATGTATTTAGATGCTGTTGTTTCTTGTATCTCCACCTCCAAGTTGGTATAATTTCCTTCTTGTCCAGACTCTCCACGTGACACTTCTCTTGAAATTCTCTTTGACAAAGGAGTATAGCTCATTAAATGTAAATAATTCAACTGTTCCTGCTCCTTGTCAAGTTGCTTTGTTGGTGTCTGCTCAACATTCACATCTACCTTTGAATACTTCTGTGCTGGACTCATCTCACTGTCTTCTTCACTATCTTCCATAATTGGTCTATCAGAATCATCAACATGAGTAAATGATGTTTCATCTGATTTTTCTGATTCTAAACTCTGTGATGTCTTTGATTGATCAGATTCAAACACTTCTGGGGGATCAGGAGACCAAATTGGAAATAAAAATATATTCCAGAGAATCATTCTTCTTTCCAGCTGGCATTCCTGAGTCTGATCTACCTTCTCCAGCACCTGTTCCTGCATTTGTACCTGCACTTATACCTGCACTAGAATCTACATTTGTATATCTAAAAGCAGTATTAAGTGCATCAATATCAAACAATAATTCAGGACCTTTTCCATCAGGATTTACAGTGTTTTCATTAAAAGTGATGTTCATTGACTCTTCTATGATCCTGGTCCTTTGATTGAATACCCTATATGCTTTACTTTGAATAGAGTAACCAACAAATATCCCCTCATCTGCCTTGCTCTCAAACTTTCCTAAGTGATCTTTGGTATTTAAGATGGTACAAGGACACCCAAAAGATTTTAAGAAACTAACCAATGGCTTTTTCTTAAACAATAGTTCATATGGTGTCTTGTAATGAGGCTTAATAACTAATACCCTATTCTGAACATAGCAAGCTGTGCTAACTGCCTCTGCCTAGAAAGACATAGGTAGCTTTGCATCAGATAGCATGGTTCTAGCAGCCTCAATCAGTGTCCTATTCCTCCTTTCAGCTACTCCATTTTGTTGAGGAGTTCTAGGTGCACTAAATTCTTTCTTAATACCTTTAACTTCACAGAATTTATCCATCTCATGATTTTTAAATTCTGTTCCATTATCACTCCTGATGATCTTAACCCTTTTATCCAATTGATTTTCCATCTTAGTTATAAATGATCTAAGTATTTCACCTGTCTCATCCTTTGTCCTAAGAAAGAAAACCCATGTAAATCTAGTGTAATCATCAATAATCACAAGGCAATAAGATCTTTTCCCCATACTACTTATACTGGTTGGTCCAAATAAGTCCATATGCAATAAGTGTAAGGGTGTGCAGTTTGTATTCATAGTTTTGGACTTAAAAGAGGATTTGTGTTGCTTTCCCAATTGACTAGAAACACAATGATCATCACATGAATAAACCTTTTCAGGCAAACCTCTAACAAGCTTGTTTTTGACAAGTTTATTAATGGTTTTGAAATTCATGTGACACATCCTTCTATGCCACAGTTTAGATTCATTCACACTTGCTTTAGAAATAAGACAGTTTAAATCGGGTTGAGGTGTCATATTTGCTAAGTCACACTTATATACATTATCTTGCCTTGGAATTCTCATTAAAATCATGTTTTCTGGTATTTTGAATTCCTTGGACAAGATAAGGCATTCAGTGTCAGTAAAATGAACTGGGTTCTTTTTATCTGTGATTTGACTCACAGTTAGCAAATTATACCTCAGTTGTTCCATAAAATAAAAATTATCAAAACTTAGCTTTTCACTCTGAACTGTTCCTTTGCCTGTGATATTTCCTCCTTTTGGATTGCTTCCAAAAGCTACATATCCACCATCAAAAGATTTGAAGTCCTGTAGATTTTCTTTATCTCCAGTCATGTGCCTTGAGCATCCACTATCAATATGTCATAAGCTCTTTGGCTTGCCCTGCACAAACAATCAAAAAGAGAATTAATTTCTCTTGGGAACCCAAACCAATTTGGCTTTGGGTTTCCCATGTGCATTCACATAATCAACTTTCTTGAGGATTATTGATTGTGATGCACTGTTGGTATTTGAACATGTTAATTTATCATACTTAATAGGTGTCCAAATCCAACTGATTTTAGACTTAACAGTGGTTTTTGGCTTAACAGTTTTAACTGTTTTACCATATGAAGAGTCAGTGTTAATTTTGTTAACACTGTTTTTGTATTTTGTTACCACTGTTTTAGTCTTTTTTACTTTTGGCTAAATATGTTATTACTGCTGCAGTGGATTTACCTGAAACAGTGTTTAACATGTTAGCCTTTGAGTATTTCTTCTAAACTCTGGCAGTATGATTAACTTTTGATTGAAAATTTTGTTTGTTAATCATATTTGCTTTTGTCCATGGCTGTTTTCTAATCCTTTGAACATTCTCAGGATTATGATAACAGTCATATTGAAGATGACCCATTTTCCCACATATAAAACAAGTCTTTTCTTTTATCACAGTAACATTGTTACCCAGTTTCTATGAAATCATTTGATTCCAGTTTCTTTGATTACCTCTGGGTTTCTGATTTTGAAAATTTTGTGAAAAAGTAGTACTTGCTTTACAAGTGCAATTAACACAGTTATTCACATCAGATTTAACAACAGGTTTAGTAACTGAATTAACTGTATTACTAACATATCCTAACCCATGTTTAGATTAGTTAGTGTTCAAACTCACATTCTCTAAGGCCTGTTTAGCCTTTTCCTTAAACATTTTCTTACCCTCTTCTAGTTTATCTGATTTAAGCTTAGAAACTAGACCAGTAATTACTCTCTTCACATCCTCACATGATGACTCAGACTTAGATGATTCAGATTTTACACTCTTCTCACTTTCAGATGTTCTATCACTCTGATCATCTTCTTCAGTCCAATCACTAACTTCACCTTCAACAAACATCTCATCATCAGATAAACTTTTGATTGGATCAGCCTTTTTAACCTCATCTGTCATTCCTCTTTTAAGTGAATTGATATCAATTTCACTTTTAGGAGGAAAGTATGTGTGATTATAAGGTGGAGGTACATTATTGTACCCTAATCCAGTCTTAAGTTTATCATGAATCTGTGAATCAATAAGTTTATTGACACTCTTAGAAGCATGTTCTAATTTACTTACATCAAGTCTTATGCTATCTCTTTCACATGTGACCTCAGTAAGTTTCTTAGACAACAACTCTACTTTATCTTTAAAAGTGTCTCTCTCCCACCTAGCATATTCAATGTCATATTTAAACTGTGTTGCATTGACTTCATATGCCTTTATTTGATTTTCCAAATTTTCTATGACTGCTATGGTGTGTTTACTTTTGATTTCCCACTGTTTTAATTCCTCACACACTTTAATATTATGATCCCTGTAATGTTTAACAGTTTGTTTACAAACAGCAGAACATAATTTATTTTGTACCTCAGAAGGAACCTCCGACTTTTTGTCAGATTCAGCAATGGCCATGAGACATTGATTCTTCACGACATGTTCTTCTTGATCACTCCAGTCCCATTCACAGCCATCCATAGAAACTAAAGCATTTGCTGAAGCACCCTGAATTCGTATGTTCCTTGATTGAGTTCCATTGCTTCCAGCTCTCTGACCATTACCATTCTGCTCTTGTCTTGGGTTTCTGCATTCTCTAGCAAAGTATCCCATCTTGTGACAGTTGAAACACTCTATCTTGCTTTTGTCAAACCAACTTGCATCATTCCTCTTGTATGCAAAGTTGTTCCTACCAGTCCTCTACATGAACCTTTTTGCTCTCTGAGTAATTAAAGCAATTTGCCACTTAATGTCCATCTCCTCTAGATCATCACCATCAAACTGTTCCAAATCTTCATTAGTAAGTGAAGAATTCACATTACTTGCAAAGAAAGATTCTAAAATCTGATCATTAGAACTATTAGATAATGATCCTGCTCCTCCTGAAACATAAGTAGAGCCCTTTTGACTTGACTCTGCTTTTGTTCCAGCCATAGACATAAAAGCAGCATTATGACTATACCCAGATGCTTGCTTCTTACTTTCTACCTCAGACTCAAAGTTCCTTAGATCATTGTATATATCTTCTAACTCCTTGGTCTCAATATCTGTACTCTGCCTCAATCCAACAGTGTAGATTGTCCATTCATCACCTAATGATCTTAAGAACTTTCTGTTAAGATCTTCTTTGTCAATCTTAACCTTGCGATTTTCCAATTCTCCAACTAATTTAGTAAACCTATCAAAGGTTTGAGTTAGAGTTTCAGTTTTCACATGGCTAAAATTTTCAAATTGTTGCTTTGACAAAGATCTTTTATTATTTTTGGTGTTATCATTACAACCAAACCTTTTCTCAATTGCCTCCATCAGAACCTTGGGATCCTCACAAGAATCAAATCTACTCTGATGCTCATTAAGAATGGATAGCAACAGTGTGCTAAGAGCCTTGTATTCTGTAGATCTGATTTTTCTTTCTGCATCTGATGTTGGTGGTGGTCTTGGTTGCTTTACACCATCACCATCAAGAGTTACTGGTATACCATTAACAACAACTTCCTACATCTGATAATCGGTGAGAAGCATGTACTGCCTGATTCTGACCTTCCATAGGTCAAACTCATCCGGTTTGAGCATTGGGATCTTAGTTGCTTGAATTCCTTCATTCCCTTCAGTAGCCATTGAAATCAAAACTTAATTTGAAAACTAAACCTCAAATAATAACACGAATAATCCCAGATCTTCCTGTCTTCAAAGCTTCACAGGCTCTGATACCACTTTGTTAGTCCATGTTTAACTTAATAAACAATTGATAATAATAAGCTTTGAATTTATTATCAAGTAGTTGCGGAATCACACTTAATAATATTATGAAGATCAAGAATTATGAACACAATAAATTTCGAAAGCTCCAATCTTATTAATGATATAAGACGAATACACTTAATGTATTAGGGTTACAGAAAACCTTGAAGCTGCGCAAAAACCTTAACCTATCTAGGTCTAGAGGATCTCTATTTATACCACATAGAGTCCTATACAATCTCTTACGAATATGGAATAAAATAACTTCCATAACCGACTCAAACTTATCACAAAATCATAAACAGTTGTAACTACCATTCTGAAGTAAACAGTTGTAACTATTATACATTCAGTGGTAACTGCTTCAATTGTAATATAAGACTAAGTACAAATATATAATCAGTGTTAACTGCTACATAGATAAATATCAGTTACAAATACATAAGCAGTTTCAACTACTTACAAACACATAACTATCAGTTGAAATCAATCTTCAAACAGTTTTAACACATTGTCTTCTCTTCATATTTCTTCTATCAGTTGATACTTTATGAAGACAGTTTTAATCTTTAACACAAACAGTTTTAAACACTTGTACTCTTCGTATTCTCACCAATAACAACTTCAACCCAAAACAGTTTTGACCCAACATTTTTTTTTTCTAGTTTTTTGTGAATTATGAACTTTGTTATTATATATAGCGGCCTCAATTTATCATTTATAAATTCGAATTTGAATATATATTTTTTTACCTTTTTATTATATGTATTGTATTGTTAAGTTGCTAAATAGTAGTTTTAATTTTTAATCTTCAACTTATTTTTTCTCCGATCATCAAATGTCTTTTCATCGATTAATTATGAATTTTCAAGTTTCATGAATGTACACGAGATGTTCGACTAAAAGTCTCCAAGGCTTTCAACTTTCTATCCCAAATGTAAGATTTATAATTTTGATTTGGTTAGTTGTTCATTTTTTTTTATAAATCTCAGACCCCACATATGAGACCTATAGGTTACGGGTTCGAATCCGTGCCTTGGAATATGTGGGTTATTTGTGGACATGTGATTTTTCCGGTGTTGATGCTCGCCTTGCGGGGTGGGGCAGACACGTACCACTAAAATATGGTACAAGAGTCAGGGATACCTTCCAAATTACCTTTTTTCCCAATTTATTATTTAGCTACTACCCTAGGCAGGGATTGTCAGTCTCAAATGGATCCATTTACTAGTACTCGCGCTTAAGTCCATAACTAACAACTTACGATAGGAGGCTTTCAGTGGATAAAAAGTACTCATCCAATGTGTGTAAAAGTAGTATGGGCAGTCCAGTACTTGTGTTCATGCGTAAAACAGTAAGCAAAGTATCTCACCCCAAAATTGAAAATAGTAAAAAGTGGGGTTGTAAGACTCACCTGAGTCTAGCAAGTAATGTATATGAAATCAAGCAAGTAAAGCGGATGTAAGTCCGTAGGTGTGTCGGATGAAATTCCGTGTATTGGTTCTCCGAACCCTGCAACCTTCTGGCGTCCGAAACGCACAAGGTTGTAAGTAAGTAAGTAAATATGTTGGTGTCTTGAAAGATCACCCATGCCAGTTGTCCATTCAACTATGAAATGTCCAAGTAATCGTTTAGTGTTTCGTTTGTAATTTGAAAACATGTATGGCCCGTTGGCGACGGATGAGTAATAATAATTTAAGTATTATTATTAAGTAATTCATTGCGTTTTATTCTTGTAAAGTATTTTCATAAGTCTGTCATTTGTATCGAGATGTTCGAATGTAAGTTCGAGTGAGTGTAAACTCGTGTGGATTATCAAGAGTGCGAATGTAAGCTCATAGTAGTTTCGAGTGTAATCTCGTATAAGTATGAGTGAAAGCTCATACGTCTTCAAGTTGTAATGTATACTTTTCCAAAGTATAGTAGTTTTCATGCACCAGTTTCTCTGTATAAGATTTGGTTATTGTAAGTATCCAATACTTAGTGAAATTTGTGTTTTCATTATTCTGTGAATTGTGACACAAGGTGCGACTCTGGGTGCGACACTATGTGCGACGTAGATGTTTGTGTTGCAGGTGCAATTACATTGCGACATAGAAGTTTGTGTCGCTATATGCAACATTCAAAATTTGTTGCGACATAAGGGTTTGTGTCGCAGTATGTGACATTCGTGATTTAGTGCGACATAGTATGTTGTGTCGCACCTTGTGACAATGGGAAGTTTTGCGACGTAGTAGCTTGTGTCGCACCATGCGACCTAATTAACTTTAGCGACATAAAAGCTTGTGTCGCAGAAGGTTAAGCCTCCCTGCGACATAACAGGCTGATCAGGTCAACAAGTGTCGGGTTTGTGGTCAAACGTCCTCAGTTTGACCTGAGACTTTTACACAAGTCTTAAATATGTTAATATAGTCTAGGAAAATTATTGGTTCATGTCGGGGTTAGCCCGAAGTGTCGGTTTTAAGGAAACTCTAAAACAGCCCTTTATATTAGGTTTTCGGTTTTGTCGGTTTGTTTCGCCTCTCATTTTGACGTGTTCTAGTCCGAATCAAATTCTACAAAAATTCACACATGTTCTACTATGTCTCTAGTACCTTATGTAATTTTTCCAATATTTATAGAGTCCATTTTGTTAGCTAAATGAAAATCGAGAGGTGTCGGGTTCCAATTCCGGCCAAAACAGTAACACTCCCACAAATCGAATTTTCTGAAAGAATCGGTACATTTCTAGGGGAAGTGTTCAACACGAAAGTTGTAGATAACGAAAATACGAAGATTTTGGCATAGGCTTCGTGCATTTATCTTATGTGTACGATTTTATACGAATTCTTTCGTGAGACTGATTTCTGGGACAGATTCTATCTTGGTATATACATATATAAATACGACTTTTAACTTGTTGTTTGGACATTTCTTAGTTACATGAGCAAGCTAACATGTTAGTAATCATAATACAAGTAAGAACACTAAAGGATGAAGGTCTTACAATGAGCGTATGACGAAACGGAGAAAATGGATGAGATGAGCTCGAAACCGTGATCACTTTATCTTCAAACCTTTTTGTGAGATGCCAAGTATTTAGGTGGTGTTTTGATGGTGGTTTTATGGTGGTGGGGTGACGGTTTCGGCAGCCCAAGGAGAGAGGGAGAGAGAGATCTTAGAGATAGAGAGATATGGATGGATTTGGTGAAAATGTGAAATGAAAGAAGTAAGGTGGTGATGATGATTTGTAGAGTCAACAAGCAAAAGGAGAAAAGGCATGGCCAAGCCATGCCATGGCCGGTCCAAGTGGGCCCCAAGGTGTGGTTTGGTCAAGTTTTTGTTCCCTCAAATTCGCGTTCCGTGTAGTGTTTGTTTACCCGTTCGTTTAAACGTTGTTTAAATCGTTATACGTTTTATATAATACGTGTCGTTTACAATTCCAAACACAATATTTTAAATAAAAGTTTTGCTCAGTAATAATATATTTTAGATTGCTAAAATATATGTCGGGTTTCAGTCGGGCGTCGGTTGCGAATTATACGTTTGTTTAACTCGTGTAACATTTTTAAACGGTTTATTCGTACGCGTGAAATCGCGATATTTTTACTTGAAGTATTTTATCAAAATACGTAATAATGAGTTATAAAATTATATCTTGAGTTTATTTCGTTCGTCGGGCACGTTCCGTGCGTTTTCGTCTCGTTTTGTGTGTTTTATACGATATTTAATACGTGTAATATATTCTCGCGATATATTAGGGTTAATAATGTTTGTTTGGATGTTTCCACATTATTTTAATCATTTTGTCACCAACGTCCATAAAAAGTATTGTCGGACTTCGTCCGGTTCATAACTGTACGATTTAAACAAATCGTATAAACGTGTATGTAATTACACATAATTTTTCATATATTTAGATTATTACAAACTAAATACACGTAATTACAAGTAAACCAGGCACTAATTACAGTCATGAATTAGCGGGTGTCACACATTTTAATTTTTGTTAAGAAAAAACGAAACATTAGTTTGTTTTAGATATGAGAGTGTATGGTCCGTGAAGAAAATCATAATATAGTCATGACATATCATTTTTATGATCTTTTTTTAACCAAATACAACATGCAACTCATTTACTGTGCAACATCATCTTATATTACTTATCAACTTTTTAGTATTAAATGTTTCTCTTTATCACATACTCATGGTATCAAGTAGTGTTGATCAACTCTTATAAACTATTTTTCTATGTATAAGTTTTGATTAGAAAATATGTGAAAGAATATTTTTTTATAAGCTTGAAAATATTAGGTTTTCAAGTTTTTGTTTTTTCATGTTATAAAGGAAATTTGATTCGGTGTCGTGCATTAACGTAAAAAATGATTTACAATAAAAACACCATTCTTGTGGTAAGAAAAAATTAAGATACCTTACATTAAAGATAAAAATTTACTATCATTGAGATCTACAATATGTAGGGTACTATTATTAATAACAAATAAACAATGTTTCGATTACTTTCATTTAATCATATTGAATAAACTTAAGACATATACGTCTTTCTTTCCAATTAAAAACATTTATACAATGTTAGCCACATAAATATGTTAATTAAAAACTGCGTAGTAAAATAAAAATATAATATCAACTTTGTACTCTCTCCGTCCCAAATCTATTGTCCCCTTGTTGACTTTGGAGTCTTTCTCTTCCAACTTTGACCTTCAATATTTTTATTTGTGTTATATAATACTTGATGCAAATTATACCAGTGAAAATACATTCAAAATCCAATCAATTCATATATTTTGCATTAAATATTATACAACACAAACAAAAATATTGAAGGTCAAAGTTGGATGAGAAAGACTCCAAAGTCAACAAGGGGACAATAGATTTGGGACGGAGGGAGTATAAAACTTATGTAGTAGCCCGCGAATTCGCGGGTTATAATCTAGTTCACAAGTATTATATCATAAACCAGTCAGCTTAATTAGGGTCACCAACTCACCATTACTATATTGCATGTTTCTTTATTTCTCTCCCTTCTTTTCTCGTATGCATAAATTATTATATACGGAGTATTTGATTTGGAATAAAGACATAATCTTCTTAAAGTCAAATAAATCATACCTCAGATTGGTTGATGGTACATTGGAATATTATATTTTATAACTTTTATGGCCTTGTCTGAAATGATGATGAATAACATGGGTTTTCTATTGTATTAGTAGGAAACTGATGGAATTAAGTGAGTCAACAATGGCATTGACTTGACTTCTTTTTTCTTCAAGGCTAGTATTGTAGATCTACATACTTAAATGGTGTATTAGATTCATATCTTCTTTCATATGTTATTGATCAGTAATCATAAAGTACATCTTCATGTCTTCATTAGTGACGAAAGCACTATGGATTACTTGTTTATTGTTTACCTTCAATCTCTTATTAAACTCCCACTCGGCAACGGGTCAGCCCATGGACTACGCTAATGCTAATATTTCAACCACATGGACCAACGATGAATCTCTTTCCCAATCAATGAATTTTACATATACCTCAAGCGTTAGACCCATCCTTCTTGTAGGAACCTTGGGGCCTAAATTTGCATGTGGCTTCTTCTGTAATGGAGCTTGCACCTCTTACATATTTGCCATCTTCATTGTGACACTCTACCAGATTTAGAATTCCCTCGAGTTGTTTGGTCTGCAAACCGAGACCATCCAGTCGGGCATGGTGCAATATTAAATCTCACTGTAACTGGAGAATTGGTCTTATAAGATGTAGATGGAAGCACAATTTGGACTAGCAACACTGCCGGGAAATCTGTTGCTGGTCTGAAATTAGCTGATAATGGAAACCTAGTATTATTTGATGCTAATAGCTCTGTAGTTTGGCAATCTTTTGATCACCCAACAAACTGTTTGGTACTGGGGCAAAAACTGTTTCAAGGACAGGAACTGGTACATAGTGTTTCCGCAACCAATTGGACAGCTCAAAAGGATTTGAGCTCTCTTCAAGTCACTAATAAAGGTTTGTTTTCTTATGTTGGAACTAGCCCTCTCAAGCGTATTATAGCTATTTGTTTGATGGAAGTAATACAAGTAAAGAAAGAAGTTACGCTTGGTTCTTGAATGGGAGTTTGTCTCTTTTTATTGGTTCTGCAGAACCGAATCACATTAATGGTTATCTTAGTATTGCTCCAGCATCATCAACTCAGTATATGAAACTAATGCCAAATGGGCATTTACAAGTGTTTGAATGGAAACAAGGGTGGTCACTGGTTGATGATCTTTTTGATAATGAAGATTGTGGTTATCCTTTAGCTTGTGGAAGAAATGCCCTATGCTCGGTTAATCAACAATGTAGTCGTCCAACATTACAAGCTCCTGGGATTGATTATTTTAGAGCAGTAGACAATCAGCAACCCAACTTGGGTTGCTCTGAAATTACTCCTCTCACATGTGACAACACTCAAGATCAAACGTTTATTGCACTTGCAAACGTCACGTACTTCACCTTTATCGCAGAAATGGAGTCGGTGAATATTGAGACTTGCAAACAAGCATGTCTCAACAATTGCTCATGTAAAGCAGCTCTGAATCACACTGGTTTGAATTCTTCAGAAGGAGATTGCTATTTACCTTATGACCTTTTTACAATAATGAATGCGGATCCTGATGTAATTCATGACATTTACAATGCTTCAGCTTTCATTAAAGTCCAGAATGTAAGACCACGTGCTCCGTTCTCTACACCTCAAATACCAAAGAAAAAACGTGAGGCCACAGTAATAGTTGTTAAATAATGAAACCCCGTCGGAAATAAGTTTATTATGATACTATATATATATAGAATACATAAACCCTAAAAACTCTAATTAACGGACCCTAAGCCCATAAACGGACTTGGGCCACTTGAACGGGAGGCTTCCGGATGAACAAACTGGAGCAATGTTGATTATTTCTTCTTTCTTTTCATCTTCTTTTTATTTTGTTTGCTTCTTCCTTTTTGTTATTGGCACGGAGATAAAGTTGTATTCGACGACAAAGTTGTATATTGCTTGACGGCTTCCTCCTTTCTGTAACGTTTTTTTTTCACGTCATGGCTTGCTTTGCCTAGTTAGGAGTGACAATTTTTGATCAACTATTTTCGAATACAACAATGATCTCCAGTGTTAAAACAAAGAGTTACAGTGTATATTACTTGATTGATGGTTAAATCAATATTGACGGCTAGAGTTTTGTAGGCTAGGGTTTATGAGATAAAAAGAAAAGACTTATTGAAAAAAAAAACAATAACTCGGTAATAGAAATTCGGCTTTGCAAGAACCTGTAAATTAAGGAAAGATCTCTTTATTGTATTGAATCAGAAGACGAGAACCAATGGGATTGCAAAAACTTTTTTTATTATTAAACAAGATACGTAGTTGAGTAGCATGGGAGGCAAATAACTGGAAAAAAGATTAAAGATTTAAAAAGAAGAAAAGGAATTAATACTTTGTAGCATGACAAGAAATAAAAATTAAAGGGATATTGATATTCTATGAACCCACGTGAAGAAGCTCATCGGTCGCAACCTTTTTGTTCAAGATGAAAGAATTGAAAATCAATAAGCATCCCTCCGGATCATCGATGCTTAGACGATGACCGGAGGATGATAACCATACGAACTTTGTGCTCAGATCTTTGACTCTGATATCATGTTAAATAATAAAACCCCGTCGGAAATAAGTTTATTATGATACAATATATATAGAATACATAAACCCTAACAACTCTAATTAACGGACCCTAAGCCCACAAAAGGACTTGGGCCACTTGATCTAATCCTCTAATAATAGTTATAGGTTACATTTTTGGAAGTTTTTTGTTTCTGCTTATGGTTTTAGGTGTTATGATAAGAATAATTCGCAAGCGGAGAAGTAAAACAAAAATGGAGGAATAGTCTATAATTGAGGTACTTGGAATGCCCACTCGGTTCTCCACTGCAAAACTGAAAACTGCTACAGCTAATTTCAGTAAGAAGCTTGGTCAAGGGGGATTTGGATCAGTTTTCGAAGGCACACTTGAAGAAGGTTCAAAAATTGCAGTAAAATGTCTTGAGGGTCTTGGGCAGGTTAACAAGTCATTTCTGGCAGAGGTTGAATTCATTGGAAGCATTCACCATGTGAATCTGGTTAGACTTAAAGGATGTTGTGCATGTAAATCAGAACGATTTCTTGTGTATGAATTCATGAGCAATGGATCGCTAGACCGATAGATCTACCATGGAGATTGAGAGCGCATACTCGGATGGGAATGCAGAAAGAAAATCATTCTTGATATTGCCAAGGGTTTAGCGTATCTCCATGAAGATTGTAGGCAAAAAATCCTCCACCTTGACATTAAGCCTCAAAACATGCTCCTAGACAATGATTTCAACGCCAAATTATCCAATTTTGGGCTGTCTAAGCTAATTAACAAAAATCAAATCCAAGTGATGACTGTAATGAGAGGAACTCCTGGCTATCTTGCTCCCGAATGATTGAGCTCGGTCATCACCGAAAAAGTTGATGTATATAGCTTTGGGATCGTTCTCTTAGAAATCTTATGTGGGAGGAAAATTTTTGACAAATCTCAGCCTAAAGAAAGTTGGCACTTGTTTGGTGTCTTTCAAGATTGTTGGGAACAAAATAGACTGTTAGATATAGTTGACAAGTACAGTGAAGATATGCAGATACACACTGCAGAGGTTACAGAGATGATGAAAGTGGCTTCATGGTGTTTACAAACTGATTTTACAAAAAGGCCATCAATATCAACGGTGATTAAGGTATTAGAAGGGATGTTGGAAGTTGAATCGGAGTTGGACTACAACTTCACGGATCCAAGACTGCTGAAAACAACAGTTGAACATGAGAAAGATATGACACCATTGTTGGTTTCTGTTCTATCAAATAGAGATTTTTTCTTTCAACCATATTTCGATTGTTAATACGATATATAAGGACCGCTACTCCTAGATGAGTAACCACAGTGATTTTGTGGCTAACTGTTATGCATCTTAATCTGTAATGTTGTTTCCTTCTAAATATATCCATTGAACTTCTAGTTTGATGTAGTGTATAAAACAAGATATGAATTAAATCATGTTGATTCTAAGAGTACCCAGGAAAAAATCCCTTCTAACAAGTGTTGATTCAAAAGAATACCAATTGTTAGGAAAAAAATGAACTCAAATGATCAACACAATTTGAGAGAAAATTCAATTTTCATGAAACTCAAAACTAAAACCTCTATTCTATTACATTTTGCTAGCCTTTATATAGAGGCTAAAAGAAATCAAAATGTAACTCATGAAAAATGAAAAGACTATGATTAAAACCACATTAAAATAATTAAAGCTATAGTATATATTTTTAATGTAGCTAATGACTATAATAAGTGAATTAATAGTAAACTTAAATTTCATAATGACCGTAATGATGCAAACTTCAAGTCTTCATGCATGGGCTTCAATTAAGATTTTATCATGTAATTCATAAGTCATATCTTCATTGTCCAAGGAGGCTTAAACCCAAATGAATGAGGAGACTCTAAATCAGCCCCAAAATAAACATAGCTCTTAACATGAGCCTGCTTTTCTATGGGTGAATATTGTATATAAAATAAGTTGGATGCCCCCGCATCATACTCCTCGCGTTGGAAAGGACTCGTCCTCGAGTCTTGATTGAGATTTTCTTGCCTCTTAAGGAATTTTATATCCTTTGCAAATAAACTTGACACTTCAAAGATATCTATGACAATGTTAACATCATTTTCTTTGCAAAGTAATTATTGGTTATAACGATACGTGTATTCTTCTTCCTCCAATTGGAACTTATCCACCATATTCAACGAAAAGACAATTTCACATCTTACTTCATCAATAATGACATCATAATTGTCATGTCGCACCCCCAAATTTACAGTGCGGAAGCGGTTCGGGTCGGGGCGCGACTAATCAATAATCAAGGCACAAAGATATATAGCAAACGACCTCTAAATGAGACGTTTGAAAATTGTAGTTACATTACCAAAATAGAATGTTTACAATGTTGCGAGTTCGCAAATAGTTTCCATTACATAATTTGAGGTACAAAAAGTTATGCAATGTAAATCCCGATTGGTTGAAAGCATGCGACTCGAGCTAGGATCCTGAAGGACAATCCTACTATTGCATTGTACCTGAGAATGCACACTAAAACGGTCAGCTATAAAGCTGGTGAGTTCATAGGTTTTGTTAATGAAATCATGAAGTATAACCAGTAAGTAATTCCAAAGTAGTTTGTTAAACCATGTGTTTGAAATGTAATATAATGTGATCGTTTCGCCTACGAGCGTAATAATGAAGGTTATGTAAATCTACAATCCTAAACCAATAGGATTATAATAGTTGCTACTGGAAATAACAGTGTCGTTATCACTAGACCAAGTATTGCTCCCTCGCAATATTAGGAACGTATGTATTATGTATCCCAAACAGTTGTGTTGTATTACTAGAAATAAGGTACTAATATGTCACCAGACATATGGTGTTGCACTACCGCAACATGTGGTTGTCGTATGATTCCAATGAATTGTACTACTAATCAGTAGTATGGAAATAGTATGCCACCTGGCTTAGAGTATTGCTCCCCCGCAATAGATGTAGTTCCTGAGAACTAAATGAGTATATAATACTCTATCAATGGGTGAGAGTATAAACACGTATGTATGTAAAGTATGCATAAGTATATCGGAAGTAGCAGCATGTGCCTAAACAGTATAATCAAGTATGCATATCAAGTGTGCATGTATATATAGATAGCATGCATATGTATATCGAAAGTAGCACATAGTGCCCGGAAGTAGCACACAGCGCCCGAAAGTATCTCACAGAGCCCGGAAGTAGCATAAACATGCCCGAAAGTAGCACAACGTACCCGGAAGTAGCACAACGTTCCAGGAAGTAGCACAACGTGCCAGGAAGTAGCAATATGTGCCCGGAAGTAGCACAACGTTCCCGGAAGTAGCATAAACATGCCTGGAAGTAGCACAACGTGCCCGGAAGTAGCACAATGTGCCCGGAAGTAGCTCACAGAGCCCCGAAGTAGCACAACGTGCCAAATAGTATATATATATATATATATATATCATATATAGTTCATATGTAATCACAGTACAATGATCAGTCAAATGTATTACCCTATGGTAATAATGTAAGTGTATATCATAAATAAGTATCCACAGTTTATCACATAACATTCAAGAGTGGCACAGTGTATCTAAGTATGTACGGCCATCACTTAGATATTGGGAAATAGTATAATGTACTTAACTAGTGAATGCTACCTTCATGTATTCGTAACTCCAAGTTTAACAAGTGAGTTGATGCCTCTAGGTGATGTTCACTTAAGTACTAGCATAAATCTAGTGATTGTAGAACATAGGTGTAGAGAGACCCATAGTCCCTAGAAAGTCGTACATGTATAAGTCTAGGTGTTTTCTAGCTCTAGGATACTTAATGCCTTTAAGTATAGCGAGAAAACTCATTTATGTTAAAATATAACACGTTTATTACAAATGTCGGTTAGATGATTTGTATATTCATTAAACAATGAAAAGCGAATAAACGAGCATGCATTCTTACCCCAAAATCAGTAAAACAGGTTAAAATGTGGGGCTATGAACTCACCCGTGGTTGCTAGCGATCCTAAGATACGCGTGTTGTCCCGATAGTTATCCTCCTAGTGTCCTAAACACATGAGGTTATATAAGTAAGAGACTAATCGGTCTGACTAAGCGAGTTGTGCAAGTATTCACTTGTTTTTCTTAATTTTAGAAATCATGTACGGCCCGTTGGTGACGGTTTGTAATAATAATCTCCGAAAACATCATTATTATATTTGTTTCATTGTACTTTTATAAAGTATATAATTTTGTACGGGGGTCCGGGGGCAACGCCCCAGGTAGCGAGGTCCAAGGGGTGGCAACCCTTGGCGGGGTCCAAGGGGCAGAGCCCCTGGCTGGGTCGAGTTGCTAGGTCAGCGCGGAAAATTTTTATATCTGTATATATTGCTTTAATAAAAAAGCATCGGAAATTCGAATTTGGCAATATTGCGACACTGTGATTTGTGTTGCATTTCTGCGACATTTGATGACTTAGCGACACAAGGGTTTGTGTCACACCATGCGACATTCGCAATTTAATGCGACATAAGGTGTTGAGTCGCAGTATGCGACAATGATAAGTTTTGCGACATGAGGCTTTGTGTCGCTATGTGCGACATTGACTGCGACATTAACCTGCGACATCAGGCTAGTGTCGCAGTACTGTTTTTGGGCCATCTATGACACTGATTCCGTTCGTAAAAATCAGTTTGGAAAACGAGTTTTGGTTCGATTTTTGGGTATAATCTCGTCGATAGAACACTAAAACATGATGATCTAAGTACTTTCAAACATAAAAATCAAAGAAAAAGAGGGAGATTCTTACGGATGAGATGAAGACCGGAGATGATGATGATGATGGAACGATGATGAAGATGATGACGATGGTAATGAAGATCTGTTGTTGTTGTTGCCGATTTGTTGTTGTTGTTTTTGTTTTGGTTGGAGATGAAAACCGAGAGAGAGATAGATGGAGGTGTGTGTTTGGTAGAAAGAAAATGGAAAAATGAAATGAGAAGGAGGGGGTTTGGGGCCGGCTTATGTCAAAAAGAGGGGAAAGGTTGGTGACTTTTGTCCCCAATTTGTGGAGTTGAAGCCCGTGTTCATTTACCCGATCGTATAAATTTCGTAATATTTTTAAATATTAAAATTTGTTAACGTGTATGCGAAACATTTTTAACGAAATTATTTTATAAAAATACTTCATTCGATTCATAAAATATATAACTTGATTCTAATTAAGTTTGTCGGATGTGTTTCGTGTGGTTTTGTCGCGTAAAATGCGTTTTAAGTAAAACGAAAGGTGTTTTTAAATGATTTCATATTATCCGAGTAAATAATGTTTATTTTCAAAGATAACGCATTATTTATAAAAGTTTTGTCACTAACGTCTATGTTTGTACTTTCGGGTTCCATCCGAGACATTGTCGCGCGATTTAAATAAATCGGGTGCGTGTATATATAAATATACGAAATGAGTATATGTACTTAGTCCTATATTTCTGACTAATACATATATTAACGATATAATGAGGCGTAATAATGATGGCCTAAAATGCCGGGTGTCACATGTCATTTTTGTTGTTGCAACTCAGATGGAATATGTCTTCCATTTCTTTATAACTAGAAAACCCAAATTTGCCATCGAGAATTCTGTTTATAATCAAAACCTCACGTTCATCGGGTTTTTCTAGCTCCTCATAAACATCGTAGATTACCATTTCTCTTTCAAACAGGAATTTCGGCTCTGATACCAAACTGGTATAGGGTGAAAATAAGATAACACGAATTAGACTTGTTGATTTCCTGAATACCAAGAATAATTCCTTCTAATACACGTTGATTCACAAGAATACCGCGGTTATGATAAATTCAACTCAATTGAACAACACAATTTGAGAGAAAATTGAACTTTCATAAAATCATCAACTAAAAACTCCATTCTATTACAACTTCTAAGCCTTATAATGGCAAAATAAAAGAAGATAATAAATCATGAAATATCAAAAGTCTAAGTCTAATCAAGAGTCTTAAAGCAAAGTAAAGAAAACATTAAAAAAACAATTATGGTACTAACTACCATAATGATAAATATAAATGCATGTAAAGTTGTTGGGTTCTAGAAATATCCCATACAATGTAGGAATTAATAGTTGAAATAACATAGATTCATTTGTTTCCAAGCTAATCAAAGATCTTCAATTGGTTGTTGATAGCTTATCGTCATTTTCACACCGTTATAATCAATCTTTACTTAGTAAAGAAAAAGATGTTAACGGTGTTACAAAGATATTGCTTTGTTCATCTTTATTGGAAAGTAATTCTGAATCTTTAAAATGAAAAGGTGATCTTAAGATCAATCAACAAACATTTCAATTTTCAAGAGAGGAAAGTTTTTCTCACAATTATATGAAAAGGTTTTATTTGGGCAATTGATAAGTCCACATAAATTTCTAATGGTAAGACACCCAATTCCCTCGTGATATGAATTAGGAGCTGAATTCAATGTGGAAAGCTTACACCTAGAAATTGGAGTACATGTTTTTACATAAGTCATCCCAAGGTTATGTGCTCGGACCTGCAGAAGTTAACTTCTTAATAGCTCCTTTGAAAAAGTGCAAGAGCAGGTGCATGACGGAAAGGAACTACCTATGTGAATGTGAAGTTTTGCCGCTTCAAAAAGCTTTGGACTTTTTGCTTTGAAACATTCATGTATGGATATTGACACATGGCTTGTATAGTATCAAGATCGCTTTAGAGTATTTGAAAACTTGTGTGTATATTATCTTCATGTATTTAAATGAGTTGAAGGGTTCAATTCTTAGAACACCCCGATTCTCGAATATTTGGAATGTGTAATGTACTAAGATGGAAATTCAAACTTCAAGACATTTTCCTTTATGCATAAGTTTGTTTTATTTGATTATCTCATGTAAAGGAATTACACTAAATTGGGGAGGATTGTTAGTAATTTAGTGTAATTGAGGGAAATGGTTATTTGACATAGTAATGGGTTAGGAGGTACGGAGTGTACGCCCATCAAGTCAATAACATCCCTGACCCAAAGCAATTGCGAAAACATGAGTCTAAAAGAGACAAAATGAGTCTAAAATAGACTTAGTCTATTTTAGGCTGAAATAGAAATTAGACTGAATTAGTCTAAAATTAGACTATACAGTGGCGTAATAGTCTAACTTAGTCAGGAGTCTAAATTAGTCTAAAATTAGACTATAAAGTGGCGTAATAGTCTAATTTTGGACGTAACGGGTCAAGAGGCTATTTTGTACTGACTGTTGGTTATCCTAACTGATAGGATTTTATGGTCTTAATGATCATGAATATCAAAAGGCTGGAAATTGCAAGTGATCAATGGTAGACTTAATTCGACAATTAACACTAATTACCTCCATGGATTGTTGGGTGTTCATATAGTGAGAAGTAATCCACATGAAAAATACACACAACAAGAAATACTCTCTAGCACCAGGTTTTTGTTTTGTTGCCTCAAACAAGAACACCACTCTTTGTCTTATCCCAAAATAAAATTCGTGTAACCCAAGGCATATAGGGTCGAATTGTTGTTTTCGGAAAGTGATAGCACGATTCAAATGGATGTCCGGTCATTGAAATCTTACCATGTTGCACGGCATTTCCTCCAACATAGGTGGGCTAAGTGCACAAACTTGATTTATGATAGGTAAGTAATGCTCATGTGTATCTTATTTTTTATGTTTGACAGATTGAATGGACAATAGTCGTAGTTTTGTTGTGGACTCGGAGAGTGTCGGTAGTAACTCGCTTGAACGTGCCATCAAGAGCTCCTGATGCAAGAGGATAGGATAGGATCTTTAGGCTTTAGGCTGGGCACGAAGACGTTCAGAGTATATATTAGGATAACTTTTGTGTATTCATGTTGGATATTCTTGTGATATTGTAAAACCATATACTTTTATGTTAATGTAATTTGTTTTGGTAATATAGTAGATTTGTGGTTTTGGTTTGAATTATGGTGCATCAGGTTCTGAAATATAAAAACCTGCATTTGGTAACGTACGTATATGACATTTTTTATAACCGGTCTATTTGCCTCACGTTATTTTATCTCAACAAACACAAACAGGTCTCAATGACACAACTATCAACAAACACGAACCGGTCTCGATAACAAACAACCGGTCTATAAATGTTTCCCGTTATTTTTATCCTAACCTGTCTCGATGACAAAACCAGTCTAAATACCATCAAAAAGGCCGAATACCGGTCTGTATGAGCTATATAACCGGTCGCTATTAGGCTTTCTGCAGTTATGCTGCCAGTGGAATAGTCGCTACCAAAGGTGATGTTAAAACCACTGCATTAAAAAGAAAACATGGTTATAACCATTCATATGAAATGTGGAAACCAAACAACATAAAAGCAAGTGTAAACACTACAAGATATATGCCATTTAATGACTGAAATAAACAGTCATTAAAGATCCAAAAACAGTCATTAAAGGCATAAAATGCTACTCCTACTTAATAAAAAAGAGTCACTAGCAATGCCATCACTAAAAGTCTAATATGACTAATAACTTCAGTGAGTAAAAGTTCAAAACCTTTAATGACTGAAGTTTATCAGTGAGTAAAGAGCTTTTAGAACAATCTATTTTACAACCTCACTAGTGACTGATAATTTCTATCACTGCAATATCCATAGGAGAAGGAGGTTTCTAACTTTTTGTATTTGCTATAAACTCTAAATAATACTGCAAAATAGTTAAAGTAACTCACAATGCAAATATAGAATACTTTCATTTCTCAAAACATGTCCAAACTTAATGCACAAGTGTCTACAATTTATAAGTCTAAACCTTAACAATAATCTAACACATCAAAGGGACAAAAAGCTTGAAAAAAAAAGAGTTTCAAGGCTGCTCCAAAATAGCTCCATTAAAATCTTGCTCATCATCTGCAAAAGTTAAAGAAGGAATTTACATGTCTGCAAACTATAAGATTGAACCATTTTGAGAGCCGCTAACATACAAAATCGGAATGTGTATATAAACAAAACACATAAAAGCTTTCATTCAGCGTTATAGAAAAGCATCTTAAACCTTACATGTAGAAAGTGACTCCACCACCAGCTATCATTCCTTTAATTAAAGTATCCAGTTCTTCATCACCTTGAATGGTAAGCTGCAAGTAGCCAATTGACTATAAAACTAGTACCTGAGAAACAATTGATCACTTCAGCTTCTCTTTAGTGTCAGTGTCATTTTCTGAGAGGAGGTAACAACCCAAGAAGAATATACACATCCTGTGGCAAATAAAAAACAGAGCCCAAATGAATCCATGATAGGAAAGCAAGTAATGTGTACCCGTTTTGCCATCTACTCTCATTTAAGTTCAAGAAAGATACAAAAGTTTACAGACTGAATAGTACCTGAACCTTAGGGTAGCCTGCACTTTCTATGTGCAATATAAGAACTATGTAGTAAGATAAGAATCAGATCTTCATTAAGATAGGCATATCGTTTCTAGCATACGTACATTAAGTCGTTTGTAGATATAAATGATCCAAATAAAAACATTACATACCCGTAGAGATGATATAGCAACATCTGCAACACAAAGAAGAAGCTGCATAAATTAATATATAAATACATAAGTACAAGATGCAACGTTGTAACTCAAACAACAGCTTAGAAGATTAGCAGATTCGTAGTATAAATTTGACAGAGCCTATATCAACCTTCTGAATAAATATGCTTGTCAGATAGAAAATAAGGAGGTTTTTTAGCCGATGAGTAGAATGACTATTTTAACCCATTCACTGGGTCAATATATGAAATTATTTATATTTTATGTCACTAACAAGTAAAACGGTAAAATAAAGCTGGAAGTTTAGGCAGATAAATGTGGTGTAGGCTTACCAAGTTATTGGTTTAGTTGAAGCAGAAATTGGATGTTGGTCAACCCCATCTTCTCTTATAGGAGTTTAAATAGCAACTAGTCTGTAGCCCACTTCATTCCACATATGCTTCATACACCCTTCCTGTCTAGCCTACAATTAAGAAAAGAAACTTCAATAGTGAAACATGAACATGTGAATTATCAAATGCATGATGGAACATACCTGGAACGGAATTGTAATCTATACTACCAATTGTCTATCTCATTCAATATTTCAATGGATCGAACTCTTCTTTTCCTCATCTATAATCACCATGAATCGCATAAGTTGGTATGGAAATCTCGCCTTCAGTTTCCAGCTTTTCTATTTCAGAAATTTCTATAAAAAAACATATACTTATTTTACCTTTTCTATATTAGTTGCTCGAGAAAATAATGTGAAGGCATGTAGAAAAAAATATAAGGAAGTTTATAAGACATGGAGAAATAATGGCAATTTCCACATATGTTACTTACAATCATTAGTCCTAATTTTCTTAGTAAGAGGTGTAGAAGATATAGGCCTACTATTTCTAGCATACGTACTACATGAACTCAAGAAGTATTTTGTAGATGTAAGTGATCCAAAATTAAACACATTGCACAAGTGTGGGCATGATTTAGCAACCTCTGCAACACAAAGAATAGAATGCTGAAAATATATATGAATATACGATACAAAATTGTAATTCAAAAAGAAGCTTACAAGTTTTGAAGACATCGGAAGTATAAGTGACTGCAAGGAATAAGGAGAAAAAATGATTAGACAATAAATTTGAACTACCTTTTGGATATCAGCTTACCTAGTTATAATAGTTCTAACATATGCATAGTAAAAAAAAAAAAGGTGCATAATAGATCAGTACTGTGATTACAAGCCTCTGTATGAATTGGAATCAACACACCTATCATATTAATGCTACATATATGGTTCATGCCTTATAAAATATCATGGAGGCATTTTATCAAACACTTAATCTGCACAATAATTGACATATAAACCTTTTCATATTGAAAAGGAAATCAAACTACAATCAGATTTCAAGTAATAGAGATCAATAAGCAAATCAGTTTTGAAACCATAATCCTCATTTCAGAAATAACAAAATGCATACAAAAATTTCGTAATCCATGTGATAATAGTTGACTCATTAATCTTCGTCCTCATTTGCAATATCCGATCTAAGAACACCTCTTTAGGTTTCATGTCCGATTCTTAAAATTGAGTCTCATTAAATGAAAAAAACATAATTAAAGAAGACACTTGTTTTATGGAGATGTCTTATCATAATCGGTGAAGATCCAACCGGCGATGGTGCGATTGCCGACGATAGTGCGATAGACGGCTATGTTACGGTTGCCGGAGTCTTTGTGACTGCCTGCGATAGTGTGATTGACGGCTATGTAACGTTGCAGTTGCGGTTATCGGAGTAGTTGTGGTTGCCGGAGCAGTTGCGGCTGCCGGTCAGCCGGTGAAGGTGCGTTTGCCATAAGCAATCGTAAAGAGAGAGTGTAAGTGAGTGCGAACAGAGTTTGGTCATTTACTATTATTATATTGTTTTTTATATATAATATATATATATAATACTCCGTATATAATTTTACAAAGTCTTAACCAATTTCCGTCAAAAAAAGAAAAAGAAAAGAATCAAATGGGGTTTTCTCACTGTATGGTCTTTCAGTCAGGAAAAGTTTGAGTGAGTAAATGGCGTTTGTTTTGTAGTGAAACTACAAAGATCTTCAAGGTCAAAATCCTAGAAATAGTCTCTTCTTGAAACTATTAATGTAAATGGTCCATACTTTCACTTTTCCTTACTCAATTTCTTAAAATAATCATTTTACTATGGGAATATATATAATAAGATAAATTAAGATATTATCATTTTAGCTAACACCTAAGGCTGACCAGTTTTTATCGTTTTTTTTTTTTTTTTGGAACAGATATGTACTTTTTTTTTATTAATTGGTCAATCATCAATTTACAAATAAGAATATAGTTGGTATATATATGACCATAAAAAATACAAAAGTTGTTAAAAGTGTGTGGACTAAAGACAATGTATACCGGGTATGTTTGAAAACAAATGTTGAATAAGATAAGCTCAGCACACGGTTTTATGAATAAAAAAAATACAGTAGTAACAAGAGAACTTCAACTTACAATAGTCAACTTAGGGATGGCACCTGTGGGTCGTGGGTACGGATATGTCAAACCCATCACCCGTCCGCGTGGGTTTTTCTTGACCCGTGAACCCGCGTATACCCACTAGCGGGTTTATTTTTAAACCCAAACCCACAACCCGCGGGTATCTATGGGTCGCGGGTAACCCGCGGGTTTTAAATAATAAAAATATTTTATCAAATATCAAAATATTTTATATAATTTTGATCTAAAAAAATATTTTAAAACATGTTCAAATCAACGGATCGTAATTTTAAACGAATTAAATTGTTAAAATTTAAGACATGCGAACTATTAGTTTGATAACTATCAATTTGTTTGATATTTTTTCCTTGAGCATTTCATAAATTTGTTATTCGAAACATTAATAATATGCTCTTTAGTCTTTGTATTTATAGTTTCATTATATATTGTTTAAATTAACCATTAAATATACATATATGTGATAAATTATAAAAATCCACTTGAGGGTAACTATAATGTGTTTTGTACGTTCGCGGCTCGGGTTTGCCCGCGGGTAAAAGTCTATTCCTATCACTCGCCCGTGACCCGCCAACAGGTAAAAGTTAATACCCGTAACCCATCCGCGGGTGAAATTTTTACGGGTTTACCTACCCATGATGGGCGGGTACCCACGGATTGCGGGTTTTTTCACGCCCATTGCCATCCCTAGTCAACTTTCATATAACTAATCATATAATCGTAGATCTGATCAGATGTGTTTATAAATCGTGAAGCATCTTCAATTCATAGGTTCTTACGTGTTTTATTAGTTATGAGTGCACTTTCTTGTTATGGTTTTGCCTTATATATCATCTTAAATTACTACTACTCAGTCAATGGACAGCCCTTTGATTACCCAACTGCAAATCTTTCTACCACATGGACTAACATTGAATCTGCACCGCATTCTGTTAACTTCACTGATGGCTCAAGGGTCCGAGCTGTCCTCTTAAGAGGAACATTCGGGCCAAGATTCGCTTGCGGTTTCTACTGCAATGGAGACTGCACGTCGTATCTCTTTGCAGTCTTTATCGTTCAGACCAACAGTGGGGGTGGTATTGTTCAACCTGCTATAGGGTTCCCTCAAGTAGTTTGGTCTGCGAATCGAAACAATCCAGTTAGGTATGGCGCAAGACTGACTTTTACTTCAACGGGAGAATTAGTCCTGCAAGATGCCGATGGAAGTACAGTTTGGGGTACTAACACTACCGGAAAATCGGTTGTTGGTATGAACATAACTGATGTTGGGAATTTAGTGTTGTTTGATGTTAATCAATCTATCATATGGCAATCTTTTGATTACCCAACTGATAGTTTGGTCCTAGGGCAAAGACTATTTCAAGGACAGCAGTTGATACCTAGTGTTTCGGCAACTAATTGGACGGCTCAAAAAGGTTTGTATTCTCTTCAAGTCATTAGTAAAACAGGTTTGTTTGCTTATATTGAATCAAACCCGCCACAAGAATATTATAGTAACTTGGTACGTGATGCAAACACAAGTAATGAAAAGGGTTATGCAAGGTTGTTAAACGGGAGTTTGTAGTTATTCATACATTCCGCAGAGCCGAGTAATGCTGACACTGTGATTTCCATACCTCCAGCATCGTCGGTTCAGTATATGAAACTAATGCCAGATGGGCATGCGAGAGTATTTGATTGGCAAGGAAAGTGGACAGTGGTTGGTGATGTATTTAGCAATTCTCTTGGAGAATGTGATTATCCTTTAGCTTGTGGGCGAAATGGTGTTTGTTCGACTAATCAGCAATGTAGTTGTCCTGTATCAAGTTCTCCTAGGATAAACTATTTCAGGGCTGTGAGCGATCGACAACCGAATCTTGGATGCTCTGAGATTACTCCTCTTACATGTGATGCCACGCAAGATCATGTTTTTATTGAACTTGAGAACGTAAAGTACTTCACGTTTACCGCAGACATGAAAACAGTGAATATGGAGACTTGCAAACAAGCATGTCTCAACAATTGCTCGTGTAAAGCAGCTCTGTTTCAGTATGGTTCGAATTCTTCAGACGGAGATTGTTATTTACCTTCTGACTTATTTACAATGATGAATATTGACCCGGATGTAATTCACTACAATGCTTCGGCTTTTGTAAAGGTCCAGAATGTAAGATCACCTCCTTCCTCAACATCCCAAATACCAAAGAGAAAAAGTCAGGTTACAACTATAGTTGTTTCCATTATTGGAAGTGTTATGTTTCTTCTTGCGGTTGTAGGTATAATTGTATATAGAATTCGGAAGCGAAGAAGTGAGGCTAAAATGGAGGAAGAGTATATAGAATTAGTACCAGGAATGCCTACACGGTTTTCGTATGCAGAACTGAAAATCGCAACAGAGAATTTTAGTAAAAAGCTTGGTCAAGGAGGATTTGGGTCAGTTTTCGAAGGGACTCTTGAAGACGGTTCTAAAATTGCGGTAAAATGTCTAGAGGGTCTTGGGCAAGTTAACAAGTCATTTTTGGCTGAGGTTGAATCAATTGGAAGCATTCACCATGTGAATTTGGTTAGACTTAGAGGATTCTGTGCATGGAGGTCAGAACGATTTCTCGTGTATGATTTCATGAGTAATGGATCATTAGATCGGTGGATCTACCATGGAGATCGAGAACACGTATTAGATTGGGAACGCAGAAAGAAAATTGTTCTTGATATAGCCAAGGGTTTAGCATATCTCCATGAGGATTGCAGGCAAAAAATTATCCACCTTGATATAAAACCTCAAAATATACTCCTTGACAATGATTTCAATGCAAAAGTTTCAGATTTTGGGTTGTCTAAGCTCATTGACAGAAATGAGACTGAAGTGATGACTACAATGAGAGGAACCCCCGGTTATCTTGCACCAGAATGGTTGAGCTCGGTTATTACTGAAAAGGTTGACGTATATAGCTTTGGGATCGTTCTCTTAGAGATCTTATGTGGGAGGAAGAACTTTGACAGATCTCAGCCTGAAGAAAGTTGGCACTTACTCAGTGTCTTTCAAAAATGTTGGGAACAAAAGACGTTGTTAGACATAGTTGACAAGCACAGTGAAGATATGCAGGTACACGGTATAGAGGTCACCGAGATGATGAAAGTGGCTTCATGGTGTTTACAAACTGATTTTGCAAAAAGGCCATCAATGTCAACGGTGATTAAGGTATTAGAGGGGATGTTGAAAGTTGAATCAAACTTGGACTACAACTTCACTGATCCAAGACTCCAGAAAACAATAGTTGAAGATGAGAAAGATGAAACACCATTGTTTCCTTCTGTTCTATCTGGGCCAAGATGACCATGAGGTTTTTGTGCATGACTTTTATGAACCATCTTAATATCTTATACTACTATTTAAATGTTTCTTATCCAGATCAACTGGAATGTTGGTTTTATGTTTTTTTGTTCCATTACCAGACTTTATCCTGTACATAATTAATAACCACATGATCTGAGTGACAACTAACAAACATCTTTTATGGCTTGTAACTTTCAACATGCACAGGGCATAAGATAAAAAATAAATAAGATCATCAATTGCAATTGAGAAGTTCAAGTCTATACAAGTTTTAGTTCACATTGAAGTTGCTATTTGGGGTTTTTCATGAAGCATTTGTTACATGTTAAATAGGTTTTAAGCGTTCACAAATCAATGTAATTTTCAGACAACATCCTACCTCCTACAACTGGATCGCCTAAGACTCGATATCAAAAGAATAACTCGAATTTGTTTCGCGCGCGCGCGCGCACACACACACACAGAGAGAGAGAGAGAGAGAGAGAGAGAGAGAGAGAGTTCGCAAACATTCTACATTGCATTTAATTAGCTAACCAACACGACATATGGTTGCATTTAGAATAAGAAAAGGGGAAGAAAAAAAAATTATAGGCGGCTTGTGCCAAATAAAATGACTTAAATCCCCCATTAATTACTAAATTCCTTACACAGGTGGTAGCTGTTTCACACAATCTAAAGTGTCCGGAAGAAGCCTCTCATTGGGTGCTTTTAACCCCTTTTTCAACCACCTGTTTACAAGAGCCAGTTCAATTCTCCGTACCTGTAAACAATTATATTAGATCATTTTTGCTGGCTTCTACAAATCAGAACGGCATAAATATGGTAACGAGTAGAATCAGATGTTTGCAGCCGAAGTGGAGCCAAATTTTTCACTTTCGTATTGACATCATCTATGTTTGCATAGAATGTAACAAAAGTACTAACAATAATAGGTTAGATAACTTCTAGGGATACATGAATAAGGCCAACAAATACATCACAAAGTATATTAATTAGAGAATCCAAGTAAGACAATGCAGGTTTAGATAGTGAAGTATAGGTTTATTAGTCACTTTTATTAATAGTACTTATTCTTTAATTTATACTAGTATCCCTTATTGTGACTTTAATTTGAAACTTTGATTATATTATTTAGTTTATGGCCAGCTTCAAAAGAAATACTCTTCGCATAGAAGTAACTCAGTAAGAATGATCAGCATGCCTATCTGTGCATGATAAGTAATTAATGCAATATTATTCTTAAATGCACTTTGAGATATGATATTATCTATGTTGCAACTTAATCTGTTTTGTATTTTAATATCAAAGTGTCATAGTTTATTACAATTGGTTTAGGGGTGAAACTAAAATTTCATAAAGATGATGAATGGACAACATACCTGCTTAACAATGAAAGGCTCCTCTGCAAGACTCAATGGTGCAGTTAATATAGTAAGAAAACCATTTCTGTTTCCATAAACGATGTCTGTGAAGGGACGATCACCCACCTGAAACACGTAGTGCCATTTTAGTGCTGTTCAAAGTATATTAACACCGTATTAAAAAACTTCAAAAAATAATTAGAGTGTACCATTATGAGTTTTGATGCATCACATCCAAAGTGCCTTTCAATTTCTTCAGCTGAACCAGCTGGTTTCTTCACCTCTAGTTTAAATAAACAAAAGCACAAAGGCATTACATTAAAAATTGAGCAATATATTCAAGTAGGATAACATTTTCTACGATTAGGATCAAGTACTACATGATTTATGCAACCACAAAGTTATAACAACAAAACAACATTGCATATATGAAACATAATATAACGAAAAAAGAGAACAAAATGAGAAGCCAAGATATTTCAACAACACGCTCAAGGACCTCTCTTTCCATACTATATCTATCTACTGTCATATTCATGTTCCTTTCGCGATTAACCATTTATTACAAGTTGAAAGCGGGTGCAACACATACCCCGATGGCATAATTACAGTTGCATTCTCTGGCACCTCACAGATTCAAGAACTGGAATTAATAATTCCAAAGCCCCCTAGACTTTAGCTTTACAGGATAACTGCTAGACTTTAATGTGAGGAAACGAACAATGAATCATAACAGGGATAATGATGAATGTAACTAGCAAACTTTCACTTGCAACCTATTACATACCTCAAACTTAAAATGTAGATCATAAAAAACAGCAACCTCAAAAAAAGAAAACACGGGATTTTCCACTTGACATTACGGACTCCATCAGTTTTGCCATTAAACTATCTATGGTTTTTTAACTAATATACATGAACAGCTTTGGCACCAAGACGAAATGCAAGTTTACGGTATAACTCATTTTTAAAGTAAGTTGTACAGAAAATGAATATTAAAGCCAAATCAAAGACACTTCAGAAACTAAATTGGCATACTCTACTAGTCACTTTTGATTTATTTATGATCGATCTAAATACTTTCTATTACATAAAATTTACCTGTATATATAAATAAACCTTAACCTTATTATATTCACTCAAAGCGATTACAAGACTAATCGCACACCGGTACTTAGACACTCTCCATGGGGCTCTGGCACTCCGCCAAGAATCTTTTTGTATTTTGTTAGATAGATATGTTCAATATCTTAGTTTAATAAAATGATAGTCTACATCTCAGCAGTTCATATATTTATAATTATTCAAGTACAAAATGCTTCCGAGCTTTGTAAAACCCACACACACACACACACAAAAACATTATTAAAAAAAAAGGACACGAGCAATAATAGTAGGAGATATTAGACAATAGGATCGATCCAGACTGCAGACCAATGTTTGATCTAGGGCAGACTAAATCACAAAGCATAGGCTTCTTGCAAAGAGCCCCCACTGTTGGAGCAACTCAAATAAAAAATAGGTGTTACAGTCTGGTGCAGGATAAACCATAATGCAGCTGACCTAAACTGCCCCAAATATATCCTACCGGGGCACATCTATATTGAAGTAGTCCCTAAGAAGTCATAATGTGATTTGGACTCTTATAATGACACCTAAATGGCTATTGCTAAATGGTAAGGGATCCTACTATTAGTGTATTACCCAGTTTGGGGCTCCATAGGCTAACATTATGAAAAACAGGTTACCAAGCCATGCGATTCAATTATATACTTAGATACACAGTTCCTCCACAATCTATATTCCACTATACTGACAAAATTGTTACGGCCCAAGAACCACTTTGGATTTAATACAGACAGTGATTGCAGATTCCCGTCATCCTCTGCCATCAGTTTCATCAATCATTCATTGAAGGTGCCCTAAGGATTTAATTGACCAGTGACCACACAATCATACTGAAATAAGCTCAATCTGATTCAATGTTTGTCATTAAGTGTGACCACTTCCAATAGAAACACATGTATGTGGTTTTCCAAGTCGTAACCTAAAACCCCAAGTCATGACACAATTTAAGCTTTGGCAATGTCATATTGTACTCTTATTAAATTGATACATGGATATAGTAAATTCAAATTAAGGTAAGTCTAAACACCCATATAACCCACTACTGAGTTAATATCAATGCACCTACTCAGTGGCGGAGGTATTAAGGTGCAAGGTGTAGCACATGCTTCACATAACTCTCATACACATGACTCTCATATATTTAGCGTAAATGTAAATTTTACTATTAAAATTTTTAAAATAGCATAAGTGATACATGTATATAAAAATATATAACGGTGATACTTATTCTAATATTCTACGTAAATTTTTATGGCATTCATTCTTCAAAAAACTCCAAATTAGTTTAAAAGTCCAACTTCGGATGAATAAAATATTAACCTAAAAACTAAGTGTAAAAAAAGGTAATTTGGAGGGTACCCTTACCCTTGTACCATATTTTAATGGTATGTGTCCGCCCCATCTGCAAGGGACATCAACGCCGGGCAAATCATCTGTCCATAAATCACCCAGATATGTTGAGGCACGGATTCAAACGCTTACCTGTCGGTCACACATGTTGGGTGTGGTTGTTTGCGGAGGCGGTACCACTTGGACAATGCCCAATTGATCTAAAAAACGTACTGTAATAGATATAGAGATGCGATACGGAGGATGGATTTGCTTCAAAAGTCAAAATTAGATTATTTTTAATAGCATACTTTTTTATGTAAGTTTTAACTATTCAATGAATTCGTACAATTTTAACTTGTTTTAGCTATATTGTTTATATACTTAAAAATTTTCTGCTACCCCCGATATGTATTTCTAGATCCGCCACTGCACAATTTGATTTATTTCCCGGCACAATATCAAGAGTGGTTACAAATCTGATTTTACAACTAACAAGAGCATTTATTTGCAACACACTGTTAGAATCAAGCATCACTTTCACCAAACCATCCTCTAAATTCCCTAGAGAGGATCACTAATCAGGACCTTAAATATCATAATCCAGGCGTCTCAATGTCAGTACCTTATGCATTATCGCCTCTCATAAGAAAGATTTCCATCATTTACCATTTCCTGCTCAATGCTCATAATGAATTATTAACAAGCAATTACCTTTATCTCAGGTTACATACATAGTTACAAATACGGTACCATAACCTTTTTATATATATACAGTTCATTAATATATCTCATTTTTCCTAGTAAGAGTTTTCACTCGATATAAAATGCTGATGAAATATACCTCTCAAAAAGTAATAATTCTCTTTCAATAGTGTAGTCGTATGCATACTATAATCTAATCTATAATGTTATTAGGATAGAAATCAGGATCTTCTCCTACCGACTTGTCATTCTCATTTCGGATTTCACAATAATGGCAAAAAAGAGTGATCTTGATCAAATTATGACCATCAACATGCAAAACAACCTACATCTCTTACAAATGCATCACAAAATTAATCAAAATCAACATAGTAGTAACTTCTTATGTTTATGTACTTACATTCCAATGAGAAACTCAAGTACCCCTACCTTTCCTTCCAGCCTTTTAACGTCAAAATTATACATTATTTCGTGATTTATAGAAGTGAGAAAAGGAAAGTATAATTTTCTTACAAGTGAACCATAAAAGTGAAAGAAATTTACTTACTATGTCTAATTACTCGAATTCCAATAACAAATTCAAGTGCCCTAGCTTTCCTGCCATCAGGGTCATACTCCTGAAGCCCTAATCCAACAACAACAAAAAACCACAAACATATCAATCACAATACACAAAATCATCCATATACTCGAAACTAATCAATATTATTACCCGCAGAGTTACTGAAAACAGCAATATTGTTCCCAAAAACAGATTTACAAGATTCCAAAGAAGCCCCAAGTGGACCCCACAAAGCCAAAGAATAAGGCACAGTAAGTGTATTATCCTTATCAAAAACAACACCTTGAAACCCCTTTTTTTTCAAAGCAGCCCAATCAATATATCTAATATCTGGTACAGATACATGAGGCATCACCCAATTCCTGTTTCTAGTAATCACCGAAACTGAAAAAAGTAGGCCTTCAACATTAATTCTTTGCCCAACTGCAGCTTTTAAATCTGCCCACCACATGTTTGATAAAATGCCAGAACTAGATTCGCTTTTAATTTCAACAAGTTTTCTTCTAATTGTATCCGTATCGTTCAAATAGATAGGTGAAGAGTCGTAGAACCGATTGAAGAAGTCACTTTTATCATCGTAATCATCGACATCTTCATCGTCGTGGTGTTGATTTTGATGATTGTGGGGTTGTTGGTGTTTATCAATGGCGGAAAGTGAGTAAAAGATTCCGGTAGTGAAATTGGGTGGTGGGATTTTGCTGGGTTTTCGAAGATGATGTGAAGATGATGATAAAGTTAGAAGCTTGATTGAATAAGTGTGGAAACAACAATGGGGGATTTGATGATTTGGGGGGGCTAAAGTATAAAGCATTTTATTAAAATTAGTGAAGCTATTTTAGTATGTATAGGTTTTGAGGTGAAAAAGAAATTCATTATTTTTGTTATCTAGACCCCCTAACTATTTGGAGAAGATCACTTGTATATGTGTTTTTATTTGTAGCCATTGGTTACGGATGTGGGTCTAACATGTTGATAAACAAATATAGTGTTTTGTTTAGTTGATAATATGTTGGTTTTATCTAGAAAAACAAGATTGAGTATTTGGTTAGGGTTGTGTTGTGTATAAAAGAGCTAGCGGATTAACTATGTGCAATTAGATAAATAACGAATTAAGATGAGTTAACGAAACGTTGGGATATGTAAATGAAACGTTGGGATATGAAAATGGTAAGTGAGATAAAGATTTGGATAAAAACTCGACGCAATTAAGGGTGTTTAAATCAAGTAGGACCCATAATATCGAAGTCCAAACATGGACTGGACCGAATCCGACTCAAACCAATACTATATGGTGCGATCCTTGGTTCTTCAGTTACTTGATTTTCTAGGTCTCGGGTCGGCCCAATCCAAATTTTTAACTTCTTTGAATATGCATAAAAACAACCCCTTAGACTACGTCATGTGTTTTGTTTATGTAATCAAATATTTTAATATAAATTTGGAGCAATGCTAAGAGTACATTTAATTTGATAACCATCGATGAAACTCCATGCACAACACCATGTATATGAAAATTCGGTTTGTTTTTTTGATGGACTAAGTGGACCATATAGAACCGGACCAAACCGAACCATTGTAGTTTGATCCACTCCTGAGTCTATTTCGGGTCTCGGGTCATGTCATTTTAAAGGTCAATTTGATTCGGTTTTTGACCATAAACAATCATAGACTCGCACTCGTATTGTTAATTGGGTGTTTACATACACATTTGGAATGATTCAGTTTGATTCACTCACATCGACCGTCTTAGTTTGCAAACTTAAAAAAAATTAATGATGCATTTTATTTGTATGTATAAAATTGATATAAATATGAATCAAAATATGTGTTTTATCAAAACCTTTAGGGTGTTAATATATACAACAAGTTTTTTGATTCATACACCAAAAATATGCATTGCACTGCTTTACAGTACTACATCAACATGCATAAAACTTGGTGTATGAAAAAAAATATTTGTTGTATATATCATTGGCCAAACCTTTACGGTACTACATTTTTTTCAATGAGGAATAATGATGCATCAAGGCATGCATCACTAGCACATGAGTTTTTTAATTTTATTGGTGTGTGAGAAAAAAACTCAAATTGATTAAAATAGTGGAAAATCTTTCTTACATCCCAATTGATGCTTTCTGCATTCTCAGGGCTGTTTATTTATTATATTCTAATAATTATATAATATATATATATATATATATATATATATATATATATATATATATATATATATATATATATATATATAATGTAGTATAGTAGACTCATAGTGGGCTAATTCATGAATTGAATCAAATGGCAGACTAAGCTAAGGAAGAAAAAGAGGATTAGGATGCTTAGGAAGATGCCAAGAAGTGGGTAAGGAACTTTCATAGTTTCGATCTGGTTCGATTTATGGTCTCGTCTTATAATACCTAAGGACTTAAGGAGCTAGGGAAAGTCTCATATATAAGAGAAGAAAGATCGAAAAGTCGAAACTTTCGAAAGTGCACTCACTCTCCATTGTACAAGCAAGATTGGTTGGATTAGCCCACTTTTCTTTAGGCTTCACGGATGACTGGGGCTTAGGGCAAATGAAAAGTAACTTTACCATTAAATACAACCTTGAAACTTGATTTCACTGGTCTTTTTCGTCCTTATATTTCTCAGTCACAAAGGAAGTTAGGTTTGGAGTTCATTTTGCCTCCAAATGTGTTTGTTGTTCATATCCTTGCATAGAAAGAGTGGATCAACCCCCCCCACCCCCCTAAATTCAGAAGTGAAAGTTTCCTTTCATCCGGCTCAAGTAGGTCAAATACTGAAAAAGATAAAATAGGTAAAAGTGTAAAATAATTTTTATTAAACTTATAAAATATTTTAACCATTTAAAAATTACAATTTATAGAAATATGCAACTTTCTATTGGAAAAAAAATTACTATTTTCTGAAGAGTCATTTACTCCTAGTAAATTAAGAAGTGTTTGAATAGCTCCGGTGTTACAAAAATTTCCAGTCTCCTAACCATAGCTTTTCTCATCATCACTTTTCCAAAATGGAAAATGCAACAAGGAAAAAAAAAAAAAAACTCAAAGCCAAACACACCCTTTTCAGTTTTCACTCTCTTAAGATTGACTACCTTCCAATATGGTATCCATTTTGATTTGGATAATGTCAATCAAGGTTAACCAAATGATACACAAAATTTACACATCTAGAACTAGAAGTTCAGTGGATTTAGAAGGAAAAAAAACGACATTACAGATTAAGACGGATAATAGTTGGCCACAAAAACGCAAGTGACTGCTACTCATCTAGGGCCGGTTAGAACAGAAGCCAACAATGGTGTCATATCTTTCTCATGTTCAAATGTTGTTTTCACCAGTCTTGGATTTGTGAAGTTGTAGTCCAAGTCCGATTCAACTTTCAACACTCCTTCTAAGACCTTAATCACCATTGATATCGCAGGCCTTCTCGTAAAATCAGTTTGTAAACACCATGAAGCCACTTTCATCATCTCCGTGACCTCTGTACCGTGTACCTGCATATCTTCACTGTACTTGTCAACTACGTCTAACAACGTCTTTTGTTCCCAACATTTTTGAAAGACACCGAGTAAGTGCCAACTTTCTTCTGGCTGAGATCTGTCGAAGTTCTTCCTTCCACATAAGATCTCTAACAGAACAATCCCAAAGCTATACACATCCACCTTTTCAGTGATAACCGCGCTCAACCATTCTGGAGCCAGATACCCAGGGGTTCCTCTCATTGTAGTCATCACCTGGGTTTGGTTTCTGTCAATTAGCTTAGACAACCCGAAATCGGATAATTTGGCATTAAAATCGGTGTCTAGGAGTATGTTTTGAGGTTTGATATCAAGGTGAACGATTTTTTGTCTACAATCTTCGTGGAGATATGCTAATCCCTTGGCTATATGAAGAATAATTCTCTTTCTACATTCCCATCCTAATACGTGCTCTCGATCTCCATGGTAGATCCACCGATCCAACGATCCGTGTCACACCCCTATTTTATGGTTTGCGGAAGCGACGATTTGGGTGTGACTAATCAATAATCAAAGCACCAAAGTACAAGCAAACGACTCTACATGAGACGTTTATAATATATTAAAAAAGTAGTACAATGTTTTAGAGTCATAAGTCAAACGTTTACAATATACCAGCGAGTTCGCAATTGATTTTAAAGATTTTAATACATAACCATTAATACAAAAGATAATGCCAGAAAATCTTCATGTTTAAATAGATGCATGCGACTCGTACTAGCTAGCGTATCCTGCGGGCCATCCTACTGTTGAGCACCTGAGAATACAACACTAAAAGGTCAGCTATAAAGCTGGTGAATCTTATAGGTTTAAAATAAACATTGATGTGATCAACATGATTATCCGACGATAATTAAGCAATATAAACCGAACAATGATAAGTAATATAACTGAACAATGATAAACCAATTAGGTTCCCGAACTATGATTTAACCATTAAGGTTACCGAACAATGTTATAACCGACACTGATATTGCACTGAGCTATGATTCAAGGCCTAACCCGATCTTTGCCTCCCGTCTTGGTGATACACCCTTGACAATTACTAAAGTGCCCGTTTTTAAATTGGTTGTAGCTAGCAACCCGGACGGGGACGTCACTCCCATGATAGTACTATCCTTTAGCAATCGCTCCTTATTAAGTTAATGAATCATACACTGATGAGGACTTTACCGAATTAAAACACTCGTGCAATAACCGTACAATGAAAATCAATACCGACAATAATAACCGAAACAATGAACAAGTTAATAACTAAATTAACTAACCGAATAATTTGTGATCACTAAAACAATTTGTGTTGCATCTCCCCCGAATTTAAAAACAGTAAACAGTGAAAATGGGGCCGTGAGACTCACCTGTGGGTGCTAGTGTTCCTAACCGCGAGTAATATTCAATCTGAAATCCTCTAACGTCCTAAACGTAAAAGATATACTAATACGAGTATTTGACAGCTTGTCAAAATATGCAAATGATGTGATTATTTTGTGATATCGTTTAAGTCCGTTGAATACTTTGAAAAAGTATATATATATATATATATATATATATATATATATATATATATATATATATATATATATATATATATATATAAAAGAAATCTTTATTAATTATAATTAATTATTAAATGATTAATACAATATTAATGACATGCTAAAAATAGTAGTTGCCATAATAAGTACGTAACTTTGAAAGCAACCTAAATCGCCTGTTCGATTTTACTCCAAATCATTTATTTCATTTATAGACGTTAATGTTTCAAAAGTTGTCGTGTACACACTTAACGTATATTTTCACTCGAGTTGGGTATATGTATGAACACATAAATTTTATTTATCCTAATGTATATACATTTATACCCGTATTATTTGTTGTTACCAATATATATATATATATTTAAGTGAGATAGAATAATAATTAAAATAAAAAAAACATATAAAAGATCACAGGTTTCGACCCTGTGACCTCTCCTTAATCATTCAAACATGTTTACCACTAGGCTAGCTAGCCACTTTCTTTCTGTGTTACTAAATATATACATATATGTGGTTTTTAAACATTAGGAAGTCATTACCCACATTAAGCTTATTCACAGACCATCATATCAGTTCTAGTTTTTCCATTGTGACTTCTCCATTAATTTACAACAAGGTTTTAACTTCTGATTTTTGGATATACCCAACTAATATAACCATCTAACACAACATTTTCAAGTTTATAAATATGTATGTTTAAAGGAAAATAATGCTCACGGAGGATGCGACCGTGGGTGATGGTGGTGAGCACGATGATGGTAACGAGGACGATGGTGGTGATCAATCGATGATGCTTCGTTTGCGGTCGACGTTCCGGCAAAGTGAGTCCGACCAAGAAAGGCATGGGACTCTTTCCGGAAATGTTAAACAAAAGTTTTTCAGTCTTTTACGGATAAGTAATCTGTGAGCTGCTACTGCTGTTCGTTTGAGTTGTTGTTGCTTCGGTGGTGGTGGTTGTCCGAATATGGTGGTGTGGGTGCTCGGTGGTAACCGAGAGAGAGAGGGATGAGGTGAGTGGGATGATGGGTGGTCGATGATGGTGAGGTAACGATGATGATGAGGGTGCTTATGTCCAGCCGTTACTCCTGTTCGTTGTTGGTGGTGGTGCTCGGCGATGGTGGTGTCCGGTCGGTGGTTGTGTGCCGATAGTGAGCCGAGAAGGGAAAGGGAGAAAGAAATTAATGGTGGTGAATATGATACTTTGATGATGATTATGAGTTTATGTTGTGATTATTGTTGTTGTTTTTGTTTTGATGATTAAAGAGAAGAGAACGAGAGAGAGTTTGAGAGCCGAGAGAAAGAAGAAGAAATGGGAAAAGAGAGGCCGGTCATCTCCAATTATTGGAGGTGGTTGGCTAAATTTTTGCCCCGTCTCGTGGTGTTTTGACCCGTGTTTTGGTACCCGATCGTAAAGTAGTAAAATGTTTTTAAATGATAATTTTCTAAATACGAAATCGTATCCGTTTTCAATCGAAGTATTTTATAAAAATACTTTTAAATGTGATATAAAATTAAATCTTTGTTTCACTTTGAATGTACGGATAGTTTTTAGTCTACAAAAATATGTTCAAATATTTTCTGAGTAAATATTTATTATTCTCATCAATAATAAATTATTTGGAAATGATTTGGACTAACATTTATTTTTATGTTTCTGTGTTTTATCAGATTGTTCGTTTGTGATTATTAAATAATCATTGTGTTATATATATATATATATATCAATATATATATTATCCGATTACTTTGGTTTATGTTCGTACCGAGTACGAATATTGAAAGTTTAAATTTGACGCTAATTTTAGCCCTTTTTTTGACCGGGTGTCACAATCCGTTATTCATAAAATCATAGACGAGAAATCTTTCCGATTTCCATGCACAGAATCCTCGAAGTCTAACCAGATTCACATGGTGAATGCTTCCAATGGATTCAACCTCAGCCAAAAATGACTTGTTAACCTGCCCAAGACCCTCAAGACATTTTACTGCAATTTTTAAACCATCTTCAAGAGTCCCTTCAAATACCGATCCAAATCCTCCTTGACCAAGCTTTTTACTGAAATTCTCTGTTGCGGTTTTCAGTTTTGCATAGGAGAACCGAGTGGGCATTCCCGGTACCTCATTTATATACTCTTCCTCCATTTTACTTTTACTTCTCCGCTTACGAATTATGCTTATAATAAAACCTAAAACCACAAGCAGAAACAAAAAACTTCCAAAAATGTAACCTATAACTACTACTATCCGGACTTTTTCCATTGGTTTTATAAGTCTTAGATTCTGGACCTTAATGAAAGCTGAACCATTGTAATTTTCATGAATTACATCAGGATCAGCATTCATCATTGTAAAAAGGTCAGAAGGTAAATAGCAATCTCCTTCTGAAGAAGTTGAATCATACTGAAACAGAGCTGCTTTACACGAGCAATTGTTGAGACATGCTTGTTTGCAAGTCTCCATATTCACTGTTTTCATGTCTGCGATAAAGGTGAAGTACTTGACATTTGCAAGTGCAATAAACGTTTGATCTAGAGTGTCATTACATGTGAGAGGAGTAACTTCTAAGCAACCCAAGTTGGGTTCCCGATTGTCTACTGCTCTAAAATAATCAATCCCAGGAGGTTGTAACGTTGGACAACTGCATTGTTGATTAACCGAGCATAGTGCATTTCTTCCGCAAGCCAAAGGATACCCACAATCTTCAACATCATATTTAAAAAGATCATCAACTAGTGACCACCCTTGTGTCCATTCAAACACTTGTAAATGCCCATTTGGCATTAGTTTCATATACTGAGTCGATGATGCAGGAGCAATACTAAGATAACCATTAGGAGGATTCGGTTCTGCAGAACCAATAAAAAGAGACAAACTCCCATTCAAGAACCTTACATAACTTCTTTCTTTACTTGTATTTCTCCCATCAACCAAATAGCTGTAATACACTTGAGATGGGCTAGTTCCAACATATGAAAACAAACCTTTATCAGTGACCTGAAGAGAGATCAAATCCTTTTGAGCTGTCCAATTGGTTGCGGAAACACTAGGTACCAGTTGCTGTCCTTGAAACAGTTTTTGCCCCTGTACCAAACAGTCTGTTGGGTGATCAAAAGATTGCCAAACGACAGAGCTGTTGGCATCAAATAATACTAGGTTTCCGTTATCAGCTAATTTCAGACCAACCACAGATTTCCCATCAGTGTTGCTAGTCCAAACTGTGCTTCCATCTACATCTTGTAAGACCAATTCTCCAGTTGCAGTGAGATTTAATATTGCACCATGCCCGACTGGATGGTCTCGGTTTGCTGACCAAACAACTTGAGGGAACTCTAAAGCTGGGAGAGTGTCATTAGAGACAGGGTTGATTGTCACAATGAAGATGGCAAATATATAAGAGGTGCAGGCTCCGTTACAGAAAAAGCCACATGAAATTTTCGGTCCCAAGGTTCCTACAATGAAGACGGGTCTAACGCTTGAGGTATATGTGAAATTCATTGAGTGGGATAGAGATTCATCGTTGGTCCATGTGGTTGAAATATAAGCAGTAGCGTAATCCATGGGCTGACCCATTGCCTGGCAGTTCAAGATGAGATATAAGGTAAACAATAAACAAGGAATCGATGGTGCTTTCATCACTAGTGAACACTTGAAGATCTGTTATATGATTGCTGATCAATAACATATGAAAGAATATATGAATCAAAAATAAATCATTTAAGTACGTAGATCTGCTATACAAACCTTGAAGGAGTCAAGTCAATGCCATTGTTGAATCACTTAATTCCATGAGTCTCCAACTAAAGGCCAAAAAATATATAAAAATAATATTCCAACGTACCATCAACCAATCTGACGTATGAGTTAGTATTTGACTTTTGATAAACGGTGAAGCTTTCTATACCAATTATTATTCTCAAATTACCATAGTCAAACCCAATTAGTACCATAGTTTTCCCAAAAATACTAACAATTTTTGCATTATATTAAACAAAGTCGTTTCGAAATTTTAAACTTACACCATGATTAAAAAAATATATATTTTGAAATTTCAAACATTCTGTGAAAAATGTCTTTAAAAATATAAGGGCGCGTTTAGTTACGGAAAAAATTTCTCATTTTCCTTTTGTGTTTTTCTAGGAAATGAGGAGTGTTTCATTTAAACTTAGAAAATGCGTTCAAATGTGAGGGATAAAGTTTTCATTTCTTAAAGAGAGTAGAAATGGAAACTTGGAAAACCATCAATAATAGCTTTCAAATTTTTAGTTATAAAAGGGAAAATAAGGTTTTTTTTCCTTTTCTTTAGACAACTCAGATTTGAACACGTTTTCTATATCTAGAAAAGTTGGGGAGTTTTCCGTAACTAAATGCACCGTTGTGTTGCATAACCGAGTTACGAGTCCTGTTGTGTTTTCGAAACGTTTTTTATGTTTTAATACAATGTTTGTTTTTTTAAGAAAATAAAAAAAAAATAAAAAGATAAGATAAAAAGTTTCCATTGCTGAAGGAAAATTTTAATTCAATGTTTCATTTTCTTTTATTACAATTTTATTTTTCAAAAAGCATTAAATAATTATATAATATGAATTACTCCGTATTTAATTGGGTCTCAAGTCATAAGCCCAAACAGTACACCTTTCATGTCAAGGGATTAGCACGTTTTTTCATATTTTCAGTCATCATTAATACTTTAAATTCAGAACACATTAAAAAGAAAATAAAAAGTATAAAAATTTGGTATAGAGAGTACCTCCGTTGAAAAATTTAAGCGCGTCTATTATTGAATTCACCCGACGGTCCTGACCCGATAGTACCCGTTTGGGTCCAGTGCAAAGTCACTGAATGAATGTCTCTATCCCAATTAAATATATGAAATTTCATACATACAAGGACACAGACTAATGCAAGAAACCTGCAATACATTGATTTGTAATAGTGACCCAATCAAGCTGACTGGTTTATGATATTGTCCTTGTGAATTGTTAAATGGCTTTGATAAGCAAAGATTAATAATGATGCTCCTTATGCTGGCCAAAAAATAAAATAATAATAATAATGCTCCTTATTCTTGGAAGGCCCATTCTAATGGAGGGTATTAAAATGGGAGGGTCGGATCTGGTTAAGCAATGAATATGATGAACTGATGATGATAATTTCTTCCAAGTCATCAAGAAGAAGAAAGTGAATTACTTTTCTTGCTGCTGCGAGGAATATTTAGCATTCAGCAAACTAGACCTGTGTGGCTGTCTGATCAGCTTTAAGAAATTATTAGAGAATTTATATACATCTATGTATAACTAACAATATCATGTTTACAGCTTATTGGACCAATGTACACACTAAATTTTCATGATAAACTAGACTTCTACATTTGCCAAAACCATTCTATTAAATAGTACTGTAACAACAAAGAGCCAGGTGAGCCAAGTAATGTTTTGAAACAAAAAGTAATCAATCTAAATAATGGAAAATCATGTTTCTGTTGTAATTTCCGTGTACAATGTACACATAGACTAAACAAACAAAACTTCTATCAAAATAGCACAACAATGACTAAGATTAGTAAATTACCATCAACTCTTCATGACTCCTCAATGGATACCCAAGGTTAAACGAGTGTCATCTCAAATGAGATTCAAACCAATCAAACATCTGATCAGATTGCAAACTCGTCATTTCATGATACGCAAAAGCAAGATTCAGTTCTTCCTGAATGTAATTAACCAAAAGCTTATTAGGTAAATTGATCTTCCTCTCACTCATGGCTTCTTTCCAAGGTAATACCCGCCCATCGTCTATCAAATAACCTTTTTTGTTAATAAATCCTTTTTCCTTAAACAAATTAAACAACTCAACTGATATCTTCATGTCAAGCCCGGGAACTCTATCAGCAAGAAAATTCGGCGATAATGCCAACTCTTTGCACTGAATTTTAGCAACATCCACACCTTCCCTTTTCATCATTTCAAGATTTACATCAATTATCCTCTTCCTAGCTTTATCTTTCGGCATGTGAACAAAAAGCGTAGGCGGGTAGTCTTTTGTAACATCAATTCGATCAAAAACGCCTTCAGCAATCATAATAACAATACTACTAAACTTCATCTTACTTGCTAGCACTGAAACAAAATAACCACCAGATGATGCCCCTAAAGCTACAAGTGGCAAATTTTCAAGATTTTGTTTCCTAACCCAAAACTTAATGACTCGTTCCACAACAATCGTTTCCTTCATCATCGACCAACACTTGCCTTTACTCGAAACCGCAACAACAGCAAAGTTTCGAGCAAGAGCTTCGAGAACAATTAGTCTTTCTTCAGGCAAACCAACACAATGATCACAGTTTAAAGATTTATCCCAAAAATTAGCAGCCCTACCATTACACCCATGAGCTAAAAACAGAACTGATTTGGGCGAATCGGGTATTTGCCAAATCACTTCAGTCTTATTAAAGATCTCAACTTTAGGGTCAAACTGAATAGTGGATACATCTAAAGTAGTCTTTTCTTGATTTATTACACCAGATTGAATAATGGGTTTTTGTTTATCTTTTCCAAGAATTAGTAGTATAACAAAGATAAGAGTAATAAGAGTAATGACTAAGGGTAATCGAATGTTAGGTAATTTAGTGAATCGTTTTTGCCATTTGCGACCACCTCTGTTATACATACCTGCCTGAATTCAAGAAATGGCTTTCTCGTAGCCTTATGTCGCTGTGAATGCTGGTGGGATCTTAAGAAATTGAACGATGAACCGTGTGATTATTATACTAAAATGGACAGATATCACAAAAGAGGTCTTTAAGTAAATGTTGATTTAAGCAAATTTTTGTTTCTGAAGAATTCACTTAAGGCCGTCAATTTGGGGAGTGATAAATACACAAAAAAAATTTGTTTCATACATCAAAACTCATGATTTAGGGTGATTGTACTGTGAGCTTCATTGATTGTGCAGTTTGATGTATGAATTAATTTATTTATTGTATCCGTCAACTCTCATAAATTTTGAGTACATGAGATCAATAAATAGTCATTAATAAATACTTCTTTATACAATGGTATAAGAAAAATTATTGTAGGTGTAATTGTTCAAAAAGGGGGAAAAAATTGATTAATCATAAAAAAAAAATAAACCAAGAACAACTAAACAAGAACAAATACTCGGTTAGAGCACACGGAGTGGCTTCTTTTTTGTCGCCGTTCAAGGCCGAAAACGCCGTCGGACGGCGTTCCGTCGCATCGGGACGGCGTTCTCGGCGGCATTCTCGACGGCGTTTATGCCCCAACATCCAAAACTCGACGCCATACCGATCAACGTTTATGTTTTTTTTTTTTTTGGGTCCAACGGTCTGTTTTAAAAAAAAATTAGAATTAAAAAAAAAACAGCCGTTGCCAACGGCTTGTTTTAAAAAAAATATATATTTTTTATTTTTTAACTTTATACATTTTACCTATATATATACAACACCTCTCCAACACTTCAAACCACACTTCAAACAATTCATTTCATTCCAAAACACTCTCAAAAACTCTCCAAAAATTCTATATAATTCACCCATTTTTAGGGATGGCAAAAACATCCGAACCCGATGGGGAAAACCGAACCCGACCCAATTAATACTCGTACCCGCATGGGTAGACGGGTTTGGATACGGGTCTGGGTACAAGTTTTTTTTCTTCGCGGGTTTGGGTTTGGGTACGGGTTTTAGTAATACCCGACCCGGTTACCCGTACCCATATCCAATTACCCGTACCCGTACCGGCATAATTATTATTCTTAATTATATGTAATCTATAAAATATATATATATAATATAATTAAAGCACAATTGATTTGTGGATGAAGATTAAAGAATGAAGATTAAGAATGATCATATTATCTATATATTTTGCATCTATTTCTTTGAATTTGAATGATCATGACATTTGAATTTTGTACTTTCAAAAACATGTAATTGTTTGTATTATGATTAGTTTGAACAACCATTCTATTATTTAGGGTATCTTGTTTTGCTTTTTTTTTGTCACGTTTCCGTTTTAAGACATCATTTATAATCATCATACTTGCTATTTCATTTGTGAAATAGTCAAGCGGGGATAACCGATACCCGTGGGGAAACCCGAAAAACCGATGGGCAATATTAAATGGGTACCCGCTAGCTATTGGGTTGGATTTGGGTACGCATATTCTAAATGGGTTTGGGTACGGGTTCACTAAAACCCGACCCATTGCCATCCCTACCCATTTTCTTACCATGTCGAACAACCAAAACAACCCGTACCATTTACAATCCACTTGGAACCCGTTCATGGGCGAGTGGCAATCCTCACAACCACAATAAAATCCATCATCTTCCAACCCACAAATCCAAGGTTTCGCTTCATACGCTTACAACAACCTGACCCCACGACCATATACTTCCGTATACAATCAACAACCACAACCGATGCAACCACCACCGCAAAATGTCACCCGATGAATATGCTCAATTTCAAATGTGGCGTCAAAGCTTACTCGACGTCCAATCCGTTGAAGAAACCAACCCGACACCCGAATCATCCAAAAAAACCAAAGGAAGAAAGTCCAAAAAAGACTCACCGGCGAAAACAAAGAAAGTCGTTCCAAACCGTAACCTTTGGACACTGGAGGACGAGCTTCTTTTCGTGGAAAGTTGGATTTCGGTATTCGAAAATTTTCAACCGTGGAATTGACCAAGAAGGGTCTTCGTTTTGGTATCTTGTTATGGATTCCTACAACGCCCGCAACCCACCATTCATACGTGGAAAAGACGCGTTGTCGTCAAAATGGCTAAAACTCAATGCGGATTGCAACTAGTTTCAAGGCGTATGGAAAAGGCTTAACGACCAAATAAAGAGTGGTGAAGACGCGGCCGATTTGATGATCCATTGTCACCATCAATACAAGGTGGAAAACAACCAAAAAAGTTTCACAAATTTGATGGCGTGTGACCTTTTGAAGGATAAACAAAAGTGGCTCCATGCCTATAACACCCTACTCGAAAATACAAGGATATTTTTTTTTTTTTTTTTTTTTTTTTAAAGGAAGCGCAAGTTTAGATACGAACCATTGAATTGCATATTTACATTTCAAAATGGCAATTCAAATACATACAGTCTTTAAGCTAGATTATCCTAGGCATTACACACGATAAGTTTGGTGTTATAGAAATCCGAAACATATGTCATAACATTAACATAGTTAACAAAACAGAGTGAGCCTGTCAAACATTCCATTCCTATAGTACTTCTTGCCCACCCACATACCAAAGTAAACCTGCAAGAAGTAATGAGGGGTTAGCACGAAGCTAAGTGAATAAATCTCAAACTATCACCTAACTTAGCTTAACAAATGAATACAGCAAAGCATAGCAACAGTTAATCATGAAGGATCGGTGGTCCTTGGAGTACCCTCATGCCGCGGTGGTTCCCCAAGTAACACTTAAAACCAACTGAAGGCCAAATCAGTGGCTAAACCGATAGCTTGGTACTATTACTACTTACAACATAATTTCAGTGAACAACACATGTACAAAGCACTTATGATGTCCAAAGTAATAGTACACAAACCCAACACACGTTGACCCCCGACATTCATATAGTCCACAACCATCAAGGCAATCAAGGACACCAATAATCATGTTAAGTATAACCATCACGGCAAAATATTAACTTAACAATGAAAACAGTAATTTCATATTTACCCGTTGTAACCATATTGTTACAACCAAATTAGACTGACAGTCCAAGATCCACTCACCCTTGTCGACTGTAGTCTCCACTCAAAGATCTTATCTTATTGAGTCTTCTGGTTATCTGAGAACACGATCAAAACCCGAGTTAGCCTCTAATGTTTAGAATTTATAGTATAACATTCACATAATTAATGTCGTATAATGCTCATACTATACTTTCAATACTCGTTAAATAACATAAGCACACAAGTCACAAGTTGTCAAATTCGTCAAAGTAAAACTGACAAACGCGATCCGGGTAGGGTGTGCTGGATCGCGTTCCTTAACACCAAAATATTCTGTTGCCAAAATACACTTGCAAACGCGATCCGGGACAAGGAGCTGGATCGCGTTCCAAGGAACAAAATCCGTTTGACCCATTTTACACTATCTAACGCGATCCGTATGATAGGGACCGGATCGCGTTCATACGTACAAAATCATCCTGGGCTCAAAATACCCATAGCAACGCGATCCGGGCAAGGTTTTCGGGATCGCGTTCCAATGTTTTTCAACAATGGTTTAGACCTGCAACTAGTTTCAGCTCGAACCAAAGACCCAAATTTCGTACAATATAATTATCAGACACGATTTTTACTTATAATTGACCTCTACAAACATGTGTAAACATATAGCAACAACTAATAGCATCATCTAACATCACAATATACACATGCAACATGATTTCAACCTAATTTCAACCAAAACCCAAATTCACTCATTTTAATACATGAACACTTATTTGATTCGTTGAAATGGACATGAAATCAGTTTGTAATCATCACTCAAACACATTTAAACATAAACTAACACTATTTCAACATTAGTTTTCCCTAATTCAACTAATTCAAGCATGAATATGAAAATAGGTAAAATGCTTACAATGGAGATGATAATCAAGAAGGAGATGATGCAATGAAGATGAAGAACAAGTTGTATTCTCAATCACAGCCTTGAATTTAAGAAATCAGATTGCAAGATTTGTTTGAGAGATTATGTGAATTTCTTCACTATCAAAGTGAAAGTCAGGAGGTGAAATGAGGTGTTGTCAAAATGATAACACAGGTGTCGACTACACCTATGACTCAGCCCATTTTGGGTGTAAATTAAACCCGTCCTAAATCTATTGTCTGGAACCTAAAAATACCCGTATCCAAAATACTTTTATTTTACCGTCAGCTAAATAAATTTAAAACATGTAATAATTCATTTATCACAATAAGCCAATTGACCAATTGACCTATTAATTTAGCTATCAAATACACCAAGTATTTAAAAAAATACAACTTAAATAACAATTAAATTAAGGGAAATACCGTATTTCAACTAGGCCCATTTCGAGGATGTTACAAATCTTCCCTCCTTAAGAAGATTTCGTCCCCGAAATCTCGCCACGCTCAAAAAGATTGGGATAGCGCGTCCTCATGCTAGACTCGGTCTCCCAAGTAAGATTCGGACCCAAACTATGATTCCACTTAACCAATACCATAGGGATTTCCTTCTTTCGAAGTTTAGTCACCTTACGGTCCAAAAGCTCTACGGGTTCTTCTACAAGTCTTTGACTTAGGTCAACACGCAAATCTTGCAATGGAAGAACTTGAGATTGGTCCTCCACATTGCATTTTCTTAAATAGCACACATTGAAAGTATCATGAATACCCGACAATTCAGGAGGAAGATCTAACGACACCGTTTGATCATTGACAATATGTCGAATTTTAAACGGCCCAATGTATCTAGGAGCTAGTTTACCCCGTTTCCCAAACCTGATAACACCTTTCCAAGGTGAAACCTTCAAGTAAACCAACTCACCTTCTACAAACGAAACTGGTCGATAACGTGGTTCAGCATGCTGTTTCTGCCTATCACGGGCAGCTTTCAATCTATCTCGGGCAATAGCTACCTTATCGGCCGTAATTTGGACTATGTCAGGACCCGCAAACTGCTTTTCACCCGCCTCTAACCAACAAGTGGGTGTTCTACACCTACGACCATACAACATTTCGTAGGGTGGCATGCCTATACTAGAATGGAAAGAATTATTATAGGCAAACTCAACCAATGGTAAATGGGAATCCCACGACCCACCAAATTCTAATACACATGCCCGCAACATGTCCTCCAAAGTTTGAATGGTGCGTTCCGACTGACCATCCGTCTGAGGGTGATAAGCCGTACTCAAGTTGACCCTAGAACCCAATTCACGCTGTAAATTCTGCCAAAAACCCGATACAAATCGAGAATCTCTGTCTGAAACAATCGACAACGGAATCCCATGTCTAATAACCACTTCATTAATGTACAATTGCGCCAATTTACTTAATGATGCCGTCTCACAAGTGGCAAGAAAATGAGCACTCTTAGTCAATCTATCCACAATTACCCAAATCATATCATTACCTTTAACAGTTCGAGGTAATTTGGTCACAAAATCCATGGTAATATGTTCCCATTTCCACTCGGGAATCTCGAGTTGCTTCAAAGCTCCATACGGTTTTTGATGCTCGGTCTTTACTTGAGAGCAAATGTGGCAAGATTCAACAATTCGAGCGACATCCAACTTCAAAGTAGGCCACCAATACAATGGTTTTAAATCCTGATACATTTTGGTGCTTCCTGGATGAATCGACAATCTGGATTTATGAGCCTCCAACAATATCACATCTCGAAGTCCACCAAACAATGGGACCCAAACACGAGACTGAAATGTCTTTAATCCACGAGAATCTTCTACCAATAAATCTTTCCTTTTAAGCATGATTTCTGATTTCAAGTTATGATCCAATAGAGCCTCCATCTGAGCCAATTTCAATTTATCAATCAAGTCTGAAGAGATTTCCAAACGCATTAAATAAACCCTTTCAGATTTACCCTTACGGCTAAGCGCATCCGCCACCACATTTGCCTTACCCGGATGGTATCGAATCTCGCAATCATAATCTTTAATCAACTCTAACCATCGTCTTTGCCTCATGTTAAGTTCTTTCTGAGTAAACATATACTGAAGGCTCTTGTGGTCCGTACAAATAACGCATTTGGTTCCATACAAGTAATGTCTCCAAATCTTTAAGGCAAAAACCACAGCTGCAAGTTCCAAGTCATGGGTAGGATAGTTAATCTCATGAGGTTTCAACTGACGTGAAGCATAGGCAATAACACGGTCTCGTTGCATTAAAACACAACCTAAACCCGCATGTGAAGCATCACAATATACAATAAAATCCTCGGATCCGTCAGGTAAAGCTAAAACCGGAGCCTGACACAACAATTGTTTCAAAGTCTGAAAAGCCGATTCCTGTTGATCACCCCACAGAAATTTCACATCCTTACGAGTTAATTTAGTTAAAGAACCTGCAATCTTGGAGAAATCTTTAATAAATTTTCTGTAATAGCCAGCCAAACCCAGAAAACTCTTGATCTCTGACGGAGATTTAGGTGATTGCCAATTCATGACAGCCTCAATTTTAGATGGATCTACTTTAATCCCATTTTCACAAATGATGTGTCCCAAAAATTGAACTTCACGAAGCCAAAATTCACATTTCGAAAACTTAGCATACAATTTCTCCTTCCTCAAGGTGTCAAGAACTAAACGCAAATGTACTTCATGATCATATTCAGATTTAGAATAAACTAAAATATCATCAATGAATACGATGACAAATTTATCGAGAAAAGGTCTACAAACCCTGTTCATCAAATCCATGAAAATTGCTGGAGCGTTAGTCAACCCAAAAGGCATAACAAGGAATTCATAATGACCATAGCGAGTGCGAAAAGCTGTTTTAGGGATATCCTCCCCACAAACCCGGACTTGGTGATAACCCGATCTCAAGTCTATCTTAGAGAAAAACGAGGACCCTTGCAATTGATCAAACAATTCATCTATTCGGGGCAAATGATACTTATTCTTTACGGTCCTCTTATTCAATTCTCTATAATCAATACACATACGGAAAGTGCCATCTTTCTTTTTAACAAATAACACAGGAGCACCCCAAGGAGAAGAACTGGGTCTAACAAAACCCTTATCTAATAATTCCTGAATTTGATTCATCATTTCACGGATTTCGGAGGGAGCTAATCTATAAGGTGCCTTAGCTACCGGAGTAGAACCAGGAATTAACTCAATTTTATATTCTACTTCTCTAACCGGAGGTAAACCAGGCAATTCATCAGGGAAAACATCCGAATACTCAGAAACAACTCGGACATTACTAATGGCTTTCTTTTCTAGCTTAGCATCGACAACATAGGCTAAATAAGAATCACACCCTTTAGCTAGAGATTTTCTAGCTTTCATCATAGAGATCAAAGGTATACTACCCCTCTCCCTTTCCCCCCGAGCCACGACATATGACTCGTCTGAAATTGGAATTTTTATTAGCTTCTTATGACAATCTATATGGGCTTTATTACGACTCAACCAATCCATGCCTAACACGACATCAAACCCATGAATAGGCATCAACAGAAAAGAAGTAGGGAAGCTATGACCCTCAATCAAAATACTAGCTCCAGTAACCGATGTGGTAACTGAAACTAATTTTCCATCCGCTACCTCAACCTCAATTGGTTGTAAAATACATGTAGGCGTCAATTTAAGTCTATCACAGAATACCAAGGACATAAAGGAACAATTTGCCCCTGAATCAAATAAGGCGCACGCCGGTACTGAATTAATAAGAAAAGTACCAGTGATGACGTCCTCGGCTACAACAGCTTCATCTACGGTCATTCGAAAAGCCCGACCCGTTGGAACTGGAGGATTCTTTCTTTTCTGGCCAGCAGATGATGATGACCCTCCGACCGTTCCCGATTTTTGCTTCCTTTCCTCTGGACACGCACTCGAACGATGTCCTTCCTTGCGACAATTCCAACACACTGGCTTATGAAAAGGACAATCCTTAATGTCATGACCGAACTGACCACACTTAATACACCTAGCAGTCTGAGGTGTACAATGTCCCGTGTGCCTAGACTTGCAATTCTGGCACCAATTTGATCTATCCACTGCACCACCAATAACATTTGGTTTACGGTTATTATAATTACCTTGCCATTTCTTCTTCCCCTGACCTGACGTAGATTCACCTTTGGGTTTCATTGGGGACTTGTCTTTAATCTCTAAACCATGAGCTCGAATATCACCGTCTACAGAACGAGCCAAATCAAAAGCTTGGTTAAGATCACCTGCAAGTCTCACCGTAGTCCGATAATTATGGGGTAACATTCCAACAAAATGGTCAATCTTTGTCCTTTCATCCGGTACCCATTGATGTACAAATCTCAATTTATCGGTAAACTGGGAGATAAGGTCCTCCATAGTCATACTATCAGTCAATTGCATATCCAAGAATTCACGCCTAATGCGAGTCATGTCATATCCGGAGCAATATTTCTTACAAACCTCATTATGGAAATCAGACCATGTAATGGAAGCTTTTTGCTGAGGTGTTAAATGAGATGTGATAGAATCCCACCATCCCATTGCCGGACCCTTTAAAAGTTGCACTGCATAAGTTACCTTGATCTCATCCTCACATCGGCAAACCTCAAATTTTCTTTCGACATCCCTTAACCAATCCATGGTCACAGAAGGATTCGTACTCCCAAAGAAATCTGAAGGTCCACTAGACTTAAAGGTTTTAAACGAACATAATTTTTGCTGAGATGGAGGAGGAAATACCGAAAACTGAAATCCCGAAGGTCCTGAAGAAGTAAAAGGAGCTGATGTCTGGTAGTAAATAGGCGGTGGCATAGAAAACTGTGATGTCACCAACGGAGGTGTAATCGTACTAACAACTGGAATCTGCCTGGATGTTCTAGCTTGTTGCTCATATAATTCCTTATATTTGTTTAGCTCATCCTCCAAGTACAAAGTGTAATCATCACGGCTCAATTCATTTGCAGGGAGTGTAGTACTAGTTGGACCTTGGCTTTGAGACTGAAATTCAGGAAGAGAGTCTCTCGCTCCAGAAGCATTGATCGGAGTACTGGTCGGAGCGTTATTTTCTGCCATATCCCTGTATCACAACACATCTCATAACCCGTTAATTGTTAGTACTCAGCAATACTAACCAAATCATATTCACTAGCTCAATCCCCTTCCCAGGAATGTTTGACTAACACAAATAGATTTGGGATTGAACAGTTAACCCATGTTCAATTCACCCAAACCGTTGCTCTGATACCAATTTATAACACCCTACTCGAAAATACAAGGATATTTTTTTTTTTTTTTTTTTTTTTTTTTAAAGGAAGCGCAAGTTTAGATACGAACCATTGAATTGCATATTTACATTTCAAAATGGCAATTCAAATACATACAGTCTTTAAGCTAGATTATCCTAGGCATTACACACGATAAGTTTGGTGTTATAGAAATCCGAAACATATGTCATAACATTAACATAGTTAACAAAACAGAGTGAGCCTGTCAAACATTCCATTCCTATAGTACTTCTTGCCCACCCACATACCAAAGTAAACCTGCAAGAAGTAATGAGGGGTTAGCACGAAGCTAAGTGAATAAATCTCAAACTATCACCTAACTTAGCTTAACAAATGAATACAGCAAAGCATAGCAACAGTTAATCATGAAGGATCGGTGGTCCTTGGAGTACCCTCATGCCGCGGTGGTTCCCCAAGTAACACTTAAAACCAACTGAAGGCCAAATCAGTGGCTAAACCGATAGCTTGGTACTATTACTACTTACAACATAATTTCAGTGAACAACACATGTACAAAGCACTTATGATGTCCAAAGTAATAGTACACAAACCCAACACACGTTGACCCCCGACATTCATATAGTCCACAACCATCAAGGCAATCAAGGACACCAATAATCATGTTAAGTATAACCATCACGGCAAAATATTAACTTAACAATGAAAACAGTAATTTCATATTTACCCGTTGTAACCATATTGTTACAACCAAATTAGACTGACAGTCCAAGATCCACTCACCCTTGTCGACTGTAGTCTCCACTCAAAGATCTTATCTTATTGAGTCTTCTGGTTATCTGAGAACACGATCAAAACCCGAGTTAGCCTCTAATGTTTAGAATTTATAGTATAACATTCACATAATTAATGTCGTATAATGCTCATACTATACTTTCAATACTCGTTAAATAACATAAGCACACAAGTCACAAGTTGTCAAATTCGTCAAAGTAAAACTGACAAACGCGATCCGGGTAGGGTGTGCTGGATCGCGTTCCTTAACACCAAAATATTCTGTTGCCAAAATACACTTGCAAACGCGATCCGGGACAAGGAGCTGGATCGCGTTCCAAGGAACAAAATCCGTTTGACCCATTTTACACTATCTAACGCGATCCGTATGATAGGGACCGGATCGCGTTCATACGTACAAAATCATCCTGGGCTCAAAATACCCATAGCAACGCGATCCGGGCAAGGTTTTCGGGATCGCGTTCCAATGTTTTTCAACAATGGTTTAGACCTGCAACTAGTTTCAGCTCGAACCAAAGACCCAAATTTCGTACAATATAATTATCAGACACGATTTTTACTTATAATTGACCTCTACAAACATGTGTAAACATATAGCAACAACTAATAGCATCATCTAACATCACAATATACACATGCAACATGATTTCAACCTAATTTCAACCAAAACCCAAATTCACTCATTTTAATACATGAACACTTATTTGATTCGTTGAAATGGACATGAAATCAGTTTGTAATCATCACTCAAACACATTTAAACATAAACTAACACTATTTCAACATTAGTTTTCCCTAATTCAACTAATTCAAGCATGAATATGAAAATAGGTAAAATGCTTACAATGGAGATGATAATCAAGAAGGAGATGATGCAATGAAGATGAAGAACAAGTTGTATTCTCAATCACAGCCTTGAATTTAAGAAATCAGATTGCAAGATTTGTTTGAGAGATTATGTGAATTTCTTCACTATCAAAGTGAAAGTCAGGAGGTGAAATGAGGTGTTGTCAAAATGATAACACAGGTGTCGACTACACCTATGACTCAGCCCATTTTGGGTGTAAATTAAACCCGTCCTAAATCTATTGTCTGGAACCTAAAAATACCCGTATCCAAAATACTTTTATTTTACCGTAAGCTAAATAAATTTAAAACATATAATAATTCATTTATCACAATAAGCCAATTGACCAATTGACCTATTAATTTAGCTATCAAATACACCAAGTATTTAAAAAAATACAACTTAAATAACAATTAAATTAAGGGAAATACCGTATTTCAACTAGGCCCATTTCGAGGATGTTACAATGCCGATCCGTTTGTCGTCGGTAGACGAAATGTCCCCAAACGCCGCGAGACGGTGAATTTGGAAGACTTGAACTTTGATGACGAACCGGAGCAACAAACGGAGCAAAACCCGAATAAGGGTTTATTTGGTACCGATCCGCATCCACGTCCGCAAGGAAAGTCAAGAAAATCAAAGTCCCAAAAAACCGCGTCTTCTGGTTCGGCCGATTCCTCTAGTGATTCGTTTGATGAATCACTCGCAACAACCTTTGAAGGCATCCGAAGCGACAAGCAAGGCTACTACAAGACGAAGGATCTCGAGGTCAATCTTAGAATTTTGGCCATGCCGACTGAGAATTTATCGGAGCAAGCGAGGTTCAACTTGGAAATGGAGAAGATGAAGATTTGTGAGAAGATGAAGATTTGCGAGACGATGAGATGGCCATACGAAACGGGAGCTTCGGGGTGCTTCGGGTTCGGGATCGAGGGTTGGATATGACTGATTTTATTTCGTATTGTATTTTCAATTTTTAGGACTTTTTAAATAGTGTCTTTAAATTTATGCATTTTATATATTAAGACTTGTAATTTTAATTTGAATGAATTAAATGTTATTTTAATTTGATTTATGTGTTTTTAAATATTAATTTATACATTTAATTACATTAAAAAATAAATTAAACAAATAATAAAAAATTCCAGAACAGTGTCACCACACCACAAAATCCTCAGTCACAACATTCTCCAGAACACTGTCCTGAACACTGTCGTAACAGTGTCACCACTCCTTGTACTCTTATAAATGTTGTCAACCGAATGAATGATGATTTATTATATGCTATAAACTCAATCAAATACTAAAAACTACATGTAAAAATGTATTTGTTTCTTGGATAAGGTTCCTAATGGGGAAGGGCTCAAACGAGGTAAAGAAGGGAAATGACGAATTCCCTACATTTTAACATAAAAATTATCACTCAGATTTACTGCATTTTATCAACGAAACACTGCATTTCACACCTATAAAATTTGACTGCATTTTAACAACACTGCATTTTACACCTACAAATTTATTCCTAAACAGCAGTGAATTCGATCTATCTCCCATTCTCCCTTAATATCAATCGAGTTACCTTATGAATAGTAAACTTTGTCTTTTTAGGCGGTATACAACAATATATATAATAAGTTTAACAAAACTAACATTGAGTTGTGTTTTGGATTAGTGGTTGGCGCCTAACTTTTATATAGCAATAGCCATGGTTCGAGTACATTGGTTGGCAAAAAAAAATTTGTTTGTTAGCTTCTTTTTTCCCTTCTTATTATATTTCTTTACTTTTTCCTAACATCTTTACTACTTATTATTACTATTACTATTATTATTATTGTTGTTGTAATATTTATATTTATCATACTTATTAGATAAGCCTTAATTTTATCTTTTTAATATTCTCTGGATGCTAACAACAAATACATTTTAAGTGATTGGTATAGTCCTAAAAATGTTAAAAATCCACTACAATATGTGATAACTTAATGAAAACGACTTTAATTAAGATATAAAAAGTTATATATTTTGATCCCGTCGCAATGCGCGGGCAGATAATTCCCTCGTTCCCTTCATTTTAAACCTTCTCCTCTGATCTTATTTTGTTGCTTTGCACTTAATTATGAACAACTCTTTATCTTTCAATTTGATTAACGTTTCGTAAATATATTTATTGGTCACAACCACAATCAAACTTAACAAATGCATAAACTGAAAATGAAAAGACAAAGTCTTTATGTGAGTAAAGTAATGAATATAAAATTTCATACAAATAGAGTTTAACCAATCTCTATAAATGTACTATTGATTCAACATGAGTCTCTAACCCGATAAAATTTCACACAGAACCAACGTACACACAATCTTTCAACTAATCTTTGATTTCGTCACCCTAATCATACGACAAATGAATTCTATTATTAACACCCTTAACACGAAAATCAAATGGAATGGTCTCTATTATAGGTGTGTATTTTTTCTTGATGGGCAGTTCGAAAAGCTCATGGAATCCAACCTCTCTTAATCAAAATTACAAGGCTAATTGTACTCACACACACTCGGTTCAAAATCACACAAGTAAAAGCCTAGAACTTGCAACCTAACCAAATCAAAACATGCTTAGAAACATTGAAGAATGGCAAGACATGACAAGTTGTTGTGTTGAAGTGGAAATGGGATGGTATACAGTTTTACATCGACATTATGAGAGAATAGGATTGAGCGTACGTGAGAAATTCATATTATTTATTTTTATACATTGTTAGTTTTCTTTTTTAATTAAAAAATATATATAATATAGTATGTACAGGGGGTGGTACCACAGTCGCGCATTGTGGGCAGCCACCCCCGCGAGTTTTTCCGTAATCTATTTTGATGTTTTTAGAAGATGATGTTCTTCATGTTTGCCTAGGCATGGTAATGGATCACTTTTGATTCAAATTCGATCCGATTCAAATATATGACTTATTGGATCAAAAAAATTGATCCACCAATCCAATTAGTGATCCAACAAATCGATCCAAATATCCAATTATACATTTGGATCGATCCATGATCCATCCGGATCGATCCATCCGGATCGATCCGTTTATAAAACACACTTTTGTTATATATCTATTAAATAATGAATAAATAACTTATTATACTATGTTGGTATACGATACGATTCAGATCCTGAAATAAGATTATACGTGTATCTAATGTATATAATTATTATATACAATCTAAGATTAGCAAATACGAAACACATTAAAATACGTAATATATATATATATATATATATATATATATATATATATATATATATATATAGGGTTGGGTTCTGGTGAGAACAAGGAGATTCCGTGAGAACGGTGAGAACAAATCATAGCCATCTATTTAACATCAATGGTCCAAAATGGAGGTGGCATTTTTGTAATTATTGACAAGTCTAGAAAATGGTGGTGGCATTTTGGTAAATAAGTGGAACTTCATTTTTCATTCACAATATATTTTTGTGTGAATCAATTTTTTTTTTTTGCTTAACAATGTATTTTTTGCGAATCATTTTTTTTTCTTTTAGCTCCACATCAATTTTGAAGTAATAATTTTTTAAAAAATATATAGCTTCACATCATAAAACTGTGTGAAGTCTTTATAAGTATAAGCTTCACAACAAATTTTATGTGAAGTTTGTCATAATTTCATATTAATATATTATTTTATATGTGAAGTTATTTAAAAATATAAGGCTTCACATCATAAAACTTTGTGAAGTCTTTATAAGTATAAGCTTCACAGCAAATTTTATGTGAAGTTTGTCATAATTTTATATTAACATATTGTTTTACATGTGAAGTAATTTAAAAATATAAAGTTTCACATCATAAAATTGTGTGAAGTCTTTATATGTGACACCCCCAAATTTAATGATTTGCGGAAGCGAGTTTTGGGTGTCACTAATCAAATATCAAAACACCAAAGTACAAGCAAACGACTCTAAATGAGACGTTTTAGAAATACATTGCAGTATACAAAAGTAGTACAAGGTTTTAAATTATAAGTAATACATCATTGTGAGTTCGCAAAGTTAAAAGAAAGATTTTAAACACATAATCAAAGTACAAAAGATTATGCCAATAAAATCTTCAAGTGTTTATGCATGCGACTCATTCTAGCTTAGCATATCCTGCGGCCATCCTTACAGAGCAACTCTACTGTTACTGAGTACCTGAGAATACATCACTAAAAAGGTCAACCAAAAGGTTGGTGAATCTCACAGGTTTATAGTATACAGTAATAAACAGTTTGAATAAATCAGTAAGTAATTCATTCATAATCAGTAAAACAGTAAAGTAATTGTACAACAGTAGTAATTTAGTAAAATAGTATTTCACAAACATAGTAAAGTCGGTGTAGTCGGTCAATTTATTGCCATGCCATGAGCCATTATAGTCGAAGCTTAACACGTCTGTAGTTTTTGCCCCCGTGAGTACTAATCCAAAAATACTCATATCAAACGAATAAGAAACGCCTGTTTATACTAGTGCGGTTCGTGGTGGAGTTACCACCCCAGGCGGGGATTGTCTGTCCCATATGGATCCATATACTAAAATTCGCGCTTATCTTATAACTGACGACTATAATCAGAGGACTTCATTGGATTAAATAGAAACTCATGCAGTTCAGTAAGGCAATACGTCGGTAATTAATACTTTGTATTTGGATTAAAGTCGGTAAAATAATACATTTTGTACTAGTATTATAGTTTGTAAAATAATACCTTTTGTACTGGTATTAAAGTCGGTAAAAAGATACATTTTGTACTTGTATTCAAATCAGTAAAATAATACATTTTGTACTAGTATTATAGTTTGTAAAATAATACCTTTTGTACTGGTATTAAAGTCGGTAAAAAGATACATTTTGTACTTGTATTCAAATCAGAAAAATAATACATTTTGTAAATGTATTTAGTAATTCAAGTAATCTTAGTAAACAATCACTTTCAGTAAAAAAGTACATACAGTAAACAAGTATATTCAGTAACAATACATTTAGTAAACAAGTGATGCATCTCCCCCAAAGTAAAACAGTAAAAAGGGGTAGTGAGACTCACCTGTTGAGCAAGCAATCCTAAAGTGCGCACGTATTCCAAGTGTAATCCCCTAGTGTCCTAAACACGTGAGATTATATATTTGTAAGTGTACGCCTAGTAATTCATTCGTATAATTGTTTGTTTGGTTGTTCGTTAAGTTAATTACGTTCAATGTATTCAAATTGTATTACATTTGAAGTTTCATTATATCCGTTACTCTTTATTTCATAAGTTACAAAATTTGGCACGAGTCCGAAAACTGAAATATGCCATTTTCGACCCCTAGATGACCCCGGATGGCCTAAAACTGGCTAGGCTAAGGTACTTAGCTTTGACCATTGGGTTGTTTTTGAATGACCGAGCGAATTTAAGTCCAATCCGTTACAATAAATTTTTCATCGAGAAGCTACCCTGTTTTAACTTGTTAAATCGTCGACGTTTTCGAAAATTTATTTGTTCTGTTTTAGCTAGAATTCGCAGGGCTAGTTTATTGATCCGTTGGGTCATGAAACATAACGGGGGAATCCGCCGGATTCAAATGAATCCGCCGGATTCAATGATTTTGAGGGGAATACGCCGTATTGGGTTGAATACGCCGGATTCAGTGATTTTTAGGGGAATACGCCGTATTCCCTTGAATACGCCGTATTCAATGGTTTCGAAGGGGAATACGCCGTATTCCCTTGAATACGCCGTATTCCGAGCAGGCACCGGGTAAAAATGTTTTCTGGGCGGGAATACGCCGTATTCCCTTGAATACGCCGTATTCCAAGGCCTGGTTCGACTCTGTCCTTTCCAAAACACAACCAAATCCGTTTTAAACTCATTTTCGCATATAATCAACATAATAGAACGACATATCATGATAATATAAGTAATTCAACACGTATTTAAAACAAAGTTTAAAGTTTTCTTACAATTTAAAATTTGAGACCGAGAGATGGTGAAGATGATGAACTTGATGATGATGATCCAAGAAGATGAAGGAGATGATGATTATGATGTTGCTAATTGTTTGTTGTTGTTGTTAAAAATTGGAACCGAGAGGGAGAGTGAGAGCCGAGAGTTTGAGATAGATCAAAAAGTGTGCGTGTGTGTTATTTTCATTATTGGAGTCGGTATATAACCGGCTCCAATTATTGGTTTTAGGTGTACATTTTATACCCGTGTTCGCGTACCCGATCGTAAAATAGTATAATCTTTCAAAATGATAATTTTCTAAAAATGTAATCGTATACGTTTTCAATCAAAGTATTTTGTAAAAATACTTTTAAAGAGATATAAAAATATATCTTTGTTTTACTCAAAATGTACGGATAGTTTTCTGTATCTAAAATGTATTTAAATTTCAAAGGAAGTACATAGTTATTATTCTCAATTATAATACTTTGTTTAAAACTGTTTTTCACCAAATCTTATTTTGGGTTTCTACGTTTTGTTTGGTTCGTGTATTTGCGATTATTAATTTATCGTTTCGGTTTATATATATACATATATATATAATACTTGTGTACTTGAGTATTGACACGTATGTAATTACGTGTTTTAAAAGTTTAAATTAGGTGCTAATTTTGGGTTATTTTGACCGGGTGTCACATTATAAGTATAGGCTTCACATCAAATTTTATGTGAAGTTTGTCATAATTTCATATTAACATATTGTTTTACATGTGAAGTATTTTAAAAATACAAAGCTTCACATCATAAAATTGTGTGAATTCTTTATAAGTATATATAAACTTCACATCAAATTTTATGTGAAGTTTATCATAATTTCATATTAACATATGTGAAAAAAAAAAAAAAACTTCACCCCTTTGAAAACTCTTGTGAAGCTTAATCAAAGTTCGCATTATTTACGAAAATGCCACCCCATAGAAACTTCACTTTATTTACAAAAATACCACCTTAGAAATCAGGATTTTTGATTAAAGAAAAAAATGAAGGGTTATGATGTGTTCTCACCGTTCTCACGGAATCATCTTGTTCTCACAGGATCCCAAGTATATATATATATATATATATATATATATATATATATATATATATATAGTCATAGATACAGCGGAAGTCAAATACGATAATTTATTTCAGATAACATTCGACTCAATACATACTGTACTATAACAAACTATCCCTTTCGATAGCGTCGAATATTATATCATCGGTCCCATTTACTCGATTTATCAATCAGAGTCCTTTCTTGGTGACCTGAGATATGTACAATAGCATGCGTAAGCCTAATGACTCAGTGAGGGTTGTGTGTTTTGCGTGCAAAATACCACACACAAGGACGCTCATGCTAAAGATAGCAATTAAAATAATAATAATTGAGATCTCTGTATTATCGCATTTCAAGCCTTCAATTCACATTCCCATAATTTTCAAACACCGGGTAACCGTATTCAACCCGTGTTTCGGACTTTCCACCATATCAATTCCAAGGCTTGAAAAACGATAACATGTATATAGTATAATGAAAACTGTACGTATGCAATGCAATGCTCGAAATCTAATGCACATAGCTCGTATTTAATCAAGTAACAATTAACACATAGTAGTACATATCTCAGTTTTCATAAAATAACACGAGGATACTCACTTTACGATCTTCTCAAAGGATCATAGCGTGATTAAGATGCTTATAACTCTAGCTTGCCTTCCTTGTATTATAACAACTTAAAACCTTCTCAATATAATACTAATATATTTGTGACTATGTAATAAAGAAAGGAGAAATGGATGATTTGAAATAAAGGATCCATCGACATATTTATAGTATGAGTTAAGTAGCTTATTCAGCAAAGTTTCATCATTATTTTGCATGTTGCATATGAAGGTGTCAAACGTACGTAAAATCTGAATAACTAAGAATATGACTAAGGTGGTGAAGTGAGCTACTTGTGTATTACATGAGTTTAGCTACATATTAAGTGTGTCGATGTGTGGTAGAAGCATGACTATCCCATTCTATAACACTTCACACGTGAATCTACATGGTGATTTACCAATAATAAGAATTGCCATATGTTAACTTTGAAATTGTATATTATTAGCTTAGCTTCTTTTACTAAACATTTAAAATATTTTGATTTGTATACTTTTTAATATATACTTTTCACCGTAAATTTTGGGATGTTACATAATCGATTTCCATTATAAAAATGCAGACATATACCGATCATATTACATCGTCAATATGAGTTAACGCACAAAATTAATATGGAAGTAAGTGGTGTTTTAATCTGATGATGTATTGATGTGAAGTGTGTTTTGAAATCAAGAGGAGCAGATAAAAGTATTTTGAATACGATATGAAGATGATGATGATGATGATGATGATGATAGATATACAAACCGTAAGCATGAACCGATTCCAACTTATACAAACCACACACAAAAGATGGCGCGAGTTTTGATCAGGTGACTAAAATTATTATGCGATCTTAGCTTTTTAACTGATATGAATTGATAAGACAAGAATCAAATCAAGAATACATCAATTTAAGCAACTATTGGTGGCTCTGTGCATATTTTAGCTACTTTAGTTACAAGTGACACTTTACGTAGCTGAATAAGTAAAGTGGGTGAAGCAATTTACGGGCGTATTTCTAGCTCTGTTTTCTCTCTGTATTTAATAAATTTTTTCATTGTTTTTAATAATGTTGTATTTCATTACTGTTGTATCTCGTTACTGTTGTATCTGAATTTACAATTACCGAAAATTCCAATTTATGTTCGGCTATAAGTTCATGTTTGAAAAATGAAGTAAAATGAATATGACGTTGAGTTTGGATATTCTATGAAAAAAATTAAGTGGATCGATCCGGATCGTGATCCGATCTATTTAAATTAGTTGGATATGGATCGGATCATGGATCGGATCAAGATCCATTTAAGTTGGATCATTAATGGAGCGGATCAATATCCATTCATTGCCATCCCTATGTTTGCCCACATGAGTGTTTAATTATATTTGTGGAGTAAGGTTCAAATGAGTACAGCAACTTTGGATGAGAATGAGGGAACCAATAAGAATCTGTCACGTGTCATTTTACTCTCTCTCCTTCACATTTTTAAAAATTAAATATCTCTCAAACGGTAAGTCGAAAAATTATAAAAATTGCACCATAAAAATCAGCATTTTATTCTCTTCAATTAGAGATGTGATATACTTTCGACAAACTTTTTTTTTTTTCCATTTTTTAGTGGGTTTTGAAAACGACTAACACATGTGTTAGAAGCTGGTAACACATATATTACCAGCATCTAACACATGTGTTACCAGCCTCGTTTTTTAAATTTCTGAGTCGACTCGTAAGAATCGACTCGTGAATCGTAAGAGTTTTACAACTATGAGTAAATCCATACATAGCACGGGTCACTTTTACTAGTTGTAATATGAATGAATAGGTATATGAAACAATTAGAATATGATGTAATAACTAGCTTAAAGCTCCGCGGACTACTAATGATATTTTTGTAGTTTTAAAGTTTTTATTTTTTATTTTTTAAATAAGTAAATAAATATAAATGTTAGTGTACAGTGTTATAATTCGTGTATGTATAGCTTTAAGATCCGCAACAACGTAAGTTACTAGATTGAAATTGTTACAGATATTCAATTGAATATGAGTGTATACATTGGACCATCTATATAGGGTTAGAAATAAAGAATTATAATTAAGAAAAGATTTAAATGGAACACATTTTTATTTTAGATAGTATTGATTTTACTTAAATTAATGAAAAAAATTGATTAATATTGAGAATCTGTCGTTGAAGTTATATGTTTTATTTATTATTTTTTTTTATAGTAATATCAGCCGTAATTTTTTTATTAATATATTTAATAAGATTTAGTTTTTAAAGGGGGAAGTGTAATTATTATAATTATATCTAGATCATCAGATTGAATTGAAAAACCCCATTGAAGAGCTCAGATTGCTCCATGGAATTTTGATTTAATTATATGCAAGATTGTAATATGAATGAATAAAAATAAAATTCGACTTAATAATATAAATAAATTAAATTAATAGAATAGAAGGGCTCAAAAGGCGGGGGTCAAACAACGCCATATTTTATACTATGTAAAGGCGGGTTATTGTGTCACGCTCAAAATACGTAAATCATGTATGACGGTGAGGTTTTGGTACTATACCCGCCTTAATAAGTAAGGAGGGTTTTCAAGCCGTCACCTTTTATTCTTCGTAAGACGGGTTACTGTTACACGCTCTAGTTATCTATCAAAAACGTACCGCCATTAATTGTCGTTTGTCCCCACCTTTTTTATAACACCCCTCATTTATAATCATTTAAATATAGCAATTCGGAAGCGTAAGTCCAAATAGCTAGTAATAATTTACCTCATTTTATCAAAATATAAAATTCAACCTTTTCAAAACATAATTTCACAACAGAGGTGTTATATAAAACGTGATAAAACATTATTTTAAACAAATCCACTATCAGAGTAACGCTTCACGGTCAAACATTCCTTCTAGTCCAACTTCTTGCCCACCCAAATATATCAATAACCTACAAGAAGTGTTATGTGGGGGATTAGCATAAAGCTAAGTGAGTAGATAACTAATCAACAGGCTAACTTAGCTCAACAACTTTGCATACAACAATTAACACATAACCAACAAAGTAGACAATATCACCATTTAGCAAAGCAACAGGGCAACAGTTCAACTGGTCAACTTATCATCAAAGCAACTATTCAACAAGCAACTGACTTCATAATGAGGCATCGATGGCTCTGGGGATAACCATAAAACCCGGGAGGCTCCCCAAGAACACTTACCCAACCATATCCGTATGGCCATAACGGACGAGACCGATAGCTAGTGGTTATTCTCAACTAACACAGGAGGTGTGTTAAACCTTGAATAACCGACTAGCCCAACCAACAGTTCAACAACTTGTTGACCTCATTAACAACTGATGCCCGAAGGCCAACAACAAGTCCAGTGATCACATAATCAACAAATCACATATTCATCAGGTCAACGTTATTATATCAACCATATTATTACTAACTATAATAATCATCATGGCAACTACAATAGTAATAATATGTTACTTGTTGTAACCAAACTCGTTACAACCAAGTTATACTGAGGATTAGAGATCCACTCACCGACCACCTCAGGCATCCACTCAGTAGTCTAATATCACTGAGTCTTCTGCTCAACTGGAATTACAACAAAATAGAACAAGTTAGTTACTTGTTTTAAAATATATATATGACATCATATTAATTCATCTTCATAAAACAACATATTTAATATCCAATATAATATCTTCATTCAATCACGGTAATCACTTTCTATCACAATTCACATAAATTGCTACTTATTTACAATAATTCAACATACTTCATCTCTAGATTATGAATAACCAATTAACATCATTAATTCATAATCATTTAACAAGTTTATGATTCCCATGATCCTCTTATCATATTAGTACACCTTAATCATTGTTAATTAACATCATGAGATCATATAAAAAGACTATCAACCTCCAATATCACTAATTCACCAAATCACAAATATTAAGTTTAATGAGTACTTAACAGTTAAGTTCACACAATCATCATCTTTAATCATCATTTAAGTGCTCTTAATCACCAAAATGCTAATTTTATCATATAATTCATTGTCATCATCAAGTTCATCAATAACCTCAAGAGCACTTAATCAAATTCTTTAATTTCAAGTTACAACTAAACTTATAATCATGAATTAGGCACTAACTAACAACTATAACATAACAATAGGCTTCAATTTCATATCAATCATCCTAATTCATCATTTACACCAAAAACCCATTTAGGTTTTCATTTAAATTCAATCCTAGTTCAAGAACATGAATTTACTCTATATCATCAATCAATAATCATCACATAGCATCATATATCACAAGTAATCATCATCTAAACTCAAGAATCAAATCAATTCATCATTTCATAATTTAATCTAACATTTGAGTTTATGAAGGAGACTCACTTACAAAGGATGGATGAACAAATGATAGAAGATAGAGGATGATGATGATGCTTGTTAAAAGATTACAACTTCAATTTACACCATTAATTTGATGATTTGAGTTTTTGATTTAAGTTAGGGTTTTTGTTGAAATCTTGAAATAAAATGAGGAAGAATTAAAGGAATTGGGAAAGTGATCAACAAAAGGGATCGGCCCTTTATTTAACCGACCTAATATTTTAGGTATTTTATACCCGCTCTAAATCTATTGTCTGACACTTAATTACTAGTTGCGAGAAATTTATTTTATTGTACCGTCAACTCTAATGATTTAAAACAAGCAACATTTTATTTATCACCATAAGTCCTGAGACCTATTTATCTAAGTTTCTCAATTAAACCATTTATATCAAATAAATTTCTAAAACTATAAAATACTCAATTTAAATAGAAAACTACCAGATCACTTGAGAGGATGTTACAATTCTCCCCTCCTTAAAGAGATTTCGTCCTCGAAATCTGTTCACCCTTAATCACTCTAGTGTGAAAGAATCATCTATGCCTTCTTATTTCTATTACTTATGCACATCTTTAGTCACCTCAACATCAACTATACCCACATATATTTATATAGCTATATGTTATTGCATCACTTTACACACCACCAGTGTGCAATTCCACTGAACTTTCTTAAACACATAGATTGTGTTTTACCTCTACTTATTTTCTTAGCACAAAATGTTATTTTCAACACACAGTGTAACATCGTCAATTGTTTAATTACACTATATACACCCCTCATACATTACTTCCTTGAGCAACTCATAAATATAGATATATTTGTTCAGTCCTTTCCACATGCACTTATCAAAATGCACATGCTTCCCTCTTTCCTCCTGCACCAATACAGTGCTTATACCCTGCCTCTAATAAGTTAAATCAACCACTTACATAGTCAAGTAAAGTATCATCTTCATCACGGCAACAATTATAGTAGAAAAAAAAATACAACTATAACTACAACAACAACCACAATAATGACAAGTGGTACCGGACACTACTACATGCATCTTAGCAACAAGTTGTAACTCGACTCGTCACTAACAATTTAATTAATAATCATATACTTCCTTAGTTATCACCTTGCTAGATTTTCAAATTTTAGCAACTAGTTAATTACTACTTTACAACGTGCAAATATAAATACAACTTGATTATATGGAATCCTTTACTCGGCAGAATCCACAATCATATAATCTTCAACATATAAGAATAACTAATAAGCCATATGTAGAGGTCAAATTCTGTAGTTAAAATTATTATCATGTAATCAACTAACATCACGTCACACCAAATTTGGATGCTAAACAACATCTGTTAATACCAAACATCATCAACGGTATTTCTACAACACAAGATGTTGTCATTAATCACCCATCCAAAAATATTAATTCAATGTTATTCACAATCAACTGACTTCTACTTTGCTTAAATCATCCTTTAAAGACTACTAGTTGTAATTAACTATATACATATCTCTTGTACCATAGTTACCACATTAAACAACAACTTAATGGTTTATTACTCTTTTATTTTAGTCAATCCTTGACTATATCTCACTACAGGTCAACATATCTTACATGCTCTTTTAAAAAAAAAAAACAATTTTACTTTATCTGGTACTGAGTAGCCTCAACAACTCCATGTGAAATGGCATAATATAAATACGTTGGCCAGACGTCGTCATATTATGTCAGTCACACTTTATTCTCAGGCCACTTCATACCATTTATCTCCTAAGTAATTATCTTTACTCTCACATATTGCTCAACAGTAATATCAACACTTTACACAATTACAACAACCTGTAATAGCAAGTATATTCCCAATTATCAACCTGCTACTATTTTCAACTTATCACTTTTAGTAAGAACTACTCATATTATCATGTATATATTAACAATATAAGCGTACTACTCCAATGTCTGACACAAATACATCAATCAACTTCTTTATTACCCAATTCAATATCCAGTATTATTTATACAACTTAATACTTATAGTACATTTAGTACTAAACAATTCATCAATAATATAAGTGATATTCAACACATAATCATCAATCTATATACCTTTAATCAAATTACAATTGAGTATTTCACGCTCAACTATTACATCTATATAAGCTCATGTGCTTATTTCGTAATTTCTTAAAACGCTTAATTCAACACTTTCTATTACTCTATATGATTCAATACTTTATCATATTTCAATTTATCCACATAATATGATCTACATAATCCCATAATCAATGTTTACTAACTCTATTTAACAATAGCCAACAATACCATTTACTGGTCTACTTTGTAGTTAAGTAAACCGCCTACAATCGACTCATACACAATGAACCATATAGACCTCTAAAAACAAGTTTTAATATTGCATATTGTCACAGGAATGATCTCTGGACTCAAAGAAACAAAAGCCCAATACAAAACATAAGCTGAAAGTTCAAAATAAGGTTCGAAAAACAATAAAACGCGATTTTTGAGCCCCAAACGACCCCGAAGTGCCGAAAACTGACAGGGCTCATGGCGAAGCGATAAGCTTTGACCGTTGGGCCGTTTTTGAGTGGACATGTAAATTTCGTCTGAATCGGACACCGAAATCTTCTAGCGGAAATTTCTACGTCAAACGTTACGTCGAACGTCGGAAAAAAAAAAAAAAAAAAACTTAAAAAAATATTTTTCACAGAAAAGAGCCACAAGCCGCCGGCTATAGGGTCAAGCCGCCGGCTTCATACACCAAGCCGCCGGGTCCAAGTTCCAGCCGCCGGGTGAATTAAGTTTTACACAAACAGAACTATTTTGCGGTATATGGGCTACAGCAGCCGCCGGCTTGGGTGACCAGCCGCCGGTTTACACCCTCCAGCCGCCGGGTTTACACCCCCAGCCGCCGGGTCCCTTGTCTGTACAGCAGCCTGCACAACTTAGTGCAAAAATGCGAAATTCAAACACGCATATCTCCCAAACCGTAAAGAATTAAGGTCTGAAATTTTGCAGGCACCTTTATATAATCAAAATGCAACTTTTCATTTTTTCACTTTTTCAATTTTCACATTTTACGAGAAAACGGACGTGTAACTCATTTTAGGCCATTTCCGACCATTTTGGTGGACACGTCAAAATCCAATCCACATGGTTTCTGACTTTAACCTTTTAACAACATGTTTATACATATAATTATGACGTGTGAGCACTTTCATCACTTTCATATACTCGTTATATCATGTTTTAACTAATCGACCCGTTTAAGGGTCTAATTGGACACTTTTAAGAAAATAACCACATTGACTACCCAAATCATTTTCATCACCTTTTACTACTATCTTTATGACTTAAAGTCACATTAACATTCTTCTTAATCAGACCACTACACATTTTAACCTTTTAACCATCAAGTGACCCATTTGGGCACTTTAACAACCCATTTGGGTTTCAACCAATATGTTCACTAATCTAACACCCATTTTACACTTCTTTGACTTTACCAAGTCAAACAACTTCACTTCCAATATCGGTGTCATATTATAACCTTGAAACACTAAATTCACATAAAATCATCAAATTCACAACAATTACAACAAGTATTCAACCATGACTTTTCACAACTTGTCAATACATATAAGTTTGGTTGACCACTTCGACTTCATTGCTTTTCTACTTTTAGTATATAGATCATATTTCAACCACAATCATGATCATTATTAATCATATTAACACATAAACATCTTGCCACATTCATCACTTTATGACATAGTAAATTCCAAATTCGACTCTACTAATTTCAACTTTGACTTTTCTGTGTCAAACATACAATTCCCAATTATTATTTCACAATAACTAGTAATCCCACATAATAATTCATACAACCAATTTCATATTTTAATTTCATGTTGTAGACACAATTAATTCCACATAATAGCACTATTACAACTTATTCAATAATGTGTCTACTCAATTCAACAATATATTACACCTTTCTATGATGTTAAACATCTCATTTAGTATCTCCTCATCAGATTTACAAGCAACTATTATCAAGGATTCATCACTGAGAAATCATAGCAGTTTGATCCAATTTACTCTACTAATAATCATATCATGGCAAATCAAACAATTCAAGCTTATTAAATACATCAAGCTTATTAGAAAATACCTGGTATATCTAGGCCCACAAGTATTGAGGAATCATTGAGAATACCCTTCGGTTTCTCACATTCCTCCGTCTCTGCAACAAAACAACACTTTTGCAACATGTTATAGGTTAGTACATTTGCAACAACTAATTTCTCATGCAACTATTAATCCCGCACTCCTAGGAATGTTTGACTTGACACTACCATAGATTTGGGATTGAACACATTGAAATGTCCAATTCACCCAAACCTATGCTCTGATACCAACTTATAACACCCCTCATTTATAATCATTTAAATATAGCAATTCGGAAGCGTAAGTCCAAATAGCTAGTAATAATTTACCTCATTTTATCAAAATATAAAATTCAACCTTTTCAAAACATAATTTCACAACAGAGGTGTTATATAAAACGTGATAAAACATTATTTTAAACAAATCCACTATCAGAGTAACGCTTCACGGTCAAACATTCCTTCTAGTCCAACTTCTTGCCCACCCAAATATATCAATAACCTGCAAGAAGTGTTATGTGGGGGATTAGCATAAAGCTAAGTGAGTAGATAACTAATCAACAGGCTAACTTAGCTCAACAACTTTGCATACAACAATTAACACATAACCAACAAAGTAGACAATACCACCATTTAGCAAAGCAACAGGGCAACAGTTCAACTGGTCAACTTATCATCAAAGCAACTATTCAACAAGCAACTGACTTCATAATGAGGCATCGGTGGCTCTGGGGATAACCATAAAACCCGGGACGCTCCCCAAGAACACTTAGCCAACCATATCCGTATGGCCATAATGGACGAGACCGATAGCTAGTGGTTATTCTCAACTAACACAGGAGGTGTGTTAAACCTTGAATAACCGACTAGCCCAACCAACAGTTCAACAACTCGTTGACCTCATTAACAACTGATGCCCGAAGGCCAACAACAAGTCCAGTGATCACATAATCAACAAATCACATATTCATCAGGACAACGTTATTATATCAACCATATTATTACTAACTATAATAATCATCATGGCAACTACAATAGTAATAATATGTTACTTGTTGTAACCAAACTCGTTACAACCAAGTTATACTGAGGATTAGAGATCCACTCACCGACCACCTCAGGCATCCACTCAGTAGTCTAATATCACTGAGTCTTCTGCTCAACTGGAATTACAACAAAATAGAACAAGTTAGTTACTTGTTTTAAAATATATATATGACATCATATTAATTCATCTTCATCAAACAACATATTTAATATCCAATATAATATCTTCATTCAATCACGGTAATCACTTTCTATCACAATTCACATAAATTGTTACTTATTTACAATAATTCAACATACTTCATCTCTAGATTATGAATAACCAATTAACATCATTAATTCATAATCATTTAACAAGTTTATGATTCCCATGATCCTCTTATCATATTAGTACACCTTAATCATTGTTAATTAACATCATGAGATCATATAAAAAGACTATCAACCTCCAATATCACTAATTCACCAAATCACAAATATTAAGTTTAATGAGTACTTAACAGTTAAGTTCACACAATCATCATCTTTAATCATCATTTAAGTGCTCTTAATCACCAAAATGCTAATTTTATCATATAATTCATTGTCATCATCAAGTTCATCAATAACCTCAAGAGCACTTAATCAAATTCTTTAATTTCAAGTTACAACTAAACTTATAATCATGAATTAGGCACTAACTAACAACTATAACATAACAATAGGCTTCAATTTCATATCAATCATCCTAATTCATCATTTACACCAAAAACCCATTTAGGTTTTCATTTAAATTCAATCCTAGTTCAAGAACATGAATTTACTCTATATCATCAATCAATAATCATCACATAGCATCATATATCACAAGTAATCATCATCTAAACTCAAGAATCAAATCAATTCATCATTTCATCATTTAATCTAACATTTGAGTTTATGAAGGAGACTCACTTACAAAGGATGGAGGAACAAATGATAGAAGATAGAGGATGATGATGATGCTTGTTAAAAGATTACAACTTCAATTTACACCATTAATTTGATGATTTGAGTTTTTGATTTAAGTTAGGGTTTTTGTTGAAATCTTGAAATAAAATGAGGAAGAATTAAAGGAATTGGGAAAGTGATCAACAAAAGGGATCGGCCCTTTATTTAACCGACCTAATATTTTAGGTATTTTATACCCGCTCTAAATCTATTGTCTGGCACTTAATTACTAGTTGCGAGAAATTTATTTTATTGTACCGTCAACTCTAATGATTTAAAACAAGCAACATTTTATTTATCACCATAAGTCCTGAGACCTATTTATCTAAGTTTCTCAATTAAACCATTTATATCAAATAAATTTCTAAAACTATAAAATACTCAATTTAAATAGAAAACTACCAGACCACTTGAGAGGATGTTACATTTTTAGTCAATAAGCGGTTTTCTATCTAGGACCGCCTTTTACTGGCAGCTTAATAGCTTACTTTTGTAGTAGTGGTGGAAACATCATCACCCATTATTATAATTATTAAGGAAAATGATAACAAGAGCCCTTAGGGCTTTCATTAAGACCTGCAGACATGCATCAATAGTTGTACAAAGACCATAACAAATTCCATGATATGTCTTCTAAATTTATGCTGGCCTCCTAAATTTACGTTGAATGTACAATCATTTATGCATGTTCAAGTTTATAAACGAAAACCCTAAGGACTTCAAAACGATTCTATTATTAAGTTACTAAGATATATTCAATTCGTTGTTAACTCTTTTTTTTTTGGCTATCGATCTTGCTTTCCTAATTCTTATTGCTTTCCTAATTTCTTAAGCATAGTGTGTTGTAACTATTTGGTAAAGCTAAATATATTGAATATGAATTAATGATCATATTAATTCAAAGATTATTCTCTATTTTTAATATGTTTTAACGGAGTAATAGCAAAATGCCCGCCCGATGCGGCGGGTAAACAACTATTAGCTTCACATGTATTCGATATAAAGTATTAAATCAAAAATTAGAATTTATATGACGATACACTAAGATATGTTGTTTCTAAAAGGAACAAAGTAACATTTTTACCCTTTTTAAAAATTGTTAAAAAATGCGTAACAATATATATATATGTACATAAAATGTCGTTGTGAACTCAATAGTCGGGTTGCGAGTCTCTAATAGCCAGGTGTCATGTTGGGAGGTGCGGAGTCGTTGGCTGTTATTTTTTATTTTTTCTGTAGTATTTTAATACAAAACATTATATTCATGAAATTGTAATTCCAAAATTTGATTAAAAAATTGAAACTCTAGAATACAGAAATTGATGATATCAAAACAAAATATGGAATGTAAGTAAACCAGTAAATTTATAATATGATACAAAAAGACATCAAATAGTTCGTTTCTAACTTTTTAAAACACTAAAAAACGTGTAAAATTTAGCGAAAATAGATTTTGAAGGCTTTAATGGCCGAATTCGACTCCAAACGATGAACAAACCGTCTTCGGCGGTTTGCTATCATGTTCGTCTCGTTTTTACCTTTCCAACATAATTAACACATCGCGTACCTCCTTACGGTTTAAAAGTTATGTCATGTTTTAGTAAAAATTAGAGTTTGGTATATGTAAGGATATATTAGTAATTTCAAATAGGTTTTTCAAAGACTCGTATAAACTTCAAGGGTAAGTAGTTAATTCCCTTATAAAAAAATACCTAAATTGCTTAATATTTTAGTAGTAGGCATATAAAAGAATTAATTAATTAGTATTTAATGTCATAGGTTAGTTACTTTAATTTTTATTAATTATAGTATTAATTGCATATAATAATTATAGTATTAATTACATTTAATATATTTAGGGGTATATTAGTAATTTCATGTAGATATTTTAAATTTTAATAGTAATATAAGGAGCAAAATAGTAAAATGTATCTTTAAAAAAAAAACCTTGAAATGCATTATATATGAGTATAGATAATAGTAATATTGGGGGCAAAAAATAGTAAAATCTATCTTAATAAAAAAAACCTTGAAATGCATTATATATGAGTATAGATAAAAAAAATAACCTAAATTGCTTAATACACTAGTACAAAAATGACTATTTAGAGTGCAGTGTTATAGCGGTTTTACGTGAAAATCGCTATAAAAAGTAAAAAGTGGGTCCAAAATTTTTTTTAAACGGTTTAATGGCATTACTTGTAGCGGTTTAAAAAAAAACCGCTCTAATTACTTATATTTATAGCGGTTTAGTAAACACCGCTCCAAAAGGTAGCATTATTTGTGGCGGTTTAAAACAACCCGCTTCAAAAAAGTACAATTTTAGAACGGTTAAGTAAAAAACCGTTTCAAATAGAATAAAATGGAGTGGTTATTTTCAAAGTAAAAAAATGAGTTTGTGAACCGCGCTATAAAATAACAAAGAACCGCTCCATAAAAGAACTATATAGCACGTTCTTTGAGAACCGTGTTATAAAATAACAAATAACCGCCCCATAAAAGTATTTTATAACGCGGTTCACATGAACCGCGCTATAATATAACAAATGACCGCCCCATAAAAAGTATTTTATAGCGCGGTTCACATGAACCGCGCTATAAAATAACGCTCCAAAATAATTATATAGCACATTGTTTAAGAACCGCGCTATAAAATAACAAATAACCTGTAACACCCCCAAATTTAACAGTTTGCGGAAGCATACTTTGGGTGTTACTAATCAATATACAAAGCACAAGATATACAGTAAACGACCTCTAAATGAGACGTTTTGTAAAATAATTACATTTCATAATTTAATCGTTTGAAAACATATAGTTTTCTTTACAAAAATATATAAGCCTAGAGTCCGCGTATGTGGCAGGAGATTCTATTAAATAACCATAGTTACAAAAGATAATGCCAAAGAATCTCCGTTAAATGCAGTTTGGAAATCATGCGACTCTAGCTAGTAATCCTGGAGTGATCCTACTCCGTAAGTGTACCTGAGAATACATGCTAAAAAGGGTCAACCAAAAGGTTGGTGAATCTCACAGGTTTATCAGTAAATAATCAGTTTGAACACAAGATTTCATCAGTAGTACCCGTAGGCGTATATCAAGTATTTGCAAATCCAGTAAAAGTAAAGTAATCAAGTTATACCGTTGCCATGAGGCTCATAATCGAAGCTTAACCCGTAAATAATCAGTTGCTCCCGTGACATGCTCGTAAATGAGCAAGCATAAGTGAACGAAATAATAGTCGCCCGTTTATACATAACGGTTCGTGGTAGCGCTATTACCCCGGGCGGGGAGGGTCATTTCCCTAATGGATCCATTAACTACTGTTCGCGCTTAAGTCCATAACTAACGATATATGATGGAGAGACTTCAGTAAATAGTAATTAACTCATGCAATTCCGTTTGGTATAGAAATCAGTTTAGTACTTGTGTTCAGGAAAAATAAGTAGCATGTATCTCCCCCAATAAGATAAAACAGTAAAAGTGGGGCCGTAAGACTCACCTGAGTCTTTGCAAGTACGTTTATATCAATAAACGAGTAAGTAATATCAACCGTAGGTTCTCCGAACCCGTAACCTTCAAATGCCTAAACATATAAAGTTAAGTAAGTAGATGTCTCGCAAGACCATCTAGGCTAGTTGTTTACACAACTCATTATGTCCAAGTGTTTGTTTAGTAATCTGTTTGTAGTTTGAAGACAAATATGGCCCGTTGGTGACGGTTTGTAATAATGATTCAAAGTGTTATCATTATATGTATCGTTGAATCAGGTTTCGTTATTTGTAAGTGTTCAACACTTAGTGTGAAAAGTATTTACAACATTTAATGACGGGGGTCCGGGGGCAGCGCCCCTGGTAGCGGGGTCCAAGGGGCGGCAGCCCCTGGCTGGGGTCGAGCTGCCAGGTCAGCTTGGAAAATTTTTATTTCTACTATATTGCTTTGACGAAAAACGCATCTGGATCCGAATTTGGGTAAAATCAGGTGTTAAAATCTTGGTTCCGACACTTAGTAAAAATCTTTGTTTTTCTAGTTTCTGGTTTGTGCGACGTAGCATGCGACGTTGCAAGCGACGTAGGGTGCGACGTGGGCAAGTACGTCGCATGATGCGACCTTCGCAAATCAATGCGACGTAGGGGGCTGCGTCGCTAGTGCGACGTTGAGATTTTTGTGCGACGTAGGTCGCGACGTCGCTAAGTGCGACGTTGGCCACTTAATGCGACGTTTTGAGCTACGTCGCAGATAGCCCAGCGTCTCTGCGACGTAGCGGTCTGATCGGAAATTGGTGGCCGGAAAATCGGTCGAAAAACTTCCGTTAGGTCCAAATCTTTTACCCAACCCATTTTTGGACATTTTAAGCATATATAAACCATAAAAACGTAAAAATGAGTAAAAATGGAGAGTTTCGGGTTTTGTCGGGAACTTACAATTTGCCGAAATGAAATTCCGGAAAGATAGGATTGTAGATCGCGAAGTGGTGAACGTTTTTCTCCAAAGAGGTGGTATGATCCGGCGTCGTTTAGTATGTTTATTTTGCGGTTATGTGAGATTTTTGGTGATGAAATTTGAGAGAAAGAGAAGAGAGGAGAGAGAGAGAAAATGAAATAAAGAAAGAAAAAGGAAATGGTGGGAGGTTATATCCTCCACCATTTTCAGTCTGCGCACTGCGCCTCGCGCGGTGTTCGTTTATTCCGTCGTTTAAACGTTAAATAATTATTTTACATTTTAATTGGTACGTTTTAAATTACAATTTATTACGCGATATTTTATTTAAATATTTTACAAATCACTTTATATTTGAATTATAAAATGGTAAGTTATTTTATTTAGTTTGCGCGTTTTTAATATCTAGATTTGGGTACGTTTTGTTTGTACGATACGAATGAATACGAAATATTATCATAATGATATTTTTGACATAAAAGCGTTATTAAAATTTGTCACCAACGTCCGTATTAAATTGAATCGAAATACATTCGATTTAAATTGCGTACGATTTAACTAAATCGCATTTTCGTATATATTCAACAATATATAATTCGATACATAAATTAGCCTAACACAGAACTAATTACATGTATTTACAAAGAATTAGGCACTAATCCTAGTCCTAATTTGCCGGTTGTTACTTTCTCCCCCTGTTAAAAGAATTTCATCCCGAAATTTAAGTCGAAGTCGCGTTAGGGGCAGAATCGGTGAATAAATGGGGATACTTGAGTCGTATTTGGTCTTCCCGTTCCCAAGTGAATTCCGGACCGCGCCGCGAATTCCACCTAACTTTGACGATTGGAATACGACTTTGTTTCAGTTGTTTGACCTCACGGTCCATAATTTCGACGGGTTCCTCAACGAAATGTAGTTTGTCATCGATGCGAATCTCGTCAAGGGGTATAATAAGTGTCTCGTCAGATAAACATTTCTTTAAGTTAGAAATGTGAAAAGTAGGGTGCACGCTGCTGAGTTCAGAGGGCAGCTGCAGTCGATATGCTACTGGACCTATCTTCTCGAGGATCTCAAAAGGTCCAATGTACCTGGGGTTTAATTTTCCGCGTTTGCCGAATCGGATTACGCCTTTCCAAGGCGATACCTTTAAGAGTACTCGATCCCCAACTTGGAACTCGAGTGTCTTGCGTCTCACGTCAGCATAGCTTTTCTGACGATCACGCGCGGCTTTGAGTCGGTTTTGGATTTCAACGATTTTCTCTGTGGTTTCATGTATAAGTTCAGGACCAGTGAGTTGACTCTCTCCCACTTCAGTCCAACAGATCGGTGATCGGCACTTACGACCGTACAGTGCCTCAAAAGGTGCAGTTTTAATGCTGGCGTGATAGCTGTTGTTGTACGAGAACTCGCACAACGGTAGATGTCTTTCCCAATTTGTACCAGAATCAACTACGCAGGCTCGTAGCATGTCTTCCAGTGTCTGAATAGTTCGTTCGCTCTGGCCATCGGTCTGAGGATGGTACGCGGTACTCATATCGAGACGGGTACCCAGTGATTTTTGGAGTGATTGCCAGAAGCGAGATGTGAATCGAGCATCCCTGTCAGAGATAATCGAGATAGGGACACCATGTTGGCAAATGATTTCTTTGATGTAAATTTGTGTAAGGCGTTCCATTTTGTCGGTTTCTCTGATTGCCAAGAAATGAGCCGATTTGGTGAGACGATCGACGATCACCCAAATGGTATCGCAACCGCTCGCCGATTTAGGTAGTTTGGTTATGAAATCCATGGTAATTTGCTCCCATTTCCATTGAGGAATTTCAGGTTGTTGGAGCAATCCGGAAGGTCTTTGGTGCTCGGCCTTGACCTTGGAACAAGTTAAGCATTTGCTGACGTACAAAGCAATGTCAGCTTTCATATTCGGCCACCAGTAAAACTCCTTGATGCCGTGATACATCTTGTCGGATCCCGGGTGGATAGAATATTTGGACTTGTGAGCTTCATCCATCACCAAGTCCCGAAGGTTCCCGAAATTAGGCAACCAGATTCGGTTAGAGAAATTCCTAACTCCGTTGGGTCTGATCTCGAATTGTTTATCCATGCCTCGCAAGGCCTCGTTCTTGAAGTTATCGGGTTTCAGGGCTTCGAGTTGGGCAAGATGTATTTGGGTGGTGAGATCGTTATGAAAGGTAATACTGAGTGCCCGGACTCGAAGTGGTTTTGTTCGTTCTTTACGGCTGAGAGCATCAGCAACCACGTTTGCTTTGCCCGGATGATATTTGATCTCGCAGTCGTAATCGGTGAGTAATTCAACCCATCTACGTTGCCTCATGTTAAGATCTTTCTGATTGAAAATGTGTTGGAGACTTTTGTGGTCGGTGAATACAGTGCTGCGGGTACCATAAAGATAGTGTCTCCAGATTTTTAAGGCGAATACCACGGCCCCTAGCTCGAGGTCGTGAGTCGTGTAGTTTTTCTCGTGAACTTTAAGTTGTCGGGAGGCGTAAGCAATGACCTTGTCTCGTTGCATCAGCACGCAACCGAGACCTTGGTGAGAAGCATCGCAGTATACCACGAAGTCATCGGTGCCTTCGGGTAGAGATAGAATGGGTGCACTGCAAAGCTTGGATTTCAACAGTTGAAATGCCGATTCTTGTTTGTCGGTCCAATCGAATTTCTTTTCCTTCTGAGTCAGCACGGTGAGGGGTTTAGCAATTGTTGAAAAGTTTTCGATGAAACGGCGGTAGTAACCGGCCAATCCCAAAAATTGGCGTACTTCGGTGGGAGTGGTTGGTGCCTGCCAATTCTTGATTGCCTCGATTTTTGACGGGTCTACATGAATTCCTTGACTGTCGATAACGTGTCCAAGGAATTGAACGGTGTTTATCCAGAACTCACACTTAGAGAATTTTGCGTAAAGCTCCTCGTGTCTAAGTAGTTCTAGAATGGTTCTGAGGTGTTGTGCGTGCTCTTGTTCGTTTCGCGAATAGATAAGAATGTCATCGATAAAAACAATGACAAACTTGTCGAGGTACGGTTTGCACACCCGTTTCATAAGGTCCATGAATACAGCCGGTGCGTTGGTTAGGCCAAAGGGCATTACTTGGAATTCGTAGTGCCCGTAACGGGTTCTGAATGCGGTTTTTGGGATGTCAGCATCGCGAACACGCAACTGATGATAACCTGATCGAAGATCAATTTTTGAATAACAGCTTGATCCTTGAAGTTGATCGAACAGATCATCGATTCGAGGGAGTGGGTATCGGTTCTTGACGGTTAGTTTGTTCAACTCTCGGTAGTCAATGCACATCCTGAATGAACCGTCTTTCTTTTTGACAAATAAGATCGGTGCTCCCCAAGGTGAAGAACTCGGTCTAATGAATCCTCTATCCAGGAGTTCCTGTAACTGAGTGGACAACTCCTGAAGTTCGGATGGGGCTAGGCGGTACGGTGCTCGGGCCACCGGTGCGGCACCCGGCACGAGATCAATCGAGAACTCAACCTGTCTAGGTGGAGGTAAACCAGGTAGTTCTTCTGGAAAGACTTCGGGAAAGTCTCTAACGATTGGCACATCTTCAAGTCGCTTCTCCTCCGACTTGTTCTCCGTGATGTGCGCGAGGATTGCTGGGTAACCCTTTCTCAGAAATTTTCGGGTTTTTAAACAGGAGATTAAGTTTAGTCTCGACCCACCGGTCTCCCCCTGTATGACCAAGGTACTACCAGCGGCGAGAGGAATTCGGACGATTTTATCATGGCAAACAATTTCGGCCCGGTGCTTGGACAACCAGTCCATACCCACGATGACATCGAAACTTCCTAGTTCAACAGGCATTAGATCGATTGAGAAGGTTTCGTTTGCGAGGTTTAAAGTGCAATTAGGTATTACACTATTGGTTTCTATGAGTTTACCATTTGCGAGCTCTACAGTGTACTTAACATCTAAGGCCGAAGGGGTGATATTAAGTAGTGGGCAAAACTCATCAGATATGAAACTTTTATCAGCACCGGTATCAAATAATACTAAAGCAGTAAGATCGTTGAGAAGAAACGTACCCGTTACAACATTTGGGTCTTCTCTAGCTTCCCCAGCTTTGATGACAAATGCTCTACTACGAGCAGGGTTGTTGTTCCGTTTGTTGCTGTTGTTGTTGTTTTTGTTGTTTTTCTGCTTAGGGCAATTATTCTGAAAATGCCCAGCACTTCCGCACCCATAACAAGTCTTCGGGGCACTGGTGTTTCGACAATCATTGGCCAGATGCCCAAAGCGTTTGCAGTTTGTGCAAGGGCAGGAACCGTCGTGGTGACGATTGCATTTGGGACAGTAGGGCCTGCTTCCACTGTACCCTTTCTTTTCTGAAGAGCCGGATGAATAAGCCCTAATAGGCTCGGGTCTTCGGTTGGTGATTTGGTTGGATGAGTTGGGGTTTCCTTCCCACTTTCGTTTGTTGTTTGCAGGTGGGGCTGAGGTGGTGTTACGGCGGACAGCGTTTGCCGTGAGTTCATGGGCCATACGGATGGCGTTCTGGATAGTACCTGGTTTGGATGAAGTCACCAGGTCCTGGAGTTTCTCGGCCAGTCCATCAATGTATTTCTCGATCCTCTTGTACTCAGGATCGACCATGGTTGGGCACAGAAGTGCCAGCTGGTGGAAACGGTTGGTGTAACCGGTGATATCATCACCTTGCATCTTATGGTTCCAGAATTCCAGCTCTAGTTGTTTCAGTTCATCCCTGGGGCAATACTCACCCCTTAACATCTCCTTCAACTCCACCCACGGGAGTTTGTAAGCATTTGCAACGCCCACAGTTTGGGCATAGGTGTTCCACCACGTGAGTGCGGTGTCAGTAAAGGTACTAACAGAGAACTTAACTTTGTCCCCCTCCGCACAGTTGCAGATAAGAAATACCGATTCAACTTTCTCGATCCAACGTATTAGACCGATAGCTCCCTCAGTACCTGCAAAGTTTAGAGGTTTGCAGTTCTGGAAGTCCTTGTAAGAACAAGGTTTAGCAGCAGAGGTTTCAGCGGCATCGCTGTTTCTCGAGGAATTTGGTGGAGTATTCCGAGCCAAGGCTTCAGTAACAGCCTGGGTTATAAGGGAGGTAATCTGGGCATCGGTGTATGGTCGTGTCTTTGGCGGCATGACTCTTCAATAACAGAAATGAAGATACATGAGATTTTGTATGAACTTGTAACTGTCACAGATGTACATGTATAAAAGCAGTAATACATAACATCAACATGGAAAATGACAATTAAAGTGAGTTGAGATAACAAGTGATATTTAAAAGTTACATCCTACAGGGATATTACAAAAGGTGTCGGGAATTTTTACATCCGACTAGTTTATAGAGTAGCGCTAGATAGTCATTAGATTACAAGATAGATTACAAGACAAAGGCTACGCTAGTCTTCTTGTAGATTAATTTGTTCCATTAGCGCGACTAGGCGGTCCACAGTTTCTGCTAGTCGGTTGGTTTGCCTGGCGTTGTCTTCCACTAAGGCCAGTCGTTGTGCTAGTGTTCGAGAGTGATCCGCAGTCTCCTGTGAACGCTGTTCACATTCTTCTAGTCGGTCTCTTACAAGTTCATCCGCACCTAGTTCGGCGGTCATGGAATCCTGAATTATGCTTACAGAGAGGTTGGTATCCTCTTGTTCTCGCTGTAGTTGTGATATGCGGTCAAGAGCTTGAAGAAGCAGGTAGGTCATTCGGTGTTGTTCCAGTTCAAGATTTTCGAGTCTTTGCTCCTGACGGCGGAATTGGGTAGCCAATACTGGCAACGTGAGATGTGCCGAGTTCTGAGAGTTATGTACAGGATAAGGGTTGGTTCGAGGTGACCTTGTGTTCCTCCTGGCTACTCGTGGGTTCCGTGACCCATGTGAGTGAGAGTGTGTCGGACTAGGTGGTGTGTTTGCCATTCCTGTGGCAGAGTGTAAGTAAGACAAGGCTAATATATATACATATATAATATCCAGCCTAGTGTCTAGCACGTATCAAGTAATGGTCCGGTTCTCTCGTGGTCAGAGTCAACTAACGTATACCCGTTCAACATAACCATTTCAGACCTCACATCATCTTTCCTTAATTGTACATAGTTGATCAGGCTATGTTAAATTAAAGTCGTATGATGTAATTCCTGAACCAATCATGCCTAGTAAGGGAATACTGCCTAATGGTCATAGTCTAGGCCCACTAAATGCAACCTAGTTCACTATAACCTTAGGCTCTGATACCAATCTGTAACACCCCCAAATTTAACAGTTTGCGGAAGAATACTTTGGGTGTTACTAATCAATATACAAAGCACAAGATATACAGTAAACGACCTCTAAATGAGACGTTTTGTAAAATAATTACATTTCATAATTTAATCGTTTGAAAACATATAGTTTTCTTTACAAAAATATATAAGCCTAGAGTCCGCGTATGTGGCAGGAGATTCTATTACATAACCATAGTTACAAAAGATAATGCCAAAGAATCTCCGTTAAATGCAGTTTGGAAATCATGTGACTCTAGCTAGTAATCCTGGAGTGATCCTACTCCGTAAGTGTACCTGAGAATACATGCTAAAAAGGGTCAACCAAAAGGTTGGTGAATCTCACAGGTTTATCAGTAAATAATCAGTTTGAACACAAGATTTCATCAGTAGTACCCGTAGGCGTATATCAAGTATTTGCAAATCCAGCAAAAGTAAAGTAATCAAGTTATACCGTTGCCATGAGGCTCATAATCGAAGCTTAACCCGTAAATAATCAGTTGCTCCCGTGACATGCTCGTAAATGAGCAAGCATAAGTGAACGAAATAATAGTCGCCCGTTTATACATAACGGTTCGTGGTAGCGCTACTACCCCGGGCGGGGAGGGTCATTTCCCTAATGGATCCATTAACTACTGTTCGCGCTTAAGTCCATAACTAACGATATATGATGGAGAGACTTCAGTAAATAGTAATTAACTCATGCAATTCCGTTTGGTATAGAAATCAGTTTAGTACTTGTGTTCAGGAAAAATAAGTAGCATGTATCTCCCCCAATAAGATAAAACAGTAAAAGTGGGGCCGTAAGACTCACCTGAGTCTTTGCAAGTACGTTTATATCAATAAACGAGTAAGTAATATCAACCGTAGGTTCTCCGAACCCGTAACCTTCAAATGCCTAAACATATAAAGTTAAGTAAGTAGATGTCTCGCAAGACCATCTAGGCTAGTTGTTTACACAACTCATTATGTCCAAGTGTTTGTTTAGTAATCTGTTTGTAGTTTGAAGACAAATATGGCCCGTTGGTGACGGTTTGTAATAATGATTCAAAGTGTTATCATTATATGTATCGTTGAATCAGGTTTCGTTATTTGTAAGTGTTCAACACTTAGTGTGAAAAGTATTTACAACATTTAATGACGGGGGTCCGGGGGCAGCGCCCCTGGTAGCGGGGTCCAAGGGGCGGCAGCCCCTGGCTGGGGTCGAGCTGCCAGGTCAGCTTGGAAAATTTTTATTTCTACTATATTGCTTTGACGAAAAACGCATCTGGATCCGAATTTGGGTAAAATCAGGTGTTAAAATCTTGGTTCCGACACTTAGTAAAAATCTTTGTTTTTCTAGTTTCTGGTTTGTGCGACGTAGCATGCGACGTTGCAAGCGACGTAGGGTGCGACGTGGGCAAGTACGTCGCATGATGCGACCTTCGCAAATCAATGCGACGTAGGGGGCTGCGTCGCTAGTGCGACGTTGAGATTTTTGTGCGACGTAGGTCGCGACGTCGCTAAGTGCGACGTTGGCCACTTAATGCGACGTTTTGAGCTACGTCGCAGATAGCCCAGCGTCTCTGCGACGTAGCGGTCTGATCGGAAATTGGTGGCCGGAAAATCGGTCGAAAAACTTCCGTTAGGTCCAAATCTTTTACCCAACCCATTTTTGGACATTTTAAGCATATATAAACCATAAAAACGTAAAAATGAGTAAAAACGGAGAGTTTCGGGTTTTGTCGGGAACTTACAATTTGCCGAAATGAAATTCCGGAAAGATAGGATTGTAGATCGCGAAGTGGTGAACGTTTTTCTCCAAAGAGGTGGTATGATCCGGCGTCGTTTAGTATGTTTATTTTGCGGTTATGTGAGATTTTTGGTGATGAAATTTGAGAGAAAGAGAAGAGAGGAGAGAGAGAGAAAATGAAATAAAGAAAGAAAAAGGAAATGGTGGGAGGTTATATCCTCCACCATTTTCAGTCTGCGCACTGCGCCTCGCGCGGTGTTCGTTTATTCCGTCGTTTAAACGTTAAATAATTATTTTACATTTTAATTGGTACGTTTTAAATTACAATTTATTACGCGATATTTTATTTAAATATTTTACAAATCACTTTATATTTGAATTATAAAATGGTAAGTTATTTTATTTAGTTTGCGCGTTTTTAATATCTAGATTTGGGTACGTTTTGTTTGTACGATACGAATGAATACGAAATATTATCATAATGATATTTTTGACATAAAAGCGTTATTAAAATTTGTCACCAACGTCCGTATTAAATTGAATCGAAATACATTCGATTTAAATTGCGTACGATTTAACTAAATCGCATTTTCGTATATATTCAACAATATATAATTCGATACATAAATTAGCCTAACACAGAACTAATTACATGTATTTACAAAGAATTAGGCACTAATCCTAGTCCTAATTTGCCGGTTGTTACATAACCGCTCTTCTTTTCTCATTTTACTTATAAATAAACATACACACATATCTTCTCCACCACATACATATTATCTCCAGCACCCACCCATTAACTTACAGAAGCAAGATTTATTTTAGTTATTTCCTACTATAGAAAATAGATTGAAGTGATTCCGGTGATGAATAACAGTGCGTCACGGTGGCAGCAAACCAGTAATTTAATGTAAGATTAAAAGAAACTATGAATTAATATTTTTTTTAGATCTGTCTTTTGGTTCATCAGATCTGTGTTCTTACATATCTGTATTTGTGTTCAGATCTCGTCCGTGATGATGGCTCACATCTAGTTGTACTTCATCGGTTGTTGTGGTAAGCATATGTTTCTTCTATGTATATGTAGATACAATAAACATAAAAATAATATATAATTTATAGTGTGTTTATTTATATTGCAGTATCCTCAAGAAACAAATGAGTGAGTGGACTAATGGTTACTGAAAGGGCGATGAGTTGCAGTGTATCGCTAGTGCAATTGAAGAAGTTTTACTTTATAAATATATGGTTGAAGACTTGTAATACAGTACTGCTATGTTCAAATCTATTTATTTATTATTTATTGTAATTTGGAATGTTTATTTAAGATATATGTAATTTTTTGTTCGATTAAAACAGGTTGATATTTTTCATTTCAGTTATTGTGTATGTATATTTATATAAGTAGAAAAGGAATCTAATTTTTTTTCATGAAAGAAAATTAATTTCAATTTGAAGTATAAGTTGAAGTTAAACTAATGAATATATTTGGGTAATTAGCGGGAAACTGAAAATGAATATATGTTTTTGGGGGTAAAAGTAAATTTCTTTTGAATTTTCGTTTGACTTTTGAAGCGGTTCATTAGCCCAACAAACACCTCATTTATTGTCCAACAACCGTTCTATTAAAGCAAAGTAACCGCTTCAAATTCTTGCTTTTGAAACGGTCGTTTGACCGCTTTAAAAGATGTTCAGGCTTTTGTGTCGCCGGCATCAGGGGCGGTTAGTATAACACCCCACATTTTACATCATTTAAATGTAATAAACCCGGAAGCGTTAGTCCAACTTTCAACAATACCAAGTTACATTACAAATTCAAACTAATTTAAAACATAGTTCATCAACATGGGTGTTATTTCAAAACCAAAAGATAACAATGATTTATACAAATCAATATCAGAGTAACGCCTAATCATCAAACATTCCTTCCATTTCAACTTCTTGTCCACCCGATAAAATCTATAACCTGCAAGAAGTGTTAATGTGGGGGATTAGCTCAAAGCTAAGTGGGTAAATCAATAACAACAGTCCAACTTAGCATAACAACTTTGTGCACAACTACTAACCATATGCACACAACACACCTGTTTACAACTTATCCAATCACAATCAACTGGCGTCAAAGAGGACCGGTGGTTCTTGAGGTATCACCTTCTCAAAGAACACTTTAAAACCACTGCAGGCCCATACAGAGGTTTAACCGACTACTTGGTGCTACAACTCAAATAACACAGGCTACGACAATAATACTTGTACTAAGACCCTGTGTTATCCAATCAATAGCAAACCCAAGCCCAGCCTAGATGTCCGCTGGCCTCTGAATCAACTGGTGCCCAAAGGCATTACAACAAGTGATCACATAGCTACAGACTCATCATGTATCATATCAGACTAAGAGTCTATCAACAGTATTATTATTAAACCAAAATAATCATGGCAACTGAATCAATAATAACACGTTTACCCGTAATAACCAAACCTGTTACAACTAAATAACACTGAGGTTCATAGATCCACTCACCAAATACCTCAGTCGTCCACTCAGTAGTCTAATGTCACTAAGTCCTTCTGTTTATCTGAAAACACAACAGCACTACACAAATTAGTCATTTGTCCCAATGTAGATATAACATCCTACAATGGTAATCATATCAAACAACTTATTACTAACTTGTATTAATTTAACATTCTTCATTTCAAGATTATGAATAACCACTTATATCATCACAATTCACAATCACTTATCAAATTATGATCATTAGGATCACATTCTCACCTTTCTCCATCTTAATCATTGTTAACTAATATAATTAACCTATTAATAAGATTACTAACTTTCAACATCAACAATTCATCCAACACCTCATAATCATCATGAACACTTAATCAATTTTACACTTTTTAGCTTGAACATCATTAATCATCATCATGAATCAACACTAATATGATCATTAACAACAATTATCCATTATACGCTAATAACACAAGCTTAAAAGCTTTGATTCTAACAAAATCAATTAAACCCATAAACTTTATTAATGATCATATATCAATTTCATCATTTCTAAGCTAGGTTTAGATTAGAATCATCATATAATCATCAACTAGCAACTATATGATCATTACAAGCTTTAATTTCATATCAATCATCCTAATTCAATCAAATACACAAAACCCCATTTCTAGGTTTATAAAGAAACATGAAATCAACACTTACCAAATGATTAAAAGGAATAAAGGATGATTCAATCACGTTTTGAAAGCTTGAATTCGAGTTCTAGGGCTTCAATTTGATGATTCCTCATGATTTTGATAAGTAATTAGGGTTTCATGGTTTTAGTATGTATATATGATACGTATGTATGCACAGTAGGTAGAGATATTTGAGAAAAAAGCAACCGACTCAAAGTCTAAGGCTATTACATAATTGCCCAAATTTCTTTCCCCGTACTTATCAGTTATCATTGCCTGGAACTTAAAAACCATTTGCGGGGAAACATTATTTTATTTTACCGTCAACTGAGTTAATTTAAAACAATCAATAATTTATTAGTCATAATAAATTATTCGACTCTTTTCTCCTCTTATTTTAAATTAACACAACTCACTTATTTTCTGACACATTAAATAATAGTTCACTATCAGAAAATATTAAAATACTACTAGACCCGAAGACTGGGTGTTACAAATCTCTCCCCCTTAAAGAGATTTCGTCCTCGAAATCTAATCACACTTAATCACTCTAGTGAAATAGGATCATACATAACATTTCACTAATACTATATATATATATATATATCTCATACACCCACCGCTAGCCACATACTTATTCATTACTATATGTACCCAAGATGTGGTTATAATTTAATTCACTTATGCATATCATCATTATGCATATTTTTAATTACACAAACACAAAAGATGTATATATATTATTTCATCAACTTACACACCACCAGTGTGTATTTCAACTGAAATTAACCGAAACACATAAGTTGTGCTTTGCATTCTACTTCTTGTTAACACAAGATACAATATTCATCAAAATATAGCATCTTCAACTATTTAATCACAATTACTCACATCAAACGTTACTCCCGTGAGTAACTTATAAATACAGGTACACGTTTTCAATTCTTTCCACATTCACATATCCAAATGTACATGTTTCTATCCTTTCCCCCTGCACAAATACTGTGCATATATCCGGTCTCTAATAAGTTAATCAACCACTTACATGACCATTCACACTTAGTCATGTCAATTATTTAAACATATTAATCCAATTTCATCTTTATTATAACAACAACAACAACACGTAGTACTGAATACCACAACATGTATCTTAGCAATAAAGGTTCAACTTAATTCACCACTAGCAATTTAGCTAATAACCATGTATTTCTTTAGCTAAAAAGTTGCTAGATTATCTCTACTTTTGCAACTCGTCAATTTCTACTTTACAACTTGTAATTATAAACACAACTAGGTTACATGAAACTCTTTGTTCTAAGGGAATCAACATCATATAACCATTAACACGTACGAATCATCCATAAGCAATATGTGGAGGTCAAATCTTATGGGTAAAACCATTATCACATAATCAATTAGCATCCTTTCACATCAACTCGGACGCTAAATCAACACCTGTAAATACTATGCGCCATCAGCATAGGTATTTCAACAACACAAGGTGCTACCATAATTCACATATTCAATAATATCACCACAATGCAATTCACAGTCAAATGACCTCTACTTTGCTTAACTCATCTTTTAATTATTACTAGTTGCAATTCATCACACATACACATCTCTTGTACCATAGGTACCATATTAACAACAATTTATGGTTTACTACTCTTTCATTTCAGTCCATCATTGACTATTTTTCAATTACAGGTCAACATATCTTACCTGTTATTTTAAATCACATTAACTTTATCTGGTACTTAGTAGCCTCAACAATTCCATGTGAAATGGCATAATATAAATACGTTGGCCAGACGTCGTCATATTATGTCAGGTACATTTTATTCTCAGGCTAGTTCATACCATCAATCATCAAGTTATTAATCTTTACTTTCACATGTCTCACAAATGTGATATCCCAATGTACACACCTATACAACACCTTAACACAGGCATACAACCAAGTATTAACTTGCTACCATTTTCAACTTATCACTTTGAATGAAAACTACTCATATTATCAGGTATGTATAAGCAACACAGACATTCAACACCATTTTCACTATAATATTAACACAGGTGTAATGTCTAACACAATTATCTCAATCAACCTCTTTATTACCTGATTCAATATCAATTACTAGTTACATCTCTTATAGTACATTTAGTACTAAACACTTCTTCAACACTATGTGTAATATTCAACACATATTTATCAATCTAGACAACTTTAGTTGAATTACAATTGAGCATTTCATGTTCAATTATTACACAAATATAAGCTCATGTACTTTTCTTGCAATTTCTTAAAATGCTCAATTCAACACTTTCTAATATTCTACATGATTTAAATACTTCATCATATTCAACTAATTAACATATTATAGTTAATATAACTCTATAATCAATGTTTACTAATTCTAGTTAGCAATAATCAACAATATCAGTTGCTACCCGATTTTGTAGTTTAGTAAACAATCAAAAAGTAACTAATACTCGATAAGAGTAAGTAGACCTCTTAAAACAAGTTCTAGTGTTGCATATATACTCAAGAATGATCTCTGGGCTCAAAGAAACGAAAGCCCAATACAAAACGTAAGTCAAAAGTCCGAAATAAGGTCCGAAAATCAGTAAAGTGCCATTTTCGGGCCCCAAACGACCCCGAAGTGCCCAAAACTGATGGGGCTCAAGGCGAAGCGATGAGCTTTGACCGTTGGGCCGTTTTTGAGTGGACATGTAAATTTCGTCTTAATCTGACACCGAAATTTCCTAGCAGAAATTCTACGTCAAATGTTACGTCGAACGTCGAAAATTTTTATTTTCACTTACTAACGCGATCCAGGGAATAGGTTCAGGATCGCATTCCCTAGTTAAAATAATTCTGTTACCAAATTAGTCATACAAACGCGATCCGGAGAACTGAGCGGGATCGCGTTCCCAAGAACGAAATCTTCTGATCACGAAATACACATGCAAACACGATCCGGGAAACTTGGCTGGGATCGCGTTCATTAGGCCAAAAGTACTCTGTAACCGAAATCAACATGCTAACGCGATCCAGATCCCATGCTAGGATCGCGTTCCTATGCATTTTTCAGACCTGCAACTTTAATGCAATTTTTCGAAATTCAAACGCACATATCTCTTAAACCGTAAAGAATTATGGTCTAAAATTTTGCAGGCACCTTTATATAGTCAAAATGAAACTTTTCATTTTCACACTTTTTCAAAATTCACGTTTATCGAGAAAACGGACGTATAACTCATTTTTGACCATTTTCGACCATTTTGGTTGACACGTCAAAACCCAATCCACATGGTTTCTGACTCAAACCTTTTAACAACATGTTTATACATACATATGTGACGTGTAGGCATATTCATCACCCTCATATACCCATTATTTATCATTTTAACACCTTGACACGTTTAGGGGTCCAATTGGACACTTTCACCAATTTTAACTATTTTGAATACCATAACACTTTCTACACACATTCCTACTATTTGTAGGACTTAAAGTCACTGTTACATGGGTCATAACCAAACCACTACTCATTTTAACCGTTTTACCAAAAAGTGACCCATTTGTACACTTCAACAACCCATTTGGGTTTCAACACATCTATCCACCATTCCAACACCCAATTTACACTTCTTTGACTATTTTAAGTCAATTAAACCAATTTCACTTTTGATGTCATATTATACTTTAAAACACCAACTTCACATAAAATTCATTATGTTTACACCAATTACAACAAGATTTTTCAACATTGACTTTTTACAAACTAGTCAACGCATATAAGACTCAGTGACCACTTTGACTTTTACAAGTCAACAACACACATTGCAACAACTAGACACTTTCCCTTTTAAACAACCACATTCCAATTAGTGTACACTTTTTAACTTAAACAACAACATAACTTCAAATCACCTCAATTGAGATATACCAACATCTCATTTCACTACTTGGAGTCATATCAATTAAGGCTATCATGAGTTACTACTACACTTGATCATATTGCTCCCAAAAGTATTATTTCACATGAACAAGTAATTCCACATACACAACTCGTACAACCGATTTCATACTTTAATTTTATATTGTAGACATAATTAAATCCACATAATACAACTATTACACCTTATTCAACAATGTGTCTACTCAATTCAACAATGTATTACACCTTCCCCATGACACTAAACGTCTCATTTAATACTCTCATCATCACACTAACAAGCAACAATCATCAAAGACTCATCACTGGGGAATCATATCAGTCTGACTCAATTTACTTTACTACTATTTATGTCATAGCAAAATAAACAATTCAAGCTTATTTAAATACACCAAGCTTATCGAAAAATACCTGGTACACTTAGGCCCACGAGTATTGAGGAATCATTGAGAATACCCTTAGGTTCCTCATATTCCTCCGTCTCTGCAACCAAAACAACAATCTAGCAACTTGTTATAGGTTAGTACACATTTCAATAACCACTTTCTCATACAACCACTAATCCCACACCCTGGAATGTTTGACTTAACACAATTCTAAGTTTGGGATTGAACATCTTATAATGCACAATTCACCCAAACTCATGCTCTGATACCAACTTATAACACCCCTCATTTTACATCATTTAAATATAATAAACCCGGAAGCGTTAGTCCAACTTTCAACAATACCAAGTTACATTACAAATTCAAATTAATTTAAAACATAGTTCATCAACATGGGTGTTATTTCAAAACCAAAAGATAACAATGATTTATACAAATCAATATCAGAGTAACGCCTAATCATCAAACATTCCTTCCATTTCAACTTCTTGTCCACCCGATAAAATCTATAACCTGCAAGAAGTGTTAATGTGGGGGATTAGCTCAAAGCTAAGTGGGTAAATCAATAACAACAATCCAACTTAGCATAGCAACTTTGTGCACAACTACTAACCATATGCACACAACACACCTGTTTACAACTTATCCAATCACAATCAACTGGCGTCAAAGAGGACCGGTGGTTCTTGAGGTATCTGTGACACCCCCAAATTTGATGATTTGCGGAAGCTCGATTTAGGTGTCACTAATCAATATACAAAGCACATAAGATATAATGAACGACCACTATATGCGTCGTTTTAAACTTGTATTAATAAGATAAACGTTTACATCAAAATAATGTTACATTAGCTCGGTTCCTGAAATTGAGAGATTACATGGCATAATTACTTTTACAAAATATAATAATGCAATCAAATCTCTAGTTGTATGTATGCTGACTCGAGCTAATAGTCCCTGCATGTGCAGTCTACCTACTGCTGGGTACCTGTGATATATACTAAAATGGGTCAGCGAAAACGCTGGTGAGCTCACAGGTTTGTATGTCAATGTATAGTTGTAAGAACCATAAGATTTATATTGAATTTAAGATGAAATTAAGCAAAATAAAAGTTATACAATCCATGAGCACATAGTCTGAGCTTAACTTGAGCGCTAGGTCCAATTAAGGAAACCTAACTGATTTGCCTCCTACGAGTGTCTAATCCACACCCGTCTTACCAAATGCTAATACATCCGTTTGACCGGTTAGTGCGTGCTAACCCGGATGAGGATTGTCAATCCCATATGATATCATATACTAACATTCACGCTATAAATACTAGAGACTATGCTATGGAGGACTTTAAATTGATTAGCTTGAAACTCATGTAGTATTTGAAGTTTGGCACTTGCGTTCTACTTGTAAAACAAAACAGAGCAGTATTATCACACCCCTAGTTGTAAAATAGTGAAAATGGGGCTATGAAACTCACCTGAGTCTTGAAGTGTTTAATTTAATAAACTTGAAGTAATTAGCAGTGAATTGATGTCCAAAGACTTGAAACCTGAATGTGTTCACGACACTTGATTGTTATTAATTGTACCGGTATCTCGAAAGACTACCTTTGTAGTTGTTATACAACTTTATATATATATGTCCAAATTACTACGATTTGGTTGATTGAATTGATACAAGTTACATCAACTTGTTTGATTGATTTGATACAAGTTACAACGACTTGTTTGAATGAATTGATACAAGTTACAACGACTTGTTTGATTCTGAAATATGTTTGAAAACATGTACGGCCCGTTGGTGATTAATTGTAACAATAGTCTTGATGTTACCACATTGATTTCAAAGCGTTATACTTGAAAAACAAATTCCATTATGTTTGAAAAGTTGTATCGTATAAGTGTTTTGAAGTTGTACAAGTTTGACACTTGGTGAAAAATGTGCTTACGGAATCTAAGTACGGGGGTCCGGGGGCAGCGCCCCTGGTAGCGGGGTCCAAGGGGCGGCAGCCCCTGGCGGGGTCCAAGGGGCAGAGCCCCTGGCTGGGGTCGAGCTGCCAGGTCAGCTTGGAAAATTTTTATTTCTACTATATTGCTTTAAGGAAAAACGCATCTGGACTTGAATTTGGGTGAAATCAAGTGATAAAATTTTGGTCTCGACACTTAGTAAAAAGTTGGAAGTATTCTGTTTTATGCGACACAATATGCGACACTAAAGGTGTTATGCGACACAAGGGTTGTGTCGCATAGAAGTGCGACACAAGGGTTGTGTCGCATAGATGCGAGATGCTGATTCAACAGCGACATAGTGATTGTGTCGTATGAAAATACGACATAGAATACGACATAGTGGTTGTGTCGCAAAACTTACGACACAAATTCTTTGGTACGACACAAGGTGCGACATAGTAGGTTTTATGCGACACAAAGGCCAAAATACGACACAACATGCGACACAAGGCTTGTGTCGCATGGATGAACACCAGCCCAGAAAGTCCGGCTGTCTAACTTTTTCCGGCCAAAAATCCGTTTTAAACCCGTTTTCAAGCTGTAATTTCGTGTTCTATACATTGAAATGGACATATACTAGTTATAATAACAACCACAAATGAAAAATACTAAGAATCGAGAGGTTTCGGGATTTTGTCGGAAACTTACAATTTGCCGAAATGAAAATCCGGAAAGGTAGTGTTGTAGATCGTCGCGAGGTGGTCGTGAATCTCTAAAAATATTGATGATACGGTTGCGTTTCGTGGTGTTATTTGCGATTTTTAATGGTTTGGTGGTTTTGTTTGTTTAGAGAGAAAAGAAAAGAGAGAGAGAGAGAGAAGGAAGTGATGAAATGAAGAAAGAAAAGTGGGAGGTGGGGGTTATCCCCATTTTTCCAGTTTTCGCCCCGCGCTCCGCGTGGTGTTCGTTTTCTCCGTCATTTAAACGTTAAACATTTATTTTATTTGTTTTAATATACGTTTTAGAATACGAATAAATTCCCGATGATTTGATTGAAGTATTTTTATTAAAGTACTTTAGGTTGTAGTTATAAATTGTAACTTAAACTCGTTTTGTTTTGTCGCGCGTGTTTGTAATTTAACTAGGTAAATTGTTATTTATACGATACTGTTTAAACTGAAATATTACAAAATAATATTCTTGAGATATAATAGTTCCATTAAATAACGTTATGTTGTTTAGTTAAATTGTTCACCAACGACCGTATTCATTGTATCGAAATTCATTCGATTTGAAACTCGTACGATTTAAACAAACCGAAAAATTGTGTAGATATATATTCAACAATATATATAATAATTGATACATTAATTAGCCTAACACAGAACTAATTACATGTATTACAACTTGATTAGGCACCAAATTCTAGTCCTAAATTGACGGTTGTCACATTCTCCCCCTGTTAGAAGAATTTCGACCCGAAATTTTTATTGAAGTCGTGTTTGATGTGGAGTCATTGAAAAGTTGAGGATACTTAAGTCGCATTTGATCTTCCCTTTCCCAGGTGAATTCCGGACCGCGCCGCGAATTCCACCTAACCTTGACAATGGGAATACGACTTTGTTTAAGTTGTTTGACCTCACGGTCCATGATTTCGGCAGGTTCCTCAACAAAGTGAAGTTTCTCGTCAACTCGAATTTCATCGAGTGGAATAATAAGTGTCTCATCAGACAGACACTTCTTCAGATTTTAAACATGAAATGTGGGATGCACGCTGCTGAGCTCGGATGGCAGCTGCAATCGATATGCTACTGGACCAATTCTCTCGAGAATCTCGAATGGTCCAATGTATCTGGGATTCAATTTCCCTCGTTTGCCAAATCGAATTACGCCTTTCCAAGGCGATACTTTGAGTAGTACTCGATCTCCAACTTGGAACTCGAGTGGTTTACGTCTCACGTCAGCATAACTTTTCTGACGATCACGCGCGGCTTTGAGTTTGTTTTGAATTTCGACGATTCTCTCGGTCGTCTCGTGAATGATTTCTGGACCTGTGAGTTGGCTATCCCCAACTTTGGTCCAACAGATAGGTGACCGGCACTTACGACCGTACAGTGCCTCGAATGGTGCAGCCTTGATGCTAGAGTGATAACTGTTGTTGTATGAGAACTCGCACAACGGTAGATGTTGTTCCCAGTTTACACCAAAGTCAACTACGCAGGCACGTAGCATGTCTTCAAGTGTTTGAATTGTTCGTTCACTTTGGCCATCGGTTTGAGGATGATATGTGGTACTCATATCAAGTCGAGTACCCAGAGATTTTTGAAGTGATTGCCAAAATTGTGAAGTGAAGCGACTATCTCTATCAGAGATAATTGAGATTGGAACACCGTGTTTGGTCACGATTTCCTTCAGGTAGATTCTGGTGAGGCGTTCCATTTTGTTGGATTCCTTGATTGCCAGGAAATGAGCAGACTTTGTGAGACGATCCACGATCACCCAAATGGTATCGCAACCGTTCGCTGACTTTGGTAGTTTGGTTATGAAGTCCATGGCAATTTGTTCCCATTTCCATTCAGGAAGACCGGGTTGTTGAAGTAAACCAGAAGGTTTTTGATATTCAATTTTGACTTTGGAGCAAGTAAGACACTTGCTGACATAGGTGGCGATTTCAGCTTTCATGTTCGGCCACCAATAGAAGTCCTTGATACCGTGGTACATTTTGTCGGATCCTGGGTGGATAGAATATTTGGACTTGTGAGCTTCATCCATCACCAAGTCTCGTAGGTTCCCAAATTTAGGCAACCAGATTCGGTTTGAGAAATACCTAATCCCGTTAGGTTTGACTTCGAACTGTTTATCCATGCCCCGCAAGGCTTCATCTTTGACATTTTCGGGTTTTAAGGCTTCGAGTTGGGCAGTGAGAATTTGAATGTTTAAATTGTTGTGAATGGTCATACTGAGGGCTCGAACCCGAAGTGGTTTCACTCGCTCTTTCCGACTGAGGGCATCAGCAACAACATTTGCTTTGCCTGGATGATATTTGAGTTCGCAGTCGTAATCGGTAAGCAACTCGACCCATCGACGTTGCCTCATGTTGAGATCCTTCTGATCGAATATGCGTTGGAGACTTTTGTGGTCTGTAAAGATTGTGCACCTAGTGCCGTAGAGGTAATGTCTCCAAATTTTGAGGGCGAAAACGACGGCTCCTAATTCGAGGTCGTGGGTAGTGTAATTCTTTTCATGAATCTTGAGCTGTCGTGAAGCATAAGCTATGACTTTGTCTCGTTGCATAAGCACGCAACCGAGACCTTGATGAGAAGCATCGCAGTATACCACGAAGTCATCGGTGCCCTCGGGTAATGATAGAATAGGAGCACTGCAAAGCTTTTGTTTTAATAGTTGGAATGCCGACTCTTGTTTATCAGTCCAGTCAAACTTTTTGTCTTTCTGGGTCAGAGTCGTGAGTGGTAAGGCTATCTTGGAGAAATTTTCAATGAATCGTCGGTAATACCCGGCAAGACCCAAAAATTGGCGTACTTCGGTTGCAGTGGTGGGTGCTTGCCAGTCTTTAATAGCCTCGATTTTTGATGGGTCAACGTGAATCCCCTGACTGTCAATCACGTGACCAAGAAATTGGACCGTTTGAATCCAGAACTCACACTTAGAGAATTTTGCATAGAGCTCCTCGTGTTTAAGTAGTTCAAGGATGGTTTTGAGGTGTTGCGCATGTTCTTCTTTGTTTCGTGAATATATGAGGATGTCATCGATGAAGACAATGACAAACTTGTCAAGGTAAGGTTTACACACCCGATTCATAAGGTCCATGAATACCGCCGGTGCGTTGGTTAGGCCGAATGGCATCACTTGGAATTCGTAATGCCCATAGCGGGTTCGGAAAGCGGTTTTTAGAATGTCAGCATCGCGAACACGCAATTGGTGATAACCGGATCGGAGATCAATCTTTGAATAACAACTCGATCTTTGAAGTTGGTCGAACAAATCATCGATTCGAGGAAGTGGATACCGGTTCTTGACAGTTAACTTGTTCAACTCTCGGTAGTCGATACACATTCGAAAAGAACCGTCTTTCTTCTTAACAAATAGGACCGGAGCTCCCCAAGGTGAAGAACTCGGCCTGATAAATCCTCGTTCCAGGAGTTCCTGTAATTGGGTGGACAACTCCTGAAGTTCGGATGGAGCTAAACGGTATGGTGCTCGGGCCACAGGCGCAGCACCTGGTACAAGATCAATTAAGAACTCAACCTGTCTTGGTGGTGGTAGACCAGGTAGTTCCTCGGGAAAGACTTCTGGAAAGTCTCGAACAATTGGAACATCCTCAAGTCGCTTCTCCTCCGACTTTTTCTCCATGATGTGCGCGAGGATTGCTGGATAACCCTTTCTCAGAAATTTTCGGGTTTTTAGACAAGATATGAGGTTAAGTCTCGTCCCACCGGTCTCCCCCTGTATGACCAAGGTTCTACCGACGGCGAGAGGTATGCGAACAATTTTGTCATAGCAAATGATTTCAGCGCGATGTTTGGATAACCAGTCCATGCCTACGATGACATCGAAACTCCCTATCTTGATTGGCATAAGATCTATGGAGAAGATTTCGTCAGCTAGGTTTAAAGTGCAATTAGGCATCACACTATCGGTTTCTATCAATTTGCCATTTGCTAGCTCTACTGTGTACTTAACGTCTAAAGCAACAGGTGTGATGTCAAGTAGAGGGCAAAATTCATCGGAAATAAAACTTCTATCGGCACCAGTATCAAACAGAATAGAAGCAGTTAAATTGTTGAGGAGGAACATACCCGTGACCACATTCGGGTCCTGACGGGCGTCCCCTGAGTTGATCACAAAGGCGCTACTTTTGGCGTTGTTGTTGTTGTTGCGGCTGTTGTTGTTGCCCTTATTCTTCAATTTTGGGCAAGTATCCCTAAAGTGTCCAGGGTTCCCACATTCAAAGCAGGACTTAGGTTGTTGGGCATTTTTGTTAGAGGGGTTGCTGTTGGATTTGGGGGCTCGGCAATCCTTAGTCGAATGCCCGAACCTCCTGCAGTTGTTGCAAGGGGTCCTGCACTGACCAAAGTGGTGATAGTTACACTTGGGACAATAAGGCCTGTCCCCGGTGTAGTTGCGGTTGGATTCAGAGTTGGTGGTGTAGACTTGAATGGCGTTGTTTTTCTTGTTTGAATTGTGGTGGTGTTCAGTGGATTTGCGTTTGTTGTTGTTGGAGGATGAGGTGTTGGAGGTCTCACGGCTGACAACTAGGGCCATGAGTTCGTGGGCCAATCGAATGGCACTCTCAGTGGTGGTTGGTTTGGATGAGGCGACATTTCCTTGAATGCTCTCAGGGAGGCCGCGAATGTATCTCTTAATGCCCTTACTTTCCTGTTCAACCAAGCTTGGGCATAGTAAAGCAAACTGCTGAAATTTTGTGGTATAATCAGCAACATCATTTCCCTGCACCGTCAGGTGCCAGAATTCCTCCTCCAGTTTGTGCAGTTCTTCTTCAGGACAGTATTTTTCTGTCAGCTTCTTTTTCAGTTCGGCCCAAGGAAGTCGATTTGCAACCTCAAGGCCTACAGAGTTTGCGTGGGTTTTCCACCACGTGAGTGCACCTTCCTGAAAGGTGTAAGCAGCGAATTTGACTTTGTTGTTCTCAGTGCAGTCGCAGAGACTGAAAACGGATTCCATACGCTCAATCCAACGGATCAAGCCAATGGCACCTTCCGTGCCCTTGAAATAGAGGGGTTTACAGCTGAGGAAGTCCTTGTAGGAACAAGGCTTGACAGTATGAGTGGTGGTGGTGGTATCGGCTGTTTCCTCGGACGTTCGGATTGGATCCCGAGCGGCCAAGGCGTCGGCTACGGCCCGATTAACGGCAGCAGCGAGTTCGGCTTCACTGTAACTCTTTTTCTTCGGTGGCATGATTCTTCAAGAAAAAGAAACAATAGGTACGTAAGAAACTGTAACAGGATGATAATTGTGGTAGATGTACGTATTAAAGCGACATTATACACATCACAAGTGTAGTAGTTCCATAATATAGATTTAAATCGAAAGAAATTGTCAATTGATATTACGTTGTTAAACGATTACAGACAATTTCGAGTTTGAGAATTCAAAAGTTACAGACTTAGATATTGTGCCAAAAGTTCCGGGAATTGTTTCATCCGGTCAGTTTACATTAGTCCTATGAAAGCGTTATAAAGTGCAGATTCAGCCTAAGCTAATTCTGACGAAGATTGAGTTGTGGCATTAAGGCAGTGAGACGGTCAACGGACTCTGCAAGTCGGCTAACCATTCCGAGTGCCTCCTCGGTTTCCCTCAGGCGTGTCTCGCACTGAGTCAACCTTGATCGCAGGATAGTGATTTCGTTGTGATTGTCAGTCACTTGATTGTGGACGATCTCCATGGTCTCGATGGTTTCACCCACTCGATTTTCGAGAACGTTCATATTGTTGATAGTGTTTTCATGGTCTTCAGAGACCTGAGCAACTTGTCCCATTAGGGTGAGTGTCCAGTTTTCGCGGGTCTCTTGCAACTCGATGTCCATGTCACGCAATTGTTGCTCGTGACGGTGTAGCCTAGTGGCCAAATCCGTTAGTGTGAATTGATTGGGGTATGGGCCCGCTCGAGGCAACCTGGGGTTCCTCCTAGCTACCCTTGAACTTTGTGATTCGTAAGAATGAGAACGAGATGAGTTGGGTGGTATGTTTGCCATTCTGAGACAGAACGTTAGAAATAATGAGGCCTATATTCATATAATATAATATAGCCTAAGATTTGTAAGTGAGGTCTATTTATGTATATATATGTATATCACATAATAACCTATTTAGTGTCTAGCACAGACATGTTTTTAAGTCCCGTTTCTCTCGAGGTCAGAGTCAACTAGTGTATCCTGTTCAGCCATAACTTCCTTCAGATCTTACATCATATTTGTTTAATTGTACATAGTTGATCAAGATATGTTAAATTAAATTCGTATGCTGTAATCTCTGAACTGGTTATACCTAATAGGGAATACTGCCTAACGGTCATAGTCTAGGTCCACTAAATGCAACCTAGTTCACTATAACCTTAGGCTTTGATACCAATCTGTGACACCCCCAAATTTGATGATTTGCGGAAGCTCGATTTGGGTGTCACTAATCAATATACAAAGCACATAAGATATAATGAACGACCACTATATGCGTCGTTTTAAACTTGTATTAATAAGATAAACGTTTACATCAAAATAATGTTACATTAGCTCGGTTCCTGAAATTGAGAGATTACATGGCATAATTACTTTTACAAAATATAATAATGCAATCAAATCTCTAGTTGTATGTATGCTGACTCGAGCTAATAGTCCCTGCATGTGCAGTCTACCTACTGCTGGGTACCTGTGATATATACTAAAATGGGTCAGCGAAAACGCTGGTGAGCTCACAGGTTTGTATGTCAATGTATAGTTGTAAGAACCATAAGATTTATATTGAATTTAAGATGAAATTAAGCAAAATAAAAGTTATACAATCCATGAGCACATAGTCTGAGCTTAACTTGAGCGCTAGGTCCAATTAAGGAAACCTAACTGATTTGCCTCCTACGAGTGTCTAATCCACACCCGTCTTCCCAAATGCTAATACATCCGTTTGACCGGTTAGTGCGTGCTAACCCGGATGAGGATTGTCAATCCCATATGATATCATATACTAACATTCACGCTATAAATACTAGAGACTATGCTATGGAGGACTTTAAATTGATTAGCTTGAAACTCATGTAGTATTTGAAGTTTGGCACTTGCGTTCTACTTGTAAAACAAAACAGAGCAGTATTATCACACCCCTAGTTGTAAAATAGTGAAAATAGGGCTATGAAACTCACCTGAGTCTTGAAGTGTTTAATTTAATAAACTTGAAGTAATTAGCAGTTAATTGATGTCCAAAGACTTGAAACCTGAATGTGTTCACGACACTTGATTGTTATTAATTGTACCGGTATCTCGAAAGACTACCTTTGTAGTTGTTATACAACTTTATATATATATGTCCAAATTACTACGATTTGGTTGATTGAATTGATACAAGTTACATCAACTTGTTTGATTGATTTGATACAAGTTACAACGACTTGTTTGAATGAATTGATACAAGTTACAACGACTTGTTTGATTCTGAAATATGTTTGAAAACATGTACGGCCCGTTGGTGATTAATTGTAACAATAGTCTTGATGTTACCACATTGATTTCAAAGCGTTATACTTGAAAAACAAATTCCATTATGTTTGAAAAGTTGTATCGTATAAGTGTTTTGAAGTTGTACAAGTTTGACACTTGGTGAAAAATGTGCTTACGGAATCTAAGTACGGGGGTCCGGGGGCAGCGCCCCTGGTAGCGGGGTCCAAGGGGCGGCAGCCCCTGGCGGGGTCCAAGGGGCAGAGCCCCTGGCTGGGGTCGAGCTGCCAGGTCAGCTTGGAAAATTTTTATTTCTACTATATTGCTTTAAGGAAAAACGCATCTGGACTTGAATTTGGGTGAAATCAAGTGATAAAATTTTGGTCTCGACACTTAGTAAAAAGTTGGAAGTATTCTGTTTTATGCGACACAATATGCGACACTAAAGGTGTTATGCGACACAAGGGTTGTGTCGCATAGAAGTGCGACACAAGGGTTGTGTCGCATAGATGCGAGATGCTGATTCAACAGCGACATAGTGATTGTGTCGTATGAAAATACGACATAGAATACGACATAGTGGTTGTGTCGCAAAACTTACGACACAAATTCTTTGGTACGACACAAGGTGCGACATAGTAGGTTTTATGCGACACAAAGGCCAAAATACGACACAACATGCGACACAAGGCTTGTGTCGCATGGATGAACACCAGCCCAGAAAGTCCGGCTGTCTAACTTTTTCCGGCCAAAAATCCGTTTTAAACCCGTTTTCAAGCTGTAATTTCGTGTTCTATACATTGAAATGGACATATACTAGTTATAATAACAACCACAAATGAAAAATACTAAGAATCGAGAGGTTTCGGGATTTTGTCGGAAACTTACAATTTGCCGAAATGAAAATCCGGAAAGGTAGTGTTGTAGATCGTCGCGAGGTGGTCGTGAATCTCTAAAAATATTGATGATACGGTTGCGTTTCGTGGTGTTATTTGCGATTTTTAATGGTTTGGTGGTTTTGTTTGTTTAGAGAGAAAAGAAAAGAGAGAGAGAGAGAGAAGGAAGTGATGAAATGAAGAAAGAAAAGTGGGAGGTGGGGGTTATCCCCATTTTTCCAGTTTTTGCCCCGCGCTCCGCGTGGTGTTCGTTTTCCCCGTCATTTAAACGTTAAACATTTATTTTATTTGTTTTAATATACGTTTTAGAATACGAATAAATTCCCGATGATTTGATTGAAGTATTTTTATTAAAGTACTTTAGGTTGTAGTTATAAATTGTAACTTAAACTCGTTTTGTTTTGTCGCGCGTGTTTGTAATTTAACTAGGTAAATTGTTATTTATACGATACTGTTTAAACTGAAATATTACAAAATAATATTCTTGAGATATAATAGTTCCATTAAATAACGTTATGTTGTTTAGTTAAATTGTTCACCAACGACCGTATTCATTGTATCGAAATTCATTCGATTTGAAACTCGTACGATTTAAACAAACCGAAAAATTGTGTAGATATATATTCAACAATATATATAATAATTGATACATTAATTAGCCTAACACAGAACTAATTACATGTATTACAACTTGATTAGGCACCAAATTCTAGTCCTAAATTGACGGTTGTCACAGTATCACCTTCTCAAAGAACACTTTAAAACCACTGCATGCCCATACAGAGGTTTAACCGACTACTTGGTGCTACAACTCAAATAACACAGGCTACGACAATAATACTTGTACTAAGACCCTGTGTTATCCAATCAATAGCAAACCCAAGCCCAGCCTAGATGTCCGCTGGCCTCTGAATCAACTGGTGCCCAAAGGCATTACAACAAGTGATCACATAGCTACAGACTCATCATGTATCATATCAGACTAAGAGTCTATCAACAGTATTATTATTAAACCAAAATAATCATGGCAACTGAATCAATAATAATACGTTTACCCGTTGTAACCAAACTTGTTACAACTAAATCACACTGAGGTTCATAGATCCACTCACCAAATACCTCAGTCGTCCACTCAGTAGTCTAATGTCACTGAGTCCTTCTGTTTATCTGAAAACACAACAGCACTACACAAGTTAGTCATTTGTCCCAATGTAGATATAACATCCTACAATGGTAATCATATCAAACAACTTATTACTAACTTGTATTAATTTAACATTCTTCATTTCAAGATTATGAATAACCACTTATATCATCACAATTCACAATCACTTATCAAATTATGATCATTAGGATCACATTCTCACCTTTCTCCATCTTAATCATTGTTAACTAATATAATTAACCTATTAATAAGATTACTAACTTTCAACATCAACAATTCATCCAACACCTCATAATCATCATGAACACTTAATCAATTTTACACTTTTTAGCTTGAACATCATTAATCATCATTATGAATCAACACTAATATGATCATTAACAACAATTATCCATTATACGCTAATAACACAAGCTTAAAAGCTTTGATTCTAACAAAATCAATTAAACCCATAAACTTTATTAATGATCATATATCAATTTCATCATTTCTAAGCTAGGTTTAGATTAGAATCATCATATAATCATCAACTAGCAACTATATGATCATTACAAGCTTCAATTTCATATCAATCATCCTAATTCAATCAAATACACAAAACCCCATTTCTAGGGGTATAAAGAAACATGAAATCAACACTTACCAAATGATTAAAAAGAATAAAGGATGATTCAATCACGTTTTGGAAGCTTGAATTCGAGTTCTAGGGCTTCAATTTGATGATTCCTCATGATTTTGATAAGTAATTAGGGTTTCATGGTTTTAGTATGTATATATGATACGTATGTATGCATAGTAGGTAGAGATATTTGAGAAAAAAGCAACCGACTCAAAGTCTAAGGCTATTACATAATTGCCCAAATTTCTTTCCCCGTACTTATCATTTATCATTGCCTGGAACTTAAAAACCATTTGCGGGGAAACATTATTTTATTTTACCGTCAACTGAGTTAATTTAAAACAATCAATAATTTATTAGTCACAATAAATTATTTGACTCTTTTCTCCTCTTATTTTAAATTAACACAACTCACTTATTTTCTGACACATTAAATAATAGTTCACTATCAGAAAATATTAAAATACTACTAGACCCGAAGACTGGGTGTTACAGTTAGATCACCGCTTCAAATGACCTTTTTCACCGCCATAAATATCCATTTATGTACTAGTGATATTTTAGTAGTAGGCATATAAAAGAATTAATTAATTAGTATTTAATGTCATATGTTAGTTACTTTAATTTTTATTAATTACAGTATTAATTACATATAATAATTATAGTATTAATTACATTTAATATATTTAGGGCTATATTAGTAATTTCATGTAGATATTTTAAATTTTAATAGTAATATTTGGGGCAAAATAGTAAAATATATCTTTAAAAAAACCTTGAAATGCATTATATATGAGTTTAGATAAAATAGGTAAGTGATTTTTTTCAAATTAAAATTACGGAGTGTAACCTATGCACCTACAGAAAAATGAAAGAAATTAAATTAAGTTAAACTAGTAGTGTATGGTTAGCTTCCTTCGGAAGAGACATTCAGTTTTTAATCTTCCAGAAAAAATGGAGGAGTTAAGGGTGTGTTTAGTTGTGGAAAAAAGTGGGTGTTTTCTAGAAAATTTTTCTAAGAAAAGTGGAAAACACGTTTAAAATGAATTTTTCTCAGAAACTTTTTCAAGAAAATGGAAAATCCACTTTTCCAAAATATAACTTGGAAGTGGAAAACACTTCCCCCACACTTTTCCAAATTTTCCTTTATACAATTCCCCCACACTTTTCCAAAATTTTCAAGATATAACTAGTTTTCCAATATCCACTTTTTCAACATTTGAACGCGTTTTCTAATTTTTCAACACTTTTCTGGAAAATGATTTTCTATAGAAAATTGGAAAAGGAAAATTGTGAAAAATTTTCCACAACTAAACACACCCTTAAGAACTGTTTAAGATAAATGTGGAACATTTTTTAATATTTCTATATTTTTTTTTAAAAAAAAAAATAGTGTTAATGACACAAATAAACAATTGATCTATCCTAAAATATGGTTTATACTCCCTTAAATGACAAATATACTTAGGATTACATTTTTGAATAACTTTTATAATAAAAAACGTACTACGTATAATAATTTCATTTCATTTAGAGTGTGTTTGGCAACCAAATTTTAGGGGATTCTTGGAGATTATTGGAGATTGAGATTCTAATTTCAAGAATCTCCATCCCTTCAAAATTCACAATGCTTGTTTGGCATAAAAACTAGAATATGGATTCTTTATATAATAATTCCCTCGACTAGAAGCCACTAAAACTAGCTTCTCAAAGAATCCCTATCTCTTAATTATTAAATTACTACAATACCCTTTTTATAATTATTAAAAATTTGAAATTTTAAATCATCATGTCCATTTGTGTAATTTTACATAAATAAGCTTCAACCCCAACTAATTTACCAAACACATATTAAAAACTAAAAGCTTCAACTCCAGCCCCAGCCTCAAATAAAATCTCCATCTCTAGCTTCAAACTTTCAGCTCCAGCTCCATCTCAATCTCCAACTCCATCTCCAGCTAGTTTTGTCAAACACACCATGAGATGGAGCTGGAGCTGAAAGTTAGAAGCTGGAGATGGAGATTTTATTTTGGGCTGGGGCTGGAACTTTTAGTTTTTTTTTAGTAAATTAGTTGGAGCTATAACTTATTTATGTAAAATTACACAAATGGACATAATGATTTAAAATTCCAAATTTTTAATAATTATAAAAAGGGTATTGTAGTAATTTAATAATTAAGAGATGAGAATTCTTTGAGAAGCTAGTTTTAGTGGCTTCTAGTTGAGGGGATTATTATCTAAAGAATCCATATTCTAGTTTTTATGCCAAACAAGCATTGTGAATTTTGAAGGGATGGAGATTTTTGAAATTAGAATCTCAATCTCCAATAATCTCCAAGAATCTCCTAAAATTTGGTTGCCAAACACATCCTCAATCTCCAGCTCCATCTTAGCTAGTTTTGCCAAACACACCCTTAAAATATAGCATCTAAATCGTCATTTTATTATAACTGATTTAGAGATATATATAGACTTAATTTGAATATAAATTTAGATGATTGGGCTTCCTTATCGTCCGGGCCTCTTTTATAGGCATCATTTTATATATCTTGTAAATCATCAATGTTATATTTCTTCAGCATTCTCATAAACCCTATAATACTTTGAGTAGTAAAAACTTCATTATCAATGGCTTTCATGACTGTGAAGCAAGAAGATGATGCAACTCATTCTGGTTCCAAGTTCATTATTGTGAAAGTTATTAGCCAAATGAACGAATTGGATCCGTATTTCAGGGTGAGACGTGATGAACCGCTGCAGCAACTATTTATCAAGTGGTCTGTTCGTGCCAATATCGATGATTATGGGAGCATTAGATTTTGTCTTGACGAGAAGAGGATTCAAGCGCACCAGACGCCTGATCAAGTCGGACTGGAGGATGGCGATTGTATTGACGCCCACGTTGATCAGTGGGGCGGGGGCGGGGACAGGGACCCATCTGCTAGCTTTTAGATGGGTCAACTAAAACCACTTTTTTATTGCTTATTTTATTTTTATTTTTTATATCCCATATTGTGTTTAAATCGAAAATACTGGTGCCTTTCTATTTGTTCTGTTCATCCCAATAAACAGTATATTTTGCTGTGCTTTTTGTGAGTATGAACATTCAAAATGCGATAACAGGCCCTTCATTGCGTTGTTGGAATGATCCAAAATTGATGATCCAATAATATCTAATGATATACTATATATACAGAGTATTTTGTTCATATAGACAGGAAGCTAGATTTGATGAGATTAAAAATGCATAAGCTTAATTAAAAGTTATAGCAATTTCTTTTCCGATGAGTACGTACGTACGTCTGTGGGATCATGATCGATCTAAATTGTTTGTGATTTCTTCGTATAGATTTGTTTGATGGATATGATTAAGTAGAGTATCAGTCTTAGAGCATAAATATATGAATTGTGATGAACAATTTGCATGAGATTTCACAATCACACAAAGTTGATTCATCATCCTTGATTGACTACGGAGTAGTTGATTAATTAGTTCCGTAACAAAAGGCAGATAAATATGCGAAAGACAAAAAATTAGGGACTTCATTTTTCTTAAACGTGTATTTGATTTCTCTCCATCTATATTGCTTTCATGAAATAATTTGTAGGGGCATAAACAGGCAGGGATGTCCCACAAAAAAAAAAATTAATTACGTGATTTTTTTTAATATCAATAACATTTTAAAATATTTACCCCTACAGAACCATAAAAAAAAAAAAAACGAAAATTTTTTTTTTCACCCCTTCCATTTGAATTTTCTAACTTTGTCCATGATCATATTTGGTCACCATAAGTATTATCGTTGATGTATAAAGTGTATGTTCATTTGAAATATATTGTTTGATTAATGTTTACTAGTTTAATTAAGACGTGTGAATTCGCGAGGTTATGCATGAAATTTGTATCATGTATAAAGAATGTTTGCTATATACATATTGATTGATGATTGATGTATAATTAATTGTATTATAGAATAATGAGTATATATTGTGGTTGTTTGTAAATGTTGAATATGTTTTTGTTCAAGTCTATCGTGTAAACGATGAATACTTCGGTTGGTCAAGCATCAACTCTACGCATAGTTGTAAAAATTGGGATAAAAAATGATATGATGTGTCTCGTAAATTTGTCGATAATTGATTTTGACACATATGAGCTTCTTTAGAACCAGGGGCGGACCCACGTTATAGTCAGCGGTGGCATGTGAAACCAGTTAATTAAGTCGGCTTAGTGTAAATTTAGTTGAAAAGTTATTGATTTTTTAAGAGTACTACCTCTCATATTTAGGTGCAACTCATGTTTAAATAAACTAAATAAACTATCAAGTGGAGGGAGCTTCAAAATTTTTATGATACCGGTGACTAAATTTTCTAGGTCCGCCTCTGTTTAGAACTTAGAAGTGATTTTGAGTTTCAGTTGTATTATAAATGGACTATATATATATATATATATATATATATATATATATATATATATATATATGGTGGACTTGGCTACAAAACATATTGGGTCGAGTAGACGTGTTTGAGTTTTTTTTTTTTTTTAAGAAAATCGTAATGTTTATGCGATTAATAGTATAGTGGAATGAGAATTAGAATCAATTTTTAACCATTCACATTGCTCAGGTTTGTGAAAACTCTCATTTTGAGGGTTTCATTAATTCATACTACTATTTAAAACCTACATTCCTTCGATCGGTCATCTCCAACATTTTCTTTCAAAATCACTTTTTCCTCTAAATCAGAAGTTTAGAGCATATCATTCATCATTCACCCTTATAATTTGTTTAGGTATTTTCTTTAGAAACTTACAATTTTAAATATCGCAAAAGATGTCACACCCCCTAATTCGGGTTGCGGAAGCGAATCGGGTCGGGGCGTGACTAATCAATAACCAAAGCACAAGATATATAGCAAACGACTCTAAATGAGACGTTTTAGAAAGTACATTGAAATACAGTACATTATATAAGTTTTCAAAAGTAATAAGTCATAAAAGTACATCATCAATGAGTTCGCAAATTGATTTCCAAAGATTTTAAATACATAATCCTAGTACAAAAGATAATGCCAGTAAAATCTTCATAAGTGTATGCATGCGACTCGTACTAGCTTAGCATATACGTAGATCCTGCTGGGCCATCCTACTGTTGCTGCGTACCTGAGAATGCATCACTAAAAAGGTCAACCAAAAGGTTGGTGAATCTCACAGGTTTATAGTAAAGAACAGTTTGAACACATCAAGTAGTATAAGTAAGTAAATATTGCACAGTTGCAATAGTTTCGATATACATTGCCATGAGCACCATAGTTGAAGCTTAACAGTAAGTAAGTAATTGCCCTCGTGAATGCTAATCCAAAAACATTCATATGAAACGGGTAGAAAACACCTGCTTATACGAGTACGGTTCGTGGTGGCGCTACCACCCCAAGTGGGGATTGTCAATCCCATATGGATCCATATACTAAAACTCGCGCTTAAGTCCATAACTAACAACTATGATTAAAGGGACTTCATTGGATTAAGTAAAACCCATGCAATTGATATACCAGTAAATCAGTAAGTAAATCAAGTAAGTAAGTACATGTGTTCGAGTAAAACAAGTAATGCATCTCCCCCAAAACAGTAAAACAGTAAAACAGTAAAAAGGGGCCGTGAGACTCACCTGAGTCACCGATCAATGATTATCCGATAAGGAATGGACAGCCCAAAACCTTCAAATGCCCTAAGCATATAAGGTTATACACATGAGTGAATATCTATTTAGACCATTCTCAAAATGTGTTCACTCAACCGTTAAATGTCCGATTTATTTCGATTGTATGTTTTTGAAACCGATTGAATTTGTATATATAAGATTTGACGGCTCGTTGGTGACGGTTCATGATAATAATTCATTTATTATTAAGTGTTTAGCTATATACTTATAAAGTATATTCCGTATATTGTACCGTATATATATTTGTTGCCGTTTTTATTCAATTTTCACCAAAAATTCATCAACGTTCATTTTTGGTCCAAAATCTTATCATTTCTCAAGTTGGTTCGCGTTTATCGTTTTGAGGCTCGTTTTTATTGACCTAGTCAAATGGACTCGGTTTGACCCGAAACTTTTAGGAACACCTTAAATATGTTTCTAGGGCTTAGTAAAATTGTCGGTTCACTTTATGATTAACCCGGAGTGTCATTTTTTATAAATAATTCCAAAACAGCCCCTACGTTATGTTTTCGGTTTCGTCGGTTCACTTAACCTCTCGTTCTTAACACTTTCTAGTCCGAATTAAGTTCCACAATTTTCACCAACTGACCATCTATAGATCTACTTTATTACTTATTTTTCTCATGAACTTAGAGGGTCATTAAGTATTTTAAATAAAATCAAGAATCAAAACAACTTATTTTCGGCCAGATTCTTCTATCTCTTACAAATTGGCTTCTACACTAAAATATGTATACTTTCAGTTCTCGGACATAACACGAAAGTTGTAGATAACTCAAATACGCAAATTTCTATATAAGATACATGTTCTAATTCAATGTGTACGATTTTATATGATTTAATTGGTGGGACTGTTTTTCAGGAACCGAAAACAGGAAGTATATAAGTGTATAAAAACGTATTTTGATCATTATTTTGGACATTTTTAGGTTAAGAGAACTCATAAACATGTAAATATACATCATCAAAGTAAATCTAATAAAAGAGTTTAGATTTACCAAAGAAAATTACGATCTTAAGCCGAAACAAGTGTAGATGAACTCGGTTTGCTTTCCTCTTCGTTTCTCTTTGCTTTCCTTTGATTTTCACCAAGTTTTTAGGCTAGATTTTGTGTAGTTGTTGAGGAATATGATGGTGGTTATAGAGATGGAGAGGGTGCCATTAGTTTTTATTGAGAATGAGATCAATAATGTGAAATAATGATGATGAAATATGGTTATAAGAAATGTGAAAGTCAAATACATGATCCATAATTTATGGATCATGTTGGAACTGATTTTCAGCTGGTGGGTGGGATCCACAAAGGTGTGGGCTTCACCCAAACTTGTTCTCAAAGTCACGCTCCGTGCGGTGTTCGTTTACCCGGTCGTTTCGTCGTTCGTTTAATCGTATAACGTTTTATAGGATACGTTTTGTTCTCGGTTTAAAGCACGATATTTTTAGTAAAAGTTTTGCTCAAAGTATTGTATTTAAGTTACTAAAATAATATTCGAGTTTTCGTTTGGTCGTCGGTCGCGAATCGTGTGTTTATTCGAATTGTGTAACGTTTTTTAATGTTATAATTATACGCATGTAATCGCGTTATTTTTACTTGAAGTATTTTATCAAAATACTTAATAATAAGTTATAAAAATATAACTTTAGTTTATTTTGTCGGTTGGGCGCGTTTCGCACGTTTTCATAGCGTTCGGTTACGTTTTAAGCAAAACGTACGTGTTCGTTATATTATAAACATAATATAAAGTAATTATCAATGTTATTAAATAATTTCATATTATTTAATAATAGTTTCACCAACGTCCGTATTTGAATTCCTGCGTGATTTGTTTATACGCGATTTTTGAATAATTGTTTTGTGTTAAATTTACATATAATCATACATATAATACTTGTACACTTTGATATTTTAAGTATATAATACTTGAAATAAAAGTTTAAATTTGGACCAAATTTTGGGTCATTTTTGACCGGGTGTCACAAAAGACGATAATACCCCTACTTACAATGGAAAAGACATAATTACCCATTTCTAAATTAAACTACATTTGTAAATTTGGGAAAAAAAAACATTATAGTATTTAATACAAATTTAATCTATTAAACAACATGATGTGTTATAAATTTAGAAATGACTAATCAATCATATAAAATATTTGAAATTGACGGTATATATATTATGTATTTTAATGATAAATTTTTATACTAAATATTTCAATAGAAAATACTTGTATTTTAAATTAACGGCTTGGCAACGATTACGAAATGATAAGATATACATACTTTGAGTAAGATGATAAAGATACATACATGGGTAACACTTTTATATCCTATCGTTTATTGTTATAATGCATTTGTAATTAATCACGATATTTCTTGATCACTTTAAAAAAAAAAATCTTATCCGCGGGTCTTTGCTAGTATTTTTTAATCCATGCTTTATATTTGGAGATTTTTTTTGAACTACGATAATGAATGCTCCATGTACAGAATATTACTATTTATTTCTTTCAATTGTTTAATTACATATTTTATGGTTGTTGTTGCAAGTGTTTTGATTTATATTGTGAATGACAAATGCTTATAATACATACTTTTTGTTGGTTTTAGTAATGAAGTTATACGATTAATATTTATAGTTATGTTTGAGTCAACATATAATATTTGTTTGGAATTGATTTATGAAGCGATTTGAATTTGACGTGGAGAGCCTTGATTTATTTGATGTAGTTTAATAATTAGACTAATTTATTTGATTAGTTGACTTCTATTATTACCATATATGTGTGAATCAATGTTTTAAACCGGATTAGTGCCGATTTCTAATCGGACAGGTCAGATCAGTTGGGCCGGAAGGTCGGACCGGAATTGTTAAAAACCTTAAAAATCTGTTATATACATGGAGTAAGACATACAAAATTCAACAACAAAGCTTAACAATCCATTTGGTAAAACATATCTTAACATTTCATTTGGTAATACTAAACAAGCGTACGACTAACTATATAATCTAGTCTAATGATTCAAATAAGTATTTATCAACAACTAATTACTTTCAATTATAGTTGTCAACTAGTAAATTCATTAAAAGTCAAATTTTCTACTCGTGACTATACTTAAAGACTTACATAGTAAACATGAAATTATATTGATTATTCTTTGTTATATCGTAGTAGAACATGAAGAAAAAGAATGAAAGCAATATTATTAAATAAAAAAAGCAAAATAGATATAACAGAAACTCAAAATGAAAAAAATAGGCGGGGCAACAAAGCAACTGTTTCTTGCTTTCACTTCCTTCGAGTAAAACTAATAAAATACAAGATGTACTTTCACAGCTATAAATTTACGGAGTACATAAAATAAGAAAAGCAACATATAAAACACCATTTAATTTCTCTTTCTTCAACCTCCTGCTCTCTCTGTTTCTTTAGATAATTGTGAGTTCTTCTTCAAAAGCTACTAGATCATCTCAAATTGCTCTTATTTACCTTAAAATCCTTGAATATATCACACTACTTGCTCATAATTAGGTTAAAAAAAAAAAAAGGTAAATTACTTTGAACCGGGTCGATACGCTTTTCAGGGTCCCGGTCCGACCGGCCGGCCTAAACGGCCCGTTGACTAGTCAAATTATCGATAAACCCGGTTATTTTTGGACCGGAATCCTCTAATCTCCGGTCTGACCGGGCCTGTCGAACCGGGTCTTAAAACATTGGTGTTAATAGTTTTCAATTTTATTATGTTAACATTAAACCAAATTTTTAAATGAAGAAAGGGGTAAATTGTCAATTATGATATGCCAAATGCAAATTATTAAGGAAAATGTGTAAATGATTTATAAGGATTATAGATATCCGATTTTTGAAAGAAAAGTTAAGTCGTGTGCCTATTCTTGTTCTAACTGAAGGTAATGAGGATATGGTAGTTTATTGTGACGCATCGAAACTGGGCTTAGGTTGTGTTCTTATGCAACGTGAGGAAAAAAGAAAAGGAAAACAGCGTTTGGCGCAGCTTTTTTTTTTTTTTTTTGACCAACTTTTAAGTGTGATTAGAAAAAGGATAAAAAAAGTTAAATTCCCTTTGACAAATTAGATTGAAGGTTAAAAAATGATTAAAGATGACCTTAAACAAGCAATTTTTTCATTTCCTCTTATTCCTTGGTTTTATTCCAGAGTTTTATTTTGGAGAGAGAAAGGGAAGGAGTCAGAAAGAAGTGGAAGAGGAGAATATGTTCCCGAGTATAATACCCCAAATTTTTTGACCTTAATATTACACAAAAGCTTAAACATACATAGTCGTTGCGGAAATATCTTACAAAGTATCCTTAAATCCAACAAAGGTTACATCATAACATAAATGAAAACAACTAAAACTTCGGGGCAATGTCATATAGTAAGGCATTTGTCCCTTTATTCCTTATCATTTATTATTGATCCATCACGAGTTGTACCTACTTATTTGAACCTGAGAATGTATGTAATGCGTAAGCCTAAAGGCTTAGTGAGCTCGTGTGTGTTTGTGTACGAAAATATCACACACATGATGAACAAGTATAATCATATCGTAAATTATAATATATGCAAAAGTTCAACATTTAATAAATACATGAGGATCCTGATTATTGTGATTATTGTGATTATAATTTACATAGTAAATTATAATTATTTAGAGGTCGGTTGCGATTTGACTCGCGTCGTTGCGGGCCTTCCTCCTGGCGCGCCGATCAGTGGGTTTTAAAATTTATGTTTTGCTGGGCCTAAGTATACTTAAAACTATGGGAGTACAGTAGTAAGTATGACCTAGGGTCGTTCTTCAAACTACAACGAGCATAGGATCTAGGTCTTTTGATTATTCTTCGTAATTTAGCTGGTTTATCAAGAGTTTGATAGGGGTTTTTGTTACTTTTCTGTTCTTAACTAACTAATCTAAAAACTAAAACTAAAGATAGGGGAGGTGAGGTGGCTACGAGAACTACAGATTAACGCGAGTGCTTGCTATGACAATCTTATATGCTATTTTAGGGGTAGTTATTTTAGTTAAGGTACTAGTTATGATGATGAAGTTAGGACTTAACAGACGTACTTGGAACAATCAATGACAGCAAAGTATTCTACCTACAGCCTTTCCTTAGCTCCCACGTATTTGTATTCAACGCTTATACCAGTATTCAGCTGTTTTACGGTATTTCCGTTGCAACATTAAAAGGTCCTTGTTATCTATCCTGAGTTATATATCCTAATGAGCCATAATTACTAGCCTATTATCTATCTAACGTAGAGTTGTCCGCAATCAGATAAATAACATGTCACGAAGATAGCAATTATGAAATGTAAACTACACCGGAAGTTCTCCCAAATGTAGCAACCAATTTAACCAACAACCATCCTCGAATCCTGTTCCCCAATCTCGGACATCCGAGATATCCGAATCATGGCATGAATTGTTGAATAAACAAAAACATGAACAGGGGTTTCCTACCGGAACAAGTTGGGATGATCTGGTCTAACGGCTGATTAAATTGTTCATCATTATTTTATATAAATCGTCATAACTATTTTACGCATGTTAAACTGGTGTATGCAATCAATTTATATTCAAAAACCTAATCATATATCCAACAGCACAGGTGATACTAGCATGCAAACCCTAAAGCAACAATCAAACAAGAACATGCAGCAGAGCAGCATACAAGGATCAGTTTAAACGTGCAGAGTTACTGGATAATTTGGTTAAGTCACAAATATTCCGAAAGTTCTCTCTAAAATATTTGTTATATGAAATGAATCTAACCTATCTCTAATCCTACGCTCCGTGTCTCCCTCCTGTGTATTTCAACCAGGAGAACACCGGCCATGTCGAGTTCAACGATCATCAGACACAGAATAATAAGCGGCGTACCACCAGTTATGCACCAGCAGTAAGTTACAAACCACATCATAAGTTGGATAGATAAACATTGGAGACTCAATTCATAGATTCTAATATATAGTAACAGCATACGGACAGAGTAACGGCGTGTTACAAGTGGAATCATTATTTCCACAACGGATTGTGCCCACGACTTTCATAGCTTCCACGTTCCGTACTACACACATTTGTGATGATTCCGGCGCTATACAAATGAAAGCCGTATAACGTTACCTCCATTGTTTCATAATGTCCCAATTGCATATTAAAGTATAACTACCCTAGCATAACGACTATCATAGCAAACACAGATTTGTTTAGCTAAGCATGGCAATAATTCTAACAAGCAATTCTAAATAATTATGACAGCAGCACAACATATTTAAAATAACAAGATAGAGATTATAATAAAACCTGACAAAGCGTAATTACAAATCTTGCGCAATCGCAGTCTCGGAGCACCTCCGTTACAACCAAGCTAGAAGCTAATCTACTAGCTTAATTATACTAACCTAATCTAATTATTTCTAGAGAGAGAGTAGAGAGAGAAAGAATGATGTAGTGTGAAGTGTGAGTGATGAATGATGAAAATGAGGTGAAATGATCCCATATATATAGTAGTTGCTCAGCCGTATCGTCTAGCCGTATTCCTACCTCCAAATGCTCAACCGTATCGCTCAGCCGTATCAAAATCGCATCTTGTACGGGGGAGGAGGACGATACGAGGGGACCTCCCGTATTTCGGGTGGAAATGGCACGATACGGGCGAACATGGGCTGAATACGGGAGAACGAGGCCGTATACGGGGGAACACCAGCCGTATACGGCTGGACAAGGCCGTATACGGTCATGCCAGGCCGTATACGGTCAGTGCATGGCCGTATACGGCTTGTTCCGCCCGTATCCGGCTTGGTTTGCCCGTATTGGTCTTCTCCGGTTCCTTGGATTCTTCGTTCGGCCATAACTTTTGACTCGGGTGTCCGTTTTCAGCGTTCTTTATATCCACGCGATCGTATTCTCCTGACAAAGAAAATGACATAAGTTAGAGGTCATAATTCTTAGTGGATCTTAAAAAGTGCTTAAAAGCGTGAACGAGAATGCTTATGATCGTTTTCGTTACATTTATCGTGTTTTTCGACCATTTTAGATGACTTTTGAAACGTTGTCTATATTTTAGCCCGAGTGATGAGTTTTAATGATAAAGTATTGATTTTAGATATATTCATCATGATTTGGGCTAAAAAGGTGAGATAATGACGCATAAAAACTTGACTTTTTGTGTGTCATCAATAGTCATATGCTAATTTAAGTGTTATGGTGAGTCAAGACAGCAATGGTAAAGACTTAACCAACTTGAGTTACTATCAAGAAATTTTCATTTAAAAGTAATTTGTCCATCTGTTGAGTCACTGGTCACTGACCATGATGAAGTCGCTGGTCGCTGACCAACTCAACTGTTCACTACTCGATGAAGAAATGGATTGTATCGAAGCTGCTGTTGCTGATGATAAGTTTCTCTGAGCGTCATTCATTCTGCTTGATATGCTGAGGAAGATTAAAGCTCAACTTGATGTGTCGCTGATCAACGTCAGCGAGAGATTTACTTCTTTAAATCAATAAAGGCAAAAGTCACTGCCAGAATAACAGCTAGTCACTAAAGATCTCTAGTTTAAGTCATTCTACAAGAGCATGTTAGCTCACAGTGAGTGAGGAGGATTACTACATCTTCAGGGACTATTCAATAAAGCCTCTCAATCATCAAGTACAGAAAGTACTGTACTTATCTATACATCAGCAAGAGTGTTCTAACTTGAAGTATGTCCGAAAGACTACGTGGCAGCAAATGATTGGTTTTAAGGTAACGAGATATTTGCTGTAACAGAATTGGGACCCGCAGAATATCGGTTCATCAGAGATCAAGCCAATCAAGCAGCGACACGTGTCATTCCAAGATCCTATTTTATAGGCGATATTTTAGGAACTCTTGTAGTATAAATAGTTCAGTGTTTTGTACTGTAGAGGCTAGTCGTTCAATCGTACTTATCACTTGTGTGTCAGTGATCAGTTTGTCTAAGAGTACGTATTAACGATCCAGCGAGTGAACAGTCAGCGTGTTTGTCCATCTCTGTTCATCTCATTTGTAATTGATTAGCTAAGTGTTTGAATTGGATTAACTTTGGTTAATCCATTCCGCATTCAACACTTGTGAATTGTATGATCAATATAATTCATCATTTTAGCTATCATTACTTTGTTACTTTGATATTGTCATATCTATAATCTGCTATACTCTGTTGCTATTGTTTATACTCTGTTTCTGTGAATCAATTTAAAACTCATCAATTAACTACGCTAAAATCTGAAATAGTTTTAAGTTGTATTCAACCCTCCCTTTTACAATTAAACTTTACACTTTGCGATTTCAATTCACTAAACAATAGTGAATTACGGGACTCTCAATTGGTATCAGAGCAGAGTTGGTTTAAATTCAATTAACCAGGTCTGTAATGGAATCAGTAAAGTACAGTTGTGTTGACTCTGATTATCAGAAGGGAAATGGTTCTACAACCAAACCTCCAGCTTTTGATCCATCAAGGATTGAAACTTGGATGTCCCGAATGATGATGTTTTTAGACCTAATTGACGACCGTCTCTGTAATACAATAACCAATGGTCCTCACATTCCAACCACAATTGTTCCTGCTGTCATGGCTACAGTTACTACTCCTGCTATACCAGAAATGGTTGTGCCCAAAAGAGAGGAACAATGGTCGGATGAGGATAGACGATTGGTTAGACTGGATAAACAAGCTAAAATCTACATAGGCATGGCACTTCCTGATGAAGTGTTCGAATCTATCAGGCTTTGTAGAACTGCTAAAGACATGTGGGACACCCTTAGGAATATATATATTGGAACTCCTGATATTATTCGCTGCAGGGAAGTCAATCCCACTCGCCAGTATGAGCTGTTCGCAATGGAACCAAATGAATCTTTGTCTTCTACTTACACCAGATACCAGTCACTGATGAACAAAATGGAGAAGGCTGGTATAGGCAAGGAACAGAGATTTGTTGTTGAAAAGTTTCTGGAGTTGCTGCCAAGGAAAATCTGGGGAACCATTGCCACATGCACCAGACAGAGGAATGATTATTCAATTCTTAATCTAACTCAAGTCTATGGTATCTTGTTCAACTGGGAGTAGTCTTAAAAGCAAGCTGATCAGAGTGAGCATATTCGTGCTACTCTTGGAAGTCAGAAGATATCTAATGCCCTTGTAGCTGAGATTGATGAAATCGATCAGAGGCAGAAATCAAAAGTTTCTAAGCAAAGCTCAAAGTCGCTGATAGCTAGTGAAGAAGGTGAAGGTGCTGAAGAACAGTCGGAGTATGAATATGATGAGGGTCTGGGGAAGCTTGAAAAAGACATGGCCATGATGATTGCTAATTTCAGAAGGAACACCAGATCAAAAAGATTCGATGGTGCTCCATCATCTGTAAATTTTCAATCCAAGGGAGAATGCAACAAGTGTGGCAAACCTAGTCATTTTGCAGCTGAATGTAGATCAAAGTCAGTCAATCCAATCCCTAAACAAAAGCCAATGTTCAGAAATGACAAGTACCACAAATACAAGGAAAAGTACAAAAAGCTGAAGGCTATGTCCAAATCAGGGAAGAAGAAGAGAAAAGGGTTTGTCGCTGAAGAAAGTTCACTCAGCGACTCTGATTCATCCTGTTCATCCGGTGATGAAGAAACAATGATTTGCTTGGACAAAGATTATTGTTTGATGGCTGATGACACTGAATTCCATGAAGACATCAAGGAAGTAGCTCAAAAATGTTCAGCATCTGGTTGGGATTCTGATAGCATCTACAAAGGTATTCTTAGAGAGACTATCTGGTACTTGGACAGCGGATGTTCCAGGCACATGACAGGATGCAAGTCTCTACTCAGTAACTATCAGGATGAAAGAGGTCCTGATGTAGTGTTTGTTGACAACAAGGTTGGCAAAACAAGGGGATATGGTGTTTTAACAAATGGGAATGTGATGTTCAAAAGAGTTGCATATGTGGAGGGACTGAAGCACAATTTGCTAAGTATCAGTCAATTTTGTGATTCAAAGAACAAGGTGCTGTTTGATCATGAAGCTGGTGTTGTTTACAACAAGAAAGGAAGTGATGTGCTTGCTGCTAACAGAAAGGGCAATACTTATGTAGTCAACATGGACTCAGCTCAGTCAGGGACGTGTTTTTATTCCAGAACTGTTTCAGAAGAAAAATGGTTATGGCATAAGCGACTTTCTCATCTGAATCTAAAAGCTATCAACAAGTTAAGCAAACATGGTTTAGTCACTGGACTTCCAAAATTGTCTTACAACAAAGACAAGCTTTGTTCAGCATGTGAGAAAGGAAAGCATCACAGTTCTTCCTTCAAAAGTAAACAAACATCATCAGTAACTGAATGTTTCTATCTACTTCATATGGATCTATTTGGACCAGTGAGTACTTCAAGTCTTGGTGGAAAGAGATACTGCTTGGTAATCGTGGATGAATATTCCAGATACACTTGGGTATTTTTTCTCAAAGCTAAAAGTGAAGCTGCCAGCGAAATCATATCCTTTGTCAAGAAAATGGAGAATCTGAATGATGTCACGGTAAAACATTTAAGAAGTGATAATGGTACTGAATTTCGAAATTTTGACCTGGAAACTTTCTGTGATTCAAAAGGTATTTCTCAAAACTTTTCAGCTCCAAGAACACCCCAACAAAATGGGGTAATAGAAAGGAGAAATAGAACCTTAATTGAATCTGCCAGGTCAATGCTCATTGATGCTGGTCTTAAGACCTATTTCTGGGCCGAAGCAGTGAGTATTGCCTGCTATACTCAGAATATGTCACTGATTGTCAAACGACATAATAAGACATCATATGAACTATTAAGGGGGAGAAAACCTGACATAAGTTTTCTCCATGTTTTTGGTAGTACCTGCTACATTTTAAACAAAAGAGATCACTTAGAAAAGTTTGATCCAAAAGTTGATGAAGGAATATTTGTTGGTTACTCAATTATCTCTAAAGCTTTCAGAGTTTACAATAAAAGAAGAGAATGTATTGAGGAATCAATGGATGTTACTTTTGATGAATCATATGATGAGTCACTCACTGATCCTAAAGAGTATGAAAATCTTGTTTTTAACAAAATGGATGGTGACTCATCAAATGAAAGAAAATCAAATGATAAGAAATATGAAAATTTCTCATCAGACTCTGAAGGGGAAGATAGTATAACTGAAATCAATTCTAGCTCTACTTTAGATGAGAATAATTCAGGAACATCATCTTTACCTACTGATGTCCCATCATCATCAACTCAATGTCCAAACCAAAACTCTCATAACAACAATACTCATGTTTCTGATGCTGATCTAACACATGAACCATGGCACTTCCTGATGAAGTGTTCGAATCTATCAGGCTTTGTAGAACTGCTAAAGACATGTGGGACACCCTTAGGAATATATATATTGGAACTCCTGATATTATTCGCTGCAGGGAAGTCAATCTCACTCGCCAGTAGGAGCTGTTTGCAATGGAACCAAATGAATCTTTCTCTTCTACTTACACCAGATACCAGTCACTGATGAACAAAATGGAAAAGGCTGGTATAGGTAAGGAACATAGATTTGTTGTTGAGAAGTTTCTTGAGTTGCTGCCAAGGAAAATCTGGGGAACCATTGCCACGTGTACCAGACAGATGAATGATTATTCAGTTCTTAATCTCACTTAAGTCTATGGTATTTTGCTCAACTGGGAGCAGTCAGAAAAGCAAGCTGATCAGAGTGAGCATATTCGTGCTACTCTTGGAAGTCAGAAGATATCCAATGCCCTTGTAGCATAGCTTGATGAAATCGATCAGAGACAGAAGTGAAAAGTGTCTAAGAAAAGCTCGAAGTCACTGATAGCTGAAGAAGAAGGTGGTCAAGATGAAGAACAGTCAGAGTACGAGTATGATGAAGGACTGGAGAAGCTTGAAAAAGATATGGCCATGATGGTTTCTAATTTCAGAAGAAACACCAGATCAAAAAGATTCGCTGGTGCTCCATCATCTGATAAATTTCAATCTAAGGGAGAGTGCTACAAATGTGGCAAACCTGGTCATTTTGCAGATAAATGTAGATCAAAGTCAGTCAATCCAATTCCTGAACAAAAGCCTATATTCAGAAATGACAAGTACAACAAATACAAGGAAAAGTACAATAAGCTGAAGGCTATGTCCAAATCAGGGAAGAAGAAGAGAAAAGGGTTTATCGCTGAAGAAAGTTCACTCAGCGACTCTGATTCATCCGCTTCATCCGATGATGAAGAAGCTATGATTTGCTTGGACAAAGATTATTGTTTGATGGCTGATGACACTGAATTCCATGAAGACATCAAGGAAGTAGCTCAGAAATGTTCAGCATCTGGTTGGGATTCTGATAGCATCTACAAAGGAATTCTTAGAGAGACTATCTGGTATTTGGACAGCCGATGTTCCAGGCACATGACAGGATGCAAGTCTTTGCTCAGTGACTATCAAGATGAAAGAGGTCCTGATGTGGTATTTGGTGATAACAAGGTTGGAAAGACCAGAGGGTATGGAGTCTTAACCAATGGAAATGTAATGTTCAAACGTGTAGCATATGTAGAGGGTCTGAACCACAATTTGTTAAGCATCAGTAAGTTTTGTGACTCCAAGAACAAGGTACTATTTGATCATGAAGCATGAGTCGTTTACAACAAGAAGGGAAGTGCTGTACTTGCTGCTAATCGAAAAGGGAATACTTATGTTGTCAATATGGATTCAGCACAGTCAGGAACGTGTTTTTACTCTAGAACCGTTTCAGAAGAAAAATGGTTGTGGCATAAGCGACTTTCCCATCTGAATCTCAAAGCAATTAACAAACTGAGCAAGAATGGTTTAGTCACTGATCTACCAAAAATGACTTATGACAAAGACAAGCTTTGTTCAGCATGTGAGAAGGGAAAGCATCACAGCTCATCTACAAAAAGTAAGCAGACTTCATCTGTAACAGAATGTTTTTACTTGCTTCATATGGATCTGTTCGGTCCAATGAGTACTCCAAGTCTTGGAGGAAAAAGGTACTGTTTGGTGATAGTCGATGGATACTCCAGATACACTTGGGTATTTTTTCTCAAAGCCAAAAGTGAAGCTGCCAGCGAGATCATATCCTTTGTCAAGAAAATGAAGAATCTGAATGATGTCACTGTAAAACATCTAAGAAGTGATAATGGCACTGAATTTCGAAATATTGACCTGGAAAGTTTTTGTGATTCAAAAGGTATTTCTCAAAATTTTTCAGCACCTAGAACACCCCAACAAAATGGGGTGGCAGAAAGGAGAAATAGAACTTTGATTGAATCTGCCAGGTCAATGCTCATTGATGCTGATCTTAAGACCTATTTCTGGGCTGAAGCAGTAAGTACTGCCTGTTATACTCAGAATAGGTCACTGATTGTCAAAAGACATAGTAAGACAACATATGAGCTATTAAGGGGGAGAAAACCCGACATAAGTTTTCTCCATGTTTTTGGTAGCACTTGCTACATTTTAAACAAAAGAGATCACTTAGGAAAGTTTGATCCAAAAGCTGATGAAGGAATATTTGTTGGTTACTTAATTATCTCTAAAGCTTTCAGAGTTACAATAAAAGAATAGAATGTATTGAAGAATCAATGGATGTTACTTTTGATGAATCATATGATGAGTCACTTACTGATGCTAAAGAATATGAAAATCTTTTTTTTAACAAAATGGATGGTGACTTATCAAATGAAATAAAATCAAATGATAAGAAATATAAAAATTTCTCATCAGACTCTGAAGGGGAAGATAATGTTCCTGAAATCAATTCCAGTTCTACTTTAGCTGAGAATAATTCAGGAACATCATCTTTACCTACAGATGTCCCATCATCATCAACTCAATGTCCAAACCAAAACTCTCATAACAACGATACTCATGCTTCAAATGCTGATCTACCCTCTGAACCCTCACAAAATAATCAAGTCACTGCTGAACCTCAACGAATGACTAAGTGGACAAAACATATTAATAATCAATTGATTATTGGTAATCCACAATCCAGAGTTCAGACAAGATCAGCAACTGCTAACTTTTGTTTGTTTGTAAGGTTTGTATCACTGATGGAACCAAAGAAGGTTGATGAAGCACTCACTGATCATCACTGGATAGCTGCCATGCAAGAAGAACTATCTCAGTTTGAAAGAAATAAAGTTTGGAAGTGTAACAACCCCAAAATTAGGACTAATTTAAAATTTTCTTAATTACGTGTTTACTACTTGTATTTAATATGAAATAGGATTAAATACGTTACTTACTATATATATATGTATATGGATGGAATATATGTATATATACGCGTATACGATTCGTACAAATATCGTATAAAACTACAACTGTACAAACTTGTGTACACTGGTAAACGATTATTAAATAATGTGAAATTATTTAATTACTTTGATGACTACTTTATATTATGTTTATAATATAACGAAAACGTACGTTTTAATTAAAACGTCACCGAACTCTCCGAAAACTCGACCAACCGACAAAACAAAACAAAGTTATGTTTTATAACTTAAAAAGCTAGTATTTTGGTAAAATACTACAACTTAATTATCGAGTAATAATTCGTATTTTAAAACGTATATTAAATCGCGTACAAAATGGTTTTAACGTTTAAACGACCGGGGAAACGAACACCGCACGGAGCGCAAACGCGAGGGAACGAAATTTGGTGAGATCCACACATGGTGGACCCCACCCCAACCGGCCCAAGTAAGGGGGACATCACCCCCCCTCACTTTCTTACTTACACACACAAACACAACATACTTCATCATTTCTCTCCCTCTCTCTCTCTATCAATCGGCTCTCTCTCTATCTCTCTCTAAAACCCACACTAAAACACCCTAAAAACACCACAAAACGAGCTTAAATCACAAAACGCAAAGGAGCAACGACGATCACGAGAACGAGGGCTACAACTTCATCTTTTCGGATTTTCGTTTCGACTATTTTGTAAGTTTTCCGGCGACCCGAAACTTTTCCGATTTCATTTATTTTGCTAGATAAATGTTCCCCTAGCTAAATGATGTCCAAATATGTAACTTAAACTCGTTTTTGAACACTTTTACAAAAATGTCGGTTTTGGTCATTTTAAATAAAACGACACCTCGAACATTAAAAACGACATCCAACAATTTTTATGAACTCAACATAACATAATAAAGCTTGTGTAAAAGTTTCACCTTGAACGGAACTCGTTAGACACGTTTTCGACACGAACCAAAAACTGGACAGAGGTAAGTGTCGCATGGCTCACGCCAGTTATGCGACACTTCGCCTTAGTGACGCATAGGTCACGACTCGCCATACGCGACACTTCGTTAGTGCCGCTAAAATACGATACCGTCACTTCTATAGTGACGCAGTCATAACCCTTTCGGCAGAAACAACCCGACACTTCATAAGTGTCGCTATCATATAACTATCAGCAGAAACAATTACGACACTCCTTTAGTGACGCTAGAACAAGTATACCGACACTTCCTTAGTGTCGCTATCATCAGTAGAAACTTATAACTTTCAGTAGAAACAAATGACATCCAGTTAATACTGATGACGTCACCTGACCCCTATACGACACTTCCTCAGTGACGCATAAGCACATATACCGACACTTGTCCAGTGTCGCCTTATAAACTGAATTACTCACTTTATACCGTCACTTCCTTAGTGACGCAATATTTGTACACGGCACTTTATACCGTCACTATACTAGTGACACACTGATGAAAAACAATACGTAATAACGTTACTTACTAAGTGACGCGCTATCTTGATACCGACACTACTTAAGTGCCGCATACATATTGAAACAGATAACGTACTACGACACTACCTAAGTGTCGCATGATACACAGAAGTGACGCATACAAGTGACGCTATAACAGGCTGTTAACATTTACATTTTTACATAAGTATAGAATATACTTCAAACGTAAACGTACTTTACTCGGCGTTACTTATACATGAGAATACTATAGAGAGTGTACAACGATACTTGAATACGTACAAGATGATACTAAACTAAACGTGAGATTTCACTCACACACGCGTACGAGTTTTCACTCGGAAATACTTAGGAGATTACACTCCAACAAACTTACACTTGTACACTACACGGGATTACACCCGATACGAACTTACAAGTTCACCTGATAGTTACGTGCTAGATTACACGTTAACTGATACGAACTTACTTACGAATACTTACGAGGTTTCACTCGTACCCTTTGGGGACTAAGCCCATTGGAACGTACATAAACGATACATGTTGTAATACAAACAAACGATCATACGAGTATACTTTACAACTGTACAACTACTATGAATACATAATAATAATGGATGGAATTATTATTATACACCGATAACAAACGAACCGTACAACTTTTATACAAACTACGATTCACAAACTATTACAAACTTACAAACAAACTAATGGACATTAACTAGTTTGGGAACAACTAGCATGGATACTTTACAAGTATTCCATTTACTTACTAAACCTTATGCGTATTAGGACGCTAAGGGTTGCTAGTTCGGGAATACTACTTGCTTACTTACTGCATTGTCTGCCAGACTCAGGTGAGTCTTACAGCCCCTACTTTACTGTTTTATACCCAGGGGTGAGATGCATTACTGTTTTACATGAACACACAAAACTTACTTGCTGCCATGATTTACTTACTGTACGAGATTAACGATACGCCAATTGCATGAGTGTACGACTAATCCAATGAAATCCTCCTGAATCATAGTTGTTAGTTATGTGATAAGCGCGAGTTTTAGTATATGGATCCATATGGGACTGACAATCCCCGCCCGGGGTAGCACGCACTACCACGAACCGTTCCTGTAGAAACGGGCGTTTCTTACTCGTTCCGTATGAATGTTTTGGATTACATTCATGAAGGGGTACCGATATTTACTGTACGTTAAGCTTCAACTATGGTGGCTCATGGCGATTGTATCAAACGGTTTGCATGACCTGCGACCACCCACTTATTAAAACTTATGTGAACGATGTGCATGACTTGTGATCGTTACATACTGGCTGGCTATGATTTACAAATACTACTTGTGTGTTCAAACTGTTTACTTATTTACAAACCTGTGAGATTCACCAACCTTTTGGTTGACCGTTTTAGTAATGCTTCTCAGGTACACAGCATCAATAGGGATGCCCAGCAGGATAAGCTTACTTAGCTCGAGTCGCATGCATTACAAGCTTGGAGATTTTATTGCATTACTTTTGTACTTACTGTTATGTATTAGAATCTCTAGGAATTTACTCGAACTTGAGCTTGTATTTTGAAACTACTTATGTATTAATGTAATAACTTTTCGAACGTCTCATTTAGAGTCGTTCACTGTATCCTTTGTGCTTGTGATTATTAATTAGTAACACCCAAAACATCGCTTCCGCAAACTGTTAAATTTGGGGGTGTTACAGGAAGCTTGTGCCTCAACCTGCTGGTAAATCAGTGATTGGAACACGATGGGTGTTCAGAAATAAAATGGATGCTGATGGTGTGGTAACAAGAAACAAGGCTAGACTGGTTGCACAAGGTTACTGTCAGCAAGAAGGCATTGACTATGACGAAACCTTTGCACCAGTGGCTAGGCTTGAAGCAATCAGGCTATTTCTAGCTTATGCAGCTCACAAGAAGTTTAAAGTATATCAAATGGATATGAAAAGTGCCTTTCTGAATGGCAAGCTGCAGGAAGAAGTATATGCCAAGCAACCACCTGGATTCATTGATCCAAAACATCCTAGTTATGTTTACAAACTTGACAAAACCCTATATGGACTAAAACAAGCTCCCAGAGCGTGGTATGATACTCTCTCTGTCTACCTGATAAAATGTGGCTACATCAGAGGAAAAATTGACAGCACATTATTTATCAAAAGAGATAAGAGAGATGTCATATTAGTCCAGATCTATGTTGATGATATCATTTTCGGGTCTACTAACAGTGACATGTGCAAGGAATTTTCTGATCTCATGACCAAAAGTTATGAGATGAGCATGATGGGTGAATTAACATTTTTCCTTGGTCTGCAAATAAAACAAACCAAAACTGGAATTTTTATAAGTCAAGGAAAATATGTTAAAGATCTGTTAAATAAATTTGAATTTGCTAATTGCTCAACCCTTGCTACACCCATGTCACCTATAGTGAAGCTACATGCTGATCCTGATGGTAAATCTGTAAACATCACTGCTTACAGAGGTATGATTGGGTCACTATTGTATCTAACTGCAAGTAGACCAGACATTATGTTTGCTACATGTCTCTGTGCTAGGTATCAAGCTGATCCAAAGGAATCACATTTGCTCGATGTCAAAAGAATATTCAGATATCTGAAGGGTACACCAAATCTTGGTCTCTGGTACCCATCTGGATTAGATTTCTCCTTAAAAGGATATTCTGATTCTGATCATGCTGGATGCAAACTAGATAGAAAAAGCACATCTGGTAGCTGTCAATTTCTTGGAGAAAAGCTAGTAAGCTGGTCCAGCAAGAAACAAAACTCAGTCTCAACTTCAACTGCAGAAGCTGAATACGTTGCTGCTAGTGCCTGTACTGCTCAAATTCTCTGGATGAGAAATCAGCTAGCTGACTATGGGTTTGACTTTAGTGAGATACCAATCTACTGCGATAGTCAAAGTGCCATAGCCATTGCCAACAATCAAGTAATGCACTCAAGGACAAAGCACATTGATGTCCGATATCATTTCATCAGGGACCATGTGATGAAAGGTGACATTGAATTGCATTTTATCCCAACTGATTACCAACTCGCTGATCTGTTTACAAAACCTTTAGATGAGAAAAGATTTAACTTTCTCATCAGCGAGCTTGGCATGTTAAACTTAAATGACTAGCTCAGCTATCAAGCTCAGTTAGCTATTTTTGTTTAATAGCTTCATTTGTTTTAATAAATTGAGTATCTGTTATATCTTCATATGATCTATATTTTATTGTCCTATATTTTTCCTTAAGTTGATTTGGTTAGTATTTTAAGTTGTAACTAGATCAGTGAAAGATAATATAGTAAAGTATTACATAGTTCATATCAGACATAATCCATACTCATCTTTCTTTCATAAACAAAAAAAAACAAAAAAACAAAAAAAAAAAAAACAAAATTTTTTTTTTCAGAGACCTATTCCGTCCCTAGCTGATCTTGTTAGTATTCTAAGCTGTAACTTTTTCAGTAAAAGATAAGTCTCTGTGATTATTTTTTTTAATAAACAACACTCATGTTCAAGAATAAAAACCATGATTCATATTTGTTAGTGATGAAATCTCTATGACTTAGTTAGTATTCTAAGTTGTGACTAAATCAGTGAGATAACATCTCAGGCAAATGGAAAATTATGATTAGTATTCTTGAATATGAGTGTTATTTTTTCATTGCATACTCTCATATGATTATAAGTTTCAATGACTTCCTGATCCTTTCATCATTAATGGTGAAGCGTTTAATCATTTCGATGTGTCACAAAAGTCGCACCTCTGACACAATCTCTTTCTTACGTCATGTATACTTTTCCAGCGCACCTCTCCAATCACCATTAATACCACCAAGTTCCACAATCATCACCCCTATCCCATTAAACACCGTCAATGATCACCCCTATGTCACCTCTACTGTAACAACCCCAAAATTATGGTAAATTTAAAATTTTCCTAATTACTTGTTTACTACTTGTATTTAGTATGAAATAGGACTAAGTACGATAATTACTTACTATATATGTATATAGGTGATATATATATATATATATATATATATATATATATATATATATATATATATATATACACGTATACGATTCATTCAAATCGTATGAGATTACAAAAATACAAAATATGGACGTTGGTGACAACTTTTAAAATAATGTGGATTTATCCAAACAAACATTATTTACTTTAATATATTACGAAAATATATTACACGTTATACGTTTTGTTAAAACGTAACTTTACAGTACAAAAACGCGCGAGACGCGCCTGATACATGAAATACACTCAAGTTATGTTTTATAACTTCATAATAAGTATTTTGATAAAATACTTCAAGTAAAAATATCGCGATTACACGCGTACGGTTAACACGTTTAAAAACGTTACATAATTTGAATAAACGCACGATTCGCGACCAGTGACCAAACGAAATCTCGAATATTATTTTAGTAACTTAAAATATGTTATTTGAGTAAAACTTTTATATAAAATATCGGGTTTTAAATCGTTAACAAAACGTATCAAAGAAAACGTTATACGATTAAATAAAATGTAAAACGATCGGGTAAACGAGCACCGCACTTAACGTAACTTTGGGAAAACAATTTAAACACCAAGTGGGGGTGGGACCCATGAGATTTCTGCTGAAATCTTCCCTCCCATACCTTTTCCCCCTTTTTCCTTTGATGATCTACTCACTCCATCCACCATATCTCATTTCATCTACTCCCACACTCCATCCAACTCTCTCCAATCTCTCTCCCTCCCTCCCCCTGCGATTTTAATCAGTCCAAGACCACCACCATCATCCACCACAAGCCACCACACTCATCTCCCTCATCCACCATCGGTTTTTGAAGCTCCAAGCAAGGAAACGAAGCTAGTCACCTCCTCATCACGTTTTCGACTCTAGATCTTTGATCTCCTTGTAAGGATCTCTCTTCTTTTGCTAGATTTACTTGGTTACTACTTATTAACATGTTTAGTTGCTCCCTCAACCATAAAATGTCCAAAACATAAGTCAAAACACAACTTAAAACTCGAATTTATGCTTCCTGTTTTCTGCCCAGATTTGTTGTTCGAACTTCAACAAATCATATAAAAATCATAACAACATGAAATGATGCGTTTCTTGATCCTAAAATGTAGTACAAGAAGTTAAATTTCCAACAAAATTAGTCTCGTGAATTATCGACTCCGTTTACTACTCGAAAATAATTTTTCCGTCAAGGTACACGTTACTGTTCCGGCGGACAGGAATTTCCGTCTACTTCTCGAGACCATATATCGAGTTATAGACCACTAAAACGTATGAGACCAGTGCCAAAATCTCACAAATTTTGTTATAAACAAAAAGTTCTTCTTTGGCTCGTTCCAGAAATGCACTCATTTTTCCAGAAAATTCGATTTGTGAGAAGTGGTCTAATCTCGGATGAACAGTACACAGTCACACTTCTCGATTTTTAAAAAAATACTAAACTACCTCCAATATTCGTGAAAAAAATACTGAAAGTACCCAAGACATATAGGAACATTGTGTAAAAATTTCAGAACGATTCGATAACGTTTACTATTTTAAATAAAATTCCTATTGACGGATGAACAGTACTCCGTGAATACTAGTGTCGGATGAACAGTAAAATTGACTTTTGTTGACTCTCGGACTGAATGTTGACTCTCGGACTTTAGGGTGAGACTCGGATGCGTAGTTTCGGACTTAATAAACGCTCAAATCAAACCAAACCCGTTTAACTTAGTCAACGCAAACGAACACTTAAACGAAAACAGAAAACATCCACTTCCGACAATCTATTATCGCATGAACAGTGGTCCGACAATACCTATTGTCGCATAAATAGTGTTCCGTGAATGCTATTGTCGCATGAACAGTACTCGAAACCTTATTGTCGCATGGCTATTGACGGAATACATATTATCGCACGAAACGGATACTTTAAAATATTTTCGCTAAGTATTGAAATACTTACAACAACTAAACTCTATACGATAACATCATTGCATGATATACTTATACTTTGATAAGCATACAACATAACGTTTTATAAGTATACAACAATCCAAGTATAATAATAGTTTGAGATTATTATTACAATCCGTCACCAACGGGCCACACTTATTTACAAAACAATTACAAACGTACAAACAAATACTTGGACATTTCCTAGTTGAGTGGACAACTAGCATGGATACTTTTCAAGTTATCCAGTTACTTAATTAACCTTATGCGTTTAGGACGCTAGAGGTTACTGGTTTGGAGAACCGCTTTGCTTGATTACTACTACTATACTGCTAGACTCAGGTGAGTCTTACAGCCCCTATTTTACTGTTTTATACTCAGGGGTGAGATACATTACTTGTTTTATACGAACACACCGTTTTACTTACTTACTAGCCGATTACTTGCTTACTACAAACTTACTGATACACTGTTGCATGAGTTTTCGACTAATCCACTGAAGGCCTCCTTAATCATAGTTGTTAGTTATGGGATAAGCGCGAGTTTTAGTATATGGATCCATATGGGACTGACAATCCCCGCCCGGGGTAGCACGCACTACCACGAACCGTTACTGTAGAAACGGGCGTTTCTTACTCGTTACATATGAATGTTTTTGGATTAACATTCACGGGGGGCACTATACCTACTGTACGTTAAGCTTCAACTATGGTGGCTCATGGCAACATAAACGCATGATTAGCATGACCTGCAATCATTACTGAGTGAACGATTAGCATGGCCTGCGATCGTTACTCACTGGCTGGTTAAACGTTTTACTATTACTGCTTGTGTGTTCAAACTATTTACTTACAAACCTGTGAGATTCACCAACCTTTTGGTTGACTGTTTTAGTAATGCTTCTCAGGTACACAGCATCAGTAGGGATGCCCAGCAGGATATGCTTATTAGCTCGAGTCACATGCATTTACAAGCTTGGAGATTTTTTTATACATTACTTTTGTACTAGTTGTTATGTATTAGAATCTCTAGGAAACTTACTCGAACTCGAGTTTGTATTTTGAACTACTTATGTATTAATGTAATAACTTTTCGAACGTCTTATATAGAGTCGTTCACTGTATCCTTTGTGCTTGTGATTATTGATAAGTGACACCCAAAACTCGCTTCCGCAAACCATTAAATTTGGGGGGTGTTACAGATTGGTATCAGAGCCTAAGGTTATAGTGAACTAGGTTGCATTTAGTGGACCTAGACTATGACCGTTAGGCAGTATTCCTCACTAGGTATAACTGGTTCAGGAATTACATCATACAAGTTTAATTTAACATAGCCTGATCATCTATGTACAATTAAATGAAGATGATGTGAGATTTGAAAGGGGTTATGTTGAACAGGAATACAATAGCTGACTCTGACCTCGAGAGAACCGGGACTTATACTTGTTGTTGCTAGACACATATTAGGCTGTTTATGTGATATATATACATATACATATATAGGCCTCACTCATCGACACAATGTTCTCTCGCGACATCTACAAAAATTTCACTTATCGGTTTACACCGAACCACGACAACTCTACTACCGGCATTTCCTTTCTATAGTAGAACTACGAATCTAGTAGGTTGTACTAGGAACCGCTAATCCAATAGGTCTATGGAAATCCTATCACGTTTTGTATAATCTTTCTATATTCGTCCGGATGTTATGGATTCCCGGCATTCCTTTCGTAAAACTCTAACTCTTGTAATATTTTGAACTTGCATGTTAAACGATATTTTCATATGTTTTGACATAGCAAACTTTCCAACACTCTTGAAGATAAGGTTTCAACAAATTTTTAGTAAATGAGTATTATTCAAAATACAAATTTCAACATACTTTTACCACGAAATATTTTTATATATAACTTACGTTTTGAACAGATTTTGATAAACAGAATTTTCACAACTTGTCGCTAACAAGGATTTTCAACCAAACCAAATATCAACTCAGGTTTTCATCGGATTTCGTGTTTTCAACAGACATTCACCAACATAGTTATCTAAGAAAGGTATTTCTAATAAACATTTTACGAAAATTTCTCCTAAAATGTTTTATAAAATTTTCAAAATGATAGATCATATTTACTGTTTAGCATTTCATCTGTATTCCAAGAATTCTAAGTACAAAATAGAATTAGGAATTAGTGAACAAATTTTTATGTAGCCAGTGTGATACCAAAAGATTTCACATTAAGCTTAGCAAACAAATTCTTTCCATACATCTCATACATAATGAGATTTGGGAACCACAACAACACCGTCTGTACAAATTACCCATCCAAGTACTGTACTGAAATCATACATTCTTAGGAACTATACACTTCTTGCAAACGTTAGTGGTACAAATTTGTGATAACTACGAACCATTTGACCATACTTAGAGACATGAAGCATGACCATGTTAGAAACATCTAGAATTATGTTACATATGATATCTAGAGAGTAAATGCCTCACTACATCAGTGAATTACTAATTAGCAGTAATGACCAGTGAACTTATGAACAACAACTAGAGGCACCGACTTGCTAGTTTAGCGTTGACTATCTTTACGAACTAGCGGATGACTTTGACTAAGTACTGTAAGTACTTCCCGACAGCTAAGTGACGTGTTAACGTACTTTGACTTTACACATCACTTCCGATAAACTAGGTGACGTAACGTACCTAACAGATGATTATGATTTGCCCCATACCTAGGTGACATTCCTACTTTTCTTAGTAAGATTTACTACTGTGAATTACGAAACAACTTGTGGTACTGTTGAGTGCCTGTAACACTTTACTAGCCTTAGGCTAAACTTACTTGCCGGCATGTCGTGTGCTGCCAAAACGATTACTTGCATCTCCTGCGGGAGAATAACGGACGCTGTCACTATATGTGAAGCAAAACGATACCACGGTGGGTGGTACAACTTACTTACGAGTTGGATACTCATACTCAGCATATGGACTTATGCTTTACTTACTGTTAGCAACGGACCTACGAATTATTACGGTCGGGGTCGTTGGCTCGATAACTGGTTAATTTACTAAACGTGGTCCCGCGGGACATAACTTGACATTTCCTTTGGGGGATACCCATTACTATCACTGTAGGTGATCACTAGATACTTACGAGTCGGAGACTCATGAAATTACGAGCTTTTGCTCATTTGACCATACTTACAAACCGTACCGATATGACACGATTTCAAAATAAATAACCTGATCACGTTGCCGGGGTGCAACCTTTCATGCCAGGTGGCATTGTGACTTACTAGTACACATTGTAGCTACCCTCTAGTGATCGACTGGACTGGTCATGTAGACATAATGGTCGACACACCTTACCAACTTGACTAACCAATACTGATTACTACTTCAAACAAATTTCGGGACGAAATTCTCCTAACAATGGGAGAATGTAACAACCCCAAAATTAGGGTAAATTTAAAATTTTCCTAATTACTTGTTTACTACTTGTATTTAGTATGAAATAGGACTAAGTACGATAATTACTTACTATATATGTATATAGGTGATATATATATATATATATATATATATATATATATATATATATATATATACACGTATACGATTCATTCAAATCGTATGAGATTACAAAAATACAAAATATGGACGTTGGTGACAACTTTTAAAATAATGTGGATTTATCCAAACAAACATTATTTACTTTAATATATTACGAAAATATATTACACGTTATACGTTTTGTTAAAACGTAACTTTACAGTACAAAAACGCGCGAGACGCGCCTGATACATGAAATACACTCAAGTTATGTTTTATAACTTCATAATAAGTATTTTGATAAAATACTTCAAGTAAAAATATCGCGATTACACGCGTACGGTTAACACGTTTAAAAACGTTACATAATTTGAATAAACGCACGATTCGCGACCAGTGACCAAACGAAATCTCGAATATTATTTTAGTAACTTAAAATATGTTATTTGAGTAAAACTTTTATATAAAATATCGGGTTTTAAATCGTTAACAAAACGTATCAAAGAAAACGTTATACGATTAAATAAAACGTAAAACGATCGGGTAAACGAGCACCGCACTTAACGTAACTTTGGGGAAACAATTTAAACACCAAGTGGGGGTGGGACCCATGAGATTTCTGCTGAAATCTTCCCTCCCATACCTTTTCCCCCTTTTTCCTTTGATGATCTACTCACTCCATCCACCATATCTCATTTCATCTACTCCCACACTCCATCCAACTCTCTCCAATCTCTCTCCCTCCCTCCCCCTGCGATTTTAATCAGTCCAAGACCACCACCATCATCCACCACAAGCCACCACACTCATCTCCCTCATCCACCATCGGTTTTTGAAGCTCCAAGCAAGGAAACGAAGCTAGTCACCTCCTCATCACGTTTTCGACTCTAGATCTTTGATCTCCTTGTAAGGATCTCTCTTCTTTTGCTAGATTTACTTGGTTACTACTTATTAACATGTTTAGTTGCTCCCTCAACCATAAAATGTCCAAAACATAAGTCAAAACACAACTTAAAACTCGAATTTATGCTTCCTGTTTTCTGCCCAGATTTGTTGTTCGAACTTCAACAAATCATATAAAAATCATTACAACATGAAATGATGCGTTTCTTGATCCTAAAATGTAGTACAAGAAGTTAAATTTCCAACAAAATTAGTCTCGTGAATTATCGACTCCGTTTACTACTCGAAAATAATTTTTCCGTCAAGGTACACGTTACTGTTCCGACGGACAGGAATTTCCGTCTAATTCTCGAGACCATATCTCGAGTTATAGACCACTAAAACGTATGAGACCAGTGCCAAAATCTCAAAAATTTTGTTATAAACAAAAAGTTCTTCTTTGGCTCGTTCCAGAAATGCACTCATTTTTCCAGAAAATTCGATTTGTGAGAAGTGGTCTAATCTCGGATGAACAGTACACAGTCACACTTCTCGATTTTTAAAAAAATACTAAACGACCTCCAATATTCGTAAAAAAAATACTGAAAGTACCCAAGACATATAGGAACATTGTGTAAAAATTTCAGAACGATTCGATAACTTTTACTATTTTAAATAAAATTCCTATTGACGGATGAACAGTGACTCCGTGAATCCTATTGACGGATGAACAGTACTCCGTGAATACTAGTGTCGGATGAACAGTAAAATTGACTTTTGTTGACTCTCGGACTGAAGGTTGACTCTCGGACTTTAGGGTGAGACTCGGATGCGTAGTTTCGGACTTAATAAACGCTCAAATCAAACCAAACCCGTTTAACTTAGTCAACGCAAACGAACACTTAAACGAAAACAGAAAACATCCACTTCCGACAATCTATTATCGCATGAACAGTGGTCCGACAATACCTATTGTCGCATAAATAGTGTTCCGTGAATGCTATTGTCGCATGAACAGTACTCGAAACCTTATTGTCGCATGGCTATTGACGGAATACATATTATCGCACGAAACGGATACTTTAAAATATTTTCGCTAAGTATTGAAATACTTACAACAACTAAACTCTATACGATAACATCATTGCATGATATACTTATACTTTGATAAGCATACAACATAACGTTTTATAAGTATACAACAATCCAAGTATAATAATAGTTTGAGATTATTATTACAATCCGTCACCAACGGGCCACACTTATTTACAAAACAATTACAAACGTACAAACAAATACTTGGACATTTCCTAGTTGAGTGGACAACTAGCATGGATACTTTTCAAGTTATCCAGTTACTTAATTAACCTTATGCGTTTAGGACGCTAGAGGTTACTGGTTTGGAGAACCGCTTTGCTTGATTACTACTACTATACTGCTAGACTCAGGTGAGTCTTACAGCCCCTATTTTACTGTTTTATACTCAGGGGTGAGATACATTACTTGTTTTATACGAACACACCGTTTTACTTACTTACTAGCCGATTACTTGCTTACTACAAACTTACTGATACACTGTTGCATGAGTTTTCGACTAATCCACTGAAGGCCTCCTTAATCATAGTTGTTAGTTATGGGATAAGCGCGAGTTTTAGTATATGGATCCATATGGGACTGACAATCCCCGCCCGGGGTAGCACGCACTACCACGAACCGTTACTGTAGAAACGGGCGTTTCTTACTCGTTACATATGAATGTTTTTGGATTAACATTCACGGGGGGCACTATACCTACTGTACGTTAAGCTTCAACTATGGTGGCTCATGGCAACATAAACGCATGATTAGCATGACCTGCAATCATTACTGAGTGAACGATTAGCATGGCCTGCGATCGTTACTCACTGGCTGGTTAAACGTTTTACTATTACTGCTTGTGTGTTCAAACTATTTACTTACAAACCTGTGAGATTCACCAACCTTTTGGTTGACTGTTTTAGTAATGCTTCTCAGGTACACAGCATCAGTAGGGATGCCCAGCAGGATATGCTTATTAGCTCGAGTCACATGCATTTACAAGCTTGGAGATTTTTTATACATTACTTTTGTACTAGTTGTTATGTATTAGAATCTCTAGGAAACTTACTCGAACTCGAGTTTGTATTTTGAACTACTTATGTATTAATGTAATAACTTTTCGAACGTCTTATATAGAGTCGTTCACTGTATCCTTTGTGCTTGTGATTATTGATAAGTGACACCCAAAACTCGCTTCCGCAAACCATTAAATTTGGGGGTGTTACATCTACTTATCACCATCATCAACCACGACGATCCATTTTTCACCACATAATTTGTTAGTACATGTTTAGTGTCTGTCAGTTGGTCTAGCTCATAGTTTGTATTTAGATTAGCATTTCTGACTCCTGCGACGTAGCGCACTACGTCGCAGGTGCGACGTCAGGTATTGGGCCTGCGACGTAGCAGACGTCGCATGGGCTTGGGCCTGCGACGTAGCGTGCTACGTCGCAGGTGCCAGATTTTGTATAAAATCGTTTTGTGTTTTCTGTTTTAGGGTTGACGAAACCCTAAACGCAATTTGTCGAAATTCTCTGTAATCTGATCGACTATAAGCAATAATATTACGTTCGTTTGATATTGATTGCGTATTGATTGTTCGTGTGATTATTCGTGATCTAATTGTTATTTCCGCTAGCAATTAGAGTGACTCGGTTCGTTCTAGATCCAAAGTAAGGGACAAACAACTGGTATCAGAGCAGTGAATGCTCGTTTTTGGCGATTCGGATCGAGTTTGGGTTTTAAAAGGACGTGATATTCGTGAGTTTTCGTGTTTATTACGTTTGTTTTGTGTTTTTACAGGTTTTCGATCAGTATTATTGGGATTCTTGAAGGTTTCAGTCGTTCGATATTCGAGTGGTTCTTGGTTTAGCTGCTAGCCTTGATCTTGAGGTTGAGCAGATGGATGTCAAGACAGCTTTCCTTCACGGTGATTTGGATAAGGAAATCTACATGGAGCAACCTGAAGGTTTTCGGGTTAAGGGTAAAGAAGGTTATGTGTGTAGACTTTTGAAAAGTCTATATGGGTTGAAGCAGGCACCGAGACAGTGGTATAAGAAGTTTGAATCAGTTATTGGAAAGCAGGGCTACCGAAAGACGACCTCAGATCATTGTGTTTTCTTTCAGAGGTTTGGTGATGATGACTTCATTATATTGTTGCTTTATGTTGATGATATGTTGATTGTTGGCAGAAATATTGATAGAATTGCGCAGTTGAAGCGAGAATTGAGCAAGTCTTTTGCTATGAAAGACTTGGGGCCAGCAAAACAGATTCTTGGCATTCGGATTTCTAGAGATAGAGGTGCCAAGACGTTACATATGTCACAAGAGAGGTACATTGAAAAGGTGCTTAGCAGATTCAACATGGATAAAGCTAAAGTGGTTAGTTCTCCTCTTACTACCAACTTTAAGCTAACAGATAGAGATTGCTGTGACACCCGTCAAATTAGGGCTAGAAATTTGCGCCTAATCCTTTTTGTAATACATGTAATTAGTTCCATGTTAGGCTAATTATATGTATCAATATATATTGTTGAATATATATCAGTTTGCGATTATATTAAATCGTGCAATTATCAAATCGGCCAAAATTCCGATTCATATATATATATGGACGTTGGTGAAACTTTTATTAAATAATATGGAATTATTTAATAACATCACTTATTACTTTATATTATGGTTATAATATAACAAACATATACGTTTTGTCTAAAACGTAACCGAATGCAACGAAAACGCGCGGAAAGCACTCGACAAATGAAATTTATAAAAATTATATTTTTATAACTCATCTCTAAGTATTTTGATAAAATACTTCAAGAAAAACCAACGCGTTTACGCACAAACATTAATAACGTTTAAAAACGTTACGCGATTAAACCATCGAAATACGAGCGCGTAAATCAATACCGACACTCCAACCAAACATTTTATAAATGTTTTCCAAGTATTATGATTAATACTTCAAGTTAAAAGAATCGAAAATCAAATGTTATTGTTAATACGTACGTATAACGTTAAACGTCTAATTATACGTTCAAACGACCGGGGAAACGAATACCGCACGGAACGCAAACGCGGGATTAAAAGTTAGGAGACACCACCACTTGGGTGGGGCCCCCTAAGCCGGCCAACAATCCCCCATAGAATGGGGATCTTGCCTTCTTGCTTTGACCAACAATAAGCCATCAAGTCTTCCTCATTTTGCTCATTCATGTTCCACCATCTCTCTCTCTAATCTCTCTCTCTAAAATCTGCTCTCACTCTCTCTCTACAACCACCACATCACCACCAATCAACCACCATGATCCACCATCATCTAATAACTCAAAATTGAAGAAAAACACAAGAGGAAGAAGGAAGAACAAGGATCTAGCATCACCTCCCTCATCTCTCACTCTAAGCCACGTTTTTGGTATGAATCCCACCACTACTCTCACTAGTTTTACTTGCTTTACACTTATTTACATGTTATTATGCTCATCTAACAAAATAATGTCCAAAACATAAGCTTAAACACGTTTTTGGAAAAGTTATATAAAAACAGAAAGCTGATCAGATTTTTCGTCTCACCAAAACGGCCATAACTTGAGTTGTAGGATGAATCAACATGCAAATCTTATACCGAAATGTCCGTATGGATGTCATATACAAAAAGTTCTCTCTGAGACTTTTTCCAAAAATACACGGTTTTTAGTGTAGAGGCCAATCTTTGAACCAATGTCTGTTTTGAGACAAATCCGATCACTCTTTAAGTTTATTTTTGTTAAAAATAGTAAACGGAAATATAAAAATACCGTAAAATGCAGAAATGACCTTGACCTATGTGAGAACAAGTGTGATTTTTGGTGAGGTCAGAAACGGATTACAAATGGTCCAAATAGTGTGGTTTATCGGGTACACAAATCTGGAAATATGAACACGAGGACTGTTTTGGTACTTTCATAGAAACGACCCTTCGAGAAATCCACGAAACATAAAGACAAGTTCTATAAACCTATTTTGACATATTAGGATGTGTGTAAAAGTTTCGGGTCAAACGGTGGTCGTTTGACCACTTTCCCGAACCCGAACCCTTGACTTTCAGACTAAAACTTACATCCGGACACATATACACCTTCGGACTACAAACATTCGGACATAAATATATATATATCGGATATATATAAAAGTACTCGCTTTTAAAAATGCATAGGTATATACCTTACAAGTAAACAAAATGATGAGACGCATAATAATAACACTTGAAATTATTATTACAAAAACTCACCAACGGGCCATACGTATTTACAAAATGTAAACAATCCAAAACTAATCATTTGGACATTACTAGTTGGATGAACAACTAGCAAGGATGGTCTGTTGAGACATCTAATCAAATTAAACCTTGCGCGTTTAATACGCCCGGCAGGTTTCAATATCTAATCATTTACCAAAACCTTGCGCGTCTAAGACGCCCTGCAGGTTTCAGTCGAGTGAACGACATCATTATCTTGTAAACTGTCAATTGTGCTTTATAGCATCTCATTAGGCTCAGGTGAGTCTCATAGCCCTTTTTTTTTTTTTTTTTTTTAATATGTTTTCTCAGGGGTGTGATTTCATTGCTCTGTTTTGTTTTACAATATGAACGCAAGTATCATCAAATCAAGTACTACATGAGTTAATTTCACTAATCATTTTAAGTCCTCATAGCATAGTTTGGTAATACTTTGTAGCGTGAATGTTAGTGTATGGTACCATATGGGACTGACAATCCCCGTCCGGGTCAGCAAGCACTGACTGGTCAAACGGACGCATTATCATTTGTTCATACGTATGTTGATTAGGCATACGCATAGAGGCACCCTCGCTCAGGCACTTAATTGTGATCCTGACATCTCAGTTAAGCTCAGACTATGTACTCATGGCTGTATAACTTTTATTTTGCTTAATTGCATTTTAAATTCAATTATCATTAAATCTTGCGGTTCATACAAATATGTGTTGACATACAAACCTGTGAGCTCACCAGCGTTTTCGCTGACCCATTTTAGCATGTATCACAGGTGCTCAGCAGCAGTAGGTCTGCCACTCAAGATGCCCATTAGCTCGAGTCATATTCAGACATCAAGAGATTGTCATGCATTACTATATTTTGTATAATTTAGTTATGCCATAGAATCTCTATCATTTGAACTCAGGAGCTTTTGTAAACTATATTATAACAGTGTAAAACTTTTATAATATCCATGTATTTTATCAAACGACGCATGTAGTGGTCGTTCATTATGTAATCTGGTGCTTTGTGTATTGATTGGTCGCGCCCCGAACCGACCCGCTTCCGCATCATAATTTGGGGGTGCGACAGATTGGTATCAGAGCCTAAGGTTATAGTGAACTAGGTTGCATTTAGTGGGCCTAGACTATGACCGTTAGGCAGTATTTCTTATTAGATATAACTGGTTCAGTGATTACACCATATGAGTTTAATTTAACATAGCTTAGCTAACTATGTACAATTAAATGAATACGATGTGAAAGCTGAAAGGGGTTATGTTGAATAGGAATGCGATAGTTGACTCTGACCACGAGAGAAACCGTGACTAATACTTGATTAGTGTTAGACACACATTAGGCTATTATGTGATATAGACGTATATACATACATAGGCCTCATTTATGTGCTACCTTATAGGCTATTATATATTGAAGATATATGATTAAGGCCACTCGCGTATTATCTTCTAAGCTATTATATATATCGAATATATATATAGATCACACACGATAATACACTCGTTAACATCTTCACTACCAAAGACGATGAGTATGAATTACTATCGTCTATCCTTTTTATACGCACATAACATCTCACAACACATTCCGCTGTACAATCACATATTCGCGAGGAATATATCATTTTGTATTTCCTCCATCATTCTATTTTCTTAGAATCACAAATGGAACTTATTGTTTGAAGGACTATAGGCTCCATACGTAAAACCATATCCCACCTACTCGCAAACTCGCATCTAGTATGCAACTCTGTTGTTTGTCAAATGTGATTATCACTTGTGTAATTGTATATTACCCCATAAATATATATATGCATATATGATGTATCATGTTTTGGTGCAAACAACTCATCCACTCTCTTTTCTTTTATCAGAATCATGCCGCCAAAGAAGACTGGTTTCAGTCAAGCTGAACTCAATGCTGCGGTTACCCGAGCTGTAGCCGAAGCCATGGCTGCTCAAGAAGCTCTAAGGAATGCAGAGACTGTCAATACCTCTCGTACTCCTGCTATCAAACCTTGTTCCTACAAGGACTTTCTCAGCTGCAAGCCACTCTATTTTAAGGGCACGGAAGGTGCTATTGGCTTAATCCGATGGATTGAAAGAATGGAATCCGTCTTCAGTCTCTGCAACTGTGCTGAAGATAGTAAGGTCAAGTTTGCTGCATATACCTTTCAAGAAGGTGCACTAACGTGGTGGAACAACCACGCAAACTCTATTGGCGTCGAGATCGCAAACCGACTTCCTTGGCCTGAATTGAAGAAAAAGCTAAGGGAGAAGTACTGTCGCGAGGAAGAACTTCACCGGCTGGAAGTGGAGTTCTGGCACCTGGAGGTACAAGGGAACGATATTGCTGGGTACACCACCAAGTTCCAGCAGTTCGCTCTGTTGTGCCCAGGTTTGGTTGATACGGAAAGAAAAAGTATCATGAAGTATATTCGAGGACTTCCGGAGAATATCCAGGGGAATGTCGCCTCAGCTCAACCAACCACCCTTGATAGAGCTATCGGAATTGCCCATGAACTCATGGCTATGGTTGTCAGCCGTGAGACATCTGCTCCATCATCTGGTAATAACAACAAGAGAAAGTGGTCTGGGAACACCACTCAAAACCAATCATCATCAAAGAGGTCTGAGTCTGACAAGACCACCAACACTGGTTCTGGTTTCAACAAGGGTTACACTGGAAATAAGCCCTATTGTTCAAAATGCCGCCTACATCATGATGGTCCTTGCGGTACCCCCTGTGGAAAATGTCATAGGTATGGACATTTGACCAAAGACTGCAGGTCTACCACTTCCAACACCAACACCACCACTAGCCAGCCAAAATCCTGCTATGAGTGTGGAGACACCGGGCACTTCAGGAATGAGTGCCCAAAGCTGAAGAACAAGGGTAACAACACTGCGAAGGGAAGAGCTTTCGTTCTGAACTCAGGAGAGGCCCGTCAGGACCCGAATGTGGTCTCGGGTACGTTTCTTCTCAACAATCTTACTGCTTCTGTTCTGTTTGATACTGGTGCTGATAGGAGCTTCATATCTGATGAGTTTAGTCCATTGCTTAACATTGCCCCTATTGCTTTAGATGCTAAGTACATTGTAGAGTTAGCTAATGGTAAACTCATAGAGACCGATAGTGTGATACCTAATTGCACTTTAAATATATCCGATGAGATCTTCTCTATTGACCTTATTCCTGTTGAGATTGGAAGTTTCGACGTCATTGTTGGCATGGATTGGTTATCCAAGCACCGAGCTGAAGTTGTCTGCTATGACAAAATCATCCGCATTCCTCTCGTCACCGGTAGTACTTTAATCATACAAGGGGAGACCGGTAGGACGAGACTGAATATCGTATCCTGCATGAAAACTCGCAAGTACCTTAGGAAAGGGTACCAGGCTATCCTCGCGCATGTCATGGAGAAAAAGTCGGAAGAGAAACGACTTGAGGATGTGCCCATTGTTAGAGACTTTCCAGAAGTCTTTCCAGAAGACTTGCCTGGTCTTCCGCCACCGAGACAAGTTGAGTTCTCGATCGATCTCGTGCCCGGGGCAGCACCTGTTGCACGAGCCCCATATCGTTTAGCCCCTTCAGAACTTCAGGAGTTGTCTACTCAGTTACAGGAACTCCTGGATAAGGGATTCATTAGGCCGAGTTCTTCACCATGGGGAGCTCCGGTACTGTTTGTGAAAAAGAAGGACGGTTCATTCAGAATGTGTATCGACTATAGAGAGTTGAACAAATTGACCGTCAAGAACCGTTACCCACTTCCTCGTATTGATGACCTATTCGATCAGCTTCAAGGGTCAAGTTTCTATTCGAAAATAGATCTAAGATCAGGTTATCATCAGTTACGAGTTCGTGACATCGACATCCCAAAGACTGCCTTCCGAACTCGCTATGGACATTATGAGTTCCAAGTGATGCCTTTTGGTTTGACTAACGCACCGGCAGTATTCATGGATCTCATGAACCGAGTGTGCAAACCATATCTTGACAAGTTTGTCATTGTTTTCATCGATGACATTCTCATTTACTCGCACAATGAACAGGAACACGCGCAACATCTCAAGGTCATCCTAGAACTTCTTAGACACGAAGAGTTATATGCTAAATTCTCCAAGTGTGAGTTCTGGATGCAAACCGTTCAATTTCTTGGTCATGTGATTGATAGTCAAGGAATTCACGTAGATCCATCAAAGATTGAGGCTATCAAGTGCTGGCAAGCACCGACGACGCCGACCGAAGTACGCCAATTTTTAGGATTGGCTGGTTATTATCGGCGCTTCATCGAGAATTTCTCCAAAATAGCCCTACCTCTCACGACACTGACTCAGAAGGAAAAGAAGTTCGATTGGACTGATAAACAAGAGTCAGCATTTCAGCTATTGAAGCAAAAGCTTTGCAGTGCCCCCATTTTATCATTACCCGAAGGCAACGAAGACTTCGTGGTATACTGCGATGCCTCACACCAAGGTCTTGGTTGCGTGTTGATGCAACGAGACAAGGTTATTGCCTACGCCTCCCGACAACTCAAAGTTCACGAGAAGAACTACACAACTCATGATCTCGAATTAGGAGCCGTAGTGTTCGCACTCAAAATCTGGAGACACTATCTGTATGGCACAAAATGTACCATCTTCACCGATCATAAGAGTCTCCAGCACATATTTGATCAAAAGGATCTCAACATGAGGCAACGTCGCTGGGTCGAGTTGCTCACCGATTATGATTGCGAGATCAAGTATCATCCGGGCAAAGCAAATGTAGTTGCCGATGCCCTAAGTCGAAAAGAACGCACCAAGCCACTTCGAGTTCGAGCCCTTAGTATAACCATCCATAATGATTTAATCATTCAAATTCTCACTGCTCAACTCGAAGCATTGAAACCTGAGAACCTCAAAGATGAGGCCTTGCGAAATATGGAGAATCAATTCGAAACCAAACCCAATGGGGTCAAATACTTGGCAAACCGGATCTGGTTACCTAAGTTCGGAAACCTTCGAGACTTGGTGATGGATGAAGCTCACAAGTCCAAGTATTCTATACATCCTGGATCTGACAAGATGTATCATGGCATCAAGGGATCATACTGGTGGCCAAATATGAAAGCAGAGATTGCCACGTATGTCAGCAAGTGCCTCACATGTTCAAAAGTCAAAGCTGAATATCAGAAGCCCTCCGGTCTGCTACAGCAACCGGACATTCCTGAATGGAAATGGGAGCAAATAGCTATGGATTTCATCACTAAACTCCCGAGGACATCAAGTGGTTGCGATACCATTTGGGTGATCGTGGACCGACTCACCAAATCAGCTCATTTTCTTGCCATCAAGGAATCTGACAGCATGGAACGTCTCATGCGATTCTATATGAAGGAGATCGTATCAAGACACGGCGTTCCTATCTCGATTATCTCTGACAGAGATAGTCGTTTTACTTCTCAGTTTTGGAAAGCGTTACATAAATCGCTAGGTACTCGTCTGGATATGAGTACTGCGTATCATCCTCAAACAGATGGCCAAAGTGAAAGGACTATTCAAACACTGGAAGATATGTTACGCGCATGCGTAATCGACTTCGGTGCAAATTGGGAACATCACTTGCCATTGTGCGAATTCTCGTACAACAACAGCTATCATACCAGCATTGGAGCTGCACCGTTCGAGGCACTGTACGGTCGTAGGTGCCGATCGCCCATCTGTTGGACCGAAGTTGGAGAAAGTCAACTGACTGGTCCCGAAATCATTCACGAAACCACCGAGAAGATCGTTGGTATCCAGCAACGGCTGAAGGCCGCGCGTGATCGTCAGAAGAGTTATGCTGACGTGAGACGCAAGCATCTCGAATTCCAAGTTGGAGATCGGGTATTGCTCAAAGTATCACCTTGGAGAGGTGTCATCCGTTTCGGCAAGCGTGGGAAGTTGAATCCCAGATACATCGGACCTTTTGAGATCCTTGAAAGGATTGGTCCAGTCGCATATCGATTGCAGCTACCTCCAGAGCTCAGTAGCGTGCATCCCACATTTCACGTTTCTAACCTAAAGAAATGCCTGTCCGACGAGACACTTATTATTCCACTCGAGGAAATTCAAATTGACGACAAACTTCGTTTTGTCGAGACACCAGTGGAGATCATGGACCATGAGGTCAAACAGCTTAAGCAAAGTCGTATCCCAATCGTTAAAATTCGGTGGAATTCGCGGCGTGGTCCGGAATTCACCTGGGAACGGGAAGATCAGATGCGACTCAAATATCCACATTTATTTTCAGACTCCACTCACGCATCAACTCAAAGCTGAATTTCGGGACGAAATTCTCTTAACAAGGGGAGAATGTGACACCCGTCAAATTAGGGCTAGAAATTTGCGCCTAATCCTTTTTGTAATACATGTAATTAGTTCCATGTTAGGCTAATTATATGTATCAATATATATTGTTGAATATATATCAGTTTGCGATTATATTAAATCGTGCAATTATCAAATCGGCCAAAATTCCGATTCATATATATATATGGACGTTGGTGAAACTTTTATTAAATAATATGGAATTATTTAATAACATCACTTATTACTTTATATTATGGTTATAATATAACAAACATATACGTTTTGTCTAAAACGTAACCGAATGCAACGAAAACGCGCGGAAAGCACTCGACAAATGAAATTTATAAAAATTATATTTTTATAACTCATCTCTAAGTATTTTGATAAAATACTTCAAGAAAAACCAACGCGTTTACGCACAAACATTAATAACGTTTAAAAACGTTACGCGATTAAACCATCGAAATACGAGCGCGTAAATCAATACCGACACTCCAACCAAACATTTTATAAATGTTTTCCAAGTATTATGATTAATACTTCAAGTTAAAAGAATCGAAAATCAAATGTTATTGTTAATACGTACGTATAACGTTAAACGTCTAATTATACGTTCAAACGACCGGGGAAACGAATACCGCACGGAACGCAAACGCGGGATTAAAAGTTAGGAGACACCACCACTTGGGTGGGGCCCCCTAAGCCGGCCAACAATCCCCCATAGAATGGGGATCTTGCCTTCTTGCTTTGACCAACAATAAGCCATCAAGTCTTCCTCATTTTGCTCATTCATGTTCCACCATCTCTCTCTCTAATCTCTCTCTCTAAAATCTGCTCTCACTCTCTCTCTACAACCACCACATCACCACCAATCAACCACCATGATCCACCATCATCTAATAACTCAAAATTGAAGAAAAACACAAGAGGAAGAAGGAAGAACAAGGATCTAGCATCACCTCCCTCATCTCTCACTCTAAGCCACGTTTTTGGTATGAATCCCACCACTACTCTCACTAGTTTTACTTGCTTTACACTTATTTACATGTTATTATGCTCATCTAACAAAATAATGTCCAAAACATAAGCTTAAACACGTTTTTGGAAAAGTTATATAAAAACAGAAAGCTGATCAGATTTTTCGTCTCACCAAAACGGCCATAACTTGAGTTGTAGGATGAATCAACACGCAAATCTTATACCGAAATGTCCGTATGGATGTCATATACAAAAAGTTCTCTCTGAGACTTTTTCCAAAAATACACGGTTTTTAGTGTAGAGGCCAATCTTTGAACCAATGTCTGTTTTGAGACAAATCCGATCACTCTTTAAGTTTATTTTTGTTAAAAATAGTAAACGGAAATATAAAAATACCGTAAAATGCAGAAATGACCTTGACCTATGTGAGAACAAGTGTGATTTTTGGTGAGGTCAGAAACGGATTACAAATGGTCCAAATAGTGTGGTTTATCGGGTACACAAATCTGGAAATATGAACACGAGGACTGTTTTGGTACTTTCATAGAAACGACCCTTCGAGAAATCCACGAAACATAAAGACAAGTTCTATAAACCTATTTTGACATATTAGGATGTGTGTAAAAGTTTCGGGTCAAACGGTGGTCGTTTGACCACTTTCCCGAACCCGAACCCTTGACTTTCAGACTAAAACTTACATCCGGACACATATACACCTTCGGACTACAAACATTCGGACATAAATATATATATATCGGATATATATAAAAGTACTCGCTTTTAAAAATGCATAGGTATATACCTTACAAGTAAACAAAATGATGAGACGCATAATAATAACACTTGAAATTATTATTACAAAAACTCACCAACGGGCCATACGTATTTACAAAATGTAAACAATCCAAAACTAATCATTTGGACATTACTAGTTGGATGAACAACTAGCAAGGATGGTCTGTTGAGACATCTAATCAAATTAAACCTTGCGCGTTTAATACGCCCGGCAGGTTTCAATATCTAATCATTTACCAAAACCTTGCGCGTCTAAGACGCCCTGCAGGTTTCAGTCGAGTGAACGACATCATTATCTTGTAAACTGTCAATTGTGCTTTATAGCATCTCATTAGGCTCAGGTGAGTCTCATAGCCCTTTTTTTTTTTTTTTTTTTTAATATGTTTTCTCAGGGGTGTGATTTCATTGCTCTGTTTTGTTTTACAATATGAACGCAAGTATCATCAAATCAAGTACTACATGAGTTAATTTCACTAATCATTTTAAGTCCTCATAGCATAGTTTGGTAATACTTTGTAGCGTGAATGTTAGTGTATGGTACCATATGGGACTGACAATCCCCGTCCGGGTCAGCAAGCACTGACTGGTCAAACGGACGCATTATCATTTGTTCATACGTATGTTGATTAGGCATACGCATAGAGGCACCCTCGCTCAGGCACTTAATTGTGATCCTGACATCTCAGTTAAGCTCAGACTATGTACTCATGGCTGTATAACTTTTATTTTGCTTAATTGCATTTTAAATTCAATTATCATTAAATCTTGCGGTTCATACAAATATGTGTTGACATACAAACCTGTGAGCTCACCAGCGTTTTCGCTGACCCATTTTAGCATGTATCACAGGTGCTCAGCAGCAGTAGGTCTGCCACTCAAGATGCCCATTAGCTCGAGTCATATTCAGACATCAAGAGATTGTCATGCATTACTATATTTTGTATAATTTAGTTATGCCATAGAATCTCTATCATTTGAACTCAGGAGCTTTTGTAAACTATATTATAACAGTGTAAAACTTTTATAATATCCATGTATTTTATCAAACGACGCATGTAGTGGTCGTTCATTATGTAATCTGGTGCTTTGTGTATTGATTGGTCGCGCCCCGAACCGACCCGCTTCCGCATCATAATTTGGGGGTGCGACAATTGCCCTTCTTCAAAGGAGGATGTTGAAGAGATGGATGGAGTTCCATATGCCTCAGCAGTTGGAAGCTTGATGTATGCTATGGTTTGTACAAGGCCTGATATAGCTCATGCAGTAGGTGTTGTTAGTCGGTTTATGTCAAATCCGGGTAAGAATCATTGGGAAGCGGTTAAGTGGATTTTTAGATACTTGCGAGGTACTTCCAAATTGGGTATCACATTTGGAAATGGTCCGCTGATGCTTACTGGTTACACAGACTCTGATATGGCAGGAAACAAAGATAACATGAAATCCACTTCTGGATATTTGATGACCTTTGCAGGGGGAGCTGTTTCATGGCAATCAAGATTGCAAAAATGTGTTGCCTTGTCTACAACTAAGGCTGAGTATATGGCAGCAACAGAAGCGTGCAAAGAACTATTATGGTTGAAAAGGTTTCTACAAGATCTTGGTTTCAAGCAAGAGAGGTATGTAGTTCTTTGTGATAATGAGAGTGCAATTCACCTTGCTAAGAACTCTATGTTTCATAAGCGAACAAAACATATTGATGTGCGGTATCATTGGATTAGAGATTGTCTTGAAGATGGTTTATTTGAACTTGATAAAGTTCATACTGATGATAATGGTTCTGATATGTTGACAAAGGTTTTAGCAAGGCAAAAACTCAGGGTATGTTGCTCTATCGCCGGGATGGCGAACTCTTCCACATAATCGGAAAGGGGGAGATTTGTTGGGTTTATTTCCAATTTTGTGGCCCATCTAATTTAAGCCCAAAATGGATTTTTAGGCCCAATTCCATTTTATTTAGTCCCTGATGATTTAGGGATCAGTGGGATATGTGTGTGTAGATTCATTATTCAAAAGAGAGATTAGAGAAAAAAGAAAAGAGTGAAACCCTCAATTCCCGTCATTCACTGTAGCAGTCCGGAAATCCGACGATCCCCGGAGATTGAACCGTCGGATCGTTCTCAAATTTGGACAGTGTGTTCCTGACATCTGGGCCAACATTATGACCGTTCAGATTTTCATTCTGAGTTCTGGAAGTCGAGATTTTAACTCCTGGACAGTAGCAGTTTTTGGGGGTTTGGAGCGGCAAAGATGTTTCTTACCGTCACTTACGAGTCTTTGGATGTAAGGCTTTTGTGCATGTTCCCAAAGATGAGAGGTCAAAGCTTGATATGAAGACTAAGCCATGTGTTTTCCTCGGTTATGGTCAAGATGAGTTTGGGTACAGGTTGTATGATCCAGTTCAGAAGAAACTTGTACGAAGCCGAGATGTTGTGTTTGTAGAAGATCAGACTTTGAAAGATGTTGAGAAGAAAGAGACAGAGACAGTTCCTCAACATAGTGATGATCTTACTGATTTGGATCCAGTTCCTCCACAACATGTTGATTCACAGTTTGGAGATGATGTTCAGAATGATGAACAGGGTACTGATGATATTGATGCTCCTGATCAACCAGAGATAGATGAAGACGTTCATCCAGAGTTGCCAGTACCAGATGTACCACCAATTGTTCCACTTAGGCGGTCTACCCGAGATCGTCATCCTTCCAGTAAATATTCTGATAATGAGTATGTTTTACTCACTGATGGGGGAGAACCCGAATGTTATGCAGAAGCTGTGGAAGATGAACATAAGAAAGAGTGGATTGAAGCCATGCAAGATGAGATGAATTCCTTGCATGAGAACAATACTTATGAATTGGTGAAGTTACCTAAAGGCCAGAAAGTTTTGAAGAACAAGTGGGTTTATAAAGTGAAGACAGATGATCATACTTCTAAACCCAGGTACAAAGCTAGATTGGTTGTTAAAGGATTCAGTCAGAGAAAGGGTATTGATTTTGATGAGATTTTCTCTCCGGTCGTGAAGATGGGATCTATTCCGAGTGGTATGCGTGATCAATGACTTAATTGATTACAACTTTGTTTATTGCTTACAATTGAAGACTGACATAAGCAGATCACACGTTCTAGTTCGGCCGACATAGTACAATTTGATTTGGAGGTTTGTGCTTAAGGTGTTTGTGCCGACTTGGGTTTGGAGCAGAGAAGGAAGATTTGGTCAATATTCTTTATTATGATTAATTGCTTTGTGTCGACAATCTTGCTCCAAGATCGTTTTGTTTCTACTTAAATTAATTCGCTTGTTTTTCCTTGAATATGTTCCCTTTGATTGCCGATTACATCTAGGATCAATTTTTAATTGTTTCTAGGTGTTTTCCTTACCGTTTCAAGGATAACAAGAATTAATATTTAATTCATAGCAAGTTATGCCAACCGACTTGTAATTAATTGTTTCTAGCCAACTTTGATTGCTTTGGATTACATACGATTTAATTGTTGAATGATAGTGGATTTTCGATTGATTGATTGATTATTAATTCTGGATAATCGGTGGCATGTGCAAAGGAATTGTATTACAACCTTTGGAATTAATTCCAAGCTGATTTCTAGAGTTGTTGTGGATTCAAAGTTTCAAGCAATATCTTGCCGATTTCTCTTGTTCACCGAATTGCATTTATTAACCGACATGGATTGCTTTTATTGAGATTCTTAAGCAACTTCTTGGATTGTTTATTATCTTGATGGCTGATATTTGGTTCGTCGATCTAAGTTTGAATTTTGTCGATATATATTTTCTTAGTAAATCTGAATTGAATGGTTTATTGTTAGAGCTACATGTGGAGATCATACTAAGGTAAATATCGAATGGTTTATTGTTAATGTGTGGATAAGATTGGTAATGGCATCATGGCTGAGTGCATTGATTGAGGATACTGAGACTACTACACAAAAAGCATTGGAGTTATTGATTGAATTGATAGTTAAGGTAAATCAATATTATAATATTGAATGTACGAGAAGATGCAACAAATTAAGGCGACGAAGGGTTTGGTTTTTCGTCAGATGGGTTCTGGTTTTTAAAGGAGACTTTTGGTTTTATCGTCTTTAATTCTTTAAAGAACGATCGAAGTGAAGATTTTATTGTTTGCGGGTTTTTCTTGTGGTTCAAAGTTTTGATCGTGCTCTTGGATTTGAAAAGCAGTTAAAATTGTTTGTGGATTTTGAGAGAATATTACCATTGTTAGTTAAAAATAGTTAAAACTGTTAGTTAAAAACGGTTAACACTGTTATTGGAAAGTGGTTACAACTGCTAGTATTATTCTAAGGAATTTACTACTGCTTGACAAAAGTTATGCCTGTTAGAGTATTAATCGTTTGTACTGTTCGTTATGACTGCTACTTGGTACCGATTACTACTGTTAGTCATTTTTCAAACACTAGCGGAATTAGTGATGCTCGTCATGGATGGTACTACATGGTATTCGTTGCTATTGTTGGTTAGTTATCCGTACAGTTCTTATGATTGTTTCTATTGCTTTTGGTCAAGAGATGGTTAACATATTGATTTGAGGGGAAGCTTATTGACAAAGTGTTTAACCATCAGAAGATGTTCGTGCATTGTTTGAGGTAAAAGGATTTATTACTACTGTCAGTTGTATATTACTACTGCTAGTGTAATTTTCTACTGCTCAAATTCATTATTCTTATTACGCGTCATGGAGGGTAATTTGAGTTATTAGAAAATTGGATTAGTGGTGTATTATATAGCAAGTGGTTGTAAATGTTTGAAGTTGCTTATCTTTTTGAAGACCCCTATTGGATTATGACAAAAAGGGGAAGAAGATTCGAAGGTCAAGATTTGCAGCTTATTATGCATGACATGTTTACAAGAAATCAAGAACTAAGGGGAAGTTTGTGCAAGAAGATGTTTATTTTGTCATCATCAAATAGGGGAAGATTGTTAGGATATTTTAATTTGATGATACAAAATAATTAAAGATGAGGGACTAAAAGTGTATTTTGTTTAATTATTATTCTCCTACGATTAGGGTTTCTTGTAAACCTAGTATCTCTAGTATATAAAGAGATATTGGGTGTAGGTAAAAGGGCACACAGAAAATATGTAGACGTCTATAGTTCTTCGTTATCCCTAAGGTTCTTGTAACCCTGATACTAAAGGGTATCCGTCTTGTTAATTCATTAATAAGATTAGGGATTTGGCCGTTGATAACATTGATGTTGTTCTTATTATTCTGCTACAATTATCATCTTTGTTATCATTATTATCATTGTTTGTTAATCCTAGATCAAAGACCTAAAAAGTCTAGAGCTTAAACGATCATACGTTTTAACAATTGGTATCAGAGACAGGTTGCTACATTTATACGTTTTAACAATTCGCAACAGCCACTCTTTATACTCTTTAGTATTAAAGAAAACGCAAGGTTGCTACATTTTAAAATAGACGTTGAAGTTGTGTCTGTAAACAACTTGGGATATGATAGTACATCGGGTGACATGCACAAAATAGAATTTTAAGGTTTATCTTGGATGTGTCAGTAGGTTTATCTGACACACTTAAAACAGTTTTTATCTAAATTATATTCATCATACGATGTATTGGTAGGCATGCTACACACCGGCTTGTGAGTGAGTAAGAAGTAATGATAAAACTTGTCTATTACTTTGTGAAAAATGTTATCTGATGTATGACATAAGTCTTAATTGATAAATGGAAGTACTATCATACACTGTCATAATTATGTAAATGTAAAATGGGCATATAGTAATAATATGATTATTCGCCTAACTAATGGTGACTATTGTTGTACTCACGTACAGACCTGAATCCATTAGTTATGCAAATAGTCTCAAACTTGTTATGTTCATACTAAGGGACCCTCTGTTGTACTAAGTACAGATCTGGGGCCACTAGTATCTTCATAGTCGGTTTGATGTATGCCTAAATATAAATATCAAGTGTATGTTACGAGAAAACCGAGATAAACTTGGTCTTGTAATCTCTACCTTGTGTGAATATGCAGTGTTTGTTTTACTGAAGTTTATCAGTATATCATATAATAGGTTTCTCAAAATTAATATTCATACTAACAATAAAGGTTAGCTCACAGATACGGATGTAACATGTTTAAGTGGACAAACAATACCAATAATTGTCTTGAAATAATTTTTATAAAAGGTGTTTTAAATGTGCCACGTAAATTTAAAGTGGACAAATATACTGATGATCGAAATAACACTTACTATTCCTAATAAATGCATGTTATTCCGATATGATCCTTAATCAGACAACTCAACTCCGTCACCAAAAATAGAGTGTTAAGTAATTTTCTTTTTACTTTTTGAATATTAAAGAAAATATCAAAAAGATTTTTTTTTAGTTTAGTTTAGTTATTTCATTTTATGTTTTATTTTTATTTTTATTCTAAGTTATTTTCCCAAGTCACGAGTCATTTGGATTTTATTTGCTAAAATAACGAGTTAACGGTTTAAAAATTCAAATTTGGATCACAACTGTTTTCTGCGACGTCCGGCTCTACGTCGCCTGCGACGTCCGGCTCTACGTCGCCTGCGACGTCCCAGCCTACGTCGCACATAGGGTTAGACTTTAAATAGTATCCACTGCGACGTAACTCGTCACACTATTCACTATTCACGTGCGACGTAGCCTGCGACGTACGAGAGGCGATTTGCGACGTAGCATTTTTTCGAACATATTTGTGATTTGTTGCTGTTTTCTTTCCGATCTATTCACGTAGTTTTGATCTACTCGTTATTCCGCACACTTAGGTACCGATTTTACCCATTTTCACCGTGTATATTGTGTTTAATTGCTATGTATATATTACGGGTTAAAGGGGTTTCGGTTTTGGGATAAATTAGATGGTATATCGTGTAAAGTACTGGTTATAATTTATGTTTTCGTGATCACCATCGTTAGCCGCACCTTGTAGTGCGATTGATTTTGAAAACCCCTAAATTCGAGGGTTAGGGTTTCTGGGTTGGGGATGAATGTTCGTCAGTGCGACGTACGATGCGACGTAGTTGCCTACGTCGCCTTTATTATTTCTTGTTCATTTCCTACGTCGCCCATCCCTACGTCGCTTTTACTGCGACGTCCGATGCGACGTACCACGCTACGTCGCTCTTTTAATTAAAGTGATTAAATTCACAATAAATTGCAAAATGCGACGTCCCCCTTGACGTCGCTCGAATTTTATGCGACGTCAGGCCTTACGTCGCTTTTCATTTTATTTTGAATTTTAGCGACGTACAGTTCTACGTCGCTCTGTGTTCATGCGACGTACGCGGCTACGTCGCTAGTTCCAGGGAATTTGAAAGGTTTAGTTTAAAAAAATATAACATTTTTCTAACCTTTTTCGAGTTGCAATCTGTTTCTGTTTGTGCAGAAATGGCTTTGATTTTTGAAGCTCGTCACAATACGGCTGCTTTCCTTACTGACACTTCTGACAAAGCTGCACCGTATCGTCAGATGATCGCGTTTTTGAGACGCTCAAGGGTATTTCACGCCATTTCTGATAACACTATGGCGTTTGGGAATCTGATCAACCCTTTTTGGAGAAACGCTACTGTCGTTACTGAAAACGACGTTACACGATTGGTTTCTACTGTTCTGGGTACGGAGATTACTATTACAGAACAAAGCATTCGGGAACTTTTACAGCTGAATGATCAACCGGATATGCCTGTCGGTTTTGATCATATTTTTGTTACCGGAGCTATGCAACGGTTAGGATATCCCGGGATTCCCTCTGATCAATATCGAAAAGCGAATCTCACACGCGTCTGGAGATATTTGATGCACGTGATCATTGTGTGCTTGGGGAATAGGAAAGGTGGAACGGATGGGATGAGCCGAAGTCTGGCTTCTGCTATGTTAGCGTTGGTTTACAACAAGCCGTTCAACTTCTCGGGATTTATCTTCAGGGCCATGGTTGATAATGCGAATGCCGGGGATCAGAAATGGATTTTATATCCAAGATTTGTACAGTTGCACATCAATCGTTATCATCCGGAGCTTCAGGCACAGGGTGATATCGATCATCCGCTAAAGATTTCACCGATGATGAGTCGGATTTTTACTATCTGTGCAGGGTTTGAGAAAGGGGTCGAGGCACCAAGGGATGTTCCTTTATTCGGTGCTATTATTGATGAAAATTATGTTCCGCCCCCAGATCCTCAGTATATGGATGTTCCAGCACCTCAGCAACCGCAGCAACCGTTTGTGAACATTCCAGTTCAAGCTGCGGGGGAGAACATACCTGCTCAAGCTGCGGGGGAGAACGTGGATGCTCTTTTGGAGAACATTGAGCAGTTCGGGCATGTGGATTCGGACAATCCAGCATCGCATGATACGGTCGAGAGTTCTGATTCTGAAGAACCGGCCAATGCAGGTCCTCAGGATGGGGGTCCGACGCCTGAGCATTCTGATGGTACTGTTCCGCATCCCTCTGAGATGGAACGTATCAGGCTTTCAGATTCATTCAGATTTCTGCGAATTCAGCGTCGGATCAGACAAGGACGCAAGTATGTGCCTCCACGAGATACGGGAAAACGTACACGCGACGGTGATGATCCTGCTGATGAGACTTATCAACCGAGACGTCGTGTTCGTCGTTCTTCGTCTACACGCGCTCCCGTCAATCCACAGCAGAAGGATACTTTTGAGATTCAACCGACTCCAGCTTTCATGCAAAAGATAATGGAAGATATGCAGCTGATGAAGCAAAAGCTGGAGGCTCAAGACGAGAAGATTGCTGAACAAGCTGCTTTGATCGAGGTTCAATCTAAAGAGCTTGAGGAAACGAAGAATAGGGTTAACGTTTTGGAAGGCAGGTTACTTGCCTCGGGGGAGTCTGGGTCTGGGATACCCACTTTAGAGTCAAGTGAACCTGCGTCTGTAAATCCCAACCCTGTAATTGAAAATATTAATGAAAATATTTCTCTTTTGGATTATTTCTCTGTTGATGATATTCCAGGTCAACCAAGACCGCTGGCAGTTGATTACTCATTCGCTGACTTATCATTTATTCAAAGGATGGCCAGTGGAGTTGGCTCTGAGGAAGAAACAGAAAATGTGTTTGAGATGAACGAGGATGTCTCGATTGAAGAGGAACAGTTGGATGCAGATGAAACGTATGATGATGCACAATCTGGGGAAACTTATGATGATGCACCAATTATTGAATCTGATTCAAGTGAAGACGAGAGTCCTGATAAAGCTCAACATGGAGAATCAAGTTCTGCTGCAACTCCAGCTTCAGAGACACAGGCACCGGACTCAGCGGCAAAGAAATTAACTGCTGAAGAAAAGAGAGAGAGAAACAAGAAATGGTGGCCTAAGGGACGAAATCCAGTTCCTATTCCAGTGAAATGTCAAGTGTACCGGGTTAGTCGGAATTATACCGGTGTTATTAAGAGCTGGAAGTGTCAGAGGAATTTGTTTATGATCAAGAGAGAAGATGGAGTTCAGTATTTTAGAATGCGTTTTGATAGATTGAGCACTTTGCCAAAAGGAGAGATTAATCGATTAGCTCAGCTTAAGTTGATTAATCCTTTCGAGAATGATTATGCTGAGTTCATTCAAAGATGTCTACGTCGGGAAGTATTATCGAAGACTTATTCGAAATTGAAGCCGACTTTGGGAACTCGGTATACATGGAAGAAAAAGATTGATCCAGTCACCAGGAAGCCTTTGGTTAAAGTTCACTATTCGCCGGCTAAATGTTTGACTGAGATACCTCTGGAATCAGTTCCTTATTATTTTCTGAGAAGACTTGTGAAATGGGAACTTGATCCACAGACTGGCGAAGCGGTTATTATTTTCGTTCCAGATTCTGAACCGTGGCCAGAAGTTGGAGGTATATGGAATCTGAGGCAAGCAACGTTTAGGCTGTATGATCCGATGAGTTTAATTAATTTTCATGAAAAAGATTTAAGAAAACTCTATGATAATCGGATTCGAGTTGGTCAGAAGAATGAATTCAACAGACGTTTAGCACAACAGTTTTACAATGTTGTTACTGTTTGTGTAGCTAATGGAATTCATGCCGACGGCCAGTTTCCTGCGGGCTGGGTTTAATGAAGATTTTTGAAGACCAAGCTGAAGACACGGGGGAGTTTGTTAGTACATGTTTAGTGTCTGTCAGTTGGTCTAGCTCATAGTTTGTATTTAGATTAGCATTTCTGACTCCTGCGACGTAGCGCACTACGTCGCAGGTGCGACGTCAGGTATTGGGCCTGCGACGTAGCAGACGTCGCATGGGCTTGGGCCTGCGACGTAGCGTGCTACGTCGCAGGTGCCAGATTTTGTATAAAATCGTTTTGTGTTTTCTGTTTTAGGGTTGACGAAACCCTAAACGCAATTTGTCGAAATTCTCTGTAATCTGATCGACTATAAGCAATAATATTACGTTCGTTTGATATTGATTGCGTATTGATTGTTCGTGTGATTATTCGTGATCTAATTGTTATTTCCGCTAGCAATTAGAGTGACTCGGTTCGTTCTAGATCCAAAGTAAGGGACAAACATAATTCTCACATAACTCCATTATAAAAAATGACTCTTCATCTCATTTCACATAACGCCTATTTACCGATCATTCCCTTATCACTCTGTTATAAAAAATAAAAAATAATAAAAATTTTTTCAAAGATAGCAAGATCAAAATCAAGTTTTACTTACATCATTTCTACAAGTTTAAAGCTTTTCAAGCCTATGTAGAAACACAGATCTTGCTAAAACAATTTTCAAAAAAAAAAAAAAAAACAAATCTTTTGAATAAAACTTCTTGCCGAAAAACAGAGCACAACAAAAAGTTTTTCCCATTTGCTCTCATGTTTATCATTTTGGGAATATCTGTGTCCCAGTATGTAACTATTGTACATATGCCTGATTCTGCCCCCCAATCGACCATATCACTGACAAAACCCACAGTGATCAAAACTGGTCAACCACCATCAAAGAAAACCTTACCAACCTCTATAAGAAATTTCAAAAAGAAGACGTTTACGGACGCCAAGGATGAAACAGGGTCTGAACGTTCAGTCAATGTGGGCATTCTTGCTAAAATCAAGCTTTCAAATCACAAACTTTTATCGAGTCAACCCATGAGCCACTCATTATTCTCACAAAAGAATGATGTTTTAAACAAAGGGCAAGTGACATCAGTGGGTGATAACACACTCTTCGCTGGTGTCACATCACTGGCTACAGACCCGAGCTATCTCTCATCTCTCACTGCACCAGCTGTCAATGTCTCTCTCCAGTCACAGGGAGAGATACAAGCTGATCTCTCTGTTTTCAATGATCCATTAGCTAAAACACAAGCTGATGATGATGAGAAAACCAATCACCTACTACAAACGGATCAAACATTTGCTGCAGTATTTCATGCTATCATCAAGGGGGAGAAATATTCAAGTATTGCTGATGCTACCAGAGATATACTGATCTATTTCGTGGTATTATCAAGGGGGAGAAAACGTGCAAATGAATGCAAAAACCAATGTTGCTCATATGCCAAATCGCTAATACTTGGAAATCATATCATCCTTAACATCGCTGATGCTGACAAAGTAGCTGATACTTGGAAATCATATCACAAAAATCATGTATTTCCTGTATTTGAGTTACAATTTTCTTGGCGATTTTATTCAATATTTGTGTCACTTCAGCTTAGCAATGAATCCTTCTCTATCCGGATCAGTTACAACTTAAGTATCTGAAGGTTCATTGATTTTTAGTCGGTTAAAGCTTCGTGAAAAGATGTCATACTGAAGATTGTAGGTTTGATGGTTTGATAAATAATAAGTCACTGCCTCATCTGATCGCTGAAGATAGTAGGAATCTCTGCTATTCATCTAATCGCTGAAGATAGTAGGAATCTCTGCTATTTATCTAATCGCTGAAGATAGTAGGAATCTCTGCTATTTATCTAATCGCTGAAGATAGTAGGAATCTCTGCTATTCATCTAAACGCTGAAGATAGTAGATTTAAAATTTATAATAGATTAGATGTATTGTAACTGAAAAACTATCTGTACTTTATATTTTGCAGTTCAATAATATCTGATCTTCTGAGAAAACCAAAGTGCAAAACTCAGATCATATCAAAAGAATCCAAAAAGAAAAATGAATGGATCAAAGTGTAAGTCACTGAATGTTTAAAATCTTAAACACTGACTATAAACTTTTCTCAGCAACTAGTTTGTCTAGGGAGCTTCAATCACAATCATTTAGGGGGAGATTGTTGAGTCACTGGTCGCTGACCATGATGAAGTCGCTGGTCGCTGACCAACTCAACTGTTCACTACTCGATGAAGAAATGGATTGTATCGAAGCTGCTATTGCTGATGATAAGTTTCGCTGAGCGTCATTCATTCTGCTTGATATGCTGAGGAAGATTAAAGCTCAACTTGGTGTGTCGCTGATCAACGTCAGCGAGAGCTTTACTTCTTCAAATCAATAAAGGCAAAAGTCACTGCCAGAATAACAGCTAGTCACTAAAGATCTCTAGTTCAAATCATTCTACAAGAGCATGTTAGCTCACAGTGAGTGAGGAGGATTACTGCATCTTCAGGGACTATTCAATAAAGCCTCTCAATCATCAAGAACAGAAAGTATTGTACTTATCTATACATCAGCAAGAGTGTTCTAACTTGAAGTATGTCCGAAAGACTACGTGGCAGCAAATGATTGGTTTTAAGGTAACGAGATATTTGCGGTAACAGAATTGGGACCCGCAGAATGTCGGTTCATCAGAGATCAAGCCAATCAAGCAGCGACACATGTCATTCCAAGATCCTATTTTATAGGCGATATTTTAGTAACTCTTTTAGTATAAATAGTTCAGTGTTTTGTACTGTAGAGGCTAGTTGTTCAATCGTACTTATCACTTGTGTGTCAGTGATCAGTTTGTCTAAGAGTACGCATTAACGATCCAGCGAGTGAACAGTCAGCGTGTTTGTCCACTGTTGTTCATCTCATTTGTAATTGATTAGCTTTGGTTAATCCATTCCGCATTCAACACTTGTGAATTGTATGATCAATATAATTCATCATTTTAGCTATCATTACTTTGTTACTTTGATATTGTCATATCTATAATCTGCTATACTCTGTTGCTATTGTTTATACTCTGTTTCTGTGAATCAATTTAAAACTCATCAATTAACTACGCTAAAATCTGAAATAGTTTTAAATTGTATTCAACCCCCCCTCTTACAATTAAACTTTACAATTTGCGATTCCAATTCACTAAACAATAATGAATTACAGGACTCTCACCATCACACAATAATCATCAATCAAAATGTATAAAATGCACATGCAATGTCATCAATATACAAAGCATATAATTATATCATGTAAGTTCACATTGCATATAAGGATGAACACACATAACTAGCATACATTCTCGCTTTTAAAAATAACACAAGAGTACTCACCTAATTGGAGGTGTTGATTATTCTTTTGCCCTTTCCTAAAATCAATATGAGGGCTATATTTAGAGTTTATTCAACATTAAAATGCGAGTCTTACATTCCAAGTGTTTGAAATGTTACATTATGACATTTGTTGTAAGAATAAGCTTTTAATGGTCAAATAAATATTTCATAATGTTATTGTAAAACATGTTTGATATAAGAGTCCAACCCAAGTGGTTAAATACAAAGTTTTCTAACAAATTAAAAGATTATCATGTGCAGCCACTTTTAGCGACACCACATAATCTGTCACTATATGTCAAAATGTTCTACAGCAAATTTAGCGACTGACATTTCTGTCACAGAAGCTGTAAAAGCAATCACTAAAGCTCCTGTCCGAATTTTTATCATCAATTTTTCGGGTTTTGACCATTTTTCACATAAAATTCATTTTGTAACTTTTTAATAACCAGTTTGGAAGAATGATTGAACCACCATATCAACAAGATGTGGTTAAACCATTATTTTGGAGATTATTACATGCATGTTGGTAAAACTTACTTTTCATGTATTTTCTTTCAACAAAAACTTTCACTATAACTTCATAAATTTTTAACCTTACAAACTTATAGTTTTGAGTACACTCTTTAAATTTTTGTAAGTAGCATTTTAATAAGTTTAACCAACAATCATACATGCATATAAAACATTTACAAAATAAATAGTTACATTCATATAACGATATATCACATATAGTTACATGTATGTAGAGATTATTACATGCATATAAAAGCTAAACATATAGAAATAAAGAAATCTATATTCATCAAATGAAAATTTTAAGACTTAAGGTTTATATATGCATACCTTAAGATGAACTAAATGGCAAAAATACAAGAGGATGGTTGTTGAAACTACTTTCTTGGCTTCTTCTAACTTCTTCCCCTTTTAGAACTTATTGATGAATATTTTAATAGTTCATTTTGTATCACTCTCACACTCTCTTTTAAAATGGACATAAAGAGGAAGGATGGAGGAATGGTGAAGCATTTAAGCAAATTTACTTCTACAATGGCAATGATTGCCCTAGGCCACCACTTCTCAAGATTGTGACAACACACCACCCTAGGCTCAAAGGTAGTGTTCTCCTATTGGATAAATGTGGAGATGGCTTGTAAGACCATCCAATTCTCCAATGCATTATATGTTTGTATTTTGAGCATCAAAGTAAATACTCTCAAGAGTTACTCCTAGCAAGCTTAGATTTCTTGTACCTAGTGTTTTACAATAAGTACTTAATGAGTTTAATAAACTCTTAAATTTTTATGTCTTTCGTATCTTTTAAATACTATATAGAACTGACAATTGATTTATATCATATAAACTAACAACAATTATATGTAGAATATTGTTATTATACATTTCAAATTGACTAACTTATATAAATATATAATTTATTTAAGAGGCACTAGATTTTGGGGATGTTACAATTTACCCACCTTTTTGAAATAGTCTCGTCCTCGAGACTTACTCTTTAAATAAGTCTGGGAATTTTTCTCGCATTTCAGCTTCTAGTTCCCATGTGGCTTCAGGTCCTTTGTGGTAACGCAATTGGACTTTTACTAGAGGGATTTCTTTGTTGCGTAGTCGTTTGACTTGTCGTTCTAGGATTTCTTCAGGTTCCTCAATGTAGCTCATTTTCTCATTAATTTCTAATTCTTCTAAAGGAATTGACGGCACTTCATTAAGTATGTACTTCTTTAGATTAGACACATGAAATGTCTTATGAATCCTATTTAGCTTCTTAGGCAACTTCAAGCGAAATGCTACTTTTCCAACCTTTTCAGAAATAGTAAACGGACCTATATATCTAGGGCTTAACTTTCCGCGTTTACCAAATCTTACTAAACCCTTCCAAGGCGATATTTTGAGCATATCTTTTTCACCAACTTCGAATTCAACATGTTTCCTTTTCTTATCCGCATAAGACTTTTGTCTGTCCCGAGCCATTTTCATTCTCATTCTTACTTGCTCAAACTTGTCGGCAGTTTGTTGAATAAGATCCAGACCTGTCATTCGTCTCTTTCCGATCTCATTCCAACAATTTGGAGTTATACACTTTCTACCATACAATGCTTCATAGGGAGCCATATCTATACTAGAGTGATAGCTATTGTTGTATGAAAATTCAACCAATGGTAGGTGGTTATCCCAACTACCGCCAAAATCAACTGTACAATCCCTAAGCATATCCTCTAGTGTTTGTATGGTTCTTTCACTTTGACCATCAGTTTGTGGATGATAATCGGTGCTAAGATTTACTCTAGTACCCATTTCACGTTGAAAACTCCTCCGGAAGTTTGATGTGGACCTTGTATCTCTGTCTGAAACGATAGATAAAGGTACACCATGTCTGGTTACTATCTCATCAATGTATATCTTTGCCAGTTTTTCAAATGTATACGTGCCCTTGATGGGTAAAAAGTGTGCAGATTTTGTCGCTCTATCAACTATAACCCATATTTCATCATATCCCTTTAAAGTTTTAGGTAATTTAGACACAAAATCCATTGTAATGTGTTCCCACTTTCACACTGGTATCTCTAGTGGTTGTAAATTACCATAGGATTTTTGATGTTCCGCTTTCACTTGTAGACACGTGTGGCACATATTTACGTATCTAACAATTATTTTCTTTATGCCTGGCCACCAATAAACCAATTTCATATCCTTGTACATTTTATTGCATCCAGGATGAATTGAGTATTTAGATTTGTGAGTTTCATCCAAAATAGTCGAGCTTAGATCACCATACTTTGGAATCCACATTTTCCCTTTAAATCTCAACACACCATTGTTGTCCTTCTCCAATAGTCGAACATCCCCCCTCATCCTTTCTTTGTTTACATTCTCATCTTTAAGTGCCATCTCTTGCACTTCCTTGATCTTTTCAATTAAGTCTAACTTTAGCTCGATTCTTGACAAGTGAATATTCAGAGGTTCAATTCTTTCTTGTTGACTTAAGGCGTCGGCGACAACGTTGGCCTTACCAGGGTGGCAATGAATTTCACAGTAATAGTCTTTGACTAATTCCATCCAACGTTGTTGTCTTAGTTTCAGCTACTTCTGATCAAATATATACTTCAAACTTTTATGATCAGTGAAGACCTTAAACCTTGCTCCGTACAAGTAATGCCGCCAAATCTTCAAGGCGAATACTACCGCGGCTAATTCGAGGTCATGCGTCGGATAATTCATTTCATGAACTTCTAATTGCCTGGACGCATAGGCAATGACTTTGCCACATTGCATAAGCACACACCCCAGGCCATGTAATGAGGCATCACTATATACTTAAAAGTCTTCCATGCCTTCTGCCCTTCTGGTAATGACAAAATCGACGCAGTGCTTAACTTCTTCTTCAATATTTGAAACATCTCATTTTCTTTAGGACCCCAAACAACCTTGCAGTTCTTACGAGTAATTTTGGTTAATGGAAAAACGATTTTTGAGAAGTCCTGAATGAAGCGTCGATAGTAGCCAACAAATCCTAGAAAACTTCGAACTTCCGTGGCAGTTTTCGGAGGTCTCCAATTAACAATTGCTTCTATCTTAGCTGGATCTACTTTTATTCCCATTTCATTTACTATATGCCCCAAGAACTGTACTTCACGGATCCAAAATTCACATTTTGAGAATTTGGCATATAGTTTTTCCTTTCGTAACAATTCCAAAATGCTTTGTAGATGGTGTTCATGTTCATCCTGACTCTTGGAATAGATTAGAATGTCGTCAATGAATACAATCACGAATTTATCAAGATATGGTCTGCATATTCTATTCATGAGATCCATAAATACCGCTGGAGCGTTTGTTAATCCAAATGGCATAACAAGAAACTCATAATGTCTGTATCTCGTTCTGAATGCTATTTTTGGTGTATCTACTTCTCTTACCCTCAATTGGTGATACCCAAATCTTAAATCTATCTTTGAAAAGTAACTTGCTCCTTGTAGTTGATCGAACAAGTCATCTATTTGTGGCAATGGATACTTATTCTTTATCGTGACTTTATTCAATTCACGATAATCAATACACATCCTCATGGAGCCATCCTTCTTGTTAACGAACAAGATAGGAGCACCCCAAGGTGAGGAACTTGGGCGGATAAAACCCTTATTCAATAGCTCCTAGAGTTGTTTCATGAGTTCCTTCATCTCCGTAAAGGCCAATCGATAAGGTGTACGAGTTATTGGGGCAGCTTCGGGTACCAAATCTATTTTAAATTCGACTTGTTTATCTGGTGGTAATCCGGGTAGATCATCCGGAAACACCTCAGGATATTCACGAATAATTGGTATATTCCCTATTTCTTGTTCTTTTGCGTTATTAACATCTATCACGTGTGCTAAATACGCAATGCATCCTTTTCTTAAGCAACTTTTGGCTTTCATTACGGATATGATGTTTGGGCTTTCATGTTTCTTATCCCGATATACTTGTATTTCTTGACCGTCGGGTGCCTTCATCTCGATAATCTTTTCATCACAAACTATTTTAGCCTTATTTTTAGCTAACCAATCCATGCCTATGACTATATCGAATCCTCTGAGTTGGAAAGGTATTAACCTAATAGGGAATTTCGTTTCTTCTATAATGATAGTGTAATTGTCAATAAAGTCTATTACTTTCCTATGACTACCGTCAGCTATTTCAACCTCGTAAGTCTTATCTAACTTTTTGGTAGTCTTATTTTAAGCATGGAGAGAAAGTAGCCGACACAAAGCTTCTACTAGCACCGGAATCAAATAGAATTTGAGCATTCACATCATTGACAGATAAAGTACCTGACACCACATCGGGAGTGTGAACGGCCTCCTCAACTGTCATGTTAAAAGCTCTCATTTTAACCTTATTGGCACCCTTCTTCTCATTCTTGTCCCCTGAAGATCCTTTGTTTAAATCGGGACAGTCTGGCCTCATATGTCCCACCTTTCCATAGTTGTAGTAGCTATTTTTTCAGCTAAACATTCACCAATGTGATTCTTCCCACAAGTATTATATTGTTTGATGTCCGAGGGCTTTTTCAGAGATTTGGATCCAAACTTCTTCTTCTTATGAGTACTACTCGTTCCACCAAATTTTCTCTTGAAGTTGGATTTGTCAGAAGAGGCAGTTTTCCTACCAGTGTCTGCAATCTTAGCAGCCTCGATAGCTTGTAGAAAGGTTTTTGGTGTTGCAAGCCTTACTAGCTTCTTAATATCATCTCTTAACCCTTCGACATACCTAGCTATTTTTCTTTCCTCTGTAGCTATCTGGTACACAGCGAATCGGGCCTTTTGAACAAACTTCTCAGACCCAGGCACAGAGTCACTTCCTTGGACTAGTTTGAGAAATTCAATCTCCAATTTAGCAATTTCACTTTCAGGACAATACTTTTCCATTAATAACTTTTTGAAGTTATCCCATGTAATGTTTACTGATCCTTCAACTCCGTAGGCAGATCTTACACTGTTCCACCAGTCCAATGTGGCATTTTCGAACAGTGTAGAAGCATATCCGACCTTTAAGTGCGAGTCACACCTTCATGTTTCAAAACAGATCTCTACTTTGTTCAACCAATCCAGAGTGGCTACGGGTCCACCAGATCCATTGAAAGTAGTGGGTTTAGTTCTCAAAAATTCTTTGTGAGTGCATTCTCTGTCCCTCCGTGGTTCGGGGTTGACATGTTCCCCAGTAGTGTTTCGAATAACGTTTGGTTTGTCATTATTGTTAGGGTTGTCAATAGAATCACTTTCAGTCTCACTTTCATCAGCGTACAAGGTTTCTATAAGCTTCCGAGTGTTCTCATCAGCCGATCTTAAGATTTCTTCCCTATTCTGCTGTAACATCTGAGAAATAGTGGCTCGAATGGCTCTAGTGATTTTATCAGTCAAGTTAAAGTTTGGTGGTTGAACTGTTGGGTTAGTTCTGTTTTGACTGACCCCCTTCCTCTACCCCTACCTCTTCCTTGGACAGTAGCATTGGTAGGTGGTTGGTTAGGAAATTCCTGAGATTGAGTGTTTGATACTCGGGCTTGAGCATTTGCTCCTGATCCTGGAGTAGACATTTGGCTCAATGTTTTCCCTAGATACATACAATCGGATTTAATTTATAATTAACGTGTATAACTGAAACATTAATAGTCTTTGTTATATACGCTTATAATTACCTTACTTACAATTTACGTATTTCAGTGTTATATAGATAACGTTGTAGGTAAGTCTCATGTTGTAGAAGGATTTGACATTTGTAATTATATATACAATAACGCCTTATCACATTTATTTATTTATTTTTTTGTATTTTTTATACTAATCCATCTAGTGTGGATGTAAAAAGCTACTTTTGTTTTAGTGTTACCTAAATATAGTGTTATTTTGCCACTAGTGAGCTACTAAATATAAACCACTTTAAGCTTCTAATTGAGCTTTGCTCATTAATAGAGCTTTTAGGTAACACATTATTTTATGTAATATAAGTTATTTGTATATATATATATAGCTTATATTATTAGTGTTGAGTGCTTATATGTATGTATTAAGCATATATATAAGTCATCAATTTTGACGATCGTTACATACTTGCAACAATTAAATGCATAGTATTTTCGATTCATATGCTAAATATAAGTGTTGAGTCACTGGTCGCTGACCATGTTGAGTCGATGGTCACTGACCAACTCAACTTAACACTAGTCGATGAAGAAATGAATTGTATCAAAGCTGCTGTTGCTGAAGATTGGTTTCGCTGATCGTTATTCATTCTACTCTCAAGGAATTGATATGCTGAGGAAGATTAAAGCTCAACTTTGTGTGTCGCTGATCTTGACAGCGAGAGCTTTACATCTTCAAATCAATAAAGGCAAAAGTCACTGCCAGAATAACAGCTAGTCACTGAAGATCTCTAGTTCAAGTCATTCTACAAGAGCATGTTAGCTCGCAGTGAGTGAGGAGAATTACTGCATCTTCAGGGACTATTCAATAAAGCCTCTCAATCATCAAGTACAGAACGTACTGTACTTATCTATACATCAGCAAGAGTGTTCCAACTTGAAGTATGTCCGAAAGATTACGTGGCAACGAATGATTGGTTTTAAGGTAACGAGATATTTGCGATAACAGAATTGGGACCCGCAGAATGTCGGTTCATCAGAGATCAAGCCAATCAAGCAGCGACACGTGTCATTCCAAGATCCTATTTTATAGGAGATATTTTAGGAACTCTTGTAGTATAAATAGTTCAGTGTTTTGTACTGTAGAGGCTAGTCGTTCAATACGTACTTATCACTTGTGTGTCAGTGATCAGTTTGTCTAGAGTACGCATTGTCGATCCAGCGAGAGAACAGTCAGCGTGTTTGTCCACTGCTGTTCTTCTCAATCTGTAATAGATTAGCTAAGTGTTTGAATTGGATTAACTTTGGTTAATCCATTCCGCATTCAACACTTGTGAATTTAATAATCAATACAATTCAATTTTAAGCTACTATTACTTCTTTACTTTGATATTGTCATATCTATATATCTGTTATACTCTGTTTCTGTTAAACAATTTAAAACTAACTAATTAACTAAGTTAAAATCTGAAATAGTTTTAAATTGTATTCACCCCCCCTCTACAATTAAACTTTACACTTTGCGATTCCAAATCACTAACTGATAGTGATTCCGGGACTATCAATTGGTATCAGAGCAGAGTTGGTTTAAATTCAATTAACCAGGTCTGCAATGGAATCAGTAAAGTACAGTTGTGTAGACTCTGATTATCATAAGGGAAATGGTTCTACAACCAAACCTCCAGCTTTTGATCCTTCAAGGATTGAAACTTGGATGTCCCGAATGATGATGTTTTTAGACCTAATTGACGATCGTCTCTGTAATACAATAACCAATGGTCCCCACATTCCAACCACTATTGTTCCTGATGTCATTGCTACAGCTACTACTCCTGCTATACCAGAAATGGTTGTGCCCAAAAGAGAGGAACAATGGTCGGATGAGGATAGACGATTGGTTAGATTGGATAAACAAGCTAAAATCTACATAGGCATGGCACTTCCTGATGAATTGTTCGAATCTATCAGGCTTTGTAGAACTACTAAATACATGTGGGACACCCTTAGGAATATATATATTGGAACTCCTGATATTATTCGCTGCAGGGAAGTCAATCCCACTCGCTAGTATGAGCTGTTCGCAATGGAACCAAATGAATCTTTGTCTTCTACTTACACCAGATACCAGTCACTGATGAACAAAATGGAGAAGGCTGGTATAGGCAAGGAACAGAGATTTGTTGTTGAAAAGTTTCTGGAGTTGCTGCCAAGGAAAATCTGGGGAACCATTGCCACATGCACCAGACAGAGGAATGATTATTCAATTCTTAATCTAACTCAAGTCTATGGTATCTTGTTCAACTAGGAGTAGTCTTAAAAGCAAGCTGATCAGAGTGAGCATATTCGTGCTACTCTTGGAAGTCAGAAGATATCTAATGCCCTTGTAGCTGAGCTTGATGAAATCGATCAGAGGCAGAAATCAAAAGTTTCTAAGCAAAGCTCAAAGTCACTGATAGCTAGTGAAGAAGGTGAAGGTGCTGAAGAACAGTCGGAGTATGAATATGATGAGGGTCTGGGGAAGTTTGAAAAAGACATGGCCATGATGATTGCTAATTTCAGAAGGAACACCAGATCAAAAAGATTCGATGGTGCTCTATCATTTGTAAATTTTCAATCCAAGGGAGAATGCTACAAGTGTGGCAAACCTGGTCATTTTGCAGCTGAATGTAGATCAAAGTCAGTCAATCCAATCCCTAAACAAAAGCCAATGTTCAGAAATGACAAGTACCACAAATACAAGGAAAAGTACAAAAAGCTGAAGGCTATGTCCAAATCAGGGAAGAAGAAGAGAAAAGGGTTTGTCGCTGAAGAAAGTTCACTCAGCGACTCTGATTCATCCTCTTCATCCGGTGATGAAGAAACAATGATTTGCTTGGACAAAGATTATTGTTTGATGGCTGATGACACTGAATTCCATGAAGACATCAAGGAAGTAGCTCAAAAATGTTTAGCATCTGGTTGGGATTCTGATAGCATCTACAAAGGTATTCTTAGAGAGACTATCTGGTACTTGGACAGCGGATGTTCCAGGCACATGACAGGATGCAAGTCTCTACTCAGTAACTATCAGGATGAAAGAGGTCCTGATGTAGTGTTTGGTGACAACAAGGTTGGCAAAACAAGGGGATATGGTGTTTTAACAAATGGGAATGTGATGTTCAAAAGAGTTGCATATGTGGAGGGACTGAAGCACAATTTGCTAAGTATCAGTCAATTTTGTGATTCAAAGAACAAGGTGCTGTTTGATCATGAAGCTGGTGTTGTTTACAATAAGAAAGGAAGTGATGTGCTTGCTGCTAACAGAAAGGGCAATACTTATGTAGTCAACATGGACTCAGCTCAGTCAGGAACGTGTTTTTATTCCAGAACTGTTTCAGAAGAAAAATGGTTATGGCATAAGCGACTTTCTCATCTGAATCTAAAAGCTATCAACAAGTTAAGCAAACATGGTTTAGTCACTGGACTTCCAAAATTGTCTTACAACAAAGACAAGCTTTGTTCAGCATGTGAGAAAGGAAAGCATCACAGTTCTTCCTTCAAAAGTAAACAAACATCATCAGTAACTGAATGTTTCTATCTACTTCATATGGATCTATTTGGACCAGTGAGTACTTCAAGTCTTGGTGGAAAGAGATACTGCTTGGTAATCGTGGATGAATATTCCAGATACACTTGGGTATTTTTTCTCAAAGCTAAAAGTGAAGCTGCCAGCGAAATCATATCCTTTGTCAAGAAAATGGAGAATCTGAATGATGTCACGGTAAAACATTTAAGAAGTGATAATGGTACTGAATTTCGAAATTTTGACCTTGAAACTTTCTGTGATTCAAAAGGTATTTCTCAAAACTTTTCAGCTCCAAGAACACCCCAACAAAATGGGGTAACAGAAAGGAGAAATAGAACCTTAATTGAATCTGCCAGGTCAATGCTCATTGATGCTGATCTTAAGACCTATTTCTGGGCCGAAGCAGTGAGTATTGCCTGTTATACTCAGAATAGGTCACTGATTGTCAAACGACATAATAAGACATCATATGAACTATTAAGGGGGAGAAAACCTGACATAAGTTTTCTCCATGTTTTTGGTAGTACCTGCTACATTTTAAACAAAAGAGATCACTTAGAAAAGTTTGATCCAAAAGTTGATGAAGGAATATTTGTTGGTTACTCAATTATCTCTAAAGCTTTCAGAGTTTACAATAAAAGAAGAGAATGTATTGAGGAATCAATGGATGTTACTTTTGATGAATCATATGATGAGTCACTCACTGATCCTAAAGAGTATGAAAATCTTGTTTTTAACAAAATGGATGGTGACTCATCAAATGAAAGAAAATCAAATGATAAGAAATATGAAAATTTCTCATCAGACTCTGAAGGGGAAGATAGTATAACTGAAATCAATTCTAGCTCTACTTTAGATGAGAATAATTCAGGAACATCATCTTTACCTACTGATGTCCCATCATCATCAACTCAATGTCCAAACCAAAACTCTCATAACAACAATACTCATGTTTCTGATGCTGATCTAACACATGAACCATCACCAGATAAGACAGTCACTGCTGAACCTCAGCGAATGACTAAGTGGACAAAACATATTGATAATCAAATGATTATTGGTAATCTACAATCCAGGGTTCAGACAAGATCAGCAACTGCTAACTTTTGTTTGTTTGTAAGTTTTGTGTCACTGATGGAACCAAAGAAGGTTGATGAAGCACTCACTGATCATCACTGGATAGCTGCCATGCAAGAAGAGCTATCTCAGTTTGAAAGAAATAAAGTTTGGAAGCTTGTGCCTCAACCTGCTGGTAAATCAGTGATTGGAACACGATGAGTGTTCATAAATAAAATGGATACTGATGGTGTGGTAACAAGAAACAAGGCTAGACTGGTTGCACAAGGTTACTGTCAGCAAGAAGGCATTGACTATGACGAAACCTTTGCACCAGTGGCTAGGCTTGAAGCAATCAGGCTATTTCTAGCTTTTGCAGCTCACAAGAAGTTTAAAGTATATCAAATGGATGTGAAAAGTGCCTTTCTGAATGGCAAGCTGCAGGAAGAAGTATATGTCAAGCAACCACCTGGATTCATTGATCCAAAACATCCTGGTTATGTTTACAAACTTGATAAAGCCCTATATGGACTAAAACAAGCTCCCAGAGCGTGGTATGATACTCTCTCTGTCTACCTGATAAAATGTGGCTACATCAGAGGAAAAATTGACAGCACATTATTTATCAAAAGAGATAAGAGAGATGTCATATTAGTCCAGATCTATGTTGATGATATCATTTTCGGGTCTACTAACAGTGACGTGCAAGGAATTTTCTGATCTCATGACCAAAAGTTATGAGATGAGCATGATGGGTGAATTAACATTTTTCCTTGGTCTGCAAATAAAACAAACCAAAACAGAAATTTTTATAAGTCAAGGAAAATATGTTAAAGATCTGTTAAAGAAATTTGAATTTGCTAATTGCTTAACCCTTGCTACACCCATGTCACCTATAGTGAAGCTACATGCTGATCCTGATGGTAAATCTGTAAACATCACTGCTTACAGAGGTATGATTGGGTCACTATTGTATCGAACTGCAAGTAGACCAGACATTATGTTTGCTACATGTCTCTGTGCTAGGTATCAAGCTGATCCAAAGGAATCACATTTGCTCGCTGTCAAAAGGATATTCAGATATCTGAAGGGTACACCAAATCTTGGTCTCTGGTACCCATCTGGTTCAGATTTCTCCCTGAAAGGATATTCTGATTCTGATCATGCTGGATGCAAACTGGATAGAAAAAGTACATCTGGTAGCTGTTAATTTCTTGGAGAAAAGCTAATAAGCTGGTCCAGCAAGAAACAAAACTCAGTCTCAACTTCAACTGCTGAAGCCGAATATGTTGCTGCCAGTGCCTGCACTGCTCAAATTCTCTGAATGAGAAATCAGCTCGCTGACTACGGATTTGACTTCAGTGAGATACCAATCTACTGTGACATTCAAAGTGCCATAGCCATTGCCAACAATCCAGTAATGCATTCAAGAACAAAGCACATTGATGTTAGATATCATTTCATCAGGGATCACGTGATGAAAGGTGACATTGAATTGCATTTTATTCCAACTGATTACCAACTCGCTGATTTGTTTACAAAACCTCTGGATGAGAAAAGATTTAATTTTCTTATCAGCGAGCTTGGTATGTTAAACTTCAATGAATAAATGAACTCTTTGAGTTTATTTATTTATTGTCATTTAAATTTATAAATGCTTTAAATAATTTGTCTTTGTAAAATATAATTTTAGTTGACCATACACACTGATGTTTTAATCTTTACTGAACTAATCAGCAAGATTAATACCCAGCTTACTGTGATCATCTAATGATATATTCTTACAAAGACTCATGAATATTTTCTTATGTCTCAATGATAGGTTTGTAGCATTGCTCTATGATATCTCTAACTGATCTAGTTAGTATTCTAAGTTGTAACTAGATCAGTGAGGTGTAATATAGAAATATGTTATACATTTAACATAAGACATAATCTATATTCATGTTCTTCTTCATAAAAAATAAAAATAAAAGAAAATAAAAAAAATAAAAATTTTCAATATAACAATGGTGAGTTAATAAGTTAAATTTATATCAAAACTGTAACTATTTCACAATGACTCAATCAGTATTCTAAGTTGTGATTAAGTCAGCGAGATCTAGTCTCAGCAAGATAAACAATTAAATTTATTATCTTATTATTGTTATATTTCTTTTGGGTGGTAAATCAAGAAATTGATTAGATATCTTTAGTAACTCTTTCTCTCTGAAGATATCACTTAATGGTGCTATTAAGTTTACAAAAATCATTTATGGGTTGTGGTGTAACGGAAAAGTCGTATTATATGACACTCTCTCTCTTACGTCAGTGTACTTTTCCGGCACACCTCTCCCATCACCATTAATACTACCAGTTTTCATAATCATCACCCCTATACCACTTACCACCATCAATCATCACCTCTATACCACCTCTACTCACCACCATCATCAACCACGTTAACCCTTTTTATCCACATGATAATCAAGAGGGCCTCTATAAATCAAGCCACTTAAACTCATCTCAATCCAAACGTCCTCTTGATTTTCATAAAAATCTTTCAAAATAAACACCATACACAATCTTTTTGTTTTCTATAACGACGAAATCAAATTCTTCAAAACATCATCATACTCCATTGAAAATCCTCAAACTTCTTCAGTTGGTAAGGATTTTGTCATTACAGTTTCAAAAATCGTTTTATTCACTAAAACATTTTTCCATCCCAAAAACAGAGTATGTGAAGATACTGATCACTGGAGTAAACAGGGTTAAATTGTTATCCAAATCTTTAAAAATCAATCCTGATATGTCCTCAAAATCTTTATTCAAAAACAGTGATCATGTTTTTATATACTCTCATGAGAAAACAGGGATTACTTGTAATCCAGTCTGAAACTGCTGTACATCCGTCCGCTCCTACAACCAAATCGACTACGTCACTGACAACACCCCCAGTGACTATCATTAGTCAACCACCAATCAAGAAACCACTATCCTCTCCCAAGAAAGCATCCAAATTAGGGTTCCTGACATTAACGGATCAGGGACATAGCAAAATGAAGACATCCAAGGATGCCAAGGGTGAAGCGGATGCTGAACGTTCAGTCCCTGCGGGCACCCTTGCTGACCCCAAGCCATCAACTGCTTCATTGGACTCCCGAAAATCCAGTGATTCTAAAAAGGGACAACTGCAGACAGCTACAATAGCTCAAACTATTGTTAGCAGTGATTTGGGTGCATCCCACACCCTCATATCGAGTCTAACCATCAGCCACTTGTCATTCTCACAAAAGGATGACACTTCATCAAAAGGGCTAGTGGTATCAGTGGGTGATAACACACTCATTGCTGATACCACATCACTGGCTACAGACCCGGGCCAAATCTCATCTATCACTGCACCAGCTGTCAATATCTCTCTCCAGTCACAGGGAGAGATACAGGCTGTTCCCTCTGTTTTCGATGATCCATCAGCTAAAACACAAGCTGATGATGACGAGAAAACCACTCACTTATTACAAAAAGATCAAACATTTGCTGCAGCATTTCTTGCTATCATCAAGGGGGAGAAATATTCAAATGTTGCTGAATGCTACCAGAGAAATGCTGATTTACTTCGTGCTGTTATCAAGGGGGAGAAAATGTACAAATAAATGAAAAAACCAATGTTTCTTATGCTCATATGAAAAATCGCTGCTACTATTAAAGTTGCTGATACTTGGGAATCATCTTTGCGGCTTCTATCACAAAACTTACATATTCCCTGTATTTGAGTTACAATTTTCTTGGCGATTTTATTCAATATTTGTGCCACTTCAGCTTAGCAATGAATCATTCTCTATCCGGATCAGTATCTGAAGCTTAGCAATGAATCCTTCTCTATCCTGATCAGTATCTGAAGGTTCATTTTCATTGATTCTCAGTCGGTTAAAGCTTCGTGAGAAGGTGTCATGCTGAAGATAGTAGGTTTGATATACCAAGAATCATTTTCATCTGATCGCTGAAGATAGTAGGAATCACTGCTATTTATCTAATCACTAAAGAAGGTAGGTTTGATATACCAAGGATCACTGCCTCATCTGATTGCCTCATCTGATCGCTGAAGATAGTAGGTTTAAACCTTGTAATAGATTAGATTTATTGTAACTGAAAAAACATATGTACTTTATATTTTGCAGTTCAATAATATCTGATCTTTTGAGAAAACCAAAGTGCAAAACTCAGATCATATCAAAAGAATCCAAAAAGATAAATGAATGGATCACAAGTACAAGTCACTAAATGTTTAAAATCTTAAACACTGACTATAAACTTTTTTCAACAACAAGTTTGTCTAGGGAGCTTCGATCACAATCATTTAGGGGGAGATTGTTGAGTCACTGGTCGCTGACCATGTTGAGTCGCTGGTCACTGACCAACTCAACTTAACACTACTCGATGAAGAAATGAATTGTATCAAAGCTGATGTTGCTGAAGATTGATTTCGCTGATCGTCATTCATTCTACTCTCAAGGAATTGATATGTTGAGGAAGATTAAAGCTCAACTTTGTGTGTCGTTGATCTTGACAGCGAGAGCTTTACATCTTCAAATCAATAAAAGCAAAAGTCACTGCCAGAATAATAGCTAGTCACTGAAGATCTCTAGTTCAAGTCATTCTACAAGAGCATGTTAGCTCGCAGTGAGTGAGGAGGATTACTGCATCTTCAGGGACTATTCAATAAAGCCTCTCAATCATCAAGTACAAAAAGTATTGTACTTATCTATACATCAGCAAGAGTGTTCCAACTTGAAGTATGTCCGAAAGATTACGTTTCAACGAATGATTGGTTTTAAGGTAACGAGATATTTGCGGTAACAGAATTGGGACCCGCAGAATGTCGGTTCATCAGAGATCAAGCCAATCAAGCAGCGACACGTGTCATTCCAAGAACCTATTTTATAGGAGATATTTTAGGAACTCTTGTAGTATAAATAGTTAAGTGTTTTGTACTGTAGAGGCTAGTCGTTCAATACGTACTTATCACTTGTGTATCAGTGATCAGTTTGTCTAGAGTACGCATTGTCGATCCAGCGAGAGAACAGTCAGCGTGTTTGTCCACTGCTGTTCTTCTCAATCTGTAATAGATTAGCTAAGTGTTTGAATTGGATTAACTTTGGTTAATCCATTCCGCATTCAACACTTGTGAATTTAATAATCAATACAATTCACTTTTAAGCTACTATTACTTCTTTACTTTGATATTGTCATATCTATATATCTGGTATACTCTGTTTCTGTTAAACAATTTAAAACTAACTAATTAACTAAGTTAAAATCTGAAATAGTTTTAAATTGTATTCACCCCCCCCCCCCCCCCCCCCCTTCTACAATTAAACTTTACACTTTGCGATTCCAAATCACTAACTGATAGTGATTCCGGGACTATCAATAAGCTTAATAAATTTCTTTAAGTTTCCTCTTAGTTCATAATTTTATCTTAGAACCTTGAGGTATAAATAATTCAATATATATTGAAAGTTACCTTAATTATGTAATAAGCAATAGTTCATACATTGAATATTAACAATATAACATTAAAAGTGAATCCACCCAAAAGCTTCAAGATATAAATAAATATAGCTAAAGAAATCAACACAAATAAAGTACTAATAATAAGGATGCATGGTGCTTTCATTCATAACTAAAGTACTTGGGTGGTGCTAAGAATAGATTACATACATGCCGAGTTAATTCAGGGTTATATCTAAACCCTCCAAAAATGGATCAATAAACCACTTAAAATTAGTGGTTACAAAATTATCCATACTAGGTTCAAAGACTAACGTCATTAAATTACATATCAAAAGATAAATTACTACCCCAAAACCGCCCACAATTTAGCACATCACCACCATCAAGTCCTACAAGCTTCCCGATTGCATCCATCCATTCAATCTATCTAATTAGGGTGATTATCAACCCAATGGGTGTAACCCATCGGTGGTGCAAAAGGGTTTGGAAAGTTGTTTGGAATGTAGACATTACGAATCCACATCCAATACCACTTGGCCCTATACCAAGTGTCGGTGGCTCGGTATTTGAAGTACTTTGCCATATCACACATCTTTTTTCACCCATCCCTACTTGCAATCAGAAGTTGTTTCTCCAAGAACTCAATTTGATTCCTAAATACATGATTCTCATGGTAGAGTTGGTCAAGATCTCTTGATTGAGCCTCAATTTGGACTTAAGTAGGTGAGCCTCACGATTAAGTCGATCAATTTCTCCTAAGTAGGCAGCCTGCTCGGCTTTAAGTAAGTGAGTCTCATGATAGTGTTCCTGAATTTCTCTTAGTTGGGCAGCATGTTCGGCTATTAAGACGATAGTGTGAGTCTGTCCAATAGCCTCAGGACCGATGCCCATACCCGCAAAAGGATTGAGTGGAGGCTGTTGTGGCATAAGAGGATCCATATTGGGTGAGGTGGTGAGTCAGCCTCGATGTCAGTGGGTGAATCGGGCTCATAGTTTGAGTCGTCCGATGCAATTTCGATTAGTGTTCGTGGCCTCTTATGTGCGCGTGAAGTGCTTATTTTCTTTCCTACAATTATATAAAAATAGTAGGTGAATATGTGATAATAAATTAATAATAGTAATGATGTTAAGAATGATATTAATAATAATAATATTAGTACAAACAGTACACTTTATTATTTAAAAATAAATATAAGTATCATAATTTGTCCTATTTATTTTGGGACCATATCACATAAATATTTGTACAAGTTATACATACATATATACGTATCTCATAGTCACTTTGGTTCTGAAAGTGCTTTTAATCAAATTTTAACACGAAGATAATGCTTTATAAAAATAATTCTCTGCTTGCATATGTCATATTTTACTTAAAAACTCATCATCTGTCCTATGCACATGCCTTTCCATAACCATGTATGTATAATTAATTAATTGCCTAAATCAATTAGTCCACTATAGTGATCATTATTAAATCAAGTGTAGGTAATTAATAACCCAAAGACACTTTGGAAATATGTCTATCATTAAATAGTTAATAGTATTAGTCTTAGGGTCCATGTAAAGCTACCCCTTTTTCCACTTTTTCCCATCTCATACCCCCTCTCACCCATCTAATCAATCACATCATGTTTTTTTTTTTACTTTCTAGGTATACCCTCATTTTCTAATTCCTACCTCCAGTTAGTCTAAAACTGAAACTGATTCTGTACTGAACTGGGACCGATCATAGATAAAACTGGACTGGAAAATGACTGGACTGGGACCGGACTGAGCCCGGGGTATCCCCTGTAATTTGGGGGTGGCTTTATTCCCTTAGTCCTAGTGCTTGTTGGCCTGAAGTTGTTTCAAAACTCAAAAAAAAAAAAAAAAAAAAAAATTCAACTTCCACAATAATCGATACTAGTGAGTCATACGACTTGCTCTGTAGACAACTATATTAATTATATAGATATAGATAAGCAAAAAAAAATTTATTAACCACTTTCCAACTGTATATATATTTCTCTTTATTACAGTACTTTAACCTAAAGTAAACTACCATTTTTATAGATAGTGAAATGTCTTTATGAAATTTTGTACAACGGCATTAAGACTTACTGTTAAAGTCAAAAAGTTTATTTGTCCAACTAAATCATTTTTGTATAAGGTCTAATGTGTCTAAGCTTATTTACTAAGAAATGTAGTCTAAGTTTAGGCTAAAAGTAACCTAATTCTCTTAGACCGCTTGCTCTGATACCAACTTATAATACCCCAAATTTTTTGACCTTAATATTACACAAAAGCTTAAACATACATAGTCGTTGCGGAAATATCTTAGAAAGTATCCTTAAATCCAACAAAGGTTACATCATAACATAAATGAAAACAACTAAAACTTCGGGGCAATGTCGGATAGTAAGGCATTTGTCCCTTTATTCCATATCACTTATTATTGATCCATCACGAGTCGTACCTACTTCTTTGAACCTGAGAATGTATGTAATGCGTAAGCCTAAAGGCTTATTGAGCTCCTGTGTGTTTGTGTACGAAAATATCACACACATGATGAACAAGTATAATCATATCGTAAATTATAATATGTGCAAAAGTTCAACATTTAATAAATGCATGAGGATCTCAATTATTGTGATTAGGACATTAGACACTTGTTGATAGTCATATGCTAATTTAAGTGTTACGGTGAGTCAAGACCACAATGGTAAAGACTTAACCAACTTGAGTTACTATCAAGAAATTTTCATTTAAAAGTAATTTGTCCATCACACAATAATCATCGATCAAAATGTATAAAATGCACATGCAATGTCATCAATATACAAAGCATATAATTATATCATGTAAGTTCACATTGCATGTAAGGATGAACACACATAACTAGCATACATTCTCGCTTTTAAAAATAACACAAGAGTACTCACCTAATTGGAGGTGTTGATTATTCTTTTGCCCTTTCCTAAAATCAATATGAGGGCTATATTTAGAGTTTATTCAACATTAAAATGTGAGTCTTACATTCCAAGTGTTTGAAATGTTACATTATGATATTTGTTGTAAGAATAAGCTTTTAATGGTCAAATAAATATTTCATAATGTTATTGTAAAACATGTTTGATATAAGAGTCCAACCCAAGTGGTTAAATACAAAGTTTTCTAACAAATTAAAAGATTATCATGTGCAGCCACTTTTAGCGACACCACAGAATCTGTCACTATATGTCAAAAATGTTCTACAGCAGATTTAGCGACTGACATTTCTGTCACGGAAGCTGTAAAAGCAGTCACTAAAGCTCCTGTCCGAATTTTTATCATCAATTTTTCGGGTTTTGACCATTATTCACATAAAATTCATTTTGTAACTTTTTAATAACCAGTTTGGAAGAATGATTGAACCACCATATGTCCATATCAACAAGATGTGGTTAAACCATTATTTTGGAGATTATTACATGCATGTTGGTAAAACTTACTTTTCATGTATTTTCTTTCAACAAAAACTTTCACTATAACTTCATAAATTTTTAACCTTGCAAACTTATAGTTTTGAGTACACTCTTTAAATTTTTGTAAGTAGCATTTTAATAAGTTTAACCAACAATCATACATGCATATAAAATATTTACAAAATAAATAGTTACATTCATATAAAGATATATCACATATAGTTACATGTATGTAGAGATTATCACATGCATATAAAAGCTAAACATATAGAAATAAAGAAATCTATATTCATCAAATGAAAATTTTAAGACTTAAGGTTTATATATGTATACATTAAGATGAACTAAATGGCAAAAATACAAGAGGATGGTTGTTGAAATTACTTTCTTGGCTTCTTCTAACTTCTTCCCCTTTTTGAACTTATTGATGAATATTTTAATAGTTCATTTTGTCTCACTCTCACACTCTCTTTTGAAATGGACATAAAGAGGAAGGATGGAGGAATGGTGAAGCATTTAAGCAAATTGCTTCTACAATGGTAATGATTGCCCTAGGCCACCACTTCTCAAGATTGTGACAACACACCACCTCATGCTCAAAGGTGGTGTTCTCCTATTGGATAAATGTGGAGGTGGCTTGTAAGACCATTCAATTCTCCAATGCATTATATGTATGTACTTTGATTTGTACCTAGTGTTTTACAATAAGTACTTAATGAGTTTAATAAACTCTTAAATTTTTGTGTCTTTCGTATCTTTTAAATATTACTCCATCCGTCTCAAAATAAGTGTATCCAAACACGGACTTTAACGTTCATTCCCTGTACCCGACGCCAAAACCTTTAACCAAACGCACACTTTAACATTCATCAAAGATTCCACCTTTCGAACTACTCCCTCCGTCCCGGTTTAATAGTCCATTATTTCCATTTTGAGATGTCCCAAATTAATTGTCTATTACCAAATATAGAAAGGTAACATGATTCTTTTTACTATATTGTCCCTACTTTAAAAATTAAATTACAAAAGTGAAAGGAAGTTCAAATTAATTGGTTAAGGGTAAGAATGTCATTGTGCAAAAAGTAACTACTAATTATTGTGTTTATCTTAAACTGCGTGTAGTTCTCTCTTACTATAATTAAATTGGCAGGAGTACTACACTACTACGATAGTATGACGTCATTCTTTCACTACATCTACAAATCCAAATTTCCAGTTATGAAACCTTAATATTTGCTAATTTCAATTTAAAATCACTTCGATACAATACTTGCAGTCTTCATCTTCAACAATTCTTGTGATTTGAGCTCTTCGTATTCACTTCGGTTTATAATTTTCTACCCGAAAACAGAACATAGCCTTCGTAACCGCTTTATCTTCTTTGGTTAGGTGAGAATCACTGCTTTGTATAATTATTTTTGTTTCTCTTAAATTTCTTTCTGTGTGTTTCTAATTACTTGTGATGACAGATTGGTGTTTTTATATATATAATTATATAAATTTATAATATTATATTATTTGAAGGTCGGTTAAAAAATTTCAAGGTTTTGCTTGTTGATATATAGGTCATTTCCTCAATAGAATAGTAGGGGTTTTAGGAATGTCACGAAATTATTAAGGTAGTATTACTGTAATTCTTTGGTGATAATGTATGCTAAGTGATATTATATGAGAAGTGCATGGAAGGTGTTTGATGATATGTCTAAGAGAAATACTGTTACATGGACATTTGTTCAATATGCAGACTATAATATGCAAGTCACCCAAAGCTCACAGTAAGTTCCTTACCAACAAGTATCTACGACTATTACTGTCTTTTAGGACCTTAAGTAAATAATCGAGCAATTTGGCTATTCTAGTTTAAGGTTATATACTTGAGTTAACTACATGCATTTCTATTCTTTTATGAAGGATATGATAGGTGAAGGAAGCTTAATTTAATACTTGATGGCACCCTTTGGACTTGGCTATATATTCTTCTCCGGTTTACACTTGGTCAATCTGTGATCAAATCATGTACATTATTGCCATAATAAAAAGGAGAAATAGTTTACAAACTCTCTGATGGATAAGTTTAAACCAAGACTAACTAATTGATTATGTTTCTTTTTTTTTTTTAAGTCTGTGGTACCTATTGAAGTTTTAATGTAGCCTATACATTAAAGAAAATATTTGAACGGATCAAAAACAGACTTTGTTCAGTTATAAGTTTTATTTAGCAAAGTGTCGTTGCAGTTCGATTAGACATTTGCAATTCTATGCCTTCATATAGATCGTGCATTTGTTTGTCAACATCCACCGCACTTGGTATCTTGGTACATTTTTTGTGTATCTGTTTACTATACATTACATTTTACCCTTCAAACAAAGTAAAATTCTTCGAATTCACTGTGATTTTGCTCATACTCAGGTAGATTTGATGAGATTAAAAATGCTTAAGCTTAAAGTTATAATTACTTTTCCTTTGAGTAATTTTGCGAGATGAAGGCCTAAATTAGTTGTGATTTATGTTTGGTGGATTAAGCAGAATATACGAGTCTAGAGTATTTAAATTTTGATGGAACAATTTGCACGATAGTGCACAATATAATAAAGATTCATCTCTCTGTTAGGGGGTGTTTGGTAGGGGGAAATAAAATCAGGGATAACGTAAGGGTCTCATATCAAGCCATAAGCCCATAATTCTTTGGTAATAAGGTTGATAAAAACAGACACGGAGAAATTAATATCTCGAGAAATACCTTCTTTGCATTTTAAAATTCCATTCCCTTAAACATTTGAGCACAAAAATCAGTTCTGCCATTTAAATCTGGTAATAAGAGGTATAAGTTTTACATCTCTCCATGGCATTAACCCCACTACAAACAAGGAAGCTCTGTATGCTCATCACCCTTGTCTAATTTGTAATTGTTGCTTACAAAATTCAGTTGTTTAGTGAAAAAATTTTTTTTGCACACCAACTGTTTCATAAATGTTTACATGGCAGTTTTTAAACAAGATATCTGAAGACCAAGCTGAAGAGCGAGCAGAAAGCAGTTTATCTGAGTGTCGATGTCTGGAAGGATGATTTCAAGGAGTCTATATCAATTACAAAAGTTATCAAGAACCAGTAGTTTCTCTGTCCATAATTCAAGTACCAACAGTAAACATGAAGTTCTTGCAGCTTTACATCCATTTCTTCAGAATAGGTCTTATGTGAATACTCCTCAGCCTGCGGTTTCTACTTCTGCTTCTTCTTTGAATCAAACTGAATTGGATAAATTTGCAGCAATAGCTGACAGTTGGTAAGCTAATTTAATTCTGTTTATTGGTGGTATCATTAGAAACTGGTTGGTCTAACTATCAATGCTGCTATATAATCAAATACGTTGTCATATCTCGTGTTCAATCTCTGAATTTTGCAAAGTGATTAGGAAACTATTAATGGCACAGAACTCTTAGTTATTATGTTTAGTGTTTAATTAACAAGATATCTTTTGTGGCCAGGTGGGATGCTGAAGGGCCTTTTAAACCATTACATGTTATGAATCCTACAAGGCTGGCTTTTATTCGGTCAACTCTTTGCAGACATTTTGGGTATTACTTTCATTTCATTCTCCGTCTTATGATATATTTCGTTGGTATATGCTTCTTATGCATGACATGCATTCCATCTTTGATTTCTGAGTAATTAGAATCATTGATGACTTCATTGAAATATAGTAGAAAAGAATGTCGTAGATGAGAAAGTAAACAATAGGCATCCATGTACCAAGAGGCATATGTTAGTCTATCATGTATGAAGAATTTACTATCATCTGTTGGCCGTCTTTTTAGTAAATATGGAAATCTACCCTGCATTTATCTCATGGGTTAGGAATCCCAACTGTCATTTGTCTTTGTGTTAAATTGCTTTTGTTCTATTATTTTGGTTACTTAGTGGTGCAATTGGGTCATTGTATGGTTATTGTTTTCTCTTCTATAAGACATTACGGTTCATGAATAGAGAAACTCAGTATTCTTTATGCGTAAGAACACAGTGATGAATGTTTTGGAGGAATCCTTTTGATCTATGCACCACGTGAATACTTCTCTTATGTTGTTCTTTTCTCAGCAAGGATCCCTTTTCTGCAAGGCCATTTGAAGGACTAAAATTTGTAGATGTTGGTTGTGGAGGAGGTATCTTATCTGAGGTATAAGTATATATCTAATGCATTGTCATTTTATATGTATATGTACTTGTGAACATAGTAAAATACACAGATACTTGAACACATTTAAAAAGACGCTCAAATTTTATAGTCTTCAAGTCTGGATATCCATGTATCACACGCTTGGATCCCTGTGTAGTCATAGCCTTTGAACAATGACAAATTGATAATGGTGAGGTGATATTCTAGTAATTATAGATAATAACATAAAAAGATAGTAATTCTAATAATCATTAACTTTTATTGTAACAAATTTCAAATTCTTTGTCTGCTCAAATCCTTAAGAGGCTTTGAAAAATTGGATAGGTGGAACTTATATTCCCACATATGAACTAACAAATGATTATTAATAGAGTTTTCGAGTGGAATTTTGTTCCCTTCTAAGGGATTTAAGACAACCAGATAACTTAATTATCATATATATTATTTTAATTTTATCAACTCTGGTCAGCCTTTGGCTCGCATGGGGGCTTCAGTGACAGGAGTTGATGCTGTGGACAAGAATATCAAGATTGCTCGTCTTCATGCGGTATGATTAGTTAAATTGGCATTCTCATGAAAATTCACTTTCTCTGTCTCAAAGCAATAAAATGTTAGACAAGGCACAAAGTTTCATTAACATGTTTGAATATTTGTAAATTATCTAAAATACCATGTATATAAACAAAGTAGGATAACTTCTTGACTATTATCAACATTATCAATATTTAATGAATTCTAGTAGGCAAAATGGTATCCTGGATCGGAACATTGCCAAAAAGTTATCGTCACATTTACTTATCTTGGGTCTTCCAAAAAGGAAGATATTTGCTTTTACTTTGGGATGGAGGGCATATCCTTACTTATTATTATTGGGTACACAATGACATGTAGTACACCATTTGATTTTCTTAGGATTTGGATCCAGTAGCTTCTTCAATTGAATATCGTTGCACAACTGCTGGTACCTCCTGTGCTCTATCTAAGTCTGTCCCTTCATCATTGTAATTATATATTAACAATATTTAGTTATTTTTATTTCTATATCTATCTTTTTTACCAGTTCAATTTACAATTTTTACAATGTTTGCATCACAACTATGCGAACAGAAAATTTGGTTGAAGAGCAAAAGGAATTTGATGCGGTTATTGCATTAGAGGTATGATGTATCGTTTTTCAAAAAGTTTATAATTTGTTATCTATCAAAATGACATCCTCACAGATATAGGTGGCAAAATGGGCGGGTTGGGCAGGTTTGGGTAGCGGGTCAAAACGGGCTCGGGTCATAATGGTTTGGGTCAAAATGGGCCATTCAAAAATCATTTTTGAATGAGTTTTTTTGAATGGCCCGTCTTGACCCAAACCATTATGACCCGAGCCCGTTTTGACCCGCTACCCAAACTGCCCAACCCGCCCATTTTGCCACCTATATCTGTGAGGATGTCTGTCATTCTCGTTTGACTTTCCTAACAAGCAACAATCATTATAACCATAATATAATACTAAACCTTTCAAAAATAAACTATGAGATTAGAGTGTTGCCTATTAGCTGTTGTGAAGAAAAAAAGAGATTATAGTGTTGCCTACAGAAAAAAACCAAAATCACCTCAAATATATAAAGACTTGATCAAATTAATTATAGACAAGTAAAAGATCAAAAAAAAAGTTGAGAAAAGTTACAGGAATTTATACGGATATAGCAGAAAAGTTTATTAAGTAATCTGGAAATAGCAAAATATTCATAAACTGAAAATTGCACAAAAGTTTATGAATCTTGAAATATTAAATATATACTGTGTAATTTGGAAATAGCAAAAATGAAACCCACTTTCCAACTCCTTCATCTTCCTCGTAAAAATTTATATCTTCCTGTAAGTAGTGTTTCCAAATTTCGCCCATTTGGACCCGTAATTGGTTTATATATCGCATATTTGTACACTTAGTCTGACTTTAAGCAAAACTAGAGAAGAAAAGCCCAGATCTGCCCTGCTAAGAGCATCAGGGCAGAAATTGCTAGGACTACATCCAGATATATAAAAGTGATTTCCATTAGTTAAGCTTAGAATGCAGTAATTAATCTAAGAATTGCTATTAATATTTTCCCTTAGGGCTCATGTTAGAAAAACCTTTCTTATTCTATTATTTGTTACAACTTACATTTTTTTTTTAACTCACAATGCTGAAATCATCCACACAATTCTCAGGTAATTGAACACGTAGCAGATCCTGCTGAATTTTGCAAATCTTTGTCAGCTTTAACTGTGTCTAATGGAGCTACTGTAATCTCGACAATTAACCGTTCTATGAGAGCATATGCAACTGCCATTGTGGCTGCAGAGTACATCCTGCATTGGGTATGATCACAACTTCGTTTTACTACTAAAGCATTTTACATTTTTTTTTTGTCATTATCAACACTCACTTCACATTGTTCAACCTTCAGTTAGCGAGAAGTTACATTATTTTTTCTATTGCTTTCTTTATTTTCAAGTTTTAGAGCTTTTGTATGCTGAGAAGTTATTTGTTGACAGCTTCCCAAGGGTACACATCAATGGTCAAGTTTCTTAACACCTGAAGAACTAGTATTAGCACTGCAGCGTGCTTCTATCTCTGTAAGAAAGTGCAAAACATTTCTGCTTAACATGGGTTCGTATATGCTACCAAATTATACTTATTCTTGCTTGGTTATTTGACTGTGTTATTATAGGTTGAAGATCTGGCTGGCTTTGCTTACAACCCCCTGAGCGGTCAATGGTCTCTTACGGATGACATTGGAGTCAATTTCATTGCATTTGGTGTTAAAAACAGTCAATAGTTTCGCTCTGAGCTTAAATGAGCCGTTTGACCAGTTTTAAGATGGTATGCGGTATACCGATGTTTTTCATGTAGTTGTTATATTGTCAATAAGTAAATCCCTCTGGTGCTCAATGTTGCATATCCTGTAAACAAATTTTGTTAAGTAGTGATTTGTGTACGTTTTACTCTTGGAAATTGCAATGATATTTCTGGTTTTCATGCTGATGGATCTTATAACTAGTTTTTGTTGTCATAAAGGGTAAAGTCCATACTGCTGAACCAAACTGAACAGCACCTTTAGTTTAGTTTGGTTTTGGATTTGTGCAGGTTGGTCTTGTTTAAACTGGATTTGTTGGTTCTTGGTTATTGTTGTGAGACCTGATTATATGATTTCTAAGTGATTGGTTATAGTTGTCATTTTGCACTTTTGCAAACACTGTCCATATTTGAATGCATATTCTCAATTTTACTTTTTTCGCAACTTATAAGTACACAACTGTGAATGGAACGAAAGCTGTTTTTATATTAAACTCTTTGTGAACTCATCTAAAAAATTGTCCGAGTGACATATACTTATCTGTTGATGAGGATCCATTTTATATCAACTAAATGAACAGGGTAAGAACTCGTTATGGATGAGCACGGATCCATTCCATTATAAAAAAGGTCCAAAATGGGTCAAAAGTCTGCTGGAACTTGGAAGTGGTGAATCATTACATCTTTCAAGTTGTTTCAAACAAGAAACTAATATTACTCTTATTACTATTATTTTTGTTACTATTACAAATTATAAAATAAATATTTTCCCACTTATAACTGGACATATATTCATCAAGTTTATTAGACTCCTCCCAACAGGTGACACTAACTGACGCATCAGTTAGTGCCACATCAGCGTCACGTCAGATTTTTTAAAAACTGACACAAACTAACGCTCCACTGCCTACAGTAAACATCACTTAACATCACTTCTATTTTTCTGGGCCCTACACACTACTTTATTTATTTAAAACACAAAATTAAATAAAAATATTTTCATTAAAATCAAAACATTACATTAAATAAAAATAAAATATTACATTTCCTAAAAATAAAACGTTACAATTCCTAAAAATAAAATAGTAAATTGTTCCACATATCGTGTTCGGTTGATTGATTTCGCCTCGTTTTTTTTAAGTTGAATTTGGTTTTATTTGTGTATGAATGTTGTGTTTGGAGATGTGTATATATTGTATAAAAATGTGAAGTTGAAAAGTGAAAATGTGTGTGGAATTGGAGAGTTGAGATGTTAAAATGTGTATGTAAAATATTGTGTGTCGAGGTGTATATATATAGGAGTTAAAATTGGGTTTGAAAAATTAATTTTTTTTATTCTACCACACACTCCAACCAAAGGATTTTTTTTTTCTTTTTTTCTTTTTTTGTAAACCGATGCGGGCCCCACACTTTCACCATTTCCTTTGGTTTGGCGATGGATTCCACCGACGCATCACAACCGACGCCCCGTGCCTATGGCGTCGGTTGTGTCACTTGAACCGATGAGCATACCGACGGTACCATAGTGACGGGTCTTAAGAACAGCTAAACCAAGGATAACCATTTGTTGCTAAATTTAAGTTACCTAGTTTACTTACAGAATTTGGAATATTGTTGTTAATTTTGAGATGTACATTGTCATTGAGATTGAGATGAAATTAGAAAGAAAAAACAAATTTTGCACTACTCCAAAGAAGTTTAAGTCTAAACTTCTAGTGTTTGAGATCGATTTCGAGAAAGCTTTCGCTAGCGTCAATTGAGATGAGATTAAGAAGAAAAATCAATTTTTACACTGCTCAATAAATAATAAGAATATAAATATACGAAATATGTAAAAAAAGAATAGTAATAATAATACATCATTGCTTCAAGAAGATATATTTCCAACGATTCAGAGGTCTTCTTTAGCTCGGAAATAGAAACTCGTGTTTCAAGATTGAAGGGAAGAGATGAATTATAAACCCTTGTGGTTGTTTAAAGGTTATTTAGCATTCAATTTTGCTTCTTTGAAGTTAGTTTGGTTTGGTTTCTTGGGTATCTAACTTTCCGGTTTTGATTACGTAATTTTGTTAGTAATTCTTTTAGCTGCTTGTTATCTTCCTTCAAGCCCAGCTAACTATTTTTTATACCTTTGTTCCTTTATTGGTTCTTTTTGCTTTGCCAAAAAGAAATTTAATAATAAGAGCATGGGGAGTGGGGGAAGAACGGCGTCGCCGTTTAACAACTTGAACGCCGGGACCGGCGTTCACCACTCCCGGCCGACGTTCAAGTCTGGTGTTCATCGTCGGCGTGCACAATGGCACGGTGAAGCTAGCTGCGTTCTCCCTTTTTTTTATTACTTTTTTTTTGTTTTTTCTCACTTTTTGCATTTTTTTTTTTAAAAAAGTTTTTTTTAAAAAAAAAATCTAGCCGTTTAACGGCTATAGTTTTAAAAATAATTTTTTTTAAATCTTACATTTAATCTATAAATACCACCCCCATTTCACTTCATTTTTCACACCATTCTTTCTTTCTTTCTTTAATTTTCTCAAACAAAATACAAAATGAGTGATTCCGAATTTTACGATTCACCTTCCACCGACAAAGACGTTGAAGTTTTAGCACTTCTTCAACAATATCATAGCCAAGTTGTTGTGCCTCGTGAGGAGGGTGAATCGTCAAGCCAAGGTCGTTTCAAACGACGTTACATTCCTCGTGATCGGTTCACGGCGAATGAAGCTTTAATGAACGACTACTTCGTTGACAACGCAAAGTACCCGCCGGAGTATTTCAAGCGTCGTTTTCGTATGAGCAAGAGATTATTTCTCCGGATAGTAAAAGGTATATCTAATTACTCTGATACTCCAATCCCGGATTATGTTGATTATTTTCGTCAAAAGTTAGATGCACGTGGTAAACCGGGATTTACCACTATTCAAAAAGTTACTTCCGCCTTACGTCAATTGGCATACAGTACGGCCCCGGATGCCTTTGACGAATATTTACAAATGGCGGAAAGAACTTCACGCGAATGTTTGTTTAATTTTACAAAGTGCATGATTGATATATATGCTAATGTGTACATGCGAAAACCAACTGTAACACCCCCAAATTTGATGCTTTGCGAAAGCGAGTTTTTGGGTGTTACTAATCAATAATCACAAGCACAAAGGATACAGTGAACGATTCTATATGAGACGTTCGAAAAGTTATTACATTAGTACATAAGTAATTCAAAATACAAGCTCGAGTTCGAGTAAGTTTCCTAGAGATTCTATTACATAACAACTAGTACAAAAGTAATGTATGAAAATCTCCAAGCTTGTAAATGCATGCGACTCGAGCTAATAAGCATATCCTGCTGGGCATCCATCTAAAGCTGCGTACCTGAGAATGCATTACTAAAACAGGTCAACCAAAAGGTTGGTGAATCTCACAGGTTTGTAAGTAAATAGTTTGAACACACAAGTAACAGTTGTATTTGTAAAACATCAGCCAGCCAGTAAGTAAGTAGTGATTGCAGGTCATGCTAATCGTTTGATACCCTTGCCATGAGCCACCATAGTTGAAGCTTAACGTACAGTAAATATTGTGCCCCCGTGAATGTTAATCCAAAAACATTCATATGAAACGAGTAAGAAACGCCCGTTTATACAGTAACGGTTCGTGGTAGTGCGTGCTACCCCGGGCGGGAATTGTCAGTCCCATATGGATCCATATACTAAAACTCGCGCTTATCCCATAACTAACAACTATGATTAGGAGGCCTTCATTGGATTAAACGAAACTCATGCAATTGGCGTATCCGTAAATCAGTAAGGTACGTAAATCATACCAGCAAGTAAATATGTGTGTTCATGTAAAACAAGTAATGCATCTCACCCCTGAGTGAAAAACAGTAAAATAGGGGCTGTGAGACTCACCTGAGTCTAGCAGACAATGCAGTAAGCAAGCAAAGTAGTATCCCGAACTAGCAACCCTTAGCGTCCTAATACGCATAAGGTTTAGTAAGTAAATGGAATACTTGTAAGGTATCCATGCTAGTTGTTCCCAAACTAGTTAATGTCCATTTGTTGTTTGTACGTTTGTATTTGTTTGTAAGTTGTAGTTTGTAGCAAAGTTGTACGGCCCGTTGGTATCGGAGTGTAATAATAATCTCATCTATTATTATTATGTAGTTGTTGTAATCGTATAGTTGTCAAGTACGTTTGTATTGTAACGTGTAACGTTCAAGTGAATGTAATTCCGAGTGGGTGTAACCCTAGAGTGTATGAGTGAAATCTCATAGGTGTTCGAGTGTAATCTCGTGTATGTGCGCGAGTGGGATCTCGCGTTTAAATAAGTGTAATCTTATATGTATTCAAGTATTGGTCTATACTTCCAAAAGTATAGTATTTTCATGTATAAGTCATATCGTATTTGATTTGGTTGTCGAAAAGTGATTTTTAAACACTTAGAATGTTTTTAGCTTCTGTTTTTGGGTTTTTGCGACACTAAATGCGACACAGTGCTTGTGTCTTATGATTTTTGCGACACAATGCTTGTGTCTTATGTTTATGCGACACAATATGCGACACAATGCTTGTGTCTTATGGTTGTCATGCGACACAAGCCTTGTGTCTCATGGATGCAACTTAATGCGACACAATATGCGACACAACCCTTGTGTCTTATGTTTTATGCGACACAATCCTTGTGTCTTATGTTTTATGCGACACAGCCCTTGTGTCTTATGTCTTATGCGACACAATCCTTGTGTCTTATGTTTTATGCGACACAACGCTTGTGTCTTATGCTTCTATGCGACACAAGCCTTGTGTCTTATAGACTTTTGGCCTGATGCAACACAAGAGGCTGTTACGTTTTTAAGCTCGGTTTTTGGGTCAAACGACCTCGGTTTGACCCGAAACTTTTACACAAGTTCTAGTATGTTACAAAGAGTTCATAAAAATTATTGGTTGGCGTTTTTAGTGTTTGTGGTGTCGTTTTCTTAAAAAATGACCAAAACCGACATTTTCGATAATGTTTTCAAAAACGAGTTTTAATTATATATTTGGACATTACAAAGCTAGGGGAACATTATACTAGCAAAATAATTGAAATCGGAAAGTTCGAGAGTCGCCGGAAAACTTACAAAGTCGTCGAAACGAAAAACCGAAAAGATAGGTTTGTAGCTCTCGTCGTCGTGTTCACTTTTCTCCAAACGAGCTTGATGATCCAAGGAGGTTTGAAGGTGTTTTTCTAGAGAGAGAGGGTGACCGATATAGAGAGAGAGTGTGAGATTAGAGAGAAAAATGGAGGTGATGGAGTGTGGGTTGTGGTTTGTATATGTAAGTGACCAAAGAGAGGTGAGGGTTTGGCACCCCTCACCTTGGCCGGCCATGGTGGGGTCCACCATGTGTGGATCTCACCAAATGTTGTTCCCTCGTGTTCGTTCTCCGTGCGGTGTTCGTTTCCCCAGTCGTTTAACGTTTAAATCGTTTTTTACGCGTTTATTTATCCGTTTTAAAATACGAGATATTATTCGATAATTTAGTCGAAGTATTTTTATCAAACTACTAGTGTTGAAGTTATAAAACATAACTTTATTTTGTTTTGTCGGTTGGTCAAGTTTTCGTAGAGATCGGTCAAGTTTTAATTAAAAACGTACGTGTCCGTTATATTATAAACATAATATAAAGTAGTAGTTGAAGTGATTAAAAAATTCCACATTATTTAATAATTGTTTTACCAACGTCCGTATGTTTGTACAATTGTAGTTTTTATACGATCTGAACGAATCGTATACGTGTATATATACATCACCTATATATATATATATATAGTATAAGTAATTATCGTATTTAATCCTATTTCATATTAAATACAAGTAATAAGCATGTAATTAGGAAAATTTTAAATTGACCCTAAAAATTTTACGGTTGTTACATTCTCCCCTTGTTAGGAGAATTTCGTCCCGAAATTTGTTTGAAGTAGTAGTCGGTAGTTCAATATTCGTCAGGTAGCTACAATGTGTACTAGTAGCCTACAGTAGTAGGGTAGGTCCTACAGTATTCGTAGTAAGGCAGTTGTCAGGTAGTGACGTACCCTTAGTTTTGTTGCCTGGAGGTAGTGGGCATTGGGCCTTGAAATGGCCGGCATTCCCACAGTTGAAGCACAGCTTCGCATTAGGAGGATTCGTACTTTTAGGATGGGATTTGCATCGACCGATGGGTATGGCACACGATCCTTTATGATGCCGAGTGCATTGGAAATAGAGTGGCTTCTTTCCCTTGTAGTTTCCGGCAGGGTTGGATGGAGAAATCTTCACCCTTTTTGCTGGAGGCGGTGTACAGTCAGTGTCGGTATCCTTTTCAGCAGGAGTACCATGTGAAGTTGGTGGTGAAGCAGGGTTTTCTAAGGCTATCAAACGTAGTTCGTACTCACGTATACGCACGTCATTCTGGAAGACAATTCGTCGTAGGTCCTTGATGTCTTCCCGTGCTTCGTTTAGTTGCTTTCGCACTGAGTTGAGAGTATCATTGAGGCGATTGACCAGTTCTGTACTCTGGTCCACAGTGACGGGTGTTTTGGCAACAGTTAGAGCAACAGTGGAGGTAGGTGCTGTCGCTGATTCAGTGGTATGCTCTGTATCACTCTCGAGTTCAAGGAGGTAAGGAACCATCATTGGTTCCTCGTTGACCAGTTCATCATCCAATGTAGGACTGCTGATGGAGTGAGTTGTCATTTCCTACGAAATAAGTGTTCTATTTAAGAATCGCTACATGTAAGTGAAGTTCTATTAGATGATATGTTTAAAATAACGTTAGAGTTCCCGGTCTCAACCAGTGTGAGATATTTGGGAAGGAAGTTTGTTCGATGTATTTAAAGTGCAGTGCAAGTTACACTGTCGGTATTCGTATAGTCGTTCGTTTCCTAGTCCTATCGGGTACTTAGGATCTAAGGAACACATAGAATACAAAACAGTACACAAACGTTATTAAGTAAAAAAATTTAGGAAGCAGTTCGGGTAATCTAAGAATGAGCGTACCCGGGTTGAGCAAATCAATAAGCCTCGGATCCTGGGGATCATCCCTAGCGTTGAGTACATAAGCTCTTCCTTGAGCAGTGTTATTGTTTTTCAACTTCAGCTTTGGGCAATCCTTCCTGAAGTGCCCAGTACCATTACACTCGTAGCAGGTCTTGGGTGCGTTGGTGTTGGTACCAGTGATGTTGGTTCGGCAATCCTTGGCTAGATGTCCAAACTTCTTGCATTTGGATCAGGGACAGGTACCGTCATGATGACGACTACATTTGGGGCAGTAAGGCTTGCTCCCCTTGTAAGCCTTCGAGTCATCGGCATTAACGGTTGTAGGCTATTTGTTGGAGGTCGGGTTGGATGGGTTGGGACCTACTTCCCATTTGCGTTTGTTATTTGCAGACGGGGTGGAAGTTGGGCCACGGCGGACAGAGTTGGCCGTCAGTTCATGGGCCATACGAATGGCGTTCTGAATATAACCCGGTTTGGATGAAGTTACTAGGTCCTGAAGTCTGTCGGGGAGTCCATCGACGTATTTTTCGATCCTCTTGTACTCAGGATCAACCATGGATGGGCATAGAAGTGCCAGTTGGTGAAAGCGGTTGGTGTAATCAGTGATATCATCACCTTGCATTTTATGGTTCCAAAACTCCACTTCTAGTTGTTTCAATTCATCTCTGGGACAGTACTCGCCCCTCAGCATCTTCTTCAACTCCTCCCATGGGAGTTTGTAAGCATTAGCGATACCCACAGTCTGGGCATAGGTGTTCCACCAGGTAAGGGCGGTGTCAGAAAAAGTGCTGGCGGCGAACTTAACCTTGTCCTCCTCAGTGCAGTTGCAGATAAGGAATACCGATTCGATTTTCTCGATCCAGCATACTAGACCGATCGCTCCTTCAGTACCCTGAAAGCTCAAGGGTTTGCAGTTCTGGAAGTCCTTGTAGGAGCAGGGGCTTGGGTTGCGGTGCATTGTTAGCCGTATCTTCACTACCAGGAGTTGAGGTTCGGACAGCTAAGGCTTGAGCCACACTACGGGCAATCAGACCCGCGATTTCGGCTTCACTGAGAGTGACTTGTCGGCGAGGAGGCATGTTGCTGAACAAGAAAAGAACAAGGAAGGATAAATAAGATAACTGAGTAAGTACAGAGAGAATACGCCAAAGCTTGACACGCTGATAGTTTAACAAAAGTAGTAGGATGGTTGAAATTAAAACATATGTGTTCAAAAGATTACAGGCGTTTACAGTTTACAAAAGTGCCGGAAATTTGAACATCCGAACGAGCAAGATAAGTTACAAAATGTGATGGGATTTTAATATAACCATCAGATTAGCGGTCCTAACTAAGACCTATTACATACACGCCTAACTGCTATACACTACGGTCATAGCTATCGTCGGCCTATTCTTGGTGTAGATTGTAGGGGTAGTAACGAGCTTCCAGCATATCTTGGTATCGTCGAAGGGTAGGATAAACCAAAGCATCTTCGGTAGCTTGTAGGTGCATCCATTTGATCCATGCCGTTACTCGTTGATTCAGATGAGTAGTTACTTCCTTCAAATAGAGAACAGAGTCTCGGATTCGTTCAGGAATGGACCTTTGCAGAATCCTTAACTCCATCTCGTAAGCTTTGCATTTCAGTTGCAGCTCCCAGTTACGGCCATCCAGATCTTCAGCCTGATCCCGTACTCTTTCGTACTCTTCAATGTCTACGAGTCCGAAACCGTGATTCTCAAGTCCTTCCACTGGAGCTATCTCTTCATCGAGATACGTGTACTGGATTTGTTCGTCGTTAATTTGTTCATTGTCTGACGTGTAGCCGCATGTCGGGAAGTGTGCCATTTCCAGATGAGCAGTTCTACAAAATGGCAGGGAAGGAGTTTCAGCCCTCGGAAGTATGTCGGTATTTGTGAAACCATAAAAGTCGAATAAGGATGGAACGACGAGAATCGAGTTGTCGTTATTCGGTGTAAGTTGTAAAATGAATTTCGCAGTTGTCGAGGGAGAGTATCGTATCGGAGAAAGAGGCCTATGTATGTATATATATATATATATATATATATATATATATATCACATAACCGCCTAGTGTGTGTCTAGCACAAACAAGTAAAAGTCACGGTTCTCTCGAGGTCAGAGTCAGCTAGTGCATTCCTGTTCAACATAACCCCTTTCAGAACTCACATCATCTTCATTTAATTGTACATAGTTGATCAGGCTATGTTAAAGTAAACTTGTATGATGTAATCCCTGAACCGGTTATACCTAATGAGGAATACTGCCTAACGGTTAAAGTCTAGGCCCACTAAATGCAACCTAGTTCACTATAACCTTAGGCTCTTATACCAATCTGTAACACCCGCAAATTTGATGCTTTGCGGAAGCGAGTTTTTGGGTGTTACTAATCAATAATCACAAGCACAAAGAATACAGTGAACGACTCTATATGAGACGTTCGAAAAGTTATTACATTAGTACATAAGTAATTCAAAATACAAGCTCGAGTTCGAGTAAGTTTCCTAGAGATTCTATTACATAACAACTAGTACAAAAGTAATGTATGAAAATCTCCAAGCTTGTAAATGCATGCGACTCGAGCTAATAAGCATATCCTGCAGGGCATCCATCTAAAGCTGCGTACCTGAGAATGCATTACTAAAACAGGTCAACCAAAAGGTTGGTGAATCTCACAGGTTTGTAAGTAAATAGTTTGAACACACAAGTAACAGTTGTATTTGTAAAACATCAGCCAGCCAGTAAGTAAGTAGTGATTGCAGGTCATGCTAATCGTTTGATACCCTTGCCATGAGCCACCATAGTTGAAGCTTAACGTACAGTAAATATTGTGCCCCCGTGAATGTTAATCCAAAAACATTCATATGAAATGAGTAAGAAACGCCCGTTTATACAGTAACGGTTCGTGGTAGTGCGTGCTACCACGGGCGGGGATTGTCAGTCCCATATGGATCCATATACTAAAACTCGCGCTTATCCCATAACTAACAACTATGATTAGGAGGCCTTCATTGGATTAAACGAAACTCATGCAATTGGCGTATCCGTAAATCAGTAAGTTACGTAAATCATACCAGCAAGTAAATATGTGTGTTCATGTAAAACAAGTAATGCATCTCACCCCTGAGTGAAAAACAATAAAATAGGGGCTGTGAGACTCACCTGAGTCTAGCAGACAATGCAGTAAGCAAGCAAAGTAGTATCCCGAACTAGCAACCCTTAGCGTCCTAATACGCATAAGGTTTAGTAAGTAAATGGAATACTTGTAAGGTATCCATGCTAGTAGTTCCCAAACTAGTTAATGTCCATTTGTTGTTTGTACGTTTGTATTTGTTTGTAAGTTGTAGTTTGTAGCAAAGTTGTACGGCCCGTTGGTATCGGAGTGTAATAATAATCTCATCTATTATTATTATGTAGTTGTTGTAATCGTATAGTTGTCAAGTACGTTTGTATTGTAACGTGTAACGTTCAAGTGAATGTAATTCCGAGTGGGTGTAACCCTAGAGTGTATGAGTGAAATCTCATAGGTGTTCGAGTGTAATCTCGTGTATGTGCGCGAGTGGGATCTCGCGTTTAAATAAGTGTAATCTTATATGTATTCAAGTATTGGTCTATACTTCCAAAAGTATAGTAGTTTCATGTATAAGTCATATCGTATTTGATTTGGTTGTCAAAAAGTGATTTTTAAACACTTAGAATGTTTTTAGCTTCTGTTTTTGGGTTTTTGCGACACTAAATGCGACACAGTGCTTGTGTCTTATGATTTTTGCGACACAATGCTTGTGTCTTATGTTTATGCGACACAATATGCGACACAATGCTTGTGTCTTATGGTTGTCATGCGACACAAGCCTTGTGTCTCATGGATGCAACTTAATGCGACACAATATGCGACACAACCCTTGTGTCTTATGTTTTATGCGACACAATCCTTGTGTCTTATGTTTTATGCGACACAACCCTTGTGTCTTATGTCTTATGCGACACAATCTTTGTGTCTTATGTTTTATGCGACACAACGCTTGTGTCTTATGCTTCTATGCGACACAAGCCTTGTGTCTTATAGACTTTTGGCCTGATGCAACACAAGAGGCTGTTACGTTTTTAAGCTCGGTTTTTGGGTCAAACGACCTCGGTTTGACCCGAAACTTTTACACAAGTTCTAGTATGTTACAAAGAGTTCATAAAAATTATTGGTTGGCGTTTTTAGTGTTTGTGGTGTCGTTTTCTTAAAAAATGACCAAAACCGACATTTTCGATAATGTTTTCAAAAACGTGTTTTAATTATATATTTGGACATTACAAAGCTAGGGGAACATTATACTAGCAAAATAATTGAAATCGGAAAGTTCGAGAGTCGCCGGAAAACTTACAAAGTCGTCGAAACGAAAAACCGAAAAGATAGGTTTGTAGCTCTCATCGTCGTGTTCACTTTTCTCCAAACGAGCTTGATGATCCAAGGAGGTTTGAAGGTGTTTTTGTAGAGAGAGAGGGTGATCGAGATAGAGAGAGAGAGAGTGTGAGATTAGAGAGAAAAATGGAGGTGATGGAGGGTGGGTTATGGTTTGTGTATGTAAGTGACCAAAGAGAGGTGAGGGTTTGGCACCCCTCACCTTGGCCGGCCATGGTCGGGTCCACCATGTGTGGATCTCACCAAATGTTGTTCCCTCGTGTTCGCGCTCCGTGCGGTGTTCGTTTCCCTGGTCGTTTAACGTTTAAATCGTTTTATACACGTTTATTTATCAGTTTTAAAATACGAGATATTATTCGATAATTTAGTCGAAGTATTTTTATCAAACTACTAGTGTTGGTCAAGTTTTCGTAGAGATCGGTCAAGTTTTAATTAAAAACGTACGTGTCCGTTATATTATAAACATAATATAAAGTAGTAGTTGAAGTGATTAAAAAATTCCACATTATTTAATAATTGTTTTACCAACGTCCGTATGTTTGTACAATTGTAGTTTTTATACGATCTGAACGAATCGTGTACGTGTATATATACATCACCTATATATATATATATATATATATATATATATATATAGTATAAGTAATTATCGTATTTAATCCTATTTCATATTAAATACAAGTAATAAGCATGTAATTAGGAAAATTTTAAATTGACCCTAATTTTGCGGTTGTTACACCAACTGCCGATGACATTCAACGCTTGTACGAGAAATATGGTAGCAAACATTGTTTTCCGGGCATGCTTGGTAGTATAGATTGTATGCATTGGGCATGGGATAAATGCCCTAAAGCGTGGAAAGGGCAATATACACGGGGTGACCACGACTATCCTACTATCATGCTTGAAGCCGTCGCCTCGTATGACATGTGGATTTGGCATGCATACTTTGGTGTTGCGGGGGCTAACAATAACTTAAATGTTTTTAATTCATCTCCATTGTTTGATGAGTTGCTCGAAGGCTCTGCTCCGGAACAAGCGTTCACGGTAAATGGTGTTGAGTACAAAATGGGTACTGTTGTGGGTAGATTTTTACCTAACTTTGCAGGATCCTAATTAGCATCATGTGTATACCACGCAGGTATGAAAGTCGTTTATATTTTATGTTTGTGTGTCTGATTTCAAGATCACTAACGCAATTAAGGATCCTGGATATATTCTTGTTATTTGTCTTGCAGGATCCTAGTCAGGATATATTTATCTAACATAATCATGCAGGATACTGAATGAGGGGGATCCTTAAGTGAGGATCCTAAGTTTATTCTGGAATATGCATAGCTCAGGATCCTGAACCCGTATTAGTTCAGGATCATGTGCTGATTAACACGTTTATTTTTCTTAAGTATTGACCAGGTCTTAGGAGAAACGCGTTAATGAGATATGCTCCGGATTAGGTGAAGAGGATCTGATACGATTCCATGAAGACGAAGTCTTATGCACGTGTGCAATAGAGTCAAAAGAGACGTTGGTGGTCTTCATCATTCCTCGGAGGATCCCTGATATTTCGGAATTATTGTTAAACGCTCTTAGTATGTAAACGAGGCTTGGGTGATCGATTAGGTTAACGTTTACTCAATACTCACAGCTACAAAACACTCACACACTTTGCTCTCACTCTCATTTACGATTATTTCATCAACACTTAGCTAAAATCACACACAAATTCACTTAGCCGATCATCCTTGTGCTCTTAGTTTGCAATCAATTACTTTCATTTTTATAAGATTAACAAAGGCAAGGATCGTTTGATCCTTCCCGAGGTTTTGTGCCGGCGATCAACCTTGATCAAGGGCTTTCCTCGTATATCATCGTGTCAATTTTATTTACTTATCATTTATATTGCTTCCATAGCATTCTGTTCACATTTTTATCTTCAACATTTTCATTATCTTTAATTTATACTCAAACTTTGATATTAAAACGTTTGTTCAACAAGGATCCACGGATTCAATCAATCTTTTTAACACAAAATATTGACTTACTAATAGAGATAATCGTGTAAAGGCGTAATTATCTTGATAGTAATTTTTACACCTGACCTCACAAACTAATTTTTGATCACTTAATTTCTTTTAGTAATTTTTGACCAAAACAATCTGGCGCCCACCATGGGGCAATTGGTGTCTTGCTTGATCAAATTTTTGTTAAAATCCTTGTTGAGTCATTTTTTTCAAAAATTTCTATCAAAAATGTCGAGCCAAGGACGATCTACATCATCCATCATGCCATCATCATCGTCTGCTAGAACTACTCTTCCTCCTGCTCCACCTCTCACATCATCTCAACAACAGCCGTAAAATGTCTATCAAAGGCTTTCGTCGGCTGGATCCACTTCTATGGGGACTGGATTCTTATCGGATCCAGACCCTGTTATGATTGCTAACCGGGATATCGTGTCTATGTTTACGCAGGTTAAGGAGCAGCTTCAACGAGTGGAGAGAAGCAACGAAATCCTGAGAAAGGATGTGGAGGACATGAGGACTAGGAGCAATGTTCCGGTTTCTCAAGTTACTACTCCTATCCGAAGCAGGATACTTGATTTTGGCACTCCTCCATCAGCGGAACATCAAGGAGATTTCATATCTATGCAAGGGAGCACTAGGATCCCAGATCCAATATTTGCTACAGGAGTTTTTACATCAAGGGGTCAACAATCTAATCCAGGATCCTCATTCAGGACTCCTGATGGTGGTAACATGTTCAATAATTTTACTTCTAATAATACTGTTGGGACTAACAATTTTCAGGATCCTGGAGTTAGCCCTATGATGGCAAGAGAAATACAGAAATTGAAGGATATGATATCAAGCGTCCCTGGAGTTGTACAACCAATTCCAGAAGTTGCACCAACGGCGCATAGAATCTCGAGATTTGCACCACCTATCTGTGATCCTGAGATCCCAAAGAGATTTTAGACACCTAATATGAAGCTGTATGATGGAACGACGGATCCTGAGGAGCACATTGCGCAATATAGGGAGAGGATGGAAATCATTCTAATTCCTTCTGATCTTAAAGAAGCATGTTTATGCAATGGCTTTGGCTCTACTCTCACAGGATCCGCGCTAAAATGGCTATTGAACGTTCCTCCTTACTCTATTACTTCATTTGCTCATTTGGTTAATTTATTTAATAATCAATTCTCTTACAGTAGGACATTTAAAAAATTAACAACTGATCTATATAGAATTGTCCAAAAAGCTAACGAGTCTCTTCGAGATTTTGTAGGGAGATTCGGGAGAGAATCCTTGAACATACCTAATTTGGATATGCCTACTGCCGTACAAGCCTTTAAGATGTGAATCAAAAGGGATTCCCCATTTTATGAGGATCTTGTTATGAATCCTTGCAGGAACCTCGATGAAGTCAGAAACAGGGCTTTAAGGTTTATCAGACTGGAAGAAGATGCAATGATACAGAAGAGGGTAGATACTCAATCAGCATACGATAGACCTAACAGGAAGTCAGACTCATCCTCATTCAGATCAAACCGGAACAAACCTTATACCAGAAATGAGGATCGTCGTGTGAATGCGGTTGACGAAGATGACAAAGAATATCCTAAAATAACTGATCATAATTTTTCTGTAGATACAACAGATATATTGTGTGCCATGCAGGATCTAGGAGACAAGGCAAGGTGGCCGAAGAAGAACGACAAACCTTATGCATGGAAGGATAAATCTAAATGGTGTGCCTATCATGAGGATTTCGGCCACACAACTGAGAATTGCATAGCTCTTCGGAAAGAGATCGGTCATCTACTCAACAAAGGATACTTGAAGGATCTGCTTGGGAAAAAGAAGGATCACGCGAAGGATCATGACAGAGTTCAGGATCCTGAGTCTCAGGATAATCGCAGGACCCCTACTACAGCAGGATCCCCACCTTCAGATGCCAAGGTAATCAATTTTATTTCTGGTGGTTCTGATATATGTGACACTTCTTATTCTACAGCAAAGTCGCTAGTGAAAGCGCGTCTTGTTTTATAATTTATAAATAGAAATACCTAATAAATACTTTCAAGCAACCAGGCAAGAATACCCGATCAATTGTAAATATAGATTTGGTAAGTCAAGTTCGAACACAGGGAAAAGGTGGAATATTTAAAATAGAAATTAACAATTAACTAGAAAACAGTAAATATGGAGGCGTTTTAGTTCCGTACGAACATTTCAGAAAACATTTAATTAAAATAAACAAACGTAAATAAAACTTTAAATTAAAATAATAAATAAATAATAACGACAAATCCTAATTGAAAGGAATAAGTAATTGTATAGTTAATATCACTTAGATTCATATTTCCCGATTTATTACGTATTGATTATCTAATTGTGATTCTTTTAGATCAACTTAATACCAAATTCTTCAATGAATACTAAGTTGAATATGAACTAGCCAACGTTTCGGGTCCAACTAATTCCTATAATCTAGGGTCCAACATGAAACCCTGGTTCCAATGTCACAAGATGATCAGTCAATTGTGTGCCTTTCCCTAAATTATGCATTAAACATTCACAACGCGTTATAATTAACTCTATTGGTATGACTCAACAATACCCAATAATTAACTTATCGTCTTGCTCATTTTAAAGTAGAATACTATTGTATACTCGACCTATCAGACTCAACGTATTTAGTGATAGTCCAAAACCCTAAAGTTATGACCATCAATAGCTAATAACATTAAAGGAACTCAATCTAATCAACATTATTGACCACGTGAAGCAACAATAATAACTAGTCACCAATAAACAAGTGTCCACGAGCAATATAACCATTTTCAATCAAATAACTTATTCAATACGCAATTATAATCGTTCAATAATCATAATCTAAACTAAATCAACTACACAATCACATTAATATTCAATCCATCATCAAAACAGAAATATTCAGATTCATTAAATCAAATTCTTCAATGAAAATAAAGAAACGAAATATACCGAATCGATTAACGATGAACTACGAAAGATTAGAGCGAATTATCCTCGTTCCTAAGCTTTCGTACCTCTAAACTACTCCTAAAATATGAATTATAAACCCTAAAAGTCGTCTGGAACCGAAAGAAATCGAAAACCCTTGCAAAACTCCCGAAATAAGGTTTAAAACGCGTTTTTATACTTCCTGGAATTTTGATCCATACGGCGTATGGATTTCCATACGGCGTATGGATTGATTTCAAGCCCAGCCCAAGTCCGCGTAACCTGGGCCTCCACTGCAGCAATCCATACGGCGTATGGATTCCATACGGCGTATGGATACTTTTTCCAGCCGATTTCTTGACTTTTCTTCACTTCTTCTTTTCTTCGACTTCGGCTTCTCATTATTCTTCAAATATGCATCATTTAGCTTGATTATTGACTGTTTTCCGTTCCTTTTCTATAAACGCTCCATTTCCACATCTATTTGCAAATATGAACGAAATCAATATCCATTCTAAACAAAATGCAATAAAAACATTCAAGAATAGGGGTAAAATACTACTAAAATATAGTACTTTTGAGCGTTTATCAAACATCCCCCACTTGAATCCTACTTGTCCTCAAGTAGACTATCGATTCAAAAATCAAATTCTTAGGAAAACAGTCATCTCCATTAAACTAAATAACTAAAGTAGGAATTACACAACATCACCCATCTTCAACTCAAATGTTTAAATTTAAAAATCTGTTAATTCTAAAAACAATTATTAAGAAACTATGAGATTTACAAAAATTGATCTACACATAGAGTTATTATTCTTAAACATCAAATAGTTCACAATGATTACTGATATTTGTTATCCACTTAAACAATCTATATTCGAATACTCGAGCTCAACTTATTATTATTCGTGTAAATATTCCCTTAGATTCCCCAAAACTATATACCTTCATACTCATAATATGCAAATATTACATATCTTGAAATTTAATCAAAACAATCATTTTTCAAATCAAGACAGAGGTGACAGGTCTGTGCCTCAACACTACAAAGCAACATAACTTGATTTTAGTTTAGCAATAATGTTTTTAGTCAAACCATTGGTGACAGGTCTGTACCTCAGTACAACAAAGCGACTTAATTTGACTACATTTTTAAATCATGAGCTATTAAACTCTTTTGCTCTTTTTCATTAGATATACTGACAGAGACCAGGTCTGTACTTTCGTACAACAGAGGAAACAACACCCAGTATATCCCCAAATGATGGTAATTAAATTCCCAAAAATATGGCATATCACACATTACTAATATGAAAATTAAGACATACGTCATACATAGCTAAAGTTCATCTACAAGTAACATTTACTCCTTAATTATCATTTCTTAACAGCTCAAACATTCTCATATAAATCGTCTATCAATACATCATATAATGAAGCTAAATAACATCTTTAATAGCTTTAATATTTAATTAAAAGTGTAGAAAATTTTAAATTTAACCTACAAAGTTACAAAATAATTATCTCTAGAAAACAAAAATTTTAATTTAAAAATTTGGTTGAAAAATAGGCAACTCATAACCTCCTAGTTACTTACCTTAATAAGATAACTATTAACCAAATTACAAAATCATCTACTACTTAACAGAACACTTATGTGGAAATTTCACTTCTTTTCTCTCCCATCCCCCACTTAAAGATGTACAATGCCCTCATTGTACAAATAATGACATACTTAAATCGGGAAAAAGAGAAAAGAACTTAGAACAGAAAAACTCCCCTGGAATGGTGTAACACCCCCGAAATTCACTGTTTTGCGGAAGCATAGTTTTGGGGTGCTACTAATTAAATATCACAGCACAAAGATAAAGTAAACGACATCTATATGCAACGTTTGTAAATTAGTTACATTCCATAGATATAATGTTTGAAAACTTAGCGTTTTCGTATACAAAAATGTAATTTCCCTAGAGTCCACGCGTGTAGCGGGAGATTCTATTACATAATCAAAATATACAAAAGATAATGCTAAGAATCTCCATTAATGCAGTGTGTTGAAATCATGCGACTCTAGCTAAAATCCTGGAGTAATCCTACTCCAGCCGGGTACCTGAGAAAACATGCTAAAAAGTGTCAACCAAAAGGTTGGTGAATCTCACAGGTTTGTAAGTAATATCGTATTTGAACACGAGATTTCATCAGTAAGGCCCGTAGGCGTAAAATCAGCCATTGCAATCCGGCAATCGTAAAATCAGTATTTGCAATCCAGCAAATGTAAATAAGTAAGTTTATACCGTTGCCATGAGGCTCATAATCGAAGCTTAACCCGTAAATAATAAGTTTGCTCCCGTGTCATGCTCGTAAATGAGCAAGCATCAGTAACGAATAAGTTGTCACCCGTTTATACGTGTAAATCGGTACGTGGCAGCGCTACTGCCCCGGGTGGGGAGGGTCATTTCCCTAATGGATCCATTAACTACTGTTCGCGCTTAAGTCCATAACTAACGATATATGATGGAGAGACTTCTGTTTGTAAGTAAACTCATGCAATTTCGTTTGGTATAGTAAACAGTCTAGTACTTGTGTTCAAATAAAAGCAGTTGCATGTTTCTCCCCCAATAAGATAATACAGTAAAAGTGGGGCCGTAAGACTCACCTGAGTCTTGTAGTAATCAGTTGCAATTAGCAAGTAGTAAGTAAAGCAAGTAGGTTCTCCGAACCCGTAACCTTCAAATGCCTAATCATATGAGGTTATGTAAGTATGTGTCTCGCGAGACGTTTCGTTTAGTTGTACACAACTAGTATGCCCAATGTTTGTCCGTATGTTTGTAATCGTTTGTCTTTAGAAAGCATGTTTGGTCCGTTGGCGTCGGTTGGTATTTGAAATTTCAAAGTATTATAAGTGTGTTTGAAACAGTTTGTAGTGGAACGACGGGGGTCCGGGGGCAGCGCCCCTGGTTGCGGGGTTCCAAGGGGTGGCAACCCCTTGGCGGGGTCCAAGGGGCAGAGCCCCTGGTCGGGGTCGAGCTGCCGAGTCAGCTCGGAGAGAAAAATGCACTTTTTCTACATTGTTTTAGTGAAATCCCTTTAAAAATTTCTAAGTTTTTCTGTTTTCTGCGACATAATTTGCGACACCAAAGTTGGTTTTTGCGACACAAAAGTTGGTCATGCGACACAAGGATTGTGTCGCATAAAAGTGCGACACAAGAGCTCTGCGACACAGTGGTTGTGTCGCAAAAGCTTGCGATGCTAATTTAATAGCGACATAAGGGTTGTGTCGCATAAAAGTGCGACACAAGAGTGCGACATAACGTACGACACAAAATACGACACTAAACGGTTTATGCGACATAGCATGCGACACAAACGTTGTGTCGCAAAGATGAACATTTGCCCAGAAACTTTCGGGTTTCAAGAATTTCCGACCAAAAACGCAAATCTAACCCATTTTTGAGCTATAAAATCGTGTATTCTTCATGTATTAGGTTATATCTAAGTTGTGTACACATCAAAACATCAAAACATTACACCAAATTGAATAGATCTAAGATTTTAGAATTTTCTTACTTTTGCAAATCGAGCCAATTGGAGGATGGAATGATGAAAACGATCTTGATATTCTTGCTCCACTCGTGATGGTGATTCCGAATATGTAATTTTCGTGGGTCGATTTGTATTCCGAAATTTTTGTAGTATTTGAGATTGAGAGAGTTTATGTGTGTGTGTATTTTGGAAGAAATGAAAAATGAAAGAAGAAAGGAGGAGGGGAAAGGGGTTGGGCTGATCCAAGGAGGAAGGAGGGGAAAACATCCCTCAAAACACGGTATTTACTCCGTGTCCTGATCGGTTAATCACTTGTTTTTACATTTAACCAAACGTTTATATTTTTAAATGTAATTGAGGTATTTAAATAAAAGTACCTTGAAATTAATAATAAAAACATTTGTCGAAGTATTTACATTATTAATTCACGTTTAATACGTTTTGTTGCATTATTTAACTGTCGTCGCGATAATATATAAATAATGTTCGTTCAGTTGCGTATTTTATATAACAAAATACGTTCTCTTTATTTAAGTAAATTTCTGTCACCAACGTCCAAATAAACTGTGTCGGACTCTGTCCGGTTAATTCGTACGATTCATCCAAATCGCGTAAGTACACACATATATATATATAAATCACCTTATATATATATACAATTAGAGCCTGTAATTAGTCCTATTACATACTAATTACAACTAGTTACAATTACTTAGGCATAATTAATTATCCTAATTATGCGGGTGTTACATTCTCCCCTTGTTAGAGAAATTTCGTCCCGAAATTAGTTCGAGTGCACGGACGGTGCGTTGTCTGGGAAGAGATGTGGGTATTTCCATCGCATTTGGTCTTCCCGTTCCCAGGTGAACTCAGGATCACGTCTAGAATTCCACCTGACTTTTACGATGGGAATACGACTCTGTTTCAATCGTTTGACCTCACGGTCCATGATTTCCATAGGTTCCTCGACAAAATGAAGTTTATCATCGATTTGAATTTCGTCGAGCGGTATAATCAGTGTCTCGTCAGACAGACATTTCTTCAAGTTAGAAATGTGGAATGTGTTGTGTACGCTGCTAAGTTCAGCAGGAAGTTGCAGGCGGTATGCCACTGGGCCAATCCTTTCAAGAATTTCGAATGGTCCGATGTATCTAGGATTTAGTTTGCCTCGCTTTCCGAATCGAATAACACCTTTCCACGGTGCCACTTTGAGAAGTACCTTGTCCCCTACCTGGAACTCAAGGTGTTTGCGTCTCACGTCAGCATAGCTTTTCTGACGATCACGTGCGGCTTTCAGCCGGTTTTGAATACCGATGATTTTCTCGGTAGTTTCATGAATGATGTCTGGACCCGTGAGTTGGGAATCTCCTAACTCAGTCCAACAGATAGGTGATCGGCACTTACGTCCGTAGAGTGCCTCGAAGGGTGCAGCCTTAATGCTGGTATGGTAACTGTTGTTGTACGAGAATTCGCACAACGGTAAGTGATTTTCCCAAGAAGTACCGAAGTCAACTACGCAGGCTCGTAGCATATCCTCCAATGTTTGAATAGTTCGCTCGCTTTGGCCATCGGTTTGCGGGTGATAAGCAGTACTCATATCTAGACGAGTACCAAGAGATTTCTGTAGTGATTGCCAAAAGTTAGAAGTAAAACGGTTGTCCCTATCCGAGATGATCGAGATAGGTACACCGTGTCGCGAGATGATTTCTTTGACGTAGATGCGAGTCAGACGCTCCATCTTGTCGGTTTCCTTGATGGCCAGAAAATGAGCAGATTTCGTGAGACGGTCCACAATCACCCAAATGGTATCGCAACCACTCGAAGTTTTTGGTAGTTTGGTAATGAAGTCCATGGTAATCTGTTCCCATTTCCATTGAGGAATTTCAGGTTGTTGGAGCAACCCCGAGGGTCTTTGGTGTTCGGCCTTGACTTTGGAACAGGTTAGGCATTTACTGACGTACAAGGCAATGTCAGCTTTCATGTTAGGCCACCAATACAACCCTTTGATGTCGTGATACATCTTGTCAGAACCAGGATGTATAGAGTATCGAGATTTGTGAGCTTCAGCCATCACCAAATCTCGCAAGTTTCCGAATTTGGGTAACCACGCCCGGTTAGAGAGGTATCGAGTTCCATCGGGTTTGATTTCGAATTGTTTATCCAAGCCTCGCAAGGCTTCATTCTTCAGGTTTTCATCGTTGAGTGCTTCGAGTTGAGCGGTAAGGATTTGAGTAGGGAGCTCGTTACGAATTGTCATGGAAAGTGCTCGGACTCGAAGGGGTTTCACTCGTTCTTTTCGGCTTAAGGCATCGGCAACTACGTTAGCCTTGCCCGGGTGGTATTTGATCTCGCAGTTGTAGTCACTAAGTAATTCAACCCAGCGACGTTGCCTCATGTTTAGATCTTTCTGATCGAATATGTGTTGGAGACTTTTGTGATCGGTAAAGATAGTGCTTTTCGTACCGTAGAGATAATGTCTCCAGATTTTCAATGCGAAGACCACAGCACCTAACTCGAGGTCGTGGGTCGTATAGTTTTTCTCGTGGATTTTTAGTTGTCGTGAGGCATAGGCAATGACTTTTTCCCGTTGCATTAACACACAACCAAGTCCTTGGTGTGAGGCGTCGCAGTAAACTACGAAATCGTCGGTGCCCTCGGGTAAGGACAAGATTGGTGCACTGCAAAGTTTGTTTTTCAATAGCTGGAAAGCTGACTCTTGTTTATCAGTCCAATCGAACTTCTTATCTTTCTGAGTCAGTGTGGTTAGGGGAACAGCTATTCTTGAAAAGTTTTCGATGAATCGGCGGTAATAACCAGCAAGACTTAAGAATTGTCTTACTTCGGTTGGAGTGGTCGGTGACTCCCAGCCCTTGATTGCTTCAATCTTGGCGGGATCAACATGAATTCCTTGGCTGTCAATCACGTGCCCGAGGAATTGAACGGTTCGAATCCAGAACTCGCACTTAGAGAATTTGGCATATAACTCTTCGTGTTTCAGGAGTCCTAGAATGGTTTTCAGATGTTGAGCATGTTCCTGCTCGTTGCGAGAGTAAATCAAGATATCATCGATGAACACAATGACGAATTTGTCAAGATATGGTTTGCACACCCGATTCATAAGGTCCATGAATACGGCCGGTGCGTTGGTCAACCCGAATGGCATCACTTGGAATTCGTAATGCCCATAACGAGTTCGGAAAGCTGTCTTTGGGATATCATTGTCACGGACTCGGAGTTGATGATAACCCGACCGTAGATCAATCTTTGAGTAAACACTCGATCCCTGGAGTTGGTCAAATAGGTCATCGATTCTGGGAAGTGGTTACCGATTCTTTATGGTTAGCTTATTCAGCTCTCGGTAATCGATACACATGCGGAAAGATCCATCTTTCTTTTTCACGAATAAGACCGGAGCTCCCCAAGGAGAGGAACTTGGTCGAATGAATCCTCTGTCCAGGAGTTCCTGTAGTTGGTTAGACAACTCCTGCATTTCGGATGGTGCTAAACGGTAAGGGGCTCGTGCCACGGGTGCAGCTCCGGGCACAAGTTCGATTTGAAATTCAACTTGTCTAGGTGGCGGAAGTCCGGGAAAGTCTTCAGGAAAGACTTCCGGGAAATCCCGCACGATCGGAACATCCGCAAGTCGCTTCTCCTCTGACTTCTTCTCCGTTACATGTGCGAGGATGGCTTGATACCCTTTTCGTAGATATTTTCTAGTTTTCAGACAGGATACAATATTCAAATTCCGTCTACCGGTCTCCCCTTGTAGGACTAAGGTTCCACCGGAGACAAGAGGTATGCGAACGAGTTTGTCATGACAGATGATTTCAGCTCGGTGCTTGGATAACCAATCCATACCGACAATAATATCGAAGCTGCCGATCTCGACAGGGATTAAATCAATGGGAAACGTTTCGTTCATGAGGTTAAGTGTACAGTTGTGTATGATACTATCAGTCTCAATCAGTTTGCCGTTAGCTAATTCAACAATGTATTTAGTATCTAAGGCAGTTGGAGTAATATCAAGTAAAGGGCTAAATTTCTCAGAAATGAAGCTTCTATCAGCACCGGTATCAAATAATACAGAAGCAGTAAGGTCGTTGAGAATGAACGTACCCGTCACGACATTCGGGTCTTGTCTGGCTTCTCCAGCCTTGATAACGAATGCTCTACCGCGAGCAGGGTTGTTGTTATTTTTCAGCTTTGGGCAATCTTTCTTGAAGTGCCCTGAATTTCCGCACCCAAAGCAGGCCTTTGGTGCATTAGTGTTGGGGGTAGGAATGTTGGTTCGGCAATCCTTGGCTAAATGCCCGAACCGCTTGCAGTTGGAGCAAGGGCAAGAACCGTCATGGTGGCGGTTGCATTTGGGACAGTAGGGTCTGCTCCCGCTGTACCCTTTCTTCTCCGAGGTTCCAGATGAATAAGCCTTAATGTACTCAGGCTTTTTGTTGGGGGTTTGGTTGGATGGGTTGGGGTTCCCTTCCCATTTACGTTTGTTGTTTGTAGATGGGGTTGAGGTAGTGCCACGGCGGACAGAATTTGCCGTTAGTTCATGAGCTATACGGATGGCGCTTTGAATAGTACCCGGTTTAGATGAAGTCACCAGGTCCTGAAGTCTCTCGGGAAGTCCGTCAACGAATTTCTCGATCCTCTTGTACTCAGGATCGACCATGGTTGGGCACAGAAGTGCCAGTTGATGGAAACGGTTGGTGTATCCGGTGATGTCATCACCCTGCATCTTGTGGTTCCAGAATTCCATTTCTAGCTGTTTCAATTCATCCCTGGGGCAGTACTCGCCCCTCAACATCTCTTTCAACTCCTCCCACGGGAGTTGGTAAGCAGTAGCAACACTCACAGTCTGAGCATAAGTGTTCCACCAGGTGAGTGCGGTGTCAGTAAAAGTACTAACGGAGAACTTAACTTTGTCTCCCTCCGCACAGTTGCAGATTAGAAATACAGACTCAACTTTCTCGATCCAGCGTACTAGACCGATTGCTCCCTCAGTACCTGCAAAGTTTAGAGGTTTGCAGTTCTGGAAGTCTTTGTAAGAACAGGGTTTAGCAGCAGGGGTTTCGGCGGCATCGCTGTTCCTTGTGGAATTTGGTGGAGTATTCCGAGCCAAGGCTTCAGTAACAGCCTGGGTTATAAGGGAGGTAATCTGGGCATCGGTGTATGGTCTTGTCTTTGGCGGCATGATTCTTCAATAACAGAAATGAAGATACAAGAGATTTTGTAGGAACTTGTAATTGTCACAGATGTACATGTATAAAAGCAGTAATACATAAGATCAACAGAGAAATGACAATTAATGTGAGTTGAAATAACAAGGAATATTTGATGGGTAACGCAAGTTCAAAGGTTACATCCTACAGAGATATTACAAAAGGTGTCGGGAATTGTTACATCCGACTAGTTTATAGAGTAGCGCTAGGTAGTCATTAGATTACGAGATAGATTACAAGACAAAGACTACACTAGTCTTAATGTAGATTAATTTGTTCCATCAGCGCGACAAGGCGGTCCACGGTTTCTGCCAGCCTGTTGGTTTGCCTGGCGTTGTCTTCAACCAAGGCCAGTCGTTGTACTAGTGCTCGAGAGTGATCCTCAGTCTCCTGTGAACGCTGTTCACATTCCTCTAGTCGGTTTCTTACGAGTTCATCCGCACCTAATTCAGCGGTCATTGAATCCTGAATTATGCTTACAGAGAGGTTGGTATCCTCTTGTTCTCGCTGGAGTTGTGATATGCGGTCAAGAGCTTGGCGAAGCAGGTAGGTCATTCGGTGTTGTTCCAATTCAAGGTTTTCGAGTCTTTGTTCCTGACGGCGGAGTTGGGTAGTCAACATTGGCACCGTGAGATGTGCCGAGTTCTGAGAGTCATGTACAGGATAAGGGTTGGTTCGAGGTGACCTTGTGTTCCTCCTGGCTACTCGTGGGTTCCGTGACCCATGTGAGTGAGAGTGTGACGGATTAGGTGGTGTGTTTGCCATTCCTGTCGCCAAGTGTAGGTAAGACGAGGCGAATATATGTAAGTATATAATATCCAGCCTAGTGTCTAGCACATATCAAGTAATGGTCCGGTTCTCTCGTGGTCAGAGTCAACTAACGTATCCCCGTTCAACATAATCGTTTCAGACCTTACATCATCTTTCCTTAATTGTACATAGTTGATCAGGCTATGTTAAATTAAAGTCGTATGCTGTAATTCCTGAACCAGTCATGCCTAATAAAGAAATACTGCCTAACGGTCATAGTCTAGGCCCACTAAATGCAACCTAGTTCACTATAACCTTAGGCTCTGATACCAATCTGTAACACCCCCGAAATTCACTGTTTTGCGGAAGCATAGTTTTGGGGTGCTACTAATTAAATATCACAGCACAAAGATAAAGTAAACGACATCTATATGCAACGTTTGTAAATTAGTTACATTCCATAGATATAATGTTTGAAAACTTAGCGTTTTCGTATACAAAAATGTAATTTCCCTAGAGTCCACGCGTGTAGCGGGAGATTCTATTACATAATCAAAATATACAAAAGATAATGCTAAGAATCTCCATTAATGCAGTGTGTTGAAATCATGCGACTCTAGCTAAAATCCTGGAGTAATCCTACTCCAGCCGGGTACCTGAGAAAACATGCTAAAAAGTGTCAACCAAAAGGTTGGTGAATCTCACAGGTTTGTAAGTAATATCGTATTTGAACACGAGATTTCATCAGTAAGGCCCGTAGGCGTAAAATCAGCCATTGCAATCCGGCAATCGTAAAATCAGTATTTGCAATCCAGCAAATGTAAATAAGTAAGTTTATACCGTTGCCATGAGGCTCATAATCGAAGCTTAACCCGTAAATAATAAGTTTGCTCCCGTGTCATGCTCGTAAATGAGCAAGCATCAGTAACGAATAAGTTGTCACCCGTTTATACGTGTAAATCGGTACGTGGCAGCGCTACTGCCCCGGGTGGGGAGGGTCATTTCCCTAATGGATCCATTAACTACTGTTCGCGCTTAAGTCCATAACTAACGATATATGATGGAGAGACTTCTGTTTGTAAGTAAACTCATGCAATTTCGTTTGGTATAGTAAACAGTCTAGTACTTGTGTTCAAATAAAAGCAGTTGCATGTTTCTCCCCTAATAAGATAATACAGTAAAAGTGGGGCCGTAAGACTCACCTGAGTCTTGTAGTAATCAGTTGCAATTAGCAAGTAGTAAGTAAAGCAAGTAGGTTCTCCGAACCCGTAACCTTCAAATGCCTAATCATATGAGGTTATGTAAGTATGTGTCTCGCGAGACGTTTCGTTTAGTTGTACACAACTAGTATGCCCAATGTTTGTCCGTATGTTTGTAATCGTTTGTCTTTAGAAAGCATGTTTGGTCCGTTGGCGACGGTTGGTATTTGAAATTTCAAAGTATTATAAGTGTGTTTGAAACAGTTTGTAGTGGAACGACGGGGGTCCGGGGGCAGCGCCCCTGGTTGCGGGGTTCCAAGGGGTGGCAACCCCTTGGCGGGGTCCAAGGGGCAGAGCCCCTGGTCGGGGTCGAGCTGCCGAGTCAGCTCGGAGAGAAAAATGCACTTTTTCTACATTGTTTTAGTGAAATCCCTTTAAAAATTTCTAAGTTTTTCTGTTTTCTGCGACATAATTTGCGACACCAAAGTTGGTTTTTGCGACACAAAAGTTGGTCATGCGACACAAGGATTGTGTCGCATAAAAGTGCGACACAAGAGCTCTGCGACACAGTGGTTGTGTCGCAAAAGCTTGCGATGCTAATTTAATAGCGACATAAGGGTTGTGTCGCATAAAAGTGCGACACAAGAGTGCGACATAACGTACGACACAAAATACGACACTAAATGGTTTATGCGACATAGCATGCGACACAAACGTTGTGTCGCAAAGATGAACATTAGCCCAGAAACTTTCGGGTTTCAAGAATTTCCGACCAAAAACGCAAATCTAACCCATTTTTGAGCTATAAAATCGTGTATTCTTCATGTATTAGGTTATATCTAAGTTGTGTACACATCAAAACATCAAAACATTACACCAAATTGAATAGATCTAAGATTTTAGAATTTTCTTACTTTTGCAAATCGAGCCAATTGGAGGATGGAATGATGAAAACGATCTTGATATTCTTGCTCCACTCGTGATGGTGATTCCGAATATGTAATTTTCGTGGGTCGATTTGTATTCCGAAAATTTTGTAGTATTTGAGATTGAGAGAGTTTATGTGTGTGTGTATTTTGGAAGAAATGAAAAATGAAAGAAGAAAGGAGGAGGGGAAAGGGGTTGGGCTGATCCAAAGAGGAAGGAGGGGAAAACATCCCTCAAAACACGGTATTTACTCCGTGTCCTGATCGGTTAATCACTTGTTTTTACATTTAACCAAACGTTTATATTTTTAAATGTAATTGAGGTATTTAAATAAAAGTACCTTGAAATTAATAATAAAAACATTTGTCGAAGTATTTACATTATTAATTCGCGTTTAATACGTTTTGTTGCATTATTTAACTGTCGTCGCGATAATATATAAATAATGTTCGTTCAGTTGCGTATTTTATATAACAAAATACGTTCTCTTTATTTAAGTAAATTTCTGTCACCAACGTCCAAATAAACTGTGTCGGACTCTGTCCGGTTAATTCGTACGATTCATCCAAATCGCGTAAGTACACACATATATATATATATAAATCACCTTATATATATATACAATTAGAGCCTGTAATTAGTCCTATTACATACTAATTACAACTAGTTACAATTACTTAGGCATAATTAATTATCCTAATTATGCGGGTGTTACAAATGGTGTGCAGTTTAATGACAAGGATGATACGAATTTCCCACATCCTCGCGATTCAATTATTCGTTGCGCTGAACTTACTGCCAGCATGACACGTACTCACAACACAATTATGAGGGAACAACCAACAAACATAAGTAAATAATACCAAATTAAAACATCCTAATTAAAAACAACTACTACCAAGTCCTAAAATTACCAATCCAACATAATTAATAAAACTCAAAAATAAAAACAGTCATAATAATAATAATAAAACAATAATAATAATAGTGTCTGGAATCATAAACCATATAGGATGAACATCATCCTAATCACTGTCGTCATCCTGGCGGTACCGGTACTGGTGAGAAGGCGCTCCATACTCTGACTGCGATGGTGGTGGTGGTCGTGGCATGAACTCAGGTGGCATCTGGTACTGGAATGGCTGATACGTGGGTCCAGAAGGAAACTGACCAAACAGGCCATCCTGGTAGTCCAAGTGTGCACTGGTCTGATGGAAATGCTGTCTCTGCATCAGATCTATCTGATCAAATCTCTGAGTCTGCTGTAACTGCATCTGGTGCATCTGCTGAGACAACTGATCAAACTCTGTAGCATACCCTCTGTTACGGCTTCGTGCCGTACCTCAACCTCTATCACTGCCACTCGTATCTCCTCTAGCCCTAGCCTGCCTCGACTGCAGAGTCTGTCCTACTGGAGTAATCGGAACCCAGTAGTACATCTCTGCAGGACCACCATACGTGGTGCATGGCTCAATGAGAGCAAACGCCTCCAACCGGCGTGCAGTCAGCCAACCCATACTAGGCTGAACAATCGTACATGAACCCATCTCATCCTGGGTAGCCAAACCAAAGTATCTCGCCAGTCGAGTAACAAAGTGACCTCCACACAAACTACTACCATCTCTAGTACCAGTAGCTCTCTTCGACATCCACTTAGCCAACCTCCAAGGTACATTCACTAACCTCTTCCTGATAATCGAGCTCAAATAAAACAAGTCAGGCCTCGAAACTTTCTCAGGCCCCTCCTTGCGACCCACAATGGTGTAAGTCAACAATCTGTGAATGAGTCGATGATGAGGATCCCGAATACGCGTATAAGAAGGTGTCGAACTACCATAAGCACCCTGGGCAATAAACTGCCACTCCTGCTCAATCTCCAAATCAGTGAGCTTCTTCACAGCACCTGCAGAAATGTGGTCTAGAAAGTGAGGGTTATCCAGCTCATTGGGCTCATAAAGCCCCAAACCCAAAGCAAACTGAACCAAGGTCATATGTCTGGGCTGTCCCCCTAGCTGGAAGAAAATGGAATACTCAGTCCATTGGGTCGACCTGGCATCAAACCTAAAAGTGCTGTAAAACTCTACAACCAACTCTCTGTAGATATCCTCCCTGATACTGAATAACCGGGACCAAGCATAGGAAACAAATCCAATGTTTCCATCCTCTAATGCGTATGGAATAGCCAGTAAATTCCTAATGGCTTCAGCACCATTAGTAAACCCCTCTCTAGCAATCACATGCTCCAAAACATTCCAGTTAACAGCATCAAACACCTCAATAGACTGGCCAATATTGGAAGCCAGACGATCTCTAAACTGCATCCTAGCAGTCTCAGAATATGACCCATGAAAAGTGAGGTATCTATGTGATCTAATCAATGGGTTTCCCAAAGTCTCACCTCCTCGTGCTCTCCTGTTAGACATGATAACTGCTAAACAAGACAATTGTTAATAATACTAAATAAGCAGTTAATTGCAAAAAGGTCACTAAAAATTTCGGCAGCATTTCGGCTTAAAATTGAATAATCCACCATAAAGGTTCAACCTAAAACTACCGCAACAATCAATTTTATTAACCTGAATTGCAATTTAAACAAAAACTACTCAATATGCATACATATCTAAACTTAATTGAATATTCCTGACAATTTCCTAATCAAATGTATTATAATAACTCGGTACCATTTTGAATATATGAAATTGCACAATCACTAAACTCGAGTATTAGCAACTAGCAAACATTCATACAAACTCAAAATGAATTATTGTAACACAATTAATCAAAATAACACTTTATCACATAACCGTAATCACAAACACTTGTGTACCAAACAAATAATTGCATTAATCATCATGTGGTCAGAAAATTAATAAGCACTAAATTAAAACATAGCATAATTGAGCACAACTCATATTCTCATTTTATCATTACGAACGAATAATTCGAATAACACAAAATATGCAATACAATTGAAAAACGAACATGACATTGCAATGCATATAGCAATTAGAACATAAATCAATCAAAACATGCCAATAATCATACGCATATCCGAAATACCTAAAATTCTATCATAAACCCTAACTTCCAAACGAGCGATTTAACCAACGAAATTGAAAACGGGAAGTTATACCTTGTAGAGGAAAGTGCGTGTAACACGAATATGCAAAAATGGCAATGAATGCGTGGCCGGAATTTTCGTTTGGGGGTTGTAGGTGTGGAAGCCGTAGGTGGTTTTTGAGAAAAAGGGTTTTTGAAATGAAAAATGGGGAAGAAGGTAGCTGCTGGCGGTTTTCTGCATTTTTGATCCATACGGCGTATGGATTCCATACGGCGTATGGATTAAACAGGCCCAGGTCAACTCATTAAACCCAGTCAACGGCCCAGTCCAGCGGCCCAATCAATCCATACGGCGTATGGATTCCATACGGCGTATGGATTGAAAAATCAGAATTTTTTCAAAAACGATTTTCAACCCAATTTTTAACCCAAATTCACCACTAACTTTATATAATTAAATCTCAAACCTGGATGATAATCACGACTTCAAAATCTTCACAATTCCACACTATAAAATAAATAACAATAATTAACAAATATTAAAAAGACAAATATTCAAAATAATACTAATATTCAAATCACACATTCAAAAACAAAAATCCAAAACAATCAAAATCTAACATAATTCAAAACAAACCAAAATGTTAGAAACAATCCAATAGCATAAGGAATATAAAAGGTGGAACGATAAAATCAGTTCAATGGATAGAGGACAAGGAAGCTCTTCATCATTTCAGTAACTACATTTTCAACCCCATTACCAAAAGTCGCAAAACTTTCTAAGTGTCCATTGGTAACATGTTGAAGATAGACCAAATCCCAGCTGATTCTTTTTATCACCTTATTAATTACTCCCTCAGGTGCCAATACTAACTTATCACCTACCAGCTTGTACTCACGATCGGGATGATTTTTCTCAAACTCACTCATAAACTCCAAACAATCTGCCACTATCCCAGCATGCTTACTCAGAAACGGTTCTTTCCTTAAACTTCTTATTCTAGTTTCAATCCCTGCAATTACCTCATTCTGAACACAAGTCAGTTCTAATCCTGAATCTTTGAAGATTTCAACCAATTTAGTATATATTTCCACCATCCCATAGTGGAAATGCTCCTTCATAGTTAGAACCTTATTGTTATCAACTAAAACATCCAAGTTAAGTACCACATAAGTAGCCAAATCAATATCACAATGAGGATGAATGAATTCCGGGTGTGGCCTTTCTTCCTCTTCCTTAGCAAAGCGATCCATTTTTGTCACCATTCCATGAAGATAGTAATGAATAGTACTCGTAACAATGAACCGATGAGGTGTAATATCCGTCAAATGGTCATCTGAATGTAGCAATCGAACCAGTTCTCTTAAACCAAACCTAAATTCCTTGTCTGCTTCTGCCTTTGGATGACCAGTAGCCTCGTACAGAGCCCTAAGCATACGGCCAAGACACGCGGTCTGATTTGCCGAATAAGGAAATGCAGAATGCCTCAAAACCTCATAAATCTCTGTGTATCTTTTCTTCTGAGCATTGTAAAATCTCTCTTCCTCCTTAATTCTAGTTTCTAGAGATTCCCCAAAAGTAGTGAGAGCAATATAGAATTGCCTATCAATCTCATACTGACTCTCAATCAAAGCTGCCTCTAACACATCATTTACTAAAACCCTCTGACTATCAGTGAAATCCACAGTGGACCTGCTAATAATCTCAGAACTGAAAGGAATATCCCCTCTAAACTCCTCAAGTGCTGATAGCAACCCCTGACAAGATGAAGTAATAGGAACGGGAATACGGCTTAATTGGGTATAAGGAGGCACCCTCTCGGCGGAACTAGCATCCGAAGTAACAGACTGATCCCTCTTAACCATGTTATTATCATTTGCATCACTTTCAAAACTCCTCGCCATTGGACAAACCTAAATAAAAATAAATCTGAAAATACAAAACACCACTAACGAAAAACAAGTTAGTTCACACAAGATAAACAAAAATTAAATAACATGTACAATCTTAAATAAATATAACTCCAACCGGCGGACGGATTTCCATCCGCCGGTTGAAACTAAAACCCCAACAGTTTAACCAATTGAAAGATAATTAGTTTCAACCAGTGATGTATTAAAAACTTTTTACAAAATTAATTAAACTAATTAAAACAACCTTACTGAAACTTATTTAACAAAAGTTACTTTTAAAAAGAAAGAATTAAAAATTATTAATCTCTATTTAAATAAACACAACCGCTTTTCCCCGGCAGCGGCGCCAAAAACTTGATGTCGCTAGTGAAAGCGCGTCTTGTTTTATAATTTATAAATAGAAATACCTAATAAATACTTTCAAGCAACCAGGCAAGAATACCCGATCAATTGTAAATATAGATTTGGTAAGTCAAGTTCGAACACAGGGAAAATGTGGAATATTTAAAATAGAAATTAACAATTAACTAGAAAACAGTAAATATGGGGGCGTTTTAGTTCCGTACGAACATTTCAGAAAACATTTAATTAAAATAAACAAACGTAAATAAAACTTTAAATTAAAATAATAAATAAATAATAACGACAAATCCTAATTGAAAGGAATAAGTAATTGTATAGTTAATATCACTTAGATTCATATTTCCCGATTTATTACGTATTGATTATCTAATTGTGATTCTTTTAGATCAACTTAATACCAAATTCTTCAATGAATACTAAGTTGAATATGAACTAGCCAACGTTTCGGGTCCAACTAATTCCTATAATCTAGGGTCCAACATGAAACACTGGTTCCAATGTCACAAGATGATCAGTCAATTGTGTGCCTTTCCCTAAATTATGCATTAAACATTCACAACGCGTTATAATTAACTCTATTGGTATGACTCAACAATACCCAATAATTAACTTATTGTCTTGCTCATTTTAAAGTAGAATACTATTGTATACTCGACCTATCAGACTCAACGTATTTAGTGATAGTCCAAAACCCTAAAGTTATGACCATCAATAGCTAATAACATTAAAGGAACTCAATCTCATCAACATTATTGACCACGTGAAGCAACAATAATAACTAGTCACCAATAAACAAGTGTCCACGAGCAATATAACCATTTTCAATCAAATAACTTATTCAATACGCAATTATAATCGTTCAATAATCATAATCTAAATTAAATCAACTACACAATCACATTAATATTCAATCCATCATCAAAACAGAAATATTCAGATTCATTAAATCAAATTCTTCAATGAAAATAAAGAAACGAAATATACCGAATCGATTAACGATGAACTACGAAAGATTAGAGCGAATTATCCTCGTTCCTAAGCTTTCGTACCTCCAAACTACTCCTAAAATACGAATTATAAACCCTAAAAGTCGTCTGGAACCGAAAGAAATCGAAAACCCTTGCAAAACTCCCGAAATAAGGTTTAAAACGCGTTTTTATACTTCCTGGAATTTTGATCCATACGGCGTATGGATTTCCATACGGCGTATGGATTGATTTCAAGCCCAGCCCAAGTCCGCGTAACCTGGGCCTCCACTGCAGCAATCCATACGGCGTATGGATTCCATACGGCGTATGGATGCTTTTTCCAGCCGATTTCTTGACTTTTCTTCACTTCTTCTTTTCTTCGACTTCGGCTTCTCATTATTCTTCAAATATGCATCATTTAGCTTGATTATTGACTGTTTTCCGTTCCTTTTCTATAAACGCTCCATTTCCACATCTATTTGCAAATATGAACGAAATCAATATCCATTCTAAACAAAATGCAATAAAAACATTCAAGAACAGGGGTAAAATACTACTAAAATATAGTACTTTTGAGCGTTTATCAGCACGCAAGGGAATCTAAGTCAGAAAAGCCATATAAACCTACAAGGACTTCCATGAAGAAAGATGAGAAGGTCATAGCATTTGATGAGGATGATCTGCAAGATGTTCAGGATCCTCACCATGATGGTTTGGTTATTACTCTCTATGTTGCCAATCACTTTGTGCGAAGGATCCTGATTGATGGAGGAAGCCCAGTCAACATCATTCGTCTGGAGACCCTGAAAAGAATGGATATCCCAGAATCAGAAATCACTTCGAGATCCACTGTATTGGTAGGATTCAGCGGAGAAGCAAAGAATACGGTTGGTGATATCAAGTTGCCAATCTACATTGAAGGGGTAAACTCTATTCAAAAGTTATGTGTTATGGATTGTTTGTCAAGCTATAACATTATCCTGGGAAGACCATGGTTACATGATATGAAAGTGGTGCCGTCGACGTATCATCAATGTGTCAAGTTACCAACTCCATGGGGGGTGGTCAAGATCAGCAGTGACCAACAAGAAGCAAAGGATTGTTATACAACGTCAATGAAATCTACTGCCAAGCCTCCGTCAGCATAGCAATTAAAGAACAAGGCATGGGATGTCCTGGATACAAAGGAGCGGGACGTCAAAGAAGTGCCGCTGAGCTCGAAGGATCCTGAAGAAAGGGTGCTTATAGGGTCAAGCATCCCAGAGGATCTTGAACAGAATCTGATGAAATTCTTGAATCAGATGAAATCAACTTTTGCCTGGAAGCCAGAGGATATGACAGGTATATCTAAGGATATTATAACTCATAAACTTGGAATTGATAATAGTTTCAGGCCGGTTCAACAAAAGAGAAGGAAATTTGCACCGGAAAGGAATGCTATTATCCAGGCAGATGTTGAGAGATTACTTGCTGCTGGCATGATAAGGGAAGTAAAGTTTCCAAGATGGTTGGCAAACGTGGTGGTGGTGCAAAAGAAGAATGGGAAATGGAGAGTGTGCGTGGACTATACGGATCTCAATAAAGCCTGCCCGTAGGATCCTTTTCCATTGCCTCATATAGATTCAATGGTGGATGCCACGGCTGGGCATGAGATCCTAACTTTTATGGATGCTTCATCAGGATTTCAACAAATTCAGATGGAACCTTCAGACCAGGAAGACACAGCCTTCATAACCCCCACATGTATTTATTGTTATGTTGCTATGTCTTTTGGTCTTAAAAATGCAGGTGCAACATACCAAAGGCTAGTCAACGTGATGTTCAAAGACCAATTGGGAAGCACAATGGAAGTATACATCGATGACATGGTAGTAAAGTCAAAGAAAACTGAGGATCATCTTCAGGATCTTAAGGTGGCCTTTGACATTCTGGATCAGTATAACATGAAGCTCAATCCTGCTAAATGCCACTTTGGAGTGTGATAACACGCAAAAAGTCATGTTTTTGTGTGCCATTATCTCACCATTTTAGCCCAATTATTAATGAAAACACTTAAAAATGAACTTATATGTCACATTTCATCATTAGGGCTAAAATATAGACGATGTTTCAAGATTCAACCAAAAAGACCTAAAAACGAGTAAAATAGAGCACAAACGGTTAACGAATCTTCCGTTCACGCATTTAAGCACAAATTAAGCTATAATTGGAATTATGACCTCTAACTTATGTCATTTTCTTCGTTAGGAAATTACAAAACCGTGAGCGCGAGAATCACTCAAAACGGATAAACGACGAAGAAGTTACGCCCGAACGAAGAAACGAAGAACCGAAGAATCAAGATACGGGAGAGCTAGACCGTATACGGCCAAACTAGACCGTATACGGCCTAGCACAGACCGTATACGGCCTAGCTAGACCGTATACGGCCTAGCACAACCGTATACGGTCTGTGTTCTCCCGTATTCACCCTATGCTCAACCGTATACACTCCAGTTCTCCCGTATTTGCCCTAGCTCAACCGTATCGTGCGTTTGGGCGATAAAAATCAGGTTTTTATTCGGGTTTGCAATACGGTTGTGCATTTGAAGATTTGGATACGGTCTACGGATACGGTTGTGCGATCTCTATATATAGAAGCCTCATTTCATCATTTTCACATCATGTTTTCTCATTCTTTCTTTCTTTCTCTCACTACTCTCTCTCTAAAATAGTTAGTTAGTTAATTAGGTTAGTTAAGCTAGTAGATTAGTAGCTTACTTGTAACGGAGGTGCTCCGAGACTGCGGTGTCGCACGATTTGTAATAACGCTTTGTCAGGTTTTATTATAATCTCTATCTTGTTATTTTAAATAATGTTGTGCTGTTGCTATGCTTGTTTAGAATTACTTGCTAGGATTATTGCCATGCTTAGCTAGACAAATCTGTGTTTGCTATGATAGTTGCCATGCTAGGGTAGTTATACTTAAATCATGCTGTTACTCTGTCCGTATGCTGTTGAAATATATTTGAATCTATGAATTGAATCTCAAATGTTTATCTATCCAACTTATGCTGTGGTTAGTAACATCCTTCTAGGCTTGACCAATTGCTAGTTGTATGCCGCTAATTATTCTGTGTATGATGATCGTTGAACTCGACATGGCCGGTGTTCTCCTGGTTGAAATATCACCGGAGGGAGACACGGAGCATAGGATTAGAGATAGATTAGATTCAAGTCATTTAACAAGTGTCTTTGAGAGAACTTTCGGGACACTTGTGACTTAACCATGTACCCCGTCACTCTGCATAATTGATCCCTGCTATGCTGCCTTACTGCATGTTCTTGTTTGATTGTTGCTTAGGGTTTGCATGCTAGTATCTGTTATGCTGATTAGTTACATGATTAGGTTTTCGAATATTTATCAATTGCATACACCAGTTTAACATGCATTGAATAGTTAAAATGATTTATATGAAATAATGATGAACAATTTAATCAACCGTTAGACCAGATCACCCCAACTTGTTCCGGTAGGAAACCCCTGTTCATGTTTTTGTTTATTCAACAATTCATGCCATGATTCGGATATCTCAAATGTCCGAGATTGGGGAACAAGACTCGAGGATGGTTGTTGGTTAAATTGGTTGCTACATTTGGGACAACTTCCGGTGTAGTTTACATTCCATAACTGTTATCCACGTGACATGTTATTTATCTGATTGCGGACAACTCTACGTTAGATAGATAATAGGCTAGGAGTTATGGCTCATTAGGAAATATAGATGTCATCTTAACTAAGGCTTTATCCCATTAACTACCCCTAAATAGCATAAGTAATTATCATAGTAAACACTCGCTTCACCTATAAGTTTTCGTTGCCACCTCCCCTCCACTTTACTTTATTTTAATTTAATTTTAGATAATTAGTAGTTAGTTAAAACCAAAACAAATCAAAAATCTCTTTTAAACCCCAGCTAAATCCACATAGATAACTGAAGTCCTAGATCCCATGCCCGTTGTAGTTTGAAGAACGACCCTAGGTCATACCTATCGCTGTACTCACCCATAGCTTTAGTATACTTAGGCCCAGCAAAACAAATTTTAAAACCCTCTGGTGGCCGTGCCCGGAGGAAGGTCCGCAACGACGCGAGTGAAATCGCAACCGACCTCTTGGCACCCATCAAGTCTTTTGGCGCCGCTGCCGGGGACTACAACGACCGATTTAGGAATTTAGTTGTCTTAGTTATTTAGCGATCCTTTCGGAAGATCAATATCATCCGAAAGTTCCTTTTCTGTTCTTTCCTTTCCAAAACTCTCTTTTCTACCAAACCCGAACTTCAGCTATGACGAATCGTATTACTCTCGCCTCGACCTGCACACCATTACTGGAGGGAAGAGGAGGACCTATCGTACTGCCCGACGAAAACTTTGAAATTAAGCCTAGCGCTATCAAGTTACTCAAAACCTTCTGCCAATTTCACAGTTTTCCGCTCGATGATCCAAATTCACATTTGGATAGATTCATCAATCTTTCTGATTCCTGTGAGCAATTAGGGATTGCAAGAGAAGTCTCCCGACTAAATCTTTTTCCCTATTCTTTGTCTTCGCGTGCTCGAACCTGGTTTGATGAACTCGAACCCAATTCGATTCATACTTGGGAAGAGTTGGCTACTAAGTTTATGACTAAGTTTTTCCCTCCTTCCAAGCAAACCAAGCTCAAGGATGACATCATTAGTTTCCGACAAGAAACCAATGAATCATTATATCTAGCATGGGAACGATTTAAGAAGATGCTTAACAGATGTCCGAATCATCAAATGGGTAAGACGAACCTAATCTGCATATTCTACAATGGTCTGACTCCTCAGCACAAGTCAACCCTCGATGCTGCTTCTCAAGGAAATTTCATGTCACACACTTCTGAAGAAGCCTGGGAGCTAGTTGAGACGATAGCAATGCATCAACATGACTGGGAGTTTGGTGAACCGGCTAAGGAAGTAACTAGTACTTCAAGCCTATCCTTGGAAGCTCTGCAAACTCAAGTGGACAATCTCTCCAGAGTCTTCAAAGATCTTCAATCTTCTACACCTCAACCTCAAAAAGGTACGGAAGAATTTCTTGTCACTACTGTTAAAAACCCTGAATCGAACTTTCATTCTAAACCTTTCATTCAGCGGCCGACCAATAAACCACCTACTCAGTTTCTGCAACCTTTATCCTCTAATATGCCAGTTTCCCCCATGAATTCTCAACAACACTATAATGAAACTTTAACTAATTTCATGGTTGAACAAATGAACATAAACAAACAAGTAATAGATTTTCAAGATAAAATTGATGCTTTACTTAGAATATCAGAAGATTTGATCAAAAACCTGGAAGTTAGTCTTAAACAACTATTTTTAAAAGTTGAGAACCAAGGAGGAATCATGGTCATCACTAGAGGAGGTAAAGAAACCAGAAAAGAGAAGTCCTCAGATAATTCTTCAAATCAACTTCCTATCTCTGAATCGACCACTGATCCAGTGCCTAGTGACACCCCTGTCAATGCACCAGATCTAGTATCACCTAAAGCCACAGAAATCATTCCACGAACTAGGATACCCTTCCCTGGTAGGCTTAAGAAAGAGAGGCAGGAAGCACAATTTGGGAAATATCTGGAAATGTTTAAAAGCTTGCACTTAAACGTTAGACTATTAGACGCTTTAGTAGAGATGCCTAGTTGTGCTAAGTTTTTCAAAGAACTCATTTCAAATAAAGAAAAATTAAGACAAATAGTTAGTTTACCCTTAGATGCTGAATGCTCAGCAATCATGTTACATGGCCTTCCACCTAAACTAGGAGATACTGGCCATTTCACTATTCCCTGTTTTCTTCAAAACGTCCAAGTTAGTAACGCCTTAGCTGACCTAGGTGCTAGTGTCAATCTTATGCCTTACTCTCTCTATAAGAAACTAGGATTAGGTGAACTGCTACCCACTCGAATGACCATCCAATTAGCTGATAGATCAGTTAAACTCCCCCGAGGAATTGCTGAAGATATAATGGTCCGAGTCGGTAAATTTATCTTCCCAGTTGACTTCGTCATTATGGATATCGAGGAAGATGCCCACGTTCCCCTCATCCTTGGTAGACCTTTCCTAAACACTGCCAAGGCTGTGATAGATGTAAACGAAAAATCTTTAAAACTGAGGGTCGAAGCGGAGGAAGTCACCTTTAATTTCGATAAGTTGATGAAGCACCCTATGGGAGAAGCTCTTGGTCTTGTGGATGCCATGCAGGAAATATATGACGAGCATTTGGAGGAGATTCTAGCAGTCAGCAGTAACGAACCCTTCTCCAGCACTGTCATCACCAAAAGAAGACTTTGCCCGGACGACATCGGACTCTGCTCAGCTATCTCTGACCAACCAGCACCTTCTGGAGAGCTGCTATTTCCCTTACCTGAAATGAAGAATCCTTTAGCACCGCCTAACTACTCTCCCACGAACAACTCCGTTGTTGCTGTTCCTTTAGGCAAAGGCATCCCTATCCCACTTTTAAGAAGAAATCAGTTTTTTCCGATACCCGAATCGTCTCCATCTGTAGCTGAGATTCTCAAATCTTTCGAGGAGATGGATTCCGGTACTTTGCCACAACTATCTGAAGGTTGTGAGAAATCAAATCCAGAAATCACCATAAGTACTTCTTCTAAAGCTCAATTTCAGAAGTTCGCACTCACCGATAACAATGATGTCATCATCACTGAGGATAATGCAACTTCTTCATCATCTACCTGCAAATACGAGTTAAAGAAGAACACGCTTCCCAATGAGACAGAACTAGTAGAAATAGCATCAGCCACTACAGCCGATTCATCTCCAGAAGAATCAGAGTTCCAAAAGGAGTATGAAGAATTACAAAGAGACGAGATCGCTCGAATGAAACCCTCTATCGAAGAACCGCCAGAATTGGAGCTGAAGGAATTACCCTCTCACTTGGAATATGCTTTTCTCGAAGGAACCTCACATCTACCCGTCATAATTGCCAAAGGTCTTTCACCTGAAGAGAAAGCAAGACTTATCCAGGTCTTGAAGTCACACAAGAAGGCGATTGCATGGAAGATTTCTGATATACAAGGGATCAGTCCAAATTACTGCACGCACAAGATACTCATGGAAAACGACTTCAAACCTTCCATACAAAGACAGAGGAGAGTAAACCCGAAGATTCAAGACGTGGTCAAGAAAGAGGTTATCAAACTCTTGGATGCTGGCTTGATCTATCCTATCTCAGATTCCCCATGGGTCAGCCCAGTTCAGGTTGTCCCAAAGAAAGGAGGAATGACGGTTATCGCTAACGAAAATAATGAACTAATTCCTACACGAACCGTCACCGGCTGGAGGGTATGTATCGACTACAGGAAATTAAATGAAGCCACCCGGAAAGATCACTTCCCTCTGCCGTTCATCGATCAGATGTTGGAAAGATTATCGGGGAATGAATATTACTGCTTCCTCGATGGTTTCTCCGGCTATTTTCAGATTCCTCTCGATCCAAAGGACCAAGAAAAGACGACATTCACATGTCCATATGGTACATTTGCCTACCGCCGCATGCCATTCGGCTTATGCAATGCGCCTGCAACATTTCAAAGGTGTATGGTGGCAATATTCCATGACATGATTGAACAGTGTATGGAGGTATTCATGGATGACTTCTCAGTCTTCGGTGATTCCTTCTCATCTTGTCTTTCCAACCTTGAAAGGATGCTAGCCCGATGCGAAGAATCAAATCTTGTCTTAAACTGGGAAAAGTGCCACTTTATGGTGAAAGAAGGAATAGTTCTTGGACATCGAATATCAAAATCTGGAATCGAAGTTGACAAAGCCAAAGTTGAGACTATTGCCAAACTTCCGCCACCTACTTCTGTTAAAGCCATTCGCAGTTTTCTAGGTCACGCCGGATTCTACCGTCGCTTTATTAAGGATTTCTCTAAGATCTCTCGACCTATGACACACCTTCTCGAGAAGGATACTCCGTTTGTCTTTTTCAGATGACTGTCTTAAAGCTTTCAACATTTTGAAGGATCAGCTCACGCATGCACCGATCATGGTCGCCCCCGATTGGAGTCTTCCGTTTGAGATCATGTGCGATGCTAGTGACTTCGCTGTTGGAGCTGTCTTAGGGCAAAGGAAGGAGAAGCAGTTTCAGCCAATCTACTACGCCAGCAAGACACTCACTGATGCACAAGAGAATTACACCACAACAGAGAAAGAGCTTCTTGCGGTAGTATTCGCTTTTGATAAATTTCGTTCTTATTTAATATTGTCCAAAACTATTGTCTATACAGATCACTCAGCCTTGAAGTGTCTCTTCAAAAAGCAAGACGCTAAACCAAGACTGCTTAGATGGATTCTCCTCCTCCAAGAATTTGACATTGAAATCAAGGATAAAAAGGGAGCCGAGAATGTCGCAGCAGATCATCTTAGTCGATTGGAAAATCCGTCGATAAAGAAGCTTGATGAGAGAGAAATTCAAGACCAGTTTCCTGAAGAACAACTCATGAATATCGGAGGATACCAAAAGGGATCTCAATTCACTTATAACCCTTGGTATGCTGACTACGCTAATTATCTGGTTGGAGGAATTGTGCCAAAAGGAATGCCCACCTCTAGAAGACGCAAATTCTTTAGAGACGTAAAGAACTACTATTGGGACGATCCATACTTATTTAAAGTATGCCCGGACCAAATCATCAGAAGATGCGCAGACGAGAGGGAGGCAAGGAACATTCTTCACCAAAGCCATCATGGACCAACTGGAGGACATCATGGAGCAAATATGACCGCAAGGAAGGTATACGATTCCGGATTCTATTGGCCATCTATATTCAGAGACGCTCACGACTTGGTAAAACGTTGTGATGCTTGCCAAAGGTTTGGAAGTATCTCACGGAGGAGTGAAATGCCACTTACTAACATCCAGGCTTGCGAGATCTTTGATATATGGGGGTTGGATTTTATGGGACCATTCCCAAAATCATATGGGAAAGAGTATATTCTGGTTGCTGTCGACTACGTCTCCAGATGGGCCGAAGCTCAAGCATTTCCTACAAATGATTCCCGAGTAGTGGTGAAATTCTTAAAGCAGCTCTTCTCACGTTTCGGTACTCCAAAAGCGATCATTAGTGATCGGGGCACGCACTTCTGTAATGCTCAGTTTATGAGGACATTACAGTATTATGGTGTCACCCATAAGACCTCTACGGCTTACCACCCGCAGACGAATGGGCAAGCTGAAGTGACGAATCGAGCGCTCAAGAGAATTTTAGAACGAACCGTGGTTAATCATAGGGAAAGATGGGCTGAAAAATTAGACGATGCTCTGTGGGCGTTCAGAACAGCATATAAATCACCACTAGTGTAACACCCCCAAATTTTGATGATTTGCGGAAGCTTGATTTGGGTGTTACTAATCAATAACAAAGCACAAAGATATATAGTAAACGACTCTATATGCGTCGTTTTAACAAAATATATTGATAACTGAAATGTTTACAACATTTATAGCTTTACATAGCTCGAGTTTAAATAAAATGAGATTTCAGTACATAAGTACTTGTACAAAATATACTAATGCAAGAAAATCTCAATCGTCTGTATGCTGACTCGAGCTAAATCCTGAAGCAGAAACATCCTACTGCTGGGTACCTGCGATATATGCTAAAAGGTCAGCTATAAAGCTGGTGAGCTCACAGGTTTGAAATCAAGTAATATCGTATGAACCGCAAGATTTAAAAATGAATTGCATCCAGCAATTAAATAATGAATTGCATCCAGCAATTAAATAATGAATTGCATCCAGCAATTTAATGATAATCATCGTGTATACAGCCATGAGCACATAGTTGAGCTTAACTCGAGGGCCGGGTCCCCTATAGAGAATTCCGGGCGAGGTGCCTCCACGAATGCCTAATCAACATTCGTCTTCCCAAATATTAGTACGTTCGTTTACCCGGTTAGTGCTTGCTAACCCGAACGAGGAGGGTCAATCCTATATGGTACCATATACTAATATTCACGCTACAACGTATTAACAACTATGCTGACGGAGGACTTTAAAATGATTAGTTTCGAAAAACTCATGTAGTATATGAAAAGTTGGTACTTGCGTTCACATGTTAAAAGTTGAGCAGTATATCACACCCCTGAGTAAAACAGTAAAAAGAGGGGCTATGAGACTCACCTGAGTCGTTGAGTTTATGAAAATAAACTGAGGATGATTAGCCGAGAATCGAAGTCCAAAGACTTGTAACCTGAGGGTGTCCATGACACGCGATGGTTATAATATGCGAAGGTATCTAATAAGACTACCTTGTAGTTGTTCGTCCAACTATAATGTCCAAATCTCCACTATTTGGTTGATACGTTTAAGTGTTTGAAAAGTGTACGGCCCGTTGGTGACGGATTTGTAATAATAATCTCAATTATTACTATTTTGATTTCGTGGCGTTTTACTTGAAAAATGTGTTTTGATTGTGTTTTAGAAGCCGTTACGAAATCTAAGTACGGGGGTCCGGGGGCAGCGCCCCTGGTAGCGGGGTCCAAGGGGCAGAGCCCCTGGCTGGGGTCGAGCTGCCAGGTCAGCTTGGAAAATTTTTATTTCTACTATATTGCTTTGACGAAAAACGCATCTGGATCAGAATTTGGGTAAAATCGAGTGATAAATTTCGAGTCTCGACACTTAGTAAAAATCTGTGTTTTTGAGGTTCTGGTTTGTGCGACGTAGGGTGCGACGTCGCAGGTAGGATTGCGACGTAGAGCATGACGTCGCTAAAGGCGACGTTTCGCAATTTAATGCGACGTAGGGTGCTACGTTGCTAATGCGACGTAGGTGATTTCTGCGACGCAGGGGCTTGCGTCGCTAAGTGCGACGTGGCGAGGTATTGGCGACGTTAAGGCTGACGTCGCTATATGCGACGTCGCAATTTAATGCGACGTTGTGACTGACGTCGCACTATGCGACGTCACGAGGTGTTTTGCGACGTAGAGGCTGACGTCGCATAAATTCCGGGCCAAATGCGACGTAGCGGTCTGTTGGCCGGAAAATGGGTCGAAAACGAGTTTTTCGGTTTCCGTTCGGTCCAAAACTTTTACCCAACCCTTATTTGAACATTATAAGTCGATACAAACCGCAAACAAGTAAAAACACTTAAAAACGAGAGGTGTCGGAAACTTACAAATCGCCGAAATGAAATTTCGGAAAGATAGAAAGATAGATCGTGTCGCGGTGGTCGTGAATCTCTAAAAATCTTGAAGATCCGAAGTCGTTTGATATGTTTATTTTGCGTTTTTGTGAGATTTTTGAAGGTGGGGGTGGTTGGTGGAGTTGAGAGAAAAGAAAGGAGAAAGAGAAAGAGAGATGAGAAAGTGAGAAAAAGAGAGTGGGAAATGGGAGGTTATCCTCCCATTTTTCGCCCCGCGATTCCGCTCCGTGCGGTGTTCGTTTGCTCCGTCGTTTCAACGTTAATTAATTATTTTAAATATTAAATGGTACGTTTTAAATACAAATTATTACGTGATATTTTATTTAATTATTTTACAAATAAGTTTACGTTTGAGTTAATAATGTAAGTTGGTTTATTTAGTTTGCGCGTTTTACATTTTAAATTGTATAATTTCTGATTGTATGATACGAACGAATACGAAATATTATAATAATAATATTTTTGACATAACAACGTTATTTAATAAAATTTGTCACCAACGTCCATATTAAATTTTGAATCGAAATACATCCGATTTAAATTGCGTACGATTTAATCAAATCGCATATTCGTATATATTCAACAATATATATAATTCGATACATTAATTAGCCTAACCAGGAACTAATTACATGTATTAACATTCGATTAGGCACTAATCTCTAGTCCTAATTTGGCGGGTGTTACATTCTCCCCCTGTTAGAAGAATTTCGTCCCGAAATTTAGCTCAGAGTCGTGTTTGATGTGGAATCAGTGAAAAGTTGAGGATATTTGAGTCGCATTTGGTCTTCCCGTTCCCAAGTGAATTCCGGACCACACCGCGAATTCCATCTGACCTTGACGAGGGGAATACGACTTTGTTTCATTTGTTTGACCTCACGGTCCATAATTTCAGCGGGTTCCTCAACGAAGTGAAGTTTATCGTCAACACGAATTTCATCTAATGGAATGATAAGTGTCTCATCAGACAGACACTTCTTCAGATTTGAAATATGAAAAGTAGGGTGCACGCTGCTGAGTTCGGATGGCAGCTGCAATCGATAAGCTACGGGGCCAATCCGTTCGAGGATCTCAAAAGGCCCGATGTACCGGGGATTCAACTTCCCGCGTTTGCCAAAACGGATGACGCCTTTCCAAGGCGATACTTTTAAGAGAACTCGATCCCCAACTTGGAACTCGAGTGGTTTGCGTCTCACGTCAGCATAACTTTTCTGACGATCACGTGCGGTTTTGAGTCTGTTTTGGATTTCCACAATTTTCTCAGTGGTGGCGTGAATGAGTTCAGGACCAGTGAGCTGACTATCTCCCACTTCAGTCCAACAGATCGGTGATCGGCACTTACGACCGTACAGTGCCTCAAAAGGTGCAACCTTAATGCTGGCGTGATAACTGTTATTGTACGAGAATTCGCACAACGGTAGATGTTTTTCCCAGTTTGTACCGAAATCAACTACGCAGGCGCGTAGCATATCTTCCAAGGTTTGAATGGTTCGTTCACTTTGACCGTCGGTTTGAGGATGGTACGCGGTACTCATATCGAGACGGGTACCCAATGCTTTCTGAAGTGATTGCCAAAAGTGAGAGGTGAAACGGGCATCTCTGTCAGAGATGATCGAGATTGGAACGCCGTGATGAGAAACGATTTCCTTGATGTAGATTTGTGTAAGGCGTTCCATTTTATCGTTTTCCTTGATTGCCAGGAAATGAGCAGATTTAGTGAGGCGGTCAACGATCACCCAAATGGTATCGCAACCGTTCGACGACTTGGGTAGTTTGGTTATGAAATCCATGGCAATTTGTTCCCATTTCCATTCAGGGATTTTAGGTTGCTGGAGTAAACCAGGCGGTTTCTGATGTTCGGTTTTGACTTTCGAGCAAGTAAGACACTTGCTGACATAAGTGGCGATTTCGGCTTTCATGTTTGGCCACCAGTAGAATTCCTTGATGCCGTGGTACATCTTATCGGATCCGGGATGAATAGAATATTTAGACTTGTGAGCTTCGTCCATCACCAAGCCTCTTAGGTTCCCAAAACTGGGCAACCAGATTCGGTTTGAGAAATACCTAATCCCGTTAGGTCTGATTTCGAATTGTTTGTCAATGCCCCGCAAGGCTTCATTTTTGATGTTTTCGGATTTCAGGGCTTCGATCTGAGCGGTATGAATTTGAATGGTAAGATCGTTGTGAATGGTCATACTGAGGGCTCGGACTCGAAGTGGTTTAGGTCGTTCCTTTCGACTGAGGGCATCAGCTACAACATTAGCCTTCCCTGGATGGTACTTGATCTCGCAATCGTAATCGGTAAGCAACTCGACCCATCGACGTTGCCTCATATTGAGATCCTTCTGATCGAAGATATGTTGGAGACTTTTGTGATCTGTAAAGATAGTGCACTTAGTGCCGTAGAGATAATGTCTCCAGATTTTGAGAGCAAAAACGACAGCTCCAAGTTCGAGATCGTGAGTGGTGTAGTTCTTTTCATGAATTTTTAGCTGTCGTGAGGCATAAGCAATGACCTTGTCTCGTTGCATCAGCACGCAACCAAGACCTTGGTGAGAAGCATCGCAGTATACCACGAAGTCATCGGTGCCTTCGGGTAGTGAAAGAATTGGAGCACTGCAAAGCTTTTGTTTCAGAAGTTGGAACGCTGACTCTTGTTTATCGGTCCAATCGAACCTTTTGTCCTTCTGTGTCAGTACCGTGAGTGGCTGAGCTATTTTGGAGAAATTTTCGATAAATCGCTGATAGTACCCAGCAAGACCCAAGAATTGTCGTACTTCAGTTGCAGAGGTGGGTGCTTGCCAGTCTTTGATAGCCTCGATCTTTGATGGGTCCACGTGAATTCCCTGACTGTCGATCACGTGACCAAGAAATTGAACGGTTTGGATCCAGAACTCACACTTAGAGAATTTAGCATAAAGCTCCTCGTGTCTAAGTAGTTCAAGGATGGTTCTGAGGTGTTGCGCATGTTCTTGCTCGTTGCGCGAGTAAATGAGTATGTCATCGATAAAGACAATGACAAACTTATCGAGGTACGGTTTGCACACCCGGTTCATGAGGTCCATGAATACAGCCGGTGCGTTGGTTAGACCAAAGGGCATCACTTGGAATTCGTAGTGCCCGTAACGAGTTCTGAAAGCAGTTTTTGGAATATCGGTGTCGCGAACTCGTAACTGATGATAACCTGATCGCAGGTCGATTTTTGAGTAGAAACTTGAACCCTGAAGTTGGTCGAATAAATCATCAATGCGAGGAAGTGGATAACGGTTCTTGACGGTCAATTTGTTCAACTCTCGATAGTCGATGCACATTCGGAATGAACCGTCCTTCTTTTTGACAAATAAGACCGGAGCTCCCCAAGGTGACGAACTTGGTCTAATGAATCCTCGATCCAGAAGTTCCTGTAACTGAGAGGACAACTCCTGAAGTTCAGATGGGGCTAAACGGTATGGTGCGCGGGCCACCGGTGCGGCACCCGGCACGAGATCGATTGAGAACTCAACCTGTCTAGGCGGAGGTAGACCAGGTAGTTCTTCCGGAAAGACTTCGGGAAAGTCTCTAACAATCGGCACATCCTCAAGTCGCTTCTCCTCCGACTTCTTCTCGGTGATGTGTGCAAGTATCGCAGGGTAACCCTTTCTCAGAAATTTTCGGGTTTTTAAGCAGGAGATTATATTGAGTCCCGTCCCACCGGTCTCCCCCTGTATGATCAAGGTTCCACCGACAGCGAGTGGGATACGGACGATCTTATCGTGACAAACGATTTCAGCTCGATGTTTGGACAACCAGTCCATTCCAATAATGACGTCGAAACTGCCGATTTCAATGGGTATAAGATCGATCGAAAAGGTCTCGTCAGCTAGGTTTAAAGTGCAATTAGGTATCACACTGGTGGTTTCTACAAGTTTTCCATTGGCTAGCTCTACAGTGTACTTAACATCTAAGGCAACAGGAGTGATGTCAAGTAATGGGCAAAAATCATCGGAGATAAAGCTTCTATCAGCACCAGTATCAAATAGAACAGAAGCAGTTAAGTTGTTGAGGAGGAACATACCCGAGACCACATTCGGGTCCTGGCGGGCGTCCCCAGGTTTGATGACGAAAGCTCTGCTGCGAGTGTTGTTGTTGTTGTTGTTGCGGTTGTTGTTGTTGTTGTTCTTCAGTTTTGGGCACGAGTCCCTGAAATGCCCAGGTTTCCCACACTCAAAGCATACTTTGGGTGGTCTGGTGTTGTTGTTGGAATTGTTGTTGGCAGGTGAGCGGCAATCTTTGGTGAGGTGGCCGTACCTCTTGCAGTTGTTGCAAAAGGGACCACAGGAACCCTCATGGTGACGGCTGCACTTGGGACAATATGGTTTGCTCCCCGTGTAACCCCGGATGATGTCAGTGGTGGTGTTGTAAGCTTTGATGGTGTCGGGTTTCTTGTTTTGTTGGTTGGAGTGGTTGTTGTGGTAGTCAGACCACTTGCGTTTGTTGTTTTGGGAGGATGAAGTGGGTGGTTCAGAATCTTGGCTCATAGACATCAGGTCTTGGGCCAATGAGATTGCACCGTCAATGGTGGTTGGTTTGGAAGAGATGACGTGTCCCCGAACAAAATCAGGGAGACCAAGGGCGTACTTCCTGATTTTATCAGGTTCAGTGCTTACCATAGCTGGGCGGAGAGCAGCTAGTTGTTGAAACCTGGTGGTATAACCATCGATGTCACCACCCTGAACCTTTAAGTTCCAGAACTCCTCATCCAGCTTTTGGAGTTTGGCGATAGAGCAGTACTTGGCAGTGAGTTTGGCTTTCAATTCCTCCCAAGTGATTTGGTAGGCAATGTCAGCACCCACTGATTGGGTATATGAATTCCACCAAGAGTGGGCATCATCTTCAAGAGAGCAGGTGGCGAAGTTTACTTTGTCGTTCTCCGCGCATTTGCTGACACGGAAAACAGTTTCCATTTTCTCGAACCATCTGATTAGTCCGATGGCTCCTTCAGAACCCTTGAAACTCGAGGGTTTGCAGCTTTGAAAGTCCTTGTAAGAACAAGGTTTGGTGGTAGAGGTTCCAGCGGTATCGCTGTTTCTTGTGGAGTTTGGTGGGGTATTCCGAGCCAAGGCTTCAGTAACAGCCTGGGTTATGAGCGAGGTAATCTGTGCATCGGTGTAAGGTCTGGTCTTTGGCGGCATGATTCTTCAATAAAAGAAATGAAGATACATGAGATTTTGCAAGAAAGTTGTATTTATCTCAGATGTACATGTATAAAAGCAGCAATACATAACATCAACAGGAAAAATGGCAATTAATATGAGTCGAGAACATCAAGGAATACTTAATGGATGATACGAGTTCAAAGGTTACATCCTACAGATGTATTACAAAAGATGTCGGGAATTGTTACATCCGACCGAATTATAGAGTAGCGCGTAGATAGTTACTAGATTACAGGGTAGATTACAAGACTAAGACTACACTAGTCTTAACGTAGATTAATTTGTTCCATCATCGTGACAAGACGGTCCACAGTGTTTGCAAGCCTGCTAGCTTGTCGGGCGTTGTCTTCTGCTAGTGCTAGTCGTTGTGTTAGTCCACGCGCATATTCTTCTGCCTCAAGTGAGCGTTGCACACATTCATCCATCCTTTGTTGCAGAAGGGCATTTTCCACCCTTATTTCTATTATTTGGTTGCGAAGGACATCCATGTTGTTGTTTGTGGTTTCAAGGTCATCGGAGACTTGTTCTATGCGTTCGAGGGATGTAAGTCTCCAGTTTTCGTTGGTTTCCTGCAACACTACATCCATGGTGCGAAGTCGTTGCTCGTGTTGGTTCACCCTAGCGGCTAAGGCCGGCAAGGCGGAGTGAGTGGGGTACGGGCCAGCTCGAGGCAACCTGGAGTTCCTCCTTGCTACCCTTGGGTTCTGCGACCCGGATTGAGAACGAGATGAATTTGATGGTGTGTTTGCCATTTCTGAGACAAAGCGTTAGTAAGATTGAGGCCTATATTCATATAGTTCCTATATAATATAGCCTATTGAGTATCTAGCATAAACATGTTTAAGTCTCGGTTCTCTCGAGGTCAGAGTCTTCTATTGTATTCTGTTCAGCCATAACTACTTTCAGATCTTACATCATCTTTGTTTAATTGTACATAGTTGATCAGGCTATGTTAAATTAAACTCGTATGCTGTAATCCCTGAACCAGTCATACCTAATAAGGAATACTGCCTAATGGTCATAGTCTAGGTTCACTAAATGCAACCTAGTTCACTAAAACCTTAGGCTCTGATACCAATCTGTAACACCCCCAAATTTTGATGATTTGCGGAAGCTTGATTTGGGTGTTACTAATCAATAACAAAGCACAAAGATATATAGTAAACGACTCTATATGCGTCGTTTTAACAAAATATATTGATAACTGAAATGTTTACAACATTTATAGCTTTACATAGCTCGAGTTTAAATAAAATGAGATTTCAGTACATAAGTACTTGTACAAAATATACTAATGCAAGAAAATCTCAATCGTCTGTATGCTGACTCGAGCTAAATCCTGAAGCAGAAACATCCTACTGCTGGGTACCTGCGATATATGCTAAAAGGTCAGCTATAAAGCTGGTGAGCTCACAGGTTTGAAATCAAGTAATATCGTATGAACCGCAAGATTTAAAAATGAATTGCATCCAGCAATTAAATAATGAATTGCATCCAGCAATTAAATAATGAATTGCATCCAGCAATTTAATGATAATCATCGTGTATACAGCCATGAGCACATAGTTGAGCTTAACTCGAGGGCCGGGTCCCCTATAGAGAATTCCGGGCGAGGTGCCTCCACGAATGCCTAATCAACATTCGTCTTCCCAAATATTAGTACGTTCGTTTACCCGGTTAGTGCTTGCTAACCCGAACGAGGAGGGTCAATCCTATATGGTACCATATACTAATATTCACGCTACAACGTATTAACAACTATGCTGACGGAGGACTTTAAAATGATTAGTTTCGAAAAACTCATGTAGTATATGAAAAGTTGGTACTTGCGTTCACATGTTAAAAGTTGAGCAGTATATCACACCCCTGAGTAAAACAGTAAAAAGAGGGGCTATGAGACTCACCTGAGTCGTTGAGTTTATGAAAATAAACTGAGGATGATTAGCCGAGAATCGAAGTCCAAAGACTTGTAACCTGAGGGTGTCCATGACACGCGATGGTTATAATATGCGAAGGTATCTAATAAGACTACCTTGTAGTTGTTCGTCCAACTATAATGTCCAAATCTCCACTATTTGGTTGATACGTTTAAGTGTTTGAAAAGTGTACTGCCCGTTGGTGACGGATTTGTAATAATAATCTCAATTATTACTATTTTGATTTCGTGGCGTTTTACTTGAAAAATGTGTTTTGATTGTGTTTTAGAAGCCGTTACGAAATCTAAGTACGGGGGTCCGGGGGCAGCGCCCCTGGTAGCGGGGTCCAAGGGGCAGAGCCCCTGGCTGGGGTCGAGCTGCCAGGTCAGCTTGGAAAATTTTTATTTCTACTATATTGCTTTGACGAAAAACGCATCTGGATCAGAATTTGGGTAAAATCGAGTGATAAATTTCGAGTCTCGACACTTAGTAAAAATCTGTGTTTTTGAGGTTCTGGTTTGTGCGACGTAGGGTGCGACGTCGCAGGTAGGATTGCGACGTAGAGCATGACGTCGCTAAAGGCGACGTTTCGCAATTTAATGCGACGTAGGGTGCTACGTCGCTAATGCGACGTAGGTGATTTCTGCGATTCAGGGGCTTGCGTCGCTAAGTGCGACGTGGCGAGGTATTGGCGACGTTAAGGCTGACGTCGCTATATGCGACGTCGCAATTTAATGCGACGTTGTGACTGACGTCGCACTATGCGACGTCACGAGGTGTTTTGCGACGTAGAGGCTGACGTCGCATAAATTCCGGGCCAAATGCGACGTAGCGGTCTGTTGGCCGGAAAATGGGTCGAAAACGAGTTTTTCGGTTTCCGTTCGGTCCAAAACTTTTACCCAACCCTTATTTGAACATTATAAGTCGATACAAACCGCAAACAAGTAAAAACACTTAAAAACGAGAGGTGTCGGAAACTTACAAATCGCCGAAATGAAATTTCGGAAAGATAGAAAGATAGATCGTGTCGCGGTGGTCGTGAATCTCTAAAAATCTTGAAGATCCGAAGTCGTTTGATATGTTTATTTTGCGTTTTTGTGAGATTTTTGAAGGTGGGGGTGGTTGGTGGAGTTGAGAGAAAAGAAAGGAGAAAGAGAAAGAGAGATGAGAAAGTGAGAAAAAGAGAGTGGGAAATGGGAGGTTATCCTCCCATTTTTCGCCCCGCGATTCCGCTCCGTGCGGTGTTCGTTTGCTCCGTCGTTTCAACGTTAATTAATTATTTTAAATATTAAATGGTACGTTTTAAATACAAATTATTACGTGATATTTTATTTAATTATTTTACAAATAAGTTTACGTTTGAGTTAATAATGTAAGTTGGTTTATTTAGTTTGCGCGTTTTACATTTTAAATTGTATAATTTCTGATTGTATGATACGAACGAATACGAAATATTATAATAATAATATTTTTGACATAACAACGTTATTTAATAAAATTTGTCACCAACGTCCATATTAAATTTGAATCGAAATACATCCGATTTAAATTGCGTACGATTTAATCAAATCGCATATTCGTATATATTCAACAATATATATAATTCGATACATTAATTAGCCTAACCAGGAACTAATTACATGTATTAACATTCGATTAGGCACTAATCTCTAGTCCTAATTTGGCGGGTGTTACAACTAGGAACCACACCCTACAGACTAGTCTACGGAAAAGCGTGTCATCTGCCGATAGAGTTGGAGTATAAAGCTCACTGGGCGCTGAGAGAGTGTAATTTAGACCCTTCTGCGATTGGATCACATCGGAAAATGCAACTAAATGAACTAGCCGAATTAAGAGACCAAGCATACGATAGCTCTCTGCACTTCAAAGAACGAACAAAGAATACTCACGACGCTAAACTCAAATATTCTAAGTTCAAGCCCGGAGACAAAGTTCTTCTCTTCAATTCGCGCTTCAAAAAATTCTCCGGCAAATTCAGATCAAGGTGGAGCGGACCATTTGTTATATCAAAAGTCTATACCTTCGGAGCGGTTGAACTAGAAGCCCCGGACGGTAATTTTAAAGTCAATGGCCATCGCTTAAAGCACTACATCGAAGATTTCCCCTCTGGTGAGGAAGTCTATATCTTTGAACCACCTTGAGCCGACTATTAGGTACAAAGAGTCAAGCTAGAGACTCTCTAAACAAGCGCTCTTGGGAGGCACCCCATTGCTTATCTTATTTTATTTTATTTTATTTCTTAGTTATTTTTGCTTTAGTATTATCATCCCTAAACTAATGATGCAGGATAACCCAAATATCTGATGATGCCACACTCCTACATATACATCAGATAAGTTTTATTCATAGTATACAAATGTGAATGAACAGATGACCTCACAAAGCTTTAACATTTAAAACAAACATTTCTTGAAGTCATCTGATTATTTTGCATTTGTATACCCATTTAAAACTATAGCATTACCTGTTTATCTTTATGTTTCAGGATGGACGCTTCAGCCGAGACTTCAGGACAAGCTACTCAGAAACAACAGAGGAAGAGAACCCGCAGAGGAAAAAGAAAGAAGACGACTACCACTACTGATGAGCATGCTCCGACTGCTCCTGTATCTGCCCCACTTTTTGACTTTGGAGTTACCCCCTCAGACCCAAGGGTGATTTGGGCGATGCTCAGTGAGCTTTCGATTCAGCGTAGCTCTCAGTCCGAAGTCAGAGAGGTGATGGGACTACCAAGACTCGCCGACCAGCCGTATCAGCTTGGTCAGGGTCCCGGGCCAGCTCTCCCACCTTGGTCCTTCTTCCCAGCTGCCCCAACATAGACTGTTCCTCCCACTGCTGTTGCTCCTTCTAGGACACCTCGGATTCCCGCTGATGCATCCATGATGTCTGATCGCACTGCTGCTTTATCACTCACTTCAGATCCTGATCCTGAAGCACTTGCAGCATTTAATCCAGACATGGATGATTTACTAGACGATCTCTAGTTTATTTTATCTTTAGTTATCTTTATTTATCATTAGAACTGTTGTGTTGTTGAACTGATGATTATGATGGTATTTTATGATATTGCAGACCTTATCTTCGTAGGAATTGGATGAGCTTTGAAAAGAGTCTGGTCCTCACAATCCAGCAAATTATTTACACCAACCCTACACGAATCTGGTCCGATATCCAGTGCCCACTGTCCGTAGGGAAGTATCTTTCCTAAACCCGTTCTTCCTATTTTAATATAACTTCGATATGCCTATTGACCACTTAAATCTCAAAGTGTGGGATCCCCCTCGCTTATAACTTCTAAATTCACATTTTTCCTAAACCAAAACCCTAAGTGTGGGATTTTCTCCCTACTTAGTGTAGAAACATTGGGGACAATGTTTATTTCTAAGTGTGGGATAGCGGTATATCTCTCGTCTGTCAAAATATCCGTTTAAGTTGATCTAGAAACATGCTAGTCCTCTAAATAAATTTTCAACCCTTATTTTGCCAAAATTTTCAAAAAATTCTAAACTTTTCTGAGTCATAAAGTAAGATGAAGTACATATTTTTTTTACAAGAATGCCAAAAGTTGGTAAATATGAGGTCGAAATCATGTCGGATTCTAAACAATTTAAGATGAGGATCTAAGAGGGGCATCGCACGACTGGACACATATAACCCATTCTTTTGCAGTGAGGAATTTGAGCCTTATAAGCATTCATTTTAAATGCTTCACTGTTCGTTGTTGTGTGTGACCGGTGCACGCATTTCTGAATTAGAACTTGCCCCAGGTATACATTTCGAGATCACATTGACAGGTGTCATATGTGACATAGGTACGATTAGAGGACCTTGACATTCCTTAGGATTTAAACCCCTTTTCACATATCTCTTCAAGCCCAAAACCCTTCCAACACTCAATTTTAGTGTTGATGATCCGCTTAGAAAACCCTGTTGAGCCTTAGCCTTTTCATTTCTTTCAACCCATATTATTAAACCCATTTATTCCCTTACCTACCAAAAACTTATCTTAGAATTTTTAAATCTTTTTGAAAAACGATATTTAGTTATTCCTTTTTGCTTTCACTCCAAAAATCACAAATAATGTTTACTAAAACTTCTCGTGTGCGTTTTATTGATCTATACTAAAGAATCGAGAGTCATGTGGTGCGAAAAATTGGCACCAAAGTAAACTCAGAAATCATCAAAGGATTGAAAAAAATGAAAATAAGAAGGGATCTCAAGAAGGGAAATAAAAGAAAATCCCTTAGAAATTTCTTGGCAAAAGAAAAATCTAAGCCCAAAAATAGAAATAGAAAAGCAAAGAAAGAGAAAGAAAATAGCTGAAATAAAGCTAAGTACTTTTACTCTCTCGAAAACTCGATTCTTCAAAGAAATATCATTCCATGTGTTTTCAAAGGATAAAAGTCAAAATAGCTATCTTATCCCCTAAAAGTGTTATCCGTTTCCGTTTTCATTAAAAAGGATATCTAGATAGAGTTTTTCTCGAAAATTTAGAAGTCCCAAGATAAGTAAACACCCTTAAAACCTAGATACCCCCAATCTATCCATACCCCTTAAAAACCCACACCAAACACTGCAACCCATTTGAATGTCCTGGGATAATCAGTACCGTTCCTGTCTAAGTGATGAAGATCTGATCCTCAGGCAAGCCTATGACGACGAGTGCTGCACGTCTGGTATTTGAGCGATTTTTCATTTGGCTTAGGATAATAGGAACCCCGATACACTTTGAGTGAATTGAGTGACCACCAGTGAGATCGCCCAGTCGTGTATATTCCACAAATTCGAGAATTGGAAGTTTGCCTAAGAGAATCATCTTGAAAACCTTTAGATACTTCATGTGAACACCTCTTATTTATCTAACAGGCGAATACTTGTTTTCAATCTGTGTGAATTCTTCTTTTTGGGTCAGAATCAAAAATCTTTTTGCATGGAAAATTTTAGGCAGGTAAGAAGGGAAGTTTGCTTGAGGACAAGCAATTGTCTAAGTGTGGGATATTTGATAACACGCAAAAAGTCATGTTTTTGTGTGCCATTATCTCACCATTTTAGCCCAATTATTAATGAAAACACTTAAAAATGAACTTATATGTCACATTTCATCATTAGGGCTAAAATATAGACGATGTTTCAAGATTCAACCAAAAAGACCTAAAAACGAGTAAAATAGAGCACAAACGGTTAACGAATCTTCCGTTCACGCATTTAAGCACAAATTAAGCTATACTTGGAATTATGACCTCTAACTTATGTCATTTTCTTCGTTAGGAAATTACGAAACCGTGAGCGCAAGAATCACTCAAAACGGATAAACGACGAAGAAGTTACGCCCGAACGAAGAAACGAAGAACCGAAGAATCAAGATACGGGAGAGCTAGACCGTATACGGCCAAACTAGACCGTATACGGCCTAGCACAGACCGTATACGGCCTAGCTAGACCGTATACGGCCTAGCACAACCGTATACGGTCTGTGTTCTCCCGTATTCACCCTATGCTCAACCGTATACACTCCAGTTCTCCCGTATTTGCCCTAGCTCAACCGTATCGTGCGTTTGGGCAATAAAAATCAGGTTTTTATTCGGGTTTGCAATACGGTTGTGCATTTGAAGATTTGGATACGGTCTACGGATACGGTTGTGCGATCTCTATATATAGAAGCCTCATTTCATCATTTTCACATCATGTTTTCTCATTCTTTCTTTCTTTCTCTCACTACTCTCTCTCTAAAATAGTTAGTTAGTTAATTAGGTTAGTTAAGCTAGTAGATTAGTAGCTTACTTGTAACGGAGGTGCTCCGAGACTGCGGTGTCGCACGATTTGTAATAACGCTTTGTCAGGTTTTATTATAATCTCTATCTTGTTATTTTAAATAATGTTGTGCTGTTGCTATGCTTGTTTAGAATTACTTGCTAGGATTATTGCCATGCTTAGCTAGACAAATCTGTGTTTGCTATGATAGTTGCCATGCTATGGTAGTTATACTTAAATCATGCTGTTACTCTGTCCGTATGCTGTTGAAATATATTTGAATCTATGAATTGAATCTCAAATGTTTATCTATCCAACTTATGCTGTGGTTAGTAACATCCTTCTAGGCTTGACCAATTGCTAGTTGTATGCCGCTAATTATTCTGTGTATGATGATCGTTGAACTCGACATGGCCGGTGTTCTCCTGGTTGAAATATCACCGGAGGGAGACACGGAGCATAGGATTAGAGATAGATTAGATTCAAGTCATTTAACAAGTGTCTTTGAGAGAACTTTCGGGACACTTGTGACTTAACCATGTACCCCGTCACTCTGCATAATTGATCCCTGCTATGCTGCCTTACTGCATGTTCTTGTTTGATTGTTGCTTAGGGTTTGCATGCTAGTATCTGTTATGCTGATTAGTTACATGATTAGGTTTTCGAATATTTATCAATTGCATACACCAGTTTAACATGCATTGAATAGTTAAAATGATTTATATGAAATAATGATGAACAATTTAATCAACCGTTAGACCAGATCACCCCAACTTGTTCCGGTAGGAAACCCATGTTCATGTTTTTGTTTATTCAACAATTCATGCCATGATTCGGATATCTCAAATGTCCGAGATTGGGGAACAAGACTCGAGGATGGTTGTTGGTTAAATTGGTTGCTACATTTGGGACAACTTCCGGTGTAGTTTACATTCCATAACTGTTATCCACGTGACATGTTATTTATCTGATTGCGGACAACTCTACGTTAGATAGATAATAGGCTAGGAGTTATGGCTCATTAGGAAATATAGATGTCATCTTAACTAAGGCTTTATCCCATTAACTACCCCTAAATAGCATAAGTAATTATCATAGTAAACACTCGCTTCACCTATAAGTTCTCGTTGCCACCTCCCCTCCACTTTACTTTATTTTAATTTAATTTTAGATAATTAGTAGTTAGTTAAAACCAAAACAAATCAAAAATCTCTTTTAAACCCCAGCTAAATCCACATAGATAACTGAAGTCCTAGATCCCATGCCCGTTGTAGTTTGAAGAACGACCCTAGGTCATACCTATCGCTGTACTCACCCATAGCTTTAGTATACTTAGGCCCAGCAAAACAAATTTTAAAACCCTCTGGTGGCCGTGCCCGGAGGAAGGTCCGCAACGACGCGAGTGAAATCGCAACCGACCTCTTGGCACCCATCAGAGTGGGGGCAGAAAAGTTCTTGGGATATATGGTGACCAAGAGAGGGATAGAAGCTAGCCCAGAACAGATCAAAGCTATTCTTAATCTGAAGTCTCCATCAAGTCCAAAGGATATACAAAGGTTAACGGGAAGGATAGCAGCTCTGAACCGTTTTATTTCAAGATCCTCTGACAGATGCAAGGAATTCTATGATATCCTAAAGAAGAATAAAAAATTCAAATGGGGAGAAAAGCATGAAGCTGCATTTCAAGGATTGAAGGATTACTTGTCATCCGCTCCTTTGTTGATGAAGACTGAGAATGGTGAACCGTTGTTTCTCTATTTATCAGTATCCAGAAATGCTGTAAGTGCAGTGCTCGTGAAGGATCATGAAGGGCAACAATATCCTGTGCACTATGTAAGTAAAAGCCTATTAGATGCTGAAACCAGGTATTCTCATCTCGAAAAACTTATACTTGCATTAGTCATGGCATCAACTAAACTTAGGCATTATTTTGAAACACACCTTATCCATGTAAGAACTAATTATCCTATTAAAAACGTTTTGAGAAAACCGGAAATGTCAGGACGTTTAGCTAAATGGTCTGTAAAATTAAGTGCTTATAATCTAATTTATGAACCTAGGAACGCAATTAAATCTCAAGCTTTCGCGGATTTTATTGCTAACTTTACTAGTGATCTCCAAAATGAAGTAGATTTAGAAGTGCAAGAACTAAATCAAATAAGTGAAAGATGGACATTATATACTGATGGTGCTTCTAATGTAAAAGGGACTGGATTAGGAATTGTATTAAAATCACCTCAAGGTGATATCATACCTCAAGCCATAAGATGTGAATTTCAAGCTACAAATAATGAGGCAGAATATGAAGCATTAATTGCCGGATTACAATTAGCTAGGGATATTGGAATAAAATACTTAAATGTGTATGTTGACTCATTGTTGATTGCTAATCATTATAATGGATCTTATACTGTAAAAGTAGATAGATTAGCTACGTATTTGGAGATTGTTAAGGATCTTGCAGGTTGCTTTGAGATCTTCGACATTCAACAGGTACCACGTGAGGACAACACTGAAGCGGATGCTTTGGCTAATCTAGGATCAAGTCTAAGGATCCCACCAGATGTCAAAATACCAATTATACATATTGCAGCGCCTGCCATCGCTGATAAGGATCACAACGAAGAGCAAGTGTGTGACATTGAGGATCCTCAGCCTGGAGACAAATCGAATGCATCAGGTTCTAGGGGTAAGTCGGGATCATGGATGCAGCCGATTATGGAATATATACAACACGATGTGATCCCTAAGGATGAAAACAATCCTAAAGCCTTCAGGTTAAAGGTATCCCATTTTACTATTGAAAATGGTATATTGTATAAAAAATCACTTGCAGGACCATTATTGCGATGCCTTGAGGATCCTGAAGCAAAAATAGTTCTCAAGGATATACATGAAGGCGATTGTGGGAATCATTCTAGGGGCAGAGCATTATTTTCAAAAGCATTGAGAACAGGATACTTCTGGCCTACTATGAAGAAGGATTCCATGGATTTTGCTCGCAAATGTGACGCTTATCAAAGGCATGGAAACATCAATCATCAACCAGCAGAACCGATGCATCCGATTATTTCACCATGGCCGTTTATGAAATGGGGGATGGATATTGTTGGAAAACTACATGTTGCTCCAGGAGGAAAAGTGTTTATGCTTGCAATGACGGAATATTTTTCAAAATGGATTGAAGCTGAAGCATTCGTTCAAGTAAAGGAAAAGGATGTTATCTCATTCATCAAGAGACATATCCTCACAAGGTTTGGGATCCCGGCAGAAATAGTGTGTGACAATGGATCTCAATTTATTGGAAGAAGAACAACTAAGTTTTGTGAAAGTTGGGGAATCAAGATGATAACTTCAACTCCAGTCCATCCTCAAGCCAATGGACAAGCAGAGTCTAGCAATAAAATTATAATCAACAATATGAAGAAGAGGCTGGATGCTAAGAAAGGAAGATGGGCTGAAGAATTGCCTTTTGTTTTATGGGCTGATAGGACCACAGAAAAGGAGGCAACTAAGCAAACTCCTTTTGCTTTGGTGTTTGGATCCGAAGCTATGATCCCAACAGAGATGGTAATCCCAACGATAAGATCCCGGATGCAGACTTTGGAAGCAAACAAGGAAGCGTTGATTCAGGATCTGGATACTGTGGATGAGTTAAGGGATCGCGCTAAATTCAGGATTGCAGCATACCAACAGAGGATTTCAAGATCCTACAACAAGAATGTCAGGATAAGAAGGTTTCGAATAGGAGATTTGGTATTAAGGAAAGTATTTCAAAATACTAAGAATCCTGCAGAAGGAAAGCTAGCACCAAAGTGGGAAGGTCCATATTTAATAGATTCGGATGCTGGAAAGGGGGCATATTGGTTGGCCAATATGGATGGTGAACTACTTCCAAGATCCTAGAATGCCATTCATTTGAAGCTCTACCATGTGTAAGTTGAATGTTTTTATTTCAACACAAAAGGTACTTCTGTGATCCTTAACTTTTCATTGATTTTAATACTTTTTACTATATATGTATGTGTGTATTATAATTATATATATATATGTATGAAAGTTTATTATGATTATTATTCTCATTGAATACCCTACTGACTTAAGCATCGGAGGAGTGTTAGGCAAACTAACACCCACCTTTACCCAAGATTTTGTATTTGTTGTAGTTCATATACTTAAGGATCATGGAATGAAGATTAGGGGTTGGCCACCTCTCCTCCGTTAAGGATCCCAGCGATTCTCTAAGGTTTAGAGGTTTCCGTACGGATAAACACCTCTCTACGAAAAGGGTTTTGACACCTCACCGGGTGCGCACGATGTTTGATTATAGTGCCACGGTTAGGGAATCGGTGATGCCTCTGGTACCCGACAACTTCATTTCCATTAGCCTATAGATCAAGCGCTAACGAATGTCGATACTGATGTGCACTATACGTATCGATCTAAGGTTTGTGTCGTTTTCACGTCACTCTAAGGTTTGTAATGTTTTCACATTACCATTTGGTTAGGCATTTTCATGTCTCAAATGGCGTAGCCCAAGAATCAAACGGTTTGTAATATTTTCACATTACCTAATGGTTTGGCATTTACATGTCACTCTTATAGTTTTCATAAACTATCCAATGGTTATAATGTATTCACATTATCAAAAAATTTCATTAGTTAAGTCTAATAAATAACTTTATTAGTTCTAATGTTTTCATGATTATCAAAAGCTGTTTTGATCTAAGGATCGCAAAATCTTTTTAAGATCACAACATTTTTCAAAAAACAAATTGTTTTCACAATTACTTGACAAATTATTAACATTTATATGTTACAGGAATTACTCATTGGGAGTACGTCATTATCGGCAGTTTATTTTAGGATCTTGAAATCTCAGGATCTTAAATTCCAGTCTATATGAAATACGGTTAAGGATCCTTGAATCTGAGGATCCCTATCCGGTCATTATCTCAGATCCAGTTAAGGATCCTTGAAGCCTGTAATGTTGAGAAAAACTTCTCATTATCTTAGATGTATCTTGAGGGAATCTCCTCAGGATCCTATTTCTAAGCAGATATCGAGCAAATATACATACTGAGGGAATCTCCTCAGTATCCTGAAGACGCAAGACATAGATGATGTCCTAATATTATTAACAGCGAAAGATCTAAGGATTGTACAATCCTAAGATCAAAGTTTAAAACTGTAGGAAATAAAAATGTCTTGTGGCCTACATAAACCACATTCAACACAGCCATGGTTGACCACACCGGATCAACCTCACCCCGAAATAATTGTTTGTTACAACCGCAAACCAAGAAAATAAAATGCTTAAAGATAAAAGTTGGGCTCTGGCTAGTCATTTGCCTTCCTCGCCCAATGTGTTGTCTTCTGCTACAGATGCCAACCCATCAAGGACCTCTGAAATTGATGCCAGCCGATCCATTTTTGAAGTCCCATGATCTTGAGGATCCGCAGGAGGACTTTGCACAACTGTTGGGGTCTTGGATGCTGATGCGTCCACCACTTCTGGGCCATTGCCCTTGATTTTGGTAAGCTTGGTTTCCCAGGTGTTAACTGGCCACATTGAAGTGTCATAGCCCTTCTCAGAAGCTTCATTGATCATCTTTAGCCGAGCCTCTAGGACAGTCATGGTGGCATCCCTCTTTACCCTAGCAACCAGCTCCTCCTTCATCTCCTCAAATTTGGCATCGGCTTCGGCAGTTATCTTCAGAATATAAGCTTTGAGATCCTTGTTCTCCTTCTTCGACTTTGCCAGTTCGGCTGCATCTTTGTCATGAGCATTCTTCACGACTGTTGACAGTTTGCATATGTCATTAAATGCATTGGCTTTCTCTTTGCAACACTTTGAAAGATGCTCGATGGTCTACACAAAATCAATGTATAAGTGGAGTTATTCTTAAAATAAAAAGCAACGTGAATAAGGATTTTTGTTACCTTGGCAATTTCAGAATCGAGATTGGCAGGATCGAAGGTATCATCAGCCTTCATTTTCTTTGAGGATCTAGAACGCAGGTTGGGCATCTTGGACTTTGCAGCAGCTGGGGTTGACTTTTCCGCTTTATCTTAAGAAGAATCGTTGTCGATATCTAGCAAGTTGATGAATGGGGCTGAAATTCAACAAGAAAGGGAATAAGTCAAGTTAGTATTATGTGAACAAAAAGTGTTGAGTTAGTTTGAACTTACCAGACATGGGGGTTTGGGATTCCTGTGATCCTGCACTTTCGGGTTGATTGGGATGCTTGAAAGTCCTTTCTTCTTCAGGAATCTCTAGAAAAGTTCTTAATTTGCCTTCGGTATCCAAATCAGGGAGCGCTAATGCTGCGAAGTCAGCTGAAATGAGCGAAATCAGGTTAAAATTCATATTTTATATTTTATAAACCCTATAAAAGACCGTCTCCTACCCTTGAGCAACCAGGTAGAAGGAATTTCATTGCTGTTGGATAAGGAATTACGATCAACAAAAAAGAATCTGCTCCTCCAGTTTAGGTCATTTTGTTTGGTTCGCAATACCAGATGAGTGCGATGGGGTTTAACTTTGAACAGGAAATAATGCGAACCGTGGGTTCTGAGATGGTAGGTTTGGGCTAATTCAGGAGATCCTAAATCTATGGCATGAGAGTCAACTACGGTCTTGTAACACCCCCAAATTCGGTCAGCGCGGTCAACGTATGATTAGCGGAAGCATCAGTTTAAGCGGGGGTGCTGACGTCAACTTTGGACAGTCATGCCATATCAGAGCTTATGATTATTGCTGAACAGTAAATTAAGATGCCATTTATGAAGTTAGTTTGTAACAAAAAGAACTACAACTCGTTAAAGTCGTAGACTAGTATTATAAAATACAATATGTTATAAAATACACAGTTTCCGAAAGAACGTTTCATAAGTATAATTAATGTAAATCAGTATATACTAAGAAATCTTAAGTGTCCCAAAATGTGACATCCTAATTAGTCGCGGGTCGCCTAACTCTATATACGTGCAGTCTTATTTATGCTGCTAGTTACCTGAAAAACATAGTAAAAAGGTCAACAAAATTGTTGAGTGAATTTACAGGTTTTTATAAGTATGGTTTGTTAAACCAAATTCATTTGTAAGTTGTTGACATGCGAGTCAAATAATTTTCGTTTCATAAGAGTTGTAGGAACGTAAGTATCCTATGTTTGTAGAAAAGCATCATCCTATGTTCATACGAAAGCATACAAGTATTCACAAATAGTTCGTAATCATGGTATGAAAACATTCATACAATCAATAGCATATAAGCACAAAAGCAATTACATACAGATATTGCACGTTATAGCAAAAACATTAGATATGTTTTTCACCCCTATTTAAAAGTAGTAAAAACAGTAAAAGTAGGGGCTGTGAACACACAGTAAGCGATAGCTAGCGATAGTCAAAAGTAAGATGTCTACAGCGGCGTCCCTCAATGTCCTAGATGCAAGAAATAGTAATATAAGTAGTTGACTAAATGTCAAACTATTGCTAATCGTTCACTCGTTGAAAGATCGTTATTGTTTGTAAATTTGTACGTTCCGTTGGTGATGATTTCGTAATAATAATAATTTCCAAAAAGATATTATCTTTATACATTATGCTAATTAAGAAACATTATTAATTAAGAGTGTATAAAAGGGTGTACTTTAATTACTTACATATTCAAATATAAATAAACAATTTGAGATGCTTGTCATTAGCCTATGTAGTACAATAGTAGGCAATCATACTTCAATCATAAGTGGCGTTTTAACAAATGTTCTTTAGTTGCCAAGGCTTCAACTCATCAAAGTTATGTTGTTATCTTTGATTAGTCAGCAAGTGGATAATTCTATCCATATTATATATATTATCGATATTAATTTCAAGCACATCTTAAATTTACTCAAATGTATTAACGTGTCATAATTTGATTTCTTGACAGCCGATCGGAAATTAGGGTCCACCCAATCGGGTATCCAAATATACACCCTTTCGGGTTTAAAGGCTTACCCGTCCGGGTTTGCAATCTTACCCGTTCGGTTATGTTTTCTCAGCCATTCGGCTATCATCATTTCGTACTCTCACCCGATCGGCTATTGATAGTCGCCCGATCGGCTATTGTGGTCCATCTCGGTTTTTCAGTTTCATTTACAAAATCAAGTCACAACAAGTTTGCAATCGAATTTTTGGAGACAATAAGTTAATTATAACACTAGTACACAATTGTATAAACATTATAAACATGAAAATATAAGGGAAAAATGATGGGTTGCTCACGGTGGTAGTGAAGCCAGGAGTGAGGGTGGTGGTGCCGAGAAGATGGTGCACGATGGTGACGATGATGAAGTTGCTCTTTCTCTTGCTCCCTCTTTTCTCGGATTATGATGATGATGTCAACGTGACTATGATGGTGGCGGTGGTTGAGTGAGCCAAGAGAAGAGAGAGTGATGGTGATGATGTTGAAGATGATTAAGTGATCATAGTTTTTGTTTGTGTTTAATGGTTTTAGAAAATGATGAAGATGAGGATGTTTTCTTGCTCCTACTCTCTCACTACTGCTGCTGCTTCTTGCGTTGAAGTTCCACAGAGAAAAAAACAACAGTGTTCTTTGTGAATTATTGGGGGTTAGGTTGGAGTCATCAAAAAAAATCACTGAGGGAGTATTATAAAATACTTAAAGTTCAAGATTTTCAAAGGGAGCATGGCCATGTGCGTATCTGTCTAGAAGATCTTTTAGATTTGTGTGATAGTTTGGGTTTTTAACCCGTTAATTTCGCGTACGGGTATAATTAGTACAATATAAAATATAATATTTTATATTTTTATTCTGTAGGTGATCTCCAGATACGTTATTTAAAATCAGAATAATGATGTTATCGTTATTTTAGACTGTTGTACCATTTGTACATTTTTACTGCGCGTATCCAATTGGGCGCCGAATTTCAGTTAAATTATGAATTCATATTTTGAGGTAATGTTCCAAATGGTAAAACAGGAATGGCAAAAATAACATTTTTGTTATTTTTGACCTTTAGGCAAGTTTTATAATTGTTTATGTTCGTGTATAACGTGTCCTAAATAGTCGTCTAAAGGTTCCCGAACAACTTTTGTTCTATTCTATAATAGTTTCAAATAAAAAGACTTCAAAAGTAGTTTGAAAACCTTTTTGGACTTTTGTACTGTGTCCGATATGTTAAATAATAAACGTATAATATATTATATTTTATCCATAATCTAAATATAATAATAATCGTAATTAATAATTTTCGAATTATTAATTATTTTTGTATCACCAACTTATTGTATTTATTTCTGTTGACTTCGTCCCGATAAGTTTGTACGTAATTATAGTTAATTACGAAATACATAATACTTTTTGTTTAAAAGTATTGGGCTTGCTAGGCTTATATCACATTAAAAGTTTTGTTAAAACTTAACTAGGAAATTAGCGTAAAATGCATATGTTTACTGTTCTTAATTGTACTCAAATTTGCGGGGTGTCACATTCTCCCCTTGTTAAAGAAATTTCGCCCTCGAAATTTAAGTTATGTTATGAGTTGTTTGCTCATGTATACCTTGTCTCATGACTCAATTGTAGCTAAGTCTTTTGACTGAGAGTAGGCCTAAATTGTCTAGATCGAATTTGAAGGTAGTCATTCCTTGACCTGTTTCGTAGTTCACAAGTGTAGTTGGGAGTGGGGTCTATATATTAACATGCACATATATAATAGTCTAGTGTGTCGATCATAGTAGACTGTGTATCACCCACTGATAGCTGGGTATGTGTTAAGTAGTGTGACGTTCAGTCGGGTTTGTCTTCCTCCCCTTGTTAGGCTAGTGCCTTGCTAGCAACTAAAAGAAAATAGAGAGAAGGCTTTCTATGCGATGACCTTTCACATCCGAGGGATTAATGTCTGCTCATTAGTTCACTAGTGCTTAGTTATCATCGATATTGGTAGTTTACAATGACATTGTTAATCGTTCATGACTCATGTTGTAGTCCAAAACAGTAGTTATATCATAGTAGTCGTATCCTGACCGTTTCATGGTTCAAATCGTAATTATATTGTGGCTACAGAGTGACCATTTACAAGGTAATCTATCCTTTACTAAATTATTATACGATGGTTGTTTATAGTGTAGTCCTATCGAGACTAATCGGTTGACAAAATAGTGAGTTGACTTGTCCGCTAAATGCAGACCCTGAGTTTAACGTTGACTTAGATATGTCATTCCTATAATGCTTTTGATGTTAAATCAGTAGAGGTGGCATCGAGGAAAGAGTAACATGCGTTTAGTGTCAACCAAAATTAACGAGTTAAGTTCCCTAGAGAATGCGAGGTTGCCATCGTGGCGTTCAAAGTTGTATAAGTTCCCAAAGTTTGCATATATACCAGATCAAGGTATTCCAAATCTAAATCATAGATGGAATCGTAGTTATTATCATAGTCGTTCCCATATTTGTTATTGTAGTTGTTCTCGTAATGGGACTCGTAGTTATCCCCATGGTTGTTATTGTTGGGTTAAGAATTTCGTCGAGCAAAATGATTAATTTATCGTCGGAGAGGCGCTTTTCCAAATTGGTAATTTGAAAAGTGTCATAATGTTGTTAAGCTCCTGAGATAGGTTTAGTTCGTGAGTCTAGGACCAATCCATACAAGGATCTTCGAAAAGTCCTAAATATTTTGTGGGTTAAGTTTTCCCCAAGTTGTGCGACCCCCTTCCAGGGCAATATTTTGTGTAGAGCTTTGTCACCTACTTGAAATTCAAGGGGTTTACAGCGATTATCGGTGACACTCTTTTGTCATTATCGCGTTGATTTCAGTTAGTTAATTACTTGGGACATCTTGTCCGTAGTTTCTTGAATAGTCTAAGAACTAGATAGTTGTCTGTCACTCAACTTTGTCCAATAGAGTGGTGATCGGCACTTGCGTCCGTCTAACGCCTCAAACGGCGCCATTTGTACACTATTGTGATAACCATTGTTGTAAGAAAATCTTGCTAGAAGTTGGTGAGTATCCCAGTTACTCCCAAAGTCAATCACACATGCTCGTAATAAGTCTTTGAGCTTTTGTTTGTATCGTTTGTTCGTTTTGGTCATCGGTTTGTGGGTGGTAGACAGTACTCCTATTAAGATGAGTACCCATTATCTGTTGCAGTAACTGCTAGATGCGAGATGTAAAGTGCTTATCTCTGACGGAGATAATGGTTAGTGGTAATCGTACCAACATATCGAGCACACCATCTCAATTTCATTCCTTGACAACTCGTCCATACCGACTACGACATCAAAACTTTCCAACTCTACCGGTAGTAAGTCTATTTCGAAGAGATGACCTTCAAACGTTAGGATACATCCCAGTACTATTCTTCTTGATTCGATCAACTTACCATCGGCTAATTCTATAATGTGTTTGTCATCTAGTTCACATGAGTCAACTTCTAAAAGTTGAGTCATCGTTTTCCACTACATCTCGGTGATGGTGTTAGGATTCATTCAATTTCGTTTTGTTGGATTGTCGTCCAAAAGTAAGTTTTTGTTGGGATGTCACCCAAGATACAGTTTAGTTGAGATGTCTACTCAAATTACAACTTAGGTGGAATGTCTGCCCCTAATATAGTTTAGTTGTTGGCTTCGTAGAAACACAAGTTTATCAATTATGAGAAACATTTCCTAAATAAGTAATAGCAAGAAACACAGGCTATTTAAATAAAATAACATTCCCCAAAATAGTTATCGCAGGAAACACAGGCTGATCCAACTAAGGATCAACATTTCCAAAGTCTACCGGTCGTTCTCCGGTTTGTAATACTGCTAGTCGTTCTCCAGCAAATCATAGCACTGGTCGTTCTCCAGTTTATCTACCGGTCATTCTCCGGTTTAAAGCCTTACTGGTACGTTCTCCAGTATCTCAAAACATTACCGGTACGTTCTCCGGTTAATTCAAAATGATACCGGTCGTTCTCCGGTTCATAAATGCGTACTGGTATGTTCTCCAGTATCCTATTCAAAGTGTTTGTAGGAATGTTTTTCAAAGTTATTGTTTCCATTGGAACGCTATCCAAAATATAGTTTTCATTGGAATGTTATCCAATATATAGTTCTTGTTGGAAAGTAATCCAAAATATCGTTCTCGTTGGGATGTTATCCAAAAATATAGTAAAACATTTTTGTAGACAAATTTTATAAAAATTGTCAAAATAAGTTTGTCATTTGTGGGGAGGAGTTTGTTTCACATAATTGGGTCTGGTTACCCTAGTGGCTGTTTGAGATTCCATCTCGATTAGTGGATACGACCACTTACTATGTTTGTTCTTGTAGTACTCAAGGCACGGTACTCCAATATGTATCACAGTTCCATTTGTTCTCTCCATCCATTCGACTGATAAGTTGTCAGTCCTAATCATTATGTTTAGTGAGGGTTTGTTCGATCCTTTAGAAAGTGATAGTTTGTTTGCATAGTGGTCAACTATGACTAAGTAGTTGTCAAATATCACTTTCGTATGATAGTGTTTATATAAAATGTGATGGGTTTTATATGTATCCATCAAATAGAGGTTTTAATATAGTACAGTAGAGGTACGGCCCACCGTACGTAGGTTTAATGAAGATAAGATAAATATGTTCCTACAGTTGTCATGTTATAGTCATCATCATGCTGACCCCAGCTACACTCTCTGCCACTCGAGCATGCTCTTCTAGCATCTGTGCTCGGGCATAGGTAGCATAGGCAGTTTCATTTTCCAAGTTCGTGTGGCCTTCAACAAGTTCTAGGCGCTCGTATGTGGATCATGTCTCCATCCAATCGGGTGCATTGCTTTGTGATCTCTTTAAACATTATTTCGTGTATCTGGGAGTTCCCTGAATAGTGTGTGGAGTGCGGCAACCAAGGTAGGAACCATTAGTTTTATATACGTTTGTTCGTAACAAGTGGGAGGTCGTAAAAGTGTAATGATGTTGGTTGATGGTTTCTCGTGTATCGAGTTGTCCTTGTTACCCCAACAATATTTGAGAAGTCACGCGTAGGAACACGCAATTATTCATCTAGACGCATTGCGACAGTAGTTGTCATATAGTGAGTTAGGCGTATGCAAATATGTGCATGCATATTCTAGCCAAGGCTATAGTCTAGGTCTCTAAGGCTTTCAGGTCGCTTAAAGACTTCTAGTTCACTATAACCAATGGCTCTGATACCAAATCTGTAACACCCCCAAATTCGGTCAGCGCGGTCAACGCGTGATTAGCGGAAGTATCAGTTTAAGCGGGGGTGCTGACGTCAACTTTGGACAGTCATGCCATATCAGAGCTTATGATTATTGCTGAACAGTAAATTAAGATGCCATATATTTATGAAGTTAGTTTGTAACAAAAAGAACTACAACTCGTTAAAGTCGTAGACTAGTATTATAAAATACAATATGTTATAAAATACACAGTTTCCGAAAGAACGTTTCATAAGTATAATTAATGTAAATCAGTATATACTAAGAAATCTTAAGTGTCCCAAAATGTGACATCCTAATTAGTCGCGGGTCGCCTAACTCCATATACGTGCAGTCTTATTTATGCTGCTAGTTACCTGAAAAACATAGTAAAAAGGTCAACAAAATTGTTGAGTGAATTCACAGGTTTTTATAAGTATGGTTTGTTAAACCAAATTCATTTGTAAGTTGTTGACATGCGAGTCAAATAATTTTCGTTTCATAAGAGTTGTAGGAAAGTAAGTATCCTATGTTTGTAGAAAAGCATCATCCTATGTTCATACGAAAGCATACAAGTATTCACAAATAGTTCGTAATCATGGTATGAAAACATTCATACAATCAATAGCATATAAGCACAAAAGCAATTACATACAGATATTGCACGTTATAGCAAAAACATTAGATATGTTTTTCACCCCTATTTAAAAGTAGTAAAAACAGTAAAAGTAGGGGCTGTGAACTCACAGTAAGCGATAGTCAAAAGTAAGATGTCTACAGCGGCGTCCCTCAAAGTCCTAGATGCAAGAAATAGTAATATAAGTAGTTGACTAAATGTCAAACTATTGCTAATCGTTCACTCGTTGAAAGATCGTTATTGTTTGTAAATTTGTACGTTCCGTTGGTGATGATTTCGTAATAATAATAATTTCCAAAAAGATATTATCTTTATACATTATGCTAATTAAGAAACATTATTAATTAAGAGTGTATAAAAGGGTGTACTTTAATTACTTACATATTCAAATATAAATAAACAATTTGAGAAGCTTGTCATTAGCCTATGTAGTACAATAGTAGGCAATCATACTTCAATCATAAGTGGCGTTTTAACAAATGTTCTTTAGTTGCCAAGGCTTCAACTCATCAAAGTTATGTTGTTATCTTTGATTAGTCAGCAAGTGGATAATTCTATCCATATTATATATATTATTGATATTAATATCAAGCACATCTTAAATTTACGCAAATGTATTAACGTGTCATAATTTGATTTCTTGACAGCCGATCGGAAATTAGGGTCCACCCAATCGGGTATCCAAATATACACCCTTTCGGGTTTAAAGGCTTACCCGTCCGGGTTTGCAATCTTACCCGTTCGGTTATGTTTTCTCAGCCATTCGGCTATCATCATTTCGCACTCTCACCCGATCGGCTATTGATAGTCGCCCGATCGGCTATTGTGGTCCATCTCGGTTTTTTAGTTTCATTTACAAAATCAAGTCACAACAAGTTTGCAATCGAATTTTTGGAGACAATAAGTTAATTATAACACTAGTACACAATTGTATAAACATTATAAACATGAAAATATAAGGGAAAAATGATGGGTTGCTCACAGTGGTAGTGAAGCCGGGAGAGAGGGTGGTGGTGCCGAGAAGATGGTGCACGATGGTGACGATGATGAAGTTGCTCTTTCTCTTGCTCCCTCTTTTCTCGGATTATGATGATGATGTCAACGTGACTATGATGGTGGCGGTGGTTGAGTGAGCCAAGAGAAGAGAGAGTGATGGTGATGACGTTGAAGATGATTAAGTGATCATAGTTTTTGTTTGTGTTTAATGGTTTTAGAAAATGATGAAGATGAGGATGTTTTCTTGCTCCTACTCTCTCACTACTGCTGCTGCTTCTTGCGTTGAAGTTCCACAGAGAAAAGAACAACAATGTTCTTTGTGAATTATTGGGGGTTAGGTTGGAGTCATCAAAAAAAATCACTGAGGGAGTATTATAAAATACTTAAAGTTCAAGATTTTCAAAGGGAGCATGGCCATGTACGTATCTGTCTAGAAGATCTTTTAGATTTGTGTGATAGTTTGGGTTTTTAACCCGTTAATTTCACGTACGGGTATAATTAGTGCAATATAAAATATAATATTTTATATTTTTATTTTGTAGGTGATCTCCAGATACGTTATTTAAAATCAGAATAATGATGTTATCATTATTTTAGACTATTGTACCATTTGTACATTTTTACTGAGCGTATCCAATTGGGCGCCGAATTTCAGTTAAATTATGAATTCATATTTTGAGGTAATGTTCCAAATGGTAAAACAGGAATGGCAAAAATAACATTTTTGTTATTTTTGACCTTTAGACACGTTTTATAATTGTTTCTGTTCGTGTATAACGTGTCCTAAATAGTCGTCTAAAGGTTCCCGAACAACTTTTGTTCTTACTATTTTCTATAATAGTTTCAAATAAAAAGACTTCAAAAGTAGTTTGAAAACCTTTTTGGACTTTTGTACTGTGTCCGATACGTTAAATAATAAACGTATAATATATTATATTTTATCCATAATCTAAATATAATAATAATCGTAATTAATAATTTTTGAATTATTAATTATTTTTGTATCACCAACTTATTGTATTTATTTCTGTTGAGTTCGTCCCGATAAGTTTGTACGTAATTATAGTTAATTACGAAATACATAATACTTTTTGTTTAAAAGTATTGGGCTTGCTAGGCTTATATCACATTAAAAGTTTTGTTAAAACTTAACTAGGAAATTAGCGTAAAATGCATATGTTTACTGTTCTTAATTGTACTCAAATTTGCGAGGTGTCACAGGTCTGAATCACAGAGAGGGTACGCCAAATCATAGGCATGGCTTGAATAAAACAAAGCTTGGTGGTAGTGAAAAACTCAGTGATTAAAGGGGGAAAAGGGAATTTAAGACCGATTGTAAAAGGATATTCCGGAAAGCAAATCCACCTGTCGGAAGAAAGGTCCGGTGGGCATAAAGGGTCGAAAGCTTTGAAAATGGTATTAGGGGGAAATGAACCTTTGGTTCTCAGTAGCTCGATATCGGAATCGTTAAAAGAACAAGGTTCAGGGTTCAAAACCAAACCCTGAGTATCATACTCCGGACGATTATCTCCGTTTTTAAAAGGAATTAAAGACATGATGGACAAAACGATCAGATATGGAAAAAAGGGGAGATAAAGATTTTTTCCTGCAAATCGGTGGCGGTTAGCGGCAGAGTGAAGATGAATAAAAGGATTCAAGCATCGAAATGGATATAAACCCTTAGGCGCGGTAACCGATACATCTACCTAACACACTTTGAGCAGTTATCTTGGGAAGTTATAACGTTCAAGGATCCTTAAAAACGTTATAACTTCGGGGGCAATTGTTGTGGGTAGATTTTTACCTAACTTTGCAGGATCCTAATTAGCATCATGTGTATACCACGCAGGTATGAAAGTCGTTTATATTTTATGTTCATATCTCGGGGTAATGATAGTTTGTGTGTCTGATTTCAGGATCACTAACGCAATTAAGGATCCTGGATATATTCTTGTTATTTGTCTTGCAGGATCCTAGTCAGGATATATTTATCTAACATAATCATGCAGGATACTGAATGAGGAGGATCCTTAAGTGAGGATCCTAAGTTTATTCTGGAATATGCATAGCTCAGGATCCTGAACCCGTATTAGTTCAGGATTATGTGCTGATTAACACGTTTATTTTTCTTAAGTATTGACCAGGTCTTAGGAGAAACGCGTTAATGAGATATGCTCCGGATTACGTGAAGAGGATCTGATACGATTCCATGAAGACGAAGTCTTATGCACGTGTGGAATAGAGTCAAAAGAGACGTTGGTGGTCTTCATCATTCCTCGGAGGATCCCTGATATTTCGGAATTATTGTTAAACGCTCTTAGTATATAAACGAGGCTTAGGTGATCGATTAGGTTAACGTTTACTCACTACTCACAGCTAAAAAACACTCACACACTTTGCTCTCACTCTCGTTTACGAATATTTCATCAACACTTAGCTAAAATCACACACAAATTCACTTAGCCGATCATCCTTGTGCTCTTAGTTTGTAATCAATTACTTTCATTTTTATAAGATTAACAAAGGCAAGGATCGTTTGATCCTTCCCGAGGTTTTGTGCCGGCGATCAACCTTGATCAAGGGCTTTCCTCGTATATCATCGTGTCGATTTTATTTACTTATCATTTATATTGCTTCCATAGCATTCTGTTCACATTTTTATCTTCAACATTGTCATTATCTTTAATTTATACTCAAACTTTGATATTAAAACGTTTGTTCAACAAGGATCCACGGATTCAATCAATCTTTTTAACACAAAATATTGACTTACTAATAGAGATAATCGTGTAAAGGCGTAATTATCTTGATAGTAATTTTAACACCTGACCTCACAAACTAATTTTTGATCACTTAATTGCTTTTAGTAATTTTTGACCAAAACAGGTACTATTTTGCTGATGGGATATACCCATGTTGGGCATCGTTTGTTAAAGGGTTTTCTAGTGAAGTTGATCCAAAAAGAGTGGAGTTTACCAAAGCACAAGCATCTGCACGAAAAGATGTTGAAAGGGCCTTTGGTGTGCTTCAAGGCCGATGGCATATACTACAACAACCGACAAGAGCTTATAAGGTCAACTTTATCAAAAGAATCATGTATACATGCATACTGTTGCATAATATGATCCAAGAAGACCAAGGGTTCAATATCGCTGAAAACGAAGATTATCATGTTGCTGGTAGGAATTTGCAAACGACTTGGATCGAGAGATGTGATACATATAGGCAGAATAGCAAGGAACTGCGCGATAGAGACATTCACGACTCCCTCCGAGCCGATCTTATGGAACATATTTGGGAGTATCATCCGTAGTTTTATGTTTGTTAATCTTGTAGTTTTATGATGTACTTTTTAATATTTGTGAACTTTTAATTAATGTATTTTAATTTAATTGTTTTATTTTAATATATTTGTTTTATATTTAATTTGTTTTATTTAATTTGTTTTATAAAAGATAAAATAATAATAAAATAATCAACTGAACACTGAACACTGAACTGAACACTGAACCTCAAGATTAACCATTACCCCACTTTTCTGTTTCAGTGTTCAAGTTGAGTGTTCTCAAGAACACCGAACTGAATACTGAAATTTCATCGACCACTATGTGCTCTGATACAAATACAAAGAGAAAGAAAACCCAAAACCTCGTAAATTTACAAAAAGATAATAATAATAGTACTACGTAATAATTAAAAAAATTGTAATAAATAAATAAATATATAATCCTTGAGGATAATGATAACAATTTTCGTCAATGGCCTTTCCCTAGAAATAATAATATTAAAAAAATAAACAATATTATAAATACAAAATATTACCATTTAAAAGTTTGGTCGATCAATTTCACAAGCGACTCCATCTTCATCCTCCATTTCTTCTTGCACATAAACAATCAAACTTTTTAACAATTCAACATTTAAAAATGGGAGTTGAATTAGTAACATCATCAGATACTAATCATAATAATTCAAGTATTGCTGCTCGTGGGCGATTAGCTGTTTTATCAGCTCATCTTTCTGCTTGTGTTGAACCCAATGATTTCACACCTGTTCTTCAATCATCACCTGTTTCTGCTCAAGTTTTTGTATCACCAACCCCAAATCTAAAAGGTTCTTTAACCATCGCCGACGAAAGAACCGGCAAAAAGTACAAAATTCAAGTTTCCGATCATGGTACCGTCAAAGCCACCGACTTAAAAAAGGTATACCCATTTATAAAAATTCAATCTTTTTTGTTAATTAGGGTTTGTTAGTTGTAGATTGTTTATTAGGGTTTATAATGATTATGTATGTATGTACCAGATCATAAATGTTTAGGATAAATATTTGGGTTAGGTGTTAGAAAATGTATCCTACTTTATATCTTTTTGTTATTGTTATATATATTGAACTTTAACTTTAAATCTTTAATTATTGGTATTTTATGTATTTTGATCTTGTATAACCTTTGATAAGGCTGTTATGTAATAAAATATACTGATTACTTGATGAAGAAGATACAAAAATACTATATATGAGGGTTTGATGAATCTAAAGAAATTTTCAAAGTTGGATATACCTCCAGTATAACTTTTGGGTAATGTTTGATGTATTTTCAAACGCTTAATCCTAAAAGCTATTGTTTTTTTCTCAATGTCAACCTTTTTAATATGTTAGTTCAAGTGTGTGTTTTAGTTGAGTTATTGTATACATTGAGGTGAAGCTAGTGGCGAATATGTATAATTTGTTGCTATTGCAGATAACGAAAGGTGATAATGATAAGGGTTTGAAGCTTTATGATCCGGGGTATCTTAACACGGCTCCTGTTCGGTCATCGATTTGCTACATTGATGGTGATGAAGGGATTTTGAGATACAGAGGGTACCCAATCGAAGAGTTGGCTGAGAGTAGCTCATTCTTAGATGTAGCCTATCTTTTAAGTAAGTGCCAGTTTTTTTTCTCTCCCTCATTAAGATGAAGAATTGTTGCTTGTTTTATGTGCTAAATGAACTGCTTTAGTGACTTGGTTCATTTTCATCTTTTACCTCACTTAGCTGGACATTTATACCTACTAGCAGTCCCTAAAAACTTAACTGTTTACAATAAAAATTCCAGAGGATCCTCAAAAATCTTGTTTTCGTATGCTCTTTGTTAGTCATGTGTCTGCTTTTATTTACCGACATTGTCGTTTGCAGTGTACGGGAACTTGCCTTCTCAGAGCCAATTAGCAGACTGGGAGTTCACTGTAGCACAACATTCGGCTGTTCCACAGGGAATACTGGTAAGATGGTTTTACATTCAATCTTGCACACAATCTGGATAGAATATGGCGAGTTGCTATCTCTTCAAGTAATTTTACTTGCATACAATACAGCAATTGCAGATCAGTTAATTAAAGAGCCCTTACAGTTTTCTGGTTGGCTTCAACTAGATTTAGTAAAACTACTACAATTTATAACAAAGTATGTTTAGTCTATAAGGATATAAGCTCATGATTAATAAAAAACACAAGCTCATGTATATTAGATAGAAAGTGGATCATCTTCGCTTTTCTGAAAAACATAAAACCATTGTGGCAGGATATTATTCATGCTATGCCTCATGATGCTCATCCAATGGGTGTTCTGGTCAGTGCAATGAGCGCCCTTTCTGTATTTCATCCCGATGCTAACCCTGCTCTTAGAGTAAGTAATCCTTCTTCGTTATTACACATTAAAGCTTCTACATAAACCCTTAACCACATTATCTATGACTCGCTTGAGATAATCAACTCAATCGTATTTTGTTGATATAGGGTCAAGATCTGTACAAATCCAAGCCAGTGCGTGACAAGCAAATAGTGCGCATACTTGGGAAGGTTTGACTCTACACCACTTCATCTGTATCCTTTTTCCCTACATTTATACTGTATAAGTTGGTCTTATTCTGTGCGTCTTACGCACTATTGATTAATGGTCAGGCACCCACTATTGCAGCAGCAGCATATCTGAGGATGGCAGGGAGGCCTCCCGTTCTTCCTTCTAGCAACCTTTCTTACTCAGAGAACTTCTTATACATGCTAGATTCATTGTATGTCTACTTGGGATATTTTTCCTTGTTATTACTGATTCAAATGTTACAGATGCGATTACGCTATTGTCTATATTGAAGTATATCACTAGGCCCAAAGATATGCAAATATACTCTCTGAATTGCATCTGAACTAAGGGTGTCATACATTTCATCTTGCAACCTTTTAATTGATCCGAGACTTTATTTTGCTTGATTGTGATATGTGCTCTATATACTTTGCAGAGGTGACAAGTCCTACAAACCCAATCCTAGACTTGCTCGAGTACTCGATATTCTTTTTATATTACATGCAGAACATGAGATGAACTGCTCCACAGCAGCAGCCAGGCATCTTGCATCAAGGTAACCATTTATTTCCTTAGCTATTTTATATTTGAGGTGACATCTTTCAGTCGGTTCAGGTTATGTTTTATCTTTAATGGGTTAAAGGGGTCATATATAAAAAGTTAGCTTAACATGTTGAATGTCACCAAACTGTAGTTAGTGCATAAAATGTTCTAAATGACTGTAACAAACAAATGAAGCTATCGTTGGAAGATATAATCTTTGTGATCTTTACACATTAATTTTTGATAAAATAAAATGATGTTTTGGGATAGAATTGTTTTGGCTCAACCCAATCTGACTCGTAATAAAGTTACACGTTTTGACTCAATACCCTACCCGCCTATTGTCAACCCCAAATGTTATAGCAACCAATGATTGGAATGTACATGCAGTGGTGTTGATGTATACACAGCTCTTGCTGGAGCGGTTGGAGCACTGTATGGTCCTCTCCATGGTGGAGCAAATGAGGTACGTTGACCTTTAAGGGACTCAATCATATCTTCTTTGCTTTTGATACCATAATGAAATGAATCTGCAAATGAAATGACTAAAGGTTAAAACCAAAATAACCGAGCTTTATGTTCTGTTCTGGTATCATAGGCGGTACTAAAGATGCTGAATGAGATTGGAACTGTTGACAATATCCCAGAGTTCATTGAAGGTGTGAAAAACAGGTGAGTTTTCTTGTTTTTGTTGGTCTGACATTTTAAGACCGAAAGAACCAGTAGTGTGGAATTGATGATGATGGTTTTCCATGGTTGATCCTGATCATGTATGAGTCATATCTTCAGGAAACGAAAGATGTCAGGTTTTGGACATCGTGTGTACAAAAACTATGATCCCAGAGCGAAAGTTATTAAAAAGCTGGCAGAAGAGGTTTTTTCGATTGTGGGCAGGGATCCCCTTATTGAGGTATGATATTTAATAGCTGTTACGTAAATGGTGCCCTTTTTAGCTCTTACTAAATTAATAGTTTTCTAGTTCAATATTATTTAACATATTTATCTACTATCATTTTGTCTACAGGTGGCTATTGCTCTGGAGCAAGCTGCACTATCAGATGAGTACTTCGTTAAACGGAAGTTGTACCCAAATGTTGATTTCTATTCTGGGCTGATTTATAGGTATGTCTTGCTTTCATCGAGTTCTGTTTGCTAAATGTGAAATTTGTCTAACAATGTGCTAACTTTTTTGACACAGGGCTATGGGTTTCCCAACTGAGTTCTTTCCTGTTCTATTTGCGATACCTCGAATGGCTGGTTATTTGTCTCACTGGCGAGAGTCCCTTGATGATCCCGACACAAAGATCATGAGGCCAGCACAGGTTTACTTCTTTGAACATAAGTTTTATTTAGCCCTAAGCTTTATTTAGGCCTACTTTGTCAAGTAGGAAATGACGGCATTTCCACATTAAAAACACACATCGGTGATACTTCCAAAATTATTATAGAAAAAATATATAATTCTCATGATGAAGCAACTTCATATGTAAGGATTAGGAGAAAAGCAAACTATTATGGTTGATTTAATTATTAATTTACGGTTAAGTGTGATAGAGACGGTTGCCTGTTTCCAGTAAAACTATCATCCGGATCTTAGTAGATATTTGTGTTGCACCATCCTTTTCAGGTGTACACGGGTGTATGGATGCGTCATTACATTCCTGCGCAAGAACGGATGTCATCAACTGGGGCTGTAGTAGATAAGCTAGGCCAGCTGTCGGTTTCCAATGCCACAAGAAGGAGGTTATCTGGCTCTGGGATCTGAGCTATGTTCGGATGGTGTATGTTATGACTTCTGCTGGTCCATCTTCCGTGTGTCTCAAATAGGTCACGTTCTATTATAATTCATATATCTGATTATCGTACGGTGCTATGATCAAGTTCAAGTTGAACTCCTTTTTTATGAATTCTAGTATTTGGTTGTCAATGAACAATAAAAGCACCTTCATACTTGATGCATATGTTAGTGAACTTCACTGTCACTACATTCTCGTTATGGACACATTGCAAAAGCATATTATGTGATCTTCCCATTTCTTCTCTTTATTTTTAATTTTAATTAAATTTGATTTTTACACTTAATTCCTTCTTACTCCTTTGTGATCTTAGAGTTTAAATTGAGATATGCTTGTTTCTGAATGTCTGATTTGAATGTGAGTATCTATTTCAATATGAAAGTGTGTAGCTTTTGAATCGTATTTGGCATAATTGTGTCAACATTAACGTATGACTTTTAATCATAATGTGGATGTGGATGATTCGTATGACTTTTAATCATAATGTGGATGATTCTCCTGAATATCATGTCAAGTAGATTTACAATCTTCATCTTCCTGAGATATCCCTTATTGACGTAACGTCACTTCTCGCAGGCTTTCTTTGCTAGAGCTAGAAAGACATCTTCACATTTTACATCAAGTATTTTGATTTTTGTTAATTCTTAGACATGAATTTGCTATGAATTCATTCAAGAATTGACATCGAATGTATACTAAAACCGATATCTTCACTATTTTCATCTTTCGACATTTTCCTATCCTTATTTTCAGTAACAATTCTGCATCTTCACATCTTTCTATACAGTCATGTATCTTACATGATGATATACTGGGTACAAAAGATTCTTGAATTTTGGTACAGTCAGTATAAAACTATAATTTATTAGTGAACCTGCTGTTTTTATCTTACAACTACCAGAACTTGTTGGTTTGGAACTCCGTGGAAAAAGTTTTTGGCTTTCGGCCTGTTTACTTTTCACTTAATGGTCTGTTTCCAGACACTTCTTAATCCAGACAGATAAATAGGAGGAAAAATGAAGCCCTTACCAAAAAGATGCTCTTAATGATAAATTTACATTTTTTTTAACATTTTTTCTCCAATAGAATTTGAACACGTCATTTTTTATTCAAACTTTATATCATTTAAGTTTATCATTTTGGTCAAAACAAATATTACATTTACATAAACAGCACTTGTTATAAACAGACATATTTATCCAGACATACATCACATGTAAACAGCACTTAATAGGAAAAAAAGTAAACAGCCCCAAAGTCTCACATCTTAATCTTTGATTTTTCATGGTAAACAATTTTCACTAGGGATGGCAAAAGGACCCGAATCTGATGGGATCTCCGAACCCCGAACTTTTCGGATCGGATTGGAGACGACATTCCGGATTTTGGGGCACGAAATGGGGATTCTTATCGGGTTCCGATTGGGGAACGGGTACTATCATCCCCGCTCCGCCCCGAAATATATACTTATAATATATATATATATATATATATATATATATATATATATATATATATATCTTTCATTTATATTTATTATTATTCTCACTAGTCACCACCTAGACAATTAGTATTTTTATGAACCCGAAATCACTCTTGTTGTTTTGATTACTCTTGTTGTATTGATTTGGTCTTGTGATTTAGTCAGAATATTTTAAGACCATTTTGTAATGATTTTGGTAATTTTGAACTGTAAACCTATTACTATATGTTATCTTGATCATTGTGTTCATTTGTTTTTAGAAAAAAAAAGATATCACTGGTGAGAATAGCTAAATAATATTGTAAAGAAAATCAGCAAAAACTTTGGGTTTAGAGTATTATCAATGTGGAAACAGTGTTAAGGAATCGATGTCCCCAGTGGGGGACTCCGATCCCCGTTAGGGTTTGGGGGATCCCCAATGGGGTGCCCCGATAAAATCCCCGTTGGAGTTTGGGAGGGTATGGGGATATTTTTGATTGATGGGTTTGGGGATGGGGTTATCACTCCCCGCCTCGAACCCGCCCCATTGCCATCACTGAAATTTTTTCACTAAATTAACACCACTGCAATATTATCATCGTTATCCCTGTATCATATTAACACAACCACCACTGCTATATTATCATAGTTATCCTTGTATCATATTAACACCAAAGCACAAGGTCCTGTGCAGTGTATATTAACTAGTTTTAAACTGCATTTGAGGGATTACATGATATGCATGTGAGCATGTCATAGTGAAGAAGTTTTTAAAATGGAGATGCTAAAAAAAAATACTGGTTGACAATAGCATGCAACATTAATATAACTTTTTTCTTTCCAGATTCAGTACATTGAAACAACAGAACACCGACTTTATCAACTTTTGAACATTTATAACGAATATAGCACACAACGACGAATTGGTGCTGGATTTGCATACAATTTTCAGAATCTCCTTGGTGGTGGTATCGATGTTCTGATTTTTGAACTTGAAGCAGCAGATTTTGCAGGAAAATGACTTGGTTTCCTTATAGGAGTGACACTATAATAAAAAGTAAGATTCAATAAGGTTAGGTGATGATCCACATATAGAGGTGGCAAATTGGGCAGGTCGGGAGTAAATAGATCATAAGTTTGCGCCTCTAGCCACAAATGTGGGCAAGTGTTTCTATGCAGGTATTAACAATAACAAGAATAGTACCTGTGATTGCTACGAATGACGGTTTTCTTCATAGCTGATAGGTTTTTCACTTCTCGACTGTGAAAACAACAGAACCAAAACCAATGAATATTAGATGATAACATTACAATTATTTCAAGTTTGTCAACATGAACCTGTTAAGAAATTCTAGTTTCGCCTTCTTCATCAAGCCACTCTTTGTATTGCCTAAGTTTATACCAGGGCCTACATACATACAAGTTACACCACCATGTCAGCCTCTACCAAAAAGATGTTTCTGTCACTAGCAATTTAAACAACCGATATAAAGCTAATAAAATTTAATCATATTGAATGAGAAAGCTGCAATCTGTGTAGCGTACCTCCATAAAAACTCCTTTTATTACTGGAAGGTGGCACCTTGGAGCATAGTTGAACTTGCCTACTTTGCTTCTCTGCCATAGCGTAATGAAGAGAGTAAAATAACAATATAAAATATATTCGCAACACACAAATACTACGAATTTTATCTACAAAACAAAAAATACTCGCTTTTGGATTACCATGGGATAACAGATATCACAACCGAAGTTTCAAAAGATTGAATAACTTACTAGCATCTTCTTTTTTATATAGTTGTTTTATTCGCTCAAATGACTTCTGTTGGGCTTCCTCCACTTCCTTTGACTTTGCCTGCAGATAAACAATCTAATTATGCCATATACTTTATTGACATATATTCTTACCCAAAATCACATTCTATGTTAAGCAAACAATAATCAAACAAAAAGGAAAAGAAAATAAAATATTAGCACCTCGTACAATTGTCTCCATCTAAATGAAACGTGCTTCTGTTTCATTCTATCAACTACAACACTAACACTCTTAGAACCAAACTGTTGTGTGTAGAAGTTCTTCCATAGCTTATCAGTAATTGGGCTAAGATCTCGGTCCTGCATAGCATTAAAATTTAGAATTTCTAAACTTTCAGGTTTCAACACAAATTGTTTCTTGAAAGTTAAATAAAATAATGTGATAAGTATTTAAAGATGTATCCAACCTAAACCAAAACTAAATTGTATGTCTTCAACTTAAAAAGTTTCTATTGTATGTATCAAACTTTCAAATTTGCTATTGCATGTATCCTTCCTCTAATAACAGGTAAACCGGCTGCATGGCACCAGTTTTGACAATGTGTCGGATCGTTGCCACGTTAGCATAACTACCAGTTACCTGATTAACAAGTATTCAGATGCATAATATCTTGCGACAACTGAAAGTTTGATACGTACAATAGAAATTTTCAAAGTTTGATACACACAATAGAATTTCGGGTAAAGTTTGATACATTTTCACACACTTAACCCTATAATAAAAACTATAGGAGAAGAGACTCATTACCTCAGTTGAATCCTCAATATGTATCAACTGGTCTTCAGTACAATGCGGTAAAATACGCTCTAAAAGATGTTGGTCTGTCTCTCCTACATCCCCTAGGTACCTAACATTATCTACAGCTTTCTGAACACAGAGATCAACCAAAGAAGGGATTTTTCTTATCGACTTTGTACCCCATTCGTCCATTGTATAACGTCCTGATCCTGATCTCATCTTCGAAGTACCACCTTGTGTCCCTGCAGGAAGCAATTCAAGTTGCAGATAAATGATAACGAAAATTTCAGTACAAGACCCGTTAATATTAACTCTTAAAACGTATGTATATCGTCACAACATCAATGCAACACATCGACAAGACTCACATTTAAGCAAATGTTAGTCGAAGGGGTGAAATCCTGTAAAAACCATCATCAGCATTGAAACGACAAACTAGAAAGTGTAAAAAGCACGTTCTTTTTATCAAACTGATGAACATTACCGAGAAGAAGCACCCACTTTTTATAATTGTGGACGTTTGTTCATAGTTAAGAAAAAAGTGCTTTTTACACTAATATGTTTTAGTATGGATCCTGATCTATTGGTAAAATACACCAAGTTCCCCTAGGTTCATCAATATTTAGCAACCACTCATGACTACTAACAATTAGTACATTGATTGATCGGTAACAAGAAAAATAAAAAATATTTTATTTTATTTTTGCTTAAAACCTGAACAGATGCATTTAATTTGATAAATTACAATTTTGAGTGAAGGGAAAAAAAACAAAACAAATTCACATCTTAATTTAGCTTGAAACCTGAACTGATCATTTAATTTTGATAAATTACAAATTTCTTCGTGAAAAAAAAAAGAAGAAAATATCGAACATCTAACCTAATCTTATAATATTCCTAAATTCTATTCACCAAAACAACAGTTATGATGCTATAAATTGCGTAGAATAAACATGATATAATTGAAAATTTGGAGTTGATAAATTGATTTACGAATAAAAATTGATCAATACGATAAAGTAAAAGATGTAGCCGAAGATTACCGGTGGCTGAAATTGGGGCCGGCAGACGAAGATCGACGATAGGAATTAATCGAGGTTTCGTCAGCAATTGATCGGAGACTAATTTTCCGGCGAATATTTTGATTGGGTATGTGAATCCAGTTTGGTTATACAAGGCCAGGTTCTACCCAATAGCTACCGCTGACGTCAGCATTCGAGGCTAAAATCGGTAGTTCACTTTTGAGCAGTGAGGTGGTTAGGCTGGGTTCGGTGTTCAGTTCACTGTTCAGTTAAACACCGAAGAAGAAGAACATTGAAGCTGAAATCACGGGTATCAGTTAAAACTGGGGTTCGATGTTCAATTCAGTGTTCACTTGATATATTTAATTATTTTTAATGCAAATGATATGACAATTTAAACAAATAAAATTAAGATTTTTCTAAACATAGTCCTAGATATGCATTGTTTTGTTGTACATTGATGATAATCACCTTAATAATTTCTTAATAACCACCCCACTTACCTTAATGTACCACTGTTTATGCATAAAATGTTTTCTTAAATAGCGTTTAGGCCTACCGTTCGAAAAATCCATAAAATTATAACATGTTGAACATATTGACTAATAAAATTATAACATATTGGACTAATATAATTAAGCCCACTTCAAATTTTGTTTGATAATAAATTAAGCCCACTCCAAAGTTTATTTGATGAAAAGCCCACCTCAAAACCTAAACTCCGTCATTTTTCTTTCAACCTCTGCAAATTAAAAACATGAAAGGGAAAAAAAAATTGCAGCCACGGCCACCCAACTCTAAACTCTTTCTTCTATATCCTCCATTCTCATATAATAACAAACAAAACCCTCCACGTAATTCCTCTATTTTCATAAAACAAAAAGAAAACAAAAAAAAAAAAAAAATCGCTTGCCTCAGCGTTTAAACCCGCACGCCGGCCTTGAACGCCGGCCGGAAGTGGTGAACACTGATCCCGACGTTCAAGGTGGTGAACGGCAAGGCTTTGCCTCCCCACTCCGTATGCTCTAATGGTGTTTTTCATGTGAATGCATTTTGGATTATTTTAGCGTTGATTCAAGTTTAAATTTGATTTCAGTTTAGTTTAAAACAAATTATTTTTATATTTAAAAATTATTTTTAGGACTGGAATACTTTCAGTTAATGGAATACTTTCGGTCTAGTTTGCTGTCAATTTTAATATTTTTTTTAGAATTCGGGTCTAATTTCAGTTTTTTTTCTTCATAGCCAATATTTTTGTCAATAGTTACAATTTAAACTTTTATTAATCATTTTATCAATATTTTATATAGTTATTAACAACAAACTTTTAACCAAAATTATAACTTCCTATTTCATTGTGCAAACTTTAAAAACTAAAAGAAAAATTATGAGTGAAAATAAATGTATACATTTGAAAGTTGATCAGTTGTCTAAATTTTAAAAGTAAAAGTTCATAAATAAAGAGATGAAAAATGCACCAAATAGAATTTACTTGAAAACTTAATATTTTAAATTTAAAAAAATGTTAAACGTCAATAAATAATTATAGGTAGCTTAGAATATATTTCATTCTTTTTCTAGTATCAAACCGGTTTTAGTTTTTAAACAGTTTAAACTGATTTCAGTATAGTTTTTAACCAGTAATCTGACTGAATTAGGACTTCCAGGGAGTTCTAAGACCAGTCTAGTATTTTTCCGGTCCAATCATTTATAAGACCGGTCCCAGTACAGTTCAAAACCAATTTCAGTTTTAGATTGTTTGTTCATCTCTTGAATAACTCGTGCGTTGTTGTGATAAGTACTTAATAATAAAATTTTTGAGTTTACTTATGTAAAAAAAAGGTTATTAGAGGGAACCTTTAACCCCGGATCCGTATATCTACGGAGCCCCACCCGCAAGAGGCAACCCGTCCGGCTAAACACCTCGCCCCAGTGACCCCACACACGGAGCATAGGATTTTTTGTACTCCCAGAGGCTTGAACCCGGGTGAGGCGTGGGGATTTGCGGCGGTGGTACCACTGAGGCAAAGCCCCATTGGTGAGCTAACTTATGTAGAAGACGCAAACAATCATCATCATCATCAACATACCGCATTATCGTATCATACAAGAATCTTTAGTCGGAGTGTAGTGTAGAGTGTATCAGGCTAGCATAGAGCTTAAAAGAAAGTTTTGGTTCTTATTATTAATTTGAAAAACTTTGATAATGAGCAGTATTACATAGATTTGTACAACGGTTTAATAAACTCGTAATTTTCTTTTAGGTGGTGATTTTAAGAAATGGTACTCCCTATTTCTCAAATTAGTCGTTCAGTGACGTAAAATTCAATCTAAAAAAATATAATTATTTACGTTCTACTTTTTAGTTTTTACTAACATGATAGTTTTATTGTTACTTTTTGCACAATTTTTTATGTCATACACATACATTAGAGCACAGGGTGTGGTAACCGATGTTCTGGACAGTGTTCTGGAGAATGTTGTGAGTCAGGATTATGTGATGTGATGACAGTGTTCTGGACAGTGTTCTGAAATATTTTATTATTTGTTTTATTTGTTGTTTTAATATAATTAAATGTATAAATTAATATTTAAAAACACATAAATGAAATTAAAATAACATTTAATTCATTAAAACAAAATAAAAAATTACAATTTTCGAACAGCCTCAAACTGCTCATTTTTAAAAAAATATTTTTTTTTACAAAAAGCCTAAATGGCTATATTAAAAAGTAGAGAACCCATTTAAGTTTATATTAAAAAGCTCATTCTATACATGAAATTAAAAGGCCCAAACAAACCATAAAAAACAGGAAAAAAAAAAAAGAATAAAGAAAGAAACCCTATACTTTCTTCAGCCGTCACCTTCACATTTCTGTCTTCTTCTCCATTCTCCATTTTCATTTCTGTAATCAGTGGTATCTTCCATTCTCCATTTTAAACAACGAAAAAAAAAAAAGGAGAAAAGAAAAGCATCACTTGGAAAATGTATAAAGAAAAAAGAAAAAAGAAAACGAAAAAGAAAAGAGCAAAACGTTGTTTGTTTCAACGTGCGATTCTGGCCGCTGGCCGGTGAACATTGATGGGAACGACGAGAACGCCGTCCCGGTTCGGCGGAACGCCGTCCGAAGGCGTTCTCATCGGAAAACATTGAAAAAACGGTGCCCACACCTTGTGCTCTTAGGGATAATTAATCAAACAAAGACTACAGTTAAATTGGGATAAGCAAAAACGGAAATGTAGACTACAATTTCGAGATAGAGAGAACGACGAAATATTAATTAATTAAAGGTTGACCAATCAATTTTAAAATTTTATTTTATTTTTTATGTATTAATATATATATATATCGGTTGTACCTATTGCTTGAAAACTTGTAATAATTACTTAAAAATCAACTCCTTTGTCCCATAATTATTGTCACCGGTTAGACGGTCAATAAACATACAGTTTAAGAAAAGTAAGTATGTTAGTGTTGACTACCAATATTATTTAATATTTACCATTTTTAAGCATTTTAATTGTTTGATTTTGGAAGAGGACAATTATTTTAAGGCATACCAAAACGGAAAGGTGGACGAATAAATTGAGACGGAGGGAGTAATATAATACAGTAAGTCTTAAAAATTTGAGGAGAGTGAGTTTAACACACTTTATATTTATGTACAAATGTATGGGTGGTGATTTGTACACCGTCAATTTTTAGCCATACACCATTAATGTCCACTAGTTTGTTGTACAGTACAACACTTTAATGCATAACTAGTTGTTTATGACTAAAAGTTAGTGGTATACAAATCACCACCCATAGATGTATAGATATAATGCGAAACACTTGTGAGAACGTGTTAGATAACTAGATTTAAAATAGTATTATACCCGCGCTATGCAACGGTTATAAATTTGAATAAGACCTCATAGATGACGATAATGGCGGGGAAGAGGGAGGAGGAAAACGGTCACCAAACGATGACCGAGGATGGCGCACGTGATTACTTCAATATCAAATTTGATTTGATGTTGCTAGGGCCTAATATTACTTGTCACACTGAAAATTTAGCATACTTTAACGTGACTATTGAAGTGATTAGATTAACATATTTACATTAAAATAGTAGGTTGAATCACCTGTGAAAAAAGTCATTAAACAGAGAATACAAAGTCAACACCACTTCTTGTAAACCTAAAATATACATTCTAAATTTCTAATACATTAAACACCTTTGGTACTCTACAAATCAAATAGGAACACTAAAACGGATTCAATCGTGTGTCGGTCTAATTCTCATTTAATTTGATGTCTTACTTAGCCAATTATTTGATGTCTTCCTAAAGCATCTCCAATTAGTTAAAACGAAATGGCTTTTTTTTTCTTCATAAGAATAGTGTAAGAAGTTTTTACATAATAACATTTCCATTAAACCCATTGGAGATTCTCTTAGTCACAACACCTTTTCGTATTTCTTAAAATTAAAACCAACACAAAAATCTCGAGTATAAAATTAAAGTTCTCGCACATAAATTTGTACTTTTATGGAATTAGAGGAATCGTTTCATTCACACGATTGTTGATAAGCAGCATAATGTTGCTCTCATGAAGATATTTTTCCAAATATCCAATCTACCAGTCTCCGTTGAATTTCTAATAGATGTTCGAAATTGGGTTTCTCTTGGGTAATTTGGATTATAAATCCCGTAGTTGTTTGATCCTTTATCTAGATGATGTTCTTTTTTTGTGTGTGTGTTCATCTTTTAGCTTGTTTTTGTCTGCTGCTTTGTTCCGAGATATAGGAGTTAGTTTGTATTTCTTCTTCCTCCCTATTTAGGGTTGGATGTGTAATATACCGATTCTTTTCCGAAAAAAGAAGTTTGTACTTTTATGCAAGTTCGTCGATGGTACTATCAACTTTTTATCTTCGATGTTTATTGTTGTTGTGTATTGGTGTGACACTAACCCAAGAACTTAATGTAAGAAGGCGTATGGAAACCATTTGGCATTCAAATCTATTCTTTCTTTCTACAAAGTTGTAGATGATAAAAAAAACCATTTAGCTTCGTATTAAGAATCTCATCACCTGAGCAACCAATGAACAATGAGCCAACTGAATTCTTGGACATTAGAATCTTACAATGATCCCATCTTTTGAGATTGGATTCAAACCCATAATCTTTGTCCCAGTGTCGATAAAGATTAAATACACCCATGAAACAAGACTATTTTTTATGTAACTAATATGGCATGTTATTACAATGAAGGGTGAAAAACATTGGTCGCCCCCTTGAAAGTCTAGAATCCTCAAGAGAAATGCACTTGCAGTTTTATCGATTTGACACTATGTATTTGCAATATATAATTGTGATAATAATCGGTTACATAAGGCAGCTACTCAATAGTAGATGAGCTACATAAATATGCATTAATATGTTCAAAATTTCTATCATTGATTAGTTACATTATTTACAATACATATATATATATATATATATATATATATATATATATATATATATATATAGGGTAGTGATCAAGAGGGAATTGCATTTTTTGGGGGAAGGGGGAAGCGTTATTACCACATGTGATACTCGATTACCACATGTGGTACCGGCTATTACCACATGTGGTACCGGCGAGTACCACATGTGGTACCGACGATTACCACATGTGGTACCGACGATTACCACGGTACAGGCGATTACCACATGTGGTACCGGCGAGTACCACATGTGGTACCGGCTATTACCACATGTGGTACGTCGAGTACCACATGTGGTAATCGAGTATCACATGTGGTAATAACGCTTCCCCCCTTCCCCCCAAAAAAGGCACTTCCCTCTGGATCATGCCACTATATATATATATACACACACACACATATATATATGTATGTATGTATATATATATATATATATATATATACACACACACACACACACACATACACACACACACACACACACACAGACACACACACACACACACACATATATATATATATATATATATATATATATATATATATATATATATAGTGACATGATCCAGAGGGAAGTGCCTTTTTTGGGGGGAAGGGGGGAAGCGTTATTACCACATGTGATACTCGATTACCACATGTGGTACTCGACGTACCACATGTGGTAATAGCCGGTACCACATGTGGTACTCGCCGGTACCACATGTGGTAATCGCCTGTACCGTGGTAATCGTCGGTACCACATGTGGTACTCGCCGGTACCACATGTGGTAATCGAGTATCACATGTGGTAATAACGCTTCCCCCCTTCCCCCCAAAAATGCACTTCCCTCTTGATCACTACCCTATATATATATATATATATATATATATATATATATATATATATATATATATATATAGAATTTAAAATGTTAAATGTTGTTTTACAAAATCAATTATAAGGTTAAAACTTATAATTGTTACAAATATAATTTGCAAGCATACAAGCATAATTAAGATTAAAATTAAAAGAGTAAGAAATAGATTAAAATACCTGAGATATTATTATCACAAAACTTTTGACAATTACAAGGAATAACTTTTTGACAATCTTTACAAATATAGGGAGAAATTAAAATTTGAAAATCTAAAGTTTTTGAACATCGGGTGGTTGACAATACTACTTTTGAAGGGTTTTTGGCTTTCATACATTGGAAGCTTTTTATTGAAGTGTTGGTGTAGAATTCTTTTGCTAGGAATTTTCTCTCATGCTTGGTAATGTCTTCTACTTGTTCTTTTATAATCTTGAAAGACTTCTTGAATAATTGCCACGATAAGTAGTATCAGACAACTTCATTTCTTCTTTTGAAAATTGTAGAGAATCTTACCACTTTTATCTTTCTTTTGAATAATAGTGATTGATAACTTTGTCCAATTCTAGAATGATTGTACCACTAAGTTGCCTTTTGAAGAAAAGATTCCACTAATGGAGATTAGTGGTTTGTCCACTTATAGAATTTGCTTTTGTAGAAATATTCCACTAGATTGCTTGTCTTGTTACTGAATGATCTCCTTATCGACCATAATTTGATAATTGTTATAGAAACGGGCTTTTTGATAATACACCTTTAATAATTTTTAGTTTTACATTTTACATAGAGTAAAAATGTTACAACACTTATTTCATAATTAAAGACTTAAATAACATCATCGTATGGGTCTTGAGCATCTTGAAGCGGATCTTGATCATTGTTTGAACTGCCTGAAGTAGAATTCTTTATTTCATTGATAATCTTCTAAATTTCATCTAGAGAAGAACATGCTACATGAATTCTTGATACAATATCTGAACTTTCACCTTTGATAGTCCTTTGGATAGGGGTTTGATAACATAACTTATAATATTCATCAACGGCTTGAGTTCCTGCTTTTTCACTTGGAAATTTATTCCAACACTTAACACGATAATGTCTAGATAATGTTGGAGGTGATAATGGAGTAGTCTGAGCTTCTTTATAAAAATTCTTCCATGACATAATCCAAGGTAGTCTTAGAACACACATAAATTGAATAGTGTATTCAAAGAAAGGTGTTCCTTCTCTCTCAAAATATTTTTTAAATTTGTTGAATGCTTCTAAAACAAATGGAGGAAATGCTTCTAGAAAAATTCTCATATATTGGAACCATTTGACAAACCATAAAGGATAGTTGTTTGAAAAATCTTTGTCAAAGTAAATAAACCATGAATGATTATAATTTCGTAACAAGAATGTCTTATACCATGCTTCTTGATAATAATAATAACTAAAATATGGGAGAGTAGGAAAATTAGCAAAGGTCTTCTTAATATATAGTCTTGATCCCCATTCTTTCCGGAGTTAAAATCCTTCTAATCCTTACTTTGCTAAAATTAATTTTTGAGGGATCCCTTGGGTTCATATTATGCTCTACAATGATTGATTCTGAATCAATGAGAATAGTCTGATAATATTCTCTGGTCTTATGCTCATCATTAAAGAAATGTCAATCTCTTGGAAATAAGTAATTGATTAAACTTAGAAAACTCTTTTTTACCTTTTCAACCTCACATGGTTCAAGAAGTTTGATCATATGATGATAAGGATTTTTGATATAAGGAATGGGTTAGAAGTCTGATTTTGAGGATTTTGAAGTAGAAGTTTTGTTTATTGAATTTTGAGTAGAAGTTGAAGTGGGTGAAAATATACTAGAATAGGTGGGTCAAAAATGTGGTCTTGGTCTTGGAGTCAGGATCATAAAAATAATAAAAATAAAATTAAAATGTTAAATGTTGTTTTACAAAATTAATTATAAGGTTAAAACTTATATTTGTTACAAATATAATTTGTAAGCGTACAAGCATAATTAATATTAAAATTAAAAGAGTAAGAAATAAATTAAAATACCTGAGATATTATTATCACAAAACTTTTGACAATTACAAGGAAGTACTTCTTGACAATCTTTACAAATATAGGAAAATTTTAAAATTTGAAAATCAAAAGTTTTTGAACATTGGGTGGTTGACAATACTACTTTTAAAGGGTTTTTGGCTTTCATACATTGGAAGTTTTTTTATTGAAGTGTTGGTGTAGAATTCTTTTGCTAGGAATTTTCTCTCGTGCTTGGTAATGTCTTCTGCTTGTTCTTTTATAATCTTGAAAGTCTTCTTGAATAATTGCCAAGATAATTAGTATCCGACAACTTCATTTCTTCTTTTTAAAATTGTAGAGAATCTTACCACTTTTATCTTTCTTTTGAATAATGGTGATTGATAACTTTGTCCAATTGTAGAATGATTGTACCACTAAGTTGCCTTTTGTAGAAATGAATCCACTAATGGAGATTAGTGGTTTGTCCACTTGTAGAATTTGCTTTTGTAGAAATATTCCACTATCTAGATTGCTTGTCTTGTTACTGAATGATTTCTTTGTCGGCCATAATTCGATAATTGTTATAGAAACGGGCTTTTTGATAATATACCTTTGATAATTTTTAGTTTTACATTTTACATAGGGTAAAAACGTTACAACACTTATTTCATAATTAAAGACTTAAAATAACATCATCTTATGGGTCTTGAGCATCTTGAAGCGGATCTTGATCATTGTTTGAACTGCCTGAAGTAGAATTCTTTATTTCATTGATAATCTTTTAAATTTCTTCTGGAGAAGAACATGCTGTTTGAATTCTTGATACAATATCTGAACTTTCACATCTGATAGTCCTTTGAATAGGGGTTTGATAACATAACTTATAATATTCATCAACGGCTTGAGTTCCTGCTTTTTCACTTGGAAATTTATTCCACCACTTAACACGATAATGTCTATATAATGCTGGAGGTGATAATGAAGTAGTATGAGCTTCTTGATAAAAATACGTCCATGACATAATCCAAGGTAGTCTTAGAACACACATAAATTGAAGAGTGTATTCAAAAAATGGTGTTCCTTCTCTCTCAAAATATTTTTTAAATTTGTTGAATGCTTCTAAAACAAATGGAGGAAATGCTTCTAGACAAATTCCCATATATTGGAACCATTTGACAAACCATAAAGGATAGTTGTTTGAAAAATCTTTGTCAAAGTAAATAAACCATGAATGATTATAATTTCGTAACAAGAATGTCTTATTCCATGCTTCTTGATAATCATAATAATTAAAATATGGGAGAGTAGGAAAATTAGCAAGGGTCTTCTTAATATATGGTCTTAATCCCCATTCTTCTGGAGTTAAAATCCTTATAATTCTTACTTTGCTAAAATCTATTCTTGAGGGATCCCTTGGGTTCATATTATGCTCTACAATGATAGATTCTGAATCAATGAGAATAGTCTGATAATATTCTCTGGTCTTATACTCATCATTAAAGAAATGACAATCTCTTGGAAATAAGTAATTGATTAAACTTTTTAAACTCTCTTTTAACTTTTCAACCTCACATGCATCAAGAAGTTTGATCATATGAAGATAAGGATTTTTGATATAAGGAATGGGTTCGAAGTCTGATTTTCATGATTTAGAAGCAGAAGTTTTGTTTATTGAATTTTGAGTAGAAGTTGGAGTGGGTGAAAATATACTAGAATAGGTGGGTCAAAAAGGTGGTCTTGGTCTTGGTCTTGGAGTCAAGATCATAAAAATAATAAAAATAAAATTGAAATGTTAGATGTTGTTTTACAAAATAAATTATAAGGTTAATACTTATATTTGTTATAATTATAATTTGCAAGCATATAGGCATAATTAAGATTAAAATTAAAAGAGTTAAAATAGATAAAAATACCTGAGATATTATTGTCACAAAACTTTTTACAATTACAAGGAAGAACTTCTTGACAATCTTTACAAATATATGAAGAAATTAAAATTTGAAAATCTAAAGTTTTTGAACATCGGGTGGTTGACAATACTACTTTTAAAGGGTTTTTGGCTTTCATACATTGGAAGTTTTTTATTGAAAGAATTCTTTTGCTAGGAATTTTCTCTCGTGCTTGTTATGTCTTCTGCTTGTTCTTTTATAATCTTGAAAGTCTTCTTGAATAATTGCCACGATAATTATTATCTGACAACTTTATTTCTTTTTTTGAAAATTGTAGAGAATCTTACCACTTCTATCTTTCTTTTGAATAATAGTGATTGATAACTTTGTCCAATTGTAGAATTATTGTACCACTAAGTTGCCTTTTGTAGAAAAGATTCCATTAATGGAGATTAGTGGTTTGTCCACTTGTAGAATTTTCTTTTGTAGAAATATTCCACTAGATCGCTTGTCTTGTTACTGAATGATCTCCTTGTCGGCCATAATTTGATAATTGATATAGAAACGGGCTTTTTAATAATATACCTTTGATAATTTTTAGTTTTACATTTTACATAGGCTAAAAATGTTACAACACTTATTTCATAATTAAAGACTTAAAATAACATCATCGTATGGGTCTTGAGCATCTTGAAGTGGATCTTGATCATTGTTTGAACTGCCTGAAGTAGAATTCTTTATTTCATTGATAATATTCTAAATTTCTTTTGGAGAAGAACATGCTGCTTAAATTCTTGATACAATATCTGAACTTTCACCTTTGATAGTCCTTTGAATAGGGGTTTGATAACATAACTTATAATATTCATCAACAGCTTGAGTTCCTGCTTTTTCACTTGGAAATTTATTCCACCACTTAACACGATAATGTCTATATAATTTTGGAGGTGATAATGGAGTAGTCTGAGCTTCTTGATAAAATCACGTCCATGACATAATCCAAGGTAGTCTTAGAACACACATCAATTGAATAGTGTATTCAAAAAATGGTGTTCCTTCTCTCTCAAAATATTTTTTAAATTTGTTGAATGCTTCTAAAACAAATGGAGGAAATGCTTCTAGACAAATTCCCATATATTGGAACCATTTGACAAACCATAAAGGATAGTTGTTTGAAAAATCTTTGTCAAAGTAAATAAACCATGAATGATTATAATTTCGTAACAAGAATGTCTTATACCATGCTTCTTGATAATCATAATAATTAAAATATGGGAGAGTAGGAAAATTAGCAAGGGTCTTCTTAATATATGGTCTTAATCCCCATTCTTCTGGAGTTAAAATCCTTCAAATCCTTACTTTGCTAAAATCAATTTTTGAGGGATCCCTTAGGTTCATATTATGCTCTACAATGATTAATTCTGAATCAATGAGAATAGTCTGATAATATTCTCTGGTCTTATGCTCATCATTAAAGAAATGACAATCTCTTAGAAATAAGTAATTGATTGAACTTAGAAAACTCTCTTTTACCTTTTCAACCTCACATGGTTGAAGAAGTTTGATCATATGATGATATGGATTTTTGATATAAGGAATGGGTTTGAAGTCTGATTTTCATGATTTAGAAGCAGGAGTTTTGTTTATTGAATTTTGAGTAGAAGTTGGAGTGGGTGAAAATATACTATAATAGGTGGGTCAAAAAGGTGGTCTTGGTCTTGGAGTCAGGATCACAAAAATAATAAAACTAAAATTAAAATGTTAAATGTTGTTTTACAAAATCAATTATAAGGTTAAAACTTATATTTGTTACAAATATAATTTGCAATCATACAAGCATAATTAAGATTAAGATTAAAACTAAAAGAGTAAGAAATAGATTAAATTACCTGAGATGTTATTATCAAAAAACTTTTGACAATTACAATGAAGAACTTCCTTGACAATCTTTACAAATATAGGAAAAAATTAAAATTTGAAAATCTAAAGTTTTTGAACATCGGGTGGTTGACAATACTACTTTTAAAGGGTTTTTGGCTTTCATACATTGGAAGTTTTTTATTGAAGTGTTGGTGTAGAATTCTTTTGCTAGGAATTTTCTCTCGTGCTTGGTAATGTCTTCTTCTTGTTCTTTTATAATCTTGAAAGTCTTCTTGAATAATTGCCAAGATAATTAGTATCCGACAACTTCATTTCTTCTTTTTAAAATTGTAGAGAATCTTACCACTTTTATCTTTCTTTTGAATAATGGTGATTGATAACTTTGTCCAATTGTAGAATGATTGTACCACTAAGTTGCCTTTTGTAGAAAAGATGCCACTAATGGAAATTAGTGGTTTGTCCACTTGTAGAATTTGCTTTTGTAGAAATATTCCACTAGATTGCTTGTCTTGTTACTGAATGATCTCCTTGTCGGCCATAATTTGATAATCGATATAGAAACGGTCTTTCTGATAATATACCTTTGATAATTTTTAGTTTTACATTTTACATAGGGTAAAAATGTTACAACACTTATTTCATAATTAAAGACTTAAAATAACATCATCTTATGGGTCTTGAGCATCTTGAAGCGGATCTTGATCATTGTTTGAACTGCCTGAAGTAGAATTCTTTATTTCATTGATAATCTTTTAAATTTCTTCTGGAGAAGAACATGCTGTTTGAATTCTTGATACAATATCTGAACTTTCACATCTGATAGTCCTTTGAATAGTGGTTTGATCACGTAACTTACAATATTCATCAACGGCTTGAGTTCCTGCCTTTTCACTTGGAAATTTATTCCACCACTTAACACGATAATGTCTATATAATGCTAGAGGTGATAATGGAGTAATCTGAGCTTCTTGATAAAAATACGTCCTTGACATAATCCAAGGTAGTCTTAGTACACACATAAATTGAAGAGTGTATTCAAACAATGGTGTTCCTTCTCTCTCAAAATATTTTTTAAATTTGTTGAATGCTTCTAAAACAAATGGAGGAAACGCTTCTAGACAAATTCCCATATATTGGAACCATTTGACAAACCGTAAAGGATAGTTGTTTGAAAAATCTTTGTCAAAGTAAATAAACCATGATTCATTATAATTTCGTAACAAGAATGTCTTATACCATGCTTCTTGATGCGTGTGAAAGCGTTTAGTTTTAATATTTATAAAGTACAGGATATACCAACAAATACTATCACACAACCAGGCAAGAATACCCGATCGGAATAGTATAGCTATGGTAAGTCCAGGTCGATCACAGGAACACAAGAACAAAGGAACGATGTCATTCAATTAAATTGGAATTATTAATAAAGCAGTAAAATAAGGGGGTACGTTTTAGTTCCGTGCGAACGTTCAAGATGAACTAATTAACTAAACCAAACAACATAAAACAAGATAAGAGGAACAGATAAACAATTGGAGATAGACATGTAATTGTTTAGAGTCTTTCACACTCATATTCATATTATCCAGTTCATGTGTTTTGATTGTCTGATTGTGATTTCTTTTATATTAACTTAGTTACTAATCAAAGAATCCAAGTTAAATGTATATTAGTCTCCTGTTCTGGTTAACTAATATCTACAATCTAGAGTCCCACGTTAAACATCGATCCGACGTCGCAAGAATGTTGCTCTATTGCGTGCTTTTACCTAGATTGTGCATTAAGTATTCACAACTTGTTACGATTAATCCTCGTGGTATGACTCAACAATACCATCTAATAATTACTTATTAGCTCATTCATTTTAGAGTAACTAATTACTATGCTCTTAGCCTATCAAACTCAATATATTTAGCTATGATCATAAACCTAAATTCATAATCATCAATAATCAATAGTATCAAAGGAACTCAATCTCAATAATCCTATTAACCACGCTAAGTAGCAATTAATAATCACCAATAAACAAGGTTCTACGAATAACGTTACAATCTTCAATCGAACAATTCATTCAAAACACGATTATAACCTTCAAACATTCATAATCAAAGATTATTAAACTAAACAATATACATAATCTAATTCATCATTCAATTATACAAAATCAGTTTCAAGATCTCAAATAAAACGCATAGACGATGTTCGAATTGAAATCGGAAAGAGATATGCCAACCGAATCATAAACCGAAAGAAGTAGAATCAATAGGATGATCCTAGCCTTTTCCACCTCCAAATCGCCATGTTTCTCTCCCAAAATGGGTGAAAAACCCCCTCTGGTCGACTTCAGTTCGTATGTTTAGGGTTATGAGAAAGTTATGAGAAAATGAGGCAAATTAGGTCTTTTAACCTAATCTGGAAAATCAATCCATACGGCGTATGGATTGAAAAGAAGCCCGGCCCAGCTCCGCGTTACACTGGGCCTCCACCAACTCATCCATACGGCGTATGAAAAATCCATACGGCGTATGGATGAGTTTTCAGACTTCTTTCACTTTTTCTTCATTTTAATCATCTTTTACTCCGATCCAATCTTCTCTTGTCCAATGCTTCATTCTTTTAGAAACTTTTCTTCGCAATAAGCTCATTTTCTGTTTCTTTTCACTCCAAGCTCCAATTAAACTCCTAGATGCAAATATGAACGAAATAAGTATCTTATCCACACAAAATGCATTAGAAATCTATCAAACACGGGATAACTTAGTACTACAATATAGTACATTTTGGCGTTTATCAAATATCCCCGACTTGAATTCTACTTGCCCTCAAGTAGACTATAGATTTAAAACTTATAAACGACAAAATTTAGTAGGCAGACAAGGGCGCGTTGGGACTTACATACTAGCTAGCATTTCGCAAACCAAATTTTAATATTTAAAATAATTCTACCTTAAGATTTAGCAATCAAGAAACTCTTTTAGGAAACCCAATTTTTTTTATGCATTATTCTTAGGCATAAAAGATAACTCACAAGGATTATCGATATTGTTGTCCACCTAAACAATCTATATTTCAGAAATTGAGCTTATATTATTATTATTCTAGTAGCTTTACCCTTGATTTACAATAGCAAAATACCCTCATACATATAACGTGCTAATATTACACAAATTATGGATATCCAATTAAAACAATCATTTTTCAAGTCAAGACATTGGTGACAGGTCTGTGCCTCAACACAACAGAGCGACATAACTTGACTTTGGTTTAGCATAATAACTTTTTAGTCAAACCATTGGTGGCAGGTCTGTACCTTAGTACAACAAAGCGACATAATTTGACTACATTTTAAAATCTTGAGTTATTAAACTCTTTTGCTCCTTTTCATTAGATATACTGACGGAGACCAGGTCTGTACTTACGTACAACAGAGGAAACAACACCCAGTATATCCCCAAAAGATATTAATTAAATTCCAAAATCATGGCATATTGCACGCTATCATATATGAGAATTAAGACTAAAGTCATACATTGCTAAAGTTCCTCTCGGAATATGACCTACTTCTTGCATTAATTTTATTTAAAAGCTCAAAAACTTATACATAGATTGCCCATCGATACATCACATAATGAACAATCTAATATTTAAGTTCAATTTATCCTTTGAATTTCCCAGATTTGTTACAAGATTTTCTAAACTTAAAGAGAATACATTTTTAAAAGAAAATTTTTTGGCTTTCATACATTGGAAGTTTTTTATTGAAGTGTTGGTGTTGAATTCTTTTGCTAGGAATTTTCTCTCGTGCTTGGTAATGTCTCGTGCTTGTTCTTTTATAATCTTGAAAGTCTTCTTGAATAATTGCCAAGACAATTAGTATCCGACAACTTCATTTCTTCTTTTTAAAATTGTAGAGAATCTTACCACTTTTATCTTTCTTTTGAATAATGGTGATTGATAACTTTGTCCAATTGTAGAATGATTGTACCACTAAGTTGCCTTTTGTAGAAAAGATTCCACTAATGGAGATTAGTGGTTTGTCCACTTGTAGAATTTGCTTTTGTAGAAATATTCCACTAGATTGCTTGTCTTATTACTGAATGATCTCCTTGGCGGCCATAATTTAATAATTGATATAGAAACGGGCTTTTTGATAATATACCTTTAATAATTTTTAGTTTTACATTTTACATAGGGTAAAAATGTTACAACACTTATTTCATAATTAAAGACTTAAAATAACATCATCGTATGGGTCCTGAGCATCTTGAAGCGGATCTTGATCATTGTTTGAACTGCCTGAAGTAGAATTCATTATTTCATTGATAATCTTCTAAATTTCTTCTGGAGAAGAACATGCTGCTTGAATTCTTGATACAATATTTGAACTTTCACCTTTGATAGTCCTTTGAATAGGGGTTTGATAACATAACTTATAATATTCATCAACGGCTTGAGTTCCTGCTTTTTCACTTGGAAATTTATTCCACCACTTAACACGATAATGTCTATATAATGCTGCAGGTGATAATGGAGTAGTATGAGCTTCTTGATAAAAATACGTCCATGACATAATCCAAGGTAGTTTTAGAACACACATAAAATGAAGAGTGTATTCAAAAAATGGTGTTCCTTATCTCTCAAAATATTTTTTAAATTTGTTGAATGCTTCTAAAACAAATGGAGGAAATGCTTCTAAACAAATTCCCATATATTGGAACCATTTGACAAACCATAAAGAATAGTTGTTTGAAAAATCTTTGTCAAAGTAAATAAACCATGAATGATTATAATTTCATTACAAGAATGTCTTATACCATGCTTCTTGATAATCATAATAATTAAAATATGGGAGAGTAGGAAAATTAGCAAGGGTCTTCTTAATATATGTTCTTGATCCCCATTCATCTGGAGTTAAAATCCTTTTAATCCTTACTTTGATAAAATCAATTTTTGAGGGATCCCTTAGGTTCATATTATGCTCTACAATGATTGATTCTGAATCAATGAGAATAGCCTGATAATATTCTCTGTTCTTATGGTCATCATTAAAGAAATGGCAATCTCTTGGAAATACGTAGTAGATTAAACTTAGAAAACTCTCTTTTACCTTTTCAACCTCACATGGTTCAAGAAGTTTGATCATATGATGATAAGGATTTTTGATATAAGGAATTGGTACGAAGTCTGATTTTGAGGATTTAGAAGTAGAAGTTTTGTTTGTTGAATTTTGAGTATAAGTTGGAGTGGGTGAAAATATAATAGAATAAGTGGGTGAAAAAGGTGGTCTTGGTCTTGGAGTCAGGATCATAAAAATAATAAAAATAAAATTAAAATGTTAAATGTTGTTTTACAAAATCAATTATAAGGTTAAAACTTATATTTGTTACAAATATAATTTGCAAGCATACAAGCATAATTAAGATTAAGATTAAAATTAAAAGATTAAGAAATAGATTAAAATACCTGAGATATTATTATCAAAAAACTTTTGACAATTACAAGGTATAACTTCTTGATAATCTTTACAAATATAGGGAGAAATTAAATGTTGAAAATCTAAAGTTTTTGAACATCGGGTGGTTGACAATACTACTTTTAAAGGGTTTTTGGCTTTCATACATTGGAAGTTTTTTATAGAAGTGTTGGTGTTGAATTCCTTTGCTAGGAATTTTCTCTCGTGCTTGGTAATGTCTTCTGCTAGTTCTTTTATAATCTTGAAAGTCTTCTTTAATAATTTTTAAGACAATTAGTATCCGACAACTTCATTTCTTCTTTTTAAAAATGTAGAGAAACTTACCACTTTTATCTTTCTTTTGAATAATGGTGATTGATAACTTTGTCCAATTGTAGAATGATTGTACCACTAAGTTGCCTTTTGTAGAAAGATTCCACTAATGGAGATTAGTGGTTTGTCCACTTGTAGAATTTGCTTTTGTTGAAATATTCCACTAGATTGCTTTTCTTGTTACTGAATGATCTCCTTGTCGGCCATAATTTGATAATTGATATAGAAACGGGCTTTTTGATAATATACCTTTGATAATTTTTAGTTTTACATTTTACATAGGGTAAAAATGTTACAACACTTATTTCATAATTAAAGACTTAAAATAACATCATCGTATGGGTCTTGAGCATCTTGAAGCGGATCTTGATCATTGTTTGAACTCCCTGAAGTAGAATTCTTTATTTCATTGATAATCTTCTAAATTTCTTTTGGAGAAGAACATGCTGCTTGAATTCTTGATACAATATCTGAACTTTCACCTTTGATAGTCCCTTGAATAGGGGTTTGATAACATAACTTATAATATTCATCAACGGCTTGAGTTCCTGCTTTTTCACTTGGAAATTTATTTCACCACTTAACACGATAATGTCTATATAATGCTGGAGGTGATAATGAAGTAGTCTGAGCATCTTGATAAAAATATGTCCATGACATAATCCAAGGTAGTCTTAGAATACACATAAATTGAAGAGTGTATTCAAAAAATGGTGTTCCTTCTCTCTCAAGTTATTTTTTAAATTTGTTGAATGCTTCTAAAACAAATGGAGGAAATGCTTCTAGACAAATTCCCATATATTGGAACCATTTGACAAACCATAAAGAATAGTTGTTTGAAAAATCTTTGTCAAAGTAAATAAGCCATGAGTGATTATAATTTCGTTACAAGAATTTCTTATACCATACTTCTTGATAATCATAATAATTAAAATATGGGAGAGTAGGAAAATTAGCAAGGGTCTTCTTAATATATGGTCTTGATCCCCATTCTTCTGGAGTTAAAATCCTTTTAATCCTTACTTTGATAAAATCAATTTTTGAGGGATCCCTTAGGTTCATATTATGCTCTACAATGATTGATTCTGAATCAATGAGAATAGCCTGATAATATTCTCTGGTCTTATGCTCATCATTAAAGAAATGGCAATCTCTTGGAAATACGTAGTAGATTAAACTTAGAAAACTCTCTTTTACCTTTTCAACCTCACATGGTTCAAGAAGTTTGATCATATGATGATAAGGATTTTTGATATAAGGAATGGGTTCGAAGTCTGATTTTGAGGATTTAGAAGTAGAAGTTTCGTTTATTGAATTTTGAGTAGAAGTTGGAGTGGGTGAAAATATACTAGAATAGGTGGGTGAAAAAGGTGGTCTTGGTCTTGGTCTTGGAGTCGGGATCATAAAATTAAAAAAAATAAAATTAAAATGTTAATTGTTGTTTTACCAAATTAATTAAAAGGTTAAAACTTATATTTGTGACAAATATAATTTGCAGGCATACAAGCATAATTAAGATTAAGATTAAAATTAAAAGAGTAAGAAATAGATTAAAATACCTGAGATATTATTATCAAAAAACTTTTGACAATAACAAGGAAGAACTTCTTGACAATCTTTACAAATATAGGGAGAAATTAAAAGTTGAAAATCTAAAGTTTTTGAACATCGGGTGGTTGACAATACTACTTTTAAAGGGTTTTTTGCTTTCATACATTGGAAGTTTTTTATAGAAGTGTTGGTGTTGAATTCCTTTGTTAGGAATTTTCACTTGTGCTTGGTAATGTCTTCTGCTAGTTCTTTTATAATCTTGAAAGTCTTCTTGAATAATTGCCAAGATAATTAGTATCCGACAACTTAATTTCTTCTTTTTAAAATTGTAAAGAATCTTACCACTTTTATCTTTCTTTTGAATGATGGTGATTGATTACTTTATCCAATTGTAAAATGATTGTACCAATAAGTTGCCTTTTATAGAAAAGATTCCACTAATGGAGATTAGTGGTTTGTCCACTTGTAGAATTTGCTTTTGTAGAAATATTCCACTAGATTGCTTTTCTTGTTACTGAATGATCTCCTTGTCGGCCATAATTTGATAATTGATATAGAAACGGGCTTTTTGATAATATAACTTTGATAATTTTTAGTTTTACATTTTACATAGGGTAAAAATGTTACAACGCTTATTTCATAATTAAATATTTATAATAACATCATCGTATGGGTCCTGAGCATCTTGAAGCGGATCTTGATCATTGTTTGAACTGCCTGAAGTAGAATTCTTTATTTCATTGATAATTTCTAAATTTCTACTAGAGAAGAACACGCTGCTTGAATTCTTGATACAATATCTGAACTTTCACCTTTGATAGTCTTTTGAATAGGGGTTTGATCACATAACTTATAATATTCATCAACGGCTTGAGTTCCTGCTTTTTCACTTGGAACTTTATTCCACCACTTAACACGATAATGTCTATATAATGCTGGAGGTGATAATGGAGTAGTCTGAGCTTCTTGATAAAAAAACGTCCATGACATAATCCAAGGTAGTCTTAGAACACACATAAATTGAAGAGTGTATTCAAAAAATGGTGTTCCTTCTCTCTCAAAATATTTTTTAAATTTGTTGAATGCTTCTAAAACAAATGGAGGAAATGCTTCTAGACAAATTCCCATATATTGGAACCATTTGACAAACCCTAAAGAATAGTTGTTTGAAAAATCTTTGTCAAAGTAAATAAACCATGAATGATTATAATTTCGTAACAAGAATGTCTTATACCATGCTTCTTGATAAAAATAATAATTAAAATATGGGAAAGTAGGAAAATTAGCAAGGGTCTTCTTAATATATGGTCTTGATCCCCATTCTTCTGGAGTTAAAATCCTTCTAATATTACTTTGCTAAAATCAATTTTTGAGGGATCCCTTAGGTTCATATTATGCTCTACAATGATTGATTCTGAATCAATGAGAATAGTCTGATAATATTCTCTGCCCTTATGCTCATCATTAAAGAGATGGCAATCTCTTAGAAATAAGTAATTGATTAAACATAGAAAACTCTCTTTTACCTTTTCAACCTCACATGGTTCAAGAAATTTGATCATATGATGATAAGGATTTTTGATATAAGGAATGGGTTCGTAGTCTGATTTTGGGGATTTAGAAGTAGAAGTTTCGTTTATTGAATTTTGAGTAGAAGTTGGAGTGGGTGAAAATATACTAGAATAGGTGGGTGAAAAAGGTGGTTTTGGTCTTGGAGTCAGGATCATAAAATTAAAAAAATTAAAATTTAAATGTTAATTGTTGTTTTACAAAATTAATTATAAGGTTAAAACTTATATTTGTGACAAATATAATTTGCAAGCATACAAGCATAATTTAGATTAAGATTAAAATTTAAAGAGTAAGAAATTGATTAAAATACCTGAGTTATTATTATCAAAAAAATTTTGACAATAACAAGGAAGAACTTCTTGACAATCTTTACAAATATAGGGAGAAATATAAAGCTGAAAATCTAAAGTTTTTGAACATCGGGTGGTTGACAATACTACTTTTAAAGGGTTTTTTGCTTTCATACATTGGAAGTTTTTTATAGAAGTGTTGGTGTTGAATTCCTTTGTTAGGAATTTTCTCTCGTGCTTGGTAATGTCTTCTGCTTGTTCTTTTATAATCTTGAAAGTCTTCTTGAATAATTGCCAAGATAATTAGTATCCGACAACTTCATTTCTTCTTTTTAAAATTGTAAAGAATCTTACCACTTTTATCTTTCTTTTGAATAATGGTGATTGATAACTTTGTCCAATTGTAGAATGATTGTACCACTAAGTTGCCTTTTGTAGAAAAGATTCCACTAATGGAGATTAGTGGTTTGTCCACTTGTAGAATTTGTTTTTGTAGAAATATTCCACTAGATTGCTTTTCTTGTTACTGAATGATCTCCTTGTCGGCCATAATTTGATAATTGATATAGAAACGGGCTTTTTGATAATATAACTTTGATAATTTTTAGTTTTACATTTAACATAGGGTAAAAATGTTACAACACTATTTCATAATTAAATACTTAAAATAACATCTTCGTATGGGTCCTGAGCATCTTGAAGCGGATCTTGATCATTGTTTGAATTGCCTGAAATATAATTCTTTATTTCATTGATAATCTTCTAAATTTCTTCTGGAGAAGAACATGCTGCTTGAATTCTTGATACAATATCTTAACTTTCACCTTTGATAGTCCTTTGAATAGGGGTTTGATAACATAACTTATAATATTCATCAACGGCTTGAGTTCCTGCCTTTTCACTTGGAAATTTATTCCACCACTTAACACGATAATGTCTATTTAATGCTGGAGGTGATAATGGAGTAGTCTGAGCTTCTTGATAAAAATACGTCCATGACATAATCCAAGGTAGTCTTAGAACACACATAATTTGAAGAGTGTATTCAAACAATGGTGTTCCTTCTCTCGCTAAATATTTATTAAACTTGTTGAATGCTTCTAAAACAAATGGAGGAAATGATTCTAGACTGATCGCACCCCGAACGGTCGGTTCAGGAATCGCTTCCTGTCGTCGTCGGACCTCACGCTCGAGGCGGGTGATCAGAGGGTTTTAAATTTATATTTTTTGTGCTGGGAAGCCTAAGTTTTATTACTACCTACTGCTCTAAGGGTATTAGGGTAGTAAGCGGTAAGTCTGACTCATGTGTCGTTCTTAAAATCGGAGCGAATCGAAGTGAATTTAATACCTCAGAAAATATTAGCTAATAGGATGAGTTTAATAGAGCAGGTAGGGTTTGTTTTTGGTATTTTCTAATTTAACTAAAATGCAGGAAAGTAAATATTACACTACGGATAGGGTAAGCTGATAGATAGAGTTGTGATTGCTGAGGTTTCAATATTCAGGTTTCGGGATGATGTTCATTATAAAAGATGATTGGAGACTTGCCTTAATATAATCAACAGAGGTTTGGTGTAAACACTAGCACCCTACGATTTAAAGCGGAAACCCTAAATCGTATGTCACTGAGTACTAGGCTATCATGATTCTGATCAGATCAGGCTGCTCAAGACCCAACACTGTTCGATGAGGACAAGTGACCCTTCTTGGGATTAACCCTGGGTGCATGAATAAGGTAACAGACCGAAATTTAATCTCTGACCGTTCTTAACACCTAGTTCTAATTGATTTTATTAAGGTTAGTACTAATTGCTTGCTATTGTATGTTAAACTGTCGGTTATGTTGGATAAGGGGGTTTAAACATCTTACACTACAGCTGAATGTTTGCTTTCTTTTCCAGATCCCTTAAACTTAGTTGAGAAGCACAAGTACTTCCGTCAAGGTGTAGACCCTCCTTTGCGATCAAACGTTCATCCCTAGGTTTGTTTCATGGTGTATACTACATTTTTCAGCAGTTCCACAGCTTTAATATATACCTAGACCATGTTCAGGAAGGGTGACTTCCAGGTATCCACGGTGTCATATGCTTACGACCGGTCCGTAGCTTCCACGCATTTGTACTCCACAGGAGGTGTTTCCAGCGCTATACTAAGTACTGAGCCGTTTTACAGCATGTCCACAGTTTCAACAATAACACAGATAACTATCTACCGATACTAGGGTTGATCAAGTCCTAATACTAAAGTAATAGCCACGTGAAAGCTTGGAAAGGGTGTATATGGTGGTTTAGATCTACCGCTTGAAAAGTTTAACCCGATACATAACATAACAATTTCCAATCACATATTTAATTTAAAGATTAATTTAACATCATCCCTACTCCTAAATATCTACATTCCAACAATCACAATATTACACTACTCAATAAACATGGCAACAAATAAAGCACATACCATAATATTACGCATGGATAATTCAGACATAATAACAGTATGAAGGAATAGATATCACCGGATAATAGAGCAGCGTAACAGAGAGAAAATAATTGCAATCCTTGAATACCAGCTTGAACAGCAATACTCCTTTATTACAACGATTACCTCTCCTCTAATCTACTAGCTACCTTCTAATTTCTCCTCTAACTCCTAAGAGTAGTGCTAGAGAGAGAAACTAGAGAGAGAAACTAACTAAGAAATAAAATTACAAGAAAAGTGTGTGTGAAAGAGTAGAATGAATTGTGTTGTGAATGGTGAATGTCTGAAAATGAGGAGGTTGATGCTACTATTTATAGGCATACAAGATACGATTTTACACTTAACACCCTCGCTCCAATCTAATACTGAAATACACCCCCTTGCTATGAAATTCAACACCGTAAAGGGGGTATACCACCCTAAATTGGGCGTATTCGGTAGCAAATAGGGCGTATTCGCTAGCAAATAGGGTGTATCCGGCATCGTAGAGGGGGTATACCACCCCTAGAAGGGGGTATACTGTAACATCCAGTTCTCGGGTCTAGTAGTTTTATAATAATTTCCTGACTTTAAATTATTATTTAATGTGTTAGGAAATATTTTGCTTAAGTTTACTTGAAAATAATTGGGAAAAGAGTCACATAATTTATTGTGACTAGTAAATTGTTAATTGTTTTAAATTAACATAGTTGACGGTAAAATAAAAGAGTTTTCTTCGCAAATGGTTTTTCAGTTCCAGACAATAGATTTAGAAGGGGATAAAACTAGTACACATATTGTATGATATATGTGTGAAATACGTATGAACCTTCAGTTATGTTCCACAAAATTCGATCAGGAGCAAGAATTAAACCAAAAACCCTAATTAACCTCAAATCATCAAAATCTTGTGAAATCAAATACCTTCTTCCTCCTGGTTGTATCTGGCCGAATTAGAAACCACGCAGGGACGATTCTAAAGTTACCAAAACAAGCTGTGAAGTAAAATTAAGCTTGTAGAACTACGAATTAAGCTTCCAAAACATGAAGTAATCATCCTTTGATTCTCTCAAACACTTTGTAAGTCTTAATTGCTTGATTTCTATAAACCTAGAAATTTGGGTTTTGTGTGTTTGATGAAATTAAGATGATTGATGTTAAATTGAAGCTTTTAATACTTGTATAATTGTTAGTTGAGGCTTAATTCATGATTATAGGTGAAACCCTAACCTAGAAATGATATAATTGAATGATGATCATGATAAAAGTGGTGGGTTTAGTTAATTTTCATGAAATTAAGCTTGTGGCTATGATATAATGATTAGTTGATGCTTAAATGATGATTAGCATCTAAGCCTTAACCTTGAAATGAATAAAATGATATATGATCATTAAGAAAGTTAAAGGTTTAAGAAATTATTCATGAACTATGAATTGAAAGCTTAAGCTAGGATGAATAATTAACAATTGTTGTTAATGATCATATTTGGATTGATTAAAGATGATTGTGTGAATCTAATTGTTAAGAATTCATTAAACCAAGTATGGTGGTTTTGATGGATTCTTGAAAAGAGGTTAATCACCTTAGTAATGGTTTAACTATGTTGATTAGTGATAATCGAAGTGGATTAATGTGATAAGAGGGTTATTCATAACCTTGATGTGATTGGTGTTAAAGTGATGTAAGTTAATAATCATATTATGATTTAATTTGGAAAGTGAATATTATGATCATTGATCATGACTAAGTGTTAAGTTATAGATGTAATTACAATTGTAAAATATTGTATGGATTTGAGACAAGTGATTAACTTGTGTGGTTCTGTTGTGTTTCAGATAAACAGAAGGACTCAGTGACATTAGACTACTGAGTGGATGCCTGAGGTAGTCGGTGAGTGGATCTGTAACCTCAGTGTGATTTAGTTGTAATGATTTGGTTACAACGAGTAAGTTACTATATTACTGTGATATGATGCATCTGTTAACCTGTTTAGCCATGATAGTCAGACATGGTTGATTGCTGGGCTGAAATTGTGCCAATGTGTAATATTCAGAGGTCAACTTGTGTTGGTTGGACTTGTTGTTGTTGTAGACGACAGGAGATCTCGGAAAACTTGAAATGTTGGTTTAGAGATCTAGGTCGTGTGTGATTGACAACAAGTTATCGGTGGGTCTGTATAGGCTAATACAGATGAACGATAAGTGTTCCTGGGTGCCAGACCGGTATATGGTTGCTCAGGGACCACCGGTCCTCTTGACGTAGCTTGAATGACATTATGTGAATGTCGGCTAGTTGATTGATTGATTCATTGATCTATATTCTGTTTATTGTGTTTAATGTAAACAGATTGTTATACTAAGTTGGACTGTTGTTATAGTTTCATTCACTTAGCTTTATGCTAACCCCACCACAGTTCTTCCTGCAGGTTAAAATAGATGGGACATATGGGACAGGGCAGGAAGTGTTTGGAATTGATGGAATGCTTGACGGGCTTTCACTCTGATGATATTTTAATAACTATAGAAATGTTTTGAATTATATAACACCGAGTTTGTTGAAATGTTATGTATTTAACTTGGAAAAAGTTTATTGACATTTTGAGACATTGATAGTAATGTTTGAAATATAAGCTTCCGCGTCGATATTATTATATTGATTGTTTATAATTAAACGAGGGGTGTTATAAGTTGGTATCAGAGCATAGGTTTGGGTGAATTGGACATTGGTTATGTTCAATCCCAAATCTATAAGATGTGTAAAGTCAAACATTCCATAGTGTGGGATTAGTTGTTGTATGGGAAATTAGTTAGTTGGATATGTACTAACCCATAACAAGTTCCAAGATTGTTGTTTTGGTTGCAGAGACGGAGGAACGTGAGGAACCGAATGGTATTCTCAATGATTCCTCAATATTCGTGGGCTTAAGTGTATCAGGTATTTTCGATAAGCCTGTTGAATTTAAATAAGCTTGAATTGTTTACTTTGCTATGATATGATTAGTAGTGAAGTAAATTGAGTCAGACTGATATGATTCCCCAGTTATGAGTCATTGGTGACTATTACTTGTTAATGTGATGCTAGGAATATTAGTTGAGATGTTTAGCATCATGAGTAGTTCATAATGAACTAGAAATGGATTTTGTAGACACCTTGTTGAATAAAGTGTAACAATTGTATTAATTGAATTTAAGTGTGTCTACAATGTGAAAATGAAGTATAAATCATTGTGTAATTATGATTTGATAAATGCAAGGTGTAGTTATGAATCCTACTAGGGAATTAGTTACTACATGATAGAATTGTTGATATGACTCCAAATAGTGAAATAAAGGAGATGTTGGTATATCTCCATAGATGTAGTTTGGAATCATGTTTTGTTTAAAACTAAAAGTGTTTATTAATTTGAAAGTGTGTGTTGACTTGGAAAAGTCAAAGTGGTTAAACTACCTTTATACGCGTTGACAAGTTTGGAAAAAGTCAAAGTTGAAACTTTGTTGTAATTGTTATAAAGAATGATGATTTTAATGTGAATTGGTGTTTTAAAGTGATAGTATGACACCAATAGTGAAAACAGTTTTGTTTGACTTGAAATAGTCAAGAAAGTGTGAAATGGTTGTTTGAATAGTGGTTATATAGGTTGAAACCCGAATGGGTTGTCAAAGTGCCCAAATGGGTCACTTAATGGTTAAACGGTTAAAATGAGTAGTAATTTGGTTATGACCAATGTAACAGTGACTTTTAGTCCTACATATGGTGAAAATATGTGTCAAAAGTGTTTTGGGTAGTCAATGTAGTTGTTTTGTTAAGAATGCCCATTTGGACCCTTAAACGGGTCGACTAGTTAAAACATGATAGGACAACTATATGAGGGTGATGAAAGTGTCCACACGTCACAAATATATGTATAAGCATGTTGGCAAAGGGTTGAAACCAGAAAATAAGCCATTTGGAATATGGCATGTCAACGAAAATGGCTCAAAATGGCCTAAAATTGGTTATACGTCCGTTTTCTCGTAAAACGTGTAAATTGAAAAAGTGGAAAAATAGAAAGTTGTATTTTGATAATATAAAGGTTCCTGCAAAATTTCAGACCCTAATTCTTTACGGTTTAGGAGATATGCGCGTTTGAATTTCATACTTTTGCAAAAGATTGTGCAGACCTGCTGTACTGGGTCCAATCCGGCGGATTCAGGTTGAATCCGGCGGATTCATGATGAATCCGACGGATTGGGTGGACCGGATTGGTTAGAAGAGGTTCTGAGAATGAAATTTTGCTAAAATTGGGGTGAATCCGGCGGATTCATATTGAATCCGGCGGATTCATAATGAATCCAGCGGATTCGTTGGGGATTCAGGAGGTTAATTTTAAAATGGTCATAAAAGATGAACCGTAACTCCGTTTTTGACGTTCTTTATACCGCCAGAAACGTGAGAGAGTCTACTTTCCAATGGTAATGTCCTTTTGATGAAATTTGTAATGATTTAAATAAATAAATTATGTGCAAATGTGTTGGTATAAGGAAATTTTGAAGCTGTTAACTTTCAAACTTTTGACTTACATTTTGTATCGGGCTTTTGTTTCTTTGAGCCCAGAGCTCATTCTTGTGTATATGTGAAACACTAAAACTTGTTTTAAGAGGTCCACATATGTTATTGTGTATGAGTTGTTTTCAGACGAATTATTTAACTGCAAATGATACCAGTAAATGGTATTGTTGATTGTTGCTAACTAGAATTAGTAAACATTGATTATAGGATTATGTGGATCATATATGTGAATCAATTGAAACATGATAAAGTATTTGAATCATGTAAAGTATTAAAATATTTTGAATTGAGCATTTTAAGAAATTGTAAACCAAGTACATAAGCTTATAGTTATGTGATAGTCAAACGAGAAATGCTCAATTGAAATTCAACTAAAGATGTCTAGATTGATGAATATGTGTTGAACATTACCCATAGTATTGATAAAAGTATTTGGTACTAAATGTACTATAAAAGATGTAACTAGTAATTGTTATTGAATCAGATAATAAGAGGTTGATTAAGGTGGTTGTGTTAGACATTACACCTGTGCTAATGGGATGGTGTTAAATGTCTGTGTTGATTATATTCACCTGATTATATGATTAGTCTTACATTCTAGTGGATACCTGGAATTGGTGACAAGTTAATACTTAATTTTGTATTTTCTGTTAATGTGATATCATTGTTAATGATATAGGTGAAAGTAAAGATTAATTACTTTGGAAAGATTAATGGTATGAAGTGACCTAAGAATGAAGTGTGACTGACATAATATAACGACGTCTGGCCAACGTATTTATATTATGCCATTTCACATGGAATTGTTGAGGCTACTAAGTACCAGATAAAGTAAAGTGGTTTTAAAATTAACAGGTACGATATGTTAACATGTAGTTGAGAATAGTCAATGATTGACTAAAATGAAAGAATATTAAACCACTAATTTGTAGTTTTATTGTGGTACCTATGGTACAAGAAATGTATATGTGGTTAATTGCAACTAGTATGAATTAAAATAAGAGTTAAGCAAGTGGAGGTCAGTTGATTTCAAATAACAATGTGTTGATATTGTTGAACATGTGATAAATGACATCACTTTATGTTGTTGAAAGATTTATGCTAATGCAGCATGGTATCAACTGGTGCTGATTTAGCATCCAACTGGATATAGTAGGATGCTAATTGATTATGTGATAATAGTTTTACCTATTGAATTTAACCTCTACCTACTGCTTACTCTTATGTGTTTATGGTTATATGAATTGGATTCCTTACGAGTAAAAGTTTCATATAACCTAGTGGTGGTGTATAAATACAAGTTGTAAATCAGTAAAGAACTAGTTGCGAAAATAGATATTCTAGCAATGTGTTAGCTAAAGAAATACATAGTTATTAGCTAAATTGCTAGTTGTAAATTGAATAGAACTTTTATTGTTAATGTGTATATTGTGGTATTCATTACCACTAGTATCATTGATATAACAATAAAATGTTCATGTGATTATCTGTTTCACTTATGGCAAGTGATTGTGTTGTATACATGACTAGTTATAAATGATCATGGAAATGGTCAGTTAAATGTGTAGAGACAAGGTATGTGCACAATATATGTGCAGAAGGAAAAGATAGAAACATGTACATTCGGTTATGTGCATGTGAAAAGAATTCAATATATGTATATATATCTATAAGTTGCTCAAGGGAGTAACGTATGATATGTGTATTTGTAATAATAGAATTAAATACAGTACAAAACACAACTTGTGTGTTTAAGTGAATTCAGTTGAAATACACATTGGTGGTGTGCAAGTTGTATGAAAAGTATAGTATTAGTGAAATGAAATGTGTAATTCTATTTCACTAGACTGACTAAGTGTAATCAGATTTCGAGGACGAAATCTCTTTAAGGGGGAGAGATTTGTAACATCCAGTTCTCGGGTCTAGTAGTTTTATAATAATTTCCTGACTTTAAATTATTATTTAATGTGTTAGGAAATATTTTGCTTAAGTTTACTTGAAAATAATTGGGAAAAGAGTCACATAATTTATTGTGACTAGTAAATTGTTAATTGTTTTAAATTAACATAGTTGACGGTAAAATAAAAGAGTTTTCTTCGCAAATGGTTTTTCAGTTCCAGACAATAGATTTAGAAGAGGATAAAACTAGTACACATATTGTATGATATATGTGTGAAATACGTATGAACCTTCAGTTATGTTCCACAAAATTCGATCAGGAGCAAGAATTAAACCAAAAACCCTAATTAACCTCAAATCATCAAAATCTTGTGAAATCAAATACCTTCTTCCTCCTGGTTGTATCTGGCCGAATTAGAAACCACGCAGGGACGATTCTAAAGTTACCAAAACAAGCTGTGAAGTAAAATTAAGCTTGTAGAACTTCGAATTAAGCTTCCAAAACATGAAGTAATCATCCTTTGATTCTCTCAAACACTTTGTAAGTCTTAATTGCTTGATTTCTATAAACCTAGAAATTTGGGTTTTGTGTGTTTGATGAAATTAAGATGATTGATGTTAAATTGAAGCTTTTAATACTTGTATAATTGTTAGTTGAGGCTTAATTCATGATTATAGGTGAAACCCTAACCTAGAAATGATATAATTGAATGATGATCATGATAAAAGTGGTGGGTTTAGTTAATTTTCATGAAATTAAGCTTGTGGCTATGATATAATGATTAGTTGATGCTTAAATGATGATTAGCATCTAAGCCTTAACCTTGAAATGAATAAAATGATATATGATCATTAAGAAAGTTAAAGGTTTAAGAAATTATTCATGAACTATGAATTGAAAGCTTAAGCTAGGATGAATAATTAACAATTGTTGTTAATGATCATATTTGGATTGATTAAAGATGATTGTGTGAATCTAATTGTTAAGAATTCATTAAACCAAGTATGGTGGTTTTGATGGATTCTTGAAAAGAGGTTAATCACCTTAGTAATGGTTTAACTATGTTGATTAGTGATAATCGAAGTGGATTAATGTGATAAGAGGGTTATTCATAACCTTGATGTGATTGGTGTTAAAGTGATGTAAGTTAATAATCATATTATGATTTAATTTGGAAAGTGAATATTATGATCATTGATCATGACTAAGTGTTAAGTTATAGATGTAATTACAATTGTAAAATATTGTATGGATTTGAGACAAGTGATTAACTTGTGTGGTTCTGTTGTGTTTCAGATAAACAGAAGGACTCAGTGACATTAGACTACTGAGTGGATGCCTGAGGTAGTCGGTGAGTGGATCTGTAACCTCAGTGTGATTTAGTTGTAATGATTTGGTTACAACGAGTAAGTTACTATATTACTGTGATATGATGCATCTGTTAACCTGTTTTGCCATGATAGTCAGACATGGTTGATTGCTGGGCTGAAATTGTGCCAATGTGTAATATTCAGAGGTCAACTTGTGTTGGTTGGACTTGTTGTTGTTGTAGACGACAGGAGATCTCGGAAAACTTGAAATGTTGGTTTAGAGATCTAGGTCGTGTGTGATTGACAACAAGTTATCGGTGGGTCTGTATAGGCCAATACAGATGAACGATAAGTGTTCCTGGGTGCCAGACCGGTATATGGTTGCTCAGGGACCACCGGTCCTCTTGACGTAGCTTGAATGACATTATGTGAATGTCGGCTAGTTGATTGATTGATTCATTGATCTATATTCTGTTTATTGTGTTTAATGTAAACAGATTGTTATACTAAGTTGGACTGTTGTTATAGTTTCATTCACTTAGCTTTATGCTAACCCCACCACAGTTCTTCCTGCAGGTTAAAATAGATGGGACATATGGGACAGGGCAGGAAGTGTTTGGAATTGATGGAATGCTTGACGGGCTTTCACTCTGATGATATTTTAATAACTATAGAAATGTTTTGAATTATATAACACCGAGTTTGTTGAAATGTTATGTATTTAACTTGGAAAAAGTTTATTGACATTTTGAGACATTGATAGTAATGTTTGAAATATAAGCTTCCGCGTCGATATTATTATATTGATTGTTTATAATTAAACGAGGGGTGTTATATATACCACCCCAAACAGGGGGTATACGGCCCTGTAGAGGGGGTATACGGCCCCTGTAGGGGGTATACGGCCCCTAGAGGGGTGTATTCCCTTAGTCCGTGGTCTTGTGTGCTGGATCGTAAGTCTTGTGTGCTGGATCGTACTCGTTTGGCTCTAACTTCTTCGTTCTTGATCCGTTTTCAACGTTCTTTATATCCAAGCGTTCATATTCTCCATACCTACATTTTAAGATATTTATTAAGTCCCAGATCGGAGTTTTATGATAAAATAGCATGTCGAACGAATTATGCCTATTTAAGTGTGTTTTTCGTCCATTTACCGTTGTTTTTGAAATATTTATAAAGTTTAGACCTTTTTAACAAAATGTGGTAAATGTGAACTTTATTGGCATGATTTTGTTAATTAAGTGCTAAATATGAGGTAAAAGATGTGCGTAAAACATTACTTTTTACGTCAAATCAAATATCCCACACTTAGACTTTGCTTGTCCTCAAGCAAACCGTATCTCATTTTGCTTCAATTTTTGAGAAGATAGACCATTTGACGAGAACAGATATTTCCTAAGGACATCAGCTCCTCAAAATAAGTAAATTATAAAAAAGTAAGCATCTGTAGAATAAGAAATCTTAAAACTGAACTGGTTGTCCCTTTAAGCATACTTTTGCAACTCTCGAGATGTAGAAGTACATGACTGGGCGATCCTCACAGGTGGTCACTCAATTCACTCAAGAAGTGTATCGGGTTTCCTAACATTCTAAACAAACTAAATCGCTCAAAGCCAGTCATGCAGCGCTTATCATCATAGGCTTGGTCGAGAATAGCATCTCCACAACTCCAAATGAGGACGGTGCTAATTATCCCAAGGCATTTTTGTTGGGTTGTAATGTTAGGGTGAGGGTTAAATGGGTATGGAAAAGGGTTGTTTTAAAGTTTGAAAAGGGTTACGCTTATCTCAGGAATTTTCAAACTTTATGAAAAACTTTATTTAGATATGCTTTTTAATGAAAACGGAAACGGATGACGGAAAGGAGGAAGATAGCTATTTTGACTTCTATCTTCTTGAAAACGCTCGGAAGATTTAAATCTTTTAGAGATAAAAGTTTTCGGGAGATTTTGAAGCACTTAGCTTTATTTAGATATATATATTTTTGGCTTAGAATTTCTTTGCCAAGGAATTTCTAAGGAATTTTATTTTCTTACTACCTTTTTGAGATCCTTTCATATTTTTCATTTTTCACACTTTTTGACAATTCGAATTTTACTTGGTGCCAATTTTTCGCACCGCTAGATTCTCGATTTAATTTGATTTCTGAAACGCACACGAGAAGTTTTGAGTAAAACACGAATTTTGTGATTTTTGGAGTGAAAGGAAAAAGAATATCTAAATAGCATTTTTCAAAAATTTAGAAACTCTAAGATAAGGTTTTGGTGGGTAGGGAACGGAATGGGTTTTAAAATATTTGGGTTTTTAAGAAATGAAAAAGTTAAGGCTCAACATGGTGTACTAAGCGGATCATCGATACTAAAATTGAGTATCGGAGGTTTAGGCTTGAAAAGATATGAGAAAAATGGGTTTAATCCTAATAAATGCCAAGATCCTCTAATTGCACCTATACCGCGTACGGTACTCTTTGGTATGGTCTCGAAGCGTATACCAGGAACAAGTTCTAATTCTAAGACACATGCATCGGCACACACACAGAAATGAATGGTGAAGCATTAAAAGTGAATGCGTATTAAAGGCTCAAGTTCCTCACACAACAATATACGGTGTATGCGCCAAGTCATGCGATGCTTCGAAGATGACCATTTCATTTTTAAGGGATTCTTATTCTGCCTTATCGTACTTTCCAAAGTAATTTATTTATTCTGAAAAAGTGATTATCCTTAAAAAGTATTATTCTCACCAAAAGATCAAAGAATTTTCAAAAGTTGACTGATAAATCGGTCATGTTTTTGAAAAAATTTTGAAAAATTTGAGCAGAAAACGAGTTACAAATTATCTTTAGAGGACAAAAGGTCAGAAAACTTTACGGTATAACATACCGTGTATCCCACACTTAAAGGAACATTGTCCCTAATGTTCACTACTAAGGCGTAGATCTTTTGGGGGATCCCACACTTAGAGTTTGATTATAGGAAATGCTCACTTTATTGTGTTTTTAAGATGGTGGAATTAAAAAAATCCCACACTTAGAGATTAGGCATAAAGGATATGGTATGAATATTTCGGGAAGACAACGGAAAAGAATGAAAAACTCCCCTCACGGATTCACGAGATAAAAATGTTTAAGCTGAAGAAGATGTTTTGGCTTGCTCGAGATTCCAGCATGCTTCCGTCTAAGAACAGCCGTCCGTTTTAGTGCGCGTCATCTAGTCGTGAATTGTTCCCATCATTCTCAACAATCAATTCAACCACATTTTATTCTACTAAAATAAACAAAGAAAACGTGAGCATAATAAAGATAGATAGATAGATCATCCAGCTGAGTAGCAAGCTGGATGGATGGTTCCAAAAAGTAAACAAGTCCACAAATCATCCCAAATAGTTAGTGTTAATACAGACCAATAATAATGATAATGATAAAGTACTGGAGATGAAAAATAAGTCTAAGGACGAGGAGACCCCTGATCAGTCACACGAGGATCAACAACAGAAGTGGAGGGATGCATGCCCGCAGCTGAGTGCTCCCCGCTAGCAGCTCTCCCAGATACAGACTCTGATACAATAACTCTGTGCTGTCTGAGGATGGCCTGCATAACATGGATAGGCAAGTCCTCTGTGCTGTCAAATCCCCACTCCCGCAAACACTGCTGTGTCATGTGTGTCTCGTCAAGTAATATCTGGTATCCTCTCCTGATGTCGCTCTCATTTGGGATCTCAGAGTCAGGGATAGGCTCGAGGTTTGACATCCAAGAGAGTCCTGAGAGTGTGAGGCCCTGAGCACTAGTGGTGGTCATAACTGGGCGATAGACATGTGGGTCATCAGGTCTCGGGATCTCATAAGTCAGAGATAAGACATGGGTAGCTGAGGGTGGCTGTCGTGAAGTGGATGAAGCAGCTGAGGTGTGTACAGAGTATACTGGCTCGTGGTGAGATGTGGTGGGCATGGTGTATGGTGGAACAGTGGTGGTGACTGGTGGAATGGGAAAGACTGCTGGTGGTGTCTCACATCTGTACATCAGTGACTCTGGTATCGGCAATCCAAACTTACGTGCTACATTGATGTCATGAGCATGTCTAACCTGAAGTGCATGAAAAGTCCAATACTGAGAAAGTGGAGTCACTGGTGTAGTCCAGTCAACAACACTCTGAACCCTAGATGTGACACCCGGCAATTTAGGTTAACTTTTAAACTTAACCGAAACCCTAATTACGTGTATTTAGATATGACTTAGGCTAAATACTTGTAATTACTTGTAAATATTTGTATATTATTGTGAATATACACCTACGTAATTGTTTTATATTACGCTTACGTAATTAGTTGTAATTACGCGAAACAACCGGACGGAGTCCGACAAACTATACGACGTTGGTGAAAACAATTCTATAAATAACTTGAATCTATTGTTAGAAGTCATTTATCATACATTATTATTTTGTTGAATTAATACACGAAAAACCTAGACGTTTTGGCTAAAACGTCTCAAACGCAACGAAAACGCGCGAATCGCATTTGGCAACGAAACGGAACTCGATAAATATTTCGGTAACTCAAAACAAAATATTTTAACAATACTTCAACGAAAAATAATCTCAAATATATCGTTAATTTAAACGACTCAAAATAACGTTACGCGATTTAACGTTTTAACACAAATAACGATTAAACGACCTAAATACGTAATCACAACTTGGAATTAAATCAAAAACTCAGCCATCCCTTATGGGGCCCACTAAAAATCGACCACCCACCCCCCACCCAACCATTTTACATGCAAAAATGAATCATTACACTTTTTCTTTCACCCATTGAGATATCATGCAAGTTTGATCATTTCCATCATTTTTCTTTCAAAAAAATCACCAAGTTTTCTCTCTAATCCTCTCTCTATTTCCAGAGAACTCAGCTCTTAAACCACCACCTAAAACCACCACAATCTACCATTCCACCACCATAAACCACCACTCAAATACTTAGCCATTTCTCAAGATTTTCAAGGAAGATTCAAGCTCACAAGTTTCTCATCCCCTTCCCATCATCATCTCTTTGTAAGGAACCTTCTCCCCACTTTTAATATACTGATTTAGATGTTATAATTTTCATCTAACATGAATATGTCCAAGATTGTTGTTAAAATTCGTTTTTATAACACAAACTTTAACATGCATGAAATCTGTCTCAAAAACACAGTCACAAAGAAAAATTCGTATAAAATCAAATATTGAGAGTTAGAAGACGAATTATTTTTTGAAATCTTCGTATTGAAAATATATACAACTTTCATGTTTTACGTTTCTACCAGATCCTTACGTGTTTTTCCCTAGAAATCGATTTGTAGGACTGACCTGTGTAAAATCAGAATCTGAGATATGAACTTTTGTGGATTTTATTTGTATACTTAGATGACCCTTGTAATGGCTAGAAAAATTATGTTAGACACTAGAAACATAGAGGATTCATGAGTAATTTTTGTGAGAACTGATTTTGACCAGAAAGTGTGTAAAATAAATGTTGAACCAAACCGATAAAACCGAAAAATGTGAGATTTTGAAGCTTTAAAATTACATTTTAAAAACCGACACTTTCGGGTATATTATAAATAGAAATAAGGACTTTTTGGGACTTTTTAAACGTATCCAAGGGATTTGGGAAAGTTTTGGGTCAAACCGAGTAAGTTTGACCAAGTCAACAAAAACGGCTCGGTTTCTAAAAACGACAAAACTTACTATTTTTGGAAAGTGGTAACAAATATGGGTTTGAGTGACTTAGTTAGTAACTTGGACCAAAAACTAAACTTAGAAAGCTTTCCGAATTAGAAACCGACACTTAGTGATGCTACAATTTACTAGTGTTGCTACATTTTGCTAGTGATGCTACAATTTCTGAAAATATCCTAAGTCTCAAGTAGAGACACTAACCTAGTGATGTCACAATTACCAGTGTTGCTACATTTTGCTAGTGATGCTACAATTTGACTAGTTTGACCAACCTTGACCAGGTTTGACCAACTTTGACCAGGTTTGACCAACTTTGACCAGGTTTGACCAACTTTGACCAACTTTTACCAGTTTGACCAGGTTTGACCAACTTTGACCAACTTTGACCAGGTTTGACCAACTTTGACCAGGTTTGACCAACTTTGACCAGTTTGACCAGGTTTGACCAGTTTTGACCAACTTTGACCAACTTTGACCTACGGTTTAAGACTTATACAAACTAAAATAATCGGTTTGCAACACACGATATGTACTAATGAATAGTTTACAGCAAAACAAACTTAATAATAATGTCTAAATGAATTATTATTACAAACTTTCACCAACGGGTCGTACACGTTTTTAATAATCGAACTTGAACAACTTATTTGGACATACTAGTTGATGAACTAGCTCTAGGTGGACATTAACCCTCCACCTGCACGATTGGCTTAAGTGGACATTAATCCCCCACTTATACAATCGCTATAGATGGTCTTATAAGACATCTACTTACACAACCTTATACGTTTAGGGCGTTAGGAGGTTGCACACCGGCTTGCTTGCTTATTTGATATTTGCTTGCTACTTGCTAATCTGAGGTGAGTTTCATAGCCCCCTTTTTACTTGTTTGAACTGTTTTGGGGTGAGAATACATGCACTGTTTTATGAACTGTTATGCGAACTGTTTTTAGGAAAACACTTATACGTATTTCATGAGTTACTTTCTATTCCACTAAGGCCAATACAACCATTTAAATCTGCTGATTTACGCTAGCGATATTGCGGTAAGGCAATACAAAACGATATTGCGGTAAAGCAATACAAAACGATATTGCGGTAAAGCAATACAAAACGATATTGCGGTAAAGCAATACAAAACGATATTGCGGTAAAGCAATACAAAACGATATTGTGGTAAAGCAATACAAACATTTCGATATTGTGGTAAAGCAATACAAAACGATATTGCGGTAAAGCAATACAAAACGATATTGCGGTAAAGCAATACAAAACGATATTGCGGTAAAGCAATACAAAACGATATTGCGGTAAAGCAATACAAAACGATATTGCGGTAAAGCAATACAAAACGATATTGCGGTAAAGCAATACAAACATTTCGATATTGTGGTAAAGCAATACAAACTATTAAATCTTGTGATTTACAATTACGATATTGGCAATAGTATACATTATTATCTTTGCATACGTGCAACACACTTACTTATCGTGGTTTAGCAATACAATTTTGGTAAACTTGTGTTTCATACCAATAGTTTGGACAACTGTTTAACAAACCTATGAACTCACCAACTTTATGTTGACCTTTTAGCATGTATTTTTCAGGTTCACAGACACTGTAGGACTTCCCACAGGAAACAAGGCAGTAGGATGCTTTTAGAAAGCATTAGCTCGAGTCGCATGTTTTCACAAACAACAAGAGATTAGATTGCATTACGATATTTTGTATCAACATTTATGTAATATAAATCTCTAACGGTTTATGCGAACTCCGGATATTTTGTAAACATTTGAATTATGGTAATGTAATATTTTCAAACGTCTCATATAGAGGTCGTTTGCTTTAATCTTTGTGTTGTGATATTTGATTTGGTCGGCGCCCCCGTGACACCTCATGTTTCCGCTGCCAAGTGTTATGGGGGTGCGACACTTGATGTAGAGCCAGCTGCCCTAGTATCAACCTGTGGCGCTCTAACATCACCGTCATCATCCTGTATCTCAATCAGCTCATCATCCTCAACATCCCTGTCTCTCTTACTACCCTTCCTCTTCAGAACACAACCAGGAATGGCCTCTTTGTTAGCTTTCCAGAATGCCTGCCCGCTCGAATCAGTAGTGATCAACCAGATAGTCCGAAAATAATCCAAGTCGAATGGCAGGGATCTAACATAAGGTGAGCTGGTATACTCACTCATGTGATCCTCCGTGAGCAAACCCATACGGCTACAAATCCTAGTAATGAAAGCTCCCATGTAGATATACTTTGTCATCCCAAATGTCGTCTCTCTCTGAATCCTCCCAGCTACTAAGAAGGCCACATTCACATTCTTCTTCTTAATCATGGCATTCATCACAAAGAGATCATCAACTCCTATAGCTCCTCCTGTTTCTTTCTTCCCATGTAGTGATACAACTAGTAGCTTGTGCAGAAGTCGATGCTCAACTTTGAAGAACGCGGAGGCTTTCACATTTGAATGAAAACTAGTACCCGTTAGATTATCCCAAATCAGCCCATGATCTTCATTACTTGAAATACCCCGTGAACTATCGAAGAATAACTGAGAATGTGTCTGCTCCTCAGTGTAGAAACCAAGATATACCGCTAGCTCGGCTAAAGACACATGCTGCTTCACCCCTCTGTAATTGAAACTAATCAACCGCTTGTCTGTAACGTTGCTGATGTAGGGGTTGAACTCATAGGTCAACATGAACTCAATAACTAGCTCTCGATAAATGTCTTCATTGAGGGCGAACATTTTGTACCAAGCATCCATTTTCTCATGATTGATCTTGAACTTCACTAATTTTCTCAACTCTCTTTTATACCCAATCGCCTTTACATCTCTCCAAACGATAAATCTGTTTTTTCCAAGTGGTCGGCTCATCCAATCCCTAATCAGTTTCTTCTTTTTGGCGGAAGTGGCCAAGTATTCCAAAGTAGGATGGATAGCTGTAGAATCAGACCTCATCTGTCAAGATAAAAAGGTAATTAGTGTGCATCATGATCATAGGTATATGAATTCATTAAGTTATTTCAAAATTTTTAACAAAAATTCGAAATGTAGGCTTTAAAAATCGAATAATCCATAACCTAGAAAGATGCATATTCAACCAAACCGCAATCACCAAACCTCAAATTTCACATCAATAAGTTTCTTAAGCTATGGTAAATGTCACAAGCATGTTTCTAGGGCAAAAGATCTTACTATATAAATGATTCCTAGAAAAGGCTCAAAATACCCGAAAATGCATTGTTAAGTAACTAAGTAAGCATTAAGATTTAAAAGAAACCTTGTAATTACCTTACTTTAATCAAAACTTTGCATTTTAACATAGACTTAGAAAACTAGTGATGAAACTTTGACCTTATTATGTATTTAAAGATTTTAACATTAAGCGTTAGTCAATTTTTTGCAAAATGATTAATAAAATCAACCAACAACTTAATGCTTAATCTACAAATAACATAACTTTGATATTGGTTTATTTAGAAACATGACTAGTCATTTTATGCATTTTATTTAATAAAATGATGCTTCTTAAAATGAAACTAGTCGTTTAATACCATTAAAGCACGGTTTCGAAAATTCATGCAACCATTTGAAGTTAATATTTGCATAAGTATCATTTAATTTTGAAAGATTTTAATTAAAATAATGATACTCCACAAATATTCATAAAAATGCTTACTTTAATTTTCAAAAGTCATTAAACCAATCAATTAACTAATTCAAACTAGTTTACTTATGTTTAACACATCATTATAAGCACATTTAATCAACAAAAGTCAAACATAGGTAATTCTAGCTAAAAAGTCAACAAAAAGTCAAAGTTCATTACTTTGAAAATCAAAGTTCTCAAATCTCACATGAAATCACTAGATTACTATCATATATCATCATTCAATCATCATAAGTAAGCAATAACACCAAAAGCCCTAATCTTTAGCCCTAAATTTCAAGTTTCAATTTGAAACCCTAACTTTTGGGGAAAATTATGAACTAGAGATTTTAAGTTAGTGATTTACCTTGAAATGGATGCAATGATGATAGATGAAGCACACAAGTAATGAAAATGGAGAATGTAGAGCTTGAAATCTTCAAAAATGGTGGAAATTTGGTGGTGTCATGGTGGTGGTGGGGTTTTCGGCCGAAAAAAGAGAGAAGGGGAAGGAGATGAGTGAAAATGTTTTTGATTTTTGCTTTTTAACCTCCTCTCCATTTTTACTTTTTACCTTTTTACCCATTTGAGGTAATTTAGTGAAAGTAAATGGTAAAAATGGGTAATTAGGTTAAAAAGGGGTTTTATTAAAAACTTTAAATATTTTTGTGTTCTAAAAATTAAATCTCATTTAACAGTTTCTAAATTTTGCCAATTGTTTAATTGAAATTAAATAATTAAACAAAACTTAAGCATTGAGTGATAAATGATGAGACAAAATTTAAAGAACGTTTTTAAAGATAATTTTCAAAACGTTTAAAAGTTTAAAATTTAAAATCCTAACTTTTACGCAGAAAATAGATAAACTGAAAATTTAAACTACTATGCGATTAACTAAATTAACTACTTGATTTATTTATTAAAATTGGGTTGCCTCTCAACAAGCGCTTTGTTTTAAAGTCAACGGCTCGACTTTTCCAAATAATTAATTCGGGGCCCGAGGCTGAGGAAAAGTGTAACGAGGAATAAATGAAAATCGGAGCACTTTAGTGATGTGATAGATTAGGTCGGCGGAGTTTAAGAAAAATAATTCAAATTCGTTCAGAAAACTTCTCTCCTCGTATCCTAATATCATAAGTGCATCAACGAATTTATTAAATTCTCGTTTAACTTTCTTGGGATTTGAAATGCCATCTCGAGGTCCGTCGTCTAAAAAATTAAGATCATGAAGTAATTTTTCCAATATTTTAAAAAATTCCTTTTCTTCTTTTGAATCAGGATTTCCGGTAGTAGCGTGAACTGTTACCGACAATTCTTTAAAAAGTGATTTTTGTTGAAGTGTGAAAGGAAATTTTGATGTTTGAAATAACTGAATCAGCTTAATGTGAATATCTTTCCGTTTAATACAGAAAGATCTCTCAATAGCTGCCTCAGTTGCATTTGGAAAAATTTCTATTAGTTTATTTATTAAATAGACGGCAGGATCAACGAAAAATGGTATTTTCCCAGGAAGTAAGGTTGGAATTATAGGGTCACGCTCTATCCAAAATTCGAGTTCACTAACTAGATCCGCAATATACCGATTAATCCGTGTTGATGAAACACGTTGATAATCTGTATTAGCAAGTAAATTCATTTACAGGTCTAGATCTGATTTTAGTAATAACTCATCTTTTCTAGCATAATTAGCGCGGAGTCCTAAAATTCTGTGGTCTATAGTCACGAAGGTCTTTCTTTGGTCAACCGAAAAAGGGAAATCAGATATTTTAAGATATTTCAGAAAATTGGCACATATATCTATTCTCCTATCTGGTTTAAAAGAATTTCCGACATGACGCTCGGTTTCAGTCTCGGGTGGAATGTCTATGATTTCAATGATGTCAGTGGGTGGTCCTTCCAATATAGTTTTAGCTATGGTGTACCTAGGTTGGACTGGACATCCTTGAAATGGTTCAACTATGTAAGTGGCTCCTGATATGAATGTATGATCATCCGAACATGAGGGATTCTTATCCTGTGTGGTAGGATAGGATTTCAAAATGTCAGGAAGATCATATTCAAAGTATTCATCCAAGCAGTGAAGATGTTCATTTCTATCTAATCCTAACATGGGTGGATAAAAGTAAACCTCAGTGCCGAATGGTACTTCTTTGGGAAGGTCATGCGGCCTAACATAGTGTGGGTATTTAGCCAGAAGTGAAGAAATCTCAGGGTCAATGGTAAGTTGACTACTTAAAGTGTGAGTAACAGAAGTTGATATCTTCTGCTGAGATTCCTCTAATTCTAGGTCAAAGTGTTTTTGCCTGATCCTGATTTCTTGGACATTTGAGATTTCTTTGACTTCCGGGAATGAAGAACAAGAAGAGTTATCCTCTAATTCTTTTTCCATAAAATCAAAAAACTCAGAATCATCCATTGCCATTATCTCATCTGCTGTCTTGTGAGAGAACAGAGAAACTGGGCTAGAAACGGAATCAGATGGTTTTAGATTTTTCATATTTTTATTGGTTTTTATATTTTAATAACTAAATTAAACTATTCTAAGGAAGCAGTAACTTTCGAAAAAGATAGGCTTAAACGAAAGGTTCTCCTAAGGGCTTCTAATTCTAAGGTATATTTATCAAATCACAACGCTCTGCGATCCCCGGCAGCGGCGCCAAAAACCTGATCGCACCCCGAACGGTCGGTTCAGGAATCGCTTCCTGTCGTCGTCGAACCTCACGCTCGAGGCGGATGATCAGAGGGTTTTAAATTTATATTTTTTTTTGCTGGGAAGCCTAAGTTTTATTACTACCTACTGCTCTAAGGGTATTAGGGTAGTAAGCGGTAAGTCTGACTCAGGTGTCGTTCTTAAAATCAGAGCGAATAGAAGTGAATTAAATACCTCAGAAAATAGTAGCTAATATGATGAGTTTAATAGAGCAGGTAGGGTTTGTTTTTGGTATTTTCTAATTTAACTAAAATGCAGGAAAGTAAATATCACACTACGGATAGGGTAAGCAGATAGATAGAGTTGTGATTGCTGAGGTTTCAATATTCAGGTTTCGGGATGATGTTCATTATAAAAGATGATTGGAGACTTGCCTTAATATAATCAACAGAGGTTTGGTGTATGTGACAACCGTCATGAAACCGTTATCATAGTTCAATCCGTAAAAACTCATTTTTCATGTTAAGGCTCATCTCACGGATTTTCTTACATCAAAATATTCGTTTTCGAAAAACGAATCCAACATAAAAAGGATCTCACACATGTAATGAAAAATATACGAGGCTAAACGTAAATTCGTTAATTATTGGAAACTATACGATTTATTAAAATTACACGAAATACGAAAATAATTGGATTGGGATCATTTATTCTTAGACCATGTGACCCGAGTTTTCTTGTGTGTCTTCCTTGTTTGGCCCAACAATCGACCCAAAGCCCCTCTTTATTTTGGTGAATCGTTCGGCCCAACCCAACCCAACCCAACCAACACAACCCTAGAACTATAAAAGGCATCCTAAAACAAACCCTAACATTTTTTCATCACCAAAATCGTCCATGTTGCTGCCCTAAAAATTCAGTCACGAACATAGGCCGATTTGACCCATTTCCGTTGGTTTTCAGGGTTCGGTCAAAACTAGAAAGTTGTAGATCTCAATGTTTTACATAAACTTGTTTGGTTTCGGCCTCTGAAACTCTCAAGATTATTTTATAAAAATTATTTCGTAAACTGCTGCTGTGGGAGACGAATTTTCAGAAACTTTGGTAAGTTTCAATTCTATAATCCTCATCTACATTTCATCTAATCTCAAAAACGAATTCTAAGGGTTTATAAACTCAATGTTTACAGATCCTAACGAAGATTCTCGTGCGATTATTCGAAAGTTGGTATTATTCTTATCCGATTTCATTCGTTAACATTCGATTTCGAGTGATTCGTTATTGTTGTTTTTATTCGGTTCAATTCCATTGTGTTTCGGGTAAATGAAATAGTTAGGATATTGATAAGATCAGTTCATATGATGGTAGAATTAAGAGTTTTGATTGTGGTTGCGGTTTGGATTGATTATATGAATGTTTAGGGTTGATTACTCAAAACCCTAATCTGTCCAGATTTGTGTTTCGGTTTGGGAAACTTGTAACTTGGTCATTTCATGGTGATTTTCGATGAAACAGGAGTCTAAACTTAAGTATTTTGAGTCTATTTTCAAATGACATTGGTTTCATGGTTAAGTGTTGAGTATAAGTCAGTCAAAATGATTTTATAAGATTGTGTGTCATTCTGAGTTCTTCGGTTCCAGATTTCGGTTAGATTGTCGATTTTTGAAATGTACTTCAAACTAAGGATTAGGTCTTGATTTTTTTACTGAAGTGTATTTAAGGTGTTAAATATTTTCTGTAAAAATATTATAACCAATTGAAGTTTCTAAGTATTTTAAATAAATTATAACTCTTATGAAGTTAGAAAGTGTTGTCGGTTTAGAGCAGTTCACTTTGGTGAATTTTTAGAAATAGTGAATTAAAGTAATTGAATCTGGGAAAATTACTGGATATTCTAAACACATTAAAATATCATTTTTTAAAATTGTAGAGTCAAATGATTTCAATAATTAATATTTAAAAATTCGTAAATTGGAACCAAACTTCCGGTCAGAATCTGAATTTTTCATTTTAGGTTAGTTCTTGTAATAATACGCTAGTAGAATTGTGAGGAAACGTAATAAAAGTGTGTTGGGCGTGGAATACAATGGAATGACCTAGTTATGTCTAGGTTGTAACCCATATGAATATGTGATTATTGTAGATTGACGAGTTATTGGGTGGATTCATTTAAGGGCGATACTTACTTTGGTATTTAAGGTGAGTTTTGCGGCCCCATTTTCTTTACTTATTTTCCGTTGGGGGAAAAGAATGCTCAAACTGATTTTGAACTGTTTTCTTATGCTGTGTAAACTATCTGATTTTCTGATTTGGACATTATGATTGAATAAGTGACATGCTGATTGTTGTGGACTGATTGCTGATTGTTCGGATGAGTCTTGTGTCTTTGGGACCATGACAAAACTCCATATTACTTACTTTTCGGATGAGTCTTGTGTCTTTGGGACCATGACAATACTTCATATTTATTACTAATACAGATATGATTATTGATAGTACTATCGGACGACGGTCCCGCTCTTGTGATAGATACGTTATCCTTGAGTGAATATTATCAAGGAACGGAATGGATTGCTTATGGTGGATGAGTTGGTTACTTTATGTGCTTATTTCATATCATATGTCCTACTTACTGATTATCACAGCAAACTGTATTTTCTCATGTGTCTTATTAAACCTGCGAAACTCACCAACCATTGTGTTGACATTTTCGAGCATTTCTTTTCAGGGAACGCTAGTGGCATTAAGATCGAGGACAAGAAAACTTAGTAGACCTGTTAGGTTGCATTAAGTATTGCTGCAAGACTTATGATACAATTATTGTTTGTGACACATTGTTTCTTTGTTGGCATGAATGCTATGACACGACCCGACATTTGTGTTAATAACATCTCAACACATTGGTTTGATTTCATTTAGTAATCTCTTATTATTGATGTGTTGTGATCCTATCATGGTTGCATTCCGTTGTTTCCGCTTTAGACGGGGTGTGACAGATTGGTATCAGAGACATTGGTTATAGAGAATTAGGCGGATTGACCTAGACTATAACCTAGGAACCTTCATATAGATGCTATGCTAGGAACTATGTGTGCATTAAACGACGTGAACTCATTCACACTTTGGTTCTCGAGCAAGACATGCTCCATTGGTGGTTCCACACGTGCCCGCGTACCCGTTAGGGTTATGTAGGCTTAAAGGCGTAGGATCATTAATGTCATCTGATGGTACTATATTGATCATGGTATCATTTCCTTATAATTTCGTGCCCCTTTAAGATTTGAATACGTAGGAACAAGGTTGAACATTGTGATATGGGATTTGGTAATAAGTACATATACGGAAGGATACCCTAACAATTATGGTGGCCGACATATTTGCGAAGGTATCACGACATATATGTGTTTATATGACCATATTCGAGTTGTCCAATGTGTGACCTTCAAGTTGCGTGACGATGTAAAAATCTCGACTCTACCTGCTTGGTAATCATGATCTTTGGTTGTTGGTTGGTGCATACATTTGACACTATCCAAACTGATCATTTATTCTAAACTCTTACGTACTCAAAATCGTAGTAAACATGCCGCCAAGACGTTCTACTCAAAATGAAAAACGTGAAACGTGTCACGAGCGAAATAAGATAAGTATAAAAGTGTAAATCGTGTACTAAGTAAACATCAATCTAAGACATGGAAACCGTATCGTGAGACTAATAGACGTGGATAATAACTCGCTAATGAATATACACGTGAAGCTTATTAAATCATAATTGACTCATTATTCCTCAAATTCTTGGGAAGAATTTACATCTTAACTTTTCATGGAAACTGGTGGTCATTACCACTTACAGCTACACTTCCTATCATGCGATAATCTTTACATTTCTAGTTAGTGATTCATTCACTTACTTGATCACTTTTACCCCACGAAGCGAAATTTTTGAATCCCCTTTCTTGCAATTAGTCCAAGATCTTATATCAGTTGGACATGCATTTAGGTATCCGTATTGGGTGACAATTTCACCCTTATATGACGAAGGCTCTAATGCCTCGTGTTACACAAAAATATAACTGAATAAGATCATTCTTAACAAGTAATCTAATCTCGTTCTTTTAAACTATTTAACTACAACCCTCGTAAGAATTTAAGTCAATATAAAACATATCTACACCATATTCTCTATCAGTATAACGATTGTAACTTGGGACGATCAAACCTTTTCTTCAGGGTCCTATTAGGAACACCACTAGTTGACGTATTGGTAATCCAAGACACAGTAGTGATTCTTGGACCCAACCAATCCCTATTATCTATACTACTGGACGAACGGGTTTAAATGAATAAAAGAGATAACTCTATTTATTAGACTGCCCTCTTAAACTGAAACATTTAGTCATTCATGACCAATTATATTATTAAAGGACCCCACAAAAGACTGTTACTAAAATCCCTAGTACCCAATAATAATTTATATTGTTTTGAAAACTCTCTATGTTTTGGGAACACGTAGTTTCGTAAAATAAACTGCAGTAATAAATAAATGAATAAATATATTAATTTTATTACCATCCTAAAAATTCAAATAAATAAAACATCATAATATAATAACCTCCACTGTTCTTAATGTCTTACAATTACAAATTTTGTGCTTCCAACATTGTTATATATTGCACTTCTACTTGACATACCACCGGATAAGCTGTTAAGGGAAGATTCACTCATAATGTTCGTATAAAAAAATCGAAGAAAATCCCTGTTGTAACTATTTTATGAGAGGCTCAAATAACAAGATAGACGTTGAATTCGATGTTTACAAACACCCAAATCTAGTTATGAAAACACTTTCTTGCTTCATGTAATAGTAATAACTAAATCAAAGATAACATTTGGTTACCACTTTGGTCAAGAGAAACACGAAACCAATTAGCTTCATAAAGGTCAAAATAAAATGAAATAAAATTAAATGTATAAGCTCATGGATGAGAATATTAATGAACCAGGGAAAATCGTGAGGAATTTGCTTGTTTGACATATTAAATAAATTCGAGTTAACCCATTCTATATTGTAATAACATGGGAATGGTTCCCTTAGTAATCCATACGAGTTAAGACGGTGGACCTTAGGTATTGTTTCAAAAACATTCAGCCAAATAACTGGAAACCTAATTAAGCACAATTACAAGGTGAAAATCAAGATATACACGAGACAAAACGATCGATAGGGAGTCAATAGCATATTTCACATAAGGCATTGGCCTTAAATGTAAATATGAAATGTATTATGTCTCCGATTAATGTTCTTTTGTTCGATTCACCGTACACTGTATCGTGCGGATATATTGCTAGCATTATCAAATTGATACATATAAGAAGACTACTCCAAACCAAAGAACCAATTATGTTTTCAAATGGAACCGAACTCTAATTACTTCTCGACATCAAAAGCTCACCGAAGCTTGGGCTAAACAATACATTTCTTTCACCAATAGTTATGACAATTTTTGAAACACACCATGCGAGCCTAAACGGGGGGATAAACTCGGTTGAAAACTTTCTAGAAATAATGCAAAACGACGTGAAGTAACCCATAGACGCGATGAAACACATGGTTTGGCATTAACCTGCCAACACCTAACTTTAAGACTCTTCTTTATCTATACTCCTTTAAAATTTAAGTTACTCATTTTCTTTTCAGCCTTATAGGCTTCAAGATGCGAAAATACCCAACTACCCTCACTATATCAAATAGCCATTATCATTCATTCATTCACACCATGGTCAACTATCAATATCAATCACTACTACATTCTTCTTATTTGCTTACCTTTACATAGCGCGAGTATGTAACTAGCTCTTAAGCAAATGAATTCCGATACGAGAGAACGTACACTATGAGATTAACCCTAATCCAAGCCACTCAGATTTTAGGATAAAATCTAAGTTCACGGTAAGTAAACTCTTATAAACCTCACAAAGAGATATCCTTATACGTATAAACTCTTCTTCCTTTGGTGATATTATGGACTGATTTTCTTTGGTGACACAACCCTTGTAAATTATTATATTTTTTCTCTCATCTACGAATGTATCATCAACAACTAAAACACAATAGATGTAACAATCATCAAACTCACTTATATTCGTAACGGACTAGAATTTAACATACCACACGAAGGGTACGAGAGAAACATCTTACGTATTACCATCATCATTTGTAACACAATACTACATTTTGGTAAGAACTCCTTACTATTCCTAACTAACAAAACAACTTTTCATCCTTAAACTTTTATGTGAAACATATATAAATCCTCATGGTGAGCGAAGAACCGATAAATTTAAACTCAAAGATATTCGGAATGTCAACAATTTTTCCTCGACATATAGGAAACCTATTTCGGTGAGAACTTTTAGTTGTTAAATTTCCATAACGTGCGTGACATAGAACCGATGTCCTATCTTTAGAAACGACGACTTGTTAAATCAACTTCAAGGTTCGCATAAATGTTCAAACAATCGATATTCGAGCAAACTATAAATTTAATTAAGGAATCAAGGGGAAAGCTATACCAAGGATGACGTTTAGGATTATATGTAAGGTGGTTATGTCTTTCGGTGTAACCATTGCGTTGTGGTATCCATGGGATTTGGAATCATGAAAGAATCTTTTGGATGTTGAGATCACGTCATTTACAAACACCAACTTCTTTTACTTTCTTAACGGACCGAACAAATTCGTATTATACATTTCACTAATAGGTTCGGTAACCTATCAATCGAAGGGATGGATGGAGCAAATGGAGTTCGCAATACATAATCAAGTGACGAGTCTCTTATGGTGTCACACAAACTACACATAGTAATGTGTAGCGGAATAAAACCGAGATGAAGTTTAAAACAACACTTTGTCATATAACCAATAAGGATACGATATAACGTTAGGCGAGAATTCAAAATCAATAGAAACGAGAGGATCATAAGAAACTCAAAAACCATGTCTCTTTCATAATAACGTTTTCAATGATAATTTCGATTGAATTTCGGGACGAAATTCCCTGAACGGGGGGATAATGTGACAACCGTCACGAAACCGTTATCATAGTTCAATCCGTAAAAACTCATTTTTCATGTTAAGGCTCATCTCACGGATTTCCTTACATCAAAATATTCGTTTTCGAAAAAAGAATCCAACATAAAAAGAATCTCACACATCTAAAGAAAAAGATACGAGGCTAAACGTAAATTCGTTAATTATTGGAAACTATACGATTTATTAAAATTACGCGAAATACGAAAATAATTGGATTGGGATCATTTATTCTTAGACCATGTGACCCGAGTTTTCTTGTGTGTCTTCCTTGTTTGGCCCAACAATCGACCCAAAGCCCCTCTTTATTTTGGTGAATCGTTCGGCCCAACCCAACCCAACCCAACCAACACAACCCTAGAACTATAAAAGGCATCCTAAAACAAACCCTAACATTTTTTCATCACCAAAATCGTCCATGTTGCTGCCCTAAAATTTCAGTCACGAACATAGGCCGATTTGACCCATTTCCGTTGGTTTTCAGGCTTCGGTCAAAACTAGAAAGTTATAGATCTCAATGTTTTACATAAATATGTTTAGTTTCGGCCTCTGAAACGCTCTAGATTATTTTATAAAAATTATTTCGTAAACTGCTGCTGTGGGTGACGAATTTTCAGAAACTTTGGTAAGTTTCAATTCTATAATCCTCATCTACGTTTCATCTAATCTCAAAAACGAATTCTAAGGGTTTATAAACTCAATGTTTACAGATCCTAACAAAGATTCTCTTGCGATTATTCGAAAGTAGCTATTATTCTTATCCGATTTCATTCGTTAACATTCGATTTCGAGTGATTCGTTATTATTGTTTTTATTCGGTTCAATTCCATTGTGTTTCGGGTAAATGAAAAAGTTAGGATATTGATAAGATCAGTTCATATGATGGTAGAATTAAGAGTTTTGATTGTGGTTGCGGTTTGGATTGATTATATGAATGTTTAGGGTTGATTACTCAAAACCCTAATCTGTCCAGATTTGTGTTTCGGTTTGGGAAACTTGTAACTTGGTCATTTCATGGTGATTTTCGATGAAACAGGAGTCTAAACTTAATTATTTTGAGTCTATTTTCAAATGGAATTGGTTTCATGGTTAAGTGTTGAGTATAAGTCAGTCAAAATGATTTTATAAGATTGTGTGTCAATTCTGAGTTCTTCGGTTCCAGATTTCGGTTAGATTGTCGATTTTTGAAATGTACCTTAAACTAAGGATTAGGTCTTGAAATTTTTACTGAAGTGTATTTAAGGTGTTAAATATTTTCTATAAAAGTATTATAACCAATTGAAGTCTCTAAGTATTTTAAATAAATTATAACTCTTGTGAAGTCAGAAAGTGTTGTCGGTTTAGAGCAGTTCACTTTGGTGAATTTTTAGAAATAGTGAATTAAAGTAATTGAATCTGGGAAAATTACTGGATCTTCTAAACACATTAAAATGTCATTTTTTAAAATTTTAGAGTCAAATGATTTCAATAAGTAATATTTAAAAATTCGTAAATTGGAACCAAACTTCAGGTCATAATCTGAATTTTTCATTTTAGGTTAGTTCTTGTAATAATACACTAGTAGAATTGTGAGGAAACGTAATAGAAGTGTGTTGGGCATGGAATACAATGGAATGACCTAGTTATGTCTAGGTTGTAACCCATATGAATATGTGATTATTGTAGATTGACGAGTTATTGGGTGGATTTATTTAAGGGCGATACTTACTTTGGTATTTAAGGTGAGTTTTGCGGCCCCATTTTCTTTACTTATTTTCCGTTGGGGGAAAAGAATGCTCAAACTGATTTCAAACTGTTTTCTTATGCTGTGTAAACTATCTGATTTTATGATTTGGACATTATGATTGAATAAGTGACATGCTGATTGTTGTGGACTGATTGCTGATTGTTCGGATGAGTCTTGTGTCTTTGGGACCATGATAAAACTCCATATTACTTACTTTTCGGATGAGTCTTGTGTCTTTGGGACCATGACAACACTCCATATTTCTTACTAATACGGATATGATTATTGATAGTAGTATCGGACGACGGTCCCGCTCTTGTGATAGATACGTTATCCTTGAGTGAATATTATCAAGGAACGGAATGGATTGCTTATGGTGGATGAGTTGGTTACTTTATGTGCTTATTTCATATCATATGTCCTACTTACTGATTATCACAGCAAACTGTATTTTTTCATGTGTCTTATTAAACCTGCGAAACTCACCAACCATTGTGTTGACTTTTTCGAGCATTTCTTTTCAGGGAATGCACGTGGCATTAAGATCGAGGACAAGAAAAGTTAGTGAAGTATTGCTGCAAGACTTATGATACAATTATTGTTTGTGACACATTGTTTCTTTGTTGGCGTGAATGCTATGACACGACCCGACATTCGTGTTAATAACATCACAACACATTGGTTTGATTTCATTTAGTAATCTCTTATTATTGATGTGTTGTGATCCTATCATGGTTGCATTCCCTTGTTTCCGCTTTAGACGGGGTGTGACAGTGTAAACACTAGCACCCTACGATTTAAAGCGGAAACCCTAAATCGTATGTCACTAAGTACTAGGCTATCATGATTCTGATCAGATCAGGCTGCTCAACCCCCAACAATGTCCGATGAGGACAAGTGACCCTTCTTGGGATTAACCCTGGGTGCATGAATAAGGTAATAGACCGATATTTAATCTCTGACCGTTCTTAACACCTAGTTCTAATTGATTTTATTAAGGTTAGTACTAATTGCTTGCTATTGTATGTTAAACTGTCGGTTATGTTGGATAAGGGGGTTTAAGCATCTTACAATATAGCTGAATGTTTGCTTTCTTTTCCAGATCCCTTAAACTTAGTTGAGGAGCACAAGTACTTCCGTCAAGGTGTAGACCCTCCTTTGCGATCAAACGTTCATCCCTAGGTTTGTTTCACGGTGTATATTATGTTTTTCAGCAGTTCCACAGCTTTAATATATACCTAGACCATGTTCAGGAAGGGTGACTCCCAGGTATCCACGGTGTCATATGCTTACGACCGGTCCGTATCTTCCACGCATTTGTACTCCACCGGAGGTGTTTCCAGCGCTATACTAAGTACTGAGCCGTTTTACAGCATGTCCGCAGTTTCAACAATAACACAGATAACTATCTACCGATACTAGGGTTGATCAAGTCCTAATACTAAAGTAATAGCCACGTGAAAGCTTGGAAAGGGTGTATATGGTGGTTTAGATCTACCGCTTGAAAAGTTTAACCCGATACATAACATAACAATTTCCAATCACATATTTAATTTAAAGATTAATTTAACATCATCCCTACTCCTAAATATCTACATTCCAACAATCACAATATTACACTACTCAATAAACATGGCAACAAATAAAGCACATACCATAATATTACGCATGGATAATTCAGACATAATAACAGTATAAAGGAATAGATATCACCGGATAATAGAGCAGCGTAACAGAGAGAAAATAATTGCAATCCTTGAATACCAGCTTGAACTGCAATACTTCTTTATTACAACGATTACCTCTCCTCTAATCTACTAGCTACCCTCTAATTTCTCCTCTAACTCCTAAGAGTAGTGCTAGAGAGAGAAACTAGAGAGAGAAACTAACTAAGAAATAAAATTACAAGAAAAGTGTGTGTGAAAGAGTAGAATGAATTGTGTTGTGAATGGTGAATGTGTGAAAATGAGGAGGTTGATGCCACTATTTATAGGCATACAAGATACAATTTTACACTTAACACCCTCGCTCCAATTTAATACTGAAATACACCCCCTTGCTATGAAATTTGACACCGTAAAGGGGGTATACCACCCTAAATAGGGCGTATTCGGTAGCAAATAGGGTGTATTCGGTAGCAAATAGGGCGTATTCGGTAGCAAATAGGGCGTATTCGGCATCGTAGAGGGGGTATACCACCCCAAACAAGGGGTATACGGCCCCTGTAGGGGGGGTATACGGCCCCTAGAGGGGTGTATTCCCTTGGTCCGTGGTCTTGTGTGCTGGATCGTAAGTCTTGTGTGCTGGATCGTACTCGTTTGGCTCTAACTTCTTCGTTCTTGATCCGTTTTCAACGTTCTTTATATCCAAGCGTTCGTATTCTACAGACCTACATTTTAAGATATTTATTAAGTCCCAGATCGGAGTTTTATGATAAAATAGCGTGTCGAACGAATTATGCCTATTTAAGTGTGTTTTTCGTCCATTTACCGTTGTTTTTGAATTTTGCTAAGAATTTTCTCTCATGCTTGGTAATGTCTTCTGCCTGTTCTTATATAATCTTGAAAGTCTTCTTGAATAATTGTCAAGACAATTAGTATCCGACAACTTCATTTCTTCTTTTAAAAATTGTAGAGAATCTTACCACTTTTATCTTTCTTTTGAATAATGGTGATTGATAACTTTGTCCAATTGTAGAATGATTGTACCACTAAGTTGCCTTTTGTTGAAAACATTTCACTAATGGAGATTAGTGGTTTGTCCACTTGAAGAATTTTCTTTTGTAGAAATATTCCACTAGATTGCTTGTCTTGTTACTGAATGATCTCCTTGTCGGCCATAATTTGATAATTGATATAGAAACGGGCTTTTTGATAATATACCATTGATAATTTTTAGTTTTACATTGGGTATAAATGTTACAACACTTATTTCATAATTAAAGACTTAAAATAACATCATTGTATGGGTCTTGAGCATCTTGAAGCGGATCTTGATCATTGTTTGAACTGCCTGAAGTAGAATTCTTTATTTCATTGATAATATTCTAAATTTCTTATGGAGAAGAACATGATGCTTGAATTCTTGATACAATATCTGAACTTTCACCTTTGATAGTCCTTTGAATAGGGTTTTGATAACATAACTTATAATATTCATCAACGGCTTGAGTTCCTACTTTTTCACTTGGAAATTTATTCCACCACTTAACACGATAATGTCTATATAATGCTGGTGGTGATAATGGAGTAGTTTGAGCTTCTTGATAAAAATACGTCCATGACATAATCCAAGGTAGTCTTAGAACACACATAAATTGAAGAGTGTATTCAAACAATGGTGTTCCTTCTCTCTCAAAATATTTTTTAAATTTGTTGAATGCTTCTAAAACAATGGAGAAAATGCTTCTAGACAAATTCCCATATATTGGAACCATTTGACAAACCATAAAGGATAGTTGTTTGAAAATTCTTTGTCAAAGTAAATAAACCATGAATGATTATAATTTCGTAATAAGAATGTCTTATACCATGCTTCTTGATAATCATAATATTTAAAATATGGGAGAGTAGGAAAATTAGCAAGGGTCTTCTTAATATATGGTCTTGATCCCCATTCTTCTGGAGTTAAAATCCTTCTAATCCTTACTTTGCTAAAATCAATTTTTGAGGGATCCCTTGGGTTCATATTATGCTCTACAATGATTTATTCTGAATCAATGAGAATAGTTTGATAATATTCTCTGGTCTTATGCTCATCATTAAAGAAATGGCAATCTCTTGAAAATAAGTAATTGATTAAACTTAGAAAACTCTCTTTTACCTTTTCAATCTCACATGCTTCAAGAAGTTTGATCATATGATGATAAGGATTTTTGATATAAGGAATGGGTTCGAAGTCTGATTTTGAGGATTTAGAAGTAGAAGTTTTGTTAATTGAATTTTGATTAGAAGTTGGAGTGGGTGAAAATATACTAGAATAAGTGGGTGAAAAAGGTGGTCTTGGTCTTGGTCTTGGAGTCAGGATCATAAAAATAATAGAAATAAAATTAAAATGTTAAATGTTGTTTTACAAAATCAATTATAAGGTCAATACTTATATTTGTTACATATATAATTTTCAAGCATACAAGCATAATTAAGATTAAAATTAAAAGAGTGAGAAATAGATTACAATACCTGAGATATTATTATCACAAAACTTTTGACAATTACAAGCAAGAACTTCTTGACAATCTTTACAAATATATGGAGAAATTAATATTTGAAAATCTAAAGTTTATGAACATTGGGTTGTTTGAAAATACTACTTTTAAAGGGTTTTTGGCTTTCATACATTGGAAGTTTTTTATTGAAAGAATTCTTTTGCTAAGAATTTTCTCTCATGCTTGGTAATGTCTTCTGCCTGTTCTTATATAATCTTGAAAGTCTTCTTGAATAATTGTCAAGACAATTAGTATCCGACAACTTCATTTCTTCTTTTAAAAATTGTAGAGAATCTTACCACTTTTATCTTTCTTTTGAATAATGGTGATTGATAACTTTGTCCAATTGTAGAATGATTGTACCACTAAGTTGCCTTTTGTTGAAAACATTTCACTAATGGAGATTAGTGGTTTGTCCACTTGAAGAATTTTCTTTTGTAGAAATATTCCACTAGATTGCTTGTCTTGTTACTGAATGATCTCCTTGTCGGCCATAATTTGATAATTGATATAGAAACGGGCTTTTTGATAATATACCATTGATAATTTTTAGTTTTACATTGGGTATAAATGTTACAACACTTATTTCATAATTAAAGACTTAAAATAACATCATTGTATGGGTCTTGAGCATCTTGAAGCGGATCTTGATCATTGTTTGAACTGCCTGAAGTAGAATTCTTTATTTCATTGATAATATTCTAAATTTCTTATGGAGAAGAACATGATGCTTGAATTCTTGATACAATATCTGAACTTTCACCTTTGATAGTCCTTTGAATAGGGTTTTGATAACATAACTTATAATATTCATCAACGGCTTGAGTTCCTACTTTTTCACTTGGAAATTTATTCCACCACTTAACACGATAATGTCTATATAATGCTGGAGGTGATAATGGAGTAGTTTGAGCTTCTTGATAAAAATACGTCCATGACATAATCCAAGGTAGTCTTAGAACACACATAAATTGAAGAGTGTATTCAAACAATGGTGTTCCTTCTCTCTCAAAATATTTTTTAAATTTGTTGAATGCTTCTAAAACAATGGAGGAAATGCTTCTAGACAAATTCCCATATATTGGAACCATTTGACAAACCAAAAAGGATGGTTGTTTGAAAATTCTTTGTCAAAGTAAATAAACCATGAATGATTATAATTTCGTAATAAGAATGTCTTATACCATGCTTCTTGATAATCATAATATTTAAAATATGGGAGAGTAGGAAAATTAGCAAGGGTCTTCTTAATATATGGTCTTGATCCCCATTCTTCTGGAGTTAAAATCCTTCTAATCCTTACTTTGCTAAAATCAATTTTTGAGGGATCCCTTGGGTTCATATTATGCTCTACAATGATTTATTCTGAATCAATGAGAATAGTTTGATAATATTCTCTGGTCTTATGCTCATCATTAAAGAAATGGCAATCTCTTGAAAATAAGTAATTGATTAAACTTAGAAAACTCTCTTTTACCTTTTCAATCTCACATGCTTCAAGAAGTTTGATCATATGATGATAAGGATTTTTGATATAAGGAATGGGTTCGAAGTCTGATTTTGAGGATTTAGAAGTAGAAGTTTTGTTAATTGAATTTTGAGTAGAAGTTGGAGTGGGTGAAAATATACTAAAATAGGTGGGTGAAAAAGGTGGTCTTGGTCTTGGTCTTGGAGTCATGATCATAAAAATAATAGAAATAAAATTAAAATGTTAAATGTTGTTTTACAAAATCAATTATAAGGTCAATACTTATATTTGTTATAAATATAATTTGCAAGCATACAAGCATAATTAAGATTAAAATTAAAAGACTAAAAATAGATTAAAATACCTGAGATATTATAATCACAAAACTTTTGGCAATTACAAGGAAGAACTTCTTGACAATCTTTACAAATATATGGAGAAATTAAAATTTGAAAATCTAAAGTTTTTGAACATCGGGTGGTTGAAAATACTACTTTTAAAGGGTTTTTGGCTTTCATACATTGGAAGTTTTTTATTGAAAGAATTCTTTTGCTAGGAATTTTCTCTCATGCTTGGTAATGTTTTCTGCTTGTTCTTATATAATCTTGAAAGTCTTCTTGAATAATTGTCAAGATAATTAGTATCCGACAACTTCATTTCTTTTTTAAAAAATTGTAGAGAATCTTAGCACTTTTATCTTTCTTTTGAATAATGGTGATTGATAACTTTGTCCAATTGTAGGATGATTGTACCACTAAGTTGCCTTTTGTGGAAAAGATTCCACTAATGGAGATCAGTGGTTTGTCCACTTGTAGAATTTGCTTTTGTAGAAATATTCCACTATCTAGATTGCTTGTCTTGTTACTGAATGATCTCCTTGTCGGCCATAATTTGATAATTGTTATAGAAACGGGCTTTTTGATAATATACCATTGATATTTTTTAGTTTTACATTTTACATAGGGTAAAAATGTTACAACACTTATTTCATAATTAAAGACTTAAAATAACATCATCGTATGGGTCTTGAGCATCTTGAAGCGGATCTTGATCATTGTTTGAACTGCCTGAAGTAGAATTCTTTATTTCATTGATAATATTCTAAATTACTTATGGAGAAGAACATGCTGCTTGAATTCTTCAAACAATATCTGAACTTTCACCTTTGATAGTCCTTTGAATAGGGGTTTGATAACATAACTTATAATATTCATCAACGGCTTGAGTTCCTGCTTTTTCACTTGGAAATTTATTCCACCACTTAACACGATAATGTCTATATAATGCTGGAGGTGATAATGGAGTAGTCTGAGCTTCTTGATAAAAATACATCCATGACATAATCCAAGGTAGTCTTAGAACACACATAAATTGAAGAGTGTATTCAAACAATGGTGTTCCTTCTCTCTCAAAATATTTTTTAAATTTGTTGAATGCTTCTAAAACAAATGGAGGAAATGCTTCTAGACAAATTCCCATATATTGGAACCATTTGACAAACCATAAAGGATAGTTGTTTGAAAAAATTCTTTGTCAAAGTAAATAAACCATGAATGATTATAATTTCGTAACAAGAATGTCTTATACCATGCTTCTTGATAATCATAATAATTAAAATATAGGAGAGTAGGAAAATTAGCAAGGGTCTTCTTAATATATGGTCTTGATCCCCATTCTTCTGGAGTTAAAATCCTTCTAATCCTTACTTTGCTAAAATCAATTTTTGAGGGATCCCTTAGGTTCATATTATGCTCTACAATGATTAATTCTGAATCAATGAGAATAGTCTGATAATATTCTCTGGTCTTATGCTCATCATTAAAGAAATGACAATCTCTTAGAAATAAGTAATTGATTAAACTTAGAAAACTCTCGTTTACCTTTTCAACCTCACATGCTTCAAGTAGTTTGATCATATGATGATAAGGATTTTTGATATAAGGAATGGGTTCGAAGTCTGATTTTGAGGATTTAGAACTAGAAGTTTTGTTTATTGAATTTTGAGTAGAAGTTGGAGTGGGTGAAAATATACTAGAATAGGTGGATGAAAAAGGTGGTCTTGGTCTTGGAGTCAGGATCATAAAAATAATAAAATTAAAATTAAAATGTTAAATGTTGTTTTACAAAATTAATTATAAGGTCAATACTTATATTTGTTACAAATATAATTTGCAAGCATACAAGCATAATTAAGATTTAAATTAAAAGAGTAAGAAATAGATTACAATACCTGAGATATTATTATCACAAAACTTTTGACAATTACAAGGAAGAACTTCTTGACAATCTTTACAAATATATGGAGAAATTAATATTTGAAAATCTAAAGTTTTTGAACATCGGGTGGTTGACAATACTACTTTTAAAGGGTTTTGGGCTTTCATACATTGGAAGTTTTTTATTGAAAGAATTCTTTTGCTAGGAATTTTCTCTCATGCTTGGTAATGTCTTCTGCTTGTTCTTTTATAATCTTGAAAGTCTTCTTGAATAATTGCCAAGATAATTAGTATCCACAACTTCATTTCTTCGTTTTAAAATTGTAGAGAATCTTACCACTTTTACCTTTCTTTTGAATAATGGTGTTTGATAACTTTGTCCAATTGTAGAATGATTGTACCACTAAGTTGCCTTTTGTAGAAAAGATTCCACTAATGGAGATTAGTGGTTTGTCCACTTGTAGAATTTTCTTTTGTAGAAATATTTCACTAGATTGCTTGTCTAGTTACTGAATGATCTCCTTGTCTGCCATAATTTGATAATTGATATAGAAACGGGCTTTTTGATAATATACCTTTGATAATTTTTAGTTTTACATTTTACATAGGGTAAAAATGTTACAACACTTATTTCATAATTAAAGACTTAAAATAACATCATCGTATGGGTCTTGAGCATCTTGAAGCGGATCTTGATCATTGTTTGAACTGCCTGAAGTAGAATTCTTTATTTCATTGATAATCTTCTAAATTTCTTCTGGAGAAAAACATGCTGCTTGAATTCTTGATACAATATCTGAACTTTCACCTTTGATAGTCCTTTGGATATGGGTTGATAACATAACTTATAATATTCATCAACGGCTTGAGTTCCTGCTTTTTCACTTGGAAATTTATTCCACCACTTAAGACGATAATGTCTATATAATGATGGAGGTGATAATGGAGTAGTCTGAGCTTCTGGATAAAAATACGTCCCTGACATATTCCAAGGTAGTCTTAGAACACACAAAAATTGAAGAGTGTATTCAAACAATGGTGTTCCTTCTCTCTCAAAATATTTTTTAAATTTGTTGAATGCTTCTAAAACAAATGGAGGAAATGCTTCTAGATAAATTCCCATAAATTGGAACCATTTGACAAACCATAAAGGATAGTTGTTTGAAAAATCTTTATCAAAGTAAATAAACCATGAATTATTATAATTTTGTAACAAGAATGTCTTATACCATGCTTCTTGATAATCATAATAATTAAAATATGGGAGAGTAGGAAAATTAGCAAGGGTCTTCTTAATATATGGTCTTGATCCCCAATCTTCTGGAGTTAAAATCCTTCTAATCCTTACTTTGCTAAAATCAATTTTTTAAGGATCCCTTGGGTTCATATTATGCTCTACAATGATTTATTCTGAATCAATGAGAATAGTCTGATAATATTCTCTGGTCTTATACTCATCATTAAAGAAATGGCAATCTCTTGGAAATAAGTAATTGATTAAACTTAAAAAATTCTCTTTTACCTTTTCAACCTCACATGCTTCAAGAAGTTTGATCATATGATGATAAGGATTTTTGATATAAGGAATGGGTTCGAAGTCTGATTTTGAGGATTTAGAACTAGAAGTTTTGTTAATTGAATTTTGAGTAGAAGTTGGAGTGGGTGAAAATATACTAGAATAGGTGGGAGAAAAAGGTGGTCTTGGTCTTTGTCTTGGAGTCAGGATCATAAAAATAATAAAAATAAAATTAAAATGTAAAATGTTGTTTTACAAAATCAATTATAAGGTCAATACTTATATTTGTTACAAATATAATTTGCAAGCATACAAGCATAATTAAGATTAAAATTAAAAGTGTAAGCAATAGATTATAATACCTAAGATATTATTATCACAAAACTTTTGACAATTACAAGGAAGAACTTCTTGACAATCTTTACAAATATATGGAGAAATTAATATTTGAAAATCTAAAGTTTTTGAACATCGGGTGGTTGACAATACTACTTTTAAAGGATTTTTGGCTTTCATACATTGGAAGTTTTTATTGAAAGAATTCTTTTGCTAGTAATTTTCTCTCATGCTTGGTAATGTCTTCTGCTTGTTCTTTTATAATCTTGAAAGTCTTCTTGAATAATTGCCAAGATAATTAGTATCCGACAACTTCATTTCTTCGTTTTAAAATTGTAGAGAATCTTACCACTTTTATCTTTCTTTTGAATAATGGTGATTGATAACTTTGTACAATTGTAGAATGATTGTACCACTAAGTTGCCTTTTGTAGAAAAAATTCCACTAATGGAGATTAGTGGTTTGTCCACTTGTAGAATTTTCTTTTGTACAAATGTTCCACTAGATTGCTTGTCTTGTTACTGAATGATCTCCTTGTCGGCCATAATTTGATAATTGATATAGAAAAGGGCTTTTTGAAAATATACCTTTGATAATTTTTAGTTTTACATTTTACATAGGGTAAAAATGTTACAACACTTATTTCATAATTAAAGACTTAAAATAACATCATCGTATGGGTCTTGAGCATCTTGAAGCGGATCTTGATCATTGTTTGAATTGCCTGAAGTAGAATTCTTTATTTCATTGATAATCTTCTAAATTTCTTCTAGAGAAAAACATGATGCTTGAATTCTTGATACAATATCTGAACTTTCACCTTTGATAGTCCTTTGGATAGGTGTTGATAACATAACTTATAATATTCATCAACGGCTTGAGTTCCTGCTTTTTCACTTGGAAATTCATTCCACCACTTAACACGATAATGTCTATATAATGCTGGAGGTGATAATGGAGTAGTCTGAGCTTCTTGATAAAAATACGTCCCTAACATAATCCAAGGTAGTCTTAGAACACACATAAATTGAAGAGTGTATTCAAACAATGGTGTTCCTTCTCTCTCAAAATATTTTTTAAATTTGTTGAATGCTTCTAAAACAAATGGAGGAAATACTTCTAGACAAATTCCCATAAATTGGAACCATTTGACAAACCATAAAGGATAGTTGTTTGAAAAATCTTTGTCAAAGTAAATAAACCATGAATGATTATAATTTCGTAACAAGAATGTCTTATACCATGCTTCTTGATAATCATAATAATTAAAATATGGAAGAGTAGGAAAATTAGCAAGGGTCTTCTTAATATATGGTCTTGATCCTCATTCTTCTGGAGTTAAAATCCTTCTAATCCTTACTTTGCTAAAATCAATTCTTGAGGGATCCCTTGGGTTCATATTATGATCTACAATGATTGATTCTGAATCAATGAGAATAGTCTGATAATATTCTCTGGTCTTATGCTCATCATTAAAGAAATGGCAATCTCTTGGAAATAAGTAATTGATTTAACTTAGAAAACTCTCTTTTACCTTTTCAACCTCACATGCTTCAAGAAGTTTGATCATATGATGATAAGGATTTTTGATATAAGGAATGGGTTCGAAGTCTGATTTTGAGGATTTAGAACTAGAAGTTTTGTTTATTGAATTTTGAGTAGAAGTTGGAGTGGGTGAAAATATACTAGAATAGGTGGATGAAAAAGGTGGTCTTGGTCTTGGTCTTGGTCTTGGAGTCTGGATCATAAAAATAATAAAAATAAAATTAAAATGTTAAATGTTGTTTTACAAAATCAATTATAAGGTCAATACTTATATTTGTTACATATATAATTTGCAAGCATACAAGCATAATTAAGATTAAAATTAAAAGAGTAAGAAATAGATTACAATACCTGAGATATTATTATCACAAAACTTTTGACAATTACAAGGAAGAACTTCTTGACAATCTTTACAAACATATGGAGAAATTAATATTTGAAAATCTAAAGTTTTTGAACATCGGGTGGTTGACAATACTACTTTTAAAGGGTTTTTGGCTTTCATACATTGGAAGTTTTTTATTGAAAGAATTCTTTTGCTAGGAATTTTCTCTCATGCTTGGTAATGTCTTCTGCTTGTTCTTTTATAATCTTGAAAGTCTTCTTGAATAATTGCCAAGATAATTAGTATCCACAACTTCATTTCTTCGTTTTAAAATTGTAGAGAATCTTACCACTTTTACCTTTCTTTTGAATAATGACGTTTGATAACTTTGTCCAATTGTAGAATGATTGTACCACTAAGTTACCTTTTGTAGAAAAGATTCAACTAATGGAGATTAGTGGTTCCACTTGTAGAATTTTCTTTTGTAGAAATATTTCACTAGATTGCTTGTTTTGTTACTGAATGATCTCCTTGTCTGTCATAATTTGATAATTGATATAGAAACGGGCTTTTTGATAATATACCTTTGATAATTTTTAGTTTTACATTTTACATAGGGTAAAAATGTTACAACACTTATTTCATAATTAAAGACTTAAAATAACATCATCGTATGGGTCTTGAGCATCTTGAAGCGGATCTTGATCATTGTTTGAACTGCCTGAAGTAGAATTCTTTATTTCATTGATAATCTTCTAAATTTCTTCTGGAGAAAAACATGTTGCTTGAATTCTTTATACAATATCTGAACTTTCACCTATGATAGTCCTTTGGATATGCGTTGATAACATAACTTATAATATTCATCAACGGCTTGAGTTCCTGCTTTTTCACTTGGAAATTTATTCCACCACTTAACACGATAATGTCTATATAATGCTGGAGGTGATAATGTAGTAGTCTGAGCTTCTTGATAAAAATATGTCCCTAACATAATCCAAGGTAGTCTTAGAACACACCTAAATTGAAGAGTGTATTCAAACAATGGTGTTCCTTCTCTCTCAAAATATTTTTTAAATTTGTTGAATGCTTTTAAAACAAATGGAGGAAATGCTTCTAGATAACTTCCCATAAATTGGAACCATTTGACAAACCATAAAGGATAGTTGTTTGAAAAATCTTTGTCAAAGTAAATAAACCATGAATTATTATAATTTCGTAACAAGAATGTCTTATACCATGCTTCTTGATAATCATAATAATTAAAATATGGGAGAGTAGGAAATTTTGCAAGGGTCTTCTTAATATATGGTCTTGATCCCCAATCTTCTGGAGTTAAATCCTTCTAATCCTTACTTTGCTAAAATCAAATTTTTAGGGATCCCTTGGGTTCAAATTATGCTCTACAATGATTGATTCTGAATCAATGAGAATAGTCTGATAATATTCTCTGGTCTTATGCTCATCATTAAAGAAATGGCAATCTCTTGGAAATAAGTAATTGATTAAACTTAGAAAATTCTCTTTTACCTTTTCAACCTCACATGCTTCAAGAAGTTTGATCATATGATGATAAGGATTTTTGATATAAGGAATTGGTTCGAAGTCTGATTTTGAGGATTTAGAACTAGAAGTTTTGTTTATTGAATTTTGAGTAGAAGTTGGAGTGGGTGAAAATATTCTAGAATAGGTGGGAGAAAAAGGTGGTCTTGGTCTTGGTCTTGGAGTCAGGATAATAAAAATAATAAAAATAAAATTAAAATGTAAAATGTTGTTTTTCAAAATCAATTATAAGGTCAATACTTATATTTGTTACAAATATAATTTGCATGCATACAAGCATAATTTAGATTAAAATTAAAAGTGTAAGAAATTGATTATAATACCTAAGATATTATTTTCACAAAACTTTTGACAATTACAAGGAAGAACTTCTTGACAATCTTTACAAATATATGGAGAAATTAATATTTGAAAATCTAAAGTTTTTGAACATCGGGTGGTTGACAATACTACTTTTAAAGGATTTTTGGCTTTCATACATTGGAAGTTTTTTATTGAAAGAATTCTTTTCCTAGGAATTTTCTCTTCTGCTTGTTCTTTTATAATCTTGAAAGTCTTCTTGAATAATTGCCAAGATAATTAGTATCCGACAACTTCATTTCTTCGTTTTAAAATTGTAGAGAATCTTACCACTTTTATCTTTCTTTTGAATAATGGTGATTGATAACTTTGTACAATTGTAGAATGATTGTACCACTAAGTTGCCTTTTGTAGAAAAGATTCCACTAATGGAGATTAGTGGTTTGTCCACTTGTAGAATTTTCTTTTGTAGAAATGTTCCACTAGATTGCTTGTCTTGTTACTGAATGATCTCCTTGTCGGCCATAATTTGATAATTGAAATAGAAACGGGGTTTTTGATAATATACCTTTGATAATTTTTAGTTTTACATTTTACATAGGGTAAAAATGTTACAACACTTATTTCATAATTAAAGACTTAAAATAACATCATCGTATGGGTCTTGAGCATCTTGAAGCGGATCTTGATCATTGTTTGAACTGCCTGAAGTAGAATTCTTTATTTCATTGATAATCTTCTAAATTTCTTCTGGAGAAAAACATGCTGCTTGAATTCTTGATACAATATCTGAACTTTCACCTTTGATAGTCCTTTGGATAGGTGTTGATAACATAACTTATAATATTCATCAACGGCTTGAGTTCCTGCTTTTTCACTTGGAAATTCATTCCACCACTTAACACGATAATGTCTATATAATGCTGGAGGTGATAATGGAGTAGTCTGAGCTTCTTGATAAAAATACGTCCCTAACATAATCCAAGGTAGTCTTAGAACACACATAAATTGAAGAGTGTATTCAAACAATGGTGTTCCTTCTCTCTCAAAATATTTTTTAAATTTGTTGAATGCTTCTAAAACAAATGGAGGAAATGCTTCTAGACAAATTCCCATAAATTGGAACCATTTGACAAACCATAAAGGATAGTTGTTTGAAAAATCTTTGTCAAAGTAAATAAACCATGAATGATTATAATTTCGTAACAAGAATGTCTTATACCATGCTTCTTGATAATCATAATAATTAAAATATGGAAGAGTCGGAAAATTAGCAAGGGTCTTTTTAATATATGGTCTTGATCCCCATTCTTCTGGAGTTAAAATCCTTCTAATCCTTACTTTGCTAAAATCAATTTTTGAGGGATCCCTTGGGTTCATATTATGCTCTACAATGATTGATTCTGAATCAATGAGAATAGTCTGATAATATTCTCTGGTCTTATGCTCATCATTAAAGAAATGGCAATCTCTTGGAAATAAGTAATTGATTTAACTTAGAAAACTCTCTTTTACCTTTTCAACCTCACATGCTTCAAGAAGTTTGATCATATGATGATAAGGATTTTTGATATAAGGAATGGGTTCGAAGTCTGATTTTGAGGATTTAGAACTAGAAGTTTTGTTTATTGAATTTTGAGTAGAAGTTGGAGTGGGTGAAAATATACTAGAATAGGTGGGTGAAAAAGGTGGTCTTGGTCTTGGTCTTGGTCTTGGAGTCAGGATCATAAAAATAATAAAAATAAAATTAGAATGTTAAATGTTGTTTTACAAAATCAATTATAAGGTCAATACTTATATTTGTTACATATATAATTTGCAAGCATACAAGCATAATTAAGATTAAAATTAAAAGAGTAAGAAATAGATTACAATACCTGAAATATTATTATGACAAAACTTTTGACAATTACAAGGAAGAACTTCTTGACAATCTTTACAAATATATGGAGAAATTAATATTTGAAAATCTAAAGTTTTTGAACATCGGGTAGTTGACAATACTACTTTTAAAGGGTTTTTGGCTTTCATACATTGGAAGTTTTTTATTGAAAGAATTCTTTTGCTAGGAATTTTCTCTCATGCTTGGTAATGTCTTCTGCTTGTTCTTTTATAATCTTGAAAGTCTTCTTGAATAATTGCCAAGATAATTAGTATCCGATAACTTCATTTCTTCGTTTTAAAATTGTAGAGAATCTTACCACTTTTATCTTTCTTTTGAATAATGGTGACTGATAACTTTGTCCAATTGTAGAATGATTGTACCACTAAGTTGCCTTTTATAGAAAAGATTCCACTAATGGAGATTAGTGGTTTGTCCACTTGTAGAATTTTCTTTTGTAGAAATACTAGTTTTAAGACCCGTGAAAACACAGATTTGTTAAATGATCTAAGTTATATATGATACTCAATATTATTTTTTTAGTAAAATAAGGTTAGATGTAAAACGTATGTATTAACCGCTAAATGCCGAAGTGTTCTCTTATTCTTTTAATTCTCGATGAAACGTAAGTCGTCTAATACCAACATATAATGAGCATAAACACAATTCCTTCCTCCAAACCCATTTATAACCGGGTAATAATTCAAAATAAGTTCTAAAAATGTGTCATTATAGCATAGAATTAAACCAAAAACATCATAGAATTAAGTCAAAAAAACTGCATACATATCAACTCTCTTTTACTTAGTGATCTTCTGATGATCAAATGAACCTCCGCCTCATTAGATGGAAATATGCACGTGTCAAATAGTAAGTGTCATACTTTTGAATTATAGCTAACTTGCACTATATATGGGCTTGAACTACACAAATGTATATACAAACCACTCATCTCCCACACAATACTATATAACACCCATCACTTTACACATACATACACACACCATTGAATTATAGCCCATCAAACATACCCCAAACTCCCCTGCTAAATGACTCGATAATGACCAGACATGTTACTCACCCTCCACATTTGTCCATCAATCTAAGCTCACATGACCCAGGGTCTTGCAGCCACTAATACCATAATAAACTACCTTTTTCACCCATTTAGACACCCACTCGAAGCTTCTAACCTGCACCTCACTAAAAGTTAGTCAGCAGCAATGGAGGCCACATGTCACACCCCGTCTAAAGCGGAAACAACGAAATGCAACGCACGACTAGATCATAACACATTGATATAAAAGAAATTCACTAAATGAAATTCAACAAAATGTTATGAAACCGCTTCACAACGTCACAAATACAATTGTTCACATCAATAAATTTAAAATGCACTCTAACAGTCTTGCTAAGCCACCTTAGTCTCAACTCTTGAATTACTAGCTTCACCTGAAAAGAAATGCTTAAAAACGTCAACACATGGTTGGTGAGTTCGTAGGTTTTTAGATAAACAATTTATCAAGTCATATTCGTTTTGTTAAAACACATGAGTGCAATGTATACAATGTATAATAATACGATGTTCAAGAAATCACACGTTACCCACGTTACAAATAAGTTACACGTTTCAACGTTTCAAATAAAATACACGTTCAACGTCTCAAATAATCACAACAACGTTACGTTACACCATACGTTTCTAATTTCCATCGTTCCTACGTTTCTACGTTCCATCGTTCCTACGTTTCTACGTTCCATCGTTCCTACGTTTCTACGTTCCATTGTTCCTACGTTCCATCGTACCTACGTTTCTACCGTTACACACAAAATAATCACACACAAATGCTAAGCTCTATTCACGTTATCGTTCCACACAATCAAATAATACACATTAAACTATACATGTATTTCATAGCAACTCATGATCAAAAGCAAGTTCAAAGATTGTTTCCACATCAATAAAACAATATAAAATATGTTTGAGCATTCTTTTTCCCCAAAACGATAAAAATATAAATGAAAAAGGGCCACGAAACTCACCTTGATTAACAAAGCAAATGTCGTTCCCAAATGAATTCACAAATCCTTACGATAATCTACAATTCAAATACGTATAGGTTACAATCCAGACAACGCTATTCCCTTCCATTGTATCTTATAATGATGTTTCATTTCATCTTTATTAAGTTTCCCACAAACCTACCTCGTATATCAAGTCTTATCATAAGTCTTTATGTATAAAAAGAACGGTTGCAATTTACATTCATTTAGATTAAATAGATAAATTCAACATAATTTTATAAAAATATTAGTTTACACAGAAAATTTCAGGTCATAATCTAATTTTAAAAATCCCAAAGCAATTAGAAAGTAATTAAATCAATTCATTTAATTTAGCCAAAGTTTTCGGAAAATTCGGAATACAATGCAGCAGTCTACGAAATAATATTTTTATAAAATAATATGCTTCGTTTCAGAGGCCGAAACCTTGAGGGTTTACGTAAAACATCGAGATCTACAACTTTTTAGTTTTGGCCGAAGCCTGAAAACGAAAGTAACTAGGTTAAATCGGCCGTTTAACAGGACTGAAAATTCCGGACAGATTCTGAGATTTCGATTATGTAACTTTCGGTTTGCAAAACATTTATACTCGACATAACCCTTGTCCAAAAACATAAATCCTATAATTAACCATATACTATAGATCCTCATATGATCACATCAAAAATATAACTACCCATGGATAAGAATTATGAGAACGAATCGAGAGTCGAAAACTTACCAACGAATGTGTATAATGATGATTTCGATTACTAGGATCGATTAGGGAATTAAAACCCTTAAGAATCGACTATCTTGATGATGAAATTGGATGAGAAGAGTTTAGGTCTAGCTTAATTCGTCTTTGGGGTTTAGGGGTGTGTTTAGGGTGTGTTTAGGGTTTGTCATATGACTTGTAATTATTGATTTTGGGCTATCTACACATCCAGCCGACTTGTGGGCTTAAAAGTCTTCAAATTGGCTGAATTTTTGATATGTTATAGCCCTCTGTGCTCCGGTCGTCTGGGCTTTTGAATCACCTCAATCCGAGTCCGGATGCGAGAGTTATGGCCCGAACAGTGCAGCGGCGATCAACTTCGAATTATTTTATTGTACATTTACGTTTTGTTTGTATCTTTTTCGTTACACGTCCATTTGTGATGATTCTTTTTGCGTTAGATTCGTTTTTCAAAAACAAAGACTTTGATGTAAATAAATCCATGAAATGAGTCGTATCACAAAAGCGAGTTTTTACGGTTTGAATTACGATTACGATTTTGTGACGGTTGTCACAGTATCCCCCCGTTTAGGAAATTTCGTCCCGAAATTCAATCGAAATTATTATTGAAAATGTTATTATGGAATAGACATGGTTTTTGAGTTTCTTACGATCCTCTCGTTCCTAAGTGATTTCGAATTCTCGCCTAGCGTTATATCGTATCCTTACCGGTTGTATGACAAAGTGTTGTTTTAAACTCCATCTCGATTTTATTCCGCTACACATTACTATGTTTCGTTTGTGTGACACCATAAGAGACTCACCACTTGATTATGTATCGCTAACCCCGTTTGCTCTATTCGTTCCTTCGATTGATAGGTCATCGAACCTATTGGTTAAACGTATAATACGAATTCGTTTGGTCAATTAGGAAGGTAAAACAAATTGGTGTTTGTAAACGGTGCGTTCTCAACATCTAAAAGACTCTTTCTTGATTCCAAATCCCATGGATACCACCGGCGCAATTGTTGGACCGACAGACATAACCACATCGAGTCCTAAACATCGTCTTTGATATAGCTTCTTTGTGATACCTCAACTGAATTTATAGTCTGTTTGAAGGTCGATTTGTTTGTACACCTATGCGAACCTTGAAGTTGAATTAACAAGTCGTCGTTTCTAGAGATAGGACATCGATTCTACGTCGTGCACGTTATGGAAATTTTAACAACTAGTGGTTTTCACCGAAATAGGTTTCCTATATGTCGAGGGGTAAGGTAAATCAACTAGATTTTTTGGAGAGTCTCAAGGAAAATTTATTGACAATCCGAATATCTCCGAGTTTTAAGTTTATCAGTTCTACGCCCACCTAAGTTACTTACCGTTCTCCATTGGGTTAATCTTCATGGCCTAGAGTATCTCACTCCTTCGAAGTGAAACGTAGTCCACCTTCTATAGACACGTCATCTCAGCCAATTTCTCTCAAATACCGTCAAGGCTCTCATGCATGATAATATGTTAAGACCCACAAAGTGTCCTTCTAACACTAGGGTACCCTCTTGAATATCTTAATTGCTTCTACAAATATTTTGTTTACCAATTTAACTTCATAATTTAACGTTCAAGAATACTAGGTTTCCCATCGATAAGGACACAAATTTAATAAGGATAGGGCTACAATTGGTCACTAACGTTGAATGATACAGTAGTAAAAGGATCATTTCATGAACAGTACCCATTGCAGCATTTGAGGGCGGACGCGTTTTATTTATTATGAAGTTTTTTTTTTTTTGGGATGGTAATAAAATTTATTTATTTATTTAGTGCAGTTTATTTTTACGAAAGTACGTGTTCCAAAACATAGAGAGATTCAAAACGATATAAATTATTCTGGGTACCAAAGATTTTAGTAAGAGAATTTTGAGGCATCATTTAATAAACTAATTGATCGCGGATGGTTAGATATTTTAGTTGATAAGACAATTCAATAGGTAGGCTTATCCTTCTTCTTCGTTCAAACCCCTTTCAGTAAGTAGTATAGATAATAGGGGTTGGTTGAGTTTAAGAATTATTAAAAAGTTTTTAGATTTACCAATACATCAACGAATGGTATTCATAATAGGACCCTTAGGAAAAGGTTTGATCGATCCGGGTTGCAATCGTTATATTGGCAGATAATATGTTGTAGGTATGTTTTAGGTTGACTTAAATTCTTACAAAAGTTGTAGCCAACTAGTTTAAAAACTGAGATTAGAATACTTGTTAAGAATGATCTTATTTAGTTACATTTGTACTGTAGCATGAGGGATTGGGGCCTTTATCATATAGAGGTGAAGTTGCCAAGCAATAAGGATAGTTGAATGCATGACCAAAAGATATTAGGATCTTGAACTAACTTGCAAAAAGGGATTAGAAAATTTCGTTGCGAGAAGGTAAAAGTGGCCAAGTAAGTGAATGCATCACTGACTAGAAAGGCAAAGACTATCGCGTGATACGTGGTTGTTATTAGAAGTTTCCAAGAGAAATTAAGATATAATTATGCCCTACTTTGGTTCCAGTGAGTATTAATTTATTAGAGTTGTGCATGGTTATTCATTAGTGAATTATTATCTACGTTTATTAGTCTTACGATACGTATTCCATGTCTTAGAATGACGTTTACTTACTACAAGATTTACACTATCATAGTTATCACATTTCGCTACCGTCATATTTCACGTTTAGCATTTCGAGTAGAACGCCTTGGCGGCATGTTTACTACGCTTTCGAGTACGTATGAGTTTAGAATAGATGGGCAGTTTGGATAGTGTTAGATGTATGCGCCAAGGATCATGAGTTTGGAACAAATAGAGTTAAGATTTTACGTCGTCACGCGACTTTGAAGGAGACCCATTAGACACTCGAATATGGTCATATAAACACATATATGTCGTGATACATTCGCAATTATGTCGGCCGCCATAATTATTAGGGTATCCTTTCATATATGTACTTATTACCATATCCTATATCACAATGTTCAACCTTGTTCCTACATATTCAAATCTAAGAGTGGCCTGAATTTTTAAGGAAATAGTACTATGATCGATATAGCACCAATAGATGACATTAATGATCCCGCACCATTAAGCCTACATAACCCGAGAAAACCCTCTCGGGTACGCGGATACGTGCGAAACCACCAACGGAACATACCTTGCTCAAGAATCGAAATACAAGTGAGTACACGTCGTCTATGTAGCAAATAAGTATATATCCTAGCAGATAGTACATCTCATGACAATTAAGTTCACATCATTTCCTACAAGTACACACCGTAGCAAATAATGACATGTTTCAAATAAGCACTCATCGTTTTGATAGCAAACTTCGTTTCAATTAAATACGCATCGTTTTGAATAAGTACATATCGTTTCAAATGAATACACATCGTTTCAATAAGTACACACGTTGCAGATAAGGACATATCGTTTCAAATAATTCCACTTCATTTCATGCACACGTAGTTCCTAGCATAGCATCGATATGAAGGGTTCTAGGTTATAGTCTAGGTCAATCCACCTAATTCTTTATAACCAATGGCTCTGATACCAATCTGTCACACCCCGTCTAAAGCGGAAACAACGAAATGCAACGCATGACTAGATCATAACACATTGATATAAAAGAAATTCACTAAATGAAATTCAACAAAATGTTATGAAACCGCTTCACAACGTCACAAATACAATTGTTCACATCAATAAATTTAAAATGCACTCTAACAGTCTTGCTAAGCCACCTTAGTCTCAACTCTTGAATTACTAGCTTCACCTGAAAAGAAATGCTTAAAAACGTCAACACATGGTTGGTGAGTTCGTAGGTTTTTAGATAAACAATTTATCAAGTCATATTCGTTTTGTTAAAACACATGAGTGCAATGTATACAATGTATAATAATACGATGTTCAAGAAATCACACGTTACCCACGTTACAAATAAGTTACACGTTTCAACGTTTCAAATAAAATACACGTTCAACGTCTCAAATAATCACAACAACGTTACGTTACACCATACGTTTCTAATTTCCATCGTTCCTACGTTTCTACGTTCCATCGTTCCTACGTTTCTACGTTCCATCGTTCCTACGTTTCTACGTTCCATTGTTCCTACGTTCCATCGTACCTACGTTTCTACCGTTCCACACAAAATAATCACACACAAATGCTAAGCTCTATTCACGTTATCGTTCCACACAATCAAATAATACACATTAAACTATACATGTATTTCATAGCAACTCATGATCAAAAGCAAGTTCAAAGATTGTTTCCACATCAATAAAACAATATAAAATATGTTTGAGCATTCTTTTTCCCCAAAACGATAAAAATATAAATGAAAAAGGGCCACGAAACTCACCTTGATTAACAAAGCAAATGTCGTTCCCAAATGAATTCACAAATCCTTACGATAATCTACAATTCAAATACGTATAGGTTACAATCCAGACAACGCTATTCCCTTCCATTGTATCTTATAATGATGTTTCATTTCATCTTTATTAAGTTTCCCACAAACCTACCTCGTATATCAAGTCTTATCATAAGTCTTTATGTATAAAAAGAACGGTTGCAATTTACATTCATTTAGATTAAATAGATAAATTCAACATAATTTTATAAAAATATTAGTTTACACAGAAAATTTCAGGTCATAATCTAATTTTAAAAATCCCAAAGCAATTAGAAAGTAATTAAATCAATTCATTTAATTTAGCCAAAGTTTTCGGAAAATTCGGAATACAATGCAGCAGTCTACGAAATAATATTTTTATAAAATAATATGCTTCGTTTCAGAGGCCGAAACCTTGAGGGTTTACGTAAAACATCGAGATCTACAACTTTTTAGTTTTGGCCGAAGCCTGAAAACGAAAGTAACTAGGTCAAATCGGCCGTTTAACAGGACTGAAAATTCCGGACAGATTCTGAGATTTCGATTATGTAACTTTCGGTTTGCAAAACATATTATACTCTACATAACCCTTGTCCAAAAACATAAATCCTATAATTAACCATATACTATAGATCCTCATATGATCACATCAAAAATATAACTACCCATGGATAAGAATTATGAGAACGAATCGAGAGTCGAAAACTTACCAACGAATGTGTATAATGATGATTTCGATTACTAGGATCGATTAGGGAATTAAAACCCTTAAGAATCGACTATCTTGATGATGAAATTGGATGAGAAGAGTTTAGGTCTAGCTTAATTCGTCTTTGGGGTTTAGGGGTGTGTTTAGGGTTTGTCATATGACTTGTAATTATTGATTTTGGGCTATCTACACATCCAGCCGACTTGTAGGCTTAAAAGTCTTCAAATTGGCTGAATTTTTGATATGTTATAGCCCTCTGTGCTCCGGTCGTCTGGGCTTTTGAATCACCTCAATCCGAGTCCGGATGCGAGAGTTATGGCCCGAACAGTGCAGCTGCGATCAACTTCGAATTATTTTATTGTACATTTACGTTTTGTTTGTATCTTTTTCGTTACACGTCCATTTGTGATGATTCTTTTTGCGTTAGATTCGTTTTTCAAAAACAAAGACTTTGATGTAAATAAATCCATGAAATGAGTCGTATCACAAAAGCGAGTTTTTACGGTTTGAATTACGATTACGATTTTGTGACGGTTGTCACAGTATCCCCCCGTTTAGGAAATTTCGTCCCGAAATTCAATCGAAATTATTATTGAAAATGTTATTATGGAATAGACATGGTTTTTGAGTTTCTTACGATCCTCTCGTTCCTAAGTGATTTCGAATTCTCGCCTAGCGTTATATCGTATCCTTACCGGTTGTATGACAAAGTGTTGTTTTAAACTCCATCTCGATTTTATTCCGCTACACATTACTATGTTTCGTTTGTGTGACACCATAAGAGACTCACCACTTGATTATGTATCGCTAACCCCGTTTGCTCTATTCGTTCCTTCGATTGATAGGTCATCGAACCTATTGGTTAAACGTATAATACGAATTCGTTTGGTCAATTAGGAAGGTAAAACAAATTGGTGTTTGTAAACGGTGCGTTCTCAACATCTAAAAGACTCTTTCTTGATTCCAAATCCCATGGATACCACCGGCGCAATTGTTGGACCGACAGACATAACCACATCGAGTCCTAAACATCGTCTTTGATATAGCTTCTTTGTGATACCTCAACTGAATTTATAGTCTGTTTGAAGGTCGATTTGTTTGTACACCTATGCGAACCTTGAAGTTGAATTAACAAGTCGTCGTTTCTAGAGATAGGACATCGATTCTACATCGTGCACGTTATGGAAATTTTAACAACTAGTGGTTTTCACCGAAATAGGTTTCCTATATGTCGAGGGGTAAGGTAAATCAACTAGATTTTTTGGAGAGTCTCAAGGAAAATTTATTGACAATCCGAATATCTCCGAGTTTTAAGTTTATCAGTTCTACGCCCACCTAAGTTACTTACCGTTCTCCATTGGGTTAATCTTCATGGCCTAGAGTATCTCACTCCTTCGAAGTGAAACGTAGTCCACCTTCTATAGACACGTCATCTCAGCCAATTTCTCTCAAATACCGTCAAGGCTCTCATGCATGATAATATGTTAAGACCCACAAAGTGTCCTTCTAACACTAGGGTACCCTCTTGAATATCTTAATTGCTTCTACAAATATTTTGTTTACCAATTTAACTTCATAATTTAACGTTCAAGAATACTAGGTTTCCCATCGATAAGGACACAAATTTAATAAGGATAGGGCTACAATTGGTCACTAACGTTGAATGATACAGTAGTAAAAGGATCATTTCATGAACAGTACCCATTGCAGCATTTGAGGGCGGACGCGTTTTATTTATTATGAAGTTTTTTTTTTTTTGGGATGGTAATAAAATTTATTTATTTATTTAGTGCAGTTTATTTTTACGAAAGTACGTGTTCCAAAACATAGAGAGATTCAAAACGATATAAATTATTCTGGGTACCAAAGATTTTAGTAAGAGAATTTTGAGGCATCATTTAATAAACTAATTGATCGCGGATGGTTAGATATTTTAGTTGATAAGACAATTCAATAGGTAGGCTTATCCTTCTTCTTCGTTCAAACCCCTTTCAGTAAGTAGTATAGATAATAGGGGTTGGTTGAGTTTAAGAATTATTAAAAAGTTTTTAGATTTACCAATACATCAACGAATGGTATTCATAATAGGACCCTTAGGAAAAGGTTTGATCGATCCGGGTTGCAATCGTTATATTGGCAGATAATATGTTGTAGGTATGTTTTAGGTTGACTTAAATTCTTACAAAAGTTGTAGCCAACTAGTTTAAAAACTGAGATTAGAATACTTGTTAAGAATGATCTTATTTAGTTACATTTGTACTGTAGCATGAGGGATTGGGGCCTTTATCATATAGAGGTGAAGTTGCCAAGCAATAAGGATAGTTGAATGCATGACCAAAAGATATTAGGATCTTGAACTAACTTGCAAAAAGGGATTAGAAAATTTCGTTGCGAGAAGGTAAAAGTGGCCAAGTAAGTGAATGCATCACTGACTAGAAAGGCAAAGACTATCGCGTGATACGTGGTTGTTATTAGAAGTTTCCAAGAGAAATTAAGATATAATTATGCCCTACTTTGGTTCCAGTGAGTATTAATTTATTAGAGTTGTGCATGGTTATTCATTAGTGAATTATTATCTATGTTTATTAGTCTTACGATACGTATTCCATGTCTTAGAATGACGTTTACTTACTACAAGATTTACACTATCATAGTTATCACATTTCGCTACCGTCATATTTCACGTTTAGCATTTCGAGTAGAACGCCTTGGCGGCATGTTTACTACGCTTTCGAGTACGTATGAGTTTAGAATAGATGGGCAGTTTGGATAGTGTTAGATGTATGCGCCAAGGATCATGAGTTTGGAACAAATAGAGTTAAGATTTTACGTCGTCACGCGACTTTGAAGGAGACCCATTAGACACTCGAATATGGTCATATAAACACATATATGTCGTGATACATTCGCAATTATGTCGGCCGCCATAATTATTAGGGTATCCTTTCATATATGTACTTATTACCATATCCTATATCACAATGTTCAACCTTGTTCCTACATATTCAAATCTAAGAGTGGCCTGAATTTTTAAGGAAATAGTACTATGATCGATATAGCACCAATAGATGACATTAATGATCCCGCACCATTAAGCCTACATAACCCGAGAAAACCCTCTCGGGTACGCGGATACGTGCGAAACCACCAACGGAACATACCTTGCTCAAGAATCGAAATACAAGTGAGTACACGTCGTCTATGTAGCAAATAAGTATATATCCTAGCAGATAGTACATCTCATGACAATTAAGTTCACATCATTTCCTACAAGTACACACCGTAGCAAATAATGACATGTTTCAAATAAGCACTCATCGTTTTGATAGCAAACTTCGTTTCAATTAAATACGCATCGTTTTGAATAAGTACATATCGTTTCAAATGAATACACATCGTTTCAATAAGTACACACGTTGCAGATAAGGACATATCGTTTCAAATAATTCCACTTCATTTCATGCACACGTAGTTCCTAGCATAGCATCGATATGAAGGGTTCTAGGTTATAGTCTAGGTCAATCCACCTAATTCTTTATAACCAATGGCTCTGATACCAATCTGTCACACCCCGTCTAAAGCGGAAACAACGAAATGCAACGCATGACTAGATCATAACACATTGATATAAAAGAAATTCACTAAATGAAATTCAACAAAATGTTATGAAACCGCTTCACAACGTCACAAATACAATTGTTCACATCAATAAATTTAAAATGCACTCTAACAGTCTTGCTAAGCCACCTTAGTCTCAACTCTTGAATTACTAGCTTCACCTGAAAAGAAATGCTTAAAAACGTCAACACATGGTTGGTGAGTTCGTAGGTTTTTAGATAAACAATTTATCAAGTCATATTCGTTTTGTTAAAACACATGAGTGCAATGTATACAATGTATAATAATACGATGTTCAAGAAATCACACGTTACCCACGTTACAAATAAGTTACACGTTTCAACGTTTCAAATAAAATACACGTTCAACGTCTCAAATAATCACAACAACGTTACGTTACACCATACGTTTCTAATTTCCATCGTTCCTACGTTTCTACGTTCCATCGTTCCTACGTTTCTACGTTCCATCGTTCCTACGTTTCTACGTTCCATTGTTCCTACGTTCCATCGTACCTACGTTTCTACCGTTCCACACAAAATAATCACACACAAATGCTAAGCTCTATTCACGTTATCGTTCCACACAATCAAATAATACACATTAAACTATACATGTATTTCATAGCAACTCATGATCAAAAGCAAGTTCAAAGATTGTTTCCACATCAATAAAACAATATAAAATATGTTTGAGCATTCTTTTTCCCCAAAACGATAAAAATATAAATGAAAAAGGGCCACGAAACTCACCTTGATTAACAAAGCAAATGTCGTTCCCAAATGAATTCACAAATCCTTACGATAATCTACAATTCAAATACGTATAGGTTACAATCCAGACAACGCTATTCCCTTCCATTGTATCTTATAATGATGTTTCATTTCATCTTTATTAAGTTTCCCACAAACCTACCTCGTATATCAAGTCTTATCATAAGTCTTTATGCATAAAAAGAACGGTTGCAATTTACATTCATTTAGATTAAATAGATAAATTCAACATAATTTTATAAAAATATTAGTTTACACAGAAAATTTCAGGTCATAATCTAATTTTAAAAATCCCAAAGCAATTAGAAAGTAATTAAATCAATTCATTTAATTTAGCCAAAGTTTTCGGAAAATTCGGAATACAATGCAGCAGTCTACGAAATAATATTTTTATAAAATAATATGCTTCGTTTCAGAGGCCGAAACCTTGAGGGTTTACGTAAAACATCGAGATCTACAACTTTTTAGTTTTGGCCGAAGCCTGAAAACGAAAGTAACTAGGTCAAATCGGCCGTTTAACAGGACTGAAAATTCCGGACAGATTCTGAGATTTCGATTATGTAACTTTCGGTTTGCAAAACATATTATACTCGACATAACCCTTGTCCAAAAACATAAATCCTATAATTAACCATATACTATAGATCCTCATATGATCACATCAAAAATATAACTACCCATGGATAAGAATTATGAGAACGAATCGAGAGTCGAAAACTTACCAACGGATGTGTATAATGATGATTTCGATTACTAGGATCGATTAGGGAATTAAAACCCTTAAGAATCGACTATCTTGATGATGAAATTAGATGAGAAGAGTTTAGGTCTAGCTTAATTCATTTTTGGGGTTTAGGGGTGTGTTTAGGGTTTGTCATATGACTTGTAATTATTGATTTTGGGCTATCTACACATCCAGCCGACTTGTGGGCTTAAAAGTCTTCAAATTGGCTGAATTTTTGATATGTTATAGCCCTCTGTGCTCCGGTCGTCTGGGCTTTTGAATCACCTCAATCCGAGTCCGGATGCGAGAGTTATGCCCCGAACAGTGCAGCTGCGATCAACTTCGAATTATTTTATTGTACATTTACGTTTTGTTTGTATCTTTTTCGTTACACGTCCATTTGTGATGATTCTTTTTGCGTTAGATTCGTTTTTCAAAAACAAAGACTTTGATGTAAATAAATCCATGAAATGAGTCGTATCACAAAAGCGAGTTTTTACGGTTTGAATTACGATTACGATTTTGTGACGGTTGTCACACCACATCTAAGAGAGTCTGTCCCGCTACAAAATTAAAAGCATAACAAATTAAAGAAGGATAAATCATCTAAATATGCAACATTTTCATCCTATAAGATGAATTGATCATCAATATTAATTAAGCAACATTTATTGAGTGACATGGATACATAGACATGTTTGAAACAAACAAAAGTTAGCAGCAGCATCACAAATCAGATCCACAAAGCAACTTACGCTAATATTGTACCCTTTTAAGTAAACAACAGTAATACAATAGAATCTAAAACTTACACAGCCTTTTGCATTGCCTTCATTGCTTGAGCTCTAGTTCTCAAGGCATCAAGCCATCAACCATCTCTGTGTTGGCTTTTGCACCTTCAAGCATTATCATCTAGTGTCCACATGCACACAAATTAGTTCAAATTAATGTTTCGCGATATAAAATTAAAAAATCACTAAGCATAACAAATTAAAGAAGGCTAAATCATCTAAATATGCAACATTTTCATCCTATAAGATGAATTGATCGGCAATATTAATTAAGCAACATTGATTGAGTGACATGGATACATAGACAGGTTTGAAACAAACAAAAGTTAGAAGCAACATCACAAATCGGATCCACAAAGCAACTTAAACTAATATTGTACCATTTTAAGTAAACAACAGTAATACAATATAATCTAAAACTTACACAGCCTTTTGCATTGCCTTCATTGCTTGAGCTCTAGTTCTCAAGGCATCAAGCCATCAACCATCTTTGTGTTGGCTTTTGCACCTTCAAGCATTATCATCTAGTGTCCACATGCACACAAATTAGTTCAAATTAATGTTTCGCGATAGAAAATTATAAAATCACTAATTCTAATTGATTAAATAATATGAATTCCCGTGCACCTTATCATGAATACGCAATTGAAAAATGCCAAGCTGTTCATGCATAGTTAGATTTATAACATTACCAAAGACTATGATTAATAGACAATACTATACCCATCTAAGTGGTTTTTTATATATAATACCCACTGGTCACACGCTCCGAAACTACCATCAAAATATAATACCCACTGCCCACTGATCATTAACAACCACATGAAATCTTACCTTTTAACCTTAAGCAAATGAAATCAAAGAAAAATTTGGGTCGTGATTTTTGAGAAAAACTATTTGATGAGTGATTAGAATAATACATACCTTAAAATTAAAATCACACTAATTATATTATATCCAATTCTAGTTTATACTAAAACATGCTTCTTTCCAGTTAAGAACACTAAGAACCTGTAAAAAATTTACATGTCCACCAACAGGTTAATATGAGTAGTAATTTATGCTCACAGTGATATATAATATAGGTGGAAATTTCTGTCCATTAGAGGGGACCCTTCACAAAAACTTTACTAAATGATTAACAATGCAAACCACCATATAATTAGAAAAGTAATTTAACTGAACCCAAATCACTAATGGGTTTAAAAACCTTGTTAATCAAAGGGTCCAAAAGAATGAAACACAGCTTATAACCGAAGGTCGCATACGGGTCAAATGTCCTAAAAACCTTGTTAATCATTTAATTACCAAAGTTAGATTATGAATGAACTTTTGTGTAACACCCTCGAAATGGGCCTAGTTGAGATACGGTAATTTCTTAATTTTGATTGGTATTTAAATTGTATTTACAATACTTGGTGTATTTCGATAGCTAAAATAAATAGGTCAAATAGTCAAAAGACTTATTGTGATAAATAAATTATAAATTGTTTTAAATTAATCTAGTTGACGGTATAATAAAACTTATCTCTCGCAAATGGTTTTTAGGTTCCAGACAATAGATTTAAAAGGGGTATTATTTATACTGCTTTATACTTGGGTTAAAAGTGTTGGTCGGCCTTTATTTCCCCATTTCCTGACTCCGATCTAAAATCACCAAGAACACACACACACACACACCCTAAATTAGAAATCAAAGTGAAATCATTCATCATCTTGTTGAAGCTGTGATTGTTGTGTTAAAACTGAACCCACCATCATCTCCTTCATCTTGTTCATCTACTTTTCTTCTAATTGTAAGTTTGAGTTATCTAGGGTTCTTGAAGTTACTTGAAGAATTAGGTTACAAATTGATGCATGAATGAAATGTAATACCTGAATGATTAAATGTTACTGAAATTGCTTAACTCTCATCATCATCAACTTGTGTGTATCTGAATTTAGGGTTAATGGTACTCCAATTTCATGTTTATGAATGAGTTTGATCATTTAGGTAGAACACATGATGCATGCACCTAATTTGAAGCTTGATGATGTTATTTGTTGTTATGCTATGTTTATAGATGTTATTTGAGGTCATTTGGTGAATAAAATTGTGTATTGCAACTGAATTATGTGAAAATTGGGTTTATGGTTCGAGCTGAAAGTGTTGCAGGTTTGGGTTTTGTTGCTGGAAAACGTGCAAACGCGATCCAGACCCCCTAGCCAGGATCGCGTTTCATAGTTATAAATTGGCACATATCAGATTTGTTCTTGTGAACGCGATCCCACCAAATCTTCCGGATCGCGTTGGTTAGTGTTATTTTGAGTTGGTCACGTTTTGTTCTTGTGAACGCGATCCAGATCATTCACCCGGATCGTGTTGGTCAGTGTAAAACGGTTACAGAATGTTTTCCTTCTGAGGAACGCGATCCCAACCCTTTTTCCCGGATCACGTTTATCTGTTATAATTTGACATCTTTGATAACTTGTGACTTGTATATTTGTGATGGTTGAATAGAATTGAATGTATATCTTGTGCACTTAACTGACACTATATACTTGTGAAGATTATAATAACTTGTTAAATGAGACACTAATTGGGTTTTGGTTTTGTTCTCAGATAAACCGAAGACTCAATAAAATAAGACCTTTGAGTGGAGTCGGTGATCATCAGGGGTGAGTGGATCAATGACTTACAATCTAAGTTAGTTGTAACAATCTGGTTACAACGGGTAAATGTGGTTATACCATTTATATTTGCATAGTGTCATGATGATTATGATTTATGTGAACCTTTCAGAGGTCAATTGCGATTGGGTTTGGGTACTATTACTTGGATAACATCAGTGCCTTGTACATGGGTTGTTCACTGAAATGATGTTGGAAGTAGTACTAGTACCAAACCATCGGTTAGATCACTGAATTGGCCTTCAGTGGTTGTAAGTGTTGCTTGGGGGCCACCGCGACAGTAGGGTGCCTCAAGGACCACCGATCCTCTTTGAAGTTAATTGTTTAAGATGCTTAGCTGTAAACAATTGTGAATCTGAGTTAGGTTGATAGTTACTTATCTATTCACTTAGCTTTGTGCTAATCCCCCTCCTTACTTCTTGCAAGTTATATTTTGTGTGTGGGTTAGCAAGATGTTGGGAATGGAATGTTTGAGGATGTATACTCTGTTTTGGAACACTCACGTTTAACTATTGTTATCATGTTTGAATTTAATCATACTAAGGCGTACTGTTTTAAAAGTTTGTAATACACTAAGTACTTGGATAAATTATGTGGATTGCACTTTTGGTTTTAATATATGCAATCTAAATTGTGAATGTTAATTATCGCTTCCGACATGTTTTAAAAAAAAAAAAAATTTGCCTTGGTAATCTTGGAGGGTGTTATAAATTGGTATCAGAGCAAAGGTTTGGGTGAATTGGACTTGGGTTAAATGTTCAATCCCAAACCTATTTGTGTTAGTCAAACATTCCAGGGAGTGGGATTTAGCCATGATAGGAGAATTGGTTAGTATGTAGGTACTAACTATTAACGAGTTGTGAGATGTGATGTGGTGCAGGAAATGGCAGATAATGAGAACCTGACCGTTACCTCCAATGATGTTTCTAGAACAGAAGTCAACCCTCCAGAAATTCGAAATGTTAGTCAGGGTCAGACTGGCACTTCTTTCACAGCAGAGGATTTAAATCAGGAGGATTATATGTTGCATTTGGAAGGGGAAGTAGTCAGGCTAAAGGCTATTGAACGACAGTTTTTGCAAAGTCAACAATCTAGGATATCTCAGCAGATTCACCAGACTGTACCCCCGGTAGTGAGTGCTATTCCATCCACAATAGTGACATCTCAGCCTTTTACATCTTTGCCATTTGACTGGCAACAACAGCAGTTTAATACTAATCAAATATCGGCTCCATTCTCTTCGAGTCCTTCTGGTCATCAAATTCCGGTATTTCCACCGACATATCAACATAAGTTTTGTTCTTTCAAGACTTTCAAATCTTGTGGACCATCTGATTATTGTGGTAGCTCTAATCCGTCCGTTACATTGGATTGGCTGAGAGATGTTGAGAGAAAATTCGAGGTTTGTCAATGTGAAGAAGAAGTTAAGGTTCCTTATGCGGTGTAAAATCTTAAAGGTCCAGCAATGGGTTGGTGGGATTCTATTACATCTCATTTGTCACCTCAACAAAGGTCTTCTATAAGATGGTCGGATTTCCATAACGAGGTTTGCAAGAAATATTGTTCTGGATTTGACATGACCCGCCTCCGACGTGAGTTTTTGGACTTACATTTAGCGGATAGTATGACGATGGATGACCTTATCTCTCAGTTTTCTGAAAAATTGAGATTTGTATTCAGTGGGTACCGGATGAACATACACAGATTGATCACTTTGTTGGAATGTTGCCCCATTCTTATTGGACAACAGTGAGACTTGCAGGTACTCTTACCCAAGCTTTTGACTTAGCCCATTCTGTGGATGGTGATATTCGGGCGCAAGGCTTGGAAATTAAAGAAAAATCTCCATTGAAACTTAAAGTTGACTCTTCGGGGAGCCCCAGGAAAAAGAAATGGCAAGGATCATCGCCTAGTAAGAAGCAAAGTTCGGGTGGTGGTGGTATTGTGGATAGAGCCAATTGGTGTCATGGTTGTAAATCCAAACACACCGGGCCTTGTACTCCTCAAACCCATAGGTGTGTTAAGTGTGGACAATTTGGGCATGACTATAAATATTGTAATTTTCCAAGGAATGTGTGTTGGAATTTTCTTAAGGAGGGGCATCGTGCGGGTCAATGTACCGAGACAGGTAAGCAAAGAACGGGTACGGTTGGGGGATCTTCATCGTCTGGCCAGAAAAGAAAGAATCCACCAGCAGCATCTAGCCGAGCTTTTCAAATGACAGCTGATGAAGCTGTCAGAACAGAGGATGTCATAACCGGTACTTTTCTTATCAATTCTGTACCGGCATGTGTTTTATTTGATTCAGGAGCCAATTGTTCTTTTGTATCTATGAACTTTTGTGATAGACTGAAATTGACTCCTACAGTTATTACAAATCCTATTGAGGTTGAGGTGGCTAGTGGCAAAATTGTTCCGGTTACCACATCGGTGACTGGAGCTAGTATACTGATTGAGGGCCATAGTTTTCTTGTTTCTTTCCTTTTGATGCCTATTCCCGGTTTTGATGTGGTTTTAGGTATTGATTGGTTGAGCCAACATAAGGCTACCATTGATTGCCATAGAAAGATAATTAAACTTCCAATCTCGGATGGGTCACATGTAGTGGCTCGGGGAGAACGGGAGAGGGGTAGTATTCCTTTAATCTCCTTGTTGAAAGCTAGAAGATCTTTAGCTAAAAGGTGTGAATCGTTCTTGGCTTACGTTATTGATGCTAAGTTAGAAAATAAAAAGGTCTCCGATGTCCGTGTGGTTTCTGATTACTTAGATGTCTTTCCCGATGAGTTGCCTGGCTTACCTCCTATTAGAGAAGTGGAATATAAAATTGATTTGATTCCTGGTTCTTCTCCGGTAGCTAAGGCTCCTTATAGATTAGCTCCCTCCGAAATTAGAGAAATGATGAGTCAAATTTAGGAGTTATTAAATAAAGGCTTTGTTAGACCTAGCTCTTCTCCCTAGGGTGCACCGGTGTTATTTGTTAAAAAGAAGGACGGCACCTTGCGTATGTGTATTGATTATAGGGAGTTGAATATGAGAACCATAAAGAATAAGTACCCATTGCCCCGAATAGATGAATTGTTTGATCAATTGCAAGGGTCATTGTCGTGCCTCTATTGGTCGGACGGATTTGATTCCGGTCGTTGATCCAATAGCAATAGAAGCGGCGAACAGTGAGTTTTAAATTTGTAGAGCAGGGGAATCCTAAGCTGTATACTACTGACAGACCTAAAAGGGCAGCAAGTGGTATGTATGACTCAGGTGTCGTTCTTCAAACTACAACGGGCATGGGAGTCTAGGAAGTTTTATTATCTTTGGAGATTCAGCTAGGGTTTTTTAAAAGCTTTTGGATAGGTTTGGTTTTTATAACTAAATACTAATTAAATAAAGAAAACAGAACTAAAGAGGTTTGTACGGAGACTCGGTCAACAGAGGATAAGCGAGTGTTTACTATGATTTCGTTAAATGTTATTTGATGAATAGTCAAGGGTAAGGCTACTAGATGTGATGACTAATCCGGAGAGGATAGAAACATAATTAATGCAAAGTATTGTACCTACGACCGTTCCGCGGCTTCCATACGTTTGTACTCCACCAATGGGTGTTTCCAGCACTATACCGAGTAATAGGGCGTTTTATGGTTTTTCCGTTACATTAATTAGGGTTCCACATTACTCCCGCAGATTTCCTATATCCTAATGAGCTACAACTACAATCCTATTAAATATCTAATGTAGAGTTGTCCGCAATCAGATAAATAACATGTCACGTGGATAGCAGTTATAGAAGTCAAATACACCGGAAGTTCTCCCAAATGTACAGACCAATTTAACCGACGACTATCCTCGAATCCTGGTCCCCAGTCACAGTCATCAGAGACGTCTGTATCGTAGCGTGAATTGTTGATTGAACAAGAACACGAACGGGGGTAATCCCGCGGACAAAGTTGAGATAATCGGGCTAACGATCAGTTAAATTGTTCAGCATTACAGATATAAATCATCACAACTATTCCATGCATGTTAATCTACTATGTAAACCAATATTCTGTGTTTGAAAACCTAATTATACAGTTACTGATATGAACCAAGGGGATAACTCTAGCATGCATCATTCCTAAGGCAACAATCAAACAAGAACATGCGATAGGGTAACACATAACAGAACACCGTAATCCTAGTGTAGGTTCCATAGACGGACCAAATCGAGTAGCTTGAACTTGTATATAAAAGCGGAAATTAAACACACAAGATAAGCTAGATGTTCACAAGTAAATGACCAAAACACAAAGTGTGAGTTTATATATAATCAACAAGTAAGATTACAAACACTTTATACTAGACACACAAAGATCAAAATAACACAATAATGAAGTTTTTCTTCTGTGATTTTCGTGGTGTTATGTGTGTGTTTTGTGTTGAGGGCCAGATAAACAGAAACTGGCGAGCCTCTATTTATAGCCTGGACCAAACTGTATGCGACACAAGCTTTGTGTCGCATGAAGGCTTATGCGACATAAGCATTGTGTCGCATGAGATGATTCTGCGACACAAGTCTTGTGTCGCATAGAATGCTTCTGCGACACAGTGCTTGTGTCGCATGATGACAGAAATTGTAAATAAACTAGAACTTAAACAATTCAATACGTAATTACAATTTCGACACGATTACAGACTGAGACCAACTGACAGACACACATTGATGTACCAACAAACTCCCCCGTGTCTTCAGCTTGGTCTTCGAAAAATTCTTCAATTTTCTTCAGTCTTCAGATGTCTGGTCTTCAAACCCATCCAGGTGGAAAGTTTCCACCAGCGTGTATGCCGTAGGTGAAGCATATATCAACAATCTTCTGAAATCGTTTCGCTAAAACAGAGTTGAACTCGTTTCCTGGATTGTAGCGAATCCGATTGTCGAATAGCTTCTTCATGTCATCTCTTGACAGATTAATCAAGCTCATTGGGTCAAATATTCTGAAGTTGGCTTTTCGTAGACCCCACAAAGATCCTGTCTGAGGCTCTGAATCTGGTACAAAAACTAAGACGGCTTCGCCAGTGTGAGCATCCAATTCCCAGTAATGAAAACGTTTCAGTAGATTGAAGGGAACTGTTTCCAGAGCTATTTCAGTCAGACATTTAGCAGGCGGATAGTGAACTTTTACAATTGGCTGCTTAGTCTTTGGATCGAGCTTCTTCTTGAACGTGTACCTTGTACCCAGTACTGGTTTGACATAATGATATTTCTTTCGTTTAATTTCCTCACGCATGACCTTTTGAATAACATCTACAACTCCATCATCGTAAGGATTTATCAACTGAAGCTGAGTAAGACGAACGATGTCGTGCTTTGGCAATGTACTCAATATCCTTAGTGATCGACGAAAGTACTGGATACCGTCAAGTCTTTTAATCATCAACCTTCCTTTGCTCACCTTCCAGCTTTTTATCAGGCCTGTATAATCACCACCAACCTGATATTTCTTGCATGTAACTGGAGCAGGTTCTGGATTTTTACCTTTTGGAAACCAGTTGTCCCTTTCTCTGATGGGCATTTCTTTGTCAAAAGATACACATTCAGATGTGTCAAGAGGGAAAATGTCATTGTAATTTGTCGTTTCTCGAACAGGGACAGGTTGTGCTTGTGAAGAACTGGAGGGTACAGAAGATTCTTGAGCAGGACCAGGTTGAGAAGTAGATCCTGGAACATAATTGAATGCTGGCCCTGACTCATCGTCTGAAGAATCAGATAATACAACACCCTCTTGAGGATAAGCTGGACAATCAGAATATTCTTCATCAGGATTAAGCTCTTCTCGTTCAACATCAACATCCTCGTCATTATCAGCTGAGTTGAAGTCAAAATGTTCTTCAGGCGCACGATCGTCATCGTCAACCGCAGATTGAAAGTAAGTCAGATTACAATACGTGTAATCTACAGCTAACGGTTTTGGTTGCCCTGGTTGCTCAATAATATACTCAAGAATAAGAGTTGTTTCATTAATATCAGAAGCATTTACATTTTCAGGATTTACATTTTCTTCGCCTTCGGCGGAAACCCTAGGAATTGATTCTACGGCCGGTTGGGCTGTCTCCCCCGAAGCAATAGCTTGGGTTTCCAGCTGCAGAACCTTTGTCTTCAATTCTTCATTCTCTTTCTCCAAGCGAGAGATCCTAGCATCCTGAGCTTCAGAAATTGATGCTTGAGCATCCATTGATTGCTGCATCTTCTCAATCTTTGACAGGAGCTCCTGAATGACAGCTGGATGAGGAGTGATTGGAGTGTCAGTCCTTGGGAGCTCAGAAGATGTGGAAGTGGAAGTACGGGAACGTCTGACCAGAGGATTCAAATCAGCAATGTCAGAAACATCTCGAGGCCTTTTTCCTCGGGTAGAAGATTCTGGGAGTGGAGAAGAAGGCTGATAATTATCGATCTCAAGATCGAGATCTACCAACTCTGGATCAGCTACAACAGGCTGAACTGGCGGTTGTTGAGCTGGAGGATGTTGAACGGGAGGCTGTTGAACGGGTGGCTGTTGAACCGGAGGCTGCTGTACTGGGGGCCTCGGGATTTGAGGTTGCTGAGCAGGTGGATCATTAAATTGTTCGCCTGGAGGAGGTACATAATCAGGATCCACAATGTGACCGAACAACGCAACCTCACGTTCCGGTGCTTCGCCTGACTTTGCAAACTTTGTACAAGCAGTATAAATTCTGGTATTCATCGGCGTTTGCGCGTAGGTAAAAGAGTTGATCACTGGAAGATCCGGGTGCAAATGGTTGAGTAACAGCTGAGTGAATCGGGGATACAACGCCCATTTGTCTTTATTATCCAAAGCGTTGTTCACAAAACCCCTGAAGATATAGCCTGAGAAGTTGAAGGGCTTGTTGTATATCAGGGCAAGAATAGCAGAGGCAGTCGCAAATTTCATCCCTTCGAGACCTGCCTTGCGACTGGATAAGCAGACAATGACGATGTGAGCCAGATACCTCCAAACCTTTGTCATATAGGTTTTATTGTACTGATCAACTGGAATGTCTTGATAACCAATCGATCGCATGCCCTGAGCAATAGCAGCTGAAGAAAACTGGGTGATCATGTCAGAATTATCACCGAATTCGAAGAAATCTCGAATAAGCTGCTCAGAAAAGATAACTTGGCGGCCGCGGACAGCAGAAATGATCCTAGTATCAGCTTCATCATAGTTGACCACCGCATTATCCCAAAACTCGGTAATGTGATTTGTCAGGATCCGAGTATCTGCAGTGATAGCTTTGTAAATACGCGAGCGTTGAAGAAATGCGATCATTGGGCGATACGGGCGGGAAGTCTCGACCGTTGTATTCATGAACGCCACAATGTTGTGACGTGGCTCCCAGAAGTATTTAGAGATATCGATCTCTGGGAGTGCTGGAGCAGCTGGAGCAGCTTGAGCAGGTTGTTCAGCCATTTCTACAAGAATAACAGTAATACAGCCAAAACTCGAAATGCGTTAGCGTTAGTACCAAAAAATAATTCGCGTTTTATTTTTACAAAAGTTCTGCGACACAACGGTTGTGTCGCATGAGGTTCATACGACATAAGGACTGTGTCGTATTAGAATAATACGACACATGCCTTGTGTCGTATGACACGTGTCACGCGGACAGCATTTCCCCTGCATTTAGCAATAATTGAGAAATTAATCTCGAATGCGACATAGTCGCTGTGTCGTATGGTGTGTCGTATAACTTGGGTACGACATAACATTTGTGTCGTATAAAAATACGACATAAGGACCGGTGATCAATACGACATAAAAACCAAGTATATATGCGACATAACGACTATGTCGTATGTTATGTCGCAAAGATGAACATCAAAGCAACCCAGATTCGATCGATGAAATTTTTTGGGGTATTCGAAATCCAGTCATACCCTAGGGTTCGTACACAACAGGGGATCAATAATATGTATTTATCTTACCCTAATAACCCCTAAACCATAAATAATTTAACGAAAAACCGAAACCCTAAAAACGTAAAACGGGTCGATCGAATTCAGGACATAATACGCGATAAAAACACGAAAGAATTATACCTAAAGATGCGCAAACAGATGATGAACGAGAATCGAGCAACAAATCGCGAAGAAAAAACCGTCGAAAACACGAATCCGATCGAAAAATGCTTGTGTCGCAAAATCGCCTTTATGTCGTATAGTTTGTGTCGTGAAAGATTTGAAAACGTAAATGATTATGTCGTATGTTGTGAATAGTTATCCCTGACCCGCATACGACATAGTATACGACACAAACAAAACGGACTTATACGACATAGTATACGACACAAACAAAACGGACTTATACGACACAGATGTTGTGTCCTATAACAGGAGTACGACACAGTGGTTGTGTCGCACAGAACTTAAATCAGAAATTTTCAAGATTAAAAATTCGATTTTTGTGCCGATTCGGATTTTGATTTTAGAATTTTCGCATAGAAGATGATTTGTGACTAAAAAAAATAAAAATAAAAATAAAACTAAATATAAATATAAAATAAAAGAAACAAATACAACTAAAAGCGAGAAATTTAGAAAAATGTTTTGGTGACGGAGTTGAGATTCTGGTTAGGGATCATACTGAAATAACATGCAATTATTAGGAATAGAAAGTGTTATTTCGATTATCAGTACATTTGTCCACTTTAAATTTACGTGGCACATTTAAAACATGTTTTTAAAAAAAAATTATTTCAAGACGATTATCGATATTGTTTGTCCACTTAAGCATGTTACAACCGAGTTTGTGGAGTTAACCTTTTATTGTTAGTATGAATAAGTCTCTGTGGCACCCACCATTGATATACCCCTATAATCTAGACAATAACATAGTTTCCATATTTAGAAAGAGTAAAGAAAGATCATTTTTAAGAATCAGGCTAGAGTTGACAGGTCAGTACAGAAGTACAGCAAAGCAACCTAACGTGATTCAAGTATAATCAAAACCAATCGCAGTCAAACTGAAGTTGGAATTTCCCAAACAGCGACCTTGGTTAGTATGATTTAGGATTAAGCAAAACCGATCGCAGTCAAACTGAATTTGGAGTTTCCCAAACAGCGACCTTGTTCAGTATCATTAAGATTTTTCAAGTGCATTAACCTGTGATTGCTTAACCCCAAGTTTATAGTAACTGTTACCAGTTCTGTACTTTCGTACAACAGAGGCAACAACCAGCATAAACTCCCAAATGATTTCAGATAAAAGTTCCAAACATAAAAATATGTTAAGCTACGTTAAGGAATTAAGACATTGAGTCGTACATCATACGGAGTTTACCACAAGATAATAGACACATATTTAAATGATTTCTTAATAACCCAGAGACAGGTGTGTATCATGCCTACCGGTACATCGCATGATGAAGACAATTTTCATAAAAAACAGTTTTAAGTGTGTCAGATAAACCTACTGACACATCAAAGATAAAACTTAAAATTCCATTTTGTGCATGTCACTCGATGTACTATCATATCCCAAGTTGTTTACAGACTCAACTCAACGTCTATTTTAAAAATGTAGCAACCATTGCATTTCCTTGATACTAACGAGTATAAAGAGTGGCAGTTGCCCTTTTTTTTTTTTTTTTTTTTTTTTTTTTTTTTTTTTTTTTTTAACTAAAGAAAAGCAAATAAACTGTACAGAAAATAAGTCACAAATCATTTCTTGAAATCAAGAGAAATCATCCCTATCATATCCACAAGTTCGTTGAAACGAGCACGCGAAAAAGCTTTAGTGAATAAGTCGGCTTTTTGCCTAAGGGTATCTATGTGAATGAGGTCAATTAAATGTTTCTCATAGCAATCTCGTATGAAGTGAAACCTAATCTCTATGTGCTTGGTCTTAGAGTGTTGAACGGGATTGCGAATAATAGATATAGCAGCAGTATTATCAATATGAATAGGAGTCAAAGTAAGAAGTAACCCATAGTCACGCAATTGATGTTGAATCCACAAAATCTGTGAACAACAGCTTGCAGCAGCAATGTATTCAGCTTCCGCTGTTGAGGTGGAAACTGTGGTTTGCTTCTTACACTGCCAAGACACCAGTCGAGAACCGAGGTATTGGCATCCTCCTGTAGTTGATTTTTTATCCGAATTGCAGCCGCCATAATCAGAATCAGAATAGGCAGTGAGAGCGAAATTTTTCTCATTTGAGTACCATAGACCAAGTGATGGTCTATATTTGAGGTAACCAAAAATTCGCTTCACAGCCTTCATGTGAGAAACTTTGGGCTTTGATTGATATCTGGAACAGATAGACACAGCAAACACAATATCTGGTCTGGATGCAGTGAGATACATCAATGATCCTATCATAGAACGATAGACCCGTTCCTTGCAATCTTCTTCGTGTTCAGCGGGTCCGAGTTTGTGATCAGTTTCAATGGGAGTACCATATGGCTTACAGTCATGGAGTTCATACCGAGTCAACATGTCATTGACATATTTGGACTGATGAATGTAGAAACCCTTGTCAGACTGTTCAACCTGTACACCTAGAAAGAACTTAAGTTCTCCCATGGCACTCATCTCAAACTCGGACTTCATAATCTTCTCGAAGTCTCTGCACAAAGAATCATTTGTTGAACCAAATATGATGTCGTCCACGTAAACCTGCACAAGTAACAAATCTTTTCCAACCCTTTTTATGAAGAGAGTGCTATCAATTTGGCCTCGTGAGAAGCCATTTCTCGTGAGATGATTAGCCAACCTCGCATACCAAGCTCTTGGAGCTTGATGAAGACCATATAATGCCTTGCCTAACTTGCACACATAATCAGGATGGTTTGGATCTTCAAAACCAGGAGGTTGCAAGACATACACATCCTTCAAAACCTCGCCATACAGAAATGCGCTCTTGACATCGAGTTGATAAACCCGAAAACTTTTAAATGTCGCATAGGCCAGAAAAATGCGAATGGACTCCAATCTTGCAACTGGAGCAAACACATCATCATAGTCCAAACCCTCAATTTGAGTAAAACCTTGAACAACCAGCCGAGCCTTATTCCGAATAACTACGCCTCTGTCATCTTTCTTCACGCGATAAACCCAGCGAGTTCCAATTGGATCGACATCCATTGGTAAATGAACCAACTCCCAGACATCAAGCTTTTTGAATTGATTCAATTCTTCCTGCATAGCCTCAACCCAGTATGGATCTTTCAAAGCTTCAGCAATTTTCTTTGGTTCATGCTGAGACAAGAAGCATTCTTCCAATTCTTCTTCAACACAGGCAAAATTGGCAGATGAAGATTCTTCACGGACTTCATTAGCAGCAGATTGATGCCTAGTTAAGACACCTTGTTGAAGACCACCAATGATGTTTTCAGTGGGGTGAGTAGAATGAATTCTAAGCTGAGGAATCGGATCAGGCACAATGATCGAATCCAAATTTGACAGATCACCTCCAGGATTTTCAATTTCAACTGAGCTATTAGTGGCAGTATCCTCATTGTCAATTGGTGTGACAATATCGGTTTCAGTTTGAGGATTAGATTCAGAAGCCACTTGATTAACATCGGAGGGAATGTCATCATTGACAACATTCTCAGGAGGTACTACTCTAGAATTGGAGATTGAGTCGTCAGAAGTAAGATCCAATCCATGAAGTAGAGACACCACCTGTTCTTCTTCACTAAATTTGGGAAGATTGAAAGAGTCCACCAACTTATCATACTCAAACAAGGATTCAGGCCCCTTGCCTTTTGGAGAATCAGTATATTTCATAAACCTTACTTCAAAGTGTTCTTCTATTCTCCCAGTAGATTTGTTGAAAACTCTTTTATTCGGCGAGTTCACAGAATATCCCAAAAATAACCCATCGACTGTTTTTTCATCAAATTTGCCTACCGAGTCCTTAGTAATTAAGATTGTGCAAGGACACCCAAAAGGCTCAAGAAACTTCAAATTTGGTTTGCGATTATTCAGCAATTCATAACATGTTTTCTTTCGCCTTTTGACAATCGAAACCCTATTTAACACATAGCATGCAGTGTTAACAGCTTCTGCCCAAAAAGTGGTTGGCAGATGCGCATCAGACAACATGGTTCTTGCTGCCTCAATGATTGTCCTATTCTTTCTTTCAGCTACTCCATTTTGCTGAGGAGTACGAGCAGCACTAAATTGATGAAAGATTCCCTTTCGAAGACAATACATTTCCAAAGTTCTGTTCTTGAATTCTGTTCCATTATCACTGCGCAGTTTCTTGATTTTTAGATTACACAGATTTTCCAGTCTGTCGAACAAGTAAGTTAAAGTATCAGCGGTTTCATCCTTTCCAGCCAAGAAATATACCCAAGAAAACCTTGAGTAATCATCAGTAACAACCAGATAGTATGATTTTCCTCCAATACTTTTCTTATTCACAGGACCGAACAGATCCATGTGAAGCAACTCCAATGGAGATTCAATAGAGTTCACCTGCTTAGACTTATGGAACTTCTTTTGTTGTTTCCCTTTGAAACAGGAAACGCATTCATCATCTGTTACGAATGACTTTTTAGGCACACCCAACACAAGATCATTATTAACAAGATAATTCATTCTGCGAAAATGAATATGTCCCATTCGTCTGTGCCAAAGCAGTGAATCTTTAGAAGATGCTTTTGATAGCAAACAAGTATGCTCCTTGGTAATCACAGTTTGCATATCCAAAATGTACGAGTTGCGTACACGGGGTGCTCTCAGTAACACCCATTCCTCGGGAATAACAAATCCCGGTTTCAAAATTAAACATTCAACATCTGTAAATGCGGTAGTGAACTTCTTGTCGCAGACTTGAGAAACACTGATCAGATTGTGTTGCAGTTCCTCGACATAGTTCACTTTATCAAAACTCACTTGCCCATTAGAAAGAGTACCCTGACCCGTGATGTTACCACCTGTATCTCCCGCAAAAGCAACATGTCCTCCTCGATATGGTTTCACATCAGACAGAAGAGACATGTCACCAGTCATGTGCCGTGAGCAGCCACTATCCACATACCATTTACTTCTTTGTATATGATCTGACTGCTACAGCACAACATAGAGAGAAAGTTAGTTAGAAATGGAGACCCAGGCCTTTACAGACTTGGGTACTCCAGAGACCTCATCAATAATAACTACATCAGTTAAAACTTTGTTTTTCAATAAATCAGGTACAATTCCTGATGCAGTATTACTTGATGATGAGTCATTTAACGACTCTTTTGGTCTCCAAATTTTCACAGGAACAATAGTGGGTTGCTTGTTAACATTGTCAGGCTGTTTAACCGGAGGTTTACTAGGCCTAGCAGCATTAACTTTTGGGATAGAAGTATGAGAGAGTGAACCCTTCTTTGAAAAAGATTTAACAGATGAATTTTTGTAAACAGAATTTCTGGGAACACCTTTTGAAAACTTCTTTCTCAAAAGCAACGGGCATTGATTGATCAAGTGACCTTGTTTCTTGCAGTAGAAACATGATCGTCTTTCCCTAAAGGTTCGGTCGTTACTGCCTAAAAATTGAGGTGAGACAGGTAACTTATGTGAGCATGTTGAAGTGGATGCCCCAGAATGTGAAACAGAAGGTTTAACAGAATTCTTAATTGATTTGTCATTAGTATTCTGTAAATCTTTCCTTTTATGTTCAGCCTTAACCTTAGTATTCATTGGAAAAGTTTCATCATCTGATTCATTAGTGAGAATGTGATGTTCAGGCTTAATGTTTTTCTTTTCACATTGAGGCATAAACTTACAGGGAACATCCTCAACCTCGACCTTTTCTTCAATAGTTTTTAAGGGAACAGGCGACAAACTACCAAAGGGGGTAAACTTGACGGTTCCTGAGGGGGTAAACCTAACAGGTTCAAAAGACTTCACAGGTTCAGCCTTAATTGTCTTAGGTTTCTTCTTATCATGGTTAACTTCTATGTTGGCTTTATAGAACTCAGGCAACTTAAACGGATTCAAACTACCAGGTTTACATACAGGCATAGCTACATTCTTAACAACAGGCTCATTAACTGATATTTCAATGGGCTTTGCATCTACTAAAGCAGTAGGCACAAAATCTTTAATTTCATCCTTAGACGGTCTACACAAATTCACATCTAAAGACGGAGGCGGTTGGTGATGATAACCATAACCGGACTTATCTTTAGAACTAGTTCTACCCGTCTGCAGGATATCAGTAAAGACCAAGGCTGAAGTGTTGATATTCTTGAGTTTTCGTTGCAAATCAACAGCTTTGGCTTGAGAGTCAGCCAATTCCTTTTTCAAATGAGCAATCATTTTTAAGTAACTGTCAATTTCATCTTGATTACTGAAAATTAGAGCTTTCAGCTCCTTTTTATCTTCAATAAGTTGATTAATGTTACTTTCAAAGTGTTTCTCATTAATTTTTAAAACTTTGTTTGCTTCCATCAAATTCAAGATATCTGACTTCAAGTTGTCATTATGTTCCATAAGCCCATTTACTTTACCAGTTAAACTAATACATGAATCACAAGTAAATTTAGCAAATGGTACCTCATTGTTGATAGCCATGAAACATTGCTCTTGAGTTTCATGAGCAGAAAAATCATAAGCATCTCCATCCTCAATCAACAATGTAGCCTTAGCAGTAGTATGCTCAATCTGTTTTGGAACAACAGATGGTTTAGTGAAACCCGAAGCAGGCTGTCGTCCTTTCTCATATTCACGGGCAAAGTGTCCAAGATTCTGACACTTATAACACTTGATTTTGCTTTTATCGAATCCCGTTGGTGTTCGGTCAGCTGCATCTTCAAGAGATCTCTTTCCAGTTCGTCTTAGATAGTTTTTGGCTCTACGAATGAGCATAGCCATATTCCATCTAATGTCGATCCTTTCTAACTCATCGGGATCAACCTGATTGAAGTCTTCATCAATCAGTTCCAATGTACTGACTCTTTTAGAGAGAAAGTCTTCATATGATTACAAGAAAGCAGTAAACATGGCTGCATGTTCATCAGTGGTTGCTGAAGTAGGAACAGATGGTGATGAACATGTACTGCTTGAAGAAGCAGTATAAGCTGGTAGAGCTGAAAATGTTCCTACAATAGGATTACTGTAAGAAGAGAATCTCTGAGAATTTGTCTCAGCTGAGATGAAAGCTGTTCCACCATGACTTGATTCTGATGCACGAGCAGTAGATCTTGTTTCCTTCTTTTCAATATCCAATGCCCCAGCTTCAAGTTTTCCAATAAGATCATCCAGAGACAATTGCTTTGTTTTTGGATCGCTTTCTAATAACAAAACTCGTGTTTCCCAACTTGATGGCAGAGCAGCTAAAGCCTTTTTGTTAATCTCAGAATTTTTGAGATTATATCCGCCAGCTTGTAGTTCATTTACTGTGCGAGTAAATCTGCAAAGCATGTCTCTGACAGTTTCATTCTTCTGGATATAGAAATAATCAAACTGAGTTTTGACTAATTCCAATTTGCTTTCGATGTACTCAGTGTTGCCACAAAATCTTTTTTCAATTGCAGTCCAAAGATCATAAGCAATAGTTTGTGGAAACATATCCAAAACGTCTGTCGGAAGTGACATAGTAATAGCAGAATGAGTTTTCCGTTCAATTTCCCATGCTTTACGTTCTTCGGGAGTGTATGAACGAACGGGTTTGGGAGGAGGAACACCCATGTGTTCTCCAAGAGCAACAGGTGGAACATATCGTTCAAGAAGGGCCAACTCCATATCAGGATCGGTGAATAAAACAAACGATATGAACCGTTGTTTCCATGCTCGAAATGGCAAACCCGGTGCAAAATAAGGAGGTTTATTTGCACTACCAATCGTAGCATTATGTTGTAAAACTGCATCAACGCTTTGAAGAGACATGATGAAAATCTGCAAAACAAATCAGAAAAATACACAACAAACAAACTGATTTTTGTCTAAGTCTGGAATTATGCGACACAGTGTTATGTCGCAAAGTATCAATACGACACAGTGGTTGTGTCGCAGAGAAGCAATACGACACAAGTGTTGTGTCGCTGAAGTTAATCAGACAGAAGACAAAAATGCGACACAACCGTTATGTCGTATGTTATGTCGCAAAGTGTGTCGTAGACCAGTCAAGGTCAAAATAATTGTGTCGTAAGCTTATGTCGTACACGGTGTCGCACGTTATGTCGCACGATATGTCGCAGACAAGTTAATGTCGTATTGTTGTGTCGTATGAACAGTGATACGACACAATCCTTGTGTCGCAAAAGTGCACATGCAGACAGTTTTTGAGCCCACAAAAAGTTTCAATTTTCAAAACAAATCATTACAAACTTCACCATGCTTCATCAGACAGAAAGGAGAAACTTTTAACCAAAATGATTACCACTTTTTACCAACCAAATCAACAACACCAAACTTTGAAGATTAATAACCAAAATATGATCAAAAACAACCCTTTTAACCAAGAACACCAAGAACACAAATTATGAAAATAATGTTTTTGGACCAAAATCTAGCACCAAACTAACTCGAAACCGCAACTCAAGAGTATGCGGCTCTGATACCAATTGTAGGTTCCATAGACGGACCAAATCGAGTAGCTTGAACTTGTATATAAAAGCGGAAATTAAACACACAAGATAAGCTAGATGTTCACAAGTAAATGACCAAAACACAAAGTGTGAGTTTATATATAATCAACAAGTAAGATTACAAACACTTTATACTAGACACACAAAGATCAAAATAACACAATAATGAAGTTTTTCTTCTGTGATTTTCGTGGTGTTATGTGTGTGTTTTGTGTTGAGGGCCAGATAAACAGAAACTGGCGAGCCTCTATTTATAGCCTGGACCAAACTGTATGCGACATAAGCATTGTGTCGCATGAGATGATTCTGCGACACAAGTCTTGTGTCGCATAGAATGCTTCTGCGACACAGTGCTTGTGTCGCATGATGACAGAAATTGTAAATAAACTAGAACTTAAACAATTCAATACGTAATTACAATTTCGACACGATTACAGACTGAGACCAACTGACAGACACACATTGATGTACCAACACCTAGCATATCAGATAACCAATAATTAGATCATAGATATCCCGAAAGTTCTCTCAAAGATATATAACAGATTAACATGAATCTAACCTATCTCTAATCCTACGCTCCGTGTCTCTTATGATTTGTTTCAACCTAGAGAACACAGCCATACCAAGTTCATTGATCATCAAGTATAGAATAGGTAGAGAACGTACCACTAGTAATTGGCCAAGTTCTAGCAGGAAGCTTCTAACCACAGCATAGGTTGGATAGATAAACATTCGAGATTCTGTTTACGAGTTCATACACAGTTTAGAGTAACACGGGCAGAGTAACAGCATGGCATAAACATTTTGACTATTCTAACATAACTACATCATAGTAAACACAAAGAAATGTCTAGCCTAACATTATATATCTAGCATACAATCCTAAACAAGCATAAACAAAGCAACACATGTTTAAAACTGGAAAGTAAGAGATATATAAATAGAACCTGATACGAATTTATTACAGACAGATCTTCACAAATACAATGTCTTGGAGTGCCTCCGTACAAAAGCTAAAAGTTACCTCTACCTAACTATCTCTCTAACTAGCTCAATTCTAGAGAGAGAAAATCCTCTAGAGAGAGAAACTAGAGAGAGAGTGATGTGTGTGAGAGAGAAAGTGTAAGGAAGAAATGAAATGAGAAAAGTGGTATGAATGAGGTGTTGGGGATGTCCACTATTTATAGGCAAACCACCAAATCGCACGTACAACTCACAAAGCAGCACGTACAAGCAAACGGAGCACGATATGGGGTAGGGGGCCGTATACGGCCTTGCAGGGGCCGTATACGGTGTAGTATAGGCCGTATACGGTCTTATATGGGCCGTATACGGTGCCTGAGGCCGTATACGGTCTCCGTCTGATTTCGTTTGTTGCTTAAAACGTCTGTATCTCCTTCGTTATGCGTCCGTTTGACTTGATTCTTTTTCCTGTGGTTTCGTAATTCTGTTACGCTTCTAATGATGCCAATATCACAGAAATTGGATGTGTAGAGCTTAGGCGTAGCCAAAATGACTTTTAATGGCTCTGAAAGCGTAGTGGTTTCTCCGTCCTTTGGCCGTTTCACTTGATTCCAGATTTTTCCGTCTCGATTTTACCTGTACAACAGATGGTAGAAGTTAGGAGGTGTGCCTTGACAGGAAAATGAGGTCGGAGGAATCGGCTTGTATTAAAATGCCATGTTTTGTGCATTTTTTAGAGTGTTTTCAGTGATTTTTATCACAACGTCTACTTTTGAACCACTTTAGTGTATTTTAGTAAATAATCAATGTTTTGGAATGTTTTCACTAAAGAAAGGTTCAAAATGTGAGGAATAAAGCTTCTAAAAACATGACTTTTTACGTCACATCAAGTTATCCCACACTTAGACGTTGCTTGTCCTCAAGCAACAACTCTCTGAAAAATATTTTTAGGTCATGTTTTTAGGGGCGAGTCAGAGAATATGTTCCGAGATTAGCATTTCCTCATATAAGTCAGTTACTTCTAAAAGTGTGGAGGAGGATAAGATGATCCTTCCATAAACAAGAAGAGATTCTCTTAGGCGTACATCCAAATCTCATGATCTTGGAGTACACATGACTAGGCGATCTCACTATAGGTGGTCACTCAATTCACTCAAAGTGTATCGGGTTTCCTATCAATCTAGCTCAAACGAAATCGCTCAAAGTAGCCAGTCATGCTGCACTCATCGTCATAGGCTTGATCGAGAATCGGATCTCCACCACTTAGGTGAGGACGGTGCTAATTATCTCAAGACATTCAGAGGGTTGTAATGTTTGGTGAGGGTGAAGGGTATGGATAGTGGTTTGTGAGGGTGTTTAGCTTATCCTAAAATCACTGAGATTATGAACAACTTTATTTAGAACGGAGGGGAGCGGAGAGTTGGTAGCTGTTTCAGCTTTTGCCGGATTTTTCATGAAGAGCTATGCTTTGAAACTTTCAGCTTTATTTGCGGAGCTATTTTCTTTTCTTTTCTTTTCTTTTTCTTCAGAATTTCTTTTAGAGAATTTCCAAGGAATTTATATTTTGAATTGTAACATCCTCGAAATGGACCTAGTTGTGTTATATTATTTCTTGATTTAAATTAGTATTTAAATGTGTTTGGAAATAATATTGTTTGAATTAGTGAAATAATTGGAATAGGAGTCGAATATTCCAATGTGATAAGTGAATTGTTAATTGTTGTAAATTAATATAGTTGACGGTACAATAAAATGTTTGGACTCGCAAATGGTTTTCGGGTTCCAGACTATATATTGAGATGGGGTATTAAATTATACCCGTATATTGAAGGCGGTTTATGTGATGCCGACTATATATGTACTTTCCTATTTAGGAAAGTTATTCATTTTCATTTTAAAACTTACAGAAACTCTCAGAAAAACCTCCAAATCAAACTAGAAATCAAATTAGGAAGTGGTGATTCTCGTGAAACTTCACCATGGTCAGATTATCATCAGTCTATTCTTCAAAAAGTAAGTGTTATTATGTATTTAAGAATTTGATTTTTGATTGAAATTTAGTGAATTGATGATTTGGAAGAATTGGATGTTAGAAACATGTTATAAAGGTTTTATGATGATTATGTGATGTTATTTGAGTTGTTTATAACATTAGAACTGAGTTTGATAAGCTTGATTTATCAAAAATGGTTTTGAATTCGGAGCTGGGCAATTACAGGGATGAAGCTGAGCTGAAAGACGCTCAAACGCGATCCCAGAACCCTAGCCAGGATCGCGTTCGTTAGTTATAAAAGGAATTAGACGAGTTTTGTTCTTGGGAACGCGATCCCAAGAATTTGTCCGGATCGCGTTGCTTAGTTATAATTTGTCACAGAATGATTTTACAAAGAGGAACGCGATCCCACCATTGTTTTCTGGATCGCGTTTGTCAGTACTTTTTGTAAATTTTCAAAAGTGCATATGTGTTTGAGGTTTCAGACAAGTAGATATACTGAGTAATTCAGTTGTTGAAAAAAAAAAATTAGAGCATTATGTATGTGAGATGATTTACATATGTAAGGTTGAATATGTAAGTAGTAAGCTGATTTTTAGTGTATATCAGCTGATAGAAACTATTAAATAGATTTTGATTGATTTGAAATCATGAAGTATTTAATATATATGAGATGAGAATAGATCACATTGATAATTATAATGTAGAGTAGCCTGAGAATGGATTGTGAAGAATGTAATCTTGCAACGCCTGATCACCGTTGTTATATTATGTTGTGTCACATGAACTTGTTGAGGCTACTTGGTATAAAAGAAATGTAATGTGATTTTGGAAATGGAGCATGATAGTATGCTAAGTTGTTTAATAGTTGTTTTGATAAGAAAACAATCAGTTGATAGAACTGTGACCTTTAGACTGTAAAGGTGAGAGTGTAAATGATAGTTGTCATTGATAGAGGCTTTGATGATAAACCTAAGTGACTAATTTGATTGTGTTGAATATGTAATTGTGATTGATTGTGATAGATTACATGTAGGCGAATTTGATAGTGTTTAAATGAGTCACTATTTTGTATTTGGCTTGTATGAAGTCAAAGTTGAAATAGGTTGATATTGTCTTGCTTGAGGAATTTCTAGTATTATTGAATGTAATAATTTGAAGTATATGTTTAAAAGTAAACATACAATATGAAATGGCTTGTATGGAGCCAAGATTGATGTAGGTTGACCTTGTCCTTGTAAAAGATTGATAAGATTATTGAAAGTAATAATTTAAAATATATGTTTGAAGGTGAACATATAAGATGAAATGGTTTGTTGTGAGTTAATATTGATGGTATGTTAACTTTGAAAGTCAAACCATGAATAGAGAACTGTGTATAAAATTAATTGCTTGTGATTGGTTTGAGGATAGGTCAAACTTGAGAAAAAGCAGTTAGAGGATTTTATTGATTGGTTGATTTAAATCAAAGTTGACATTTAGTCAACTGTGTGTGTTGAAATAGTCTAACATAGATTGAAATGTTATGATTGTATGGAATATGATTGAATTCCTAGATTTGCTTAAATTAGGTTGAAGGGGGTCATTTAAGATCCAGAGGAGATAGATGAATTGTCTAAGTTTGTGAAACTTGATTCATTACTTAAGGCTAGTATTAAGTAATTGAAATAGTGTTAAGTATAATTGAGTATTCAGTTAAGTAATATTTGATATTTGAACTGAATATGTGTTAAAGAATTATACGAATATAAAGCCATTGTTTGATATGACAGTTATAATTTGCTAAGATATGTTAGAATAATTAAATCACATTGATTAGAATTGTGATAAGAAAATCTTACCAGTGTGTGAAGCTTGTGATGATAGCTTCGATTGGGTAAGAAGGTGAGATAAGAAATAATTGAAAGTTATTATTAATAGTTGTCTAGGTTGATTTGTACCTTATGGTGAATTACTTAAGTATTGAAAGAATTGGATGAATTCTTTAGTTATTTGTTGATAGTATACAAGTAAAGTAAGTGATAAAGTGGAAAAACTGGGATTAGATCCAAATAAGGTATGATATGAAAGTATATCTGGAATTGGATGGTGTTAAAGATTTAGTTGATCTTTGTTTGATAAATTGAGGAAATATGAATTGAATGATTGTTCATATTTTAAGAAATTGTATGTGTTAGAGAGTAAGAGAAACCTTGAAATTGTGTAGGTATGTATGTGTGGTATACATGATAATAAATGGCATGATAAGTTTTAATAGAATGAATTAAAATATGCCATAAGATATGTGGAGGTTAGTTAATTGTGATTAACTTGATGTAGATTTTGTTGGAAATGTGTTGGAAAGTAGCAGATTTTGATAATGTGATATTGTGATGCTTGACCTGTAGTATCATAATATGTGGATTAAGATTGACTTAGTTGCTAGATTGACGGGATCTAGTGTTGAATGATTGGGTGGTTAAAGTTGTATAATTTTCTAATGGCTTGTGATTAGTAGTTTATGATTGTAAGGTTGAGTTGAAATAACTGGTTGCTAAGAATAGATTTTGATGTCTTACCAGTTTAATAGTATATAAATTCTAACTTGATGGTTAGTTAGAGTTTGAAGACAAATATTAAAGTACTGATAGGTGTACTGGAATGTATAATCACTAGTGTTGTGATTATTGTTTGAGCAGTAGTTGTTGTCGACTTTGATGTTGTTGACAATTGATAGGTAGTAATGAAAGGAATTACAAGTGGAAATAAGTCAATGTAGAGGTTGGTTGATTGTAGGTAAGATTGATTGTAGTACTTTTGTTGATTGAGCAAAGTACTTGTTGATTGTAGTTTTACCTACTGAGTGTGACCTCTGCTTTGCTTATTAAGGTGATATGAATCTGGATTACTTTTAAGTAAAGAATTTCATATGATTGAAATGATATGTGAACATTATAGGTTGTACAAAAGAGCATAGGTATGAAACTTTTGGATGAAAAGCTGACCTAGATTTGAATTTCAGATCTTTGGTGGTAAAGACTTAAGATTGTGATCTGTATATTAGACTGATTGTTGGTCGTGAGCTGAATTATATTTCAATGTTGCTAGGTACATTGGGGTTTAATAAACACTATTGTTGGGATATTGTTGCTGCTGTTTTATTGTTAACAGTGATGAACAGTGAGAATAGGTTAAAGATTTTAGCATGTTGCTAATTTCGGGTTGCATAAACCTATTAAGTAATGTTAAGTTTTATTTGTTGATTAAGTGATTGTAGGTTTCACTTGTTAAAGTAAGTGTTTGTATATAAGATATATCTAATTGATGATATTGATTAGATGCACTGTATGTGTGCATAGGAAAAGATAGAAGCATGTACATTTGGATATGTGCATGTGGAAAGAATTCAAACAGTCTAAGTATAGTTGTAAGTTGCTATTGAGGACAAATGTATGTTAAGATATATGTGATTATATCACATTAGTTAGATTGATTGAGGTTAGATTTCGGGGACGAAATCTCTTTAAGGGGAGGAGAGTTGTAACATCCTCGAAATGGACCTAGTTGTGTTATATTATTTCTTGATTTAAATTAGTATTTAAATGTGTTTGGAAATAATATTGTTTGAATTAGTGAAATAATTGGAATAAGAGTCGAATATTTCAATGTGATAAGTGAATTATTAATTGTTGTAAATTAATATAGTTGACGGTACAATAAAATGTTTGGACTCGCAAATGGTTTTCGGGTTCCAGACTATATATTGAGATGGGGTATTAAATTATACCCGTATATTGAAGGCGGTTTATGTGATGCCGACTATATATGTACTTTCCTATTTAGGAAAGTTATTCATTTTCATTTTAAAACTTACAGAAACTCTCAGAAAAACCTCCAAATCAAACTAGAAATCAAATTAGGAAGTGGTGATTCTCGTGAAACTTCACCATGGTCAGATTATCATCAGTCTATTCTTCAAAAAGTAAGTGTTATTATGTATTTAAGAATTTGATTTTTGATTGAAATTTAGTGAATTGATGATTTGGAAGAATTGGATGTTAGAAACATGTTATAAAGGTTTTATGATGATTATGTGATGTTATTTGAGTTGTTTATAACATTAGAACTGAGTTTGATAAGCTTGATTTATCAAAAATGGTTTTGAATTCGGAGCTGGGCAATTACAGGGATGAAGCTGAGCTGAAAGACGCTCAAACGCGATCCCAGAACCCTAGCCAGGATCGCGTTCGTTAGTTATAAAAGGAATTAGACGAGTTTTGTTCTTGGGAACGCGATCCCAAGAATTTGTCCGGATCGCGTTGCTTAGTTATAATTTGTCACAGAATGATTTTACAAAGAGGAACGCGATCCCACCATTGTTTTCTGGATCGCGTTTGTCAGTACTTTTTGTAAATTTTCAAAAGTGCATAAGTGTTTAGTAGTGATTTTTGCCACGGAAAAATTGACAAATTGTCTTTAAACTTCGATTGGGCTGAAATTTACATGGTCACTCGAAAACGGCCCACTGATCAAAGCTATATACTATAGCCTAGTCAGTTTTTGGCCATTCGGGGTCGTTTAGGGGTCGAAAATGGCATTTTACAGTTTTTGGACCTTAATTCGGGACTTTTTGATTATGTTCCGAATTGAACTTTTGTTGCTGTGATCTTAGGGATCACTTGATACATGTAATTATGTTATGATTGTGTAACGATGTTAATTACATAAGTATTATCAGTTGATACAAGTTACTAACTCATTGTTTATTGATTGTATTCTCAGATGTGTAGAAGGCTCAGTAATATTAGACTTCTGAGCTTGCAGCTGAGGTGTCGGTGAGTGGATCTGTAACCTTAGTGTGATTTAGTTGTAATGATTTGATTTACAACAAGAAATTTATAGTATTACTTTGATATGATGCATCTGTTGAGATATCTTGCTATGATAGTTTAAATAGTTGCTTACTTGGGTGATTGAGCTAATATGTAAGATTCTGAGGTCAACTTGATTTGATGGTTGGGCTTGTTGTTGTTGTAGACGACAGGAGATCTCGGAAACTTGAAATGTTGGTTTAGAGATCTAGGTCGTGTGTGATCGACAACAAGTTATCGGTAGATCGGTATGGGCCAATACAGATGATTGATAAGAGTTCCTTGAGTGCCAAACCGGTATTAGGGTGTCTCAGGGACCACCGATCCTCATGATGTTGCGTGTATGACATTGATTGGATGTCGAGTGATTGATTGATTTTCTGTTTATTGTAATTTGATGTAAACAGATTGTTATGCTAGGTTGGACTGTTGATTATAGTTTCATTCACTTAGCTTTATGCTAACTCCACCACAGTTCTTCCTGCAGGTTGTAATAGATGGGACATATTGGGCAGGGTAGGAAGTGTTTTGACTGGATGGAATGTTTGACAGGCTGTACTCTGATGTTAATTTAATAGCCATAGAAATGTTTTGAATTATATAACACCGAGTTGTTAAGATGTCACGTATTTGATTTAAAAAAAAAGTTTACTGACATTTTGAGTACATTGATAGAATGTTTTTAAATATACGCTTCCGAGTCGCAATTATTATATTATTGTTTATGATGAAACGAGGGGTGTTATAAGTTGGTATCAGAGCAATAGTTTGGGTGAATTGAGCATGATAGAATGTTCAATCCTAAACTTTGATTGAGTTGAGTCAAACATTCCAGTGGGTGTGGGTTTAGTTGATTAGTGAATGTGTGAGAAAGTGATTAGTTGAACATGTACTAACCCTTAACAAGTTGTGAAGTTGTTGTTTGATTGCAGAGACGGAGGAACATGAGTATTTGACTGGTATATTTCATGTTTCCTCAACATTGCTGGCTTTAGATTTGTCAATTAATCTTTGATAAGCCTATGTTAATTTACATTAACTTGAATTGTTTTCTCTGTTATGTTGAGTAAGCTTTGTTGTGAAGTTAATTGAGTCAGACTGATATGATTCCCTAGTTTTGAGTCAACTAATAATTGTTATAGGTTGACATGAGAATAGAAGTGATAAGTGAGCTGTTTATTGTTGCTCATTGTTGTGAGTATTTCTGATTGAATTGAAAATGCAGAAATATGATTAAGTAAGCAGAAAAGAGTTGATTAAGGTTCAACTGGATTGATGTTAGAACCTAAGAATGTCTTTATTAGTGAGACAAAATAATTGATAGTATTATGTTAATGGATTGATCACAAGGTGTGATCTAAATCCTTGTTAAGGAAGGTTGTGTCATTTGAATTGATAATGACTGCTATTTGAGAAAATATGTATTTATGTGACTATATGATATGTGTTGACTATAGTTAAACACTTGATCTAAACCATGACTGATAGGTTTATAAGAAATAGGGCTTATGATAAAGCTAAATTGATTTGGGAAGTGATAGATCTTTATGGTCTATTGTGAATTAAGAAATGAAATGTTTTATAGTAACATGATTAAGTAGGCTTGTTGTGACAGTGATGCTTGATGGTATAGCATATGTCAAAGTGATGATAACTAATTAAGATGTATCCTGAATTTTGAGGTAAATAGGGACATTGATTTGTGTTAAGTATTGAAACTATGATGATGAGTTATCATGTGTTTGAGGTTTCAGACAAGTAGATATACTGAGTAATTCAGTTGTTGAAAAAAAAAAAAAAATTAGAGCATTATGTATGTGAGATGATTTACATATGTAAGGTTGAATATGTAAGTAGTAAGCTGATTTTTAGTGTATATCAGCTGATAGAAACTATTAAATAGATTTTGATTGATTTGAAATCATGAAGTATTTAATATATATGAGATGAGAATAGATCACATTGATAATTATAATGTAGAGTAGCCTGAGAATGGATTGTGAAGAATGTAATCTTGCAACGCCTGATCACCGTTGTTATATTATGTTGTGTCACATGAACTTGTTGAGGCTACTTGGTATAAAAGAAATGTAATGTGATTTTGGAAATGGAGCATGATAGTATGCTAAGTTGTTTAATAGTTGTTTTGATAAGAAAACAATCAGTTGATAGAACTGTGACCTTTAGACTGTAAAGGTGAGAGTGTAAATGATAGTTGTCATTGATAGAGGCTTTGATGATAAACCTAAGTGACTAATTTGATTGTGTTGAATATGTAATTGTGATTGATTGTGGTAGATTACATGTAGGCGAATTTGATAGTGTTTAAATGAGTCACTATTTTGTATTTGGCTTGTATGAAGCCAAAGTTGAAATAGGTTGATATTGTCTTGCTTGAGGAATTTCTAGTATTATTGAATGTAATAATTTGAAGTATATGTTTAAAAGTAAACATACAATATGAAATGGCTTGTATGGAGCCAAGATTGATGTAGGTTGACCTTGTCCTTGTAAAAGATTGATAAGATTATTGAAAGTAATAATTTAAAATATATGTTTGAAGGTGAACATATAAGATGAAATGGTTTGTTGTGAGTTAATATTGATGGTATGTTAACTTTGAAAGTCAAACCATGAATAGAGAACTGTGTATAAAATTAATTGCTTGTGATTGGTTTGAGGATAGGTCAAACTTGAGAAAAAGCAGTTAGAGGATTTTATTGATTGGTTGATTTAAATCAAAGTTGACATTTAGTCAACTGTGTGTGTTGAAATAGTCTAACATAGATTGAAATGTTATGATTGTATGGAATATGATTGAATTCCTAGATTTGCTTAAATTATGTTGAAGGGGGTCATTTAAGATCCAGAGGAGATAGATGAATTGTCTAAGTTTGTGAAACTTGATTCATTACTTAAGGCTAGTATTAAGTAATTGAAATAGTGTTAAGTATAATTGAGTATTCAGTTAAGTAATATTTAATATTTGAACTGAATATGTGTTAAAGAATTATACGAATATAAATCCATTGTTTGATATGACAGTTATAATTTGCTAAGATATGTTAGAATAATTAAATCACATTGATTAGAATTGTGATAAGAAAATCTTACCAGTGTGTGAAGCTTGTGATGATAGCTTTGATTGGGTAAGAAGGTGAGATAAGAAATAATTGAAAGTTATTATTAATAGTTGTCTAGGTTGATTTGTACCTTATGGTGAATTACTTAAGTATTGAAAGAATTGGATGAATTCTTTAGTTATTTGTTGATAGTATACAAGTAAAGTAAGTGATAAAGTGGAAAAACTGGGATTAGATCCAAATAAGGTATGATATGAAAGTATATCTGGAATTGGATGGTGTTAAAGATTTAGTTGATCTTTGTTTGATAAATTGAGGAAATATGAATTGAATGATTGTTCATATTTTAAGAAATTGTATGTGTTAGAGAGTAAGAGAAACCTTGAAATTGTGTAGGTATGTATGTGTGGTATACATGATAATAAATGGCATGATAAGTTTTAATAGAATGAATTAAAATATGCCATAAGATATGTGGAGGTTAGTTAATTGTGATTAACTTGATGTAGATTTTGTTGGAAATGTGTTGGAAAGTAGCAGATTTTGATAATGTGATATTGTGATGCTTGACCTGTAGTATCATAATATGTGGATTAAGATTGACTTAGTTGCTAGATTGACGGGATCTAGTGTTGAATGATTGGGTGGTTAAAGTTGTATAATTTTCTAATGGCTTGTGATTAGTAGTTTATGATTGTAAGGTTGAGTTGAAATAACTGGTTGCTAAGAATAGATTTTGATGTCTTACCAGTTTAATAGTATATAAATTCTAACTTGATGGTTAGTTAGAGTTTGAAGACAAATATTAAAGTACTGATAGGTGTACTGGAATGTATAATCACTAGTGTTGTGATTATTGTTTGAGCAGTAGTTGTTGTCGACTTTGATGTTGTTGACAATTGATAGGTAGTAATGAAAGGAATTACAAGTGGAAATAAGTCAATGTAGAGGTTGGTTGATTGTAGGTAAGATTGATTGTAGTACTTTTGTTGATTGAGCAAAGTACTTGTTGATTGTAGTTTTACCTACTGAGTGTGACCTCTGCTTTGCTTATTAAGGTGATATGAATCTGGATTACTTTTAAGTAAAGAATTTCATATGATTGAAATGATATGTGAACATTATAGGTTGTACAAAAGAGCATAGGTATGAAACTTTTGGATGAAAAGCTGACCTAGATTTGAATTTCAGATCTTTGGTGGTAAAGACTTAAGATTGTGATCTGTATATTAGACTGATTGTTGGTCGTGAGCTGAATTATATTTCAATGTTGCTAGGTACATTGGGGTTTAATAAACACTATTGTTGGGATATTGTTGCTGCTGTTTTATTGTTAACAGTGATGAACAGTGAGAATAGGTTAAAGATTTTAGCATGTTGCTAATTTCGGGTTGCATAAACCTATTAAGTAATGTTAAGTTTTATTTGTTGATTAAGTGATTGTAGGTTTCACTTGTTAAAGTAAGTGTTTGTCTATAAGATATATCTAATTGATGATATTGATTAGATGCACTGTATGTGTGCATAGGAAAAGATAGAAGCATGTACATTTGGATATGTGCATGTGGAAAGAATTCAAACAGTCTAAGTATAGTTGTAAGTTGCTATTGAGGACAAATGTATGTTAAGATATATGTGATTATATCACATTAGTTAGATTGATTGAGGTTAGATTTCGGGGACGAAATCTCTTTAAGGGGAGGAGAGTTGTAACATCCTCGAAATGGACCTAGTTGTGTTATATTATTTCTTGATTTAAATTAGTATTTAAATGTGTTTGGAAATAATATTGTTTGAATTAGTGAAATAATTGGAATAGGAGTCGAATATTCCAATGTGATAAGTGAATTATTAATTGTTGTAAATTAATATAGTTGACGGTACAATAAAATGTTTGGACTCGCAAATGGTTTTCGGGTTCCAGACTATATATTGAGATGGGGTATTAAATTATACCCGTATATTGAAGGCGGTTTATGTGATGCCGACTATATATGTACTTTCCTATTTAGGAAAGTTATTCATTTTCATTTTAAAACTTACAGAAACTCTCAGAAAAACCTCCAAATCAAACTAGAAATCAAATTAGGAAGTGGTGATTCTCGTGAAACTTCACCATGGTCAGATTATCATCAGTCTATTCTTCAAAAAGTAAGTGTTATTATGTATTTAAGAATTTGATTTTTGATTGAAATTTAGTGAATTGATGATTTGGAAGAATTGGATGTTAGAAACATGTTATAAAGGTTTTATGATGATTATGTGATGTTATTTGAGTTGTTTATAACATTAGAACTGAGTTTGATAAGCTTGATTTATCAAAAATGGTTTTGAATTCGGAGCTGGGCAATTACAGGGATGAAGCTGAGCTGAAAGACGCTCAAACGCGATCCCAGAACCCTAGCCAGGATCGCGTTCGTTAGTTATAAAAGGAATTAGACGAGTTTTGTTCTTGGGAACGCGATCCCAAGAATTTGTCCGGATCGCGTTGCTTAGTTATAATTTGTCACAGAATGATTTTACAAAGAGGAACGCGATCCCACCATTGTTTTCTGGATCGCGTTTGTCAGTACTTTTTGTAAATTTTCAAAAGTGCATAAGTGTTTAGTAGTGATTTTTGCCACGGAAAAATTGACAAATTGTCTTTAAACTTCGATTGGGCTGAAATTTACATGGTCACTCGAAAACGGCCCACTGATCAAAGCTATATACTATAGCCTAGTCAGTTTTTGGCCATTCGGGGTCGTTTAGGGGTCGAAAATGGCATTTTACAGTTTTTGGACCTTAATTCGGGACTTTTTGATTATGTTCCGAATTGAACTTTTGTTGCTGTGATCTTAGGGATCACTTGATACATGTAATTATGTTATGATTGTGTAACGATGTTAATTACATAAGTATTATCAGTTGATACAAGTTACTAACTCATTGTTTATTGATTGTATTCTCAGATGTGTAGAAGGCTCAGTAATATTAGACTTCTGAGCTTGCAGCTGAGGTGTCGGTGAGTGGATCTGTAACCTTAGTGTGATTTAGTTGTAATGATTTGATTTACAACAAGAAATTTATAGTATTACTTTGATATGATGCATCTGTTGAGATATCTTGCTATGATAGTTTAAATAGTTGCTTACTTGGCTGATTGAGCTAATATGTAAGATTCTGAGGTCAACTTGATTTGATGGTTGGGCTTGTTGTTGTTGTAGACGACAGGAGATCTCGGAAACTTGAAATGTTGGTTTAGAGATCTAGGTCGTGTGTGATCGACAACAAGTTATCGGTAGATCGGTATGGGCCAATACAGATGATTGATAAGAGTTCCTTGAGTGCCAAACCGGTATTAGGGTGTCTCAGGGACCACCGATCCTCATGATGTTGCGTGTATGACATTGATTGGATGTCGAGTGATTGATTGATTTTCTGTTTATTGTAATTTGATGTAAACAGATTGTTATGCTAGGTTGGACTGTTGATTATAGTTTCATTCACTTAGCTTTATGCTAACTCCACCACAGTTCTTCCTGCAGGTTGTAATAGATGGGACATATTGGGCAGGGCAGGAAGTGTTTTGACTGGATGGAATGTTTGACAGGCTGTACTCTGATGTTAATTTAATAGCCATAGAAATGTTTTGAATTATATAACACCGAGTTGTTAAGATGTCACGTATTTGATTTAAAAAAAAAAGTTTACTGACATTTTGAGTACATTGATAGAATGTTTTTAAATATACGCTTCCGAGTCGCAATTATTATATTATTGTTTATGATGAAACGAGGGGTGTTATATGAATCCTTTAGAAATCTTTTTCTCTATCATGATCATTTTGATTCTTTTCCAGGTGCTAATTTTTCCCTCACCATCGTCCTTCCAGTTCTCTTGTGTGATAATTTTCCCGCACCATTTGTTGAGAAGCTTGATTTTGGAGAATGCGAATGAGTAGGATATTTGAAACAGATATTCTAAAAGGTTGTTCTTCATAACCTCAGAAATTCCAAGATAAGTTTGGAGGTAATTTTTGGGAAGTGTGTGAAAATTAGGGTTTTGAAGAAACGAAGGGTTTAAGCTCAACAGGGTATACTAGGCGGATCTTCGATACTAAAAATGAGCATCGGAAAGGGTTTTGGGCTTGAAAAGATATGTAAGAAATGGGTTAAGTCCTAAGGAATGTCAAGGTCATTTAATTGCACCTATACCGCGTACGTGTAACACCTGCATAATTAGGGCAATTAATTATGCCTAATTGTTTGTAACTAGTTGTAATTAGTATGTAATAGGACTAATTACAGGCTCTATTTGTATATATATATGAAAGTGATTTATATATATATGTGTGTATTTACGCGATTTGGATAAATCGTACGAATTAACCGGACGGAGTCCGACAATTATTTGGACGTTGGTGACAGAAATTTACCTAAATAATGAGAACGTATTTTGTTATATAAAATACGCAACCAACCGAGCATTATTTATATATTATCGTGATGACATTTTAATTAACGCAACAAAACGTAATAAACGCGACTTAATAATTAAAATAGTGCGACAAATGTTTTACTATTAATTCCAAAGTATTTTTATTTAAATACTTTAGTTACATTTTAAGAATATAAACGTTTGACTAAATATTAAAAACTAGCGATTAAACGATTAGGACACGGAGTCAACACTGAGTTTTAGGGAGCATTTTCCCCTCCCTTGCCCTTGGATCAGCCACCAACCCCACCCCACACCCACTTTCCTCCTTCATTTCTCATTATCACAAAAACACACAAACCACCAAACTCTCTCAACTTCAAAATTACACCAAATTTTCGGAATCCAAACCGACACACGAAAATTATATATTCGGAATCACCATCACGAGTGGAGCAAGAATATCAAGACCGTTTTCATCAATTCGTCCTCCATTTGGCTCGATTTGCAAAAGTAAGAAATTCCTAAAATATTAGATCTATTCAATTTGGTGTAATGTTTTGATGTTTTGATGTGTACACAACTTAGATATAACCTAATACATGAAGAATATACGATTTTATAGCTCAAAAATGGGTTAGATTTGCGTTTTTGGTCGAAAATTCTCGAAACCCGTAAGTTTCTGGGCTGGTGTTCATCCATGCGACACAAGCCTTGTGTCGCATGCTATGTCGCATAAACCCATTAATGTCGTACCTTGTGTCGTACAGAACCTTTAGTGTCGTAATCTATGCGACACAATATTGTGTCGCACTCTATGTCGCATACTATGTCGTATTTCATACGACACAACCACTATGTCGCTATTAAATTAGCATTTCGTATCTGATGCGACACAATCCTTGTGTCGTATCCTTGTGTCGCATGACGTCTGCGACACAAGCCTTGTGTCGCATGACAAACTTTAGTGTCGCATTTTATGTCGCAAAACACAGTAGATTCACAAATAAATTCCAAGTTAAGTGTTATACATTTCGGACTTCAAACGACTATACGATATAACATCTAAGGTACATTGAAACATGTTTTTCAAGCATAACAATTCAAACAAGTATATAAATGTCGAGATTAACGTTTCAACTAAGTCACCAACGGGCCCAAACGTGTTTTCCAACAAACGAACAGTTACAACCATACGAACAAACATTGGCTATACTAGTTGTGTACAACTAAACGAAACGTCTCGTGAGACGCATACTTACATAACTTCATATGAATAGGCATTTGAAGGTTACGGGTTCGGAGAACCTACTTGCTATATTTACTGCTTACTATTTGCTACGGCATATTACCAGACTCAGGTGAGTCTTACGGCCCCACTTTTACTGTTTTATCTTATTGGGGGAGAAACTTGCAACTGCTTTTATTTGAACACAAGTACTAAACTGTTTACTATACCAAACGAAATTGCATGAGTTTACTTACAAACAGAAGTCTCTCCATCATATATCGTTAGTTATGGACTTAAGCGCGAACAGTAGTTAATGGATCCATTAGGGAAATGACCCTCCCCACCCGGGGCAGTAGCGCTGCCACGTACCGATTTACACGTATAAACGGGTGACAACTTATTCGTTACTGATGCTTGCTCAATTACGAGCATGTCACGGGAGCAAAGTTATTATTTACGGGTTAAGCTTCGATTATGAGCCTCATGGCAACGGTATAAACTTACTTATTTACATTTGCTGGATTGCAAATACTGATTTAACGATTGCTGGATTGCAATGGCTGATTTTACGCCTACGGGCATTACTAATGAAATCTCGTGTTCAAAGCCGATATTATTTACAAACCTGTGAGATTCACCAACCTTTTGGTTGACACTTTTTAGCATGTTTTCTCAGGTACCCGGATGGAGTAGGATTACTCCAGGACTTTAGCTAGAGTCGCACGATTTCAACACTACTGCATTAACGGAGATTCTTAGCATTATCTTTTGTATATTTTGATTATGTAATAGAATCTCCCGCTATACGCGCGGACTCTAGGGAAACTACATTTTTGTGTACGAAAACACTAAGTTTTCAAACAATATATCTATGGAATGTAACTAATTTACAAACGTTGCATATAGATGTCGTTTACTTTATCTTTGTGCTGTGATATTTGATTAGTAACACCCCAAACTATGCTTCCGCAAAACAGTGAATTTCGGGGGTGTTACAGTACGGTATCAGAGCCTAAGGTTATAGTGAACTAGGTTGCATTTAGTGGGCCTAGACTATGACCGTTAGGCAGTATTCTCTTATTAGACATGACTAGTTCAGGAATTACAGCATACGACTTTAATTTAACATAGCCTGATCAACTATGTACAATTAAGGAAAGATGATGTAAGGTCTGAAATGATTATGTTGAACGGGGATGCGTTAGTTGACTCTGACCACGAGAGAACCGGACCATTACTTGATACGTGCTAGACACTAGGCTGGATAAGATATATGTATATATATTAGCCTCGTCTTACTTACACTCTGCCACAGGAATGGCAAACACACCACCTAATCCGTCACACTCTCACTCACATGGGTCACGGAACCCACGAGTAGCCAGGAGGAACACAAGGTCACCTCGGACCAATCCTTATCCTGTACATAACTCTCAGAACTCGGCACATCTTACGTTGCCAGCATTGACTACACAATTCCGCCGTCAGGAACAAAGACTCGAAAATCTTGAACTGGAACAACACCGCATGATCTACTCTATAAACTAGTCGGATGTAACAATTCCCGACCCCTTTCGTAATATCTCTGTAGGACGTAACCTTTGAACCCACATTATCTATCAAACTTTCCCTGTTATTTCAACTCACATAAATTATCATTTTCCATGTTGATGTTATGTATTACTGCTGTTATACATGTGCATCTGTGACAATTACAAGTTCCTACAAAAATCTCATGTATCTTCATTTCTTTTATTGAAGAATCATGCCGCCAAAGACCAGACCATACACAGATGCCCAGATTACCTCCCTCATAACCCAGGCTGTTACTGAAGCCTTGGCTAGGAATACTCCAACAAGTTCCACGAGGAACAGTGATGCTGCTGAAACCTCTGCTGCTAAACCTTGTTCTTACAAGGACTTCCAGAACTGCAAACCTCTAAACTTTGCAGGTACCGAGGGAGCTATCGGTCTAGTACGCTGGATCCAGAAAGTTGAGTCCGTATTTCTTATCTGCAACTGTGCGGAGGGAGATAAGGTTAAGTTCTCTGTTAGCACCTTTACTGACATCGCACTCACCTGGTGGAACACTTATGCCCAGACTGTGAGTGTTGCTACTGCTTACCAACTCCCGTGGGAGGAGTTGAAGAAGATGTTGAGGGGCGAGTATTGCCCCAGGGATGAATTGAAACAACTAGAAGTGGAATTCTGGAACCACAAGATGCAGGGTGATGATATCACCGGATATACCAACCGTTTCCACCAACTGGCACTTCTGTGCCCAACCATGGTCGATCCTGAGTACAAGAGGATCGAGAAATTCGTTGATGGTCTTCCTGAGAGACTACAGGACCTGGTGACTTCTTCCAAACCAGGTACTATTCAAAGCGCCATCCGTATGGCCCATGAACTAACGGCAAACTCTGTCCGCCGTGGTACAACTTCAAACCCATCTGCAAACAACAAACGCAAGTGGGAAGGAAACCCCAACTCATCCAACCAAACCTCCAACAAAAAGCCTGAGTACATTAAGGCTTATTCATCCGGAACCTCGGAGAAGAAAGGGTACAGCGGGAGCAGACCCTACTGTCCCAAATGCAACCGCCACCATGACGGTTCTTGCCCTTGCTCAAACTGCAAGCGGTTCGGGCATCTAGCCAAGGATTACCAAACCAACATTCCTACCCCCAACACTAATGCACCAAAGGCCTGCTTTGGGTGCGGAAATACAGGGCATTTCAAGAAAGATTGCCCAAAGCTGAAAAACAACAATAACCCTGCTCGCGGAAGAGCATTCGTTATCAAGGCTGGGGAAGCCAGACAGGACCCGAACGTCGTGACGGGTACGTTCCTTCTCAACGACCTTACTGCTTCTGTGTTATTTGATACCGGTGCCGATAGAAGCTTCATTTCTGAGAAATTTAGCCCTTTACTTGATATAACTCCCACTACCTTAGATGCTAAATACATTGTAGAATTAGCTAACGGCAAGCTGATTGAAACTGATAGCATCATACACAACTGTACACTTAACCTCATGAACGAAACATTTTCCATTGATTTAATCCCTGTCGAGATCGGCAGCTTCGATATTATTGTCGGTATGGATTGGTTATCCAAGCACCGAGCTGAAATCATTTGTCATGACAAACTCGTTCGCATACCTCTTGTCTCCGGTGGAACCTTAGCCCTACAAGGGGAGACCGGTAGACGAAATCTTAATAATGTATCCTGTCTGAAAACTAGAAAATATCTACGAAAAGGGTATCAAGCCATCCTCGCACATGTAACGGAGAAGAAGTCGGAGGAGAAGCGACTTGAGAATGTTCCAATCGTGCGGGATTTCCCGGAAGTCTTTCCTGAAGACTTGCCCGGACTTCCGCCACCTAGACAAGTTGAATTTCAAATCGAACTTGTGCCCGGAGCTGCACCCGTGGCACGAGCCCCATACCGTTTAGCACCATCCGAAATGCAGGAGTTGTCTAACTAACTACAGGAACTCCTGGACAGAGGATTCATTCGACCAAGTTCCTCGCCTTGGGGAGCTCCGGTCTTATTCGTGAAAAAGAAAGATGGATCTTTCCGCATGTGTAGCGATTACCGAGAGCTGAATAAGCTAACCATAAAGAATCGGTATCCACTTCCCAGAATCGATGACCTATTTGACCAACTCCAGGGATCGAGTGTTTACTCAAAGATTGATCTACGGTCAGGTTATCATCAACTCCGAGTTCGCGACAATGATATTCCAAAGACAGCTTTCCGAACTCGTTATGGGCATTACGAATTCCAAGTGATGCCATTCGGGTTGACCAACGCACCGGCCGTATTCATGGATCTTATGAATCGGGTGTGCAAACCATATCTTGACAAATTCGTCATCGTGTTTATCGACGATATTCTGATTTACTCTCGCAACGAGCAGGAACATGCTCAACATCTGAAAACCATTCTAGGACTTCTGAAACACGAAGAGTTATATGCCAAATTCTCTAAGTGTGAGTTCTGGATTCGAACCGTTCAATTCCTCGGGCACGTGATTGACAGCCAAGGAATTCATGTTGATCCCGCCAAGATTGAAGCAATCAAGGGTTGGGAGTCACCGACCACTCCAACTGAAGTGAGACAATTCTTGGGTCTTGCTGGTTATTACCGCCGATTCATCGAAAACTTTTCAAGAATAGCTGTTCCCCTAACCACACTGACTCAGAAAGATAAGAAGTTCGATTGGACGGATAAACAGGAGTCAGCCTTCCAGCTATTGAAAAACAAACTTTGCAGTGCACCAATCTTGTCCTTACCCGAGGGCACCGACGATTTCGTAGTTTACTGCGACGCCTCACACCAAGGACTTGGTTGTGTGCTAATGCAAAGGGAAAAAGTCATTGCCTATGCCTCGCGACAACTAAAAATCCACGAGAAAAACTATACGACCCACGACCTTGAGTTAGGTGCTGTGGTCTTCGCATTGAAAATCTGGAGACATTATCTCTACGGTACGAAAAGCACCATCTTTACCGATCACAAAAGTCTCCAACACATATTCGATCAGAAAGATCTAAACATGAGACAACGTCGCTGGGTTGAGTTACTTAGTGACTACGACTGCGAGATCAAATACCATCCGGGCAAGGCTAACGTAGTTGCCGATGCCTTAAGCCGAAAAGAACGAGTGAAACCCCTTCGAGTCCGAGCACTTTCTATGACAATTCGTAACGAGCTTCCTGCTCAAATCCTTACCGCTCAACTTGAAGCACTCAACGATGAAAACTTGAAAAATGAAGCCTTGCGAGGCTGGGATAAACAATTCGAAATCAAACCCGATGGAACTCGATATTTCTCTAACCGGGTATGGTTACCCAAATTCGGAAACTTGCGAGATTTGGTGATGGCTGAAGCTCACAAATCTCGATACTCTATACATCCTGGATCTGACAAGATGTATCACGACGTCAAAGGGTTGTATTGGTGGCCTAACATGAAAGCTGACATTGCCTTGTACGTCAGTAAATGCCTAACCTGTTCCAAAGTCAAGGCCGAACACCAAAGACCCTCGGGGTTGCTCCAACAACCTGAAATTCCTCAATGGAAATGGGAACAGATTTCCATGGACTTCATTACCAAACTACCGAAAACTTCGAGTGGTTGCGATACCATTTGGGTGATCGTGGACCGTCTCACGAAATCTGCTCATTTTCTGGCCATCAAGGAAACCGACAAGATGGAGCGTCTGACTCGCATCTATGTCAAAGAAATCATCTCGCGACACGGTGTACCTATCTCGATCATCTCGGATAGGGACAGCCGTTTTACTTCTAACTTTTGGCAATCGCTACAAAAATCTCTTGGTACTCGTCTGGATATGAGTACTGCTTATCACCCGCAAACCGATGGCCAAAGCGAGCGAACTATTCAAACACTGGAGGATATGCTACGAGCCTGCGTAGTTGACTTTGGTACTTCTTGGGAAAATCATTTACCGTTGTGCGAGTTCTCGTACAACAACAGTTACCATACCAGCATAAAGGCTGCACCCTTCGAGGCACTTTACGGGCGTAAGTGCCGATCACCTATCTGTTGGACTGAGTTAGGAGATTCCCAACTCACGGGTCCAGATATTATTCAAGAAACTACTGAGAAAATCGTTGGTATTCAAAACCGGCTGAAAGCCGCGCGTGATCGTCAGAAAAGCTATGCTGACGTGAGACGCAAACACCTTGAGTTCCAAGTAGGGGACAAGGTACTTCTCAAAGTGGCACCGTGGAAAGGTGTTATTCGATTCGGAAAACGAGGCAAACTAAATCCTAGATATATCGGACCATTCGAAATCCTTGAAAGGATTGGTCCAGTGGCATACCGCCTGCAACTTCCTGCCGAACTTAGCAGTGTACACAACACATTCCACATTTCTAACTTGAAGAAATGTCTGTCTGACGAGACACTGATAATACCTCTTGACGAAATTCAAATCGATGATAAACTTCATTTTGTCGAGGAACCTATGGAAATCATGGACCGTGAGGTCAAACGATTGAAACAGAGTCGTATTCCCATCGTAAAGGTCAGGTGGAATTCTAGGCGCGGCCCTGAGTTCACCTGGGAACGGGAAGACCAAATACGACAGAAATACCCACATCTCTTCCCAGATAACGCACCGCCCGTGCATTCAAGCTAATTTCGGGACGAAATTTCTTTAACAAGGGGAGAATGTAACACCTGCATAATTAGGGCAATTAATTATGCCTAATTGTTTGTAACTAGTTGTAATTAGTATGTAATAGGACTAATTACAGGCTCTATTTGTATATATATATATATGAAAGTGATTTATATATATATGTGTGTATTTACGCGATTTGGATAAATCGTACGAATTAACCGGACGGAGTCCGACAATTATTTGGACGTTGGTGACAGAAATTTACCTAAATAATGAGAACGTATTTTGTTATATAAAATACGCAACCGAACGAGCATTATTTATATATTATCGTGACGACATTTTAATTAACGCAACAAAACGTAATAAACGCGACTTAATAATTAAAATAGTGCGACAAATGTTTTACTATTAATTCCAAAGTATTTTTATTTAAATACTTTAGTTACATTTTAAGAATATAAACGTTTGACTAAATATTAAAAACTAGCGATTAAACGATTAGGACACGGAGTCAACACTGAGTTTTAGGGAGCATTTTCCCCTCCCTTGCCCTTGGATCAGCCACCAACCCCACCCCACACCCACTTTCCTCCTTCATTTCTCATTATCACAAAAACACACAAACCACCAAACTCTCTCAACTTCAAAATTACACCAAATTTTCGGAATCCAAACCGACACACGATAATTATATATTCGGAATCACCATCACGAGTGGAGCAAGAATATCAAGACCGTTTTCATCAATTCGTCCTCCATTTGGCTCGATTTGCAAAAGTAAGAAATTCCTAAAATATTAGATCTATTCAATTTGGTGTAATGTTTTGATGTTTTGATGTGTACACAACTTAGATATAACCTAATACATGAAGAATATACGATTTTATAGCTCAAAAATGGGTTAGATTTGCGTTTTTGGTCGAAAATTCTCGAAACCCGTAAGTTTCTGGGCTGGTGTTCATCCATGCGACACAAGTCTTGTGTCGCATGCTATGTCGCATAAACCCATTAATGTCGTACCTTGTGTCGTACAGAACCTTTAGTGTCGTAATCTATGCGACACAATATTGTGTCGCACTCTATGTCGCATACTATGTCGTATTTCATACGACACAACCACTATGTCGCTATTAAATTAGCATTTCGTATCTGATGCGACACAATCCTTGTGTCGTATCCTTGTGTCGCATGACGTCTGCGACACAAGCCTTGTGTCGCATGACAAACTTTAGTGTCGCATTTTATGTCGCAAAACACAGCAGATTCACAAATAAATTCCAAGTTAAGTGTTATACATTTCGGACTTCAAACGACTATACGATATAACATCTAAGGTACATTGAAACATGTTTTTCAAGCATAACAATTCAAACAAGTATATAAATGTCGAGATTAACGTTTCAACTAAGTCACCAACGGGCCCAAACGTGTTTTCCAACAAACGAACAGTTACAACCATACGAACAAACATTGGCTATACTAGTTGTGTACAACTAAACGAAACGTCTCGTGAGACGCATACTTACATAACTTCATATGAATAGGCATTTGAAGGTTACGGGTTCGGAGAACCTACTTGCTATATTTACTGCTTACTATTTGCTACGGCATATTACCAGACTCAGGTGAGTCTTACGGCCCCACTTTTACTGTTTTATCTTATTGGGGGAGAAACTTGCAACTGCTTTTATTTGAACACAAGTACTAAACTGTTTACTATACCAAACGAAATTGCATGAGTTTACTTACAAACAGAAGTCTCTCCATCATATATCGTTAGTTATGGACTTAAGCGCGAACAGTAGTTAATGGATCCATTAGGGAAATGACCCTCCCCACCCGGGGCAGTAGCGCTGCCACGTACCGATTTACACGTATAAACGGGTGACAACTTATTCGTTACTGATGCTTGCTCAATTACGAGCATGTCACGGGAGCAAAGTTATTATTTACGGGTTAAGCTTCGATTATGAGCCTCATGGCAACGGTATAAACTTACTTATTTACATTTGCTGGATTGCAAATACTGATTTAACGATTGCTGGATTGCAATGGCTGATTTTACGCCTACGGGCATTACTAATGAAATCTCGTGTTCAAAGCCGATATTATTTACAAACCTGTGAGATTCACCAACCTTTTGGTTGACACTTTTTAGCATGTTTTCTCAGGTACCCGGATGGAGTAGGATTACTCCAGGACTTTAGCTAGAGTCGCACGATTTCAACACTACTGCATTAACGGAGATTCTTAGCATTATCTTTTGTATATTTTGATTATGTAATAGAATCTCCCGCTATACGCGCGGACTCTAGGGAAACTACATTTTTGTGTACGAAAACACTAAGTTTTCAAACAATATATCTATGGAATGTAACTAATTTACAAACGTTGCATATAGATGTCGTTTACTTTATCTTTGTGCTGTGATATTTGATTAGTAACACCCCAAACTATGCTTCCGCAAAACAGTGAATTTCGGGGGTGTTACAGTACGGTACACACCAATATGGTCTCGAAGCGTATGTCAAGAGCAAGTTCTAATTCAGAGATACAGACATCGGCATACACACAAGAATTGAAAGTGAAGCATTAAAGATGAATGCTTTTGGGCTCAAGATACCTCACTGCAAAGGGTTGTATGTGTCTAGTCATGCTCCTTTAATTATTACTTCTTGTTTAAGCAATTTTGTGACAACCGTCAATTTAGGACTAGATTTTAGTGCCTAATCAAGTTTTAATACATGTAATTAGTTCTGTGTTAGGCTAATTAATGTATCAATTATTATATATATTGTTGAATATATATCTACACAATTTTGCGGTTTGTTTAAATCGTATGAGTTACAAACCGAATGAATTTCGATACAATAAATACGGACGTTGGTGAACAATTTAACTAAATAACATAACGTTATTTAATGGAGCCATTATATCTCAAGAATATTATCTTGTAATATTTCAGTTTAAACAGTATCGTATAAATAACAATTTACTTAGTTAAATTATAAACACGTGCGACAAAACAAAACAAAACGAGTTTGAGTTACAATTTATAACTACAACCTAAAGTACTTTAATAAAAATACTTCAACCAAATCATCGGGAATTAATTCGTATTTTAAAAACATATAATTAAACTTGTAAAATAAATATTTAACGTTTAAACGATCGGGAAACGAACACCGCGCGGAGCACGTTGCGAGGACCGAAAGTGTGAGGCTTTCACCAAAAACCCCACACCTCCACTTTTCTTCCTCATTCACCTCCTTCACTCTCTCTCTCCTCACTCTCTTTTCTCTCTTTTCTCTTCCAAAAAGAAACACCACCTCCACCACCTTAAATCATTAAAAAGCACCACAAAAGCTAGTCGAATCATCAAGATTTTTAAAGATAAACGATCACCGCGCAACGATCTACCTCTCCATCTTTTCGGATTTTCAATCCGACACCGCGTAAGTTTCCGACAAATTCTCGATACCTCTCGTTTTAACTTGTTTTTACGTTTTTATGGTTTATATAAGTGTATATATGTCCATTAACCAAGAGAAACACGATTTTACAACCTAAAAATGAGTTTGATTTGAGTTTTGGCCGGAAAAATCACGAACAGCCGATGTTTCTGGGCTGGTGTTCTTCAGTGCGACACAAGCCTTGTGTCGCATACTGTGTCGCATAAAACCTGTTATGTCGCACCTTGTGTCGTACCAAATCTTTAGTGTCGTAACTCATGCGACACAATATTGTGTCGCACTCTATGTCGCATATTATGTCGTATTTTCATACGACACAACCACTATGTCGCTATTAAATTAGCATTTCGTATCTGATGCGACACAATCCTTGTGTCGTATCCTTGTGTCGCATGACGTCTGCGACACAACCCTTGTGTCGCATGACAAATTTTGTGTCGCATATTGTGTCGCAGAAAACAGAATATTTACAACTTTTTACTAAGTGTCGAGACCAAAATTTTATCACTTGATTTCACCCAATTTCAAGTCCAGATGCGTTTTTCCTTAAAGCAATATAGTAGAAATAAAAATTTTCCAAGCTGACCTGGCAGCTCGACCCCAGCCAGGGGCTCTGCCCCTTGGACCCCGCCAGGGGCTGCCTCCCCTTGGACCCCGCTACCAGGGGCGCTGCCCCCGGACCCCCGTACTTAGATTCCGTAAGCACACTTTTCACCATGTGTCAAACTTGTACAACTTCAAAACACTTATACGATACAACTTTTCAAACATAATGAGATTTGTTTTTCAAGTATAACGCTTCGAAATCAATGTGGTAACATCAAGACTATTATTGCAATTAATCACCAACGGGCCGTACACGTTTTCAAAACATACTTCAAAATCAAACAAGTCGTTGTAACTTGTATCAATTCGATCAAACAAGTCGTAGTAACTTGTAACAATACAATCAACCAAATCGTAGTAATTTGGACATATATATATATATAGTCGTATAACAACTATAAAGGTAGTCTTTCGAGATACCGGTACAATTAATAACAATTCAAGTGTCGTGGACACATTCAGGTTTCAAGTCCTTGGACATCAATTCACCGCTAATTACTTCAAGTTTATTAAATTAAACACTTCAAGACTCAGGTGAGTTTCATGGCCCCATTTTCACTACTTTTACTAGGGGTGTGATATTACTACTTCATTTTGTTTTACAAGTAGAACGCAAGTGCCAAACTTCAAATACTACATGAGTTTCAAGCTAATCAATTTAAAGTCCTCCATAGCATAGTCTCTAGTATTTATAGCGTGAATGTTAGTATATGATATCATATGGGATTGACAATCCTCATCCGGGTTAGCACGCACTAACCGGTCAAACGGATGTATTAGCATTTGGGAAGACGAGTGTGGATTAGACACTCGTAGGAGGCATTTCAAGTTAGGTTTCCTTAATTGGGCCTGACAAATCAAGTTAAGCTCAGACTATGTGCTCATGGATTGTATAACTTTTATTTTGCTTAATTGCATCTTAAATTCAATATAAATCTTGCGGTTCTGACAACTATACATTGACATACAAACCTGTGAGCTCACCAGCGTTTTCGCTGACCCATTTTAGTATTTATCACAGGTACCCAGCAGTAGGTTGGCTGCACAAAGCATGGATTATTAGCTCGAGTCAGCATACATACAACTAGAGATTTGATTGCATTATTATATTTTGTAAAAGTAATTATGCCATGTAATCTCTCAATTTCAGGAACCGAGCTAATGTAACATTATTTTGATGTAAACGTTTATCTTATTAATACAAGTTTAAAACGACGCATATAGTAGTCGTTCGTTATATCTTATGTGCTTTGTATATTGATTAGTGACACCCAAATCGAGCTTCCGCAAATCATCAAATTTGGGGGTGTCACAAATTTCTACCTTATTTCCTTTAGGCTTTTAGAAATATCATACTTATATTTTGAAAATGGTTTTTCTCAGTAGTATCTGAGACTCAAAAACTGAGTTAGACTCATTAATTTTGAAAAAAATTGACCTTCTTTTTGAAAAATTTTGAGAGAAAGATTACTATTGGACATAAAAATCACCTATTAAGGTATTCTGTACCTACCATCCCACACTTAGAGGAACATTGTCCCTAATGTTCTCTTGAGTAGAGATTTTACTTAGTAAAATCCCACACTTAGAGTTTGAACATGTAAGTAGATGTTTCTCAAGTGTTTAATTTGGGCTGGAATCCCACACTTAGTGATAAGTTTAGGATGAGGTACAAAAATTAAATGTACTAACATAGGCATAATAAACATAATTGAAATGGGGAGAAAGGAACAGAGAGACTCCCCATTTGTGTTTACTGGAATAGACCAGGTTTGTGCAGGAGTGGTGCTAGTGAATTGCTGGATTTTAAGGACCAGGCTCGTTTAAGATCATCCATTCCACACAAAGCTGAATTCTGCAATAAACCACGACACACATATCACAGTATCTCATCTAGGTAGCAGGTCTAAAGCGTAAGTACAGAGTCATAATACATAAAGTAAATAATAAAGATAAAATCTAGTAATCATCAAGTAGGTCGTCAGTGTCAGGATCAAACTCTGCCTCAACATCCCTGTCGAAAACAGAAGTCGGGGATGGAATGGAGAAATCCATAGCAGCCATAGCCTGACTCATGATCTCGTCAGAGGAAGTGACAGAAGTGTGAGCATCAAAACTAGCCAGAAGCTGCTCTGTGAGGCTGTGATCTGGTGATGCAGATCCTATGGGTAATGCTGGATCAAGATCAGCAGCTGCAGTAGTGGGGCCAGTGGAAGGTCCAGCAGTAGAGAGAACAGGTGGATCAGCAGGAGGACAGAAGAACCATGGAAGTCGAGATGGTCCTGGATCTGGGCCAAGCCTGTAGGGAATGGCATTAGGTCTCGGAATCTCAAGCTGCTCACAGATAGAGGACATGATGTCATGCTGGATGGAGAGTGTCCGAAAGAGGGCCCACGAAGCAGCTGGGTCAGCCGTAGTGATACCGTACTCGAAAGTGGGTACGGGGGCTGGCAAAGGTGATGAGGGCCTCTCATCGGGCAACTCCTCGTGAGTGATCGGGACATCAGTCAGGTCCTCCTCGGTGATAGTCAGCATAGCCGCTCTCTGTACTCTGTGTCTACGGGGTCTGTGTCGTCTGCGTGGTCTCGCAGCTACATGATCAGTGTCAACAGCGTCCATCCTGAAACAAGATAAAATAAACAGGTAATGCTAACAGTGATAGTTAATGAACAATACTTATCTCAGATTTTGCAATTCGAAGTCAGATAAGTGGCAAGCCTGCAATTTTATTAGTTCAGAGATAACCATACTTAATAAAAATAAACTAAGAAATAAAATAACATAAATAAAGATAGGCTTGGGGTGCCTCCCAAGAGCGCTTGTTTTACGAGTCTCTAGCTTGACTCTTTGTACCTTTCTGTCGACTCACGGTGGTTCAAAGATAAAGACATCTTCCCTGATGGGAAAGTCTTCGAAGTAATACTTTAAGCGATGACCATTAACCTTAAAATTACCTTCTGGTGCCTCGAGTTCGACCGCACCGTAAGGAAATACCTTTGATACTGTGAATGGTCCGCTCCACCTGATCTTAAACTTGCCAGAGAATTTCTTGAATCGCGAATTGAAAAGCAGCACTTTATCTCCTGTTTTGAATCGTGAGGGCCTCAGCTTAGCATCGTGAATTTTCTTAGTTCGTTCTTTGAAGTTTAACGAACTGTCATATGCCTGATCCCTTAGTTCGGCTAACTCATTCAACTGCATTCGTCTATTTGCTCCAGCTGTAGAAATATCTAAGTTGCAGTTCTTCAAAGCCCAGTATGCTTTATATTCCAGCTCTATTGGTAAGTGACATGCCTTGCCATAAACTAGACGATATGGTGTGGTTCCTAGTGGTGTTTTATAGGCGGTTCTGAATGCCCACAATGCATCATCTAATTTTTCAGCCCATTTGTACCCATGATTACCAACAGTTCTTTCCAAGATTCTTTTCAAAGCTCGATTTGTTGCCTCAGCTTGCCCATTTGTCTGGGGGTGATAAGCTGTTGATGTTTTGTGAGTGACACCATACTGTTGCAGAACTTTCATGAATTGAACGTTGCAAAAGTGTGTACCACGATCACTAATTATTGCTTTTGGAGTTCCAAATCGACTAAATAGCTTTTTGAGAAATTTGGTTACCACTTTGGCGTCATTTGTTGGGAGAGCTTGGGCTTCGGCCCACCTGGAGACGTAGTCGACTGCAACCAAGATGTATTCTTTACCGTTAGATTTAGGGAATGGTCCCATGAAATCTAATCCCCAGATATCGAAGATTTCCACGGCCTGGATGTTTGTGAGTGGCATTTCATTCCGGGCTGTTATATTGCCTTGTCTTTGGCAGATATCGCAGCGTCTCACCAGATCGTATGCATCTCGAAATATGGTTGGCCAGAAAAAGCCGGCATCGTACACTTTTCTTGCGGTCATGTTGGTACCGTGATGTCCTCCAGTAGGTCCATGGTGGCTTTGGTGTAAGATGTGTTCTGCCTCTTTCCCATCAACGCATCTTCTAATGATCTGATCAGGGCAAACCTTAAAGAGGAAAGGGTTGTCCCAATAGTAATATTTTATATCGCGGAAGAATTTTTGTCTTCGAGAGGTTGGCATTCCTTTAGGTACAATTTTTCCCACCTAATAATTGGCATAATCAGCATACCAGGGATCTTTTGTAGATCGTGACCCTTGATGGTATCTACCAATATGCATGAGTTGTTCTTCTGGAAACTGGTCTTGAATGTCTTTTTCGTGCAACTTATCCATTGAAGGATTCTCTAATAGGCTGAGATGGTCCGCTGCGACGTTTTCTGCTCCTTTTTTGTCTTTGATCTCGATGTCGAATTCTTGAAGGAGTAAAATCCATCGTAGAAGGCGAGGTTTAGCATCTTGCTTCTTAAAAAGATATTTCAGAGCTGAGTGATCTGTATAGACAATAGTTTTGGACAAGATTAGATAAGAACGAAATTTATCAAAAGCAAATACTACCGCTAGCAGCTCTTTTTCTGTAGTTGTATAATTTTCTTGGGCGTCAGTGAGCGTTTTGCTGGCGTAGTATATTGGTTGAAACTGTTTCTCCTTCCGCTGTCCCAGAACTGCTCCGACTGCGAAATCACTGGCGTCGCACATTTTTTCAAATGGGAGACTCCAGTCTGGAGCAACCATGATCGGTGCATGGACAAGCAGATCTTTCAGATGATCGAAGGCCTTGAGACATTCGTCTGTAAAGACAAACGGAGTATCTTTTTCGAGGAGATGAGTCATAGGTCGGGATATCTTAGAGAAATCTTTGATAAAGCGACGGTAGAACCCGACGTGTCCTAGAAAACTGCGGATGGCTTTAACAGAGGTGGGTGGTGGAAGTTTTGAGATGGTCTCGACTTTTTCTTTGTCAACTTCAATTCCAGCTTTGGATATACGGTGTCCTAAAACTATGCCTTCTTTTACCATGAAATGGCATTTTTCCCAATTCAGAACTAGGTTCGATTCTTCACATCGGGTGAGCATTTTGTTCAAGTTAGAAAGACAAGTGGTGAACGAATCTCCGAAAACCGAAAAATCATCCATGAACACTTCCATGCATTGTTCAATCATGTCATGGAAGATTGCTACCATGCATCTTTGAAATGTCGTCGGTGCATTACATAAGCCAAATGGCATACGTCGGTAGGCAAAGGTTCCGTATGGACAAGTGAACGTCGTCTTTTCTTGGTCCTTTGGATCGAGAGGTATCTGAAAATAGCCAGAGAAACCGTCGAGGAAGCAATAGAATTCGTTTCCTGACAATCTTTCAAGCATCTGATCAATGAACGGTAGAGGGAAGTGATCTTTGCGTGTAGCTTCATTTAGTTTCCGATAGTCGATACATACCCTCCAACCGGTGACGGTTCGTGTTGGAATCAACTCGTTGTCTTCGTTAGCGATGACCGTCATGCCTCCTTTCTTTGGGACGACTTGAACTGGACTGACCCATGGGGAATCCGAAATAGGGTAAATTAGACCAGCATCCAAGAGTTTGATAACCTCCTTTTTCACCATGTCTTGAATCTTTGGGTTAACTCTCCTTTGCCTTTGAATGGAAGGCCTGAAGTCATTTTCCATTAAGATCTTGTGAGTGCAGTAATTTGGGCTGATCCCTTGTATGTCATCCCTTGTATGTCAGAGATTTTCCATGCAATCGCTTTCTTATGTGACTTTAGAACCTTAATGAGTAGTGCTTTCTCTTCAGGCTTCAGATCTTTGGATATGATAACTGGTAAGTGCGAAGTTCCTTCGAGAAAAGCATATTCAAGGTGTGAGGGGAGTTCCTTTAGCTCAAATTCGGGTGGTTCTTCAGTGGAAGGCTTCATCCTGGAAATCTCGTCTCTCTTAAGCTCATCGTATGTTGTCTGATAATCTGACTCAACTGCAGGTGCCTCTGGAATGTCGGCTGATGCTATTTCAACCCATTCTGTATTGTTGTAAAGCTCATCTTTTCTCAGCTCATATTTTACTTGGGAGGATTGAGATAGTGCATTATCTTCAGTGATTATTTCTTTGTTGTCCTTTGTGAATGCAAATCTCTGAAACTGAGCTGAAGAAGATGTGGTAAAAGTAATCTCTGGTTTCAAGTTTTCACAACTTTTAGAAAGTTGCGGATCGGATGGTTTAAGCATTGACTCCATTTCCTTGAGAGTCTTCAGAATTTCTTCTTTTGAGAGAGATGAATCAGGAACTTCAGAAGTAGGGCTTCTTCTCAAGAGAGTGACCGGAGTGCCTTGTCCAAGTGGTACAGCAGTGATAAATCTGTTGGGCTGTAAGTTGGAATTCTTTAAAGGTAATAGTACTTCCTTTGATGCAATGGATGGATCCGAGATAGCTGAGCATAGACCCGCACCTTCTTCACAGATTTTCCTTGTTGTGATGACAGTGTTTGGAAGGGGATTAATGCTGCTTACTGCGAGGATTTCTTCCAAGTGTTCTTCAATTATTTCCTGCATAGAATCTACAAGACCAAGGTCTTCTCCCATAGGAAGTTTCATTAGTTTATCGACATTCAAGGTGACTTCCTCAGTTCCCACTCTAAGTTTTAAAGACTTTTCATTTACGTCAATGACGGCCTTGGCAGTATTTAGGAAAGGTCTACCAAGGATGAGTGGTACCTGAGTGTCTTCCTCAATATCCATAACAACAAAATCAACAGGAAAGACGAATTTATCAACACGTACCATAATATCTTCAGCAATTCCTCGAGGGAGTTTAACTGATCTATCAGCTAATTGGATGGTCATACGGGTTGGTAAAAGTTCGCTTAATCCTAGTTTCCTATAAAGCGAGTATGGCATAAGGTTTACACTAGCTCCTAAGTCAGCTAAGGCGTTACTTATTTGAACATCCTGAAGGTAACAAGGAATAGTGAAACGGCCAGTGTCTCCTAGCTTTGGGGGCAGTCCTTGTTGCATAATTAAAGAGCATTCTGCGTCTAAGGGCAAGTTAACTATTTGTCTGAGTTTTTCTTTGTTGGATATAAGTTCTTTAAAGAATTTGGCACAACTAGACATTTCAACTAAAGCATCTAATAATCAAACGTTTAAGTGTAGGCTTTTAAACATCTCTAGATATTTTCCAAACTGGGCTTCTTGTTTTTCTTTCTTAAGCCTACCAGGGAAAGGTATACGTGTTGGTTTAACTACTTCTGGGGCTTTGGAAGATTCTGGTTCAGGAGAGGTGACAGGAGTGTCAACAGGTACTGAATCAGTGGGTAGAGAAGAACTAGAAGGCTCGTCTGAAGGAATATCTTTTGATTTCTCATTCTTAGTCTATTTTCCTCCTCTAGTGACAACAAGGATATCATCATAAGATGAATGATGAATAGCTTTGCTAATCGCTTCTTCTCTTTGCTTCTCCTAAACTTTTAAAAACAATCTTTTAACATTATCCTCCATGTTTTTAATTAAATCGTTTGAAATTCTGAGCAAATAATCAATTTGGTTTTGAAAATCAACAATTTGTTTGTTTTTATTATTTTGCTCAACCATGAAGTTATTGAAAATTGTATTGTTTAGACGAGAAGACAATTGAGAGGAAGTAGAGGGTGTAGAGGGAACTAACAAATGAGAGAGAGGTTGTTTAGATAACCGCTGAGTGAAAGATTTTGAATGAATGATTTGATCAGTGGCTCCTGATGTGGCGAGAAAATCTTCCTTGGGCTTCGAGTGTGAGAAGAGCCGTTGAGGTTGCTTCTTAGATTTGGAAGAGTCTTGCATATCTTTAACAACTTTAAAGATGGATTCGAGTTGAGCTTTTAAAGTATCGAATGCTTGAGTAGAAGTGTCTTTGTCTTCCGAGGTTGATTCATCAAACTCCAAGTCATGTTGGTGCATCGTTATCGTCTCAATCAACTTCCAGGCTTCTTCTGAAGTATGTAGCATGAAATTTCCGGATGAAGCAGCATCGAGGGTTTGTTGGTGATGAGGATTCAGACTGTTGTAGAATGTGCAGACCAGATTCGTTTCAGCCAACTGATGATTCGGACATCTTCCAAGCAGATTCTTAAAGCGTTCCCAAGCTGAGCTTAATGATTCAGTAGCTCCTTGACGAAAGTTAATGATTTCATTTTTGAGCTTGGTTTGTAGGGACGGAGGGAAAAACTTAGCCAAGAACTTAGTAGCCATCTCCTCCCATGTATGAATCGAATTGGGTTCGAGTTCATAAAACCATGTCTGAGCTCGGAAAGCTAAAGAATAAGGAAACAGGTGAAGTCGGGTGACTTTGACACTAGATACGGTTTGTTCGAAAGAGTCGGAAAGGTTGATGAATTTGTTAAGATGGGCGTTTGGATTTTCAACCGAAAGACCATGAAACTGACACTGAGATTTAAGTAATTTAATGAAGTGTGGCTTGATTTCAATGGTTTCATCGGTTGGTGATACGATCGGTCCTCCTCGTCCCTCTAGCAGTGGTTGGGTTAATGAGGCGAGAGTGATACGATTCGCCATAACTTGTTTTAAGAAGAAAATAGGGTTTTGGAAAAGATAGGTTTAACTAATGACGGGAAATTAAAAACTAACTAACCTAGGGATAAAAACTGTAACTTCCGGATGATATTGATCTTCCGTAAGGATCGCTAAATAACTAAGATAACAAAATTCCTTAAATCGGTCGTTGTAGTCCCCGGCAGCGGCGCCAAAAACTTGTCGTGCCTCTATTGGTCGGACGGATTTGATTCCGGTCGTTGATCCAACAGCAATAGAAGCGGCGAACAGTGAGTTTTAAATTTGTAGAGCAGGGGAATCCTAAGTTGTATACTACTGACAGACCTAAAAGGGCAGCAAGTGGTATGTATGACTCAGGTGTCGTTCTTCAAACTACAACGGGCATGGGATTCTAGGAAGTTTTATTATCTTTGGAGATTCAGCTAGGGTTTTTTAAAAGCTTTTGGATAGGTTTGGTTTTTATAACTAAATACTAATTAAATAAAGAAAACAGAACTAAAGAGGTTTGTACGGAGACTCGGTCATCAGAGGATAAGCGAGTGTTTACTATGATTTCGTTAAATGTTATTTGATGAATAGTCAAGGGTAAGGCTACTAGATGTGATGACTAATCCGGAGAGGATAGAAACATAATTAATGCAAAGTATTGTACCTACGACCGTTCCGCGGCTTCCATACGTTTGTACTCCACCAATGGGTGTTTCCAGCACTATACCGAGTAATAGGGCGTTTTACGGTTTTTCCGTTACATTAATTAGGGTTCCACATTACTCCCGCAGATTTCCTATATCCTAATGAGCTACAACTACGATCCTATTAAATATCTAACGTAGAGTTGTCCGCAATCAGATAAATAACATGTCACATGGATAGCAGTTATAGAAGTCAAATACACCGGAAGTTCTCCCAAATGTACAGACCAATTTAACCGACGACTATCCTCGAATCCTGGTCCCCAGTCACAGTCATCAGAGACGTCTGTATCGTTGCGTGGATTGTTGATTGAACAAGAACACGAACGGGGGTAATCCCGCGGACCAAGTTGAGATAATTGGGCTAACGATCAGTTAAATTGTTCAGCATTACAGATATAAATCATCACAACTATTCCATGCATGTTAATCTACTGTGTAAACCAATATTCTGTGTTTGAAAACCTAATTATACAGTTACTGATATGAACCAAGGGGATAACTCTAGCATGCATCATTCCTAAGGCAACAATCAAACAAGAACATGCGATAGGGTAACACATAACAGAACACCGTAATCCTAGCATAGCAGATAACCAATAATTAGATCATAGGTATCCCGAAAGTTCTCTCAAAGATATATAACAGATAAACATGAATCTAACCTATCTCTAATCCTACGCTCCGTGTCTCTTATGATTTGTTTCAACCTAGAGAACACAGCCATACCAAGTTCATTGATCATCAAGTATAGAATAGGTAGAGAACGTACCACTAGTAATTGGCCAAGTTCTAGCCGGAAGCTTCTAACCACAGCATGGGTTGGATAGATAAACATTCGAGATTCAGTTTAGAGTAACACGGGCAGAGTAACAGCATGGCATAAACATTTTGACTATTCTAACATAACTACATCATAGTAAACACAAAGAAATGTCTAGCCTAACATTATATATCTAACATACAATCCTAAACAAGCATAAATAAAGCAACACATGTCTAAAACTGGAAAGTAAGAGATATATAAATAGAACCTGATACGAATTTATTACAGACAGATCTTCGCAAATACAATGTCTTGGAGTGCCTCCGTACAAAAGCTAAAAGCTACCTCTACCTAACTATCTCTCTAACTAGCTCAATTCTAGAGAGAGAAAATCCTCTAGAGAGAGAAACTAGAGAGAGAGTGATGTGTGTGAGAGAGAAAGTGTAAGGAAGAAATGAAATGAGAAAAGTGGTATGAATGAGGTGTTGGGGATGTCCACTATTTATAGGCAAACCACCAAATCGCACGTACAACTCACGAAGCAGCACGTACAAGCAAACGGAGCACGATATGGGGTAGGGGGTCCGTATATGGCCTTGCAGGGGCCATATACGGTGTAGTATAGGCCGTATAAGGTCTTATATGGGCCGTATACGGTGCCTGAGGCCGTATACGGTCTCCGTCTGATTTCGTTCGTTGCTTAAAACGTCTGTATCTCCTTCGTTATGCGTCCGTTTGACTTGATTCTTTCGCCTGTGGTTTCGTAATTCCGTTACGCTTCTAATGATGCCAATCTCACATAAATTGGATGTGTAGAGCTTAGGCGTAGCTGAAATGACTTTTAATGGCTCTGAAAGTGTAGTGGTTTCTCCGTCCTTTGGCCGTTTCACTTGATTCCAGATTTTTCCATCTCGATTTTACCTGTACAACAGATGGTAGAAGTTAGGAGGTGTTCCTTGACAGGAAAATGAGGTCGGAGGAATCGGCCTGTATTAAAATGCTGTGTTTTGTGCATTTTTTAGAGTGTTTTCAGTGATTTTTATCACAACGTCTACTTTTGAACCACTTTAGTGTATTTTAGTAAATAATCAATGTTTTGGAATGTTTTCACTAAAGAAAGGTTCAAAATGTGAGGAATAAAGCTTCTAAAAACATGACTTTTTACGTCACATCAGTCATCTTATTTTTCTAAAATAGATTTGAGGTCGGGTTATCACCAAGTTCGGGTTTGTGTGGAGGATATCCCTAAAACAGCTTTCCGCACTAGATATGGTCATTATGAGTTTCTTGATATGCCGTTTGGATTGACTAATGCTCCAGCGATTTTCATGGATTTGATGAATAGGGTATGTCGGCCTTTTCTTGATAAATTTGTCATTGTGTTTATTGACGATATCTTGGTATATTCTAAGTCAGAAGCTGAACATGAAATGCATTTGAGATTGGTTTTGGAAACTTTAAAGAAAGAAAAATTATATGCCAAGTTCTCTAAATGCGAGTTTTGGTTGCGTGAGGTACAGTTTTTGGGACATATCATTTGTGAGAACGGGGTTAAAGTGGATCCATCAAAGATTGAGGCTGTCATGAATTGGCAAGCACCTAGATCTCCTTCTGAGATTAAGAGTTTTCTGGGATTAGCGGGCTACTACCGGAAATTTATAAAGGATTTTTCTAAGATTGCAAGTCCTTTGACTAAGCTAACTCGGAAAGATGTTAAATTTCAGTGGACTGAACGACAGGAATCAGCTTTTCAAACTTTGAGGCAGCTTTTGTGTCGGGCTCCTGTTTTAACCTTGCCTGATGGGTCTGATGACTTCATTGTTTATTGTGATGCTTCATCTGCAGGTTTGGGTTGCGTTTTGATGCAACGAGATCGTGTTATTGCCTATGCTTCGCGTCAATTGAAACCTCATGAGATTAATTATCCTACCCATGACTTGGAACTAGCTGCAGTGGTTTTTGCTTTAAAAATTTGGAGGCACTATCTTTATGGCACGAAATGTGTCATTTGTACGGATCACAAAGGTCTTCAATATATGTTCACTCAGAAAGAGCTCAACATGCGACAAAGACGATGGTTGGAGTTGATCAAAGACTATGACTGTGAGATTCGTTACCACCCGGGTAAAGCCAATGTTGTGGCGGATGCATTAAGTCGGAAAGGAAAACCAGAAAAAGTAAGTTTTATGCGTTTAGAGGTTTCTTCGGATTTGATTGATCATTTGAAAGTGGCTCAATTGGAGGCATTGATGGATGATAACTTGAAATCTGAGATTTTGTTGAAACGGAAGAACTTATTGATTGATGATTTCTCGGGGGTTGAAGACCTTTCAATCCCGAGTTTGGGTTCCTTTACTTAGTGGACTCCGTGATGTGATCTTGATGGAGGGCCATAAATCTAAGTTGTCGGTTCATCCTGGAAGTACTAAGATGTACCATGATTTGAAACCGTTGTATTGGTGGCCTACCTTGAAATTGGATGTGGCTCGGTTTGTGGAATCTTGTCATATTTGCTCGCAGGTTAAAGCCGAGCATCAGAAACCATATGGGGCTTTGAAACAACTTGAGATTCCCGAGTGGAAATGGGAACACATTACCATGGATTTTGTAACTAAGTTACCTCGAACAGTTAAGGGTAACGATATGATTTGGGTAATTGTTGACAGATTAACCAAGAGTGCTCATTTTCTTGCTGCTAGTGAGACGGCATCTCTGAGCAAGTTAGCACAGTTGTATATTCATGAGGTGGTTTCTAGGCACGGAATTCCATTGTCCATCTTTTCCGATAGAGATCCTCGGTTTACTTCTGGGTTTTGGCAGAGTTTACAGCGGGAACTGGGTTCTAGAGTAAATTTGAGTACGGCTTATCATCCTCAGACTGATGGTCAGTCTGAGCGGACTATACAGACTTTAGAGGACATGTTGCGGACGTGTGTTTTGGAATTTGGCGGGTCGTGGGATTCTCACTTACCTCTAATTGAATTCGCTTATAATAATTCTTTCCACTCTAGTATAGGCATGCAACCTTATGAAATGTTATATGGCCGTAAATGTAGAACACCCACTTGTTGGTTAGAGGCGGGTGAGAAACAGTTTGCGGGTCCTGACATAGTACAAATTACAGCCGATAAGGTAGCTATAGCCCGAGATAGGTTGAGAGTTGCCCGTGATAGACAAAAGCAATATGCCGATCCTCGTCGTCGACCCGTTTCATTTTTTGAGGGTGAATTGGTCTACTTGAAGGTTTCACCTTGGAAGGGTGTTATCCGGTTTGGTAAACGTGGAAAACTTGCCCCTAGATTCATTGGACCATTTAGAATTCGGCAAGTGGTTAATGATCAAACTGTGTCGTTAGAGCTTCCTCCAGAGTTAGCGGGTATTCATGATACTTTCAATGTGTGTTATTTGAGAAAATGCAATGTGGAGGACCAATCCCAAGTTCTTCCATTGCAAGACCTGCGCATTGACTTAAGTCAAAGACTTGTAGAAGAACCCGTAGAGCTCTTAGACCGTAAGGTGACCAAACTTCGAAAGAAGGACATACCCATGGTGTTGGTTAAGTGGAATCATAGTTTGGGTCTGAACCTTACTTGAGAGACCGAGTCTAGCATGAGGACGCGTTATCCCAATCTCTTTGAGCATAGCGAGATTTTGGGGACGAAATCTCCTTAAGGAGGGAAGATTTGTAACACCCTCGAAATGGGCCTAGTTGAGATACGGTAATTTCTTAATTTTGATTGGTATTTAAATTGTATTTACAATACTTGGTGTATTTCGATAGCTAAAATAAATAGGTCAAATAGTCAAAAGACATATTGTGATAAATAAATTATAAATTGTTTTAAATTAATCTAGTTGACGGTATAATAAAACTTATCTCTCGCAAATGGTTTTAGGTTCCAGACAATATATTTAAAAGGGGTATTATTTATACTGCTTTATACTTGGGTTAAAAGTGTTGGTCGGCCTTTATTTCCCCATTTCCTGACTCTGATCTAAAATCACCAAGAACACACACACACACACCCCCTAAATTAGAAATCAAAGTGAAATCATTCATCATCTTGTTAAAGCTGTGATTGTTGTGTTAAAACTGAACCCACCATCATCTCCTTCATCTTGTTCATCTACTTTTCTTCTAATTGTAAGTTTGAGTTATCTAGGGTTCTTGAAGTTACTTGAAGAATTAGGTTACAAATTGATGCATGAATGAAATGTAATACCTGAATGATTAAATGTTACTGAAATTGCTTAACTCTCATCATCATCAACTTGTGTGTATCTGAATTTAGGGTTAATGGTACTCCAATTTCATGTTTATGAATGAGTTTGATCATTTAGGTAGAACACATGATGCATGCACCTAATTTGAAGCTTGATGATGTTATTTGTTGTTATGCTATGTTTATAGATGTTATTTGAGGTCATTTGGTGAATAAAATCGTGTATTGCAACTGAATTATGTGAAAATTGGGTTTATGGTTCGAGCTGAAAGTGTTGCAGGTTTGGGTTTTGTTGCTGGAAAACGTGCAAACGCGATCCAGACCCCCTAGCCAGGATCGCGTTTCATAGTTATAAATTGGCACAGATCAGATTTGTTCTTGTGAACGCGATCCCACCAAATCTTCCGGATCGCCTTGGTTAGTGTTATTTTGAGTTGGTCACGTTTTGTTCTTGTGAACGCGATCCAGATCATTCACCCGGATCGTGTTGGTCAGTGTAAAACGGTTACATAATGTTTTCCTACTGAGGAACGCGATCCCAACCCTTTTTCCCGGATCGCGTTTATCAGTTATAATTTGACATCTTTGATAACTTGTGACTTGTATATTTGTGATGGTTGAATAGAATTGAATGTATATCTTGTGCACTTAACTGACATTATATACTTGTGAAGATTATAATAACTTGTTAAAGGAGACACTAATTGGGTTTTGGTTTTGTTCTCAGATAAACCGAAGACTCAATAAAATAAGACCTTTGAGTGGAGTCGGTGATCATCAAGGGTGAGTGGATCAATGACTTACAATCTAAGTTAGTTGTAACAATCTGGTTACAACGGGTAAATGTGGTTATACCGTTTATATTTGCATAGTTTCATGATGATTATGATTTATGTGAACCTTTCAGAGGTCAATTGCGATTGGGTTTGGGTACTATTACTTGGATAACATCAGTGCCTTGTACATGGGTTGTTCACTGAAATGATGTTGGAAGTAGTACTAGTACCAAACCATCGGTTAGCTCACTGAATTGGCCTTCAGTGGTTGTAAGTGTTGCTTGGGGGCCACCGCGGCAGTAGGGTGCCAAGAGGACCACCGATCCTCTTTGAAGTTAATTGTTTAAGATGCTTAGCTGTAAACAATTGTGAATCTGAGTTAGGTTGATAGTTACTGATCTATTCACTTAGCTTTGTGCTAATCCCCCTCCTTACTTCTTGCAGGTTATCTTTTGTGTGTGGGTTAGCAAGATGTTGGGAATGGAATGTTTGAGGATGTATACTCTGTTTTGGAACACTCACGTTTAACTGTTGTTATCATGTTTGAATTTAATCATACTAAGGCGTACTGTTTTAAAAGTTTGTAATACACTAAGTACTTGGATAAATTATGTGGATTGCACTTTTGGTTTTAATATATGCAATCTAAATTGTGAATGTTAATTATCGCTTCCGACATGTTTTTAAAAAAAAAAAAATTTGCCTTGGTATTCTTGGAGGGTGTTATATATTGTATCCAAAGTATTATCAATTTCAATAGCCAAATAACCATGGCATTAGCATTTCTATCAATAAATGATAGAAAGCATATAAGAAAACATAGATTGTATTTACAAAGTTAAGCTAAAAAACTGACATCTTAACCACAATGCAAATTTTGTATATCAATAGGTACATATAACTGAGTAAAATTCATCAATACCTAAACTCATGACACAATTGATACAAATAAATCTATAAAAATCAAATTAATATGCATCATCACATACAAATGCATTATGCATACACAAAACCACATTATGTAACCCTAACCTACCTTCACATCAACAAATTCACTATAACTATTAAATCAAAATGAACTAAAATAAAAATTATACCTAAAACGTTCTGTGTACATGTAGCTCTGATGATGAGTTCCGTACGCATAGGTGTAACCCTAACTTTGACGCCGAAGTAACCATCCTCCACCAATTCTCTGGTAAGAACTTCGTTCAATTCGGAAAAAAACACACCGTCAGCTACAAACTGATACACAAAATAAGAGATTATATTCAAGATCTATGAAAAAAATCGAAGTTGTGAGAGTGATTAATTGATGAAATTAACCTTTCGTTTCTTGCTCAATTGAGTCGCCATGATTGCAGGAAGTGAATTATTGATGAACAGATTTATCAAACAAAGAATAGGTCTACCTATAGTGTGAAGGATATGTCTTTGTAGTTGTATCTTGCACTTTCTTCATCCGTTGAGATCGAAAGAAGAGTTTGGTGAGAAATTTACCTATGTTGTAAAAATTTAAAGAATACGGAGAAAGAAGAGTTCGGTGAAAAAGTGAGATAAACAAAAAATATATGTCTAGCAGAACTTGAAATAATAACCAATTAAGTGAGAATTGGAGATGAGAAAGATGAAACCCCAAACCAGGAAGATCCATGAGTTCAATATGAAAATGAGGAAGATGAAACGATACAGTGAATATTGCTTCGGAAGAGTATGGAGGGGCAGCTGTAATTTTCAATTAATCGAAGAAAGAAAATGAATGTGATTTATGAATCAAGTTCCTCAATTTAACTTTGGGCGGTGACAAATGAAGTGAACCCAGGACGCATGGTGAATTTTGGGCGGTGCACAAGAAAAGAGGAGGCTTGATATTGGTAGGTGGGAGAGACCAATGAAATTAAAGAGTGTAGAGGAAGTTTACTTTAAAGTATTTATTACTTGTCTAGAAACTCACAAAATAAATAATAAAATTATTTTATACTAATTTTTAAGCTAATTTAAAATCTTAATATTACATATCCATGACATCATCCTTTTAACCACAGCTTGACACGTCAGCATCAAAACATACCTCATGACTTGACAAATCAGCTTCATGACATCAGCGAAACCCCCTTTTATTAGTATAGATAGATTCCACTAGATTGCTTGTCTTGTTACTGAATGATCTCCTTGTCGGCCATAATTTGATAATTGATATAGAAACGGGTTTTTGATAATATACCTTTGATAATTTTTAGTTTTACATTTTACATAGGGTAAAAATGTTACAACACTTATTTCATAATTAAAGACTTAAAATAACATCATCGTATGGGTCTTGAGCATCTTGAATCGGATCTTGATCATTGTTTGAACTGCCTGAAGTAGAATTCTTTATTTCATTGATAATCTTCTAAATTTCTTCTGGAGAAAAACATGCTGCTTGAATTCTTGATACAATATCTGAACTTTCACCTTTGATAGTCCTTTGGATAGGCGTTGATAACATAACTTATAATATTCATCAACGGCTTGAGTTCCTGCTTTTTCACTTGGAAATTTATTCCACCACTTAACACGATAATGTCTATATAATGTTGGAGGTGATAATGGAGTAGTCTGAGCTTCTTGATAAAAATACGTCCCTGACACAATCCAAGGTAGTCTTAGAACACACATAAATTGAAGAGTGTATTCAAACAATGGTGTTCCTTCTCTCTCAAAATATTTTTAAATTTGTTGAATGCTTCTAAAACAAATGGAGAAAATGCTTCTAGACAAATTCTCATAAATTGGAACCATTTGACAAACCATAAAGGATAGTTGTTTGAAAAATCTTTGTCAAAGTAAATATACCATGTATTGAAACGCCCTGAAACCAGAAAGATTTTTTTTTAATACCTTGATTTAGTAGATTTAACACTCTGATTCGGTAATTTTTTTTAACTTTGATTCTTTAAAGCTAACACTTTGATTCAGTGAAATTTTTAACACTTTAATTCAGTAATTTAACACTTTGATTCACTAATCAGACCTGCACTCCTTATTACCAAAATACATATTTCAAAGGCGCATAACTTTTTACTCGCTTAACATTTTACCACTAAATTTTACGAGCACCTTTAAAATACCATTTTAAAACTTTTCCTTTTTACACTTTTCCAAAATTCACGTTTATCGTGAAAACGGACGTGTAGGTAATTTTGGACCATTTTATACAAATTTAGTGGACTACCCATATTCCAAACCGCTTAGTTTTAGCCCCTGACCTTTTGTCAACATATTCATACATACATTTGACACGTGTGACAATAGAAACGTGTTGCATACTCGCAACACAACCCATTTTGACATGTTGGCCCATTTAAGACCCATTTGGGCACTTTTTGACCCATATCCCATTTCCACTATATTTTGACTTGACCATTAATTCCTTTCATATATGCAAGACCATTTCAACTTCATTGACTATGTGTCAACACCAAAACCAATCAAGTTCTTCAATTTTCCACACTTTGCCATATTTCATTAATTTGACATAACTTATACTTTGACCATCCAATTTATACTTACCAATGACACCCAAATACATTGTCTTTGACTTTGACCACTTTCAACACTTTGGATTTATCAAGTCAAAGGTATTCATATTTGACCATTAACATTCTTACTCTTAAATCAATATATGTCAAAATCTCATTTTTTGGGCGATTTACACAATGACACATAAACGACAATTTAAAATATTGGGAAGCTTTTCTAACCATAAAGCAAGCTTCCATCCACGCTATACTCATGCATTCACCGTATATCAATTAGCCATTTATCCATGCCATTTAAGCACCTAAAACATTTAAACATATAAAGGGTAAGCATAATTGCTTAGTGAGCATATGGAAAATTAAATGAATAACATCACAACATAATCAACAATTAACTTTATCACCAATCTAATATTCACCACATCACCAATATCAAGTGTCACTGTATGCAATTCCTGTGGAATTACATCTTCAAGCCATACCCCGGTAGATCACCAATATCAAATGTCAATACATGCAATTCCCATAGAATTACATCTTCGGGCCGTACCCCGGTACACACCATTATCAAATGTCAATACATGCAATTCTCATAGAATTACATCTTCAGGCCATACCCCGGTACACACCAATATCATCAAGTTAATGACATATCCATCACTTGGCTAGCATCAAGCAATTGGAATATGCATTACTTGGCTAATTATAACATCATCCATTACTTACGTGGATTCATGTCATACTATTTAACAACACATAAACAATCAATTCTATACAAGATTCCACAGTTAATTACAACATGGCATATAAACCTTGCATTACCCGGTTGAATGAACCTCTTGCTCATAGGCAATCCGGATCATACAACCCTTACCCATTTAACCCCCATATCACTCACCTTGGGATTTAGGCAATTATGTGACTTCACACTTGAGCATGGATGTCATAGTTCTTGATCACCTACCATATATCATACACATGTAACATCACATTTAGCATTCATTGGTGATCCATATAACTAATTATCATTATTGACTCACTTTCCAGTCATTCATCAAATAATTGAACTAACTAGACTTTCATAATTAGTTAATTCAATTCTCACCAACTCCATTCATTAGGTTATCATCCTTATGATCACAACATCATTTTAATCAACATTAATCATCATCAATTCACATAATTAAACCATTTACAAGGTTATTAACATTAATTATTAGGAATTCACTAAAACCCCAATATTAGGTTTAATGAATACTTAAGAAATATGTTCAAATTTCACTTTTTAATTAGCAATTAAGTGTTCTTAGTCATAAACAATATCAATTTCATCATATATTTCATCATAATCATCATTAACCTCAAGAACACTTAATCAATTTATAACTTTTAGTTTAAATAATGTTAATCACCATCATTCATGAACTTAACCCACATCAATTTAATAAACTCAACCCCAAATTTCGGATTTTAACCCACCAATTAGCTAAAACCCCAAAAACCCATTTCTAGATTATGAGAAAATGAAGAACATAACCATACCTTTGATAGAGAAGATTAAATGAAGATGAATCACATGTTACTGGCTTTAATTTCATGTGTTTTAATCGATTTGAGATCAATTCTTGTTCTTTTGTTTCCTTTCCTTTCTTCCTGGTTCTCCATTCTTCTGTACGTGTGTGTGTAAGGATATGTTTTAGATAAAACTGACTCAAACATGTAGGAGTATACTTTAAGTAATTAAATTTCATTCCCTGTACTTATCATTGTCTGAAACTTTAAAACCCGCTCACAATTATTACTATTTTATTTCACCTAAAATAATAATAATTTAAAATAATTACTTTTATATTTATCACAATAATACTTTAAATTTTGGGGTGTTACAACTCTTTCCCACTTGTCTCATTCGTGTCCTCATGAATGTCACTTATCTCTATTCAATCTTAACCCATTTCCATACTTACTAGTTCCAGGCATACACATATACCCTTTTTGGGTTTAAACTTCTTCATATCTATCTCAGCTGTACACATACTCTTATATCATTATCATGTTAATCTACTAACAATTCAACTCATCACATTAGCAGGCAACTTATCACATTGATCTAAATAGTTTTTTAGTTATACACATCACACGTAACCTTATTAGCATAAACAATTAGTCAACCTCATCACTCTATACAATAAAAGGTAACGCACTTACCTTTCATCCATATATGTCACTTAACACTCTGCTCAATTAGTATGCTGATAACACGTAAAAAGTCATGTTTTTACATACGTTATCTTCCACATTTTAGGCACAAAGTTAACTAAAACACACTTAAAAGAACATTATTCATAAAGTTTTGTTAACTAAGTCAAAACGGAGTCGATGTTTGTAAAATCTCTGAAAATGGCATGAAAAATGTAAGAAACAGGGCAAAACTGCTTCACCGTACCTCCGTTCATTCATTTTAATGCATCTTGAGCTACACTCCGAGTTAGGACCTCTAACTTATGTCATTTTCTTCGTTAGGAAATTACGAAACCGTGAGCGCGAGAATCACTCAAAACGGATAAACGACGAAGAAGTTACGCCCGAACGAAGGAACGAAGAACCGAGGAATCAGGATACGGGAGAGCTAGACCGTATACGGCCAAACTAGACCGTATACGGCCTAGCACAGACCGTATACGGCCTAGCTAGACCGTATACGGCCTAGCACAGCCGTATACGGCCTGTGTTCTCCCGTATTCACCCTATGCTCTCCCGTATACGGTCCAGTTCAACCGTATTTGCCCTAGCTCAACCGTATCGTGCGTTTGGTCAATAAAAATCAGACTTTTATTCGGGTTTGCGATACGGTTGTGCGTTTGAAGGTTTGGATACGGTCTACGGATACGGTTGTGCGTTGCCTATATATTGAAGCCTCATTTCCACATTTTCAACACAATCCAACAATTCATCCATCCAACACTCTCATACTTCAATTCTCTTCGTTTTCTTTACGTTTTTATAGTTTTACTCTCTCTCTAGGTTAGTTTAGTAGATAGTTTCTCTCTCTAGAGTTTTCTCTCTCTAGAGAGAGAGGGATAGTTAGTTGGTTAGCAGTAGAGAGAGAAGGAAGCCGGTATTGTAATCACGGTGTAATAAAAGCATTCTTGGTGCAAGACTCTGTCTTTCTTTTCAGCCGTTACGCTGCTCAATTTACTGGTGATATCTATCTTTTCATACTTATACTATGTCCGAATTATTTCTGCCTGCTTGTATGATGTATGTTACTGTTATTGCCATGCTTATTGAGTAGTGTGCTGTTGCGGTTGTTGAAATGTAGATAATTAGACGTAGGGATGATGTTGAATTAATCTTTAAAACTATATAATTGGGAATTGTTATTTTTGTTATGTCTAAAACTTATCATGCATCTAGACTTAGTTATGGATCACCCTTTCCAGTCCTTCGCGTGACTGCTACTTTAGGCTTAGAACTTGATCACCTCTAGGTACAGTAGGAAGTTATCTGTGTTATAGTACGAAGCCGTGTCTGTCACTGTAATTCGGCTGAAATACTGAGTATAGCTTTGGAAACACCACTGGTGGATTACAACGTGGAAGCTCCGGAAATAGCCGTATGTGCCAACACTGTGAACTACCTAGAGACCCTAGAATATGGCCTAGGAACCAATATAACTGTGGAAATGTTACAGTACACCGTCTGTCCACCCCTGGAACTGAAGCTATGGAAACATTTCGACATAATACACCGTACCTGTACCTAGGGATAAAAACTACAACATATTCCTGGTTACGTGGATCTGTGGAACTGTTTAAGTGTATTACATCGTGAACGGTGCCTAGTGTGGTACGCTGTGGAATGAGTATGCATTGTACACCGCTGGTGTTCCTAGGGCTGAATGACTGATTGCAAAGGAGAGTCTAGATCATGACAGAAGTAATTGAACTAATCAAACGTAAGGAATGAGTCTAGTGATGAAAGTCAAGCCCAGCAGTGGTTCAGAGTTCTTAAAACCCCTAGACTCTACAAAACTGATAGTTTAGAATAACAAAGTAATGATCTGAACATGTTTAGGAGATGGCATTTACATTTAGGTGTTAAGAACGGTCAGAATAACCCAATGGGCAGTCTGTTACCTTATTCCTGCACCCTTCAAGGGTCACTGGTCCAAAAGACAGTGTGGGGGGTTGAGCAGCCTGTTCTGATCAGAATCACGATAACCTAGGTGCTCAGTGACATACGGATTCTGGTAAATAACTAGAATAAGTAGGGACCTAGTGTTTACACCCATAATGCATTTGTCTATTAACTGAAAATGTCCCCAATTATCTTTATAATAAGCATCATCCCGACAACCGATTATCGAAGTTTCAACTGCCGCAATTCTCTATCTGTCTACCTAGCTACCGATTCTCCTCTATCTTTTATTTTACTGCACGTAGTTAATTAGTTAATTAGAAAACCAAAAACAACAAAAACCTACCTACTTGCACAAAACCATCCTAAAAGCGAACTCTGTTTTTGGCATCACTTCGTTTCAATTCGCTCCGATTTAAGAACGACCTCGAGTTATACTTGCTGCTTACTCACCCTGTGTAGTAGGTAGTATTTATAAGTTGAGCCCCAGCTCTTTATAAATTTAAAACCCACTGATCCAGCCTAGCGGTGGTTAAGTCCTGCTGACGACAAGGACGGCTCACTCTCAAGGTGAACTAAAGAGACCCGACCGTTGGGCTGGCATCAAGTTTTTGGCGCCGCTGCCGGGGAATCGTAGAGCGTTACGATTTTGAAGTCGCCTTAGATAGAATAAGCCTTTAGGAGATCCTTTTCGTATAGGTTGTCTTCAACTTATCCGAAAGTTACTTTCTTTAGAATAAATTAGCTTAAATTAGAATAAAATGAAAAATCCAAAAATATCTTTCTACGATTCGCCGCCTTCCTATCCCATTTCTCCATTCGCCAGCAAAACGACTGAAGAAATGACGACTACGGACGATGCTGAGTTCTTCAACCACTTGGAACAAGAGTTGAAATACGACTTTCACTCATCACCGGAAGAAGCCTCCGCTGGACCAGACGACGATTCTAAAACCTTAAGGAAACTCTTAGATCTTGACTTAGGAATCCATAAATCTCAACAGAAGATCTCAACTTCTGCTTCTTGCATTCCAAGCTATCAGGTTTTGCCTGCACCTGAGATTAAACATTCCTTAGAAAATATCCATAGATTCCCTGATTTTGTCGATAATGTTCATGGAAACCCTCAACCCTTTCATTCCTCATCTAATGAAGAACGAATCCCCATAAGGAATGAGGATATTCATGAACATCTTCCAAAATCACCAATTTTTGTAAACCTCGTACCGAAACCTTCGTACACCATTTATCATGTTGTAGATAAGGAAATACCGAAAGATTCAGAAGGTGATGAAGTCCGATACGTTGGTTACTCTTTTGATCCTGAGAAAAGGTTGGATGTATGCAAAGCATTTGCCTTACACTTAAATATGTCTGATTTTCCTTACTCAGTCGAGCAAAGAGGAACCATCTTAAGGATTGACATACTCGTAGGTATTCTCCACTGTCTTCCGACCCAAAAGGAAGATGGTATCTTCACACGATATCGAGAGCAAGAGCAAAAGCTTTTATCAGAAATAGATCACCTCATGGATCTGTTTGCTTGCACCAATTATCAACCGGTTTCTCAAACCATGATTAATCGTTATGTTGCAGAAATTATAAAAGATCTTGAGCTATTAACTTCTAAAGATCCCGCGATCACACTCGTCATTTCTGGAAAAATTCCATTTTTCGTAGATCCTGCCGCTTATATAATCGCCAAGTTGCAAGAAATATTTCCTGGAGCAGTCGACAACAAGATTGAAGCCGCTTTCTTTGCTGAAAGAAAAGATATCCACGTTAAACTCGCTTCATTGTTCGATCAATCCAAATTCACTTTCACCGTTTCTCAAAGATCTCTAATTTTGGATACTGCCATTGCAGTGCAAACTACATATGGTAATCCCGACTCAAAAGAGGAACTTAGGTTTCAGAGAATTTTAGGAAATCTTCTTCACGATCTTAATAATATAGACCGCGGTGTGCGAAAAGGAATTTCAAGTGAAAAGAAGGTTAGAAAGGAATTTAAAAAGTTTGTTAATAATCTGCTAGAATTAGGCCGGAAAGAACATAGGATTCTTAGCGAATTCGAAAATTTCTCATCACACCCTGCCAAGCTAGTTGATTATGTCATTAACATTCTAAAATGTGATTTTATTCCTCGCTATACTTTCTCAATGGGATTGCATCCAAGCAACTCCCTTTAAACTGTTTTGGAACAATAGTCGAGCTACAGACTTAAACCAAGCGCTTTTTGGGAGGCAACCCAAATTTTTAATTAGGTCTTTAAAATAATTTTCTTAGGTTGAAAATATGTTAGTTTAATTATTAGTTTAATTTGTTTCTTAAGAAAAAGTCAAAAAGCTCTTAAAATCTCTGTCTCCGCAAAATCTGCGCAGTTTCTAAAAACATGAAGATCTTAAATTCAAATATTTTTAGAAAATTTTTAAATTGTTTGGGTTTTTAAAGAGTCGAGATTTTAAACCAAAAAAAATATTGTTAAGTAGTTTTCCTTACGTTTTAAATAAAACCAATCTTTTTGCTGTTCACAGTTAACTACAGTCTAATACCAAATTTTAAACTTTTGCTAAAATATTTGGCTAAGTTTTTTTTAATTACCCAAATTATCTAGTAATCACATTTTAAATGGTCATTTACCTTAAATGGAAAAAGGAGGGAGATAAAAAGATGGGGAATGAGTCAAACAAAGTCAAAACACATAAAAAATCATTTTTTTCTCCTCCTTCCCCCTCCTTGGCCGACGGTTTCAACACCCCCACACCAAATCCACCATTTTCCACCATTAAAGCTCAAATCAAGCTTCATCTCTTCATCTCTAGGTCATTTTTGGTTCATTTAACATCATTGCATCTTCATTAAGGTATGATCCAAGCTTTAACCACCAAAATTCTCTAACTTTGTTAACTTAGGGTTTCAAGTTAGTTTTTAAAGATTTGTGCTTTACATTGCGAAATTGAGCTTTGATTCTTGCTTAGTGATGATATAGGATGATGTAGGAACTAGCATTACTAGTTAGATTGAAGTAATTTGATGTTTGACTTTTGAAAGATGACTCTTCTTTGACTTTTTGGCTAGTTAGTCCACATTGACCATTTGATGATTAAATTGCTTATGATAAGTTGTTTGTTGATTCATTGATGCTTAATATGGTTAGTATAGCTTATTCATTTGCTTCATTTGCGGTTAAATGTGTGTTATGGTCAAGTTAGCAAATTAAAGTAAACATGAAACGTTGACTTTTGATTAAACGTCACCATTTTGAAATAAAACTCTTGGTTAAAATGATGTTTTGACTTAAGTTGATGTTAGTGCCTTGTTTTGATTTGCTAGTTCAAGTTAGTATTACTATGAATTAGGCAAATAACTAAAGGAAACCTTATTTTGGTAAAGTCGACTTTAAAAAGTCAAAATGCTTAAATTTTAGTAATACTAGTAACCATTCCAGTTAAAGAGTCATGGTGGTGTTGTAAAATTGTATCTTTGAAAGTATCATGGTAAGTCTTGAATTAATGCTACGCTTTCCTTAAAACAACTACTTTTAAAAAATTCTAAAGTAGCATTTATAAAAAATTGCCATAATCACTTTAAAAGATCCAATTTAACAATACGATTGTCAACTAAAGAAGCTTTGTTGCATTACTTGCATGATTTGGTTAAAAATGCTAATTACTCGTTTAAATAATCATGATAGTTTGCATTTTGTATGCGGTAATAGGTTATGCTTGCCATGATAAGGTAATTACATGATTAAGATTTAGGTCTATATCATACATATGATGGTTAAGTAGTCTTTTGACTTGTCTTATAGAAATCATTAAAGACTTGATAGCCTATTATTGTAAACCAAAGTTTCTTGTGATGGTTGAAAGTTGAGTTTGGTGGTATTACTAGTTATTACAGGTTTTTGGGACTGCTCATTTTCTAAAGCCCACATTTCGAATTTTCGTTAAAAATCTAAAAAATGATCTATTCCATAAACTTGTGATTATTATTGGTAATTCACTATGTTCTTGTTTTTTCTCTTATTTACAGATGGCTGAGATTCCTCGCTATATCAGGAAATCCATCAAAGATCCAGAGATACGGGAAAAGTTTCAGACATGGATAAAACATGATTTAGGGGAAAATAGGTACATAGTGTGGGAAGACTTGGAACAGATTGGTTTAAAACAAGGTTTTGAAAGATTGATTATGTTCAAGGAAGGGAAGCGAAATCTGCGAGCCTGGAAGAATCTGTTTGAGATTAGGGAAAATGTTTATCGGGAATTAGTTGCTGAATTCATGGTTACCTTCCAGTTTGACAAGACAACTGATAAACTAAATGATGACCGAATGATCAGATTCAACTTTTTGGGCAACCCTCAACAAATGTCATTGGCAACTTTTGCTAGTCACCTTGAGCTATACACTGAGTATCAAGTCACTACTCCGTTCTTCTTGAAAGCAAATAGAGAGGTGAAACAGCGAGACCACACTGCTATCTGGCAAGAATTAACTGGAAATCAATTTCAGTCTAATGTCAAGGCCACCAGTTTTCTTGATAAGCACCATCAGGTTCTCCACAACCTCCTTGCATGTAGCATTCGAGGAAAAAGAAAGACCAAAGGAGCTGTTGGAGTAAAAGATTTGCTGATTATCAAGAGCATTATAGAGCAGGAGCACGTTAATGTTGCTTATATAGTTGCTGATAGGATCCTCACTGAGTCAGGATACACCGAGTCAGAGTCTGCTTACATGGGAGCAGTAATCACTAAGTTAGTTAAGAGAATGGGGCTGTTAACTGAGGAGGTGATCGGTAACTTGACACCGGTAGTGAACAGGGTATCTAAGCCGTATAACATCAACTACATGGTCAAAGTATGGTTGCTAGAGAAGGATGTTGATGGGCAGATTAGATGGAAGGAGGGTGAGATCATTCCGGGAGTTCAAATGAGACCCCCGAGGAGCAAGAGTGTTAGGTTTGAGTTTGATGACAGCACAGTCCACCGACAGCCTAGGACCACTGTTGCTCATGAGCGAGAGGAAGGAGAGACTGCCGCTGCTGAGGCACAAAGTCCACTGATACCGCCTGCTCGAGAGTTTGGTTGGGGAGATCCGGTGACATCCGAGCTCATGTACGGTATGTTGGGTATGCTTAACTCACACTACACACAGGACACATATTTGGCTGCTGAGTTTGGATTTCCACCACCTGCACGCCCTACATGGGTATGCGGCCCACGACCACCCAACTACCACACCATGCCACTACACCCACTTTCCATGACACCATCCACTACCACTATTCCTTACACTACCATACCACCCACATCTTCCACCCGCACTGTGCCCATCGAGATCCCTCGCGCCCGCCGTACCAGGACTACTCCTGCGGCTGAGCCGGTTTTCTCTGTGCACACTGCAACACCTCATATGCCGCATATCCCATATGTTGGGCAGCCATCCTCCCGTGCCATGACCCGTCCAGGACCAGCTGAGTCAGCCATATCAGACACATCTTCAGAGACAGACTCACCTCAGTCAGGTTTTAGATAGGACATGCAGGTTGACGAACAGGTTCAGGTTCAGGCTGACTATATACCAGACATGACTACTGCTGCTTTGCCTACTTTGTCAGGACTCACAGGGATGTTTCAGAGCAACCCAGTGCCATCCTCCGAGCTTCCACCGTACCAGATGCTTGGTACTTCCCTTGGATCGTATGAGATTGCAGACATGGGACTAGATCCCAATTTCCATTTGTACCCGATCCAGCCACCAGCATCAGGCAGACAGCGCAGTTCATCTTCAGCATCAGTCTCTCGCAGAGCCTCGAGTGGACAGCACTCTGCTTCACGTGCTGGACCTTATGGCTCCATGCCACCTCCAGCTCATGGACCACCAGCCAACCAGGATCTTCCTCGACCTTGATCTCATCTTATTTCACTATCATTTATGTTGGATGACTGTATTACTCTATTACTAGTATTTGGGATAACTGTATTAACTGTTGCTGTAGACTTGTTATGGTTTCAACCTGTGATCTGGTTGGACCCGCCTATCTATCTTATCTTATCGTTTATCTATTATTTTACTTATGTTATGTTTTGTTTAGTTAATTTCTAGGTTACTTGCGAATAATAGAGAGCAGTAGATACTATAAAAATTTCCCAAAGAGAGCCCGAGATGACGCACAAATCACGCAAAGATCCTGATTCGAGCCTATTGAACTACCCTACCAACTCAGAATCTTCAAACACACATCTCAGTCTTTTCTAGGGGAGTTTTTCGTTCCACTTTCTTAATGATTTGTTTTCATCGCCTATAAATCTCCGTGTTTCCCATCATGCTTAAATTCTAAAGTGTGGGATTATAAATCCCACACAAATCAAACCAACTTAGAAATAGAGTTCCAAAATATTTTCAAGCTTTAAGTGTGGGATTCCTCCCAAAAAGAAGAATTTTAGACTTAGTTTGAGAACATTAGGGACAATGTTCCTCTAAGTGTGGGATACACGGTATGATATACCGTATTCTTTGACTTTGATTGCTTGTCCAAAGTATAACTTTCTTAAAAACAAGTCTAACTTCGACAGTGAAGTTTTCACTCATTCAGTTGGCTTAAAATTTTTCTAAAAACCTCATTTGTGCTAAAATTTTTAAATTTTTGACTCTAAATAATTTTTGAGAAAGATTGATTTTTCCAAAAATGGATTAAACTGCTTTGGAAAGTAAGATAAGTTAAGATACGAGTCCCTTAAAAATGAAATGTTAATTGAAGAGCATCGCACGGCTAGGCACATACACCCTTTTTGCAGTGAGGTACTTGAGCCAATAAAAGCATTCATCTTTAATGCTTCACTTCTTCGTTTGATGTGTGTGCCGATGTATGTGCTTTGAGTTAGAACTTGCTCTCGGTATACGCTTCGAGACCACACCAATGGGCACCGTACGCGGTGAAGGTACAGTCAGAGGACCTTGACATTTCATAGGATTAAAACCCCATTTCTTAAAAGCCTAACCCATCCAACTCTCATTCATGAGTGTTGAAGATCCACTAGTTAAACCCTTTGAGCCTTAACCTTTCATTTCTTCAAAACCACCATTCACTACCTACCCTCACCTTTTCAAAAATTTTAAACTTAGAACGTTTTGGAGTTATGAAAAGCGTTATTTAGGCATCCTTGCCACTTTTGTCTCAATTTCTCTCTGTGTTCTCTCAGAAATCTTGCGTGTGTTAAAATTCATATATCTATTGAAAGCAAAAATTCAGGTGCGAAAAATTGGCACCTTTTCTGAAAAGCTCAGTTAAAATGAGATGTCAAAAGGGCAAAGTGTCCAGGATCTCTCGAAAAATATATAGAAAAGAAAAGAAAAAAAAAAAAAAAGAGAGAGAAAAATCTCCGAAAAATTCCCACAAAAATAAAATAAAGCTTAGTGCTTGAAATTCTCGAAAGAATGCCTATTCAGAAAATCAGTCAACTCCGCGTGCGTTCTCGAGAAGAAAGTCATCAAAGCTACCTTTCTTCATAAATAAAATTCCTTCGTGTGCATTTCCCGTTTTAAAGAGTGTCTAGATAATTCGATTCATAACTTTAGGACCTCTAAGTTTAAATAAAATACCCCGTTTTTCACTTCCAAAAATTCACCATCCTCCGTACCCCTTTGTTCCATCACCCACTCAAAAACCCGAAAAATGTCTTGGGATGATTAGCACCGTTCTCATTGAAGTGGTGGAGATCCGATTCTTGATCAAGCCTATGATGAGAAGCAATACATGACTGGCTTTATGAGCGATTTCGTTTGATTAGAATGATAGGAAACCCGATACACTTTGAGTGAATTGAGTGACCACCTTTGTGAGATCGCCTAGTCATGTACAATATCCATCGAGAATTGTGAAAGTATGCCAAGGTTAACATTTCAGGTTTAAGGGGGGACTATCTTAATGATGCTTGCTTTCTAAAAAGGTTTACTCAGTTTTTGATAAATCGATTGATCTCTGGTTGTTTACTTTCAAAGATTCTCAAAACCAGATTTTTCAAAACCTTATAGCAGGTGAGAATTTTAAAGTTTGCTTGAGGACAAGCAAAAGTCTAAGTGTGGGATATTTGATAACACGTAAAAAGTCATGTTTTTACATACGTTATCTTCCACATTTTAGGCACAAAGTTAACTAAAACACACTTAAAAGAACATTATTCATAAAGTTTTGTTAACTAAGTCAAAACGGAGTCGATGTTTGTAAAATCTCTGAAAATGGCATGAAAAATGTAAGAAACAGGGCAAAACTGCTTCACCATACCTCCGTTCATTCATTTTAATGCATCTTGAGCTACACTCCGAGTTAGGACCTCTAACTTATGTCATTTTCTTCGTTAGGAAATTACGAAACCGTGAGCGCGAGAATCACTCAAAACGGATAAACGACGAAGAAGTTACGCCCGAACGAAGGAACGAAGAACCGAGGAATCAGGATACAGGAGAGCTAGACCGTATACGGCCAAACTAGACCGTATACGGCCTAGCACAGACCTTATACGGCCTAGCTAGACCGTATACGGCCTAGCATAGCCATATATGGCCTGTGTTCTCCCGTATTCACCCTATGCTCTCCCGTATACGGTCCAGTTCAACCGTATTTGCCCTAGCTCAACCGTATCGTGCGTTTGGTCAATAAAAATCAGACTTTTATTCGGGTTTGCGATACGGTTGTGCGTTTGAAGGTTTGGATACGGTCTACGGATACGGTTGTGCGTTGCCTATATATTGAAGCCTCATTTCCACATTTTCAACACAATCCAACAATTCATCCATCCAACACTCTCATACTTCAATTCTCTTCGTTTTCTTTACGTTTTTATAGTTTTACTCTCTCTCTAGGTTAGTTTAGTAGATAGTTTCTCTCTCTAGAGTTTTCTCTCTCTAGAGAGAGAGGGATAGTTAGTTGGTTAGCAGTAGAGAGAGAAGGAAGCTGGTATTGTAATCACTGTGTAATAAAAGCATTCTTGGTGCAAGACTCTGTCTTTCTTTTCAGCCGTTACGCTGCTCAATTTACTGGTGATATCTATCTTTTCATACTTATACTATGTCCGAATTATTTCTGCCTTCTTGTATGATGTATGTTACTGTTATTGCCATGCTTATTGAGTAGTGTGCTGTTGCGGTTGTTGAAATGTAGATAATTAGACGTAGGGATGATGTTGAATTAATCTTTAAAACTATATAATTGGGAATTGTTATTTTTGTTATGTCTAAAACTTATCATGCATCTAGACTTAGTTATGGATCACCCTTTCCAATCCTTCGCGTGACTGCTACTTTAGGCATAGAACTTGATCACCTCTAGGTACAGTAGGAAGTTATCTGTGTTATAGTACGAAGCCGTGTCTGTCACTGTAATTCGGCTGAAATACTGAGTATAGCTTTGGAAACACCACTGGTGGATTACAACGTGGAAGCTCCAGAAATAGCCGTATGTGCCAACACTATGAACTACCTAGAGACCCTAGAATATGGCCTAGGAACCAATATAACTGTGGAAATGTTACAGTACACCGTCTGTCCACCCCTGGAACTGAAGCTATGGAAACATTTCGACATAATACACCGTACCTGTACCTAGGGATAAAAACTACAACATATTCCTGGTTACGTGGATCTGTGGAACTGTTTAAGTGTATTACATCGTGAACGGTGCCTAGTGTGGTACGTTGTGGAATGAGTATGCATTGTACACCGCTGGTGTTCCTAGGGCTGAATGACTGATTGCAAAGGAGAGTCTAGATCATGACAGAAGTAATTGAACTAATCAAACGTAAGGAATGAGTCTAGTGATGAAAGTCAAGCCCAGCAGTGGTTCAGAGTTCTTAAAACCCCTAGACTCTACAAAACTGATAGTTTAGAATAACAAAGTAATGATCTGAACATGTTTAGGAGATGGCATTTACATTTAGGTGTTAAGAACGGTCAGAATAACCCAATGGGCAGTCTGTTACCTTATTACTGCACCCTTCAAGGGTCACTGGTCCAAAAGACAGTGTGGGGGGTTGAGCAGCCTGTTCTGATCAGAATCACGATAACCTAGGTGCTCAGTGACATACGGATTCTGGTAAATAACTAGAATAAGTAGGGACCTAGTGTTTACACCCATAATGCATTTGTCTATTAACTGAAAATGTCCCCAATTATCTTTATAATAAGCATCATCCCGACAACCGATTATCGAAGTTTCAACTGCCGCAATTCTCTATCTGTCTACCTAGCTACCGATTCTCCTCTATCTTTTATTTTACTGCACGTAGTTAATTAGTTAATTAGAAAACCAAAAACAACAAAAACCTACCTACTTGCACAAAACCATCCTAAAAGCGAACTCTGTTTTTGGCATCACTTCGTTTCAATTCACTCCGATTTAAGAACAACCTCGAGTTATACTTGCTGCTTACTCACCCTGTGTAGTAGGTAGTATTTATAAGTTGAGCCCCAGCTCTTTATAAATTTAAAACCCACTGATCCAGCCAAGCGGTGGTTAAGTCCTGCTGACGACAAGGACGGCTCACTCTCAAGGTGAACTAAAGAGACCCGACCGTTGGGCTGGCATCATATGCATAGCTTTTAATACACAATTTAAACAACTTGTACATATAACTTTATCAACAGAAGCACATGAATTGTGCATGCTGTTTTATCAACTTACACATATAACATTTAACATACGAGTTAAACAACTCATACACATAGCTACACATACCTTTCCATTCAGCTTACACATATACAGTGTGCATTTTCTTTATCGCATAAGCACATAACGTGTGCTTTTACTTTTCACCTTTTTCACATAATGTCGCACCCCCAAATTATGATGCGGAAGCGGGTCGGTTCGGGGCGCGACTAATCAATACACAAAGCACACAAGATTTCATAATGAACGACCACTACATGCGTCGTTTACAAAATACATTGATATTATAAAAGTTTTACACTGTTATAATATAGTTTACAAAAGCTCCTGAGTTCAAATGATAGAGATTCTATGGCATAACTAAATTATACAAAATATAGTAATGCATGACAATCTCTTGATGTCTGAATGTGACTCGAGCTAATGGGCATCTTGAGTGGCAGACCTACTGCTGCTGAGCACCTGTGATACATGCTAAAATGGGTCAGCGAAAACGCTGGTGAGCTCACAGGTTTGTATGTCAACACATATTTGTATGAACCGCAAGATTTAATGATAATTGAATTTAAAATGCAATTAAGCAAAATAAAAGTTATACAGCCATGAGCACATAGTTTGAGCTTAACACGAGATGTCAGGTCCACATTTAAGGTATCCTGATCGAGTTGCCTCCTACGAGTGCCTAATCAACACCCGTCTTCCCAAATATTAATACATCCGTTTGACAGGTTAGTGCGTGCTAACCCGGATGAGGCTGGTCAGACCTATATGATATCATATACTAATATTCACGCTACTAGGTATTACCAAACTATGCTGATGGAGGGCTTTAAAATGATTAGAGAAAATAACTCATGTAGTATTTGATTTAATGCTACTTGCGTTCATATTGTAAAACAAAACAAGCAATGGATCACACCCCTGAGAAAACATATTTAAAAAGGGGCTATGAGACTCACCTGAGCCTAATGAATTGTTAGCCAACAATTATGATGATTCACAATGATTTTGATGTCGTTACAACAACTGAACCTGCAGGGCGTCTGAGACGCGCAAGGTTTTGATAAATGATTAGATTCTTAAAACCTGCCGGGCGTATCAAACGCGCATGGTTTAATTGATTTGATGACACTACGGACCATCTTTGCTAGTTATTCCCTTAACTAGTTTTGACCAAATACTTTGGTTAGTGATTATGTTTTGAGTTTGTGAAAATGGATACGGCCCATTGGTGATTGTTTGAAATAATAATTCTTCAATTATTATTACTACTTTCATTTGTTGTGAACTTATAAAAACATATTTGAAGTGTTTAAATGTTGTATCGTATAAGTATGAAATATGTCGCGATGTCTGACACTTAGTGTAGACCTTTAGTTTTAAGTTTATGGAAAAACGGAGGTCCGAAAACTAAAATATGTCATTTTGGACCCCTAGATGACTCCGGATGGCCTAAAACTGACTAGGCTAAGGTACTTAGCCTTGACCATTTAGCTGTTTTTGAATGACCGAGCGAATTTGAGCCCAATCCGTTACAATAAATTTTTCATCGAGAAGCTACCCTGTTTTAACTTGTTAAATCGTCGACGTTTTCGAAAATTTACTTGTTCTGTTTTAGCTAGAATTCACAGGGCTAGTTTATTGATCCGTTGGATCAGGAAATATAACGGGGGAATCCGCCGTATTCATTTGAATACGCCGTATTGGTGGCTTTTGTGGGGAATACGCCGTATTCATTTGAATACGACCGTATTCATGAAAAATTGAGGGAATACGCCGTATTCATTTGAATACGACCGTATTCATGAAAAATAGAGGGAATACGCCGTATTCCCTTGAATACGCCGTGTTCATGTTTTCTGGGCGGGAATACGCCGTATTCCCTTGAATACGCCGTATTCCGAGGTCTGGTTCGAGTCTGTCGCTCCAAAATTCACCCAAAAACCCATTATAATCCGCAAACAACCAATAATGATCTATCCTAACATTAATACATGATGATATACGTTATTTAAACATGGAATTACAAAGTTTGAGTTAACGATTCCTTACGATTTTAAAAATGGAGGTCGGACGGTGATGATGATGAAAACGAAGGAGATGATGATGAAGATGATCACGATGATGATGATGCTCTAGCTGCTACTTCTTGTTGTAATTTGTTATTGTTGTTGTTTTGATTTAGAGAGTGAGCCGAGAGAGATCAAGATAGATAGATAGAAAATGAAATGAAATGAAACAAAGGGTGGGTTCGGTTTGTTTATGCCCAGCTCCAATTATTGGAGTTGGGTGGCTCAAATGTGAAGTACAAAATACCCGTGTTTTTGTACCCGATCGAAAAGTAATAAAATGTTTTAATTCGATAAATTTCTATAATTGATATCGCACTTATTTTAATCGAAGTATTTTAATAAAAATACTTTTAATGAGATATAAAAATATATCATTGTTTTATGTTTTAGAGACGGACACGATTCGAGTGGTTTCGTTGCGTTTGAGTAAAAGGTTATAAAACGAAATATGTTTTATTTCAACCAAAGTAACTAGTAATTATTATTTCAAATAATAATTCATTGTTTAAGAGTTTTGTAGCGAACGTTTTGATTTGTACGATACGTAATAATTGATATATATTATCAAAATAATATATAATAAATAATGAGTTATTAAATAAAAATTCTTATATTATTTAATATTGTTTTTCACCAACGCCATATCATATGAATCGGAAATTCGGCCGATTTGAAAATGAACGATTAAATCTAATCGAGTACTGATATATATTCATCAATATATATTTTGATACATACAATTAGCCTAATACATAGCACTAATTACATGTAATTCCAAATGATTAGGAGCTAAAAACTAGTCCTAATTTGACGGGTGTCACACATAAGCACATAACATGTGCTTTTACTTTTCACTTATCACTGTTCCATAGCAGAGAGCGTAATAATAAACACGATGTGCAATATTCACAACTGTTTCTTATACCAAATCAACCTTCCGGTAACAACCATTACATACGACATACAGTACACACTGTAGTAACTTATAAACATTAGCAAGTTCTTTCGATTCTTTCCACATGCACACACATAATATACATTTCATTTACCTTTATGGTTGCATAGTTACTGGGCACATATCTTACCCCTTTAATCATCTGATCCTTTATACAGGTCATTTATACATACACTTGAACATCTTAAAACACATACTTATTTAAAACAACTTTTCCAATCTGGAACTAGCAATATGCTAGAACCTTCACATTCTTTTTGTTCTCCAATACTGTACACATACTTAATCCTTTTCAACCAAATGACCCCTTGCATAGGTCTTTAGTATATAATCACATATACACTTTAAAACATTTAATTACATACAGTTCTTGGAACAAATAACTATTCATAACAATCTTTACACATTGACAGTTGCTTTTCACTTTAACAATAACTGTAAAAGTGGCATTGAAAGTCACCTTACACATATCAGAAATAATCATTTCAACTTTAATCATAACAGCAGATAAGCTAGTACTTGCACATTGGCCTAACTAGCATTAGGCTAGAAATTCTTTACATTTGCAACTAGTCATTCACCATATTACAGCTATAATCATAACATCTCCTTAGTTATGTGAAACCTTTTACATCGATGTAATTTTAATTCATTTGGTTTCACTTACATAGTGAATTAACTTATCTTTTAACACAAAACATGCTACTTTCACTTTCAGTTCACAATTTAACTTTTACTAGTTGCATCTTAGTCACATTACTTCGTCATTTCCTTAGTAACGTACAAATATTTACATATACAACTTTTCCAATGGCGACATCATTTCTTTAACATAGGCTATTCGGGTCTTCACAACCCTTATTCAGCCTTTAACATCATGATTTATAATTATTCATTCACGTTAAGTCATATCATAATCAATTACTATCCTGTCATTATATTTCATTTCATGAAATCATATCTCATTTCTATCAAATTTTATGATTTCCTCCCCCACTTAGGGTCCTTCTATCACTCTTTTCAAATTATGTGTCAAACTTCTGATCAGTAATGGGACTTACCCTTTATTGTGCCCATAATTTATTCGGCAATAAACATAATGACAGTAAGTTTAATCATAAACATCTTTATCAATCAACTTTTCACAACTTTGACCACTTACTGTCTTCCCTTCCATACCCAATCAAAGCTAATCATCACTAGTCCCATTATATACTTAACAATCATGAATCACCCGTATGTCTTAATATAATAAAACCACGTTGGCCAAGCGTCATTTTATTATACCAGTCTCACACTTCTATTCATTATTGTCAGATATATACTGGTTCCAGTGTGACTATACCTTGATTTCATAAAACTTGAACGATCATATAAAACTTTAATCTACACAACAATATGTTATGAAGATTTTAACTTAACACAGAAACTTGCATATAAAGCATACTTTATCATATCTTTTCACATTGAATTCTTAACATAATAACTGACATTAGTCAATACTTCTGATCATCTAAAACCTTGAACACATAATAAGTGTTATACTTTACAAATCAACTTAACTATCATAAGTTTTTAACCATTAATTGAGCAATGGACAGAGATTTCTTTCATTACTAAACTTACTCTTTCACTTTACCTTTGTACACGTGTCCTATCTCAATTATAGCTAACATAATTCAGCTATTCTTAACACTTTTCAATCTCTTCCATGCTCAATATATATAACTTTAACTTTACACAACTTAATGTATGCTATTTCATATATAAAGGGTCTTTGAGGCACCCTAATCAACCAGTATGTATGCAGGTATAATATCAACAAAGAAGGTACATGTAAACACATCGGGGCCCATAAGTCGTTTCTATGTTTCCTTCTTCACTTATCTTGACTGAAAGTAAATACACAATTGCATAACTCTCTGGCACACATGCAATTTGAATTATATAATTATTACTTAACCGAACACTTAAACACTTTTCGTAACGTCTTGACAACAAACATATAACAGAAATTTTACTTGCTACCACATTCACTTCATATCACTGTGAGTATGAAACTACTCACATAATCAACTTCACATAAACAAGTAATTCCATATAACCAATTAACATCTTTCAATTAAACAGATAGTTCTTTTCACATAACAACTTATCACTTAATGATAACATAGTATAATAATCATGTCATCATTTCACATAATTTATCTTAACATGTACTTCTCACACTTAACATCTTATATTTTGCTTATTCACAATTGATCAGGAAGACCTACCTCTTCTTATATCAATTTATAATCATATCATAACCTGCTTAATTCATAAACATTTGACAAACCATAAAGGATAGTTGTTTGAAAAATCTTTGTCAAAGTAAATAAACCATGAATGATTATAATTTTGTAACAAGAATGTCTTATACCATGCTTCTTGATAATCATAATAATTAAAATATGGGAGAGTAGGAAAATTAGCAAGGGTCTTCTTAATATATGGTCTTGATCCCCATTCTTCTAGAGTTAAAATCCTTCTAATCCTTACTTTGCTAAAATCAATTTTTGAGGGATCCCTTGGGTTCATATTATGCTCTACAATGATTGATTCTAAATCAATGAGAATAGTCTGATAATATTCTCTGGTCTTATGCTCATCATTAAAGAAATCGCAATCTCTTGGAAATATGTAATTGATTAAACCTCGAAAACTCTCTTTTACCTTTTCAACCTCACATGGTTCAAGAAGTTTGATCATATGATGATAAGGATTTTTTATATAAGGAATGGGTTCGAAGTCTGATTTTGAGGATTTAGAAGTAGAAGTTTTGTTTATTGAATTTTGAGTAGAAGTTGAAATGGGTGAAAATATACTAGAATAGGTGGGTGAAAAAGGTGGTCTTGGTCTTGGTCTTGGTCTTGGTCTTGGAGGCAGGATCATAAAAACAATAAAATTAAAATTAACATGTTAAATGTTGTTTTACAAAATCAATTATAAGGTTAAAACTTATATTTGTTACAAATATAATTTGCAAGCATACAAGCATAATTAAGATTAAAATTAAAAGAGTAAGAAATAGATTAAAATACCTGAGATATTATTATCAAAAAACTTTTGACAATTACATGGAAGAACTTCTTGACAATCTTTACAAACATAGGGAGAAATTAAAATTTGAAAATCTAAAGTTATTGAACATCGGGTGGTTGACAACACTACTTTTAAAGGGTTTTTGGCTTTCATACATTGGAAGTTTTTTATTGAAGTGTTGGTGTAGAATTCATTTGCTAGGAATTTTCTTTCGTGCTTTGTAATGTCTTCTGCTTGTTCTTTTATAATCTTAAAAGTCTTCTTGAATAATTGCCAACATAATTAGTATCCGACAACTTCATTTCTTCTTTTTAAAATTGTAGAGAATCTTACCACTTTTATCTTTCTTTTGAATAATGGTGATTGATAACTTTGTCCAATTGTAGAATGATTGTAGCACTAAGTTGCCTTTTGTAGAAAAGATTCCACTAATGGAGATTAGTGGTTTGTCCACTTGTAGAATTTGCTTTTGTAGAAATATTCCACTAGATTGCTTGTCTTGTTACTGAATGATCTCCTTGTCGGTCATAATTTGATAATTGTTATAGAAACGGGCTTTTTGATAATATACCTTTGATAATTTTTAGTTTTACATTTTACATAGGGTAAAAATGTTGCAACACTTATTTCATAATTAAAGACTTAAAATAACAACATCGTATGGGTCTTGAGCATCTTGAAGCGGATCTTGATCATTGTTTGAACTGCCTGATGTAGAATTCTTAATTTCATTGATAATCTTCTAAATTTCTTCTGGAGAAGAACATGCTGCTTGAATTCTTGATACAATATCTAAACTTTCACCTTTGATAGTCCTTTGAATAAGGGTTTGATAACATAACTTATAATATTCATCAACGGCTTGAGTTCCTGCTTTTTCACTTGGAAATTTATTCCACCACTTAACACGATAATGTCTATATAATGTTGGAGGTGATAATGGAGTAGTCTGAGCTTCTTGATAAAATACGTCCATGACATAATCCAAGGTAGTCTTAGAACACACATATATTGAAGAGTGTATTCAAACAATGGTGTTCCTTCTCTCTCAAAATATTTTTTAAATTTGTTGAATGCTTCTATAACAAATGGAGGAAATGCTTCTAGACAAATTCCCATATATTGGAACCATCTGACAAACCATAAAGAATAGTTGTTTGAAAAATCTTTGTCAAAGTAAATAAACCATGAATGATTATAATTTCGTAACAAGAATGTCTTATACCATGCTTCTTGATAATCATAATAATTAAAATATGGAAGAGTAGGAAAATTAGCAAGGGTCTTCTTAATATATGGTCTTGATCCCCATTCTTCTGAAGTTAAAATCCTTCTAATCCTTTGCTAAAATCAATTTTTGAGGGATCCCTTGGGTTCATATTATGCTCTACAATGATTGATTCTGACTCAATATAAGAATAGTCTGATAATATTCTCTGGTCTTATGCTCTTCATTAAAGAAATGGCAGTCTCTTGAAAATAAGTAATTGATTAAACTTAGAAAACTCTCTTTTATCTTTTAAATTTTTTATATAAGAAATGGGTTCGAAGTCAGATTTTGAGGATTTAGAAATAGAATTTTTTTTTATTGAATTTTGAGTAGAAGTTGAAGTGGGTGAAAATATACTAGAATAGGTAGGTGAAAAAGATGGTCTTGGTCTTAGAGTCATGGGAGCAAACCTAATTGGTGTTGGTAATGCTAGAAAATTTTGCTTGGTAGGTGTTGAAGAACTTTCTTTTGATAATGTTCTCTTTGATAAAACATGTTTTTGAGAAGAATTAGGATTCATGTTCCCTAAAAAAATTCTCTTGATAAGAAATCTGGTAAAGTATTATTTTCTCCTTTAATGAATTCAATTTGAAAATCAAAATTGCTTAATAATGCTTGCCATCTTGCAAAAATCGGTTTAGAAATTAAATTTTTTATATCCTTTTCTAAAATATATATTGCAGATAAACAATCAATTCTCAAAATAAAATTTTTCATATATAAATCATCTTCAAATTTTTTAATGTTTAAAACTATGCTTAAAATTTCTTTTTTAATAGTAGAATAGTTTTTCTGAGTTTCATTCCATGATCCTGAATAAAACCTAACTAATTGTTCACTATTATTATTAGGTAACTTTTGTTTTAATATACCTCCATATCGTAAATTAATTGCATCTGTTTCAACTATAAGATTGGCCTCAGGATGAGGAATATTTAAACATGGCAAAAAAAATTATTTTTTCTTTTATGTGTCTTGCTATATTAGTATGTTCATCTGTCCATGGTTTAGGATTTTTCTTTAATCTATCATATAAAGGTTTACAAATAATTCCTAAATCATTAAAGAAATCATGTATATAATTTAAACATCATAAAAATCTTCGTAATTGATTTTTATCTTTTATTTCATTAGGAAATTTAGTTGAAAATTCTAAACTCATATCTATTGGTTTTATAGTTCCTTGAATTATATTATATCCTAAAAATCTTATTTCTGTTTGGAATAAAGATATTTTTGTTGGTGAAACAGCTAATCCATTTTTATATATTATGTCATAAAATGCATTTAAATGTTTAAAATGTTGCTCTATATATTTTGAAAATATTAGAACATCATCAATATAAACTATTGCAAAATTTCCTAAAGGTAGAATTATATCATTCGTTATATTTTGAAAAAACCAAAGGGCATTACATTCCATTCATAAAGTCCAAAGGGAACATTAAAACCTGTTTTATATTTGTCTTCTTCTTTTATTTGAATTTGCCAAAATCCAGATTTCATATCGAACTTAGAAAATATTTTTGAATCATAAAGCTTTTTTAATGAATCTCTTTTGTTGGGTATAGGATATCTAATCCAATCTAAGACTTTATTTAAGGGCTTATAATTTATGACTAACCTAGGTGCTCCTCTTTCAATCTCAGCATTGTTTATAACATAAAAGGCTGAACATGACCAAGGAGTTTTTGATGGTCTTATGAGTTTCTTTTCTAATAAATCTTGTATTTCTTTTTTACAATGTTGTTCTAGTTCTATCGACATATGTATATATTTTGATTTTGTAGGAATATTTTTCTCATTAAAATCCTTAATATAGGGTAATCCTACTATATGTTGTTTTCTTTTCCAAAATGCATTTGGTATAGTTGCACATACATTATTTTTAAATTTTTCTTCTAATAATTTTATTTTAGTTTGTATAGTTTTATCTTTTAATTGATTACATATTCTTTTGTCAATTATTTCATTTACTAGATATTTTACTTGTTTCTTTTTATTTTCTAATATATTTATTTCCTTGGTTACAATTGGGTGAATAAGTTCAAAAAATATCTCTTTATTTAAGACTTTAGTAGTTAAACCTTTTTCATCTGCAATGAAAGGATATAATTGTAACATAAATGGTTGTCCTAATATGAGCTGAGAAGTTAAATTCTTTACTAGAATTAGTTGAGTATCATAGCAGTAATTTTCTTTACATATATGAACATTAGATAATTTATAATTTATTTTTAATCTAGATCCACTTGCTGAAGATAATTTTTCAGTGGATTTTTCATAATACTGGGTTAGGATTAACCCTTCTTGAATACAATTTAAATCTGCTCATGAATCTAATAAAGCTGTTAATGATAACTTAAAATTTTTATTAATAACTATTGTTAGTTTTGTATACCACCTTTGATAATTTACTTTTCTTATTATATTTATTATTTTAGGTTCATCTTCTGACTTTTCTTCATATAATGATTTCTCGTCATTTTCTAATTTTTCTATTCTTCGTTTTAGTATTTTTATTTCTAATTTTACATTATTAAGTTCTTCTTGTAATTCTGGAATTATTAGGGGATTTATATTTTTATTAAATCTTTTACAAATTTCATTAAAATTATATTCTTGTTTATGATCTATAGGTTCTTCTTCTTTATTATTTAATTTTTCTTCTAATTTCTGAAAATATATCTTTTTTATATATTTATTTTCTTGATAACATCAAATAATATTATATTTATATACTAATATTCCCTAGTTTTTATATACTTTTATTGCATTTATATGGATTTAGATACTTATAATGTTAATATTTGCAAAACAGGTATAAAGTAAGCTTAAGTTGAAGAAAGGAACGAAAAAGAGACCAGAATGAAGAAAATAAAGACTAAACCTATAGTTGAAGATTAAATGGGCTAAAAGAGGTTAAAATTCGGATTTGATAGAGTTTGGGCCAAGCATTGAAGCATGGACCACGAATTGGAAGATTCTAGAAGTGAGATCCAATCGACGGTTGAAGAGCTCAACCGGCGGTTGAACCTGAAAGAGTTAAGGCGGTGGAGATCACAGACTTGAAGTCCTAGACAAACACCTCCAACCGACGGTTGGAAGGCTAAACCAGCGGTTGGGAGGTCAAATCTGAAAACTATAAATAGAGACCTCGGCCAAACCATTCAATATACGATTTCAATTTACTAAATTCGATTCTAGGGGTTAAGAGTCGATTAGGGTTACGAATTTGGAGGCTAGGAAGCTAGGGTTTGAAGGTTTTCAACCCTACGAAGAGTTAGTTCGTTAATTGGTTCGGTTTTTTTATCCTTGTAACTTCAATAATGTTTATTAGGTTATTATGGATTTTGTTTATTTGTTTTCAATGATGAATTTATATTCTTATTGTGTTTATTTAGATGAATATTACTTGAATGATAATTGGAATTTATGTTTATGTTGGTATTGAATTATTGAATATTTATTATGCATTAATAAATTATTGTGTTAAATTATATGATTAAGTTGTTCTTACATGATTAATTGATTTATATCATAAACTTCAATAATGTCTATTGGGTTTTTATAAGTGAATTGATTATGCACAATTGTGGCTTGATACGAATGTTTCGTGATAGATTCAGAACGTATAACTTATGAATTATAATTAATGTGGTAATTTAAACATCGTGGTACGAACTTGCTATAATAGATTGTTGATAGGTTTAGTAGAATAAGTTAAGTAATCAATAATATAGAAGGTTTCTATATTGTTTAACTTATACTTGTAAGGAAGTTAACTAAGGTTTAGAGGCTTTCTACATTTGTTAATTTACCAATAAATCAACCAACGAATCAATAAACATAAAGGAAAATTATAATTGAAGTAAAGCTAATCTAAATAAATACAATCTTCTATCTATCTAATTATCCCTAATTGTTCTTAATTGCCTTAATTGTTTTAAGTTTATTTTAATTTAGTATCAAAATTAAATATGTTCGTATGGAACTAAAACGCCCCCCATTTATCTGTAATATTAATTGTAAATATAGGGTTGAATTAATTATTTTAATACTGTTCTATGTGTTCGATACCTGGACTTACTTATAAGCTATATTATACGAACGGGTATTCTTGCATGGCTTGTGTGATAATATTACTCTAGTATTTCCTATTTATTAAAACTTCTTATTTTAAACTCTAATCACACGACATCAAGTTTTTGGCGCCGCTGCCGGGGAGCGGTAATTAAAATTTTTAATTGTTTCTTTGTAAATATAAATTTTTGTACATCGTAAGTCAATCGAAAAATCGGCTCACCCATTGTGATTACAACACAACAGAGGTATAAGGAGGGTCGCTCTGCTTCCCGAGAGGGGTAGGTTTTTAATAAGCTTCGCGCTGACCTACTTCTACGCTTCTGTGTATGATCATTGGAGCTACCGAGGACTTTTGACTAGCTTTGTAAAAATAACTTATTGTTTGTAAACCTTTAATTAGTTGTATTTAATTTAACATAACTATTTGTATTTGTAACATTTAATTTTGTAAATCAACTTACATCACTAATTAATATATGGTTCGCGGTTTTGGGTTGGGTATTCTTTATTCATTATGCAATTTTGAATGTGTTTTATTATTGGATTATGTTTTAGTTTACTACAACTTGATCATGAACTATATTTGTATTTACTAATTTGCTAATTTATTAATTTCGCTTATTTCTAATCTCATTTTCTTTTTAAATTTTAATTTTACTAGTACCACTGAAATTGTTTTCTGGTTTCAGGTGATTGTATGATCCGGACAACACATCCGGATCCATTAAGTCCACTTGATGAACCAGAACGAGAATTTCATTCACGAAGATGTTTATCGTACGTACCACCAAATTCACCAGTACACGGGGTATCGTCAGAAGAGGATTTAGAAGTATTTCATAATACACTTTTCAATACGGCAGAATCAGGTCAATATTCCGGTGCGGAACTCTTTGAGGATAAACCACCTTCTAATCATTCTTCTCATCACTCTTCTAGTGATTCAGAATCAGGATCAAAAATGGCAGACATAGCAAATATGACTATTGAGGACTACACGATTCAAACTCGTGGAGATACTCGACCGGGAGTAGTCCGTCCTGCAATTGCTAGAGAAGTGGAATTTGAATTGAAGGGACAATTTCTTAAAGAGCTTAGAGAGAATCCTTTCAGAGGAGAAGATAAAGAAGATGCCAATGAACATGTGGAGAAAATTCTGGAAATTGCTAATATGTTCAATATTTCTAATGTTACTAGAGATCAGGTTATGCTAAGAGTGTTTCCTTTAACACTGAAGGATGGAGCTAAGAGATGGATTAACAATGAACCAGCAGGTTCTATAACTACATAGGAGGATCTTCGTACCAAGTTTCTGAAAATGTATTGTACTCCATCAAAGACTTCAAAGATGATTGATGAAATTAAGAATTTCAAACAAAAGCCTAATGAATCTTTGTATCAAGCTTGGGAAAGATTCAAGGAAATGTTACATAAGTGTCCATAGCACGATATGAATATGCAACAGGAAATTACAGTTTTCTACAAGGGAGTTGATCGTGCAACACGTCAACAATTGGATGCACAAGGACCAGTACCTAAAAAGACTCCTACTACATCACGCACCGGGATAGAAGAGTTGGCAAAGCATTCACAACTGTGGGATGATGGATCAACAGGAAGGAAGAAATCCTTGGAAGATAGTGAAGGACTTGCAGCTATTACAGCTAAATTGGAGAGCTTAGGAAGAGATATCAAAAAGGTTAATGAACAAGTTCATGCTATCAGGATAGGTTGCGAGATATGCGGAGGAATCACTTAAAAACTAAATGTCCTAACAAGGATGTTGATTTAGCTACAGAAGAAGTAATGTATGGGGATTTCCAAGGAAATCCAAATTATCGACAGGTAACTAATTATAGAAGAACCAATCAAGGTGGAACTGGGCAGTATCAACAAGGAGCACCAGGATTCTTTGTCAAGAATGGGCAAAATCCATCTGTTTCGGATAGGATGATATCTTTGGAAAGTCTAATAGGGAAACTTATTGAGTCTAATAACAAGAGGATGGATGATTCGGATGCAGTGGTATGTAATCAAGGAGCATCTATAAAACAAATTAAGGGTTCTGTTCATCAAATTGCTAAGGTTTTACAAGAAAGATTTCCAGGAACGTTACTAGGATTTACCGAGACGGATCCAAGAGAACATGCGAAAGCAGTAATTACGAGAAGCAGTAAAACTTCTAACCCTCCTATTCTTCCTGATAAAGTTGTTGATTCTGAGCAGGTTAATAATTCAAGTGAAGAAGTAATTGAGAAAACTTCAAGTCAAGATAAAGAGGTTGAAAACCCAAAAAAGAAGCCAGTAATCAAGGATTATACACCCCCACCACCATATCCAACTGTTCTACGAAAGGGAAGAGATGATGAGCAATACCACAAGTTCTTAGAGAATTTGAAGCAGCTGCACATCAACATACCATTTGTGGAAGCTATCGCTCAAATGCAAAAATTTGCTAAATATCTAAAGGAGCTGTTGACCAACAAAAGTAAACTGTATAGCGTGACTAAAGTGACAATGAATGCAAGATGTTCAGCACTGATGCAGAACAAATTACCTCCAAAAGTCAAAGATCCAGGAAGTATTACTATACCTTGTCTAATTGGTAACATGCCTATTATTAATCATTAGCAGATCTAGGGGCCGGTATTTCTTTAATGCCATACACTTTATATACTCGGTTAGGATTAGGGGAACCAAAACCTATTCGTATGTGTATAGAATTAGCATTGTGACGTGCCACCAGCAGTCGGTTAGGAATTACCCTGTCGTTGCACCGATTACTGGCGACGTGTCAGTGGAGTTTTAAATTTGTAAATGCTGGGGCCTAAGTTTACTAGTGCTATGTGACCTAAAGGTGCACAGCAGCAAGTATGACCTAGGGTCGTTCTTCAAAACCAACGGTATTGTGAAACAGAGAAATCAAGATGTCCGAATCTAGCTAGTGAATGTTGTTTTGAAAGCAGTTGGAGGTTTGTTTTATTTGTTTGTTTTCTAAATTATACTACTAATTAGACTATGCAATAAAATAAAATAAAATAAAGGGATAACAGTCAGGATAGAGGGGGTGTTTGTTATGACTTCGTTAGCCTTGCATTGGGATGATGTTTTTAGTTTAAGTTATGAAAACATCTTTCTAAAGATTTGTATTTTATTTGTCTTGAGTATTTGTGGTGTAAGCACTAGCACCCTACTGATTGATTGCTCAATCAGTATGTCACTGAGTAACTAGGCTATCGTGATTCTGATCGTAGGAGGCTGCTCAACTCTCAACACTGCCCTGTTACGGAACAGTGACCCTTTTCTGGAATAAAAAGATTCCTGGGCGCATGCATAGAGTAACAGACCCACTAACGGTCCGACCATTCTTAACACCATAGTGATACTCAATTGAATAAAACTTTTAGGTTTAAGAATTGGTTGGTGTTTGATTACTTTCCATCAATGGTTTTGTAAAATCCAAGGGTGATAGACAAATTTGGAATACTCGATGATTCCTCGTCTTCCTTTCTGGATTCATAAACTGAGTTTGTATTTTAGATTAGAGATTCCCCATTTATGATTTAAACCAGCCCTCACTTGTATTTAACCAATAAATCCCTAGTTTATTCACAGTGTACAATACTTGTTTAAAACAGCATTTCCACGGCTTCAAAACCAGACCATGTTATTTAAACACAGATATTTAATCTGGAGTTTATTCACGGTGTACAATATGTATAAAGTATTTCCACAGCATTAAAACCAAAACACAGATAATTAATTACCCCCGATATGACGTCTTATCAAAAGGTTTTAACCACGTTTATTGGTGGAAAGGCGTTGGTTGAATATGCGATTTAAAATCATAGATGGAACGCGTAATCAAAGCACCGAGTTTTCATTTATAAGATATAATAGTTTGGAACATTAATCAACAACAGATTGTGCCCACAACTTTCATAGCTTCCACGTTCTGTACTACACACATTGGTGTTTCCAGCGCTATATAAATGAAAGTCGTTTAACGTTACTTCCGTTGTTTCATAATGACATCATCCCAATTAACGGCTAACTACATCACAACAAACACACAATATAACTACTCACTACGCATAATAACAGGTCCTAAATCTAGCATAATAACAATAGCAATCATCATTATAACAGATAAGGAAAGAGATAACCGTAACTAAAGCGTAAATTGAATAAGCGTTTGAAAGAATACATAAGCAGAACCTCCGCAATATCTTCTAGAATATTACAAATAAGCCCCTGAACTATTCCTCACCTTATTACAAAAGTAGTCCCTCCGTTAGTCTCAGTTAAATATTAACTGAGAACTAACTAACTCTAACCCTAATTCTAGAGAGAGAAAATTCAGAATGAGAGAGTAGAGAGAGACTATGTGAGAGAGAAAGTGAGAGTGAGGAAATGAGTGGAATGAAGAATGGTGTCAAATGTTGGAGGGGGTGACCCTCTATTTATAGGCAAAGGGTGAAATCAGCCGTACAAGTCACGAAGCACGCACATACAAGCAAACAAAGCACAAACGGCAGCATATGGGGCAAGGAGGGCCGTATACGGCCTTGCAGGGGCCGTATACGGTCTTTCAAGGGCCGTATACGGGGTCCGTCGGTTTTCGTTCGTTGCTTAAAACGCCCGTATCTCCTTCGTTACACGTCCGTTTGACCTGATTCTTTCGCCTACGATCTCGTAATTCCGTTACGCTTCTAATGGTACCAATTTCATATCATAACTGTAACAACCCGCTTACCATGTGTCACACCCCGTCTAAAGCGGAAACAACGGAATGCAACGCACGACTAGATCATAACACATTGATATAAAAGAAATCCACTAAATGAAATTCAACAAAATGTTATGATACCGCTTCACAACATTACAAATACAATCGTTCACATAACCAAATCTCAAATGCACTCTAACAGTCTCGCTAAGCCACATTAGTCTCAGCTCTTGGATTACTAGCTTCACCTGAAAAGAAATGCTCTAAAACGTCAACACATGGTTGGTGAGTTTGTAGGTTTTTAAATAAACAATTTATCAAGTCATATTCGTTTTGTTAAAACACATGAGTGCAATGTATATAATGTATAATAATACAATGTTCAAGAAATCACACGTTACCCACATTACAAATAAGTTACATGTTTCAACGTTTCAAATAAAAATACACGTTCAACGTTACACAAACTAACATCAACGTTCCGTTGCATCCTACGTTTCTACGTTGCTACGTTTCTACGTTCCATCATTTCTAAGTAGTCTTACCTCAGAGGTGGGATCTCCCACATGTGCAAGACCACAACGTTTCTATCATCGTTCCACACAAAATAACCATATACATAAGCTATGCTCTATTCACGTTATCGTTCCACACAAACGAACAATACACATTAAAGTATACATGTATTTCATAGCAACTCATGTTCAAAGCAAATTCATAGATTGTTCCAACAGCTATAAAACAGTTTAAAATATCTGAGCATTCTTTTCCCCCAAAACGTTAAAAATATAAATGAAAAAGGGGCCACGAAACTCACCTGAATAGCAGCTTAAAGCAAAGTAAGTATCACACACAAGCCGTAGTGAAATATGAGCTACCTATAATATTTAGGTGAAACGTTCATAAGTTATGTATCTCAAGAATTATGTACACGATTCGAGTCAAGGGTTCCTATATGTTTATGTCCGTCTCATGTTTATATCCATATGATATATTTCTCACAAATTTTCCAATGAACTAAGTCATATAGTTACTCAAGCTTATGTCTACACATTACTAGTGATAACCGTTCCAATTCAATTCTTTCATAACTATTCACCAACCCGTTATCAAGATTCCTTATCTAACCTAAACTTAGAAAATATTTTATAAACCATGCTATATAGACATCACTCATGAAAATGTTAATTTAAAAGAATTAAGAAAACAAGATTACAATTTAAACAATTTAGATTTTAAAACATATTAATTTAACTAATACATTTAATTAAATTCATTTAATTAATTAAATTTAAGATTATGAAAATATAAGTTTTATACAGAAAAGTTCATGTTTTAACATAATTTAAAGATCTCAAAGTAATCAGAAAGTAATAAATCCATTCAATTCAAACTAACCAAAGTTTTCCGAAAATTTATAATACACTGCATCAGTTTACTGAATAATTTTTATAAACTAATCTGCTTAGTTTCAGAGGCCGAAACCTCGCAAACGTATGTAAAACATTGAGATCTACAACTTTCTAGTTTTGGAGGAATCCTGAAAACGATTCTAAAAGGGTCAAAACGGCCTCTGAAGTCGGCTGTAACAATTCAATCAGAAATCAAAATTCATTCGCATAAACTAGGGTTTACGGATTATGTCTTTAACTATGGTCAAATCATAACATCAACTCGTGATTACATCTAGATCAGGTCTGGAATTTATAAAGAATTAAATAATGTTAGTTTATGATTTTATACGAATAGCTATCATATGATCGAATCGAATGTCGAAAACTTACCAACGAAACCGAAACGAAAACAATAACGTTTGCTAGACTTGAATAGATGATTAAACCCTTTGATTTGATGTTGTTTGGAAGTAAAAATGGCTGCAAAATATAGAGGGGGTCGTTTCTAGGGTTTTGAGAGAGTTTTAATGAAAAACATATTGTGAACATATATGATTAATTTTGAGAAAATCTTCCTTGCTCCCTAATACAAGCCTTGGCCAAATTTTCCATGGAATTATGGGCTGAAATCTGGATATATTGCAGCCCAAGGAGTTTAGAGATCATGGGCTTTGGATTCAAATCATTTGGAGCCCGGATGAGAGAGTTATGGCCCAAACCGTGAAACTTCGCAGAAAATTCAGCTCTTTATCTTTTTAATGTGTGATATGTTTTTACTTAGCTTATTATTATTGTATTACAATTACTAATATTCTTATTATTTATAAATTACTTATCATTATATTTTATTTATCATACTTCGCACGTTCTCTTAAGTTTCGAAATTATGAATGCGTTTACGTTTTGCCTTGTATCTTTTTCGGTACACATCCGACTGCGACGATTCTTTTTGCGTTGGATTCGTTTTTCGAAAATGAATATTTTGATGTAAAGAAGTCCATGAGATGAGTCTTAACACAAAAAATGAGTTTTACGGCTTGAACTACGTTTACGGTTTGGTGACGGTTGTCACACCATGACACAATATTGTCCGCTTTACCCGCAAACGCACGGCTTTGCTCTTGGCGACCACACTTTCCAGGAGGTCACCCATCCTGGAAATTGCCCTCGCTCGAGCACACTTAACAGCAGTACTCTTGCGACAATCTGCCACATGTGGTCCCAAAACTCGTTGTGTCATTTAAGCGCCTTGTTACCCTTATAAGCCCCAGCATCCCTCATGTCCATGGCCGATGTGGGATCAGTCTAGGGTGTTACAACTCACCCCCCCCCCCCCCCCCGCAGGGACTCATCGTCCTCGATGAGGTTTGCCCCACCATCCCGACGGCACATGAGTTGCTCTGATACCATAACTGTAACAACCCGCTTACCATGACACAATATTGTCCGCTTTGCCCTCAGGCGCACGGCTTTTCTCTTGGCAACCACACTTCCCAGGATGGGTGACCTCCTGGGAAGTGTGGTCGCCAAGAGCAAAGCCGTGCGCCTGCGGGCAAAGCGGACAATATTGTGTCAAATTAAGCGGGTTGTTACAGTTAGACTTGAAAATTACTAGCTTACAATTGAAGATTTGGAGATGGGGAATGATTCCTGCGTATTTTCTTAACTCTGTGTGTGTTTTCTGGAACTAACAGGAAGAAATGGGATAAACACAGACATCTCACGTATCTATCTGCTCATTTATTTTAATTCCTTTAATTTTTACAGTCTGGAACTGAGAACTGTATTTACGTTTTCTATTATATCTCATTATTTATATCATAATACTTCATAATAATAATATATTCGCGTACGAAATTAAATTCCTGAAATTTGAGGTGTTACAACTCTCCCCCACTTAAACTGTTCGTGTCCTCACGAACACTTCTAAACACACGCTAATGGCATAATCAATCTTAAGAATACTTAAACACATATCACGACATGAATGCTAGAGATTCAACGGTGTCAGAGTCAAAATGTATGCAGGTATAGAATTGAAAGATATAGGTACATGACGTCACATCAGCTGACTCTTTCACCTCTCCAGCAGTTATCTGATAAGCACGAGTTTTAGGCTTCGGAACAGTCATAGCTACCTTCTCCTCCATTCTTTTACGCTTATCTCTAACTTTGTCCGGACAGTCAGTCTGAAGATGATCCTCCTTAAAACAATAATAATACAAATGACGGGGGCTTGGGCAATTCGATGCCATATGCCCCGGTCTACCAAATCTTTCATTTAAACTTGAATTCAAGCTTAAATCTTTGAAGTATCATCTCCTTTCTTCATCCTTTTAATGATTGTAAGTAAGTTTCTTTAATTCTTAAACCTAGTTTTTAGGGTTTTCATGGGTTTAGTAAATTGAGGGTTTTAAATATGAAATTAGGGTTTTATTTTGGATTGAATATGATTAAGATTATGATGATGATTAGTGTCTAAACATGATGTTATGTATTGTGTGTGATATGATAGGGATTTAAAGAAGTAGAAAGCGTACGTGGCTATTGTGGTGAATCATTAAGTGTCGAGGTGAGTATATGGGGGCTAATTGAGTTATGGTTGTATGTGTTTCCGGATTGCTTCCGAGCAAGAGGATCATATAACCATGTGGATGTTAATTGTAATTATGTGTTTTATTTGGTTAAATGTTAAAGCGAAAGATTACGTGTTTCTTGTATATGTTTCATTAGTATTGTTTCGTATGTTTGTATCATGACTTGTTTCTACGTGTTGATTATATGATGATGATATTATGGAGAAATATGAATGATTGTATGTGTTTCCGGATTGCTTATGAGCAAGAGGATCATACAATCTAGTGTTGATCAAAGAGCTAACTGCGGTTAGCATAGTGTACGAATATGTGCTTGCACGTTATGTTGATCCTGGTATGCATATCGACGTGGTATGGTGCCAGGTGTACTAGACTTGTTTCTGAAATATGTGGTATTCATTTCGACGTGATTTGATACCACCAAGCCTTGTTTCTCACAATGCCTTGTTTCTTAGGGTCCGGATCGGTTATGTGCGTGTTTCTTATGTGGTAATATGAAGATGTGGAGTAAGATTACCTATATTGTTGATTATTTGTGTTTAATGTTGATGATATGTGGTTGAAGGCTTAATTAGTTTCTTATATGCTCACTAAGCGGTGCGCTTACCCCGTTGTTGTTTCATGTTTTTAGGTGGATGATTAGTGCTTTCATGAAGGTAGCGTGGATATGGAGCTAGCTATGTGGTTAGAAATGATCCATCTCTTTGAATCGTTGTTTTGATTATGTCACACCCCCAAAATCGGTAATCGCGTTTATGAAATACTTAGCGGAACCATTTGAGTAAACAGCGAGGGTGCTGACGTTAGCAGTATGCATTCATCGTATCAGAGCTTATGATCATTGCAGAACAGTAATTAAGATGCCATTTATATAAAAGTGATTACAAAAAAAAAAAACTACGACTTGTCGAGTCATAGAAGTAATAGTATTGTAGAATACATTTTGTCCCAAAAGTGGCATCCTAATTCGTCGTGGGTAACTTACGTCCATTATGCATGCATCAATACCTGAGTCCTAATTCCCTTAAAAACATAGTAAAACGTCAACATTGAATGTTGAGTGAATTCACAGGTTTAGTTTATAGTGGTCAAACCAAGTTATGAATAAGTCATTCATTTACAGCAAAACATAATGTTTATAAGTTTAGTAGGAAATACAAGTTATTCTAGTTAAAGAAAACATTTCCTATATAAAGTAAGAATGTCATTCTTACTACAAGTAAATATTTGTGTAGAAAACACATGTTTAATCATAAACATTTCCTACCAGTTGTATATTTCCAAATAAGTAATCTCAGCAAAATACCATTTCCAAACTAAGTTTGTAGTTTAATAATCGTTGTTAATACAAGTTAATCGTTAAATAGGAAAATAGGTCTATTCAAATATGGTAAACATTTCCCATATACTTTGTAAGAAACAATAGTTTATCCAATCAAGAAGAACATTTCTAATTAAATAGTTTGTAGGAAATACATGTTTAACATTTAAGTAAACATTTCCATTTCAAATAGTTTGGTAAAGAGAATCACCTTCTTAAATTTAATTAATCGTTTTGTAGGAAACACAAGTTAATCTATTAAGTGTAACATTTCCAAAAGTAGTAATTGGTAGGAAACACAGGTTAATTCAATTAAGGATTAACATTCCCTAAATAGTAGTAGTTGTTTGTCATGTAGGAAACACAAGTTTATTCAAAAACATTTCCTATAAAATAATTGCAGGAAAACCAGGTTTATCCAAACAAGGTAAACGTTTCCTTCGAGTAGTCATGTGTCTCGGGAAATACCCTTTCCAAATCAAGTTGTAGTTGTTTTGTTGTTTAGTGGGAAATATAGACTATGATCCCTCTAAGGTGAGCTAGACCTTTAGAGTTAAAGTAACGACACCTAGTACTATAACCAAACCACGACTAGTTGTTTTGTTGTTGCCTCATTAACACGGTAAGTATACACTCCTCGTTACGACTACTGTCGTGTGGTTGGAATGACCGACAAGTTATATCCTGGGAGGGTTGTCAAATCGATAGTACTATCTGTATACTCAGTGGCTAGAGTCACCCAGCTAATGGTTATAGGTTTCAAGCACTGGGACTTATGTGCACTACAACTACCTCGCGTAAACCTAGGTTCGTACCAAGATTCGTTGTCTTAATTCCCAAAATGGTTATGAAAATCATTTCATATAAACAGTTCGAGTTTATTAGTATGAAGACATTCATATCTGACAGTTGTGTTATAAAAGCATAAAGCATTTATATAAATTAAGTTGCACATAGTAGCAAGTAGTTCTATGTTTTCCACCCCTAGTTTTAAAAACATTTAAAACAAGTAAAAGGTATGGGCTGTGAACTCACTGGTAGCAAGTCTTCAGCGAATAACAGCTAATAATACAGTAGTCCAGATGCGTCCCTCAGATACCTAGACGCAAATAAATATACTCTATATAAGTACTTGGACTATTTGTTACGTTTAAGTATTTGTACAATTTTAGTTGGTTGGTGATACTTGTGTTAAACGATGCGCGCGTGTAAGTATATACCTATATATACTTATTAGTTGAATATATATATTCGTATATATATTAATTGTCGTTTCATTTTACTCGTCTCATGTATATAAATCGGTTTACGTTTGCATTTTGAAATTACATGCCCATTGGGCTTGGCCCAATTCGACCGGCCCAATAACAAAGCCCAATTAGTTTGACCCAATAAGGAGGCCCAATAGATGCGGCCCAAATTAGTATGGCCCAAATATATTTAACCAATTATTTTAGCCCATTAACAAACTAATAATTTTGGTCCGTTTTATATTTGACCCGTTTGGCCCAAAAAGTTATATCGTTAGTTATTTGTGTAAAAATATAGTCCTGCGGTCGTGTACAATTTAGTACCAAATTTTGTATCCTAAAGTTTCATAAAAATATAAATTGGACAGAAATTTTAAGTCGTATATTCGTTTCTATTTTCGTACTATTTATCGCAAATCTGAGTTTGGTTAAAAATACAACGTAAACCGATTGGGTATATAATTACTTAGCCGTACGGTTATGTTTTAACATAGCCGTTCGGATATGCCATACATGAGCCGTACGGCTCAATCGACTTCCAGTATCCAAAGTCAAAGATAACTTACTCAAAACAAATTTATTTTACAAGTAGTGGAATACCATATATATATAGCTATTATTGGTACAGAGAAAGCTTTAAATCTTTCCATCCTCGTAGTGAACAATATGCTTTCATTCAAGTATAAAATTGGGACAGAACAACTCACTTAGATGATGATGATGATAATTGTTATGTTCTTGTTTATGTTTTTACGTTCATCATTACTATCGACATACAAAAAGCCTTAAACATATAATCGTACATACATGATCATATAATCTTTATGATATTCGTTTTTTTTTTTTACATGATCAATCAACCATAGTATGATACATAATCCATACATAACATGTTTTAACAAGCTATTATACAATAATCAAAACGAATTTCATAATCATAATAATTTTTATAATGAAATAAAAGTATGATATTAAGACATTTAGAAATTCCTCACAATGATTTTAGGATGAAGGGTGATGCTTTCTGTGATGATTGATGATGATGACGATTCAAGGATGATGATTATGAAGAGAGTTTTGTGTTATGGTTGCTTATTCTTGCTCCCTGCTTCCAACCGAAAGATCACAGAGGGGAGGAGATGGAAACAAAATTGGTGGTCAATTATTTGAGTAGTGATAATTGATCCCATTAAGTAAATGTGGGAGTACATATATTTTATTAGAGAAATTCAAATTTTCAATGGAAAGGTAAGGTGGTGATAAAAAGTGTCGACTGATATTTTTAAAATAGGTATTCGGTTAGGTAAATAACCCGTTAATTTCGTGTACGGGTATAATTTGTGGTACCTCGTGTACTAATCAATTATTCGTTAGTTTAATTTATATTTTAAACTTAATAATTGATAGTTATAAAAATGAAATACTTTATTAAAAGTATTAATAAAATTATTTACAGTAATAGTACTGTACAGTTAAATTGGGTGCCAAATTTCAGTTAAATTTGGAATTTATATTTTGAGGTAATCTTCCAATTACTAAAACAGTAATCAGCAAAATAATATTTTTATTATTTTTGACCTTTAGACACGTTTTATAATTGTTTCTGTTCGTGTATGACGCGTCCTAAATCGTCATCTAAAGGTTTCCGTTTTATTTTTGTTCTAATACTTTTCTATAATAATTTCAAACAAAAATTATTCAAAAGTATTTTGAAGTTCTTTTTGGAACTTTATGATTCGCGTTTGATACGTTTAATATAAAACGTATAAGTTATTATATTATTTCAATAATATAAATATCTAATATTAATAATTAATAATTTTCGAATTATTAATTATTTCGTATCACCAACTTTATTGTATTTAGTTTGTCGAGTTGATATGTTTATTTCGTACGTAATTATATATATATTTGTAACTACGAGTCTAATACATCACGTATCACATAGTAAGTTTCACAAAACTTAACACATAAAATTGTTTTGAATTCACTAATCAGGGAATTACTCTAGGTAATGCATGTAATTAGGTAAAAATTAGTACCCTAATTTGAGGATTGTCACATTATCCCCCCGTTAGCGAAATCTCGTCCCGAGATTTAAGTTGAGTCGTGAGTCTCGGTCACGTTTTCGAAAAGTTGAGGGTATTTCTTTCGCATTTCATCCTCGCGTTCCCAAGTAGACTCAGGACCGCGCTTCAAGTTTCAACGAACCTTGACGAGTTTGATCCGACTGCGTCGGAGTTTGTGGGTTTTGCGATCAATTATTTCGATGGGTTCCTCCACAAAATTTAGTTTTGAGTCAATAAAGACCTCGTCGGGAGGAATGATGAGTTTTTCGTCCGACAGACACTTTTTAGGATTACTGATGTGAAAAGTGTCGTGAATGTTACTAAGCTCTTATGGCAGTTTGAGTTTGTAAGCGACAGGACCAATCCTGGCAAGGATTTCAAAAGGTCCAACATATCGCGGGTTCAGTTTTCCTCGTTTGCCAAATCATGCTATCCCTTTCCAAGGCGATACTTTGAGTAGGACCTTGTCACTACTTGAAATTCCAATGGTTTACGGCGGTTATCGGCGTAACTCTTTTGTCTGTCTCTCGCCGTTTTCAATCGGTTGAGTACTTGAGATATCTTGTCCGTGGTTTCTTGGACAAATTCAGGTCCGGATAGTTGTCTGTCATCCATCTCTGCCCAATAAAGTGATGATCGGCATTTGCGTCCATACAGTGCTTCGAATGGCGCCATCTGTATACTGGTGTGATAACTGTTGTTGTAGGAGAATTCTGCTAGTGGGAGATGAGCATCCCAATTTCCTCCAAAGTCAATCACACACGCTCGCAACAAGTCTTCGAGCATTTAAATCGTTCGTTCACTCTGGCCATCGGTTTGCGGATGATAGGCCGTACTCATGTCGAGTCGAGTACCTAAAGCCTGTTGTAGTGTCTGCCAGAAGCGAGATGTAAATCTGCTATCTCTATCAGATATAATGGACAATGGCACACCATGTCGAGAAACGACCTCTTTGATATAGATCTTCGACAGTTTCTCCAGTTTGTCAGTCTCTTTGATAGCAATGAAGTGGGCTGATTTCATCAATCGATCGACAATCACCCATATAGAATCAACTCTAGTTAATGTCTTTGGTAGTTTTGTGATGAAATCCATCGTTATGTGCTCCCATTTCCATTGTGGCATCTCTGGTTGTTGCAAAAGTCCTGAAGGTTTTTGATACTCAACCTTGACCTTTGAACAAGTTAGACACTTGCTGACATATGTAGCGATGTCTCTTTTCATGTTAGGCCACCAATAGAAACCTTTCACGTCTTGGTACATTTTATCTGCACCGGGATGAATCGAGTAGTTGGACTTGTGAGCTTCGTCCAAAACCAGTTTGCGTAGTTCATCGCCGTACGGTACCCAAATTCGATTCATGAAGTATAAAACTCCATTTTCTTTGGTTTCGAGCTGTTTCTCCATTCCCTTCAGGGATTCATCTTTCATGCGCTCGGCGGTGAAAGCTATTCGTTGTGCGTCACGAATTTGAGTAATAAGATTCGAGTGGATTGTTAATACCAACGCTCGAACTCTGCGAGGTTTAATGTTCTCTTTACGACTCAGGGCATCCGCTACTACATTAGCCTTGCCCGGGTGATATTTAATCTCACAGTCGTAATCGTTCAGCAACTCGACCCAACGTCTCTGTCTCATGTTGAGCTCTTTCTGGTCGAATATGTGTTGTAAACTCTTGTGGTCGGTGAAAATTGTACACTTTGTACCATATAGGTAGTGTCTCCAAATCTTCAGTGCGAAAACGACTGCTCCCAACTCTAAGTCATGAGTTGTATAATTCTTCTCGTGAATCTTCAATTGACGAGATGCATAAGCAATAACTTTGTCATTTTGCATGAGGACACAACCTAATCCTTGATGTGAGGCATCACAGTAAACGATGAAGTTCTCTGTTCCCTCGGGTAAAGATAGGATTGGTGCGGTGCTCAATTTCTGTTTCAGCAGTTGGAAGGCGTTCTCTTGTTTCTCTCCCTATTAGAATTTATTATCCTACTGAGTTAAGGTGGTGAGTGACTGGGCTATCTTTGAGAAGTTTTTGATAAATCAACGGTAATAGCCAGCCAGACCAAGAAATTGTCGAATTTCTGTGGGAGTTTTCGGTGCTTCCCAGTTTTGATCGCATCTAATTTGGACGGGTCCACACGAATTCCTTTATCATTTATCACGTGACCACGGAAATGAACCCCTCTAATCCAAAATTCGCATTCGGAGAACTTAGCATACAGCTTCTAGTTCTCGAGTAGTTGGAGGATAAGTTTCAAGTGTTGTTCGTGATCCTCTTTCGTTTTCGAGTAAATCAAAATATCGTCAATGAACACAATGACAAACTTATCTAGATAAGGTATGCACACTCGATTCATGAGATCCATGAATGCTGCAGGCGCATTAGTCAATCCAAAATGGCATGACTAGGAACTCGTAGTGACCGTAACGAGTCCTGAACACGGTCTTTGATACCTCCCCTTCCTCGAACCTTCAGTTGGTGGTAACCAGAACGAAGGTCGATCTTCAAGTAGTAACTCGATCCTTGTAGCTGATCAAACAAATCATTGATGCATGGTAACGGATATCGGTTCTTGATAGTTACCTTGTTCAGCTCTCGGTAATCAATGCACATCCGCATGGATCCATCCTTCTTCTTGACAAACAAAACCGGAGCTCCCCAAGGTGAAAAGCTCGGTCGGATGAATCCTAAGTCTAGGAGTTCTTGCAACTACGTAGACAACCCTTGCATTACTGACGGAGTAAGACGATACAGTGAGCGAACGATTGGTGCGTCTCTGGGCACCAGATCGATGCGAAACTCGACTTGTCGCGGAGATGGTAATCCTGGAAGATCTTCAGGAAACACTCCGGAATAGTCTCGCACTACAAGTATATCCTTTAAGCGTCACTCCTAGGGTTTCTTTTCCACAACGTGTGCCAAAATACTGGATATCCCTTTCGGAGATATTTACTGGATTTTAAGCAAGTAATCATCTTTACGGCACTCTATCTCTTATCTCCTTGTATCCCCAAGTTTCTCCTCTGTCGATGATGGTAGACGTACCAATTTATCAAAACAGCAATCTTTGCAAGATTTCTCGACAACTAGTCCATACCGACTACGATGTCGAAATTTCCCAACTCTACCGATAGCAAGTCTATTTCGAAGAAATGTCCCTCTAACGTTAGGGCACATCCCGGTACTATTTTTCCTGATTCGATCAACTTACCATCGACTAGTTCTATAGTTTACTTGTTATCCTTCTTACTGGATTCAATGTCTAAGGGTGGTCTAACTTCACAAGACATAAACTCAACTTGACATTCGAATTAAATAATCATAGAGGCATATTGGTTGTTGTTGTTGCAATTGTTGAGCCTTGGGCATTGGTTTCGGTAGTGGTTTTGGGTCACCAAGCTCGAAACAGCCATTGCTTTGTCGCTCACCATTGGCTCTGGTAGGAGGGATGGTTCGGTGATGTTGGGTTCGATGACCCTACTGCTCGCAGTTACCACTGAGAGTACACCCTCCACTTTGGTGTGTCTCACATTTCTCGAGCTTTTTCCTTTAGTTGGGTTTCCATCAATTTCAATGCTAGTGTTTCGGCTATCCTTCGTGGCGTGGTTGTGAGTACGACTCACCTCGTGTCGGGTAATAGTTTCAGCTATTTGTTAATAAATGATTTCTCATATTGTTTCAATCGTGGGTAGTGTGTCGTTTCGTTGCTAAATTATTGGATGAATAAGGAAAGGTTTATTGTTATCCCTTATTACGCATCTTACGATTTTGAAACACCCATATGTACCTAATATAATATAATCACGTTGGCCAGGCGTCATTATATGATGCTAAATACATATTTCTTTTCATCACCGCTTAACACGATCAGGTTTGTACAACTCAATCTAACAGTTACGGATATAGTTGTGAGTGATTCAAAGAAGGAAAGTAGTGAAGACGTACATACTAGAGTGTTCATCTAAAGTGTGATGAGATTTACATATATCCATCGAATATAAGTTTTAGTATAGTACAGCATAGGCACAGCCCGCCATTCGTAAGTTTAACGAAGATAGGATAAGTACGTTCTTATAACTACCCTAATATAGTCATCATCATGCTGACCCCAGCTACACTCTCTGCCACTCGAGCACGCTCTTCTAGCATATGTCTTCGGGCAGAAGTAGCATGGGTATTCTTGAGTTTCTTAAGAGGTAGTACCTTCAGTAGTTCCTCAAATATGATCGTTGTTCATCTACACCAGGTGCCACGTTGGACTTTGGAGTAGGCATAGTCGTTAAGTTTTCGTTGGCAGACACAGCATCGACGTTATAATTATGCTCGAACGGTTCATCGTCGGAGTCAATCACGTGTATAGGACGTTCGTTAATCACACTCGTAATATATTTTGTAACTACGTAGTGATATAGAGTTATGAAATGTATGAATGCATGAATGTTCTAGCCAAGGCTATAGTCTAGGTCTCTAAAGTTTTCAGTCACTTAAAGACTTCTAGTTCGCTATAACCAATGGCTCTAATACCAAGTTTGTCACACCCCCAAAATCGGTAATCGCGTTTATGAAATACTTAGCGGAACCATTTGAGTAAACAGCGAGGGTGCTGACGTTAGCAGTATGCATTCATCGTATCAGAGCTTATGATCATTGCAGAACAGTAATTAAGATGCCATTTATATAAAAGTGATTACAAAAAAAAAACTACGACTTGTCGAGTCATAGAAGTAATAGTATTGTAGAATACATTTTGTCCCAAAAGTGGCATCCTAATTCGTCGTGGGTAACTTACGTCCATTATGCTTGCATCAATACCTGAGTCCTAATTCCCTTAAAAACATAGTAAAACGTCAACATTGAATGTTGAGTGAATTCACAGGTTTAGTTTATAGTGGTCAAACCAAGTTATGAATAAGTCATTCATTTACAGCAAAACATAATGTTTATAAGTTTAGTAGGAAATACAAGTTATTCTAGTTAAAGAAAACATTTCCTATATAAAGTAAGAATGTCATTCTTACTACAAGTAAATATTTGTGTAGAAAACACATGTTTAATCATAAACATTTCCTACCAGTTGTATATTTCCAAATAAGTAATCTCAGCAAAATACCATTTCCAAACTAAGTTTGTAGTTTAATAATCGTTGTTAATACAAGTTAATCGTTAAATAGGAAAACAGGTCTATTCAAATATGATAAACATTTCCCATATACTTTGTAAGAAACAACAGTTTATCCAATCAAGAAGAACATTGCTAATTAAATAGTTTGTAGGAAATACATGTTTAACATTTAAGTAAACATTTCCATTTCAAATAGTTTGGTAAAGAGAATCACCTTCTTAAATTTAATTAATCGTTTTGTAGGAAACACAAGTTAATCTATTAAGTGTAACATTTCCAAAAGTAGTAATTGGTAGGAAACACAAGTTAATTCAATTAAGAATTAACATTCCCTAAATAGTAGTAGTAGTTTGTCATGTAGGAAACACAAGTTTATTCAAAAACATTTCCTATAAAATAATTGCAGGAAAACCAGGTTTATCCAAACAAGGTAAACGTTTCCTTCGAGTAGTCATGTGTCTCGGGAAATACCCTTTCCAAATCTAGTTGTAGTTGTTTTGTTGTTTAGTGGGAAATATAGACTATGATCCCTCTAAGGTGAGCTAGACCTTTAGAGTTAAAGTAACGACACCTAGTACTATAACCAAACCACGACTAGTTGTTTCGTTGTTGCCTCAGTAACACGGTAAGTATACACTCCTCGTTACGACTGCTGTCGTGTGGTTGGAATGACCAACGAGTTATATCCTGGGAGGGTTGTCAAATCGATAGTACTATCTGTATACTCAGTGGCTAGAGTCACCTAGCTAATGGTTATAGGTTGCAAGTACTGGGACTTATGTGCACTACAACTACCTCGCGTAAACCTAGGTTCGTACCAAGATTCGTTGTCTTAATTCCCAAAATGGTTATGAAAATCATTTCATATAAACAATTCGAGTTTATTAGTATGAAGACATTCATATCTGACAGTTGTGTTATAAAAGCATAAAGGATTTATATAAATCAAGTTGCACATAGTAGCAAGTAGTTCTATGTTTTCCACCCCTAGTTTTAAAAACATTTAAAACAAGTAAAAGGTAGTGGCTGTGAACTCACTGGTAGCAAGTCTTCAGCGAATAACAGCTAATAATACAGTAGTCCAGATGCGTCCCTCAGATACCTAGACGCAAATAAATATACTCTATATAAGTACTTGGACTATTTGTTACGTTTAAGTATTTGTACAATTTTAGTTGGTTGGTGATACTTTTGTTAAACAATGCGCGCGTGTAAGTATATACCTATATATACTTATTAGTTGAATATATATATTCGTATATATATTAATTGTCGTTTCATTTTACTCGTCTCATGTATATAAATCGGTTTACGTTTGCATTTTGAAATTACATGCCCATTGGGCTTGGCCCAATTCGACCGGCCCAATAACAAAGCCCAATTAGTTTGACCCAATAAGGAGGCCCAATAGATGCGGCCCAAATTAGTATGGCCCAAATATATTTAACCAATTATTTTAGCCCATTAACAAACTAATAATTTTGGTCCGTTTTATATTTGACCCGTTTGGCCCAAAAAGTTATATCGTTAGTTATTTGTGTCAAAATATTGTCCTGCGGTCGTGTACAATTTAGTACCAAATTTTGTATCCTAAAGTTTCATAAAAATATAAATTGGACAGAAATTTTAAGTCGTATATTCGTTACTATTTTCGTACTATTTATCGCAAATATGAGTTTGGTTAAAAATACAACGTAAACCGATTGGGTATATAATTACTTAGCCGTACGGTTATGTTTTAACATAGCCGTTCGGCTATGCCATACATGAGCCGTACGGCTCAATCGACTTCCAGTATCCAAAGTCAAAGATAACTTTCTCAAAACAAATTTATTTTACAAGTAGTGGAATACCATATATATATAGCTATTATTGGTACAGAGAAAGCTTTAAATCTTTCCATCCTCGTAGTGAACAATATGCTTTCGTTCAAGTATAAAATTGGGACAGAACAACTCACTTAGATGATGATGATGATAATTGTTATGTTCTTGTTTATGTTTTTACGTTCATCATTACTATTGACATACAAAAAGCCTTAAACATATAATCGTACATACATGATCATATAATCTTTATGATATTCGTTTTTTTTTTTACATGATCAATCAACCATAGTATGATACATAATCCATACATAACATGTTTTAACAAGCTATTATACAATAATCAAAACGAATTTCATAATCATAATAATTTTTATAATGAAATAAAAGTATGATATTAAGACATTTAGAAGTTCCTCACAATGATTTTAGGATGAAGGGTGATGCTTTCTGTGATGATTGATGATGATGACGATTCAAGGATGATGATTATGAAGAGAGTTTTGTGTTATGGTTGCTTATTCTTGCTCCCTGCTTCCAACCGAAAGATCACAGAGGGGAGGAGATGGAAACAAAATTGGTGGTCAATTATTTGAGTAGTGATAATTGATCCCATTAAGTAAAGGTGGGAGTACATATATTTTATTAGAGAAATTCAAAATTTCAATGGAAATGTAAGGTGGTGATAAAAAGTGTCGACTGATATTTTCAAAATAGGTATTCGGTTAGGTAAATAACCCGTTAATTTCGTGTACGGGTATAAACTCGATCTCTTAACTCGAGATCGTTCCTCATATGGTATTAACGGTACGGGATGTGGGATGTGGGACCTCAATAAGCTATAAAAAAAATGGTCCTGATTTTGGGGCGTTTCAAGTTGGTAGAAATTGGATGTGTGTAGCTCAAGCATGGTTGGAATGACTTTTAACGATATGTAGAAGCCGCATCTCTTCCGTTCTTCACCCAATTTGCATGATTCTTGATTCTCCCATCTCGTTTTTACCTATTACATCATACCATAAGGTTAGAATGTGCTTATCTTAAGGAAAATGAGGGTGTGAGAATTGGTTGTTGTTTATTCGTTCTGTTTTGCTTGTTATTCGGACGTTTTTAGTGATTTTTGTAGCAACGTCTATATTTTGAGCATTTTAGTGAATTTTAGTAAAAAATGATTGTTTTGGAATGTTTTCACTAAAGATGTGCCCAAAAAGTGTGAAATATCGTACTTAAAAACATGACTTTTTGCGTCACATCAAGTTATCCCACACTTAGACGTTGCTTGTCCTCAAGCAACACTCAGTTTTTGGAAACATTTTAAAACATTTTAGAGTGAGTCAAAACATATTTAAGAGTTACTACTTCCAGATATAAGTAAGATAATTTCAAGAATATAGGGAAAGATAAGATGATCTTCTCATAAACAAGAAAAGATTCTCTTAGGCATACTTCCAAATCTCATGATCTTGGAGTACACATGACTAGGCAATTTCACAAAAGTTGGTCACTCAATTCACTCAAAATGTATCGGGTTTCCTATCAATCTAGAACAAATGAAATCGCTCAAATAGCCAGTCATGCAGCACTCATCGTCATAGGCTTGATCGAGAATTGGATCTCCACCACTTAGGTGAGAACGGTGCTAATTATCCCAAGACATTAATGAGGGTTGTAGTGTTTGGTGAGGGTTAAAGGGTATTGATAGTGGTATATATGGGTTGTACGGGTTTTGCTTATCTTAAAACTACAGAGATCATGAAAAACTTTATTTTAGAACGGAAAGGAGATAGATATCCGTCTTCTATCGGATTTTTCTCGTGAGGATGATATTTCGAAGGACTTTGTAGCTTTATTCTTGCGAAACTATTTTTCTTTTCTTTTCTTCTTTTTCTTCTTTTTTCTATTTCTTTTTTTGCATTTTCTATTTTTCTATATTCTTTTTCTTCTTCAGAACTTCTTTGCCAGAGAATTTCCAAGGATGTTTTTCTTTTGATTCTTTCAGAAAATCCCTTATCTTGAACATTTCGAGTCTTTTCGCGATGCCAATTTTACGCACCAAGGATCCTCAAGAGAGGTGACTTTTGGAGAACACGAAAAGGTAGGATAAGTGAAGCGGATATTCTAAAAGATGTTCTTCATAACCTCAGAAATTCTAAGATAAGTTTCGGGATATTTTGGGAAGTAGGGTTTAAAGATGAGGGTTTTATGAAACGGAAGGTTTAAGCTCAACAGGGTTTACTAGGTGGATCATCGATACTAAAAATGAGTATCAGAAGGGTTTCGGGCTTGAAAAGATTTCTAAAAATGGGGCTATATCCTAGGGAATGTCAAGGTCATCTAATTGCCCCTATACCGAGCGTATGTCAAGAGCAAGTTCAAATTCAGAGATACATGCATCGGCACACACAAGAAATGAATAGTGAAGCATTAAAGATGAATGCTTTTAGGCTCAAGATACCTCACTGCAAATAGGGTTGCATGTGCGTTGTCATGCTCCTTTTAGATTATCATTTCTTGCTTAAGAAATTTCTACCTTAATTTCCCTAAATTCTGAAATATCTTACTCATATTTGAAAATAGCTCCTCTTAAAAGATATTATTACTCACAATAGTAGAGTTAATCAAGTGATTAAGCTCATACTTTTTAGATTTTCTTGAAAAATTTTGAAAAATTTGAGGAACACTTTCTGAGTTTGCTATTTCGGACATTAAAAATCATAAAACTAACCAAGGTATTCTATACCTGCTATCCCACACTTAGATGAACATTGTCCCTAATGTTCTCTTGAGTTGGGTTTTACTGGAAGGTAAAAATCGCACACTTAGAGTTTGAACATAAAAGAAAATGTTTCTCAGGTGTTTGTTTTGGGCTGGAATCCCACACTTAGAGATAAGCTTAGGATAGAGCATAGATTACTTAACAAGTTAACAAAGCAAATAATATATAGAATCATAAACAAAATAAGATAAAGAGTAAGGACACTCCCCAGATAGCGAGCTGCAATGAAGCTGAAAGTCTGAATTTGTTGAAAAGAGATGTTGTCAAGATCCTTTTCTGCATCCATGAAGATCGGCTCCGCTTCAAGCGTCTTACTATTGGTTTTCTTCATTCATCATTCTCTTGTAAGTGTGAACACATTGGACGTACCCTTATTACAACTCACTGTTTTTGCAAATAAAAAGATAAATCAGTGTCTCAGAATTTTGAAAAGATGTCTTCTACAACAAATCAGTTTTATAAAACATGTGTTTTTAAACGAGTTTGAGCATAATGCATAAAAGTAGTATGCAAGTACCTCAAATGCTCGAAACATATGAATTACAAGTTTCAAATTGATTTCCTATTTTCTGAGACGAGTGGTTTATTTGCAAATGAGTTGTAATATCAGAAGGTTTTATAAATCATTTAGGTGCGACCAAGTGTGAAGGATAGTCAGAGATCTTCTTCACTTATTGACACTGATGCGTGTGAAAGCGTCCCGTTTTATAAATTATAACTGAAAATACCTTATTAATACTATCACACAACCAGGCAATAATACCTGATCGGAATAGTATAGCTATGGTAAGTCCAGGTCGATCTCAGGAACACATGAATGGTGGTTTATTAATTAAAATAGAAAATATTAATTATCCTAGAAAACAGTAAACAAATGGGGACGTTTTAGTTCCGTACGAACAATTGTTGTAAAACAATAAATGAAAATAATTAAACTAAATAAAACTTAAATAAAAGAAATAAATAAATAAAACAATAGGAAGGAATAAGCAATTGTGTAGTAACTCCACTCAGATTCATATATCCCGATTGATTGCATATTGATTATACAATTGTGATTTCTTTTATATCAACTTAATACCAAATTCTTCAATGATAATAAGTTGAAAATGAATTAGCCAACGTTCCGGGTCCAACTAATCCCTACAATTTAAGGTTTCCCTAAATTGTGCATTAAGCATTCACGATCTATTATAATTCACCCTCGCGGTACGAATTCTTCAACAATACCTATTAATAATCTCTTATTAACTTATTCGTTTTAGGTTATTAACTTAACTTTCTTAACCTATCAGACTCAACATATTTAGCAATGATTAAATAAACCTAGATTCACTAATCATCAATAATTAATAACACTAAAGGAACTCAATCTCATTAATATTATTAACCACGTTAAGGAGTAAAAGCTAATAAGCACCAACAACTAAGGTTACACGGGGAATATAATAATCTTCAATCAAATAACTTAGCCAATATGCAATATAATCATTCAATAATCATAATCTAAGTTTCATTACTACACAAATACTAAATATCAATTCATCATACGATATGCATAAAACAAAATATTCAATATCAAAAACATAATTGTAATTGAATTAAATAAAAAGTAGAAACAAACCAAATGATGAATCACTTGAAGATTAGTTGAAATGGATTCAACCCTAACTTCTCGTGCCTCCAAAGTAACCCTAAAATTCGTATTTTACAAACCCTAAACGAAATATAAAAAACCCTAAAATAATAATACACAAAGAAAAATGGTGAAAAAGGTCTCTCAAATTCGCAGGCAGAGGCTGCGTTTTATAGTTTTGCTGGATCACAATCCATACGCCGTATGGATTCCATACGCCGTATGGATGTGAACTGCGTACTCCACAAGCTAAATCAATTCAGCTGCCACCGCCTCACATTTAATGCATTCCATTTATCAGCCTTTGAACTTTGACTTGGAATTGGACTTTTGACCATCTGTGGAGCCCACGTTATTATGCTTCTGCGCAGCCCATTTCTTGTTCCTTCCTCCACGTGAGCCTACATCAAGACCAAATGATCATCTTTTATTATATTATTTATTTATTTACTATTATTTATATTATGATTATTATTTAAATTTAACTTTATTATTATTATTACTCAATTACTTAACTTATGATACATATATATATATACTACGTACTACTACTTTTAGATTTATTATTATTAGTACTACTACATTGTTAAGTATAGATTATTATTACTAACTACTATTATTTAACCTAACTAATTATTTGGTCCAACCCATAAATTCCAATAAATATACAATCTAACTATTTTCGCTCAACTTATTTAGCTTTTCGAACTCAAATATTTACGAACTTAATTTATTTCTATCACTCTTTTAACTACTTTGTCCCAATCATATTTATGTACAACTAACTTTTATACAAAAATTACTCTATTTACTCTATTTTTATTCATTTTCTAATTTAAACTCTATTTCTACCTATTTTGTAAATATGAACGAAATAACTACATTTTATTAAATAATTATAATAAAAGTATACAAAAACTAGGGAATATTAGTATATAAATATAGTACTATTTGATGCTATCAAATATCCCCACACTTAAGTTCTGCTTGTCCTCAAGTATAATATATTTTCATCATCTAAAACTGATTAGCATCAAACTAATATTTAAGAATCAAAATACTCAAATTAAAAATCTGTTTCATAATTTAAAACTTTAACCAATTTAATTAACATGGATAACTATAATGTACAAATAAAAATTATTATTATTAGTGTAACATATAGTTCATGAATGATTACTAATATATTTGTCCACTTTAAACAATCTATACTTATATTTCTGAATACACCTTTATTGTTAGTATATATATTACTTATGATTTCCACATATGATATACTCTTAAACTTAATCATGCAATTTACTTCTATATTCAAAAATAAATATATGAAATCCATTTTTAAGAATCAAGACATTGATGATAGGTCTGCATTTTCATGCAACAGAGCGACATAACTTGATTCAGGTAAAGCAACTTTTAAATCAAACCAGCGGTGACAGGTCTATACATTAGTATAACAAAGCGACATAGTTTGATTATTTTAACTTTAATTTGAAGGATTTTCTTTCTTTTGCTTTATTTAAGAATACTAATTAGAAACCAGGTCTGTACTTAGTACAACAGAGGAAACAATTAGTAAACTCCCAAATGTTTTCATATAAGTATAAAGACATATAAAATTATCGCATGATAAATCTAAGAATTAAGACTTTTAGGTCATACATCATAATATGTATCATAAAATAATATACAAGTTGTTTTATTAATTTCTTAAAATTCAGAAATACTCATATAGATTGTCTATTAGTACATCATATCATGTAACTATATATCACTCATTATTAAGTTTCTTATGCTATATGTACAAAACAGTTAATCCACATTAAAGTCTAAACTTTTAAATATAAAACAAAACTTTTAACAAAAATATTCTAACTAATAAATACATAGTTTTTGACTCAAAAAATTTTAAATTTGATGAAAATTTAACAAAATTATAATATAAGGATAAGTAAACAAAAGTAAAATAACATTTCTTTTCTACCGATCCCATCCCCACACTTAAATTATACAATGTCCTCATTGTATATAAACAAGTAAAAATAAAAGTGAGAAAAGGAAGAAAAAAAATTAGAACGAAAAACTCCCCTGAATATGACGCGATTATCGTGATCTGGTTCGGCGTAATGGGTCATCTTCCGATCTTTATTCCAAAATATACAACAGCACACACTTTCGTAGTTAATCACGATTGCATTTAGCATATGCAATAAGCCTTTAAACCCCTCGGTATCCCAAGAGGACGAGTTATAGTCTCGTGAGGGTTTCCAGGGAACACACCCACAAAGTTCTTTTATTTTCCAAAAATTCTAATTTCAACTGAATTGGTTGCCAACTTCAAAAAGTAGCAAAGAATATTAAACGTATAAAAATAAAATACCAAAAACGGAAAATAAAAATTATACACAATGTACAAGCACGGGTTGCCTCCCGAGAAGCGCTTGTTTTTGTTCGAGTCACTAGCTTGACTCCAACTAGGGCTGTAATCGAGTCGAACCGAGCTCGAGCACGACAGGGCTCGAGCTCGGCTCGATTCACTTATAACAGGCTCGAGATCGGCTCGATAGCTCGACGAGCTTTCACGACGCAAGCTCGAGCTCGACTCGAAAATATTTTAGGATGGCTCGAGCTCGGCTCGAAAAGCTCGAATATTCTTATATAAAATAATTTTGAATACCCAAACTTATTTATATTATCTTAAATATCTAAATATATACCAAAAATAATTTTAGGAATATATAAAAATTAAGTATAAAGTGTGAAAATTACTTATAGCATATGTAAAGTAGTATAATAATATCTAAAGTATAACAATAAAATCATTTTACATTCAAAATTACATATATACAATATAAAAATATACATATCAATAAAAGCTCGAAAAGCTCGATAACAGCTCGAGCCGAGCTCTTTAAAGCTCGAGCTCGGCTCGATAAATATTTCGAGCTCTACTTTTAAGCTCGAGATTGGGCTCGAACTCGATAAAAGCTCGACTCGAACGAGCTCAAACTCGAGCCGAGCTCGAGTTGCTCGATAAAAGCTCGACTCGTTTGCAGCCCTAACTCCAACCTTATTTACCAAAAAATCTCTTGACTTTCCCCACACTTAAAAGTAAGCATGGATGGTAATATCGATAAGTAATCCAAAAATGTAAATTTAATAAATTAAAGCAAATAGATACTTATCGTTTATAACAGGTAGATGTCCTTTATGAGATACTCCATGATTTTCCAAAAGTTGAGAGAAACTTTCCTTCCGATCAAATTGCCAAAAAGGATCTTCATACTCATAAAACAATGAACTTGTGCTTATAGATACTTCAACCTTCGGTTGCGTTGACTCAACCACCAATTGAATTTCAACTGGTTCGGTTACTATCTCATTACCGCAAGTTTTGTTTTCGATTTCTCCTCCAATCCTTACCATTGTTTGATCATTTCCCTTTAATTGTTCAACCTCTTGGTCCAATGATGAAGTGTCATCAATAGCTGTATTTCATCTTTTTCGACCGATTTCTCGGAGTCGGAGGCCAAAAAATGTGAGCGCTCCTGCCGGCGGGGCGGAAGAGCACAGCCGGGAATAATGGCTCTGTTATGAAATCAAGCGGTCTAAAGACTGCGAAAGAATCGTGTGGCGCGGCGAAGGGAACGGGCAAATCAAAAATTTCACTCCTAGTAGCCACTAATTCGTCTTCTGACATAACCCCGTCTCGGTTTCTCAATTCAAGAATTTCCTCTTCATTACAATCAAGTAACGAGAGTATTTCCTCATCAGAATCATAGTGATCAAATTTTGGCAAAGGCAACCAATCTACCTCCATATCTTCTTCCTGTTTAATTTCATTAAAAATCTCGTTAGAAAATAAAGATTCAGAGGATTGAGAATGCTTATATGTTTGATTTATCTCTTCAAGTTGTTGAATGGAATCTCCTTGACTGTGGCCAATAGTCTTCGTTTCTTCCACTCTTTCACTTGATGTCTCCATAGATTGCGTAGCTTTCACAATCACTGGTTGAGATAAACTTTTAACTTTACCTTTCTTAAGCTTTGGAGTAATTGATCCTTCAACTTCGTTGTACTTTCTATACAAAGCAGCTGGATAAGGAGGTGGAAGTGTGTATTTTTTAATAATTTCTTCCGATAAAGGTGAAGGCTTATATTTTTTTAAATTTGGTTTTGCCTTATATCCTCCATCTTTTGGTTTGTCAAAATTTTCCACCTTGTCGCTTTCCATATCCTTCATAATTAGATCTCTATTCCAATATGCTATCATCTCATCTAAAGATTGCTTCAATTCCTCTTTAGTCAACATGCGAACGTTTCTCGAGTTTTGAAAACTCACAGGGACATCATTCATCTTCTGAGACATACCTGTCAAAATAAAACAAAAAGAAAAAGAGTATAAAAGAAAATAAAATAAAATAAAAACTAATTTTTTTTTTTCAATTTAAATAATAAACAACCCGTTCCCCGATAGAACAAAAGTTCAACCGGTTAAGTGTTCCCCGGCAGAATAGTTCAACCAGTTAAGAGTCCCCGGCAGCGGCGCCAAAAACTTGATGCGTGTGAAAGCGTCTCGTTTTATAGTTTATAACTGAAAATACCTTATTAATACTATCACACAACCAGGCAAGAATACCTGATCGGAATAGTATAGCTATGGTAAGTCCAGGTCGATCTCAGGAACACATGAATGGTGGTTTATTAATTAAAATAGAAAATATTAATTATCCTAGAAAACAGTAAACAAAGGGGGACGTTTTAGTTCCGTGCGAACAATTGTTGTAAAACAATAAATGAAAATAATTAAACTAAATAAAACTTAAATAAAAGAAATAAATAAATAAAACAATAGGAAGGAATAAGCAATTGTGTAGTAACTCCACTCAGATTCATATATCCCGATTGATTGCATATTGATTATTCAATTGTGATTTGTTTTAATCAACTTAATACCAAATTCTTCAATGATAATAAGTTGAAAATGAATTAGCCAACGTTCCGGGTCCAACTAATCCCTACAATTTAAGGTTTCCCTAAATTGTGCATTAAGCATTCACGATCAATTATAATTCACCCTCGCGGTACGAATTCTTCAACAATACCTATTAATAATCTCTTATTAACTTATTCGTTTTAGGTTATTAACTTTACTTTCTTAACCTATCAGACTCAACATATTTAGCAATGATTAAATAAACCTAGATTCACTAATCATCAATAATTAATAACACTAAAGGAACTCAATCTCATTAATATTATTAACCACGTTAAGGAGTAAAAGCTAATAAGCACCAACAACTAAGGTTACACGGGGAATATAATAATCTTCAATCAAATAACTTAGCCAATATGCAATATAATCATTCAATAATCATAATCTGAGTTTCATTACTACACAAATACTAAATATCAATTCATCATACGATATGCATAAAACAAAATATTCAATATCAAAAACATAATTGTAATTGAATTAAATAAAAAGTAGAAACAAACCAAATGATGAATCACTTGAAGATTAGTTGAAATGGATTCAACCCTAACTTCTCGTGCCTCCAAAGTAACCCTAAAATTCGTATTTTACAAACCCTAAACGAAATATATAAAACCCTAAAATAATAATACACAAAGAAAAATGGTGAAAAAGGTCTCACAAATTCGCAGGCAGAGGCTGCGTTTTATAGTTTTGCTGGATCACAATCCATACGCCGTATGGATGTGAACTGCATACTCCTCAAGCTAAATCAATTCAGCTGCCACCGCCTCACATTTAATGCATTCCATTTATCAGCCTTTGAACTTTGACTTGGAATTGGACTTTTGACCATCTGTGGAGCCCACGTTATTATGCTTCTGCTCAGCCCATTTCTTGTTCCTTCCTCCACGTGAGCCTACATCAAGACCAAATGATCATCTTTTATTATATTATTTATTTATTTACTATTATTTATATTATGATTATTATTTAAATTTAACTTTATTATTATTATTACTCAATTACTTAACTTATGATACATACATACATATATATATATATATATATATATATATATATATATATACTACGTACTACTACTTTTAGATTTATTATTATTAGTACTACTACATTGTTAAGTATAGATTATTATTACTAACTACTATTATTTAACCTAACTAATTATTTGGTCCAACTCATAAATTCCAATAAATATACAATCTAACTATTTTCGCTCAACTTATTTAACTTTTCGAACTCAAATATTTACGAACTTAATTTATTTCTATCACTCTTTTAACTGCTTTGTCCCAATCATATTTATGTACAACTAACTTTTATACAAAAATTACTCTATTTACTCTATTTTTATTCATTTTCTAATTTAAACTCTATTTCTACCTATTTAGTAAATATGAACGAAATAACTACATTTTATTAAATAATTATAATAAAAGTATACAAAAACTACGGAATATTAGTATATAAATATAGTACTATTTGATGCTATCAGACACGTTTCTCTCTACACGTCTTATTTCACGGGTTGCCTCCCGAGAAGCGCTGCTGTTAGAGTCGAGAGCTCGACTTTACACCTCCGAGATTAGGTGTACGGGAAGGAGCTCCCAGGGCGAGTGATAGTGACATTATGTGCCCTGGGTTGTGGGAAAGAGTATCGTGGAGGATAGATCCTTTGGAAGTGGCAGGCCATGGTTGAGATCAGATCTAGCAGTTCCATGGTACCCACTTTGAAGTTTCGAAGTTGTTCTGAGGCTGCTTTAGAAAGACCTAGCAATCCGTTTGTGATGTAGTCAACCGCCTTAGTGACTAGCCCGTTAGGGTCAATCATAGTGGTTGTGCTTGTCGTGATGTATTCTCTAATCGGATGCTTAAGTCTGAAGGAATCCATAAATTCTAGTAACTTCATCTTCAGATCTTCGAATTCTTCGCTATGAGGATCTCCCTCGAATACAGCTATAGACTTGCACAAGCTTTTGATTAGCTGGTGCTGATGAAGGGTGAAAGGAAAGCCAGAGTTTTTGAAAATATGAATCAGTTTGTTGAATATCTCGCGATATCCAGCATGGAAGATAAACTCCGCTTTCTCGGTGTCTTCTTCATTCAATATCTCATGTAATAGAGTTATCACAAAAGTGACAATATCGAGTAGAGACATATTTTTAACAATGAGGGGGTGATTAGGCCTGCTTTCATCCCTAGTGATGTACCTAAGTTCTTTTATCAATTTAATATGATGTTCTAAAGTAGACTTGATGATAAATCGATTGCTTTCTTTGATACTCAGGTGATCTTTCTCAGCTAATAAGTCAAGGAATCCCTGTAGATTCCTCATCACCATGAAGTCAGTAGCATCTTCAATATTTCTTCTGATAGCACCCAACTTCTCAGTCTGTTGTGATGAATAAGGAAACGCAGAGCCCATGAGAACATCATACACCTTGCGGTATATTTGTCTCCGTTCAATGTAGAAGAGTAGTTCATTCGCATTATTCCTTTCTTTCTTGAGCTGAGATTTGAGTGCATCGGCGAATACTCTGATGCAATGTTTAAGGTAGAGCGGATCTTGGGTTCCTTTGCTAGTGAGATAGATAGTGGATGCTGCCTCAATAACCGCTATTAGCCATCTTTGATGCATAGTGTAATATTTGGTAGAATTTCTAATAGTTGCTATTATAATATGAGGGTCACCATCATATTCGTCTATCACAGAAATCATTTGCTCATGAGTAGAGACGAATGGGATGCAGATGATTTCTTGAGATAATGCTTGTGAATCAGGCAGTTCTGGAGGATCAAGAGGATGAATATCCACTTTGGCAAGAGCCTTCTTTTCTTCTTTCATCTCTTCTTCCTGCTTGGCTGCTGGTTCAGAGATCTCGTCATCTGATGTGTCTTGTCTAATAGAGACCGTACATAGCTCACTATTCTTCATCGGAACACAGTCGTTCTTATCGATCTTGAATGTGATGCTTTCTCCGTGAGCGCGTAAGCTGATCGTCTGAGAGTGCACGTCAATGACTGCTCTGGCGGTGTTCATAAAAGGTCTACCTAGGATTATTGGGATGTTTATATCTTCCTGAATATCCATTAACACAAAGTCAGTTGGGAAAAAGAACTTGTCGACTTTAACCATGATGTTCGCAGCTATTCCCTTAGGGTATCTAATGGATTGGTCAGCTAGCTGGACACTCATTTTAGTGGGTTTTAGGTCTCCTAATTCTAATCTTTTAAATAATGAATGTGGCATTAGGTTGATACTTGCTCCTAGATCGGCTAGAGAGCGAATATCACCAGATTGGTTGATAGAGCAGGGAAGGGTAAAACGTCCGGTATCTCCTAGTTTTTCCGGTAGACGATTTTGAAGGATCGCTGAACATTCAGCAGTTAGTGGGACATTAGGTACTTCGGGTACCTTGTCTTTGTTTGAGATAAGTCTCCTAACATATTTAGCATACTTGAAAGCTTTGACTTCATTAGGTTGTTGCTTGAGACGTCCTGGAAATGGTATGCTTACCTTTTTAGGGTTTGGAGAAGACTTTTTCTCAACTGTCTGTGTGACAGGAGATTGTTCTTTCACCGGAGAAAGAACTGAAGGTTGGCTCGGTACCACCATGGAGTCTTGGTTGGTTACTTGGTTCGCTTCCATAGTATGTGGGTTATGATAGGTGCTACTAGGCAGACTACCCTGTGGTCTAGTGTCGATACGTTCTGCTAGTCGACCTACTTGGGTTACAAGAGTATTTAGTAAAGTTAGTTGGTCACTTAATAAGAGATCAACCCGGTCTTGTCAAGCTGTAATCGTTTGGATGATTTGTGCGAGGGTGTCGTCTGGACTAGTGATTAGTCTGGTAGGTTCATAAGGTTGGGCTATCTCAGGTGTGGTTCTAGGAAGTAATGGTTGTTGGTTATAACTGGGTTAAGGTAGTTGTGGGTCAGTTGGGTATTGGAATTGGTTGGGTGGTTGAATTGGTAGGTATTGGCTGGCACGAGGAGGAGAGGTTTGAGTATAATCAGGTGGACGTGGATGAGTTCGGAAGTGGTCATAGTAGGCTGTGCCATCAACATGGTTCGTAGCTTGTGGATTGGTACAATTCCGACAGGACTGAATATGGTAGACCTGTTGAGGAGGTTTCTTCAGCTTTCCTATTTCCTCAGTTAGCGTTCCGATGTGTTCCGTCAGAGATTTGATCGTCTCAGTTTGCACAGGATTGGGAAGCGCAAGAGGTGCCGATGATGAGGAATGCTCATCAGTGTTCCAGTCGTTGTAATTCATGGTCATGCTTTCAATTAGATTCCAGGCTTCGTCATCCGTGCAGATTGTGAAGTTGCCTCGAGCAGTGGCGTCGAGCGTTGGCTTGTGATGTGGTGCAAGACCATTGTAAAACGTGCACAAGTGGGTTGATCGTTCGATTTGGTGATTAGGACATCTTTTAAGCAACCTCTTAAATCTTTCCCACGCACTGTAGATTGATTCATCATGAAACTGTTGGAAGTTCAAGATGTCTTTCTTTAACTTGATTCGTTTGGATGGGGGAAAGTACTTTGTTAAGAACTTATCTTCCATTTCCGCCCATGAGGAGATAGAGTTGGTCTCTAGTTACTCGAACCAAGTCTGTGTGTGATGAGAAAGAGAGTAGAGGAACAGATATAAGAGGATTGTATCTAGCTCAACCCCATTTTGCTTGAAAGAGTCGGATAGGGTGAAAAATTTGTTGAGGTGGGAGTAGGGGTCATCGTTCGGTTGTCCGTTGAATTGGCAGCGATTCAGGATCAGCTGCACTACGTCATGCTTGAGTTCGAATGATGCTCCTTCAGTCTCTGGGTAGCGTATGGGTCATCCTCGAACTTCTATCGAGGGTTTGTTGCTATCAACGAGAGAGATGCGTGCGGTGGTTGTAGGATTGTGGGAAGGTGATGGCTTTTCTAGCCGGATGGGTAGAATGTCATCTTCTGGATAAGGGAAAGGAAGGGCTGTACAGAATTCGAATAATACAAAATTTATATTGTACTAATATCTGGACAACAATCTGTTATTGCGGTTAATTTGGAAACCAAACGAATATATAAAACAGTTTTATAAAGCATATTGGCAGAAATACAGTTTAAAGAATACTGTGAACAACTTTCTGCACAAAGAGATAAGTATTATAAAGAAATACTAAAGTAATATGACAATTACAATGGGGTTATAGTACCAACTGCTGTTCAAATTTGTTTGTGTAGAGTCATATCGATTTATCAAAGATATGTTAGATCAAACTTGTTTTATACCAAAACTATTAACAAGCTGTTTCGAAATAAAAACAACTTGAACAAACGAGATAAGTTTTCTACAATATAAAACAGTTTGAATAATACGTTTTTAATTGAAAACAGTATTAGTTTTGTATATATATAAAATGTTCTAAGATAGTAGGGATAAGTTGTACAAAGATCTGAAGTTCAAGCATATTCAAAACAAACAGAAGTAGAAATAGACGAAGCAGAATGTAAATGCATTCCAAATAGCATGAGCTTGTGTTAAACACAATTCCCATGATTCCGCGTCTGTTTCTCAAGGTTTGACGACGGGAGCAACAGACTACCAGAGCTGACAGCATGTGTCAGAAAAGCGAGAGTTTGAGTGTGCATACGAGTATATTAGAGAGAGAGTGAAATTGATTTTTGGTGTACCTCAAATGGGGAGGATGGCTCCCTTTATATAATCCTTAGCAAATAAAAACTTAATGATTGTCATTGAATAGTTTTATGATCTATCATTAATTATTATCATGGCCATCAAGCCTTCATAAAAAAGTTACAACAGTTACTAACGATTTTCGATATAAATTGTAACCGAAAGAAGAAATCAAAAGTCATTTAATTTGCAAAGCGGCTGCTGCTATGATTTAAAGCATAAACTAAAATGGCTCAGATCAGTGGGTCAAGCATCGGGTCAAAAGCCAAGAGCTTCCAGCTCAAGTGGCACATGGTGTTTCTCCATGATCTCAAGGTCATGGGTTCGAACCCGGATGTGAGCAAAATGCTCTCCGGGATGGAGACAGGGGTTTTCTCTCGAAATATTCGGGTTTCCCCAGGAATTGGTGATGGGTATATGAAGAGGCAATGCCGCTGAGCCCAATACTGCCTTTCAAAAAAAAAAGCATCGGGTCAAAAAGAGTTGCAATTTTACCAAGTATCTTCAGTAGTTTTTATGTTAATGTACGGGTATGTGAATTGTCCCTCAACCCATAAGTTATGGGTTCAAATCTCGTGGGATGCATTGTGTAAATATTTGTGGTTGTGTATATAATGTGTAGGTTTGCCTTTCAAAAAAAAAAAGTATCTTCAGTAGGTTTTCTTTTCTACTTCGGAGTTTTGTATTTTATTTTCCAGGTCTGCCGCTCCATCTTCGAGGCACCCTTTTCTGTTGTATAGTCTAGTTTTCTCCTAATTTTGGGGTAACTTTTTATGAAATTTTTGGCTTTGCCACAAAAAAGAAAAAAAGAATGGAACAAGGTCATTGGGATGCTAAAAACAAGCCCAAGATACAATGAAGATCATGGATTAGCAGTGAGAGGGTATTTTAGGAAAGGGATTGGGTCTATCTCAAGACTCAAGTTGCAATCTTACTATGAGATTTCATTTAGGCAATGGTATCACAAGCTATCTTGTGTACATTCTATCCCTGTTCTGAAAACCAGTTTATTAGTCGAACTGGAGGGAGTTGCAGTTCCAATCGAACCAGCTGGTTCAACCGGCATGGGCAGCAATTATATAACACATAAAACATGTTTTAAATTCTCTATAAAACTTGAAGATTGCATAAAATACACTTACATATAAAATAACACTACAATACAAAACCATGCAATCCAAAGTGAATACAAGTTTCAAACTTGAAAACTAGTAAACGACATTACATAACTAAAACCTTAAATAGTTCAACATGAATACAACATCAAACAAAAAAAATATACCTTTCCACCAATATCGATCCAGATTACCACAACTTCAATCCAATTCATTTCCTATAACATCAAACAAAAAAATTACATATAAATACATCACGATGAAACCAAAAAATATAAGCTTAGACCAAAAAGTATATTAAGTTCAGTTTGACTAAGTAAATGAAATTCACTATCATCCTCATCAACTAGACCAAAATCTTTCTTTTTCTACGATATCAAATAAGAAGTGTTAATGTAATGTAATAGACTAATAATACACTATAGAAGATAGCACTTAATTAAAAATGAACTAGTTCTTACCAAGCATATTTTCTAATTCATTTGAGTCATGTTCTCCATCCTGCAATTCTTCAAGCATTCCATATATTCATAATCAATTGGGTCGAAAGATCTCGTATCCACTTTAAGCCTATAAAAAACATTCACCAAAAATAGTAACGTGTATAAATAATCATGCATTACAATTAGGAGAAAAAGATAAAGAAAAAAAAAACTTATTCAAAATATCGTACCTGTTTTGTAAACGCAAGTTGTAGGGAGTATGTACAAGGGCACTTGGTGTTTGATGGTCCAACCTATTTCTCTTTTTGGTGTGAAATTCCAATTACATTCACAGCCCGAAGATGATGCGGTTTGACTTCATATTTTAATAGCAAACTTTTGAAGTTTTAGATAATCTTCGCAAACGATTTCCACCACTCATCTATAAAATAAATGGTTAGCAAAACAATAAATTCCATTATAACATAACAATGTGATAATAACATATACACAGAAATCTTACCGGCACGAGTAACTTGACGAGATGCAATGACACTACTCCTACCAAAGGTTCTCTCACTATCACGAAACTTTCCTAATTCCAAAATAAGATCTAAAAGCTCCTAACCTTCATATTATTTCTCAACCATATCAAAAACACCTCTTTACAGATGTCACGATCATGCTAAAAAGCTGGATTTATTTAATAAGCCGCACAATGAATACTTTTGCGCAACATCCTATCGATTATGTCTATGTAAGGCTTGTATAGTTGTTTCTTCCATTTAAATTATTCTCTAATCCGTCTCCTAGCCCGATACATACCTTCATTAGCATAACACAATGTCGGTGTGTTATCAGAATCACGTAAACGAAAAAGCTTCAACAAATGAGTCATCGTTTTCACCACAATCAAAAATATTTTTTCAAAAAGTATCATTCATGATAATTTGTCTACACTCACATGCATCTTACACTTTCAACATCTTTTAAACTCACTAAGATACGACCATAGCTTGCAAATCATCTTTGAGGTCGATCAAACTCTTCAATGCAATGAATGTGGTAGCAAAACGGGTAGCACCTGGACAGATGATTTCCGTCCAACCCGGTCCTTTTCTCAACCATTTCAAGGGCCACTCATGATTATAGATAAAAACAACAACCTTGGATGCAAGTGTGGCTAGACTCTTCACATTCTCAAATATAAGATTAATGCAATGTGTCGCACATGGAGACCAAATAATAGTAGGATATCGTTGACATAACATACTACTAGCAAGTTTATAATTGGCATCATTGTCGGTAATCATTTGCACCACATTTTTTCCTCCAATCTCCACAATTTCAGCAAAAAAATACACAAAATTGTTGCATCACTCCCAAAATCGGACACATCAACATATTTAATGAATGATATCCCTATAGACAATAAACCAAAATATTAATCAAGTTTCGTTGCCTAATGTCCCTCCACCCATCACTCATAATCATGCAACCACATTAAATCCATTTGCTTCTATATGAATCTATCAAAAATGAAGCGGACTTTTTTGCATCAGCTAATAAGTTATCCCTCAAAGCACGATACGCAAGCAATTTGTATGGTAACCTATACTCGCTATTTTATTTACTACATGTTCAAAAAAAAGAGAGTCATGCAACCCTCTTTATTTTGAACATGTAGTAAATAAAATAGCGAGTATAGGTCACAGTTACAAACCGCCTACATATCATGCTTAAAGGGTTAACTAACAGCTTATGCAAAAAAGTCAGTTTTACTTTTAATAGATTCGTATAGAAGTAACTGGATTGAATGTGGTTGCACGATTATGAGTTATGGGTGGAGGGACATTAGGCAACGGCACTTGATTAATTTTTTTGGTTTATTGTCCTAAAGGGATATTATTCATTAAATCTGTTGATGCGTTCGATTTTGCAAGCAATGCAACAAATATGTGTGATTTATTTGCTGGGATTGTGGAAATGGTTGGAAAAAGAATGTGATGCAAATGATTACCGAGAATGCTGCCAATTATAAACTCGCTGGTAGTATATAGTGTCAACGATATCCTACTATTATTTGGTCTCCATGTGCGACACATTGCATTAGTTTATTTCAGAATGTTTTAAAATTAAAAGATGTGAAGAGTCTAGCCACACTTGCATCCAAGGTTAATGTTTTTATCTATAATCATAAGTGACCCTTGAATAGGTTGAGAAAAAGAAAGGGTTGACAGAAATCATCCATCCATGTGCTACTCGTTTTGCTACCACATTCATTGCATTGAAAAGTTTGGTCGACCATAAAGATGATTTACAAGCTATGGTCGTATATAGTGAGTTTAAGAAGATGGTGAAAGTGAAAAAAGCAGGTGAGTTTAGACAAATTATCATGAATAATACTTTTTGATACAATTCTTTGATTGCGGTGAAAACGATGACTTATTTGTTAGAAACTTTTGCGTTTATGTGATTCGGATAAAAAAAATGGCATTGGGTTATGCTTATGTAGTAAAGGTATGTATCGGGCTAGGAGAGGGATTAAGAAATTATTTAAAAGGAAGAAAGAACAATGCATGCCTTACATAGACATATCAACATTGTGCGGCGTACTGATTTAATCCAATGTTCAGTATGATCATGACAGCATTTGTGCCATGAAAGAGGTGTTTAAAGGTGTTTTTGATATGGTTGAGAAATATTATGAAGGTCTGGAGCTTTTAGACCTTACTTTGGCATTGGGAAAGTTTTGTGATAGAGAGGAACCTTTGGTAGGAGTAGTGCCATTGCATCTCGTCATGTTACTCGTCTTGGTAAGATTTCAGTTTATACGACCCTTATCAATATATTGTTAAGTTATGATGGAAATTATTGTTTTGCTAACCATTTATTTTATAGATGAGCGGTGGGAATTGATTGGCAGAGATTATCCAAAGCTTCGAAAGTTTGCAATTTATATATTAAGTCAAACATCTTCAGGCTGTGTGAGTGTTTTTAAAAGGACTTACACCAAAAAAGAGGAATAGGTTAGAACATCAAAGACTATATATATTCACTACATCTTGTGTTTACAAAACATGTATGATATATTTGAATAATTTTTTTTATCTACTTGTAATGCATGATTATTTATACATGTTATCATTTTTGGTGATAGTTTTTATAGGCTTAGAGTGGACAAGAGATCTTTCGACCCGATTAATTATGAATGTATTGATAAAGATATGGAATGCTGAGTTGTTGAAGAAGTGTCGGATGGAGAACTTGACTTTAATGAATTAATGTTTGGTGAGCAAGAGCAAGAATTGGCTTCTCAAACGCAAGGTTTCATATTTACATATTTAATTAAGTGCTATCATTTATAGTTTATTATCAGTATATTACGTTACATTAACACTTACGATATGATATAGTAGAAAAAGAAAGTGATTTTGGTCTAGTTGACAAGGGTGAAGATGACGGTGAATTTCATTTACTAAGTGAGACTAAACTTGATGCATATAACACTTTAATGCCTTATATACTTATTGAATATATATATATATATATATATATATATATATATATATATATATATATATATATATATATATATATATATTTGATGTTGTAGGAAATGAATATGATGATGTTGTGGTGACTTGGATTAAAGTTGCGATAATTTGGATTGCATTCGATGTGTTTGAACTTTTGATTGAGACTTGTATTCAAGTTGAGTTTTAGTTCTGTAATGTCGTTTACTCGTTTAGAAGTTTGAAACTTGTATTCACATTGGATTGTATGGTTTTGGTATTGTAGTGTTATTTTATATGTATTTGTATATGTATATTAAGCAATGTTAGTTTAAAACATGTTTTATGTGTTATATAATTGTTGCCCATAATCCGCAATAACACTAGTTGAACCGGCCGGTCCGGCCGGGATCGGAGCTCCCTCTGGTTCGACCAAAAACCTGTTTTCAAAACATTGGTCCATTTCAAGTTGTCTAAGATAGATAGGGTAGCTTACAAACTTCTCGACTGCTACATGAAGTACTCACCATACTTCATGCATCTCAATTCAATTTTTTTAGGCCAACATCTCTCAAAAGGTAGCTTACCTCATTATCATAGAGATGAGTTAATTGCAATGGAACATTTATGGTATTGGCTCGAAGATTGGCTAAAAGGGGACATACTGGTGTACACACTTGGTGGATGACTACATTGAAGATGCTACCTGGGAAATACCTTATAATACTGCTGCTCGATTTCCAGATTTCAAGCTGAATCCTTGAGGACAAGGATCTCAAGGGGGATGGATTGCTACAATATAGATAAATGATGTGAGCTGCACAAGGTTGGGTCAACCAATAAAAGTCTAAAAGAGGGAGGAACTAGTCACGTACTTAACATGCAAGTCACATGGTCATTTGGCTACAGGAATGAGTTGTTAGAATACTAAAGGTCATTTTGATAGAAGGGAAAGCCAGTTTAAGTTTGTTGTAACTTTCCCCCATTTGAATTCGTTTTTCATTTCGATTGAAATATCTCAATAAAGTCATTAGTTAATTATACTTCGTACCATTATCTTTTAGCCACCCAAATAGGTCTCTAAAAATTAACTTTGTACCATTATCTTTTAGCAACCTAAATAGGTCTCTGCTTTAACGAACCTCGCCTAGTTTCTAGTTGTTATATATCATCCGTCTTAAAATTATTACCTATGTGTCCATAGTAGTTTAACTTATTATAATTATTCCCTTCAAGAAAGGTAAAGTACATATAACTAACCAAGTTTCTGATATTTACACTAATCACAATTCTGTGTGAACTGAAATATTAAGAGCAAGAATTCACTCAACTAAAAACTACATCAATAGGTAGACTCCTAGAGTTAGGCATTTATGTGTTGTAGACAATAATTTTGAGAAGGAGGGCGTAGTATTGAATGGCTCTTTTGGACACTTGAATTCAAAAACAAAATACTATAAAACAACAAAATAACCTTGATGTTTTCAACAAAACTGAGACACCAGGTATATCATAAGAGAGATTTCCTGATTCATTTTTAAATAAATATATAGTTTATTCAGCAAAAAATCTACATTCAAAGAGCCATGAAATTTCTGGGCATTTTTGAGCATCTCAAAGTAACATCCCATACCGCCTTCCGCGGGTTAGGGCCCAATACCGTCTAGGACAGTGTATGGGGGAGGTATCGATGTAGACAGCCTTACCCCTACCCTAAGGTAGAGAGGCTGGTTAGAGTTCTACCTAAGGAAGAAAGGACCTCCAGCCTTTTGCAGGGGATGGGATTCGAACCCCTGACCTCTTGTTCAGAGGCAAGGGACTCAGCCACTAATCCAACCCTGCTGCTTTTATTTTTGAGCATCTCCTTATATCTAAAACGACTTGATGCACTATCTGAGAACATGCGTACTTGTTGCAACTGTCGTTCTAAGTTACTGATAACTCACCAAAAAAATTCTTCAACAATGATGACATAAATGATCCACTGTTGCTAGCATTTGAATTCATCTGCTATTAGCGGCGGGATAAAGCTGCAACCTTGAAGTGTTTGCTCAAAGATATGCCCCACTCTAAGTAATTTTTCCTGCAGTTGAAACAGTAATCATGTTACATCCAATATAGATATCAAAATCTTGATTTCATGGTAAAGAACATGAGAGTATGGAAAACATAGTATCAAGAAAATAATTCCACCTCATCAAATGCAGCACCAATTATTTGAAAGCCAACAGGAAGTCTAGATGTTCCATTTTGAACAAACCCGCATGGCAAAACCAATGCTGGCAATCCAGCTAAGTTCACATTCACCTGCAAATAATATACAAATATCTAGAGTTATACTGTTAAAAAGAAGGAAATTGGAATTAATAACTAAGCCTATAAGGACTTACAGTCATGATATCCCCAGCATACATTGCCAGCGGATCGTTTTTCTTTTCACCTGTAAATATTCAGTTGACAAAAATATAAGTGGCCATTAAAATATTACTCTGACATCAAGAAGGTTGAACATTAAGACAAATTACCAATTTTATATGCCGCAGATGGAGCTGCAGGTGAAATGAGAATATCATGTTCCTCTAGTGCTGCCTTGAAGCTTTTCTGGACTACTGTCCTCACCTAAACCACCACATAACCATGATCAACGTAGTGATAAACACCATGAAGACTTGTTAAAAAGATAAGCGTATCCTATGGAAAAAAAAATGGGAGGTACCTGCTGAGCACGCTTGTAATAAGCATCATAATAACCAGCTGAAAGGGCATATGTCCCCATCAAAATTCTTCTTTTTACCTGCAAAATATTATTTTAAATTTCAAATTTTGTTAAACAGCCATCACAAACTACGGTCCGGTAAAACTTATGAAGCAAGCTTATCAGCTGCAATACATGCTATAATCTTTGGTTTTGTTCACACCTCTGGACCAAAACCATTAGCACGAGAACCCCCATAAAGGGAACTCAGCTCATCAGAAACAATTTGGTTACCATACCTGCATTTGAAGGAAGACAAAAGAATTTTATTAAAATGGTGTAAGCCATGGTATTGATATGTAGGTTATAGCTTCATGTTTGTTTAAGATTTCCAAACGGAATGCTAATTTCCAATTATCATTTTACAAACTAACAATGGCTACTAAGTTCAAAAGTATCAAAAATTCACATATTTAACAAACTTGTTTCTAACAATCCAAATATAAAATGTCGAGAGTGAACATCACCTAATACCATCATATCGAGACAAGTTTGAAGAAGATTCTGATGAAGCAAGGACATAGTAAGCTGGTAATCCAAGTGAGAAAGATGGCAATGAAACCTGTAATCGATTATCAAATGAAAAAACAAAGAAAAAATGTCACTAATTAATTTTATTTATGATAGCCTTATGAATATTAATATGATAGAATGACAACCTCTGTCACGGTAGATCCTAACTCTTCCAGATGAGATATAGCACCACGAATTGATGAAACAACCTCCTGATCAACTCCATCCCCAAGAGTTTCACGAATTACACCAACTCGTAGTCCTTTTAAAGGCTGTGATTCAAAATAATCTTTGGCAATAAACTGCGATGTGAAGTCATTAACATCCTGCAACACAGATTTTTGCAACATGGTTAGGATAAAACATTTCTGCATTTATAAATCAAAGAACTTCGTCAAACCACAAATCACCACTTAATTATTGGAATAAACATCAAATTTTATGTATCTAGGCCATTCTTGACAGAATTATTAATAGTGGATGCCCTGCACTCAGATTCAGTACTCGTTTTATGAGCCACGTAGCGATATATACTAAACAATGCAAGAACACATCCCTTGTTTTGGTCAAGTGGTTGTCATATACATGGCCATCGTGTATATGTACTCTCTCTATCATGCTTAGACTTAGATTAAGTATTATGTGGCATGCCACATCCTTGTACATGTAATGCTTTATTCTGATATATAAAATTTGCTGGGGTATATCCCCTTTACCCGTAAACAATGCAAGAACAAATTGTATAAACAAGGGAACAATACAAGAAGAGGGTGCTTGGAATTGTGTTTTGAAAGCAATTATCTAATTGTTGCAATTTAAAGTCCCATACATCGGTTTTCAATATTTGGATATACTATAATGCTTCTAGTCAAATAATCAGTTTCAAACCAGTTGCAACAAAACTGGTAGAAAATTAATTACCTATCTATACCATTTAACCTAATTGGATATACTTTGACTCCTATTTCACAAAGCATCTCAATTTTTCACCCAAAAAAATCTAGAACAAATAGCAGATGATTCATACCCGCTTGCTACTAGTGGCATCAAGATTATCATGACCACAAATTGTTTGTAGGAGAATTCCAGCATCAGCAACTGATGAGCCAAAACATCCAATAACATCTAATGATGATGCATACGCCACCAGCCCATATCGTGAAACACGACCATACGTCGGCTTTAGTCCTACAACACCACAAAACGAAGCCGGTTGTCTCACACTTCCACCAGTATCACTTCCCAATGACACTACACACTGCCTAGCAGAAACAGCTGCCGCTGAGCCCCCGGATGAACCCCCTGGTACACATTCAAGATTCCATGGATTTGCAGTAACCTATTGAGTAGCAAAAATGCATTCACCAAACCATATTTTGTGACCAAGCTAGACAGAATATACAGAAAGGTTATAAATTGGTAAAGCTGCAACAGTCAAACCAGCAAATCTGGTAAGGGTCCAAAGCTGCCCGACCCAAAACCCTCATTCCCCAAAAAAGTATAACCTAATAATAACTAGTGTGTCAGATATAAAGAATATCTTATTTTAATACTAATTTTAATTTCTGCAAAATTACTTAACTAGGTTTAAAAAGATTACAAAAAACGGGCGGGAGTAATAGGTCAAAAAGCATGCTTTTTGTACGATCAAAATAGGTCGGTGGAGTTGACCAGAAAACATTTTGTCCACGCTTTTAGCATTATCTATATATAATTTGTTTTATGCTTACTTACAAATAATATAACATTACATTGAAAATCTAATACTTTTGGAGATAGGTGCTGCTAACAGCACATAAGTTAGGGTAGTGATAGATACAACAAATAAAGTTGATTCAAACACCATATGTACAATAATTACAGCACAGAATACAAGTATAACATAGCACAGTTTTGTTGTATGAAGTAATTTATGTGTTGTATATATCAACTCCCCATAAGTTATGTGCCTCAAATAGAAAGCAATCGAACCAGTTGTACTTTGTTCATCCTTTTGACACATTATCCATAAAACATAGCTCAAATTGACCCAATACCCTAACTGGCACCTCCATTTCGTTCAGGCAAATACCATAAAAAGTCCAAAATACGGAACCAAAATCACAATGCACAATAATAGGACTCGGTGTTCAATTCATGGTAGCATTCAATTTTGTTACAAAAGAAGTACCTTTCTTGCAAGAAAATTGAACATCCAGTCCTATTATTATGCAATATCATCCATTATTCACTCTAATCTACAATCACTACAAAAAAACACACATCACATTGCACACATGATTTAAAAACTGTATAAAATACAATATGCTATAAGCACTTAAAATACACAATCCCACTAAACCCTAACCTGATAAGCTGATCCTTCAGTAGTACTCCCCATACCAAATTCATCCAAATTAGTTTTCCCAACAACAATCCCACCATTCTCTTTCACCTTCCTAACCGCCGTCGCATCGTACGGTGGCCGGTAATTCTCCAACAATTTCGATCCGGCTGTGGACGGCATGTCAGCCGTACAAATATTGTCTTTAACAGCAACAAAGACTCCAGCAAGTGGACCCACATTTTCATTTCGGTCAATCTTCCGGTCGATTTCATCAGCTTCGTTTAATACGGTTTCTGAGACGTGAAGGAAGGATTTGAGATGTGGGTCGGTGAGTCGGATACGGGTTAAGAATTCTTCAGCGTATTGGCGGGTGGTTTTTTCGCGGGAAAGGATTGATTTTTGGATTGTTTGGATTTGGGAAGTGACGTGGAATGATTTGGTGGTGTTATGGTGGGGTTTTGAACGACGGCAATGACGGAGGAGGATGCGAGGGTTTTGGATTGAAGATAGCATTTTTGGTGAGGGAGAGGAGAGGGAGTGTGTATATATCACCAAAAAATAATGACAAATGTATATAGAAATAGAAATATAGAAATAGAAATTGAAAAGTGAAATAAAAGGTGTGTTTGGCGACCATTTTTTAAGATTACGAGGGAGGGGGCGGTTCATGGGCGCAACCCATTAACGTATGCAAGGTACGCAATATCAATGTGCATTGTGTATCAATGTGCATTGTGTATCAAGTTTTTTATTTGATATTTTTAAACATGAAAGTGCATTGTGTATCATTTTTTCTAATTTATTTTTTTAAACATGCTTAGGATTTTCAGAAAGTGCATTGTGTATCACTTTTTAATTTATTTTTTAATCTTACTTTCATATTGTTCATTGTGTATCACGTTTTAACTTAGAATGTTCATTGTGTATCACATTTTTTATTTGATATTTTCATGCATTGTATATCATTTAATAATAATATATGTTCATTATGTATCATCTTCTTCATTCCCTACTCCTGAACTTTTTCTTTTGCTTAGCTGCTTCCTGGGTCTTTGCTATTTCATACCTATAATAGGTTTGAATCCATACTCAATATCCCGAATCAAATCATAAATCTTAACAATCATTCGATTTAACCTAATTAATTAGGTTTAAAATGTTAAAACAGAGTATGAAGATCGTACTTTCAGTTTCTAAATCATCATCGTTGATTAGAACAGCGGATTGAAGAATAAAAATCGTCTTTGTGATTGAAATTATTTGTACAAGAAGAAGGTTAATGGAAGTTAACGCGAGTTAGGAGAAGGGGGAAGATTACAAAATTAACCTGGATAGCAACAATGCAGAGGTGAGAAATAGCAGAGAAAAAGATACACGTGGCAAGAGGTGAGTAGCTGTGTATATTGCGTACAGAAATTGAACTGCATACATGAAACTTGATCTTACGAGGGATTCTGAACTTCTAAATTTAATCTCAATCTTATAAAATTAGAATCTTTGATATAAAATGAAAAGCAAGGATTCTTTAGAAAATATTCCCTTCAAACACAATCTCTTAAAACTAACTTATTTTGAGAATATCTATCTCCTACTTGTTAAATTACTAAATTAACCTTATTTTAATTATTAAAAATATGAGGGATGCTTGGTTGAAAGTGGTAATGCTAATGGGAAAGGTTAAGGGAATACTAAAGTAATGCAATGACCATTCCATAGTGTTTCATTAGTATTGATTATGCTTGGTTCAATCATTGAATTGTTTAAATATATAGATGTGAGAAACTATTGAAAAATGTCATATATTTATAAATAAATATTAATATTAGTATATTACTATTATACTATACTTATACTTAATTAATATAAGAAAACATATATAATAAATAATGTTGACATTAATTAATATTTATATATAACTGTAAGTATTGATGATGTACATGATGCATAATATATGCTTCTCATTATGTTCTAGTAATTTAATAGAGTGTGTTGTTTTTCTCAAGAAAAAGAATATAGATCACAAATATTATTATTGTTAACGTTAATATGTGTTAATTAAGATTTTTGGATTAATATAACCAGAGTATAGGTTTATGTTTATGCAGCAAAGTAATAATAATGATATTATGCTAATATATAATATATGTAATAAATTTTTATTATTATTATAAGTACAAATATATGTTGTGTATATCACTCTGTATATAATCATTTTGTAATGGAAAGTGGAAGTCAAAGAATATTAACGCGGTTGAGATCGTATAACTAGGTAATGGATTATCATAACCCTCAATTTGTTGGGGAATGGGGTATTACCTATTAGTGGGTAATCGATACTCACATTTAATTAAACCAAGCACCTTCTTCTATAATCATTACTATTATTTACCCCTTTTAACCCTCAAGCGAGCAGCCCCTATACAATAGGTCTAATTTAAAATAAGAGCTCATCGAGTACTTCATCTGGTCCCATATAACATCCTTCTTCTTTTAACGAGTCTAAGTAGCCATGACCTGAGATATACATTTACATGCATAAGCCTAGAGACTTAGTGAATTCGTGTGTTTGTATACAAATTATCACACACAATATGCAAGTTACTTTAAATCACCAACTTTGTCAATAAATTACTCATACATATCATGCACAAAAGAAAATTATCTTTATCATTATTAAATACATATTGAATATGAATTCGTTGGAAAAAACACTTACAAAACCTTTGAGGGCACGTTAGGTATATCCAATGATAATGCACACTCAAACGGATGATAGATCCAGAGCATATACTAAGTTGTTTTGAAAACTGGACATGCACAGTCAAACCGGATCTGCTCTCCTCAGCATCTTGTTCAATGAAGTTGAATAGTCGTTACCCAAATAAACATCAAAAATGTGTTAAAACTCTTATAATTTGATATCCAAAACACACACACAATATTATATATATATATATATATATATATATATATATATACACACACACACACATATATACATATATACCTCATGTTTAATATTTTGAAATCGTCCTGTAACATTTGGTAGTCAACGGATTTAACAAATGTTGAAGGTGATTGTGGTAAATTAGTTTGATAGTTGATATTCATATAGTATATAAGCATATTGCAAAATTTGATGAAAGTCTAAAAGTTAATAACCAAATCACTTATAGCTTCTAGCTTAGGACCATCGTTCTGGAAAAGAGAAAGCTTCAAAAATATAGTAAATAAATAACTTAAAACTTGAAAAAACATCCATTTAATGCATATGAAGTTAACAAAGGTCATAAATGTATAGTACATACATCCTTGATGTGAGAAAGAGATCCGTATCTTAAACCCTCATTAAAACTAACATAGAAAACTAAAAGACAAGAATTAATTTGTAAAGATTAGTTACAAAATATAACGTAAAGAAAACAAAAACTGAGATTACACCTTTAAGTTTTTCGGTATCAGCCCTTCGGGAAGGTGACCACTCCATTAAGATTTGGTCTTCACATCCAAAAAAACAGAGATCCTTACTTGGAACTACAAGATTAAAAATTAGAATCCAAAAAGTCAAAATTAAATCATTTCATAAAGATTAAATAAGAGTATAAAGTGTACATTAAGCTTACAGTATCGACTGCCGCTCACAGCACAGTAGAGTTTGCCTATGCTCTATCTCTATTCAGAATTTGTTTAAACAAAAGCAATTCCTTAACATTCTAGATATGTAAAAGATTTGTGAATATTGAATGTGAATATATATATATATATATATATATATATATATATATATATATATATATATATATATATATATATGGATACAAATTGATTGTGCTTCTATTCCTTATTCATTATGCTTTATTAATGAATGAGTTTTAAAATCACTTATATATGTTCACTGAGTTTGATTATACTCGTTTTCAATCAACCTGAAAACTTTAGAGAAATTCTAGAGTTGGGTTGGACATTGTAGGCCCTTTAAGGTATTACCGGATTCCAAGCTGGATTTAAGTTGGAAATCATACAAGAATTCCTACAAGATGATAAAGCATCGTTTTATACAACACAATGTCTTAGAACAGAGTTTGAGATTATGAAAAAAATTGGGTTAATATCCCAAATTGAACATAATGATATTAAACAACAAAGGTACGTCTTAAATTGATGTTTATCTTGTTTTTGTTTATTTAACTGACACTAATATGCTTTTGTTTTAAACAATAGTTGTAAACATGGTGTGTTGAAGAATTTTGATATATACTAATTGTGTGAAGAAGTTAGTAGGGGACTACAACCCCGATAAATTTGTATTTGTAACGTCTAACGGCGCACTGCTTGAAGATATTGAAAACAATCTACAAGTGCTTGCAACACAACTGAATCTACCCATGTTCCATCTCTGTTCCAAATTAAAGAAGGTAAATTCTTTTAACAGAAGAAGTCGCATCGTATGTTACTAAACTATAGAACCTTATATGTTAGCTTATTTACCTATGCAAATTCACTATAAGCATTCTTGCACATTATTTGACAATATCAAGAATCATCAATTCATGATTATTGAATATTATTTCTTTGGAAAAACACTTACAAAACCTTTGAAGGCATGTTAGGTATGTTGTAAATTAGTTCAATAGTTGACGTTCATATAGTTGATAAGCATGTTGTAATTTTTTTTTTGTGTATTCTAATTGTAAAGTAAATTAATAGGAAAGAAAACATTTAGATACAAACGACCACGTTTAAAGTTGATAACAATAACTTGTAATTGTCTTCAATTTCTTGATGTAAACGCCTCATTGACGGTTACAACAACAAATTTGTGGCTTGTAGTCCCCAAGTACCCTTTTGGTACAGTTACTATCAAAAGTATTTAACCCATGTTGACAGTTGTTGTTCACAAAAAAAAAAAGGAGATAAGTTTGGTTAAAAGAAGTGTTTCTAGTTCGGGTTTATGATCATAGGTATATGTTTTTAGCACTTAGCGTGGTCCTTTGTCCTATTTTGGTCTTTGTTCATGTGTTAGTTTAATTTTGTTTCTTCCTGTTTTAGTTTTGTTTTGTTGCCTTCCCTTTTAAGTCTTGTGATTGGGATGGGTTGGATCTCTAGTCCCTCTTCCCTCTTATATATTAAATTAGGGCCATATTAGCCTAATCGGAATGCAAATCATTTTCTATGTAATAATTTGGGCCATTAGCTGACAAAATTCATTGAATTAGAACCATTGATCAATGATTATTTCTTTGATTTTCCAAAAAATAAGTCTCATTATTACTTAATTACTAAATTAACCTTACCCTCCTAAATAACCTTATTAATTATAAATTAATTAACATAATTAATTAAATGTTAACATTAAATAATTTAATGCTACTTAATGCTAATTGGGAATGATAAATTAAAATAAATTAGATGCAAAAATGACAAGAAGTAATCGTTGACTAAAATTCAAAAACAAGGAGTGCAAGCCAAACGTTTTTTTAATTCGAAATTTACCTTAATATTAAATTCACTAATAATTTCACTATATTGCTAAAAATTAGGTCCTTGATATATTGGCAATCCACGTTTACGTCTCAACCATTCAAGAATTCACATTTTTCAAATACAGTTTTATCATTCCTAGAAAAGGAGCAAATAATATCCTCGCATATCAATCACACAAGCGGATTTGCTTCAGTTTAATATTTCTGATTCTTGAACTTTCTCATATTCAAGCTTTGAACATCATACATACAATTGCTTTAAAACATTTGTATTGCAGGTACTTGTAGTCCAATGTAATAGAAATGTAATTCTATGCACACCAATTGTTTGATTATATGCTTGAATGAAAAATAGTGTGAATTGTTTGAATATCTTTTTCCTTTTTAATTGTACGTAATTAAAATCTGTTGGTGTGGTTAAGCTTGATTTTGTGTTCGATTCCCATGTTTAAATTTGTAATATATATATAAATACTCATTATTTTCATGTCAATATTTTTGTTTCTGAATTCATGTTTTTATTTTCTTTTAGACAGATTGAACCTAAATTTGAAATAGCAAAATAACTTCGATGTTTAAATACAACGTAATCCATACAACTCCTATCCACAATTCTTTCACCGTTTAACCCGAATCTGTTTTGTAATTGCAGCAGCCCATCCAAATCCACCAAACCAAAATTATCAATTTCCCATCAATTTAACACCTTAGACCATACCAGCCATACTTCATCACATGCCACTAAACAATGATCAACTAGTCAACCATTTCTTCACACACTTCGATGGTATAGACATGAAGATCAGAAATTTATATGGTTTTATACATTTGTAGTAACAATTGAATTCTTTTAAGTTGTTTAGCGTAATTGTGATCAACCGAACGTTTAATGATGTTTGAATTTGATTGTCTATGCCAGATAATGTTAAGCCAAAGGAAAAAGTCAGTGCACGGCGAGGTATATAAGTAATGACATTTGTATTTGGTTCTACAGATTCCCGATATACGTTTATGCATTTGTGTGTATAATAGATGATATGGTTGTGATATTGTTTTGTTGTATATATTAAAAAAAATAGTAAATTACTCTATATAACTGTGCTTGGAATTTTCTGATGAAAAATCAAATCGTTTTTGTCCTCATATCTACTTGTGGTTTGCTCATCATACTGATCTTGAAACAAGAATTTCGCAATAAGAAGCTGAAAAAGATTCTTAGCTTGAGAAAGAGATGAGTTGAAATGTAAGTTTACAATTACGCTTTTCAATGTGATTCAGTATTAGATTTCAAACTCATAACTCATGTTGTTCCCCTTAGTAAATAATCTATTTATGTCTTTCTTTTTCTAATCTTGCTATTTACTATTAAAAATGCTTTATGATTATCTTTTTTATATAATTTTCTCCGTCACATTGCATACAATTTATTATGAAATTTGAGGCTGTAACTCTTTGGTGATTGCCAAAATAATTTAAGAACTGTTGTGCATAATGAGTAGTTTGAACCAGCTTCAAATTGGTGGTCATAATTTTGTAAATATAATACTTATACAGCTCTCTAACAAGCTATTATGTGAATAGATTTTTCACAAGCGGATGCCTCCAAAGTTGTTGATCATGTTTCAAGATTCCTCTAATATACTCCAAATTAGAGGTGCACGGCGGTAAGTGCTTGCCACTATCTCTTAGGTCTTCACATGTCTACCATTGGTTGTATTTTTGTCCATTTAGGTAATGTTCTTAAATTTTTGGGTTACCTATTAACTTGGTTGTGTTTTCTTATTGCCCAATGGTTATGTTTAGAACATGTACTACATTTGATATGTGTGAAGAGGTGAAAAAATAAAGGGTGGGTAACGGTTTCAGTCATAACGGGTGATTTATGTATTTCAATTTTAAATACGGTTGAGACGAGCCCAGCTGTGTCATCCCTATGCACTTTTATCCCATAATCTTTTACAAATGTTGAAGTTAGTTTGTGAGAAACTGATTAGAAAATTAACTATTTCAATAGTAATTTATTTTTTTATTTTTGAATAAAATGACTTAGTAATTTTTATGCATTAAAAATGTCACACCCCCGATTTCATGATTTGCGGAAGCGACGATTTAGGTGTGACTAATCAAATATCAAAACACCAAGATTACAAACGAACGACTCTACATGAGACGTTTATACATTTTACAAAAGTGGTTACAAGGTTTAAGTTATAAGGTTACAACATAACGAGTACCCATAAGATTTCGAAGATTTTAACACATAACCATTATACAAAAGATAATACTATAAAAATTTTCATATGTTTATAGATGCATGGGACTCGTACTAGCTAGCATATCCTGCGGGCCAGTCTACTGTTCCTGATCACCTGAGAATACAACACTAAAAAGGTCAGCTATAAAGCTGGTGAATCTCATAGGTTTCAAGTAAAACATTGATGTGATCAACATGATTATCTGACGATGATTAAATATTATAACCGAACAATGATTAAAAACAATTAAGTTTTCAGAACAATGATGTAACCAATTAAGGTTACCGAACAATGATTTAACCAATTAAGGTTACCGAACAATGATTAAACCAACGCAGGTTTCTGAACATTGATCAAACCAACGCAGGTTTCTGAACAATGATTTATTATACCGACTATGATATTGCATTGCACTGAGCCATGGTTCGAGGCCTAACCCGATTTTCTGCCTCCCGAACGGTGTCAACACCCATGACAATTACTAAAGTGTCCGTTTGTACATGGTTGTAGCTAGCAACCCGGACGGGGACGTCACTCCCATGATAGATCTATCCTTTAGCAATCGCGCCTTATTAAGTTAACGAACCATGCAATGATGAGGACTTTCCCGAATTAAAACACTCGTGCAATACCCGAACATAAAATCAAGACCAACAATGATAACCGTACAATGTAACTAACAGGGTTAACCGAATTAAATAATCATTTAATTAACCTAGTTAAATATCAATTTAACTAACCGAATAACTATGATCACAAAAACAATTTGTGTTGCATCTCCCCCGAATTAAAATAGTAAAACAGTAAAATGGGGCCGTGAGACTCACCTGAGTCACCGAGCAATGATTATCCGATAAGGAATGAACAGCCCAAAACCTCCAAATGCCCTAAGCATATAAGGTTATACACATGAGTGAATGTCTATTTAGATCATTCCCAAAATGTGTTCACTCAACCGTTAAATGTCCGATTGTATGTTTTTGAAACCGATTGAATTTGTATTTATAAGATTTGGACGGCTCGTTGGTGATGATCCATGATAATAATCCATGTATTATTATGTGTTTGATTACATACTTATAAAGTATATTCCGTATCCATTAATCCGTACTGTATAATAATACCGTCATCCGTATATTCCATGAGTGTTTTATGATACACTTATTCGTATTTTATACCGTATATAAATATGATATCGCATGACAAAGTTGAATACTTAGTGTGAAAAATGTTTGTAACATTTTTATTATTGGCGACACTAAGATTCGATCTTATTTGTTTTTTATTCTAAGTGTTTTCAGGTGTTGTTATCATCCAAGTTTCATAAATAAAATTATCAAAGTTAATTTTTGGTCCAAAATCTAATCGTTCCTCAAGTCGGCTCGCGTTTATCGTTTTGGGCTCGTTTTTGTTGACTTGGTCAAACGGACTCGGTTCGACCCGAAACTTTTAGGATAGCCTTAAATATGTTTCTAGGCCTCGGGAAAATTACCGTTATGTTTCGTGTTTAGTCCGAAGTGTCGGTTTTATAAAACATGTAAAATCAGTCCCTATTTGTGTGTTTCAGATTTTTCACCCGATTCAACTTCCGTTTTCTATTATTTTTAATCCGAATTAGGTTCCACTAAAAATCACAGCTGAGCATCTATATCTCTAGTATTTTTACAAATTTTCCCAAGATTCATAAAGTTGGTTTCAATGGCTTAACAAAAATCACGAATAAAAGTGCTTAATTTTCGGCCACATTTATCTGTCACTTACAAATCGAGTTCTACACTAAAATATGTGTATATATAGTCCGAGAGCTTAACACGAAAGTTGTAGATAACTTCAATACGCAAATTTTGGCGTGTATTTCATCCATTTATCTTATGTATACGATTTTATATGATTTTATTCGTGGACTGTTTTTCAGGAACCGAAATCAGAAATTACATAAGTGTGTAAAACGAGTTTTGATCATTATTTTGGACATTTTTGAGTTGAGTGAGCTTATAAACATGTAGATATACTTAATCCAAATAAAACTATTGAAAAAGTTTAGAATTATACCAAAGAAATTGCGATCTAGAGTCGAAAATGTGTGGATGAGCTCGGTTTGCTTTCCTCTTCTTTTCCTTATGTTTCTTCAAGTTTTTGTTGCTAGATTTTGTTAAATTATGAAGTGAATGATGGATGTTTGGTGAGAGTATAGAGAGAGGCCGAGAGAGATTGAGAAAGAGTGAGAAAGAGGATGAAAAAAAAATGATAATAATTGAGGTTGGTTTGTTATTTTAATCATGAAATGGAGACATGATCCTAAAATTTGGGGAAGGAAAAATGGGGGTTGAAAAACCTGGTTGGGGTGGGGCCCAAAAGGTGTGTGTTTGTCTAAAATTTGTTCCCTCAATTTTGCGCTCCGTGCGGTGTCCGTTTCCCCGGTCGTTTCGTCGTCCGTATAAACGTTAAACGTTATATATACAAGTTTTCGTAGACGATTTAAAACTCAACATTTTTAAGAAAAGTTTTGTCCAAAATAATATAATTGAGTAGTCAAAATATTGTTTGGTTCCATTTCGTTATCGATTGAAAGTTGCAAAATTGTTTGATAATTGTAACGTTAATAAACGTATACTTTTGTTTTATATTATCAACATAATATAAATTAATAATTAATGTTATTAAATAATTTCGTATTATTTAATAATTGATTCACCAACTTCCATATAAGTATTTCGCGTTCTTTCAGATTTGTTTGTATATGATTATTACGTATTCATTGTATTATATATATATATATATATATATATATATATATATATATATATATATTAATACATATATAATATCCGGATACTTTTGTTTTAACACGTACCGAGTACGAGTAATTAAGGTTTAAATTGGCCGTTAATTTTGACCCTTTTTGACCGGGTGTCACAAAAAATATGCTTAAGGTGGCTTTAGACCTGTCTCCTAACCTTTTTTAGCTGAATCATCTCCTTCAGTAGTTAGTGGATCGTAGAATTCCTTTATGTTATTCATAAATTTTTAGAAAGGGTTACTATTTTTTGACCATATATATTAAGTAATTTCCCGGTTTGACACATACTGACAATTATGAATTATCCCAGTTTACATAGTAATTTCATATTGAATCCTTACTCTCCAATCCCACACCTGGTATGCGTTTTTATATATCAACTGATGTGGCCTCTTTTGCCTTTCATATGGTCTAAATTTATTTCTGGTTGGTTTAAATTTTGTTTCTGATTGTAGCCTACAATCTGCATTCATTTCTATCATCTTTATAGCCATCTTTTTGTCTGTCTTGATTAATATGATCATTTTTTCTATAATTTTAGACCATAACCTTCCTTTGTTTATAACTGTGAATAATGTGTTCGAGCTTTTTAGAATCAATGGCCCCCTTTGTTGTTTATCAAATAATATAGTATCTATGTTGCATGATCTGCTTCTGGATTGTGCACGGGTTTCTATTGGTACATAAGACTTGGTTATACCTTTTAACCAGAGGTGGGAAATGGGCGGGTTATGTAGTGAGTACCAACGAATCTGGTTAGAGGATGTGACCAAGTTTGGGTTGTCAAATACAATTGGGTTTCCAAGTTCATAATGCTTGGAAGCTTCTAACGGAAATGGGCCTAAACTCGTAAATTTTAGATTGTTCAGAGGTTTTTGTAGTTACATAAGACTTTTGATGAAAATGGTCTATTTTAGTTATTAATGATATAATATGTGGTTATGGAGCTCACTAATTACGGTTAGGCTACAACTACTCTCTTCTTATTCAAACTTTGGAAAGAAATTTATTCACTTTGTGTGTGTACTTCATCAATTTGGCACCATTAGCTGTATTTGCAGCATTCCATGTCTAACGAGTCTGATTATAAGTTATTGATTTCAGTTTCGAAGTTGCCTAACATAGTTTATTTGTGCTCAATTTCATGTCATATATGTTTGTATGGTCCCATTTCGGAAATTGTTCATCCTTTTGCTATGATAATTAAATGAATTGTCCGACGGAAAATCCTAAGTCGGGCAGGTAGGGTACAAGCTCATAAATTGGTAATTCGTAGTCTAAGAAGAAATGTGCATTAGTTGGGTTGGCCTATAACATTTCTTGGATTCATACAAATAGATATCAGGATGATTCATACCTAATCTTAATTTTTGAATATAAACGATTTAGGATGTTGTATGATTTAAAAATAGATTTTGGGCGGATTTTGAACTTGCTTGACCCATCCATTTTAGCTGATTAAGTAATCAACACAAGTTGACCGTTCATAATGGGTCATAATCACCACTTTTGTATTGATGTTAAATGCTTCTTGTGTGATCATGCACTTCATTATTTTTATCAGCTAAAACTCTATGTTGGAAGAGGCATGCACGAGGACATCTTATCTCTTTAAAGTAAGATACATAGTTAATCAATCATTTAACATTTTCAAACATTATTCTTTCTTATTTTATTACTTATTTTTAGGTATACCCTCTTTTGGATATTTCTTCTAATAAGCATGTTTGCGTTCAGCTACAATATGGAGGTAATTTTGTCCCTTATCATGTAGATACAAAAATGTCAATCTGATTGCTAATAAACCCTTATTTCTCTACTTATGCAAGCGGGTCTCTGAACGGGTGTGTATCTAAGGTTAAGAAAAGTATGGATCAAATGGGTTATACTATCTATAATTGTTGGATCGTGGGTATCATGATCCATTAGCTAATGGGTTAGATCACAATCCATATAGTTGGATCATGGTTTAGATCAGTTCATTAGCCAATCCAATCCAATCCGTTGACAGACTTTTATGGAAGCTATGTGATTTCATGGTAAACTTATGCTTGAACTTTACATTATCACTGAAGATATTACCGTTGGTCATGCCCACAAAGTTAGTCATGGATATGTTTGTGAGCAACTATGAGTGGCTCGAGTTCTATCGGAACGGTAAAATTTATATATTATTCTCGAGTAACCCTATCGTCTCATGCCATCGTCATTATTTGATATTCGATCCTTATATTCGGACACTAGGGATGCTACCGTCTCGATTTGAATCAGTCTCTTCAGCTTTCAATGAACGCCTTGTGCCAATGCAGAAAGAAGAGACAAAAAGAAATCACTTGGTAATGCTAAACTTCCTTTTCTTTTATGGTATATAAATGGATTCATTGCTGCAAGTACCTAGATGCGATATTTGATTTTTTTTACTAAGATGAAATTACTCTACAGGAAGATAATTTATGGGTAAGAAAGGACATAGCAAAGTTTTCGTTGGTGTGGAATGAGTTCATATTTTCAATGTGGATTGAAGATTTGATAAGCATATTACAAATTAATTTTTGTAATATATGTATGCACTATATTCTTATACAACATAAACTTTTCTTTTTTTATAATACGTTTTATTAGCCTGCAAATTTTGTGGGTTATGATCTAGTTGCTTATTAAATAGCTAGCAAATAAACATGAAGCTATTTATCATATTTCTAAATACTTCACTTTTCATATTCTATGTAAACGGAAGTAGCAAATTAACTTCAAGGATATGACATCAATAGATACTCCATTTTATATTTGTACATGAACCATCTAACTCAATTAGTAGCACCTTTCATTCCAGAAGCTACTCAATTAGTAGCACCTTTCGTTCCAGAAGCTACAAAAAGATATCAGCTAATGCATGAGATCGGGAAGTTAATAACATAAAAATCCATCATAGTTTAATCCACATATTTTATACGCACATACACACATACGTGCATAAATGTGTGTGAGTTGCTATTCCCTAATTGGAGCATAACTACTTTCTAGGTTAGCTAATGATTTTCTAAGCATATGATGAATTGGAGTGCTAATATGTTTGTTTTTACAAGCCACTGTTTTATTTACATTAATCATAAAATAATATATTATTGACTATTTATAAAAACATATATCAACGTTCTTAACTTCAATCAATTAATCATAATTGTGGTATTTACGTCACCTTGAATGAGTTATCATCGAGTTCTAAATATCGCAACTCTAATACATTCTCGATATATATATTCTACTATTGTAGAATGTGACAATATGCATCTAATTTTTTTAGCATAAAAATACTTACAAATGAGTACATTAATGGAGGTATTAAGATTGTTCACCGGATACTTCATTGCTTTTAAACTTATTGTGTATTTACTTTTTCTATATACACAAACCTAATAAAAATAATAATGATATCAATCATAATAACTAAGCGTGTAAGTATATTTTAAATATATATTAAGTTTAATTTATTACGTAACATATTATATAGAGTGTGTACAGTGAAAAAAATGTCAATGGTATCTAAACATTTGATCATGAGTGTAATTATAAATTCGAATAGATACACAATCAAAGTGTAGTTTTTACTATCTAAGACCAACCTTAAAAGATAATTATATTTAAATAGATACAGATTAATATTTGTCAACATATATCAAATCAAATCGTTCCAATTTAGTAATAACACAATGCTTGCTTTTTCTAAAAACATATATCAAATCAAAATGCAATTATTACGTTAGCTTTAATTTGTATTATTTCATTGCAACCTTTTATACATGACATTTAAACTAATTAGTCGGTTTTTATGATGATATAACTACGTGGTCAACCACAATAACAATAACTAAAAGTGATGCCAACAATAAAAATGTATATGGTTTTACGTGCACAATATTAAGTAGTACCTCCGTCCCATAATTATTGTCCGGTTTTTACTTTCTGAAGTCTTTATTTTTCAACTTTGACTTTAAGTATTTTTGTTTGTATTATATAATAACTGATGCAAAATATATGAATAGATTAGGTTTTAAATGTATTTTCATTAGTATAATTTTCATCAAGTATTATATAACACAAACAAAAATATTTAAGGTCAAAGTTGGAAAAGAAAGACTTCAGAAAGTCAAAACTGGACAATAATTTTGGGACGGAGGTAGTATGTATTAGACATTTGTCATGTAAGAAACACTTATCCTCTTTGTTGCATGTCATTTCTAATTCTTTTGAAAGAACTATAGATTATGAGTATTGAACATGTCTTTGTTTAAAATATTTTACTCAAACACTCAATGTTTAATTTTCTTTGAAAATGTTGATATATGCACAATATGAAGTTGTAAATATGAAATACTACAATTAGTCAATAATTCACTTTTTCTCCCAACTAATGATTATATAATCACACAAGAGTTATGATTTATATATATAAAAAGTAATAATAAATAACATGACCGTGCATCGCAGTGCGAGTACATCTTTCGAATATCATATTTATCCAATTACATAACATATAAATAAAAGTATATACCTGACAAAAGACGAGTCGTGTTTATTTTATGTGTTTAGCTGTAAAATAACTATAGCTTATACTTATAAGTTATAACGAGTCAATAAAAATAAAGACCCGTGCATCGCACGGGCATGAAAATCTAGTATTGATTAAATATCAACAAGGGCCATTTAATAATTAATCTAGAATTCCTATCAAAATGGTTTGAATCAATAAGTCAACCAAACACACAATGGAATTTGAAATCACAAATCATAGGATCAGAATTTTAAATTCCGAGATTTCAAATCCCCGACCCAAACACAGCCTTAAAATCAATAACAAATTACAATTTGACCATAATGATTAACTTTTCATCCCCCTATAACTAACTTGATTAACTTTGATGATTAACTTTCCATCTTCCTATAACTAACTTGCCACACATTTGAATTATTGCATGGATTGATATCGTGAAACACTCAAACCTTAATAGCAATTAGCAATGACTAACTTAAATAAATACTCGGTATACATTATTCAACCTAGCTACATGTAAACCCAACATTTGACGTACGTGGTCAAAGAAATATAAAAAGTCATATGAAAAATAAACTTGAAATGTAATATGCAAGTTTGGATGTTTTTTAATCAATGTATGATTTGCATCAGCAACTTTAAGCTTAAGTCTTTGAGTATGTGGTTTATCAAACAATTTGATGGTTTTACAATGGCAACACTATCCAATTTCGTCGAGAGCAGAGTACGGGAAGGTACTATATGTAGCCAGTCAAACAATAATGACGGTTTTATGATTTTGTTTATTATTATTATTGTAACGTACCCCTGGACTGCATTTCTATAATATTGCAATATACCCTCTAGATATTGCTAGTCAAAGGCCAAAGCCTATTGATTCATATTGTTTTCGATCTAATCCTTGACACATTTTTTTCTTAACTTTCTTCGCATACAAAAAAGTAAAATATAATAATAATATATAATTTATTTATATTATAATTATTTTCACCAATACAACATATAGATTGAAGGTCCTTAGACAACAATGCACTTTTCTCCATCTCTATCTCTATCTCTATACATATAAAGCATTTTGATGCTAATCTTAAATTAGACTCAACTAGAGTCACTAACTAAAATGAAATGAGCTTATGAGCATAATAAAACTAATCTCTCTCTCTCTATATATATATATAAGAAAAGTTTGGAAGAGATCTCCCCCTTATTAGAGAACACTCCTTAATTAATTTACCATTAGATCAACTAATGATGTCATTAGCCTAATTATTTCTGTTAAGAATTACGAAAATACCCTTGGTTAAATAAAACCCTATTCCCTCTCTTCTCCAAACCACAACCCCGATCCCTGGAAGAGCAGCCAAATACATCACCCTTTGCAATCCCTTATTCAAAAGCATGAATCCAATTTTAGACGCGAATTGAATTAGGGTTTATAAATTCACCAATGGCGACCGTTCTTCATACGATCCGCAGCCTCCAAATCACCACCGTCATGGTATGCGATTTTCCCTGCTTTTGATTTATGATATTAGGGTTTATAAGGTTCATTATGATCATGATTTTGTTCGTCATCAATTCGAATTCTTCATCATCAAAATCGGCTTGAATGAATCACACTGGTAACAACATACACGGCCTTCAATTCCAATTTGTTCATCTTCAAAACCATTATGTAATTTTGCAAACGTTTGATATCATATATAAGGGTTTAGAGGAGTTTTTTTATTAATCAATTAAACCCTATGTAAATCATCTTTTCCTTCTTTCATAAATAAGGGTTTATAGGAGTTTATGTTATGTTTTTGTAGTCTTATTTGATCGATTATATAAATCAATTTTTTTTTATAGAATGTTGGAAGTTTGATACATTTTAGATGTTTATGTTTAAATTGATGGCTTGATTGTTCATTCAAGTTTGATCGATTATTTATTTGCTGCATAAGTGTTTGATGTATTGTTTAAAGGATATGGTTTTGGTGGAAAATAGATGCTTATGACTAGGTGTTCGGTTACCAGTAGTCATCATCAAGTGGTTGGCTTAGCATTAAGTTAAACTATTTCATTGAATGATATTTGCGTAAATGATTTATAACCTAAAAGATGTCGTGATTATCTTATGTTTTGGGTTCTTAACAAACTTAGAATTTTATAATATGAACTGAGGTGCTGAACTTTTTTTATCATCTTTTGAATATTTCCTAGCGATTAACATGCCATTCTGCTGTTACTTATGTTAAAACTAAAACTAGATGTCCTATTGTTACGTTGTGGCATAACATTCAAAAGTGTTTGGTGGAAAATAGATGCTTATGGCTAGGTGTTCGGTTACCAGTAGTCATCATCAAGTGGTTTGGCTTAGCATTATGTTAAACTATTTCATTGAATGATATTTGCGTAAATGATTTATAACCTAAAAGATGTCGTGATTAGAAATCTTTTTTGCTACAGACATGGAGGAGTTGGTAAGGAGTGCAGCCGTTCAGCTTCCAAAAAAAAGGGTAATTTCAATTCATTCTTACAGAACATCGGTTGCTATTCGTTAGTACACCAATATGAAAATCGGTCAATGTTTATTATATTTCATGGATTACGGGCAAACAGCTTAGATTGAAAAGCTTAGCCAAAAATAAAATGGGTTTTTCAGTATAAGTCACTGTTGCTTGGTCGCGTTCATCGCCACCTAAGTTCTTTTCATAAGGTGTTGCACCTGTAATGGTAGGATCTTTGTCACCATCTACTGATCTACGTGACAGCAAGTGCTCTCTTCTTAATCCTCTTTGTAAAAGTCTTTTAGTGAACCACAATGGGAATTTTACAAAAGTTCCAGAAGTGAAACCAAATCATCAAAAAACAAAAGTTCCAAATTATGCTCATAAATCACTGGGTCATCACAACATATTGGTCAGAACATGTATATAGTTAAACACAATGAAATAAAATTAAATTTAATTTTTTGGGTAGGATTATTGTAAGGTTTTATATTAAATTTTAGATATTTGAGACGCCACTTTTTTATGAGGAAAAAGAGGACCAAGCAACAGTAGACTCGATCATGCTATCATATTTGTCACTATTACCCTAAATTGAGCAAATCTTGAAACAATCTAATGACTTTTGGATACAATTGAGTAGCAGTTGTGATCCGTGCTCGAGGACCATCTTATGTTTTGGGTTCTTAACAAACTTAGAATTTTGTAATATGAACTGAGGTGCTGAACTTTTTTATCATCTTTTGAATATTTCCTAGCGATTAACATGCCATTCTGCTATTACTTATGTTAAAACTAAAACTAGATGTCCTATTGTTACGTTGTGGCATAAAGCTGAAATAGGCCATGTAGTCAACAATATAGGGTAGTAGTAACAAATATTAATTTTTGCAGGATCGATCTAAATGGACTCATAATCAAAACCTGTTTTTGCAGTCATCTGGCCCATCATGTTTAACCATTCAGTTGATGGATGATGGAAATAAAAAGCCTGCAATCGTGTCTGTTTATGTCGATCCAAAATTTGCAACTTATCTTCATGACGATTTTCTTTCAGTTGTGCTTGAAAAAAAAACATGCATTATGTTGCATAGGTAATAATACTAATCTGCTCATACTTTCAAAGGCAATCAAACCTTTTATCATTGTCTTGTACTAATACATTGTACCATCTTTATCTAAAGGCTAATTTCTTCGTTTGTGCATCGTGCTCCTTTGATGATAACTCAAAAATGAATTGTTATATATTAAAATTAGAAATCTTTCATTGTTGAGCATTGAAGGTGATTTAATACGTTTAAATTACCTTTCTCTAGATTTTGTGGAATCAATAATTAATTTTTTTTCTTACGACGTCACAATTTTAACTACTTGCAGAAATAAATGCCATGAAATGAACATGGATGAATCTGCTGCTATGTCACCTGCCATGGAAAGTATTCTTGTGGTCAATGGTTTGGAGTATAAGATGTCTTGCAGTTCGTCAAAGGTACTTGATATCTTCCGTGTTACTGATGTCTTCAAGACATCTTAGATGTTATGCGATTTATCTAGATGATTAAATTGCACATGGCCAACTGCTAGGTAATTCAAAAGTACCTTAGTATATAGCCTGCTGATCCAGCAGGTTTGTGTATGGCATCTAGACTCAAAACCCAGTTGTTTTGGTGTATACTCATGTTTTAATGCTACCTTTTTGCTTAACCAGTAACAACGACCTTTTGGAAGCAAAGTTCCAAACACTAATAAGGTGCACCACAAGGTGCCCTGCATTAAAACATGAGATGTTGCCCTTGACGGGTAACCACAATTTTAGCTTCTTGGCTAAGCGAAATGAGGCTAGCAAGAATGTCTTTATGCACCGACTTCAGTAAACTATTATGTGTATCTTTTTAACCTATTTGTACAAAAGAAATTTCAGTAATCGTGAGTTTTTTTTATTTAAATGTTTTGCTTCATTTATCTATATCTACTCAGAGGAAAACTCAGCTACACTACCTTGGGAGGAGTTCATTTATGTGACATCTTAATTTCAGCAGATCCATACAATATGGGTTAAGTTTTGTTAACCAGTACTGTTGCTTAAATCTTTCACTTATTAGAGCTGCACCCTCGGGAAAACAACCTTGCTGATGTAATGCTACAGTCTTTATACATAGGAACAATTTATTTTGTTGCTGTTGCCTTTAAATCTTATACATGAACACCTTTTATGTTTATATCTAGCGGACGGTTAGACGTTGGTAGTCTTCGGTGGCGGAATCAGGCAATGGGTATCTATATATTCAGAAAATACAGTCTTAGATGGTGATATGGCTAGGTGAAAATTGTGTAGTTATGTGTCATTACAGTAATAACTATATGGGGTAATAGGAACAATTAGGTTTAATTACTGATACATAGCTTATAATGATACTACTTAAGATTGTAATTAGTGGTACTATATCTGCAAATCGTTATGCCTATTTTATATGGTTCATACATTTCCACACTTTGGGTGAGAACAACAGGGTACCAAATCAATAATGGGTTGGTACCTACTTTCTTTTAGTGATTTGTTTCTGTATTGCAATCTGATTGTGACTTCAATTTTGTTAGCACAGCCTATTGCTCAAATCTGTCCCGGATTTTTCCTGCACTCTCAGGAATACATGATTCCTGACGTATTTGCTTTATTGCACGATAACTGTATGATGACCTAAAACAACAACTACTTTCTGATTCTCATTGAACTTTAACATACCTTCTGTTCTACAACTATATATAATTTTTATTAACAGACCTTCCCGTATTATAATATGCGTTGTATTATTGGTTTGGTTCTCTCTTGCAATGCCTCCTTTTTATCATAGCTCAAAATGGTTGTTTGAGTCTGGTGGTTCTGTATTTTTACACGTTCCCCTTTTAGTATTTGGTTTCAACATACATATTTTGTAAAATACAACATCCTTGTAAAAAAAATTCAGTGCATGTTTTTTCCGATGCTGACTGCGAGATTTATACTGGTTTTGTTGATTAATTTGTTGGATGGTGGTGGTGAAATTGTCACTAGGTGTCTAAATTCAGGGAGGGTGCTGTTGCATCTGATCGTTGGCTTCAAAGTCATGTTACACAAGTTCAAGTTGTTACTCTCAAGTCCAAGGTTTCTTCTTTTTCTCCTATTTTTATGCTAATGTTAAATGCACCCTATATTAATTTTCTGTATTCGGTTCTGATGATGATCTATTATGTTACTTAATGCGTAGGTTATATCTTCAAAGAAAGAAGATGGTGAAATTACTGCTACCTATTTGCCTACTTTGCCTGCAAAAATCAAGCCTTCTAATTATGTATTCAGATAGAATGAAATTGGGGATTTATTATCAACAGATCCGGTTTGGATTTCACCAATGGAATTGACTTTGAAGCCTTCCTCAGGGTAAATTTTTTCCATGCCTATTTTTTATGGTCCACACTTTGGGGGACAACAACAGGGTACTAATGGGGAAAATGGGTTGGTCCCTTATGCGGTGTTTGCGAGTTGTTTCTGTATTGCAATCTGATTGTGAGTTCAGTTTTGTTAAAGGCGGTGTCAATACACCAGGGTACTTAGGGACAATATGGGTTAATAATTGTTAACCAGTACTGTTGCTTAAATCTTTCACATTTTAGAGCTGCACTCTCGGGAAAACAACCTTGCTTATGCAATGCTACAGTCTTTATACATATGGCTATGGGTCCTTCCCTGTGTTTTTAATTTTTTTGCTTTTGCCTTTAAATCTAATACATGAACACCTTTTATGTTTACATCTAGCGGATGGTTATAGGTCTGTAGTCTTCAATAGCATAATCAGGCAATGGGTATCTATATATACAGAAAATACAGTCTTAGATGGTCATATGGGTAGGTGGAAACTGTGTAGTTCTGTGTCGTTACAGTTTTAACTATATGGCTGAATATGAACAAGTAGGTTTAATTACTGATACATAGCTTGTAATTATACTACTTAAGATTGTAAATAGTGTTACTATATCTGCAAATCATTATGCCTATTTTATATGGTTCATACATTTCCACACTTTGGGTTACAACAACAGGGTACTAATGAGGAAAACGGGTTGGTACCTACTTTCTTTTAGCGATCTGTTTCTGTATTGCAATCTGGTTGTGACTTCAATTTTGTTAGCAAAGCATATTGCTTAAATCTGTCCCTGGTTTTTCCTGTACTCTCAGGAATACATGATTCCTGACGTATTTTCTTTATTGCACGATAACTGTATGATGGACTAAAACAACAACTACTTTCTGATTCTCATTGAACTTTAACATACCTTCTGTTCTACAACTACATATAATTTTTAGAGTAAATTATTTAAATCGTCCCTGAGGTTTTCAATTTTATCCATACGTCGTCCCTCACTTCCAAAAATTATTTAAATCGTCCCTGTGGTTTTCAATTTTGTTCAACGATAGTCCAAAATGGACTATTTAAATAATTTATTTTCGGAAAGTTTTGTTCACCTGTAGTCCATTTTGGACTATCGTTGAACAAAATTGAAAAGCACAGGGACGATTTAAATAATTTTTGGAAGTGAGGGACTAGGTATGGATATAATTGAAAACCACATGGACGATTTAAATAATTTACTCTAATTTTTATTAATAGACCTTCCCGCTGTATAATATGCGTTGTATTTTATGATTGGTACTCGCTTGCAAGGCCTCCTTTATAGCATAGCTCAAGATGGTTGTATGCTTCTGGTTGTGTATTTTTACACGTTTCCATTTTATAATTTGTTTTCAAAAAACATATTTTATAAAATACAACATCCTGGTATCTAAAGCTATCAGCAACTTAATTTAAATATGAATTAACAATTATAGGAACACGCACTGGCACGGTAGTGGGTTCGGTTTCGCTTTCAAGTAGGCCATTTGATTTATTTTTGGACGTCGTATGCAGAGCAACTTAGTAGGTATAGTAACCGTACTTCTTTCTTGAGAACTACCTTAAAAGTTTACCTCCCATGGATGCCAGTAACTTTTCATCATTGACTAAATATAATTAAGTCAAACATATAATGGGGTTTTTAATGACTACATAAAATTAAGCCAAATTAATAATGAGTTTTTTATCACTCAATTGTCAAATTGTAAAAACAATAAAATCAAATATTCCGTGTTTAATGCTTGATTTACAGAGAATAAGGATTGTTCCTATGACATACTGAACTTTCTCAGGAAATGATCTTATTTCCTAAAATAATACATATGTTCCCTCCAAACTTTCCTATTCTATATGTTTTTCAAAAAATTTTGGCCACGAAAATGAGTATAAAATGCATTAGCCACCCCCATTGTAAACTCACCGCTACTACTACACCAGTTGCTAAAAACATACATCTCTCATCATCTATCTTTTGTAGCAGTGTTATCAATGGCGAATCAGCAAGTAGTCACACCTCTAAGTGATCTAACAGTCGACAGGCAAGACTGGCTTATTTGTGTTAAGGTACACAACGTTTGGACACAGTCGTTTAAAAATAGCCCAACTCAAGTAGCAAGCAAAGATATGGTCTTGGTTGACCAGCAGGTATCATATTCATCTAACACAACCATACTTTGAAGTACACGTATTTAGGTTATCACTGTATGACTTTTTTGATAACCATTGCTGATTTTTTATTAGCCTACATGCTAGAAACTCATCATGTAAACATTTTGTATGGCCCGCGAATTCGCACACAATATCAACATATATGTCTTTAAAGTCTACATAAACCATAAACAGCCTTGTTGATGTGTATACATATATATATTTTGTCATATTGTAGTATTAATTGTGAAGAGTGTTGTCGTGTGCCCGATCAGTCACGGTCGTCAACGCAACGGAAAGAGGACACGGCAGTGGAGTTTTAAATTTATAAGAGCTGGGGACCTAAGTTTTACTACAGCTGTATAGCAGCAGTATGACCTAGGGTCGTTCTTCAAGCTAATCGTATTGTGAAACGGGAGTATCAAGACAAGTCGTTTATTTTAGCGATGGGATTTTTAAAACAGAGTTTGAGTGGGTTTTTGTTACTTAGGTCCGTAATTTAAAAAGTAAATAAATGAAAAATAGAAATAGGGATGAAATCAGTATGGAGGATATGTGTCTGTTATGACTTCGTTAGCTTATGCGGGGGTGATGCTAGGGTTTTAGTATGAAAACGTCTTTTAAAGGTTTGTGTCATATTTAAGCTTAATTGTTCGTAGTGTAAACACTAGTACCCTACTGATTGGGGAAACCAATCAGCATGTCACTGAATACTAGGCCAAATTGAGTCTGATCGGAGGAGGATGCTCAACTCTTCAACGTTATCCAGAGATGGAGTAACGACCCTTCTTGGAATGTTAGTTCCTGGGTGCATGAGATAGAGTAACATACCCACTAAGGTTCCGACCTTTCTTAACACTACGAGGACAACAAAGTCAAACAAGGCATTTAAGATTAAGACTTGGTTTGGTGCCTATTAACTTTATATTAATGGTTATATTTTAGCCTAGAGCTTTCATCACTGTGTACAGTGCGACTATGCATTTCCACAGTGTTCCAGACCTAAGATGTACTAACGGTGTACAGTGCATCTAAGCATTTCCACAGTGTTCCTGATCTTTAGGTGTACTAACGGTGTACAGTGCGATCAAACATTTCCACAGCTTTGAAGTCAAACCAGGATGTGACACAGTCTTCAACCACCGACATTTCCTTAGCTTCACGTATTTGTACTTCACCAAGGGTGTTTCCAACGTTACACGAAGTACAGTGCCGTTTATCGTGGTCTTTCCGGGGTCACATACTTTATGGTCACTCTAGACTAGTTTAAACTACGTTTGTATTAAAGTCCAACCATCTATGATATAAACCAGCCCTCACTATTTCCCAATAAATCCCTGATTGATTCACGGTGTACTATACGAAAGGTTTTAAACAGTATTTCCATAGCTACGCAATTCAGACCATGTTTACAGTTTCAGAAAACATAGATAGGTAGTGACCGTTTGATCAAGGTTCGCGACTCCTTGTCATAAAGGTTCTAACCACGTTTAATTGGAGGAAAGGCGATTTGGTTTAGAAATTCATAAATACAAGATTAATAGATCACCGGTTTTCATTTATATAATATAACTGGAAACATTATTTCCACAACGGATTGTGCCCACGACTTTCATAGCTTCCACGTTCCGTACTACACACATAAGTGATGATTCCGGCGCTATACAAATGAAAGCCGTATAACGTTACCTCCGTTAGTTTCATAATGTTATCCAATTATATGTTTAAAGCAGCATCACCCCACACATATATAAACTAACTACATCATAACAAACACACAAGGAAACTACTCACTACGCATAATAACAGATCCTAAATCTAGCATAATAACAATATTAATTATCATTATAACAGATAAGGAAAGAAGTAACCGTTAATAAAGCGTAGATTGAATAAGCGTTTAGAGAGAGAGTACAAGCAGAACTTCCGCAATATCCTTGACAATATTACAATGAAAGCCCCTGGACTATTCCCTATGCTATTACAAAAGTAGTCCCTCCGTTAGTTTCAGTTAAATATTAACTGAGAACTAACCGGATCAAACCCTAATTTCTAGAGAGAGAAAGAAAGAAAGAGAGTTTAGAGAGAGAGAGAGAGAGTGTGTGAGAGAGAAAGTGGAAATGGAGAAATGAATGGAATGGTGAAGTGTGTAGAATGATGGAGGAGTGGCCTCCTATTTATAGGCAAAGCTTGAAATCAGCCGAACAACTCGCGAAGCACGCACGTACAAGCAAACGAAGCACAAATGAGCAGCATATGGGGTGCAGGGGGCCGTATACGGCCTTCATAGGGCCGTATACGGTGTATAAAGGGCCGTATATGGTCTATGAAGGGCCGTATACGGTGGCCAAGGCCGTATACGACCTCCGTCTGATTTCGTTCGTTGCTTAAAACGTCCGTATCTCCTTCGTTATGCGTCCGTTTGACCTGATTCTTTCGCCTGTGTCTTCGTAATTCCGTTACGCTTCTAATGGTGCCAATCTCACTGAAATTGGATGTGTACAACTTTAGCATAGCCGAAATCACTTTATAGGAGTTTGTAATCGTCCAGTCTTTTCCGTTCTTTGTCCGTTTTGCATGATTCTTGATTTTCTCGTCTCGATTTTACCTATTACATCATATAATAAGGTTAGAATATGTTTATCATAGGATAAATGAGGGTGCGAGAGTTGGTTGCTGTTTATTTGCTCTGTTTTGTTCGTTATTCGGATGTTTTTACTGATTTTTGTAGCAACGTCTATTTTCTGAGCACTTTGGTGAATTTTGGTAAATAATGATTGTTTTGGAATGTTTTCACTAAAGATGTGCCCAAAAAGTGTGGAATAATGGCCTTGAAAACATGACTTTTTGCGTCACATCAAGTTATCCCACACTTAGACGTTGCTTGTCCTCAAGCAACACTCAGTTTCTGAAAACATTTTAAAACAATTTTTAGAGCGAGCTTCAACATTTTTAAGAGTTACCACTGTCAAATGCAAATAAGATAGTTTCAAGAATATAGGGAAAGATAAGATGATCCTTCCTTAAACAAGAAAAGATTCTCTTAGGCATACATCCAAATCTCATGATCTTGGAGTACACATGACTAGGCGATCTCACTAAAGGTGGTCACTCAATTCACTCAAAGTGTATCGGGTTTCCTATCAGTCTAGAACAAAAGAAATCGCTCAAATAGCCAGTCATGCAGCACTCATCGTCATAGGCTTGGTCGAGAATCGGATCTCCACCACTTAGGTGAGGACGGTGCTAATTATCCCAAGACATTCATGAGGGTTGTAGTGAGGGGTAACGGATATGGATAGTGGTATTTTTGGGTTGTAAGGGTTGCTTATCTTAAAACAACTGAGATCATGAATAACTTTATTTCAGAACGGAGAGAGAGGTAGCTTTTGGTCTTCTATCAGAATCTTGATGATACTTCAAAGGACTTTAAGCTTTATTCTTGCGGAACTATTTTTCTTTCTTTTCTTCTTTTTCTTCTTTTTATTTTCTTTTTCTGCTTTTGTATTTTTCTATTTTTCTTTTCTTCTTCAGAATTTCTTTGCCAGAGAATTTCCAAGGATATTTTTCTTCTTTGATTCTTTCAGAAATCCCTTATCTTGAACGTTTCGAGTCTTTTCGCGGTGTCAATTTTTCACACCAAGGATTCTTCAATCTTTTGAGAGCACGAAAGGGGTAGGATAAGACATTCTAAAAGATGTTCTTCATAACCTCAGAAATTCTAAGATAAGTTTGGGAGTACTTTGGGAAGTAGGGTTTATCGGGGGTTTTTATGAAACGAAAGGTTTAGGCTCAACAGGGTTTACTAGGCGGATCATCGATACTAAAAGTGAGTATCGGAAGGGTTTTGGGCTTGAAGAGATATGTGAAAAGGGGTTTAAATCCTAGGGAATGTCAAGGTCATTTAATTGCACCTATACCGCGTACGGTACACACCAATGTGGTCTTGAAGCGTATGTCAAGAGCAAGTTCTAATTCAGAGATGCATGCATCGGCACACACAAGAAATGATTAGTGAAGCATTAAAGATGAATGCTATTAGGCTCAAGATACCTCACTGCAAATAGGGTTGTATGTGCTTCGTCATGCTTCCATCAGATTATTATTTCTTATTTAAGCAATTTCTACCTTATTTTCCCTAGACTCCGAAATATATTACTCACATCAGAAAATAGCTCTTCTCAAAAGATATTTTGGCTCAAAATTAGCAGAGTAAATTAATAGATTCAGCTCATACTTTTAAATTTTATTGAAAAATTTTTGAAAAATTTGAGGAACATTTTCTGAGTTTACTATTTCGGACATTAAAAATCAAAGAAAACCAAGGTATTCTATACCTGCTATCCCACACTTAGAGGAACATTGTCCCTAATGTTCTCTTTAGTTGAGATTTACTGGAAGTAAAATCCCACACTTAGAGTTTAAACATGTAAGAAAATGTTTCTCAAGTGTTTGTTTTGGGCTGGAATCCCATACTTAGTGATAAGCTTAGTGTGACACTCCTCCAAATTAGGTATATAATTATACTTAATTACATGCATTTCTTACGCTAATTCCCTGCGATTGTTTTAAACTAAACCTATGATGTGATATGAGTCTAGCGAGCCCTAAACAATAATACAAAAAGTATTACATGATACGTAGTTATTTATAAGTTACGTACAAACTCATCGGAACGAAGCCGACGAAAATAATTAACAAGTTTTGGTAACAAAAAAAAAAAAAAAAAAAATTTATTATTCGGTTATTAATTACGAGTATTTATATATCTATAACATATAGATAAAATGGTTCAATTATACGTTTAACATAAAACGTATTATATAACGAACAGAAACAATTCTAAAACGTACCTAAAAGGTCAAAACCTGAAAAATGTTATTTTTCTAGTACGTTTCCAAGTAATTAGAACATTACTTCGAATTATGAATTCAAAACTCAACCGAAATCTGGCGCTCAATTGGACGCGCGCAGTAAAATGTACAAAAATGTACAACTATCAAAAATAATGATAACCTCATTATTCTGAAAATATATTACGAACCAGGAGAGCATCTACAAAATAAAAATATAAAATGTTAAATTTTATATTGCTATAATTATACCCGTACTCGAAATTGTAGTACAATAAACCGCTACCAAACTCAATAATTGAGCAGACAGATTTGCGTTTAAACCATACTCCCTCCATCTCTCTGCGATCACTCTGCAAAACACACACACACAATTATGTTTCATTTTCTTCCTCTCAAAACAAATTAACAAGATCAGAGGTAAACAACATCAGGGAGTGGAAGTAGAACACCAAGGCCAGAAGCATCATCTTCACCATCATCGATCATCATTTTCATCTTCATCTCATTGTAAGGAAATTTTGATTTCTTCGATTTCTAAGCTTTAAATTCGTTATATAACATGTTTAAACATCACAATCTATGTATATAAACAACAAATATGAAAGATTGATGAGTGATTCTTGAAAATGGTTTATAGAACCACAATTACAAAACCAAAATCAATACATGAAAACATGTTATAATGATGTAATAAGTTGTTAAAATGCTATATATTAATAGTATAAACGTTTGAGTTTGATGTACAAATGATTTGAAGCTAAAAAGATCGAACATATAAATGCTCTGTATCAAACAGAACCTGCAAAATACTCAGGATCCGGCGGATCCTAGGTGGATCCGGCGGATCACCTTTGAAAATGAAGAACAAAACGCATGTAAACACTCGAGATCCGGCGGATCACATTTGGATCCGGCGGATCCTTTCCTGGAAACTACACTGATCCGGCGGATCATAGGGTGATCCGGCGGATCACGCTTAAACGATCGCACACTTTAGTCGTTGATCGAAACCGTGAACGAGTAAAAGACACTCACGATCCGGCGGATCATCGGGTGATCCGGCGGATCCTAACTTCCAACACGCACACATATGAACGATGAACGAGTAATGGACCGTGTGTAAAACAACACGATCCGGCGGATCACTATATGATCCGGCGGATCCTCCCATATGCAAACCGATCCGGCGGATCAGGAATTGGATCCGGCGGATCCTTATAAAACGAACATCATCCGGCCTATCGTGGTTTGATCCGGTGGATCACAAAAACATAACTAAGATCCGGCGGATCATGACATGATCCGGCGGATCCATACCTCAGACCAATAAACTGTTTTGATTTTAAAACGTGTGCAAGTGTTTAAACGATTATATTTCGGAGCATAACATTCTACGACACAAAGATATATATTAACAACATATAATCGAGATGAATTATGGACATGGATTTTGGACTTATTTATTTAGTACGAACAAACGATATGTAAATATATATATAACACATATATATATACGGACTTTATAAATTGTACAATTTGGATACGATTACATTTCGGACAATTTGACAAACGAACAATACTTGGATAATATTATATATTTCCAATAACAATTATCAACGAAATACACAAACCTAAGAAATTGGTAATTTCTTCAAACAATCGAACTATTAACATAAGTAAACAAAGTACTTATAGTTAATACATTGTTGTGTATAGGTTGACTACGTTGGGGCTTCGTTATCTTATCTCGCTAGCATTCATATCCGAGCACTCACAGTGAGTTCACAAACCCCTTTTAAATGTTTTAATGTTTTAAAACCTCGGGGTGGAAAACATAGAATCGTATGTATAATTGCATGCGACAACTGTTTAAATACTTGATGTATTTACTTAAACTATTGATGAAATGAGATTTCATACTGTGATTGATTAAATACGATACGTATTTGCTTAAACTGTTTATGAAGGGGTACTTCATACTTGAACTGTTTGTGAAAGGGTATTTCACACAACTATTTGAACTATGTTTTATGAAATGTTTTTCATGACTATTTTGGGAATTTAGACAACGAATCTTGGTACAGATCTAGGCTGAACGATGTAGTGCATAAAAGACCTTATGGCTGCAGACTATAACCATTAGCTAGGTGACTCTAGCCACTGAGTATACGGATAGTACTATCGCCGTGACGACCCTCCTAAGGATTTGGGAGCGTATACTTAAATGTCCTACTTGGCACAACAACAACAGATTAGGGTCGTGGTTTGGTTATAGGGTTAGATCGGGTTACCTTACTTGACAGGTTTAGCTCACCTTTCAAGGGATCACCGTCTAAATATTCCCACCAAAACTATTGTTTAGGAAGTGATTTCCTACGTACACTGATTTGGAAATGTTAATCTTTATTTAGGTTAACCTGTGTTTCCTACTGATAACTGATTTGGGAAATGTTATTTGTAAATAACTTGTGTTTCCTACTTGACAAACAACACTTATTTGGAAATGTTATTCTTAAATGATTAACTTGTGTTTCCTACATAACAAACAAACTTGTGAATTCACTCAACAATTTTGTTGACGATTTACTCTATGTTTTTCAGGGAATTAGCAGCGTAAGTAAGATCTGCATGCATATCAGGACGGACTACCCTGAACTTGTTAGGATGCCACTACTTTTGGGACACATGGATTTCCTCTGTATTACTGCAACTACTGCAGTCATACCTATGAAATCTACTTTTGATATTATGTATTTTATGAAATACTGATTTCAACTACTACCATTACTGTTACCATTTTTCAAGTGGTAATCTTTTGTAAAACTTTAATTAATGGCATCTTAATCTATTTCGTTCTGCGATAATCATATGCTCTGAGTATGTATGTAACTGTTGGTTGGTTTACTGCTCGCACCCCCGCCACGTCACTAAGCTTCCGCAAACCACTCTACGTAATTGTAATTACCGTTTGGCGGGGTGTGACAGACTTGGTATCAGAGCCATTGGTTATAGCGAACTAGCAGTCTTTAAGTGACTTGGAACCTTAGAGACCTAGACTATAGCCTTGGCTAGAACATTTGTGCATTCATGCATACATACTTTGCATACAACTAACATACGACTGACACGCCACACTCAATTCCTTTTGTCACAGTATGTCTAGTCAATCACATTACCATGTTTATGCTTCGGATGAAGAGCCGACCGAGGCTACTTTTGAGGGTCCCGCGATCCCAGTAGAGGATGAGTCATCCGTTCATTTGAGAGCCATGTCTGATGACACTAGTGATGCTTACTTAGTACCACCTCCGACCGCACCTGTGGTCACTCCTACCCCTACACCACCTGTTGCGGGTACTTCTCGTGTGCCTGTACCTAGGATGGCAGCTAGGATCTGTGTTCGGGATTTTCCCAGGGGACCACTCGCGCCACGGGATAAGGCGCCAGAGACTGAGACTGAGGTTCCAGTTGTCGAGCCGCCACAGAAGAGGCTCCGACCTTCTCATCTGGACTGGATGCCTCGAGTATTGAGAGAGTGGAGATCACTAGAGGGCATTCCCTCGACCTTTGAGATTGGAGAGTCCTCCCACTCACCACCATCTGCATATCTCACTGGTGAGCCTCTGGAGCTCACTGTACCTACCCTTGTGGCTGTGGTTCATACCATATTTAGGATATCATCTAGCAGGAGCAGAGATGTGATGGAGCTACTGAGCGATGCCTCCCGCACTGATATGGATATGACTATGCTCCATCAGAGGATGGATTTTGTGGAGACTCACCGTCAGACAGACTGGCAGAGTCTAGCATCCACCCGTACACGCGTTGCAGCTTTAGAGAGGCGTGCTAGGGTGTCAGAGATTGTAGCTAGTGTTTGTGTGATGACAGCAGCAGTGATGGTTGCGGTTAGGATGTATTTCCCATGGTTCCGTTAGGACTGTGTATGGCGGTTGTGCCTACACCATATTAGACTATTACTTTTGGGAAATATATGTATGTATTAGTTATGGACCAGCTGTATGTTGGATGGAACTTTGTTAGTAGAATGGGTATATGTATAGGAAACCCATCATCTTTTGTATAACGCTAACCATCGATGGGTATATTAGAAATCCCATCTCATTTTGTACTAAACTCATGTAACAGCGTTATGACCTTTAACATATAATGTATGCTTGGTTTACATCTCGTGTTCCTTATGCTTATTATCAACCATATTATTTTCGTTTACAACTGTCGACTTGTGATTAAACCTATACTTTATCGACACTTTGTGATCAATTCTTGTAAACCCTGAAACATATTACAGCTTGATGGTTGATTATTCTTGAGAACCTCTGAAATTTACAGTGTTAAACGACAATGAAAGGAAATATGTATTGGACATTATATAATGACGCCTGGCCAACGTGATTATATTATGCTAGATACATGTGGGTGTTTCAAAGTTGTATGGCACGTGTTGTAAAACCCTATTCATTCATCGTTTCATGTCATTCATTTCTATCAAATGTGAATCTTTGATCTATTCACATTCAATATCTCAACATTAACACTCTGCATTTTATTCATCGCAGAGCTGAAACATGCCTCCCAAACGACGAGTCACTAGAACAAGTCGAAAGACGACTACGCCTCCACCACCACCACCCACCGAAACCACTGAACAAATGATCGCACGAAGAATAGCTGAAGGTATTGCTGAATATGAGGCAAGCCGTAGTCGTGAACCTGGAGCTAACAACAGTGGATCTACCCCTGTTAATACTGAGACACTCGTGAATGCTAGCCGAGGGTGTTCATACAAAACATTTCAGGCTTGTAAGCCGATTTCCTTCCGTGGCACCGAGGGTGCAATTGGTATGATTCATTGGATAGAGAAAACTGAATCAGTATTGGAAATTAGTGACTGTTCACCTGACTGTATGGTGAAGTATGCTGCTTGCACTTTGGCTGACAAATCGCTCACTTGGTGGAACAGTCAGATCCAATCACTTGGTCGACCAGCTGCTTATTCAATGTCATGGGGAACATTTAAGAATTTGATGTTGGAGGAATTCTGTCCTCGCAGTGAGATGCAGAAAATAGAAACAGAGTTGTGGAACATCACCATGATTGGTGCTGATATTACAGGGTACACCACTAAGTTTCAGGAACTTGCACGTCTAGTGCCACACATGGTGACACCCGAGTATAAGCGTATTGAGCGCTACATATACGGTCTAGTACCACAAATCCGCAGTCTGGTGACGTCATCTAAACCGGACACATTCAGGAGTGCTGTTACTCTAGCACAAAGTTTGACCGATGAGGCAGTCAGGATGGGAAATCTGACTAAGAAAGCTGTGTCGGGAAAAAGTGAACCGAACAGTACTGATGTTAGTAGTTCTGGTGGTGCAAAGCGAAAGTGGAACGGTAGTGGTGCTGATCGCTAGGGTCAGCAAAGCAAGAAACATTCTGGAAATGCGAAAGCATATGTTGCTACCACTACTGAATCGAAACCATACCTGGGTAACAAACCCAAATGTGATAAGTGCAACCGACACCACGAAGGCGGGTGTGGGTATTGTGGAAACTGTAGGGCATGGGGACATAGAACCCGAGAATGCAAAACTAACCCTCCCCCACGGGCAAACACTGAGCGTCAAAACCAGGGATGTTTTGAATGTGGTGAGCAAGGACACTACCGTAACCGATGCCCTAAGCTCAATAACAACAACCAAAACCGCAACAACAACAACAACAACCGCGGTAACAACAATAACCGAGTCAACAACATCAACAATCAACCGGCTCAAGGAAGGGCATTCGTGATCGGAGCACAAGAGGCACGCCAGGACCCCAACACTGTCACTGGTACGTTTCTTGTAAACAACCATTATGCCTCTGTGTTAATTGATTCGGGTGCTGATTTAAGTTTTGTGTCTACTGAGTTTAGACCACTATTAGAACTTGAATCCCGTAAATTAGACAACAAGTATACCATAGAATTAGCCGATGGTGAGTTGATCGAATCAGGAGAAATAGTACCGGGATGTACCTTGGAGTTAGAAGGTCATCTCTTCGAAATAGACTTACTACCGGTTAAGTTGGGAAGTTTTGACATTGTAGTCGGTATGGATTGGTTATCTAAGAACCGCGCTGAGATCATATGTTATGATAAACTGGTACGATTACCACTGTCAACAGGAGAAACACTTGTGGTTCAAGGTGAGAAACGAAAGAGTGCCACAAAAATGATTTCGTGCTTGAAGGCCATTAAGTATCTCCGAAAGGGGTACCAAGCATTTCTGGCACACGTTGTAGAAAAGAAACCCGAGGAGCGACGTATAGACGATGTACCCATTGTACGCGACTATCCAGGAGTGTTCCCTGATGAGTTGCCGGGATTGCCACCCCCGCGACAAGTTGAGTTTCACATTGACTTGGTGCCAGGAGCCGCACCTATCGCACGTGCACCTTATCGTCTAGCTCTCTCGGAAATGCAAGAGCTATCCACACAATTGCAAGAACTTTTAGACTTGGGATTCATCCGACCGAGCTTTTCCCCTTGGGGAGCTCCGATTTTGTTTGTTAAGAAAAAGGATGGATCTATGCGAATGTGCATCGATTACCGAGAACTGAACAAGGTAACTATCAAGAACCGGTACCCGTTACCCCGCATTGACGATCTGTTTGATCAACTGCAAGGGTCAAGTTATTATTCAAAAATTGACCTACGATCTGGTTACCATCAACTTAAGGTACGAGAAGAGGATGTACCGAAAACTGCTTTTAGGACTCGTTACGGTCACTACGAGTTTCTAGTCATGCCTTTTGGGCTGACCAACGCACCAGCAGTATTCATGGATTTGATGAACAGAGTATGTAAACCCTATTTGGATAAATTCGTCATTGTGTTTATTGACGACATCTTGGTATACTCACGATCGAAAGAGGATCACGAGCAACATTTGAAGCTCATCCTCGAGCTACTACAAAAAGAGAAGCTTTATGCAAAGTTCTCTAAGTGCGAATTTTGGATCCGAGAGGTTCAATTCCTTGGTCATGTGATAAATGACAAGGGAATTCACGTAGACCCATCCAAAATTGAGGCAATCAACAACTGGGAAGCACCGAAAACCCCAACGGAAGTACGACAATTTCTTGGTCTAGCTGGCTATTACAGGCGATTCATCGCAAACTTTTCAAAGATAGCCCAGCCACTTACCACATTAACTCAAAAAGACAAGAAATTTGAGTGGAATGAGAAGCAAGAAAATGCATTCCAACTATTGAAACAGAAACTGAGCAGCGCACCCATACTATCCCTACCTGAAGGAGTAGATAACTTTGTTGTTTACTGTGATGCTTCGCATCAGGGATTGGGTTGTGTACTGATGCAAAACGAAAGGGTCATTGCTTATGCATCACGACAACTAAAGTGCATGAGAAAAACTATACGACTCATGATTTGGAATTGGGAGCCGTTGTTTTTGCACTGAAGATCTGGAGACACTACTTATACGGTACAAAGTGTACGATCTTCACTGATCATAAAAGCCTACAACATATATTCGACCAGAAAGAACTAAACATGAGACAACGACGTTGGGTCGAATTACTTAACGATTACGACTGTGAAATAAAGTATCACCCGGGTAAGGCTAACGTGGTAGCAGATGCCCTGAGTCGTAAGGAACGAATCAAACCTCGAAGAGTTCGAGCCTTGGGATTGACAATCCACTCGAATCTCATTACTCAAATTCGTGAAGCCCAAGAACTTGCTTTCACTTCCGAACGCCTTAAGGATGAATCCTTGAAAGGGATGGAAAAACAACTCGAGAAAAAGGACAACGGAGTGTTGTACTTCATGAACCGAATTTGGGTACCATGCGTAGATGAGTTACGCAAGCTGATTTTGGACGAGGCACATAAGTCCAACTACTCGATACATCCTGGTGCAGACAAGATGTACCATGACTTGAAAGGCTTCTATTGGTGGCCTGGAATGAAACGTGACATTGCCACCTACGTTAGCAAATGCTTAACTTGCTCGAAGGTAAAGGTGGAATACCAAAAGCCGTCTGGGTTTTTGCAACAGCCTGAGTTGCCCAAGTGGAAATGGGAGCAGATAACAATGGACTTCATTACGAAGTTACCTAGAACGGCATCGGGAGCAAATGCCATATGGGTGATTGTCGATCGATTGACGAAATCAGCCCACTTTCTAGCTATTAAGGAAACGGATGGAATGGAGAAACTAGCAAAAATCTATATTAAAGAGATTGTTTCTCGGCATGGTGTGCCCCTATCCATCATCTCTGATAGAGATGCACGATTCACTTCTCGCTTTTGGCAAACATTACAACAGGCAATGGGTACTCGACTTGATATGAGTACTGCCTATCACCCGCAGACTGACGGCCAAAGTGAGCGAACTATACAGACGCTCGAAGACTTGTTGCGAGCATGTGTGATAGACTTTGGAGGTAACTGGGATACCCATCTACCTCTAGCTGAATTTTCGTATAACAACAGTTATCACACGAGTATACAAATGGCACCATTTGAGGCGTTATATGGACGCAAGTGCCGATCACCACTCTGTTGGGCAGAGTTGGACGACAGACAACTATCTGGACCCGAACTTGTCCAGGAAACCACTGACAAAATAACTCAAGTATTGAGCCGACTGAAAGCGGCACGAGATCGACAAAAGAGTTACGCTGATAACCGCCGTAAACCTCTTGAGTTTCAAGTAGGGGACACGGTCCTACTCAAAGTATCTCCCTGGAAAGGAGTAGCACGATTTGGCAAACGAGGAAAGCTGAACCCACGATACATCGGACCATTTGAAATCCTTGCTAGGGTTGGTCCTGTCGCGTACAAGCTCAAACTACCGCAAGAGCTTTGTAGCATACACGATACTTTCCACGTTAGCAACCTCAAAAAGTGTCTTTCTGATGAAACACTTATCATTCCTCCGGACGAGGTCTTCATTGACTCAAAACTTAACTTTGTGGAGGAACCGGTTGAAGTTATGGATTCTAAAACGCAGAAACTTCGACACAAACGAATCAAACTAGTTAAAGTTCGTTGGAACTCGAAACATGGCCCAGAGTTTACCTGGGAACGAGAGGATGAAATACGAAAGAAATACCCCAACCTATTTGAGAGCGTGACCGAGACTCACGGCTCGACTTAAATCTCGGGACGAGATTTCACTAACGGGGGGAGAATGTGACACTCCTCCAAATTAGGTATATAATTATACTTAATTACATGCATTTCTTACGCTAATTCCCTGCGATTGTTTTAAACTAAACCTATGATGTGATATGAGTCTAGCGAGCCCTAAACAATAATACAAAAAGTATTACATGATACGTAGTTATTTATAAGTTACGTACAAACTCATCGGAACGAAGCCGACGAAAATAATTAACAAGTTTTGGTAACAAAAAAAAAAAAAAAAAAAAAAAAATTATTATTCGGTTATTAATTACGAGTATTTATATATCTATAACATATAGATAAAATGGTTCAATTATACGTTTAACATAAAACGTATTATATAACGAACAGAAACAATTCTAAAACGTACCTAAAAGGTCAAAACCTGAAAAATGTTATTTTTCTAGTACGTTTCCAAGTAATTAGAACATTACTTCGAATTATGAATTCAAAACTCAACCGAAATCTGGCGCTCAATTGGATGCGCGCAGTAAAATGTACAAAAATGTACAACTATCAAAAATAATGATAACCTCATTATTCTGAAAATATATTACGAACCAGGAGAGCATCTACAAAATAAAAATATAAAATGTTAAATTTTATATTGCTATAATTATACCCGTACTCGAAATTGTAGTACAATAAACCGCTACCAAACTCAATAATTGAGCAGACAGATTTGCGTTTAAACCATACTCCCTCCATCTCTCTGCGATCACTCTGCAAAACACACACACACAATTATGTTTCATTTTCTTCCTCTCAAAACAAATTAACAAGATCAGAGGTAAACAACATCAGGGAGTGGAAGTAGAACACCAAGGCCAGAAGCATCATCTTCACCATCATCGATCATCATTTTCATCTTCATCTCATTGTAAGGAAATTTTGATTTCTTCGATTTCTAAGCTTTAAATTCGTTATATAACATGTTTAAACATCACAATCTATGTATATAAACAACAAATATGAAAGATTGATGAGTGATTCTTGAAAATGGTTTATAGAACCACAATTACAAAACCAAAATCAATACATGAAAACATGTTATAATGATGTAATAAGTTGTTAAAATGCTATATATTAATAGTATAAACGTTTGAGTTTGATGTACAAATGATTTGAAGCTAAAAAGATCGAACATATAAATGCTCTGTATCAAACAGAACCTGCAAAATACTCAGGATCCGGCGGATCCTAGGTGGATCCGGCGGATCACCTTTGAAAATGAAGAACAAAACGCATGTAAACACTCGAGATCCAGCGGATCACATTTGGATCCGGCGGATCCTTTCCTGGAAACTACACTGATCCGGCGGATCATAGGGTGATCCGGCGGATCACGCTTAAACGATCGCACACTTTAGTCGTTGATCGAAACCGTGAACGAGTAAAAGACACTCACGATCCGGCGGATCATCGGGTGATCCGGCGGATCCTAACTTCCAACACGCACACATATGAACGATGAACGAATAATGGACCGTGTGTAAAACAACACGATCCGGCGGATCACTATATGATCCGGCGGATCCTCCCATATGCAAACCGATCCGGCGGATCAGGAATTGGATCCGGCGGATCCTTATAAAACGAACATCATCCGGCCTATCGTGGTTTGATCCGGTGGATCACAAAAACATAACTAAGATCCGGCGGATCATGACATGATCCGGCGGATCCATACCTCAGACCAATAAACTGTTTTGATTTTAAAACGTGTGCAAGTGTTTAAACGATTATATTTCGGAGCATAACATTCTACGACACAAAGATATATATTAACAACATATAATCGAGATGAATTATGGACATGGATTTTGGACTTATTTATTTAGTACGAACAAACGATATGTAAATATATATATAACACATATATATATACGGACTTTATAAATTGTACAATTTGGATACGATTACATTTCGGACAATTTGACAAACGAACAATACTTGGATAATATTATATATTTCCAATAACAATTATCAACGAAATACACAAACCTAAGAAATTGGTAATTTCTTCAAACAATCGAACTATTAACATAAGTAAACAAAGTACTTATAGTTAATACATTGTTGTGTATAGGTTGACTACGTTGGGGCTTCGTTATCTTATCTCGCTAGCATTCATATCCGAGCACTCACAGTGAGTTCACAAACCCCTTTTAAATGTTTTAATGTTTTAAAACCTCGGGGTGGAAAACATAGAATCGTATGTATAATTGCATGCGACAACTGTTTAAATACTTGATGTATTTACTTAAACTATTGATGAAATGAGATTTCATACTGTGATTGATTAAATACGATACGTATTTGCTTAAACTGTTTATGAAGGGGTACTTCATACTTGAACTGTTTGTGAAAGGGTATTTCACACAACTATTTGAACTATGTTTTATGAAATGTTTTTCATGACTATTTTGGGAATTTAGACAACGAATCTTGGTACAGATCTAGGCTGAACGATGTAGTGCATAAAAGACCTTATGGCTGCAGACTATAACCATTAGCTAGGTGACTCTAGCCACTGAGTATACGGATAGTACTATCGCCGTGACGACCCTCCTAAGGATTTGGGAGCGTATACTTAAATGTCCTACTTGGCACAACAACAACAGATTAGGGTCGTGGTTTGGTTATAGGGTTAGATCGGGTTACCTTACTTGACAGGTTTAGCTCACCTTTCAAGGGATCACCGTCTAAATATTCCCACCAAAACTATTGTTTAGGAAGTGATTTCCTACGTACACTGATTTGGAAATGTTAATCTTTATTTAGGTTAACCTGTGTTTCCTACTGATAACTGATTTGGGAAATGTTATTTGTAAATAACTTGTGTTTCCTACTTGACAAACAACACTTATTTGGAAATGTTATTCTTAAATGATTAACTTGTGTTTCCTACATAACAAACAAACTTGTGAATTCACTCAACAATTTTGTTGACGATTTACTCTATGTTTTTCAGGGAATTAGCAGCGTAAGTAAGATCTGCATGCATATCAGGACGGACTACCCTGAACTTGTTAGGATGCCACTACTTTTGGGACACATGGATTTCCTCTGTATTACTGCAACTACTGCAGTCATACCTATGAAATCTACTTTTGATATTATGTATTTTATGAAATACTGATTTCAACTACTACCATTACTGTTACCATTTTTCAAGTGGTAATCTTTTGTAAAACTTTAATTAATGGCATCTTAATCTATTTCGTTCTGCGATAATCATATGCTCTGAGTATGTATGTAACTGTTGGTTGGTTTACTGCTCGCACCCCCGCCACGTCACTAAGCTTCCGCAAACCACTCTACGTAATTGTAATTACCGTTTGGCGGGGTGTGACACTTAGGGTAGAGTATAGACTACTTTCACAAACTAACAAAGCAAATAATATACAGAATCATAAACAAAAGAGAGTAAAGGTTAAGACACTCCCCAGATAGCGATCAACAAAGAAGCTGAGAATCTGAATTTTGCTGAAAGGAGATGTTGCCAAGATCTTTTTCTGCATTCATGAAGAGCGGCACAGCTTCAAGCGTCTTGCTATTTGATTTCTTTTCCATCCATTATTCCCTTTGTGAATCAATCTCGTAAGTGTGAACACGTTGGTCGTACCAGTTTACAAACTCAAAGTATTTGCAAATGAAAGATAAATCACCGTCTCAGAATTTTGAAAAGATATTTTCTACTACAAATCATTTTTATAAAACATGTGTTTTTAAACGAGTTCGAGCATAATGCATAAAAGTAGTATGAAAGTACCTCAAATGCTCGAAACACATGAATTATCATTTTTCAAATTGATTTCCTTATTTCTGAGACGAGTGGTTTATTTGCAAATGAGTTGTAATATCATAAAGTGTTTTGGTGACGACCAAGTGTGAAGGATAGTCAGAGATATATCTTCACTTATTGACACTGTTCTCTCTACACGTCTTATTACACGGGTTGCCTCCCGAGAAGCGCTGCTTTTAGAGTCGAGAGCTCGACTTTGCCTTCCTTCAGATTTAGTTGGTGCTGGAACCACCAGGACCGGAAGTACGCAGAAGTGGAATCCTGGGGTTACGTGGGTATATTCTCAGAAAATGGCGAGCGATGATGTCGACGATGTTTGGAATCTCAGATGAAAATATGGGAAAACTCTGCAGATGCTGCTCTGTAATCTTTTTTATGTGCAGCAGGTCCCAAGTGATCTCCTTTACTGTGCTGGAGATAATTCCGCGGGAATTTACAAAAGAGAATCTATCAGCTTCAATCATCTCTCGTTCAGGATGGTATTGTCTGAGTGAGTCCATAAATCCAAAGAACTGCAGGTGTAAAGTTTCGTGATCTGCAATACTGGAGTTTACTCCAAGTTCTCGGATAGATTCATAAATACCCTGGATGAGATTGGTCTGGTAGTGGGAAAACGTGAGGTCGGAGTTCTTAAAGGTATTGTTCATCATGTCGTAAACCTCACGTAATCCGTAGTTGAATATTTGACTGTGCTCTTCATCAGGTACTTCAGCGAAGATTTCCTTGATTCGATCAGTGAGGAAGTTCGCGATGTTAACCATCGAACCTTCTGGTATAGAAGAAGGGATGACACGTGTCCGCTCGTCAGAACTCTCGTACTCGAGATCTTCGGTAATTTTGTGAGCGTGGTACTCGATGGTGCAGTCAATGTAGAACCGATGAGGAGAGGTCTCATCAATATGATCATTCCTAGCCATAGAATCTAGGAGTCCCCTAAGATCATTCATCAACCGGATGTCTATGTCTGCGTCAGGATTCCCAGTAGCATTGTGCATATTGCTGCGATAAGAATTTAAGAACTCGTGTTGCTCAGCAGAATATGGAAATGCGGATCTGAACAGCGTGTCATAGATCTTCCTGTACATGCGTCTTTGGTCTTCAAAGAACTCAAGCCCCTCAGGTGTTGGTCCAGCAATGTGGTGCTCTCGTAGCAGTTGAGCAGCGAGGTCTTCGGCAAAGGCATTTAGACGGTTGTGAAAGAATCTGTAATCTTGGGAATTCTCGGCTTGGTTGACCTCAGATTCGGCTATGATTTCCTCAATCAGGTTCCTTTGGTGTGGAGTGTAATCATTGGTGGAGTTAATGATAATGCTTGTCATCATAGGTATGTCGTTTTCGAATTCTTCAATAGCACTTATCATTTCCTCATGGTTGGAGATAGTCGAAATTTGAGGAGAAGCGGGAACAGTCGAAGATGCAAGAAGTCAGACAGACCGAATATCTATTGGAACGTCAGTATAGATGATGTCATCATCATCACTCTCCTCAGCTGGAGTATCCCTAGCCTGGAAATCAGGGAACTCAACACTATCGGATGGTGGAAGGGAGTCATCAGTAATCTGAGATATCGGCTGAGAGGAATCCATCTCGATGTCTTTTCCCTCCTGAGAATCAGAATCACGGCTAGATCCGGACGTGCTTCCCTTCTCGAACTGACTTCGAGGTGCAGATGCGTCAAAGGTTTGAATCCTTTGGGGAAGTCGGGATGCTTTATATGCTGCAATCTTTCTCAAGAGTTTGTCTCGAAGCTCCGGGTGCTGTGCGGATAAAGCTATAGTCTTCTCAATATTCAGCAGAGCGTCAAGTCGAGGAGACACGAGAGGTTTGGTGGGATCAATAGCTGATGCAATGAGTTTCTCCATGGTGAGACCAAATTCTGCATTGTGAGAGTAATCAGCCGGTGTGTCTTCATCTGATTCATCTTGTGACAGAGGGATGAAGTTCTCGAGGTTCTCGATCTGCATAATCTCTGCTGTCGGTAAATATGAGTCAGGAAGGTATTGATGAGGTGGTGTGGACTGATATACTTCCTCGGGCTTTGATTCTTCCTGTCCTTCCTCGGATTCTTCCATTTCTTCTGGTTCCGTTTCTTCCATCTCTTCTTCCTCTGGTTCTGTTTCAGGTTGTTCCTCTCCTTCTTCATCCTGCTCTGAATCTTCCTCCTCCTCTATTTCTTCTTCTGGTTCAGATTCTTCCATTTCCTCGTCTTCTGATTCTGACTCTTCAGTAGCTGAGATAAGACAAGTATGCTCGTATGGCCTGTATGGTTCTGGCTCTGAATCAGAAGTGTCATCATCCGAAGTGACTCTGCCCATGGATATTGCGTATATCTCTGCATGCTCCATTATTGAACAGTCGTTCTGATCAATCTTGTATGATATTGTCTGTCCATGTGCTCGTAGACTGATAACCTGAGAATATACGTCAATAACAGCACGTGCAGTATTCATGAATGGCCTACCTAGGATAATGGGTATGTTAATGTCTTCCTGTATATCCATCACTACAAAGTCAGTGGGGAAATAAAACCTGTCAACTTTTACCATGACGTTCTCAGCAATGCCTTTCGGGTATCGGACTGATTGATCGGCAAGCTGGACGCTCATTTTAGTGGGCTGGAGAGGTCCTAATTCTAATCTGGAGTAGAGCGAGTAAGGCATCAGATTGATACTAGCTCCAAGATCGGCCAAGGAGCGTATTGTGCCTGAGTGATAGATGGAACAGGGCAAGGTGAATCGACCCGTGTCTCCTAGTTTTTCCGGTAAGGCATTCTGGATGACGGCTGAACACTCGGCGTTCAGGGAGACTTTAGGAGTAGAAGGAATCTTGTCCTTAGTTGCCAGCATTCGTCGGATGTACTTCGTACTAGAAGGGATTCTAGACACGGTGTCTAAGAATTTTCCATCAAGTTTGAATGACTTGGTATTGTACTTCTTGTGCAGGCGGTTAGGGAAAGGAATCTCAACCTCACGACTCGGCGTGGGCATTGATTTGGTCTCAACTGTCAGCGGGACAGGAGAATGTTCCCTTGGAGAAGCAGTCATAGAAGGAGTTGGTTTATCAGAGTTTAAGGTCTTGGCTTCCTCGACGTGAGGGTTCTGAATAGTATTGCTTGGTAAGGTCCCTTGTGGTCGGGTATCGAGACGTTGGGCTAACTGACCGATCTGGTTCTCAAGGCTTTTCAGGACTGAGAGTTGATTTCGAAGGAATAGATCAGTTTGGTCTTGTCGAGCCGTAGTCTTTTGGTTGTAAGCGGTCTGACCTTGGATGAATTTGTTGAGGTTGTCATCAGTACTCGTGACTGGAATGATGGTCTTTGCAGGCTCAGCAGGCTGGGTATCCTCAGTGGCGGTTAATGGAAGTGGTTGATTGTATGGAAGTTGTGGTTGTTGGGGGTACGTCGAATATCGTGGCTGAAACCTGGGCTGGAAAGTGGGTTGGTTGTTCCGTGGAGGATATTGGTTTCCTCGAGTTCGTGGTGGTGAAGTTCTAGCGAAACCGGGCGGATTTTGAGGTCTGACAGGAAACTGGGCATAGTAGACTGAACCGTCAGTAGGATCTTCGTACTCAACCTCGTATTCTTCAGCGGGATGGTTGGTACAGTTCTGGCAAGCCTGAACTTGGTGGATCTACTGTGGTTGTTTCTTCAGATCTGCTATCTGTTTTGTCAGAGTCTCAATTTGATCGCTCAGAGACTTAATGGCTTCAGTTTGGCGGGTGTTGTTTGCGGAGAGGGGTAAAGATAAGGAGTGCTCATCAGACTTCCAATCGTGGTGATGCATCGTCATATCCTCAATCAAGCTCCATGCTTCATCATCAGTAAGTTTCATGAAGTTTCCTTGAGCTGCTGCGTCAAGATTGATGCGATGGTTAGGATCAAGACCTCGGTAGAAGGTGCACACCTTGTCAGTCTTTGTCATTTGGTGGTTTGGACATTTTCTCAGTAAACTCTTGAATCGCTCCCATGCTGAGTAGATAGATTCATCGTGGGCTTGTTGGAAGTTTGCGATGTCATTCTTTGCCTGAGTTTGTTTTGACGGGGGAAAGTATCTTGCGAGAAACTTATTACCCATGTCGGTCCATGAGGTGATTGAGCCGGTCTCAAGTCCCTCAAACCAGATAGAAGCATGTAAAGCGAGAGAATAGGGGAACAAGTATAGGCGGATAATATCCTGCTCAACCCCATTCTGCTTATAGGAGTTTGAAACCTGAATGAATTTGTCGATATGAGCGTTGGGGTCATCACGGGGTAGACCGTGGAATTGGCAGTTATCTTTTATGAGTTGTACGATGTGGTGTTTAAGCTCAAAAGAAGCTCCGTCAATCACTAGATAGCTAATCGGTCCTCCTCGTCCTTCGATGGATGGTTTGGTGTTGTCGGCGAGAGTAACACGAGCGGCCATTTGTGGAAAACGAGAACGTCTTTCTTTGCGGATGGTACGGATAATCGACTCAGGATCGGGTACGAAAATGAGAGATTCAGATCCGGATGATCTGGTCGAATATCGTTGTGGGATATGGGAAGATATTGTCGGTTGGAACAAGGAAAAGAAAATAAGAATGGGAAAGAAGTATCACTAAATAGAAAACTCGTCTGGATGCTTCAGAGTCTTACGATTAACTCCCCGGCAGCGGCGCCAAAAACTTGTCGTGTGCCCGATCAGTCACGGTCGTCAACGCAACGGAAAGAGGACACGGCAGTGGAGTTTTATATTTATAAGAGCCGGGGACCTAAGTTTTACTACAGCTGTATAGCAGCAGTATGACCTAGGGTCGTTCTTCAAGCTAATCGTATTGTGAAACGGGAGTATCAAGACAAGTCGTTTATTTTAGCGATGGGATTTTTAAAACAGAGTTTGAGTGGGTTTTTGTTACTTAGGTCCGTAATTTAAAAAGTAAATAAATGAAAAATAGAAATAGGGATGAAATCAGTATGGAGGATATGTGTCTGTTATGACTTCGTTAGCTTATGCGGGGGTGATGCTAGGGTTTTAGTATGAAAACGTCTTTTAAAGGTTTGTGTCATATTTAAGCTTAATTGTTCGTAGTGTAAACACTAGTACCCTACTGATTGGGGAAACCAATCAGCATGTCACTGAATACTAGGCCAAATTGAGTCTGATCGGAGGAGGATGCTCAACTCTTCAACGTTATCCAGAGATGGAGTAACGACCCTTCTTGGAATGTTAGTTCCTGGGTGCATGAGATAGAGTAACATACCCACTAAGGTTCCGACCTTTCTTAACACTACGAGGACAACAAAGTCAAACAAGGCATTTAAGATTAAGACTTGGTTTGGTGCCTATTAACTTTATATTAATGGTTATATTTTAGCCTAGAGCTTTCATCACGGTGTACAGTGCGACTATGCATTTCCACAGTGTTCCAGACCTAAGATGTACTAACGGTGTACAGTGCATCTAAGCATTTCCACAGTGTTCCTGATCTTTAGGTGTACTAACGGTGTACAGTGCGATCAAACATTTCCACAGCTTTGAAGTCAAACCAGGATGTGACACAGTCTTCAACCACCGACATTTCCTTAGCTTCACGTATTTGTTCTTCACTAAGGGTGTTTCCAACGTTACACGAAGTACAGTGCCGTTTATCGTGGTCTTTCCGGGGTCACATACTTTATGGTCACTCTAGACTAGTTTAAACTACGTTTGTATTAAAGTCCAACCATCTATGATATAAACCAGCCCTCACTATTTCCCAATAAATCCCTGATTGATTCACGGTGTACTATACGAAAGGTTTTAAACAGTATTTCCACAGCTACGCAATTCAGACCATGTTTACAGTTTCAGAAAACATAGATAGGTAGTGACCGTTTGATCAAGGTTCGCGACTCCTTGTCATAAAGGTTCTAACCACGTTTAATTGGAGGAAAGGCGATTTGGTTTAGAAATTCATAAATACAAGATTAAGAGATCACCGGTTTTCATTTATATAATATAACTGGAAACATTATTTCCACAACGGATTGTGCCCACGACTTTCATAGCTTCCACGTTCCGTACTACACACATAAGTGATGATTCCGGCGCTATACAAATGAAAGCCGTATAACGTTACCTCCGTTAGTTTCATAATGTTATCCAATTATATGTTTAAAGCAGCATCACCCCACACATATATAAACTAACTACATCATAACAAACACACAAGGAAACTACTCACTACGCATAATAACAGATCCTAAATCTAGCATAATAACAATATTAATTATCATTATAACAGATAAGGAAAGAAGTAACCGTTAATAAAGCGTAGATTGAATAAGCGTTTAGAGAGAGAGTACAAGCAGAACTTCCGCAATATCCTTGACAATATTACAATGAAAGCCCCTGGACTATTCCCTATGCTATTACAAAAGTAGTCCCTCCGTTAGTTTCAGTTAAATATTAACTGAGAACTAACCGGATCAAACCCTAATTTCTAGAGAGAGAAAGAAAGAAAGAGAGTTTAGAGAGAGAGAGAGTGTGTGAGAGAGAAAGTGGAAATGGAGAAATGAATGGAATGGTGAAGTGTGTAGAATGATGGAGGAGTGGCCTCCTATTTATAGGCAAAGCTTGAAATCAGCCGAACAACTCGCGAAGCACGCACGTACAAGCAAACGAAGCACAAACGAGCAGCATATGGGGTGCAGGGGGCCGTATACGGCCTTCATAGGGCCGTATACGGTGTATAAAGGGCCGTATACGGTCTATGAAGGGCCGTATACGGTGGCCAAGGCCGTATACGGCCTCCGTCTGATTTCGTTCGTTGCTTAAAACGTCCGTATCTCCTTCGTTATGCGTCCGTTTGACCTGATTCTTTCGCCTGTGTCTTCATAATTCCGTTACGCTTCTAATGGTGCCAATATCACTGAAATTGGATGTGTACAACTTTAGCATAGCCAAAATCACTTTATAAGAGTTTGTAATCGTCCAGTCTTTTCCGTTCTTTGTCCGTTTTGCATGATTCTTGATTTTCTCGTCTCGATTTTACCTATTACATCATATCATAAGGTTAGAATATGTTTATCATAGGATAAATGAGGGTGCGAGAGTTGGTTGCTGTTTATTTGCTCCGTTTTGTTCGTTATTCGGATGTTTTTACTGATTTTTGTAGCAACGTCTATTTTCTGAGCACTTTAGTGAATTTTGGTAAATAATGATTGTTTTGGAATGTTTTCACTAAAGATGTGCCCAAAAAGTGTGGAATAATGGCCTTGAAAACATGACTTTTTGCGTCACATCAAGTGTTCATATACTCTGATCTTTACCCTTTAATATTCATTCATATACTCTGATCTTTACCCTTTAATATTCATTCATATACTCTGATCTTTACCCTTTAATACACACACACACACACACACACACACACACAAACACATAAATGGATAGATAAAACTATATAAGATATTTCTAATTTTGCTTTACATGGCTTTACCATGGTTAATGCATCAACATCAAATACCACATTTTGTTTACATGCTTGCAACTTTCTGCTTAAATGCTCTATTGTAAGTTTCAACTGGATAAATCTTTTTCGATTGTTCCCAACTCTAAATGAATGCTTGCATCATGGTGTAAACATGTATGGAACATGATAATGCTACTACATGCTCTGATTAGCTACTAATTAAATAGTACAACATCCTGCAGGGAAACCGAATTCACGCAACGATCAAGAAAAATTTGCTTCATAATTTTGTTGACTCTGTGGAAGTAGGGAATACAATCGAGATAAGTACTTTCGTGGTAACAGCTTATATCGGAAAGTATCTCATGACCGACAACCCACACAAGATCATCTTTTGTCGTGCGACTAGGGTAAAAAGGGTGGCGGGCTTTGAATTATTGCGGGATGGATACTCATTCATCCCATATGCTAATATACGTGCAGGCCACCTGAACACAAACATTGCCTTTGGTACACTATTAAACCAATCTCAACTAATTATTAGTAGTTGCTACATCATAAAAGTCAAATTTAACAGGCTACTTACTGATCTAATGCACTTTACTTTGCTTGCAGATGTGGTTGGTCAAGTTATTGAGACTGGTAACATGAAGATTCAGATTCAAGACGGTAGGCAGACCAAACTGCTTACCTGTGTGCTCCAGGATGTCGAGTAAAATTCATACTCTACCAAACCCTCATATGATCGTCAGAGTAAAATGTTACAAAAAAAAAGTTTTTCACTAAGTATAAATTGTATAATGTTACTGTTCAAACATTGGTTTTGTAGCGGCACCACACTTGACTGCGCGTTGTGGGGCGACTATGCAGTCCAACTGAACAACTTTGTCGAAAAGAGCAAAAGTTCTGTTGATGCAACGATGATGTTTATTCACGTAGCATTTGCAAAACAGTGGGGCGGTATAACTTTATGTCCTTTTACGTCATTATACTTTACTCCTGTTTTTTTCTTTTGTCCAACAATTCATTGTTCACACATTTTTACTAACTGCAGATAGTTATCAAGTTTCCAACTCATTTTTTGGAACTAAGGTGTACCTTAACAATGACATCTAGCCAATCGTTGAGTTTAGGAAAAGGTTATCCACTATTCTTTGCAACTAAAAGGACATAATACTGCCATAAGTAATAAAGAAGAGTTTCTTACTATTCACAAATGTTCCAGTTTTTTGCCTTGTATTCGCATGTTGGATGACCCATCAACGTTTTAATAAACAGGTTGTTGCAGAATGTTGATGGAAATGCCATGCCGACACCTCCGCCCGTTTTGATTGTTAACACCGTTGCTGAAACAAACGGTGACTTTTACATGAGGTTCCCAAGGAAAACAATTGAATGCCTCCGAACAATTAGAGAGGTAGACCTATAACCTGTACTCATCATCGGATCTATTAGGTACACTTCAATATCTTGGTTAAGTTAATGTTTTTTAATGCTTTCTTGGCAGACTACGCATTGTGTTATTGTTGCGAAACTTTTAAGTGTTGCTACCGAGGATGGGTGGTTTTATTTCGTATGCAAGGAATGTGCGAAGACCGCAACCAGGAATCTTGATTCTACTCCTGGTGAATACCAATTCACTTGCTATGAATGTGGACCAATAAACGAAGTTGAACCTAGGTATGTTCCAAATTACTACTCTTGTTATCCAAACTTATCTTAGTAACACTGATTGCTAAAATAATGAATATCTTGACACCCGACAACAAATTAAAAAACCTTCACTAACGTAGGCTTCGCACTGTCATTCGCGTGGAAGACTCGAGTGGTGCCACCTCATTTTCAATGTTTGGTGATGTTGTGGCAAGGTTCCTCAAGAAAACGGAACATTGGTTGAACCAGAAAATGAAAAAGGTACATTCAATCGTATATTCGTTTCATCCCTCCATGTTGTGGCCGGATCTTTCAATAGCTATATAACCCTTAAATGTTAATCTACAGGTTGTTGACCCAAACTGTGGTACCAACCGAAAGGGAGACCTACTTAAATCAGCAAATCGTCTTTAAGATCAAGGTGTCAGTGTATAATGTGACCAACGAATGTGCCGGGTACACTGTGGGACGCTGCACCAATGACCCAGAAGTCGTAAACTCCCAACTAAAAAGGACTGTGGCAACATCGCTGGAATTGCAACCTAATGAGCATGACTTTGTCACACCAACCAACAAGGTCTGGATCCCATACACATCTACACAATGCAATGACATATTAACACTCTTTGTTAATACAAATATTTTTATCGCAGGCCTTCGCGTCTAACTCTGGGTTCAACATCTCACTGATTCCATTTGAGGACCTTGACACGGAGGGAAGCAGCCAAAAAAGGAAAAGTCAGTCTCCAGAGGATGACATTGTCACCAAAAGCAGTTCCTCAAAGGGACCCCTCCTCATAGCTGATTGACAGTTGAGTGACAGCTTTGATGCAGCATGATATTGAAGTACCTTCTCCATACACTTTTTATTGAGCTTTTGTCAACTATAATCGTTAAATAACTCTTGGTTTTTGAATTCTATGCTTTGTTCTGAGTGGACCACTAAGTTGACTATCACTCTGTAACGTTTGAGATTGTCAATCACATTTTATATGATATGCACTATTTACTTTTGTTTAAATTTTGCTTTACTGCAAAATCATATCTACGTTTTAAACCTATGTTACTAACTTCATGGATGCTTTTCGTTTATTTATATTGCATTTTAATATATGTATAACGTCACATAAACTATGTATAACTATTGTTCCCCTACCAACAACAATAGTGTAACCTAAAATTTTTGGCAATTCTCAAGTGGGAAGTTTTTCATTACTTTCCTTAAATATGTTTTAGTAGTTAAAAGATAAATCACTGACATTAAATATACGTATTGCCTTCAAAAATAAAAAATTCCATTTGTATTTTGCCACTAAAAACTTTACCATTTAATAGGGTTGACTAACATTTATAAAATATAAACACCAAATCTTTTTCGATCAGAGGGTTTCTTCTTAGGTGAGGCAAAAAGGTGGGGTCAGTAGTGGTGGCACGATGATACTCCATTACTGATCCGAAGGAGTTATTTGCCGTTCCAAAAAAAAAAAAAAAAAAAAATCTTTTTCGATAAATGCAGAATAAAGAATGCATTTGTAGATTGCATTTACCTACTTTTGAAGACATTTAAAGACATTTACAAGCTAGAAATGGACAAAACATTTCAAGACATTTACAAACTAGAAGATAATCGTTATCTGAATCATTAAATGTCCGACCAATAAAAGGTATTACATTTTTGGCTATCTTCGATTAGGATAATTAATCAACATAGATAACACAATTATTTACAGGACTACACCGTCGATTGGTTAGCTCTTGAAGAAATATTAAAGGAAAACCTGAATAAAATAACATCAACATGAACATCAACGGAAATATTGTCAACTTGAGATGTTCATAAACTTGATGCTCAATGTTTTTATATCTTTTCCTGTTTACGAATGTTTCATCCTTATTGATTTCTGGGAATATAAATCCTTATGTTATTCAATTTTTTCTACCATTATTGTAACTATAGTTACTTTCGCATTACCTGTTTAACAAATTAACCTAACCTATGTGTTGTCCCGTATTTAGAATGCATTGTGATAAGTTATATCGAAACTTTTGTTCAGTAGCAAACTATAACGTTTATTATATTGATCTTGCCCGCACAATTTGCGGGTTACGGCCGTTGTTACTTTTCGATTGACCAAACAACACAGACAGTTATAGTCATACAGAATGTGCACCATTTTATCATTTTCCTAACACTAGCAGCAACTTAATTTAGTTTCATTTTCCCAAAACTCACGGTCACCATCAAATATCTTATTCATAATTATTGTTTTAATGCAACGATGGTGAAACAAATGAAAATTTCGTAAACTCTACATCCGATACATCTTTCGTGCTTACTACATAACTCTAGCTGAGCTACTAAACCTGCATCCTTAACATCAACAAAACTATGTATAACTATTGTTCACGTACCACATAAAATAGATAACCCTACAAGACACCCGCAATTTTTTGCGGGTTTTAAACTAGTTACTCTTATATAAGGCAAATATAAAAAAATAAATCATTGATGAACTTAAGTAGGGTGGTGATTTGTACGATAATAAATTTTAACCATACACCACCAATCATGTTTGAGATTATTGTACGGTACAATAGTCTAATGCATAAATAATGGTGTATTGCTAAAATTGATGGCGTATAAATCACTTTCCTTTTGAGTAGGCTTATAATTTAAATTTCAAAGTAGTATGTATCCTAACAAAAACTCATCAAAAGTCTAATGAATTCAAAATTTATCTTTTAAAATAGCAATTATGTAGATATTACGTTTATGTTAGAACACGAAAGCTACAAGCATCGAATAAATTCAATTTATTAATTATTTACTAAAAATAAACGAAATAGATATTCTGCTGCTTTGCGCAAGTATTCTGCAAGTTTTTTATAATGTTTCTAAATGATCGACAGTTTATAGAAATATAATTTCTTGACACTTAAAAAAAAAATTCTTGTACATGCACTTATATTTAAAAAGTTGAAATTTACAAGGACCATAGCGTATATAATTAAATACTGAAAGGACCATATATGTTAATCCATCATACATACGAGCTGCAAACTTGTACAATTTCTTACAGATCTCTGTCTCTCTTTATCAAAGATCTGTATCTATATTTTCGAACCTGCAACAGATTCAAACGGTGTATTTGTATCTATCTATATAACTATCGGTTCCATAAAATCACTTATTAAAGGTATGTGCTGCAATAAATTCTCGTTTTAATAATTTCATTTAATTTAATCCCGAGCTTTAATGTTTGTTATCTATATATTGATGTATTGAAATCTATGTATTTTGTTGTGATTTGATCAGTTGGACTTGAGAACTATTTGGTGAATTAGGTCAAATTTGATATTGATACTATATAGAGCTAATTTTATTGGTGGTAGTGATCAATTAAGTGGATATAATGGGAGTTAGGGTTTAGATGGCTGTGACAAAAGTTTGGGAACAAAATGGTAGAAAGTGATTTAAACACAGGAAGAAATTTTGGTAAGGAAGGATACAGTTTTCATCGTGATCCTTCGTTCTCTGGATGGGGTGAAAAAGATGGAATGTACAATTTAAATGGTGTACATGGCACTACTGAGATTGTGGAAAAAACGGAAGTAGATGATAGTTTTGAACTGCCAGTGCTGCAAGAAGTTGGGTTACAGAGTGAGGGGGATGAAGATAAGCTTCGGTTTGGTGGTGTAAATATGAATGGAAGAGGAATTCAACATGAGAATTATACTTCTTTTGATATTGAAGATACCGATTTTGTTTACAAAGCTACGGATGCTAGGTCAACGCCAGAAAATTCTATGGCTGTTTCAGATATAGTCAAGACGTTGTTTTTGATACTTATGTGGTACATTTTCAGTACGTTATTGACACTGTAAGTGCTCTTTTGTTTGTTTGAGATTGGAATCTTGTTTGTTATATGTCTTCCATTTTGAGTTGCAGTTTTAGAATGTGTTTGTTGATTGTATTAGGTATAATAAGACTTTACTGGGAGATGATATGGGAAGATTCCCTGCTCCATTATTGATGAATACCGTTCATTTTGCAATGCAAGCAGTTTTATCGAAAGGAATCACGTACTTTTGGTCAAAAAGATTTGAACCCACAGTACCTATGTCACGGAAGGACTACTTTCTGAGAGGTAAGCGAACACAAAATCTATCCTTGGAGAAGTGTTATTCTTGTACGTTTGAGTTTGTAAGGGTTTCATCAGTCCCTTATACTATGTTGATAGTTTGGTAAACATGTACGATATTGTTTTAGTGTTATTTTGTGGCAAGCTATATTGCATTCACTAGATGCCTTTTCTGTTTATAACACCTAACGTGTATAATTTGGATTTCTGGAGAACTCTCTCCATAGCCCTTTATGTACTCTCACCGGAGTCCAATCTGTTATCTTATGGACCCATTTTACTCACTCTCAGATTGAAATAGTGAACTTGGTTCGGTGAAGAAAACAACACTAGGACTACTACCCCTACCACCACTAAATATATATAGTAACTAAATACATAACTATAAGTTGCAAACATTATGAGAGAAATATTCTCTTCATGTTGTGCCAGCAAACAGCCTAAAATCAGTGTTTCCTATAAACTTATTATCCACCAAGGCACCAAGCGCTTGGTTCTCTAGAGAGCTGCAAGGTGCAAGTGGAAGGACACAAGCCTTTAAGTTGTTTGTATCTTTTTTAATCGTTAGTCTGTTTCACAATTTTTATGCCCACATGTATATGGTGAAGTTTTAGAACTCGATGGTAGCTACATTCAATATCAGTCCCTTTTTAACATATTGATAGTCGTTTTCATCTGTAAGATGGTCGAGAAATTTCATATGCATACTGTTACAGTGAAGTAAAAGCTATTTCTTTTTCTACGAAATAAGTAAGGGGTTTGGTAGTTAGGTAGTGTATTCATATTTTTCAGATGTAACTTAATGGACTTCCCATAGGTCAATTATGACTTCGTTTGTATGTAAAGTCGAACTTATATGATTTGTAGACATTATCACATTATATAAAGAAACATTTTGGATTTACCTGTTATTACACAAGTATGCAGGTTGAACCGCAACACAGGTATTCGTTTGATTAGAGTACAAAGTGGTCAGATACTAACTTGTTGGGTTGTGTCTATGCTAAAATGAATAAATTATTTAGGCCAAATTGTTGTTGGCTATTTCTATGCTAAAATGTAACTCGTTAGGCCAAACTCAACACTATTGATTCCAACCATCAAGTTCTGCAATCTTTTGATACTTTGTCTGAATTTCCTGAAACTCTGTAAAAAATCAATTTTTTACTTGTTTCACTTCACTCTTTAAGCCTTCAGCAAATAACAATACATATGCTTTTAATCCACCTTTGTCTAAAGGCAGTATATTTATACCTTTGTCTTCTGTCCTTTAATGGAATAATATTTGATGTATTAACTTGAGATCCTCCCACCTATTGCTGCTTTTTATTAACATTTATAATAACTAATGCAACAGATGGACTTTGCCTTTGCCTTTCACAGTTGTACCAACGGCTTTTGCAACAGCACTGGATATCAACTTGAGCAATGCATCCCTTGTTTTTATAACTGTTACATTTGCCACCATGGTTGGTCATCTCTCTATTTATGTTGTGTTGAAACACAGGGTAGTTGTGCTGAAAGCATGAATTGCTCTGCCTCTATTTATCTTGAATATTGATGCCATCTTAGGAAATTGGAATGTTTTCACTAATCACATGTTCTCTTGTTTACAGTGCAAGTCTGCATCTCCTATATTTCTCTTAATATTTGCCTTTGCATTCAGGTATTGTTTACTTTCTACCTTTTTGTCCTTTTCTTATCCTTCCGCACCCCCCCCCCCCCCCCCCCCCCCCCCCCCCCCCCAAAAAAAAATGTTTTGCATCTCACTCTATAATAACAATGTATTATTTGTATGTAGTGGGTGAAATAATCATCATATTAATTTGACACTAAAAGCTGAAGCTTATATACCTGTGTTAGACTGTTGATGAAAAAATAAATGAATGCATATCCATCCAACTCAAACATGAATTTAATTGCTGTTTCTGACATTCGAGAATGAGCTTTACTTTATTACATTATGCTATCCACTGTATTTACTGATATTAGTTTGGCCGAAAATGAACTTAAGTAATCCATTATGATTTCTAATTCAACAAAGCACCACCCCTGAATTTTATGAACTCCGATTTGTTATATTATTGTGATTTGAATGATGATAATGACACTTTGACATAATATAATTTTCAGGTGAGTTGTCTTGAGAAACTATTGTTCCTTTTTAGATGTGTTCGGGTGATTCTAAGTGAGTTTAATTAGAATAAATTATGCAGGAGTATAAGATAGAAGTTTAAACCCCTCCATCGCAAAATATAGGCAACTTTTGACTGGATGTGTATTATAATGAAAATGTTAGAAATGTAAATCTCTATTACCCATCAACTACGACTTGAATAGAGACATACAGGGGATCAAGATGAAGGCTATCAATGTTTTTAATGGTTGTTTAAGATGTTCAGTATTTATGTGTTTAATTGATGTGTAGTATTCTCTAAGTTACCAAAGTAATGTTTCTTATTTAGGTAGTGATCTACTTTGTGGCAACTAACATGAAATTCACTTTGTAGGTTGGAGACTCCAAGTGTCAAACTTTTAGGCATCATTTTGATAATATCTGTTGGGATTCTATTAACAGGTATCATCCATTAAACAAGTGGAGTATCTATTACCTGTTTTTTGAAAATTTTGTGGTGCAAGTTCTTATTTGATGTTGTACCCGATCTGTGTTTCCATATACGTTTGACACCAAAATGATCCAATTCTCCACATTTTCATGATTATGGTATCCCATGTGCATTTAATGATTGTATGCATGTCATTTCTGGGTTTTTTTTTAATGAATACCTGCATACTTCTAATAATCTGTCATCCACCTGATTTCATCATTATTGTTTCAGTCGCGAAGGAGACTGCATTTGAATTCTGGGGTTTCATATTTGTCATGCTTGCTGCTGTTATGTCTGGGTTTCGTTGGAGCATGACTCAAATTCTTCTTCAGGTATTGTTTGTGCTCCGTTACAGTGATTGTTTGCAAGTATTTAGCTTCTGCTTTATTTATCGGTTATTTTTCAATTGATATTTATCTTTCTTTTCTGGCTTAAAAAAATCAAATTGCTTAACGCTGACACCTATCAAAACCTACAGAAAGAAGTGTATGGTAAGTACCTCACTTGCAATTAAGTTTATTCACGCTCTACTTATCTACATAATTACTTCTATATGGTTTCGCGTCACCAAAAGGATTTGAAGAATACCACGTATAATGTGCGTTTGTATATTATTTGTTGTTATCCCCTAAACAGGTTTGAAGAATCCCCTGATGCTGATGAGTTATGTAACCCCAGTAATGGCAGTTGCGACGGCTTTGTTCTCTCTCATATTGGATCCCTGGGATGAGTTCAGAAGGAGCAGTTATTTTGATAGCTCATGGCATATCACCCGTAGTGGCCTCCTGATGCTTTTTGGGGGAACTCTTGCTTTTTTTATGGTAAGGTCCTTCGTTTACCTATACGTGACTCGCTCTCTGTGGTTAAATTCATCAGCTACTATTTATTGCTATATCTGTCCTTAAGGTTTCTTTTTATCTTCTTCTAAGTTTAGAACAAATGATTAAAAATGGGATGCAATATGCAAGTACAATAACCTAAAGTTTGGGTCCTATTGTGTATCGTTTCGGTGGCCGAGTGGCGGGGGACTAGTTATACTTTTTCCCCAGCTCAAATCCGGATGTTGCCTCATCAGGAAACGGATTCAAATCTGTTGTGCTGTTCTATTCTGTTGAATTCTGTGAAAGATCAGAAATCTTTGAATCTAAATTGTATCTAACATTCAAGTGTTCTAGTATAATTATTCTAACTTGTCTCATTTCTTGCAGGTATTGACAGAGTACATTCTTGTATCAATAACAAGTGCAGTAACAGTGACTATTGCTGGAGTTGTGAAGGAAGCTGTCACAATACTGGTACGACAGATCTTTAAGTCTTGAAGACTACCCATGCCTAGTGGCACTGTTCAGCTTAATATATGGAAAACAATTCATAACTAATCAGAAATCTTGAATACTTTGCAATACTATGTGAGAACATATAGATTAGTATTATTATGACCGAACATGCTTCTATTTGACTTTGCAAAAGCAATCTTGCTAAAGTGAGTCATGATATACTCAAGGACATTTGCTACGATGATTGTCTTTGAGAAGAATGCTGTACTAAGTGTTTCTGTCTCTGATAATTCAAAACCCAAGTAAATTAAACATCAGTTCTTTGTAATCATCAAACTTAGTGTGCATTAGTAGTCAGCATCTTTAAGTATCAAAGAAACTAATGATTATTACTCTCGTCTTATTATACTACTAACATCTATTTTCATTTTCAGGTAGCTGTATTTTACTTCCATGATACATTTACGTGGCTGAAAGGAGCTGGTCTCGTTACAATCATGTTTGGCGTGAGCCTATTCAACTGGTACAAGTAAGTGATCGCACCCCTTTTCTCCTTGGCTCTTTGATTATCATCTGGGCAGACTTCTTTTTTTATTCTATGTTTGCTGCCACTAGTCATGGTTTGCTCTATTGAAACTGTCGTTAATGATATACTCGTATGCATCTTTGAGTGGTTTCCTTGTAATGCATAGAGATGAACTCTCTTATGGCTATATCTCTTTCTAACTTGATGTTCTCTGCATGATATATCAGGTACGAAAAGTTTCAGAATAGAAAAGCAAGTGGAGATGAAATGGAAGAATCTCAAAATAACGTCCCTGCAAAATACGTTATTCTTGAGGATATGGAAGATGAGGAAAGCAGTATTTGATTGCTGGTTCATCATGATGTTATATGCTCCTTTACAAGAGTATGAACCCCATGTCAGTAATTAGTCATTTTGTTTTTGTAGATCGAATACATGTTTTGGGGTTCATTCTTAAATGCAGATCCAGTTTTGTTATTGGTGGATTATTTGTTTACCAATACACTTAGGAACGAGAGTATTTTAACTTTTCTAATCAACGAACATGACTTTGTTTAGTTGCATATTCATGAACAGTATAAAAAAGTGTATGTAGCAAATTTCCGAGTTTATTTCATTTATTCAGGTGCAACGTAAATAATACAATAAATTAATACTTATGGTGATCCATTTATTCTACATAATGCAACAATGGCATCCTCGTATATATCCTCAAACATCATAGCCCAAATTGACACATTCATTCAGTATCTATAACAATCTCCGGCTACGAACTCCAAACAAATCAGCCACCACTGTCCATCCAGACTGCCATTCCAACACTTTCAAATGACCATCTGGCATTAGTTTCATATACTGAGCCGATGAGGCCAAAGGCACCGCGATCACTCCATCAGGACGACTTGGCTCAGAAGAATGAATGAACAAAGACAAACTCCCATTCAAGAACCTAATGTAACTCCCTTCTTTACTGTTATCACTACCATTGATCAAATAGCTATAATAAACTCGACGTGGGTTCGATTCAATAAACCCAAACAAACCATTATTCCTAACTTCAACAGAATACATACCTTCACTCCAATTCGTGGACGAAACACTAGCAATCAATTTTTGTCCCTCAGAAAGTTTTTGTCCAGGAACTAAACTATCCGTTTGGTGATCAATTGATTGCCAAACAATCGAGTTTTGTGAATCAAACAATACTAAATTTCCAGTATCAGTTATCTGCATGCCAACAACAGATTTACCAGCAGTTTTTGTAGACCAAACATTGCTACCATCTGCATCCTTTAGTACTAAATCTCCAGCTGCATTAAGTTCAAGTTTTGCGCCAAGTTTGACTGGATGGTTTCGGTTGGCTGACCAAACAAGTTGTGGGAACCCTATTGCAGGTTGGACAATACCTGACTCACTGTTTGTTTGCACAATAAAGACCGCGAAAAGGTAAGAATCACATGTTCCGTTACAATAGAACCCGCATGCGAATTTGGGTCCGAATGATCCTCTCAGGAGGATGGCTCGAACCGTTGAGCCATCAGTGAAGGTTACCGAGTGAGGTGCGGTTACATTGTTGGTCCATGTGGTTGAAAGATTTGCAGTTGGGTAGTCAAAAGGTTGGGCATTGGTTATTGAGTAGTAGCTAGATAATAGAAAAAAGAAAGCAATGAGAAAAGCAGAACTAGAACACAATGGTGTTTTCATGGTTGATAACTAAAAAGATGAATTAATTGGAGATAATGAATACCACAATATTTAGCTATGTATTTATAAGATCTCAAGAATCCAATAGTCTTTTTATTAAATTAGTTTATTGATTTTACATGTCACCTGATGTTGAATGGACAAAACCGTGTCCAGAGCTCATCCTGTTGAATGATGCTAAAATATATAGGTATGACAATTCCTAGCTACTTTTGGCGTCTTAAGATACATTATATTTCTTTGTTTGTATTATTTTCTAAGTTTTCATATTTGGCTGTATGCATATTTATATAAAATGACAAATTGAAGTGCGGTTCACAACTAATTTCGATTAATTTAAAGCACTCGCTATCAAGACTAAAAGAACTCGAGGACTTGCTATCACATCTGCGCCAGGTCGCCACAAGTATTTTGTCAAGGCGTTGCCACTGCCTATGGGGACACGAAGGACTTGACTTTGTGGTGGACGAGTATGTTGAAAATGAATGGAGGACGCCATACCGTGCCTGAAGGTGAAGACGCACTAGGACGCTTCCCATAGCCAATGGCCTTATCTGAAAGGCATTCGACCGGTCTCTACAGATCGCAACTTTGAGCAGTACTAAGAACCATAGCTTAGACAGTTTAGAAAGGGGTGAACTTTGTGAGTAAATAGGTAATTAGTCGGTAAACATCAAATATTTATCTTAATACTGTTTATAGTACAACACCCTTTATACAAATGTGATGTACAAATCACTTCCGCTGCGAGAATACTCAAGGTTTTCAATTTAAGCGGAGCTGGTTGGGTCAATCTGAAGCATATGCATAACATGATCGCTTTCTATATATTCTCATCGGGGCAGAATATGTGATCAATTGACATTGCTGGTTATTACGGTTTTGCTAAAACTTACAAAAAGAAAAGAAAAGATTAAGAAAATCAGTCATAAGACTTCATTATCTCGACTCACAGTTGATTTCAATATTTTCTCATATTGTTGAACAAGAAGATAACTCACAGAGAAGAGTACTCAATATACTTCATAGCCTAAAACAGTTTTAATTTAACAATTTTAAAAATAAAAAAATCACAATTAATTATGATGAGCTCACATAGTAATTTTGTATCCATTGGTATTTGGTAGTACTTCTTAACATAATTTGATCCCTAAAATTTTCTACTTTATCAACGTACATCAGACCAAAATTGATAACACAAAACGGTAAACGAATGAGGTTTTTCATGTTTAAGTTAATTAGGCCGGAAGGACAAGTCTTTATTTGACTCGGATATACGCAGCTTAATTGAGATATCCCGTGCTCGTTTTCACCCTTTCCCGCCTGACGCCCTGACCACCTCAAGAATGTTATTTAAAGACGTTGGAACTGAGACATCTTATAAATAATTTATTGGTCATTAAATTAAATTAAACATATACTCCGTAGTATATAAATCAAAAGTGATGCAAAAGTGATGCAAAACTACTATTAGAGAAATTAATCTAACATTCAAACTTTTATAATACAAAAGTGATGCAATTTGTCAACATATATATGTAGGATGCTAAAAGTTCTAAAACAAATGTAGTATCCTATCTACGATTAATTTGGGACGTCCAAAAAAAGAAACATGGATTATATTTTTAGGACGGAGGTAGTAGTATAATTTAAGAATATGTGATTAAAAAAAGAAGTCTAACATATAGATTTCTTGTATGTGACGTATAAATTAGGATTTGTTTTGGACTTTCGAATAAAAAAAACATACATGATTACTGATCGATTACAGCTAGCTTGCAAGTTTATCCAACAAATAAACGGTGGCCGAGATAATTGACCAACTCTAAATATATTCGGCATCTCGTCTTAGTTGGACCAGTATATGATTATATTATAATTAAATTTGAGAAATAATAACGATATTTGTTAGGACTTTTATTTATTGATTTTATAATCCGGTCAAGAATTTCAACCCAACCCAAACCCAATAACCAAGACCAACCTGAGTAACCCGATTTTTAGTCTAGTCAGCAGATTGTTCGGTGTTTTTCGAATTTTTAAGTAAGTCTTGGGTCACTCGGGTCAAATGGGTCATTATTTTCAAAAATAATATCTAATAATCTATAAGCATAAAAATGCTTATAAAATTCCAAAAGTAATCATAATACATATTATATCCATTTGAATACATTATCAAAACATCATTTATTCACAACTTCTCCTACTCCATAAGTGTATCAAAGATTTCTAAATCAAAATTTAATAATTCAAATATACTATACAAAATTACAAATGATTCTTCTCCATCGTAATCATCTTTGATACTTGAAGGCGTCATTAATACTTCAACCCTTGATAATAGTACCAGGAGAAGTATTAAGCTATGAGTCTTGGGATTATAATTGTGTAATTTTATGATTGTTGTATAAACAGAATACAAAAGTCTCAAGCAATACACAACCACCCAAATTACAAAAAGTAATTTGGGCTAACAGACAACAAAATGCCAAAAGGCACTACACTTTCATGACAAAAGTACTGGTTCTAGGTAAAATCTCCATAGATTAGTAAATGTAAATGTAATGGTTCAAATTAATGTCATATTTAAATTTTTTTTTTTTTTTTTTTATAATTGATTTAAAAAGGATTTCGGGTCGCGAGTTCAACCCGAAAGTTTAAACCCTGTTATTTTAATGAATTATTTGTAAGTTACTTAGAGCACTGCCATCGGGGTCATCACTTGCAAATCGGTTGTCAACCGATTTGCATTTTGGTGCCATCTTGCATCACTTCCCAATCGGTTGGTTTGATAATCGGATAACCGATTGCAAATCGGTTGAATGTTTATGGGGCCAGCGTGACTTTTTTTTTGTTTAGTGTATAAAAATGGTGGTATATTGGTAAATGTGGGGTCCAGAAAAATGAAGTGGTTAGTCATTGATGGGAGTGGTTAATCAGTTGTGAATAAGTTAGTGGAAAATTGACGTGGTGCTGAAGTGGCATAAGTGATTTGGAAGTAATTTGAAAACGGATGGGAGTGATCTTATAACCAATGTTTTTAAAACCGAAAACTGGATCGGACCAGATAGGCCTCAAAATCCGGTCCAACCGGTCGGACCGGTCCGATTGAACCGCCCTAAAACCGGCCACGTCACCCCATTTCTTTAAAAATTAAAAAAAAAAAAAAACAAAAACCGAGTTAACCGGCCCGGTTCCCGGTCGAACCGTCCGGTTTTGACCAAACCGGGTGGTTCGTTGACTGGTCAACTTATGGTCAAAACCGGTTTTCCCCGGCTCGGAAACCCCAAAAAATCCGGTCCAACCGGTCGGACCGGCCGGTCCGGTCCGGTTTTCAAAACATTGCTTATAACTCATGGTACGCCGTACAAATGGTCAAACATGAAAAACTAGAAAATAATTCAAACTAGGGGTGTTCAACTTCGGGTACCCGGTATTTCGGGTACCCGAACTTCGGGTACCCGAACCTTTCGGATAGTGATTTTCACTACCCAATTCCCGTCCCGAAATTTCGGGTACCCGAACTTCGGGTATCCGAAATTTCGGGTACGGATATCGGGTAATCCGATACCCGAAGTTTTTGTTTTTTTTTGTTTTTTTTTATTTTTTTTTTTATGCAAGATTGTCTTTGATTTACTACCTCCTTGTAAAACAATAATGAGATTCACTAATACTATAAGCAAAATTAATACATTATATTTGCAACTAGTAATAAGATATATTATACATATATATATGTATAAAATGTTGGAAATGAAAGTCAAGCTAATGTGTTTTATGTGTTTGCGTTCCTAGGATACACATGAATACGTAAGGTAACAATGACAAGAAACCAATTATACCCAACATAAAAATATTATTTAAAAAAAAGTTTGGAATTTTCGGGTATTCGGGTACCCGAATACCCGACTTTTTTGAATATCACTATCCAATTCCCGAACCCGAATTTTCGGGTATCCGGATTTCGGGTACCCGAAATTTCGGGTATCCAAAATTTCGGGTATTTTCGTGACGGGTATTTCGGGTAATCGGGTATCGGTTTCGGGTTCGGATATTTTGAACACCCCTAATTCAAACAAAGAAATATATACACCGTTTATTTTAGAAAATATTATTATACTTCAACATGAGCTGATCAGGACACGGTTTTGTCCATTCAACATCAGAAAACTTACAAACTTTATAAAGCATCAGAATAGATAAAGACTATTAGATTCTTGAAATCTTATAAATACATAGCTTAACATTGTGGTATTCATCATCTCCATTTAATTCATCTTTGTAATTATCAACCATGAAAACACCATTGCCTAATTGTCTCTTTGCTTTCTTTTTTCTATTACCTAGCTACTACTCAATAACCACTGCCCAACCTTTTGACTACCCAACTGCAAATCTTTCAACCACATGGACCAACAATGCAACCGCACCCCATTCGGTAACCTTCACTGATGGCTCAACGGTTCGAGCCATCCTCCTTAGAGGATCATTCGGACCCAAGTTTGCATGCGGGTTCTATTGTAACGGAACATGTGAATCTTACCTTTTTGCGGTCTTCATTGTGCAAACAAACAGTGGGTCAGGTATCGTCCAACCTGCAATAGGGTTCCCACAAGTTGTTTGGTCAGCCAACCGAAATCATCCGGTCAAACTTGGTGCAAAACTTGAACTTAATGCATCTGGAGACTTGGTACTAAAGGATGCTGATGGTAGCCATGTTTGGTCTACAAAATCTGCTGGTAAATCTGTTGTTGGCATGCAGATAACTGATATTGGAAACTTAGTATTGTTTGATTCAACTAACGCGATTGTTTGGCAATCATATGATCACCAAACGGATAGTTTATGTCACACCCCGCCAAACGGTAATTACCATTATATAGAGTGGTTTGCGGAAGCTTAGTGACGTGGCGGGGGTGCGAGCAGTAAAACAACCAACAGATACATACATACTCAGAGCTTATGGTTATTGCAGAACGAAATAGATTAAGATGCCATTAATTAAAGTTTTACAAAAGATTACCACTTGAAAAGTGGTAACAGTAATAGTAGTAGTTGAAATCAGTATTTCATAAAATACATAATATCAAAAGTAGATTTCATAGGTATGACTGCAGTAGTTGCAGTTATACAGAGGAAATCCAAGTGTCCCAAAAGTAGTGGCATCCTAACAAGTCCAGGGTAGTCCGTCCTGATATGCATGCAGATCTTACTTACGCTGCTAATTCCCTGAAAAACATAGAGTAAAACGTCAACAAAATTGTTGAGTGAATTCACAAGTTTGTTTGTTATGTAGGAAACCCAAGTTAATCATTTAAGAATAACATTTCCAAATAAGTGTTGCTTATCAAGTAGGAAACACAAGTTATTAATAAATAACATTTCCCAAATAAGTTGTAGTTGTAATAGGAAACACAAGTTATTAATCAAATAACATTTCCTAAATCAGTTATCAGTAGGAAACACAAGTTAACCTAAATAAAGATTAACATTTCCAAATCAGTGTACGTAGGAAATCCTTTCCTAATCAATAGTTTAGTGGGAATATTTAGACGGTGATCCCTTGAAAGGTGAGCTAAACCTGTCAAGTAAGGTAACCCGATCTAACCCTATAACCAAACCACAACCCTAATCTGTTGTTGTTTGCCATGCTGGACAATTAAGTATACGCTCCCAAATCCGTAGGAGGGTCGTCACGGCGATAGTACTATCCGTATACTCAGTGGCTAGAGTCACCTAGCTAATGGTTATAGTCTGTAGCCATAAGGTCTTTTATGCACTACATCGTTCAGCCTAGATCCGTACCAAGATTCGTTGCCTAAATTCCCAAAATAGTTATGAAAACATTTCATAAAACATCGTTCAAATAGTTGTGTGAAATACCCTTTCACAAATAGTTCAAGTATGAAGTACCCCTTCATAAACAGTTTAAGCAAATACGTACAGTATTTAATCAGTCACAACATGAAATCTCATTTCATCAATAGTTTAAGTAAATACATCAAGTATTCAAACAGTTGTCGCATGCAATTATACATACGATTTCTATGTTTTCCACCCCGAGGTTTTAAAACATTTAAAAGGGGTTTGTGAACTCACTTTGAGTGCTCGGATGTGAATGCTAGCGAGATATGATAGCGTAGCCCAAACGTAGTCAACCTATACACAATAATGTATTAACTATAAGTACTTTGTTTACTTATGTTAATAGTTCGTTCGTTTGAAGAAATTATCAATTTCTTAGGTTTGTGTATTTCGGTGATGATTGTTGTTGGAAATATATAATATTATCCAAGTATTGTTCGTTTGTAGAATTGTCCGAAGTGTGTAAGTACATATACATATATATACTTATATAGTTGAATATATATATTCTTGTATATATATATTATTATTCGTTGTTTCTTTCATATATATCTCGTATATATATAAATATTGTTCGACATTTAGGTTTACAAAACACAAGTCCAAATTTTCCCGTATAATGTTCATCTATAAATACGTCTCAATCATTTATAATCCCACTCGATAAATGTATGTATTTAAGTTTGTATATGTTTGTAAGTATGTTACTCGTTCGTCGAAAACATTTGGGTTGTCATTTACTAATTCATCGTAATCACATGGCTTGTCCATTACTAGTTCATCGTAACACATGGTTTGTCTATTACTAGTTCATCGTAATCATTTGGGTTGTCTATTACTCGGTCATCGTGTTTAAATCACAACAGGTTTTTGGCTACTGATGAAGTTCACGCGATCGGTTGACATGATCACGCGATCGCGTGGTACAAAGAGGTTCACGCGATCGGTTTAAGTAATCACGCGATCGGGTGGTCGAAGAAGTTCACGCGATCGGTTTAAGTATATCACGCGATCGGGTGGTACGAAAAGGTTCACGCGATCGTGGTTGAAAACCACGCGATCGCGTTGTTTTGAGTTTCGAAGGTTTCTGAAGTTTTTGGTTTCACGCGATCGCGTGAAATACACAAGGATTTTAGCTGGTTTAGTTCATGAAAATGACGCGATCGCGTCATCTGCTTCTGCACAGAAGCATCAGACGCAGAACAGAGCTGCACGAATTTTGGTCCATTTTCACTTCAATCGTTTATCGTTCTGGCTTTAATACATTCCAAAAGATTCACACTAGTACCATAACATGTTTTAACTCATTTATAACAACTTTCACATATCTAAATTGTGATTTCAAATTTTTGGTTCAAAAACCATTTTCAATATTCAAGCTTCAATCTTTCCATTTTTGTTGTTTATATACATAAATTGTGATGTTTAAACATGATATATATACGAATTTAAGCATGGAAATCAAAGATTTAGAGTTTTCCTTACAAATGAGAAATGTGGGTGAAGATGATGATGAAGTAGATGAGCCGAGATGATGATGATGAAGTTCCTGATCTTGTTGTTTTACTACCTCTTGCTGCTACTGATCTTGTTAAAATTTTAGAGAGAAAAGGATGGAGATTGATGAGTATGATTGTGTGTGTGTGTGTTATGTCGTAAGATCACAGAAAGAAAATGGGAGGGAGTACGGGTATGGTTTAACCTCAATCTGTCTCCCTCAATTATTGACGTTAGGTAGCCGGTTTGTGTACTAAAATTTCGAGTACGGGTATAATTATAGCAATATAAAATTTAACATTTTATATTTTTATTTTGTAGATGTTCTCCTGGTTCGTAATATATTTTCAGAATAATGAAGTTATCATTATTTTTAGTTGTTGTACATTTTTGTACATTTTACTGCGCGCGTCCAAATAAGCGCCAAATTTCGGTTGAGTTTCGAATTCATAATTCGAAGTAATGTTCTAAATACTTGAAAACGTACTAGAAAAATAACATTTTTCATATTTTGACCTTTTAGGTACGTTTTAGAATTGTTTCTGTTCGTTATATAATACGTTTTATGTTAAACGTATAATTGAACCATTTTATCTATATGTTATAGATATATAATTTCTCGTAATTAATAATCGAATTATTAATTATTTCATATAACCAAATCTGGTTAATTATTTTTGTCGGCTTCGTTTCTACGTTTGTACGTAATTTATAAATACTACGTATAATGTAATACTTTTTGTATTATTGCTTTGGGCTCGCTAGACTCATATCACATCATAGGTTTAGTTTAACACAAATGCAGGGAATTAGCGTAAGAAATGCATGTAATTAAGTATAATTATATACCTAATTTGGAGGAGTGTCACATTCTCCCCCCGTTAGTGAAATCTCGTCCCGAGATTTAAGTCGAGCCGTGAGTCTCGGTCACGCTCTCAAATAGGTTAGGGTATTTCTTTCGTATTTCATCCTCTCGTTCCCAGGTAAACTCCGGGTCATGTTTCGAGTTCCAACGAACTTTAACCAGTTTGATTCGTTTGTGTCGAAGTTTCTGAGTTTTAGAATCCATAACTTCAACAGGTTCAACCACAAAGTTAAGTTTTGAGTCAATGAAGACTTCATCAGGAGGAATGATAAGCGTTTCATCAGAAAGACACTTTTTGAGGTTGCTAACGTGGAAAGTATCGTGTATGCTACAAAGCTCTTGTGGTAGTTTGAGCTTGTAAGCGACAGGACCAACCCTAACAAGGATTTCAAATGGTCCGATGTATCGTGGGTTCAGCTTTCCTCGTTTGCCAAATCGTGCTACCCCCTTCTAGGGCGATACTTTGAGTAGGACCTTGTCTCCTACTTGAAACTCAAGAGGTTTACGGCGGTTATCAGCGTAGCTCTTTTGTCGATCTCGTGCCGCTTTCAGTCGACTCAATACTTGAGTTATTTTGTCAGTGGTTTCCTGGACAAGTTCGGGTCCAGATAGTTGTTTGTCGTCCAACTCTACCCAACAGAGTGGTGATCGGCACTTGTGTCCATATAACGCCTCAAATGGTGCCATCTGTATACTCGTGTGATAACTATTGTTGTAAGAGAATTCAGCTAGAGGTAGGTGGGTATCCCAGTTACCTCCAAAGTCTATCACACATGCTCGCAACAAGTCTTCGAGCGTCTGTATCGTTCGCTCACTTTGGCCGTAAGTCTGCGGGTGATAGGCAGTACTCATATCAAGTCGAGTACCCAATGCCTGTTGTAATGTTTGCCAAAAGCGAGAAGTGAATCGTGCATCTCTATCAGAGATGATGGATAGTGGCACACCATGCCGAGAAACAACCTCCTTAATATAGATTTTAGCTAGTTTCTCCATTCCATCCGTTTCTTTAATAGCAAGAAAGTGGGCTGATTTCGTCAATCGATCGACAATCACCCATATGGCATTTGCTCCCGATGCCGTTCTAGGTAACTTCGTAATGAAGTCCATTGTTATTTGCTCCCATTTCCACTTGGGCAGTTCAGGTTGTTGCAAAAGTCCAGACGGCTTTTGGTATTCTACTTTTACCTTTGAGCAAGTTAAGCATTTGCTCACGTAGGTGGCAATGTCACGTTTCATTCCAGGCCACCAGTAAAAGCCTTTCAAGTCCTGGTACATCTTGTCCGCACCAGGATGTATCGAGTAGTTGGACTTGTGTGCCTCGTCCAAAATCAGCTTGCGTAACTCATCTACGCATGGTACCCAAATTCGGTTCATGAAGTACAACACTCCGTTGTCCTTTTTCTCGAGTTGTTTTTCCATCCCTTTCAAGGATTCATCCTTAAGGCGTTCGGAGGTGAAAGCAAGTTCTTGTGCCTCGCGAATTTGAGTAATAAGATTCGAGTGGACTGTCAATCCCAAGGCTCGAACTCTTCTGGGTTTGATTTGTTCCTTACGACTCAGGGCATCTGCTACTACGTTAGCTTTACCCGGGTGATACTTTATTTCACAGTCGTAATCGTTAAGTAATTCGACCCAACGTCGTTGTCTCATGTTAAGTTCTTTCTGGTCGAATATATGTTATAGGCTCTTATGATCAGTGAAGATCGTACACTTTGTACCGTATAGATAGTGTCTCCAGATCTTCAGTGCAAAAACAACGGCTCCCAATTCCAAATCATGAGTCGTATAGTTTTTCTCATGCACTTTTAGTTGTCGTGATGCATAAGCAATGACCCTTTCGTTTTGCATCAGTACGCAACCCAATCCCTGATGCGAAGCATCACAGTAAACAACAAAGTTATCTACTCCTTCAGGTAGAGATAGTATGGGTGCACTGCTTAGTTTCTGTTTCAATAGTTGGAATGCATTCTCTTGCTTCTCATTCCACTCAAATTTCTTGTCCTTTTGAGTTAATGTGGTAAGGGGCTGGGCTATTTTTGAAAAGTTTGCGATGAATCGCCTGTAATAGCCAGCTAGACCAAGAAATTGTCGTACTTCCGTTGGGGTTTTCGGTGCTTCCCAGTTGTTGATGGCCTCAATTTTGGATGGGTCTACGTGAATTCCCTTGTCATTTATCACATGACCAAGGAATTGAACCTCTCGTATCCAAAATTCGCACTTAGAGAACTTTGCATAAAGCTTCTCTTTTTGTAGTAGTTCGAGGATAAGCTTCAAATGTTGCTCGTGATCCTCTTTCGATCGTGAGTATACCAAGATGTCGTCAATAAACACAATGACGAATTTATCTAGATAGGGTTTGCATACTCTATTCATCAAGTCCATGAATACCGCTGGTGCGTTGGTCAGTCCAAAAGGCATGACTAGGAACTCGTAATGACCGTATCGAGTCCTAAACGCAGTTTTCGGTACATCCTCTTCTCGTACCTTGAGTTGGTGGTAACCAGATCGTAGGTCAATTTTTGAATAATAACTCGACCCTTGCAATTGATCAAACAGATTGTCAATGCGTGGTAACGGGTATCGGTTCTTGATAGTTACCTTGTTTAGTTCTCGGTAATCGATGCACATCCGCATAGATCCATCCTTTTTCTTAACAAACAAAACCGGAGCTCCCCAAGGGGAAAAGCTTGGTCGGATGAATCCCAAGTCTAGAAGTTCTTGCAATTGAGTGGATAACTCTTGCATTTCCGAAGGAGCTAGACGATAAGGTGCACGTGCGATAGGTGCGGCTCCTGGCATCAGGTCAATGTGAAATTCAACTTGTCGTGGGGGTGGCAACCCCGGCAACTCATCAGGGAACACTCCTGGATAGTCGCGTACAATAGGTACATCGTCTATACGTCGCTCCTCGGGTTTCTTTTCTACAACGTGTGCCAGAAATGCTTGGTACCCCTTTCGGAGATATTTACTGGCCTTCAAACATGAAATCATCTTTGTAGCACTTTTTCGTTTCTCACCTTGAACCACAAGTGTTTCTCCTGTTGACAGTGGTACTCGTACCAGTTTATCATAACATATGATCTCAGCGCGGTTCTTAGATAACCAATCCATACCGACTACAACGTCAAAACTTCCCAACTTAACCGGTAGTAAGTCTATTTTGAAGAAATGACCTTCTAACTCCAAGGTACATCCCGGTACTATTTCTCCTGATTCGATCAACTCACCATCGGCTAATTCTATGGTATACTTGTTGTCTAATTTACGGGATTCAAGTTCTAATAGTGGTCTAAACTCAGTAGACACAAAACTTAAATCAGCACCCGAATCAATTAACACCGAGGCATAATGGTTGTTTACGAGAAACGTACCAGTCACGGTGTTTGGGTCCTGGCGTGCCTCTTGTGCCCCGATCACAAATGCCCTTCCTTGAGCCGGTTTATTGTTGATGTTGTTGGCTCGGTTATTGTTGTTACCGCGGTTGTTGTTGTTGTTGCGGTTTTGGTTGTTGTTGTTGAGCTTAGGGCATCGGTTGCGGTAGTGCCCTTGCTCACCACATTCAAAACATCCCTGATTTTGACGCTCAGTGTTTGCCCGTGGGGGAGGGTAAGTTTTGCATTCTCGGGTTCTATGTCCCCATGCCCTACAGTTTCCACAATACCCACACCCGCCTTCGTGGTGTCGGTTGCACTTATCACACTTGGGTTTGTTACCCAGGTATGGTTTCGATTCAGTAGTGGTGGCAACATATGCTTTCGCATTTCCAGAATGTTTCTTGTTTTGTTGACCCTGGCGATCAGCACCACTACCGTTCCACTTTCGCTTTGCACCACCAGAACTACTAATATCAGTACTGTTCGGTTCACTTTTTCCCGACACAGCTTTCTTAGTCAGATTTCCCATCATGACTGCCTCATCGGTCAAACTTTGCGCTAGAGTAACGGCACTCCTGAAAGTGTCCGGTTTAGATGACGTCACCAGACTACGGATTTGTGGTACTAGACCGAATATGTAGCGCTCAATACGCTTATACTCGGGTGTCACCATATGTGGCACTAGACGTGCAAGTTCCTGAAACTTAGTGGTGTACCCAGTAATATCAGCACCAATCATGGTGATGTTCCACAACTCTGTTTCTATTTTCTGCATCTCACTGCGAGGACAGAATTCCTCCAACATCAAACTTTTAAATGTCCCCCATGACATTGAATAAGCAGCTGGTCGACCAAGTGATTGGATCTGACTGTTCCACCAAGTAAGCGCTTTGTCCGCCAAAGTGCAAGTAGCATACTTCACCATACAGTCAGGTGAACAGTCACTAATGTCCAATACCGATTCAGTTTTCTCTATCCAATGAATCATACCAATTGCACCCTCGGTGCCACGGAAAGAAATCGGCTTACAAGCCTGAAATGTTTTGTATGAACACCCTCGGCTAGCATTCGTGGGTGTCTCAGTATTAACAGGGGTAGATCCACTGTTGTTAACTCCAGGTTCGCGACTACGACTTGCCTCATATTCAGCAATACCTTCAGCTATTCTTCGTGCAATCATTTGTTCGGTGGTTTCAGTGGGTGGTGGTGGTGGAGGTGTAGTCGTCTTTTGACTGTTTCTAGTGACTCGTCGTTTGGGAGGCATGACTCAGCTCTGCGATGAATAAAATGCAGAGTGTTAATGTTGAGATATTGAATGTGAATAGATCAAAGATTCACATTTGATAGAAATGAATGACATGAGAAGATGAATGAACAGGGTTTTACAACACGTGCCATACAACTTTGAAACACCCACATGTATCTAGCATAATATAATCACGTTGGCCAGGCGTCATTATATAATGTCCAATACATATTTCTTTTCATTGTCGTTTAACACTGTAAATTTCAGAGGTTCTCAAGAATAATCAATCATCAAGCTGTAATATTGTCGCACCCCCAAAACACGTGGCAGCGGAAGTATGAGGTGTCACGGGGGCGCCGACCAAATCAAATATCACAACACAAAGATTAAAGCAAACGACCTCTATATGAGACGTTTGAAAAATATTACATTACCATAATTCAAATGTTTACAAAATATCTGGAGTTCGCATAAACCGTTAGAGATTTCTAATACATCAATGTTGATACAAAATATCGTAATGCAATCTAATCTCTTGTTGTTTGTGAAAACATGCGACTCGAGCTAATGCTTTCCAAAAGCATCCTACTGCCTTGTTTCCTGTGGGAAGTCCTACTGCATCTGTGAACCTGAGAAATACATGCTAAAAGGTCAACATAAAGTTGGTGAGTTCATAGGTTTACGCAGTTAAAATCATAGTATGAATCACAAGATTTCTTAGTTGTCAAAGTTGCACGAATGCCAAAATAAATCATAGTATACTATTGCCATGAGCTCATAGTCCGAAGCTTAACCGTAGTTGTTTACCCCCAGTGAGTGTGTAACCAGTACACTCGGCTGTACGAAATATTATGCATCCGTATAGTGGTTAGAGCGACTAACCCGGATGGCGGATTGTCAGGTCCCGATAGATCTATCCATAATGTTCGCGCTTAGTATTAACGTACTATGATATTTGTTAGGGGCCATCGTAGTTTGGTTTAGTTACTCATGCAATCAGTATAAGAGTTTTCGTTACTTGCGTTCATATGTAAAGCAGTTTATAAAACAGAGCATGTATTCTCACCCCAAAGTAAAAAGCAGTAAAAAGCAGTAAAAAGTGGGGCTATGAAACTCACCTTAGATTAGCAAGTAGCAAGTAAGTATCAAATAAGCAAGCAAGCCGGTGTGCAACCTTCTAACGTCCTAAAAACGTATAAGGTTGGGTATAAGTAGATGTCTCAAAAGACCATCTATAGCGATTGTATAAGTGGGGGTCAATGTCCACTTAAGCCAATCGTGTAGGTGGAGGGTTAATGTCCACCTAGAGCTAGTTCATCAACTAGTATGTCCAAATTAGTTGTTCAAGTTTGTTTATCAAAAACGTGTACGACCCGTTGGTGAAAGTTTGTAATAATAATTCGTTAAGACATTATTATTAGGATGATGTTATACTTTCATATGTATAGTATGTTTCATGAGTTATAGCATTGCATTGTATAAGTATTAACGTTACTTGAAGTTTAACACTTAGTGAGAAAACTAGTTTTTAAAGATTCTGTTTCATGCGACACTTAAGTCTGTCTCGATTTTGCTAAGTCCAAAAACGTGGTCAACTATGACGGTTTGACCCGAACTTTTTACCCAAGTCATATTTCAGTAAATAAAGCTTATAAAAGGTGTCGGTTCGTGTCGGAGTCATTCGAGATGTCGGTTTTTAATACGCATGTCAAAACTTAAGATTTTCATGTTTTCGGTTTTTGTCGGTTTACTTCGGCACTCGATTTTAACATGTTCTAATCTGAATTTGATTCCAAAATTTTTACCAGATGTTCATGAGTGTGTCTAGTTTATAACCTGATTTTTCCAAGATCTATAATGTCCATTTAGATAGATAATAATTTTACGAAAGAACCGTACTCGGTTTTCGGCAAATATCAGGCAGTCGCAAAGATCAGAATATATACAAAAATAAGTACGGATCTGGAAAAAGTGCAAAACACGAAAGTTGTAGCTCTTTTCAATACGCAACTTTTAAAAAAAAATTCGTTGTCTAACCCTTAACAGAGCTCGAGTTATGGCCGATTTTGTGGACTGATTTTCTGGAGACAGATTCTGTCACATTTTGCATGTTTTCGGTTTATGTCGGGTCATTACGCCAACTGATTTCACCTATCTATAGTCCAAATCAAACTTCCAAATTTTTACCAACTGATTTACTAAGTGTCTTAACTAACATATCAAATTTTCAGCTTCTAACAAGTCCATTAACATAGTTAAATAAAGCCGCGTAACAACCGAACACATTTTATCGAAAAACTTCCTGGTCAGTCTTATAAATTGGTTCGTATAGAAAAACGAGTACGTTTCTGGAAAAAGTACAAAACACGAAAGTCGTAGATCTTTTCGATACGCAAATTTTAAAAAAAAAAATGCATCTTCTAACTCTCAGTATTTGATTTTATACGAATATTTTTGTAAACTGTCGACTTTTAGGCAGATTTCATGCATGTTCTTGTATGTGTTATAAAAACGATTTTTAACAACAATCTTGGACATATTCATGTTAGATGAACATTATAACATCATAATCAGTAGATTAAAAGTAAAATAAGTAAAAGGTTTGATGATTTATACCAAGCAAATGATGGAGAACAAAAGGAGATGAAGAAAGTGTTGCTCCTAGCTTCCTTCTTGTGATTTCTTTTCTTAATTTGGTGGTGTTTAATGGTGGTTGTAGGTGGTTTTTGGTGGTCTTGTGGTGGCTGGATTTCCAGCAATTAGAGAGAGAGAGTGGGTTGAGTTTAGAGAGAAAATGATGGGAATTGATAAGTGTTTGAGTGTGAAGTGATGGGGTTGCATGAGTGCATGGGTTTTGAGTGGATGGAAGAGTTGGTGTCACATGGGATCACATGGGAGGTCTAATGCAGATTTTTAGGAGTGGGTCCCATCATGTGGGTGTGTTAATTTTTGATTCCCAAATTGTGTTACGTATTGTGGTCGTTTACCCGTTATTTTCGTTATTCGGTTATTCGCTAAACGCTTATTTGGTTCGTTTTTAACTAACGATTTATCTGAGATATTTTTCGATTGAAATATTATTTAAAATACTCTATTTTGAGTTATCGGAATTTTAATTGGGCTTCGTTTGGTTGCCGAATGCGATTCGCGCGTTTTCATTGCGTTTGAGACGTTTTAGCCAAAACGTCTAGGTTTTTCGTGTATTATTTAAACAAAATAATAATTTATGATAAATAACTTCTAAAAATAGATTTAAGTTATTTATAGAAATGTTTTCACCAACGTCGTATAGTTTGTCGGACTCTGTCCGGTTGTTTCGCGTAATTATAGCTAATTACGTAAGCGTAATATAAAACAATTACGTAGGCGTATATTCACATAAATATACAAATAGTCATAAGTAATTACAAGTATTTAGCCTAATACTAAACTAAACACACGTAATTAAGGTTTCTAGTAAGTTAATCAGTAAGCCTAAATCGTCGGGTGTCACATTCTCCCTCTGTTAGGAGAATTTCGTCCCGAAATTTGCTCGTAGTCATAGTTTGTGTGATCTAGCAAAAGTGTGAGTATTTCTGACGTTTAACTAAGTCCGTGAAAGTAAAGTTCGTTGTTGTGATGCAACGCATCCATTTGTATACGTTTGGAGAATTATCTCCGTGTACTATTAGTGGGACAATTATTGCTAAATAGTCAATCGTAGTAAGGTCATTTACTATAAGGTTCGTAGTAGTAGGAAAACATTCCTATATGGTTCGTAGTAGGAAAACATTCCTATGTGGTTCGTTGTAGGAATCGTAGTTGAAATCAAAGAAAAGGTCATAGTTGAGATCATAGTTCAAAGCGTAGTTCTAAAATCGGAGTACAAGTCTCAAGTTTTCAAAGTTGTCAAAGTTTCCAAAGTTTAATTACAGATGTAATCGTAGTTGGAATCGTAGTTCCCCTATAGTTGTTATCGTAGTTGTTCTCATAATTGTTATCGTAGTGGGGCTCATAGTTGTTATCATAGTTGTTTCATAGTCGTATTATACAATACGTAAAAGTAATTTCATAAACATAGTTCACGGTATAGTACAAAATCGTTCATAAAGCGGAGTTCAAGTTGGTAAATCAAAGTTCAAATAGTTCATAAATCGAAGTTCAAATAGTTCTTAAAACAGAGTTCAAATGGTTCGTAGTAGTAAAACATTCCTATGTGGTTCGTAGTTCGTGTGAGTGTGAACAGTTAGTTGGATTATATCCAATATAAATTGCTGGAAACGCATTTCCAATATGTATACCCTTAAGAGACCCAAAGATGGTCTAATGTAAAAGTCATCAAAGAATGTAAGTCGTAATCCTCAAAAGGTCTATGGACTAACTTGCTTGCTAAATTTAAAGTGCAAGTTCTACAATGTACTTGGCACCTTAATCAGTGGGTGTAATCGTGTAGTAGACTAAACTCGTCCAGTATCGAATAAGAGTGAAATAATTAAGTTAAGTTATCAGGAAGTATCGTACCCGAAAAAGAGTTATGGGTTCTGTCGGGAGTTGTTGTTCAGTTTCGGACAGTTATTCCTGAAATGTCCAGTGTTACCACAACCGAAACAAGTTTTCACTCTGCAATCTTTGGTTGAATGCCCATAGTTTTTGCATTTGTCACATGGAGTGCCACAGGGTCCTTCGTGATGACTGTTGCATTCGGAGCAAAAAGGCTTGTTCCCTTTGTACCGTTTCTCTTCAGTTCCAGCAGCATAGGCCCTAGTAATTTCCGACCTCTTAGTTTGTTGTTGACCCTGATTGTTTCCCTGCCATTTCCTCTTGTTATCTCCAGTGCTTTTCTCAGCGGGTGTACCACGACGGACAATCTGCGCCATGAGTTCATGTGCCATACGGACGGCACTTTGGATGGTTCCGGGTTTCGAAGAGGTTACATTTCCCTGGATCGTTTCTGGAAGACCCCAAATGTATCTCTCAATACGTTTGTATTCGGGGTCCACCATGGATGGACAAAGAAGAGCAAGCTGGTGGAACCTGGTTGTGTAGCTGGTGATGTCGTTTCCTCGAACTGTGAGGTTCCAGAATTCTTGTTCGAGCTGTTGGAGTTGCTCACGAGGACAGTATTCTTCCCTCAGCAGGTTTTTGAGTTCATCCCAGGATATTTGATAGGCAGCATCAATACTATGGGTTTGGGCGTATGAGTTCCAAAAAGTGAGTGCACTCTCAGCTAGTGTGCAGGTAGAGAATTTTACTTTGTTTTCCTCTTGGCAGTTACTTATTCGAAAAACAGACTCCATTTTCTCAATCCAGTGCATGAGACCGACGGCTCCTTCGGTTCCTTTGAAATTAAGGGGATTACAATTTGTGAAATCTTTGTAGGTGCAGGGCTTTGGCGCGGGTGGATTGTTGCCTGCCCCTCCAGGGTTTCCTTGGTTCGGGTTAAGGTCATTTCTGGCAGCTTCTAGGGCCGCTTGTACCCTCTGATTGATGAGTCGCTCGATATCGGTGGAGTTCATTTGACGTTTTGGTGCCATGATTCTAAAAGTAAGAAAATGAGAGGCACGTAAGATGTCGTTGAGTAGGATTTAAGGTCATTGCAGGTGTATAAAGGAAAGTAAAACAGATGTTTATGACACGTCGAGATAATTAAGTAAAACAAGGAAGCAAATTTATATAACCACACTGAGGCGCAAGTTCAAAATGATTACAAGACTTAGAAGGTTCTCAAAATATGCCGGGCAGTGTTACATCCGGTCTTAGTTCAAGAGTTTACAAAGATAACAAAGATAGATAGTTGGGCACATCCCGCCCCAACAGGTTACAATGTCAAGGGATAAACTAATCCTGAGGGGAATTTGGTGGTGGAATAAGTGTAACGACTTGCTCCTTGGTTGCAAGCATTCATTGCGGCAGCGATCGAAGTGGTTTAGTTGTTATTAAGATAGTTGTGTTCAGAGTAGTTAAAGTCATAAAACGAGTCATAGCTAAGTCATTGGAATCTATCCAAGTGTTGGAGATATTATTTCGAGTAGGTAGTATGAATAGGATAAGGCCTAGTTCGAGGAGGTCTGTCCGTCCTTCTAGTCGTGTGTAACGCACGCGATTCATAGGTCTACAATAAAAGTGGGTATGAAGAGTATGAAGTGACGAAGTATCGTACGGTTGAAGTTCTATACGTGTTCCCGAGTGATTTGGTTGTGAGCGGAAAGAAGCGGGTGAAGTAGGCGTCACTTATTTTGGGTGGCGAATCCTTAGGTGGATTCTCCTCAAGTGAGTCCTATTTAGTTATATCGTTGCCCGATTCGGTTGGGCGAGTAGGTACCATGGAAATCTCCACAGTAGTGAGTAAGGCTAGAGCCTCGTTTTCAGAGTTGGGTGACGTAGCTGTGGGAGTGGTTGCCGTGAAGGGTGGCAAATAAGTTTAGTGTACGTAAGGTTATACATATATATACACATAGAAGCATAACACATAAGCACATATAAAGGTTGGTCCCGTTCTATCCTTGGTCTACGTCTGCTACTGTACTCTTGTTCACTATAACCATTTCAGGTCTTGCATCAATTCTCCTTTAATTGTACATAGTTGATCAGGCTATGTTAAATTAAATTCAAATGATGCAATCGCTGAACCAGTCATACCAAACAAGGAATACTAACCTAATGGTTATAGTCTAGGTCACTAATGCAATCCTAGTTCGCTATAACCTCAGGCTCTGATACCAATCTGTCGCACCCCCAAAACACGTGGCAGCGGAAGTATGAGGTGTCACGGGGGCGCCGACCAAATCAAATATCACAACACAAAGATTAAAGCAAACGACCTCTATATGAGACGTTTGAAAAATATTACATTACCATAATTCAAATGTTTACAAAATATCTGGAGTTCGCATAAACCGTTAGAGATTTCTAATACATCAATGTTGATACAAAATATCGTAATGCAATCTAATCTCTTGTTGTTTGTGAAAACATGCGACTCGAGCTAATGCTTTCCAAAAGCATCCTACTGCCTTGTTTCCTGTGGGAAGTCCTACTGCATCTGTGAACCTGAGAAATACATGCTAAAAGGTCAACATAAAGTTGGTGAGTTCATAGGTTTACGCAGTTAAAATCATAGTATGAATCACAAGATTTCTTAGTTGTCAAAGTTGCACGAATGCCAAAATAAATCATAGTATACTATTGCCATGAGCTCATAGTCCGAAGCTTAACCGTAGTTGTTTACCCCCAGTGAGTGTGTAACCAGTACACTCGGCTGTACGAAATATTATGCATCCGTATAGTGGTTAGAGCGACTAACCCGGATGGCGGATTGTCAGGTCCCGATAGATCTATCCATAATGTTCGCGCTTAGTATTAACGTACTATGATATTTGTTAGGGGCCATCGTAGTTTGGTTTAGTTACTCATGCAATCAGTATAAGAGTTTTCGTTACTTGCGTTCATATGTAAAGCAGTTTATAAAACAGAGCATGTATTCTCACCCCAAAGTAAAAAGCAGTAAAAAGCAGTAAAAAGTGGGGCTATGAAACTCACCTTAGATTAGCAAGTAGCAAGTAAGTATCAAATAAGCAAGCAAGCCGGTGTGCAACCTTCTAACGTCCTAAAAACGTATAAGGTTGGGTATAAGTAGATGTCTCAAAAGACCATCTATAGCGATTGTATAAGTGGGGGTCAATGTCCACTTAAGCCAATCGTGTAGGTGGAGGGTTAATGTCCACCTAGAGCTAGTTCATCAACTAGTATGTCCAAATTAGTTGTTCAAGTTTGTTTATCAAAAACGTGTACGACCCGTTGGTGAAAGTTTGTAATAATAATTCGTTAAGACATTATTATTAGGATGATGTTATACTTTCATATGTATAGTATGTTTCATGAGTTATAGCATTGCATTGTATAAGTATTAACGTTACTTGAAGTTTAACACTTAGTGAGAAAACTAGTTTTTAAAGATTCTGTTTCATGCGACACTTAAGTCTGTCTCGATTTTGCTAAGTCCAAAAACGTGGTCAACTATGACGGTTTGACCCGAACTTTTTACCCAAGTCATATTTCAGTAAATAAAGCTTATAAAAGGTGTCGGTTCGTGTCGGAGTCATTCGAGATGTCGGTTTTTAATACGCATGTCAAAACTTAAGATTTTCATGTTTTCGGTTTTTGTCGGTTTACTTCGGCACTCGATTTTAACATGTTCTAATCTGAATTTGATTCCAAAATTTTTACCAGATGTTCATGAGTGTGTCTAGTTTATAACCTGATTTTTCCAAGATCTATAATGTCCATTTAGATAGATAATAATTTTACGAAAGAACCGTACTCGGTTTTCGGCAAATATCAGGCAGTCGCAAAGATCAGAATATATACAAAAATAAGTACGGATCTGGAAAAAGTGCAAAACACGAAAGTTGTAGCTCTTTTCAATACGCAACTTTTAAAAAAAAATTCGTTGTCTAACCCTTAACAGAGCTCGAGTTATGGCCGATTTTGTGGACTGATTTTCTGGAGACAGATTCTGTCACATTTTGCATGTTTTCGGTTTATGTCGGGTCATTACGCCAACTGATTTCACCTATCTATAGTCCAAATCAAACTTCCAAATTTTTACCAACTGATTTACTAAGTGTCTTAACTAACATATCAAATTTTCAGCTTCTAACAAGTCCATTAACATAGTTAAATAAAGCCGCGTAACAACCGAACACATTTTATCGAAAAACTTCCTGGTCAGTCTTATAAATTGGTTCGTATAGAAAAACGAGTACGTTTCTGGAAAAAGTACAAAACACGAAAGTTGTAGATCTTTTCGATACGCAAATTTTAAAAAAAAAAATGCATCTTCTAACTCTCAGTATTTGATTTTATACGAATATTTTTGTAAACTGTCGACTTTTAGGCAGATTTCATGCATGTTCTTGTATGTGTTATAAAAACGATTTTTAACAACAATCTTGGACATATTCATGTTAGATGAACATTATAACATCATAATCAGTAGATTAAAAGTAAAATAAGTAAAAGGTTTGATGATTTATACCAAGCAAATGATGGAGAACAAAAGGAGATGAAGAAAGTGTTGCTCCTAGCTTCCTTCTTGTGATTTCTTTTCTTAATTTGGTGGTGTTTAATGGTGGTTGTAGGTGGTTTTTGGTGGTCTTGTGGTGGCTGGATTTCCAGCAATTAGAGAGAGAGAGTGGGTTGAGTTTAGAGAGAAAATGATGGGAATTGATAAGTGTTTGAGTGTGAAGTGATGGGGTTGCATGAGTGCATGGGTTTTGAGTGGATGGAAGAGTTGGTGTCACATGGGATCACATGGGAGGTCTAATGCAGATTTTTAGGAGTGGGTCCCATCATGTGGGTGTGTTAATTTTTGATTCCCAAATTGTGTTACGTATTGTGGTCGTTTACCCGTTATTTTCGTTATTCGGTTATTCGCTAAACGCTTATTTGGTTCGTTTTTAACTAACGATTTATCTGAGATATTTTTCGATTGAAATATTATTTAAAATACTCTATTTTGAGTTATCGGAATTTTAATTGGGCTTCGTTTGGTTGCCGAATGCGATTCGCGCGTTTTCATTGCGTTTGAGACGTTTTAGCCAAAACGTCTAGGTTTTTCGTGTATTATTTAAACAAAATAATAATTTATGATAAATAACTTCTAAAAATAGATTTAAGTTATTTATAGAAATGTTTTCACCAACGTCGTATAGTTTGTCGGACTCTGTCCGGTTGTTTCGCGTAATTATAGCTAATTACGTAAGCGTAATATAAAACAATTACGTAGGCGTATATTCACATAAATATACAAATAGTCATAAGTAATTACAAGTATTTAGCCTAATACTAAACTAAACACACGTAATTAAGGTTTCTAGTAAGTTAATCAGTAAGCCTAAATCGTCGGGTGTCACAAATATGTTTCAGGGTTTACAAGAATTGATCACAAAGTGTCGATAAAGTAATGTTTTAATCACAAGTCGACAGTTGTAAGAGAAAATAATACGATTGATAATAGATATAATGAACACGAGATGTAAACCAAACATACATCATATATTAAAGATCATAACGCTGTTACATGAGTTTAGTACAAAACGAGATGGGATTTCTAATATATCCATCGATGGTTAGCGTTATAAAAAAGGTGATGGGTTTCCTATACATATACCCATTCTACTAACAAGTTCCATTCACATCCAGCTAGTCCATAACTAGTACATACATATAGTTTCCCCAAAAGTAATAGTCTATAATGGTGTAGGCACAACCGCCATACACAGGCCTAACGGAACCATGGTAAATACATCCTAACCGCAACCATCACTGCTGCAGTCATCACACAAACACTAGCTACAATCTCTGACACCCTAGCACGCCTCTCTAAAGCTGCAACGCGTGCACGGGTGGATGCTAGACTCTGCCAGTCTGTCTGACGGTGAGTCTCCACAAAATCCATCCTCTGATGGAGCATAGTCATATCCATGTCAGTGCGGGAGGCATCACTCAGTAACTCCATCACGTCTCTGCTCTGACTAGCATATCTCCTAATCACAGAGTAGATCACAGCCACAAGGGTAGGTACAGTGAGCTCCAGAGGCTCACCTGTGAAAGGTGCATGTGGTGGTGAATGGGAGGACTCTCCAATCTCAAAGGTCGAGGGAAAACCCTCTAGTGATCTCCACTCTCTCAATACACTAGGCATCCAGTCTAAATGAGAAGGTCGAAGCCTCTTCTGTGGCGGCTCGACAACTGGAACCTCAGACTCGGTCACTGGCGCCTTATCGCGCGGCGCGAGTGATCCCCTGGGAAAATCCCGAACACTAATCCTAGCTGTCATCCTAGGTACAGGCACACGAGATGTACTCGCGATGGCTGGCGCAGAGGTAGGAGTGATGTAAGCAGATGGTCCACGGTGTGTGGTCACTCCAGTACTCGCTACGCTAAAGTAGGAGGCCTCCATGGGCTCCTCCTCAGAATCGGAATCAGTGATATAGATCGGTGTGTGTCTCGACATGCTGAGACAAAAGAATCGTGTGTGACATGTCAGTCGTATGTTAGTTGTATGCAAAGTATGTATGCATGAATGCACAAATGTTCTAGCCAAGGCTATAGTCTAGGTCTCTAAGGTTTTCAGTCACCTAAAGACTTCTAGTTCGCTATAACCAATGGCTCTGATACCAAGTCTGTCACACCCCGCCAAACGGTAATTACCATTATATAGAGTGGTTTGCGGAAGCTTAGTGACGTGGCGGGGGTGCGAGCAGTAAAACAACCAACAGATACATACATACTCAGAGCTTATGGTTATTGCAGAACGAAATAGATTAAGATGCCATTAATTAAAGTTTTACAAAAGATTACCACTTGAAAAGTGGTAACAGTAATAGTAGTAGTTGAAATCAGTATTTCATAAAATACATAATATCAAAAGTAGATTTCATAGGTATGACTGCAGTAGTTGCAGTTATACAGAGGAAATCCAAGTGTCCCAAAAGTAGTGGCATCCTAACAAGTCCAGGGTAGTCCGTCCTGATATGCATGCAGATCTTACTTACGCTGCTAATTCCCTGAAAAACATAGAGTAAAACGTCAACAAAATTGTTGAGTGAATTCACAAGTTTGTTTGTTATGTAGGAAACCCAAGTTAATCATTTAAGAATAACATTTCCAAATAAGTGTTGCTTATCAAGTAGGAAACACAAGTTATTAATAAATAACATTTCCCAAATAAGTTGTAGTTGTAATAGGAAACACAAGTTATTAATCAAATAACATTTCCTAAATCAGTTATCAGTAGGAAACACAAGTTAACCTAAATAAAGATTAACATTTCCAAATCAGTGTACGTAGGAAATCCTTTCCTAATCAATAGTTTAGTGGGAATATTTAGACGGTGATCCCTTGAAAGGTGAGCTAAACCTGTCAAGTAAGGTAACCCGATCTAACCCTATAACCAAACCACAACCCTAATCTGTTGTTGTTTGCCATGCTGGACAATTAAGTATACGCTCCCAAATCCGTAGGAGGGTCGTCACGGCGATAGTACTATCCGTATACTCAGTGGCTAGAGTCACCTAGCTAATGGTTATAGTCTGTAGCCATAAGGTCTTTTATGCACTACATCGTTCAGCCTAGATCCGTACCAAGATTCGTTGCCTAAATTCCCAAAATAGTTATGAAAACATTTCATAAAACATCGTTCAAATAGTTGTGTGAAATACCCTTTCACAAATAGTTCAAGTATGAAGTACCCCTTCATAAACAGTTTAAGCAAATACGTACAGTATTTAATCAGTCACAACATGAAATCTCATTTCATCAATAGTTTAAGTAAATACATCAAGTATTCAAACAGTTGTCGCATGCAATTATACATACGATTTCTATGTTTTCCACCCCGAGGTTTTAAAACATTTAAAAGGGGTTTGTGAACTCACTTTGAGTGCTCGGATGTGAATGCTAGCGAGATATGATAGCGTAGCCCAAACGTAGTCAACCTATACACAATAATGTATTAACTATAAGTACTTTGTTTACTTATGTTAATAGTTCGTTCGTTTGAAGAAATTATCAATTTCTTAGGTTTGTGTATTTCGGTGATGATTGTTGTTGGAAATATATAATATTATCCAAGTATTGTTCGTTTGTAGAATTGTCCGAAGTGTGTAAGTACATATACATATATATACTTATATAGTTGAATATATATATTCTTGTATATATATATTATTATTCGTTGTTTCTTTCATATATATCTCGTATATATATAAATATTGTTCGACATTTAGGTTTACAAAACACAAGTCCAAATTTTCCCGTATAATGTTCATCTATAAATACGTCTCAATCATTTATAATCCCACTCGATAAATGTATGTATTTAAGTTTGTATATGTTTGTAAGTATGTTACTCGTTCGTCGAAAACATTTGGGTTGTCATTTACTAATTCATCGTAATCACATGGCTTGTCCATTACTAGTTCATCGTAACACATGGTTTGTCTATTACTAGTTCATCGTAATCATTTGGGTTGTCTATTACTCGGTCATCGTGTTTAAATCACAACAGGTTTTTGGCTACTGATGAAGTTCACGCGATCGGTTGACATGATCACGCGATCGCGTGGTACAAAGAGGTTCACGCGATCGGTTTAAGTAATCACGCGATCGGGTGGTCGAAGAAGTTCACGCGATCGGTTTAAGTATATCACGCGATCGGGTGGTACGAAAAGGTTCACGCGATCGTGGTTGAAAACCACGCGATCGCGTTGTTTTGAGTTTCGAAGGTTTCTGAAGTTTTTGGTTTCACGCGATCGCGTGAAATACACAAGGATTTTAGCTGGTTTAGTTCATGAAAATGACGCGATCGCGTCATCTGCTTCTGCACAGAAGCATCAGACGCAGAACAGAGCTGCACGAATTTTAGTCCATTTTCACTTCAATCGTTTATCGTTCTGGCTTTAATACATTCCAAAAGATTCACACTAGTACCATAACATGTTTTAACTCATTTATAACAACTTTCACATATCTAAATTGTGATTTCAAATTTTTGGTTCAAAAACCATTTTCAATATTCAAGCTTCAATCTTTCCATTTTTGTTGTTTATATACATAAATTGTGATGTTTAAACATGATATATATACGAATTTAAGCATGGAAATCAAAGATTTAGAGTTTTCCTTACAAATGAGAAATGTGGGTGAAGATGATGATGAAGTAGATGAGCCGAGATGATGATGATGAAGTTCCTGATCTTGTTGTTTTACTACCTCTTGCTGCTACTGATCTTGTTAAAATTTTAGAGAGAAAAGGATGGAGATTGATGAGTATGATTGTGTGTGTGTGTGTTATGTCGTAAGATCACAGAAAGAAAATGGGAGGGAGTACGGGTATGGTTTAACCTCAATCTGTCTCCCTCAATTATTGACGTTAGGTAGCCGGTTTGTGTACTGAAATTTCGAGTACGGGTATAATTATAGCAATATAAAATTTAACATTTTATATTTTTATTTTGTAGATGTTCTCCTGGTTCGTAATATATTTTCAGAATAATGAAGTTATCATTATTTTTAGTTGTTGTACATTTTTGTACATTTTACTGCGCGCGTCCAAATAAGCGCCAAATTTCGGTTGAGTTTCGAATTCATAATTCGAAGTAATGTTCTAAATACTTGAAAACGTACTAGAAAAATAACATTTTTCATATTTTGACCTTTTAGGTACGTTTTAGAATTGTTTCTGTTCGTTATATAATACGTTTTATGTTAAACGTATAATTGAACCATTTTATCTATATGTTATAGATATATAATTTCTCGTAATTAATAATCGAATTATTAATTATTTCATATAACCAAATCTGGTTAATTATTTTGGTCGGCTTCGTTTCTACGTTCGTACATAATTTATAAATACTACGTATAATGTAATACTTTTTGTATTATTGCTTTGGGCTCGCTAGACTCATATCACATCATATGTTTAGTTTAACACAAATGCAGGGAATTAGCGTAAGAAATGCATGTAATTAAGTATAATTATATACCTAATTTGGAGGAGTGTCACCGTTTAGTACCTGGACAAAAACTTGTTGAAGGACAGAAGTTGATTGCTAGTGTTTCGTCCACGAATTGGAGTGACGGTATGTATTCTGTTGAAGTTAGGAAGAATGGTTTGTTTGGGTTTATTGAATCTAACCCACGTAGAGTTTATTATAGATATGTGATCAATGGTAGTGATAAAAGTAGAGAAAGAAGTTATGTTAGGTTCTTGAATGGGAGTTTGTCTTTGTTCATTCATTCTTCTGAGCCAAGTCGTCCTGATGGAGTGATCGCGGTGCCTTTGGCCTCATCGGCTCAATATATGAAACTAATGCCAGATGGTCATTTGAAAGTGTTGGAATGGAAGTCGGGGTGGACAGTGGTGGCTGATTTGTTTGGAGTTCGTAGCCGGAGATTGTTATAGATATGAATGAATGTGTCGATTCAGGGTATGATATGATGCTTGCTGGTTATATGTAGAATAAATGGTTTACCATAATTATTGATTAATATGTTGTATACATACGCTAAAACCTGAATTAATGAAATAAATGCTTGCTTTAATAAAATTTCATTTTATCCTTTTTTATTGGATAATATAATATACTTACTCTTTCTGATATATAGGTTGATTTAGATTGGAAGAATATTTTCACATTATTTCCAATTTGGCATAATGTATTTGGAGGCAATTATTTCTTGAAACATATTCACAGGCCCAATATGGTGTATTGGGAATTAACATCCCTCAAGCCCACACTTAAACATGAATCTAGTTTCCGCTTCAAGATTCTGGCCCATCAGTTATGGGTCTTTTCCGAGGCCAATTACTCTTGTTAGTTAATTGGCCCTCGTTCGATCATTAATTATTTTGGAGCTCTAGATTTTTTTTACTTGTTACGAGTATGGTTAAGAGGGGAAGGCCTCAAATGAGGGGAAGAATGAGCTGGACGAATTCACTGCTTTTTAAAACAAGATTGTCACATAGATTCACTGCATTTTATCAATGGAACACTGCATTTTACACCTATTTGACTGCATTTTTTAAACATTGCATTTTACACATACAAATTTGTTCCTAAAATACAGTGAATTCAGTATGCCCCTCCTCCTCATTTGAGGTCTTCTCATTTGATCCAAATTTTATATTTATTTTTGGGTTGTACTGTGATTTTTCTATGTTAATCTATAAAATTTAAAGATAAGGCAGACAAAACATATAGAGAAAAATGTATCCACATGAATGTGGAACCTATCTTTCACGATTACAACATCCTTTTTTTTTTTCTTTTAAGATACTTCGAAATTTAAATTTTCATCGATACTCTCGTTAGTAGAGGTGGAGCCGGAAAAATTATTTTTAAGTGACGAACGATTGAACTCAAGACAAATTTTTGTATAGGTGGACAAATTGCAAAAGTATCCTTAGATATAATTTTATTTTATTTTTAAGGAGGCGAATAATAATAATAAAAATTTACATTATATAAACTTTATATATAGTAGTGTGAATGGCTGCACTGCCCCCACTATATCTATGTTGCCCCACCACTAGTATGATCTAATATTGGCAGGCCGTATTCGAGAATGGGTAAGGTGGTCGACCGCTCAGGGTCTTCAAATCATGGGGCCTCAAAATGTGTGTTTGTGTGTGTATATATATGAATGTGTGAAAAAAAAAATGTTCGAGTTGTTTAAAAATTGATTGAGCCGCAATAAAAAAATATTTTTATAGCTCGATATAGAACCTCGTCTTGATAATTATTCAAACTTTTGCTCAGGGCTTAGAAGATTCATAGACGACCCTAAATATTGGTTCATGGAGTTTTAATTTTGCACCTTACGTTAGTTCCTCAAATCAAACTGATACACGAAAGATACAAGTCTATTTTCAATCGATACGTGTGTGATTGCAAGAAGTTCCATATTTAACTAGCTTTATCCATTTGTTTTTCATCTACAAATACATCCTTGTCGTTAATCTATTACACTTTGTTGTATTTGTTGCCAGTTAATAGTCTTTACTGATCACTAGAATCCATGTCGACTAAATATATTGTACTGTTCAATGATAATACAACAACCAATGTACACCATAGAACATGAGCAAATATGTCATGATAAGAAGGTAGCTTATTTCAACATGAATACTAAGAATAACATGTATGTTACAGCGATATAGAGTGAGTAACGAGGGATATATAACACGACGACATACTTTAAAATAGGAATAAGAGTGATGATTATCTACAGTTTGTGTAGAATCAAATGAGCACCAAACTGAGGTTGTAGAGTAAGTATAGAGCGTGGGCCATGTGAGTACGATGGAGATATTTCAAAAGAGAAGCGTTGTAGAATCATTGCAAGAGCCATTTTCGCTTCTAGCATAGCAAAGTTCTGACCAATACATATACGTGGGCCACCACCAAACGGGAGATATGTGGCTCCCTTAGTCGCCTTTGAAACACCTTCAGAAAATCTTTCGGGCTTAAACTCATTCACATCTTCACCCCATGTATCTTTGTCATGGTGTAAAATCATCGCGTTTATTTGGACAAGTGTTCCCGCTGGTATGGTTTAAGTTACCTAATTTGGTTTCTTCGTGTACCAATCGTCTTAGGAATACTGCAGGCGAATATAGTCTAAGAACCTCACAGAATATCATGTTGATCTGCAAAATGAGATAATTAAGACACAAATATATATAAGAACCCCAAAATATTCCATCAAGGTTTTTTAGTAACTATATATGTAGAGGCTGATTGTGATTGTTTATCTGAGTGATTATCTTAATGATTATCGGCTTATTGCTTATATTGAAAGCAAGTAAGTAGTTCCAAACACGTTTGTAAATCATGTTTGATTATATGCTTATCTTGAAAGGAGTAAGAATAAAAAAACAAGCATGTTAGCACATACATAATTTTTTAAGCAGATAGACACTTGTATAAAAGCAATCCCGAACTCCCTTACAGTCCCAAAAACTTACCACTTTTAGATGACTTAAACCATCTATATCCGGTTGCTTATCACCGAAGACACGTAAAACTTCTTCTCGAGCTTGTGTCTGCCATTCAGTGTTTAGACCTAATAAAATCATAGTCCAAACAAGCATATTTCCAGTAGTTTCCTGTCCTGCAAAGTAGAAAAGTTTGCATTCTTCGATAACTTCATCTATACTTAATCCGAATTTCCTATTCCCATGCTCCTTAATTTCTTTGTAGTTGGAATCCAAAAGTATGCCCAAAAGGTCGTCGTTGCTAGTTTCTCCAGCTTTCATTGCAACAACTCGTTCATTGATAATGCTCGTTATCAACCTCTTCACTTCTCGATCAATATCTTTCATCCTCTTGTTGATTTTTGTGGGCAAAAATCTGTTAAATGTCATTTCATTAGCACAAAATCCAAATACAATAATATCACCATTTTAATCATGCAATGTTACGAGTATAAAGCTATTGTTTGGAAACTTATATATTAACCTTGATCCTGGTATGTAAACTGAATTTGCAACCTTCACGGTTAGCTCTCCTTGTTCTCTTTGAAGTATAAATATCAGTCTTCCTTCCTCAAAACTACTACCAAACGCTGTACGTGAAATTACATCACTCGAAAAATTCTGAAGATGAGGCCACACATCCACTTCACACGTGGATTCCGTGGTCACTAATTTCTCCCAATTGTTGATCATCTCGCTGCAACTCACATAAAATGCTGGTACCATATGCTGCAAACATAATTATTCGTCCGATTTATCTACCTTTATTACAAAAGGTTCCATATATATTTTAACTTAAAAAGATAAAAGGCAAACAAGGAGAATATATAAACCTTGAGTTTCTCGACATGGAATGCAGGATTGATAATTTTTCTATGTTTAACCCCACTGATCAGCCTCAACGTCAATTAATCCTTTCAATAGCAACTTTGTTAATGGATTACCTCCCCTCGGTTTTTGAAAGAGTCGATAATTATTTAACACCTCGCGTATCATAGTTGGTTCCGATAGGTGTAGCACAGGCTTTGTTCCCATCCATGTAAAACAATTCTTACCTATATATTAGGATTAAAAAATGTTACATTATTTAACAATAATCCAAAACGTTTAGTACTACTATTCATGGAAAAAATGTTACCTATATAAGGATTATGCAATAATAATCCAAAACATTACATTAGGTACCACATGGACACAATTGTTAGAGACGTAGTATGGAATTTTTTACCGAACTAATACGAATTCATAATAGTTTATCATTTCTAGTATTATTTCTTAAAGTGTTTCAAAACTAGTAGAAACGTGTAACCTAAACCCGACTCTTCATTTGAGTTATTTAGAAGTCGGGTTTAAGAAACCCGTCTTTGACCACTTTCCGACACACCACAGAGACCACCACTGTACTTTGTACTTTCCTGAGAGAGAGAAACTAGAGTCGGGTTTGGCAAACCCGACTTTACTTTTTCATGAGAGAGAACCTACTTTGCCAAACCCGACTCTCCTTTACATTTGCTTTTGAAAACCGGTTACCAACTTGTTATCTAAATTGTAAATGTAAATGTATTGATTAATTGTAAATGTATTGATGATAATTTTTTTATGATGATAATTGTAAATGTATTGATCAATTATATTTTAGTATTTTAGTTATATATTTATTATTTATATATCTCGTTTGCAATATATATGTACATTTGTTAATACAAAATAAGTGTGACATTTTTTTTTTTTTTTTGTTAACTAAATATTACATAGAATAGTTAATAATCATGTACCATGCAAATGGCCCAAAATCCAAGATATAAGGTCCATCAGGCAAGGCCCATCAGGCAAGGCCCAACACATGGCCCGGCCCATCAGATTAGGGATTCTGCCCCCTTGGCTCACGACAAACAGATTCAAGAAATCACCAACGTTAGTGGTGGTTCCCTGTGGACCGACAAGGGTTTGTATCCGCAAACATCATTGGTCCACGTCGACACAGGGGACCCCCACACGGGACGCGTTGATCTCAACCGTACGATCTTAAATTGTAAGATGGTGACTTAGCCGTACGATCACCAAGTACCACAGGATGGTGAGCTAACCGTACGATCAAACGCACCAGATGGTGACACGTGGACAAACTTGTCCACCAAGGCGATCATGGAGTACTATAAATACAAGGGCATGAACAGTATTCAGCCCTTAAGCACCTCAAAATATCTCACAACCATCATCAGAAAAACCTTAATATCAAAAGAAGAGCACTGTTCATCTTCTCGCAACCGATTCACACCACCCACGGTTCCGTTCAATACGCTCCGTCGGGTCCTTACGCAAGTCGCGGAGAGCAACGAATCCAATCCAACCCAGTGCACTCAGGTATAACATTTTATGCTTGATAAAAAAAAAAGTACTATTCTATATTTTGTATGTCAGTATGGTTGGTATTACTTTGCAGTTTCGTGCTTAACTATTCGTTTTGGTTTATGAATATTATACAATTACCAGAACATGAACTTTTACGAGTACATTATAGCATCTTCAAAAAAGACTATTTTGTAAAAAAAAAAAAAATGAGAATACTTATTATCAAAATAGTTAAGAATACTTTTAATCAATTGCTGGTAAAGAAACCAAAGTCCAAACCAAAAAAAAAAAATGTACTATTCTATGTAATATTTAGTTAACAAAAAAATGCCACACGTATTTTGTATTAACAAATGTAAATTTATATTGCAAACGAGATATATAAATAATAAATATATAATTAAAATACTAAAATATAATTGATCAATACATTTACAATTATCATCATAAAAAAATTATCATCAATACATTTACAATTGATCAATACATTTACATTTACAATTTAGATAACAAGTTGGTAACCGGTTTTCAAAAGCAAATGTAAAGGAGAGTCGGGTTTGTCAAAGTAGGTTCTCTCTCATGAAAAAGTAAAGTCGGGTTTGCCAAACCCGACTCTAATTTTTCTCTCTCAGAAAAGTACAAAGTACAGTGGTGGTCCCTATGGTGTGTCGGAAAGTGGTCAAAGACGGGTTTCCTAAACCCGACTTCTAAATAACTCAAATGAAGAGTCGGGTTTAAGTAACACGTTTCTACTAGTTTTGAAACACTTTACGAAATAATACTAGAAATGATAAACTATTATGAATTCGTATTAGTTTGGTAAAAAATTACGTAGTATGAGATGGAAGTGACAAAATTGTTTGTCGACCTTTGAATTAACATTTTGTTCACTATCATAGATACAGAATCTCTTTTGCGTACGTATGTGTTTACCAAACATCCTTTTATAAATAAAAAAGTTTAAATAAGAATTCCCAAACACCATTTTCAAATTAATATCGAATAAATTACTTCCTTAGACAATAAAGTCACAATTTTACCGTTCATGTTTTCTTTTTAGTCGTTTAGAATGTTTTAAAGTAAGTAATTGTTCACTTTTAATTTCAACCGATCAGAAAGTGTTTAAACACAATATACAGAGTATATATATATATATATATATATATATATATATATATATATATATATATATTTAACTTTTAACATAATTAAAATAAAAAATTCATACCATGAGTATTGAGGATCTTATGATAGAAGGGTGAGACACGAGGAGCAATATCATGACATAAACTCATGGGTTTAGATTTGGCTTCGTTCATCATCTCCCCGAACTCTTTTAAATCTCCGTACAAAAACTTATACGAGCTTCCTTTTAGACCTTGTTCTTGTAGAAACTTTTCAATTTTTTTGGGTTTGAACCATAACCAATTCAAAATTCTCCATGTATATATGACCAAGATTGCTGTTACTCCAATAATACAAATGGTTGTATTAAACTCCATGTTTCCTGTAAGTTGTTATTTTGATGATGTGATGATTTTGATGATAAGAAAGAGAATGAGGTTTGGGTATTTATTGAGAGGTAAAGTTCATTTTAATACAAGTAGTTGATTTTTTTTGAAAGGCAGTTTGGAATCACTGACGGGCCACTTAGGCCCACCCGATCATCTCACCATAATGCACCCTCGAGAAGAAAGCCCAGCTTCGTCCCCGGCCCAAGTGCCGACAGATCCGGTTGTCGAAGTGGGTAAAACTCCTCACCCCGGAGCCCAAAGGCCCAAGAGATTTTCATGCACTGAGTAGGGTTTGAACCCTGTACCTGCAGCATAAATGCCTGATAGCTCTACCACGTGAGCCAGGTCTCAAGTGCAATACAAGTAGTTGATGATAATGATCCATCGGTTCATTTCTTGTTGTCACACCATTGCCTTCTAGTGAAGGACATAATTGGGTAATCATCTTTGATACTTGAAGTTGTCATTAATACTTCAACCCTTGATAATAGTACCAGGAGAAGAATTAAGCTATGAGTCTTGGGATTATTTTTTTTTTTGAACAGCGAAACAAAAGGAACCGGAAAGGAGCTTCGGCACCGCCATCACCCCAAACCGGAACCCCGATAAATATATAAATTAGCCAGAGGCTAAAGAGTACAATCGATTAGGACAATAGGTGAACACCCGGTATATACATAACCTAATACATTCTATATCTAAACATAAATCCCAAGACTCACAATTATAATCCCAAGACTCACCTATTGAACAGGACAATAGGTGAGTCTTGGAATTATAATTGTTTAATTTTTCTATTACAAGAAGTAATTTGGGCTAACAGACAACAAAATGCCAAAAGGCGCTACACTTTCATGACAAAAGTACTGATCTCCATAGATTAGTAAATATAATGGTTCAAATTAATGTCATGTTTAAATTTAAAATTTTTTATAATCGATTTAATAAAGATTTCGGGTTGCGGGTTCAACCCGAAAGTTTAAACCCTGTTATTTTAATGAATTATCTGTAAGTTACTTATACCTCATGGTACGCGGTACAAATAGTCAAACATGAAAAACTAGAAAATAATTAAACAAAGAAATATACGTACACCGTTTATTTTAGAAAATATTATACTTCAACATGAGCTGATCAGGACACGGTTTTGCCCATTCAACATCAGAAAACTTAATAAATTTATAAAGCATCAGAATAGATGAAAGACTATTAGATTCTTGAAATCTTATATTGTGCTATTTATCATCTCCATTTAATTCATCTTTGTAATTATCAACCATGAAAACACTATTGTGTTGTAATTCTAATTGTCTCTTTGCTTTTTTTTTTTTTTTCTATTATCTAGCTACTACTCAATAACCACTGCCCAACCATTTGACTACACAACTGCAAATCTTTCAACCACATGGACCAACAATGCAACCGCACCCCATTCGGTAACCTTCACTGATGGCTCAACGGTTCGAGCCATCCTCCTTAGAGGATCATTCGGACCCAAGTTTGCATGCGGATTCTATTGTAATGGAACATGTGAATCTTGCCTTTTCGCGGTCTTCATCGTGCAAACAAACAGTGGGTCAGGTATTGTCTAACCTGCAATAGGGTTCCCACAAGTTGTTTGGTCAGCCAATCGAAATCATCCGGTCAAGCTTGGTGCAAAACTTGAACTTAATGCATCTGGAGACTTAGTACTAAAGGATGCTGATGGTAGGCTGAATTGGTAGCCATGTTTGGGCTACAAAAACTTCGGGTAAATCTGTTGTTGGCATGCAAATAACTGATACTGGAAATTTAGTATTGTTTGATTCAAATAACGCCATTGTTTGGCAATCATATGATCACCAAACGGATAGTTTAGTACCTGGACAAAAACTTGTTGAAGGACAAAAGTTGATTGCTGGTGTTTCGTCCACGAATTGGAGTGACGGTATATATTCTGTTGAAGTTAGGAAGAATGGTTTGTTTGGGTTTATTGAATCGAACCCACGTAGAGTTTATTATAGATATGTGATCAATGGTAGTGATAAAAGTAAAGAAAGAAGTTATGCTAGGTTCTTGAATGGGAGTTTGTCTTTGTTCATTCATTCTTCTGAGCCAAGTCGTCCTGATGGAGTGATCGCGGTGCCTTTGGCCTCATCGACTCAGTATATGAAACTAATGCCAGATGGTCATTTGAAAGTGTTGGAATGGCAGTCGGGATGGACGGTAGTGGCTTATTTGTTTGGAGTTCGTAGCCGGAGATTGTTGAAGATATGAATGAATATACGTATCGATTCAGGGTATGATATGGTGCTTGGGGATTCTATGTGGAATAAATGGATTACCATAAGTGTTGATTAATTTGTTGTATTATATACACTAAACCTGAATTAATTAAATAAATGCTTGCTTTGTATACATTGTGGTTTGTCTAAAATCAAGTGAACACCAAAATGACATATAATGTGTGGACCATAAATGCAAATAAGATTAAAAGCTTTATATTGTAGATTAATCATGACAATAATCCGTTTTATTACCAACTTAGCATAAGAATAATAAGAGGTATGAGGCTTGTTTCTTGAATTATATACGAGCTTTGTCATTGTTTTATGATCAAGCATAAAAAGTATACCTAGAGTGCGGGTTGGTTTGGTTCGATTAGTTACTTTCCGTGAATTACGAGGTTAACCCTTGGATCCGTTGAACGAGATCAAGGGCGGTGTGAATCGCTTGGAGAAGATAAATGGATATCTTCTTGGATTAGGGTTTATGAATGGATGTGTGTTTTTTGAGGTGCTTGAGGAGTAATGGTGCTCATCTCCCTTGTATTTATAGAGTAGTTGTACCCTGTAAAACTTGATGGCAAGATTGGCCATGTGGACCAATCTGATGGCCGCAACAAATGGATTCGGTACCTATTTCCGTGGGGTGGGGTCCTTTATGCTGACATAGACCAATTATTATGCAAAGATTAGAATGTTGTATGCGCCCGGGGGATTTCCATAGACGACGGTGGTGTATCCGTACAAGGTGGTCCCATATCTGGAGGCGTAAACCCTCGTCTGGTGGGTCTGCATAGTATTTGGGTTTGGCTGATGGGCCCTGCGTAGTTTTAATTAATGGGTTGCTGGTCTTCTTGGACCTCGTCTATAAATCCGAAAATGGATTGTTGACATGGTACACGATTATATTACAATTAGCAAAATACCTGTAACATCCTCATTTTGGGCCTATGAGAAAAACGGTATTTTTCCTATTTTATTTGATTATTGAATTGTGTTAGAAATAATTTGACCATTTGGTCAACTAAATTAATAGGTCAAATGGTCAAATAACTTATTGTGATAAATAAATTAATACTTATTTTAAATTAATTTAGTTGACGGTACAATAAAACTTATTTTCTCGCAAATGTTTTTTTAGGTTCCAGATAATAGATTTAGAACGGGTATAAAATTACACTGCTATATACTTAGACTAAATGGAAGTGTCGACCATTTTCCACACTTCACTGATTTTCTTTCTAACACTTTCAAGAACACATACACATTCTAAAATGAAATTTACAATCTGATTCAATCAATTGTGAGGCTGTGATTTTGATGCTAACATCTGAATTCATCATCATCTTCTTCACCTAGTTCATCTCTTTTCTCCTTTTCAATTGTAAGATTTCTTATTTGGTATTTTGAGCTAAATTGATGAAATTAAGTAGAAAATTGATGTTAGTATGAATATTTCTTGAAAATTAATTCACAGGCCCAGCATGGATGTATATGTTCCTCATTAATACAAGTTTTGGTCAAAGTCAAGATGAAAGTCAAGGTCAAAGGGTTAAATGGTAAGGGAAATAACATCTTTAAAGCCCTGCCCAACTCAAACATGAATCTAATTTCCGTTTCAGATTCTGTCCATCTGTTATGGGTCTTTTACAAGAAGTGAAGCTTCGATTGGGCCTCTTAGGCTCTTTACTCTTACGATCAATAATTAAGGTCATAGCTGATAGCCTGATAGCTCTAGATTTTACATATTTATTTATTTATATTTTAATTAATTTTGTTTTTGTTGTACAAAGTAATTTTTTTTTTTTACTTATTAAAAAGGTAAAAAGAAGGCAGCCAAAACATATAGAGAAAGAAGTTATGCATATGAACTTGGAACTTATCTTTTCACAATTGCACCATTTTTTTTTTTCTTTTTTTTTTTTTGTTTGTGAAATTTAGATTTCACTTATTGGCGGAGCCAAAAAGTTAATCTTATGGGAACGAGCTTAAAACAGAATTTTTTATAGGGGGATGAATATAAAACGTAGAGAGTAGAGACGTACCCTTAAATATAATTCTATTTTATTTTAGAAGGCGACTTTCAAAAGTACTTTACCTATAATAATAATAATAATAATAATAATAATAATAGTAGGAATTTACAGTATATAAATTTTATAGTGATAATAATAGGAATTTACGGTATATAAATTTTATAGTGGGGTGACTTACTAACTTGTTACATTACCCCAGCATGTCTTCATCAATGCTCATTAATAATACTACTTATGTCCCATTACAAGTGTTATGTTTTGACTTTCAAAAAAAAAAAAAAAAAATCAACTCTGATCTTAAATATTTTTATTTATGTTATATAATACTTGATAAAAATTATACCAATAAAAATACATTTAAAACTCAATCCACTCATATATTTTACATCAAATATTATATAATACAAACAAAAATATTTAAAGTCAAAATTGGAAAATAAAGACCGAGTATGATCTAATATTGATTCACATTTATTACGATAGTTATCAAATCATACTCATACACGAAAGAAATAAGTCTATATACAATCGACACGTGTGTGATCGCGATAAGTTCATATTTGAGTAGCTTTATCTATTTGTTATCTTCTACAAATCCATCCTTGTCGTAAATCTATTACACTTCGTTGTATTTGTTGCTAGTTAATTGTCTTTACTGATCACTAGAATCCATGTCGACTAAATATTGAACAGTTCAATGATAATACAACAACCATGTACACCATAGTATTAATCAAGTAAATACAAAATACAGAGAGTTAAACTAAAAAGATAACTTTCACCGACTAATATTCATTTCAAAATACATGACATGAAAAGAGGGTAGCTTATTTCAACATGAATACCAAGGATAACATGTAGGTTACAACGATATAGAGCGAGTAACGACAGATATATTACACGACGACATACTCTAAAATAGGAATAAGTGCATGTGATGATAATCTAAAGTTTGTGTAGAATCAAATGAGCACCAAACTGAGGTTGTAGAGTAAGTATAGCGCGTGGGCCATGTGAGTACGATGGAGATATTTCAAAAGATAAGCGTTGTAGAATCATTGCAAGAGCCATTTTCGCTTCTAGCATAGCAAAGTTCTGACCAATACATATACGTGGGCCACCACCAAACGGGAGATATGCGGCTCCCTTAGTCGCCTTTGAAACACCTTCAGAAAATCTTTCGGGCTTAAACTCATTCACATCATCACCCCATGTATCTTTGTCATGGTGTAAAATCATTATGTTTATTTGGACAAGTGTTCCTGCTGGTATGGTTAAGTCACCTAATTTGGTTTCTTCGTGTACAAATCGTCTTAGTAATGCTACAGGCGGATATAGTCTAAGAACTTCATTGAAAATCATGTTTATCTGCAAAAATGAGATATGTAAGACACACAAACATGTATAAACACCCCCAACATATTCCATCAAGGTTTTTTAGTAACTATGTATGTAGAGGGTGATTGTGATTGTTTATCTAAGCGATTATCTACTTATTGTTTGTATTTTGAAAGCAGATAAGTAGATCCAAACACATTTGTAAATCAAGTTTAATTATCTGCCTATATATATTCAAGGGAATAAGAATTTATAAATAAACATGTTACCACATACTTATTATTTAAACAAATAGACACTTGTATAATACCAATCCCAAACTCCCCTATATTCCCAAAAACTTACCACTTTTAGATGACTCAAACCATCTATATCCGGTTGCTTATCACCAAAGACACGTAAAACTTCTTCTCGAGCTTGTGTCTGCCATTCGGTGTTTAGACCTAATAAAATCATAGTCCAAACAAGCATATTTCCGGTAGTTTCCTGTCCTGCAAAGTAGAAAAGTTTGCATTCTTCGATAACTTCATCTATACTTAATCCGAATTTCCTATTCCCATGCTCTTTAATTTCTTTGTAGTTGGAATCCAAAAGTATGCCCAAAAGATCATCATTACTAGTTTCTCCAGCTTTCATGGCAACAACTCGTTTATTGATAATGCCCGTTATCAAACTCTTCACTTCTCGGTCAATCTCTTTAATCCTCTTGTTGATTTTTGTGGGCAAAAATCTGTTGAATGTCATAACATCAGTACGAAATCCAAATACACTGATATCACTACATAAATCATGTAATAGCATCAATGTTATTAACCTAAAAATGTTTTTTGGAAACTTATTCACCTTGATCCTGGAATGTAAACTGAATTTGCAATCTTCATAATTAGCTCTCCTTGTTCTCTTTGAAGTTCAAATATCAGTCTTCCTTCCTCAAAACTACTACCAAACGCGGTACGTGAAATTACATCACTTGAAAAATTTTGAAGATGCGGCCACACATCCACTTCACTTGAGCGTTCTGTGGTCACCAGTTTCTCCCAATTGTTGATCATCTCGCTACAACTCACATAAAATGCTGGTACCATATGCTGCAAATAGATCGAACTATTCATTCTTCCATATAAATTACTTACAAATTATTATAACAAAAGGTCACATGTAACAAAAAGCAGGAAGGCAATTAAGGACCAATATAAACCTTGAGTTTCTCGACGTGGAACGCAGGATTGATAATTTTTCTATGTTTAACCCACTGATCACCCTCAGCGTCGAGTAATCCTTTCGCTAGCAACGTTATTAATGGATTACCTCCCCTCGGCTTTTGAAAGAGTCGATAATTATTTAACACCTCGCGTATCATAGTTGGTTCCGATAGGTGTACCACAGGCTTTGTTCCCATCCATGTAAAACAATTCTTACCTATATAATTAGGATTAAAATGTTACATTATGTAATTAACACTTACCCAAAATTTTATAATACTACATGGACAAAATCACAAAATGATACCTATAAAAGGAATATGCAATAATAATTAATAATCCAAAACATTACAGTAGGTAAGTGACAAAATAATTTGTCCTAACCATTTTTTGATTTTGTCCACTAATCATAGGTACAGAATCTCTTTTGCGTACGTATGTGCACCTTTATAAGAGTATATATTTAAATACATAAATTGCTTTAATACAATCTTTTGATTAATTATTATAAATCTATAATCATAATAATAACCCTTATAAAGCAATTTCTTTCTTAATAACTTGCATTTGACATATCGGAATTGACTAATCTACCCCTTTCATTCATTTAAATTAACCCTATAAACTATAAACTAATCCTTTTTTTTACGTATAAGGTGTGGTACTACCGTAACATTGCACGGGTAAGCTACTAGTAATTAATAAACTTAATTAACCCTTCTAATCACTTAAATAACACAATCAAACATGTAATTATGGTAGGTTAGTTTTTCTACTCTATCAAAATTACCTCACAAATAAAAACTCTAATAAAAAATCACATTTTCCGTCTTACGTTTACAATTTATCTTTCCTTTCCAAAATATCCTAGTTTATTGTCCCACTTACAAAAGTAACATCATCTTTAGTCTTTACAAATGAAAAATGTAATGATTTTTTTTTTTTTCAACGTAACATTTTCAAATTATTTAATTTGTTCAAAACATTAATTTTATAAAAAGTACGATTACATCCAACCACGTATGTTTATTTTTCTTAATTTTTGTTAAATGATGTGACCCCATCGACTTTCGGTTACCAAACACCCTTTTATAGATAAAACATTTAAATTAAAATTCCCAAACACCATTCTCAAATATATATCAACGAAATTACTTCCCTAAACTACTATATATATCCGTTCCAATTTTATCGTACACGCTTTCTTTTTAAAATGTCATAAAATAATTGTTCACTATCAATTTCAACCAATTAGAAAGTGTTTAGGCTATTCGTCACTACACTTTTGCAAAATTGTGTGCAAATCTAGAGTAGATAATTAAATTAGGACCGAGGGTATCTATCTATGTAAAACACAATATACAGAGTATTTAACATTTAACATAATTAAAATTGAAAATTCATACCATAAGTATTGAGGATCTTATGATAGAAGGGTGAGACACGAGGAGCAATATCATGACATAAACTCATGGGTTTAGATTTGGCTTCGTTCATCATCTCCCCGAACTCTTTTAAATCTCCGTACAAAAACTTATACGAGGTTCCTTTTAGACCTTGTTCTTGTAGAAACTTTTCGATTTTTTTCGGTTTGAACCATAACCAATTCATAATTCTCCATGTATATATGACCAAGATTGCTGTTACTCCTATAATACAAATGGTTGTACTAAACTCCATGTTTCCTGTAAGTTGTTATTTTGAAGATGTGATGATTTTGATGATTAGAAAGAGAATGAGGTTTGGGTATTTATAGAGAAGAAAAGTTCATTTTACTGCCTTTTGGATTGAGTAGTTGATAATAATGATCCATCTGTTTATTTATTGTTTTCACACCATGTCCTTCAATTTAAAAGCGAAGGTAAATTGATCTAGCGGTATAAAAGTAATCCGGAGCATCTCCAACAATCATTTTTTCAAAAGTTTTTTTATCAAAGTTTTTTTGAAAAAGCTTTACAAAAAGTCATTGCTCCATTGATAAAAAGCTATTATTTATTAAAAACAAATATAATAATAAGGAGAGAGGGTGCAATGACTTGAGATTTATCAAGTCATTGAGGCTATAGCTTTTGATAAATTAAGCATTTTATAGGTATTTTATAGGTTTTATTGAAACAAAAAGCTTTTGTTCATTGGAACCAAAGCTTTTTTAAAAGCTTTTCTACAAAAGCTCTTACACAAAATCTTGTAAAAAAGCTTTGCAAAAACCTTCATTGGCCATGCTCTAATAAATCGTGTATTGAAATCTTGTTTGTATCGAATAATTTGTAGATCATTTGCATTCGCAGTAGAAGTGTTTGTAAACGACTGACGCAACGTAAAAACAAATTGACTCAGGACTAGATAACTATTTGGAGCCATGACATATCACGATTGAAGTCTATACCCCAAATTAAACTTTTATATTTTAAATTTTTTGGCAAGAAAATAAACTTTTATATAAACTTCTATTTGGGCTTTTCAGGACTTTTTACGGTTTGAGCTTCTATTTATAGTAATCTCCGACTTATAAACTTTGTTTGGCAACACAACAATAATGTTCTTTTACTTTTCTTTTTATCTTTATTGTTTTTTGAAGTAACTTCGAATAGAAGCCCCAATGCCAGCTCTAATCACAAACTTCAACTCATTGTTGCTTAACACACATTGTGTTTGGCATTTGTGTCAAGTTGTGGACTGAGTTTTGTACAAATTCTGTTCCAACAATTGTGATTTGAAGCTACGAGTGAAAAAGAGAGGTTTAATTTTTATTTCACTAACTGAACTCTTCACCGATCAAATATTATATCTACTCATTAAAGATTCTTTTCAATTGATTAAAATATAGAATTAACACTTTCAATGGAACAAATATAAATAGAAATATGCACAGTTATAATGGGTGGGTGAGTATACTTGTATGTACAAAAATAACATATACTCGTAATAAATATGATGCTAGATATAGTTTTGTAAGATCTAGAAGATGGAAACTTTTAAACTTGTCATCCAAGATATCTTCTAGAAGCTAGACCGGTGTTTTTTTTGTGGAGACATGCATCTTATCATTTCTATGTGGTTGCATTTCGTTTTCTCTACCTCTTCCCTTAGGCCTCTCCCAACCGTGACACGAACTGACGCGTCAGTTGCCTGCCAGCTCAGCGCCACGTCAGACTGACACAACTGACACACAACTGACACACCCCTGCCAACAGCAACATCACTTCCCTTATTTTCAGGGCCCCACACACTATTTAATCTATTTATTTAATACAAAAACTTAAATAACACATTAAATTAAAACTAAAAACATTACATTAATTAAAAATTAAATATTACAAATCCTAAAAAAATAAAATGTTACAATTCCTAAAAAAAGAAAAAATTACAATTCCTAAAAAAAGAAAAAATTACAATTCCTAAAAAGGAAAAAAAAAATACATTTATTAATAATAAATTAAAACTAGCTAACGCGTTCGGAAATTTGGTGGGAGGCTCGAGATGTGTTCGATGAGGGCATCGCGAAGACGATGATGGACGACACGGTCACGCAATTCTTTATCCATACGTAGTTGCACCGCTACCCTTTCTTCCCACGTTCGTTGAGGTAGATTTTCCGGGTTTGTCCAATACTCTTCCTCGTGTGTACACATATTGCGTCCATTGTCTTCGATTATCATGTTGTGTAAAACTACACAACAATACATGATTCGCCGTATTTTGTTGACGCTATATGGTCTAGCGGGGTTTTTCAAGATTTGCCAACGGCCTTGAAGTACCCCGAATGCCCGTTCCACATCTTTCCTTGCCGATTCTTGGTACCTCTTGAACCTTGACTCGACTTCTGTCAACGGATACTTGAACGACTTCACAATCGTCGATCATTCCGGATATATTCCATCGCCGAGATAATACCCTTTGGTGAATTGTTGACCGGCAATAGTGAAGTTGACTTGAGGAGCTTGATCTTGTAGTAAGTCTTGGAATAAATCAGATTCATTGAGAACGTTGATGTCGTTGTTCGATCCGGCAGGACCAAAGAAAGCGTGCCAAATCCACAAATCGTAGGAGGCAACGGCTTCAAGCATGATTGTTGGATACCCGTGATCACCTCGAGTGTATTGACCTTGCCATGCAATTGGGCAATTTCTCCAAGCCCAGTGCATACAATCTATACTTCCAAGCATACCCGGAAAACCGTGTAGTTCCGCATGGCGTTGATGCAATCGTTGCACATCATGGAGTGTTGGTTTTCTTAAATACTCACGTGAATACATATGAAAAATACATTTACAAAAGTTGTCCAAACAATCGTATGATGTTTGTTGACCCATATGTAGGTATTCATCGAACAAGTCGGCGGCACAACCGTATGCCATTTGCCGTAAGGCCGACGTGACTTTTTGGAAAACATTAAATCCGGGTTTTCCGGTTGCGTCTAGACCTTGATGGAAATAAAGAAAGTAAGGGGGTATCGGATGGTGGGAGTACGATAAGATACCTTGGCATAAATGTATAAACATTGGCCGACTCATCCGAAAGCGACGACGAAAGAAATCAAGCGGGAATGTCGGGTTCTCGGCAAAGTAGTCTTGATATAAACGTTGGCCGGCGGCATAACGATCTCTTGGAAAATAACGTCTCGGACGTGGAACGCGTACTTCAATCTCCTCGTCCGAATCGGATGACGTATCTTGTTGTACACGGGTAGCGACCGGATTATATGCGGCTAGGACGGCATTTAAATCGTCTCGATCGGAATCGGATCCAGACTTGTTAAGAAAATGGTGTTTTAATTTGTAGATGAATTGGTATAAAAATGGTGAAAAAATGGGTAAAAGAAATGAAATGGAAATAATATTGAAGTTGTAGAAGTTGTGAAATATTTTGTTGGATTGGGTGTGAATGTTGTGAAAATGGGTGGAAAGTGGTAAATTGAAAAGTAAAATTGTATAAAGTTGTGGAATATTTGAAAGTTAGAGTGTGAATGTTGTGAAAAATTGGTTGGGTTTGGTTTGAATTTATAGTGGTAAATTGATTTTTAAATTTTTTTTTTTTTTTTTTTAAGCTTGCAACGGATCCCGACCGGTGGCCCCCACTATTTCCCTCTCTCTCTCCCGTCGGATTCCCGACGCACACCCACCGACGCGGCGTACCGACGCCCCGTGCCAACGGCGTCGGTGCGTCGGTACAACCGACGCCCCCCACCGACGTCCCGTTAGTAGCAGTCTTACTATTATATATTATAGAGAAAATTGCCCAAATCGTCCTTGTGTTTGTCTAAAAAATCACAATCCGTCCCTTATTATATGAAATGTCACTAGGCATCCCTATATTCGTTATTTTCACTCACTCGTAGTCCTCTCCGTTAAATTCATTAACTTTTTTCTGTTAAGTCATACTACCTCCGTCCCATCAGAAATGTCCACTATTGACTTTTGAAAGTCCTTCTTTTACGACTTTGACCTTGAATATTTTTATTTGTGTTATATAATATTTGATGCAAACTATATGAATGAATTGGGTCTTTAATGTATTTTCATTGATATAATTTTCATCATTTAATATATAACACAAACAAAAATATTTAAGGTCAAAGTTGAAAAAGAAAGACTCTGAAAAGTCAATAGTGGACATTTCTGATGGGACGGAGGGAATATTAAATTACTAAAATACCCTCTTCTTTTATAAAATCAAATTTTATTTCTTCTTCCTCCTCAAACACCACGTCAACCTCCATAGTCGACCCCCTCCCCTGCAAATTCCATCCTCGCAAATTCCATCCATTCGACCCCTTAATCAAAAGCATCAAAGCATAATAGATCCCTAGATCTAACAACGACAAATCAAGCACCCAAATCATCTTGATACAATCTTAAGGTTCTTAGAACCGTAAATACATATCATAACCAAAAACACAATAATTCTTGTCGTTTAGGAACTATGAATCTGTGAATTTAAAACCCTAAAGAAAACCAATCACATCTTGTTTTAAACTGATTTAGAACCTTGTAAAACCCTTATCATTTTCTATCAAACCGAAATACGAAACTGAAACCTAAAACCAAAACCTATCACGACCACAAGAAACCGATCAAATCCAGATCTGATTCGAAAACCAACATACAGATCTGATTCAAAAATCGGTCACTGTAAGATCTAATTGAAAAATTCATCACGTCTAGATCGCGGGTTTGTTTAACATCTATCGTTTTTATTTTATCGTGTAAACTATCGTTCGAAAACCCATCAAATCCGAGATCACAATGAACATCGGAAGTTAATGTCATCGTTACCGGAAAATAAATAAAGACAGAGGGAGACGCAAATGACATGTGATGTACTCATGTACCTAAATTAATAAATAAAAAAAATAGAAAATTGTTATCGTATGACTTCGAAAGTTCGAAGTGGTAAACTGGTAATCCTGCAACCACACATGGATACATGTGTATGTATTATTTTATTGGGTTTAATTTTGTTACCATATACCCCGTATTATTTGATCAAGGCTTTGTTTCAGAGTTTGTGTTTTAAGGGAAATGGAGGGATTTGGAGGGAAAAAAAATAGAATCCGTCCAATTTGGGATGATTTGGAAGAGAAGAAAATGAGCCATTTCCTTCCCCTTCTCTTCACTTCATCTAAGTTGTAAACTAGGGAACAAAAATGTTTGATTGATTTATTATTTTATTTAGTTAAATTTTATTTATGTAAACTTTGCATAAAATCAAATAAAAATGTAAGAGAACGGGGTATTTTGGTCATTTTAGTATGAATTAACAGAAAAAGTTAATGAATTTAACGAAGAGGGCTACCACGGAGTGAAAACAACAAATATAAGGATGTCTGGTGACATTTCATATAATAAGGGACGGATTGTGATTTTTTAGACAAACACAAGGACGATTTAGGCAATTTTCTCTATATTATAATTATAATATAAATAATAATAATAATAATAATAATAATAATAATAATAATAATAATAATAAATAATATAATAATTTTTAAGTTTCAATTACAAAATAAGAAAAAGGAAATAGAATACAAGTTGCAGATTATAGATAAATAAAACTAGAGGAGACCCATTGGTTATTTATGGGTTAACTTGGTTAATATTTATGAGGTGGTGAGTTTGTTGGGTCTCTCCCCTATTTTGTTAGATGGGTCTAAATGAGTATTTAATATAACCTCCAATTACCAACGGACCTAGCGGGTAAAATTTTTTTTTCACCTCATCTCAATTTTTTTTTTTTTTTTCATTTTTCACTCAAATTTTTTTAAAAAAAAGTTTGATAGAAACCCGATAGGAACTCTAGACCCATTTTTTTTATTTTTTTTTTTTCATTTTTCATATTTTAATTTCTTGTAAGTTGTTATTTTGAAGATTGTGATGATTTTAATGATAAGAAAGAGAATGAGGTTTGGGTATTTATTGAGAAGTAAAGTTCATTTTACTGCCTTTTGGATTGAGTAGTTGATAATTATGATCCATCTGTTTATTTAATTGTTGTCACACCATGTCCTTTACTTCAACTACTACTATACTAGTGAAGGTAATTTGATCTACCGACATAAAAGTAATCCGTATAGTAAGAAGTAATGTATTCAAATCTTGTTTGTATCAAATAATTCGCAACGTCAACGCAACTGACCAGGGGCGGAGCTAAAAGGGGGGCAGTGGGGGCAGTCGCCCGTCCTAAAAATCAAAAAGTATCGAAAAAAATAATTTTTTTTAAAGGCAAATTAGTAACAGTTTAGGATTTTGACCTCCTAATGTGATAGAAAGAAAAAAAAAAAAATTCCACCCTCCTAAAAATTCCTAGCTCCGCCCCTGCAACTGACTCATTACTTGATAACTATTTACAGCCATGACATACCACAATTGAAATCTGTACCTCAAATTAAACTTTTTTACTTTAAAATTTTTGAATTCTTTTTTTTGGTAAAAAATCACACTTTTATATAAACTTCTGTTTGGGCTTTTGAGGGCTCTTACGGTTTCAACTTCCATTTACAATACTCATTAATTCATAAACTTTATTTGGCAACACAACAAAAATGTGTTTTTCTTTCTTTTTTGAAGTTACATCGAATAGAAGTCCCGACGCCAGCATTAACCACAAACTTCAGCTCATTATTGCCTAACACCCACTACAACAAATATATCATTTATCCACACTTTTTAAAAATGTGTGGAATTATGTTAAATTATCCACACTTAAAAATGTGGAGAAAATTGTTACATCAATAAGTGTGGAAATCACCACAATCTTCACATATATAAGTGTGAGAAAAAAAAGTTAACACTTAAAAGTGTGGAGAATTTACAACTTGTCAACACTTATAAGTGTGAAAAACTATTTGAAACACCCAATTTATCCACACTTTCTCTTGTGTGGGAAAATCACGTGTTACAAATTTTTTGCCACACTTTTAAGTGTTGAAAAGTTGTAATTTCTCCACACTTTTAAGTGCGAGCTTTTCTTTCTTACATATATAAGTGTGGAAAATCATATCTTTTTCAATAATTTTTACACACTTTCTAAAAGCGTGGACAAAAAAGTGTGGTAAAATGATATATTTTTTGGAGTTACCCATTGAGTTTGGCATTCGTGTCAACTTGTGGGCGAGTTTTGCACAAATTCTAATCCAACAGTTGTGATCGATTTGATGTTCGAGTGAAAGAGAGGTTTAATTTTTATTTTCTAACTGCACTCTTAACCGATCAAATATTATTTATATCTATTCATTAAAGGCTCTTTTCAATTTGACAGAAATATAAAATTGACACTTTCAATGGAACAAATAAAAATAGAAATGTGCACACCTATAATGGGTGGGAGAGTATAGTTGTTTGTACAAAAATAACGGTATACTCGTAATAAAAGTACTCCCTCCGTCCCAATTATATTGTTCCCAGACAAAAAACACACACTTTAAGTAAAGTGTACTAGTTGTACTATACAACCAATAAAATTTAATCTCTCACCACATTCAAATGTTTTGATTGGTTCAAAGTACAAAGTGGACAATAAATTTGGGACATCCCAAAATGAAAAGATGGACTATAAATTCGGGACGGAGGGAGTATGATGCTAGATATAGTTTTGTAATATCTAGAAGGTGCAATTAAAGTTTTAAAGTTGTCATCCAAGATATCTTCTAGAAGCTAGACCCCATGTGTTTTTCTTGCGGAGACATGCTCACATGCATCTTGTGACTTCTCAGTGTTGCATTTTGTTTTCTCTACCTCTTCCCTTACCATTAAATAACGGGCAGTGATATATCCACCACCCTTTTTGATAGATCCACCAAAACAGTGCAGTATTTATTTGTACAATACAAGCTTTCAATGCATAAACTTGGTGGAATTATCAAAAAGTGGGGTGGAAATATCAATACCCTTAAATAACTAGGGTTGTTGCCCAGCAGCTTTTGCTGGGATTGAGTCATGAGCATTATAACAAGCATCGCCTATTTAAAATGATAGTTAAAATGAAATAAATTGAAATATTATAAGTTTATAGAAAAACAAATATTCTTAAAAAAGTAATATGATAATCAGATAGAGTAAGGTTCAAATGAGTCCATGATTTTTGAGTGAGACTAAGGGAACCAATGATATCATGCCACATGTACAAAGAGAATGTTCCATACTACAAAACCCATTTACCACAAACATCAATTATCTCACAAACGACAAATCGAAAAATCATGAAACTTGCACCATATTTTTCAGCATTTTATCTTCTTCAATTTGCCGTCCCTCAAGGCATACTTTCGATAAAAAAAAAATTTCTGTTTTTTGGTGAGTTTTATAAATTAGTAACACATGTGTTAGTGATTGATTGTACATTTTATTTACGGTCATAGTTAGGGTTTAGGGTTAGGATTTAGCAGGGTTCATGGTTTAGGGTTTAGATTTTATGTTTTAGTAGGGTTTAGGGTTTATTAGGGTTTAGAGTTTAGTATGATTTAGGGTTTAGTATGATTTAGGGTTTAGAGTTTTATAAAGCGTTTAGGGTTTGGGGTTTAGGGGTTAGGGTTTAGGGGTTTCGGGGGCAGGGTTCATGGTTTAGGGTTTAGATTTTATGTTTTAGTAGGGTTTAGGGTTTATTAGGGTTTAGAGTTTAGTATTATTTAGGGTTTAGTATGATTTAGGGTTTAGAGTTTTATAAAGCGTTTAGGGTTTGGGGTTTAGGGGTTAGGGTTTAGGGTTTGGGTTTTGGGGTTTCGGGGAGAAAAAAATTCGTAACATATGAAACCCACCAAAAAATGGAAAAAAAATTCGTCGGAAGTATGCCTTGAGGGACGGCAAATCGAAGAGGATAAAACGCTGAAAATTATGGTGCAAGTTTCATGATTTTTTGATTTGTCGTTTGTGAGATAATTGATGTTTGGGGTAAATGGGTTTTGTAGTATGGAATTATCTTTGTATATGTGGCATGATATCATTGTTTCCTTTAGTCTCACACAAATTTTTAGTATCATTTGAACCTCACCCTAATCAGATAACGAAAATAAGACGAAGATAATGTAACAGTATACGTAGTACCTAGTAATGTCATGAATCGCACTTAAAATTTGAGATATGTAGAAATATATCTAGTTTTTTACTATATTGTCGGTGTTGTATTATTTAGAAAAATGAATAAATGTTTATTTAAGAGTAAAAACAACAATAAATCCTTATATAATTACCGTTATTTCATATATAACCGGTTTTTGATTATATTTTCAGAATGGTCTGACCGTCCGGTTTTCCGATCGAACCCGGTTGAATTGCAAACCGAAACCAGATTCAACCGGTTTCTCTTTTTTTATATTTTTTTCACTTTTATTATATTCTTGTTTTGGTAAATTTGGAAAGAAATTAAAACGCGTTATTTTGGAAAGAAATTAAAACGCGTAGAGTTTAGGAACCGGACTACTAATAGTGTTACCAGCGATGAAAGTTCATCATCTTCGTAGAATATAATATTTTCCGGCACGTTGACGTAGGAAGTGGTTGTGAAGGTGCAGTGGTAGTGGCCTTGGTGGGGGTACAAGTTTAAATATAAGTGACAAAATGAATGGGTCGGGTCGGGTTGAGTCACGGGTCTAGATGGGTTATTTAGAAGGATGAGTCTAAAGGGGTCCGGGTCAAATGGGTCTCGGGTCGGGTCATCGGGTTTTTACCAAACTTTTTTTTTAATTTGAGTGAAAAATGAAAAAACTAATATGAGGTGAAAAAAAAAATTTTACTCGCTAGACCCGTTGGTTAATTGTTATACAATTGAAGGTTGTATTGAAAAACTCATTTAGAGTTTTAGACCCATCCAAAAAATGAGGAGGAGACTCAACAAACCCATCATCTCCTAAATATTAACCAAATTGACCCATAATTAACTAATGGGTCTGAAATTGTCACCTCTAAGTTTAACATTTAGAAGAAAATAGTTGATGGAGAAGAACTAAAAAAGTAAAGAGTTAATTGCATGAACGGTCCCTGTGGTTTACATACATTGTCACTGTTAGTCCCTATACTTTGTTTGTTGCGTAGACAGTTCAAAAACTTAAAAGTTGTTGCACGATTAGTCCCTCATCTACCTAAAATGACTAAAATACCCTTCTCTGGCCGAGCAAAATAGATAGTACCACCAAGGGTATTTTAGTCATTTTAGGTAGATGAGGGACTAATCGTGCAACAACTTTTAAGTTTTTGGACTGTCCATACAACAAACAAAGTATAGGGACTAACGGTGAGAATGTGTGTAAACCATAGGGAGCATTCATGAAATTTACTCAAAAGTAAGAAGGGTATGTGAGGAAGGTGTGAATGGAGAAAAGAATTTGAAGAAAATTAGTGTACTAGAAATGAGATAGGTGTAAACAAGAAGATGGGTATGGTTTCTAGCATGATATCGATGTATGATGGGGAAATGTTGTAGTTGTTAATTGTAATTTATTGTCGTAGTTGTTGGAAATCATATAGCATGTGAGGGCATTTGGGTTTAGAGTTATTTTGAGTTTTCATCGAGGTAGTCAGATGAATGGATGTATGTATGGAGTGCATTCTATACAAATATAACATTAAATAATAAAACTTGCTTCTTTCTAGAAAGTAAAGGTGTTTACGGAACTTAAAAATGCAGAAAAATGTAGAAAAGATGTAATGTCAACATCCATTTCTCATTTTAGACATCCTCTCAAAGTCCTTTTAATTACATTTCTTTTGAACTTACTATATAAAGAATAATAAAAGAAATGATAAAGATGAAAGAGTTTGAAAAGAAAGGAAATGCAAAAATAAGCAAAATGATACTCTGTAGTAAAGGAAGGTCTAGTACACAAAAGTATTAAAAAAATAAGTGAAAACAAGTTTCAAAGAAATAACAAAGGAAAACGTGTTGCAGAGGTAAGGGTATTGTTAATGGTAGTCCTAAGGGCTATCAGTAAAGTGAATAAACTGGTTGTAGTTTATTTGATATTTATGAGGGTCAACTTAAATTCAGGGGGTCAAAGAGTTTATTATGGTATGAGTACAAGTATTAATGCGTATTTTAAATTCTTATTGATAGCCCTTAAGGCTGTCGTTATCATTTGCTTAAAGGTAATTATTTTAACTTTTTGGAAGTTAGCCTGCTACTTTGCCCTTGTGACCGAATAAAGGGAGCTAAAGTTGTACTACAGTACTACACACAAAGATCCACCGAATCTCCATTTAGATTTCAATGAAACGGTTTAAAGCGGTTGAACCGAAACCGGGACCTCAACCGATTTAACTCAAAAATCGGTTTTTAAAACATTGGCTTTTCTGTGGAAAAGATCAATTTGTAATTAAATTACTGCAAAAAAACCCCGCCGATACTACACATTGGTTCGCAAAACGGTGGGCTCGTTTTCCATTGATATTGATATATATTTTTATAATGTATTATAAATCTCTCTTCTCTCTTTAATATTAAAAGAGGATGGTATTATCTAATCATTTTTCAAATTAGCTTCTTGGGTTTAAGCCTCCCCTAATTATGATTACCAAATAATTAAGGAGCTCCATTAGTCAATGACACTAATACCCCTAGGAAACCTGAGTTCCCGCCCACTGCACTCAAAGAAAGGCCGCCAGACTTTTTCCCTGCGTACCTTTTGAAATTCAAAAACATAATTCAAAGTTTTCATCTAAATTTAGAACATATTATACACTCATGCCAATTAATAACCATTATTGTCTTTCCTTTGTTACTACGTTTCCTTTGTTCAACCACAACTACAAAATCGACTGTGATAGGGAACATGTTTCTACAAAATCGTTATCCCCTTCATCGGACTCAGCAACCCTACAGAAAACAGAAGATCCCCGATGGCAACCGAAGTAGTGTTCACTCCTTTAAACGAAATCACGATTGAGAAAACTGATGCGAAGATTAGAGTTAGGGTTCATATGTTGTGGAAACAAAGCTACAAAAACACCCCACATCAGACTGCATCCATCGATATGATCCTAATGGATCCATTTGTAAGACTTCCTTCTTCCGTTCCTTGTACTCGTGTTGTTTATCAGTTGCTTTTCTGAGTTTATATTGTTGTTTATAATTGTTATTTATAATCGTTTGTTCTGTACCTTTGGTATCGTTTGATCTTACCATCGTTTTATCTTAGCATCGTTTGAGTCTACCATCGTTTAATCACCTTTGGTTTATAATCGAACGGATTATCATGTTGTGTTCATTTTTGGATTGTTGTTTTTACCAATTTTACTTGATATACGTTTTGCGGTTATCACGAATCGTTGATTTCAATTCTTTTGCATTGTGTTTGTTAATGATATACTTAATCGGGTTATCACGAATAAGAAGAATAATAAATCACTATCTGTATTTGTTATCAGGATTTCAAATCTTCAATTCGTGATTTCAGTTTTTGTATTTCACTATCTGGGTTATCATGAATAAGAAGAATAATAATTCACTATCGGGGTTATCCCTATCTGTATTTCACCATTCGTATTTGCTTTCAATTCTTCAGGGTTTAATTAAAGAGGGATTGATAGCAATAAGACATTTACATTTTTTTTTTAAATGTTTATAAGAGGGATTGATGACTTATGTGAATGAAAATATAGGTTGTTGCTCCTCAAGATTGGCCTGAGATTACTAAATATGCATGATTGGTTTGTACACAAGCACATCATCAAGAATTCACTCGGGACCTATTTAAGAAATGACAAGATTCCAATAGATGCAAAGTAGCCGGTGGCATGATCAAGTATTCTTTTGTGCAAATTGAACGAGTTGGTTAAATCAGGTACAGGTCAAGATGGGTGGGTTTGGTTTGATCTGTAACTGCTATGGCATAGAGCTTTGTAATTCTGTAGGCTCAGGCAGTGTTAAATGTAATGCAAAATTAATGCGAATTGATTTATGATCACATATATCATTCAAGTAATTCAATATATATTTTGTGAGCTATATGTTTTCAGGTGTAAGCATATAATCCATTTTATGCAGAGAACCAAGATTCAAGTCCACCGGTAAAAATTGAATCATTTCACTTAAAATGAGTACTCATACTGATCCACCCTTTATAGTCTCTTTTAATGTAATCTAATTTCATTTGAATATGACATTGGGTACGCTCTCTTGAGTTATTTCATGGTGTAGTCTAATACGGATTTGGAACTTGGAAGCTTTTGGTAATGCAAAAACTGTCAGGAACAAAGGTGGGGTTCAATTTTATTTGCTATTTCTGCAATAATTTTTGCATATTTGTTGATACCTGTTTGTGTTAGTTGTTTCATACTTCCATTAATTTTGGACCTTTGCTAAGTTTGTTCAGTTTTATGAAAAGGCTGAATATCAGGGGCTGCCATCAGAACAATGTTAAATAGGTTAAAGATGCTCAGAGGCTGGACAGTGATTCTTCCAAGGAAGTAAATGAAAAAGGAGATGTTTATTCTACTCTTAAAGGCTCAAAACCTGCAGAGGATGTAATTCTGATTGAAACAAGCAGGGAACGGAATATCCGCAAGGCATGTGAATCTCTTGCGCTACAAATGATTGAAAAGATTCGCAACTCTTTTCCGCCATATGAAGGAAACGGTATCCATTTAAATCCTCATATAGACGCTGCTAAGTTGGGCGTTGATGTTGATGGAGATATACATGATGATGTACATGATGTGATTCATAACTGTCTTAGAAGTCCTACTCAGTTGCTTTTTGCTATAACCACATACACTCAGAGGTTGAAATCCTTAGTATCTAAAGAAATAGAGAAAATTGAAGTTAGAGCTGATGCAGATATGTTAAGGTATATTCTTTATAAAAAAAAACTTCTTTGGCATTGTATATCAGTAGCAGAGGCAATTTTGATCATTTATTTATGAATGGGTTGATTTTTGTTGCGGTTTCCCAGTTAGAGAATTTAGCTGAAAGGAGGCATGGGTCAAATGGGTTGAAAGTTGCTAAAGTTTGTGTTAATGCATACAACCCTTTAAATCATTTTTACTCTAAGATTGATATTGTTGTTGTAGTAATACTATTTCTGTTATCATAACCATTTAGTTATTTATGAGGAGTTTTATGATAATGGACAAAAAAGTTTGCGGGTCAAACTAACCGACCCGTTTTCGGTCATAATTAATATGACCCTATAAACCAGATCACATTTTGACTCAATTCCCCACTTGCTGACCTACCCATCTTGCAACCTCTATATTGCAGGATCACCTTTTCACTTTTATCATTACAAAAAGTTTAATTTGATGGTGATTTGTATGCTAATTTAGGTACAAGTATGAAAATAATAGAGTAATGCATGATTTTTCTCCCGATGTGATCTGACCATTACCATTTCAACTTTATGGTAATGGTAAGATGGGGTTGGATATGCCTTCGAAAGGGACTCAAAACCAACTTCTTGAAAGACAGGTATCTTCTTCATTAATTTATAGCCTTCAAAGTTTCGTCTTTTTGGCTTTAATATGCATGTTCATTTTAAATTAGAATGTATTTCTTTTAGTTTCCTGCATCTATGATTGTCTAAAGTCTAGACCGGTTTTCTATAGATTCCCTTTAGCTTTTCATGACTCATACTGGTCTTTAAATTTTTTAAGGTTGGCAATGTTGACTATTTACATAAAAACACATCGACTTAGATTATCTGTTATATACAATCAGTTAAATTGTTAAGTATGAAAACTTAGCTAACAACAAAATGGTGAACTGAAAGTTGCTCGAAGTGTATCAAAATTCTTACCATCTTTTAAGTTTCTTTAAATGTATACGTTATTATTTTAGCAGTACGGTTTTTGTAATCATATATAATACATTTATGATATATATAATTCAAGAAAAATGGACATAAAATGTTGACACGTTAACCCAATTCTTCCAACCCCCTCCCACACACAACTCACACATTCTACGACCTATATGATTTTGCTGCCTCTTAGTGTGATTCTAGTGCATTTAAATCTTTGTTTCTTGCTTATGCAACATACTCATGGTGTTTCTTCTTTTTACAGAAAGCACACATTCAGCAATTCGTGGCTACTGAAGATGAACTTAACAAAGCCGCGGAGGTTCAAAGCACGTGCCAAAAGCTTTTAAACCGATTATACGGAAGTGTTGATTTTGGAGGGACCTCACAGACTATGAGTAGTCTCAGGCAGTTGGAGGTAAATATTCTGCGAAACATTGGGTGTCAAAAATGTACGTGTTAGGTTACACCGGTTAAAACACGTAAAGTTTTAGGGTGAGTTCTAACAGGTTGGCTTGACCCTTAACTTTTTTTTTTCTTGTTTTGAACATGTAAAATGATCCATATGGTAAATATGATTTTACACACACTGTTATAAAGATAATGGTTCATGTTTTATATTTCTAATTCTAATTAAGCAGTTGGAGGTTGTAAAAAGGTATGCTTTGGTCGACCTTCTAACCGTTTAATTCGTTCATTTGTCTTCAAGTTTTTCCAATTTCACCCATTTTGCACATTTATATAACCGAAACTGATCCATCATCACATGTATGAAATAGTTGTAATTAATGAATAATACATGGATCTAAGCCTACAAGATTCAATCTAGAACATTTCAACCGGTAAGCTTATTAATGATTATTGACTCTTATAATGATAAACTTATGATGGAAATAACTCTTATAATTGAAATAACTCGATAATAGGTAAAGGGAGCAGCTGCCCACACCGCCCCCTCCTTGGTACCGCAACTACCTATAGTATTTGCTACATAGCGATCTTAGATATTTGTACAATGTCTAATTGTTGTTTTCCTTTCCAGTACTACTATTTTGTCCCTTTGACAGATTAGAAAGCATCTTGTGTAGCATCGAAATTCACTCTGTACACATGGGGATGAATCACTTTCCTCCCATACTATATTTTTATATATGAATTTTGTAAACCAACAGCGAAGTAGAGTTTCCCGTCTAACGTAAACATCACAACCCCAGATTTTGATGTGACCAAGAGAAGGTCTTTTTCCCTTCCACATTTCATACGGTGTCATTGAAACTTTCTTAGTGGGTATTTGATTTAAGATATGGGCGGCTGTTTCTAATGCATAACCCCAGAAACTTATCGGAAGTGTTGCTCGACTCATCATAGATCGAACCATGTCTAACAAAGTTCTGTTTCTCCTCTCAGCAACACCATTAAGCTGTGGTGTTCTAGGAGGAGTCAATTGTGAAACTATTCCACAATCTTTGAGATGATTGAGAAACTCGATACTAAGGTATTCTCCCCCCCTATCGGATCGGAGAACCTTTATCTTTCTGCCCAGTTGATTCTCTACTTCGCTTTGATATCTTTTGAACACCTCAAAAGTATCCGACTTATGTTTGATTAGATAAACATATCCAAATCTACTGAAGTCATTAGTAAATGTAACATAGTATCTATTTCCATCCTTTGTGGCACATCGGAATGGTCCACATACATCTGTATGTACCAAGTCTAATAGTCCTTCACCTCTTTCACACGATCCAGTGAATGGTGATTTAGTCATCTTCCCTAATAAACAAGATTCGCATACATCATCCGGTTTGAGGTTGATTGATTCCAACACTCCATCCTTTTGGAGTTGGGCGATGCGTTTCTTGTTTATGTGGCCAAGACGATAATGCCATAATTTGGATTTATCAATCTCATTAGACGAATTAACATTTAAAATAACATTGCTAACACATTCAACATTTTCATATATGCCTTTGTAAGGAGAAGCTTTAAAAATAAAACAATCATTTAAATAAACCAAAATATCTCCATTTTCATTATCAAAAGAAAATTGATAACCATCTTTAAACAAAGCATAAAATGAAATAATGTTTATAGTCATTTCTGACGAATAATAGCAATTTTGTAAATCTATCCTAACTCCAGAATTCAGCATGAGCTCAAAACTTCCAATCTTCGTCACAGTCACAATTCCTTTGTTTCCCATAACTAAGTTGAGCTCTCTATGCTTCACACTTCTACTTTCCTTTAGCCCCTGTAATACTGTGCAAATGTGATTACCACACCCTGTATCCAGAACCCACGAAAGCTGCTAATGTAGTATTATGGAGTTCGATCATAAACATACCTGAGTGAATACTCTTCTCGACCTTTCCATCTTCAAGGTCCTTCAGGTACTTTGGGCAGTTACGCTTCCAATGCCCCTTTGTGTTGCAATAGAAGCACACTGCTTCCTTTGGGTCACTAACAGGTGCAATCTCAGAATCGGTCCGTTTCTTAGACCCACAAATGGACTTTCCATTAGCAGCTTTCTTTTCCAATTTGAATTTGACCTTTTCCTTTTCTTTGCACTTCGACCAACAGTCAACACAGGAGCTGCTGAGCCAGAGGACACATCATCTTTCTTGATTCCTTGCTCAGCATTTGCAGTAAATTGTGGAGTTCCATTATTGAGCCTTCCCTCTCATTCATATTCATCTGATATGATATTACAAACTGATTGTAGACAGCTGGCAAACTGGATAGATTTATGGCGATGGAAAACTCTGTGTCAAATACCATGTTCAATGATTCCAACCTATCAAAGTACCCTTTCATCTCTAAGACGAAAGCACATATAGAAACTCCATGTTTGGGTTTGCAAGCCATGAGGAATTTAACCACATCAAGGCGTTCTTTGCTTGCCTTTGCCTGAAACATATCTTTCAGCTGTTGGTTCATTTCATAAGCCCAAGTGTTTTCAAAAGTCTTTTGCAGTTCAGGGCTCATGGAGGATGCCATGATACAAGACACTTTATTCGCATCATCATAATGTTTCCGGTGTGCCTCAATCTTCTCTTGGGTTGTTTCTTCATCAATTACGGGAATCTGCTGATCGAGAACATACTCCTTGTTCTCGTACCTCAAGGTAAACCTTAGGTTACGCATCTAGTCTATATAGTTTGGACCGGTCAGTTTTTCCCTCCCAAGAACTGAGAGTAGTGAGAAGTTTGAGTTATTTGCGGTATTGGGGACGGGAGGATTTGCACCATTTACATTAGCCATCTATGAAATAAACATTTTTTAGTTATTTTGAATATTCCTTAATTATTTACCCAATTATTTAAATTAAGGTTAGGATCTATATTTTCAGTTTTATGAAAAGGGTTGCCGTAATCATATAACTAAAATACTTTTGTCTATTTCATATTTTTTGAAACTCCTAGATCTTTGAGATTCATTGATTCCTATCAATGGCATGTTAATCTCGGTTATGCTCATCTACTATTCATGTCTGGTATGTCGAGGATCATGAACAAGATGGTGAATTAACCATGCAAACCTCGCGTGATCCCCGACTCGAGTTCGCTCGAGAATCACGAGTCTCAATCACCTCTCATTATGTCCTCATATTAATGTGCCGATAAACCACATACGCTCCATTAATAGTTCATACGAGAGATGTGCGAATTTCATGGGTTAGCATACTATTCATCATTTCCTATAGCTAAAACGGGATTTTGTTTTACTATTTTAAGTCTACTTTTAATCTCGACATCATCCTATCAAAAGTCATTGGTAGCTCCATCGAACGCACAAAGAAGCGGAGAAGCAGGTCAGCGCGAAGCCTATTAAAGACCTGACTTCTTTAGGGAAGCAAAGCGACCCGCCTTATACCCAGGGGCGGAACTAGGATTTCGAGTTAAGGGGTGCGTACTTTTATCATGAAATGTCTATAAATAAAAAAATCTATTCACTCAACGTATCGAAGTATTATGTAATTAAGAAGAGAAATTAGCAATCAAAATTTGTTTTTGATAGAAGTAACTGGAATTTTTTAACAACGGGTAATACATAATTGTTACAAGAGTCCATCATCAATGTTGCCAAGATAATAAAAAAGCTACCTATTTTTCTTAATTATCCCATGTTTTAACCTAAGACCACAAAAACACCCATGATAACAAACAATTCTATGACTTTCATAGCACCTAAGTCTTTTTAAGTTACAAAAAAATCAAAGAAACTTGTCAATTAAATTATAATGTAAACAACATACACTCTATCGTTAAGAAAAGGGAAAAGGACTAAATATATAAAACAATTAATAATATTATGATTGTAGCAATTAGGTAAAAATAAATATTAATTGATCGTATAAGAGGACCAGCCAAATTTTTTCCCTTTTTATTCTAATCATAGATTTGTATGCTAATTAGGAGTCAAAAAACTTTCGCACTAAGAAAAAATCTGAATGGTTGGCTGGGCCAAAAATGGATAGGGAAGCTGGGCTAAAGCTGAATGAGGGGGTGCTGGGCTAAAATTAAAGGGGAGAGTGGGCTGAAATTAGCTGGACAAAATATTTATACTACACATTCATTGGGCCAATTAGGGGGTGCTCAGCACCATTGTGTCCCCGTCTATCTCCGCCATTGCTTATACCTCTCTTATAGTTTGTTCACTATGGGTGAGCCAATTTATCAATTGACTGACGACGTAATTAGACTTTAATTATACATATATATAAATCATATTATACATATAATATCTCTTGAAGTTTAGGGTTCTATTTTAACTTTTAGAATTGAGTGGTCTATTTTAAACAATTCAAAATTATCAGTATCTAAATTGTAAATGCATATTACCTATTTAGATAATTCTCTTTCCAATTTGTCTTTACCTACATACTATTGCAGATAATTAAATGATACTATTTTGTTAAGTTATGGCTCTGATACCACTGTTGGGTTTTTAATTCCCTAACTAGATTATCATACACGTAGCGGAACAACAAAACTTTAAATAATCTAAGACAATTAGGAAACTAAAACCCTAAGGGATCTTTAACTTTAACAACATAGTACAGTAAATAAATTGGATAAAGAAAATAAGGAAAACACTAACCTTAGAGAAATCCTATTTCTCGCGCACAGACCAATGAGCAGAGTTTCGTTACTTGGAGACAAGTACCCAAAGTAGAATACCTCTAATGCTTCACACCCATAAACCCAAGAGAAAGTCAAAATTTTGAAATCCTTGAAAATTCGTACTTGAAAACGTGATTAATGAAGGTATAGGATGCCCATATTTATAGTTGTAGAAGAAACCCCAGATTCGACTCCCAACCGGCGGTTGGACCTTCCAACCGGCGGTTGGATCTGTCAAACTTGTACTACAAGTCTGCGACTTCCACCGCCTTAGAAACCCTAATCTCCAACCGGCGGTTGGACATTCCAGCTGGCGGTTGAGTCAGTTTATAGAATCTTCCGCCAAATTTAATTACCTTTAATTTCTAATTAATTTAACCATAAATTAATAAATCAACTAATTAAATATAACACTAATACTAATTAATATTATTCCTTCATCTTTCTCTTGACTGTTTATTGAAGGCAACTCAAAAAGGACTGTACTTTTAATTATAGTCTTACCAATTAGTTATGATATTGGACACTATTCCAACAGTTCTTGTTTTAATAATAACCTACAATGGGACGTTCATGGCAAGTGGTTTTCACTGTATTGTTTAGCGTTCAACATTGCGGTGGTACACGAAATCTGAACCGCCACCGCAACATCCGGTAATATTCGAGCCTTTATAAGGTCGGCAATATGGATGGCAAAAGGACTCGAATCCGATGGGGATCCCCGAACCCCACACTTTTCGGATCGGGTTAGGGACGACATTTTGGATTTCTGGGCGGATTTTGGGGTGCAAAATGGGGATTCTTATCGGGTTCGGGGTGGGGAATGGGTACTATAATCCCTGCTCCGCCCCGCCCCGAAATATAATATATATATAATTCTTCGTACTACAATTTGTTTTGGTTACTCTTGTTGTTTTGACTTAGCGTCTTGTGAATTAGTTGAGATATTCTAAGACCACTTTGTGATGAACTTGGTAATTTTGAGCTGTGCACTAGTATCATTAATGTAGACCAACTAATATATGTTATCATGATCACTACACTAATTTGTTTTTTAAAAGGGGGAATATTATTTTATGCATTGATTGATAATATTGTAAAGAAAATCCGCAAAAACCTCGAGTTTAGATTATTATAAATGGGAAAACGGTTTAAGGACATGTTGTATCAGGCGGGGTACCCGATCCCCGTTAGGGTTTGGGGTGACCTATGTCCCCAATGAGGTGCCCTGATAAGATTCCCGTTGGAGTTTTGGGGCGGGTTTAGGGATTTTTTTGATTAATGGGTTTGGGGTTGGGGTTATCACCTCCCGCCTCGAGCCCCCTCCATTGCCATTCCTAGTCGGCAACAGGAGGAGGTGAGTTGTAGTTGACGACCGCTGGCGCTGATAAGCGTTGGTGATGGCGGTGATACCTTGTACGGAAAATATGTTTTGATTTTGTGGTTTCATAATTGTGTTTTGGTGGTGGTGGTCCGGGTGACGGCAATATCTACAAAAAATGAAGACGGTGGATTTTGATATGCTGTGACAGGAAGTGTGTTATCCCCTCAAATTCGTCAAAGAAATGATCCTGCTTGTGATTCGAACGCGCATATGGTTGCGCAGAATGTTGAGACGTAACCATTTTCTCTACCGGAATCCAAAGCCAACTTCCGGTGAATGTCGGTTAAAATCAAGTATTTTTGTATTGTTTTTGGGTTCTCAGTTTTTCTGCCGGAATTGTAAGCCCACTTCCGGTGGTTTTCGGTAACCGAAGAATCAAATAACGGCAAGATGTAAAACTTAGTGAAAAATAAAGCAGAAATTATAAGAGTACCCTTTCATCAATATATGTAAACGTATAAAAGGTTTTTTTTTCTTGAAATGACTATTATGCCCCTTGTGAACAGTAGAAAACGACATTTAAAATATCAAAACGACAATTCACAATTTTTCATCACTGATGTGTAAAAGGTAAATATGAGATGAGATCATTACAGTACAATAATTTTCTAAAGAATGAGAGTACCAATGATATTGTACCATGTGTACAAAGAGAATGCTTCACATGTACAAAACCCATTTACCCCCAACATCAATTATCTCACAAACTACAAAACGAAAAATTATGAAAATTGCACCATAAAATTCAGCATTTTCTCCTCTTCAATTTGTCGTCCCTCAAGGCATACTTTCGAAGAATTTTTTTTCCTTCTTTTTTGATGGGTTTCACATTTTACTAACACATGTGTTAAAGTGTTGCGTTTAGGGTTTAGGGTTTGGGGTTTATGGTTTAGGGTTTTTGCCAAAACCTTAAACCATATACCCCAAACCCTAAACCCTAAACGCAACACAAAAACTCTAAATCCTAAATCTTACTAAACCCTAAACCCTTCTAAACCCTAAACCCTACTAAACCCTAAACCTTTCTAAACCCTAAATCCTACTAGACCCTAAACCCTAAACCCTGACCCTAAATTAAATGTACAACCAAGCACTAACACATGTGTTAATAATTTATAAAACCCACTAAAAAAATGAAAAATAAATCGTCGAAAGTATGCCTTGAGGGAAGGCAAATCGAAGAGGAGAAAACGCTGAATTTTATGTGCAATTTTCATAATTTTTCGATTTGCCATTTGTGAGATAATTGATGTTGGAGGTAAATGGATTTTTTACATGTGAAGCATTCTCTTTGTACATGTGGAGCATTCTCATTGGTTCTTCCATACTTATAAAAATTCTTGTACTTCCTTGAACTTTTCTCTAAATAAAATAATAATTTTAAGTTTCAATTATAAAACAAGAAAAGGAAATAGAATACAAGTTGCAGATTACCGATAGATAAAACAAATGAAAGAGCTTGTAGAAAGAAAAAATTTCTGGCATAATGCTGAGATGTGTAACATCCCGATCTTCACGAGGTCATGTAAAAATGAAAGTGGCGATATAATGTATTGTGAACAGCTTTTTAAAACGTGCAATCATTATACCGTTCTCCGATAAATATATGTATTGCATAGAAACTCTTTTTATTGATTAACTAGTTAAAAGACCCGCGACAGCGCGGGTTTTGATATATATATATATATATATTAATTTATAAAGTGGTCAAAGTACCTAAACACTTTCGGGAAATTTATATTTTGAGAAAGCAACAATTTCATTTATTCTATTATAATAAAATATACCCATGTACATATTCCCATTTCAGCCTACAGAACAACATTTACCTACATTCATGCATTTCTGTTTTCTGTCTTCATAATCTTTTGTTTTCAATCATATCTCAGTTATAAACACACTCAAAGATTAGTCCAACTCAGTTTCAAATCATCCTATTTACAGCCACTGACACCATCCTATTTACAGCCACTGACTTCAAATCATTAACCCATTGATCACACTTTTAACTCGTTCAACTACATTCTCACCCTCATCCATTCCAAACTTGTGAGCTGCACTTATTGAAATAACCCAATGCCTCTTAAAGTTTTCTTTCCAAACATTTTTGTGTTTATGTTTTTCCACACATATTTAGCCGTCACTTCTCTAGGAATGTCGCTCTCTGATCTATACATACATAATCAAGCTAAAATATAAAAAGGTAAAAGTAATCACAATATTGCATTACAGAAATATAAATACTACAAAACATTGAAATTATGACTTGATTATGCAGCCCACCAATTATCCCGTCTAGTAGGTAGCTATGAGAAAATAAAAATGAAAAGAAAAGAAAATATTAATAATAAAAATCAGATCGTATATTTCTTTTTTTATCTCTATTTAGCTTCGATACATAGGCATAATGTTCTTTCATTAGAATATCTTGGTCATAGTTTTTCTCCTCCATTAACAACCTATATCGCAGGTCGTTCAGTAGATGTTCAGGAGGCAAGAGTAAACCAAAATCCTTCACCGACTTACCATAAGAACTAAGAAGTATCTCTAACTCATACACTACATAACCCTCCAAATTGTTAGCATGAAAACCTCTTATACCAAGTTCCGTAGAGATTCTCATTGGAACATCATCTGACATTTTTTTTCCAAAAATCTTTCCATAACCCGAGTGGGTCTGCAACCTCACCGAAAATGATAATGTATGTGAACAATGATCGTAATTCCGCAATTGTAGCTGAAAGTGCGGCCTTTTCAAGCGCAGTAATCCACTCTTCATCATCACCGAGCAGCCCTAACCTCTCACAAGCATATTGATATGTTGAGTGAGTTTTTCCATCTACCTTCCGTATGTCTTTTAAAGATTTGTAACCATTTTGATGTGACACTGTAACATTCTGAGATAGAAAACTTCTCCGGAGGTTGGGTGTATGTATGTTAACCGGCCAATTATAGGTTTGTTTAGGTTAAATCTTGGTTTCCACGTTCTTTCGGTCGCATACCATATAAATGCAGATGGAAAATCTATATATGTCAAATTCCTACCCATATCAGACTCCTCGTTGAAGCTTAACCACTCGGTTAATGTGGTTTTTTTCCTTTCTGGGCTCCTGACAATACTTTCCAGAGATTCTTTAGCTCTAAAATTAAGTTATTGCATGTTTTTCAAATTAACAGCCAAAATATGAATTGCTGGTTTTCTGCTGTGTATATCAAAATTAATAATACTCCAACACGCCTCATGTGGGCAAATATAGTGACCGTCGATGAAATTCTGAATCTCGTCTACACTTACTCTCCTTTGACTGGCCAACGAACGTGCATCACTAAGTGTCCTGGTAATACGTGCCAAAACACAATCCGTGCCTTTTGAAATATATTTAAACCGGTATTTGATCAGCATCGTCCACCCGCAGTATTTAACATTGATGTGAGCATGAAAAATGAGACCCAAATATCTATGGTATGGAACAACATAGCTATTGTCGTTCTTCACTTTTTTCTTGGGTATAAATGCCTGTGTTTCTTCTTCGATAATACATATATCCATCTTAGTCAAATTAACTTGTATCATTGTATGTCTTTGGAAAATATTTGCTATGGGCGTCCCGCTGCATACATAATGCACTTCAATTTGCTAATCCGCAGGGGCCATACATCATCATTTCTGAAACAACTTGGTATCCACGGGGGTCCGTCTTTGGGTTTGGTAATTCGGCCCGAATGTATTTATCAACGTCTTTAGTGGTGACAATTTTTGATCTTCGGTGTAACGCTTAACAACGTATGACATTGTGGAAGCCCTCGCTTTTGAAATTCAATCGTATATAAAACTGTGAATAAAACAAATGTAGAACATCAGTTAAATAAATGCTCACATATTTATAATTAAAATAAATAGCAAAAATGGCATTGTAAAACAAAAGGTTGTATTTAAGAAACTTAAATGAAATTGAATACATGTTGGCTTCAATATATATAATATATACAGTGAAACATTATTATAGATACTTTATTTAAATATGTTTCAGAATAGCCATGATGGATAAATTTAATATCTCTTTTCGATACTTTCAATGTTTAAAAATGATGGTTTTGATAGCATTATCCCAAATTTAAACTATATATGATATGAATGGGAATTTATATAAGTAATGTAACAGACTAATAGAGCATCAAAGATTTGAAACATAAAGGAGAGATACAGTGGATGCAATAAAGGTTAAATTTTTAGAAATTTGTTACCTGCTGTTACGTGGCCAAATGGTACTCTATCTTTGAGAATGTGGACAAATATCTTCACTTTCATCTGAAAAACTCGAACCGCTATATCTGCTCGATCTGCTGGGGTCAGTTGCAGATGTTTTTCATATATTTCTTTATTTAAGGCCATTTCAGATTGCATGTGAATGTAATAAAAAATTTAGGATTTCCATGGACTCGACAAATAGCTAAAACGTCCAAGTAATGGCTGTACATGTATTGCGGTCCACCAGTGAAGGAGGCAGGCAGGATTGTTCGAGTTCCAACGTCAGAGCCATCGTGATCTCCTCTTATAACTGCATCGTATAAGCCCGACAAATATTAATTTATGATGTCCTGTTGCTTTTCTCTAATATAGTCAATTCGATTTTGTTCTATGCTACAATAAGCAGTAAGCACGTATTGTTGAAAAAGCATGCCTCCCTTTGCTAGTACACTATAAAGATTGAAACGATCATGTAGTTGGTAACTGTAATACATGTTCATTGTCAATCTTCTGGTTGTTGTAGAATCCGTATTATTTGGACTGATAAGCTTCATAGCTGTATGGAAACCACGTTGGCCATAGATAAAAATTAGAGGGAACTGAAGTGACATATTTGAGCCACTCCACCCTTTAGCTCGATGATAACATCATAATCAGTTTGACCGTTTGGACCACTATCAAAAAACTATAGTTGCAAGTGTTTCAGAGGTGGGAAGGTCATAAACTAACCATTGAGATCTCTTACACATTCACCCATTGACCTAAAACATATTCACCAAGTCCGGAAAACAAAACTTCATTAATCACGGTAATATCTTATTACCTTCACCATATCAATTACAAAACCTAAAATTATGTACACATATCGGACTCAATCAGAACAGGATCAAGGAGATGAAGAATGAAAGCAAACTCTAAACCACAAAACTTACAAAATCGAAAACCCATAGCCTTCAAATCGTCTAAAGCGTACGTACAATAATCAGATTGATAGAAAAACTTACAAAATCAAAAACCCATAGCGTTCAAATGTGTATAAAGGTGGGTTTTTGTGTTCAGCGAGGGTTTTCAAAAGAGATTTAAGGTTTTTTTTGGAGCTGGGGGAAAATTGTAAGTGGCAAAATGAATGGGTCGGGTCGGGTCACGGGTCTAGATGGGTGTCGCGATCCCAGCGGTCGGTCGGATTTTACTCCGGTCGTTGGTTCGGCCACTGAGATGCACGGCAGGGGTAGTTTTAAAATTTATAATAGTCGGGGGGAGCCTAATCCGATCCTCTGTACTACCTATTGATACTGGTATGAATACCTGATATGAGTAAGCGGTAAGGATAATTCAGGGTCGTTCCTCATGATGGTAGAATTGAAACAGAGCTAGTTCTGATAAGTCAGTAATTAAGCTAAGGTTTTGATAAAAGGAAAGGTGTTTGTTTTTGGGTTTTATCTATTTAAACTACGGAAACTAATAAAACATAAAACTAAAGGGAGACTAGCATATATAACACTTAGGGATAACGAGGACGTGGTTCACCATGACTTAAGATAGCTGGGATGATGTTTATTTGAAAACGTCTTTTAAAGATTTGTAACTTGTTTTCACGTAGATATCTTGTTGTGTAAACACTAGCACCCTACTGATCGGAGTAACCGATCAGTATGTCACTGAGTGCTAGGCTATCAAGATTATGATCAGATCAGACCGCCTTGAAACCCTCCACACCGTCTCTTAACGAGACCAAGTGACCCTCCAGATGGGGTGCAGGACTAGGGCGACAGTCCGCAATTTATTCACTGACCTTTCTTTAACACATACAAAGACATCTAAGCTAGGCAAGGCATTTAAGATTTAAGACAGGTGGTGACTGTTAACTTATACACTGATGGTTATGATTGAGTTCAGCGTTATTCTGCTGTGATACAGTCTTCAACCTATAGGGTTTTCCATAGCTTCCACGAATTTGTACTCCACCAGAGGTGTTTCCAACGCTATACCGTGTATTCACCCGTTTTACGGTCTTTCCTGGATCACAGACTACACCAGGATGCAATACAATGTACATCATACAGCCTTTCCTCAGCTTCCACGTATTTGTACTTCACCAAAGGTGGTTCCAACGCTATACCGGATACTCGGACGTTTTAGGGCTTTCCATGTATTACATACTTTACGGCTATCTGAATTCAATATATCTAAGCTTGTATTATAGTAAACCATCTATGATAGCTAAACAACCCGTTCATTTTATAATTCAATCCCAATAAATACCTGATTAATTCACGGTGTACTATACGATAGGTTAAACAGTATTTTCACTGCTTCAAAATCAGACCATGTTTATTTTGGAAAACATAGATTGGTAGTGACCGTTTGATCAATGGTTCATGACTCCTTTGTCATAAAGGCTCTAACCACATTTATCGGAGGAAATACGATAGTTTTGTTTAAATTTAAAAATATATAGTTAAACAGTACACCAAGTTTTCAATCATATATATAAAGTAACATCACCACTACTATCTAAATCATGGCAAACATACAAGCAACTACTCACAAAGCATACCAATAAACATTTCTAACAATAATAAATCATATACATCAAACAAGAACAATGATGTGTGCTAAGTATAGGCAATTATAATCACAAGTTTTAAATTAAGGAAATACTAAATAATACTATCAGACAATTCAGGCAAGATTAACCCGTTCGTATAATATAGTTTTATAAGTAAGTCCAAGTTCGAACACAGGGAACGTGATTCTAATTTTATAACTAATTATCTATTTACTCCTAATTACAACTATTTACAATATACAATAATATACAAGATAAGGGGGACGTTTTAGTTCCGAACGAACATATTTATAATTGATACAGATTCTAAAAGATAAGTTAATGTTTAACTTAAGAATACTCAATTGGATAGAAAATTATAATTATTCAAACTATTATTTACTAAACTTATTATATTTACTTATGTCTATTTGCTTGTTGGCTATTATTATTGGTGAATTACTAATGTAGAAAATTACTTAAGCTTAAGCTAATCTTCATCATAGCAACACAATCATAAGGTTACGCAAAGTATCACTAATTATTACGATCTATCAGCAGTTTATTAATACAATTTCATCGGTATGGCGTGAATCACAATATTACTTTATATCAATGAATTATATTCTTCGTCTATCGCATAAGGTTAAGATCAAGACATAAACACAATCACTTAATTTATACAAACTTAATATGGTCATCCTCGTTTAATATAAATCAGTTAACTATGTCAAGAACAATCATTAATATATTATAATATAGACAATTCTTGTATAATAAACATTCAATAATATGGTTCCAACATAAACATAAATTCATATAATAAATTTAATAAACATTCATTCAATTAACAATAATGAAAACCTAATTAACAAATAATTCAAATAAACAATATCCATAAATTAACTCAATAAGGTTATTAAAGTTACAAGGATAAAGAAACCGAACCAATTGTCGAACCAGCTTTTCCTAGGGTTAAAAACCTTCAAACCCTAGCTCCTTAGCCTCCAAATTCGCACCTTAAGTCGACCTTAAACCCTAATAATCGACTCTGTATTCTAAGAATCGTATATGGTTAAACCTAAACTAGGCCACTATTTATAGTTTTGCAAACCGCCAGTCCAACCGCCGGTTGGACTTTCCAACCGCCGGTTGGACTTTCCAACCGCCGGTTGGATCAATTTGTGTCCTCATCCAACTCCGCGTCTGGAACCGCCTTTGATTAAATATATTCAACCGTCGGTTTGGTTTCTCAACCGCCGGTTGGTCTTGATTTCCAGAATCTTCCAACTTCGGATTGGGCTTCATTTTGGGTTTTCTTCTTTTCACTCACGGCTTTTAATCTTCATTTTGTCCCAATTCTTCAATATTATCATTTTAGTCTTCAATTCTTTAAGGTTTAAGCTCCATTTTCTTCATTTCTTCATTTTCTTCAGTTTTGGATTCGTTCTCGTTCCTTTTTCTTCAATCTTTAATTAAAATACATCTCTGCAAATATTAACGAAATAAGTATCTAAAATCATATAAATGCACTAAAATGTATATAAATATAGGGATAAATTACTATAAAATATACTATCTATTTGATGCTTATCAAATATCCACACACTTAAGTTCTGCTTGTCCTCAAGTAGAATACTGAATAAAATTTAAAATAAGCATCAAACTAATATTTAAAAATCAGAATACCAATACTAAAAATCTGTTTCATAAATTAAAAATTTAAACAATTTAATTAACATAGATAACTATAATGTATAAATAAAAATTATTATTATTTGTGTAATATATAGCTCATGAATGATTACTAATATATTTGTCCACTTTAAAGAATCTATATTTATACTTCTGAATACACCTTTATTGTTAGTATGTATATTACTTATGATTTCCATATATGATATACTCTTAAATTTAATTATACAATTTTCTTTTATATTCCCATTAAACATATAAAATACATTTTTAAGAATCAAGACATTGGTGACAGGTCTGCATTTTCATGCAACAGAGCGACATAACTTGATTCAGGTTTAAGCAAAACCAGACTAGGTCAAACCATTTTGGCGTCCTGATTAGGTATCTTTTATTTTTAAGACTTTTCAAGTACTTTTGACTTGCGTTTGCTTAATTTTTAAGTATATATTAATAGAGACCAGGTCTATACTTTCGTATAACAGAGGAAACCATCAATATATACCCCCAAATGTATTCACATAAGTAAAAAGATATATTAAATTATTGTATAATAAATTTAAAATTTAAGACTTTTTCTGTCATACATCATATTATGTACCATAATATAATAAACAAGTTATTTAATTAATTTCTTAAAATTCAGAAATCTTCATATAGATTGCCTATTAGTACATCATATCATATAACTATATACTACTCCTTTATTAAGTAGCTTACGTTATATATACAAAACAGTTAATCCACATTAAAGTCTAAACTTTTAAATACAAAACAAAACTTTTAACAAAAGTATTCTAACTAATAAATACTTAGTTATTCACTTAAAAATTTAAATTTTTAATTAAATTTAAGAACAATAGAAACTTAAATAATTAATTAAAGAAATTCTTTTTTTTACGAACCCTATCCCCACACTTAAATTATACAATGCCCTCATTGTATAAAAATTGATAAACAAAAGTGAGTAAGGGAAAGAAAAATAGAACTGAAAACTCCCCTGACTGAAATTATAAATTTCATCATTGGCTAAGAAAAATCTGCTCGGTTGATTCCTTGATCTCTCGAAAAATAATATACAACATCCACACTTTCGTAGTTAATCACGATTGCATTTAGCATATGCAATAAGCCTTTAAACCCCTCGGTATCCCGAGTGTATAGTCTCGTGAGAGTTTCCAGGGAACATACCCATAAAGTTCATAATTAATAAGATAAACTTATTAAATTTCCAAAAATTTCAATGTATTGTTCAGCTGTACTACATCATACGCCAGCTTCATAAGTACTTATGAATTCTAGCAAAACAAACAAACAAATTAAACATACCAGATAATGTAAAAACTAAAATATTCTAAATAAAAACTAAAGTAAAAATAAAAATATTACTAATAAGAAAGAAACACATAACCATATACTATTAAGTACTGTTACTATTGTCATTCCGCTTAGGCTAATTATGTAGCAAATATCTAAACCATTGCTGTTCTTTAGGTTATCCTCAAATTAACCTAACCGCCGGTTAACATAATCAACCGTCGATTGAATAAGTCTATGTACGTCCAAAATCAATAACCTAGAAACAGTCTATATATTTAATTTTAATGGCCCGTAGTTACTACTAGTTTATAGCATCTCTATGTTATAACCTAATATCCTTAAAGCTATGTATTGCGAATTTAATCATCTAGTGCTTAAAATTAAATAGCCTAATAATAAGTCTAACCATGATCTGGATCCTTAATTAAAAATATAGTTTACCTCTTAATGTATTAAAAGATCCAAAGATGTATTTAATATGTTAATCCAATAATCTTAAAGTCTAACACCTCATGATCATGATAAATCTCCTAACTAAAACTTACCCGCATAATTCAAAAACTTAGCCTAAATTGTTAAGGGTCCAACTTTTAACAAGTCCATCAAAATCCAAATTACTAAGCTTATTAAATATTAAACTCATCAGTTTAAAAATAATTAGAATTATTTGTTTCATCAAAATAGTATTTGGTCCAATTCTTTGTAATTCAAAGCCCAATAAGCCTATCTAATTAATTTTAAAATTCAATATGTTTTCTCAATTGTAAGTAATCTATGTAACTCAAAAACTTATTTGGCTCAAATCTCCATCGTTTAAATCCCAGCTGTTGAAAAGACCATCTATTATAGGCCCAAATAATTGTAGTTGAAATTTTCTTTTCAGTTTAAAAGCCCATATGAATCAGCCCAGTTAAAAACAATTTAGCCGAGATTTTGAGAAACCCGCCCAACCGCCGGTTAAATATGTCAACCGCCGGTTGGTTGCTAGCAACGATTTTCCTAAATAACGACATTAATATCATATTTTGTTTATTTAGCCTTATTTACGCACCTTAGCTCCAACAGTATTTTTCTACTAATTATAGTTTCTTATACCTATCCTGAAGAACAAACTAAAACAAAAAGTAAAAACTAAAAATAAAATACCTAAAAATTAAAATCTAATAAAACTACCTACGAATTAAAAATGCAACCTAATATACAAGCACAGGTTGCCTCCCGAGAAGCGCTTGTTTTTGTTTGAGTCACTAGCTTGACTCTAACTTTATTTACCTAAAAATCTAGTGATTTTCTCCACACTTAGTGTAAAGCATGGATGGTAATATCGATAAATATCATTTAAATGTAAATTTATTAAAAGTAAAGTACGAAGATACTTATCGTTTACAGCAGGTAAATGTCCCTTCTGAGATGCTCCATGATATTCCAAAAATTGTGAAAAACTTTCTTTTCGCTCGAATTGCCAAAAAGGATCTTCATATTGATAAAACAATGAACTTGTGCTTATAGACACTACAACCGTTGGTTGTGTCGACTCAACCACCGTTCGGATTTCAACAGTCGACTTTGTTGTAATCCAATTGCTGTTTGATATCTGATTACCGCAAATTCTGTTTTCGGCTTCTTCTTCAATCCTTACTATTTCTTTATTTTCCTTAAAATGTTCCACCTCTGGGTATAATGATAAAAATTCATCAATAATCGTCATCATTTCCTCTTCCGTCATCACCCCATTTTGGTTTCTTAATTCAAGGATTTCTTCGTTAGGATCATAGTAATCAAATTTTGGCAAAATTGACCAATCTACCTCCATATCTTCTTCCTATTTAAATTCACTAAAGATTTTATTAGGAAATACAGAGTTAGAGAATTGAGGATACTTATCAATTCTATTATCCATCCCCTCAAGTTGTTGAATGGAGATTCCTCCACTGTGATCAAGAGTTTCGGTCTCTTCCGTTCTTTTACTTGGAATTTCCATAAATTGTGGAGCTCTCACAATCGATGATTCGGATAAACTTGTGAAAACATCATAAGGAAATCTTTTCATATACTCCTCAATCGTCATTTTGGCAATATCTTCATTCATATGATAGTTTCTCGAGTTTTGAGAAATTAATGGAATATTATTCATGGGTTGGTACATACCTGATAAACTAAGTACATACCTGATAAACTAAGAGAAAAAGAAAAAGAGTAGAAAAGAAAAGATATTAAAAACTAAATAAAAATTAAAAATTGATAGATCCGGATGTGTTAGAATCAGGTTGGTGTAGACTAATCACAATAATCTAATAATAAAACACATTCAAAATTAAATGATTGAAAAAGAATACCCAACCCAACCTTAGAAATGGTTTAATTAGTAATGCAAGTTAGTTGTTATACAAATGATTTTTAAAGTTAGTTTGTTGAATTTTTTCTACAAAGCTAGTCAACAGATCTCGGTAGCTCCATTGATAGTATACAAAAGCGGAGAAACAGGTCAGCGCGAAGCTTATTAAAAACCTATCTCTTTCGAGAAGCACCTTACCTCTTATATGATAAATCAATGAGGTAGGGCTTTACTCTCCTTATACCTTTGTTTTTGTCAGTATTCTCAATGGGTGAGCCGATATTTCGTATTGATTTTGCAAAGTATTAGAAATAAAAATTATTCAGGGAAAATAATTAGTTTAATTAAAATACACCGTTTCCCTGGCAGCGGTGCCAAAAACTTGATGTGTGCTAAGTATAGGCAATTATAATCACAAGTTTTAAATTAAGGAAATACCAAATAATACTATCACACAATTCAGGCAAGATTAACCCGTTCGTATAATATAGCTTTATAAGTAAGTCCAAGTTCGAACACAGAGAACGTGATTCTAATTTTATAACTAATTATCTATTTACAACTATTTACAATATACAATAATATACAAGATAAGGGGACGTTTTAGTTCTGAACGAACATATTTATAATTGATACAGATTCTAATAGATAAGTTAAGGTTTAACTTAAGAATACTCAATTGGATAGAAAATTATAATTATTCAAACTATTATTTACTAAACTTATTATATTTACTTATGTCTATTTGCTTGTTGGCTATTATTATTGGTGAATTACTAATGTAGAAAATTACTTAAGCTTAAGCTAATCTTCATCATAGCAACACAATCATAAGGTTACGCAAAGTATCACTAATTATTAAGATCTATCAGCAGTTTATTAATACAATTTCATCGGTATGGCGTGAATCACAATATTACTTTATATCAATGAATTATATTCTTCGTCTATCGCATAAGGTTAAGATCAAGACATAAACACAATCACTTAATTTATACAAACTTAATATGGTCATCCTCGTTTAATATAAATCAGTTAACTATGTCAAGAACAATCATTAATATATTATAATATAGACAATTCTTGTATAATAAACATTCAATAATATGGTTCCAACATAAACATAAATTCATATAATAAATTTAATAAACATTCATTCAATTAACAATAATGAAAACCTAATTAACAAATAATTCAAATAAACAATATCCATAAATTAACTCAATAAGGTTATTAAAGTTACAAGGATAAAGAAACCGAACCAATTGTCGAACCAGCTTTTCCTAGGGTTAAAAACCTTCAAACCCTAGCTCCTTAGCCTCCAAATTCGCACCTTAAGTCGACCTTAAACCCTAATAATCGACTCTGTATTCTAAGAATCGTATATGGTTAAACCTAAACTAGGCCACTATTTATAGTTTTGCAAACCGCCAGTCCAACCGCCGGTTGGACTTTCCAACTGCCGGTTGGATCAATTTGTGTCCTCATCCAACTCCGCGTCTGGAACCGCCTTTGATTAAATATATTCAACCGCCGGTTGGTCTTGATTTCCAGAATCTTTCAACTTCGGGTTGGGCTTCATTTTGGGTTTTCTTCTTTTCACTCACGGCTTTTAATCTTCATTTTGGCCCAATTCTTCAATATTATCATTTTAGTCTTCAATTTTTTAAGGTTTAAGCTCAATTTTCTTCATTTCTTCATTTTCTTCAGTTTTGGATTCGTTCTCGTTCCTTTTTCTTCAATCTTTAATTAAAATACGTCTCTGCAAATATTAACGAAATAAGTATCTAAAATCATATAAATGCACTAAAATGTATATAAATATAGGGATAAATTACTATAAAATATACTATCTATTTGATGCTTATCAAACAATATGACAAATTAATTATAGAAATGATAGAAAATACCTATACGAATTGTGAGCAGAATAACACTTGTATTTCTTCGTATAATATCCAAGCATTATATAAGCTAGCCTCTACTAATTAACTGCATAATTAATTTAAAAGAAAAGGAAAGGTTTCCCTCCCTAATCATCTCACTAGTCCAAGGGTTTAAAATCCAAGCAAGAAACTAGAGAGAAAGACTAGAGAAAGAAACTAAAGAAATGGTACCACAAGCCGTATACGGCCCCTAGGGTGCCGTATACGGCCCCTAGGGGGGGGGGGTTGGCCTTCAGTTCCCACTTACTTGATTCGTTGCTTGGTTTGCCCGTATCTTCTTCGTTTTAAGCCGGCCCGATTTGCTTGATTCTTGCACCGTTGTATCCGTCTTTCAGTTATGCTTCTAATTACACTAAGTTTCCAAATTTGGATTTGTATAGCTTTTGCGTGTTCCGGAGGACGATCGGTTGTATTCCAAGTGCTCTATCTTCTTCGTTTTTCACCCGTTTTCCATAATTCTTAATTCTACGGTCTCGTATTTTCCTATGGAGTCATAAAATAAACATTAAGAACTGTTTCCATAAGATAAATAAGAACGGAAGAATCGGAGTGGCTTTATTTGCTCTATTTTGCTTGATAATTGGACGTTTTTATTGATTTTTATCGCAACGTCTAAAAATGGACCACCTTGGTGATTTTTGGTAAATAATGATTGTTTTGAAATGTTTTCACCAAAGTTTATTCCAAATAGTGCAGAAATATGTACGTAAAATATGACTTTTTACGTTACATCAAGTATCCCACACTTAGACGTTGCTTGTCCTCAAGCAACAACTCACTTCATATTCCGCGAAAAATATTTTTAAGTCCGGTTGGGTGAGTTAAAACATTTTCAAAGATTCACCACTTCTACATATTAGAAATATATATTATGAGAATATAGGGAAAGTTAAGATGATCCTTTCAGAAATAAGTATAGACTTTCCCTTGCATACTTCCAAATCTCATGATCTTGGAGTATACATGACTAGGCGATCTCACAAAAGTGGTCACTTAATTCACTCAAAGTGTATCGAGTTTCCTATCATTCTAAAAAAATTGAAATCGCTCAGTGAGCCAGTCATGCAGCACTCATCGTCATAAGCTTGGTCGAGAATCGGATCTCCACCACTTAGGATGAGGACGGTGCTAATTATCCCAAGACATTCACGAGGGTTGTAATGTTTGTGAGGGTTAAGGGGTGTGAATAGTGGTGATTTTTGGTTGTAAGGGTTGCTTATCTTAGGCATCCTAAGATCATGAAAAACTTATTTGTAGAATGGAGATGATAGCTACTCGTCTTCTATCAGATCTTCCTTTGAACGGTTGATACTTTGAAGCACTTAGCTTTATTTTCTTTTTCTTTTCTCTCTTTTTTCTGCTTTTTTTTTCTTCTTTAGAATTTCTTTGCCAGAGAATTTCAATGATAATTTTGCTTTTCTTTCGGAAATCTTCTCTTTCTTATCTAGACCTCTTCGAGTATTTTCTTGGTGCCAATTTTTCAAACATAGATTTTCTTCAATAAATATGACTTTTTGGTGAATACGAAGGAGTAGAATAATTCAGAAGGAGATTCTTCAAGATGTTTTTCATAACCTCAGAAATTCTAAGATAAGGTTTTTGGAATTTGGGTAAGTAGGTTTTATATTAGGGTTTTTGAAAAAATGAAAGGTTTAGGCTCAACAGGGTTTCTAAGCGGATCATCGATACTAAAAATGAGTATCGGAAGGGTTTTGGGCTTGAAAAGAAGGCTAAAAAGTGGGTTAAATCCTAGGGAATGTCAAGGTCATCTAATTGCACCTATACCAATGTGGTCTCGAAGCGTATGTCAGGAACAAGTTCTAATTCAGAGATACTTAGCATCGGCACACACAAGAAATGAATAGTGAAGCATTATATATGAATGCTTTTAGGCTCAAGATACCTCACTGCAACTAGGGTTGTATGTGCCTAGCCATGTCCCTTTTAGATTATCAATTCTTATTTAAGAAATTTCTACCTCAATTTCCCTAATATTTCAGAATAACTGACTCATATTAGAAATGGTTCCTCCTGAAAGATATTATAACTCAAAAATAGTAGAGCTAATCGACTGATTTGGCTCATACTTTATTATTTTTGTTTAAAAATTTTGAAACAGTTTGAAAATTTTGAGGAACATTTTATGAGTTGAGCTATATTGGATATAAAAATCTTAAACATCCAATCCAAGGTATTCTATACCTACTATCCCACACTTAAAGGAACATTGTCCCTAATGTTCTCTTGAGTTGAGATTGTATTGTAAGTACAATCCCACACTTAGAGTTTGAACATATAGAAAATGTTTTTCAAGTGTTTGGTTGGGGCTAGAATCCCACACTTAGTGATAAGTTTAGGATAGAGTATAGATTACTTTGTATTTTAACAGCTAACAAAGCGAAATAAAATCATGAAAATGGAGTGAAGGTTAAGAAACTCCCCAGATAACGATTAACGTTAGGGCGGTAAATGCGAGGAGAATTTGGAGATCTTGATCCTTCGATTTCATGAAGAACGGTTCAGTTTTGGACATATCGATCTGGTGCACAGTGCTTCCGATCCATACTTAGCGGAGAATCGTTTCATCATGTAAGTGGAGATTCTTATTGGTGGATTTAACACTTTAGTGTTTAAGATTTAGAGACGATTCTTGCTAAGTAGGTGTAGTGTGGGTTGAGATCCCACACTTAGATCTTTGTGGATAATCAACACGTGCAGGTTTCGGAAGAAGATAGTCCACGCTCCCTCCAGAGATGTGTGGCGGCTCCGCGGTCCACAAGTGTGTAAGCTTTGTTTGTCTGCCTTTGACTCCACGGTTTCTTCCTTATATTCTCGTCATCTCTTGGATCATCTCAGTCATTTATCATCCACTCAAATTACCAACTTCTCTTGAAAATAACTAAGATGAAAAAGATAGATTGTAGAAAATAATGTGAAATGATGTTGCCCTCTGAACACAAGCAGAATCAACCAAGAAGCACCAAATGTTGGATAGAGGTTAATGGACAAAGATTCTAATCATCAAGAGCCGCTGCTGTAACCCGACTGCTCCCAATGATCTGAAAGTGCCGAATCCGATGACCATAAATCTTTATTGCTCGAGATCTTTTCCGACAAACTGATGTAATGAATCTGATGTTGTTCTTTGTCGGTAGAGATCTCCAGTTTCCAATTTAATCCCATATCTATTCCTTTGTTTGAATGGTCCCTGATGGTGATGGTTGTATGTGCGAAGGGGTGGATGGATGGGTAAATGTGGGTGGATATGGTGATGTGGATGGTAGTGATGGTTTTGGGTTCCATGATGTGACCAGGTTTAGCTATAGGACTTGGAATTTGTGGGCACATATGATGAGTATTGAGCTGATTAACTTGATGAGCTAGTCATAGACAACTAGAAATCATTTTTGTGTCTAGAAGTGTCATCTTTTTTCCCCTACAAAGTAACGCTTCAAATATTTCCAAATTTAGTGAACTGTAAGCTCCCCTTGTTGTCTTTCCATTAGTCTCAAAGATTCTTTATCCATAGGCGTCAGTCCCTGCTTGTTAGGCATTTGTACAAGTAGAACAAACAAACGTGATCTGACAAACAAGTGATTATTCTCCAAATCATAGATTCACTGGTTTGCGAAGAACCTATCAAAGTAAGTACTTTGAAGATGAAACAAACCAGTGTATGGATTGGGAGTCTAGTCTCACACTAAAAGTGTTAGTTACCTATAATTTCACCGTAACACAAACAGCAGATATGGAAATACTAGTATTATCAGTTGAATTAGGTAGCCAAGTATAGAGATATCCAAAACACATATTTTTAAACGAGTTCGAGCATAATACACATATTGACATACAAATCATGTTATCCGATTAAGCATTAGTATCTCATGTATGTTCACATAATTATATGTAAGTACCTCAAATGCTCGAAACATGTCAGTGGGTTTGTAAGATGACTAAGGCTGTGTTTGATTGTAGCTGAATGGAATGGTTCAGCACTGCATGCTGAATCGGTCAGCATTCAGTGCGTTTGATGTCTGCCTCTGAATGACTGGGTGTGTTGAACGAGAAAAAAATTGCCTTTGAACCATTCATACTTAAAAAACCCTCTGCACCATCCAGCACTATTAATATTACCCTAATACCCTATCTTCTCCACCAATTTATTTATCAAGTTACTTCCCGTCTCACCTATCCATCTCATAATTGCTATTCACGGTCAATTAATCTTGAAGAATCTTAGATTTCACTCATCGATCTCCTACCAAGTATGATTCCCTTATGGTGGTATTAAAAGTTTTATTCTTGATGGGTTATGTGGTTTGTAGTATTAATTGAAGAATATACCTCTTCAATTGAACTTTTAATTGAGTTATGATTTTGTTGACGTCGGTAAAGTTCAATCGCGTGTTAATGTGTCTGTCCAATATTCTTAATTTTAATTTTTTATGAACATATAGCATGCCAAATATTTGTTACGATTAAATATTATCTCAATTTTTGCAAGAGGTTTACACCTTGGGCCTATACGTCTTGATTGTATATTGATTTTAGATTATATTTAAAAATATACTTATCGAACTGTTATATACCATTCTTTTCTTAAGTACAAGGTTAATATGGTAATTTTCATCATTCATAGTGTTCATTCAAATTTATTATCAAACAGTTTATTTTCATTCAGAACCAAATTCATTCAGGACCTTTGAATCATTCAGGGTTTGAACCATTCAGTACTTAATCATTATGTGTTATCAAACGCACCCTAAGGCTTCTAACTCCTAGTAGGGTTTCATGCGTGTGAGTGAAAGGGATATTAAGAGCTTTTGAAAATGGTGAAAAATGGATGTTGCAATAAAGTTCAAACGAGTAGGAGTAGGAAGTATTATGGTTTGACAAAAATTTGACTTTCAATGAAGTAATTTCGCAAACCATCCTTTTTGTTTATAAAATTAAAGAAGACTTGAAACATTCATTTTAGGGATCATTTTCTACTTATTTGGGTTAGCATATTACGACTACTACTATTACCAAAACTATGTTAGACACGGTTTGCCTCCCGAGAAGTGCTTATTTTTGTTCGAGTCTCTAGCTTGACTCTAGCATTATTTATGAAATCCTAAGGGTTTTCTTGCGTCCATCAGTAGACACAAGGGGTAATATTAGTACATACCTAAAAGTTTAAGGCAAGTTAAGGCTAAGGTATGTCCAATATAAGGAGATGGTTCAAATTGAGGGAGTTGTTCAACTAGAGGTACAATAGGTCTCTCAACTTCTAATACCTCCTTGGGTCGGATTGACAGAATAGGTTAGTCAAAGGAATCCTTACCACTCCATGACACATAAGACATTATATGGTGGAGAGATGGTTTGAAGGGAAACCATGACGCAGAACCCACCTTGCTTCCTATGGTCCTTTAGTCAATGATAATGTTGTACTCTGGGCATGGAGGTGGGACAGTATCCGTTATTGTCTCCAATCTTGTAGCAACATTCTCATCGACTACTTGGGTGACAGGTTCTATGGCATTTGAAGGTTCAATTAGATCAGGGGGTGATTCATTCGGAAAGATAAGTGGGACATTGTCAACCACAACTTGTTGCGGGATGTTGTCAACCACGTCGGTTTGAATTGGAATGAGATCACTACTCAGAGTCGGTATGCATTCCACCGATTCTTCTGAAGCTGGGTCTTCTGTCTCCACCTCCGGACTCTCTACTTCTATCTCTTCATCTACCTCGTCATACTCGTCACTCCAGCTGGAAGTTTCAAGTTGCAATGGTTCGGAAAGTTCCTCTAGAATGAACTCCTCGTTGGTCTCGGATGTAGATAGATCAAGAATGGGTGGAAGTGAGGATTTAGAAGACTGGGAGGGTGTAGGATTTGAAAGAAGTATGCAACCAAACACATGAGAATGAAAGTCTGTGTCAAATGATGTAGATGTAGTGTGTGAGTGCCTATCATCTTCCTGTAGCTTATAATTAGTTTTAACTTGATCCCTAGTTTCATTACTTCTTACTTCGACTAGTGCTTCTATTTTAGACAGCTTATCAGTATATCTTCTAAGCATGTCTTCCTGGTCATTAAGTAATCGCTCAAGCTGGTTGCAAGAAGATGAAAGAGTAGCATTACAGCTGAGATAAGCTATGGGCATATCTCTCAAGTTAGAACTCTCGTATGGTTGTGGTTCGCATACAGGGTAAGATGGGTGTGGGTAGACATTGAATGGTTCAGGATAGTAAGGCTAGTATTGATGTTGTTGGAAAGCATAAGGGTCATAATGATATTGTAATTGAGAATCCAAGCACCCTATGTTATCCGAATAATTCATACTATAGCTTTGACATTCATTATCTATGTGGTCATCACTCCTACGTCTATCTTCAATAAAATTAATAAGACTTTCTAATTGATCACTTAGTTGCTCTAGAGTTGCCATTGCCAAGTTATCAGTAAAGATAGCACACGAAGAAGGTTTAAGAATTAAAGTTAGGTTGAGAAGGGACTTTTAATCTAAACTAAGCTAGGGTAATCTAATCTAACTATGCTAATCGATGGCAGAAATAACTTCTAACAAGGAAGGTGAATTCAAGTCAAAAGGATCGCTTAAAAACTAAATTATCTAAATAGGCTCCGAATTGTACTACCGTCCCCGGTAGTGGCGCCAAAAAATTGTCGTACCGTCAGCGGTCGGTCAGGTTTTATCCTGGTCTCGAAACCGGCTACCAACGGACGGCGGTGGAAGTTTTGAAATTTATAATAATCGAGGGGAGCCTAATCCTCCGTACTATCTACTAATACTGGTATGAATACCTGATATGAGTAAGCAGTAAGGATGTTCCAGGGTTGTTCCTAACGACGGTAGAATTGAAAAAGAGCTAGTTCTGATAAGTCAGTAATTATGCTAAGGTCTTGATAAGAGGAAAGGTGTTTGTTTTTGGTTTTTATCTACTTAAACTACAGAAACTAATAAAACATAAAACCAAAGGGAGACTAGCATGTATAACACTTAGGGATAACGAGGACGTGGTTCACCATGACTTAAGATAGCTGGGATGATGTTTATTTGAAAACGTCTTTTAGTGGTTCACCCTGACATAAAAGGAAAGGTGTTTGTTTTTGCTTTCACGTAGATATCTTGTTGTGTAAACACTAGCACCCTACTGATCGGAGTAACCGATCAGTATGTCACTGAGTGCTAGGCTATCAAGATTATGATCAGATCAGACCGCCTTGAAACCCTCCATACCGTCTCTTAACGAGACCAAGTGACCCTCCAGATGGGGTGCAGGAATAGGGCGACAATCCGCAATTTATCCACTGACCTTTCTTTAACACATACAAAGACATCTAAGCTAGGCAAGACATTTAAGATTTAAGACAGGTGGTGACTGTTAACTTATACATTGATGGTTATGATTGAGTTCAGCATTATTCGGATGTGATACAGTCTTCAACCTATAGGGTTTTCCACAGCTTCCACGTATTTGTACTCCACCAGAGGTGTTTCCAATGCTATACCGTTTATTCACCCGTTTTATGGTCTTTCCTGGATTACAGACTACACCAGGATGCAATACAATGTACAGCCTACAGCCTTTCCTCAGCTTCCACGTATTTGTATTTCACCAAAGGTGGTTCCAACGCTATACCGGATACTCGGACGTTTTAGGGCTTTCCCTGTATTACATACTTTACGGCTATCTGAATTCAATATATCTAAGCTTGTATTATAGTAAACCATCTATGATAGCTAAACAACCCGTTCACTTAATAATTCAATCCCAATAAATCCCTGATTAATTCACGGTGTACTATACGATAGGTTAAATAGTATTTTCACAGCTTCAAAATCAGATCATGTTTATTTTGGAAAACATAGATAGGTAGTGACCGTTTGATCAATATTTCATGACTCCTTTGTCATAAAGGTTCTAACCACGTTTATTGGAGGAGAGACAATAGTTTAGTTTGAAATCATAAATATATAGTTAAACTGTACACCGAGTTTTCAATCATATATATAAAGTAACATCACCACTACTATCTAAATCATGGCAAACATACAAGCAACTACTCACAAAGCATACCAATTAACATTTCTAACATTAATAAATCACATACATCAAACAAGAACAATATGACAAATTAATAATAGAAATGATAGAAAATACCGATACGAATTGCGAGCAGAATAACACTTGTATTTCTTCGTATAATATCAAGCATTACATAAGTTAGCCTATACTAATTAACTACATAATTAATCTAAAAGAAAAGGAAAGGTTTTCCTCCCTAATCATCTCACTAGTCCAAGGGTTTAAAACCCAAGCAACAAACTAGAGAGAAAGACTAGAGAAAGAAACTAAAGAAAACCTAGAGAGAGAGAGAGAGAAGTTGTGAATGAAAGGGATGATTTGAAATGAGAAGGTGATATCGCGTAAAAAGTCACATTTTAACACCGATATCTCTTTAATTTTGGAACTATATTTGGCATTTGGACTCAAATAAACAAACAAATCAATGAGAATCTATCAAGAAGATCAAAATGAAGATGCACGAGAAAAATCAAGTAAAACGGACGAAAAATGAAGATTCCACGCACATTTGAAGATTCAGGACATCCGAAATAAGACTTAGAGACAAAGTACCTGTTGTGGGTAGAATTTTCACTAACCATGCAGGATCCTGGATTAGCTACTACACTGATTGTTTGTAAGGATCCTAGACTACTCTTGAATAACTTGTACACAGGATACTGAGTCTACAATTGGGATAAGAAAAGGTATGATCCTGACTTGCTATATTATGCAGGATCCTCAGGTATGACTGTAACACCCCCAACTTTAATGGTTTGCGGAAGCACGATTTGGGTGTTACTAATCAATAACAAAGCACAAAGATATATAGTAAACGACTCTATATGCGTCGTTTTAACAAAAAATATATTGACATTAAAATGTTTACAACATGTATGGCTTTACATAGCTCGAGTTTAAATAAACGGAGATTTCAGTACATAAGTACTTGTACAAAATATACTAATGAAAGAAAATCTCAAACGTCTGTATGCTGACTCGAGCTAAAAGTCCTGAAGCAGAAACAACCTATTGCTTGGTACCTGCGATACATGCTAAAACGGGTCAGCTAAAGCTGGTGAGCTCACAGGTTTGAAACCAGATAATATAGTATGAACCGCAAGATTTAAATAATTGAATTGCATCCAGCAATTGATAATGTATATGTATACAGCCATGAGCACATAGTTGAGCTTAACTCGAGGGCCGGGTCCCCTAAAGAGAATTCCGGGCGAGGTGCCTCCACGAATGCCTAATCAACATTCGTCTTCCTAAATATTAGTACGTCCGTTTACCCGGTTAGTGCTTGCTAACCCGAACGAGGAGGGTCAATCCTATGTGGTACCATATACTAATATTCACGCTACAACGTATTAACAACTATGCTGACGGAGGACTTTAAATGATTAGTTGTGAAAAACTCATGTAGTATATGGAAATGTTTGTACTTGCGTTCACATGTTAAAAATGAGCAATATATCACACCCCTGAATAAATAGTAAAAAGAGGGGCTATGAGACTCACCTGAGTCTGAAAGCGTTTGAATAAACGTAAGTTGATTAGCCAAGTGATGAAGTCCAAAGACTTGTAACCTGAGGGTGTCCACGACACGCGATGGTTATTAATACGAGTCGGTATCTCAAAGGACTACCTTTGTAGTTGTTATACAACTATATATGTCCAAATTACTACGATTTGGTTGATTATTAGATTTGTGTTTTGAAAACGTGTACGGGCCGTTGGTGACAGATTCATGATATTAACCTCAACATTATTATCTTGTTTTTCTAAGTATATTGCTTGTATTATATATATACCAATGTATTCCGGAAGTCGTGTAGTTGAAAGTTTAAAGTTTTACTAGTCCAACACTTAGTGGAAAAATCTGAGATTTCTGTGTTTTGCGACACAATATGCGACACAAAAGTTTGCCATGCGACACAAGGGTTGTGTCGCATAAGGATGCGACACAAGAGCTTAGCGACACAAGGGTTGTGTCGCATAAGCGTACGATGCTGATTTAACAGCGACATAAGGATTGTGTCGCAAGGGATTTGCGACATAAGGTACAAAATAATGGTTGTGTCGCAAGACTTACGACACTAATTATTTAGTACGACACAAGGTGCGACATAACCGGTTTTATGCGACATAAGCTGCGACACAAGGCTTGTGTCGCAAAGATGAACACCAAGTCAGTACCCAGCGACTGACGCGTTTTTCCGATCCAAAACTCAATTTTAACATACTTTTAGGCTATAAAATCGTGTTCTCTTCCTAGTATAGGACATATATAAGTTATATAAACAACTAACAAGTGAAAATACTAAGAATCGAGAGGTTTTGGGATTTTGTCGGAAACTTACAAAGTGGCGAAATGGAAATCCGGAAAGATAGAAGTGTAGATCGTTGCGAGGTGGTCGTGAATCTCTAAAAATCTTGCTAATCCGGGTGCGTATAAGGGTGTTATTTGGCGATTTTAGTGGATGTGGTGGTTTGGTGATTTTGGAGAAAAAGAAGAGAGGAGAGAGAGAAAGAAAGATGAGAAATGAGAGAAAAGAGAAAGGGAGGTGGAGGTTGTAGGTGGAAGTCCCACTTTTCAGCCTCCATCTCCGTGCTCCGTGCAGTGTTCGTTTTCTCCGTCATTTAACGTTTTAATAAATATTTTATATGTTTAATTATAAGTTTTAAAATACAAATTATTACGCGTTATTTTTATTGAAATATTTCACCAATTACGTTATATTTGAGTTATAAAACATAACTTAGTTCGTTTTATTTGTTTGTGCGTTTATTATTTTAAGGCGTGTAAGTTTTGTTTGTACGATACGATTTATAATTGGAATACTATTAGAATAATATTTTTGACATAATAGCGTTATTTGTGCAAAATGTTTCACCAACGTCCGTATTTATGGAACCGAAATACATTCGATTTAAATTGCGTACGATTTAATCAAATCGCAAAGTTTGTATATATTCATCAATATATAATTCGATACATTAATTAGCTGTGACACCCCCAAATTTAATGATTTGCGGAAGCTTGATTTGGGTGTCACTAATCAATATACAAAGCACATAAGATATAATGAACGACCACTATATGCGTCGTTTTAAACTTGTATAGATAAAGTAAATGTTTACATCAAAATATTGTTACATTAGCTCGGTTCCTGAAATTGAGAGATTACATAGCATAATTACTTTTACAAAATATAATAATGCAGTCCAATCTCTAGTTGTATGTATGCTGACTCGAGCTAATAATTCCTGCTTGTGCAGCCAAACTACTGCTGGGTACCTGTGATAAATACTAAAATGGGTCAGCGAAAACGCTGGTGAGCTCACAGGTTTGTATGTCAATGTATAGTTGTAAGAACCGCAAGATTTATATTGAATTTAAAATGCAATTAAGCAAGATAAAAGTTATACTGTCCATGAGCACATAGTCTGAGCTTAACTTGATTTGTCAGGCCCAATTAAGGAAACCTAACTTGAAATGCCTCCTACGAGTGCCTAATCAACACTCGTCTTCCCAAATGCTAATACATCCGTTTGACCGGTTAGTGCGTGCTAACCCGGATGAGGATTGTCAATCCCATATGATATCATATACTAACATTCACGCTATAAATACTAGAGACTATGCTATGGAGGACTTTAAATTGATTAGCTTGAAACTCATGTAGTATTTGAAGTTTGGCACTTGCGTTCTACTTGTAAAACAAAATGAAGTAGTAATATCACACCCCTAGTAAAAGTAGTGAAAATGGGGCCATGAAACTCACCTGGTTCTTGAAGTGTTTAACTTAATACACTTGAAGTAATTAGCTGTGAGTTGGTGTCCAAAGGCTTGAAACCTGAATGTGTCCACGACACTTAAATTGTCATTAATTGTATTGGTAACCCGAAAGACTACCATTTGAATTGTTTGTCTAACTTAATGTCCAAATTACCCCGATTTGGTTGATTGTTTTGTTACAAGTTACTACGACTTGTTTGGAATAAGTTGATACAAGTTACAACGACTTGTTTGAATAAGTTGGTACAAGTTACAACGACTTGTTTGATTGAATTATCTAAGTTACTATGACTTAGTTGATTTAATTGTGTATTTGAAAATGTGTACGGCCCGTTGGTGACGGTTGAAACGATAGTTCTAAAATGTTATTATATTGTTGCTACAGTGAATTGCTACAGTAAAATTTGACTTTTCTACAGTAACTTTGACTTCGAAAATTTTGAGGTTTGAAGATTCTGTTTTGTGCGACGTAGCCTGCGACGCAGGCTGCGACGTAAGGTTTTTGCGACGAAAAGGGTTGCGTCGCCAAAGTCAACAGTGCTAAGTCAATAGCAACGTAGGGTGCTACGTCGCTTATGCGACGTAGGTTCGGTTTGCGACGTTAAGGTCTGCGTCGCTATGTGCGACATTCGCAAGTCAATGCGACGTAATAGGCTGCGTCGCTATATGCGACGTTGGGGATATGGTGCGACGTAGGTCGCTGCGTCGCTATATGCGACGTTGGGGATATAGTGCGACGTAGGTCGCTGCGTCGCATTTGCTCCAGGCCAAATGTGACGTACGGGGTCTGATCGGAGTTTCAACCTCAAAAACGCATTTTCCGGCCATCGATCGGCATAATATTTTTACCCAACCCATTTTAGGACATTACAAGGTTATACAAACAACTAGCAAGTTATAAAACTTAAAAACGAGAGTTTTCGGAGTTGTGTCGGAAACTTACAAATCGCCGAAATGAAATTCCGGAAAGATAGGATTGTAGATCGTCGCGAGGTGGTCGTTTATTTCCAAAGGGGCTTGAAGATCCAAGGTCGTTTAAGGTGTTTATTTGTTGATTTTGGATGGTTTGGTGGTGATGAAACTTGAGAGAAATTAGAGAGGAGAGAGATAGAGAAAAAGAGAAATGAGAGAAAAGTGGGTGAGAGTGGGAGGTTAAACTCCCACTTTCGCCCCGTGTTCCCGCTCCGTGTGGTGTTCGTTTACTCCGTCGTTTGAACGTTAAATATTTATTTTCTATGTTTTAATATACGTTTTAAAATACGAATAATTATTCAGTATTTTTGTTGAAGTATTTTACTAACTATTTAATAATTACATTATAAAAGATGAATTGTATCGTTTTGTTTGCGCAATTACATTTTATTCGCGTTTATATCAATTATGTGATAAAACTTGGATACTAAATATCATTGACATAATATTTTTAAGTACAATAACGTTATTAAAATCCTTGTATTACTTAAATCAATTTTTCACCAACGTCCGTATTTATTGTATCGAAATTCATTCGATTTGAAACTCGTACGATTTAAACAAATCGCATAATTGTAGATATATATATTCAACAATATATATAATAATTGATACATTAATTAGCCTAACACAGAACTAATTACATGTATTACACTTGATTAGGCACTAAACTATAGTCCTAAATTGACGGTTGTCACATTCTCCCCCTGTTAGGAGAATTTCGTCCCGAAATTTAAGTTGAAGTCGTGTTTGACGTTGAATCGGTGAAGAGTTGAGGATACTTGAGTCGCATTTGGTCTTCCCGTTCCCAGGTAAATTCCGGACCGCGCCGCGAATTCCACCTAACCTTGACGATAGGAATACGACTTTGTTTAAGTTGTTTGACCTCACGGTCCATGATCTCGGCGGGTTCCTCAACAAAGTGAAGTTTCTCGTCAACTCGAATTTCATCGAGTGGAATGATAAGTGTCTCATCAGACAGACACTTCTTCAGATTTGAAACATGAAATGTGGGATGCACGCTGCTGAGTTCAGATGGCAGCTGCAATCGATAAGCCACTGGACCAATCCTTTCGAGGATCTCGAATGGTCCTATGTATCTGGGATTCAACTTCCCTCGTTTGCCAAATTGGATTACGCGGCGATACCTTGAGTAGAACTCGATCCCCAACCTGGAACTCGAGTGGTTTGCGTCTCACGTCTGCATAACTTTTCTGACGATCACGCGCGGCCTTAAGCTTGTTTTGGATTTCAACGATTCTCTCGGTCGTTTCGTGAATGATTTCTGGACCTGTGAGTTGGCTATCCCCAACTTCGGTCCAACAGATAGGTGATCGGCACTTACGACCGTACAGTGCCTCGAAGGGTGCCGCTTTGATGCTGGTATGATAACTGTTGTTGTAGGAGAACTCGCACAATGGTAGATGTTTTTCCCAGTTTACACCGAAGTCTACTACGCAGGCCCGTAGCATATCTTCAAGTGTTTGAATGGTTCGTTCACTTTGGCCGTCGGTTTGAGGATGGTATGCGGTACTCATATCAAGTCGAGTACCCAGAGATTTTTGAAGTGATTGCCAAAATTGTGAAGTGAAACGACTATCTCTATCGGAGATAATTGAGATTGGAACGCCGTGTTTGGTCACGATTTCCTTCAGGTAGATTCTGGTGAGGCGTTCCATTTTGTCGGATTCCTTGATTGCCAGGAAGTGAGCAGACTTTGTGAGACGATCCACGATCACCCAAATGGTATCGCAACCGCTCGATGACTTGGGTAGTTTGGTTATGAAATCCATGGCAATTTGTTCCCATTTCCATTCAGGAAGACTGGGTTGTTGAAGTAAACCGGAAGGTTTTTTATATTCGATTTTGACTTTGGAGCAAGTAAGGCATTTGCTGACATAGGTGGCGATTTCAGATTTCATGTTCGGCCACCAGTAGAAGTCCTTGATACCGTGGTACATTTTATCGGACCCCAGGTGGATAGAATATTTAGACTTGTGAGCTTCATCCATCACCAAGTCTCGTAGGTTCCCAAATTTAGGCAACCAGATTCGGTTTGAGAAATACCTAATTCCGTTAGGTCTGATTTCGAATTGTTTATCCATGCCCCGCAAGGCTTCATCTTTGACAATTTTCGGGTTTTAAGGCTTCGAGTTGAGCAGTGAGAATTTGAATGTTTAAATTGTTGTGAATGGTCATACTGAGGGCTCGAACCCGAAGTGGTTTCACTCGCTCTTTTCGACTGAGGGCGTCAGCAACAACATTTGCTTTGCCTGGATGATATTTGAGTTCGCAGTCGTAATCCGTAAGTAACTCGACCCATCGATGTTGCCTCATGTTAAGATCCTTCTGATCGAATATGTGTTGAAGGCTTTTATGGTCGGTAAAGATTGTGCATCTGGTACCGTAAAGGTAATGTCTCCAGATTTTGAGGGCAAAAACGACGGCTCCAAGCTCGAGGTCGTGGGTGGTGTAATTCTTTTCATGAATCTTAAGCTGTCGGGAAGCATAAGCTATGACTTTGTCTCGTTGCATAAGCACACAACCGAGACCTTGATGTGAAGCATCGCAGTATACCACGAAGTCATCGGTGCCTTCGGGTAATGAGAGGATAGGAGCACTGCAAAGCTTTTGTTTTAAGAGTTGGAATGCCAACTCTTGTTTATCAGTCCAGTCAAACTTTTTGTCTTTCTGGGTCAGCGTCGTGAGTGGTATGGCTATCTTGGAGAAATTTTCAATGAATCGTCGATAGTATCCGGCCAGTCCCAAAAACTGCCGTACTTCGGTCGGAGTGGTTGGCGATTGCCAGTCTTTGATAGCCTCGATTTTTGACGGGTCAACGTGAATTCCCTGACTGTCAATCACGTGACCAAGGAATTGAACGGTTTTGATCCAGAACTCACACTTAGAGAACTTGGCATAGAGCTCCTCGTGTTTAAGTAGTTCAAGGATGGTTCTGAGGTGTTGCGCATGCTCTTCTTTGCTTCGTGAATATATGAGGATGTCATCGATGAAGACAATGACAAACTTATCAAGGTAAGGTTTACACACCCGATTCATAAGGTCCATGAATACAGCCGGTGCATTGGTTAGGCCGAATGGCATCACTTGGAATTCGTAATGCCCGTAACGAGTTCTGAAAGCGGTTTTTGGAATATCGGCATCGCGAACACGCAATTGGTGATAACCGGATCGGAGTTCAATCTTTGAATAACAACTCGACCCTTGAAGTTGGTCGAACAGGTCATCGATTCGAGGGAGTGGATACCGGTTCTTGACAGTTAACTTGTTCAACTCCCGATAGTCGATACACATTCGAAAAGAACCATCTTTCTTCTTAACAAATAGGACCGGAGCTCCCCAAGGTGAAGAACTCGGCCTGATAAACCCTCGTTCCAGGAGTTCCTGTAACTGGGTGGACAGCTCCTGAAGTTCGGATGGAGCTAAACGGTATGGTGCTCGGGCCACAGGCGCAGCACCTGGTACAAGATCGATCGAGAACTCAACCTGTCTTGGTGGTGGTAGACCAGGCAGTTCCTCAGGAAAGACTTCTAGAAAGTCTCGAACAATTGGAACATCCTCAAGTCGCTTCTCCTCCGACTTTTTCTCCATGATGTGCGCGAGGATTGATGGATAACCCTTTCTCAGAAATTTCCGGGTTTTAAGACAAGAGATGATGTTAAGCCTCGTCCCTCCGGTCTCCCCCTGTATGACTAGGGTTCTACCGACAGTGAGAGGTATGCGAACAATTTTGTCATAGCAGATGATTTCGGCGCGATGTTTGGATAACCAATCCATGCCTACGATGACATCGAAACTTCCTATCTCAACAGGCATAAGATCTATGGAGAAGATTTCGTCGGCTAGATTTAAAGTGCAATTAGGTATCACACTATTGGTTTCTATCATTTGGCCATTAGCTAGCTCTACTGTGTACTTAACGTCTAAAGCAACAGGTGTAATGTCAAGTAGAGGGCAAAATTCATCGGAAATAAAACTCCTATCGGCACCAGTATCAAACAGAATGGAAGCAGTTAAATTGTTGAGGAGGAACATACCCGTGACCACATTCGGGTCCTGACGGGCGTCCCCTGAGTTGATCACGAAGGCGCTACTTTTAGTGTTGTTATTGTTGCGGTGGTGGTTGTTGTTGCCCTTGTTCTTCAATTTTGGGCAAGAATCCCTAAAGTGTCCTGGGTTTCCACATTCGTAGCAGGACTTAGGTTGTCGGGCATTTTTGTCGGATGGGTTGTTGTTGGATCTGGGAGCTCGGCAATCCTTAGTCGAATGCCCGTACCTCCTGCAGTTGTTGCAAGGGGTATTGCACTGACCAAAGTGGTGATAGTTACACTTGGGACAATAAGGTCTGTCCCCGGTGTAGCTGCGGGTGGTTTCAGAGTTTGAGGTGTAGACTTGGATGGCGTTGCTTTTCTTGTTTGAGTTGTGGTGGTGTTCAGTGGATTTGCGTTTGTTGTTGTTGGAGGATGAGGTGTTGGAGGTCTCACGGCTGACAACTAGAGCCATGAGTTCGTGGGCCAATCGAATGGCACTCTCAGTCGTAGTTGGTTTGGATGAGGCGACGTTTCCCTGGATGTTCTCGGGGAGTCCACGAATGTATTTCTTAATGCCCTTACTTTCTGGTTCGACTAAACCCGTGCATAATAAAGCAAACTGCTGAAACTTGGTGGTATATTCAGCAACATCATTTCCCTGCACCGTCAGGTGCCAGAATTCTTCCTCTAGCCTGTGTAATTCCTCTTCAGGACAGTACTTTTCTGTCAGCTTCTTTTTCAGTTCGGCCCAAGGAAGTCGATTTGCAACCTCAAGGCCTACAGAGTTTGCGTGGGTTTTCCACCACGTGAGTGCACCTTCCTGAAAGGTGTAAGCAGCGAATTTGACCTTGTTGTTCTCAGTGCAATCGCAGAGACTGAAAACAGATTCCATGCGCTCAATCCAACGAATTAAGCCAATGGCACCTTCCGTGCCCTTGAAGTATAGCGGTTTACAGCTAAGAAAGTCCTTATAGGAGCAGGGTTTGGGTGGTGGAGTATTGGTTGCTGTGTCCTCGCTACCGGGTGGTGTTCAGGTAGCCAAGGCTTCGGTCACACTGCGGGCAATGATTCCCGCAATCTCAGCTTCGCTAAGGGTAATTTGACGACGAGGAGGCATGATGCTGAGTAAGAAAGAACAAGGAAATGAAATAAGATACTAGTCCGAGTGTGATGAACTAGTGGTGTGTTTGTCATCCCAAGACAAAACGTTAGAGAGAAAGAGGCCTATATTCATATAATATAATATAGCCTAAAGTTGTACTGAGGTCTATTCATGTAAATATACGTATATCACATAATAACCTATTGAGTGTCTAGCACAGACGTGTTTTGAGTCCCGTTTCTCTCGAGGTCAGAGTCAACTAAAGTATCCTGTTCAGCCATAACTTCCTTCAGGTCTTACATCATCTTTATTTAATTGTACATAGTTGATCAAGCTATGTTAAATTAAATTCGTATGCTGTAATCCCTGAACTGGTTATACCTAATAGGGAATACTGCCTAACGGTCATAGTCTAGGTCTACTAAATGCAACCTAGTTCACTATAACCTTAGGCTCTGATACCAATCTGTGACACCCCCAAATTTAATGATTTGCGGAAGCTTGATTTGGGTGTCACTAATCAATATACAAAGCACATAAGATATAATGAACGACCACTATATGCGTCGTTTTAAACTTGTATAGATAAAGTAAATGTTTACATCAAAATATTGTTACATTAGCTCGGTTCCTGAAATTGAGAGATTACATAGCATAATTACTTTTACAAAATATAATAATGCAGTCCAATCTCTAGTTGTATGTATGCTGACTCGAGCTAATAATTCCTGCTTGTGCAGCCAAACTACTGCTGGGTACCTGTGATAAATACTAAAATGGGTCAGCGAAAACGCTGGTGAGCTCACAGGTTTGTATGTCAATGTATAGTTGTAAGAACCGCAAGATTTATATTGAATTTAAAATGCAATTAAGCAAGATAAAAGTTATACTGTCCATGAGCACATAGTCTGAGCTTAACTTGATTTGTCAGGCCTAATTAAGGAAACCTAACTTGAAATGCCTCCTACGAGTGCCTAATCAACACTCGTCTTCCCAAATGCTAATACATCCGTTTGACCGGTTAGTGCGTGCTAACGCGGATGAGGATTGTCAATCCCATATGATATCATATACTAACATTCACGCTATAAATACTAGAGACTATGCTATGGAGGACTTTAAATTGATTAGCTTGAAACTCATGTAGTATTTGAAGTTTGGCACTTGCGTTCTACTTGTAAAACAAAATGAAGTAGTAATATCACACCCCTAGTAAAAGTAGTGAAAATGGGGCCATGAAACTCACCTGGTTCTTGAAGTGTTTAACTTAATACACTTGAAGTAATTAGCTGTGAGTTGGTGTCCAAAGGCTTGAAACCTGAATGTGTCCACGACACTTAAATTGTCATTAATTGTATTGGTAACCCGAAAGACTACCATTTGAATTGTTTGTCTAACTTAATGTCCAAATTACCCCGATTTGGTTGATTGTTTTGTTACAAGTTACTACGACTTGTTTGGAATAAGTTGATACAAGTTACAACAACTTGTTTGAATAAGTTGGTACAAGTTACAACGACTTGTTTGATTGAATTATCTAAGTTACTATGACTTAGTTGATTTAATTGTGTATTTGAAAATGTGTACGGCCCGTTGGTGACGGTTGAAACGATAGTTCTAAAATGTTATTATATTGTTGCTACAGTGAATTGCTACAGTAAAATTTGACTTTTCTACAGTAACTTTGACTTCGAAAATTTTGAGGTTTGAAGATTCTGTTTTGTGCGACGTAGCCTGCGACGTAAGGTTTTTGCGACGAAAAGGGTTGCGTCGCCAAAGTCAACAGTGCTAAGTCAATAGCGACGTAGGGTGCTACGTCGCTTATGCGACGTAGGTTCGGTTTGCGACGTTAAGGTCTGCGTCGCTATGTGCGACATTCGCAAGTCAATGCGACGTAATAGGCTGCGTCGCTATATGCGACGTTGGGGATATGGTGCGACGTAGGTCGCTGCGTCGCTATATGCGACGTTGGGGATATAGTGCGACGTAGGTCGCTGCGTCGCATTTGCTCCAGGCCAAATGTGACGTACGGGGTCTGATCGGAGTTTCAACCTCAAAAACGCATTTTCCGGCCATCGATCGGCATAATATTTTTACCCAACCCATTTTAGGACATTACAAGGTTATACAAACAACTAGCAAGTTATAAAACTTAAAAATGAGAGTTTTCGGAGTTGTGTCGGAAACTTACAAATCGCCGAAATGAAATTCCGGAAAGATAGGATTGTAGATCGTCGCGAGGTGGTCGTTTATTTCCAAAGGGGCTTGAAGATCCAAGGTCGTTTAAGGTGTTTATTTGTTGATTTTGGATGGTTTGGTGGTGATGAAACTTGAGAGAAATTAGAGAGGAGAGAGATAGAGAAAAAGAGAAATGAGAGAAAAGTGGGTGAGAGTGGGAGGTTAAACTCCCACTTTCGCCCCGTGTTCCCGCTCCGTGTGGTGTTCGTTTACTCCGTCGTTTGAACGTTAAATATTTATTTTCTATGTTTTAATATACGTTTTAAAATACGAATAATTATTCAGTATTTTTGTTGAAGTATTTTACTAACTATTTAATAATTACATTATAAAAGATGAATTGTATCGTTTTGTTTGCGCAATTACATTTTATTCGCGTTTATATCAATTATGTGATAAAACTCGGATACTAAATATCATTGACATAATATTTTTAATTACAATAACGTTATTAAAATCCTTGTATTACTTAAATCAATTTTTCACCAACGTCCGTATTTATTGTATCGAAATTCATTCGATTTGAAACTCGTACGATTTAAACAAATCGCATAATTGTAGATATATATATTCAATAATATATATAATAATTGATACATTAATTAGCCTAACACAGAACTAATTACATGTATTACACTTGATTAGGCACTAAACTATAGTCCTAAATTGACGGTTGTCACATTAGCCTAACACAGAACTAATTACATGTATTAACAGAGAATTAGGCACTAATTACTAGTCCTAATTTGGCGGGTGTTACATTCTCCCCCTGTTAAGAGAATTTCGTCCCGAAATTTAAGTTGAGGTCGCGTTTGATGAAGGATCGGGAAATAAATGAGGATACTTGAGTCGCATTTGGTCTTCCCGTTCCCAAGTGAATTCCGGACCGCGCCGCGAATTCCATCTGACTTTGACGATGGGAATACGACTTTGTTTTAGTTGCTTGACCTCACGGTAAACGATTTCTGCGGGTTCCTCAACAAAATGAAGTTTGGTGTCAACGCGAATCTCGTCAAGTGGTATGATAAGTGTCTCATTGGACAGGCATTTCTTTAAGTTAGAAATGTGAAAGGTAAGGTGCACGCTGCTGAGTTCGGATGGCAGCTGCAATCGATATGCCACGGGGCCAATCCGTTCGAGGATCTCAAAAGGCCCGATGTACCTGGGATTTAACTTCCCGCGTTTGCCAAAACGGATGACGCCTTTCCAAGGCGATACTTTTAAGAGTACTCGGTCCCCAACTTGGAACTCGAGTGGTTTGCGTCTCACGTCAGCGTAACTTTTCTGACGATCACGTGCGGCTTTGAGTCGGTTTTGTATTTCCACAATTTTCTCAGTGGTGGCGTGTATGAGTTCAGGACCAATGAGTTGGCTGTCTCCCACTTCGGTCCAACAAATCGATGATCGGCACTTACGACCGTATAGTGCCTCAAAGGGTGCAGCCTTAATGCTGGCGGGATAGCTGTTATTGTAGGAAAATTCGCATAACGGTAGGTGTCTTTCCCAGTTTGTACCGAAATCAACTACATAGGCGCGTAGCATATCTTCCAGTGTCTGAATGGTTCGTTCACTTTGGCCATCGGTTTGGGGATGGTATGCGGTACTCATATCAAGACGGGTACCCATTGCTTTATGAAGTGATTGCCAAAAGTGAGAGGTGAAGCGGGCATCTCTATCGGAGATAATCGAGGTTGGAACACCGTGTTGAGAAACAATTTCTTTGATGTAGATTTGTGCAAGGCGCTCCATTTTATCGTTTTCGTTGATTGCCAGGAAATGAGCAGATTTGGTGAGACGATCGACGATCACCCAAATGGTATCGCAACCGCTCGACGACTTGGGTAGTTTGGTTATGAAATCCATGGCAATTTGTTCCCATTTCCATTCAGGGATTTCAGGTTGTTGGAGTAAACCAGAAGGTTTTTGATGTTCGGTTTTGACTTTTGAGCAAGTAAGGCACTTGCTGACATAAGTGGCGATTTCGGCTTTCATGTTCGGCCACCAATAAAATTCCTTGATGCCGTGGTACATCTTATCGGATCCCGGATGGATAGAATATTTAGACTTGTGAGCTTCATCCATCACCAAGTCTCGTAGGTTCCCAAAATTAGGCAACCAGATTCGGTTTGAGAAATACCTAATCCCGTTATGTCTGATTTCGAATTGTTTGTCAATACCCCGCAAGGCTTCGGTTCTGACATTTTCAGGTTTCAGGGCTTCGATCTGAGCGGTATGAATCTGAATGGTAAGATCGTTGTGAATGGTCGTACTGAGGGCTCGGACTCGAAGTGGTTTTGGTCGTTCCTTTCGACTGAGGGCATCGGCAACAACATTAGCCTTCCCTGGATGGTACTTGATCTCGCAATCGTAATCGGTAAGCAACTCGACCCATCGACATTGCCTCATGTTAAGATCTTTTTGATCGAAGATATGTTGGAGACTTTTATGATTGGTAAAAATTGTGCACTTAGTGCCGTAAAGATAATGTCTCCAGATTTTGAGAGCAAAAACGACAGCTCCAAGTTCGAGATCATGAGTGGTGTAGTTCTTTTCGTGGACTTTGAGTTGTCGTGAGGCGTAGGCAATAACTTTGTCCCGTTGCTTCAGCACGCAACCGAGACCTTGATGGGAAGCATCGCAGTATACCACGAAGTCATCGGTGCCTTCGGGTAAGGATAGAATGGGAGCACTGCAAAGCTTTTGTTTCAATAATTGAAAGGCCGACTCCTGTTTATCAGTCCAATTGAACTTCTTTTCTTTCTGAGTCAGTACCGTGAGTGGCTGAGCTATTTTAGAGAAAGTTTCGATGAATCGCCGATAGTACCCAACAAGACCCAAAAATTGACGTACTTCAGTTGCAGTGGTGTGTGCTTGCCAGTCTTTGATAGCCTCGATTTTTGATGGGTCAACGTGAATTCCCTGACTGTCGATCACGTGACCAAGGAATTGGACGGTTTTTATCCAGAATTCACACTTAGAGAATTTGGCTTAAAGCTCCTCGTGTCTAAGTAGTTCTAGGATGGTTTTGAGGTGTTGCGCATGTTCTTGCTCGTTGCGCGAGTAAATGAGTATGTCATCGATAAAGACAATGACAAACTTGTCGAGGTAAGGTTTACACACCCGATTCATGAGGTCCATGAACACAGCCGGTGCGTTGGTTAGACCGAATGGCATCACCTGAAATTCGTAGTGCCCGTATCGAGTTCTGAAAGCGGTTTTTGGAATGTCGCAGTCGCGAACACGTAGCTGATGGTAGCCTGATCGCAGGTCGATTTTTGAGTAGAAACTTGAACCCTGAAGTTGGTCGAATAGATCATCAATGCGAGGAAGTGGGTATCGGTTTTGGACGGTCAATTTGTTCCACTCTCGATAGTCGATGCACATTCGGAATGAACCGTCCTTCTTTTTAACAAATAAGACCGGAGCTCCCCAAGGTGAAGAACTCGTTCTAATGAATCCCCTATCCAGGAGTTCCTGTAACTGGGTGGACAACTCCTGAAGTTCAGATGGGGCTAAACGGTACGGTGCGCGGGCCACCGGTGCGGCACCCGGCACGAGATCGATTGAGAACTCAACCTGTCTAGGTGGAGGTAGACCAGGTAGTTCTTCCGGAAAGACTTCAGGAAAGACTCTAACAATTGGCACATCCTCTAGTCACTTCTCCTCTGACTTCTTCTCTGTGATGTGTGCGAGTATTGCAGGGTAACCCTTTCTCAGAAATTTTCGGGTTTTTAAGCAAGAGATGATATTGAGTCTCGTCCCACCGGTCTCCCCCTGTATGATCAAGGTTCTACTGACGGCGAGTGGGATACGGACGATCTTATCGTAACAAACGATTTCGGCTCGGTGTTTGGACAACCAGTCCATTCCAATGATGACGTCGAAACTTTCGATTTCAACGGGTACAAGATCGATTGAAAAGGTTTCGTCAGCTAGGTTTAAAGTGCAATTAGGTATCACACTATTGGTTTCTATAAGTTTTCCATTTGCTAGCTCTACAGTGTACTTAACATCTAAGGCAACAGGAGTGATGTCAAGTAGTGGGCAAAAGTCATCAGAGATAAAGCTTCTATCAGCAACAGTATCAAATAGAATAGAAGCAGTTAAGTTGTTGAGGAGGAACATACCCGAGACCACATTCAGGTCTTGGCGAGCGTCCCCGGAGTTGATGACGAAGGCTCTACTTCGGGTGTTGTTGTTGTTGCTGCTGTTGTTGTTGTTGTTCTTCAGCTTTGGGCACGTGTCCCTGAAGTGCCCGGGGTTACCACACTCAAAGCAGACTTTGGGTGTTCTGGTGTTGTTAGGGTTGTTGTTGGTAGGGGAACGGCAATCCTGGGTGAGGTGACCATACCTCTTGCAATTGCTTCAAAAGGAGCCACAAGAACCTTCGTGGTGGCGGCTGCACTTGGAACAATAGGGTTTGCTCCCAGTGTAGCCCCGTTTGATGTCTGTGGTGGTGTTGTAGGCTTTGATGGTGTCGGATTTCTTGTTTTGTTGGTTTGGGTGGTTGTTGTGGTAGTTGGACCACTTTCTTTTGTTGTTGTGGGAGGATGAAGTGGGTGGTTCAGAACCTTGGCTCATTGCCATCAGGTCTTGGGCCAGTAGGATTGCACCGTCAATGGTGGTTTGTTTGAAGAGGCAACGTGCCCCCGAACAGGCTCAGGAAGACCAAGGATGTACTTCCTGATTTTATGATGTTCTGTGCTTACCATGGCTGGGCGGAGGGCAGCGAGTTGCTGGAATCTGGTGGTGTAACCATCGATTTACTGCCCTGAACTTTTAGGTTCCAGAACTCCTCGTCCAGCTTTTGGAGTTTGTCGATCGAACATACTTGGCAGTGAGTTTTGCTTTCAAGTCCTCCCAAGAGAGTTGGTAGGCAGTGTCAGCACCCACTGATTGGGAATATGAGTTCCACCAAGAGTGGGCATCATCTTCGAGGGAGCAGGTGGCGAAATTAACTTTGTTGTTTTCCGCGCATTTGCTGACGCGGAAAACAGTTTCCATCTTTTTGAACCATCTGATTAGTCCGATGGCTCCCTCAGTACCCTTGAAGCTTGAGGGTTTGCAGCTCTGAAAGTCCTTGTAAGAACAAGGTTTAGCAGCGGGGGTTTCAGCGGCATCGCTGTTTCTCCCGGAATTCTGTGGAGTATTCCGAGCTAGGGCTTCAGTCACAGCCTGGGTTATGAGTGACGTAAGCTAAGCATCGGTGTATGGTCTTGTCTTTGGCGGCATGATTCTTCAATAAAAGAAATGAAGATACATGAGATTTTGTAGGAATTTGTAATTGTCACAGATGCTCATGTATAACAGCGGTAATACATATCATCAATATGAAAAATGGCAATTAATATGAGTTGAAACAGCAAGGAATATTTGATAGATAATACGAGATCAAAGGTTACATCCCATGGATGTATTACAAAAGGCGTCAGGAATTGTTACATCCGACCGAATCATAAAGTAGTGCTTAAGTAGTTACTAGATTACAGGATAGATTACAAGACAAGGACTACACTAGTCTCAACGTAGATTAATTTGTTCCATCATTTCAATGAGACGATCCACCGTATTTGCAAGTCTGCTGGCCTGTCGGGCATTGTCTTCAGCCAATGCAGTCGCTGTACCAATCCACGGGCATATTCTTCCGTTTCCCGTGAGCGTTGTTCACACTCTTCTAGTCTGTGTTTCAAGAGGGCGGTTTCTACGCTTATCTCCACCACTTTGTTGAAAAGAACGTCTACATTGTTAATGGTGGTTTCGTGATCCTCTGAGACTTGTTCGATGCGCTCGAGGGATGTAAATCTCCAGTTTTCGTTGGTTTCTTGGAGTTCGATGTCCATGGTGTTAAGCCGTTGCTCGTGACGGTGTAGCCTCGCGGCTAAACCTGGTAGAGTGAGGCGCGCAGGATATGGGCCAGCTCGAGGCAACCTGTGGTTCCTCCTAGCTACCCTCGGGTTTTGGGATCCATGAGGATGAGTTTGCGATGAATTGGGTGGGATGTTTGCCATTTCTGAGACAAAGCGTTAGAGAAAGTGAGACCTATCTATGTATATAAATAATAATATCACATAATAGCCTAGGGTGTCTAACACAAACATGTTTGAGTCTTGGTTCTCTCGAGGTCAGAGTCAACTAGTGTATTCCCGTTCAACATAACCATTTCAGACCTTACATCATCTTTCCTTAATTGTACATAGTTGATCAGGCTATGTTAAATTAAAGTCGTATGCTGTAATTCCTGAACCAATCATGCCTAGTAAGGCAATACTGCCTAACGGTCATAGTCTAGGCCCACTAAATGCAACCTAGTTCACAATAACCTTAGGCTCTGATACCAATCTGTAACACCCCCAACTTTAATGGTTTGCGGAAGCACGATTTGGGTGTTACTAATCAATAACAAAGCAAAAAGATATATAGTAAACGACTCTATATGCGTCGTTTTAACAAAAATATATTGACATTGAAATGTTTACAACATGTATGGCTTTACATAGCTCGAGTTTAAATAAAAGGAGATTTCAGTACATAAGTACTTGTACAAAATATACTAATGCAAGAAAATCTCAAACGTCTGTATGCTGACTCGAGCTAAAAGTCCTGAAGCAGAAACAACCTATTGCTTGGTACCTGCGATACATGCTAAAACGGGTCAGCTAAAGCTGGTGAGCTCACAGGTTTGAAACCAGATAATATAGTATGAACCGCAAGATTTAAATAATTGAATTGCATCCAGCAATTGATAATGTATATGTATACAGCCATGAGCACATAGTTGAGCTTAACTCGAGGGCCGGGTCCCCTAAAGAGAATTCCGGGCGAGGTGCCTCCACGAATACCTAATCAACATTCGTCTTCCTAAATATTAGTACGTCCGTTTACCCGGTTAGTGCTTGCTAACCCGAACGAGGAGGGTCAATCCTAAATGGTACCATATACTAATATTCACGCTACAACGTATTAACAACTATGCTGACGGAGGACTTTAAATGATTAGTTGTGAAAAACTCATGTAGTATATGGAAATGTTTGTACTTGCGTTCACATGTTAAAAATGAGCAATATATCACACCCCTGAATAAATAGTAAAAAGAGGGGCTATGAGACTCACCTGAGTCTGAAAGCGTTTAAATAAACGTAAGTTGATTAGCCGAGTGATGAAGTCCAAAGACTTGTAACCTGAGGGTGTCCACGACACGCGATGGTTATTAATACGAGTCGGTATCTCAAAGGACTACCTTTGTAGTTGTTATACAAGTATATATGTCCAAATTACTACGATTTGGTTGATTATTAGATTTGTGTTTTGAAAACGTGTACGGGCCGTTGGTGACAGATTCATGATATTAACCTCAACATTATTATCTTGTTTTTCTAAGTATCTTGCTTGTATTATATATATACCAATGTATTCCCGAAGTCGTGTAGTTGAAAGTTTAAAGTTTTACTAGTCCAACACTTAGTGGAAAAATCTGAGTTTTCTGTGTTTTGCAACACAATATGCGACACAAAAGTTTGCCATGCGACACAAGGGTTGTGTCGCATAAGGATGCGACACAAGAGCTTAGCGACACAAGGGTTGTGTCGCATAAGCGTACGATGCTGATTTAACAGCGACATAAGGATTGTGTCGCAAGGGATTTGCGACATAAGGTACAAAATAATGGTTGTGTCGCAAGACTTACGACACTAATTATTTAGTACGACACAAGGTGCGACATAACCGGTTTTATGCGACATAAGCTGCGACACAAGGCTTGTGTCGCAAAGATGAACACCAAGTCAGTACCCAACGACTGACGCGTTTTTCCGATCCAAAACTCAATTTTAACATACTTTTAGGCTATAAAATCGTGTTCTCTTCCTAGTATAGGACATATATAAGTTATATAAACAACTAACAAGTGAAAATACTAAGAATCGAGAGGTTTCGGGATTTTGTCGGAAACTTACAAAGTGGCGAAATGGAAATCCGGAAAGATAGAAGTGTAGATCGTTGCGAGGTGGTCGTGAATCTCTAAAAATCTTGCTAATCCGGGTGCGTATAAGGGTGTTATTTGGCGATTTTAGTGGATGTGGTGGTTTGGTGATTTTGGAGAAAAAGAAGAGAGGAGAGAGAGAAAGAAAGATGAGAAATGAGAGAAATGAGAGAAAAGAGAAAGGGAGGTGGAGGTTGTAGGTGGAAGTCCCACTTTTCAGCCTCCATCTCCGTGCTCCGTGCGGTGTTCGTTTTCTCCGTCATTTAACGTTTTAATAAATATTTTATATGTTTAATTATAAGTTTTAAAATACAAATTATTACGCGTTATTTTTATTGAAATATTTCACCAATTACGTTATATTTGAGTTATAAAACATAACTTAGTTCGTTTTATTTGTTTGTGCGTTTATTATTTTAAGGCGTTTAAGTTTTGTTTGTACGATACGATTTATAATTGGAATACTATTAGAATAATATTTTTGACATAATAGCGTTATTTGTGCAAAATGTTTCACCAACGTCCGTATTTATGGAACCGAAATACATTCGATTTAAATTGCGTACGATTTAATCAAATCGCAAAGTTTGTATATATTCATCAATATATAATTCGATACATTAATTAGCCTAACACAGAACTAATTACATGTATTAACAGAGAATTAGGCACTAATTACTAGTCCTAATTTGGCGGGTGTTACATTCTCCCCCTGTTAAGAGAATTTCATCCCGAAATTTAAGTTGAGGTCGCGTTTGATGAAGGATCGGGAGATAAATGAGGATACTTGAGTCGCATTTGGTCTTCCCGTTCCCAAGTGAATTCCGGACCGCGCCGCGAATTCCATCTGACTTTGACGATGGGAATACGACTTTGTTTTAGTTGCTTGACCTCACGGTCAACGATTTCTGCGGGTTCCTCAACAAAATGAAGTTTGGTGTCAACGCGAATCTCGTCAAGTGGTATGATAAGTGTCTCATTGGACAGGCATTTCTTTAAGTTAGAAATGTGAAAGGTAGGGTGCACGCTGCTGAGTTCGGATGGCAGCTGCAATCGATATGCCACGGGGCCAATCCGTTCGAGGATCTCAAAAGGCCCTATGTACCTGGGATTTAACTTCCCGCGTTTGCCAAAACGGATGACGCCTTTCCAAGGCGATACTTTTAAGAGTACTCGGTCCCCAACTTGGAACTCGAGTGGTTTGCGTCTCACGTCAGCGTAACTTTTCTGACGATCACGTGCGGCTTTGAGTCGGTTTTGTATTTCCACAATTTTCTCAGTGGTGGCGTGTATGAGTTCAGGACCAGTGAGTTGGCTGTCTCCCACTTCGGTCCAACAAATCGATGATCGGCACTTACGACCGTACAGTGCCTCAAAGGGTGCAGCCTTAATGCTGGCGGGATAGCTGTTATTGTAGGAAAATTCGCATAACGGTAGGTGTCTTTCCCAGTTTGTACCGAAATCAACTACGTAGGCGCGTAGCATATCTTCCAGTGTCTGAATGGTTCGTTCACTTTGGCCATCGGTTTGGGGATGGTATGCGGTACTCATATCAAGACGGGTACCCATTGCTTTATGAAGTGATTGCCAAAAGTGAGAGGTGAAGCGGGCATCTCTATCGGAGATAATCGAGGTTGGAAAACCGTGTTGAGAAACAATTTCTTTGATGTAGATTTGTGCAAGGCGCTCCATTTTATCGTTTTCCTTGATTGCCAGGAAATGAGCAGATTTGGTGAGACGATCGACGATCACCCAAATGGTATCGCAACCGCTCGACGACTTGGGTAGTTTGGTTATGAAATCCATGGCAATTTGTTCCCATTTCCATTCAGGGATTTCAGGTTGTTGGAGTAAACCAGAAGGTTTTTGATGTTCGGTTTTGACTTTTGAGCAAGTAAGGCACTTGCTGACATAAGTGGCGATTTCGGCTTTCATGTTCGGCCACCAATAAAATTCCTTGATGCCGTGGTACATCTTATCGGATCCCGGATGGATAGAATATTTAGACTTGTGAGCTTCATCCATCACCAAGTCTCGTAGGTTCCCAAAATTAGGCAACCAGATTCGGTTTGAGAAATACCTAATCCCGTTAGGTCTGATTTCGAATTGTTTGTCAATACCCCGCAAGGCTTCGGTTCTGACGTTTTCAGGTTTCAGGGCTTCGATCTGAGCGGTATGAATCTGAATGGTAAGATCGTTGTGAATGGTCGTACTGAGGGCTCGGACTCGAAGTGGTTTTGGTCGTTCCTTTCGACTGAGGGCATCGGCAACAACATTAGCCTTCCCTGGATGGTACTTGATCTCGCAATCGTAATCGATAAGCAACTCGACCCATCGACGTTGCTTCATGTTAAGATCTTTTTGATCGAAGATATGTTGGAGACTTTTATGATCGGTAAAAATTGTGCACTTAGTGCCGTAAAGATAATGTCTCCAGATTTTGAGAGCAAAAACGACAGCTCCAAGTTCGAGATCATGAGTGGTGTAGTTCTTTTCGTGGACTTTGAGTTGTCGTGAGGCGTAGGCAATAACTTTGTCCCGTTGCTTCAGCACGCAACCGAGACCTTGATGGGAAGCATCGCAGTATACCACGAAGTCATCGGTGCCTTAGGGTAAGGATAGAATGGGAGCACTGCAAAGCTTTTGTTTCAATAATTGAAAGGCCGACTCCTGTTTATCAGTCCAATTGAACTTCTTTTCTTTCTGAGTCAGTACCGTGAGTGGCTGAGCTATTTTAGAGAAATTTTCGATGAATCGCCGATAGTACCCAGCAAGACCCAAGAATTGACGTACTTCAGTTGCAGTGGTGTGTGCTTGCCAGTATTTGATAGCCTCGATTTTTGATGGGTCAACGTGAATTCCCTGACTGTCGATCACGTGACCAAGGAATTGGACGGTTTTTATCCAGAATTCACACTTAGAGAATTTGGCTTAAAGCTCCTCGTGTCTAAGTAGTTCTAGGATGGTTTTGAGGTGTTGCGCATGTTCTTGCTCGTTGCGCGAGTAAATGAGTATGTCATCGATAAAGACAATGACAAACTTGTCGAGGTAAGGTTTACACACCCGATTCATGAGGTCCATGAACACAGCCGGTGCGTTGGTTAGACCGAAGGGCATCACCTGAAATTCCTAGTGCCCGTATCGAGTTCTGAAAGCGGTTTTTGGAATGTCGCAGTCGCGAACACGTAGCTGATGGTAGCCTGATCGCAGGTCGATTTTTGAGTAGAAACTTGAACCCTGAAGTTGGTCGAATAGATCATCAATGCGAGGAAGTGGGTATCGGTTTTTGACGGTCAATTTGTTACACTCTCGATAGTCGATGCACATTCGGAATGAACCATCCTTCTTTTTAACAAATAAGACCGGAGCTCCCGAAGGTGAAGAACTCGGTCTAATGAATCCCCTATCCAGGAGTTCCTGTAACTGGGTGGACAACTCCTGAAGTTCAGATGGGGCTAAACGGTACGGTGCGTGGGCCACCGGTGCGGCACCCGGCACGAGATCGATTGAGAACTCAACCTGTCTAGGTGGAGGTAGACCAGGTAGTTCTTCCGGAAAGACTTCAGGAAAGTCTCTAACAATTGGCACATCCTCTAGTCGCTTCTCCTCCGACTTCTTCTCTGTGATGTGTGCGAGTATTGCAGGGTAACCCTTTCTCAGAAATTTTCGGGTTTTTAAGCAAGAGATGATATTGAGTCTCGTCCCACCGGTCTCCCCCTGTATGATCAAGGTTCTACTGACGGCGAGTGGGATACGGACGATCTTATCGTAACAAACGATTTCGGCTCTATGTTTGGACAACCAGTCCATTCCAATGATGACGTCGAAACTTCCGATTACAACGGGTACAAAATCGATTGAAAAGGTTTCGTCAGCTAGGTTTAAAGTGCAATTAGGTATCACACTATTGGTTTCTATAAGTTTCCCATTTGCTAGCTCTACAGTGTACTTAACATCTAAGGCAACAGGAGTGATGTCAAGTAGTGGGCAAAAGTCATCAGAGATAAAGCTTCTATCAGCACCAGTATCAAATAGAACAGAAGCAGTTAAGTTGTTGAGGAGGAACATACCCGAGACCACATTCAGGTCTTGGCGGGCGTCCCCGGAGTTGATGACGAAGGCTCTACTTCGGGTGTTGTTGTTGTTGCTGTTGCGGTTGTTGTTGCTGTTGTTGTTGTTGTTGTTGTTCTTCAGCTTTGGGCACGTGTCCCTGAAGTGCCCGGGGTTACCACACTCAAAGCAGACTTTGGGTGTTCTGGTGTTGTTAGGGTTGTTGTTGGTAGGGGAACGGCAATCCTGGGTGAGGTGACCATACCTCTTGCAATTGCTGCAAAAGGAGCCACAAGAACCTTCGTGGTGGCGGCTGCACTTGGAACAATAGGGTTTGCTCCCAGTGTAGCCCCGTTTGATGTCTGTGGTGGTGTTGTAGGCTTTGATGGTGTCGGATTTCTTGTTTTGTTGGTTTGGGTGGTTGTTGTGGTAGTCGGACCACTTTCTTTTGTTGTTGTGGGAGGATGAAGTGGGTGGTTCAGAATCTTGGCTCATTGCCATCAGGTCTTGGGCCAGTAGGATTGCACCGTCAATGGTGGTTTGTTTGAAGAGGCAACGTGCCCCGAACAGGCTCAGGAAGACCAATGATGTACTTCCTGATTTTATCAGGTTCTGTGCTTACCATGGCTGGGCGGAGGGCAGCGAGTTGCTGGAATCTGGTGGTGTAACCATCGATATTACTGCCCTGAACTTTTAGGTTCCAGAACTCCTCGTCCAGCTTTTGGAGTTTGTCGATCGAACAGTACTTGGCAGTGAGTTTTGCTTTCAAGTCCTCCCAAGAGAGTTGGTAGGCAGTGTCAGCACCCACTGATTGGGAATATGAGTTTCACCAAGAGTGTGCATCATCTTCGAGGGAGCAGGTGGCGAAATTAACTTTGTCGTTTTCCGCGCATTTGCTGACGCGGAAAACAGTTTCCATCTTTTCGAACCATCTGATTAGTCCGATGGCTCCCTCAGTACCCTTGAAGCTTGAGGGTTTGCAGCTCTGAAAGTCCTTGTAAGAACAAGGTTTAGCAGCGGGGGTTTCAGCGGCATCGCTGTTTCTCCCGGAATTCTGTGGAGTATTCCGAGCTAGGGCTTCAGTCACAGCCTGGGTTATGAGTGGCGTAAGCTAAGCATCGGTGTATGGTCTTGTCTTTGGCGGCATGATTCTTCAATAAAAGAAATGAAGATACATGAGATTTTGTAGGAATTTGTAATTGTCACAGATGCTCATGTATAACAGCGGTAATACATATCATCAATATGAAAAATGGCAATTAATATGAGTTGAAACAGCAAGGAATATTTGATAGATAATACGAGTTCAAAGGTTACATCCCATGGATGTATTACAAAAGGCGTCGGGAATTGTTACATCCGACCGAATCATAAAGTAGTGCTTAAGTAGTTACTAGATTACAGGATAGATTACAAGACAAGGACTACACTAGTCTCAACGTAGATTAATTTGTTCCATCATTTCAATGAGACGATCCACCGTATTTGCAAGTCTGCTGGCCTGTCGGGCATTGTCTTCAGCCAATGCAGTCGCTGTACCAATCCACGGGCATATTCTTCCGTTTCCCGTGAGCGTTGTTCACACTCTTCTAGTCTGTGTTTCAAGAGGGCGGTTTCTACGCTTATCTCCACCACTTTGTTGAAAAGAACGTCTACATTGTTAATGGTGGTTTCGTGATCCTCGGAGACTTGTTCGATGCGCTCGAGGGATGTAAATCTCCAGTTTTCGTTGGTTTCTTGGAGTTCGATGTCCATGGTGTTAAGCCGTTGCTCGTGACGGTGTAGCCTCGCGGCTAAACCTGGTAGAGTGAGGCGAACAGGATATGGGCCAGCTCGAGGCAACCTGGGGTTCCTCCTAGCTACCCTCGGGTTTTGGGATCCATGAGGATGAGTTTGCGATGAATTGGGTGGGATGTTTGCCATTTCTGAGACAAAGCGTTAGAGAAAGTGAGACCTATCTATGTATATAAATAATAATATCACATAATAGCCTAGGGTGTCTAACACAAACATGTTTGAGTCTTGGTTCTCTCGAGGTCAGAGTCAACTAGTGTATTCCCGTTCAACATAACCATTTCAGACCTTACATCATCTTTCCTTAATTGTACATAGTTGATCAGGCTATGTTAAATTAAAGTCGTATGCTGTAATTCCTGAACCAATCATGCCTAGTAAGGCAATACTGCCTAACGGTCATAGTCTAGGCCCACTAAATGCAACCTAGTTCACAATAACCTTAGGCTCTGATACCAATCTGTAACACCCCCAACTTTAATGGTTTGCAGAAGCACAATTTGGGTGTTACTAATCAATAAAAAAGCACAAAGATATATAGTAAACGACTCTATATGCGTCGTTTTAACAAAAATATATTGACATTGAAATGTTTACAACATGTATGGCTTTACATAGCTCGAGTTTAAATAAAAGGAGATTTCAGTACATAAGTACTTGTACAAAATATACTAATGCAAGAAAATCTCAAACGTCTGTATGCTGACTCGAGCTAAAAGTCCTGAAGCAGAAACAACCTATTGCTTGGTACCTGCGATACATGCTAAAACGGGTCAGCTAAAGCTGGTGAGCTCACAGGTTTGAAACCAGATAATATAGTATGAACCGCAAGATTTAAATAATTGAATTGCATCCATCAATTGATAATGTATATGTATACAGCCATTAGCACATAGTTGAGCTTAACTCGAGGGCCGGGTCCCCTAAAGAGAATTCCGGGCGAGGTGCCTCCACGAATGCCTAATCAACATTCGTCTTCCTAAATATTAGTACGTCCGTTTACCCGGTTAGTGCTTGCTAACCCGAACGAGGAGGGTCAATCCTATATGGTACCATATACTAATATTCACGCTACAACGTATTAACAACTATGCTGACGGAGGACTTTAAATGATTAGTTGTGAAAAACTCATGTAGTATATGGAAATGTTTGTACTTGCGTTCACATGTTAAAAATGAGCAATATATCACACCCCTGAATAAATAGTAAAAAGAGGGGCTATGATACTCACCTGAGTCTGAAAGCGTTTAAATAAACGTAAGTTGATTAGCCGAGTGATGAAGTCCAAAGACTTCTAACCTGAGGGTGTCCACGACACGCGATGGTTATTAATACGAGTCGGTATCTCAAAGGACTACCTTTGTAGTTGTTATACAACTATATATGTCCAAATTACTATGATTTGGTTGATTATTAGATTTGTGTTTTGAAAACGTGTACGGGCCGTTGGTGACAGATTCATGATATTAACCTCAACATTATTATCTTGTTTTTCTAAGTATCTTGCTTGTATTATATATATACCAATGTATTCCCGAAGTCGTGTAGTTGAAAGTTTAAAGTTTTACTAGTCCAACACTTAGTGGAAAAATCTGAGTTTTCTGTGTTTTGCGACACAATATGCGACACAAAAGTTTGCCATGCGACACAAGGGTTGTGTCGCATAAGGATGCGACACAAGAGCTTAGCGACACAAGGGTTGTGTCGCATAAGCGTACGATGCTGATTTAACAGCGACATAAGGATTGTGTCGCAAGGGATTTGCGACATAAGGTACAAAATAATGGTTGTGTCGCAAGACTTACGATACTAATTATTTAGTACGACAGAAGGTGCGACATAACCGGTTTTATGCGACATAAGCTGCGACACAAGGCTTGTGTCGCAAAGATGAACACCAAGTCAGTACCCAGCGACTGACGCGTTTTTCCGATCCAAAACTCAATTTTAACATACTTTTAGGCTATAAAATCGTGTTCTCTTCCTAGTATAGGACATATATAAGTTATATAAACAACTAACAAGTGAAAATACTAAGAATCGAGAGGTTTCAGGATTTTGTCGGAAACTTACAAAGTGGCGAAATGGAAATCCGGAAAGATAGAAGTGTAGATCGTTGCGAGGTGGTTGTGAATCTCTAAAAATCTTGCTAATCCGGGTGCGTATAAGGGTGTTATTTGGCGATTTTAGTGGATGTGGTGGTTTGGTGATTTTGGAGAAAAAGAAGAGAGGAGAGAGAGAAAGAAAGATGAGAAATGAGAGAAAAGAGAAAGGGAGGTGGAGGTTGTAGGTGGAAGTCCCACTTTTCAGCCTCCATCTCCGTGCTCCGTGCGGTGTTCGTTTTCTCCGTCATTTAACGTTTTAATAAATATTTTATATGTTTAATTATAAGTTTTAAAATACAAATTATTACGCGTTATTTTTATTGAAATATTTCACCAATTACGTTATATTTTAGTTATAAAACATAACTTAGTTCGTTTTATTTGTTTGTGCGTTTATTATTTTAAGGAGTGTAAGTTTTGTTTGTACGATACGATTTATAATTGGAATACTATTAGAATAATATTTTTGACATAATAGCGTTATTTGTGCAAAATGTTTCACCAACGTCCGTATTTATGGAACCGAAATACATTCGATTTAAATTGCGTACGATTTAATCAAATCGCAAAGTTTGTATATATTCATCAATATATAATTCGATACATTAATTAGCCTAACACAGAACTAATTACATGTATTAACAGAGAATTAGGCACTAATTACTAGTCCTAATTTGGCGGGTGTAACATTCTCCCCCTGTTAAGAGAATTTCGTCCCGAAATTTAAGTTGAGGTCGCGTTTGATGAAGGATCGGGAAATAAATGAGGATACTTGAGTCGCATTTGGTCTTCCCGTTCCCAAGTGAATTCCGGACCGCGCCGCGAATTCCATCTGACTTTGACGATGGGAATACGACTTTGTTTTAGTTGCTTGACCTCACGGTCAACGATTTCTGCGGGTTCCTCAACAAAATGAAGTTTGGTGTCAACGCGAATCTCGTCAAGTGGTATGATAAGTGTCTCATTGGACAGGCATTTCTTTAAGTTAGAAATGTGAAAGGTAGGGTGCACGCTGCTGAGTTCGGATGGCAGCTGCAATCGATATGCCACGGGGCCAATCCGTTCGAGGATCTCAAAAGGCCCGATGTACCTGGGATTTAACTTCCCGAGTTTGCCAAAACGGATGACGCCTTTCCAAGGCGATACTTTTAAGAGTACTCGGTCCCCAACTTGGAACTCGAGTGGTTTGCGTCTCACGTCAGCGTAACTTTTCTGACGATCACGTGCGGCTTTGAGTCGGTTTTGTATTTCCACAATTTTCTCAGTGGTGGCGTGTATGAGTTCAGGACCAGTGAGTTGGCTGTCTCCCACTTCGGTCCAACAAATCGATGATCGGCACTTACGACCGTACAGTGCCTCAAAGGGTGCAGCCTTAATGCTGGCGGGATAGCTGTTATTGTAGGAAAATTCGCATAACGGTAGGTGTCTTTCCCAGTTTGTACCGAAATCAACTACATAGGCGCGTAGCATATCTTCCAGTGTCTGAATGGTTCGTTCACTTTGGCCATCGGTTTGGGGATGGTATGCGGTACTCATATCAAGACGGGTACCCATTGCTTTATGAAGTGATTGCCAAAAGTGAGAGGTGAAGCGGGCATCTCTATCGGAGATAATCGAGGTTGGAACACCGTGTTGAGAAACAATTTCTTTGATGTAGATTTGTGCAAGGCGCTCCATTTTATCGTTTTCCTTGATTGCCAGGAAATGAGCAGATTTGGTGAGACGATCGACGATCACCCAAATGGTATCGCAACCGCTCGACGACTTGGGTAGTTTGGTTATGAAATCCATGGCAATTTGTTCCCATTTCCATTCAGGGATTTCAGGTTGTTGGAGTAAACCAGAAGGTTTTTGATGTTCGGTTTTGACTTTTGAGCAAGTAAGGCACTTGCTGACATAAGTGGCGATTTCGGCTTTCATGTTCGGCCACCAATAAAATTCCTTGATGCCGTGGTACATCTTATCGGATCCCGGATGGGTAGAATATTTAGACTTGTGAGCTTCATCCATCACCAAGTCTTGTAGGTTCCCAAAATTAGGCAACCAGATTCGGTTTGAGAAATACCTAATCCCGTTAGTTCTGATTTCGAATTGTTTGTCAATACCCCGCAAGGCTTTGGTTCTGACGTTTTCAGGTTTCAGGGCTTCGATCTGAGCGGTATGAATCTGAATGGTAAGATCGTTGTGAATGGTCGTATTGAGGGCTCGGACTCGAAGTGGTTTTGGTCGTTCCTTTCGACTGAGGGCATCGGCAACAACATTAGCCTTCCCTGGATGGTACTTGATCTCGCAATCGTAATCGGTAAGCAACTCGACCCATCGACGTTGCCTCATGTTAAGATCTTTTTGATCGAAGATATGTTGTAGACTTTTATGATCGGTAAAAATTGTGCACTTAGTGCCGTAAAGATAATGTCTCCAGATTTTGAGAGCAAAAACGACAGCTCCAAGTTCGAGATCATGAGTGGTGTAGTTCTTTTCGTGGACTTTGAGTTGTCGTGAGGCGTAGGCAATAACTTTGTCCCGTTGCTTCAACACGCAACCGAGACCTTGATGGGAAGCATCGCAGTATACCACGAAGTCATCGGTGCCTTCGGGTAAGGATAGAATGGGAGCACTGCAAAGCTTTTGTTTCAATAATTGAAAGGCCGACTCCTGTTTATCAGTCCAATTGAACTTCTTTTCTTTCTGAGTCAGTACCGTGAGTGGCTGAGCTATTTTAGAGAAATTTTCGATGAATCGCCGATAGTACCCAGCAAGACCCAAGAATTGACGTACTTCAGTTGCAGTGGTGTGTGCTTGCCAGTCTTTGATAGCCTCGATTTTTGATGGGTCAACGTGAATTCCCTGACTGTCGATCACGTGACCAAGGAATTGGACGGTTTTTATAAAGAATTCACACTTAGAGAATTTGGCTTAAAGCTCCTCGTGTCTAAGTAGTTCTAGGATGGTTTTGAGGTGTTGCGCATGTTCTTGCTCGTTGCGCGAGTAAATGAGTATGTCATCGATAAAGACAATGACAAACTTGTCGAGGTAAGGTTTACACACCCGATTCATGAGGTCCATGAACACAGCCGGTGCGTTGGTTAGACCGAATGGCATCACCTGAAATTCGTAGTGCCCGTATCGAGTTCTGAAAGCGGTTTTTGGAATGTCGCTGTTAGTCCCTGTTTAACTTAATAAACAATCTTACTTAATAAGCCTTGAATATATTATTGAGAAGTTGCGGAATCACACTCAATAATATTAAGAAGATCAATGAATATTAATTAAATTAATGAACACAATAATATACCGAAAGCTTCAATCTTATTAATGATATAAGACGAATACACTTGATGTATTAGGGTTACAGAAAACCTTGAAGCTGCGCAAAAATCATTAACCTATCTAGGTCTAAAGGATCTCTATTTATAACATATAGAGTCCTATACAATCTCCTACAAATATGGAATAAAATAACTTCCATAACCGACTCATACTTATCACAAAATCATAAACAGTTTTAACTACCATTCTGATGTAAACAGTTGTAACTATTACACATTCAGTGGTAACTGCTTCAATTGTAATATGCGACTAAGTACAAATACATAATCAGTGTTAACTGTTTCATACATAACTAACAGTTACTAATACATAAGCAGTTTTAACTACTTACAGACACATAACTATCAGTTGTAATCTATCTTCAAACAGTTGTAACACTTGTCTTCTCTTCAGTTTTCTTCTATCAGTTGTAACTTCGTAAAGACAGTTTTAACCTTTAAAGCAAACAGTTTTAATCACTTGTATTCTGTCTTCTCATCAGAACTTCAACTCAGACCTGAAACAGTTTTGACCCAACAATCTCCCCCTAAACTTAATCTGTCCTTCACAGCATTAAGTTTCTTCTAATCCTCCATTATAAGCTTCACAAAATTCTTTCAAAACTGTTAGTCTTTTCTTCTCTTCCTCCTATCAATCTCTTCCTTCTTATAAATCTGATTTAACACCATATATACCAGTTCTAGAGCTACATCATCTAACACTGCAGCTTGCAACCTTGCATTTCTCAAGCTCATCAAAAATCTCAGATTGATATCATAAAATCTATCTGTCAATAACCACATAAACACTGCATCCTCCATAACAATCTGATGTACTCCAGGTTTAGCATGATAAATCCAATTTCTGACCTTGCTAAAAGTAGCAAACTGAAATGGAAACTCTTCTGGCTCAAACATAGCTTTAATCCAATGCCATGTAACCTTTTCAACCAAATTATCAAATCTTTTTAAATCTAACTTCTTTTCCATTCCAATCTCATACATCCTCACCAAATCAATTCTACTAATCCTCTTTATCAAATCCCTAAAAGATCTCCACCAAGATATATTTCCATCTGCTCTTTCAACTTTAATCTTGTGAATCTTAACAGGATTGACAAATTGCTCTATAGACCAATCAATAATACCAGGTAATTCAACATTAATTACCTCAGATTCCATAGGCTGTAACAAAATAAACTCCTTCAATTCATCAATATTCCTTTCTCTATCAGGAATTTCATCTAACTCTCTCTTCTTTTGCTCAAGCTCATCTTTCCTCCTCTTTTCAGCTTCTATCTTTTCTCTTTTTTCTTTTTCTTCCTTTTCCTTCAATTTTCTTTCTTTTTCAGCCTTTTTCCTTTCCTTTTCAACTTCCTGCTTTTTCTTCTCAGCTTCTTTCTTTTCTGTTTCTTTCTTTTCAATTACATCAGGATTCAACTCATCTTTATCCCATAACTCCTGCAATCTCTCTAAACTCATCTGTTTCAATGCATTCAAAGGAATAATTCCACATTTTAGCTTTGCAATTAAATTCTTCTTCATTTGAGCTTTTGTTGGTGGTTTTGCAGCTTTCTTCTTTCTTGCTTCTTCTGCTTTCTTCTTCTTAAGCTGATCAACTAAATATTCAATATCATCCTGTCTCTGCTCTTTCAACAAATACTCATCCCATTCTGCCACTTGTTCTTTTGTCATTTTTACAAACTTTCCTTCCTCAATCTCAACATCAATCAAACCCTCTGCATTTAGCTCAGCCTGTAATCTTTCTGCATATTCAGTATCATGAGCAGTTACTTCTGGTGGCACTGGTTTTTGCTTCTTCTTCTTTGGTTCTTCTACCAGTTTTTCCTTGCCCTTAGCTTTTGGATCTATCTTTGGCAATTCTTTCTGTTGAACAGAAGCAGCAGCAGGTTCTCTAATTTGAAATCCAGGCAAAGATGGTTGTTGTGAAGATTTCTTCTTTGGAGTTTCAACCTTCTTTCCTGTTCCAGTCATCTTAGCAGTTTTAACTGGAATGCTCTTCTTTCTAGTTTTTTCAACTTGCTGAGCATCAGTTTTAACTTCAGTCTTCACTTCTTCCTTTTCAACTGCTATCTCAGGTTTGCTCACCTCTTCACCATCATCCTCATCAATCTTTAACTCCTCAGTCTTATCATCCATAATCACCTCTGTAGTCTGCTCCACTGACCCAATAACCTCAGTATGATCAGACCCAACAACCTCAGTATTATCAGACTTATCTTCATCTGCCACTGATTCCTTCATTTCTGTTTCCACTGTCTCAAACACTGACTCATTAACCTCTGGCTCTGTAGGTGGTGTTGAAGGTGTATGCACAAATTCATCTTCCACTGGTTGTTCCATTTCAATGTCTTCATCAACTTTTTCATCATCAGACACAACCTTCTCATTCTCATTCCTCTTATCACCCATATTTGTCCATACCTTCTCCCCCTTTTTGAAAGCATTTTGTTTAAAATTATAATGCTCCTCAGGTTCTGAAGTATCATGAACCACATATCTCCTTCCTTTCTTCAAACACTTAATAACAACCTTTTCTAACTGCTTCACTTTCCTCTGCAACTGAGTTATAACTTCATCCTTAGCCTTATTCTTCTTCCTCTCTTGTACAAACTCAGCCCATACATAATCAATCATTTTCGTCAATTCCAAGTTAGTTCTAGCCTCAACACCTTCAGAATGTGAATCCTTTGGTGAATCATTGACATCATTAAACTCTGACTCATGCCTAGCATGATCATCAAAGTTCCCTTGGTTCTTGGTACTGGGACCACTAGGATCATCTACAGGTGTAGAATCATGTCCATGTGTTGCCTCTGATTGGGTCTTATTAATGTTACTTCTGTCCTGCTCTGCCAGTGGGCTAGAAGCAGTAGAAGCAGCCCTCTCAGAATGGTCACCCCTCTCCTTATGGACCACATGTTGTTCTGAACCACTGTCCATTGACTGAGATGACTGAGCAACATGATCCTCAGACATCTGTGTTCTAGCCTTTTTGGCTCTAGAAGATTTGGCTGTTTTGGTCCCTTGTTTTCTCTTAGTATCCCCAACTACTGTGGGTTGAGAAGTGGTGGGTGGAACCATTCTCTCAGTAGTTGGTTCAGCTTCAGTTGGTAGTACTGATGCTGTGGTGGAAGGTGCAGAAAGCATTGTAGAAAATAATGCTGTAACCTTCCCAGAAAATTTAGTATCTCTCTTCATATTTACAAAAACTTTTGGTTTAAAAGAGACAATACCAATAATCTTTTCAAGTGCAGTTATATTAGGAATTTGTTCATTTAAGAACAACTGCACAAAACGTGGATACATCAAAAACTTAATCTTTGGCTGCTCAATGTTTCTAAGCATACCAGAAAATATCAGATTTGAAAAATTAAACCTTTGACCAGTTGCAAGACAAGCAATTGCATAAGCAATGTTGCTTCCAAACTGCTCAAAAGATGATCTCTTAGATGATAAGCAGTGTAAAATTGTATGTATTAAAAATCTCCACTGATGAGAAAATAAGGTTTTCTGAAAAGTAAAAATTTCAAAAGAACCCTCATAACCCATCAATCGTAAAGTATCATACATAACAGTATCCTCTAAAAAAGATATACCTGCCTCATCATCTAGTTGTAATGAAGCTCTAACAGTAGCTTCTGTGATTACAACACGTGTATCCATAACTTCTGAAACAATTCTTTTAATCCCCTGTTCCTCTTCTATTGATGCATTCACCCAGAAATTATTGATATGATCGTGAGATATTCTGGGTGCTACAGTGAGAGCATGACGAATATGTGAAGCACGAAGAAAATCAATGATTTCCACATACTCATTTGCCTCCGCAGGTTTCATTAAGAATGCAATCATATTGTGATCTTTTCCAATCGGTAGTTGAACAGTAGACGAAGTCGATGCCATGATAAGAAATCAAGTAATCGAGAAGAATCGAAGATGTTTTGACAGAATCGAAAATCAAAGAGACTTATCGCAGTTGTTTGTATGTGAAATTTTGAAAGCGTAATGAGAAACCCTAAGTGTTGAGAGTTAAGTACTGAAATTAAATCAGTTGTAAGCCCTAATTTGATCAGATCCCCAATTATCACTAAAACAGTGTTAATTAAACAAAATCACACGTTCAGTGATAACTGTGAAAATAACCATCAGTGGTAATCAACACTTGGTTTCTCAAATGCATCATTTACATAATTAAGCTAGCAGTGCTAACTTGTACAAGCAGTGCCAACCGACCAAGGCAGTGCTAACTTAATACAAGTAGTACTTCAGTTCTAGCAAAATCACATAAACAAAGCAGCAAAATCACATAAACAAAGCAGTGGTTGAATTTTTTTTTTTTTTTTTTTTTTTTTTTTTTTACCGAAAGCAAACTCCATAAGCAGTAAAAACGTCAAAAAAACACCTGCATAAGTTAGACTCCAAGACATAGCAATATAACCTGCAGTGGTAATTTCAAACAATAATACAAGTATACAGTGTTAACTATACACCAACAGTGGTGAAATGATTATTACCACTGTTTATAATAAAAGTAAGAAACAGTGATAACGATACACATTACACACAATCAGTGTTTAATTAACAAATCAGTATTAACCCAAATTGAAATCACAGTGGATATTATTCACAGAAAGCAGTAACAAGAGAAATAACTTATGACAAATTGATCATTCCAATACTAGTAACCAAGAATGTGAATCTGCCTACATCAAAAGCTTTTGTAAACAGATCAGCAAACTGATTATCAGTATGAACTTTCAAAATTTGAATAAGTCTTTTCTCATTACAATCTCTAATGAAATGATATCTGATTTCAATATGCTTTGTTTTAGAATGTTTAACTGGGTTATTAATAATACTGATTGCAGAGCTATTATCAATAAAAATAGGAGTATTAAGAAAGGTAAAACCATAATCTAGCATCTGATTCTGAATCCATAGCACTTGAGCACAGCAACTTGCAGCTGCTACATATTCTGCCTCTGCTGTAGATGTAGATACAGTGGTTTGTTTCTTGCATTGCCATGAAACCAATCTTTCTCCCAAAAATTGACAACCTCCTGATGTAGATTTCCTGTCCAAGTTAGCTCCTCCATAATCACTATCTGTGTAAGCTATCAGATCAAAAGAATTAAACTTTGGATACCAAAGACCCAATTTTGATTGACCCTTCAAATATCTAAAAATTCTTTTGACTGCTAGAAGATGTGATAGCTTTGGATTAGCTTGAAATCTTGCACATAAGCACACTGCAAACATGATGTCAGGCCTTGATGAAGTGAGATACATAAGTGACCCAATCATAGATCTGTAAAGATGTTCATCCACACTCTCCCCCTCAAGATCTGCATGTAATTTCTTGTTTGTTTCAACTGGTGTGCTTGCAACTTTAGCATCTTTGTACCCAAACCGATCCAGTATATCATTCACATACTTACTTTGATGAATAAAGATTCCTTCTTTCTGTTGCTTTACTTGTAGCCCCAAGAAAAATGTTAATTCCCCCATGGAGCTCATCTTGAACTTTTCATGCATCAATGATTCAAACTCCTTGCAAAGACTATCCTTTGTTGAACCAAAAATGATATCATCTACATAAACTTGAACCAGTAGTATATCATTCTTAATTCTTTTAGTAAACAAAGTTTTATCTATTGCACCCCTTTTGAATCCATTCTGCAACAGATAATCTGAAAAAGTATCATACCAGGCTCTAGGTGCTTGATGTAAACCATAAAGAGCTTTATCCAGTTTGAAAACTTTATCAGGAAATTTAGAATCTTCAAATCCTGGTGGTTGACATACATAGACCTCTTCCTGTATAGTGCCATACAAAAAAGCACTCTTAACATCCATCTGATACACAATGAAACCCTTGAATGAAGCATAAGCCAAAAACAATCTAATTGCCTCTATCCTTGCAACAGGTGCAAAAACCTCATCATAATCAATCCCCTCTTCTTGTGAATACCCCTGTGCAACCAATCTAGCCTTGTTTTTGATCACTATACCTCTTTCATCCTTCTTGTTCTTGAAAATCCATTTAGTACCAATTGCCCTCTTCTCTTTAGGCAAATCAACCAATGTCCAAACTTCTTGAATCTTAAACTGAAGCAACTCCTCTTGCATAGCTTCAATCCAACTAGGATCTCTCAAAGCTTCAGTAACCTTCTTTGGTTCTGTTTGAGACAGAAAACAGGCAAACAAAGAAGTATTTACAGCTTCTGTATCAAGATTTACTTCTTCCTCATTTGCTGAAGCTTCAAACACCTGACTTTGATTTCTTGTTTTAACAGCTGATTCAATATCTCCTATTACATTCTCAAGTGGATGATCTTTATGAGTAATGTATTTAGATACTGCTGTTTCTTGAATACTCTCCTCTAAGTTGGTAAAATTTCCTTCTTGACCAGACTCACTACTTGACACTTCTCTTGCAATTCTCTTTGACAAAGGAGTAGAACTCATCAAATGTAGATAATTCAATTGTTCCTGCTCTGTGTCAAGATGCTTTGTAGGTGTCTGATCAACATTCACACCTGCCTGTGTAGACTTCTGTACTGGACTCATATCACTGTCTTCTGTACTGTCTTCAATAACAGGTCTATCAGAATCATCAACATGAGAAAATGATGTTTCATCTGATTTTCCTGTTTCCACATCCTGTGATGTCGTTGGTTGATCAGTATCAAACACTTCTGGAGGATCAGGAGACCAAATTGGAAATAATATATATTCCAATGAATCATTCTTCTTTCCAACTGATTTTCCTGATTTTGCTCTACCTTCTTCATCACCTGTTCCTGCATTTGTACCTGCACTTGTACCTGCACTAGTATCCACATTTGTATATCTAAAAGCATTATTAAGTGCATCAATATCAAACAGTGATTCAGGACCTTTTCCCTCAGGATTAACAGTGTTTTCATTAAAAGTAATGTGCACTGTTTCTTCTATGATTCTGGTCCTTTGATTGAATACCCTATAAGATTTACTTTGAATAGAATAACCAACAAATATCCCCTCATCAGCCTTACTCTGAAACTTACCTAAGTGATCTTTGGTATTTAAGATTGTACAAGGACACCCAAAAGATTTTAAGAAACTAACCAAAGGCTTTCTCTTAAACAACAGTTCATATGGTGTCTTGTTATGAGGCTTAACAACTAATACTCTATTCTGAACATAACAAGCTGTGCTAACTGCCTCTGCCCAAAAAGACATAGGTAGCTTTGCATCAGATAGCATGGTTCTAGCAGCCTCAATCAGTGTCCTATTCCTCCTTTCAGCTACTCCATTTTGTTGAGGAGTTCTAGGTGCACTAAATTCTCTCTTAATACCTTTAACTTCACAGAATTTATCCATCTCATGATTTTTAAATTCTGTTCCATTATCACTTCTGATGATTTTTACTCTTTTATCCAATTGATTTTCCATCTTAGTTATAAATGATCTAAGTATTTCACCTGTCTCATCCTTTGTCCTAAGAAAGAAAACCCATGTAAATCTAGTGTAATCATCAATAATCACAAGGCAGTAAGACTTTTTCCCCATACTACTTATACTGGTTGGTCCAAATAAGTCCATATGCAATAAGTGTAATGGTGTGATATTTGTGTTCACAGATTTGGACTTAAATGAGGATTTGTGTTGCTTTCCCTTTTGACAAGAAACACAATGGTCATCACATGAATAGACCTTTTCAGGCAAACCTCTAACAAGCTTGTTTTTGACAAGTTTATTAATGGTTTTGAAATTCATGTGACACATCCTCCTATGCCACAGTTCAGATTCATTCACACTTGCTTTAGAAATAAGACAGTTTAAATCAGGTTGAGGTGTCATATTTACTAAGTCACACTTATATACATTATCTTGTCTTGGAATTCTCATCAAAATCATGTTTTCTGGTATTTTGAATTCTTTGGACAAGATAAGGCATTCAGTGTCAGTAAAAAGAACTGGGTTCTTTTTATCTGTGATTTGACTCACACTTAGTAAATTATACCTCAGTTGCTCCACAAAATAAACATTATCAAAACTTAGCTTTTCACTCTGAACTGTTCCTTTCCCTGTGATCCTTCCTCCTTTTGGATTGCTTCCAAAAGCTACATATCCTCCATCAAAAGATTTAAAGTCCTGCAGCTTTTCTTTGTCTCCAGTCATGTGCCGTGAGCATCCACTATCAATATGCCATAAGCTCTTAGGCTTGCCCTGCACAAATAGTCAAAAAGAGAATTAATTTCTCTTGGGAACCCAAACCAATTTGGCTTTGGGTTTCCCATGTGCATTCACATAATCAACTTTCTTAAAGATTATTGATTGTGAAGCACTGTTGGTATTTGGATCTGTTAATTTATCAGACTTAATAGGTGTCCAAATCCAACTAATTTTAGACTTAACAGTGTTCTTTGGCTTAACAGTTTTAACTGTTTTACCAATTGACGATTCAGTGTTAATTTTGTTAACACTGTTTTTGAAATCAGTTACCACTGTTTTAGTCTTTGAGCTTTTGGCTAATTTTGTTATTACTGCTGCAGTAGATTTACCTGTAACAGTGTTTAACATCGTAGCCTTTGAGTTTATCTTCTGAACTCTGGCAGTATGATCAACTTTTGATTGAAAGTTTTGTTTGTTAATCATATTTGCTTTTGTCCATGACTGTTTTCTAATCCTTTGAACATTCTCAGGATTATGATAGCAGTCATATTTAAGATGACCCATTTTTCCACATATAAAGCAAGACTTTTCTTTAATCACAGTAACATTATTACCCAGTTTTTGTGAAATCATTTGATTCCAATTTCTTTGATTACCTCTGGGTTTTTGATTTTGAAAACTCTGTGAAGAAGAAGCACTTGCTTTACATTTACAATTCACACAGTTATTCACAACAGATTCAACAACAGGTTTAGTAACTGAGTTAACTGTATTACTAACATATCCTAACCCATGTTTAGATTTGTTAGTATTCAAACTCACCTTCTCTAAGTCCAGTTTAACCTTCTCCTTGAACATTTTCTTACCCTCTTCTAGTTTATCAGTTTTAAGATTAACAACTAGATCAGTAATTACTCTTTTCACATCCTCACATGTTGACTCAGACTTATATGATTCAGATTTCACACTCTTCTCACTATCAGATGTTCTATCACTCTGATCATCTTCTTCAGTCCAGTCACTTACTTCACCTTCTATAAACAGATCATCATCAGATAAACTTTTAATTGGATCAGCCTTTTTAACCTCATCTACCATTTCTCTTTTAAGTGAATTGATATCAATTTCACTTTTGGGAGGAAAGTAGGTGTGATTATAAGGTGGAGGTACATTGTTGTATCCTAATCCAGTCTTAAGTTTATCATGAATCTGTGAATTAATAAGTTTATTTACACTCTTTGAAGCATGTTCTAATTTACTTACATCAAGCCTTATACTATCTCTTTCACATGTGACCTCAGTAAGTTTCTTAGATAACAAATCAACTTTATCTTTAAAAGAGTCTCTCTCCCACCTAGCATATTCAATATCATACTTAAACTGTGTTGCATTGACTTCATATGCCTTAATTTGATTTTCCAGATTTTCAATGACAGCTATAGTGTGTTTACTTTTGATTTCCCATTGTTTTAGTTCCTCACACACTTTTATATTATGATCTCTGTAGTGTTTAACAGTTTGTTTACAAACAGCAGAACATAATTTATTTTGTACCTCAGTAGGAACTTCTGACTTTTTGTCAGATTCTGCAATGGCCATGAGACATTGATTCTTCACAACATGCTCTTCTTGATCACTCCAATCCCATCCACAGCCATCCATAGACACCAAAGCATTTGCTGAAGCCCCCTGAATTGGAATGTTTCTTGTCTGTGTCCCATTGCTTCCAGATCTCTGACCATTACCATTCTGCTCTTGCCTAGGGTTTCTGCATTCTCTGGCAAAGTGTCCCATCTTGTGACAGTTGAAACACTCAATCTTGCTCTTATCAAACCAATTTGCATCATTCCTCTTGTATGCAAAATTATTTCTACCAGTCCTCTGCATAAACCTTTTTGCTCTTTGAGTAATCAATGCAATTTGCCACTTGATGTCCATCTCCTCTAGATCATCACCATCGAATTGTTCCAGATCTTCATTAGTAAGTGAAGAATTCACATTACTTGCAAAGAAAGATTCTAATATTTGATCATTAGAACTATTTGATGATGATCCTGCTCCCCCTGAAACATGTGTAGAACCCATTTGACTTGATTCTGCTTTTGTTCCAGCCATAGACATAAAAGCAGCATTATGACTGTATCCAGTAGCTTGCTTCTTACTCTCAACCTCAGACTCAAAGTTCCTCAGATCATTGTATATATCTTCTAGTTCCTTAACTTCAATGTCTGAACTCTGCCTCAATCCAACAGTATAAATTGTCCATTCATCACCTAATGATCTCAAGAACTTTCTGTTAAGATCTTCTTTGTCAATCTTAACCTTGTGATTTTCCAATTCTCCAACTAATTTAGTAAACCTATCAAAGGTTTGAGTTAGAGTTTCAGATTTCACATGGCTAAAATTTTCAAATTGTTGTTTTAACAGAGATCTTTTATTCTTTTTGGTGTTATCATTACCACCAAACCTCTTCTCAATTGCCTCCATTAATAACTTGGGATCTTCACAATTATCAAATCTGCTCTGATGCTCATTCGGAATGGATAGCAAAAGAGTACTAAGTGCTTTGTACTCAGTAGATCTGATTTTCCTCTCTGCTTCAGATGTTGGTGGTGCTCTTGGTTGCTTTACTCCATCACCATCAAGCGTTACTGGTATACCATTAACAACAACTTCCCACATCTGATAATCCGTGAGAAGCATATAGTGCCTGATTCTGACCTTCCATAGGTCAAACTCATCTGGTTTAAGCATTGGTATCTTCGTTGCTTGAATCCCTTCATTGCCTTCAGACGCCATTGAAATCAAAACTTAATATCTGAACTAAACTCAAATACTAATACTAATAATCCCAGATCTTCCTGTCTTCAAAGCTTCACAAGCTCTGATACCACTTTGTTAGTCCCTGTTTAACTTAATAAACAATCTTACTTAATAAGCCTTGAATATATTATTGAGAAGTTGCGGAATCACACTCAATAATATTAAGAAGATCAATGAATATTAATTAAATTAATGAACACAATAATATACCGAAAGCTTCAATCTTATTAATGATATAAGACGAATACACTTGATGTATTAGGGTTACAGAAAACCTTGAAGCTGCGCAAAAATCATTAACCTATCTAGGTCTAAAGGATCTCTATTTATAACATATAGAGTCCTATACAATCTCCTACAAATATGGAATAAAATAACTTCCATAACCGACTCATACTTATCACAAAATCATAAACAGTTTAAACTACCATTCTGATGTAAACAGTTGTAACTATTACACATTCAGTGGTAACTGCTTCAATTGTAATATGCGACTAAGTACAAATACATAATCAGTGTTAACTGTTTCATACATAACTAACAGTTACTAATACATAAGCAGTTTTAACTACTTACAGACACATAACTATCAGTTGTAATCTATCTTCAAACAGTTGTAACACTTGTCTTCTCTTCAGTTTTCTTCTATCAGTTGTAACTTCGTAAAGACAGTTTTAACCTTTAAAGCAAACAGTTTTAATCACTTGTATTCTGTCTTCTCATCAGAACTTCAACTCAGACCTGAAACAGTTTTGACCCAACAGTCGCAGTCGCGAACACGTAGCTGATGGTAGCCTGATCGCAGGTCGATTTTTGAGTAGAAACTTGAACCCTGAAGTTGGTCGAATAGATCATCAATGCGAGGAAGTGGGTATCGGTTTTGGACGGTCAATTTGTTCCACTCTCGATAGTCGATGCACATTCGGAATGAACCGTCCTTCTTTTTAACAAATAAGACCGGAGCTCCCCAAGGTGAAGAACTCGGTCTAATGAATCCCCTATCCAGGAGTTCCTGTAACTGGGTGGACAACTCCTGAAGTTCAGATGGGGCTAAACGGTACGGTGCGCGGGCCACCGGTGCGGCACCCGGCCCGAGATCGATTGAGAACTCAACCTGTCTAGGTGGAGGTAGACTAGGTAGTTCTTCCGGAAAGACTTCAGGAAAGTCTCTAACAATTGGCATATCCTCTAGTCGCTTCTCCTCCGACTTCTTCTCTGTGATGTGTGCGAGTATTGCAGGGTAACCCTTTCTCAGAAATTTTCGGGTTTTTAAGCAAGAGATGATATTGAGTCTCGTCCCACCGGTCTCCCCCTGTATGATCAAGGTTCTACTGACGGCGAGTGGGATACGGACGATCTTATCGTAACAAACGATTTCGGCTCGGTGTTTAGACAACCAGTCCATTCCAATGATGACGTCGAAACTTTCGAATTCAACGGGTACAAGATCGATTGAAAAAGGTTCGTCAGCTAGGTTTAAAGTGCAATTAGGTATCACACTATTGGTTTCTATAAGTTTCCCATTTGCTAGCTCTACAGTGTACTTAACATCTAAGGCAACGGGAGTGATGTCAAGTAGTGGGCAAAAGTCATCAGAGATAAAGCTTCTATCAGCACCAGTATCAAATAGAACAGAAGCAGTTAAGTTGGTGAGGAGGAACATACCCGAGACCACATTCGGGTCTTCGCGGGCGTCTCCGGAGTTGATGACGAAGGCTCTACTTCGGGTGTTGTTGTTGTTGTTGTTGCGGTTGTTGTTGCTGTTGTTGTTGTTGTTGTTGTTCTTCAGCTTTGGGCACGTGTCCCTGAAGTGCCCGGGGTTACCACACTCAAAGCAGACTTTGGGTGTTCTGGTGTTGTTAGGGTTGTTGTTGGTAGGGGAACGGCAATCCTGGGTGAGGTGACCATACCTCTTGCAATTGCTGCAAAAGGAGCCACAAGAACCTTCGTGGTGGCGGCTGCACTTGGAACAATAGGGTTTGCTCCCAGTGTAGCCCCGTTTGATGTCTGTGGTGGTGTTGTAGGCTTTGATGGTGTCGGATTTCTTGTTTTGTTGGTTTGGGTGGTTGTTGTGGTAGTCGGACCACTTTCTTTTGTTGTTGTGGGAGGATGAAGTGGGTGGTTCAGAATCTTGGCTCATTGCCATCAGGTCTTGGGCCAGTAGGATTGCACCGTCAATGGTGGTTTGTTTGAAGAGGCAACGTGCCCCCGAACAGGCTCAGGAAGACCAATGATGTACTTCCTGATTTTATCAGGTTCTGTGCTTACCATGGCTGGGCGGAGGGCAGCGAGTTGCTGGAATCTGGTGGTGTAACCATCGATATTACTGCCCTGAACTTTTAGGTTCCAGAACTCCTCGTCCAGCTTTTGGAGTTTGTCGATCGAACAGTACTTGGCAGTGAGTTTTGCTTTCAAGTCCTCCCAAGAGAGTTGGTAGGCAGTGTCAGCACCCACTGATTGGGAATATGAGTTCCACCAAGAGTGGGCATCATCTTCGAGGGAGCAGGTGGCGAAATTAACTTTGTCGTTTTCCGCGCATTTGCTGACGCGGAAAACAGTTTCCATCTTTTTGAACCATCTTATTAGTCCGATGGCTCCCTCAGTACCCTTGAAGCTTGAGGGTTTGCAGCTCTGAAAGTCCTTGTAAGAACAAGGTTTAGCAGCGGGGGTTTCAGCGGCATCGCTGTTTCTCCCAGAATTCTGTGGAGTATTCCGAGCTAGGGCTTCAGTCACAGCCTGGGTTATGAGTGACGTAAGCTAAGCATCGGTGTATGGTCTTGTCTTTGGCGGCATGATTCTTCAATAAAAGAAATGAAGATACATGAGATTTTGTAGGAATTTGTAATTGTCACAGATGCTCATGTATAACAGCGGTAATACATATCATCAATATGAAAAATAGCAATTAATATGAGTTGAAACAGCAAGGAATATTTGATAGATAATACGAGTTCAAAGGTTACATCCCATGGATGTATTACAAAAGGCGTTGGCAATTGTTACATCCGACCGAATCATAAAGTAGTGCTTAAGTAGTTACTAGATTACAGGATAGATTACAAGACAAGGACTACACTAGTCTCAACGTAGATTAATTTGTTCCATCATTTCAATGAGACGATCCACCGTATTTGCAAGTCTGCTGGCCTGTCGAGCATTGTCTTCAGCCAATGCAGTCGCTGTACCAATCCACGGGCATATTCTTCCGTTTCCCGTGAGCGTTGTTCACACTCTTCTAGTCTGTGTTTCAAGAGGGCGGTTTCTACGCTTATCTCCACCACTTTGTTGAAAAGAACGTCTACATTGTTAATGGTGGTTTCGTGATCCTCGGAAACTTGTTCGATGTGCTCGAGGGATGTAAATCTCCAGTTTTCGTTGGTTTCTTGGAGTTCGATGTCCATGGTGTTAAGCCGTTGCTCATGACGGTGTAGCCTCGCGGCTAAACCTGGTAGAGTGAGGCGCGCAGGATATGGGCCAGCTCGAGGCAACCTGGGGTTCCTCCTAGCTACCCTCGGGTTTTGGGATCCATGAGGATGAGTTTGCGATGAATTGGGTGGGATGTTTGCCATTTCTGAGACAAAGCGTTAGAGAAAGTGAGGCCTATCTATGTATATAAATAATAATATCACATAATAGCCTAGGGTGTCTAACACAAACATGTTTGAGTCTTGGTTCTCTCGAGGTCAGAGTCAACTAGTGTATTCCCGTTCAACATAACCATTTCAGACCTTACATCATCTTTCCTTAATTGTACATAGTTGATCAGGCTATGTTAAATTAAAGTCGTATGCTGTAATTCCTGAACCAATCATGCCTAGTAAGGCAATACTGCCTAACGGTCATAGTCTAGGCCCACTAAATGCAACCTAGTTCACAATAACCTTAGGCTCTGATACCAATCTGTAACACCCCCAACTTTAATGGTTTGCGGAAGCACGATTTGGGTGTTACTAATCAATAACAAAGCACAAAGATATATAGTAAACGACTCTATATGCGTCATTTTAACAAAAATATATTGACATTGAAATGTTTACAACATGTATGGCTTTACATAGCTCGAGTTTAAATAAAAGGAGATTTCAGTACATAAGTACTTGTACAAAATATACTAATGCAAGAAAATCTCAAACGTCTGTATGCTGACTCGAGCTAAAAGTCCTGAAGCAGAAACAACCTATTGCTTGGTACCTGCGATACATGCTAAAACGGGTCAGCTAAAGCTGGTGAGCTCACAGGTTTGAAACCAGATAATATAGTATGAACCGCAAGATTTAAATAATTGAATTGCATCCAGCAATTGATAACGTATATGTATACAGCCATGAGCACATAGTTGAGCTTAACTCGAGGGCCGGGTCCCCTAAAGAGAATTCCGGGCGAGGTGCCTCCACGAATGCCTAATCAACATTCGTCTTCCTAAATATTAGTACATCCGTTTACCCGGTTAGTGCTTGCTAACCCGAACGAGGAGGGTCAATCCTATATGGTACCATATACTAATATTCACGCTACAACGTATTAACAACTATGCTGACGGAGGACTTTAAATGATTAGTTGTGAAAAACTCATGTAGTATATGGAAATGTTTGTACTTGCGTTCACATGTTAAAAATGAGCAATATATCACACCCCTGAATAAATAGTAAAAAGAGGGGCTATGAGACTCACCTGAGTCTGAAAGCGTTTAAATAAACGTAAGTTGATTAGCCGAGTGATGAAGTCCAAAGACTTGTAACCTAAGGGTGTCCACGACACGCGATGGTTATTAATACGAGTCGGTATCTCAAAGGACTACCTTTGTTGTTGTTATACAAGTATATATGTCCAAATTACTACGATTTGGTTGATTATTAGATTTGTGTTTTGAAAACGTGTACGGGCCGTTGGTGACAGATTCATGATATTAACCTCAACATTATTATCTTGTTTTTCTAAGTATCTTGCTTGTATTATATATATACCAATGTATTCCCGAAGTCGTGTAGTTGAAAGTTTAAAGTTTTACTAGTCCAACACTTAGTGGAAAAATCTGAGTTTTCTGTGTTTTGCGACACAATATGCGACACAAAAGGTTGCCATGCGACACAAGGGTTGTGTCGCATAAGGATGCGACACAAGAGCTTAGCGACACAAGGGTTGTGTCGTATAAGCGTACGATGCTGATTTAACAGCGACATAAGGATTGTGTCGCAAGGGATTTGCGACATAAGGTACAAAATAATGGTTGTGTCGCAAGACTTACGACACTAATTATTTAGTACGACACAAGGTGCGACATAACCGGTTTTATGCGACATAAGCTGCGACACAAGGCTTGTGTCGCAAAGATGAACACCAAGTCAGTACCCAGCGACTGACGCGTTTTTCCGATCCAAAACTCAATTTTAACATACTTTTAGGCTATAAAATCGTGTTCTCTTCCTAGTATAGGACATATATAAGTTATATAAACAACTAACAAGTGAAAATACTAAGAATCGAGAGGTTTCAGGATTTTGTCGGAAACTTACAAAGTGGCGAAATGGAAATCCGGAAAGATAGAAGTGTAGATCGTTGCGAGGTGGTCGTGAATCTCTAAAAATCTTGCTAATCCGGGTGCGTATAAGGGTGTTATTTGGCGATTTTAGTGGATGTGGTGGTTTGGTGATTTTGGAGAAAAAGAAGAGAGGAGAGAGAGAAAGAAAGATGAGAAATGAGAGAAAAGAGAAAGGGAGGTGGAGGTTGTAGGTGGAAGTCCCACTTTTCAGCCTCCATCTCCGTGCTCCGTGCGGTGTTCGTTTTCTCCGTCATTTAACGTTTTAATAAATATTTTATATGTTTAATTATAAGTTTTAAAATACAAATTATTACGCGTTATTTTTATTGAAATATTTCACCAATTACGTTATATTTTAGTTATAAAACATAACTTAGTTCGTTTTATTTGTTTGTGCGTTTATTATTTTAAGGAGTGTAAGTTTTGTTTGTACGATACGATTTATAATTGGAATACTATTAGAATAATATTTTTGACATAATAGCGTTATTTGTGCAAAATGTTTCACCAACGTCCGTATTTATGGAACCGAAATACATTCGATTTAAATTGCGTACGATTTAATCAAATCGCAAAGTTTGTATATATTCATCAATATATAATTCGATACATTAATTAGCCTAACACAGAACTAATTACATGTATTAACAGAGAATTAGGCACTAATTACTAGTCCTAATTTGGCGGGTGTTACATTCTCCCCCTGTTAAGAGAATTTCGTCCCGAAATTTAAGTTGAGGTCGCGTTTGATGAAGGATCGGGAAATAAATGAGGATACTTGAGTCGCATTTGGTCTTCCCGTTCCCAAGTGAATTCCGGACCGCGCCGCGAATTCCATCTGACTTTGACGATGGGAATACGACTTTGTTTTAGTTGCTTGACCTCACGGTCAACGATTTCTGCGGGTTCCTCAACAAAATGAAGTTTGGTGTCAACGCGAATCTCGTCAAGTGGTATGATAAGTGTCTCATTGGACATGCATTTCTTTAAGTTAGAAATGTGAAAGGTAGGGTGCACGCTGCTGAGTTCGGATGGCAGCTGCAATCGATATGCCACGGGGCCAATCCGTTCGAGGATCTCAAAAGGCCCGATGTACCTGGGATTTAACTTCCCGCGTTTGCCAAAACGGATGACGCCTTTCCAAGGCGATACTTTTAAGAGTACTCGGTCCCCAACTTGGAACTCGAGTGGTTTGCGTCTCACGTCAGCGTAACTTTTCTGACGATCACGTGCGGCTTTGAGTCGGTTTTGTATTTCCACAATTTTCTCAGTGGTGGCGTGTATGAGTTCAGGACCAGTGAGTTGGCTGTCTCCCACTTCGGTCCAACAAATCGATGATCGGCACTTACGACCGTACAGTGCCTCAAAAGGTGCATCCTTAATGCTGGCGTGATAGCTGTTATTGTAGGAAAATTCGCATAACGGTAGGTATCTTTCCCAGTTTGTACCGAAATCAACTACGCAGGCGCGTAGCATATCTTCCAGTGTCTGAATGGTTCGTTCACTTTGGCCATCGGTTTGGGGATGGTATGCGGTACTCATATCAAGACGGGTACCCATTGCTTTATGAAGTGATTGCCAAAAGTGAGAGGTGAAGCGGGCATCTCTATCGGAGATAATCGAGGTTGGAACACCGTGTTGAGAAACAATTTCTTTGATGTAGATTTGTGCAAGGTGCTCCATTTTATCGTTTTCCTTGATTGCCAGGAAATGAGCAGATTTGGTGAGACGATCGACGATCACCCAAATGGTATCGCAACCGCTCGACGACTTGGGTAGTTTGGTTATGAAATCCATGGCAATTTGTTCCCATTTCCATTCAGGGATTTCAGGTTGTTGGAGTAAACCAGAAGGTTTTTGATGTTCGGTTTTGACTTTTGAGCAAGTAAGGCACTTGCTGACATAAGTGGCGATTTCGGCTTTCATGTTCGGCCACCAATAAAATTCCTTGATGCCGTGGTACATCTTATCGGATCCCGGATGGATAGAATATTTAGACTTGTGAGCTTCATCCATCACCAAGTCTTGTAGGTTCCCAAAATTAGGCAACCAGATTCGGTTTGAGAAATACCTAATCCCGTTAGGTCTTATTTCGAATTGTTTGTCAATACCCCGCAAGGCTTCGGTTCTGACGTTTTCAGGTTTCAGGGCTTCGATCTGAGCGGTATGAATCTGAATGGTAAGATCGTTGTGAATGGTCGTACTGAGGGCTCGGACTCGAAGTGGTTTTGGTCGTTCCTTTCGACTGAGGGCATCGGCAACAACATTAGCCTTCCCTGGATGGTACTTAAGAGCAAAAACGACAGCTCCAAGTTCGAGATCATGAGTGGTGTAGTTCTTTTCGTGGACTTTGAGTTGTCGTGAGGCGTAGGCAATAACTTTGTCCCGTTGCTTCAGCACGCAACCGAGACCTTGATGGGAAGCATCGCAGTATACCACGAAGTCATCGGTGCCTTCGGGTAAGGATAGAATGGGAGCACTGCAAAGCTTTTGTTTCAATAATTGAAAGGCCGACTCCTGTTTATCAGTCCAATTGAACTTCTTTTCGTTCTGAGTCAGTACCGTGAGTGGCTGAGCTATTTTAGAGAAATTTTCGATGAATCGCCGATAGTACCCAGCAAGACCCAAGAATTGACGTACTTCAGTTGCAGTGGTGTGTGCTTGCCAGTCTTTGATAGCCTCGATTTTTGATGGGTCAACGTGAATTCCCTGACTGTCGATCACGTGACCAAGGAATTGGATGGTTTTTATCCAGAATTCACACTTAGAGAATTTGGCATAAAGCTCCTCGTGTCTAAGTAGTTCTAGGATGGTTTTGAGGTGTTGCGCATGTTCTTGCTCGTTGCGTGAGTAAATGAGTATGTCATTGATAAAGACAATGACAAACTTGTCGAGGTAAGGTTTACACACCCGATTCATGAGGTCCATGAACACAGCCGGTGCGTTGGTTAGACCGAAGGGCATCGCCTGAAATTCGTAGTGCCCGTATCGAGTTCTGAAAGCGGTTTTTGGAATGTCGCAGTCGCGAACACGTAGCTGATGGTAGCCTGATCGCAGGTCGATTTTTGAGTAGAAACTTGAACCCTGAAGTTGGTTGAATAGATCATCAATGCGAGGAAGTGGGTATCGGTTTTTGACGGTCAATTTGTTCCACTCTCGATAGTCGATGCACATTCAGAATGAACCGTCCTTCTTTTTAACAAATAAGACCGGAGCTCCCCAAGGTGAAGAACTCGGTCTAATGAATCCCCTATCCAGGAGTTCCTGTAACTGGGTGGACAACTCCTGAAGTTCAGATGGGGCTAAACGGTACGGTGCGCGGGCCACCGGTGCGGCACCCGGCACGAGATCGATTGAGAACTCAACCTGTCTAGGTGGAGGTAGACCAGGTAGTTCTTCCGGAAATACTTCAGGAAAGTCTCTAACAATTGGCACATCCTCTAGTCGCTTCTCCTCCGACTTCTTCTCTGTGATGTGTGCGAGTATTGCAGGTTAACCCTTTCTCAGAAATTTTCGGGTTTTTAAGCAAGAGATGATATTGAGTCTTGTCCCACCGGTCTCCCCTTGTATGATCAAGGTTCTACTGACGGCGAGTGGGATACGGACGATCTTATCGTAACAAACGATTTCGGCTCGATGTTTGGACAACCAGTCCATTCCAATGATGACGTCGAAACTTCCGATTTCAACGGGTACAAAATCGATTGAAAAGGTTTCGTCAGCTAGGTTTAAAGTGCAATTAGGTATCACACTATTGGTTTCTATAAGTTTCCCATTTGCTAGCTCTACAGTGTACTTAACATCTAAGGCAACAGGAGTGATGTCAAGTAGTGGGCAAAAGTCATCAGAGATAAAGCTTCTATCAGCACCAGTATCAAATAGAACAGAAGCAGTTAATTTGTTGAGGAGGAACATACCCGAGACCACATTCGGGTCTTCGCGGGCGTCCCCGGAGTTGATGACGAAGGCTCTACTTCGGGTGTTGTTGTTGCTGCTGTTGCGGTTGTTGTTGCTGCTGTTGTTGTTGTTGTTCTTCAGCTTTGGGCACGTGTCCCTGAAGTGCCCGGGGTTACCACACTCAAAGCAGACTTTGGGTGTTCTGGTGTTGTTAGGGTTGTTGTTGGTAGGGGAACGGCAATCCTGGGTGAGGTGACCATACCTCTTGCAATTGCTGCAAAAGGAGCCACAAGAACCTTCGTGGTGGCGGCTGCACTTGGAACAATAGGGTTTGCTCCCAGTGTAGCCCCGTTTGATGTCTGTGGTGGTGTTGTAGGCTTTGATGGTGTCGGATTTCTTGTTTTGTTGGTTTGGGTGGTTGTTGTGGTAGTCGGACCACTTTCTTTTGTTGTTGTGGGAGGATGAAGTGGGTGGTTCAGAATCTTGGCTCATTGCCATCAGGTCTTGGGCCAGTAGGATTGCACCGTCAATGGTGGTTTGTTTGAAGAGGCAACGTGCCCCCGAACAGGCTCAGGAAGACCAATGATGTACTTCCTGATTTTATCAGGTTCTGTGCTTACCATGGCTGGGCGGAGGGCAGCGAGTTGCTGGAATCTGGTGGTGTAACCATCGATATTACTGCCCTGAACTTTTAGGTTCTAGAACTCCTCGTCCAGCTTTTGGAGTTTGTCGATCGAACAGTACTTGGCAGTGAGTTTTGCTTTCAAGTCCTCCCAAGAGAGTTGGTAGGCAGTGTCAGCACCCACTGATTGGGAATATGAGTTCCACCAAGAGTGGGCATCATCTTCGAGGGAGAAGGTGGCGAAATTAACTTTGTCGTTTTCCGCGCATTTGCTGACGTGGAAAACAGTTTCCATCTTTTCGAACCATCTGATTAGTCCGATGGCTCCCTCAGTACCCTTGAAGCTTGAGGGTTTGCCGCTCTGAAAGTCCTTGTGAGAACAAGGTTTAGCAGCGGGGGTTTCAGTGGCATCACTGTTTCTCCCGGAATTCTATGGAGTATTCCGAGCTAGGGCTTCAGTCACAGCCTGGGTTATGAGTGACGTAAGCTAAGCATCGGTGTATGGTCTTGTCTTTGGCGGCATGATTCTTCAATAAAAGAAATGAAGATACATGAGATTTTGTAGGAATTTGTAATTGTCACAGATGCTCATGTATAACAGCGGTAATACATATCATCAATATGAAAAATGGCAATTAATATGAGTTGAAACAGCAAGGAATATTTGATAGATAATACGAGTTCAAAGGTTACATCCCATGGATGTATTACAAAAGGCATCGGGAATTGTTACATCCGACCGAATCATAAAGTAGTGCTTAAGTAGTTACTAGATTACAGGATAGATTACAAGACAAGGACTACACTAGTCTCAACGTAGATTAATTTGTTCCATCATTTCAATGAGACGATCCACCGTATTTGCAAGTCTGCTGGCCTGTCGGGCATTGTCTTCAGCCAATGCAGTCGCTGTACCAATCCACGGGCATATTCTTCCGTTTCCCGTGAGCGTTGTTCACACTCTTCTAGTATGTGTTTCAAGAGGGCGGTTTCTACGCTTATCTCCACCACTTTGTTGAAAAGAACGTCTACATTGTTAATGGTGGTTTCGTGATCCTCGGAGACTTGTTCGATGCGCTCGAGGGATGTAAATCTCCATTTTTCGTTGGTTTCTTGGAGTTCGATGTCCATGGTGTTAAGCCGTTACTCGTGACGGTGTAGCCTCGCGGCTAAACCTGGTAGAGTGAGGCGCGCAGGATATGGGCCAGCTCGAGGCAACCTGGGGTTCCTCCTAGCTACCCTCGGGTTTTGGGATCCATGAGGATGAGTTTGCGATGAATTGGGTGGGATGTTTGCCATTTCTGAGACAAAGCGTTAGAGAAAGTGAGGCCTATCTATGTATATAAATAATAATATCACATAATAGCCTAGGGTGTCTAACACAAACATGTTTGAGTCTTGGTTCTCTCGAGGTCAGAGTCAACTAGTGTATTCCCGTTCAACATAACCATTTCAGACCTTACATCATCTTTCCTTAATTGTACATAGTTGATCAGGCTATGTTAAATTAAAGTCGTATGCTGTAATTCCTGAACCAATCATGCCTAGTAAGGCAATACTGCCTAACGGTCATAGTCTAGGCCCACTAAATGCAACCTAGTTCACAATAACCTTAGGCTCTGATACCAATCTGTAACACCCCCAAATTTAATGGTTTGCGGAAGCACGATTTGGGTGTTACTAATCAATAACAAAGCACAAAGATATATAGTAAACGACTCTATATGCGTCGTTTTAACAAAAATATATTGACATTGAAATGTTTACAACATGTATGGCTTTACATAGCTCGAGTTTAAATAAAAGGAGATTTCAGAACATAAGTACTTGTACAAAATATACTAATGCAAGAAAATCTCAAACGTCTGTATGCTGACTCGAGCTAAAAGTCCTGAAGCAGAAACAACCTATTGCTTGGTACCTGCGATACATGCTAAAACGGGTCAGCTAAAGCTGGTGAGCTCACAGGTTTGAAACCAGATAATATAGTATGAACCGCAAGATTTAAATAATTGAATTGCATCCAGCAATTGATAATGTATATGTATACAGCCATGAGCACATAGTTGAGCTTAACTCGAGGGCCGGGTCCCCTAAAGAGAATTCCGGGCGAGGTGCCTCCACGAATGCCTAATCAACATTCGTCTTCCTAAATATTAGTACGTCCGTTTACCCGGTTAGTGCTTGCTAACCCGAACGAGGAGGGTCAATCCTATATGGTACCATATACTAATATTCACCTACAACGTATTAACAACTATGCTGACGGAGGACTTTAAATGATTAGTTGTGAAAAACTCATGTAGTATATGGAAATGTTTGTACTTGCGTTCACATGTTAAAAATGAGCAATATATCACACCCCTGAATAAATAGTAAAAAGAGGGGCTATGAGACTCACCTGAGTCTGAAAGCGTTTAAATAAACGTAAGTTGATTAGCCGAGTGATGAAGTCCAAAGACTTGTAACCTAAGGGTGTCCACGACACGCGATGGTTATTAATACGAGTCGGTATCTCAAAGGACTACCTTTGTTGTTGTTATACAAGTATATATGTCCAAATTACTACGATTTGGTTGATTATTAGATTTGTGTTTTGAAAACGTGTACGGGCCGTTGGTGACAGATTCATGATATTAACCTCAACATTATTATCTTGTTTTTCTAAGTATCTTGCTTGTATTATATATATACCAATGTATTCCCGAAGTCGTGTAGTTGAAAGTTTAAAGTTTTACTAGTCCAACACTTAGTGGAAAAATCTGAGTTTTCTGTGTTTTGCGACACAATATGCGACACAAAAGGTTGCCATGACATAAGGATTGTGTCGCAAGGGATTTGCGACATAAGGTACAAAATAATGGTTGTGTCGCAAGACTTACGACACTAATTATTTAGTACGACACAAGGTGCGACATAACCGGTTTTATGCGACATAAGCTGCGACACAAGGCTTGTGTCGCAAAGATGAACACCAAGTCAGTACCCAGCGACTGACGCGTTTTTCCGATCCAAAAATCAATTTTAACATACTTTTAGGCTATAAAATCGTGTTCTCTTCCTAGTATAGGACATATATAAGTTATATAAACAACTAACAAGTGAAAATACTAAGAATCGAGAGGTTTCGGGATTTTGTCGGAAACTTACAAAGTGGCGAAATGGAAATCCGGAAAGATAGAAGTGTAGATCGTTGCGAGGTGGTCGTGAATCTCTAAAAATCTTGCTAATCCGGGTGCGTATAAGGGTGTTATTTGGCAATTTTAGTGGATGTGGTGGTTTGGTGATTTTGGAGAAAAAGAAGAGAGGAGAGAGAGAAAGAAAGATGAGAAATGAGAGAAAAGAGAAAGGGAGGTGGAGGTTGTAGGTGGAAGTCCACTTTTCAGCCTCCATCTCCGTGCTCCGTGCGGTGTTCGTTTTCTCCGTCATTTAACGTTTTAATAAATATTTTATATGTTTAATTATAAGTTTTAAAATACAAATTATTACGCGTTATTTTTATTGAAATATTTCACCAATTACGTTATATTTGAGTTATAAAACATAACTTAGTTCGTTTTATTTGTTTGTGCGTTTATTATTTTAAGGCGTGTAAGTTTTGTTTGTACGATACGATTTATAATTGGAATACTATTAGAATAATATTTTTGACATAATAGCGTTATTTGTGCAAAATGTTTCACCAACGTCCGTATTTATGGAACCGAAATACATTCGATTTAAATTGCGTACGATTTAATCAAATCGCAAAGTTTGTATATATTCATCAATATATAATTCGATACATTAATTAGCCTAACACAGAACTAATTACATGTATTTACAGAGAATTAGGCACTAATTACTAGTCCTAATTTGGCGGGTGTTACATTCTCCCCCTGTTAAGAGAATTTCGTCCCGAAATTTAAGTTGAGGTCGCGTTTGATGAAGGATCGGGAAATAAATGAGGATACTTGAGTTGCATTTGGTCTTCCCGTTCCCAAGTGAATTCCGGACCGCGCCGCGAATTCCATCTGACTTTGACGATGGGAATACGACTTTGTTTTAGTTGCTTGACCTCACGGTCAACGATTTCTGCGGGTTCCTCAACAAAATGAAGTTTGGTGTCAACGCGAATCTCGTCAAGTGGTATGATAAGTGTCTCATTGGACAGGCATTTCTTTAAGTTAGAAATGTGAAAGGTAGGGTGCACGCTGCTGAGTTCGGATGGCAGCTGCAATCGATATGCCACGGGGCCAATCCGTTCGAGGATCTCAAAAGGCCCGATGTACCTGGGATTTAACTTCCCGCGTTTGCCAAAACGGATGACGCCTTTCCAAGGCGATACTTTTAAGAGTACTCGGTCCCCAACTTGGAACTCGAGTGGTTTGCGTCTCACGTCAGCGTAACTTTTCTGACGATCACGTGCGGCTTTGAGTCGGTTTTGTATTTCCACAATTTTCTCAGTGGTGGCGTGTATGAGTTCAGGACCAGTGAGTTGGCTGTCTCCCACTTCGGTCCAACAAATCGATGATCGGCACTTACGACCGTACAGTGCCTCAAAGGGTGCAGCCTTAATGCTGGCGTGATAGCTGTTATTGTAGGAAAATTCGCATAACGGTAGGTGTCTTTCCCAGTTTGTACCGAAATCAACTACGCAGGCGCGTAGCATATCTTCCAGTGTCTGAATGGTTCGTTCACTTTGGCCATCGGTTTGGGGATGGTATGCGGTACTCATATCAAGACGGGTACCCATTGCTTTATGAAGTGATTGCCAAAAGTGAGAGGTGAAGCGGGCATCTCTATCGGAGATAATCGAGGTTGGAACACCGTGTTGAGAAACAATTTCTTTGATGTAGATTTGTGCAAGGCGCTCCATTTTATCGTTTTCCTTGATTGCCAGGAAATGAGCAGATTTGGTGAGACGATCGACGATCACCCAAATGGTATCGCAACCGCTCGACGACTTGGGTAGTTTGGTTATGAAATCCATGGCAATTTGTTCCCATTTCCATTCAGGGATTTCAGGTTGTTGGAGTAAACCAGAAGGTTTTTGATGTTCGGTTTTGACTTTTGAGCAAGTAAGGCACTTGCTGACATAAGTGGCGATTTCGGCTTTCATGTTCGGCCACCAATAAAATTCCTTGATGCCGTGGTACATCTTATCGGATCCCGGATGGATAGAATATTTAGACTTGTGAGCTTCATCCATCACCAAGTCTCGTAGGTTCCCAAAATTAGGCAACCAGATTCGGTTTGAGAAATACCTAATCCCGTTAGGTCTGATTTCGAATTGTTTGTCAATACCCCGCAAGGCTTCGGTTCTGACGTTTTCAGGTTTCAGGGCTTCGATCTGAGCGGTATGAATCTGAATGGTAAGATCGTTGTGAATGGTCGTACTGAGGGCTCGGACTCGAAGTGGTTTTGGTCGTTCCTTTCGACTGAGGGCATCGGCAACAACATTAGCCTTCCCTGGATGGTACTTGATCTCGCAATCGTAATCGATAAGCAACTCGACCCATCGACGTTGCCTCATGTTAAGATCTTTTTGATCGAAGATATGTTGGAGACTTTTATGATCGGTAAAAATTGTGCACTTAGTGCCGTAAAGATAATGTCTCCAGATTTTGAGAGCAAAAACGACAGCTCCAAGTTCGAGATCATGAGTGGTGTAGTTCTTTTCGTGGACTTGGAGTTGTCGTGAGGCGTAGGCAATAACTTTGTCCCGTTGCTTCAGCACGCAACCGAGACCTTGATGGGAAGCATCGCAGTATACCACGAAGTCATCGGTGCCTTCGGGTAAGGATAGAATGGGAGCACTGCAAAGCTTTTGTTTCAATAATTGAAAGGCCGACTCCTGTTTATCAGTCCAATTGAACTTCTTTTCTTTCTGAGTCAGTACCGTGAGTGGCTGAGCTATTTTAGAGAAATTTTCGATGAATCGCCGATAGTACCCAGCAAGACCCAAGAATTGACGTACTTCAGTTGCAGTGGTGTGTGCTTGCCAGTCTTTGATAGCCTCGATTTTTGATGGGTCAACGTGAATTCCCTGACTGTCGATCACGTGACCAAGGAATTGGATGGTTTTTATCCAGAATTCACACTTAGAGAATTTGGCATAAAGCTCCTCGTGTCTAAGAAGTTCTAGGATGGTTTTGAGGTGTTGCGCATGTTCTTGCTCGTTGCGCGAGTAAATGAGTATGTCATCGATAAAGACAATGACAAACTTGTCGAGGTAAGGTTTACACACCCGATTCATGAGGTCCATGAACACAGCCGGTGCGTTGGTTAGACCGAAGGGCATCACCTGAAATTCGTAGTGCCCGTATCGAGTTCTGAAAGCGGTTTTTGGAATGTCGCAGTCGCGAACACGTAGCTGATGGTAGCCTGATCGCAGGTCGATTTTTGAGTAGAAACTTGAACCCTGAAGTTGGTCGAATAGATCATCAATGCGAGGAAGTGGGTATCGGTTTTTAACGGTCAATTTGTTCCACTCTCGATAGTCGATGCAAGTTCGGAATGAACCGTCCTTCTTTTTAACAAATAAGACCGGAGCTCCCCAAGGTGAAGAACTAGGTCTAATGAACCCCCTATCCAGGAGTTCCTGTAACTGGGTGGACAACTCCTGAAGTTCAGATGGGGCTAAACGGTACGGTGCGCGGGCCACCGGTGCGGCACCCGGCACGAGATCGATTGAGAACTCAACCTGTCTAGGTTGAGGTAGACCAGGTAGTTCTTCCGGAAAGACTTCAGGAAAGTCTCTAACAATTGGCACATCCTCTAGTCGCTTCTCCTCCGACTTCTTCTCTGTGATGTGTGCGAGTATTGCAGGGTAACCCTTTCTCAGAAATTTTCGGGTTTTTAAGCAAGAGATGATATTGAGTCTCGTCCCACCGGTCTCCCCCTGTATGATCAAGGTTCTACTGACGGCGAGTGGGATACGGACGATCTTATCGTAACAAACGATTTCGGCTCGATGTTTGGACAACCAGTCCATTCCAATGATGACATCGAAACTTCCGATTTCAACGGGTACAAAATCGATTGAAAAGGTTTCGTCAGCTAGGTTTAAAGTGCAATTAGGTATCACACTATTGGTTTCTATAAGTTTCCCATTTGCTAGCTCTACAGTGTACTTAACATCTAAGGCAACAGGAGTGATGTCAAGTAGTGGGCAAAAGTCATCAGAGATAAAGCTTCTATCAGCACCAGTATCAAATAGAACAGAAGCAGTTAAGTTGTTGAGGAGGAACATACCCGAGACCACATTCGGGTCTTCGCGGGCGTCCCCGGAGTTGATGACGAAGGCTCTACTTTGGGTGTTGTTGTTGTTGCTGTTGCGGTTGTTGTTGCTACTGTTGTTGTTGTTGTTCTTCAGCTTTGGGCACGTGTCCCTGAAGTGCCCGGGGTTACCACACTCAAAGCAGACTTTGGGTGTTCTGGTGTTGTTAGGGTTGTTGTTGGTAGGGGAACGGCAATCCTGGGTGAGGTGACCATACCTCTTGCAATTGCTGCAAAAGGAGCCACAAGAACCTTCGTGGTGGCAGCTGCACTTGGAACAATAGGGTTTGCTCCCAGTGTAGCCCCGTTTGATGTCTGTGGTGGTGTTGTAGGCTTTGATGGTGTCGGATTTCTTGTTTTGTTGGTTTGGGTGGTTGTTGTGGTAGTCGGACCACTTTCTTTTGTTGTAGTGGGAGGATGAAGTGGGTGGTTCAGAATCTTGGCTCATTGCCATCAGGTCTTGGGCCAGTAGGATTGCACCGTCAATGGTGGTTTGTTTGAAGAGGCAACGTGCCCCCGAACAGGCTCAGGAAGACCAATGATGTACTTCCTGATTTTATCAGGTTCTGTGCTTACCATGGCTGGGCGGAGGGCAGCGAGTTGCTGGAATCTGGTGGTGTAACCATCGATATTACTGCCCTGAACTTTTAGGTTCCAGAACTCCTCGTCCAGCTTTTGGAGTTTGTCGATCGAACAGTACTTGGCAGTGAGTTTTGCTTTCAAGTCCTCCCAAGAGAGTTGGTAGGCAGTGTCAGCACCCACTGATTGGGAATATGAGTTCCACCAAGAGTGGGCATCATCTTCGAGGGAGCAGGTGGCGAAATTAACTTTGTCGTTTTGCGCGCATTTGCTGACGCGGAAAACAGTTTCCATCTTTTCGAACCATCTGATTAGTCCGATGGCTCCCTCAGTACCCTTGAAGCTTGAGGGTTTGCAGCTCTGAAAGTCCTTGTAAGAACAAGGTTTAGCAGCGGGGGTTTCAGCGGCATCGCTGTTTCTCCCGGAATTCTATGGAGTATTCCGAGCTAGGGCTTCAGTCACAGCCTGGGTTATGAGTGACGTAAGCTAAGCATCGGTGTATGGTCTTGTCTTTGGCGGCATGATTCTTCAATAAAAGAAATGAAGATACATGAGACTTTGTAGGAATTTGTAATTGTCACAGATGCTCATGTATAACAGCGGTAATACATATCATCAATATGAAAAATAGCAATTAATATGAGTTGAAACAGCAAGGAATATTTGATAAATAATACGAGTTGAAAGGTTTCATCCCATGGATGTATTACAAAAGGCGTCGGGAATTGTTACATCCGACCGAATCATAAAGTAGTACTTAAGTAGTTACTAGATTACAGGATAGATTACAAGACAAGGACTACACTAGTATCAACGTAGATTAATTTGTTCCATCATTTCAATGAGACGATCCACCGTATTTGCAAGTCTGCTGGCCTGTCGGGCATTGTCTTCAGCCAATGCAGTCGCTGTACCAATCCACGGGCATATTCTTCCGTTTCCCGTGAGCGTTGTTCACACTCTTCTAGTCTGTGTTTCAAGAGGGCGGTTTCTACGCTTATCTCCACAACTTTGTTGAAAAGAACGTCTACATTGTTAATGGTGGTTTCGTGATCCTCGGAGACTTGTTCGATGCGCTCGAGGGATGTAAATCTCCAGTTTTCGTTGGTTTCTTGGAGTTCGATGTCCATGGTGTTAAGTCGTTGCTCGTGACGGTGTAGCCTCGCGGCTAAACTTGGTAGAGTGAGGCGCGCAGGATATGGGCCAGCTCGAGGCTACTTGGGGTTCCTCCTAGCTACCCTCGGGTTTTGGGATCCATGAGGATGAGTTTGCGATGAATTGGGTGGGATGTTTGCCATTTCTGAGACAAAGAGTTAGAGAAAGTGAGGCCTATCTATGTATATAAATAATAATATCACATAATAGCCTAGGGTGTCTAACACAAACATGTTTGAGTCTTGGTTCTCTCGAGGTCAGAGTCAACTAGTGTATTCCCGTTCAACATAACCATTTCAGACCTTACATCATCTTTCCTTAATTGTACATAGTTGATCAGGCTATGTTAAATTAAAGTCGTATGCTGTAATTCCTGAACCAATCATGCCTAGTAAGGCAATACTGCCTAATGGTCATAGTCTAGGCCCACTAAATGCAACCTAGTTCACAATAACCTTAGGCTCTGATACCAATCTGTAACACCCCCAACTTTAATGGTTTGCGGAAGCACGATTTGGGTGTTACTAATCAATAACAAAGCACAAAGATATATAGTAAACGACTCTATATGCGTCGTTTTAACAAAAATATATTGACATTGAAATGTTTACAACATGTATGACTTTACATAGCTCGAGTTTAAATAAAAGGAGAATTCAGTACTTAAGTACTTGTACAAAATATACTAATGCAAGAAAATCTCAAACGTCTGTATGCTGACTCGAGCTAAAAGTCCTGAAGCAGAAACAACCTATTGCTTGGTACCTGCGATACATGCTAAAACGGGTCAGCTAAAGCTGGTGAGCTCACAGGTTTGAAACCAGATAATATAGTATGAACCACAAGATTTAAATAATTGAATTGCATCCAGCAATTGATAATGTATATGTATACAGCCATGAGCACATAGTTGAGCTTAACTCGAGGGCCGGGTCCCCTAAAGAGAATTCCGGGCGAGGTGCCTCCACGAATGCCTAATCAACATTCGTCTTCCTAAATATTAGTACGTCCGTTTACCCGGTTAGTGCTTGCTAACCCGAACGAGGAGGGTCAATCCTATATGGTACCATATACTAATATTCACGCTACAACGTATTAACAACTATGCTGACGGAGGACTTTAAATGATTAGTTGTGAAAAACTCATGTAGTATATGGAAATGTTTGTACTTGCGTTCACATGTTAAAAATGAGCAATATATCACACCCCTGAATAAATAGTAAAAAGAGGGGCTATGAGACTCACCTGAGTCTGAAAGCGTTTAAATAAACGTAAGTTGATTAGCCGAGTGATGAAGTCCAAAGACTTGTAAACTGAGGGTGTCCACGACACGCGATGGTTATTAATACGAGTCGGTATCTCAAAGGACTACCTTTGTAGTTGTTATACAACTATATATGTCCAAATTACTACGATTTGGTTGATTATTAGATTTGTGTTTTGAAAACGTGTACGGGCCGTTGGTGACAGATTCATGATATTAACCTCAACATTATTATCTTGTTTTTCTAAGTATCTTGCTTGTATTATATATATACCAATGTATTCCCGAAGTCGTGTAGTTGAAAGTTTAAAGTTTTACTAGTCCAACACTTAGTGGAAAAATCTGAGTTTTCTGTGTTTTGCGACACAATATGCGACACAAAAGTTTGCCATGCGACACAAGGGTTGTGTCGCATAAGGATGCGACACAAGAGCTTAGCGACACAAGGGTTGTGTCGCATAAGCGTACGATGCTGATTTAACAGTGACATAAGGATTGTGTCGCAAGGGATTTCCGACATAAGGTACGACATAATGGTTGTGTCGCAAGACTTAAGACACTACTTATTTAGTACGACACAAGGTGCGACATAACCGGTTTTATGCGACATAAGCTGCGACACAAGGCTTGTGTCGCAAAGATGAACACCAAGTCAGTACCCAGCGACTGACGCGTTTTTCTGATCCAAAACTCAATTTTAACATACTTTTAGGCTATAATATCGTGTTCTCTTCCTAGTATAGGACATATATAAGTTATATAAACAACTAACAAGTGAAAATACTAAGAATCGAGAGGTTTCGGGATTTTGTCGGAAACTTACAAAGTGGCGAAATGGAAATCCGGAAAGATAGAAGTGTAGATCGTTGCGAGGTGGTCGTGAATCTCTAAAAATCTTGCTAATCAGGGTGCGTATAAGGGTGTTATTTGGCGATTTTAGTGGATGTGGTGGTTTGGTGATTTTGGAGAAAAAGAAGAGAGGAGAGAGAGAAAGAAAGATGAGAAATGAGAGAAAAGAGAAAGGGAGGTGGAGGTTGTAGGTGGAAGTCCCACTTTTCAGCCTCCATCTCCGTGCTCCGTGCGGTGTTCATTTTCTCCGTCATTTAACGTTTTAATAAATATTTTATATGTTTAATTATAAGTTTTAAAATACAAATTATTACGCGTTATTTTTATTGAAATATTTCACCAATTACGTTATATTTGAGTTATAAAACATAACTTAGTTCGTTTTATTTGTTTGTGCGTTTATTATTTTAAGGCGTGTAAGTTTTGTTTGTACGATACGATTTATAATTGGAATACTATTAGAATAATATTTTTGACATAATAGCGTTATTTGTGCAAAATGTTTCACCAACGTCCGTATTTATGGAACCGAAATACATTCGATTTAAATTGCGTACGATTTAATCAAATCGCAAAGTTTGTATATATTCATCAATATATAATTCGATACATTAATTAGCCTAACACAGAACTAATTACATGTATTAACAGAGAATTAGACACTAATTACTAGTCCTAATTTGGCGGGTGTTACAATGACCATATTATCCTTAAGATCATATTAAAACAGGGATAATAGTTATATAACCTTACTATTGAGATTGTTATATTATAGGATCCCGATAGGGATATTAGATTATCTTTCAGAATCATCAACTTATAATTATCCCGAATCTGATTAAGTCTAGGATAATAGAATGGATTGGACTTAATGCTATCTTATTTATCTTATAATGTATGCTTATTATAAGGATCCCAGATATCATATATCTCGGGATCCCTTTGCTACTAATATTTCCGCATGTTTAATGTACTTCAAGTATTTTCAAGCAATTACAAGCATTTAGCTAAATACTAAACTAAACACACGTAATTAGGGTTTCGGTTAAGTTTAAAAGTTAACCTAAATTGTCGGGTGTCACACTACAGGTATCTTGTGTGCTATGCATGGTCTTGGAGATAAGGCGAGATGGCCAAAAAGAAATCATAAAGCCGTCGCTTGGAAGGATAAGACTAAGTGGTGCGCGTATCATAAAGATTTCGGTCACGTAACTGAGGATTGCATACCCCTCAGAAAGGAAATCAGCCATCTGCTCAGCAAGGGATACTTGAAGGAGCAACTTGGAAGAAAGAAGGATCACGGCCAGGATCATGACAAGGCTCTGGATCCCGAAACTCAGGATAATCATAGGATCCCACACAGAGCAAGATCATCACCGTCGGACGCCAAGTCAAGATCAATTGTGATCAACGGGAAGCGAAGGGTTGCTACACAACATCAATGAGATCTACTACCAAGCCTCCATCAGCATAGCAATCAATGGAAAAAGGCATGGGATATCTTGGCTACAATCAGATAAGGTATCAAAGAAGTGCGACTCCATTCTGAGGATCCTAAGGTGGAAAAGGATAGGACGAATGTTATTGCGTGCTGATATGTTCAAGGAAGCAAGATTCCTGATCTTGGCAAACGTGGTGGTGGAATACAAATCTAATTGGTAAATCAATACTCATAAATGTGGCGGTATCCTGAAATATGAACGATGCTGCATAAGTTAAAGATTCTGAAAGGTCAGCAATTTCTTATCTATCACTTAAGTAAAAGTCTACTAGATGCTGATGCCAGGTACTCTTATCTTAAAAAATTTATGTTTGCATTGGTTATCTTGAAATACATCCTATGCATGATAAGATTACTCAATTATTAAATATAAAAATCAGGAATGTCGCTTAAAATAACTAAATGATCTCGGAAATTTGATATTTATAATCTTATAATGAGATCGTAGAAATATGATAAAACTTTATGTTTTGAGTAAACTTTACTGACGATCTTTAAAATAAAATATGGATACAATATGCTTAGTTAGGTTAATATATGGTATTAAAATCACCTTAAAGGTATGACATGCAACAGGATGTTGATTGTAAATTTTAAAGTACCAATAATGAAATAGATTACGAAACATCAACTGAAGGTTTACAACTAACTAAGGATATCAGTATAAATTATATAGGTGTATGTTAGTTACTAATCATCATTGCAAATATGCCCTAAGGATAGTTAGACTTGTTTTGTATTCGGATATGCTTTAAGATTCTGCAGGTAACTTCGTGATCTTCAACTGATGCTATGTTGGTGATCTTGAGTTTGAGGATAATTGGACACATCAGGTTCTGGGGGCAAGTTAGGATCATAAATGTAGCCGATCATTAAATTTTTTGCAGAAGGATTATTATTGTTGCGGTATTTTGAGGATCCTGAAGCGTAAGCAAGACTGAAGGATATGCACGAAGAAATTTGTGGAAACTATCCTGGGGCATACATGGAAATGTTCAGAACCGATGCATCCAATTATCTATCTGTGATCAATGCTTGATTGGCTTGGATGCTGGAAAACGGGGACTTGTTGATGGAAAACTACTTCCAATATCATGGAATGCTATTCACTTAAAACTCTATCATGTGTAAGTTGAGTATTTATATTCAACATAAAAAGGTACCCCTATGATCCTTAACTTTTCATTAATTTTTATATTCTTTACTATATATGTATGTGTGTATCATGATTATATATTGATATATGCATGCAAATCTTTCACAATTATTATTTTCATTCGAATCTGACACTGATTTAAGCATCGGATGAGTGTTAGGCAAACTAACACTCGCCTTTACCCAAGATCTTGTATTTGTTGTAGTTCATGCATCTAAGGATCATGGAATGAAGATTAGGGGTTGGCCACCTCTCCTCCGTTAAGGATCCCAGCGATTCTCTAAGGTTTAGAGGTTTCCATACGGATAAACACCTCTCTACGAATAGGGTTTTGACACCTCGCCGTGTGTGCACGATGTTTGATTATAGTGTCAGGGTTAGGGAATCGTGGTTGCCTCTGGTGCCCGACAACTTCATTTCCATTGGCCTATAGATCAAACTCTTCCGATTGTCGGCACTGAGTGCACTAGGTGCCGACCTAAGGTTTGTGTCGTTTTCACGTCACTCTAAGGTTTGTAATGTTTTCACATTACCTAAGGTTTTGGCGTATTCACGTCACTAAGTACACAAGGCTTATAATGTTTTTACATTATCTATTACGCAAGGTTTGTAATGTTTTCACATTACCAATTGGTTAGGCATATTCATATCTCAAATGGCTTGGCCCTCGAATCAAACGGTTATAATGTTTTCACATTACCAAATGGTTTGGCATTTACATGTCACAAAAATTGATTTATCAAAAGTTTTCTTAAGTTTTGTAATGTTTTACACATTACCAAAATATTTATATTGGCGTAGGCCATAAAAGATTCAAATGGTTGTAATATTATCATATTACCAAAATATTTTTCGAATTTAAACCAAAGATCATGATTGTTATAATGTTTTCACATTATTCAAAATTTGTGACATTTTCGAAAAGAACTGCAATATTTTTTGCATTAAAAATCTTCACAGCTTTTATGCCATTCTTAAAGATAAATAAAAATCATAATGTTTTGACATTATGAGAATAGCTGGAATGTTTTCATGTTATCAAAATCATATAACAATGTTATATATCAGGATCATTGGATTATCTGTTGAGAACTGAGACACTGCTAGATTTGCTCAGAATACAAGTATTGTGCCGCTGTTAGAAGTACAACCACTGTTAGTAGTTGCCACTACTAGTTAGTAGCTGCCGCTGTCAAGTAGTTTGTCTAACAGTGCCACTGTTAGTGTGTAGTTTGTATTTTGTATCAAGTACTCAACCACTGTTGATAATATACGAGTACTACCCCTGTTAGTGATATAGATAACCACTGTTGGTTAGATATAGTTGAATAGAGAGAATTATGGAATAGATATGATTCCATAATAGTTTGATTCTGTAAAGGACTCTATATGTTATAAATAGAGATCCTGTAAAACCCTAGAGGAGGACGAATTCATTCTAGTTATTAGCTTCAAGGTTGTAAACCCTAACACAAATTGTGTGTTCGTATATTGTTAATAATATTGAAGCTTTTGATTAGATATTCTGTTATATACAAGTTTGTTCTTCAAGTTATTAATAAACTATTCCGCAAGCTTATTAATAATTAATCAAAGTAATACATACTAAGATCTCTAGCTGGGATCATCAAGTGGTATCAGAGCTTGGTATTACTTTGATCTTGAAGAAGGTAATTAAATTTTGCAGCTTTTTCAACAAACAACAACATGTCTACTGAAACAATGGAAGGTATTCAAGCTACAAAAATCCCCATGCTCAAACCCGATGAATTTGAGCTATGGCAGACTAGGATTAGACAATACATGTTGCTGACTGATTATATGATGTGGGAGGTGGTTACTAATGGACCAGTTTATACTAAGGATGCAGATGGTAAAAAGGAAGAAAGACCACCACCAAAGACTGATGCAGAGAGAAAAGAAAGAGCAACAGAGTGGAAGGCATTAAGTACTCTACTTTTGTCTATTCCTAATGAGTATCAAAGGAAGTTTTTAAACTGTGAAGATGCTCAGGTTCTTATGCAAGCAATTGTTAAGAGATTTGGTGGTAATGATAACACCAAGAAGAATAAGAGATCTCTTCTCAAACAACAGTTTGAAAACTTTGCAGGTGTAAAATCTGAAACTCTGACTCAGACTTTTGATAGATTTCAAAAGCTTGTGGGTGATCTTGAGAATCACAATGTCAAGATTGATAAAGATGACTTGAACAGGAAGTTTCTAAGATCACTTGGTACAGATTGGAATATGTACACTGTGGGACTTAGACAAAGTCCAGATCTTGAAGAGAAAGAGATTGAAGACCTGTACAATGATCTGAGGAATTTTGAGCCTGAAGTTCTAGCGTTGAAACAGTCCAATGGTAGCTCTAACAATGCTGCTTTTGATTCTGTTGGTGAATCTGGTAGTTGTAGCACATCTGGTGCTAATGATAATGTATTGGAAGCATTCTTTGCAAGCCATGTGAATTCATCATTAACTACAGAAGATTTGGAGCAGGTTAGTGAAGAGGACCTGGAAGAGATGGATTTAAGATGGCAGATGGCCATGATTACAATCAGGGCAAAGAGGTTTATGCAGAGTTCTGGGAACAGAAATTTTTCTTACAAGAGAGATGGTGTAGCTGGTTTTGACAAGAGCAAGGTGGAGTGTTTCAACTGTCACAAGATGGGACACTTTGCTAGGGAGTGCAAGAGCACACAGGCTGGAGGATCTCAGAATGGTTTTGTAAGAAATAATTCTGGTCCTCAAAGAAGATTGATACCAGTTCAGAACACCACTTCAGATTCATTGGTTGCTCAAGATGGAATGGGAGGATTTGACTGGAGTGATCAGGAAGAGCTTGTAACCACAAATCAAGCTTTGATGGCTGTCACAGAAGAACCAGAGTCTTCAGACATTCCATATGAGGTACAATCTAAATTATGTTCTCCTACTTGCAAGAAAATGGTTAAATTTTATAGGGATCATAATATGGTTGTGTGTAATGAATTAAAAGCTTGTAAGGAAAAGAGTCAACATGCCACTTTAGCTATTGAAAACTTAGAAAATCAGATAAAAGCTTATGTAAAGAATGAATCTCAATTTCACTTAGATATTAAGTATCTAAATTGGGAAAAGAAAGCTTTACAAACAAAAGTTGATATGCTAAGTGCTAAGTTGGCTGAGGCAATTTCTGATAAGGAGTCAATAAAATTGAAAGTTGATGAATTGGAAAATGTTTCAAAAGGTGTTCAAAACTTAATCAAGTCTCAAATTCATGATAAATTAAAACTTGGATTAGGTTACAACCTTAATGCTGTTCCTCCACCTTATAATCATACTTATTTCCCACCTAAAAGTGATTTTGTTTTAGAAACACTTAAGGTAGGTGTCTCTGAGGAGGTTAAAAAGGTAGATCCAGTTGTTAATTGTGCTGATAATGTGAATTTTGATAAAGTTGAGGTATCTGATTGGACTGAGGAAGATGAGAGTGATAGTGATAGCTCATCAGGTGGTAATTCTGTAGATGGTAGTGTTAAGTCTATTACTGGTCTAGTTTCTGAACTTAATAGTACTAAACTAGAAGAGGGTAAAAAGATGTTTGTTGAGAAAGCAAAAGCTCAAATAGATTTAGTCAGGAAAACCAACAAGGCTAGTTCAGGTTTAGGGTATGTACACAAAAAGGTCAATACTGAATCAAAAGACAAGTTGAAATCTGAGTGTGATAAGTGTACATGTAAATCAAAGAAGTCTGAGTTACATACTGCAAGTAATGTGAATAAATCCATTCCCAGGGTTAATCAAAGAAATTGGAACCAATTGGTTTCACAAAGGTTTGATAATGGGTTTGAATGTGTGAAAAGAAAGTCATGTTTTATTTGTGGTAGATATAATCATCTTCAACAGGACTGTTACTACAATCCTAAAAATAATAGGAACAGTGGTACAGGTAACGTGTTGATAAATAAGCCTAACAGAGGCAAGGCTGCAGCCCCTGTTAATGCTACAGCAGTGCCCCTGTCAACGGCTAACAGAGGCAAGACACGAACAGGGGAGGGTTTGACCACTGTCAGGCATGGTACCTCTGCTGGTATTAAACATTTCAAAAGAATGTATATACCAAGTAAAGCTACCACTGCCAGGGTAATCAATACAAACTTAAAGGTGACCACTGTCCGACCATTAACCCCTGTTAGGTCAAAAATTGATTGTTTTTGGAGACATAAAAATGAGTGTAAATCTGAAGTGTCCAAAACCAATGCAGCACTGAGATCAATCACTGTCAAAAGGGTTGATGTCAAAGGTGCTCATGGGAAACCCAAAGCCAAATTGGTTTGGGTTCCCAAGAAAAACTAATTGTTTTTCTCATATATGTGCAGGGCAAGCCACCAAGCTTATGGCATATTGATTCTGGCTGTTCAAGACACATGACTGGAGACAGGAAAAAGCTACAGGACTTTAAAGCGTTTGATGGAGGAGATGTAGCATTTGGAAGCAATCCTAAAGGAGGTAAAATCACAGGTAAAGGTAAGGTAAAAAGCAGTAAGCTCACTTTCAATGATGTTTATTATGTTGAGCAATTGAGATACAATTTGCTTAGTGTGAGTCAAATCACAGATAAGCAAAATCCTGTATATTTCACTGACACAGAATGCCTTATACTTTCTGAAAAACTCAAAATACCTGAAGATAAGATTTTAATGAGAGTTCCAAGAAAGGATAATGTATACTGTAGTGATTTAAACAAGATGGAATCTCAAAATGTTAACTGTCTCATTTCTAAAGCTACTGTATCTGAATCTGAACTATGGCATAGGAGGATGTGTCACTTGAATTTCAAGACCATGAATAAACTTGTTAGGAATAAGCTAGTGAGAGGCTTACCTGAAAAGTTATTTGAATGTAGTGACCACTGTGTAGCATGTCTCAAAGGCAAGCAACACAAGACCTCTTATAAGACCAAGCTTGTGAATACCAATACCACTCCCTTACACCTGTTACATATGGATTTGTTTGGCCCTACCAATGTAGCTAGTCAAGGGAAGAAATCTTACTGTTTGGTAATAACTGATGATTACTCTAGAATGAGTTGGGTGTTCTTTCTTAGGACTAAGGATGAGACAGGTGAAATACTTAGATCATTCATAACTAGGATTGAGAATTCAACTAATCAAAAGGTTAAGATCATCAGGTGTGATAATGGGACAGAATTTAAGAATCATGAGATGAATAAGTTGTGTGAGGATAAAGGTATAGAAAGACAGTATAGTGCACCTAGGACTCCACAACAAAATGGAGTAGCTGAGAGGAGGAATAGGACACTAATTGAGGCTGCTAGAAGCATGCTAGCAGATGCTAAACTTCCAATGTCCTTTTGGGCAGAGGCAGTTAGCACTGCTTGTTATGTTTTGAATAGGATTTTGATTATTAAACCTCATAACAAGACACCCTATGAGTTATTCTTTAAGAGAAAACCTTTGGTTAGCTTTTTAAAACCATTTGGATGTCCTTGTACTGTCTTAAATACCAGAGATCATCTTGGTAAGTTTCAGAGTAAGGTAGATGAGGGTGTATTTGTTGGATACTCTATTCAAAGCAAGGCTTATAGAGTATTTAACAAAAGGACTAGGATCATAGATGAGACCATGGATGTGACCTTTAATGAACATACATCAAATGTAGAAGGAAAAGGTCCAGAAGTTTTGTTTGATATTGATGCACTAACCCATGCTTTTAGATATCCAGATTTGTCTATTAGTGCAGATACAGATGCAGGTACAGATGCAGGTAATGATGCAGGTAAAGATGGGAATTCAACCTCAAGTCAAACTAAAAAGGATGACTTGAAGTATGTATTGTTTCCTATTTGGTCTCCAGATCCTCCAGAAGCATTCCAGTTAGAGCAAGATGAACCTTCAGATGATTCAAGTGGGTCAAGTAGCAAAAATGGTTCAAAGGATGAAGATGGTTCAATTCCAACAGAAAATCAACCATTTACTTCAAAGGGTTCTCATATAGTTTCAGAGCATGATTCAGAAGGAGAGCCCGATTCTCCAAAATTTGTTGAACAAAGTCCTCCATTTCAAGTTTTGGAAAGGACTTCTTTGTCAGATTCTGAAGCAACTCCAAAGCCTTCAAAAGAAAGAGAGGAAAGAGAGTCTTTCTCAGACTCTGAGGTAGATAATCTATTGGGTTCTAATTTGGAAAGAGATTTACTTGATACTTCTACCTCTAAGTATTTGGTTCATAAAGATCATTCTTTGGATTTGATTATTGGTGATATTATGACTCCTGTTCTGACAAGACATCAAACCAAGGTAAGAGAAGAAGATGTACATACTTCATTATATGTATGTTTTCTTTCTCAGATGGAACCAAAGAAGGCAGTGGAGGCTCTCAAAGATCCAAGCTGGATTGAATCTATGCAGGAAGAATTGTTGCAATTCAAACTGCAAGATGTGTGGGATTTGGTTGATCTTCCAAAAGGAAAGAAAGCTATAGGCACAAGATGGATCTTTAAGAACAAGAGAGATGAAAGAGGGATAGTGATCAAGAATAAGGCTCGGTTGGTAGCACAGGGGTACACACAGGAAGAAGGCATAGATTATGATGATGTCTTTGCCCCTGTTGCTAGAATAGAAGCTATTAGATTATTTTTAGCTTATGCATCTTATCAGGATTTCAAAGTCTATCAAATGGATGTGAAGAGTGCTTTTCTTCATGGTCTAATTGATGATGAGGTGTATGTTTGCCAACCACCAGGGTTTGAAGATCCAACATATCCAGATAGAGTGTGCAGATTGAAGAAAGCATTGTATGGATTACATCAAGCTCCAAGAGCTTGGTATGATACTCTGTCTGAGTACTTGCTCAAGAATGGATTCAAGCGAGGTACTATTGACAAGACATTGTTTACCAAGAGGGTTCAAAGAGATATATTGCTGGTACAGGTGTATGTTGATGATATTATTTTCGGGTCTACAAGGGATTCATTGTGCAAAGAGTTTGAGGATTTAATGCATAAGAAGTTCAAGATGAGTTCAATGGGTGAACTCACATTCTTTTTAGGATTGCAGGTCAAGCAGAAGTTAGATGGAATCTTTATTAACCAAGGGAAGTATGTGAAAGATATTTTGAATAAATTTGGTTATAAAGATGTGAAGGTAGCTAGCACTCCCATGGAGGCACATAAACATCTTAATTCTGATCCTGAGGGGGAGGAAGTAGATGTGCACTTATACAGGTCAATGATTGGTTCATTGATGTATTTAACTTCATCTAGACCTGATATAATGTTTGCAGTGTGTCTTTGTGCTAGATATCAGACCAATCCAAAGCAGTCACACATGTATGCTGTGAAGAGGATCTTTAGATACTTGAAAGGTCAACCAGACTTGGGCCTTTGGTATGCTAAAGGATCAGATTTTGAGCTAAAGGCCTTCACAGATAGTGACTATGGTGGTGAGAATATGGATAGGAAATCGACTAGTGGAGGTTGTCAATTTCTTGGAAATAGATTAGTGTCATGGCAATGTAAAAAGCAGACCACGGTTTCCACTTCTACAGCAGAAGCAGAATATGTTGCAGCATCAAGTTGCTGTGCACAGGTTCTTTGGATTCATAATCAAATGCTAGATTATGGTTTGACTTTCATGAACACTCCTATTTATATTGATAATACTTCTGCTATTAGTATCATTCAGAATCCAGTTAAGCATTCAAAAACCAAACACATTGAGATCAGATATCATTTTATACGAGATTGTTATGATAAAAGATTGATTCATATTTTTAAAATTCATACTGATAATCAACTTGCAGATCTTTTTACAAAAGCATTTGATGTAGGAAGATTTACATTTTTGATAACTAATATTGGTATGATCAATCTCACGTAGTGTTTTGGTCTGGATTTGATACTAACAGGGGTAAAATATATTGTATGTGACAGGGTCAGGTGTTGCCACTGTTAGCTTCATCATGATAACAGATGGTGCCACTGTTAGTTTACCTTTGCCACTGTCAATGTATTTTAAACCCCTGCTGTATATATGTGTAATTTAACCCCTGCTAGTTGTTTTTCTTAGTTTAATATTGCAGGTTTCAGCCACTGTCAAGAGACATCACTTGAGCTGGAATTTAATGTTTTATTTGTTTCTTCTTATTTTTTTTGATTAAAAAAAAAAAAAAAAAAAATTTCGTTGTCTAACTAAGCTAAGTTTATGCCCCTGTTAGTTCTAAGTTGGCGTTTCCTTTGTCGGATGCCCCTGCTAGACTATCAGCCGCTGCTAGCTTTGTTAGATGGTTAGAAAGGGTTGACTATCAATTGACCAAGTGAGGTACCCCTGTTGGATTTGTTTGTAAATTGTGCCCCTGTTGGGTATAACCAGCAGTGCCACTGCTAGTTCTATTTTTAGGGCTTGGCACTGTCATCAATTAAATACTCAAATACTTCACTTTTTCAATTACGCTTTCAAAATTTTCAAAACCCTTCAATAATCGCTCTCGCTTTGAGTTGTTTATTGTAATTCACTCTTCGTTCGTTCATCAATTACATCAATGGCATCTTCATCGTCATCTGATTCTGATCATTCTACGCTAAGTGTTCATTCTGAACACAATATGAGGGCTTTCTTGAATAAAGAACTTGCCGATGAGTATTTTCACCCTATTATTGATTTCTTGAGTAATTGTCCAGTTACACATGCTCTTACTGTTTGTCCACGATTAATTCGATCGCATATTCAAGAATTTTGGAAGAATGCAAAGGAAGGGAATGTTAATGGCATTACTCACATTCATTCCATTGTCAAGGGTCAGAAGGTAATGGTTACTGAGATTGTTCTAAGAGAGCTTTTACAGTTTGATGATGAAGGTGGAATTCTGGAATTATCGAGAGAAGATTTGTTTAAAGGCATTATGGATATGGGGTATGAAGGTTCAGGAAAGACAAGATCAGAATATACTTTCTTGAAGTCATGGTTTTGTCCTCAATGGAAGTTCTACATTCATACTTTTCTGGTATGTTTGTCTCAAAAGAGAACTAGTTTTAATGAATTTAGTTCTACTATTGCATATCCTATTATCTGCTTGGCACAGGGTATTAAATTTAATATGTCTAGATTTATCTTAGATAATATGGTTAGGAATGTAAAGGGTGATACATTCGTTATGTACCCTAGATTTGTTCAGCTTTTATTGAATAATCAATTGTCAAATCTGCCAGCAGAGGATAGTGTGATTGTTAGTTCTACTCTATCTTTGAGGACTATTAAGGCTATGAATCAGTATCAGAATGCTTTTTCTAAGAAGGAAACTGCATTATTTTCAACAATGCTAGTTACTCCTTCTGCCACTGGTGGTGTATTACCAACACCATCTGGACCAAATGATGACAGACCAATAACACAAGTTGGTTCTGAACACACATCAGGAGGTGGCATCAAAAGAAAACAAGGGAACAAACAGCCTACCCAATCTAAAGCCAAGAAATCCAAGAAGGCTACACAGGCTATGGAGATTCCTGTTTCTCCACAGTCTCAGTCAACTGTCCCAAAACAACAGGTGAACATACTTGATGAAAATGTTCATTCTGGAAGGGCTGCCACTACTGTTTCTAGCCCACTGGCAGGGCAGGATAGTGGTAACATTAATCAGACCCAACCAGAGGCAACTATGTTTGATGAACCTATGGGTGATGATTCAAATGTAGGTCCCAGTACCAATAACCAAGGGACATCTGCAGTGGCAGATGTGGGCAAGGATTTAACTAAGAGGTCACACTCTAATGTTGATGAGCCTAGTGATACTGATGAATTGACGATTTCCTATCTTGTACATGATATCAATAAACTGTGGAGCAAATATGAGAGGGAAAGGGCTTACAGAAAAGAGGCTCAACAGAAAATTCAAGCTCAGGATGAGTTAATTGCTAAGCAGAAGGAGATCATTGATCATCAGAAGGCAGAGTTGCTTGATGTGCAGAATAGATTGTTAATGCTTGAGGAGGCTGTCAACAATATTCTTCTACCTGCGAATAAGTTAAAGGAATCTTCAGGCAAGGGGGAGAAGAAAGCAGATGATGATAATATGCCTGAAGATGATGGTTCAAGAAAAGCTGATGATGATGATGATGATTCACATGGACCTCATGATGATATGAGTGGAGCAATGATAAATATTGATGAGATGCATGATGATTCTGCAGCTACAGAGGTGATTGAGCTTGATGATAATACAGTTGAGATGGATATATGTGAGCATAATGAGGCACAATCAGAAGACACTGTGGAGTTAGTGTTTGATGATAAAGATGATGATTATGTGCAGAGTAGGGATAAGGCTGAGGAGGAGCTCAATGTCTCTGATTATGTGATACATGAAAGTTTAGATGATGAGATGGTAGATGCTGCAGATGACAGAAGTATGGTGGTATATACTGGTGAAGATTCTGATTCTTCTGAAAATGTTAATACAAGTGATGGTGCAGGAGCAGAGCAGACTGATGAAACAGTTTATCAGGTATTTCCATTGAATAAAGGGTTGCCTGAGAAAGCTGCACTTAGATTATATTTTTGGGATGTGATGGGTGCTAACCTGGAAAATAAGAAAAGAGTCAGTTTCAGTGATAGGCCAGTGTATGAGGTGGTTGATGATGTTGAAAAAGAGATGAAAGAAGGAGAAGTTGAGGTTAAGGGGGAGCAATCAAAATCAATTGATGAAGAGAAGAAGTTGCAGACCTTTACAAGAAAGAAATCTATTCCCAGAAGAAAGCCAACTAATACTTTATCCCCTGTCAAAACTTCTACCACTGTTGTCACAATTTCAACCACTGTCAACACTAACACTACCACTGTTACATCTACCCCTGTTAGTACACCAACACCTACCACTGTTGATACACCAATCACCACTGCTGTCATATCAACCCCTGTCACAACTACCACAACAACAAGACCAAGAGAGGTACCTGTTACAATAAGAGAACCAACTTCACCACTCAAGCCTGAGTCTAAATTGCCTGTGATTGATCCAAAAGACAAAGGTAAAGGAAAGTTAAAAGAAAAATCAAAAGTGAAAGAAATTAAAGAACCTCATCTTGAGTCTCATGATATGCTAAGGATGCAAGTAGAAGAAAGGGAAAGGTTGATAAGGAGAGCTGCAGAAGCTAAAGCTGAAGATGAGGGTGATGATGTTAAAATGATTTTGGATGATCTGAGTGTAGTGACTATTACACAGAAAGCTGCAGAGATTGTTAAAGAAAAGACTGCACAAGGATTAAAGCTTCCTGCTCAGAGAGTTCATGATTATTTAAAGAAGAAGAAAGGTAATGAAGAGGAAGAGTTATCTTCTGGATTTTTGTTGATGAAAAGGTCAAATGAGGAAAGGGCTAGAAAGAAAAAGCAAGAGGAATTAGCCAAGAAGAGGAGTAAACCTTTACCATATGCTGAAAGGAGAAGACAAATGATCAATGCTCTGTCTAAAAATTATGCCCCAGCTAAAATTGTTAAAGGATGGAATATGCAGAAGCTGCAACAGGCATATGATAGGTATATGGGAAGAGATGATGAGTGGACCAAGAAATTGGAAGAGAATAGGCATTTGAATGCATTGATAAAGGAGAAGAAAGAAAAGGCAGATAGGGAAATGGTAAAGTTTCTGAAAGAAGAAGAAGAAAGAAGAGAAAAAGCAGCTGCTGAGGCAGCAGAGAAAGCCTTAGAAGATAAGCAGAATGAAGTCAGAAGAAATTCATGGAAAAATCAGATTTCTAAAGACAATGTTATTCCTGACATTCCAAGATTTGATCCAGAGCTGAAAAAGAGAATCAAGATTCTGACTGATAGCAAGGAGATTTCTGAAGGACCAAGAAAGGCTAGAATTATAAATTGGGAAGGAGTAGCAATTGATTATGGTTTCAGAAAAATGATCCTTGAGATCAAGATTGAAAGGGAAAGAGGATTTGATGACCATGTTGGGAGTATGATTGATTTGCTCAGAATTTGTACAAGAGATGATCTTATGGAGTTGTATCAAGTGAGCAGAATCAGGAATAGAAAGAACTCTGAAGCTGTGATTGAAAGACAAATGATGGAGTTATTGCAAAGCATGTTTGAACCAGCAAGCATGTATCACTTGTTCTTTCACTGTCATCAAAGGGTAATAAACTGGAGATATTTTGCCAGAGCTGGAGTACACATGGTAGTATTTAACAATGGGCAGGTGATCTACATGTTTGATGATCGACACTATGTGCTGGGAACAGGGCTGCTGAATAGATTGATTGATTTGAAGTTATCTACAACCATCATTACTGAAGGAGCTTACAGAGCTTTATACATGGTGTTTAATCAACTGCATAAGAGGCAAACGATGAAGGAGAAAGAAGAAGAAAAGAAGGATTGAAACTTGAATCATTACTCTGAATGATCAAGTTTAGGGGGAGATTGTTGAGAACTGAGACACTGCTAGATTTGCTCAGAATACAAGTATTGTGCCGTTGTTAGAAGTACAACCACTGTTAGTAGTTGCCACTGCTAGTTAGTAGCTGCCGCTGTCAAGTAGTTTGTCTAACAGTGCCACTGTTAGTGTGTAGTTTGTATTTTGTATCAAGTACTCAACCACTGTTGATAATATACGAGTACTACCCCTGTTAGTGATATAGATAACCACTGTTGGTTAGATATAGTTGAATAGAGAGAATTATGGAATAGATATGATTCCATAATAGTTTGATTCTGTAAAGGACTCTATATGTTATAAATAGAGATCCTGTAAAACCCTAGAGGAGGACGAATTCATTCTAGTTATTAGCTTCAAGGTTGTAAACCCTAACACAAATTGTGTGTTCGTATTATTGTTAATAATATTGAAGCTTTTGATTAGATATTCTGTTATATACAAGTTTGTTCTTCAAGTTATTAATAAACTATTCCGCAAGCTTATTAATAATTAATCAAAGTAATACATACTAAGATCTCTAGCTGGGATCATCATTATCCCAAGAGAGATCCTGATATCTTCTTTGAACGTATCAAGATTTGTTTCAGGATCTTGAGATACAGGAATCTTGAGCCAAAGATCATAAAAATGATCTTAATGCTTACAGGTTGTTCGAAAGACTTTGACACTATTGTGTCATCGTAAAGTGTTAGTAATGTTTTCACGTTACTTTGGCAATCTTTGATGTTGTCATATTACAGGATTTAATCATCATCATTGATGGTTTTAAATATGCTTCTGAAGCTGAAGTATGTTTCAGGATCCTGAGATATGGGAATCCTGAGTATGAAGTTATTTTGAGTTTTCTAAGGGAATCTCCTCAGAATCCTTGAGGTATAAGTAAAATGAGCGTGTGATGGGGAAATCCTCCCATTATCTTGAAAGATCTACAGGTATGATCGGGATAAGCATATATTGGGGGAATCTACCCAGTATTTTAAAAATCTTATCTCAAGTATATCCTGAAGGAATCCCCTCAAGATCCTGGTCATAAGTATAAAACATATACATATTGGGGGAATCTCTCCAGTAACTTGCAGACATTGGATATATAAATCCTAATCTTATTGGTAGCCTTGGTTTCTTGGGCTTCTTTCTTCTTAGAGTATCTTGAATAACTTTTCAAGATCCTGACATTACATAGGAATTTTGTGATTGAAGGTCTGTTTCAGGATCCTAGAATATTGGAATCCTAGGAACAGGATTATTCTAAATATATCTTGAGGGAATCTCCTCAAGATTATGAGCGTATGGATGAAATAAACATATATTGGGGGAATCTCCCCAGTATCCTGAAGATAGAAGACAAATAGAAGATGATAACACACATCAATTGAGAAGGCAGCCTCCCTGCTTCCTTCCTATCCTTCGTCTTCGTCCATGGTGAGTTTTCCTCACTACCGAGAATTTATCTTTTACATATTGTTTAACAAGAATCAAGAGGAGCCTCCATATGCTCTCTCTCTCTTTCTCTATACACTCATCATCCAAGTTTGAGCCTTGCTCATCACTAAAACCCATCTCACCAGATGGTATCCATTCGATTCACACCACCCTTAGTGTCGTTCACTACACTCTAACTGGTTATCCACGTAAATTACGGAGTGTAACGAATCGAACCAAGCTAATCCACACTCGTGTTTAGCTTATCTAGAATAAAAGTTCCACAAGCGAAAATTGGAATGTTCAAAATGACTAAGTGGTCAACATAAACCACTTGAACACCACCATGGCTAACCGTATCAGGTTAACCTCATTATTGGCACAGCCCAAGTATGTATAACATTGACAGGAATGGGGGCATCCCTTTGGGATCCTGAAAATAGTTGATATTTTCGAAAGAAACGTCGTGATCAAGGTCAGGGAAATCCATGATGCTTTGGATAAATGAAAAAGCTACACCAAGCCATGAGTACAGTTTGGGAGTAACATAGCTTGGTCCCAGAATAATCAAGAAAATGGTGAAAGGAAGCTCGAGGAAACAAACCTATTGGGTTGTATCATAAGAAAATGTTTCACAGGATCTTAACTGAGCGATATTAACATCAGATTAAACCCAGGATTTAGGTATGTTTATCGGTTTTTAAAATCATTGTGGTATCTTTCATTGAAACTTGACGAAGAACAGGTAGCCCAAGCCATTATGAAGTTTGAAGTCATGCAAATGAGGTATGAAAGGGTCTATGTTTATCAAAAATTCAATAAACGTGGACACGGTTACCAATGCACGGTAATGTCTTGCCTCATTTATTTAATATTTATTTTTAGAAGTTGTGTCACCATCAGGGTCCTGAAGATAACACAACTTGGGGGCAATTGTTTGGGGCTAAATTTTATAGTTAGGATACAAGATCCTGAAGTCTCTAGTTACTTTTGAAAATTATATCTAGGTTCATGCATATGTTCAGGATAACGCTAAGATTAAGGATCCTGAGATTCTATGTTTATATGATAAAGGTTATCAAGATCTTGGATATATCCAGGATCACACTTGGATCAAGGATCCCGATTATAGATGAGTATTTAGATATATTCAGGATCCTGAGTACTATAGAAATATCAAATATACTCAGGATCTCACATATGTTTAGGATCTCGGATGATAAGGATCCCGGATATGTTAAGTATCCAGGGATCAGATATTACTAATATTTATTTGTTAGTTTTTGTTCAGGATCTTAGATATTCAGGATCCCGGGTGATCTGGATCCAGGATATATTCGGTATCCCGAGTGAAACGTCACTAATCTGTATTTGACCGTTGTGAATGTTGACCAAGTCTACCAGGAGTTAAATGTGAGTTAATCATGCCTATATTTAAGGATCAAGGCTTGGAAGAGGTCAGAAAACGTGTGGAATACTAAGTCAAGGTTGAAGACTGGAGGATCCCAGATATTTCGGGAGGATCCCTGATTTTTCGGAAAGTTAGTTATATTGCATTTACTATAAATTGGAGGCAATGTGATCGAATAGGACGACCATTATTCACTCCAAACACTCTGTACTTACATTTTACACGATCAAACACACCTGCAATTCATCTTTTTCATCCCGTTCATCACAAAAACACTTAGTTCGATCATCATTGCGCTCTTTCTTTGTAATTATCCTGAGTTTACGTAATAAAATCATCAAAGGAAAGGAATGATTGTTCCTTCCCGAGGTTTTATGCCGGCGATCTAACAAGATCAAGGGCTTTCCTCGTACATCCTTGTGTCGATCGCATTTACTTTACGTTTCCGTCGTTTAATTTGCATTTCATTGATCTTTTGATCATAAATTCTGCATTATCCTGATTTTATCTTAAATTTATCATAAGTATACGTATTTATTTCATTTGTGATCACGTTTTTATTATAAAATTAGCATCATAATTCTGTTTTATGAATTTTTATTGATCGTAATCATATTTTTGTTGCATAACTTGCATTATCCCGAAAATACTTTGCATTTTACTTAAACTTTTGGAATAATCTTATTTACAAACACTTGTTTTCGTTATTAATCATCTCTTTAACAAGGATCAACGTTTTTATAGACATAAACCATGTTTTTCATTCAAAATTGTTATTTACTAATATAGATAATCGTGTTTCCACGTAATTATCTTGAAAGTAACTTTAAGCACACTACCTCACAAACTAGATTTGATCACTTAATTGCCTTGGGTAATTTTTGACCAAAACAGTTTGGCGCCCACCGTGGGGCAAGTGGTGCTTTTCATAATCAAATTCTTGTTAAAATCCTTGTTAATTCACTTTTTTCAAAGGTTTTTGTCAAAAAGGTCGACACAAGGACGACCTATATCTTCTATTGTGCCCTCATCGACATCTGTGATGACCGATCTACCTCCTGCTTCCCTTCTATCGTCATCACAACGAAGACCAGAGAATATCTATAGGACAACAGTTTCCACAAGATCTACCTTCTCAGGATCCGGGATCACAGATCAGGATCCCGTTATTATTTCTAACAGGAATATCGTGGCTTTGTTTTCACAGGTGAAAGAGCAATTAGGACGTATGGAACAGAGTAACGAGGCCCTGAAGAAGGATCTTGAAAGCTTGAGCGGAAGAATCAACACTCCCCCTAATCAGGATACTACTCCTTTTCGGAGCAGGATCCTGGATTTCAACACTCCATCATTTGCAAGTATTGGAGCAGATTGCATTGCCATGCAAAGAACTACTGGGATCTTGGCACCTCGGGATCCTGAGCAGACTATAGGATCCTCAATCATGTTGCCTAACAGTGGTAATATATCTTATGGTTATTCTTTTGGTACTAACAATGTGCAGGATCCTGGAGTAAGCCCTATAATGACAAGGGAGTTGCAGAAACTAAAGGACATGATATCAAGTGTTCTTGGTGTTGTTCAACCTATTCCTGAAGTCGTTCCATCAGCCCATAGGATCTCGAGATTTGCACCACCGATTTGTGATGCTGAGATCCCGAAAAGATTAAAGACTCCTAGCATGAAGCTTTACGATGGAACGACGGATCGTGAGGAGCACATCGCCTAGTATAGGGAAAGGATGGAGATCATTCCGATTCCAGCTGATCTCAGAGAAGCGTGTTTATGCAAAGGATTTGGATCAACTCTGACAGGATCCGCTTTAAAATGGCTGTTAAACGTTCCTCCCTATTCTATTACTTCGTTTGCTCATATGGTTAATTTATTTAATAATCAATTTTCTTGTAGTAGAACATTTGAAAAATTAACCATTGATTTATATAGAATTGTTCAAAGGGCTAATGAGTCTCTTCGAGATTTTGTAGGAAGGTTTGGAAGAGAATCTTTGGATATACCTAACATAGATATGGCTACTGCAGCACAGGCCTTTAAGATGGGGATCAATAGGGATTCTCCATTTTATGAGGATCTTGTGATGAATCCTTGCAGAAACCTTGATGAAGTCAGGAATAGAGCTCTGAGGTTCATAAGGCTAGAAGAGGACGCTTTGATCCAGAGAAGGGTGGAAATTTCATCAACATATGACATGCCCAACAGTAAATCAGAATCATCCTTGTACAGATCCAACAGGAACAAGTCTTATGCCAGAAATGAGGATAGTCGGATCATTGCAATTGGAGAGGATGACGAAGAATATCCTAAGCTAACTGATTATTGTTTTTCTATTGACACTACAGGTATCTTGTGTGCTATGCATGGTCTTGGAGATAAGGCGAGACAGCCAAAAAGAAATCATAAAGTCGTCGCTTGGAAGGATAAGACTAAGTGGTGCGCATATCATAAGGATTTCGGTCACGTAACTGAGGATTGCATACCCCTCAGAAAGGAAATCAGCCATCTGCTCAGCAAGGGATAATTGAAGGAGCAACTTGGAAGAAAGAAGGATCACGGCCGGGATCATGACAAGGCTCTGGATCCTGAAACTCAGGATAATCATAGGATCCCACACAGAGCAAGATCATCACCGTCGGAGCATATTGCGCAATACAGGGAAAGGATGGAGATCATTCCAATTCCCTTCTGATCTTAAAGAAGCATGCTTATGCAAGGGTTTTGGCTCTACTCTCACAGGATCCGCACTAAAATGGCTGTTAAACGTCCCCCCTTATTCTATTACTTCATTTGCTCATTTGGTTAATCTATTTAATAATCAATTCTCTTGCAGTAGAACATTTGAAAAACTAACGACTGATTTATACAGAGTTGTCCAAAAAGCTAATGAGTCTCTTCAAGATTTTGTAGGGAGATTCGGGAGAGAATCCTTGAATATACCTAATTTGGATTTGCCAACTGCTGTATAAGCCTTCAAGATGGGAATCAAAAGGGATTCCCCATTTTATGAGGATCTTGTTATGAATCCTTGCAGGAACCTTGACGAAGTCAGAAATAGAGCTTTAAGGTTCATCAGATTGGACGAAGATGCGATGATACAGAAAAGGGTGGATACTCAATCAGCATATGATAGGCCCAATAGGAAATCAGACTCATCCTCGTTTAGATCAAACAGAAGCAAACCTTATACCAGAAATGAGGATCGTCGTGTGAACACTATTGATGAGGATGATGAAGAGTATCCTAAAGTAACTGATTATAATTTTTCTGTAGATACAACTGGTATATTGTGTGCCATGCGGGATCTCGGAGATAAAGCAAGATGGCCAAAGAAGAATGATAAGTCTTATGCTTGGAAAGATAAATCTAAGTGGTGTGCGTACCATGAGGATTTTGGTCATGTAACTGAAAATTGCATAGCCCTCCGAAAAGAGATCAGCCATCTGCTCAACAAAGGATACTTGAAGGATTTACTTGGAAAAAGGAAGAATCACGGGAAGGATCATGATAGAGTTCAGGATCCTGAAGTTCAGGATAATCGCAGGATCCCCATTAGAGCAGGATCCCCACCTTCAGACGCCAAGGTAATCAATATTATTTCTGGTGGCTCTGATATATGTGGTACTTCTTATTCTGCAGCGAAGAGGCATGCAAGAGAATCCAAATCAGAAAAGCCGTATAAACCAACAAGGACTTCCATGAAGAAAGATGAGAAGGTTATAGAATTTGATGAGGATGATTTGGAAGAAGTTCAGGATCCTCACCATGATGGCTTGGTTATAACTCTCTATGTTGCCAATCATTTTGTGCGAAGGATCCTGATCGATGGAGGAAGCTCAGTCAACATCATTCGTCTGGAGACCTTGAAAAGAATGGGTATTCCAGAATCGGAGATTACCTCAAGATCCACTGTATTGGTAGGATTCAGTGGAGAAGCAAAAAATACAGTTGGTGATATCAAGTTGCCGATTTATATTGAAAGGGTAAACTCTATTAAAAAATTTTGTGTAATGGATTGTTTGTCAAGCTATAACATTATCCTAAGAAGGCCTTGGTTGCATGATATAAAAGCGGTACCATCAACATATCACTAATGCGTCAAGTTACCAACTCCATGGGGAGTGGTCAAGATCAGCAGTGACCAACAAGAAGCGAAGGATTGTTATACAACATCAATGAAATCTACTGCCAAGCCTCCGTCAGCATAGCAATTAAAGAATAAGGCAAGGGATGTACTAGATACAAGGGAACAGGACGTCAAAGAAATGCCGCTAGACTCGAAGGATCCTGAAAAAAAAGTGCTTATAGGATCAGGGATCCCAAAGGATCTTGAATAGGATCTAATGAAATTCTTAAATCAAAGGAAATCAACTTTTGCTTGGAAGCCAGAGGATATGACAGGTATATCTAAGAATATTATAACTCATAAACTTAGAATTGATAGCAGTTTCAGGCCGGTTCAACAAAAGAGAAGAAAATTTACACCGGAAAGGAATGCTATTATCCAGGCAGATGTTGAAAGACTACTTGCTGTTGGCATGATAAGGGAAGTAAAATTTCTGAGATGGTTGGCAAACGTGGTGGTGGTACAAATGAAGAATGGGAAATGGAGAGTGTGTGTGGATTACACGGATCTCAATAAAGCCTGCCCAAAGGATCCTTTTCCATTGCCTCATATAGATTCAATGGTGGATGCTACAGCTGGGCATGAGATCCTAACCTTCATGGATGCTTCATCAGGATTTCAACAAATCCAGATGGAACCCTCAGACCAGGAAGACATAGCCTTCATAACCCCCACAGGTATCTATTGTTATGTTGCTATGCTTTTTGACCTTAAATATGCAGGTGCAACATATCAAAGGCTAGTCAACATGATGTTCAAAGACCAATTGGGAAGCACAATGGAAGTATACATCGATGATATGGTAGTAAAGTCAAAGAATATTGAGGATCATCTTCAGGATCTTAAGGTGGCCTTTGACATTCTGGATAAGTACAACATGAAGCTTAATCCTGCGAAATGCCACTTTGGAGTGGAGGCAGGAAAATTCTTGGGATATATGGTGACCAAGAGAGGGATAGAAGCTAGCCCAGAACAGATCAAAGCTATTCTGAACCTAAAGTCTCCATCAAGTCCAAAGGATATACAAAGGTTAACGGGGAGGATAACAGCTCTGAACCGTTTTATTTCAAGATCCTCAGACAGATGCAAGGAATTCTATGATATCCTGAAGAAGAACAAAAAGTTCGAGTGGGGAGAAAAGCATGAAGCTGTGTTTCAAGAACTAAAGAATTACTTGTCTTCAGCTTCTTTATTGATGAAGACTGAGAATGGTGAACCACTATTCTGTTCGGTTTTCTATTCCCTAGCTAGATTAACATACGCAGTGGAAAATAACAATTAATCTAGAGCAACTTAGGAAATTAAACCCTAAAGGACGGCTAGTTAATAAAGCTATTAACAATAACAAAATAAATAGATAAATGAGAAAATACTAACCTTTGAGAAAACCAATTTCTCACGCGCAGACCACCTTGCAAAACCTTCAAGCCAACTCCTTGCTCGACCTTCCATGCTTTGGATGGCAAGTGCCCAAAGTAGAACACCTCTAATGCTTCACACCCGTGAACCAAGAGAAACTTCAAATCCTAGGGTCCCGACTCTACGTCGTGTAAACTCTCACAAGGATTCGGAATGAGAAAAAGAGAGAAAGTATCGAATTCAATTCGAAACTGGGATGATTGGAAACCATGGATTAGGCCTCTATTTATAAGTGAAGAGGATGCCTTGGGGTTTATACTCTGGCCGATGTGGGACAACTGAATTCGGCCTCCAACCGCCGGTTGAAGCTTCCAACTGCCGGTTGGACTTGAATCCTGTTCCAAGTCAAACACCCGTCACCGCCTTACAAACCCTAATCCTCCAACCGCCAGTGAAACTTCCAACCTTCGGTTGGAACTCGCTTCCAGAATATTCCTTTTAGTTTCTAATTAATATCCGATTAATAAACTAACTAAATATTCTTTATTGTTTCCGTTAATTACTTTTAGCTTCTAATTAATTTATCAACATTGATAAATTAACAAACCAATTAATTAACTATGATATTAATTCCAATTAATATTATCTCTCAATAGGTTTCTCTTACTGTTCTTCGAGGGCAACCCAAAAAGAACTCTACCTTTAGAATAGTCTTACCAATTAGTTATGACCTTGGACACTATTTCCAACAGTCTCCCACTTGGATAAGTCATCAACTACTATTGGTCCGTCTCTATCCTAAGTAAAGGTGCCATCCGATGCATCTGCCGAACTCTGATCATATCCAGTGACAATCCTTTTAGATAAGTGATCATATATTCCTTTGTTTCTGATATCGTATGAAACTGGGACATGGATTTAATCAATCTCCAGATTCAAGATTATGTTTTCTGATTTCCGATCAATTTGACTATATGGGACTACATAATTGTACATATCAATTTAGTCCTGACTTGGCCAAGCACTTAATGAGTCAACATTTCATCATCAGAGGGCCCAGGGATATCGCTTTTCCATTTAGGCAAAAGGAACAAATAAATTTTGCATACATAGTACTAGTCAACTCATCATGTCATACCTAGCGTATCCTTTATGACTGGCATTTACGCACAGCGTTTGAATAAACTAAAGTATAACAGACTTGAAAACTAGAAACTCATGTATCTCCATTTTAAGAATATAAGATATTATCATCTCAGAGTTACTCGTGATTTCAATCCATGAAGTAACTTCCATGAGTACGGGTTTCTCCTGTACTTAAATCCCCATTAAGTACCCATGAGTGTTGCAGCAATCTCCATGCAATGTCTAATCTTCATAGACAATCTACTAACACTCCATGACAGTCTTAATTCACCACATACTTCCTATAGTGTGATCGACTGAGGAGGTTTGAGTAAGAACTTATTACTCTGGAAGTGGTGTCTAAACATGCTAAACTGAAACACAATGATAAACGATAGTAATTGATAGAACTCCTTCCAATAAATAATCTCCATCATTTATCAACAAGTCTATTCTAGTTCCCATCATTCTTTGTAATGTTTCAAAAATCAAACAACTAAAACTTTATCTCGAAACCTATGCTCCTAGCATGTTTACTGATCGTGTGTCCATCACAATCACGTGTCTCTTTTCTTCCTTTGAACAAAATGGTTTTTTTCTTAAATGTGCTTTAGACTTTCCATCACCACATAACATTTCAATGGGATTCGTACTATTGGAGCATCTCCAAGATCACCATTTGAAATTCCTCTTTCAGATGACTTCCTTTGAAGTCTCGCAAGTTTCAATACACTCAGATTCTCATCTGTTATTGTATCTTGCTTTGAACTTTTCAAACTTATCGTTCCCCCTTTTAGTAAGAGTACCCAACCATACTTTGAACGACTATCATCTCTATCTGTTCGTAAACTTACATCCATATAAACCGTTACTCTAAGTTTCTCTTCTCCACCATAATCTAAGAACCCGTCTTTAGTACTTCTCAAATACTTAAGAATATTCTCTACAGCTGTATTATGACCTTTACCAGGATTCTACTGATGTCAACTCACTATGCTCCAAGCAAATGAGACATCGAGTCTTGTATACTTCATAGCATGTATGATCGATCCTATAGCCGAAGCCTATGGGACTCGACTCATTTAGTCTAATCTTATGCAGTCTTTGGACACTAATCTTTTAGTAATCTTTATGCCATGATGTAAGGGTAGATTCCCTTTCTTAGAATTCTCCATTTTAAAACTTTTCAAAATTTCATTCTAAGTATATGTCCTGGTTAAGTCCTTTGAGACGTTTTCAACATATCTCTGTAAATCTTTGTACCAAGAATATATTGTATCTTCTAAATCTTTCACAATGAAGTATTCTCCCATTGAACTCTTTACACCTTGTAATGTTGGGATTACATTTCTTATGAGTATTATATCATTCACATATAATACCAGGAAGACTACAATGCTCCCACTGAATTTGACACATATGCTGGACTCATCTTTGCTTCTAGAAATCTAAACTGTTAGACTTTCTCATGGAAGTAGAGATTCCAGCTACAAGAAGCCTGTTTAAATCTATAAACGGCCTTCTAAAGCTTACTCACTCTATTAGGATACATTGCTAATTTTCAAAACCTTCCGGTTGTGCATTGAACACATCCTCTGTCAGTTTCCTGTTAAAGAAAGTGGTTTTGACATTCATCTACCAAATTTCATAACCATGAAATGCAGCTATTGCAAGCATTATCCTAATTGACTTTATTTCAGCTATTGGTGACAAGGTTTCCTCATAATCAATCCTGAAGGTTTGAGTATAGCCCTTCGCTACCATCCTAGCTTTTATAAGTGTGTACTTTTCATCCATGTCTATCTTCCTCTTGAAGATACACCTACAACTCACCTTCTTGAGACTGAGTGTAGTGTCAACCAAATTCCAAACTTGGTTGTCGACATAGACTGAATCTTACTTTTCACAGCTTCCTTCCACTTAGCAGACTTAGGGCTTGCCATCGCTTCCTTTGTAGTTAGCAGACACATCTAATTCACTTAGTGTACTGTCACTAATCTTATTCTGTTCTTCTTTATGGAAACAATAATAGAACCGAGGAGGTTTGCTAACTCTACAACTGCGAGCGGGAAAGGATATGTCATCAAGTTCAACGGGTGTTACCACCTCTTGTTGAGTGTCAGTGTTTACCATAGTTTCATCATCGGTCGATCCTTGAATCTCTTCAAGATCAATTGTACTCCCACTGTCCTCTTTAGATATTATTTCTCTTTCAAGAAACACTCCCTTTTGAGCAACAAATATCTAAACGATTTCTGTGGATAACCGATGAAAAAAATACTTTTCAGATCCAGCTTCTTGTATGTGCTAAGTTTCTCGTCTAACGATAACTTCATAACCTTAGATCTGGATGTGCCCAAGAGAAGAACCTTTTCTCTTCCACATCTCATAAGTCATTTTTGAAACTTTCTTGGTATATTAGATTTAAGATATGTTCGACTGTTTATAATGCCTAACTCCATAAGCTTATTAGAAGTGTTTCCTGACTCATCATTGATTGAACCTTGTCTAACAGGATTCTTCTTCTCCTCTTAGCTACTCCATTCAGTTATGGTGTTCTAGGAGGAGTTAATTTGTGAAACTATTCCACAATGTCTATGATGATCAAGAAACTCGATACTAAGGTCTTCTCCTCCCTTATCGGATTGGAGTACCTTTATCTTTCTGCCCGTTTGGTTCTCTAATTCGTCCTAACACCTTTTGAACTTTCAAAAGTGTCTAACTTATGTTTAATCAGATAAACATATCCATGTCTACTGAAGTAATCAGCAACATAGTAGCGATTTCCATCTTTTGTGACGCATCGGAATGGTCGACATACATCCATGTATACCGAGTCAAACAATCCATCACTTCTTTCATATTACACGTGAATAGTGATTTAGTCATCTTTGCTCAATAAACAAGATTTGCACACATCATCCGATTTAAGGTCGAATGATTCCAACACTACATACTTTTGGAGTTTGGGTGATATTCTTTTCTTGTTTACGTGCCTTAGACGATATTGCCATAATTTGGATCAAGCTCTTTAGACGAACCAACATTTAAATTTCTTTGTTGACATATTCAACATTTTCATACATGCCTTTGCAAGGAGAAGCTTTTATCACCATTCTCATTATCAAATGAAAACTGATAACTCTCTTTAAACAAGCATGAAATGAATCTACGTTACTTGTCATTTCTGACCAGTAACAGCAATTATTTAAACGCATACTAACCCCATATTCTAGCATGAGCTCAAACTTTCCAATGGGCGTGACTCTCTTGTCTCCCACGACTAAGTTGAGCTTTCCATGCCTCAAACTTTTACTTTCCTTTAGGCTTTGCAATACAGTGCAAATGTGAGTACCACACCTGTATTCAAGACTACGAAGTAGAAGTCGTAGTATCGTGGAGTTTTATTATTTATATATCTGAATCCTTTTCAACCTTACCGTCTTTAAGGTCCTTCAGATATTTTGGGCTGCAATGCTTCTAGTGCTCCTCTGTGTTGCAGTATAACACACTGATTCCTTTGGATCATTGCTGGTGCAATTTCAGAATCAATCTATCTCTTAGCCCCACGATTGGACTTTCCATTCGTAGCTATTCCAGATCTTTTCCTTTCCTTTGCATTAAGACCAATTGACAACACATGAGCTACTGAGCCAAAAAGGCACATCAATCTTCTTGATCCTTTGCTCAGTAATTTTGGAGTTCCATTATTCAGGTCTCTTTCTCATTAAAAACCATTTGACACGAGGTTACAAACTGTTTGTAGACAGCTGGCTGACCGGATAGAATTATGTTGAGCAAAACTTAGTATCAAACAACATAATATTTCCGGTGAGCTTCAATCTTCTCTTGGGTTGAATCATTATCATTAGTGGGAATTTACTTATATTGAGAATATACTCCTTATTCTTGTCGGGAACATATTCCTTGTTCTCGTACCTACGGTTTCACAGCTAATCGAGAACATACTCTTGTTCCTTAGAGAGAACCTAGGGTTACATCACCCGTCCATACAGATTGAACTGGTAAGTCTTTCCCTCCCAAGAACTGAGAGTTGTGAGAAGTTTAGGTTATTTGCGGAATTGGGAACGAGAGGATTATTACCATTTTCAACTGATATTTTTGAGATAAAAACTATTTTAGTTAGTCTGACTATTCCTTAATTAATTACCCAATTTCTAATTAAGGTTAGGATCTATATTTTCAGTTTTATGAAAAGGGTCGCCGTAATCATACAACAAAATACTTTTGTCTATTTCATTTCTATGAAACTCCTAGATCTTTGAGATTCATTGATACCTATCAAGGGCATGTTAATCTCAGTTATGCTCATCTACCATTCATGACTGGTATGCCGAGGATCATGAACTAGAGGGTGAACTAACCATGCAAACCCCGCGTGGCGCCCGGCTCGAGTACGCTCGAGAATCGCGAGTCCCACATCACCTCTCAATATGTCCTCACATTAATGTGCCGGTTAACCACACACGCTCCATTAACAGTCCATACGAGAGATGTGCGGTTCTCATGGGTTAGCATACTTTTCACATTTTTCTATAGCTAAAACGGGATTTTGTTTTACTAATTTAAGCCTACTTTTAATCTTGACATCATCCTATCAAAAGTCCTCGGTAGCTCCATTGAATGCACAAAGAAGCGGAGAAGCAGGTCATCGCGAAGCTTATTAAAAATCTACTTCTTTAGGGAAGCAGAGCGACCCGCCTTGTACCTCTCTTATAGTTTGTTCTCTATGGGTGAGCCGATTTATCAATTGACTGACGATGTATTTAGACTTAAATGATACATATATATAAATCATATTATATATAAGGTCTCTCTTAAACATTTAAGGTTCAGGGTTCTATTTTAAAACATTTTAAAATTGAGCATATATTTTAAACCATTAAAATACTAAGGTCTGATTAGTAAATAAATTAACTGTATACATATATAAATCTATTATACATATATATTTAATTTAGTTATATGGACCAAATAAAAGACAGTTTATTTCCAAATACATATTATCTACATTTTGTATTGCTAACCTTATTAAGCCTACGCTCTGATACCACTGTTGGGTTTTCTATTCCCTAACTAGATTAACATACGCAGCGGAAAATAACAATTAATCTAGAGCAACTTAGGAAATTAAACCCTAAAGGACCACTACTTAATAAAGTTATTAACAATAACAAAATAAATAGATAAATGAGAAAATACTAACCTTTGAGAAAACCAATTTCTCACGCGCAGACCTCGCAGAACCTTCAAGCCGACTCCTTGCTCGACCTTCCTTGCTTTGGATGGCAAAGGCCCAAAGTAGAACACCTCTAATGCTTCACACCCGTGAACCAAGAGAAACTCCAAATCCTAGGGTCCCGACTCTACGTCGTATAAACTCTCACAAGGATTCGGAATGAGAAAAAGAGAGAAAGTATCGAGTTCAATTTGAAACTGGGATGATTGGAAACCATGGATTAGGCCTCTATTTATAAGGGAAGAGGATGCCTTGGGGTTTATACTCTGGCCGATGTGGGATAACTAAGTTCGGCCTCCAACCGCCGGTTGAAGATTCCAACCGCCGGTTGGACTTGAATCCTGTTCCAAGTTAAACACGCGTCACCGCCTTACAAACCCTAATCCTCCAACCGCCGGTTGAAACTTCCAACCGCCGGTTGGAACTCGCTTCCAGAATATTCCTTTTAGTTTCTAATTAATATTCGATTAATAAACTAACTAAATATTCTTTATTGTTTCCGTTAATTACTTTTAGCTTCTAATTAATTTATCAACATTGATAAATTAACAAACCAATTAATTAACTATGATATTAATTCCAATTAATATTATCTCTCAATAGGTTTCTCTTACTGTTCATCGAGGGCAACCCAAAAAGGACTCTACCTTTAGAATAGTCTTACCAATTAGTTATGACCTTGGACACTATTTCCAACATATTCCTCTATCTATCGGTTTCTTGGAATGCTGTAAGTGCGGTACTAGTGAAGGATCATGAAGGACAACAACATCCTGTTTATTATGTAAGTAAAAGCCTATTAGATGCTGAAACCAGGTATTCCCATCTTGAAAAACTTATACTTGCATTAGTCATGGCATCCACTAAACTTTGGCATTATTTTGAGACACACCCTATACATGTGAGAACTAATTATCCTATTAATAATGTTGTGAGAAAACCAGAAATTTTAGGACGCCTAGCTAAATGGTCTGTAAACTTAAGTGCTTATAATCTGATTTATGAACCTAGGAATGCAATTAAATCACAAGCTTTGGCAGATTTTATTGCTGACTTCACTAGTGACCTTCAAAAAGAAGTAGATTTAGAAATACAAGAACTAAATCAAATAACTGAAAGATGGACATTATACACCGATGGTGCTTCTAATATAAAAGGAACCGGATTAGGAATTGCATTAAAATCACCTCAAGGTAATATTATGCCTCAAGCTATAAGATGTGAATTTCAGGCTACAAATAACGAGGCAGAATATGAAGCATTAATTACAGGATTACAATTAGCTAAGGATATTTTAATAAAGTACTTGAATGTATATGTTGCATATTTGGAGATTGTTAAGGATCTTGCAGGTAGCTTCGAGATCTTCGACATTCAACAGGTACCACGTGAGGATAACACTGAAGCGGATGCTCTAGCTAACCTGGGGTCAAGTCTAAGAATCCCACCAGATGTCAAAATACTGATAATAAATATTGCAGCGCCTGCCATCGCTGATAAGGATAACAACGAAGAGCAAGTGTGTGACGTTAAGGATCCTCAGCCTGGAGACAATTCGAATGCATCAGGTTCTGGGGGCAAGTCAGGATCATGGATGCAGCCGATCATGGAATATATACAACACGATGTGATCCCTAAGGATGAAAACAATCCTAAAGCTTTCAGATTAAAGGTATCCCGTTTTACTATTGAAAATGGTATATTGTATAAAAAATCACTTGCAGGACCATTATTGCGATGCCTTGAGGATCTTGAAGCAAAAGCAGTTCTTAATTATATACATGAAGGTGATTGTGGGAATCATTCTGGGGGCAGAGCGTTATTTTCAAAAACATTGAGAACAGGATACTTCTGGCCTACTATGAAGAAGGATTTCATGGATTTTGCTCGCAAATGTGATGCTTGTCAAAGGCATGGAAACATCCATCATCAACCAGCAGAACCGATGCATCCGATCATCTCACCATTGCCATTTATGAAATGGGGAATGGATATCGTGGAAAAATTACCTATTGCTCCAGGAGGAAAAGTGTTTATGCTTGCGATGACAAGTTATTTTTCCAAATGGATAGAAGCTGAGGCATTTGTTCAAGTGAAGGAAAAGGACGTTATCTCATTCATCAAGAGAAATATCCTTACAAGGTTTGGGATCCCGGCAGAAATAGTATGTGACAATGGATCTCAATTTATTGGAAGAAGAACAACTAAGTTTTGTGAAAGTTGGGGAATCAAGATGATAACTTCAACACCAGTCCATCCTCAAGCTAATGGTCAGGCAGAATCCAGCAACAAGATCATAATCAACAACCTTAAGAAGAGGCTGGATGCTAAGAAAGGAAGATGGGCTGAAGAATTGCCTTTCGTTTTATGGGCTGACAGAACTACAGAAAAGGAGGCAACTAAGCAAACTCCTTTTGCTTTGGTGTTTGGATCCGAGGCTGTGATCTTAACAGAAATGGTGATCCCGACGGCAAGATCCCAAATGCAGACATTGGAAGCAAACAAATAAGCATTGATTCAGGATCTGGACACTGTGGATGAACTAAGGGATCGTGCTAAATTCAGAATTGCAGCATATCAACAGAGAATTTCAAGATCCTATAACAAGAATGTTAGATTAAGAAGGTTTCGAGTAGGAGATTTGGTATTAAGGAAAGTATTTCAAAATACTAAGAATCCTGCTGAAGGAAAGCTAGCACCGAAGTGGGAAGGTCCATATTTAATAGATTCGGATGTTGGAAAGGGGGCGTATTGGTTGGCCAATATGGATGGTGAACTACTTCCAAGATCCTGGAATGCCATTCATTTGAAACTCTACCATGTGTAAGTTGAATGTTTTAATTCAACGAATAAAGGTACTCCTGTGATCTTTAACTTTTCATTGATTTTAATACCTTTTACTATATATGTATGTGTATATTATAATTATATATTGATATATGCTTGATAGTTTTTTGTGATTATTATTTTCAATGAATACTGTACTGACTTAAGCATCGGAGGGGTGTTAGGCAAATTAACACCCACCTTTACCCAAGATCTTGTATTTGTTGTAGTTCATATGTTTAAGGATCATGGAATGAAGATTAGAGGTTGGCCACCTCTCCTCCGTTAAGGATCCCAGTGATTCTCTAAGGTTTAGAGGTTTCCGTACGGATAAACACCTCTCTACGAATAGGGTTTTGACACCTCGCTGGGTGCGCACGATGTTTGATTATAGTGCCATGGTTAGGGAATCGGTGATGCCTCTGGTACCCGACAACTTCATTTCCGTTGGCCTATAGATCAAGCGCTAACGAATGTCGATACTGATGTGCACTAAACGTATCGATCTAAGGTTTGTGTCGTTTTCACATCACTCTAATGTTTGTAATGTTTTCACATTACCAATTGGTTAGGCATTTTCATGTCTCAAATGGAGTAGCCCAAGAATCAAACGGTTTGTAATGTTTTCACATTACCTAATGATTTGGCATTTACATGTCACTTTTATAGTCTTCATAAACTATCTAATGGTTATAATGTATTCACATTATCAAAGTTTTCATTGGTTAAGTCTAGTAAAAAACTTTATTAGCTCTAATGTTTTAATGATTATCAAAACTGTTTTGATCTAAGGATCACAAAATCTTTTTAAGATCACAACATTTTTCAAAAAATAAATTGTTTTCACAATTGTTTGACAAATTATCAACATTTACATGTTACAGGAAATACTCATTGGGAGTTCATCATTATCAGCAATATATTTTAGGATCCTGAAATCTTAGGATCCTAAACTCAAGTTTATATGAAATCCGGGTAAGGATCCTGGAATCTTAGGATCCTAAACTCGAGATTATTTCAGATCCACTTAAGGATCCTTGAAACCTATGGTGCTGGATGGATATTGAGAGAATTTTCTCATTATCCTGGATGTATCCTGAGGGAATCTCCTCAGGATCCTGTTTCTAAACAACTATCAAGCAAGTATATGAATACTGAGGGAATCTCCTCAGTATCGTGAAGACACAAGATATAGATAATATCCTAGTATTATTTATAGCAAAAGACTAAAGGATTATCCAAACCCTTGGAATAAGTTCAAAAAGTGTAGAAAATAAAATTGTCTTGTGGCCTACATAAACCACATTTAACACCACCATGGTTGACCATACCAGATCAACCTCCCCCCGTATAAGTGTTTATTACAATCACAACCCTTAGGAAGTAAACGAGCATCAAAATAAAAATAAATCGGGCTCCGGCTAGTCAAATGCCATCCTAGCCCGAGGATTCTTCACTATTGACTGCATCATCGGCTACTGCCATGTCTTCGTCATCTTTGGGATTAGATGCTTCGCCTCTGATCAGTGTCTCGGTGATCCTCACCTTGGGTGCCTTGGTTGCTGTTCTTTTTGAAATCTTGGATCTTCCGAGACCAATGAAAAATGGGTTTGAGGGATAATCATCTTTCATTCTTGCTAATTTGTCCTTCCATCCCTTGATGTCCCACAGGCTGGCGTCTAGTCCGTTTTCAGCAGCTTCCGTGGCCATATGAATTTTGGATTCTAAAACGGCGATAGTGGCATCTCTTTTCATCTCTTTCATTAGGGTATTATTCATGTCTGAACCCTCCTCGTTGGTATGACTGGATTTTGCGGCAAGCATAGCTTTGAGGACTTCAATCTTCAGTTTAGCTTTCTCCAGCTTGAGAGCATTCTTCTTCTGGTTAGCAATCAAATTGTCGACTGCTTCGACTTTCTCTGAGTATCTGTCTATCATGATGTCTGCAGCCTAATAATAAAATTGATGTTAGAGATTTAGTTCAAAAGGAAATTGGGAGTAAAACACTTTAACATCAGAAGATTGGAAGCAGGAGTCTCAAGATCATATAATTCCTCAACTTTTCTCTTTTTGGAGAGAAAATGTGTGGAAAAACGCCTGAACCGCGAATCGCGAATCGCTAATCACTTCTTTTTGAGGAGGAATTTCTGGATCAATATCGGATAAAGTGAAATGCACTGAAAATTTAGAAAGAGATTAAGAGTATGAAGAGAAGGATTGTGAACAGAAAAGGAAGAATAATACCTGACATGGTTGGATCTTCTTACGATTGCTCTGATTATTGTTGGCGATAATTTTTTGAGAAAATCACTATGGCAAAGGGATTATGGAATGCTTTTAAATTGAAATGGCGAAGAAGAAGGATGAGAGATGGAAGGAGTTGTTTGAAGATATGAAGCCGGTTTGATGTGATAAGAGTCTAATAACTGATTAATACTCGGGCGCAATTTTCGATACATGTGAAATATCTTACCTAACAAGATTTAAGTGGGAAGTTACAACGTTTAAGGATCCTGAAAAAACGTTATAACTTCGGGGGCAATTGTTGTGGGTAAATTTTTATCTAACTTTGCAGGATCCTTATTAGCATCATATGCTCGTCACACAGGTATGAAAAGCATTTACATTTTTTATTCGTATAGCAGGATAACGATAGTTTGTAAGTATACTTTCAGGATCAAGGTTATAGTTAAGGATCCTGGAAATGTCTATATTATTTATCTTGCAGGATTCTATTTTGGATATATTCATCTAACATGATTGTGCAGGATCTTGGACGAAGGAAGTAATTAAGCAAGGATCCTATGTTTATTCTGGAGTATGCATAGCTCAGGATCCTGGATCTATATTAATTCAGGATCATGTGCTATATAACACGTTTGTTTTCTCGAGTATTGACCAGGTCCTGGATGAAACGCGTTAATGAGATTTGCTCCGGATTATGTGAAGAAGTTCTGATGTGATTAAATGAAGACGAGGTCTAAAGCACGTGTTAAACGAAGTCAAAAGAGACGTTGGGATTCTTCACCATTCCTCGGAGGATCCCTAAAATCTCGGATAGTTTGTTAAACGCTCTTAGCATATATTTGAGGCATGAATGATCAATTAGGTTAACGAATATTCACTACTCACACTCGTAAAACTCACAAACACTCTGCTATTACTTTCATTTACGCTTATTTCATTAACACTTAGCTAGATTCACACACTTAATCACATAGTCGATAATCCTTGTGCTCTTAGTTTGTAATCAAATACTTTCATTTTTATAAGATTAACAAAGGCAAGGATCATTCGATCCTTCCCGAGGTTTTGTGCCGGCGATCAACCTTGATCAAGGGCTTTCCTCGTACATCATTGTGTCGTTTTTGTTTACTTATAATTCATATCGCTTTAATTGCATTCTTTTTACATTTTCATTGTCAAATTAGTATTATCCTCAATCTATTCTTGAGCTTTGATATTAAACAATTTTTCAACGAGGATCTACGTATTTAATCTATCTTTTTACACAAAATATTTTCTTACTAATAGAGATAATCGTGTTTCTACGTAATTATCTTGAGAGTAATTTTTACACCTAACCTCACAATCTAAATTTGATCACTTAATTGCTTAGTGTAATTTTTGACCAAAACAGTTAATCTTTTTAATAATCAATTTTCATGCAGTAGGACTTTTGAAAGACTAACCACTGATTTATATAGGGTTGTCCAGAAGGATAATGAAACTCTTCGAGATTTTGTAGGAAGATTTGGCAGGGAATCCTTGGATATCCCGAACCTGGATATGGCAACTGCTGTTCAAGCTTTCAAAATGGGGATAAAGAGAGACTCACCCTTCTATGAAGATCTTGTGATGAACCCATGTAGAAGCTTGGATGAAGTAAGAAATAGAGCTTTGAGATTCATACGGTTAGAGGAAGACGCAGTGATCCAGAAGAAATCAAATACTTCTTCAACGTATGATAAACCCAACAGAAAAGCCGAGATAACTGTATTCAAACCAAGCAGGAGCAAATCATACTCCAGAAATGACGATCGCAGGATTAACGCTGTGGATGAGGATGTTGAAGATTGTCCAAAACTAACTGATTATTGTTTTGCAGCTAATACCACAGAGATCCTCTATGCAATGAGAAACCTTGGAGATGGAGTCAGATGGACAAAGAATAATGAAAAGAGCACTGGATGGAAAGACAGATCAAAATGGTGCTCTTTCCATGAGCATTTCGGTCACATAACTGAGGATTGCATAGCTTTGAGGAAAGAAATAAGCTATTTGCTCGGAAAAGGTCATCTGAAGGAGCTCTTCAACAGAAGAAAGGATCAAGCTCGGGATCATGATAAATCTCGCGATTCTGAAATTCAGGATCATATCAGGATCCCGCAGAGAGCAGGATGACCACGCCCGAATGCTAAGGTAATTAACTTTATATATGGTGGCTCTGACATCTGTGGTACATCTTATTCTGCAGCAAAAAGACATGCAAAGGTATCAAAGTCAGAAAAGCGGGATAAGCTCATGAGATCAGTAACCTTGAAGGATGATAAGGTGGTCACTTTTGGTGAAGATGACAAGGAGAATATTCAGGATCCTCACCATGATAGTCTGATTATTACTCTACATATTGCAAATCATTTTGTACGCAGGTTCCTGATTGATGGTGGCAGTTCTATAAACATCATCCAACTAGAGACACTCAAGAGGATGGGGATCCCAGAGTCAGAGATAATTGCAAAATCAACTGTCCTCGTTGGGTTCAGTGGTGAAGCCAAAAATACTGTGGGAGAAATCAAACTTCCAATCTATATTGAGGGGGTAAACTCTATGCAATGCTTTTGTGTTATGGATTCATTATCTTGCTATAACATTATTCTAGGTAGACCATGGATTCATGACATGAAGGCAGTCCCATCAACATATCACCAATGCGTGAAGTTGCCCACTCCATGGGGAATTATTAGGATTAACAGTGACCAACAGGAGGCTAAGGATTGCTACACAACATCGATGAAACCTACTACCAAGCCCACGCCAGCATAGCAATTAAAGACGCGAGCACGGGGCATCTTAGAAGCAACTGAGCAGGATGTCAAAGAAGTGCCGCTAAACGTTGATGATCCTGAGGAAAAAGTATTCTTGGGATCTACAGTCCCTAAGGATCTTGAACAAGATCTTGTGAAGTTCCTGAAGGATAGAAAAGTAACTTTTGCCTGGAAACCCGAGGATATGACAGGTACATCTAAAGATATTATTACATATAAACTTGGTATTGATAAAAGTTTCAGGCCAATTCAGCAAAAGCGAAGAAAGTTCACCCCAGAAAGAAATGCAATCATACAAGCTGATGTAGAAAGGTTGCTCAAGTATGGTATGATTCGGGAAGTTAAATTCCTAAGATGGTTGGCAAACGTGGTAGTGGTACAAAAGAAGAATGGGAAATGGAGAGTATGTGTGGACTACATTGACCTCAACAAAGCATGTCCGAAGGATCCTTTCCCATTACCTCACATAGACTCAATGGTGAACGCAACTGCTGGACACGAGATCCTGACTTTTATGGATGCATCTTCGGGATTTCAACAAATACAGATGGAGCCACCTGATCAAGAAGATACAGCCTTCATGACACCAACAGGTATATATTGTTATATTGCAATGCCTTTTGGTCTTAAAAATGCAGGTTCAACATACCAGAGGCTCGTGAATATGATGTTCAAAGATCACTTGGGCAAGACCATGGAAGTCTACATTGATGATATGGTGGTTAAATGTGACCCCCGTCAAATTAGGACTAGTAATTAGTGCCTAATCAATTGTAAATACATGTAATTAGTTATGTGTTAGGCTAATTAATGTATCAAAATATATATATTGTTGTTAAATATATACAAATATACGATTTGATTAAATCGTACGAAACCAAAAATCGAATGAAATTCGGTTCAAGTAATACGGACGTTGGTGAACAATTATATTAAATAATATATTATTATTTAATAACACTATTATATCCAAATTATTATTGTTATAATATTTCAATTCGAATTCGTATCGTACAAGTGACATTTTACACGATTAATCTATTAAACGCGCAAACAAAACGAAACAAGTTAAGTTATATTTTATAACTCAATTATAAAGTATTTTGATAAAATACTTCAATAAAAATATCGAGAAATTATTCGTACTTTAAAACATATAATTAAACGTATTTAATAATTAATTAACGTTCAAACAATCGGGAAAAATGAACACCGCACGGAGCGCGAATGCATGGGGTCATAGATGGAGACCCACACTTCGGTGGGCCCCCACCGATCAGCCAAGAAAAAGGGGGAAAAACCCCTCCCCTTCTTCATTCACCATCTTTTCTTTCTCTCTCTTTCTTCCATTTTCTCTCTTTTCCTCCAAAAACCACCATCACCATCTTCATCAAAAATCACCAATTAACACACTCAAACGACCTCGGTTTTCAAGGCTCTTTGGAGAAAAAGAACCACCACGCAACGATCTACAACTTTATCTTTTCGGATTTTTGATTCGCCACCGCGTAAGTTTCTGACAAAACCCGAAACTCTCCGATTTCACTTATTTTTACATGTTTGCGGTTTGTTTTAGCTTAAAATGTCCTAATATGGGTTGGGTAAAAGATTTGGACCAAACGGAAATCGGATAACTCGTTTTCGACACAAATTCCAGCCATCAGACCGTAATGTCGCTTTTGGACCCAGACTTTATGCGACGTCAGCTACAACGTCGCAAAACCCCTCACGATGTCGCATGGTGCGAAATCATCCTCAACGTGGCATTAAGTTGCTAACGTCGCACATAGCGACATCAACCCCTATGTCGCAAGAACCAACAACATCGCATATAGCGACGTAACCCGTAAAGTCGCATTAAATTGCGAATGTCGCACTTAGCAACGCCATTATCAATGTCGCAGTCATGACCTGCGACATCATACCTTACGTCGCACAAAACAGAATCAAGAAAACACAGATTTTACTAAGTGTCGGAACCTAAAATTTTATCACTTGCTTTTACCCAAATTCAAATCCCAGATGCATTTTTCACCAAAGCAATATGGTATAAATAAAAAAATTTCGAGCTAACTTGGCACCTCGACCCCAACCAGGGGCCAGCCCCTTGGACCCCGCCAGGGGTTGCCACCCCTGGAACCCCGCTAACCAGGGGTGCTACCCCCGGACCCCCGTGACTTAGAGTTTGTAAATACGTTTCTCACCAAGTGCCAAACCTAACCGACTTCAAACCTTTATACGATACGACTTTACGAACATATTGGAATACACTTTTCAAACGTCACACTTCAGGATCAAAATAATAGTATTGAAATTATTAACACAAACAATCACCAACGGGCCGTTCACATTTTCAAAACATACAATTCGATCAACTAGATCGTAGTAATCTGGATAAGTCAATCAACCAAATCGGGGTAATTTGGACATTATAGTTGGACAAACAACTACAAAGGTAGTCTTTCGAGATGCCTATACAATTAATAACCATCGCGCGTATTGAACGCCCTCAGGTTACAAGTCTTCTGACATCAATTCACAAGCTAATCAATTCAAGTTTATTCGATAAACACTCAAGGCTCAGGTCAGTCTCATGGCCCCAATTTTACTGCTTTTCAATCAGGGGTGTGATATTATTGCTCGTTTTATTTTACAAGTTGAACGCAAGTACAAACCAAATCAAATACTACATGAGTTACTCCAACTAATCAATTTAAAGCCCTCCATAGCATAGTCTGGTAATACGTAGTATCGTGAATGTTAGTATATGATATCATATAAGATTGACAATCCTCGTCCGGGTTAGCACGCACTAACTGGTCAAACGGACGTATTAGCATTTGGGAAGACGAGTGTAGATTAGGCACTCGTAGGAGGCACCTCAGTTGGGTTTCCTTAATTGGACCTGACACTCAAGTTAAGCTCAGACTATGTGCTCATGGCTGTATAACTTTTATTTTGCTTAATTGCATTTTAAATTCAATTAAATCTTGCGGTTCATACAAATATGTGTTGACATACAAACCTGTGAGCTCACCAGCGTTTCGCTGACCCATTTTAGCATGTATCACAGGTACACAGCAGTAGGTTGGACTGCCCAAGCAGGAATCATTAGCTCAAGTCAGCATTCATACAATCAGAGATTTAAATTGCATTATTATATTTTGTATAAAGTAATTATGTGATGTAAATCTCTCAATTTCAGAAACTGAGCTAATGTAAACATTATTTTGATGTAAACTTTTGTTTTTATAAATACAAGTTCAAAACGACGCATATAGTGGTATTTCATTATACCTTTGTGCTTGATATGTAATTAGTCGCGCCCCGACCCGATTCGCTTCCGCAACCCGAATTTGGGGGTGCGACATTAAATCCAAGAGAGCTGAGGATCATCTTTAGGATCTTCGAACAGCTTTCGATATCCTGGACCAATATAACATGAAGCTTAATCCTGCCAAATGCCATTTCGGAGTGGGGCAGGAAAATTCTTCGGCTATATGGTGACTAAAAGAGGAATCGAGGCTAGCCTAGAACAAATTAAGGCTATCCTGGATTTGAAATCCCCCCGATCAACACAAAAGATATTCAAAGATTGACTGGAAGGATTGCAGCTCTTAATAGATTCATTTCGAGATCCTCAGATCGCTGCAAAGAGTTTTATGATATCTTAAAGAAGAACAAGAGATTCGAATGGGGAGATAAACAAGAAGCAGCATTTTTGGAATTGAAGAATTATCTGTCATCGGCTCCACTGTTAATAAAACCAGAAGATGGAGAACCATTATATCTATATATGGCAGTATCCCGAAGTGCAGTGAGTGCAGTACTCGTCAAAGATCATGAAGGTCAACAGCATCCCGTGTACTATGTAAGTAAAAGTCTACTCGATGCTGAAACCAGGTATTCTCATCTTGAAAAACTTATCCTTGCATTAGTAATGGCTTCCACTAAACTTAGGCATTACTTTGAAACGCACCCTATTCATATAAGATCAAATTATCCCATAAAATCAGTACTTAGAAAACCAGAAATGTCAGGTAGAATGGGTAAATGGTCTGTGAAATTAAGTGCATTTAATTTAATATATGAACCAAGAACCGCCATAAAATCCCAAGCTTTAGCAGATTTTGTAGCTGATTTCACTAGTGATCTTCAAGAAGAAGTAGATTTAGAGGTACAACAATTAGATGAATCGAAAGATAAATGGATTCTATATACTGATGGAGCCTCTAATATGAACAGGATTGGATTAGGGATAATACTAAGATCACCACAGGGAGACATAATGCCACAAGCAATTAACTGTGAATTTCAAGCTAGTAATAATGAAGCAGAATATGAAGCATTAGTTGCTAGATTACAACTAGCTAAAGATATAGGAGTAATACATTTACAAGTTTACATGGATTCTTTATTAGTTGTTAATCATTATAATAGTACTTATGCTGTAAAGGGCGAAAAGTTGGCTTTGTATTTGGATGTTGTTAAAAAGCTTACAGGTAATTTCGAGACATTCAGTATAGAGCAGATACCAAGAGAAGCCAATTCAGAAGCGGACGCATTGGCAAATTTGGGATCAACTCTCAGGATCCCGTTTGACATCAGGATCTCGATTGCTTATATCTTGTCACCGGCTATAGAAGATAAGAAAGAAAAGCAAGTATGCGGAATTGATGATCCTGATATTGGAGATTGTAACACCCTCAAATTTCGGTTTGCGGAAGCGATCGGGTCGGGTGTTACCAAATTAAATATCACAGCATAAGATACATAATGAACGACTCTAAATGAGACGTTTGAAAATAATTATACATTTACCAAATAGAACGTTTACAACGTTATAAGTTTATTAGAAATTTCAGATACATAATTTGAAAATACAAAAGTAAATGCAGAGTTGTCCCAAATGTTTGAAATCATGCGACTCGAGCTAGCATAATCTTGTAGTAATCCCTAATCCTGCTGGGCACCTGAGAACACATGCTAAAACAGGTCAGCTATAAAGCTGGTGAGTTCATAGGTTTGTTAGTTGAAAACATAAAGTATAAATCTTGTATGTTTTGAGAAATTGTTCAGAATTCACGATTCTGATTTGCATCAAATTGTAGTTGTAATTACCAATGTGTAATTCAAAAATTTAGGTATCTAATACCTAAGCAATTGTAGTCCGTACCTAAGTACACAATAATTGAGGCATACCGAGCCTGAGTACCTATCCGGTACGAGTAAGTGTATAATGGGAGGCAATACCTGCCTAATTTGTAACCAAATAACTGTATGACCCCGTCATATGCTAGTAAGTAACTGTAGTCCCGCAGAACTATGATTTAATATATGAGGTGTTGCATCCAGCAACAAGTGATTGTAGATCCGCAGATCTATGTTTGAACGTTTAGCGTGTCCGTTTACCAGATTAGCACAAGCTAACCCGGACATGAATTGAGCTAACGGCCTCGCGTGAGCGCACCACCGATCCGTTAACTTATTGTGAATCCCGAGTATAACCCGCTGATCCATTGATTGAAATTTCGTCCACTGCAATACCGTGGTTTCGTTTTGTGCCCACTTTACCGTGGCATCGTTTGGTGCCCGCTGCAATACCGCGGCATCGTTTTTGGAATTGCTCGTAGCAATTTGTGATTGAGCCGGCAGTACAATGACATGCCCGACTAAGTTGTTCGTATAATAGTATGTAGATATTTATCAGGTGACACCCCCACGGTTGGATTACATCCTGGGCCGGGGGACCATCCCTGGTTGGATTACATCCTGAGCCAGAGTCGTCACCAGTTGAGTTGTATTGCTATACGAAGTCTGTACTAATCGTGTGATGCTATTGTATACTCCTAGTCTAAAGCCTAGCAAGTATATATAATGGAGTCTTGGGAAATATTCACTTAAGTTCGGTTCCCATTATAGTGATAATGAAGTGTGTCGACAGTTTTAGTTCTTAAAGAATAACTAAACTTGTAACAATATAGATGTTGTCCAGTGTAGGTAGAACTAACTAGTTCTAATGTATTCAATGATATTGTCCCGTGACAATATGGCCAAATGATTTTGATAACTAATCAAGTTATGTATTGGTAATCATTTTTCCAACGAGCTAACAGGGTACCATTTTAACCTATCTAGGTTAAGTATTGATATTGTTCTACAACAATATTACGGGTGTAATTCCTAAGTATTACACATTTCGTATTACATATAGTAATAAAAATAGTTGTGAATTATAAACAATTGTTAATATAATTCGAAAATAGTAATTGAGCATGTGTTTCACCCCGAAAATGGTAAAACAGTTGAAAGAGTGGGGCTATGAAACTCACCTGTGAGTTGTTAGCTATATGATGATACGCGCGTCGTCCGAATGGTAACCTTCTAGTGTCCTAAACACGTTAGGTTATATAAGTATGAGACAAATCAGTTTGTCTAAGCGAGTTGTTCATGTATGCATTTGTTGTTGAAGTCTGGGAATGGTTACGGGGGTCCAGGGGCAGCGCCCCTGGTAGCGGGGTCCAAGGGGTGGCAACCCCTGGCGGGGTCCAAGGGGCATAGCCCCTGGCTGGGGTCGAGTTGCCAGGTCAGGTTGGAAAATTTTTATTTCTACTACTTTGCTTTAAAGAAAACGCATTCGAAATCCAAATTCGGGTAAAATTGAGTGGTAAAATTTGGTTGTCAATACTTAGTGAAAAACATAGGTTTTTAAGGTTCTGCGACGTCAGATGCGACGTCAGCTGCGACGTCAGAGGCGACGTAGGGTCTTGCGTCGCTATGTGCGACATTCGCAATCTAATGCGACGTTGTGTCCTGCGTCGCAATGTGCGACGTAGAATTTGATGGCGACGTAGGGGCTTACGTCGCATTATGCGACATTGGGATGTTTTGCGACGTTGGCTGCGACGTTGGATGCGACATCGCAGCACTGTTTTTGGTCCAATGCGACGTCGTCGTCTGTTCGACGATTTCAAGATCCAAATCGAGTTTTGGCTCGATTTTTGGGTGTTTTGATGTTATAGAAAGCTTCTAGCATGTATTTTGAAGTAATCTAAGTAATTTATAGAAAGAGAAACGATTTCTAGAGAGAGAGTGAGTAAATCCTTACTTTTTGGTAAAAATGGAGATGAAGAGGATGGTGAGGAAGATGATGATGGAAGCTTGTTGTTGCTGTTGATGATGGTGACGATGGTGGTGGCTGGACGGCGGCGGTGGTGGTCCGGCGGTGGTGATGAAGATCCGAGAGAGAGAGAGGTGTAAGGGTGTGTTTGGTGATGAAAATGAAAAAGGAAAGAAAATGGGGGAAATGGGGAGGCCGGCCCATCTTTTTGGTGGGTTGGTTTCCCCAATTTGATGTATAAAATACCCGTGTTTTCGTACCCGTTCGTAAAATAATTAATGTTTTTAAATTTCGTGATATTTATTCGTATAATTAATAATGGTTTCGAGTTGGAACATTTTATAAAAATGAAATGTTTTGGAATAAAGTTTTTATAACTTTATTTTACGCTTTGTTGATTTATTCTCAAATGCGATTTATAACTAATCGTTCGTGATATATATATATATATATATATATATATATATATATATATATATATATATATATAATACATATTTATATATGTGTATAATACTCAAATACTTCGTTGATACGTATATGTAATATGCGATTTAAAAAGTTAAATTGGTCCCGAATTTTGGTCCTTTTTGACCGGGTGTTACATTCTCCCCCTGTTAATTAAATTTCGTCCCGAAATTTTGTGTGAAGTCATAGTCGCGTGGGTTTTTAGGGAGCAATGTTCGTACGAGATGTTTGTCGATTATCTTGTAGTCATAACGTGTCTATGACGAGGTTGGATAGCAGTCAATCCATGACTGTGTCAATGTTTATTGTCGTAGTCACATTCTGACTAGATGGTTGTCACATGGTGATCGTTTTGTAAGTCGTCCTATCAGGACTAAATGTTTGGTACACGTGCAGTAGATCAGTCTGTTGAAAGCAAACATTGAGTTTTATGTGGGCCTAGATCAACTAGCCCTAAGATGAAATCAATATTAGGTTGATAAAATGATATCGGGGATAATAAGTACGCGTTGAACGAATCTATAATTGAAGAGTTATGTTTTCGAGGAGAAATTGTACTTACATTATCGTTGGAGATTTATTTGATTTACTCGGAGTCGATTAAGTGAATTTTGCGTCTTTTTGGGCAGTCCTTCTTGTAATGACCAGGTTCCTTACATTTGAAGCATATCCTTCGAGAGTCGGGATTGGCGGGAACTCTGCAGTTCCGGATTACGTGCCCATATCGTTGGCACCTTTCGCAGGGTAATCCGCATAGTCCGTCATGATGACGTTTACAGCCATGACAAAATGGTTTGTTACCCGCATAGCCTTGTCTTTCGTTGGGTTCGACAGCATAGTACCTCAAGGGTTCATGTTGATTCGTTAGATTGTGACTAGTGGTGGAATCCCCATTCCATTTTGTTAGGTTGTTTTCAGTTGCAGTGGCTTCGCGTCGTTCCCTCTGTGCCATAAGTCTGTGGGCCATACGAATGGCCTCTTCAATAGTAGCGGGTTTAGAGGCGGTGACCATTCCCTCAATTAGTAGCGGGAGTCCACCGGTGTACCTTGCGATTCGTTGACTTTCAGGGTTTACGATGGTTGGGCAAAGGTGTGCTAGTTGTTGAAAACGATTGGTATATGTTTCGATGTCGTTGTCCTTTACGGTGAGGTGCCAAAGTTCGTCCTCGAGTTTGTGAAGTACCTCGATGGGACAATACTTGTCCTTCATGATTCGTTTCAGGTCTTCCCACGGAATTTCGTGAGCAGTGTCGATTCCTACAGTTCGGGCGTGAAAATTCCACCAGGTAGAGGCATCATTCTGGAGGGTGTATGTGGCGTACAAGACTTTGCAGTCGTCGGGGCAGTTGCAAACGTGAAATATAGATTCCAATTTCTCGAACCATCGAATTAATCCGACAGCTCCTTCAGTACCAACAAAGTTTGGTGGTTCGCACCTCAGGAAATCCTTAAAAGTGCAAGGCTTTACTTGGTTCTGAGCAGCTAGGGTCGCAGTCACTGCTTGATTAATGATTTGATCGCGCTCAGCTTGAGTGAAAGTTTGTCGTTTATGAAGCATGATTCTTGAACAAGAATGAAACGACAAAGTGTGAGATCTTTATTCAAAGATTTTGACTTTTATAGTTGTATATTCGGATGTAAAAGTGATAGTTATCCAGAAACCACTTAAGGTATCCATATGAAAGTCCTCAGACTTTGAAGTTTTAAATGTGTAGTCGTACGAACGACCTAGTTGGGTATTATATGTAGTTCGACCAGAACTAATGGTATCGTTGTAGTCTATCAGACTATAATGTAGTACTAGAGTACTATAGATGTAATACCACTAAATTAGAGTGTATTCATCGAATGAGGCATCACATGCCTTAGTAGTCGTGGTGTGGCACTTCGTGCCTAGTAAGGTAATCGCATATGCGTATAAGTGTATAAGTGCCTATAGCGAGTGTTCATACGCCAAATAATCGAGTGGAACACCCCGTGTCCAGTAGAGTAGTCGTATATACATATATGATGTACACGTAACCATACAAGTATACGTGCGTAATAAAAGTCAAGTGTGGCACCTCGTGCCCAGTTAAGTAAGTGTATATGTATATATAAATCGTACATGTAACTATAACAAGTCTACATGCATATTGATAGTAGCTCATCGAGCCTTGGAGTAGCACAGCGTGCTGAAATGCAGTGCCTAAAGCACTGGAGTGTAGTAACAACGTACTGTAATGCAGTGCTATCAGCACAGTAATTTGAAATACCAATGTATTGTGATTGTAGTACCGAAGTACTATGAAATGCAGCACCACGTGCCGTAATGAAGTGCCCGCGGCACCGTAATTGCAGTACTCATGTACTGTGAATGTAGCATCAACATGCTATGATTTGTAGTATTGGCATACTATGAGGTTTGCACTAACGTGCCCATATTGTGGTATCAACATACCATGTGTTGTGCTTGAAAGTATAATGTGACACCACGTGCCATGTGTTGTTTGATTGTGGCCCTAAGGCCAAAATACGTTGAAGTTATGTGATTTCTCGAATGTAGCACAGAGGCTAGAATGTGAGTGCCAAGGCACTGAGGTATTGAGTCAATTGATCTAAATGATCAAGTTGTGATTGAGATAATTAATTTGTTGTGGACATAGTCAACACTAATCCAATTGCAATCCATATGGTTAAGGTTGAAAAGTTGTAAATCTGTTTTAAGTTTCATGGACGTTTAGCATGTGTGGGTTTCCATCCCCATTGATAACGTTTGTACCTCCTTCCCGAGGTTCAGTGATGAATGTGATATTCTCCTATACGTACATAAAGAGAAAGTGTCGAGTCGTGATAGTGAGGAAAGCGGCGATATGCCTCTTCATGAAAGTATGATGATACAGCGGAATTGAGTTGTATATACCCAGTATATATTTGATACGTAGAAGTAGTACACATATAAGACCTATTCATATATTCCTACAGTACATATAATAGCCTAGGGTGTCTAGCATATAACAATCAGAGTCAACTACGCATTCCTGTTTCAGTATAACCCCTTTCAGATCTTACATCATCTTTGCTTAATTGTACATAGTTAGCTACGCTATGTTAAATTAAGTTCGTATGATGTATTCCCTGAACCAGTCATACCTAATGAGGAATACTGCCTAACGGTCATAGTCTAGGCCCTCTATAACCTTAGGCTTTGACATCAGGATCTCGATTGCTTATATCTTGTCACCGGCTATAGAAGATAAGAAAGAAAAGCAAGTATGCGGAATTGATGATCCTGATATTGGAGATTGTAACACCCTCAAATTTCGGTTTGAGGAAGCGATCGGGTCGGGTGTTACCAAATTAAATATCACAGCATAAGATACATAATGAACGACTCTAAATGAGACGTTTGAAAATAATTATACATTTACCAAATAGAACGTTTACAACGTTATAAGTTTATTAGAAATTTCAGATACATAATTTGAAAATACAAAAGTAAATGCAGAGTTGTCCCAAATGTTTGAAATCATGCGACTCGAGCTAGCATAATCTTGTAGTAATCCCTAATCCTGCTGGGCACCTGAGAACACATGCTAAAACAGGTCAGCTATAAAGCTGGTGAGTTCATAGGTTTGTTAGTTGAAAACATAAAGTATAAATCTTGTATGTTTTGAGAAATTGTTCAGAATTCACGATTCTGATTTGCATCAAATTGTAGTTGTAATTACCAATGTGTAATTCAAAAATTTAGGTATCTAATACCTAAGCAATTGTAGTCCGTACCTAAGTACACAATAATTGAGGCATACCGAGCCTGAGTACCTATCCGCTATGAGTAAGTGTATAATGGGAGGCAATACCTGCCTATTTTGTAACCAAATAACTGTATGACCCCGTCATATGCTAGTAAGTAACTGTAGTCCCGCAGAACTATGATTTAATATATGAGGTGTTGCATCCAGCAACAAGTGATTGTGGATCCGCAGATCTATGTTTGAACGTTTAGCGTGTCCGTTTACCCGATTAGCACAAGCTAACCCGGACATGAATTGAGCTAACGGCCTCGCGTGGCAGCACCACCGATCCGTTAACTTATTGTGAATCCCGAGTATAACCCGCTGATCCATTGATTGAAATTTCGTCCACTGCAATACCGTGGTTTCGTTTTGTGCCCACTTTACCGTGGCATCGTTTGGTGCCCGCTGCAATACCGCGGCATCGTTTTTGGAATTGCTCGCAGCAATTTGTGATTGAGCCGGCAGTACAATGTATAACACCCTCAAATTTCGGTTTGCGGAAGCTGTCGGGTCGGGTGTTACTAAATCCAATATCACAGCATAAGATACATAATGAACGACTCTAAATGAGACGTTTGAAAATGGTTATACATTTCGTAGATAAAAATGTTTACAACGTTATAAGTTTAACAACAAATTCCAAATAAATAATTGGAAAATATGAAAGTAAATGCAGAGTAGTCCCATTTGTTGAAAATATGCGACTCGAACTAGTAAGATCTTGTAGTAATCCTAATCTTGCTGGGCACCTGAGAACACATGCTAAAACAGGTCAGCTATAAAGCTGGTGAGTTCATAGGTTTGTTAGTTGAAAACATAAAGTATAAATCTTGTATGTTTTGAGAAGTTGTTCAGAATCCACGATTCTGATTTGTAGCAATTTGTAGATGTAATTACCAATGTGTAATTCGAAAGTTTAGGTATCTAATACCTAATCAATTGTAGTCCGTACCTAAGTACACAATAATTGAGGCATACCTAGCCTGAATACCTATCTGGTATGAGTAAGTGTATAATGGGAGGCAATACCTGCCTAAGTTGTAACCAAATAACTGTATGACCACGTCATATGATAGTAAGTAGCTGTAGTCCCGAAGAACTATGATTTAATATATGAGGTGTTGCATCCAGCAACAAGTGATTGTAGATTCGCAGATCTATGTTTGAACGTTTAGCGTGTCCGTTTACCCGATTAGCATAAGCTAACCCGGACATGAATTGAGCTAACGGCCTCGCGTGGCAGCACCACCGATCCGTTAACTTATTGTGAATCCCGAGTATAACTCGCTGATCCATTGATTGAAGTTTCGTCCACTGCAATACCGTGGTTTCGTTTTGTGCCCACTTTACCGTGGCATCGTTTGGTGCCCGCTGCAATACCGCGGCATCGTTTTTGGAATTGCTCGCAGCAATTTGTGATTGAGCCGGCAATACAACGACATGCCCGACTAAGTTGTTTGAGAGCCAGCAGTACTCGACATGCCTGACTAAGTAGATCGTATAATAGTATTTAGATATTCATCAGGTGACACCCCCACGGTTGGATTACATCCTGAGCCAGAGTCGTCACCAGTTGAGTCGTATAGATATAAGATGTAACACCCCCAAGTTTGTTTAGCGGAAGCGTTTAGTTTAAGTACTGGGGTGTCACAATAATAACGCGTGCATACGTATCAGAGCTTATGATTACAACAGAACAATAAATATTAAGATGCCAAAAGAGTTAATTACAAAGTTTACGATTCATCGAATCGTATAAGTTAAAAGTAGTAAGTTTACAAAAGTAGATTTCTGAAATATGACTAAAACATTTCAGTTATACTAAAGAAATCCATATGTTTCCAAAAGTTGGCATCCTAAGCTTCAAGGGTCGCCTAATTCTCCATGTGTGTTGGCGATCTTATATGCGCAGCTAATTCCCTGAAAAACATAGTAAAAGTCAACAACTAGGTTGAGTGAATCCACAGGTTTTATGTTGTATATTGTTGTTTCAAGTTTTGTAGTCACATTTGTTAGACCAAATACGTTCGTAAATAGTAATTGCCATAATAGTCGAGTAATGTTTAGTGGAACGTCATCCAAAGTATAAGTTTAGTGGGTTGTTCGCCCAAAGGGTTAAGTTTTTGTGGGATGTTGCCCATAAATAGTTGTGTGGGACGTTACCCAAAATATATGTTTGAAAACGTGTTGCTGGTCGTTCTCCAGTAGTTTTAAAGTTTGAGTCGGTCGTTCTCCGACTAGTTACCAAATGTACCGGTCGTTCTCCGGTAAGATACCAAGTTAGCACCGGTCATTCTCCGGTGAGATACATTGTTAGTACTGGTCGTTCTCCAGTAAGATACACTGTTAGTACCGGTCGTTCTCCGGTAAGATACCATGTTAGTGTCGGTCGTTCTCCGACAAGTTACCAATATGTACCGGTCGTTCTCCGGTAAGATACCAAGTTAGTTTCACATAGTGATAATAGTTTTTTTTGTTTGGAATGCCATGTCGTACGGACAGTTGTAGTAGTTGTCCACAGTTATAAGTTGTTTGTATGAGTGTGCCAAAGGCAGTTATGTGATAGTTTGTATAGCAGTTTAACAGTTCAATTACTCTAATTATTCGAGTAAAACAAGTATACAATCATGTCAAAAGTAGTTTACAAATATAAAGCATAAAGCATTTATATAATCATGTAGTTATGGCAATCAGTAAAAATAGTTGTCTATGTTTTTCACCCCAAGTTAAAAGCAGTAAAATAGTAAAAGTGGGGGCTGTGAACTCACCTGTTGAGTTAAGTAGTTGTGCGAGTGCTAGCAAACCTAAGCCCAAGTACAGTTTGGAATCTCCTAACGTCCTAAACGTACGAGATTAATAAGTATGTGGATGTCTAAACTGATCATCCATGCTAGTGTTCGTTTACCCGATCGTTAAATGTTATTTTATTTTAACTATTATGTTTTTAATTACATTTTCATTATTTTTAATTAGGATCTTTTATGAAACCCAATTAATAAATTTTATAAATCTCGAACTTTGTTTTATTTAAATTGTGCGAATTAAACATTTTGCGTTATAGAATGATTTGTAAATATTTTTGACAAAATATTTATTCGTTACTACGTTATTTAATAATTTCTTTTTATTAACTAATTTTGTTCACCAAGAGTCGTACATTTTTGTCGCGTTTGTTTTCAGAGTGTTCTGTACGTAATTACAACTAATTACGAATACGTAATACTACGCGTACTAACTAGTTGGGCTATGCTAGACTTACCTCTAAAATGTGTTGTGAATTCACTCAAGTAGGGAATTAGCCTAATAATGCAAGTGATTAATATAATTAATCGCGTTTTAAATTGCGAGGTGTTACATTCTCCCCTCGTTAGAGAAATCTCGTCCAGAGATTTAAAACCAAATCGGATCGCCCGCGACGTATGTTCTCCGATGAGTCATGTTGTTAACAATAGTAATATTTTGCGTGGCGTTCAATTGTTGCCAGAAAGTTGTAACGGTTTAGTATACTCGCGGTATAGTTTAAATAGTTATGCGTTCGATAATAATCGAAGTTTACCAAGTGTTAATGTTGAATAGACATTCGAATGAAACGTATGTTAAATCGTAGCAATAGTCGTTAAAACGTACCGTGCTAGTTGAGGTCTGCAACCGTTTCTGGTGCACGGAGGATGTATGCGCGGCTTGGAGTGTAGCCTTTGTTAACGGTGCGGTTGTTGTCGTTTTGATTGTTGCGGTTGTTGTTCGGGTTTTGGCATTGGTTTCGGTGATGTCCAGGATCACCACACCTAAAGCAGCCGGTGTTTTGTACCTCGGAGGCGGCTGGAGGTGGTAGGTTTGTCCTACATTTCTGTGCTAAGTGACCGGGACGTCTGCAGTTTTGACAAAATGTACAATCACCATCGTGGTGTCTACCGCACTTGTCGCACCTCGGTTTGTTTCCAAGGTAGGTTTTGGGTCCAGGGTTGGTGATTGCAGCGAAGGCTCGGGTGTTTCCCGGATTTCTGTTTTGTTGACCCTGACGGTCGTTACCGTCGTTGTTCCATTTGCGTTTGTGGGTTCCAGAGTCGCCCGCATCAGTACGGGTAAGTTCAGTTTTCCCTGTGATAACTTTCAGGGTTCCAATCTCGACAGCGTCGTCGGTTAAGCTTTGAGCCAGATCAACTGCGCTCCTAAAAGTGGCTGGTTTGGAGGACATAACCATGCCTCGGATTTGTGGTGCCACTCCCCTGTTATAACGCTCAATGCGTTTGCTCTCGGGGGTTACCATGTGAGGCACCAGGCGTGCAAGCTCCTGGAATCTAGTTGTGTAACCTGAAATGTCAGCGCCGATCATTTGGATGTTCCAGAATTCGGTTTCAAGTTTTTGCATCTCGTTGGGAGGGCAAAATTCCTCCATCAGCATTCGTTTCAGTGTCTCCCATGAGATGGAGTAAGCAGCTGGGCGTCCCATGATTTGTACCTGAGCGTTCCACCATGTTAGCGCTTTGTCGGCTAGAGTGCAGGTGGCGTATTTCACGATTTTGTCAGCAGCACAATCACTGATGTCGATCACTGACTCTGTTTTCTCGATCCAGTGGACTAGGCCAACGGCCCCTTCAGTCCCGGTAAAGGTACTCGGTTTGCAGGCTTGGAATGTTTTGTAGGAACACCCCTGTTGGTTATTGGTTGGGGTCTCGCTATTAACTGGGGTGGCTCCACTATTGTTGGTTAGGTTTTCACGATTTCTGCTCGCCTCGTATTGTGCGATGGCTTCCGCCACGCGGCGTTCGATAATCTGTTCGGTTGTTTCTGGAGGCGGATGTGGAGTATTTCGTCGACTGTTTCGAGTATTTCTTTGTTTAGGCGGCATGCTGACGTTCTGCGATGAAAAGATGCAGAAGTCAATGCCAATGAAAAATATGTGAGGAATGAAGTTTCACATATTTCAAATTTTCGAGTATCAAGAGAAATGGTCGAATCCCCGTCACGTATCTTACGACTATGAAACACCCATATGTACTTAGCATAATATAATCACGTTGGCCAGGCGTCATTATATGATGTCAAATACATACTTCTTTTCATCAACCGTTTAATCACGATTAGGTTCATATGAGATCAGAGTACAATGAACGAGTCGTATGTGGTGAACAGTTCACGCGTATCGAGGTATCGTAACGATAGTTTAGATGTATGCAAATGTATGTATGCATGTGCGTTCTAGCCAAGGCTATAGTCTAGGTCTCTAGGTTGCTACGTCACCTAAAGTTTCCTAGTTCGCTATAACCAATGGCTCTGATACCAATCTGTAACACCCCCAAGTTTGTTTAGCGGAAGCGTTTAGTTTAAGTACTGGGGTGTCACAATAATAACGCGTGCATACGTATCAGAGCTTATGATTACAACAGAACAATAAATATTAAGATGCCAAAAGAGTTAATTACAAAGTTTACGATTCATCGAATCGTATAAGTTAAAAGTAGTAAGTTTACAAAAGTAGATTTCTGAAATATGACTAAAACATTTCAGTTATACTAAAGAAATCCATATGTTTCCAAAAGTTGGCATCCTAAGCTTCAAGGGTCGCCTAATTCTCCATGTGTGTTGGCGATCTTATATGCGCAGCTAATTCCCTGAAAAACATAGTAAAAGTCAACAACTAGGTTGAGTGAATCCACAGGTTTTATGTTGTATATTGTTGTTTCAAGTTTTGTAGTCACATTTGTTAGACCAAATACGTTCGTAAATAGTAATTGCCATAATAGTCGAGTAATGTTTAGTGGAACGTCATCCAAAGTATAAGTTTAGTGGGTTGTTCGCCCAAAGGGTTAAGTTTTTGTGGGATGTTGCCCATAAATAGTTGTGTGGGACGTTACCCAAAATATATGTTTGAAAACGTGTTGCTGGTCGTTCTCCAGTAGTTTTAAAGTTTGAGTCGGTCGTTCTCCGACTAGTTACCAAATGTACCGGTCGTTCTCCGGTAAGATACCAAGTTAGCACCGGTCATTCTCCGGTGAGATACATTGTTAGTACTGGTCGTTCTCCAGTAAGATACACTGTTAGTACCGGTCGTTCTCCGGTAAGATACCATGTTAGTGTCGGTCGTTCTCCGACAAGTTACCAATATGTACCGGTCGTTCTCCGGTAAGATACCAAGTTAGTTTCACATAGTGATAATAGTTTTTTTTGTTTGGAATGCCATGTCGTACGGACAGTTGTAGTAGTTGTCCACAGTTATAAGTTGTTTGTATGAGTGTGCCAAAGGCAGTTATGTGATAGTTTGTATAGCAGTTTAACAGTTCAAGTACTCTAATTATTCGAGTAAAACAAGTATACAATCATGTCAAAAGTAGTTTACAAATATAAAGCATAAAGCATTTATATAATCATGTAGTTATGGCAATCAGTAAAAATAGTTGTCTATGTTTTTCACCCCAAGTTAAAAGCAGTAAAATAGTAAAAGTGGGGGCTGTGAACTCACCTGTTGAGTTAAGTAGTTGTGCGAGTGCTAGCAAACCTAAGCCCAAGTACAGTCTGGAATCTCCTAACGTCCTAAACGTACGAGATTAATAAGTATGTGGATGTCTAAACTGATCATCCATGCTAGTGTTCGTTTACCCGATCGTTAAATGTTATTTTATTTTAACTATTATGTTTTTAATTACATTTTCATTATTTTTAATTAGGATCTTTTATGAAACCCAATTAATAAATTTTATAAATCTCGAACTTTGTTTTATTTAAATTGTGCGAATTAAACATTTTGCGTTATAGAATGATTTGTAAATATTTTTGACAAAATATTTATTCGTTACTACGTTATTTAATAATTTCTTTTTATTAACTAATTTTGTTCACCAAGAGTCGTACATTTTTGTCGCGTTTGTTTTCAGAGTGTTCTGTACGTAATTACAACTAATTACGAATACGTAATACTACGCGTACTAACTAGTTGGGCTATGCTAGACTTACCTCTAAAATGTGTTGTGAATTCACTCAAGTAGGGAATTAGCCTAATAATGCAAGTGATTAATATAATTAATCGCGTTTTAAATTGCGAGGTGTTACATAAGAAGTCTGTACTAACTTGTAATAATATTGTATACTCCTAGCCTAAAGCCTAGCAAGTACATATAACGGAGTCTTGGGAAAATGTTCACTTAAGTTCAGTTCCCATTCTAGTGATAATGGAGTGTGTCGACAGTTTTAGTTCTTAAAGAATAACTAAACTTGTAACAGTATAAATGTTGTTCAGTGTAGGTAGAACTAACTAGTTCTAATGTATTCAATGTTATTGTCCCGTGACAATATGGCCAAAAGATTTCGATAACTAAATCAAGTTATGTGTTGGTAATCGTTTTCCAACGACCTAACCGGGTACGATTGTAACCTATCTAGGTAAGTATTGATATTGTTCTAAAACAATATTGCGGGTGTAACTCCTAAGTATTACACATTTTGTATTACATACAGTAATAAAAATAGTTGTGATTTATAAACAATTATTTATATAATTCGACAACAGAAATTGAGCATGTGTTTCACCCCGAAAATAGTAAAAAGTTGAAAGAGTGGGGCTATGAAACTCACCTGTGAGTTGTTAGCGATACGATGATATGCGCGTCGTCCGAATGGTAACCTTCTAATGTCCTAAACACGTGAGGTTGTATAAGTACGAGATCAAATAGTCTGACCAAGTAAGTCGTTCGAATGTTTGTTTGTCGCTTGTTTTTAAAGACCGTGTACGGGGGTTCGGGGGCAGCGCCCCTGATAGCGGGGTCCAAGGGGTGGCAACCCATGGCGGGGTCCAAGGGGCAGAGCCCCTGGCTGGGGTCGAGCTGCCAGGTCAGCTTGGAAAAATTTTATTTCTACTACTCTGCTTTAGAGAAAACGCATTCGAAATCCAAATTCGGGTAAAATCGAGTGGTAAAATTTGGTTGTCAATACTTAGTGAAAAACATAGGTTTTTAAGGTTCTGCGACGTCAGATGCGACGTCAGATGCGACGTCAGATGCGACGTAGAGTCCTGCGTCGCTATGTGCGACGTCGCAATTTAATGCGACATTGTGTGTTACGTCGCAATGTGCGGCGTTTAAGATTTACTGCGACGTAGGGTGTTACGTCGCATCATGCGACGTTGAGATGTTTTTGCGACGTTGGCTGCAACGTCGCAACACTGTTTTTGGTCCCTGCGACGTAGCGGACTGTTCGACGATTTCAAGATCCAAATCGAGTTTTGGCTCGATTTTTGGGTGTTTTGAAGTTATAGAAAGCTTCTAGCATGTATTTTGAAGTAATCTAAGTAATTTATAGAAAGAGAAACGATTTCTAGAGAGAGAAAGTGATAAATCTTACTTTTTGATGAAAATGGAGATGGAGATGATGGTGAAGAAGATGGAGATGATGATGTCCGGTTTTGATGATGATGATGAGGATGATTCCGATTTTGATGATGATGAATTTGTTGTTGATGTTGTTGGTTGTTGTTGTTTAAGAGAAAGAGATGAGAGAAAGTAGGTGAAAAAGAAGAAGAAGAAATGAGGAAATGAGATGGGGGTTTGGGTTTTTGTTAAAACTCAGATCCCCAAATGCGGGGACTGTGGTCTCCAATCACAGTACAAAATGCCCGTGTTTTATATCCGAAAATAAAGTAAATTTAATATTTTAATTTCATAATTTTGTTTACGCTTTTAGTAAAAATGTTTCCTTTGAACTTTAAAATGTAATTATTTAAAGTTTAAAATCGGCGCGAAATTTGACTTTTTGACCGGGTGTTACATTCTCCCCCTGTTAAGAAAATTTCGTCCCGAAATTTAAAGTGATGTCAGGGTTGCGCATGGTCTGGGGAGCAATGCACGTACGAGGTATTTGTCGAATAGATTGCCGATACATGATGTCTATAACGAGGTTGAATAGCAGTCACTCCATGACCGTATCATGTTTAATCGTTGTAGTCATATTCTGACTATATTGTTTGTTCGAGTTATAGTTTTATTGTTGTTACAGGGTAATCGTTTACTTTGTAGTCCACCCGAGACTAGATAGTTGTCACATAGTGACCGTTTAGTGGATAGTCCTATCAGGACTAAGTAATTTGTGAACATTCAGTTGGTCCAGTTTGCTAAACGCAAACTTTGAGTTTTACGTTGTCCTAGGCTAACTAGCCCTAAGATGTCATCGATATTAGTTTGATAAAAATGATATCGGGGATAATAAGTACGTGTTTAGCGAATTTATAATTGAAGGGTTATGTTTTCGAGGAGAAATTGTACTTACATTATCGTTGAAGATTTATTTGATTTACTCGGAGTCGATTAAGTGAATTTTGCGTCTTTTTGGGCAGTCCTTCTTGTAATGACCGGGTTCCTTACATTTGAAGCATATCCTTCGAGAGTCGGGATTGGCGGGAACTCTGCAGTCCCGGATTACGTGACCGTATCGTTGGCATCTTTCGCAGGGTAATCCGCAAAATCCGTCGTGATGACGTTTACAGCCGTGACAAAATGGTTTGTTACCCGCATAGCCTTGTCTTTCGTTGGGTTCGACAGCATGGTACTTCAAGGGTTCAGGTTGATTGGTTGGATTTTGACTAGGGCTGGAATCCCCATTCCATTTCGTTAGGTTGTTTTCGGTTGCAGTGGCTTCGCGTCGTTCCCTCTGTGCCATAAGTCTGTGGGCCATACGAATGGCCTCTTCAATAGAAGCGGGTTTAGAGGCGGTGACCATCCCCTCAATTAGTAGCGGGAGTCCACCGGTGTACCTTGCGATTTGTTGACTTTCAGGGTTTACTATAGTTGGGCACAAGTGTGCTAGTTGTTGGAAACGAGTGGTATATGTTACGATATCGTTGTCTTTTACGGTGAGGTGCCAAAGTTCGTCCTCAAGTTTGTGAAGTACTTCGATGGGACAATACTTGTCCTTCATGATTCGTTTCAGGTCTTCCCACGGAAGTTTGTGAGCAGTGTCGATTCCTACAGTTCGGGCGTGAAAATTCCACCAGGTAGAAGCATCATCCTGGAGGGTGTATGTGGCGTACAAGACTTTGCAGTCGTCGGGGCAGTTGCAAACGTGAAATATAGATTCCATTCTCTCGAACCATCGAATTAATCCGATAGCTCCTTCAGTACCAACGAAGTTTGGTGGTTCGCACCTCAGAAAATCCTTAAAAGTGCAAGGCTTTTCTTGGTTCCGAGCAGCTAGGGTCGCAGTCACTGCTTGATTAATAATTTGATCGTGCTCAGCTAGAGTGAAAGTTTGTCGTTTAGGAGGCATGATTCTTGAACAAGAATGAAACGACAAAGTGTGAGATCTTTATTCAAAGATTTTGATTATTACAGTGACATGAATAGTAAACTTGAGTTCTTAAATGAGTGATACGGGATCCCATGATCCTTGATGTTGAAGTTATGATATCGCGTGTGGCAGTCATATTTCTGCCCTTTTTGTGGTGTTGTCACAACAGTTTAAGTATCCGTTGTCGAGTTAACCTTGGTTAAATTGTCCTGTTTCCATGTTTTTCGAGAGTTGTGACCAATTAGGTTGTAGTTTTGATGAATAGTCGTAATAATGACTAAATCGTGTTTTAATGTAGTCAACCAGACTATGTTATTGTGAGTAGTCCCACGGACTATAGTGTAGTACTAAGATACTATACGGCCAATCACGCCTGTGAATGTGACACCTATAGTGCCCTATGTGGTGTTGTAGCGGGGTCTCCCAACACAACCCATGTGTGTGGTGACATCGTGTATTTATCGATTGAGGCATTACATGCCTTAGTAGTCGTGGTGTGGCACTTCGTGCCCAGTAAGGTAATCGCGTATGCGTATAAGTGTATAAGTGGGTATAGCGAGTGTTCATACGCACAGAAATCGAGTGGAACCCCTCGTGTCCCGTAGAGTAGTCGTATATACATATATGGTGTACACGTAACTATTCAAGTATACGTACATAATAATAGTCAGGTGTGGCACCTCGTGCCCAGTTAAGTAAGTGTATATGTACATATGTCAGTCGTACATGCAACTATAACAAGTCTACATGCATAATTGAAGTAGCACCTAGTGCTATAATGCAGTGTTATCAGCACAGTAATTGAAATACTAATGTTTTGTAATTGTAGTACCAAGGTACCATGAAACGCAGCACCACGTGCTGTAATGAAGTGCCCGCGGCATTGAAATTGTAGTATCCATGTACTATGAGTGTGGCATCAACATGCCATGATTGTAGTATCAACGTACTGTGAAGGTTGCACTAATGTGCTCAAGTTGTGGTATTAACATACCTTGAAATCGTAGCACCACGTGCCATGTGTGGTTTGATTTGTGGCCCCATGGCCAAAATGTGTTTGAAGTTCGAATTTCTCAGTTGTAGCACAAAGGCTAAAATGTAGGGGTCAAAGTACCGCATGATTGAATTTGTTGATCTACGTGATCAAGTTGTGATTCGAGATAATTTTGTTGTGGACTTAGTCAACACTAATCCAGTTGTGATCCATATGTTCAAGGTTTAAAAGTTGTCAGTTTGTTTTCAGTTTCGTGAAGGTTTAGCATGTGCGGGTTTCCATTCCCATTGGTAACGTTTGTACCTCCTTCCCGAGGCTCAGTGATAGATGTGATATTCTCCTATGCGTGCATATGGAGAAAAGTGTCGAGTCGCGATAGTTAGGAAGACGGCGATGTGCCTCTTCGCGAGTATGTATTGGTTCAGCGGAATTGATTTTATATATATACTCAATATATATAAGTACGTAAAAGTATTACACATGTAAGGCCTATTCATACATACCTACAGTACATATAATAGCCTAGGATGTCTAGCACATAACAAATCAGAGTCAACTACGCATTCCTGGTCCAGTATAACCCCTTTCAGATATCGCATCATCTTTATTTAATTGTACATAGTTAGCTACGCTATGTTAAATTAAACTAGTATGATGTAATCCCTGAACCAGTCATACCTAACGAGGAATACTGCCTAACGGTCATAGTCTAGGCCCACTAAATGCAACCTAGTTCACTATAACCTTAAGGTCTGATACCAATCTGTAACACCCTCAAATTTCGGTTTGCGGAAGCTGTCGGGTCGGGTGTTACTAAATCCAATATCACAGCATAAGATACATAATGAACGACTCTAAATGAGACGTTTGAAAATGGTTATACATTTCGTAGATAAAAATGTTTACAACGTTATAAGTTTAACAACAAATTCCAAATACATAATTAGAAAATATGAAAGTAAATGCAGAGTAGTCCCATTTGTTGAAAATATGCGACTCGAACTAGTAAGATCTTGTATTAATCCTAATCCTGATGGGCACCTGAGAACACATGCTAAAACAGGTCAGCTATAAAGCTGGTGAGTTCATAGGTTTGTTAGTTGAAAACATAAAGTATAAATCTTGTATGTTTTGAGAAGTTGTTCAGAATCCACGATTCTGATTTGTAGCAATTTGTAGATGTAATTACCAATGTGTAATTCGAAAGTTTAGGTATCTAATACCTAATCAATTGTAGTCCGTACCTAAGTACACAATAATTGAGGCATACCTAGCCTGAATACCTATCTGGAATGAGTAAGTGTATAATGGGAGGCAATACCTGCCTAAGTTGTAACCAAATAACTGTATGACCACGTCATATGATAGTAAGTAGCTGTAGTCCCGAAGAACTATGATTTAATATATGAGGTGTTGCATCCAGCAACAAGTGATTGTAGATCCGCAGATCTATGTTTGAACGTTTAGCGTGTCCGTTTACCCGATTAGCATAAGCTAACCCGGACATGAATTGAGCTAACGGCCTCGCGTGGCAGCACCACCGATCCGTTAACTTATTGTGAATCCCGAGTATAACTCGCTGATCCATTGATTGAAGTTTCGTCCACTGCAATACCGTGGTTTCGTTTTGTGCCCACTTTACCGTGGCATCGTTTGGTGCCCGCTGCAATACCGCGGCATCATTTTTGGAATTGCTTGCAGCAATTTGTGATTGAGCCGGCAGTACAACGACATGCCCGACTAAGTTGTTTGAGAGCCAGCAGTACTCGACATGCCTGACTAAGTAGATCGTATAATAGTATGTAGATATTCATCAGGTGACACCCCCACTGTTGGATTACATCCTGAGCCAGAGTCGTCACCAGTTGAGTCGTATAGATATAAGAAGTCTGTACTAACTTGTAATAATATTGTATACTCCTAGCCTAAAGCCTAGCAAGTACATATAACGGAGTCTTGGGAAAATGTTCACTTAAGTTCAGTTCCCATTCTAGTGATAATGGAGTGTGTCGACAGTTTTAGTTCTTAAAGAATAACTAAACTTGTAACAGTATAAATGTTGTTCAGTGTAGGTAGAACTAACTAGTTCTAATGTATTCAATGTTATTGTCCCGTGACAATATGGCCAAAAGATTTCGATAACTAAATCAAGTTATGTGTTGGTAATCATTTTCCAACGACCTAACCGGGTACGATTGTAACCTATCTAGGTAAGTATTGATATTGTTCTAAAACAATATTGCGGGTGTAACTCCTAAGTATTACACATTTTGTATTACATACAGTAATAAAAATAGTTGTGATTTATAAACAATTATTTATATAATTCGACAACAGAAATTGAGCATGTGTTTCACCCCGAAAATAGTAAAAAGTTGAAAGAGTGGGGCTATGAAACTCACCTGTGAGTTGTTAGCGATACGATGATATGCGCGTCGTCCGAATGGTAACCTTCTAATGTCCTAAACACGTGAGGTTGTATAAGTACGAGATCAAATAGTCTGACCAAGTAAGTCGTTCGAATGTTTGTTTGTCGCTTGTTTTTAAAGACCATGTACGGGGGTTCGGGGGCAGCGCCCCTGATAGCGGGGTCCAAGGGGTGGCAACCCCTGGTGGGGTCCAAGGGGCAGAGCCCCTGGCTGGGGTCGAGCTGCCAGGTCAGCTTGGAAAAATTTTATTTCTACTACTCTGCTTTAGAGAAAACGCATTCGAAATCCAAATTCGGGTAAAATCGCGTGGTAAAATTTGGTTGTCAATACTTAGTGAAAGACATAGGTTTTTAAGGTTCTGCGACGTCAGATGCGACGTCAGATGCGACGTAGAGTCCTGCGTCGCTCTGTGCGACGTCGCAATTTAATGCGACATTGTGTGTTACGTCGCAATGTGCGGCGTTTAAGATTTACTGCGACGTAGGGTGTTACGTCGCATCATGCGACGTTGAGATGTTTTTGCGACGTTGGCTGCGACGTCGGCTGCGACGTCGCAGCACTGTTTTTGGTCCCTGCGACGTAGCGGACTGTTCGACGATTTCAAGATCCAAATCGAGTTTTGGCTCGATTTTTGGGTGTTTTGAAGTTATAGAAAGCTTCTAGCATGTATTTTGAAGTAATCTAAGTAATTTATAGAAAGAGAAACGATTTCTAGAGAGAGAAAGTGATAAATCTTACTTTTTGATGAAAATGGAGATGGAGATGATGGTGAAGAAGATGGAGATGATGATGTCCGGTTTTGATGATGATGATGAGGATGATTCCGATTTTGATGATGATGAATTTGTTGTTGATGTTGTTGGTTGTTGTTGTTTAAGAGAAAGAGATGAGAGAAAGTAGGTGAAAAAGAAGAAGAAGAAATGAGGAAATGAGATGGGGGTTTGGGTTTTTGTTAAAACTCAGATCCCCAAATGCGGGGACTGTGGTCTCCAATCACAGTACAAAATGCCCGTGTTTTATATCCGAAAATAAAGTAAATTTAATATTTAAATTTCATAATTTTGTTTACGCTTTTAGTAAAAATGTTTCCTTTGAACTTTAAAATGTAATTATTTAAAGTTTAAAATCGGCGCGAAATTTGACTTTTTGACCGGGTGTTACACAATGACATGCCCGACTAAGTTGTTCATATAATAGTATGTAGATATTTATCAGGTGACACCCCCACGGTTGGATTACATCCTGGGCCGGGGGACCATCCCTGGTTGGATTACATCCTGAGCCAGAGTCGTCACCAGTTGAGTTGTATTGATATACGAAGTCTGTACTAATCGTGTGATGCTATTGTATACTCCTAGTCTAAAGCCTAGCAAGTATATATAACGGAGTCTTGGGAAATATTCACTTAAGTTCGGTTCCCATTATAGTGATAATGAAGTGTGTCGACAGTTTTAGTTCTTAAAGAATAACTAAACTTGTAACAATATAGATGTTGTCCAGTGTAGGTAGAACTAACTAGTTCTAATGTATTCAATGATATTGTCCCGTGACAATATGGCCAAATGATTTTGATAACTAATCAAGTTATGTATTGGTAATCATTTTTCCAACGAGCTAACAGGGTACCATTTTAACCTATCTAGGTTAAGTATTGATATTGTTCTACAACAATATTACGGGTGTAATTCCTAAGTATTACACATTTCGTATTACATACAGTAATAAAAATAGTTGTGAATTATAAACAATTGTTAATATAATTCGAAAATAGTAATTGAGCATGTGTTTCACCCCGAAAATGGTAAAACAGTTGAAAGAGTGGGGCTATGAAACTCACCTGTGAGTTGTTAGCGATATGATGATACGCGCGTCGTCCGAATGGTAACCTTCTAGTGTCCTAAACACGTGAGGTTATATAAGTATGAGACAAATCAGTTTGTCTAAGCGAGTTGTTCATGTATGCATTTGTTGTTGAAGTCTAGGAATGGTTACGGGGGTCCGGGGGCAGCGCCCCTGGTAGCGGGGTCCAAAGGTTGGCAACCCCTGGCGGGGTCCAAGGGGCAGAGCCCCTGGCTGGGGTCGAGTTGCCAGGTCAGCTTGGAAAATTTTTTATTTCTACTACTTTGCTTTAAAGAAAACGCATTCGAAATCCAAATTCGGGTAAAATCGAGTGGTAAAATTTGGTTGTCAATACTTAGTGAAAAACATAGGTTTTTAAGGTTCTGCGACGTCAAATGCGACGTCAGCTGCGACGTCAGAGGCGACGTAGGGTCTTGCGTCGCTATGTGCGACATTCGCAATCTAATGCGACGTTGTGTCCTGCGTCGCAATGTGCGACGTAGAATTTGATGGCGACGTAGGGGCTTACGTCGCATTATGCGACATTGGGATGTTTTGCGACGTTGGCTGCGACGTTGGATGCGACGTCGCAGCACTGTTTTTGGTCCAATGCGACGTCGTCGTCTGTTCGACGATTTCAAGATCCAAATCGAGTTTTGGCTCGATTTTTGGGTGTTTTGATGTTATAGAAAGCTTCTAGCATGTATTTTGAAGTAATCTAAGTAATTTATAGAAAGAGAAACGATTTCTAGAGAGAGAGTGAGTAAATCCTTACTTTTTGGTAAAAATGGAGATGAAGAGGATGGTGAGGAAGATGATGATGATGGAAGCTTGTTGTTGCTGTTGATGATGGTGACGACGGTGGTGGCTGGACGGCGGCGGTGGTGGTTCGGCGGTGGTGATGAAGATCCGAGAGAGAGAGAGGTGTAAGGGTGTGTTTGGTGATGAAAATGAAAAAGGAAAGAAAATGGGGGAAATGGGGAGGCCGGCCCATCTTTTTGGTGGGTTGGTTTCCCCAATTTGATGTATAAAATACCCGTGTTTTCGTACCCGTTCGTAAAATAATTAATGTTTTTAAATTTCGTGATATTTATTCGTATAATTAATAATGGTTTCGAGTTGGAACATTTTATAAAAATGAAATGTTTTGGAATAAAGTTTTTATAACTTTATTTTACGCGTTGTTGATTTATTCTCAAATGCGATTTATAACTAATCGTTCGCGATATATATATATATAAATAATACATATTTATATATGTGTATAATACTCAAATACTTCGTTGATACGCATATGTAATATGCGATTTAAAAAGTTAAATTGGACCCGAATTTTGGTCCTTTTTGACCGGGTGTTACATTCTCCCCCTGTTAATTAAATTTCATCCCGAAATTTTGTGTGAAGTCATAGTCGCGTGGGTTTTTAGGGAGCAATGTTCGTACGAGATGTTTGTCGATTAACTTGTAGTCATAACGTGTCTATGACGAGGTTGGATAGCAGTCAATCCATGACTGTGTCGATGTTTATTGTCGTAGTCACATTCTGACTAGATGGTTGTCACATGGTGATCGTTTTGTAAGTCGTCCTATCAGGACTAAATGTTTGGTACACGTGCAGTAGATCAGTCTGTTGAAAGCAAACATTGAGTTTTATGTGGGCCTAGATCAACTAGCCCTAAGATGAAATCAATATTAGGTTGATAAAATGATATCGGGGATAATAAGTACGCGTTGAACGAATCTATAATTGAAGAGTTATGTTTTCGAGGAGAAATTGTACTTACATTATCGTTGGAGATTTATTTGATTTACTCGGAGTCGATTAAGTGAATTTTGCGTCTTTTTGGGCAGTCCTTCTTGTAATGACCAGGTTCCTTACATTTGAAGCATATCCTTCGAGAGTCGGGATTGGCGGGAACTCTGCAGTTCCGGATTACGTGCCCATATCGTTGGCACCTTTCGCAGGGTAATCCACATAGTCCGTCATGATGACGTTTACAGCCGTGACAAAATGGTTTGTTACCCGCATAGCCTTGTCTTTCGTTGGGTTCGACAGCATAGTACCTCAAGGGTTCATGTTGATTCGTTAGATTGTGACTAGTGGTGGAATCCCCATTCCATTTTGTTAGGTTGTTTTCAGTTGCAGCGGCTTCGCGTCGTTCCCTCTGTGCCATAAGTCTGTGGGCCATACGAATGGCCTCTTCAATAGTAGTGGGTTTAGAGGCGGTGACCATTCCCTCAATTAGTAGCGGGAGTCCACCGGTGTACCTTGCGATTCGTTGACTTTCAGGGTTTACGATGGTTGGGCAAAGGTGTGCTAGTTGTTGAAGACGATTTATAACGCCCCTCATTTAATACAACAATATAATATTAAGTCTGGCGGAAGCGACTACTTGAAATACATATTCTATTAAAACCTGCTAGAAATTTTCGCAACCCTTTGTACAATATGTTTAACTACTAAACAACCATAATTAACATGTTTACAAACCCGGGGCATTATATACTATAAAACATTATTTATTACAAACTGGATCAGAGTTGCAAGTTTCAAACATTCCCAGCATCAAAACATCCTTCCTGACTACCCACATAATATACATCACCTGCAGGAAGTAAATTAAGGGATTAGCACGAAGCTAAGTGAATGAATAATCAACTACAATTCCATTTAGCTAGCAATCTGTTCACAATCAATAATGCAACAAATATCGTCAAGAGGAACGGTGGTTCCTAAGGACCCTGTGCCGGGTGGCCCCATCAGAACACTTACATCAACTGTAGGCCAAAACAGTGATTAACCGCTAACTAAATGCTAATCTCCATCAACACATGTACGCAACCCTGTGTTGACCAACATTAGCAATCAAGTCCAACCAACAATCTAGTTGACCTCTGGATTATACATTTCAATTCAATGTTCAACAACCAACCAATCAAATGGCATATCATTTCAAGGTTAACATACTATCAATAGTAATCCTATAATTACTGATTGAAATCAAACTGACACAACCAAATCAAACTGTGAGTTTCAAATCCACTCACCTGATTATCTCGTTTCACTTACTCAGCTGTCTTATCTCGCTGAGCTCTTTGTTTATCTGAGAATCAACAATCAGGTAGAAGTTAGAAATCAAGATCGTAACACTTGAATCACGTCAATTTAAATCATTAGGAACTTAACTCAATTAACATTACAAATATCATAAGTTCCTAAATACAACAACTATCATGTATTATTATGCTAATAAGTACAATTTACATTGCAAACAACAAGTTAGAACAAGTCTTAAAAGTTAAACAAAACATTTGCTGAAACACACCCCAAGCCGCCGGCTTGGGTAAGGAAGCCGCCGGTTTCCGGTCCCCACCCGCCGGGTCCCACCTTACAACCGCCGGGTAATTTAATTTTGGTGGTAACAGAACTTAATTGCGTTTTAAAGCTTTTAAAGGCCGCCGGTTAACCATTCAACCAGCCGGCTATGGCTGTCAAGCCGCCGGCTTGGGTAGTTCACCCGCCGGTTTCCTTTCTACACAACGAAGCCGCCGGCTTCAGGGTACCAGCCGCCGGCTTCAACCGACGTACAGGGGAAACCCTGGGCAGCCATGGCAGATTCTGCAAAAACTTAAAACCAAACCAACCAACCACAACCACGATTTCAGCAACATATATTCACTCATATAGCATCATTTAAACATGTTATAACATATCATAACATCAAAATCATCAAACACATGTATTCACTCAAACCATAAACTAATTAACTCAAAACTTACCAAATTAAGGAAGTTTAACTAGATGATGATGATAATTATTCTAGCAATTGATCACAGCTTCAAAATCACTTAGTTTCAATCTTGGTTTGAAAAAGGGTTTTGAAGGATTTTTAGTGTTAGGGTTTATAGTTCTAAAAATGGAAAGTGAAGATCTTTCCTATTTGGGAAAGTATTTAAGTCGGTCACTTTTAACCCCGACCCGTATCCGCTTAAAACTAGTCCCCTTTCAATCTATTGCCCGGAACCTAAAAAATCATCTGCGAGAAACTTATTTTATTTCACCGTCAACTATAGTAAATTAAAACAAACAATAATTTACTAAGCACAATAAGTCCTGAGGCTTATTTAATTAAGTTTCGCAAATAAACAAATAATATCAAATAATTTCTAATACGATTAAATATATCAATTTAAAATTAGAAATTACCGGACTAAAAGAGAGGATGTTACAACTCTCCCCCCCTTAGAAAGATTTCGTCCCCGAAATCTCATCACGATCAAATAATCCAGGATATCTGGATCTCATACTATCCTCTGTTTCCCACGTTAGGTTTTCACCTAAGCTATGTTTCCATTTCACTAACACCATGGGAATCTGTTTCTTCCTAAGTTTGGTTACTTTTCTGTCAAGAATTTCAACGGGTTCTTCAACTAACTTCTGACTTTGATCAACTTTCAAATCTTTCAAAGGAAGAATCTGAGACTGGTCTTCAACGTTACATTTCCTCAAATAACAAATGTTAAACGTATCATGAATACCAGCAAGCTCTGGAGGAAGATCCAATGTAACAGACTGATCATTAACAATCTGACGAATTCTAAACGGTCCAATATATCGAGGAGCCAATTTGCCACGTTTCCCAAACCGTATTATCCCTTTCCAAGGCGAAACTTTCAGATAAACAAGTTCACCTTCAGCAAAAATAACAGGTCGACGTTTAGGATCTGCATATTGTTTCTGTCTATCACGTGCAGCTTTCAACTTTTCACGAGCCACTGCCACTTTATCAGCTGTCATTTGAACCATGTCTGGACCTGCAAACTGCTTCTCACCTGCCTCTAGCCAACAAGTTGGAGTTCTACAACGGCGTCCATAAAGCATTTCATATGGAGGCATGCCAATACTAGAATGATATGAGTTATTATAAGCAAACTCAACCAATGGCAAATGAGAATCCCAAGAACCACCATACTCTAGAATACAAGCTCTTAACATATCCTCAAGCGTTTGAATCGTACGTTCTGACTGACCATCGGTTTGAGGATGATAAGCTGTACTAAGATTCACACGTGTACCCAATTCATGCTGCAAACTCTGCCAGAAATGAGATACAAACCTTGGATCCCTATCAGATACAATCGATAATGGAATACCATGCCGAGTAACAATCTCATTCATATACAACTGTGCAAGCTTACTCAGAGATGCAGTATCACTAGTAGCTAGAAAATGAGCACTCTTGGTCAATCGATCAACAATGACCCAAACCATGTCATTTCCACGGACAGTTCTAGGCAGTTTGGTTACAAAATCCATAGTCAAATTTTCCCACTTCCATTCAGGAATCTCGAGCTGTTTCAACGACCCATACGGCTTCTGGTGTTCAGCTTTAACTTGAGAACAAATATGACAAGAACTAACAAACCTTGCTACATCCATCTTCATTGTAGGCCACCAATACAAAGGTTTCAAGTCATTATACATTTTAGTACTTCCTGGATGTACTGACAATCTGGACTTATGGGCTTCATTCAGAATAACATCCCGAAGACCACCAAACAAAGGTATCCAAACACGAGACTGAAAGGTTTTTAATCCTCTCGAATCATCCAATAACAATTCCTTTCGATTCAACATAATTTCAGATTTCAAATTATGATCTAACAAAGCCTCTAACTGTGCAGCTTTTATCTGAGCCACCAAATCAGAAGAAACTTCTAAACGCATAAAATAAACTCGATCAGAAGTTACCTTGCGGCTTAAAGCATCAGCAACCACATTGGCTTTCCCTGGATGGTATTTAATTTCACAATCATAATCCTTGATTAATTCCAACCATCGTCTCTGCCGCATATTCAACTCTTGCTGTGAAAATATATACTGAAGACTCTTGTGATCTGTACAAATAACACATTTGGTACCATACAAGTAATGCCTCCAGATTTTTAAAGCAAACACAACTGCTGCAAGTTCTAAATCATGGGTAGGATAATTTCTTTCACGAGGTTTGAGCTGACGAGAAGCATAAGCAATCACACGATCTCGCTGCATTAATACACAACCTAAACCAGCAATAGATGCATCACAATAAACAATAAAATCATCGGACCCATCTGGCAATGCTAACACAGGAGTCTGACATAACAACTGTTTCAGAGTCTGAAAAGCTGTTTCCTGTTGTTCAGTCCATATAAACTTTTCATCCTTACGGGTCAATTTAGTCAACGAACCGGCAATTTTAGAAAAATCTTTAATAAACTTCCGGTAATAACCCGCCAAACCAAGAAAACTTTTTATTTCTGAAGCAGACTTTGGAGCTTTCCAATTCATTACAGCTTCAATTTTCGAAGGATCAACTTTAACACCATCATTACAAATAATATGACCCAAAAACTGTACTTCCCGAATCCAAAATTCACATTTAGAAAACTTTGCATACAAATGTTCTCTCTTTAAGGTTTCCAATACCAACCTCAAATGCATTCCATGCTCTGATTCGGATTTAGAATATACCAAAATGTCATCGATAAACACAATCACAAATTTATCAAGAAAAGGTCGACAAACACGGTTCATCAAATCCATAAAAACTGCTGGAGCATTCGTCAAACCAAAAGGCATAACCAGAAATTCAAAATGACCATATCTGGTTCTAAATGCAGTTTTAGGAATATCACAATCCCTAACACGAACTTGATGATAACCTGATCTCAAATCAATCTTTGAATAAAATGAAGATCCCTGCAACTGATCAAATAAATCATCTATCCGAGGCAGAGGATATTTATTCTTTACTGTCCTTTTATTCAATTCCCTATAGTCAATGCACATTCTAAAAGACCCATCTTTCTTTTTCACAAACAGAACTGGTGCACCCCAGGGAGAAGAACTAGGTCTAATAAACCCTTTATCCAACAACTCCTGTATCTGATTCATCATTTCACGTATCTCAGACGGAGCTAATCTATAAGGGGCTTTGGCTATAGGTGAAGAGCCAGGAACAAGATCAATCTGGTATTCAACTTCCCTAACCGGTGGTAAACCAGGTAATTCATCAGGGAATACTTCCGGATACTCAGAAACAACCGGTACATCAGAAAGGGACTTCTTTTCTAACTTAGCATCAATCACATAAGCTAGATACGATTCACAGCCCTTAGACAAAGATTTCCTAGCTTTCATCATACTAATCAAAGGTATACAAACATTATCCCGTTCTCCTCGAGCCACGACATATGACTTTTCAGAGATTGGAATTCTAATCAGCTTATTGTGGCAATCTATGCTTGCTTTATACTGACTTAACCAATCCATACCAATAATCACATCAAAACTAGCAATTGGCATCAACAGAAAGGAAATTGGAAAAGTCTGGCTATCTATCATAATACTAGCTCCAATTACCGAGGTGGTAACAGGAACCGATTTGCCACTAGCTATTTCTACCTCAACTGGGTTTGTTATCACAGTAGGCATCATTTTCAACTTATCACAGAAGTACACAGATACAAACGAACAATTTGCACCAGAATCAAACAAAACACGAGCTGGTACAGAATTTACAAGAAAAGTACCCGTGATTACGTCATCTGTATGGACAGCTTCATCAACTGTCATTTGAAAAGCCCTACTAACTGCAGATGGCGGAGTCTACCGCTTCTGACCAGAAGAAGCTGATGAACCAACAACTGTCCCCAAACCCTGTCTCTTAGCCTCAGAACACTGATTTGCACGATGACCTTCCTTATGGCAATTCCAGCACACATAAGTAGGAAAAACACAATCTTTGGCTTCATGCCCAATCACACCACATTTCACACATCTAGTGGTTTGCACAGTACACGGCCCAAAATGTCTAGCTCTACACTTAATACACCAATTGGGACGATCAGAAGTACCACCACGACTTTCTTGTTTCTTACCCTGCTGATTTCCTTGCCACCGTTGTTTACCTTTACCAGAAGGTTCACTTTTAGGTTTCTGAGAAGTCACCTCTTTCCTTGGCATCTCTTGAGGTCTCAAATCGCTATCAACAGATCGAGCTAACATGAAAGCATGAGGAAGTGAATTAGCTAACCTCACTGTAGTTCGATAATGATTTGGTAAAGTACCCACAAACTGGTCTATTTGAGTTCTCTCATCGGGAACCCACTGCTGAACAAACCTGAGTTTCTCTGTGAACTGATTTATTAAATCATCCATTGACATGTTATCAATTAACTGCAAATCCATAAACTCTTTTCTAATTCGAGCCATATCAAAGTTGGAACAATACTATTTACAAACTTCATTGCGAAAATCTGACCATCGGATAGATGCTTTCTGAAAAGGAGATAAAACAGAAGTAATCGAATCCCACCAATTCATAGCTGCTCCTTTCAAAAGTTGAGATGCATAAGGAACTTTCAATTCCTCTTCACATTGACAAACTTCAAATTTCTTCTCAACATCTCTTAGCCAATCCATAGTTACAGAAGGATTTGTACTACCCGAATACACAGACGGATTACTGCTCATAAAGGTTTTAAAAGAACACACCTTTTGCTTTGGCGGTGAAATCGTACCAAACACAGGATGAGATGATTCAGCCTCTTTTTGTTGTTTATACATTCTAAGTGCTTGGTTTTCCTCTTCCAATTGAAGCAGATACTGATCCCTTTCTGCCTCCTCTCTAGCATGGAAAGAAGTACCAGCATTCTCATTCCGGTCATCATGAGTCTCAGCAGCAACTTCAGGCCTTGAGGCATTATTAGGGTTAACAGGTAGTTGCTCGTTATCCGCCATATCTGTAAACACCACAACAGCTTACAAATCATTAGTCGTTAGCACCTATTCTACTAACCGATTCACATTCAGTACATAATCCCTTTCCCAAGAATGTTTGACACAACACAATCAAAGTTTAGGATTGAACATACAATCATATTCAATTGCCCCAAACTATTGCTCTGATACCAACTTATAACGCCCCTCATTTAATACAACAATATAATATTAAGTCTGGCGGAAGCGACTACTTGAAATACATATTCTATTAAAACCTGCTAGAAATTTTCGCAACCCTTTGTACAATATGTTTAACTACTAAACAACCATAATTAACATGTTTACAAACCCGGGGCATTATATACTATAAAACATTATTTATGACAAACTGGATCAGAGTTGCAAGTTTCAAACATTCCCAGCATCAAAACATCCTTCCTGACTACCCACATAATATACATCACCTGCAGGAAGTAAATTAAGGGATTAGCACGAAGCTAAGTGAATGAATAATCAACTACAATTCCATTTAGCTAGCAATCTGTTCACAATCAATAATGCAACAAATATCGTCAAGAGGAACGGTGGTTCCTAAGGACCCTGTGCCGGGTGGCCCCATCAGAACACTTACATCAACTGTAGGCCAAAACAGTGATTAACCGCTAACTAAATGCTAATCTCCATCAACACATGTACGCAACCCTGTGTTGACCAACATTAGCAATCAAGTCCAACCAACAATCTAGTTGACCTCTGGATTATACATTTCAATTCAATGTTCAACAACCAACCAATCAAATGGCATATCATTTCAAGGTTAACATACTATCAATAGTAATCCTATAATTACTGATTGAAATCAAACTGACACAACCAAATCAAACTGTGAGTTTCAAATCCACTCACCTGATTATCTCGTTTCACTTACTCAGCTGTCTTATCTTGCTGAGCTCTTTGTTTATCTGAGAATCAACAATCAGGTAGAAGTTAGAAATCAAGATCGTAACACTTGAATCACGTCAATTTAAATCATTAGGAACTTAACTCAATTAACATTACAAATATCATAAGTTCCTAAATACAACAACTATCATGTATTATTATGCTAATAAGTACAATTTACATTGCAAACAACAAGTTAGAACAAGTCTTAAAAGTTAAACAAAACATTTGCTGAAACACACCCCAAGCCGCCGGCTTGGGTAAGGAAGCCGCCGGTTTCCGGTCCCCACCCGCCGGGTCCCACCTTACAACCGCCGGGTAATTTAATTTTGGTGGTAACAGAACTTAATTGCGTTTTAAAGCTTTTAAAGGCCGCCGGTTAACCATTCAACCAGCCGGCTATGGCTGTCAAGCCGCCGGCTTGGGTAGTTCACCCGCCGGTTTCCTTTCTACACAACGAAGCCGCCGGCTTCAGGGTACCAGCCGCCGGCTTCAACCGACGTACAGGGGAAACCCTGGGCAGCCATGGCAGATTCTGCAAAAACTTAAAACCAAACCAACCAACCACAACCACGATTTCAGCAACATATATTCACTCATATAGCATCATTTAAACATGTTATAACATATCATAACATCAAAATCATCAAACACATGTATTCACTCAAACCATAAACTAATTAACTCAAAACTTACCAAATTAAGGAAGTTTAACTAGATGATGATGATAATTATTCTAGCAATTGATCACAGCTTCAAAATCACTTAGTTTCAATCTTGGTTTGAAAAAGGGTTTTGAAGGATTTTTAGTGTTAGGGTTTATAGTTCTAAAAATGGAAAGTGAAGATCTTTCCTATTTGGGAAAGTATTTAAGTCGGTCACTTTTAACCCCGACCCGTATCCGCTTAAAACTAGTCCCCTTTCAATCTATTGCCCGGAACCTAAAAAATCATCTGCGAGAAACTTATTTTATTTCACCGTCAACTATAGTAAATTAAAACAAACAATAATTTACTAAGCACAATAAGTCCTGAGGCTTATTTAATTAAGTTTCGCAAATAAACAAATAATATCAAATAATTTCTAATACGATTAAATATATCAATTTAAAATTAGAAATTACCGGACTAAAAGAGAGGATGTTACACGATTGGTATATGTTTCGATGTCGTTGTCCTTTACGGTGAGGTGCTAAAGTTCGTCCTCGAGTTTGTGAAGTACCTCGATGGGACAATACTTGTCCTTCATGATTCGTTTCAGGTCTTCCCACGGAAGTTCGTGAGCTGTGTCGATTCCTACAGTTCGGGCGTGAAAATTCCACCAGGTAGAGGCATCATTCTGGAGGGTGTATGTGGCGTACAAGAATTTGCAGTCGTCGGGGCAGTTGCAAACGTGAAATATAGATTCCAATTTCTCGAACCATCGAATTAATCCGACAGCTCCTTCAGTACCAACGAAGTTTGGTGGTTCGCACCTCAGGAAATCCTTAAAAGTGCAAGGCTTTACTTGGTTCTGAGCAGCTAGGGTCGCAGTCACTGCTTGATTAATGATTTGATCGCGCTCAGCTTGAGTGAAAGTTTGTCGTTTAGGAGGCATGATTCTTGAACAAGAATGAAACGACAAAGTGTGAGATCTTTATTCAAAGATTTTGACTTTTATAGTTGTATATTCGGATGTAAAAGTGATAGTTATCCAGAAACCACTTAAGGTATCCATATGAAAGTCCTCAGACTTTGAAGTTTTAAATGTGTAGTCGTACGAACGACCTAGTTGGGTATTATATGTAGTTCGACCAGAACTAATGGTATCGTCGTAGTCTATCAGACTATAATGTAGTACTAGAGTACTATAGATGTAATACCACTAAATTAGAGTGTATTCATCGAATGAGGCATCACATGCCTTAGTAGTCGTGGTGTGGCACTTCGTGCCTAGTAAGGTAATCGCGTATGCGTATAAGTGTATAAGTGCCTATAGCGAGTGTTCATACGCCAAATAATCGAGTGGAACACCCCGTGTCCAGTAGAGTAGTCGTATATACATATATGATGTACACGTAACCATACAAGTATACGTGCGTAATAAAAGTCAAGTGTGGCACCTCGTGCCCAGTTAAGTAAGTGTATATGTATATATAAATCGTACATGTAACTATAACAAGTCTACATGCATATTGATAGTAGCTCATCGAGCCTTGGAGTAGCACAGCATGCTGAAATGCAGTGCCTAAAGCACTGGAGTGTAGTAACAACGTACTGTAATGCAGTGCTATCAGCACAGTAATTTGAAATACCAATGTATTGTGATTGTAGTACCGAAGTACTATGAAATGCAGCACCACGTGCCGTAATGAAGTGCCCGCGGCACCGTAATTGCAGTACTCATGTACTGTGAATGTAGCATCAACATGCTATGATTTGTAGTATTGGCATACTATGAGGTTTGCACTAACGTGCCCATATTGTGGTATCAACATACCATGTGTTGTGCTTGAAAGTATAATGTGACACCACGTGCCATGTGTTGTTTGATTGTGGCCCTAAGGCCAAAATACGTTGAAGTTATGTGAATTCTTGAATGTAGCACAGAGGCTAGAATGTGAGTGCCAAGGCACTGAGGTATTGAGTCAATTGATCTAAATGATCAAGTTGTGATTGAGATAATTAATTTGTTGTGGACTTAGTCAATACTAATCCAATTGCAATCCATATGGTTAAGGTTGAAAAGTTGTAAATCTGTTTTAAGTTTCATGGACGTTTAGCATGTGTGGGTTTCCATCCCCATTGATAACGTTTGTACCTCCTTCCCGAGGTTCAGTGATGAATGTGATATTCTCCTATACGTACATAAAGAGAAAGTGTCGAGTCGTGATAGTGAGGAAAGCGGCGATATGCCTCTTCACGAAAGTATGATGATACAGCGGAATTGAGTTGATTATACCCAGTATATATTTGATACGTAGAAGTAGTACACATGTAAGACCTATTCATATATACCTACAGTACATATAATAGCCTAGGGTGTCTAGCATATAACAATCAGAGTCAACTACGCATTCCTGTTTCAGTATAACCCCTTTCAGATCTTACATCATCTTTGCTTAATTGTACATAGTTAGCTACGCTATGTTAAATTAAGTTCGTATGATGTAATCCCTGAACCAGTCATACCTAATGAGGAATACTACCTAACGGTCATAGTCTAGGCCCACTAAATGCAACCTAGTTCACTATAAACTTAGGCTCTGATACCAATCTGTAACACCCTCAAATTTCGGTTTGCGGAAGCGATCGGGTCGGGTGTTACCAAATTAAATATCACAGCATAAGATACATAATGAACGACTCTAAATGAGACGTTTGAAAATAATTATACATTTACCAAATAGAACGTTTACAACGTTATAAGTTTATTAGAAATTTCAGATACATAATTTTAAAATACAAAAGTAAATGCAGAGTTGTCCCAAATGTTTGAAATCATGCGACTCGAGCTAGCATAATCTTGTAGTAATCCCTAATCCTGCTGGGCACCTGAGAACACATGCTAAAACAGGTCAGCTATAAAGCTGGTGAGTTCATAGGTTTGTTAGTTGAAAACATAAAGTATAAATCTTGTATATTTTGAGAAATTGTTCAGAATTCACGATTATGATTTGCATCAAATTGTAGTTGTAATTACCAATGTGTAATTCAAAAATTTAGGTATCTAATACCTAAGCAATTGTAGTCCGTACCTAAGTACACAATAATTGAGGCATACCGAGCCTGAGTACCTATCCGGTATGAGTAAGTGTATAATGGGAGGCAATACCTGCCTAATTTGTAACCAAATAACTGTATGACCCCGTCATATGCTAGCAAGTAACTGTAGTCCCGCAGAACTATGATTTAATATATGAGGTGTTGCATCCAGTAACAAGTGATTGTAGATCCGCAGATCTATGTTTGAACGTTTAGCGTGTCCGTTTACCCGATTAGCACAAGCTAACCCGGACATGAATTGAGCTAACGGCCTCGCGTGGCAGCACCACCGATCCGTTAACTTATTGTGAATCCCGAGTATAACCCGCTGATCCATTGCTTGAAATTTCGTCCACTACAATACCGTGGTTTCGTTTTGTGCCCACTTTACCGTGGCATCGTTTGGTGCCCGCTGCAATACCGCGGCATCGTTTTTGGAATTGCTCGCAGCAATTTGTGATTGAGCCGGCAGTACAATGACATGCCCGACTAAGTTGTTCATATAATAGTATGTAGATATTTATCAGGTGACACCCCCACGGTTGGATTACATCCTGGGCCGGGGGACCATCCCTGGTTGGATTACATCCTGAGCCAGAGTCGTCACCAGTTGAGTTGTATTGATATACGAAGTCTGTACAAATCGTGTGATGCTATTGTATACTCCTAGTCTAAAGCCTAGCAAGTATATATAACGGAGTCTTGGGAAATATTCACTTAAGTTCGGTTCCCATTATAGTGATAATGAAGTGTGTCGACAGGTTTAGTTCTTAAAGAATAACTAAACTTGTAACAATATAGACGTTGTCCAGTGTAGGTAGAACTAACTAGTTCTAATGTATTCAATGATATTGTCCCGTGACAATATGGCCAAATGATTTTGATAACTAATCAAGTTATGTATTGGTAATCATTTTTCCAACGAGCTAACAGGGTACCATTTTAACCTATCTAGGTTAAGTATTGATATTGTTCTACAACAATATTACGGGTGTAATTCCTAAGTATTACACATTTCGTATTACATACAGTAATAAAAATAGTTGTGAATTATAAACAATTGTTAATATAATTCGAAAATAGTAATTGAGCATGTGTTTCACCCCGAAAATGGTAAAACAGTTGAAAGAGTGGGGCTATGAAACTCACCTGTGAGTTGTTAGCGATATGATGATACGCGCGTCGTCCGAATGGTAACCTTCTAGTGTCCTAAACACGTGAGGTTATATAAGTATGAGACAAATCAGTTTGTCTAAGCGAGTTGTTCATGTATGCATTTGTTGTTGAAGTCTGGGAATGGTTACGGGGGTCCGGGGGCAGCACCCCTGGTAGCGGGGTCCAAGGGGTGGCAACCCCTGGCGGGGTCCAAGGGGCAGAGCCTTTGGCTGGGGTCGAGTTGCCAGGTCAGCTTGGAAAATTTTTATTTCTACTACTTTGCTTTTAAGAAAACGCATTCGAAATCCAAATTCGGGTAAAATCGAGTGGTAAAATTTGGTTGTCAATACTTAGTGAAAAACATAGGTTTTTAAGGTTCTGCGACGTCAGATGCGACGTCAGCTGCGACGTCAGAGGCGACGTAGGGTCTTGCGTCGCTATGTGCGACATTCGCAATCTAATGCGACGTTATGTCCTGCGTCGCAATGTGCGACGTAGAATTTGATGGCAACGTAGGGGCTTACGTCGCATTATGCGACATTGGGATGTTTTGCGACGTTGGCTGCGACGTTGGATGCGACGTCGCAGCACTGTTTTTGGTCCAATGCGACGTCGTCGTCTGTTCGACGATTTCAAGATCCAAATCGAGTTTTGGCTCGATTTTTGGGTGTTTTGATGTTATAGAAAGCTTCTAGCATGTATTTTGAAGTAATCTAAGTAATTTATAGAAAGAGAAACGATTTCTAGAGAGAGAGTGAGTAAATCCTTACTTTTTGGTAAAAATGGAGATGAAGAGGATGGTGAGGAAGATGATGATGGAAGCTTGTTGTTGCTGTTGATGATGGTGACGACGGCGGTGGCTGGACGGCGGCGGTGGTGGTCCGGCGGTGGTGATGAAGATCCGAGAGAGAGAGAGGTGTAAGGGTGTGTTTGGTGATGAAAATGAAAAAGGAAAGAAAATGGGGGAAATGGGGAGGCCGGCCCATCTTTTTGGTGGGTTGGTTTCCCCAATTTGATGTATAAAATACCCGTGTTTTCGTACCCGTTCGTAAAATAATTAATGTTTTTAAATTTCGTGATATTTATTCGTATAATTAATAATGGTTTCGAGTTGGAACATTTTATAAAAATGAAATGTTTTGGAATAAAGTTTTTATAACTTTATTTTACGCGTTGTTGATTTATTCTCAAATGCGATTTATAACTAATCGTTCGCGATATATATATATATATATATATATAAATAATACATATTTATATATGTGTATAATACTCAAATACTTCGTTGATACGCATATGTAATATGCGATTTAAAAAGTTAAATTGGACCCGAATTTTGGTCCTTTTTGACCGGGTGTTACAGAGATAATTCAGATACATCAGCTTCTGGGGGCAAATCGGGATCATGGATGCAACCAATCATGGAATACTTACAAAATGACGTGATCCCGAAGGATGAACCAAATCCTAGGATTTTCAAGCTTAAGGTATCTCGTTTTATGATTCAAAATGGGATATTATATCGTAAATCTCTTACAGGACCATTACTGCGATGCCTTGAGGATCCTGAAGCGCAAGCAGTACTTAAGGATATACATGAGGGAGATTGTGGAAATCATTCTGGGGGCAGAGCACTATTTTCAAAGACTTTGAGAACAGGTTACTTTTGGCCAACTATGAGGAAGGATTCCATGGATTTCGCTCGCAAATGTGATGCTTGTCAAAGACAAGGGAACATCCATCATCAACCGGCAGAACCGATGTATCCAATTATCTTTTCATGGCCATTTATGAAGTGGGGAATGGATATTGTTGGAAAGCTACCTACTGCTCCTGGAGGAAAAGTCTTTATGCTTGCAATGACATACTACTTTTCAAAATGGATTGAAGCTGAAGCATTTGTGCAAGTAAAGGAAAAGGATGTAATCTCGTTCATCAAAAGAAATATCGTGACTAGGTTCGGGATCCCGGCAGAGATAATATGTGATAATGGATCTCAGTTTATTGGAAATAGAACAACCAAGTTTTGTGAGAGTTGGGGGATTAAGATGATTACTTCAACGCCAGTTCATCCCCAAGCTAACGGACAAGCGGAATCCAGTAACAAGATCATCATCAACAATCTTAAAAAGAGGCTGGATGCTAAGAAAGGGAGATGGGCTGAAGAATTACCATTTGTTCTATGGGCTAATAGGACTACTGAAAAATAGGCAACCAAACAAACTCCTTTTGCTCTGGTGTTTGGATCTGAAGCTATGATCCCGACAGAAATGGTGATCCCGACGGCAAGATCCCGAATGCAGACTGAAGAAGCGAATAAGGAAGCATTGATTCAGGATCTGGACACTGTGGATGAGATTAGGGATCGTGCTAAATTTAGGATTGCAGCTTATCAGCAAAGGATTTCAAGATCCTACAACAAAATATCAGGATAAGAAGATTTCAAGTTGGGGATCTAGTATTAAGACTAAAAATCCTACTGAGGGCAAATTAGCACCGAAGTGGGAAGGTCCTTATTTGATTGATTCAAATGCTGGAAAGGGGGCATACTGGTTAGCAAACATGGATGGAGAGTTACTTCCGAGATCTTGGAATGCTATTAATCTAAAGCTCTATCATGTGTAAGTTAAATATTTATATTTGACATAGTATTCCTGTGATCCCTGACTTTTCATTATACTTATTTCTCTTGTCAATATATATATGTGTGTGTGTGTGCCGTTAATATATGTGTGTGTGTATATATATATATATATATATATATATATATATATATATATATATATATATATATATATATATATATATATATATATGTGTGTGTGTATGTTTAATCTTTTTTCATTATTTTCATATGAATCTCGTACTAACTTAAGCATCGGAGGGGTGTTAGGCAAACTAACACCCACCTTTACCCAAGATTTTGTGTTTGTTGTAGTTGACACATTTGGGAATCATGCAACGAGAATAAGAGGTTGGCCACCTCTCTCCCCCGATTAGGAATCCCAGGGATTCCTCTAAAGGTTTTGAGGATGCTGAAAACGCATAATCACCTCTCTTTCATATGGGTTGCCACACTCAAGCCTGGAGCGCACGTGTTTGATTATAGAATCAGGGTTATGGGACCGGTGATGCCTCTGGTACCCAACAATTTCATGACCATTGACCTGTAGATCAAATTCTTTTTGGTTGTCGTCACTGAGTGCACCAGGTGTCGACCCCTGAGATAGTAATGTTTTCACATTACACTTAGCAAAAGGTTTGTAATGTTTTCATATTACCTAAAGGTTTTGGCGTATTCACGTCAATAAAGAACACAAGGCTTATCATGTTTATACACTGAATATCGCGTAAGGTTTGTAATGTTTTCACATTACCTAAGGGCATTGGTATCTTCATACCATACAAAAAATGGATTATCCCGAGACACGGATTACCCCATGATTTAATGTGATGATAATACATTGAAAACACTTGGTTTTATTGGTCTTATCCAATCTTAAGTCTATCGGTTATAATGTTTTCACATTATTCAAAATGTTTTATCGAAACATCCGAAAGTTTGTAAATTGTTTTAGGAACTTACTTTGAGGATTTCAAAATTGATTTCTAAAATTAGTTTTGAACACGTAAAGATGACTTGTCGCGAGAATAAATAGTTGTTCTATGATTACATTGCAGGATATGGCTTATCATTGTTATCATTATGTTAAAGCATATTTCAAGATCCTGAAATCCTGGTTGAACAAAGTCATCCTGAGGAAGTCTCCTCAGGATCCCAGAGTTGCAAAGTAAGCTTTGTTTTCATTATCTACACTCATTTTGGATATATCCTGAAGAAATCTCCTCAGGATCCCAAAGATCAAAGATTTATAATGGAAAAATCTTTCCATAATCCTGTATCCTGTTCTATCTACTGCATATCCCGAGGGAATCTCCTCAGGATCCTGATTGTGAGCAGAGATTAAACAGATATGTATGTATGCTAAGGGAATCTCCTTAGTAATTTGAAGCAAAGAAGATATATGAAGTCCTAATCATATTCATAGCAAAAATATCTCAGGATCAACAAATCCTGAGAATAAAGTCTACCATATTATTCAAGGCAAAATAAAATCAAGTGGCTAACATGAACCACTTCAAACACCACCATGGTTAGCCATGCCAAGATAACCTCACCCAAAAGTTGATTGTTTGTCACATCACTAACCACAGGAAACTAGGAAGCATCAAAATAAAAGAATTAGGCTCCGGCTGGTCATATGCCTTCCTCGCCCGAAGTGTCATCTTTAATCATGCCGCCAGCCATTATCATATCTTCATTATCTCGGGGATTTGAAGTTTCACCTTTGATTATTACTGGAGCATCGGTGATCTTTACTTTGGGTGCCTTGGTTGCTTTCTTTGGAGTTTTGAATCCTCCGAGACCAATGAAAAACAGGTTTGGGGAATGATCATCTTTCATTCTAGCTAACTTACCCTTCCATCCTTTAACATCCCACATGCTGGTATCCTGTCCGTGTTCGGCGGCTTCCGTGGCCATGTGGATTTTAGATTCCAACACCGCGATAATGTCATCCCTTTTTACCTCATCGATCAGAATATTGTTCGCAGATGTTGATTCATCATTGTTCCTATCTAATTTCCTAGAGAGCATGGATTTAAGTGTTTTGATTTTCTCTTTTGCCTTTGTCAGTTTTATGGAATTTTTCTCAAGGGCAGCGGTTAAGTCGTCGATTGTTTCGACTTTTTCGATGTATTTCTCCATCATGATCTCAGTAGCCTGTATAAAGGTTTGATATTAAGATTTTCATCTAATAAGAGTTAGATTTAAAGAGTTTTACCGTAAAAAGGTTAGCAGCGGGATCGTCAAGATCATATATCTCCTCGACTCTCCTTCTCTTCGGTTTAGAACTTGGTTGGGGAAATATGGAGTTAGAGCCATCGATCCTGATTATTTCCTTTCCGGAAGGAACCTCCGGGTCGATATCGGACAAAGTGAAGTAGGCTGAAAAATCACAAATAAGTTAAAAAGATAAAGAATGAAATTTCAAGTAAGTAGGGAAGAGGGTTACTTGACATTCTTGTGCAGCAGTTCCAACGATACTTAAGGATGCTTCCGTAGGAACTTACTATGGATATAAAGATAAGGGGATGGTTACAGAGAAATTATGGTGAAAAATGAAGAAGAAGATGAATGAAAGGTAAACTGCCAATGTGATGATGATCTGATGTGATGGAGAGTTTAATACTTATAGATGAAAGATTAATGCTTGGGCATGCCTATCGATAAACGGAAATATCTCAACTAACTTTATCTCTAATGGTAAGTTTGTTGAAGTTATATTATTTTCAGGATCCTGAGAAAACGCTACAACTTCGGGGGCAATTGTTGTGGGTAGAATTTTCACTAACCATGCAGGATCCTGGATTAGCTAATACACTGATAGTTTGTATGGATCCTAGATTGCTCTTAAATAACTTGTACACAGGATACTGAGTCTACAATCGGGATAAGGAAAGGTATGATCCTGACTTGCTATATTATGCAGGATCCTCAGGTATGACCTGATTATCCTTAAGATCATATTAAAACAGGGATAATAGTTATATAACCTTACTATTGAGATTGTTATATTACAGGATCCCGATAGGGATATTGTTTTATCTTTCAGAATCATCAACATATAATTATCCCGAATCTGATTAAGTCTAGGATAATAGAATGGATTGGACTTAATGCTATCTTATTTATCTTATAATATATGCTTATTATAAGGATCCCAGATATCATATATCTCGGGATCCCTTTGCTACTAACATTTTCGCATGTTTAATGTACTTTGACCAGGTCGTACGGGATGTGTGGAGGTAGTTCCGATTTCCTTGGATCGTATATTACTTGAAGAATATTTTGAATTACGAAGAAGGGAGTCAATACGTGTACATTACTTGGTCAAGTGAAAGTTGGAGACGCTCCACCAAATCTCGGAGATGATCCCGGATATTTCGGGATCACTTGTTAACGAGTTGTAGTATATAATTGAGGCTTGAATGATCGATTAGGTTAACTATCACTCATCACTTACACTCGATTATACTCTCTGCAATACTCCAACACTTACACATTTCACCATTTCTACACTTAGACGATCATTCTTGTGCTCTTTAGCTTGTAAACCATTTTTCATTTAATAAGATAAACATAAGGGAAGGATCAATTGATCCTTCCCGAGGTTTTGTGTCGGCGATCTATCATAGATCAAGGGTTTTCCTCGTACATCGTTGTGTTCTTGCACTTTTCATTCACTAAATTTGCATTCTTTGTCATATTTACTGCATTATCCCGGAATTATCCCGGATTACACTTGTTTTTCTACATTCATCTTGGTTTATTGCATACAAATCCATCATTTATAAAGTCCTAGATCAAATATTTATCAAGATTTAATTTCAAGTTAACCCATATTAGCGAAATCATAAGTTTTTTTCATTAAGTATAATTTTCAATTAAATTATCTTGAAATCAAATTCAAGCACACTACCTCACTTTACTAATTTGTTCATTGAATTGCATTGAGTAATTTTTTGACCAAAACAGTACCCATCACCAGGATCCATCTTATCCAAGATGTTCGTTTTCAAAATACGAATCCAACAGAAGAAGAATCAACAAAAACGAACGAAGAATGAAGATTCTACGTACGCCGGAAGATCCAAACGAATCGCACGAGACATCTAAAGATCAGAGACCCATCTCAGGGATTTCTTTTCATCAAAGTCTTCATTTTTGAAAAATGAATCTAACAAAAAAAGAATCGATGCAAACGGATGTATAACGAAGAAGATACGCACGAATCAAGAAATGAGCGAAAAGAAAGCGAACCGGGGCGGCAGCAGGCCAGCCGCCGCCGGCCACCAACCCACCGCCACCGGCAGCCATGCTGGCGCTGCCGGCTGCCTGCCTACCGTCCCCCGGACACTTTTTGGTCCTTTCCCGTACTCGCGTGGTACATGTGCTAGCACTTTACGCAACTTTAGGGTACATGTGCTAGACCTTTACGCGCTTTAGGGTACATGTGCTAGCAACTTTCACACCTTTTCCTAATGTGCACCATGGATTGCTAACGTGAGCCGAATTTCACCTATAAATAGGAGGCCAATGGTTCATTTGCAAGACATACCTTCCACACCTTGGAAAACACACATCTCTACATCTTTATTTCTACATATCTTTTATTTCTTTGTAATATTAGTTGTAATTCTTCCTTAGTTAATTGGGCTTGCTAATTAACTTATCAATGAAGATTTATACGGAGGTGTTCCGGGACGCATTTTAGCTATGAGTTATTTGTACTTTTTTCCAGGTTTTAATCTATCTTTCATATTTAGATATGTTTGTTTTTTATTTAATAAATTTAAATATGCATGCTAGAATTGCCATGATTAACTAGATAACTCAATTGTCTGCTATGATAGTCATTTAGGAAGTGTTGAATATGTGATTATATTGTATGTTATGAGACTGCGGATGGCTTATATTACAAATAGATATAGGAATTAAATCTTTATCGTTTATCTGCCCAACTCATGTTGTGACTAAAACCTTATCCAAAAATGAACGTAGCTAACTCATAGGGTATAGGTCACTTAGTTACACTATGTTAAATTGAATCATTGAGCTCTGCATGGCCGGTGTTCTCTAGACCAAAATAGGATCCAAGAGACACGGAATATGGGAATAGAGGTAGATAAAGATTAAATTCATATAGACAATATTCTTGGGACAACTTTCGGAATATTCTCGACCTAAATAGTACTTTTGCATGTTTATATTGAACTATTGCTTTGATCATCTTATTGCATGTTCTTGTTTGATTGTTGCCTTAGGATTATCACAATAGTAAAATACAAAAGACATTAATTATCGTGAAATAATATGACGGCCCCTATTCGACTGTTCTTTGATATAGTACTAGAAACGCTTATGGCGGAGTACAAATGTATGGAAGTCAAGAACGACCGAAGGTAGTTATATTATGAAGCGAATAACAAACGTATTACTTAAGTTTCTATTTGTGGTACCACTAATCCCTGTTTTCTTGCATACCTGAGTAATGCTGATAATTCGTACAAACAAGTGATGACATATTATTCGGCCGTTTAGATCAGTTAGTCCAACCTATTCCGGCGAGGGTAAAACCCGTTTATAAGATTGTTTATTCAACAAATTATGCCATGATTCGGACATCTCTGACGACCGAGATTGGGGAATAGGATTCGAGATTAACTGTCGGAAAATATGGGTATACATTTGAGAGAACTTTCGGTGTATGCTTTAATATATTCTACAACCCACGTGACATTCTATCTGCCTGATTGTGGACACCTCCGCGTTAGCCCGATAGGAGGATTGTAGTAATAGCTCACATTAAATTACGGACTTATTCTCATTAGAACTCTCCATATTTAACAACTCCTGAACCACTTCATAGTAGACAATCGCTTTAATCGCTGAACGCCCGAAGTAACCTCCACTTTTTAGTTTAGTTTAGTTTAAGTCAGAATAGAAAACCCAAAACTAAAACCAACTCTCTTATCCCTAGCTAAATACATAAAAGTTTCTAAACACCCTAGTTTCAATTTTTCGCGCTTTGAAGAATGATCCTAGGTCATACTTATCCTTTGCTAGCCCCCTTGATTAGCATAATAGTAACCCTAGGCCCCAGCCTTATAAATTTAAAACCCACTGTTACCTCGCATCACCACTAGAAATTTCAACGACCGATGCGTGAGGCAACAGAAGGTTAAGCCTCATTTATATAGGGGCAGGGGTGTAGGCTTGGTACAAGTAGTAAAGCACAAGAAACAAGCATCAAAGCTCAATCAGGGGGTAGTGTGCACAAGGGGGTCAATTGGCCCTAGCTCCCAATTCTGAAGGCCAATTTTGGCCAGAAATGGAACCACAAGCCGTATACGGCCCCTAAGGTGCCGTATACGGCCCCTAGGGGGGGGTGGTTGGTCTTCAGCTCCCACTTGCTTGATTTGTTGCTTGGTTCGCCCGTATTTTCTTCGTTTTAAGCCCGATTTGCTTGATTCTTGCGCCGTTGGATCCGTCTTTCCGTTAAGCTTCTAATGACACTAAGTTTGCCAAATTTGGATGTGTATAGTTTTTGCGTGTTCTGGAGGACGATCGTTTGTATTCCAAGTGCTCTATCTTCTTCGTTCTTCCCCCGTTTTCCATAATTCTTGATTCTCCGATCTCGTATTTTCCTATGGAGTCATAAAGTAAACATTAAGAACTGTTTCCATAAGATAAATAAGAACGGAAGAATCGGAGTGGCTTTATTTGCTATATTTTGCTTGATAATTAGACGTTTTTATTGATTTTTATCGCAACGCTAGAAATGGACCACCTTGATGATTTTTGGTAAATAATGATTGTTTTGAAATGTTTTCACCAAATTTTAGTCCAAATAGTGCGGAAATATGTACGTAAAAACATGATTTTTTATGTTACATCAATGGGTTTGGATCTAAATGGGTCTGGGTCTAGATGGGTCATTTAGAAGGATGGGTCTAAACGGGGCCGGATCAAATGGGTCTCGAGTCGGGTTGACCCATCGGGTTTCCACCAAACTTTCTTTTTTATTTAAGTGAAAAATGAAATGAGGTAAAAACACAAAATTTACCCGCTAGACCCGTTGGTTAATTGTTATAAAATTGAAGGTTATTTTAAATACCCATTTAGACTCATCCAAAAAAATGGGAGGAGACCCAATGTAACACCCCAAAATTTAAAGTATTGTAAGAATTATTTTTAAGTTACTATTATTTTAGGTGGAATAAAATAATAATAATTGTAGTAGGTTATAAAGTTCCAGACAATGATAATTACGGGGTGTAAAATAAACACATACATATCCATATTATCTACGTACGTATCATTTTTATTCTCTAAAGTTCCAGATGATTAGAAAGAAAGTAGAAAACGTGAAGAAGCTAGAGAAGTAATCAAAATCAATTTCCAAGCTTCATGATTCAACTCCAATTCTTTGATTTAAGCTTACAAGATTTCAATTCATCATCCCTAACTACAAGTAAGTTTGATTTCTTATGAATTAAACCTAGAAAGTGGGTTTAATGGAGTTTTAAGAAATTGATGAGTACTAAGACGAAATTAAGAAAGGTTGTGATTGAATTATGATGTAAAATAGTAGTATTCATGATGGTTAACACTAATTCAATCCAAAACTTAGTGATTCGAATTGTGTTTATTTGTGACTAAAGTGGGTTATGTCTAAATGTTTGATAATAGATATTAATTCACTCTAGTTAGTAAATTTGAAGGTTAGAATGGGGTTGTTAATCATTATTAAAGTGGTAGTTCAAATGGATTAAGCCCTAGAGTGAATTATGATCATGAATGATGATTAGAGTATAAAGAAGATGGGATGGTGTTATTTATGCTTAATTCACCATAATTGTTAGTTAAAAGAGTTTGTTATGTGACAAGTATTAAAGTAATGAATTGAGTAATTAAACATGGTAATTGTTTATGATTGTGTAAAGTAAGGTAAAGTTATGTCAGTTGATTTAAAGATCAATTTGTGAGAGTAAAGATCTGGTAATGATGATTAGTGAATTTGATCACCGGTTGATGCTAAATGTGATGTTACTTGGACATGTGATATGATAGGTGATCAAAAGATCTGACGTCTCCAAGCAAGTGTTAGATTGCATAATCGCCTAAAGAGCAAAGGTGAGTGATATGGGGGTTAATGGGTAACGGTTATATGTTCCGGATTGCTTCCGAGCAAGAGGTTCATATAACCGGGTGAAGTATTATTTACTTTTAATATAGTTGATTATTTATGTTGTTGCTATGTCATGTGATATGAATACATGCTATGTGATAAGTGTTGATAGAATTTGTGATATGTGTAAGTAAGGAAAGGTAAAGATTTGTCTTTGATTAGAATTGCTAACTAAGTTAGCATATTGTTATGTTGATGAACTAACATGTTTATGTTGTAAGTATGTGGATAATATTGCTTCAAGTAATGACCAATTGACATTAGTTTGATGTTTAGCCAAGTAATGATCATTGGCATTAGCTTGATATGAATGTTGATTCATATGAATTAACATGTGGAAGTAGTTGAGGATCCTTAACTTGTGGAAGATGTTATGATAAGTTGTTTCCATTACATTTTAACCAATTATGGTAGTAAGTAGATGGATATTTGTGGAGTCAAGTAATGGCTAATCACCATTAGCTTGATGGTTTCCAAGTAATGATCATGACATTAGCTTGGTAAATGTGTTGATTCTATGAATCAACATTGTGGCAGAAGTAAAGAAAATGTGTACTCACTTGATGAGGTAATAAAGTTGATGTAAAGTATTTAGTCAAGTAGTGCCATTGATATAATGTGCACTAGTTTGATGAACGTAAAGATTTATATGAAATGCTGTTAGTAAAGGTTATGGTTAACGTATTATTCATTTAATTGCTCGTATGGTCACTAAGCTTTATACTTACCCCTTCAAATGTTTCATGTGTAGGTGCTTGATTCGGTTGAACCAATTGGCTAGTATGAGTAGATTATGGTTGCAAGAATTTAGCGTGAAATGGAACTTTCTTTATAGTTAGACAAGCTTCTCATTCTTTTGAATTATCGTTATGAATGTCCATTTGTGTAAATCACCAAAACAAGTTTTGATGAAATCGAATGGTTAAAGTGTAAAGTGGTTAATGGTCAATGATGTACACCATTGACTTTGTAAAGTCAAGGTGGATGGTGGAAGTAAATGATTAGTAGAAAAGTTGTATGTCATGAATTGCTAAGTGTTAAAGTATAGTCAAGTGTTGAAATTAAGTTTTTGGTTGACATTGATGCTGACATATAGTCAACTACCTTGAAATAGTCAAGTATGTGTGGAAATGGTAAGTGAATTAGTCAAAGTGTGGTTATTATGGAAAGCGGGTCAAAAGTGTCCAAATGGGCCTTAATTGGGTCAAGGTGTCAAAACGAACTATGGTATAAGTATGTTGCTTGTTGCTATTGGCTTAGGTGTGACACCCCTCAAAATTTTATACTTTTCCGTACTGTAATCACGTGCATGTCTTAGGCTAATTCCCTGTTTAGTGAATTAAAAACTATTTTTATGAGATAAGTCTGGCAAAGCCCATAATTTTAATATGTGAAGTATTATGAGTTCGTAGTTATTTATAATTACGCGTAAAACGATCGGAACGAGTCCGACAAAAATATACGTACGTTGGTGATGCGAAAATTTATAAATAACGTAAAACTATTTTTATAGTGGTTATTTACTTGAATATATTATGTTATAACGATAAAGCATAACGACTAAAAGAAAACAATTATACGTTTTATATAAAACGTAACATACGCGACGAAAATACGCGAATCGAACCTGACAACCAAGCGAAGCAAAATTTATATTTTGAAAACTCAAAATAAAATATTTAAAATAATACTTCGAAAAATATTAACGTATATAAACAATTAACGAATTAAACGAAACAAAGGTGAAACGATTTAAAAATGAATAACGCAATTGACGGGTTAAATATCATGATATCTACGCAATAATGTGGGGGACAAAGATTTGCAATAGCCATACCCACTCTTGACTTTGAAAATCTTCCCATAACCCAATACCTTGCATTGTGTGACCTCATACACCATACTCAATCATTCACTTCCTCGTCTCTCTCAACTCTCATTCTCTCCTTTCCCTTGTCTCTCTCCCACGGATGGAGAACAGCCCACAACCACCATCATCATCACCAAAAATCACCACAATCATCTACCACAAGATCTAGCAAAGGAAAGGAGCAAGAACAAGCAAGTACCACCACCATCATCATCTTCTTCCTTCTTCATCTTTTGAGCTTTGTAAGGAAACTTTTCTCTCACTTTTCTTGACTTTCTTACATGGTTATTCATGATCTAACATGTTAGTGGTTCACCATTAGAAAGATCATGCTCAAAATCCTAACTAAGACAAACAAAACTTAACTTTTGGTGATGAATGTTTTCTGACCAGAAAAGTACACATTTTTCTCGAGTGAGTTTTGAACTCATAACTCAACAAAAATGGTCGATTCTTGTGTCAAAAACTAAGTTTAGGAAGTTAGCTAAAAGATCCAAGTGGTTTCGTAATTTTTTGACACCGTTTACTACCCGAAAACGAATATATAAAAACGTATAGCAAATCTGTCGTGGATGTCAGATTTTGACACCAACTTCACGAGACTATATCTCCGTGTACAAAACTCAAAATGACGTGAGGTCTTTTCCTAAAGACTATCAATTTAGTTACCTTTCAAAGGAGTATTATTGCGTTCTCTGCGGATAAGTAAAACTCGAGATATAAACTGATTTTTGGACCTGTGTCGATATTGATTGCTGCTGGACACAGGGTTGATTATATAATCATTTGACCCACTTTTCGTTAGATAAAAATTATGAAAAAAATATGGTAGGAAGCTAAGATATTGGGGAACGTTGGGTAATTTTTTCAGATTTTTTATGAAGGTCTACTTAGTTATAACGAGCTAGGAACAGAGCGTAAATTTCGGTATAAAACCGTGCTTGAATGTCCAATGATGACGTCACGACCCCCTAACCGCGATCACAAATGCTTCCACTAAACACTTGTTAACCACGTATTACCGTTTTGGGGGTGTGACATTAGGTGTCAAATATATGGTAGAATGGGTTGGTAAAATGTAGAAATCAGAAAGTGGATGGTTTGTGTATTGACGTGTTCTCAAAGAGTGGTCAAAATGACCATAAATTAGTCATACATCCGTTTTCTTCGTTAATGCGAAATTTGAGAAAGTGTAAAAATGGAAAGTTTTATTATGTTATAGTGTAAGTGTATGCAAATTTTCAAGTTCTAACTCTTAACGAGTTAAAAGTTATGCGCGTGCAAAGTTAGTATTTAAAATCTGATGTACTGCTGTCAGTAGGGGTGTTCGTGGACGGTTAAGCGGAAACTCGGTTAACCGGAGACCGGTTAACAGGAGTCTCGGTTCAAAATATTTTTGAACCTAAATCGAAACCAAAAAATTCGGTTAATGGGAAATCGGTTAACCATTTTTTCGGTTCGGTTAATCGGTTAACCAAATTAACAATTTATTAAGTAATACTTATTAAAAAGTAATTAATAACACATAAATATATATATTTATTTTTTAGTGTTCACTATATTCAAAATATTTTGATAATAGATATATCAAACGATAACCATTTTACTCTTTAAAATTGTGTATTTATGTTATACGTATGTAGATCGTCTGAATATAATTAGAAACTAAGTAGTAATAATTACCATATTAGACCAAAATTAAGCTAGTAAATTACATTAAAATGAGTAAAAAAGAAATATAAATGGTTTTATCAAAATACAAGTGTAATATCTATATATAAATATAAAATGTAAAATATATATACATATATTTAAAACTATATATAACATTTTCGATTTTTTCGGTTAACCGTGTATCGCGTTTATCCCAAAATCATGAACCGAATAACCCAAAAAAAATTCGGTTCGGTTAACCGAAACCGGAAAATGAAAAAAAAATCGGTTCGGTTAACCGGAATTCGGTTCGATTCTACCAGGTTTCGGCTCGGTTTTCCGGGTTTCGGAATATTTTGAATACCCCTAGCTGTCAGGGTACGGGGATATAAATATTTTAAAGTGTTATGGTTTTAAATGATATAAAATAATAGAATACGAAAATGGTTTTCTAGTTCCAGACAATAAGTTTAAATGGGAACAAATTAAATAGATATTTGTATGTACGGGTGTATGTTTATTCCATTACATTCTAAAAAAAATGTTCCAGAGTAAACTCGTGAAGAAGATAAAAACGCAGGAAACCTTTCCAACCCTAAAAATCAGTTTCTAATCTTTGATTCAAGCACTAACAACTCAATTCCTTCCTTCTTGATCATCATTAACCATATGTAAGTTGATTTCTTCATGTATTAAACCTAGGGTTTTAAGGTTTTATGAGGTTTTGATGGGTTTTGTATAAGTAATGGCTTTAATCCAAAAATGAAACTAGAAATTGATTGAATTAGTGTTAGTTAGTGTTAATATGATCATTGGTAATCATATAACATGATGGAAATGAAGAAATAATGATTAGTGTTCTTGAGGAGTTGATGGGTTTTCATAAAGATTATGAAATTAGTAATTTTAATATGAATTAGAGGTATCTAAGATGTTGTATTGATGTTAGTAAGTGTTGTTATGATTATGGATAAACATAAATCAGGAGAAAAGTGAATAATTAATAAGAGTGTTCATGATGAATTTTATGAGTTATGCTAAGTGTATGAAGTTATGTTAATAAGCTTCATGATGGAATTAATGATGTTAATAAAGCTTGAATATGATGATAGAACAAGAATTAAAGTGAAAAGTTGATATAGAGTGAGTTTATGACGAAGTGAAAATATTAAGATTAAAGAAGTAAGATGATCATGAAATAGTGTAGTCATGAAGTATGATTAAAGTTGATGATTAATTAGTGTCTAGTTGTATGATTATGTTGTTATGTATGATATGATAGGGATTTAAAGACATGGAAAGCATACGTGGCCATTGTTGTGAATTATCGTCTAGATATTGAGGTGAGTATTATAGGGGTTAAACGGGTAAGGTTTGTGTATGTATGTATCTTAGTTGTATATATGTATAGTGGATTATAATTGTTTCATATGTTGAATCGGTTGTATGTGTTTCCGGATTGTTTCCGAGCAAGAGGATCATACAATCGGGTGGAAGATGACTTGTTTCATATACTTGTATCTTGACTTGTTTCTATATGTGGATTATTTGATGATGATATGATGAAGAATATGAATGAATGTATGTGTTTCCGGATTGCTTCCGAGCAAGAAGATCATACAATCCAGTGAAAGATTACTTGTTTCTTGTGTTTGTATCTTATGTGGAGAATCCAGTGTTGATCAGAAAGCTAACTGCGGTTAGCATAGTGTTTACGAATACGTGCTTGCACGTTATGATGATTTGGTATGCATATTGACGTGATATGTGTTAGAATATAGCAAATAACTATAACAAATTGTCATACAATTGCGGAAGTGAATAAGCACGTATTTATAATTAGTTAAGATAGAAAACGTGTACCTTTTGGCTAGCTCCAAATAATCGTTTAGTAAAACGAATAGGTTTCACAAATGGTAAAACCCTCTAGGGTTGCACGCACACCACCTTCACAACATGATAACGATGCTAGTCGAACTACACACATAATAAATATAAAACCTTTTCTTTTTCCTCTTTGCTTTAATCGAAAAAGTCAAAAGCCCTTGGGGTTTTTTTTCTTTGGTCGACGGCTCACCATAAGGAGAGGAAAAAGGAGGGGTTTAATTATTAGGGTATTGTGTGTATATTTAGGATACCAATAACCCTAACTTAGGCTTTGTATTTATAGGTTTTAATTAGGTTATTGAGTTGTATATGGATACCTAAAAATCGGCCCATATAAAACCCAACCCAATTCAAAACCCAATACAAGTTTCACTCACTTAACATTTAAGTCCCTCAAGTTTAGTTTATATTAAATGTGCATTATAATTAATAAATTATTAATTAATTAATCGTGTCTAAATGGTTAAGTGCGCGCCCCCCATAGGCTCATTAATTTCCGGACATGCTTAAGTCGTGTACATATACCAACAGCTCCCACTTGGACATGTCTTAAGCAATAACATTGGTTAGCGTCTAGCAACACTCCAATGTTGCCGGAAATTTCTGAGTTTCGTTTCATAAAGTCTCAGATAATGATTTCATCATTTACAATCCCTTTGTTTCAGATACTAATGTTAATCATGAGTATGGATCAATGTCATTTCATGATTTAACTGTTATATTTCTCATTTCATGTAATTAATCAAGATTACAAAATGAATCGAGACACATCTAGATTTCATTTTGGTATGGCCATACACACATCTGATTAATACCTAATGAGCGGCCTAGAAATATCATTCTTCAATAACTTATTGAAGGAACAAATTCTGTATTGACTGCACGTGTCAGTCATGCATTTCACTACACTTCTGAAAATAGTCCTGTTTAACTACCATTTACGAATAGTTATAACTATATCAAGAAGATGCAATCCATACACGCTTAACCTACTTGCATCTCAAGTCTAAGGATTCAGTAAATAATCATTTTCGAATATTCCTTAATGACGACGATCCATAAAGTAATAATTCGATAATTTGGGGAATCCGATATGCATCTGTATGAATATCATGTGAGTTTAGTGAGACCCTTTCTGACCAATCACTCAGATATGTCTTAGTTCGACTATATTCCCATATAGTCAATCGACATTGGATAGTTTAGAATAATAATAAATTATTCAAGGATTTAAACATGCAAATATAGGATACAATTAATTATCAAATGAAAACAAACATACCAAGTACTTTAATTCATTTATTGGATAATAATTGTTTAAAATCCTTTATCCAAATACTAAAATGCAGATTTACATGAGATAACTAGCCATACGAAGTCCTATGCCCTTGGCTTGTTGACTAAGCTTTCTCTTAGGTAAAGCTTTCGTAAACGGATCAGCTAGATTATTATCTGTGTGAACTTTGAGTAGATTTGATGTCACCTATTTCGATCTGCTCTCGAATATAGTGATATCTTCTAGGATAATGTCTGGCCCCATTCTGAACTCCAGGTTCATTAGCAATTAAAAATGATCTTGAGTTATTGTAGTATAACTCTATGGGGGATTTTATTTGTGAGTACCACGACAAGCCCAGAAATAAATTTCCTAATCCAGACGGCTTCCATTTCAGCTTCTGAAGGTGCTATGTACTCTGTTTTAGTTGCAGACATGGCAGGTTTTGATTGCTTCATAAGGAACCCTTTTCACTGCGTCTCCATCCAAGATGAAGACGTATCCTGTCTGAGATTTCATATCATCTCTATCGGTCTGAAATCCAGCATCACTGTAACTAGTCACTTTGAGCTCAGCTTCAGGATTTCCACCATAAACAAGGAACATATCTCTAGTAGCTCTCAAGTACTTGAGAATATTTTTCACAGCAGTCCAGTGACTTTCACCTAGATTCTGTTAAAAAAACGACTGGCTATGTTATATACGAACGCCACATCAGGTCTAGTGCATCTAACCGCATACATAATAGATCCAACAGCCAAAGCATAAGGAACCCTTTGCATACGCTCCACCTCAACAGGTGTAGAAACACATTGTTTGCTATTTAAGTCAAGTCTTTCTAACATTGGTACATTTCCACGTTTAGAATTCTTCATCTTAAATTTCTTTAAGATCTTATCAATATAAGCACTTTGACTTAGTCCAATTAACCGCTTAATTCTATCTCTATAGATCTTGATTCCAAGAATAAATGCTGCTTCTTCCAAGTCTTTTATAGCGAAACACTTCCCAAGGTAGGATTTTACATCTTGTAACATTGGAATGTGATTTCCTATGATCAATATGACCACAGCATATAAGACAAGGAAGTAACATTACTCCCACTAGCTTTTTGATATACACATAGCTTATTAGGATTTTGAGTAAATACAAACCTTTCGATTTTCTCATCAAACCTCTTGACATCCAGTTGCCAAATCTCATAGTTTATAGTACATTGCTATAGCTAAGAGAATCATAATAGCCCTAATGTCTACTACAGGAGAGAAGGTTTCATCATAGTCAACTCCGTAGATTTGAGTATAACCCTTCGCTACAAGACGATCTATAAGTGTGTACATTCCCATCCACATTCGTAGCTTCAAGCTATTTTTCAGATTCTAGATCTGATAATACAGCTTTGAAATTAGGAGGTTCACTAAGATCCCCTAACATGTGCTCCTCAGTTTCTACATTTAGACACAACTTTTCGAGAGCACGTATTGTCCTTGCGGACCTACGAATTGGAACAACATCGACTTGTGGTTCAACACTTTGAATACTTTCTCCCCCAAGTTGATGTTCGCTAGTGCTTATAGAAGGTGATGCATCTTTCTCTTGATTCTCATCAAGTTCTATGACCCTCCCACTGTTTTCTTGAGCTATGAGATTCTTTTCAAAGAACTCAGCATATCTAGCAACTTTAACAGTATTTTCAGAAGGATTGTAGAAGTAGTAACCCTTTGTTTCCTTTAGGTATCTTACAAAGATGCACTTAATAGATCTTTGCTCGAGTTTGTCAGGCATATCCCGCTTCACAAGCGCCTCACATCCCCAGACCTTTATGTAAGATAAATTAGGGACTTTCCCATGCCACAATTCATGTGGTGTCTTATCCACCTTCTTGGTTTGAACCATATTTAAAATACGTACAGCAGATATAAGAGCATAATCCCAAAATGATAATGGGAGAGTTGTAAGGTTCATCGTGGATCTTACCATGTCTAGCAAGGTTCGATGCCTCCTCTCCGACACTTCGCGTATGGAGGAGTAAGTTGTTGGACAATCCACACACTTTCAGATAATCCTTAAACTCCTGGCTTAAGCATTTACCACCTCGATCCGAACGAAGGATCTTGATGGTCTTACCGAGTTGATTTGCTAATTCACTCTCAAACACTTTAAATGTTTCTAAGTCTCCATGTTTATGTTTAAGCAAGTAAACACAACCATAACGACTGAAATCATCAGTAAAAGTGATGAAGTAGCTAGCACATTGTCTTGACACATGTCTAAATGGACCACAAACATCAGTATGTATAATTCCAAGTAGATCTTCAGCCCTTTGCATTTGATGCGGAAAGGGTTTCCTTGTCATCTTGCCAGAAATACAAGATACACATTTATCAAAGGATCCATCATCATTTGATTTTAAAAGCCCTTCACGTTGAAGCCTTTCAATGCGTTTCTTGCCAATGTTTGCAAGATGATAGTGTCAAAGATAGGTAGAGTCCAAGTTAAGCTTGGCTCTTTTATTGCTAACAGAATACATAGAATTAACTTTTGAAACTTGATTATGCATATCAATTTCAAAAATACCATCACAAGGAATAGTATTATCTTTCAAAAGTGAAACTGAAGCAACACCTCTAGTAATAGTAGGTGAAAATGACAATTGTCTAATACAATAACTTAGCCCGAAGGCAAAATTAAGTCAAAACTTCCAATGGCATTACTGCTTCACGTACACCATTGTACAAGTAGAGTGCCCTATGTTTCAGTTTATTCTTCCCTTTAATTCATTATAGGGTATTACAGATGTGAGTACCACAACAAGTGTCATATACCTAGGAATTTGATTTAGAGAAAGAATATAATTCTATCCTGAAGATACCAGAAGGTCCGGTCAAGCCGGCTTGCTTCTTCTTCAAATTCATCGACTCAGCAAGATAGGCAGGACAATTCCTCTATCGGTGACCCACTTAAGTACAGTGGTGACACGCCTCATCCTTAGACGGATGCTCTTTCTTTGGTGTGGGGTTGCTTAGGATTAGGGACAAAAGCACCTTGCTTTCCCTTAGCCTTTTCCCTAGTTTGAAGTTTCTTATCTTTCTGGATCTTCCCACTTCTAATCGCAAGGATTTGTGGAGTAGTCGATTTCTGCTCTGTAATCATATCAAGTGGAATATGATTTTCAAATTTGTTTTTAAATTCGGGAGTCATGCTACCGAGTAAAAAGCAACTTCGTTATGACGATCATAAAGAGCATTTCATACTGCTAATTCCTCAGCAGAAGCAGTAGCAACATTAGGAGCAAGTCCCATCGACTGTTCAATGACTTCTGTTTTCCTGTCAACACGAAGGACAATCCTTAGTTGACAAAACCAATCATTGAAATTAATTACAGAAAGATTTTCTTTTTCTAGCATTTGCCTGAAAGCCGAATGATTCAAGTTCGGTGCAGGATTTTCCATCTACAACTAGATAAAAGTTCGAATTTAGTATTTTCGATAATACATCCTTATAGAATAATTAATTTACCCAAGTTTAACCAAGTAAACTATTAATTTTCTAAAAGGCTAGGATCCTATTGACATAGCACCATTACATCAGTTGATCTGCTAGTAATGATGTTACTCAAAAGGTAAGTGACGATCAATAATTGCATTACAAGTGCAATTCCTAGAAATTATGGGACTTACAAATAATACTTATGAAGAAAGCATAAGTAAATTTGTAAACATGTTTCATCCCATCTTTTGCCACGGGCTTAAGGATCTCACCGCTTAACTCGTTTTAAGTCGTCCAATTAAGAACTGTAAATAGTCCACCACCGTCTCACGATGAGTGGTAATTTACCTTGGGATTGCAATTTACCTACGTCTCACGCAGAATAAAAAGCAACTGCAAGTGTTCTTACGATTAGATGGCAATGACTTAAGTTTTTGGGTAACGCAATTTGATGTGTTATCAAATATGTATGAATATGCATGCACCATATTCATATCATAGGTTTTAATAAAAAATATTTTATCTTACATCAACATAAAGAGCTCGGTAGCTCCATTTGAACGCACAAAGAACCGCAGAAGTAAGGCTAGCACAAGGCTGATTAAGTAACCCACTTTCTTTAAGGAGACAGAGCCTCCATGCTTATAGCTCTCTTATAGTTTGTTCAAATGGGTGAGCCGGTGTTTCTTAAGAGATGAAAGATACCAATTTTATTAAATGAATCTGTAATCAATTAGATATTTTTTGACATGGGAACAAATTATGGTATATGAGCCCAACCCATATGTGTCATAAATATGTAATATTACAAACCCTAAATCATATTTCATAGTCATTTAGTCATGTTTAATATTATTTTCTAAAAACAATTTTGCGTCACAAGTCAACAATTGGCAAATAATTAAACTAAACTAATCGACTAGCTTAAGGGGCATTGATCCTATGGCCACTATGTTTTAGCATGTATACTTTAAACTACTAAAATTAATAAACAATTAACAATTAATTTGCATGCAACTTTTGGTGAGTGAAACCTTAAAGCATGGTAACTAGGGACAACTTGTCATTTAAACAATTTAAACAAGTAACATGTAATCAATCTCTCACTATTAACAATTAATTTTTAACTAGCATATCAATATATCAAAGTGATATCCATGACAAATTATGCATGAATTTCATGGATACCCTTTCTCTAGTTAATTAAAAGTACACTAATAATAACAAAACAATTTACATTAAACATGTCATTATTCTTGTTAAACATAAATTTGCATTGGTGGCTTTAAAATTTAACAATTAACTAAATGGTTTAATTTTATACCAAAAAGAAAATTCCTTCCTGTCTTCGGCAAAGTTAGGCCTCACATAATCAAATAAAAAAAAATTCACCTCTTGTTTGGCGCATGGATCCCACGACAAACAAACTAAGAAATATTATATATTTTTTTTTATTCTTGGTTGACTTGCTAAAGACCACTTGATCAAAAATTTCTTTTTTTTTTTTTAATATGATATATGATGTTCGTACATCTGGATCGAATCCACCACAACAAAATAAACAATTTTTTTATTGTTTTTGCCGACTTAGCCTCACAAGACCAAAAGCAAAAAAAAGTTTTTTTTTTTCTTTCAAACCTGTTTGTTTGTCGCTTTGTTCGTCCGTGCATAAACCCACAACAAAAACATATACTCCGTATTTTTTCTTCCTTGTGATACGTCGAATGAAACAAAACCACCCCCAAATTTATGTTTAACTAATCTAACTAATTACAACACATACGTGTGGCTCTGATACCACTGTTAGAATATAGCAAATAACTATAACAAATTGTCATACAATTGCGGAATCGAATAAGCACGTATTTATAATTGGTTAAGATAGAAAACGTGTACCTTTTGGCTAGCTCCAAATAATCGTTTAGTAAAACGAATAGGTTTCACAAATGGTAAAACCCTCTAGGGTTGCACGCACACCACCTTCACAACACGATAACGATGCTAGTCGAACTACACACGTAATAAATATAAAACCTTTTCTTTTTCCTCTTTGCTTTAATCGAAAAAGTCAAAAGCCCTTGGGGTTTTTTTTTCTTTGGTCGACGGCTCACCAAAAGGAGAAGAAAAAGGAGGGGTTTAATTATTAGGGTATTGTGTGTATATTTAGGATACCAAAAACCCTAACTTAGGTTTTATATTTATAGGTTTTAATTAGGTTATTGAGTTGTATATGGATACCTAAAAATCGGCCCATATAAAACCCAACCCAATTCAAAACCCAATACAAGTTTCACTCACTTAACATTTAAGTCCCTCAAGTTTAGTTTATATTAAATGTGCATTATAATTAATATATTATTAATTAATTAATCGTGTCTAAATGGTTAAGTGCGCGCCCCCCATAGGCTCATTAATTTCCGGACATGCTTAAGTCGTGTACATATACCAACAATATGGTACCACCAGACTTGTTTCTAATGGTCGCAGATCCGCATAGAGTTTAGAGTTCAGTGGTTGTTGATGTTGTGTAAACAGAGCTTTATTTTAAAATGGAAATTACCTTACTAACTATACACAACTCAGGCAATAATACCTGGTCATATAATAGTATAGTATGATAAATCCGAGTCGAACACAGGGAACGGATGTTTAATTAAATAAATTGGAAATTGATACAAATAATGAAAGCAATAAATAATGGTGGCGTTTTAGTTCCAATCGAACAATTGGCAAACAATTATGAAAAATAGTTTATTAAATAAAACTTAATTAGAAAATAAATAAATGATAAAAGAATTACTTCAAAAGATTATTTAATTCAAATAATACAAGAAATGCATTTGCTTGGATTACTTTCCTTAGAGTCCGGAAATCATTTTATTGATTCGCTAACATATGGATTTATTGGTGATTTGACAAATATTACCAATCTTCCTTACAAGATAGATTGATATAAACACAATTAAGAGAGACACAAGGTTGTTTTCAACACGCTAACAGTTCAATTTAACGTTGCCCACCAAACTGTATTCTAAATTAAACCAACACCGTTTATGAGATTTATTCTTTTGACTTGAATCAACAAAGTCTATAACTAATTAAAGTTATCTTGTTCATCAATGATCATTATCAATTATTAACTCTAACCTGTCAAACTCAATATATTCAGCAACAATCGTCAATTGAAATCAACAATTATCAATAATCTTATAATTAAAACGAAATCAATCTCAATTAACCATAAAACCACGTTAGGTAATTACTAATAATCATTCAATAACCAAGGATCGTCAAATAAACACATAAACTTTCAATAAATCCAATTAAATCCGCAAATCAATAATCAATCCGTAATCTAAGTATCATTATCCAAGCAAATACATAAAAAATTTAGCCAATCATGATAATACAGAAAATCAGATTCAATAACATATCAATAGTCATAATCAAATGAAAGAAAGAAATGTATTCGAACCGAAATATCGAAATAATGATTGAACAATTGAACACCCTCGATTCTTCTAGCTTTCTTCCTCCTAAATTGCTCTGAAAATAGTGTTTTTATTGAGAGAAAACGGCTAGAGAAAAGTATAGGTGATAACCCTCAAATGAAAGCAAAATGAGTTATTTAGGGTTTCTGTCGACGCAATCCATACGCCGTATGGATTGAAAAGCCCATGAATCCAACCCGCGTACTCTGGCGGCCCGGCTCACTCAATCCATACGCCGTATGGAAATCCATACGCCGTATGGATTAAAAAATGTAACTTTTCAGCTCCACGACCTCCAATCTTCAAACTTTAAACTTTTCACCTCCTTTTCTTCAATAATGACTCATTTTCTGCTTCTTTTCCAATTCAAGGTCCAAATAATTCCTAAATGCAAATATGAACGAATTGAGTATCTTATTCACACAAAATGCATAAGAATTTAATTAAACAAAGGGGTAATTAGCACTATAATTTAGTACATTTTGGCGTTCATCAAACATCCCCTACTTGAATCCTACTTGTCCTCAAGTAGACTATCGATTCAAAAACTCAAATCTTTAAATATGAACGGCAAACAAAAGTGCAAAAGGACTTACATACTACACAGCACTCGACAAACCAAATTCCTATCTTAAAATCGATTCTACCTTAAAGCTAAGCAATCAAGAAACTCTCTAAGGGAAACAACTTTTAATAAATTATTATTAGACATAAAAGATAATTCACTCAGATTACCGATATTGTTGTCCACTTAAACAATCTAAATTTCAGAAATTGAGCTCAACTCTTATTGTTCTAGTAGTCCTTACTCTATATTCCCAATAGCAAAATACCCTTATATAAATAACGTGTCACAATTCTCCAAATAATGAACATCCAAATAAATCCATCATTTTTCAAACCAAGACATTGGTGACAGGTCTGTACCTCAGTACAACATAGCGACATAACTTGGCTTTGGTTTTTCAATTCATGAGTCCTTTGTACTCTTTTCTTTCTTATTTTTTATCAATTATACTGACGGAAACCAGGTATGTACTTTCGTACAACAGAGGAGTCAACACCCAGTATATTCCCAAATGAAGATAATTAGGATCTCAAAATTATGGATTATAACATGCTATCATATAAGAATTAAGACTAAAGTCATACCTTGCTAAAGATCCTCTTAAGATAAATCCCTACTTTAAGTATTAAATTTCTTTATAGCTCAATAACCTTCAAATAGATTGCCTATCGATACATCACATAATGAACTATCTAATATTTAAAAATTAGATTCATTTCATCCATTGAATTCCCAAAATATGTTACAAGATTCGCTAAACTTTAGGCAGAATACAATTTTAAAAGAAAAATTTGGGCTGAAAAATGACTAACACGTAGAATGCCCTTTAGCTTATAAATTTTTGCCAATATCTACCATTCATATCTTAAGGACAAAAAAACTTGTTTTCCCCCATCCCCCAATTAAAAGTATGCAATGTCCTCATTGCAAAAGAAAACAAAAAAAAGGGGATAGAAAAGAAGTGAACAGAAACTCCCCTGATCTTAGAAGAAAACTTATTGGTCGATACGCTTCAAAACTATACAACAGCACACTTCCGTAGGCAACACGGTTGCATTTAGCGCATGCAACAAGCCTTTAAACCTCTCAGCATCCTGAGTGGACGAGTTGTAGTCTCGTGAGGGTTTCCAGGGAACATACCCACAAAGTTCAAACCTGCAAGCAAAAACAATAAAACAAAATAACAAAATAACGGGTTGTCTCCCGAAAGCGCTTTTGTTTATCACGTCGGTAAGCTTGACATCTTGCTTCATAACTTAACTCAAATCCATCTCCAAATCACACTTGGAGCCCCTTGTATCACCATAGTATCTCTTCAAACGACTTCCATTAACCTTCAAAGTGTTTCCAGAATGACCTTGCAGATCAACAGCACCAAAAGGATAAACTTTCTCTACCACAAAAGGTCCTGTCCAGCGTGTCTTCAACTTACCAGGAAGCAAATGCATACGAGAACTGTATAGGAGAACCTTATCACCTTTTTCAAATAAACAATTTGATTTAAAGCGTGAATCATGCCATTTCTTGGTGCGTGATGACACGCAAAAAGTCATGTTTTTGTGTGCCATTATCTCACCATTTTGGCCCAATTATTAATGAAAACACTCAAAAATGAACTTAAACATCATATTTCATCATAAGGGCTAAAATATAGACGATGATTCAAGAACCAGCAAAAACAACCTAAAAATGAGCAAAACAGAGCACAAACGATCATTGAATCTTCTGTTCACGTATTTTAGCACAATTTGAGCTATACTTGGAATTTTGACCTCTAACTTATGTCATTTTCTTCGTTAGGAAAATACGATCGCGAGGATATAAAGAACGCTCAAAACGGACATTGGATGAAGAAGTTACGCCCGAACAAAGAAACGAAGAACCGAAGGACCGAATACGGCTGGACACAGACCGTATACGGCTGAACCAGACCGTATACGGCTGGACAAAGACCGTATACGGCCTGTGCAGACCGTATACGGCATGTGCTCAGCCGTATACGGCCTAGCTCAGCCGTATTCACCCTATGCTCAGCCGTATACGGCCCAGTTCAGCCGTATTCACCCTAGCTCAGCCGTATCGTGCGTTTGGGTGATAAAAATCTGATTTTTATTCGCCTTTGCAATACGGTTGTGCGTTTCATGGTTAGGATATGGTCTACGGATACGGCTGTGCGATCTCTATATATAGAAGCCTCATTTCTCCATTTCAAGCATACTATTCTCATCCATTCATCCTCAACACTTCTACACTTCAATTCTTCACATTTTCTTTACGTTTTCGTTCTTTTAGTTAGTTAGTTTCTCTCTCTAGGTTCTCTCTCTAGTCTCTCTCTCTAGTTTCTCTCTCTAGAAACTAGTTGGAAGATTAGGGGGAGAATCCGCCGTTGTTAGAATAGCTATGTAAGTACGTTCGTAGAGGCTAGCTTATGTAATGCTCGGATATTATGAAGAAATACAAGTGTTATTCTGCTCGCATTTCGTATCGGTATTATCTATCCTTTCTAATATTAATTTGTCATATTGTTCTTGTTTGATGTATGTGGTTTATTAATGTTAGAAATGATTACTGCTATGCTTTGTGAGTAGTTGCTTATATGTTTGCCATGATTTAGATAGTTATAGATGATGTTACATTAATTCGTTATCTATATAATTGGGAGTTGTTATACTTTGTCATCTGTCTAAACTTATCATGAATATAGACCTAGCTTTCATCACCCTTTCCAGATTTTCACATGACTATTGCCTTAGGATAGGATTTTGCAAACCCGAATACTACGTAGATATAGTTATCTCTGTTGCGGTATGAAGCTATGAGACCCTGTAAAACGGCACTGTACTTCGTATAGCGTTGGAAACACCAATGGTGGAGTACAAATACGTGGAAGCTAAGGAACTGCCGTAGGACCATCTCATCGTGAATTACCTAGAAGTCACCCTTCTAGAACAGGGTCTAGGATACATAAGATGTGGAAATGCTAAACCCATAGAAGTATTATACACCATGAGTATAATTAGAATTATATAGCTGTGGAAATACTTAATGCATATTACACCGTAAGTATTCCTAGGGATGAACGCCTGATCGTAAAGGAGGGTCTAATTCATGACAGAAGTAAATGAGCTCCTCAATTAAATTAAAATGGGATTTTGAAATGAAAGCAAACACTCAGTTGTAGTGTCAGATGCTTAAACCACCTAATCCTACTTAACTGATAGTTTAGAATAACATAGTTAACAACTAGCATACACTTAGATGACACATTTAGGCTTAGGTGTTACGAAAGGTCAGAATATCCTTTAAAGGCAGTTTGTTACCTTATTCATGCACCCAGGAGATTAAAATCCAAGAAGGGTCACTGTTCCGTCACAAGGGCAGTGTTGGGGGTCGAGCAACCTGATCTGATCAGACTCACGATAGCCTAGGTACTCAGTGACATACTAATTTAGAACCGGAACTAAAGAAGTAGGGTCCTAGTGTTTACACCTGTAGTTTATATGTTGTTACCTAATTGTGTCCCCAAATAAACATCATCCCAATCATACACTACCCTAAATCATGGTGAACCACGTCTTCGTTATCGGTTAGGTGTTATATATGCTAGTCTCTCCTTTACTTTTATGTTTCATTAGTTTTAATAGTTTAATAGATGAAAACCCAAAAAACAACCACCTATCCACTTATCTAAATCCTATCTTAAATATTAGTTTATCAGAATAGCTCTGTTTCAATTCTACCGTCGAGAAGAACGACCCTGGATCATCCTTACCACGTACTAATATCGGGTATTCGTACCCAGTAATAGTAAGTAATTCGGAAGGTTTAGGCTCCCCCGACTATTATAAATTTAAAACTTCCTGATCCGCGCCTCGACGGCTGGACCAACGACCGGTGTAAAAACCGACCGACCTTTTGGGTGCGATCAGTGCGCTCCATATATAGTCGAGCGTTAACATAAGCATTCATCCCTAACACTTTCTTCAATTGTGCATTCGTAAAATGTGTTTCACTGTCACTGATCAAAACCTTTGGCGTTCCAAATCGTGAAAACAAATGCTTAAGGAACTTCACCACAACCCATGCATCTTTTATAGGTAGTGCCTTTGCCTTCAACATCTTTTGTGATGTGTAATTAGGTCCCTTATGCCCTCTAGTAGGACCATTGTGACAATGACTTAGAATTCTTGCGCATTCTTTTCCATGAACACACCTTCTCACAACATCACTAGCACACTTCCTAAACAAAAATGGGTCTTCCCAAAAGTAATGTCGCAAAACCAAGAAAAATCTTTTTCTTCCATGAGTTGAAAGATGTGCTGAAATGATTACCGGCAGGTCGGAATCCCCCTGTAAATTTGCATATTCAAGGTGAGTCGGCAGCTCTTTCAATTCTAACTTGGGTGGCTCTTCAAAAGAGGATTTAACCATCGACACCTCGGCTCTCGAACATTGGACACCATGCATAGTAATTCGCGTCTCCGTTTTGATCGAGATTCCATTTGTCAAGATTGACCCTTTACTCTCCTTTAGCTTGATGCCCTCGTTCTCTAACTCCTCATCGCAAGTTGTCTCTATATCCTCGAGCAATTTATCGAATTCTTCGATGTCACGGATTTCCTCGAGGTTTCCCGTCCATCCTTCAAGAATCATTGGGTCTAAATCTACGTCACCCTTCAAACTTTGCAAACTCTCGTCATCCTCAGATAATTCTCTCATGCTAGCAAAGTAACAAGTCTCATCCACTGATTCCGGATATTGCATAGATTCATTCACATTGAATACAACCTTCTCATCCCCCAACCTCATGGTTATTTTCCTATCAAAAACATCGATCAACACTCTGGAAATGGCTAGGAAGGGTCTACCTAGAATAATAGGTACCTTGGGATCTTCTACCATGTCGAGAATCACAAAGTCGCAGGGAAACGCAAACTTATCAACCTTGACTAAAACGTTCTCAACCATCCCTCTGGGGTATTGAACATAGTGATCGGCCAACTCGATGCACATTCGGATGGACTTAGGTTCTCCTAGCCCAAGTCTAGCGTACATAGTATAAGGCATAATGGATATGCTAGCCCCAATATCCGCTAGTGCATTCGCAATGTTTAAATTACCAATTAGACAGGGTATAGTGATACTCCCTGGATCCTTCCTTTTTGGTGGCAACTTGTTTTGCCTCACGGCTGAGCATCGCTCATTCATCATCACCATGGCTTCTTCTACCAATTTGCTCTTATTAGTCAAGAGCTCCTTCAAGTATTTCACATACTTAGGAATTTGGGCAATGGCTTCCACAAACGGAATGTTAATATGAAGCTGCTTCAGATTCTCTAAAAATTGGTGATAATGAGCTTCATCTTTTCCTCGCCTCAAAGCTGCTGGGTAAGGTGGGGGTGGTGCATGATCCTTCGCATATTGTTTATCCCTAGCAATTTGATCAGCTTTTGTGTTCATCCTTGGATTTTTAGCAACCTCCGCTTCCTTCTCCCTTTCAGGCAAAAGCTTCGACACATGATTCTTTTGAAACTTAGGGTTTTCATGACCCTTTCCACTTCTGGTAGTTATTATCTTTGCGTGATCTCATGGGTTGGTTTCGGTGAATCCTGGTAAAGTTCCCGGGGGTCTCTCTTGGAGAACTTTAGATATGCTAGAAATGGTTCCCTCAATTTGCTTGATCGTCGCTCCTTGATTCCGAACTAATGCTTCAATGGTGTCCATCCGCTGTCCAGACCTAGCAATAAATTTCCCGTTAGCGGTCAAAAACTTCCCCATCATTTCTTCCAAATTGGATTTCTTGTCAGGGAAGGTTGCCGAGGGTTGTTCCTTAGTGAAAAACTCTGGCTGAGCCTGGCTGAACTGGCGACCTCCTTTTTGGTATGGTCTTAGGAAAAATTCCCTACTACCTTGGCAGTAGGTTCCGTGAGTTTCCACACATTTAACTTCCTCTCTCACTTCTCCAGAATTCATTTTGGGACAATCTTTGACTAAATGCGTTCCTCCACAGTTGTCACACCCTACTTGGATTGCATGGACAGTCTCGGTCACTTTTTTTTTATGTCTCTTCCCATGCTGTCCAGCTTGGCAGTTATGACGGCGAGTCCATCATCATCGCTAATTGTCCTCTTTCTCCTAGAGGTATCATCATCCCATTACCGAGAATGCTTTGCTTGGTCGCGAATAGCTGCTAAGGCATCCCTAGGAATCTTCTTCGGGATAGGCCCTTGAGCATCTAATTGCTATCTTGTAGCACGATCCACTCCCCTGTAGAATACCATTGTAATTTGTTGTTCGTTTAGGTCGTGCTGTGGACATTTATGCATCAAGTCCTGGTACCTTTCCCATGCTTGGTGCAGTGACTCGTCAAAGTCTTGCTTGAAGTTTCGAATCTCGTTGATCATCTTCGACGTTTTGGATGGCGGGCAGTACATCTTTAGAAACTTTGTGCGGAGATCTTCCCACGTGGTGATGGATCCAGCTGGTTCATTAGTAATCCATCTTTTCGCGGCTCCCTTGAGAGTTTTTGGGAACACTCGGAGCATGACTTGATCGCATGTAATGTTAGGGATGTTGAACATATCGGCGATCTTGACGATTCTCTCCACGTGCTCGTTAGCATCGTCATTCTCCTCTCCTCGAAACGGGTTTTCTCTAAGCTCCTTTAGGAATTGTCCCTTTATCTCGAACTCAACGTTTTTTGCAATCGCGGGCCTCACTACTCCTGGGCCAAGGTCGCTACGCCTTCTGCTCGAATATTCCTCGAGAGTCATGTTGGCGATGTCGTCTGCCATTTCTAAATCTGGTTCCGATTGATCGATGGGTGGTTCAAAAAGAGATCGTAAATATTCTCTAAAATCGTCCTCCAAATACGAATGGTAGAACAAGACTCTTAAATACAATACAACTAAACAATTAATCCCTAAACACAAAATAATACAAATAGACAGGTAAACAAAATTAAATTAAAACTAATAATTTACAGAAAACAAAATCCAATTTACCAAATTGAATCAAACCGCTCCCCGGCAGCGGCGCCAAAAACTTGATGCTATGTAAACAGAGCTTTATTTTAAAATGGAAATTACCTTACTAAATATACACAACTCAGGCAAGAATACCTGGTCATATAATAGTATAGTATGATAAGTCCGAGTCGAACACAGGGAACGGATGTTTAATTAAATAAATTGGAAATTGATACAAATAATGAAAGCAATAAATAATGGTGGCGTTTTAGTTCCGATCGAACAATTAGCAAACAATTATGAAAAATAGTTTATTAAATAAAACTTATTTAGAAAATAAAGAAATGATAAAAGAATTACTTCAAAAGATTATTTAATTCAAATAACAAAAGAAATGCACTTGCTTGGATTACTTTCCTTAGAGTCCGGAAATCATTTTATTGATTCGCTAACATATGGATTTATTGGTGATTTGACAAATATTACCAACTTCCTTACAAGATAGACTGATATAAACACAATTAAGAAAGACACGAGGTTGTTTTCAATACGCTAACAGTTCAATTTAACGTTGCCCACCAAACTGTATTCTAAATTAAACCAACACCGTTTATGAGATTTATTCTTTTGACTTGAATCAACAAAGTCTATAACTAATTAAAGTTATCTTGTTCATCAATGATCATTATCAATTATTAACCCTAACCTGTCAAACTCAATATATTCAGCAACAATCGTCAATTGAAATCAACAATTATCATTAATCTTATAATTAAAAGGAAATCAATCTCAATTAACCATAAAACCACGTTAGGTAATTACTAATAATCATTCAATAACCAAGGATCGTCAAATAAACACGTAAACTTTCAATAAATCCAATTAAATCCGCAAATCAATAATCAATCTGTAATCTAAGTATCATTATCCAAGCAAATACATAAAAGATTTAGCCAATCATGATAATACAGAAAATCAGATTCAATAACATATCAATAGTCATAATCAAATGAAAGAAAGAAATGTATTCGAACCGAAATATCGAAATAATGATTGAACAATTGAACACCCTTGATTCTTCTAGCTTTCTTCCTCCTAAATTGCTCTGAAAATAGTGTTTTTATAGAGAGAAAACGGCTAGAGAAAAGTATAGGTGATAACCCTCAAATGAAAGCAAAATGAGTTATTTAGGGTTTCTGTCGACGCAATCCATACGCCGTATGGATTGAAAAGCCCATGGATCCAACCCGCGTAATCTGGCGGCCCGGCTCACTCAATCCATACGCCGTATGGAAATCCATAGGCCGTATGGATTAAAAAATGTAACTTTTCAGCTCCACGACCTCCAATCTTCAAACTTTAAACTTTTCACCTCCTTTTCTTCAATAATGACTCGTTTTCTGCTTCTTTTCCAATTCAAGGTCCAAATAATTCCTAAATGCAAATATGAACGAATTGAGTATCTTATTCACACAAAATGCATAAGAATTTAATTAAACAAAGGGGTAATTAGCACTATAATTTAGTACATTTTGGCGTTCATCAGTTGTTTAGTGAATGCTCAGTGGTTTCTCAGTGGTTGTTCAATGTTTATTTAGTGTTGATATTGATTATGTGTTATGTGTTTTGTGGATTATTTGTTTAACTGCCTATATGCTTACTAAGCTGTGCGCTTACCCCTTCCGTTGTTTCATGTTTTAGGTGAATGGTTCGGTTGAACCATGTGGATGATTAATGCTTTCAAGATGGTAGTGTGGATATGGAACTAGCCATACGGTTAGATGATGCTCCATCTCTTTTGAATCATTGTTGTTTATTATCAATTGTGTAATTCGCCCAAACAAAGAGTTTTTGAATTAAACTTGTGGTCAATATGTAGTATTTGACTTTGAAAGAGTCAAACATATGTAATATTGAGTAGTGAATTGGTTAAAGTATGGTCATTGTGGTAAACGGGTCGAATAGTGTTAGTCCCTGTTTAATCTAATAAACAATCTATAATAATAAGCTTTGAATTTATTATTGAGTAGTTGCGGAATCACACTCAATGATATAAAGAAGATCAAGAATATTAACTTTAAGAACACAATTAATACCGAAAGCTTCAATCTTATTAATGATATAAGACGAATACACTTTATGTATTAGGGTTACAGAAAACCTTGAAGCTGCGCAAAATTAATCTCTACCAATCTAGGTCTAGAGGATCTCTATTTATAACACATAGAGTCCTATACAATCTCCTACTAATATGGAATAAAATAACTTCCATAACCGACTCAAACTTATCACAATATCATAAACAGTTGTAACTACCAATCTGAAGCTAACAGTTGAAACTATTATACAATCAGTGGTAACTGCTTCAATTGTAATATAAGACTAAGTACAAACACATAATCAGTGTTAACTGCTACACATATAACTAACAGTTACAATTACATAAGCAGTTCTAACTACTTACACACTTATAACTATCAGTTGAAATCAATCTTCAAGCAATTATAACCTCTTGTCTTTTCTCCAATTTTCTTCTATCAGTAGTAACTTTGTGAAGACAGTTTTAACTTTACTAAAAACAGTTTTAATCACTTGTACTCGATAATCTTCTTCTCATCAGTAGCAATTTCAACCCAGATCAGTTTTGACCCAACAATCTCCCCCTAAACTTAATATGTCTTTCACAGCATTAAGTTTCTTCTAATTCTCCATTATGAGCTTTAACAAAACACTTTCAAAACTTTTAATCCTTTCTTCTTTTCCTTCTCTCTATCTCCTCCTTCTTGTAAATCTGATTCAACACCATGTAAACCAAATTATGAGCAACATCATCTATAACAGCAGCTTGCAATCTCGCTTCTCTCATACTCAACAAAAATCTGAGATTTATATCATACATTCTATCTGTCAACATCCAAACAAATATTGCATCTTCCATAATAACCTGATGTACTCCTGGTTTAGCATGATAAATCCAGTGTTTTACCTTGCTAAATGTACTGAATTGAAATGGAAATTATTCTGGTTCAAATATAGCTTTAATCCAATGCCAAGAAACTTTCTCAACAAGATTACCAAACTTCTTTGAATCCAAATTCTTCTCCATACCAATCTCATACATTCTAACCAGATCAACTCTACTGATTCTTTTCACTAAATCCCTGAAAGATCTCCACAAAGATACATTCCCATCTGCTCTTTCAATCTTGATCTTATGAATTTTTATAGGAGTAACAAACTGTTCAACAGACCAGTCAATAATCCCAGGCAAATCAATATTAATCACCTCTGTTTCCACTGGCTGTAACAGAATAAACTCTTTCAACTCAACAACATTCCTTTCTAGATCAGGAATTTCATCAAATTCACTTTGTTTCCTTTCCTTTTCTTCTTTCATTCTTTTCTCAGCTTTTTTTTTTTCTTTCTGTTCCTTCTCTTCCTTTTCTTTCAATTTCTTTTCTTTCTCAGCCTTTTTCCTTTCTTTTTCTTTTCTTTCTTTAACTTCTAGATTCAAAAATTCATCCTTTTCCCATAAACTCTGCAACCTCTCAAGACTCATCTGCTTCAAAGCATACAAAGGAATACATCCACCTTTTAATTTAGCAATCAAATTCTTTTTCAACTGAGCTTTGGTTGGAGGTTTTGCTGCTCTCTTTAATCTAGCCTCCTCTGCCTTCTTCCTTTTCACCTGATTAACCAAAAACTCAATGTCATCTTCCTTTTGTTCTTTCAACAAATATTCATCCCATTCAGTCACTTGTTCCTTTGTCATCTTTACAAACCTACCAGGCTCAATCTCAACATCAATCAAATCTTCTGCATTAAGCTCAGCATATAATCTTTGAGCATACTCAGTATCATGTGCAGTTGTAGCAGCTGACATTGGTTTTGATTTTTTCTTCTTTGGCTCCTCTACCAGCTTTCCCTTGCCCTTATCTTTCGTGTCTATCTTTGGCAAATCTTTCTTTTCATGAATAGGAGCTGCAGGTTCTCTTATCTGAAATCCAGACAAAGATGGTTGTGTAGATTGTTTCTTTGGAGTTTCAACCTTCTTTCCTGTTCCTGTCATCTTAGCAGTTTTAACTGGAATACTTTTCTTTATACTGACATAAGTCTTCTCAAACTGTTTAGCATCAGTCTTTTCCTTTTCCACTGCTACTTCAGGTTTATTAACTTCCTCACCATCATCATCATCAAGTTTTAACTCTTTTGTTTTCTCACCCAAATCAACCTATGCAGTCTTATCAAAAGAACCAATCACTTCTGTATGCACAGATACATCATCATCATCAACAACATCACCTTCCATCACCTCAGTCTCAACAGATTTTTCAACTTCATCTGCTACATCATTAGATTCATTCATCTCAGGTTCCACTGGTGGTGAAGGAGGTGTATGTACAAATTCATCATCATCAGGCCTTTCCATCTCAATCTCTTCATCAATATCATCATTTTCATTTTTATCACCACCATCATTAGCATCATTATTATCATCATCTTCTACTTCTTCTTCTTTGGGAATAAACATTTTCTCCCCCTTTTCAAGATTTCCCCAATTAACCATCTCAGAATCAGTATCCCAAAGACTATACTTTTTACCTCTATGCAAACACTTAAGAACAATCCTCTCCAAAACAGTTAACCTCTTCTGCATCTTCTCAATCAATACATCTTGTTCCTTTCTCTTCTTCTTCTCAGCCACAAACTTAGACCATACATAATCAATCATAGCCGTCAATTCAGTGTTAGTTCTAGCCTCATCACCTTCAGGATGTGACTCATTTGGTGAATCATTGACATCATCAAACTCTGACTCATGCTTAGCATAATCATCAAAGTCCTCTTGGTTCTTGGTACTGGGACCACTAGGATCATCTACAGGTGTAGAATCATGTCCTGGTCTTGCCTCTGATTGGGTCTTATCAATGTTACTTCTGTCCTGCTCTGCCAGTGGGCTAGAAGCAGTATAAGCAGCCCTTTCAGAATAGTCACCCCTCTCCTTATGGACCACATGTTGTTCTGGACCACTGTCCATTGGCTGAGATGTCTGAGCAACATGATCCTAAGACATCTGTGTTTTAGCCTTTTTGGCTCTAGTTGATTTAGCTATTTTGGTCCCTTGTTTTCTTTTGGTACCCCCAGCTGCTGCGGGTTGAGAAGTGGTAGGAGTGACCACTCTCTCAGCAACTGGTTTAGAAATAGTTGGTGGTACTACTTCTATGGTGGAAGGTGCAGAAAGCATAGTAGATTACAATGCTGTAACCTTCCCTGAAAACTTAGTATCTCTCTTTATATTTACAAAAACTTTAGGTTTAAAAGAGAGAATACCAATAACTTTATCAAGTGCAGGTAAAGTAGGAAATTGTTCATTTAAGAACAACTGCACAAAACGTGGATACATCAAAAATTTAATCTCTGGTTTCTCAATATTTCTAAGCATACCAGAAAAAATTAAATTTGCAAAATTGAATCTTTGACCAGTAGCAAGACAAACAATTGCATAAGCAATGTTGCTTCCAAACTGCTCAAAAGATGACCTCTTTGATGATAAGCAGTGTAAAATAGTATGTATCAAAAATATCCATTGATAAGAAAATAAAGTCTTTTGAAAAGTAAATACAATATCCCATCAAACACACAGAGTATCATACATAAAAGAATCATCCATAGATGTTATACCTGCCTCATCGTCTAGCTGTAACGAAGCTCTAACAGTAGCTTCAGTAACCACAACTCGAATATCAACAACTTTTGATACAATACGCTTAATCCCCTGTTCCTCTTCTATCGTTGCATTCACCCAGAAATCGTTGATGTGATCGTGAGAGATTCTGGGTGCCACAGTAAGAGCATGACGAATATGTGAAGCACAAAGAAAATCAATGATTTCTATATCCTCGTGTGCCTCAGCAGGTTTCATCAGATAAGCGATCATATTGTGATCCTTACCAAGTGGTAATTTAACATTTGACGAAGTAGAAGCCATGTTAATCAATAAATCACGCAATCGAATAGAAAAGAAGATGATGTACAGAATTCTGAGAGATAAGCGCAGTGGTATGTATGAGTAAATTTGAAAGCGTAATGGAAAATCCTAAGTGTTGAGAGTTAAATACTGAAATTAGGTCAGTGGTAAACCCTAATTTGACCAAATCCCCTATTATAACTAAAACAGTGTTAACTAATAAAGATAACACGTTCAGTGGTAATCGAGAGATTTAACCAACAGTGATAACCAACACGGTTTTTCAATTACTTGTCTTTTATTTAATAAAGCTAGCAGTTCTAACTTGTACAAGCAGTACCAACCGACCAAGGCAGTGCTAACTTAATACAAATAGTACTTAAAAACCTAGCAATATTAAATAAAGAAAGCAGTGGCATTTTTTTTTATTATTATATATATTTTTTATTATATATATATATATTTTTTTTTAATATCGAAACAGAAAAATTAACTCCAAACAAGCAGTGATAATCACACCTACAGTGGTTAATTTCCAAATAATAGAAATATCACCTGCAGTGTTAACGAAAACAAACAAAAAGATACACATATATAAAGTGTTAACTAAACAACGACAGTGGTAATATGATTATTTCCACTGTTTATACAAAAAGTAAGAAACAGTGATAACAATGCATAATACACACTAACAGTGTTAATTAACACATCAGTATTAACCCAGAATGAAGCACAGTAAATATTATTCACATAAAACAGTGATAAGAAAAATACTTAAGACAAATTTATCATTCCAATACTAGTAACCAAGAATGTGAATCTGCCTACATCAAATGCTTTTGTAAACAGATCAGCAAACTGATTATCAGTATAAACTTTCAAAATTTGAATAAGTCTTTTGTTATTACAGTATCTTATGAAATGATATCTAATCTCAATGTGCTTTGTTTTAGAATGTTTAACTGGGTTATTTAAAATACTGATTGCAGAACTGTTATCAATAAAAATAGGAGTATTAAGAAAGGTAAAACCGTAGTCCAACATCTGATTCTGAATCCAGAGAACCTGTGCACAGCAACTTGCAGCAGCCACATATTCTGCTTCTGTTGTAGATGTAGATACAGTGGTTTGTTTCTTGCATTGCCATGAAACCAGTCTATCTCCTAAAAATTGACAACCCCCTGATGTAGATTTCCTATCCAGATTAGCTCCTCCATAATCACTGTCAGTATAAGCTATCAGATCAAAAGAAGTATGCTTCGGATACTAAAGGCCCAATTTAGGTTGACCCTTTAAATATCTAAAGATTCTTTTGACTGCATGAAGATGTGATAACTTTGGATTAGCTTGAAATCTTGCACATAAGCACACTGCAAACATGATGTCAGATGTTCATCATTGATCTGTAGAGATACATAAGAGACCCAATCATTGATCTGTAGAGATGTTCATCTACACTCTCCCCCTCAAGATCTGCATGTAGTTTCTTGTGTGTTTCCACTGGTGTGTTTGCAACCTTTGCATCTTTGTACCCAAACCGATCCAGTATATCATTCACATATTTACTCTGATGTATAAAGATTCCTTCCTTCTGCTGCTTCACTTGTAGCCCCAAAAAGAATGTTAACTCTTCCATAGAGCTCATCTTTAACTTCTCATGCATCAGTGATTCAAACTCCTTGCAAAGAGTATCCCTTGTTGAACCAAAAATAATATCATCTACATAGACTTGAACTAGTATTATATCATTCTTAATTCGTTTAGTGAACAAGGTTTTATCAATTGCACCCCTTTTGAATCCATTCTTTAGCAGATAATCTGAGAAAGTCTCATACCAGGCTCTAGGTGCTTGATGTAAGCCATATAGAGCTTTTTCCAGTTTGAAAACTTTATCAGGAAATTTGGAATCTTCAAACCCTGGTGGTTGGCATACATAAACCTCTTCCTGTATAGTGCCATACAGAAAAGCACTCTTGACATCCATCTGATAAACAATAAATCCCTTGAATGAAGCATAAGCCAAAAACAATCTGATTGCCTCTATTCTTGCCACAGGTGCAAAAACTTCATCATAATCGATACCCTCTTCTTGTGAATATCCCTATGCAACCAACCTAGCCTTGTTTTTGATCACTATACCTCTTTCATCTTTCTTATTTTTGAAAATCCACTTAGTACCAATTGCCCTCTTTCCTTTGGGCAAATCAACCAATGTCCAGACTTCCTGAATCTTAAATTGAAGCAATTCCTCTTGCATAGCTTCAATCCAACTTGGATCCTTCAATGCTTCAGTGACCTTCTTTGGTTCTATTTGAGACAGAAAACAAGCAAACAAAGGAGTGTTAATTGCTTCTGTATCCAGATTTACCTCTTCGTCATTTGCTGAAGCTTCAAGCACTTGACTTTGATTTCTTGTTATAACAGCTGATTCAATATCACCTATTACATTCTCAAGTGGATGATATTTGTGAGTAATGTACTAAGATGTTGCTGTTTCTGGTATCTCCACCTCCAACTTGGTATAATTTCCATCCTGTCCAGACTCTTCACTTGACACTTCTCCTGAAATTCTCTTTGACAATGTAGTAGTGCTCATTAAATGCAAATAATTCATCTGATCCTGCTCCTTGTCAAGTTGCTTTGTTGGTGTCTGCTCAACATTCTCATCTATTTTTGAAAACTTCTGTGCTGGACTCATCTCACTTTCTTCTTCACTATCTTCCAGAATTGGTCTATCAGAATCATCAACATGAGTAAATGGTGTTTCATCTGGTTTTTCTGATTCTGAACTTGGTGATGACTTTGATTGATCAGATTCAAACACTTCTGGGGGATCAGGAGACCAAATTGGAAATAAAATATACTCCAATGAGTCATTCTTCTTTCCAACTGGCATTCCTGATGCTGTTGTACCTTCTCCAACACCTGTTCCTTCATTTGTACCTGCACTAGAATCTACATTTGTATATCTAAAAGCAGTGTTAAGTGCATCAATATCAAACAATGACTCAGGACATTTTCCATCAGGATTAACAGTGTTTTCATTAAAAGTGATGTTCATTGACTCTTCTATTATCCTGGTCCTTTGATTGAATACCCTATACGCCTTACTTTGAATAGTGTAACCAACAAATATACCTTCATCTGCCTTGCTCTCAAACTTTCCTAAGTGATCTTTGGTATTTAGGATTGTACAAGGACACCCAAAAATTTTTAAGAAACTAACCAATGGCTTTTTCTTAAATCTAAGTTCATATGGTGTCTTGTTATGAGGTTTGACTACTAATACCCTATAATAGAACATAGCATGTAGTGCTAACTGCTTCTGCCCAGAAAGACATAGGTAACTTTGCATCAGATAACATAGTCCTAGCAGCCTCAATTAGTGTCCTATTCCTCCTTTCAGCTACTCCATTTTGTTGAGGAGTTCTAGGTGCACTAAATTCTCTCTTAATACCTTTAACTTCACAGAATTTATCTATCTCATGATTTTAAAATTATGTTCCATTATCACTTCTGATGATCTTAACCTTTTTATCGATTGGATTTTTCATCTTAGTTATAAATGATCCAAGTATTTCACTTGTCTCATCTTTTGTCCTAAGAAAGAAAACCCATGTAAATCTAGTATAATCATCAATAATGACAAGGCAGTAAGACCTTTTCCCCATACTACTTATATTGGTTAGTCCAAATAAGTCCATATGCAATAAGTGTAAGGGTGTGCAGTTTGTATTCACAGTTTTGGACTTAAAAGAGGATTTGTGTTGCTTTCCTTTTTGACAAGAAACACAATGATCTTCACATGAATAAACCTTTTCAGGCAAACCACTAACAAGCTTGTTTTTGACAAGTTTATTAATGGTTTTGAAATTCATGTGACACATCCATCTATGCCACAGTTCAGATTCATTCACACTTGTTTTGGAAATAAGACAGTTTAAATTGGGTTGAGGTGTCATATTTGCTAAGTCACACTTATATACATTATCTTGCCTTGGAATTCTCATTAAAATAATGTTTTCTAGTATTTTGAATTCCTTGGACAAGATAAGGCATTCAGTGTCAGTAAAATGAACTGGGTTCTTTTTATCTGTGATTTGACTCACACTTAGCAAATTATACCTCAGTTGTTCCACAAAATAAACATTATCAAAAATTAGCTTTTCACTCTGAACTGTTCCTTTGCCTGTGATCCTTCCCCCTTTTAGATTGCTTCCAAAAGCTACATATCCACCATCAAAAGATTTGAAGTCCTGTAGCTTTTCTTTGTCTCCAGTCATGTGCCTTGAGCAGCCACTATCAATATGCCATAAGCTCTTTGGCTTGCCCTGCACAAACAATCAAAAAGAGAATTAATTTCTCTTGGGAACCCAAACCAATTTGGCTTTGGGTTTCCCTTGTGCATTCACATAATCAACTTTCTTGAAGATTATTGATTGTGATGCACTGTTGGTATTTGGACCTGTTAATTTATCAGACTTAATAGGTGTTGGGATCTGAGCTGATTTAATCAACTATTGAGTGGAATGCTAGCCACTGTTAGTGTTAATGCTTGCCGCGGTTAGAAGAATTGAAGACTAGCCACTGCTAGTATGTTTGAGTTGCTGCCACTGTTTGTTATATACTTAGAATTAGTGAAGTATATTGTGTAGCCACTGTTAGTGGAGAATACACATAGCCACTGTTAATGTAATTAATGAGTCGGTTAGTTTGTTTGAGTTATTTATGGGATAAGTACGTATACCATAATAACTACATATTGTATAGGACTCTATGATTTATAAATAGAGATCCTGGTAGCCTAAGATAGATATACAATATAGGTTACAATTAGCTTCAAGGTGAGAACCCTAATACTCAAGTGTATTCGTATTATTCACGTAATAATATTGAAGCTTTTGGTGATAATTGTTTTACGTGCATGTTACATAAACAATCTTCTTCATAGTTGTTAATTATTATTCCGCAACATATTAACAATTTAATTCAAAACAATATTACAAAGATCGTTAAGGGATTGTCAAGTGGTATCAGAGCAAGTTTTTGTTTTGATATTCAAGAAGTTTGAAGGTTGAAGTTTTTCTGAACAAGTTATAGCAATGGCGACAGAGAATAATGAAGGTATTCAGGCAACGAAAATTCCAATGCTTAAGCCTGATGAATTTGACTTGTGGAAAGTCAGAATCAAACAATATATGCTTCTGGTTGATTACCAGATGTGGGATATTGTTGTCAATGGTCCAGACTATCCAGTTGATGGAGATGGTGTCAGACAAAAGAGACCACCACCAACATCTGATGCAGAACGCAAAGTTAGATCTACAGAATGCAAAGCACTTAGCACTTTACTTCTTTCTATTCCCAGTGAATATCAAAGAAGATTTGAAAACTGTGAAGATGCTAAGGTACTAATGGAGGCCATTCAAAAGAGATTTGGTGGTAATGCTAGCACCAAGAAGAATAAAAGGTCTCTTCTCAAACAACAGTATGAGAACTTTGGTTCTGTAAAGTCTGAAACCTTGACTCAGACTTTTGATAGGTTTACAAAGCTAGTTGGTGAATTAGAAAATCATGGTGTTAAGATTGATCAGGATGATCTTAACAGAAAGTTTCTAAGGTCATTAAGTGAAGAGTGGACAATCTATACTGTTGGCTTAAGGCAAAGTGCAGACTTGGACACAAAGGAATTGGAAGATATATATAATGACTTGAGAAATTTTGAACCAGAGATAGATAGTAAGAAGCAGACTTCTGGATATAGTCACAATGCTGCTTTCATGTCTGTGGATGGAACAAAAGTAGAGACAAGTCATAAAAGCTCTACTTATGTTTTAGGAGGAGGTGGATCATCATCAAATAGCTCTAATGATCAGATGTTGGAATCTTTCTTTGCTAGTAATGTGAATTCTTCACTTACTAATGAAGACTTAGACCAATTTGATGGAGATGATCTAGAGGAGATGGATATTAAGTTGCAGATTGCTTTGATCACTCAGAGGGCAAAGAGATTCAAAAAGAGAACTGGGAGAAACAACTTTGCATACAAGAGGAATGATGCAAGTTGGTTTGATAAGAGTAAAATAGAGTGCTTCAATTGTCATAAGATGGGGCACTTTGCAAGGGAATGTAGGAGTCCAAGTCAAGAGCAGAATGTGCAGAGGAGAAACATACCAGTTCAAGGAGGCACATCTAATGCATTGGTGTCTCAAGATGGCCATTACTGAATCTGACAAGAAGTCAGATGTTCCTTATGAGGTACAAGTTAAATTATGTTCTGTTGTTTGTAAACAAACTGTTAAACATTACAGGGATCATAATTTAAGAGTGTGTGATGAACTTAAACAATGGGAAATCAAAAATAAACACACTATAGCAGTCATTGAAAATCTGGAAAATCAAATAAAGGCATATGAAGTCAATGCAACACAGTTTAAATATGACATTGAATATGCTAGGTGGGAAAGAGACACTTTTAAAGATAAAGTAGAGTTGTTGTCTAAGAAACTTACTGAGGTCACATATGAAAGAGATAGCATAAGACTTGATGTAAGTAAATTAGAACATGCTTCTAAAAGTGTAAACAAACTTATTGATTCACAGATTCATGATAAACTTAAGAATGGAATAGGGTACAATAATGTACCTCCACCTTATAATCACACCTACTTTCCTCCTAAAAGTGAAATTGATGTCAATTCACTTAAAACAGGAATGATAGATGAGGTTAAAAAGGCTGATCCAATCAAAAGTTTATCTGATGATGAGATGTTTGTTGAAGGTGAAGTTAGTGATTGGACTGAAGAAGATGATCAGTGTGATAGAACATCTGAGAGTGAGAGTAGTGTAAAATCTGAATCATCTAATTCATCATGTGAGGTTAAGAAAAGAGTAACTGGTTTAGTTTCAGAGCTGAATGGTGAAAAACTAGAAGAGGGTAAGAAGATGTTTCAAGAAAAAGCTAAGCAACAAAAAAACATGTGAGCAAAACTAATAAAACTAGGGGTGGTCTAGGTTATATTAGAAAAACAGTTCAACAAGAATCTAAGATTGTGAAAGATAATTGTGTTAATTGTGCTTGCAAAACTAGATTTTCTGAACCAAAACCATTTAATAAAACTGCACCAAGAGGCAATCAGAGAAACTGGAACCAAATGGTTTCACAAAGATTGGGGCAGAATTTTCAGATGGTCAAAGAAAAATCTTGTTATATCTGTGGAAGAACTAATCATCTTCAACATGATTGTCATCATAATCCTAAGAATTTTAATAGGATTGTGAAACCATTGTGGACAGCAGCTAACATGATTAATAAACAAAATTTTAAATCAAAAGTTAGTCATGTAGCCACTGTCAAGAAGATGAACAAGGCTAACAGTGGTACAACTGCAGCCACTGCTACTTATGCTGCAGTGGTACCACCAAACAAAGCCAACAGAGGCATCAAGACTAAAACAGTGGGACGGGTTACCACTGTTAAGCATGGTGGCACTGCTAGTGTTAAAAATTCTAGAAAAATGTATAAACCAAGGCATGCTACCACTGCTAGAGTGATTAACACAGGACTAAGGGTAACCACTGTTAGGCCTATAACCACTGTTAACTCTGATATCAGTTGGATATGGAAACCACAGAACACATATGAACCCAAAGTTTCCAAATCCAACAGTGCATCAAAATCAATTATCTTACAGAAAGTTGATTTTCATGATGCACGTGGGAAACCCAAAACCAAATTGGTTTGGGTTCCCAAGAGAAACTAATTCTCTTCTTGATTATTTGTGCAGGGCAAGCCAAAGAGCTTATGGCATGTGGATATTGGCTGCTCAAGGCACATGACTGGTGACAAGGAAAAGCTACAGGACTTCAAATCTTTTGATGGTGGATATGTAGCATTTGGAAGCAATCAAAAAGGAGGGAAGATAACAGGCAAAGGAACAGTTCAGAGTGAAAAGCTAAGTTTTGATAATGTTTATTTTGTGGAACAACTGAGGTATAATTTGCTAAGTGTAAGTCAAATTACAGATAAAAAGAACCCAGTTCATTTTACTGACACTGAATGCCTTATCTTGTCCAAGGAATTTAAAATACCAGAAAACATGATTTTAATGAGAATTCCAAGGCAAGATAATGTATATAAGTGTGACTTAGCAAATATGACACCTCAACCTGATTTAAACTGTCTTATTTCTAAAGCAAGTGTGACTGAATCTGAACTGTGGCATAGAAGAATGTGTCACATGAACCACAAAACCATTAATAAACTTGCTAAAAACAAGCTTGTTAGAGGTTTACCTGAAAAGGTGTATTCATGTGATGATCATTGTGTTGCATGTCAAAAAGGCAAACAACTCAAGTCTTCTTTTAAGTCCAAAAGTGTGAATACCAACTGTACACCCTTTTACTTATTGCATATGGACTTATTTGGACCAACCAACATAAGTAGCATGGGTAAAATGTCTTATTGCCTTGTAGTAATTGATGATTATACCAGGTTTACATGGGTTTTCTTTCTTAGAACAAAAGATGAGACAGGTGAAATACTTAGATCATTTATAACTAAGATGGAAAATCAATTGGATCAAAAGGTTAAAATCATCAGGAGTGATAATGGAACAGAATTTAAAAATTATGAGATGGATAAGTTCTGTGAAGTTAAAGGTATTAAGAGAGAGTTTAGTGCACCTAGAACCCCACAACAAAATGGAGTAGCTGAAAGGAGGAATAGGACACTCATTGAGGCAGCTAGAACTATGCTATCTGATGCAAAACTACCTATGTCTTTCTGGGCAGAGGCAGTTAGCACAGCTTGCTATGTTCAGAACAGGGTCTTAGTTGTTAAGCCTCATAACAAGACACCATATGAACTTTTGTTTAGTAGGAAACCACTTGTTAGTTTCTTAAAATCTTTTAGGTGTCCATGTACCATCTTAAATACCAAAGATCACTTAGGAAAGTTTGAAAGCAAGGCAGATGAGGGTATATTTGTTGGTTACTCTATTCAAAGCAAGGCATATAGGGTATTCAATCAAAGGACCATGATCATAGAAGAGACCATGAACATAACCTTCAATGAGAATACATCTAATCCTGATGGGAAAGGTCCTAAGTCTTTGTTTGATATTGATGCACTTAACACTGCTTTTAGATATCCAAATGTAGATTCAAGTGCAGGGACAAGTACAGGTTCAAATGGAAGTGCAAGGAATGGACAAGTTGCAGCAGACACAGGAATGACATATGGAAAGAAGAATGATTCATTGGAATACATCTTATTTCCAATATGGTCTCCTGATCCCCCTGAAGTGTTTGCAACTGATCCATCAATATCATCCAAGAGTTCAGAGGGTGATGAATCTGATGGGAATCCTTTCATGAGTATCTTTGAATCTGATGAACAGAGTAATGAACAGAGTTATGAAAAGGGTGAAGAACAGTGTGATAAGAGTCCAGAACAGCAACTTTTAAAGAATCTAAACAATTTCACTAAGAATACTAGACATGTTGTTGATTCTATTACTACAGATGTGTCTAAAATTCTGAGTGATGAGGTTCCTGAACAGACTCCAACTAAGCAAATTGGTAAGGAGACTAGGCTGGATTATTTACAGTTCATGAGCACAACTCCATTGTCAAAAAGGATTTCAAAAGAAAGGTCAAGTGAAACTTCTGGTCATGATGAGAATTATACAAACTTGGAAACTGGATTACATGAAACATCTACATCTAATTATATTGTTCACAGAGATCATCCTCTTGAACAAGTAATTGGTGATGTTGGTTCTGCTGTACAAACTAGACAGCAAACTAAGATCAGTGAAGATGAACTCCATACCTCTTTATATGTATGTTTCCTATCTCAAGTTGAACCAAATAAGGAAGTGGAAGCTCTTAAAGATCCCAGTTGGATTAAAGCAATGCAGGAGGATTTGTTACAATTTAAGATTCAGAATGTGTGGACTTTAGTTGATCTACCAAAAGGAAAAAGGGCAATTGGAACAAAGTGGATCTTCAAGAATAAGAAGGATGAGAGAGGGATACTGATTAAGAATAAAGCAAGATTGGTGGCACAAGGGTATACTCAGGAGGAAGGCATTGATTATGATGATGTCTTTGCTCCTGTAGCAAGAATAGAAGCAATCAGGTTATTCTTGGCATATGCATCATACCAAGGCTTCAAAGTCTATCAAATGGATGTCAAGAGTGCATTTCTGTATGGCACAATTGATGATGAAGTATATGTTTGCCAACCACCAGGCTTTGAAGACCCCAAGTATCCAGATAGAGTATGCAGATTGGATAAGGCTCTTTATGGCTTGCATCAAGCACCTAGAGCCTGGTATGAAACTCTATCTGTTTACTTATTGGAAAATGGTTTTAAAAGAGGTACCATTGACAAGACACTGTTTACCAAAAAGATTCACAATGATATCCTATTGGTACAAGTGTATGTTGATGATATTATCTTTAGGTCTACTAAAGATTCCTTGTGTAAGGAGTTTGAGAAACTAATGCATCAGAAGTTCAAGATGAGTTCTATGGGTGAACTTACTTTCTTTTTGGGACTTCAAGTCAAGCAGAGGTCAGATGGTATCTTTATCAATCAGGGCAAATATGTTAAAGACATTCTGGACAGATTTGGCTACAAAGATGCTAAAATAGCTAGCACACCCATGGAGACACACAAGGCATTACATGCAGATCTTGAGGGGGAGGATGTAGATGTACATCTATATAGATCTATGATTGGTTCTCTCATGTATCTCACCTCTTCCAGACCAGATATTATGTTTGATGTATGTGTGTGTGCTAGATATCAAGCCAATCCAAAGCAATCACATATGTATGCAGTGAAAAGGATTTTTAGATATTTAAAGGGTCAACCACAATTGGGCCTTTGGTATCCAAAGAGTTCTTCCTTTGAACTCATGGCTTTCACAGATAGTGATTATGGTGGAGAGAATTTGGATAGAAAGTCTACCTCAGGAGGGTGTCAATTTCTAGGAGAAAGATTGGTGTCATGGCAATGCAAGAAGCAGACCAATGTATCCATTTCAACAGCAGAGGCAGAGTATGTTGCTGCATCAAGCTGCTGTGCTCAAGTACTTTCGATTCAGAATAAGATGGTGGATTATGGTCTGACTTTTCTAAATACTCCTATTTATATTGATAATAACTCTGCAATTAGTATCATTAACAATCATGTTAAGCATTCTAAGACCAAAGATATTGAAATTAGATATCACTTCATTAGAGATTGTAATGAAAAGAGATTGATCCAAATCTTTAAAATTCATACTGATAATCAATATGCAAATCTTTTCACAAAGGCTTTCGATGTGGGAAGGTTTACATTTTTGGTCACCAGTATAGGAATGATCAATCTAACTTAAACTATGTTTGGAATTCGAATTGATACTAACAGTGGTTCTTTATAAAGAATAGTGCTTTATGTTCCAAGTGTTTACCGCTGTTAGCTTCAATGTGCTTTCAGTTGGTACCACTGTTAGAACATTTGTGCCACTCTCTTTATAAAACTGCCACTGCTTGTACACTTTTGTGACGTTATCGTCACTGTTTGTTTTTTAGCTAAGCACTGTGCAGGTTCCTAGCCACTGTCAGAAGACATTGCTACTGCTGGAACTAACGTTTTATTTTTATTATTTTATTTTATTATTATTTTCTATTTTTATTGTTTGATAAAAATTAAAAAAAATAAAAAAAAAAGCTGTGTTTGGCACTGCTAGTACTAAGTTTTGGTTACCTTGGTCGGTTGCCTCTGCTAGTTCTAGTAGCTGTTAATAGCTTTATAAGTATTATTGTTTGAAAAATTGTTTAAGTGTCTCTCACTGTTAGGTATTTCTTATACCTTCCCACTGTCAGTTATCTCGGACAGTGCCACTGTTGGTTCTATTTCCTAGGGCTTGGCACTGCTCTTATAACTAACAGTATTTAGACCTAAAACTCTTCAATTTTTCATTACGTTTTCATATTTTCTCTTATAACCACTGCGATTACAATCAAACCACTTCTTCTTCGACAATCAATCTACGTTCATGGCGTCTTCTTCTTCGTCTGATTCAACTCTGAGTGTTTATGAGGAACACAATATGATCGCTTTTCTGATGAAACCCTCAAGTGCACAGAATTTCATACAGATTGTTGATTTTCTTCGTTCAAGTTATATCTTTCATGCACTTACCGTATCTCCAAGGGTTTCAAGAGGTCATTTAAACGAGTTTTGGAAGAATGCCAATCTGGAAGTGGTTTCGGGCAAAGATCAAACAGTCTCGGAAGTTCAAGAAACTAAGGTGGTGGTTACAGAGGAAGTATTACGAGAAGTTCTTCTTCTTGATGATGCCACAGGTATAACTTCTTTAGATGACACAGTTTTGTATGATAATTTACGATTAATGGGGTATGAAGGTGATTATACACGCTTTACATTTTTTAAATCATTCTTTAGCCCTCAACGGAAATTTTTAATTCATACAATTCTTCACTGTGTGTCATCTAAGAGAACTGCATATAATGAATTTGGAACACAAATAGCCTATGCACTTGTGTGCTTGGCTACGGGTCAAAATTTTAATTTTTCCAAATACATACTTGATGGCATGATTCGAAATATAACAAAGGGAAAGAAGGATATGTTTATTATGTATCTAAGATTTGTGCAACTTGTTTTGAATAAACAAGTTATTAATTTGGTTGCACAATCTTCTGTTATTGGTGTTGGTACTCTTTCTGCAAGAACTTTTACAGAGATGAGTAAAAATACCAATAAGAGATTTTTTGGGAAGGAAACAGCATTGTTTTCTACAATGCTTCATGCTCCTTCCACCACAGATGTAGTACCACCAACTACATCTGAACCACTTGGCGACATGCCAGTAGAACCAACTGCGCCTGAACACACACCTAGTGGGGGTACCAAACGAAAACAAGGGACCACACAGCCTACCCAATTTAAACCAAAGAAAAGGAAATTGAAACAGGCAAATGAGGCTCCTACTGCTCATTTGTCTCTGTCAAATGTAACACCACAGCAGGTGACCATTGAGGAGATGGTTGGTCATTCTGGAAGGGCTGCCACTACTCCTTCTAGTCCACTGACAAAGGAGGGCAGTGGTAACATACATAAGACCCAACCATAGGCAACTTCTAATGCTGAACCTATGGGTAATGAAGCAGGTGAAGGTCCCAGTACCAAGAAAAAAGGGACTTCTGTTGATCATGCTAGGCATGAGGCAAATGATGATTTTGTCAATGATTCATCTAGGAGGTCACACTCTAATGATGATGAGGCTAGAACTACTATTGAATTGACGAATGTACAATTGACAGAAGCTGTGGATTTGCTATGGGATAGTTTGTTGAAAGAGAAAAGGGTCAATAAATCTCAGGATGCAAAGCTAGCAGAGCAGGCTGCTAAGATTGTGGAACAGGGGCAAGTGATTGAAGATTTAAAGGACAGAATTAGTGTTTTGGAGAATGTGGTGGTGAAGTTTTTGAAGGAAAATAAGGTTGATGAGAATGTTGAAAACCCTTCCAACAAGGGGGAGAAAAATAGAGAAGATGAGATCAGAGATGATGCAGAAAATGATGTATTTATGGCTGACTTGAGTGATCATGTAAATGGTAACAGTGAGAAGATTGATGAGGTTGATAAGGATGCAGAGGTGTTAATGGATGATGTGCAGAATGGTGTTGAAAGTGTTTTTCAACAAGATGAAGAGGTAGTAGATGAAACTGAAGCTAGTGTGGAAACAAAAAACATGGAAGCTGGTTATGATGGTGTGATTTCAGTGGATGATGATGATGCTAAGACTGAGGGGGAGTCAATTTTTGTGAAGCAAGAGTCTGAAGTTGAGAAACCAAAGGTGACAATGGGGAGGAAAAAGTCAATTCCATTGACTAAGTCTGAAAGCTGCAAGTTTTGAGTCACCAAAGAAACCCAAGTCAGAGAGAGCTAAATCTGTAACTCCCACTGTTAGGCATAAGATTCTACCCACTGCTACTTATGTTGGTTGGTCCAAATAAGTCCATATGCAATAAGTAAAAGGGTGTACAGTTGGTATTCACACTTTTGGAATTAAAAGAAGACTTGTGTTGTTTGCCTTTTTGACATGCAACACAATGATCATCACATGAATACACCTTTTCACGTAAACCTCTAACAAGCTTGTTTTTAGCAAGTTTATTAATGGTTTTGTAGTTCATGTGACACATTCTTCTATGACACAGTTCAGATTCAGTCACACTTGCTTTAGAAATAAGACAGTTTAAATCAGGTTGAGGTGTCATATTTGCTAAGTCACACTTATGTACATTATCTTGCCTTGGAATTCTCATTAAAATCATGTTTTCTAGTATTTTAAATTCCTTGGACAAGATAAGGCATTCAGTGTCAGTAAAATGAACTGGGTTCTTTTTATCTGTAATTTGACTTACACTTAGCAAATTATACCTCAGTTGTTCCACAAAATAAACATTATCAAAACTTAGCTTTTCACTCTGAACTGTTCCTTTGCCTTTTATCTTCCCTCCTTTTGGATTGCTTCCAAATGCTACATATCCATCATCAAAAGATTTGAAGTCCTGTTCCTTGTCACCAGTCATGTGCCTTGAGCAGCCACTATCCACATGCCATAAGCTCTTTGGCTTGCCCTGCACAAATAATCAAGAAGAGAATTAGTTTCTCTTGGGAACCTAAACCAATTTGGTTTTGGGTTTCCCATGTGCATCATGAAAATCAACTTTCTGTAAGATAATTGATTATGATGCACTGTTGGATTTGGAAACTTTGGGTTCATATGTGTTCTTTGGTTTCCATATCCAACTGATATAGTCCTAACAGTGGTTACCCTTAGTCCTGTGTTAATCACTCTAGCAGTGGTAGCATTCCTTGGTTTATACATTTTTCTAGAATTTTTAACACTAGCAGTGCCACCATGCTTAACAGTGGTAACCCGTCCCACTGTTTTAGTCTTGATGCCTCTGTTGACTTTGTTTGGTGGAACCACTGCAGCATAAGTAGCAGTGGCTGCAGTTGTACCACTGTTAGCCTTGCTCATCTTCTTGATAGTGGCTACATGATTAACTTTTGATTTAAAATTTTGTTTATTAATCATGTTAGCTGCTGTCCACAATGGTTTCACAATCCTATTAAAATTCTTAGGATTATGATGACAATCATGTTGAAGATGATTAGTTCTTCCACAGATATAACAAGATTTTTCTTTGACCATCTGAAAATTCTGCCCCAATCTTTGTGAAACCATTTGGTTCCATTTTTTCTGATTGCCTCTTGGTGCAGTTTTATTAAATGGTTTTGGTTCAGAAAATCTAGTTTTGCAAGCACAATTAACACAATTATCTTTCACAATCTTAGATTCTTGTTTAACTGTTTTTCTAATATAACCTAGACCACTCCTAGATTTATTAGTTTTGCTCACATGTTTTTTTGTTGCTTAGATTTTTCTTGAAACATCTTCTTACCCTCTTCTAGTTTTTCACCATTCAGCTCTGAAACTAGACCAGTTACTCTTTTCTTAATCTCACATGATGAATTAGATGATTCAGATTTTACACTACTCTCACTCTCAGATGTTCTATCACACTGATCATCTTCTTCAGTCCAATCACTAACTTCACCTTCAACAAACATCTTATCATCAGATAAACTTTTGATTGGATCAGCCTTTTTAACCTCATCTATCATTCCTGTTTTAAGTGAATTGACATCAATTTCACTGTTAGGAGGAAAGTAGGTGTGATTATAAGGTGGAGGTACACTATTGTACCCTATTCCATTCTTAAGTTTATCATGAATCTCTGAATCAATAAGTTTGTTTACACTTTTAGAAGCATGTTCTAATTTACTTACATCAAGTCTTATGCAATCTCTTTCATATGTGACCTCAGTAAGTTTCTTAGAAAACAACTCTACTTTATCTTTAAAAGTGTCTCTTTCCCACCTAGCATATTCAATGTCATATTTAAACTGTGTTGTATTGACTTCATATGCCTTTATATGATTTTCCAGATTTTCAATGACTGCTATAGTGTGTTTATTTTTGATTTCCCATTGTTTAAGTTCATCACACACTCTAAAATTATGATCCCTGTAATGTTTAACAGTTTGTTTACAAACAACAGAACATAATTTTACTTGTACCTCATAAGGAATATCTGACTTCTTGTCAGATTCAGCAATGGCCATAAGACAATGATTCTTCTCCACATGTTCCTCTTGATCACTCCAGTCAAATCCTAGTCCATCTTGAGACACCAATGCATTAGATGTGCCTCCTTGAACTGGTATGTTTCTCCTCTGCACATTCTGCTCTTGTCTTGGACTCCTACATTCCCTTGCAAAGTGCCCCATCTTATGACAATTGAAGCACTCTATTTTACTCTTATCAAACCAACTTGCATCATTCCTCTTGTATGCAAAGTTGTTTCTCCCAGTTCTCTTTTTGAATCTCTTTGCCCTCTGAGTGATCAAAGCAATCTGCAACTTAATATCCATCTCCTCTAGATCATCTCCATCAAATTGATCTAAGTCTTCATTAGTAAGTGAAGAATTCACATTACTAGCAAAGAAAGATTCCAACATCTGATCATTAGAGCTATTTGATGATGATCCACCTCCTCCTGAAACATAAGTAGAGCTTTTATGACTTGTCTCTACTTTTGTTCCATCCACAGACATGAAAGCAGCATTGTGACTATATCCAGAAGTCTGTTTCTTACTATCTATCTCTGGTTCAAAATTTCTCAGGCCATTATATATATCTTCCAATTCCTTTGTGTCCAAGTCTGCACTTTGCCTTAAGCCAACAATATAGATTGTCCACTTTTCACTTAATGACCTTAGAAACTTTCTGTTAAGATCATCCTGATCAATCTTAACACCATGATTTTCTAATTCACCAACTAGCTTTGTAAACCTATCAAAAGTCTGAGTCAAGGTTTCAGACTTTACAGAACCAAAGTTCTCATACTGTTGTTTGAGAAGAGACCTTTTATTCTTCTTGGTGCTAGCATTACCACCAAATCTCTTCTGAATGGCCTCCATTAGTACCTTAGCATCTTCATAGTTTTCAAATCTTCTTTGATATTCATTGGGAATAGAAAGAAGTAAAGTGCTAAGTGCTTTGCATTCTGTAGATCTAACTTTGCGTTCTGCATCAGATGTTGGTGGTGGTCTCTTTTGTCTGACACCATCTCCATCAACTGGATAGTCTGGACCATTGACAACAATATCCCACATCTGGTAATCAACCAGAAGCATATATTGTTTGATTCTGACTTTCCACAAGTCAAATTCATCAGGCTTAAGCATTGGAATTTTCGTTGCCTGAATACCTTCATTATTCTCTGTCGCCATTGCTATAACTTGTTCAGAAAAACTTCAACCTTCAAACTTCTTGAATATCAAAACAAAAACTTTCTCTGATACCACTTGACGATCTTTGTAATATTGTTTATGATATACGTAGTTATTATGGTATACGTACTTATCCCATAAATAACTCTAAAAAACTAACCGACTCATTAATTACATTAACAGTGGCTACGTGTATTCTCCACTAACAGTGGCTACACAATATACTTCACTAATTCTAAGTATATAACAAACAGTGGCAGCAACTCAAACATACTAGCAGTGGCTAGTCTTCAATTCTTCTAACCGCGGCAAGCATTAACACTAACAGTGGCTAGCATTCCACTCAATACTTGATTAAATCTGCTCAGATCCCAACAATCTCCCCCTAAACTTAATCAATCTAGCATTGCATTAAGTTTCTTCGGTTTTCTTCAATCTTTTGTAGGAGACTTGGACCATTTCTTGTTTGATTGACACCTTTTGTGATACTGATTCAAAATCTTATACACTATATCCTTGCCCTTATCAGTCTTCACAGCCACTTGTAATTTCTTTTTGACTAAATGTTCCAAAAGTGCTAAACTTAGAACATAGTCTCTCTCTTCCAGCATATACAAGTATTTCCCATTCTTCACTGCAATACAGTATACCCCTGCTCTAGCATAATGTCTCCAGTTGACAATCATCTCAGAACACATAAATATTTCTCCAAAAAGTTCTGGTTCGAACATCATTTTCAACCATTCCCACACATTCCTTTCAATAGCAACTGTAATCAGCTTCACATCCTTTTCCAAAGCTATTTTGTACATATCATACACATCAAAGTAATTTATTCTTTTCAGAATCTCTCCCATTGATTTATGAAATGTTACAACTCCATTTCTCCTTTCAATTCTGATTTCATAAGACACTTCAGGAGTTCTCAAACAAATTCCTTCCCATTTAATAATTTCTGAAAACTCTTTATCACCCATATTGATATTCTCAGATCTATCAGGCTTTTCCATTATCATCTAATCCAAAATCTTCTCATCTCTATCTAAATCAATCACTTGATCATCTGAACTTTGAATTATCTGAAAAGTTCTCTTATGACTTTCAACTCTCACTCTTAACTCTTCAGCCTTTATCTTTTCCTCTTTCTCCTTCTCAAGCTCTTCATCTATCAAAGCATATCTTTCTTTCAACTTTTTCTGAATTTCCTCATTTTCTTTCCTCTTCTTTTCCAACCTCTCTCTTGCTTTAGGATTCACTAATGGATCATTATCATACATTTCTTGTAACTCTTCCAAAGACATTTTCCTTAATCTCATAGTAGAAATCCTATCTCCTCTCAATTTACATACCAATGAATTTTTTAATTCTGCCCTTGATGGTTTCTTTGCTTCTCTTTTAGCAACTTGTTTTTCTCTCTTCTCTCTCTTACCTCTTTCAATGATCTGTTTCAATGATACTTGCAGAGGATTGCCTTTCTTCTTTTCAATATATGCATTAAACACATAATCATCTTCCAAGCCTTTAGCTTTCATCTCTGCATAAATTCTGCTTGCTTCCTTTGTCATTTTTACCACCTGTCCAGATGTAAGCAACACATCTACTTCATCAATCTCTGGTACAGATGTCTGAATAGGCACAGATCTCTTCTTCTCAGCGGCACTTCTCTTTTCAGCTTTAATTCTTTCCTGTTCATATATTTCTGCATGTAATCTTAAAGCCACCTCATGATCATGCTCAATACTCTATGGTACTAGCTTCTCCTTTTTCTTTGGCTTTTCTTCCAATTTACCCTTACCTTTATCTTTTGGATCAATCTTGGGAAGCTTAGAATCAGGTTTAGGCAAATTAGTAGTTTCTCTAATTGTAAATGGTACCTCAATTCTTCTAGCAGTGGGAGGTCTTTGAATAGTGGTTGGTTGAGTTGTAGCAGTGGTTTGAGGTTCAGAGGTAGCAGTGGCTTGAGGTTTTGTAGTAACAGTGGTAGGTTCTGTAACAGTGGTAGTAGTTGATGTAACAGTGGTTGGAGCAGTGGTTGTGGTTTGATTTGGGTTAACAGTGGTAAGCTTAGGTTTACTACTAGCAGTGCTTTGAACACAACTAGCAGTGGCAGGTGTAGATTTTGCAGTAGCAGTGGGTAGAATCTTATGCCTAACAGTGGGAGTTGCAGATTTAGCTCTCTTTGACTTGGGTTTCTTTGGTGACTCAAAACTTGCAGCTTTCAGACTTAGTCAATGGAATTGACTTTTTCCTCCCCATTGTCACCTTTGGTTTCTCAACTTCAGACTCTTGCTTCACAAAAATTGACTCCCCCTCAGTCTTAGCATCATCATCATCCACTGAAATCACACCATCATAACCAGCTTCCATGTTTTTAGTTTCCGCACTAGCTTCAGTTTCATCTACTACCTCTTCATCTTGTTGAAAAACACTTTCAACACCCTTCTGCACATCATCCATTAACACCTCTGCATCCTTATCAACCTCATCAATCTTCTCACTGTTACCATTTACATGATCACTCAAGTCAGCCATAAATACATCATTTTCTGCATCATCTCTGATCTCATCTTCTCTATTTTTCTCCCCCTTGTTGGAAGGGTTTTCAACATTCTCATCAACCTTATTTTCCTTCAAAAACTTCACCACCACATTCTCCAAAACACTAATTATGTCCTTTAAATCTTCAATCACTTGCCCCTGTTCCACAATCTTAGCAGCCTGCTCTGCTAGCTTTGCATCTTGAGATTTATTGACCCTTTTCTCTTTCAGCAACCTATCCCATAGCAAATCCACAGCTTCTATCAATTTTACATTCGTCAATTTAATAGTAGTTCTAGCCTCATCATCATTAGAGTGTGACCTCCTAGATGAATCATTGACAAAATCATCATTTGCCTCATGCCTAGCATGATCAACAGAAGTCCCTTTTTTCTTGGTACTGGGACCTTCACCTGCTTCATTACCCATAGGTTCAGCATTAGAAGTTGCCTCTGGTTGGGTCTTATGTATGTTACCACTGCCCTCCTCTGTCAGTGGACTAGAAGGAGTAGTGGCAGCCCTTCCAGAATGACCAACCATCTCCTCAATGGTCACCTGCTGTGGTGTTACATTTGACTGAGACAAATGAGCAGTAGGAGCCTCATTTGCCTGTTTCAATTTCCTTTTCTTTTGTTTAAATTGGGAAGGCTGTGTGGTCCCTTTTTTTCGTTTGGTATCCCGACTAGGTGTGTGTTCAGGTGCAGTTGGTTCTACTGGCCTGTCACCAAGTGGTTCAGATGTAGTTGGTGGTACTACATCTGTGGTGGAAGGAGCAGGAAGCATTGTAGAAAACAATGTTGTTTCCTTCCCAGAAAATCTCTTATTGGTATTTTTACTCATCTCTGTAAAAGTTCTTGCAGAAAGAGTACCAACACCAATAACAGAAGATTGTGCAACCAAATTAGTAACTTGTTTATTCAAAACAAGTTGCACAAATCTTAGATACATAATAAACATATCCTTCTTTCCCTTTGTTATATTTCGAATCATGCCATCAAGTATGTATTTGGAAAAATTAAATTTTTGACCCGTAGCCAAGCACACAAGTGCATAGGCTATTTGTGTTCCAAATTCATTATATGCAGTTCTCTTAGATGACACACAGTGAAGAATTGTATGAATTAAAAATTTCCGTTGAGGGCTAAAGAATGATTTAAAAAATGTAAAGCGTGTATAATCACCTTCATACCCCATTAATCGTAAATTATCATACAAAACTGTGTCATCTAAAGAAGTTATACCTGTGGCATCATCAAGAAGAAGAACTTCTCGTAATACTTCCTCTGTAACCACCACCTTAGTTTCTTGAACTTCCGAAACTATTTGATCTTTGCCCGAAACCACTTCCAGATTGGCATTCTTCCAAAACTCGTTTAAATGACCTCTTGAAACCCTTGGAGATACGGTAAGTGCTTGAAAGATATAACTTGAACGAAGAAAATCAACAATCTGTATGAAATTCTGTGCACTTGAGGGTTTCATCAGAAAAGCGATCATATTGTGTTCCTCATAAACACTCAGAGTTGAATCAGACGAAGAAGAAGACGCCATGAACGTAGATTGATTGTCGAAGAAGAAGTGGTTTGATTGTAATCGCAGTGGTTATAAGAGAAAATATGAAAACGTAATGAAAAATTGAAGAGTTTTAGGTCTAAATACTGTTAGTTATAAGAGCAGTGCCAAGCCCTAGGAAATAGAACCAACAGTGGCACTGTCCGAGATAACTAACAGTGGGAAGGTATAAGAAATACCTAACAGTGGGAGACACTTAAACAATTTTTCAAACAATAATACTTATAAAGCTAACAACAGCTACTAGAACTAGCAGAGGCAACCGACCAAGGTAACCAAAACTTAGTACTAGCAGTGCCAAACACAGCTTTTTTTTTTTTTTTTTTTTTTATCAAACAATAAAAATAGAAAATAATAATAAAATAAAATAATAAAAATAAAACGTTAGTTCCAGCAGTAGCAATGTCTTCTGACAGTGGCTAGGAACCTGCACAGTGCTTAGCTAAAAAACAAACAGTGACGATAACGTCACAAAAGTGTACAAGCAGTGGCAGTTTTATAAAGACAGTGGCACAAATGTTCTAACAGTGGTACCAACTGAAAGCATATTGAAGCTAACAGTGGTAAACACTTGGAACATAAAGCACTATTCTTTATAAAGAACCACTGTTAGTATCAATTCGAATTCCAAACATAGTTTAAGTTAGATTGATCATTCCTATAATGGTGACCAAAAATGTAAACCTTCCCACATCGAAAGCCTTTGTGAAAAGATCTGCATATTGATTATCAGTATGAATTTTAAAGATTTGGATCAATCTCTTTTCATTACGATCTCTAATGAAGTGATATCTAATTTCAATATGTTTGGTGTAACAACCCCAAATTTTGGGCCAATTTAAAATTTTTCTAATTATGTGCTTACTACGTGTATTTAATATGAAATAGGATTAAATACGATAATTACTTACTATATATATATATAGGTGATATATATATACACGTATACGATTCGTTCAGATCGTATAAAACTACAATTGTACAAACATACGGACGTTGGTGAAACAATTATTAAATAATACGGAATTATTTAATTACATAAATTTATACTTTATATTATGTTTATAATATAACAAATGCGTACGTTTTATTTAAAACGATACTGAATTCTACGAAACGCGACCAACCGACAGAACAAAACAAAGTTATGTTTTATAACTTAATAACAAGTGTTTTGATAAAATACTCCAACTAAAATATCGAATAATATCTCGTATTTTAAAACGTATAAATAAACGCATATAAAATGATTTTAACGTTTAAACGACCGGGGAAACGAACACCGCACGGAGCGCAACCACGAGGGAACGAAATTTGGTGAGACCACACCATGGTGGCCCCACCCCAACCGGCCTAGGTGAGGGGGCATTAAGCCCTCACCATTCTTGCTTCTTCAACACACAAAAACAAAAACACACTCAATCCTCTCCTCTCTCTCTCTCTCAATCGGTTTCTCTCTCTCTAAAACCGCCACCCAAACGCCCTAAAACCACCATTAAAACACCTCAAAAAGCTTGGCCCGTTTGGAGAAAAGTGATCACGACAACGAAAGCTACAAACCTATCTTTTCGGTTTCTCGATCCGACGACTTTGTAAGTTTTCCGGCGACTCTCGAACTTTTCCGATTTCAATTATTTTGCTAGATTATTGTTCCCCTAGCTTAGTAATGTCCAAATATATAATTTAAACTCGTTATTGAAAACATTATCGAAAATGTCGGTTTTGGTCACTTTTAAGAAAACGACACCTCGAACACTAAAAACGTCAACTAATAACTTTTATGAACACATTATAACATTCTAAAACTAGTGTAAAAGTTTCGGGTCAAACCGAGGTCGTTTGACCCAAAAACCGAGCTAAAAAACGTAACAGCCCCTTGTGTTGCGTCAGGCCAAAAATCTATGAGACACAAGGCTTGTGTCGCATAGAAGCATAAGACACAAGGATTGTGTCGCATAGAAGCATAAGACACAAGGATTGTGTCGCATAAAACATAAGACACAAGGATTGTGTCGCATAAAACATAAGACACAAAGATTGTGTCGCATTTAGTGTTGCATTAAGTTGCAAATCATAAGACACAAGCATTGTGTCGCATAGAAGCATAAGACACAAGCATTGTGTCGCATAAATCATAAGACACAAGCACTGTGTCGCATTTAGTGTCGCAAAAACCCTAAAACAGAAGCCAAAAACAGTCTGAGTGTTTAAAAATCACTTTTCGACAACCAAATCAAATACGATATGATTTATACATGAAAATACTATACTTTTGGAAGTATACACAAATACTCGAATACGTACAAGATTATACTTAACCGAACGTGAGATTTCACTCATGCACACACACGAGATTACACTCCAACAAACTTAAACTTGTACAACTACACGGGATTGCACCCGATGCGAACTTATGAGTTCACTCCAAATACTTACGTGTGGGATTACACGCTAACTGATACGAACTTACACTCGAACACATACGAGATTTCACCCTTACACTTGGGGATTACACCCACTCGGATTTACATTACTTGAACGCTACACAATGCAATACCAAAGTACATTACAACTATACAATTTCTACGAATACATAATAATAATATGAGATTATTATTACACGCCGATACCAACGGGCCGTACAACTTTTCTACAAACTACAACTTACAAACAAATACAAACGTACAAACAACAAATGGACATTAACTAGTTTGGGAACAACTAGCATGGATACCTTACAAGTATTCCATTTACTTACTAAACCTTATGCGTGTTAGGATGCTAAGGGTTGCTATTCAGAATACTATACCGCTTACTTTCTGCAACGTTTACTAAGACTCAGGTGAGTCTCACAGCCCCTATTTTACTGTTTTTCAATCGGGGGTGAGATACATTACTTGTTTTACATGAACACACATATTTACTTGCTGGCATGATTTACGTACCTTACTGATTTACGGATACGCCAATTGCATGAGTTTCGTATAATCCAATGAAGGCCTCCTAAATCATAGTTGTTAGTTATGGGATAAGCGCGAGTTTTAGTATATGGATCCATATGGGACTGACAATCCCCGCCCGGGGTAGCACGCACTACCACGAACCGTTACTGTAGAAACGGGCGTTTCTTACTATTTTCATATGAATGTTTTTGGATTAACATTCACGGGGGCACAATATTTACTGTACGTTAAGCTTCAACTATGGTGGCTCATGGCAAGGGTATCAAACGATTAGCATGACCTGCAATCACTACTTACTTACTGGCTGGCTGATGTTTTACAAATACAGCTGTTACTTGTGTGTTCAAACTATTTACTTACAAACCTGTGAGATTCACCAACCTTTTGGTTGACCTGTTTTAGTAATGCATTCTCAGGTACACAGCTTTAGATGGATGCCCAGCAGGATATGCTTATTAGCTCGAGTCGCATGCATTTACAAGCTTGGAGACTTTCATACATTACTTTTGTACTAGTTGTTATGTATTAGAATCTCTAGAAAACTTACTCGAACTCGAGCTTGTATTTTGAACAACTTATGTATTAATGTAATAACTTTTAGAACGTCTCATATAGAGTCGTTCACTGTATCCTTTGTGCTAGTGATTATTGATTAGTAACACTCAAAAACTCGCTTCCGCAAACTATTAAATTTGGGGGTGTTACATTTGGTCTTAGAATGCTTAACAGGATTGTTAATGATACTAATTGCAGAGTTATTATCAATATAAATAGGAGTATTTAGAAAAGTCAGACCATAATCCAGCATCTGATTCTGAATCCAAAGTACTTGAGCACAGCAGCTTGATGCAGCAACATACTCTGCCTCTGCTGTTGAAGTGGATACAGTGGTCTGCTTCTTGCATTGCCATGACACCAATCTTTCTCCTAGAAATTGACACCCTCCTGAGGTAGACTTTCTGTCCAAATTCTCTCCACCATAATCACTATCTGTGAAAGCCATGAGTTCAAAGGAAGAACTCTTTGGATACCAAAGGCCCAATTGTGGTTGACCCTTTAAATATCTAAAAATCCTTTTCACTGCATACAGATGTGATTGCTTGGGATTGGCTTGATATATAGCACACACACACACAGCTAACATAATATCTGGTCTGGAAGAGGTGAGATACATGAGAGAACCAATCATAGATCTATAGAGATGTACATCTACATCCTCCCCCTCAAGATCTGCATGTAATGCCTTGTGTGTCTCCATGGGTGTGCTAGCTATTTTAGCATCTTTGTAGCCAAATCTGTCCAGAATGTCTTTAACATATTTGCCCTGATTGATAAAGATACCATCTGACCTCTGCTTGACTTGAAGTCCCAAAAAGAAAGTAAGTTCACCCATAGAACTCATCTTGAACTTCTGATGCCTTAGTTTCTCAAACTCCTTACACAAGGAATCTTTAGTAGACCCAAAGATAATATCATCAACATACACTTGTACCAATAGAATATCATTGTGAATCTTTTTGGTAAATAGTGTCTTGTCAATGGTACCTCTTTTAAAACCATTTTCCAATAAGTAAACAGGTAGAGTTTCATACCAAGCTCTAGGTGCTTGATGCAAGCCATAAAGAGCCTTATCCAATCTGCATACTCTATCTGGATACTTGGGGTCTTCAAAGCCTGGTGGTTGGCAAACATATACTTCATCATCAATTGTGCCATACAGAAATGCACTCTTGACATCCATTTGATAAACTTTGAAGCTTTGGTATGATGCATATGCCAAGAATAACCTGATTGCTTCTATTCTTACTACAGGAGCAAAGACATCATCATAATCAATGCCTTCCTCCTGAGTATACCCTTGTGCCACCAATCTTGCTTTATTCTTAATCACTATCCCTCTCTCATCCTTCTTAATCTTGAAGATCCACTTTGTTCCAATTGCCCTTTTTCCTTTTGGTAGATCAACTAAAGTCCACACATTCTGAATCTTAAATTGTAACAACTCCTCCTGCATTGCTTTAATCCAACTGGGATCTTTAAGAGCTTCCACTGCCTTCTTTGGTTCAACTTGAGATAGGAAACATACATATAAAGAGGTATGGAGTTCCTCTTCACTGATCTTAGTTTGCTGTCTAGTTTGTACAGCAGAACCAACATCACCAATTACTTGTTCAAGAGGATGATCTCTGTGAACAATATAATTAGATGTAGATGTTTCATGTAATCCAGTTTCCAAGTTTGTATAATTCTCATCATGACCAGAACTTTCACTTGACCTTTCTTTTGAAATCCTTTTTGACAATGGAGTTGTGCTCATGAACTTTAAATAATCCAGCCTAGCCTCCTTACCAATTTGCTTAGTTGGAGTCTGTTCAGGAACCTCATCACTCAGAATTTTAGACACATCTGTAGTAATAGAATCAACAACATGTCTAGTATTCTCAGTGAAATTGTTCAGATTCTTTAAAAGTTGTTGTTCTGGACTCCTATCACACTGTTCTTCACCCTTTTCATGACTATGTTCATTACTCTGTTCATCATATTCAAAGATACTCATGAAAGGATTCCCATCAGATTCATCACCCTCTGAACTCTTGGATGATATTGATGGATCAGTTGCAAACACTTCAGGGGGATCAGGAGACCATATTGGAAATAAGATGTATTACAATGAATCATTCTTCTTTCCATATGTCATTCCTGTGTCTGCTACAACTTGTCCATTCCTTGCACTTCCATTTGAACTTGTACTTGTACCTGCACTTGAATCTACATTTGGATATCTAAAAGCAGTGTTAAGTGCATCAATATCAAACAAAGACTTAGGACCTTTCCCATCAGGATTAGATGTATTCTCATTGAAGGTTATGTTCATGGTCTCTTCTATGATCCTGGTCCTTTGATTGAATACCCTATATGCCTTTCTTTGAATAGAGTAACCAACAAATAAACCCTCATCTGCCTTGCTTTCAAACTTTCCTAAGTGATCTTTGGTATTTAAGATGGTACATGGACACCCAAAAGATTTTAAGAAACTAACAAGTGGTTTCCTACTAAACAAAAGTTCATATGGTGTCTTGTTATGAGGCTTAACAACTAAGACCCTGTTCTGAACATAGCAAGCTGTGCTAACTGCCTCTGCCCAGAAAGACATAGGTAGTTTTGCATCAGATAGCATAGTTCTAGCTGCCTCAATGAGTGTCCTTTTCCTCATTTCAGCTACTCCATTTTCTTGTGGGGTTCTAGGTGCACTAAACTCTCTTAATACCTTTAACTTCACAGAACTTATCCATCTCATAATTTTTAAATTATGTTCCATTATCACTCCTGATGATTTTAACCTTTTTATCCAATTGATTTTCCATCTTAGTTATAAATGATCTAAGTATTTCACCTGTCTCATCTTTTGTTCTAAGAAAGAAAACCCATGTAAACCTGGTATAATCATCAATTACTACAAGGCAATAAGACATTTTACCCATGCTACTTATGTTGGTTGGTCCAAATAAGTCCATATGCAATAAGTAAAAGGGTGTGCAGTTGGTATTCACACTTTTGGACTTAAAAGAAGACTTGTGTTGTTTGCCTTTTTGACATGCAACACAATGATCATCACATGAATACACCTTTTTAGGTAAACCTCTAACAAGCTTGTTTTTAGCAAGTTTATTAATGGTTTTGTAGTTCATGTGACACATTCTTCTATGCCACAGTTCAGATTCAGTGACACTTGCTTTAGAAATAAGACAGTTTAAATCAGGTTGAGGTGTCATATTTGCTAAGTCACACTTATATACATTATCTTGCCTTGGAATTCTCAATAAAATCATGTTTTCTGGTATTTTAAATTCCTTGGACAAGATAAGGCATTTCAGTGTCAGTAAAGTGAACTAGGTTCTTTTTATCTGTAATTTGACTTAAATTTAGCAAATTATACCTCAGTTGTTCCACAAGATAAACATTATCAAAACTTAGCTTTTCACTCTGAACTGTTCCTTTGCCTGTTATCTTCCCTCCTTTTGGATTGCTTCCAAATGCTACATATCCACCATCAAAAGATTTGAAGTCATGTAGCTTTTCCTTGTCACCAGTCATGTGCCTTGAGCAGCCACTATCCACATGCCATAAGCTCTTTGGCTTGCCCTGCACAAATAATCAAGAAGAGATTTAGTTTCTCTTGGGAACCCAAACCAATTTGGTTTTGGGTTTCCCACGTGCATCATGAAAATCAACTTTCTGTAAGATAATTGATTTTGATGCACTGTTGGATTTGGAAACTTTGGGTTCATATGTGTTCTTTGGTTTCCATATCCAACTGATATCAGACTTAACAGTGGTTATAGGCCTAACAGTGGTTACCCTTAGTCCTGTGTTAATCACTCTAGCAGTGGTAGCATGCCTTGGTTTATACATTTTTCTAGAATTTTTAACACTAGCAGTGCCACCATGCTTAACAGTGGTAACCCGTCCCACTGTTTTAGTCTTGATGCCTCTGTTGGCTTTGTTTGGTGATACCACTGCAGCATAAGTAGCAGTGGCTGCAGTTGTACCACTGTTAGCCTTGTTCATCTTCTTGACAGTGGCTACATGACTAACTTTTGATTTAAAATTTTGTTTATTAATCATGTTAGCTGCTGTCCACAATGGTTTCACAATCCTATTAAAATTCTTAGGATTATGATGACAATCATGTTGAAGATGATTAGTTCTTCCACAGATATAACAAGATTTTTCTTTGACCATCTGAAAATTCTGCCCCAATCTTTGTGAAACCATTTGGTTCCAGTTTCTCTGATTGCCTCTTGGTGCAGTTTTATTAAATGGTTTTGGTTCAGAAAATCTAGTTTTACAAGCACAATTAACACAATTATCTTTCACAATCTTAGATTCTTGTTGAACTGTTTTTCTAATATAACCTAGACCACCCCTAGTTTTATTAGTTTTGCTCACATGTTTTTTTGTTGCTTAGTTTTTTCTTGAAACATCTTCTTACCCTCTTCTAGTTTTTCACCATTCAGCTCTGAAACTAAACCAGTTACTCTTTTCTTAACCTCACATGATGAATTAGATGATTCGGATTTTACACTACTCTCACTCTCAGATGTTCTATCACACTGATCATCTTCTTCAGTCCAATCACTAACTTCACCTTCAACAAACATCTCATCATCATATAAACTTTTGATTGGATCAGCCTTTTTAACCTCATCTATCATTCCTGTTTTAAGTGAATTGACATCAATTTCACTTTTAGGAGGAAAGTAGGTGTGATTATAAGGTGGAGGTACATTATTGTACCCTATTCCATTCTTAAGTTTATCATGAATCTGTGAATCAATAAGTTTGTTTACACTTTTAGAAGCATGTTCTAATTTACTTACATCAAGTCTTATGCTATCTCTTTCATATGTGACCTCAGTAAGTTTCTTAGACAACAACTCCACTTTATCTTTAAAAGTGTCTCTTTCCCACCTAGCATATTCAATGTCATATTTAAACTGTGTTGCATTGACTTCATATGCCTTTATTTGATTTTCCAGATTTTCAATGACTGCTATAGTGTGTTTATTTTTGATTTCCCATTGTTTAAGTTCATCACACACTCTTAAATTATGATCCTTGTAATGTTTAACAGTTTGTTTACAAACAACAGAACATAATTTAACTTGTACCTAATAAGGAACATCTGACTTCTTGTCAGATTCAGTAATGGCCATAAGACAATGATTCTTCTCCACATGTTCCTCTTGATCACTCCAGTCAAATCCTAGTCCATCTTGAGACACCAATGAATCTGGATGAGGTTGATAAGGATGCAGAGGTGTTAATGGTTGATGTGCAGAAGGGTGTTGAAAGTGTTTTTCAACAAGATGAAGAGGTAGTAGATGAAACTGAAGCTAGTGTGGAAACTGAAAACATGGAAGCTGGTAATGATGGTGTGATTTCAGTGGATGATGATGATGCTAAGACTGAGGGGGAGTCAATTTTTGTCAAGCAAGAGTCTGAAGTTGAGAAACCAAAGGTGACAATGGGGAGGAAAAAGTCAATTCCATTGACTAGTCTGAAAGCTGCAAGTTTTGAGTCACCAAAGAAACCCAAGTCAAAGAGAGCTAAATCTATAACTCCCACTGTTAGGCATAAGATTCTACCCACTGCTACTGCAAAATCTACACCTGCCACTGCTAGTTGTGTTCAAAGCACTGCTAGTAGTAAACCTAAGCTTACCACTGTTAACCCAAATCAAACCACAACCACTGCTCCAACCACTGTTACATCAACTACTACCACTGCTACAGAACCTACCACTGTTACTACAAAACCTCAAGCCACTGCTACCTCTGAACCTCAAACCACTGCTACAACTCAACCAACCACTGTTCAAAGACCTCCCACTGCTAGAAGAATTAAGGTACCATTTACAATTAGAGAAACTTCTAATTTTCCTAAACCTGATTCTAAGCTTCCCAAGATTGATCCAAAAGATAAAGGTAAGGGTAAATTGGAAGAAAAGCCAAAGAAAAAGGAGAAGCTAGTACCACATAGTATTGAGAATGATCATGAGGTGGCTTTAAGATTACAGGCAGAAATAGATGAACAGGAAAGAATTAAAGCTGAAAAGAGAAGTGCAGCTGAGAAGAAGAGATCTGTGCCTATTCAGACATCTGTACCAGAGATTGATGAAGTAGATGTGTTGCTTACATCTGGACAGGTGGTAAAAATGACAAAGGAAGCAAGCAGAATTTATGCAGAGATGAAAGCTAAAGGCTTGGAAGATGATTCTGTGTATAATGCATATATTGAAAAGAAGAAAGGCAATCCTTTGCAAGTATCATTGAAACAGATCATTGAAAGAGGTAAGAGAGAGAAGAGAGAAAAACAAGTTGCTAAAAGAGAAGCAAAGAAACCATCAAGGGCAGAATTAAAAAATTCATTGGTATGTAAATTGAGAGGAGATAGGATTTCTACTATGAGATTAAGGAAAATGTCTTTGGAAGAGTTACTAGAAATGTATGATAATGATCCATTAGTGAATTTTAAAGCAAGAGAGAGGTTGGAAAAGAAGAGGAAAGAAGATGAGGAAATTCAGAAAAAGTTGAAAGAAAGATATGCTTTGATAGATGAAGAGCTTGAGAAGGAGAAAGAGGAAAAGATAAAGGCTGAAGAGTTAAGAGTGAGAGTTGAAAGTCATAAGAGAACTTTTCAGATAATTCAAAGTTCAGATGATCAAGTGATTGATTTAGATAAAGATGAGGAGATTTTGGATCAGATGATAATGGAAAAGCCTGATAGATCTGAGAATATCAATATGGGTGATAAAGAGTTTTCAGAAATTATTAAATGGGAAGGAATTTGTTTGAGAACTCCTGAAGTGTCTTATGAAATCAGAATTGAAAGGAGAAATGGAGTTGTAACATTTCATAAATCAATGGGAGAGATTCTGAAAAGAATAAATAACTTTGATGTGTATGATATGTACAAAATAGTTTTGGAAAAGGATGTGAAGCTGATTACAGTTGCTATTGAAAGGAATGTGTGGGAATGGTTGAAAATGATGTTTGAACCAGAACTTTTTGGAGAAATATTTATGTGTTCTGAGATGATTGTCAACTGGAGACATTATGCTAGAGCAGGGGTATACTGTATTGCAGTGAAGAATGGGAAATACTTGTATATGCTGGAAGAGAGAGACTATGTTCTAAGTTTAGCACTTTTGGAACATTTAGTCAAAAAGAAATTACAAGTGGCTGTGAAGACTGATAAGGGCAAGGACATAGTGTATAAGATTTTTAATCAGTATCACAAAAGGTGTCAATCAAACAAGAAAGGGTCCAAGTCTCCTACAAAAGATTGAGGAAAACTGAAGAAACTTAATGCAATGCTAGATTGATTAAGTTTAGGGGGAGATTGTTGGGATCTGAGCAGATTTAATCAAGTATTGAGTGGAATGCTAGCCACTGTTAGTGTTAATGCTTGCCGCGGTTAGAAGAATAGAAGACTAGCCACTGCTAGTATGTTTGAGTTGATGCCACTGTTTATTATATACTTAGAATTAGTGAAGTATATTGTGTAGCCACTGTTAGTGGAGAATACACGTAGCCACTGTTAATGTAATTAATGAGTCGGTTAGTTTGTTAGAGTTATTTATGGGATAAGTACGTATACCATAATAACTACAGATTGTATAGGACTCTATGATTTATAAATAGAGATCCTGGTAGCCTAAGATAGATATACAATATAGGTTACAATTAGCTTCAAGGTGAAAACCCTAATACTCAAGTGTATTCGTATTATTCACGTAATAATATTGAAGCTTTTGGTGATAATTGTTTTACGTGCATGTTACATAAACAATCTTCTTGATAGTTGTTAATTGTTATTCCGCAACATATTAACAATTTAATTCAAAACAATATTACAAAGATCGTTAAGGGATTGTCAATAGGTGTCCAAATCCAACTGATTTTAGACTTAACAGTGGAGGTTAGCTTAACAGTTTTAACTGTTTTACCAAAAAAACCATCAGTGTTAATTTTGTTAACACTGCTTTTATAATTTGTTACCACTGTTTTTGCCTTTTTACTTTTGGCTACATTATTTGTTATTACTGCTGCAGTAGATTTACCTGTAACAGTTATTAACATGTTAGCCTTTGAGTGTATCTTCTGAACTTTGGCTTTTGATTGAAAGTTTTGTTTGTTAATCATATTTACTTTTGTCCATGGCTGTTTTCTAATCCTTTGAATATTCTCAAGATTATGATAACAGTCATATTGAAGATGACCCATTTTTCTAAATATAAAGCAAGCCTTTTCTTTTATCACAGTGACATTTTTACCCAGTTTCTGTGAAATCATTTGATTCCAGTTTCTTTGATTACCTCTGGATTTCTGATTTTGAAAATTTTGTGAAAAAGAAGTACTTGCTTTACAGTTGCAATTAACACGGTTATTTATAGCAGATTTATTAACAGGTTTATTAACTGATTTAACTGCATTACTAACATATCCTAACCCATATTTGGATTTGTTAGTATTCAAGTTCACATTTTCTAAGGCCTGTTTATCCTTTTCCTTAAACATTTTCTTACCATCTTCTAGTTTATCAGTTTTAAGCTCAGAAACTAGACCAGTAATTACTCTCTTCACATCCTCACATGATGACTCAGACTTAGGTGATTCAGATTTTACACTCTTTTCACTTTCAGATATTCTATCACTCTGTTCATCTTCTTCAGTCCAATCACTAACTTCACCCTCAACAAACATCACATCATCAGATAAACTTTTGATTGGATCAGCCTTTTTAACCTCATCTGTCATTCCTTCTTTAAGTGAATTGATATCAATTTCACTTTTAGGAGGAAAGTAGGTGTGATTATAAGGTGGAGGTACATTATTGTACCCTATTCCAGTCTTAAGTCTATCATGAATCTGTGAATTGATAAGTTTATTGACACTTTTAGATGCATGTTCTAAGTTACTTACATTTAATCTTATGCTATCTCTCTCACATGTGACCTCGGCAAGTTTCTTAGTTAACAACTCTACTTTATCTTTAAGAGTGTCTATCTCCCAACTAGCATATTCAATGTCATATTTAAACTGTGTTGCATTGACTTCATATGCCTTTATTTGATTTTCAAGATTTTCAATGGTTGCTATGGTGTGTTTACTTTTGATTTCCCACTGTTTTAGTTCCTCACACACTTTTATATTATGATCCCTGTAATGTTTAGCAGTTTGTTTACAAACAGCAGAACATAATATATTTTGTACCTCAGAAGGAACCTCTGACTTTTTGTCAGATTCAGCAATGGCCATGAGATATTGATTCTTCACCACATGTTCTTCTTGATCACTCCACTCCCATCTACATCCATCTATAGAAACCAAAGCATTTGATGAAGCACCCTGAATTGGTATATTCCTTGATTGAGTTCCATTACTTCCAACTCTTTGACCATTCCCACTGCCAGTCTGTTCTTGCTTTGGGCTTCTGCATTCCCTTGCAAAGTGTCTCATCTTGTGACAGTTGAAACACTCTATCTTACTCTTATCAAACCAACTTGCGTCATACCTTTTGTATGCAAAGTTGTTTCTTCCTATCCTCTGCATAAACCTTTTTGCTCTCTGAGTAATTAAAGCAATTTGCCACTTAATATCCATCTCCTCTAGATCATCACCATTAAACTGTTCTAAATCTTCATTAGTAAGTGAAGAATTCACATTACTAGCAAAGAATGATTCCAAAATCTGTTCATTGGAACTGTTCTGTGATGATCCACTTCCTCCAGAGATATAGGTAGAGCCTTTTTGACTTGACTCTGCTTTTGCTCCACCCATTGACATAAAAGCAGCATTGTGACTGTACCCAGATGCTTGCTTCTTACTTTCTACCTCAGGTTCAAAGTTCCTCAGATCATTGTGTATGTCTTCCAATTCCTTGGTCTCTATATTTGTACTTTGTCTCAATCCTACAGTGTAGATTGTCCATTCATCACCTAATGATCTTAAGAACTTCCTGTTCAGATCTTCTTTGTCAATCTTAACCTTGTGATTTTCCAATTCTCCAACTAATTTAGTAAACCTATCAAAGGTTTGAGATAGAGTTTCAGTTTTCACATGGCTAAAATTTTCAAATTGTTATTTTAACAACGATCTTTTATTCTTTTTGGTGTTATCATTGCCACCAAATCTTTTCTCAATAGCCTCCATTAGAACCTTGGGATCCTCACAAGATTCAAACCTACTCAGATGCTCATTAGGAATGGATAGCAGCAGTATGCTAAGAGCCTTGTATTCTGTAGATCTGATTTTTCTTTCTGCATCTATTGTTGGTGGTGGTCTTGGTTGCTTTACACCATCACCATCAAGGGTTACAAGAATACCATTGACTACTACTTCCCACATCTGATAATCTGTGAGAAGCATATACTGCCTGATTCTGACCTTCCATAGATCAAACTCATCAGGTTTGAGCATTGGAATCTTAGTTGCTTGAGTTCCTTCATTCCCTTCAGTCGCCATTGAAATTAAAACTTAATTAGAAAACTAAACCTCAATTAATAACACAAATAATCCCAGATCTTCCTGTATTCAACGCTTCCGAAGCTCTGATACCACTTTGTTAGTCCCTGTTTAATCTAATAAACAATCTATAATAATAAGCTTTGAATTTATTATTGAGTAGTTGCAGAATCACACTCAATAATATTAAGAAGATCAAGAATATTAACTTTAAGAACACAATTAATACCGAAAGCTTCAATCTTATTAATGATATAAGACGAATACACTTTATGTATTAGGGTTACAGAAAACCTTGAAGTTGCGCAAAATTAATCTCTACCAATCTAGGTCTAGAGGATCTCTATTTATAACACATAGAGTCCTATACAATCTCCTACTAATATGGAATAAAATAACTTCCATAACCGACTCAAACTTATCACAATATCATAAACAGTTGTGACTACCAATCTGAAGCTAACAGTTGAAACTATTATACAATCAGTGGTAACTGCTTCAATTGTAATATAAGACTAAGTACAAACACATAATCAGTGTTAACTGCTACACATATAACTAACAGTTACAATTATATAAGCAGTTCTAACTACTTACACACTTATAACTATCAGTTGAAATCAATCTTCAAGCAGTTATAACCTCTTGTCTTTTCTCCAGTTTTCTTCTATCAGTAGTAACTTTGTAAAGACAGTTTTAACTTTAATAAAAATAGTTTTAATCACTTGTACTCGATAATCTTCTTCTCATCAGTAGCAATTTCAACCCAGATCAGTTTTGACCCAACAAATAGTGTCAAAATGGGTCTAAAGTGGTCGTATGGTGATATATGAATGTGTTAGTGTTATGGATGTTATGGATTGTTTGTCATATGCTTAAGTTGTGTTTTGACATGTTAATAAAGTGTGCAAAAAGTTAGAGTTAAAGTGTATGTAGTTTGTGAATTTGGTTGCCACCAAAAAGTGGTAAAAAGGGTCATAAATTGATCATACGTCCATTTTCATGTTAAACGTGTATTTTGAAAAAGTGTAAAAAGTGAAAGTCTCATATTGGCATTGTGGAGGTGCCTGCAAAATTTGGTAGTCTAACTCTTAACGAGTTAAAAGTTATGTGCTTGTGAAATTCATATTTTGGTAATAGTTAGTGTAGGCCTGGGCAGTGAAGAACTACCCAGCTGCTTACTGTGTATACCCGGCGGGTACTTAAAGTACCCGGCGGCTTGTTTGGGAAGCTGGCTGCTTCCACAGGTTTAAAACGAGGGTGTGTTTCTGTTACCAAACATTTTAATTCACCTGGCTGTTTGGCAGAGTACCCGGATGGATCATCATTTACCCGGCGGGTAGTGGCTGTTTTCAGTGGTTTTAAGTATTAATTTATATACTTGAGTTGTATGTGTTTCGTGTTAGCTCAAATGACTTAGTAACAATGTATGGGACGTGTGTTTTCAGTGTTATGTATATATAAAAAAAATTCTAAAATTTTGGGGCGTTTCATAAAAGAAGTGAACCTTCGATTAATTGGGCCTCTTTCACTCGGCCGGATTGGGTCGCTTAAACCGTCTTAGGTATTTGTGGTTCTCAGTTTCGATTCCGATTCTCTTGCTGTCCTCTTCTTTTGCCGAATAGAATTTTCTCAATTTGGTTCCGTACGATTCAGGAGCATTCAGGAACGAGGTTCCGTCTCAGCTGTTAGGGATACAACTTCAATGTTCCGTATTCGTTCCGTTTTAATGTCTTCTACTAGATGTTTGCCTATATTTAGTGGTTATGTGTTTGGTGGGTTCGTGTGGGGTGTATTGAAGTTCGGGTAGTTTGGAGATGCTTTGTATTTCAATTTTAGTTTTCAAGTTAATGCCATAAGACCATTTGCAACCCTGCAGGGCATTCTGGGGCATTCTCCCTGCCACATCAGCGTCGACTCCTAGTCAGCACGTGCAGTGGTAAAACCCAGAACGCCCATCATCCCCCTTTCGCCCCACCATTTTCTTTTTTTAAACAAAAACAAATACATTTAAGTAATTAATAAAAATACAATATAAAATAATTAAACAAACCAAGCACATTTCATTAACTTAAATAAAAATACAATACAAAATAATTAAACAAACCAAACACATTTAATTAACTTAAATAAAAATACAATACAATACTTAAACAAACCACACTAAAACTAAACTTGAAGTTCAAACTTAAATAAAAATAAAATAGTACAATACAATACAATAATCAAGCTGGAGGTAAAGGTATGCTGCGGAAGTTAGGTGGAAGCGTCCAAATGTGCTCGGTGAGATCGTACTACAATTGGTCATGCACTTGTTTGTCACGTATTTCCTTTATTCGCGCTTCTCTATCCTTCAATCGTTGCCTAAAATCCCGACGAGGCCGGTTAGCGGGATCATCAATCATCTCTTGTTCGATAGCAGAAATTACAAAGCCGTTATCTTCTTGGATCATGTTATGCAATATCACACAAGTGTACAATTGTCTTCGCAACTTGTTCACACTCATAGCTCGTCCCGCAATCTTTAAAATTGCAAACCTGCCTTGAAGTACACCGAATGCCCTTTCGACATCTTTTCTTGCACTTTCCTGAAACCTCTTGAACTTGGCTCGTTTCTCATCAGTAGGAGAGTGATAGGCTTTGATAAGTGTACACCAATCCGGATAAATACCACCGGCTAGATAATAACCTTTTGTATAGGGATGTCCATTGACATTAAAAGATGTGGGTGGACCGGTATCATTTTTTATTGAATCAAACAACGGAGACGCGTTTAAAACATTAATATCGTTGTTTGAACCCGCCATGCCAAAAAATGCATGCCATATCCACATGTCATATGAAGCAACCGCTTCAAGCATAATGGTCGGATGCCCGTGATCACCCCTGGTGTATTGACCTTTCCATGCATTGGGACAATTTTTCCATTGCCAATGCATACAATCAATGGACCCAAGCATTCCCTTAAAACCATGTATCTGCTCGTGTCCTCTATAAAGCCGAGCGATATCATTGGCAGTCGGCTTCCTCAAATACTCTCGAGAGTATAAGTCGAATATACACTTACAAAAGTTGTTAACGCAGTCGTTTGACGTGCGTTCACCCATTTGTAAGTATTCATCGAAGATATCGCCAGACATTCCATATGCCAATTGGCGTATGGCGGCGGTGCACTTTTGTAGCGGGGTAAAACCAAGCCTGTTGAGTCACTGGTCGCTGACCATGATGAAGTCACTGGTCGCTGACCAACTCAACTGTTCACTACTCGATGAAGAAATGGATTGTATCGAAGCTGCTGTTGCTAATGATAGGTTTCGCTGATCGTCATTCATTCCGCTTGATATATTGAGGAAGATTTAAAGCTCAACTTGGTGTGTCGCTGATCTACGTCAGCGAGAGCCTTACTTCTTCAAATCAATAAAGGCAAAAGTCACTGCCAGAATAACAGCTAGTCACTGAAGATCTTTAGTTCAATTCATTCTACAAGAGCATGTTTGTAACACCCTCAAATTTCGGTTTGCGGAAGCTGTCGGGTCGAGTGTTACTAAATCAAATATCACAGCATAAGATACATAATGAACGACTCTAGATGAGACGTTTGAAAATAATTATACATTTCCAAAATAGAACGTTTACAACGTTATAAGTTTGACAGTAATTCCCAAATACATAATTTGAAAATGCTAAAGTAAATGCAGAGTAGTCCCAATTGTTTGAAAATATGCGACTCGTGCTAGCCAAAATCTTGTAGTAATCCTAATCCTGCTGGGCACCTGAGAACACATGCTAAAACAGGTCAGCTATAAAGCTGGTGAGTTCATAGGATTGTTAGTTGAAATCATGATGAAATAAAACCCTGTATGTTTTGAAGAGTCGTTTCAAATTCAGTCATTTTGATAAGTATTATATTGAAGTTTTGTAACACCAAATGTGTACACGTCTAATCGTGGTATCCCATACCTAAGTGTTTGAGTCATGTACCTAAGTACATATATATGTATGGCAATCCATGCCTTGATACCTAACAGGTAGTAGTTGAGTCTCTAACTTGAGGCAATACATGCCTTATAACTATTGAGTACTTGTATGGCCGTGTAGTAATATAACAAATAATTGTAGTTCCGCAGAACTATGTTGGAATTTGTGAAATATGGAGCATACAGCAACCATCTGATTGTAGATCCGCAGATCTCTGATTTGAAATTGTTTTGAGTGTCCGTTTACCCAGTTAGTATAAGCTAACCCGAACATATTAAATCGAGCTAACGGCCTCGCGTGGAATCTCCACCGACCCGTTCTTCTTGTGAACCCCGAGTATAGCTCGCTGATCCATTGATTGTACGTGTGTGTGGATCACGGCGCATAAGCCCGTGCCACCTTGATTGTATCGCTTTACCGCGATATCGTACTTGTGCCCACTGCAATACCGTGGCATCGTTTTGTGCACACTTTACCGTGGCATCGTCATGATAGCTAGTCATGAGTGAAAATATGAGAGTGCCATACTGGCATTGTTCTTGCAAATAATGTTTGAGTCAGCAGTACCACGACTGCCCGACTAAGTAGATCGTAATATAGTATGTAGATATTCATCAGGTGACACCCCCACGGTTGGATTATATCCTGAGCCGGGGGACCATCCCTGGTTGGATTACATCCTGAGCCAGAGTCGCCACCAGTTGAGTTGTATTGATATAAGGAGTCTGTACTAACGTGTGATGCTATTGTATACTCCTAGTCCCAAGACTAGCAAGCAGATATCGGAGTCTCAGGGAAATGTTCACTTAAGTCTATTTCCCCTTCTAGTGAATTGAAGTGTGTCGACAGTTTTAGTTCTTAAAGTATAACTAAACTTGTAGCAGTATAGATGTTGTCCAGTGTGGGTAGAACTAACTAGTTCTAATGTATTTAATGATATTGTCCCGCGACAATATGGCCAAAGGATTGTGATAACTAAATCAGTTATGTGTTGGTATTCGTTTTCCAATAATCTAACAGGGTACAATTGCAACCTGTCTAGGTTGAGCATTGATATTGTTCTCCCACAATATTTCGGGTGTAATTCCTAAGTATTACACATTTCGTATTACATACAGTAATATAAATAGTTGTGAATTATAACCGATTAGTAATATAATTCGAAAACATTTATTGAGCATGTGTTTCACCCCGAAAACAATAAAACGATTGAAAGAGTGGGGCTATGAAACTCACCTGAGTCTTGAAAGTTTGAATTAATAACTTGGATTGATTTGCCTTGAAGTGTGGTCCGAAGACTTGCAACCTGAAGGTGTCCATGACACGCGATGGTTATTAATTGTTTAGGCATCTCGAAAGACTACCTTTGTAGCTGTCTGTCCAAATTACCCCGATTTGGTTGATTGACTTGTATGTTTGAAAAGTTGTATCGTATAAGTGTTTTGAAGTTGTACAAGTTTGACACTTGGTGAAAAATGTGCTTACGGAACCTAAGTACGGGGGTCCGGGGGCAGCGCCCCTGGTTAGCGGGGTCCAAGGGGCGGCAGCCCCTGGCGGGGTCCAAGGGGCAGAGTCCCTGGCTGGGGTCGAGTTTTTAAACTTTCTGTTTTCTGCGACATAACATGCGACACTAAAATGTGTTATGCGACACAAGGGTTGTGTCGCATAATGCGACACGAGAGTTCTGCGACACAGTGGTTGTGTCGCATAATGCGTGCGATGCTAAATCAATAGCGACATAAGGGTTGTGTCGCGTGGTATCTGCGACACAAGGTACGACACAAGGATACGACATAAGGGTTGTGTCGCACGGATAGTTTATGCGACACAGTATGCGACACAAGTCTTGTGTCGCACTCAAGAACACCAGCCCAGAAAGTTTCGGAAATCGCGTTTTCCGGCCAAAATCGCAAATCAAACGTATTTTCAAGCTGTAAAATCGTGGTTTCTTGGTTGTTTAGGTTATAAGTAACTTATGTAAACATTTTTACACTAAAACATTACCCCAAAATGATTAAATCTAAGAATTTGAGAATTTCTTACAAATGCGAATCGAGGCCAAACGAGGAGGAAAACGATGGTGGCGCCTTTGTTAATGTTGTTCCTCTCTTGATGGTGATTCCGAAAATGTAAATTTTCGTGGGTCGATTTGAAGATCCGAAATTGGGTAAGAATTTTTAGAGAGAGTTTTAGGTGAGGTATGTGTGAAATGAAATGAAAGAATGAGGGGGTTTTGGGGGGTTGGGTGGCTGATCCAAAGAGGTGGGGAGGAGTTTCCCCCACTTCGTTCCTATTTTGCAGTGTATAATACCCGTATTCTGTACCCGAATAATATATATAAATTTAATATTTTCAAATTTCTATTTCCGTTCTTCCGGTTAATAATTAATTAAATCAAAATTTGTTTTACTCGTTTTAAAAATATAACGTGACTTCAAATGGATTTATTTGTGATTATTAAATAATCATTATTCATTATATAAAATGTAAAGTTTTTGCTCGCTGAGTTATAATTGTATATAAAATAATACGATTATAAAAAGTATAAATTGGATGAGGATTTTGACTTTTTGACCGGGTGTTACAATGTTAGCTCGCAGTGAGTGAGGAGGATTGCTGCATCTTCAGGGACTATTCAATAAAGCCTCTCAATCATCAAGTACTAAAAAGTACTGTACTTATCTATACATCAGCAAGAGTGTTCCAGTTCGAAGTATGTTCGAAAGATTACGTGGCAGCAAATGATTGGTTTTAAGGTAACGAGATATTTGCGGTAACAGAATTGGGACCCGCAGAATGTCGGTTCATCAGAGTTCAAACCAATCAAGCAGCAACACGTGTCCTTCCAAGATCCTATTTTGTAGGCGATATTTTAGGAACTCCTGTAGTATAAATAGTTCAGTGTGTTGTACTGTTGAGGCTAGTCGTTCAATTCGTGTTAATCACTTGTGTGTCAGTGAGTAGTTTGTCTAAGCACGATTTAGCGATTCATAGAGTGAACAGTCAGCGTGTTTGTCCACTGATGTTCATCTCGATTGTAATAGTTTAGCTAAGTGTTTGAATTGGATTAACTTTGGTTAATCCATTCCGCATTCAACACTTGTGAATTTTATGATCAATACAATTCACCATTTCAGCTACTATTACATTGTTCTTTGATATTGTCATATATGTTATCTAATATACTCTGTTTCTGTTATAACGATTAAGAACTTTCAATTAACTTAGTTAAAATCAGAAAAAGTTTTTAATTGTATTCAACCCCCCATTTTTACAATTAAACTTTACACTTTGCGATTCCAAATCACTAATCAATAGTGATTACGGGACTCTCAATTGGTATCAGAGCAGAGTTGGTTTAACTTCAATTAACCAGGTCTGCAATGGAATCTGTAAAGTACAGCTGTGTTGACTCTGACTATCAAAAGGGAAATGGTTCTACAACCAAACCTCCAGCTTTTGATCCTTCAAGGATTGAAACTTGGATGTCCCGGATGATGATGTTTTTGGACTTAGTTGATGACCGTCTCTGTAATATCATAACCAATGGTCCACATATCCCAACTACTATTGTTCCTGCTGTAATTGCAACAGCTACTACTCCAGCTATACCAGAAATGGTTTTACCTAAAAGAGAGGAACAATTGACTGATGAGGATAGGCGATTGGTTAGACTTGATAAACAAGCTAAAATCTATATAGGCATGGCACTTCCTGATGAAGTGTTCGAATCAATCAGGCTTTGTAGAACTGCTAAAGATATGTGGGATATCCTTAGAAATATATATATTGGAACTCCTGATATTATTCGCTGCAGGGAAGTCAATCTCACTCGCCAGTATGAGCTGTTCGCAATGGAACCAAATGAATCTCTGTCTTCCACTTACACCAGATACCAGTCACTGATGAACAAAATGGCGAAGGCTGGTATAGGCAAGGAACAGAGATTTGTTGTTGAAAAGTTTCTTGAGTTGCTGCCAAGGAAAATCTGGGGAACCATTGCAACGTGTACCAGACAGAGAAATGATTATTCAATTCTGAATTTAACTCAGGTCTATGGTATTTTGCTCAATTGGGAGAAGTCTGAAAAGCAAGCTGATCAGAGTGAGCATATTCGTGCTACTCTTGGAAGTCAGAAGATATCCAATGCCCTTGTAGCAGAGCTTGATGAAATCGATCAAAGACAGAAGTCAAAAATGTCCAAGAAAAGTTCGAAGTCACTGATAGCTGAAGAGGAAGGTGGTCAAGATGAAGAACAGTCATAATATGAGTATGATGAAGGATTAGAGAAACTTGAGAAGGATATGGCCATGATGGTTGCTAATTTCAGAAGGAACACCAGATCAAGAAGATTCGCTGGTGCTCCATCATCTGATAAATTTCAATCCAAAGGTGAATGCTACAAGTGTGGCAGAATTGGTCATTTTGCAGCTGAATGCAGATCAAAGTCAGTAAATCAAGTCCCTGAACCCGTGCCAGATGTCAGAAATGACAAGTACAACAAGTACAAGGCAAAATATAAGAAGCTGAAAGAATTGTCAAAATCTGGAAAGAAGAAGAGAAAAGGATTTTTTGCTGAAGAAAGTTCACTCAGCGACTCTGATTCATCTTCCTCATCTGATGATGAAGAAGCAATGCTTTGCCTAGACAAAGATTATTGTTTAATGGCTAATGATGCTGAATTCCATGAAAACATAAAGGAAGTAGCTCAGAAATGTTCAGCATCAGGATGGGACTCTGACAGCATCTACAAAAGCATTCTTAGAGAAACCATCTGGTATTTGGACAGCGGATGTTCCAGGCATATGACAGGATCTAAGTCGCTGCTCAGTGATTATCAGGATGAAAAAGGTCCTGATGTAGTTTTTGGTGATAACAAAGTTGGGAAAACCAAAGGGTATGGTGTCTTAACCAATGGTAATGTAATGTTCAAGCGAGTAGCATATGTAGAAGGTTTGAAGCACAATTTATTAAGCATCAGTCAATTTTGTGATTCCAAGAACAAGGTACTTTTTGATCATGAAGCTGGTGTTGTTTATAACAAAAAGGGAAGTGCTGTTCTTGCTGCAAACAGGAAAGGAAATACTTATGTGGTCAATATGGATTCAGCACAGTCAGGAACATGTTTTTACTCCAGAACCGTTTCAGAAGAAAAATGGTTATGGCATAAGCGACTTTCTCATCTGAACTTCAAAGCAATTAACAAACTGAGCAAGAATGGTTTAGTCACTGGACTACCGAAAATGTCTTATGACAAAGACAAGCTTTGTTCAGCATGTGAAAAGGGAAAGCATCACAGCTCGTCCCTCAAAAGTAAGCAGACTTCATCAGTAACAGAATGTTTTTACTTGCTTCATATGGATCTGTTTGGACCAGTGAGTACACCAAGTCTTGGAGGAAAAAGGTACTGTTTGGTGATAGTAGATGAATACTCCAGATACACTTGGGTATTTTTTTCTCAAAGCCAAAAGTGAAAGCTGCCAACGAGATCATATCCTTTGTCAGGAAAATGGAAAATCTAAATGATGTCACGGTAAAACATCTAAGAAGTGATAATGGTACTGAATTTCGAAATTTTGACCTTGAAAATTTTTGTGATTCAAAAGGTATTTCTCAAAATTTTTCAGCACCAAGAACACCACAACAAAATGGGGTGGCAGAAAGGAGAAATAGAACCTTGATTGAATCTGCAAGGTCAATGCTCATTGATGCTGGTCTGAAGACCTATTTCTGGGCTGAAGCAGTGAGTACTGCCTGCTACACTCAAAATAGGTCACTGATTGTCAAAAGGCACAGTAAGAAAGCATATGAGCTGTTAAGGGGGAGAAAACCTTATATAAGTTTTCTTCATGTTTTTGGTAGTACCTGCTTGTGACACCCGTCAATTTAGGACTATAATTTAGTGCCTAATCAAGTTTTAATACATGTAATTAGTTATGTGTTAGGCTAATTAATGTATCAATTATTATATATATTGTTGAATATATATCTACAATTATGCGATTTGTTTAAATTGTACGAGCTTCAAAATCGAATGTAATTCGATTTAATATATACGGACGTTGGTGAACAATTTTATTGAGTAATACAAGGATTATTAATGACGTTATCGTGCTTAAAAATATTATGTCAATAATATTGAGAATCCAAGTTTTATCACACAATTAATATAAACGCGAATAAAATGTAAATTCGCAAACAAAATGAGACAAATCACCGTTTATAATATAATTACTAAATGTTTAGTAAAATACTTCAACAAAAATACTGAATAATTATTCGTATTTTAGAACGCATATTAAAACTTAGAAAATAAATATTTAACGTTTAAACGACGGAGACAACGAACATCGCACGGAGCGCAGTGCGCGAACTGAAAAAGGTGGGGATTTAACCTCCACCACCTTATCCCCTTTTCTTTCATTTTATTTTCTTTCTTCTCTCTCTTACTCCCTCCTCTTTCATTTTTCTCTCAAACAAACCACAAACCACCATCAACGAAAATAGTAAAATAAACACGCTAAACGACCTCGGATCTTCAAGCCCTTTCGGAATAAAACGTTCACCACTTCGCGATCTACAATCCTATCTTTCCGGAATTTCATTTCGGCGATTTGTAAGTTTCCGACACAACTCCGAAAACTCTCGTTTTTAAGTTTTATAACTTGCTAGTTGTTTGTATAACCTTGTAATGTCCTAAAATGGGTTGGGTAAAAATATTAGGCCAATCGATGGCCGGAAAATGCGTTTTTGAAGTTGAAACTCCGATCAGACTCCGTACGTCGCATTTGGCCTGGAGCAAATGCGACGCAGCGACCTACGTCGCACTATATCCCCAACGTCGCATATAGCGACGCAGACCTCAACGTCGCAAACCGAACCTACGTCGCATTAGCGACGCAGCGCCCTACGTCGCACTTAGCGACGCAAACCCTTACGTCGCAGAAATCAACTACGTCGCCTATAGCGACGCCACGTACAACGTCGCATTAAATTGCGAAAGTCGCACCCAACGTCGCACAAACCAGAACCTCGAAAACACAGATTTTTACTAAGTGTCGAGGCTCGAAATTTTATCACTTGATTTCACCCAAATTCAAGTCCAGATGCGTTTTTCCTTAAAGCAATATAGTAGAAATAAAAATTTTCCAAGCTGACCTGGCAGCTCGACCCCAGCCAGGGGCTGCCGCCCCTTGGACCCCGCTAACCAGGGGCGCTACCCCCGGACCCCCGTACTTAGACTCCGTAAGCACATTTTTACACCAAATGTCGAGCTTATACAACTTCAAATGCTTATACAATACGACTTTTAGAACATAATGGGACTTATACTTCAAGTGTAACACTTCAAAAACAAGACGACAACAACAACACTTTTATTCCAACTAATCACCAACGTGCCGTACGCGTTTTCAAAAGACAATTCAACTAAGTTATTGTAACTTGGAACAATTCAATCAAACAAGTCGTTGTAACTTGTAACTATACAAACAACCAAATCGGGGTAATTTGGACATTAAGTTAAACAAACAATTCAATGGTAGTCTTTCGAGATACCGGTACAATTAATAACAATTCAAGTGTCGTGGACACATTCAGGTTTCAAGACTTTGGACACCAAATTACAGCTAATTACCTCAAGTTTATTAAATTAAACACTTCAAGAATCAGGTGAGTTTCATGGCCCCATTTTCACTACTTTTACTAGGGGTGTGATATTACTACTTCATTTTGTTTTACAAGTAGAACGCAAGTGCCAAACTTCAAATACTACATGAGTTTCAAGCTAATCAATTTAAAGTCCTCCATAGCATAGTCTCTAGTATTTATAGCGTGAATGTTAGTATATGATATCATATGGGATTGACAATCCTCATCCGGGTTAGCACGCACTAACCGGTCAAACGGATGTATTAGCATTGGGGAAGACGAGTGTTGATTAGGCACTCGTAGGAGGCATTTCAAGTTAGGTTTCCTTAATTGGGCCTGACAAATCAAGTTAAGCTCAGACTATGTGCTCATGGACAGTATAACTTTTATTTTGCTTAATTGCATTTTAAATTCAATATAAATCTTGCGGTTCTGACAACTATACATTGACATACAAACCTGTGAGCTCACCAGCGTTTTCGCTGACCCATTTTAGTATTTATCACAGGTACCCAGCAGTAGGTTGGCTGCACAAGCAGGGATTTTTAGCTCGAGTCAGCATACATACAACTAGAGATTTGATTGCATTATTATATTTTGTAAAAGTAATTATGCTATGTAATCTCTCAATTTCAGGAATCGAGCTAATGTAACTATATTTTTGATGTAAACATTTAATTTATCTATACAAGTTTAAAACGACGCATATAGTGGTCGTTCATTATATCTTATGTGCTTTGTATATTGATTAGTGACACCCAAATCGAGCTTCCGCAAATCATTAAATTTGGGGGTGTCACAGATTGGTATCAGAGCCTAAGGTTATAGTGAACTAGGTTGCATTTAGTGGACCTAGACTATGACCGTTAGGCAGTATTCCCTATTAGGTATAACCAGTTCAGGGATTACAGCATACGAATTTAATTTAACATAGCTTGATCAACTATGTACAATTAAATAAAGATGATGTAAGATCTGAAGGAAGTTATGGCTGAACAGGATACATTAGTTGACTCTGACCTCGAGAGAAACGGGACTCAAAACACGTCTGTGCTAGACACTCAATAGGTTATTATGTGATATACGTATATTTACATGAATAGACCTCATTACAACTTTAGGCTATATTATATTATATGAATATAGGCCTCTTTCTCTCTAACGTTTTGTCTTGGGATGAAAAACACACCACTTGTTCATCACACTCGGACTAGTACCTTATTTCATTTCCTTGTTCTTTCTTACTCAGCATCATGCCTCCTCGTCGTCAAATTACCCTTAGCGAAGCTGAGATCGCGGGAATCATTGCCCGCAGTGTGACAGAAGCCTTGGCTACCCGAACACCACCCGGTAGCGAGGACACAGCAACCAATACTCCACCACCCAAACCCTGCTCCTATAAGGACTTTCTTAGCTGTAAACCGCTATACTTCAAGGGCACGGAAGGTGCCATTGGCTTAATTCGTTGGATTGAGCGCAAGGAATCTGTTTTCAGTCTCTGCGATTGCACTGAGAACAACAAGGTCAAATTCGCTGCTTACACCTTTCAGGAAGGCGCACTCACCTGGTGGAAAACCCACGCAAACTCTGTAGGTCTTGAGGTTGCAAATCGGCTTCCTTGGGCCGAACTGAAGAAGAAACTGACAGAAAAATACTGTCCTGAAGAGGAATTGCACAGGCTGGAAGAAGAATTCTGGCATCTGGAGGTGCAGGGAAATGATGTTGCTGAATATACCACCAAATTTCAGCAGTTTGCTTTATTATGCCCGAGTTTGGTCGAACCGGAAAGTAAGGGCATTAAGAAATACATTCGTGGACTCCCCGAGAACATCCAGGGAAACGTCGCCTCATCCAAACCAACTACGACTGAGAGTGCCATTCGATTGGCCCACGAACTCATGGCTCTAGTTGTCAGCCGTGAGACCTCCAACACCTCATCCTCCAACAACAACAAACGCAAATCCACTGAACACCACCACAACTCAAACAAGAAAAGCAACGCCATCCAAGTCTACACCTCAAACTCTGAAACCACCCGCAGCTACACCGGGGACAGACCTTATTGTCCCAAGTGTAACTATCACCACTTTGGTCAGTGCAATACCCCTTGCAACAACTGCAGGAGGTACAGGCATTCGACTAAGGATTGCCGAGCTCCCAGATCCAACAACAACCCATCTGACAAAAATGCTCGACAACCTAAGTCCTGCTACGAATGTGGAAACCCAGGACACTTTAGAGATTCTTGCCCAAAATTGAAGAACAAGGGCAACAACAACAACCACCGCAACAACAACAAAACCAAAAGTAGCGCCTTCGTGATCAACTCAGGGGACGCCCGTCAGGACCCGAATGTGGTCACGGGTATGTTCCTCCTCAACAATTTAACTGCTTCCATTCTGTTTGATACTGGTGCCGATAGGAGTTTTATTTCCGATGAATTTTGCCCTCTACTTGACATTACACCTGTTGCTTTAGACGTTAAGTACACAGTAGAGCTAGCTAATGGCCAAATGATAGAAACCAATAGTGTGATACCTAATTGCACTTTAAATCTAGCCGACGAAATCTTCTCCATAGATCTTATGCCTATTGAGATAGGGAGTTTCGATGTCATCGTAGGCATGGACTGGCTATCTAAACATCGCGCCGAAATCATTTGCTATGACAAAATTGTTCGCATACCTCTCGCCGTCGGTAGAACCTTGGTCATACAGGGGGAGACCGGTGGGACGAGGCTTAACCTCATATCTTGCCTAAAAACCCGAAAATTCCTGAGAAAGGGTTATCCAGCAATCCTCGCGCACATCATGGAGAAAAAGTCGGAGGAAAAGCGACTTGAGGATGTTTCAATTGTTCGAGACTTTCCAGAAGTCTTTCCCGAAGAACTACCTGGTCTACCACCGCAAAGGCAGGTTGAGTTCTCAATCGATCTAGTACCAGGTGCTGCGCCTGTGGCCCGAGCACCATACCGCTTAGCCCCATCCGAACTTCAGGAGTTGTCCACCCAATTACAGGAACTCCTGGAACGAGGATTTATCAGGCCGAGTTCTTCACCTTGGGGAGCTCCGGTCCTATTTGTTAAGAAGAAAGATGGTTCTTTTCGAATGTGTATCGACTATCGAGAGTTGAACAAGTTAACTGTCAAGAACCGGTATCCACTTCCTCGAATCGATGACCTGTTCGACCAACTTCAAGGGTCGAGTTGTTATTCAAAGATTGATCTCCGATCCGGTTATCACCAATTGCGTGTTCGCGATGCCGATATTCCAAAAACCGCTTTCAGAACCCGATACGGGCATTACGAATTTCAAGTGATGCCATTCGGCCTAACCAATGCACCGGCTGTATTCATGGACCTTATGAATCGGGTGTGTAAACCTTACCTTGACAAGTTTGTCATTGTCTTTATCGATGACATCCTCATATATTCACGAAACAAAGAAGAACACGCGCAACACCTCAAAACCATCCTTGAACTACTTAAACACGAGAAGCTCTATGCAAAATTCTCTAAGTGTGAATTCTGGATCCAAACAGTTCAATTCCTTGGTCACGTGATCGACAGTCAGGGAATTCACGTGGACCCGTCAAAAATTGAAGCTATCAAGGACTGGCAAGCACCCACCACTCCGACCGAAGTACGCCAATTTTTGGGTCTTGCCGGGTATTATCGACGATTCATTGAAAATTTCTCCAAAATAGCTCAACCACTCACGTTACTGACTCAGAAGGACAAAAGGTTCGATTGGACCGATAAACAAGAATCAGCATTCCAACTTCTTAAACAAAAGCTTTGCAGTGCTCCAATTCTATCCTTACCCGAAGGCACTGATGACTTCGTGGTATACTGCGATGCTTCTCATCAAGGTCTCGGTTGTGTGCTTATGCAACGAGACAAAGTCATAGCTTATGCTTCACGACAGCTCAAGATTCATGAAAAGAATTACACCACCCACGACCTCGAATTAGGAGCCGTCGTTTTCGCCCTAAAAATTTGGAGACATTACCTCTATGGCACTAGGTGCACAATCTTTACCGACCATAAAAGCCTTCAACACATATTCGATCAGAAGGATCTCAACATGAGGCAACGTCGATGGGTCGAGTTGCTTACGGATTACGACTGCGAACTCAAATATCATCCAGGCAAAGCAAATGTTGTTGCTGACGCCCTCAGTCGAAAAGGGTGAGTGAAACCACTTCGGGTTCGAGCCCTCAGTATGACCATTCACAACAATTTAAACATTCAAATTCTCACTGCTCAACTCGAAGCCTTAAAACCCGAAAATGTCAAAGATGAAGCCTTGCGGGGCATGGATAAACAATTCGAAATCAAACCTAACGGGATTAGGTATTTCTCAAACCGAATCTGGTTGCCTAGATTTGGGAACCTACGAGACTTGGTGATGGATGAAGCTCACAAGTCCAAATATTCTATCCATCCGGGATCCGATAAGATGTACCACGGTATCAAGGACTTCTACTGGTGGCCGAACATGAAAGCTGAAATCGCCACCTATGTCAGCAAGTGCCTTACTTGCTCCAAGGTCAAAATCGAATATCAAAAACCTTCTGGTTTACTTCAACAACCCGATCTTCCTGAATGGAAATGGGAACAAATTGCCATGGACTTCATAACCAAACTACCCAAGTCAGCGAACGGTTGCGATTCCATTTTGGTGATCGTGGATCGTCTCACAAAGTCTGCTCACTTCCTGGCAATCAAGGAATCCGACAAAATGGAACGCCTCACCAACATTTATCTCAAGGAAATCGTGACCAAACATGGTGTTCCAATCTCAATTATCTCCGATAGAGATAGTCGTTTCACTTCACAATTTTGGCAATCACTTCAAAAATCTCTGGGTACTCGACTTGATATGAGTACCGCATACCATCCTCAAACCGACGGCCAAAGTGAACGAACCATTCAAACTCTGGAAGACATGCTACGGGCCTGCGTAGTAGACTTCGGTGTAAACTGGGAAAAACACCTACCATTGTGCGAGTTCTCGTACAACAACAGTTATCATACCAGCATCAAAGCTGCACCTTTCGAGGCACTGTACGGTCGTAAGTGCCGGTCACCTATCTGTTGGACCGAAGTTGGGGATAGCCAACTCACAGGTCCAGAAATCATTCACGAGACGACCGAGAGAATCGTTGAAATTCAGAACAAACTCAAAGCCGCGCGTGATCGTCAGAAAAGTTATGCTGACGTGAGACGCAAACCACTCGAGTTCCAAGTTGGGGATCGAGTACTACTCAAAGTATCACCTTGGAAAGGCGTAATTCGATTTGGTAACCGAGGGAAGTTGAATCCCAGATACATTGGACCATTCGAGATCCTCGAAAGGATTGGTCCAGTGGCTTATCGATTGCAGCTGCCATCTGAACTCAGTAGCGTGCATCCCACATTTCATGTTTCAAATCTGAAGAAGTGTCTATCTAATGAGACACTTATCATTCCACTCGATGAAATTCGAGTTGACGAGAAACTTCACTTTGTTGAGGAACCCGCCGAAATTATGGACCGTGAGGTCAAACAACTTAAACAAAGTCGTATTCCCATTGTCAAGGTTAGGTGGAATTCGCGGCGTGGTCCGGAATTCACCTGGGAATGGGAAGACCAAATGCGACTCAAGTACCCTCAACTCTTCACTGATTCAACATCAAACACGACTTCAACATAAATTTCGGGACGAAATTCTTCTAACAGGGGGAGAATGTGACACCCGTCAATTTAGGACTATAATTTAGTGCCTAATCAAGTTTTAATACATGTAATTAGTTCTGTGTTAGGCTAATTAATGTATCAATTATTATATATATTGTTGAATATATATCTACAATTATGCGATTTGTTTAAATTGTACGAGCTTCAAAATCGAATGTAATTCGATTTAATATATACGGACGTTGGTGAACAATTTTATTGAGTAATACAAGGATTATTAATGACGTTATCGTGCTTAAAAATATTATGTCAATAATATTGAGAATCCAAGTTTTATCACACAATTAATATAAACGCGAATAAAATGTAAATTCGCAAACAAAATGAGACAAATCACCGTTTATAATATAATTACTAAATGTTTAGTAAAATACTTCAACAAAAATACTGAATAATTATTCGTATTTTAGAACGCATATTAAAACTTAGAAAATAAATATTTAACGTTTAAACGACGGAGACAACGAACATCGCACGGAGCGCAGTGCGCGAACTGAAAAAGGTGGGGATTTAACCTCCACCACCTTATCCCCTTTTCTTTCATTTTATTTTCTTTCTTCTCTCTCTTACTCCCTCCTCTTTCATTTTTCTCTCAAACAAACCACAAACCACCATCAACAAAAATCGTAAAATAAACACGCTAAACGACCTCTGATCTTCAAGCCCTTTCGGAATAAAACGTTCACCACTTCGCGATCTACAATCCTATCTTTCCGGAATTTCATTTCGGCGATTTGTAAGTTTCCGACACAACTCCGAAAACTCTCATTTTTAAGTTTTATAACTTGCTAGTTGTTTGTATAACCTTGTAATGTCCTAAAATGGGTTGGGTAAAAATATTAGGCCAATCGATGGCCGGAAAATGCGTTTTTGAAGTTGAAACTCCGATCAGACTCCGTACGTCGCATTTGGCCTGGAGCAAATGCGACGCAGCGACCTACGTCGCACTATATCCCCAACGTCGCATATAGCGACGCAGACCTTAACGTCGCAAACCGAACCTACGTCGCATTAGCGACGCAGCGCCCTACGTCGCACTTAGCGACGCAAACCCTTACGTCGCAGAAATCAACTACGTCGCCTATTGCGACGCCACGTACAACGTCGCATTAAATTGCGAAAGTCGCACCCAACGTCGCACAAACCAGAACCTCGAAAACACAGATTTTTACTAAGTGTCGAGGCTCGAAATTTTATCACTTGATTTCACTCAAATTCAAGTCCAGATGCGTTTTTCCTTAAAGCAATATAGTAGAAATAAAAATTTTCCAAGCTGACCTGGCAGCTCGACCCCAGCTAGGGGCTGCCGCCCCTTGGACCCCGCTAACCAGGGGCGCTGCCCCCGGACCCCCGTACTTAGACTCCGTAAGCACATTTTTACACCAAATGTCGAGCTTATACAACTTCAAATGCTTATACAATACGACTTTTAGAACATAATGGGACTTATACTTCAAGTGTAACACTTCAAAAACAAGACGACAACAACAACACTTTTATTCCAACTAATCACCAACGTGCCGTACGCGTTTTCAAAAGACAATTCAACTAAGTTATTGTAACTTGGAACAATTCAATCAAACAAGTCGTTGTAACTTGTAACTATACAAACAACCAAATCGGGGTAATTTGGACATTAAGTTAAACAAACAATTCAATGGTAGTCTTTCGAGATACCGGTACAATTAATAACAATTCAAGTGTCGTGGACACATTCAGGTTTCAAGACTTTGGACACCAAATTACAGCTAATTACCTCAAGTTTATTAAATTAAACACTTCAAGAATCAGGTGAGTTTCATGGCCCCATTTTCACTACTTTTACTAGGGGTGTGATATTACTACTTCATTTTGTTTTACAAGTAGAATGCAAGTGCCAAACTTCAAATACTACATGAGTTTCAAGCTAATCAATTTAAAGTCCTCCATAGTCTCTAGTATTTATAGCGTGAATGTTAGTATATGATATCATATGGGATTGACAATCCTCATCCGGGTTAGCACGCACTAACCGGTCAAACGGATGTATTAGCATTTGGGAAGACGAGTGTTGATTAGGCACTCGTAGGAGGCATTTCAAGTTAGGTTTCCTTAATTGGGCCTGACAAATCAAGTTAAGCTCAGACTATGTGCTCATGGACAGTATAACTTTTATTTTGCTTAATTGCATTTTAAATTCAATATAAATCTTGCGGTTCTGACAACTATACATTGACATACAAACCTGTGAGCTCACCAGCGTTTTCGCTGACCCATTTTAGTATTTATCACAGGTACCCAGCAGTAGGTTGGCTGCACAAGCAGGGATTTTTAGCTCGAGTCAGCATACATACAACTAGAGATTTGATTGCATTATTATATTTTGTAAAAGTAATTATGCTATGTAATCTCTCAATTTCAGGAATCGAGCTAATGTAACTATATTTTTGATGTAAACATTTAATTTATCTATACAAGTTTAAAACGACGCATATAGTGGTCGTTCATTATATCTTATGTGCTTTGTATATTGATTAGTGACACCCAAATCGAGCTTCCGCAAATCATTAAATTTGGGGGTGTCACACTGCTACATTCTGAACAAAAGAGATCACTTAGGAAAGTTTGATCCCAAAGCTGATGAAGGAATATTTGTTGGTTACTCAATCATCTCTAAAGCTTTCAGAATTTATAAAAAATGAAGAGAATGTATTGAGGAATCAATGGATGTCACTTTTGATGAATCATATGATGAGTCACTCACTGATCCAAAAGAATATGAAAATCTTGTTTTTAACAAAATGGATGGTGACTTATCAAATAAAATCAAATCAAATGATAAGAAATATAAAAATTTCTCATCTGACTCTGAAGGTGAAGATAATATTCCTGAAATCAATTCTAGTTCTACTTTAGCTGTGAATAATTCAGGAACATCATCTTTACCTACAGATGTCCCATCATCATCAACTCAATGTCCAAACCAAAACTCACATAACAACAATACTCATGCTACAAATGTTGATTTGCCCTCTGAACCCTCACAAAGTAATCAAGTCACTGCTGAACCTCAGCGAATGACTAAGTGGACAAAACATATTGATAATCAATTAATTATTGGTAATCCACAATCCAGGGTTCAGACAAGATCAGCAACTGCTAACTTTTGTTTGTTTGTAAGTTTTGTGTCTCTAATGGAACCAAAGAAGGTTGATGAAGCACATACCGATCATCACAGGATAGCTGCCATGCAAGAAGAGCTATCTCAGTTTGAAAGAAATAAAGTTTGGAAGCTTGTACCACTACCCGCTGGTAAATCAGTGATTGGAACACGATGGGTGTTCAGAAATAAAATGGATGCTGATGGTGTGGTTACAAGAAACAAAGCTAGACTAGTTGCACAAGGTTACTGTCAGCAAGAAGGCATCGATTATGACGAAACCTTTGCACCAGTAGCTATGTGACATCGCCAAATTTAATGATTTGCGGAAGCTCGATTTGGGTGTCACTAATCAATATACAAAGCACATAAGATATAATGAACGACCACTATATGCGTCGTTTTAAACTTGTATTAATAAAGTAATCGTTTACATCAAAATAATGTTACATTAGCTCGGTCCCTGAAATTGAGAGATTACATAGCATAATTACTTTTAAAAAATATAATAATGCAATCAAATCTCTAGTTGTATGAATGCTGACTCGAGCTAATAATCCATGCTTGTGCAGCCAACCTACTGCTGGGTACCTGTGATACATACTAAAATGGGTCAGCGAAAACGCTGGTGAGCTCACAGGTTTGTATGTCAATGTATAGTTGTAAGAACCGCAAGATTTAAATTGAAGTTAAATTGCAATTAAGCAAAATAAAAGTTATACAATCCATGAGCACATAGTCTGAGCTTAACTTGAGCGCTAGGTCCAATTAAGGAAACCTAATTGGTTTGCCTCCTACGAGTGTCTAATCCACACTCGTCTTCCCAAATGCTAATACATCCGTTTGACCGGTTAGTGCGTGCTAACCCGGATGAGGATTGTCAATCCCATATGATATCATATACTAACATTCACGCTAAAATATTAGAGACTATGCTATAGAGGACTTTAATTGATTAGCTTGAAACTCATGTAGTATTTGAAGGTAGGCACTTGCGTTCTACTTGTAAAACAAAATGAAGTAGTAATATCACACCCCTGGTAAAAGTAGTGAAAATGGGGCCGTGAAACTCACCTGAGTCTTGAAGTGTTTAATTTAATAAACTTGAAGTAATTAGCTGTGAGTTGATGTCCAAAGACTTGAAACCTGAATGTGTCCACGACACTTGAATTGTTATTAATTGTACCGGTATCTCGAAAGACTACCATTGAAATTGTTTGCTTAACTTGATGTCCAAATTACCCCGATTTGATTGATTGTATTGTTACAAGTTACTACGACTTGTTTGATTGACTTGATACAAGTTACAACGACTTGTTTGATTGAATGGATACAAGTTACAACGACTTGTTTGATTGTGAATTAGGTTTTGAAAATGTATACGGCCCGTTGGTGATTGTTTGAATTTAAATATGTTAATGTTCTCCTTATGTCTCGAAGTGTTAACCTTAAAAAGTAAATTCCATTATGATTGAAAAGTTGTATCGTGTAAGCGTTTTGAAGTTGTACAAGTTTGACACTTGTTGTAAAAATGTGCTTACGGAATCTAAGTACGGGGGTCCAGGGGCAGCGCCCCTGGTTAGCAGGGTCCAAGGGGCGGCAGCCCCTGGCGGGGTCCAAGGGGCAGAGCCCCTGGCTGGGGTCGAGCTGCCAGGTCAGCTTGGAAAATTTTTATTTCTACTATATTGCTTTAAGGAAAAACGCATCTGGACTTGAATTTGGGTGAAATCAAGTGATAAAATTTCGAGCCTCGACACTTAGTAAAAATCTGTGTTTTTGAGGTTCTAGTTTGTGCGACGTTGGGTGCGACGTTGGATGCGACGTCGCAGATCCTGACTGCGACGTTGGGCACGGCGTCGCTATGTACGACTTTCGCAATTTAATGCGACGTTGTACGTGGTGTCGCTATAGGCGACGTTGTTGATTTCTGCGACGTAAGGGTTTGCGTCGCTAAGTGCGACGTCCGCCAGTTAAGGCGACGTTAGGGATGATGTCGCTATATGCGACGTGGTGATTAGTATTGCGACGTAAGTCTCTGCGTCGCATTTACTCCAGGCCAAATGCGACGTACGGGGTCTGATCGGAGTTTCAACCTCAAAAATGCATTTTCCGGCCATCGATCGGCATAATATTTTTTTACCCAACCCATTTTAGGACATAACAAGGTTATACAAACAACTAGCAAGTGATAATACTTAAAAACGAGAGTTTTCGGAGTTGTGTCGGAAACTTACAAATCGCCGAAATGAAATTCCGGAAAGATAGAAATGTAGGTCTTGATGCGGTGAATCTTTTGTTCCAAAGAAGTTTGAGAATCCAAGGTCGTTTAGTGTGTTTATTTGAAGGTTTTTGATGATGATGTTAATGGTGATGGTTTTTAATTTGAAGAGAAAAGGGAAAAGAAGAAAGAGAAAGATAAAGAGAAATGAAGAAGAAAAGATGGTGGTGGTGGTTTTTGGGTGGATCTCCACCTTTTTCAGTCCGCGCAAGGTGCTCCGTGCGGTGTTCGTTTTCCCGATCGTTTAAACGTTAAATATTATTTTATATGTTTTAACATACGTTTTAAAATACGAATAATTATTCAGTATTTTTGTTGAAGTATTTCACTAAATACTTAATAATTATGTTATAGATGATGATTTATTTCATATTGCTTACGCGTTTGCATTTTAATCGCGTTTATATCATTTGTGTAATAAAACTTGGATACGAAATATTATTGATATAATATTTAAAATATGTCATTGTATTTAATTAATATTTGTATTAATTAATAAAAATCGTTCACCAACGTCCGTATAAATTGTATCGAAGTTCATCCGATTTGAAACTCGTACGATTTAAACAAACCGCATAATTGTGTAGATATATATTCAACAATATATATAATAATTGATACATTAATTAGCCTAACACAGAACTAATTACATGTATTAAAACTCGATTAGGCACTAAATTCTAGTCCCAAATTGACGGTTGTCACAAGCTAGGCTTGAAGCAATCAGGCTATTTCTTGCTTATGCAACTCACAAGAAGTTTAAAGTATAACAAATGGATGTGAAAAGTGCTTTTCTGAATGGCAAGCTGCAGGAAGAAGTGTATGTCAAGCAACCACCTGGATTCATTGATCCAAAACATCCGGGTTATGTGTACAAACTTGATAAAGCCCTGTATGGACTAAAACAAGCTCCTAGAGCGTGGTATGATACTCTCTCTGTTTACTTGATAAAATGTGGCTACGTCAGAGGCAAAATTGACAGCACATTATTTATCAAAAGAGATAAGAGAGATGTCATATTAGTCCAGATCTATGTTGATGATATCATTTTCGGGTCTACTAACAGTGACATGTGCAAGGAATTTTCTGATCTCATGACCAAAAGTTATGAGATGAGCATGATGGGTGAATTAACATTTTTCCTTGGTTTGCAAATAAAACAAACCAAAACTGGAATTTTTATAAGTCAAGGAAAATATGTTAAAGATCTGTTAAAGAAATTTGAATTTGCTAATTGCTCATCCCTTGCTACACCCATGTCACCTGCAGTAAAGCTACATACTGATCCTGATGGTAAATCTGTAAACATTACTGCTTACAGAGGAATGATCGGGTCGCTGTTGTATCTAACTGCTAGTAGACCAGACATTATGTTTGCTACATGTCTCTGTGCTAGGTATCAAGCTGATCCAAAGGAATCACATTTACTCGCTGTCAAAAGGATATTCAGATATCTGAAGGGTACTCCTAATCTTGGTCTCTGGTACCCATCTGGTTCAGACTTCTCCCTGAAAGGATACTCTGATTCTGATCATGCTGGATGCAAACTGGATAGAAAAAGTACATCTGGTAGCTGTCAATTTCTTGGACAAAAGCTAGTAAGCTGGTCCAGCAAGAAACAAAACTCTGTCTCAACTTCAACTGCTGAAGCTGAATATGTTGCTGCAAGTGCCTGTATTGCTCAAATTCTCTGGATGAGAAATCAGCTCGCTGACTATGGCTTTGACTTCAGTGAAATACCAATCTACTGTGATAGTCAAAGTGCTATAGCCATTGCCAACAATCCAGTAATGCACTCAAGGACAAAGCACATTGATGTCCGATATCATTTCATCAGGGACCATGTGATGAAAGGTGATATTGAATTGCATTTTATTCCAACTGATTACCAACTCGCTGATTTATTTACAAAACCTTTATATGAGAAAAGATTTAATTTTCTTATCAGCGAGCTTGGCATGTTAAACTTAAATGACTAACCCAGCTATCAAGCTCAGTTAGTTATTTTTTGTTTAAAGGCTTCAATTTTTAAATTTGAGTATCTGTTATGTCTCTATATGACCTATATTGTTATTGTCCTATTTTTTTTTTATTTTTTTTTGCTGATTTAGTTAGTATTCTAAGTTGTAACTAGATCAGTGAAAAATAATATAGTAAAATATTACATAGTTCATATCAGACATAATCTATACTCATTTTAAAATATATATATATATATATATATATATATATAATAAAATTTTTTTTCAGAGACCTATTCCTTAGCTGATCTTGTTAGTATTCTAAGCTGTAACTCTTTCAGCGAAAAATAAGTCTCTATAAATTTTATTTTAAACAACACTCATACTCAATGAATAAAATTTATGATTCATATTTACCAGTGATCAAATATCTCTGACTTAGTTAGTATTCTAAGTTGTGACTAAATCAGTGAGATAACGTCTCAGGCAAATTGAAAATTATGTTAGTATTTTTGAACATAAGTTTTTTTTATTCAAGGACTCCCTGATTCTTCCATCATTATTTGTGAAGGGATGTGTCACAAAAATTGCACCTCTGACACTATTTCTTCCTTACGTCACATATACTTTTCCGGCGCACCTTTCAAATCACCATTAATACCACCAAGCTCCACAATCATCACCCCTATGCCACCCCTACTTACCACCATCATCAACCACGACATTTCATTTTTCACCACATACTTCTCACATAACTTCATTATAAAACTAACCCTTCACCTCATTTCACAAATCACCCACTGTCTGGTCATTTTCTTAATTTTTTTTTTTTTAAAAAAAAAAAAAAAAAAGAAGAAGGAGTGTTAGCAAGATCAAAATCAAGTTTTACTCAAATCATTTCTACAAGTTATAAGCTTTTCAAGCCTACGTAGAAACATAGATCTTGCTACAACAATTTTCAAAAACAACTCCTTTGAATAAAATTTCTTGACGAAAAACAGAGCACTACAAATTTTTTATCATTTGCTCTCTTTTTTTTTGGGGGAATCTCTGTGTCCCAGCATGTAACTTTTGTACATATGTCTGATTCTCCCCTCCCCAATCGACCATATCACTGTCAAAACCTACAGTGATCAAACTGGTCAACCACCATCCCAGAATACTTTATCAACCTCTGCAAGAAATCTCAAAAAGAAGACGTCTTCGGACGCCAAGGATGAAACAGGGTCTGAACGTTCAGTCACTGTGGGCATTCTTGATAAAATCATGTTTTCAAATCTCAAACTTTTATCGAGTCAACCCATGAGCCACTCATTATTCTCACAAAAGAATGATGTTTTAAACAAAGGGCAAGTGACATCAGTGGGTGTTAACACACTCTTCACTGGTGTCACATCACTGGCTACAGACCCGAGCTATCTCTCATCTCTCACTGCACCAGCTGTCAATGTCTCTCTCCAGTCACAGAGAGAGATACAAGCTGATCTATCTGTTTTCAATGATCCATTAGCTAAAACACAAGATGATGATGATGAGAAAACCAATCACCTATTACACACAGTATTTCATGCTATCATCAAGGGGGAGAAATATTCAAGTGCTACTGATGATACCAAAGAAACACTGATCTACTTGGTGATATTATCAAGGGGGAGAAAACGTGCAAATAAATGCAAAAACCAATGTTGCTCATACAACAAATCGCTGATACTTGGAAATCATATCATTGTTGAAATCACTGATGCTATCAAAGTAGCTAATACTTGGAAATCATATCACATGTATTTCCTGTATTTGAGTTACAATTTTCTTTTCTTGGTGATTTTATTCAATATTTGTGCCACTTCAGCTTAGCAATGAATCCTTCTCAAATCTAAGTATCTGAAGATGAAGGTTCATTAATTTTCAGTCGGTTAAAGCTTAAGCTTCGTGAGAAGACGTCATGCTAAAGATTGTTGGGTTGAAAGTCTTAAGTCACTATCTCATCTGATCGCTAAAGATAGTAGGAATCTCTGCTATTTATCTAATCGCTGAAGATAGTAGATTTAAAGTTTGAGATAGATTAAATATATTGTAACTGAAAAACTATCTGTACTTTATATTTTGCAGTTCAATAATATATGATTTTTTTGAGAAAACCAAAGTGCAAAACTCAGATCATATCAAAAGAATCCAAAAAGAAAAATGAATGGATCACAAGTATAAAGTCACTAAATGTTTAAAATCTTAAACACTGACTATAAACTTTCACAGCAACAAGTTTGTCTAGGGAGCTTCAATCACAATCATTTAGGGGGAGATTGTTGAGTCACTGGTCGCTGACCATGATGAAGTCACTGGTCGCTGACCAACTCAACTGTTCACTACTCGATGAAGAAATGGATTGTATCGAAGCTGCTGTTGCTAATGATAGGTTTCGCTGATCGTCATTCATTCCCCTTGATATACTGAGGAAGATTTAAATCTCAACTTGGTGTGTCGCTGATCTACGTCAGCGAGAGCCTTACTTCTTCAAATCAATAAAGGCAAAAGTCACTGCCAGAATAACAGCTAGTCACTAAAGATCTTTAGTTCAATTCATTCTACAAGAGCATGTTAGCTCGCAGTGAGTGATGAGGATTGCTGCATCTTCAGGGACTATTCAATAAAGCCTCTCAATCATCAAGTACTAAAAAGTACTGTACTTATCTATACATCAGCAAGAGTGTTCCAGTTCGAAGTATGTCCGAAAGATTACGTGGCAGCAAGTGATTGGTTTTAAGGTAACGAGATATTTGCGGTAACAGAATTGGGACCCGTAGAATGTCGGTTCATCAGAGTTCAAACCAATCAAGCAGTGACACGTGTCCTTCCAAGATCCTATTTTGTAGGCGATATTTTAGGAACTCTTGTAATATAAATAGTTCAGTGTTTTGTACTGTTGAGGCTAGTCGTTCAATTCGTGTTAATCACTTGTGTGTCAGTGAGTAGTTTGTCTAAGCACGATTTAGCGATTCATAGAGTGAACAGTCAGCGTGTTTTCCACTGCTGTTCATCTCGATTGTAATAGTTTAGCTAAGTGTTTGAATTGGATTAACTTTGGTTAATCCATTCCGCATTCAACACTTGTGAATTTTATGATCAATACAATTCACCATTTCAGCTACTATTACATTGTTATTTGATATTGTCATATATGTTATCTAATATACTCTGTTTCTGTTATAACGATTAAGAACTTTCAATTAACTTAGTTAAAATCATAAAAAGTTTTTATTTGTATTCAACCCCCCCCCCCCCCCTTTTACAATTAAACTTTACACTTTGCGATTCCAAATCACTAATCAATAGTGATTACGGGACTCTCAAAGCCTACCAAGTGCATCCGGCTTTTGTTTAAAATAAAGAAAGTGATCGGGAATCGGTTCAATAGAGTATTCGGATATACCTTGTACGATTCGGCAAAATAATTCCCGACGCATACGAAAACGACTTTTGAACAGGTTTGCCGGGTACTTTGGGGTTTCAGAAAAATAGTCGTTCCACAAACGTTCTTGAGCACCTTCGCGATCTCTTTCAATGTAAATTCGATTCCGGGGTGGTCTCGAACTCGAACTAGCCTCGGCTTCATTGTTTTCTTCTTCTTCTTCCCAAGCTTGTAGAACTTGCAAAAGAAGTTCGTCTTCCGAATCCGAATCCAAAATAAAATTTAATGGATCCATTTTTTGAATTTTGTATGAAATGAGAGAGAGTTTGATGAATTTGGTGTGTGAAAAAGTGATAAATGTAGTATGTATATATAGAGGTGAGAAAAATAAAAAAATATAAAAAAAAAATTAATTTTTGAAAATGCCGTTGAATTACTAGTTTTTTAAAAAAAAAATTTTTTTTTTTTAATTCCTTTTCAAACGGTCCAAAGCAAAAACCATTTAAATAATCGTGGGCCCCACATATACACCCCAACGCTTGCCCGTGCTTGGTTGCTGCACGCCCGCAATTTTCCTCACCCAGAACGCCCCATTGCCGGCGTTCTGGGGCGTTCTGAAGCTCCAAATCGACCAGCACGCCTCCGTTGCAAATGGTCTAAAGATCAAGTTGGATACCGCCCATCAATTCGTGGTTCAAATTGAGGTTTATGGTGTTGGGTATAAAAGCTTATTTTGCTTCAATGTTTTTATCAAGTTTTCAATGTATTTCAACTTTGTTAGGGTCGTATGTATATCAATCAGTCACTATATATGTTTTGAGGTTGTAGCACAGCTTGTGCGACCTCTCAATTGTATCACTCAGATCTTTTGATCCTTTTTCAATATATTATTATTGTTTTTCACCGAAAGAAAAAAAATAAAGAAAGATGAGGCCTCTTTCGATCAGTAATAGTTTCGGAGCTCTAGATCTTACTATTTATTAATAAAAAAAATTTGTTATTATCTTTTTGTGCGTGTTGTATTGTAATATTTTTATTAAGGCATTAAGACATGCATATGAAGTTGTAGTAATAAAATGATAACTCTGTGTTTACCTCTAAATTTATGTTCGCCTTTACCCCTTAAATTTAGTTGAAAGTACACTATTTATGCATTTAAGATTTTGTTAATGCCCACGAAGTTTAGGTTAACAAAATCCTTTTTATTTATTAAAAATTAAAGGGAGGGAGACGTCGAAACTTATAGAGAAAAATGTTATCCACATGAACTTGGAACTTATCCTTAAATTGCTAACATTTTTTTTTTTAACATAATTTGAAATTTATATTTTCACTCATACTCACTAATAGAGGCGCCATAAAATTATTTTTAAGGAGATAAACTCAAGAAATTTTTTTTATAGGGGAATAAATATCAAAAGTACCCTCATATATAATTTTATTTTTATATTTTGAAGGAGGCGAATTATATAAAAACCCATAATAATAATAATAATAATAATAATAACAATAATATAATAATAATAATAATAATAATAATAATAAGGAAAATGATAACGACACTGTCAATAAGATACATCAAATGCATTAAATAAAGTTGAAAATTTTCTTATCAATCAAAAATTATATTTAATTCAGTTAATAATGCATTGAAACTTTTTTGTTTTATTTGTGATGTATTAAATAAAATCTTTGAATAAAAAGAAAACTTTAAATTTAATAAGTGTTTGAAATGGTCTGTATTTAATGCGTTAGAAACTTTTTTGTTTTATTTGTACTGTCACACCTGTCTCCGCTAATCTCATTAAGATTAAGAGTATGATCTAATGAATAGGGGTTCACATCATACCTATTTTACACCTTACGTTAGTTCTCAAATAAAACTCATACACGAACGAAGCAAGTCTATATTCAATCGACACGTGTGTGATTGCAAGAAGTTCCATATTCTGCAAGTACATCATCCTTGTCGTTAATCTACTACACTTTGTTGTATTTGTTGTTAGTTAATTGTCTTTACTGATTATTAGAATCCATGTCGACTAAATATTGAACTGTTCAACGATACAACAACCATATAAACCAAAATACAGCAAGTTATCATAAAATAGTTACTACCTATAACTTAACCAGTTCATTTCAAAAGATATATATATATATATATATATATATATAATGCATCAATCTTTGATGTATAGAGCTTCTGAATCACATTGCTGGAAAAGAAGGTAGCTTATTTCAACATATATGAATACTAAGAATAACATCTATGTTACAACGATATAGAGCGAGTAACGACGGATATATAACACGATCACTTACTCTAAAATAGGAATAAGTGTGATGATAATCTATAGTTTGTGTAGAATCAAATGAGCACCAAACTCAGGTTGTAGAGTAAGCATAGCACGAGGGCCATGTGAGTACGATGGAGATATTTCAAAAGAGAAGCGTTGTAGAATCATTGCGAGAGCCATTTTCGCTTCTAGCATAGCAAAGTTCTGACCAATACATATACGTGGGCCACCACCAAACGGGAGATATGTGGCTCCCTTAGTCGCCTTTGAAACACCTTCGGAAAATCTTTCGGGCTTAAACTCATTCACATCTTCACCCCATGTATCTTTGTCATGGTGTAAAATCATTGTGTTTATTTGGACAAGTGTTCCCGCTGGTATGGTTAAGTTACCTAATTTGGTTTCTTCGTGTACAAATCGTCTTAGTGATACTACCGGGGAATATAGTCTAAGAACCTCACTGAAAATCATGTTGATCTGCAAAATGAGATAATTAAGACACAAATATGTATAAGAACCCCAAAATATTTCATCAAGGTTTTTTAGTAACTATATATGTAGAGGCTGATTGTGATTGTTTATCTGAGCGATTATCTGAATGAATGATTATCTGCTTAATGCTTATATTGAAAGCAAATAAGTAGTTCCAAACAAGTTTGTAAATCATGTTTTATTATATGCTTATCTTAAAAGGAATAAGAAATTAAAAAACAAGCATGTTAGCACATACTTATTTTTTAAGCCGATAGACGCTTGTCTAAAAGCAATCCCGAACTCCCTTACAGTCCCAAAAACTTACCACTTTTAGATGACTTAAACCATCTATATCCGGTTGCTTATCACCAAAGACACGTAAAACTTCTTCTCGAGCTTGTGTCTGCCATTCGGTGTTTAGACCTAATAAAATCATAGTCCAAACAAGCGTATTAGCAGTAGTTTCCTGTCCTGCAAAGTAGAAAAGTTTGCATTCTTCGATAACTTCATCTATACTTAATCCGGATTTCTTATTCCCATGCTCCTTAATTTCTTTGTAGTTGGAATCCAAAAGTATGCCCAAAAGGTCGTCGTTGCTAGTTTCTCCAGCTTTCATCGCATCAACTCGTTTATTGATAATGCTCGTTATCAACCTCCTCACTTCTCGATTAATCTCTTTCATCCTCTTGTTGATTTTTGTGGGCAAAAATCTGTTAAATGTCATTTCATTAGCACAAAATCCAAATACAATGATATCACCATTTTAATCATGCAATGTTATGAGTATAAAGCTATTGTTTGGAAACTTATATATTCACCTTGATCCTGGAATGTAAATTGAATTTGCAACCTTCATGATTAGCTCTCCTTGTTCTCTTTGAAGTATAAATATCAGTCTTCCATCCTCAAAACTACTACCAAACGCTGTACGTGAAATTACATCACTCGAAAAATTCTGAAGATGAGGCCACACATCCACTTCACTCGTAGATTCCGTGGTCACTAATTTCTCCCAATTGTTGATCATCTCGCTGCAACTCACATAAAATGCTGGTACCATATGCTGCAAACATAATTATTCGTCCGATTTATCTACGTACCTTTATAACAAAAGGTTCCATATTTTAACTTAAAAAGATAAAAAGGCAAACAAGGAGGATATACAAACCTTGAGTTTCTCGACATGGAACGCAGGATTGATAATTTTTCTATGTTTAACCCACTGATCACCCTCAGCGTCGAGTAATCCTTTCACTAGCAACTTTATTAATGGATTACCTCCCCTCGGCTTTTGAAAGAGTCGATAATTATTAAACACCTCGCGTATCATACTTGGTTCCGATACGTGTACCACAGGCTTTGTTCCCATCCATGTAAAACAATTATTACCTATATATTAGGATTAAAAAATGTTACATGATTTAACTATAATCCCAAACATTACATTAGGTAATTTGACACAAATGTTAGAGACGTAGTATGAGATGGAAGTGACAAAATTGTTTGTCGACCTTTGAATTACCATTTTGTTAACTATCATAGATACAGAAACTCTTCATATCGTATGTGTTTATATATATTTAGATTAGATTAGATTTAGATAATTTGCTTTATTACACTCTATTGGTTAACTAATATAGTTAATCTTACTTAACCCTTCTAATCACATATTTAACCCAAGGAAACATGAAAATATGGGAGGTTGTTAGTTTTTCTACTCTATCAAAAACTAATACAAGTTTCTTTTTTTCGTCCCAAATTATAATCTATGCTTTCCTTTAAGAAATGGATTGTCATTTAAAAACTTACACACACACAAAAAAAAAAAAAAAAAAAAAAAAGCGATAATGAGTGGATATAATAAAAAGAGCAGATAAATAAAAAGTAAATGATAAAACATTATGTTACGAATCACCGCCACCAAACGTCCTTTTGTAAATAAAAATGTTTAAATAAGAATTCCCAAACACCATTTTCAAATTAATATCAAATAAATTACTTATTTAGACAATAAAGTCATAATTTTATGGTTCATGTTTCCTTTTTAGTCATTTAGAAGGCTTTAGGGTAGTGATAAATCCATAATTGTTTTTGATAAATCCATCAAAACTGTGCATCATTGATATGTACAGTACAAATTTTAATGCACAAATTTGGTGGATCTATCAAAAACAACGGTGGATATATCACCACCCTTAAAGTAAGTAATTGTCCACTTTTAATTTTAACCGATCAGAAAGTATTTAAACAGAGAATAATAATGAATTTTTATTGATCAACACGACAATTCTTTAACCTGTCTACAAACATTTAAATTAGGACCGATGGGTATCTATCTATCTATGGAAAACATGATACACAAAGTATATAACTTTTATATAATTAAAAAAATAATAATAAATTCATACCATGAGTAATGAGGATCTTATGAAAGAAGGGTGAGACACGAGGAGCAATATCATGACACAAACTCATGGGTTTAGATTTGGCTTCGTTCATCATCTCCCCAAGCTCTTTTAAATCTCCGTACAAAAACTTATACGAGGTTCCTTTTAGACCTTGTTCTTGTAGAAACTTTTCGATTTTTTTCGGTTCGAACCATAACCAATTCAAAATTCTCCATGTATATATGACCAAGATTGCTGTTACTCCAATAATACAAATGGTTGTACTTAACTCCATGTTTCCTGTAAGTTTTTATTTTGCAGAATGTGATGATTTTGATGATAAGAAAGAGAATGAGGTTTGGGTATTTATTGAGAAGTAAAGTTCATTTTACTACCTTTTGGATTGAGTAGTTGATATTAATGATCCATCTGTTTATTTATTGTTGTCACACCATGTCCTTCACTTTAAAATCTAAGGTAAATTGATTTAGCGGTATAAAAGTAATCCGTTAACTAATAAATCGTGCATTGAAATCTTGTTTGTATTGAAATCTTGTTTGTATCGAATAATTTGTAGATCATTTGCATTCGCAGCAGAAGTGTTTGTACACGACTGACGCAACGTCAAAACAATTGACTCAGGACCAGTGGCGGATCTGAGAATTTGTCTTGTTGGGGGCTAATTTTTTTTCTTTCACAAAACGCATTTGTGTAATAGAAAACAACACCTTATTAACCTTAAAAACTAACTATGACATTGCAGTAAATAACATAAAACCAAACAGCATCAAATACAACAATAAAGGCCACTTTTACTAACCTTTAAACAGCAAACAGCAAGCAAACAGGGACTAGCGACCATCAAACAGAAAACAGCAAAATAGCAAACCTGCAAAACATCAAACAGCAAACAGAAAACAGCAAACAGAAAAACAGCAATCAGCATACCGTAAACAGCAAAATAACAAACAGCAAACAACAAACAAGAAACACAAAATTACAACCATCATATAGCTTTAAAACCGTACGTAATCATCATTAATTTTGCAGCAAACGTAGCACAAAAAACTGCATAATTACAACCATTTAAATATCTTAAAGAACTACATACAAACAGAAGAAAAACACCAAAAGACAGCAAAAAGCTGATCTTGTTTACGTCTTTAGACAAACCACATCCTAAACTTTTCCGGCGCTGTCATGCATCTTATGGAAACGTTGTAAAACATCTTCATCCTTAACGTTAGCAAGTGCTTCCTTTTCCACTACACAAATGACACAAGCGTTCAAAAACTCATCACCAATTCGATTTCGTAAATCTGACTTAACAAGCTTCATCGCCGAAAAGCATCTCTCAACCGTTGCGGTTGCAACGGGAAAAACCAATGCTAGCTTCAATAATCGATAAACCAATCGATAAGAAATATGTTTCCTTGTTTCTACCATCACTCGAGCAAGGTCGGCAATTCCATTCAAGTTAGCAAATTTTGAATCCTTTCGTACATTGTGATGGTACATGTCTAGTTCTTTTTCAAGATCAATCTTTTCCATACTATCAAAATCGTTTGGATATAACTCACTTAACTTCAATAACTTCGATACATCAAACATAGAGAATGAATCACGTGGATGCAAAGCCGCCATGTTTCGAAGTAATTCGGTACCAACCTCACTAAAACGATCACCAAACTCTTGAATTTGCATATCCACAACGGTGTTAAAACAATCAAACTCATAATAATGCCTATTAGTGATCTTGTCCCTTTGCCTTCTTGAGTTAACACAATCTTCCGTCATTTTCAACATTTTAATACCATGCTTCTCACCAAAAGAGGACATCTTCTTTAAAAGTGGATCAAACCCAAGTGTTCTAAACTCTTGCATTTTTTCTTTGGTTGATTCCACCAACGAAACCGCTTCCAAAATATCTTGATCTTTTCTTTGAAGAGCTTTTGACAAGATATTAGTGAGGCCTAAAATGTGCAACATCAAATGCAAATAAAACACAAAATCGAATGATTTTAGATACTTTAAAAGCCCGCGTGCTTGATTTTGGCTAGAACCATTACTACCTTCTTCTTTAACATATTCAAGGACTTTAATAACAGATGGAAACATATCAACCAAACGCAAAAGTGTTTTGTAATGAGAATTCCACCGTGTATCACCGGGCCGTATAAGAGAAAGTTCTTGGTTTAAGCCTCTTCCGGTTTCAAGTATACCACTACCAATGCTTTTTTCCACTCTTTCTTTCTCTATTTCCCTTAAAATATCTTTTCGTTTACAAGAAGCACATACCACATTCATCAAAATAGCTAACTTGTCAAAAAAGTTCACAATAGCCAAATGTTTTCGCGCAACCGTCACCACCACTAATTGAAGTTGGTGGGCAAAACAATGTACATAATATGCCAAGTTATTTTCTTCCAAGATTTTTGCCTTCAAACCATTGAACTCACCGCGCATGTTGCTTGCTCCATCATATCCTTGACCTCTTACACGTTTAAAACTCAATTTATGCTTTGCAAAAAAGGCATCAATAGATGATTTAAGAGATGAAGAAGATGTCTCCTTCACATGAACAAGACCCACAAATCTCTCCTTAACTAGTCCATGAGTATCAACGTATCGTAAAACAATTGCCATTTGTTCCTTTTTAGATACATCACTAGACTCATCAACTAACAAAGCAAACACATCATCGCCAATTTCTTTAAAAATGGATTCGAGTACTTCTTGTTTGAAGCATTTAACTACATCTTTTTGAATACATGGAGACACTAACTTATTATTCCCCACTTTCGGTAGTTTTCGGAGTTCCTCATTTTGACTCATTATTAAGTCCATTAACTCCAAGAAATTACCTTTAAAAAGAGATGTTTCACTCTCATCATGACCACGAAATGGTAACGCACATTTCAAACAAAACCGACAAGCATATATAGTAGCACACAATCGAAGCCGATTCTCTTTCTTCACAATGTCATCTTGTTTATGAAGGGCCGCAACAATAGATTGATTTTGTCTCATTAAATTTTCACATTTTTGTAGTGCTCTATTGTGATAACTATTAACCCCACCCACATGACTTTTAAGTCTCTCCGTTTTGTTCCAACCATTAAAACCTTCTATCACAAATGCATCATTCCCACCTTGCTTACCAACATTATCTCTAAATAAGTAGCAACATAAGCAAAAGGCTTTGTCCGCCTTAACACTATACTCTAACCAATTACCATATTTACCATACCAAGCTTTGACAAAACTTCTTCCATTATCTCCATCTTTTTTCGGAAAAATATGACCACGTGGTTGAGAAGGTCCTCTAAGCCAATATTGTCTCCTTATCGCATCTCGTTGATTAGGGTTATATTGAAAAATTCTTGGCCTATCATATGGATCCCAAGGAAGATTTTCCATTTCCACTACATTAATTGGCGTTGAAAAAGTAGACTTAGCTTTTGGAGTACTTGCGGCATTTTTCCTTGGAGATTCTTTATTACTATCATTCGGTGTTGATGAAGATGGTTCCTTGATTATAAGAAATCTTCTCATTGTTCTAGACAAATTTATAACAATTATATCATAAATAAACTACTTAGGCTATGAATGCTATATAACATGAATATCAATAAATTTATAAATAAAAAATTAACTAAGAATTAATAATAGCTATTGATAGCTACTGACCTGCTGTATATTTTGTTATATAGTCAAGTTAGATAATTCGATTATATTAAAAATTGGCTCAAATTTAAAACACAATAGGTAAATACCAAGTATAGCTACATTAATATAACATTATATATCAAATTTAACATAAAATTTGCAAACCCTAAATTATTTGAGAGATTAAATTACCTGATTTTGGGATGATCAATGAAGCATATGTTGATACTTTAAACTTTTGGAACCTTCTTTGGTAAGCAAATCAAAACAATAACTACTAAAAAGAATCAATTGAGAAATATTGTTCCAAGATAGCAGACAAGAAATGATAAAGGCCAAAAAAGAAAGTGTAAAATATCCTCGCACAGAGAGTCAGATACGATCGGTACTATATGTGTGCCTTTTTTTTCCTTTTATCTTGGCTGGGTTTTTCTTAATTGGGCTTAGGTTTCTTTTTAAATTGGGCTGAGGGCATTTCTAAAATTGGAGTGAGGGCTTGGTCCAAAAACTAATCAAATATAGGCTAAAATTTAATGGGCCATTGGGGGCTTGGGCCCCCACAACCTCCTGAACACCTCCGCCCCTGCTCAGGACTAGATAACTATTTGTAGCCATGACAAAAAAAATAAACTTTTATATAAACTTCTATTTGAGCTATTTAGGGCTTTTACGGTATGAACTTCTATTTACAGTAATCTCCGACTCATAAACTTTGTTTGGCAACACAACAATAATGTTCTTTTCTTTTCTTTTTATATTTTTTGTTTTTTTTTTTTGTGTTTTGAAGTAACTTCGAATAGAAGCTCCAACGCAAGCTCTAACCACAAACTTCAGCTCATTGTTGCCTAAAACACATTGTGTTTGGCATTTGTGTCAAGTTGTTGACCGAGTTTTGTACAAATTATATTCCAACAATTGTGATTTGACGCTACGAGTGAAAAAGAGAGTTTTTATTTTATATTACTAACTGCACTCTTCACCGATCAAATATTATATCTAGTCATTAAAGATTCTTTTCAATTGATAGAAATATAAAATTGACACTTTTAATGGAACAAATAAAAATAGAAATATGCACAGTTATAATGGGTGGGAGAGTATACTAATATGTACAAAAATAAGAGAAAATTACATAAATCGTCCTTATGGTTTGGTCAAAATTTCATTTGCAGTCCTTTAATTAAATTAATTATACCGATCATCATTTCTTTTGAAACTTATTACGTTAATAGTCCTTTAAACTAACGATTGTTAACTCTCCGTTAAAAAGGACTGTTTATGTAGTTTTTTTTATTCTTCTAAATTTTTTGAGTAAATATAATATAAAAAATCTAAAATATGTATAGATACATTATTAGATGCACAAATATCATTTTCATCTCTTACATTTCACTTAGCAAATTCATCATCAAATTGTTTGTAACACCCCCAAATTTAATGATTTGCGGAAGCATACTTTGGGTGTTACTAATCAATAATCAAAGCACAAGATATATAGTAAACGACTCTATATGCGTCGTTTTAACAAAATACATTGATATTAAAATGTTTACAACGTTTACAGCCAATACATAGCTCGTGTTCGATTAAATGAGAGATTTCAGTACATAAGTACTTGTACAAAATATACTAATGCAAGAAAATCTCAAATGTTTGCATGCTGACTCGAGCTATTGATTCCCTGATGCAGTCCAAACCTACTGCTGGGTACCTGCGATACATGCTAAAATGGGTCAGTTAAAAGCTGGTGAGCTCATAGGTTTGAAATCAGATAATATCGTATGAACCGCAAGTTTTAAGTAATTGAATTGCATCCAGCAATTGATAATGTAAGTGTATACAGCCATGAGCACATAGTTGAGCTTAACTCGTGGGTCAGGGGCACAGCCTGAGCGTTTTTGCCTCCACGAGTGCCTAATCCACACTCGTCTTCCCAAATATTAATATCTCCGTTTACCCGGTTAGTGCTTGCTAACCCGGACGAGGAGGGTCAATCCTATATGGTACCATATACTAATATTCACGCTACAACGTATTAACAACTATGCTGACGGAGGACTTCAAATGATTAGTCGTGAGTAACTCATGTAGTATATGAAAAAGTTGTACTTGCGTTCACATGTTAAAAACGAGCATTATATCACACCCCTGAGCAAAAAGCAGTAAAAAGAGGGGCTATGAGACTCACCTGAGTCTAGAGAGTTTAACTTAATAAACTGAAGTTGATTAGCCGAGTAGTGGTGTCCGAAGACTTGTAACCTGAAGGTGTCCACGACACGCGATGGTTAATACGTGTAGGTATCTCGAAAGATCACATAGGTTAGTTGTTCATACAACTAATGATGTCCAAATTACCTTTGGTTTGATTGTTTGTTTGTTTGCGTTTTGAAAACCTGTACGGCCCGTTGGTGACGGTTGGTAATACAATTTCAAAGTATTATTGTCTTGGTGTTTGAGTATTATACTTATAAAGCATTTACCGACTTTAGGTGACCGGGGTCCGGGGGCAGCGCCCCTGGTAAGCGGGGTCCCAGGGGTGGCAACCCCTGGCGGGGTCCAAGGGGCTGGCCCCTGGTTGGGGTCGAGGTGCCAAGTCAGCTCGAAAATTTTTTATTTCTATCATATTGCTTTGGTGAAAAACGCATTTGGGGTTTGAATTTAGGTAAAATCAAGTGATAAATTTTGGGTCTCGACACTTGGTAAAAATCTGTGTTTTCTAGTTTCTGTTTTGTGCGACGTTGGGTGCGACGTCGCAGGTCCTGACTGCGACGTTGAGCATGACGTCGCTATGTGCGACTTTCGCAATTTAATGCGACGTTGTGGGTGGCGTCGCTATATGCGACTTTGTTGATTCTCGCGACGTAGGAGTCGATGTCGCTATGTGCGACGTTAGCAACTTAATGCGACGTTAAGGGTGACGTCGCTATATGCGACCTTGTGATGGGTTTTTGCGACATTGAAGATGACGTCGCAATCGGGCCAAGTCAAATGCGACGTCGGCGACTGATCTGGTTCCGGTGGCCGGAAAATCGGCCGAGCGGCTTTATTTTGGTCCGATTCTTTTTACCCAACCCATAAATGGACATTCTAAGTTATTATAAACAACAAACGAGTAGAAATGAGTAAAAACGGAGAGTTTCGGGTTTTGTCGGAAACTTACGAGTCGACGCGAGGAGAATCCGAAAAGATGGAAATGTAGATCGTGAAGTGGTGATGCTTTTCTTCCAAAGGAGTGGTAAGATCCGAGTGCGTTTTATGATATTATTTTGATGATTGTGAGATGGTGGTGATGGAGATTTTTGAGAGAAAAAGAAGGAAAGAGAGAGAAAGAAAGAGATGAAATGAGGAGGTGAAAAGGAGGTGGAAGGGGTTTTGATGAAAGCCCCATATTTTCAGTCTTCGCTCAGCGCTCCGTGCGGTGTTCGTTTTCCCGTTCGTTTAAACATTAAATAGTTTTATACACGTTTAATTATATGTTTTAAAATACAATTATTTATTTGATATTACAGTTGTAATATTTCATCAAGTATTTAATATTTGAGTTATAAAATAATTCTTAACTTTATTTTTAACTGTTTGCGCGTTGTTGTACGATACGGAATAAATACGAAATATTATCAACATAATATTTTGGATATAATAATAGTGTTATTAAATAATGTTATATTATTTAATAAAATTGTTCATCAACGTCCGTATTTAATTGATTCGAATTACATTCGATTTGAGAAGCGTACAATTTAATCAAATCACATTTTTGTATATATTCATCAATATATATTCTGATACATTAAATAGCCTAACACAGAACTAATTACATGTATTAATAGTTGATTAGGCACTAATCACTAGTCCTAATTTGGCGGGTATTACATTGTTCCTCTTCTACATTGAAACATTAAATATTATAGTCAACAACCGTCTTTCACCACTTAAGGACCCTCTGTCACCCATTCATCTTATCTCGTCATGATTTGGTGGCCACAATCACTTCTCTTTTGCATCCATTCCAATGACCTTAGCTTCAAAGTAAAACGACGTTGAAAAGTAGGGACTAATTAAGCTACAAGTGTATATTTAGGTGGAGAAAGATGGTGAATTTGAGTGGTAGAATATAAAATTTAATGCTTTATAGGAGAATATGACCAAATTTGATGATGAATAAAATGAGGGAAATGAAAATAATGTTATGTGCATCTAATAATGTATCTATACATATGTTAGATTTTATATATATAATTACTCAAAAAATATAAGAGAATAAAAAACTTTACACACATGGTCCTTATTAACGAAGAGTTAACAATCGCTAGTGTAAAAGACTATTGACGTAACAAGTTTCAAAAGAAATGATGATCTATGTAATTAAATTAATTAAAGGACTATAAGTGAAATTTGAAGCAAACTATAAGGATGATTTATGTATTTTTCTCCAAATTAACATATACTCGTAATAAATATGATGCTAGATATAGTTTTGTAACATCTAAAAGGTAGAAAGTTTTGAACTTGTCATCCAAGATCTTCTAGAAGCTTGACCAGTATTTTTCTTGCGGCGACATGCATATTGTAACTTCTCTGTGTTGTGCATTTCGTTTTCTCTACCTCTTCCCTTACAGTTAAATGGGAGTTGATAGATACAACACAAAAAATGTTTAGTACGATACACTGTACAGCAGTCACAGCTCGCAGTACAACTCATTATAGCATAATTTTGATGTTGGAATAAAAATTATTTGGTGTAGTTATCACCTCCCCTATTAAATAATACTCCGTATAATATTAATAAATAATAATATAATAATTTTTAAGTTTCAGTTATAAAACAAGAAAAGGAAATAGAATACAAGTTGCAGATTACCGATAGATAAAACAAATGACAGAGCTTGTAGAAAGAACTTATTTTCACGAGGTCATGTAAAATTGAAAGTGACGATATAATGTATTGTGAAAAGATATTATTGGAACTTTAAAATCATATTGGGAATGACACAAATATTCTATTTAAACAGATGGTGAATTTAATGTGAAGGACAAATTTAGTGTTTTGAAAATGAAGAAATAGAGATGGTAAAGTATATGTGTACGTTTTTAAAAGAGTGGTGATAAATACAACAAAAAAATGTGATTCATACACCAAAATATATTATAGTGTATTTGTACTGTAAGTAAAAACAGTTGTACAGTTAGTGCATGGATAACTTTTTTTGTAGTATTTATCAATTCCCTTAAAAATTTTTGGAAAAGTATGTGTATTTGACAACTCTATTCAAAATATATGCATTCCATTAAAATATTAATAAAACAAATACTTTGTTCTCTCTACTTTTCTTTCTCCATCATACTGTGTATCTATAGATCCTGTATATAAAAAAGAAAAATAACATGAGCATGTCTTTTTAACATAACTATAAAAAAATTACATTTAATAGAAGTAAATCATTACTTAACAGTTGAAAAATAATTATATTATAATTAATCTATCTTTATATATTAAAAGAAAAATCTTGAGAGAATAAGGACCATTAGATGGAGATCAACAATGAAGATCTAACCCTTAATTTATTTCATGACATCATTAATTCCATTATTATGTGACTAAAAGACTAATTCACCCTTCTATATTTACAATATACACCCTTCAATATTTACAATATAAATCCTCTGTTTTTCCTTTAATTTTAGATAATCCTTCAAATATTTTATAATTTATTATTTCTTCTATCATTCAAACTCTTCCTACAATCCTATTTATATTTTATTTTTTCCAAAAAAACCCAATAAGTTATTTTTAATTCCAAAAAATTCATAACTTCATTCTATCGCCTAGTGATTTAAATTCTTATACGACCTACTATTTTGAATCATTTTATCAATTTCTAATTTACAATTCTTGGATCATGGATGCCAACGGGTCGGCTTCCGACGGATTTTAGTGTATTTGTACCCATACTACCGTCTTTTTTTTATAATTATTTTATCAATTTCTAATTTACAATGCTTACATTATGGATGTCAATGGATCAGTTACCGGCGGGTTTTAGTGTATCTGTACACATACCGGTTTAGAATATTCGTACTGATACCCGGCCCAATACCCGTTGGGTACCCAATTAGTATTACCCATCGATTTTTCATATTTATTCGCGGGTTTCGGTTATCCTCATGTATGTAACTTTGGTGAAACAGAAAAAAAATTAGTTATTGAAAATACGACGCAAATTTGAAACAAAAAAAAAAAAAAAAAAAAACGATACCGAATTACAAGATTTGAAATCTTAAAGCTAACAATTTAACTTTTAAATTAACTAATTCAAAGTTTCGGTATATGATATAGTATTATTATTAAAGAACAATACAAATACAAAAAGGACGTGGTATCATGCACAATATTATCAATAGTTGATTAATAAATTTACTCTTTTGCCACTAATTTCTCTATTTCTCGATTTACATCCCTAAAATAATTTACCATTTAATATTCTAACGATGTGTTAACGTCATTCGGGTCAGTTGAACCTGCATTTGAGTTGTCATGTTTTGTCATCTTTCGTCAAAGTTAAAAAGACAAAGTAATGCATTATAGGTCGTTGATTAAATTACATAGAATAACTTAGATGGACGAAAACCACCAATGCACTGCAAAGAGCGTTATTTTATAAGTACAAAATAGTATTTACCTGCTAAACCCGTAAATTTGCTTATTTGGAAAAACATATCCATACGATTTTAAATAATATAGTATTATAGAACATCAATACAAATAGCAAAGTGATATCATACACAATATTATCACTATTAATTAATTTAGTTATTTGGACTCATGAATCCAAAATTTATCACAATTCAAATCCTTAATACATTTTTCATTTAAAATTAAAACAATACAAACCGATGTACCGTACACCAACACCAAAACACTTATTAAATCCATATAACTCATCTATATAAGACATATCATAAAGTAAACCCGCAAATTTTGCGGGTCTTAAACTAGTATATATATATATAAAAACTACGGAGTACTTATTATTACTCTGCATCTATTCGACCATTCCCATTTTCATGAAACAAAAGTAGAAAAAAATCAAGAAAGTACATAATTTTTGTAAAATATGAAAGTACCAATAGGAGTGTGCCATGTGTACAAAGAGAATACTCACATGTAAAAAACAAATTTACCCCCTAACTTGAATATCTCACAAACGACAAATCGAAAAATTGTGAAAATTGCACCATTAGATTCAGTATTTAATTCTCTTCGATTTTCCGTCCATTAAGGCATACTTTCGACGAATTTTTTTTTCCACATTTTTTGGTGGGTTTTACTAATTGCTAACACATGTGTTAATATTTGGTTAAACATTTAATTTAAGTATAGGGTTTAGGGATTAGGGTTTAGGAATTAGTAGGGTTTAGGGTTTTGTAGGGTTTATGGTTTCTTAGGGTTTAGGGTTTATTAGGGTTTAGGGTTTAGTAAGATTTAGGGTTTAGAGTTATATAAAGCGTTTAGTGTTTAAGCTTTGGGGTTTAGGGGTTAGGGTTTAGGGTTTGGTAAATTCACCAAAATCCTGCATTGATCATGTGTACACTACAAACTGTTAAAGCACAACTATGGTGAATTTATCAAAAAAAAGTTGTGAAAATATCACCACCCATTTGATAAGTTCACATGGACTTTTGACTTATCGAAGTACACATAGTTTAACCGTTTTCAGGAGCGGAGCAAGAATGAGGGCAGCGGAGACATCTGCCCCCACAAAAATTTCAAAATTACGTAAAAAATAAATTTTTTAAATGTATTTATGACAATTATATAATTTTGCCGCCTTAAAATTATAAAGAAGTACAAAATAATTTTATTTTTTCCCCTCTATTTAGATTTCCTAGCTCCGTCCCTAACTGTTTTAGTAATGTTGTTTGAAAAGAAAAACATTTTATACTTGTTTAAGAAAGGAAATTCGATATCTATTAGACTCCTCCCAATGGTGACGCAAACTGACGCATCAGTTGCCTGCCAGCTCAGCGCCACGTCAGCTTTTTCCCAACTGACACAAACTGACACACCCCTGCCAACATCAACATCACTTCCCTTATTTTCAGGGTCCCACAAACTATTTTCTTTATTTATTTAATACACAAACTTAAATAAACCAATATTTTTTAAAAGTAAAAATATTACATTAATATAAAATTAAAACCATTAAATTAGTTTAAAAAAAACCTTTAAAATAATTATGGATTACAAAATAAGAAGATTTATTTATAACTTTAAAAGTCCATTTGACCCATTTAAAAGCCCAAGCCCAAAACCATTTTATCAAACCTAGACTCATCTTCCTTCCTCATCATCATCTTCCTGGTCCCTGGAAAAAAAAAAACCATCTGCAACAATTTCAAAACAAAAAAAAAAAAGAAAAAAAAAAAGAAAAGAAAACGAAGGTAAACGACATGGCCCCACCAAAGTTCACTGATGTTTCTCTCTCCTCCGTCGGGAAACCGAAGTCCCCAACCGACGCGGAGCCACCGACTGTCCGTGCCTATGGCTTCAGTCCCGTCGGTGGTAACCGATGCCTCCATACCGACGCCATTGGGAGAAGTCTTACTTTATATTTAAAAACATACATATTCTTTATTTTTAATACAAATACCATCGAATTTTTTTTCTACCGTAGTAGTTGTTATATAAAGAGATGAGATATATGTCGTTTGAAGATAATGGTGACCAGAATGAGAGTTAAAAAGAAAATACAGAAAGACTAGAAAAACTGAAAAAGGACATAGGAGAGAGAAGAAACTAAGAAAAGTGGTTTTATATTATTATTTTACTAGAAATGCATAGATTTGAAATTGAGTAGTCAAATGCACGTATACTTTTCCGACATTTTAAAAGTGTACACAACCTTGGAATTTACTCGCTAGTATACCCAATTGCGAATTTGATACTTAAATTTGGGAGGTGATAAATACAACATCATAATTGATTCATACATCAAATTTGTATTGTGATATGTTTGTATTGTAAGCTTTGATAGTTGTACAGTTTGTTGTATCTATCACTTCCCTTAAGTTTAAATTGACCAGAAAATTTTTGAGTTGACTGGAGACGAGAATGAGAGAATCCCCTATGTCAATAAACGGGAAGAGGGACCGGTAAAGGTATTACTCCGTATAAATTTTTGTATTTAAATCCGTATTCAAATATCAGAAATACTCAATTCAAAGTGATTTTGTGAACGGTCCAAAATGAAGTAAATACAACCAAATGGAGTAGTTGAGTTTTGGTAGGATCAAATAAATATGATGTGTGATGTGTCTGATTGCTTTTAAGAGTAGATTTTAGGTTGGTGTATTTGTGATTGGTGGGTGATAGTTTTGAGATTGGAATAAAATATAAAAGTAAAAAAAATAAAAAATAATAAATACTCAATTTGATATTGGATGTGTTTGGATGAGGGGCTTCTAGGGGCTTTTGAGGGTTTGAGCTTCTATTTTTTATAAGCCTCAGCTATAAGCCTTGTTTAGCAACATCTAAAAAATGGAGCTTCTTGAAAAAAATAAGCCCCCAGTAGCCCTTAAACAAAAAGTTTTTTGAAGTATCTTTTGAATAGAAGCTCAAACCCCAGCTCCAGCCACAAGTTCCAACTTCAGCCCGAGCACGTTGTTACCAACACATTTATCTTAGAAATTTGATATCCGAACTTTTGAATTTGGATATTAGGTGGTAAATTTCAAATATTCGAGTATCTAGAAATTTGAAAATAGGTTTTGTACTTATTAATAATTTTTACTTATGCTACTTCATTAATTATAATTTAGTAATATATTCTATATTCTTGCAGTAATATATCTATCGATATTCTATCTATCTATCTATCTATTATATATTCTAGGTTCAATCCTAGAAGGATCAAACGCTCATGGGTTTGGTAGTAAAACCATTTTTCTTTTGATATTCAGAGTCTACAACACTGTACTTTACTGATTCCATATCTATATCTATATTATACGGAGTATATTATAACAAAAAGTGAATTAGATAGTCATTTTATTTTTAGCAACCCCCAAGATAATCCTAACCATTTATTAACTAGAAAGATTAAATTAGGACCATTGATCTAGATTAAGAAAATAGACTACCTAAATAGTGTAGAGGAGAAGATAATATTACTTAACTACCCTTGATCATTTGTAGGGAAAGTCATTAATTAAATTTATGTTTAAAAAATGCAACACAAATCAATATATAATGTTGTCCAACAATTTATGTATGTTTTTTTTTTTTTTTCACATAGCATGGTCAAATGATTTATATATTTAAAAATAAAAAATGAGTAAATTATTTCAACATGATCATGAATAACAATCAATTCCAGTAAATATAAAAATCATCATGTAAATTAAATTTTTATGTTTTTGGTTTGTAAAAAAGTCGGTGACTTTTTGAACATTAAATTATGATCATTGATCTAAGCTTGGTTAAATTACCTATAGTAGAGATGAGATGGTCAAATGACTAAAATGACCCTTTACGTATCTTATTTAACAATTATTTAAATTAAGTTAACGATTACTTAAGGGCAAATTAAGCTTTAATGCTTCCCAAACAATTTAGAAATGTATTGTTGTCGATGATAATGATACCATCTTTTAAATCGATTGATTTGTAGAAAGTTTAGGTAAATGTAATTCAAAGTCAATCTTTCTATAATATTGGAGTATGTATGAAATTAGGTTGGTTGTAGATTTTTATGTTAATTAATAAATGATCAATTGCATTATATCATAATAATCATTCAAATTAATATATAATGTCATCCATCTATGTCTGTATGTATGTCTATCTATCTATCTATCTATCTATCTATCTATCTATATGTATCCTATATCTATATCTATATTCTATATTAAAAGAAAGTGTGAATTATGTAGTTTAAGTTAACCCCACCTTCTAAATCAGCATATGTAGGTGATTTGTGGATAAATGATTTGTGCTACGTTGATGCTCCTTGCGGGTTGGATGGACGCGTACCATTAAAATATTGCAAAAATAAAAATTCTATAATTTATGGTCCGGGGTACCTTCTAAATTTGCTTTTATATATATATAGGGAAGATCCTTGGGGAAGTAAAAAATTAGGGGGGAGCAAGGAAGTGAATATGGACCACAAGATTGATCTAATTTTAAAAAAGGGTGGAGGGGTACTTTCGTAATAACACAAATACATGTATTATATATATTTATATTAAACAATAAAATTAAAACCTGAAGTGAATCTTGGTTGCAAGCTATCATACACAACCTACATTTGAGCATACGGCACAACCGATTGGAAATCAACAACAAATTCCGAATAGCGTCGAACATAAACATCAAGATTGAAGCGTAAAAACATTCATATGAATTCGGAATCATTGAAGAATCATTAACATCAGTTAAATCAAAAAGGAAAGACGAAGAAAAATTGGGTAAAAACTAACCTAGATGAACAAATCGTATATATTGAGAAATAAATGATGAATCGATGATTATTAATTCAATAACATTCAGGTATGATTCAATATTTGATTTTTGTTAGAAGTTTGTAACTTGTTACGTTGTTCATCAATTTCGATTGTCTTCTAAATTTGATATTTGCTTGTGAATCTGATATATTAATTTATGTATGTGATGAATGTTAGAAAATAATCCGAGTTAATATGTGCTAGTCGTTAACATTCATTCTTGATGAATATTAGCTTATACATGCTAGTCGTTGATATTCATTCTTGATGAATATTAGCTTATGTATGTTAGTCGTCAACATTCATTCTTGATGAATATTAGCTTATATATGCTAGTCCTTATCATTCCTTCTTGATGAATGTTAGCTTATATATGCTAGTCGTTAACATTCATTCTTGATGAATATTAGCTTATATATGCTAGTCGTTAACATTCCTTGATGAATATTAACTTATATATGCTAGTCTAACATAATTCTTGATTTATATTAACTTATCTAAGTTAGTCGTTTACATTCATTCTCAATGAATATTGTCGCATCCCGTCGTGGCGGAATCACAGCGGGGCGTGACTAATTTGAATCATCACAACAAAGTTACAACGAACGACCTCTATATGAGTCGTTTTTAAAAAATACATTTATGAAGATACATTGTTTTAAACATAACGGTTTCAAAAGAAATTTTAACCCTAGATTTCACATCTAGATCAAGAGATTCTTATACATAACCAAATGTACTCAAAAAGTAATGCAATGAAATCTCCGGTAAATGTTGTTGCAAAATATGTAGCTCTAGTATGATGCTCCAAAAGCTATCCATGAAAAGGCGGCTTAAAGACATGAGAGATACATGCTAAAATGGTCAACATAAAGTTGGTGAGCTCATAGGTTTAAACAGTTAAAAATAATAACATGAACAACAAGATTTATATAGTTGTTTGCATAAATGCAAAATAAAGTATACTATTGCCATGAGCTCATGTATTCGAAACTTAACAATTCTGCAGCCTCTTGTAATTGTCTAATCCGGAACACTTAGTGGGTCAAATAATTATGCGTCCGTTTTACCAGTTAGTGCGACTAACCCGGACGGGGGTGTCAACCCAATAAATCTATTCACAACATTCGCGTTTAAGCTCTACAATTAACGAACCATGAAATCGAGGTCTTATTATTGGATTAGTTCTGCTATCCATGCAATAAGTATATGTTTTTGTGTACTTGTGTTCATAAAAAGCCCGTGCATGTATTCTCACCCCAATAAAACAAGCAAAAAGGGCTATGAGACTCACCTTAGTCGTGAGTGCTAGCATTTCAAAAGCAAGTGTGCGTTTTTCCCAAGGTAACCTCCTAGCGCCCTAAACGCATAAGATTATTCGTATAAGTAGAAGGCTAATAGCTCATCTATGCTAGTTGTTCACATCAACTAATAAGATTATGTACGTTTCGTATTCAAAATATGTACGACCTGTTGGTGATGTTTTTGTAGTATTATATCTCAAAGATATTAGAATACTCGTTTCGTTTCATTCTTTGTACTTAATATTTCTCAAAAATATTAATATAGTTGTTTCGTCATATACTTAGTACTTAACGTTTCTTAAAATTATTTGTATAGTCGTTTCAATGTACGCGTTAAATGTTTATAATTTTTCCCATATTGTTTATGTTAGAGTTTTATAGTTAAACCCTTAAAAATACCTTTAATTCTTTTTCCTTTTGTTAACAGTTTCTGTTCAGTTTTTGGCTTTCCGGGTGACGTTATTTTGACTAGTCTAACCTTAGCGTTTTGTCATGAAATGTTTTACCACAAGTTTATATATGTCTTAGGTTAAATAAAAAGTAAGTTTCATAATTTTTGGTCAAGTATAAGGTGCTCAAAATAATATACGAAAAAAGAAGGGTACAACAGCTATTTTCTCGGATAATCATCGAAAAAGTAATTCGTTGACAAAGTTATGTTCATCCTCACGAAATGAGAAAATACAAATTGTAAAACTAACATAAAACGTGATCTTTAGGAAAAAGATTCATACTTTTTGAACTTGTAGATAAAAAGTTATAACCTCACAAAGTAAGGTCCAGATCTGTCTTCAGAAGACTGATTTGACACTCATTCTCGTAAAATTGATTTGAGGTATCAAAACTTGTCCAAAATACATGAGAATACTTGAATTTGAAAGCTAACATCTTAATGTAACTTTTGGCTTAAGAATCACTTGTTTTGGTCGTGTAAAACTCTAGTTGTTAAATCGTGATTTTGACCCCAGTTTCAGTCAATTTTCTGTTTTTAATTTATAAAGTTTGTATAATGTTTTAGAACTTCATAAATCGTGATTTTAGCATGTTTTTTGAGTTAAGATCTTTAGTTTTGTGAATATCTAGCATATAAATACATGAAACTTATAAGATGATGAGATCAAGAAGTGTTTCCTTACTTAGTCCTTGGATTTTTGAAAGATGAAGAAGAAGATATGAAGGTTGCTTCTACTAGCTTTCTTGTTTTTTTTTTTATGGTAATGATGCTTGAGAATGATGATGATGAAAACGATGATACTATGATGATGATGATGGTTTTCTTGTTCTTGAAAGATGAGAAGAAGATGGTGATGCTTGGAGTGTTTGAGTGAAAGTTGAGAGAGAATTGAGGATGAGTGTGGAATTGTGATTGAGTGTGGAAGTGAAAGATGAGGGAGTGGTGGTGTGTAGAAATCAGCCAACAAAGTCATGGAAAGGAAGTATGGTGTGTAACTTAATTTGTCCCCCCCTTCATTAGTGTTAATCGTTAGATATTTTAGTCGTTAGGTTAAGCGTTGATTAATTAGGCGTAACTTAGGTGAATTAGGACAAATTATGGTTGTTTTAGTGTTTTAAAAATTATACTTTTCCAATTTCATAGAAATCGTTTATTAACGATAGTTCGTTTTGTTTTAAATCGTATTATTGAATTGTTGTCACGTTTATTCGAAATCGCGTTCGTTTGATTTAATTTTCTTCGTATCATTATGCTATATCCTAGCATAATAATAATAAATAACTAACTACTAAAATGGTTTTCGAGTTATTTATAAAAGTTTTATCATCAATGTTTGTAGTTATCAGAATCGTCCAATTGTTTTGCGTAATTTAACCTAATTACGTATGTAAAATGTACCAAGTATTTAGCCTAAGTACGTACTAAATACAAGCTATGACATTTTAATTAAAGGTAAATGTTAATCCTAAATTGTCGGTTGTCACAAATATTAACTTATATATGCTAGCCGTTAACGTTAATTCTTGATGAATGTTTACTTTTATATGCTATTAGTTTCTAACATTCATTCTTGGTGAATATTAACTTATACATATTAATCGTCAACATTTGTTCTTAATGAATATTTACTTATATATGCTAGTCGTTAACATTCATTTTCGATGAATGTTTTTTACGATTATATAATGTAGTATTGTTGCATAAAGCGGTGAAGCCACTAAAATTACTTTAATTATGATGCATGAAATTGCGTGAATTAAGAAAAACTAAGCCCTTATATGAAAATTTTATATTACAGTTTTATATGTATATCGTATTTGACAGAAACAGAGGTTGTTCATCCAGCTAGAAAAGCAACTACAATTTCATTTCGAGGATATGTTAGGTATGTACATACATTAGTTTCTGATTCGAAACCACCAAGCCTTGAAGAGGTCTATCTTTAGTCTAAATTTTTCGATAAAAGGTAAGTTCAGATGCCATTAGATTGAATATTGCAGTTGAAGTTGTAATGTTTTGTATGCATTGATATCGCGTAAAAAGTCACGTTTTTACTACCGATATCTCTCTCATTCTGGAACGATTCTTGGCATATTAGCTCAAAAACATTACAAATCAATGACATTATGCCAAGATGGTCAAAACGAGGTTGCACGATAAAAATCAATCAAAACGGATGTAAAACGAAGATTCCACACACGTTTAAAGATTCGAGGCATAAAAATGAGATTTCAAGACTAAAGAGCACTCCACCAACATCCACTATTTTCAAGATGTTCGTTTTTAGAATTCGAATCCAACAGAAGAAGAATCAACCAAAACGGGTGAAAAATGAAGATTTCGCGCCCGCCGGAAGATCCAAATGATCCGAACGCAATATCTGGAGCTAGGGACCTCATCTCAGGGCCTATCCTATGTCAAAATCTTCGTTTTTGAATTACGAATCCAACAAAAAAGAATCGACGCAAACGGACGCATAACGAAAAAAATACGCACGAATCAAGAAACGAAGCGAAACGGGGCGGGTAGCCACCGACTGCTACAGTGCCGCCGCCTGCTACAGTGCCGCCGCCGGCTGGCCACCCCCCGTCTCGCTTTCCTTTTTTGGTTAAAACCCGTACCTGGTGCGCCTACTTTTCGTGTTGTACGGTACCCGGTGCGCCTACTTTTCGTGTTGTACACACCATTTTTGGAAAGCTTTCTAACATGCACCTCATGGTGCTAATGTGAGCCAAAGCTCACCTATAAATAGGTTGCTTAGGTTCATTTGTAAGACACACCATATGCACACACTTTAAGCATATTTCTTTCTTTCTTTATTTTCTCATTCTTTTGTATTACTTCAAGATTAGTATTAGGCTAGTTAGGAAGCTTGTTCAAGGTAGAACGAAAGTAAGAAACGCATTGTAATCTTCGGTGTATGCTCGGGATTGTGTCAATTAATTCAAGTCTACTTTCTCCCGCATTTAATCCTGGTTCTTTCTATCCTTATCTATCTCAATTAATTACGTTTATATTGATTATGCTAGATTTAGTTATTGCCATGATTGGAGAGTAGTATACTTGTTGTGTTTGTTTGCGATGTAGTTAGTTAATTATGGGATGATTTATAATTAAATATTAAAGATCGGTAATATTGCTTTGATCGTCTTATTGCATGTTCTTGTTTGATTGTTGCCTTAGGATCATCATAGTAGTAAAATATAAACGGTCTTAATTATCGTAAAGTAATATGACGGCCCCTATTCGACTGTTACTCGATATAGTACTGGAAACACTTCAAGGTGGAGTACAAATGTATGGAAGTCGAGTAACGACCGAAGGTAGTCATATTACGAAACGATACAATATTAGGAAGTAATATGATGGCCCCTATTCGACTGTTACTCAGTATCGCGTTGGAAACACTTTAGGTGTAGTACAAATACGTGGAAGCTGCGTAACGACCGAAGGTAGTTATATTACGGACTAATATATATAAAATGAGAAACCTAGTTTAATTAACCTTTCTAAATAGACTTTGAAACTTCAAATTAATCTATCGCCTTTCCACCAATAAACGTGATTACAACACCTTTTTACGACGTCCAATTAAAAGGTAGTCAATTATCTGTGTCAATATAATTTGTCAAAGGTATGAAACTATGGAACCGCAAGGCTACATGGGGGATTATCATAGGACAAGACATGGCCAAGGTTTGAAGCGGCGGAACCACTTAAAGTGAGGAACGCTGTCGATAATTAGGGGATTTATTGGGTAGTCTTAAGCAAGGGCTGGTTTAAAGTCATAAATGAACTGTTTTAAATACATAAATCTGTTAGGATGACGAGGAATCGTTATATGATTCAGTAATGTCTAGTACCTTAAGATTTTGTTCCCGTTCATATGAAAGTATTATTATACCTTAACTAAGATTTTGCTTATTATTCAAAATACTTTGTAATGGTACCATAACCTAGCTCCCGGTGTGACATGCTAATGGGATTTTAATTAGTAGGGAATCTAGCGTTTACATGCAAGTATTCAAGAATGATAATTAACTAATATCTTTCAAAATAGTTTCCCCAAATATCATCCCATAACTTAATTAACGAAATCTCAGCAAACACTATCTTTATTTTATCTGCTTTACGTTTTACTTTTATTTCGCTTTTATTTATTTACTTGCCTAAGTTAGTTAATATAAAAACCAAAACCCCCACTATTTTATAAACCATTCACTAGTTTGAAAGCCCTCATCTGCCTCGCCTTAGTTTCAATTCAGTCGGTTTGAAGAACGACTCTAGGTCATACCTACCACTTGCTCACCCTTAGGATTAGCATTGTTAGGGAAAACTTAAGCCCCGCAATTACAAATTTAAAACACCCACTGCTGGTGCCCAGTTAGTAATCGTTAACGACACCGACCTGATCGGGCGCCAACATGCATAAAGGTATTTTTTTACCAACTTTAGTCACTTAAAGTTCCCACTTGATGCAGTAAGAATCTCGTTGTTTTGACTAGAGCTGGGATAAGTATATAGTGTGAGATTCCTTATTACAAAAGGTAATTCCAGTTTATCATTGGACAGAATCAGACATTCAACTCATGGTTTTCGTAGCTTCTTCCATCTGAAATGCTATAGAGGTGGCAGTTATAACCCATTTAGTTGTAAATGAGTCAATTCGGGTTATGTTTTTTTCTTAACAGGTCAAATGATTAAATGAAGAAATAATTTAAAAGAAAACGGATCAAATGGGTTGAATAGGTTGTGATTTACAAATGTGTATTGATTGCATAAAACCTCTTGAATCGTTTTATCAAAGTATTACTTTGTTTTTAGGGATAAGTACCAGGGAATGCCCTCAACTTGTCCCAAATGTCTATTGTGTGTACCCAACTTACGGGTGCCCTTTCAAAAACGGTTATTGTGTGTACTTTGATGATGTGTCGTCCGTTTAAGATGCCACGTGGCATCCTTAGAAGATGACACGTCAATTCCGTGGCCTACCAAATGATGATCCCAACTCCCACCTTGACAAATTCATTTCATTATCCAACTCTTTTAAGCCGATTGGGGTTAATCAGGACATAGTCTATCTATACCTATTTCCCTATTCACTCACTCTCAATGCACAAACCTGGTTTGAGGAACTAGAGATTAACTCTATAACCTCTTGGGTAGAACTAGCAACCAAATTTTTGGCCAAATATTTCCCCCCATCAAAACAAGCCACGTTTAGGACCAACATCATAAACTTCCGTCAAGTGCATGATGAATCAATCTACGATGCATCGGAACGCTTTAAGGGATTGCTTAAGAAATGTCCAAATCATCATTTTGAGCGTTCAGACCAGTTGCGCATTTTCTACAATGGTCTCTTCCCACATCACCGTCATTTACTTGATACCGCCTCTCAAGGTAGTTTCATAGACTGTACGGCAAATGAAGCTTGGAGCCTTATTGAGAAGATGACAATGCACAACCATGACTGGAACAGTGAAAATCACCCCTCGCTAGTGAATTCACCTACTACAATCGGGAATGAAGCTATCAAAACCCTCACTCAGCAAGTGGCAGACCTAACCAAGGAGATTAAGGAATTGAAAAGTCAACAACAACAAGTCTACCAAGTTCAAACCTGCCTTAATTGTGCTAATCTGAACCACTCAGCCCAAATTCCCCAGTCTCATCTAACTTCACCCAATACTAACCCTTCTCTTAACCTACCTAGGAATAGTCTACCAGCTTACCAATTCCAACCTTCCGAACCCTCTCCTTCACAGACCTCTAGTTTTGACGACACCCTGATACAAATCATTCAAGGAATCTCGGCTAGACAAGACCAAGCTGATCTCATCTTAAGTGATTAACTGACTTTGTTAAAAGCTTTCGAATCCCAGTTAAGACAATTAGCACAACATATTAATGCTAAACCTCAGGATAGTCCAACTAGTTGCCATAAAGAGGCTTCCCATATTCAAGACTCTCAGGTAGCACATAGCTCACCTTCTGTTTCTTCTCCGGTGGAGGAACCACCTATTGTCCCATCGACAATGGATTTAGAGTCTACACCAAATAGGAAAATCCCATTTCCGGCTCGTCTTAAACAACGACCCGACAAACTTAAGTCTTTTCAGCTTGATAGGAAATTCCTAGATACCGCCTCTGAAGTTCACTCCAAAAAGTACTTCAGAAAAGTTCTTACAACCAAGGATAAGGTACCCGAAGTACCCAATGTCTCGCTGAACGAGGAATGTTCAGCTATCTTGAAAAATATCATTCCTGAAAAACTCGGAGATACTGGACGTTTTACTCTTCCATGTTCCATTTACAATTCAGGCATCATCTGTTCTCTTGCCGATTTAGGAGCTAGTATTAATCTCATGCCATACTCGCTTTACAAAAGGCTTGAGTTAGAAAATCTTCGACCTACCAAAATGACCATACAGCTTGCTGACCACTCGATCAAATACCCTAGGGGAATAGCTGAAAATGTTTTAGTTAGGATTGACAAATTTATTTACCCAGCAGATTTTGTAGTAATGGATATGCCGGAAGACGTACACATCCCAATCATACTAGGAAGACCTTTCATGAATACGGCCAAGGCAATCATCAACGTCTTCGCACAAACCATCAGCTTGCAGTCTCAGGGAGAAACCATCACTTTCCATATCGACAATCCAAATGCTGGAGAACAAGCCGATATGTACATGATCTCCATGAAGACCGCCAGAGACGAAGAAACTGCAAAGTCAACAAGTGAAAGTAAATCTAGCAAGGAAATGGCAATCACGCCATATTTCCCGATTGACCTCCAACGAATAGCACAAGAAATGAAAAATACACCTCCATCAGCAAACAACCCAACGATGGAAGAATTGATCAGAATGAGAAAGATGGAAGAAGAAAACAAAAGAAGCAGACCGCCACTGAACCTGTTTATCACTGAAGAAATGGCGGAAAGTAACCACAACCATCCCACGAGAGGAGAAACACTGGAGGAATATTCCAAACGCACAAGATACCAACTGCAAACCATCATAGAACACAAAGTGCTCGAAGAATTCATCCAAAGATTTGACAAAGTAGTAGAAGGAATAAGCGGCGTAGTCAACATGCTTGCACTTTCCCCTGCTGAACTGCAATTCTGTCTACAACATAAACGGACTTACGCTAGAATCTACAATGCCCTTAAAAGATCTAACATCCCATTCACCTCAACACAATAGGAGATGTTAGGATCCGTTAGAGCGCATATGAAAGAGACTACTAGACATCCGAGCAGTCGTGCCGACATTTCAACGATGAATGACCTCACATCATTGCTTAACTTTCTAAGTAGAGAAGATCACCTCAGCTCCAAGGAAAGCGGATCTATGGTTATCAACTCCACTATGGAAAAACAAATTGAGTCAATGATTGAAGAACTTAGTGATCTCGTTTGGGAGGAATCAAGGCGCGAACGACCCTTTAGGATTACATATGAATCACCACTTGATATCGCTACTTCTGTTACGATCCATATAAGGGAGATTCAACAACGGAAAAGTAACTCCAGAACGAAGTTCATATTTTACTCAGGATGCAAGGAGATACTTCGTCAGCTTATTCTAGTTTTCTCAGAATCCGACTTTCCATTCAACAACCATCAGCACCGGCAAATAGAGGACCTGTGCACGTCCATCAGAAGATTCAACGGAAACCCCAAGACAGAGAATTATGAAGGCATAAAACTGCAATTCTTGGCGTTTGTATGCTCTCTCTGGCAAAACCCACCGTCAAGAGAGGTTGTTAAGACAGACACAACCACCATGACCGACCCTAGTGGGACTGTCACTAAAACAGTCGATTACATCACCTTCGGACTTCACGGCCTTGCAAGGACAACTTCAGAGCATCTTCTGAACTACAAGGAAGAATCGAGAGATAGTCCATTTGAATTGATTCCGATAGTAGTCAATCATTTCATGAAAATCTATCCACCTCGATACACCTTTCCGCAACCTAGGGCCCACAACATCAACAAAGGGGATCCCATGGATGCATCCATCTCCATCTAGCTAGGAAAAAAGAAGTCGAGCTCTCGACTTTAAAAGAGCGCTTCTCGGGAGGCAACCCGTGTTTTACATTTCCGCAATTTTACATTCCAAGAAGTGATGAAGTCTCCGACTATCTTTCACACTTGGATATACGACCAAGTTTCTGCCTGACGCATCAAATTTTTGACGCCACGCATCAAAGAAAGTATATCCAACGTGTTCACACCTACGAGACCAATCACAAGAAGGCTTGATCAAGAGTGAACCCAGCAAGATGAAGTTTGGCAAACGCATACCATGGAGAACTGCAACAACCGGGAAGTACTTCTAAACCGTCTCTTTCATTCGTTTTAAATATACCATATCAATTATGCTTATCACTAAGTGTGGGATTCAAACCCAACACACACTGAAAGAATGAGTCTTAGATGTTTAAAACCCTAAGTGTGGGATTTTTACCCCAGTCGGAGCTTAGTAGAACATCGAGGACGATGTTCCTTTAAGTGTGGGATAGCAGTAGTTGCACTACTGTTAAATGGATATTGGTACATGTTTGATTCTAAAATCGTTGCTCTTTATAAGACCTTGCTTCTCCATAAAAGTAAACAAAATTTTTCAAAATTGAGTTAAAAATATGTTGAAAATGAAAAATTTTAAACAAAGAATGATTTACTTTGGGGAAGAAGGAAAAATAAAATATCAATTCTTTTGAAAAACAAGTTTGGTAATCCCATAAAGAGCATCGCATGACTAAGCACACAACAACCCAACTTTCGATTCGTGAGGTATCTTGAGCCATATAAAGCATTCATTTTTAATGCTTCACTCTTTCGATTATTGAGTGTGCTGATGTATGCGTTTAGAATCAGAACTTGCTCCTGTAATGCATTTCGAAGCCGAACTGGTAAGTAAAAAGGAGATCGAATCACATCATTCTTGAACCCATCTATACACCCAAAAATAAACACGTCATCCCGTACCTACTTAAAAACATCCCTCAAACTTCATAAAAAGTTCCAAAAGATGAAAGAAGAAAAGCTACAAGGATACGAAGTCAAAAATCCCAAAGAAAACTCGAAGAAAAAGTCAATGGAGAAAAGACTCCTTCCAAGAACCAATAGAAAAAGGCGTCAATCGTCCCAAGAAGTCAAAAACTTCAACTTTCCAACTTCACCAAAAAGAAAACCACCAAAACCACCTCTCATATCACCACCACCTCACTCCAAAACCCTACATCACCTCCCCTAGTATGATTGTGGCTAGATCGACTTCACGCTCACCTAAAAGGTAACGATTTGATTCTTGATCAAGCCTATGACGATAAACGGTACATGACTGGTGTTCTGAGTGATTGATTATAATAGAATAGGAAACCCTAAACACTTTGAGTGATTGGAGTGACCACCTTGAGAGGATCGCCTAGTCATGTATCCAAGATCAAAGATCAAAAGCATGCTCTTAAAGATTACAACCTTGCTTTTTCAACGAATAAATATTTTATTTTTCCAAAACCCCTTAGTAAAACGTTCCGCCTTAAAATATTTCATTATCTGCTTATTTTTATCTTTGTTGAATGTTAGTTTGCTTGAGGACAAGCAAAGTTCAAAGTGTGGGATACTTGATATCGCGTAAAAAGTCACATTTTTACTACCGATATCTCTCTCATTCTGGAACGATTCTTGGCATATTAGCTCAAAAACATTACAAATCAATGACATTATGCCAAGATGGTCAAAACGAGGTTGCACGATAAAAATCAATCAAAAAGGATGTAAAACGAAGATTCCACACACGTTTAAAGATTCGAGGCATAAAAATGAGATTTCAAGACTAAAGAGCCCTCCACCAACATCCACTATTTTCAAGATGTTCGTTTTTAGAATTCGAATCCAACAGAAGAAGAATCAACCAAAACGGGTGAAAAATGAAGATTTCGCGCCCGCCGGAAGATCCAAATGATCCGAACGCAATATCTGGAGCTAGGGACCTCATCTCAGGGCCTATCCTATGTCAAAATCTTCGTTTTTGAATTACGAATCCAACAAAAAAAGAATTGACGCAAACGGACGCATAACGAAGAAAATACGCACGAATCAAGAAATGAAGTGAAACGGGGCGGGTAGCCACCGACTGCTACAGTGCCGCCGCCTGCTACAGTGCCGCCGCCGGCTGGCCACCCCCCGTCTCGCTTTCCTTTTTTGGTTAAAACCCGTACCTGGTGCGCCTACTTTTCGTGTTGTACGGTACCCGGTGCGCCTACTTTTCGTGTTGTACACACCATTTTTGGAAAGCTTTCTAACATGCACCTCATGGTGCTAATGTGAGCCAAAGCTCACCTATAAATAGGTTGCTTAGGTTCATTTGTAAGACACACCATATGCACACACTTTAAGCATATTTCTTTCTTTCTTTATTTTCTCATTCTTTTGTATTACTTCAAGATTAGTATTAGGCTAGTTAGGAAGCTTGTTCAAGGTAGAACGAAAGTAAGAAACGCATTGTAATCTTCGGTGTATGCTCGGGATTGTGTCAATTAATTCAAGTCTACTTTCTCCCGCATTTAATCCTGGTTCTTTCTATCCTTATCTATCTCAATTAATTACGTTTATATTGATTATGCTAGATTTAGTTATTGCCATGATTGGAGAGTAGTATACTTGTTGTGTTTGTTTGCGATGTAGTTAGTTAATTATGGGATGATTTATAATTAAATATTAAAGATCGGTAATATTGCTTTGATCGTCTTATTGCATGTTCTTGTTTGATTGTTGCCTTAGGATCATCATAGTAGTAAACTATAAACGGTCTTAATTATCGTAAAGTAATATGACGGCCCCTATTCGACTGTTAATCGATATAGTACTGGAAACACTTCAAGGTGGAGTACAAATGTATGGAAGTCGAGTATCGACCGAAGGTAGTCATATTACGAAACGATACAATATTAGGAAGTAATATGATGGCCCCTATTCGACTGTTACTCAGTATAGCGTTGGAAACACTTTAGGTGTAGTACAAATACGTGGAAGCTGCGTAACGACTGAAGGTAGTTATATTACGGACTAATATATATAAAATGAGAAACCTAGTTTAATTAACCTTTCTAAATAGACTTTGAAACTTCAAATTAATCTATCGCCTTTCCACCAATAAACGTGATTACAACACCTTTTTACGACGTCCAATTAAAAGGTAGTCAATTATCTGTGTCAATATAATTTGTCAAAGGTATGAAACTATGGAACCGCAAGGCTACATGGGGGATTATCATAGGACAAGACATGGCCAAGGTTTGAAGCGGCGGAACCACTTAAAGTGAGGAATGCCGTGGATAATTAGGGGATTTATTGGGTAGTCTTAAGCAAAGGCTGGTTTAAAGTCATAAATGAACTGTTTTAAATACATAAATCTGTTAGGATGACGAGGAATCGTTATATGATTCAGTAATGTCTAGTACCTTAAGATTTTGTTCCCGTTCATATGAAAGTATTATTAAACCTTAACTAAGATTTTGCTTATTATTCAAAATACTTTGTAATGGTACCACAACCTAGCTCCCGGTGTGACATGCTAATGGGATTTTAATTAGTAGGGAATCTAGCGTTTACATGCAAGTATTCAAGAATGATAATTAACTAATATCTTTCAAAATAGTTTCCCCAAATATCATCCCATAACTTAATTAACGAAATCTCAGCAAACACTATCTTTATTTTATCTGCTTTACGTTTTACTTTTATTTCGCTTTTTATTTATTTACTTGCCTAAGTTAGTTAATATAAAAACCAAAACCCCCACTATCTTATAAACCATTCACTAGTTTGAAAGCCCTCATCTGCCTCGCCTTAGTTTCAATTCAGTCGGTTTGAAGAACGACTCTAGGTCATACCTACCACTTGCTCACCCTTAGGATTAGCATTGTTAGGGAAAACTTAGGCCCCGCAATTACAAATTTAAAACACCCACTGCTGGTGCCCGGTTAGTAATCGTTAACGACACCGACCTGATCGGGTGCCAACATGCATAAAGGTATTTTTTTACCAACTTTAGTCACTTAAAGTTCCCACTTGATGCAGTAAGAATCTCGTTGTTTTGACTAGAGCTGGGATAAGTATATAGTGTGAGATTCCTTATTACAAAAGGTAATTCCAGTTTATCATTGGACAGAATCAGACATTCAACTCATGGTTTTCGTAGCTTCTTCCATCTGAAATGCTATAGAGGTGGCAGTTATAACCCATTTATTTGTAAATGAGTCAATTCGGGTTATGTTTTTTTCTTAACAGGTCAAATGATTAAATGAAGAAATAATTTAAAAGAAAACGGATCAAATGGGTAGAATAGGTTGTGATTTACAAATGTGTATTGATTGCATAAAACCTCTTGAATCGTTTTATCAAAGTATAACTTTGTTTTTGGGGATAAGTACCGGGGAATGCCCTCAACTTGTCCCAAATGTGTATTGTGTGTACCCAACTTACGGGTGCCCTTTCAAAAACGGTTATTGTGTGTACTTTGATGATGTGTCGTCCGTTTAAGATGCCACGTGGCATCCTTAGAAGATGACACATCATCGACACATAAGCAAAGTACACACAATAACCGTTTTTGAAAGTTGGGTGCATTAAATAGGGCACCGTAAGTTGGGTACACACAATAGACATTTGGGACAAGTTTAGTGCATTCCCAGGTACTTATCCCTTGTTTTTAAAGTAATTTAATATAATACCCCAAATTTTTGTAAGTTCGCGAAAATAATAATTTATAAAAGAATTAAATTATAAATATTATTTATTATTGAGTATTTGCTTTCCTATTGAGTTGGGAATTTAAATTTAATTAAACGAGCCTTTAAAATTAAATTAAGTGGTACCGAGACTAGAATGATGTATTGTGCCTATAGTTTAAGCTAGTGTACAGCTAAACCCAGCTAACCTCAATAATAGAGGTATGGCCTTCATTTTTCTTGGTCTGAGTCGTGAGAACTAACAGAATGAGAAAGAGTGAGAGACTTCCAGAGAAAAGGAGGAAGATCATCAAATTGAGCACAAATTCGTAAAGGACTTAGCTTGATTTTTACATATTAACGATCCTTAAGGTAAGTTCTACTCATTACTAACTTCAATTTTATGATTTGGTGATCTTGTAAAAATCTCCATTTATGGGTTTTTGAGGAAATTGATGGTTCATGAGATTAGAAGTAATTAGAAATGAGAAAGGTATGTAAATGGACTCATTTGAGTGTTTACATACCCAAATCATTGTAGTTTTGTGTAATTACTAAGTGATGAGTCTTGAGGAGGTTAGAGGGAAGTTAATGAGGATGAATAGTGTTCTTATGGTTGTTGATTATTGTTAGCCTATAACAATCTAGTCATAAACACGTTTAAGAGTTTGAGTTACTGACAAGAAACCAACTTGAGTAGTAATTGATGAATACGTGTATTTATGTGTTTAGGTGATTCCAAAGAGAAATCGAGAACGTGCTAAAGCTAACATTTTTTCGACTTTCGCTAAAGGTAAGTATGGGAATGAAAGGGATTAAGAGGGGTATATTGCGAAAGGTTGGACACGTGAGTATGTACAACTCAATGGAACACTTGTGTTTCAAGTGTGTGTACGAGATTATAGGTAAATCCATCTTTAAGATGATTGAGAGTGACACATTCCTTTGAGTAGGAATTTTAATTAATGAGTTGATTGAAAATCCTTGGATAGAGAAAAATGATCATTTGTGTATGATCCATAATTTTAGAGAAGTAGTTACCATCACTTGTGTGTGATATTGCGAGTATTTATTGTTGTTGTTGTGATTATTATATTTAATTTTATGCACTTCCATTACTTACTAAGCCGTATGCTTACCTCCCTTAATGTTGTTATGGTGATAGGTACTAGTAGCGGGGCAAGGGGAAACTTGGGCAAAGAGCCCAAAAACGAGTAGCGGTGGAGCTTGCTATTAGTATAGTAAGTTGAAATTGCTTTTGTATAAATAATGCTCGGGATACGGTTGGAAATGCCCTTTTTGTGTAAATGATCATTTGCGTATGGTCTTGTAAGTTATGTGTGAAGATGTAAACATTTTATAACTAATTCGTGAAATGGATCAAATTGTCGTATAGGATAGTGGTGGACTAAAACTCGCTTGGTGATGTATTTTGTTAAAATGACAATTTGTAACCTTTCATGGTACTCGTTGGGTACATTTAATACAATGGTTATGGTTGCAAAAAGTGTTTCTTGCTTAATGGGTCAAGAGGGTCCAAATGGGTCAAAAGGGTCCATATGGGTCGGTTTTGATCATGGTGTTAAAATGTGTTGGATACCGAGTATGGACGAGATATTAATTGTTTTAGACTCCGTTTGTGTTGTTGGTTATATGGGAAAAATGCTGGAACCAAATTGCATATGGCTTGCAAGTTGGATCGTCAAGAAAATGGCTAAAAACGATCGTTTTTAGTCACACGTCCAAACTCGCAATTTTTGAGAAAATTGAAAATATGTGAAAATGGAAACTTTCATTTTGATACTTTGGAGGTGTCAGCAAAATTTCGTAACCTAACTCACATCGAGTAAGAAGTTACGCGAGATTGAAATCCGTTTAAATTTTTGAGGTTGTAGAGTTTTGGTTCTGCAGGGTTGCTGAGAAAACATGTTACCCGGCGGGTAACACTTCTACCCGGCGGGTAGTGTGTTATTTGGGCGGGTATCGTGGACCGGGTAACCAAAGTGTGAGTATGTGCTTTTGAACTACAAGCGAGGGCGTGTGTTTGCTTGTTACCCGGCGGGTACCTTGCATTACCCGGCGGGTACCCGGTTACTTTGTGTCATACCAGGTCGGGTATGGTGTTACCCGGCGGGTAAAAGCCCGAAATTGAGAAAAATGTATTTTTGGATTCTAATTCAATCGTGCGTTTAGTCACAAGCGATAATGAGTCATAAATACAAAGTTGTGGGACATGATTTTTTTTTTTAAAAAAAACGGGGCGTTTCAAGTTGGTATTAGAGCTATGGTTTAAGGGATTCGAATATCCATCATTAGGGGATACTTGGAGTTAGACCTAGGGGATAAGTAATTGAGCATGATTTAGATTGCTTTGTTGTGATAATTATGAATCAGATGTATATGATCAGTCGAAAACTTGTGATTCTTGATGTTGCGTGAAATTTATAGAGATGTATGATGTGTTGTGGTAGTTCTTGCGCCTGGCCAATGCGATAACCGTCACATGATGTCATATGAAGCTATGAGGGTCACGTGATGTAGGGATAACTAAGTTAAAAATTCCAAATTTATGAGTAATTAAAGGCGGAATTTAATTTTAGAGTATTCGAATATTGAGTTTTAGAGTTAATTAACCGAGAATGTTTGACTTTTATTATAGTAAGGAGCTAGTGTTTTCACACTATCATGTCAGCAGAGAACTCGGATAGAGAGGAATCACCGATTCGTTAAGCTAGAACCACTGTTGATGAATTGAGAGGATTAATTTCCCAGGAAGTGGCTAAAGCCCAAGAAAAGTCTCTCCCTCTTCTGTTAAAAAGGATTACTGAGACAATCAGGGAGGTGACATCGGTGGAATTTCACAAGAAGGAAACTGAGTTAATTACGAATGACGAAACTGATGATGAAATTCCCATGACTAATAATCAAAAGGAACAAAAGTTGTCTTTCAAGGACTTCATGGCTTGTAAGCCACCCGAGTATCAAGGTGAGACCGATCCCATCAAGTGTATGAGGTGGAAATCTGAGGTTGAAGGGGCTGTTGATGTGACGGATTGCCCTGACAAATTGAAAGTGAGGTATGCCGCGAGCCTCTTGAGTGCACAAGGCAAGGGTTGGTGGGATGTACAAAAACAACTTCTGGGTGCAGATGTAGCTAATGGAAGGTCATGCGAAGAATTCAAAGAGATGATTCAATCAGCTTTTTGTTTAGAAGCCGAGCTAACAAAAATTTGGAGGGACTTTCTACATATGATGCAAACAACGGAGACCGTAAACGAACTAGCGGGAATTTTTTTGGAATAGGCTCGCTTTTGCCCCGAGTATGCACGAAACCCTAAGATGCTTAAGAGCCATTTCCATGATATATTGAAGAAGGACATTAGGTAATTCTGTGATCCGGGTAGATGGACGAAGTTTGAGGACTATGTCAATGAGGCTCGTAAGCGTGAGATTGAATTGAGCAGGGATGATGATGGATCATTCAAGAGAAAAGTCGAGCAATCTTCGGGATCGACAAAGAGACTCAAGCCTAGCGGTCATGTTGATGGAAGTGGAAGTGGAGGTGGTAGGAGAGAGCCCCCGGAATGTAGAAAGTGCCACAATAAGCACTTTGGTGAGTGTTTGGCGGGGAAAAAGTCTTGCTACCAATGTGGAAGGGAGGGGCACTTTGGGCGTGATTGCCCCGAGCCAATCCGAGTTTGCTTTGGTTGTTATGAACCGGGACATGTGAAGTCCGAATGTCCCAAGCTTAAAAGCCTAGCCACACTCCCTTCACCAAAGAAGAATAATGGCAAGAGAGGTGCGGAACAATCTAAGTAAAAGGGCCTCTCATTCCAACTCACTGCGGACGAAGCCAAGAGTGCCCCTGATGTCGTTACAGGTACATTTATTGTAAATAACCAACATGCATACATACTATTTGATTCAGGAGCTTCTAGATCTTTTGTGTCGGAAACATTCTCCCAGAGTTTCTCAATTCCATTGAGTGAGCTTGATACCCCATTAGACGTTGAGGTTGCGGATGACCGAGTTGTGTTTGTAAGTGGTGTTTATCGTGGGTGTCAACTGGAAATTAGTGATCAAATCTTTATGATTAACCTTATTCCTATGAGAATGGGCGAGTTTGATGTTGTTGTGGGGATGGATTACCTTGGTAAACACGGAGCCATTATTCAATGTGATAGGAAAATCATCCGTGTAACTTCGCCAAGTGGGAGAGTTGTTGATATATACGGAGAGAAGTCAAATTCATCGTTAGAGGTTTGTTCTTATGCTCGAGCGAAGAAGTATTTAGCGCATGGTTGCCAAGCCTTTTTGGCACATGTTGTTGATACTCTTAAATCTTCACCAAAACTTGAGGAAAATCCCTGTTGTTAATGAGTCTTCTGACATTTTCCTTGAGGAGTTACCGGGTATTCCGCCGGAGAGGCAAGTTGAATTCCGAATTGACCTTATGCCCGGAGCAACCCCGATTGCTAAAACTCCTTACCGTCTGGCACCGTCTGAAATGCAAGAATTGATGAGTCAATTACAGGAGTTGCTTGACAAGGGTTGCATTCGTCCGAGCAGTTCACCTTGGGGAGCTCTAGTCTTATTTGTGAAAAAGAAGGACGGGACCATGCGGATGTGTATTGACTATCGTGAATTAAATAAAGTCACCATTAAGAATAGGTATCCACTGCCTAGGATTGATGATTTGTTTGACCAACTTCAAGGTGCAAGTTATTTCTCAAAGATTGATCTTCATTCCGGATATCACCAATTGAAGGTTCGAGATGAGGATGTGCCTAAAACGGCATTTAGAACTTGTTATGGCCATTATGAGTTTGTGGCTATGCCATTCGGGTTAACGAATGCTTCAGCGGCTTTATTGGATCTCATGAACCGAGTGTGTCGACCAATGCTTGATAAGTTCGTGATTGTATTAATCGATGATATTCTTATGTATTCCAAATCCACAAGTGATCATGAGTTTCATTTGAGACAATTATTGCAAACATTACGACGCGAGAAGCTTTATGCTAAGTTTTCAAAATGTGAATTTTGGTTGCGGGAAGTGAAATTCCTTGGTCACGTGGTTAATAAGGACGGTATTAAAGTGGATCCTTCGAAATTTGAAGCAGTGATGAAGTGGGATTCTCCCAATAGTCCAACCAAGGTTAGGAGTTTTCTTGGCTTGGCAAGATATTATCGACGGTTTATACAAGATTTATCTAAGATTGCTACTCCACTCACCAAACTTACTCGCAAGAATATTAATTTTGCTTGGGAGGAGCAACATGAGCAAATTTTTCGAACACTCAAGGAGAAACTTAGTCAAGCACCGATTCTTGTGCTTCCCGAGGGCACCAATGATATGGTTGTGTATTGTGATGCCTCACACAGTGGTTTGGGTTGTGTGTTAATGCAACGAAGGAAGGTTATAGCTTATGCATCCCGACAATTGAAAGAACATGAGAAGAACTACCCAACACACGATTTAGAGTTGGCGGCAATTGTCTTTGCCCTTAAGATTTGGCGACATTATCTCTATGAGGTTAAGTGCACCATTTACACTGATCATAAGAGTCTTAAGTACTTCTTTGATCAGCGAGACCTTAACATGAGGCAGAGAAGGTGGCTTGACTTGGTAAAGGATTACGATTGGGAGATCCTCTATCACCCAGGAAAAGCAAATGTGGTGGCGGATGCACTTAGTAGAAAGGCGACTTGTTGCGCCGTCAGAGTGCTGACTCTGCCGCGGTCGTCGTCAGGTAGGGGCACGGCGGTCCTGCAAACAACGGCGCAACAACGCGTACGTGTTAGGTTTTAAATTTATATGAGCTGGGGCTCAAATTATAAGTACTACCTACTTTTGGGGAGTAAGCAGTAAGTATAACTCGAGTGTCGTTCTTAAAATCGGAGCGAATGGAACTAAAAGGGACTTACCGTAAACGAGCTTTCTGATAGGATGGGTTTATAAAAGTAGGTAGGTTTTGGTTGGTTTATCTAATACTAAATAAAACAAGTAAATAAAATAGAGAGTAGGCAACAGGTAGAGCGTGATTGCTGAAACTTCGATAATTAGGGTTTCTGGATGATATTCATTATACAGATGATTGGAGACTACCTTGGGCAAAACATCAGACAGACAGTTGGTGTAAACACTAGGACCCTACGTTTTAGTCTAAAAGCCTAAAAGCATATGTCACTGAATCCTAGGTTATCCTGATGCTGATCAGAAACAGGGTGTTCAAACCCCCCTCACTTGCCGTGTAAGACTAAGCGACCTCTACGGATGATATATCCTGGGTGTAGGCATAAGGTAACAAACTGCAATTTTCTATGTGACCTTTCTTAACACCTAAATCTATCTGAGTTTATCTAGGTAAGTACAAATTGTATGTTATATATGTTGAGCTATCGGTTATGTTGAGTTAAGCGGTTTAAGCATCTTGTATTACAGCCGAATACTTGCTTTCTTTTCAGAACTCATTTATATCAGGTTTAAGCATAATTTACTCCGTCATGAATTAGACCCTCCTTTGCTATCAGGCGTTCATCCCTAGGAATACTCACGGTGTACAGTGCAATTGGCATATCCACAGTGTTCCAGACTCAAGGTATACTCACGGTGTACAATGCATTTGGCATATCCACAGTGTTCCAAACTCAAGGCATACTAACGGTGTACTGTACATTAAAGTAGTTCCACAGCTATATGTTAACCTTGGTGTACTAACGGTGTACGGTGCAGCGAGCATTTCCACAGCTGTATTTTAACCTTGGTGTACTAACGGTGTACGGTGCAGCGAGCATTTCCACAGCTTTATTGTTCCTAGACCCATATTCTAAAAGGGTGACTTCTAGGTATTCCACGATGAAATAAACCTACGGCAGTTCCTTAGCTTCCACGTATTTGTACTCCACACGAGGTGTTTCCAACGCTATACGAAGTACTGTGCCGAATTACGGAATATTCATAGCTTCATACGGTAATATGAGATAACTATATCTATGTAGTATTAGGGTTGATCAGATCCTATCCTAAGGCAATAGTCACCTGAAAGACTGGAAAGGGTGGACACTTTATTAAGTCTATATTCATGTAAAACTCAACCAGATACACAGCAAAACAATCACCAATCATAATATTGGGAACATTATTCCACAACGGATTGTGCCCACGACTTTCATAGCTTCCACATTCCGTACTCCACACATTAGTGATGTTTCCGGCGCTATACAAATGAAAGCCGTATAACGTTACCTCCGTTATTTCATAATGATTATCCCAATGAATTAGATATTATCCATAATCCTAATATCTACATTCCAACAATCACAGTATTAAACTACGTAAATAGCATGGCAATATTCGCAGCACAAACAAAGATATCATGCAAACAAAACATAATAACTGTAAGTAAAGGAATAAGTAATAACCAGTATTTAAGCAGCGTAACACTGAGTAGTACAAGCTAGAATCTTGAAAACTTCAATACAATAAAATTCCCAAGGTACAGCTATCTTCCCCACTCGAACCGTGCCTACATCTCTCTAGTTCTCTAGAGAGAGAAACTAGAGAGAGAGAAACTAACCTAATCTAAACTAGAGAGAGAAAGAGTGTGTGAGAGAGGAAGTGAGAGAATTCTATGAAGAATGGTGTGTGAAATGAGTATGAGGGGTGCTCTATCTATAGGCAACCAAGGATGCAAGAGTACAAGTCCACAAGCATGCACGTACAAGCAAACGAAGCAAAACGAGAGGCCACAAGACCAACCGGGGCTGTACACGGCCTAAACAAGGCCGTACACGGCCTAAACAAGGCCGTACATGGATTGTTTAGGGCTGTACACGGCTTCACCAGGGCCGTACACGGCTTGGTGGTGGCCGTGTGCTAGGCAGTGTGATTTTTCTGACTTTTCTCGTTGCTTCGGAAGGCCGTATCTTCTTCGTTTCACGTCCGTTTGACCTGATTCTTTCACCTACGGTCTCGTAATTCCGTTACACTTCTAATGATGCCAATTTGGTAGAAATTGGAGGTGTGGAGACCGGGCGTGTCCAGAATACGTTTCGTAGTCTTCGGTTGTGCTGTTTGCTGCGTAACTCTCTCATCCTTGATCCATCTTGAGCAATCCATATATCCACGTTCTCGTAATATCCATAGCTACAAAATAAGACAATTATGAGGTTCTGGCATGAAGTTTATAGGGGAATTAGGGTTAGGCTCAAAATGGTGCCTATTTAGGTCAGTTTTCTGCCCTTTTTTGCTTGATTTTCAAAAGACCGACAGATTTATACCTTTCTAACAAAAGTTATTGAATAATGATGATTTTAAGATGTATTTGTTAGAAAAGAGCTAAATATGGGACAATTAATGCATGTAAAAACGTGACTTTTTGCGATACATCAAATATCCCACACTTAAGCTTTTGCTTGTCCTCAAGCAAACCTCATTTGGAAAATATTTTTTGAAAATTTTTTTTGGATGCTTAGAGTATCTTCCGCAGAAAGTCACTTTCTTCAAAGTAGATAAATCTTTTAGGAAAGTAAGTATCAACAAAAATTAACTGCACTTAAACATAAAATTGATCAACCCTTTTTGGCATACTTTGCAACTCTCGAGATGTAGATGTACATGACTGGGCGATTCTCACAAGTGGGTCACTCAATTCACTCAAAGTGTATCGGGTTACCTATAATCTATAGAAACAAAATCGCTCATTGCCAGTCATGCAGTGCTTATCGTCATAGGCTTGGTCGAGAATCGAATCTGTAAGTCCGTATGTATTAGGATCGATAACGAGGTTATCTTTAGGTATTAAGGCGCGGAATTCCTCAATACTTAGTTCACGGATTGTGAACAAATTGTTTCGCAAGATAATAGCGAATTGATTAATCAACAAGGTTTTGTATCGATTAATTAATGTTAATCGATCAATACCTAACCTTAAGAATGCTTAAAATCGAATATATTGCTCTGGAAATTCGTATTGAAAAATTTGTTTAACGATTTGACCTAATTATGTATTTATAGGTTACAGCTCGACTCGACTCGCAGCCCGATGGGCTCTGCGAGTCGACTGACTTCGCAGCCCAGAACCAAGCCCAAAATCAACTCGGTTCATTGTCACCTCTACGAGCCCAGATCTCAACTCGCAGAACTCAATCCTGCGACTTGAGATCTCATCTCGCAGACAGACTTTAGTTTGTAATTTCATAATCGATATTCGTCTAACACTTTATCTTACTAATATATTTAACGAATATTAATAACAAACTAATATCATATTTTTCATTACAATTCAAAATCAATTGTACACACTGGATTACAATAATCACTAGTACTATTACAAGCTAGATCTGTTGTCACAAATACATGTCCCAACAGACTCCCCATTGTCAATAGCTCTAGCGTCTATCTACTATGTCTTCAAGTTGTCTTTGATCTTTACTTGTAAATCTTACTTCCAGCATAAATCTTCAATTTGATACAAGTCTTAACCATCATTTGATAATCACGCGCTAAATCACCCCATGCTTCTGTCGTCAAGATTCTATTTTCATTCAACTTTATCAAATCTTTCTTCGACATGTTCATTAGGTGTCGATGGTCATAAACTCTGAAGATTTCTCTTTCACCACCTTCAACCTCATCATCAGCTTCAACCATGGCAGCTTCTCCATTTTCTGAATCCACGTGCCATCTCTTCATATTTCCCAAAATATCTTGTGGCATTGTTTTCAGTGGAATTTGCTGAACACACCTGACAGCTGGATAAACCTTCTTTCTCCTTTTTCTTCCAGTCCTTTGACTTCGTTCCTTCAATTTGATTGTCTTTCCTTTCCTTGGCTTAATCTTATCAAGCTTCTTTGTTCTAACCTCAGTTCTGATTATTCTTTCAACATAATTAGCATAATCATCATCACTCGGGTTATTCAACTCTAATCTAGCCAAGTCCATAACTTCAAATCTTGGTAACGAACTAAATACTGCAAGCTTTTTCTCAAAATATTGAACTCCGTCAAACCTTTTGATAGCGAAAAGCTTCAGTTCAGAGTCAAAGTACCATCCAATAATCCCTCTTTTAGGTTCTCGTTTCCCAGTTATATCAACTTCAGAAACTCCAACCTTCTTCTTATGTTTTGGAAGTTTCCTAAGAAAAACAGCTGGATTCTTGGTAGGAATCAAAGTTTCATCATCTTCAGAATCGGTTGAGTCATCGATTTCTTCATCTACATCGACAACTGTTGGACCTTGATCATCTTCAATAATAACCTCTGTCCTAGATGGCTCACATGGTGTTCATCAATATTTGCATCTAGATCTACACCAATGTCTTGCACATTCTCAGGTACAGCAGTCCAATCTTCAGGTAGTAAAAATTCTCCTTCTTCAAGATCAAAATCAATTTCTTCATCGATTTCATCAAGAAGATCACTTCCAGAGTCACTTAATTCTAGCATTTCCATACCTACACAAATTAAATTAATAATATAAATTCTTTTATTGATTTCCCTGAATCAATCTAAGAATCTCTTTATAATCTCAATTGTATGATATAATCAATATTATATAACTTATAAAATTTTATTGATTACCCTGAATCAACCAAAAATTCTTAAGTCTTATTAAGATACTTAACAAATATTAATTAATATTAAATTCTAATGCATTTTGAATAATCACCAAGCATTTAAATTTACTATTAATTATCTTATATAATTTCTAAGATTTAATTGAACTATCAATCTAACTTTTAAATTATATATCATTTGTCTAGCAAAAATATTACATATTTAACTTGTCAGTTATAAAAACTCTCAAGTCTAAAATGTCTAAGTTAAAATAAATTTTGACCGCTGATAAATATCAGAACACACCTCACGACTACACAATGAGTCGGAAGTCTTTCGATCACTAATTTATTTAACTTTTCAAAATTAACTAACTTAAATAATTTCTAATATATTTAACTTGTAATAATAATCTCAAGCCGAACATATTACCAAAATATTAAGTTACAATTATTCAGTTACAATTATAATGTACAATCATAATTCGACTAAATTCTAAGTACAAATAACCACATAAGTCTAAGCTGTCTTACCAGCTTCACCTGTACCAGTACTTGTACCAACACCATCACCAGCAGACGCAGACTCCCCCTGAGTAGTAGCTCGCTCACTAGTCTTAGAAGGACCAGTCGGCTCACTCTCTTTCTGTGAACTGGGATCATCTTCTCCATCTCGTCTCTGCTTCTTCCTTAGCTCATCTTCTCTGCATGCCTCATGATATGCCAGAATCTCCCCCTGAGACGGCTTGTCCTTCGTCAACTCTAGCACTAAACGCTCAAGTCAATCAAGCTTTCTCTGGTTATCTTCGGCATCTCTAAGCAACATCGTGTGTGCCTTCAGCAGAGCAGTATAAGCCATACCTTGCTCAGTAAACTCCTTAGCAAGTATAGCATTATGAGATTCAAGAGATTGAACTCGAGATTCCAAGCTAGAAATCCTTTCAGAAGCTTTCACTGGCGGTGTTGTATGATGTGCATATTGAGCAGAAGCAGATTGTCCCACTTGATGGACCATCTTATCAAAAACATCGCTCAACATACCAGCTGCAATACGAGCTGCATTGTTTGTCGTAAACCGACCAGTCAAACCAGACACCTATATACAACTTAAATTAGTAACAGTAACAGAATTATCTGTCTCAATCTCTAATTAAGTTCTACTGCAATAACAATACTCATATCTCTAACCTACTCCAAGGTTTCAGATATACGAGCAGTCGGTCGTTGCATCGTAGGTCTTGACCTAGCAGGCTGTCGTTCCCTAGCAACTGTTATAGAAAAGATCTATCTCAGTCTCTATGTCAACATTCACAACCTACTATTAGTTATAAAATAAATAACCTGGCATGTTTCCAAGTGAAAGCTCAGGAGTAGATGTCCTAACACGCTTCCTACGTGTAGTCCTAAGAGGTTGAACCTCTTCATCATCATCCTCATCTACTAGCTTTCTCTTTCCTCTCTCCGTCGGTTCTAAAACCCTCAGCGCATCAACATCTGATGTTTCCTCAGAATCTGAATCAGATGCCGTATCACCATCTTTCCTAAAAGGAACAGATGGACCAGCACCTCTCTGACCTTGTGTACCCTCAGGTTGAATAACCTCTAGGTCAACAACTTCAGTATCCTATTCATGAGTAAGCACATATAATGATAAGAAAGATAGTAAATTAACAATTGAATTATAATATATAACAAACATTACCTTAAACTGTTCAATTGCAACCAAAACTGGATCATGAGCGTCATCGTTCTGTATCAGAACCTCATGAAGAACCTCAGCAGCTAGCTCAGGTATGACATGCTCACCTTGTTGTGCAGCCTGATGCGTAACATCTTCAATGAGCTCTTGTTGCTCAGCTGCTTCTGGAACTAGAGCTGGAGGTTGTTGTTGAGCTTGCTGTTGCTGTTGAGCTGGAGCTTGAGGTTGAGCTCCAGCATCTATCCAACCTGTAACACCCGCCAAATTAGGACTAGTATTTAGTGCCTAATCATATGTTAATACATGTAATTAGTTCTGTGTTAGGCTAATTAATGTATCGAATTATATATATTGTTGAATATATACGAAAATGCGATTTGATTAAATCGTACGCAATTTAAATCGAATGTATTTCGATTCCATAAATACGGACGTTGGTGACCAACTTTATTAAGTAACACTATTATGTTGAAAATAGCATTTTAATAATGTTCAAATTACAATTCGCTTCGTACAATTAAAACTTACCTAATTAACGACAAAATACGCAAATTATTTAAATTACATTTTAATATCTTTAAATTATTAGATAATTGGTAAAACAATTTAATTAAATCATTAAACAAAATTCGTATTTTAAAATGGATAATTAACGCGCGAAATATTTATTAAAACGTTAAATGACGGAGAAAACGAACACCACGCGGAGCGCGGGGCGAAGACTGAAAAGTGGAGATAACCTCCACCTCCTATCTTTTTCCCTCATTTTTCTCATCCCTCTCTCTCTCTTACTCTCCTTTTCTCTCTTTTCTCCAAACCACCATATTCACAAAAATCGCCAAATCACACCATCAAACGCACTCGGATTTCACTACTCCTTTGGAAGAAAATGTTCACCATCTCAAGATCTACAACGCCATCTTTTCGGATTTTCGATCCGACAATTTGTAAGTTTCCGACAAAATTCCGAAAACTCTCGATTCTTTGTATTTTCACTTGTTAGTTGTTTATATAACTTATATATGTCCCTTACAAATTGTAGAACACGATTTTATAGCTTAAAAACGGGTTTGAATTGGGTTTTTGGCCGGAAAAATCGCGACAGTCGGACTTTCTGGGCTGGTGTTCTTCAATGCGACACAAACCTTGTGTCGCATGTTGTGTCGTATTTTACCTGTTGTGTCGCACGTTATGTCGTATTTCGCATGTTATGTCGTACCAAAGAATTAGTGTCGTAAGTTTTGCGACATAACCATTATGTCGTATTCTATGTCGTATTTTCATACGACACAATCACTATGTCGCTGTTGAATCAGCATCTCACATCTATGCGACACAACCCTTGTGTCGCATAGACATTGTGTCGCATTCCTATGCGACACAACCCTTGTGTCGCATGACAAACTTTTGTGTCGCATATTGTGTCGCAAAACACAGAAAACTCAGATTTTTACTAAGTGTTGAGACTCGAAATTTATCACTCGATTTTACCCGAATTCAGATCCCAGATGCGTTTTTCACCAAAGCAATATAGTAGAAATAAAAATTTTTCGAGCTGACCTGGCATCTCGACCCCAGCCAGGGGCCAGCCTCTTGGACCCCGCCAGGGGCGCTGCCCCCGGACCCCCGTACTTAGATTCCGTAAGCACAATTCTCACCAAGTGTCAAACTTGTATGACTTCAAAATGCTTATATGATACGACTTTTCAAACATAATGGAATATACTTTTCAAGTATAACACTTCGAAATCAATGTGATAACATCAGGACTATTATTACAATTAATCACCAATGGGCCATACACGTTTTCAAACACTTAACAAATCAACCAAATCGTAGTAATTTGGACATATATATAGTTGTGTAACAACTACAAGGGTGATCTTTTGAGATACCCAATCATGTTTATAACCATCGCGTGTCGTGGACACCCTCAGGTTACAAGTCTTTGGACTTCATCACTCGGCTAATCAACTTACGTTTATTTAAACGCTTTCAGACTCAGGTGAGTCTCATAGCCCCTCTTTTTACTATTTTACTCAGGGGTGTGATATATTGCTCATTTTAACATGTGAACGCAAGTACAAACATTTCATATACTACATGAGTTTTTCACAACTAATCATTTAAAGTCTTCCGTCAGCATAGTTGTTAATACGTTGTAGCGTGAATATTAGTATATGGTACCATATAGGATTGACCCTCCTCGTTCGGGTTAGCAAGCACTAACCGGGTAAACGGACGTACTAATATTTGGGAAGACGAATGTTGATTAGGCATTCGTGGAGGTACCTCGCCCGGAATTCTCTATAGGGGACCCGGCCCTCGAGTTAAGCTCAACTATGTGCTTATGGCTGTATACATATACATTATCAATTGCTGGATGCAATTCAATTATTTAAATCTTGCGGTTCATACGATATTACTTGATTTCAAACCTATGAGCTCACCAGCTTTAGCTGACCCATTTAGCATGTATCGCAGGTACCAAGAAGTAGGTTGATTCTGCTTCAGGACTTCTAGCTCGAGTCAGCATACAGACGATTGAGATTTTCTTGCATTAGTATATTTTGTACAAGTACTTATGTACTGAAATCTCCTTTTTATTTAAACTCGAGCTATGTAAAGCTATAAATGTTGTAAACATTCCAATATCAATATATTTTGTTAAAACGACGCATATAGAGTCGTTTACTATATATCTTTGTGCTTTGTTATTGATTAGTAACACCCAAATCGTGCTTCCGCAAATCATCAAATTTGGGGGTGTTACACAACCATTGTTCGGTGGAGCAACATAATCAGCATCAAGAAGATGCCCAAAGAGATCAGCAGCCTCAGGTTTGATGTCATCTTTACGCTTGGATAACAGAAAACAAGCGTTGTAACCTCTCAACGCTATCGTCTCAACATGAAAATCAGCTTCATAAGCAGGTAGATTCGGAATATTGATTGCGAATCAGAAGCATGCAGAATCGGGGATAAAGAATAAACTGCGTTCGCACAGCTCCTGTAATCTGTCCGATAAAAGAATTGAAGATGTAAGAAGAGAAACTGTATGGTTTATTGTAAACCAGTGACAGTACAGCAGACATAAGCTCTGGACTGAGCTCATCTAATCCTGACTTCTTGTTCCCGAAACTGGAAACAATAACCGTGAACAGGAACCTCCACTGGCCTAGAACAAACGCCTTGACAAACTGGCGTCCTCTCCTGGGTCCAGAATATCCGGTACGACCCAAAGCGCCCTCAATAAAATCAGCAGAATAAGGCCGAATACCAGCATCTTGTTCTTCAGTCCTTAAACGTAAGAGCTGTCGAAGGTCAACAGCGGTAAAAGAGATAGGATGCTGATTGACTGTCGTACGGATAGTAGGAGGATTTGCAGCAGAATCATAGACAATGTTTCTCCAAAACTCCGTAAGAAGACCTCTGTTCAGTGGCGGTGACTCTGTAATAGAAAATCGAATTCTCGATCGTGCTAGATAAGTCAAAATCTGCTCAAAGCGCTCAGCACCGCGCTCGTTTAGATCTAGGTTCACCAGTATGTTGTGAACCTTCTCGAAAGATCTGTTAGCCATATCTGTAATTCAAAATTACACAAATAGCAAAAAGATTAACTAAACAAACATTAATCAATTTAAACTTTAACGTATTATGATCAAAAATTCATCAAACGACTAAGTCTACTATTAACTAATAACTTAATTCACTGAAACTTAATTGAACAATTAAAAATATTTAACCTTTCAATTATATTCTGCAAATTATATATAAAGTCCGTTAGCTAAGAATAACAATTTGAGTTATCATACCGCCGATAAATATCAGGACACGCTGCTCAACTACACTATGAGTCGGAAGACTTTCGATATGAAATAACTAAAATTGTTAAATGTTAATACATTTTTAACTTATAACATAAGTTCGTAAGTCTAAAAGTGTAAGAACGAGTAACTTGTTAATTATTTGTAACCAAACGATTCTCAAATCGAAAACAAGTTATTATTTAAAAATTATAAAATTTACTTAATTTTACAAAGTCAACTGAAGTCAACAACGTTAATTTAGTTCTCAAAGTCAAACTACGTCAATTAAAAATAGAAATTAAATTAAATAAATCATTCAACTCGGTTCGCAAAGACTCCACGAGTTGAAATCGAGTTGCTCAGGTCAACCCAAGTCAAACAAAATCAAATGAAATGACTTCGTTTCGCTTCGGTCAATGAAAGTCAATAAGATAACTCGAGTCAGTTCGGTCAACTGAAGTCAAACGAACTGAGGTCGTTTCGCTTCAGTCAACTGAAGTCAACCAAGAAACTCGGTTCGGTTCGTTAAACTGAAATCAAACGAAACGAGTTCGTTTCGTTGCAGTCAACGAAAGTTACTCAATAGTCTCGTCTCGGTTCGTTGGAGCGGGCTACGAAGCGAGATAGATCTCGGTTCGTAGGATGAACGGTTTAACGAGATCAACACTTAAATCATCGATTAAACGTGTTTCGAAGCAATTAAACACTTAAAACATGTTCTATTAGCATCGAATAATCATTAGAAACATTTTTTAGGTTTTATAACTCACTAATTTGTATCAAATCCGTGAAAAACTAAATCGACACATTCGAAAACATAAATTGATCGATTTCTCACAAATTACAAGGTGAAATCGCATGAAACTTACTTCAAAAGATGTGTAATAAAGAGATGAATAATAACCACGGATGAAAAATTCCTTCCTCGTTCGAAAAAATCAAAAATCAACCGAAAATACACTTCGGTTCGTTTCGCCTCGGTCAAGTCGTAGAGGTCAGTGAGTTCGGTCCGTGAAAAGTGTGGAAAGTGTGAGTTCGGTTCGTTGAGTTGTCCCCTTTTATACCCTAAGTTCAATTTCGCACAGGTAAACTCACTTCGCAGGTTTGACTGGTCAAACTTGCAATCTTAATTTAAAATGCGAAATAAAAACTAAGTATAAATTAAAACTCATGTATTTTGTACAAGTCTAAAATAAAATTATTTTTCACTTGTAATTGTAACGATTGTTCAACAATAAATAGAGACAATTATTCAGCATAATTTAATTCCAAATGGTAATATTTAAAAATAAAAATAAAATAAAATACGAAACATAAAAAATAACAGTGGTATCAAGTACCATTTTATTAATCACTTCAATAAAAAAAGTACATAACTCAACTGAATAAGATTTTAACTGCTTAGGGATCATATTAGAAAGAACAGGTTATTTAAAATTTATTAAAAAGTCTAAGTTGATTGTTAGTATAAATACCTTATGAAATTCAAATAAATTACCATAAAATTACAACTAAGTTTATCATTTATACATTTATATTTATAAAACTATATCTTAGGTACCTTTATCCACATAGCATAATTAATAAATTCATTACTCACTTAACGTGAATATTTTTAATTATAGACAGTTCAAGACGATTACCAGTATTATGATCCACATAAACAAATTATACTCGACTTTCTAAGCAAACACTTTATTGTTAGTATGAATATTATCAAGTGCTTACTATTATATGATATACTGAAGAATTTCAAGTAAAACTCATAACACTGCATCGTTTAATTTCAAGGTAGCGGTTACTAAATGATGTATCTTTTCGAAACATATAACATACAGTTGAATTTTAAGGTTAGACAATTATCAGACATACCTTGAATATGCTATGTTATCCAAGTCTGTACTTAGTACAACAGAGGATCCCTTCTAGCATAATTCAAAATACATTTGAGAATATTAATTTAATTAAAAGCTTCAGATCTGTACTTAGTACAACAAAGTCACCAGTAATTAAATTAATACCCATATTTTAACTATTTATCAATTTATATTATACAGAAACAGCATATGGTAGTACTATCGTTCAACAATTAAGACTAATGTCATACATCATAGAATAGTAACACAAGATAATAAACAAGTAGTTAATTAATTTCTTAAGGCTTAGAAAATTTCATATAATTTGCCTACCAGTACATCATATGATGAAGCCATCTAAAGTTTTCACTAAAAATAGACAAATTATAACTTGTGGATATAGGTGTATAATCAAATAAATATAAACACATACCTGATAGAACCGCTGTAGTTCTAAAGTAACTTTATTTGAGCCTACTAACATATCATCCTTAGGACTTAAGCTTATTATTGTGAAACTTATTCTCCTAATGTACTATCATCTCCCATAGTTTTTGCAGACAAAAACTTAAACATTTTCTAAAAGAACTACTTTTGTTCTTTTATCGGAGGTGATTCCCCTCAGGTAACAAGCAAATGAATGCCATATGCCTTTTTTTTTCTTTTTTTTTAAAAACACATAAAAATACTAACTATTACAAAAATACCCTTGGAAGACTAATCACTCTGGATTTCTCATTCCGTTCAGTTGAACCAACGTCTCAAATCTTGCTCTGTCGAACGCCTTTGTGTAGAGGTCTGCTAAGTTATCCGCAGTCGGAACCTTAACTAACCTTATCATCTTCTTTTCAGCACAATCTCTAATAAAATGATGTCTAATATCAATATGCTTAGTTTTACTGTGCTTCACCGGATTATTGGTGATCGACATAGTTGATTCATTATCAATCATCATAAGAGTATTGGTTATATTTAACCCGTAATCCCGCAGTTTCTGTTGAAACCAAAGTACTTGAGAGCAACAGCTGCCAGCGGCAACATACTCAGCTTCACATGTAGAAATGGCTACCGAGGTTTGCTTCTTGCACTGCCAGGATACTAACCTACCTCCTAGGAATTGACATCCTCTGGTCGTAGATTTCCTATTTTGATTGCATCCTCCATAATACGAATCAGTATAAGCTACGAGATCTAAGTCTCCATCAGTCGGATACCAAAGACCCAGCTTAGGTTTCCCTTTGAGGTAACGAAAGATTCGTTTAACAGCTTGCATGTGTGACTCTTTCGGATTAGCCTGATATCTTGCGCATAAACAAACAGCAAACATTATGTCAGGCCTAGAGGCTGTTAGATACATTAGTGATCCGATCATGGCTCTATAAAGAGTTGGATCCACATCGCTATCACTCGATGTATCTGGACCTAGTCCATGATTGACTGGATATGGAGTATTGTAGACCTTACTTTCATCCATCTTAAAGCGTTCTAATAGCTCATATGTATATTTAGATTGATGAATAAAGAATCCATCCTTCTTTTGATCAACTTGTAATCCTAAGAAGAAATTCAACTCTCCCATTGCAGACATTTCAAACCGTTTCCTCATGACTTTCTCAAATTCTTGACACATATTTTCATCAGACGATCCAAAGATAATGTCATCAACATAAACTTGCACGAGAAGAAAGTCTTTCTTCTTCCACTTTACAAAAAGTGTACTATCAATCGATCCTCTTGTAAATCCATTCTCAAGTAGATACGTTGATAGTGTTCCATACCACATCCTTGGTGCTTGATGTAATCCATATAGAGCCTTATTCAAACGATATACTCTATCTGGATACTCAGGATCAGCAAACCCTGGTGGTTGTGAAACATACACCAATTCTTCCACTTTGCCATACAAGAAGGCACTCTTAACATCCAACTGATAAACCTTTATACCATAATATGATGCGAATGCTAAGAACACCCTAATTGCTTCTAGCCTAGTAACTGGTGCAAGCACTTCATTGTAATCTATACCTTCTTGTTGATTAAAACCTTGAACCACTAGACAAGCTTTATTGCTAGTAACGATTCCCTTATCATCTCTCTTGCACTTAAATACCCATCTAGTTCCAATTGGATATTCTCCCTTTGGTAGGTCAACCAACTCCCATACTTGTAATTTAGAGAACTGAGATAGTTCTTCTTGCATTGCTTCCACCCACGAGCTTTCCTTAAAAGCCATTTGAACATTTTTAGGCTCGACTTGTGAGATAAAGCATGAATGTAGACATTGATTAGGAATCCCTGTCTCCTTCAATGTAGTATACAAGCTTTGGTATTCTAAATTTTCAGACATATTAGCTTTTGATTGAGTCCTTGTTTGAACGGAAGTATTAATATCACCGATGATGTTTTCAACGGGATGATTCTTACTCGTTCTAGTTGAAGCAACAGGCTCAACTGGAATCTCATCTTCTAAGTTAGTACCGATTTCCTCAAGAACACTATGTTGTTCAGGAATGTCTTCCAAATCTGGTACACCCTCTCTAGATAGCTGTGAGTTATCAATAGCCATAGATATTCTTAACTCTCTCAGTGGAGTAAGGATTTCATCCACTAATTTTTCAGTTAGCTCTTCTTCATTTAGAGGTGTATCTACTTTGGATTTTTGAGATCCACTAGTAGATGGTTGATTTGGATCAACATTTGTCTTGATTCCAGATTTCGGAACACTCGATGTTGAAGTATGGCCAGTATCCACGTCTTCAGGCACTAAATGTTCAACTATCTCTGAATCACTGACATAATCACTAATAGGAACTTTAAATGATGCAAAAAGATCATAATAATCAAATTGCCAATCTAAGCCCTTATGAACATCAGGTGAGTAGCTCGTAATCTCAATATTATAAACTACTTCCAAACGTTCCGTGACTTTATTAAAGACTCTCTTGTTTGGCGAATTGGGCATATAACCTAGGAAAAATCCTTCGTCAGCCTTCTCACCAAATTTAGCTTGATGTCCGGTCTTTAGTATTGTACATGAAAGTCCAAAGGGTTCAAACCCTTTTAAGTTAGGTTTCTTATTGTTTAAAAGCTCATAACAAGTTTTGTTATGTCTTTTAACCGTAAGAACTCTATTGAGAACATAACATGCTGTATTCACTGCTTCTGCGCAAAAGATGACCGGAAGCTTTGAATCAGCAAGCATTGTTCTTGCAGCTTCAATCAACGTCCTATTCTTCCTTTCAGCAACACCATTCTGTTGAGGTTCATAAGGTGCACTGAATTGATGTAATATCCCTTTGCTTAAGCAATAGATATTCAACGTTGAATTCTTAAACTCTGTTCCATTGTCACTACGAATACGCTTTACTCTCATTTTGTAGACATTCTCAACTAGATCGAAGAACTCAATTAGAATTCCTGGAGTTTCATACTTAGATCCCAAAAAGAATACCCACGAGAATCTAGAATAGTCATCTGTGACAATCAAACAGTACCATTTGCCACCTAGACTTCTCTTGCTTATAGGGCCAAAGAGGTCCGTATGTAGCAACTCAAATGGTGAGGAGGTAGAGTTTACAGTCTTAGATCTGTGTGGTTTCTTGTGCTGCTTTCCTTTCATGCAAGGAACACACTTATCTTCAGACTCGAAACGTTTTTGTGGTACACCTAGAACCAAACCATTGTTGGTTATGTAATTCATCTTTCTCCAGTTCAGGTGTGCCATTCTCCTATGCCATAATAATGTATCTGCTTCCGAAGCCTTGGATAATAAACATGTAGACACCATTGAAGAGTTAGGAACACCCATGTTGATTGCATAGATGTCCTTCTTCCTTGGTGCCCTCATCAATATCCATTTCTCGGGAATTATGAAACCCGGCTTCAGGACTAAGGCCTCTTTTTCATTAAAGTAAAGTGGATGACCTTTATCACAGACTTGGGAAACACACACTAGGTTGTGAGTTAGTTCTTCAACATAATTCACATCCTCAAGAGTCAAAGTTCCATTTGAAACTTTTCCTTTTCCCGTAATCACTCCTCCTTTATCTCCTGCAAAATTGACTTTTTGCTTGAGACCTTCTTTGAAGTCTGTCAATAGACTTCGTTCTCCTATCATGTGTCTTGAGCATCCACTGTCTACATACCACCAGCTATCTTTGTTCACAGCATGCTCCTGCACATAACACAAAACACGATTAGTTGTCAAGAGGGACCCAAGCCATTACGGTCTTGGTTTGTCCCTTATCATCAACAAACTTAAGCTCTTTAAAATAACCATCCTTCCCATCAGGAGCTTTGGTTACTTTTGAAGATGCTTGAGCTTGTGGACGATCAACCTTAAGAGGTGAATTTGAGGAAAACCTCCTAGGCACTGAATTTTGAGCTCTATTATGATAACTATAATTAAGCCCATGTGATCTTAAAGTAGAACCATTCTCAAAATGACTATGGCTTCTACCTTGAGTTCTAAACCTCGACGGTGTCATATCCCTAAGCTTATTGAAAGAATTATCACTTAGAGTATATGGCCGTTTAGGCTTAGGTGGGGAGATACTATGTTTACCTTCTCTTTTAAGAATGTTAACAGGTTTATTACCTAACTTAGGTTTGGTATCTAACCTATCTACAAACTTACTAGAGTCAGTTGGTGTCTTTTTATCAATCACTAACTTGTGTGATGCTTCCGGCTTCTTGTGTGACACCCGTCAATTTAGGACTAGAATTTAGTGCCTAATCAAGTTTCAATGCATGTAATTAGTTCTGTGTTAGGCTAATTAATATATCAATTATTATATATATTGTTGAATACATATCTACACAATTATGCGGTTTGTTTAAATCGTACGAGTTTCAAATGGAATGAATTTCGATATGATAATACGGACGTTGGTGAACAATTTAACTAAATAGCATAACGTTATTTAATGGAACTATTATATCTCAAGAATATTATTTTGTAATATTTCATTTTAAACCGTATCGTATAAATAACAATTTACTTAGTTAAATTATAAACACGCGCGACAAAACAAAACGAGTTTAAGTTATAATTTATAACTACAACCTAAAGTACTTTAATAAAAATACTTCAACCAAACCATCGGGAATTTATTCGCATTTTAAAACGTATATCTAAAAGTAACTAATATTAACTAAACGTTTAAATAACCGGGAAAACGAACACCGCACGGAGCGCTTTGCGTGGACTGAAAGTGGAGGAACCCCACCAAAATCACCTCCTCCCCTTTCTCTTTCTCATTTCTTTTTCCATCTTTCTCTTTCTTCTTTTCTTTTTCTCAAAAATCACAAACCACCACCAACTTACAAATCCTCAAAATAAGAACACGAAACAACCTCGGATCATCAAAATAATTACGGAAAAGGAACCACCTCGACGCGATCTACATTTCTATCTTTTCGGATTCTCAATCCGACGCCGCGTAAGTTTCCGACAAATTCCCGAAACTTCTCGTTTTAGCTCGTTGTTACATATTTAGGAGTTATATAACATGTATATGTCTAAATATATGAAGAAAACACGAATTTACAACCTAAAAATGAGTTTGATTTGGATTTTGGGATTGAAAAATCGAGACAGCCGTGTTCACTGTCTGAGTGTTCTTCAGTGCGACACAAGCCTTGTGTCGCATACTGTTTCGCATAAAACCCTTTATGTCACATCTTGTGTCGTACCAAACCTTTAGTGTCGCAACCCATGCGACACAATATTGTGTCGCAAACTATGTCGTATTTCTATACGACACAACCACTATGTCGCTATTGATTTAGCTTTCCGAACCTATGCGACACAACCCTTGTGTCGTATAGGTATTGTGTCGCATACTTATGCGACACAACCCTTGTGTCGCATAACAATTTATTATGTCGCATATTGTGTCGCATAAAACAGAATATTTACAACTTTTTACTAAGTGTCGAGACCAAAATTTTATCACTTGATTTCACCCAAATTCAAGTCCAGATGCGTTTTTCCTTAAAGCAATATAGTAGAAATAAAAATTTTCCAAGCTGACCTGGCAGCTCGACCTCAGCCAGGGGCTCTGCCCCTTGGACCCCGCCAGGGGCTGCCGCCCCTTGGACCCCGCTACCAGTGGCGCTGCCCCCGAACCCCCGTACTTAGATTCCATAAGCACATTTCTCACCAAGTGTTGAACTTGCACAATTTCAAATACTCGTGCGATACGACTTCTAAAACACATTGAAACATACTATTCAAGTATAATGTTTCGAGACCAAAAATTTAATGATGAGATTATTATTACAAACAAACACCAACGGGCCGTACGTGTTTTCAAAACATACTTCAAAAGCAAACAAGTCATTGTAACTTGTATCAATTCAATCAAACAAGTCGTAGTAACTTGTAACAATTCAATCAACCAAATCGTAGTAATTTGGACATATACACATAGTTGTATAACAACTACAAAGGTAGACTTTCGGGATACCGGTACAATTAATAACAATTTAAGTGTCGTGGACACATTCAGGTTTCAAGTCTTTGGACATCAATCCACAGCTAATTACTTCAAGTTTATTAAATTAAACACTTCAAGACTCAGGTGAGTTTCATGGCCCCATTTTCACTATTTTACAACTAGGGGTGTGATATTACTACTCTATTTTGTTTTACAAGTAGAACGCAAGTACCAACCTTCAAATACTAAATGAGTTTCAAGCTAATCAATATAAAGTCCTCTATAGCATAGTCTCTAATATTTTAGCGTGAATGTTAGTATATGATATCATATGGGATTGACAATCCTCATCCGGGTTAGCACGCACTAACCGGTCAAACGGATGTATTAGCATTTGGGAAGACGAGTGTGGATTAGACACTCGTAGGAGGCAAACCAGTTAGCTTTCCTTAATTGGACCTAGCGCTCAAGTTAAGCTCAGACTATGTGCTCATGGATTGTATAACTTTTATTTTGCTTAATTGCATTTTAAATTCAATATAAATCTTGCGGTTCTTACAACTATACATTGACATACAAACCTGTGAGCTCACCAGCATTTTCGCTGACCCATTTTAGTATTTATCACAGGTACCCAGCAGTAGGTTGGCTGCACAAGCAGGGACTTTTAGCTCGAGTCATCATACATACAACTAGAGATTTGATTGCATTATTATATTTTGTAAAAGTAATTATGCTATGTAATCTCTCAATTTCAGGAACCGAGCTAATCTGTAACACCCCCAAATTCGTTGATTTAGATTAGCGGAAGCATTTAGTTTGAGTACGGGGGTGCCACAATAACAAAGCATGCATTCGTATCAGAGCATATGATTACAACAGAACATAATATATTAAGATGCCAAAAGTATTAATTACAAAGTTTACGATTAATCGAATCGTACAAGTTAAAAGTAATAAGTTTACAAAAGTAGATTTCTGGAATATGACTAAAACAGTTTCAGTTATACTAGAGAAATCCATATGTTTCCAAAAAGTTGGCATCCTAAAACTTCACGGGTCGCCTAATTCTCCATGTGTGTTGGCGATTCTTACATGCGCAGCTAATTCCCTGAAAAACATAGTAAAAGTCAACAACTAGGTTGAGTGAATTCACAGGTTTCATGTTTGTAGCAATAGTTGGTGTCTCAAGGTATACACCAATTAGTTGTTGTTGTAAGTTTCAAATAAAGTTTGGAAACTTGTTGTCCAAAGTATACGTTTTGTGGGATGTTACCCAAAATGTTAGTTTGTAAAACCAAATATGTTTCCATATAGTTGTTTGTAGGAAAGTTCGTATCCTAGTAGTTGTAGGAAATCAGTATCCTATTAGTTTATGTAGGAATGTAAGTATCATATTCGCTATTTCGTAGGAACGTAAGTATCCTAATAGTTGTTCGTAGGAATGTCAGTATCCTAATAGTTGTTCAGTTGGATCCATGTCAGAAGGATATTGTGCCCATGTCAGTAGGGACTTTTCATCAGTTTAATAACAATAGTAGACCCATGTTCGCAGGATCTAGTGCCCATGTCAGAAGGGACTTTTCCGTAATGTTGCCCATGTAAGTAGGGACTTTTCAGTAACGTTGCCCATGTCAGTAGGGACTTTTTAGTAGTGTAATAACGATAGTAGATCCGTGTTAGTGGGATCTAGTGCCCATGTCAGTAGGGACTTTTAGTTACCCAGTCCGTTATATAAAGTGTTGCTGGTTATCCTCCAGCGTTCTCAAAACATGTTTATGTGTTTACAGCGTTGGTAGTATGAAAGTATTATGTAACTCCCCCATAAGACCCGTACCTGGACCACGTGCGGGCAGTGTTACATATTATGTTGTAATCGTCAGTTTGTTTATCAGTTTACCAGTTCAATGTACTCCACTTGTTTGAGTAAAATAGTATACGACCATGTTTGTATAAAAGTGTTTGACTATGTTTTCCACCCCTGTTCAAAGCAGTTAAAACAGTAAAAGTAGGGGCTGTGAACTCACCTGTTGAGTTAAGTAGTTGTGCGAGTGCTAGCAAACCTAAGCCCAAGTACAGTCCAGAATCTCCTAACGTATGAGATTTAATAAGTATGTGGATGTCTAAACTAATCATCCATGCTAGTGTTTGTACAACTAAGTTATGTCCAAAGTGTTGGTTTATACGTTTGTGTTTTGGAAAATATGTACGGCTCGTTGGTGAGTTTTCGTAATAATAATTCAAAGTATTATTATTATATTTATCGTATTGTATACTACCCAAAGTATATGTGTTTCACGTGCGAGTTATATCATAAAGGTTTGGTTCTTGAAGATGTTTAATGATTAGCGTGAAAGTATCCTTAAATTTATAGTTATTTTATTCGAAAGTATATATATATATATGTATATATGTCCGAATGTGTCAAAATTCATCGTTTAGGATCAAAAATGCACTTTTTCAAAAAGTCAACTTGCAGTCAAAAAGTCAACTCGCAAGTGGACTTGCAAGTCAAGTGGACCCGCAAGTCAAGTGGACCCGCAAGTCAAGTCGACCCGCAAGTCAAGTCGACCCGCAAGTCAAGTCGACTTGCAAGTTAAGTCGACTCGCAAGTCAAGTCGACTCGCAAGTCAAGTCGACCTGCAAGTCCAAATCTCGACTCGCGAAATTCGTCAGGTTTGGATCTCGGCTCGCGAAACTGGCTGTTCAGCGATTTTTATGCAAATTTCGACTTTTAAAGCGTTTTTAATGATGTTTTTGGACATAATAAGTTAATGTAATACTAATACATGGTATATTAAGTATTATAAACACGAAAACTTCGAAATCTAAAGATTTGCGGGATTTGTCGGAAACTTACGAGTGGTCGGATTTGAAATCCGAAAAGATAGATGTGTAGTTCTCGTTGTGGTGATCGTTTTTCCTAAAAGGGTTTTGCGATTTGATGCCGTTTAGCGGTAGTTTTGGTGGTGTTTGTGGTGGTTTTTGGTAGGTGGTGGTGAAAGAGAGAGAGAGAGTTGAGAGAAAAAGAGGGTAGAGAGAGAAGTGAGATGAAAGAAAAGTGAAAGAAAATTGGGAGGTGGAAGGGGTTTTGTCCCTTTTTCTGCCTCCGTGGTTGTACTCCGTGTTTGTTTACCAGATCGTTAACTGTTACTTTATTTTAACGAATATATTTTTAATTACATATTTCATTATATTTTTAATTAGGATCTTTTTATGAAACCAAATTAATTTAGTTATAAAATTTTAACTTTGTTTTATTTTAATTATACAAGTTTACATTTTTCGTTATAAAATGATATGTAAATATTATCGACATAATATTTAATTGTTAATATCGTTATTTAAATATTTCGTTTTATTAAATAATTTTGTTCACCAACAGTCGTATATTTTTGTCGCGTTTGTTTTCAGATTGTTCAGTACGTAATTACAACTAATTACGAATACGTAATACTACGCGTATTATCTAGTTGGGCTTTGCTAGACCTACCTCTAAAATGTGTTGTGAATTCACTCAAGTAGGGAATTAGCCTAATAATGCAAGTGATTAACGTTAATAATCGCGTTTAAATTTGCGGAGTGTTACATTCTCCCCATGTTAGAGAAATCTCGTCCCGAGATTTAAAAATCAAGTCAGATCGCCCGCGGCGTATGTTCTCCGATTAGTCATGTCGTCAATAATAATACCAATTTGCGTGGCGCTCAATTGTTGCCAGAAAAGTTTTAACGATTTAGTATACTCGCGGTATAGTTTAAATAGTTATACGTTTGATAATGGTCGAAGTTTACCAAGCGTTAAGTTTGAATAGACATTCGAATGAAACGTATGTTAAATCGTAGCAACAGCTGTTAAGACATACCGTGTTAGCCGAGGTCCGCAACTGTTTCCGGAGCCCAGAGGATGTATGCGCGGCTACGACCCGGTGGGATGGTTGCGATGCGGTTGTTGTTGTGGTGATTGTTGTTCCCGGGGTTGTTCTGGTTGTTGTTATTCTGGTTGTTGTTGGCGTTATTGAGTTGGGGGCACTGATTTCAGTAGTGTCCCGGGTCGCCACATCGGAAACAGCCAGTGTTTCGTTGTTCGTTGTTCGTGGGGTGAGTTCTACAAGCTTCGGTTCTGTGTCCAAATCGGTTGCAGTTACCACAGAAGAAACAATACCCTTCGTGGTGTTTTTCACACTTTCCACATTTAGGCCTTTTGCCTTGATATGTTTTTGGTTCGGGGTTGGTGATTGCGGCGTAAGCTCGGGCGTTCCCCGGGTTTCTGTTTTGTTGACCCTGACGATCGTTACCATCGTTGCTCCACTTTCGTTTGTAGGTTCCAGTTTCGCCCGCATCAGTACGGGTAGGTTCAGTTTTCCCTGTGGTAGCTTTCAGGGTTCCAATCATGACCGCATCATCGGTCAAGCTTTGAGCCAGGTCAACTGCGCTCCTAAAAGTGGCGGGTTTGGAGGACATAACCATGCCTCGGATTTGTGGGGCCAAACCCCGGTTGTAACGCTCAATGCGTTTGCTTTCGGGTGTCACCATGAGGGGTACCAGTCGTGCGAGCTCCTGGAATCTTGTTGTGTATCCGGCAATATCAGCACCGATCATCTGGATGTTCCATAGCTCGGTTTCCAGTTTCTGTTGCTCACTCTGAGAGCAAAACTCTTCCATCATCATTCGCTTCAGGGTTTCCCAGGTGATGGAGTAAGCGGTTGTACGGCCAAGGATCTGTATCTGAGCGTTCCACCAAGTTAACGATTTGTCAGCTAGGGTACAGGTGGCGTATTTCACTACTCTGTCAGCGGCGCAGTCGCTGATGTCGATTACTGACTCCGTTTTCTCAATCCAGTGGACTAGGCCAATGGCCCCTTCAGTCCCGGTGAAGGTACTCGGTTTGCAGGCTTGGAATGTTTTGTATGAACACCCCTGCTGGGTATTCGTCGGTGTTTCACTGTTAACGGGGGTGGCTCCACTGTTGTTGGTCAAGTTTTCACGATTGCGGCTGGCCTCGTATTGTGCGATGGCTTCAGCCACGCGGCGTTCGATTATTTGCTCGGTTGTTTCTGGAGGCGGAGGTGGAGTAGGATCATTTCGTTGACTATTTCTAGTCTTTCTTTTTTTAGGCGGCATGCTGACGTTCATCGAAGAAGGAATGCAGAAGTCAATGCCAATGAAAAGGATGTGAAGGATAAAAATCTCACATAGTTCAGTTATCGAGTATTTAAGGAGAAATGACAAGATCCCCATCACGTATCTCACGACTATGAAACACCCATATGTACTTAGTATAATATAATCACGTTGGCCGGGCGTCATTATATGATGCTAAATACATACTTCTTTTCATCAACCGTTTAACACGATCCGGTTCACATGAGATCTGAGTACAATGAACGAGTCGAATGGAGTGATCAATTCACGCGTATCGAGGTATCGTAACGATAGTTTAGATGTATGTAAATGCGTGTATGCACGTGCGTTCTAGCCAAGGTTATAGTCTAGGTCTCTAGGTCTCTAAGTCACCTAAAGTTTCCTAGTTCGCTATAACCATTGTCTCTGATACCAATCTGTAACACCCCCAAATTCGTTGATTTAGATTAGCGGAAGCATTTAGTTTGAGTACGGGGGTGCCACAATAACAAAGCATGCATACGTATCAGAGCATATGATTACAACATAACATAATATATTAAGATGCCAAAAGTATTAATTACAAAGTTTACGATTCATCGAATCGTACAAGTTAAAAGTAATAAGTTTACAAAAGTAGATTTCTGGAATATGACTAAAACAGTTTCAGTTATACTAGAGAAATCCATATGTTTCCAAAAAGTTGGCATCCTAAAACTTCACGGGTCGCCTAATTCTCCATGTGTGTTGGCGATTCTTACATGCGCAGCTAATTCCCTGAAAAACATAGTAAAAGTCAACAACTAGGTTGAGTGAATTCACAGGTTTCATGTTTGTAGCAATAGTTGGTGTCTCAAGGTATACACCAATTAGTTGTTGTTGTAAGTTTCAAATAAAGTTTGGAAACTTGTTGTCCAAAGTATACGTTTTGTGGGATGTTACCCAAAATGTTAGTTTGTAAAACCAAATACGTTTCCATATAGTTGTTTGTAGGAAAGTTCGTATCCTAGTAGTTGTAGGAAATCAGTATCCTATTAGTTTATGTAGGAATGTAAGTATCATATTCGCTATTTCGTAGGAACGTAAGTATCCTAATAGTTGTTCGTAGGAATGTCAGTATCCTAATAGTTGTTCAGTTGGATCCATGTCAGAAGGATATTGTGCCCATGTCAGTAGGGACTTTTCATCAGTTTAATAACAATAGTAGACCCATGTTCGCAGGATCTAGTGCCCATGTCAGAAGGGACTTTTCCGTAATGTTGCCCATGTAAGTAGGGACTTTTCAGTAACGTTGCCCATGTCAGTAGGGACTTTTTAGTAGTGTAATAACGATAGTAGATCCGTGTTAGTGGGATCTAGTGCCCATGTCAGTAGGGACTTTTAGTTACCCAGTCCATTATATAAAGTGTTGCTGGTTATCCTCCAGCGTTCTCAAAACATGTTTATGTGTTTACAGCGTTGGTAGTATGAAAGTATTATGTAACTCCCCCATAAGACCCGTACCTGGACCACGTGCGGGCAGTGTTACATATTATGTTGTAATCGTCAGTTTGTTTATCAGTTTACCAGTTCAATGTACTCCACTTGTTTGAGTAAAATAGTATACGACCATGTTTGTATAAAAGTGTTTGACTATGTTTTCCACCCCTGTTCAAAGCAGTTAAAACAGTAAAAGTAGGGGCTGTGAACTCACCTGTTGAGTTAAGTAGTTGTGCGAGTGCTAGCAAACCTAAGCCCAAGTACAGTCCAGAATCTCCTAACGTATGAGATTTAATAAGTATGTGGATGTCTAAACTAATCATCCATGCTAGTGTTTGTACAACTAAGTTATGTCCAAAGTGTTGGTTTATACGTTTGTGTTTTGGAAAATATGTACGGCTCGTTGGTGAGTTTTCGTAATAATAATTCAAAGTATTATTATTATATTTATCGTATTGTATACTACCCAAAGTATATGTGTTTCACGTGCGAGTTATATCATAAAGGTTTGGTTCTTGAAGATGTTTAATGATTAGCGTGAAAGTATCCTTAAATTTATAGTTATTTTATTCGAAAGTATATATATATATGTACATATGTCCGAATGTGTCAAAATTCATCGTTTAGGATCAAAAATGCACTTTTTCAAAAAGTCAACTTGCAGTCAAAAAGTCAACTCGCAAGTGGACTCGCAAGTCAAGTGGACCCGCAAGTCAAGTGGACCCGCAAGTCAAGTCGACCCGCAAGTCAAGTCGACCCGCAAGTCAAGTCGACTTGCAAGTTAAGTCGACTCGCAAGTCAAGTCGACTCGCAAGTCAAGTCGACCCGCAAGTCCAAATCTCGACTCGCGAAATTCGTCAGGTTTGGATCTCGGCTCGCGAAACTGGCTGTTCAGCGATTTTTATGCAAATTTCGACTTTTAAAGCGTTTTTAATGATGTTTTTGGACATAATAAGTTAATGTAACACTAATACATGGTATATTAAGTATTATAAACACGAAAACTTCGAAATCTAAAGATTTGCGGGATTTGTCGGAAACTTACGAGTGGTCGGATTTGAAATCCGAAAAGATAGATGTGTAGTTCTCGTTGTGGTGATCGTTTTTCCTAAAAGGGTTTTGCGATTTGATGCCGTTTAGCGGTAGTTTTGGTGGTGTTTGTGGTGGTTTTTGGTAGGTGGTGGTGAAAGAGAGAGAGAGAGTTGAGAGAAAAAGAGGGTAGAGAGAGAAGTGAGATGAAAGAAAAGTGAAAGAAAATTGGGAGGTGGAAGGGGTTTTGTCCCTTTTTCTGCCTCCGTGGTTGTACTCCGTGTTTGTTTACCAGATCGTTAACTGTTACTTTATTTTAACGAATATATTTTTAATTACATATTTCATTATATTTTTAATTAGGATCTTTTTATGAAACCAAATTAATTTAGTTATAAAATTTTAACTTTGTTTTATTTTAATTATACAAGTTTACATTTTTCGTTATAAAATGATATGTAAATATTATCGACATAATATTTAATTGTTAATATCGTTATTTAAATATTTCGTTTTATTAAATAATTTTGTTCACCAACAGTCGTATATTTTTGTCGCGTTTGTTTTCAGATTGTTCAGTACGTAATTACAACTAATTACGAATACGTAATACTACGCGTATTATCTAGTTGGGCTTTGCTAGACCTACCTCTAAAATGTGTTGTGAATTCACTCAAGTAGGGAATTAGCCTAATAATGCAAGTGATTAACGTTAATAATCGCGTTTAAATTTGCGGAGTGTTACATAATGTAACATTATTTTTGATGTAAACGTTTACTTTATTAATACAAGTTTAAAACGACGCATATAGTGGTCGTTCATTATATATCTTATGTGCTTTGTATATTGATTAGTGACACCCAAATCGAGCTTCCGCAAATCATTAAATTTGGGGGTGTCACATCTTGTTTGGACAACACGAAGCTACATGTCCCTTTTGGTGACATTTGAAGCAAGACATCTGTTTTCGTGATTTACTGACTTTTGCTTTCTCATCCGGAGTGTTAGGCACTAAAGGTTTAGATTTTTGTTCCTTATCAACCTTATCATCAGTCTTAGTATCATTAATCACTCCACCTGATACAAACTGTATTTTGGTGAAATGAGAAACCTTACTATTATCTGGTGATAGGTTCTTAATAACATCCTTATGTGCCTCTGACTGTTCAGGGTCATTAGTTACTAAAATCTCAGGATTAGCATCTGTCATTTCAGAATCTATAGAGTTACTAGTGTAATTGGCATTAAAAGGATGAGGCACATCATTGTATCCTATCCCAGTCTTGTCCTTTACACTACGTTGAGCTTCTAACATTTTGTCCATTTCTAAAGTTCTGTAGGTTTCAATCTTCCGATCTTGCTCTACTAACTTCTGTTTAAGCTCAGCTAACTCTCTATCCTTATTAGCTATTGTTTGATTTAAGTCGTTGACGTTTATATAGAGTCCATCTATGATTACAGCCTTTTCTTTAATGGTATCTCTAAGTGCGATCTTATCAGAAACATCAGACTTAATCTTATTCTTAAGATCTACCGTATCTGTACTTAACCTTAGGACATCACATTTAGCTTGTTCAAATTCAGATATCATAGACCTATTAGAATCAGTTAAAGCACTAACTTGGGATAGTAGATTTTGATTTGAAACAGATAAAACACTTAATTGAGATTGCAAATCAGTAACTAAATAACAAACATCAGCAAGAGTAAGAATATCCAAACATACCCTTTTCTTGTCAGTTTGTACTTCAGCCATGTGTGTTACAAAGTCATCTGGACTCATTTCAGCATTTGAATCCATGTAAAGCACGTCCTCATCACTTGTCTTCACTTCAGACTCAGGCACATCTACTCCTTGTTCTACATCAGTGGGCATGTAGGACATTGATCCAGCAGTTGTCTCTTGATCTTCAATCTCAGCCATCAAAGCTTCTTCTTCTGACTGAGCTTTCCAATCATAAGATCCATCTAACTGCTTAACCACCAAAGCTTTAGAAGCAAGACTACTTCCCGAACCTTGTTTTCCACTACCAGCTTCTACCTTAGGTCTTTGGCACTGACGAGCAAAGTGTCCAATACCGTGACAATTGAAACACTTGATCTTGGTTTTATCAAACCCTGATCGGTTGCCAACTACCTTTCTACCATTCTTCTCCAAGAAATTTTTCACTCTCCTTGATAACATAGCCAGTTGATCCTGGAGATCTATTTCTTCAAGATAATCAGAGTCAATTTGATCATAATCTTCATCAAAAAGAATCGGATCATTGATTTTACTCTAAATGTAATTCTCATATGAAGCAACAAAGGATGCAAGAATAGAAAGTTGCTGTTCCGCAGATTTCACACTCATAGGCATCTTCTGATGCTCTTGAGGTGACTTCTCAGTACTATTTCCTTTTGTTTCATCAATAGAGGAGGAAATAAAACACAGATCTTCAGATATCATTTCACCATTTTCACCAGTATCACCAACTAACAATGCAGTGGTCGAACTAGAAGACGAAGTCGAAAGATTTGTTTTTCCATGATATAACCCAGGGTTCTGAACCTGATCAGAATCGGAATCTCTTGACTTTTTGGTGAAATCATAACCTCTGAGCTTGTCAATGACCTACTCTAAGGTAATGGTAGCATATCTGTTTTCGTTATCCTTGATCATAACACCATACATTTCCCACTTAGAAGGCAAACCCTCAATAAACTTGTCGGTTTTATCAACTTCTTCTACAGTGATTTCATGGTATTCTAGCTCACTTAACAAATGGTAGAAACGAGTAACATATCCATCAAGATCTTCTCCCTTCAAAGCTTTAAACATGGTAAACTGCTTCTTGAGAAGACTCTTCTTTCCAGCTCTCACTTGTGGACTTCCCTCACCTCTTTTCTCAAGAGCTTCCCAGAGAGTTCTTGCAGTATGAAAAGACTTCAGCTGATGAGCGATTTCCTTTGGAAGACACATTTTAATACAAGAATGAGCTCGATTTTCAGACTTGTATTCTTCCTTCTGTTGGTCACTCATGTTCTGATAAGTAAGGACCACAATAGCATTTTGAACAGTTTGAGTAGGTGCCGTGTATCCATTCTTGATACACATCCAGATCGACAGATCATGGAATCTACAGTAAGATTCAAATCTGTCCTTCCAGTTATAGTAATCTTCGATCTTCAACAACTTAAGTGGAACGTTTGATTTTCCCACCTCGTGTTCCATCTCGATCATTTTACTAAGATCAGACATATTATTGTTTCAAAAATTAACAATCACAAAAAAAAATCCGAAAGTTCAGTTCGCAGAGAACTCGACTCGCAGGACGAAACTCAGTTCGCAAGATAGAACTCGGTTTGCAGGATGGAACTCAATTCGTGAAACGGAACTCAGTCCGCAGGACGAGAACTCAATTCGTAGAACAGAACTCGGTTCGCAGAATCGGCTGAAAAACCCCTAAAACGAAAATTTTAGGTTTTTGATCCACTAAACCCTAAGATTTCGGTCGAATACGAACCTAAGCACTTCCAGAGACCGATATTGATTGTTTTTACGCATTATTGCACGTACCAACAACCCAAAATCAACCGTTATTATCCGAAAACCTCGAACTTAATCGTATTTTGCCCGAAAGCTCTGATACCAATTGTAAGTCCGTATGTATTAGGATCGATAACGAGGTTATCTTTAGGTATTAAGGCGCGGAATTCCTCAATACTTAGTTCACGGATTGTGAACGAATTGTTTCGCAAGATAATAGCGAATTGATTAATCAACAAGGTTTTGTATCGATTAATTAATGTTAATCGATCAATACCTAACCTTAAGAATGCTTAAAATCGAATATATTGCTCTGGAAATTCGTATTGAAAAATTTGTTTAACGATTTGACCTAATTATGTATTTATAGGTTACAGCTCGACTCGACTCGCAGCCCGATGGGCTCTGCGAGTCGACTGACTTCGCAGCCCAGAACCAAGCCGAAAATCAACTCGGTTCGTTGTCACCTCTACGAGCCCAGATCTCAACTCGCAGAACTCAATCCTGCGACTTGAGATCTCATCTCGCAGACAGACTTTAGTTTGTATTTTCATAATCGATATTCGTCTAACACTTTATCTTACTAATATATTTAACGAATATTAATAACAAACTAATATCATATTTTTCATTACAATTCAAAATCAATTGTACACACTTGATTACAATAATCACTAGTACTATTACAAGCTAGATCTGTTGTCACAAATACATGTCCCAACAGAATCTCCACCACTCCTTTGAGAACGGTGCTAATTATCCCAAGGCATTTTAATCGGGTTGTGTGAGTAAGGGTAAAGTGGGTAAGGATATGGGTAGTTTGGTCAATGGTTTTAGGGTTTTGGAGCTTCAGACTTGGAGTTCTTCAAAAGATCAAAGCAAGTTTCACTTGAGATAACTACTAGAGTAGACTCATCTCCTAGAGGAATAATCTCTTCTTCTGATGTTTCTTTTGAGATCTAACAGATTTTTCTTCTTTGGAGAGTAGTCTGCTTATTTTTCTAGGAGTTCTCCAAGGTTTGCTTTTCTTTTCTTTTTTATTTTTCTTTCTTTTTATGACCTTGGAGATCCTTCGTATAGTGAGACATCTTTGACTTCTCTTTTGACAAGTACCAATTTTTCGTACTGTCTCTGGCGGATATTCGCTTTTGTACCGTATCTTCTCTTTGGATTTTTTTTTCTTTTAAACTCTTGATAGGTACGGAGAGATGTTTGAAGATGAGACACCAATAGAAAGATATCTCAAGCAATCCTTTACTTATGATCTATGAAGTTTCACGAGACGGAATGGTGTTTGGTGGAAAAGTGTTTGTGTAACACCCCAAAAATTTACTGTTTTGCGGAAGCATACTTGGGTGTTACTAATCAATATACAAAGCACAAGATATACAGCAAACGACCTCTAAATGAGACGTTTCGTAAATTAGTTACATTCCATAGATATAATGTTTGAAAACTTAGTGTTTTCGTATACAAAATGTAGTTTCCCCTAGAGTCCACGCGTATAGCGGGAGATTCTATTACATAACCGTAATATACAAAAGATAATGCTAAGAATCTCCGTTAATGCAGTTGTGTTGAAATCATGCGACTCTAGCTAAAATCCTGGAGTAATCCTACTCCATCCGGGTACCTGAGAAAACATGCTAAAAAGTGTCAACCAAAAGGTTGGTGAATCTCACAGGTTTGTAAATAATATCAGTTTTGAACACGAGCTTTCGTCAGTAATGCCCGTAGGCGTAAAATCAGCAATTTCAATCCAGAAATCGTAAACCAGTATTTGCAATCCCGCAAATGTAAGTAAGTAAGTTTATACCGTTGCCATGAGGCTCATAATCGAAGCTTAACCCGTAAATAATATGTTTGCTCCCGTGACATGCTCGTAAGTGAGCAAGCATCAGTAACGAATAAGTTGTCACCCGTTTATACGTGTAAATCGGTACGTGGCAGCGCTACTGCCCCGGGTGGGGAGGGTCATTTCCCTAATGGATCCATTAACTACTGTTCGCGCTTAAGTCCATAACTAACGATATATGATGGAGAGACTTCTGTTTGTAAGTAACTCATGCAATTTCGTTTGGTATAGTAAACAGTTTAGTACTTGTGTTCAAGGAAAAAGTAGTAGCATGTATCTCCCCCAATAAGATAAAACAGTAAAAGTGGGGCCGTAAGACTCACCTGAGTCTTTGCAAGTACGTTTATATCAATAAACGAGTAAGTAATATCAACCGTAGGTTCTCCGAACCCGTAACCTTCAAATGCCTAAACATATAAAGTTAAGTAAGTAGATGTCTCGCAAGACCATCTAGGCTAGTTGTTTACACAGCTCATTATGTCCAAGTGTTTGTTTAGTAATCCGTTTGTAGTTTGAAAACAAATATGGCCCGTTGGTGACGGTTTGTAATAATGATTCAAAGCGTTATCATTTATAACGCAATTTAGTGTATTTGTAATTGAAAGTATGTTCTATGACGTTTGTTAAGTCGTATGACATAAGTATTTGAAGTTGTGTAAGTTCGACACTTAGTAAAATCTGACTTTTCAAGGTTCTGGTTTGTGCGACGTAGCATGCGACGTAGCATGCGACGTAGGGTGCGACGTAGGGAGGTACGTCGCATGATGCGACCTTCGCAAAATCAATGCGACGTAGGTTCGGTTTGCGACGTAAAAGTCTACGTCGCTATGTGCGACGTCCGCAAGTTAATGCGACGTAATAGGCTGCGTCGCTAGTGCGACGTTGGGATTTTTGTGCGACGTAGGCCGCGACGTCGCTAAGTGCGACGTTGGCCACATAATGCGACGTTTTGAGCTACGTCGCAGATAGTCCAGCGTCTCTGCGACGTAGCGGTCTGATCGGAATTTGGTGGCCGGAAAATCGGTCGAAAAACTTCCGTTAGGTCCAAATCTTTTACCCAACCCATTTTTGGACATTTTAAGCATATATAAACCATAAAAACGTAAAAATGAGTAAAAACGGAGAGTTTCGGGTTTTGTCGGGAACTTACGATTTGCCGAAATGAAATTCCGGAAAGATAGGATTGTAGATCGCGAAGTGGTGAACGTTTTTCTCTAAAGAGGTGGTATGATCCGGCGTCGTTTAGTATGTTTATTTTGCGGTTTTGTAAGATTTTTGGTGATGAAATTTGAGAGAAAAGAGAAGAGAGGAGAGAGAGAGAAAATGAAATAAAGAAAGAAAAGGGAATTGGTGGGAGGTAATATCCTCCACCATTTCCAGTCTGCGCACTGCGCCTCGCGCGGTGTTCGTTTAATCCGTCGTTTAAACGTTAATTCAAGCAGTTATATTTTTAAAAGGTGACGGGAATATTTTAATGAAATACCTTGAAATTAATTATAAAAACATTCATCGAAGTATTAAAATTCTTAACTCGCGTTTAATACGTATTCGTTAAATTATTTAAAATGTCGTCGCGATATTATAATTAGTGTTTGTTCGCTGTGTATTTTATATAATAAAATACGTTCTCATTATTTAGGTAAGTTTCTGTCACCAACGTCAAAATAATTGTGTCGGACTCCGTCCGGTTAATTCGTACGATTTATCCAAATCGCGTAAAAACACACATATATATATAAATCAACTTATATATATACAAATAGAGCCTGTAATTAGTCCTATTACATACTAATTACAACTAGTTACAATCAATTAGGCATAAATAATTATCCTAATTTAGCAGGTGTTACATTCTCCCCTTGTTAAAGAAATTTCGTCCCGAAATTAGCTTGAGTGCACGGACGGTGCGTTGTCTGGGAAGAGATGTGGGTATTTCTGTCGCATTTGGTCTTCCCGTTCCCAGGTGAACTCAGGGCCGCGCCTAGAATTCCACCTGACTTTTACTATGGGAATACGACTCTGTTTCAATTGCTTGACCTCTCGGTCCATGATTTCCAAAGGTTTCTCGACGAAATGAAGTTTATCATCGATTTGAATTTCGTCGAGCGGTATAATCAGCGTCTCGTCAGACAGACATTTCTTCAAGTTAGAAATGTGGAATGTGTTGTGTACGCTGCTAAGTTCAGCAGGAAGTTGCAGGTGATATGCCACTGGACCAATCCTTTCAAGGATTTCGAATGGTCCGATATATCTAGGATTTAGTTTGCCTCGTTTCCCGAATCGAATAACACCTTTCCACGGTGCCACTTTGAGAAGTACCTTGTCTCCTACCTGGAACTCAAGGTGTTTGCGTCTCACGTCAGCATAGCTTTTCTGACGATCACGTGCGGCTTTCAGCCGGTTTTGAATACCAACGATTTTCTCAGTAGTTTCTTGAATGATTTCTGGACCCGTGAGTTGGGATTCTCCTAACTCAGTCCAACAGACAGGTGATCGGCACTTACGTCCGTAGAGTGCCTCGAAGGGTGCAGCCTTTATGTTGGTATGATAACTGTTGTTGTACGAGAACTCGCACAACGGTAAATGATTTTCCCAAGAAGTACCGAAGTCGACTACGCATGCTCGTAGCATATCCTCCAGTGTTTGAATAGTTCGCTCGCTTTGGCCATCGGTTTGCGGGTGATAAGCAGTACTCATATCCAGACGAGTACCAAGAGATTTCTGTAGCGATTGACAAAAGTTAGAAGTAAAACGGCTGTCCCTATCCGAGATGATCGAGATAGGTACCCCGTGTCGTGAGATGATTTCTTTGACATAGATGCGAGTCAGACGCTCCATCTTGTCGGTTTCCTTGATGGCCAGAAAATGAGCAGATTTCGTGAGACGGTCCACGATCACCCAAATGGTATCGCAACCACTCGAAGTTTTCGGTAGTTTGGTAATGAAGTCCATGGAAATCTGTTCCCATTTCCATTGAGGAATTTCAGGTTGTTGAAGCAACCCAGAGGGTCTTTGGTGTTCGGTCTTTACTTTGGAACAGGTTAGGCATTTACTGACGTACAAGGCGATGTCAGCTTTCATGTTAGGCCACCAATACAACCCTTTGACGTCATGATACATCTTGTCAGATCCAGGATGTATTGAGTATCGAGATTTGTGAGCTTCAGCCATCACCAAATCTCGAAAGTTTCCGAATTTGGGTAACCACACCCGGTTAGAGAAGTATCGAGTTCCATCGGGTTTGATTTCGAATTGTTTATCCAAGCCTCGCAAGGCTTCATTTCTCAAATTTTCATCGTTGAGTGCTTCAAGTTGAGCGGTAAGGATTTGAGCAGGAAGCTCGTTATGAATTGTCATAGAAAGTGCTCGAACTCGAAGGGGTTTCACTCGTTCTTTTCAGCTTAAGGCATCGGCAACTACGTTCGCCTTGCCCGGATGGTATTTGATCTCGCAGTCGTAGTCACTAAGTAACTCAACCCAGCGACGTTGCCTCATGTTTAGATCTTTCTGATCGAATATGTGTTGGAGACTTTTGTGATCGGTAAAGATAGTGCTTTTCGTACCGTAGAGATAATGTCTCCAGATTTTCAATGCGAAGACCACAGCACCTAACTCGAGGTCGTGGGTCGTATAGTTTTTCTCGTGGATTTTCAGTTGTCGTGAGGCATAGGCAATGACTTTTTCCCGTTGCATCAACACACAACCAAGTCCCTGGTGTGAGGCGTCGCAGTAAACTACGAAATCGTCGGTGCCCTCGGGTAAGGACAGGATTGGTGCACTGCAAAGTTTGTTTTTCAATAGCTGGAAGGCTGACTCTTGTTTATCAGTCCAATCGAACTTCTTATCTTTCTGAGTCAGTGTGGTTAGTGGAACAGCTATTCTTGAAAAGTTTTCGATGAATCGGCGATAATAACCAGCAAGACCTAAGAATTGTCTCACTTCGGTTGGAGTGGTCGGTGACTCCCAGCCCTTGATTGCTTCAATCTTGGCGGGATCAACATGAATTCCTTGGCTGTCAATCACGTGCCCGAGGAATTGAACGGTTCGAATCCAGAACTCACACTTAGAGAATTTGGCATATAACTCTTCGTGTTTCAGAAGTCCTAGAATGGTTTTCAGATGTTGAGCATGTTCCTGTTCGTTGCGAGAGTAAATCAGGATATCATCGATGAACACAATGACGAATTTGTCAAGATATGATTTGCACACCCGATTCATAAGGTCCATGAATACGGCCGGTGCGTTGGTTAACCCGAATGGCATCACTTGGAATTCATAATGCCCATAACGAGTTCGGAAAGCTGTCTTTGGGATATCATTGTCACGGACTCGGAGTTGATGATAACCCGACCGTAGATCAATCTTTGAGTAACAGCTTGATCCTTGGAGTTGATCGAACAGATCATCGATTCGAGGGAGTGGGTATCGGTTCTTAACGGTTAGTTTGTTCAACTCTCGGTAGTCAATGCACATTCTGAATGAACCGTCTTTCTTTTTGACGAATAAGACCGGAGCTCCCCAAGGCGAGGAACTTGGTCGAATGAATCCTCTGTCCAGGAGTTCCTGTAGTTGGTTAGACAACTCCTGCATTTCGGATGGTGCTAAACGGTAAGGGGCTCGTGCCACGGGTGCAGCTCCAGGCACCAGTTCGATTTGGAATTCAACTTGTCTAGGTGGCGGAAGTCCGGGCAAGTCTTCAGGAAAGACTTCCGGGAAATCCCGCACGATCGGAACATCCTCAAGTCGCTTCTCCTCCGACTTCTTCTCCGTTACATGTGCGAGGATGGCTTGATACCCTTTTCGTAGATACTTTCTAGTTTTCAGACAGGAGACAATATTCAGATTCCGTCTGCCGGTCTCCCCTTGTAGGACTAAGGTTCCACCGGAGACAAGAGGTATGCGAACGAGTTTGTCATGACAGATGATTTCAGCTCGGTGCTTGGATAACCAATCCATACCGACAATAATATCGAAGCTGCCGATCTCGACAGGGATTAAATCAATGGGAAACGTTTCGTTCGTGAGTTTAAGTGTACAGTTGTGTATGATACTATCAGTCTCAATCAGTTTGCCATCAGCTAATTCAACAATGTATTTAGTATCTAAGGTAGTGGGAGTTATATCAAGTAAAGGGCTAAATTTCTCAGAAATGAAGCTTCTATCGGCACCGGTATCAAATAACACAGAAGCAGTAAGGTCGTTGAGAAGGAACGTACCCGTCACGACGTTCGGGTCTTGTCTGGCTTCCCCAGCCTTGATAACGAATGATCTGCCGCGAGCAGGGTTGTTGTTGTTTTTCAGCTTTGGGCAATCTTTCTTGAAATGCCCTGTATTTCCGCACCCAAAGCAGGCCTTTGGTGCATTAGTGTTGGGGGTGGGAATGTTGGTTCGACAATCCTTGGCTAGATGCCCGAACCGCTTGCAGTTGGAGCAAGGGCAAGAACCGTCATGGTGGCGGTTGCATTTGGGACAGTAGGGTCTGCTCCCGCTGTACCCTTTCTTCTCCGAAGTTCCAGATGAATAAGCCTTAATGTACTCAGGCTTTTTGTTGGAGGTTTGGTTGGATGAGTTGGGGTTACCTTCCCACTTGCGTTTGTTGTTTGCAGATGGGGTTGAAGTTGTACCACGGCGGACAGAATTTGCCGTTAGTTCATGGGCCATACGGATGGCGCTCTGAATTGTACCCGGTTTGGAAGAAGTTACCAGATCTTGGAGTCTCTCAGGAAGACCATCAACAAATTTCTCGATCCTCTTGTACTCAGGATCGACCATGGTTGGGCACAGAAGTGCCAGTTGGTGGAAACGGTTGGTGTATCCGGTGATGTCATCACCCTGCATCTTGTGGTTCCAGAATTCCACTTCTAGTTGTTTCAATTCATCCCTGGGGCAATACTCGCCCCTCAACATCTTCTTCAACTCCTCCCACGGGAGTTGGTAAGCAGTAGCAACACTCACAGTCTGGGCATAAGTGTTCCACCAGGTGAGTGCGGTGTCAGTAAAAGTACTAACGGAGAACTTAACCTTATCTCCCTCCGCACAGTTGCAGATAAGAAATACAGACTCAACTTTCTCGATCCAGCGTATTAGACCGATTGCTCCCTCGGTACCTGCAAAGTTTAGAGGTTTGCAGTTCTGGAAGTCCTTGTAAGAACAAGGTTTAGCAGCAGTGGTTTCAGCGGCATCGCTGTTTCTCGAGGAATTTGGTGGAGTATTCCGAGCCAAGGCTTCAGTAACAGCCTGGGTTATAAGGGAGGTAATCTGGGCGTCGGTGTATGGTCGTGTCTTTGGCGGCATGATTCTTCAATAAAAGAAATGAAGATACATGAGATTTTGTATGAGCTGGTAATTGTCACAGATGTACATGTATAAAAGCAGTAATACATAACATCAATATGGAAAATGACAATTAAGGTGAGTTGAGATAACAAAGGATATCTGATAGATAAAGTGAGTTCAAAAGTTACATCCTACAGAGATATTACAAGGGTGCCGGGAATGGTTACATCCGACTAGTTTATAGAGTAGTGCTAGATAGTCCCTAGATTACGAGATAGATTACAAGACAAAAACTACACTAATCTTAATGTAGATTAATTGGTTCCATCAGCGTGACAAGGCGGTCCACAGTTTCTGCTAGTCGGTTGGTTCATTCTTAGTTAGGGTTCCTGGCCTTCGGATTTTTCTTCCGACTCCAGGTTCAGGTCGTGTGGGTGGTAGCGTGCCTCAAGCATGTCCCTGTATCTTTGAGTCGTGGAGCGGTACCTAGTCTCCTCCGTTGATTTCCTGCCCAAACGTTTGATCCATGTTTTGGTCCTACGGGTTAGGTTGGTGGCTACTTTCTTCCAGTAACGGATCTTATCTTTGATTCGTGTAGGGACAGATCGGTTTGAGATTCTCAATCTTTGTTCATAGTCTATGCACTTACGCTTAAGTGCCCAATTTCGGCCGTCTAGTCCCACGGCCTGATCTCGTACTCTTTCATATTCTTCTATGTCGATGCCAGTCATTTCGAGATTCTGATTTTCGTTTCCCTCCAGCATGATTTCTTCTTCTGGTACGATGTCCTCATCGAGATACGTGTACTGGATTTGTTCCCCGTGGACTTGGTCACTATCAGACATGTAGTCGTCCATTTGGGAATTCGTGTCTTTGAGTTCTATAGAAATGACAGAGAGAGGATTTTAGTCCTTGGAAGTACGTTGTTTCAGGGTGTTAGATGTGATTTCCGTAAAATCATTAGAGTGCGCCACAAGGTGGTGTGACGGTAATCAAGTCTGTCATGGTCGGTACAAACCGCTGAGAGTAATTCGTAAGTGTCACCAGGGAAACGTCGGCTATCTCTATAGCGAGTGTGTTTACGTGCGAGGCCTATTCATATATATAATAGCCTAGTAGTATAGTCAGCGAGTGAGGCCTATGTATGTATATACTCGTATATCACATAATAGCCTAGAGTATGTCTAGCACATAACAAGTAAGAGTCTCGGTTCTCTCGTGGTCAGAGTCTACTAACGCATTCCTGCTCGACATAACCATTTCAGACCTCACATCATTTTTCCTTAATTGTACATAGTTGATCAGGCTATGTTAAATTAAAGTCGTATGATGTAATTCCTGAACCAATCATGCTTAGTAAGGAAATACTGCCTAATGGTCATAGTCTAGGCCCACTAAATGCAACCTAGTTCACTATAACCTTAGGCTCTGATACCAATCTGTAACACCCCAAAAATTTACTGTTTTGCGGAAGCATACTTGGGTGTTACTAATCAATATACAAAGCACAAGATATACAGCAAACGACCTCTAAATGAGACGTTTCGTAAATTAGTTACATTCCATAGATATAATGTTTGAAAACTTAGTGTTTTCGTATACAAAATGTAGTTTCCCCTAGAGTCCACGCGTATAGCGGGAGATTCTATTACATAACCGTAATATACAAAAGATAATGCTAAGAATCTCCGTTAATGCAGTTGTGTTGAAATCATGCGACTCTAGCTAAAATCCTGGAGTAATCCTACTCCATCCGGGTACCTGAGAAAACATGCTAAAAAGTGTCAACCAAAAGGTTGGTGAATCTCACAGGTTTGTAAATAATATCAGTTTTGAACACGAGCTTTCGTCAGTAATGCCCGTAGGCGTAAAATCAGCAATTTCAATCCAGAAATCGTAAACCAGTATTTGCAATCCCGCAAATGTAAGTAAGTAAGTTTATACCGTTGCCATGAGGCTCATAATCGAAGCTTAACCCGTAAATAATATGTTTGCTCCCGTGACATGCTCGTAAGTGAGCAAGCATCAGTAACGAATAAGTTGTCACCCGTTTATACGTGTAAATCGGTACGTGGCAGCGCTACTGCCCCGGGTGGGGAGGGTCATTTCCCTAATGGATCCATTAACTACTGTTCGCGCTTAAGTCCATAACTAACGATATATGATGGAGAGACTTCTGTTTGTAAGTAACTCATGCAATTTCGTTTGGTATAGTAAACAGTTTAGTACTTGTGTTCAAGGAAAAAGTAGTAGCATGTATCTCCCCCAATAAGATAAAACAGTAAAAGTGGGGCCGTAAGACTCACCTGAGTCTTTGCAAGTACGTTTATATCAATAAACGAGTAAGTAATATCAACCGTAGGTTCTCCGAACCCGTAACCTTCAAATGCCTAAACATATAAAGTTAAGTAAGTAGATGTCTCGCAAGACCATCTAGGCTAGTTGTTTACACAGCTCATTATGTCCAAGTGTTTGTTTAGTAATCCGTTTGTAGTTTGAAAATAAATATGGCCCGTTGGTGACGGTTTGTAATAATGATTCAAAGCGTTATCATTTATAACGCAATTTAGTGTATTTGTAATTGAAAGTATGTTCTATGACGTTTGTTAAGTCGTATGACATAAGTATTTGAAGTTGTGTAAGTTCGACACTTAGTAAAATCTGACTTTTCAAGGTTCTGGTTTGTGCGACGTAGCATGCGACGTAGCATGCGACGTAGGGTGCGACGTAGGGAGGTACGTCGCATGATGCGACCTTCGCAAAATCAATGCGACGTAGGTTCGGTTTGCGACGTAAAAGTCTACGTCGCTATGTGCGACGTCCGCAAGTTAATGCGACGTAATAGGCTGCGTCGCTAGTGCGACGTTGGGATTTTTGTGCGACGTAGGCCGCGACGTCGCTAAGTGCGACGTTGGCCACATAATGCGACGTTTTGAGCTACGTCGCAGATAGTCCAGCGTCTCTGCGACGTAGCGGTCTGATCGGAATTTGGTGGCCGGAAAATCGGTCGAAAAACTTCCGTTAGGTCCAAATCTTTTACCCAACCCATTTTTGGACATTTTAAGCATATATAAACCATAAAAACGTAAAAATGAGTAAAAACGGAGAGTTTCGGGTTTTGTCGGGAACTTACGATTTGCCGAAATGAAATTCCGGAAAGATAGGATTGTAGATCGCGAAGTGGTGAACGTTTTTCTCTAAAGAGGTGGTATGATCCGGCGTCGTTTAGTATGTTTATTTTGCGGTTTTGTAAGATTTTTGGTGATGAAATTTGAGAGAAAAGAGAAGAGAGGAGAGAGAGAGAAAATGAAATAAAGAAAGAAAAGGGAATTGGTGGGAGGTAATATCCTCCACCATTTCCAGTCTGCGCACTGCGCCTCGCGCGGTGTTCGTTTAATCCGTCGTTTAAACGTTAATTCAAGCAGTTATATTTTTAAAAGGTGACGGGAATATTTTAATGAAATACCTTGAAATTAATTATAAAAACATTCATCGAAGTATTAAAATTCTTAACTCGCGTTTAATACGTATTCGTTAAATTATTTAAAATGTCGTCGCGATATTATAATTAGTGTTTGTTCGCTGTGTATTTTATATAATAAAATACGTTCTCATTATTTAGGTAAGTTTCTGTCACCAACGTCAAAATAATTGTGTCGGACTCCGTCCGGTTAATTCGTACGATTTATCCAAATCGCGTAAAAACACACATATATATATAAATCAACTTATATATATACAAATAGAGCCTGTAATTAGTCCTATTACATACTAATTACAACTAGTTACAATCAATTAGGCATAAATAATTATCCTAATTTAGCAGGTGTTACAGTTTGTGTTGTGGGGAAGTGTTTAGGGTTTCTGTGGTTTTGAAATGAAATGACTAAGGCGCAAAGGGTTTTCTAATCGGATCATCAACAATCTTAGAAAGAAAGTTGGAAGGGTTGGCTTGAAAAGATATGAAAGAAATGGGTTATTCCTAATAAATGCCAAGATCATCTAATTGCACCTATACTGCGTAAGACACTCATTGGTATGGTCTCGAAATGCATTACAGGAGCAAGTTCTAATTCAAAGACACATGCATCGGCGCACACTCAGAAATGAAAGTGAATGCTTATAAAAGGTTCAAGTACCTCACAACCAAAGGGTCATATGCACCAAGTCATGCGATGCCTAGAGGATTTCTCAATTTTAGTTTAAGATACGTTCTTATCTTTGCCTTATCTTATTTTCCAAAGCAATTTATTTATTTTGACAGAAGATTTATCTCTTTAAAAGAATTTTCTAAGACTAAAATCTTTTGAAAAAATATTCGAAATCAACCGAATGGATGTCGAACACCGTCGAGGTAGGGTTTTCGAATGTTTTGGTGTTTAAAAATCTCAACCTTTTAGGTTGGTTTCGCGAAAATTTTTGAAAAAATTTGAATTAAAACGGAGGGGGTATTACTTTGGACAGGCAAATATAAACTTGCGGTATATATATACCGTGTATCCCACACTTAAAACAACATTGTCCTCAATGTTCATTGCTAAGACATAGGATTTTCTTCGGGAAAAATCCCACGCTTAGGTTTTGAAATAGTGGAACAATATTAAGTGTTTCGAAAAATTTGGTGGGATGAAATCCCACACTTAGAATTTAGGCATAGTTGGATATATGGTAATGGCAAAAATTGTGACAAAAAGAAAGGAACTTCCCTAAGGTAGAGACGGGGAGATGTGTTTAAAGAAAGAAGCGGCGATCTGCAGGTGAATGATGTTTCTTGGTTGATTCCATGCAGAAAGCAGTTTCTTCGTGAACGATCGGCATCTCCTTTCCTCAATTCTCATTTGCACAAACACATTTCACTTATTCTAGCTAAGAAAAACAGAGATTAAAACATAATAAGTAAACTAAATAACTGATAACTAAATACTGAAAATAAAGAAACTAAACAGACTGTGTCTGATAGTTCATGTCCCAAAAATATAACAAAGTAAAGTTCCACAACCACACAATAAGTCAAAAGTATGGAATAGAGGAAATAGTAAGTATGTAGATATGGGTGCACAGATCTAGGGTGCTGGAGAACCCTGATCAGAGTCCTGAACAGAAGGCTGAGCCGGTGGAGGAACTGAGGATGGTCCGGCAACTGACTGCTGACCACTGGAGACTCTCTGCTCCTCTGACCTCACCTGCCTATACTGCATCAATACATCTCTAAGGGAGCAGGCAGGTAACTTCATCGGATCCTCTAAGGCTAACTATCGAAAGTCCTCATAAGTCATCCCATCACGCTCCATCTTGGATCTGTAAATATGCCTAAGCATATCCTCTGTAGGAAGCTCATCAGAAGGTATAGGGTCTAATTCTAGCAACCCTGCGAACTTTGATAATGTGAAAGGATCAGTGCCCAAATGAACAATTTCTGGTTGGTAGGAACCAGCAGCCTCTCCTCCTGCGGACTGCTGAGAAGAATGGGCTCTACGGGCTGATGCAGTAGGATGTGGAAATGCAGCATCAACCGATAAATAGTGCTTGACCGACCGTGTGGGTGGAATGGTTGTAGTAGGTGGTATGTGGGTAGTGTATGGTGGTATGGTAGTAGGTGGTGGAATGGTAGTTGATGGTGAAATGGCAGTGGATGGTGGAACGGGTGGTAGTAGCACACACTCCAGGAGCGGCTCGGGAGCTGAAATACCTAAAGCCCTAGCTATAAGTGCCTGATGCGCGTTGTTGATAGCCAATGCGTGCAAAGTGAAGTACTGGGTCATGGGAGTGACTTGATCTGTATGTCGTATCTGAGCTCGGGGACCTGATGTCCCAACCCCAGCATCCCTGACTGGTGTCCTGGTACTCCTAGGCACAGCCGGTACTCTATCCACTCTATCAGCAACCGGAGTCTCTACATCCTCCTCTCTGACCCTCTTCCTGGTCATGAAACATCATGGGATAAGCTCATCAGTGTCCTTCCAGTAACACTGCCTCTTAGAATCCTCAGTAATCAGATGGATCTGCTTGCAGTAATCCAAGTCACAAGGTAATGAAGTGGAAGACACTCTATACTCGTCCTCATGACTCTTTTTCAAGAGTCGCATCCCTCTCAACAATCTGGTAATGAAAGCTCCCATAAACACATGCTTCGTCAGGTCCAAGTTCTTCTCCTTCGCCATCCTCTCAACAATAATGCAAGCCACATTAATATTCTGGCGGTTCATGATAGCATCAATGATATACAACTCATCCCCATTTATCGGCCCGGTCTCCTTCTTTCCCATAATAGATGTCACAATAAGCTTGTGTAGGAGACGTAACTGAGGTAGAATCAGAGCCGAGGACTTGGCACCACAAGTATAATGTGTGCCTGTCAGCTCACTCCAAATGATCCTATGGTTCCTCTCGGGACGATGAGGAATCGTCTGATGACCATGTAGAAACAAATCTGAGCTAATCTGATCCGCTGAATATAATCCCAAGTATCTAGCTAAGCCTGAAATGGATACATTATGGCTCTTCCCTCGGTATCTAAATGTTATCTTCTTGTCATTATCAATCTTTAACTCTGGGTCAAGCTCGAATGTTATTAAGAACTCAGTAACAACCTCAAGGTATATGGGCTCACGAATGCTAAAAAGCTGGATCCAAGAGCTGAACTCATGTCCCTGGACCTCGTATCCTATCAACTTTCTCAACCTATCTTCAACTCCAAGTTTCCCCATATCTTCCCAAACTATGTACCTATTGCTCCCAAATGCCCTCTTTAGCCATTTCCGGATCAAAGCCTTTCCTTGTGTAGTCGTGGCCAAATAAGCAAGCATCGGGGGAATCGGATCCATCTGTTTAAGAAAAACAAGGAAACAAGTCATATTAAACGAATAGGATTTGCTAATGCTTTTCCTGAATCTTTAGAAAAAATTCGAAATGTAGGCTTTATATTTTGCATTAATCCCATTATTTTTCTATGATTTTCCCTAAAACCGCAATCAACAATTCGCAATCCAACCAAATAAACAGAACCGCAACTTTCCTATTTTCTAAGCTTACTTAAAGATGAATATTTCTAGACATGCTAAGTAATCGAATAATCAAGCAAGCATCATGATCATAAATCATATAATTACCTTTGATTTAAAATAAGAAAGAAAAGCGATTTTATTTATTATCCATCATTTTGGTTAAAGCATAAGACTTTAATTTGAGGATGATTAATTTGAAATCTCAGTAACTTTATTGATTAAAGTAGTGCCACTTCAAATATTATTAATTGCATTTTTATAAAGCAAATTACATCAAGTTTAAATAAATACCATTTTAAAATAAGTATTTTTAATTAAAGTAATGGTTTTTAAATAGTCTTGCATAAAAAGCCTTACTTTAATTCATAAACATGCAATTAATCAATCCTCTTGAATTTTAACAATCAATCACTCATGTAAACTAATCATTTTAAGCGCAATTAATCACCGAAAAGTCAAACATAAGCAAATAATCATCAAAAAGTCAAAATTTACTAAAACCTTAACAAAAAGTCAATTTTCAAAATCAAAACATCAAATCTAGCCATGGAAATCTCAAATTACTTCCGCAAACATGTTTCCAATCAAGAATATAGCACTTTGCAAGCAAAAAGCATGAAACTTGATGATCAAAATCCAAGATTCAAGTATAAACCCTAACTTTATAAAGATATTCAAAATGATGATTTTGGGCTAGAATCATACATCAATCTTGATGTAGAGATGATCTAAATGCAAAAGAGATGAAAAGACGGAAGATTTGAAGCTTGATTTGATGAAAAATGATGGAAAAATGGAGAAATGGCTATGGTGATGGTGGGTTTCGGCCTTGGGGAAGAAGAAGAGGAAGAAAAGTTGCTTTTTTACTTTTTGTAAAAAGTGGTGGAAGCTTCCTTTGCTTTATGCATTTTTAATTTGCAATTTTAATTTAAATGCGAACGAAACGAAACGTATACTTGGGTTTTTAAAGTTAAAGTATTTTTTATGGAAATCAACCAAAATCACGAAACTGTAACACCCCAATTTTCGTAAGTTTTATTTATTTAAAATAGTTGTTTAATTATACTGTACGCGTTTATAAGTAGTAGTATAATAATAGTAAGAAAGTTAGTCGTGGCCAAAATGGAAAGTATGAGACTTGAAAAGTGAGTTAGTGGCCAAAGTATAACAAAAGAGACTCGAGGGTTGAAATCGAAAATATGTTACTTAGACCCCTTTTCTTCTCGAAAACTCTGGAAAAAAATACACAGAGTGTATGTGTGCGTGTGAGATGTCGACTAAAGGGAGAAAGAAGGAGAAAACCTAAAATCTATCAAATTGAGTCTCCATTGTTGATTATTAAAGCTTTCTTTCACTTAATTAATCATCACCAAGGTAAGATATCTATCTATAATCAATTAATTTCATAGTTTTTATGATTTAGTTCATGAACCCTAGTTTGGGTTTTGAAGAAATGTTGAGTTTTTGGCTTGATACATGACGTGAAGTTGATTTAGAGTATTATGTAATAATTTTTATGTATAAATTAGTAGTTATTGATTAGTTCATGAAGAATCCTAAATTGGGTTTTGTGGAACTTTGTTAGTTTTGAAAGTAGAATTATTAAAAGATGATTATTGTATGTAAAGGAACTTGTGTAGTATAAATTAGTAAGGTTTGGTTATAAAAAAAAAAAAGTTTTTCATGACTTAGTCAAATTGAAGAATTTGGTATATGATGTAGATGATGATGAATAGTACTTAGAGAATTGTTGTGATGATTATTATGCATAAAAGAGCCTATGTAGTGTGACACCCGAAAAATTAGGACTAGTTATTAGTACCTAATCACTTTCTAATACATGTAATTAGTTCTATATTAGGCTAATTGTATGTATCATTATATATATTGGAAAATATATACACGTAAGCGATTAAGATTAATCGTGCAATTATTTCAAGCGGATGGATTCCGACTCATTAATACGGACGTTGGCGAACACATTTTATTAAATAATATGAAATTATTTAATAACGCTATTATTTCCTAAATATTATTTTGATAATATTTCATAAGCAGTTCGTAACATGTAAAATGCTCAGAAACGACCAAAACGCGCGGAACGCGCCCGACAAATGAAATTTATGAAAATTATATTTTTATAATTCCTTTCCAAGTATTTTGATAAAACACTTCAATTAAAATTTACGCAATTACGCGTAATCAATTATAACGTCTAATACCGTTACGTGATTTATTAATCGTTGAACGATCACGCAAATCAATACCGTCATAATATCAAACATCTTAATAAGTGTTTCTAAGTAATATTAAGTATTACTTCAAGTTAAAAATATCGAGTTTTAAATCATTTACAAAAACGCACATATAATACGTTTTAAGTTTAATCGGACGACGAAACGATCGGGTAAACGAACACCGCGCACTACGTAACTTTGGGGGAACAAAAATTAAACAAAACACACCCTTGTGGGGCCCATGGGTCGAAAATATCTGCCCCAAACACATCCCCCTCTTTGTGGATCTTGGTTCCCATTATTTGACCATAAGACCATCAAACAAGATCCACAATTTACTCATTCTTGCCTCTCACACTCTCACTCTAACTTCTCACTAAAACACACACTTGAATCCTCTCCTCTCCCCCTTTCAGCCACCAACATCCATCATACAACCACCATATTCTACAATCATCTTGCTTGAAGAAAACACAAGAAGAGGAAGCAAGGACAAGGAACTAGCACCATCTCACTCTACTCTCTCTCTAGATCACGAATTTGGTATAAAACCCTAACTTCTCTCTCTAGATTTTCATGGTTTTCATAGATTTACATGTTATGTTGCTTATCCAACAATATTATGTCCAAATCAAAGCATAAAGTACGTTTTTCATGTGTATGTATGAAAGACAGATTCTGTCTCTTAAAAACCGACTCACCAAAACACCTATATCTCGAAATCTAGGAAGAAACAACTCATGACATCTAAACGAAAAATGTTCATTAAGATACCAGCTACAACTTTCGTGTTTGGCCCTCGGACCAGATCCTCACGGATCATAGCTAAAAACACGAGTCTTTGGACTGACCTCACTGTTGAGACGAGACCGACCACCCTTCATATTTATTTTTGTTTTTGTTTAAAATAGTAAAGGACCTTGTAAAATCGTGATAAATTGCAGAAATGATCTAGACACCTACGAGAACATGTGTGATTTTTGGTTAGACTTGAATCAGTCTAGAAGTTGGTTAAATAGAGTGTTCATCGAGTTAAAAATCTAGAAACAATAACCTTCGGCAGAAACTATAACCTTCGGCAGAAACTATAACCTTCGGCAGAAACTATAACCTTCGGCAGAAACTATAACCTTCGGCAGAAACTATAACCTTCGGCAGAAACCTTAACCTTCGGTAGAAACTATTCGGCAGAAACCATAACTTTCGGCAGAAACCATAACTTTCGGCAGAAACCTATAACTAGCAGTTTTAACTATAACAATTTAAATACGATACAACAATCAAAGTATAATAATAATAGTTGAGATTATTATTACCAAAAACTCACCAACCGGCCGTACACATCTTTCAAAAACTCAAATCTAATCAGTTAAACCAAATCATTTGGACATTACTAGTTGGATGAACAACTAGCATAGATGATATGATAAGACATCTAATCATTTTAAAACCTTGCGCGTTTAATACGCCCGGCAGGTTCAATATCTAATCATTATCAAAACCTTGCGCGTCTAAGACGCCCTGCAGGTTCAGTCGTTGTAACGACATCAAATCATTGTGAATCATTATAATTGTTGGCTAACAATTCATCAGACTCAGGTGAGTCTCATAGCCCCTATTTTAAATGCTTTTACCTAGGGGTGAGATACATGCTCTGTTTTGTTTTACATGTGAACGCAAGTATCAAATTATCACGTATGCTGCATGAGTTGTTTTCATCTAATCAATCAAAGTCCTCTGAAGCATAGTTCTGTTAATATGATTTAGCGTGAATGTTAGTGTATGGTACCATATGGGATTGACAATCCCCGTCCGAGTTAGCAAGCACTAACCTGTCAAACGGACGCATTATCATTTGTTCAAACGTATGTTGATTAGGCATACACATAGAGGCACCCTCGATCAGGCACTTGATTGTGATCCTGACCCCTCAGTTAAGCTCAGACTATGTGCTCATGTTAGTTGTATCAATCTTTACTTATTTGTTTAATTACAAATATTCATGTGATACCCATCAATCAATTATTTACATGCTTTGTAAATCGAATCATTAAATCTTGCGGTTCACAAATCATATATTATCATATCAAACCTGTGACCTCACCAGCTTTATAGCTGACCTTTTAGCATGTTATCTCAGGTACTCAGCAGTAAGTTGGACTGCCCAGCAGGATACTGTAGCTCGAGTCGCATGCAATCATATAATCATCAAGAGATTTCCTTGCATTTCTATATTTTGTATAAATTAGATATGTATTAGAATCTCTCAAATATCCATGCGAACTCATCTTTTGTAAACCATATGTAGACTTTTACGTTAATCAATGTATTTGTAAAACGACGCATGTAGTGGTCGTTCATTATGTATCTATGTGCTTTGTGTATTGATTAGTAACACCCAAAGTATGCTTCCGCGATTCATTAAATTTGGGGGTGTTACAGATTGGTATCAGAGCCTAAGGTTATAGTGAACTAGGTTGCATTAGTGGGCCTAGACTATGACCGTTAGGCAGTATTTGCTGTTAAGTGTGATTGGTTCAAGAGTTACGTCATACAAGTTTAATTTAACATAGCTTGATCAACTATGTACAATTAAATAAAGATGATGTAAGGCTTGAAATGGTTATGCTGGAATAGGAATACATTAGTTGACTCTGACCTCGAGAGAAACCGGGACTCATAATTGTTTGTGCTAGACACTCATAAGACTATTATGTGATATAAGTATATATACATAGTTAGTCATCGATCAAGCACAGTACGCTAGTCTATTATATATTATATATATAGACACTCACATATTCAAACACTTTGTCATAGAGATGGCAACACACACCCACCAAAACATCTTCTATTTCATCCCGCTCTCGACAACATCTCTTGTAATCACGAAACTCATAGGTATCTAGGAGGACCACCGAGTCACTTCGAGCGAGACCTTACCCAACTCAAAACAATTCAAATAACCAGGCTAGTTAGCACGTAGTTGCTAGTCAGTAGAGATGGTTATTCAACTCCTCTTGATTGTTCTATAATGTTGATTGTCATATTGTGATGTTGTATATTACCGCATTTGTATATGTACATCTATGATAATCATCATTTATGGACAATCTCTCACGAACCCTATCATTCTATTCTCAGGAAAATCATGCCGCCAAAGTCAAGGACTTACACTGATGCCCAGATGGCATCTATCATCTCTCAGGCTGTGACTGAAGCCTTGGCGCGACATTCGTCAGAGACCCCCGAAAGGAATAGTGGTACTGCCAATACCCCTCCCACTACCAAGCCTTGTTCCTACAAGGACTTCCAAAACTGCAAACCCCTGAGCTTCACAGGAACTGAAGGAGCCATCGGCCTAATCAGATGGGTTGAGAAGATGGAATCCGTCTTTTGCATTAGCAAATGTGCGGAAGGGGATAGAGTTCAGTTTTCCACATGCACCCTTGCTGACGGTGCCCTCACCGGGTGGAACTCGTATACCCAGTCTGTGGGTATAGATACCGCCTATCTACTTCCCTGGGAAGATCTGAAGAAAATGCTCACAGATGAGTATTGCCCATCTGAAGAACTCGAGAAGCTAGATGAGGAGTTCTGGCATCTTAAGGTTCAAGGAAACGACATTGTTGGTTATACCACTAGGTTTCAACAACTGGCAACCCTCCGCCCAGCCTTAGTAAGCACTGAGACCGACAAGGTCAAGAGGTACATTCGCGGTCTTCCGGAACCTGTCCGGGGGAACGTCGCTTCTTCCGGCAAAACCACCATTCAGGGAGCAATTCGATTAGCTCATGAGCTCATGGCTATGCAAGAGAGCCAAGGAAACCCTGTCTCATCTTCTGGGAACAACAACAAGAGAAAGTGGTCTGGAAATCAGAACTAGCAGACCTTCAAAAGGACTGAGACTGTCAAGAATGACACATCAGGTTCTGGAGAGAGGAAAGGGTACACTGGAAGTAAACCCTACTGTTCAAAGTGCAATCGTCATCATGATGGTCCTTGTAGTACACCCTGTAACAACTGTAAGAAATATGGACATCTTACCAAAGACTGTCGAGCACCAGCAACCAACCTCACCACCAACACCAACAACAACCAACCCCGAGCATGCTATGAGTGTGGAAACACTGGACACTTCAGGAATGCGTGTCCAAAGTTGAAGAACAAAGGGAACAACAACAACAATGCTAGGGGCAGAGCTTTTGTGCTGAATGCTGGAGAGGCCCGTGAAGACCCTAATGTGGTCACGGGTATGTTTCTTCTCAACAATTTAACTGCTTCAATTTTGTTTGATACTGGTGCTGATAAGAGTTTTATATCTGAGGAATTTAGCCCACTATTAGACATTCCCCCTGTTGCCTTAGAAGCTAAGTACACTGTAGAGTTAGCTAATGGCAAATTGATCGAGGCCGATAGCGTAATACCAAATTGCATCCTAAACCTCGCAAATGAACTATTTCCCATAAACCTCATACCCATCGAGATTGGAAGTTTTGACATAGTAGTAGGCATGGATTGGCTATCCAAGCATCGAGCTGAAGTTGTATGTCATGACAAGATCATTCGTATTCCTCTCGTCACTGGTGGTACTTTGATCATACAAGGGGAGACCAGTGGGACGAGATTGAATATCATATCCTGCATGAAGACTCGCAAGTACCTTAGGAAAGGGTATCAGGCAATCCTCGCTCATGTTATTGAGAAGAAGTCTGAAGAGAAGCGACTTGAGGATGTGCCCATCGTCAGAGACTTTCCAGAGGTCTTTCCTGAAGAATTACCTGGTCTTCCACCACCAAGGCAAGTTGAGTTCTCAATAGATCTTGTGCCTGGGGCAGCACCCGTGGCACGAGCACCATATCGTTTAGCCCCTTCAGAACTTCAGGAGTTGTCTACTCAGTTGCAGGAACTCCTGGATAAGGGATTCATTAGACCGAGTTCTTCACCATGGGGAGCTCCGGTCCTGTTTGTGAAAAAGAAGGACGGTTCATTCAGGATGTGTATCGACTACAGAGAGTTGAACAAATTAACCATCAAGAACCGTTATCCACTTCCCCGTATTGATGACCTGTTCGACCAACTCCAAGGGTCAAGCATCTATTCAAAAATAGATCTACGATCGGGTTATCATCAGTTACGAGTTCGCGATGAAGATATTCCGAAAACTGCTTTCCGAACTCGCTATGGTCATTACGAGTTTCAGGTTATGGCCTTTGGTTTGACTAACGCACCGGCAGTATTCATGGATCTTATGAACTGAGTGTGCAAACCATATCTCGACAAGTTTGTCATTGTCTTCATCGACGACATTCTTATCTACTCGCGCAACGAGGAGGAACATGCGCAGCATCTCAAAGTCATTCTAGAACTTCTCAGACACGAAGAGTTATATACAAAGTTCTCCAAGTGTGAGTTCTGGATGCAAACTGTTCAATTCCTTGGTCATGTGATTGACAGTCAGGGAATTCATGTTGATCCCTCAAAGATTGAGGCTATCAAGTGCTGGCAAGCACCGTCAACGCCGACAGAAGTACACCAATTTTTAGGATTGGCTGGTTACTATCGACGCTTCATTGAGAATTTCTCCAAGATAGCACAACCACTCACAACACTGACTCAGAAAGAGAAGAAGTTCAATTGGACTGATAAGCAAGAGTCGGCATTCCAGTTATTAAAGCAAAAGCTTTGCAGTGAGCCTATCCTATCACTACCCGAAGGTAACGAAGACTTCGTGGTATACTGTGATGCTTCGCATCAGGGACTTGGTTGCGTGTTGATGCAACAAGAGAAAGTCATAGCTTACGCCTCCCGACAACTTAAAGTTCACGAGAAGAACTACACAACCCATGATCTCGAATTAGGAGCCGTAGTGTTCGCACTCAAAATCTGGAGACATTATCTGTATGGCACAAAATGTACCATCTTCACTGATCACAAGAGTCTCCATCACATATTTGATCAGAAGGATCTCAATATGAGGCAACGACGATGGGTCGAGTTGCTCTCCGACTATGACTGCGAAATCAAGTATCATCCGGGCAAGGCAAATGTAGTTGCCGACGCCTTAAGTCGAAAAGAGCGCACCAAACCTCTTCGAGTCCGAGCCCTCAGTATTATCATTCATAATAATCTAATCATTCAAATCCTCACTGCTCAACTCGAAGCATTGAAACCTGAAAACATCAAGGAAGAGGCCTTGCGAAATATGGAAAATCAATTTGAAACCAAACCCAATGGAGTCAAGTACTTCGCAAACCGAATCTGGTTACCCAAGTTTGGGAATCTTCGAGACTTTGTGATGGATGAAGCTCACAAGTCCAAATACTCTATACATCCTGGATCAGACAAGATGTATCATGGCATCAAGGGACTGTACTGGTGGCCGAGCATGAAAGCAGAGATTGCCACGTACGTCAGCAAATGCCTCACATGTTCTAAGGTTAAAGCCGAATATCAGAAACCCCCCGGCTTGCTCCAGCAACCGGAAATCCCTCAATGGAAATGGGAGCAAATCTCCATGGATTTCATCACTAAACTCCCGAAAACATCAAGTGGTTACGATACTATATGGGTAATAGTTGATCGTCTAACCAAATCTGCTCACATCATTGCTATGAATGAAACCGACAAAATGGAACGTCTCACGCGAATCTATATGAAGGAGATCGTAACAAGGCACGGCATTCCAATCTCAATTATCTCTGATAGAGACAGCCGATTCACATCTAACTTTTGGAAATCATTACAAAAGTCATTGGGTACTCGTTTAGATATGAGTACAGCCTATCATCCACAAACCGATGGCCAAAGTGAAAGGACTATTCAAACACTGGAAGATATGTTACGCGCCTGCGTAATTGATTTCGGTTCAAATTAGGAGCATCATTTACCTTTGTGCGAATTCTCATATAACAACAGTTACCACACTAGTATTGGAGCTGCACCTTTTGAGGCATTGTACGGTCGTAAGTGCCGATCGCCTATCTGTTGGACCGAAGTTGGAGATAGTCAACTCACTGGTCCTGAAATCATTCATGAAACCACCGAGAAGATCGTTGGTATCCAGCAACGGCTGAAGGCCGCACGGGATCGTCAGAAAAGTTATGCTGACGTGAGACGAAAGCATCTCGAGTTCCACGTTGGGGATCGAGTATTGCTCAAAGTATCACCTTGGAAAGGTGTCATTCGTTTTGGTAAACGTGGGAAGTTAAACCCTAGATACATCGGACCTTTTGAGATCCTTGAAAGGATTGGTCCAGTAGCTTATCGATTGCAGCTACCTCCTCCGCTCAGTAGCGTGCATCCCGTATTTCACGTTTCTAACCTAAAGAAATGCCTGTCCGACGAGACACTCATTATTCCGCTCGAGGAAATTCAAATCGACGACAAACTTCATTTTGTCGAGACACCAGTGGAGATCATGGACCGTGAGGTCAAGCAGCTTAAACAAAGTCGTATTCCCATCATTAAGGTCCGGTGGAATTCGCGGCGTGGTCCGGAATTCACTTAGGAACGAGAAGACCAAATGCGACTCAAGTATCCTCAATTATTCACTGATTCTACTCCACTCCCGACTCAGAGCTAAATTTCGGGACGAAATTCTCTTAACAAGGGGAGAATGTGACACCCGAAAAATTAGGACTAGTTATTAGTACCTAATCACTTTCTAATACATGTAATTAGTTCTATATTAGGCTAATTGTATGTATCATTATATATATTGGAAAATATATACACGTAAGCGATTAAGATTAATCGTGCAATTATTTCAAGAGGATGGATTCCGACTCATTAATACGGACGTTGGTGCACACATTTTATTAAATAATATGAAATTATTTAATAACGCTATTATTTCCTAAATATTATTTTGATAATATTTCATAAGCAGTTCGTAACATGTAAAATGCTCAGAAACGACCAAAACGCGCGGAACGCGCCCGACAAATGAAATTTATGAAAATTATATTTTTATAATTCCTTTCCAAGTATTTTGATAAAACACTTCAATTAAAATTTACGCAATTACGCGTAATCAATTATAACGTCTAATACCGTTACGTGATTTATTAATCGTTGAACGATCACGCAAATCAATACCGTCACAATATCAAACATCTTAATAAGTGTTTCTAAGTAATATTAAGTATTACTTCAAGTTAAAAATATCGAGTTTTAAATCGTTTACAAAAACGCACATATAATACGTTTTAAGTTTAATCGGACGACGAAACGATCGGGTAAACGAACACCGCGCACTACGTAACTTTGGGGGAACAAAAATTAAACAAAACACACCCTTGTGGGGCCCATGGGTCGAAAATATCTGCCCCAAACACATCCCCCTCTTTGTGGATCTTGGTTCCCATTATTTGACCATGAGACCATCAAACAAGATCCACAATTTACTCATTCTTGCCTCTCACACTCTCACTCTAACTTCTCACTAAAACACACACTTGAATCCTCTCCTCTCCCCCTTTCAGCCACCAACATCCATCATACAACCACCATATTCTACAATCATCTTGCTTGAAGAAAACACAAGAAGAGGAAGCAAGGACAAGGAACTAGCACCATCTCACTCTACTCTCTCTCTCTAGATCACGAATTTGGTATAAAACCCTAACTTCTCTCTCTATATTTTCATGGTTTTCATAGATTTACATGTTATGTTGCTTATCCAACAATATTATGTCCAAATCAAAGCATAAAGTACGTTTTTCATGTGTATGTATGAAAGACAGATTCTGTCTCTTAAAAACCGACTCACCAAAACACCTATATCTCGAAATCTAGGAAGAACCAACTCATGACATCTAAACGAAAAATGTTCATTAAGATACCAGCTACAACTTTCGTGTTTGGCCCTCGGACCAGATCCTCACGGATCATAGCTAAAAACACGAGTCTTTGGACTGACCTCACTGTTGAGACGAGACCGACCACCCTTCATATTTATTTTTGTTTTTGTTTAAAATAGTAAAGGACCTTGTAAAATCGTGATAAATTGCAGAAATGATCTAGACACCTACGAGAACATGTGTGATTTTTGGTTAGACTTGAATCGGTCTAGAAGTTGGTTAAATAGAGTGTTCATCGAGTTAAAAATCTAGAAACTATAACTTTCGGCAGAAACTATAACCTTCGGCAGAAACTATAACCTTCGGCAGAAACTATAACCTTCGGCAGAAACCTTAACCTTCGGTAGAAACTATTCGGCAGAAACCATAACTTTCGGCAGAAACCATAACTTTCGGCAGAAACCTATAACTAGCAGTTTTAACTATAACAATTTAAATACGATACAACAATCAAAGTATAATAATAATAGTTGAGATTATTATTACCAAAAACTCACCAACGGGCCGTACACATCTTTCAAAAACTCAAATCTAATCAGTTAAACCAAATCATTTGGACATTACTAGTTGGATGAACAACTAGCATAGATGATATGATAAGACATCTAATCATTTTAAAACCTTGCGCGTTTAATACGCCCGGCAGGTTCAATATCTAATCATTATCAAAACCTTGCGCGTCTAAGACGCCCTGCAGGTTCAGTCGTTGTAACGACATCAAATCATTGTGAATCATTATAATTGTTGGCTAACAATTCATCAGACTCAGGTGAGTCTCATAGCCCCTATTTTAAATGCTTTTACCTAGGGGTGAGATACATGCTCTGTTTTGTTTTACATGTGAACGCAAGTATCAAATTATCACGTATGCTGCATGAGTTGTTTTCATCTAATCAATCAAAGTCCTCTGAAGCATAGTTCTGTTAATATGATTTAGCGTGAATGTTAGTGTATGGTACCATATGGGATTGACAATCCCCGTCCGAGTTAGCAAGCACTAACCTGTCAAACGGACGCATTATCATTTGTTCAAACGTATGTTGATTAGGCATACGCATAGAGGCACCCTCGATCAGGCACTTGATTGTGATCCTGACCCCTCAGTTAAGCTCAGACTATGTGCTCATGTTAGTTGTATCAATCTTTACTTATTTGTTTAATTACAAATATTCATGTGATACCCATCAATCAATTATTTACATGCTTTGTAAATCGAATCATTAAATCTTGCGGTTCACAAATCATATATTATCATATCAAACCTGTGAGCTCACCAGCTTTATAGCTGACCTTTTAGCATGTTATCTCAGGTACTCAGCAGTAAGTTGGACTGCCCAGCAGGATACTGTAGCTCGAGTCGCATGCAATCATATAATCATCACGAGATTTCCTTGCATTTCTATATTTTGTATAAATTAGATATGTATTAGAATCTCTCAAATATCTATGCGAACTCATCTTTTGTAAACCATATGTAGACTTTTACGTTAATCAATGTATTTGTAAAACGACGCATGTAGTGGTCGTTCATTATGTATCTATGTGCTTTGTGTATTGATTAGTAACACCCAAAGTATGCTTCCGCGATTCATTAAATTTGGGGGTGTTACATGTAGATATGAAATGATGGGTTTCATGGTATTAAGTAGATTATGATTAATTTAGCTAAATTGAGTAGTTTGTAAGATGACGATGATTTAGAATTTAAGAACTTGGTAAATGGTATTAAAGTGAAGAGTCATTCGACTAGTTAAAGATTTAAATAAAATGGTAACGTGTTATGAATGTTAAACCAGTTATGATTAAAGTATTGATGTTAGATGTAAATGAGGTTGTGTTCAAAGTAATTAGTGAAATAAAGAAATATTGAAGCCATAATTCTATGATGTATGATTAAGTAAATAACTAGAACGAGTATTAGTAGCCTAAATGTTTTATTACGATTATGTGTTTAACATATATATGATTCAAGATACGGAATCTGCACATATTATGAATTACTTGCTTATACGGCTAAAAGACTAAGGTGAGTGATATGGAGAATTAAGTAAATATTGATTGTGTAATACCTTTTAGCTTTTGAGCAAGAGGTTTACACAATTGTGTGAAGATATTATGAATGTTCTTATATGCCAGAGTACTGTTGTTAAGTGTTATGTTTAAGATTGTTGTAAGTAATGTGTTTCAGTTGTTACATGTTTGTAAAGTTGTTAAGATATGGCATGCGGAATAAATGATTAGATATGAAAGAAATTGTGATATGTGAATTATGTGTATTGGAATTGTAGAGATCAGTTTTATGACAGATGACAGGTTCAGATAGAGGTGTGCATTGCATGTGGCTATGTTATGTTTCCATTACTTACATAAGTGAGTAGATGGATATGTTATGGTACAGATGTTAGATGGTTAAGGATCCTTAACGGTACAGATAATGTTATAGTACGCTTACCACCGAGAGGCAGGGTACTGATCAAAAAGGTTCAGATGATCTCTACAATTGCCTAAAAATGATAAGAATGATTAGATTCGTGATATGTGCAGATCTCATGTTATTTAATTGTTCATATTTCTCACTAAGCTTTGGCTTACTCCGTTCAGTTGTTTACGTTGTAGGTCTTTGGTTCGTTTGAACCAATGGAGTAAATAATTGACTATGACTGCTAGAGGCTACGTAGAGTGGAGCTTGATGTAATGGTTAGCCAGGCTCCTATTCTTTTAAATTATCATTATGACGACACTTGTATAAGTCGCCTAATCAATGATGTTTAGTGTCAAAAGTCAAATAAAAGAAAAGTTTGACGATTGTAATAATTGTGTATGTGCTGACCGAAAAGTCAGAGTGATGGGACCAACGTTATGATATTTATAATTTAATAGTATACAGATTTGAATAGAATATGTTTTTTAAAAAAAATAAAAAATCAGATCGTTTCAAGTTGGTATCAGAGCGATGGTTTGAGAGAATTAGGTAATCCACGATAGGATTGCCTGAACTTAAACCGATATGAAATGCATAATTCTTTATGCTGAGTATGTGCAGCAGTAAAGTACAATAGATTGAAATGATATACTTCCCTGTAGCGAACTATTCGATGACTGTTATGTGTTGGTCAAGTGTCAGAATGTTATGTGAAATGCTAATATTTCGAATAGTTCTAGTTGAATGATAGTATGCCTAAAATGTTAAAGAAAATGTGAATATGGTCAGATGAAACAGAGAAAGGTTTTATATGACTAATTGATACATGCATGCTTACAGAACATGAATTAATTATTACACAGATATGTGTGAAAGAGTATGCTTCTGTGTTTAGATTATATGTAAAGGCCCAGTTATGGTAAGTATCCAGATAGGCTAACTTATGTTGGCCGTATGTTCAGATGTACATGTAGTTGCTAATATGTATATTGACAATATGTTAAGAATTCAGATGATAGATTAGTTAACTTGTGTTAGTTATAGTTAATGTGATAGTAAATGTTACATGTGATCGGAATTTCAGAAAATCATAAATACTGAATTATGTCAGTTGTTATGTTAAGAATAGTAAATGAAAGACATAAAGTAAAGATAAAATTATCAGAGACAGAAATGAATGCTTTGTAAAAGATATTGATTGAGTATGTGAAAAGATATGCTTATGTGAAATTAATTATGTGAACAACATATTGCTGTTGAATGGTTGTGTTATGTGTTATGTGTTTAAGTGCAGAATAGTCACAGAGAGAATTAATGATATGAAGTAGCCTGAGAATGAAAGTATGAAAACATAATCTAGCTACGCCTGATCACCGTAGTTAGATTATGCTATGTCACATAAAGTTGTTGAGGCTGCCAAATATCAGAGAAACTTAACGTGACTGTATTGTGGGTAAATGTAAGATGTGTATAAACTCTTTATTTAGTAAAGCATGAATAAAGTAAGTGTATATATGTGTATGATTACGTAAAAGATGTTAATAGTAGTGGCATAGTAAAGAGTAAATGGTTAAAGTTATGGTTTAGTGTCCGAGTAAGGTTGTGGTTTGACACTACTATTTTAAGAAATGTCAGTCATGTCAATGTTGACATGAACAAGTTAAGAGTAAATGTTATGTGATGAAAGTTGTTGTTAATACCCTCAATGGGTCTATTGGTACTTTATGTAGATTGCCAATTAATGTAAATGCTAAAGTAAGTTAAAGTCAAAGCATGATGAATATTGTTATTGCATCAGACCAATGTGTAAGTGTTGAGAATGTGATAAAGTGGCAACATGGGACTTTGGTCCAACTAAGTGATGACATGTAGTCGTTGCTTTGAATAGTCAATATTGTAGAGAAAATGGGGTCCATGTGGTCAAAGACCCAAACGGGTCACCTATGGGTGGAAATGTCAAAATGAGTGAGACTTGAGGAAAGTCAAATGTTTTGGTATAAGGAGGCTCAATATATGATGTCAGAAATATAGTCAAAAGTTAGAAGTTAGGATTGCATTGGTTAAGAAAATGACATGTCGTGTAAATTTATCAAAATGGCTCAAATTGGGCCAATGGTCTAGATTTTTATAGAAAGCAAATTTTTTTTTTTTTAAAAAAGGGTGTAAATTGGAAAATGTATATTTGATCATATTATACGTGTGTGTAAAAGTCGGTATGTTCAGGTTCTATGGTTAAAGAGATATGCGAGTAAGAAATTGGGATTAAATTGTCTAAGTGCAAGGAAGTGGGTTAGACCTGTTGTGCAAGCAAAGGAGCCGGCGGCTCACTCAAGGACCCGGCGGGTCATATAGCCACCCGGCTAATTGTGAGGCCACCCGGCTGATTCTAGAGACTTTAAACGATTTTCCTTTTGTTAGTGAAACTTTTAAATCACCTGGCTGTTTAACTAGGAACCCAGCTGCTGGGGATGAGTACTCGGCGGGTACTCATACTACCCGGCGGGTAATACCTAATTTCAGCAGAAATTTGTTTTAGCTTATAATATTAAGACTAAGGTTCACTTGTTAAAATTTGGTCTAGTAGAACTGTATAAGTATGTAATGATTGGGAGATTAGCTAATTATCGCCACGTGATTTTATGTTGTCAGAAATTGCAATTTAGTTTTATTGGGTACGTTAACAGTTTGTTATATGGGTTAGTGGAGAGAGTAGTAAAATGAATCTAAGTAGGGGAGAAAACTAAACTGTTATGGAAAGAAAATTATAATGTAATGAGATATACAAAGTTATTAGACTCGTAATTGTTTTAATGCTTATTAAAATGATATATGCTCATTAGTATATAATAGTAAAGGCCGAGTAATGCCTTAACAAGTGAATAGCCTATTTTAGAAAAATGGTGATGTTATTGAATGTGCAAGAAATATATATAATTCTGTCGCCATTAGAAAATGGCGATGTGTAATTACTTACATGTTGTAAAGAAATGACTAGATAAAGTAATCATGACATTGCAGCTAGTAAGAATCTAAAAGTGGTTGAAAGGTATAAGTAATTTATGTTATATTAAATGATAGAATATTTCACTATATAAGTGAAACCAAATAAATGAAAGTAATTGTATGACGTAATAATTATAGCAAATTGCTAGTTTCAAATAGTAAAGGTTATATTAAGTAATTATGTTGTAAGATGTATAAGGATTTAATTATAAACAACTCTTATAAATGTGTTGACCCAAACGGGTCAAGTACAGGAACAGTATACGGGCGTAGGTAAAAGCAATTATAAAGCACATGTTATATGTGCTCATGTAAAAAGGTTAAAGGCACACGGATTGAGTGCAAGTGAGTGAGACAGAATGCACGTTTGATGCCTACATTGATAAAGTTATATGCATACCTGTTACATGTATAAGAAGTAAAGCTATATGATGTATGTGTTATAAGTGAATATGTGTTAAAATGTACAAATGAGAAATGATGAGAGACCCTTAGAATTAAGTACATATTTAATATGTACCGATAGAAAGAGTTAAGAGAATGTTTCTAATTGCATAAACTGATATGTGTTTAAAGTAACGAAAGCTAAAACATGTAATATGTGTATAAGATGACAAAGAAATATGCACATCGGTGCATAAGTTTACTGAATGATATGTGTAAAGTTTGTACATATTTTATGTAAGCTGTATAATTATAGCTCTATGTATTACTTAAATTGATATTTAGGTAGTAAAGTTGATACGTGGTATAGATGCTATGTTGAATAAAATATATGTTTAGCTGAAAAGCTACTAAGGTTGATGAGACAGGTTAAGTAAATGGTAATGTGAGTATTGTATTACAGAAACTACCGACTCAGAGCGAGTACTGGTAGTAATGTAAGCAAAGTTTTACCACAAGAATTGATATGATCGGTGTATGTTTATGTCCATACGGACTAAGTGAGACAAAGTACGAACATAGTTGAGACAGGTGTAACGTAGGTATAAGTACATACTTCCGCTGAAATAGAAAGTGTTAAGATAAAATAGATATGAATGACATTCGTGAGAACACGAATGGAACAAGTGGGGGAGAGTTGTAACACCCCAATTTTCGTAAGTTTTATTTACTTAAAATAGTTGTTTAATTATACTGTACGCGTTTATAAGTAGTAGTATAATAATAGTAAGAAAGTTAGTCGTGGCCAAAATGGAAAGTATGAGACTTGAAAAGTGAGTTAGTGGCCAAAGTATAACAAAAGAGACTCGAGGGTTGAAATCGAAAATATGTTACTTAGACCCCTTTTCTTCTCGAAAACTCTGGAAAAAAATACACAGAGTGTATGTGTGCGTGTGAGATGTCGACTAAAGGGAGAAAGAAGGAGAAAACCTAAAATCTATCAAATTGAGTCTCCATTGTTGATTATTAAAGCTTTCTTTCACTTAATTAATCATCACCAAGGTAAGATATCTATCTATAATCAATTAATTTCATAGTTTTTATGATTTAGTTCTTGAACCCTAGTTTGGGTTTTGAGGAAATGTTGAGTTTTTGGCTTGATACATGATGTGAAGTTGATATAAAGTATTATGTAATATCTTTTATGTATAAATTAGTAGTTATTGATTAGTTCATGAAGATCCTAAATTGGGTTTTGTGGAACTTTGTTAGTTTTGAAAGTAGAATTATTAAAAGATGATTATTGTATGTAAAGGAACTTGTGTAGTATAAATTAGTAAGGTTTGGTTATTAAAAAAAATTAGTTTTTCATGACTTAGTCAAATTGAAGAATTTGGTATATGATGTAGATGATGATGAATAGTACTTAGAGAATTGTTGTGATGATTATTATGCATAAAAGAGCCTATGTAGATATGAAATGATGGGTTTCATGGTATTAAGTAGATTATGATTAATTTAGCTAAATTGAGTAGTTTGTAAGATGACGATGATTTAGAATTTAAGAACTTGGTAAATGGTATTAAAGTGAAGAGTCATTCGACTAGTTAAAGATTTAAATAAAATGGTAACGTGTTATGAATGTTAAACTAGTTATGATTAAAGTATTGAAGTTAGATGTAAATGAGGTTGTGTTCAAAGTAATTAGTGAAATTAAGAAAGATTGAAGCCATAATTTTATGATGTATGATTAAGTAAATGACTAGAACGAGTATTAGCAGCCTAAATGTTTTATTACGATTATGTGTTTAACGGATATATGTTTCAAGATTCAAGACACGGAATCTGCACATATTATGAATTACTTGCTTATACGGCTAAAAGGCTAAGGTGAGTAATATGAAGAATTAAGTAAATATTGATTGTGTAATACCTTTTAGCTTTTGAGCAAGAGGTTTACACAATTGTGTGAAGATATTATGAATGTTCTTATATGCCAGAGTACTGTTGTTAAGTGTTATGTTTAAGATTGTTGTAAGTAATGTGTTTCAGTTGTTACATGTTTGTAAAGTTGTTAAGATATGGCATGCGGAATAAATGATTAGATATGGAAGAAATTGTGATATGTGAATTATGTGTATTGGAATTGTAGAGATCAGTTTTATGACAGATGACAGGTTCAGATAAGGACGTGCATTGCACGTGGCTATGTTATGTTTCTATTACTTACATAAGTGAGTAGATGGATATGTTATGGTACAGATGTTAGATGGTTAAGGATCCTTAACGGTATAGATAATGTTATAGTACGCTTACCACCGAGAGGTAGGGTATTGATCAGAAAGGTTCGGATGATCTCTACAATTGCCTAAAAATGATAAGAATGATTAGATTCGTGATATGTGCAGATCTCATGTTAATGTGAAAGTACATTATTTATTTAATTGTTCATATTTCTCACTAAGCTTTGGCTTACTCCGTTCAGTTGTTTACGTTGTAGGTCTTTGGTTCGTTTGAACCAATGGAGTAAATATTTGACTATGACTGCTAGAAGCTACGTGGAGTGGAGCTTGATGTAATGGTTAGACAAGCTCCTATTCTTTTAAATTATCGTTATGACGACACTTGTATAAGTTGCCTATTCAATGATGTTTAGTGTCAAAAGTCAAATAAAAGAAAAGTTTGACGATTGTAATAATTGTGTATGTGCCGACCGAAAAGTCAGAGTGATGGGACCAACGTTATGATATTTATAATTTAATAGTATACAGATTTGAATAGAATATGTTTCAAAAAAAAAAAAAAAATCAGGGCGTTTAAGAAACTTTCGTATTTAAATTCGTATATTAAAAACGTAACATTAATTCGCGTGCGAAAACATTTGCGTTTTTAAATACGTTTTATTAGATCTTTTAGTGTTCTTTAAAATTAAAACCAATCCAAATAAAACTTTTCAAAATTTTAATAAAACTTTGTCAAATTTCTGAAACGTTTGGATTGTTTGCGAAAATTCGTTTAAAAACTTACGCGTTTAAACTTTAAAGAACGTTTTCTTTGTTTTTATAAAAGTAAATTAAAAGAAAATCTAATTAAAATTATTTTTGTCCTAACTAACAAAATATTCAAACTTATTTACATTAGACCATCACCATTTATCTGTCAGTGCTAGTGACGGCACTTTCAGATAAGCCTGAAACATGCGAGAAAGTGTGGCGAAGAACGAACGTACCTTGAAGCGCTTTAATGATACTATGAATTAGGTCAGCGGGATTTATATAATAACGCTCAATTTCTCGTAAGAATTCTTTTTCTTCTTGACCTAATGCTAGTAAAGCATAAATGAATTGGTTAAATGCTCGTCTTACCTTCCTCGGATTCGAAATACCATCCCTGAATCCTGTGTCTATAAAACATAGATCAAAGAGCAATTCTCCGATGACATGCTGAAATTCCTTTTCTTCTTCTGAATCAGGGTTTCCAGTAGTAGAGTAAACTACTCGGGAAATCTTTCTAATATAGATCCTTTGTTGCTCAGTAAAAGGGAATTTAGATGTTAGTAACAACTGAGTAAGCTTAACATGGATTTCTTTCCTTTTTTGGAAGAAAGCAGAATCCATGGCTTCCTCAGTAGAATCAGGGAAAATTGATCTCAGTTCGTTAATCAGATAAGTGGCAGGATCAACAAAGAATAGTTTAACGCATGGAATCAAAGTATATGTGATAGGGGCTCTCTCAATCCAAAATTCGAGCTCGTCAATCAGGGCAGCAACATAACGTTTAATCCTAATCTGTGAAATAGATTGATACTCGGTGCTAGCTATCTGATCCATTAGTAGGTCTAACTCTGATTTCAGTGATAACTCGTCTTTTCGATCGTAATTAGCACGTAGACATGTTATTATCCTATCAATCACTACAAAGGTCTTTCTCTGCTCAGTTGAAAAGGGGAAATCGGATATCTTAAGGTTCCTAAGAAAATCAGCAAAGATATCTATTCTCCTACTGGGCTTGTGAAAGTTTCCTAAGTGATGTTCATTACTTGATTCTGGTGGGTTATTACTTGATTCGGTGTTAGGTAGGGTTGGTGTTTCTAGTTCAGGATCCTCTGGATACTGGAGACGCTCATCCATTTCTACACTTTGAAAAAGAGTAGTGGGGTAGGCTCGCAATATATCTGGAAGATCATACCTGAAGTATTCATCTAAGCAATGAAGTCGCTCATTCAAATCCATCCAAGGCATTGGTGGATAGTAGAAAACTTCAATACCGAAAGGAATGTCTTCTGGTAGGGTGGCAGGTCTAAGGTTGCAAGTGAAAGCAGAACACCAAAAACCATACGAGAAAATGCAACCCTTGGAGATACCTGTTTGGAAGTGGGAGCATATCACAATCGATTAACCAAGAGTGCCTTATTCTTTCCCATTAGGGAAGCGTCTTCATCTGAGGTGATAGCCGATTTATACATGAAAGAGGTGGTGGCGAGGCATGGTGTACCTGTATCCATTGTTTCGGATAGAGATACTCGCCTTCACGTCGAGATTTTGGTCTAAATTTCAAGAAGAATTGGGCACACGTTTAAACTTGAGCACGACTTATCATCCTCAAACGGATAGACAGAGTGAGCGGACTATCCAAACCTTGGAGGACATGTTGAGAGCATGTGTGATTGATTTCGGTGGAAGTTGGGATACACATCTACCATTGTTCGAGTTCTCCTATAACAACAGTTACCATTCGAGTATTGGTATGCTGCCATATGAAATGCTTTATGGGAGGAAGTGTCGACCTCCAATTTGTTGCGGTGAGGTTGGCCAAAGAGAATTGGCAAGCACCGAGATTGTGTTAAAAACTACGGAAAAGATTGATCAAATTCGAGCTCGGTTGAAAGCGGCTCAAGATAGAAAAAAATCTTATGCGGATAAGAGACGACGTCCTATAGAGTTCCAAGAAGGAGACCGTGTTATGTGTAACATCCTGTTTCTGGGCCTGGAAATAAATTGTATTTTTATAAGTTTGGTTGGTTTATTTAATAATAAACAAGTAAAAGAGTCTCAGTTTTAATTGTGACTAATGAAATATTGTTGTTTTAAAAAGTTGAAGTTGACGGTAAAATAAAAGTATTTTGACTTACGGGTATTTTCGGGTTCCAGACAATAGGCTAGGAACGGGTATAATTTATACTAAATAAGAGTTGGGGTCGGTGTGTGGACCGACTCATTCCACCAACCTTTTTCCTTTTTGTTCTTTGAAACACTCTCTAATTCTTCATCCACAAATTAAAAAGAAAATCAAGAACAAATTATTGTGATTAAATCTTGCTAAAGAAATCTGAGTTTCATCATCATCTATATCATCTTCTCCATTGATAGTAAGTAATTTTGTGTTCTTGAGCTCATTTTATAAAGATTAGGTAAAAATGGTGGATATGTGATTTGTATTAATTGAAGTTTGGAAATCATATATTGTTGATTACTAGATGATTAGATAACGATTTTAACATGATTACATGGTGATTATATGCTAGAAATTGTTAGTGTTCTTCATGTTAGTTCATAAGTTAGGTTTTAGTGATTTTGGTGAATGAGATAATGATGCATGAGTTAGATTGTGGTTAGATAGTGTTTGTTGTTGTTATATTATGTTTATGGAAAATGTTTGTGGCTATTTACTTGGTAAAATTCGTGGTTGCAACTGATTTTGAGAAAATTGGGGTTTTGGTCCGTATGTTGTTTGCTGTTTCTGCTGCTGCTGAAATTATGATCAAGCCGGCGGCTTGATCACTGAAGCCGGCGGCTTCATGTGGTCAGCCGGCGGTCTGAATTGGCTTATTTAGGTGATTTAAGTTCTGATGCCGAAAATGTTAAGTTAACCGGCGGGCCAGGGTGCCAAGCCGGCGGCTTCCCTGCCCAAGCCGGCGGCTTCATGGGGTTTTCCAGCAAAAGTGTTTTAATTTTGTATGATTCATTGTTAGATTAATAATTATCATATTCTATGGCATGAGTTAATTGAATGAGGTGTTAAATGATATTATGTTTGAATGATGATTATGATGTAGATAATATTGTGATTGATATGAGATTTTGATATAAGTATTGTGATTTGTGTTGAACGTTTACTGACTTGGTGTTGTTGTTGTTTCCAGATAAGCGGACGGCCACTCAGTAAGATAAGACCTCTGAGTTGGCGATCAGGCGTGAATATTTGGTGAGTGGAATTGTAGTCCTCGGTTCCACCCAGTTGTAACGGGTTCGGTTACAACGGGTAACCAGGATAGTTTATTTTAGTAGGTTGTTGTTATTGGTCGTACCGGTACCAGTCTTGTCTGTTTTGTTTATGTTGCTGATTATATGAGTTGTTGTGTGATTGTTGTTGAATTGTTGATCAGTTGTGAACAGTTGTGAACTGTTGCTTGTTGTTGTGTGTTTTTGCATTGTGAATGCAACGTGGTTGTTTTCAGAGGTCAACTGTTGTTGGTTGGGTTTGGGTACTACTGTGTAGTTGTCGAGGTTTCTTTGAGACACATAGTTGAGAACAAGCCTAGTCAGTGAAGGTAGTACTCAAGCTATCGGTTGATTACTGGGATTGGCTTGGCGCCCAGTAGTCGTGGTTTCTGGGTTGGGTGGATACCAGGAACCGCCGGTCCTCTTGACGTTATGTGCTTATGTGTTTAATTGTTGTTGTTGCTTTGTTGTAAGACTTGTTATGAGTGGGTTGAATCGTCGGTTACGGTTCCATTCACTTAGCTTTGGCTAATCCCTTCGTTGTTTAATGTTTTGCAGACTGTGGTTAGTTGATGTAGATGTTCGGGTTGTAGATGTTGACTGGAAGTTTGACTAAAGCTTGGCGCAACTCTGATCTTTTGTAGATGTCTTTTGGAAACATTTTATATAAGGCCCGTTTTGTGTTAATATGGGTTGTAACTAATATGGTTGTAAATACTTATCTAATTTAGCTATATTTTATTAGTCGTTAAACCGGGAAGCTTTGTAAGTCGGTAAATGTTTTGTTTTGGGGGACTTGCGCTTCCGATTTTCCAAATATAATATTAAAATGATATGTTTAGGTTTGCGTGAAGGACCGGGCCTTACATTATGCTTAATGTGTCACCATGGAAAGGGATCATCCGATTCCAGAAACGAGGAAAGTTAAGTCCAAGATTCATCGGACCATTTAAAATCTTGGCAAGGGTGGGAAAAGTTGCTTATCGTTTAGAGTTGCCCGAAGAATTAGAAGGAATTCACCACACGTTCCATGTTTCGTATTTAAGAAAATGTCTAGCGGATGAGGCCGCTTATGTGCCACTTGAAGAAAGCGAAGTGAATGATAAGTTGAACTATATTGAAGAGCCGGTGGAAATCCTTGACATGCAAGTGAAAAAGTTGAGGAACAAAGAGATAAGAATGCTAAAGGTGCAATGGAAGCATCGCAAGGGATCCGAGTTCACGTGGGAACCGGAAGAGGAGATAATTCGTTATTACCCAGCGTTGCACCAAGTGTGATCCTAATAATTAGAGGAGAGTTGTAACACCCTAAATTTTTGTAAGTTTGCGAAAATAATAATTTATAAAAGAATTAAATTATAAATATTATTTATTATTGAGTATTTGCTTTCCTATTGAGTTGGGAATTTAAAGTTAATAAAACGAGCCTTTAAAATTAAATTAAGTGGTACCGAGACTAGAAGGATGTATTGTGTCTATAGTTTAAGCTAGTGTACAACTAAACTCAGCTAACCTCAATAATAGAGGTATGGCCTTCATTTTTCTTGGTACGAGTCGTAAGAACTAATAGAGTGAGAGACTTCAAGAGAAAAGGAGGAAGATCATCAAATTGAGCACAAATTCGTAAAGGACTAAGCTTGATTTTTACATATTAACGATCCTTAAGGTAATTTCTACTCATTACTAACTTCAATTTTATGATTTGGTGATCTTGTAAAAATCTTCATTTATGTGTTTTTAGGAAATTGATGGTTCATGAGGTTAGAAGTAATTAGAAATGAGAAAGGTATGTAAATGGACTCATTTGAGTGTTTACATACCCAAATCATTGTAGTTTTTTGTAATTACTAAGTGATGAGTCTTGAGGAGGTTAGAGGGAGGTTGATGAGGATGAATAGTGTTCTTATGGTTGTTGATTATTGTTAGCCTATAACAATCTAGTCATAAGCACGTTTAAGAGTTTGAGTTAATGACAAGAAATCAACTTGAGTAGTAATTGATGATTATGTGTATTTATGTGTTTAGGTGATTCCAAAGAGAAATCGAGAACGTGCTAGAGCTAACATTTTTTCAACTTTCGCTAAAGGTAAGTAATGGGAATGAAAGGGATTAAGAGGGGTATATTGCGAAAGGTTGGACACGTAAGTGTGTACAACTCGATGGAACACTTGTGTTTCAAGTGTGTGTACGAGATTAGAGGTAAATCCATCTTTAAGATGATTGAGAGTGACGCATTCCTTTGAGTAGGAATGTTAATTAATGAGTTGATTGAAAATCCTCGGACAGAGAAAAATGATCATTTGTGTATGATCCATCATTTTAGAGAAGTAGTTACCATCACTTGTGTGTGATATTGCTAGTATTTATTGTTGTTGTTGTTATTGTGATTTTTATATCCAATTTTATGCACTTCCATTACTTACTAAGCCGTATGCTTACCTCCCTTAATGTTGTTATGTTGATAGGTACTAGTAGCGGGGCAAGGGGAAACTTGGGCAAAGAGCCCAAAAACGAGTAGCGGTGGAGCTTGCTATTAGTATAGTAAGTTAAAATCCCTTTTGTATAAATCATGCTCGGGATACGGTTGGAAATGCCCTTTTTGTGTAAATGATCATTTGTGTATGGTCTTTTAAGTTATGTGTGAAGATGTAAACGTTTTTTATCTAATTCGTGAAAGGGATCACATTGTCGTATAGGGGAGTGGTGGACTAAAACTCACTTGGTGATGTATTTTGCTAAAATGACAATTTGTAACCTTTCATGGTACTCGTTGGGTGCATTTAATACAATGGTTATGGTTGCTAAATGCGTTTCTTGCTTAATGGGTCAAGAGGGTCCAAATGGGTCAAAAGGGTCCATATGGGTCGGTTTTGATCATGGTGTTAAAATGAGTTGGATACCGAGTATGGACGAGGTGGTAATTGTTTTAGACTCCATTTGTGTTGTTGGTTATATGGGAAAAATGTTGGAACCAAATTGCATATGGTTTGCAATTTGGATCATCAAGAAAATGGCTCAAAAATGATCGTTTTTAGTCACACGTCCAAACTCACGATTTTTGAGAAAATTGAAAATATGTGAAAAGGGAAACTTTCATTTTGATACTTTGGAGGTGTCCGTAAATTTCGTAACCTAACTCACATCGAGTAAGAAGTTAGGCGAGATTGAAATCCGTTTAAAATTTTGAGGTTGTAGAGTTTTTGTTCAGCAGGGTTGCTGAGAAAACATGTTACCCGGCGGGTAACACTTCTACCCAGGGGTAACAATTCTACCCGGTGGGTAGTGTGTTATCTGGGCAGGTATCGTGGACCGGGTAACCAACGTGTGAGTCTGTGCTTTTGAAATACAAACGAGGGCGTATGTTTGCTTGTTACCCGGCGGGTACCTTGCCTTACCCGGCAGGTACCCGGTTACTTTGTGTCATACCCGGTCGGGTATGGTGTTACCCGGCGGGTAATAGCTCGAAATTGAGAAAAAATTATTTTTGGATTCTAATTCAATCGTGCGTTTAGTCACAATCGATAATGAGTTATAAATACAAAGTTTTGGGACATGTTTTTTTAAAAAAAAATCGGGGCGTTTCATTTTGTCACACCCCGCTAAAGCGGAAACACGAGGTGTAACAGTATCGGGTAACAATGCACAAGATATAGAAGTAACACCATACATAATTTAGCGAAAGTATTGCAAGTTGTGAAAACGTAATAAAGATCTAGCTCAGACTTTTTAGGTCTTGATCCAGGATAATAATAATCAACGATAACAATGATAATAAATTATGCAGCGGAATAGAACATATCAATGTTATCACAACAAGCCCCAATATTATTCGATCACAATAATACGGTTATACAAATATAACAGGATCAAGAAACCTTGATCTTGAGGCTAAACAAACCCTACGGGTCTACATTATGCGTGCACACTAAACCCTATGCCCCTATATCTCTTTATATACTAGAGATATTAGGGTTACAAGAAAACATAATTGTATATGGAAACTACTTAAACAAATATCACTTTTAGTCCCTCATGTTTAAATATTTTGTATCATCAAATCTAAAATATCCTAACAATCTTCCCCTATTTGATGATGACAAAATAAACATCTTCTCACATAAGCTTCCCCTTAATTCTTGATTTCTTGTAAACATGTCATGCCATGCAATAAGTTGCAAATCTCTTGATCTCTAATTCTTCTTCCCCTTTTTGTCATAATCCAATAGGGGTCTTGTAAAGATAAGCAACTTTGGATCATTCCCTTAAATTAAGCATGAACATTTTCTGATGGTTAATCACGTTTTCAATAAACTTCCCCTCAAATCAATATGTTAACCATCGCTTGAATCTTGAACTTTTATTGGCTCTATGTAATGATCACATATAAAGAAAACAGAATATAACAAACTTGATGAAGAAGTCGAATTTTCCAAACCTGTATCTTATATCTTGTACTAACCACGACGTCGAACTTATATTTCATATATAAGTAGATCACAATCTCCGCTTAAGATCTCTTTGACAAAAATCCTTATTTTAGACAGATACACTCTTCTTGGTATCGGGGTTAGAAAACCTTAGAGAAATCTACTAAAATCTCTAATCTTTAATAAGTCACCGAGCACTCCAAAACTCTTTCAAGTGATAGCAAATGTGAGCATTGAGCATCATAAGTTTAATCTCACACGTTTGCTAGATTTGTCAAGTCTTCGTCGTCTCCATACAAACCAAACAAGTTATCTTCAAAGCTCTTCATCCACCACTTTGAGATATGATAAGATACATAGCTGTAAAAGTCAACTACAATATCAAATAAGCTATAATCAACCTTCTTCGTAATCACATCTTCATATAATCTTCATGAACGAGCCATAAACGCAATAAGAATAAATTGTTTTAAAAACAATTCCAATCCGAGATCCAAAACCATCAGTTGAAGTAACAGTGGTAACCAATTAATACTAACAGTGTAAAAAATCCTCCAACAGTGGTAATTTTTCTTCAAAAACCATGAACAGTGGTAACCATTCCACTTCCAAAAACATATAAACAGTGGTAATCGCCTTAGAAACCCAAAAACAAACAGTTTTAATCTTCATCGTGCCAACAGTGGTAATCTTCAAAACAACAGTGGTAATCACCAAAACCTTCTCAAACAGTGGTAACAAGTATCCACTAACAGTGTTAATCTTCAACTCCAAATTCAAATCAATTAATAGTGGAAACTATTTTTGCACTATCAGTTTTAACTATTTTGAACTAACAGTTTTAACTGATTCCCTCAATTTCAATACCTTTTCTGCTGGATTCTCTACTCAAACACTTAACAAACATGTTGGCAAGAATTAAATCAATCAAGAAACACAAGTCAACTTCGTAATCAAACTTCAACTGTTAAGCAAATTTAATAGTTAACACAAGTCGGTTAAATATTAAATCAAAAACAGAAGTTGGTTGGCAAGAATGATTTCCAAAGTAGTCTAGTATGTCGATTGATAAATCAAATAATATCCAATACGGCTCATAAATAAAAATCAAATACCACTAGATTAACTCCATACCTTCTCTTTCATACCCAAGTGTTTAAAGAATAACTTCCACATTAGAAGCAAGAACACTATTTAAAAACAATGATAATAGAGAAGTAAAATTATACCAACTTCAACTTTTCTGCAGCAGAATTCAACAATTATGTATCTCCTCTTAAACTGCTCCGATCATGCTCAAATTTTTATACATTGTACACCTATGTGCCGTGAACCATATATCCAAAAATCAAGTCGATCCAACGGTTAACGACCACACAACGATTAATAGACAGGAGCTGCACAAACAGAAACCACAAACATACTGCAGCAGATTCGAATTTCAATATCTCAATGTAGAGACATCCGATCACGATGAAATTTTTACACAATGTATAAACATATGTCTTCTATAACATATCCAAAAATCACGAACTTTCGTTGGATAACGAAGACACAGTGACCGTTTTACTTCTGCCGTTCTGAAAAACCATAAACTTTCTGCAATCAACTTCGACAATGAATATCTCTCAATCAGAAACTCAGATCGAAAATTCCTTCAGTCAGAATGTGCGCCTATATGTTAGGAACCTACAGTTCAAATTTCATGACGATCTAACGGTTAACGAAGGAGATCCGAATTTTTTACCATGGCTGTGCAGAAAGTGACGAATTACGAATTCTTGCAATCTTCTAGGGTTTCTTCGATACGGCTTCTCTTTCTTGTAAAACTTGTAGATCCTAGATCACGAGCAACCTTGCTCTGATACCAATTGTGAAAACCCAATAACGATCTAGCTCTAGATTGTTTAGATCTAATCTAGGATCAATGATAACAAAGATAATAATATGCAGTGGAATAGAACAATAACATCAAAGTTATCATAACAAAAAGCCTCAATTCTATTTGATCATGATAGAACGATTATACAAATATAACAGGATCAAGAAACCTTGATCTTGAGGCTAAACAAACCCTTAGACGTCTACATTATGTGTGCACACCTTTTACCTACACCCAATATCTCTTTATATACTAGAGATACTAGGTTTACAAGAAACCCTAATCGTAGGAAAATAATAATTAAACAAAATACACTTTTAGTCCCTCAACTTTAATTATTTTGTATCATCAAATCAATAAATCCTAACAATCTTCCCCTATTTGATGATGACAAAATAAACATCTTCTCGCGCAAACTTCCCCTTAGTTCTTGATTTCTTGTAAACATGTCATGCATAATAAGCTGCAAATCTTGACCTTCAAATCTTATTGTGAAAACCCAATAACGATCTAGCTCTAGATTGTTTAGATCTAATCTAGGATCAATGATAACAAAGATAATAATATGCAGTGGAATAGAACAATAACATCAAAGTTATCATAACAAAAAGCCTCAATTCTATTTGATCATGATAGAACGATTATACAAATATAACAGGATCAAGAAACCTTGATCTTGAGGCTAAACAAACCCTTAGACGTCTACATTATGTGTGCACACCTTTTACCTACACCCAATATCTCTTTATATACTAGAGATACTAGGTTTACAAGAAACCCTAATCGTAGGAAAATAATAATTAAACAAAATACACTTTTAGTCCCTCAACTTTAATTATTTTGTATCATCAAATCAATAAATCCTAACAATCTTCCCCTATTTGATGATGACAAAATAAACATCTTCTCGCGCAAACTTCCCCTTAGTTCTTGATTTCTTGTAAACATGTCATGCATAATAAGCTGCAAATCTTGACCTTCAAATCTTCTTCCCCTTTTTGTCATAATCCAATAGGGGTCTTCAAAAAGATAAGCAACTTGAATCTTTTCAACTTTTTCTTCAATCAATGCATGAACATATCCCGATGGTTAAACACTTTAAACAACAAGCTTCCCCTCAAATGAATGTTTTAACCATCTCTTGAATCTCGAATTCTATCAGCTCTATGTAATGATCACATATGAAGAAAACAGAATATAACAAACTTGATGAAGAAGTCGAATCTTCCAAACCTGTATCTTATATCTTGTACTAACCACGACGCCGAACTTATATTTCATATATAAGTAGATCACAATCTCCGCATAAGATCTCTTTGACAAAAATCCTTACCAAGACAAATACACACTTCTTTGTATCGGGGTTAGAAAACCTTAGAGAAATCTACTAAAATCTCTAATCTTTAATAAGTCACCGAGCATTCCAAACTCTTTCAAGTGATAGCAAATGTGAGCATTGAGCATCCTAAGTTTAATCTCACACGTTTGCTAGATTTTGTCAAGTCTTCGTCGTCACCATACAAACCAAACAAGTTATCTTCAAAGTTTACAACCATTACTTTGAGATATGATAAGATACACGCCTGTAAAACTCAACTACAATATCAAATAACCTATAATCGATCTTCTTCGTAATCACATCTACTTCGAAAACAAGCCATAAAATCAGTATGAATAAATTGTTTTGAAAACAATTTAATTCGAGATCCAAACCATCAGTGGTAACTGTTTTACACTAACAGTTTTAACCACTTAGCACCAACTGTTTTATACTAACAGTTGTAACTGTTATCACTAACAGTTTTAACTGTTTTCTCCAAGTCAACGAACATTGGTAACGCAACCAACTAACGGTGGTAATCTTCGACATGTACACAAACAGTGATAACCACCTTTTAACAGAGTTAACTTTCATGAGATCCACTCACAGTTTTAACTTTCTTGATCAGTGTTAACTTCCCTCACAGTCCACACACTGTATTAACATTCACGAAGTCCTCTAACAGTGGTAATTATCATCAACAAGTTACCCTAACAGTGGCAAAATTATATTAACAGTGGCAAGCTTATACTAACAGGGGTAAACCTGTACTGACAGAGGCAATGTTGTACTAGCAGAGGCAAGCTTGTACTAGCAGCGGGACACTTTGTGCTAACAGTGGGACAAACTTTTACTAGCAGCGGGAACAAACCTTCTAGCAGCGGGAAGCTCGTACCAACAGTGGCTGAGCAGTGACTAGCACATCTAACGAGCAGTGGCTAGCACATTTAACCAGCAGTGGCAGGTAACTTCAGAACTATATATCTCCCTGATTACGTATCTGATTATGCTCAAATTTTTACACGAAGTCCACCAATGTTTCATTAACCACATATCCAAAAATCAAGTCGATCCAATGGTTAACGAATCTACAGTAATTTTCTGACTTCAGCTGCACGAAATAAACCATAAACTTACTGCATTAACTTCGAATTTTAATATCTCTTTGTAGAAACATCCAATCACTATGAAATTTTTACAAGATGTAGATACATATGTCTTCTATAACATATCCAAAACTCATCAACTTTCGTTGGATAACGAAGACACAGTGACCGTTTTACTTCTGCCGTTCTGAAAAACCCTAAACTTTCAGCAACCAATTTCGACAATGAATATCTCTCAATCAAAAGCTCAGATCAAAAATTCCTTCGGTAGGAATGTGCGCCTATATGTTAAGAACCTACAGTTCAAATTTCACGACAATCTAACGGTTAACGAATGAGATCTGAATTTTTTACCATGACTGTGCAGAAAGTGACGAATTACGAATTTTTCTTGCAATCTTCTAGGGTTTCTTCGATACGGCTTCTCTTGCTTGTAAAACTTGTAGATCCTAGATCACGAGCCACCTTGCTCTGATACCAATTGTGAAAACGTAATAAAGATCTAGCTCAGACTTTTTAGGTCTTGATCCAGGATAATAATAATCAACGATAACAATGATAATAAATTATGCAGCGGAATAGAACATATCAATGTTATCACAACAAGCCCCAATATTATTCGATCACAATAATACGGTTATACAAATATAACAGGATCAAGAAACCTTGATCTTGAGGCTAAACAAACCCTACGGGTCTACATTATGCGTGCACACTAAACCCTATGCCCCTATATCTCTTTATATACTAGAGATATTAGGGTTACAAGAAAACATAATTGTATATGGAAACTACTTAAACAAATATCACTTTTAGTCCCTCATGTTTAAATATTTTGTATCATCAAATCTAAAATATCCTAACACAAGTTACTACAAGTTCAACCCGTAGTTTCAGAAGAGATTACATCAAGTTCATAAAAGTTTCCAAAAGTTAGTCATAGTTCAAAATAAAGCAAACGCATGTGAGAATGCATATCCATGCAAAGGTACTCCTAGAATGCACCTTACTGTCATTCACCTGAAAAGCATGATAAAACAAAGGGTCAACTATGGTCATAGTTGGTGAGTTCACAGGTTTAATGTTACAAATAAATGAACTAAGAGCTTTGTTCATAAATGACATGAGTAAAAATGATTGGTTGTAATAGTTGCGAATATGAAAGGTAGTATACGGGAGTGTTAATGCAATTGAGGCCACTACTAAACCGATTCAACCGACACATGCCCCAAGCTCCATGTTCTATCGGTAACATGAGTACTGGTGATACTATGCACTCACGACCAGTGTGAGTGAGGAGTGGTTTCCCCCTAAATAGCGCTATCCATAAATATCAACGGCTCGTCTGGCTCTCGGACGAGTTAATAAGTAGTGTAAACTGTATTTCCAGGGACTTTAGCACGATAGTACTCAAGCATAACAATAGTATACACCAATTCGCATAAATAGTATAGCAAAAGTTCAACAAGTTTGTAAAGAGTACAACCAATTTAGTTAAAGTTCGAGATCATGCTTTTCACCCCAAAATAATAAACAAGTAAAAAAAGGGCTGTGAAAACTCACCTGAGTTTAGCAATAAGCAAGCAATAAATCAAATAGCAAGCAAGTAAGCGGATGTCCAAATGCAACCTTCTATTGCCCTAAACGTATAAGGTTGTGTATGTAAGTAGATGTCTCAAAAGACCATCTATGTAAGTGGAGGGTTAATGTCCATCTATGATAGTTGTTCACTCAACTAATGTTTTCAATTAAGTTTGTTTTATCAAAAGTGGGTACGACTCGTTGGTGAAAGTTTGTAATAATAATTCTAAAAGACATTGTTATTATGTTTATTTCATTGAATACTTTTTAATAGTATAAGTCATGTGTTGTCGGGTTGTCGTCTTATGTGGTTATAATTTGTTACTCAAGTTGAATACTTGGTGTAAATCATGTTTTAAGCTTTTCATCTTTGTACAAGTGTTCAAGGTGTCGGTTATTGGTTCGGGTGTGTTATCGGGTCTCATTTTTGGTCCAAGTTACTAAATATGTCATCCAAACCCGTTTTGTTTACAATTCTTTCCAAAAATAGTAAGTTTTCAAAAATAGAAAGTTTTATATTTTCGAAACCGAACCCCGTTTTTGTTGACTTGGTCAAACCTACTCAGTTTGACCCGAGACTTTTACTAAAACCTTAAATATGTTCAAATGTCATAAAAAGTTAGTCTTTCTCTAAATAGCAAATCCGTAAGTGTCGGCTTCCAACTTTTACCAAAATCAGTCCATAATCTTAATTCCAGAAATCTTACTCCTGTTTTTTGGATTTATTAAAAATACTTCTGGTCCAAATTTAAATAAGGGAAAAATCACAGATGTTCTACAATATATTATTTACTTTGTGTAATTTTTACAGAACTAATAGAGAAGTCCAAGTATTTTTAGATTTTACTTTTATCTTATCGAGTCAGATTTAAACACATGCATGCAATCATTGTTTCTGAGCAAAATGTACATGGAATCAATAAAAATGGTCTTCTTGAAAGTTGTATCCAATGAAATTTTTAAACTTTTGGCGTTGGTTTCAAGTAATTTGGAGTTGTAATGCTCCAGTTATGATTAAAACATTGAAAGAAAAGTTTCTGACCTAACCTAACAACTTATACATCTTTACTCACAAAAAAATATCAAATTAACTCATATGAACATGAGGATTATATGGTTGAAAATATTATTTCCATAAGTTGATTTTAGACTATAAAAACGTCCATTTTCATGAAGAAATGAATTTTAGAAAAATCGTGGAATAGATGAAAGTTTCTGGACAGAAAACTTGCAAGTCCATGATGAATGTTTTGAGCTTAAACAAGAACATCACCATGGAAACAAAATGAACTTTTGATCTTTTGACATATAAATCCATGATCTAACACATGCATGGTGTTGAAATACGTCCATGATGTGTTAGAGATGATTATTAACCTTTAAACAAGCTTTTTACACAAAGATGAACAAGATCTAACTAGATTACAAAAAATAATACGATTTTTCACTTGATTTTCGGTTTGATCATGGGTTACTCTTTCTTTTAACACATAAGGATGTAAAAAGAGATAACTACAAACATCAAGCATATTATGAGGATTTTAGCCATTAAAGAGGCATAAAATCCGAATTTCATGAAGAAAAAGGCAAGAAAATGGAAGATTACTAAATGTAGTTGATGTAGTTTACCTTTATGTTGTTGTTTAAGCTTCTTAACACATTTGAAATACTTGATTTGAGATGGTTGTAGAGTGATTTTTGAGAGGAGTTTGAGGAGAAGGAGTGAGTGTTCTTGAGAAAATGAGAGAGAGAGAGTGTGTGTGTGTGTGTTTTTAGGAGAGTGTATGAGTGAAATGTGTGGGAAATGATGAAAATGCATGGGGATTAAGGGGTGAACGGTTTTTGGGAATTTAAGAGTCATTTTTCTTTTTATTTTTTTGATAAATATCAAGTTTAAAGGTTAAATTAAGTTCGTATTAAAGGTGTGTAAGTAATTTGTATGATATAAGGTTTATTTGGTGATGTTTGTGGTTATTATTTGATAAATAAGAATTGAACTCTAAAATTAAAAATGATACTTCTAATTATGATTTAATCATGTTAAAGATTAATTATACATTATATTTGATCAAATGTTACTAGTTAAATACTTAATTGATTTAACCAATGAATTACGAAATTTCTATAAACCCTGATTTTGAAATTTGAAAGATATATTTGTGACAATTATGGATTTAGATTTTATATTTATAAGTTCTTGAATTAAATTGATAGACATTTAATTTGTCTAAGTTTGATGTTCACAAATTATTTATCCGATTAAGCTTACATTGTCTGTTCACGGGAATTTCGGTTTTGTGAATCGTTAAGGATTTTATGAAAGCATAAAGAAGTATACTTTTCATTGTTTAATTTGGCACTTAGTACCCTAATTTAGCATGTCTAAAAGAACTTATTGTTCACTAAGCAATCACTACGTCGTTCTATGGCTTTAGTAGACCTAAGGAATTATAACCTAGAAATCTCACTAGGATTTAAGGAATGCGGTAAATGTAATTCAAGATTCGAGTGTGATAATGACCTGAGATTTGACAGTTGTCACACATTTAAGTTTGGATATCGTATTTGGTACACAAGTTATTGATAAAAAAATATTTGGACAAAAAGTGTTTCAAGTCATCTCAACTCGAAACATATAAAATTTTCTCAAATTTTTTTGTCCTGTCAATTGACCCGCCCATTTTGCAACCTCTGATATATTAGGTTCATTAATGGACACATCTTGTTAGACAGTTCACCCCGCTGATCGCTTGTGTTTGGAAGTACCTGATCTATAGAAAAAATTGATTATCCTTGCTACAGATTTTATAGTTTTGCTTAATTTAGATCATTCGTCTCCCAAATAAACTTTAGTTTTATATCTCTCTCGTTTCCCGTGCAGCCTGAATATAGCTTACAGTACTCGTTCTATGCCAACCATTCATCAGGTAATATGAATACATTCATTAGTAAATGCATTTTATAGCTCTTAATTATTGACCGATTTTAATGCTTGACTTGCAATATGTTTTGACATTTTAAACCTCATATTTGACATACCACGGTGTCTATTTGCATAGTGGAAGCTATAATGTAAGCCTTCACTTTTCTGAGCTTGTTTTCACTAATGGAAATTCGACTCTATTGGGCAGGAAAACATAAAAATAATGTCTTCTCTTTTTGGTCTGTAGATCAAAGTCAGTTATTAACGTCCTACATGTTTTTGTATTGACTGCATTATTTGGATGTTTCTATTTTTGATTGTTGGATACTTGAAAGAAGTTCAACACCCAAAGTATGTGGTCATCGAAAAAGCTGAAATAAAAAGAAAAGAAATTAGATGGAGAACAAAAGAGAATGAGATAGATTGTGGTGTTTTTGTGATGTGTCACACGGAACATTATGCTGAGCAAAAAAACTGGAATTCTGGATTAGCAGGAGAAGGAACATCATATACTGGACATAGGCTATATTGTTTAAATTTATAAATGGTTGATGTTGCTTATGTCTGAATGAAAAGATTTATCTATATGAGTAACACCCCAAATTTCGAGGTATTAATTTAGTGCGCGAATATATAATTATTTCCAAGTATTATTATTTTTTGTGATATAAAATAATAGAAATCGTAAATGGTTCCTCAGTTCCAGACAATAGGAATTAAAGGGAATAAAATTAACTAAACCCTTATACAATTATACACACGTAGGTACCTAATTATCTAAATGTTTCCAAACACTTCCAGAATCAAATTTGTGAGGAACCAAAATCACAAGAAGCTCAATCAAGTCTCAAATTCAATTCCAAACTTCAATTCAAGCTTCTAAGGGTTTAATTCATCACTTCTACTCCATCTCCAATCTATAGTAAACTTGATTCTTTCTTTATTTTAACCTAGAAAATGGGTATTGATGGGGTTTAGGTGATTGCTGAAATTAATCCGAATTTTATGTTAGAAATTGATTGAATTGAAGTTAGTTAATGTTATTATGATTGCTGGTAATCATAATACAAGTAGAAAGTGATGAAATCACAACTTGTGTTCTTGAGTGATTTCATGGTTTTTGTTAAATTATTGTGAGTTGATGTTAATCAACTAAAAATGTAACTAGTAGTGTTAGTAGAGTATAAATAAAATGTTTGAACAAGAATTTAAGCAAAAGTTTAAGTAAGTCGGTATGAGAATTTGATAAGATCAAAGATTGTGGAAGTCAATCCAGGTGGGGGAGGATTGATATTGGTTGTTGTTTGAATTTGATGATTAGTAGCTTCTAAATGTGGTATTATGTTGTTATGTGTTATGAATTAGGTGTTAAAGAAATGGAAATCTTTCGTTGATCACTTGTTGTAAATCATCATTTAAAAATACCAAGGTGAGTGTTATAGGGATTAATTGGGTAATGGTTGTGTATCTCCGGATTGCTTCCGAGCAAGAGGTTTGCACCATAGTCACATGGATCGCCCAACCTGCAGCGAATTCCGATCTGGATCGGGCATACCGGATCGCGGTACGGTTGCGATCAGGATCGCTGGGGATCGTGACCTGAAACTGGAAATCTTCGTTCCCAATCGGTATTCGATACCGTTCCGTTTGTCACTGGATCGCGATCCAACAATGCACAAATCGGCAAATTATATGGCTTTAAAACGCGTTCCAATACTATGTAAAACGTGGGAATTTGAAGGGTTTAAAACGAGTTCCAATACATAAATTGTATACTCTTTTGATGTGTCATGTGTGTACATTGGAAGTTTGAAGGGTTCACGTGTATCTATACACTGGTTGTACATACAGAGTTTTAATTTATGGTAGCCTTCAAATTTAACATACCAAAACAGAGTATATAAATACATACCAAATTGTAATATCAAAACAGTAACAATTCATCATACAATAACAATCCAGATTCCATCATTCATATATCAGACCTCCCTTCTCTGTTTTTTTCTAATCTTGTTATTCAAAAAGATGAATCAATATCACTGCTTGATGAGGTAACATTTGTTGGAGTCGGAAATTGCAAAAACGCAGGGGGAGCAAAAGTTTGGGTGTGTAAGCACTACAAGTTGTAGTTTACCGGCTCATATTTTAGAATATATGCTCACTTTTTTGGAAGTCAGCCGGGGAAAAAAGCAGAAATTCAAAGTTGTAGCGCTTTTGAAAGAAATGGAATATGTCTCCCGAAAATACTTACATAGATGGGCCAAGTCCGAGATTGGAAGACATTGAATGGGAAAATCTTGATGAAGATTAGAAGGGTTTACTGTTTTCATTTAATTTTGCGTACTGTTTATTTGAAATTTTGAGTATTAAGTGTTAACCACAATTTTGAAAGTATTGATATTAATATAGTATGAAGTTTGGTAAATTGTTTGTGACTTGTAGATTTATAAAAAATATAGAAATTTAATATTATTACTTATTGGGTACACCATACCATGTTATATGGTACATCGTACCGAAGCGATCTGGAATGAGCCTACCCCCTTAGTACCGAATTTTAGAAATTAGCGAACCGCGTTCCCGATCCTCGTTCCCGTACCGGAGCTTACCGCGATATATGTGACCATGGTTTGCACAACCAAGAGGTGTTTGCTTGTATCTTAGCTTGTTTCTAATTGTGAATTATTATTGTTGAATTATGTGGAATGGACAATCTTGTAGAGATTAGCTAGCTTTGCTAGCATAGAGTTGTTGAACTTGGTATGCATATCGATGTGATATGGTGCTAAGTGAGCTTGTTTCTAATGGCCGCAGATTCGCATAGTGTTTTAAATCTCTACATGTTGTTCAAGTAGTTGTTTGCTTAAGAGTACTTGTTTCTTGTTGCTTGTTTCTAGTTGTTGAATGATGTGGTGAATTACTTAATTAATTGCCTATATGCTCACTAAGCAATGTGCTTACTCTTTTAAGTGTTGAAAATTTGTAGGTGATAGTGGGCATCAAAGGGGAAAGGCAATTAAGGAATATTTAGCATGGATTGCTTGCTAAAAGTGGGTTAGCAAGACTTTTACTCTCTTTAATTGTCGTTGTGTATCACTTGAATAATTCGCCCAAAGATATACGTTTTGAAGTCAATTATGAAGTTTGTAGTTTTGGTTTCGTAGTACTTTGACTTTGAAAGTCAAACAATGATGTAAAGTCTTACATATATGAATTTGGGAAGTAAGGTAAATAATATAAATATTGATGTTCTTGTTTTGTTAAAATAATGAAATGTGATTAAGTGTCAAATTGAGTGCTTGGTTGAGATTGGTAATGACATATAGTCAATTACCTTGGATTGGTCAACAATGTGTGGAATTGGAGTTAGATTGATGGTTGATGTTAATTTGTTGTTAGTTTTGGTAAATGGGTCAAAAAGTGCACAAACGAGTCATAAACATGTCTATAAGCTAAATTGAGTTAGAATTGTGGTATAGTTTATTTGTCGCAAGTTTTAAACTTTATTTGAGTAGTTTGCTGTGTGGGTAAAAAGCCCAGGCCTAAGTGTATCTAGTTTGCAAAATGAGTTATCACCAAAAGTGGTCGAAATGACCATAAACTAGTCATACGTCTGAATTTCTCATTAACGCATATTTTGAAAAAGTGTAAAAAGGAAAACTTTATTATGTTATAGTGAAGGTGTCTGCAAATTTTCAGGTCCTAACTCTAAACGAGTTAAAAGTTATGTGCGTCGGAAGTTCACATTTAAAAACTGAGTTGCTGTTGAGCAGCAGCTTTACCCGACGGGTAAGAGGCTTTACCCGGATGGTAAGCCCTTACCCGGTGACCATATCCGGCGGATAACCCATGCCCAACCGGATAAGCCCTTTGAAAAACTTCACAGCCGTGGCATGCTTACAGCTTACCCGGCGGGTACCCGACTGATTTTGGTGATCTTTGTTTCGATTATATATATGAGTCATTTGTGTTACATGTTTATTTAATTTAGTTAGTAATGGGTAATGGGACATAAATAAGTGTATTTTATATAAAAATAAAATTTTTGGGGCGTTTCAATATGTTTGATAAACACGTATGATGTATTTTATTAAATTTGTAGATATTCGATACAGGATAATGGTCTGTTGTACTTTTATGAATGTATAGTATTTCATGTATCTAACATGACTTTAACATAATATATATTAAAAATCATGTTAAAAATATGTTTAAAAATTTTAACATGCTTTTTGAGAGCATACTACTTTTCAAGTAAATGAATCAATAATGTATCAAAGTATGTATCAACATTCATATAAAAATTATGTTACTAAATGTAATCTGTTAACAAAAAATAATAATGTAACAAAGCATGTGTCAACATTCATATAAAATTCATGTTGATTAAAGTGATACACAAAAATTCTTTTTTAACATGCTTTGCGTAAGCATCTTAATATTAAAATAAAAAATTAACAAACAAAAAAGATTATCTTAAAAAATTAAAGTAACACTAACATAGTTACTATTTTATAAAAAAGGGTAATGTTAAAAACTATGAAAGCTAAAATATATGTTTAAATTCATCTTATAATCATGTTAAAAAACAAAACATGAAATATAAGCTAAAACTTGGATCTTTCATATACCCAAAGCATTAAATTTCTTATACAAAATATTTTAACAATTCATCATTGAAAGATCATCATTAATTTTTTTTTGATATATATCATCCACATGAACAAAATTTGAACAATAAAAACTACTAACTACGGTCGTTGATCAATGCATCTTTTACCTCCTGTTGTTTACGTATCTCTTCCAATTCATCGGCGGTCTTTTTTTACAAGTTCTGACACTATGAATAGGTATAAAGCAATAGTGTCATTCTCTTCTCTTGGATCCAGATGCACTAGCATCCTCTTCCACCGCTCTTTCGCAGCTTTCTCTAGCTCACCTTTAATTATTTTCGGCCCACGTTGACCTTTGATACGAACACCATTCGGAGGATGAATTGTTGCATTCGTAGGGCTAACAAAACAACAACTCTTGCATTGGATATGCATCCCATGAATGTGGATCATGATGTTCTTGGTTTAACATTTGCTTTGGATATACAAGAATTCAGATCCATGAAAGTTGAAGAGATTTTTCCAGGTGGCACAGATGTGATTGTAAATAGCAGAAACAAGAAGGCGTACGTTGATTTTCTTATTCATCATGGGTTTACGAAAATCTGTTTGTGAGTAGATAACCCATTTTGCTAAAGGTTTTACTGATATTGTTGGTGATGAGGAAAGAATTCAGGAATTTAATTTTGAAAGTCTGGATCTTGAAGATTTTGATGGGATGTCGTATGGGAGTGAAAGTGGTATATGTGTTAAAGATTGGAAGGCACATACAATTTGTAAAAGTTATGAAGAAACTCATACCCAGATTTTGGTGGTTTGGATTCAAAGATTTTCATTCGTAAGTCCAATGAATCCATCGATCGTCAACTTACTTCTCATACATGTTTGTATCAACTTTGTTTTCCTGTTTACCGCTCCAAAGCCATCATGCAAAGCCGCCTAAATTTCATCACTCAAGACCATCTCTCCTACAACTTTGGGTTAGCTTGAAATTGTTTAATTCTCAATACCTGCAATTTTGACATCAATTGCTCATATTAAAGATAGGTTATGCTCAGAGTAAGGTAATGGTATCTTTAGAACATATAGATTTATAGATAGAGAGGTTTCAGTTGGTATAGTTACTTGCTGCTTGTTTTGTTTGTGTTGGTTGTTATATACGCATAGTTATCAGATCATATAACTATACAACAAATGCAATCAGGCTTTTTATACATGTTTGAACATCTTTCCTTTGTAATGTTTAGAGCTGAATTCTGAGCTCATTTGCTTATGGAGTCAATGTGGCATGTTTTTTATTTTATTTTATTTTTTTAACTTTTTTTATCTCCAACTGTCACATATGTGATGCAAAATGTAGTCAAATAGGAAACGGGTCATAGGTCAAATGGGTTGAAGTCGCCTAAAGTACATTCAAAACGCATACAGATGTTTAAGGTCCATCTTAACATACTATTTTTATATATAAGAAAATTAGACAAACACTGTTTCGAGTCCATTTAACCCAACCAGACCCATTCCAACACCTAAAAATCCATTTGTTTCCATTTTATCAAGTACAACCAATCTATCTTGCCACCTCTAGTTATGTTACTTAAATTTCCTAAATATTGTATGTTACTTGTCCTAGTTGACATGTAACATTTAATACTAATGTTATGCTAATAGACAAATAAGGCTAAATAGTGGAGTCATTATACCTGTTTGTATCATATGTAGTATCAAAGCAAACGATATCTCAAAAATCTTGATATTTCATCTTGGAAATCTGCCCAAAAAACACGAAGAAGTGAACCTTCCTCATCACACTTGTATTCACACGTAAAATTTGAAAAGTTTTCTTTTTTTTTTTTTCTTGTCTAAATACTCTCTCAGTTACAATATAAGTGTCAATATCTCCAATATATCTATTTATATTACTCGTGAATATCTTATAATCAACATTATGTGGACCGACCATATCCTAACCACCACTGATATCGCATTAAAGCCCATAACAATAAGTATAAAAGCATGTTAAAAGCTAACATTCATTACAAAAAAACATGTTAACAGCTAACATTTAATTCAAAAACATGTCAACAGATAACAACAAGTACAAAAGCATGTTAAAAGTTGATATTCATTACAAAATATTGTTAATAGCTAACATTCAGTGGAACAACCATGCTAACAGCTACAAAAATATGTTAACATCTAATATTCATTATAGAAGCATGTTAACAGCTAACATCCAAGATGATTGATCTAAAACCTAATCTGAGCATAGTATCTTCATTAACATAAATTATATCATGTAAACAAACAAAAGTGAATGTTAAAGTCAAAAGTACTAAAAAAACAAAAATTTACAGAAAAAACCCTAAAACACACACGATACTATAAAATTAAACTTACTCGCATCATCAGCAACAATAGAAGTAGTTTCGCAAGGTTGATTCGAACTAATTTACTTTATTAAAGCTGCAAAAAAAAAATGATTCGATAGTTAAAACATATTGAAAAAAGAAAAAAAAAGTAATAAATGTAATTGATGAATAACACCTTAAAGTGAGATGAAATTGATATAAACAATCATAATCATATGTATAATAGAAATTGGAAGATGAATTTTAAGTGAAATCAGGGTTGTAGAACTTGAGCGTCATGTTTACGTAATTCGTATCAGTTGATTTTTGAAATTGTATATAATGATTATTAAAAGAAAAATTAAAGATGATAAGACAAAAATACCTCTGTATCTGTAATTGCATTAACAGAAAGCATTAAAAGGGAGGAGCGAACAGAGATTTTTTAAACAGATAAGATCAATGGTGAAAAATCTACTTCCCCGCTTCCCCAAGATCCAGAGCTTTCCTCTTGATCCTTGCCCTATATATATATATATATATATATATATATATATATATATATATATATATATATATATATATATATATATATATATATATATATATATATATATATATATATATATTGATAGTCCCTTATTCACTATCTGTTAGTGAATTAGAATCTCAATAAGTAAAGTTTAATTGTAGAAGGGGGTTGGATACAATAAAAAACTTTTTCTGATTTTAATCAAGTTATTTATTCAAGTTATAATTGTAATCAATTAACACATAAAAACAGAGTATCACAAATAGATATAACAATTAAGTAAAGAAGTAATAGTAGCTGAATTGTGAATCTTATTGATTATAAAACTCACTGAGTGTTGATTGTGGAATGGAATAGCCAAGGCTAAAACAAATCAAACACTTAAGCTAATCTATTACAAATAAGATGAACAGTAGCTGATAAACAAGCTAACCGTTCACTCGCTGCTCGCTATCGTGCTTAGACAAACTACTGACTGAACAAACAAGTGATTAACACGAAACCGGAAAGTTTCTAAGTATAACGTACTACTCTATTTATAGCCTAAATGATCCGTAAATATCTCCTATAAAATAGGATCTGGAATGACACGTGTCGCTGCTTAATTAGCTGTGATCTCCCGGAAATGCGGCTAACAGACATTTTGTGGGCCCTGATTATGTTACCGGGAATATCTCTTTTATCTTCTGTCTAATCACTTGCGGCCACACCATTCTGCAGATATTTGAAGTACGAGGATGCACTTGCTGACGTATAAATAATAAGCGACTTGTACTTATGTAGAAACTTTATTCTTTATTAAGTAACCGAAGATACAATAAGTCTCCTCACTCAATGCAAACTAACGTGCTCTTGTAGAGTGACTTGATTAATTTATCTTCAGCAACTTTCCTTTATTGGGCAGTGACTTTTGCCTTTTGTTTCTTCGTAGATCTAATACACACGCTGTCAATTGCTTAGAACAGGGACACACAAAGTTGAGCTTTAATCCACTTCATCAGATCATTCACCTAGAAGAGAATGAACAAGAATAGCGAGCACTTACTTCAGCAACAGTGGCTTTGATTTAATCATTTCCATTAACGAGTACATCATCTTTGAGTTGGTCAACGATCAGTGACTCAACAATCTCCCCCTAAATGATTATGACAATAGCTCCCTAGACAAACTTGTTGCTATAAAAAGTTTATAGTCAGTGTTTAAAAATTTAAACATTCAATGACTTGTACTTGTGATCCATTCATTTTTCTTTTTGGATTCTTTTGATATAATCTGACTTTTGCACTTGGCTTATTTTCTCAAAAGTGATCATATTTCATTAAACTGCAAATAATAAATATTACATTGATGATCAATTACAGTTTAACAAATATTACAAAAAGATAAAAAGATCACAAATCTCTCCACAGAACTTCATCCTTCACCATTTAAAGTTCATCAGCAAATTCGTATTTTTCAGTAGAAGGTAAGTATCTGAACTGTCTGGCCAGAGCTTCATTAAGAATAGCTTTTCTCATATGTGACTTCTTATCAAGCATGCTAGCTGATCTGATCAGATGAACCAGCTGCTCATGATCAATCTTTTCCAATTCAGCTTCTCTCTGAAATCTCAATGCTCCATTCAGGTCTCTATAGACTAGGCCTATCTCTCCTTCAATCACTTCAGTGCCTTCTACTCTTGGCATGCCATTAGGGATTGACAAATTTAACCTTGAAGTTTTTGGAATTCTGTATATGCTGCTGGTTCCTGACCTATACCTTGGACTAGGTGGCTGCACTATCTCTTCACCATGTATGACAGTATCTTCTGGCCTAAGTAGTTGAAGTGCAACCGTCTTCTGAAAGAGCCTATCAATCTCATCCAACACTTTATTTTTCACTGCACTTGAAGAGTGACTCACAGCAAGTCTAATCTCATTCCATTCTTCTCTGTGCAGCTTGCAGACTTGATCCAGAGTAATAGCTTGTGACTCCAAACCTCTATGAATCAGCAACTGTGCTTGGGATTGATTCTTGGGCTTCTTCAGATTTACCTTGGTTATTGGTGTAGGGTTTGACCTTCCAGTCATCCTCTCAGCGTATTTCTTTCTATCAATCTCATTCCAGAGCTTATCAACAGCTGCTCTTTCTCCTCCTGTCTTTTTAGAACCTTTGCCCTTTTTCTTGGCATCAAGTTCTTTCTGAAGTTCTGATTTCTCAATATCTTCAACAAGCTTGGCCAATTTCAGATCATTTTCCTCTTGATGTTGTTTCATTAAGATCTCTCTTTCTCTAGCCATCTCACCACTCACTTCAAGCATATACTCCCTGTCAGCATCTGACTGAAGTTTCAATCTTCTATTTCTTTCCTCTTCCTCTTTTTCCTCTGTCTCTGCATTTATTCTGAGAATCATCTCTCTCTCTGTTTCTTTTTTCAGCTTCAGTTTTCTGGCAATCCTTTCTTCTTTTGTTTCATCAGGATGAGGACACCTCGGTGTTGAATCTGAAGAGAGTAGAATAGTAGAGGCAGCATTCTCTGGCATTATAATTTCTGATGGTTGAGTTGCAGTTGGTGGAAGAGATAAAGTTGTTGTTGTGGTGATTATGATTGCTTCAGTTAGTTGGCTTGATGTGGATGTGATAGGTACGGTTAGTTTATCAGTTGCTGGTGGTTGGCTATCAATTGTAGTCACTGGTGATGTTGTGACTATTTCTTCAGCAAAGTCACTGATGAGATGACTTTCTGGTTCAATGCTTGATATTGGTTGTGGGTTTTCTATAGTGATGATTTGGGTATCTGGTAAAGTCACTGAAAGAGTGTCATCAGTGACTTGAGTGGTTTGCTTCTTTGATTTTGGTGATTTACCAGACCCTGATTCAGGAGAAGATTCACCGGTTCTTTTCCTTTTACTTATGATAGAAGAGATAGGTTGCTGATCCTCCATTGTTTGGTCATTATCATCTTCTTCATCAGTCTCCTCATCATCATCATTGTTATCATCATCACCACCATCATTCATCTGTACATCAGCTTCATCTTTTCTGTTTATCCATTTCCAGCGAGCCAATTCATAGCTCACTGTCTCCCCCTCGATTTTAGCCACGCTGTCAGTTGACCAGCTTTTTACATTCAAATCATACATACTGAGCTCAGCAGGACTGAACTCAGGGAAATTAATTCCATCAAGCTCATCATCATCATCAGCTTCTAAATCCATGTCAACCCACGATAGCTCAACGACTATCTCATCTTTATTCTCAGGCCTTTCAGCAATCGGCTTCAGTGAGTGGGTCTTCATGATTATTTTGTTGGGGGCAACATCATTTGTAACATCAACCTCAGATATATTTCTTTGATCTTTCTCCCCCTTGGTGTTAAAATGGAATGCTACCACACACTCTTTCATCCAGCGATATAGTTTTGTGTTATCAATGCGAAGAGTAGCTAATTCTGCCTTTGTAGCCTGCTGATGAGAGGCCATCTTGGGAATAGCAGAGACCAATTGATTGGTTGTCTAGATGTATTCAATAATATGTGCCATATCAGTTTGAGCAGCGGTGAGGGATGCAATAGCATCCTCATGGGCAACCAGACTTCCTTTTGTGGCAGCAGCTAGCTCAGCAATTGCTTTGGATTGATTCTGTAAAGTGTTAGAGTGAGCAATTCCAGCTTTAGTTAGTGTTTTTACCTTTGTACTGATGGATTCACTCCAAGGAGGAATTGACTCATAAGCTGCAGCTAGTGCTTGAACTGTGCCAGTAACTCGGTCACACTGTCTTTCAAGGCTGCCCTCTCATCAGTAAGCATTTTGATTTGTTGTTGAGAGGAGGCAATGTATTCCAGGAGTAGCTGATCGGTGGATGAGTGAGATAATGATGCAGCTTTCTGATCAGTTTATTTTGTGTATTGATCAGAGAGAGGAGTAGATAGTGGTGTTGCTTGTTTTGTTGGAGATTGGGTTGGTGATTTTTGTTATGACTGAGCTCCTTGATCACCTGCAATCATAGTAGTATAAGTGATTGGTTCATCACCAACTACTTTGGAGACATCATCACTAGCTAGAGAGATGTTGTCTAGTTCTTTGATGGGAGAGGATTGTGTAGTAGCTGGTGGGGTTGCAGTGACCATTGGTGATTGAGGAGCAGCAGTGGTTGGTTGTGATGTTGGTGCATCAGCAACTGGTGGTTGCTGAGGTGGCTGTGTTTCATCAGTCGCTTCGTCATCTGAGGTATCCATGGGTTGGGCTTCCTCGTCATCACCAGCTTGTGTTTTAGCTGATTGATCATCGAAAACAGAATGTGTAGCCTGTATCTCACCGTGTGACTGTGGTGAAACATTGGTGGCTAGTGCAGTGGTAGATGAGGGTTGGCTCGGGTCTATAGCCTGTGGTGTGACATCAACAATGGGTATGTTATCAACCGCTGATGTCACTAGCCCCTTTTCTGAAATGTCATCCTTTTGTGAGGATGACAAGTGGCTGGGTTGACTCGATGGAAGGGTGTGGGATGCACCCGAATCACTGCTACCAATGGGTTGAGCCACTGGAGCTGTCTGTAGGTTTCCCTTTGTTAAGTCACTGGACTTTCGGGAGTCCAGTGAAGTAGCTGTAGTTTGGGGTTGATCAAGGGTGCTCGCAGGGACTGAACGTACAGTCTTTGCTTCACCCTTGGCATCTGTAGATGTCTTTGTTTTTCTATGTCCCTGATCCTTCAATGTCAGGGACCCTAATTTGGATTTTTTTCGTGGGAGCAGCGATTAATTTCTTAACTGGTTGTTTAACCACAGTGGTCACTAGGGGTGTGTTCAGTGACGCGGTCGATTGGGGGGGAGTAGTAGACGGTTGTACAATAGTTACACGATGAGGTGCAAGTACCCTCTATGGATTTTTCATAAATCGGGGAGAGGCACAGTCGCTGGTTTTGAAAATATTTGAGAACCAACCAGGGTAGGTTCGAATCCTTGGAATTGAATTCGATCATACTCACGGAACTGATCTTTAAAGATCAGTGAGAGGAACCTACAGTATGGAACATACTTGGCCCTGGAGGGTTCAACGATTTTATTTATCAGTTCATCAAAAATCATACTTGCATAGTCAACTCTAAGAGAGTTGACCAGTGACCAACTGACTTGTGCCTCTAGCCAGGGTGCTGAATTGGTCAAAGCTCCTTGTTTTAGTGCCCAGACACTGAATAAAATTTGAAAACAACACATTCCAAACACCATCCATTTTGGTTTTATGAACAGTGAAGTACTTACGATTTCCATTGGTATCGATGCAGGTGTTGAGTTTTCTATTCCCTAACTAGATTAATATACGCAGCGGAATTATAACAAAATTAATCTAAGGCAATTAGGAAACTAAACCCTAAGGGATTTTAACTTGAATTAATAAAAGCAATAAAATAAATAGATAAAGAGAGAATTACTAACCTTTGACAAAACCAATTTCTCACGCGCAGACGATCTTGCAGAGCTTCCTTACTTGGAGGCGAGTGCCCAAACTAGAACACCTCTAATGGCTCACACCCATGAACAAAGAGAAATTCCCAAGTCTCCTAAGGTCACGACTCAAGGTCGCAAAACTCTTACAAGGAGCATGAGTAAGAAAGAGAGACGAAGAATTGAAACTATTCAATTCAAAAGATACAAGGAAAACCTAAGGGGTAGGCCCCTATTTATAGAAGAGGAGGAATGCCTAGGGTTTCATATCCCAGCCGATGTGGGACAGACATCCATACGGCGTATGGATCTTCCATACAGCGTATGGATGGTGATTCCACCACCTTACAAACCCTAGCATCCATACGGCGTATGGAACTTCCATACGGCGTATGGACGGAGATTTCAGAATTCCTTTTTCTTTTAGTTTCTAATTAATATCCAATTAATAAACTAATCATAATATTAATTCCAATTAATATTATCTATTATTTATTTCTCTTACTGTTCATTGAGGGCGACCCAAAAAGGACTCCACTTTTAACGATAGTCTTACCAATTTAGTTATGACCTTGGACACTATTCCAACAGTCTCCCACATGGACAAGTCATCAACTACTATTGGTCTAAGCCTATTCCATTAACTAAGCAGAGAGTGTCATCCAACGCAACTGCCGAACTCTGAATCTTATCTTAGAGTTAGCCCTTTAGATAAGTGATCAACTATTCCTTTATTCTATTGATATCGTATGAATCGAGACATGGATTTTAATCAATCTCAAGATTCATAATTAGTTTTTCTGATTTCCGATTACATTGACTTTATGAGACTATTGAACCATCAACTTAGTCTCGGCCAGGCCTAGCACTTTAGAGTCAACCTTTAATCATCAGAGGGCCCAAGATATCGCTTTTTCCCTTTTAGGCAAAAAGGAACAAATAAATTTCGACTACATGGCACTAGTAAACTCATCATGTCATACCTAGCATACCCTTTATAAATGGCTGTTACGCACAACGTTTGAATAGACTAAAGTATAACATACTTGAAAAACTAGAAACTCAAAGTATCTCCATTTTAAGAATAGAGGATATTATCAACTTAAAATCACTCGTGATTTAATCCATGAAGTGATCTCTTTAAGTACGGGTCTCTCCTATACTTAAATCCCCATTAAGTACCCATGAGTGTTGCAGCATTCTCCATGCAATGTCTAATCTCCATAGACAATCTACTAACACTCCATGACAGTCTTGATTCAACACTTACTTCTAGGAGTGTGAACGACTGAGGAGGTTTGAGTAAAAACTGTTTTACTCAGGAAGTGGTGTCTAAACATGCAAAACAGAAACACAATGACAAACAATAGCAAATGGTAGAACTCCTTCCAATAAATAAATCTCCATTATTTAATCACCAAGTCTATAGCAATTTATCATTGTTTACAACGTTTCAAAAATCAAACTAACAACTAAAACTTTACATTATCTCTTAAGCCTATGCTCCTAGCATGCTCATCATGTTTGGACTTTCCAAGTGGCTTTGTGAACGGATCAGCTAGATTGTCCTCTGATCGTATGCTCTTCACAATCACGTGTCCTTCTTCTACTTTTCTCCGAACAAAATGGTATTTTCTTTCAATGTGCTTTGACTTTCCGTGATCCTTGGGTTCTCTACTCAAGGCGACCGCACTTTCATTATCACAGAATATTTCAATGGGGTCTTGAACCGTTGGAACAACTCCAAGATCTCCAATGAAATTCTTAATCCAGATAGCTTCCTTTGAAGCCTCGCAAGCCGCTATGTACTCAGACTCGCATGTTGAGTCTGCCACCGTATCTTGCTTGGAACTTTTCCATGTCACCGCTCCCCCATTCAGTAAGAATACCCAACCAGACTGTGAACGACTATCATCTCTATCTGTTTGGAAACTTGCATCACTATAACCCGTTACTCTGAGTTCTTCTTTCCTACCATAAACCAAGAACCTGTCATTAGTATTTCTCAAATACTTAAGAATATTCTTTACAGCTGTCCAATGACCTTCACCAGGATTTTTCTGATGTCAACTCACTAAGCTCAAAGCAAATGAGACATCAGGCCTCGTATACGTCATGGCATACATGATCGATCCTATAGCCGAAGCATATGGGACTCGACTCATTCTATCTGATTCTTCCTTAGATTTCGGACAAAAATTCTTACTGATCTTAATGCCATGATGTAAGGGTAGATTCCCTTTCTTAGAGTTCTCCATTTTGAATCTTTTCAAAATTTTATCTAAGTATATGTCCTGGCTAAGTCCTATGAGACGTCTCGACCTATCTCTATAAATCTTTATACCATGAATATATGCTGCATCTCCCAAGTCTTTCATAGCGAAACAATTCCCCAACCAATCCTTTACACCTTGTAAAGTTGAGATATCATTTCCTATGAGTAGTATATCATCCACATATAATACTAGGATGACCACAACACTCCCACTGAACGTGACATATATACAGGACTCATCTTCGCTTCTAGAAAATCCAAACTCTGTGACTTTCTCATGGAAGCAGAGATTCCAGCTACGAGAGGCTTGTTTAAGTCCATAAATAGCCTTTTGAAGCTTACACACTCTATTAGGATACTTTGCACTTTCAAAACCCTCCGGTTGTGCCATGAACACATCCTCTGTCAGTTTCCCGTTAAGGAAAGCGGTTTTGACATCCATCTGCCAAATTTCATAATCATGAAATGTAGCTATGGCTAGCATAATCCTAATTGACTTAATCTTAGCTACTGGTGAGAAGGTTTCCTCATAATCAATCCCGTGGGTTTGAGTATAGCACTTCGCTACCAACCTAGCTTTATAAGTGTGTACTTTCCCATCCATGTCTGTCTTATTCTTAAAGATCCACTTACAACCCACCGTCTTAAGACCGGGTGTAGTGTCAACCAAATTCTAAACTTGGTTGTCATACATAGACTGAATTTCGCTTTTCATAGCTTCCTTCCACTTAGCAGCCTCAGGGCCTGCCATCTCTTCCTTGTAGTTAGCAGGTTCATCTAAGTCATTTAGTGTACCATCACTAATTTTATCCTCTTCTTCTATATGGAAACCATAATAGAAATCAGGAGGCTTGCTAACTCTACTAGATCTGCGAACGGGTAAGGATATGTCTTCCGGTTCAACATGTGTTCCTACCTCTTATTGAACGTCAGTGTTTACTGTAGGTTCTTTATCGGTCGACTCTTGAATTTCTTCAAGATCTATCTTACTCCCACTGTCCTCTAAAGATATCATTTCTCTCTCAAGGAACACTCCTCTTCGAGCTACAAAGACCACATTATCCGCGGGTCTGTAGAACAGATATCCAAATGACTCTTGTGGATAATCGACGAAAAGACACTTTTCAGATCTGGAGTCTAGTTTGTCCTGAGTTTCTCATCTAACGAAAACTTCACAACCCCAGATTTTGATGTGACCAAGAGAAGGACGTCTTCCCTTCCACATTTCATAAGGTGTCTTTGAAACCTTCTTGGTGGGTAAAAGATTTAAGATGCGAGCGGCTGTTTCTAATGCATAACCCCAAAAACTTATCGGAAGTGTAGCCCGACTCATCATAGACCGAACCATGTCCAACAAGGTTCTATTTCTCCTCTCAGCAACTCCATTAAGCTGTGGCGTTCTAGGAGGAGTCAACTGTGAAACTATTCCACAATCTTTAAGATGATCGAGAAACTCGATACTAAGGTATTCTCCTCCCCTATCGGATCGGAGTACCTTTATCTTTCTGCCCAGTTGATTCTCTACTTCGCTCTTGTATCTTTTGAATACCTCAAAAGTATCCGACTTATGCTTAATCAGATAGATATGTCCAAATCTACTGTAATCATCAGTAAATGTAACATAGTATCAATTTCCATCTTTTGTGGTACATCGGAATGGTCCACAAACATCTGTGTGTACCAAGTCCAACAGTCCTTCACCTCTTTCACACGACCCAGTGAATGGTGATTTAGTCATCTTGCCCAATAAACAAGATTCGCATACATCATCCGATTTGAGGTCGAATGATTCCAACACTCAATCCTTTTGAAGTTGGCCAATGCGTTTCTTGTTTACGTGCCCAAGACGATAATGCCACAATTTGGATTTATCAAGCTCATTAGACGAATCAAAATTCAAAATCAAATTGCTAACACATTCAACATTTTCATATATGCCATTGTAAGGAGAAGCTTTAAAAATAAAACAACCATTTAAATAAACCAAAATATCACCATTCTCATTGTCAAATGAAAACCGATAACCATCCTCAACCAAAGCATAAAATGAAATATTGTTTCTAGTCATTTCTGACGAATAACAGCAATTATTCAAATCTATCCTAACTCCAGACTTCAGCACGAGCTCATACTTTCCAATCTCGGTAACAGGCGTGATTCCTCTGTTTCCCATGACTAGATTAAGCTCCCCATGCTTCAACTTCCTACTTTCCTTTAGACCCTGCAATACAGTGCAAATGTGAGTACCACACCCCGTATCCAGAACCCACGAATTAGAAGTTGTAGTATTATGGAGTTCGATCATGAACATACCTGAGTGAACACTCTTTTCAACCTTGCCATCTTCAAGGTCTTTCAGGTATTTCGGGCAGCTACGCTTCCAGTGTCCCTTTGTGTTGCAGTAAAAGCATACTGCTTACTTTGGATCACTTACTGGTGCAATATCAGAATCAGTCTTTCTTTTGGACCCACAATTGGACTTTCCATTCGCAGTCTTTGCTTTCTAATTTGACCTCTTTCTTTTCTTTGCATTTTGATCAATTGCCAACACAGGAGCTGCTGAGCTAGAGGACACATCATCCTTTTTGATTCCTTGCTCAGCGGTTTGCAGAAAATTATGGAATTCCATTATTGAGCCTTCTCTCTCATTCATATTCATCTTATATGAGATTACAAACTGATTGTAGACAGCTGGCAGACTGGACAAAATTATGGTGATAATACTCAAAAAGTCAAGTTTTTGCGTGCTATTTTCTCACATTTTTAGCCAAATTATGGATGAAAACATTTGAAATATACATTTTTATACTAAATTTCAAGATGATGGCTAAAATATAGACGATGCTTCAAGAATCAACCAAAAAGATCTAAAAACGAGTAAAATAGAGCACAAACGATCAACGAATCTTCCGTTCACGCATTTAAGCACAATTTAAGCTATACTTGGAATTATGACCTCTAACTTATGTCATTTTCTTCGTTAGGAAATTTCGAAACCGTGAGCGCGAGAATCACTCAAAACGGATAAACGACGAAGAAGTTATGCCAAATCGAAGAAACGGAGAACCAACGGACCGAATACGACTAGACACATACCGTATACGGCTGGACCAGACCGTATACGGCGGGACACAGACCGTATACGGCCTGTGTATACCATATACGGCCTGTGCCCAGCCGTATACGGCCCAGTCCAGCCATATACGGTTGACGCCCACCCGTATTTGCTCCAGTCCACCCGTATACGGCCAAAACCAACCGTATTTCGTGTTCAGGCAATAAAAATGACATTTTTATACGGCTGTGCGATACGGTTGTGCATTTGGAGGTTGGAATACGGTTGAAGAATACGGCTGCGCGTTTCCTATATATATGAGGCTTCACCTCCCATTTTCAATATCACATCAATTCACACTTCACTCTCTCACTACTCTCTCTCTAGATTTTATTTACGTTTTTCATTTTTAGTTTTAGTTTCTCTCTCTAGGTTCTCTCTAGTCTCTCTCTCTCTAGTTTCTCTCTCTAGAAACTAGTGGAAAGATTAGGGGGAGAATCCGTAACTTTTAGAGTAGTTATGTAGTGTAGTTCATAGAAGCTAGCATTTGTAATACTTGGGATATTTTTCGGCGAAATACAAGTGTTATTCTGTTCGCAATTTTTTACGGGTAATATCTATCCTTTCTTATATTAATTCGTCATAATGTTCTTGTTTGATGTTTGTGATTTATTAATGTTGGAAATGTTTATTGCCATGCTTTGTGAGTAGTTGCTTGATTGTTTGCCAAGATTTAGATAGTTGTAATTAGGTATGATTAATGGAATTATTAAACCTTGTATCTGTCTAAACTTATCATGCATCTAGACCTAGTTATGGATCACCCTTTCCAGTAGTTCACGTGACTATCACCTTAGCTGTAGGCCTAAGTTACGGTAGATTGTTATCTGTATGTTTGTACGAATCAATGTTTGTTACTGTAATTCGGCTAAAGTACTGGGTATAGCGATGGAAACACCACTGGTGTAGTACAACCGTGGAAGCCCCGGAAACAGCCGTTGGTACCGACCTTGTGACCTACCTAGTAACCCTAGAATATGGTCTAGGAACCGTAGAGCTGTGAAAATGCTACAGTACATCGTAGGTCTTCCTCTGGTTACAAAGCTATGGAAATACATTAACTAAAGTACACCGTAATGGTACCTAGGGTTAGTAAACATGTGGAAGAGCTATAGTACATCGTAAACCTACCTCTGGTTACAAAGGCTGTGGAAATGCTTATAGCACTTTACACCGTTATTGTACCTAGGGTTAGTTAGCTATGGAATGGTTGTAGTACACTGTGAACCTACCTCTGGTTACAAGTTATTGTGGAAAATGGTTAGGGTGATGTACACCGTAAATGTACCTAGGGTTAGCAAGCTGTGGAAGAAGTAAATGCACTGTACACTGCTAGTGTTCCTAGGGATGAATGACTGATCGCAAAGGAGGGATCTAGATCATGACAGAAGTATTTGAGCTAATTACAACCTAAGAGAATGAGTCTAGAAACGAAGGTCAAGCCCAGCAGTGGTTCAGGATTCCTAAACCCCTAGACTCTACAAAACTGATAGTTTAGAATACAAAGTTAATAAACAGTACACGATTAGATAATAACATTTAGACTTAGGTGTTAAGAAAGGTCAAAATAACCTGAGGGCAGTCTGTTACCTTATTCCTGCACCCTTAATGGGTCACTTGTCATAACCATGCAGTGTGGGGGGTTGAGCAGCCTGTTCTGATCAGAATCACGATAGCCTAGGTACTCAGTGACATACTAATTTAGAATCTAGCTAAAGAAGTAGGGTCCTAGTGTTTACACCTATAGTTTACTTGTCTGTTAGCTAAATGTGTCCCAGTAATGCACTATCCCTAAATCATGGTGAACCACGTCTCCGTCATCTTTAAGTGTTACATTTATGCTAGCTTCCCTTTTATTTCATGTTTAAGTAGTTTAAATTAGAAAACCGAATATAAAACCTATCCAACTATCAAAACCCCATCTTATTTACTAAGTTATCCAAACGAGCGCTGCTTCAATTCTACCGTCATGAGGAACGACCCTGGATCATCCTTACCACTTACTAGTATCAGGTACTCGTACCTAGTATCAGTACGTTGTTCGGAAGGTTTAGGTTCTGGCAATTTCGAAATTTAAAACTACCCATGATGCCGCCGCGAGCGTGAGGTCCGCAACGACAGGAGGCGATTCAATGACCGACCGTTTGGGGTGCATCAAGTTTTTGGCGCCGCTACCGGGGACGGTAGTACGATTTGGAGCTTGTTTAGATAAAGTAGTTTTTAAGAGATCCTTTTGACTAGGATTCACCATCCCTGTCATAAGTTACTTTCTGCCCGTAGATTAGAGTAGCTTAATTAACTTAGCGTAGTTTAGATTAAACTCCCTTCTCAATCCAACTTTAATTCTTCAACCTTCTTCGTGTGCTGTCTTTTCTGAAAACTTGGAAAAATGGCAACTCAACAACAACTAAAGGATCAAATTGATAGTCTGTTTAAATCAATCCAAGATAGATATAGGAGTAATGCCCAAGTAGATAATGAGTGGCAAAGGTGTAGTATGAATTTTTCGGATAACATAGGGTGCTTAGCTCCTCAATCACAAAATCATTATGACCCTTATGCTTTCCAAACATATCAATACCAACCTTACTATCCCCAACCATTCACTGTCTACCAACAATCATCTTACCCTGTATTTGAACCACAACCATGTGAGAGTTATAACTTGAGAGATATGCTTTCACCTTTTTGCAACCGACTTGAGCAATCACTTAAAGACCAAGAGGACATGCTTAGAAGATGTACTGATAAGATGTCTAAAATAGAAGAACTAGTCAAAGCGAGAAGTAATGAAACTAGGGATCAAGCTACAACTGATTATAAGCTACAGGAAGATGATGGGCACTCACACACCACACCTACTTCACTTGACACAGACTTCCATTTTCATGAGTCTGGTTGCAAACTTTCTTCTAATCCTACAACTACCCAATCTTCTAAATCTTCACTTCCACCCACTCTTAACCTATCAATGTCCAAGACCGACGAAGAGTTCATTCTAGAGGAGCTCTCCGAACCATTGCAACTCAAAACTTTCGGCCGGGGTGACGAGTATGACGAGGTAGACGAGGAGATAGAAATGGAGAAACCGGAGGAGGAGATTTACAAAGAAGACTCAGCTTCAAAAGGACAGAATAAATGTGCACCGACTCTGAGAAATGATGTCATTCCAATTCAAACCGACGTGGTTAATACTATCCCATAACTAGTTGTGGTTGATGATTTCCCATATATCTCTCTGGATGAATCACCCCTTGATCTAGTTAAACCATCTGTTGCCTTAGAAATACCAATTTCCCAAGTAGTTGATGACAATGTTGCGACAAGATTGGAGATGTCAATGGACTCTGTCCCACCTCCATGCCGAGAGTACAACATTATCATCAGCCAAAAGACCATAAGAAGTAAGGTGGGTTCTGCGTCAAGGTTGCCCTACAAACCATCTCTCCACTACATAATGACATACATTTTATAGAGAGATAAGGACCTCTTTGACCTGCCCATTTTGAAAAACCAAACTGAGAAAGTACAAGAAGTTGAGAGATTTATTATACCTCAAGTAAAACAAATCACTCACTTCGACGTACCTTCTCATCTGATTGGACATACCCTAGGAATAACCTGCTTTAACTACATAGGTATGTGCCAATACTATCACTTGTGTCTACTGATGGATACAAGTGAACTAGGATTTCCTGAAATATAGCGCTAGAGTCAGGCTCGAGACTCGAACAAAAACAAGCGCTTCTCGGGAGGCAACCCGTGTCTAACATAGTAGTAATAGTAGTAAACTAACCTCAATAAGTAGAAAATGAAACCCCTTAAAATCATGTTCAAAAGTCTTCTTCAATTTAAGTGAACAAAAAGGAAATGATTTTCAAAAAGACTTGGAAATTAAAATTTCATATTCGTTGAAGTCAAGGTTTTTGAAATCTAAAGTCAATCTTTTACTAAAAATCTGAAACTTTCCTTCTCCTACTTGTTTGGACTTCATTGATCTATTCACCATTATCTTAAGTTCTTAACATCCTTTCACTTGCAAACATGGAACCCTGCTAGAAGTTTTATTTAGCTGCCTTAGTCATCATATACACCCACTCACATATTTCGAGCATTTGAGGTACTTACATTTCTATGAACATACATAAGATCTATCAATGCCTTATAACATGATTTGTATGTCAATATGTGTATTATGCTTGAACTCGTTTAAAAATATGTGATTTGGAAATCTTTATACTTGGCTGCCTGATTTAACAGAATTTACTAGTATTTCCATATCTGTTGTTTGTATTATAGGCAGTCGGCGCTTTTAAGAGTGTGATTAAACTCGAAGTCATACACTGGTTTGTTTTCCAAAAACCTTCACTTTTAAAAATCTTTCGAAAACCAGTGAATCTATGACCTTGGGAATAATCACATGTCTATTAGATCACATTTGTCTGCTCTATTGTTTGTACAAATGCCTAACAAACAGGGACCGATGCCTATGGATGGAGAATCTTTGAGTATAATGGAGGAATAACAAGGGGAGCATTATCATTCATTAGATTTGGAAACTTTGGAGCATTGCCTATTATGGGAAATGATATATCTTTAGGAGACAAAAGATGATCACATTTTAGTTCTTTCGGAATTATTCATCGAGCAAATGACCTCGACATACACCATATGTTCCCAACATTCCATAATCCAACCATACCTTACCACATCCTTGGTTGCTAGAAGAGCGTTTTATGGAACCCAGAACCACCATCACCATAACCACATCCAGCCACCCTCCACCCATTCACACTTATCATTACCACCATTGGGGACCATGAAGCACCACAACGCTAGCAGTATTTTCCAGCTTATAAGTATTCAACGCTTAACCATAGGAATATAAGTTGATCAAGGAATGGACATTAAGGGATTAAAGACGGGATTGAAATGGAAGCTGGAGATCTCTTCTGATAAGAACAACATTACATTCATTCCATCATTTTGTCGGAGAAGATCCTGGGTGATAGAAGTTTATGGCCATCAGATCCAGCACTTTCATTCATCATGAGCTATTAAGTTACATCAGTGGCTCACGATGATTAGGATCCTTGACCATTATCTCTATCAAGCATTTGGTGCATCTTGGTTGATTCTGCCTGCTTCATGATGATGTTATCACTTCATTTTCTACAATCTATCCATTTAGTCTGAGTTATTTTTGAGAGAAGTTGGTGGATGGTTTTGAATGAAGAATATACCACATGAGCTAGAGTACACTTCATGAAGACGGACTCTGAGCCAGCATATAGTGGTGGCGACGCAGTCTACTTTTCAGATTCTCAGCTCGTAGCCATATAGGGGAGTTTCCTCGTTCTTATCCTTGTTTTGATATGATCATTTTGTTCTATTTTTATCGTTAAAATAATAAAAGTAGTCTATACCATATCCTAAGCTTATCACTAAGTGTGGGATTCCAGCCCAAAACAAACACTTAAGAAACATTTTTCGATATGTTCAAACTCTAAGTGTGGGATTTCACTTTCAGTAAATTCGCAACTCAAGAGAACATTAGGGACAATGTTCCTCTAAGTGTGGGATAGCGGTATAGAATACCTTAGGTTAGATTCTTATTTCCAAAAGTAAACTCGGAAAATGTTCCTCAATTTTAAAACCTCACTTTTTCTTAAAAATTTTCAAAATTTTTTGAATTAAAATGTCTTGAGAGGAATCATTTTCATATATGAGTAAGGTATTTTGGAAAATAAGATTAAATAAGTTAGGAATTTCTTGAGCTGAAATGATGATCTAAAAGGGGCATGGCATGGCTAGGCACATACAACCCATACTTGCAGTGAGGTATCTTGAGCCCATGAAAAGCATTCATTTTAAATGCTTCACTATTCATTTGATGAGAGTGTGCCGATGCATGCATCCGGAATTAGAACTTGCTCCTGATATGCAATTCGAGACCACATTGGTAGAGTACCGTACGCAGTATAGGTGCAATTAGAGTACCTTGACATTCCTTAGGATTTAAACCCCTTTTTACATATCTCTTCAAGCCCAAAACCCTTCCAACACTCATTTTCAGTGTTGATGATCCGCCTAGAATACCCTGTTGAGCCTTAGCCTTTTCGTTTCTTTAAAACCTAAATTTTAAGCCCATTCACTTCCACACCCACCAAAACCTTATCTTAGAAGTTTTAAATTTTTGAAAAACGTTATTTAGGTATTCTTTTTGCTTTCACTCAAAAATCACAAAATTCGTGTTTACTCAAAACTCCTCGCGTGCGTTTCTATGATCAATATTCAAGGATCGAGAGTCTTATGGTGCGAAAAATTGGCACCAAGTAAATTCAAAATTGTCAAAAGCGTGAAAAAATGAAAGTAAGAAAGGATTTCAAAAGGGCAATAAAATAAAAATGCCTTAGAAATTCCTTGGCAAAGAAGTTCTAGGCCAATAAATATAGGGGGAAAAAAAAGAGAAATGAAAAGAAAAGAAAAGAAAATTGAAATAAAGCTAAGTGCTTCAAATCTCCTAAAAACTCCGATCTCATAAAAGTATAAATCCTCCATGTGTTTTCAAAAGATAGAAGTCAAAATAGCTATCTTCTTCCCTTACCGTTTTCCGTTTCCGTTTTCATTGAAAAGTTTGTCTAAATAAAATTTTTCATAAATTTAAAGGTCCTAAGATAAGCAAAACCCTTGAAACAAAATTCCCACTTATCCATACCCTTTAACCCTCACCAAACATTACAACCCATTTGAATGTCCTGGGATAATTAGCACCGTCCTCACCTAAGTGGTGGAGATATGATTCTCGAGCAAGCCTATGACGATGGATGTTGCATGACTGGCGTTTGAGCGATTTCGTTTGTTTAGAATGATAGGTAACCCAAAACACTTATGAGTGAATTGAGTGACCACCTGGTGAGATCGCCTAGTCGTGTATATTCCAAAAATCACATGCCCAAGAGAGTCATTTTGTGCTTCTGAAATGAATACCTTATTTTCTTTTATTTTTCAGGATATGTTACTTATGTATGGAGATGTTTGCTCTTAATATATTTTGATTCACCCAAAATGCATTTACACTTTCAAAAATTTTCATTGGGAAGCAAGTGAGAAATTTGAGTTTTGCTTGAGGACTAGCAAAGTCTAAGTGTGGGATATTTGATAACACGTGAAAAGTCAAGTTTTTGCGTGCTATTTTCTCACCTTTTTAGCTAAATTATGGATGAAAACATTTGAAATATACATTTTTATACTAAATTTCATAATGATGGCTAAAATATAGACAATGCTTCAAGAATCAACCAAAAAGACCTAAAAACGAGTAAAATAGAGCACAAATGATCAACGAATCTTCCGCTCACGCATTTAAGCACAATTTAAGCTATACTTGGAATTATGACCTCTAACTTATGTCATTTTCTTCGTTAGGAATTTTTGAAACCGTGAGCGCGAGAATCACTCAAAACTGATAAATGACGAAGAAGTTACGCCAAATCGAAGAAACGGAGAACCAACTGACCGAATACGGTTGGACACAGACCGTATACGGCTGGACACAAACCGTATACGGCCTGTGTAGACTGTATACGGCCTGTGTAGACCGTATACGGCCTGTGCCCAGCCGTATACGGCCCAGTCCAGCTGTATACGGTTGGCGACCACCCGTATTTGCTCCAGTCCACCCGTATACGGCCAAAACCAACCGTATTTCATGTTCAGGCAATAAAAATGACATTTTTATACGGCTGTGCGATACGGTTGTGCATTTGGAGGTTGGAATACGGTTGAAGAATACGGCTGCGAGTTTCCTATATATATGAGGCTTCACCTCCCATTTTCAATATCACATCAATTCACACTTCACTCTCTCACTACTCTTTCTCTAGATTTTATTTACGTTTTTCATTTTTAGTTTTAGTTTCTCTCTCTAGGTTCTCTCTATAGTCTCTCTCTAGTTTCTCTCTCTAGAAACTAGTGGAAAGATTAGGGGGAGAATCCGTAGCTTTTAGAGTAGTTATGTAGTGTAGTTCATAGAAGCTAGCATTTGTAATACTTGGGATATTTTTCGGCGAAATACAAGTGTTATTCTGCTCGCAATTATTTACGGGTAATATCTATCCTTTCTTATATTAATTTGTCATAATGTTCTTGTTTGATGTTTGTGATTTATTAATGTTGGAAATGTTTATTGCCATGCTTTGTGAGTAGTTGCTTGATTGTTTGCCATGATTTAGATAGTTGTAATTACGTATGATTAATGGAATTATTAAACCTTGTATCTGTCTAAACTTATCATGCATCTAGACCTAGTTATGGATCACCCTTTCCAGTCCTTCACGTTACTATCTCCTTAGCTGTAGGCCTAAATTACGGTAGATTGTTATCTGTATGTTTGTACGAATCAATGTTTGTTACTGTAATTCGGCTAAAATACTGGGTATAGCGATGGAAACACCACTGGTGTAGTACAACCGTGGAAGCCCCGGAAACAGCCGTTGGTACCGACCTTGTGACCTACCTAGTAACCCTAGAATATGGTCTAGGAACCGTAGAGCTGTGAAAATGCTACAGTACATCGTAGGTCTACCTCTGGTTACAAAGCTATGGAAATACATTAACTAAAGTACACCGTAATGGTACCTAAGGTTAGTAAACATGTGGAAGAGCTATAGTACATCGTAAACCTACCTCTGGTTACAAAGGCTGTGGAAATGCTTATAGCATTTTACACCGTTATTGTACCTAGGGTTAGTTAGCTATGGAATGGTTGTAGTACACTGTGAACCTACCTCTGGTTACAAGTTATTGTGGAAAATGGTTAAGGTGATGTACACCGTAAACGTACCTAGGGTTAGCAAGCTGTGGAAGATGTAAATGCACTGTACACCGCTAGTGTTCCTAGGGATGAATGACTAATCGCAAAGGAGGGATCTAGATCATGACAGAAGTATTTGAGCTAATTACAACCTAAGAGAATGAGTCTAGAAACGAAGGTCAAGCCCAGCAGTGGTTCAGGATTCCTAAACCCCTAGACTCTACAAAACTGATAGTTTATAATACAAAGTTAATAAACAGTACACGATTAGATAATAACATTTAGACTTAGGTGTTAAGAAAGGTCAGAATAACCTTAGGTCAGTCTGTTACCTTATTCCTGCACCCTTAATGGGTCACTTGTCATAACCATGCAGTGTGGGGGGTTGAGCAGCCTGTTCTGATCAGAATCACGATAGCCTAGGTACTCGGTGACATACTAATTTAGAATTTATCTAAAGAAGTAGGGTCCTAGTGTTTACACCTATAGTTTACTTGTCTGTTAGCTAAATGTGTCCCATAATGAACATCATCCCAGTAATGCCCTATCCCTAAATCATGGTGAACCACGTCTCCGTCATCTTTAAGTGTTACATTTATGCTAGCTTCCCTTTTATTTCATGTTTTAAGTAGTTTAAATTAGAAAACCGAATACAAAACCTATCCAACTATCAAAACCCCATCTTATTTACTAAGTTATCCAAACGAGCGCTGCTTCAATTCTACCGTCGTGAGGAACGACCCTGGATCATCCTTACCACTTACTAGTATCAAGTACTCGTACCTAGTATCAGTACGTTGTTCGGAAGGTTTAAGTTCCGGCAATTTCTAAATTTAAAACTACCCATGATGCCGCCGCGAGCGTGAGGTCCGCAACGATAGGAGGCGATTCCTGGACCAACCGTTTGGGGTGCATCATATGGCGATGGAAAACTCCTTGTCAAACATCATATCTAATGATTCCAACCTATCAAAGTACCCTTTCATCTCCAAGACGAAAGCATAGATAGATGCTCCAGGTTTGGGCTTGCAAGCCATGAGGGACTTGACCACATCAAGGCGTTCTTTGCTTGCCTTGGCCTGAAACATTTCCTTAAGCTGTTGGTTCATTTCATAAGCCCAAGTATTCTCAAAAGTCTTTTGCAATTCAAGGCTCATGGATGATGCCATGATACAAGACACTTTATTCGCATCATCATAATGTTTCCGGTGTGCCTCAATCTCCTCTTGGGTTGAGTCTTCATCAATCACGGGAATCTACTCATCGAGAACATACTCCTTGTTCTCGTACCTCAAGGTAAACCTTAGGTTACGCATCCAATCCATATAGTTTGGACCAGTCAGTCTTTCCCTTCCAATAACCGAGAGTAGTGAGAAGTTCGAGTTATGTGCGGGATTGGGGACGGGAGGATTATTACCATTGTAGAAGACATCGATAAGATAAACAGTTTTAGTTAGTTTGAATATTCCTTAATTAATTACCCAATTTTAAAATTAAGGCTAGGATCCATATTTTAGATTCGCTTTATGAAGAGGTTTGCTGTAATCATATCACGAATTTATTTTAGGTAGACAATGCTCTTGTCAATTTCACTCTCTGTGAAATTCCTAGTTCTTTTGAGATTCATTTATTTCCATCAATGGCATGTTAATCTCGAATATGCTCATCTACCATTCATGACTGGTATGCCGAGGATCATGAACAAGATGGTGAACTTAACCATGCAAAACCCGCGTGGTCCCCGACCCGAGTACGCTCGAGAATCGCAAGTTCCACATCACCTCTCAATATGTTTTCATATTAATGTGCCGGTAAACCACACACGCTCCATTAACAGTCCATACGAAAGATGTGCGGTTTTTATGGATTAGCATACTATTCACGTTTTTAGTATCTAGAACGGGATTTTGTTTTAGTACTTTTAGGTCATACTTTTGATCTTGACATCATCCTATCAAAAGTCCTCGGTAGCTCCATCGAACGCACAAAGAAGCGGAGAAGCAGGTCAGCACGAAACCTATTAATAACCTGACTTCTTTAGGGAAGCTGAGCGACCCACCTTATACTTCTCTTATAGTTTGTTCACTATGGGTGAGCCGATTTATCAATTGACTAACGATGTATTTAACCTTAATGATACATATACTTATAGCTCATAATATATGTAATGTCCCTCTTTAAACTCTTAAAGTCCACGGTTCTATTTTAAAACATTTTAAAATTTGAGGGTATATTTTAAAACAATTTAAAATATAGGGTCTAAAGTGTAAATTCTTTTTACCGATTTAGACAAGCCAATTTCCAATTTATCTTTACCTACATACTATTACAGATAATTAAATGCTAATATTTATTAAGCTATGGCTCTGATACCACTGTTGGGTTTTCTATTCCCTAACTAGATTAATATACGCAGCGGAATTATAACAAAATTAATCTAAGGCAATTAGGAAACTAAACCCTAAGGGATCTTAACTTGAATAAATAAAAGCAATAAGATAAATAGATAAAGAGGAAATTACTAACCTTTGAGAAAACTAATTTCTCACGCGCAGACGATCTTGCAGAGCTTCCTTAATTACTTGGAGGCGAGTGCCCAAACTAGAACACCTCTAATGGCTCACACCCACGAACAAAGAGAAATTCCCAAGTCTCCTAAGGTCATGACTCAAGGTCGCAAAACTCTTACAAGGAGAAGGAGTAAGAAAGAGAGAAGAAGAATTGAAACTATTCAATTCAAAAGGTATAAGGAAAAATTAAGGGGTAGGCCCCTATTTATAGAGGAGGAAGAATGCCTTGGGTTTCATATCCCAGCCGATGTGGGACAGACATCCATACGGCGTATGGATCTTCCATAAGGCGTATGGATGGTGATTCCACCGCCTTACAAACCCTAGCATCCATACAGCGTATGGAACTTCCATACGGCATATGGATGGAGATTTCAGAATTCCTTTTTCTTTTAGTTTCTAATTAATATCCAATTAATAAACTAATCAAAATATTAATTCCAATTAATATTATCTCTCATTTATTTCTCTTACTGTTCATTGAGGGCGACCCAAAAAGGACTCAACTTTTAACGATAATCTTACCAATTTAGTTATGACCTTGGACACTATTCTAACAGGAGGGTTTACACTCAATCCCAGTAAGATTGACTATGCCTCCCTTGGCAGCGTCTCCATCTGGAAATGGTACGTAAATATCATACACTGGTAGTTGTAGAACATTGAGAATGGTGTTTGCAGTGATGATAATCTTTTTGGCTCCATTATCAATAAAACCCTGGATTTGAGAAACCCCATTAACAACTGAATGAGTGCAGGTAAACCAAAACTCACTTAGCCATTCAGGGTTCATCTCACCAGGCGATAATGTTAGAGCAGGGAGAATAAAATGATTGTTTATAAAGTTGATTATCTCTGCATACTCTGTTTTTGATGTTTTTAGATTTGCCACAAAATTGCTTTTGGGAAATGTTACGACAAGATTCTCGCTGACTGCAGAGGCTCGAAGTGCTTTAATCTCTGCAGATGGAGTGTAAGAGTTTAAGAAAAATTTTGTTCTTGCCATTTTAGAACCCTAAAATTGATTTTGAAGATGTAAAGTTTATTTTGGGGTTTTGAAAATGAGAGGTATTGTTGCAGATTAATCAAATGAGGTAAAGATGAAAATATTTGGTAAGTCCCTGATTTATAGGGTATACCCACTTGATTAATCTTGTGATTCAAAATAGACCATCGTGGACGATGGTGTTGGTTGTGGTAGTGGTATAAGGGTGATGATGGTGGAGCGTGGCATTAATGATGATGGGAGTGGTGCGCCGGAAAAATGCACTGACGTAAGAAAGAGAGTGTCAGAAATGCGACTTTTACGTTGTACCATAAAACATTTATTAAAAATTGTTAAATTAAATACGAAATGTATTAAATATAACGAATGTTTGTCGATTGATTTTCCCATTAATGATATCTCAGGGAGTGCCTGAAGATATATAATCAATGTGTATTGATTATCCACCATATATTTTTGATTTTTGAAAGAAATATGAAATATCATAAAGAAATATATAGATTTATGTTTTACTAAAGATTATACTCACTTATTCAATCATAACTTAGAATATTGATCAAATCAGTTAGAGTTAATGTTTTAGATGGAACACAAGTCTATATATTTAACTTTAGATAGATATATTTGATTGATGAAACTGTTAATGATATATTTTGCACTAGACTAGTATTTCTCTTGGAATTGAACTTGCTGACTAATCATAACTTAGAATATTGATTAAGTCACTAAGATGTGATATCCAAGTGGAAATATAAGTCTAATAAAATATACAAATGCCTGATTTTATGTTGAAAACAAGTTCCAGATTATTATTAAGATTTAACATATATCCTATCAATAATTTCATTCGCTGATTAGATCAATTAGAAGAAATCTATCGACCAGCTAAATATCCAATCAAATAATAAGATAGAACTTATTTGATTTTATAGTTTATTAAAATAGATTACCTTAACATACTGAACACTCAACTCACTGATTAGATCAGTTAGAGGTAGTAGATCAGTGAGTAAGATGATCTATAAAAATGAACCATAGAATCATAAAAAAATAAACTGAAATAAATAAACGAATTTATACAATTTATTTATTCATTTACGTTTAGCATACCAAGCTCGCTGATGAGAAAGTTAAATCTCTTCTCATCCAAAGGTTTTGTAAATAAGTCAGCGAGTTGGTAGTCAGCTGGAATGAAATGAAGTTCAATATCACCTTTCATCACATAGTCCCTGATGAAATGATATCGTACATCAATGTACTTTTTCCTTGAGTGCATCACTGGATTATTTGCAATGGCTATGGCACTTTGACTATCATAATATATTGGTATTTCTGTGATGTCAAATCCACAGTCAGCGAGTTGATTTCTCATCCAGAGAATTTGAGCTGTACATCCACTAGCAGCAACATATTTAGCTGGACCAGCTTACAAGTTTTCTCCAAGAAACTGACAGCTACCAGATGTACTTTTTCTATCCAACTTGCATCCAGCATGATCAGAATCAGAATATTCTTTCAGCGAGAAATCTGAACCAGAAGGATACCAGAGACCAAGATTTGGTGTACCCTTCAAATATCTGAATATTCGTTTAACAGCGAGTAGATGTGATTCCTTTGGATCAGCTTGATACCTAGCACATAGACATGTAGCAACCATAATGTCTGGTCTACTTGCATTGAGATACAATAGCGACCCAATCATACCTCTGTAAGCAGTAATGTTTAATTTTTTACCATCAGAATCAGCATGTAATTTCATTGCAGATGACATTGGTGTTGTAAGGGATGAGCAGTTAGTGAATTCAAATTTCTTTAATAAATCTTTAACATATTTATCTTGATTTATAAAAATTCCAGTTTTGGTTTATTTTATTTACAGACCAAGGAAAAATGTTAATTCATCCATCATGCTCATTTCAAAACTTTTAGTTATGAAATCAGAAAATTCCTTGCACATGTCACTGTTAGTAGACCCAAAAATGATATCATCAACATATATTTGGACTAATATGACATCTCTCTTATTTCTCTTAATAAATAATGTGCTGTCAATCTTTCCTCTGACATAGCCACATTTTATTAGATAAATAGAGAGAGCATCATACCAAGCTTTAGGAGCCTGTTTTAGTCCATACAGGGCTTTATCCAGTTTATAAATATAACCAGGATATTTTGGATCAGTGAATCCAGGTGGCTGCTCAATATACACTTCTTCCTGCAGCTTGCCATTCAGAAAGACACTTTTCACATCCATCTTATATACTTTAAAATTCTTGTGCACTGCATAAGTTAGAAATAGCTTGATTGCTTCAAATCTGGCCACTAGTGCAAAGGTTTCATCATAGTCAATGCCTTCTTGCTGATAGTAACCTTGTGCAACCAGTCTAGCCTTGTTTCTTACAACTACACCACATCATCCATTTTGTTTCTGAACACCCATCTTGTTTCAATCACTGATTTACCAGCAGGATGTGGCACTAACTTCCATACTTTGTTTCTATCAAACTGGGCAAGCTCTTCTTGCATAGCTGATATCCAGTTATGATCAGTGAGTGCTTCATCTACCTTCTTTGGTTCCATCAGTGAAACAAAGCTAACAAACAAACAAAAGTTAGCAGTTGCTGATCTTGTCTGGACTTTGGATTGTGGATTACCAATAATTAATTGATTATCAATGTGTTTTGTCCACTTATTCATTCGCCGAGGTTCAGTAGTGACTATTTTATCATGTGTTTTTCCTTGTGACAGACCAGCATTGGAACAGTGTGTGTTATTGCTTTGTGTGTTGTTATTTGGACAGTGCATTGGTGATGGTTGGTTGTGATTAGGCAAAGATGATGTTCCTGGATTATTCTTAGCTGAAGTAGAGCTATAATTGTTTTCAGGGACATTATCATCCCCTTCAGAATCTGATGAGAAATTTTTATATTTCTCATCATTTGCTTTCCTTTTATCTGATGAGCCACTATCCATTTTATTTAATTCATTAAAATCAAGAGATTCATAATCTTTTGGATCAGTGAGTGACTCATCATAAGCTTCATCAAAGGTAACATCCATTGACTCTTCAATGCATTCTCTCCTATTATTATAGACCCTGAAGGCCTTAGAGATCATTGAGTAACCAACAAATTTACCTTCATCAGCTTTTGGATCAAACTTGCCTAAGTGATCTCTTTTGTTTAAGACATAACAGGTACTGCAAAAAATATGGAGAAAACTTATATCGGGTTTTCTCCTCCTTAACACCTCATATGCTGTCTTATCATGTCTTTTGACGATTAGTGACCTGTTCCGAGTAAAGCAAGCAGTACTCACAGCTTCTGCCCAGATATAGGTTTTAAGACCAGCATCAATGAGCATTGACCTGACAGATTCAATTAAGTTTCTATTTCTCCTTTCAGCAACCCCATTTTGTTGGGGTGTCCTTGGTGCTGAGAAGTTTTGAGAAATACCTTTGAAATCACAAAAAATTTCCAGGTCAACATTCCTAAATTCAGTGACATTATCACTTCTTGAATGTTTTACCAAACTACCATTTAAGTTTTCCTTTTTCTTGATAAAGGATATAATCTCGCGGGCAGCTTCATTTTTGGTCTTGAGAAAGAATACCCAAGTGTATCTGGAGTATTCATCCACAACTACCAAACAGTATCTCTTTCCACCAAGACTTAGAGTACTCACTGGACCAAACAGATCCATATAAAGTAGATAAAAACATTCAGTAACTGATGATGTCTGTTTACTTTTGAAAGATGAACTGTGATGCTTTCCATTCCCATACGCTGAACAAAGCTTATCATTATAATAAGACAATTTTGGTAGTCTAGTGACTAAGTCATTCTTGCTTAATTTATTGATTGCTTTTAGATTCAAATGATAAAGACGCTTATGCCATAACCATTTTTCTTCTGAAACAGTTCTGGAATAGAAGCATGTCCCTGACTGGGCTGAGTCCACATTGACAATATATGTATTTCCTTTCTCGTTAGCAGCCAACACATCACTCCCTTTCTTGTTGTAAACAACACCAGCTTCATGATCAAATAGCACTTTATTTTTGGAGTCACAAAACTGACTTATGCTTAATAAATTATGCTTCATTCCCTCCACATATGCAACTCTCTTAAACATAACATTGCCATTGGTTAGCACATCATATCCTCTTGTATTTCCCACCTTATTATCACCAAACACTACATTAGGACCTCTTTCATCCTGGTAGTCACTGAGCAGGGACATACATCCGGTCATATGTCTGGAACAACCACTATCCAGATACCAGATAGTCTCTCTAAGAATGCCCTTGTAGAGAGTTTCAGGGTCCCATCCAGACGCTGAACATTTATGAGCGACTTATTTGATGTCTTCTTGAAAAACATCATCATCGGCCATCAAATAGTAATCTCTATCAAGGAAAATCATAGCTTCTTCTTCATCAGATGATGAAGATGAATCAGAATCACTGAATGATCCTTCTTCAACGACAAACCCTCTACCCTTTTTCTTTCCACTTTTGGAAAGTGCTTTGAGCTTCTTGTACTTTGCCTTGTACTTGTTGTATTTATCATTTCTGAAGCTCTGTTTTGGTTCAGGGTTTGGATTTACTGATTTGGATCTACAATCAGCTGCGAAATGACCAGGCTTGTCACACTTGTAACAATCACCTTTTGATTTGAAATTATCATATGCATGGACATAAGCGAATTGTTTTGATCTGGTATTCCTTTTGAAATTTGCAACTATCATAGCCATGTCTCTTTCCAGCTTTTCTAGACCCTCATCATAATCGTACTTTGACTGCTCTTCAGCTCCTTCACCTTCTTCATCAACTATCAGCGACTTTGAGCTTAACTTTGAAATTTTTGACTTCTGTTTCTGATCAATTTCATCAAGCTCAGCTACAAGGGCATTCGAAATCTTTTGACTACCAAGTGTTGCACGAATATGCTCATTTTGATCATTGGTTATAATATTACAAAGACGATCATCAACAAGATCAAGAAACATCATCATCCGAGACATCCAGGTTTCAATCCTAGAGGGATCAAACGTTGGAGATTTGGTAGTAGAACCATTTCCATTTTGATACTCAGAGTCCACACAACTATATATTGCATGAACTATATATTGCATGAAAAAAGGGAGAATTTTTATTTGTACAATATAGTTATCCATGTTAATTAAATTGTTTAAAGTTTTAAACTTATAAAACATATTTTTAATTCAGGTATTCTGATTCTTAAGTATTAGTATGATGCTTATCTAAGTTTTTGATGAAGATATATCTACTTTAGGACAAATAGAACTTAAGTGTGGGGATATTTGATAGCATCAAATAATATTTTATTTATATACTAATATTTCCCTATTTTTATACATTTTTATTGCATTTATTTGATATTAGATACTCATTTTGTTAATATTTGCAATTAGGTGTTTTGAATGGAGCTTGGATCAAAAGAAACGGAATTTGGATTGAAAACGGAAGAAAAGTGTAAAAGCTGAGTTTTCTGCTATGCGTTAGTATTTTGGCCATAACTTCCTCATACGAAGTCCAAATGAGTTGATTCAAAAGCCCAAATTTAGAGAACACATACAATATATAAAAAATTTAGATTTTTTAGAGAAGAATCCAGCCGGCGGATGAAGCTTTCAATCGGCGGCTGGATGCAAAATTAGCCAAGTCGGCTACGGAGCATTCTAGAAAGCTTGGAGAGTACGAAAAGTAATTCCAGCCGACGGCTGGAATCTCGAATCTGAAAACTATAAATAGAGGGCTCGTCCAAACCCTAGGATATACGAATTTTAGAGAGCAAAGTCGATTGTAAGGGTTAAAGCACGACTTAAGGTCGAATTTGGAGGCTAGGAGGCTAGGGATTGAAGACCAACAACCCTAACGAAGAATAATTCGGTTTCTTTCGATTCTTGATCTTTTACTTATTAGATGAACATTTATTTGTATTTAGATCTTGTTTGTTGCTATTTGCATATGGATTGATTTTCTTTAACATATTTACTAGATGAATGATAATTATATGATGATTTGATTATATGATTATGATATTCATGATATATAGTGACCACTTGTGTGAATTGATTAATAATTTAGGTTTATGTTTTAATGATAACTGAAAAGCCTGACCAGGTAATAGGTTAGAATTATAACTGGATTAAACTATAATTGATTAGATAATAACATTCGAGACCACGAAGTTAGTTAATCTTAATATTCGTTGAAGGGCTAATTAACATGATAGTAAATCCCGACCAAGGAAGCTATCTACATTTATATTTCAACATAAAATCAATTAACTAAATAGTAAACATATTTGAGAATTAACATATAATTATAGCTCGTCTAATTGAATATATCTCCTATCTATCTGATTTACCTTAAGAAGTCTTTAATTTACTTTAATTGACCGAGTTTAATCTAATTTAGTATCAAATTAAATATGTTCGCTCGGAACTAAAACGTCCCCCTTTTATCTGTAATATTAATTGTAAATATTGGAATTAATTAATTATTTTAATACCGTTCCTGTGTTCGATACCTGGACTTACTTTAAAGCTATATTATACAAACGGGTATTCTTGTCTGGCTTGTGTGATAATATTACTTTAGTATTTCTATTTATTTAAAACTTGTTATTTTGAACTCTAATCACACGACATCAAGTTTTTGGCGCCGCTGCCGGGGAGCGGTGATTTAAAATTTTTAATTTTCCTCCTGTATATATATTTTTGTCCATTGTTGGTCAATCAAAAAATCGGCTCACCCATTGTGAATACAACACAACAGAGGTATAAGGAGGGTCGCTCTGCTTTCTGAAATGGGTAGGTTTTTAATACGCTTCGCGCTGACCTATTTCTCCGCTTCTGTGTATGATCAGTGGAGCTACCGAGGACTTTTGATTAACTTTGTAAGTCGATTTTTATTAGAATTTTTAGTTAGTTTTTATTTTATTTTCTTTTCTACTCTTTTTCTTTTAGTTTAACAGGTATGTATCAAAACATAGATGATATTCCTGTGATTTTTCAAAACTCGAGAAACGATTCCATGATGATTGAGGAGAAAATGAATCGATCTTTTGATAACATGATGACATTACTCTCGAGAGCTACGCAAAATTCGGAAACTTCAAGAAAGCGAATGGAAGAATTCAAGGTAGAATTTTGGAACCAAGATCCAATTGTTACAGATATGGAAAGCAACAAAGTGGAAAATCTTAACGAACCTAAAGTTGGAGGATATGAACCAAAGGCAAAACCAAATTTCAAAGATTACACGCCTTCACCTCATTACCCAACAGCCTTAAAGAAAGAAATTGTTAAAGATTAAACGCCTCCACCTCCGTATCCAGCCGCTTTGAATAGAAATTAAAAGGAAGTAAAATGATCGATTTTGCCAAAGCTTGAAAATGGTACTTTTAAAAGTTTATCTCGACCATTGATTATGAAAGCTACGCAATCTATGGAGACTTCAAGCGAAAACTTGGAAGATACCGAAACTATTGGCCACAGTCAAGGAGCTTCCATTCAACAAGTTGAGGGGATGGACAATCAATTCGATAAGTATCCTCAATTTTCTAATTCCTTTATCTCTAATGCAATTTCTAGTGACTTTAAAAAGGTAGCAGAAAAGGAAGTGGAATGTTCGATATTGCCTAAGCAAGATTATCAAGATTCTGATGAGGAATTGCTCTCGTTAATCAATTGTAATGACGAGAAAATCCTTGAATTGAAAAACCAATATGGGGTTATGATAGAAAGAGAATTAATATCCACTATGGATCCAGCTATTGACGAAAGTTCGTCATCACATCCTGAGGTGAACCAGCAGAAAAAGGATGATCAAACAATGGTAAGGATTGGAGAGGAAACAGAAAACATGAACTATGGTAATCAGATAGCAACCGAACCAGTTGAAATCCAAACGGTGGTTAAGTCGACGCAACCAACGATTGTAGTATCTATAAGCACAAGTTTATTATTTTACCAGTATGAAGATCCTTTTTGGCAATTCAAGCATAAGGAAAGTTTGTCGCAGTTTTTGGAAGATCATGAAGTATCTCAGAAAAAATAGTTACCTGCATTACACAATAAGTATCTCCGTACTTTAATTTTAATTAATTTACATTTAAAAGATATTTATCGATATTACCATCCATGCTTTACGTTAAGTGTGGGGAAAGTCACCGTATTTTCAGGTAAGTAAGGTTGAAGTCAAGCTAGTGACTCGAACAAAAACAAGCGCTTCTCGGGAGGTAACCCGTGTCTGTATATTATGTTGTATTTTTAACTAGTAGGTAGATTTATCTTAAATAAAAAAAAATAATAATAACTTTTTTATTTTTAAATTTTGCTGCTGATCTCGACCGACAATTGTCAAATTTAGCCACTCAATTATTGGGCTTAAATGATTTTTATTAATGGGCCGTAAAATTTTAATGATTTTAAACTGATGGGCTTAGTTTTCAAAATAAGCTTAACGATTTGGGCTTCTATCTAAGGTGGACCGGTTGTGGGCTTGATTAATTAAATTTCAACTGGGCCATAGAACCTGCGCTTATTCAAACATTGGATTTATAACCATAGTTGGGCTTGAATTAAAAATGTAGTATTGGGCTAGGTCCAACCGACGGTTGGGAGCCGGCGGTTTGAACCTTTTATGAGAAAATACCGAGGGCAACGGCAGTAGTTTCATCACTTGTTCACCACAAATTTTTACCAAAGTTTATTTTTGGTAGTTTTATTTTTAGTTTTAGTATATTTTATTTTTCGGTTTATTTTTCTTTTTAGTTGATCTAGATAGGTATAAGGCACCATAATTACTGTAATAGCTGCAATCAGGTAGGCGAATGTTTAGAATAAGAGATTTAGGCTAAATATATTAAATTACTATTGAGCTAGCCCGAATAGTACAACTGTTAATGCCACTTCTATTTACAGTTGGGCTTTATTAGGTCATTTAATTTTGGATCCAAACTGTTAGATTCGTATATATGGATGAAAGGAAATTAGGCCTAATTATTGGGTTTTAGATATAATTATTTGGTCTCTAGAAAAAAATTGATATATATTGAGTTAAACGGTTTTTGAATTTTAATAGGCTTAGAATTTATGAACCGAGACCTAAGTCTAACCGGCGGTTCGGGACTAATTATGAGATACAGTGAAAAGCAGTGGTTAATATGGTTATGGATTCTGTACTATCTTCAGAATTTTAATTTTAATTTTTAGTATTTTTTGGATTACTTACTGTAGTTTTTATTATTATGTATATTATCTGGTATGTTTAATTTGTTTGCTTGTTTACACTATTTAGAATGTCATTACTACTTTTTGGAGCTGGCAGTAAGTTCAGCTAACAATTGCATTTTTGGAATTTTCGAACTTCGTGGGTGTGTTCCCTGGAAACCCTCACGAGACTATAACTCGTCCACTCGGGATACCGAGGGGTTTAAAGGCTTATTGCATATGCTAAATGCAATCGTAATTGCCTACGGAAGTAAGCTGTTGTATATTAGAATAATGGATCAAGAATTACCAACAAAGACGAACTAGCCGAAGATATTTGCTTCAACAGTCAGGGAGTTTTTCATTCTAATTTCTTTTCTTCTTTTTCTCACTTTATTTTATATGTTTATATACAATGAGGATATTGTATAATTTAAGTGTGGGGAAGGGGTCGGTAGAAAAGAAATATTCATTTAATGTTTACTTGTCCTTTATATTATAAAATTTTCATAAATTTTCATCAAATTTAAAATTTTTTAAGTTAATAACTAAGTATTTATTAGTTATAATACCTTTGTTAAAAGTTTTGTTTGTATTTATAATTTTAGACTTTAATATGGATTAACTGTTTTGTACATATAATGTAAGTAATGTAATAATAAGTAATATATAGTTACCTGAAATGATGTACTAATAGGCAATCTATATGAGGATTTCTGAATTTTAAGAAAATAATAAATAACTTGTATATATTTTATGGTACATATTATGATGTATGACATAAAAAGTCTTAATTCTTGGATTTATGAAGCATAATTTTATATTTTGATACTTATATGAAAACATTTGGGGGTGTACTAATTGTTTTCTCTGTTGTATAAAGTACAGACCTGGTCTCTAATTAGTATTCTTAAAAATAAAGCAAAAGAAAGTAAATTCTTTCAAATTTTAATATTCCTAAACTAATCAAACTATGTAGCTTTATTATACTAAGGTATAGATATGTCACCGCTGGTTTGATTTAAATTGGATTTGCTTTACTTGAATCAAGTTATGTCGCTTTGTTGCATGAAAATGCAAACCTGTCACCAATGTCTTGATTCTTAAAAATGGATTTCATATATTTATTTTGAATATAAAAGTAAATTGCATGATTAAGTTTAAGAGTATATCATATATGAAAATTATAAGTAATATACATAATAATAATAATAATAATAATAATAATAATAATAATAATAATAATAATAATAATAATAATAATAATAATAATAATAATAAAAGATATATTCAGAAATATAAGTATAGATTGTTTAAAGTGGATAAATATATTAGTAATCATTTATGAATTATATATTGCATGAAAAAAGGGGGAATTTTTATTTGTACAATATAGTTATCCATGTTAATTAAATTGTTTAAAGTTTTAAACTTGTAAAACATATTTTTAATTCAGGTATTCTGATTCTTAAGTATTAGTTTGATGTTTATCTAAGTTTTTGATGAAGATATATCTACTTGAGGACAAATAGAACTTAAGTATAGGGATATTTGATAGCATCAAATAATACGTTATTTATATACTAATATTTCCCTATTTTTATACATTTCTATTGCATTTATTTGATATTAGATACTCATTTTGTTAATATTTGAAATTAGGTATTTTGAATGGAGCTTGGATCAAAAGGAACGGAATTTGGATTGAAAACGGAAGAAAAGTGTAAAAGCTGAGTTTTCTGCTATGCATCAGTATTTTGGCCATAACTTCCTCATACGAAGTCCAAATGAGTTGATTCAAAAGCCCTAATTTAGAGAACACATAGGGCTACAACATATTAAAAATTCAGATTTTTTGGAGAAGAATCCGGCTGGCGGATGAAGTTTTCAATCGGCGGCTGGATGCAAAATTAGCTAAGTCGGCTACGGAGCATTCTAGAAAGCTTGGAGAGTACGAAAAGTAATTCCAGCCTGCGTCTGGAATCGCGAATCTGAAAACTATAAATAGAGGGCTCGTCTAAACCCTAGGATATACGAATTTTAGAGAGCAAATTCGATTGTAAGGGTTAAAGCACGACTTAAGGTCGAATTTGGAGGCTAGGGATTGATGACCAACAACCCTAACGAAGAATAATTCGGTTTCTTTGGTTTGATTCTTGATCTTTTACATATTAGATGAACATTTATTTGTATTTAGATCTTGTTTCTAGCTATTTGAATATGGATTGATTTTCTTGAACATATTTACTAGATGAATGATAATTATATGATGATTTGATTATCTGTTAATATTAATTTAATTTTAGAATATTTGTGAAGATTATATCTATGTTGATTATATGATTATGATATTCATGCTATATAGTGACCACTTGTGTGAATTGATTAATAATTTAGGTTTATGTTTTAATGATACCTGAAAAGCCTGACCAGGTAATAGGTTAGAATTATAACTGGATTAAACTATAATTGATTAGATAATAACATTCGAGACCACGAAGTTAGTTAATCTTAATATTCGTTGAAGGGCTAATTAACATGAAAGTAAATCCCGACCAAGGAAGCTATCTACATTTATATTTCAACATAAAATTAATTAACTAAATAGTAAAAATATTTGAGAATTAACATATAATTATAGCTAGTCTAATTAAATATATCTCCTATCTATCTGATTCACCTTAAGAAGTCTTTAATTTACTTTAATTGACTGAGTTTAATTTAATTTAGTATCAAATTAAATATGTTCGCTCGGAACTAAAACGTCCCCCTTTTATCTGTAATATAAATTGTAAATATTGGAATTAATTAATTATTTTAATACCGTTCATGTGTTCGATACCTGGACTTACTTTAAAGCTATATTATACAATGGCTTGTGTGATAATATTACTTTAGTATTTGTATTAATTTAAAACTTGTTATTTTGAACTCTAATCACACGACATCAGAACACATAAAAATAGGGTATCACAAATAGATATAACAATTAAGTAAAGAAGTAATAGTAGCTGAATTGTGAATCTTATTGATTATAAAACTCACTGAGTGTTGATTGCGGAATGGAATAGCCAAGGCTAAAGCAAATCAAACAGTTAAGCTAATCTATTACAAATAAGATGAACAGTAGCTGACAAACAAGCTAACTGTTCACTCGCTGATTGCTATCGTGCTTAGACAAACTACTCACTGAACAAACAAGTGATTAACACGATAACATCAAGTTTCTAATTACAACGTACTACTCTATTTATAGCCTAAATGATCCGTAAATATCTACTATAAAATAGGATCTGGAATGACACGTGTCGCTGCTTAATTGGCTGTGATCTCCCGGAAATGACGCTAACAGACATTCTGTGGGCCCTAATTCTGTTACCGGGAATATCTCTTTTATCTTCTGTCCAATCACTTGCGGCCACGTCATTCTGCAGATATTTGAAGTACGTGGATGCACTTGCTAACGTATAAATAATAAGCGACTTGTACTTATGTAGAAACTTTATTCTTTATTAAGTCACTGAAGATACAATAAGTCTCTTCACTCACTGCAAGCTAACGTGCTCTTGTAGAGTAACTTGATTCATTCATCTTCAGCAACTTTCCTTTATTGGGGCAGTGACTTTTGCCTTTTATTTCTTCGTAGATGTAAAACTCTCGCTGTCAATTGCTTGGAACAGCGACACACAAAGTTGAGCTTTAATTCACTTCATCAGATCATTCACCTAGAAGAGAATGAACAAGAACAGCGAGCACTTACTTCAGCAACAGCAGCTTTGACTTAATCATTTCCATTAACGAGTACATCTTCATTGAGTTGGTGAGCGACCAGTGACTCAGCATATATATATATATATATATATATATATATATATATATATATATATATATATATATTGTGGAATGATCCAGAGGGAAGTGCATTTTTTGGGGGAAGGGGGAAGTGTTAGTATGCATCAGGAAGTATATTACCTTCACCCATACAAATCTTGAAAAAAGCAAACCGAAATTTAGTAAATGTTAATCAGAATCGATGCTATGAATGTTAAGCTTCCTTGTTAAATTCTTTCTTCAAGTTATAGCATCGATTTATGAATATTAGATCCAAATCCGTTAATATGCATCGCGGTGCATATTAGTTAATATGCATTGTGATGCATATTAACAATAAAAATATCTTTCAAATAATGTGAAGTTTTAATATGCATCGCGATGCATATTAGTTAATATGCATCACACTGCATATTAACAATTTATTAAATAAATATTCATCAATTAATGTTATGATTTAAAAATGAAATTCCTTCGTTAAAATATTCTTTATAGCATCGATTTTGATAACTATTTACCAATAAAAATAATTTTTTGTTGATGTTTTGATTGATAATTGTAATATGCTTCTTGATGCATACTAACGCTTCCCCCTTCCCCCAAAAAGACACTTCCCTCTTGATCACTACCCTATATATATATATATATATATATATATATATATATATATATATATATATATATATATACATATATATATATATATATACATATATATATATATATATATGTATATATATATATATATATGTATATATATATATATATATATATATATATAATGGTTAATTTTGAACATAATGTAATGAAACTATTCATATAGAGATTAAAAAGTATGGTATTCATGTTTCGAATTGGAAAACTTATTAAATGATAAAAAAAAAAAATATATCAAACAAATTGATTGTTATCGAACTATTAGTCTGCATGTCTTAAATTTTAACAGTTTAATTCGTTTAAAAATACGATCCATTGATTTGAACATATAGAAAAACATTTTTTTAGATTAAAATTATACGGAATATTTTGATATTTGATAAAATATTAGTATTATTTAAAACCCGTGGTTTATCCGCGACCCGTGGGTATCCGCAAGTCGTGGGTATGGGTGTAAAAATAAACCCGCTACTGTGTGTACAGGGTCAAAGTGGACACTTTGACTAGGACAGATGGAGTATATCTAATTCACCGACTTGAATTTACAATATCGTAGTTGTTAGATTAACTTGATACACGTCTATCATTTGTCATTCCAGTTCACATTATTATGTATGGTTGAAAAAATCATCACATTATTATGTAACTCCAGTTGTTTTAAGTTGATCACATACACATCCTTGGTATCATTTGAACTCATTCATCTTCCTGCTTTTCATGTTTATTTATATCTATTGCTTGAAGCCTACGGATGGGAATGGGCAATAAATCAGCAATTTGTATGATTTTAAGGTTAAGTTAATAATGTTTAAATCTTCAAAGTTTTATCTTTTTTTCATTTTAATCACTTAACTTTTACTCGTGATTTCTTCCAAATTTCAAAGTTTTGATGGTTTAATTCTCTAAACTTCTTATACTTTAAAAATTTAATTAAGGATCAGAGGAGAAGGTCTCAAATGAGGAGCATAAGGAGCAGGCCAAATTTACTGCATTTTAAGAACAAATTTGAAGGTTTAAAATGCAGTGTCGCTAAAATGCAGTAAAATTTTATAAGTGTAAAATGCAGTATTTGTTAAAATGTAGGGATGGCAAAAAGACCCGCATCCGATGGGGATCCCCGAACCCCGCACTTTTCGGATCGGGTTGGGGACGACATTTCGGATTTTGGGGAGGATTTTGGGGCACAAAATGGGGATTCTAATGGGGTTCTGATTGGGGAACGGGTACTATCATCCCGCTCCGCCCCGCCCCGAAATATATACTTATAATATATATATATATATATATATATATATATATATATATATATATATATATATGTCTTTCATTTATATTTATTATTATTCTCACTAGTCACCACGTAAATGATTAGTATTCTTATGAACCTGAAATCATAATTTTTGTTTTGATTACTGTTGTTGTATTGATTTGGTCTTGTGATTTAGTCGGAATATTTTAAGAACATTTTATAATGATTTTGGTAATTTTTAACTGTACACCTATTACTATATTTTATCTTGATCATTGTGTTAATCTGCTTTTAGAAGAAATAAAAAAGATATTACTAGTGAGAATAGCTAGATAATATTGTAAAGAAAATCAGTAAGAACTTCGGGTTAATTTAAAGTACTATCAATGTGGAAACAACTTTAAGGAATCGATGTCCCCAGTGGGATATTCCGATCCCCGTTAGGGTTTGGGGGGGGACTTATATCCCCAATGGGGTGGCCCGATAAAATCCTCGTTGGAGTTTGGGGAGGGTATGGGGATATATTTGATTAATGGGTTTGGGGATGGGGTTATCACTCCCCGCCTCGAACCCGTCCCGTTGCCATTCCTATTAAAATGTAGTACTCCGTTGGTAAAATGCAGTGAATCTGAGCAAAATTTTGCCCTAAAATTGTAACACCCCAAAATACAAAAGTATTATTTTGGTAAAAGTGAAAATAATTGTTTTAAGTTATTATTGTTTTAAGTAGTATAAAATAATAATAGCTGTAAATGGTTTTTCCAGACAATGATAAGTACGGGGAATAAATTGATATAGAAACATATAGATATGTACGTACATGTATATGTTTATCTCTTTATTATTCCATAAACATTCCAGACATATTTCAAGAATTAGAGGAAATCGCAGGAACTATTCTCTTACACCAAAATCAGTTTCTAATCTTCTATTCAAGTTAGAGAAATCAGAATCATCATCTTTTGATCATTCCTAACATCAAGAAAGTGCTAAAGACGTGTCATCTTCAATTGATCGATGATGGGGTCCTGGAGGTCGGTCGCGATTTGACTCGCGTCGTTGCGGTGCCTTCCTCCGGGCGCGTCCACCAACGTGTGTTTTAAAATTTGTAAGTGCGGGGCCTAAGTATACTTAAAACTATGGGTACAGTAGTAAGTATGACCTAGGGTCGTTCTATAAACCAGTTGTATTGTGAAACGTTTACGTTGGAGACGATTTATCAAACTAGTAATGGTTTTAAATGATTTTTGGTGGTTTTGTTTTGGTTTTTATACTTAGGCAGGAAATTAAAATAAAGCAGATAAAATTTATGTAGTTAGCAGATAATCTAGGGGAGGTGTTTGCTATGACTTCATTAGTTTTCTTAATTGGGATGATGTTTGATTTGTAAAATGATTTCAAAAGATTTGTATTTCATTTATTTCGAGTATTGAGGAGTAAGCACTAGCTCCCTACTGATAAATCAGTATGTCACTGAGTAACTAGGCTATCGTGATTCTGACCAGAGTAGTTTATCCAGCCATACAACGCCAACCGATAACGGAAGAGCGACCCTTATATGGATATAAATCCTGGGTGCATGAATATGACAACAAACCAATCTCGATGTCTGACCTTTCTTAACCCCACAGGAATACTTTAGATTAAACGAAACATTTAAGTTCAAGATCATGTTTTATATATGTTGATCACTTTCTATCGATGGGTTTGTAAAGTCTAAGTAAAACGTTTGTACACAGTAGGGAACTACGACTCTTTCCCGTGGAAATACCAAGTTCTTAGTCGAATTACGGTACCTACTTTGCTTTAAACCCTAGACTTGTTTTAGCTAAGTTTGTATTTAAGCACAGAAATTATCCATCTATGATATAAACCAGCCCTTACTTTAAAATCCCAATAAATCCCTAATTTGTAAATAGCGTAATATTTGCGTTCGAGAGAAGACAGTGTTTCCACAGGTATAATGTAAATTATACGTTCTGAGAGGAAAGCGATAATTCCATAATACCGGTGTACTTTGCATTCAAGTTAGAAAACGTTTTTCCATAATCACCATATAGTTTGCGTTCATGAGTGAAAGCATTATTTCCATGATGACGATGTACTTGGTGTTCCATTTAGAAAACAATGTTTACATTCTTCACAAATCAGACCATGTTTTAGACACAGATAACTAATCACCTTTGGATAGGGTTCGCGACGTCCTATCATTAAGGCCGTAGCCACGTTTACTGGTCGAAAGGCGTTAAGTTTGATTGAGGTTTAAAATCATAGATAGAAAGTGGATCAACAATTAATTAATCATTAATCGACAACGGATTGTGCCCACGACTTTCATAGCTTCCACGTTCCGTACTACACACATTCGTGATGTTTCCGGCGCTATACAAATGAAAGCCGTATAACGTTACCTCCGTTGTTTTCATAATGACATCATCCCAATTAATACGACTAATTACATCATAGCAAACACGCAGTAAAACTACTCGCTAATCATGGCAAGTGATCCTAAATCTAGCATGATAACAGTAATAACAATCATCATCATAAAATAGATAAAGGATAGAATTAACCAGAGTAACAGCGTAGCTGAATATAACGTGAAGAAATACAAGCAGAACTTCGAGTATCCTCCAAGCAATATTACAATATTACCCCCTATTCGTCCGGTCAAAGCCGTGACTAACTAGCCGCTAACTACGAAAATAAAATATAAATCTAACCTATAAGAGAAAATGGAAGAGAAATATGAATCTAAGAATGTAAGAGTGTAAGAATGTAGAATGTGTGAAATGAGGAGGTTTAACCCCATATTTATACTAGAAGCTCAACCGTATTCCTCAGCCGTATTTCCATCTCCAAAATCTCAACCGTATTCCTCAACCGTATCAAAATCACACCTTGGATGACCAAAACACACGATACGGTTGAGTTTGGCCGTATACGGGAGAGATTGGCCGTATCGGGGGAGGGACAAGGCCGGATACGGGAGGATTTGGCCGTATACGGCTGGACCTTGGCCGTATACGGTTGGGAAAGGCCGTATAAAGCTTGGTCTTGGCCGTATACGGTTGGGCTTGGCCGTATCCGGCTTGGCTCTCCCGTATCGTGGTCCGTCGGTTGCCTTGAATCTTCGTTTGGGCGTAACTTCTTCATCCGATGTCCGTTTTGAGCATTCTTTATATCCACGCGATCGTAATCTCCTAAGGAACAAAATGACATAGGTTAGAGGTCATAATTCCAATCGGAGCTCAAAAAGTGCTAAAATACGTGAACCGGAATGCTTAAGATCGTTTATGCTCTATTTTATTCGTTTGTAGGCCTTTTTTAGTTGATTCTTGAAGCATCGTCTATATTTTAGCGGTCATTATGAAATTTAGTATAAAAATGTATATTTCAAATGTTTTCATCCATAATTGGGCTAAAAAGGTGAGATAATGGCACGTTAAAACTTGACTTTTTGCGTGTCATCAAATATCTCACACTTAGACTTTGCTTGTCCTCAAGCAAAACTTAAATTTCTCACTTGCTTTCCCAATGAAAATATTTGAAAGTGTCAATGCATTTTGGGTGAATCAAAATGTTTAATAGCAAACAATTTCATATATATGTAATATATCCTGGAAGCCAAGAAGAAATAAGGTATTCGTTCCAGAAGCATGAAATAATTTTCTAGGGCAAGCTATTTGGGATATACATGACTAGGCGATCTCACCAGGTGGTCACTCAATTCACTCATAAGTGTTTCGGGTTACCTATCATTCTAATCAAACGAAATCGCCCATAAGCCAGTCATGCGGCATCCTTCGTCATAGGCTTGCTCGAGAATCACATCTCCACCACTTAGGTGAGGACGGTGCTAATCATCCCAGGACATTCAGATGGGTTGTAATGTTTGGTGAGGGTTAAAGGGAATGGATAAGCGGGAAATTGGTTTTAAATAAAAGGGTTTTACTTATCTTAGGCCTTTTCAAACTTATGAAAAACTTTATTTAGATAAACTTTTTAATGAAAATGGAAACGGATAGCGAGGAGGGAATGAGATAGCTATTTTGACTTTTATCTCTTAAAAACACACGGAGGATTTTTATTCTTTTAAGACTCGGAGTTTTTTCGGAAGAATCGAAGCACTTAGCTTTATTACATATTTTTCATTTCTTTTCTTTTTCTATATATTTTTGGGCTTTAGAACTTCTTTGCAAAGGAATTTCTAAGGCATTTTCACTTTTTATTTTATTGCCCTTTTGAGACCTTTCAGACTTTCATTTTTCACACTTTTGACAATTTCGAATTTACTTGGTGCCAATTTTACACACCATAAGACTCTCGATTTTTGAGTATTTATATGGAAACGCACGCGAGAAGTTATGAGTAAAAACGAATTTGTGAATTTGGAGTGAAAGCAAAAAGAATACCTAAATATCATTTTTCAAAAATTTTAAAAATTTCTAAGATAAGGTTTTGGTGGGTGTGAAAGTGAATGGGTTGAAAATTTGGGTTTTAAAGAAACGAAAAGGCTAAGGCTCAACAGGGTTTTCTAGGCGGATCATCAACACTAAAAATGAGTGTTGGAAGGGTTTTGGGCTTGAAGAGATATGTGAAAAGGGGTTTAAATCCTAAGGAATGTCAAGGTCATCTGATTGCACCTATACCGCGTACGGTACTCTACCAATATGGTCTCGACATGCATAACAAGAGCAAGTTCTAATTCCAGATGCAAGCATCGGCACACACTCATCAAACGAATAGTGAAGCATTAAAAATGAATGCTTTTCATGGGCTCAAGATACCTCACTACAAGCTTGGGTTATATGTGCCTAGCCATGCGCTGCCCTTTTAGATTATTATTTCAAGCTTAAGAAATTTCTAACTTATTTAATCTTAACTTCCAAAATACACTACTCATATATGAAAATGCATCCCCTCAAGACATTTAAATTCAAAAATTTTGAAAATTTTTTAAGCAAAAGTGAGTTTTTAAAATTGAGGAACATTTTCCTAGTTTACTTTTGGAAATAAGAATCAGACCTAAGGTATTCTATACCGCTATCCCACACTTAGAGGAACATTGTCCCTAATGTTCTCTTGAGTTGAGATTTTATTGCAAGTAAAATCCCACACTTAGAGTTTGAACATATCGGAAAATGTTTCTCAAGTGTTTATTTTGGGCTGGAATCCCACACTTAGTGATAAGTTAAGGATATGGCATAGATTACTTGAAAAATAAAGCAAAATAATCTATATCAAAACAAGGATAAGAACGAGAGAACTCCCCTAACAAAGCGGTTGAAGGAAGCTGAGAGTCTGAAGATATGCTGCCTTGAAGAAGAGTACTTGCTAGATATCCTTCTTGCTACAGTTCCATGAAGTGCATTCGGCTTTGGAAAGAGCTCTTGGTACAATATGGCTCAGTTCTTCATTTTCTCCACCGTTCTCTCATGTGAACATATCTCGTAAGTGTGAACACGTTGGATATACTTTTTGACCAACTTCTCATTTTTTTTATAGCTTTTACCGAAAAAGTGTCACTATTCCAGAATGTGAAAAGATGTTTTCTACTACAAATCATTTGTGTTTTTAAACGAGTTCGAGCATAATGTGTGAAAGTAGCATACAAGTACCTCAAATGCTCGAAACACATGACTTATCATTTTGAAAATGTTTCTTAAATTCTGGAATTAGTGATGTGGTACAAGTTTGTTAGTTTGAAAATGAAGTGGTGTTTTGAAAGCTTTTGTATATCCAAGTGTGAAAGATAGTCAGAGATATTTCACTTCTTGGAAATTAAAATACTACTACTACTAAAGGATATTTATTCCACGGGTTGCCTCCCGAGAAGCGCTTCTATTTAAAATCGAGGGCTCGACTTTTGTTCCTCCTGGATCAGCCGGAAGAGGAACCTCCAGGGCTAGAGATGTTCGGTGGTGCCCCGGAATTTTGGGGATAGAACTTGAGGAAATACCGAGTGATGACTTGGGTGATATTCGGGATTCTTGAGACAAAGAGAGAGAAGCTATCGAAGTGTTCCTCAGCCACCCTCTGCAAGTATAAGAGGTCCCAGGTGATATTATAAACTGCTTTGGAGATGGGTCCATCGGAATCTATGAAGTAGGTCCCGTTGTACTCGAGTCTCTCACGCTCTGGTCGTTCCTGCCTTAATGAATCCATGAATCCGAAGAAGCGTAGATGAATGTCTTCATGAGTGCTCACGGTGGTGCTCCTTCCTACTTCTTCAATGGACTCGAGGATGCCTTGGATGAGCTGTTTTTGATGACTGGAATACGTGAGGTTGGGTTTACGAAAGATGTTAATCATTCTATTGTAAACCTCACGCAATCCATCATGAAATAACTGTCTGGGCTCTCCTGTGAAGACAGTACCAAAGATATCTCTAAGCTGCTCTGTGATGAAGTTTGCGGTGTTAACCAATGAATTGTCAGGTATGGATGAAGGGATGTCACGGGTCCTTTCCTCCTGGCATACACGCTCCAGCCTTTCGATAATCTTGTGAGCGTGGAACTCTAAAGTGCAGTCGATGTAAAACTAGTGTGGTGAAGAATCTTCGATATGATTATTATTAGCCATAGAGTTCATCAATCCCTGAAGATCACTCATCATCTGTTTGTCGACTTCGTCATCAGGATTCCCAGTGGCATAGTCCATATTGTATCTGTAAGAGTGTAGAAACTCCATCTGTCTGGGCGAATATGGAAATGCAGACCTGATCAGTGCTTCATATACCTTGCCATAGATGACTTCTTGGTTTTCAAAGAACAACCGATCGTCAGTAGATGGCTCGTCAGAAATCTGAGGTTCTTGCAGAAGTTGAGTAGCAAGGTTTTCAGCGAAGGCATGAATGCTGTTCTGTAGATGCTGAGGACTTCGGGAGTTGGTGGCACGATAAATATCATATTCTTCTTCGATCCCTTCTATCAAGTTTCTCTGTTGTGGCGTGTACTCAATAGTAGAATCTCTGATAATCGCCATCAAGGTACGAAAGTCATCTTCGTATTGCTCAATAGTACTGATCATTTCTTCGTGATTAGCGATGATCGGTACTTGGATCGTTCCGAGAGAAGAGTCTGGAATGGTGGAAGGTAGACGAAGGTGAATAGAGCGGATATCTATTGGGACATCAATGAACACGACATCGTCCTCATCACTTTCTGTCATTGTGGGATCAACCTCTAGTGAATCAGGGAACTCCATAACGGTAGGTGGTGAGTGAGACTCGTCGGTGATCTGAGATATCGGCTGAGAAGAGATCATCTCAATTTCCCTTTCATCCTGAGAGTCGGAATCATGACTGGAACCAGAAGTACTTCCTAGCTCAAGTTGAGTTCGAAGTCTAGGGAAGGTGAGTGGATTGAGGTCTGATGTGATGAGTTTACTAGAATGATCCTCCATTGGTTCTTCTTCCTCTGAATCACTATCTGGCAGCGGAATAAAACTTCGAGTGTAGTCTATCTGCATTATTTCTGCCGTCGGAAGGTATGACTCAGGAAGGTAAGTCGGTGTGGTTTGATCTTCTTCTGTCTCATCCTCTTCTTCTTCTTCTATTTCTTCTTCAGTCTCTTCCTCTTCTTCCATTTCTTCCTCCTCAGTGTCGGAAGCAATCATAGTATGCTCGACAGACATCTGTGTATCTGGTTCGGAATCATCATCCGAAGTAACTCTGCCTGTAGAAATCATACATATCTCCGCATGCTCGGCCAAAGCCTGCTCAGTCTTATCAATCTTGAAGGTAACAGTCTCTCCATGAGATCTAAGACTGAGAGTCTGTGAATAAACATCGATGATAGTACGCGCGGTGTTCAAGAATGGCCTTCCTAAGATGATAGGGATATGAACATCCTCCTGAATGTCCATCACTACAAAGTCTGTGGGATATAGGAACTTATCTACCCTAACCATGATATTCTCAGCTATTCCCTTAGGGTATCTAATGGATTGGTCAGCTAGCTGGACACTCATTTTGGTAGGCTTAAGGGGTCCTAATTCCAATCTTCTATAAAGTGAATAAGGCATAAGGTTGATACTGGCTCCTAGGTCGGCTAGAGAGTGTATCATGCCCGAGTGATAGATCGAACAAGGAAGGGTGAATCGTCCTGTATCTCCTAATTTCTCCGGCAGGTCATTCTTAATGATTGCTGAACATTCCGCGTTCAGTGGGACATTGGGTACTTCGGGTACCTTGTCCTTGGTAGACAGGAGTTTAAGGATGTATTTTGAACTGGAAGGGGTTCTGGACATCATGTCCACGAACTTTCCATCGAGTCGGAAGGTGTTGGCTTTGTAGGCTTTCCTAAGTCGGTTAGGAAACGGAATTCGTACTTCCCTTGGTGGTGTAGGGAAAGACGTGGTCTCGACTGTTGGTGGGACAGGAGAAGTAGTGGAAGGTTGGCCCGGTGCCTCCTTTGTGTCTGTAGTACTCATCTGTTTAGCCTCTTCTACGTGGGGATTTTGTACTGTGTTACTAGGAAGATTACCCTGAGGCCTAGAGTCAAGACGTTGGGCTAGTTGTCCAATTTGGGCCTCAAGATTTTTGAGAAGAGCCAATTGGTTCCTAAGGTATAGGTCAGTTTGGTCTTGCCTAGCACTAGTCTTTTGGTTGATTTGGTGTTGGCCTTGGATGAACTTAGTGAGGGTGTCATCTGTACTAGTAATGGGTATAAGGGGTTTTAGTGGGTTCAGTCGATTGAGCTGCGTCGGGTGCAGTCAATGATAGTGGTTGGTTATAGGTGAGTTGGTTTTGTTGTGGGTATCTAGGTTGGTAGTTGGGTTGAAATGGTGGTTGGTTTCTAGGTGGGTATTGAGTGCCTCTAGTCCTAGGGGGATAGGTTTGATTGAAACGCGACTGATTTTGAGGGCGAGCTGGGAATTGAGCATAGTAAATTGTTCCGTCAGCGGGATCCTCGTACTCAACCTGATAAGCAGCAGTCGGAAGGTTGGCACAGTTCTGACATTCCTGAACTTGATGGACATGCTGGGATGGTTTCTTCAATTCGCCGATCTGTTTCGTCAAAGTCTCGATCTTCTCCGTTAGGGACTTGATAGCTTCAGCCTGGAGCGGGTTGGATGCGGCAAGCGGTGCCGATGATGAGGAACGTTCACCAGAGTTCCAATCGTGATGGTGCATCGTCATATTTTCGATCAGATTCCAAGCCTCATCTACGGAGAGTAGCATAATACTTCCTTGAGCGGCAGCGTCGAGGGTGATGCGGTGGTTTGGAACAAGACCATTGTAAAACGTGCACAGCTGGCTGGTTTTCTCAATTAGGTGGTTAGGGCATTTGTTTAGGAGACTCTTGAATCTCTCCCATGCCGTATAGATAGATTCATCATGAGCTTGGTGGAAGTTCATGATGTCATTCTTGCATTTGGTTTGTTTGGCCGGAGGAAAATATTTAGTTAAGAATTTATTACCCATCTCCGTCCAAGAAGAGATAGAGCCGGTCTCCAATCCCTCAAACCAGGTTAAGGCATGGTGAGTAAGCGAATAGGGGAATAGGTATAGGCGGACTATGTCCTGCTCAACCCCATTCTGCTTGTAAGAGTTGGTGGTTTGAATAAATCGGTTTATGTGGGCGTTGGGGTCTTCATTGGGCAGACCATGGTACTGGCAGAATTCCTTGATCAGCTGAATGATATGGTGTCTTAGTTCGAAAGATGCACCTTCGATAACTGGATAGTTGATAGGTCCTCCTCGTCATTCGATTGACGGTTTGGTGCTATCGGCGAGAGTGACGCGAGCAGCCATCGGTTGTCGAGTGCGCTTTCCTTTATGAGCGGTTCGGATAATCGACTCAGGATCGGAAACGAAGATGATAGGTTCAGATCCGGATGATCTGGTCGAATATCGTTGTGTGTTGTGGGAAGGAATTTTCGAATGGAACAATTAAACTAAGAAAGTAAAACTAAACTAAACTAAACTACGGATATTTACTAGAAAGAAAAGCTCGTCTATAGCGTCTACGGATCTTACAACTGATTCCCCGGCAGCGGCGCCAAAAACTTGATGGGGTCCTGGAGGTCGGTCGCGATTTGACTCACGTCGTTGCGGTGCCTTCCTCCGGGCGCGTCCACCAACGTGTGTTTTAAAATTTGTAAGTGCGGGGCCTAAGTATACTTAAAACTATGGGTACAGTAGTAAGTATGACCTCGGGTCGTTCTATAAACCAGTTGTATTGTGAAACGTTTACGTTGGAGACGATTTATCAAACTAGTAATGGTTTTAAATGATTTTTGGTGGTTTTGTTTTGGTTTTTATACTTAGGCAGGAAATTAAAATAAAGCAGATAAAATTTATGTAGTTAGCAGATAATCTAGGGGAGGTGTTTTGCTATGACTTCATTAGTTTTCTTAATTGGGATGATGTTTGATTTGTAAAATGATTTCAAAAGATTTGTATTTCATTTATTTCGAGTATTGAGGAGTAAGCACTAGCTCCCTACTGATAAATCAGTATGTCACTGAGTAACTAGGCTATCGTGATTCTTATCAGAGTAGTTTATCCAGCCATACAACGCCAACCGATAACGGAAGAGCGACCCTTATATGGATATAAATCCTGGGTGCATGAATATGACGACAAACCAATCTCGATGTCTGACCTTTCTTAACCCCACAGGAATACTTTAGATTAAACGAAACATTTAAGTTCAAGATCATGTTTTATATATGTTGATCACTTTCTATCGATGGGTTTGTAAAGTCTAAGTAAAACGTTTGTACACAGTAGGGAACTACGACTCTTTCCCGTGGAAATACCAAGTTCTTAGTCGAATTACGGTACCTACTTTGCTTTAAACCCTAGACTTGTTTTAGCTAAGTTTGTATTTAAGCACAGAAATTCTCCATCTATGATATAAACCAGCCCTTACTTTAAAATCCCAATAAATCCCTAATTTGTAAATAGCGTAATATTTGCGTTCGAGAGAAGACAGTGTTTCCACAGGTATAATGTAAATTATACGTTCTGAGAGGAAAGCGATAATTCCATAATACCGGTGTACTTTGCATTCAAGTTAGAAAACGTTTTTCCATAATCACCATATAGTTTGCGTTCATGAGTGAAAGCATTATTTCCATGATGACGATGTACTTGGTGTTCCATTTAGAAAACAATGTTTACATTCTTCACAAATCAGACCATGTTTTAGACACAGATAACTAATCACCTTTGGATAGGGTTCGCGACGTCCTATCATTAAGGCCGTAGCCACGTTTACTGGTCGAAAGGCGTTAAGTTTGATTGAGGTTTAAAATCATAGATAGAAAGTGGATCAACAATTAATTAATCATTAATCGACAACGGATTGTGCCCACGACTTTCATAGCTTCCACGTTCCGTACTACACACATTCGTGATGTTTCCGGCGCTATACAAATGAAAGCCGTATAACGTTACCTCCGTTGTTTTCATAATGACATCATCCCAATTAATACGACTAATTACATCATAGCAAACACGCAGTAAAACTACTCGCTAATCATGGCAAGTGATCCTAAATCTAGCATGATAACAGTAATAACAATCATCATCATAAAATAGATAAAGGATAGAATTAACCAGAGTAACAGCGTAGCTGAATATAACATGAAGAAATACAAGCAGAACTTCGAGTATCCTCCAAGCAATATTACAATATTACCCCCTATTCGTCCGGTCAAAGCCGTGACTAACTAGCCGCTAACTACGAAAATAAAATATAAATCTAACCTATAAGAGAAAATGGAAGAGAAATATGAATCTAAGAATGTAAGAGTGTAAGAATGTAGAATGTGTGAAATGAGGAGGTTTAACCCCATATTTATACTAGAAGCTCAACCGTATTCCTTAGCCGTATTTCCATCTCCAAAATCTCAACCGTATTCCTCAACCGTATCAAAATCACACCTTGGATGACCAAAACACACGATACGGTTGAGTTTGGCCGTATACGGGAGAGATTGGCCGTATCGGGGGAGGGACAAGGCCGGATACGGGAGGATTTGGCCGTATACGGCTGGACCTTGGCCGTATACGGTTGGGAAAGGCCGTATAGGGCTTGGTCTTGGCCGTATACGGTTGGGCTTGGCCGTATCCGGCTTGGCTCTCCCGTATCGTGGTCCGTCGGTTGCCTTGAATCTTCGTTTGGGCGTAACTTCTTCATCCGATGTCCGTTTTGAGCATTCTTTATATCCACGCGATCGTAATCTCCTAAGGAACAAAATGACATAGGTTAGAGGTCATAATTCCAAGCGGAGCTCAAAAAGTGCTAAAATACGTGAACCGGAATGCTTAAGATCGTTTATGCTCTATTTTATTCGTTTGTAGGCCTTTTTTAGTTGATTCTTGTAGCATCGTCTATATTTTAGCCGTCATTATGAAATTTAGTATAAAAATGTATATTTCAAATGTTTTCATCCATAATTGGGCTAAAAAGGTGACATAATGGCACGTTAAAACTTGTCTTTTTGCGTGTCATCAATCGATTAGCTACAAGTTGTTCAATTCATAAAGGTGAGTTATATGAGAGTGATTAGATACTTATTAAGTGAATTGGATTGCTTTCGAGCAAGAGATTCACCTAATTGTATAAAGAGTAAATGATTAGTTTTAAATAATATGAAAAGATTCATGTGATTAGAATGGTTAACTCATGTTAGCCATGTGATGATTAGAATGGTTGACCAAGGTTAGCCATGTCTTGATTAGTAGCTAACTTATGTTAGCTAAAATGTGATTAGTCTAGCTAATTAGATAATAGCTAGAATGTGATTAAACTAGCTAGTTAGATATTAGTTAGTATAATCAAGAGATATGTGCACATATGAAAGTGAAAGTGAAAGCTCAAGTGAAAGTGAAAGTGAAAGTGAAAGCTTAAGTGAAAGTTAAAGTGAATCCAAGAAAGGGAAGAAACTTCCATACTTTGCTTATTATATATGTTGTTATTATATTAATGTATTGCTTTTGATTAGTAGTTAAATTGATTAGATAATCATATGCTCACTAAGATTTATGCTTAACCCGTTCAGTGTTATGTTGTAGGTACTTGGTTTGGTTGAACCAAATGATAGAAGGAGTAGATTTTGGGTTGCAAGAAGATAGCGTGGATAAGGAGCTTGCTTTATGGTTAGATGAGCTTCTTATTATTTTGAATTATCGTTATGATTAGCCATTGTGTAAATCGTCCAAAAAGAGTTTTGTGACACGTGTTATGTAAGTCTTTAACTTAGTAAAGTCAAAGTGAAAAGAAAAGAAGAAATGATTAGTATCCATAAATGTGTCATAAATTGTAAAGAATTGGAATAGTGTAAAGTATTGAAAATGTGTTTGGGTTGATTTTAGTGTTGACCCATAGTCAACTATGTTGAATTGGTCAAATGTGAGTGGAAAATGTAAGTGAAAGAGTTAAAATAGCCTTGAAAGAAGAAACGGGTCAAAAGTGTCTAAATGGGCACATTTTGGGTCAAAGAGTCAAAACAAGCTATAGTATAGATATGACACTTGTTGCTATTGGCTTAAGTGTTAAATGTATAGTAGAAAGTGTTGGTAAAGTGTGAAAGTCAGAAACCAAGCGGTTTGTGTTTTGACATGTCAAGAAAAAATGCCGAAATGGTCTAAAAATGGATTATAGTCCAGATTTTGAATAAACGCGTATTTTGAAAAAGTGTAAAAATAGAAAGTTTCATTTTGGCAAAGTAAAAGTGCCTGTAAAATTTCAGGTCATAACTCTCAACGAGTCAAGTATTATACGTGTTTAAAGGTCGATAGTTTTGAGAAAATGAGGCAGTTTTGAAAGGCAGTTTTGAGTTAAAGGGGCAGTTTTGAGGGTCAAGAAGCAGTTTTGAAAGGAAAGTGTAAACACGGAAAACCTTTATCTTGTTATAGGGAAGGTGTCTACAAAATTTGGTTGTCTAATTATTAACGAGTAAGAAGTTATATGTATTTGAAAAAGGTAGTTTTGGGCAAAAAGGGTAGTTTTGAAAATGGGTTGTTTTACCCATAACGTATGTTGGTCAGTTAACTTGTGTAGCCTTTGGTACGTAATCTCGTATCATATTTTAGTTTAATGTTGGGACCTAAACAAGAGTAATTCAGTTGAAAAAAAAAAGTTCAGATTTTCAGGGCGTTTCAAGTTGGTATCAGAGCGATGGTTTAAGAGATTTATGTAATCCACAATAGGATTGCCTAAACTTAAACCACTATGAAATGTTTAGTTTTCAATGATTAGTATGCGTAGTAGTTAAGCAGATTTGATTAGATTGATATGCTACCTTGTTATCAGTTGTGATTAGTTTATATGTGTTAAATTAGTAGATGGAAATAGTAGAAGAGATGCTAGCATCCTAAATGGTTTTGTTTGAGCTTAACAGTGTTAATAGAAAGCATAAAATTAGCAGGGCAAGTGTTAGTAGATTATTTACAAGGTATAGTTTAAATTCATCGTTAATAATTATTTGATATGTGATCAGAAAATGAATTGCTTCTGAGGGAGAATATGTGAGAACACAGCCATATGAATAGATGACATAAATGAAAGTATTATGTGATTAGATAAGTAAACGTGATTAGATATTTGTGAATAGACACGTGTAGTAATCAGGCATGTGTGGTGAATATACACATAATATGAATAGATGTATATATGATTAGCTATGTACTTACAAGTAGATATTTGTTCAGATAAATGTGTAGATAGTTGTACAGATATATGTTCAAGTGTTTAAAAATGTGCAAAGATTCAGTAATGATTAGATGTTTAGTTATGTTTAGATGTTCAGTTATGTGAAAGAGTTCAGTTATGATTAAAAGTTCAGATGTTCAGATACTCTAACTTATGTTAGTTGCATGTTCAGATGTTCAGATAATTGCTAATTTATATTGGCAATACAATTATGAGTACAGATAAATTGAAATGTGATAGTAGATTAATTATGTGTTTAGAGTTTGAAGTATTGACCGATGTCAGTTATTATGTTAAGAATGGTCTGTGAATAGATTCACGAAGGTATGTGTTAGCTTCAGTTTTATGTGTTTAGTTGAAATCTTCATGATTTCTTAATTGTGCAGACTAAAGTGTTTTATAATTGTTCAGTTTATGTGATATCAAAGTTTAGCCACACTCAACCCAGTATATAATTGACAGTGATGAATAGAAGTGTGATACTGGTATAATGAAACGACGTCTGGCCAACGTAGTTTTATTATATTAAGATACATGAGTGATTCATGTCTGTTAAGTATAGAATGTGATTAGTGATGGTTAACTTTGGGGAGAATAGAAGTGGAATAGTAAATGGATAGTTTTATAAAAAGTCATTGTGAATTAGAGTGTTTAGACTAGACTTAGTTGTTATGTGATTACTATTGTAGTCAAATGAAAGTAGAAGGTTGACAAAGTGTTAATCAATTATAATGAATAGAATTTTAATTTGAAAGAAAGATCGGAAAGTGGAATTAGAAAAGGGAGTCATGAGGTACGAAGTCAGGTACCATATGATAACTTTTATACCTGCCCATGTTCTTTGGCTCCAGAATTGTTAAATACGTGGTATTTATACCTTGTGTAGTTTAATATAATCGTTACAGATTTAGTTGTGATGTAAATATGATTACAACATCAAGACTAGAAGCAGAATGTTTAGAATGTATATGATCCCCATGTGAATAGGAGAAGTAATTGTAATTGTAAGAGTAAAAGTGATAAGAAAGTAACAAAAGAATAGTATATGGTTACAGAAAGTGTTTAAACTCCTAAGTGGGGGAGGAAATTTCAGGATGTACAAAGTAATGTATTTTGAAAGAATGATAGTAGTGATAAAAAAATGATTAGTTAATTGAAAGATTAGTTTAATTAACCCAAATGGATTATTGAATTGATTAGTTGATTATGATGATTAGTAGTTGCTAAAAGAGTTGAAAGTAATTGTTTAGTGATAAAAATGTGATTAGATTAGCTAACCAAGGTTAACTATTGTGATTAGATTAGCTGACTCATATTAGCTAATGCGATTAGACTAGCTGACTTATATTAGTAAGTGTGATTAGAATAACTAATTCAATTTAGCTACAATTGTAATTCGATGATCAGATGTTACAGTACAGTTGTTTAGTGGAAAGATGAAAGCAGATTATATTAGTGAAAGATTTAGTTTCAGGATTTCTCAGTAGTTAGTTGGTTATGTAAAGATGTATAATTGATATTTGCTATATGTTGATTAGTTTGTGAATTAGTCATTTAATCATGTAAAAGTATTAGCAATTGAGCTAATTTGATTAGTTATGATAATAATAATTAGTAGTGGAAGATATGAAAGAATCATGAAAGAAGCTTAATTTATTAGTATGGCTAACCAAGTTTAGCTATGTTCATGATTAGTTAGCTAAGTTATATTAACTAAGTGTGCATGTGGAAGGAATTGAAAGTATGTACTTATATGCATAAGTTGTCTGAATGGTATAATGAATGCTAAGTACCCCAGTTGTTAAATTAAAAGATTTATTTAGTAGTAATTGAATAGTAGTTGGTAATACACTTCATGCCAGAAAATAGTGAATAGTGAACAGTAAGCAGTAAATAGTGAACAGTGATTAGTAGATAGAATGAATTAAGTAAGCTGAATGCATACTAAGTGTAAGTAAGTTGATAAAGCCATATGCACATTGGTGCATAAGTTGTTTCAGCAGTATGAGTATAGTTATGTGTAATATTTGATTAGATTGTTGAGTGAAAGTTAACTAGTTGTTTATGTAAAAATGTTAGCTACATTATATGTATAACTGAAAAGTTATAAGATTGAACAGATAATTGTGTATAGTTGAGATAAATGTGAAATGTTAAATTTGAATAGTATATGTTTATTTCTGGAACTACTAAGTAAAGAAGCATAGAGAAAGTGATAAAATTAAGTAGATAAGAATGATATTCGTGAGGACACGAATAAGATAAGTGGGGAGAGTTGTAACAACCCAAAATCCAAAAGTATTATTTTGGTAAAAGTGAAAATAATTGTTTTAAGTTATTATTGTTTTAAGTAGTATAAAATAATAATAGCTATAAATGGTTTTTAAGTTCCAGACAATGATAAGTACGGGGAATAAATTGATATAGAAACATATGGATATGTACGTACAGGTATATGTTTATCTCTTTATTATTCCATAAACATTCCAGACATATTTCAAGAATTAGAGGAAATCGCAGGAACTATTCTCTAACACCAAAATCAGTTTCTAATCTTCTATTCAAGTTAGAGAAATCAGAATCATCATCTTTTGATCATTCCTAACATCAAGAAAGTGCTAAAGACGTGTCATCTTCAATTGATCGATTAGCTACAAGTTGTTCAATTCATAAAGGTGAGTTATATGAGAGTGATTAGATACTTATTAAGTGAATTGGATTGCTTTCGAGCAAGAGATTCACCTAATTGTATAAAGAGTAAATGATTAGTTTTAAATAATATGAAAAGATTCATGTGATTAGAATGGTTAACTCATGTTAGCCATGTGATGATTAGAATGGTTGACCAAGGTTAGCCATGTCTTGATTAGTAGCTAACTTATGTTAGCTAAAATGTGATTAGTCTAGCTAATTAGATAATAGCTAGAATGTGATTAAACTAGCTAGTTAGATATTAGCTAGTATAATCAAGAGATATGTGCACATATGAAAGTGAAAGTGAAAGCTTAAGTGAAAGTGAAAGTTAAAGTGAATCCAAGAAAAGGAAGAAACTTCCATACTTTGCTTATTATATATGTTGTTATTATATTAATGTATTGCTTTTGATTAGTAGTTAAATTGATTAGATAATCATATGCTCACTAAGCTTTATGCTTAACCCGTTCAGTGTTATGTTGTAGGTACTTGGTTTGGTTGAACCAAATGATAGAAGGAGTAGATTTTGGGTTGCAAGAAGATAGCGTGGATAAGGAGCTTGCTTTATGGTTAGATGAGTTTCTTATTCTTTTGAATTATCGTTATGATTAGCCATTGTGTAAATCGCCCAAAAAGAGTTTTGTGACACGTGTTATGTAAGTCTTTAACTTAGTAAAGTCAAAGTGAAAAGAAAAGAAGAAATGATTAGTATCCATAAATGTGTCATAAATTGTAAAGAATTGGAATAGTGTAAAGTATTGAAAATGTGTTTTGGTTGATTTTAGTGTTGACCCATAATCAACTATGTTGAATTGGTCAAATGTGAGTGGAAGATGTAAGTGAAAGAGTTAAAATAGCCTTGAAAGAAGAAACGGGTCAAAAGTGTCTAAATGGGCACATTTTGAGTCAAAGTGTCAAAACAAGCTATAGTATAGATATGACACTTGTTGCTATTGGCTTAAGTGTTAAATGTATAGTAGAAAGTGTTGGTAAAGTGTGAAAGTCAGAAACCAAGCGGTTTGTGTTTTGACATGTCAAGAAAAAGTGCCGAAATGGTCTAAAAATGGATTACGGACCAGATTTTGAATAAACGCGTATTTTGAAAAAGTGTAAAAATAGAAAGTTTCATTTTGGCAAAGTAAAAGTGCCTGTAAAATTACAGGTCATAACTCTCAACGAATCAAGAGTTATACGTGTTTAAAGGTCGATAGTTTTGAAAAAATGAGGCAGTTTTGAGTTAAAGGGGCAGTTTTGAGGGTCAAGAAGCAGTTTTGAAAGGAAAGTGTAAACACGGAAAACCTTTATCTTGTTATAAGGAAGGTGTCTACAAAATTTGGTTGTCTAATTATTAACGAGTAAGAAGTTATATGTATTTGAAAAAGGTAGTTTTGGGCAAAAAGGCTAGTTTTACCCATAACGTATGTTGGTTAGTTAACTTGTGTAGCCTTTTGTACGTAATATCGTATCATATTTTAGTTGAATGTTGGGACCTAAACAAGAGTAATTCAGTTGAAAAAAAAAAAGTTCAGATTTTCAGGGCGTTTAAAAAATGCAGTGAATTAGGCCTGCTTCTCATGCTCCTCACTCACCCTAAAAATTTAATTATTTTAGTCGCTAAAATTTATCCTTTATAATAATTTTGCCCCTTTTAAATTTTTCAAATTTAACTATCTAACTTTCAAAAATTTAATAAACTAATAAGAGCAAACTTAAAAAAGTGAAAATATTCACAATTGCCAGTTACTTTAAATCGGGTTTCTCTATTGAAATATATAGTTTTTTCTTCACGTGAACTAGTTGAATCAATTTGATTATTAAGGAGTATTATTTTTGTTTTATTCTTGGGTTTGTATCAGGAAGCAACGCTGGTTGTTTATAAATTTAAAAAGCTTCGTATGTATTTTGCACTCCAGGTGTTTGTGTTTATGTCTAAATGAAATTTAATGTTATTATCTTATACATTTGCTATTCTCTGGTTTACCCACTCTGTTTTCAACCACAATATACGTGAATGACTTAAATAATTTCTTTTTCGATTTCTCATAGTTTGGAAGTAAAATGTAACAGAAGTTATTTAGGATTCTTTGTTTACTTATTTACCCGTTAAGAGTTTCTTTCATCACCCTTGCAATCGCAATTGTTTTTCAATGTTTCTTATTACTAAACTTCCTTCAAGTATGAATGTGCATGCAAAACAGATTAAAAAGGCATATTTAATGGAATTTTTCCAACCATGCAGTTGAATATGTGCTCAAATCCCATCAGTAACGTGTTACGAAATCTGCTCGGTTGCCTATAGAATAGCATTACAAGGAGCACACAACCATGAGCCAGAAAGAGATTAGCATTGAAGTCCTTATGCTTTGATTGAGGCGGGAATACATGCCACACAACTACAAGTAAGTTTGTAACTTCACATATTAGTACACATCAGTTACTTATATACTAATATTGGAACAAGCACCAATCTGCTATTACAGTATGCATGTAAATATGGTTATTGACATCACTTTCATATCAAATAGATGTAACGATTCAATATTAATCATAAAAAGATTAAAATGTTTACTTATATACAACTGAAATCATACGCTTATATTTTATATATTTCCCTTAAATCTAGTTAAGGGAGTAGTAGCTTTAAAAAAATGAATGTTTTAAAACATTTTGGAAAACATTAGGTTCATGTGATTCTGAACTAAACAAAAATCAAAGAAGGCTTTGGTACAGTTCTATTTGCATTAAATAAGGCTTTGTGATATAAACCAGCTTATGAACATCCAGATATGTATTAAATAAATATGTTTATATATATATATATATATATATATATATATATATATATATATATATATATATATATATACATATATATATATAGAGGTGAGTTAAAATAAGAAGGCTAATTTTCGTGAGAACGTAGGAAATCATTCAAAATCACTTTTTAACTATACAAAACACATTATTCTTCAAAACTTTTTCAATGATTACTATTAAAATAACTTTTGGAATCTATGATATAAATATAAATAAAAAATATTAACTTTTTTTTTCTAACTTTTTTTACAGTCGTTACTGTTGTGATTATTTAAGATAATCACAAAATATAACATGTAATCACATGTGATTATTCTCTAATATTATGTGATTATCATGTGTTCGAGATAATCACAAGATATGACATAATAATCTCATATTATTCATGTGATTATCAAGTTATAAAATGTGATTATTGTGAATAAAAAAATTAATAAAAAATAATTAAATAAATAAAAAAACGTCGAATTTTTATTTATTTGAAAAATAGATTCTAAAATTTATTTGAAAAAGAAGCTACGAAGAAAATTTTGTAAAATAACGTGATTTGGATAGTTAAAAAGTGATTTTAAAGTATTTCTCACGTTCTCACGAAAATTAGCCTTCTCATTTGAACCTGGGACTATATATACATATATATATATATATATATATATATATATATATATATATATATATATATATATATATATATATATATATAAATAAAACATATATAGAGAAATGCTTGGATATAAACTGGCTGTTAAAATTATATATTACTGATCAACCTGAGCCCTGGATGTATCGTATCGATCTTCATCTATAGTTGAATAAAAAAGGGACTCTAACGGTATATTTATCATATACCCAAGTCATGTGTCCTTGGCCATATGGACCTCTCTCCCCGTCGTTAATATCTCTAGTAAATGTGACATGGTATGTTAAATTTTGGTACATTTCTTCAAATTTCAGCTCGTAAGTACCATTTATATTCGCGATATCTACACCCAGAGGTAGAGATATATCCCTGATGGTGTAAGTCGAGTTTGCCTTACCAACATTTGTCACCGTCCTTGAGCACGTTTTTCTCTCCCCTCGTTTCAGAGACACCACAATAGAAGGGTAATTCAACTGCTCCTCTGTTATGGTTTTTGAGCAGCTAACTGCCTTTTTCACGATTATTTGAATTTGTTTCGGCGTATAGCCTAGTCCGCAAAGATACGGAATGTAGTCGTCAGCTTGGATGTCAAAAACTAGCCCAGGCTCATTGGCTTTCGATGGGTTCACATGACCAGAACCAATTGTTAATATGTCAGCAGGGACGTCTCTTTCGTCTTTAATGGGATTGCTTTTTCGGTTTACTTGACTCGCAGTGGTCATTATCGCTGACTTGATAGCAGCAGGAGACCATTCCGGATGTGCGCTTTTGAGAAGCGCTGATATCCCTGAGAGATGAGGACAAGACATTGATGTGCCATGTATCATGTTAAATGTTGCTTTGCCACTACTTGTCATGTTATCTACCGACATATGCCAGGCTGCAAGTATTTCAAGACCGGGTCCAATTACGTCTGGCTTTAGGATTCCTGGACTAGAATAGCTAGGCCCTCTTGAAGAGAAATAAGCCACTTCAGGATTTGATTTTAATCCTACGACGGTTCCACCGAAAAGAATAGTTGCCAGAGGGGAAGACGTCGAATTAAAATACTTTTTGATCTCAACACCGTCTTTGTAACCAACATACGATGCGGGAAGAACGTGAGGTTCCGCTGTTATAGTCTCACCCAAGAAAATTATATTTGCAATAATCATGCCAGCTCCTCCGGCATCTTTCACAACCTGACCCATTTCAACCATGTCAATACCACCCAGATCACACAACACTATCTTTCCCTTTACATCAATTTTATTGGGGCCCAACGATCCTTCCATACACCATGACGCATTTTGATCCCCATCTTTCCCTGGATAAACAAGAGACCGAAGTTTATGATCAAAACCTTTTGGTTGGTAAAATGATTCACCGTGAAATTTCCTTTTGTTACCAAGCAAAACTGATGTCCTTATTCTTCTATCGATGGTACTAGCCCCAACTGTAAGGAGCCATGGAGCCTCATTCGATAACGTTGTATTTTCAGGCCCTCCATTACCTGCTGAACAGCTCACAAACACTCCTTTTTGAACAGCGGTGAAGCCAGCTACTGAGATAGGATCCTTATAAAAGGGCAGCGGAGGTCCGCCAAGTGAAATAGATATCACATCAACACCATCTTCAATGGCTGCATCCATTCCCGCTAATACATCGCTATACTCACAACCGTACCCGCTGCATACTTTATACATGGCTAAGTGTGCTAGTGGTGCCATCCCCCTTGCAGTGCCGTTTGCCATTCCGTATACATTTGCATTGTCTACTGAATTCCCTGCGGCCGTACTTGAAGTGTGGGTCCCGTGGCCCTCTTCATCTATTGGAGAACTTCCATTCACAAAGCTTCTTATCCCGATGAGTTTGTTATTACACCTGGGAATCTCACATTTGCCTTTCCATCTTGGTGGAGGAGGGGGCATGCCTTTGTCGTCAAAGGAAGGGTGTCCGGGAGTTATTCCAGTGTCTATAATCCCGATTATCGTTCCCATGCCGTAGTTGGAGTGTTTCCACAAACCTTGATTTTGGAGCAAACCCAAAAAGTCAGGTGAACGAGTTGTATGCAACCTATAGACACCATTAGGGCTTACATATAAAACGCTACTCATATTCTCCATCACCTTTGCTTGGTCTGATGACATTTTTGCAGCGAATCCGGTAATCACATGGCGGTATGAATAAACCAACTTAGGTTTCTGCTTTGAGGGGGAAGGTATTTTTGATAAAAACGAGTTATACCATTGTTGAAGCTCATCATCAGAATTAGTTAAGATCTTTTGACCTTTAGCTGGTGAAGCTAAGTGAACAATGTAGGTTTTAAGTTCATCATTTGATTTGGCTTTGGTGGGAAAGATATTGAAGATGGTGATTATCATCAAAAGCAACACAAAACCAATTGGTGGCGACATTCTTTCTCTTTGTGTATGTATCTACGTATCTCTATTCGACTCGAGGAGTTTGTTTGAGGATATAACTCACACTTCAAATGCGCATTTATAGACGGATGGATATCATTGACAACTAGCTAATGGGGATGGAGTTTCGTTTCGTTTGTAGTCACATACCTGCTGTACTGCACGTCAAGTGGTGTGGACCCTGGTCGCATATGGCATTTACTTTATAACAACGTATAATTTGTTAGCTACCGCAACTGATACACCATGGAATATAGTAATAATATACATACATGGTTTACTCAATCGCCCAAGAAATAGGAAATAAATAGTAATTATCTATATATGTCTTCATTTGGAGGTTACTTTCCCCATTTCTAAAAGTTTCAATTCCCTGGATCTGAAATATTATTACTCATAAGGTTTCAATTATATTCCACGAAAAATTTCCAGATGAATATCATTAACTGTAAGTCTTCTGTAGTACATTTCAATTTTATCTGTTATAGGATTACCCCTAACCATGAGTTGTCATAAAATATGTATATATTCTCCATTTTGTTTTACCTGGCTATGAACTTAATTACTTGAGTTTCTCATATTGACCAAAAATGGCAGTATTGTGCAATTGCATAACTAGTATATACTCAATAAATGGGATAGCTTCGAGTGTTTTGTGCTGATCATATATATCTTAGCCAGCCAGTATGACGTGCATGATACATATTGTCCATCTTCGTTGCCATTACTGAAGGTTTTCTTCGCCTACAAGTTAGTTTAGCACAGGATGAAAAATAGACAGACTGCATGTGCATGATTCGATTTGGAGAAGATTAGTAATATTAGTTAGTTTTGTTAAACATTTGACATCCTTTTCTTGAAATATATTAGCGTAAAGATTTATTTGTTGAACTCCATTTGGGCCCAAGAATCATTTGCAGGTGATTATATTGCTATTTATTGATTTCGCACAGTTTTTAATTTTCTACCTGCTTATATTAGGGTATTAATACCAGCTGATTGATGCTACCGCATCCTACAAAAAGAATTCATCGATCTGTAGTGATTGATTAAACTAAGTTATCGATCACTAGAAAAAGAATAGTGCCTTCATCGTATGGCACTATGGCCCCTGTGATGGAGTGTACGTATATTTATTGTTCCCAATGTTCAAAATCTTTTGATTCATTACTGGATATGCGATTTAGGGATCTCGATAATGTAGTTAATGAAAAACAGCTTTAATTGTAGATATATAAGTTGTAGAAACTTAAGATTTTTGGCATTGTACCCAATCTACATTAACTGTTGTAACGTTGATAGATATTCTGTTTCTGGAAAAAATTTGTGTTTCTTTTTTTGTTTGCAAGGAGTTACAGATTAGTAAATCAATATGAGAGGTTTAGTTATGTGGCTTGACATATGGATCAATATACAGAAGGCTGAACCAGATCGAAATCTTTATCAATTGATTGCGATGGAAGAACTTGGATGCAATTGACTTGCTAATTAAAGCTTATTTTGCGGAAGAACAAGACGTATAAATATCATACATGCAACTCTTACGGTACCACCGGTTAATATTAATTTAAAATGAAAGATAGAAAAGAAAGGAAAAAAAACAATTTTCTAATTGAAAAAAAAAAAGAAAAAAGAAAAACAATGCGGGCAAAAAACAATTTAACATGGGACTTATGTTAACCGGGAGTATATTGGGTGCAAACTCATATCCCAAATCGGAAGTAAAAGGAAATTATGTATGCATATAAACTCATGGGCTACTCCATTTATCACCAATTGGTTTTAAAGTGGAACCTCTGTGGGTTTATATGCTAGACATGTTGTTGGCTTAAAGTTATGATCCTAACAGTGGTGTCGGAGCTACGGTTATAGCCCGGATGTGGATAGTGCAATGTGGCGCATGCCCCCTCGGTTTGACCTCAGCGAGCGTTGAGTCGATCCTAGAGCCTTGTACCGAAAGTTTCACTGATGTGCACCTATTCAGGTCGAGTGTCGAGTTTGCGGCGGTACTAGATAAGGTTGGATCAGATGGACTATCGTTTGAAGGGGAGGCCCAATGGACTTGGTTTTCGAGTGGAACCCCAGTGCGCTTATATGTTATGTTACACATGTTGTTGGGCAAAAGTTATGATCCTAACAAGAGGTATCAAAGCTACGACTGTAGCGGAGGCCCCCTCGGCTTGACCTCAGCGAGCGATGAGTCGGTCCTAGAGTCTTGTACCGAAGTCGAGTGCCGAGTTAATTTGTTTTATAGTGGAATGTCAGTGGACTTATATGTAACACCTGCCAAATTAGGACTAGTAATTAGTACCTGATTTTCTGTAATACATGTAATTAGTCCTTGGATTAGGTTAATTAATGTATCTTTATATATATATTGTTGAATATATACGAATACGCGATTGGACTTAAATCGTACGCAATTTAAATAGAATGAAATTCTATTCGATTAATACGGACGTTGGTGAACAAATGTTTATGAACTAAAATAACGCAATTATGACCAAAATGCCATTTTATAAAAATTAGTAATTATCTCGTATCACTCGATAAAAGCTTACACGATTTAAAAACAAAAGTAATTAAATTTATACAAACTATATTACGTTTCAAACTATTAACGATTTAAAGAAATAATTTAAGTAAATTATATAATAAAATTTGTGATTTCAAAAGAATAATAAACGCGTATAAATAAATATTTAACGCTTAAACAACGGAGAAAACGAACACCACACGGAGCACGGAACGGAGACTGGGTGAGGTGAAGCTTTCACCTACACCCCACCTCCTCCCATCCTTCTTCTCATTTCTTTCTCTCTCACTCTCTTTCTTCCTCCTTTTTCTCTCAATAATCACCATCATCACCAACAACACAAAAATCGCAAAATAACACCATCAAACGACGCCGAATCATACCACCCCTTTGGAGAAAAACGTTCACCACTTCACGATCTACAACGCTATCTTTCCGGAATTTCATTTCGGCACTTTGTAAGTTCCGACAAATTCTCGAAATCTCTCGGTTTTACTTATTTTTGACTTATGGTTGTTTATTTACACTTGTAATGTCCATATATGGGTTGGGTAAAAGTATTAGATCGAACGGTGGCCGGAAAACTCGTTTTCGGTCCATTTTCCGGCGAACAGTCTGAAGTGTCGCTAGTGTGCCAAAAACAGTACTAGCGGCACTAGCTAAGTGTCGCTATGCCTAAGTGTCGCCCCTATAGCGACACTACCCAAGTGTCGCTGAACTACTTAACCAGATTTATCTTAGCGACACTCCCTTAGTGACGCCAAATTCGTAAGTGTCGCGTATAGCGACACTAACCAAGTGTCGCCAATTAATTGAAAATCGGAAATGTAGCGACACTCATCAAGTGTCGCCTAACTAGTGTCGCCCATAGCGACACTAGCGAAGTGTCACCAAAAACAGAAGGTTGTCAAATTATTTTTACACCAAGAGTTAAACTTGTACAACCTCAAACACTTATACGATACGACTCCTAAAACACTACAGAATACATTTTCACGTATGACACTTCAAAACATGATGATAATATCGGAATTATTATTACAAACCGTCACCAACGGGCCAACTATATTTTCCTAAGAACAAACGGTAACGAACCAACATTGGACATAACGAGTTGTGTTGACAACTAGCCTAGATGGTCTTGCGAGACAACTACTTACATAACCTTATGTGTTTAGGCATTTGAAGGTTACGGGTTCGGAGAACCTACGGTTGATATTACTTACTCGTTTATTGATATAAACGTACTTGCAAAAACTCAGGTGAGTCTTACAGCCCCACTTTTACTGTTTTACATACGGGGTGAGATACATGCTACTGTTTTTCTTGAACACAAGTACTAAAACTGATTACTATACCAAACGGAATTGCATGAGTTAATTACAATTTACAGAAGTCTCTCCATCATATGTCGTTAGTTATGGACTTAAGCGCGAACACTAGTTAATGGATCCATTAGGGAAATGACCCTCCCCGCCCGGGGTAGTAGCGCTACCACGAACCGTTATGTATAAACGGGCGACTATTATTTCGTTACTTATGCTTGCTCAGTTACGAGCATGTCACGGGAGCAACTTATTATTTACGGGTTAAGCTTCGATTATGAGCCTCATGGCAACGGTATAACTTATTTACTTTACATTTGCTGGATTTGCAAATACTTGATTTACGCCTGCGGGCACTATGGATGAAATCTTGTGTTCAAAACTGACATTACTTACAAACCTGTGAGATTCACCAACATTCATGTTGACCTTTTAGCATGTATTCTCAGGTACTCATATGGAGTAGGATTCCCCAGGACATAGCCAGAGTCGCATGATTTCAGCTAAACTGCATTTAACGGAGATTCTCAGCATTATCTTTTGTACATGTTGATTATGTAATAGAATCTCCCGCCATACGCGTGGACTCTAGGGAACTATTTTTGTATACGAAAACATTAAGTTTTCAAACATATATTTCTATGAAATCGCTTTACAACGTCTCATTTAGAGGTCGTTTACTGTATATCTTGTGCTTTGCATATTGATTAGTAACATCCAAGTATGCTTCCGCAAATCATTAAATTTGAGGGTGTTACAGATTGGTATCAGAGCCTAAGGTTATAGTGAATTAGGTTGCATTTAGTGGGCCTAGACTATGACCATTAGGCAGTATTCCCTTACTAGGCATGATTGGTTCAGGAATTACAGCATACGACTTTAATTTAACATAGCCTGATCAACTATGTACAATTAAGGAAAGATGATGTGAGTTCTGAAATGATTATGTTGAACAGGAATGCGTTAGTTGACTCTGACCACGAGAGAACCGGACCATTACTTGATACATGCTAGACACTAGGCTGGATATTATATACTTATATATATTAGCCTCGTCTTACTTACACTCTGCCTCAGGAATGGCAAACACTCCACCCAATTCGTCACGCTCTCATCCGCAAGGATCTCGAAACCCGCGAATAGCCAGGAGAACCACTAGGTCACCTCGAACCAGCCCCTATCCTGTTCATAACTCTCGGAACTCGGCACATCTCACGGTGCCAGTGTTGGCTACCCAACTTCGCCGTCAGGAGCAAAGGCTCGAGAATCTCGAACGGGAACAACACCGAATGACCTACCTGTTTCGCCAAGCTCTTGACCGCATATCACAACTTCAGCGAGAACAAGAAGATATCAACCTCTTTGTGAGCATAATTCAGGATTCAATGACCGCTGAATTAGGTGCGGATGAACTCGTAAGAAACCGACTAGAGGAATGTGAACAGCGTTCACAGGAGACTGAGGATCACTCTCGAGCACTAGTACAACGACTGGCCTTGGTTGAAGACAATGCCAGGCAAACCAACAGACTAGCAGAAACCGTGGACCGCCTTGTCGCGCTGATGGAGCAGATTAATCTGCATCAAGATTAGATCAGTCTGTAACTTGTAACCAGTTAACTACTTAATTAGGACCTATGTAATTCAACCGGATGTAACAATTCCCGGTACTTTTGTACTACTATTACTCTGTAACCTTTTGGAAAACCCGTATCTTGTATTCAACTTGTTTATCTAAATGAAATGTGATTGTCACTTCGTACTGTTATCGTGTATCTCATCATTTACACTTGTGACATATCATAATTTCATGCAAATATCTTATTCCTCTTTCCTTGTTCTTTTCTTGATCAGCATCATGCCTCCTCGCCGGCAAATCACCCTTAGTGAAGCCGAAATTGCAGGTCTGATTGCCCGTAGTGTGGCCCAAGCCCTAGCTACCCGAACATCAACTCCTGGTAGCGAAGATACAGCTAACAATGGACCACAACCCAAACCCTGTTCTTACAAAGACTTCCAGAACTGCAAACCTCTGAACTTCGCAGGTACTGAGGGAGCTATCGGTCTAGTACGCTGGATCGAGAAAGTTGAATCTGTGTTTCTTATCTGCAACTATGCGGAGGGAGACAAGGTTAAGTTCTCCGTTAGTACTTTCACTGACACCGCTCTCACCTGGTGGAACACCTATGCCCAAATTGTGGGTATTGCGAATGCTTACAAGCTTCCATGAGAGGAGCTGAAGGAGATGTTGAGGGGTGAGTACTGCCCCAGGGATGAACTGAAACAACTGGAGTTGGAATTCTGGAACCACAAGATGCAAGGTGATGATATCACCGGGTACACCAACCGTTTCCACCAACTGGCACTTCTGTGCCCATCCATGGTCGATCCTGAATACAAGAGGATCGAGAAATATGTTGATGGACTGCCCGACAGACTACAAGACCTGGTGACATCATCTAAACCGGGTACGATTCAGAGCGCCATCCGTATGGCCCATGAACTGACGGCAAACTCTGTCCGCCGTGGCACAACATCAACCCCATCTGCAAACAACAAACGCAAATGGGAAGGAAACCCAAACTCATCCAACCAAATCACCAACAAAAAGCCTGAGTCTGTTAAGGCTTATTCATCGGGAACTACAGAAAAGAAAGGGTACGGCGGGTTCAAACCCTACTGTTCCAAATGCAACCGCCATCATGACGGTTCCTGCCCTTGCACCAACTGCAAAAGGTTCGGGCACCTAGATAAGGATTGTCGAGCCATCATTCCTACCCCCAACACCAATGGACCAAAGACCTGCTTTGGGTGCGGAAACTCTGGGCATTTTAAGAACAACTGCCCCAAGCTGAAGAACAACACCACCAACAACAACAACAACCGCAACAACACTCGGAGCAGAGCCTTCGTGATCAACTCAGGGACGCCCGTCAAGACCCGAATGTTGTCTCGGGTATGTTCTTCCTCAACAACTTATCTGCTTCTATTCTATTTGATACTGGTGCTGATAGGAGCTATATTTCTGATGAGTTTTGTCCACTACTTGACATCACCCCCGTGGCCTTAGATGTTAAGTACACCGTAGAACTTGTAAATGGTAAACTCATAGAAACCGATAGTGTGATACCTAATTGCACTTTAAACCTAGCCGACGAAATCTTCTCAATCGATCTTATGCCTGTTGAACTAGGAAGTTTCGACGTCATCGTGGGTATGGACTGGTTGTCCAAGCATCGGGCCGAAATTGTTTGTTATGATAAGATCGTCCGCATCCCTCTCGCCGTCGGTAGAACCTTGATCATACAAGGGGAGACCGGTGGGTCGAGACTAAACATAATCTCCTGTTTAAAAACCCGAAAATTTCTGAGAAAAGGTTATCCAGCAATTCTCGCACACATCACAAAGAAAAAGTCGGAGGAGAAGCGACTTGAAGATGTGCCAATTGTTAGAGACTTTCCCGAAGTCTTTCCAGAAGAACTACCTGGTTTACCTCCACCTAGACAGGTTGAGTTCTCGATTGATCTTGTGCCGGGTGCCGCACCGGTGGCCCGAGCACCGTACCGCCTAGCCCCATCCGAACTTCAGGAGTTGTCTACTCAGTTACAGGAACTCCTGGATAGAGGATTCATCAGACCGAGTTCTTCTCCTTGGGGAGCTCCGGTCTTGTTTGTTAAAAAGAAAGACGGTTCATTCAGAATGTGCATCGACTACCGAGAGTTAAACAAACTAAACGTCAAGAACCGATACCCACTCCCTCGAATCGACGATCTGTTCGATCAACTTCAAGGATCAAGCTGTTATTCAAAGATTGATCTTCGATCAGGTTATCATCAATTGCGTGTTCGTGATGCCGACATCCCAAAAACCGCATTCAGAACCCGCTACGGGCACTACGAGTTCCAAGTGATGCCCTTTGGTCTAACCAACGCACCGGCTGTATTCATGGACCTTATGAATCGGGTGTGTAAACCTTATCTTGACAAGTTTGTCATTGTCTTCATCGATGACATCCTCATATACTCACGAAACGAACAAGAACACGCACAACATCTCAGAACCATCCTAGAACTACTTAGACACGAGGAGCTTTACGCTAAATTCTCTAAGTGTGAGTTCTGGATAAAAATAGTTCAATTCCTTGGACATGTGATTGATAGTCAGGGAATTCATGTAGACCCATCAAAAATCGAGGCCATCAAGAACTGGCAGGCGCCAACCACTCCCACCGAAGTACGCCAATTCTTGGGATTGGCGGGGTATTATCGCCGATTCATTGAAAACTTCTCAAAAATAGCCATACCACTCACGACACTGACTCAAAAAGATAAAAAGTTCGACTGGACCGATAAACAAGAGTCAGCCTTTCAGCTGTTGAAACTCAAGCTTTGCAGTGCGCCTATTCTATCCCTACCCGAAGGCACCGATGACTTCGTGGTATACTGCAATGCTTCTCACCAAGGTCTCGGTTGCGTGCTGATGCAACGAGACAAGGTCATTGCTTACGCCTCCCGACAACTTAAAGTTCACGAGAAGAACTACACAACTCACGACCTCGAGTTAGGGGCCGTGGTATTCGCCCTCAAAATCTGGAGACATTACCTTTATGGTACCCGAAGTACTGTATTCACCGACCACAAAAGTCTTCAACACATATTCGATCAAAAGGATCTCAACATGAGGCAACGTCGATGGGTCGAGTTGCTTACCGATTATGATTGTGAAATCAAGTACCATCCGGGCAAGGCGAATGTTGTTGCCGATGCCCTCAGTCGGAAAGAACGTACAAAACCACTTCGAGTCCGAGCCCTCAGTATGACCATTCACAACGATTTAAATATTCAGATTCTCACCGCTCAACTCGAAGCTCTCAAACCTAATAATGTCAAAAACGAGGCCTTGCGAGGCATGGATAAACAATTCGAAATCAGACCCAACGGAGTTAGGTACTTCTCTAACCGAATCTGGTTGCCTAGTTTCGGGAACCTTCGGGACTTGGTGATGGATGAAGCTCACAAGTCCAAATATTCTATCCACCCGGGGTCTGATAAAATGTATCACGGGATCAAAGAGTTTTATTGGTGGCCGAACATGAAAGCTGAAATCGCCACGTACATCAGCAAGTGTCTTACTTGCTCGAAAGTCAAAACCGAACATCAGAAACCTCCTGGCTTACTCCAACAACCTGAAATCCCTGAATGGAAATGGGAACAAATTGCTATGGATTTCATAACCAAACTTCCTAAGTCATCAAGCGGTTGCGATGCTATTTGGGTGATCGTCGATCGTCTCACCAAATCAGCTCGTTTCTTGGCAATCAGAGAAACCGATAAAATGGAACGCCTCACACAAATCTACATCAAAGAAATCGTTTGCCAACATGGTGTCCCTATCTCGATCATCTCTGACAGGGATGCTCGTTTCACATCTCGCTTCTGGCAATCACTCCAAAAATTATTGGGTACCCGTCTCGATATGAGTACCGCGTACCACCCTCAGACCGATGGCCAGAGCGAACGAACTATTCAGACACTGGAAGATATGCTACGAGCATGATTAGTTGATTTCGGTACCAACTGGGAAAGACACCTACCGTTGTGTGAGTTTTCCTACAATAACAGTTATCACGCCAGCATTAAGGCTGCACCGTTTGAGGCACTGTACGGTCGTAAGTGCCGATCACCGACCTGTTGGACTGAAGTGGGAGAGTCAACTCACTGGTCCTGAACTTATACACGAAACCACCGAGAAAATCGTTGAAATCCAAAATCGACTCAAAGCCGCACGTGATCGTCAGAAAAGTTACGCTGACGTGAGACGCAAACCACTCGAGTTCCAGGTTGGGGATCGAGTACTCTTAAAAGTATCGCCTTGGAAAGGTGTAATCCGATTCGGCAAACGCGGGAAATTAAATCCCAGGTACATTGGGCCTTTTGAGATCCTCGAGAGGATAGGTCCAGTGGCATATCGACTGCAGCTGCCCTCTGAACTCAACAGCGTGCACCCTACCTTTCACGTTTCTAACTTAAAGAAATGCCTGTCTGACGAGACACTTATCATACCACTCGACGAGATTCGCATCGATGACAAACTTCATTTCGTTGAGGAACCCACTGAAATCATGGACCGTGAGGTCAAACAGCTAAAACAGAGTCGTATTCCCGTCGTAAAAGTCAGGTGGAATTCTAGACGTGGTCCTGAATTCACTTGGGAACGGGAAGACCAAATGCGACAGAAATACGCACATCTCTTCTCAGACAACACACCGGCCGTGCAATCGAACTAATTTCTGGACGAAATTTCTTTAACAAGGGGAGAATGTAACACCTGCCAAATTAGGACTAGTAATTAGTACTCCCTCCGTCCCATTTGAAATGTCCACATTACTATTTTGGGATGTCCCATTACAAGTGTCCACTTTGATATTTAACCAATCAAAAAAGACTTTAGTGGGTGGATTTAATATTTGATTGGTGAAAAGTGTAGTTAGTGGAGAATCCTAAAACTACGTGCAAAGTCAAAGTGGACATTTGTAATGGGACGGAGGGAGTACCTGATTTTCTGTAATACATGTAATTAGTCCTTGGATTAGGTTAATTCATGTATCTTTATATATATATTGTTGAATATATACGAATACGCGATTGGACTTAAATCGTACGCAATTTAAATAGAATGAAATTCTATTCGATTAATACGGACGTTGGTGAACAAATGTTTATGAACTAAAATAACGCAATTATGACCAAAATGCCATTTTATAATAATTAGTAATTATCTCGTATCACTCGATAAAAGCTTACACGATTTAAAAACAAAAGTAATTAAATTTATACAAACTATATTACGTTTCAAACTATTAACGATTTAAAGAAATAATTTAAGTAAATTATATAATAAAATTTGTGATTTCAAAAGAATAATAAACGCGTATAAATAAATATTTAACGCTTAAACAACGGAGAAAACGAACACCACACGGAGCACGGAACGGAGACTGGGTGAGGTGAAGCTTTCACCTACACCCCACCTCCTCCCATCCTTCTTCTCATTTCTTTCTCTCTCACTCTCTTTCTTCCTCCTTTTTCTCTCAATAATCACCATCATCACCAACAACACAAAAATCGCAAAATAACACCATCAAACGACGCCGAATCATACCACCCCTTTGGAGAAAAACGTTCACCACTTCACGATCTACAACGCTATCTTTCCGGAATTTCATTTCGGCACTTTGTAAGTTCCGACAAATTCTCGAAATCTCTCGGTTTTACTTATTTTTGACTTATGGTTGTTTATTTACACTTGTAATGTCCATATATGGGTTGGGTAAAAGTATTAGATCGAACGGTGGCCGGAAAACTCGTTTTCGGTCCATTTTCCGGCGAACAGTCTGAAGTGTCGCTAGTGTGCCAAAAACAGTACTAGCGGCACTAGCTAAGTGTCGCTATGCCTAAGTGTCGCCCCTATAGCGACACTACCCAAGTGTCGCTGAACTACTTAACCAGATTTATCTTAGCGACACTCCCTTAGTGACGCCAAATTCGTAAGTGTCGCGTATAGCGACACTAACCAAGTGTCGCCAATTAATTGAAAATCGGAAATGTAGCGACACTCATCAAGTGTCGCCTAACTAGTGTCGCCCATAGCGACACTAGCGAAGTGTCACCAAAAACAGAAGGTTGTCAAATTATTTTTACACCAAGAGTTAAACTTGTACAACCTCAAACACTTATACGATACGACTCCTAAAACACTACAGAATACATTTTCACGTATGACACTTCAAAACATGATGATAATATCGGAATTATTATTACAAACCGTCACCAACGGGCCAACTATATTTTCCTAAGAACAAACGGTAACGAACCAACATTGGACATAACGAGTTGTGTTGACAACTAGCCTAGATGGTCTTGCGAGACAACTACTTACGTAACCTTATGTGTTTAGGCATTTGAAGGTTACGGGTTCGGAGAACCTACGGTTGATATTACTTACTCGTTTATTGATATAAACGTACTTGCAAAGACTCAGGTGAGTCTTACAGCCCCACTTTTACTGTTTTACATACGGGGTGAGATACATGCTACTGTTTTTCTTGAACACAAGTACTAAAACTGATTACTATACCAAACGGAATTGCATGAGTTAATTACAATTTACAGAAGTCTCTCCATCATATGTCGTTAGTTATGGACTTAAGCGCGAACACTAGTTAATGGATCCATTAGGGAAATGACCCTCCCCGCCCGGGGTAGTAGCGCTACCACGAACCGTTATGTATAAACGGGCGACTATTATTTCGTTACTTATGCTTGCTCAGTTACGAGCATGTCACTGGAGCAACTTATTATTTACGGGTTAAGCTTCGATTATGAGCCTCATGGCAACGGTATAACTTATTTACTTTACATTTGCTGGATTTGCAAATACTTGATTTACGCCTGCGGGCACTATGGATGAAATCTTGTGTTCAAAACTGACATTGCTTACAAACCTGTGAGATTCACCAACATTCGTGTTGACCTTTTAGCATGTATTCTCAGGTACTCATATGGAGTAGGATTCCCCAGGACATAGCCAGAGTCGCATGATTTCAGCTAAACTGCATTTAACGAAGATTCTCAGCATTATCTTTTGTACATGTTGATTATGTAATAGAATCTCCAGCCATACGCGTGGACTCTAGGGAACTATTTTTGTATACGAAAACATTAAGTTTTCAAACATATATTTCTATGAAATCGCTTTACAACGCCTCATTTAGAGGTCGTTTACTGTATATCTTGTGCTTTGCATATTGATTAGTAACACCTAAGTATGCTTCCGCAAATCATTAAATTTGAGGGTGTTACAGATTGGTATCAGAGCCTAAGGTTATAGTGAACTAGGTTGCATTTAGTGGGCCTAGACTATGACCATTAGGCAGTATTCCCTTACTAGGGATGATTGGTTCAGGAATTACACCATATGACTTTAATTTAACATAGCCTGATCAACTATGTACAATTAAGGAAAGATGATGTGAGTTCTGAAATGATTATGTTGAACAGGAATGCGTTAGTTGACTCTGACCACGAGAGAACCGGACCATTACTTGATACATGCTAGACACTAGGCTGGATATTATATACTTATATATATTAGCCTCGTCTTACTTACACTCTGCCTCAGGAATGGCAAACACTCCACCCAATTCGTCACGCTCTCATCCGCAAGGATCTCGAAACCCGCGAATAGCCAGGAGAACCACTAGGTCACCTCGAACCAGCCCCTATCCTGTTCATAACTCTCGGAACTCGGCACATCTCACGGTGCCAGTGTTGGCTACCCAACTTCGCCGTCAGGAGCAAAGGCTCGAGAATCTCGAACGGGAACAACACCGAATGACCTACCTGCTTCGCCAAGCTCTTGACCGCATATCACAACTTCAGCGAGAACAAGAAGATATCAACCTCTTTGTGAGCATAATTCAGGATTCAATGACCGCTGAATTAGGTGCGGATGAACTCGTAAGAAACCGACTAGAGGAATGTGAACAGCGTTCACAGGAGACTGAGGATCACTCTCGAGCACTAGTACAACGACTGGCCTTGGTTGAAGACAATGCCAGGCAAACCAACAGACTAGCAGAAACCGTGGACCGCCTTGTCGCGCTGATGGAGCAGATTAATCTGCATCAAGATTAGATCAGTCTGTAACTTGTAACCAGTTAACTACTTAATTAGGACCTATGTAATTCAACCGGATGTAACAATTCCCGGTACTTTTGTACTACTATTACTCTGTAACCTTTTGGAAAACCCGTATCTTGTATTCAACTTGTTTATCTAAATGAAATGTGATTGTCACTTCGTACTGTTATCGTGTATCTCATCATTTACACTTGTGACATATCATAATTTCATGCAAATATCTTATTCCTCTTTCCTTGTTCTTTTCTTGATCAGCATCATGCCTCCTCGCCTGCAAATCACCCTTAGTGAAGCCGAAATTGCAGGTCTGATTGCCCGTAGTGTGGCCCAAGCCCTAGCTACCCGAACATCAACTCCTGGTAGCGAAGATACAGCTAACAATGGACCACAACCCAAACCCTGTTCTTACAAAGACTTCCAGAACTGCAAACCTCTGAACTTCGCAGGTACTGAGGGAGCTATCGGTCTAGTACGCTGGATCGAGAAAGTTGAATCTGTGTTTCTTATCTGCAACTGTGCGGAGGGAGACAAGGTTAAGTTCTCCGTTAGTACTTTCACTGACACCGCTCTCACCTGGTGGAACACCTATGCCCAGACTGTGGGTATTGCGAATGCTTACAAGCTTCCGTGAGAGGAGCTGAAGGAGATGTTGAGGGGTGAGTACTGCCCCAGGGATGAACTGAAACAACTGGAGTTGGAATTCTGGAACCACAAGATGCAAGGTGATGATATCACCGGGTACACCAAACGTTTCCACCAACTGGCACTTCTGTGCCCATCCATGGTCGATCCTGAATACAAGAGGATCGAGAAATATGTTGATGGACTACCCGACAGACTACAAGACCTGATGACATCATCTAAACCGGGTACGATTCAGAGCGCCATCCGTATGGCCCATGAACCGACGGCAAACTCTGTCTGCCGTGGCACAACATCAACCCCATCTGCAAACAACAAACGCAAATGGGAAGGAAACCCAAACTCATCCAACCAAATCACCAACAAAAAGCCTGAGTCTGTTAAGGCTTATTCATCGGGAACTACAGAAAAGAAAGGGTACGGCGGGAACAAACCCTACTGTTCCAAATGCAACCGCCATCATGACGGTTCCTGCCCTTGCACCAACTGCAAAAGGTTCGGGCACCTAGCCAAGGATTGTCGAGCCATCATTCCTACCCCCAACACCAATGGACCAAAGACCTGCTTTGGGTGCGGAATCTCTGGGCATTTTAAGAATAACTGCCCCAAGCTGAAGAACAACACCACCAACAACAACAACAACCGCATCAACACTCGGAGCAGAGCCTTCGTGATCAACTCAGGGGACGCCCGTCAAGACCCGAATGTGGTCTCGGGTATGTTCTGTAACACCTGCTAAATTAGGATAATTAATTATGCCTAATTACTTGTAACTAGTTGTAATTAGTATGTAATAGGACTAATTGCAGACTCTATTTGAATATATATATAAGGTGATTTATATATATATGTGTGTACTTACGCGATTTGGATTAATCGTACGAATTAACCGGACGGAGCCCGACACAGTTGATTTGGACGTTGGTGACAGAAATTTACCTAAATAATGAGAACGTATTTTATTATTTAAAACACACAGTGAACGAACATTATTTATATTATCGCGATGACATTTTAAATAAATTAACAAATACGTACTAAACGCGAGTTAAGGAATTTAATATTTGGACAAATGTTTTTATAATTAACTTCAAGGTAATTCATCAAAATATTTCCGGCACGTTTCAAAAATATAACTGCTTGATTTAATATTAAGAACGAAGGATTAAACGACGGAGAAAACGAACACCACACGGGGCACGGAACGGGGACTGGGTGAGGTGAGGCTTTCACCAACACCCCACCATCCCCATTCTCTTTCTCATTCTTTCTCCCTCACTCTCTCTCTTCCTCCCTTTTTCTCTCAATAATCACCACCACCACCAATTCATCAAATTCACAAAATACTACCTCAAAACGCACTCGGTTTTACTCGGTCATTTGGAAGGAAAGCACCACCACTTCACGATCTATCATCCTACCTTTTCGGATTTTTAATCCGACACCGCGTAAGTTTCCGACAAATTCCGACATCTCTCGTTTTTGATCATTTTTGCTAGTTTGCGGTTTTAATAGGCTTAATATGTTCATATAAGGGTTGGGTAAAAGATTTGGACCCAACGGAAACCGGAAAACTCGTTTTCGACAAAAATTCCGGCCATCAGACCGCTACGTCGCATTTGGCCAGGGGCCTCTGCGACGTCGCGGCCTACGTCGCATAAAAACCTCAACGTCGCATTAGCGACGCTGCCTCCTACGTCGCATTGATTTGCGAAGGTCGCATCATGCGACGTACATGCCCACGTCGCACCCGACGTCGCACCTGACGTCGCACCTGACGTCGCACCCGACGTCGCACCCTACGTCGCACGCTACGTCGCACATGACAGAACCTTGAAAAGTCAGATTTTACTAAGTGTCGAACTTACACAACTTCAAATACTTATGTCATACGACTTAACAAACGTCATAGAACATACTTTCTATTACAATTACACTAAAGTGCGTTATAAATGATAAACTTTAATTATAACAAATCACCAACGGGCCGTATACTTTGATACAAACGAGAACGAACCAACATTACACACAACGGGTTGTATGAACAACTAGCCTAGATGGTCTTGCGAGACATCTACTTACTTAACCTTACGTGTTTAGGCACTAGAAGGTTACGGGTTCGGAGAACCTACTTGCTTTACTACTACTTGCTATTTACCACTGCTCGACTCAGGTGAGTCTTACAGCCCCACTTTTACTGTTTTATACTTTGGGGTGAGATACTTAGCAACTATTTTACGTATGAACACAATGTACTGAACTGAAAACATTACTGATTACAAACAAACGCATGAGTTACTTTTATCCACTGAAAGCCTCCTTATCGTAAGTTGTTAGTTATGGACTTAAGCGCGATTACTAATAGATGGATCCATTTGGGACTGACAATCCCTGTCTGGGGTGGTAGCGCCACCACGTACTGATTTACACGTAGAAACAGACATATTAGTATTTGTTACATATGAGTGTGCGGATAGCACTCACGGGGGTACGTGATTTATTTCACACTACACGGTTAAGCTTCAACTTATGAGCTCATGGCACTGTACTGATTAACTGATTTACTTACTTTGCTTGATAGCAATACGGGTACATACTTGTGGTTCATAACACCTACTTATTACTAAACCTGTGAGATTCACCAACCTTTTTGGTTGACACTTTTTAGCTTTGTATCTCAGGTACACTTACGGAGTAGGATTACTCCAGGATTACTAGCTAGAGTCGCATGATTTACAAACTGCATTTAACGGAGATTCCTTGGCATTATCTTTTGTAACTATGGTGATGTAATAGAATCTCCCGCTATACGCGTGGGCTCTAGGGAATTACATTTTGTATACGAAAACCTACGGTTTTCAAACGATTATTAACTATGAAATGTAACTATTTTACAAACGTCTCATTTAGAGGTCGTTTACTATTAATCTTGTGCTTTGTATATTGATTAGTAACACCCAATGTATGCTTCCGCAAATCATGAAATTTGGGGGTGTTACAGATTGGTATCAGAGCCTAAGGTTATAGTGAACTAGGTTGCATTTAGTGAGCCTAGACTATGACCATTAGGCAGTATCCCTTATTAGGTATAACCGGTTCAGTGATTACATCATACGAGTTTAATTTAACATAGCCTGATCAACTATGTACAATTAAGCAAAGACGATGTAAGATCTGAAAGGGGTTATGACTGAACAGGGTACAGTAGAAGACTCTGACTTCGAGAGAACCGAGACTTAAACATGTTTATGCTAGACACTCAATAGGCTATATTATATAGGGACTATATGAATATAGGCCTCAATCTTACTAACGCTTTGTCTCAGAAATGGCAAACATCCCATCCGATTCATCTCGTTCTCAATCCGGGTCGTAGAACCCAAGGGTAGCAAGGAGGAACAACAGGTTACCTCGAGCTGGCCCGTACTCCACTCACTTCACCGTGCCAGCCTTAGCTGCTAGGGTGAACCAACACGAGCAACGACTTCGCACCATGGATGTCGTGTTGCAGGAAACAAACGAAAACTGGAGACTTACAGCACTTGAGCGCATCGAACAAGTCTCTGAGAATCACGAAACCACCGTTACAAATGTGGACATTCTTCTCAACAGAGTGGTGGAGATAAGCGTGGAAACCACTCTTTTGAAACACAGACTTGAGGAGTGTGAACAACGCTCACGGGAAACGGAAGAATATACCCGCGGATTGGTACAGCGACTAGCATTAGCTGAAGATAATGCTCGACAAGCCAGTAGACTTGCAAATACTGTGGATCGTCTCATCGAAATGATGGAGCAGATTAACCTACGTTAAGACTAGCTTAGTCTTTGTTTTGTAAACTATCCTGTAATCTAGTAACTATCTAAGCACTACTCTATGTTCCAGTCGGATGTAACAATTCCCGACATCTTTTGTAACACATCCGTAGGATGTAACCTTTGAACTCGTGTTACCTATTAAAAATTCCTTGCTGTTTCGACTCATGTTAATTGCCATAATCCTTTACATTATGATGTTATGTATTACCACCTATATACATGTACATCTGAAATAAATACAATTTCTTACAAAATCTCATGTATCTTCATTTCTTTTATTGAAGAGTCATGCCGCCAAAGTCAAGACCTTACACTGATGCTCAGATCACGTCACTCATAACCCAGGCTGTTACTGAAGCCTTAGCTCGGAATACTCCACCAGGTTCCACAAGAAACAGCGATGCCGCTGAAACCTCTGCTGCTAAACCTTGTTCATACAAGGATTTTCAAAACTGCAAACCCTTGAGCTTCAAGGGGATTGAAGGAGCCATCGGACTTATCAGATGGTTCGAAAAGATGGAATCAGTTTTCCGCATCAGCAAATGTGCGGAAGACGACAAGGTCAAATTCTCCACCTGCACCCTTGAAGATGGTGCCCTCTCGTGGTGGAATTCCTATACCCAGTCTGTGGGTATTGACACCGCTTACCTACTCCCTTGGGAGGACCTGAAGAAAATGCTCACTGATGAGTATTGCCCGTCCGAACAACTTCACAAGCTGGACGAAGAGTTCTGGAACTTAAAAGTACAAGGAACTGATATCGTCGGATACACCACCCGATTCCAACAACTTACTGTTCTTCGCCCAGCTATGGCAGGTACTGGGCCCGACAAGATTAAGAAATACATCCGCGGCCTCCCGGAACCTGTCCGGGGAAATGTCGCCTCATCAAACCAAACCACTCTTCACGGCGCCATTCGGTTGGCCCATGAACTTCTAGCCATGAACGAGGACCCAGAACCACCCACTCCATCCTCCAACAACAACAATAAAAGAAAATGGTCCGACAACCACAACAACCACCAAACCAAGAAACCTGAAACCATTAAAGCCTACACCTCCAATACTGATGACAAGGGAGCGTACAAGGGAACCAAGCCCTACTGCTCCAAGTGCCAACGACACCACTTTGGTTCGTGTCCCTGTAGCAAGTGTAAGAGATTTGGACACTTGGCTAAGGACTGTAGATCAAACACCACTGACACCAACACCTCGGCACCAAAGACTTGTTATGGGTGCAACGGAACGGGGCATTTCAAGAAAGACTGCCCGAAGCTGAACAACAACAACAACAGGAACAATAACAATGCTCGAGGAAGAGCTTTTGTACTGAAATCTGGGGAAGCCCGTCAAGACCCGAATGTGGTCACGGGTACGTTTCTTCTCAACAACTTGACTGCATCTGTATTATTCGATACTGGTGCTGATAAGAGCTTTATTTCCGACGAATTTTACCCACTTCTTGACATTACACCTATTGCCTTAGATTCTAAGTACACAATAGAATTGGCAAACGGAAAACTTATTGAGGCCGACAGTGTGATACCTAATTGCACTTTAAACCTATCTAACGAGCTCTTTTCCATTGATTTGATACCTGTCGAAATCGGCAGCTTTGACATCATCGTCGGTATGGATTGGTTATCCAAGCACCGAGCCGAAATCGTTTGTTTCGAGAAAATTGTACGCATTCCTCTCGTCACCGGTGGAACTTTGAGCATACAAGGGGAGACCGGTGGGACGAGAATCAATATCATTTCTTGCATGAAAACCCGAAAATACTTGAGAAAAGGGTACCAGGCAATCCTCGCGCACGTTATGGAGAAAAAGTCGGTGGAAAAGCGACTTGAGGATGTGCCTATTGTTCAAGACTTCCCAGAAGTCTTTCCTGAAGACTTGCCTAGCCTACCGCCAACTAGACAAGTCGAATTCTCTATTGATCTTGTGCCCGGCGCAGCACCCGTGGCACGAGCCCCTTACCGACTAGCCCCATCCGAACTTCAGGAGTTGTCTACTCAGTTACAAGAACTCCTGGACAAGGGATTTATTCGACCAAGTTCCTCACCTTGGGGAGCTCCGGTCCTGTTTGTGAAAAAGAAAGACGGTTCTTTCCGTATGTGCATCGACTACCGTGAACTCAACAAATTAACTGTCAAGAACCGTTACCCACTTCCTCGCATCGATGACCTGTTTGACCAACTTCAGGGGTCGAGTTTTTACTCAAAGATCGATCTACGGTCTGGTTATCACCAACTCCGAGTTCGTGATGAAGATATTCCTAAAACAGCTTTCCGAACTCGCTACGGGCATTATGAATTCCAAGTGATGCCATTCGGCTTATCCAACGCACCGGCTGTGTTCATGGACCTTATGAATAGGGTGTGCAAACCTTACCTTGACAAGTTTGTTATCGTCTTCATCGATGACATCTTGATTTACTCGCGCACTGAACAAGAACACGCGCAACACCTGAAAACCATCCTAGAGCTGCTCAAACACGAAGAGTTATACGCCAAATTCTCTAAGTGTGAGTTCTGGATGCAAACCGTTCAATTCCTTGGACACGTCATTGATAATCAAGGAATTCATGTCGATCCTTCGAAAATCGAGGCTATCAAATGTTGGCAAGCACCTACAACACCGACCGAGGTACGCCAATTCTTAGGACTCGCCGGATACTACAGGCGGTTCATTGAGAATTTTTCGAAAATAGCCCTACCTCTCACTGCACTGACTCAAAAAGAAAAGAAGTTCGATTGGACTGACAAACAGGAGTCGGCTTTTCAACTACTAAAACAAAAACTCTGCAGTGCACCTATCTTATCTTTACCCGAAGGCAACGATGACTTCGTGGTATACTGTGATGCTTCACACCTAGGTCTTGGTTGCGTGCTGATGCAACGAGACAAGGTCATCGCTTACGCCTCTCGACAACTCAAGGTCCACGAAAAGAATTACACAACTCATGACCTAGAGTTGGGGGCTGTTGTATTCGCTCTAAAAATCTGGAGACACTACTTATACGGTACCAAGTGTACAATCTTTACTGACCATAAAAGTCTCCAACATATCTTCGATCAAAAGGATCTCAACATGAGGCAACGTCGATGGGTCGAGTTGCTCACTGATTACGATTGCGAAATTCGCTATCATCCAGGCAAGGCGAATGTTGTCGCCGATGCTTTAAGCCGAAAGGAACGAGTGAAACCACTTCGAGTTCGAGCTCTCGGTATGACCATTCACAACGATCTCATCAATCAAACTCTCACCGCTCAACTCGAAGCACTCAAACCAGAAAACTTGATAAACGAGGCCTTGCGGGGCATGGACAAACAATTCGAAACCAAACCTAACGGGGCCAAATACTTCTCGAATCGAATCTGGTTACCAAGTTTTGGGAACCTGCGAGACTTGGTGATGGATGAAGCTCACCAGTCTAAATACTCTATACACCCCGGTGCCGACAAAATGTATCACGGCATCAAGGAAATGTATTGGTGGCCCAACATGAAATCTGACATTGCAACCTATGTTGGCAAGTGTCTCACTTGTTCTAAGGTTAAAGCTGAACACCAGAAACCTTCCGGTTTACTACAACAACCCGAAATACCACAATGGAAATGGGAGCAGATCACCATGGATTTCATTACTAAACTCCCGAAAACTTCTAACGGTTGCGATACCATTTGGGTGATCGTTGACCGACTCACTAAATCTGCTCATTTCCTAGCCATCAAGGAAACTGATAAAATGGAACGTTTGACACGGATCTACCTGAAGGAGATCGTGTCAAGACACGGTGTGCCCATCTCAATCATCTCCGACCGAGATGCTCGGTTTACTTCTCGCTTCTGGCAATCACTGCAAAAATCTCTTGGTACTCGTCTGGATATGAGTACGGCTTACCATCCTCAAACCGACGGCCAGAGCGAATGAACCATACAAACACTGGAAGACATGCTACGAGCCTGCGTAGTTGACTTCGGTAAAAACTGGGAAAATCACTTACCATTGTGCGAGTTCTCGTACAACAACAGTTATCACACCAGCATAAAGGCTGCACCCTTCGAGGCACTGTACGGTCGTAAGTGCCGGTCACCTGTCTGTTGGACTGAGGTGGGGGATACACAACTCACCGGTCCAGAAATCATACATGAAACAACTGAAAAGATCGTCGGCATACAAAACCGACTAAAAGCCGCGCGTGATCGTCAGAAAAGCTATGCTGACGTGAGACGCAAACACCTTGAGTTCCAAGTAGGGGACAAGGAATTTCTCAAAGTGGCACCGTGGAAAGGTGTCATTCGATTCGGAAAACGAGGCAAACTAAACCCTAGATACATCGGACCATTCGAAATCCTTGAAAAGATTGGTCCAGTGGCATACCGCCTGCAACTTCCTGCTGAACTTAGCAGCGTTCACAACACATTCCACATTTCTAATCTGAAGAAATGTCTGTCTGACGAGACACTGATTATACCGCTCGACGAAATTCAGATCGATGATAAACTTCATTTTGTCGAGGAACCTATGGAAATCCTGGACCGCGAGGTCAAGCAATTGAAACAGAGTCGTATTCCCATCGTAAAAGTCAGGTGGAATTCTAGGCGCGGCCCTGAGTTCACCTGGGAACGGGAAGACCAAATGCGACAAAAATACCCACATCTCTTCCCAGACAACGCACCATCTGTGCACACGAACTAATTTCGGGACGAAATTTCTTTAACAAGGGGAGAATGTAACACCTGCTAAATTAGGATAATTAATTATGCCTAATTACTTGTAACTAGTTGTAATTAGTATGTAATAGGACTAATTGCAGACTCTATTTGAATATATATATAAGGTGATTTATATATATATGTGTGTACTTACGCGATTTGGATTAATCGTACGAATTAACCGGACGGAGCCCGACACAGTTGATTTGGACGTTGGTGACAGAAATTTACCTAAATAATGAGAACGTATTTTATTATTTAAAATACACAGTGAACGAACATTATTTATATTATCGCGATGACATTTTAAATAAATTAACAAATACGTACTAAACGCGAGTTAAGGAATTTAATATTTGGACAAATGTTTTTATAATTAACTTCAAGGTAATTCATCAAAATATTTCCGGCACGTTTCAAAAATATAACTGCTTGATTTAATATTAAGAACGAAGGATTAAACGACGGAGAAAACGAACACCACACGGGGCACGGAACGGGGACTGGGTGAGGTGAGGCTTTCACCAACACCCCACCATCCCCATTCTCTTTCTCATTCTTTCTCCCTCACTCTCTCTCTTCCTCCCTTTTTCTCTCAATAATCACCACCACCACCAATTCATCAAATTCACAAAATACTACCTCAAAACGCACTCGGTTTTACTCGGTCATTTGGAAGGAAAGCACCACCACTTCACGATCTATCATCCTACCTTTTCGGATTTTTAATCCGACACCGCGTAAGTTTCCGACAAATTCCGACATCTCTCGTTTTTGATCATTTTTGCTAGTTTGCGGTTTTAATAGGCTTAATATGTTCATATAAGGGTTGGGTAAAAGATTTGGACCCAACGGAAACCGGAAAACTCGTTTTCGACAAAAATTCCGGCCATCAGACCGCTACGTCGCATTTGGCCAGGGGCCTCTGCGACGTCGCGGCCTACGTCGCATAAAAACCTCAACGTCGCATTAGCGACGCTGCCTCCTACGTCGCATTGATTTGCGAAGGTCGCATCATGCGACGTACATGCCCACGTCGCACCCGACGTCGCACCTGACGTCGCACCCGACGTCGCACCCTACGTCGCACGCTACGTCGCACATGACAGAACCTTGAAAAGTCAGATTTTACTAAGTGTCGAACTTACACAACTTCAAATACTTATGTCATACGACTTAACAAACGTCATAGAACATACTTTCTATTACAATTACACTAAAGTGCGTTATAAATGATAAACTTTAATTATAACAAATCACCAACGGGCCGTATACTTTGATACAAACGAGAACGAACCAACATTACACACAACGGGTTGTATGAACAACTAGCCTAGATGGTCTTGCGAGACATCTACTTACTTAACCTTACGTGTTTAGGCACTAGAAGGTTACGGGTTCGGAGAACCTACTTGCTTTACTACTACTTGCTATTTACCACTGCTCGACTCAGGTGAGTCTTACAGCCCCACTTTTACTGTTTTTATACTTTGGGGTGAGATACTTAGCAACTATTTTACGTATGAACACAATGTACTGAACTGAAAACATTACTGATTACAAACAAACGCATGAGTTACTTTTATCCACTGAAAGCCTCCTTATCGTAAGTTGTTAGTTATGGACTTAAGCGCGATTACTAATAGATGGATCCATTTGGGACTGAGAATCCCTGTCTGGGGTGGTAGCGCCACCACGTACTGATTTACACGTAGAAACAGACATATTAGTATTTGTTACATATGAGTGTGCGGATAGCACTCACGGGGGTACGTGATTTATTTCACACTACACGGTTAAGCTTCAACTTATGAGCTCATGGCACTGTACTGATTAACTGATTTACTTACTTTGCTTGATAGCAATACGGGTACATACTTGTGGTTCATAACACCTACTTATTACTAAACCTGTGAGATTCACCAACCTTTTTGGTTGACACTTTTTAGCTTTGTATCTCAGGTACACTTACGGAGTAGGATTACTCCAGGATTACTAGCTAGAGTCGCATGATTTACAAACTGCATTTAACGGAGATTCCTTGGCATTATCTTTTGTAACTATGGTGATGTAATAGAATCTACCGCTATACGCGTGGGCTCTAGGGAATTACATTTTGTATACGAAAACCTACGGTTTTCAAACGATTATTAACTATGAAATGTAACTATTTTACAAACGTCTCATTTAGAGGTCGTTTACTATTAATCTTGTGCTTTGTATATTGATTAGTAACACCCAATGTATGCTTCCGCAAATCATGAAATTTGGGGGTGTTACATGTTCTTCCTCAACAACTTATCTGCTTCTATTCTATTTGATACTTGTGCTGATAGGAGCTATATTTCTGATGAGTTTTGTCCACTACTTGACATCCCCGTGGCCTTAGATGTTAAGTACACCGTAGAACTTGCAAATGGTAAACTCATAGAAACCGATAGTGTGATACCTAATTGCACTTTAAACCTAGCCGACGAAATCTTCTCAATCGATCTTATGCCTGTTGAACTAGGAAGTTTCGACGTCATCGTGGGTATGGACTAGTTGTCCAAGCATCGGGCTGATATCGCGTAAAAAGTCACGTTTTTACTACCGATATCTCTCTCATTCTGGAACGATTCTTGGCAAATTAACTCAAATATAGCAAAAATCAGTAACATTATGCCAAGAAGGTCAAAACGAGGTTGCACGATAAAAATCAAGTAAATCGGATGTGAAACGAAGATTCCACACACGTTTGAAGATTCAAGGCATAAAAACGAGATTTCAAGACCAAAGTGCCCTTCACCAACATCCATTATTTCCAAGATGTTCGTTTTCAAAGTTCGGATCCAACAGAAGAAGAATCAACTGAAACGGGTAAAAATTGAAGATTTCGCGCCCGCCGGAAGATCCAAATGATCCATACGCAATATCTGGAGCTAGGAACCTCATTTTAGGGCATATCCTATGTCAAATCTTCGTTTTTGAATTACGAATCCAACAAAAAAAGAATCAACTCAAACGGACGTATAACGAAGAAAACACGCACGAATCAAGAAACGAAGCAACAAACCGCGCAACGGGGCGGGGTGGGGACCACCGCCGCCGGCCACCTCACCACCGCCGCCGGCAGGTGGCCCACCGCCGCCGGCCACCACTCCCCTGCCCCGGTTTCCGTTTTTGGTAACTTTTGGTACCCGGTTCGCCTACTTTTCGCGTTGTACGGTACCCGGTTCGCCCACTTTTCGCGTTGTACAAGCCACTTTTGGAAAGTCTTCTAACCTGAGCCTCAAGGACAACTTGTGCTAATGTGAGCCAAAGCTCACCTATAAATAGGAGGCTTTTGGTTCATTTGAAAAAAAACACATTAACACATTAACACACAAACACATTAACACACCAACACATCTTCACATATATCACATATGCACTAGTTACTTTCTCACTTTCTCATTCTACTTTCTTTAAATTAGCATTAGGTTAGTTTAGCATCTTGTTTAAAGTAGAAAGAAAGCTAGGAACGTGTTGTAATCTTTGGTGTACGCTTGGAGTTACGCTCATTAATTCAAGTCTATTCCTTCTCGCACATTAATCTCGGTTATCTCTATCCTTATCTATCTTAATTAAACATGTTTGTTTTAATTATGTTTGCGATCGTTATTACCATGATAAGCGAGTAGATTACTATTGTATTTGTTGTGATGTAGTTAGTATATATAATTGTGGGATGACTTTGAATACGTCGTGAAATAATATGACGGCCCCTATTCGACTGATTACTCGGTATAGTATTGGAAATGCTTTGGAGCATAGTACAAATATATGGAAGCCAGTAACGACCGAAGGTAGTTGTATTATTGATCGACGTTGTAAAATTGGAAACTTTGTGGACGGACTTATCTTGTGATTTTAAACCTAAAACTTATATTCGCCTTTCGATTAACAAACGTGATTGTAACCTTGTAAAGAGGAGTCGCGAACCTCAATACTCGGTCAATAGTTATCTATGTAAAAACTATGTTTTTAATCGTAACGTCATGCAAGCATTATAAAATGCAATGTGATTACGTGGACTTGCCATGAGTATTGTACACTTCTGATCACATCGTACTTATCATGTGAACATCGCGAAGCGATTGAACTCACAACAGAAACGTTGGTGAACAATTTAATACGTTGTGAATTACCATAGTATTTTCCGACATGGTCTGGGTTTAACTTTCTGTAAAAAGCCGTCAGCATTTTAATTAGTTGTTTAAATTAGATTAGATTAGGTAGGCTAAAGGCTAAATGTCCATTTACGAAAACCTAGGGATTTGTTAATTGTATCGAGAAAGGAAAGTTTAAAATCCAACTTAACCCGATACTTTTTATTAAAACCATGAAACCTAAAGTACGGTAAGCAAGAAACCGAAAGGCTTTCCCTCGTTTATCATGCTTAAGTTTCATTGGTAGAATTGATTAGATAAGTCCGTACACGAATTCTAAGTTAGTTGTTTAATGGATTCATAATCATTGTGGTATTAAGAACGGCTAGACATGTTATGGACCTGCTACTCTATTCCTTCGCCCACGAGCGAATACGTTCAATAATATGGGCCACTGACTCCGTCACAGGATAGTGTGGAGAGTTGAGCATTGTTTGTCTGGTCAGAATCACGACACCTTAGTTCCTCGTGACATATTAGTTGATAACCAACTAATAAGGAATCTATTGGTTATTGTGACAACCGTCAATTTAGGACTAGAATTTAGTGCCTAATCAAGTTTTAATACATGAAATTAGTTATGTGTTAGGCTAATTAATGTATCAATTATCATATATATTGTTGAATATATATCTACACAATTATGCGGTTTATTTAAATCGTACGAGTTTCAAATCGAATGAATTTCGATACAATAAATACGGACGTTGGTGAATAATTTTATTAAGAAATACAAATATTATCTAATAACTCAATTTTATTCAGAATCTCATTTATTGTAATATTTCGTATCCAAGTTTTATTACACAATTAATGTATACGAGATTAAAAATACAAACGCGCAAACAAATAAAACGAATTTCTCTTTTAAATATCATAAATAGATAACTGGTAAAATTTTACAATAAAATATTTTATAATTTAAAATGGAAAATTTAAACGAATAAAATAAATATTTAACGTTAAATGACTGAGAAAACGAACACCACGCGGAGCACGGGACGGAGACTGCGAGGTGAGGCTTTCACCTACACCCCACCTCTCCTTCATTCTTTCTTTCATTTTCATTCTCCAAAAACACACACACACCAAAAACACTCTCACCAAATTCATACAAAATTTCGGAATCATCAAATCCGACAACAAAACTTACATTTTCGGAACCACCATCAAGTGAGGAACAAGATTAACAAAAGCTCTACCATCGTTTTCGGCCTCCATCTTCTTCGATTTGCATTTGTAAGGAAATTTCTAAAAACTTAGATTTGTTTAGTTTTATGTAATATTTTGATGTTTTGATGTTTACACAACTTATATATGTCCATTACAAAGATTAGAACACAGTTTTATAGCTTAAAAACGAGTTTAAATTGAGTTTTGGCCGGAAAAATCGTGAACAGCCGGACTTTCTGGGCTGGTGTTCATCCATGCGACACAAGCCTTGTGTCGCATGTTGTGTCGTATTTTGCCCTTTATGTCGCACCTTGTGTCGTATAAATCCTTTAGTGTCGTAACTCATGCGACACAATATTGTGTCGCACTCTATGTCGCAAACTATGTCGTACTTCTATACGACACAACCACTATGTCGCTATTAAATTAGCATTTCGTATTCGATGCGACACAGTCCCTGTGTCGTATCCTTGTGTCGCATGACGTCTGCGACACAACCATTGTGTCGCATGTCAAATCTTTGTGTCGCATGTTGTGTCGCAAAACACAGAAAAACCAGAATTTTGAAGTCAAGGTTACTGTTCAAAAAAAGACAAATTTACTGTAGCAGTACTGTAGCAGTACTGTAGCAAAGTCAACATTTTAGAATTTTTATTATTTCAACTAAATCACCAACGGGCCGTACACGTTTTCAAAACTTACAAAACAGATTATTCAATCAACCAAGTCGTAGTAACTTGGATAATTTAGTCAATCAAGTCGTAGTAACTTGAAACAAAACAATTAATCAACCAAATCGTAGTAATTTGGACATATATAATTAAATAATAACTACAAAGGTAGTCTTTCGAGATACCGGTACAATTAATAACAATCAAGTGTCATGGACACATTCAGGTTTCAAGTCTTTGGACATCAACTCACATCTAATTACTTCAAGTTTATTAACTTAAACACTCCAAGACTCAGGTGAGTTTCATAGCCCCATTTTCACTGCTTTACAACTAGGGGTGTGATATTACTACTCGATTTTGTTTTACAAGTAGAACGCAAGTGCCAAACTTCAAATACTACATGAGTTTCAAGCTAATCAATTTAAAGTCCTCCATAAGCATAGTCTCTAGTATTTTATAGCGTGAATGTTAGTATATGATATCATATGGGATTGACAATCCTCATCCGGGTTAGCACGCACTAACCGGTCAAACGGATGTATTAGCATTTGGGAAGACGAGTGTTGATTAGGCACTCATAGGAGGCATTTCAAGTTAGGTTTCCTTAAGTGGGCCTGACAAATCAAGTTAAGCTCAGACTATGTGCTCATGGACAGTATAACTTTTATTTTGCTTAATTGCATTTTAAATTCAATATAAATCTTGCGGTTCTGACAGCTATACATTGACATACAAACCTGTGAGCTCACCAGCGTTTTAGTTGACCCATTTTAGTATTTATCACAGGTACCCAGCAATAGGTTGGCTGCACAAGCAAGAAATATTAGCTCGAGTCAGCATACATACAACTAGAGATTGGACTGCATTATTATATTTTGTAAAAGTAATTATGCTATGTAATCTCTCAATTTCAGGAATCGAGCTAATGTAACTATATTTTGATGAAAACATTTACTTTATCTATACAAGTTTAAAACGACGCATATAGTGGTCGTTCATTATATCTTATGTGCTTTGTATATTGATTAGTGACACCCAAATCAAGCTTCCGCAAATCATTAAATTTGGGGGTGTCACAGATTGGTATCAGAGCCTAAGGTTATAGTGAACTAGGTTGCATTTAGTGGACCTAGACTATGACCGTTAGGCAGTATTCCCTATTAGGTATTACCAGTTCAGAGATTACAGCATACGAATTTAATTTAACATAGCCTGATCAACTATGTACAATTAAATAAAGATGATGTAAGATCTGAAGGAAGTTATGGCTGAACAGGATACATTAGTTGACTCTGATCTCGAGAGAAACGGGACTCAAAATACGTTTGTGCTAGACACTCAATAGGTTATTATGTGATATATATATATATTTACATAAGTAGACCTCATTACAACTTTAGGCTATATTATATTATATGAATATAGGCCTCTTTCTCTCTAACGCTTTGTCTCGAAATGACAAACACACCACTAGTTCATCATACTCGGACTAGCATCTTATTTCATTTCCTTGTTCTTTCTTACTCAGCATCATGCCTCCTCGCCGTCAAATTACCCTTAGCGAAGCTGAGATCGCGGGAATAATTGCCCGCAGTGTGACCGAAGCCTTGGCTACCCGAACACCACCCGGTAGCGAGGACACAGCAACCAATACTCCACCACCCAAACCTTGCTCCTATAAGGACTTTCTTAGCTGTAAACCGTTATACTTCAAGGGCACGGAAGGTGCCATTGGCTTGATCCGTTGGATTGAGCGTATGGAATCTGTTTTCAGTCTCTGCGACTGCACTGAGAACAACAAGGTCAAATTCGTTGCTTACACCTTTCAGGAAGGTGCACTCACGTGGTGGAAAACCCACGCAAACTCTGTAGGCCTTGAGGTTGCAAATCGGCTTCCTTGGGCCGAACTGAAGAAGAAACTGACAGAAAAATACTGTCCTGAAGAGGAATTGCACAGGCTGGAAGAAGAATTCTGGCATCTGGAGGTGCAGGGAAATGATGTTGCTGAATATACCACCAAGTTTCAGCAGTTTGCCTTATTATGCCCGGGTTTGGTCGAACCAGAAAGTAAGGGCATTAACAAATACATTCGTGGACTTCCCGAGAACATCCAGGGCAACGTCGCCTCATCCAAACCAACTACTACTGAGAGTGCCATTCGATTGGCCCACGAACTCATGGCTCTAGTTGTCAGCCGTGAGACTTCCAACACCTCATCCTCTAACAACAACAAACGCAAATCTACTGAGCACCACCACAACTCAAACAAGAAAAACAACGCCATCCAAGTCTACAACACCAACTCTGAATCCAACCGCAGCTACACCGGGGACAGACCTTATTGTCCCAAGTGTAACTATCACCACTTTGGTCAGTGCGGTACTCCTTGCAACAACTGCAGGAGGTACGGGCATTCGACTAAGGATTGCCGAGCCCCCAAATCCAACAACAGCCCCTCTGACAAAAATACCCGACAACCTAAGTCCTGCTACGAATGTGGAAACCCAGGACACTTTAGGGATTCTTGCCCAAAATTGAAGAACACGGGCAACAACAACAACCACCGCAACAACAACAACAACACCAAAAGTAGCGCCTTCGTGATCAACTCAGGGGACGCCCGTCAGGACCCGAACGTGGTCACGGGTATGTTCCTCCTCAACAATTTAACTGCTTCCATACTGTTTGATACTGGTGCCGATAGAAGTTTTATTTCCGATGAATTTTGCCCTCTACTTGACATTACACCTGTTGCTTTAGACGTTAAGTACACCGTAGAGCTAGCAAATGGCAAATTGATTGAAACCAATAGTGTGATGCCTAATTGCACTTTAAATCTAGCCGACGAAATCTTCTCCATAGATCTTATGCCTATTAAGATAGGAAGTTTCGATGTCATCGTAGGCATGGACTGGTTATCCAAACATCGTGCCGAAATCATCTGCTATAACAAAATTGTTCGCATACCTCTCACTGTCGGTAGAACCCTAGTCATACAGGGGGAGACCGGAGGGACGAGGCTTAACATCATATCTTGTCTTAAAACCCGGAAATTTCTGAGAAAGGGTTATCCATCAATCCTCGCGCATATCATGGAGAAAAAGTCGGAGGAGAAGCGACTTGAGGATGTTCCAATTGTTCGAGACTTTCCAGAAGTCTTTCCTGAGGAACTGCCTGGTCTACCACCACCAAGACAGGTTGAGTTCTCAATCGATCTTGTACCAGGTGCTGCGCCTGTGGCCCGAGCACCATACCGTTTAGCTCCATCCGAACTTCAGGAGCTGTCCACCCAATTACAGGAACTCCTGGAACGAGGATTTATCAGGCCGAGTTCTTCACCTTGGGGAGCTCCGGTCCTATTTGTTAAGAAGAAAGATGGTTCTTTTCGAATGTGTATCGACTATCGAGAGTTGAACAAGTTAACTGTCAAGAACCGGTATCCACTTCCTCGAATCGATGACCTGTTCGACCAACTTCAAGGGTCGAGTTGTTATTCAAAGATTGATCTCCGATCCGGTTATCACCAATTGCGTGTTCGCGATGCCGATATTCCAAAAACCGCTTTCAGAACCCGTTACGGGCATTACGAATTCCAAGTGATGCCATTCGGCCTAACCAATGCACCGGCTGTATTCATGGACCTTATGAATCGGGTGTGTAAACCTTACCTTGATAAGTTTGTCATTGTATTCATCGATGACATCCTCATATATTCACGAAGCAAAGTAGAGCATGCGCAACACCTCAGAACCATCCTTGAACTACTTAAACACGAGGAGCTCTATGCCAAGTTCTCTAAGTGTGAGTTCTGGATCAAAACCGTTCAATTCCTTGGTCACGTGATTGACAGTCAGGGGATTCACGTCGACCCGTCAAAAATCGAGGCTATCAAAGACTGGCAATCGCCAACCACTCCGACCGAAGTACGGCAGTTTTTAGGACTGGCCGGATATTATCGACGATTCATTGAAAATTTCTCCAAGATAGCCATACCACTCACGACGCTGACCCAGAAAGACAAAAAGTTTGACTGGACTGATAAACAAGAATCGGCATTCCAACTCTTAAAACAAAAGCTTTGCAGTGCTCCTATCCTATCATTACCCGAAGGCACTGATGACTTCGTGGTATACTGCGATGCTTCTCATCAAGGTCTCGGTTGCGTGCTCATGCAACGAGACAAAGTCATAGCTTATGCTTCCCGACAGCTCAAGATTCATGAAAAGAATTACACCACCCACGACCTCGAGCTAGGAGCTGTCGTTTTTGCCCTCAAAATCTGGAGACATTACCTTTATGGTACCAGGTGTACAATCTTTACCGACCATAAAAGCCTTCAACACATATTCGATCAGAAGGATCTCAACATGAGGCAACGTCGATGGGTCGAGTTGCTTACCGATTACGACTGCGAACTCAAATATCATCCAGGCAAAGCAAATGTTGTTGCTGACGCCCTCAGTCGAATAGAGCGAGTGAAACCACTTCGGGTTCGAGCCCTCAGTATGACCATTCACAACAATTTAAACATTCAAATTCTCACTGCTCAACTCGAAGCCTTAAAACCCGAAAATGTCAAAGATGAAGCCTTGCGGGGCATGGATAAACAATTCGAAATCAGACCTAACGGGATTAGGTATTTCTCAAACCGAATCTGGTTGCCTAGATATGGGAACCTACGAGACTTGGTGATGGATGAAGCTCACAAGTCTAAATATTCTATCCACCCGGGGTCCGATAAAATGTACCACGGTATCAAGGACTTCTACTGGTGGCCGAACATGAAATCTGAAATCGTCACCTATGTCAGCAAGTGCCTTACTTGCTCCAAAGTCAAAATCGAATATCAAAAACCTTCTGGTTTACTTCAACAACCCAGTCTTCCTGAATGGAAATGGGAACAAATTGCCATGGACTTCATAACCAAGCTACCCAAATCCTCGAACGGTTGCGATTCCATTTGGGTGATCGTGGATCGTCTCACAAAATCTGATCACTTCCTGGCAATCAAGGAATCTGACAAAATGGAACGCCTCACCAACATTTATCTGAAGGAAATCGTGACCAAACACGGTGTTCCAATCTCAATTATCTCCGATAGGGATAGTCGTTTCACTTCACAATTTTGGCAATCACTTCAAAAATCCCTGGGTACTCGACTGGATATGAGTACCGCATACCATCCTCAAACCGACGGTCAAAGTGAACGAACCATTCAAACACTTGAAGACATGCTACGGGCCTGCGTAGTAGACTTCGGTGTAAACTGGGAAAAACATCTACCATTGTGCGAGTTCTCGTACAACAACAGTTATCATACCAGCATCAAAGCTGCACCCTTCGAGGCACTGTACGGTCGTAAGTGCCGGTCACCTATCTGTTGGACCGAAGTTGGGGACAGCCAACTCACGGGTCCAGAAATCATTCACGAGACGACCGAGAGAATCGTAGAAATTCAAAACAAACTCAAAGCCGCGCGTGATCGTCAGAAAAGTTATGCTGATGTGAGACGCAAGCCACTCGAGTTCCAGGTTGGGGATCGAGTTCTACTCAAAGTATCGCCTTGGAAAGGCGTAATCCGATTTGGCAAACGAGGGAAGTTAAATCCCAGATACATTGGACCATTCGAGATCCTCGAAAAGATTGGTCCAGTGGCATATCGATTGCAGCTGCCATCCGAACTCAGCAGCGTGCATCCCACATTTCATGTTTCAAATCTGAAGAAGTGTCTGTCTGATGAGACACTTATCATTCCACTCGATGAAATTCGAGTTGACGAAAAACTTCACTTTGTTGAGGAACCCGCTGAAATCATGGACCGTGAGGTCAAACAACTTAAACAAAGTCGTATTCCTATCGTCAAAGTTAGGTGGAATTCGCGGCGCGGTCCGGAATTCACTTGGGAACAGGAAGACCAAATGCGACTCAAGTATCCTCAACTCTTCACTGATTCAACGTCAAACACGACTTCAACATAAATTTCGGGACGAAATTCTTCTAACAGGGGGAGAATGTGACAACCGTCAATTTAGGACTAGAATTTAGTGCCTAATCAAGTTTTAATACATGTAATTAGTTATGTGTTAGGCTAATTAATGTATCAATTATCATATATATTGTTGAATATATATCTACACAATTATGCGGTTTATTTAAATCGTACGAGTTTCAAATCGAATGAATTTCGATACAATAAATACGGACGTTGGTGAATAATTTTATTAAGAAATACAAATATTATCTAATAACTCAATTTTATTCAGAATCTCATTTATTGTAATATTTCGTATCCAAGTTTTATTACACAATTAATGTATACGAGATTAAAAATACAAACGCGCAAACAAATAAAACGAATTTCTCTTTTAAATATCATAAATAGATAACTGGTAAAATTTTACAATAAAATATTTTATAATAATTTATAATTTAAAATGGAAAATTTAAACGAATAAAATAAATATTTAACGTTAAATGACTGAGAAAACGAACACCACGCGGAGCACGGGACGGAGACTGCGAGGTGAGGCTTTCACCTACACCCCACCTCTCCTTCATTCTTTCTTTCATTTTCATTCTCCAAAAACACACACACACCAAAAACACTCTCACCAAATTCATACAAAATTTCGGAATCATCAAATCCGACAACAAAACTTACATTTTCGGAACCACCATCAAGTGAGGAACAAGATTAACAAAAGCTCTACCATCGTTTTCGGCCTCCATCTTCTTCGATTTGCATTTGTAAGGAAATTTCTAAAAACTTAGATTTGTTTAGTTTTATGTAATATTTTGATGTTTTGATGTTTACACAACTTATATATGTCCATTACAAAGATTAGAACACAGTTTTATAGCTTAAAAACGAGTTTAAATTGAGTTTTGGCCGGAAAAATCGCGAACAGCTGGACTTTCTGGGCTGGTGTTCATCCATGCGACACAAGCCTTGTGTCGCATGTTGTGTCGTATTTTGCCCTTTATGTCGCACCTTGTGTCGTATAAATCCTTTAGTGTCGTAACTCATGCGACACAATATTGTGTCGCACTCTATGTCGCAAACTATGTCGTACTTCTATACGACACAACCACTATGTCGCTATTAAATTAGCATTTCGTATTCGATGCGACACAGTCCCTGTGTCGTATCCTTGTGTCGCATGACGTCTGCGACACAACCATTGTGTCGCATGTCAAATCTTTGTGTCGCATGTTGTGTCGCAAAACACAGAAAAACCAGAATTTTGAAGTCAAGGTTACTGTTCAAAAAAAGACAAATTTACTGTAGCAGTACTGTAGCAGTACTGTAGCAAAGTCAACATTTTAGAATTTTTATTATTTCAACTAAATCACCAACGGGCCGTACACGTTTTCAAAACTTACAAAACAGATTATTCAATCAACCAAGTCGTAGTAACTTGGATAATTTAGTCAATCAAGTCGTAGTAACTTGAAACAAAACAATTAATCAACCAAATCGTAGTAATTTGGACATATATAATTAAATAATAACTACAAAGGTAGTCTTTCGAGATACCGGTACAATTAATAACAATCAAGTGTCGTGGACACATTCAGGTTTCAAGTCTTTGGACATCAACTCACATCTAATTACTTCAAGTTTATTAACTTAAACACTCCAAGACTCAGGTGAGTTTCATAGCCCCATTTTCACTGCTTTACAACTAGGGGTGTGATATTACTACTCGATTTTGTTTTACAAGTAGAACGCAAGTGCCAAACTTCAAATACTACATGAGTTTCAAGCTAATCAATTTAAAGTCCTCCATAAGCATAGTCTCTAGTATTTTATAGCGTGAATGTTAGTATATGATATCATATGGGATTGACAATCCTCATCCGGGTTAGCACGCACTAACCGGTCAAACGGATGTATTAGCATTTGGGAAGACGAGTGTTGATTAGGCACTCGTAGGAGGCATTTCAAGTTAGGTTTCCTTAAGTGGGCCTGACAAATCAAGTTAAGCTTAGACTATGTGCTCATGGACAGTATAACTTTTATTTTGCTTAATTGCATTTTAAATTCAATATAAATCTTGCGGTTCTGACAGCTATACATTGACATACAAACCTGTGAGCTCACCAGCGTTTTCGTTGACCCATTTTAGTATTTATCACAGGTACCCAGCAGTAAGTTGGCTGCACAAGCAAGAAATATTAGCTCGAGTCAGCATACATACAACTAGAGATTGGACTGCATTATTATATTTTGTAAAAGTAATTATGCTATGTAATCTCTCAATTTCAGGAATCGAGCTAATGTAACTATATTTTGATGAAAGCATTTACTTTATCTATACAAGTTTAAAACGACGCATATAGTGGTCGTTCATTATATCTTATGTGCTTTGTATATTGATTAGTGACACCCAAATCAAGCTTCCGCAAATCATTAAATTTGGGGGTGTCACAGATTGGTATCAGAGCCTAAGGTTATAGTGAACTAGGTTGCATTTAGTGGACCTAGACTATGACCGTTAGGCAGTATTCCCTATTAGGTATTACCAGTTCAGAGATTACAGCATACGAATTTAATTTAACATAGCCTGATCAACTATGTACAATTAAATAAAGATGATGTAAGATCTGAAGGAAGTTATGGCTGAACAGGATACATTAGTTGACTCTGACCTCGAGAGAAACGGGACTCAAAATACGTTTGTGCTAGACACTCAATAGGTTATTATGTGATATATATATATATTTACATAAGTAGACCTCATTACAACTTTAGGCTATATTATATTATATGAATATAGGCCTCTTTCTCTCTAACGCTTTGTCTCGAAATGACAAACACACCACTAGTTCATCATACTCGGACTAGCATCTTATTTCATTTCCTTGTTCTTTCTTACTCAGCATCATGCCTCCTCGCCGTCAAATTACCCTTAACGAAGCTGAGATCACGGGAATAATTGCCCGCAGTGTGACCGAAGCCTTGGCTACCCGAACACCACCCGGTAGCGAGGACACAGCAACCAATACTCCACCACCCAAACCTTGCTACTATAAGGACTTTCTTAGCTGTAAACCGTTATACTTCAAGGGCACGGAAGGTGCCATTGGCTTGATCCGTTAGATTGAGCGTATGGAATCTGTTTTCAGTCTCTGCGACTGCACTGAGAACAACAAGGTCAAATTCGCTGCTTACACCTTTCAGGAAGGTGCACTCACGTGGTGGAAAACCCACGCAAACTCTGTAGGCTTTGAGGTTGCAAATCGGCTTCCTTGGGCCGAACTGAAGAAGAAACTGACAGAAAAATACTGTCCTGAAGAGGAATTGCACAGGCTGGAAGAAGAATTCTGGCATCTGGAGGTGCAGGGAAATGATGTTGCTGAATATACCACCAAGTTTCAGCAGTTTGCCTTATTATGCCCGGGTTTGGTCGAACCAGAAAGTAAGGGCATTAACAAATACATTCGTGGACTTCCCGAGAACATCCAGGGCAACGTCGCCTCATCCAAACCAACTACTACTGAGAGTGCCATTCGATTGGCCCACGAACTCATGGCTCTAGTTGTCAGCCGTGAGACTTCCAACACCTCATCCTCTAACAACAACAAACGCAAATCTACTGAGCACCACCACAACTCAAACAAGAAAAACAACGCCATCCAAGTCTACAACACCAACTCTGAATCCAACCGCAGCTACACCGGGGACAGACCTTATTGTCCCAAGTGTAACTATCACCACTTTGGTCAGTGCGGTACTCCTTGCAACAACTGCAGGAGGTACGGGCATTCGACTAAGGATTGCCGAGCCCCCAAATCCAACAACAGCCCCTCTGACAAAAATACCCGACAACCTAAGTCCTGCTACGAATGTGGAAACCCAGGACACTTTAGGGATTCTTGCCCAAAATTGAAGAACAAGGGCAACAACAACAACCACCACAACAACAACAACAACACCAAAAGTAGCGCCTTCGTGATCAACTCAGGGGACGCCCGTCAGGACCCGAACGTGGTCACGGGTATGTTCCTCCTCAACAATTTAACTGCTTCCATACTGTTTGATACTGGTGCCGATAGAAGTTTTATTTCCGATGAATTTTGCCCTCTACTTGACATTACACCTGTTGCTTTAGACGTTAAGTACACCGTAGAGCTAGCAAATGGCAAATTGATTGAAACCAATAGTGTGATGCCTAATTGCACTTTAAATCTAGCCGACGAAATCTTCTCCATAGATCTTATGCCTATTGAGATAGGAAGTTTCGATGTCATCGTAGGCATGGACTGGTTATCCAAACATCGTGCCGAAATCATCTGCTATAACAAAATTGTTCGCATACCTCTCACTGTCGGTAGAACCCTAGTCATACAGGGGGAGACCGGAGGGACGAGGCTTAACATCATATCTTGTCTTAAAACCCGGAAATTTCTGAGAAAGGGTTATCCATCAATCCTCGCGCATATCATGGAGAAAAAGTCGGAGGAGAAGCGACTTGAGGATGTTCCAATTGTTCGAGACTTTCCAGAAGTCTTTCCTGAGGAACTGCCTGGTCTACCACCACCAAGACAGGTTGAGTTCTCAATCGATCTTGTACCAGGTGCTGCGCCTGTGGCCCGAGCACCATACCGTTTAGCTCCATCCGAACTTCAGGAGCTGTCCACCCAATTACAGGAACTCCTGGAACGAGGATTTATCAGGCCGAGTTCTTCACCTTGGGGAGCTCCGGTCCTATTTGTTAAGAAGAAAGATGGTTCTTTTCGAATGTGTATCGACTATCGAGAGTTGAACAAGTTAACTGTCAAGAACCGGTATCCACTTCCTCGAATCGATGACCTGTTCGACCAACTTCAAGGGTCGAGTTGTTATTCAAAGATTGATCTCCGATCCGGTTATCACCAATTGCGTGTTCGCGATGCCGATATTCCAAAAACCGCTTTCAGAACCCGTTACGGGCATTACGAATTCCAAGTGATGCCATTCGGCCTAACCAATGCACCGGCTGTATTCATGGACCTTATGAATCGGGTGTGTAAACCTTACCTTGATAAGTTTGTCATTGTATTCATCGATGACATCCTCATATATTCACGAAGCAAAGTAGAGCATGCGCAACACCTCAGAACCATCCTTGAACTACTTAAACACGAGGAGCTCTATGCCAAGTTCTCTAAGTGTGAGTTCTGGATCAAAACCGTTCAATTCCTTGGTCACGTGATTGACAGTCAGGGGATTCACGTCGACCCGTCAAAAATCGAGGCTATCAAAGACTGGCAATCGCCAACCACTCCGACCGAAGTACGGCAGTTTTTAGGACTGGCCGGATATTATCGACGATTCATTGAAAATTTCTCCAAGATAGCCATACCACTCACGACGCTGACCCAGAAAGACAAAAAGTTTGACTGGACTGATAAACAAGAATCGGCATTCCAACTCTTAAAACAAAAGCTTTGCAGTGCTCCTATCCTATCATTACCCGAAGGCACTGATGACTTCGTGGTATACTGCGATGCTTCTCATCAAGGTCTCGGTTGCGTGCTCATGCAACGAGACAAAGTCATAGCTTATGCTTCCCGACAGCTCAAGATTCATGAAAAGAATTACACCACCCACGACCTCGAGCTAGGAGCTGTCGTTTTTGCCCTCAAAATCTGGAGACATTACCTTTATGGTACCAGGTGTACAATCTTTACCGACCATAAAAGCCTTCAACACATATTCGATCAGAAGGATCTCAACATGAGGCAACGTCGATGGGTCGAGTTGCTTACCGATTACGACTGCGAACTCAAATATCATCCAGGCAAAGCAAATGTTGTTGCTGACGCCCTCAGTCGAATAGAGCGAGTGAAACCACTTCGGGTTCGAGCCCTCAGTATGACCATTCACAACAATTTAAACATTCAAATTCTCACTGCTCAACTCGAAGCCTTAAAACCCGAAAATGTCAAAGATGAAGCCTTGCGGGGCATGGATAAACAATTCGAAATCAGACCTAACGGGATTAGGTATTTCTCAAACCGAATCTGGTTGCCTAGATATGGGAACCTACGAGACTTGGTGATGGATGAAGCTCACAAGTCTAAATATTCTATCCACCCGGGGTCCGATAAAATGTACCACGGTATCAAGGACTTCTACTGGTGGCCGAACATGAAATCTGAAATCGTCACCTATGTCAGCAAGTGCCTTACTTGCTCCAAAGTCAAAATCGAATATCAAAAACCTTCTGGTTTACTTCAACAACCCAGTCTTCCTGAATGGAAATGGGAACAAATTGCCATGGACTTCATAACCAAGCTACCCAAATCCTCGAACGGTTGCGATTCCATTTGGGTGATCGTGGATCGTCTCACAAAATCTGATCACTTCCTGGCAATCAAGGAATCTGACAAAATGGAACGCCTCACCAACATTTATCTGAAGGAAATCGTGACCAAACACGGTGTTCCAATCTCAATTATCTCCGATAGGGATAGTCGTTTCACTTCACAATTTTGGCAATCACTTCAAAAATCCCTGGGTACTCGACTGGATATGAGTACCGCATACCATCCTCAAACCGACGGTCAAAGTGAACGAACCATTCAAACACTTGAAGACATGCTACGGGCCTGCGTAGTAGACTTCGGTGTAAACTGGGAAAAACATCTACCATTGTGCGAGTTCTCGTACAACAACAGTTATCATACCAGCATCAAAGCTGCACCCTTCGAGGCACTGTACGGTCGTAAGTGCCGGTCACCTATCTGTTGGACCGAAGTTGGGGACAGCCAACTCACGGGTCCAGAAATCATTCACGAGACGACCGAGAGAATCGTAGAAATTCAAAACAAACTCAAAGCCGCGCGTGATCGTCAGAAAAGTTATGCTGATGTGAGACGCAAGCCACTCGAGTTCCAGGTTGGGGATCGAGTTCTACTCAAAGTATCGCCTTGGAAAGGCATAATCCGATTTGGCAAACGAGGGAAGTTAAATCCCAGATACATTGGACCATTCGAGATCCTCGAAAAGATTGGTCCAGTGGCATATCGATTGCAGCTACCATCCGAACTCAGCAGCGTGCATCCCACATTTCATGTTTCAAATCTGAAGAAGTGTCTGTCTGATGAGACACTTATCATTCCACTCGATGAAATTCGAGTTGACGAAAAACTTCACTTTGTTGAGGAACCCGCTGAAATCATGGACCGTGAGGTCAAACAACTTAAACAAAGTCGTATTCCTATCGTCAAAGTTAGGTGGAATTTGCGGCGCGGTCCGGAATTCACTTGGGAACGGGAAGACCAAATGCGACTCAAGTATCCTCAACTCTTCACTGATTCAACGTCAAACACGACTTCAACATAAATTTCGGGACGAAATTCTTCTAACAGGGGGAGAATGTGACAACCGTCAATTTAGGACTAGAATTTAGTGCCTAATCAAGTTTTAATACATGTAATTAGTTATGTGTTAGGCTAATTAATGTATCAATTATCATATATATTGTTGAATATATATCTACACAATTATGCGGTTTATTTAAATCGTACGAGTTTCAAATCGAATGAATTTCGATACAATAAATACGGACGTTGGTGAATAATTTTATTAAGAAATACAAATATTATCTAATAACTCAATTTTATTCAGAATCTCATTTATTGTAATATTTCGTATCCAAGTTTTATTACACAATTAATGTATACGAGATTAAAAATACAAACGCGCAAACAAATAAAACGAATTTCTCTTTTAAATATCATAAATAGATAACTGGTAAAATTTTACAATAAAATATTTTATAATAATTTATAATTTAAAATGGAAAATTTAAACGAATAAAATAAATATTTAACGTTAAATGACTGAGAAAACGAACACCACGCGGAGCACGGGACGGAGACTGCGAGGTGAGGCTTTCACCTACACCCCACCTCTCCTTCATTCTTTCTTTCATTTTCATTCTCCAAAAACACACACACACCAAAAACACTCTCACCAAATTCATACAAAATTTCAGAATCATCAAATCCGACAACAAAACTTACATTTTCGGAACCACCATCAAGTGAGGAACAAGATTAACAAAAGCTCTACCATCGTTTTCGGCCTCCATCTTCTTCGATTTGCATTTGTAAGGAAATTTCTAAAAACTTAGATTTGTTTAGTTTTATGTAATATTTTGATGTTTTGATGTTTACACAACTTATATATGTCCATTACAAAGATTAGAACACAGTTTTATAGCTTAAAAACGAGTTTAAATTGAGTTTTGGCCGGAAAAATCGCGAACAGCCGGACTTTCTGGGCTGGTGTTCATCCATGCGACACAAGCCTTGTGTCGCATGTTGTGTCGTATTTTGCCCTTTATGTCGCACCTTGTGTCGTATAAATCCTTTAGTGTCGTAACTCATGCGACACAATATTGTGTCGCACTCTATGTCGCAAACTATGTCGTACTTCTATACGACACAACCACTATGTCGCTATTAAATTAGCATTTCGTATTCGATGCGACACAGTCCCTGTGTCGTATCCTTGTGTCGCATGACGTCTGCGACACAACCATTGTGTCACATGTCAAATCTTTGTGTCGCATGTTGTGTCGCAAAACACAGAAAAACCAGAATTTTGAAGTCAAGGTTACTGTTCAAAAAAAGTCAAATTTACTGTAGCAGTACTGTAGCAGTACTGTAGCAAAGTCAACATTTTAGAATTTTTATTATTTCAACTAAATCACCAACGGGCCGTACACGTTTTCAAAACTTACAAAACAGATTATTCAATCAACCAAGTCGTAGTAACTTGGATAATTTAGTCAATCAAGTCGTAGTAACTTGAAACAAAACAATTAATCAACCAAATCGTAGTAATTTGGACATATATAATTAAATAACAACTACAAAGGTAGTCTTTCGAGATACCGGTACAATTAATAACAATCAAGTGTCGTGGACACATTCAGGTTTCAAGTCTTTGGACATCAACTCACAGCTAATTACTTCAAGTTTATTAACTTAAACACTCCAAGACTCAGGTGAGTTTCATAGCCCCATTTTCACTGCTTTACAACTAGGGGTGTGATATTACTACTCGATTTTGTTTTACAAGTAGAACGCAAGTGCCAAACTTCAAATACTACATGAGTTTCAAGCTAATCAATTTAAAGTCCTCCATAAGCATAGTCTTTAGTATTTTATAGCGTGAATGTTAGTATTTGATATCATATGGGATTGACAATCCTCATCCGGGTTAGCACGCACTAACCGGTCAAACGGATGTATTAGCATTTGGGAAGACGAGTGTTGATTAGGCACTCGTAGGAGGCATTTCAAGTTAGGTTTCCTTAAGTGGGCCTGACAAATCAAGTTAAGCTCAGACTATGTGCTCATGGACAGTATAACTTTTATTTTGCTTAATTGCATTTTAAATTCAATATAAATCTTGCGGTTCTGACAGCTATACATTGACATACAAACCTGTGAGCTCACCAGCGTTTTCGTTGACCCATTTAGTATTTATCACAGGTACCCAGCAGTAGGTTGGCTGCACAAGCAAGAAATATTAGCTCGAGTCAGCATACATACAACTAGAGATTGGACTGCATTATTATATTTTGTAAAAGTAATTATGCTATGTAATCTCTCAATTTCAGGAATCGAGCTAATGTAACTATATTTTGATGTAAACATTTACTTTATCTATACAAGTTTAAAACGACGCATATAGTGGTCGTTCATTATATCTTATGTGCTTTGTATATTGATTAGTGACACCCAAATCAAGCTTCCGCAAATCATTAAATTTGGGGGTGTCACAGTTATACCATAAGTTAATGAATCTCATAAGCAACCCAATTTAGTTAATCGTTTTCCCGTAAAAGTCATCATCCCATAATTATTAACTAACGAACTCATAACAAATACTACTTTGCCATATCTGATATCCTATTACATTTTATCCTCTTTATTTAGTTTAATTAGTAACTGAACCAAAACCCCCAACGCACTCTTTTAAAACATTTACTAGAAAAGAAAGATTGATTGGATCACCTCAGTTTCAATTCAGTTTCTCTTTAAGAACGACTCTAGGTCCAACTTACCGCCTACTAACCTTTTGGTTCAGTATCAGTAAGTCACACTTAGACCCCAGCAATTATAAATTTAAAACCACCCATTGTTTTCAATAGCAACAAGTTTTTGGCGCCGCTGCCGGGGAGACTAACTGTCCGATCCAGAGGCCCAACCAATCCCAATTCTAGTAAAACCCTTAGAATAAAACCTTCTAAAAAAAAAACACACAAAAACATTTCCTTTATTGTCTATTTTCCTTTATTGTCTTTTAGTTTATGACCTGTTCCCCTAGATCTGCACCACTATTTAACTTTCCCGATCCAGAACTTATAATACGCACTATTCGACGAGAAAAGAAACAATCTGCACTTAAGCAAGCAATGGCTGAACGCATCACTCTCGCTGATAACAGTAAACCCTCTATCGAAGGAAGAGGAGGACCAATTCTCTACCCTGAAACCCCTGGTCAATCTTTCGAGCTCAAACACCACATCATCCAACTAATCCAAAACCACTGTCAATTCCATGGATTGCCCAGTGATGACCGAAACTCTCACCTCGACAAGTTCATCTCTCTCTCAAACTCCTACAAACAAAACGGAATTGGCCAAGACACAATCCGTTTATACCTTTTCCCTTATTCGCTCCCCCATCATGCGCAAACATGGTTTGAAGGATTAGAGACCGGCTCTATCCCTTCATGGACTGTGATGGCGACAAAGTTCCTAACCAAGTACTTTCCGCCCTCTAAACAAACCAAACTCCGAAATGACATCATGAACTTTCGACAAGCTTTCGATGAATCATTATATACCGCATGGGAACGATTCAAAGGAGCCTTAAAGAAATGCCCTAATCACCGACTCGATAAGTCTGCACAATTGTGCACTTTCTACAATGGTTTAGATCCTAACCACCGAACTACCCTCGATGCTGCTGCACAAGGAAGCTTCATGGCAAAGACCGATGAAGAAGGATGGAACCTGATAGAAAACATGACTATGCACCACCACGATTGGAATTCCGGAGATCATTCAACATCTTCCAAACCTATCGCTGCTGCAAACCCGATTCCAGTCGAAGCGATTAAGACACTAACAGAGAAAATGGACTCGCTCGTCAAACAGTTTGGAGAACTTAAGAAACAACAGCACCAAGTACACCAAGTGCAAGTCTGTCAACACTGCACCAACCCGCAACCATCTGGAGAATACCAAGTTGAATATGAAGAAGCGGATGGCACTGTCTACTATGCTCAGTTTCCAGCTCGACCTCCCGGTTTCAACCAAAACAACAACCAACCCAGAGGACCTCCCTTTCCGCCGAGAAACAACCAACAACCTTTTCAACCTCGATACCCACCTAGATATCCACCCTACCAACAACAATCACAACTTCCTTACAATCAACCCCTTGCACTCCCTGCACCCACTTCTGACACAAACCAAACCACTGAACAAACCACCAAGGCGAATGCCCCAGCTTCAAGTTCAGACGAAGCCTTCACTCAATTCATGCAAGGTCAACACCTGCTCAACCAAAAGACGTCCGCTAGACAAGATCAAGCCGACCTCTTCATGAGAAATCAATTGGCTGTGTTAAAGAATTTGGAAGCTCAAATTGGACAAGTGGCACAACGTCTTGAGAATAGACCCCGAGGAAGTTTGCCCAGCAACACGGTTCAAAATCCGCATATTGAGGAAGCAAAGCAACTTACAACACCAAAGGAAGCAGCCACTACTCCACCTGCTGCTGGTCCAGTAAAGGAAGAACCAAAGGTCAAGATACCAGCTGTGGAACCCACTCAAACCATGAACAAAGAGGTTAGAATCCCTTACCCCGCTAGACTTAAAGTTCAACCTAAGAAACTGTCATCCTTTAAGTTAGATGGGAAATTCCTTGATACCATGTCTAGAGTTCCCGGTCGTAATAAGTATATTAGAAAATTGCTATCCACCAAAGATAAATTGCCCGAAGTGAACAACATTCCCCTTAGTTCTGAAACCTCAGCCCTACTTAAAAATAGCCTTCCCGAAAAATTAGGAGATACTGGTAGATTTACACTCCCTTGTTCTATCTACAATTCCGGAAATATGAGCGCTTTAGCCGACTTAGGAGCCAGCATTAACCTTATGCCCTACTCCCTGTTTAAGAGGCTAGAACTTGAAAACTTGAAACCCACTAAGATGACCGTCCAGCTAGCCGACCAATCTGTTAGATACCCCAAGGGAATAGCTGAGAACGTCCTTGTTCAAGTTGACAAATTTTTCTTTCCAACGGATTTCGTGGTAATGGATATCCATGAGGACATAAACATCCCAATTATCCTTGGAAGACCATTCATGAACACAGCTAGAGCAGTGATTGATGTGTATAACCACACGATTGTTTTACGATCGCATGGTGAAAGCATTACTTACAAGATCGACCAACCGGAATGCACCCCAGAAGAGGAAGAATGTTGTGCTATATCCACAGGAAAAGTCTGTTCCGATGATGAATCAGAACCAGAGGAGGAACCACAATTCACCCGATCATCAGTTCTCATTTCTGACACTGAATACGACCCAGAAGAGGAAGAATACGAGGAAGCAGATGAAGAAATTGAATCTGACCCCGAAGAGGAAGAAGAAGAAGAAGAGGAAGAGATGGAAGAAGATGAAGATCATACTGATTCACCACAAATGGCCGAAGTTAAAAGGATACAAAACTGTGATGACTGCTCTTCATCAGAGGAATCAGTTGACTACGGAGCCATTCGCCAAGAACTCAGATCCTCTCATCTAAAAAGAATGGGAAACATCCTGAATTCCTATCTCGATCCATCAAAACCCTTTACCAGAACTCGACTCCGAGACATTGAAACCTTTGAAGAAGGACTCCGATCATCACCACACCCGGACCAGTATGCCAAACTACTACAGAGAATCTCGGCATATAAGGCACGTCAACCAGGAAGCTTTGCCGAAGAGAACATTCATGACATAACAACCGAAGTCCGAACCATCGAAATCGATAGTTCTCGACCCTTCAACAATGCGCCCTCAGACGAAGAACTCCACCAATTTCCCGATTCACGTGATAAGGACTCCGACTGCAACAGTGAATGTGATGACGACTACGTCAACATCACCCTCGATGAACGCTCTATTCCACAATCTCCTCTTGCTCCCCCTAATTCCCCTGCTGTCGCAACAGAGAGACTAGAAATTCCTCTGATAGATACTCATCAAGACATGATCGAGATGATTGACGAATACAACGATGTCCGAATCATCGTAGAAGCCATCAAAGAATCAACTAACGACTACAACACCGCACAGAGACACATGATAAGGGCAATCATACGAGACTACGATTCATACCTCGCCAATTATGGAGAACCAGAGCCCAGCACTCTTCGTAGAAACATTCGAGCATTCTCTGACCTGCTTCAAGAACAACTTACCAGAGAAGCTCGACAGCGAGAAAGACCCAACTACCCAATGGGAGAAATCGAATTCTACGGAAACCAAAGGCGAATATACCAAAAAGTATATTGTGCCTTAGCAGGGTCAGCCTTTCCGTACTCGTCAAGTCAAAAAGCTATTCTTGCATCAATGAGAACCAATCTGGAAAGAGCCACAGGGAACCCAAGAAGTTATGCCGACATCAGAATGGTGGGAGATCTAAGAACCCTTCTAGATCTCATCGAAACTGGAGAGCACCTCACAGCGTCAGAGAACTGTAGGATCGTCATCCAATCCACCATTGGGCACCACATTGAACTAATAATTGATGAGCTGAACGAGCCGGCCTATGAAGAGGAAATGTTGGGACATAGATTGTGATAACAGATCTAGCTTGAAATAGGACTGGTGTAATTATTATTATGTTTGTATATTGGTTTGGATTTGTAAAAGAATATTTGTTTTGTTAGTGATATTCGTTAAACATATTGTTTTGTTAAGTTAGACGAATAATTAAATACAAAATAAATATATACGTTTGATGCGAGTCGAGTTCTCAAGTCGCTGCGAGTTGAGCAGCGAGATGAGAACTGAACTCGTGGACACAGATAGGCATAACGAGCCGAAGCATAATGGGCTTGGGCTTGCAGAACGAGTCGAGTCAACTCGCAGGCCCAGCGGCAGCGAGTTGAGACGACATATTTAATGTTTTTCAATCGTGAAAAACATAACACTTTTGATACTTTTACATTCTGCGATTCCAGCAAACCAGAGAAAACATAACCTACGACTAGGTTTTGACGATTTATCGTTTAAAGCTAAGTCTTATTAAACGCAATACGAACATATTCGTTGTTAGTAAGATAACACCGTATTGAGGGATTCCGCACCTTAATACTACAGATAACGAAGTTATCGATCCTAAAACTAGGGGACTTACATCTGGTATCAGAGCAACTGTCTGTTCTTGCTTCCTTTGTGGCATCATATGAGAACTACATAGAGGGAAAGATCAATGATCCTATTCTGTTTGATGAGGATTATGAGCAGATAGATTCTGATTATCTTGAGGAATTGGAGCTTCAAGATCAACTAGCGTTGATATCTAGAAAGGTGAAGAATTTCCTCAAGAGAACTGGTAGAAAGGTGTTGGGCAATAGATCAGGGTTTGACAAAACCAAGGTCAGATGCTTTAACTGTCAGGGTATTGGTCATTTTGCTAGAGAATGCCAAAGACCTAAAGTAGAAGCACAAGGAAAACAAGGTTCGGGAAGTACTCTCGCTTCCAAAGCCTTAGTGGTGAAGCAGTTGGATGGCTCTTATGATTGGCAAGCTCATTCTGAGGAAGCCTTGATGGCCGAGATCGAAGAAACAACTGCTGGATCAGTTTCCTACATGCCCACTGATATGGAACAGAGAGTAGAGGTGCCTAAGTCTGAAGTGAAGGCAAGTGATGATGACGTGCTATATATGGATTCAGCTCCAGATATGAGTCCTGAGGAATTCGTGGCACGCATGGCTGAATTACAAACTGACAAGAAGAAGGTATGTTTAGATATTCTTAATCTTGCTGATGTTTGTTACTTAGTTACTGATTTACAATCTCAGAATAGTGTCTTAACTGTGTCAAATAGCAATTTGTCATCTCAATTGAATATGGATAAGGAATCTTATAAGACTGTTAGATCTGAACTCGATCAAGCCATTATGGATATTCGTAGATTAAGTGATGATAAACATGTCTTAAAAGATAAAATTAAGTCTGATGCTTCGGATAGAACAAAACTTAGAGATACCATAAGTGAAAAATCTGTGATCATAGATGGTCTCTATATGAATATTAAAGACTTAAATGAGACAATTGCTAGTAAGGATCAGGAAATAGTGAACCTTAACTTAAGGTTAATTGAGCAAAACCGTAAACTTGAGAACTATAGGACATCTCAAATGGATAAAATGTTAGATGCTCAACGTAGTGTAAAGGACAAGACTGGGTTAGGTTACAATGATGTATCCCCACCTTTTAATGCCAATTACACTCCTATTCCTGAAGATTCTGAGATGACTGAAGTTAATCCTGAGATTTCAGTAGCTGATAAACCTGAACAGTCAGAGGCACAGAAAGATGTTATTAAGAACGTATCATTAGGTAATAGCAAGGCTTCTCAGTTCACCAAAATACAGTTTGTATCGGGTGGAGTGATTAACGATGCTAAGACTGATGATAAAGTTGATAAGGAACAGCTTAAACCTTTAGTGCCTAAGACTCCGGATGAGAAAGCAAAAGTGAGTAAATCACGCAAGCAGATGTCATGTTTCAAGTGTCATCAAAAGGGACACGTGGCTTCGTGTTGTCCTAACAAAAAGCCTGAAACACCACATAAACTTGTGATGGATGAAAAGACACAGACCAACTCTAGTATGACTGTAGATGGGTTAGATGCCAAACCTAACTTAGGTAATAAACCTGTTAACATTCTTAAAAGAGATGGTAAGCATAGTGTCTCCCCACCTAAACCTAAACGGCCATATACTCAAGGTGATAATTCTGTCCATAAGTATAGGGATGTGACTCCGTCGAGGTTTAGAACTCCAAGTAGAGGCCATAGTCATTATGAGAGTGGTACTACTTCACGATCACATGAGTTTAATTATAATTATCATAATAGAGCTTATAATTATGTGCCTAAGAGGTTCTCCTCAAACTCACCTCTTAAGGCTGATCGTCCACAAACTCAAGCTACTTCGAAAGTAACCAAAGCTCCTGATGGGAAGGATGGTTATTTTAAAGAGCTTAAGTTTGTTGATGATAAGGGACAAACCAAGACCGTAATGGCTTGGGTCCCTCTTGATAACTGATCGTATTTTGTGTTATGTGCAGGAGCATGCTGTGAACAAGGACAGCTGGTGGTATGTAGACAGTGGATGCTCAAGGCACATGACCGGAGAAAGAAGTCTACTGAAGGACTTCAAGGATAGTCTCAAGCAATAAGTAAACTTTGCAGGAGATAAAGGAGGAGTAATTTCGGGAAAAGGAAAAGTTTCAAATGGAACTTTGACTCTTGAGGATGTGAACTATGTTGAAGAACTAACTCACAACCTAGTGAGTGTTTCCCAAGTCTGTGATAAAGGTCATCCAGTTTATTTTAATGAAAATGAGGCCTTAGTCCTGAAGCCAGGTTTTAAAATTCCTGATGAATGGATATTGATGAGGGCGCCAAGGAAGAAGGACATCTATGCTATCAACATGGGTGTTCCTAACTCTTCAATGGTGTCTACATGTTTATTATCCAAGGCTTCGGAAATAGACGCATTATTATGGCATAGGAGAATGGCACACCTGAACTGGAGAAAGATGAATTATATAACCAAAAATGGTTAGGTTCTAGGTGTACCACAAAAACGTTTCGAGTCTGAGGATAAGTGTGTTCCATGCATGAAAGGAAAGCAGCACAAGAAACCACACAGACCTAAGACTGAAAACTCTATCTCTTCGCCATTTGAATTGCTACATATGGATCTCTTCGGCCCTATAAGCAAGAGAAGTATAGGTGGCAAATGGTATTGTTTGGTTGTCACAGATGATTATTCTAGATTCTCATGGGTATTCTTTTTGGGATCAAAGGATGAGACTCCTGGAATTCTAATTGAGTTCTTTGATCTAGTAGAGAATGTCTATAAAAAGAGAGTAAAGCGTATTCGTAGTGACAATGGAACAGAGTTCAAGAATTCAACGTTGAATATCTATTGCTTAAGCAAAGGGATATTACATCAATTCAGTGCACCTTATGAACCTCAACAGAATGGTGTTGCTGAAAGGAAAAATAGGACGTTGATTGAAGCTGCAAGAACAATGCTTGCTGATTCAAAGCTTCCGGTCATCTTTTGGGCAGAAGCAGTGAATACAGCATGTTATGTTCTTAATAGAGTTCTTACGGTTAAGAGACATAACAAGACTTGTTATGAGCTTTTGAACAATAAGAAACCTAACTTAAAAGGGTTTGAACCCTTTGGAGTTTCATGCACCATATTAAAGACTGGACATCAAGCTAAATTTGGTGAGAAGGCTGACGAAGGATTTTTCCTAGGTTATATGCCCAATTTGCCAAACAAGAGAGTCTTTAATAAAGTCACAGGACGTTTGGAGGTAGTTTATAATATTGAGGTTACAAGCTATTCACCTGATGTTCATAAGGGCTTAGATTGGCAATTTGATTATTCTGATCTTTTTGCATCATTTAAAGTTCCTATTAGTGACTATGTTAGTGATTCAGAGATAGCTGAACATTTATTGTTTGAAGATGAGAATATTGGTCCCGCTTCAACATCAAGTGTTAAGCAGTCTGGAATCAAGACTAATGTTGACTCAGATAAAGCTTCCACAAGTGAGTCACAACAACCTTCAGAGGATAAGTCTCAAGAAACAGAAGATCCTGATGATCTTTCTACAAAGTTTGATGATATACTTACTCCTTTGAAACATTTAAGGATATCTTCAGCACGTACGGAAGATGTACCTGAATTGGAAGAGATTGGTACTAATTTAGAAGATGAGATACCGGTTGAACCAGTTACTACAACTAGAACGAGTAAGAATCATCCCGTTGAAAACATCATCGGTGATATTAATACTCCGGTTCAAACTAGGCATCAATCCAGAACTAGTACGTCTGAGAATTCGGAATACCAAAGCTTGTATACTGCAATGAAAGAGACAGGGATTCCTAATCAATGTCTATATTCATGCTTTATCTCACAAGTCGAGCCGAAAAATGTTCAAATGGCTTTAAAAGAAAGTTCGTGGGTAGAAGCAATGCAGGAAGAACTATCTCAGTTCTCTAAATTACAAGTATGGGAGTTGGTTGACCTACCAAAGGGAGAATATCCAATTGGAACTAGATGGGTATTTAAGTGCAAGAGAGATGATAAAGGAATCGTTACTCGCAATAAAGCTCGTCTGGTAGTTCAAGGTTTTAATCAACAAGAAGGTATTGACTACAACGAAGTGTTTGCACCAGTTGCTAGGCTAGAAGCAATTAGAGTATTCTTAGCATTTGCATCTTATTTTGGTATAAAAGTGTATCAGTTGGATGTTAAGAGTGCCTTTTTGTATGGCAAAGTAGAAGAATTGGTGACCGCCAGGGTTTGCTGATCCTGAGTATCCAGATAGAGTATATCGTTTGAATAAGGCTCTATATGGATTACATCAAGCACCTAGGGCATGGTATGGAACACTATCAACGTATCTACTTGAGAATGGATTTACAAGAGGATCGATTGATAGTACACTATTTGTGAAATGGAAAAAGAAAGACTTTCTTCTCGTGCAAGTTTATGTTGATGACATTATCTTTGGATCATCTGATGAAAAGATGTGTCAAGAATTTGAGAAAGTCATGAGAAAAAGGTTTGAAATGTCTGCAATGGGAGAGTTAAATTTCTTCTTAGGATTACAAGTTGATCAAAAGAAGGATGGATTCTTTATTCATCAATCTAAATATACATATGAGCTATTAGAACGCTTCAAGATGGATGAAAGTAAGGTCTACAATACTCCAATTCCAGTCAATCATGGACTAGGTCCAGATACATCGAGTGATAGCGATGTGGATCCAACTCTTTATAGAGCCATGATCGGATCACTAATGTATCTTACAGCCTCTAGGCCTGACATAATGTTTGCTGTTTGTTTATGCGCAAGATATCAGGCTAATCCGAAAGAGTCACACATGCAAGCTGTTAAACGAATCTTTCGTTACCTCAAAGGGAAACCTAAGCTGGGTCTTTGGTATCCGATTGATGGAGACTTAGATCTCGTAGCTTATACTGATTCGGATTATGGAGGATGCAATCAGAATAGGAAATCTACGACCGGAGGATGTCAATTCCTAGGAGGTAGATTAGTATCCTGGCAGTGCAAGAAGCAAACCTCGGTAGCCATTTCTACATGTGAAGCTGAGTATGTTGCAGCTGGCAGCTGTTGTTCGCAAGTACTTTGGATTCAACAGCAACTGCGGGATTACGGGTTAAATATAACCAATACTCCTATGATGATTGATAATGAATCTACTATGTCGATCACCAATAATCCTGTGAAGCACAGTAAAACTAAGCATATTGATATTCGACATCATTTTATTAGAGATTGTGCTGAAAAGAAATTGATAAAGTTAGTTAAGGTTCCATCATTGGAAAACTTAGCAGACTTATACACAAAGGCGTTCGACAGAGCAAGATTTGAGACGTTGGTTCAACTAAACGGAATGAGAAATCCAGAGTGATTAGTCTTCCAAGGGTATTTTTGTAATAGTTAGTATTTCGGTGTTCAAAAAAAAAAAAAAAAATAGGCGTATGGCATTCATTTGCTTGTTACCTAAGAGGAATCGCCTTCATTTAAGTTTTTTATTTGCAAAAACTAAGGGAAATGATAGTACATTAGGAGAATAAGCTTCACAATAATAAGCTTAAGTCCTAAGTATGATATGGTAGTAGGTTCAAATAAAGTTGCTTTAGAACTACAGTGGTTCTATCAGGTATGTGTTTATATTTATTTGATTATACACCAATATCCACTAGTTATAATTTGTTTATTTCTATTAAAACTTTAGATGGCTTCATCATATGATATACTGGTAGGCAAATTATATGAAATTTTCTAAGCTTTAAGAAGTAAATTAACTACTTGTTTATTATTTTGTGTTACTATTCTATGATGTATGACATTAAGTCTTAATTGTTGAATGATGGTATTGCCATACACTGTTATCATACTTATTAATTTGAATTGACAAATAGTAGCAATATGAGTATTAACTTAATTACTGGTAACTTTGTTGTACTAAGTACAGAACTGAAACCTTTAATTAAATTAATATTCTCAAATATATTTTGAATTATGCTAGAAGGGATCTTCTGTTGTACTACGTACAGACTTAGATAACATAGCATATTCAAAGTATGTTTGATATTTGTCTAACCTTAAAAAAAAATTTCAAGTGTATGTTATATGTTTCGAAAAGATACATCATTTAGTAACCGCTACCTTGAAATTTAATGATGCAGTGTTATGAGTTTTACTTGAATTCTTCAGTATGTCATATAATAGGAAGCACTTGATAATATTCATACTAACAATAAAGTGTTTGCTTAGAAAATTGAGTGTAATTTGTTTATGTGGATCATAATACCGGTAATCGTCTTGAACTGTCTATAATAAAATATTCACTTTATATGAGTAATGCATTTATTAATTATGCTATGTGGATAAAGGTACCTAAGATATAGTTTTATAAATATAAATATATCAATGATGAATTTAGTTGTAATTTTATAGTAATTTATTTGAATTTCATGAGGTATGTATACTACCAATCTGCTTAGACTTTTTAATATATAATTAATTGCTTATTCTTACTAATATGATCCCTAAGCAGATAAAATCTTATTTACTTTGTATATGTACTTTGTTTCAAATAATTAATAAAATGGTACTTGATACCAAAGTTTATATAGTTGTATTTTTATCTTATTTTTATTTGTTTTTAAGTTTTTATGTTTATCTGAATTTACCCTTCGGAATTAAATTATACTATATATTTTTTAGTTGAACAACGTGACAAATACAAGTGAAAATTAATCATAATTTAGACTTGTAAAATATCGGGTTTTTATTTATACTTAGCATTAAATTCGTGTTTTTAATTGTTTCTGCGAGTTGGCAACAACTTGCGAGTCCACTTAAATCTCGCGAATCGGATATGTAGTATAAAGGGGGTCAAACGAGTCAAACCAGCCCACCGAACCCACACAAATCTCGCGAGTTCACTAAACTTTGCGAATCCGTCAAAAAGGCGAAACGAGGCGAAATATAGTTTTCGTTTGATTTCGATTTTACGAGTACGGGAACGAGTTTTTGAATCCGTAGATTATATTCAAGACTTCTTTGCGAACATTTTGAGGTATAATACAATGGATTTCACCGTTTAAATTGCACGAAATCGAAGTTTTAATAAACTTAGGGTTTCGGTTTATAATTCGAACGATTCACGTATATTAAAGGACTATTAGAACACGAATCTTTGTGGTTTATGTTAAATGGACGTTAATAAACATAAATCAATCGATAGATCATGTTAAAACTAACAAAATCATCGATTTTAAGTTTAAACTCGCGACGGCTGTTCATCGAACGAGTTGAATCTTCGATTCAACTCGCAGCGAGTTGACTAGCGGATCGACCAGCGAGTTGACCTGCAGATCGACATGATTAGCGAGTTCACTTGGCTGCATATCCAATTGCGAGTTGATAAGCGAAACGAATTGAACTCGATTCGCATAGGTGTCTTATGCGAGTCCCGAACTTAGCTAAATTTTTTTTTAAAAAAGGGTTTTTATAAGAGTTAAGACTTTTTAAGTAATAACTAGTATATTTTGGATTCCTATGACAATGTATGTATATATATATCGAAAGTCTACCGATTCACAATGTAATCGAGTGGCGTGTCCTAATTTTTGTTAGCGGTATAATATATATATTGGTTTTATAAAACGTTAACGACTTGAGGATTTCTTATTAACAAGTAATTAACGGATTTTACATATTGGACTTACGACTTATTAGTTATAAGTTATATATGTGTTTAATATGTTAAGAACTAAGATGTTAGATGATCATTTTGATTCATAAACATTATAGTTTATAACTTACTAACGTGCATTAACTGTTTTTGTCATTTGTGTTTCTTGTACAGATATGGCGAGACAATTCGATAAGGGTCACAATATTCTTGTGGATCTTGATCTATCAGCAAAGGGAGCTAGCAAAGTAGCTCAAGTGCTGACCTTCTTTGCACGTTCACGTATTAGATATACGCTTACAGAGTCTCCACAGATCTCTCAGAATATACTGAACGATTTTTGGACGGACATTCAGTATGATGAATCGGTTAACCCACCGGTTATTAGCGCATCGGTAAATCAACAACCGATTATTTTTGCTGCTTCTGACCTTCGTCAGATTTTACATCTGGGTACAGTAGACCAAGAAGATGGTCCTACTGAGTACTCCAGTGATTTTATCGAGGGTGCGTTAGGTCGCATGGGTTATACTGGTGAGAGAAGAGGACGTCAATTCCTCAAGGCACTCGTTATTGGGCAATGGAGATTCTTATGGCACGTTATAGTCACAGTTTTTGGACCGAAGAAGGGCGGTTTTGATGAGTTGAGCCCTGCTCTTGTATCGGCGGTACTGTCACTGGTTTACAATAAACCATACAGTTTTTGTGATTATATTTTTGGCGAGATGGTAAGACAGATATCGGGTTCTGTTAGATCTAGATTTATGTCCTACCCGAGGTTCTGTATGATGATTATCCGTGCTCATCTTCCGGATATTGTTATCCCTGAGCCGCACTTACGTGTAGATACTATCGCGCTCAGAGGATACAACGCGATGTTTCAGCAGACTATTCGGAGGGAGGAATATGTCAAGCCGGAGACTCGTGATCTCTTTGGCTATATTGTTGATCCTGCTTATGTGACGCCGCCAAATCATGGTTGGAATGATGTTGGTGTTGATGTTGTTGCTGCTGCTGTTGTACCTGAGCCTGCTACTGCTGCTGTGGTTGCACAACCTGAGCCACAGGCACTGCTTGAGGATGTTTTTATTCAGGTTGGTCAGGTTGATCAGCAGGTGAATCAAGATGTTGCTGCACAAGTAGTGCAAGAGGTTTTGGAGCAGAATGATGATGCGACAAATCCTTTGCTTCAAGACATTGAGAGTTATTTAGCACCACCTGAGGTAATCTTTTATTTATAATATAGATGCTTAGTTGATAGATTGTTTTATTAATCATAGATGCATATTATTATTATATAATGATTCTGATATTAGATATTTAGTAAATTGGATATTATTTCTGATTTTAAAATATAAATATCATTACACGAACAGGATGCTGAAGCTGAGGCTGCAAATCCCGAAGTTATATTACTTGAGGATGAGCAGATACAGCTTGATAGATCAGTTGTTGTACTGACTGAGGTATTATATCTGATTAATCTTAAATATATAGAACTTGTATGATAGAGCTTACGCTAATCATAAATGTTGAATATATTTAAACTTTAGGAGACTGTTAGATCATCTAGAGGTCGTGATTGTGAGACGGCGTCAGATGAAGATTCAGACAATACACCTTCTCCTCCTCCATCTGTTTCTGAAAGGAAGAGAAAAGGTAAGAGTGTTATGGAGGAAGGTACTGAGGAAGTTGAGATTCCTTTGATGAAGCGTCCGAGAACGCTTACTAATCGAGAAGGTTAGTATTGATTATAAAAGTTAAATGATCTTAACTTGTTGTTTATCAGGAGTTAAACTGAGACAGTTAATTCTGTATACAGTTGCTCAGGATACATCACAGGTGGAGATGGATGCACCGGTGGTTACTGAATCGATATCTTTACCGCTTCAGGTATGAGATATAAGTTCTATAACTATGAGTGTTATGCAATTAATTAGAGTTTGAGACAGAGTAATCTGTAACAATAACTGATTTTAATTGTGTTTAACTTTACAGCATGAGGTTGCTGATCTAGTTCGTGGAGCTAATTTTCCGACGAACAAAACAGCTAGATTTGCGACAAGTTTGCTTACGCAAGCTTTGTCTCAACCTCATACACCGCTTACCAGAGACTGGCATATTGAGTCTCTCACACCGCCTGGACCAAGAACGATACCTGTTACTCCAACGACTGATGCTGAAAGGATTACATCCTTAGAGTCGAGGGTAAAGGATTTGGAGAAGCTTACTTCTCAGATTCCAGAGCTGGTGTCGAGCAATCTTCTTCTTTCACAGCAGATTCTCAAGCAGAGTCAATTGTACAATCTGTTGATGAAGACTCATGAGAATTTGCTTGCGGACTTCAATGTACAGAGACTGAAGTTATCTTCTTTGGAGAGTCTGGTCTTGAGATCACATTCAGGACAGTCTACTCAGGGGGAGATATTGGTATATCTGGAGTCTTGCAAAGAGGATGAGCTAAGGAGGAAGAGAGATTCAGACAAAGACGATGATCCTAATGCACCGAGTGGTGAGCAGACTGGTCCTTCAAAGACTGGTGAGCAAGCTACTATTCAAGGGGAGTCTGGTGCTGGTGCTAGTGGTTCTGGTGCTGGTACAAGTGCTGATAAGACTGCACAGGTTGATACAGAAGCTGGTAAGATAGCTTAGTATTAGCATAGTGTAGTAATTATTGGTATTAATTTGTACAGAATAATTGTAACTTAATATTTTGGTAATATATTCGGCTTGAGATTGTAATTACAAGTTAAATGTATTAGATATTATTAAGTTATTTGATTTTATATAATTATGTTAAGATAAAATAGTGATCGAAAGACTTCCGACTCATTGAGTAGTCGAGCGGCGTGTTCCGATTAATATCGGCGGTCAAAATTTTATGATAACATATGCATTTTAGATTTGATTATGGACTTAAGACCGTAAGGTATATAAGTAATTAACAAGTTAAAAATGTATTCGTATTAACTAGACAAATGATATATAATTTAAAGGTTAAATTGATAATGAATGAGATCAATTAACACTTGGAAATTATATAAGGTAATTAATAGTAAATTTTAAATGTTTGGTGATTATTCACAATGCATTAGAATTTAAAATTAATTAATATTTGTTAAGTAGACTTAAGAAATTTTGGATTGATTCAGGGTAATCAATAAAAGATTTTATAAGTTATATGTAAATTGCGTTTATATTTTAGGTTAAAATATACAAAAGAATTAATAAAGAAATTCTTAGGTTGATTCAGGGAAATTGATAAGAGAATTTTAATTATTGATATTTATTTGTATTTATGGTTTTCTCTTAGGATTGGAGATGCTTGATCTATCTGATTCGGAAGATGATATTTTTGATGAGATAGATGAAGACATTGATTATGATCTTGAGGATGGAGAATTCCAACCACCTACAGATTGGACTGCTGTACCTGAGAATGTGCAAGACATGGGTGTAGATCTAGATGCAAACACTGATGAACACCATGTGAGCCCATCTAGGACAGAAGTTGTTATTGAAAATGAACAAGGTCCAACAATTGTCGATATAGATGAAGATATTGATGATTCAACCTCTGATGAAGAAGAAGAAGTTCTTGTTCAAACCAAAAATCCTGCTGTTGTACTTAGGAAACTTCCAAAGAAAAAGAAGAAGATTGGAATTTCTGAAGTTGATGTTACGAAAAAGCGTGTACCACGTAAAGGGATTATTGGTTGGTACTTTGATTCAGAACTAAAGCTTTTTGCGATCAAAAGGTTTGACGGAGTTCAATATTTTGAGCGAAAGCTTGCAGTTTTTAGTTCTCTACCACGTTATGAAATACGTGATTTGGCTAGATTAGAGATTAACAACCCAAGTCGTGATGATTATGCTGATCGTGTTGAAAGAATCATTAGACATGAGGTTGGTACGAATAAGTTTGTTCAGATTAAGCCAAGAAAGGGAAAAACTGTGAAATTACAAGAGAGAAGTCAAAGAACAGGAAGAAGAAGAAGGAAGAAGATATATCCAGCTGTTAGATGCATACAGCAGATTCCACTGAAGACAATGCCACAAGATATTCTGGGTAATATGAAGAGATGGCATGTAGATTCAGGAACTGGAGAAGCTATTATGGTTGAAGCTGATGATGAGGTTGACGGTGGTGAAAGAGAAATCTTCAGAGTCTATGACCATCGACACCTAATGAACATGGCGAAGAAAGATTTGATTAAGTTGAATGAAAATAGAATCTTGACGACAGACGCATGGGGTGATTTAGGACGAGATTATCAGATGATGGTTAAGACGTGTATCAAGATGAAGATTTACGCAGGCAGTAAGATTTACAAATGAAGACCAAAGACAAGCGTGAAGATAAAGACGCTAGAGCTATTGTCAAGGGGGAGTCTGTTGGGACATAGATTGTGACAACAGATCTAGCTTGAAATAGGACTGGTGTAATTATTATTATGTTTGTATATTGGTTTGGATTTGTAAAAGAATATTTGTTTTGTTAGTGATATTCGTTAAACATATTGTTTTGTTAAGTTAGACGAATAATTAAATACAAAATAAATATATACGTTTGATGCGAGTCGAGTTCTCAAGTCGCTGCGAGTTGAGCAGCGAGATGAGAACTGAACTCGTGGACACAGATAGGCATAACGAGCCGAAGCATAATGGGTTTGGGCTTGCAGAACGAGTCGAGTCAACTCGCAGGCCCAGCGGCAGCGAGTTGAGACGACATATTTAATGTTTTTCAATCGTGAAAAACATAACACTTTTGATACTTTTACATTCTGCGATTCCAGCAAACCAGAGAAAACATAACCTACGACTAGGTTTTGACGATTTATCATTTAAAGCTAAGTCTTATTAAACGCAATACGAACATATTCGTTGTTAGTAAGATAACACCGTATTGAGGGATTCCGCACCTTAATACTACAGATAACGAAGTTATCGATCCTAAAACTAGGGGACTTACAGGAAACTCGTGAGGTACCGAGATTTATCCCGCACATGTCACAAATCAATTTAGCCACTTATGTGACTACCCGACTACGCGAAATGTACCAAGAAGAAGATGTAGAACTCGACGTCTACCGAAATGGATATCGTGAGATATTCAGCAAGTTAATTTGCATCTTCACAGACTTGGATTTTCCCTTCAACCGCGAGCAACATCAACTAATCAGACAAGTGTGCCAAGCAACCAGATCCTTCGGAGGAGACCCTTGGGCTAATGATTTTGAAGAAGTGAAAACCGAATTCATGGCTTTAATCGCCTCGATAGGAAGAAACCACCCACAGCGTGAAATCGTTCGAACTTACACCTGCACTCGCATTGACCCTAACGGGCCAGTTACAAGGGCAGTTCGATACATCTGCTATGGAATGGCAATTCTCGGCCGACTCGCCACCGATCACTTCAAAAGCTTCAGGATGTTATCCACCAACCCACCAACTCTCATTGCTGACATGATAAAGCAATTCCTGCAGTACTATCCTCCAGGATACTCTCTACCAAGGAACCACAGTGACCACGCCACCACTACTGATGCATCAAGCATCATCTGAGGAAGAAGAGAACTAAGTCGAGCTCTCGACTTTAAAAGAGCGCTTCTCGGGAGGCAACCCGTGTTTTATTTCCGCTATTTTACTTTCCAAGAAGTGATGACATCTCCGACTATCTTTCACACTCGGATCATACAAAGAATGCTCCAGCTTGCAAGAAAGCATCAACAACCGAAGAATAGTATATCCGACGTGTTCACACTCACGAGACCAATCACAAGAAGACTTAACCAAGAGCGCACCAAAGAAGACAAAGACCGGCAGATGCAACCAAAAGAACACTACAATCACCGGGGAGCATTTCTAAAACCGTTTCTCTCATTCGTTTTAAATATACAATATCCATTATGCGTATCACTAAGTGTGGGATTCAAACCCAGCACACACACTGACAGAATAAGTTTTAGATGTTTAAAACCCTAAGTGTGGGATTTTACCCCATTCAGAGCTTAGTATAACATCGAGGACGATGTTCCTTTAAGTGTGGGATAGCAGTAGTTGCACTACTGTTAAATGGATATTGGTATATCCTTGATTCTAAATCGTTGCTCTTTATTAGACCTTGCTTCTCCATAGAAGTAAACAAAATTTTTCAAAACTAAGTTAAAAATATGTAGAAAATGAAAAATTTTAATAGAATGATTTACTTTGGGGAATAAAGAAAAATAAAATATAAGTTCTTTCGAAAAAACTAGTTTGACAATCCCATAAAGAGCATCGCATGACTAAGCACACAACAAACCAACTTTCGATTCGTGAGGTATCTTGAGCCATATGAAAAGCATTCATTTCTAATGCTTCACTTTTTCGATTCTTGAGTGTGCCGATGTATGCGTTTAGAATCAGAACTTGCTCTTGTTATGCATTTCGAATCCAAACTTGTGAGTCAAAAAGAAGATCGAATCACATCATTCTTGAACCCATCCATACACCCAAAATAAGTACGTTACCCCTTACCTACTCAAAAACATCCCTCAAACTTCCTACAAAGTTCCAAAGATGAAAAAAGAGAAAAATCAAGGATATGACGTCAAAAGGAAAGAAAAAGTCCCAAGAAAATTCAAAGTCAAGAAAGTCAAATGGAGAAAGAAGACTCCGACCAAAATAGAAAGAAGGCGTCAATCCTCCCGAAAATTTAAAATTTCCAACTTTCCGCTTCACCAAAAGAAAAACCCAACAAAACCCCTCTCACACCACCAACATTCCACCACTAAAAACCTTACATCACTTCCCTTAGAATGATTGTGGCTAGATCGACTTCGCGCTCACCAAAAAGGTAACGATTTGATACTCGATCAAGCCTATGACGATAAACAATACATGACTGGCGTTCTGAGCGAATGATATAATAGAATAGAAAACCCTAAACACTTTGAGTGATTGGAGTGACCACCTTGAGAGGATCGCCTAGTCATGTATCAACGATCAATGATCAAAAGCATGCTCCTAAAGATTACAACCTTGCTTTCTAAAATACCAAATATCTTTATTTTTCCAAAACCCCCCTTAGTAAAAAGTTCCCATCTTAAAATAATTTCATTATCTGCTTATCTTTAACCATGTTGAACGTTAGTTTGCTTGAGGACAAGCAAAGTTCTAAGTGTGGGATACTTGATATCGCGTAAAAAGTCACGTTTTTACTACCGATATCTCTCTCATTCTGGAATGATTCTTGGCAAATTAACTCGAATATAGCACAAATCAGTAACATTATGCCAAGAAGGTCAAAACGAGGTTGCACGATAAAAATCAAGTAAAACGGATGTGAAACGAAGATTCCACACACGTTTGAAGATTCAAGGCATAAAAACGAGATTTCAAGACCAAAGTTCCCTTCACTAACATCCATTATTTCCAAGATGTTCGTTTTCAAAGTTCGGATCCAACAGAAGAAGAATCAACTGAAACGGGTAAAAATTGAAGATTTCGCGCCCGCCGGAAGATCCAAATGATCCATACGCAATATCTGGAGCTAGGGACCTCATTTTAGGGCATATCCTATGTCAAATCTTCGCTTTTGAATTACGAATCCAACAAAAAAAGAATCAACTCAAACGGACGTATAACGAAGAAAACACGCACGAATCAAGAAACGAAGCAACAAACCGCGCAACGGGGCGGGGTGGGGACCACCGCCGCCGGCCACCTCACCACCGCCGCCGGCAGGTGGCCCACCGCCGCCGGCCACCACTCCCCTGCTCCGGTTTCCGTTTTTGGTAACTTTTGGTACCCGGTTTGCCTACTTTTCGCGTTGTACGGTACCCGGTTCGCCCACTTTTCGCGTTGTACAAGCCACTTTTGGAAAGTCTTCTAACATGAGCCTCAAGGACAACTTGTGCTAATGTGAGCCAAAGCTCACCTATAAATAGGAGGCTTTTGGTTCATTTGAAAAAAAACACATTAACACATTAACACACAAACACATTAACACACCAACACATCTTCACATATATCACATATGCACTAGTTACTTTCTCACTTTCTCATTCTACTTTCTTTAAATTAGCATTAGGTTAGTTTAGCATCTTGTTTAAAGTAGAAAGAAAGCTAGGAACGTGTTGTAATCTTTGGTGTACGCTTGGAGTTACGCTCATTAATTCAAGTCTATTCCTTCTCGCACATTAATCTCGGTTATCTCTATCCTTATCTATCTTAATTAAACATGTTTGTTTTAATTATGTTTACGATCGTTATTACCATGATAAGCGAGTAGATTACTATTGTATTTGTTGTGATGTAGTTAGTATATATAATTGTGGGATGACTTTGAATACGTCGTGAAATAATATGACGGCCCCTATTCGACTGATTACTCGGTATAGTATTGGAAATGCTTTGGAGCATAGTACAAATATATGGAAGCCAGTAACGACCGAAGGTAGTTGTATTATTGATCGACGTTGTAAAATTGGAAACTTTGTGGACGGACTTATCTTGTGATTTTAAACCTAAAACTTATATTCGCCTTTCGATTAACAAACGTGATTGTAACCTTGTAAAGAGGAGTCGCGAACCTCAATACTCGGTCAATAGTTATCTATGTAAAAACTATGTTTTTAATCGTAACGTCATGCAAGCATTATAAAATACAATGTGATTACATGGACTTGCCATGAGTATTGTACACTTCTGATCACATCGTACTTATCATGTGAACATCGCGAAGCGATTGAACTCACAACAGAAACGTTGGTGAACAATTTAATACGTTGTGAATTACCATAGTATTTTCCGACATGGTCTGGGTTTAACTTTCTGTAAAAAGCCGTCAGCATTTTAATTAGTTGTTTAAATTAGATTAGATTAGGTAGGCTAAAGGCTAAATGTCCATTTACGAAAACCTAGGGATTTGTTAATTGTATCGAGAAAGACAAGTTTAAAATCCAACTTAACCCGATACTTTTTATTAAAACCATGAAACCTAAAGTACGGTAAGCAAGAAACCGAAAGGCTTTCCCTCGTTTATCATGCTTAAGTTTCATTGGTAGAATTGATTAGATAAGTCCGTACACGAATTCTAAGTTAGTTGTTTAATGGATTCATAATCATTGTGGTATTAAGAACGGCTAGACATGTTATGGACCTGCTACTCTATTCCTTCGCCCACGAGCGAATACGTTCAATAATATGGGCCACTGACTCCGTCACAGGAGAGTGTGGAGAGTTGAGCATTGTTTGTCTGGTCAGAATCACGACACCTTAGTTCCTCGTGACATATTAGTTGATAACCAACTAATAAGGAATCTATTGGTTATACCATAAGTTAATGAATCTCATAAGCAACCCAATTTAGTTAATCGTTTTCCCGTAAAAGTCATCATCCCATAATTATTAACAAACGAACTCACAACAAATACTACTTTGCCATATCTGATATCCTATTACATTTTATCCGCTTTATTTAGTTTAATTAGTAACTGAACCAAAACCCCCAACGCACTCTTTTAAAACATTTACTAGAAAAGAAAGATTGATTGGATCACCTCAGTTTCAATTCAGTTTCTCTTTAAGAACGACTCTAGGTCCAACCTACCGCCTACTAACCTTTTGGTTCAGTATCAGTAAGTCACACTTAGACCCCAGCAATTATAAATTTAAAACCACCCGTTGTTTTCAATAGCAACACGGGCCGAAATTGTTTGTTATGATAAGATCGTCCGCATCCCTCTTGCCGTCGGTAGAACCTTGATCATACAAGGGGAGACCGGTGGGTCGAGACTAAACATAATCTCCTGTTTAAAAACCCGAAAATTTCTGAGAAAAGGTTATCCAGCAATTCTCGCACACATCACGGAGAAAAAGTCGGAGGAGAAGCGACTTGAAGATGTGCCAATTGTTAGAGACTTTCCCGAAGTCTTTCCAGAAGAACTACCTGGTTTACCTCCACCTAGACAGGTTGAGTTCTCGATTGATCTTGTGCCGGGTGCCGCACCGGTGGCCTGAGCACCGTACCGCCTAGCCCCATCCGAACTTCAGGAGTTGTCTACTCAGTTACAGGAACTCCTGGATAGAGGATTCATCAGACCGAGTTCTTCTCCTTGGGGAGCTCCGGTCTTGTTTGTTAAAAAGAAAGACGGTTCATTCAGAATGTGCATCGACTACCGAGAGTTAAACAAACTAAACGTCAAGAACCGATACCCACTCCCTCGAATCGACGATCTGTTCGATCAACTTCAAGGATCAAGCTGTTATTCAAATATTGATCTTCGATCAGGTTATCATCAATTGCGTGTTCGTGATGCCGACATCCCAAAAACCGCATTCAGAACCCGCTACGGGCACTACGAGTTCCAAGTGATGCCCTTTGGTCTAACCAATGCACCGGCTGTATTCATGGACCTTATGAATCGGGTGTGTAAACCTTATCTTGACAAGTTTGTCATTGTCTTCATCGATGACATCCTCATATACTCACGAAACGAACAAGAACACACACAACATCTCAGAACCATCCTAGAACTACTTAGACACGAGGAGCTTTACGCTAAATTCTCTAAGTGTGAGTTCTGGATAAAAATAGTTCAATTCCTTGGACATGTGATTGATAGTCAGGGAATTCATGTAGACCCATCAAAAATCGAGGCCATCAAGAACTGGCAAGCGCCAACCACTCCCACCGAAGTACGCCAATTCTTGAGATTGGCGGGGTATTATCGCCGATTCATTGAAAACTTCTCAAAAATAGCCATACCACTCACGACACTGACTCAAAAAGATAAAAAGTTCGACTAGACCGATAAACAAGAGTCAGCCTTTCAGCTGTTGAAACTCAAGCTTTGCAGTGAGCCTATTCAATCCCTACCCGAAGGCACCGATGACTTCGTGGTATACTGCGATGCTTCTCACCAAGGTCTCGGTTGCGTGCTGATGCAACGAGACAAGGTCATTGCCTACGCCTCCCGACAACTTAAAGTTCACGAGAAGAACTACACAACTCACGACCTCGAGTTAGGGGCCGTGGTATTCGCCCTCAAAATCTGGAGACATTACATTTATGGTACCCGAAGTACTGTATTCACCGGCCACAAAAGTCTTCAACACATATTCGATCAAAAGGATCTCAACATGAGGCAACGTCGATGGGTCGAGTTGCTTACCGATTATGATTGTGAAATCAAGTACCATCCGGGCAAGGCGAATGTTGTTGCCGATGCCCTCAGTCGGAAAGAACGTACAAAACCACTTCGAGTCCGAGCCCTCAGTATGACCATTCACAACGATTTAAATATTCAGATTCTCACCGCTCAACTCGAAGCTCTCAAACCTAATAATGTCAAAAACGAGGCCTTGCGAGGCATGGATAAACAATTCGAAATCAGACCCAACGGAGTTAGGTACTTCTCTAACCGAATCTGGTTGCCTAGTTTCGGGAACCTTCGGGACTTGGTGATGGATGAAGCTCACAAGTCCAAATATTATATCCACCCGGGGTCTGATAAAATGTATCACGGGATCAAAGAGTTTTATTGGTGGCCGAACATGAAAGCTGAAATCGCCACGTACGTCAGCAAGTGTCTTACTTGCTCGAAAGTCAAAACCGAACATCAGAAACCTCCTGGCTTACTCCAACAACCTGAAATCCCTGAATGGAAATGGGAACAAATTGCCATGGATTTCATAACCAAACTTCCTAAGTCATCAAGCGGTTGCGATGCTATTTGGGTGATCGTCGATCGTCTCACCAAATCAGCTCGTTTCTTGGCAATCAGAGAAACCGATAAAATGGAACGCCTCACACAAATCTACATCAAAGAAATCGTTTGCCAACATGGTGTCCCTATCTCGATCATCTCTGACAGGGATGCTCGTTTCACATCTCGCTTCTGGCAATCACTCCAAAAATTATTGGGTACCCGTCTCGATATGAGTACCGCGTACCACCCTCAGACCGATGGCCAGAGCGAACGAACTATTCAGACACTGGAAGATATGCTACGAGCATGTGTAGTTGATTTCGGTACCAACTGGGAAAGACACCTACCGTTGTGTGAGTTTTCCTACAATAACAGTTATCACGCCAGCATTAAGGCTGCACCATTTGAGGCACTGTACGGTCGTAAGTGCCGATCACCGATCTGTTGGACTGAAGTGGGAGATAGTCAACTCACTGGTCCTGAACTTATACACGAAACCACCGAGAAAATCGTTGAAATCCAAAATCGACTCAAAGCCGCACGTGATCGTCAGAAAAGTTACGCTGACGTGAGACGCAAACCACTCGAGTTCCAGGTTGGGGATCGAGTACTCTTAAAAGTATCGCCTTGGAAAGGTGTAATCCGATTCGGCAAACGCGGGAAATTAAATCCCAGGTACATTGGGCCTTTTGAGATCCTCGAGAGGATAGGTCCAGTGGCATATCGACTGCAGCTGCCCTCTGAACTCAGCAGCGTGCACCCTACCTTTCATGTTTCTAACTTAAAGAAATGCCTGTCTGACGAGACACTTATCATACCACTCGACGAGATTCGCATCGATGACAAACTTCATTTCGCTGAGGAACCCACTGAAATCATGGACCGTGAGGTCAAACAGCTAAAACAGAGTCGTATTCCCATCGTAAAAGTCAGGTGGAATTCTAGACGTGGTCCTGAATTCACTTGGGAACGGGAAGACCAAATGCGACAGAAATACCCACATCTCTTCCCAGACAACGCACCGGCCGTGCAATCGAACTAATTTCGGTACGAAATTTCTTTAACAAGGGGAGAATGTAACACCTGCCAAATTAGGACTAGTAATTAGTACCTGATTTTCTGTAATACATGTAATTAGTCCTTGGATTAGGTTAATTAATGTATCTTTATATATATATTGTTGAATATATACGAATACGCGATTGGACTTAAATCGTACGCAATTTAAATAGAATGAAATTCTATTCGATTAATACGGACGTTGGTGAACAAATGTTTATGAACTAAAATAACGCAATTATGACCAAAATGCCATTTTATAATAATTAGTAATTATCTCGTATCACTCGATAAAAGCTTACACGATTTAAAAACAAAAGTAATTAAATTTATACAAACTATATTACGTTTCAAACTATTAACGATTTAAAGAAATAATTTAAGTAAATTATATAATAAAATTTGTGATTTCAAAAGAATAATAAACGCGTATAAATAAATATTTAACGCTTAAACAACGGAGAAAACGAACACCACACGGAGCACGGAACGGAGACTGGGTGAGGTGAGGCTTTCACCTACACCCCACCTCCTCCCATCCTTCTTCTCATTTCTTTCTCTCTCACTCTCTTTCTTCCTCTTTTTTCTCTCAATAATCACCATCATCACCAACAACACAAAAATCGCAAAATAACACCATCAAACGACGCCGAATCATACCACCCCTTTCGAGAAAAACGTTCACCACTTCACGATCTACAACGCTGTGACACCCCCAAATTTAAAGATTTGCGGAAGCTTGATTTGGGTGTCACTAATCAATATACAAAGCACATAAGATATAATGAACGACCACTATATGCGTCGTTTTAAACTTGTATAGATAAAGTAAATGTTTACATCAAAATATTGTTACATTAGCTCGGTTCCTGAAATTGAGAGATTACATAGCATAATTACTTTTACAAAATATAATAATGCAGTCCAATCTCTAGTTGTATGTATGCTGACTCGAGCTAATAATTCCTGCTTGTGCAGCCAAACTACTGCTGGGTACCTGTGATAAATACTAAAATGGGTCAGCGAAAACGCTGGTGAGCTCACAGGTTTGTATGTCAATGTATAGTTGTCAGAACCGCAAGATTTATAATGAATTTAAAATGCAATTAAGCAAAATAAAAGTTATACTGTCCATGAGCACATAGTCTGAGCTTAACTTGATTTGTCAGGCCCAATTAAGGAAACCTAACTTGAAATGCCTCCTACGAGTGCCTAATCAACACTCGTCTTCCCAAATGCTAATACATCCGTTTGACCGGTTAGTGCGTGCTAACCCGGATGAGGATTGTCAATCCCATATGATATCATATACTAACATTCACGCTAAAATATTAGAGACTATGCTTATGGAGGACTTTAAATTGATTAGCTTGAAACTCATGTAGTATTTGAAGTTTGGCACTTGCGTTCTACTTGTAAAACAAAATCGAGTAGTAATATCACACCCCTAGTTGTAAAGCAGTGAAAATGGGGCTATGAAACTCACCTGAGTCTTGGAATGTTAAGCAATTAAACTTGAAGTAATTAGCAGTGTGTTGGTGTCCAAAGACTTGAAACCTGAATGTGTCCACGACACTTGAATTGTTATTAATTGTATTGGTATCTCGAAAGACTGCCATTGAAATTGTTTGTCTAACTTAATGTCCAAATTACCCCGATTTGGTTGATTGTATTGTTACAAGTTACTACGACTTGTTTGATTGAATTGACACAAGTTACAACGACTTGTTTGAATAAATTATCTAAGTTACTATGACTTAGTTGATTCAATTGTGTATTTGAAAATGTGTACGGCCCGTTGGTGATTTAGTTGAAATAATAATAATTCTAAAATGTTGACTTTGCTACAGTACTGCTACAGTACTGCTACAGTAAATTTGACTTTTTTTTGAATAGTAACTTTGACTTCAAAATTTTGAGGTTTGAAGATTCTGTTTTGTGCGACGTAGGGTGCTACGTCGCAGATCCGGACTGCGACGTTGGGCATGACGTCGCTATGTGCGACTTTCGCAATTTAATGCGACGTTGTACGTGACGTCGCTATAGGCGACGTAGTTGATTTCTGCGACGTAAGGGTCTGCGTCGCTAAGTGCGACGTTGGGGTTATAGTGCGACGTAGGTCGCTGCGTCGCTATATGCGACGTTGGGGATATAGTGCGACGTAGGTCGCTACGTCGCATTTGCCCCAGGCCAAATGCGACGTACGGAGTCTGATCGGAGTTTCAACTCCAAAAACGCGTTTTCCGGCCATCGATCGGCATAATATTTTTACCCAACCCATTTTAGGACATAACAAGGTTATACAAACAACTAGCAAGTTATAAAACTTAAAAACGAGAGTTTTCGGAGTTGTGTCGGAAACTTACAAATCGCCGAAATGAAATTCCGGAAAGATAAAAGTGTAGATCGTCGCGTGGTGGTCGTTTATTTCCAAAGGGGCTTGAAGATCCGAAGTCGTTTAGGGCGTTTATTTTGTGATTTTTGTTGATTTTGGTTGGTGGTTTTTGAGATGAAAGAAAAGGAAGAGAGAGAGAAAGTAAATGAGAATGAAAGAAAGTGGGTGGAAGTGAGAGGTTAAATCCCCACTTTCGCCCCGCGTTCCCGCTCCGTGCGGTGTTCGTTTGCTCCGTCATTTAAACGTTAAATAATTATTTTAAATATTAATTGGTACATTTTAAAATACAAATTATCACGCTATATTTTATTTAAATATTTTACTAATCACTTTATATTTGAATTATAAAAACGTAAGTTAATTTGTTTGCGCGTTTTACATTTTAAATTTGGTAACTTTCTGATTGTACGGTACGAATGAATACGAAGTATTATAATAAGGATACTTTTGACATAAAGCGTTATTAAATAAAAGTTGGTCACCAACGTCCGTATTTATTGTATCGAAATTCATTCGATTTAAAGCTCGTGCGATTTAAACAAACCGCATAATTGTAGATATATATTCAACAATATATATAATAGTTGATACATTAATTAGCCTAACACAGAACTAATTACATGTATTAAAACTTTATTAGGCACTAAAGTATAGTCCTAAATTGACGGTTGTCACAAACGCTATCTTTCCGGAATTTCATTTCGGCATATTGTAAGTTCCGACAAATTCTCAAAATCTCTCGGTTTTACTTATTTTTGACTTATGGTTGTTTATTTACACTTGTAATGTCCATATATGGGTTGGGTAAAAGTATTAGATCGAACGGTGGCCGGAAAACTCGTTTTCGGTCCATTTTCCGGCGAACAGTCTGAAGTGTCGCTAGTGTGCCAAAAACAGTACTAGCGACACTAGCTAAGTGTCGCTATGCCTAAGTGTCGCCCCTATAGCGACACTACCCAAGTGTCGCTGAACTACTTAACCAGATTTATCTTAGCGACACTCCCTTAGTGACGCCAAATTCGTAAGTGTCGCCTATAGCGACACTAACCAAGTGTCGCCAATTAATTGAAAATCGGAAATGTAGCGACACTCATCAAGTGTCGCCTAACTAGTGTCGCCCATAGCGACACTAGAGAAGTGTCGCCAAAAACAGAAGGTTGTCAAATTATTTTTACACCAAGAGTTAAACTTGTACAACCTCAAACGCTTATACGATACGACTCCTAAAACACTACAGAATATATTTTCACGTATGACACTTCAAAACATGATGATAATATCGGAATTATTATTACAAACCGTCACCAACGGGCCAACTATATTTTCCTAAGAACAAACGGTAACGAACCAACATTGGACATAACGAGTTGTGCGGACAACTAGCCTAGATGGTCTTGCGAGACAACTACTTACATAACCTTATGTGTTTAGGCATTTGAAGGTTACGGGTTCGGAGAACCTACGGTTGATATTACTTACTCGTTTATTGATATAAACGTACTTGCAAAGACTCAGGTGAGTCTTACAGCCCCACTTTTACTGTTTTACATACGGGGTGAGATACATGCTACTGTTTTTCTTGAACACAAGTACTAAAACTGATTACTATACCAAACGGAATTGCATGAGTTAATTACTATTTACAGAAGTCTCTCCATCATATATCGTTAGTTATGGACTTAAGCGCGAACACTAGTTAATGGATCCATTAGGGAAATGACCCTCCCCGCCCGGGGTAGTAGCGCTACCACGAACCGTTATGTATAAACGGGCGACTATTATTTCGTTACTTATGCTTGCTCAGTTACGAGCATGTCACGGGAGCAACTTATTATTTACGGGTTAAGCTTCGATTATGAGCCTCATGGCAACGGTATAACTTATTTACTTTACATTTGCTGGATTTGCAAATACTTGATTTACGCCTGCGGGCACTATGGATGAAATCTTGTGTTCAAAACTGACATTACTTACAAACCTGTGAGATTCACCAACATTCGTGTTGACCTTTTAGCATGTATTCTCAGGTACTCATATGGAGTAGGATTCCCCAGGACATACCCAGAGTCGCATGATTTCAGCTAAACTGCATTTAACGGAGATTCTCAGCATTATCTTTTGTACATGTTGATTATGTAATGAAATCTCCCGCCATACGCGTGGACTCTAGGGAACTATTTTTGTATACGAAAACATTAAGTTTTCAAACTGTGACACCCGGTCAAAATAACCCAAAATTAGCACCTAATTTAAACTTTTAAAACACGTAATTACATACGTGTCAGTACTCAAGTACACAAGTATTATATATATATTTTTATATATAAACCGAAACGATTAATTGAATAATCGCAAATACACGAACCAAACAAAACGTAGAAACCGAAAATAAAAATTGGTGAAAAACATTTTAAACAAAGTATTATTATTGAGAATAATAATTACGTACTCCGAAAATTATTTAAATACATTTTAGATACTGAAAACTATCCGTATGTTTTTGGTAAAACAAAGATACATTTTTATACCCTGTTAAAAGTATTTTTATAAAATGCTTTGATTAAAAACGTATACGAAATAATATTTAGAAAATTTTCATTTTTAAATATTACACTACATTACGATCGGGTACGCAAACACGGGTCAAAAATTACCATCTACCACCAATAATTGGGGCCGGATATAACCGACCCCAAATAATGCAGAACACACACGCACACATAATTTTGATCTTTTCTTTTCCTCTCTTCTCTCTCGGTTCCAATTCAAACAACAACAACAACATAAACAAAATCATCATCAACTCCATCTTTGTTCATCATCATCATTATCGTGATCATCATCATCATCGGATCATCATCGTCATCCTCACGGTCCAATTTTTCATTGTAAGGAATCGTTAACTTTTACTTTGTAATTTCGTATTTAAATACCTTGTATTATCATATAGTAACGTTAGAATAGATGATTGTTGGTTAATTTGCGGATTAGATTTGGTTTGGGTGATTTTTGGAATGACAGACTCGAACCAGACCTCGGAATACGGTCGGATTCACGGGAATCCGGCGTATTCCCACCCAGAAAACATGAACACGGCGTATTCAATGGAATACGGCGTATTCCCGTTGTTTGCCATGAATACGGTCGGATTCATGGGAATCCGGCGTATTCCCTCTATTTTCAATGAATACGGTCGTATTCAGACGAATACGGCGTATTCCCACCAAATGTCACCAATCCGGCGGATTCAAGGGAATCCGGCGGATTCCCCCTATATATTTCATGATCCAACGGATCAATAAACTAGCCCTGCGAATTCTAGCTAAAACAGAACATGTAAATTTTCGAAAACGTCGACGATTTCACAAGTTAAAACAGGGTAGCTTCTCGATCAAAAATTTATTATAACGGATTGAGCTCAAATTCGCACGGTTATTCGAAAACAGCCAAATGGTCAAAGCTAAGTACCTTAGCCTAGCCAGTTTTAGGCCATCCGAGGTCGTCTAGGGGTCGAAAATGGCATATTTCGGTTTTCGGACTCGTGCCAAATTTTGTAACTTATGAAATAAAGAGTAACGGATATAATGAAACTTCAAATGTAATACAATTCGAATACATTGAAAGTAACGAACAACTAAACAAACGAATTATTACGCGTACACTTACAAATATATAATCTCACGTGTTTAGGACACTAGGGGATTACACTTGGAATACGTGCACACATTAGGATTGCTTGCTCAACAGGTGAGTCTCACTGCCCCTTTTTACTGTTTTACTTTGGGGGAGGTGCATCACTTGTTTACTGAATATATTGTTTACAAAATATATTTGTTACTGCTACTGCTTGTTTACTGTGTGTAATTGTTTACAAAAATTACTTGAAATACTAATACAAGTACAAAATGTATTGTTTTACTGACTTTAATACAAATACAAAATGTATTATTTTACAAACTATAATACAAATACAAAATGTATTATTTTACAAACTATAATACAAATACAAAATGTATTATTTTACAAACTATAATACAAGTACAAAATGTACTATTTTACTGAGTTGAATACAAGTACAAAATGTATTGTTTTACTGACCTTAATACAAATACAAAATGTATTATTTTACAAACTATAATACAAATACAAAATGTATTATTTTACTGATTTGAATACAAGTACAAAATGTATCTTTTACCGACTTTAATACCAGTACAAAAGGTATTATTTTACAAACTATAATACAAGTACAAAATGTATTATTTTACCGACTTTAATCCAAATACAAAATGTATTAATTACCGACGTATTGCCTTACTGAACTGCATGAGTTTCTATTTAATCCAATGAAGTCCTCTGATTATAGTCGTCAATTATATGATAAGCGCGAATTTTAGTATATGGATCCATATGGGACAGACAATCCCCGCCTGGGGTGGTAGCTCCACCACGAACCGCACTAGTATAAACAGGCGTTTCTTATTCGTTTGATATGAGTATTTTTGGATTAGTACTCACGGGGGCAAAAACTACAGACGTGTTAAGCTTCGACTATAATGGCTCATGGCATGGCAATAAATTGACCGACTACACCGACTTTACTATGTTGTGAAATACTATTTTACTGAATTACTACTGTTGTACAATTATGCTTTATTGTTTTACTGATTGTGAATGAATTACTTACTGATTTATTCAAACTGTTTATTACTGTATACTATAAACCTGTGAGATTCACCAACCTTTTGGTTGACCTTTTTAGTGATGTATTCTCAGGTACTCAGTAACAGTAGAGTTGCTCTGTAAGGATGGCCGCAGGATATGCTAAGCTAGAATGAGTCGCATGCATAAACACTTGAAGATTTTATTGGCATAATCTTTTGTACTTTGATTATGTGTTTAAAATCTTTCTTTTAACTTTGCGAACTCGCAATGATGTATTACCTAAAACTTAAAACCTTGTACTACTTTTGTTATATTGTAATGTATTTCTAAAACGTCTCATTTAGAGTCGTTTGCTTGTACTTTGGTGTTGTGATATTTGATTAGTGACACCCAAAACTCGCTTCCGCAAAGCATTAAATTTGGGGGTGTCACAGATTGGTATCAGAGCCTAAGGTTATAGCGAACTAGGTTGCATTTAGTGGGCCTAGACTATGACCGTTAGGCAGTATTCCTCATTAGATATAACTGGTTCTGGGATTTCATCATACGAGTTTAATTTAACATAGCCTGATCAACTATGTACAATTAAATGAAGATGATGTAAGATCTGAAAGGGGTTATGTTAAACGGGAATGCACTAGTTGACTCTGACCACGAGAGAACCGTGACTTGTACTTGTTTTGTGATAGACACAACTAGGTGGATAATAAGTGTATATAGGTTACACCTATATTATTAGGCTTATTAATATTCTCCGATATTTAGTAACACACTCACTGTACAAACACACTTTAGAATAGACCTGTGGTAAGTTGATCGAGTCAGGAAAAATAGTATCGGGATGTGCTCTGACGGAGAGGGTCATCTCTTCGAAATAGACTTACCTAGGTAGAGATTAAGAACTTCAATACTTTATTCTACACGAACTGGTCATCAGAGGACCGTCAATCACTCACCCATCATGTTTAATATCCTGATTTCGTATTTTTCTAAATACAAATCTCCTTCTACCCCAATCACATTCCGCATAACTTCTGATATCTGTTCGGACGTAATATCCCCGACAGCACTTATAAACTCTAACTCTTGTAATCTTTTGAACTCGCTTGTTAAATGATTACAATCTTCATTTTTCTACACCGTTGATTGTCACTTGTGTTGTATTATATTACTGTTATATATGCAACTATGATAATCATACTTTTACACAAAAACTCACATTTTTCCTGGCTGTTATTGAAGGAACATGCCACCGAAAAGACAAACTTTCAGCGCGGCTGAACTCGCACGATTTGTTTCTCAAGGAGTGGCCGAAGCTCTAGCTACCAGATCATCACCATCTGCGAACTCTGCCCCTGTTGCTAAACCCTGCAGCTACAATGACTTTCTCAAGTGCAAACCTCTGAACTTCAAGGGCACAGAAGGTGCCATTGGATTGGTCAGGTGGATTGAAAGGATGGAGTCAGTCTTTAGGATAAGTAACTATTCAGAAGACTGCCAAGTTAAGTATGCCACCTGTACATTTCTGGAAAGTGCTCTGACATGGTGGAACTCGTACATTCAGTCTGTGGGAATTGATGCTGCATATGGAATCCCATGGGAAGAACTGAAAAGGATGCTAAGGGATGAGTACTGTCCCAATGAGGAACTCCAGAGGTTGGAAGATGAATTCTGGCACTTGACAGTTCAGGGAAATGACATCATCGGTTATACAACCCGATTTCAGCAACTCGCTCTTCTCTGCCCATCTATGGTAGATCCTGAACGCAAGCGGATTGAGAGGTACAGCCGTGGACTCCCGAAGGATATTCAAGGGAATGTTACTTCGTCAAAACCTGGAACTATTCAGAGTGCTATTTGTATGGCACATGAGCTTATGGCGCAAGTTGTCAGGCGCGAGACACCTGTAACACCTACTGGAAACACTGGCAAGCGTAAGTGGGAAGGAAACCCCACCACCTCCAACAAAAAGGTTGATACTGTTAAAACTTACCCAACTGGCTCGGGCGACAAGAAGGAGTATAAGGGAAGCAAACCCTTTTGCTCAAAATGTAATCTTCATCATGATGGTGCGTGTCCGTGCACCAAATGCAAGAGATTCGGGCATCTGGCCAAGGATTGCAAGACAACTGCAACTGGTACCAACACTGCTGCACCTAAGACTTGTTATGAGTGCAATGGTACTGGGCATTTCAGGAAGGATTGCCCTCAACTGAAAAACAAAAACAACAACCCTGCTCGAGGAAGAGCCTACGTACTCCGTGCTAGGGAAGACCCAAACCCGACGCTTGCTGACTTGCTCAACGATGGTACACACGTTTATAAATGACTCTACTATTTCCATATTTACTTTGGAAAAATCTTATATACTGCTTAACTATTCTTGTGTATTTCCTAGATTCTAAGTACAAGATAGAATTAGGAATTGATAAACTACTATAGGTCATTAGTGCAATCATCCATTCCTAGGAGTGTACAATTCGTACTTACTTGAATTGTGTTATGTTGTGATGAAGATGACCTGAATTGTGTAATATGAAATACTATGTGCTTTAGTGGTAATTGAGAATAACTACCCAAAAATATCACCTTAACACGAAACATCTAACTGTAGGAAATGACTAAGCACGCTGCTAACAACTACACGTCGGATGACGATCAGCTCAGTGAGGAGCATGTGATGTTTCCTTACCTCCTCACTTTGGATAGTGAGTTGAGGCTAGAAACTGAGGAGGTGTCAGAGGAAATGATGTCGGTGAAGGAAACTGAGAGACAACTGACTGAATCAGCAACAGAAGATGGATTGTCTTTCACCAAAGGAACTACTAGGACAGCTCAACCAAATTCTGTTCCTAACCCCACCATCAATAACACCGCTACTACTACTGCTCTGCTTGATACACCCACTCCTAGTAACATAGGCACCGAAGTTGTTCACTTCCTTAAGGAAACTCTAGACTTGTTGCGAAGTCAGCTGACTGAAGCCAGGGGAGACATCATCGAACTACGACAAATTGCTTATCAGAGTGAAATACGCGCTCACAATTGCGAACTGCGCATGCTAACAATGGAAGACAACCTACGACAGCTAAGGTCGTTTCAACCAACTATTCAAGAAGTGACTGTCGCAGTTGACAGCCCGACATCTCAAGTGACTCAGCATGATAACCCTGTTGAGAAGAATACTGAGCCAAGAGTGGCAATCGGTAAGAGGAAATTGGAAGAAATTTCCATCACCAATCCTGCTAAACCCCAGGCAAAGAAAGCAAAAATAGTTAGTACTTACAAAGGAAGCTTACCATTCTGCTCCCTATGTAACCGACACCACAAAGGATCTTGTATCACGCCCTGCAGCCGATGCAAAGTGTTTGGACACCAAGTTGAGGATTGCAAATTACCTCCTAAGGGCACTAATTCTAAATCTTTGAAGGTCTGCTTCAAGTGTGGAACTGCTGGACACTACAAAATTAACTGCCCACTACTAGATGATGAGAGTGAGGAAATCCTGGCAAGCAATGTCAGTGAGACTAAGTTTAATCCAAACAATACTAAGGGTACGCTTCCACGCAACAACTTAATTCTATATGAAACTAATAGAATTTAACTTATACTATGACGACACTGACCATTACCGAATGCCTACATACAAATTGCCTTGGTAGAGCTTACTTGTTGCTTAAATACTACTATGTTTCTCTAGAGTCTAAGTACACGAAAGGATTAGGGAAAGAAGACAATTTAGATTCTATAGTTTCTTTAAGAGACGATGTTTAGCTTGCAGATATATAGGAATAACATATCCTACTCTGTTGTATACCGGGAAAACATGCCGGTTAAAAGTTATTTTTATATACGATGGGTAACATCCCACCTGAAACAAATGTAGGCTGAACCATGTAGTTTCTGTAGGAGACTGATAGGGTCTAGTATTGTGTGAACATAGTGAAAGATACTACTTACCTTAGGCTACTAGTACAAAGTGTAGCTACACCTTAGTGACCGACTGACCTTGTCCTACCGACAAAATGGTCAATTACTTTACAACACACTTCCTCTATTCCTTTAATGGCCAGTAGGGCATTAGCTTAACAAGGGGAGGGAGGTAATATTAGAATGAGGTTATAGCACTCACAGTAGACTCAAACACTTTCTTAGAAAATACACAGACAATTACTAAGCACAAATTTCGGGACGAAATTCTCTTAACAAGGGGAGAATGTGACACCCGGTCAAAATAACCCAAAATTAGCACCTAATTTAAACTTTTAAAACACGTAATTACATACGTGTCAGTACTCAAGTACACAAGTATTATATATATATTTTTATATATAAACCGAAACGATTAATTGAATAATCGCAAATACACGAACCAAACAAAACGTAGAAACCGAAAATAAAAATTGGTGAAAAACATTTTAAACAAAGTATTATTATTGAGAATAATAATTACGTACTCCGAAAATTATTTAAATACATTTTAGATACTGAAAACTATCCGTATGTTTTTGGTAAAACAAAGATACATTTTTATACCCTGTTAAAAGTATTTTTATAAAATGCTTTGATTAAAAACGTATACGAAATAATATTTAGAAAATTTTCATTTTTAAATATTACACTACATTACGATCGGGTACGCAAACACGGGTCAAAAATTACCATCTACCACCAATAATTGGGGCCGGATATAACCGACCCCAAATAATGCAGAACACACACGCACACATAATTTTGATCTTTTCTTTTCCTCTCTTCTCTCTCGGTTCCAATTCAAACAACAACAACAACATAAACAAAATCATCATCAACTCCATCTTTGTTCATCATCATCATTATCGTGATCATCATCATCATCGGATCATCATCGTCATCCTCACGGTCCAATTTTTCATTGTAAGGAATCGTTAACTTTTACTTTGTAATTTCGTATTTAAATACCTTGTATTATCATATAGTAACGTTAGAATAGATGATTGTTGGTTAATTTGCGGATTAGATTTGGTTTGGGTGATTTTTGGAACGACAGACTCGAACCAGACCTCGGAATACGGTCGGATTCACGGGAATCCGGCGTATTCCCACCCAGAAAACATGAACACGGCGTATTCAATGGAATACGGCGTATTCCCGTTGTTTGCCATGAATACGGTCGGATTCATGGGAATCCGGCGTATTCCCTCTATTTTCAATGAATACGGTCGTATTCAGACGAATACGGCGTATTCCCACCAAATGTCACCAATCCGGCGGATTCAAGGGAATCCGGCGGATTCCCCCTATATATTTCATGATCCAACGGATCAATAAACTAGCCCTGCGAATTCTAGCTAAAACAGAACATGTAAATTTTCGAAAACGTCGACGATTTCACAAGTTAAAACAGGGTAGCTTCTCGATCAAAAATTTATTATAACGGATTGAGCTCAAATTCGCACGGTTATTCGAAAACAGCCAAATGGTCAAAGCTAAGTACCTTAGCCTAGCCAGTTTTAGGCCATCCGGGGTCGTCTAGGGGTCGAAAATGGCATATTTCGGTTTTCGGACTCGTGCCAAATTTTGTAACTTATGAAATAAAGAGTAACGGATATAATGAAACTTCAAATGTAATACAATTCGAATACATTGAAAGTAACGAACAACTAAACAAACGAATTATTACGCGTACACTTACAAATATATAATCTCACGTGTTTAGGACACTAGGGGATTACACTTGGAATACGTGCACACATTAGGATTGCTTGCTCAACAGGTGAGTCTCACTGCCCCTTTTTACTGTTTTACTTTGGGGGAGGTGCATCACTTGTTTACTGAATATATTGTTTACAAAATATATTTGTTACTGCTACTGCTTGTTTACTGTGTGTAATTGTTTACAAAAATTACTTGAAATACTAATACAAGTACAAAATGTATTGTTTTACTGACTTTAATACAAATACAAAATGTATTATTTTACAAACTATAATACAAATACAAAATGTATTATTTTACAAACTATAATACAAATACAAAATGTATTATTTTACAAACTATAATACAAGTACAAAATGTACTATTTTACTGAGTTGAATACAAGTACAAAATGTATTGTTTTACTGACCTTAATACAAATACAAAATGTATTATTTTACAAACTATAATACAAATACAAAATGTATTATTTTACTGATTTGAATACAAGTACAAAATGTATCTTTTACCGACTTTAATACCAGTACAAAAGGTATTATTTTACAAACTATAATACAAGTACAAAATGTATTATTTTACCGACTTTAATCCAAATACAAAATGTATTAATTACCGACGTATTGCCTTACTGAACTGCATGAGTTTCTATTTAATCCAATGAAGTCCTCTGATTATAGTCGTCAATTATATGATAAGCGCGAATTTTAGTATATGGATCCATATGGGACAGACAATCCCCGCCTGGGGTGGTAGCTCCACCACGAACCGCAGTAGTATAAACAGGCGTTTCTTATTCGTTTGATATGAGTATTTTTGGATTAGTACTCACGGGGGCAAAAACTACAGACGTGTTAAGCTTCGACTATAATGGCTCATGGCATGGCAATAAATTGACCGACTACACCGACTTTACTATGTTGTGAAATACTATTTTACTGAATTACTACTGTTGTACAATTATGCTTTATTGTTTTACTGATTGTGAATGAATTACTTACTGATTTATTCAAACTGTTTATTACTGTATACTATAAACCTGTGAGATTCACCAACCTTTTGGTTGACCTTTTTAGTGATGTATTCTCAGGTACTCAGTAACAGTAGAGTTGCTCTGTAAGGATGGCCGCAGGATATGCTAAGCTAGAATGAGTCGCATGCATAAACACTTGAAGATTTTATTGGCATAATCTTTTGTACTTTGATTATGTGTTTAAAATCTTTCTTTTAACTTTGCGAACTCGCAATGATGTATTACCTAAAACTTAAAACCTTGTACTACTTTTGTTATATTGTAATGTATTTCTAAAACGTCTCATTTAGAGTCGTTTGCTTGTACTTTGGTGTTGTGATATTTGATTAGTGACACCCAAAACTCGCTTCCGCAAAGCATTAAATTTGGGGGTGTCACACAAACATATATTTCTATGAAATCGTTTTACAACGTCTCATTTAGAGGTCGTTTACTGTATATCTTGTGCTTTGCATATTGATTAGTAACACCCAAGTATGCTTCCGCAAATCATTAAATTTGAGGGTGTTACATTATATGTTAGACATGTTGTTGGGCTAAAGTTATGATCCTAATATCAATGCTAACAGGCATGGTAGTGTCTTATAGGTGCCACGTCATTTATAACATGGTGTTATCTCATAACACATGCAATGGTAACTCTTACCATTCCGTGTTATAGAAGAGTAAGGCCCACTAATTAAATTCGTTTAGGTTAAAAAAGGAAAAAAAAAATAAAACACCTCGAGTGCCCAAAAAATCTCTACCCCGCTCTATTATACCCACCACGCTGCCGCCCACCGCGCCAGGCATTGCTGGCGTCGTGGTACCATTACACTTCCCCACCGCGCCGCACTCCGAATGGTCTCATCATCGTAGAAAATGTGGTTTTTAGATAATATTAATTAACATGATAACTAGTTACTCTCTATGTGATGGTTCTTTTGGTTGTCTCAATATCAAAGAATTGTACCTAATCATCCTAATAGACGCATAGGCGTAAAGAAAAAGAAAAGAATTGAACATACAGGATTTGTTAAACTATTTACTAATTATAATGATCTAATTTAGTTCGATCTTTTCCTATATATATGTACCCAAAAAAGTACTTAAAGCAAAATAATAAAGGAATGAAAACATCAACAATCCTTAGTATGTAAAAGAGGAGATATTTCATAGAACCAATTATTCATGTAGATTACATAGATACGATTCACAGTTTACGCAAAATTAAATGAGCCCCGAATTGAGGTTGAAGAGTGATGATGGTATGTGGAGCATGCGAATAGGTTGGTGAGAGTTCAAAACAATAGTGTTGTAGAATCATAGAAAGCGCCATCTTCGCTTCTAATAGAGCAAAGTTTAATCCGATACATATACGTGGGCCACCACCAAAGGGAAGGTAAGATGATTGTCCCTTAGTCACGTTTGATACACCTTCAGCAAATCTTTCAGGTTTGAACTCTTTCACATCTTCACCCCATATATTGGGGTCATGGTGTATAAGCATTGTATGCAATTGGAGGAACGTTCCGGCCGGTAAAAGTATGTCCCCTAATTTTGTGTCATTGTGTATCATTCGTCCTATTGCTACCACCGGTGGGTATAGTCTTAGAACCTCGTTAAGAATCATGTTAACCTGTGAAAATTCATGAAATTATGAATACAATTATTATAAAGCAGCAACATCCATGGTTTAGTAATGTGTGTCCATCTTTAAAACATTTCAAAGTTGTACTCATACAAAAGTAAAAACATGTAAAGATCCATACATTTTTAAACTAAAAACAAAATAAAGAAATTAAAGAAAATCTTTGGTTTCATCAGCAAAGTAATAATCTTAGGAAGAAAGGACTCAAAACTTGGGAGGATGTTTTCTTAACATATGAGAAGACTTACCGTTTTTAAACGATTCAACCCATCAATATCTGGTCTTTTCTCTCCAAATACTAGTGATATTTCATCCCTAGCCCGGTCTTGCCAATTCGTATGTTGACTCAACATGATCATAGTCCAAAGAAGCAAATTTCCTGTGGTTTCTTGTCCAGCAAAGTAAAAAAGCTTACACTCTTCGATAACTTCATCAATGCTTAATCCAAAATTTATATTCCCACGCTGTTTAATTTCCATGTTATTGGAATCCAAGAGTATGCCCAGCAGGTCATCATGACTAGCTTCCCCAGCTTTCATTGCGATCATTCGTTTTTCAATGATGCTCCTAATCGCAGCCTTCACTTCTTTATCAATTTTTTTCATCCTCTTATTTCTTTTTGTTGGCAAGTATCTGCAAATTCATTTGTTAGTATGATGGTATTTTTGCAAATCAACATCCATTTCTTAATCACCAAAACATTTACCCCTTGAGATTAGAGTTTAATTATCTTTGCAATGAACTACTCACCTGAATCCAGGAATATAGATTGATTGAAAAGCCTCAATAACCAACACCGCTAATTCTCGTTGTAGCTCAAATATTCTTTTTCCTTCTTCAAAGCTACTACCAAAAGCTGTACGTGAAATTACATCACTCGATAGAGTTTGAAGGTAAGGCCACACATCCACTTCACCCGAGCTTTCCTCATTTAACATTTCTTCCCATTTGTTGATCATCTCCGTACAACTTACATAAAATGCAGGCACCATATGCTATATATATCAAAGGCATTATTATTTATTAATGTTCAAGTTTTTTTGACAATCGTGTTGTGAATGAAAGAAATAACAAACCTTGAGCTTCTCGACATGGAAAGCAGGATTAATGATTTTTCTATGTTTAACCCATTGATTATCCTCGACATTTGCAAGTCCAGCAGATAGCAACTTTATTAGCGGGTTCCCGCCCCTCAGCTTTTGGAATTGAAAGTTATGTGCCAGTATCTCCTTTACCATACTCGGTTCTGTTATATGCAGCATTGGGTTTGGCCCCAACCACGTGAAGCAATTTTTTCCTATACAATTACGCAAAAATAATATTCAGATAACTTAATACAACTCAACTGAACCATTACTAGTAGTGGTACATCAATGGCGGATCCAAAAAATTTGTTTACAGGGGCACTTGGCACTAGAGGTATCAATAATAAAAGGTTGAATAACCGGCAAAACGAGTCAGGTCAAAACTAGTAGGTACAAAACAACATATATATATATATATATATATATATATATATATATATATATATATATAATTAAATATCAATATTCACTTTTGAAGAACAAATATTAAAAATACTAACAAGCAAAATCAACTTAGAGATTTTCGAGTTCAAGTTATTCAAATTTGATGTTATACTTCATGTTTTCAAGTATAATAATTCAGTTTTTAAAATTTTCCGGTTTAATTGAAATATTAATATTCATACATAACATTTCATAAAACACTATAAAAAAAAATAAGAGTAAATTATACCGATCATCCCTGTGCTTTGCACGAAATTACACCGATAGTCCTTATCTCTTGGAAGTTACATCGATCCTCCCTGAATGATACCAAAATGCACGGCGGTAGTCCCTCCCACTAACGACGGTTAAAAAATTCCGTTAAGTGTGTCACACGACTCGCACATGAGGATACATAAGTCTTTTTACCCTTTTCTTCTTCTCAAAACCAACCCAACTACCGTATTTTGAAGCTCGACACGAAGACTTATGTACCCACATGTGCGAGTCGTGTGACACACTTAACGGGATTTTTTAACCGTCGTTAGTGGGAGGGACTACCGCCGTGCATTTTGGTATCATTCAGGGATGATCGATGTAATTTCAAAGAGATAAGGACTATCGGTGTAATTTCGTGCAAAGCACATGGATGATCGGTATAATTTACTCAAAAAATAAACATACAATAAATTAAACATAGATGTATTTATAACAATTTATACTTAACCAATTACTAAAGCTTAGAAAATTACAATTTATAATATTAAACAATTTAATTAATATAAGTTAAAATTAGATTTAACATTAAAAGTATTGTGATAATATAATTAAATATATGGAAAAAGTCCAAGAATTAAATTGTGTTTTAAATAATGTTGACTTGCTAGAAGCAAAGAGTAATGCTATACAGGATTAATTACACATACCTAAAAATATGTCTAATTTTTTTCATCGGTTGAATTATTTCTCTCTCCTAATATCATCCAATCAATTTTTCACATCTATCAATCACATTTTTAGGTCTATACTCAGGCCTACAGTTTTAGGCCGACCAATCTTTTTCCGAAAGAAAATACTCCGTACACGTTTGTGCTCAACTTTCGACTTGTAGGGGAGCCTTTCAATTTTTTGGTGGGGGCTTAATGTTTGGACTTAAAAATATACAAGTTGGGCCTAGATGACTAGGGCCCGTGACCCTGGTCAAGATCATGCCAATTAGGCTTAAGAGCATCCACAGTTCCACACCAAAGACTTTTTTATAAAGCTTTTTTCTTAAACCTTGGCTCATTTATAAGAGCTAAGTGTAACAAACACTATCAAACTATGTGTTGACTTAACCATGCATGTAAAAGGATTAATATGTGTAAAACTCTCTGTTATTGTTAAATGTAAATATCGGACCTCTTATAACTCGTAGACCGATGTAGATGACATTTATATTAAGTGTTGGCAGCGTATCTAACTCATACGTGAGCGAATATTATATAACGCATACTTGATGAAATAAATCATCAAACACGAAACAATAATAGAAAGTTTGTTACATACAATATAAGTCGTTCTAATTTGTTGCGTATAATAGTAGTAAACACATTGCTAAATACATTTTAACTCACTTAACCCTATTTATAATGATATTCTTATTATTTTTCTTACGCGATACTAATTTTTCCAACATGCTTATTTATGTTTTTACTTTTAAGCAATTAATTTATTACTCTTTGGCATGCTTAATCACACTAAAAAGTTAATTATGGAAAGATAGTGTGGTAAGAGAAACAACATGCTAGCTTGACTTTAAATTACACTCTAAAAACTTTACTTTCTAAGTTGGACAGGTTTATAAAGAGTTTTTTTGCCGGTCAATAATTCTCATTTATGTGTTTTCGCGTATCAAATATTTTGAACTTTTTAAAATGAACAACTAATTCAAAAATTATGATTAAAGGGTATTGGTACCAAATTAATTAAAGTTTCTTTTGCTGAAAAATGAGTCAATAATTTTTGTTTTTGTGTTTTCGGGTATCAAATATTCCGAACTTTTAGCCTAAAACCCTTTAATCAAAATTTTTAAATAAGTTATTCATTTTAAAAAGTTCGGAATATTTGATACCCGAAAACATTAAAACGGAAATTATTGACTCATTTTTCGGCAAAAAACCCGTTTATAAATCAGCTATTTACTTCTTATTTTTGTCGGGAGGTAAACAACTATTCTATTTTATTACCGATGTATCTAATGTACCGATATATTCCATGTGCACTCTGTACTAAACAAACAATGCTCTTAAGTGGATTTAGCCTTCTTCAAATTAGAAAAGATAAGTAGGCTAACTAGTCTAGTTACCCTTAAAACATAAGTTAGTAGATAAAGGGAAGAGAAAAAAGGCCAAAAGATGTACCATAGGTCGCGACGGATTTATGGTTGAAGGCCAAGACGCGCGGAACTATATCATCAGTTAGATTTATGGGTTTAGATTTGGCCTCCTTTAGCATCTTCACCGTCTCATTCAAGTCTCCGAACAAGAACTTATACGTCGTTCCCTTAAGACCTTGCATTCTTAGAAATTTCTCCATCCTCTTTGGTTTGAACCACACCCAATTCAAAAATTGCAATGCATACCACGCCAATATCACTAGTACTCCTACAAAGCACCATACTCCATTTCCTTCCATCTTAATTAGTGGATTAATTGGGTAAAACTTGTGATTACAAGGGGGAAATATGACACTTAATTTATAGGTGAATAATGTTCACTTACACTCCCCTATACTTTTGAGTAATGTAAAATTACAACCCATGTATCTTCACAACAGCAAAATATTATTCTCACGGAAAACTCATTATTTAATCAAGACCACAAAAAATACTATGATAAAAAAAATGACCACCTACTAATTTAAGAAGGATGGATCAATGAAAACCACTTAATTATCATCTACAGATTCAAATGTTAGTGGACGAAAACTAATGTTGCTTATCAGTATTCTTCTTGACCAAGAACCAATTTGGTGGACGAGAATTGAGCCAAAAGTACGTGATACACAAGTTAGACTATTCGTCGTTGGTGTGGGATTAGAGGATCCATTGATTTCTGTAATCAACGGCTCAGATTTGCAACACTGCATTTTAAATGCACACTACATTTTACATAAAATGTCATGTTGTTAAAATGCAACGAATTTAGACCGTGTTACTAACATAAATGAACATCGAAAATTGCCCGATACACGTCGTTTTCCTCAAAATGTAAATGTCCCTACACACTACATTTCACATAAAATATCTAGACTGCGTTACTCACATAAAGGAACATTGAAAATCGCCCGTATGCACGTCGTTTTCCTCAAAATGTAAATGTCCCTACCTTACCTTATAGTTTGGCCAAATCCCAAATAGTTGTTTCAGTTCAGTTAAAGTATCATGAGACTGTGCACTTGTGCAGCCCCAGTGATGGGCCTGTCACCTGTGCATGCAGCCCGACTATACATGGACTCAACTTTCATAGGCCTTTTATATATCTAGTCCATTACATGTACATATGTTCATTTTATGCCCAATGTTAAGGTAGTTTTATGTTTAATTTAATTTATCTTTTAAAGCCCAATTAGCCATCATGTTTAACAAAAGCCACACGCCCACACATGCCAGCTAGCAGAACTCGTACCATAAAGCTGCTTTAATTAATTTTCTCTTATAAAGCCCATTAGCGATCTTTTTAATATACAAATGTTAAATAGGCCTACTTAGGTAGATCTACAAGTAAGTTTAATTTTCTGATTGGTTGAATTTTTTCTCTCTCTTAATCTCATCCAATCAATTTTTCAAACCAACCGATCACATCTTTAAGTCTATTTTTAATCTTACATAATTAGGTCTACCAATCATTTTCCATTAATAGGTGTATACTTTTCAAACTATATAAACCCTATCTCCTTTACATATAATTCATTTTACTTCCCAATCTTATAATTAGGTCACCCCTTAATTTAATTAATTATTAATTATACTACATTAATGATAATCACATTGTTATCAAAATATCATTTCCTCATTTATAAACACACATCCTTATTTATGCACATACATCATACCTTCTAATCTTTAGTGCTGGGAATATATATATAGAAATGAAATTTTTAGAAGCATATAACCTGAATTTGTGAAATTCATTTTAGTTTTTATAAAGATTGATAATAAATGAAACATACACTCCGCTATTTTAAGCGGGTTTGCTAGTATAATATAATACTATATCCAATAGAATTATATTTTTATCATTTTCAAGCATTTTGATTGATTGATATGAAAATAAGACTACTATTTTGAAACATACAGCAAAAATAATAAGTGTGGCGAGTATAATCTATAAAAAGTTGACATGCATATAACGCGGGGAATGAATGAATCACGGCAGGATATGATATAATTTGTTGAAAAAAGTTGTACGTGAAGACAAAATTGGTAATGGAAAAGCCAGAAAATAAGTGAAAACATACGATAATTTGGGCGACTAGCCAACCACCCCCATAACATATTATTTTCCTCCCTTTTCCGTTGATGTTAACTATATAGAATCTAGTCAACGTTCCAAAAACCTACTCCCCCGTCTCAAAATTATTGTCAACCAACAAAAAGCACACGGTTTAATAAAAGTGGGACCACAACAGTTTTTAACCACTCAAATAGAATCTACACCCACTAAACTCTCTTCTTATTGGTTGAAATGAGAAGTGGACAATTATTTTGGGACATCCCAAAAAGGAAATATGGATTATAATTTTGAGACGGAGGTAGTACTATGTGACAATTGAATACACTTAGGCTATAAATAACAATTAACCAGAATAAATGCGAAACATACAATTCATCAATTAAAACAATGGCCTCATTCTTAAAAGGAAGACTACTTGCCTCGGCTCTCATGATTCTCATAGTTCTCAGCTTTTCTTTCCAATCTGTAACAGTGGCTGATGCCCGAAGACCTTATAACCGTGTACGCCAACTAGGTTCGTATTTTCCTCTTCAGAATTGAACACTACGATTGACAAAAATGTTAGTTGCAACTTAATTACCACCAATAAGTTACATATATGATGTATAGTACCCGGATTATTTTAATAAAGAAAATGAATTGAATGGTAGTTTGAATTTGATATATGTGCAGCTACTGATTGCAATTTACCGGTACAAGGAGATATAGCCGGGTGAGGTAGAAAAAGTGAAAGGTGGATCATCGAGGCCAAGGCCGAGTGGTCCAGCACCAGGTTCAAGCCGTTGTAGGAAGGTTTGTTGCGGAAAGAATAAACGTGGACAATGCGTCTGTTGCTAGTAGTATCACATAAAGGAACAACCATTGTTTGTTGTTTCTTGATTAATGTACGTTCAATCTTGTAATCACTTGTTAACCTTGGAAAATTAGATTTCTTGTCGTACTCTGTTCGGGGTTTCTCAAAACATTTCACCCGCGATGACTCCGGGCTACTCGCAAAGCGAGTAGTCGCCCTGGGATTAGTCAGCTCGCAAAGCTAGTTGGATACCCAGGTATACCCAAAAAAACAATGGATACTAGTGCAGAAAAACATAGTTAATCTGGGTTAGCTATGTTACGTTGGTCAAGGTTTATTAGAATTAACTAATAATCTACACATCACGAGTTGCAATATTTCATTTATGGTCAGTTTTCGTGTTATTTATAAAGAAGTTCCTGATGCACTACAGAGTTGAATCAAAATTATGAAACAAAATTATAGCCAAATGTATCAAATGTTAATAGGACAATCATCTTGAAATTAAAAGATAGAGATGAACAGGTAAAGCCTTATTTATAGCGGAATTAACGGAAGATTGTCTTAACTCTAAAGACATACCGTGTTTTCTCAAACAGAGTCCGTACTGAGTATCGACTTCACACAGAATTCATTTCCCATGCTGGCCCATGATTAATGTACCTTTCCCAGGCCCAATTCACTGATATAAGCCAATTACGAGTCTAAAGTCTTACAGAGATTAGGTATGCATATATAGTCGAGGGTTGTATACTTATATGAAGTTAATTACTTGTGTATCCCGTAGCGCTCTTTGTGAGAGTTTGAAAACATCTAAGCACCATAAGAAGAAATGTGACTAGTTTAAATCTCAAATGAGATTCTAAGCTTACACTAGAAGAAGGAAACTATCTATGACTTTGAATACAATGAACTAGCTACTCTAATGACCTTGCAAGAAAAACATAACAAACTACCTATTACGACTCGTACTTGAGCTAAAAACACATTGGAAGCTTGATACAAAAACTTGTTTAAAAGGATAATTTGCTTGACTTGAGTGAACCGAACATATACTGAAATAAGGTTGTGACGTGACCTTCGACTGAGAACTTGCAAGAACAAGCACACATTCATCTATATTTGGATGTGTCAGAAGCTAACTTTCAAAAATTATGCTAAACCAGTGATCCTTCCATCCCAACATAGAATGAAGGGTGTATAGTTTGAGAGTATATCGAATTTTAAACCTTTTATTATTGTATTGATCCAACTTCGTAACCTCGATTATATATCTCGTATGTTTTTAAAACCGTCTATTGTATGTTTTTTTGACTACATTAATTAACATTTTCCTTATAAGCTATATACATACAGTAGTAAGTAAATTGTGTACAATAGAAAGTTTTAAAATTTGAATACATACAATAGCACGTTTCGAAGTTGGATCCATTCAATTGTAACGACATCTGTAAAGTTCGATACACTCTCAAACTATAAATCCTAAAATAAGTAAAACCGGAGAAATGCGTCAAAAACCCAAATTTGAATGGCGCCAACTGAGCAATGAACATACTCTCCATGGATAACAAGAAACCTGTAAAGAGCGCATGAAATGAAGCGTTGAACTGCATATGAGGAAAATGGTTCCACAGAAGCCCCTGCTTTGATCGACGATAACATACTAACAGATGAACCAACCTATATTTACAACAATAGCATCCCGAAACACCTTTACCGCTAAATTAAGACGGGACTCGATCATTCAATTCCTCAATATCTTTCTTGTTTTCTCATTTTTTCTTTAATTTATCTGTTGTTTTGCAGTCTCTTTCTCATCTTCACTAGCTCTCTCTTTTAAGTTTTCTTTCTCCCTTGGCTTTAACATTGTTCTTGAAAATTGCACTTGAAAAACTATTCAACATGTTTAATTATATTGGTATTATGGTATATCGTATACGTACAGTATAAACATTTATATCTCTCTTTATTACTTGTTATTTTTTGTATTTTCATTTGGCCACGTAACTTCAAGTCGATTTTTATGCACTATACCAAATTAGGCATGCCGATGATCTTTTTATTTATATATCACTACAACAAAATTGGTTTATTAGGACGCCTATAAATATCCCAATAAGATACTTTATAGGACTTTTCACTTGATAGGACCAAGAGTATAAGCGTCCTATATAAAGGCGTTGTAATAGGTTATAGTGTCCTAATAGATACTAATAGGACACTTTATGTTGTCACACAAACTACATATAAGAACACAAACAGGTGTCATATAAAATGGATTTGCATGACAAGTTTGTTTAATGAGTCCAAATTAAGTGTCCTAAAAAATCTCATGGTATCCTAATAGATGATTATATAGTGCTGATATTATTGGTACTAATGATGGTTTTCTTAGAACCCAAAATTACTGTAAAAGACCTCAACATGTATTAAATTAATGTGTATTCAAATATCAAAAGCTTGTAAACAATGCTAAAACTCAAATTTCATTATAACTTAAAACAAGTCACCTCATTACAATTGATTGAAACTAAAATACTTACATATTACATCAAATACTACACAGTTACATGTGAACTCTAAACTAATGAACAGTTGAACCATATGCATGGATAGTCAATTGTATCTGGCTGAAAATCTTCACGCATCATCTCATCCTTAGGCAACACCTAAGGTCCTTTTCTTGTAGATAGAAAAATCCCGGGCGTACATGTTGAACACTTGAACCTCTAACTCAATTGCATGTGTTTAATCATAAAGGCTGCAAAAAAGATTAAAATCTCTTTTTTTTTTCATAAATACTCTCAAAGATGTGTAGATATATTCGAAAATAGACGTAATTGGATCGTTAATAAGTTACTAATACAGTCGGAGCCTCGCTCACTTTTCTCTCCTTATACATGTAACATCTTATTGCCAGCCATCAAATTAACTAACTCATCTGTTCATCCAAGAAAAACATAACCATAAGAAGCATAACATAGTTATCATATTACTAAATCATTGAACGATAAGGCATCTTACCATAGTAATTACGTAGCAAAACAATCTGCAATATACAACAAATTAATAATATGCATCCATTCAAGGACTAAATCAATTTACCGGAAATGGACGTTTATGCCAATCTTCATTATACATGTCCAAATGCTTGGAAAAAAATAGACACATATATATTTATTGCTAATAATAACATGTTAAAGTTATTACCACTCTAGTTCATAACAGATCTTTAAAGTGAACACATACGGAAAAATAAATCATACGGAGTACAAGATAAGGGGACAGCTTACGAAGGAACAAATATCCATGAACGATTGCCGTTACAACTCGATGGAATTGCCTAGATCCAATAAAAACAACTCGGTAATAAGAACCTGAAAATCGAAATCGAAAACTTTGACATTAGAACTATTCAAACACAATAATTTGGTTACAAACTTGAAGCGACATATTACCTTCGTGATCACCAATTTGACACTCAACCTTGCATCAAGATTTCATTTTTATGAAACCAATGTGAATTCCATTGGTTGTGTAACTTATTCGTCAAATTTTGGATCCCGCAAATGAATTCGAAACCGGCTTTATTTTACCTACATTGCCGCCGCTGAGTTTTCAATTTAGGTTTGAGTTGTAAACTTGAATTATTTACTTTCTTTAAGAATGGGCCACCTAACTATTTGAACTTATAACCCATGAAACATTAATTTTCAATTCTTCAAAATCAAAACTTAAAGGTCCAATAATTTTTTTGGGTGTGATCTTGTGTTTTTAATTAATTTTAAAACATGTTAAATACATTTATAATTATAATTTGGTTCAAATGCAATCTAAATCTAAATAATAAAATAATATAATAATACCAATTACAATTAAGCTTCCAAATTAATCAAAATAGCTATCACCTAATTTGATTTAATTACAAAAAGATATACTCGTATGAAATTCACTGATTTGTAGCTTATAAGGCTAAGTAGTGAAAGCATGAGATTATTCTAAGGAGGTTTCAAATTTGAATCACATAACGTACAAATCCTTCTCTATTTTAAAAACCTAAATAATTAGAATTCTAATAACATAAACCAAATTAAGCGAATAGTTTCACTTTTCTGTTGGTTGTGTTTAAGAATTTTACAAACTAACTTGTCGTTTAGCCTATATTTTACACTTTAAATAGGTTAAAGTGTATTGTAGACACAACATCAAGAATTTATTATAAAATTAACGATATATAAAATAAAATCACTACAACACAAGTGTCAATTCTTCACGCTTTTTTCTTCACGTTATTTTCTAAGTTATTCACATTTATAAGTGCGTACAAAATGTTCACGCTTTTAAGTGTGAACATATAGAACTAATAACAATATGTATCACAATGTTGACGCTTAAAAGCGTGGAAAAATTTAAAATTTGCAACACTTAAAAGCGTGAAAATCATTTTGTAACACCCAATATATTCACGTTTGAGAAGCGTGAACAAATTGAGTGTTACGAAATGTTTTTCACACTTTTAGGTGTGTACTTTGTAATATATATAATATAATTTATAGAAAGTTGACATTCATATAATTGAGTGAATCACAACAAGATATGAGATAATTGGTTGAAAAAAGTTGTGAGGACAAAATTGCTAATGGAAAAGCCAAAAAGTAAGTGAGAATATATATAGGATGTTTTGGGTGACTATATATATATTTTTTTATCATAAAACTACATTCCTCCCTATTTCCGTTTATGTTTGACTATATATTTAATCTGGTCAACGTTCCAAAACAACGTACTATTGTGACTATTGGATACACTTTTATTAGGCTATAAATAACAACTAGAATTATAAATGAGACATACAATTAAATCATCAATAATCAAAACTATGGCCTCTATCTTTAAAGGAAGAGTACTTGCCTTTGTTCTCATGATTCTCATAGTACTCAGGTTCGTGGCTGATGCCCGAATCCCTTATAAGCATGCACGCCACCTAGGTTCGTGTTTTTTTAACTATCATTTATATGCATGATCGAAATAAGTTTATGGTTTATGAATTCTTTGATGATATGATTATCTCTGATGTCCGATATCCTAATGAACCTTATCAAGAGCGATAATGATACATCTTAAGTAGCAGCCATATCTCTATGTCTTCGTGTCATGATTAAGTCATATATAGAAGTTGTGAAATTGGTATAGTTTTATTATTAGCTAGAAATATAAGGTTCAATATACGTACGCAGCTAGCTAGACATTTAACCCGGTGTTGATCCCACGATAATAATTTTGATTACGAACAGAAACTAAATAACTTGAGGCCCCCTAAAATGCAAGTTTGAAGCCTTATTGATGTTGAACTTTTCAGTTAGTGTTTGAAAGTTGTTGAGCTGGTTTTAAGTTTTTTCACATTCTATATAATTTATCATATACGAGTGCTGCTTTGATAATTTATGCAAGATTTGATGCTACTTGGGGCTTATTCACTACTGCTTTGAATGAACTGTTAAATATTTTCAGGTGTAAATTGACGATATTTTGTGTTATTTTCGAAATTTCAATTTTTTAAGTAAAAACTTTTGGCTCCCCATGTTAAAAAGTTATGGATCGGATCCGCCATCGTATATCATACTCAGATACTTTTAATAGAGAAAATAAATGGTAGTTTGAATTTAATATATGTGCAGCTACCGATTGCAATTCACCGGTACAAGGAGATATAGCCGGGTGTGGCGCACAAGGTGGAAGTGGTGGATCATCGAAACCAAGACCAAGTGGTCCAGCACCAGGTTCAAGCCGTTGCAAGAAGGGTTGTTGCGGAAAGAATAAACTTGGACAGTGCGTCTGTTGCTAATAGCACTTTAAGCAACAGATGTTTACAGTTTCATGATTATTGTTCAATCATATAATCCTTTGTTATGATTACCGAATAAGATTTCATATCATACACTTTTTAATATCAACTTAAAGTTGTTACTTGGCAACCAAATCAATATCTCTGGTACTTTGTATGGGTTTCATCAAACCGATTTATCTTTGTTATCGTTCAAATTAAGAACGGTTACTAGTTCGGACTTCGGAGAATAATAATATTGGTTTGCTATGTTCTATACATACTTGGATTAAGGTTAATTAGTACATAAATGGTTCGGAACCGACACAACGGGTAAAATAAACCGGGATCGTAACAGAACCGAACCAACTTGAAGCACAATGATCCGGTTCTTGGCTCTATCTTTCAGCCCTTAATGGTACGCGGTCCGATTCAGTTCTAAAACAAGTAAAAATGGTTAGAACCAACTCAATCGGAATAGATACATATAGAATTGATATCATATGTTTTAATATTGATAGAGATTGAATTATACTACATTATATGATTTATTAAAAATTGTAATATTGATAGAGATTGAATTATACTACTACATTATATAGATATATTAGATTTATTAAAATTGTAATTTTAATTTATGAATATATACAACGATTAACAAGGCAATATCACATGTTAATACGGAAAATATCTATCCATCTTTTGTTATTATTTTGTAGTTATGATACGTACACTTAATGGGGTTCCTGGAGCTTATGCTAAATTAAACGCATTATAGAAATCAAAGGTATGTAAATCTAATTATAAGTTTGGTTTAGTTCTTTAGTACTTTGGTTTGAAAATCCAACACTACCTTTATAAAAAAATCGGTATAATTCGAACTATATTTGGTTTATTAATGCATTAATGATTTATAATTCCAACTATATATAAAAAAAATCGATAACATTGAAGGAGCAAGCAGATAGTGATTATATTAAGTTGAAGTGCTATCCAATTGGTAGTTTATTTTGCTTTGTTTTTTCAATTCAGATATCTATTATATGTTTTATTGATAGTGTTTATATACTTATGTGATTATCAATTCAAGTTAAATTTAGTTTGATCTCCATCTGGTACAAACTTTTTACTATATATATTGACAACGAGAACATCTCTGATGACTTATTCAGGTAAAACGATCTTGCATTTTTGTTAATGGGTTGGGTGACCCAAAACAGTCATTCACAATGAGTTGAAAAAGGTCATAATGCTTAGCATCAATGGTTAGCCGATAATTGTTCCATTTACATGATTTGTACATGTTTTAAGAATCAAAATATTAGAATATAGGTTAGCATAGTTTATTTATATGGCCCAGCCCAATTGTATAGACGGGCTAGGGTCCATAAGGTTTTATGGTTTCATGTAATCGTTATAAATAGTGAATAAACGTAATACCTGACGGGGTTTCATTCTATCACATGGTATCAGAGCGGGTTCTCAAACCCTCTTATCTACGACTTTCACTTTCTTCCTCACGTTCCCTGTCCGCGATAATTCTCATCTATCTTCTTGTGTCAATTATTTTAATGTTCGCTCCTTTCTGCGAGATTTGAATTATTCAATCGAAAAAAAAGGTTTTCAATGGTTCCCCTGATCAATCTCTAGCTTCTGTCATCTTCTTATCTATTCTTCGTAATCACTTTTCATTCGCAAAAAGCCAAAAACCACAACAAGCTTATTTAATTCTGTTGTTTGATTTTATTTTACCTATTTAATTTAATATTAAAAAAAAAAAAAAAAAACTTTCCTTGTTTCCTATTGTTGCCGTCAATCCAAGAAGGTGTAAACCATCGCCACCTTATTTCCATATTGCAATATTGTTGGTTGGGTAAAAAAAAAAATTCGATTTTCTTGGCAAAAGGCTTTCTATTTATATCTTCAATTTACTACTCTCTTTCCTTTAATATAATTCTCAAAATCTTCTAAAATAGTATCTCTATTTTTTAATAAAGAAAAGAAAAGATGTGAAAAGGTTAGGAGCTAGAGGAGTGTTGTAAATTGACGGGTACGCAAAGAGAAGAAAAGTGAAAAAGAGAACGTTAAAAAGAGAACGAAAATAGTATGAACCATAAGGCTCTGATATCATGTTATATTGAATGAAACCCGCGAGGTATTACGTTTATTGATTCACTATTTATAACGATTACATGAAACCCTAAAACCTAATGGACCCTAGCCCGTCTATACAATTGGGCTGGGCCATATAAATAAACTATGCTAACCTATATTCTAATACAAAGTTATGCAATTTTAAAGCACCTATGAAAATTTTTATTAAAATTGACACCTATTAACCAATCAAATGCTTTAATTTCATTAAACTTTCAATTAACCAATCAAAGGTAATAATTCACCTAAAAATTCTCTTTGAAAAACAAAATGTTATTAATATATATATATATATATATATATATATATATATATATATATATATATATATATATATATATATATATATATATATATATATATATATATATATATAAAGAAATGGATCCTAGGAGCAGGGCTCCATGAAGGAGCAGGTAAGGCAGTGGGTCTGCCAATGAGATGCCTCCACGTGTCTTTGATGTCCCCCTACAGCAACCAAGCAGGGACTATTCTTGTACATCTTTCATACTTTTGGAGCTGACCGCAAAATGTTCAAATTATATTGAATTAAAGTAACTTCCGAAATTATGGAATGAAATCCGGTTAGATCTTTTAGATCGATAACCTAAGTCTTCGATTAAAACATTGGATCGATAAGTAAAAATTTCACATTCCACCTAATTACCTTTTCTCCAATCTCCATTTTCCCCCAAATCTCAGGACGGTGAACGAAGAAGAAGATTCCCCGCCACCGTCGGTGAACGAAGAAGGACCGATGGAAGATGCGACGCCGATCGGTGAAGTTGTTAGTGTGACAACCGTCAATTTAGGACTATAGTTTAGTGCCTAATCAAGTTTAATACATGTAATTAGTTCTGTGTTAGGCTAATTAATGTATCAATTATTATATATATTGTTGAATATATATCTACAATTATGCGGTTTGTTTAAATCGTACGAGCTTCAAATCGAATAGAATTCGATTACAATAAATACGGACGTTGGTGAACAATTTTATTAAGTAATACAAACATTATTCAATAACTCAATTTTATTAGGAATATTATTTATTGTAATATTTCGTGGTCAATTCGTATTGCACAAATAACATATATATAATTAAATTACAAACGCGCAAACAAATATAACGAATTTCATTTTAAATATCATAAATAGATAATTGGTAAAATTTTACAATAAAACATTTTTATTATAATTTATAATTTAAAATGTATCTTTAAATAACTAAAATAAATATTTAACGTTAAATGACGGAGAAAACGAGCACCACGCGGAGCACGGGACGGAGACTGCGAGGTGAGGCTTTCACCTACACCCCACCTCTCCTTCATTCTTTCTTTCATTTTCATTCTCCAAAAACACACACACACCAAAAACACTCTCACCAAATTCATACAAAATTTTGGAATCATCAAATCCGACAACAAAACTTACATTTTCGGAACCACCATCAAGTGGGGAACAAGATTAACAAAAGCTCTACCATCATTTTCGGCCTCCATCTTCTTCGATTTGCATTTGTAAGGAAATTTCTAAAAACTTAGATTTGTTTAGTTTTATGTAATATTTTGATGTTTTGATGTTTACACAACTTATATATGTCCATTACAAAGATTAGAACACAGTTTTATAGCTTAAAAACGAGTTTAAATTGAGTTTTGGCCGGAAAAATCTCGAACAGCCGGACTTTCTGGGCTGGTGTTCATCCATGCGACACAAGCCTTGTGTCGCATGTTGTGTCGTATTTTGCCCTTTATGTCGCACCTTGTGTCGTATAAATCCTTTAGTGTCGTAACTCGTGCGACACAATATTGTGTCGCACTCTATGTCGCAAATTATGTCGTATTTCTATACGACACAACCACTATGTCGCTATTAAATTAGCATTTCGTATTCGATGCGACACAGTCCCTGTGTCGTATCCTTGTGTCGCATGTCAAATCTTTGTGTCGCATGTTGTGTCGCAAAACACAGAAAAACCAGAATTTTGAAGTCAAAGTTACTGTTCAAAAAAGTCAAATTTACTGTAGCAGTACTGTAGCAGTACTGTAGCAAAGTCAACATTTTAGAATTTTTATTATTACAAACCGTCACCAACGGGCCGTACACATTTTCAAAACTTACAAAACAGATTATTCAATCAACCAAGTCGTAGTAACTTGGATAATTTAGTCAATCAAGTCGTAGTAACTTGAAACAAAACAATTAATCAACCAAATCGTAGTAATTTGGACATATATAATTAAATAACAACTACAAAGGTAGTCTTTCGAGATACCGGTACAATTAATAACAATCAAGTGTCGTGGACACATTCAGGTTTCAAGTCTTTGGACATCAACTCAGAGCTAATTACTTCAAGTTTATTAACTTAAACACTCCAAGACTCAGGTGAGTTTCATGGCCCCATTTTCACTACTTTTACTAGGGGTGTGATATTACTACTTCATTTTGTTTTACAAGTAGAACGCAAGTGCCAAACTTCAAATACTACATGAGTTTCAAGCTAATCAATTTAAAGTCCTCCATAGCATAGTCTCTAGTATTTATAGCGTGAATGTTAGTATATGATATCATATGGGATTGACAATCCTCATCCGGGTTAGCACGCACTAACCGGTCAAACGGATGTATTAGCATTTGGGAAGACGAGTGTTGATTAGGCACTCGTAGGAGGCATTTCAAGTTAAGTTTCCTTAAGTGGGCCTGACAAATCAAGTTAAGCTCAGACTATGTGCTCATGGACAGTATAACTTTATTTTGCTTAATTGCATTTTAAATTCAATATAAATCTTGCGGTTCTGACAACTATACATTGACATACAAACCTGTGAGCTCACCAGCGTTTTCGCTGACCCATTTTAGTATTTATCACAGGTACCCAGCAGTAGTTTGGCTGCACAAGCAGGAATTATTAGCTCGAGTCAGCATACATACAACTAGAGATTGGACTGCATTATTATATTTTGTAAAAGTAATTATGCTATGTAATCTCTCAATTTCAGGAACCGAGCTAATGTAACCATATTTTGATGTAAACAATTACTTTATCTATACAAGTTTAAAACGACGCATATAGTGGTCGTTCATTATATCTTATGTGCTTTGTATATTGATTAGTGACACCCAAATCAAGCTTCCGCAAATCATTAAATTTGGGGGTGTCACAGATTGGTATCAGAGCCTAAGGTTATAGTGAACTAGGTTGCATTTAGTGGGCCTAGACTATGACCGTTAGGCAGTATTCCCTATTAGGTATAACCAGTTCAGGGATTACAGCATACGAACTTAATTTAACATAGCTTGATCAACTATGTACAATTAAATAAAGATGATGTAAGATCTGAAGGAAGTTATGGCTGAACAGGATACATTAGTTGACTCTGACCTCGAGAGAAACGGGACTCAAAACACGTCTGTGCTAGACACTCAATAGGTTATTATGTGATATACATATATTTACATGAATAGACCTCATTGCAACTTTAGGCTATATTATATTATACGAATATGGGCCTCTTTTTCTCTAACGCCTTGTCTCTAAATGACAAACACACCACTAGTTCATCATACTCGGACTAGTATCTTATTTCATTTCCTTGTTCTTTCTTACTCAGCATCATGCCTCCTCGCCGTCAAATTACCCTTAGCGAAGCTGAGATCGCGGGAATCATTGCCCGCAGTGTGACCGAAGCCTTGGCTACCCGAACACCACCTGGTAGCGAGGACACATCAACCAATACTCCACCACCCAAACCTTGCTCCTATAAGGACTTTCTTAGCTGTAAACCGTTATACTTCAAGGGCACGGAAGGTGCCATTGGCTTGATCCGTTGGATTGAGCGTATGGAATCTGTTTTCAGTCTCTGCGACTGCACTGAGAACAACAAGGTCAAATTCGCTACTTACACCTTTCAGGAAGGTGCACTCACGTGGTGGAAAACCCACGCAAACTCTGTAGGCCTTGAGGTTGCAAATCGGCTTCCTTGGGCCGAACTGAAGAAGAAACTGACAGAAAAATAATGTCCTGAAGAGGAATTGCACAGGCTGGAAGAAGAATTCTGGCATCTGGAGGTGCAGGGAAATGATGTTGCTGAATATACCACCAAGTTTCAGCAGTTTGCCTTATTATGCCCGGGTTTGGTCGAACCAGAAAGTAAGGGCATTAAGAAATACATTCGTGGACTTCCCGAGAACATCCAGGGCAACGTCGCCTCATCCAAACCAACTACTACTGAGAGTGCCATTCGATTGGCCCACGAACTCATGGCTCTAGTTGTCAGCCGTGAGACTTCCAACACCTCATCCTCTAACAACAACAAACGCAAATCTACTGAGCACCACCACAACTCAAACAAGAAAAACAACGCCATCCAAGTCTACAACACCAACTCTGAATCCGACCGCAGCTACACCGGGGACAGACCTTATTGTCCCAAGTGTAACTATCACCACTTTGGTCAATGCGGTACTCCTTGCAACAACTGCAGGAGGTACGGGCATTCGACTAAGGATTGCCGAGCCCCCAAATCCAACAACAGCCCCTCTGACAAAAATACCCGACAACCTAAGTCCTGCTACGAATGTGGAAACCCAGGACACTTTAGGGATTCTTGCCCAAAATTGAAGAACAAGGGCAACAACAACAACCACCGCAACAACAACAACACCAAAAGTAGCGCCTTCGTGATCAACTCAGGGGACGCCCGTCAGGACCCGAACGTGGTCACGGGTATGTTCCTCCTCAACAATTTAACTGCTTCCATACTGTTTGATACTGGTGCCGATAGAAGTTTTATTTCCGATGAATTTTGCCCTCTACTTGACATTACACCTGTTGCTTTAGACGTTAAGTACACCGTAGAGCTAGCAAATGGCAAATTGATAGAAACCAATAGTGTGATGCCTAATTGCACTTTAAATCTAGCCGACAAAATCTTCTCCATAGATCTTATGCCTATTGAGATAGGAAGTTTCGATGTCATCGTAGGCATGGACTGGTTATCCAAACATCGTGCCGAAATCATCTGCTATGACAAAATTGTTCGCATACCTCTCACTGTCGGTAGAACCCTAGTCATACAGGGGGAGACCGGAGGGACGAGGCTTAACATCATATCTTGTCTTAAAACCCGGAAATTTCTGAGAAAGGGTTATCCATCAATCCTCGCGCACATCATGGATAAAAAGTCGGAGGAGAAGCGACTTGAGGATGTTCCAATTGTTCGAGACTTTCCAGAAGTCTTTCCTGAAGAACTACCTGGTCTACCACCACCAAGACAGGTTGAGTTCTCAATCGATCTTGTACCAGGTGCTGCGCCTGTGGCCCGAGCACCATACCGTTTAGCTCCATCCGAACTTCAGGAGCTGTCCACCCAATTACAGGAACTCCTGGAACGAGGATTTATCAGGCCGAGTTCTTCACCTTGGGGAGCTCCGGTCCTATTTGTTAAGAAGAAAGATGGTTCTTTTCGAATGTGTATCGACTATCGAGAGTTGAACAAGTTAACTGTCAAGAACCGGTATCCACTTCCTCGAATCGATGACCTGTTCGACCAACTTCAAGGGTCGAGTTGTTATTCAAAGATTGATCTCCGATCCGGTTATCACCAATTGCGTGTTCGCGATGCCGATATTCCAAAAACCGCTTTCAGAACCCGTTACGGGCATTACGAATTCCAAGTGATGCCATTCGGCCTAACCAATGCACCGGCTGTATTCATGGACCTTATGAATCGGGTGTGTAAACCTTACCTTGATAAGTTTGTCATTGTATTCATCGATGACATCCTCATATATTCACGAAGCAAAGTAGAACATGCGCAACACCTCAAAACCATCCTTGAACTACTTAAACACGAGGAGCTCTATGCCAAGTTCTCTAAGTGTGAGTTCTGGATCAAAACCGTTCAATTCCTTGGTCACGTGATTGACAGTCAGGGGATTCACGTTGACCCATCAAAAATCGAGGCTATCAAAGATTGGAAATCGCCAACCACTCCGACCGAAGTACGGCAGTTTTTAGGACTGGCCGGATACTATCGACGATTCATTGAAAATTTCTCCAAAATAGCCATACCACTCACGACGCTGACCCAGAAAGACAAAAAGTTTGACTGGACTGATAAACAAGAGTCGGCATTCCAACTCTTAAAACAAAAGCTTTGTAGTGCTCCTATCCTATCATTACCCGAAGGCACCGATGACTTCGTGGTATACTGCGATGCTTCTCATCAAGGTCTCGGTTGTGTGCTCATGCAACGAGACAAAGTCATAGCTTATGCTTCTCGACAGCTCAAGATTCATGAAAAGAATTACACCACCCACGACCTCGAGCTAGGAGCTGTCGTTTTTGCCCTCAAAATCTGGAGACATTACCTTTATGGTACCAGATGTACAATATTTACCGACCATAAAAGCCTTCAACACATATTCGATCAGAAGGATCTCAACATGAGGCAACGTCGATGGGTCGAGTTGCTTACCGATTACGACTGCGAGCTCAAATATCATCCAGGCAAAGCAAATGTTGTTGCTGATGCCCTCAGTCGAAAAGAGCGAGTGAAACCACTTCGGGTTCGAGCCCTCAGTATGACCATTCACAACAATTTGAACATTCAAATCCTCACTGCTCAACTCGAAGCCTTATAACCTGAAAATGTCAAAGATGAAGCCTTGCGGGGCATGGATAAACAATTCGAAATCAAATCTAACGGGATTAAGTATTTCTCAAACCGAATCTGGTTGCCTAAATTTGGGAACCTATGAGACTTGGTGATGGATGAAGCTCACAAGTCCAAATATTCTATCCATCCGGGATCCGACAAAATGTACCACGGTATCAAGGACTTCTACTGGTGGCCGAACATGAAAGCCGAAATCGCCACCTATGTCAGCAAGTGCCTTACTTGCTCCAAAGTCAAAATCGAATATCAAAAACCTTCTGGTTTACTTCAACAACCCAGTCTTCCTGAATGGAAATGGGAACAAATTGCCATGGACTTCATAACCAAACTACCCAAATCCTCAAGCGGTTGCGATTCCATTTGGGTGATCGTGGATCGTCTCACAAAATCTGCTCACTTCCTGGCAATCAAGGAATCCGACAAAATGGAACGCCTCACCAACATTTATCTGAAGGAAATCGTGACCAAACACGGCGTTCCAATCTCAATTATCTCCGACAGGGATAGTCGTTTCACTTCACAATTTTGGCAATTACTTCAAAAATCCCTGGGTACTCGACTTGATATGAGTACCGCATACCATCCTCAAACAGACGGTCAAAGCGAACGAACCATTCAAACACTAGAAGACATGCTACGGGCCTGCGTAGTAGACTTCGGTGTGAACTGGGAAAAACATCTACCATTGTGCGAGTTCTCGTACAACAACAGTTATCATACCAGCATCAAAGCTGCACCCTTCGAGGCACTGTACGGTCGTAAGTGCCGGTCACCTATCTGTTGGACCGAAGTTGGGAATAGCCAACTCACAGGTCCAGAAATCATTCACGAGACAACCGAGAGAATCGTTGAAATTCAAAACAAACTCAAAGCCGCGCGAGATCGTCAGAAAAGTTATGCTGACGTAAGGCGCAAGCCACTCGAGTTCCAGGTTGGGGATCGAGTTCTACTCAAAGTATCGCCTTGGAAAGGCGTAATCCGGTTTGGCAAACGAGGGAAGTTAAATCCCAGATACATTGGACCGTTCGAGATCCTCGAAAGGATTGGTCCAGTGGCTTATCGATTGCAGCTGCCATCTGAACTCAGCAGCGTGCATCCCACATTTCATGTTTCAAATCTGAAGAAGTGTCTGTCTGATGAGACACTTATCATTCCACTCGATGAAATACGAGTTGACGAAAAACTTCACTTTGTTGAGGAACCCGCTGAAATCATGGACCGTGAGGTCAAACAACTTAAACAAAGTCGTATTCCCATCGTCAAGGTTAGGTGGATTTCGCGGCGCGGTCCGGAATTCACCTGGGAACGGGAGGATCAAATGCGACTCAAGTATCCTCAACTCTTCAATGATTCAACGTCAAACACTACTTCAACATAAATTTCGGGACGAAATTCTTCTAACAGGGGGAGAATGTGACAACCGTCAATTTAGGACTATAGTTTAGTGCCTAATCAAGTTTAATACATGTAATTAGTTCTGTGCTAGGCTAATTAATGTATCAATTATTATATATATTGTTGAATATATATCTACAATTATGCGGTTTGTTTAAATCGTACGAGCTTCAAATCGAATAGAATTCGATTACAATAAATACGGACGTTGGTGAACAATTTTATTAAGTAATACAAACATTATTCAATAACTCAATTTTATTAGGAATATTATTTATTGTAATATTTCGTGGTCAATTCGTATTGCACAAATAACATATATATAATTAAATTACAAACGCGCAAACAAATATAACGAATTTCATTTTAAATATCATAAATAGATAATTGGTAAAATTTTACAATAAAACATTTTTATTATAATTTATAATTTAAAATGTATCTTTAAATAACTAAAATAAATATTTAACGTTAAATGACGGAGAAAACGAGCACCACGCGGAGCACGGGACGGAGACTGCGAGGTGAGGCTTTCACCTACACCCCACCTCTCCTTCATTCTTTCTTTCATTTTCATTCTCCAAAAACACACACACACCAAAAACACTCTCACCAAATTCATACAAAATTTTGGAATCATCAAATCCGACAACAAAACTTACATTTTCGGAACCACCATCAAGTGGGGAACAAGATTAACAAAAGCTCTACCATCATTTTCGGCCTCCATCTTCTTCGATTTGCATTTGTAAGGAAATTTCTAAAAACTTAGATTTGTTTAGTTTTATGTAATATTTTGATGTTTACACAACTTATATATGTCCATTACAAAGATTAGAACACAGTTTTATAGCTTAAAAACGAGTTTAAATTGAGTTTTGGCCGGAAAAATCTCGAACAGCCGGACTTTCTGGGCTGGTGTTCATCCATGCGACACAAGCCTTGTGTCGCATGTTGTGTCGTATTTTGCCCTTTATGTCGCACCTTGTGTCGTATAAATCCTTTAGTGTCGTAACTCGTGCGACACAATATTGTGTCGCACTCTATGTCGCAAATTATGTCGTATTTCTATACGACACAACCACTATGTCGCTATTAAATTAGCATTTCGTATTCGATGCGACACAGTCCCTGTGTCGTATCCTTGTGTCGCATGTCAAATCTTTGTGTCGCATGTTGTGTCGCAAAACACAGAAAAACCAGAATTTTGAAGTCAAAGTTACTGTTCAAAAAAGTCAAATTTACTGTAGCAGTACTGTAGCAGTACTGTAGCAAAGTCAACATTTTAGAATTTTTATTATTACAAACCGTCACCAACGGGCCGTACACATTTTCAAAACTTACAAAACAGATTATTCAATCAACCAAGTCGTAGTAACTTGGATAATTTAGTCAATCAAGTCGTAGTAACTTGAAACAAAACAATTAATCAACCAAATCGTAGTAATTTGGACATATATAATTAAATAACAACTACAAAGGTAGTCTTTCGAGATACCGGTACAATTAATAACAATCAAGTGTCGTGGACACATTCAGGTTTCAAGTCTTTGGACATCAACTCAGAGCTAATTACTTCAAGTTTATTAACTTAAACACTCCAAGACTCAGGTGAGTTTCATGGCCCCATTTTCACTACTTTTACTAGGGGTGTGATATTACTACTTCATTTTGTTTTACAAGTAGAACGCAAGTGCCAAACTTCAAATACTACATGAGTTTCAAGCTAATCAATTTAAAGTCCTCCATAGCATAGTCTCTAGTATTTATAGCGTGAATGTTAGTATATGATATCATATGGGATTGACAATCCTCATCCGGGTTAGCACGCACTAACCGGTCAAACGGATGTATTAGCATTTGGGAAGACGAGTGTTGATTAGGCACTCGTAGGAGGCATTTCAAGTTAGGTTTCCTTAAGTGGGCCTGACAAATCAAGTTAAGCTCAGACTATGTGCTCATGGACAGTATAACTTTATTTTGCTTAATTGCATTTTAAATTCAATATAAATCTTGCGGTTCTGACAACTATACATTGACATACAAACCTGTGAGCTCACCAGCGTTTTCGCTGACCCATTTTAGTATTTATCACAGGTACCCAGCAGTAGTTTGGCTGCACAAGCAGGAATTATTAGCTCGAGTCAGCATACATACAACTAGAGATTGGACTGCATTATTATATTTTGTAAAAGTAATTATGCTATGTAATCTCTCAATTTCAGGAACCGAGCTAATGTAACCATATTTTGATGTAAACAATTACTTTATCTATACAAGTTTAAAACGACGCATATAGTGGTCGTTCATTATATCTTATGTGCTTTGTATATTGATTAGTGACACCCAAATCAAGCTTCCGCAAATCATTAAATTTGGGGGTGTCACAGTTAGGGTTTCAGGCAAGGGGAAAACGAGGCGAAATCATTACAAGTCGTTCGAATTCGACAGACTTACTTACAAGCTGGTGAGTCTGTTTTTATTTATTATTTATTTGAAGTTCTAATTCATAATTTTAATTGTGTTTGCCTGTTTGATACGATTATTAACCTACGATTTTCTTCTTATCTGCGTAAAGAACATCATCAAATCCTTGGAAAATGTTGCAACTAAATACACCTTCATGTGCTGTCGATCGTGGAGAGGAAACGCCTGTAGTTGCTGTTGCATTCGAAGAAAACACACCTAACGTAGATGCCATTAACAAAAGTAAGTATTATATATGTATCGCATATATGTGTATATATTGGTGTTTTTCATCTGTACGTTTTTTATATGTATAAAGTACATCCATTTGATCTGTATGTAGTTTGTAATTTAATTTTTTTCATCAGATCTGATTTTTGATTATATGATGTTGTATTTTTTGTTAAAATGCATCATTTAGTTGTGTAAAATGCAGTTATTTGGTATGTTGATGGATTCAAGATAACAAGTACTGTAATGTCAAATTTTCTTACATCAAAATGCATTAGTTTTTGTTAGGTAGAATGCAATTAAATGGTACAATAGGATCATTTATGCTAATGTTATTTTCGAGAGTTTTAGTATATGATCATAAGTCTACATACATCTATATTATCTGTATGTAGTTTGTTGTAATTTAGTTTTTTATCTCATATATGATTTTTGACTATATGATGTGGTATTTTTTTTATTATGTATGGTGATGGATTCAAGATTACAAGTACTATAATGTCAAATTCTGTTAAAATGCAGTAATATACATCGAAATGCAGTACAATTTGCTAATGTAATTTTAAGAGTTAAGTATATTTTTATTTTTTAACATACCATGATGTTATTTCAATATATATAATGCAGCCGTGTCAGCCAAAGCTGATAGCAGGGGTTGTACAAGCATACCTGAAGAAACAACTGCTGAAAGTACACCAGGAGGAGATGTGAGAAATGATGTCACTGAGTCTTAGTTGAGGATTTGCATTTTTTTTTAAAAGAAATTTTTCTGCATTTTACATTTCAGTTACTACATTGAAGATTGTTTTTTAATGTGAGGAATAATGTCACTGAGTTTTTTTAGTTGAGGATTTTGCACATCTTATGTTTTTCTTGTTATTTTTTTTACTACATGTATTTGGTGTGGTAGATTAACTTTAATGTAGTAGAAAATATAAAATGCAGTAGACTAACTTTAATGCAGTAGAAGATATAAAATGCTGTAGATTATGTTTAAAATGCAGTAGATGATGTTTAAATGCAGAAAATTAACTTTAATGCAGTAGGGAATATAAAATGCAGTATTTTATGTTTAAAATGAAGTAGATTATTTTTAAAATGCAGTAGAATGATTTTAATGCATTAGGAAATATAAAATGCAGTAGAAATTTTAAAATAAAGTAGCAGTAGAAAATTTAAAATGCAATTGAATTTTTAAAATGTTGTATAATATGTTTAAAATGCTGTAGAAAATTTAAAATGCAGTAGATTATATGTTTAAAATACTATAGAAAATATAAAATGCAGCAGAAATTTTAAAATGCAGTACAATAAGTTTAAAATGTAGTAGATTATATTTAAAATGCAGTATACTAACTTTAATGCAGTAGAACAACATATCATACTTTTTTGTGATGTATTTATTTAGAAATGCAGTAGGAAATTTAAAATGCAGTAGAACAACATATCATCATTTTTTATGATGTTATATTTTGAAATACATTAGAAAATTTAAAATGCAGTAGATTATGTTTAAAATGCAGTAGATTATGTTTAAAATGCAGTAGATTATTTTTTTAAAATACAGTAAATTATGTTTAGAATGCAGTAGACTACCTTTCATGCATTATAAATTTAAGAATACAATAGTTTTAAATGCAGTAGACTGACTTTAATGCATTAGGAAATATAAAATGCAGTAGAAATTTTAAAATGTTGTAGATTATGTTTATGTTTAAAATAGAGTAGAAAATATAAAATGCAGTGGAAATTTTAAAATGTGGTACAATATGATTAAAATGCAGTAAAAAATGTTTAAAATGCAGTAGACTAACATAAGTTATTAACAGTATGGTCTTAAAACTAAAAACTATCTTCATGCAAAAAGATATTTAGACTTTGAATTCAAAAAGTAGCAAGCATACAAACTATTTCATGCATAGAGTATTAGACATGTTTTACAACCAACCAAAAAACGAAAAATAAATTGTTTTACAACCAACCAACGTACCACCAATATTCACCTTTGAGTACTTCTTGAAAGTTAACCTGGCATCCTTGTTTAATTCATCATAAGCTCTCACTTCATCTTTGACATGATCCAAATCGTCATTGAAGTTGGATAACAGAATCTTGGCCAAGTATATCTTTCTCAAATCTTCAATCTGTTTTTTCTAGACATTAATCTGACTATTGAATTGGCTTTTGAAATCCTTGATGCTTGTACCCTTGTAGGATTCCATATGTCTCATTAGGAAAACATCACAATCCACTTAGTTTTTCTTGTTTGCCCATTCAACATCAAGAGTCTTTATCTCTGTCGTCATCAACTCAACAGTTTGTGGGTGCTTCTCAATCTTTCCAAGGTATTCACAAAACATTCTACACTGTAGGAACCAACAAAGTAAATCAAATTAATTACTAGAAATAAACATATACTTTTTGATATTGAATTGTTAAAATATGGAATGTAGTTTTTTTCTACAGAGAGAAACTGCTGAAATAAATTATGCTTTAAAATTACCACAGATGTATCACTAAAATTGGATTTTGAAGCCTGGATAAGACATGACTTCACACTCTTCTTGAAATTTGTTGAAAGAACTGTTTGGTCCAGTTTAGGATTGATATTATTGTATGTCTGCATATACAAGTATACATGATAAATTTGTCTTATGTTTGTATTAAAATATATAAAGTTGTATGTAACAATAATGTTTTGTTAAAAGTAATAAATTTACCATTGTATTAGTATCACAGAACACATGACCACATTGATCAGTTGACTCTCTCAAAGACTCTTCATAGTTGAGTATATGTGTCTAAACGTTAATCACCTCTTGTTGTACTGGAATTCCAACATACAAGCTTTCTAAACATTGAAGGTCCAAAGTACACACACAATTCTTGTAGTAAATATTCCTGTAAAATAAGATGCAGTATACACAAATGTAAAGTGCAGTAAGTAATCTATTTGTTTTTGAAATATACATAAAAATGCAGTAGACATTTTTTAAAACGCAGTAACTTATATACATATATATATAATGCAGTAAGCACTTATAAAAACTTACTTGATTGGACGATATGCATATTTATGCAAAGTTGAATGCCTATGCAGTTATGTGGATCCCTGCAGAATTGAAAGAACGACATGAGTACAATATAATGTAAAAGCTTCCTAAATGTTTGCCATCAAACAAAAGGAAGACTAAGAATAGATCATGTATGAGACTTATCAGTTTTTAATTATGCAAAGTTGAATGCCCATGCAGTTATGTGGATCCCTGCAGAATTGAAAGAACGACATGAGTACAATATAAAGTAAAAGCTTCCTAAATGTTTGCCATCAAACAAAAGGAAGACTAAGAATAGATCATGTATGAGACTTATCTTGGACATTTAATCAAACACCTTGTGGGCACTGCATATATAATTACTTCACCTAACAACCCTAAATGCATAACAGCCACATTAGATACATTAGAACCACTTAGAAACAACCACATCACACACATTTGAAAAAAACAAAATCAAGAACACAATAAACAAAATTCTAATTCACCAAAGTTAGTTAACAGAATAAGCTTTATACCTTCACTTCTAGTCACAAAAACCTAAGAATTCATATTTGTCAACAAAATACCTAAGTATTCAGAATGCAAATACGAACTGAATGGCTAAGATCAAGTACAGATCAACAGAATTAAAATTACTGCCGCAATGGAGTAAGATGTACTCATGTACCTGTGTGCGCAAGCGGTGCAACATAGGATCGAAGAAGGTGCAGCAGCGGTGCGATTACGGAACAACACAAGTGCAGTAGATGATCGGCGACTTTTTGTTGATGATCGGTATAATTTTTGTGTTTTTTTGTTGATTTTTTTGTGAAATAGATGATTATTTTGATGAAGATTGTCTTTGCTTGTTGCAGTAGAGAGAGAGGGAGGGAAAAAAAACATAATTACTGAGATAGGTGACCGTGCTGACCGAGCTTGATTGATGGTGTGTAACATATTTACACATTTGGTCCCTTGACCATATTATTTGCAGTCTAGTCCTTGTTGGCTGGATTGATCTTGGCCGTTGAAATGCAATGGACGGTGGGGATGGAGTCTGCTTTTGCTGCTCCTATAACACACCCATCCCCCCTGAACCTTTCCCTATATATAATATAATAATAAACATATTCTTTTACCGTCGGAATTAAAATACTTAATTAAAGTTATAAAAATGGGTTTCGCTATACTTCACGAATCCTTCAAGATAGTTAATAAGTATTAATATTAATAATATTATATCAATATCTAATATATTATTATTGTTATATTATTATATTTAAATAAAACAAAATTATGCTATTAAAACGTACGAAGCGTAAATTTTATTTCATGTCATCTTCTATTAACTAATTTGATAAGTATTTAATTATTATTATTGAAACTCACGTAAAAAATGAATAATTATAGGTATTAATTTCAAATGTTTTCCTATTATTTTAATATCATAAAACTAATTATTATTTAAATAATTATTTTAAGATCTATATATTGAAATTGAAAAACAATAATAATAAACATCTTTTACTTTTTACATGCATCATGTATACACGAGTCAAAAATCTGAAAATAGTAGCATTATCTTATCATTAGCAATTATAAACATTCAATGGGTTTTGTCGAACTTCTTTCTTCATTATACTTATAAGTTCATTTAAAGAGTATTTTATAATGGAGTAGGATGACGAATGTTGTCGCACCCCCAATTTCATGCTTTGCGGAAGCGATTATTTTTGGGGCGTGACTAATCAAATATCAAGCACAAAGGTTAATAGCAAACGACTCTAAATGAGACGTTTTAGAAAATACATTACATTACCAAAAGTAGTACACAGTTTTAAGTCATAAGTATACATCATTAGCGAGTGCGCAAAATGATTATGAAGATTTTAAATACATATTCAAAGTACAAAAGATAATGCAAGTAAAAACTTCATAAGTGTGTATGCATGCGACTCGTACTAGCTTAGCATATCCTGCGGGTCATTCCTACCCTTGCTGTGTACCTGAGAATGCATCACTAAAAGCGTCAACCAAAAGATTGGTGAATCTCACAGGTTTGTAGTAAATAGCAATAAGAATTTGTACACAAAGTAGTACGTAAGTTATCGTACAAGTAAAATCAGTCAGTAGTAATGATATCACAATGTATACATCAGTAAGTAAGTAATTCACAGTTGTAATAAGGTCGGTGTATTTTGCCATGAGCCATCATAGTCGAAGCTTAACAAGTCTGTAATTTGCCCCCGTGAGTGCTGATCCAAAAACACTCATACGCAACGAGTAGAAAACACCTGTTTATACGAGTACAGTTCGTGGTGGCGCTACCATCCCGGACGGGGATTGTCAGTCCCATATGGATCCATATACTAAAACTCGCGCTTATTCCATAACTAACAACTATGATTCAGAGGACTTCATTGGATTAAGACGTAACTAATGCAATTCAGTAAGTCTGTAAGTCTGTAGGTCTGTAAGTCAGTATAGTTTGTAAAATAGTAAATTCGTAAAGTAGTATGTCTATCAAGTAGTAATTTACAAGTCGGTAAAACCATACATACATATATGTATACAAGTAGAACAAGCAATGCATCTCCCCCAAAGTAAAGGCAGTAAAAAGGGGCTGTGAGATCACCTGAGTCTAGTAGTATCAAGCAGTAAATCAAGCAATGAGGTTCTCCGAACCAGTAACCTCTAGCGTCCTAAACGCGTAAGGTTAAGTAAGTAAGTGTATATCATTAAGATTATCCATGCTAGTTGTCCACTCAACTAGTTAATGTCCATTAGTCTGTTATTTGTAATTGTTCGTACTTGTAGTCTGTCGTTATGTAAATATGGCCCGTTGGTGACGGTGTGTAATAATAATTCAAGTGTTATTATTATGTATTTCATTTCGTTGTATATTTCTAAAGTATATTTTTCATATGTTTCCGAGTTATTCCAAATATTGTATTTTTGTCATTGACGTTAAATCAAGTTTATCGTGGTATTGTCTGTTGGAAAGTCGGTTATGCAAAGTTAGAGTTGGACACTATTCATGAGACAATAGCGATTTTCGGGAATTACTATTCATGAGACAATAACAATTTACTATTCATGAGACAATAGCGATTATGAGACGGGTTTAAGTACGAAAGTGTTAGTTATTGCGACAATGTGGTTTCATGCGACAATCGAGAAAATACTCAATTATCCGATGATCGATTCCGACAATAAGGTATGCGACAATGGGGTATTGTCGGACACTGTCCATGCGACAATGGGGTATTGTCGGACACTGTTCATGCGACAATGGTATTGTCGCAGGTGTGATTTCCGATTTCGTTTAAGTGTTCGTTTTCGTTTACAAGGTCAGACGCGTTCGGTTTGATTTAAAACTTTTAGGGAAGTATTATAATGGTAAAATGAGTTTATAAAAATTGTCGTTACGTTACGTGGGTGTCTCGAAGTGTCACTTTTACAAAATTACCAAAACAGCCCTTGTAGTTATGTTTTCCAAATTTTGTACTCGATTGAGCTCTCGATTTGAGCCGTTTTTAATCCGAATCAAGACTAACCAAAAATCACACATATTCTCCTAGGTGTCTAGTTCATTTCTGCACTTTATGATATTTTTATAAGTTCATTTACTATTTTAAACAAAAATGGAAATGAAAAGTGCTCAGGTTGAGTCTAAGAACAAGCTCAGTCCATAGATCGGTTCCTACACAAAATTCCGTGGGGACCTGGTCGAAGTGGTAAACATAAAAGTTGTAGCCAACATCTTAACGGTCATTTTTCGTTTAGACTTCGTAAGTTGATTCTTCCTAGAACTCAAGATATGGTCTCGAGAAGGAGGCGGATGTTCCTGTCCGCCGGAACAGTAACGCGCACCTTAACGGAAATATTATTTTAAAATAGCAAACGAAATCGAAATGTTATGAAATTGGTGTCGTTGGAAAGATAACATCACGAACTACATTTTAGGCTTAAGATTCGTTCATTTTTATTTTGAAATCATTTATATATAATTCGTTGAAGTGGGTTATTTTTCAGGACAACGAGTATATCTCATGATTTCGAGTTTAAAAACATGTTTCGGTTTAAGTTTTGGACATTATCTTGTTGGTGGATCATAATAACATGAAAAGGAATGTTTTTCAAGTAAATATAGTAAAGATATATGGCCCTTACAATGAGTATGAAGATCTAGAACCGGAAATGAAGTGAGAATACCAAGAGCTCAGTTTCCCTGCGCTTATCTTCAAAAATGGATGGCGGATGATGGTGGTGCTTATGGTGGTTGATGGTGGTGTAGTGGAGGCTGGAAAAACCAGCTGAAAATCGTGGCTATAGAGAGAGGAAAGAGGGAGAGAGAGTAGAGAATGATTGAATGAGGATGGTGAGGATGGTGGTTGGGTTTTAAGGTCAAACAAGGAACCAAGACAAGATCCTAAAATCATGGGGGAGTGTTTGGGCTGATTCAGCTGATTTCGGGTGGGTCCCACCCTCATGTGGGTGTGTTAAATTGTTCCCCAAAGTCACGCTCCGTGCGGTGTTCGTTTACCCGGTCGTTTCGTCGTTCGTTTAATCGTATAACATTTTATAGGATACGTTTTGTTCTCGGTTTAAAGCACGATATTTTTAGTAACAGTTTTACTCAAAGTAGTGTATTTAAGTTACTAAAATAATATTCGGGTTTTCGTTTGGTCGCCGGTCGCGAATCGTGTGTTTATTCGAATTGTGTAACGTTTTTAAACATTATGATTATACGCGTGTAATCGCGTTATTTTTACTTGAAGTATTTTATCAAAATACTTAATAATAAGTTATAAAAATATAACTTTAGTTTATTTCGTCGGTCGGGCGCGTTTCGTGCATTTTCGTCGCATTCGGTTACGTTTTAAGCAAAACGTACGTGTTCGTTATATTATAAACATAATATAAAGTAATAATTGACGTTATTAAATACTTCCATATCATTTAATAATAGTTTCACCAACTTCCATTTTAAGTTTCTGCGTTCTGTTAGATTCGCATATACACGATTATTAAATAATCGTTTAACGTTATTATATATATTTATATATATAATAATTGTACACTTCAGTAGTTTGAGTATATAATACTTGAAATAAAAGTTCAAATTTTGACCAAATTTTGGGTCATTTTTGACCGGGTGTCACTGTTGGGATCTGAGCAGATTTGATCAAGTGTTGAGTGGAATGCTAGCCACTGTTAGTGTTGATGCTTGCCGCGGTTAGAAGAATTGAAGACTAGCCACTGCTAATATGATTGAGTTGCTGCCACTGTTAGTCATATACTTAGAGTTTGTGAAGAATAGTTTGTAACCACTGTTATTGGAGAATACACGTAGCCACTGTTAATGTAATTAATGAGTCGGTTAGTTTGTTAGAGTTATTTATGGGATAAGTACGTATACCATAATAACTACAGATTGTATAGGACTCTATGTATTATAAATAGAGATCCTGGTAGCCTAAGATAAATATACAATATAGGTTACGATTAGCTTCAAGGTGAAAACCCTAATACTCAAGTGTATTCGTATTATTCACGTAATAATATTGAAGCTTTTGGTGATAATTGTTTACGTGCATGTTACTTGATCAATCTTCTTGATAGTTGTTAATTGTTATTCCGCAACATATTAACAATTTAATTCAAAACAATATTACAAATATCGTTAAGGGATTGTCAAGTGGTATCAGAGCAAGTTTTTGTTTTGATCTTCAAGAAGGTTGAAGTTTGAAGTTTTCTGAACAAGTTATAGCAATGGCGAAAGAGAATAATGAAGGTATTCAGGCAACAAAAATTCCAATGCTTAAGCCTGATAAATTTGACTTGTGGAAAGTCAGAATCAAACAATATATGCTTCTGGTTGATTACCAGATGTGGGATATTGTTGTCAATGGTCCAGACTATCCAGTTGATGGAGATGGTGTCAGACAAAAGAGACCACCACCAACATCTGATGCAGAACGCAAAGTTAGATCTACAGAATGCAAAGCACTCAGTACTTTACTTCTTTCTATTCCCAATGAATATCAAAGAAGATTTGAAAACTGTGAAGATGCTAAGGTATTAATTGAGGCTATTGAGAAGAGATTTGGTGGTAATGCTAGCACCAGGAAGAATAAAAGGTCTCTTCTCAAACAACAGCATGAGAACTTTGGTTTTGTAAAGTCTGAAACCTTGACTCAGACTTTTGACAGGTTTACAAAGCTGGTTGGTGAATTGGAAAATCATGGTGTTAAGATTGATCAGGATGATCTTAACAGAAAGTTTCTAAGGTCATTAAGTGAAGAGTGGACAATCTATACAGTAGGTTTAAGGCAAAGTGCAGACCTGGACTCAAAGGAGTTGGAAGATATATACAATGACCTGAGAGACTTTAAACCAGAGATAGATAGTAAAAAGCAGACTTCTGGATATAGTCACAATGCTGCTTTCATGTCTGTTGATGGAACAAAAGTAGAGTCAAGTCATAAAAGCTCTACTTATGTTTCAGGAGTAGGTGGATCATCTTCTAATAGCTCAAATGATCAGATGTTGGAATCTTTCTTTGCTAGTAATGTAAATTCTTCACTTACTAATGAAGACTTAGACCAATTTGATGGAGATGATCTAGAGGAGATGGATATTAAGCTGCAGATTGCTTTGATCACTCAGAGGGCAAAGAGATTCATAAAGAGAACTGGGAGAAACAACTTTGCATACAAGAGGAATGATGCAAGCTGGTTTGATAAGAGTAAAATAGGGTGCTTCAATTGTCATAAGAAGGGGCACTTTGCAAGGGAATGTAGGAGTCCAAGAAAAGAGCAGAATGTGCAGAGGAGAAACATACCAGTTCAAGGAGGCACATCCAATGCATTGGTGTCTCAAGATGGACTAGGTTTTGACTAGAGTGATCAAGAGGAACATGTGGAGAAGAATCATTGTCTTATGGCCATTGCTGAATCTGACAAGAAGTCAGATGTTCCTTATGAGGTACAAGTTAAATTATGTTCTACTGTTTGTAAACAAACTGTTAAACATTACAAGGATCATAATTTAAGAGTGTGTGATGAACTTAAACAATGGGAAATTAAAAATAAACACACTATAGCAGTCATTGAAAATCTGGAAAATCAAATAAAGGCATATGAAGTCAATGCAACACAGTTTAAATATGACATTGAATATGCTAGGTGGGAAAGAGACACTTTTAAAGATAAAGTGAAGTTGTTGTCTAAGAAACTTACTGAGGTCACATATGAAAGAGATAGCATAAGACTAGATGTGAGTAAATTAGAACATGCATCTAAAATTGTAAACAAACTTATTGATTCACAGATTCATGATAAACTTAAGACTGGATTAGGGTACAATAATGTACCTCCACCTTATAATCACACCTACTTTCCTCCTAAAAGTGAAATTGATGTCAATTCACTTAAAACAGGAATGACAGATGAGGTTAAAAAGGCTTATCCAATCAAAAGTTTATCTGATGATGAGATGTTTGTTGAAGGTGAAGTTAGTGATTGGACTGAAGAAGATGATCAGTGTGATAGAACATCTGAAAGTGAATCATCTAATTCATCATGTGAGGTTAAGAAAAGAATAACTGGTCTAGTTTCAGAACTTAATGGTGAAAAACTAGAAGAGGGTAAAAAGCTGTTTCAAGAAAAAGCTAAGCATCAGATAGATCATTTGAGCAAAACTAATAAATCTCGGAATGGTCTGGGTTATATTAGAAAACCAGTTAAACAAGAGTCTAAGACTGTGAAAGATAATTGTGTTAACTGTGCATGCAAAACTAGATTTTATGAACTAAAACCATTTAATAAAACTGCACCAAGAGGCAATCAGAGAAACTAGAATCAAATGGTTTCACAAAGGTTGGGGCAGAATTTTCAGTTGGTAAAAGAAAAATCTTGTTATATCTGTGGTAGAACTAATCATCTTCAACATGATTGTCATCATAATCCTAAGAATTTCAATAGGATTGTGAAACCATTGTGGACAGCAGCTAACATGATTAATAAACAAAATTTTAAATCAAAAGTTAATCATGTAGCCACTGTCAAGAAGATGAACAAGGCTAACAGTGGTACAACTGCAGCCACTACTACTTATGCTGCAGTGGTACCACCAAACAAAGCCAACAGAGGCACCAAGACTAAAACAGTGGGGCGGGTTACCACTGTTAAGCATGGTGGCACTGCTAGTGTTAAAAATTTTAGAAAAATGTTTAAAACCAAGGCAGGCTACCACTGCTAGAGTGATCAACACAGGACTAAGGGTAACCACTGTTAGGCCAATACCCACTGTTAAGTCTGATATCAGTTGGATATGGAAACCAAAGAACACATATGAATCCAAAGTTTCCAAATCCAACAGTGCATCAAAATCAATTATCTTACAGAAAGTTGATTTTCATGATGCACAAGGGAAACCCAAAACCAAATTGGTTTGGGTTCTCAAGAGAAACTAATTCTCTTTTTGATTATTTGTGCAGGGCAAGCCAAAGAGCTTATGGCATGTGGACAGTGACTGCTTGATGTAGCGCAAAAAGTCACGTTTTTACCTGCATTATTTATCTCATATTTAGCACTTTTCTAACAAATACATCTTAAAATAATCATTATTCATTAACTTTTGTTAAAAACGTATAAACTTGCCGGTCCTGTGAAAATCATGCAAAAAGGTCGGAAAACTAACCGAAATAGGCACCGAATTGAGCATAACTTCAAATCTAATGTAAACTCCATACCAAGACCTCATTCTTATCTTATTTTGTAGCTATGGAGATTACGAGAACGTGGATATAAGGATTGCTCAAAACGGATCAAGGATGAAGAAGTTATGCAAGAAACAGCACAGCCGAAGACTACGAAACGTATTTTGGACACGCCCAGGCCCCACACATCCAATTTCTACCAAATTGGCATCATTAGTAGCGTAACGGAATTACAAAACCGTAGGCGAAAGAATCAAGTCAAACGGATGCGAAACGAAGAAGATACGGCCTTTCGAAGCAACGAGAAAAGTCAGATAAATCACACGGCCTACCACACGGCCACCCCCAAGCCGTACACGGCCTAGAGGAGGCCATACACGGCCCTCAACTAGCCGTACACGGCCTGGTTGAGGCCGTACACGGCCTGTTTTGCTCTCACACTGCCTCTTCCTTGCTTCGTGTACTTGTACGTGTGCTTGTGAACTTGTACTCTTGGATCCAAGGCTTGCCTATAAATAAAGGCTTCATTCACCTCATTCCACACACCATTCTTCAACAAGAATTCTCACTTTCTCTTTCACACACTCTTTCTTTCTCTCTCTAGTTTAGCATTCTCTCTCTAGCACTACTCTTAGGAGTTAGAGAAGAATTAGTAGGGTTTTAGTTAGTTAGTTCTTGGTTAATATTTAACCAAGACTAACGGAGGGGCTACTCTTGTAATAGTGTTAGGGATATTTCGAGGGTCTTATTTGTAATATTGTCCAAGATATTGCGGAGGTTACGCTCATGTATTCTTTCAACATTATTCAAACTACGCGTTACATTCGGTTATCTCTTTCCTTATCTTTCATAATGATGATTATTATTATTGTTGCTATGCTAGATTTAGGATTGTTTGTCATGCGTAGGGAGTAGTTACCTTGTGCTTGTTATGATGTAGTTAGTTTGTGTATTGTGGGTGATGTTACTTTAAATTTACAATTGGGATAATATCGTTATGAAACAACGGAGGTAACGTTATACGGCTTTCATTTGTATAGCGCCGGAAACATCACGAATGTGTGTAGTACGGAACGTGGAAGCTATGAAAGTCGTGGGCACAATCCGTTGTAGAATAATGTTCCCAATTGTTACATAATGAAAACCGGTATACTGTTAATTTTACATTTATGAATTTCTAAACCTAAACGCCTTTCTTCCAATAAACGTGGTTAGAACCTGTATGACAAGGAGTCATGTACCTTGATCAACCGGTCACTACCTATTTGTGTTTTCAAATCAAATAAATCAACATGGTCTGAATTGTGTAGCTGTGGAAATACTGCCAAAACCTTTCGTATAGTATACCGTGAATCAATCAGGGATTTATTGGGAATGTAGTGAGGGCTGGTTTATATCATAGATGGTTAAACGTTAATACAAACTTAGTTAAACTAGTCCAGAGTGACCATAAAGTATGTGGCACCGGAAAGACCGTAAAACGGCACAGTACTTCGTATAGCGTTTAAATACGTGGAAAAGGCTAAGGAACTGTCGTCGGTTGAAGACTATGTCACATCCTGGTTGAACCACACAGCTCTGGACTAAACAAAGACCATTAATGTAGAGTTAGCAGTCACCAAACCAAGTCTTAATCTTAAATGCCTTGCCTAGCCTTAGTATCCTCACAGTGTTAAGAACGGTCAGAACTTTTAGTGGGTCTGTTACTCAATCTCATGCGCCCAGGAATACTATTCCAAGAAGGGTCACTTCTCCACCATATGGAAAGTGTTGAAGAGTTGAGCAGCCTCCTCTGATCAGAATCACCATAACCTAACTACTCAGTGACATACTGTCTGAGAAATCAAACAGTAGGGTGTTAGTGTTTACACTGTGAATACTTAGAAAGCAAGACACAAATCTTAAAAAGACGTTTTCATACTTAAATCTTAAAGATCATCCCATGCATAAGCTAATGAAGTCATAGCAAGCACAACCCTCCATTTTTACTTTTATGCTTTATTAGTTTAAGTAGTTTAATTAGATAATTAGATAATAAAAACCAAAACAACTTTCTATCAATCTACTCAACCCTAGCTTAATTACTGATTTGTCGGAACTAGCTCTGTTTCAATTCTGCCATCGTGAGGAACGACCCTGTATCATCCTTACCACATACTTATATCAGGTATTCGTACCTAGTATTAGTAGGTAGTTCGGAGGATTAGGCTCCCCCCGACTCTTATAAATTTAAAACTATCCCACCGGTGTGTCCCGCTGCGCGAACGACCGTTTCGGGACGCATCACTGCTCAAGGCACAACACTGGTGACAAAGAAAAGCTACAGGACTTCAAATCTTTTGATGGTGGATATGTAGCATTTGGAAGCAATCCAAAAGGAGGAAAGATAACAGGCAAAGGAACAGTTCAGAGTGAAAAGCTAAGTTTTGATAATGTTTATTTTGTGGAACAACTGAGGTATAAGTTGCTAAGTGTGAGTCAAATCACAGATAAAAAGAACCCAGTTCATTTTACTGACACTGAATGCCTTATCTTGTCAAAGGAATTCAAAATACCAGAAAACATGATTTTAATGAGAATTCCAAGGCAAGATAATGTATATAAGTGTGACTTAGTAAATATGTCACCTCAACCCGATTTAAACTGTCTTATTTCTAAAGCTAGTATGACTGAATCTGAACTGTGGCATAGAAGAATGTGTCACATGAATTATAAAACCATTAATAAACTTGCTAAAAACAAGCTTGTTAGAGGTTTACCTGAAAAGGTGTATTCATGTGATGATCATTGTGTTGCATGTCAAAAAGGCAAACAACACAAGTCTTCTTTTAAGTCCAAAAGTGTGAATACCAACTATACACCCTTTTACTTATTGCATATGGACTTATTTGGACCAACCAACATAAGTAGCATAGGTAAAATGTCTTATTGCCTTGTAGTAATTGATGATTATACCAGGTTTACATGGGTTTTCTTTCTTAGAACAAAAGATGAGACAGGTGGAATACTTAGATCATTTATAACTAAGATGGAAAATCAATTGGATAAAAAGGTTAAAATCATCAGGAGTGATAATGGAACAGAATTTAAAAACTATGAGATGGATAAGTTCTGTGAAGTTAAAGGTATTAAGAGAGAGTTTAGTGCACCTATAACCCCACAACAAAATGGAGTAGCTGAAAGGAGGAATAGGACACTAATTGAGGCAGCTAGAACTATGCTATCTGATGCAAAACTACCTATGTCTTTCTGGGCAGAGGCAGTTAGCACAGCTTGCTATGTTCAGAACAGGGTATTAGTTGTTAAGCCTCATAACAAGACACCATATGAACTTTTGTTTAGTAAGAAACCACTTGTTAGTTTCTTAAAATCTTTTGGGTGTCCTTGTACCATCTTAAATACCAAAGATCACTTAGGAAAGTTTGAAAGCAAGGCAGATGAGGGTATATTTGTTGGTTACTCTATTCAAAGCAAGGCTTATAGGGTATTCAATCAAAGAACCAGAATCATAGAAGAGACCATGCACTTAACCTTCAATGAGAATACATCTAATCCTGATGGGAAAGGTCCTAAGTCTTTGTTTGATATTGATGCACTTAACACCGCTTTTAGATATCCAAATGTAGATTCAAGTGCAGGTACAAGTACATGTACAAATGGAAGTGCAAAGGATGGACAAGTTGCAACAGCTTCAGGAATTTCATCTGGAAAGAAAAATGATTCATTGGAATACATCTTATTTCCAATATGGTCTCCTGATCCCCCAGAAGTGTTTGCAACTGATCCATCAATATCATCCAAGAATTTAGAGGGTGATGAATCTGATGGGAATCCTTTTATGAGCATCTTTGAATCTGATGAACAGAGTGATGAACATAGTTATGAACAGGGTGAAGAACAGTGTAATAAGAGCCCAGAACAGCAACTGTTAAAGAATCTGAACAATTTCACTGAGAATACTAGACATGTTGTTGATTCTATTACTACAGATGTGTCTAAAATTCTGAGTGATGGTGTTCCTGAACAAACTCCAACTAAGAAAATTGGTAAGGAGGCTAGGCTGGATTATTTACAGTTCATGAGCATAACTCCATTGTCAAAGAGGATCTCAAAAGAAAGGTCAAGTGAAACTTCTGGTCATGATGAGAATTATACAAACTTGGAAGCTGGATTACATGAAACATCTACATCTAATTACATTGTTCATAGAGATCATCCTCTTGAATAAGTAATTGGTGATGTTGGTTCTGCTGTACAAACTAGACAGCAAACTAAGATCAGTGAAGAGGAACTCCATACCTCTTTATATGTATGTTTCCTATCTCAAGTTGAACCAAAGAAGGCAGTGGAAGCTCTTAAAGATCCTAGTTGGATTGAAGCAATGCAGGAGGAGTTGTTACAGTTTAAGATTCAGAATGTGTGGACCTTAGTTGATCTACCAAAAGGAAAAAGGGCAATTGGAACAAAGTGGATCTTCAACAATAAGAAGGATGAAAGAGGGATAGTGATTAAGAACAAAGCAAGAATGGTGGCACAAGGGTATACTCAGGAGGAAGGCATTGATTATGATGATGTCTTTGCTCCTGTAGCAAGAATAGAAGCAATCAGGTTATTCTTGGCATATGCATCATACCACGGCTTCAAAGTCTATCAAATGGATGTCAAGAGTGCATTTTTGTATGGCACAATTGATGATGAAGTATATGTATAACGCCCCTCATTTACTACAACAATATAATATTAAGTTTGGCGGAAGCGACTATTATAATTACATATTCTATTGTAAACCTGCTAGAAATTTTCGCAAACCTTTATACAATATGTTTAACTACTAATCAAACATAGTTAACATGTTTACAACCCGGGCATTATATACTATAAAACATTATTTATTACAAACTGGATCAGAGTTGTAATTCCCAGCATCAAAACATTCTTCCTGACTACCCACATAATATATATATCACCTGCAGGAAGTAATTTGAGGGATTAGCACGAAGCTAAGTGAATGAATTATCAACTACAATTCAATTTAGCTAACAATCTGTTCACAATCAATAATGCAACAAATATCGTCAAGAGGAACGGTGGTTCCTAAGGACCCTGTGCCGGGTGGCCCCATCAGAACACTTACATCAACTGTAGGCCAAAACAGTGATTAACCGCTATCTAAATGCTAATCTCCATCAACACATGTACGCAACCCTGTGTTGACCAACATTAGCAATCAAGTCCAACCAACAATCTAGTTGACCTCTGGATTATACATTTCAATTCAATGTTCATCAAACAACCAATCAAATGGCATATCCTTTCAAGGTTAACATACTATCAATAGTAATCCTATAATTACTGATTGAAATCAAACTGACACAACCAAATCAAACTGTGAGTTTCAATCCACTCACCTGATTATCTCGTTTCACTTACTCAGCTGTCTTATCTCGCTGAGCTCTTTGTTTATCTGAGAATCAACAATCAGGTAAAAGTTAGAAATCGAGATCGTAAACACTTGATTTACATCACTTTAAATCATTAGGGACTTAACTCAATTAATGCTACAAACTTCATAAGTCCCTAAGTATAACAATTATCATGCATTAACATTCAATAAGTACCATTTACAATGCAACTAACAAGTTAGAACAAGTGTTAAAAGTTAAAACAAACATTGCTGGAATACCACACAACCCGCCGGCTGAGGTACATACCCGCCGGCTTCCACCTACAACCCGCCGGTTCACATGAATAAGCCACCGGGTGAATTAAAAGTTGCGGTAACAGAACCTAAATACGTTTTAAAGGCTGTAGGAGCCGCCGGGTACGGGTTCTACCCGCCGGATCCCCGGTTTAGGCATACTACCCGCCGGGTACAGGTGAAACCCGCCGGGTTCACCCCCTGCACCAGCAAACTTCGCCCAGCTCAAAACCCAAACCCGAAATTCTTATCAATTAATCATAAACTCAATTCCAGCAGCATAATTTTTGAGCATATATCATCATTTAAACATGTTATAACATGTATTAACATAAATTTAACACCAATTGATTCAAAGACTATACTTGATCATAATCATGAATTAAACAAGATCAAGAACTTACAAATCCAAGAATTACAACTAGAAGGTGATGATGATTATAGCTAGCACAAGATCACAGCTCCAGAATTCTTGTTTCAATTCTTGTTTTACAAAGGGTTTAAGAGTTTAGAGGTTTTAGGGTTATGTTTCTAAATGAGGAAAGTGAAAATCTTTCCTATTTGGGAAAGTTATAAGTCGGTTAACTTTTTGCCCCGACCCGCATTCACTTAAAACTAGTCCCCTTTCGATCTATTGCCTGGAACCTAAAAACCTTTTGCGAAGTAAATTAAAACAAGCAATAATTTACTAAGCACAATAAATCCTGAGACTTATTTAACTAAGTTTCACAATTAAACACATTATATCAAATAATTTCTAATACGATTAACTATATCAATTAAAATTAGAAATTACCGGACAAGCAGAGAGGATGTTACAATATGTTTGCCAACCACCAGGATTTGAAGATCCCAAGTATTCAGATAGAGTATGCAGATTTGATAAGGCTCTTTATGGCTTGCATCAAGCACCTAGAGCCTGGTATGAAACTCTATCTGTTTACTTATTGGAAAATGGTTTTAAAAGAGGTACCATTGACAAGACACTGTTTACCAAAAAGATTCACAATGATATCTTATTGGTACAAGTGTATGTTGATGATATTATCTTTGGGTCTACTAAAGATGCACTGTGTAAGGAGTTTGAAAAGCTAATGCATCAAAGGTTCAAGATGAGTTCTATGGGTGAACTTACTTTCTTTTGGGGACTTTTAGTCAAGTAGAGGTCAGATGGTATCTTTATCAATCAGGGAAAGTATGTTAAAGACATATTGGACAGATTTGGCTACAAAGATGCTAAAGTAGCTAGCACACCCATGCAGACACACAAGGCATTACATGCAGATCTTGAAGGGGAGGATGTAGATGTACATCTCTATAGATCCATGATTGGTTCTCTCATGTATCTCACCTCTTCCAGACCAGACATTATGTTTGTTGTATATGTGTATGCTAGATATCAAGCCAATCCCAAGCAATCACATCTGTATGCAGTGAAAAGGATTTTTAGATATTTAAAGGGTCAACCACAATTGGGCCTTTGGTATCCAAAGAGTTCTTCCTTTGAACTCATGGCTTTCACAGATAGTGATTATGGTGGAGAGAATTTGGATAGAAAGTCTACCTCTTGAGGGTGTCAATTTCTAGGAGAAAGATTGGTGTCATGGCAATGCAAGAAGCAGACCACAGTATCCACTTCAACAGCAGAGGCAGAGTATGTTGCTGCATCAAGCTACTGTGCTCAAGTACTTTGGATTCAGAATCAGATGCTGGATTATGGTCTGACTTTTCTAAATACTCCTATTTATATTGATAATAACTCTGCAATTAGTATCATTAACAATCCTGTTAAGCATTCTAAGACCAAACATATTGAAATTAGATATCACTTCATTAGAGATTGTAATGAAAAGAGATTGATCCAAATCTTTAAAATTCATAGTGATAATCAATATGCAGATCTTTTCACAAAGGCTTTCGATGTGGTAAGGTTTACATTTTTGGTCACCAGTGTAGGAATGATCAATATAACTTAAACTATGTTTTGAATTAGAATGGATACTAACAGTGGTTCTTTATAAAGCATAGTGCTTTAAGTTCTAAGTGTCTACCACTGTTAGCTTTAATGGGCTTTTAGTTGGTACCACTGTTAGAACATTCTCGCCACTGTCTTTATAAACTGCCACTGCTTGTACACAAGTAAAGTTATCGCCACTGTTTATTTTTAGCTAACCACTGTGCAGATTCCTAGCCACTGTCAGAAGACATTGCTACTGCTGGAACTAACATTTTTATTATTATTTATTTATTTATTTATTTATTTATTTATTTATTTATTGGTGATAAAAAAAAAAAAAAAAAAAAAAAAAAAAACCTTTATAAAGCTAAGTGCTGGCACTGCCAGTTCTAAGTTTTGGTTACCTTGGTCGGTTGCCTCTGCTAGTTCTAGTAGCCGCTGTTAGCTTTATAAGTATAATTGTTGAAAAATTGTTCAAGTGTCTCCCACTGTTAGGTATTTCTTATATCTTCCCACTGTCAGTTATATCGGACAGTGCCACTGTTGGTTCTATTTTCTAGGGCTTGGCACTGCTCTTATAACTAACAATATTTAGATCTAAAACACTTCAATTTTTCATTACGTTTTCATATTTTCTCATATAACCACTGCAATTACAATCAAATCACTTCTTCTTCGACAATCAATTTACGTTCATGGCGTCTTCTTCTTCATCTGATTCGACTATGAGTGTTTATGAGGAATACAACATGATTGCTTTTCTGATGAAACCCTCAAGTGCACAGAATTTTGTACAGATTGTTGATTTTCTTCGTGCAAGTTATATCTTTCAAGCGCTTACTGTATCTCCAAGGGTTTCAAGAGGTCATTTAAACGAGTTTTGGAAAAATGCAAAATTAGAAGTGGTTTCGGGGAAAGATCAAATAGTTTCGGAAGTTCAAGAAACTAAGGTGGTGGTTACAGAGGAAGTATTACGAGAAGTTCTTCTTCTTGATGATGCCACATGTATATCTTCTTTAGATGACACAGTTTTGTATGATAATTTACGTTTAATGGGGTATGAAGGTGATTACACACGTTTTACATTTTTTAAATCATTCTTTAGCCCTCAATGGAAGTTTTTAATTCATACAATTCTTCACTGTGTCTCATCTAAAAGGACTGCATATAATGAATTTAGAACACAAATAGCCTATGCACTTGTGTGCTTGGCTACGGGTCAAAAATATAATTTTTCCAAATACATACTTGATGGCATGATTCGAAACATAACAAAGGGAAAGAAGGATATGTTTATAATGTATCCAAGATTTGTGCAACTTGTTTTAAATAAACAGGTTACTGATTTGGTTGCACAATCTTCTGTTATTGGTGTTGGTACTCTTTCTGCTAGAACTTTTACAGAGATGAGTAAAAATACCAGTAAGAGATTTTCTGGGAAGGAAACAACATTGTTTTCTACAATGCTTCCTGCTCCTTCCACCACAGATGTAGTACTACCAACTACATCTGAACCACTTGGTGACAGGTCAATAGAACCAACTGAGCCTGAACACACACCTAGTGGGGGTACAAAACGAAAACAAGGGACCACACAGCCTACCCAAGCTAAACCAAAGAAAAAGAAATTGAAACAGGCAAATGAGTGTGACACCCGTCAACTTAGGTCAACCGTTGAACCTACTCGAAACCCTAATTACATGTGTTTAGTTTAGTATTAGGATAAATACTTGTAATTGCTTGTAACTATTTGTATATTTATGTGAATATACACCTACGTAATTGTTTTATATTACGCTTACGTAATTAGTTGTAATTACGCGAAACTATCGGACGGAGTCCGACACAATATACGACGTTGGTGAAAACATTTCTATAAATAACTTAAATCTATTATTAGAAGTTATTTATCATATATTATTATTTTTATATAATAATACACGAAAAACCTAGACGTTTTGTTTAAAACGTAACAAACGCGGTAAAAACATGCGAATCGAATTCGGCAACCAAACGAAACTCGATAAATATTTCGATAACTCAAAATAAAGTATTTTAATAATACTTCAATGGAAAATAATCCCAAACGTATCGTTAATTAAAACTACGCAAAATAACGTTAGGCGATTTAACGTTTTAACGAAAATAACGAGTAAACGACCACCGTACGCAACACAGCCTGGAAACGAAAATTAAATCACACAAGAATCTGGTGGGGCCCATGTGGGGGCTGGCCACCTCTCCTTCCCCCTCTCTTTTGACATGCAAAACCATCATTTCATTTGTGTTTCTAAGACCATACACCCCTCATGCAAGAGATTCATTTCTCACATTCCACTCAAACTCATTTCCCCATTTTCTCTAGCTTCTCACTAGAAACTCACTTTCTCTCACTAATAAAATCTGAGAAGAACTCAGCCATATCCACCACCCAAAACCACCACAAATCGCCATCATCATCATCATCATCATCTAAGGAAGCTAGCACCAAGACATCATCATCTTCAACTCCCTTTTACTTCTCCATCATTATCTTGGTATAAATCATCAAACCATTCACTTATAGTACTTATTTACTACTGTTTTAAGGTTATAATGTTCATCTAACATGAATATGTCCAAAAAGAAGTGCAAAAATCGTTTTTATAAAGCAAACTTGAACATGCATGAATCTGCCTAAAAATCGTCAGTTTACAAAAATATTCGTATAAAATCGTATACTAAGAATTAGATGATGTATTTTTTTTTTTAAATTTGCGTATCGAAAAGATCTACAACTTTCCTGTTTTGCACTTTTTCCAGAAATGTACTCATTTTTCTCTACGAGCCGATTTATAGGACTGACCTGTTAGTTTTCGAGAAATGTGTTCGGAACTTTCGCGAGCTTAATTAAATATGTAAATGGACATGATAAATCCTGAAATTTTGATGATAGAAACTAGATACCTTAATGATTAGTTGGTAAAAATTGTGAAGTTTGATTTGGACCAGAAGTTAGTGTTTTCTAGTGGCGAACCAAACCGACAAAAGTCGAAAATATGAAAACTTTGAAGTTTTAAGTTGCGTATTAAAAACCGACACTTCGAAACGACGCCGACACGAACCGACAAATTATTTGGACTCTATAAACTGATATATGGGTTGGGTAAAAGTTTCGGGTCAAACCGAGTCGGTTTGACCAAGTCAACAAAAACGGCTCGGTTTCTAAAAACGACAAAACTTACTATTTTTGGAAAGTGGTAACAAAAATGGGTTTTGGTGACTTAGTTAGTAACTTGGACCAAAAACTAAACTTAGAAAGTTTCCCGTATTAGAAACCGATACTTAGAACACTTGAAGAAAATATCCTAAGTCTCAAGTAGAGACACTAACCTAGTGATGCTACAATTACTAGTGTTGCTACATTTTGTTAGTGATGCTACAATTTCTGAAAATATCCTAAGTCTCAAGTAGAGACACTAACCTAGTGATGCCACAATTACTAGTGTTGCTACATTTTGCTAGTGATGCTACAATTTCTGAAAATATCATAAGTCTCAAGTAGAGACACTAACCTAGTGATGCCACAATTACTAGTATTGCTACATTTTGCTAGTGATGCTAAGTTTGACTAGTTTGACCAACCTTGACCAGTTTGACCAGGTTTGACCAAGTTTGACCAGGTTTGACCAGTTTGACCAGGTTTGACCTGTTTGACCAGGTTTGACCAGACTTGACTAGTTTGACCAGGTTTGACCAGTTTGACCAGCTTTGACCAATGAGTTGACCAACTTTGACCTACGGTTTAAGGCTTATACAAACTAAAATAATCTATTTGCAACACACGAAACATATACTTGGATAGTATACAATGAAACAACACATAATAATAATGGTTTAAGATTATTATTACAAACTTTCACCAACGGGTCGTACATGTTTTTAATAAACGAACTTGAACAACTTATTTGGACATACTGGTTGATGAACTAGCCTTAGGTGGACATTAACCCTCCACCTACACGATTGGCTTAAGTGGACATTGACCCCCACTTATACAATCGCTATAGATGGTCTTTTGAGATATCTACTTATACCCAACCTTATACGTTTAGGACGTTAGAAGGCTACACATTGGATCACACCTTGCTTGATACTTGATATTGCTTGCTTACTAATTGCTAAAACTCAGGTGAGTTTCATAGCCCCTATTTTTACTGTTTTATAACTATTTTGGGGGAGAATACATACTACAACTGCTTATTACTCTTGCTTTATACAACTGCTTTTATGAACACAAGTACCATAAACAACGCTATACGGATTGCATGAGTTAACACACTAATCCACAAAGGCCCTACACATCATAGTTTGTTAGTTTTGCTAAAGCGTGAATATTAGTAAATAGATCTATTTGAGACTGACAATCCCCGTCCGGGTTAGTCGCGCTAACCTGTCAAACGGACGTATTAATATTTGTTCATAACGAGTGTACCGGATTAGGCACTTGCATTGGGGCACCCACGATCGTATACTCGAAAGAGGCACGACACACATTGTTAAGCTTCGGACTATGAGCTCATGGCAAATGGTATACATATTTTTGCATTCGTGCAACTACATATTTATTTATCGTTTGTTAACAATACATTTACTCAACACATTTACTTATCGTTTGTTAAACGATACAATTACTTATCATTGTTGAATGATACAACTGTTAAAATCTTGTGTTTCATAACTCGTGTTTCATACTATTGGGTTTTATACCAACATTTAAACAATTGTTAAATAACTCTATGAACTCACCAACTTTATGTTGACCTTTTTATTATGTATTTCTCAGGTAACCCACAGCAGTAGGACGCTTATGGATAGCGTAGCTCGAGTCGCATTGCTTCTAAACTCAAAGGATTTAGATTGCATTTTACTATAGTTTGTAGTTATGTGATCTACACATTTTATGCGAACTCCAATGTTTTGTACAACGGCTGTAAACAATTTGAATTTATGGTATGTAATATTTTCAAACGTCTCATATAGAGGTCGTTTGCTTTAATCTTGTGTTGTGATATTTGATTTGGTCGGCGCCCCCATGACACCTCATGTTTCCGCTGCCACGTGTTTTGGGGGTGCGACAGATTGGTATCAGAGCCTAAGGTTATAGCGAACTAGGATTGCATTAGTAACCTAGACTATAACCGTTAGGTTAGTATTCCCTGTTTGGTATGACTGGTTCAGCTATTGCATCATTTGAATTTAATTTAACATAGCCTGATCAACTATGTACAATTAAACGAGATTCGATGCAAGACCTGAAATGGTTATAGTGAACGAGAATACAGTAGCAGACGTAGACCGAGGATAGAACGGGACCAACCTTTGTATGTGCTTATGTGCTAGGTTTTTATATGTGTATATATATATAACCTTAAGTTACAAACTTATCCGTCACATTTCATGGCAACCACTCCCACCACTACGTTACCTGACACAGAAAACAAAATTCAAACCTTACTTACTACGGTGGAGACTTCCACGGTACCACTCGCCCAACCGTATCGGGCAACTACATAATCGAAAACGGACTCACTTGAGGAGAATCCACCTAAGGATTCGCCACCCAAACAAGTGACACCTACTTCACCCTCTTCCTCCCATTTTCATCCTAATCATTCGGAAATACGTATGGAACTAGAACCGCACGAGGATTCGTCACCTAGGAACGTAACGCTTATTTCCTCTACTCCACACTCTTCCTCCCACTCGCGTAGTAGACAATCGGGATCGCGTGTGCTACACACGACTAGAAAGACTGATAGACCACCTCGAACTAGACCTCACCATATCTATACTACTACTACTACAGAAACTCCACCTACTAGGACATGTCATCGTACAGAAGTCTGCTATTCCAACGACGACTTGATCATTTTGATCACTACTGCAAGGGGGACTTACAACTATGGAAACCATGGAACGAGTCGTCACACTACTTCCACTATCAAATCCATGCAATAATTAATTTAGTATTCCATTTGTAACCTATCTATTTCACTTTTGTAGAACTCTCGTGATTTCCCAGATGTAACAATGCCCGACATATTTTGTAAACTTTGAATTCTGTACTCTATTAATCTTGCACCCTATTGGTCACTAATCATATTACCTTGTACCGATTAATCGTCATACTGCGATGTCACATATTTTTATTTTTTTTTATTTTTAAACACGTGTGCGATAATCTTAGTTCTCATATAAGGATCTCGTTCATTCTTTTGCCTCCTTCCGTTTAGGGATATGCCACTACGAGAATCAACTGAAATTTCCAACACTTTACAATAACAAGAATATTCAACGGATTTCTACCAACCAAAAGCTTTCAAAGGATTTTCACCAAACATCTACCCGGAATTATTTACAACTTCTAATTTTCAACTGATTTGGTTTGACAGAGATTTTCAACGTCTTTTCGATGACAGGAGTTTCCAACCTATTTCAATTGACTCAACTTTTCGACCGACATTAAATTTTCAAACAAATTTTTATCATAGAAATTTCCGACAGATCTTACACCGGCTCTTTCACAAAATGTTTCATAAAAGTTTACGAAATACTTAAACTACTTATCTATTTATTTTTACAGTGTCCAAATACTGAAATTTTTAGCGAAATTTCGTTGACGCTTTAATAGATGAAAATTTTATTTAAGAACAAGCACTTGATTTTCACTCAGCCTTTCTAAAGACAGACCGTGACGTTAACAATACTGGTGATGGCATTGATTTAACCATAAATGGTATGGCGGTTTTGTGTTAAAACATGAGATGGTTAAAACTCTTTTCATATATCAGAAATTTATGTAGCTTTAGAGGCTAAACCCCTTGTTTACAAATTCACTATTTTGATAAAACAATTATCTCGTAGGAAATGGCAAGTCCCACTGTAGATGAACACGTGTCTGATGACAACCAACTCTATGATGAGCCAATGACATTCCCATACCTACACACTTTAGAAGACGATACGAAACTATTGGAGGATAAAACTAAAGTAGAAAATGACTTAATTATTTCCATCTTATTCGGTACTTAATTACACAATCACACCCCCACCGACTTAGAAACTAAGAATAACGCAGATATAACAGATTGATTTTGGCCGTGTGATCATAATTTAGAACCTCACTTCGAAATTTGCAGATAAAACTTTTCTTCCTAAACTTAATAAACCATCGAGATCGAAATTTCCTTTCCCTTTCCTTTCTTAATGCCATATAAGAATTCCGTTAGAATCGTTGCTACGAGAACTCATTCGTATTCTTACTATTACCAGTGGAACTTCTATCCAACAAGGGGAGAAAGGTAAAACAAGATCACTTCGTTGAGGAACCTACAGAAAACCAAGAACCTAGACTATGATGGCTTACCCATCATCAAGACCCGGTGAATCTCAAGACGAAGTCCTTAATTTACTTATGGATTAAAAAAAAAAAAAAAAAAAAAAAAAAAAAAAAAAAAAAAGAAACCTCAGATACGCTAGAAACACACACTTACTTTCTTACAGACCCCAGACAGACCCTGACCACAAGCAAATTTCGGGAAGAAGTTCGTATAACAAGGGGAGAATGTGACACCCGTCAACTTAGGTCAACCGTTGAACCTACTCGAAACCCTAATTACGTGTGTTTAGTTTAGTATTAGGATAAATACTTGTAATTGCTTGTAACTATTTGTATATTTATGTGAATATACACCTACGTAATTGTTTTATATTACGCTTACGTAATTAGTTGTAATTACGCGAAACTATCGGACGGAGTCCGACACAATATACGACGTTGGTGAAAACATTTCTATAAATAACTTAAATCTATTATTAGAAGTTATTTATCATATATTATTATTTTTATATAATAATACACGAAAAACCTAGACGTTTTGTTTAAAACGTAACAAACGCGGTAAAAACATGCGAATCGAATTCGGCAACCAAACGAAACTCGATAAATATTTCGATAACTCAAAATAAAGTATTTTAATAATACTCCAATGGAAAATAATCCCAAACGTATCGTTAATTAAAACTACGCAAAAATAACGTTAGGCGATTTAACGTTTTAACGAAAATAACGAGTAAACGACCACCGTACGCAACACAGCCTAGAAACGGAAATTAAATCACACAAGAATCTGGTTGGGGGCCCATGTGGCCATGTGGGGGCTGGCCACCTCTCCTTCCCCCTCTCTTTTGACATGCAAAACCATCATTTCATTTGTGTTTCTAAGACCATATACCCCTCATGCAAGAGATTCATTTCTCACATTCCACTCAAACTCATTTCCCCATTTTCTCTAGCTTCTCACTAGAAACTCATTTTCTCTCACTAAAAAAATCTGAGAAGAACTCAGCCATATCCACCACCCAAAACCACCACAAATCGCCATCATCATCATCATCATTATCTAAGGAAGCTACCACCAAGACATCATCATCTTCAACTCCCTTTTACTTCTCCATCATTATCTTGGTATAAATCATCAAACCATTCACTTATAGTACTTATTTACTACTGATTTTAAGGTTATAATGTTCATCTAACATGAATATGTCCAAAAAGAAGTGCAAAAATCGTTTTTATAAAGCAAACTTGAACATGCATGAATCTGCCTAAAAATCGTAAGTTTACAAAAATATTCGTATAAAATCGTATACTAAGAATTAGACGATGAATATTTTTTTGAAATTTGCGTATCGAAAAGATCTACAACTTTCCTGTTTTGCACTTTTTCCAGAAATGTACTCATTTTTCTCTACGAGCCGATTTATAGGACTGACCTGTTAGTTTTCGAGAAATGTGTTCGGAACTTTCGCGAGCTTAATTAAATATGTAAATGGACATGATAAATCCTGAAATTTTGATGATGATACCTTAATGATTAGTTGGTAAAAATTGTGAAGTTTGATTTGGAACAGAAGTTAGTGTTTTCTAGAGGCGAACCAAACAAAAGTCGAAAATATGAAAACTTTGATGTTTTAAGTTGCGTATTAAAAACCGACACTTCGAAACGACGCCGACAAGAACCGACAAATTATTTGGACTCTATAAACTAATATATGGGTTGGGTAAAAGTTTCGGGTCAAACCGAGTCGGTTTGATCAAGTCAACAAAAAAGGCTCGGTTTCTAAAAACGACAAAACATACTATTTTTGGAAAGTGGTAACAAAAATGGGTTTGGGTGACTTAGTTAGTAACTTGGACCAAAAACTAAACTTAGAAAGTTTCCCGAATTAGAAACCGATACTTAGAACACTTAAAGAAATATCCTAAGTCTCAAGTAGAGACACTAACCTAGTGATGCCACAATTACTAGTGTTGCTACATTTTGTTAGTGATGCTACAATTTCTGAAAATATCCTAAGTCTCAAGTAGAGACACTAACCTAGTGATGCCACAATTACTACTGTTGCTACATTTTGCTAGTAATGCTACAATTTCTGAAAATATCCTAAGTCTCAAGTAGAGACACTAACCTAGTTATGCCACAATTACTAGTGTTGCAACATTTTGCTAGTGATGCTAAGTTTGACTAGTTTGACCAACCTTGACCAGGTTTGACCAAGTTTGACCAGGTTTGACCAGTTTGACCAGGTTTGATCAGTTTGACCAGGTTTGACCTGTTTGACCAGGTTTGACCAGGCTTGACCAGTTTGACCAGGCTTGACCAGTTTGACCAGGTTTGACCAGCTTTGACCAACGAGTTGACCAACTTTGACCTACGGTTTAAGGCTTATACAAACTAAAATAATCTATTTGCAACACACGAAACATATACTTGGATAGTATACAATGAAACAACACATAATAATAATGGTTTAAGATTATTATTACAAACTTTCACCAACGGGTCGTACATGTTTTTAATAAACGAACTTGAACAACTTATTTGGACATACTGGTTGATGAACTAGCCTTAGGTGGACATTAACCCTCCACCTACACGATTGGCTTAAGTGGACATTGACCCCCACTTATACAATCGCTATAGATGGTCTTTTGAGACATCTACTTATACCCAACCTTATACGTTTAGGACGTTAGAAGGCTACACATTGGATCACACCTTGCTTGCTACTTGATATTGCTTGCTTACTAATTGCTAAAACTCAGATGAGTTTCATAGCCCCTCTTTTTACTGTTTTATAACTATTTTGGGGGAGAATACATACTACAACTGCTTATTACTCTTGCTTTATACAAATGCTTTTATGAACACAAGTACCATAAACGACGCTATACGGATTGCATGAGTTAACACACTAATCTACAAAGGCCCTACACATCATAGTTTGTTAGTTTTGCTAAAGCGTGAATATTAGTAAATAGATCTATTTGGGACTGACAATCCCCGTCCGGGTTAGTCGCGCTAACCTGTCAAACGGACGTATTAATATTTGTTCATAACGAGTGTACCGGATTAGGCACTTGCATTAGGGCACCCACGATCGTGTACTCGAAAGAGGCACGGCACACATTGTTAAGCTTCGGACTATGAGCTCATGGCAAATGGTATACATATTTTTGCATTCGTGCAACTACATATTCATTTATCGTTTGTTAACAATACATTTACTCAACACATTTACTTATCGTTTGTTAAACGATACAATTACTTATCATTGTTGAATGATACAAATGTTAAAATCTTGTGTTTCATAACTCGTGTTTCATACTATTGGGTTTTATACCAACATTTAAACAATTGTTAAACAACTCTATGAACTCACCAACTTTATGTTGACCTCTTTAGTATGTATTTCTCAGGTAACCCACTGTAGTAGGACGCTTATGGATAGCGTAGCTCGAGTCGCATTGCTTTCAAACTCAAAGGATTTAGATTGCATTTTACTATAGTTTGTAGTTATGTAATCTACACATTTTATGCGAACTCCAATGTTTTGTACAACGGCTGTAAACAATTTGAATTTATGGTATGTAATATTTTCAAACGTCTCATATAGAGGTCGTTTGCTTTAATCTTGTGTTGTGATATTTGATTTGGTCGGCGCCCCCATGACACCTCATGTTTCCGCTGCCACGTGTTTTGGGGGTGCGACAATGAGGCTCCTACTGCTCATTTGTCTCAGCTAAATGTAATACCACAGCAGGTGACCATTGAGGAGATGGTTGGTCATTCTGGAAGGGCTGCCACTACTCCTACTAGTCCACTGACAGAGGAGGGCACTGGTAACATCAACAAGACCCAACCAGAGGCAACTTCTAATGCTGAACCTACGGGTAATGAAGCAGGTGAAGGTCCCAGTACCAAGAAAAAAGGGACTTCTGTTGATCATGCTAGGCATGAGGCAGATGATGATTTTGTCAATGATTCATCTAGGAGGTCACACTCTAATGATGATGAGGCTAGAACTACTATTGAATTGACGAATGTGCAATTGACATAAGCTGTGGATTTTCTATGGGATAGGTTGCTGAAAGAGAAAAGGGTAAATATATCTCAAGATGCTAAGCTAGCAGAGCAGGCAGCTAAGATTGTAGAAATGGGCAAGTGATTGAAAATTTAAAGGACAGAATCAGTGTTCTTGAGAATGTGGTGGTGAAGTTTTTGAAAGAAAATAAGGTTGATGAGAGTGTTGAAAACCCTTCCAACAAGGGGGAGAAAAATAGAGAAAGTGAGATCAGAGATAATGCAGATAATGATATATTTATGGCTGAGTTGAGTGATCATGTAAATGATAACAGTGAGAAGATTGATGAGTCTAATAAGGATGCAGAGGTGTCAAAGGATGATGTGCGGAAGGTTGGTGTTGAAAGTGTTGTTCAACAACATGAAAAGGTAGCAAGTGTGGAAATTGAAAATATGGAAGCTGGTAATGATGAAGGTGTGATTCCAGTGGATGATGATGATGCTAAGACTGAGGGGGAGTCGAATTTTGTTAAGCAAGAGTCTGAAGTTGAGAAACCAACGGTGACAATGGGGAGGAAAAAGTCAATTCCATTGACTAGTCTGAAAGCTGCAAGTTTTGAGTCACCAAAGAAAACCAAGTCAACAAAAAGAGCCAAGTCTGTAACTCCCACTGTTAGGCATAAGATTCTACCCACTGCTACTGCAAAATCAACACCTGCCACTGCTAGTTGTGTTCAAAGCACTGCTAGTAGTAAACCTAAGCTTACCACTGTTAATCCAAATCCAATCACAACCACTGCTCCAACCATTGTTACATCAACTCCTACCACTGCTACAGAACCTACCACTGTTACTAAAAAACCTCAAGCCACTGCTACCACTGAATTTCAACCCACTGCTACAACTCAACCAACTACTGTTCAAAAACCTCCCACTGCTAGAAGAATTGAAGTACCTTTTACAATTAGAGAAACTTCTAATTTGCCTAAACCTGATTCTAAACTTCCCAAGATTGATCCAAAAGATAAAGGTAAGGGTAAATTGGAAGAAAAGCCAAAGAAGAAGGAGAAGCTAGTACCACAGAGTATTGAGCATGATCATGAGATGGCTTTGAGAATGCAGGCAGAACTAGATGAGCAGGAAAGAATTGAAGCAGAAAAGTGAAGTTCAGCTGAGAAGAAGAGATCTGTGCCTATTCAGACATCTGTTCCAGAAATTGATGAAGTAGATGTATTACTTACATCTGGACAGGTTGTAAAAATGACAAAGGAAGCAAGCAAAGTCTATGCAGAAATGAAAGCTAAAGGTTTGGAAGAAGATTCTGTGTATAATGCATATATTGAAAAGAAGAAAGGCAATCATCTGCAAGTATCATTGAAAAAGATTATTGAAAGAGGTAATAGAGAGAAAAGAGAAAGAGAAGCTTTTAAAAGGAAAGTAAAGAAACCAACCAGGGCAGAATTGAAAAATTCATTGGTGTGTAAATTGAGAGGAGATAGGATCTCAACTATGAGATTAAGGAGAATGTCTTTGGAAGAATTGCAAGAAATGTATGATAATGATCCTTTGGTGAATCCTAAAGCAAAAGAAAGGTTGGAAAAGAAAAGGAAAGAAGATGAGGAAATTCAGAAAATGTTGAAAGAAAGATATGCTTTGATAGATGAAGAGCTTGAGAAGGAGAAAGAAGAAAAAATAAAGGCTGAAGAGTTAAGAGTGAGAGTTGAAAGTCATAAGAGAACTTTTCAGATGATTCAAAGTTCAGATGATCAAGTGATTGATTTAGACAGAGATGAGGAGATTTTGGATAAGATGATTGTGGAAAAGCCTGATAGATCTGAGAACATCAATATGGGTGATGAAGAGTTTTCATAAATTGTTAAATGGGAAGGAATTTGTTTAAGAACTCCTAAAGTGTCTTATGAAATCAGAATTGAAAGGAGAAATGGAGTTGTAACATTTCATAAATCAATGGGAGAGATTCTGAAAAGAATAAATAACTTTGATGTGTATGATATGTACAAGATAGCTTTGGAAAAGGATGTGAAGCTGATTACAGTTGCTCTTGAAAGGAATGTGTGGGAATGGTTGAAAATGATGTTTGAACCAGAACTTTATGGAGAAATATTTATGTGTTCTGAGATGATTGTCAACTGGAGACATTATGCTAGAGCAGAGGTATACTGTATTGCAGTGAAGAATGGGAAATATTTGTATATGCTAGAAGAGAGAGACTATGTTCTAAGTTTAGCACTTTTGGAACATTTAGTCAAAAAGAAATTACAAGTGGCTGTGAAGACTGATAAGGGCAAGGACATAGTGTATAAGATTCTGAATCAGTATCACAAAAGGTGTCAATCAAACAAGAAAGGGTCCAAGTCTCCTACAAAAGATTGAAGAAAACTGAAGAAACTTAATACAATGCAAGATTGATTAAGTTTAGGGGGAGATTGTTGGGATCTGAGCAGATTTGATCAAGTGTTGAGTGGAATGCTAGCCACTGTTAGTGTTGATGCTTGCCGCGGTTAGAAGAATTGAAGACTAGCCACTGCTAGTATGATTGAGTTGCTGCCACTGTTAGTCATATACTTAGAGTTTGTGAAGAATAGTTTGTAACCACTGTTAGTGGAGAATACACGTAGCCACTGTTAATGTAATTAATGAGTCGGTTAGTTTGTTAGAGTTATTTATGGGATAAGTACATATACCATAATAACTACAGATTGTATAGGACTCTATGTATTATAAATAGAGATCCTGGTAGCCTAAGATAAATATACAATATAGGTTACGATTAGCTTCAAGGTGAAAACCCTAATACTCAAGTGTATTCGTATTATTCACGTAATAATATTGAAGCTTTTGGTGATAATTGTTTACGTGCATGTTACTTGATCAATCTTCTTGATAGTTGTTAATTGTTATTCCGCAACATATTAACAATTTAATTCAAAACAATATTACAAAGATCGTTAAGGGATTGTCAAGATTCTCCCCTTGTTAGGAGAATTTCGTCCCAAAATTTGTTCGTAGTAATTATCGGTATATCAAAATAATGGTCTGTGCATCTCTTAAGAAAGTGTGGAAGTGACATAATACTTATCTAGCGTTGTCTTCCTCCCCTTGTTAAGTTGGACTAGGGCCCTACCGGCGCCTAAAAGAATTTGAAAGGTAGGTTTCGAGGTGTGTTGACCATTATGTCTGCATGACAAGGCCAGTCAGTCGGTTAGTCGGTAACCATAGTGTAGCTACAATGTGTACTAGTAGCCTAGAGTAACTGTAATTCCTACAGTGTTCTTAAAGTCGGTAATAGTCGGTAGTACTTTAGAGTAAGCTAAACTCTATTGTAGTCGTGTAAAAATCATGGGTATCAGGTCATTCGTATTCAAGTGGTAGTGTATACTTTTAAAAGAAAATGCGTTTGTATGTATAAGTATCATCCTATTCTTATAAAGTGTATGTATTCGTACGTTCCAGTATTATTGTATAAAGTATACTTGTCATTTTCGATGGGGTGAGCGTTAACGAGGGTATTATCATGTAAGGTTTTTATATACATACATTCAATATGTATAATGGTGTGGGAAGTAGTTTGTAGGTAAGGCCTATTCATATATATACAATATATAATAGCCTAATCATATATGTATATTCCATATATACATATATATATCCACCTAGTTGTGTCTAGCATAAGACAAATAGGAGTCCCGATTCTCTCGTGGTCAGAGTCAACTAGTGCATTCCTGTTCAACATAATTACTTTCAGATCTTACATCATTTTCCTTTAATTGTACATAGTTGATCAGGCTATGTTAAATTAAATTCGTATAATGTAATCCCTGAACCAGTCATACCTAATAAGGAATACTGCCTAACGGTCATAGTCTAGGCCCACTAAATGCAACCTAGTTCACTATAACCTTAGACTCTGATACCAATCTGTCGCACCCCCAATTTCATGCTTTGCGGAAGCGATTGTTTTTGGGGCGTGACTAATCAAATATCAAGCACAAAGGTTAATAGCAAACGACTCTAAATGAGACGTTTTAGAAAATACATTACATTACCAAAAGTAGTACACAGTTTTAAGTCATAAGTATACATCATTAGCGAGTTCGCAAAATGATTCTGAAGATTTTAAATACATATTCAAAGTACAAAATATAATGCAAGTAAAATCTTCATAAGTGTGTATGCATGCGACTCGTACTAGCTTAGCATATCCTGCGGGCCATTCCTACCCTTGCTGTGTACCTGAGAATGCATCACTAAAAGCGTCAACCAAAAGGTTGGTGAATCACAGGTTTGTAGTAAATAGCAATTAGAATTTGTACACAAAGTAGTACGTAAGTTATCGTACAAGTAAAATCAGTCAGTAGTAATGATATCACAATGTATACATCAGTAAGTAAGTAATTCACAGTTGTAATAAGGTCGGTGTATTTTGCCATGAGCCATCATAGTCGAAGCTTAACAAGTCTGTAATTTGCCCCCGTGAGTGCTGATCCAAAAACACTCATACACAACGAGTAGAAAACACCTGTTTATACGAGTACAGTTCGTGGTGGCGCTACCACCCCGGACGGGGATTGTCAGTCCCATATGGATCCATATACTAAAACTCGCGCTTATTCCATAACTAACAACTATGATTCAGAGGACTTCATTGGATTAAGACGTAACTAATGCAATTCAGTAAGTCTGTAAGTCTGTAGGTCTGTAAGTCAGTATAGTTTGTAAAATAGTAAATTCGTAAAGTAGTATGTCTATCAAGTAGTAATTTACAAGTCGGTAAAACCATACATACATATATGTATACAAGTAGAACAAGCAATGCATCTCCCCCAAAGTAAAGGCAGTAAAAAGGGGCTGTGAGATCACCTGAGTCTAGTAGTATCAAGCAGTAAATCAAGCAATGAGGTTCTCCGAACCAGTAACCTCTAGCGTCCTAAACGCGTAAGGTTAAGTAAGTAAGTGTATATCATTAAGATTATCCATGCTAGTTGTCCACTCAACTAGTTAATGTCCATTAGTCTGTTATTTGTAATTGTTCGTACTTGTAGTCTGTCGTTATGTAAATATGGCCCGTTGGTGACGGTGTGTAATAATAATTCAAGTGTTATTATTATGTATTTCATTTCGTTGTATATTTCTAAAGTATATTTTTCATATGTTTCCGAGTTATTCCAAATATTGTATTTTTGTCATTGACGTTAAATCAAGTTTATCGTGGTATTGTCTGTTGGAAAGTCGGTTATGCAAAGTTAGAGTTGGACACTATTCATGAGACAATAGCGATTTTCGGGAATTACTATTCATGAGACAATAACAATTTACTATTCATGAGACAATAGCGATTATGAGACGGGTTTAAGTACGAAAGTGTTAGTTATTGCGACAATGTGGTTTCATGCGACAATCGAGAAAATACTCAATTATCCGATGATCGATTCCGACAATAAGGTATGCGACAATGGGGTATTGTCGGACACTGTCCATGCGACAATGGGGTATTGTCGGACACTGTTCATGCGACAATGGTATTGTCGCAGGTGTGATTTCCGATTCCGTTTAAGTGTTCGTTTTCGTTTACAAGGTCAGACGCGTTCGGTTTGATTTAAAACTTTTAGGGAAGTATTATAATGGTAAAATGAGTTTATAAAAGTTGTCGTTACGTTACGTGGGTGTTTCGAAGTGTCACTTTTACAAAATTACCAAAACAGCCCTTGTAGTTATGTTTTCCAGATTTTGTACTCGATTGAGCTCTCGATTTGACCCGTTTTTAGTCCGAATCAAGCCTAACCAAAAATCACACATATTCTTCTTGGTGTCCAGTTCATTTATGCACTTTATGATATTTTTATAAGTTAATTTACTATTTTAAACAAAAATGGAAATGAAAAGTGCTCAGGTTGAGTCTAAGAACGAGCTCAGTCCATAGATCGGTTCCTACACAAAATTCCGTGGGGATCTGGTCAAAGTGGTAACATAAAAGTTGTAGCCAACATCTTAACGGTCATTTTTCGTTTAGACTTCGTAAGTTGATTCTTCCTAGAACTCAAGATATGGTCTCGAGAAGGAGGCGGATGTTCCTGTCCGTCGGAACAGTAACGCGCACCTTAACGGAAATATTATTTTAAAATAGCAAACGAAGTCGAAATGTTACGAAATTGGTGTCGTTGGAAAGATAACATCACGAACTACATTTTAGGCTTAATATTCGTTCATTTTTATGTTGAAATCATTTTTATATAATTCGTTGAAGTGGGTTATTTTTCAGGACAGCAAGTATATCTCATGATTTCGAGTTTAAAAACATGTTTCGGTTTAAGTTTTGGACATTATCTTGTTGGTGGTTCATAATAACATGAAAAGGAATGTGTTTCAAGTAAATATAGTAAAGATATAAGGTCCTTACATTGAGTATGAAGATCTAGAACCGGAAATGAAGTGAGAATAACAAGAGCTCCATTTCCTTGTGCTTATCTTCAAAAATGGATGGCGGATGATGGTGGTGCTTATGGTGGTTTGTGACACCCTGCAAAATTTGAGTCCAATTAAGTACAACAAACTCGTGAAATTTACGCAAAATTTGAAACCCAGTACTTTTAAACCAAAAAGTATTACTTAATACGTAGTTGTTTAAAGCTACGTACAAATGTATCGGAATGAACCCGAAAAAAGTAAATAACAAAACTCGGTTATACAAAAATAATTATTAATTCAATTATTAATTACGAGTATTAATATATCTATAACATATAGATAAAATGATTTAAATATACGTTTTATATAAAACGTATTACAAAAGAACAGAAACAATTGTAAAATGTACCCAGAGATCGCAAATCATCAAAATTCTATTTTTCTCAGACATTTGAAAGTATTTGGAACATTACCTCAAAATATGAATTCATAATTTAACTGAAATTTGGCGTCCAATTGGATACGCGCAGTAAAAATATACAAATGGTACAACAGTCTAAAATAATGATAACATTATTATTCTGTTTTTAAATAACGTATCTGAAGAGCACCTACAAAATAAAAATATCAAATATCAAATTTTATATTGCTTGAATTATACCCGTACCCAAAATTTACGGGCCAAAAACTTAAATATATACTCCTCCTCACACCACCAAACTCAAATAATTGAGTTTGGTCTGTGGGTGTTCGAAGGAAGCGGAAGCAGGAAACGAAGAAGGAGCAACAAACCAAAAATCATCATCATCTTCGGGTATCAACAACAACAAGTGAACAACATGGAGTAATAATCATCATCATCTCCATCTTCTTCTTCGTGTTCATCACCGTCATCACCACACTCTCCTCCGGTTCCCGTTTTGATTCGTAAGGAATTTCCCCATTTTTCCTTTGAATTCCGTATTTATATAGCTTATATAAACATGTAATTGTGTTCTATAAAAGAATTATATCCAAAGATTTGATTGGAACTGGTTTTGGGTGATGATCGGTCGAACAGACCTGAAGAAAGCAACAGACCCGAACGGGTGAGAAACCCAACACGGACGGGTGAGTTAACCCACCCGAACGGGTGAGATCAACAACCCGGAAGGGTCACAAAGTATACCCGAACGGGTATGGGACCCCTACCCGGACGGGTAACACCCAACTAGACCGACATCTTTTGTAGTTTTGTAGCCCTCTGAGTCGCGGTCATTTGGGCAGGTGGATCGTCTAAATCTGAGTTCGTATGAGGGAGATATGGCCAAAACGGTGCAGCCATGTCAAAACAGTTTCACAACGAACTTTTTATATATATACATATATATACACGACGAATGTTTTACAAAAACAAACCGAATTATGTTTTTGAAATATAATTTCAATTCCATCATCAACGGGCCGTACTTATTTACAAAACTCAAACAAGAACACAAATCGAATACTTTGGACAAGATTTAAACCGGATGAACACACATATGGATAGTTTATTTAAACGTCCGCTTACTTATATAACCTCGTGTATTTAGGACACTAGGAGATTACTATTTGGATCACACGCGCATTTAGGAATGCTAGCACCCAAAGGTGAGTTCACAGCCCCTCTTTTTAATGTTTTACAGCTTTTAAAACTTGGTGTGAAAAACATAGCTAACATTTTTGCTATAACATGCAATAACTGTTCATAATTGCGTTGGTGCCTATGTGTTATATAATTGCTTTGGTGCCTATGTGTTATTTAAATTGCTTTGGTGCTTGTGTGCTACTGATTATATGTGGATACTTATAGGCCCTTGTACGAACTGTACGATTGGATATTTGTTTTCCTACAAACCTTTACGTACGAAACTTATTTGACTCTCATGTCAACAACTCGCAAACGAACATGGATAAACAAACCACTTTACAAACATAAAACCTGTGAATTCACTCAACAATTTTGTTGACGTTTTACTATGTTTTTCAGGTAACTAGCAGCACAGATAAGACTGCACGCATATGGAGTTAGACGACCCGCGACTAATTAGGATGCCACATTTTGGGACACTTAAGATTTTTTTGTATAAATGATTTACATTAATCATATTTATTAAATCTTCTTTCGGAGACTGTGTATTTTATACAGATTGTATTTTATAATACTATTCTACGACTTTAGCGAGTTGTAGTCATTTTTGTTACAAACAAAACTCATAAATGGCATCTTAAATTATTGTTCAGCAATAATCATAAGCTCTGATCTGGCATGATGTTCAACGTTAACGTCAGCACCCCCGCACATACTAATGCATCCGCTAATCGCGCGTTGACCGCGTTGACCGAATTTTGGGGTGTCACAGATTGGTATCAGAGCCATTGGTTATAGCGAACTAGAAGTCTTTAAGTGACCTGAAAGCCTTAGAGACCTAGACTATAGCCTTGGCTAGAACATGCATGCACACATTTGCATACGCCTAACTCACTGTATGACAACTATTGTCGCAATGCGTTTAGATGAATAATTCCGTGTCCCTACTCGCGATTTCTCAAATATGGTTGGGATAACAATGGCAACTCGATACACGAGAAACCAATCAACCAACACCATCACACACTTAATCTATAAAAACGTTATCTTCTGATGTAAAGTTAATCTGACTTGTATTCCCTGAAACAAACTACACTTGAGGCAGTCAATCCCACTTGAGCATTAGAAGAATGCTGGAGGGCACTTTTATCATATTAAAAGTCTGAAACTCTTCCCATACATACACCTCCCACTTTTATGGGCAAACATATATAAAACTAATGGTACCTACCTTAGTTATTATATTTCACATACCAGTTACGAAACTTCCTGACACACAAAATAATACTCAGAGAATTACAAAGCCCTTCCCTGATTAGGATGGAGACATCATCTCCACTAGCAAACGACTCGAGCCTATTAAAGGACACATGAACTTGGATGACGAAAATGCCTATGCTACTCATGCCCGAGAATATATGCTAGGAGAGCATTCTCGAGTGGTGGTGAGTAAAGCTAAGGTTAGAAACGACTTTGATACGAAATGCAACAAGTAACCATCAACGTTTCGAACTAATATATGAATTGATGGTGAACAGAATTATACTATTGGGGGACACCCATTGATTAGACTCACGTACGAATGACCTTGTAAGGAGAAACAAAACTTAGGACTTTGTAATGAAACGACTACACACAAGATCTTCAAACTATTTTAAAAGCTTTCAAGCTTTTATACCAATTAAAGTTATGAAACGACAACTGTTATATTACTATTGAAAACTTGATTCACCCGACTGACATGGGTACTCAATCTTACTGTTAAGGATCAAGGGACACTAACACTCCCTACTAATTAAATCTCTACTGCTTGAGCGAATATTTGCGAATAGGATGCCGATATTCCTACAACGACTATTAGGATACAAATACTATAGTACTAATGTCAAGATTTGATGACTAGTCGGTCATAGTTGACTAATACGTAAACAAACTCTCACTTTCTAAAGGACCGAACAAATTCTCGCTAAACATTAAACGATTGAGACTGACAACTCATCAGTTGAATGGACGGAGGAAACAAACGAAATTCGCGACACGTATCGGAGTAACGAGCCTTAAGTACTACAAGAACAAACATAGGAAGGTGTCGTTATACACCAATCAAGCAGGAGTCTCAAACAACCACTAGGGTAACTAGACACAATTATGTGAAACAAACTCCTCCCCACAAATGACAAACTTATTATGACAATTTTTATAAAAATTGCCTACGAAAATACTTTACTATATTTTTGGATAACAATCCAACTACAAATATGTTTTGGATAACAATCCAACTACAACTATATTTTGGATAACATTCCAACGAGAACGATATTTTGGACAACATTCCAATAAAAACTATATTTTGGATAACATTCAAACGGAAACTATGAGTTTTGAATAACATTTCAACAAACACTTCGGATAAGAAACCGGAGAATGTACCGGTGATGTTTAATACTGGAGTACGCACCAGTACGCATTTATAGACCGTAGAACGACCGCTATTATTTTGAATTAACCGGAGAATGTACCGGTAATGCTTTGATATACCGGAGAACGTACCGGTAATGCTTTGATATACCGAAGAACGTACCGGTAATGCTTTGATATACTGGGGAACGTACCAGTAAGGCTTTAAACCGGAGAACGACCGGTAGATTAACTGGAGAACGACCAGTACTATTACAAACCGGAGAACGACCGGTAGACTTTGGAAATGTTGATCCTTAGTTGGATCAGCCTGTGTTTCCTACGATAACTACTTTGGGAAATGTTATTTTTAATAAATAGCCTGTGTTTCCTACGATAACTACTTTGGGAAATGTTATTTTACTAAATAACCTGTGTTTCCTATAAACTATTACTTTAGGGAATGTTTCTCTAAATTGATAAACTTGTGTTACCTACAAAGCAAACAACTAAACTATATTAGGGGCAGACATCCCACTTAAATTGTAATTTGGGTAGACATCTCAACTAAATTGTATCTTGGGTGACATCCCAACGAAATCTTACTTTTGGACGACAATCCAACAAAATGGAATTGATTGAATCCTAACACCGTCACCGAGATGTTGTGGAACACGATGACTTAACTGTTAGAATTTGACTCACGTAAACTAGATGACAAAAACGCTATAGAACTAACCGATGGTAAGTTGATCAAATCAGGAGAAATAGTACCGGGATGTATCCTAACGTTTGAGGGTCATCTCTTCGAAATAGACTTACTATCGGTAGAGTTGAGAAGTTTCGACATCATAGTCGGTATGGACTAGTTGTCAAGGAATCAAACTGGGGTTGCATGTTGGATACGTTGGTACAATTACCACTATCCATTATCTCCGACAGAGATAAGCGCTTTACATTTCGCATCTGACAGTTGGCACTGGGTACTCATCCCGATAGAAGTACTACCTACCAACCACAAACCGATGGCCAGAGCGAACGAACGATACAAACGCTTGAAGACTTATTACGAGCATGTGTGATTGACTTTGGGGATAAGTGGGATACTCACTTACCTCTAACAAAATTTTCTTACAAACAAAAGTTATCACATCAACATACAAATGGCACCGTTTGAGGCGTTATATTGACGTCAGTGCCGATCACCACTCATTGGAGAGAGTTGGGTGACAGACAACTATCTGGTTCGTAGATTGTCCAGGAGACTACGGACAATATATTTCAAGTACTTAACTAACTGAAAACAGTGTGAGACTGATAAAAGAGTTTCACCGATAATCGCTGTAAACCTCCTGAATTTCAAGTAGGTGACGAAGCTCTACACAAAGTATTGCCCCGGAAGGGGGTCGCACAACTTGGGAAAACTTAACCCACGAAATATTTGGGACCTTTCAAAAATCCTTGTAAGGATTGGTCCTAGACTCACAACTAAACCTATCTCGAGAGCTTAACAACATTTTTGACACTTTCCAATTTTCTAATTTGGAAAAGTGCCACTCCGGCGATAAATTAATCATTTTGCTCGACGAAGTTCTTGACACAACAATAACAACTATGGGGATAACTACGAGTCCCACTACGGGAACAACTACAATAACAAATATGGGAACAACTATGATAACAACTACGAATTCCACTATGATAACAACTACGATCCCATCTATGCTTTTGGAATACTTTGATTCGGTACATATGCAAACTTTGGAAACTTAGGCAACTTTGAACGCCACGATGGCAACCTCGCATTCTCTAGAGAACTTAACTCATTAATTTTGGTTGACACTAAACGCATGTTACTCTTTCCTCGATGCCACCTCTTTTGATTTAACATCAAGAGCATCATAGGAATAACATATCTAGATCAACGTTAAACTCAAGGTCTGCATTCAGCAGACGAGCCAACTCACTAGGTTGTCAACCGATTAGTCACGATAGGACTACACTGTAAACAACCATCCTATGACAACTATTTAGCCAAGAAACGACTATCTTACAAATGGTTAACTTGTAATCACGATATAACTATGATTCGAACTATGAAATGGTCGGAACACGACTACTATGATATAACTATTATGATGGATCACAACATAAGTCATGGATGATTAACAACGTCGATGTAAGCTACCAATACCAATGGTAACTATGCACCTGTGAACTAATGAGCAGACATTAGTCCCTCGGATGTGAAAGGTCATCACATAGAAAGCCTCTTCTCTATTTTGCTTTAGTTGCCAGCAGGGCACTAGCCTAACAAGGGGAGGAAGACAAACCCGACTAAACGTCACACTACTTGACACATACCCAGCTATCATTGGGTGATACACCTATCGACACACAAGGCTATTATATATATGTATATTTATATATAGACCCCACTCCCAACTACACTTGTGAGCTACGAAACGGTCAAGGAATGACTACCTTCAAACTCGATCTAGGCAATGTAGGCCTACTCTCAGTCAAAAGACTTAGCTACAACTGAGTTATGAGGTAAAGTGCATATGCAAATAACTCATTACATAACTTAAATTTCGAGGACGAAATTTCTTTAACAAGGGGAGAATGTGACACCCTGCAAAATTTAAGTCCAATTAAGTACAGCAAACTCGTGAATTTTACGCTAATTTCCTGGTTAAGTTTAAACAAAACTTTTTGATGTAATGTAAGCCTAGCAAGCCCAGTACTTTTAAACTAAAAAGTATTACTTAATACGTAGTTGTTTAAAGCTACGTACAAATGTATCGGAACGAACCCGACAGAAGTAAATAACAAAACTTGGTGATACAAAAATAATTAATAATTTAATTATTAATTACGAGTATTAATATATCTATAACATATAGATAAAATGATTTAAATATACATTTTATATAAAACGTATTACAAAAGAACAGAAAACAATTGTAAAACGTACCCAGAGATCGTAAATCATCAAAGTTCTATTTTTCCCATACATTTGAAAGTATTTGGAACATTACCTCAAAATATGAATTCATAATTTAACTGAAATTTGGCGTCCAATTGGATACGCGCAGTAAAAATGTACAAATGGTACAATAGTCTAAAATAATGATAACATCATTATTCTGTTTTTAAATAACGTATCTGAAGAGCACCTACAAAATAAAAATATCAAATATCAAATTTTATATTGCTTGAATTATACCCGTACCCGAAATTTACGGGCCAAAAACTTAAATATATACTCCTCCTCACACCACCAAACTCAAATAATTGAGTTTGGTATGTGGGTGTTCGAAGGAAGCGGAAGCAGGAAACGAAGAAGGAGCAACAAACCAAAAATCATCATCATCTTCGGGTATCAACAACAACAAGTGAACAACATGGAGTAATAATCATCATCATCTCCATCTTCTTCTTCGTGTTCATCACCGTCATCACCACACTCTCCTCCGGTTCCCGTTTTGATTCGTAAGGAATTTCCCCATTTTTCCTTTGAATTCAGTATTTATATAGCTTATATAAACATGTAATTGTGTTCTATAAACGAATTATATCCAAAGATTTGATTGGAACTGGTTTTGGGTGATGATCGGTCGAACAGACCTGAAGAAAGCAACAGACCCGAACGGGTGAGAAACCCAACCCGGACGGGTGAGTTAACCCACCCGAACGGGTGAGATCAACAACCCGGAAGGGTCACAAAGTATACCCGAACGGGTATGGGACCCCTACCCGGACTGGTAACACCCAACTAGACCGACATCTTTTGTAGTTTTGTAGCCCCCTGAGTCGCGGTCATTTGGGCAGGTGGATCGTCTAAATCCGAGTTCGTATGAGGGAGATATGGCCAAAACGGTGCAGCCATGTCAAAACAGTTTCACAACGAACTTTTTATATATATACATATATATACACGACGAATGTTTTACAAAAACAAACCGAATTATGTTTTTGAAATATAATTTCAATTCCATCATCAACGAGCCGTACTTATTTACAAAACTCAAACAAGAACACAAATCGAATACTTTGGACAAGATTTAAACCGGATGAACACACATATGGATAGTTTATTTAAACGTCCGCTTACTTATATAACCTCGTGTATTTAGGACACTAGGAGATTACTATTTGGATCACACGCGCATTTAGGAATGCTAGCACCCAAAGGTGAGTTCACAGCCCCTCTTTTTACTGTTTTACAGCTTTTAAAACTTGGTGTGAAAAACATAGCTAACGTTTTTGCTATAACATGCAATAACTGTTCATAATTGCTTTGGTGCCTATGTGTTATATAATTGCTTTGGTGCCTATGTGTTATATAATTGCTTTGGTGCCTATGTGTTATTTAAATTGCTTTGGTGCTTGTGTGCTACTGATTATATGTGGATACTTATAGGCCCTTGTACGAACTGTACGATTGGATATTTGTTTTCCTACAAACCTTTACGTACGAAACTTATTTGACTCTCATGTCAACAACTCGCAAACGAACATGGATAAACAAACCACTTTACAAACATAAAACCTGTGAATTCACTCAACAATTTTGTTGACGTTTTACTATGTTTTTCAGGTAACTAGCAGCACAGATAAGACTGCACGCATATGGAGTTAGGCGACCCGCGACTAATTAGGATGCCACATTTTGGGACACTTAAGATTTCTTTGTATAAATGATTACATTAATCATATTTATTAAATCTTCTTTCGGAGACTGTGTATTTTATACAGATTGTATTTTATAATACTATTCTACGACTTTAGCGAGTTGTAGTCCTTTTTGTTACAAACAAACTTCATAAATGGCATCTTAAATTACTGTTCAGCAATAATCATAAGCTCTGATCTGGCATGATGTTCAACGTTAACGTTAGCACCCCCGCACATACTAATGCTTCCGCTAATCGCGCGTTGACCGCGTTGACCGAATTTGGGGGTGCTTATGGTGGTTGATGGTGGTGTAGTGGAGGATGGAAAAACCAGCTGAAAATCGTGGCTATAGAGAGAGGAAAGAGGGAGAGAGAGTAGAGAATGATTGAATGAGGATGGTGAGGATGGTGGTTGGGTTTTAAGGTCAAACAAGGAACCAAGACAAGATCCTAAAATCATGCGGGAGTGTTTGGGCTGATTCAGCTGATTTCGGGTGGGTCCCACCCTCATGTGGGTGTGTTAAATTGTTCCCCAAAGTCACGCTCCGTGCGGTGTTCGTTTACCCGGTCGTTTCATCGTTCGTTTAATCGTATAACGTTTTATAGGATACATTTTGTTCTCGGTTTAAAGCACGATATTTTTAGTAACAGTTTTACTCAAAGTAGTGTATTCAAGTTACTAAAATAATATTCGGGTTTTGGTTTGGTCGCCGGTCTCGAATCGTGTGTTTATTCGAATTGTGTAACGTTTTTAAACGTTATGATTATACGCGTGTAATCGCGTTATTTTTACTTGAAGTATTTTATCAAAATACTTAATAATAAGTTATAAAAATATAACTTTAGTTTATTTCGTCGGTCGGGCGCGTTTCGTGCATTTTTGTCGCGTTCGTTTACATTTTAAGCAAAATGTACGTGTTCGTTATATTATAAACATAATATAAAGTAATAATTAACGTTATTAAATACTTCCATATCATTTAATAATAGTTTCACCAACTTCCATTTTAAGTTTCTGCGTTCTGTTAGATTCGCATATACACGATTATTAAACAATCGTTTAACGTTATTATATATATTTATATATATAATAATTGTACACTTCAGTAGTTTGAGTATATAATACTTGAAATAAAAGTTTAAATTTTAACCAAATTTTGGGTCATTTTTGACCGGGTGTCACAAATGTTGACACCCATATCTGCAAGCAACCACCGTAACCAAACAATTTCGCAAGTATTAACAGCCATGGCTCGATACTCAGCTTTAGTTGAAGATCTAGAAGTGACATTTTGTTTCTTACTTTTCCACGAGATAAGAGAATCACCAAGAAAAACACAAAATCCAGTGGTTGACTTACGATCAGTAGAGTCACTATCCCAATCAGCATCACAATACGCACGTAAGTCTAATGAAGACGTAGAGGGAAACAATAATGTCTGATTATTTGCGTAAATTGATTTTTAGTCATTTTAAATTGCTTTTATAATGTTGAGTGTTGACATTGGGTTGTGCTACAAGTACTATCATTGTCTGTGGAAGTATTATTTGTGCATCTTTGAATAAGTTCATTCTCTATGAAATTCTTTCATATTCTGGAGTAAATATTGGAGAAGCTTTTCTTCATAATTTCTTCTTCAAACGTTATTTATAACTACTTCAAAAATTGTATAGTTACTAAACATAAACAAATACATCAACCAATTATATATATATTTTTTAGCAAAACCCGTGTTAGAACAACCATTCCAAATTTGAAGCTATGGGAAGCTGGCGTTTTTTCCATTTTACCGTGAGCATCGCGGGTTCTATTCATTTACTACATGTATTTTTCACACTAGCATGAACACCCTAAGGCTTAAGTGACATATTTTGTAAAGTGTTTAAAACCCATTGATAGTTTAAATGATTCTCTAAAGTCGTTTCAGTTTCCAAAAAATGTTGCATTCTTTAATCATTTATTTGAGTGGGTCGTTTGATCCAAACAAATAAACCATAAAGAGAACCAAAAAGATCATACCTTTTAATAAATAATAAATAAAACAATTTATTAATCAATAAAGCAATCACATATTTACTATTTTAACAAGAATTTACATATTATATAAAAAATAAAAATTCAACAAAACCAATTAAAACATCATTTAACTTAATTTTTATTATTTAACAAACACAAATATTAAAATTCGTGTTTTCGCAAGGTCTCACCTAGTTTAGAAGTAAAAAGATGATGAACAGCAGAACAGGTCATACCTTATTTATAGAATTATAGTGGAATTAATGCATCATAATGTGCTTTCTAGGCATACCCAGTAGTCATGGAATTTGATATAGGCCGGTCCATAATCACTGGACCTTTTCCAGGCCCAAAGCACTGATGTAGTTAAGCCCATTTTGAGTCTAGGTTCTATCAGAGACCGGGCATGCATAGTCGAGGGTTCATTGTATGAAGTTAACTAGATCTTTCATGTTCACATTTCGCATTGGGATAGGCTATTGTTGAGATCAATTTTAACATATATGCCTACCGGTATCGAAATGTATTTACAACTATCGTGTTACTTGAGACAAAAGTATATATTTAATGTGGTGTGTGCAATTTAACCTTTAAAAGGTGATTACGCCACTTAGAACTTATCAAAATTCATAAGTCACTTTAACATCATATGTAGTATCTTCAATGATTACGGTGTATTATTTATTTAGACGATTACAAAATAAATAAAAGGTTAAAAGGTAAAATAGTAAAATAAGTAAAAAACAGTTTAGGCTACAAATAAAACTAAATTACCATAATTTGTTGTTAAGAGAAAAAGTTCAAGAATGTATTTTAACTTTACGTCGATAAGAGAAATTAATGAAAAGAAGTTATTGAAAATTGAAACTCATAGATTGTTTACAAAAAAATAAAAACAGAAATCAGGATGCCATCACCAAGATTTGAACTTGATATTAAGGGATCGTTATAGACCCTCCAAATTTTTCATTAATTTGCAATGTTATTCGAGGAGTATCCACACAACTAACTCAACTTGGTCAACCCCTCAACGTGTAGTATGTGTGCAACTTGTTGTATAGAGTGGAGAGGTGTTAAGTATTCAATTTGAAACCATTTAATCCGAACACCGAACCAAATCAAATACAAATTTATAATGGGTTTTTCGATAAATTAGAATTGAAACCGAATTCGATATTCAGTTTAAGGCATAGTGGAGTCATTCTCTTCAGGTGTCTTCATTCTTGCAGGGAAAACATAGGCACGATGGAGTCTTTCTCTTCGTCTTAGGTGTCTTTGTTCTTGGCAAGACGAAAGGAAGACGGCCGTCGGGCCAAATTTTAATATATTCTTTTTGTGTGTGCGCGTGTGTGTTTTGGGTATATATTAAAGGCATTACCGGTAATGTGGGACTCAAAAAGTTCAGTCTTTCATGTGATTATAGGCAATGTTCAGTCTTAGTTCAGTCCTTCTGAAAAAGTGGCGCTGACCTGAGTTCAGTCCTTCTGTCTTAGCTATCACGATCGAGTGATCTTACGATCACTACCAAAATAGAACGTGACAATGTAATTCGGACTAAAAGCAACATGTCAATAGCTACATAATCAAATGAGAAGACAGAGTTATTTATGTGAAAGTAACCGTTAAAGATGTTTAACCATCAAAATATAGCCTAGTGGTTGGCATCCTGATATTCTCACAAGAGGTCTTAGGTGTCGCACCCCCAAATTCGTACAGCGGAAGTAAAGCACGAGGCGCGACTAATCACGTATCATAACACAAAGATTACATTAAACGACACTATATGCAACGTTTATAAAACCGTTTCAAAATATTACATTCATATCCAAATGTATACATAAGCTGCGAGTTCGTGAAATGGTCCTAGAGATTCTAGTACATAACTATTATTACAAAAAGTAATGCACGAAAATCTCCAATGTATGTAAACCATGCGACTCGAGCTAGAAAGTCCTGGAGTAATCCTACCCCTGTTGTGTACCTGAGAATACATACTAAAAGGGTCAACGCAAAGGTTGGTGAGCTCACAGGTTTATCAGTAAAGTAATCGTTATGAACCACAAGATTTATCAGTTGTCGTAAAATAGTATTATACAATTGCGATGAGCTCATAGTCGAAGCTTAACAGTAAGAGCGGTACAACCAAGTACCGTAAGTTTTCCCCCGTGAGTGCTAATTTAAAACACCCATAAGAAACAAGTATCAAACTCCCGTTTCTACGGAACGGTTCGTGGTAGTGCGTGCTACCCAGTCCTGAATGGATCCATCCTACTAATACTCAGGCTTAAGTACATAACTAACAACTATGATGGGAGGACTTCAGTGGATTATGTCGTGACTCATGCAATCCATATAAAGGTAAATCAGTAGTAGTACTTGTGTTCATTTGTAAAACAAAGTATGTATCCTCACCCCGAGGTAAAAACAGTAAAAAAGCAGTGCTATGAGACTCACCTGAGTCTAGTAGCGTAAAGTAGTGATCAAGCAAGTAGGTTCTCCGAGCCCGTAACCTCTAGTGCCCTAAACGCATAAGGTTAATCAAGTAGATGTCTCAAAAGACCATCTAGGCTAGTTGTCCACTCAACTAGGTAACGTCCAAGTATTTATTTAGTGTTTGCGTTTATAGTTTTGAAAACGTGTACTGCCCGTTGGTGACGTTATGTAATAGTTTCTGAAAACATCATTATTATGCTTGTTTCGTTGTATACTTATAAAAGTATATGTGTTTGCGTGTACAAGTAGTGTCGTATATAGCATATTTGTTGTTACGCTGATTCGATTCTTGGTTAATGGACTTAGGTTGCTAACAGACTATTCAATTCATAAAAAAATTAAATTGTAGGGTAAAGGGTCAACTCGCAAGTCTCAATTCGCAGGTCAGAAAGTCAACTCGCAAGTCTCAATTCGCAGGTCAAAAAGTCAACTCGCAAGTCTCAACTCTCAGGTCAAAAGGTCAACTCGCAGGTCTCAACTCGTGGTCAAAAATTCAACTCGCAAGTCTCAACTCGCGGGTTAAAAAGTCAACTCACAAGTCTCAACTCGTGGTCAAAAAGTCAACTCGCAAGTCTCATCTCGCAGGTCAGTTTCTGGGTCATTTTCTAGGCTCGATTTCACCAAGTTAAAGTCCGACAAAAATTCCGAGAAAAATCACGGTTCATCACCTATGTCTTAACTACTTTGTGTAATTTTTCTAGAATATTTAGACATCTACAAGTCGGTCAAAAAATTGGTAAGTCCCCCGAGGTCCAAAATTATCTCACCCCCAATTTCGGTAATCGTGGTTAGCGGAAGGAATTGTGTGTAAGTGGGGGTGTTGACGTCAATATTTGACATTCATGCATCAGAGCGTATGATTATTGCTGAATAGTAGGATGCCATCCTACTTCGTCGTGGGTCGCCTAATTTCATATGCATGCATTCTTACTTGTGCGCTAATTCCCTGAAAAACACAGTAAAAAGGTCAACAAAATTGTTGAGTGATTTCACAGGTTTGTATGTATAGCGTTATAAACCAAGTTGTTTATAAATCATTAGAACTCGTCTAATTATAATAGTGGAAAAACAATTCCAATTTGTTGTTTGTAGAAAACACAGGTTATTACAATTAAGAATAACATTTCCCAACTAATTTGTAAGAATTCCATTCTTAATAATAGTTGTTTGTTTTGTAGGAAACGCAAGTTTAACCAATTAAGGGAAAACATTTCCTAAATAATAGTTTGTAGAAAACACAGGTTAATCCAATCAAGGAAAACATTTCTATAAGTACTCATTTGTAGGAAAACCTTTCCTATTAGTTGTATAGTTTTGTGGGAAATATAGACGATGATCCCCCTAAGGTGAGCTAAAACTTTAGGGTTAAAGTAATGACACCTAGTGCTATAACCAATCCACGACTTGTGTAATGTTTTTACCTCAGTAACAGGTAAGTATACGCTCCTCGTTACGACTGCCGTCGTGTGTTTGGAATGACAAACGAGTTATATCCGTGGGAGGGCTGTCACCTTGATAGTACTATCCGTATACTCAGTGGCTAGAGTCACCTAGCTAATGCTTATAGGTTGCAAGCACTGAGACTTCTGTGCACTACAACTACCTCATGTAAACCTAGGTTCGTACCAAGATGCGTTGTCTTATTCCCAAAAATAGTATGAAAAGTCAATTCATGTATAAACAGTTCAAGTAAATACAAGATAGTATTTATAAATAGTTATTGCATGCAGTAGCAAAGACAATTGCTATATTTTTCATACCAAGTTTTAAAAGCATTTAAAAACAGTGAAAAAGGGGCTGTGAACTCACAGTAGAAGCAGTGATATGAAAGCTAGCAGTTCGTAGTAAGCATCACCCGGTAAGTCAACCTATACGTAAGAAATGTATTAACATACGTATTTGACGGTTGGTCAAATTATGTTAATAATGTGATTGCTTTAGAAATATCGTTTGTTTCAAAATTGTGTACGATTCGTTGGTGATGATATTCAAAGGTTCGTTTGTTTTCGCACGCGCAATTGTTGATTGTGTCGTATAAAACCATTGTGCAAATGTTTGTTGTCCATACGTATATATATATATATATATATATATATATATATATATATATATTTATATATAGTACGTACACTTTATCGTCGTAAAATAATGTTTTACCGGTACGTTCTACTCGTTCCCATATATTCCGTTTATGTAATAATTAATTGTTATCGTTTCAAAAATCGTTTATTGTCGTACTCAAATATTATATAAATATCTGTTGCGCGAAAGTATATATATATATATATATATATATATATATATATATATAATTTGTTTTAAGTTCGTTGTATATATATATATATATATATATATATATATATATATATATATATATATATATATATATATACATAGTTAAAGTCGTAGAGTGTGTGTGTGTGTGTGTGTGTGTGTGTGTGTGTGTGTGTGTATATATATATATAAGATTAGTACATCGTATATGTATAAATACGTACGTTTCATTTGTTGCAAAAATATATCTATCCGTATTTAGATATGTACCCGTATAACTTTCTCGTTGTGTATATATATATATGTAGAGTTAATTGTTACATACAGAAATGTTAATTACAAAAATTTGGTTGTTTTCGTTTGTTCCGTCGTAGATATATATTTATCCGTATTTTTTGTCGTTGTGTAAATATATATAATTATATATCTATAATTAATAGTAATAATAATATTTATGTTAGTATTAATGATAATAGTCATAAATAATAACATATACGTGTCCGTCCTTGATGTAGGAGATGTAGGAACAATATCCTCCTATACACGTGTATATCTATATCTAAAAAACTCAATCCTTTCGTTGTATTAAGTAACCTGTTCGGTTGAGATATCATAGCCGTCCGGCTATCAATATCTAGCCGATCGGTTAGGTGTTACCCACCCGATCGGTTCACAAATGATACCCGATCGGCTAACCAAATCCTCTGTACAGAAATTCAGTTCGCAACCAAGTTTTTAAATCCGCATCAATCTTTAGTTTCTAGCTATGATTTTAGTTAAGTTTGCACCAAAGTTGTAGATTTATAACACACTAACTTTTACCAAGTGATTTTACCCATTTATTACACTTATACACATACCGAATTTTTATACAGACAAAGTTTCTGGGTTCAAAAATTAAATTTCTAACATCAATAATTCACTCGGTTGTCGTTAAATTTCATACACAATCTTTCATAATCATGAAATATATACTTAATATAACAACAAATTTATGAAAATAAAATGCAATAGTTAAGTTCCTCACAGTGATTTAAAAGGAGGATGATGAAGCTGAGATGGTGATGATGATAATGGTCTGATGATGATGAAGAAGATGATGAGGATGATATAGAGATGATGATGATTATGTTATTATTGTCGTTGAAGGTGATGATATTGTGTTCTTGCTCCTTGCTTGCTTCTGCCGATGGAACTTCACAGAGAAGAAATTGGTGTATGAATTATAGGTAATGGTTATGGAGTTAGATCACAGAGTGAGGGAAAGGAGGATATAAAAGGATACGGGGTCGAGTTTTTCAACTGAGGTATGGCAGGGTACAGTAGTGTGTCCGAAGATATATTTTTTTACGGGTAGTAAAAGTTTAGGTTTTTAGCCCGTTAATTTCGTGTACGGGTCCAATTATTTGTTAATTTACATTTAATATTTGTAAATTCATCTTGAAGTATTGTCCCAAATACTTTATTAGAAATAATAAAAATGAAATTTTTATTATTTTTTATTATTGGGTACGTTTTATATTCTTTCAGTCGCGTGCGACACGTTTTATCTAAAACGTATATATGTTTCGTTTTCCTTTCATATTTCGTTGCTCACGAAATATTTTTAACTAAGTAACTATTTAAAAATAGTTTTGCGTTCTCTCTCATTTTTGTATCACCAACAATCGTATTTGTTTTTGTTGGGTTCCTTCCGATAATGTTTCGTATAATTATTTTATAATCATAAATAGTTATAAATAATTATAAATTTCGTAATACTTTTTGTCCAAAAGATTTGGGCACGCTAGACTTATCTCACATCGTTAGTTTAGTTTGAACTTTCGTAGGGAATTAGCGTAAGAAATGCATGAAATTAAGTATAAGTCTATACCTAATTTGGAGGAATGTCACATTCTCCCCCCCGTTAGTGAAATCTCGTCCCGAGATTTAAGTTGAGTCGTGAGTCTCGGTCACGCGCTCGAAAAGACGAGGATATTTCTTTCGCATTTCATCCTCTCGTTCCCAAGTAAATTCTGGGCCACGTTTCGAGTTCCAACGAACTTTGATGAGTTTAATCCGACCACGTCGGAGTTTCTGTGTTTTCGTATCCTTAACCTCGAAAGGTTCCTCCACAAAGTTGAGTTTTGAGTCAATGAAAACTTCGCCAGGAGGGATGATTAAATTTTCGTCAGAAAGACACTTTTGAGGTTACTAACGTGGAAAGTGTCGTGGATACTGCTAAGCTCTTGTGGCAGTTTGAGTTTTAAGCGATAGGACCAATCCTCGCAAGGATTTCAAAAGGTCCAACATATCGCGGGTTTAGCTTTCCTCATTTACCAAATCGTGCTACTATAACACCCCTCATTTATACTTATTTAAATATAGTAAATCGGAAGCGTAAGTCCAAATAGATAATAATAATTTACATCGTTTTATCAACATATAAAATTCAACATTTTCAAAACATAATTTCTCAACAGAGGTGTTATATAAAACATGTTAAAACATTATTTTATACAAATCCGCTATCAGAGTAATGCCTCGTGGTCAAACATTCCTTCTAAACCAGCTTCTTGCCCAACCAATATAATAGCAAAACCCTGCAAGAAGTGTTAATGTGGGGGATTAGCATAAAGCTAAGTGAGTAGATAACTAATCAACAGGCTAACTTAGCTCAACAACTTTGCATACAACAATTAACACATAACCAACAAAGTAGACAATACCACCATTTAACAAAGCAACAGGGCAACAGTTCAACTGGTCAACTTATCATCAAAACAACTATTCAACAAGCAACTGACTCCATAATGAGGCATCGGTGGCTCTGGGGATAACCATAATACCCGGGAGGCTCCCCAAGAACACTTACCCAACCATATCCGTATGGCCATAACGGACGAGACCGATAGCTAGTGGTTATTCTCAACTAACACAGGAGGTGTGTTAAACCTTGAATAACCGACTAGCCCAACCAACAGTTCAACAACTCGTTGACCTCATTAACAACTGATGCCCGAAGGCCAACAACAAGTCCAGTGATCACATAATCAACAAATCACATATTCATCAGGTCAACGTTATTATATCAACCATATTATTACTAACTATAATAATCATCATGGCAACTACAATAGTAATAATATGTTACTTGTTGTAACCAAACTCGTTACAACCAAGTTATACTGAGGATTAGAGATCCACTCACCGACCACCTCAGGCATCCACTCAGTAGTCTAATATCACTGAGCCTTCTGCGCATCTGAGAATACAACAGAATAAACAAGTTAGTCACTTGTCTCAAGATTTACGCAATACTCCGAATTATTCAACTTCATATGAATTAACACAATCACCATATAATCCATTAAAATCATAATGATCATCACAATTCCCATGAACACTTAATTAAGTTATAGCTTAACTCCTATTAATCATCATTAAGAATCAACTATTATCAATTATTCACTAATAACATCAACTTGAAAACATTGATTTTTCCAAAATCAACTAACCCACAACTTTATTAATGATTATATATCAAGTTCATCATTTCTAGAATAAGTCCTAGCTTATAAACATGATTACATTATCAACTAACCTTTATAACATGATTACAAGCTTTAATTCATGGATAATCAACTAACCCATCACTTTATATATAATTATACATGAAATTTACATCTCCAAGCTAGGGTTTATATTACTTTGCTCATATAATCATCAACTAACCACTATTAAATCATTACAAGTTTCAATTTCAAGATAGTTATCATAATTTCATCATAAACCACAAGAACCCTAGTTGATTTCACAAACCCTAATTTATTTATTGCTACTCATCATCATCAATAAGCTCAAATAACATCAATTTAGCAACCTCAACCTTTAATTTCGAATTTAAAGTCCTTACTTTACAAAAACCCCAAACCCCAAATTCTAGGGTTTATATAAATTCAAGAAATTGAGACTTACAATGAATTAGGGGATGAAAGGATGATTCAATTCTCGGTATTGAAGCTTGAATCTATGCTCTAGGACTTCAATTTGATGATTCTCCATGGATTTAGGGTTTGGTGTTTCTTGTATGAATGTATGTATATGATCGTACGTATGTATGTATATATGGATATGTTTAAAACAAACACCGACTCAAAGATTGAGTCTATTACATAATTGCTCAAATTTCTTTCCCCGTACTTATTATTGTCCGGAACTTAAAAACCATTTACGGGGAAATATTATTTTATTTTACCGTCATCTAAATTAAATTAAAACACGTAATAATCTATTAGTCACAATAAATTATTTGACTCTTTTACTCATTTATTTTCAAATAAAACAACGAACTTATTTTCTGACACATTAATAATAATTCACAGTCATAAAAAATATTGATATACAACAAGACCCAAGAACTGGGTGTTACAAATCTCCCCTCCTTAAAGAGATTTCGTCCTCGAAATCTGCTCACACATATTCAGTCTTGTAAAATAACATCACCTACTCATTTCCATTTCAATTCACTATTACTCTACTTCTCACACAAGTTTAGCCACATAATTACTTATTACAATATGCACACTAAATGTGTGCATAATTTGAATCACTATGCATACCATCACTTATGCATATCCTTAACCATATAAACACAAAGGGTACTTATATGTCAACATATACTTATATAGGTTTCTTTCAGTAACTTTCATACTTCCAGTGTGTATTTCAATTGAACTCACTTAAACACACATAAACACATAAGTTGTGCTTAGTGTTCAATTTCAATACCTAACACCAAATGTTAAAACCAGCATGAGGTGTATCAAAATCAACTATTTAATCACAATGCGCACACATACTATACATTACTCCTGTGAGCAAGTTATAAATTTAGATGTATGTTTTCAATCCTTTCCACATGCACATTTCCAAATATACATGCTCTCTGCACCAATACTGTGCCTATACCCTGCCTCTAATGAGTTAAATCAACCACTTACATAGTCAAGTAAAGTATCATCTTTATCACAACAGCAACTATAGCAGCAAATACAACTATAACGACAACCACAATAACAACAAGTGGTACTGAACACTACTACATGCATCTTAGCAACAAGTTGTAACTCGATCCGTCACTAGCAATTTAACTAATAATTATATACTTCTTTAGTTATCACTTTGCTAGATTTTCAAATTTTAGCAACTCATTAATTACTACTTTACAACTTGCAGTTATAAATACAACTCGATTATATGAAATCCTTTATTTAACAGGAATTCACAATCATATAATCATCAACATATACGATTAACTAATAAGCATTATGTAGAGGTCCATTTCTATAGTTAAACTTATTATCATGTAATCAACTTACATCACATCATACAATTTGGGATGCTAGACAACACCTGTTAATACCAAACATCTTCAACAATGGTATTTCAACAACACAAGGTGTTGTCATTAATCATCCATTCAACAATATTATTCACATTCAACTGACCTCTACTTTGCTTATATCATCTTTTAAGTTTTACAATTAACCATGCATCACACATACACTTCAATTGTACAATAGATACCACGTTAGTAACAACAACTTAGTGGTTTACTACTATTCCATTTTAGTCAATATCTGACTATTTCTCAGCTACATTTCAACATCCGGTTATATTAAAACGGTTAACTTTATTTGGTACTGAGTAGCCTCAACAACTCCATGTGAAACGGCATAATATAAATACGTTGGCCAGACGTCATCATATTATGTCAGTCACACTTTATTCTCAGGCCACTTCATACCATCGATCTCCCATATAATTATCTTTTCTCTCTCATATTTCACAACAATGATATCAACATTTTACACATATATAATACCACCGTGCAACATGTATACAACTAACTTTTTAACTTACTAATATTTTTAACTGATCACTTTGAACGTAACTACTCATATCATCATGTTTATATTAACAATACAGGCATCCTACAACAATGTCCGACATGAATACATCGATCAACTTCTTTATTACTGGATTCAATATTAAATATTATTTATACAACTTAATACTTATAGTACATTTAGTACTAAACATTTCATCAATAATATATATAACATTGAACACATACTCATCAATCCATGTACTTTTAGTCAAATTATAGGTAAACACTTCATTTCATGTTCAACTATCACATATATATAAGTTCATGCACTTATATCATAATTTTCTTAAAATGTTTATTTCAGCACTTTATAGCACTCTAAGTAATCCAATTACTTCATCACATTTCAATTTAGTCCATATAATATAGTTAACATGATTTCATATTCAATGTTTACTAACCCTTGTTAGCAACAATCAACAATACCATTTACTGGTATATTTTGCAGTTAAATAAACTGCCTACAACTAACTCATACACCATAAAAGGTGTGGACCTCTTAAAACAACTTTTAATATTACATATAGTCACAGGAATGACCTCTGGGCATAAAGAAACAAAAGCCCAATTCAAAACGTAAACTAAAAGTCCGAAATAAGGTCCGAAAAACAGTAAAATGCCATTTTCGGGCCCCAAACGACCCCGAATGGCCAAAAAAAACACCTAGGCTAAGATACTTAGCTTTGATCATTGGAACGTTTCTGAGTGACCGTGTAAATTTCACCCCAATCGGAGTTTAAAGAAAATGTGTCAATTTTTCCGTGGGTAAAAACGCTACTAAACACTTATGCACTTTTGAAATTTGCAAAAAAAAAAATTGTCAACTTTTCTCTTGCAAACGCGATCCGGACAGATGGGGCTGGATCGCGTTCACCTTAAGAAAACTCTCGGTGATCGATTTACACTTGCCAACGCGATCCGGAAAACTTGCTGGGATCGCGTTCCCCAGCACAAATTCGACTGCAACCAATTTCAACATACTAACGCGATCCGGATCCTCATGCTAGGATCGCGTTCCCTAAGCTATTTTTAGACCTGCAGCTTTAGTGCAATTTTCCAAAATTCAAACGTGCATATCTCTTAAACCGTGAAGAATTAAGTCATGAAATTTTGCAGGCACCTCCACTATGCCAAAACGAAACTTTCTCTTTTTACACTTTTTCAATTTACTCATTTTACGAGAAAACGGACGTGTGACTCATTTTAGGCCGTTTTAGCCGTTTTGGTTGACACACCAACTTCCAAATGGCATGGTTTCATATTCCCACTCTTTGTCAACATGTTTCTACATATATTTAAGACTTGTGGGCACATTCATCACCTATATATACACCTTATATCATGTTTTAACTCATTGACCCGTTTAGGGGTCCAATTGGGCATTTTCAACCAAACAACCACATTGACTACCCAAATCACTTTCAACGCCCTTTGTTACTATACTTATGACTCAAAGTCTTTTTAACATTCATTATTTTTGAACCAACATGCATTTTAGCCATTTGACCCATAAGTGACCCATTTGGGCACTTTAACAACCCATTTGGGTTTCAACCCATATAACCACTATTCAAACAATCAATCAACACTAAAATCATCATTTTTATATCAATTTCAACAAGTTTTCCAATTTCATTATCACTTTGACTTTTCACAACTTGTCAATACATATTTGGACTCGTTGACCACTTTGACTTTCTATCTTAACACTTTCAATACAAAGATCATAATTCAACCCAATTATGATCAATGCTAAACACATAAACATCTAATCACATTCATCACTTTATAACACAACTATCATCAAGTATGACACAACCACCTACAATTTGACCTTTCCAAGTCAAATGCACACCTTTCATTCAATAGGCACTTTCTACTTTAGACAACCACACAACTCCAAACTTATTAATTCAATTTATCATATGTCAAATAATTCCCTAGCAAGGATCTATAATTACACCTTGCATTTATCAACTTATAATCACACATATTTTATTTTCATATTGTAGATACATTTAATTTCACATAACATAACTATTACACCTTTGTCAACCATGTATCTACACAATTTCAACACTCTTCTAAAATTTCAATTTTTCCTTCTTAATTACTCATTATATCTCTATCATTACATTAACAAGTAATTATCACTAATAATTCAATTTACTTTACTAACAATCATATGATAGTAAAGTAAATAGTCAAAGCTTATTAAAATTCACCAAGCTTATCGAAAATTACCTGGCATATCTAAGCCCACGAGTATTGAGGAATCATTGAGAATACCAGACGGTTCCTCATGTTCCTCCATCTCTGCAATCAAAACAACACTACAGCATCTTGTTATAGGTTAGCCCACATTGAATAGTAACTTTCTCATGCAACCACTAATCCCCACCCCTGGAATGTTTGACTTGACACAAATCTAAGTTTGGGATTGAACATCTTATAATGTACAATTCACCCAAACTTATGCTCTGATACCAACTTATAACACCCCTCATTTATACTTATTTAAATATAGTAAATCGGAAGCGTAAGTCCAAATAGATAATAATAATTTACATCGTTTTATCAACATATAAAATTCAACCTTTTCAAAACATAATTTCTAAACAGAGGTGTTATATAAAACATGTTAAAACATTATTTTATACAAATCCGCTATCAGAGTAATGCCTCGTGGTCAAACATTCCTTCTAAACCAACTTCTTGCCCAACCAATATAATAGCAAAACCCTGCAAGAAGTGTTAATGTGGGGGATTAGCATAAAGCTAAGTGAGTAGATAACTAATCAACAGGCTAACTTAGCTCAACAACTTTGCATACAACAATTAACACATAACCAACAAAGTAGACAATACCACCATTTAACAAAGCAACAGGGCAACAGTTCAACTGGTCAACTTATCATCAAAGCAACTATTCAACAAGCAACTGACTTCATAATGAGGCATCGGTGGCTCTGGGGATAACCATAATACCCGGGAGGCTCCCCAAGAACACTTACCCAACCATATCCGTATGGCCATAACGGACGAGACCGATAGCTAGTGGTTATTCTCAACTAACACAGGAGGTGTGTTAAACCTTGAATAACCGACTAGCCCAACCAACAGTTCAACAACTCGTTGACCTCATTAACAACTGATGCCCGAAGGCCAACAACAAGTCCAGTGATCACATAATCAACAAATCACATATTCATCAGGTCAACGTTATTATATCAACCATATTATTACTAACTATAATAATCATCATGGCAACTACAATAGTAATAATATGTTACTTGTTGTAACCAAACTCGTTACAACCAAGTTATACTGAGGATTAGAGATCCACTCACCGACCACCTCAGGCATCCACTCAGTAGTCTAATATCACTGAGCCTTCTGCGCATCTGAGAATACAACAGAATAAACAAGTTAGTCACTTGTCTCAAGATTTACGCAATACTCCGAATTATTCAACTTCATATGAATTAACACAATCACCATATAATCCATTAAAATCATAATGATCATCACAATTCCCATGAACACTTAATTAAGTTATAGCTTAACTCCTATTAATCATCATTAAGAATCAACTATTATCAATTATTCACTAATAACATCAACTTGAAAACATTGATTTTTCCAAAATCAACTAACCCACAACTTTATTAATGATTATATATCAAGTTCATCATTTCTAGAATAAGTCCTAGCTTATAAACATGATTACATTATCAACTAACCTTTATAACATGATTACAAGCTTTAATTCATGGATAATCAACTAACCCATCACTTTATATATAATTATACATGAAATTTACATCTCCAAGCTAGGGTTTATATTACTTTGCTCATATAATCATCAACTAACCACTATTAAATCATTACAAGTTTCAATTTCAAGATAGTTATCATAATTTCATCATAAACCACAAGAACCCTAGTTGATTTCACAAACCCTAATTTATTTATTGCTACTCATCATCATCAATAAGCTCAAATAACATCAATTTAGCAACCTCAACCTTTAATTTCGAATTTAAAGTCCTTACTTTACAAAAACCCCAAACCCCAAATTCTAGGGTTTATATAAATTCAAGAAATTGAGACTTACAATGAATTAGGGGATGAAAGGATGATTCAATTCTCGGTATTGAAGCTTGAATCTATGCTCTAGGACTTCAATTTGATGATTCTCCATGGATTTAGGGTTTGGTGTTTCTTGTATGAATGTATGTATATGATCGTACGTATGTATGTATATATGGATATGTTTAAAACAAACACCGACTCAAAGATTGAGTCTATTACATAATTGCTCAAATTTCTTTCCCCGTACTTATTATTGTCCGGAACTTAAAAACCATTTACGGGGAAATATTATTTTATTTTACCGTCATCTAAATTAAATTAAAACACGTAATAATCTATTAGTCACAATAAATTATTTGACTCTTTTACTCATTTATTTTCAAATAAAACAACGAACTTATTTTCTGACACATTAATAATAATTCACAGTCAGAAAAAATATTGATATACAACTAGACCCAAGAACTAGGTGTTACAGCTACCCCTTTCCAGGGCGATACTTTGAGTAAGACTTTGTCTCCTACTTGAAACTCAAGAGGTTTTCGGCGGTTATCAGCATAACTCTTTTGTCGGTCTCGTGCCGTTTTTAATCGTTGGAGTACTTGAGTTATCTTATCAGTGGTTTCTTGGACAATCTCAGGTCCAGACAGCTGTCTGTCACCTAACTCTGCCCAACAGAGTGGTGATCGGCACTTGCGTCGATACAACGCCTCAAATGGTGCCATCTGTATGCTGGTGTGATAACTATTGTTGTAAGAAAACTCTGCTAAAGGCAGGTGAGTATCCCAGTTACCACCAAAGTCTATCACACATGCTCGCAGCAAGTCCTTGAGCGTTTGTATCGTTCACTCACTTTGGCCGTCGATTTGAGGATGGTAGGCAGTACTCACATCTGGTCGAGTACCAAGTGCCCTTTGGAGTGATTGCCAAAAGTGAGATGCGAATCGGATATCTCTATCAGAGATAATGGATAACGGTACGCCATGTTTGGAAACAATCTCCTTCAGATAGATTCTAGTCAGCTTTTCCATCTTAATAGTTTCTTTGATGGCTAGAAAGTGGGCTGACTTTGTCAGTCGATTGACAATAACCCATATGGTATCTGCTCCAGATGTCGTTTTGGTTAACTTCGTGATGAAGTCCATCGTGATTTGTTCCCATTTCCATCGTGGCAATTCAGGCTGTTGCAAAAGTCCTGAAGGTTTTTGGTATTCGACCTTGACTTTCGCACAAGTTAGGCATTTGCTAACATAAGTTGCAATGTCTCGTTTCATACCAGGCCACCAATAGAAACTCTTCAGATCATGGTACATCTTATCTGCACCAGGATGTATTGAGTAGTGGGACTTATGAGCTTCTTCTAATATCAATCTGCGCAATTCGTCTACACACGGAACCCAAATTTGGTTCATAAAGTACAACACTCCGTTGTCCTTTGTTTCAAGTTGTTTTTCCCTCCCCTTCAAGGATTCATCTTTCAGATGTTCAGTAGTGAAGGCTATTTGTTGTGCGTCTCGAATTTGTGTAGTGAGGTTCGAGTGGATTGTCAATCCCAGAGCTCGAACTCTACGAGATTTAACTCTTTCCTTACGACTCAGGGCATCCGCTACTACGTTAGCCTTGCCCGGATGGTATTTAATTTCACAGTCGTAATCGTTCAGTAATTCGACCCAACATCGTTGTCTCATGTTGAGCTCCTTTTGGTAGAATATGTGTTGCAGACTCTTGTGATCAGTGAATATAGTACACTTGGTGCCATACAGATAGTGTTTCCAAATCTTCAACGCAAACATGACTGCCTCCAGCTCTAAGTCGTGAGTCGTATAATTTTTCTCATGCACTTTTAGTTGACGAGACGCGTAGGCAATAACTTTGTCATTTTGCATTAATACGCAACCCAATCCCTGATGCGAAGCATCGCAATAGACAATAAAGTTCTATACCCCTTTGGGTAATGAGAGGATTGGTGCGGTACTGATGTCGTGTGAATAGAGTACAAAATAACAAGTTTTAAATGAATGGAAATACTAAAATAACTATCACACAAGCCAGGCAAGAATAACCCGTTCATATAATATAGCTTTTAAGTAAGTCCGAGTCGAACACTTGGAATGGTGGTTATAAATAAAATAGAATTTATAATTCAATTAAAATATACAATATACAAATAAGGGGGATACGTTTTAGTTCCGTATGAACGTATTTAAAAATACTAACTTATAACCAATTCAATCGAAAACAATTAACTAAGGATAGTAAACAATTAGAGATAAATATGTATTTATTTAGATTATTTATTGTTGGTTATTATTAATGGTGAATTACTAATGTAGAAGATCACTTAGGGTTAAGTCTAATCTTCATAATAGCAATACAATCATAAGGTTACGCAAAGTATCACTATATCTTATGGATTTATCAGCAGTTTATTAATACAATTTCTAAGGTTAGGCTTGAATCACAATATTACTTAGCATTAATTAATATTCTTCGTCTATCGCATAAGGTTAAGATCAAGACATAAACATAATCACTTAATTTATAAAACTCAATAAGGTTATTAAAGCTATGATATAAATCAGTTAATCATGTCAAGAATAATCATTTATATAATATAATATAGATAATTCTTGTATAATAAACATTCAATAATATAGTTCCAACAATAATATAAATCTAAGCAAATACAATAAATATTAGTTCATAATTAAGTTAAACATAATCATAATCAATATTCAATAATAAAACACATTCAAAATTAAATAAAGAATAAGATACGCAAACCAAAACCGTGAACCACGTTTCGTACGCTTGATCGTAGACAAACCTTTGCGAACCTGCGACTTTAAATTGCTCCTAAAACCCCTAGAAAGTGTTTCTAGTCGAATTTGAGGTTAATAATTCGTAACCTACGAATTATGAAGGTTAATGGTATGTTTTTCGAAGCTGGAAAGTGTTTTCTATTTATAATAGCATAAAGTCGGTCACAACCGGCGGTTGGAAGGTCCAACCAGCGGTTGGGTACTTTGTCTCCAAGTCAAACTCTTCGTTTCCACCAGATTCTAGAATTTTCGGTTCCAACCGCCGGTTGAAAGGCCCAACCGGCGGTTGAGTTTTTCTCCAAATAGGATGAATTTTTGATATGTTGTAGCCCTATGTGTTAGCTAAATTCTCCAAGTTGAATCACCTCAATCGGAGTTCGTATGAGAAAGTTATGGCCAAAATACTAACAGTGCGCAGAAAATTCAGCATTTACACTTTTCTTCGGCTTTTGATCTAATTTCCGCTTCTTTCATCCAAGCTTCATTTAAAACACTTATTTGATGTTATCACTCCACTTTTGAGCCATCTTCTTCATTTCTTCAAGGTTTAAGCTACATTTTCTTCGAGTCTTCATTTAATCTTCTTTTTTTCTTCAATCTTTGCCTTGTTTTCGTTCCTTTTCTTCAATCTCCACTTTAAAATACATTTATGCAAATATTAACAAAATAAGTATTTAAAATCATATAAAAGCACTAAAATGTATATAAATATAAGGATAAAATACTATAAAATGTAGTATCTATTTGATGCTTATCAAATATCCCCACACTTAAGTTCTGCTTGTCTTCAAGTAGAATACTGAATAAAATTAAGATAAGCATCAAACTAATATTTAATAATCAAAATACTTAAATTAAAAATCTGTTTCATAAGTTAAAACTTTAAACAATTTAATTAACATGGATAACTATAATGTACAAATAAAATTATGATTATTCTTGCAATATATAGTTCATGAACGATTACTAATATATTTGTCCACTTTAAACAATCTATACTTATATTTCTGAATACATCTTTATTATTAGTATGTATATTACTTATGATTTCCATATATGATATACTCTTAAACTTAATTATACAATTTTCTTTTATATTCCCAATAAATATATGAAATACATTTTTAAGAATCAAGACATTGGTCACAGGTCTGCATTTTCATGTAACAGAGCGACATAACTTGATTCAGGTTTAAGCAAAACCAGACTTGGTCAAACCATTTTGGCGACCTCATTAGGTATCTTTTATTTTTAAGACTTTTCAAGTACTTTTGACTTGCGTTTGCTTAATTTTTAAGTATATATTAATAGAGACCAGGTCTATACTTTCGTATAACAGAGGAAACCATCAATATGTACCCCCAAATCTATTCACATAAATAAAAAGATATATAAAAGTATCGTATAACAAATTTAAAATTTAAGACTTTTTATGTCATACATCATATTATTTATCATAAAATAATATACAAGTTATTTTATTAATTTTTTTAAAATTCAGAAATCCTCATATAGATTGCCTATTAGTACATCATATCATGTAACTATATATCACTTATTAGAAAGTAGCTTACGTTATTTATACAAAACAGTTAATCCACATTAAAGTCTAAACTTTTAAATACAAAACAAAACTTTTAACAAAAGTATTCTAACTAATAAATACTTAGTTATTCACTTAAAAAAAAATTTATTTTTCAAAAATATTAGACAAGACAAACTTAATTGTTTAATTAAAGAAATTCTTTTTCTTACGAACCCTATCCCCACACTTAAATTATACAATGCCCTCATTGTATAAAAATTGATAAACAAAAGTGAGTAAGGGAAAGAAAAGGTAGAACAGAAAAACTCCCCTGACTTAGAAGCGATTATCATGATCTGATTCGGCTGAATGGTTCATCTTTTCTATTTGTAGTTCAACGTATTGGTTTCCGCGATCTTTACTCAAAAATATACAACATCTACACTTTCGTAGTTAATCACGATTGCATTTAGCGTATGCAATAAGCCTTTAAACCCCTCGTTATCCCAAGTGGACGAGTTATAGTCTCGTGAGGGTTTCCAGGGAACACACCCACAAAGTTCATAATTAATAAGATAAACTTATTAAATTTCCAAAAATTCCAATTTCAATGCATTATTCAGCTGTACTATATCATACGCCAGCTTCGAAAAGTGGCAACAATATTCTAAAAATAAACAAGCAAATAAATTAAACATACCAAATATAAAAATAAAAACTAAAATTAAAATGAAAAATACAAATTAAAGATAGTCCAGAAACATATAACCACATGATACTAATTTTTGTCATTTCTAATGGGCTAGTTGTGTGATAAAAACTTATGAAACTACTGGTGTTCAACATATTATCTCCAAATAATGCCAAAAAGTGTTCAACCGCTAGTTGAGTACCTACAACCGTTGGTTTCCTAATTCAATTACTGGCAGGAGTCTTAGATAAAAGTAGATACAATGTAGCTCCAATTTCTCATTTTAAAATTTAAACTTAGATCAAATCTTCTACTGGGGTTAACTAAATTGAAGATCTTAACTTATTATGAAAACTATGTTATCAAATATATTATAAACCATTCATATTGACCTTAATAAGTTTTAAGTTAAACCCCAAGGTTTTACACTTATCACCTAATCTGAATCTCTAAACAAGAATTGAAAATATTAGAATCAATTTTAAGAGAAATTATTTTACTAGAGTGAACCCTAAATAACAAATTTCTAAGAAACTAAATATGACAATTTCGTAATTAGATATTCCCAAAATATGAAACCTTAACAAATATTACAATTATTTATTATCATAACAATTTACTTTAAGAATAATTGTATGGTGTTCTTTGGTTTTTATGAAAAAGTGTGGTAATTATAACTGCTGCTTTTAGTGTTTAATCGAAAAAGTGTTCAACCGTCGGTTAATTATGTCAGCCGCCGGTTGGTTGCTAGCAGCGATTTGTTTTTGAAAATAACGACCTTTATCATATTTTATTTAATTAGCCCTATTTAATTTAATTTACGTAGCAACGTTTTCTAGTGATTATGGTTTCTTAAATCTATCCTTAATAACAAACTCTAAAAATAAAATAAAAATGTTCTAAACTAAAACTAAATCTACCTAATGATTTTACAAAATATACAAGCACGGGTTGCCTCCCGAGAAGCGCTTGTTTTTGTTCGAGTCACTAGCTTGACTCCAAACTTATTTACCTAAAAATCTAGTGACTTTCCCCACAATTAAAACTAAGCATGGATGGTAATATCTATAAATAATCCAAAAATTTTAATTTAATAAAGTTAAAGAAAATAAATATTTATCGTTTAATGCAGGCATTTGTCCAGACCGTGATGCTCCATGATTTTTCAAAAACTGTGAGAAACTTGCTTTTCGCACGAATTGCCAAATAGGATCTTCATATTGATAAAACGATGAACTTGTGCTTATAGATACTTCAACCGCTGGTTGTATCAACTCAACCACCGTTTGGATTTCAACTGTTGACTGTGTTCTAATCCATATGTTGCTTGATATCAGATTACCGCAAATTCTGTTGTCTGTTTCGTTTCCAATCCTTACCATTGCTTGATCATTTTCTTCTAATTGTTCAACCTCCGGATGTAATGATGAAGTTTCATTAATAACTGGATCCTTAGCGACTATTAATTCTTCTTCTGTCATAACCCCATCTTGGTTTCTCAATTCAACGACTTTATCTTCATTACAATCAAGTAATGAGAGTATTCCTCATCAGAATCACAGTGATCAAATTTTGGCAAACGCATCCAATCTATCTCCATATCTTCTTCTTGTTTACTTTCACTAAAAATGTCGTTAGAATATAAGGATTCAGAGGATTGAGAACACTTATATGTTTGATCTATCTCCTTAAGTTGTTGAATGAAATTTCCTTGACTATGGCCAATAGTTTCGGTATCTTCCACTTTTTTGTTTGAAATCTCCATAGATTGTGTAGCTTTCACAATCGCTGGTCGAGATAAACTTTTAACAGTATATTTCTTAAGCTTTGGAAAAAATGATCCTTCTACTTCATTATAATCTCTATTCAAAGCAGCTGGATAAGGAGGCAGAGGTGTGTACTTTTTAATAATTTCTTCCGTTAAGGCTTTTGGGTAAGAAGGTGAAGGCGTATAATTGTTGAAATTTTGGTTTTTCATTTGTCTCGTGTCCTTCAATCTTGATTTTGCTAAGATTCTCCTCAAGTGTGCTTCCTATTTCTTTTAACAATTTCGCAATTCGTTGAATGGAATCACTTTGACTTTCTAGAATTGCTTCGTTTTTTTCAATTCGCATATTTGTAGTCGACATCCGACTCATTATCTCTTCCAAATTTACATTAGGTTTACATCCTTCATCTTCAGATTTGTCAAAATTTTCCACCTTGTCGCTTTCCATATCCTTCACAATTGAAGTTTTATTCCAAAATTCTTCATTACGCTTCATTGCAATTTCACTATCTTGAATAGCTTTTGAAATTAATGTCTCCATCCTATCAATAGCTCGATGCATATCCTCCTCTTCATCCATAATCATCATATCTTCATTCATATGATAGTTTCTCGCATTTTGATAAATCACAGGAATATTAATCCTACGGTGGTACATATCTGTCAAAATAAAAGAAAAAGAAAAAGAGTAGAAAAGAAAATAAAATAAAAACTAACTATAAAAAAAAATTCCAATAAAAATTCTTTTACAAAGCTAGTCAACAGATCTCGGTAGCTTCATTAATTGTACACAAAAGCGGAAAAATAGGTCAGCGCGAAGCTTATTAAAAACCTATCTCTTTCGAGAAGCACCTTACCTCTTATATGATAAATCAATGAGGTAGGGCTTTACTTTCCTTATACCTTTGTTTTTGTCAGTATTCTCAATGGGTGAGCCGATATTTCGATTAACCAATAATATATAAAAAAATTTACAGGGTAAATTTAAAATAAAATACTATAAATTCCAATTTAAATAAACGCAACCACTCTCCGGCAGCGGCGCCAAAAACTTGATGTCGTGTGAATAGAGTACAAAATAACAAGTTTTAAATAAATGGAAATACTAAAATAACTATCACACAAGCCAGGCAAGAATAACCCGTTCATATAATATACTCCCTCCGTCCGAGAATAAGTGTCCTGTTTTGACTTTTCGAGTCTTTCTTTTTCAACTTTGACCTTACGTATTTTTGTTTGTGTTATATAATACTTGACGCAAAATATATGAATGGATTGAGTTTTAAATGTATTTCCATTGGTATAATTTTCATAAAGTATTATATAACACAAACAAATATATTTAAGGTCAAAGTTGAAAAAGAAAGACTTCAAAATCTGAAACATGACACTTATTCCGGGACGGAGGGAGTAGTTTTTAAGTAAGTCCGAGTCGAACACTGGGAATGGTGGTTATAAATAAAATAGAATTTATAATTCAATTAAAATATACAATATACAGATAAGGGGGATACGTTTTAGTTCCGTATGAACGTATTTAAAAATACTAAATTATAACCAATTCAATAGAAAATAATTAACTAAGGATAGTAAACAATTAGAGATAAATATATATTTATTTAGATTATTTATTGTTGGTTATTATTATTGGTGAATTACTAATGTAGAAGATCACTTAGGGTTAAGTCTAATCTTCATAATAGCAATACAATCATAAGGTTACGCAAAGTATCACTATATCTTTAAGATTTATCAGCAGTTTATTAATACAATTTCTAAGGTTAGGCTTGAATCACAATATTACTTAACATTAATTAATATTCTTCCTCTATCGCATAAGGTTAAGATCAAGACATAAACATAATTACTTAATTTATAAAACTCAATAAGGTTATTAAAGCTATGATATAAATCAGTTAATCATGTCAAGAATAATCATTAATATAATATAATATAGATAATTCTTGTATAATAAACATTCAATAATATAGTTCCAACAATAATATAAATCTAAGCAAATACAATAAATATTAGTTCATAATTAAGTTAAACATAATCATAATCAATATTCAATAATAAAACACATTCAAAATTAAATAAAGAATAAGATACGCAAACCAAAACCGTGAACCACGCTCCGTACGCTTGATCGTAGACAAACCCTTGCGAACCCGCGACTCTAAATTGCTCCTAAAACCCCTAGAAAGTGTTTCGTAACCTACGAATTATTAAGGTTAATGTAGAATTTTCGGTTCCAACCGCTTGTTGAAAGGCCCAACCGGCGGTTGAGTTTTTCTCCAAATAGGCTGAATTTTTGATATGTTGTATCCCTATGTGTTAGCTAAATTCTTCAAGTTGAATCACCTCAATCGGAGTTCGTATGAGAAAGTTATGGCCAAAATACTAACAGCGCGCAGAAAATTCAGCATTTATACTTTTCTTCGGCTTTTGATCTAATTTCCGCTTCTTTCATCCAAGCTTCATTTAAAACACTTATTTGATGTTATCAATCCACTTTTGAGCCATCTTCTTCATTTCTTCAAGATTTAATCTACATTTTCTTCGAGTCTTCATTTAATCTTCTTTTTCTTCAATTTTTGCCTTGTTTTCGTTCATTTTCTTCAATCTCCACTTTAAAATACATTTATGCAAATATTAACAAAATAAGTATCTAAAATCATATAAAAGCACTAAAACGTATATAAATATAAGGATAAAATACTATAAAATATAGTATCTATTTGATGCTTATCAGGTACTCAGTTTGTGTTTCAATAGTTAGAAGGCGTTTTTATTGTTTCTCGCCCCATTAGAATTTCTTGTCTTTTTGAGTTAACGTGGTAAGGGGCTGGGCTATTTTAGAGTAGTTTTCGATAAATCGACGGTAATAGCCAACTAGACCAAGAAATTGTCGTACTTCAGTAGGAGTTTTCGGTGCTTCCCAGTTTTTGATTGCCTCAATCTTGGATGGGTCAATATGGATCCCTTTGTCGTTGATCACGTGACCAAGGAAGTGAACTTCCCGCATCCAAAATTCGCATTTAGAGAACTTAGCATACCATTTCTCTTTTTCAAGTAGTTCGAGAATTTGTTTGAGGTGTCGTTCGTGGTCTTCTTTCGTTCGTGAGTATATAAGAATGTCGTCAACGAATACGATGACGAGTTTGTCAAAATAGGGTTTAAATACGCGGTTCATGAGATCCATCAAAACTGCAGGTGCGTTTGTTAGACTGAATGGCATGACTAGGAACTCGTAGTGACCGTAACGAGTCCTAAATGCGGTTTTAGACACATCCTCTTCTCGAACTTTCCATTGGTGGTAACCAAATCGTAGCTCAATTTTCAAATGGAAACCCGACCTGTCGCGGGGGTGGCAATCCTGGTAATTCCTCAGGAAACACTCCCGGATAGTCATGTACGATAGGTACATCGTCTATACTTCGCTCCCCGGTTTTCTTTTCCACAATGTGTGCCAAAAATGCTTGGTATCCCTTTTGAAGATACTTACTGCCTTTCATGCAGGTACTCATTTTCGTGGCACTCTTTCGTTCCTCTCCTTGTATCACTAGGGTTTCTCCCGTAGGTAATGGTATACGTACCATTCTGTCAAAACAGATGATTTCGGCACGGTTCTTTGACAACCAGTGCATCCCGACTATGATGTCGAAACTTCCAAACTCTACCGGTGGTAAGTCTATTTTGGAAGAGATGACCCTCTTAAGCTAGGGTACATCCCGGTACTATTTTCCTAACTTGACCATCTTACCATCGGCAAGTCCCAAGGTGTGTTTGTTGGTTGTTGAAATAAACATTTCAATAGAAATTTCGTAGGGAAATCGGTCCTATACAGTTTATTACTCGCAGGAGGATTCCTTTCGTAAGTCTGGGTCTGATTACCCCAGTGATTGTTTGAGACTCCGTCTCGATTATTGTATAATGACACCTTACTATGCTTCATTCGTAGAGTACCTAAAAGGTTCGTAACTCCGATACGTATCGCGATCTCCGTTTGTTCCATCCGTACCTTTGATTGACGAGTTGTCGGTCCTAATCGTTAAATGTTCAGTAAGAATTCGTTCGGTCCGTTAAGAAGTAGGAGTTTATGTGTACATACAAGGCTAGTATGAATAAGCAGTTTGGATAGGGTTGAACGTATGTATCAAACTGGTTTTGGGTAGTGACGGCATGTTCGCTTATGGTTTTAAGTTTTCGAGTAGGTAGGATTTCAAAAACAAATGGAGTTGAAACTTTATGTCGTCACACGACTTTGAGGTGACACATTGAACATTCAAACATGGTCCTATAAATACATATGTGCCGTGATACATTTACAATTACGTCGGCCGCCATAATTGTTAGGGTATCCTTTCACGTATGTACTTACTACCACATTCTACATTACAATATTCAGCCTTGTTCCTATATATTCAGATCTAAGAGTGGAAGGAAAAGCGAAAACGTCTGTATGGTGGACAATTATATTAGGTGTACGATAGAGTCGTGTGGCGACTTTTCATGTACTGACGTGTCGTTAGCGTAATTGTGTTCAGAGAATTTCTAGTAGGAATAGTTTACGTAAACAGAGATACTTCTCTAAGCGCGTCGTGATAATAGTTATCGTATAGCGAGTTAGACATATGCAAATGTATGAATGCATGAGTGTCCTAGCCAAGGCTATAGTCTAGGTCTCTAAAGTTCCTAAGTCATTAGAGATTCCTAGTTCGCTATAACCAATGGCTCTGATACCAATCTGTCACACCCCCAATTTCGGTAATCATGGTTAGCGGAAGCAATTGTGTGTAAGTGGGGGTGTTGACGTCAACATTTGACATTCATGCATCAGAGCGTATGATTATTGCTGAACAGTAGGATGCCATCCTACTTCGTCGTGGGTCGCCTGATTCCATATGCATGCATTCTTACTTGTACGCTAATTCCCTGAAAAACACAGTAAAAAGGTCAACAAAGTTGTTGAGTGAATTCACAGGTTTGTATGTATAGTGTTATAAACCAAGTTGTTTATAAATCGTTAGAACTCGTCTAATTATAATAGTAGAAAAACAAATCCAATTTGTTGTTTGTAGGAAATACAGATTATTACAATTAAGAATAACATTTCCCAACAAATTTGTAAGAATTCCATTCTTAATAATAGTTGTTTGTTTTGTAGGAAACACACTTTTAACCAATTAAGGGAAAACATTTCCTAAATAATAGTTTGTAGGAAACACAGGTTAATCCAATCAAGGAAAAACATTTCCTATAAGTACTCATTTGTAGGAAAACCTTTCTTATCGGTTGTATAGTTTTGTGAGAAATATAGACGATGATCCCCCTAAGGTGAGCTAAACCTTTAGGGTTAAAGTAACGACACCTAGTGCTATAACCAATCCACGACTTGTGTAATGTTTTTGCCTCAGTAACAGGTAAGTATACGCTCCTCGTTACGACTGCCGTCGTGTAGTTGGAATGACCAACGAGTTATATCCGTGGGAGGGCTGTCACCTCGATGGTACTATCCGTATACTCAGTGGCTAGAGTCACCTAGCTAATGGTTATAGGTTGCAAGCACTGGGAGTTCTGTTCACTACAACTACCTCATGTAAACCTAGGTTCGTACCAAGATGCGTTGTCTTATTCCCAAAAATAGTATGAAAAGTCAATTCATATATAAACAGTTCAAGTAAATACAAGATAGTATTTATAAACAGTTATTGCATGCAGTAGCAAAGACAATTGCTATGTTTTCCACCCCAAGTTTTAAAAACATTTAAAACAGTGAAAAAGGGGTTGTGAACTCACGGTAGAAGCAGTGATATGAAAGCTAGCAGTTCGTAGTAAGCATCGCCCGGTAAGTCAACCTATACGTAAGAAATGTATTAACATACGTATTTGACGGTTGGTCAAATTATGTTAATAATGTGATTGCTTTCGAAATATCGTTTGTTTCAAAATTTTGACGATTCGTTGGTGATGATATTCAAAGGTTCGTTTGTTTTCGCATTCACAATTGTTGATTGTGTCGTATAAAACCATTGTGCAAATTTTTGTTGTCCATATAATTATATATGTATAGTTGTTATAATCGTTGTGTATGAAAATACATATATTTCCAAATCGTTTGAAAAGTATTCACTCGTGAATATATATATAGTACATACACTTTATCGTCGTAAAATAATGTTTTACCAATACGTTCTACTCTTTCCCATATATTCCGTTTATGTAACAATTAATTGTTATCGTTCCAAAAATCGTCTATTGTCGTACTCAAATATTATATAAATATTTGTTGCGCGAAAGTATATATATATATATATATATATATAATTCGTTTTAAGTTCGTTGTATATATATATACATAGTTAAAGTCGTAGTGTATATATATATATATATAAGATTAGTACATCGTATATGTATAAATACGTACGTTTCATTTGTTGCAAAAATATATCTATCCGTATTTAGATATGTACCCGTATAACTTTCTCGTTGTGTATATATATATATGTAGAGTTAATTGTTACATACAGAAATGTTAATTACAAAAATTTGGTTGTTTTCGTTTGTTCCGTCGTGGATATATATATATATCCGTATTAATTGTCGTTGTGTGTTATATAATTATATATCTATAATTAATAGTAATAATAATATTTATGTTAGTATTAATGATAATAGTCATAAATAATAACATATACGTGTCCTTGATGTAGGAGATGTAGGAACAATATCCTCCTATACACGCGTATATCTATATCTAGAAAACTCAATCCTTTGGTTGTATTAAGTAACCCGTTTGGTTGAGATATCATAGCCGTCCGGCTATCAATATCTAGCCGATCGGTTAGGTGTTACCCACCTGATCGGTTCACAAATGATACCCGATCGGCTAACCAAACCCAGCCGATCGGATTTGGTCCCTCTGTACAGAAATTCAGTTCGCAACCCAGTTTTTAAATCCGCATCAATCTTTAGTTTCTAGCTATGATTTTAGTTAAGTTTGCACCAAAGTTGTAGATTTATAACACACTAACTTTTAGCAAGTGATTTTACCCATTAATTACACTTATACACATACCGAATTTTTATACAGACAAAGTTTCTGGGTTCAAAAATTATCATCACCAATATCAATACTTCACTTGGTTGTCGTTAAATTTCATACACAATCTTTCATAATCATGAAATATATACTTAATATAACAACAAATTTATGAAAATAAAATGCAATAGTTAAGTTCCTCACAGTGATTTAAAGGAGGATGATGAAGCTGAGATGGTGATGATGATAATGGTCTGATGATGATGAAGAAGATGATGAGGATGATATAGAGATGATGATGATTATGTTATTATTGTCGTTGAAGGTGATGATATTGTGTTCTTGCTCCTTGCTTGCTTCTGCCGATGGAACTTCACAGAGAAGAAATTGGTGTATGAATTATTGGTGGTGGTTGTGGAGTTAGATCACAGAGTGAGGGAAAGGAGGATATAAAATGATACAAGGTCGAGTTTTTCAACTGAGGTATGGCTGGGTACAGTGGTGTGTCCGAAGATATTTTTTTTTACTGGTAGTAAAAGTTTAAGTTTTTAGCCCGTTAATTTCGTGTACGGGTCCAATTATTTGTAAATTTAAATTTAATATTTGTAAATTCATCTTGAAGTATTGTCCCAAATACTTTATTAGAAATAATAAAAATGAATTTTTTATTATTTTTGATTATTGGGTACGTTTTGTATTCTTTCAGTCGCGTGCGACACGTTTTATATAAAACGTATATATGTTTCGTTTTCCTTTCATATTTCGTTGCTTACGAAATATTTTTAACTAAGTAAGTATTTAAAAATAGTTTTGCGTTCTCTCTCATTTTTGTATCACCAACAATCGTATTTGTTTTTGTCGGGTTCCTTCCGATAATGTTTCGTATAATTATTTTATAATTATAAATAGTTATAAATAATTATAAATTTCGTAATACTTTTTGTCCAAAAGATTTGGGCACGCTAGACTTATCTCACATCATTAGTTTAATTTGAACTTTCGTAGGGAATTAGAATAAGAAATGCATGAAATTAAGTATAAGTCTATACCTAATTTGGAGGAGTGTCACAAAAATCTACCAATCCGGACACAAGCATGAACATCAATTTTTCTAGCCAAATCGTGTATTTCCAGGAAACGCTATAGAAACACTTTTTGGAGTTAACAAAATTTTTGAGATTTTGGCAAAAACTTCATGTATTTTTTATGTGTGTAGCTCGAGATATAGTTTCGAGAAGTTGGTGTAAATTTCTGTCAATCGAGACAGAAAGTATATGTCATCGGGGAAATGAGTTTTCGAGTAGTATACGGAGTCGAAAAGTCATGAGAATAATTTTGTTGGAAAGCTAACTTCTTGAACTTCATTTTAGAGCTAACATTCCTCCATTTTCATGGAGAACTGAGTTCGAAATAATTAGTCGAAGTTGAGTAAAGTTGCAGCTCATAAAACTGATTAAGTTCGTGTGTTTCGAAAACGAGTTTCGACATAGTATTTGGACATATCCTTGTTGTGTGGACCATAAAACATGAAAATATACATAATACAAGTATTTTAGAAAAGTTTTGAAGTTCTTACAATGATTGTACAACCGTGGAGAAGAAGAGGAAGACGTTGTGCTTGTTTTCGTGCGTTTTCTTGAATTCCGGCGTGACGGTCGATGGTGGCTCTATGGTGGTGATGTGGTGGTTGTGTGGTGGAGTGAGGGTGGTGTGGTGACTGATCTCTGGTCGTTTTAGAGAGAGAGAGAAGAAATAGAGAGAGGTTTTAGAGATTCGGTGAAGAAGTGACGGGTGATAATAAGGGTATGGGTTGGGTTATTGAGTTTGACAAGTTAAAAAGGGTGAGGGGGTGGTGAAGGCTGCAGATTTCGTGGGTCCCACACCCATGTGTGTGTTTAAATTTTTGTTCCCAAAGTTACGTTACGTGTAGTGCTCGTTTACCCGTTCGTGTCGCGATTCGTTTAAACATTAAACGTTTTAATATGTATGTTTCGTTAACGATATAAACGTGAAATTTTTTATGAAAGTAATATTTAAAATACTTTGTTTTGAGTTATTAAAAATGTTGTCGGGTTTCGTTCGGTTGTCGGGCGCGATTCGCGCGTTTTCGTAGCCTATGGTTTGTTTTATATGATACGTGTAACGTTTTATATATTATCGTGATAATATAACGTAAATAATGTTTGTTTGAATAAATACACATTATTTAGTAAGTTTGTCACCAACGTCTATATTTTACAGTGTCGGACTCCGTCCGGTTCATAATCGCACAATTTAACCACATCGCGTACGTGTATATATAAATATACGAATGATTACATGTACTTAGTCCTATTTCAAACTAATACACATAATAATGATACAATTTGGTACAAAAACGGAGACCTAAAATGTCGGGTGTCACATTAGGTTCAAACCTCATTAGTGGCTAGGGAAAGGGTCGAAAACGGTCACGGGATAACCCGGTTAGGCCGCGTACATCTGAGTAAAAATGTTCGTCCTCCCCGGTTAACCTGAACATGGAAAACCTCATCCGTATACCTGTTTTTGAAATATCTTGGGGTGATCAAGGAAAGGGTTAGAAACGATCACGGGATAACCTGGTAAGGCCGCGTACATTTGAGTAAAACTGATCGCCCTCTCCGGGTAACCTGAACATGGAAAACCTTATTCGTTTACCCATATAATCGTTTAAAGATGTTTATATAAGTTTTAATTGCTTAAAGTTCCAAAACCATTTGAACTCGGCTAAAGAATTTTCAATAAGATTGAGGCAACATCTTGCCTGGCTAGGAGTGGTGCTTGTAGATGATAAAGCTTCAATTCGCCTTCAACTTCCAAGGTCGTTATATTTAGGAAACATACTAATTAATTGTAGTTGTCGTCATAGAGGTCACATAAGTCGATTACGACTTCTACGTATGGTTGATAATAAGGTCAAAAAGAAGCTAATAAGTGATGGGTACTCATGAACGGGTTGGAGACAAGTTAACGTAACCAATTTGGTGAAGGGAACAATGAAAAGATTAATCAAGAATGATGTCTAATTAACTTCTGCTACTAGGTTTTCGAAGAAGATAATTTAGTTACAAAAATATATAACTTTGAAACGTGCCAATTGGAAATTAAATTCTACGTGTTTAGGCTATTAATTGAAGTCATTATATTAGTTCAACAACTTACCTTTCAGTCTCTATAGCTAAAGCATGCTAATATATTTCAGAATTTTAATGTGCACCATGGTAGGGTTGAGCAACATTTGGTTTTAAACCATTTACTTCCAAAACCTAACCGAACTCAAAACTGTATAATATCAAACCAATGTTTAAGAAGGTATTCACCGAACGTAATAATTGGTTTCACTTACCCCTAGTATTAATGTACTTGTGTGCAGTGTGTACACCACCTTAGTACTTTTTGTGGCAAAAAGGTTAATAATCGACAACCCAAATGGACTTAAAATCGGTTGCCTATTCATAATCAGGTAGGCATATATACCAGACTCACTCAGCAATTGTACCTATAGGGGTGGCAGTGATTAACCTTGTTACCTTCTGATTTTTGTGACAAGAATGCATGATCCACTATCAACTGAGCAACAAGTTATTGACAATACAATAATATTTGAATAACATTTATGATTAAATTAGATTAGTCTAGTCACATAGTTTTTCTGAAAGTTTGCTTCTTTGTGCAACACTATAGTGGAACCTTTTATAGTCCTTATAATCATACTGGAGAAAAGATGTATATGATATCAAGCTCAAGTGTTAGTTACACGATATGTGTCAAAAAACTATTCAATGATTTCCTATAAAAAAAAGGAGGTGATAAATACAACACTAAAATTGATTCTTATACCACACAGTACAACAGTTAAAGCTGACAAAGCTAACAGTACAAGTATAACTTTGATGTATAAATCATTTTGAGTGTTGTATCTATCAACTTCTATAAAAAAAATGCCCAAAGTAAATGAAACCAATTAAGCAATCTTGACCATGGCCCATACACCCTTCAACAAATCTCTTTGTTGATTACATTGAAATCCATTAGAGAGATTTATGACCAAAATCACTTCACTTACCTAAAGGATACATGCATTGGAACATTGAACTTTAATGAAAAAGAACAACCCACCAACTATATGATTATTAGTGACTATATACAAATTCTTATATATTTTTTGCTTTTTATGGGCTCCAAATATATTATTGTTACAAACTTACAATAAGCAAGAGGGACCATTATATGGATATATCTCCTGAAATTGGACCCACCAAGGGAACACAACCAAAGAAGCTGGAATTTCCACGTGGTCCTCTAAGTTTATTTTCTGCTGTTTTTCAAGTCTTAAATTCAATTCTTTTTGGATGAATATGACCGTAATCATTCAGATACACTCGTTTTACCGACATGTCATTCAAATCCATTTGGTTCAAGAACAATTGCGAAATTAAGTTTAAATCTCCATCCGTCTCACTACTAATGTTGATATTGCTATAACTACAAAAAAAATGTTAATTCTTCACGCTTTTTTCTTCACACTTTTATAAAGTGTTAACTTATTTGCTAAGTTATTCACACTTATAAGTGTGCACAAAATATTTACGCTTTTAAGCGTGAAGAAATTGAACTAATAACAATCTTTATTATAATATTCACATTTATAAGTGTGAAAAAATTGAACAAAGTCCACACCTAAAAGCGTGAAGATTATTGCTAACACTCAATTTGTTCACGCTTCTTAAGCGTGAATAATTTGGGTGTTAAGAAATAATCTTCACGCTTTAAAGTGTTGCAAATCTAACATTTTTTCACGCTTGTAAGCGTCAACATTGTGATATATATTATTATTAGTTCAATTTGTTCACACTTAAAAGCGTGAACATTTTGTAAACACTTATAAGTGTGAATAACTTAGCAAATAAGTTAACACTTTATAAAAGCATGAAGAAAAAAGCGTGGAGAATTGACACTTTTGTTGTTGTGTAATTCGGGTTGTCCCGAATAAATGTCTAACTTTTATGTTACAACTAATGAGAAGACACTTTAGTAGGTAGAGATGTTATTTAATTGGTAAAGAATTCAATTAGTGAAGATTTTTAAAATTGTGTGTATAGTCAAAATAGACACTTTGACATGGTCGTAAATCTATTATATATAGGAAAAATTCTAAAATTATATTGCATGTACTTGCGTCGGTTGTCAATACAATACACATAATAAAAGATTTTCAATAAGATTCATACATACCATGTAACTTTGTAAACTATACATATACAAGAGTAAAAATTATTGACTTATACATTCTGATACCATGAATCCTTCTTTATCTCATATATACGGTCCTTTTTGAGCACAAGGAGTGGTTGACTTGCTCAATGTTCAGTTCGATGTTCATTTGAATATTGAAAATTAACACGGGTACGAATTTGAGGGAGTGGTTCAGTGTTCAACTTGAAGTTCAAACGGGTCCACAAATATAGCTTAAAACCAATCAAAAAAGAAAAAGAAAAACAAAACGAAAAAACCGTTTGCTTCGGCGTTTAGGTTGGCACGTTGAGATTGAACGCCGGACTTGAACACCGGTCCGGTATGGTGAACGCCGGAAACCGGCGTTCAAGTTGATGAACGTTGTCAGTTTACCGACATATCATTCAAATCCATTCTGTTTCAAGAACAATTACGAAATCAAGTTTTAATGATATCCTACTCGTACATCTACTCCCTCCGTCCCGATTCTATTGTCCAGTATTCCTTTTTGGGATGTCCTAATTTTATTGTCCACTTCCATAAATAGATAAGAATAATGAGATAAAGTTCATTTATACCCCTAATTTATATATGTAAGACAAAAAGGTAGGTAAAATGTAAAGGGTAAAACTGTCTTTTTATCAAAAAGTAAGAGAGGGTGTGATATTTTCTTAAACTGCGTGTTTTTTTGTCTGTGAACAATAAACTTGGGACGGAGAGAGTATTATATATACGAAACTTAGTAAAATTTAATATTACATATATTTACGTATCTTAAATAATAATAATAAAGATAATATAGGAAACACATTTATGACATCATCATTTAAAATTAATTTTCAATCGAACAATTAAGTCCCTATGCTTTACTTAATTCTAAAAACAAAACCCCAATTAATTATTTCTAATTTAATTTATACCTGAATTATATGGAATAATCTACGTAATCATATAAATATTATTTTTGAAACACTATTATAATTTAAAATTTTAATTTTTCGAATACTTGTTATAAACCATTTATATCTCTTTATTTTTAAATAAAAACGTCGATTATCAAGTGATTCCATTTATTATTTTCAAATCCTAATTACTAATGTTATAACACGATTACATGTTCAACTAATTAATAATAGTTTGAGATTTAAAACTTAGACGGTCCGTGTGTATACACAGATTTATATACTAGTGTAGTCAATATATAATACACATAATAAAAGATTTTTAATAAGTTTCATACTGACCATGTAACTTTTTAAGCCACTGATACATACAATAGTAAAAAGATTATGACTTTCTACTTCTCGAAAATTTAATTTACTAATAATATGGGATAAATTTTATAATTTTATAATAAATAAAAAATTAAAAAACACATATAAGTGGAGCAAAAAGACAAAGTCAATTTAGCATGTATATAAATATAGCGCGACCATACACAAATTGCATAGAAAAAAAAAACCCTCTTGAGCAAATTTAGTACAACCTTTTCATTTCAGATAATAATAATAAGATAAGATTCATATTCATATTCATACATGGAGGGTTTTACATCAAACTTCCATAGCTTTAAACCTTCATTTTCATTCATAGATATTGATCACAACATGGAATTACTCAACCAATTTTCATTTCAATATGATAATACTTCTCAAGTTAGCTTCATGGGGTCGTCTTCGAATGGCGAATTCTTATCTCAACAAGTGGTACTACCATCGTTCGATCACCAATTCGTGCAAAACTTTCAACACGAACAAAAGAATGTCATGTTGATTCAGGAGCCTGTTTCCATGGACCCAATCGTAAATGGGAAGCGAAAGCTTATGGATGTTTCCGCTAGCAGTACTTCTGGGAATTCATCTTCTCATTCAGTTAGCGACATTAATGAGAAGAAAGCTCAGGTAGCAACTTCAGTAAGAACGAGTTAGGATGCGTTTAGTTACAAAAAAGTCCTCACTTTTATGTAAAAATTCTCTAAGAAAACAAGAAAATTAGAAAACGTGTTCAAATTCGAGTTTTCTAAAAACTTCTCTAAGAAAAGGAACATCCTTATTTTCCTTTTTATAACTACAAAGTTGAAAACTACCTTTAATGGTTTTCTAGGTTTTCCATCTTTACTATTCCTTGGAAAACAAAAACTCCACCTCTTACAACTAAACACGCTTTCTAGATTATTTTCTATTCTTTTCTAACGAAGTAAAACACTTATCATTCTCTAGAGAAATGAATAAAGAAAAATGGAGAAACTTTTTTGTAATTAAACGCGTCCTTATATAAATTATTTAGGGATATGCTAAGTTACTTAATTAGTTGCTTGTACTTGCCCTTTTTTATTTGTGATATAGGGCTCAGGAAAGGGCAAAAAAGCAAAATTGAGTAATAATGGAGAACAACAAAAGGAAGTGGTACACGTTAGAGCCAGAAGGGGCCAAGCAACTGATAGTCACAGCTTAGCAGAAAGAGTAAGCTGAAAATTAAATCTGTATTAATTTTGATTACAAAACCATATCTAAAAGACGAAAAAAAAGATATATAACTGCGGATTGAGGTTGACCTAATTTTACTTAGAATGTCAAACACTCACACATTTAGCTTACAATATCTTAAAAGTAATATATATATATAAGGAATACTTGCCTTTTATATGAACATTTTAACAAGTATTAATTTTTGTGAAGTTTAATTCACTCGTGGATATTCACTCTTGCGACATGATTGAACAGGTTAGAAGAGGGAAAATCAATGAGCGGTTAAGATGCTTGCAAGACATCGTGCCCGGGTGCTACAAGGTAACTTTTTTATTACAATCGATCAATTGCCACATTGTTAAATAGTATACATATAACTGCTTATAAATTGATTAATTAACTTGGGTATATATATATACATACAGTCAATGGGCATGGCAGTAATGTTGGATGAGATAATCAACTATGTTCAGTCTTTGCAGAATCAGGTGGAGGTAAGTAAACTGAACTATTACAAGACCAAATTTTATTATACGATGAACTTTGTTACATTTTTCAGATATAAATACAAAAATAAAAATAATTTCTTGAATTTGCTTTGCAGTTTCTTTCCATGAAACTCACAGAAGCAAGCAGATTTCACGATTTCGATTCAGATTCGACACATATTGATTCATTTCAGGTAATATATGACACCTTTTTAACATATTCATATATTATTTTTTGACATTTTTTGAACGGTAAAAACACACAATGCTAGTTACGCGCACAGTAGTATAGTACTCAATGAGACTTGAACTCGCAATCATATATATATGTTAAACTACTACACATCATGATTTAATTATTTAAGTATGGGGTCAAACATTATTTTATATCACATACATATTCGTTGGAAGCATAAGATTTGGTGATTAAAGACAAAATTTGATTGATGGCAGATGGGAAATGTAATTGAGGGACTGAAGATGCAAAGATTGGAGCAAAGAAAAGAGAGTGGCCCAGTTGACCAGAGTTTTGGCTCTTATCCTTCATTGCCATACCATAGAACATAAAAGAAGATCCTTCTTGTTTTTTCATCATACACATATACATATACATACAATTTGTATTATTGCTTCCATACATACAAAATGTATAATCAATTACACAATTATTGAAATATGATCAAAGTTTTCTTGGTTTATAACTTTATATAAGCTTATTTCATTTCAGTTATTAGTAAAATATATAAGGATATTATACGTGCATCAGAACTGCACAATTAGTTCCATGTATTAGAAATGGGTGTTGATATTTCCACCAAACTTTTTGATAAATCCACCATGTTTGTGCATTGAATACTTGTACTGTACAAACAGTAGCTGCACAGTTATGTTGGATTTATCAAAAACTTTGCTGGAAATATCACCACCCATTATAAATGCACAATTAGTTCCATGAGTAAAGTTCAAATGAGTATACCAATTTTGAGTGAGAATGAGGGAACCAACAGATTTCTGCCATGTGTCACTTTATTCTCTCTCCTTCACACTTTATTCTCTCTCCTTCACATTTTTAAAAATTAAATATCTCACAAAGGGTAAGTCGAAAAATCATGAAAATTGCACCATAAAATTCAGCGTTTTCTCCTCTTCGATTTGCCATCCCTCAAGGCATACTTTTGACAACTTTTTTTTTTCTCATTTTTTGGTGGGTTTCACAAATTAGTAACACATGTGTTAGTGATTAGTTGTACATTTAATTTGTGGTTAAGGTTAGGGTTTAGGGTTAGGTTTAGGGTTTAGTAGGGTTTATGGTTTAGGGTTTATAAGGGTTTAGGGTTTAGAAGGGGTTCAAGGTTTAGGGTTTAGAAAGATTTAGGGTTTAGCATTTTGTAAAGCGTTTAGGGTTTAGGGTTTGGGGTTTAGGGGTTAGGGTTTAGGGTTTAGGGTTTGAGGTTTGGGGTTTCGGGGAGAAACCCCAAACCTCAAACCCTAAACCCTAACCCCTAAACCCCAAACCCTAAACGCAACACTTTAACACATGTGTTAGTAAATGTGAAACCCACCAAAAAAATGAAAAAAAACAAAAAAACTTTTCGAAAGTATGTCTTGAGGGACGGCAAATCGAAAAGGAGAAAACGACGAATTTAATGTTGCAATTTTCATAATTTTTCGATTTGTCGTTTGTGAGATAATTGATGTTGGGGGTAAATTGGTTTTGTACATGTGGAACATTCTCTTTGTACACATGGCTTGATATCATTGGTTCCCTCATTTTCACACAAATTCCTATTCTCATTTGAACCCTACCCTTAGTTCCATATATAATAAAAGTAAGTAAATGAAACAACTTAGAAATTAAGAAATTATTGAAATAGTGGTTGGAATAAACATTATGGATTTTGTCCCCCTTTCCTTTATTTCTTTCGGTTGTTATGATGCTTATATCCAATTTTTAATTCAGATGCGTTGTACTTGGTTTTATTTATGTAGGGTCCTTTGTCCATATATATAGTGACTTAGGGGGTGTTTGGGGGAGCGTTAGTAGAGGGCTTTTTAGCTTTTGTGTTATCATAACGTAAAAAAGCTCTTTTTTAGTGTTTGGATGGAGGAGCTTTTTAGTATTTTAAAGGGTTAAAAAGCTAAAAGCTAAAAAGCCAGGAATTTGGGGTGGTAAGCTAACGCAGAAGCCAAACTCCTACCGCCCGGCCAAACACCCTCTTAGTGAGCTTCAACGTTTTTATTTTTATATCTTATAAAAAAGTTGTTATAGATTTTGAGTTTTTGGTTAATACACAATAACAATAATTATTATGATATTGATTGATTAATCAAGAAAATCCAACAGCAGACATGCAAAACCATCAACTTAGTATGTGTTTTGTTTGCATTGAAAAAATAAAATTTGGATATAAACGCAAGACCAACCATCACTTCCGATCCTTATGTTAATTTTTATGATATTATTATTATTATCATTATTATATATTATTATTATTTGTGATTTTATGTATATGGGTATGTCGAAGGTCTCCTGTAAGAAATCTCTTTATCTTCGGGTAGGGATATGACCGTCTACATCTTACCTCCTTCATACCTTACATTCAACGAAATTGGGAAGTTTTATTGTTGTTGTTGTGATTACATATATATATTATCTTTAAGGATGATAGATAATCAAAACGGATTAAATACCTACATGCATTCTCCGCTAATACTGCCAATTAAACTCCATCACTTTTGAGAAGTGCCTTTGATCAACCTAGAATCTTAGATTACATGAAGAGAAAATCAAGAATCTTAGATTACATGAAGAGAAAATCAAAAGTAAGACCTGATAAAATTATTACTCTCTCTATCCCGGTTAAAGTATCCAATTTGACTCTGCGCACAGTTTTAGAATTTTCCACTAACTATATTTTTCACCAATCAAATATCAACTCTACCCACTAAAATCTTTTTTGATTGGTTAAACATCAAAGTGGACACTTATAATGAGATATCTCAAAATAGTAAACAAGACACTTTACATGGGACGGAGGGAATATAAGGTATAGAAATCAAGTGATAATATTGAAATTTCATGTTCTTAACTATATATCAATTATTTCATATGAATAATTTAGCTATAAGGATGTTCATAATAATTTTCATATTGATCGTTCTCTTCTTCCTCCATGATGTTTCCACAACTAAAAAATATATGACAATTTCTCAATAACCTATCTAACGGAAATAGAACTTTACAAGAATTAAGTAATTTGAAAAAAGAATTGATTATTTGGTTTTGGACATGAATTTCATTCTTCTCTATTCTTATAGTCACTAATCATTTTAATATGTTCATCAATCAAAACTTTACGTCTATTTATAGCTCTTTAATTTTCGGGGAATATGAATCATTTTTCCTTCCATATTGTATCAAGTATCTTGAAATTTATTCATGTTGCTCGTCTACAAGTTTAGCTCCAATTTTTCTTTGTACATGACGTCTTCAAGTTCAATCTTAGAACTGTACAGTACTTCCGATCTAATCCGAATACCTTAGCATAAGTTAACAACGTACTCAAGATTGAAGTGTTACAATCAAACATAGAAAAACTGAATCCATGTACAAATAATTTACTTTTATTGAATAGCCTTTACTAGATTACTTAATTCCATGTTGATAGAATTGATTAAACGGGTAAAGAGATGAGGTTTTCCATGTTCAAGTTACTCGGTGAAGGCGATTAATTTTACTCAGATATATGCAACCTAACCTAGGTATCACAGTGACCGTTTCCAACCTTTTCCCTGAGCATTCCAAGATATGCCGCTAGCAGCTAGTGCAGTTTGAACCTAAAACCTTTGGTTAGGATATCCGGACGTGAACCATGTTACAATACAAGTTGATATACTAACAACATTTGTATTCATAATGCCTCTCTACAACTAAATATATATGTTCTTTCCTTTGTTATCTATAAAGTTGCCGTCTTCTACAATCTATTTGTACATAAAACGAGTTTAAGTTAACATTACCGATCTTACTTACCCAATATACAAAATAAAACGAGAACCCCGCAAGTAGACGGGGCTTGACGGGTTGGACATATAAATCCTGATGGAGTTGCTAATTCAAGAAGTTGATGATTGAGTATTGTTTATATGCGAAGTGCATATTGTAGGCAGATGCAATGGATGTGTAATTGCCCTACCAAAAGATTACAGCTTAATTTTGCCCCACACTCGTGGATGTGGAGACTCACCCTCAACTTCTACTTCTGTTACATGATAAGAATTTCTGTTCACTCTTTTGTAAGCTCATTTCCCACTCGTGTACATATGTGTTGAGCCTTATTAGATTATTTAAATCATGTCAAAAAGGTCGTTTAAGACTAACCCACGACTAAAATAAGTAATTAAGAATGTTGTTACTTAAGATCATTTACTGATTGACCACTGCAAGTTAACAACCTCATCAATAGCATATCGAGTGTATATTAAATACTTTCCAGTTATATGATCAGATACTAATATCCTTGGAACTTTTTAATGGCAATTTAAGGGGATGTTTGTCTTAGCTATTTTAAGGGGCTTCATAGCTTATTGCATTATCTTACCGCCAAAGTATTTGGATGAGTTTTTGTGAGTAGGCTTATCAAAATTTTAGGTGGTAATAAGGTAAATAGCAAAATCTTCAAATTCTTGGCCGTTAGATACTAGGCATAATCAGTGCATTGTATAAGAATAATAACACTCTTAACCTTACTTTTTTGCAAAATTATCAATGAATCAGTTTTGTAAAAAAAATAAGCTATGGGTAAATCGGTAAGTTAGTATATTATTTGAGAAATCAACATTTATTTTTGGACGGTGGGAACACTCTCTAAGTATTTAAAACTACAATTTTGCATAACAAAACCAGAACTTCAGCCCAAAGAGAATAGCGTGCACAAAAAAACCGGGTTCGCAAACCGACCCGAAAAAAACCCAAAAAACCGACCCGGTCAAACCCGGGTTTGACCCACCCCGGTTCGGGTTCTATAAAACCCGTCGGGTACAAACCGGTTTGGGATTTGAACGTTGGGAACCGGGTTGAAACCGGTTTCTGTAAACCGGTTGGAAAAACCGGTTCGAAAACCCGGTTAAAAACCGGTTTTTTTTTTTACCGTTTGAAAACGGTAATATGGACATTGGGACTTATTTTTTACCGTTTTTTGCCTTTTTATTTACCATTTTGTCATCCCAAATTTACTATATATACAAGCCTTGAGTTTAGGTTCAATCACAACATTCAAACACTCATACATTGCTTAAAAAACTCAAAACACTCTCAAAACGCATACAAAATTCTCATTTCTCAATTGGCAACTCAATCTTCTTCCACTTCCTTCGGTGTTGGTTCTTCAAATGCACCAACGATTGTTTAAAAATTGCCTAACAAAAGAAATCCGAAAGTGTGGGATTTATACGACAAAGTGTTGTTGTCGGATGGTATGACTAAGGCACATTGTAAACGTTGTGGGAAATTCTTAAAATCCAACTCCAACACAACGTTGAAACATCATAAAGAAAAGTATTGTGAGGGACTCAAAACTAATCCGGAAGCAAGTGGTCAAGCTTCTATGTCACGAGATGGAGCTATATTTGCATACGAAGTGGAACGGTGTCGAGAAGCTTTTGCGGGTTTTGTGATTCAAGAAGCTTTGCCGTTCAACCACTTCGACAACCATCGGCTTAGTAGGGTGATTCAAAATACTCTTCAACCGCGATATAATCATGTAAGTCGTATTACTCTTAAACGTGATGCCCTTAAATTTTGGAAAGAAGCTAAAAAAACAACTAAAAATCGGTTTTGAAAACTTAAATACAAGTGTATCATTAACAACCGATGTTTGGTCGGCTCCTCAAGGTTTGCCCAGTTCGTACCTTTGTGTTACCGTACATTGGGTTGATCCCGTAACTTGGCAAATGATGAAACGTACCATTGCTTTTGAAGACTTTGAGTATTCTCACACAGGTCAAAACTTATTTTACATGTTACGATATGTAATTAAAACGTTTAAATTAGAAGAAAAGGTTTTTTCAATCTCGTTTGATAACGCGAGTAATAATACACTCGTCGTTTCAAAATTAATACTAAAATACGGACCACCTTTGAAGGGCATTTTTTATCATAGTCGATGTGTTGCACACACCATTAACTTGGTTGTGCAAGCCGGACTAGCGGTTGAAGAAATAGACGCCATAAAATTCGCGTATAAAACTATGTTACAAGACATATTTCAACACGGTAAACTTAGATACAAAGCGTATATGAGATTGTGTAAGGAAACGAATTCCATTTTTTTAACCCCTAATTGGGACATGCCCGTTAGATGAATTCGACCTACCATATGTTTGTATGTGGTTTACGCCAACACGACTGTTTACAAGTTTTTCATAATCAACTTGTTTACAAAGGTCTTGCAACACCATTTCCCTTAGAATTTAGGGAGGTTATTAAAAAGATAACCGAATTGTTCAAACTTTTCAAAACCGCGACTACGTTATTATCGGGTGTTTATTATCCCACTAGTCATTTGGTACTTAATCAAATTTGGTTAATGACTAAAAAATTAAACGAATACAAATATGAAGGTGCTTTATTTGAAAAGATGGTGGCTTCCATGAAAGAAAAACTAAGAAAATATTTTCAAGAAATGCCACCGGTAATTACTTGTTCCGCCGCATTGAACCCATGTTTGAACATTTCCGGGGTGGAAATGCTTATCGATAACATTTGTCACAATTTGGATTTGAATGACAAGAACCCAATGTTTTCACATAATACAAAAACGTATTTTAAGAGTTGTTTACAAGATTTATTTGGCGTATATTTTCAAAAATATAGTTCAACAACAAATGTGTCGGCTAGTTCGGTTTCCACAACGTTTGCTTCATCTTCTTCCAACAATGCGATACTTAACTTATATAATAGTTTAAGACAAGAAAACCATAAACGGGCAAGGGGTGATGGTAACCAAAACACCACTAGTGAATATGAGAGATATACCGGAACATATTTTTTGTCCACTAGCTATTATATCCAATGAGTTCGAACAATTTGATATTTTGGCTTGGTGGAAAGAGAGGGAATCTCAATTTCCCGTTCTAACCATCATGGCCCGAGATTTACTAACCGTCCAAGCTTCTACGGTAGCTTTGGAATTCACATTTTCTCTTAGTGGCAGAGTATTATCTATACGAAGAACAAGACTCACAGCGGCTTCCTTAGAGATGTGTATTTGCTTGAAGGATCACTTAGACGTCGCAGAACGTATACAAAATGTTTCAAGTCTTGAAGGTGAAATGGAATACGAACAAGATATACACAATGTCGAGGTGGAAGAGGCTATGGTAATATCACTTTCCGACGAAGAAATTGCTCTCAATCAAGCTTAGCGCAAGGCTACCTCCGAAGAAGATTTCGACCTTTGAAGAATTGAAGATTAATATAAGTTGAAGATTATGAAGACTTGTAAAGATTATAAAAGACTTATATTCAAGAAGATTTTTATGAAGACTTTGTTTTATCTTTTGAAGATGTTTGAAGACTTGAAGATCAATAAAAGTTATTATGAAGATTTATGAAGAATTATGAAGACTTATTTGATTCAATAATATTTTAAAGAAGACTTAGAAGACTTTTGTTTAAGTTGTTATTCAATTATGTTTCCATTACTAATGTTCTACAAATTCGATGAATAAAATTTGGCCCAAACGTTGTTTTTCCTTAAAACGCTTAACGCTCGAACCACTTTGAATTATATAGACTTATTTGATTCAATAATATTTTTAAGAAGATTTAGAAGCCTTTTGATTAAGTTATTGATCAATTATGTTTCCATTACTAATGTTCTACGAATTCAATGAAATTTTTTTGGCCAAAACGTTGTTTTTCCTTAAAACGCTTAACGCTCGAACCAATTTGAATTATATAGACTTATTTGATTCAATAATATTTTTAAGAAGATTTAGAAGCCTTTTGATTAAGTTATTGATCAATTATGTTTCCATTATTAATGTTCTACGAATTCAATGAAAAAAATTTGGCCCAAACGTTATTTTTCCTTAAAACGCTTAACGCTCGAACTAAAAACGAATTATATAAAAAAAACCGATTTTAAACCGGGTTTTGAACCCGACCCGGTTCCAACCCAGTCCAAACCGGGTAGGGTCAGGTCTAGTATTTTGGTTCCCAAATCGGGTTGTAACCCGACCCGGTTTCGCACGAAACGGGTTTGATTCGTTGACCAAAAACCGGTTTTTTTTCTAGTTCAGGTCGGATTGGATCCAACCCGGTTTTTGTTCACGCCTATTACTTGCCAGAATAAATTGCTTTATAGGCGAGCAAAAAAAAAAAAATAATAACATTTTGGGCCGGGCTCCCAGTAACCAGATAATTGCCGGCTTGCCGCTAGCCATGACTTAAATATAATGGGCCAAGCCAATCATGTAGGGTATGTTTGGCAAAACTGGCTGTAGGCTGTAGCTGTAGGCTGTGAGCTGTAGTTGTGAGCTGTAGCTGTAAGCTGTAGCTGTAAGCTGTAGCTTTTATTTTTATGTATGTGTTTGGTAAAGTAGCTGTAGCTGTACTTAAAGATTGTAAAATTACGTAAATGGACACAAATATATGATATATTATACATTACAGAAAATTAATAAAACTTGATCAGATATAAGTTTTATAAATAAGATATTTCTTTGCGTATGATACTACATAAAAATATATATATAGTAATATGCAACTTACATATGATATATAGAAATCAAAAGAAGGAAAGAAAAAGAAAACATCTCAATTTCTTATTAATTTTGAAGCTATACTAATAGGCCCATAGATACGAACTATGAAGTGATGTAGCCTTACGTGTAATTACGAATTGCATGTAAAGGAGCAGATATCTGACCGTATGCAAATGTGATAAAATATGTTTTTAAATTAAAGACGGAAAAAATTAAGAATTCTTTGCTATTTGTGTAAGAGGGTATTTCAGTAATTTGGCATACCAAAAGCTTCATGAATTTTGAAACGCTACATTCTCTAGCGTTGAGAATAGGAGCTTTTTATTTACTTTAAAAGTTTAAAGCTTGTATTTCCAAACAAAGCTACTATTTTAGTAGGAGCTTTTTGTTTAAAATTAAAAGCTTAAAGCTCCTAAAAGCTTCGAAAAGCTCTCTGCCAAACAGACCCGTAATCCACTGAATCCTGAAGTTATTACGTGTTGTTTTGTTTATCGGGTGGTTGTCCTCAGGTTCTGTAAAAGTCCACTACTTGTATTTTTAGTTTTAGGGAATGATAAATACAACAAAATCTTTTGCTACCTATACCAAATTTGTGCATTACTGTGTACAGTGGACAATATAATGCATAAAAGTTGATGTATGCATCAGCTCCTTTAGTTTAAAGTGTGTGGTGTTGTGATGTGTTGGTGTTCAATTAGTTCGGTGTGGTTCTTGTACCTTATAAGTTTAAACACCTTATTTTTATGCATGCAATACATAATTTATCTATGGAGTATTTCCAAAAACATATTTTATGGTAAGCATATTAAAGAAAGAAAAGCATATATGTTACTCATTTACCAAACCGACAGAGGTATAGGCATGCCTATTTGGGAAATATAAGTTGATCGACCTCTTCTATATCATGTAATCCCTCCATCTCATTTGTCGTGTTCACCTTACTATTTTGGTTTATCTTGAATAACATGTCCACTTCATATTTCAACACATTAAAAGAGACTTAATTAGGTAGAAATGATATATGATAGGTAAATAGTGTAGCTAATGGAAATTTCTGAAACTACGTATATTTTTAAGTCGACACTTTGACTAAAACAAATGTACAAATTTAGACAAGAAAAAGTGGAAAAATAAAAACATGTTCCAAAAAGAAAAAATATAAAAATTTATTAATTACATATGGGTATATCGACATCAAAATTGTAGAGCGGTATACATTGAACATTTAAAATTAGTCCATCATGTATTTAGTTAAAATAATAAAAGACTAAATTGATCTAGACATGGATCATGTGTTCCATATATGACATGTACATAAACAGATACACACTGAAAGTTAAAAAGTAGAGCATGCTTCTTTTCAAGCATTTTTTCTAAACTTCACCCTTATGGCCTTAATGCGGTCCCGGTAGCAAAGCAGCCAGACTGCCCAACATGACGCGGGAACTTAAATATTGCTTACCCTTTTGGTATTAGATCGGAGTAGGGTCTGGCTGTTCCATAAACGACTTGTTTGATCTGACCTGCAACTCCACTAACCAAGATCCCCCCATGCTGCTCTATGGAATCAATGAAATATAATATTACGGATCCTGTGTTGCGTGTCAAAACATGTCTTTCTTACAGATGTTAAAGATGAATTACTATCATCCCAAGTCCCAACTGGGCTCGAGCGGTAATTGGAGGCAAAAGGAATTCCAGAGACTAAAGAGTGCAAACTAAATAGTTTATGCATTGATTCATATAAAGGTGGGTACTGTTGCAACTGCAAAAAGGCCGGGTAACAACGGCAATAAATATCTTAGTCGGGGCAGCTAATTAAGGTCAGTTTCGCTTTTAACTATTTAACAGTTTGGAATGCCATGTGTCATTTTTGATATATAGCTTCAACAAATTCCTTCATTCACAACCCGCGCTATGCCTATCATTCATAGGGATGTCAAGTCTACTACTCCGTAATATATTGTTGGACAAGAACTACACCACAAAATTTCAGATTTTGGTGCTTCAAGATTATTCCCAATAGATAAAGATCAAGTCACTACTCTTGTTCAAGGCACATTAGGATATCTTGTTTCTGAATACTTTCATACAAGCCAACTAACCAACAAGAGTGATGTATATAGTTTTGTAGTGATCCTTGCAGAACTTAAACAGGGCAAAAACCTCTTTATGCATATAGAACCAATGAAGAAAAGAATTTAGCGACATACTTTAAATTGTCAAGGCGATGAATCAAAACCGCTTATTTGAAATTGTTAAACACGAGTTTTTTGTGAAGGGACTCTTGAGTCTGGTCAAGAGATGTCTATACTTACATGGGAATGATAGACCTACTATGAAATATGTGGCAATGAAGTTGGAGGGCTTGAACAAGTTCAAAACTCATCCTTGGATTCAGCAAGAAGCACATAAAAAATCTTGAGCATTATGATCTTTATGATGTTCAATTAATTAATTCCATATTATACCATCGTTGTATTGTTTTAGTTACTCCGTCTCATGTATAGTGTCTTTATTAATATTTTGGGTTGTCCCAAATAAATACTCACTTTCATATAATTATATTATATTATAGTCAGTTGCGGATCTAGGATTTTTTATCGTGGGGGGCAAAAAAAAATCTTACACGTAGAAAATCACAAGTTGCATATATTAAATATCAAAATCGGGTCAAAACAACTCAAAACCGTTCAAAGTTAGTTATAACGACCTTGAACTACATCTAAATGGTGATCGGACATATGAAAAACAACATCATATATTACAATACATCATTAAATAATACAAAATTCCTCATAAACAGTTTTGCAACAACAATAAAAATCTGAATTAGCAAAAAATAGCAAGACATAATATATGTATCTAATAAAAGTCGACAAAATTTCATTAATAACATCAAATAATGATTTGAACTTTTACAGTTATGAGATTGAAAAAGTAAAACCATTACGTTAAAAAATACCTATTAAAAAGACCAACAAAATCACAACTTTATGAATGCCTTGACAACAAATAAAAACAACAAATTTCTCATGATCTTACAAAAGTATATAAGTTGAAGGGTTTACTAGTTTTAAATTCCAATCCAATCCACCCTATTCATAAGAAACATGGAAAAGATTAGTACCTAGGTACACGGTACACAGTCACCATTTGGGCTGATAAAATAACACAAAGTATTATAAAAGTGAGCCCATCTTGTTTTGTTTCAGTTGGTTAAGGGGGCCGAAATACTTTTGTCTTGGGGGCCCATAAAGAAATGTGGATATTTTAACACTATTGGGCCATCAAGCATGGGGGGCCATGGAACCCCCTACCAGACTGTTGGATCCGCCCCTGATTATAGTAATTAATAAAAAGAAAGATAGATATTTAATTTAAAGAAAAAGATCTAAGGGGATGCATGCTAAGGAGGAGCAGGAGGGGCAGACTCCATCTCATCCGTCCATACACTAATCAACCGATAAGATCAATACATGTCACTCAAGGACCCATATGCAATTATTTTTGGGTGAGGGACTAAATTGTATTTTTACATTTTAATGATGTAAATGGTGGAAACACTTGGGCAGAGGTCATTTTGTATCCCTTCCACAAACACATACACCCAAAATTCTCTATGTTTTTCAAAATCACACAAACTAACACACACACACACACACCCCTACCTACACTTACACACAATAACTACCACTACCGTCGCTCATCCATCACCAACACCACCGTCGCTCCTCCTTCACCACTATCACTGTCTCCGCCGTCTTCGCCACCATTGTTCTTCCATCACTACCACCGCCGGTCCGGCGCTCCGCCGCTCCTCCATAACCACCAACACCGCTACTCCACCCTCATCGTCCACCTACAACGATACTACTACCTTCACCTTCATCTTCCACCTTCACCATCACCTTCACTGGCCACCTTCACCATCATCGTCACCATCCACCACCTCCGACACTGTCACCGTCACCGTCATCGTCAACCACCTTCACCGTCGCCATCAACCACCAAAGATCTAGATCTGAAAGTGTAAAACTAGATCCACTTTTCAGATCTAGATATGAAAAAGTAGATCAAAGTAGATCTAGATCTACTTTTTCAGATCTAGATGTAAAAAAGTGGATCTGGAAAAATCACTGCATTTTACGATTATGATACTGCATTTTATGTCTAAGGTGATGGAAAACTGATCTAAAAGAATAGATCTGGGAAAACATTTACTGCATTTTACATTTAAGTTATTGCATTTTACGTTTAAGTGGTGGAAAACTTATCTGAAATGTAGATCTTGAAAAGTCACTACGTTTTACGTTAAGTTACCGCATTATACGTTTAAGTTACTGCATTTTAAGTTTTAAGGTGGTGGAAAACTGATATTAACAAATAGATCTCGAAAAAATCACTGCATTTTACGATTATGTTACTGCATTTAATATTTAAGGTGATGGAAAACTGATTTGAAAGAGTAGATCTGAGGAAACATTTACTGCACTTTACATTTAAGTTACTGCATTTTACGTTTAAGTGGTGGAAAACTGATCTGAAAAGTAGATATTGAAAAGTCACTGCATTTTACGTTTAAGTTACCGCATTATACGTTTAAGTTACTGCATTTTAAGTTTTAAGGTGGTGAAAAACTGATATTAAAAAATAGATCTCGAAAAAATACTGCATTTTACGTTTAAATTACTGCATTGTTTACTGCTTTTTTTTTCACTGCATTTTACGTTTTTTCAACTTTTTTATTCAGTTTACTGCATTTTTCATTTTTTCAGTTTTTTTGTTCATTTTAATTTATTTACTGCATTTTATATTTTTCACTGCATTTTATTTTTTGTATGGAATTTTGCATATTATAAGGTTTTTTGAATAAATAATTTTTTAAAATTTTTAAAAAAATTTTGGGGCAATTTTTCGGGCAGATCCCTAAATTTTTTGAATTTGCAAAATAGTCCCTAGACGGCTTGACAGGTGGGGACGCATCTGACATGTGTCAGTCCTTGGTTGGTCAAAAAGTAGCTTTCCCTGCTCCTCTGAACCCTACCCTTAATTTAAATGGTGAAAAGTGTAATTAGCAAAGAAATTTAAAAGTGTATACATAGTATGGATTTTGACTGATACGAAGAGACTATTTAATTATGGCGTTAGATTTTTCCATTATGGATTTTGATAAATCCACCATAAGTGTGTATTATTTGTGTGTACCGTACAAGTACTTAATATGAAAATATCACTAGCCATTTAATTATATTTGGAAGAGGATCATGGAGGCTCGGATGTGTAGGAAGTAAATAGTGACCTTTGGATAAAGTGTGAATTGTGAAATCGATGGGTATAAATGAAAACTAAGTGAGAGTAAAAGAGTTAACAATTACTAAAAAGGGTAGTTCGGTAAAAAGCCACCAAAAGTCCAACATTTAGTTTATGATTAATAATACTTGGAAATTGAGATCAAACTTCGAACCAAGAAAGAACGATTTATGTGAAGCTTTCTCGTCAAGCACCAAAATGAATTTAAACCAATTTTATTTGCAGTTTAAATAATTTATATATGTAGGTTGTGAAAGGTAGAGAAGATGTTCACTTTTGTTGCATATATTTTCATAAACTATATATATTTTATCAACATATAGTCTAAAGGTGAAATAAACCCTTGGAAAGCCTTAAATACATATGACTAAGATCACTAAAAGCGTATTTTCCTAATTGTAAAAAATTAATTTTAGTGAGAAATACTATAGATAGAAACAATTTACTGTACAACATAACCAACAGGGCAGCAGGCCTCACTCCTCAGGCCCACTTCTAAGTTTACTCGTCAAGCCCTTTTCTTAGTTTACTCGTCTAAGCCCATTTTGATTTACAGTCCAGTAATGTTTGAACAATCATATTTTTGTAACATAAACAATCTTTTTCCTTAGTTATGAGTGAGGGAAGCTTCTCAATCAGGAAAATAGTGTAACCTTTTCGGTTAATTCCGTTGTTAGTTAGCGTACTTGAATAATTGTAACTACGATCAACGCTACCTCAGTTTAAACTAAATAAGGATGCTCGAAAAGAAATAAAAAGAAACAAGCAAAGAAGAGTTTAAATAAATTCACATTTTAATCCATCAATATAATTGAATAACTATGACACTCCTCAAATTACGGTACAATTCCGTACTGTAATCACATGCATGTCTTAGTCTAATTCCCTGCTAAGTGAATTCAAACTATTTTTATGAGATAAGTCTAACAAAGCCCAACAATTTTAATACGTAAAATATTACTATTTTGTATTTATTTACAATCACGCATGAAACTATCGGAACGAGTCCGACCAAAATATACGATCGTCGGTGAAACAAATTTTATAAATAACGTAAAACTATTTTAGATAGTAGTTATTTACTTTAGAAATTATGCTAAACGTTAAATCATAACGATTGAAAATAAATGTTTATACGTTTGATTTAAAACGTAACATACGCGACAAAAATACACGAAACAAACCCGACAACCGAACGAGTCAAAATTTATATTTTGTAAACTCAAAATAAAGTGTTTGAAATAATACTTTGAAATATATTAACGTGTATCGAACGTTAACTTAACGAAAACAAACGAGCATATAACGACTAAAACGTGCACGCAATTAACGGATTAAATACCCAAATTACTCACCCAATAATTTAGGAGACAAAACATTGTCATGGCCATACCTTGTTGACCATGACAATCGGCCAAACCAAATCCCCTATACCTCATTTCTTTGGCAACTAACACACTCATTCACCACCACTCTTCCCTCTCTTCTTTTTCCTTTCCCCATCCACAGCAGCAGCAGTAGAAAATCAACATCATCATCATCATCATCCAACATAATCAACATCATCATCTAACATCATCTTACAAGAGAAAGAAAGAAGAACAAGCATCAAACACCTTCATCATCTTCTTCTTCCTTCATCATTTTTCCTTTACTTTTCTCTCTTGAAACTTGCTTATTAACATGTTAGTAGCTCACTCACAAAAGATCATGCTAAGAATCGTAACAAAAACTAAGAAAACTTAACTTGTGGAGATAACGGTTTCTGGACAGAATTTAGGTCTTGGTAGAAAAATTATAACAAATCGTGTGTATAAAATAAACATGTGAGACCACTTGAAAAATCTTGATAATTTTGTCAACTTCATTTTTCGTTTAGGCTTCGTCTCCTGGAAATTCACAAAAATTGAGATACGGACTGAAATATGAACATAGGTCGAAAATCATAGCTGCTGTATATAGACCCGTTTCCGTATTTTTTTGGTCCACGTTTACTTAGCTAAAAATTATGAAAAAAAATATGGTAAGTACCTAACACATATAGGAACATTGTGTAAAAATTTCAGAATTTTTCATGAACGTTTGACTAGTGAAATCGAGCTCGGAAAGAGGCGTAAAAACTTGTAAAACTGAGTTTAGGCACTGTTTTGACATCGGAAAAAAACGACACTTTCAGGTTAACCACAAAACGCAACGACAATTTTATCGAGCTCTAAAAACATATTTAAGACTTTTCTAAAGGTTTCGGGTCAAACCGAACACGTTTGACCACGTTTTCATTTAACGAAATTCACTTTTTCTAATCAGACGGGTAGTGTCGCACGAGGCCCGAATTATATGCGACACTCGGCTGAGTGTCGCCAACTTGCACAAAATCTCAACCTGCGACACTAGCACAAGTGTCGCCATTTACCTCGAATGTCGCATCTTGCGACACTTAACCTAATGTCCCCAACTTATTTTGCGACACTAAAACGAATGTCGCTAACAAATAAAACTACAACTTTATGCGACATTAACCTGGGTGTCGCACCACTACTAGGCGACACTAGCCTGAGTGTCGCTAATAATAGATACTTTGAAAAACATTATTTTTACTAGGCGTCGACTCGCGTAACGACAACTAAACTATATACAATACCACTCGTACACGCAACATATATATATACTTTTACAAAGTATACAACTATACGAACATGATAATAATATCGTTACGAATTATTATTACGAAACCATCGCCAACGGATCGTACAAACTTTTAAAACAACGATGAACTTTTATTGAGTGAACAAACTAACATGGCTTGGCTGTTAGCCAACTACTTATACTTATAAAATTATCTCTTACGTTTGGGACGTTTAGAGACTTTTCTTGGGCATACGTTTTGCTAGCTCTCACGTTTAGCTCACGAGGTGAGTTTACAGCCCCTGCTTTTACTGTTTTAATGCTTTCAAACTAGGGGTGAAAAACATAGCAACTGTTTTGCTACTTTATGCGAAAACTATGTATGAATGCTTTCATACGAATACTTGAACTGTTTATTTATGAAATTATTTTCATACTATTTTGAGAACATGACAACGAATCTTGGTACGGACCTAGGTTTACATGAGGTAGTTGTAGTGCATAAAAGTCCCGGTGCTTGCAACCTATAACCATTAGCTAGGTGACTCTAGCCACTGAATATACGGATAGTACTATCGAGTTGACAGCCCTCCCACTATTATAACTTGTTGGTCATGCCAACATCACGACGGCAGTCGTAACGAGGAGCGTATATTTACCTGTTACAGAGGCAAAAACAATATACAAGTCGTGGATTGGTTATAGCACTAGGGGTCGTTACTTTAACCTGCAAGGTTTAGCTCACCTTCAGGGGGTCACCATCTATGTTTTCCCACAAACATTATAGTAATGTTTTCCTACTATATATATTCACTGGAACGTTTTCCATACGAATACGAATTGATTCCTACTATATATATTCACTGGAACGTTTTCCATACGAATACGAATTGATGTGTCACAATGAACGATTATATTAGATCACCTACGGGTCATCTACAAACACTTACTTTAGATCACCTACGGGTCATCTACAAAAACTTATTTAAGATCACCTGAGGGTCATCTACAAATGGAATGTTAGATTACTAGTAAAGTTTTCTAACAACTACTTAATGGGATGTTTTCCAACTATTACTTTTGGATTGCGATGCAACGATTGACAAACGATTACTTAATAATGATTTGATTACTACTTTGACTGGTTGTCAACGATTTACAAACAACATGGTTTGACCACTATCTACTAAACTTGTGAATTCACTCAACAATCTTGTTGACTTTTTACTATGTTTTTCAGCGAATTAGCAGCCACGTAAGAATGCATGCATATTGGAACAACGACTACCCGAGACGAATTAGGATGCCATTTTTGTGACTAAGGGATTTCTTTTGTATAACTACAACTAGTTAGTCATATCTACGCAATCCCGATTAGTTTTTATAACACTATTACTACTGTGACTTGATAAGTCATAACTTTTGTAATAACTTTTATTTATGGCATCTTAATTACTTATTCTGCGATAATCATATGCTCTGTGTGTGAATGTCCAATGATGATGTCATGACCCCCACTGTACACTCTAATGCTTCCGCTAATCACTTGATAACGATGATTACCGTTTGGGGGGGGGGGGGGGGGGTATGACAATAACGATTATCAAATTCACAAATTAAATAGTGACAGAAAACATACAAATGAAGGTAGGTGGTGCAAGTCTAGGAATAACTATATATGTTGGCCTTATTCAAGTATAAGAATTGAGCATATAAGTTATGAGCTCTATTTGCGCAACTAGTAAACACCACTTTTCTCTGCACCCTCATTTAGTTCGACATAAATGCAGTCCCTTGTTTCTTTCCGGAAAGCTTCTAGGATCGGAGTATCATCGTATTTGTAGTCGTCGCCTAAAATGGGTTTGATCGCCTTGGTTGCCTCCACGGTATGATAATGAGGGATAGTTGATATCGAATGGTGCACCACATGAGCATTTGTAACATAATGAAAAACGTGGCTAAAGATACCATAGTCTCTATCAACTGTTGATAAGGCACCTCTAATCCAATCCCACTCTTTAGAGTCAAAGTGGGGTAGTGATGGACGACTATGATGTAAAAAGGTGAAAAATATGAAATGAGCGTTCATAACCAACAAAGGAGCACCATAAATGCAAAATAATCATGTTGCACTTGTGGTTGCTGCGATTTAGTATAGTGTATAGTAGGCTACAAGCATTCCAGCATCAGATAGCCAAATTTGTAGACGCTCACTATCATTGAACAAAGGACTTTGTGGGTAAAAGTGACTTACAAACCCATCGTATGGTCTTCCGTGAAGGTTAAAGGTGAAATACATGGGAAAGCTAAGAAGCATCCTAACACAAGTCATGAACATGTTGCCAAGTGGGTTGTTAAGAATATAAGAGTAGAAGGAATCGGCTTTCCTTTTGGGGGATCCAAACCTCGTCGTACTCCATTGAATTCGTGTTAGCATGGTGGCTACGGTGACTGTATTTGAACGAAAAGTATGGAATGAGGAATGTAGAGTGAACGACGAAACCAATTGCGTCATTGATAAACGCCAAAATGTACTAATTTATAGTACTAATTTACTCCTTTTTTGATATCTTTCTAATGCATTTTATGTGAATAAGATACTTATTTCGTTCATATTTGCATTTAGGAGTTAAATCGGAGCTTGGATCGAAAAGGAACGGAAAACGAGCTAAATCGTGAAGAAAATAAGCTAAAAGAGTGAAGATAGACATGAGAAGATTGGATCGGAGTAAAAGATGATTAATTTGTCAAAGCCGGAAGTGTAAATGAAGCTCGAATCGGAAAAAAGAATGAAAAATGAGCTTAAAATGGAGGAAAAGTATAAAAGCTGAGTTTTAAGACAGCTGTTAGTATTTTGGCCATAACTTCTTCATACGAACTCCGATTGGGGTGATTCAACTTGGAGAATTTAGCTAACAGAGAGGGCTACAACTTTCGTTTTTACCATTTTTGCTGAAAATTCATCCATACGGCGTATGGAATTCCATACGCCGTATGGATTGAAAACTGGGCTGAAACTTGTTATCGCGGGCTGGACTTTTTGGGCTTTTACATCCATACGCCGTATGGAATTCCATACACCGTATGGATCACTTTTTCAGCCATTTAAGTCCGATTTTAGGGTTTTCACTTCATAACTTCCACCACTTCGGACCATACGACCAGCAAAAGTTCCAGAGGGGGCCCCATTTTGGGGGTGAAACGATGGCGATTTGGAGGCGGAAAAGCTAGGATCAATTCTTATTGATTCTAATTCATTCGGTTTATGATTCGGTTTGCTTATCTTGTTCCGATTTCAATTCAATCATGTCTATGTGTTTGTTTTGAGACTATGAATCTGATTTTGTATAATTGAATAATGGATTAGATTTATTGTTAATTGTTTAGTTGAATAACATTTGATTATGAATGTTTGAAAGTTATAATTGTGTTTTGAATCAATTGTCTGATTGAAGATTGTTATGTTATCCGTAGAACCTTGATTGTTGGTGGTTGTTAGTTACTAATTAACGTGGTTGATAATGTCATTGAGATTGAGTTCCTTTGATGTTATTAATTATTGATGATTATGAATCTAGGTTTATAGTCATTGCTAAATATGTTGAGTCTGATAGCTTAAGAGACTAGTAACTAATCAATCTAAAATGAGCAAGCTAATAAGTGATTATTAGTAGGTATTGTTGAGTCATACCGTTAGGATTAATTATAACCAATCGTGAATACTTAATGCATAATTTAGGGAAACACACGCAATTGAAACATACAATTCTTGCGACATCGGATCGATGTTTAATGTGGGACTTTAGGTTATAGAAATTAGTTGGACTCGAACCGTTGGCTAATTTACATTAACTTATACTCTTTGATTAGTATCTAAGTTAATATAAAAGAAATCACAATCAGACAATCAAAACACATGAACCGGATAATATGAATCTGAGGTGAAGACTCTAAGCAATTACATGTCTATCTCCAATTGTTTATTTGTTCCTTCTATCTTGTTTAATGTTGTTTGGTTTGGTTATTTAGTTCATATTGAACGTTCGTACGAAACTAAAACGTACCCCCTATTTTACTGCTTTCTGAATAATTTCAATTTAATTGAATAACATCGTTCCTGTGTTCCTTGTGTTCGACCTGGACTTAACCTGGACTTACCATAGCTATATTATTCCGATCGGGTATTCTTGTCTGGTTGTATGATAATATTAATAAGGTATTTTCAGTTATAAATAATAAAACTAGACGCTTTCACACGCATCAGTCATGAAGCCATTGGTAATCACTAAAGCTATGATGTCCCAAATCGTGACCTATGCTCCATATGCCCATAAAACTACTACTACCTTGGACGAACCAATAAATTGGCCAGGCTATGTAATTGAGTGGTTTAGGTAGAAGAGGAATGTAATTTGATGCTATGTAGTACCAGGTAAAGCATAGGGCTATGTCGGCAAAAAGGTAGTACAGAGAACGTACGAGATCTCGTTTGTAGCATTCTAGTGGTATTGCTTTCTTGAGATTGCTGATCTCAAAAGGTGTTTTCTTAACGGGAACACGTTCGAGGACATTCTTGCCATTAGTAGTAACACTCATACGACCACCGGCACCCATCTTTTTGGTTTTAAAGAATATAACCTGCAAATGAGAAAGATGTCATTATGAATCCATGAATGATTTTATCAGAAATTAGCAGATTTCAAAGCTTAGCTACCTCAAAGAGAGACTTTGAGCTTTGTTGCTTTCTTGTTGTTGAATTAGACTATGATGAGAACCTTTTATACTTGTGGGTTGATCACTGACATCCTTCTATTTTATCTTTCAAATTAATATTAGTCCTTTTGGGTGTGCTTGTTATGTTGTTCTTGGTGTCCAGTCAAAGCAACTAACTACCCATGTTTTGGACGTACAGGACACCACTTAATAAAATCTATATTGGGATATGATATTTCTAGCAATCATGATGTAATTATTTTTCAGTGGTTTTGTCCTTCTGAAAAAAGAAAGGTGTTACCCTTCCGTTTAACTATCCAAATTTATGATGTTTTACTTAACAAGTTGATTAATTAAAACAACTATGAAAAGCTAGCAAAGTAATCTTATCTTAAACCCTTATAAATAATTTAGGATTCTTTCTTAAACTTACAGATCGGAAGATGCAAACTTCCTAAATTACCCTTGATACCTTTTACAAATAGTTCAATTATAACTGATGTTTTGAAAACCGGTCAAACCGGACCGGTTCGACCGGGAATCGGAGCACTTCCGGCCAGTACAAAACCGGTTTTGACCAAGGTTTGACTGGTCAACGAACCAGACGGTTCGGTCAAAACCTGACGGTTCAACCGGATTTTTGATTATTTTTTTTAAAAAAAAATTTAGTTTTGGACGGTTTTGGGGCGGTTCGGCCGGACCGGTCCGACCGGAACCGGAGCCCTTTCCGGTCCGATTCGGTTTTCGATTTTAAAAACATTGATTATAACCATTGAGTGGCTACTAATTTTTTAGTCAATTTACTTTAGCAACTACACAACTAGAGTATTAGACAATATATCAATTATCACTAGATAATAAAATCACATTCAATCTCAAGTTCTATTCAAGATTCTAAGTCAAATGTACAACTTTTGGTATTAAAAAAACCTGTGAAAAAAAAAAACATTGCTAGCATGTTCCCTTTTACATAATATTCTAACAAATATATAAGAATAGTTGTTAATGGAAAATGTTGGTAACTAACCTTGATTTGAATTCACGGGACATAATCTGATAATCAATTATAACTATCACAAACTTTGGGCTTAACTAGTTAATTGACCCGTGAATACACGGGTTTTATTTAGAATACATATAAAAGGTCTAACATATATATAAAAAGGTATACAAATAAGGAGTTTTAGATTTACAGTGGGTAGAACATACACACAAACTCCATCACCCAAACACCAACCAAACTAAACACTTGAGACCACAAATGTCGAATATAGTTTAAAAAGACCAATTGTTTACTGTTGGGGCAGCAACCTTTGAGCTATGCAGCCACTCTTCCCGTCTTACTGCTTCGCCTTGATACCCAATCAAATGCGCGAACCCAACAACAATATAGTAGAAGATTATACTAAATTTCAATCGTAATTACTTAATCCAAAATAAAAAACTTACCTTGACATAGAAACAGATCGCATATACAAATATACCAAGTACTGTATTTGATAGTTAAATGTCTAATGCAACAACTTTAACCGGACACAGGCACAACTTAGTAGTATAGGTGGTTTTTTAACAGCTTCAATTCCTTAGGTAAGTGGCATAAGTAGTGGGAGGAGTTCTAGAAATATAGAAGCTATGCATTTATCTCAAAATAAACCACATCAGCAGATAAAGAAGCATACACTCTTTGCAAAAATTAACCAATCATATTTTAAGAAGGTTAATAACTTGATTGAAAACATAACTTGATGGAATAAATAAAACATAGTATCCTTAAAATACATTTAAATAATACGTTCATCAAAGTTCCTTTCACTATAGTATTAATATTAATTGGTAGTGGTATCCATTAGCAACCCGATGGTTAAAACTTTGATATCCCATATATAAAAATTCAGGAGGCTTACCAACTAACATTAAAAAACAAAAAGCAACTTAGCAAAAGGATAACTCTTTATAGTACCTTGTTGCAATAGTGAAATGCTTCGGCCAAGATTTTCGATTGATGTAGGAAAAGATACAGCCTTTGTTTAGAGTCAGCAGCATCATCAAACAATAAAGGTCATACCCTGCAAAAAACTTATATTCCCTTTCAATTCCTGTAACAAAACCGAAGCTCATTGTTGTGACAATTTGTTTGAAACATGAGTTACATGGAAATTGAAATGTACCAATACTGTGATATGCAAATTCTTGGGTAAAGATTCTCCTTCAATAAGTTTCAATTCTGCCTCTGCTAATCGGAGCTGTAATTCAGAGTTAACTCTCTGCTGTTCTTCATATCCCGTTCTTATCTCAAATGCTGATACATCAGACATCAACAACATCGAAATGAATCAAGAATGTGTTACTTTTTAATTAGAAGGCACTCAAAATAACAAAATCTTTTGATTATCAAATCAGTGATACCTCTAGCTTATTCTCAGCAGCAGCAAGTTTCTCTTGCAATTTTCTTATTTCATCACTTTGGAAAGAACATGTCACCTGAAAAAATGATGGTAAGCAGAGGTGGCAATCTCAAAAGTTTACTTACAAATGGGCCGATATGGGTTATGTTTTATCTCTCACTTTAACTTTAAAGCTAACGAGTCAAACGGGTTAAAATAAGAAAACTAATATATTGAATAACAAAATCAATGTTTTGTCCCCTTAAAACTAAAATTACATCCCCCTGACGGCCTGACCCCTCCCTAGGCCTACCCCTCTCCCAATAGAAACTTTCAGGTTTCATGACCACGCGTATTGACCCGAACCCACTTTGACATGCTAAGCAGACCCTGCTTGATCAACCCATTTTGACACGTTTAATGTATTCATAAGCTGTCATATAAAAGAGTTATTATCAGTTCAAAGAAATATAAAAGAGTCATTAAATAAGAACCTCAAGCTCTTTGGACTTTGTTGTCAGGTTACCCAATTCAGCTGCTGACTTCACGCTTTCTGGACCCATCTTAGCAAACCGAACCTTCTTTAAGGCCGAGTTTCAAATTCAAGAACCATAAAAATGGACTCCAGCAAGTCAGAAAGATCTGAATCCAGTTATAACATAGTTTCTTTAAGATCTGAATGTTTTGTTTTAACACAACTGAAAACAACCTCTTATATCTTTGCAAATAGTAACTTCTATCAAATATTAGCTATACATGGAACAATTTAAATTAAAAATAAAATACAGAAGATAATAATTTGGTAGAACAAAATACATAATCCTTGATTCATTAGAGCATTCATTGATCATCTCCAAAATGCTTTCAACTTTCTCTATCATTTTGATTTCTTGGTTAACTTCAATATTAAATCTTAAACTCTTTAATATCATTGTTGCATATATATATATATATATATATATATATATATATATATATATATATATATATATATATATATATATATATATATATATATATATATATATATATATATATAGTCATACCAACTTAACTACAACCTCAATTACAACCCCTATTACTATATACATATTTCATGCATAACACTTAACAATTGCCACACACTTTGAACTTTTCTAACAGTCCCTGTACAGCCACTTAACAATTCTAACCATAGATCGTAACACCATCAAAGCAATAGAATCCAGCTCTGTACATGATGTTGCATTGAAGGCTCACAACAAATTCAGCAATAGCCATATCAAATAAATTATGGTTAAAACTATTACATCCAGATCGTTATACCGTACACTACAGCCCCAAATATATTAATACATTAATTTACTTCTCATAAGTCCAAATATTTTTATAATGACACAAGTCACAAAAAAGTCTCACAGTTGTCTATCAGGTAACAAAATAGCTAAAACGGGAAGATATTTTCAAGTTCAATGATTTTATAAAATACATATATATAACTGTTAATCTTCCCATTTTTAAGTTGTAACAAACTACATAGTACACCATTTTGATAAACAACAACTATAACAACAAAAACGTCAAAAACTTTATAACTCACAAAAAAGTCTCACAGCTGTCAAGTAATTTGCCATGATCTTATCAAATGCCCACCAAAGAAAAAAAACGTATACTTAGCATTCACCATAAAGGTTACACACAAAACACCCCATAAATCACAACATCTTTCACGTTCCCCAATTTCATCATTGCAACAATTGGAAATAATACGCATATTAGACGTGATCACACATAAGGCTTCCTTACGTAACACCAACGTAATCAACAAACAAAATAGACTAACTAAACAACTGGTACAAACTATATACAATTCAAGAAAAAAATACCTCTTCAAAACAGAAACCTGGCTTGCCCCCACGATCATTTGTTAGCAGCCCCGTTCTGACTATAGTGTACGGAATTCCAGAAGAAACTATTACGGATTCATATTGCTGAAAATTGTACGAAGAAGAGGAGACATACTTGAATAGTACTATACTGAAATTTGTAAGAATCATTTCATCGAACACCTTAAGGGCATGTAAAAATTTGAAAGCATGAAACACAAACACAAACAAAATAGATGAGAATTAGGTCAAGAAGTTTAATTAAATGGAAGTACTTTAACATAATCAAGCTTGAATAAGCTAAACCTTGAAGATATATGCGTTTTGATTCTTTCAGTTCTTCAAATCGTCCTCTTACTTGAGAAGAAATCTACTGAAACAAAAAATTAGAAAATAACATTAGTGCAGATGATGTGAGTAACCTGGAGAGAATATGAAAGAAAGATGGATGAAGTCTAGTTCTTGAATATGAAAGAGATAGAAGAAGAACTGAAATGAATAGTGAGGATGAAGAAAAATGAATTTGTTGGGCGGTGGAATTGATAAGAACAATACCAATAGAGAAGCAAGCGTGACTCTGATAGTAGAGAATCTAGACAACACAATTAAATTGCATGTCTTGAAAATCACATAAAGTAGGTAAAACTAATTGCAGGATCAATAAAATAATAAAAAAGAAGAAAAATCCTTTAAATTTTTGCTGCATTAATTTGTTGAGAAAGCATGTGACATCAGCAAACTCTCTAGAGGTATCCACATCAGCAACGAAATTGAAGGAGAGTGTGACAAATCAGCGGAAGTGATGTCAGCGGTATTGACATTTTGTATATAAGATAGATATGTTTTATGGAATATTAGGTTATTTTAATTGATTAACCATTTTTAACCTAATATATCATATAATAGTCGTATGCTGTTCCGCTACATCGTATGAGTAATGTACTAGAATTAATAATTTTTGCAAGGGAAACTTTGTGTAATCGAATGCAATAATATCAAGTCTCAGTTCCATCTTTTACAAAAAAAAAAAAAAATAAGGATTTTTTTAATGAAAATATCGTCTAATCATATGCATAAATAGGGCCATACCACGAATATTGATGGCGTGGAGTACCAAAGATCCCTTCAACGCATTCACTCATTTAGACAAAAAAAAAAGTGATCGAGAACTATTTATCGATTAAGTAGATATATTACTTTGAGTAAAAAAAATTATGTGACAACTCGTCATTTGTGTAATTTCGCGTAAAACATGTCACTAGTTTGATTACAAATTGAAAGTCCGATACCTTAAATTAAATTGAAAAATTAAGACTCTAACTGCACAACATATCTCGGGTTTTACTTAATTCCTTTAAGATACTAACAAACAATTAACTGCTCAAATTACGAGGTATATGTATGTTATTGTACATATTTTCTTTTTCTTGAGAAATTTCAATAGTCTTGCCTATAATTAATTTTCTGACATAAAATTCTCTTGATCTTCCTTTATATTTTATTGTAAGTGCGAATAGCACCTCTTCAGTCACGATCTCATTGTCTGTTCAGATTCACCAACCAATAACCTAAATATTTTCGAAACACTGAAGCAATAAGCTTCACCTTTCTATCTTCACACACCTTGTTGAACAACTTGTAACCAATCAAAAAAATTATCAGGTTGCATCCATCCTTCAAATTCAGGGATGTAGACTTTAAAGTCAAAACTTTTTCATCTTCATCTCGGCATTGATGATTATGAAAGGGTCAATTTAAATCGGAAACAAAAGATGAATCAATAGAAGAATTGTAATCATCTTCACTATCATCATGAGCATTTCCATTAACTCTACATCTTCATGTGTGAGTTATAAGGTCCCTAAATAATTATGGAGTTGATGTACTAAGTCATCTATCTCATTATCTTTGAGATCTCGTTCACAAGTAGGGTTTCGTTAAGGTGGCATGACCTAAATCAATGCTCTGTACCAAACATGATATGAGATGGTTCAACATACGGCCGGGGTTAACTCGTGATGCTCACCAATTCACGGGAATCCACCTGAAAGTTACAAGAAATAAATAACAAGTTGAGCACGATGCTCACTAATTCACAGGAATCCACCTAAAAGTTGCAGGGAATAAATAACAAGTTGGGCAATTAAGCATACAATGGAATCCACAAAAGAGATATATAATACCAAATAGCTCAAAGATTACTTATCATTTGCCATAAGATTAATGAAAAATATGTTAGGTCACTAATCGCTGACGAACCTAATCACTGAAGTAACCTTCATTAGAAATGATAAAGTCAAAACTTCTATAGCTAAAGAAGATAATCGCTGATGATCATACACTTGCTCAGCAGAGTAAATGAATCTCAACTTGTATCACGTTGGTCATCCTCATGATAGCGAGAGAGTCAATTCACTCTGCTACTCAATAAAGACAACAGTCATTGATCTTGAATAAATGGAAGTTACTGGAAGATGATAAGATGAATTACTCTACAAGAACACATTAGCTCGCAGTTAGTAAAAAAAGTATTATTCCTCTAGTGACCTCAGGAATAATGAAGTCTCGCTTCTAATTTACAAAGTTCGTTGATGATCCCTGATCAAAGAACATTAGCAACATCCGAAACTTATTAAAGTGAAGGATTGTGTGACATCATGATTGATTGTATTTGGAGAATTTCCAAGTCACACAATTCGCATAATCAGAAATGGGAACAACAGAATATTCTCTAGACGCTTTCAGTTAGAGAAGATCCGATCAAGCAGCAACACGTGTCATTCTATATTTCATATTTATAGGAGATATTTACGGGCACATCTTGCATATATATAGAATGACATATTGTACTTAGAAAGTTGCCATTTTCGTATTAATCATTTGTTTGTCAGTGATTAAGTTTGTGTAAGTACTTGACTGATTACTTGAGTCAGTAGATTGTAATAGTTAGCTTGATATAACTGATTTGATCTTAACTTTGACTAGATCATTCTGCAATCAGTTTAAGTGTAATTTACTTATAATAAATTCACTTTCAGCTACTCGTATTGCATCTTTACTATAAGCTTCCATACTCAATATTATCATACTTTGTTTATTAATTACAGTATAAACTATTAATTAAAATATGTTAAAAGTTGAAATTAAATGAGTATCTGTATTCACCCCCTCAACAAATCACAAGCTATACATTGGGTCTCCAAACATTTAATAAGTGTATTTGGGATAAACAAAATGACATGCTTATACTTTGAGCTAGGGCTCGACTCATTTAGGATGAGTTGGAGCTTGGCTCAATAGCACGACTAACTTATATGAAGCATGCTTGAGCTCGGCTTGAAAATGTATTAATATGGCTCGAGCTCGGCTCGAAAATCTGAACAACGTTCGACTCGTTTGCAACCTTACTTTGAACAAGGCTCAATTACTTATAGAAGCTTGGGACATTCCCAAGTACTTTTAATTCCGAAAAGACTTAATAAATAAAGGAGTTAATTGCATGAATGGTCCTTGTGATTTACACACGTTTTCATCGTTAATCATTGTACTTTGTTTGTTGCATGGATAGTCCAAAAATTCAAAATTTGTTGCACACTTAGTCCTTCCTCTACCTAAAATGACTAAAATACCCTCAATTAGCTGAGCAAAATAAATAGTATCACCAAGGGTATTTTAGTCATTTTAGGTAGAGGATGGACTACTTGTGCAACAACTTCTAAATGTCTGTAGTGTACATGTAACAAATCACATGAACTAACAGCGAAAATGCATGTAAATTACAGGGATCATTCATGTGTAGGGAACTAGGGAAGTCCAAACAGGTTGGTGTTTATAGCTAAATTCTGTAGCATTAACCATATAAGATAATTTATACGGACTTCTGGATGGACCTAGTTTATATATTGTTTTTTTTTTTAAAAATAAGGGATACATATTTGTGAATGCATCTAACTCGTTCCCAATGTTTGTTGTGTGTACCCACTTAAATTGCTATTTTTAATTCATCTAACTTTTAAAAAACGTTGTTTAATGTATTTTTCTTACACGCATTTAAGCGTGACATCCATGATCAAAAGTACTACAAAATACACTTTAAAACGATTTTTGAAAGTTTGATGCATTGAGAATAGGAGATATTAGTAGAAGAAATAAGGTTCAAATGAGTACAACAACTTTTTATGAGAGTGAAGGAACCAATAGGAATGTGTCACGTATCACTAAACCCTCTTTCTCCGCATTTTTAAAAATTAAATATCTCTTAAACGGTAAATCGAAAAATCACAAAAATTGCACCATAAATATCAGCTTTTTATTCTCTTCGATTAGAGATGTGACAAGGTATACTTTTAACGAACTTGTTTTTTTCATTTTTCGGTGGGTTTTGAAAACAACTAACACATGTGATACCAGCGAGTAACATATGTGATACCAGCTAGTGACACATGTGTTACTAATTTTGTACAACCATAATAAAAAAGTCCTCGAAAGTATACCTTGTGAGATGGCAAATCGAAGAGAAAAAATGTTGATTTTTATGGTGTAATTTTTATAATTTTTCGACCTACCATTTGTGAGATATTTGATTTTAAAAAATATGGGGATATGGATTTTATGACACGTGGTAGATTCTCATTGGTTCCTTCATTCTCATCAAATTTTCTATTCTCATTTGAACCTCATTCTTGTAGAATAAACACAACATACATTAGAAACGACTTGAATGCATTCTCAAATGGGAGCTGATTTTGGCAAGTAAGTTTTTACTTGTCGCAAAGAAACAGTATAACTGTTTATGCTTATAGTACAACTGGTTAATGCACTGTTTCCTTATAATAAGTAAAAATTTACTTGCCAAAATCAGCTCCCTTCTCAAATACTTATCCCAAAACATAATCAACTAATGAACGTAGATTGTACATTCGTATCCGAATAATACATTATATATTTATGTAACATTCACTACAAAAGAAGTGACAAATAGTGACTGACACTTTTAATTATACTGAAATAAGAAACAGTCATTATCGGATTTTTTACACTTTAAAAAATCAAAACAGGGTAATACTATAATTCGTAAAATATATTTTCGAATGTCACTTCTAAATATACGGACGAGCATAAATAAAGAGGTGCATGTGCGTCCCACATGCTAATTACATCTGGGAGAAATCACTTGAACCATAGCCTCAAACAATTCTCTCGAGCGATTTAGGGCTTCTAATCTTCTTCATCTTTGTTCGTCGACGGTTGCTGGTTCCGACCTTGTCGGCACTGCTAGAGATACGCATTGGCGATTCATTTTGAAGGAAGCGTTGCAATTTATAGTTTCGTCTTTCGAAGGATTACAATGATAAATTGAAGTCACTTTCGCCGGTGACAGAGTTACGCAAATAGACGCCGGTGATGGAGTTACAGAAACATTCGCTGGCGACGGAATCAGATGTAAGCATTTAGGTAAAAGCCAGAAAGATTCTACGGTAGTTATTGTTGCTTCTCCGTGTACGATTTTGTCAAAACGCCGTGACGGTTCGTTATTCTCATTCAATGTTTTTCATATGGGCATTGATCCTTACACCATTACTTTTTATCCATACACCATTTTTATGCTTTACAGTGTTGTATAACATATTTGTTGGTGTATGGATAAAAAGTAGTGGTATACGAATCACTCCCCTTTTCATATCGAGAGTGTTCTATCTGGTTATTGGATACTATCATTTTTAGTTGATCGATCAATTGCTTGATGGCTCTGCTGCCTCATTTTATTCACTAAGAAAGAATTAGGTTTTTTTGATTGCTTAAGTTTCTAAAGTTACAGATGTGTGTTAAAAATCATAATCAATTTGAGGCATGTTTACTTACAAGTTTCATTGTTTCAATTTCCAAAAAAATTGTTTATTATGAAAAAAGGTATTATGTTAAATCAGAGTATACGAATCTAGGAAGTTTGTAGTATAGTCATATTGATTATTATAAGCTCGCAAACGAAGGTTGAGGTTATTTTTTGTCTGGTTAGAATGCATATGTTTTGACTTATTATGTTGTATCCCACCTGTTTGATGAAAGTCCGCAATGAAGAAAGCACAAATACAATGTTTCACTTTCTTTAAACTATCCATGCCATTCAGAATGATGAAGTTTTTGGTCCTAGTTGTATTAGGGGCGTGTGTTTTCATGTTGTATGATAACATTGGAGTTTTCTATCTTTGTTGTTGAATCTTGATGCATGGACTGTACGGCCACATATATTCCCTTGTAAAAGACGTGTCATCCTTACAACTTCAATTAGAATTTGCATGGTTGAAGATTTGTATATTGACTTTGTTTACTTCATGTGATCTAGTTTGGTCATCCCTTCTAGAGTTGAACCACATTCTTGTCTGGCTTCATGGCACAAAATTGTTGCTGCGCAAGTACCTAAGACGTTAAATTGGTAAGTCCTACTTTAGTTTACTTTAATTGTAAGTATCTTTTTTTTGCCCACTAATTTATCTTTTTTTACGCAGTAAGATGCAACTTCGATCAGTTACATTTTGTTATCTTTTATTATAGGATTTAACAGTTAGAAATATTGTATAGCATGTATGTATCTTGTGACACATTTTTGGATTTTGTTTGAGAAATGTAATTACATTTTTGTTTAATTTGTGATCTTTGATTAGCTGAATACAATACAATTATTTAATAAATCAAATGAATAAAAGTAAATATTAAAACTAAATCAATACTTTTAGTGACTAAATATTCAGTCAGCAGTGAACATATATCATCTGGATTCAAGACCCTTTTCCTACAGTGAGTAAATGTTTTAGACTTACTGTGACTGAAAATATGTGTAAGAGTAGACCTTTAGCGATGGCGGTATTAGTGACACTTATTTTTTCAGAAGGAGAAGACCAGAGCAGATTTAGTGGTATTTTGCTGACACTTTTCTTCAGTCACTGAATGGCATTTATCTTGTAGTGATTAGCTAGAACAACGTTAACATGGTAAACAGTTACATATGATCAAAGTGATGTAAATATATATATGTATAAACTTTGTAGATAACAAGACGTATGTTTTTGTGCCTTTGATGTCATTATTCCTAGCGACTTGCTAGGTGTCTAATTCAAGACGCAGAATTTCACGAAACTGGATAGATCTTATAAGAAGTAGAAGAGATATAATACGAAACAACAACCAGAGGAAATTCCTATTAACATACATCGTTACATGTAGTTACAAACATAAATTGAGATAGTGCAAATCTTGAAACACTTATTGTGAACTCATGGAATTATACATATATAGCATATGTTATAAAGTCTACTTCCGGAACCAGTACACACCACTTTGTTCAGCTCCTTCATCAGGTTCAACGTAAATGCAGTCCCTTGTTTCTCTCCAAAAAGCCTTTAGGATCGGGGTGTCATCGTATTTGTAGTAGTCGCCAAGAATGGGCTTGACAGCCTTAGTTGCCTCTACAGTATGATAATGAGGGATAGTTGATATCAAATGGTGCACCACGTGCGCATTAGTTACATCATGAAAGACATGGTTCAAGATTCCATAATCTCTATCGACGGTTGATAAAGCACCTCTGATCCAATCCCACTCCTTTGAGTCAAAGTGGGCCAAAGATGGATGGCTATGATGCAAATAGGTGAAAAAGATGAAATGAGCATTCATAACCAACAATGGAACACCATAGATACAAAATAACCATGTTGCACTTGTAGCTGCTGCGATCTTGTAAAGTGCATAGTAAGCAGCAAGCATACCAGCATCAGAGAGCCAAATTTGTAGACGCTCACTATCATTGAACAAAGGACTTTGTGGGTAAAAGTGACTTACAAAGCCATCGTATGGTCTTCCATGAAGGTTAAAGGTGAAGTACAAGGGAAAGCTAAGAAGCAACCTAACACAAGTCATGAACATGTTGCCGAGTGGGTTGTTTAGAATTTCAGAATAGAAGGTATCGGCTTTCCTTTTGGGAATCCATACCTCATCGTACTCCATAGAATTGGTGTGAGCATGGTGGCTACGGTGACTGTATTTGAACGAAAAGTATGGAGTGAGGAATGTAGAGTGAACGACGAAACCAATTGCATCATCAAGCCATTGGTAATCACTAAAGCTATGATGTCCCAAATCGTGACCTATGCTCCATATGCCCATAAAACTACTACCTTGGACGAACCAATAAATTGGCCAGGCTATGTAATTGAGTGGTTTAGGTAGAAGAGGAATGTAATTTGATGCTATGTAGTACCAGGTAAAGCATAGGGCTATGTCGGCAAAAAGGTAGTACAGAGAACGTACGAGATCTCGTTTGTAGCATTCTAGTGGTATTGCTTTCTTAAGATCACTAATCTCGAATGGAGTTTTCTTAACGGGAACACGTTCGAGGACATTCTTGCCACCAGCAGTATCATTCATCCGACCACCTGCTCCCATCTTATCAGTTCTGAAGAGTATAACCTGCAAAGTAAAGAGAAAAAAAGTTTAGTGCTCAGGTAATTCATGAATTTATTTTAGGCATAAGATATATACTTTGAATCTTAAAGACCAGAAAGATACCTCAAAGAGAAGCTATGGTCTTTGCTAATGATTTGATTTGGAAATAGGCAAAGCTCCCTGCATTTTATACTAAAGGTTTGGGTCTTTTGTTTAATTTTTTATTTTTTTTTATCACATTATACTAATCAATGTTAGTCTATATAGTTGGGCTGGGTAACAATCATGGCTTTTAGTTAACTAACCTACTTTTGGATGTACATAAACAATAGTATATAGATTATATATTAATTACTACAGCTCAATGTATTGATATATTTTGGTTAACAAAAAAATACATGATGCTGTAACAGATGCATATGATCAGATCATTTGGAAGAACTGGCCGGCTTTTGCGTGGCAGCCTCAAGGTGTCAAATGATCAGTCGATCGTGGATTCAAGTCACATCGTAAACAATTAACGATGGTTATGTGATTTTTTGCTATTTGAAAAATACTTTTCATCATGTTTCAAGTTATATCACCTAAAATAATGAGCAAAACTATTTCCTTAACTGTCAATATAGCAGAAATGGTTATTTTTTGCAGTATTTAAAAAGCTACTACTTTGATTTATATAATTATACTAGGCACGACCATGGCCGTGGTAAGCACGGCCCACGGTATTCATAAATTGATTATAAAATCTGAAATTTACAAGGTGTTTGTCGTTTCAATCAGTTTAAATTGAACCAAATAGGTCAGGACACAATTGGTTTTGGTATCTAAATATTGAAACCAAACCGTTCAATACAACTAAAAGACCCAATCAAATCAAACCAATTTACTATTTATGTACGGACTCTATCATGCTTAACAGGGCCCACTATAGAATACACATACTTGTAGTGATTTATCAATTAATTAATTTATAATTTTGATACTTCTTTTTCTATAAATGATCCTCACTTTATCTTCAACAAGCATTTGAGGTTGATTTTGTACAAGGGAGAAATAATTACGTAAATGATAAAATAACAATAACAATGGTATAAATAATTTGACCGTGCTCATTTTTCAAGATATAAGGTGTTTTTATATGTATTTAAGATAAGAATAGAATATGAAGTTGGAAAATAATATAAATATAAATGATAAGTAATATCAAATTGAGGACACGTAACATCTTATAAAAGAAGTATGTGTTTTTCTAAAAATAAAAGGGTCATCTTTGTGTAATAGTTAAGATGAAGCTTAATACATATAAGAGAGAAAAGAGTTTAGAGTGTTTGACATGTAGATTTATTTTTAAAGTTAAGACAAAGTCATATGTTAGTGTTAATCATAAGTTTATGATATAAAAATAAATTATGAATGAAATATAAAAAGATAAGAAAATATCACTAAGAATAAATGTCTTGTAAAAATACTATGTGTGAAGAATGAAAAGGTAAGGGTGTGTTTAGTTGTGGAAAATTTTTCACAATTTTTCATTTCCAATTTTCTAAAGAAAATCATTCTCTAGAAAGTGTTGAAAATTTAGAAAACGCGTTCAAATGTTGGAAAGGTAAATTTTGGAAAACTAGTTATATCTTGGAAATTTTGGAAAAGTGTGGAGGAAGTTTATAAAGGAAAATTTGGAAAAGTGAGGGGAACTTGTTTTCCACCTCTAAGTTATATTTTGGAAAAGTGGATTTTCCATTTTCTTGGAAAACTTTTTCAAAAAAATTCATTTTGAACGCGTTTTCCAGTTTTCTTGGAAAATTTTTCTAGAAAACTTCTCATTTTTTCCACAACTAAACACCCCCTTAGTTTTTAATTTTTTATATTATAGTTAATTATTACAAAAGATTAAAATATATGTTGTTAATATTAATTTAAGATATAAAATGAAGTTATAATTAAGATTAATTTATCTATAATGAAGGACACATGGCATTCTATTAAGTGCTTATGTGTCCTTCTTAGAGTGAATGTGATAATAATAACTAATGATTTAACAAGATTATATATGTCATTATCACATGTATAGTACTTCCTCCGTCCCAATTTTATTGTCCCCAGACAAAAAATACGCAGTTTAAGAAAAACATCACCATCTCTCTTACTTTTTGGTAACAAGACAATTTTACCCTTTACTTTTTACCTACCTTTTTGTCTTACATATATAAATTAGGAGCAAAAATGAACTTTATCTCATTATTCTTTTCTATTTATGGAAGTGGACAATTAAATTGGGACATCCCAAAAAGGAATACTGGACAATAGATACGGGACGGAGGGAGTAGTTTGAAGGTTAGTGTAGTAGTGTACCACTAAGAATGCATATATATATGAAAAGGGTTGGTGTGCGAATGTATCTAACTTGATTGTGGTTGATGTCTATTGTGTGTATACAATTTAAGTTTGCTATTTTTAATGCATTGAACTTTCAAAAAGAGTGTTTTATCGTATTTTGATGATGTGTCAAACTCTCTGGATGTCACGTGGCACCTTACATGAGCGACACGTTAACAAAATACATTAAAACACCATTTTTGAAAGTTCGATGCATTAAAAATATCAAACGTAAGTAGACTACACACAATAGACATCTGACACAAGTTAAATGCATTCTCAAACATTAACCCTATATGAAAGTGATTCTTATATAATTACAATGACAAATGAAGAACACTGGCTTCATATTCATCATCAAGATCTCTGCACCAAATATATTATGTAGTATCCAATAGGGTTTATTATTTCGTTATGTATTAAAATTTATACTTTTTACAATTGTCATGACGTATTTTCATTTGTTCTATTGTATGTAGTGAACTTGTAAATATGGTCTATTAAAACATCCCTCGTTTCATTATAAACAATAATATAATAATGGCGACTCGGAAGCGTATATTTAAAACATACTATCAATGTACTCAAAATGTCAATAAACTTTTTCAAACTTATTACATGACATTTCAACAAACTCGGTGTTATATAATTCAAAACATCTCTTTAGTTATCAAAATAACATCAGAGTAAAAGCCTGTCAAACATTCCATCAATTCCAAACACATCCTGCCCTACCCAATATGTCCCATCTATTTCAACCTGCAGGAAGAACTGTGGTGGGGTTAGCATAAAGCTAAGTGAATGAAACTATAAGCAACAGTCCAACTTAGCCTAACAATCTGTTTACATCAATTAACAATAAACAGAAAATCAATCAATCACTCGACATCCAATCAATGTCATATGCGCAACATCATGAGGATCGGTGGTCCCTGACACACCCTAATACCGGTTTGGCACTCAAGGAACTCTTATCAATCATCTGTATTGGCCTATACAGAATTACCGATAACCAGTTGTTAATCACACACGACCTAGATCTCTAAACCGACATTTCAAGTTTCCGAGATCTCCTGTCGTCTACAATAACAACCAAGTCCAACTTTCAAGTCAAGTTGACCTCAGAATCTTACATACTAGCTCAAACCGCCAAGTAAACAAACAACCAAACTAACATGGCAAGATATCATAAACAATTATATTATATCAAAGTAATACTATAAATTACTTGTTGTAAATCAAATCATTACAACTAAATCACACTGAGGTTACAGATCCACTCACCGACACCTCAGCCGCAAGCTCAGAAGTCTAATATTACTGAGCCTTCTCCATATCTGAGAATAGAATCAATAAACAATGAGTTAGTAACTTGTCTCAACTGATAACACATAAGTAATTAATATCGTTACACAATCATAACATAATTACATGAATCCAATGATCCCTAAGATCACAGCAAACAAAAGTTCAATTCGGAACAAAATCAAAAAGTCCCGAAATAAGGTCCAAAAACTGTAAAATGCCATTTTCGACCCTTAAACGACACCGAATGGCCAAAAACTGACTAGGCTATAGCATATAGCTTTGATCAGTGGCCCGTTTTCGAGTGACCATGTAAATTTCAGCCCAATCGGAGTTTAAAGACAATTTGTCAATTTTTTCCGTGGCAAAAATCACTACTAAACACTTAAGCACTTTTGAAATTTGCAAACTCAAAATTTCTGAAAATTTGCTAGAAATCAGCCTTACCCGCCGGGTAAGGCCCATACCCGCCGGGTATCCACAATATTGCACAAGCCGCCGACTTGGCTCAGAAGCCGCCGGCTTCCCTACCATCACTCATCCCCGCCGGGTAAGGGAGGTACCCGTCGGGTACTCCCTTCGTCCCAGCCCTCTACGCTCTGATCAAAACCTAACATACGGGTTTTATATCCAAATCACCCAAACTCGATTTCAAACAGTTATAAACACCTAATAACTTCACATAATCATCCTGAAACCTTTATAACATGTTTCTAACATCTAATTCTTCCAAATCATCATTTTCAATCAAATTGATTTAAATTCAAACTTACCTCAATTGAAGAACACTGAATTGAGATAATGATTAGGATGAAACTAGAATCAATCACAGCTCCAAATTCACTTTCAATTTGTTTTCTAGGTTTTGATTTGGATTTCTATGGGTTTTGGGTGATTTTGAAGGTTTCTTATGAAACTTTCCTAAAGAGGAAAGTGATATATAAGTCGGCTCCTCAAACCGACTTCAAATATACGGGTATAATTCAATACCCCATCTCAATCTATTGTTTGGAACCCGAAAACCATTTGCGAGTCCAAACATTTTATTGCACCGTCAACTATATTAATTTACAACAATTAATAATTCACTTATCACATTGGAATATTCGATTCCTATTCCAATTATTTCAACTAATTCAAACAATATTATTTCCAAACTCATTTAAATACTTATTTAAATCAAGAAATAATATAAAACAACTAGGTCCATTTCGAGGATGTTACATCTATTGTATGTATTATTTCCCTTTTGGGTAAGGCAAAAAAAGGAAACTTTCCTATTTGGGCCTTACGCAAAAAGGAAATTTTACATACAATAGACAATATTTACAAGTTCAATACATATAATAAAAATTTTCAAAGTTCGACTCATACAATAGTAAAAAGTGTAAAAAATTTTACATAACGAAACAATAAACCCTATCCAATATTGCATGAATAGCCATCTCTAACTGACTAGCAAACACCTAATTTTAGTTCCATAAGTTATATACTCCCTCTGTCCCAGGCAAAGTATCCCCTTTGAATTGGCACAAAGGGTGTTTGGTAACAAATATCTGGAACTGGAGATTGTGGCTAAAGATGGAGTTATAGATTCTTTTTTAAGCTACTTGAAAAAGCTTCTCAAAAAAGGTATTCTAAGGGATTCTTTTTTCAATAATCCATTCTATAATTTTGTTGCCAAACAGGAATTAGGAGATTGAGATTTTGAAAACTAGAATCCCTTCAAATGTATGTGCCAAACACACCCAAAGTTTTAGGATTCTTCACTAACTACGATTTTCACCAATCATATATCATATCTACCCACTAAAACTTATTTTGATTGGTTGAAAATATGAAAAGGATATTTGTATTGGGATAACAATAAGTAGAAAGGAGAATATTTGGGATGAGACGGAGGGAGTAACTTATAGAACACTAGTAGGTGATATTGACAAAATTGCAATCACTTAATTGCTTAGTTAATTATTTTCCTTCCACGTGGTTCACAATCCGCAACAAATATAAATTCGTCATGTTTTACCTGTTGACTTTTTTTTTTTTTTTTTTTTTTTAATTATCTAATAAATATATGATAACCTATATTTTTTAGAAGGGATTATTGTTCGGAAATACATCTAACTTGTGTCCAGTGTAAATTGTGTGTATCATACTTACGTTTGCTATTTTTAATGTATTCAACTTTCAAAAGGGGTGTTCTGATGTATTTTGCTGATGTGTCGCTCACTTAAGGTGCCACGTGGCATCCGGATAGTTTGACACCTCATAAAAACGTCACTAAAATACACTAAAACACACTTTTTGAGAGTTTCATGCATTAAAAATAGCAAACCAAAGTTGAATACACACAATAGACATCGGACACAAGTTCGTGCATTTCCAGACACTAACCTTTTTAGAACGACAATCTTATGATTTAGATATATTCATCCGACCAATATGTACAATTTATTTACACATCATATACACATGTTGCGCCTCCCAAAAAGCTTAAACCTCAACTTCTCATTAGTGAGCCATTTGACACCTCATTCTATTTCTAGTAATCAAAATATTAGTACTTTATAAATAGGAAAAAAATAATAACGCACCTTGTATTTAACATTTTTTAGATTATATATTCTGGCATGATGTGTAATACTTAGAACATAGTTACCCTGTTTTAAATTTATAAGCAGCAGGAGAGCAACGGCGTGCAGCAATTGTTTAGTAATCAATCTCATGTGGAAATTTATATGATGTAATACAAAAGAGTAGTCGTTACATGCATAAAAATATTATGGAAAGTAAGTGGAAAAGGGCTGGTAGTACAATTTGATATGGAACCGGTGAATTTCTTGCAGGGAGAAATTTCGGTTACGATTATAATTTTTATATTTAAATTTACACCCAATCAAATTAATTTAAATAATTTTATCTTATAAATTGTATATAAGAAACAGTTGATGATTTTATCAAAAATATAATCAATCAATAAAATTACTCAATTTTGTCCGATTAGCTAAATTATGGGATTTAGTGACATCATAAATCATTAATTATTTATCATATAACAACATTAATTAAGATAACTTTATTCAAATAGGTATTCGTAATACATTAGGACTATTATCATATGACAATTTAATGATGCGTGGATGAGATTTAATCCTTTATGTTAACAACTTAACGAATCTATTTGTTTTCGCCCAACCCCGTGAAATACACGGGTATAGAGGCTAGTTATAAAATATGAGACATTCTTTTATAATATCTACTTTCCCTTAAACATAAATTGAAATTGAAATTGAAATTATATACGGAGTATGTTTTGATGTTGATAGACGGTACCCATTTGGTCCAACAGATTTTCTATCACTGTAACAACAGCAGGTGACGTGTACCTGAAAGCATTTTCCCCTTGGTCGATTAGTTAGCCACCCCTATTGACTTAGCTGACTATTTGAAAAAACACATATTCAAGCCGTATGAAATTTGGCTTAATAATGATTTAATTCTTAAAGTTTTATTTTATTTTTTCGTTGTAACCACTTAACTTTTTTTTATAATTATTTAATCCTTTAAGTTTACATTGATTTTCTAATTTAACCCTTCAAAAGGTTAAATCATTATATTTTTGAAAGTTAGATGATTAAATTAGAAAAAATTAAAAGGGAAAAATCATTATAAAAGATAAACTTTAGGGATCAAACCATCAAATTTTCGAAGTATAATCAAACTTTAGGCTTAAACCATCAAAATTTTGAAATTTCAAGGATTAAATCATTAGAAAAAAACTTGAATGGTTAAACCGAAAAAAATGTGAAACTTTGAGAATTAAATCATTATTAACTCTATGGAATTTCAATAAATATTTATATTTGAATTATATAAATCTTAAATTCTATTAAGTTTTATTTACTTTTTATAATAATTTCCGAGTACGTATTAGATACATGTGTGTGTGTCATTTGACTAAATTTTTGAAAAAAGTATCCTATCCTATATGTATGATGATGATGATGTTGATACAAAAACCGGCAGCACCAAGACTAAGCTTAACAACCTTCTCCCGTTCGGTACTTTACAAGCCGTGTCTCGCTTACCTGCACTAGATCTTTGCTACAAACATCAAAAGTAAGTTAGAGTGAAGGTAATTGGACCGAAAGCTTGAGAGCTTATCGGTTGGCGATTCCCGACTGGTATCCGTACCTGCGTAAAGGGCAGATACGGTTTGTACGCCACGAGGCCAAGGACCTTCGGAATAAGGATAAGTTACGGATTAGTGAGAGTGAGTGTTCTTGAGAGAAAGAGTGAATGATATGAGCGAATAAGATTGTTGTCTGTGTTTTTTCTTGACTGAGATTGCTTATTTATGTCTACTTAGAGCAGAGATTCCATTTCCATAAATGGTTGGTCTGCTTTCCGCAGCTCAGGGCGGCGGAGCAGACCTTCCTCTTTTGGTCATAGGTTGCCTTTTGTTCCCTTTTGACATGACCTGGCCTTTTTACGTGTTTCAGTGGTAATGTTGAGTATCTCTACAATAAGTCTTACCCTTGGATATTGTGTCTACGTCAAAGATTCCTTTTGCCGTAGGTTACATACATTTACGTAACTCGAACGTGATTCCGTAACTTATTATATTTCCGTAGCTTAATGTTATGTATTTAGCTGCGGCATATGCTGTAAGATGCGTTTATCAGCATATACCCGATCATGTCCCCCCAGTCTAGTGTAAGTGCGGCATGGCGCACTTGCTCTAGACTACAAACGTAACTAGCTTACCTTTGGAAAATATACACGGGGGCACGGCTGTAAGTGGTGGTTTTAGGTGCACGGTTATCTAGGGGGTTAATTAATAACTGACGCAGTAACTTTGATGTGACGGTTTTTCAGTTTCATCACCCTTACACAATTCCCCCCAAAAACACTTAACACCTATGCTATATTAAAAAAAACCCTTCCTTATCCCCAATTTCCAAATAACCCCCAAAAGCAAAAAAGAAACCCTAATTCTTTATTTCGAAAACCTTTTTTTTCGATCAACAACAATAATGGCCACGGCGAACAGTGTCGCAAGCGGTGGACGATCAAATCCGTCGAACAATCCGGACAACGAAGGTAGTTCAGAGGTTGCGCTTGGGAAAGATAATCTTGCGCAAATGTATTCCGTATTAACCCAAGAAGAGGTTAATAATTTTTGTGAAGAATGGGGAATTGATCAAGCGCTCCATCCGATTGCTCCGGCGGCTGACGCTACCATTTTCGACATGCCTGTCGGAAAGATTGGTGTTTATACTCGGTGGTTCGATTTCGCAAACATCCGTTTCCCTCTCTCGCGTTTCTTACTTACTGTTCTTCAGTATTACCAGGTACACATATCTCAGATATCTCCGGTAGGTTTAGTCAAAGTTTCTTCCTTTGAGATTCATTGTCGTGCGTTGGGCGGTGTACCTACTCTGGCCCTTTTCCGGAAGTTTTATACTTTTAGTAAAAATGGCGATTGGTTGACCATCGAGAAAAGAAAGAAACCTCAGCCGTTTCACTATTTTAAGGCTCCTGACGGTTCGAAAGATTGGAAAAACAAGTTTTTCTGGGTTGACGCTTGCGTCGCTCCGATCTTAATGAAATGGAAAAGTCATACGGAGGTACGTTTGGACCCTATTCCTGCTGATGGTTCCTTCGCTCATGATTTGTTCGAAAAACTCCAAGATCCTCCTGTGAACGTTCAAACGTATTCGGAGCACGTACTTGTGATGGCCGGAATTAGCCAAGTGTGGGATAAGCCGACTGAGATTCCGATCCTTCGGCCCGTTGATTCAGACGAAGGTATTAAGCTTCGTATTATCATAGTTTTTGTTTCTTCTATTTACGTGTTACTGTTCGTAGGTAGAAGAAGTAATTCTGGTTTATTTTGTCGTAATTTGTACAGAGCTACCGCTTCTTGATTTTATGCAATTGTGGAAGTGCACCGACGCTCGCTATGAATCTCGCCCAATTCGTGAAGGTGAGATACCATTTCCTGATCGATATCGAGATGCGGTTGTTGCTGCTAGTGATGACCATCTGCAGTTAGTGGTGGGGCCTATTGAGAATGCTCCGCAAGCTCGCCGATTCAAGACTGCGGCTAAAGTGCGAGGTTCTTCTGCCAAGAGAGTAGCCGGATCATCAGCCACCAAAGGTTTACCTGTTGGTAAACGCACTCGGAGTCAAGCAAATCAAGCAAGTGAATCAGATGCTGGAGGCTCTGTTGCTAAGAGAGTGAAGCAGTTGGGTCGCAAGCCTGCGGGGAAAGCTTCGTCTGACCGTGGTAAGTCACACAGGGTTGAGACAGTGAAGGTTACGTCTGAGAGTGACGCGGGGACTGAGTCAGATGGGGTAGGTTCTGGTGACGAAGGTGATAACTTGTCCGGTCAAGAATTTGCTGCGGAATCACCCAACGCTGATCAACCTCTGGATTCTGGTGCTCACGAACCTCAATTTGAGGTTGATCCAGAGCAAGCTAATCAGGTATTCATTCCTCCCTGGTCCGTCAAGAATGGGGACACGTTTGCCATCCATGCCGTCTGTCGTGACATGGTTGATCACTTGATTCCGCCATCGGAGGTCGTGTCTCTAGAATGCAAGTCTGATGTGAATGTTGGTGATGAGATGAATTGGCTTTCGTTGATGGTACCTAAGATTATGGGTGAGGGTAGACGTAGGTGGGAAGGCTGTTATCGTCAACTTCTTACTGAGAAGGAGAAGGTGAAGAAGCTGCGGTCGGAGATGGCCGGCCGTGATGAAAGGATTAAAGAGCTGAATCAGCGGTTGGTAGATTTGACTAGCGATGAGATGACTTTTTTGAAAGATGAGTTAAAGTCAGTGAAGAAAGATCGTGATAATGCTATTGCCAAGTTGAAGGATGCTGCTACCTCATATGGATCTGAACTTGAGTTGCTTAGATCTTCCCATGCTGCTGCTCTTGAGTTGGAGGTACGAAACACTGCGGATGTAACTCGCCAAGTGCGGGAGCTTGAGGTGAGATTGTTGGAGCAAATGAAGCAGCAGCAGGAGTTGCAAAGGAAGTGGGAGATAGAAAAACAGAGTTTGGCAACTGTAGCTGCGGTATCCGTGAGCGAGCTTGACGAAGCATCTAGCCGTAGCAACGCAGTGGAAGAGAGTTTTAACTGGTTGATGGACCGCGGCTTGAAGGAGGTGTTTGTTAAACTTGTTGAAAGTCCTGAGTACGTATCATACAACGGCGCAGTTCAGGCTGCCCATTGTGGTGTAGGTAAGAAATGTGAAGCTACATTTATGTTAAGTAAGTTCGAATGCAAAAATGTTTATCATGAGATTGTATGTTTCAGGTATGAATGTGGGAATGCAGCTTGGTTACTCGCATGCTAAAATGGGCGTTGCAATTGACAAAATACCGGGTTACGACGTGCATGCCGCGGAGAAGGTTCAGCAGGCGGAGAAGGAATTAAAGGATGCTACTTACCCCTACTTGGAACGCATTGCTGCTAGCCGCAACCTTTCTCCGGCTGAGTTCAGGAAAGTTGTTCTTGGTGTTAACTCTGCTCCTGAAGCTACTTGATTCTTCCCCTTGTTTCTTAGCTATGTATGCTTTGACTTAGTTGGTATTTTGGACAATCTTTTGCTAATTTGCCGTTTGGGCAGATTGTTATTGGGCCATAGTGCCTTGGTTTGTAATCGACTTAACTTATTTCGTGATCTTGTTACTGTTATGTTGGAACTTCTTAACATGCTCTTGTGATTTAGATATCCTCATGTTAAAGTCGTTTGCCCTTTTCGAATGGTTTTCCCTTATATTGCTGTTTCACAACCATGTTATTATTTGTGAGTATACTCGATGCGCCATATTGTATATACACGTATGTATAGAACGTAATGTTTTAAATGGTTGTTCAATCCATTGATACTTAGGCTTATGCCATCAGTATATTACTGCACGAAGGAATTTCGACTCCGCCAGCTTATTATCTCGTGATCAGCGAGATAAGTTGCAAACAATTTCTTGTAATGGTGCCAAACATATTCTCATGAAATTGTGTTTGATATATTAGATTGCCAAAATTATCAAACCGCTACATCGTGATAAGGTTTACATGAGAATTTTACTAGCTTACAAATAACACTTGCGAAGATTAGTAATATTCCAAGAACGAGGTAGGATAGTTCCGTCAGATTTAGCAAGTTCATATGAACCATTTCCGTGACTGGCAACAATTTGATATGGACCTTCCCATTTGGGTCCCAACTTTCCTTCGGGCTGGGCTTTGCTAGCTTCATTTTTCCGCAACACATAATCACCAGGAACAAATGATGCAGGTTTCATTTTGGAGTTGTAGTATTTCGCCATCTGCTGCTTATTTCGGCATTCTCTGATTGCTGCGATCTCTCTTCTTTCTTCCAGCAACTCTAAGTTAATAAGAAGATCCAGACTTTCACCTTCGTCCGAATTAGCTGTTCGCCAAGTGGGAACTCCAATTTCCGCAGGTAACACAGCTTCGGTACCGTACGTCAAGCTAAATGGGGTTTCGCCGTTGCTCTTTTTTACCATCGTTCTATGTGCCCAGAGCACATGAGACAAATGGTCCAACCAGTCGCTTCCTTGCCCTTCCAACCTGAGCTTTATACCTTCCACGATGCTCCTGTTAGCTCGTTCCACCTGTCCGTTAGCTTGTGGGTGAGCCACGGACGTAAAGATCTGATTTATCTTGAGTTCAGCACACCAAGATTTGAATACACCTCCGGCAAACTGAGCTCCGTTATCGGTCACTAACTCATGTGGCAGGCCGAACCTGCACACAATGTTTTCCCAGACGAACTTTTTCACCGCAGCTCCTGTGATTGCCTTGACGGGTTTTGCTTCTACCCACTTAGTAAAATAATCTATCGCGATGATCAAGAATTTCACTTGCCCTTGTGCCCGTGGGAACGGTCCAACGATATCCATGGCCCATTTCTGGAATGGCCATGGAGCCGTGACTGAGATCATATCAGTTTGGGGTTGCCGACATATTGGTGCGTTAACCTGACAAGAGTTGCATTTTTGTATAACAGTTAGTGCATCACGATGCATACTTGGCCAAAAGTAACCCAGGTTCATTACTTTTGCCACCACGGACCTTGGTCCAGAGTGCATTCCACATGCACCCTCATGTACTTCTCGAATAACGTATTCGGCCTGTTGTGGACCGATACATCGCAACCAAGGTACTAAGTAAGACCTTCGGTAGAGTATGCCATTAGAGTAATTGTAATTTGGTGCTTTGACACGTACCTTTCGAGCCTGTGATGGATCCTGCGGCAAGGTACCATCCACCAAGTATTGAATGATTGGAGTAATCCATGTGTTTTCATGTTCCTCAATAATGGCTAGTACCTCCTGTTCGTCTATCGACGGACGTTCAAGTATTTCAACCAATACTTTCTTTGTGAGATGAGCAAAAGCTACGGAAGCTAGCTTGCTCAATGCATCCGCCTTTTTGTTTTCACTTCTTGGAACCTGTCGTATTTCAAAGCTATCAAAGCTGGAAATTAATTCTTTTGCCTTTTCCATGTATTTTTTCATATTGGTGTCTCTAGCCTCGTAATCACCATTGATTTGACTCGACACAAGCTTCGAGTCAACACACACTTGGAGACTTCGGACTCCCATTGCCGCAGCAATGCGCAGGCCAGCTAATAGAGCTTCATATTCAGATTCATTGTTAGAGCTGTCAAAGTTGAATCGAAGGGCATAAGTGTATTCAACTCCATCTGGGTCTGTCAGGATGAGACCCGCACCTGCGCCAGACGAGCTAGATGCTCCGTCTGTGTACATCACCCACTTACTTTCATTCATGGCTTTTGAGGCTTCGTTGGGTACCTGCGTAAGCACCAATTGATTTTGCGGCAATTCTGCAAAGAAATCAGCCAATATCTGACCTTTCACCGAATTGCGCGGAACGTAACTGATTCCATGCTCCCCTAGCTCGATTGCCCACTTGGCCAATCGTCCTGATATCTCCGGTTTGTGTAAGACTTGACGGATAGGCTGATCCGTCAGGACATTGACCTTGTGTGCTTGGAAGTAGCGTCTGAGGCGACGCGCCGCATAGACAAGTGCCAAAACTAGCTTTTCCATGGGGGAATAATTTTCCTCCGGACCTTGTAACACGCGGCTAACTAAATAAATGGGCACCTGACTTTTGTCTCTTTCTGCCATGAGTACGGAACTTACCACTTTATCCGTAGCTGCAAGATACATGTATAATTCTTCGCCTGCGATAGGCGTTGTTAGCATTGGTAAGCTAGTGAGATGTACCTTCAGCTCCGTAAATGCGCTTTCAGCTTCTGTCGTCCATTTGAAATCCTTTTTGCTCAGACAATTCTTCAAGGTTTTGAAGAACGGTAAAGACTTAGAGGCTGAGCTTGATAAATACCTGCTCATGGCCGCTAGCTTACCATTCAGACTTTGAACTTCTTTTACTGTTTTTGGGTGCGGCATGTTGATGATGGCGCTTACTTTCTCCGGATTGGCCTTGATTCCTTTCTCCAGGATGATATGTCCCAGAAATTTACCTTCGGTAACCCCGAAGGAGCACTTCTTCGGATTCAGCTTCATGTTTATCTTCCGGAGGTTACCGAATGTTTCTTCGATGTCAGCTAAGAGCGTGTCTTCCAACTTGCTTTTAATGACTATGTCATCGACATACGCCTCCAAGTTCCTTCCTATTTGAGTGGAAAAAGCTGCGTCTACCAACCTTTGATACGTTGCACCTACGTTTTTCAAGCCAAAGGGCATCTTCTGGTAACAGAAGATACCTTTGTCCGTATGAAACGCGGTCTTGTCCTCATCTTCCAGTGCCATTTGGATCTGATGATATCCTTTATACGCGTCCAAAAAACACTTATATTTGAACCCTGTGAGTGATTCCACCTTGAGGTCCACTTTCGGAAGTGGGTATGCGTCTTTTGGGCAAGCGTTGTTCACGTCTTTGAAGTCAACGCACATCCTCCAACTTCCATCACTTTTTCTAACAAGAACCGGATTTGCTATCCAAGTGCGGTAATGTACTTCACGCATGATTCCGGCTCTTACCAACTCATCAACCTCGTCTGTTACAGCTTTACTTCGGTCTGGGGCTAAGCTGCGCTTTTTCTGGACAATTGGTTCTACGCTCTTGTGTATATTCAGCTTGTGCTCCACAATGTGCCGGGGCACCCCTGTCATATCAGAATATCTCCATGCGAAAACATCAATGTTAGCTCTTAAAAGCCTTTCTAAACGTACCTTCGTAACCGGAGATAACGATGTTCCCATGCTCACAGGTTGTTCCGGAAATTCATCATTAATGACAAGTGGAACTTTGAGCAGCGCCTGCTCCGTGTCTTGTGAGTTACGCCGGGAAGCATCTTCAACCCTATTACCTTCTTCTAGTGACAAACATTCCCGAACCTTTCTTCTTTCTGCTCTGAGGGTTGCAATACCGGAGCTTGTAGGAAATTTCATCATAGCATGCATGGTGGACACTACTGCCCTTAGACGACATATTGTGGGTCTACCCAGCAACACATTGTAAGGTGATGGTGTTTGCACAATAAGGAACTTCATGTCCACAGTCCTCGACAAAGGGTACTCGCCGAAGGTTACAGGAAGCCATATGCTTCCTACTGATGATATCATTGCCCCTGAGAAGCCCACTAAAGGCGTTTTGGTGCTCACCATTCGTTTTTTAATGGAATCGTTCAATTTTTCGAAACAGTGGAAATACATTATATCGGAAGAGCTACCTCCGTCCACATAGATGCGGTGGATCAAATGACCCTCAACCTCCGCCTTAATAATTAGAGGGTTTTCGGTGGGGCATACCTGGTTAGAAGGTGGAAAACTGATCTCTTGGTGCATCCAACTTTCAACCTCGTCCATGGGTCTCTTATCTTCGTTTCGTTCTGACCGGACCATCTGGATCACTCTAGACTTGCTCTTTTGTGGAGGGCCTTGTCTTCCCTGCTGTTTTGTTCCGGACTGCTTTACTTCTTTTACCAAGTGCGACAATTGTCCCGTCTGAACGGCTTCTTCTATCTGTTTCCGCAGCTGGTAACAGTCGTTAGTATTATGCCCTTTATCACCATGGAACTCGCAATACCTGTCTGTATTCTTTCCTTCAGGGACACCTTTGAGAGGAGTAGGCTGTGTGAAGCTGTGTCGAACTGCTTCGGTTGCCAATATTTCACAGGGCGTCTTGGTAAGTGGTGTGAAATACGAGTTTCTTTTTGGGGGGGAGAGTAGGGTTGCGAAGCGCGCCCTTTGTTGCCGGAATAGGTATCATGGCTTCGTCTTGGGGATAGAAGGATCTGCGTCTGGGCAGGTGCAGCTGCTTTCCATGGTGTGCCTCTATTCTGTCGCGATGGGGTTCTGGACGGAGCTTCGGCAACGTGCCCAATTGCTTCTTTCCCCTGTATGAACGCTTTAGTTCGCTCAAAAACTTCGTTGATTGTCTTGGGAATGTTGGCATAGAACTGCTCTATCAGCTGCTTCGGTCTTATTCCGTGAATGAAACCTGAGATGCGCATGATCTCATCTGCTCCTTTAATCTCCATACTTTCTTCTTTGAACCGCTCCATGAAGTCTGACAGCGATTCATGAGGCCCTTGTACTATATTGTGAATTTCCATAGGATGTTTGGTGTACCTCCGTTGTTGCATGAAGTTCTGGAGAAAACTTTTCCGCAGCTCCTCGAAGCTGTCAATACTAGCATGAGGGAGGTCATCAAACCATAGGCGAGCAGGTCCTGCCAGTGTTTGTGCAAACATGTGACACCAAACCGGCATGGACCACTGCTCCATCTCTGCCACTCCGGCAAACAGTCCCAAATGATCGTCCGGATCTCCGGTACCATCATACACCTTGATGTGCGCTGGAAGTCTTGCTTTCTTTGGTCTCTTGCATCTTGCTATTCTCCTGGTAAATTTCTTGATGAGTGATGGTCTGTAAGGCTCGTCTATACCCTCACCCACCTCCTCGTCCGAGCTGGAGCTCGTCGAGCTGCTACTGTCAGTAACTGCTGCTTTTCTGGTACGAGAGTGCAAGGAGCTACGTTTCTTCAATTTCTTTTTACTTTTGTCCGGACTAGCCTTTTTCTTCGTTTTTCGAGCGTGTTTTCTCCTCCGACGAACCTTTGCTGCTTCGGAATCTGAGCTGGAGCTATCAGTCCCCTTTTCTGACTCGGTGGGGTCATCTGTGGAGGAATCGTAAGTGAGTTGCGTTCTCACACCATCCATTTGCTTGTTTTTCTCGGATTCTTGCATTAGCGTGCGAAGTGCCTCGTAGTTGCTTTCCACAAAGGCTGGAGTAATCCGAGGGTCATTTTGCTGATCCTCTTATCCCCCAGCGTTTTCCGTTCCACTTTCGGGCCTTTCAGCGGATCGACCTACAGTTACCTTCGGCGTGGTGGTTCCAGATGAATGGGTTTTCTCCATTCTTTCAGTTAGGTCCCACGGATGGCGCCAAATGTTGATACAAAAACCGGCAGCACCAAGACTAAGCTTAACAACCTTCTCCCGTTCGGTACTTTACAAGCCGTGTCTCGCTTACCTGCACTAGATCTTTGCTACAAACATCAAAAGTAAGTTAGAGTGAAGGTAATTGGACCGAAAGCTTGAGAGCTTATCGGTTGGCGATTCCCGACTGGTATCCGTACCTGCGTAAAGGGCAGATACGGTTTGTACGCCACGAGGCCAAGGACCTTCGGAATAAGGATAAGTTACGGATTAGTGAGAATGAGTGTTCTTGAGAGAAAGAGTGAATGATATGAGCGAATAAGATTGTTGTCTGTGTTTTTTCTTGACTGAGATTGCTTATTTATGTCTACTTAGAGCAGAGATTCCATTTCCATAAATGGTTGGTCTGCTTTCCGCAGCTCAGGGCGGCGGAGCAGACCTTCCTCTTTTGGTCATAGGTTGCCTTTTGTTCCCTTTTGACATGACCTGGCCTTTTTACGTGTTTCAGTGGTGTTGAGTATCTCTGCAATAAGTCTTACCCTTGGATATTGTGTCTAAGTCAAAGATTCCTTTTGCCGTAGGTTACATACATTTACGTAACTCGAATGTGATTCCGTAACTTATTATATTTCCGTAGCTTAATGTTATGTATTTAGCTGCGGCATATGCTGTAAGATGCGTTTATCAGCATATACCCGATCAGATGATATGTGTCTATTGAATAATTGCATCAACGTACTTTAAAAGACGACGCAATCTAATTATAAGACTTTTAGAATACAAGCATACGAGTTTATTGACTAATAATTACCTAAAGTAACTTTATTAAATATCTCATTGTGTCTATTATAATAAGGGACAAGCTTTTTGATAAATCCACCATAATTGTGCATTAAACACTTGTACTATATAAACAGTAGCTGCACAGTTATGGTGGATTTATCAAAAACTTTGATAAAAAAATATCAACACCCTTATAATAATGTGGCTAAAAAATCTTTTATCTATAAATATTTGTCATGATCATTTGGATTTAAATGTAATAGAAAATCTATACAATTATAGAACTACTGACGTTTTGTCGTCAGCGTTAATCAACACTACACATGGCCCACTACAACAAACATGTCATTTATCCACACCTTTTTTCCACACTTTTTAAAAATGTTTGGAATTATGTGAAATTATTCACACTTATAAGTGTGGAGAAAATTGTTACATCAATAAGTGTGGAAATCACCACAATCTTCACATATATAAGTGTGAGAAAAAAAAGTTTACACTTAAAAGTGTGAAGAAATTACAACTTGTTAACACTTAAAAGTGTGAAAAAATTTTGTAACACTCAATTTATCCACACTTTCTCTTGTGTGGGAAAATCATGTGTTACAAAGTTTTTTCCACACTTTTAAGTGTTGAAAAGTTGTAAGTTCTCCACACTTTTAAGTGTGAGCTTCTTTTTCTTACATATATAAGTGTGGAAAATCTTATAAGTTTTACGCACTTTCTAAAAGTGTGGAAAAAAAGTGTGAAAAAATAACATTTTTTTAGTGGCTTTATGTCTTTGGATCCAAAAACTTAGTAGCTGACCCGAAGGTATCAGCCCTCTTTGAGATTGGTTCATGAACGGTAAGTCCTTTTTGGACGCAAGTGGACGGCAAATGGATGGGTGAATAGGGTAGTGTCACATATGCTTCTTCATTTCTCCGCCTCCTTCATTTCTCCACCTTTTTAATTTTTTTAATCTTATCATTTCTCTTCTAACCTTCTCATTTCTCCTCCACTTTTTTTCTTAATTTTTTTAGTGTTTTATTTTTTTTATATTAATCTTGTTTCTTATTATTACTTTTTTTTTATTTTTTTTTCTTTTTTCTTTTTTGCATTTTTTAAAGTGCTTGTTATCATTTTTTTTTTCAACCTTTTCATTGAACCCTTTTCATAGCTTGTTATCATTATTTTTATTTTTTTCCCGCATTTTCAACCTTTTTTCAGTTGTTGTTTTACCTCACATTATAATATGTAAATACAATTTTATATATGGTACTACAAAAAAAAAAGAAAAATTATGTGATGCACGATATTCATACATTGAATAAAATAAATTCTAATCTAACAAAGTTATAACTAGGGGTGTTAACGAACCGAGCCGAACCGAGTATCAAGCTGCTTGAACTCGACTCGATATATTTTTAGTATGCTCGAACTCGACTCGAACTCGAATAAGTTTTTTAAATTGGGCTCGAACTCGAGATCGATATTTTTTTCATTGTTCGAGTTCGAGTTCGAAACTCGTTTAGTAACTTAAACTTTTCTTATTTGCATGAATATACAAGTTTAACTAGATCGTTATTGTTCATTTCGTTCTCGTACGAGGCTCGGGTGGCTCGACTCGAGATATATATATGAGCTTGTTGAACTATTTGAGCCGAGTATGCTCGATTAACTCGTTCGACTCGGAGTATTATACGAGTTTTCGAGCGAGTCGAGTCGAATATTAATTTTTATGACTCGGCTCGTGAAATTAATTGAACAATAATTTTTGCTCGAACTCGACTCGAGTTCGAAGTAGCTGATGCTCGAACTCGAAATAAACGAGTTCGAAATCGAGTAGCTCGTGAGCAGCTCGGTTCGTTAACACCCCTAGTTATAACGTCAATACATTGTAAATTTACAATTATGATGCACCAAGATTTTATACATTAATGACGTTTATCATATATATAAAAGTCGGAGCGTCATATTTATAACTACGATGCACCATATTTTATAACTATAACGCATCATATTTTGTAACTACGATGCACCATGTTTTATAACTATGATGCACTACCATTTAATTCAATAACGATATTTTATAGTATATTTTGAAAGTCGATACATGCTATTAAAACACTCGATGCACCATGTTTTATAATTATGATGAAGCATGTTTTTATAACTATGATGCACCATGTTTTAAAACTATGATGCACCACATTATAGTTTAATAATGATGTTTTATAGTATATATAAAAATTCAATTATTGATATTTTAAACACTCGATGCACCAGGTTTTATAACTATGATGAACCATATTTTACAACTATGATGAACCATGTTTTATAACTATGATGCACCATTTTTAATTTTATAACGATGTTTTATAGTATTTTTGAAAGTCAATGCATCATAATAAAAATTTAGTGAACACAATAATTTAGTTATATTGCATCTTGTTTTTAATATTAATGTGCATCATTGTATTTAATATATGGTGCATCACAAATTTTAAAATGATATAAAAAAAGTAAAAACTAAATAGGAAAAAAGGTTAAAAACTAATTTTTTTAGATTTTTAAAGTGATATTTTTCAAAAAAAAAAAAAAGACAAAACAATTTTTATTTAATTATTTATTAATTTTTTAACAAAAGTGTTATAGAAGATTTTACACGTTTAAAAATTTAAATTTTATTTAATAATAAATTTTTTTAACAAAAAGTATATTAAAAAAAATGAAATATATAGAAAAAAAATTGAAGAAATAAAGAAAGGGGGAGAATTGGATAAAAAATGTGGAGAAATGAGAAATGGAGGGGGAAATGAATAAAAAGGTGAAGAAATGAGGAGACACATGTTACCTCCTCATTAGCTTCTCTATCTTCCCTCACTTTTACCCCTTCTTCCAGGAACCTCACCCGCCCTCTTTATACGACTTGGGGATAAAAACGTGGCTAATAAAAAAAATGTTCAACAATCAACATCACGTACAAAATGTAAAATTACTCTTTTAGTCAAACATTCAACGGTACATAACCCAGGCAATCAACTATAAATAGTTATACAACTTGAATAATATCCACCAAATATTAGAGCTTTATATTTACTTTTCTTAGAGGTATCAATTTGAGTGTTCAAGTTCCAAAATATATGTACTTTTTTTTAGTATATCTGATTAATGTAAGCTGATCTAGCCCTTCTTTTGCAGATATATATTGCTTTTGGACGATAAGAAGATGGGAGCCGGTGGCCGGACGAATGATGTTTCCTCTGGCAACAATGTTCTTAAACGTGTTCCAACCGAAAAAACTCCATTTGAGATTAGTGACCTCAAGAAAGCAATACCACCCCCATTGTTTCAAACGATCTCTTGCAACTTCTTGATACTACCTTTTTCGTGACATCGCCATTTGCTTTACTTGGTACTCTCTCGCATCAAACTACATTCCTCTTTTACCTAGTCTCCTTAGGTACATAGTGTGGCCGATTTATTGGTTCATCCAAGGTAGTAGTTTTATGGGCATATGGAGTATAGGTCACGATTTAGGCCATCATAGCTTTAGCGAATACCAATGGCTTGATGATGCAATTGGTTTCGTTGTTCACTCTTGTCTCCTCACTCCATACTTTTCTTTCAAATATAGTCATCGTAGCCATCATGCTCACACCAATTCAATGGAGTACGATGAGGTATGGATTCCCAAAAGGAAAGCCGCTAAATTCTATTCCGAATTTCTCAATAACCCACTTGGAAACATGTTTATGACTGTCGTTAGGTTACTTCTTAGCTTTCCAATGTACTTTACCTTCAATATTCACGGAAGACCATACAACGGGTTTGCAAGTCACTTTTACCCACAAAGTCCTATATTCAATGATAGCGAGCGAAAACAAATTTGGCTCTCTGATATTGGAATGCTTGTTGCTTACTATGCACTCTACAAGTACGCAGCAGCCACAAGTGCAACATGGTTGTTTTGTATCTATGGTGCTCCATTGTTGGTTATGAATGCTCATTTCATTTTTTTCACCTATTTGCATCATAGTCATCCTTCAATAGCTCATTAAGACTCAAGAGAATGGGACTGGATAAGAGGTGCTTTATCAACGGTAGATAGAGATTACGGACTACTTAACATTGTTTTTCATGATGTAACAAATGCTCATGTAGTGCATCATTTGATCTCAACTATTCCACATTATCATACCGTTGAGGCCACCAAGGCTATCAAGCCCATCTTAGGTGACTACTACAAATATGATGATACAGCAATCCTAAAGGCTTTCTGGAGAGAAACAAAGGAATGTATTTTTGTTGAACCGGATGAAGGTGCGGAGAAAAGTGGTGTTTATTGGTTCCGAAGGTAGACAATATACTAACACTACTTGTGTGAACAATCTATCTATAAGTATTTGCACTACTCGTGCCTTTTATTTTGTTTTTACTGTACTCTTTTCTTGCTAATCTTAACGAAGTTTATAGTTTGCAAGTTTATGCAACTCTACACCTTTATATTGAGGATATTAAGTAGATATGTGGCCATGTGAAGGGCTTCAACCCAAAAATGAGGTGGCAAATGAGCTTGAAAAATGAGAGTACGAATAAAACTATTTATAGTACAAATCATTCTTTTGGATTTACCATTTTGTTGTGATGTTTTGGGACAAGAAAATCGCATTTGTATGCCGTTTATTTTAAACAGATTGTGAAGTTGTGTGTTGTCGAACTCACCACCATGATTGCACTGAAACGATTTGATTTCACAAAGTGTTTTAACATAAGCACGAAAATGTACAAATTTATCATCTGCATCAGATTTATTACGTAGCGGGTAAACCGAAAAGAAATGTGAGAAGTGATCAAGAAAAATAACATAATATTTAAAACCACTAGTACTTAAAATAGGAGACGTGCGTCCATAAATCTGATTGGACAATGTCAAAACGTGACTTAACAATTGTTTCTGAACTAGAAAAGGGAAGTCTCACGTGTTTCCCAAGTTGACATGCATGGCAAAGTACGAGAGACTTCGTTTTATTACAAGATATAAAATTGCGAGAAATAAGCGATCGTAGCACGTCATCTCTGGGATGATCAAGACGTCGGTGCCACGTAGAAGAACTGGTGGCTACCGAAATCTCTAATCGCCACAAGTTCTTCTATAGGTTGGTTGGCTTGGTGACGGGGTAGAGGTCGCCTGTACTATCACATCGAAGGATGATATGGCGAGTCAAAAAATCATTCACTAATAAACCAAATTTGTCAAATTCAGTAGTGTATTTATTATCTATAGTAAATTGACGAACAAAATTTAATATTTTTATAATATTAGGACGAGTACGTTGTGAAGGTGGAGTGGTCGATGTAAGGTTGGAAAAATGCTATGACCCGAGCTAGTAACAGGTATTGAATTCCCGTTACCAACAAGTATAGATAGATAAATACATTTATTAAAAATAGTACAAAGGTTATCTGTGTCCGAGGTGAGGTGTGAAGATGCGCCTGTATCCAAGTTCCATCCAGATTCTCCGAGTTCTTGCAATGTCATTGTATTAAAAGCATGACCTCTCTGAAGTGGCATTGCAGGTGATGGAGAATGCCAGAGTATTCCACCTGTAGCTCAATGAGTGGAACCACTGGACCAGTAGGCATGTTCGGGCTGAACATCGGACCAAGGAGTACTTTGGGCTGAGTTTGGAGCTAATGGACCAGTCAGAAAGCAGTCAGTTGAGTTGGGCTGGATTTTACAATATAATAACATGTGATCATAGTTGTTAACTCGTGACTCGACTCGTGATTCGGAATGTTGATTTTTAACTCGTGACTCGTGATTCGACTCGACTCGTAAGAGTCATAATTTTACAATAAATACATATATTTATATCTATATGTATATAATTGTTTAGATTTCTATCCTAAATTAAAATAAAACATAATGAAAGTCATTAAATAACACAAATGTGTAATTTATAATGGATTATTAGTCATTTTCTATTATATTTTGTCATTTTATGTTTTTTTATTAGATTACATTAAACGTGTGTCCGGTTTCTGACTCGTAAGAGTCGCCCAAGACTCGTAAGAGTCGCCCACGACTCGAAAGAGTCAATAAATGACTCGTAAGAGTCAAAGCCATTTAAGAGTCGGGGTCCGAGTCGCCTCGTTTTTTTAATTTCTGAGTTGACTCGTAAGAGTCGACTCGTGAATCGTAAGAGTTTAACAACTATGCATGTGATATATGATAAAAAGTTAAAATTTGTTCACGATTATTTATTCATGGTATATGTTAATTAACACGTGATTATAGCTTAATATTCACACATATTAATAATTATAAATAGAATTTTAAAAATTACATTTGTTTTCATTAAAAATCACAAGTGATTGCTATTTGTACATCTAATCACATGTGATTTGTTATATAATCACATATGATTTTGAATATAATCACATATGATTGTCATTTAAAAATTGATATTTGATAAGCAATTTACCTATATATGATAATTCATGTATGATTTCAACTTGATTGTTACTAAATTGTATAGTTATAGTTAATGATTTGAAAATCCTTATTTGATTACTTTTTAATCACATGTGATTAATACTTGTTCAATTGCATATGAATATAACTTAGTTTCTCATGTTTAAATCATTTTAAATCATCAATGATACGAATTTAAAGTTTAATTGGAGATATAAACGTGTGTGATTATTGTTATGTGATTTCACATTACAAATTTTTAAAACCCAATAAAAAAATGAAATTTTTTTTTTCGAAAGTATATCTTGTGAAATCTATAATCGATGAGAAAAATATGCTGATTCCGAATATGTAATTTTTATAATTTATAGACATACAGTTTGTGAAATATTTAGTTTTTTTAAAAAAGGTAAAAAATGAGTTTCTGAAATAGATCAATTATATTGGTTCCCCATTCTTCATTTTTTTTTTTCATTTTTTTTTAATTTTTCTCTATAAACTTATACTAAAAACTTTATTTGCTTTTTGACGAACCTAATTATTACTTCGTATAATTCAAGATGTAAAGATGGAGATCAACTTAAAAAGAAAAACAACAAGAACCCCTCAATTATATGGGTAAAGTTGCAACACCAAAAATCATAAACCGCACAAAAGTAAACCAAAACAGCATCTATCTTGCAAGGCCTTGAAACCCCATTACTTATTACTTATCATAAAATACGAATTCTTGCATCAATTAGAAACCCAATATAAAAATACTTACAATCATCATATTCAATCAAACATAAACATATAATTTTATAGCTTTTTCCGAAAATTAAAAATAATATACTCTTTACGTGCCATTTAAAATGTCCACTTTTATTTTGCACGTAGTTTTAGAATTATCCACTAAGTACACTTTTCTCCAATCAAATATTAAATCAACACACTAAAGTCTTTTTTGATTGGTTAAATATCAAAATGGATACTTATAATGGAACATCTCAAAATAGTAATGTGGATATTTTAAATGGGACAGAGGGAGTACAAAACATAAAAACCAAATACAAGAATAGAAAATGGTGTGGTTTATGGTGGTCGAAGGAGCAGTAGAGACGGAGGTTGATGAAGCAGCGGTGTCGATGGATCGACGGCAGTCACCAAAGGTCCACGTGGTGGCACTACAAGAAATAATGGCTTTAGTGACATGTTGTATTTCGTCACGAAAGGTAGAAAAACCGTCACTAAGGTACATTAGTGACAAGAATCATTTCGTCACTTTTTGTCACTATAGGTCCGTCACAGATTTCAATTAGTGACGGAATATGCAATTCATCATTAATTAATCACGCAAGAAAAGACGTCACTATATATGTGACCAACGCATTTGTCACTAAACTTTCGCCACTAACTGGAAAAATACATCACTAATTGCTCAGATTTATGACGAAAGCTATAGAGCACCAAATACGTCACTAATTAATCATATTAGTGACACCATCTACCGTGCATCAAATACGTCACTAACTGACAATTAGTGTAAAAGAAAACCCGTCACTAGTGACAAGATATGCCAACTATAAATGCTCACACACGAAGGTCACCAGAGGTCAAGGGAGAAGCGTTGGTCCATAATTGTTGGTGTTGAGTTTGGCCGTGATTAACAATTATGCAAAAATGGAGAAAAACATGGCTGGAAATTCTGGGATTAATTGTTATTTTGAGAAGATAAGGCAAAGGGCACTTTTGGGACTACACTATAGTGGACGTGGAAATAATCTCTTAGAAAGTTAAGTGCTAAAGAAACAAAGGTTGTGTTGACCGAATAAGCTAGTCATGTAGTCAGTTAAGTCCTAATAAGTTGCAAGTAAATATATAGCCTCCTCAATAGTACGTACGCCCAAACTAAGTGCGCTACAAAGTTAACACGTTATATAACCTTAAATGCAAATTTGATATTATTCTAGACTAAGAAGATAAATTTTAACACATTCAAATTAGAGTAATCCTTTAATTTTCATTTCAACAAAAGAAAATAATACACTGAAAAATGTAACCAGCCTTTATATCACGAAGTCGGTTCATTTAACATAGATAAACAACATATATATAAAAATGCCAAACTTATAAAACTACATGTGAATTGATTAAGCGGATGTTTATTCTTTGCGTTTGAAGATAACTTCAAGTGGTGTTTCTTTTTGCAAAGTGATCACCCCAAATTTTTCAGTCATGTCGAGTTCGGTTGGATCTGCGCCATTTGGAAGGGACCAATCGAATCTAAGAATCAAAGAGGCTAATATAGTTTGCAAACTCTTAAGACCAGAGGGTAAACCAGGACACATCCTCCTGCCACCACCAAAGGGCATGAACTCAAAGTCACGACCATAAAATTCCACGTCTGAGCCAAGAAACCTTTCAGGTTTAAAACTGAAAGGGTCTTCCCAAATATTTGGGTCATGACTGATTGCCCAAGTGTTGACCCATATTTGAGTATTTTCAGGAATCCTATAGTTCATAACATCACAAGTTTCAATGGCACGTCGAGGAATTAGAACAGGAACAACCGGGTGCAATCTGAATATCTCGTTAATGAAAGCTGTGAAATAAGTCAATTTAGTATAATCAAATGCCATAATAGAGTCGGATTTGATTTCGCGTTTTAGCTCTTCTTGTACTTTCTCCATGATATCTTTGTTCTTCATCAATTCGGCCATAGCCCATTCAAGGGTTGTGACCACGGTATCTGTTCCCGCCGTAAATAATTCCTGCACGCAATGAAAATTTATGAATCAAATTCATAAATTTAATCTTTTCTCAAGTAACCCAATTAAAAATTCATTGTCCATATCTAAAATGTGTATCCGTAAATAATTAATAAGAAAATTCGGTGCACAATGAAGAATGAACTGTTTTTGTATGTAAACAGCCATTCTCTTCACGCTGTATATTTGTTTATGTAAGGGATTTGTTACATATCACACTTCATGCATGCTACTGTTGAAATGGCTTTTTTATATATATATATATATATATATATACCAATTATACAAAAGGAAGGCATTAAATCCTATAGAAGCTCCAATAAAATACACGTAAGCATTTCAACAGTCTAACACTGTTGATCCCCTTACTTTGATACAAGAAGCAATTAACCATACTTTGATATGCCATCCTTCCTCCATCATAAATCTATGTCCTACTACTCTACTTCTTCCATTTCTATGTTCTACCTCTCTCAAAACATCTATACGGGTAGTAAATTTCTCCTATTTTCTCTCAAACTTAATATTTATACTTCCATAGTGTATTTTCTTAATGACTTTGGTGTTTGATGGACTTAATAACTCATCGGTGTCCTGGATCCACTTAATTGATGAGGTTATATATATATATATATATATATATATATATATATAACTTTTAAGGGATTTTAGCTTCTAAATTCTAGCATTAGTTATTGTTACTTATATTTTTGGATTTTAGTTTTGTGATGGATTGGATTTGGGTTCAAATAATTAACCTACTTGTTTAATGTGATGTTGTTTTCCACAGAGTACGAGTTCAAATAATATGTAAAGACTTGTTGCATTATACAGTTTATTACATCCATTTTTGTCTTTATTGTCCTCTTATGATTGTTTTTCGATTCACTCCTCTGACCTCATCTCATCTTATCTTTCATTTTTATGTTTTGAAAGCAGCAAGACCAACTATGACATTCTCATTTCATTATAAGGTACTATGATCATTTAGTGTTGTTTTCATGTATGCATTATTCTGATTACATGTTTTGATTATATCAAAACCCATCTCTACGTTGTGTTTATGTTACAAACAAGATTAATGATCATAAAAAAGTCATCATTTCTTCTGAACAATTTCATCATTATTATTGAGTCATTAACCCTCTTCGACTTTATTATCTAAAGAGATTTATATATTTATGGATAATATAGATATCAGAGATTGAGCAGATTGTCAATAAATGGGAGAACAGGCCGGGATGATGCTTGTGTTGTTGATTGTTGAATAGGCATAAAAGGTTGATAGAAGAACTTGTACGAGTAAGTGCTCAACCACAACAAATTAAACTTGAAGTATTTATCAAAAAACAATCTTATTATTTGAATATTTGGATACTGGCATCATTAGTGATTTAGTGATCGCTTGGCTTGCAAACATTGGAGCATACCAATGTGATCATAATGAATAGTTCAACTAGGGATGGTCGGGTGATGTTTGTAAATTTGTATTGTATTTTTAGCTGCTAAATCAAGGGCTTAGTCCCTCGAAATGCAACGAACTTTGCCCAAAAGTCTATTGTATGCGACCAACTTTCGACGAGGCATAAGAATGCAACCTACTTGAAAAAGTGAGGTTTTTTATGTAACTTGCTGATGTGTCGTTCGTTGAAGGTGACACGTGGCGTACGGATGTGCCACGTGGCTTACGGAGAGTTTAACAACCCATCGCCACATCAGCAAGTTACATCAAAAACCCCACTTTTTCAAGTAGGTTGCATTCTTATGCCTCGTCGAAAGTTGGTCGCATACAATAGACTTTTGGATAAAGTTCGTTGCATTTCGAGGGACTATGCCCCTAAATCAATGGTTTGTTACATGTTGAATTATTACTTTATAAAGTAGAGTTTGATTTAATTTTCTCATCTTTTCATTTTTTATTATTATGCTAATTGATTGGTCATCATCGTTTAACTTTAGTTAATATTGATATGTTTGTACTATAATGCATTAAACTATGAACATGATAACCATTAACAAAAGCTACATAAGACAATAGGATTGTCTAAAGGGAAATTAAACAAAATGCCACATTTTTGACAAATTTTAATGGTTTTGCCCTTTCCAAATTTTTTTTGACAATATACCCCTCGAACACGCAAACGCAAACTTGCTTTTGCTAATGGTTATTTGCCGTTTGCGATGGCACAAGAAAATGAGCCCGTGTCCGACAAAAACATGCCATCGCAACTGGCAAATGGATTTTTGCGATTTGCGATTCACCTACGGTCTTCAATATTTGCGATGGCACAAAAAGATGAGCCCGTGTCCGAGTAAAACATGCCATCGCAAATGAAACCCGTTGATTTGCGATTCACCTCCGGCCAAAATTTTAAAAATCGCGGCTTCAAAACCCTAAAAAGTGGTACCCCTTCATTATCCTCCACCCACTTGCATCTTCACTTCCAAAATCCAAAAAACGATCGGACCACCTCCAACGCCCTCGCAACCATCACCAATGCCCTCGCAACCACCACCAATACGACCGACCACGCTACGATCTTAACCACCACCACAGCCGGCGCACAACCTCCGTGACATTCCACCTCCGTCGCATCACCCTCCGTTGCTACCAACCACCGTCCCCTCACCTCCGGCACCACTATCCTGAACACCGTCCGACCCTTAACCACCACCTCCGTCGCCCCATACCCTCCCTCGCACCCAAGAAGTGTACGGTCCTGCACCACCTCCGTCCTTCGCACCACCATCTCCCTCCGTCGCACCACGATGGACGATTCTCAGGTATAATCTTGTTTATTTATTTATTATAGTCATCGATATTCAATTATAATAAGATTATGTATGTATAGGTATTAAAGTGCTCGATGATCAGTTAGATCAATAAGATTATGTATGTATAGGTATTAAAGTGCTCGATGTATAGGTATGCAATTTTATGTTAAAATTTTTTCCCCATGTTAGATCAATATAGAGTAAACATTTGTTTTCTCGGGTTGTGGCTTTTTATGGCTTTTGATCATTTGATTATATATTTGACGTTCGAATATGATCATTCTACGGATGACTAGATTTAGAGTTCAACAAGTATCCCATATTAGCTGGTTTTGGTCTTAACCAAATATGAAAATTGGTTTGTTATGAGTTAGCTATGTGTTTAAGTTATCTGGGCATCTTTATCTATATGTACTAGCAGCGATGCGACGGTAAGATATTTACAAGTTGGTGACCTCGTTTGATTGTTCCGTGCAGAGTATTATGTTGTATGAAGTTAATATACGAAATTTTATTGAGGTTACATATTTTTAATTTGACATATTTCTTTTGTTTACTTTATTTCTTTTTGTATGAGTCAAACATTAATATTATATCATATAGGTTCATGGTGAATTGCATAGTATCATATTTAGAGTTTTATACGATGTTTAGAAGTCGTTTAGTATTCATAGATAGAGTTTTAAATATTTAAGAGAAAGAAAGTCATAGGCTCTATAAGTAGTTGAGATAGAAATAAGTAAACATATAACTTGAAATCCTTTGTGATAGAATCCTCTTTTAAAGTGATTATATACAAACAAAATGATTACATCCTAAAAATTATAATTTTATATTTGAACATCTAAGACATCTTGATTATTTCAGCAACTCCAAAACTCAAGACTCATTTTGTATAATTAACTCATGTTTATACTAAATTATATGTTGATGACTAAATCTATATGTGAATCATTAATCGTTAATATGTAATATAATAATGAATAATTAGCAAATAACTCAATTACTTGATAAATTTAATTCAAACTTACCAAAAGGAGTAAAAAGCATGTACAAAATATTGGGAGAAAAAATAAAAAGACTAAACACTTAAATATACGGAGTATAGTCTAGTTATCTAGTTATATGTAAAAAAGAGTGTTTATTCGGGAACTTGTGAAAAGCATTGGATGAGTTTGTACTAGTCAATAAAGCATCTGTACTATTGTCCTTCTGTATCCATGTTGGATCATTTTTATTGGTTAGTTATTTGAAGACTTGCAATTAGAATTTAGAAGGGTATTCACTCCTTTTACACAGGCTACGCACCCTATACATTTCAATCTAGAAACTATCAGAAAGTAATATTTATGCAGTGCTAACAGGAATCCAAGGGTATGCAAGTGCATACCCTTGATTGTTAACAAGTCCGCCCCTGTCGATGATACTTGTAAACATTGCTGACTCGATAAGCTGAAATATTAGCTGGTTAATCAGTTTTACGAAAAGGACATTTCCAAATTTTTTTAAAAAACCTTTCAGCAACACTTTATTTGTAATGTATGATTTGTGTATTTGTATGTGTATATACTAACTAGACTGATCATTTTCCAGGATATTTTTAGTGCGAGACTGACTTTGAAAAGTCAACTCACGATTATCAAGCATATCAACTTGCATTTGTCAGATGATCAAAAAAAGATTTTCAGAGAGCATTGCTTTGGTCATTGGTTGGATGTGAAGGCTCCTGAAAATGACCCTGGTTTTGTACATCATATACTGCAATTTCGACGCAAGGAGCGTCCAGGGTTAAAGCACCCTCGCACGGAGGCGTTTGAGTTGTGGTTTAGGGTTACCGATGACCATTTTATACGATTTAGTCGGAGGGAGTTTTGTTTGGTGACTGGTTTACGGTTCGGTCCCAATGAAAAGATGGCGGATCATATTCCCAAAGAGGTTCGAGATAAGACGCCGGCATTTAAACAGCGTGTGTTTCCTGAGTTGGGCAACAAGCCTTTACATATAGCAGAGGCCGAGAAAAAGTTCAAGGATAAATTTTTGTTTACTGGGCCGAGGAAACTGAGCGATGCGGATTGTGTGCGACTGTGTATGTTACTGTTGATATATAAAGGGTTTCTGGGAAAGCAGCCAAAGCATCATATTGAGGATGATTATATGCATATACTTGAGGATTTTGCTGTTTGTGACGGGTACCCATGGGGTAATATTATTTGGGCTAGAACATATGATCAACTCGATAAGGGTTTGGAGACCCGGTTGACACAAGACGGGATGCAGTACACGCTTAGTGGATTCGGTTGGGCGTGTAAGGTAGCCTCGTCTTATTATTATTAGTCGAATTATTTATTATTATTGTAAATATAGTATATAACTTATTAATATACAACATATTAATATATAACATATTAATATATATTATATATGCTAATTTGTTGTTTTGTTAATGTTTACAAGGTTTGGATTTGGGAGGCGTTTCGTCGTCAGATAGGAAACGTTGCTACTAGGCCAAAACCCAATGAAATACCACGTGGCATCTATTGGGCTCGAAAAAGGAAGGTGATTGAATTCAAAGAGTTCAACCAACATTTGCGGGTGTCGGTAAGTGATTAACAGAGTTGATCAATAGTTACACTGTTCATTTCGTAAAAAATGTATGTATGTATACATGTATATATATGTATACAAGTATATATACATGATATATATATATATATATACATGATATATATATATATATATATACATGATATATATATATATATATACATGATATATATATATATATATATACATGATATATATATATATATATACATGATATATATATATATATATATATATATCATGTATATATATATATATATATATATATATATATATATATATATATATATATATATATATATATATCTAGTTAGAGAGAGAGAGTTAGACAGAGAGCTGATAATTGTTGAATATTGATATATTGATGAAACTTGGATGATTCGAAAAGCTAATATGTTAGCCGGTTTTTCAATTTTACGAAAAGGACATTTCCAAATTATTATGAAAATAGTTTTTTGTTTTCGGCTAGTAGTTAATATACATGTATATGTATATATATGTATCTACGGCTGATGAAAAATTTATGACTTGTATTATGCAGAAAGATACCATACCAGAGGATCTTCCGAAGATAACGTTGAAGCCGAATAAGCATGAGAAGAAGTGCCAATGGTGGATTGATAGCTGGAAATATTTTGACGACCAGCTACTTGATGAGAGGCCAATGAAGAAGGCAAGGAACAGTCAAAAGGTGGATGCCGAGCCATCTGATCCCTCCCCATCTCATGATGTTGACACGTTCTCAGCGTGTCACGATGATCAGCCGTTTGGTGATGGTACTGGTACAGATCATCGTCAGACCTATCAGTCGACAGCAGAGGTGGAGGTGCGCTCATTACGAGACCGGGTGGACGCTCAGGATGCGATTATTGCAACCCTTCAAAAGCGGGTTGATGAGCAGCGTACGCGGGCCGATGAGCAAGATGTCATCATACAAAGGTTATTGCGGAAGGTCGAGACGAATGAGACGTATGAGGTATATGTTGTTAATTTTCCATTATTATATTGTATGTGAATTTATCGTACAGATGTCGGTAACTTGTTATTTTTTTTACTTTTGAGTATCAGGGTGACGACCAGGATGGCTTCCAGGATGGTTATGTATCCGACACGCCACTCACCACTGCGACGAAGATGTCGGGTCGATTTATGTTACGTCGCAGCATGAGAGAGCGGCGACGTGGGCCTGCCGTACTCTCACCGTATCTTACGCCGACCTATTTTAAAAGGTTTGTCAATAGACCTTTGCAGGTGCATGATGAACCACCTGTTGACTTGGGATGCGATCATGATACGTTTGCTTCGGTGGTTGAGCCGGTTGTTGAGCATGTGGTTAATGAGGTTGTTGATCCGGTGGTTGAGCCGGTTGTGGCTGTAGATGATGGGCCGGTGGTTGAGCCGATTGTGGCTGTAGATGATGGGCCGGTGGTTGAGCCGGTTGTGCATGTGCCTGTAGTTGATGAGTCGGTTGTGCATGTAGATGATGAGCCGGTGGTTGAGCCGGTTGTGCCTGTTCAGAGGGTTAAGAGATTGAAGCGTCGGGCAAAAAAGAAGAATGATGATGATGAGGAGGATGGGATAACCGAGGACACATTGTTGGACATGGTTTCGAATTGTGTGGACGAGACAGGTTACTTGACGACTCCAGCGCCGGCCCCACCGGGGTCAATCGAGGGACCATCCACTATTCGCGATTTATATACGTCTGGTGGCACTGTACGTTGTATGTTTGTTCGACAGGGCAGGACGTCTATGTGTCTCGATAAAGAATTTTGGGGGCGTTTGTACGGAACCTTCGATGAAGGATGCCTAGATAACAGTGTAAGTTGGGATGTCTTTCTTATATTTGATCATGTTATATTTATATAATTTTATAAACTATATTGTTTTAACTATACTGTTTTATTGTCTTATTATTTTCAGCATATTGACGGTTGGGCGAGGCTACTGTTATGGTGGAGATATAGGACTTACACGCGCCCAACACAGCTTGATAAGGGTTTAAGGTGGACAATTATGCCTGTTGGTTTTATCGGGCTCATACCTAGTTTTGCAAACTACAAGGAGGATATGAAGAACAAGAATACGAAAAACTATAAGTTCTTGAAGGGATTCGCAGACGGAACTCGTGTACCGTTCCCTCCTTGGTGGGCGATTGATTTGGTAAGTAGCATCGTCTTATTTATGTATATGTATATGTATATGGTTGATTCAAAGCATTCGTTATAAAGTTATGCTGATTGAGCAGGAATATTGTTGAATTTTTGATAACTTGATAAGCTGAAATATTAGGTGGTCTATCCGTTTTACAGAAAGGACATTTCCAATTTTTAATAAAAATACTTTATGTTTATATATCTATCTGTATAAGCTCATGTATATCTATCTGTATATATATGTATATCTGTCTATATATACATACGTACATTTGACTATTATGTATGTATACAATATGTACATCGACATGATATGTACATTTTATGTACATTTGACTAACGTTTGACTAAACATTTGACAGATATTGTTTCCGGTCCTCGTTCCGAAGAAAAGTCATTGGATACTACTTGTGTTGGATCTACGAGATTGGGCTGTGGTCGGATACGATAGCATGGTAGGCCATTGCACGGATGAGGAGCGTAATCTTATTGTCGAAGATTTGGCTCATAACATAGGTAGATATTTGGACGCCATTGAGTATTGGAGGTATGCCAATAGAAGAAGGGAAATACGAGATACTACCGAGTTTGCACTAGATTTGTTAGAAGATGTGCCTCAGCAAGTTGGGGAGTTAGGGGACTGCGGGATATGGGTGTGTAGAAATATGGAGACGCATGTCAATAGACAAGAGAGGAGGGTTAGTGGAGACAGAGAGTGGTTCGCTCGGGAGTATAGGAAAAGGATGATGGATACCTTCTTCAGGGCACGTTATGATTGGGAGCCTCCGACGACAGCAGCAGCACCACCACCACCACCAGGATGACTAGGACTCGTTTTATGCCATCACAAAGTTCAAGGGGTATATTGTTAATTTTTTTTTTAAAGGTGTAAAACCATATAAACTTCTAGAAAATGTGGCATTTTGAGTAATTTCCCCTCGTTGGGTGCCATCACAAAATTGAGTTATTATTTGCGATTTGCGACTGACGTTATCCATTGTTGAGATTATCTGACAGATTTTTCGGATAACCTTATCTACCTTTGCAGATTTTTGTGATAACTATATCCACATGTACAGATTTTTCGAATAACCTTATCTTTATTGTAATTTAGCTATAAATAGACCTCGGAACACCATTGGTCTACCATCATCATATTATTATACGTTTCCAATATTTATATCTTTTGTAACATAATGCAACTGATTGATCTTACTGTGTTTTTTGGGGGGGAACTTCGTAATGGAAATAAGTCGTATGAAAATGGGTTGAAACAAACATTTGTCAATTTTGATGTTACTGGGTTTGATACCAGTAAGTTGTTTTCCTACCTTAAGGAAAAAATAAATTTCACTTTTAGTGATGTATACTACTGTGAAGCTGGCAATCTCCAAAATGCTGGAGCTCGTATGCTTATTTCGGATGAAAAATGGAATACTGTAGTAAAACATGCAAAAGAATGTTGTCAAGGTGTTGAGTTATATCTTGTGTACATGGATGAAGAACCCGAATTGAATTTCAGTGAGTATGAGAGTGACGACAGCAACAGACATTACTACAGCTGAACGTTTCGAGTAGGGATTCACACGGTGGTTGATGAATTATGCGGCGTCATGCAAATCGCAGTTATCTATCATATTTTGTTATTGTAGGATTTAAATTCTAGTGTAATGTCTATCAGAAAGTTGAATGTGTATGTTATTGCTTCAACGTTGTATTGTCCTTTTATTTGTAATAAAAACTCTACGTCTTTTATGAAACTATGTTGTATGAAATTTCAATGGAGTTTTAATAATCTTATTTTCTATATTTATCTATATCTTTTACTAGATAATACGAGACTTCAACTTTAAAGCTCCAAAATACTCTAATCGTATTTTCCTTCATAATATATATATATTTGATTTGCTATTACATAAATCACCCTAAATGTTAAACTTTTAAACAAACCACCCATATTTATGTTTTCGTTATAATTAATCATAAATATTTAAACGTCTGTAAAAAAAGACTAGATAAATTTTTATAACAATAACTATTTTGCGACTTGCGAATTGCTACCTAACTTATCCAGTGTGGATAAGATTTTCTGTTAGATTTTCTGACATTTGATGGATTCTTGCCAGTGGCCTTATCCATTGTGGATAACATTTAGGGTAGGATTTTCTGACATTTCTTTAGATTTTTCATATTTTTTCGGATAACCTTATCTTGAATAAGATTTACCTTCAAATATACCGCATAACACCATTATACATTCATCATATCCTTTATCCTAAAAACATTTTCCATTCACCCAGACGTTCCACTTAATGTAAAGGTACGACTTTTGATCCTTCGTTGTTTTATTTAGGTTACTTATGGAGAAGTTCAAAATTTATATTTGTTATGGAGGTCGTTTTGAATATATTAACAACATGCCGGTGTATATGCCAATAGAGTGTAATCGAGTGCCGTTAAAACTTCCTGTGGCACCGGAAAAACCAATGACATGCAAAGTTTTGTTGAAAAACGTTTTAAAGAAGATTGGTCTACCACTTGATGCTCGGGTTTGTCTCAAATATAAGGTAGATCAGTATGTTGTTGATATAAATGATGATGATGATGATTTTGGAGATTTTTTGTGCCATGCAATTACAAATGCTCCAATAGAAATTTACATTGTCGATTTTGTTAGAAGTGTGTCGTCTATAGGTAGCAATAAACCTAGCAGTAGTAGTTCAGGTTTTCAACAACAATTTCAACAACAATTACAAACTAATGAATACAACCAACAACAGCAACATCAGCCATTTCAACAACCCTTTCAACAATTTCCATTCCAACAATTTCCATTTCCTGTTCAACCACAATATGAATTTCATTACCATGCTGCTCAGCAAAACATGCCGAATTACAAATATCCAACACAACACACCCAAGATACATCTTTTAGGGTAGATGAACAAACCCAATATGATTGTACATATCATGAGGATGTTCACGATGATCATGCTAAATCATCATACTATGTGGAGGAGCCGGACGAGCCGGATCCACCTCCTGAAGACTTTGATCATTATGATGAAGAAAATGTCAATCCACCTAAGGAACATGATCATCCATTCTGTAATCACATTGTTAGTGATGCAGAAGATGATGATGAGGATGAGCCAGATCCAAGAGATACATACGACAAAGTTATCCCACAAAAACCAACAGAAAAGGACATATTCTGGAATATGCCATCGCCTTTAGGAAATGAAGAAGAGGAAGTTCGAAAACGACCAGTTACCATGCACGGGGCATCTTGTCGAATTCGAGAAGGCCAAACATTTGAAAGTAAGGAGGAATTTCTTCTTCAGTTGCATACAAAGTGTCTCGAAGAAGGTTTTCAGATTAAGCCGAACAAGTCAGACAAGAAAAGGTACTCAGCAAAATGTATATTGCCTAACTGTGAGTGGAAGATTAGTGCAGTGTGTATTAAACATTGTCTTAACTTCCAAGTAAGGAAGTTACGTGACGTGCACACTTGTTCTCGTACTCAAGTCTTGTCGAATAGCCGTTCTGCGAGCAGGAAAGTGCTTGGTCACATTTTAAAAGAGGCGATGAGTTTGGAAGGACGTGTATACAGAGGCAAAGAGATCAAAGTTGATATGACTGAACGATTTAAAATAAGCCTTACATACAACCAAGCATGGAGAGCTAAATGTTACACTATAGAGTTGTTAAGAGGTACTCCAGGTGAATCGTTTACGAAACTTCCAATTTACCTCCACAACCTAAAGCTACATAACCCGGGGAGCATTACGAATCTCCGTACAGACAAAGAGAATAAATTTGTAATGTGTTACATGTCCATAGGTGCAGTTGTAAGTAAAGATTCTTACCGTCCATCTAATGTTCGCATACATACATTCATTTGTAATTTATATTTTTTGTAATCTGTTATTGCAGATACGTTCTTTTGTCAACCACACACGCCCAATTATCATCGTTGATGGTGCCCATTTGAAAGGGGGTTACTTGGGTACTAACTTGATTGCCGTGGCGATGGACGGTAATAACGGCATCTTGCCACTAGCCTATGGAATTGGGGCGGGAGAGACGTCCGACGTTTGGACCTGGTTCTTAGGAAACTTACGTGACGCCATTGAATCTGCCGGAGGGATTTGCGACCTAACATTCATCTCTGACAGGGCTGCAGCAATTGCAGCCGGCATCTCTGCTGTGTTTCCAGAGGCATTCCATGCCTTGTGTTGTCGTCATCTATTGATGAACTTGAGAAGCAAATCTTCAAAAGTCAAGCATTTCGAATGGCATTATTGGAAAATGTGTAAGGCGTACCGTAAGTCAGATTTTGATAGTCATTATAATGCCATTTCTAGACACTTGCCGGCTTCAACTAAGGTTCTTACGGACGTGGGGAAAGAAAGATGGTCAAGGCATCATGCAACAAGGACACGATATGCTTACCTCACAACTAACAGTGCGGAGTCAATCAACGCCATGACCAAGCATGCAAGGAAACTGCCGGTGACAATGCTATTGGAGTTTTTTCGATCATCAGTACAACAATGGTATTTCAAACATCGGAATACTGCCGCAGTAGTCACAACACCTGTCACCCCATACGCGGAGCACAAAATCGGTAAAAGGGTTGACAAATCGCTACGCTGGAGGGTCAAGCCATCGACAAATACGATATGTGAGGTGGTGGATGGGAGGAAGAATGGGACAGTCAACTTGGAAGCGAGAACATGCACTTGCATGCAATGGCAATTGTCTGGTTTACCGTGCGGACACGTTGCGGCAGTGACCCGTTACTTTAACATTGACAGCGTGTCCGGCTTTGCAGAGAGTTATTTCACCACGGAAACATATCGAGCGGCCTACAGTGAGGCTATAAAGCCACTGCCTCATCCTTCAGAATGGGCTGATCCAGGTGATCTGCAGATTTGCTTACCGCCGATACTTGTGAAGAGGCAGTCTGGTCGCCCACCTGGCCATGCACGTATTCCTTCTAAGGGAGAGGATAAAGGTAAATACACAAAAACATGTAGCCGTTGCAAGGAACAGGGTCATAGTCGAGTTACATGTATGGCTCCATACGATAGAACAGATGAGCCAAGCCGATCAAGAACCACAACAAGATCCAAGTCAAGGTCAAAATCAAGATCCAAATCAAGATCGACAAAGGCAATTTCTCAAAAATGTTCATATAAAAACATACATATTACATTGTATTATTAATTTCATCCTGAATTATTTGCTTGCAGAAAACGTCCACAACATCAAGGAAAAGCCATATAGAGGAAGAAGCTGCAATATCGTCTCAACCGACTCAGAGTTATCCAAGCGTTCATTTGGGTGACCCTTAAATTATTTGTAATGGAAAACCTATGTTATGCACTATCACTATGTTTTTACTTTCGTGGTTATGTACTAGTTAACTTTGTTTTTAATGTCGTGGTTATGTACTAGTTAACTTTGTTTTTAGTATCGTGGCTATGTACTAGTTAACTTTGTTTTTATTATCGTGTTTAATTTTAGTCAATAATATTGCTTTATGTTTAATTTTACATGTTTACATAAGGATTAGCAGCTTACATAATTTGGCAACCATCCAATTGATTGAAACATAATTTGGCAACCATCCAATCGAATAACCGTCTTGCACATGAGGAGCCGGGTAGCAATCTTATCCAAAAATGGAGCAAAATCCCTAAAATCTCATCCAAAATATCTTATCCGAAAATCCCGAAAATCACGGAAAATCTAATCCAAAAATCCCTTAAATCTCATCCAAAAATCTTATCCAAAATATCTTATCCAAAAATCCAATCGAAATATATTAAATACTGAAAATAACGGAAAATCTTATCCAATATTCTTATTCCAAAAATTTGGTTATTATAAAAACATTTACATAGTTAAAAGAAGGTGATAAAGTGACATTACATTGTGGATTAAATGTAATAAACATATTATAAAAATTTGGATAAAAAACATGTAAAACACATATGTAGGTGAATCGCAAAAAATTGGGGGCTGTAGGTGAATCGCAAATAGCAAAAATCCATTTGCGATTTGCGATGGCATGTTTTACTCGGACACGGGCTCAATTTCTTGTGCCATCGCAAACGGCAAATATCCATTAGCAAAAGCAAGTTTGCGTTTGCGTGTGGGCGTAGGTGAATGGCAAAAAATGGGGGCTGTAGGTGAATCGCAAATGGCAAACACCCATTTGCGATTTGCGATGGCATGTTTCACTCGGACACGGGCTCAATTTCTTGTGCCATCGCAAACGGCAAATATCCATTAGCAAAAGCAAGCTTGCGTTTGCGTGTTCGAGGGGTATATTGTCAATTTTTTTTTGAAAGGGGTAAAACCATATAAACTTGTAGAAAATGTGGCATTTTGAGTAATCCCTTGTCTAAATCTCATTGTAAGGATGTTTGGTGGTAGTGTGTGATAGACATACACATAGCGTGGCTAGATGGAGGGAAGGAGTGGTTATGTACTTATGTGTGAGCCTGTGAGGGGATGGAAGCATGGAGCAGCACAGCAGAAAATGGCCAATGGTGTTTTGTCCCATCAGTAAAAGTTTTAATTGGTCAACTTTTGTCTATCTTTTAATATTTTCGGTGTAAAAACTAAGTACATTATATAACAACAACAACATAAAATGTAATTAAAAAAATGTAAATGCAAACTTTATATGAAGCTTTTATTTCGATGATAAAAACCTTTTCATCCATTTTAATATATATTTTTGACAAACTAGAAGAGATAAGTTCTATGTGGGTGAAATGTTTGTCATTGTCCTTTTAAGTCTTATGTGCAAGTGGTGTTTGCATATTTGCATGATTTTTTATCCATGTTTCTAATGGTAACAACATTAACTTTACTTTAAAATATACCTAAATCAACATGGGCCGTGCTTAGCACGGCGAGAAAGACTCCCTAGTATATATATATATATTTGTTTTGACTTTTGATGGCCTTAAAAGTTTGGAGTTCCAATCTTAAACGTATATATTAATGATGTACACCATCTGGCCTCAGCTTACACCACACAGGGTGGCTCGGTTCCGCACCGAGCCTGGACTCGGATATCATCCGATGACAGCTCCACTAACTTTCGGTACGGACAGCAGATTGCACTAGTTATCACGACCCCGGATCCACGCCGAACATAGACCCGGATAACACCCGAGCCCAACTCTTATAGCTCTCGGCTCGGACACTAATACCCGGGACAGGATGCGGACTCGGCTACATTCCGTGCCGAACCGCAGCGCGGGCCGCTCCATCAACGTAACAGAGGAACGGCTGCAAGATGACAAAGCAAGCCCGACATTCTCTGACAGAAGTACAATCCGTAACCGTTATATTCAGGTACGACTAGCATGGCCTGGCCATTAACCTGGTCGGGGCATTTGATTGGTCCACGTCAGCCGGCACACAGTAAATGTCATCTTCGCCCACGACCGAGCTTCCACGTCAGCGATCCGCGTAATAAGTGTCGTGCTCCCCCACGACCGAACTTCCACGTCAGCGATCCACGCAGGAAGTGTCGTGCTCCCCCACGACCAAACCCTCCACGTCGGCTTAGGGTTTGAGTATAAATACCAGTGTTATGCTTTCATTTCTGGACAACACCTCATAAATCCACAGAGTTATTCCTCACGAATTGCTCTGAAAGAATTGGGCTTTCACCACCCTCGATTGACTTGGTCTCGACTCTGGGTTTGCACGTTAATCGGAGTGTGACAAGCTTAATTCCCCATACATCATCATCATCATAATTGTACCTAGGCGTTTTTACGCCTGAACAATTGGCGCCATCCACGATTGATTTACCAGAAAACGACCACTTTTTAACCATCCATACGCCGGAAACCTTCCCGGTACAATGGTTAACACTGAGCCTGCTGATGGTGGTGACGGTGCCACTGCCGACCAACCGCCTGTAAGTCCCCTAGTTTTAGGATCGATAACTTCGTTATCTGTATTATTAAGGTGCGGAATCCCTCAATACGGTGTTATCTTACTAACAACGAATATGTTTGTAATTGCATATATTAAAGCTTAACTTTAAACGAATAATACGTCAAAGCCTAGCCGTTAGATATAAGTTTTTCTCTGGTTTGTCGAGTTCGCAGATCAGCAAAAGTATCAAAAGTGTTATGTTTTTCATCCGTGAAAAACAATATATAAGTCAGCTCGTCTCGGCTCGCATGGGCCTGCGAGTTCGGTCCAACTCGCAGCCCAAGCCCAGTAAAGGACTCGGCTCGCTAGACTCAAGCTTCGTGAGTTCAGATCTCACCTCACAGCTCAACTCGCTGCGACTTGAGATCTCGACTCGTCTCGCATGAAACGTCTATTATTTATTTCGTATTTAACATTCGTCTAACTTAGCACAATAATATGTTTAACGAATATTACTAACAAAACAAATATTTATTTACAAATCTAAACCAATATACAAATATAATAATAATTACACCAGTCCTATTTCAAGCTAGATCTGTTGTCACAATCTATGTCCCAACACCGCCACCACCACCTTTCTCAGATCAATCTCCCCCGGCCACCATCGTTCGCACGACGGTTGGCAACAGGATTGATCCACGGCAGTTGGTCTTCAGTCAGAATGACACTGACTCTGATAACAGGCCACCGCCGGAATGTACACCACAAAACACATCTTCAACGCCCAAATCCATCTCCAATATCGAAGCCCAACGCATGTTGGCAGAAATGGGTTTCGTTGTGGCACCCGAACCACGACGTCCGCCGTCGTCCCCGTCACGTCGGAATGTGCCACCACCACCGCTGTACCAAGGTGGGATGGATAGGGCTGCTAGCCGTAAAATGCTGGCCGATCTGATCCTTAGTGCCGCTCCACCGGGCGCTATGCCAACATACTCTGACGAGTCGGTAACAGATAACTTAATCGCAAATTTTTATTCCACCATTCAGGGTGAGAAGGTGAAGAAGCCGGTGCCCGTCTCCACCACCACGGCTAGGTTCAATGCAAAAATCGCGAACCATCCGTTACCTGCGAAGCTTACCATCCCGTTGACGATCGGCACCTACTCAGGCGACTCAGACCCCGAAGACTTCCTACAGCGGTTTGAGGGCGCCATAAAAACAGAGCATTGGGAGGACGCTGTGGCTTGCCACATGTTCCCTCAGGTGCTGCAAGGCAACGCCGGTGGTTGGTTTGAGAAACTGTCGGCTGGTAGCGTGGCTAGCTACGCCGATCTCAGGTTCAAGTTCTTACAACAATACCATAACCTGAAGCAGCACACGCTTACCTATCTCGATGTCTTCAAGATCAAACAGGGTAGTCGGGAGACACTTAGTGATTTCATTACTCGTTTCACAACGGAGTGTCAGAAGATCAGCGATCTGCACCCAAGTCAACAAATTGCCGGTTTCATCTACGGCATCATCAAGGAAAGGTATCCCACACTGTACTATCGGTTGAAGAGGAAGTTACCAACAGTGTACTCCGAGGCCATCGCTATGGCTCGAGACTACTTACGTTCCGGAGAAGATAAAGATCTGTACACCACGCCGGGCCGGGACTCGCACCGGGTCGAGCATGACCGCACTCAGGCCCGCCATCATGAGGGTGGATCCGGTTCCGGCCGGCGCGACAACCAGAGACGGGATTTCCGCCACGACACACGGCATGATTCCCGCCGTGGTGATAATCGCGAGGCGGCCCGTCGTCAACCATACGACAAGAACTCTTTGCTGACTTCGCTCACCAAGTCACCAAAGGAAATACTGCTCACCGAGATGGCAGCGCGGAGTGCGTTTAACCCTCCGCCCCCAATGGAACATCGCGACGTCCCCAAGAATGGGAAGTACTGTGATTTTTATGAGGAATACGGGCACGATACCGACGATTGTGGACAGTTGAAAAAGGAAATCAAGGCAGCCATCCAGGCCGGCAAGCTTAACCACTTGCTGCCCGGAAAGAAATTTAAAAAAGCGGACAGCACTAAAGCTTACGGGTGGCGGCGGAAGGACGACCCCCGCGATCCTCTGAACGCCGTCATCCACATGATCCAGGCTGCGCTGGCAAGCTTGAAACGAAAGGCAGAAACATTACAAGACTGGCAGTTGACACCCATATCATTCCCACCTCTGCGGAGTTCTGTTCTCCCGGAGCCTGTTGTCATTTCGGCGCGTATCGGTAACTGCCAGGTTTCGAGGGTGTACACTGATACAGGCAGTGCCGTCGAAGTCATGTATGAACACTGCTTCCTACAGCTGCCACAGCCCATACAGGGAAGATTGCAGGAACCCCTGTCCCCGCTGTCCAGCTATGCAAACGACACCAAATGGCCAATTGGCAGGCTTGTCTTAGATGTTACGTTGGGCGAATATCCGTACTGTCGGACCACTGAACTAGAATTCGTCATCGTGCGCGCACTGTCCAGATTTAACGTGCTCCTAGGTCGCACTGCTCTCCACAAATTCGGAGCCATCACCTCAACTGTCCATGGGTTGATGAAATTCCCAACTCCGGTAGGTGTTGCCACTTTGCAAACAACAGGCACCGCTATACCTATATGTGCTCAGGTATCGAGGGCAGCTCCTGACCCGTTCACCATGACTGGCGACGAGTTAGTGGCTGTTAATCCGAGGTTTCCATAACAGAAAATCCGGGTTGACCTTGCTTTGAGTCCGTCAACACGGCTCAGACTTTGTGAAATCCTCTCAAGCAACACTGACGTCTTCGCTTGGCAAGATTCTGAAATGACCGGCGTGCCGCGGTCGATTGCTGAACACAGGCTAAATGTCAACACGAACATAACCCCGGTCAGACAGAAGAAGAGGGGTATGGCCCCTTACCGGGGTCGTTTTATTTGTGAAGAGGTCAACAGGCTGGTTCACGCCGGCATCATGCGCGAGGTCCGATATCAGACTTGGGTCGCCAACCCCGTCCTTGTTAAAAAGTCTGATGGCTCGTGGCGGATGTGCGTCGATTTTAAAGACATCAACAAGGCATGCCCAAAAGACAACTACCCACTCCCCGAGATCGACTGGAAGGTCGAGTCCCTGTCCGGGTTTAGGTTCAAATGTTTCTTGGATGCCTGCAAGGGATACCACCAGATACTGATGGCCGAGGACGACGAAGAAAAAACAGCATTCCACGCGGACCAAGTCATTTTCTGTTACACCAAGATGCCTTTCGGTCTCAAGAATGCAGGTGCCACATACCAGCGTGTCGTCGACGGCGCATTTAAAACACAAATTGGGCGCAACTTAGAAGCATACGTTGACGACATCGTCATCAAAAGCAACATCGAGTCCCAGTTACTCGCGGACATTCTAGAAACGTTCACCTTGTTGCGAAAGATTAATATGAAGCTCAACCCGGCCAAGTGTTCGTTTGGCATGGAGGAAGGAAAATTCCTCGGGCACATGGTGACCCCGAGGGGCATTAAGGCAAATCCAAAGAAAATTCAGGCAATCGCTGACATGATGTCCCCACAAAACAAAAAAGACGTGCAGTGCCTTAACGGAAAGTTGGCGGCCTTGGCTCGTTTTCTCTCCAAGGCTGCTGAACGCTCACTGCCGTTCTTTGACACGCTGAAGGGTTGCATTAACAAAAAGGATTTCTCCTGGACGCCGGAGGCTGAGCAAGCGTTCCAGGACATGAAGACGTTCTTGACGGAATTACCAACCCTTACAGCCCCGATTCCGGGCGAAACACTTACTCTATACTTGGCAGCATCTCAGTGCGCTGTAAGCTCCGTACTCATAGCTATGCGTGACAAAACACAGATGCCGGTGTACTTTGTAAGCCGCGCCTTACAGCCGGGAGAGCTGAACTACTCGCCGATTGAGAAACTCGTACTCGCATTGGTACACTCAGCGCGGCGCCTGCGCCGGTATTTTCAGGGACATCCGGTCACGGTCCTCACAGACCAGCCAATCAAACAGGTGCTCTCAAAGCCGGAAATCTCAGGCCGGCTAGCCAAATGGGCAATTGAATTAGGCGAGCACGAAATTACGTTTTGCCCCCGAAGCGCGGTCAAGGGTCAAGTGATGGCTGATTTCCTTGCCGAGCTTCCCGGGGGGGTAGAGGCTAGGTGCACCTCGAACACCCCTAGCCGTGAAAAGCCAGCCACGTGGGAGTTGTTTACTGATGGGGCTTCAAGCTCAGAAGGCGTCGGTGCCGGACTCATACTCATCAGTCCTGACGGGGAAGAGCACACTTACGCTCTCCGTTTCAGCTTCCCCGCCTCCAACAATGAGGCCGAGTATGAAGCGTTGCTGTCCGGTATCCGGGTCGCGGTCGAGATGGACATCAAGGACCTCAAGGCGTATGTTGATTCTCAGCTGGTGGCCAACCAGTTCAACGGTATGTTCGAGGCAAAAGACTCAACGATGAAGCAGTACCTGGTACTCGTGCAGAAAGCGGTGAAGCAATTCAGAACGTTTGAAATTGAACAGGTCCCAAGAAACAAGAACAAAAAAGCTGACGCTTTGAGCAAGCTGGCATCGCTTACCTTTGCCCACCTCACCAAAAAAGTTCTGGTGGAGGTCCTGGAACAGAAATCAATCGACCCGATCAGCTCAGTTGCCCAGGTCGAAGAAGTAGGGGACAACTGGATGACCCCGATCATGTCCTACATCCGGTCCGGCGTCCTCCCGCAGGACCCGATTGAGGCAAGGAAAGTTCGGATGAAAGCACCAATGTTTTTTATTGAAAAAGTCGAACTCATGAAGAAATCATACTTGGGGCCGAACTTAAGGTGTCTGGGCCCGAAACAATCTGAGAACGTCATTCGCGAAGTGCATGAAGGGTCATGCGCCCTGCACTCCGGCCACAAGACTGTCGTGGCAAAAATCATGCGCATAGGCTATTTCTGGCCGTCCATGTACAGGGTTGCCGCTGAAGTCACCAAACACTGCACTTCCTGTCAGATTCACGCGCCCATCGCTAGAGCACCAAGACATGATCTGATCCCCATTTCATCGGCATGACCTTTCTTCAAGTGGGGCATTGGCATAGTGGGACCTTTCCCACCGGGGCCCGGAAATGTGACGTTCTTGATTGTGGCTATTGATTACTTCATAAAGTGGGTTGAAGCCAAGCCGTTGCGCCAAATCAGTGGTAAACAGGTCCGCAACTTTGTATGGGACAACATCGTGTGCCGGTTCGGTATACCGCACGAAGTCATCACTAACAACGGGAAACAGTTCGCCCAGAACCCGTTCAAGGCATGGTGCGAGGGACTCAATGTGAAACAAACACTGACCTCGGTATACCACCCACAGGCCAACGGCCAAGTTGAAGTCACAAACAGAGATCTGGTAGCCGGTATCAAAGCTAGGCTCGGCGAGAGTCTTACCGGTTGGGTGGATGAACTTCCCAACGTGCTATGGGCACACCGCACTACCCCCAAGGAAAGCACCGGCGAGACCCCCTTCAGCCTCGTTTACGGTTGCGAGGCGGTCATACCGGCCGAGATCAGCGTTCCCAGTGAAAGAATCATCAACTTCACCGAAGACGGAAGCCTGAAAGCCCAGCAGCAGAACGCCCACATGCTACAGGAGCGCCGGGAAATGGCGGCCATTCGCCAAGCCGTGAATAAGCAGAAAATGGCCCGCTATTATAACAAGCGCGTTCGCCCATTGTCCTTTCAGGTCGGAGACCTAGTCTGGCGCAACAATGAGGCCAGCAAATTCGAGAACACAGGACAACTAGGGCAGCGTTGGGAAGGCCCGTACCAGGTCATGGAAGCAAACACGAACGGTTCCTACGTTTTGGCCACTCTGGATGGCAAGTCGGTGCCATGCACATGACATGCGACAAATCTAAAGAAATGTTACATGTAATCAAACTTTGTAAAAGCTCGGGCCGGACTGATCCCCCGCCTTCGTAGCATCTATCCCTATCAATAAAAAGTTTCTGATTGCGTATTATTATTCCGTTCTACAAGTCCATTATTTTTGCACAATATAAAAAAAAATGAATGAAAAAATGCCGTTCTCAGGCGTCGTCGCCACGACTCCGGCCTATGACCGCCGCAGTCAGTTAAGCCCGGAGGCGTTGCGAGCCTGCCCCCATAAAGGAATGCCTTCTAGCTTCCCGAAGGCAGAGGTCCCCCCGAGCTCGTGCTCGTCGCCGGGGTGTGACCGGAACAAATTGGTCAAGCCGAGGTACGCCTCCGCCACACACCAACTCATTCAGTAGTCTAGAAATCTAATAAGTCATGACAACAAATATTAAACACACACAGAACTAGTTCAAACACATGCAATTACAAGACTAACGTTGCATTAATATCATGTATTTACACAAACGGGAATGCCGGCCCTACAAAAACCTATCAGTCTATGGCCGCATCCCCAAAATATCATCAACAGACAACTCCTCCTCACCACCTATTCTTTCTATGAACGGGATGGAGACTGTCTTTAGCACTTCACCCGCCCGCTGCGCGCGTACAAAGCAGTCCGGGTTTACCTTGGACGCAATGGCATCGGGGAGTGGAGCTGCGAGTCCAGGAACGTGCTCCGCAATGAGGTTAATCGTTTGAAGTACCTCCACTTCCTGGACAGCAGCTACGAACTCCTTGAACGGAGTCGTCACGTCGTCCGATGCCAGGGCCAGCTTAACCAGGCCAGGAATGCCCTTCCGGAGTCGCTCCAAGTCACCTGCTAGCTCCGTCTTCTGGATCTCCAAGTCATTGTAATCTTTGATATGGAGGTCGCAGGCGGCCTCCAACTCCGTCACATCCTTCTTGGCGGCGGTCAAGTCCGCAGACAGGTCCTCAAACCTGCACGTAAGCTTAACCAATAAGCATCAAATATATTTCAAAGTAATAAATAAATTGTTATTTTACCTGCTCTGGAGCTGCCTGTCTTTCTCTGCAAGCGCAGCGCTCTCCAACTCCGCATCTCGCACCCGACCCTGCAGCGGTACGAGCGCTGCTTCCGCCTCCACCCGCAGAGCCCTCTCCCTCTGGACTTCGGCCTCAGCTTTCATTCTCGCTTCATTGGCCGGTCCCACAACCCCCTCCAGCTCTCGCACCCGAGCCTTCAACATGCCGACCTCCTCCTCCTGGCGCTGGAGCATGGCAGCGTTCATCTTCCACTGCTCCGCCATCTTTTCTGAGCGCGCCTGCTCGTCACATTGCAGCGCATAGTCCCAGAAAGACATGAGCAGGCGCGCCTTCTTGGCATCCGCAGGAGGCAATCGGGCAAGTTTGTCCGAGACGGCTGGCGGGATAGCATGACAGGCAAACTCTCGTAGTGAGTGCCCATCCACGGCCAGATTGTCAACCTTTAAATTCCAGGCCGGGACGAAGACGTCAGCTCCGGAGTCGGCAGGCCCAAAAGCGGGAACCTTCAAGAAGCGCTCCGGGACAAACTGCTCCTGAAGCATGGACCTGAGAATAGCTATTCTATCAGACCAGGTTAAAAAACCAAGTTAAAAAGCTATACACACCAATGTATGGGCACAGTGAGGTCCAACAAATACCTCATACTGTCTGGGCGCGGAGGCGTAGCCGCCTTCGGTGGACTCTGTGGGCCGGGCTCGACTGGCGTCTCCTGTGGTGGGCTATCCAACACCGTCACCGGCTCCTCAGGACGCGAGCCAGTCCCATCACCCGAGAGCGCCGTGCCGGAAGAGGTTGCAGCAACACTGGAAGACCGGCTGCGGTGAACCAGCTTGTCGCCCTCACCCTCCTCCTCCTCGTCCTGAAGTACCAGAACGCTGCGGACCTGCTCCGCAGTAGCAAGAAGTGAATCTGTCTCCGCTGTACAGGCAACAAACAGTTAGCACAAAAACACTACTTGCCAGCATAGAATAGGGCAGCATTACGGACCATCCTCGGGTATAATGTAGCCCCCACATGTGCTCGGCGCGGACTGGAAGTTCGCGAGGTTGGCCTCGGCAATCTCTCCCGCCGTCTTCTTCTTCTTCTTTTTGGCAGGGGCCCCGGATGCCCTCTTACCAGCCTCCGGACCCTTGCGTTTGGCAAGTGCCTGAACACCGGACGCCTCCACATCTGCATAGGCTGTCAGCGGAACGGCGGTGGTGATCACGGGCTGGGCTTCAGCCACCGTAACCGTTGCCCCGGTCACCTTACCGCTGTTGGGAATGTCCTCCACCGACCTCCGGACATATTTCAGTCCGGACAAACTGGGCGCCTTCAGGATCGAGTTCAAATCCATATCTGTACCAATAGAACACAAACAATCAGTAATCAGGGGATATGTACAAAAGTACTAAAATACGAAAACAACCCCCACCCCATACAATGGCCACCCTGCTTGACAACGGGTATCTGACCGTCATGCGGCCAAAACGAGCTGATGCAGCCCATAACGAGCACAAACGAGTGATACTCGCGCATCTCTAGGCTCGCATCTCGGCACGCTGCCAGCAACTCACTCTCCTCCCCTTCTAGCTTCGGCGTGAGGCTGACGTTCTTTGGGCGCTCATACTGCCACACCAACGTCTCCAAAGCGTTATCAGGGATGACAGTCTGATCGATGAAGAAGAAGGTGTCGCGCCAGTCGTGCAAAGACGACTCGGCAAAACCTACGAAGTTATTCTTCTTCGCAAATGTATACCACCCCGTGCCGGCACTCGGGGTCAGCTTGAAGCAGGCCTGGAAAACCCTAACCGATGGCCTCAGGTTCAGCGACCTAAACCACATCTCAAATATGGTCACTTTCTGTGCCCCGAAGGGGTGGAGCTGGCTGAACCCCACCTTGTAGTGTTTACACACGTCTAGGAAGAATGGGGTCGGCGGCATACGGAGATTACCCTTCTCCATAGTTTTCCAGTAGACGGACATCTTGCCCTTCGGTGGCGCGTCGGCACGTTGCTCGGGGGTAGGTGCTACCGGGTTAAACCTCTGAAGGCATTTAAAGCGCCTCAAAATATCCGGAATGTCCTCCGGCTTCACCGAGCTGACCTCGTAGGCCACGTTCGGGCCTTTGCTGGGTCCAGCCACGGCTACGCGGGCCTCTGCTACGTTCTCAGGAGCAGCCATGGTATGTATATATGAGTGAAAGAAGGAAAAGTTTGAAGATACGAGTAACGGACCTGGGTTTGTTTGAGAGTAATCGGAATCTGGGTTGATAAAGCCGGAATAGTTGACGGAACGTTTGAATTTGCCGGAATGCTCTCGAGATTTTTCACTGGCGTAAAAAAATGAATTAAAAACGAGGCTTTTCTATTTATAGGCAAACGTTCATGGGCCGGGCCTTGTGGGCTTTGATCTCCACCCTACACGTGTCGGCAGATCTCACAAACGAGAAATTACCGTTTGCTCACCACGTCTCACACGACCACGTGTCAACAGATCTCACGATCTGGCAAGCGAACCGTCGTGTATCCAGCTGTATGCTGACGCAGCGTCTGTAAGCCGTCCCATCGCACTCCAGCTATGACATCTGAAAAGACATGCATTTATTGCGCGCCGCCTAGACTGCAAGGCCGTCATCATTGCACCACGTCATTTATTCTAAGTCCGCTATCATACCCCTGCCCGGAATATAACAACGGACTGGGGGGACTTAATGACGTACACCATCTGGCCTCAGCTTACACCACACAGGGTGGCTCGGTTCCGCACCGAGCCTGGACTCGGATATCATCCGATGACAGCTCCACTAACTTTCGGTACGGACAGCAGATTGCACTAGTTATCACGACCCCGGATCCACGCCGAACATAGACCCGGATAACACCCGAGCCCAACTCTTATAGCTCTCGGCTCGGACACTAATACCCGGGACAGGATGCGGACTCGGCTACGTTCCGTGCCGAACCGCAGCGCGGGCCGCTCCATCAACGTAACAGAGGAACGGCTGCAAGATGACAAAGCAAGCCCAGCATTCTCTGACAGAAGTACAATCCGTAACCGTTATATTCAGGTACGACTAGCATGGCCTGGCCATTAACCTGGTCGGGGCATTTGATTGGTCCACGTCAGCCGGCACACAGTAAATGTCATCTTCGCCCACGACCGAGCTTCCACGTCAGCGATCCGCGTAATAAGTGTCGTGCTCCCCCACGACCAAACCCTCCACGTCGGCTTAGGGTTTGAGTATAAATACCAGTGTTATGCTTTCATTTCTGGACAACACCTCATAAATCCACAGAGTTATTCCTCACGAATTGCTCTGAAAGAATTGGGCTTTCACCACCCTCGATTGACTTGGTCTCGACTCTGGGTTTGCACGTTAATCGGAGTGTGACAAGCTTAATTCCCCATACATCATCATCATAATTGTACCTAGGCGTTTTTACGTCTGAACATATATGTATATGTATTGTACATGTAGTGGATTTCCTGTATATACAAATTGACAAACAACAAAAGTTTTGCCATCAAGGGATCGAATGTCCGTGGAAGACTTACCGAAAACAAGCAGTTCATTTGAGCAGTCGTGAAATTATGTTCAAGCAGCCGATCTAAAAAAAATTTTTCATGCTCCAGCTTGGATTTCTTTGAAGATGCAATTTGAGCTCTTCGTTCTTTAACTATAGCCGCTGTATATAAAGTCAACTCGTCCATATGATTCGTGGTGTCCTTCCTTAATCCTTGAAGATCAAGTCCCGCAACTATAGGGAACAAGTCACTTATATTTGGTGTAGTAGCATTCACCAATATCTTGAAGAGTCCGAACTTCAACTTATGAGCACTTTTTTCATCATTTAGATTAAGAAAATCTTTGCTAAACAGGATGTTGCTCAAAGTGTTAGTCAATGTAGTGAAAACAAGTTCCTCAATCCGCACAGCTTGTCCTTGTGTGGCAGTCAAGTGATCTAACAACATAGACAACTTTTCATCTCTCAAACGTAGCTGGTGTTGTATTGCTTTAGGCGAGAACAACTCATTTTTAGTGAGAGTTCTACAAGACTTCCAGTGATCACTACAATCGTCTGCCCAAACAAAGTAGCAATCTTTAAACCTTAGGTTAAGTGAATCGGGGATGCTGCGACCAGAAAGTTGACGGTCTTTAGTCTTGAGAACTTCCTCAGCAGCCTCTGGGGTCGAGGCCACCACAAGAAGTCGAGTACCTAGACGAAGAGAAATAAGTGGGCCGTATTGTTTAGCAAAGTTGGCTGCGGCAATATGAGGGTTCTTCATCATTTGGAGCCCATTGCCGATAATAGGCAACGGTCGTGGCCCTGGTATTGGATATTAAACTAAACTTATAATAGTTTGGTTAGAAATTGTAAATTAGAAAGTATAGGGATTATTATGTAAATAAGTGAAAAGGGTACAACCGCAGGAATGAAGGGGAATAACCGAATAAACCGAAAGGATGCAATGGTTCGTAAGGGGCACGGTGAAGAGTCACAACCATTCAAGACACCTTTTCGTTATGTATAAATAGATAGAAGTTATGTATCAAACAGTGTGGTGGAATCAATACAATTTATATTTCCATATCAAATTCTCTCATCATGTAGTTTCATAGATTGAACAAGGTTTAATACAAAGATCCGGAGTTTGGGGCCAACAATTGGTATCAGAGCACGTTGGTTGTTAACCAAGTTCAAATCATATACCAAGCCTACAGATTCTGTTGGAATCATAGGAAACCGTGAAGAACAATTTCGATCAAGAAGTTTCTGCAAGTTTGCAAATTTCCATTCAAAGAACAAACCGAAAAGGAAAAATCGCAGAGTATCATAATCAGAAACATCAAAGGCACGGTTACAGATTCAAGTAAGGATTCGCAACAGAATGCATCAAAAGGGACAACGGTATATCAGGCATCATCAAGCAAATTATGCGAAACGGTGCAAAGCAAAAGGAAATAGCACACCTATTTTGCAATCGAAGAAACACAACCCCTCGGTTGAACCATCACAACGGTTCAAAGTTGTCCAGAAAGTAGGCCCGAAGTAGAACTGGTACACCGAATCCCAAATCAAGTGAAACCCTAGTTTTTCACAATCGAGTATTCAAGGGATTCCAAGCGGTTCAAAGAGGAACCACCACCGATTGAAGAGTAGGAGAGAATAGAGGCGGTTACACCGGTCAAAGAGGCGGTTAACTGGAGATAGTAGCAGGCAGTCGCAAGTAAGAAAAGGGAAAAGGGCCATGGAACGCAGGAACCCAAAAGGAAGCGACGGTCTGAGAACACACATGGGCTGTTTTTCTTAGAAGGGGAAGAAGAAGAAACAAATTGGGCTAGAAAGTTGAGCCAGAAGAAAACCCACCAGGTTCTAGTTACAAAATAAACCATCTACTATATTTTGCAATAGATATATAGTTAGATGAGGAAGAAGAATGTTTTTAAAATTGAAATTTAAGATAAAGCCCAATAATAAAGTGTTTTAGTATTTTAAAGTTTGATAAATGTTTTTCAAAGAATATTTACAACTTTAAATTATTGTGGAAATTACTAATTGATATTAGTAAAGAAAATAAGACCTTAGTGGCATATAAGACCTTCGTGGCAAATTAAGACCTTCGTGGCAAATAAGACCTTAGTGGCAAAATAAGACCTTAGTGGCAAAAATAAGACTTTCGTGGCAAAATAAGACCTTAGTGGCAAAAATAAGACCTTCGTGGCAATTAAGACCTTAGTGGCAAAAATACCTTCGTGGTAAATGACACCTTCGTGGCAAACAAGACCTTAGTGGATTCAAGAAAGAAACCTTAGTGGATTAAAGAATGAAACCTTAGTGTTTCAAAGAAAAAGAAAATGATCATACGATCATATGCATGAAGATAGTGAGAAACTACAAAAACAAATTCGTGAGAAGCAAGTTTGTGAAAAGCAAAGTTCGTGAGGAACAAGTTAAATTGAAGAATGAAGATGGTGTGAAGTCATCAAAGATTTATTCAAGATCAAATGTAATTGTGTGAAGACAAGTCAAGCAAGTCGAAGACTCACCTTGGACAAGTTTAGTTTAAGGGGGAGTATTGGATATTAAACTAAACTTATAATAGTTTGGTTAGAAATTGTAAATTAGAAAGTATAGGGATTATTATGTAAATAAGTGAAAAGGTGTGACTATTGGTGAAAAGGGTACAACCGCAAGAATGAAGGGGAATAACCGAATAAACCGAAAGGATGCAATGGTTCGTAAGGGGCACGGTGAAGAGTCACAACCATTCAAGGCACCTTTTCGTTATGTATAAATAGATAGAAGTTATGTATCAAATAGTGTGTTGGAATCAATACAATTTATATTTCCATATCAAATTCTCTCATCATGTAGTTTCATAGATTGAACAAGGTTTAATACAAAGATCCGGAGTTTGGGGCCAACACCTGGTGGAAGATTTTCGTCGTCAGTTAAAAAGTAATTTCGAATGACAAACAACAAGAAGAGAGGTGTTGCGAAAAGGACGGCATAAGTTAATGGATCAATCTCCATGGGATTCAGCGTGATTTAATTTTTATCGTGAGATGTTTGATGTGTTTCACTATGTACATGACTAGATATGTGTTTTTATAGGCTTAAAATTATTAACTAGGTTTAGGTTTGATGACGTGCTATTTTTTTTGTTGTTTGGTGGGTGTTAACATATAAACCAATTATATCATTTCATAATTTGTAAATTATATAATCTTTTGCTAAACTTAATTATTTAATTTGACTATTGAGGTTCATTATTGCTAAACTTAATTGCCCATCCATTACAATTCCTTTAATTTGTTTTAGGAATGTATATTGATACTATGTCAACCAATAGGGTTTAATATCTACCTACTAAAATCCTTTCTGATTCAACTTATTTCTTATTGGTTGAATCAAAAGTGGAAAATAATTTTGGGACATCACGAAATGAAATACTGAACAATAAAATTGAGACAGAGATAGTACCATAAGAAATATTAGAATTGAGTATTATTACTATTAGTGTATATATACAGGTAGTAATAGTAATAATTTTACATTTTCTTCAAGTTTACACAAAAATCTTTATATCTGTACTTATCTATAAAGTGTGTAGGATTCTATTTCTTAAACCATAAATCATAAACATGTCAAGTTAATTCAAATCCTATTCCATTGATTAAATATGTATCCAGAAACTCCATACCATTAACAGATTAAATCTCAGTCTTAGGTAAATTGCAAATTACATATATATATATATATATATATATATATATATATATATATATATATATATATATATATATATATATATATATATATATATATATATATATTATATCTTCATTACATATATATACACAGTGGCGGATTTAGGATATAAAATCACGTGGGTCATTAACTTAGTAATTGTGGCATAGTGAACGGATTATATTGTGTATCGAGTCGGGTCGGGTCATTCGTTATAGATTACGAAATAAATGTATGGTTTATACGAAACAACAAAGTGTTAAATAGTACTCCCTCCGTCCCAAAATTATTGTCCACCAACAAAAAACACGCAGTTTAATAAAAGTGGGACCACAATACCTTTCAACCACTCAAATGGAATCTTCACCCACTAAAGTCTCTTCCTATTGGCTGAAATGAGAAGTGGACAATAATTTTGGGACATCCAAAAAAGGAAAGGTGGACTATTATTTTGGGACGGAGGTAGTAGTATTGAGTGAAGCTATTACAACATTGCCACTAATACTTCGTTTGGCATGGTCTAAGTTGATTTTAATAAGTACGTATTGCATTTAAATAAGTTATATGGATGCAAATTTCATTTCGTTAGTAAGTTATTTTCTTTGTTTACATTGTTTCTTGCTCACACGTGCTGAGACACGAATTCATACCCCGGACCTATCAATCACATATGTCGAGGCTGGGTGTTTATGGTGGCAGTACCACTTGAGCTATGCCCAATGATAACGTGAGTAACGTAAATTATCGAGTGGGCTTCAAAATTTCAAAACTCAAAAATATCTTTCAACAATGATGAGAGAACTAACAATCAACTTCTGAAGATGACGTGCAATTATATTACTACAACAACTAGCCAACAAAAGGAGCACCAAAGTGTGAGCATAATATAAAAAAAGAAAGAAAAGGTGTTTGCAACCTCAAAGCCTAAGTCTAAGGTAGTTCACAACCTAAATTAGAGGTGGTTCGAAAATTAATCACATCTTTTGTAAAATAAAGCTGAAATCAAGGTGGGTCACATGACCTACCTTATCATAGTATGAATCCGCCCTTGTATATACACATGTTTTCTTTCTTCTTTTTCTTACGAATGTCAGCTTTCATAACAATGGAGGTGCTAAAAAAATGGTCACATAAATGGGTTATTGAGCATATTATAAGTGATTAGTTGTAGGCGAAAACATGTTTCGACCCAAACTACTCGACTCACCTATTATCTCCATCTATGTATACCTTATCAGCATGTCTCATCGTCTTTTCGATTTGTTTCTTAGATTTAAACTTCTAGGTTTAAAGTAGATGTTGAATATATATTATGTCCGAATCAGATGATAAAAATATCAATTCTAAATGAAAAAACAAGTTTTTAAAAGGATATTAAAAATTGGAGCACAAATTTATAAAAAGGGTAAATATATTTTGTCGGCATTGTACCCCCTGTTTGTTCCGAATTAAGCAACCTACCCCTAAAACTCCCAATGTATGCAACAAACCGGTTATTTATGTGCTACAATCTTTGCAAACTATGTTTTTACCTGTTACAACCTACAAAATGATGACTTGGCAACCACATCATGTGGCCTAAAAAATGACAAGTAATTAATTTTACCGGTTCTCCCGGTAACCAGTTACCATATTGCCGATATGGATACAACATTAACCAGTTTACTGCAGACAATGGGAGTTTTAATGGTAGGTTGCTTAACTCAGAACAAACAGGGGGTACGATGCCGACAAAATATATTTACCATTAGTTGAACTAATGGCAAAATTCGAAGATTTTACTCCTTTGAACCTTCTAAATGCTGACGGAAATGATTGGAAGATCCGCGTCAGAGTGTTTCTGTTTTGGACACAAAGCTACAAATATATTCCGGGATAGGCGGATAGCTAGGTAGCATCCATGGAGGTAATTCTTATCATCAGTTACTTTAATGATTGTTTTTGTAACTATTAATATTTGTGTCTTGTGTATGAACGTACCTTAATACTCCGTATTACATATGATTTATTTGGAAACAAATGTGTATGAATATTATAAGGGAATGCAATTCTTATCGATCGTAGGTTACTTTAATGATGGATACTTAGCAAGGATTCACAATTGTCTACCGTGTATGTACGTACTTGTATATTAATTGATTTACTAGATTATAACCCGCGAATTCGCGGGCTAGAACATGATTTTAATACAAAATTAATTTATATTATAATTATTATATTTTTGTGTATCTATCGATATGTGCGTTAAAAGTTTATCAATTATGATCAAGTGAAGGTAATCAAAATGTGTCTTTTTTTGGTTAATAATGTTACTCTACATCATGTAGATGTCAAAAAAAGTAAATTAATTCATAAATATTACTCGGTACATATTTTTTCTGTTTATTTAAATTTTAAACAACTACGACAAATATCAGCAACTAATTGATGTTAAGTTTAATATATGACAACGATAGATTTTATAGTCTTGATAAGTCATTAACATAGAGGAAGTTATTCATTTAGATATGAAATAAGATTATACTCCATCCGTCCCAAATTAAGTATCCCGAATCATATTTTGAAGTCTTTCGTTTTCAACTTTGACCTTAAAAATTTTCGTTTGTGTTATATATTACTTTATGAAAATTATACCAATGATAATACATTTAAAACACAATCCATTCATATATTTTGCATCATGTTTTATATAACACAAACAAAAATATTTAAGGTCAAAGTTGATAAAGAAAGATTCAAAAAGTTAAAACATGACACTTAATTTGGGACGGATGAAGTATATCATATAAAGTACATTAAGATTTGGAATATCATATACCAAAAAAGATCTTTACTTGTTTTACACGAATTCTTTTCACTTATCGACTTCTTTAGTTGTTTCAAAGAAAACGAAATCTTTGTCACTTATACCATCGTGATCGAATATCCGATGATCCCCAGTATACATGTAATCGTGTTCATCTATTGTATGGCTTTGTTGCTTGAAGACTTTAAAATAATCAAAGAAGTCAAAACCAAAAAGATAAAATTTGCCCAAAGTTTTTTAACGGAATTATCACGAGTTGGAAAAATGCAATAGATGACCAAAAATAAAGCCACTTATGTCAGAAATGATATGTTGTGGCTCATATAAATATCTTATTTTGCAATCTCCAACCACCACAAGGACCACACCCCTTCTGGCCATTGTAGTGGAACAACTAATATTGCTAGAATAGTCAAAACAACCTCTTGTAGTTCCGGACATTATCCTCCTAACGTCACAAAATGCTAACATAGTTTGCACTCATTACATGAATAACCCTTTAATAGAGGTGTAATTCAATCTATTTCTAATAAATGCCTCAATCTGGGTTGTATTCTATGAAAACTGGGTCAAGTCATTTTGATCCACTTGTGAGCTTGCATATTGGTGGATAGCAGCATAAAATCAGAACTAAGATCAATTTGAGAAAATTATCACCATACAGAAAGTTTTGCAATTTTAGCTCTCTAAGATCATACTCCAATGTGAGAATATTTGTTGCAGTATAAGATGGTAATAAGCACGCATATGAGCAATCAAGACAAAAAACTACTTTAACAACATACAAGAAACAATATTAAAGTTTTTATATTAAATTGAAATTTGCAGATAATTAAGAAGAAAGCTTTTACTTACAAAGATAAGTTGATAACAAACGGTATTCCAAGACCAATACCATTATGTGAGAGTGACTTTTATACTAAAAATATAATATAATATTTGGATAAAAAGAGAGTTTAAATATAAGATACCATATACTGAGGTCCAATACCATTATCTGAGCAACATAGTGAGTTGAAATGTAAGCTTTGATATCTTTGTTTGCTACATTGTGTACGCGTGAAACGTCTTTTTATCATATCTTGTCAGACTATTAATCGAGTGATAGTAAGAGCTTGTAGACTTTTAAAATATGGTAATTTAATGGTCATTAAAGACCACAACAGAGCAATTTCCATAAACATGTTTACAGCCGGATAGAACTACGTCTAATACTCGGTGTTGAAAATTAGTTATACCAGTAAACTAACTCTGGCCAAAGCCATACAACTACAAACAATTTCTCTATGTCCATTACACACCGCAACGTGATCAAGATCTCTTCGTCCACTAAATTAATCTTCCTCTAGGTGCGGAAAAATTACCGTGATATTTGAAAAGAGAAACAAAAATAGGCGGAACACAATTACCTAAAATATAACTTACTATTACAAGCACAAATAAGGAGAATGATGACCTCAACTACATGTAGAAAGGCTTGACACGTCAATTTAACTATCAGCACTATACTTAATAAATAAAGCCTAAAACCAAGTTCTTATAGTTATAGGAGGCAATAGGTAACCCAAATCAATAATTTGATAGCAAAGGAAGCGTATATAAATCAGGGGCAACAAAGGAAAACATACCTAAATGATTATAGCAAAATATCACAGACCGTTTCAAGAAGTTGAGAAGCATTGTCTTTTAATTAAGGCGCTCGTGTAGAGTAGTACTTACTCTGGTCATCAAGCCAGATAGCAGGCAAATACTGAAGAACGTAATACTTGCTATGGTCCACCCACCACCATTGGACTAAGTTGAAGGTTTCAGGTACACCGAGGCCTGAAAATGTTAAATCAGATCTTTTCCAGAGGAACATCAGTCTTCTGCTTGTCAGCACAAAAAGATAACTAAGATACAAATATATAGAGTAACTTCGATATTTTTTATGTTTGATATTTAATAATTTCAGATAATCAGTGCCAACAATTGGCACCTCTGATTAATTAAAGATAATTAGTTACCCAACCTCCTTCTTGACCCGCCCAGATTGCCACCTCATGTGTTAGTGACAACCTTCCAGTAGCCTCACACGATCTATTATAATTTGAAATAAATTTAAATCAAAACTCCAACAAACGTAAATGAAGTTATTTTAGGTTTAGCTGTTGTACTCTCCATATATTACTGATCTCAATTACAATATCTATGGGTACATAGTGGCTTAACTAAAAGCATCCTCACATTAGACAAAATCACAACATGGTAAACTTATTAATGGATCAATTAACACAAATTTGTCACTAAAACACTAAGAAAATAGTAGCCCATGAATAATAACTTCATGTATGGGTCTACGGGATCAACTAAAAAAATATATATATATTCTAGTTCATCATGTGTATGGGACTTACCAACACAGCAAGCGGCACGAGATATGAAGTATAGCTGCTAGGAACAAAAGACCAATATTGACTTGTCCTCGATTCACATTAACGAAAATATTGTCACATTTAAGATCTCTATGAATCACATGTGGATCATGACAATGAAGGTAGAGCAAGCCTTTCACAATCTGTCTACACCAATGCTTGATTGCACTTATATCAACTCTCTTGTGTTTTTTCCTATACCTTATGAATTCAATAAAAGACAATGACCAAGCATCAAGGATCAAGCATCTAACCAGTGGTAGTCTAGGCTCTTCTAAAGAGGTGTTGGGATATGCATTTAAAGCCTTTAATAATAAACAATCATATTCTTTCTGACCAATTGAATATTTAGATTTGGAGAAACTTAAATAGTCGGGGGAAAACTCAATATCAAAATATATGCTAAATGCCTAAAAGCATATCTAGCCATAAGAGAGTGATTGTTTAAATCAATGTTCACTCCCAAAACGCACATCTAAACACCCACTAAAGGATGTCAGCAGGAAGTCCCTTAGCACATACACTGATCTTAGTGGAGTCTGCTTCCTATGTTCCTGATGCTGAGGAAAAGGCAGATGAAAAGAAAGAATCTACTTTAATAAGCCTCCTCAAGAACTGGCCACTATTCATTGTCTACTATATTTTATCACTTCATGACATGGCTTACACTGAGGTAGATCTTAATAGTTGGTGATTAATTGGGAATATAAAGTCTGATTAGTAGTAGAGAAGTCAATTACTCCACAAACTAATAATCGTATAAAATGTCGGATTTGTATATGTAATACATTTTATCATGCTTTTAGCACAATGATCCGATCAAACAAATATAACTTATAACATGATTTTCACTTTTATCATTCACATGTTTTTACATTGTGGGTTGTGAGACCAAAGTGTTTGGGAGGCCTAAACTATTCAACTGAGAATGTTGGCACAGTCGTGTCTGTAACATGTGGGTACCCGTATAGGATTATAAAGCAAAATAAAAGCAACAAAAAAGAGCTTACTGTGTAAGGGTACCAGAAGTAAAAATCTCAGTAACGAATTTGATATTCATGTCATTAGTATCAACGGAGGCGGTCAATCTTTAGCTTTCGATTTTTTCAACTTCTATGACGAGATACTATCTTCTTCGGTAGTTAACTTAGTATAAACACTTGCTTACCTTTTTCCTAACAGAATATACTCATAATTATCAATTCCGAGATACACAAAACACACATTAATGTCTCTCTTCAAATATCAGACATGCTAGCTCTTATTTCTCAACAAAACACCGTGGTTTTAGATACTTGGAGGCACAATCCATCAAATCACAAGGCCTTTTTTGGGCTTTATTGTCAAGTTAATTGGTGTAGGTAATCATCAAACAAATGCTTAATATTCTATGATTACTAATTCTTATAACCACCACCCCTAAAATAAGATATAATACAAGAGTTCAAATATAAGAACGCCAAAAAATAATGCTGGGATATTTCCTGTATCCCTAACTTTAAAATTCATTATATCTTAACAAATAGGGTAACAGCAAACAGACCTTTAAATATAGGAATAGCTGGTGAGTCATTGGGCCATACATTTTTGAATTATGAAATTTATCCCTGCCAGATAAAACCCAATCTTCCAATCTTCCTGTGGATATAAGCAAAAGCGTAAACATATAGCAAGTAACCTTGGATGTAACATATACATAACAGGTAAATGTAAAAATATTCATCTCAACAATAAGTTCTGATAAGGTGATTCAAATACAGCCCAAATTAACCAATTTACATACAAATTTGTTGAAAGTTCCAACTCTAGGATGTAACTCCCTTATGTGGCACATAAATATCACACTACTTTCCTCCCCTATATATGCAATGGCGGAACAGATCGTCAACATTAACTAAAAGATAATAATCTGCTGGAATAAAGTTTAATTTTTCCTAAAACAGTAAACCAGGCCAATTATGAATTAAAATCCATATTTAAGATAATAAAAAGATGAAAGTCACCCAAGGTCTAATTTTAGTGCAGACAACCTTGTAAAGCATTCTATTCAAAGATTCATATTTTGTATTTTAGTTCAGATCATGTAAGCCAAGGCATATCTTGACTACTCTGAGTATCTTCTTAGTGGGTATGCCGACTTTGGTTTTTGTATTTTTTTTTCTTCATTATCATTTATTAATTTTGCCGGGGCTAGTCCCTTTTAGAAAAAATAAAATAAAAATTATTCATAAAAAATGGATAAAAAGAGTGTGTGTGAGAGAGACCCAACGACCCAACCCATCTTGCCACATCTACTCTCAAATACGAAAGTGTCCAGTCCAAGCCTTAGTAGTTACATGAATTACCTGAAATAGATTATCGTTGTGATTCAAGCCACCAACATCAGTCTTCTGCTGATTCACTTTAATACGGCTTGCATTTGTGGCATAGTTATGTATGCTAAAAAACAACTCATAACGCCTTTTAATTCATCGTGACAAAACATAAAGGCATAAAAGAATGAGCGTAAGACATGACAGATTCAAAAACATGTTTTACCTGCTAATGTGGACTATGTGAGTTGGTAACATTCTGAAATAGGCTAGACAACGATCTGTAACAAAGGAGAAAACAGTAAGTTCTAAATAAAGAGCATATTAATTATAAGCTTATGATAAAAATTATGTGACATGGACACATTCTAATAGATAAAACCAATATATGAACTACAAAAATGAAGAATATCAACTGATGATCCAAACCATCAGAAGCCAAACGATGTTTGCAAAATTGCTCAAAAGGAAAATTCAACAACACATCGTGGTAATACGTAACAGTAAATATAGGTATGGAATCATACTTAGATAAAGCACATACCATATATATAAAACGTATACAACATATTTTTTTTTTATATAGAAACAGGGAAAGCATACCTTACAGCTGCCGTCATTGCTCCTTTTCAAATTCCATAAGGAAGATATAATGATCCACTAAGTTCCACACTTAGAATAATGATCCTAATGAAGCATAAAATTTCCGGGACTTTATCCAGTTGTCGGTTGTCATAGTCAGCCAATTATTACGCTAACACCAAATCCTTGTTCTGTTCTCCATGCTATAAGAGTGCACACAGCGATCAAACGTTTACAATGCGTTCAAGTGAAAGTATTTACCCACAATATGAAACATAAACAAAATTACCTTCTCACTCTCTGCAAGATCACATGGGATATTATGATTAATATCTAAGGTGTGCCTTCTATGTACAGAATTACAACAGCTTTTAGTAATGGCATGAAATAATGAAACTGTATGCACGACTATTTTAGAAAATTAAACATTGTGTGTTTCCGTATTTTAAAAAAGAAGAACTTACACAACTTGAAGTTGGATGAGAGGGTCGAGCTTCTTTTTTTGACCCAATGCTAGCTATGTAAAGTGGTTCACCACCCTGCAAGACAAGGTTACGATCACAACTTTTTTCAGATGATAAGTAATGAATATAATCAATGCACACTTTTATCCTGCGAACAAACAATCACATATTGGGAACACAAAGAAAGCTACTAACGACATGAATAGATATACAGACGAAATCAACCATAGACTTTGATGCTTTAATATATTAGCATTTGATCAACATAAATAAGAAACTCCAATTATCATTGGGACAAAAAAACAACCCACCAATCAATTAAATCCAATCACGCTTCCAATAAAAATGGCGATTTCCGTCCCCAAATTACCTAAAAATAATAAGAGATAGTTGAAGATATAAATATGTTAAATTAACTATTCATAGATTTTCAATTCAATATAAAGTAAAGTCATGTTTAGATCAAAATGTCAATATAACACACATCTTATTATATGAAAATATTGAATGAATGTTTGATATTTATGATTTTAACAGCAGAACATAATTAATCCAATTTCGTCAAAGAAGATATGAAAGGAATATATCAAAATCAACAGTGCCATAATTTTTTCGGCACACAGAAGTAAACATAAAACACATGAAATTCAAATTGACATTACATCGAACACTCGGAGTGCATATTTTACATGTGCCTACGGACAAAATATGAATAATGAAAACATAATCAACCAAAAAATGAACTTGATTCTAAGAAAAACATCAACAAATAAGCACGTATCAAACACAGATTACAATTACAATGAATTTGTGATTGGATGGATAAACATACCGACTCCTTTAAGTTGCGATCGGATGTCAACTTCATCTATTCGGCATCTGCTTGAGAAAGTGATAACAATTGGAGGATGGAATCTACAAACGTGGTTAAGAATTTGGACGAATCTGATTGGCCGAGATCACTCCCGTTCCTGTGATTTTCGCCAGAATCACTTTGCCTTCCGGAAACGGGAATTTGGAAATACGTTAACAGAACTCAACGCTTTGATTAACATCACAATTAAATGGATTGATTATGAACCATGAATCAGAAAATTGAAAGTAGCAGTCTTACTCCTGAAGAAATTGGATCCAAAAAAAAAAAAAAAAACACCCGTAATAAGCATATAGGGAGTTAGGTCTAAATTAATTAATTTAATATGGTGATTCTATTTATTGATTAAATTAAATTAGATTTGGAATATTTAAGGAGGGATAATTAGGACTTTTAAGGGAGACTAATTCAATATTTAGGTAGTCATTTAGGTTGGAATTTATCAATGGTTTAAATTTAAAGAGATTAATTAACGAATGGTTAGGATTAGATTAGGATGGGCTAAATTTTTAAAGACAACCTAATTTACACTCTATTATAAATATTAAGAGAGAAGAGATTTGGTTTGCTTTAGAATCTTCCTAAAATTTATAAATACTCTTTATGCAGATCACATCTATTATCGGAAAATATAACCCCCAACTATTGACAGATTTTGTGATGATTCGTATTTGTGTCTGATATGTATGTTGTCTGTCCAAATGTCCAATAATGGTGTTCGTAAATTTGTAGGGTAACAAGATCCAAACATCTAACAGCCACCATGCCATTAATTGATTTCAAATCAACTCGGAAAATCTCACCATATGGATTGCACTATTGCAGGTGGTGTTTTCATTCCGTCATACGCAAACGCTTTTTAACGTTAATTGTGTACACATCAGGAGGTGGAGTGATTGGGTTTCGTGGTGGTTCTTGCCTTCTTGGGATTATTGTCTTTAGTACTTACAGTGTTGATATACATCTTTTCTTCGGCAGACAGATTATTGTCTATAGAACCATTGAATCTTATATATTATATATTGATGTTGATTAAAGTCATCAAGCAAATATATATGATAGATAAATGAATTGTCTACACAAATTTATCAATTATCAACTGGATTTGAAGACATATTTTTTGTTTTAATTTTGTAAGTACAATTATATTTGGTTCCAAAGTATTGAAGATTTTAGAACTGTTATGTGATACAGTTACACTGTGTTCTCGAGTTAGTTGGAGGGTGGAAAAGAAAGGAAGTGAAAGGATTGAAGAACAAAATTGTGTTCTTGAGTTATTTTATTCAAGGAAAGAAAAGGAAGGGGAAGGAAGCTGAGGGAAGGGAAAGCTCATGTGTATTTTTGTTCCAACTCTTTCCTCCCATTTTTGGGATGATTAGGAGGCACAAGTTTCCTTCCCTTCTTTTTCTTTCAATTTAAGAACACACTTCCTAAGTTATGTTCCTTCCTCTTTCTTTTCTTTTCTTCTTTATTCATTTCCTTTCATTTCCACCTATATTTAAACTTGAGAACACAGTGTTAAGGAAGATGTGAATGCATCGCAAGGAGGTTATGAAAGGAATTATAGTGGGTTAAATGGGGTGATATATATCTTCACTTACTTTTAAGCTAATAATTATTATAACCAATTGACGTGTTATAGATGTTAGCATAACACAAATCTATCTAGTTCACAAGTATACGGGTCAACATTTCAACTTCTTTAAATTAAATTAAATTAACTTAGACTAATCCAATTTTTACCGGCAAAGTGCGCCAAAATAATCAAACAGCTTGTATGACCTAGTACAGAGAAGTAGTCTCTTGCTTGTGACATTGGTGATTCGGGTTTTGTTCAAGCAACAAATTAGAAACTTGGAGGGAGGCATAGGACATTGTTGGGTTAGTCAAATTTGTAAATGGTGGATACACAAGCCATTTACAGAATTCTTGCATATATAGAAAGCCTAATTGCACATATATCTTGTAAATGGATGGCCATGATATGTATTTTTGTTATGTAATAATAAGCTCTTATTAATTTTCTTTTCTTCTAATCAACTACATTATAAACATATTTGCATTTTAATTCTTTTTCAGAAGTGATATTTTTTTCTTGGAGTATCAGAGGACTTCTTACAAAGATTGCAAATGTACATATTAAAATGTTCATATAGTTGTATATTGGTTCACACAAAAAACCATTTGTTGGCATGTCTTAAATTTGTAAGTCTTTCTTTTAAAGTGATGGGTTCGATGTGTAGCCAGTGAGTTTTATGGCATTGTAAACAGCGAATTAGTTTTCAAGATTTATGACTTTTAAAAACGTGATACAGCATTAGGAAAGATTTTCATGTTTAATCCCGCGAAATCGCGGGTTATAAACTAGTAGTAGTAGTAGTAATAGTAATAGTAATAGTAATAGTAATAGTAATAGTAATAGTAATAGTAATAGTAATAGTAATAGTAATAATAATAATAATAATAATAATAATAATAATAATAATAATAATAATAATAATAATAATAATAATAATAATAATAATAATAATAAAGAAATGTGAAGGAATAGATAAAAAAAAAAAAGTGGAGAATTGAGAAAGGGAAGGGGGAAATTGATAGAAAAATGTAAAGAAATGAGGAGGACACATGTCACTTTTTCATTGACTTCTTTCACTTCCTACACTTATATTTTCTAAGGACCCTAGCCCAAAAAAAAGTTGCTCAACTAAGTTGTAGCCATATTAGAAATTGAAACCCAATTAGAAACCTAACCCAACTTAGCCCAATTTGAAAGTTAAGCTCAAAAGAAACTGAAACGTAAGAGAAATCCAACCCCAATAAGTATATAATCCCAATTGAAAACTAATCTGAAAAGAAATCCAAGTCTAACATACCTAAACCCGATATAAACCTAAACCCAATAGAAACTTAAGCGCAATAGGAAATCAAGCCCAATAGAAACTAAAGCTCAATAGATAATTACGCATTAAGCCCAAAAGTAACTGAAGCCTAATAGAATTCTAGGCCCAAGTAAAATCAAAGCCTAAAAAGCCCGTAGCTCAATTAAAACTTAAGCCCAATAGAAATCAAGCCCTGTTATCCCATTAAGTGACACCTCCGAAAGTCCGAAGAAATCAAAATGATACCCAAATAGCTATTGATGAGTTAACGAATCCAGATACAAATCAGGTTCACAAAAATAGCAGTCAATATCAACCTACAACATCTAGTGGTCTTCTTTGCTTTACGATTGGATCAATATTGTGGTTTGTCTTTCTAATTGTATTCTCACATGAAAGTGTTACCAATTACTAAATAGACTAGCGGTAAGGGCAGCCCATGACTTCCTTCAAGTTATGGGTTCGAAACCTGCCATGGGTATTATTTATCATAAAGGTACCTACCACCAATGAAGCGTATGATCCACAACGTTAAGGCTTAATCAGTACAAGTTCTGTCTCGGACGGTGTGGTATATGTGATGGAGGTGATTTGCTCGACGATGTTAGAGATTGTGGGGGTTCGATTGTGCTCCATTGAAATATGGAGCGGCTCCAGTATATGACCCAAATACCCATCGCATGAAAATGTTATATCCTTAACTGATGCAATTAATTAAAGATATTATTGATCGACCCCGTCCACACTCATTATGGGTGTTACTTTTCTGATGGCGAAGGAGTGAGTTCTCTGAAATCTAATGTTTTATACTCTCATAGAGGCTAGAAGGCTAAGTATTTGTTGCCAGGGGCGGAGCTAGAGGGGGGGCATGGGGGGCAGTCGCCCCCCCTAAAAATCTAGAATTGTGGAAAAATAAAAATTTTAAGGTTATTAGTGATAGTTTTGGAGTTTTGCCCCCCCCCCCCCAAATGATAAAAAAAAAAGAAAAAAAAAAAAATTTGCCCCCTATACGAAATATTCTAGCTCCGCCCCTATCTGTTGCTGATTCGGTCTACCTATATCTTATGATCATATTGCACACTCAATTAAGTATCATTATGCTTTTCTTGGTTCTTGATTCTTGCTTACATTAAATATTTGACACTGTGTAGTACGTAGTTTCATTACCCTTACTATATTCCCTATAATTCATAATTGAGATTATAGAAATAGGGTGGGGTTCAAATGAGAATAGGAATTTGTGTGAGAATGAGGGAACCAATGATATTGTGTCATGTGTACAAAGAGAATGTTCCAAATGTATAAAACCCATTTACCCCCCTAACATCAATTATCTCACAAACGACAAATCAAAAAATAATGAAAATTGCACCATTAAATTCAGCGTTTTCTCCTCTTCGATTTGCCGTCCCTCAAGGCATACTTTCGGCGAATTTTTTTTTCCATCATTTTTTGTGGGATTCACATTTCCTAACACATGTGTTAAAGTGTTGCGTTTAAGGTTTGGGGTTTATGGGTTAGGGTTTAGGGTTTATGGTTGGGGGTTTGGGGGTTTGGGGCGAAACCCCGAACCCCAACCATAAACCCTAAACCCTAACCTCTAAACCCCAAACCCTAAACGCTTTACAAAACTCTAAACCCTAAATAATACTAAACCCTAAACCCTAAACACTGCTAAACCCTAAACCATACTAAACCTAAAACCCTAACCCTAAGCCCTAAACCCTAGCCCTAAGCCCTAACCCTAACCACAAATCAAATGTATAACCAATCACTAACACATGTGTTACTAATTTGTAAAACCCACCAAAAAATGAAAAAAAAAAAAGTTTTCAAAAGTATGCCTTGACGGACGGCAAATCGAAGAGGAGAAAATGCTGAATTTTATGGTGCAATTTTCATGATTTTCGACTTACCGTTTTTGAGATATTTGAGTTTCAAAAATGTGGGGGAAATGGGTATTTGATGAAAATAAGTGGTTGAGATTGATTCCTCTATTCTCACTCAAAATTGATGTACTCATTTGAACTCTAATCTATAGGAATATTAGAGAGATGAAAAAACAATGATATGTTACATAACAATGACTCTATTTTTAGCCCGTTGTTATTATATATAGGTCTTCAAGTTGGTGGTGCAATGGTATTCTTTTACAATATTCTTTCCCCCCTCAAGATTTTTATATGTTTGACTTCTAAGTAAAAAATAGATTCTTATTCATTGTTTACACTTTAGAAGTTGAAAGTTGGAGCAATTGAGTTTTAATTAGGGTCTACGTGGGTTGGTTAATTGGTTGAACTTTATTTGTCCAAATATGTTGATATCTTATTATTTGATGTGTAGAATAGGTGTAGTATTAGTTTATTGATTGTCGATTTGTACATAACAGCGTCGAAGATGTACCATAACATGTGCAATTATAAATAAAACTTTCTACTGCCTTTTAACAAATAAAAAATTAGTCAACTTATCTACACACTTAACGTTATTAATTGCTTTACAGGTATATACTCTCTGCGTCTATTTATAGTACACATTTTCTTCTTTGAACATTTCAAATTAATTGTCCACTTATAAAAGTATATATATGGATAATGGATATAATTAACTAAAGATCTTATATTACCCCTACCGACAACTGTCGTAAAAGTTTAAAAACTAAGGGTACGTAATTAAAACTATCATCTTACATTAGCATACAGTGTAACTACTAGTAGAATTTTTCAAATATATATTAAGGGACACTATATTCATGAGGGTCCGAAACGAGAGACTTCAAACGAGGGTTAACCTTGATAAACGCGGATTGGATCTTCATTCCACGAGATGCCCAATTTGCGATGAGGATCAAGAAACGGAATATCACATTTTCATTACATGTCGGGTAGCTTAAGATGCATGGAAAAATATCTTCAAATGGTGGTCGTTAGATGAATTGGTTTTCACCAATTTAAATGACCTTCATACTTGCTCAGAGTATGTTCCTTTACCCGGAAAAAATAAAAGAACATTCAATGTGGTGGTTCAAACAACGGTATGAATGATATGGAGATATAGAAACGACTTTACTTTTTCCTTAGACTACTCCCAACTCAAAAACCAACTGACTGAAACTGACGGAGCCACGTCAGCGCCACGTCAGCTTTTTCAGAAAACTGACTGAAAGTGACTGATCACTCCCATCCATACTCCTTCACTTTAAATTTTGGGTCCCGCATTTACCAATTTACTTTAATATTATACACACAAACTAAAAAATAAAAAACGATGGATACCAAACCTCACGTCGGAATACCGAAGTAAAGGAACCGACGAACCAACCGATGGATTGGTACCATCCTTGTCGGTTCGTCGGATGAAAACCGACGAGAACCAATGGTAAGGGTTGGGAGCCGCCTTAAAGAAGCCGCATAGTGATGCCATTTGTGATGATATTAAACTCGCCTCATTCACTTGGATTTCTAGTAGGGGAAAAAATCTATCTATTAAAGATTGGAGTTGTAACCCAAAAACTTCACATTCCACCATTATGTAATCTTTATATACTACTAGTGGCTTGCTAGTATTCTAATAAAATTTATGCCGTTAAAAAAAAACAAATAAAATTATTTTTCAAAATTTACGTGTTTTTGTTTGTGTACTACATGAGAGATCTGATTTGGTTTATGTGTCTTTTGTAAGGTACTATACGACATTAAGTATCCAAGTTCGATAATCAAATTATACCTCATTAGTTGATTTTCTTATAACAACTTTTCACCTGCTTCTCATTGCATGTAAGCAAAACTGGTTATCAGCTGCTTGAATATATGTACACCTAATGGTGTAACCAATATTACACCCACTTGTTACAGGCTTCAACCTGGAAGTTTCCATTTATGGATACATTTGCTTCCGCCTGGAAGGAGATCATTAAGTGATCTTGTGGCGTACAGCTGGCACCCGTAAGGTGTCCGCTACCTTCTAGGGAATCGCCACCAAATTATCATTATCTTCCGACCTCCACCCGGAGGTTCACTCGTCTGCATGTTGCTTTCTCAGATCTAACAGAATTTAAGTGGGGACCAATCCTGAATATATGTGAGATCATTTGGATGGCCCAGATTAATCCAAAAGGAATCATTTGGTAGTGCTCATTTGTGATTGGTTGATGAAAGAATTGGGGAACAAGGCATAACAACTATAAAAGGGCACTCATTCTCCATTTTTTATGCTATGTTCATCTTCTCCACAAAAACCCTAATTCACTACTTATATTTTCACCATTAAAACTCAGAATCTTACTCTCACGCCGGAGGTGGTTCGCAGGGTACACCCCTGTGCTCCACTGTAACGCAGTGTCTGCATCTGTGCTGCAGAAACCCTCTGATCGGAGATATTCAGCTGGAAACAAAGGAATAATGCACTTGTGCGGTTGGACGTACAATCAAATGGCACGCCCAGTGGGACGCGACTGTAAATAAGCATTTCAAAACTCTAATCTCTTTGTTTTCATTCAGTTATTTTCAAATTTATGTTTCCATGCTCGATATCTCTAGATTTTGAATTTTATTTCATATTATGATGTCACTTCCTACTTTGACCAGAGGTGGTGGACGACCGCCATCACCACCACTAGGTTTTACCACAATTTCACAATCAGAAACGCCTATTATTAATTTTACCACACCCGAAAATATGGTCGGACCTTCGAATTCTGATGTAGTAATTTCAGGGGTGAATTATGAAGTATTAAGGCAATATTTAGAATCCATGATTACTAGAAAAATTAGAAAGATGAGTTTGGAGGAACTAAGATCAAGGTTAGATATTGGGAGGTTATAATGATGATGTGGATGAAGAAATTGTTATGGAGGGTACGGAGGCTGGAGCCCGGAGGGTTGTCATTAAATCAGTTGTTACTTTCAACACACCAAACCTATCACGAAACACCAATCAGAATGAACCATCAACACATGTTAACACCACATTTAACACCAATCACCGAAGAAAATCTACGAAAACAACCCAAAATAACCTCCAACCCGTAGTAGAAAATCCATGGATGATGTATCCAAGTTACGGAATCCAATCAGGGACGAATCCTACCACGATACTACTACCATTGTTAAACCAACATGTCACCAACACTTTAGCAGCTACCATCCCAGTAGTTGCCACAAGCTCATCAATCTCGAATCCTACGATCCCGAATGCTCCCATGACATCAAACCAAAATAATCCACCAAATACCCAAAGTTATCCAAACATTCAAGTTCAGTATTTCTCGATGAATAACACCACTCAAGAAGGAGGAACAATACCTGAAGAAGGCAATCCTCTACCCGGAGGTCAGTCCTACTATTCACCTCAGCATGAGCTTGAGTTAACTTTCCACCTGGAAGTTATAATCCAATGTACCCCCAAAATGGGAACATAATCTGGTGAAAGTTTGTGGTCCACTAATTAAATCAAGGGTCAGCTCTCTCATAAAGAAAAAACAATTACCCTTAGTCCCTTGGATCGAGTTTTACACAATGCCCGATGGGCTGGAACTCCCTTCCAACGTCAAACAAAAGAATGGAAAAGGTGACCTGGAAGACCATTTACGTGCTTTCCGTAGAGATGAAAAGATAAAAAAGTAGGCCATGCCAATTTCTTGTCACATGTTCTCAATGACCTTAGTAAGTGCTGCTCGGTCTTGATATGACAACCTTCCACCTGGAAGTATCACGAGTTTTGATAACTTGGAGTTCAAGTTTCTGTATCATTTCATAAAAGCAGAAGAAGTATACAAAGACCCACCTGGAGGCTCATAACATATATCAAGGGAAGAATGAAGACTTGAAAGCATTCATGGATAGGTTTGCTAATGAGACACAGCTGATCGAAGGGCTGTCGGAAGATCAAAGAGTTTGTGAGTTCATTCATGGAGCAAGGAGTAAGGTTCTGGTGGCTGAGTTGGGACGAATTCTTCCTGAAACTTATCAGGAGTTACTGGATGAAGTATATGCTAATGTTAGAGGTAAAGAAACTGTCATGAAAGTTAGTTAGGTGGATAGCGGCACATCGAAAGAAGAGCCTTCTGACCGGAAGGCTGAAGGAAGAGGATATTATAATGACAACAAATCTTTTAGATCCCAGGATGATGGAAGGGGGAAGTTCAACAATAGGCAGGATAGGGGGAACAGAGGTAACCCTTATTACAGAAGAAACTCGGGTCGGAGTTTATGGCCAGACTTAACTAAGTCACCAAGAGAAATTTTAATGACCGAAAGAGCTGCGACAGATTTCAAGACCCCTCCAAAGTTACCAGAAAGGGCGGAAAAAGAGGGGGGTAGGTACTGTGAGTTCCACAAAGAATATGGGCATGATACGAATTTTTTAGTTAATTACAGGCTGAAGTAAAAAAAGCCTTGAAGGTCAGAAAGCTGGCACATTTGGTTAAAGATGTAAAAATTCAGGACGATCGGGGAAAAAGAATACTTCAGGGTCGAAGAAGAATTTTGCTTGGCAGAAAAAAGATGACGGAGCTAAACCCATAGAGGAAGATACTTTGATGATGAGATCTCTAGTTATCGGAGTTAAGAGAAGAGCAAAAGTCGTGGAGAAGTGGGAGGAACAAGAGATTTCCTTTCCATCAATTCAGAGCATCATACCATCAGAAGACCCAATGTTGAAAACAATGGAAATTGCCAACCAGAATGTTCCCAGAGTCTATCTAGACGGAGGAAGCGCCTCAGACGTCATATATGAGAGTTGTTTCCGACAGCTGCCCAGAGGTATACAGGCACTCAGAAGAGACGTTATAAGGCCACTAATCGGTTTTTCTGGGGAAACTTCTTGGCCATTGGGGGTAATAAACTTAAGAACTACCCTTGGAACGTATCCGACTATCAAAACAGAGGTTTTGGATTTCATGATTATAAGGACTGACTCCTCGTATAACATCATTCTTGGATGACCTTCTATGTGCCTTCTCGGGGCAGTAGTATCAAAAGTGCATGGAATAATGAAGTTCTCAACTCCAAATGGAATGGCAACTGTGTATTCCACTAGGAGGTGCGAAAGAAAAATGCCACTCTTGAAAGATGTTTTCAATAAGGAAAAGCAAGTGATTTTCTCATGTGATGAGGCGGAACAAAGAGAGGTAATAAATGAAGCATGCCCAGATCAAACAATAACAATAGGGAAACTACTACCCGGAGAGGTGAAGGAAAAGTTACTGGAGCTGCTAAGGAGATATCTGAACGTGTTCGCTTGGAGCCCAGAAGATATGACTGGAGTGCCCAGAAGGATAATGTTCAAGAAGCAGGACGGGAAAGATAAAGAATTTGTAACCGAGCACCATCTCAACATACACCCGAACAAGATACATGTGCAACAGAATAAGAGGCACCTCGCTTCGGACAGAAGCAGGGAGGCCTGTGAACAGGTCAAAGACCTAGTGTCAGCTGGGATACTACGGTAGGTAAAGTACCAAACATGGATTGCGAATCCTGTGATGATGAAGAAAGAAGATGGAGGACGGCACATGTGTGTAGATTTTACAGGCCTCAATAAAGCTTGCCCTAAGGATTGCTACCCTCTTCCAGCGATAGATCGGAAGGTGGAATCCTTGGGGAGATTTCGTTTAAAAGTGCTTCATGGATGCCTACAAGGGATACCATCAGATACAGATGGCATAGAAAGATGAGGAAAAGACGACATTCCATACGGATATGGGAATCTTCTGCTACAAGAAAATGCCTTTCAGGTTGAAGAATGCAGGAGCTACCTATCAGAGGTTGGTGGATAAGGCTTTTGAAAATCAGGTCGGAAGACATCGCGAAAACTTTCTCAACCTTGAGAAGGAGTAATATGAAGTTAAATCCAAAAAGTGCACCTTCGGGGTGGAAGAAGGTCAATTTCTTGGGCATTTGATCACTGCCGATGGTATAAAAGCCAACCCTACGAAGATTCAAGCTATTTGTGACATGGAATCCCCTAAGACCCTGAAAGAGGTACCAAGTTTGAACGGAAGGTTAGCAGCACTTAGCCGATTCCTATCCAAGCCGGTGGAAAGATTGTCGCCATTCTTCAAAACTTTGAAGAATTGCACAAGTAAAAAAGATTTCTCGTGGGATGAGGAAGCAGAAAAGGCGTTTCAGCAAATAAAGGAGTTAATTGGAAAGTTACCTACGCTCATGTCACCAATAGCAGGAGAAACTCATTCATGTACTTGTCTGCCACCTCTAAGGAAGTAAGCGCAGTTTTACTCGCCGAAAGAAAAAGAGCCCGGGTACCCATATATTTTGTAAGTAGAGCATTGCAAGGCCCTGAAGTTAATTTTCCTGCTACACACAAGCTGGTCCTATCATTAGTACATGCGGCACGAAGGTTGAAAAGATACTTCCAATGCCATCCAATAATGGTGATTACGGATCAACCCCTCAGGCAAGTATTGGCCAAACCATAGAAATCCAGAAGATTGGCCAAATGGGCTATTGAACTAGGAGAACATGATATTGAGTTCAAACCAAGGATTTCGGTAAAAGGACAGGTCCATGTAGACTTCATGGCAGAAATGACAGTGAAAAATGCTACCCAGGAGATTAAAATGCAAGAAAAATTAGAGAGGGAGCCTACTATCGGTAAGTTCTGGTCACTACATACGGATGGAGCCTCCAGTGCTGAAGGCTCTGGTGCAAGGTTGATCCTAACCAATCCAGAAAAGAAAGAATTCACTTACGCCTTGGGGGTTCGAATTCAACACTTCAAACAACAAAGCAGAATATGAAGCCCTACTGGCAAGAATCAGTCTTGCCATTCAGATGAAGGTAAAGTTCTTAAGAGCATTCGTAGATTCCCAATTGGTGGCAAAACAGGTTCAAGGAGAATTCAAGGCCAAGGATGGAAGGATGAAGAAATACTTGGAAAAGGTGAAAGACAAGATAAGGAGCTTTAAGAAGTTCGAGATTGAGCACGCAAGGAGAAATCAGAACAAGAAGGCTGATGCTTTGAGCAAGCTTGTATCTATGCAATTTGCACATCTCACGAAAGAAGTTCTTATAGAAGTTCTACCCAGAAGTTTCATTGAAGAAGGATAAGCAGAAGGCAAAAGGATTCAAGCCAGAGCGCCGCATCATACACTTCACGAAGGATTGTTATATAAACGATCTTATTTGCAGCCATGGTTAAGGTGTGTCGGGCCGAAGGAATCCAAACGAGTTATTCGAGAGGTTCATGAAGGATCTTGTGGGCTACATTCAGGCCCGAAGTACAAAGATAAAAACTTTAGGATACTACTGGCCCACCATGTACAGTGATACGAAAGGAGAATTGCAAAATTGTGAATCATGCCAAATCCACGTTTCAATGCAAGAGACAACCAAAGCACGACTTGATACCAGTTACTTCCGCATGGCCATTGTATAAATGGGGTATAGGACCGTTTCCAGAAGATCCAGGAAGGGTGAAGTTCCTGATAGTGGCTGTGGGTTATTTTACTAAGTGGGTTGATGCCAAGCCGCTTGCAACAATCTCTGGTTAGTATGTGGTGAACTTTGTGTGGGATAACATCGCTTGCCGATTTAGTGTTCCTAAGATAATAGTGAGCTACAACAGGAAGTAATTTGCAAAAGGAAAGTTTAAAGATTGGTGCGAAAGGCTAAAAATTCAACAAGCCTTCACCTCGGTGTCCATCCCCAAGCGAATGGTAAGGTGGAGGTTACCAATAGAGATGTAGTTAGAAGTATTAAGTCCAGATTGGGAAAGCATAAGAGCGACTAGGTTGATGAGTTACCAAATGTGCTATGGGCCTTAAGAACAACACTAAAGCGGAGAAATGGTGTGACCCCATTCAGTTTAGCTTATGGGTCGGAAGCTCTACTAACCGTAGAGATAAGTGTGCCATCCTGCAGATACCTCCACACGGAAGAAGATATAAACAGGGCTGACCTAAGGGAAAACTTGGATATTCTTGAAGAAAGAAGAGAGTTGGCAGCAATGCGGAAGGCAAATTATAAAAAGGAGTTGGAAAAATATTACAACAAAAAGGTTAAAAACGTACCCTTCAAAATAGAAAAATCTGTCAGGATAAACAACGAAGCCAATAAGGCGGCTCCAGGGGGTAAGCTTGGTTAGACTTGGGAAGCCCCCTATCAGGTTGCAGAAGCTTACCTACATGGATCCTACAAACTCAAAGACTTAAAGGAAAAGGTGGTGGATCGCACACGGCATGCTACCAACCTGTAGGTATGTTACATCTAGCTCAATTAATTTTTGAGAACCTTTTTACATAGCACGTGTTTTGCCTGTAATCAAAGAGTTGAATAGCTTATCTTAAATGAAGATATGAAATTTTGGTAACAAAAAATTGTTTGTTACAACTACCCAAGTCTTACGTTTATAAGATTTGAAAACCTTGATTCGTGCGTGCTCAAGTGGTAATACGGGGTAACCCACACTTTTGGGGCCCTAAGCACTACAAGTGGGATAGCAACCCATAGTAGGGGATTGATTTGTAGTTCAATCCAAAAATACTCCACACTTTTGGCGTATAAGTCCGGACATAGGTGATCACTTCCCACACTTTAGGGAGGAGGTTTCCAGAAAAAAATGATTTTTTTCAAAAGCGTATTCTAGAGTAAACTCGTGACCCAGATTTATGCCTTATCTATAAAAAGCAAGTTGCTTAAACTGTAGCAACATAGTATGAACTAACTAATATGCAATCGTATGAGTGTTTTCACAAAACATAACCACATTGCATAAAGAGTAAATAGTTCTACATTCAAAAACATGGCACCTACCTGTTTTGCTCAACAAAGAGCTCACAACTGAGAGAAATATTGTTCAAAAGCAAATAACAAGGACAAGTCGTAATCAGAGGTCCTCCAATGCAGAAGAAGCTGGGTCAGGAGCCACCACCGGGATTTAAAGGAAAATGGGCGAAATCAATAATCTTCTGGGTGAAGGGGAATTCCACATCTCTACAAGCTGCTATCGCTTCTTCATAATCCTCTTGAGCATAAGGATTATATTCTGGTAAATCCTTCAACATCACTTTCTCATGATCACTTTTCGAGCAAACAAGATCAAGCATCTCCTGCCCCACAACTACCTCCGCACAGCTAACCAACCTGGCTATGGGAGCAGAAAACTCATAACTCTTCAGAAGCTGATTAGAATTATGCACAAACACCTTTTTGGCAAATTCCACCTACTCCTACCTAGTAGTCTCCAATGGTACCTCTGCAGAACTAAGCTTCACTTTAGCAACGCCCATTCGCTCCTCAGACCTCTTCATCTTATCTTCTAGCTCGGTGACCCGTTTCTCCGAATCACTCGACTTACCACCTAAAGCAAAGAGCTCATGGTATGAGTCAGCAATTTTTTGTCCTTCTCTTGAATCAAAGCTTCGTTAGCCAAAGCATGCATCTTCTGCTTCTTAAGCTCTAAGGAAAGAATCTCAACCTTCTTAGCATTTCCATCAGCAGTCAACCCTGAAGTCACCTGATTCAAATACTCTACAAAAAATTTGGTGGTAGTACGCTGAATCAACAACCAATTCGTTCAAACCATTGATAACCTCAGCCAACCCAACATCCAATCCCTAAGCCCACAAAGCTGGAGGAAGAACATGTGCAACAAACTCTTCTCTACATTTCTCATTATCCAAGAGATCCTCACAATTCACGCCCCAATGAGGAACGTATACCCCCTTCATACCCATACTCTTAAAATCCAAAACATCCTCATCTAAAACACAATTCGCATCAGCAAAAAAGTTTCCAAAATATTCATCCCCTATTCCCCTTTTCACAAGGAGGAGACTACTAGAAATTACACAAGCTATATAAAAAATAGAAGGATTGTATATACCTTTTTCAAACTCCTTCTCAGAAGACTCCCTGCTTGAAGGAGGTGAAACCAAAGAATTATTAGGGAGGAAAATGGCTGGATTACTCTTGGTGCGATGCGCTGGTAAGAAAGCACCCGTGAATGTAAGAGGTGATGAAGACTTCAGAACATTGCGTCCAGCCTTGGATGAATCACTATGCTCCACTTTAGAATCGGAGACACTGACAAGAGGTAAGGAATCGCTATCTCTCAACCCCTTTCCCTTCTTAATTTTACCACCTGTAGCCCCCCCTTTTTTCCTTTCCTTTTCCCAAAAGTCTCTTCTACCTCATATGAACCCGAAAAAGAACCAACCTGATCTTGGGTAGTCTCACGAATAGATAGATTCCTGGTACTTGCCCTGGTCCTTAAAGCCACCTGGGTAGAAGATGCAGTAAGAGTTGACTGTGCGTCGATAGCCCTCGGGGTAGTAACCGCACCTTCTTCAATTTTAAACACCAAATTTCACACCTTTCTTGCTGTCAGAATTAAGCAAATCACGGATCATCATCTCTACAAAATCCATACACAAATAAGATAGCATCATGCACCATACAACAACGGCGAATCAAGAATAAAAAAACCAACACCACCACTTACCCTCCCCGAGTCTATAAATAACAAGAACCGAACTGTCACTTGGCCAATTTTTACTCATAACCAGCAAAACCAAAACCTTCTCGGTAAAAGCATCTACGAATACATGACAATTTGCATCAAGGAAAGAACGAAGTTCTTCCTCCAGGGCAGTAAGCCGAGCGGCGTCATTCAACAACACCTCATCATGTTTCCACATTAACACTTCCCTAAACCCTATAGGAATCAACTTCTCACTCGACCAAAAGAAATTTTCTTTCCAATCCTTCAATGACTCTCTAATGCCCAAAAAGTATTGTAGGGGCGGAAGCCCTCCTTTCTATAGTAAAATATCCTTGATTCGTTGCGCCTAGACAAAAGAAGTACCTTAAAACACTTACTGTGGGAGCCTTTTCATAAACCCGACATGCGATTTCATAACCCGGAATTTTGAGAGCACCCATTGGCAACATCTGTGAAATATACAGTTGGTAATATTTCAAAACCGACAAACAAATGGAGAGAGGGAAAAATGTTGGTGGACAAAACCACACAAATCGCTTGACACGTGTACGAATGATAATCAATCAGAAAGAAGAAATGATGCTAGTTACTAATGCAAAGGCGAGAAACCATCCCATCAGTCAGACCAAATGACTTTCCGGTAGTAAGGAAGCAGAATAAGCAGAAAAAATAACTATTTGAGTCTAGTGCAATCTAGTATGCTACTAACTACCACTAGACTGGGGGGACTTAATGGTGTAACCAATATTACACCCACTTGTTACAGGTTTCAACCTGGAAGTTTCCATTTATGGATACATTTGCTCGACGTTAAGGCTTAATCAGTACGAGTTCTGTCTCGGACGGTGTGGTATATGTGATGGAGGTGATTTGCTCGACGATGTTAGAGATTGTGGGGGTTCGATTGTGCTCCATTGAAATATGGAGCGGCTCCAGTATGTGACCCAAATACCCATCGCATGAAAATGTTATATCCTTAACTGATGCAATTAATTAAAGATATTATTGATCGACCCCGTCCACACTCATTATGGGTGTTACTTTTCTGATGGCGAAGGAGTGAGTTCTCTGAAATCTAATGTTTTATACTCTCATAGAGGCTAGAAGGCTAAGTATCTGTTGCCAGGGGCGGAGCTAGAGGGGGGCATGGGGGGCAGTCGCCCCCCCTAAAAATCTAGAATTGTGGAAAAAATAAAATTTTTAAGGTTATTAGTGATAGTTTTGGAGTTTTGCCCCCCCCCCCCCCCCCCCCCCCCACCCAAAATGATAACAAAAAGAAAGAAAAAAAAATGTACCCCCTATACGAAATATTCTAGCTCCGCCCCTATCTGTTGCTGATTCGGTCTACCTATATCTTATGATCATATTGCACACTCAATTAAGTATCATTATGCTTTTCTTGGTTCTTGATTCTTGCTTACATTAAATATTTGACACTGTGTAGTACGTAGTTTCATTACCCTTACTATATTCCCTATAATTCATAATTGAGATTATAGAAATAGGGTGGGGTTCAAATGAGAATAGGAATTTGTATGAGAATGAGGGAACCAATGATATTGTGCCATGTGTACAAAGAGAATGTTCCAAATGTATAAAACCCATTTACCCCCTAACATCAATTATCTCACAAACGACAAATCAAAAAATAATGAAAATTGCACCATTAAATTCAGCGTTTTCTCCTCTTCGATTTGCCGTCCCTCAAGGCATATTTTCGGCGAATTTTTTTTTTTTCCATCATTTTTTGTGCGATTCACATTTCCTAACACATGTGTTAAAGTGTTGCGTTTAAGGTTTGGGGTTTATGGGTTAGGGTTTAGGGTTTATGGTTGGGGGTTTGGGGTTTTGGGGCGAAACCCCGAACCCCAACCATAAACCCTAAACCCTAACCTCTAAACCCCAAACCCTAAACCCTAAACGCTTTACAAAACTCTAAACCCTAAATCATACTAAACCCTAAACCCTAAACCCTACTAAACCTAAAACCCTAACCCTAAGCCCTAAACCCTAGCCCTAAGCCCTAACCCTAACCACAAATCAAATGTATAACCAATCACTAACACATGTGTTACTAATTTGTAAAACCCACCAAAAAATGAAAAAAAAAAAAGTTTTCAAAAGTATGCCTTGACGGACGGCAAATCGAAGAGGAGAAAATGCTGAATTTTATGGTGCAATTTTCATGATTTTTCGACTTACAATTTTTGAGATATTTGAGTTTCAAAAATGTGGGGGAAATGGGTATTTGATGAAAATAAGTGGTTGAGATTGATTCCCCTATTCTCACTCAAAATTGATGTACTCATTTGAACTCTAATCTATAGGAATATTAGAGAGATGAAAAAACAACGATATGTTACATAACAATGACTCTATTTTTGGCCCGTTGTTATTATATATAGGTCTTCAAGTTGGTGGTGCAATGGTATTCTTTTACAATATTCTTTCCCCCCTCAAGATTTTTATATGTTTGACTTCTAAGTAAAAAATAGATTCTTATTCATTGTTTACACTTTAGAAGTTGAAAGTTGGAGCAATTGAGTTTTAATTAGGGTCTACGTGGGTTGGTTAATTGGTTGAACTTTATTTGTCCAAATATGTTGAAATCTTATTATTTGATGTGTAGAATAGGTGTAGTATTAGTTTATTGATTGTCGATTTGTACATAACAGCGTCGAAGATGTACCATAACATGTGCAATTATAAATAAAACTTTCTACTGCCTTTTAACAAATAAAAAATTAGTCAACTTATCTACACACTTAACGTTATTAATTGTTTTACAGGTATATACTCTCTATATACTCTCTGCGTCTATTTATAGTACACATTTTCTTCTTTGAACATTTCAAATTAATTGTCCACTTATAAAAGTATATATATGGATAATGGATATAATTAACTAAAGATCTTATATTACCCCTACCGACAACTGTCGTAAAAGTTTAAAGACTAAGGGTACGTAATTAAAACTATCATCTTACATTAGCATACAGTGTAACTACTAGTATTATTTTTCAAATATATATTAAGGGACACTATATTCATGAGGGTCCGAAACGAGAGACTTCAAACGAGGGTTAACCTTGATAAACGCGGATTGGATCTTCATTCCACGAGATGCCCAATTTGCGATGAGGATCAAGAAACGGAATATCACATTTTCATTACATGTCGGGTAGCTTAAGATGCATGGAAAAATATCTTCAAATGGTGGTCATTAGATGAATTGGTTTTCACCAATTTAAATGACCTTCATACTTGCTCGGAGTATGTTCCTTTACCCGGAAAAAATAAAAGAACATTCAATGTGGTGGTTCAAACAACGGTATGAATGATATGGAGATATAGAAACGACTTTACTTTTTCCTTAGACTACTCCCAACTCAAAAACCAACTAACTGAAACTGACGGAGCCACGTCAGCGCCATGTCAGCTTTTTCAGAAAACTGACTGAAAGTGACTGATCACTCCCATCCATACTCCGTCACTTTAAATTTTGGGTCCCGTATTTACCAATTTACTTTAATATTATACACACAAACCAAAAAATAAAAAACGATGGATACCAAACCTCACGTCGGAATACCGAAGTAAAGGAACCGACGAACCAACCGATGGATTGGTACCATCCTTGTCGGTTCGTCGGATGAAAACCGACGAGAACCGATGGTAAGGGTTGGGAGCCGCCTTAAAGAAGCCGCATAGTGATGCCATTTGTGATGATATTAAACTCGCCTCATTCACTTGGATTTCTAGTAGGGGAAAAAATCTATCTATTAAAGATTGGAGTTGTAACCCAAAAACTTCACATTCCACCATTATGTAATCTTTATATACTACTAGTGGCTTGCTAGTATTCTAATAAAATTTATGCCGTTAAAAAAAAAACAAATACAATTATTTTTCAAAATTTGCGTGTTTTTGTTTGTGTACTACATGAGAGATCTGATTTGGTTTATGTGTCTTTTGTAAGGTACTATACGACATTAAGTATCCAAGTTCGATAATCAAATTATACCTCATTAGTTGATTTTCTTATAACAACTTTTCACCTGCTTCTCATTGCATGTAAGCAAAACTGGTTATCAGCTGCTTGAATATATGTACACCCAAACACCCTTATACATATTATATACAATTATGAAAAGTTTGTTTATAGTAGTTGGCAAGCATTAAACATTACTACATGCGAAATACAAAGAACAAACAAATTCTTACAATCTTTGGCCGGCCATGTACACTTTGCCCAGTTGAGTCACTTATGGCCCCATCTGGCTCATTAGGTTTGGCCAATTACATGTATCAAATGGCTATGACCATGGGAAAGTTGGGCTCATTTGAGAATTTCTACACCAGGTAGATTGCGATTATACTTTTTCTTCTTAGCATCATATTACTTACAATAAAATGATATCATTGTTGATATAAAAACAAGCAACTCGATAATTCTTCCATGAACGCTATTGTTGACTACACTTTGTCCGTAATTACATAGCTACAAAATTAGCCTAATTGACTTACACTGTAATAATTATGTTAGCCCAAAAAGTCAATGTTTTGTACTACTGAGCTCAAATGTATTCTTACCGTGTACTAATGATTTTTGCTAATATAAGGCTAATTAATTGCAAGAATGGGCATTACATCACATATGCATACAATACTTACAACTTGACCATCATGACTTGTACTGTTTGCAATAAATGAGCGCTTCTTTAGGATGCAGACTTGTTCATGTACCATGTACTTGGGCTTCAAGCCTATGGGCTCCCTAAATGGGTCGGCCCCCTCCCCTTTATAAAGGGAAACCCTAGCAAATAAAAAGGGGGGAGATTCATTGATGAGAGGGGAGGGAGAACAAGGGCAGCCCCTTCTCCCCATCATCTTCTCCATCAAGATGACACCCAAAACCCATCTTCATAGATGGTATCGTACCAATTCTCGCCACCCTTAGTTTCGTTCGATACACTCTAATGGGTCTTTACGCAAGTCGCGGAGAGCATCGAATCGGTCCAATCCAACCCGCACTCAAGTGTAAAATTATGCTTGATCAAATGGCGTCATCCGTGGGACCGACGTACAAAGCTTGTTCTACTCTTCTTTCCGGTCTGATGGCTCTGGTTCTCCGTGGCAAACGAAGATAAGTTTTCTCTTCAAATCTTCACCACGCTCGGTTAAATGTGTTTTTAATTTTTCATATTATTAAGCATTTACATGGTGGAGTTTCCAACGGTCCAATGATACTTTTTGCTTTAACAATCAAAACAAATGATACTTTTTGCTTTAACAATCAAAGTGAATCACTCCGTCTCGAAATTTCATCAAAATTTGTTGTTTTTTAAAATAAATTGTATTTATATACAATTACTCCATGTTTGAGTGCAACTCGAAGCATCCAAATGCAATTATGATCTTTACGTGATGTATTTGTAAACAGATTTCTTGTTGCCATTAATCCATTTGGTGTATTCAAATCATTTATTTAATTTAAAATACATGGCATCAAATGATTCAATCAAACACAAATTGTAAAGACATTGCTTATCAGAATTGATATTTTTTGGTCTGTTTGCTGCTGAATGCCAAATAAAGGTCGTACAAAAAGCCTGGTGGTTCAATTAACAAAAACAACTCAAAACCAAGAGATATTGAAAATGCACTCCAAGTGCTTGATGAAATGTCTCAACCCCCTTATGCAACTATTTTCATCATGTTGTACAATACTTCGTTGTTGTGACTATAATTATATTAGCAGGAACAATCAAAGCCATTTTAGAACCCTGCTTACAGTGTTTTTCGAGACAGATGGCAGCCACATTTGGACCCTGCTTGCTGCCATGTTCGCAGCCTGCTGGAAGCCACTTTCGGGCCTGCCCGTAGCCGTATTCAAGACTTGATTGCAGGACCTATACATTTCAACCGCTTTTATAGCCTGCCCGAACCACCTACCGGGACCTCTACCCAAATCTTCTGCCGAGCACTCTACTGAACTCGTTCTGTAAGTTATTCTACATAATTAACACACTACTACATGTAAGTTCAAATCCAAATCTATGTCTTAACGATTTGGATCAACATAAACTTATTTTTATGAATCTTTTACTGAAATACATGCAACAAAAATTGTAAGAAACACAACCAGATGTGCAATATACATACTTTCAAAATATGACTTACACATTACAACGCACCTCGTACATGTCGCATGTGCATTTACAGAATCACTCTTAAATAATCAGAGTAGCAATTTTGTGTACAAATTGGGTGACAATGTTGTGAGCAACTAAAAAGTTCTTTTTTACCCAAGTTTTTCATGTGAACTAAAAAGGAGGGGATACTTCCTTAGAGCTCCTCTGTGCTTTTAAAATGAAAAAGATACCAAGTATTTTTATGATATTTCAAGGTCATGTAGTTTTTAAAATGAAACAACAGTTGTCGATTTGGCATCCATGGTCCAACATGAATCTGCCATAAATTATTTTTCATATAAAGTGATACAACACCATCACCATGATTTATACAATTCTAAATACATATACCACAACTTGAAATGAATGGGGTCATATGCTTAGATGACCTCTTATAAACAGAAATCTTGACCAATTAAATGATTTAAAGATGTTATTTTTGGCAAAACTAAAACAAAAGCTCTTTTGAAGTATAATTTTTGTATCAACTATGATGGTTTTGCTTATATTCAAATCATTGTTATATTCTTAAACATGACCACTGATCAAAACGAGCAAGCCACAATTGAAGGTTGCAAAACTGAAAGTGGAGGTCCCATGCTCTGCCAACGAATACATTCAGTGCTCGTTTCGGGTCTGACCCGCAGGCTCATTCGGACCACTTCGGATCTATTCGAAACTACCTTTCAGGCTTGCTTGCAGCGCCTGCTGGCAGCCTCATTTAGACCCTCCTTGCGGCCGCATTCAACGCCTACCGACGACCACTGTCGGGCCTGCTCGCAGCAATTTGGTCTGTAAGTTTTTAATCCGATTTACACGTACCACTATATGTAAGTTTGGATCCAAAATCACGTGTTTAAAGATTTGGATCACCATTGGCTTATTTTCATAACACTCTTACAAAATATGCCTAGATTGTTTCTTACACAAAAATAAAAGGAGCTTTATTAGCACTAATACAAACCAAAAGTTTCATAAAGAGTGTTTTAATACAACACATTTACTAAGATCTTGCTAAAGATCAGAGTATTTGCCATAATTTCCGAAGTATGAAACCAATGAACATTTAAAAATTGGCTAGCACCTTATGTTGGCAATTATCATCAAAGTTTGTGGTCTTTAACTTTTGAACCCACTTATTTTCTTTATTTCTATTGAAGTTGTAAGAGGCTTGAGCAGATTTATCATGTGTCTCATAACAGTATTTACAAATAATTATGTCTATGGTGCAAATGCTCATGGTATGAGTACAACCTACTGGTTTACACAGTGCAAGAACGAAATCATTTTTACACTTAAAGTTACTTAATTGTTTTTTAGTTAAACCACGTGGCAATCAAAATAGGAATGCCTTTATCATTTTAACCCTAACTGCTCATGGCTTTACTGTACTTCAATCACCAAAATGATTTGCCAAAGAAAAGTCAAAAAGAATATGTACAAGTATCTACAGCCTGGGTACAACCTAAATAACTTATTTTATTTTCATTTGAATACAAGAAGCTAGCAAAATAGCTTTTTATACTGATGACTTTTTGTCTCTGTCCTTCATTATATTTCCTTTTCGAGAAAAACATATGGCATATAGGAACAAATAATACGAAAAAGGAAAGATCCTAGACCTGCAGAGAAGCTTCTCGGCGACTAATCTCAAGCATGGACCTGCTACATGCGTCTAGTCACTACTGCACGCTGATCTAGCGAGCCCTCTGCTAAGCTATCTGTTGCATTCGGTTTGTAAGTACTTCTGCTTCAGTAAAACAAATAAGGCACATGTATGATTTGTACCAAAAATCTTGGTTTCAACATCTTTTCTTCACAAAGCTTACATTTCCAAAGTAAATAACTCAAACTTTTGAGTTTATATGACTTTGAAAAAGCATAGAGTTACAATGAATTGCAATCATTAATTTTGCTTTTATCACAAGCAAATATAACAGTGGGCATATATAACACATGTATTTCATGATGACATTTTCATAATTCCAATGGTACAATCACCACCTTATACAAAATGTGCTACTGTCATTTTACATGACTTTTTGTAAATAAATCTTTTGCTCACTTTTTGTATGTTGCACTCGACTAATTCATTTTTCTTTTATAAAATAAAAATGGCAAAAGACATGTAGGCATATGTACACCTTACACATTTCACGATAACGCATTCATCTTGTGTTATTGATTCAGCCAGTTTAACCTGTTAACAAAATTTGTGCTTATGTGTACAAGCAAAGCAAAATCTGCTATTGCCCGTAAGGCACACTAGGTACCCAAGGAATTAAAAACTATCTTTCCATGTTGTGCAATACTTTGTTGTGGGATTACTCTGTTGTTCTTAGCAGGAAAGGAGCACAGATGAGCATTACAGCATATGCAGCCTACATGTTTTATGAAAACACCTCCGCTCATTATCTTGAGTTCAACACCGCTAACAGTTTAGCAATATTGAACTGGGGGAACAGGATACAATATTGGCCTCGATAGGTTCTTTCACAGTCATCATTCTTTTGAGCCGGTTTAAAACCTCTCACGTCATAAATTGCCTCAACCCAAATAGCAGGAAGGCCAATAAACGAGCGTATTCCCTTGTCAAGTGGACAGCCTCGTAGCGGGTGCCACCTACGTTAGTGGTGGTCCCCCCGGGGAGCCGACAATGCTTTTCACCCTGCCCAATAGAATGGCGCATGCCCATCGTTCTAAGGACCCTGTCCCCTGTCCGGACAGCCTCGTAGCGGGTGCCACCTACGTTAGTGGTGGTCCCCCCCGGGGAGCCGACAATGCTTTTCACCCTGCCCAATAGAATGGCGCATGCCCATCGTTCTAAGGACCCTGTCCCTTGTCCGGACAGCCTCGTAGCGGGTGCCACCTACGTTAGTTGTGGTCTCCCCAGTGGCCGACAAGGGTTTTCATCCCGTGATATCAGTGGCCCACGTTGCCTTGTTCGGGCCTGTAGTGCAGTTCTTCCCTGCTTGATGCTCCTACTTGTCAATGAGAAACCCGGCTATTCCACAAACTAAGACCACACAAAATTAGTAACAGTTTTGATCGATATTATAGATCACGCAATTCCCTTGATCATAACCTATGTGTTGTTCTGATTGTATCCCGACAAATTGGTTACACAAGAGTAATGGGACGTTTACTCATTATTTTAAGTTCAACACTACTAACAGTGTCAGTAATATTGAACTGGGGGAACTATGATACAATATTAATATTAGCTTTGATGGGTCTTTCCCTAGTCATCCTTATTTCAAGTTAGTTTGAAATCTCTCATGTCATAGCTTTTCTCAGCCTGTATAGACCCAACTCACCGACCAACGGGCATTGAGAGTTTGCTCAACTATTCAGTGTTGTGTTATTCATCGTGGAGTTTGGTATCATCGAACTTCTCAGATATGCTCTTTATTATTAGGCTTTCCAGCCTCACTTTACAACACTAAGCTTTACATTGAGCTTTACAAACAGGGATGAGCAATGAGCTTTTGAGTACTACTTATCAAGCAGGGTTGAGCTTTTAAGCTCTACTTTTCGGATTGAGCTATTAAGCTCTATTTATCAGACATGATTGAGCTTTTAAGCTCTACTTTTCAGATTGAGCTATTAAGCTCTACTTATCAAACAGGATTGAGCTTTCAAGCTCGGCTTTTCAGATTGAGCTATTAAGCTTTACTTATTACACATGGTCGAGTTATTATGACATGCTTTCAGATTGAGCTCTTAAGCTCTACTTTCGACACGAGCTTTTAAGCTTTGCTCCTCAGACATGGATGAGCTATTAAGCTCTGCTTTCCAGGATAAGCTATGCCTTCAGATTAAGCTACCATAAACCTTCAAGAAGGTCATTCAGGTCTATATATGATATCAACATAAAAAATGTTACTTGTGAACGACTGATGCAAGCTTGGAGGGGAATGATCACCCCCTCTGCCATTTTGTGTTGATCGCTTTGTTAAAGGTTCAGCTGAAAAAGTTGTTCACTCCAGAAGACTTGCCATATTTTCCATGATTATGCAAGTCAAAATGCAAGTCAAAACATGCAAGGTGCTAATATGCACTCATGGCCACCCCGTTGGCCGGAACTACCCCATGTAGTTCCACGTAGCCCTACTCCCTGCACTTGGCTGACAGATTCACCCGAAATAGCAGACAGGAGTGGCGGTCCTGCCATAGTGGAAGGTGAATTCTATCCCTATCCCTGGCAGAGATCCACCTCAACCAGTAGGTTGGCAAAGTGTTGGGTCAGACCAAGGCAGTAATGACACAAGCATCCGCCAGTAGGCTTGCTAGCTGGACGTTCCCTGCACCGAAGGCAGCTAGAATTGCCAAGTCATGACTAACCAGACAAGATGAAACCAAACAAACAAGAAAAACAATAACTGTTTAAAATCAAACTCAATTACTCAAGTTAATCATGTGCTGCAGCACAACAATTAGTTCAACATGGTTCTTGATAAAATTACCATATTGAACTGGGCAAGTGATGATATACTATATGTCACCCCAAACAGTATACTATGTCAGTTCTATAGACTGGACGCTATTGCAATTATGTTGCTAACTACCCTGCACACCATCTAAACAATGGCGTGCTTATTTTGCTAGCAGTTTCATTGTCAAGACTGACTCTGACCAGACTACCATTTTTTACATGTTTACTTTGCTAGCAGGTACATAGTCGCAGGTTCATTGTCAGGACTGACTCTGACCAGACTACCATTTTTTACATGTTTACTTTGCTAGCAGGTTCATAGTCGCAGGTTCATTGTCAGGACTGACTCTGACCAGACTACCATTTTTTACATGTCTTTACAAGACATCCATGCTAGGGTCATGCTTACATTATTTACATACTGCTAGCATACTCATTATCGCAGGTTCTTTGGCCACATTATCTTATTTTTGCAGATCTTTTGACGTTTCGACATGTCTCCGTGCCATATTTAGCATACTATTATGCTTACAGGTTCATCGTCCCTCTTGGCGCAAGTTTTTGACAACAACATATTTATAGTTCGATATGACAATTATAAACTTGTCGTACCGAACTAGGGGGACTTGTTCATGTACCATGTACTTGTGCTTCAAGCCCATGGGCTCCCTAAATGGGCCGGCCCCCTCCCCTTTATAAAGGGAAACCCTAGCAAATAAAAAGGGGGAGATTCATTGATGAGAGGGGAGGGAGAATAAGGGCAGCCCCTTCTCCCCATCATCTTCTCCATCAAGATGAGCTTTGCTCATCACCCAAAACCCATCTTCATAGATGGTATCGTACCAATTCTCGCCACCCTTAGTTTCGTTCGATACACTCTAATGGGTCCTTACGCAAGTCGCGGAGAGCATCGAATCGGTCCAATCCAACCCGCACTCAAGTGTAAAATTATGCTTGATCAAGACTCTAAGTACTTTTGGCTTGTTTGCCCGCAATATTGAGACACGAAGAAAATTGTTTGCCATGTGGATGTTAACAACAAAATTTCATTGTGGATGTTAAAAGTAAGTGTGAGCAATATTGTGTTATTACCAAGAACCTTATTAGAAGACAATAATATTTTAGATTCAGACAATCTAATTATTATTTTAAATCACCTTCGTATATAAAACATGAATCATCCCGCAAATCTGCATATATTCTAGTATTTTGAATAAGATAAGATCTTATCTTATCTTAAATTATATATAAGAATCACATGATGATATCATCAAATATTCAATTAGCCAATCAAATTGTCTAATTCTATCAAATTGCTAAAATTTAGGAAAATGATAACATCATAATTAATTATTTCATAATCTTAATCCTAATCAAATTCAAATTGTCTAACTTTACCAAATTATTTAATCCTAATCAAATTCAATAATATAATAATAATTATAATTATAATAATAATAATTAAATATAGGATGGTAGCTATTTGACTATATATAGGATTCCTATTTTCTTCTTACCAACAATCACATATGGATTATTAATTTATTTTTCTCCTCTTTCAATTATATCCTTACTTTTAATCACAAAATTAACTAATGTTTAACAAGAAATTCGATACTAAAAAATTTTAATTTTACCTTACATAACCCCGTATGTATACACGGGTTTAAGGGCTAGTAAATTATATATAGGAAACACCTCATGATGTCATCATTCTAATTGAGTTTTAATTTTTCAATTAAGTCCTTTAATTTTAGTAAATTATAAAATTAGATCCATAACTTAAAATTTTAGTAATTTTTAGTAAATATTATCATGAATACAACTAAATGTTTAATATACATATTAAGTTACACACTTTATTATTAAAAACAAGATACCAAATACGAAATTTCATATTAAAAAGGGTTAATTGTTTGGTTATGTATCTAACTTTGCTCGTTTTACTATTGTATGTAACAAACTCTAGCAGATCATTAACTACCGCACCATACGATAGTGATTTTTTATAAGTTTATTGCATACAATAGATGTTTTGAAAGTTTGTTACATACAATAGCAATTTTTACAAGTTTATTACATACAATAGATGTTTTGAAAGTTTGTTAGATACAATAGTAAAAAGGGCAAAGTTAGATACATAACCAAACAATTAACCCTATTAAAAATCAACGATCCGTATGTATACACGGGTTTAAAGTATAGTATATTGAATAAGAATAAAAGGATATAAAGGGTTGGAAATAATACAAGGAATGAGTCGTTACAAGTCAACTTCCTTGAAATTTTCATTAAAAATCGTGGAAGTTGTTATCATAATAGAGAACTAATTATACTACTCCCTCCGTTCCAAAATTATTGTCCACCAACAGAAACACGCAGTTTAATAAAAGTGGGACCGCAACAACTTTCAATCAATCAAATAGAATCTCCACCCACTAAACTCTCCTTCTATCGGTTGAAATGAGAAGTAGACAATTATTTTGGGACATCCAAAAATGGAAAGATGGATAATAATTATGGGACGGAGGGAGTATTTCATTAAAAGGTACTCTCACAGTCTCAAAATGATTGTACACAATTAAAAAAAGTGCTTTTTTTTACTGATCAGAATTTTATCTTTACCATTTTCAGGTATTTTGATTGATTTATTTTGAATGAGAACAATTATTTTGAGATATACCAAAATAAAAAAGTGAACAAATAAATTGGGAGAGACGGAGAACTATATATTATTACTATTATTAAGCATACAAATCGGGCAGAAAAGTGAAAAAAATGGGTGACGTGAATGCCCTCTAGTTTTTGCCAAGTATTAATTGAAGGGGAGTGATCCTTACACCACTACTTTTTATTCATACACCACCAAACATGTTTTATAGTCTTGTACTGTACAACACTGTAAAACATAAAAATGATATATGGATAAAAAGTAGTGGTGTATGGATCATTGCCCTTAATTCAATATCCATTTTTACTCTATCGCTAATTAACTTATTATTGGATGATCCACGCACTTATATTTTTGGGTTTGAAGATTATTGCTACTTCTTAATTTTGGTCTATAAAAAAGCTAATATATCTAACTATGCTAAAGAAATACGGAGTACATACACCAAAAGTCAGTTTACGTTCTATGTCTTTTTCTTTATTAATTAGCAAAATGCATCTTTTTGATTTACATCAAACTTCTATAGAGGAAAATTTAGAAAATGTTTATGAAGATGAAAATACTACGGATGATGATTCCGAATCCACGAGAGAAGTTTATGATAAACCTTTTGTAGGTCAATCTTTTTTATGTGGGGAAGAAGCTTTTGCTTTTTATCAAAATTTTGCAAAGTTAAACGGATTTTCAATTCGTAATTAAAGGGATGGTTATTAATAAAAATGGAGGAATGAAACGGTGAGATTTCTTTTGGTCACCATCAAGGAAGACTGGATAAATGCATATTTTTTAAATGGTTAATTGTTTTGTTAGTATCAAACTTTACCTATTTTACTATCGTATGCAATCACCTTTCAAACGTCCTATTGTGTGTATCAAACTTGTAAAAATATCTATTGTATGTAGCGGATGACCTGAAACCTGCTTGATGCTTACATGGCACCGGTCACCCTGACGTAGCAACGAGTTGGCATCACATGTGTAATTTAGAATTAGAAATTATACAAAATTAAATTTAGTATTGTTATTTTAAAATGATGGGGACCTACCCACCCACCTAACTCTACCCATCCATACCTTCCTTTCTCACCATTAAAGAGTAAAGCTTCCAACAGAAGTCTTCAACCCAACCTACTGACCTAGATATAATCATCTTTCTAATTTATCAATTTGATGCGTGTTCTTGTTTCGTTCCCACTTAAGCTCCCACGTGTACAACTTCGACGAGGAAAAAAGTCACTTCCTCGCTCAAGCTCACCATAAAAATGAGTTGGCACCACAAGTTTGCCGGAAAAATAACAAGACGCAAGCTCACCGTAATAACGCGAGCTTGCCAGAAAAACGTTAGCTAGCCGGAAAAATGAGATCTCACCGGAAAAACGGCAGCTAGCCGGAATAACGAGATCTTGGAGGAACAACATCAACAAAAGCGAGTTTACTGGAAGAATGCGAGCTCACCGTGAAAACACAAGCTTGTCGGACATCATTTTTTGTACTGATTTTGTTAGTATTAGGGTTTTGATAGTTGATGTCGAAGATGATGATGACATGGCATAACTTGATGAGATGGTAGATTACTTGGAACGTTTGTCAAGTAGAAAAAAATGTAAAAAAGGGAAGAAAAAAACCGGTAACCTGTTTTCCAGGTTACATAAGGCATACAACAGACATATAAAGAAGTTCAATGCATACAATAGGACGTTTGAAAGGTGGTTGCATACTATAGTAAAAGAAGTAAAGTTAGATACATAACGAAACAATTAACCTTTTTTAAATGATGAGTTCACAAATTTCCGTAAATGTGTGGGAAAAAATAAAAGGGTAAAGTTGGGATTATAAACGAGTTTATGTAGCATTAAAGTTGTTTATCATTTATAAATGGCCTATAATTTATTGTTAAAATGTGCCTTGGGGCATAGGATAGAAATTCCCTTATTAAAATAACTACTTGATACAAATAACTTAAGCAACATTAAAACTAGTAAGATCCCAGCAATTATCTCTATAAATCGCATCACGTACATTATACGGAGTATTTTTATTTTTATTATACAGAAAATGAAAAAGAAACAAGCAAATTATGAGATATAACATTGGAGACATTAATCTACTTCTTGAACCAGTAAACACCTTTTTTCTCTGGATCCTCTTCGATGAACAGACACTCTTTTGTTTCTCGAAAAATCGCCTTTAGAATCGGAGTATCATCGTAGTTATAGTAGTCGCCCAAAATAGGTTTGACAGCTTTTGTGGCCTCTACAATATGATAATGTGGAATAGTTGAAAACAAATGGTGAACCACATGAGCATTAGGTTCATCATGCCAAAATGTGTTCCATATTCCATAATCCCTATCAACGGTTCCTAAAGCACCTCTTAACCAATCCCATTCCCTTGAATCGTAGTGAGCGACTGAAGGATGATTGTGGTTTAAATATGTGAACAACATGAAACACATACACATAATGATCAAGGGGTATCCATAGATGTTAAGTAACCAATTGAAACCTTGTTTTGCAGCAATTCGGTAAAGTCCATAAAGAACCGCAAAAACTCCAACATCGGATAGAAAAACTTGAGCGCGCTCACTATCGTTGAAGATAGGACCTAATGGGTTGAAATGGCTTGGGAAGCCTTTGTATATTCTTCCATGAAGATTGAAAATAAAGTAGCCAGGATAGCCCAAAACTAACCTAAACATAACAAACAACGCATTCCCAATTGGGTTGGAAAGAATTTCAACAAACCATGTATCGTCCTTGAGTTTAGGAACCCAATTTTCATCTTTTTCAAGGGAACTCGTGTTAGAGTGGTGAGTACGGTGACTATATTTGAAAGAAAAGTATGGAGTGAGGACAAGAGAGTGGATAATTAAGCCAACAGTATCATCAAGCCATTGGTATTCACTAAAGCTATGATGACCACAATCGTGGGCAATATTCCATAATCCCACCATAACGCTAGCTTGAGTGATCCAATACATCGGCCATGCAATGTACGAAAAGGGTGGTGCGAGTAGGGTAATGTAATTATTTGCGATGTAGTATAAGGAAAAGATCATGCAAAAATCACGGATCAGATAATAGAAAGAGGTTGTAAGAGATCGATTGAAACAGTGCGGCGGTATTGCTTTCTTGAGATCAGCGATCCCGAATGGAGGTTTTTCGACAGGTGCGTGTTTGAAGACATCTCTTGGCTTTGTATACTCGTTCATTCGGCCACCAGCTCCCATTGTGTTTAAAAAATATCTAAGAATCTGCAGAAGAAAAAACGAATGATTAAAACACGTATCAATAACCACTAATTACTACTAACTAGCCGTTCTATAAAAAAAAAAATAGGGAAATTTGTAATTTTTGTCCCTGTGGTTTTCTATTTTTGCCAGTTTTGTCCTTTTACTTTTTTTTCGCTATTTTTGTCCTTGTGGTTTTCTGTTTTTGCCGGTTTTGTCCTTTTACTTTTTTTTCGCTTTTTTTATCCCTGTGGTTTTCAGTTTTTGCCGATTTTATCCCTGTGGTTTTCAGTTTTTTGCCGATTTTACATAATCTCGTGATAGAAGGGAGTGATAAAATCGGCAAAAACTTAACACAACAGGGATAAAATCGGCAAAAACTGAAAACTACAGGGATAAAAAAAGCAAAAAAAAAGTAAAAGGACAAAACTGCCAAAAACAGAAAACCACAGGGACAAAAAAAGCGAAAAAAAAAGTAAAATGACAAAACTGGCAAAAACAGAAAACCACAGAGACAAAAATTGCAAATTTCTCAAAAAAATACTAAGGGATAAGTGTTTGTAAATGTATTCAACGTCAATTCAAAACCTATCGTATATATTGTACTTAGAACGGTTCTGTTATGTGTATGTACCGACTAGTACTTTTGTTGTTGGACTTGTATAAATGTCATGCATGTACGATGGCACCTTAATATGTAGATGACATGCAAAAAAAAATTACCGCCAAATACATAGAATAACATTATTTAAAAATTGAATATATACGATTGAAACATTCTAATACGTACAACAAATTATCAACTAAAGTTAAGCACCTACATTTTCAAACATTTAACTCTAATATTAGTTATTATTTTTATAGAAATAAGAAGTTTTGAGATTCAAAGATCAAACTCATACATACCTTGAGGCTTGAGAGATATATGATGATATTTGCTTTGGTGTTTGATGGCCTTAAAATGAAACGAAACCACTTTATATAGAAGGAACGTAAGGACCCCTCTCAAAAAAAATTGTCCTTGATAGCAATTTTTCAATATATTAGGGACCATAAATTGCAATTTTCGTTTCTGCCCTCCCCAAAGTCTAAAACGTGGTGCACACGGTTTTGTTAGGTTTATATTAATAATAATAAATAATAATATTTAAAAATAAAAAATAAAAAATCCAAACCGCTGACCCTTTGTACTCTTGCGTTCTCTTCTTCCGCTATGCGCAAATCGGTTCCGCGATTCTTCTCCTTCAAGATTTCAAACTTCCATATCATGCCTCCAAGAAGTGTAATTCAAGGTTGGTACGTTTTATTCATCTAATTATTTGTTTATATCGATCGGTTATTGTTTGATTAAATTTACAGAGTACAGCAACTTTTGGTGAGAATGGAGGAACCAACCAGAATGCGCCACGTGTCACAAAACCCACTTTCCCCCACTTTTTTTAAACGTAAATATCTCTCAAACGGTAAGTCAAAAAATCATAAAAATTGAACCATAAAAATCAGCGTTTTAATTCCATTATTTGTTTTATTCATCTTATTTTTTAGTTCCATGACTATTTGGCTAACCCTTACCCTGTTATTGTTTGTTTTAGACTACAGTATGCTACTTTCATTTTTATCTTAGTCAATAGTCAAGCACATTGAAAATTTGATTAAACTATGTAAATCACATGTTTTTTTTACCCTGTTATTGTTTGTTGATAACAATTAATCTCTTAGACTACAGTATGCTACTTTCATTTCTATCTTAATCAAGCACATTGAATAATTGATTAAACTATGTGAATCACATGCTTTTTTTTAATCATTTTAGCAGGACCTAAAAGGGCACAACCGAAAAAAAATTACTTTCATTTTGTTTTTTGTTAATGCTAAAATATAATAATTAATAGATACATTATATCATGGCTTTTATTTTATGTAAAAGGGATGCATGTATAATCAAATAAGAATCATTCAACCATGATTAATTATATAGTTTATTATATTTACATAATTAGTGTTTGATTACATGCATGTTATCTTCATTAATGTTGGATTTCTTTGTCCTCTAAACCAGAGCACCTTTGCTTAGTTTCTCCAAATCTTCAAACATGTAATTATTCACCAATCTAAGATCATCCAAATCTATTTCTAACTCTAAATTAATCGAACAAGATAAAAGAACATGCATGGTTGATATATTTCATCTATTAGATAGCTTAAACAGATATGCTATTCTTACACCCACATAACTATTACAAAATGGGTACATTATCCCAACAACAAAGGAAAATGAAAACTCTAATATATATATATACTCCCTTTGACTCATAATAAATGTCAGATTACATAGAGTTTTTTATAAAAAAAAGATATAATCATTATATTGTGTAACAGAAAAATAACCGTCTTACTTTTGTAAGTTGACTTATTAATACAATCAACAAGCAATCGAGTAAACGGTAAAAACACACATAAGTGAACACACATTAATTCTTCTCAAAGTTTTTTTATTTTTTATAATAATATAGTAAATCTTCAGCTCCTCCTTGAAGCTATCGAATCGTCTTTTGTATTCGTTGTCTATTTTTAGCCTCTAATATAATTTGTTACGTAAGAAAATGTTTTAAAAAAATGAATATGATCATGTGCTCGTATAAACTCAAGACAAAAGTAACAGATTTTCACAACACGAACTGAATGATGAGGAACTTGAAAGTACTAACATTGATAGCTTTATATAAAGGGTTTAAGTCAGCGATCGCCAACGAACTTTCCATTTTGTCCCGAGATCACCAATCAACCGGTTTTATTACCGTGATCACCATCGAACTTTCAAATTTCGTTCCGAGATCACCAACCATCGAACTTTCAAGAATCACCATCTGACGTGGCATTGCCACGTAGGTATTTTTAATGACGTGGCATTGCCACGTAGGTATTTTTAATGGCGTGGCATTGCCACGTAGGTATTTTTGAAAGTTCGATGGTGATCACGGTAATAAAACCAGTTGATTGGTGATCTCGGGACAAAATGGAAAGTTCGTTGGCGATCGCTGACTTAAACCCTTATATAAAATGTCAGGAAATATATGAAATGTATATGGTCACTTTGCCAGTTTTTGCATCATTATTAATTCAATATCACCATCGATCAGTCTATCACTATATTGTAAATGCCTACTGTGCAAAAATTATATATATACCCAAATATAATTAATGTGCCAGTTAAAATGTAGTGTATATACCAAAGGGCCTATGGCCTAGCGGTATATGGGGAACCTTTCAACCTAATAGTTGTGGGTTCAAGCCTCGTGGGAGGTAGTTTGTAAATATTTGTGGTTGTATATAATAATCGTGGGTAGGTAGTGTAGATTTACCTTTATATATATCTCTACTATACATTTTGTTTTAATTAAAACTGTCAAAGTATATTATAAAAATAATAAAAATAACAAATATATATGACCATAAGGGCTTGGATAAAAGATAGGGAAAATCACAGATTTGATCCGTTTACCAACCCATTTTTAACAAAGTAATCCGTTGACTTTCATTTTTCACAAACTAATCCATCGATTGGCGCCGCCCCGGCGCCCCGGCGCAACCCACCACCCAAATAATGCCACGTGTACGAGGATTTCGCCAAAAAAAAAACCAAACCGGTGCCCCTTGCATTTTTTGGCGCCCCCTCTCTCTTCATTTTGCATGTGATCGGCGCCAATCAACCAAAATTAAAAAAAAAAATGGCGCCCCACCCCTATTTTTTTGCAGGTGATCGGCGCCCTCATTTTTTCCTTGGCGCCAATGGTTTTTTTTTGGCGAAATCCTCGTACACGTGGCATTATTTGGGTGGTGGGTTGTGTCAGGGGTGCCGGGGCGGCGCCAATCGGTGGATTAGTTTGTGAAAAATGAAAGTCAACGGATTACTTTGTTAAAAATGGGTTGGTAAACGGATCAAATCTGTGATTTTCTCTAAAAGATAAGAGTAGTATAAATATAAGTTTGTAAATTGCACAACTTGACTCAAGTAGAGTCTAATATTCATCGGCTCAAAATTGAGTCTAAATTAATACGCAACTAACTAGTAAAACAAATCTTCTCGAGAAAAGAAACAAAATAAATTTTGTCGTATTAAATGTTAAACAATATTACCTTCCAACTTGAGAAAGTTTAGTGTTGATGAATCGTTTAAGAATTGCGGGCTCAAATTAGTAATGGCAACAAATTATCTTCAAATATAGAGGGCGTTTTGAGGGCTTATTTTGTTGTCTTATTTGCTTAATAAGCTTAAGATTCAGTATTTGAATAAGCATATTTGATTAGCTTATTTGCTTAGATGTGAGGGAGCTCAAAATAAGTCATAATATTTGGGCTTATTTACTTGTAAGCAATAAGCTCCTAAATAAGCTCACCTAAACACCACCATAATCATATATACTCGCACGTCCCCTATCACAAATATATACATTTTTTTTGTACATAATTACAATAGCCCAGCCACAAAATTTAAACTCACAACTTCAAAATTTTTAACCGATACGATCATGCTACATTTACATAATAATATTTAAGATTTAAGATTTCAGATTTCAAGAGAATTAGAGAAAATTAGCAAACGTTACATATCAATTTAATTTTATGATATTAGAGAGATTATTATGATTAACATGTAGAAAAATATCCCCATGTCCCAATTTATATGTTCACACTTTCATTTTGGTATGTTTCAAAATAATTGACATCTTCAAAAATCAACCAATCAAAATGCTTGAAAAAATGATAAAGATGAAATTTTATTGGTAGTTAACAGTAATAAATACATTTTTATTAAACTATATGTTTCTTATCTGGTGACAATAATTTAGGGGCGGATGGTGTATTTATATTAGACCCTTCCCAATCGTGGTTGAACCACTTCCTAACCAATTCTGCCACATCAGCGCCACATCAGCTTTCCACCAACTGATTCAAAACTGATTCGTCCGTGCCAACAGTTTAACCACTTCCAAACCACTTTATTTTCATTTTAATTATTTAATACAAACAAATTAAAATAAAACACATTTCATAAAATTAAAATTAAGCATTACATAAAATTAAATAAAACATTACAATAAAATAAAAATTACATTTCCTAAGAAAAAAATACAATACTTTATTCAAATTAAACATATTTCCTAAAAAAAAAAGTACATTAATTCAAATTAAAACGACTTAAACTCCACGCGTACGGAAATTTGGTGATAGTTGCGAAATGTGTTCGATTAAAGCATTACGCAATTCATGGTGTACCGTTCGATCGCGTAATTCCCTATCCATACGCAATTGTGTTGCAACTCTTTCTTGCCACGTACGTTGTGGTGCATTCGCCGGGTCTGACGGATAATCTTCTTCTAGGTCGCACATGTTTCGGCCATTGTCCTCGGTTATCATGTTATGTAAGATCACACAACAATACATTATTCTTTTGATTTTGTTGGTGCTATATGGCCTTGAAGTACACCGAATGCGCGTTCAATATCTTTCCTTGCAGATTCTTGATATCTCTTGAACCATGCTTCAGCCGGCGTTAGTGGATGTCTAAACGACTTTACAATAGTTGCCCATTCCGAATAAATACCATCGTCAAGATAATAACCTTTGGTGAATTGACGACCGGCAATCGTGAAATTTACTTGTGGAGCTCTATCTTGTAGTAAGTCGTTGAATAAGTCGGATTGGTTAAGGACGTTAATGTCGTTGCTCGAACCTGCTGGACCAAAGAAAGCATGCCAAATCCACAAATCGTAAGAGGCATTATTTATTTTTATCATACTCAATTAATAGATACTAAATGAAAATGAAATTATTTATTTTTATCTTAATCAAGCACATTGAATAATTGATTAAACTATGTGAATCACATGCTTTTTTTTTAATGTTTAAAAAATTACTTTCGTTTTGTTTATTGTTAATGTTAAAATATAATAATTAATAGATGCTAAATGTAAATGACATTATTGTTATTGGTGAATAAAAACAATATTGCAATGCATTACTATTAGTTTTTTTATATCATGGCTTTTATTTTATGTAAAGGGATGCATGTATAATCAAATAAGAATCATTCAACAATGATATATTTAATTATATAGTTTATTACATTTACATAATTAGTGTTTGATTACATGCATGTTATCTTCATTAATGTTGGATTTCTTTGTCCTCTAAAACAGAGCACCTTTGCTTAGTTTCTCCAAATCTTCAAACATGTAATGTAATTATTCACCAATCTAATTCTACCTCTAAATTAATCGAACAAGATGTAATATTTTCCAACATACATACAATGATTTGTATACGAGTAACAGAACATGGTTCATATATTTCACCTATTAGATAGCTTAAACAAATATTCTATTCTTACACATCCCAACAACAAAGGAAAATGAAAACTCTCATATATATACTCCCTCCAACTCATAATAAGTGTAAAATTACAAAAAGCTTTCTTATAAAAAAAGTCATAATCAGTATATTGTGTAACAGAAAAATAAAAGTCTTACTTTTGAAAGTTGACACTTATTTTGAAATGGGGGAGTACTGAATACAATCAACAAGCAATCGAGTAAACGGTAAAAACACACATCGGTGAACACACATTATTCTTCTCAAAGTTTTTTTATTTTTTAGGAAATTGATAAAAAGAGCCCTGAGGGCTTCCTTTAACATGCATCAAAATAAGTACATTCAAAAATATATATTTATTGTCCCCTTGAATTTTCAATTAGTCCCCCTGAATTATAATTAAAGTACAATGGTTTGATGCATGTCCAAATAGCTTAAACAAAGCCCTTAGGGCTCTTGTTAACAAAACCTTATTTTTTATTATAATATAGTAAATCTTGAGCTCCTCCTTGAAGCTATTGAATCGTCTTTTGTATTCGTTGTCTATTGTTAGCCTCTAATATAATTTGTTACCTTAAAAAATGTCCTATTAAATTTAAAAAAAAAAATGGATATGATTATGTGCTCATATAAACTCAAGACAACCCACCAAAAGTGACAGATTTTCACAACACGAACTGAATGATGAGCAACTTGAAAGTATTAAAAACATTGATTGCTTTACATAAAATGTCAGAAAATATATGAAATGTATATGGTCACCATCGATCAGTATATCACTATATTGTAATATTCATCACGGAGCATCTTAACTTCGTCAATACATTTGTCGAAAATTAAAAAGTGAAAATTAATTAATGTTGATCAAAATGGATGCTATGAATGTTAAGCTTCCATGATAAAAAAATTTTGTAGGCTATAACATTAATTGATAAATTTTAAATCCCAAATCGTTAATGTTCGTCGTGGTGAATGTTAACTTAACATTCATCACGATGAATGTTAAAAGAAAATTAATGTTATTTTTTAACATTCTTCGTGATGAATGTTAAGTTAACATTCACCACAATATTATGACTTAAAATTGACTTTCATCTGTTAGTATATTCTTTATAGCATCGATCTTGATTACTATATACGAGTAAATTTAATTTTATCTTTGATATTTGTATTGGCAAAGTTAAGATGCTCCGTGATGAATATTACATTTCCCTACTTCCCCCAAAAAATTGCTTCCCTCTTGATCCTTCCCCTATATATATATATATATATATATATATATATATATATATATATATATATATATACCTAAATATAATTTATGGTCCAGTTGAAATGTAGTGTATATATCTACTAAACAAAATCTTAAATTATATATAAGAAACATGTGATGATGTCATCAAAAACTCAATTACCCAATTAAATTCTTTGATTTTATCCAATTAACTACAATTTAGAAGATGATGATGTCATTAATAATAATTAACCCTAATTTACTTAAAACACAAATATAACCCTCTACAAATATTATTAGAATTTGATTTGATATATACAACTCATGTATTAAGCTCCTGCAATTTCTCTCTAGCTAATTATTTATTCAATATTTGATTTTTATCTGTTATAATATTTAATTTATATAACTATGATGACGAGTCGAATACATAAACAATTATTTAAACGCGCAGGAAACAAGAATACATAGTGTACTTAAATACACAACTCACGTAAAAATTGAGTTATTAATTAATTATTATTATAAAAACAGTTTTTTATTATTATTATTTGATGGATATCATGTTTACAAAAGTGTTATTTTCTAGATTTAAAAAGGCGAAGGAAGAGAAATTGTAGGACTTTTAAAAAACTAGTCGTTTCTAATTTAAAATATTTGTCATTTATTTTATTTTTTTAATATATATGTTTGGGTCCGGTTCATAGGAGATGGGCATGTTAGAGGAGCAGCAAAGGCAGAAACGATCTCAACCCTCCATTTACTTTCAACGGCCAAGATCATACCAATAAAAAAGGACACGCGTGCAATTAACTTTGGTCAAGGGACTAAATTTGTAAATTTTTTGACTCCATCAGTCTCCATCGGTCAGGTTCTCCAGCTACCCATTTTTCTCTCTCTACTGCAAACAAGAGAAGCTCACCTCCAAATGGAAAAATACACACACTACAAACTACAAATGAAACAGACACAACACAACAAAAAATACACACACAGACGCATAAAAAACACACAGTACACCGGTTAAATCACCATCATTGACGATCGATTCTTCCGTCCATCATCGTCGCCTCCACCACCTGCTACAAACTACAAACCGTCACCACCACCACTACGAAGCCGACGTCGTCGAAGCTTCAAATATCCAGCTCATTCAATCTCTATTAACCTCAATTCCACACACAGTGTCCTTCAAAGGCAAATGGTCACTCATCGAAACAAAGCTCTCCGATCTCAAATCACAACTATCCGATGTCACCGACTTTCCGGCGAACTCACTATCCGTCGAAATACTCCGGTCACTCTCGCACACGCTTTCACAAGCCCTAACTCTATCGTTAATTTGTCATAGTCTTCATCTTCATTCAGGTAAACTCAAAACGCAAAACGACGTCGATTCGATATCTTCTAAACTCACTACTCATATTCACGATTTAGATATTTTAATTAAAAACGGCGCACTCGATAGAAATAATGAAAATGAAAACGACATCGTTTCGAAACGAGAGTTGATACGAGTTGAGTCATCGAATTTAATAACTCGGTTACAGATCGGTTCAACTGAGTCGAGAAACTCGGCGCTTGAGTCGCTATTAGGTTTATTACAAAAAGATGATAAACAGTGTTAATTGTTGTGGCGTAGGGAGTGGTTCCGGTGCTCGTGCGCTTACTGGACCACCTCAACCTCAACTGTTATAGCTAGGGTTTCAAATGTTGATTCAAGTAAACATGTATTAATAGCTGAAGGACTTTTATTATTACATCATTTACTTCGAATACTCGAATCAGGTAGTGGTTTTGCTAAAGAGAAAAGCATGTATTGTGCTTTTATGTTTATCACATACTAAGGAAAATGCTAGGTGCTTTTATGTTTATCATATACAAGTAGACTACTATACAACAAGTAATGGATTGGTGGCATGTATTTGTTCGTTAGGCGATAGGTAAACGTAAAATTTAAAATGCAGTAAGTTAAACGTAAAATGCATTAAGTTTCGATATCTACTTTTTTTAGATCAGTTTTTTACCACCTTAAACATAAAATGCAGTAACATAAACGTAGAATGCAGTTAATTTCTTATCTATATTTTCATATTAGTTTTCCATGAGCTTAAGATATGTAAAATGCAGTAATTTAAACGTAAAATGCAGTAGATAAAAGGTAAAATGCAGTGTTTTTTAAAAATATATATATATTTTTCATATCAGTTTTGCACCACATTAAAACTTATAATGCAGTAAATTAAACTTATAATGCGGTTACTTAAATGTAAAATGAAATAAGTTTTCCAGATCTAGTTTTTAGTTCAGTACTTAAACTTAAAATGCGGTAAGTTTTCGAGATCTACTATTTCAGATCAATCTTTTACAACCTTAAAACATAAAATGCAGTAACATAAACGTAAAATGCAGTAATTTTTTCATATTAGTTTTTCACGAGCTTAAGATATGTAAAATAAAGTAATTAAAACTTAAAATGCAGTAGTTTAAATGTAAAATGCAGTGATTTTTTTTATAAATATTTTTCATATTAGTTCTCAACCACATTAAACTTAAAATGCAGTAACTTAAACTTATAATGCGGTAACTTAAACGTAAAAAGAAGTAAGTTTTCGGAATCTAGTTTTCATATCAGTTTTCAACCTCCTTAAAAATAAAATGCAGTAACTTAAACGTAAAATGCAGTAAATGTTTTCCCATATCTACTCATTCAAATCAGTTTTCCACTACATTAAAACGTAAAGTGCAGCAACATAACCGTAAAATGCAGTGATTTTTTCAGATCCACTTTTTTAGATCTAGATAATCTTAAACTTTTTATGAATAAATGGACGGTTCGTCTAACAAATACGCTAGTATCCATCTTCTTCTGATGTACATCTCCTTCAACCATTCATTATCCTCAAGTCCAATCTATTCACCTATATTTTAATTTATAATTCACACTTGTTCAATATATTTTAATTCAACATGATCAGCAGTTCATTTATTTGGATCACTGAATTCATCTACTCACTCATCCATCATTTTCATAAAAAATTCAACACGAAATCTCATCCTACTGCTACTAATACTCATAATTCATTACGATTGAAAATAAGGGGATCAATGAAATCAAAGTTTGAAAAAGAATAATGTGTGAGGGTTTAGAATGATGATGGCTACGATAAGCCATACATACAATACAAAAGCATTAAATTAGGTATAAATTCTACCATTGTACAACTTATGATGCATAACGTACAACCAAATTATGATTTGCTATCCAAGATATTTTTCTCCCGTTTGTAAGTTGCAACATACTCCCACAATATCTACGCAATTATCTTTTGAGCTTCATCACTTGTATTCCTTCTATACTTCAATCATATCTGTAATTCCGTTCCGTCGTTATTCTCTGGCGGTGTCGCCATATTCGCCTAACATATTAATATTTCGTAATTCAAAGCATATGAATAGTATCAATACACATGCTGCAATCATAATAATAATACAAATCAAATGAAAAAAAACAACATCAGCATTAACGACAAAACAATCAAATTCCTCCATCATCAAAACATTCATTTCGCTACAAGTTGATAATTGAAAACATTGTTAGATATCAGTTCCGTATAAATTACATAAGGCTACTATCTATAATTGGTTTATGAGTATTTATGAAATACTTACAGAGTCTCTTGAAGAATGCCTTGATATATATACGCCGACCAAATAACGGCGACGCAAAATGCGAGTTGCAGAACACGGCGCAAACTGACGCCGTTAGATTCCATCACCGCCGGAATGTTGAGATCCGTCCAAAATCTTCAATTATCCTGCGATTTTTTGCCTGGGTCGCAGAACGGAGTAGCGATTTCAAGCGATGATGTAACAGAAATTGAAACGATCGGATGTTTTAATTAAACATAATTTATAATTTATTATTTATTTCTTGCAAGTTGTTAGTTCGAGACTTCGATTGTTTGGTAGTAGAAATGTAGAATATTTTGATAATCGTGTGTATCTAAATTTGTAATCGGATAGCTTACCATATATTCGGATTATACGTAAATTCATAATATATTGAAGTGTTTTGCGGTCAGCTCCAAAAGTTTGAAAAATGTACAAAACTAGTCCCTAACATTATGCAGGATGGGGACCAGGTGGGGACCGCGTTACAACTGTCATGCATTTATTGGCTTAAAGCCTGCCTTCTCTGCCCCACTAAAACAACCTTCTCCTGTGATCCTTTTCTTATATGTTTATGTTTATTATAAATGCATCATTTTTTATTTTTTTACCTTGAAACTGTCAAAAATAAGTTTATATAACTTATTAACACATGTAGATTGTAATTTCAAATTGATGCTAAACATGATTTAATTTTTGTTTTATTTAGTGATGTATGGTTTCTCAATACTACTATGATGGATATTTATCTATAATCTATTTTTAATAATACGTCATTAATTCCTTCTTTGTCATTCAAATTATAGTTAGTTTGTTATTTATTACTCATATATCTCAAATAAACGTCCATATTACTGTTTTATCTGTCCCAAAAAGATTGTCCATTTATAAAAAATTAGTTTCAAAAGTTATCAAATTCCACATTTTATCTCCATTTATTATTCTTTTTATCCGAATAATTGAAGTAAAATATACATGTAAAGGCAACAATCACAATTAACTAAAATGTGTTGAAAATTTATTTGGGACAGAGAGAGTAATCAATGTTAAAAAATTGTAGATATAATAATTATAAAAAACGTTAATCAATAAGTACAACTTCTTATCTAATACCGATATTTTTAGATTTGAATATATTTTCTAAACTCTATTTGCAAGTGAAGATGACTACTGATCATGTTGGATTCAACATGAGAGGATTAATGTTTTTGAACATGGTCATTGAATGATAATTATATAAATATTGGTATTACCTTATTATCAATGGAACCTTTATAATATAACAAAAAGAAAAATCTATTAAACGATGTTTCACCCGTTTATCAAATTGTTGAAAATATATTATAATATCATAGTAACATCAAACGGCCCGTGTGTATACACGGATTTCAAAGATAATCTTATCTTTAATATAATATAAGATTCATCTTTGTGACGTCATCATTTAAATTAAATTGAATTAATCAATTAGACCCCTCTATTTTATTTAGTGTTTACATTATCTATCAATTAAATTAAATTCAATTAATCAATTAAACCCCTTGTATTTAATTACTTTTTTCGTCATTAAAAGGTTAACAAGGATATAAAGATAAATCAAATTTATCAATTCGGTCACTTTACTTTAATTAAACTAAAAATTATAATTTCTTTTTTAATTAAAGAAAACATTCCGTGTGTATACACGGGTTTAATGATGTCATTATTCTGATTAAATTTCAAATTGTCAATTAAGTCCCTTAATTTTAATAAATTTTAAACTAAGATCCCTAACTTATTAAAAAGAATTTTTTTTAATCAACTATTCACTTACATATAAAAAGAAATTTAATTCTTTAATAAAAACATTTTTCAAATCGATCTGTAATGTTTCTATTTTCAATTCATCGAGTAATAATAAAATTACTTGAAAAGGCTAATATAGACTTAAAATAATTAAATTTTTTTCACTAACTTGGTTTCAAAGAATTATAATTTTTGTAATCACTACTTTATAAATTCATTTATAGAAAGTAATATCATCATGAATCCAACTAAATGTTTAATATACATATTAAGTTACACACTTTATCATTAGAAACAAATATTAAATACGAAATTTTATATTAAAAATCAAAAGCCCATGTGTATACACGGGTTTAAGGTCTAGTATAACAAATAAATGACTCAAGTAGAGTTTAATATTCATCGGCTCAAAATTGACTGTAAATTAATACGCAACAAACTAAACAAAAACTTCTCGAGAAAAGAAACAAAATAAATTTTGTCGTATTAAATATTTAAATGTTAAACAATATTACCCTGTTATTGTTTGTTGATAACAATTAATCTCTTAGACTACAGTATGCTACTTTCATTTTTATCTTAGTCAAGCACATTGAATGATTGCTTTAACTATGTGAATCACATGCTTTTTTTTTAAGTCATTTTAGCAGGAGCTAAAAAGGCACAACCGAAGGTCCAAGTTTTTGGTACATTCATATTGGTCAGTCTAGTTTAGTAGATTGAGGCATGTCTTGATCTTTTTTGGTTTTTTTATTCGTGGGAGTCCCACATATCAGTTGTAATTTGTAAGATTTCTTTATAAACCTTTACCGGAGGTACCGTCCTCTTTTACCCAAAAAAAAAAAAGAAAAAAGAATTACTTTGGTTTTTAATAGACAGTCTAGTGACACAACAAATGATGCAAATCGTTGTACTTGCTTTATTTTGAACTTTATGGATGTTTTATCTACATATAATAGACTGCAAATTCCGTTCGAATTATTTTGGCCCCCCTTTCAAGTGTTCAAGCTCCGTCACTGATACCCATCAGTTTCTATGAATACTTGCAGTCAAGTTTGGTAGGCTGTATGCAAATATGAAAATTGTAAAGTATATAATTCATATATAATTCCTTTCTCCGTACCAAAATAAATGTCCACATGTTATATATATTTGTCCCAAAATATTTGGCCGGCCACTTGTAAAAATAACTATCAAACTCATTAGACTCTTTATATTACCTTCATCTATTTTTATAAATCAAACTAAATTCAGTTAAACTTGTTTTAATTATAAGGACAAATCCAAACAAAACTGTTAGAGGACATTTTCTATGAGACGGGAAGACAAAAATGTTAGGAGACATTTTCTGTGAGACATATTGTCCCAGTTTTATTGTCTACTTTTGACTTTTGGAGTCTTTCTTTGACAACTTTGACCTTGAATATTTTTATTTGTGTTATATAATACTTGATGCAAAATATATGAATGGATTGGGTTTTGAATTTATTTTCATTGGTATAATTTGCATCAAGTATTATATAACACAAACAAAAATATTCAGGGTCAAAGTTGTCAAAGAAAGACGATAAAAGTCAAAAGAGGACAATATATATGGGACGGAGGATAGCTTACAATGGAATGAATACATACGAGCTAGGTAATTAAAATGACAGTAATATAACCATCAATATATTGATTTTGACTGCTATTTATGAGAATTTTTTTGGCTGGTTTAATCGAATGTATTTCTAATAGCTCTTTTTTTTATATGGGTTTGTTAACGTGTGTCATGTCATGGGCACATGATAATCTCATTTAATGAAATTAAAATTATCTTAAATTAAATACCATAATTTGCATTTATTATTTTTTAATTCAATATAATATTACCCATGTTATACATATTATGCAAATTTTAATATTTAAGAAGATTTTGTAATTATTAACTACACATATTAAAATATCACATTTTATATTATTTTTTAATTCAATATAATATTACCCATGTTTTATAAATGACCATTTTATTTTACATGTAATATTATATTGAATTTCTTTTAACTTTAAAGTACTTATATTCGATTCATTTAAATTCGTTGAAAATCTAATAAGACTTGATCCAAACGGTTTCAATATAGTACCTGAGAACACATGCTAAAAGGTCAGCTAAAAGCTGGTGAGCTCACAGTTTTGTAGCGTGAATGTTAGTGTATATGGTACCATATAGGATTGAGAATCCTCGTCCGGGTTAGCAAGCACTAACTGGTCAAATGGACGCATTAGTATTTGTTCATGTGAGTGTAGATTAGGCATTCGCGGGGAGGCACCCTCGATCAGGCACTTGATTGTGATCCTGACACCTCAGTTAAGCTCAGACTATGACCTCATGGCAGACATTTACATTATTTGATTGATTTCAAATCATTACTTAAATCTTGTGGTTCACACGTCTCACCTAAACACCACCATAGTCATATATACTCGCACGTCCCCTATCACAAATATATACATTTTTTTGTACATAATTACAATAGCCCAGCCACAAAATTTAAACTCACAACTTCAAAGTTTTTAACCGATACGATCATGCTACATTTACATAATAATATTTAAGATTTAAGATTTAAGATTTCAAGAGAATTAGAGAAAATTAGCAAACGTTACATATCAATTTAATTTTATGATATTAGAGAGATTATTATGATTAACATGTAGAAAAATATCCCCATGTCCCAATTTATATGTCACACTTTCATTTTGGTATGTTTCAAAATAATTGCCATCTTCAAAAATCAACCAATCAAAATGCTTGAAAAATGATAAAGATGAAATTTTATTGGTAGTTAACAGTAATAAATACATTTTTATTAAACTATATGTTTCTTATCTGGTGACAATAATTTAGGGACGGATGGTGTATTTATATTAGACCCTTCCCAACCGTGGTTGAACCACTTCCTAACCACTTCTGTCACATCAGCGCCACATCAGCTTTTCACTAACTGATTCAAAACTGATTCGTCCGTGCCAACAGTTTAACCACTTCCAAACCACTTTATTTTCATTTTAATTATTTAATACAAACAAATTAAAATAAAACACATTTCATAAAATTAAAATTAAGCATTACATAAAATTAAATAAAACATTACAATAAAATAAAAATTACATTTCCTAAGAAAAAAATACAATACTTTATTCAAATTAAACATATTTCCTAAAAAAAAAAGTACATTAATTAAAATTAAAACGACTTAAACTCCACGCGTACGGAAATTTAGTGATAGTTGCGAAATGTGTTCGATTAAAGCATTACGCAATTCATGGTGTACCGTTCGATCGCGTAATTCCCTATCCATACGCAATTGTGTTGCAACTCTTTCTTGCCACGTACGTTGTGGTGCATTCGCCGGGTCTGACGGATAATCTTCTTCTAGGTCGCACATGTTTCGGCCGTTGTCCTCGGTTATCATGTTATGTAAGATCACACAACAATACATTATTCTTTTGATTTTGTTGGTGCTATATGGCCTTGAAGTACACCGAATGCGCGTTCAATATCGTTCCTTGCAGATTCTTGATATCTCTTGAACCGTGCTTCAGCCGGCGTTAGTGGATGTCTAAACGACTTTACAATAGTTGCCCATTCCGAATAAATACCGTCGTCAAGATAATAACCTTTGGTGAATTGACGACCGGCAATCGTGAAATTTACTTGTGGAGCTCTATCTTGTAGTAAGTCGTTGAATAAGTCGGATTGGTTAAGGACATTAATGTCGTTGCTCGAACCTGCTGGACCAAAGAAAGCATGCCAAATCCACAAATCGTAAGAGGCATTATTTATTTTTATCATACTCAATTAATAGATACTAAATGAAAATGAAATTATTTATTTTTATCTTAATCAAGCACATTGAATAATTGATTAAACTATGTGAATCACATGCTTTTTTTTTAATGTTTAAAAATTACTTTCGTTTTGTTTTTTGTTAATGTTAAAATATAATAATTAATAGATACTAAATGTAAATGACATTATTGTTATTGGTGAATAAAAACAATATTGCAATGCATTACTATTAGTTTTTTTATATCGTGGCTTTTATTTTATGCAAAGGGATGCATGTATAATCAAATAAGAATCACTCAACCATGATATATTTAATTATATAGTTTATTACATTTACATAATTAGTGTTTGATTACATGCATGTTATCTTCATTAATGTTGGATTTCTTTGTCCTCTAAAACAGAGCACCTTTGCTTAGTTTCTCCAAATCTTCAAACATGTAATGTAATTATTCACCAATCTAATTCTAACTCTAAATTAATCGAACAAGATGTAATATTTTCCAACATATATACAATGATTTGTATACGAGTAACAGAACATGGTTCATATATTTCACCTATTAGATAGCTTAAACAAATATGCTATTCTTACACATCCCAACAACAAAGGAAAATGAAAACTCTCATATATATACTCCCACCAACTCATAATAAGTGTAAAATTACAAAAAGCTTTCTTATAAAAAAAAGTCATAATCAGTATATTGTGTAACAGAAAAATAACAGTCTTTTGAAAATTGACACCTATTTTGAAATGGGGGAGTACTGAATACAATCAACAAGCAATCGAGTAAACGGTAAAAACACACATCGGTGAACACACATTATTCTTCTCAAAGTTTTTTATTTTTTAGGGAATTGATAAAAAGAGCCCTAAGACCACTCCCAACCGTGACAGAAACTGACAGAAACCGACGTGCCACATCAGCGCCACGCATGCGCCACATCATTTTTTTTTCAAAACTGACTGAAACTGACGGACCCCTGCCATCAGTGACTCCGTCACTTTAATTTTTGGACCCACATTTAATAATTTACCTTCACTTATACACACACAAAACAAAAAAGAAAACAAAAAAAAAAGTGACGATTGTCGGATAACCGACGGGAGAAACTGACGGACGAAAGTGACACACCCGTGCCAATGGTGTCACTTTCATCAGTTTAAAGTGACGAGCAACCGACGATATTGTTGGGAGCGATCTAAGGGCTTCCTTTAACATGCATCAAAAAAAGTACATTAAAAAATATATATTTATTGTCCCCTTGAATTTTCAATTTGTCCCCCTGAATTATAATTAAAGTACAATGGTTTGATGCATGTCCAAATAGCTTAAACAAAGCCCTTAGGGCTCTTGTTAACAAAACCCTATTTTTTATTATAATATAGTAAATCTTGAGCTCCTCCTTGAAGCTATTGAATCGTCTTTTGTATTCGTTGTCTATTGTTAGCCTCTAATATAATTTGTTACGTTAAAAAATGTCCTATTAAATTAAAAAAAAAAATGGATATGATTATGTGCTCATATAAACTCAAGACAACCCACCAAAAGTGACAGATTTTCACAACACGAACTGAATGATGAGCAACTTGAAAGTATTAATAACATTGATAGCTTTACATAAAATGTCAGAAAATATATGGTCACCATCGATCAGTATATCACTATATTGTAAATGCCTACGTACTATGCAAAAATCATATATATATATATATATATATATATATATATATATATATATATATATATATATATATGAATATATATATATGATATATACACTACATTTCAACCGGACCATAAATTATATTTTGTTATATATATATATATATATATATATATATAGTGGGAGGATCTAGGGTGAAGCACTTTTTTTGGGGGAAGTAGGGAAGTGTAATATTCATCACGGAGCATCTTAACTTCGTCAATACATTTGTCGAAAATTTTGTGACAATCCTCCGATTAGGGTATTTACTTAACCTAATTTCATGCATTATCTAGAGTAATTCCCTGACTAGTGATTTCAAAACAAATTATGTGTTAAGTTTTGTGAAACTTACTATGTGTTACGTGATATATTTGGTTGTAGTTATATGTGTATATATAATTACGTGCGAAATAAACATATTAAACTCTACAAGTTGAACACAATAATGTTGGTGATATATAATAATTAATAATTCGAAAATTATTAATTACAACTATTAGATAATTATATTATTGAGATAATATAATAAAGTATACGTTTTATAATAAACGTATTAAACGCAAATAATAAAGTTCCAAAATGAACTTCAATTTACTTTTGAATAATTTAGGTCGAAATTATTATATAAAAGTATTAGTACAAAAATAAAATGGAAACATTTAGATGACTTTTTGGTACACGTTATACGAACAGAAACAATTTTAAAACTTGCCTAGAGGTTCAAAATAATAAAAGTATTATTTCGCTAATTATTGTTTTAATGTGTAGAACATTACCTCAAAATATGATTTCCAAATTTGACTGAAATCTGACACGCAGTTTAACTGTACAGTACTTTTGCTGTGATCAATTTTATTAACACCTTTAATAAAGTATTACATTTTTATGATTATAAATTACTAAGTTTAATATATAAAGTAAACTAACGAGTAATTTTACTATAACCAAAGTACCACAAATTATACCCGTACACGAAATTAATGTATTAAAAACTACTAATAATACACACCCAAAATATCTGGACGACACACTCGTACTTCCACCATACCTCGTTTGAAAATTGGAACCAAAATCTTCCCTTATACTCTTCAATCACCAATAATTCCTACCTACATTTTATCTCCAATAATTCACACACATTTCACTGGCTTTTCTTTTTCTCTGAGTTTTGGTGCGTACTAGAGCAAACAGAGGGAGTAGCAGCAAGAAGAAGCAACACATCTTCATCTCTTCATCTCATCACCTTCACCTTCTTCACAAACATCACACAAATCAAACACAAACAAAATGATTTCTTAATCAATATCATCATCATCATCCGCCATCATCATCATCGCCAGTTTTATTATCATTGTGAGGCTCTAAACTTCGAAGTTTTATATACTTCTTGATATTATATATATATTGATTACAACTGGTACATAATGTAATAAAACTTTGTTATATTGTGTTAATATATCATTATTGTGGTTGGATGAACCAAAAATAACTCTCTGTACATAAAAATGGGTAAAACCTTATGGATGAAACTTATATTATGTTAGTTAAAACTTTTGTAAAAGTTGTAACTCGAAACATTACCAAAAACATATATGGAATCTGGACTGAAATTGGACTACGAAATAGTGCATCGTACTGGTATAACAACACCCGAACGGGGTGAGGAACCAAACCCGAACGGGTGAGGTGTCCTACCCGAAATGGTATATGTTGACACCCGAACGGGTGAGAAACCAAACCCGGACGGGTGAGGTAACCCACCCGAACGGGTGAGATGATGATACCCGGACGGGTATACAATGTTACTCGAATGGGTGAGTGACAAAAATTAGGTGAATACCCGGATGGGTGTGGGAAAACACCCGAATGGGTGTGACTATATACCCGGATGGGTATGGTCTTTGACCCGGATGAGTCTTGCGAGTTTAATGAACCATTTTATATATATATCTTCACATTCACGTCCACATGCAATGACAAAATGGGAAAAGATTGGAACTTTTTGCCAGTCATTTTATGTCAACTGTGACAGATCCATGGACTTTTTATATTTGGACTTGGATCGAACCCAATAACTAAAGTGGACAATTAGATACCAGTACACAAATAGACTTACATTTAGGAAACTTAAATAGTTCAAATTCGTCACAGTAGTTCGACTCAGTGTAAAAACAATTTCAAAATCTTAACGGGTACCCAAAACAAATATTGTCAAGTTATAAATTTTGTAAAACTTTTTGATACAAAATTTGGTACTAAAATTGTACACAACCACGGGACAATGTTTTATACGATATTTATTCAAATAATGTTATAAGATAATACGACACGAGACTTAGTATTAACACGGACACGATTGTGAGACATTAAGGTACGGACAATTAGTACGCGACAAAATTTGAGACAAATACAATTAATATATATATAAACTAACGGACAACATATATATAACGAGACGAAATAAATGGAACGATTTAACTTAGTTAGTACAACCTATATAAATGGAAGATTTATATACACGAATATATATATTCAACTAATATGTATATAAATATATACTTGAACGTAACGATTATTTGAACGCAAATGTCACCAACAACAAAATGTTATAAACATTTTAACTTAACAAATAATCCATATACTTATACGAAATATTATTATTTGCGTCAAGGTATTTGAGGGACGCGTTTGGATTGTTTACTAGCTATCTATTTTGCTGAAGACTTGCTACACGTGAGTTCACAGCCCTTATCTTTTATTGTTTTAAATGTTTTTAAAACCAGGGGTGGAAAACATAGAACAATGTGATATAACATGCTATATGCTTTATGTATTGCGCTGCATGCTATTATGTGAAACTGAATAATATGATTTCTTTCACGCTATCAAACTTGAACGGTTTCTATAAAATGTTTTCATATTGATTGAACTTGAATTAATTATATGAAACGTTTTCACAACATTTTGGGAATAAGACATCAGATCTTGGTACGATCCTAGGTTTACGTGAGGTAGTTGTAGTGCACATAAGTCCCAGTGCTTGCAACCTATAACCATTAGCTAGGTGACTCTAGCCACTGAGTATACAGATAGTACTATCGATTTGACAACCCTCCCAGGATATTACTCGTTGGTCATTCTAACCCCATCAACGGCAGTCGTAACGAGGAGTGTATACTTAAGATGTTACTGAGGCAACAACAAAACAACTAGTCATGATTTGGTTATAGTACTAGGTGTCGTCACTTTAACTCTAAAGGTTTAGCTCATCTTGGAGGGATTATAGTCTAAATTTCCCACATAACTATACAACTAAGTACAAATTGTTTTGGGAAGGGTATTCTCTGTGATGAGTGTTAGGACAGGTGTTCCTACTCGTGACTACTATAGGAAACGGTTGCCTTAATATGGAAAAACTTGGTTTCCCCACAAAACAACTATTTATAGGAAATGTTTACTTAAATGTTAAACCTGTGTTTCCTGCAACAATTATTTTTAGAACGTTTACCTTATTGTTAAACTTGAGTTCCTGTTAACTATGTGTTGGAAAATGTTTGCTTGACTGCTAAATCTGATTTTCCTTTAACTATTGAAATGGATATGTTTACTTATTTGATAAACCTGTATATCCTGCGACTACTTATTGGGAAATGTTTATGATTAAACTTGTGTTTTCCATTTACATATAAACATTTTGTTTGTGTACATGAATGATTTATACAAAACTTGATTTAATACATTCACACTAAACCTGTGAATTCACTCAACATTCAATGTTGACGGTTTACTATGTTTTTCAGGGAATTAGGACTCAGGTACATCTGCATGCATAAAGGACGTAGGCTACCCGACTATTTATGATGCCACTTTTGGGACACTAGGATTTCCTTTGTATTATCAATTCTATTGGTTATACTTATGAAATCTCTCTTTTATAAACTTGTATTATCAAATACTTATGTTGTCTTTGACAACCCTACTTATGTACGACTTTATAAGTCGTATCTTTTGTAATAACTTTGAACTTATGGCATCTTAAATATATATATGTTCTGTGTGATCATACGCTCTGATACGGTGAATGCACTATTGAATCTGTCAGCGCCCCCGCTGTTTTAAACTATTATGATAATGCTTCCGCAAATTAACTAAAAGCTTCCGCTAAACTATCATTAAACGCGATTACCGGTTTTGGGGGTGTGACAAATTTAAAAGTGAAAATTAATTAATGTTGATCAAAATGGATGCTATGAATGTTAAGCTTCCATGATAATTTTTTTTTGTAGGCTATAACATTACTTGATAAATTTTAAATCCCAAATCGTTAATGTTTGTCGTGGTGAATGTTAACTTAACATTCATCACGATGAATGTTAAAAGAAAATTAATGTTATTTTTTAACATTCTTCGTGATAAATGTTAAGTTAACATTCACCACGATGAATATTAACGTTTTATTGAATAAATATTCATAAAATAATATTATGACTTAAAATTGATTTTCATCTGTTAATATATTCTTTATAGCATCGATCTTGATTACTATATACGAGTAAATTTAATTTTATCTTTGATATTTGTATTGGCAAAGTTAAGATGCTCCGTGATGAATATTACACTTCCCTACTTCACCCAAAAAATTGTTTCCCTCTTGATCCTTCCCATATATATATATATATATATATATATATATATATATATATACCAAAATACTCCGTATAATTTATGGTCCTGTTGAAATGTAGTGTATATATCTACTAAACAAAATATAACAAATAAATGACTCAAGTAGAGTTTAATATTCATCGGCTCAAAATTGACTGTAAATTAATACGCAACAAACTAAACACAAACTTCTCGAGAAAAGAAACAAAATTTTTTTTGTCGTATTAAATATTTAAATGTTAAACAATATTACCCTGTTATTGTTTGTTGATAACAATTAATCTCTTAGACTACAGTATGCTACTTTCATTTTTATCTTAGTCAAGCACATTGAATAATTGCTTTAACTATGTGAATCACATGCTTTTTTTTTTAGTCACTTTAGCAGGAGCTAAAAAGGCACAACCGAAGGTCCAAGTTTTTGGTACATTCATATTGGTCAGTCTAGTTTAGTAGATTGAGGCATGTCTTGATCTTTTTTGGTTTTTTTATTCGTGGGAGTCCCACATATCAGTTGTAATTTGTAAGATTTCTTTATAAACCTTTACCGGAGGTACCGTCCTCTTTTACCCAAAAAAAAAAAAAAAAAAAGAAAAAAGAATTACTTTGGTTTTTAAGAGACAGTCTAGTGACACAACAAATGATGCAAATCGTTGTACTTGCTTTATTTTGAACTTTATGGATGTTTTATCTACATATAATAGACTGCAAGTTCCGTTCGAATTATTTTGGCCCCCCTTTCAAGTGTTCAAGCTCCGTCACTGATACCCATCAGTTTCTATGAATACTTGCAGTCAAGTTTGGTAGGCTGTATGCAAATATGAAAATTGTAAAGTATATAATTCATATATACTTCCTTTCTCCGTACCAAAATAAATGTCCACATGTTATATATATTTGTCCCAAAATATTTGGCCGGCCACTTGTAAAAATAACTATCAAACTCATTAGACTCTTTATATTACCTTCATCTATTTTTATAAATCAAACTAAATTCAGTTAAACTTATTTTAATTATAAGGACAAATCCAAACAAAACTGTTAGAGGACATTTTCTATGAGACGGGAAGACAAATATGTTAGGAGACATTTTCTGTGAGACATATCGTCCCAGTTTTATTGTCTACTTTTGACTTTTGGAGTCTTTCTTTGACAACTTTGACGTTGAATATTTTTATTTGTGTTATATAATACTTGATGCAAAATATATGAATGGATTGGGTTTTGAATTTATTTTCATTGGTATAATTTGCATCAAGTATTATATAACACAAACAAAAATATTCAGGGTCAAAGTTGTCAAAGAAAGACGATAAAAGTCAAAAGAGGACAATATATATGGGACGGAGGATAGCTTACAATGGAATGAATACATACGAGCTAGGTAATTAAAATGACAGTAATATAACCATCAATATATTGATTTTGACTGCTATTTATGAGAATCTTTTTGGCTGGTTTAATCGAATGTATTTCTAATAGCTCTTTTTTTTTTATATGGGTTTGTTAACGTGTGTCATGTCATGGGTACATGATAATCTCATTTAATGAAATTAAAATTATCTTAAATTAAATATCATAATTTGCATTTATTATTTTTTAATTCAATATAATATTACCCATGTTATACATATTATGCAAATTTTAATATTTAAGAAGATTTTGTAATTATTAATACACATATTAAAAAATCACATTTTATATTATTTTTTAATTCAATATAATATTACCCATGTTTTATAAATGACCATTTTATTTTACATGTAATATTTATATTGAATTTCTTTTAACTTTAAAGTACTTATATTCGATTCATTTAAATTCGTTGAAAATCTAATAAGACTTGATCCAAACAGTTTCAATATGAAAAGGGAAAAACTGCGGTTCAGAGACTCATTTTTGTTGACTAGACTTAATTAACAATTTTTCTCGTGTTTTCTGTTTTTATATTGTTTAAGCTACAATGGGATGTTGGTTGAGGTGATAATGAGTTTTCCAACAATTTTGATATGGAAAATGATTGGTAAGCCTAAAACCAGAGACCTAAATTTAAGCTTAAATATTTGATTGGTGCATATTGTAAAATGATTGGTAAATATAAGGAGAGAGAATTAATGAAGTCCATGTGGCAAGAAACTGTATAGTTAGGCCTAAATTTAGGCATGTATAATTAGTTATGTTTAGCATTACTCGATTGATATAGCAAGTAAAGTTCGAAGGGGTGACTTGAAGTTATATATCAAAAGACAAAATGCTAGTAGCTATTAGAAAGGGAAATTTATTTGCAGTTTTGAAATGCGAAAAGATTATAGGAAGGGTATTGCAGTCATTTTACATGATTTAACGGAGAAAAGACAATGAAAATTAATAAAAAAATGTCAAGGATCATAGGGACCAAAAAAGCAAACATTCATTTTATAAAAGAACAAAATCAAAACACGATGACAACAATGACAAAAATTCAAAAATAGTTTGTGAATTCGACATAATTCAAAAATATTTATTTCAAGAAAAAAAAAATCAATACTATGTTCGGGTTGATGTGATAGGAGTACGGGTCACTATGAATATTTGACACGATTAATCACAATTTTGATTTTTCTAAAACAAATATTAATGATATATGTAAAAAAAGAAAAGGTTAAATAATTCTAAGTTGAGTGAAGACATGATAAATTAAGAAATCACAAGAGATGACGATTGCTTATTGGATGTTGTAATTCAACTGTAAAGTGAGGATGACGAATTATTTAGGTTCAAACGGGATCAAAATGGTGATAAGAATATAGTTTAATTGTAATGGTTAATATAATGAATATGTTCGTTGGTTTGAGCCGTATTTTAAAGGTAAAATAATCCGTAATGTTAAATCGTACAATTTGAAAGGTAATGTTAGTGTTGATGTAAGGGTCATTTATATAAATATAAAACAGTTGAAGGATAAAAATATAAAATATTTGTTTTGTGAGTCAACATTACTTAATAACTAGTTGCACACCCGCGCTTTGCAGCGGTTAACATGAAAACATATATGTTATCAGATAGAAAAATGTTATCTTTGGACGGATAGGAAATTGATGCACCATTTAAGTTTTAATGAAAACATGTGAGATTCGACGGCAATGAAGAGAAAAACGGAGTGGTTCCAAATGGTGGTAATCTATAATAACGAGGTAGGAGGAAGCATTTTAACATGGTATATGTTCACACAAACAATTTGACAATAATCTAGCTACTGTTCATTATAAATCTATATTTCCTCTTTGTATTAGATGAATTTAATTGCTAGCTCATTTTATTAAAAGAAATAAGTTAATAGATTGCATTTTACGAACTCTCGCATCTAATGAATCATTGACTTTACTTATTTATGAAATATTTAATATTTTTAGAATTTCTATAATAAATAGGTTAATGATGAAGAGTTTCCATATTACTCCATTTAATTAAAACAAGGGTATAATCGTACATACCAATCTTGAAAGTGTAAGTTTATAAAGAAAAGAGTTTAAAAGATATATATCCTCAATATATTAAATAAAAATGAAAGTGATATAAACGGTTGGAAATAACAAGATATATTAATAATTTAATTTAATATATTAAAAAAAAAAAGAAGAAAGGGATAGAAACGATTGGAAATAATATAAGGAATGAGTGGTTGACAACAAGTCAACTTCCTTGAAATTTTCATTAAAATTCGTGGAAGTTGTCATCATTATACAGATTTAGCGATTGATTTCAGTATTTCATTAAAAGGTACTATTTCACTATTTCATTAAAAGGTACTACGTCCGCCCATTACAAATGTCCATTTTTAACTTTTTGAAGTACTTCTTTATCAACTTTAACCTTAAATATTTTTGTTTGTGTTATATACTCCTTCCGTCCCATTTCTATTGTCCATTATTTCCATTTTGGGGTGTACCAAATTAATTGTCCACTTCCATAAATAGAAAGTTTAAGAAAATAAAGTTCTTTTTTACCCCTAGTGTATATATATAAGACAAAAAAATAGGTAAAAAGTAGAGGGTAAAACTGTCATTTTATCAAAAAGTAAGAGAGAGATAGTTATATTTTCTTAAACTGCGTGTCTTTTTGTCTGGTGACAATAAAATTGGGACGGAGGGAGTAATACCTAATGAAAATTATATCAATGAAAATACGTTTAAACCCCAATTCATTCATATATTTTGCATCAAGTATTATATAACACAAACAAATATATTTAGAGTCAAAGTTGTAAGAGAAAGACTTTCAAAAGTCAAAACTGAACACTTATAATGGGACGGAGGGAGTACTATTACTGTATGAAAGAAGATTTACCGGTTTAGAAAAGAAATCGGGCGGGATGTTTGTAACACCCCCAAATTTAACGATTTGCGGAAGCATACATTGGGTGTTACCAATCAATATACAAAACGCAAGATTAATAGTAAACGACCTCTAAATGAGACGTTTCGAAAAGGTTTCATAAATAATAATCGTTTGAAAACCGTAGGTTTTCGTATACAAAAATGTAGTTTCCTAGAGTCCGCGCGTATAGCGGGAGATTCTATTACATAATCATAATATACAAAAGATAATGCTAAGAATCTCCGTTAAATGCAAGGTAGAAATCATGCGACTCTAGCTAGTGTCCAAGGGTGGTCCTACTCCGTCTGTGTACCTGAGATACAAAGCTAAAAAGTGTCAACCAAAAAGGTTGGTGAATCTTACAGGTTAGAATTAAGTAAGTGTTATGAACCACAAGTATGTACCCGTATTGCTATCAAGCAAAGTAAGTAAATCAGTAAATCTGTACAGTGCCATGAGCTCATAAGTTGAAGCTTAACCGTGTAGTGTGAATATATCACGTACCCCCGTGAGTGCTATCCGCACACTCATATGTAACAAATACTAATATGCCTGTTTCTACGTGTAAATCAGTACGTGGTGGCGCTACCACCCCAGGCAGGGATTGTCAGTCCCAAATGGATCCATCTACTAGTAATCGCGCTTAAGTCCATAACTAACAACTTACGAATAGGAGGCTTTCAGTGGATAAAAGTAACTCATGCGTTTGTTTGTAAACAGTAAGGTAATCAGTTCAGTACATTGTGTTCATATGTAAAACAGTTGCTAAGTATCTCACCCCAAAGTATAAAAACAGTAAAAGTGGGGCTGTAAGACTCACCTGAGTCGAGCAGTGGTAGATAGCAAGTAGTAGTAAAGCAAGTAGGTTCTCCGAACCCGTAACCTCCTAGTGCCTAAACACGTAAGGTTAAGTAAGTAGATGTCTCGCAAGACCATCTAGGCTAGTTGTTCATACAACCCGTTGTGTTTAAACGTTGGTTCGTTATCGTTTGTATAATAGTGTACGGCCCGTTCGTGATTTGTTATAATTAAAGTTTTATCACTTATAACGCGATTTAGAGTGATTACACTTGAAAAGTATGTTCTATTATGTTCGATGATTCGTATTGTATAAGTATTTGAAATTGTACAGGTTTGACACTTGATGAGAAATGTGCTTACAGAGTCTAAGTACGGGGGTCCGGGGGCAGCGCCCCTGGTTAGCGGGGTCCAAGGGGCGGCAGCCCCTGGCGGGGTCCAAGGGGCAGAGCCCCTGGCTGGGGTCGAGCTGCCAGGTCAGCTTGGAAAAATTTTATTTCTACTATACTGCTTTAGTGAAAACGTATCCGAAATCTGGATTTGGAGTAAAATTAGGTGGTAAAATCTTGGTTCCGACACTTAGTAAAAATGTGAGTTTTCAAGGTTCTGGTTTGTGCGACGTCGCATGCGACGTTGCAAGCGACGTAAGGTGCGACGTGGGCATGTACGTCGCTTGATGCGACCTTCGCAAATCAATGCGACGTAGGGGGTGGCGTCGCTAATGCGACGTTGGTTCGGTTTGCGACGTTAAAGTTGTAACACCCCCAAATTTACTGTTCGCGGAAGCATACATTGGGGTGCTACTAATCAATACACAAAGCACATAAGATACATAATGAACGACCACTACATGCGTCGTTTTACAAATACATTGATTAACATAAGAGTCTACATATGGTTTACAAAAGATGAGTTCGCTTAGCTATTTGAGAGATTCTAATACATATCTAATTTATACAAAATATAGAAATGCAGGGAAATCTCTTGATGATTATATAATTGCATGCGACTCGAGCTACAGTATCCTGATGGGCAGTCAACCTACTGTTGAGTACCTGAGATAGCATGCTAAAAGGTCAGCTAAAAAGCTGGTGAGCTCACAGGTTTGATATGATAATATATGATTTGTGAACCGCAAGATTTAATGATTCGATTTACAAAGCATGTAAATAATTGGATAATGAGTATCACATGAATATTTGTAATTAAACAAATAAGTAAAGATTGATACAACTAACATGAGCACATAGTCTGAGCTTAACTGAGGGGTCAGGATCACAATCAAGTGCCTGATCGAGGGTGCCTCTATGCGTATGCCTAATCAACATACGTTTGAACAAATGATAATGCGTCCGTTTGACAGGTTAGTGCTTGCTAACTCGGACGGGGATTGTCAATCCCATATGGTACCATACACTAACATTCACGCTAAATCATATTAACAGAACTATGCTTCAGAGGACTTTGATTGATTAGATGAAAACAACTCATGCAGCATACGTGATAATTTGATACTTGCGTTCACATGTAAAACAAAACGAGCATGTATCTCACCCCTAGGTAAAAGCATTTAAAAAGGGGCTATGAGACTCACCTGAGTCTGATGAATTGTTAGCCAACAATTATAATGATTCACAATGATTTGATGTCGTTACAACGACTGAACCTGCAGGGCGTCTTAGACGCGCAAGGTTTTGATAATGATTAGATATTGAACCTGCCGGGCGTATTAAACGCGCAAGGTTTTGATTGATTAGATGACTCTACGGACCATCTATGCTAGTTGTTCCCTCAACTAGTTATGCCCAAATACTTTGGTTGTCGATTATATTTGAGTTTTGAAAATGTATACGGGTCGTTGGTGACGGTTTGTAATAATAATTTCAAACTATTATTATTATACATGATTTGTTGTGCTTATAAAAGTGTATGTGTTTCATATATAAGTCATATCGTATAGGTTTAGTTGTTAATCAAGTTCATTATATCCGTTACCATTTAGTTCATAATTTACAAAATTTGGTACGAGTCTGAAAACAGTAATCTGCCATTTTCGGCCCCTAAACGACCCCGGATGGCCTAAAACTGACAAGGCTAATGTATTTAGCATTGATTATTGGGTCGTTTCCGAGTGACCTTGCGAATTTGAGCTCAATCCGTTATAATAAATTTTTCATCGAGAAGCTACCCTGTTTTAAGTTGTTAAATCGTCGACGTTTTCGAAAATTTACATGTTCTGTTTTAGCTAGAATTCGCAGGGCTAGTTTATTGATCCGTTGGATCATGAAATATATAGGGGGAACTGCCATTTAAAGTACGCGCCGCGTACATTAGTACACGCCGTGTTCTTTGGTTTTGAAGGACGCGCCGCGTACGATTAGTACACGCCGTGTTCTTTGGTTTTGAAAGGACGCGCCGCGTACAAAAGGACGCACCGCGTGGATCATGTTTTTCTGGGTCTCTGTTCGTGCAACAATTTAATCACAGCAGAATGGGTTCGATTTGGGGACATAATCAGTTTGTAGAACATCCTAGCATGTTAATATATGTAATTTAAACATGTAAAATTAACAAAAACGTAAACGATTCCTTACAATTTTTAAAATGGAGCTTAGATGGTGATGATGATGAAAACGAAGGAGATGATGAAGATGATCCACGAAATGATGATGATAATCGGTTACTTGTTAATTGTTGTTGTGGTTTGCGATTTTTGAGAGAGAACCGAGAGAGATTGAGAGATTGATGAATGAAATGAAAAAGAAGAAGTGGGAACGGAGGGAGTATTATTGCACGGGCAAGATCCACAAAATGTGGATCTTGTCCAGCTCCATAGTGCACACCGAGTGGTATTTTACCCGTGTTTGTTTACCCGATCGTAAAAGTAGTATAATGTTTTAAAACGATAATTTTCTAAAAATGATAACGTACGTATTTTCATTTGAAGTATTTTATAAAAATACATTTAACGAGATATAAAATATATCTTTGTTGTATGTTTTGAGAGACGGATATGATTCAATTGGTTTCGTCGCGTTTGGGTAAAATGGTATAAAACGAAATATGTTTTATTTTATCTGATGTAAATAATAATTATTAATTTCAATAATAATTCATTATTTATATATAGTTTTGTCGTGGACGTTTGATTTGTACGATACGAGATACTTGATTTATATTATCAAAATAATATATAATAAATGATGAGAGTATTAAATAAAAATTCTTCAATACTTAATACTTGAGTTTTACCAACGCCGTATATTTGAATCGGAATTCGGCCGATTTGAAAATGAACGATTAAATCTAATCGAGTACTGATATATATATTCATCAATATATATTTTGATACATACAATTAGCCTAATACATAGCACTAATTACATGCAATTCCAAATGATTAGGAGCTAAAAACTAGTCCTAATTTTGACGGGTGTCACAAAAGTCTACGTCGCCATGTATGACGTCCGCAAATTAATGCGACGTAAGGGGCTGCGTCGCTAGTGCGACGTTGAGATTTTTGTGCGACGTAGGTCACGACGTCGCAGAGACCCCTGGCCAGGTGCGACGTTGCGGTCTGATGGCCGGAAATTTAGCCGAAAACGAGTTTCCCGGTTTCCGTTGGGTCCAAATCTTTTACCCAACCCTTATATGAACATATTAAGCCTATTTAAACCATAAACTAGTAAAAATGATCGAAAACGAGAGATGTCGGGATTTGTCGGGAACTTACAAAATGCCGAAATGAAAATCCGAAAAGATGAAGTTGTAGATCGTGAAGAGATGAACGTTTTTCTCCAAAGATGTGGTATGATCCGGCGTCGTTTGATGGTGTTAACTTGTGCTTTTAATGGTGGTGGTGTGGTTGGTGGTTTAGAGAGAAAAAAAAAGAAGAAAGGGAAAGAAGAGAGAGAAGGAGGAAGTGAGAATGAGGAAAGAAAAGAGAAAAGTTGGGGGTTTTGATGAAAGCCCCCACTTTTCAGTCCACGCGCTGTGCACCATGCGGTATTTGTTTTCTCCGTCTTTTAAGCGTTAAATCTTTATTTTACACGTTTAATTATATCTTTTGTTAAATAATTTATTTCGCTAAATCTTTAATAATTTGCAATATAGTATGGTTTGAGTAAATCTTTGTACTTTCGTTTTTAAATCGTGTAAGTTTAATCGAGTGATACAAGATAACTATCCGTTATTACAAAATAGTATTTTGGTCATCGTTGCGTTATTTTAGTTTATAAACATTTGTTCACCAACGTCCGTGTTAATCGAATAGAATTTCATTCTATTTAAGTCGCGTACGATTTAAATCAAATCGCAAAGTTGTATATATTACCAACATATAATCCGATACATAAATCAGCCTAACACAGAACTAATTACATGTATTAATAAAGAATTAGGCACTAATTTTAGTCCTAATTTGCCGGTTGTTACAATGTTAAAAAAATGGGTGACACGGATGCCCTTAGTTTTTGTCGAGTATTATTACAAGTGTCCACTTTTGACTTTTTGAAGTCTTTTTTTATCAATTTTAACCTTAAATATATATATATATATATATATATATATATATATATATATATATATATATATATATATATATATATATATATATATATATATATTTTGTGTTATATAATATCTAATGAAAATTATATCAATGAAAATACATTTAAACCCCAATTCATTCATATATTTTGCATAAAGTATTATATAACACAAACAAATATATTTAAAGTCAAAGTTTTAAAAGAAAGACTTTCAAAAGTCAAAACTGAACACTTATAATGGGACGGAGGGAGTACTATTACTGTATGAAAGAAGATTTACCGGTTTAGAAAAGAAATCGGGCGGGATGTAAAAAAATGGGTGACACGGATGCCCTTAGTTTTTGTTGAGTATTATTACAAGTGTCAACTTTTGACTTTTTGAAGTTTTTCTTTATTAATTTTAACCTTAAATATTTTTTTTTTGTGTTATATAATACCTAATGAAAATTATATCAATGAAAATACATTTAAACCCCAATTCATTCATATATTTTGCATCAAGTATTATATAACACAAACAAATATATTTAAAGTCAAAGTTCTAAAAGAAAGACTTTCAAAAGTCAAAACTAAACACTTATAATGAGACGGAGGGAGTACTATTACTGTATGAAAGAAGATTTACCGGTTTAGAAAAGAAATCGGGCGGGTAAGTTAAAAAAATGGGTGACACAGATACCCTTAGTTTTTGTCGAGTATTAATTCATATATCCGTTTTTGATGTTTGGGATAGAAGATAGATAAGAATAGATGGATTTTAACATTACTCTATTGCTAATTAGCTTAAACTAGGTTTTTATATACTCGTCACATGCGATAACATTAAATAAATTAGTTAGCTTTAACGAATCAAAACTCTTTTACCGTATAGTTTATGTAAAGTGTAAACAAACATTAAAAGCTAAGAGATAAACTCCGTGTCGCTATGAAAGGGGAAAAAAGATCCTTAACACAAATAAGTCATTTCATGACCGGGGTTTAAGTGAGTTCTAAGGCAAAATAATCCATCATTTGAAATCTAAACTTTCAAAATTAAGGGTAAGGTTCTGGAGAGCAGGCCTCGTACGGAGAGAATGGAGAGCAGGTTTTGTGACCAATCAAAAACTGTCATGTGTCATCTCATATATTCATTTTCCACCACTCTAATTTACTTATACTATCTTTTCTTTCCTACTATTTCTTCATTTACACTTACTCACCTCCAACACAACCCACCACAACTCCGACCTCCTGTCACCTATTGTCGGCCACCACCGGTCGTGGCCGGATTCCGGCTATTTTTTTCCTTGTTTTTTTTTTTTTTAAATTTTTGGCAATAAACTTTTTTTTTAATATTTTTTTCAATTATTTTTCTTTGGTAATACTAAAAAATATTGCACACAAGATACAACATCCAGTAACAAATTAAAATTTACATCAAAAAAAAAAAAAACAAAAAATGAAACAAACAAAGTAAAAATGAACTAAAAAAGATGATAAGATGCTCATAACATAAAAATACAAAATGCAGTATTAATAACAACATATCAAACATAATGCAGTAAAACAAATATATAAAATGCAGTAAAAATGAAGATCCACTAGTGATGCCTAAACAGAAAATAAAATGCAGTAACGAATAAAATGTAAAATGCAGTGACAATAACAACATGTCAAACATAACATGCAGTAAAACAAATATATAAAAAATGCAGTAAAAATTAAGATCTACTAGTGATGACTAAACATAAAATAAAATGCAGTAGCGAATAAAACATAAAATGTGAATAACTATAAATTAAAAAACTATAAAACATAATATGCAGTAAAACAAATATGAAAAGTGCAGTAAAAATGAGGATTCACTAGTGATGACTAAACAGAAAATAAAATGCAGTTAAAATATATAATCGGTTGTCTCCCTTTGCGTACAGCGCTACATTCCCGGTAGACTCACCGGCGACATTGTTGCCGTCGTAGATGCCACGATGAACGGTGCCGAAAGTACCACGAGGTAAAATACCTCTGATTAAACGCTTATAAGGATCGATCTCTCATTCTTAACGTTCTCTGCTAGTAGATTTCGACGAAAGTTTGACGGCAGAAGCTGCTGCGGTGGTAATGGCGGTGATAGAATCTTCAAAATCCGGTTGTTTCTTCTTATTTCGTTCAATACTGCACGCTCTGTTTAGATTACTTTCAAGTTGTTATTCATGTTTTGTGATGAAATTTTTGAAAATACAAAGAAGTGAGCTTGTTTAAGGAGAGTCAAATTGGTGGTTTTGAAGAGATTGTGTGTTTTTGAGATCTGTAATTATATCTTTTTCATGTAGAGAGAGAAAATGTGACGTTAAAAGTGACCTCAACTTTTACAACATTTTACACTTTAGTCCATAAGTTTTGAACTAAATACCAAATTGAACCCCGCGCTTTCCAAGACAATTGAGACCTTAGATGAGAAAAATGAAGGGCTAGGATGCCCTGCCCTCTCTTCTCTCCATAAGGGAGCTGCCCTTTTGATCCTCTATCCCTTAATATACCTGGAAGAGTATTATAATCTCTCCGTCTCACAAAAATTGAAACCCAAATATTAGTTTGTCTGAATTCTAATAAGCTGTGTAAAAGTTATTTTTACACTTATCATATATCGTTGAAAATTGAAATATACAACCGGTATTTCTAATAGGATTTTATAAAGGCATAAGCTTTTCATACCATTTAAATTGCTCACCATACCATTTTTTGATTAAAAAAGTATAGAAAAATACTATAAAGTACAAAAAAAGTACAGAATGTAAGAAATGGTGATGGAATAAAGTACTAAAAAAGTTAATTTAAAAATAAATAAATTGTATGAAGAGGAGGTCCTTTATAAATTCATCCAACCAACTTAATTATATGTTTCATTAAAATAATTGAAATATTTAATTGTTTAACTCATTTCTTTTGTCCTTTAATTTCTTCTTCCTTATTAAACGCCCATCATGTACCATAAAAAAATAATAAATAAATTAATAATATCAAAGTTTGAGCTTTAAATGATCAACACACATAAAGTTTACCAAAAGGGAGCTGATAAATACAACACAAAAGGTGATTCATACAACAAATTCATGCTATAGTACACTTGTACTTTAAGCAAAAACTGTTGTACAGTTTGTTGCATGTATCATTAATTTTGTTGTATTTATCAACTCCCTTACCAAAAAGATAAAAAAAACACATGCGTAAATCCTATTCTCCCACCAAACGTTTTTCTCCGACAAAGTCGTCTTCTCCGGTTAACTATTTTCCTCAGCTTACGGGTTACCTCTATTAACCTCTTATATTACCATTATTCTAAACAGAATTCAAATCCAAAGTCACGTAGGTAGGTAAATTAGGGTTCGTGGCTGGGTCATGGTTGTGGCAGCAGGTTATGACCGGCTGTTGGTGGTGGTACTAAGTTTCCATTCGTGTTGGCAGCAAGTGGTGGGATGTAGGAGGTGTTCTTGAGGGACTTTGTGAAGTGGAAAAATTGTTAGAGGAAAGAAGAGGGTGTGTTGGTTGAGGGGAAAGCTAGGGAGGAGAAAGTAATTTTTGAAGCGGTTAATGTCTGAAAATACATCTAATAGGTAGCTCGATGTCTATTGTGTGTATTCAATTTATGTTTGCCATTTTTAATGCATCAGACTTCCAACAGGTGTGTTTTAATATATTTTGCTAACTTTTTGATGATGTGTCAAATTCTTCAGATGCCACGAATCACCTTAAACGAGTGACACATCATCAAAATACATTAAAACATCCTTTTTGAAGGTCGGATGCATTAAGGATAGTGATCATAAGTAAGGTACACACAATGAACCTCAAACACAAGTTAGATACATTACCAAACACTAATCCCTTTTTAAAATATCTAGTACCACAAAACTAAATGTATTATCAGACACTAACCCTTTTTTTTAATTTCTACGGAAAATAAAAGATATGTTCCAAGTATTTGAAGACAAAATAAGATCTTTTTTATCCACTATCTGCTAGAAAACAAACCATCTTCAATTAAAATGTCTGAGCGCCTGCAGATAGAAGATATAAGAAGGTCTTCAAAGTGAAAAACAAACGGAATCTAAATCAATAAAATGCAAAATATGATAAGGTATAGACCAATTAGTCATTGCTTAAGTCGTTTTTCTACTGCAAACGTTCAAGTTTTATATGTTTGATCGACACATCAGAGGTATCAACCCTTGGCTCAACACATATGGGTGATTTGCCTGGCGTTGATATTCCTTGCGGGTGAAGCAGATGTATACCATTGAAATATGGTACAGAGGTAAGAGATACCCTCAAAATTAATAAATTAAAATAACTCCTTGATACAAGTAACTTAAGCAATAGAAACACTACTAAGATCCTTACAATTATCTCAATAAATGGCATCACACTATATTTTATTTATTATATGTAAAATGAAAAAGAAACAAATCAAGCACACCTAAGTGCAAATCTTAGGACAAGTCTTTTGGCCTACATATTTTTTCAGTTAATCTTATCTTATATGAGATATAACATGGAGCTAGACATCAATCTACTTCTTGAACCAGTAAACACCTTTTTTCTCTGGATCCTCTTCGATGAACAGACACTCTTTTGTCTCTCGAAAAATCGCCTTTAGAATCGGTGTATCATCGTAGTTATAGTAGTCGCCCAAAATAGGTTTGATAGCTTTTGTGGCCTCTACAATATGATAATGTGGAATAGTTGAAAACAAATGGTGAACCACATGAGCATTAGGTTCATCATGCCAAACTGTGTTCCATATTCCATAATCCCTATCAACGGTTCCTAAAGCACCTCTTAACCAATCCCATTCCCTTGAATCGTAGTGAGCGACCGAAGGATGATTGTGGTTTAAATATGTGAACAACATGAAACACATACACATAATGATCAAGGGGTATCCATAGATGTTAAGTAACCAATTGAAACCTTGTTTTGCACCAATTCGGTAAAGTCCATAAAGAACGGCAAAAACTCCAACATCGGATAGAAAAACTTTAGCGCGCTCACTATCGTTGAAGATAGGACCTAATGGGTTGAAATGGCTTGGGAAGCCTTTGTATATTCTTCCATGAAGATTGAAAATAAAGTAGCCAGGATAGCCCAAAACTAACCTAAATATAACAAACAACGCATTCCCAATTGGGTTGGAAAGAATTTCAACAAACCATGTATCGTCCTTGAGTTTAGGGACCCAATTTTCGTCTTTTTCAAGGGAACTCGTGTTAGAGTGGTGAGTACGGTGACTATATTTGAAAGAAAAGTATGGAGTGAGGACAAGAGAGTGGATAATTAGGCCAACAGTATCATCAAGCCATTGGTATTCACTAAAGCAATGATGACCACAATCGTGGGCAATATTCCATAATCCCACCATAACGCTAGCTTGAGTGATCCAATACATCGGCCATGCTATGTACGAAAAGGGTGGAGTGAGTAGGGTAACGTAATTATTTGCGATGTAGTATAAGGAAAAGATCATGCACAAATCACGGATCAGATAGTAGAAAGAGGTTGTAAGAGATCGATTGAAACAATGTGGCGGTATTGCTTTCTTGAGATCTGCGATCCCGAATGGAGGTTTTTCTACAGGAGCGTGTTTGAAGACATCTCTTGGCTTTGTAGACACGTTCATTCGGCCACCAGCTCCCATTGTTGTTAAGAAATATCTAAGAATCTGCGGAAGAAAAAATGAATGATTAAAACACGTATGGATACTAAGGGATAAGTTTTTGTAAATGTATTCAACGTCGGTTCAAAAGCTATCGTATATATTGTAGTTAGAACGGTTCTATTATGTGTATGTACCGAGTAGTACTTTTGTTGTTGGCACCTTAATATGTAGATGACATACAATAGATTTTAATAAAAGTTGAATATATAAGACTGGGAAACATTCTAATACATGCAATAAATTTTCAACTTAAGTTAATCACCTACAATTTCAAACATTTAACTCTAATATTAGTTATTATTATTATAGAAATAAGAAGTTTTGAGATTCAAAGATCAAACTCATACATACCTTGAGGCTTGAGAGATATATGATGATATTTGCTTTGGTGTTTGATGGCCTTAAAATGAAACGAAACCACTTTATATAGGTATGAAAAGTGATCGAAGTATGTTGGAGGAATGTTGACGACTATACCCATGGGTTTCTATGAAAAGACTTGCGGTCAAGTTTGGTAGACTTTAAGCGGATACTCCTTCCGTCTCAAAATAAGTGTCCACGATTAACTTTCACGAAGTTTAAAAAATTGCGTTATCTATTAGTGAATGTAACGCTTTTACCCTTGTTTTTTGAACAGACTCTCAGATATAAGTTTTGAGAAAAATTATATTGAGGGTTAAACGTTAAAGTTAACATGCTATTTTGAGAAGTTGACACTTATTTTAAGACGAACTAAATTGGAATTGTGGATACTTATTTCGGACGGATTAAATATGAAATTGTAAGGTATAATTTTATATATCTTACATCTAATGAACTGAATACGTACAAACATAACCATTAATTTTATCTTTTTGACAGCTCTTTATGAATCTTTTTTGCTTGTTTAATCGAACGTAACTTTTTACATGTTTGAAAGTAAACTAAATTGGAAATATTGATACCTATTTTGGGATGGATGAAGTATGAAAATAGTAAGGTATAATTGTATATAATATCTTACATCCAATGAGCTGAATACGTACAAATATAACCCTCAAATTTATCATCTTGAGAGCTCTTTATGCTTTTTTTGCTTGTTTAATCGAATGCGACTGTTTTCGAATGTAACTGTGTGTGTCAATCGGGTTTTTGTAGGTTGCATAATTAACTTCGATTCTTGCTAAATATAACTCCCTCCGTCTCAGAATAAGTGTTTTGTTTCAGTTTTTACGGAGTTTAAGAAATTACATTGTCTAGTAGTGAAGATCACACTATTACCCTTACTTTTTGCACAGACTCTCATATATCTGTTTTGAGAAAATGTACATTGAGGGTAAGATGGTAAAGTTAATATACTATCATTGGAAGTTGACACTTATTTTGGGACAAACTAAAATGGAAAGGTGGACACTTATTTTAAAATGGAGGGAGTATAATTTGCATTTATTACGCATTAATTAAATAGATATAATACGGAGTATTATCATTTTTATTCATATTGTAAATGCAAATTTTTACTACTGAGAAGGTTTTGTGATTATTAACTACCCTTATTGTGTATCTTATAAGCACACATTTAGGCCTGTAAGTAGGGTGTGCCATGGCCCACCCATAAATATCTACGGTAATCTATGGAATGAAAATTGCCGAATTGGCCGATTTATATAAACTTTGCTACATTTTTACTACTACCTAATTGGCCCACCCATTCATATATTATTTGGCCCAAGTATTACCTAATTGGCTTTATATATCTGATTGAGTTTCCGTATAAGTTGATTTCGAAAGTATTTCTAAATAAATGAAATTAATTTGTGATTATTCGAACCTTATCAAACTTGGACATGTATGATGTGTCCTAAATTCCCACGCATTAGTTTAAAGGATTTTTCTAATGATAGCATTAATGACTACCTTTAAGAAAACATCGTATGCATAAATAATGGTACATTAAAGTAAGTAAAGTAGTTATTAGCAAGTTATTGATGTGGTTATAATACAACAAAATAATGTGTGTGTGAATATTTCAAACATGGCCTTAAGGATGAAATTGGTACATTAAAAGATTGAATTATTCATCTCACTTAGGTTGCGTTTGTTTCGATAAAATTGAAAAAATTAAAAGATTGAAATTTAAAGAACGTGAATTCCTTTGACTGAAGTAATTTGGTGAATCTTATTAAATTATGATTCTTTGAACCAAACACGTCTAAAGGATGAAATTGAGATTCCAATAGTTCTATAAAATATTTTGAAATTGTAGCGAACCAAACGGAGTTTTAGAGTTTTGCTTTGTTGTCTGTCATTTTGTGATCAATTTTAATTTGAAATTAACTTTTTTCCTATAATTGTGATAAGGAATTAGAGATTTAGTTTTTCTTTAAGAATGTTAATTTGTTGCTCAATTATTATTATTACTATTACTACTTATTATCAATTGACAAACTATATCTCCAATTAATCATGATATATTAAGTGATATCTCACCATTATATCATAGAAACATGAGTATTAAAATTCTCATGAGATATTACTCTCTTTTTACTCAAACTTCTCAACTACTGTCCTTTGACTTTTCTTATTTATCCAACTCTTTAATATTTTTTCTCTTTATAAATTTCTTATAAGTAATACTCATCTATGGTCTATATTTTTAATATATTTATACCTTATATAATTTTAAGGTAATCAACATAATTGTAAATTAAGACTTTAGAATTCTTTCACTTAACGTTATTCATGCCAATATAAATTTAAATCACATGTATCCTTCGTAGCAACTTAAAGATATAAGAACTTATATTTCACGAAGTTATATACAATATGTTGTTCATACCAATATGTATTGTGAAAGATAAAGAAATTTACATTATGTGAAATGCAATAAACAAACTAAGATCTCATCCATATCATTTAAACGTTTTCGTGTGAACCCATAAAACACTTATATGTTTAACAACTATATGTGACATGTCAACTTGATAATTTTAAACCCATCGCGACGCGATGGCATTAAGCAACTCGTTAATATCATTTGGCCAACTCATAATTCAAATCCTCGCTATGTCACTATTCATTATATGAACTAACTTTAACAAAAATTTATGTTCGTTTAATTATACGAACAAACATGAACATATGTTTCAATTCTTTAGTTCATTTATATTCGTGAACTTTTCAAGAACAATCGATAATGTTCGTTTGTTTATGTTTGTTTACTACTAATAGCTTAATTAAATAAAATAATTATATATTTGTATATCTTATTTGAATCTCATATAAGTTTATAAATATAATAGTATTAAACATTTACATATCTTTACTATATAAAGAAAAGCTAATCTCATCAAATCTTGACACGTACGTACTTCAAAAAAGGCCACGTGTACACTTATAAAATACAATTAAAAAAGAAAAATTTACTAATTATGTATTTCATTATATTCCATCCGTTACACTTTTAAAGCTAATCTCATCAAATCTTGACACGTACGTACTTCAAAAAAGGCCACGTGTACACTTATAAAATACAATTAAAAAAGAAAAATTTACTAATTATGTATTTCATTATATTCCATCCGTTACACTTTTATTGTCAACCTTACTAATTTTGTTTGTCTCAAAAAATTGTCTATCTTTACTATATAAAGAAAGGCTAATCTCATCAAATCTTGACACGTACGTACTTCAAAAAAGGCCACGTGTACACTTATAAAATACAATTAAAAAAGAAAAATTTACTAATTATGTATTTCATTATATTCCATCCGTTACACTTTTATTGTCAACCTTACTAATTTTTTGTCTCAAAAAATGTCTACTTGTAAAAAAGACTACCTCCGTCCCAATTTTAATTGTTCATCTTTCCTTTTTATGATGTCCCAAGATAATTGTTCACTTTCTATTTCAACCAATCAGAAAACATCTAAGTAGAGAAAAGTGAAATCTTATTGGTTAGCACAGTAATTAATACATTTTTCTTAAACTAGGTGCATAATGAAAGTTGACAATTAAATTGGGACGAAGGGAGTAACAATTAAAAATCACTAAACTCGAATTCCCCCCGTGTATTACTCTTAATCATTTATTTCATAAAAAAATTCAGTCAAACTTACATTGGATATAAGAACAAAATTTACAATTATCCAACCTATCTTAAATCCAACAAATTTTTCTATATGACAATATAAATCGGACGGATGGAGTATTATATGATCAAGCATACAACTTCAAATTGGGACACCTTGTGTCTTCTTTGATTGCCACATCATCTTAAGACTTTTTTTCCCCCAACAATTGTTAAAAATGAATTCTTCAAGTATTATTTAACCTTTTTAAAAAAATTGTCTCTAAAAATCAACCTCCATCTTACCTTATCACTCTCAAATTTTAATACCTAAGTACTTAAGAGCGTTACACGTCATCACCACTTAACACAAAAAATAAATAGATAAGTATATCATTATTATAATGTTCCATGCATAAAATCAACCTAATTCTTTTTAAAATCACCCATAACCAACCTTATTAGTATATACTCCCTCCGTCCTAGAATAAGTGTCCTGTTTTGACTTTTTGAGTCTTTCTTTTTCAACTTTGACTTTACATATTTTTGTTTGTGTTATATAATACTTGATGCAAAATATATGAATGGATTGAGTTTTAAATGTATTTTCATTGGTATAATTTTCATAAATTATTATATAACACAAACAAAGATATTTAAGGTAAAAGTTGAAAAAGAAAGAATTCAAAATCTGAAACAGGACACTTATTCTGGGACGAGGAAGTACAAGTTAAACTAACTCATACTCCGTATTAAACTTTAAACTTAATTAGAACAAAGTTTTACTAAATGGTTATATATATATATATATATATATATATATATATATATATATATTAATGTCTAGAACTTAAACTATATCATATAGAAATTCAACTTCAATTAGTACAAAGTTTCATAACATGCTTAACCTTTCCAAATTATTATGTCTTATCCTAAGATATATATATTCAACCTCTAAACCCTTTGGAGCTTAAATAAGCTCACGATAAAATGAAACGTAAGCTTCATTTTTCTAACTTAAAAAAAATATTTGGTAAATATATGTTTCAAAGATTTTTTTTCTATCTTACTCTATATATCATGAATTCATCATTACTACTATCTAAAAAAGAAACACATATTTTCAAAAGGAAAAATGTATGCTCTTTAGAAGTAATATTTCATTATAGTATTTGGAGGATGGATCAAATTTGTTTAAAAGTATCTTTGATTTGATTTTATTTTTATTAATGGTGATGTTTTTGAAATCATAGTCTTACAAGTTGAGCTTAATTGAAAAAAATTCTTGATCAAGCAGAATGATTAACTATTTAGGAATGTGAGTTTTAGTAATACAAACTTTTTGTTTCTTGCATAATTCTTTAATCAATAGAATCGACAATCATTATTTTTAGCTTTGCAAATCACGTTTGATATCCTCGAAGTTAACGATTAAAGGTATCATAAGTTTCTGCATACATATCCTATTATGAAGGCCAATCAAGAAAGTTTTCGGATTCTTTAGTTGTGGTAGCTTCAATACTGTAGATGAATAGAACAAGTATTATGAAAGATTCTTAAGAATCAAAGATTTTCATTGTTATCATTTGATTTCTATGCCTCCTTAATATTTCATTGGGTCATACAACTTATTTTCTCTACACATAGCAAAGATATACATGTAATATCAGAAAAATAAACATTAACTTTGCTGAGCGAGGGCCGTGCATCGCACGGCTTATATCTTTACTAGTTCTCAAGATAATCTAATAGATACCAATTCTAGTATTTTACATTAGTCTTTCACACGTTATTAAAGCAATATAGCGTTAAGTGTTTGTAGATATACTTAACTAAAATCTGATATTCATTGTGTGTATCTAACTACTCGAGCGTACATTGTATGTACAAAACTTGTTTTTTTTGTCATTGTATATATTTTGTTGACGTGTCAACTATATCACCAAAATGCATACAATGGCAATAAATACCAGGTTTTATACATACAATGTATGCCCGAGTAGTTAGGTACACACAATGAATATTAGACCTTAGTTAAGTACATTTACAAGCACTTAAGCCAACAATATATGTGTGTGTGTGCGCGTATCTATATATGTATGTGTGTGTGTGCGCGCGTGCCCACACGCGGGCGCATGCACGTGCGTGCGTGTGTTTGTTTAGTTTCGTTTATGTTCTTTTAGGTTCATTCACTACAACAACGATATCATTTATCTACACTTTTTAAAAATGTGTGAAATTGTGTTAAATTATTCATACTTATAATTGTGTAGAAAACTATTACATCAATAAGTATGAAAATCACCACAATCTTCACATATATAAGTGTGAGAAAAAAAAGTTTACACTTGATAGTGTGGAAAAAAATTTGTATCACCTAATTTATCCACACGTTCTTTTATGTGGGAAAATCATGTGTTACAAATTTTTTTCCACACTTTTAAGTGTTGAAAATTTATAATTTCTCCACACTTATAAGTGTGAGTTTTTCTTTCTTATATATATAAGTGTGGAAAATCTTATCTCTTTCAAAAAGTTTTACACACTTTTTAAAAACATGGAAAAAAAGTGTGGTAAAATGATATTTTTTTGTAGTGATTAAACGTATTAACGAACGAATGCTTAAATTATATGTTCGTTCATTCGTTTATGTCCGTGAGTGAACGAATATGAACAACAAAATTTATTCACTTACTCGTTTGTGTTCGATGAAAATTTAATGAATAATGTGTTTCGCTCATATTCGTTCGGTAGTACACATTAGATAATCCCATCCCATTTTATATTAACTTTCAGTAATTAAAACTCCAAAGAAAAAGTATGATTGAGATTGTACGTTTTCACTATGATGTAAGCCAAATGAGAAGGTACAAATTAATTAATTAAATATAGTGTCATCAGAAGTTTCCAACAAAGTAATCCAAATCGGTTGTTTGGGTATCTTTTTTATGGTTGTCTACTTCTATTGCAACAAAACTTCGTATGGTGGCAAATTGAATAATTTAATAACTAACAACGACTACGATCATTTCTGAATAAAAAAAATCCACTTTTTTAAAAGCATTAAGTTACTTATGTCCAACATGTTTTATGTTAAAAAGCGTCAGGTAAGCAAGTTTAAGGGTTAATAGATGAATATGTTACTCTATTTGGTGAATATGTTTGACCAAGTAAGTGGATTATTTATTTGCTCGCTTAAATTAGTAAATTGTATTCACAAGTTAGGTAATATGATCTACGTTAGTACTGAATACTATTTGACCAATACTGAATTCAAGCAGGAAGTCAAATTTGGTCCGTGTCAATATCATACAAAGGCATAGCCATAAGTGTTCTTCTGAGAGGAAGGCTCAATTCAACCTTCAAGATATGTATGTTTTTCTATTTCAACAATTGTTGGATTGGAGTTTTATAATACAGTATTCAATTCAACAAAAAACAAAAAGAAGATAGAACAATATATAGTTACTTTTATCGACTAAGATTACTATATTAATAGAAAGTAAGTATCTCAATTTTCTCGCAATACATAGCGGAACTCATTATTGGCGATAAATTAAGGATCTAATTGTTGGGATATGACCACGTAATTAATAAATGCATGTTCGGAAATATTTAAGCCTACGGGGTCACACGAATTGACACTTATGCTCAATATAATTAATTAATATAAATGTGAGATATATTAATTAATACGTTCACGAAATAATTAATAAACGTTTATTAAAATGTTAATTGTACGTTTATTAAAGGGTTAATTGTTTCGTTATGTATTTAACTTTACCTCTTTTACTATTGTATGCAACCAACTTTCAAACGTTCTATTGTATGTATCGAACTTTTCAAAAATGTCTATTGTATGTATTGGATGACCTTTTTGCTGACGTGGCACCGGTCATACTGACGTGGCGCTGATTTGTCATCCTACGTGGCGCTGATGTGGCGCTGATTTGTCAGCAAAAAGGTCACCCAATACATACAATAGACATTTTTGAAAAGTTCGATACATACAATAGAACGTTTGAAAGTTGGTTGCATACAATAGTAAAAGAGGTAAAGTTAAATACATAACGAAACAATTAACCCTTTATTAAAAGGAGAGGGACTTAAATGCAATTAGTAAACTTGGAGAATTCTGGAACATTCCAGAAAACCCTACGAGGCTGACCCATGGGTTTAGGATAAACCCTAAACTTATTTTCCAAGTTATCTACACCCTATAAATAGAGAGGTAATTAAACCCTGGAAAATTAATCCATCAATTCCCTTCTCTCTTGTGTGTACGGCTGGAAAACAAACCCAAGGGGTTTCTTTTGCTTTTCGTCTTTTGTGGTTTGACCATAGTTTGTGAACGGGGTACTAGCATACGGATTGAGTTGCTGTCGTGTGTGCGATCGTAGAGGGGTTTTACTTTAAACCCTAAACTATTTAATTATAGTTTTATTGGAGCTTTTGTAACACCCCAAATTTTATAAGTTCATAACTTTAAATTATGCTATTTTAACTATTTCAGTTAGAAGGACTAACTGTGTAAAGTATTTTGTGTTTTTAGGATGTGTCAATTAATTGACTAGTTAATGGAGGGACTAAATATGACAAGTACCAAAAGATGAAGGGTTAAAGGGAAAGTTGCAGTATAAAAATAAGACTCAGTATTCTTCTACTGCATTCTCAAATATTAAAACTCAGAAAACAGAAAACTTCGTACGTAGTATGTATGTAACGATGAGAGAAACCAAAAAGGGAGAAAACACATGAAACCCTAGAATCAATTCACAAAATCATGTTCTAACTTCAAATTGATGCTACAAATCAAGGATTCTTCATCTCCTACTCTTCTTTAACATGAGGTAATCATATTCTTCATATTAATTTGACCTAGAAATGGGATTATGGGGTTTTTGATGAGTTCACAGTTTCAATCCGAAATTTAAGCTTGAAATTGATTAAAATTATGTTAATAAGTGTTAATAGGATGGTTGGTAACTTTAATTCAACCAAAAAGTGGATTAATTGAATTGTAGGGTTTATGGTTAAAATGGGTTTTCATCAATTGATGGTGAATTGGTGTTATTATGCCCTAATTAGTAATTATAAGTGTTATTGGAACATTGTTATAAAGAATTGAAGTATTGAATCAAGTATTGAAGCATGTGAGTTAATTATACTTATGATAATAAGTGTGGTTTTGTTAAGAACATAATGTTATGAAGTCATGAGTAAAGTAATCAAGTGACTATAAAGATGATTAATGATGTTTAATGTAATCACTTATTGAATTTTAGTTAAAAAGTGATTTTCATGATATTAATCATGATTAAGTGATAACTTAAGAAATTGAATAATTGAGTTAGTAAGATCAATCCAATGGAGGTGATGGATTGATGATTTTGATTAATTAATATTGATGATTATTAGTTGCTAAAGGTGTTTATATGCTATATGTGCTAGGTGATCAAGACATGGCATTGATAATCAAGTGTGAAACCATGAAGTCACCTAATTGCTTAAATCTCAAAGGTGAGTAATATGGGGAATTAAATAGATAATGATTGTGTAATATTGGATTGCTTCTAAGCATGAGATATTACACAATTATGTCAATTATTTGGTTGTGAATTGTCATGGTTGAATTGATTTATATCTTGTTGAGCATTAGTTGATATGTGTTGAAAAGCTATTATGAGATAGCATCGAATTGTGATAAAAGAACTTCTTATATGTGATAAGTGAATTATGTGCATTGGGAATTGTAGAGATCCATTTTATTGCAGGTTGCTACCTATGATAGCCCTGACGGATGATTGAATATTGATAAAGGAATTTGACTTGTACCTGATTATTGTTGATTTGATAGTAATGATACTATCGTTGGTAAAGTAGTGCATATTCCAATTATTTGGAAGGACCTGTAATGGATATGACACTTACTTGATTATATTGTGATTAATTACCAGGGTGTTGGCCCGAAGATGTTAATTCTTGCGGGAATTAGCATATGATATTATGGATCCTTAATATACGCACGATTGATATGATAGTGATGATACTATCTTGTTTCAAGTGATACATATTCCATTTACTTGGTGGGACCAAGATTGGATGTGTCTATTACTTGATAAGGTTATGATATATTGGGTTGCGGCCCAAAACAGGTATTTTGCCTTTGCTGGAGATGATGGAATATACTAATGATCTCTACAATTGCCCAAATTGATATAACTTAATGAATTTGTGATATATGCACTTTGTGTGTTATGTGAAAATCATTGTTTATTTAATTGCTTATATTATTCACTAAGTTTCGGCTTACCCCATTCAGTTGCTTATTTTGTAGATAATCGGCTTGACTGTATAGTTGGAAGGATTGTTTATATATGGTCGCTATGGGACACGTGGAGTGGAGCTTTATTATATGGTTAGACAAGCTCCTATTTCTTTTAAATTATCGTTGTGGCAAAACTTGTACAATTCGCCCAATCAAATAGTAAACTATGAGAAAGTTTTCACTCAATTGGTTTGAATGAAAATTTTACTGGAAAGTCAACAAGAATGAGTCAAGTCAAAGTCAATATATTGATATTTTATAATTTAATCATATACAATGTTTTAAATAGAAAATGGTTCAAAATTTTCAGGGTGTTTCAGCTTTGCTAAAAGGTACAATTTTATTCTTAACTAATTACATATACGTGTTTATTCGCTTCCGCAATTGTGTGACAATTTGAATATATTATATTGTATACTCTAAGAGTGGTATTAGAGCCACACGTATGTGTTGTAATTAGTTAGATATGTTAAACATTAATTTTGTGGGATGCTGTTTTGCTCGAAAGCACAAAGAAAAAAAATTTGGTTTTTGTTGTGGTTGGAACGTTGGACGAAACAAAACAGAAGAAAAAAAAATATTTTTTGTGTTGGTGTGATGGATCCAAGTTGGCGTAGAAGAAACAAGAAAGAAAAAATAATATTTTTTTTGTGGTATCCATACGTCGCAAAGGGAAAGATATAAAAGAAAACAATTTTTGGGGTTGCTTTGTTAAAGTCACACCACAATTTTTTTTCTGTAAATATCAGATGTTAAATATTTTTTTTTGTTAATTGTTAAATTTTAAAAATCCCAATAAAATTTTATGTTTAACAAGAATAATAACATGTTTAGTGTAAATTGTTTGTTATTATTAATGTACCTACTAAATTAGCAAATAAAGGGTATCCATGAAATTCATGCATAATTTGTCATGGATATCACTTTTGTATTAATATGCTAGTTATAATTAATTGTTAATAGTAATGATTATGTGTTACTTGTTTAAACTGTTTAATTGACAAGTTGTCCTTAGTTGCCATGATTTAGGGTTATATCAAATGTTGCATGAGAAAATTAATTGTTAATTAATTTAGTAGTTTATTTATTTTGCTTATTATTGTAACTTGTAAAGCAAAATGTTTTATGAAAAAATAAACTGGACTAATAACTATGAAATAAGATTTATTATTTTCTTGCAAAATCTTATTGTCAACTCGGGTTGGGCTCACACACCGTAATTTTTTCCCACGACGAGATTTGCAAGTTAATAATTTGTTTTAAACCACGGCTAGGAGCTTGTATAAGAGAGGTATCTTCGGCTTGGTGTCTAAGATGACGGGTTGAATAAACGATGTAAAGATCCTAGCCCCTTCTCTGGCCTCTTCATGGCCTCTCTTGTACATGGCTGAAAATGTTTAAAACATGTCGAATCGTCAATTTTAATAAAAGTGCAATATCTAATTTAATATAAATATTAAATTAGACATCTTGACACACGTTAATAAGTGAATTAACTAGAAAATTTTTATTAAAATCTATGCTACGAAGATGTGTGCATGCTTCTTCGTACATATTTGATACACATTATCAATTTATTACCCATTTAAATTAAGTCATTTGCCATCCAATTTGTAAGAACACTTGTACTTGCTTTTTGCTCTGCGTGAGACGTATGTGAATTGTATCCAAGGTAAATTACCACTCATCGTGAGACGGTGGTGGACTATTTACAGTTCTTAATTGGACGACTTAAAACGAGTTAAGCGGTGAGATCCTTAAGCCCGTGGCATAAGATGGGATGAAACATGCTTAACGACACTTACTGCTTGATCACTAAGTGCCATTAAGTCCCATAATTCTAGGAGTTGCACTTGTAATGCAATTATTGTCGTCACTTACCTTTTGAATACACCATTGCTAGCAGATCAACTGATGTGATGGTGGTATGTCAAATAGGATCCTAGCCTTAAGAAAATTAATTGTTTTATATAAACATTTGGGTATTTAATTTTCTAAGGATTTATTATCGAAAATACTAAATTTGAACTTTGATCTATTATAGATGGCAAATCCTGCACCGAACTCGAACTATTCGGCTTTCAGGCAAATGCTAGAAAGAGAAAAACTTTTTGGAAACAATTTCAATGATTGGTTTCGTCAACTAAGGATTGTCCTCCGAGTTGAAAAGAAAACTGATGTCATTGAACAGCCGTTGGGACCTGCTCCTGCTGTTACTGCTCCTGCTGAGGAATTAGCAGCGTGGAATGCTCTTTATGATCGTCATAATGAAGTTGCTTGTTTGATGCTCGGCAGCATGACTCCCAAACTTCAGAAGCAATTTGAAAATCATAGTCCGTTTGATATGATTACAGAGCTTAAATCAATGTTTGAGAAACAAGCTGGAGTTGAACTATTTGATTTGATCCAATCACTCCATGCTTGCAAACATGAAGCAGGCACTCCAGTTAGCTCACATGTGCTGAAAATGAAGAGCTATCTGGATCAGTTGGAAAGACTTCAGTATACTTATCCTCTGCCTATTGCTGTTGGCATGATTCTCAACTCACTTTTAAAGGATTTTGAGGTTTTGTGCGCAACTACAATATGCACAGCATGGGCAAAACAGTTGCTGAACTCCATGCCATGCTCATTGAATATGAGAAGGGTCTTCCAAAGAAACAGGCTGCCCCACAAGTCCTTGCGATTAGAAGTGGCAAGATCCAGAAAGATAATAAACCGCATACTAAGGGAAAGACTAAGGGCAAGGGAAAGCAAGGTGCTTATGTCCCTAAACCTAAGAAAAACCCTCCAGCTAAGAAAGAGCATCTGGCTAAAGATGAGGCGTGTCACCACTGCAAGGAAGTGGGTCACTGGAGGAGGAACTGTCCTGCCTATCTTGCTGAGTTGATGAAAAAGAAGAAGAAGCAAGCCGGCGAGACCGGACCTTCAGGTATCTTCACAATAGAATTATATTCTTTCTCTAATTCAAATTCCTGGGTATATGACACTGGTTGTGGTAGTCACATCTGTAATACCCTACAGGGACTTAGAGTAAAGAAGAAACTGAAGCATGGGGCTCTCTACTTGTACTTGGGAAATGGTGTACGTGCAGCTGTAGAAGCCATTGGAAGTTTTGACTTAGTCCTGCCTTCGGGCATAGTTATTGTATTAGACAATTGTAATTTTGCACCTACTATTACTAGAGGTGTTGTTTCAGTTTCACTTTTGAAAGATAATGGATTTATCAATGTTTTCAATGATTATGGTATTTCAGTTTTTAAGAATAATGTTCATTATTTTAATGCTATTCCTTATGATGCTATTTATGAAATTGATATGCATGATCGTGTTTCAAAAGTTAATTCTATGTATGCTGTTAGCAACAAAAGAGCCAAGCCTAACTTGGACTCTACCTATCTGTGGCATTGCCGTCTTGCTCATATTGGCAAGAAACGCATTGAAAGGCTTCAACGTGAAGGGCTCTTAAAATCAAATGATGATGGATCCTTTGATAAATGCGTGTTTTGTGTTTCGGGTAAGATGACAAAGAAACCCTTTCAGCATCAAACGCAAAGGGTTGATAGTTAACAAAGGCTATGTTAAATGTAAGAATGACCTTTACATATGTATATCTCTCTTCTCTCTTTACTTATAAAATATGGTGCATATTAATTAATCTCCATTGTTTTAGGTCCTTAGGAATTAATCTAGGCCATCAAATACTGGCCTAAGTCCTTTTAATATAGCTCATTGATCTTAATTACTATGGTGATTATTTAATCTTAAAAGTTTTGACACCAAATAGACATTATTACCCTTCAAATTTTAATCTAATTACCAGTGTTTACCACTGTTTAGAATGTAGTTAGGGTTTTTAACGCTGCCTTCGTCTCCATTTTAACACGGCATAAAAAATTCAGTAGATCTCATACTTCTTGCTTCAAACACAAAATCATCAATCGATTTGCAATGAAACTAATCAGTATCATGTTGTCAAGTTTGTATCATGTTGTCAAGTTTAAATTCTAGCTTTTTTTTGTAATTTACATTCAATCAATTCATAACGTAAATCCGATATAAAGGCATTTTTAATCTGATAACGCAATTTTGACAATATACATTTCGATTTCTTCATCATCCACCAGGTAGTGCTTTTGGTTTATTTTGATTTAAGTTAGAATTAGGGTTTATATGATCGATTATCATATTCTTTTATGCTATTGATAAATGAAGTTATATGTTTTATAATTTGCGAATAGAGTTAAGGAAGATGTTTATTTTTAAATTGATTTATGTTAATTTTGATTAAGAAGTATTTGATCTATAATCTGTTTGTGGGGTATTGTGATTCAAGTGATGATGTTTTTGCAAATGAAATTTTATTAAGCTTGTGTGTATGCTTCATCATTTAAATTGTTAGATATGTGTTCTTGAGTTAGGTTGCCAACGTGCTATATTTGATGTTGTATGTTGCCTAAATGGTTTGCAGGTAATGCAGATGGTGTTGGAGATCTTAGAAGAGAAGAGCTTTACAGGGTCACTGAAATCATCATGACGTACATCATGGAGTACGGTAAGTGCCATGTCTAGGTGATACTTTTCTTGTCGAGTTAACTGTTATAGTAATCACCGTCGTACTCCATGAATTATGAAGTGATGATTCATTTGGCAAATGTTATTAGTAACTCTTTTTTCTTAAATAAATGCTTACCAGATGAATTATTGAAGCATGTGATTGTTAAAATAACTCTTAAAGTTTGGCAAGTTAATGTATATTGTGCCGAAATCTGAATTGTTAGCTGAATGATTAATGTTTTTGATCATTTTCTCATTCAATTTGTTTCATTATATATAAATTGAGCCGAATTGTTTTACGTTATTGCAGTCATTTTGATAAACATTCGTTGGTCTGTATCTGTAGGTATGACAAGTCTGACGGAGGTACTTTTGTGAATGCAGTTGTTTTGTGACATACTGTACCCCCTTTATTTGCTAAATGATGGTTTGTTCTAGAGAAAAGTACACTTTATGCAATAATGGCTTCAACGTGTATTTCTTGTGAAGAATTTGATGAGTTTTCCATCTATTTCCAAGAGCCAATATGGCTGAATATATATACTTTATCGGTTATTTTGTGTTCTTTATAGGTCAACCAATGGTTCCGTTTTATAGGTTTGAATAATATTGAAATTGAAACCCTAGATTCTATTCGTTGCTTTATTTTGACTTTGTTTTTGAGTTAAAGTTTGTATCTTTGAATGGTTTTTAATTAGGCGGTATCTTGATTTACGTATGGAAGTTCTTTTCGTTGTGAAACGATGATAATTATGAGTATTTTCATACTCATAATTATAAGAGTGAGGCTTTAAAACTGGCAACCTACATGTACAGATTTCTTGCAGTCTATGAATTTTCTGTAAGTGTTTATTTTAGTGTATCATAGTTAATTGAATTGATTCTATTTATTAGCTTTTTATATCAATTTCAACATATATATATGTTGCAAACTAACCGTGGTTCTTACAAAATACAAAAAAGAGAGTATATCTTGTGAAAGTTACATACTTTTTCAAATCCCAATTCAGTGTTCATTGATTATATTTGTATTCTATATATGCTATTTAATGGGCAGAAATACAAAGTTTGGATTATGTAATTTCTAGCTGTAGCATGTTTATCACTTCATCCAAACTGAAGTACCCCTGATTCTTGATTTACAGGTTCGATTTTTTCTTATCTTGAGTAAATATGTTGAGTTTCTTTTGTTGGGTCAAAGTAAGCTTGAGTGTAATATTGAGAATGTGATGGATTTTCAGTTTTCTGAATCAAGATACATATTTAAATAAAAAACCATTCAAAAAATGGAGCTTCTTTTGTTGGCCACATTGAGATGGAGATTGCAAACAGTGACTCCATTTTCTTTTTTTGATTCTTTCATTAGGAAGCTAAATTGTTATCAACAAATTACTAAATCTTTAATTTTGAGATCGACCCACTAATTTTCCATTGTAAAAAATATCAGCATTTGTTCAAAATCTTCACCTAAAGGGTTGGCCCTTTCTGCTAAGATCCAGGTAGTGACATTTATCATTTATCATACAAAATTTTCATATATATAAGTTTGATAATATTGGTCCATCTTATGGTAGGTATTAGATTTAGTTTTAACACGATGTATAAACTTACATGAGAGGACTGTAAGCTGATGTCTACATAAACGTGACGGTATACCTTATTTAGGTGAGGTTTGGTCGGGCATATCTACCAAGTGACGCTTTAGCTGGTATGTTACTGTACTCAATTGTTTTTTATTTGTTTTAAGAACAAGTAAAATGTTGCTAAATAGTAAAAACTACTGCTATTGTTATTAGGTTGTGAAGTTTAACATTGCATTAGTTTTTGTGTAGAATGTTGCATTTGACATGGTTTATGGTCCAATTCTCGCAAAAGGTCCGAATCCAGGTATGCTCATTGTGTCTTTAGATAGAATGTACCACTATATTCATACTTGAAAATTTTTATGCTCATGTGAATGTTCTTTAAATTGAATCGTTTTACTATGTGGCATTTTTGCTTTTACGTTCTGTTCAAAATTCTCAGAAGCATTTTGATGTACAAGTATAATGTTGAAGGCTCAAACCACTTATCTTTATGTGTATGTACTTTGTGTAGATGTTGGAATTTTAACACGTCGACTTCTGAATGAGTGAATTTGGGTTGTGTTTTATCTTAAACATTTCAAATAGAGAGGATCAGGTGAACTTGATTAAATGGGTCCAATGAGTTGAAAGTAAACAGTTCTTTTTATGCACAGAACCTACAAAATATTTTATTCATAGATTTGGATTATCTTTATTGTAATAATATTTTTCATTATTACCTTTTCTGTGACACCCGGCATTTTAGGCCATCATTATTATGCCTCATTATATCGTTAATATATGTATTAGTCAGAAATATAGGACTAAGTACATATACTCATTTCGTATATTTATATATACACGAACCCGATTTATTTAAATTGCGCGACAATCTCTCGGATGGAACCCGAAAGTACAAACATAGACGTTAGTGACAAAACTTTTATAAATAATGTGTTATCTTTGAAAATAAACATTATTTACTCGGATAATATTAAATCATTTAAAAACACATTTCGTTTTAGTTAAAACGCATTTTACGCGACGAAACCACGCGAAACACATCCGACAAACTTAATTAGAACCAAGTTATATATTTTATGACTTGAATAAAGTATTTTTATAAAATACTTTCGTTAAAAATGTTTCGCATACACGTTAACAAATTTTAATATTTAAAAATATTACGAAATTTATACGATCGGGTAAATGAACACGGGCTTCAACTCCACAAATTGGGGACAAAAGTCACCAACCTTTCCCCTCTTTTTGACATAAGCCGACCCCAAACCCCCTCCTTTCTCATTTCATTTTTCCATTTTCTTTCTACCAAAAACACACCTCCATCTATCTCTCTCTCGGTTTTCATCTCCAACCAAAACAAAAACAACAACAACAAATCGGCAACAACAACAACAGATCTTAATCACCATCATCATCATCATCATCATCTTCATCATCTTCATCATCGTTCCACCATCATCATCTCCATTCGGTCACCATCTTCATCTGTAAGAAATCCTTCACTTTTCTTTAAATTTCGTGTTTAGAAACACTAAAAATATCATGTTTTAACATTACACCAACGAGATTTGGTCCAAAAATAGGTTAGATTGTGTTTTTGGGTGAAAAAAGCTCGATCAGTCCATTGTGTCGCAGAGGCCCAAAAACAGTGTTGCGACATAGCCAACGTCGCAGGTTAATGTCGCAATAATTAATTATGTCGCATGGTGCGACACAAGCCATTAAGTCGTAGCAAATCCGAACGTCGCACATAGCGGCGTAACAAACTATGTCGCATTAAATTGTGAACGTCGCACATAGTGACACAATCTCCTATGTCGCACCTAGTGTCGCAGCTAGTGTCGCAATTCTTAGAACCTTAAAAACACATGTTTTTCACTAAGTGTCGAGACTAAGATTTTACCACTTGATTTTACTCCGAATTTGGATTTCGGATGCGTTTTTACTAAAGCAAAGTAGTAAAAATAAAGCTCGACCCCAGCCAGGGGCTCTGACCCTTGGACCCCGCTAGGGGTTGCCACCCATTGGACCCCGCTACCAGGGGCGCTGCCCCCGGACCCCCGTACACAATTTCCTACTTTATAAAATGCAATGAAACGAATATAGTAATAATGTTTTTCAAAGATTATTGTTATTACAAACCGTCACCAACGGGCCATACATAATTCCAAAACTTAAACAACAAATACATACTTACTCGACACGCTCAGTCAAAACCGATTAGTATCTTACTTATATAACCTCACGTGTTTAGGACACTAGGAGGTTACTATTGTGATGACACGCGTATCGTAGGAACGCTAACAACTCACATGTAAGTTCATAGCCCCACATCTTAATCTGTTTTACTGATTTTGGGGTGAGAATGCATACTCGATTTACTCGTTTTTCATTGTTTAATGAATATATAAATCAATTAACTGACGTTTGGGATAAATATGTTATGATTTAACATCCATGAATTTTCTTAATATACTTAGATATATTAAGTATCCTAGAGCTCGAAAATACCTAGACTCGTACAGGTACAACTTTCTAGGGACTATAGGTCTCCCTACACTTATGCTCTACAATCATTAAGTTTATGCTAGTACTTAAGTGAACATCGCCTAGAGGCATCATCTCACTAGTTAAATTTGGAGTTACGAATACATGAAGGTAGCATACATTAGTTTAGTACATTATACTATTCCTCGATATCTAAGTGATGATTATAATTTCTTAGACGTATTATGCTACACCCGATATCTAAGTGATGCCCATACATACTTAGATACATTGTGCCACTCTTGAATGTTATGTGATAATTGTGAGTACTTATTTATGGTACACTTTTTACAATATTACCATCGGGTAACACATTTGGCTAATCATTGTATTGTGATTACACGTGGACTATATATGATGTATATACTCTGTTAAGCACGTTGTGCTACTTCCGGGCACTTGTTGCCACTTTCGGGCATGTTAATGCTACTTCCGGGCTCTGTAAGCTACTTCCGGGCACGATGTGCTATTTCCGGGCACGATGTGCTACTTCCGGGCACATTGTGCTACTTCCGGGCATATTAATGCTACTTCCGGGCTCTATGAGCTACTTCCGGGCACTGTGTGCTACTTTCGGGCACTATGTGCTACTTCCGATAAACATATGCATGCTATCTATATAAACATGCACACTTGATATGCATACCTGATTATACAGTTTAGACACATAATGCTACTTCCGATATACTTATGCATACTCTAAGCCAGGTGGCATACTATTACCATAGTACATTTCATTGGAATCATACGGCAAACACATATTGCGGTAGTGCAACACCATACTTCTGGCGACATATTAGTACCTTATTTCTAGTAATATAGCACAACTGTTTGGGACACATAAGACATACGTTCCTAATATTGCGGGGGAGTGATATCGCGTAAAAGTCATATTTTTACTACCGATATCTCTCTCATTCTAGAACGATCCTTGGCATTTTCACTCAAATATGGCACAAATCAGTAACATTATGCCAAGATGGTCAAAACAAGGTTGCACGATAAAAATCAAGCAAAACGGATGAAAAACGAAGATTCCACACACGTTTGAAGATTCAAGGCATCAAAACGAGATTTTAAGACAAAAATGCCCTCCACCAACATCCATTCTGTCCAAGATGTTCGTTTTCAAAATACGAATCCAACAGAAGAAGAATCAACTAAAACGGATAAAGAATGAACATTCTACGCCCGCTGGAAGATCCAAATGATTCGTACGCAATATCTAGATCTAGGGACCTCATCTCAGGGCCTATCCTATGTCAAAATCTTCGTTTTTGAATTACAAATCCAACAAAAAAAGAATCGACGCAAACGGACGCATAACGAAGAAAACACGCACTAATCAAGAAACGAAGCAAAAGAAGGCGAAATGGGGCGGGGGTGGGCCAGCCGCCGCCGGCCACCACACCACCGCCGCTGGCCACCCTTGCCCCGCATCAGTTTCCGTTTTTGGCAACTTTTGGTACCTGGTGCGCCTACTTTTCGTGTTGTACAGTACCCGGTGCGCCTACTTTTCGTGTTGTACGGTACCTGGTGCACCCTTTTGGCTACCTTTTACTAACATGCACCTCTTGATGTTAATGTGAGCCAAAGCTCACCTACAAATAGGAGGCTTAAGGCTCCATTTCAAAATGTCCCATATGCACTAGTCATATTACTTTCTTACTTTCTCATTCTACTTTCTTACTTTAAATTTAGCATTAGATTAGTTTAGCACTTTGTTTAGAGTAGAAACAAAGCTAGGAACGTTTTGTAATCTCTGGTGTACGCTTGGAGTTACGCTCATTAATTCAAGTCTATTCCTTCTCGCATATTAATCTCGGTTATTTCTATCCTTATCTATCTTAATTAAATATGTTTGCTTTAATTATGTTAGATATCGTTTATGCCATGATTAGCGAGTAGATTACTATTGTATTTGTTGTGATGTAGTTAGTACATATAATTGTGGGATGACTTTAAATATGTCGTGAAATAATACGATGGCCCCGATTCGAATGATTACTCGGTATAGTATTGGAAATGCTTTTGAGCATAGTACAAATATATGGAAGCCGGTAACGACCGAAGGTAGTTGTATTATGGATCGACGTTATAAAATTGGAAACTTTGTGAACGGACTTATCTTGTGATTTTAAACCTAAAACTTACATTCACCTTTCGATTAACAAACGTGATTGTAACCCTGTAAAGAGGAGTCGCGAACCTCAATACTCGGTCAATAGTTATCTGTGTAAAAACTATGTTTTTAATTGTAACGTCATGCGAACATTATAAAATGCAGTGTGATTACGTGGACTTGCCATGAGTATCGTACACTTTCGATCACAATGTACTTATCATGTAAACATCGCGAAGCAATTAAACTCACAACGGAAACATCGGTAAACGATTAAATACGATGTGAGCTACCATAGCATTTTCCGACATGGTCTGGGTTTAACTTTCTGTAAAAAGCCGTCGACATTTTAATTAGTTGTTTTAGTTTAGATTAGATTAGATTAGGTAGGCTATAGGCTAAATGACCATTTACGAAAACCTAGGGATTTGTTAATTGTATTGAGAAAGGCAAGTTTGAAATCCAACTTAAACTGGTACTTTTTCCTAAAAACCATGAAACCTAAAGTACGGTATGCAAGAAACCTAAATGTTTTCCCTCGTTTATCACGCTTAAGTTTCATGGATAGAAATTGATTAAATAAGTCCGGACACAAGTTCTAAGTTAGTTGTTTAATGGATTCATAATCATTGTGGTATTAAGAACGGCTAGACATGTTATGGACTTGCTACTCTATTCCTTCGCCCACGAGCGAATACGTTCAATAATATGGGCCACTGACTCCCTCACAGGAGAGTGTGGAGAGTTGAGCATTGTCTGTCTTGTCAGAATCATGATACCTTAGTTCATGGTGACATATTAGTTGATAACCGACTAATAAGGAATCTATTGGTTATACCATAAGTTAATGAATCTCATAAGCAACCCAATTTAGTTAATCATTTTCCCGTAAGAGTCATCATCCCATGATTATTAACTAACGAACTCACAACAAATACTACTTTGCATTATCTGACATCTTATTACATTTTATTCGCTTTATTTAGTTTACTTAATTAACTGAACCAAAACCCCCAACGCACTCTTTTAAAACATTTACTAGAAAATAAAGATTGATTGGATCACCTCCGTTTCAATTCAGTTTCTCTTTAAGAACGACTCTAGGTCCAACGTACCGCCTACTAACCCTTTGGTTCAGTACTAGTAAGTTACACTTAGACCCCAGCAATTATAAATTTTTAAACATCCGTTGACCGTTCGTAAAAAGACGAGCGCAACAAGTTTTTGGCGCCGCTGCCGGGGAGACTAACTGTCTGATACAGAGGCCCAACCAATCCCAATTCTAGTAAACCCTTAGGATAAAACCTTCTAAAAAAAAAAACACAAAAACATTTCCTTTATTGTTTATTTTCTTTATTATCTTTTCTTTTAGTGTATGACCTGTTCCCCTAGATCTGCACCACTGTTTAACTTTCCCGATCCAGAACTTATAATACGCATTATTCGACGAGAAAAGAAGCAATCTGCACTTAAGCAAGCAATGGCTGAAGCATCACTCTCGCTGACAATAGTAAACCCTCTATCGAAGGAAAAGGAGGACCAATTCTCTACCCTGAAACCCCTGGTCAATCTTTCGAGCTTAAACACCACATCATCCAACTAATCCAAAACTACTGTCAATTCCATGGATTGCCCAGTGATGACCCAAACTCTCACCTCGACAAGTTCATCTCTCTTTCAAATTCCTACAAGCAAAACGGAATTGGCCAAGATACAATCCGTTTATACCTTTTCCCTTATTCGCTCACCCATCATGCACAAACATGGTTTGAAGGTTTAGAGACCGGCTCTATCCCTTCATGGACTGCGATGGCGACAAAGTTCCTGACCAAGTACTTTCCGCCCTCTAAACAAACCAAACTCCGAAATGACATCATGAGCTTTCGACAAGCTTTCGATGAGTCATTATATACCACATGGGAACGATTCAAAGGAGCCTTGAAGAAATGCCCTAATCACCGACTCGATAAGTCTGCACAATTGTGCACCTTCTACAATGGTTTAGATCCTAACCACCGAACTACCCTCGATGCTGCTGCACAAGGAAGCTTCATGGCAAAAACCGACGAAGAAGGATGGAACCTTATAGAAAACATATCTATGCATCACCACGATTGGAATTCTGGAGATCATTCAACATCTTCCACACCTATCGCTGCTGCAAACCCGATTCCGGTCGAAGCAATTAAGGCACTAACAGAGAAAATGGACTCTCTCGTTAAACAGTTTGGAGAACTTAAGAAACAACAGCACCAAGTACACCAAGTGCAAGTATGTCAACACTGCACTAACCCACAACCATCTGCAGAATACCAAGTTGAATATGAAGAAGCAGATGGCACCGTCTAATATGCTCAGTTTCCAGCTCGACCACCCGGTTTCAACCAAAACAACAACCAACCTAGAGGACCTCCCTTTCCGCCGAGAAACAACCAACAACCATACCAACCCTGATACCCACCTAGATATCCACCCTACCAACAGCAACCACAACTTTCTTATAATCAACCCCTTGCACTTCCTGCACCCACTTCCGACACAAACCAAACCACTGAACAAACCACCAAGACAAATGCCCCAGCTTCAAGTTCAGACGACGCCTTCACCCAATTCATGCAAGGTCAACACCTGCTCAACCAAAAGACGTCCGCTAGACAAGATCAAGCCGACCTCTTCATGAGAAATCAATTGGCTGTGCTAAAGAATTTGGAAGCTTAAATTGGACAATTGGCACAACGTCTTGAGAATAGATCCCGAGGAAGTTTGCCCAGCAACACAGTTCAAAATCCGCATGTTGAGGAAGCAAAGCAACTTACAACTCCAAAGGAAGCAGCTACTACTCCACCTGCTGCTGTTCCAATAAAGGAAGAATCAAAGGTCAAGATACTAGCTGTGGAAACAATGAACAAAGAGGTTAGAATCCCTTACCCCGCTAGACTTAAAGTTCAACCTAAGAAACTGTCATCCTTTAAGTTAGATGGAAAATTCCTTGATACCATGTCTAGAGTTCCTGGTCGTAATAAGTATATTAGAAAATTGCTATCCACCAAAGATAAATTGCCTGAAGTGAACAACATTCCCCTTAGTTCTGAAACTTCAGCCCTACTTAAAAATAGCCTTCCCGAAAAACTAGGAGATACTGGTAGATTCACACTCCCTTGTTCTATCTACAATTCCGGAAATATGAGTGCTTTAGCCGACTTAGGAGCCAGCATTAACCTTATGCCCTACTCCCTGTTTAAGAGGCTAGAACTTGAAAACTTGAAACCTACTAAGATGATCGTCCAGCTAGCCGACCAATCTGTTAGATACCCCAAGGGAATAGCTGAGAATGTCCTTGTTCAAGTTGACAAATTTTTCTTTCCAATGGATTTCGTGGTAATGGATATCCACGAGGACATAAACATCCCAATTATCCTTGGAAAACCATTCATGAATACAACTAGAGCAGTGATTGATGTGTATAACCACACGATTGTTTTACGGTCGCATGGTGAAAGCATCACTTACAAGATCGACCAACCGGAATGCACCCCAGAAGAGGAAGAATGTTGTGCTATATCAACAGGAAAAGTCTGTTCCGATGATGAATCAGAACCAGAGGAGGAACCACAATTCACCCGATCATCAGTTCTCATTTTTGACACTGAATATGACCCAGAAGAGGAAGAATACGAGGAAGCAGATGAAGAAATTGAATCTGATCCTGAGGAGAAAGAAGAAGAGGAAGAGGAAGAAATGGAAGAAGATGAAGATCACACTGATTCGCCACAAATGGCCGAAGTTAAAAGGATACAAAACTGCGATGATTACTCTTCATCTGAAGAATCAGTTGATTACGGAGTCATCCGTCAAGAGCTCAGATCCTCTCATCTTAAAAGAATGGGAAACATCCTTAATTCCTATCTCGATCCATCAAAAACCTTCACCAGAACCCGACTTCGAGACATAGAAATCTTTGAAGAAGGACTCTGATCATCACCACACCCAGACCAGTATGCTAAGCTTTTACAGAGAATTTCAGCATATAAGGCACGTCAACCAGGAAGCTTTGCCGAAGAGAACATCCATGACATAACAACCGAAGTCCGAACCATCGAAATCGATAGTTCTCGACCCTTCAACAACGCACCTTCAGACGAAGAATTCCACCAATTTCCCGATTCACGTGAAAAAGACTCCGACTGCAACAGTGAATGTGATGACGACTACGTCAACATCACTCTTGATGAACGCTCTAATCCACAACCTCCTCTTGCTCCACCAAATTCCCCTGCCATCACAACCGAAAGATTAGAGATCCCTCTCATAGACACTCACGAAGAAATGATTGACCTAATTGATGAGAATGAAGATGTGCGCGTCATTGTGGAGGCTATCAAAGAGTCAACCAACAACTATACCACCGCCCAAAGGCACCTGATAAGAAAAATTTATCGAGAGTATGATTCATACCTCGCCAATCATGGAGAACCAATACCCCAGACTCTAATCCGACATATTCAAGCATTCTCCGATTCCCTTCAAGAACAACTCAACAGAGAAGCTCAACAGCCCGAAAGACCTAACTACCCAATGGGAGAAGTCGAGTTCTACAGCAACCAAAGGCAAATATACCAAAAAGTATATTGCGCTTTAGCCGGATCAGCTTTTCCTTATTCCGCAAGTCAGAAGGCTACACTGGCATCCATGAGGACTCATCTTGAAAGAGCAACTAGAAATCCACAGAACTATGCCGACATCAGAATGGTGGGAGATCTTAGAACCCTTTTAGATCTCATCGAGACTGGAGAGCACCTCACAGCCACAGAGAATTATAGGATCGTCATTCACTCCACCATTGGTCATCATGTGGAGCTGATAATTGACGAGCTGAACCAGTCGGCATTTGAAGAAGACACTCGTGACATACCAATAGTCTTTTCACAAATGTCACAAGTCAACTTAGCATCATATGTAGTAAGTCGAATTCGCGGAATGTGCACTGAAAAAGTGGAAGAGATCGATGCTTATCGTGATGGATATCGCGAGATATTCGCCAAACTGATCTACATCTTTTTCGACTCGGATTTTCCCTTCAACCATGAACAGCATGAACTAATCAGACAAGTGTGCCAAGCAACCAGATCTTTCGGAGGAGACCCTTGGGCCAATGATTTTGAAGAAGTGAAAACCGAATTCATGGCTTTAATCGCCTCGATAGGAAGAAACCACCCACAGCGTGAAATTGTTCGAACTTACACCTGCACTCGAATTGACCCTAACGGACCAGTTACAAGAGCAGTTCCATACATCTGCTATGGAATGGCAATTCTCAACCGACTCGCCACCGATCACTTCAAAAGCTTCAGAATGCTATCCACCAACCCACCAACTCTCATTGCTGACATGATAGAGCAATTCCTACAATACTATCCACCACGATACTCTCTACCAAGAAACCACAGTGACCACGCCACCACTACGGATGCATCAAGCATCATCTGAAGAAGAAAAGGACTAAGTCGAGCTCTCGACTTTAAAAGAGCGCTTCTCGGGAGGCAACCCGTGTTTGTTTTTACATTTCTGCAATTTTACTTTCCAAGAAGTGATGAAATCTCCGACTATCTTTCACACTCGGATCATACAAAGAATGCTCCATCCTGCAAGGAAGCATCAACAACCAAAGAATAGTATATCCGACGTGTTCACACTCACGAGACCAATCACAAAAAGACTTGATCAAGAATGCACCAAAGAAGACAAAGACCGGCAGATGCAACCAAAGGAATACTGCAACTACCGGGGAGTACTTCTATGCCATCTCTTTAAATATGACATATCCATTATGCTTATCACTAAGTGTGGGATTCAAACCCAACACACACACTGAAAGAATGAATCTTAGATGTTTAAAACCCTAAGTGTGGGATTTTACCCCATTCAGAGCTTAGTATAACATCGAGGACGATGTTCCTTTAAGTGTGGGATAGCAGTAGTTGCACTACTGTTAAATGGACATTGGTATATGCTTGATCCTAAAATTGTTGCTCTTTATAAGACCCTGCTTTCCCATAAAAGTAAACAAAAATTTTCAAAATTAAGTTAAAAATATGTTGAAAATGAAAAATTTTAAGGAATGATTTACTTTGGGGAAGAAGAAAAAAATAAAATACAAATTCTTTTGAAAAACTAGTTTAGTAATCCCATAAAGAGCATCGCATGACTAAGCACACAACAAACCAACTTTCGATTCATGAGGTATCTTGAGCCATATGAAAAGCATTCACTTTTAATACTTCACTTTTTCGATTCTTGAGTGTGCCGATGTATGCGTTTAGAATCAGAACTTGCTCCTGTAATGCATTTCGAAGCCAAACTAGTGAGTAAAAAGGAGATCGAATCACATCATTCTTGAACCCTTCTATACACCCCAAAATAAACACGTCATCCCGTACCTACTCAAAAAGCATCCCTCAAACTTCATAAAGAGTTTCAAAGATGAAAGAAGAAAAGCTACAAGGATACGAAGTCAAAATTACCCAAGAAAACTCGAAGAAAAGAAAGTCAAATGGAGAAGAAGACTCCTCCCTAAAGAAAAAGGCGTCAATCCTCCCGAAAATTCAAAAATTTCAGCTTTCCACTTCACCAAAAAGAAAACCTATGAAAAACCCAACAAAACCCCCTCTCACATCACCCTACATCACTCCCCTAGAATGATTGTGGCTAGATCGACTTCACGCTCACCCCCAAAAAAAAAAGGGGGTAACGATTTGATTCTCGATCAAGCCTATGACGATAAACGATGCATGACTAGCGTTCTGAGTGATTGATAATACTAGAATAGGAAACCCTAAACACTTTGAGTGATTGGAGTGACCACCTTGAGAGGATCGCCTAGTCATGTATCAAAGATCAATGATCAAAAGCATGCTCCTAAAGATTACAACCTTGCTTTCTAAAATATCAAATATCTTTATTTTTCCAAAAACCCCATGTAGTAAAAAATTCCGTCTTAAAATATTTCATTATCTGCTTATCTTTAACCATGTTGAAAATGAGTTTGCTTGAGGACAAACAAAGTTCTAAGTGTGGGATACTTGATATCGCGTAAAAAGTCATGTTTTTACTACCGATATCTCTCTCATTCTAGAACGATCCTTGGCATTTTCACTAAAATATGGCACAAATCAGTAACATTATGCCAAGATGGTCAAAACAAGGTTGCACGATAAAAATCAAGCAAAACGGATGAAAAACGAAGATTCCACACACGTTTGAAGATTCAAGGCATCAAAACGAGATTTCAAGACTAAAATGCCCTCCACCAACATCCATTCTGTCCAAGATGTTCGTTTTCAAAATACGAATCCAACAGAAGAAGAATCAACTAAAACGGATAAAGAATGAAGATTCTACGCCCGCCGGAAGATCCAAATGATTCGTACGCAATATATGGAGCTAGGGACCTCATCTCAGGACCTATCCTATGTCAAAATCTTTGTTTGTGAATTACGAATCCAACAAAAAAAGAATCGACGCAAACGGACGCATAACGAAGAAAACACGCACGAATCAAGAAACGAAGCAAAAGACGGCGAAACGGGGTGGGGGTGGGCCAGCCGCCGCCGGCCACCACACCACCGCCGCCGGCCACCCTTGCCCCGCCTCGGTTTCCGTTTTTGGCAACTTTTGGTACCTGGTGCGCTTACTTTTCGTGTTGTACAGTACCCGGTGCGCCTACTTTTCGTGTTGTACGGTACCTGGTGCACCCTTTTGGCTACCTTTTACTAACATGCACCTCTTGATGCTAATGTGAGCCAAAGCTCACCTATAAATAGGTGGCTTAAGGCTCCATTTCAAAATGTCCCATATGCACTAGTCATATTACTTTCTTACTTTCTCATTCTACTTTCTTACTTTAAATTTAGCATTAGATTAGTTTAGCACTTTGTTTAGAGTAGAAAGAAATCTAGGAACGTTTTGTAATCTCTGGTGTACGCTTGGAGTTACGCTCATTAATTCAAGTCTATTCCTTCTCGCATATTAATTTCGGTTATTTCTATCCTTATCTATCTTAATTAAATATGTTTGCTTTAATTATGTTAGATATCGTTTATGCCATGATTAGCGAGTAGATTACTATTGTATTTGTTGTGATGTAGTTAGTACATATAATTGTGGGATGACTTTAAATATGTCGTGAAATAATACGATGGCCCCGATTCGACTGATTACTCGGTATAGTATTGGAAATGCTTTTGAGCATAGTACAAATATATGGAAGCCGGTAACGACCAAAGGTAGTTGTATTATGGATCGACGTTATAAAATTGGAAACTTTGTGATCGGACTTATCTTGTGATTTTAAACCTAAAACTTACATTCGCCTTTCGATTAATAAACGCGATTGTAACCCTGTAAAGAGGAGTCGCGAACCTCAATACTCGATCAATAGTTATCTGTGTAAAAACTATGTTTTTAATTGTAACGTCATGCGAACATTATAAAATGCAATGTGATTACGTGGACTTGCCATGAGTATTGTACACTTCCGATCACAATGTACTTATCATGTAAACATCGCGAAGCAATTAAACTCACAACGGAAACATCGGTAAACGATTAAATACGATGTGAGCTACCATAGCTGTAACACCCCCAAATTCGTTGATTTAGATTAGCGGAAGCATTTAGTTTGAGCACGGGGGTGCCACAATAACAAAGCATGCATACGTATCAGAGCATATGATTAGAACAGAACATATATATTAAGATGCCAAGAGTAATAGTTACAAAGTTTACGATTCATCGAATCGTATAAGTAGTTAAGTTGTACAAAAGTGGATTTCGTAAATATGACTAAACAGTTTTAGTTATACAAAAGAAATCCATATGTTTCAAAAAGTTGGCATCCTAAATCTTCAAAGGTCGCGTAGATTTCCAGTTGTGCAGGCGGTCCTTACATGTGCAGCTAATTCCCTGAAAAACATAGTAAAAGTCAACAACGAGGTTGAGTGAATTCACAGGTTTTATGTTTACAATAATAGTTGGTAGTTCGAAATGTTACACCAAATAGTTATCGTCATCACGATCAAGTAAGGTTTTGTGGAATGTTATCCAAAGAATGCAGTTCACAGTTTAAGTGGGATGTTACCCAAAATACAGTTTAAGTTTCGTAGGAAAGCAGTATCCTATTAGTTTACCCAAGAAGTAGGGATTTAAATTGTTTATCCAAGAAGTAGTGTTTAAAATGTTTGCCCAAGATGTAGGGACTTTCCAAGTGTGCCCAAGAAGTAGGGACTAAATCGTTTGTCCAAGAAGTAGGACCCATCAGTATCTGCCCAAGAAGTAGGGACTTCTATGTATGTGCCCAAGACGTAGGGACTTGTATAAGTTGTGTCCAAGAAGTAGGACTGGCATCCAAGACGTAGGACCCATCTGCTCAAGAAGTAGAGCCTTCATCCAAGACGTAGGATGGCACCTTGCCCAAGAAGTAGGGACTTTCTGTTTGCCCAAGATGTAGGGACTTTCTGTGCATGCGTGCCCAAGACGTAGGGACTTTCTGTGTGTTTATGAAAATGTTGTTTCATAAAAGCTAGTAAATAAAAGTGTGTAGCTGGTCGTTCTCCAGCATGTTCTCAGTTTAGTTTTCGTATGAAATACCATTTCATAAATAATAGTTATAATCGTTTGACCGCAGTCACAAATAGTTAGCACAATGTATATCACAACAGTTATATAAAAGTTTGCTCACGTAGCAAAAGCGTTGACTATGTTTTCCACCCCTGTACAAAAGCAGTTAAAACAGTAAAAGTAGGGGCTGTGAACTTACTTGTTGAGTTAAGTAATGTGCGAGTGCTAGCAAAGCCTAAAGCCCAAGTATAGTCCAGAATCTCCTAACGCCCTAAACGTTTGAGATTTAATAAGTACGTGGATGTCTAAGTCTGACCATCCATGCTAGTGTTCACGCAACTAAATTATGTCCAAAATGTTTGTTTAACGTTTACGTTTGTATTTCGCAGTTGTGAAAATGTATACGACTCGTTGGTAATAGTTTGAAATCACGATTTCAATAAAATAAGTTTGTTTGAAATGTCTGTACAGTTCGTATATCGTATCATGTGTAAGTATTCGTTTCCGGTTAAGTTCGACACTTAGTGGGAAAAATGATTTGCAAGTTGAGTTTCGCAAGTTGAGTTTCGCAAGTTGAGATTTCGCAAGTTGAGATTTCGCAAGTTGAGTTTCGCAAGTTGAGATTTCGCAAGTTGAGATTTCGCAAGTTGAGTTTCGCAAGTTGAGATTTCTCGCGAGTCGAGTTGAGATTTCTCGCGAGTCGAGTTGAGATTTCTCGCGAGTCGAGTTGAGATCCACGAGTCAAGTGGACTCGCAAGTCAAGTCGACCCGTAAGTCAAGTCGACCCGCAAGTCAAGTCGACTCGCAAGTCAAATCTCGACTCGCGAAATTCGTCAGATTTGGATCTCGGCTCGCGAAACTGGCTGTTCAGCGATTTTTATGCAAATTTCGACTTTTAAAGCGTTTTCGAAGGTGTTTTTGGACATAATAAGTTGATATAACACTAATACATGGTAGATTAAGCATTATAAACACTAAATATCAAAGAAATATCAAAATCTAAGAGTTTGCGGGATTGTCGGGATCTTACAAAGTTTACGCGAGAGAAATCCGAGAAGATGGAAGTGTAGATCTCGAGTCCGTGATCGTTTTCCTCTAAATGAGTTAGTCGATTTGAGGTCGTTTGATTGTAGTTTTTGGCGTTTTTGTGTGGTTTTTGGTGGTGGTTTTTGTGATGGAGGTTTTGAGAGAGAGAGAGAGAGGAAAAAAAAGAAGATGGTGATGAAAAATGAAGTGGGAAAAGGGAGGTGGAGCCGGTTTTGGTTCCTCCAAAACGAGAGGGGACTTTGTCCCGCTTTTGTGGTATTTAACCCGTGTTCGTTTACCCGATCGCTAAACGTTTAAATAAATTTTAATTTGGTAACTTTTTAAATATGTATTGGAATATATTTTTAGTTGGGATAATTTATAGAATCAATTTAGTTGAATCATAAATTTTTATAACTTTGTTTTATTTTAATCGTTTGCGCGTTTAATATTTTAACTCACTTAAACTTCGTTCGTACGATACAAAATGCCTTGTAAATATTATCGGCATAATATTTAATAATTAATAATGTTATTTAATAATTTCGTATTATCAAATAATTTTGTCCACCAACAGTCGTATATTTTTGTCGCGTTTGTTCCAATCGTTTTGCGTGTAATTATAAAAATTACGAATCGTATAATAGTACGCGTATTATCTAGTTGGGCTTTGCTAGACTTACCTCTAAAATGTGTTGTGAATTCACTCAAGTAGGGAATTAGCCTAATAATGCAAGCGATTAACGTTAATAATCGCGTTTAAATTTGCGGGGTGTTACATTCTCCCCATGTTAGAGAAATCTCGTCCCGAGATTTAAAATCAAGTCGGATCGCCCGCGGCGTATGTTCTCCGAATAAGTCACGTCGTCAATAATAATACCAATTTGCGTGGCGCTCAATTGTTGCCAGAAAAGTTTTAACGATTTAGTATACTCGCGGTATAGTTTAGTATGTTCCGGCAGTAGTAGTAGTTTATGTGGCGTTCTAAGTTGCCATGAAAGTTCAAACAGTTTAAGTATGCTAGTGCATAATTCAATAAGTTGTGTGTTTCGTTTCGTGGTCAAAGTTTACCAAGCGTTGAGTTCGAATCGACGTTCGAATAGTACATCGTTAAAACGTAGTCTAAGTTGACTAAGACGTATTGATGTCGATGTAGGAAATCTTGTCGTGTATCCCTTGTTCTGAGAATTGTACGCGCGTCCAGGCGTTGTCGGTGCGTAAACGTTACGGTTGTAGTCCAAAATGATAAACAGTTGTCAAAACAGTTGACGGTTCGAAATGTTCAGTTTGTTGTCCCGGTTGCGGTCAAATCATGACAAAACGTTTGTTTGGACCCAGTAGATAAGTTTGATTGTAAATCGTTCGTTGTTTAATTATAAACAAATTTGTGTAAATCGTTGACATTCAGTCAAATAGTGATCAATTCGTGATCAATGAGTAAATTTATGTTGGGTATACGTGGTTAAACCTTGTCCCGTGTAAATCATTTGAAAAACTCTTCGTTTAGATATTTCGTTAGAAAACTTTGCCAAAAGTCTGACATGTTGTTTGTTGTGATTCATCAATTCGTGTTCGTTTAGAAAAATCATTCTGGTAATTAATTAGTAGGAAAATCTTCCAGTATAGTGGTTTGTGAAATAAACATTTCAAATATAGTTCATAGGTTTTTGTTTCGATAAAGTTTGCTACTCGTGTTTCGTTTCGCAAGGTTAGGTCCGATCACCCGAGTGATTGTGTGAGACTCCGTCTCGATTATCTGGTAGTAGTACATAGCTAGGTTTCATTCGCATAGTACCTGAAAGGCTCGTAAATCTCCGATGTATATACGATCTCTGTTTGTTTCCCACCCGTCTATCCGGTTGGTGAGTCGTCGGTTCCATTCGTTAAACGTTTAGTACAATTTCGTTAAATCGTTAGAGAGCAAGAGTTTGTTTACAAAGTGGTCAACTCGACCGAATAGTTGTCAAACGTGACTGAGTATTAGTTCAAATAGTAGCCAACGCTAAAGTAGAAAATGTGAAGAATGAGGGTTCACATGTTTTCAGTTTTTCGAGTATCAAGAAAAGTTGTCGAATCCCCATCACGTATCTTACGACTATGAAACACCCATATGTACTTCGTATAATATAATCACGTTGGCCAGGCGTCATTATATGATGCTAAATACATACTTCTTTTCATCAATCGCTTGACACGATCCGGTTCACATGAGATCGGAGTACAAGGAACGAGTCGAATGTGGTGAATAGATCACGCGTATCGAAGTATCGTAACGATAGTTTAGAGGTATGTAAATGCGTGTATGCACGTGCGTTCTAGCCAAGGCTATAGTCTAGGTCTCTAGGTCTCTAAGTCACCTAAAGTTTCCTAGTTCGCTATAACCATTGGCTCTGATACCAATCTGTAACACCCCCAAATTCGTTGATTTAGATTAGCGGAAGCATTTAGTTTGAGCACGGGGGTGCCACAATAACAAAGCATGCATACGTATCAGAGCATATGATTAGAACAGAACATATATATTAAGATGCCAAGAGTAATAGTTACAAAGTTTACGATTCATCGAATCGTATAAGTAGTTAAGTTGTACAAAAGTGGATTTCGTAAATATGACTAAAAAGTTTTAGTTATACAAAAGAAATCCATATGTTTCAAAAAGTTGGCATCCTAAATCTTCAAAGGTCGCGTAGATTTCCAGTTGTGCAGGCGGTCCTTACATGTGCAGCTAATTCCCTGAAAAACATAGTAAAAGTCAACAACGAGGTTGAGTGAATTCACAGGTTTTATGTTTACAATAATAGTTGGTAGTTCGAAATGTTACACCAAATAGTTATCGTCATCACGATCAAGTAAGGTTTTGTGGAATGTTATCCAAAGAATGCAGTTCACAGTTTAAGTGGGATGTTACCCAAAATACAGTTTAAGTTTCGTAGGAAAGCAGTATCCTATTAGTTTACCCAAGAAGTAGGGATTTAAATTGTTTATCCAAGAAGTAGTGTTTAAAATGTTTGCCCAAGATGTAGGGACTTTCCAAGTGTGCCCAAGAAGTAGGGACTAAATCGTTTGTCCAAGAAGTAGGACCCATCAGTATCTGCCCAAGAAGTAGGGACTTCTATGTATGTGCCCAAGACGTAGGGACTTGTATAAGTTGTGTCCAAGAAGTAGGACTGGCATCCAAGACGTAGGACCCATCTGCTCAAGAAGTAGAGCCTTCATCCAAGACGTAGGATGGCACCTTGCCCAAGAAGTAGGGACTTTCTGTTTGCCCAAGATGTAGGGACTTTTTGTGCGTGCGTGCCCAAGACGTAGGGACTTTCTGTGTGTTTATGAAAATGTTGTTTCATAAAAGCTAGTAAATAAAAGTGTGTAGCTGGTCGTTCTCCAGCATGTTCTCAGTTTAGTTTTCGTATGAAATACCATTTCATAAATAATAGTTATAATCGTTTGACCGCAGTCACAAATAGTTAGCACAATGTATATCACAACAGTTATATAAAAGTTTGCGCACGTAGCAAAAGCGTTGACTATGTTTTCCACCCCTGTACAAAAGCAGTTTAAACAGTAAAAGTAGGGGCTGTGAACTCACCTGTTGAGTTAAGTAATGTGCGAGTGCTAGCAAAGCCTAAAGCCCAAGTATAGTCCAGAATCTCCTAACGCCCTAAACGTTTGAGATTTAATAAGTACGTGGATATCTAAGTCTGACCATCCATGCTAGTGTTCACACAACTAAATTATGTCCAAAATGTTTGTTTAACGTTTACGTTTGTATTTCGCAGTTGTGAAAATGTATACGACTCGTTGGTAATAGTTTGAAATCACGATTTCAATAAAATAAGTTTGTTTGAAATGTCTGTACAGTTCGTATATCGTATCATGTGCAAGTATTCGTTTCCGGTTAAGTTCGACACTTAGTGGGAAAAATGATTTGCAAGTTGAGTTTCGCAAGTTGAGTTTCACAAGTTGAGATTTCGCAAGTTGAGATTTCGCAAGTTGAGTTTCGCAAGTTGAGATTTCGCAAGTTGAGATTTCGCAAGTTGAGTTTCGCAAGTTGAGATTTCTCGCGAGTCGAGTTGAGATTTCTCGCGAGTCGAGTTGAGATTTCTCGCGAGTCGAGTTGAGATCCACGAGTCAAGTGGACTCGCAAGTCAAGTCGACCCGCAAGTCAAGTCGACCCGCAAGTCAAGTCGACTCGCAAGTCAAATCCCGACTCGCGAAATTCGTCAGATTTGGATCTCGGCTCGCGAAACTGGCTGTTCAGCGATTTTTATGCAAATTTCGACTTTTAAAGCGTTTTCGAAGGTGTTTTTGGACATAATAAGTTGATATAACACTAATACATGGTAGATTAAGCATTATAAACACTAAATATCAAAGAAATATCAAAATCTAAGAGTTTGCGGGATTGTCGGGATCTTACAAAGTTTACGCGAGAGAAATCCGAGAAGATGGAAGTGTAGATCTCGAGTCCGTGATCGTTTTCCTCTAAATGAGTTAGTCGATTTGAGGTCGTTTGATTGTAGTTTTTGGCGTTTTTGTGTGGTTTTTGGTGGTGGTTTTTGTGATGGAGGTTTTGAGAGAGAGAGATAGAGGAAAAAAAAGAAGATGGTGATGAAAAATGAAGTGGGAAAAGGGAGGTGGAGCCGGTTTTGGTTCCTCCAAAACGAGAGGGGACTTTGTCCCGCTTTTGTGGTATTTAACCCGTGTTCGTTTACCCGATCGCTAAACGTTTAAATAAATTTTAATTTGGTAACTTTTTAAATATGTATTGGAATATATTTTTAGTTGGGATAATTTATAGAATCAATTTAGTTGAATCATAAATTTTTATAACTTTGTTTTATTTTAATCGTTTGCGCGTTTAATATTTTAACTCACTTAAACTTCGTTCGTACGATACAAAATGCCTTGTAAATATTATCGGCATAATATTTAATAATTAATAATGTTATTTAATAATTTCGTATTATCAAATAATTTTGTCCACCAACAGTCGTATATTTTTGTCGCGTTTGTTCCAATCGTTTTGCGTGTAATTATAAAAATTACGAATCGTATAATAGTACGCGTATTATCTAGTTGGGCTTTGCTAGACTTACCTCTAAAATGTGTTGTGAATTCACTCAAGTAGGGAATTAGCCTAATAATGCAAGTGATTAACGTTAATAATCGCGTTTAAATTTGCGGGGTGTTACAATAGCATTTTCCGACATGGTCTGGGTTTAACTTTCTGTAAAAATCCGTCGGCATTTTAATTAGTTGTTTTAGTTTAGATTAGATTAGATTAGGTAGGCTATAGGCTAAATGACCATTTACGAAAACCTAGGGATTTGTTAATTGTACTGAGAAAGGCAAGTTTGAAATCCAACTTAAACTGATACTTTTTCCTAAAAACCATGAAACCTAAAGTACGGTATGCAAGAAACCTAAATGTTTTCCCTCGTTTATCACGCTTAAGTTTCATGGATAGAAATTGATTAAATAAGTCCGGACACAAGTTCTAAGTTAGTTGTTTAATGGATTCATAATCATTGTGGTATTAAGAACGGCTAGACATGTTATGGACTTGCTACTCTATTCCTTCGCCCACGAGCGAATACGCTCAATAATATGGGCCACTGACTCCCTCACAGGAAAGTGTGGAGAGTTGAGCATTGTCTGTCTAGTCAGAATCATGATACCTTAGTTCCTCGTGACATATTAGTTGATAACCGACTAATAAGGAATCTATTGGTTATACCATAAGTTAATGAATCTAATAAGCAACCCAATTTAGTTAATCGTTTTCCCGTAAGAGTCATCATCCCATGATTATTAACTAACGAACTCACAACAAGTACTACTTTGCATTATCTGACATCTTATTACATTTTATTCGCTTTATTTAGTTTACTTAATTAACTGAACCAAAACCCCCAACGCACTCTTTTAAAACATTTACTAGAAAAGAAAGATTGATTGGATCACCTCCGTTTCAATTCAGTTTCTCTTTAAGAGCGACTCTAGGTCCAACTTACCGCCTACTAACCCTTTGGTTCAGTACTAGTAAGTTACACTTAGACCCCAGCAATTATAAATTTTTAAACATCCGTTGACCGTCCATAAAAAGACGAGCGCAACAGGGAGAAATACTTGGTCTAGTGATAGTGACACTGTTATTTCCAGTAGCAACTATTATAATCCTATTGGTTTAGGATTGTAGAATTACATAACCTTCATGATTACGCTCGTAGGCGAAACGATCACATTATATTATATTTCAAACACATGGTTTAACAAACTACTTTGGAAACACTTACTGATTATACTTCATGATTTCATTAACAAAACCTATGAACTCACCAGCTTTATAGCTGACCGTTTTAGTGTGCATTCTCAGGTACAACGAAATAGTAGGATTGGCCTTCAGGATCCTTGCTCGAGTCGCATGCTTTCAACCAATCGAGATTTACATTGCATAACTTTTGTACCTTAAATTATGTAATGGAAACTATTTGCGAACTCGCAACATTGTAAATGTTTTATTTTGGTAATGTAACTACTATTTTCAAACGTCTCATTTAGGTCGTTTGATGTATCTTTGTGCTTTGATTACCGTATTAGTCGCGCCGTGACCCGAACCGCTTCCGCACAGTAAATTATGTAATGGAAACTATTTGCGAACTCGCAACATTGTAAATGTTTTATTTTGGTAATGTAACTACTATTTTCAAACGTCTCATTTAGGTCGTTTGCTGTATCTTTGTGCTTTGATTACCGTATTAGTCGCGCCGTGACCCGAACCGCTTCAGCACAGTAAATTTGGGGGTGCGACATTTTCTGTTCTTAACAGGTCGTGGTCCAAAGATGCTGTTGTTGAGTCTTCTTACACAAGTCACAAATCTGACTGCAAACACAGTATTTACCAGAACCCATTGATGCTTATCTTAAAAACACAATTGTAAAGACAATCGACGATGTGCGTGAAATACAAAATATCAAACTACATTCATTATATGTTCTTATCGATTGTGTTAAGTTTTCATTTATACGATACCATATGTATATGCTATCTTTTGCATACTAATTCTAACAATCACTTTAATTACTGTTACTTGCAGGTCTCTCAGTGTTTGTTAAGGCGTATGTTATAAGAGTCTTGAATGATGAAGGGTGGTTTTACTATAGCTGCAAACTTTGCAAAATAGGCAGTTCGTAAAGAAACTAACTCGAAAAGATTAAAGCTACATGACTGTGTCGTTTGTGGCCCTGTTTTTAAAGTCTTAACCATGTATATCTTATATATACCTTTTTATACTTTAAACTTTCTCATTCTTATAACCTGTACAACTGTTGTTAAACAAATACAACATCAATTGTTGTATTATAATGCAGGATAAGGACTATTTTTGAATGTCTAAAGTCTGAAGGTTACAAGCTTTATGTTGAGTTGATTTTCGAAAAAAAACATTTTTTTTAGTTATTCAACTATTTGGTCTTTTCATTTTCAGTTTTGGTTACGAGACCTAAGGCTTTTTTTATATTTCTATCGATCTACTCATTTGTCACTCATTCTATATTATTCAAGTCTTTTTAAAAAAAATTATTATCTATGAGAATATAGCCAAATTATTTGTTGTCACTCAGTTTAGATAAACCGAAGTTTCTGAATGTCGCATACCCATCTATAGGCAGAGTTTGTTGTCATGTTATTTTGGACAGTTACATGGATGGTTGTGATTGTAAATCTCTGAGAAGGATAGATAGTAAAGATGGAAGATCAAAGATGGAAACACCAAGTGTATCAGATGGGTTTGATTATTTGAAAGTAAAGATGGAAGTGAAGCTTCTATGAAGTTCAAGATTGGAAAATCAAAGATAGATTGGTTTGATTATTTGAAAGACAAAAGGATATCAATCATAGAGATGTTGACTTTTAAAAGTCAAGAATTCAGTAGCTATTATGATCCCTGTGATTCAAAGGTGGGGAATTGGGTTGATTAGTGGACTGCAAACTATCAGCATTGGTCCATGAAAAGGTGGTTTCAAACAAAGGTTATAATAGTCTACCAAAAGTAAATTAACGTGACTTAAGTCTGGTGTGGTTTGACTGGTTATAGTCACAAAAATTATAAAAACTGCTAGATCATTGAAATTAATGGAAAATGGGTCTACTGTATCTATGGCTCGGTCATATATGGGCAAAAAGGATGAATTGAAAGAAAAGATTAGTCTAATGAGGATTGCTAGAAATGGAAAAGTCAAATGGGATATGGAGAAAGAATTTGACTGACTATGTATATCCTATTGCATCATGTAACATGTTATAGTTTTAAAGAAATATGTACATACTGGTACAAAATACAAAATTGTAGAATAAGAGACGGTGATTTTATAAATTTGTTTGTATTTCATACAATTTGTATATACGTTATAAATGACTATTTTAATTTTGTTTTGATATATCAAACTACTATTAACGATAAGCGAAATATCACGAAATAATCATGATATATCCCGCGAATTTTGCGAGTTATAAACTAGTTTAATATTAATGTTGAATCTTTAAATTACTTAAAAAGTTTCTATTAGTAAAGCCCTAAATGTTTTATATAGAAATTATAGATAAATGACCGTTGTTATTTTACGTGGTAAACTGGTAATATCTTATTGAATTTATTTTATTTTAAAGCATATGTAAATTTATTTACAACAACAATATTCAACTCTGTCTTTGACTGGGCATGGAAAAAGTGAGATGTAAACAATCATATCTCTATCCTGATAGATAGAGAGACTCCTTAGATAGGCCCTCTAGGCTTTAGCCAATATGAATGGAGAGTGCAATACAAATAGGCAAGATAACGATATGAAATGATTATTTGATACTAAATACTATGCCATATGCCATATGCAAGATATAAATAAACAGAATGCAAACTAGCTTATGTATGATGTATGATTTTAATAAAAAAATGTAAAATATATTATATTAGATAGGTATAACTATAACTATAAATATAATATTGCTCAAGATATAGATATAGTATAATACGAATAAAAGAAATATATAAATAAATAAGGTAAATACATGTATCTATAATACAGTATGATACTATCGATATACATATATAAGAGCGTTCAAGAGTGAAACACTTTTTGAGGGAAGTATTGACCCGGCCGGGTTTGATGTTTTCCATTTTTTTATTTGTTTTGTTTTGTTTTTGCTATTTAACTAGATGAATTATCAAACTCTAATGCTTATAACACTCCGTTTTTTCAATAGAAATGTATTTATGTACTTTTATTGTTTAGTATTGTAGGAAAAGAACTTAGAAAATGGACGTAAAGTTTAGTTTTGTAGGAAATGAATGTAAATTTATACAATTTTTGAATTGCTCGTTATGTATTTATCTATTTTGTTTGTTATTTGTAAAATAATTGATTTTACTTTTATTACTCGTTGGTAATATATATTTAATGAAAATTTGTTGGAAACCGGGTCAATCGCCGGTTCAACCGGTTGAACCCCGGTTGAACCGGACCCGGTCACTAGGCCGGGTCAACTTGAAACCCGGGTTTCAGAACATTGGTTATAGCCTACAAAAAGAATTCAAGGAAACTTAACATTAATAGCATCCGAATCAATATTTATTAATTTTCACCTTTTATTTTTTAACATTTGTTTTGACGAAATTAAGATGTTTCGTGATAAATATTACCATTCTCCCTTCCCTCAAAAAAGACGTTTCCCCCTAAATCATCCCAATATATGTGTCAATAGCATTGACTGTTACATTTGTTTGAGTTACGTGTATTTGCAACTAATGAAGATACGGTTTAACTTTTAAATTGTAATCGACTCATGTAATCTGAATTTTGTAGAAATGACTAACGTGAAATGCCACGAGAAGTTCAAGCGCTGCATAAACAGAGTTCATAATGACTGTCCATATGACACTCCAGTGCCTACAAAGCAACATAAATGCATTTGGTCCTTGGCATAATCGAGAAAATAATCAACCAGCTCATTGGACGGCTAATTATGCTTTTTGTATTACTTCATAATTTTATTGGGGTGCCAATTTTCCGCAGGAACTTACCTCTCTTTTGAGGTGTGATATGTACGAATTTTATGCTTAATAAATACTTTTTGTTAAAAAAATAAACAAATAAATAAAGCATGGAGCGACATTTGTATTTGTTCACATATCTATGATATTAAATCGAATAAAAATCATTAACTTTTGCATAATATAATAATATAATAATTGACAGTGATATCTCGAAAATAACGTGAAAATCTGTTGACTAGATAGATATTCGGGTTAGTCGGGTTGGGTTCGGGTTGTCGGGTTTTGGGTTGGTTTGAAATACCCAACCCGGATTTAAAATCACGTTGGGTTCGGGTTGACCATTTCTGACCCGCCAACCCGACAACCCGAACCCAGTAACTCGACCCAACCCGAATTGCCACCCCTATAATATAATATAAGGGACTGAGTCAGCAACACAAGTTTAATTTAACAAAAAAAATAAAAATATAATAGCTTCATATTTTTCAAACTTGTTTGGACTCTAAAAATAAAACTTCATATTTTAAAATTTTGTGTGAACCAATTAATAAAAAATAGAAAATTGATAACGAGAGCCCCAAGGACATTCGTTAATATGTTAGGACACGCATAAAATTATGTACGTACATTGAAAACAACATATTCTCTGTCCTCCTAAATTTTAGTTTGTCCCTCTGAATATTAGTTAAGGTACAACTGTTTTATGCATGTCCAAACACCTTAAATAAAAGCCCTTAGGGCTTCCGTTAACAAAATCCAAAAAAATATATATTCACCAATTCAAACCTCTTGTTAATCAAAAATAAATAAAGATTCAAAAAAACTTCACCCTTTTAAAAACGGTTGTGAAAGTTGAACGAAGTTCGTATTATTTACGTAAATGTCACCGCATCTGAACTTCAACTTATTTACAAAAGTAACGCTGCCAAAATCAGGAATTTTGATTAAAAAGGGAAATAGATGACTAGTTTGCGTTCTCACATGCCTAAACTTTGTGTTCTCACTGGATCCCAAGTCGGAGAAATAATCTGAACCATTTTCAACCATAAAAGGGTAGGATTGACATTTTCCATTATTTATTAATTAAACTAACTAAATTTGAATGGAAGTTTTGAGGTGAAATAAGGAACTTTTTTTTTGTATACATTGGTTATTTTTCTCAATCATTATCTTTCCAATTCATAATTACACAACAAAATTCCATGCTTATTCTTTTTCTTCGTCAATCCACATTATACCAAGCAAAGGAATTTTTTATTGATATTCTAATTTTTCTTCCCTTTCAATCATCAAGTGCATTTCTTGAACAAATTTTCCAGATAATCTTACGTAATAATCAAATCAAATCTTCAAATACCTCATATTCTTCATCAATTTGTCATTCTTTTTAGAGTGGGCCATCTAATCAATTTGTCATTCTTTTTAGAGGTTTGAATTGATAACGAGAGCCCCAAGGACATTCGTTAATATGTTAGGACACGCATAAAATTATGTACGTACATTGAAAACAACATATTCTCTGTCCTCCTAAATTTTAGTTTGTCCCTCTGAATATTAGTTAAGGTACAACTGTTTTATGCATGTCCAAACACCTTAAATAAAAGCCCTTAGGGCTTCCGTTAACAAAATCCAAAAAAATATATATTCACCAATTCAAACCTCTTGTTAATCAAAAATAAATAAAGATTCAAAAAAACTTCACCCTTTTAAAAACGGTTGTGAAAGTTGAACGAAGTTCGTATTATTTACGTAAATGTCACCGCATCTGAACTTCAACTTATTTACAAAAGTAACGCTGCCAAAATCAGGAATTTTGATTAAAAAGGGAAATAGATGACTAGTTTGCGTTCTCACATGCCTAAACTTTGTGTTCTCACTGGATCCCAAGTCGGAGAAATAATCTGAACCATTTTCAACCATAAAAGGGTAGGATTGACATTTTCCATTATTTATTAATTAAACTAACTAAATTTGAATGGAAGTTTTGAGGTGAAATAAGGAACTTTTTTTTTGTATACATTGGTTATTTTTCTCAATCATTATCTTTCCAATTCATAATTACACAACAAAATTCCATGCTTATTCTTTTTCTTCGTCAATCCACATTATACCAAGCAAAGGAATTTTTTATTGATATTCTAATTTTTCTTCCCTTTCAATCATCAAGTGCATTTCTTGAACAAATTTTCCAGATAATCTTACGTAATAATCAAATCAAATCTTCAAATACCTCATATTCTTCATCAATTTGTCATTCTTTTTAGAGTGGGCCATTTAATCTAATAAATGCTACATATTTTTGGGTTTTTAAGTTGATCATCTTCATTGTAGATTATAAACTAACGATCCATATCATATTTTTAGCTAACAACATTTTGTATTTTTGATTCAATTAAACATAAAAATATTATATTCATTAGTAGATGTTTTATGAAAACGCAACGATCTTCTGATAATGCTGTTGATTCACGAAATTATAACTATGATTCAGTTGTGTGTAATAGTATATTTTTAGTTGTTCAGATGATGATTCAGTTAATTATGCAACAATGATTCGGTTGTTTTATGAAAACGCAACGATTTTCTGGTAATGTCGTTGATTCGCGAAATTATAACTATGATTTAGTTGTGTGTAATGGTATATTTTTAGTTGTTAAGATGATAATTCAATTAATTATGCAACAATGATTCAGTTGATAATGCAACAATGATTCACATTTTCAATTGATGATCGCAACAACGATTCACCAATTCAATAATTATATTAGTAGAATATTTAAAAGAGTAATGCTATATATGACTAATTACACAGACCTAAAAACAGACCTACTTTTTTCATTGGTTGAATTATTTCTCTCTCCTAATATCATCCAATCAAATTTTCACATCTACCAATCTCATTTTCTAGGTCTATATTTAGGCATACAATTTTAGGCCTCCCAATCAATGAGAAAAGTTCAAAAAAGAATGGTAAAAAATTAAGAACGGAGGAACCAATAGGATTTCTCCATTTCAAAAACTCATTTCTCACCTTCTTTTTTTACAACTAAATATCTCACAAACCGTATGTCTATATATTATAAAAATTACATATTCAGAATCAGCATCTTTTTCTCTTCAATTATAGATCCAATAAGCTATACTTTCGACAAAGTTTTTTTGTTTTTTTTCATTTTTTTTGGGTTTTAAAAATTTGTAATGTGATATCACATGTGATTTAACACTAAAAAATAATCACACCCGCTTATATCTCCGATTAAACTTTAAATTCAAGTCATTGATGATTTAAAAAGATTTAAACATGAAAAACTAAGTTGTAATCACATGTGATTGAACATCAAAGTATCAATCACATGTGATTAAAGAGTAATAAACTACGGATTTTTCAAATCTTTGACTATAATTATACAATTAAGTAAAAATCAAGTTGTAATCAAGCATGAATTATCATATATCGGTAAATTGATCATCAAATATCAATTTTTAATTGAAAATCATATGTGATTATATACAAAATTATATGTGATTAAATGTACAACTAGCAATCACATGTGATTTTTAATGAAAACAAATGCAATTTTAAAATTCTTTTTATAACTATTAATGTGGATGAATATTAATGTGTATTTATGTGTTAATTAACATATACCATGAATAAATAAGCGTGAACAAATTTTAAATTTTTTTTATCATAAATCACATGTGATTATATTGTATAACCCGGTAAAAAAAATAAAAAAAAAATTCGTCGAAAGTATAGCTTGTGACATCTCTAATCGAAGTGAAAAAGACGTTGGTTCCGAATATGTAATTTTTATAATTTATGGACATACGGTTTGTGAAATATTTAAAATTTGGGGTAAAAGTGGAAGTGAGTTTTGTAGAGAAATTGAACAATCCTATTGGTTCTCTCATCCTCCACTTTTTTGGCATTCATATTTGAACTCACTCCTCAATCAATTTCCTATTTAAAAACATTGATTCACATAGTTATGTTTTTTGATTCGGAAATATGTAACAATGACCGAAAAAAGATTAGATTATTGATTCAAAATTTATTATATTGATTCATTGAGTTTATTACATTCTAATAGTACAAAGTAAAAGGCTATCGCATCGTTTGAGACTTCTCATCAAAAAAACATGCATTTATTTAGGTGTTTTCAACATGTCAAACACAATCAAATTTTAAAAATTGGTTATTCGAATTGAATGAAGCAAATATAAAATAAAAACAATTAATTTAGATAAATGTTGTGATACCCGTCAATAGGACTAGTTATTAGGTCCTAAAAATTTTGTTAACACATGTAATTAGTTCTATATTAGGCTAATTTTGTGTATCATTACGTGTATTGTTATATATACGCATTAACATGATCAATGAAATCGTGTCACTTTATATCGGTCAAATTCCGATTCATTTATATGGACGTTGGTGAACACAATTTATTAAATAATATGAAATTATTTAATAAACATATTGATTTCTGAATATAATTTCGATAATATTTTATAAATAGTTCGTATCGTATAAAACTCACCGTACGCGATAAAAACGCGCGAAACGCGCCCGATAGACGAAATAAATCAAAGTTATATTTATTTAACACAAAACTAAGTATTTTAATAAAATACTTCAAGTAAAAATAACGCGATTACACGCGTATAATTATAACGTTTAAAAACGTTACACAATTCAAACGAACACACGATTCGCAACCGACGACCAACCGAAGACCCAAACATTGTTTTGGTAACTCAAAATATAACAATTTGGGTGAAAATATCATTTAAATATATCGGGTTTTAAAACGATATCGAAACATATTATATATAACGTTTAACGTATAAACGAACAACGAAATGACCGGGAAAACGAACACCGCACAAAGCGCAAACTTGGGAAACAAGATTTGAGACAACCACACCCTTGTGGGGACCCACATGGGTCAGTTTTTCCTGCCCCAAACAAGATCCACATTTTGTGGATCTTGTTTCTTAATTATTGAATACATATACATGCATATACATACATATACTCTCATTTTTATCTAGCTATCTCTCTCTCTTGATTCCCTCTCTCTCTCCACGAAATTCTGGTGAATTTCCAGCCAGCCAACAACCACCCAAGACCACCATAGAGCCACCATACAACCACCATCGACCGCCACATCGGAATTCAAGAAAACGCACCAAAACAAGCACAACGACTTCTTCTTCTTCTCCACGGTTGTACAATTATTGTAAGGGTTTCGTTTCTCTTCTAAAATACTTATATTATGTGTATTTACATGTTATGTAGCTCATTTGACTAGATTATGTCCAAACTTGATGCCAAAAATCGTTTTTATGACACATACATATATATGCATAATCTGCCCAGAAAAAGTCAGCTTATTAAAACGACTATATCTTGAGTTCTACTTAGAATTAAACCACGAATTTTATATCAAAATCTTCGTATGGAAAAGATCTACAAAAAGTTGTTCTTTGGCTCCTTCCAGAAATATACGGATTTTTAGTTATAAGCTGATCTTTACAGGTTGTCTAAAATTTGTCAAAAACTGAGTTCGTTTTTTTTTGCGGAATTATTTACCTAACAAGATGGACACTATAAATCATGGAAAAATCACGTAATGAACTAGATTCATAGGTGACCAGTTGGTAAAAATTGTGGACCTTAATTCAGACTAGAACCGGTCGAGAACGGGAGGCGAAACGAGTCGACAAAAACCGAAAACATGAATTAAGGGTTGTTTTGACATTTTTTTAAAACCGACACTTCGGGTCGACTACAAAACGTAAGGACAACTTTCTAAGACTCTATGAACCATTTTAAGAATTGGGTAAAAGTTGGGGTCAAACCGAGACCGTTGACCACATTTTCGACATTGACCAAAAACTATTAAGTGTCGCCAAACATGGAATACTTATAACTTATTTTTACACTACGTGTCAAATGACATAATACCTTCAATACTTATACGATACGAATACTAAACATTTCAAATAAACTTTATAAGTATATCATTAAAACCTTCTAATAATAATGTTTTAAGATGATTATTACAATTAATCACCAACGGGCCGTACATATTTTTCCAATCATACCTAATCAAATCAAATCATTAGACATTACTAGTTGGATGAACAACTAGCATAGATGATCTGTTAGGACATCTAATCACTATTATAACCTTGCAGTCTAAGACACCCATCAGGTTTCAGTCGTTGGAGACGACATCATTTCCCTTGTATACCATCATTAGTTCTTGATAGCATCTCATCAGACTCAGGTGAGTCTCATAGCCCCTCATTTTACTGTTTTTTACCCAGGGGTGAGAATACATGCTTGTTTTGTTTTACATGTGAACGCATGTATTAAATATCGCTATATTCTGCATGAGTTTATTCATCTAATCATTTAAGTCCTCCAAGCATAGTTTGGTAATACTTTGTAGCGTGAATGTTAGTGTATGGTACCATATGGGATTGACAATCCCCGTCCTGGTCAGCAAGCACTGACTGGTCAAACGGACGCATTATCATTTGTTCATACTTGTGTTGATTAGGCACACGCATAGAGGCACCCTCGCTCAGGCACTTAATTGTGATCCTGACACCTCAGTTAAGCTCAGACTATGTGCTCATGGCAGTTATATACATCATTTATCATTTACTTATTTGCTTAATTGCAAATCATTATACTTAAAATCTTGCGGTTCATACATTATACTTTATCATTAAACCTGTGAGTTCACCAACTTTTAGCTGACCTTTTAGCGTGTATTCTCAGGTTCGCAGCAACAGTAGGTCTGCTCACTCAGGATGCCCATTAGCTCGAGTCTCATGCAAACATCAGTAGATTGTCATGCATTACTATATTTTGTAAAATTAGCTATGCCATAGAATTTCTTTCAGTAATCTCGAGCTTTTGTAAACTATTATAACAGTGTAAGACTTTTATAATATCAATGTATTGTAAACGACGCATATAGAGTCGTTCATTATATCTTATGTGCTTGTGATTATTGATTAGTAGCACCCCAAAGTATGCTTCCGCCAAACAGTAAATTTGGGGGTGTTACAGATTGGTATCAAAGCCTAAGGTTATAGTGAACTAGGTTGCATTTAGTGGACCTAGACTATGACCGTTAGGCAGTATTCCTTATTAGATATAACTGGTTCAGGGATTACATCATACGACTTTTATTTAACATAGCCTGATCAACTATGTATAATTAAGGAAAGATGATGTGAGATCTGAAAGGGGTTATGTTGAACAAGAATACACTAGTTGACTCTGACCACGAGAGAAACCGAGACTTATACTTGCTTTGTGCTAGACACACACTAGGCTAATATGTGATATAGGTGTATATACATACATAGGCCTCACTTACGTACTATTTTCTAGTCTATTATATATTGAAAATATATGAATAGGCCTCACACGATAATATACTGGCTAACGCTCACACCACCGAAGATGACAAGTATAGTTACTACAACGTCACTCGATATAAAGAACGGGATTTTGTTCTCATCTAATACCGTCTACCTATTTATACTCGTATAACATTTTACAACACATTCCGCTGTACCGTAATGTGCTCACGAGGAAGATTATCATTTCGTATTCTTTCCACCATTTCTATCCTTCGGAATCACGATTTAAACCTATTGCTAGTGGAACCTCTAGGTCTCCATAAGCTAAGCGTTACCCCACTCACACTGTCGATTGCATCACTATCATCCGGACGAATTCCGAATCTTGATGCACTAATTCCCGGCATCTTTTAATCATGCCGCCGCGATAAACGTACACTCAAGCTGAAGTTGATCAACTGGTTGCTAATGCACTAATTGCGGGGCAACGGCGATCCGAAAGTGCTGAAACACCACCAAATACCACTCTGGTAAAACCTTGCACATACAAGGACTTCCTTAGCTGCAAGCCTCCGAACTTCAAAGGCACTGAAGGTGCTATTGGATTATTGCGCTGGCTGGAAACCCCAATCAAAACCAACCATCATCCAAGAGGGTTGATTCTAATAAGGTCTCCAACACTAGTTCTGAGTCCAATAAGGGTTACACTGTGAATAAACCCTTCTGTTCAAAGTGCCGCCGACATCATGAAGGTCTTTGCGGTACTCCTTGTGGAAAATGTCGAAGGTATGGGCATCTGGCCAAAGACTGCAGATCTACCAATGACAAACCTAAGTTCTGCTATGAGTGTGGAGACACAAGGCACTTTAGGAATGAGTGCCCAAAGCTGAAGAACAAGAGCAACAACACTGCTAAGGGACGAGCCTTCGTTCTGAACTCAAAGGAAGCCCGCCAAGACCCGAATGTAGTCTCGGGTACGTTCCTTCTCAACAATCTGACTGCCTCTATTCTATTTGATATTGGTGCTGATAGGAGTTTTATATCTGATGATTTTAGTCTGTTGCTTGACATCACTCCTATTGCTTTAGATGATAAGTACATGGTAGAGTTAGCTAATGGTAAACTAATAGAGACCGACAGTGTAATACCTAATTGCACTTTAAATCCATCCGACGAGCTCTTTTCTATCAACCTTATACCTGTCGAGATCGGAAGTTTCGACGTCATTGTTGGCATGGACTGGCTGTCCAAGCACCGCGCTGAAATCGTCTGCTATGATAAAATTGTTCGCATTCATCTCACCACCGGTAATACTTTAGTCATACAAGGGGAGATCGATGGGACGAGATTGAATATCATTTCCTGCATGAAAACCCGAAAGTATTTGAGAAAGGGTTATCAGGCAATCCTCGCCCACGTCATGGAGAAAAAGTCGGAGGAGAAGCGACTTGAGGATGTTCCAATTGTTCGAGACTTTCCAGAAATCTTTCCCGAAGACTTTCCTGGTCTTCCATCACCGAGACAAGTTGAGTTCTTAATCGACCTTGTGCCCGGAGCAGCACCTATGGCATGAGCACCTTATCGCTTAGCCCCATCCGAATTGCAGGAGTTGTTCACTCAATTGCAGGAACTTCTAGACAAAAGATTTATTAGACCGAGTTCTTCACCTTGGGGAGCTCCGGTCTTATTTGTGAAAAAGAAGGACGGTCCATTCCGGATGTGTGTCGAATACAGAGAGTTGAACAAATTAACTGTCAAGAACCGCTATCCACTACCCCGTATCGATGATCTGTTCGATCAACTACAGGGGTCAAGTTTCTATTCGAAGATAGATCTACGATCAGGTTATCATCAGTTACGAGTTCGCGACATCTACACCCCAAAGACTGCTTTCCGAACTCGTTACGGACATTATGAATTTCAAGTGATGCCATTTGGTTTAACAAACGCACCAGCTATATTCATGGACCTTATGAACCGAGTGTGCAAACCATACCTCGACAAGTTCATCATTGTCTTCATCGATGACATTCTTATTTACTCGCGCAGCGCACAGGAACATGCGCAACATCTCAAAACCCTTCTAGAACTTCTTAGACACGAAGAGTTGTATGCTAAGTTCTCCAAGCGTGAGTTCTGGATGCAAACCGTTCAATTCCTTGGTCATGAGATTGACAGTCAGGGAATTCACGTAGATCCATCAAAGATTGAGGCTATCAAGTGCTGGCAAGTACCGACAACACCGACCGAAGTACGCCAATTCTTAGGACTGGCTGGTTACTATCGACGTTTCATAGAGAACTTCTCAAAAATAGCCCAACCTCTCACGACACTAAATCAGAAGGAAACGTAGTTCGATTGGATTGATAAGCATGAGTCAGCATTTCAGCTATTGAAACAAAAGCTTTGCAGTGCACCCATTCTATCATTACCCGAAGGCAACGATGACTTATTGGTATACTACGATACCTCACACCAAGGTCTTGGTTGCGTGTTGATGCAACGGGACAAGGTTATTGCCTACGCTTCCCGACAACTCAAAGTTCACGAGAAGAACTACACCACTCATGATCTCGAATTAGGAGCCGTAGCGTTTTCACTCAAAATCTGGAGACACTATCTATATGGCACAAAATGTACCATCTTCACCGATTATAAAAGTCTTCAGCATATATTCGATCAGAAGGATCTCAACATGAGGCAACGTCGCTGGGTCGAGTTGCTTAGTGATTACGACTGCAAAATCAAGTACCATCCGGGCAAAGCAAATGTTGTTGCCGATGCCCTAAGTAGAAAAGAGCGCACCAAACCACTTCGAGTCTGAGCCCTCAGTATTACCATTCATAATGATTTTATCGTTCAAATCCTCACCGCTCAACTCGAAGCATTGAATCCTGAAAACCTGAAAAATAAGGCCTTGCGCAACATGGAGAAACAGTTTGAAACCAAACCCAATGGGGTTAAGTACTTCGCGAACCGGATCTGGTTGCCTTATTTCGGAAACCTTCGAGACTTGGTGATGGATGAAGCTCACAAGTCCAAATACTCTATACATCCTGGATCGGATAAGATGTATCATGACATCAGGGAGTTATACTGGTGGCCAAATATGAAAGCTGAAATCGCGACCTACGTCAGCAAGTGTCTCACCTGCTCTAAAGTCAAAGCTGAATATCAGAAACCCTCCGGCCTACTCCAACAACCAGACATCCCCCAGTGAAAATGGGAGCAAATCGCTATGGATTTCATCACTAAACTCCCGAGAACATCAAGAGGTTGCGATACCATTTGGGTGATCGTGGACCGGCTCACCAAATCTGCTCATTTCCTTGCCATCAAGGAAACCGATAAAATGGAACGTCTCACACGAATCTATTTGAAGGAGATCGTATCCCGACACGGCGTTCCAATTTCAATTATCTTTGATAGAGACAGCCGTTTTACATCTCACTTTTGGCAATCATTACAAAAATCCTTGGGTACTCGTTTAGATATGAGTATAGCCTATCATCCACAAACCGACGGCCAAAGTGAAAGAACAATTCAAACACTGGAAGATATGCTACGCGCCTGCGTAATTGACTTTGGTGGAAATTGGGAACATCATTTGCCATTGTGCGAATTCTCGTACAACAATAGTTATCATACCAGCATTGGAGCTGCACCATTCGAGGCACTGTACGGTCGTAAGTGCCGATCGCCTATCTGTTGGACCGAAGTGGGAGACAGCCAACTCACTGGTCCTGAAATCATTCATGAAACCACCTAGAAGATCGTTGGTATTCAGCAACGGTTGAAAGCCGCGCGTGATCGTCAGAAGAGTTATGCGGACGTGAGACGCAAGCATCTCGAGTTCCAGGTTTGGGATCGAGTATTACTCAAAGAGATAACCTTGGAAAGATGTCATCCGATTCGGAAAACGTGGAAAGCTAAATCCTAGATACATTGGACCTTTTGAGATCCTTGAGAGGATAGGTCCAGTGGCATATCGATTGCAATTACCACCCGAACTCAGCAGCGTGCATCCCACATTTCACATTTCTAATCTTAAGAAATGCCTGTCTGATGAGACACTCATTATACCTCTCGATGAGATTCAAATCGACAACAAGCTTCATTTTGTCAAGACACCAGTGGAGATCATGGACCGTGAGGTCAAACAGCTTAAGCAAAGTCGTATCCCCATTGTCAAAGTTCGGTGGAATTCGCGGCATGGTCCGGAATTCACCTGGGAACAGGAAGACCAGATGCGACTCCAATATCCACACCTATTTTCAGACTCCACTCACATGCCGACTTCGAGCTAAATTTCGGGACAAAATTCTCTTAACAAGGGGATAATGTGACACCCGTCAAATTAGGATTTGTTATTAGGTCCTAAACATTTTGTTAACACATGTAATTAGTTCTATGTTAGGCTAATTTTGTGTATCATTACATGTATTGTTATATATACGCATTAACATGATCAATGAAATCGTGTGACTTTATATCGGCCAAATTCCGATTCATTTATATGGACGTTGGTGAATACAATTTATTAAATAATATGAAATTATTTAATAAACATATTGATTTCTGAATATAATTTCGATAATATTTTATAAATAGTTCGTATCGTATAAAACTCACCGTACGCGATAAAAACGCGCGAAACGCGCTCGACAGACGAAATAAATCAAAGTTATATTTATTTAACACAAAACTAAGTATTTTAATAAAATACTTCAAGTAAAAATAACGCGATTACACGCGTATAATTATAACATTTAAAAACGTTACACAATTCAAACGAACACACGATTCGCAACCGACGACCAACCGAAGACCCAAACATTGTTTTGGTAACTCAAAATATAACATTTTGGGTGAAAATATCATTTAAATATATCAGGTTTTAAAACGATATCGAAACATATTATATATAACGTTTAACGTATAAACGAATGACGAAATGACCGGGAAAACGAACACCGCACAGAGCGTGATATCGCGTAAAAAGTCATGTTCTTACTACCGATATCTCTCTCATTCTGGAAGGATTCTTGGCATTTTAATTCAAATACAGTACAAATCAATAACATTATGCCAAGATGGTCAAAACAAGGTTGCACGATAAAAATCAAGCAAAACGGATGAAAAACGAAGATTCCACACACGTTTGAAGATTCAAGGCATCAAAACGAGATTTCAAGACTAAAATGCCCTCCACCAACATCCATTCTTTCCAAGATGTTCGTTTTCAAAATACGAATCCAACAGAAGAAGAATCAACTAAAACGGATAAAGAATGAAGATTCTACGCCCGCCGGAAGATCCAAATGATTCGCACGCAACATCTGGAGCTAGGAACCTCATCTCAGGGCCTATCCTATTTCAAAATCTTCTTTTTTGAATTACAAATCCAAGAAAAAAATAATCGACGCAAACGGACGCATAACGAAGAAAACACGCACGAATCGAGAAACGAAGCAAAAGATGGCGCAACGGGGCGGCTACAGGCCAGTCGCCGGCGGCCTGGGGCCCACCGCCGCCGGCCACCCTTCTGGCGCCGCCGGCCACCACAGCCCCGCCCCGGTTTCCATTTTTGGTAACTTTTGGTACCTGGTGCGCCTACTTTTCGTGTTGTACGGTACCCGGTGCGTCTACTTTTAGTGTTGTACGGTACCCGGTGCACTCTTTTGGCTATCTTTTTCTAACATGCACCTCTTGGTGCTAATGTGAGCCAAAACTCAACTATAAATAGAGGCCAAGGCTTTCATTTGAAGATGTCCCATGCCTAAGTCTTGAATACACTAGGCATTATTCTCTCTTTACTTTCTCATTCTATTTTCTTACTTCAAATTAGTATTAGGCTAGTTAGGGAGCTTATTTAGAGTAGAACGAAAGTTTGGGAACATCTTGTAATCTTGGGTGTACGCTTGGAGTTACTCTTTTTAATTCAAGTCTATTCCTTCTCGCATATTAATCTCGGTTATTTCTATCCTTATCTATCTTAATTAAATATGTATGCTTTAATTATGCTAGAGATCGTTTATGCCATGATTAGCGAGTAGATTACTATTGTGTTTGTTTGCGATGTAGTTAGTTAATTATGAGATGATTTATAATTAAATATTAAAGATCGGTAATATTGCTTTGATCGTCTTATTGCATGTTCTTGTTTGATTGTTGCCTTAGGATCATCATAGTAGTAAAATATAAACGGTCTTAATTATCGTCAAATAATATGATGGCCCCTATTCGACTGTAACTCAATATAGTACTGGAAACACTTCAAGGTGGAGTACAAATGTATGGAAGTCGAGGAACGACCGAAGGTAGTCATATTACGAAACGATACAATATTATGAAGTAATATGATGGCCCCTATTCGACTGTTACTCAGTATAGCGTTGGAAACACTTTAGGTGTAGTACAAATACGTGGAAGCTGCGTAACGACCGAAGGTAGTTATATTACGGACTAATATATATAAAATGAGAAACCTAGTTTAATTAACCTTTCTAAATGGACTTTTAAACTTCAAATTAATCTATCGCCTTTCCACCAATAAACGTGATTACAACACCTTTTTACGACGTCCAATTAAAAGGTAGTCAATTATCTGTGTCAATATAATTTGTCAAAGGTATGAAACTATGGAACCGCAAGGCTACATGGGGGATTATCATAGGACAAGACATGGCCAATGTTTGAAGCGGCGGAACCACTTAAAGTGAGGAACGCTGTGGATATTTAGGGGATTTATTGGGTAGTCTTAAGCAAGGGCTGGTTTAAAGTCATAAATGAACTGTTTTAAATACATGAATCCATTAGGATGACGAGGAATCGTTATATGATTCAGCAATGTGTAGTACCTTAAGATTTTGTTCCCATTCATATGAAAGTATTATTAAACCTTAATTAAGATTTTGCTTATTATTCAAAATACTTTGTAATGTTACCATAACCTAGCTCCCGGTGTGACATGCTAATGAGATTTTAATTAGTAGGGAATCTAGTGTTTACATGCAAGTATTCAAGAATGATAATTAACTAATATCTTTCAAAATAGTTTCTCCAAATATCATCCCATAACTTAATTAACGAAGTCTCAGCAAACACTATCTTTATTTATCTGCTTTAGGTTTTACTTTTATTTCGCTTTTGTTTATTTACTTGCCTAAGTTAGTTAATATAAAAACCAAAACCCCCACTATTTTATAAACTATTCACTAGTTTGAAAGTCCTAATCTGCCTCGCCTTAGTTTCAATTCAGTCGGTTTGAAGAACGACTCTAGGTCATACCTACCACTTGCTCACCCTTAGGATTAGCATTGTTAGGGAAAACTTAGGCCCCGCAATTACAAATTTAAAACAACCCACTGCTGGTGCCCGGTTAGTAATCGTTAACGACACCGACCTGATCGGGACCCAACAAGTTTTTGGCGCCGCTGCCGGGGAACCAACTGTACGATCCTTAGGCGTCAAGATGAACTTACTCGCTAGTGAACCTTTAGGATTAATTCTTCTCCTTAGACCCCTACGTCTTTCTTTATTTTTCCTTCCTTTCACTATTTTCACAAATTACGTTATCCCTATCCACTCAACTAGTCAACCACCTGCCATTGAGACTATGACAGCTACACATATAACTCTCGCTGAAGACTCTAAACCTTTGATTGAAGGTCGAGGAGGACCAATTATCTATCCGGAAATTGGTAGAGGATCATTTGAATTAAAACCACACATTGTTCAGTTAGTCCAAAACCTCTGTCAATTCCATGGCCTACCAAATGATGATCCCAACTCACACCTTGACAAGTTCATTTCCTTATCCAACTCTTTTAAGCCGATTGGGGTTAACCAAGACATAGTCTATCTATACCTATTTCCCTATTCACTCACTCTCAATGCACAAACCTGGTTTGAGGAACTAGAGATTAACTCTATAACCTCTTGGGTAGAATTAGCAACCAAATTTTTGGCCAAATATTTCCCCCCATCAAAACAAGTCACGTTTAGGTCCAACATCATAAACTTTCGTCAAGTGCATGATGAATCAATATTCGATGCATGGGAGCGCTTTAAGAAATTGCTTAAGAAATGTCGAAATCATCGTTTTGAGCGTTCAGACCAGTTGCGCATTTTCTACAATGGTCTCTTCCCACATCACCGTCATTTACTTGATACCGCTTCTCAAGGTAGTTTCATAGACTGTACGGCAAATGAAGCTTGGAGCCTTATTGAGAAAATGACAATACACAACCATGACTGGAACAGTGAAAATCACCCCTCGCTAGTGAATTCACCTACTACAATCGGGAATGAAGCTATCAAAACCCTCACTCAGCAAGTGGCAGACCTAACCAAGGAGATTAAGGAATTGAAAAGTCAACAACAACAAGTCTGTCAAGTTCAAACCTGCCTTAATTGTGCTAATCTGAACCACTCAGCCCAAATTCCTCAGTCTCATCTAACTTCACCCAATACTAACCCTTCTCTCAACCTACCTAGGAATAGTCTACCAGCTTACCAATTCCAACCTTCCGAACCCTCTCCTTCACAGACCTCTAGTTTTAACGACACCCTGATAAAAGTCATTCAAGGAATCTCAGCTAGACAAGACCAAGCTGATCTCATCTTAGGACAATTAGCACAGTGTATCAATGCTAAACCTCAGGATAGTCCAACTAGTTCCCATAAGGAGGCTTCCCATATTCAAGACTCTCAGGTAGCACATAGCCCACCTACAATTTCTTCTCCGGTGAAGGAACCACCTATTGTCCCATCGACAATGGATTTAGAGTCTGCACCAAATAGGAAAGTAAACATTCCATTTCCGGCTCATCTTAAACAACAACCCGACAAGCTTAAGTCTTTTCAGCTTGATAGGAAATTCCTAGATACCGCCTCTGAAGTTCACTCCAAAAAGTACTTCAGAAAACTTCTTACAACCAAGGATAAGGTACCCGAAGTACCCAATGTCCCGCTGAACGAGGAATGTTCAGCTATTCTTAACAATACCATTCCTGAAAAACTCGGAGACACCGGACGTTTTACTCTCCCTATTTCCATCTACAATTTAGGCATTATCTGTTCTCTCGCCGATTTAGGAGCTAGTGTTAATCTTATGCCATACTCGCTTTTCAAGAGGCTTGAGTTAGAAAATCTTCGACCTACCAAAATGACCATACAGCTTGCTGACCACTCGGTCAAATACCCTAGGGGAATAGCTGAAAATGTTTTAGTTAGGATTGACAAATTTCTTTACCCAGCAGATTTTGTAATAATGGATATGCAGGAAGACGTACACATCCCAATCATACTAGGAAGACCTTTCATGAATACGGCCAAGGCAATCATCAACGTCTTCGCACAAACCATCAGCTTGCAGTCTCAGGGAGAAACCATCACTTTCCATATCGACAATCCAAATGCTGGAGAGCAAGCCGATATGTACATGATCTCCATGAAGACCGCCAGAGACGAAGAAACTGCAAAGTCAACAAGTGAAAGTAAATCTAGTAAGGAAATGGCAATCACGCCATATTTTCCGATTGTCCTCCGACGAATAGGACAAGAGATGAAAAACGCATCTCCATCAGCAAACAACCCAACGATGGAAGAATTGATCAGAACGAGAAAGATGGAAGAAGAAAACAAAAGAAGCAGACCGCCACTCAACCTATTTAACACTGATGAAATGGCGGAAAGTAACCACAACCATCCCATGAGAAGAGAAACACTGGAGGAATATTCCAAACGCACAAGATACCAACCGCAAACCATCATAGATCACAAAGTGCTTGAAGAATTCATCCAGAGATTTGACAAAGTAGTAGGAGGAATAAGTGAAATAGTAAACATGCTACTTCTTTTCCCTGCTGAACTGCAATTCTGTCTACAACAGAAATGGACTTACGCTAGGATCTACAATGCCCTTAAAAGATCTAACATCCCATTTACCTCAACGCAATGGGAGATGTTAGGATCCATTAGAGCGCATATGAAAGAGACTACTGGACATCCAAGCAGTCGTGCCGACATTTCAATGATGAATGACCTCACATCATTGCTTAACTTGCTAAGTAGAGAAGATCACCTCAGCTCCAAGGAAAGCGGATCTATGGTTATCAACTCCACTATGGAAAAAAAATTGAGTCAATGATTGAAGAACTTAGTGATCTCGTTTGGGAGGAATCAAGGCGCGAACGACCCTTTAGGATTACATATGAATCACCACTTGATATCGCTACTTCTGTTACGATCCATCTAAGGGAGATTCAACAACGGAAAAGTAACTCCAGAACGAAGTTCATATTCTACTCAGGATGCAAGGAGATACTTCGTCAGCTTGTTCTAGTTTTCTCAGAATCCGATTTCCCATTCAACAACCATGAGCACCGGCAAATAGAGAACCTATGCACATGCATAAGAAGATTCAACGGAGACCCCAAGACCGAAAATTATGAGGGCATAAAACTGCAATTCTTGGCGTTTGTTTGCTCTCTCTGGCAAAACCCACCGCCAAGAGAGGTTGTTAAGACAGACACAGCCACCATGACCGACCCTAGTGGACCTGTCACTAAAGCAGTTGACTACATCACCTTTGGACTTCACGGACTTGCAAGGACAACTTCAGAGCATCTTCTGAACTACAAGGAAACATCGAGAGATAGTCCACTTGAATTGATTACGACAATAGTCAATCATTTCATAAGAATCTATCCACCTCGATATAATTTTCCGCAACCTAGGGCCCACAACATCAACAAAAGGGATCCCGTGGATGCATCCATCTCCATCTAGATTGAATAGAAGAAGTCGAGCTCTCGACTTTAAAAGAGCGCTTCTCGGGAGGCAACCCGTGTTTTACATTTCCGCAATTTTACATTCCAAGAAGTGATAAAGTCTCCGACTATCTTTCACACTTGGATATACGACCAAGTTTCAGCCCGACACATCAAGTTTTTGACGCCGCGCATTAAAGAAAAGTATATCCAACGTGTTCACACCTACGAGACCAATCACAAGAAGAGTTGATCAAGAGTGAACCCAAGAAGACGAAGTTCGGCAGACGCATACCAAGGAACACAGTAAATACTGGGGAGTACTTCTATACCGTCTCTATCATTCGTTTTAAATATACCATATCCACTATGCTTATCACTAAGTGTGGGATTCAAACCCAACACACACTGAAAAAACGCAACTTAGATGTTTAAAACCCTAAGTGTGGGATTTTACCCCATTCAGAGCTTAGTATAACATCGAGGACGATGTTCCTTTAAGTGTGGGATAGCAGTAGTTGCACTACTGTTAAATGGATAATGGTATATACTTGATTCTAAACTCGCTGCTCTTTATAAGACCTTGCTTCTCCATAAAAGTAAACAAAATTTTTCAAAATTGAGTTAAAAATATGCTGAAAATGAAAAATTTTAAACAAAGAATGATTTACTTTGGGGAAGAAGGAAAAATAAAATACAAATTCTTTTGAAAAACAAGTTTAGTAATCCCATAAAGAGCATCGAATGACTAAGCACACAACAACCCAACTTTCGATTCGTGAGGTATCTTGAGCCATATGAAAAGCATTCACTTTTAATGCTTCACTTTTTCGATTCTTGAGTGTGCCGATATATGCGTTTAGAATCAGAACTTGCTCTTGCTATGCATTTCGAATCCGAACTGGTGAATCAAAAAGGAGATCGAATCACATCATTCTTGAACCCATCCATACACCCAAAAATAAGTACGTTACCCCCTTTACCTACTCAAAAGCATCCCTCAAACTTCATAGAAAGTTCCAAAGATGAAAAAAGAGAAGTATTAAGGATATGACGTCGAAAAAAAAAAATTCGAAGAAAAGAAAATCAAATGGAGAAAAAGACTCCTCCCAAAAGAAAAAGGCGTCAAATCTCCCGAAAATTCAAAAATTTCAGCTTTCCGCTTCACCAAAAAGAAAACCTGTGAAAAACCAACACAACCCCCTCTCATACCACCAACACTCCACAAACCCTACATCACCTCCCTTAGAATGATTGTGGCTAGATCGACTTCGCGCTCACCTAAAAGGTAACGATTTGATACTCGATCAAGCCTATGACGATAAACGATACATGACTGGCGTTCTGAGCGATTGATATAATAGAATAGAAAACCCTAAACACTTTGAGTGATTTGAGTGACCACCTTGAGAGGATCGCCTAGTCATGTATCCAAGGTCAAAGATCACAAGCATGCTCCTAAAGATTACAATCCTTCCTTTTCAAAGAACAAGTACTTTATTTTCTTCCAAAACCCCCTTAGTAAAAAGTTCCGCCTTAAAATATTTCAATATCTTCTTATCTTTAACCATGTTGAATACTAGTTTGCTTGAGGACAAGCAAAGTTCTAAGTGTGGGATACTTGATATCGCGTAAAAAGTCAAGTTCTTACTACCGATATCTCTCTCATTCTGGAACGATTCTTGGCATTTTAATTCAAATACAGTACAAATCAATAACATTATGCCAAGATGGTCAAAACAAGGTTGCACGATAAAAATCAAGCAAAACGGATGAAAAACGAAGATTCCACACACGTTTGAAGATTCAAGGCATCAAAACGAGATTTCAAGACTAAAATGCCCTCCACCAACATCCATTCTTTCCAAGATGTTCGTTTTCAAAATACGAATCCAACAGAAGAAGAATCAACTAAAACGGATAAAGAATGAAGATTCTACGTCCGCCGGAAGATTCAAATGATTCGCACGCAACATCTGGAGCTAGGAACCTCATCTCAGGGCCTATTCTATTTCAAAATCTTCTTTTTTGAATTACGAATCCAAGAAAAAAAATAATCGACGCAAACGGACGCATAACGAAGAAAACACGCACGAATCGAGAAACGAAGCAAAAGACGGCGCAACGGGGCGGCTACAGGCCAGTCGCCGGCGGCCTGGGGCCCACCGCCACCGGCCACCCTTCTGGCGCCGCCGGCCACCACAGCCCCGCCCCGGTTTCCGTTTTTGGTAACTTTTGGTACCTGGTGCGCCTACTTTTCATGTTGTACGGTACCCGGTGCGCCTACTTTTCGTGTTGTACGGTACCCGGTGCACCCTTTCGGCTATCTTTTTCTAACATGCACCTCTTGGTGCTAATGTGAGCCAAAGCTCAACTATAAATAGAGGCCAAGGCTTTAATTTGAAGATGTCCCATGCCTAAGTCTTGAATAAACTAGGCATTATTCTCTATTTACTTTCTCATTCTATTTTCTTACTTCAAATTAGTATTAGGCTAGTTAGGGAGCTTATTTAGAGTAGAACGAAAGTTTGGGAACATCTTGTAATCTTTGGTGTACGCTTGGAGTTACGCTTTTTAATTCAAGTCTATTCCTTCTCGCATATTAATCTCGGTTATTTCTATCCTTATCTATCTTAATTAAATATGTATGCTTTAATTATGCTAGAGATCGTTTATGCCATGATTAGCGAGTAGATTACTATTGTGTTTGTTTGCGATGTAGTTAGTTAATTATGGGATGATTTATAATTAAATATTAAAGATCGGTAATATTGCTTTGATCGTCTTATTGCATGTTCTTGTTTGATTGTTGCCTTAGGATCATCATAGTAGTAAAATATAAACGGTCTTAATTATCGTCAAATAATATGATGGCCCCTACTCGACTGTTACTCGATATAGTACTGGAAACACTTCAAGGTGGAGTACAAATGTATGGAAGTCGAGGAACGACCGAAGGTAGTCATATTACGAAACGATACAATATTATGAAGTAATATGATGGCCCCTATTCGACTGTTACTCAGTATAGCGTTGGAAACACTTTAGGTGTAGTACAAATACGTGGAAGCTGCGTAACGACCGAAGGTAGTTATATTACGGACTAATATATATAAAATGAGAAACCTAGTTTAATTAACCTTTCTAAATGGACTTTTAAACTTCAAATTAATCTATCGCCTTTCCACCAATAAACGTGATTACAACACCTTTTTACGACGTCCAATTAAAAGGTAGTCAATTATCTGTGTCAATATAATTTGTCAAAGGTATGAAACTATGGAACCGCAAGGCTACATGGGGGATTATCATAGGACAAGACATGGCCAAGGTTTGAAGCGGCGGAACCACTTAAAGTGATGAACGCTGTGGATATTTAGGGGATTTATTGGGTAGTCTTAAGCAAGGGCTGGTTTAAAGTCATAAATGAACTGTTTTAAATACATGAATCCGTTAGGATGACGAGGAATCGTTATATGATTCAGCAATGTCTAGTACCTTAAGATTTTGTTCCCATTCATATGAAAGTATTATTAAACCTTAATTAAGATTTTGCTTATTATTCAAAATACATTGTAATGTTACCATAACCTAGCTCCCGGTGTGACACGCTAATGGGATTTTAATTAGTAGGGAATCTAGTGTTTACATGCAAGTATTCAAGAATGATAATTAACTAATATCTTTCAAAATAGTTTCTCCAAATATCATCCCATAACTTAATTAACGAAGTCTCAGCAAACACTATCTTTATTTATCTGCTTTAGGTTTTACTTTTATTTCGCTTTTGTTTATTTACTTGCCTAAGTTAGTTAATATAAAAACCAAAACCCCCACTATTTTATAAACTATTCACTAGTTTGAAAGCCCTCATCTGTCTCGCCTTAGTTTCAATTCAGTCGGTTTGAAGAACGACTCTAGGTCATACCTACCACTTGCTCACCCTTAGGATTAACATTGTTAGGGAAAACTTAGGCCCCACAATTACAAATTTAAAACAACCCACTGCTGGTGCCCAGTTAGTAATCGTTAACGACACCGACCTGATCGGGACCCAACAGAGCGCAAACTTGGGAAACAAGATTTGAGACAACCACACCCTTGTGGGGACCCACATGTGTCAGTTTTTCCAGCCCCAAACAAGATCCGCATTTTGTGGATCTTGTTTCTTAATTATTGAATACATATACATGCATATACATACATATACTCTCATTTTTATCTAGCTATCTCTCTCTCTCTTGATTCCCTCTCTCTCTCCACGAAATTCTGGTGAATTTCCAGCCACCCAACAACCACCCAAGACCACCATAGAGCCACCATACAACCATCATCGACCGCCACATCGGAATTCAAGAAAACGCACCAAAACGAGCACAACGACTTCTTCTTCTTCTCCACGGTTGTACAATTATTGTAAGGGTTTCGTTTCTCTTCTAAAATACTTATATTATGTGTATTTTCATGTTATGTAGCTCATTTGACTAGATTATGTCCAAACTTGATGCCAAAAATCGTTTTTATGACACATACATATATATGCATAATCTTCCCAGAAAAAGTCAGCTTACTAAAATGACTATATTTTGAGTTCTACTTAGAATTAAACCACGGATTTTATATCGAAATCTTCGTATGGAAAAGATCTACAAAAAGTTGTTCTTTGGCTCCTTCCAGAAATCTACGGATTTTTAGTTATAAGCTGATCTTTACAGGTTTTCTGAAATTTATCGAAAACTGAGTCCGTTTTTTTTTTTTTTTTGCGGAATTATTTACCTAACAAGATGGACACTATAAATCATGGAAAAATCACGTAATGAACTAGACTCATAGATGACCAATTGGTAAAAATTGTGGACCTTAATTCGGACTAGAACCGGTCGAGAACGGGAGGCGAAACGAGTCGACAAAAACCGAAAACATGAATTAAGGGCTGTTTTGACATTTTTTTAAAACCGACACTTCGGGTCGACTACAAAACGTAAGGACAACATTCTAAGACTCTATGAACCATTTTAAGAATTGTGTAAAAGTTGTGGTCAAACCGAGACCGTTGACCACATTTTCGACATTGACCAAAAACTATTAAGTGTCGCCAAACATGGAATACTTATAACTTATTTTTACACTACGTGTCAAATGACATAATACCTTCAATACTTATACGATACGAATACTAAACATTTCAAATATACTTAATAAGTATATCATTAAAACATTCTAATAATAATGTTTTAAGATGATTATTACAATTAATCACCAACGGGCCGTACATATTTTTCCAATCATACCTAATCAAATCAAATCATTGGACATTACTAGTTGGATGAACAACTAGCATAGATGATCTGTTAGGACATCTAATCACTATTATAACCTTGCGCGTCTAAGACACCCATCAGGTTTCAGTCGTTGGAGATGACATCAGTTCCCTTGTATACCATCAATAGTGCTTGATAGCATCTCATCAGACTCAGGTGAGTCTCATAGCCCCTCATTTTACCGTTTTTAACCCAGATGTGGGAATACATGCTTGTTTTGTTTTACATGTGAACGCATGTATCAAATATCGCTATATTCTGCATGAGTTTATTCATCTAATCATTTAAGTCCTCCAAGCATAGTTTGGTAATACTTTGTAGCGTGAATGTTAGTGTATGGTACCATATGGGATTGACAATCCCCGTCCGGGTCAGCAAGCACTGACTGGTCAAACGAACGCATTATCATTTGTTCATACTTGTGTTGATTAGGCACACGCATAGAGGCACCCTTAATTGTGATCCTGACACCTCAGTTAAGCTCAAACTATTTGCTCATGGCAGTTATATACATCATTTATCATTTACTTATTTGCTTAATTGCAAATCATTATACTTAAAATCTTGTGGTTCATACATTATACTTTATCATTATACATGTGAGCTCACCAGCTTTTAGCTGACCTTTTAGCGTGTATTCTCAGGTTCGCAGCAGCAGTAGGTCTGCTCACTCAGGATGCCCATTAGCTCGAGTCTCATGCAAACATCAGGAGATTGTCATGCATTACTATATTTTATAAAATTAGCTATGCCATAGAATTTCTTTCAGTAATCTCGAGCTTTTGTAAACTATTATAACAGTGTAAGACTTTTATAATATCAATGTATTGTAAACGACGCATATAGAGTCATTAATTATATCTTATGTGCTTGTGATTATTGATTAGTAGCACCCTAAAGTATGCTTCCGCCAAACAGTAAATTTGGGGGTGTTACAAATGTGATCTAGATTATTGAAACACTCATTTAAAAATTAATTCCTATAGATAACGACATAGCTGATTACATGAGTCTTCATGACAAACGTGATCGTAAGAAGCATTGAGTAGTTGGTTTTAGTTTGATGTTTGTCGAGTTAAATGTTGATTAATGGTTGTGTCCTTGTTATGTAGTCTTACCACCTATGTAACGGACTGAGATATGTGATTCACTCACATCCATTGTACTTAACTTATTTTCGAAGTAATATAGTTACCAGGTAAACATTTCCCTTTTACCAAAAAAATCCATTCAAGTTCACAATTACTTGGTTGGTAACTTTTTGAAATGGTGAACTATAAGATGAAAAATCATTTGAATATTAAAAAAATTTGGAAAGCAATTCATCCCTATTTTTCTGGGACAGTTTTGAATAATAAATTAGATCGTAAGGAAGGAACTCATTGAAGGGCCAAAAATTCCTTATGATATTTTGTTTTTTTTTTATATATATACTAGATAAGAGTGAATAATTTCCTTTTTTGAATCAAGTAAATGTAATTTTTTGCCCCTGAAAGATTATAATTATCTGAAATATATTACATTTTTGCCATTGAATAATCTTATCCATTGAATCACAGATCTGGTGGTTAGAAATGTTTCTCCCCCTTAAAATCTTTCTCCATTGATCCAACTCATATATATATATATATATATATATATATATATATATATATACATATATATATTTGTCCCTGATCCACTATTTGTTAGTGGATTTGAATCACAATAAGTAAAGTTTAATTGTAGAATGGGGTTGAATACAACTAAAAACTTTTTCAGATTTTATCTTAGTTAATTTAGACAAGTTTTAATTGTCAGGTTGTGAATGCGTAAAATAGAGTATAGCAATAACGATCAACAAATAAGTAAATGAAGTAACAGTGTGAATTTATTAGATTGATAATTACACCAAGTGTTGATAGCGGAATGATTTAGCCCAAGCTAAATCAAATCAGACACTCAAGCTAAACTATTACAAAAGAGATGAACGGTAGTTGACAAACAATGTACACTATTCACTCGATGCTCGCTATTCGTGCTTAGACAAAATACTCACATGATATTGCAAGTGATTAGCACAAAAACGACAAGTTTTTAATTACAAAATATTGCCCTATATATAGCCTAAATGATCCTTAAATATCTCCTACAAAATAGGATCTGGAATGACATGTGTCGCTGCTTGATTGGCTCTGAAGTCCCTGAATTTTAGCTAACAAACATTCTATGGGTCATGATTCTGTTACTGCGAATATCTCTTTCATCTTCTAATCAATAGCTTGATGACATGTCATCTGAAAGATATATGTTGTACGAGGAATACTTGCTGACATATTGATGATGAGCAACTTGTACTTGTGTAGAAACTTTATTCTTTATTAAGTTACTGAAGAAGCAATGAAACTCCTCACTTACTGCGAGCTAACATGCTCTTGTAGAGTGACTTGTTTAATTCTTCTTCAGCAACTTTCTTTTATTGGGGTAGTGACTTTTGCCTTTATTCCTTTGTGGATGTAAAACTCTCGCTGTTAGTTACTTGGAACAGCGACACACAAATTTGAGCTTTAATCCACTTCATCAGATCATTCTTCTTTAAAGAATGAATGAGAACAACGAGTACTTACTTCAGCAACAGCAGCTTTGACTTAATCATTTCCAATATTGAGTTCATCATTGAATTGAGTTGGTCAGCGACCAGTGACTCAACAATCTCCCTCTAAATTATTATGACAAAAGCTCCCTAGACAAACTTGTTGCTTTAAAAAGAAGTTTATAGTCAGTGTTTAATTTTTTTTTAAACATTCAGTGACTTGTACTTGTGATCCATTCATTTATCTTTTTGGATTCTTTTAATATAATCTGACTTTTGCACTTAGTTTTGTTTTTCTCAAAAATGATCATATTTCATTAAACTGTAAATAACAATATTACATTGAGAGTAGTTACAATTTAACTAATATTACATAATGATCACAAATCTCTCCACAACTCTTCATCTTTCACCATTCCAAGCTCATCAGCAAGTTCGTACTTCTCAGTAGAAGGTAAGAATCTAAATTGTTGAGCCAAGGCCTCATCGAGTATAACCTTTCTCATATGTGATTTCTTGTCAAGCATGCTGGCTGATCTGATCAAGTGGACTAACTGCTCATGATCAATTTTCTCTAATTAAGTTTCTCTTTGAAATCTCAAAGCTCCATTTAGATATCTGTAGACCAGGCACCCTTGGAACAACATAAGGGATTGATAGGTTTAGCTTTGAGGTGTTAGGAATCCTGTGTAAACTGTAGGGACATCTGGGGATAGGTGGCTGCACAATCTCTTCACCAAATATAACAGTATCTTCTGGCCTGAGAAGTTGAAGTGTAACCATCTTTTAGAATAACCTATCGATCTCATCCAACACTTCTTTCTTTGCTGCACTAGAGGAGTGACTCACTGCTAGTCTTATTTCATTCCATTCTTCCCTATGCAGCTTGCAGACTTGGTCCAGAGTAATTGCTTGAGACTCTGAAACTCTGTGGATAAGTAGTTGTGCTTGAGATTGATTTTTTGGGTTTTTGAGATTGACTTTTGTAATTAGAGCAGGGTTTGATCTTCCAATCATTCGTTCAGCATACTTCTTTCTATCAATCTCATTCCATAGCCTATCGACAGATGATCTAGCTCCCTCTTTCTTTTTAGGCATTTTACTAGCTGCTTTAGGTTCAGCTTCTCTCTGGAGCTCTGTCTTTTCAATATCCTCCACTAATTTGCAAGAACAGCATCACTTTCCTCTTGCTCTCTCTTTAATCTCATTTCTCTTTCTCTTTCCTCAGCCATTTCACCAATGAGCTTGAGCATATATTCCTTGTCAGCGTCAGATTGCTCTTTAAGCATTTTCTTTCTTTCTTCCTCCTCTCTCGCTTCTGCCTCAACATTGATTTTTAAGATCATTTCTCAGTCCATATATTTTCTCTCTTTCATCTTCCTAGCAACCCTTTCTTCCTTAGTTTCATCAGGACGAATGCTCCCTGATGTATTGGTTGAGTAGGAGGATAGCATAAGCGAAGGAATAACAGTCTCGGCATGGTGATTTATGGTGGTTGAGTTGTGATTGGAGATTGAGTTGCTGTTGGTGGAGGTGATGGAGTTTTATTTGGTGTGTTTGGTGGAGTTTGGATTTTATGGTGGTAAGTTGGTAAGTTGCTGGTGGTGAAGTGTCTATGGTTGTCACTTGTTGATAAATTATTGATGGTAAGGTTTCTGTGACAATTTCTTCAGCAAAGTCACTGATCATATGACTTTCTAGTTCTGCTTAGATGATGGGTTCTGGGTTTTCCTCTAATATAACAATTAGTGATTGAGGCACAGTCACTGAGATGTCATCCTCAGTGACTTCAATGGCTTGTTTCTTTGACTTGGATGGTGTTGACCCTGATCCAGGATAAGATTCACTAGTTCTTTTTCTTTTACTCTTGCTGATGATAGAAGATATTGGTTGCTGATCCTCTACGATTTGGTCATTATCATCATCATCATCATCATCATCATCATCATTCTCCTCCTCATCATCATCATTGTCATCATTATCATCATTACCACCCTCATCCACATTTTTAACAGGCTGCTCCCTGTTATTCATCCATTCCCAGCGTGCCAGTTCATAACTCACTAACTCCCCCTCAATCCTTGACCTCTTGTCTGTTGACTAGGCCTTCACATTAAAATCATACATCCTGAGCTCATCATGACTGAACTCAGTTAAATTTATTTCATCGAAAACATCATCATTATCAGAGTCAGTATCCATATCAATCCAGGATAGTTCAGCGATCGCTTCTGCTTCTAATTCTGGCCTCTCAGTAATAGGTTGCAGCGAAAATGACTCCAACAAGATTTCCTTGTGAGTAGCATCGTTCAGGGCAACATCATTGTCAGAGATCTCTTTATCCCCCTTGTTGTCAAAATAGAATGCTATGAAACATTCTTTCATCCATTTATACAGCTTTTTATTGTCTATTCGAAGGGTAGAGACCTCAGCTCGTGTAGCTTGTTGAGATGTAGAAATCTCAGAACGAAGCTTTGGCAGTTCAACAACTATGGCATCAGTTGCTTTGATGTACTCAGATATGCTTGCAACCATGTTGGTTTAAGCTTCAGTGAGAACAGAAATGGCATCATCCTGTGAGACCATCTTTCCTTTTGTAAAAGCAGCAAGCTCAGCAATTGCATTTGAATGATGCTGTAAGGTTTTACAATGAGCGATCCCTGCCTCAGCCAAAGTTTTAACTTTATCGCTGATAGACTGGCTCCAAGGAGGAATTGACTCATATGCAGCAGCTAAGGCTTGAACTGTACCAGTGAGCTCAGTAACGCTACCTTTCAATGTTGTCCTCTCCTTAGTGAGCATTTTAATGTGTTGTTGAGAGGAGGCAATATACTCCAGAAGTAGTTGTTGAGTTGGAGTCTGTGATGATGAAGCTTCCTTCTGATCTGATGTATGCTTTTGTTGATCAGAGATGGGAGAGGATTTTAGAGTGTTTGTTTTTGGTGGTGTAGATGGTGGTGTTTTTCGAGTAGACTGAGCTCCCTGATCCCATGCAACCATGGTGGTGTCAGCAAGAGGATTAGCATAAGCTATCTTGGAGATGTCATCAATAGAGAAGGAAATATGATCCAACTGTTTGATATGTGAAGGTGGTAGATCAGCTAGTGGATCATCAGTGACTGGTGGAGATGGTGAATGTAGGGATGCAGCAGATTCTTCATCAGAGGTGTTCATTGGTTGGGCTTTCTCATTATCACCAGCTTGTGTTTTAACTGATGGATCATTGGAAACAGATTTTGTGGCCTGTGTCTCACCATGTGACAGTGGTGAGACATTGACAGCCAGTGCGGTGCTAGATGAGAGATGGCTTGGGTCTGTAGCTAGTGGTGTGTCACCAACAATGGGTGTGTTATCACCCGCTGATGACACTAGCCCTTTTTCTGAAATGTCATTCTTTTGTGAGGATGACAAGTGGTTGGGTTGACTCGATGGAGGGGTGTGGGATGCACCCGAATCACTACTAACAATGGGTTGAACCATTGTAGCTATCTGTAGATTTCCTTTTGTAAAGTCACTAGACTTTCGGGAGTCCAGTGAAGTAGCTATGGTTTGGGGTTCAGCAAGACTGCCCTCAGGAACTGAACGTACAATCTCTGATTCAGCCTTGGCATCCGTAGAAGTCTTCTTTTTGCTATGTCACTGAGCCTTTGATGTCAGCGACCCTAAGGTGGATTTTTCTTTGGAGCGGTGGTTGTTTTCTTAGTTGGTTTGTCAACCACATTGGTCACTAGGGGTGTGTTCAGTGACGTGGTCGGTGGAGGGGTCAGAATCAGACGGATGTACAGCAGTTACTGGCTGGGGTGCAAGTATCCCCTTTTTGTATTTCATAAAATCAGGGAGAGACACAATCGCTGGTTTAGAAAAAATTTGACCACCAACCAGAGTAGGTTCGAAGCCTTTGAATGACACTCAATCATACTTTGCAAACTGATCTTTAAAGATCAGTGAGAGGAATTTACAGTATAGAACATACTTGGCTTTGGATGGCTCAACGACTCTATTAACCAGTTCGTCAAAGATCACACTTGCATAGTCAACTCTAAAAGAATTGACCAGTGACCAACTAATTTGTGCCTCCAGGGTGCTGAATTGATCATAGCTCCCTGTTCTTGTGCCCAGGCACCGAATAAAGTTTGAAAATAAAACGTTCCAAACACCATCCATTTTTGTTTTATGAACAATGAAATATTTACGATTACTGTTTGCATCGACGGAGGATTTACATTCAATCCCAGTAAAATTGACGATGCCTCCATTGGCCACAGCTCCATCGGGCACTGGTTCATATATATCATGCACTGGAAGTTGTAATGCAGTGCGAATGGTGTAGGCAGTGATTATAATCTTTCTAGAGCCATTGTCGATAAAACCCTGGATCTGAGATGTTCCATCAACAACAGAGTGAGTACAGGTGTACCAAAACTCACTGAGCCATTCAAGGTTCATCTCACCAGGAGACAATGTTAGAGCAGAGAAAATGTAGTGATTTTTCAAGAAATTTATAATTTCCTCATACTCTGTTTTGTTGGTAGAAACATTCACCAAATAGTTACTCTTTGGAACTGTAATGGCCCGATCTTCACTTACTGATTAAAGCTCGAGGCTCGAAGAGCTTTATTCTCATCAGTAGGTGTATAAACATTGGGAAAGAATTTTGATCTTGCCATTTTAGCCCTAAAATTTATATAAAGATGCGAGAGTTATTTGAGGGTTTTAAAAATGATAGTTATATTTGCAGAAAAATCAAATGGGGTAAAGATGTGAAAAATGTTTTAAGTCCCTGATTTATAGGGATGCCCATTTGATTAATCTCGTGGTTAAAAATGGATCATTGTGGATTGTGGTGGTGGTTGTGGTATAGGGGTGATGATGGTAGAGCGTGGTGGCATTAAAGGTGATGGAAGTGGTGCGCCGGAAAAGTGCACTGACGTAAGAGAGAGAATGCCAGAAAAAGTGTGACTTTTCGACGTACCATAAAGCGTTTAATAAAATTCATTATATTAAATACGAAATGTATTAAATGTAACGAATATTTGTGGATTTAAATTTCCCATTAATGATATATGAAGATATATAATCAAACATTGATTATCCACCAGGTATTTTTGATGTTTTGAAATATTTGAATGTTTTTAGGTAATCTCACTAATGTATGAGTAGTAGATTAACATCTTACTGAAGGTTAAACTCGCTGATAAATCGGTTGGAGGTAACATTCCAGTTGAAAGATGAATCTATAACTTATATATTAGAAAGATTTTATTTTTAAGAAAAGAGTCACTGATATATCATTATGATAGACACATGTTTCTCTTGGTATTAAACTCGCTGATAAATCAGTTGGAGGTAATATCCAGGCAGAGACATATGTCTAAAATGACACACTAGTAAATTTTATTTTGAAATAAGTTCTAAGTTATTATTAATTTGAACGTAAATCCTATCAATAGTTACACTCGCTGATTAAATCAGTTCGAAGTAATTTATTGACCATCTAAAAATCCAAAAGTAATAATAAAGTAGAACTCATGTGATTTTATAGTTTAGTAAAATGGATTATCATAACATACTGATCACTCAACTCGTTGATTAGATCAGTTGGAGGTAGTAGGTCAGTTAATATGATGATCTATAAAAGTAAACTATGGAATCGTTAAAAATTTAAAGATTTAAACAAAAATAAATAAATAAATTTATAAAATTTATTTATTCATTTAAGTTTAACATACCAAGCTCGCTGATGAGAAAATTAAATCTTTTCTCATCTAAAGGTTTTGTAAATAAGTCAACGAGTTGGTAATCAGTTGGAATAAAGTGTAGTTCAATATCCCTTTTCATCATATGGTCCCTGATGAAATGATATCTGACATCAATATGCTTTGTCCTTGAGTGCATCACTGGATTATTAGCAATATCTATGGCACTTTGACTATCATAGTAGATTGGTATTTCAGTGAAGTCAAATCCATAGTTAGCTAGTTGATTTCTCATCCAAAGAATTTGAGAAGTACATCCACTAGCAGTGACATATTCAGCTTCAGCAGTTGAAGTTGATACTGAATTCTGTTTCTTGCTGGACCAGCTTACTAGCTTTTCTCCAAAAAATTGACAGCTACCAGATGTACTTTTTCTATCCGGTTTACATCCAGCATGATCAAAATCAGAATATCCTTTCAGTGAGAAATCTGAACCACATGGGTACCAGAGACCAAGATTTGGTGTACCCTTTATATATCTGAATATTCTTTTGACAACGAGCAAATGTGATTCTTTTGGATCAGCTTGATACCTATCACATAGACATGTTGCAAACATAATGTCTGGTCTACTTGCAGTGAGATACAATAATGATCCAATCATACCTCTGTAAGCAGTGATGTTTACAGAATTACCATTTGAATCAGCATGTAATTTCAATGCAGGTGACATTGGTGTAGCAATGGATGAGCAGTTTGAAAATTTAAATTTCTTTAATAAATCTTTAACATATTTTACTTGATTTATAAAAATTCCTGTTTTGGTTTGTTTTATTTGTAGACCAAGGATAAATGTTAATTCACCCATCATACTCATTTCATAACTTTTAGTCATGAGATCAGAGAATTCCTTGCACGTGTCACTGTTAGTAGACCCAAAAATGATATCATCAACATAGATTTGGACTAGTATGACATCTCTCTTATTTCTCTTAATAAATAGTGTGCTGTCAATCTTACCTTTGACATAACCACATTTAATTAAATAAACAGAGAGAGTGTCATACCAAGCTCTAGGAGTTTGTTTTAGTCCATACAGAGCTTTCTCTAGTTTATAAACATAACCAGGTGTTTTGGATCAGTGAATCCAGGTGGCTGCTTGACATACACCTCTTCCTGCAGCTTGCCATTTATAAAGGCACTTTTCACATCCATCTGATATACTTTTAATTTCGTGTGAGCTGCATAAGCAAGGAATAGCCTAATTGCTTCAAGCCTAGCTACCGGTGCAAAAGTTTTATCATAGTCGATGCCTTCTTGTTGACAATAACCTTGTGCAACCAATCTTGCTTTATTCCTTATAACCACACCATCAGCATCCTTTTTATTCCTGAACACCCATCTTGTTCCAATCACTAATTTTCCAGCAGGCTATGGCACTAGCTTCCATACTTTGTTCCTTTCAAACTGGGCAAGTTCTTTTTGCATAGCTGATATCCAGTTTTGATCAGTGAGTACTTCATCCACATTCTTTGGTTCCATCAGTGAAACAAAGCTAACAAATAGACAAAAGGTTAGCAGTTGCTGATCTAGTTTGGACTTTGGGTCAAAACTGATCTGGGTTGATTATCAATATGTCTAGTACATTTAGTCATTCGCTGATGTTGGGTCAAAACTGATCTGGGTTGAAGTTGCTACTGATGAGAAGAAGGTTATCAAGTACAAGTGATTAAAACTGATAGTGTTCGTGTTAAAACTGTTTTCACAAAGTTATCACTGATTGAAGAAAACTGAAGAGAAGACAAGTTATAACTGATTGAAGAAGGAATCGCAACTGATAGTTATGTGTTTGTAAGTAGTTGAAACTGCTTATGTAATTGTAACTGTTAGTTATATACTCCCTCCGTCCCATTTGAAATGTCCACATTACTATTTTGGGATGTCCCATTACAAGTGTCCACTTTGATATTTAACCAATCAAAAAAGACTTTAGTGGATGGATTTAATATTTGATTGGTGAAAAGTGTAGTTAGTGGAGAATCCTAAAACTACGTGCAAAGTCAAAGTGGACATTTGTAATGGGACGGAGGGAGTATGTAGCAGTTAACACTGATTATGTATTTGTAGTTAGTCTTATATTACAATTGAAGCAGTTACCACTGATTGTATAATAGTTTCAACTGTTAGCTTCAGAATGGTAGTTATAACTGTTTATAATATTGTGATAAGTTTGAGTCGGTTATGGAAGTTATTCTATTCCATATTCGTAGGAGATTGTATAGGACTCTATGTGTTATAAATAGAGATCCTCTAGACCTAGATTGGTAGAGATTAGGTTTTGCGCAGCTTCAAGGTTTTCTGTAACCCTAATACATCAAGTGTATTCGTCTTATATCATTAATAAGATTGAAGCTTTCGGTATTTATTGTGTTCATAAAGTTATTTAATATTCTTGATCTTCTTAAATATTATTGAGCGTGATTCCGCAACTACTCAATAATAAGTTCAAAGCTTATTATTATTATCGATTTTTTATTAAGTTAAACATGGACTAACAAAGTGGTATCAGAGCTAGTGAAGCTTTGAATACAGGAAGATCTGGGATTATTGTGATATTAATTGAGGTTTAGTTTTCTAATTAAGTTTTAATTTCAATGGCGACTGAAGGGAATGAAGGAACTCAAGCAACTAAGATCCCAATGCTCAAACCTGATGAGTTTGACCTATGGAAGGTCAGAATCAGGCAGTACATGCTTCTCACAGATTATCAGATGTGGGAAGTTGTTGTCAATGGTATTCCAGTAACTCTTGATGGTGATGGTGTAAAGCAACCAAGACCACCACCAACATCAGATGCAGAAAGAAAAATCAGATCTACAGAATACAAGGCTCTTAGCACACTGCTGCTATCCATTCCTAATGAGCATCTGAGTAGGTTTGAATCTTGTGAGGATCCCAAGGTTCTGATGGAGGCTATTGAGAAAAGGTTTGGTGGTAATGATAACACCAAAAATAATAAAAGATCTTTGTTAAAACAACAATTTAAAAATTTTAGCCATGTGAAAACTGAAACTCTAACTCAAACCTTTGATAGGTTTACTAAATTAGTTGGAGAATTGGAAAATCACAAGGTTAAGATTGACAAAGAAGATCTTAACAGGAAGTTCTTAAGATCATTAGGTGATGAATGGACAATCTACACTGTTGGATTGAGACAGAGTACAGATATTGAGACCAAGGAGTTAGAAGATATATACAATGATCTGAGGAACTTTGAGCCTGAGGTAGAAAGTAAGAAGCAAGCATCTGGGTATAGTCACAATACTGCTTTTATGTCGATGGGTGGAGCAAAAGTAGAGTCAAGTCAAAAAGGCTCTACTTATGTCTCTGGAGGAAGTGGATCATCACAGAATAGTACCAATGATCAGATTTTGGAATCATTCTTTGCTAGTAATGTGAATTCTTCACTTACTAATGAAGATTTGGAACAGTTTGATGGTGATGATCTAGAGGAGATGGATATTAAGTGGCAGATTGCTTTGATTACTCAGAGAGCAAAAAGGTTTATGCAGAGGACTGGAAGAAACAACTTTGCATACAAAAGGAATGATGCAAGTTGGTTTGATAAGAGTAAGATAGAATGCTTCAACTGTCACAAGATGGGACACTTTGCGAGGGAATGTAGAAGCCCAAAGCAAGAACAGACTGCCAATGGAAAGGTCAAAGAGTTGGTAGCAATGGAACTCAATCAAGGAACATACCAATTCAGGGTGCTTCATCAAATGCTTTGGTTTCTATGGATGGCTGTGGATGGGACTGGAGTGATCAAGAAGAACATGTCATGAAGAATCAATGTCTCATGGCCATTGCTGAATCTGACAAAAAGTCAGAGGTTCCTTATGAGGTACAAAATAAATTATGTTCTGCTGTTTGTAAACAGACTGTTAAACATTACAGGGATCATAATATAAAAGTGTGTGAGGAATTAAAACAGTGGGAAATTAAAAGTAAACACACTATTGCAGCCATTGAAAATCTGGAAAATCAAATAAAGGCATATGAAGTCAATGCAACACAATTTAAATATGACATTGAATATGCTAGATGGGAGAGAGACACTTTTAAAGATAAAGTAGAGTTGTTATCTAAGAAACTTACTGAGGTCACTTGTGAGAGAGATAGCATAAGACTTTATGTAAGTAAATTAGAACATGCATCTAAGAGTGTCAATAAACTTATTAATTCACATATTCATGATAAACTTAAGACTGGATTAGGGTACAATAATGTACCTCTACCTTATAATCACACCTACTTTCCTCCTAAAAGTGAAATTGATATCAATTCACTTAAAGAAGGAACGACAGATGAGGTTAAAAAGGCTGATCCAATCAAAAGTTTATCTGATGATGTGATGTTTGTTGAAGGTTAAGTTAGTGATTGGACTGGAGAAGATGATCAGAGTGATAGAACATCTGAAAGTGAAAAGAGTGTAAAATCTGAATCACCTAAGTCTAAGTCATCATGTGAAGATGTGAAGAGAGTAATTACTGGTCTAGTTTCTGAGCTTAAAACTGATAAACTAGAAGAAGGTAAGAAAATGTTTAGGGAAAAGGCTAAACAGGCCTTAGAAAATGTGAGTTTGAGTACTAACAAATTTAAACATGGTCTAGGATATGTTAGTAATAGAGTTAATTTAGTTAATGAACCTGTTGTTAAATCTGATGTGAATAACTGTATTAATTGCAACTGTAAAGCAAGTACTTCTTTTTCACAAAATTTTCAAAATCATAAACCCAGAGGTAATCAAAGAAACTGGAATCAAATGATTTCACAGAAACTGGGTAACAATGTCACTGTTGTAAAAGAAAAGGCTTGCTTTATATGTGGAAAAATGGGTCATCTTCAATATGACTGTTATCATAATCCTGAGAATGGTCAAAGGATTAGAAAACAGCCATGGACAAAAGCAAATATGATTAACAAACAAAATTTCCAATCTAATGTTAATCATACTGCCAGAGTTTAGAAGATACGCTCAAAGGCTAACATGTTAAACACTGTTTCAGGTAAATCTACTGCAGCAATAATAACAAACTTAGCCAAAAGTAAAAACACAAAAACAGTGGTAACAAATTATAAAAACAGTGTTAACAAAATTAACACTGATTCTTCGTATGGTAAAACAGTTAAAACTGTTAAGCCAAACACCACTGTTAAGTCTAAAATCAGTTGGATTTGGACACCTATTAAGTCTGATAAATTAACAGGTCCAAATACCAACAGTGCATCACAATCAATAATCTTCAAGAAAGTTGATTATGTGAATGCACAAGGGAAACCCAAATCCAAATTGGTTTGGGTTCCCAAGAGAAATTAATTCTCTTTTGATCGGTTGTGTAGGGCAAGCCAAAGAGCTTATGGCATATTGATAGTGGTTGCTCAAGGCATATGACTGGAGACAAAGAAAGGCTACAGGATTTCAAATCTTTTGATGGTGGATATGTAGCGTTTGGAAGCAATCCAAAAGGGGGAAGGATCACAGGCAAAGGAACAGTTCATAGTGAAAAGCTAAGTTTTGATAATGTTTATTTTGTGGAACAAGTGAGGTATAATTTGCTAAGTGTGAGTCAAATCACAGATAAAAAGAACCCAGTTCATTTTACTGACACTGAATGCCTTATATCCAAGGAATTCAAAATACCAGAAAACATGATTTTAATGAGAATTCCAAGGCAAGATAATGTATACAAGTGTGACTTAGCAAATATGACACCTAAACCCGATTTAAACTGTCTTATTTCCAAAGCAAGTGTGAATGAATCTAAACTGTGGCATAGAAGGATGTGTCACATGAATTTCAAAACCATTAATAAACTTGTCAAAAACAAGCTTGTTAGAGGTTTGCCTGAAAAGGTATATTCATGTGATGATCATTGTGTTTCTTGTCAAAAGGGAAAGCAACACAAATCCTCTTTTAAGTCCAAAACTGTGAATACAATCTGTACACCCTTTCACTTATTGCATATGGACTTATTTGGACCAACAAATGTAAGTAGTATGGGGAAAAGGTCTTACTGCCTGGTCATAATTGATGATTATACTAGATTTACATGGGTTTTCTTTCTTAGGACAAAAGATGAGACAGGTGAAATACTTAGATCATTTATAACTAAGATGGAAAATCAATTGGATAAAAAAGTTAAGATCATCAGAAGTAATAATGGAACAGAATTTAAAAATCATGAGATGGATAAATTCTGTGAAGTTAAAGGTATTAAGAGAGAATTTGGTGCACCTAGAACTCCTCAACAAAATGGAGTAGCTAAAAGGAGGAATAGGACACTGATTGAGGCTGCTAGGACTATGTTATCTGACTCAAAGTTACCTATGTCTTTCTGGGCAGAAGCAGTTAGCACTGCATGCTATGTTCAGAACACGGTATTAATCGTCAAGCCTCATAACAAGACATCATATGAACTGCTGTTTAAGAAAAAGCCATTGGTTAGTTTCTTAAGATCTTTTGGGTGTCCTTGTACTATTTTAAATACCAAATATCACTTAGAAAAGTTTGATAGCAAGGCAGATGAGGGTATTTTTCTTTGTTACTCTATTCAAAGTAAGGCATATAGGGTATTCAATCAAAGGACCAGGATAATAGACGAGTCAATGAACATCACTTTTAATGAAAACTCTGTTAATCCTGATGGAAAAGGTCCCGAGTCACTGTTTGATATTGATGCACTTAACACTGCTTTTAGATATACGAATGTAGATTCTAGTGCATGTACAAGTGCAGGTACAAATGCAGGAACATGTGCTGGAGAAGGTAGATCAGACTCAGGAATGCCAGCTGAAAAGAAGAATGATTCATTGGAATATATTTTATTTCCAATTTGGTCTCCTGATCCCCCAGAAGTGTTTGAATCTGATCAATCAAAGTCATCACAGAGTTCAGAATCAGAAAAACCAGATGAAACACCATCAACTCATGTTAATGATTCTGATAGACCAATTCTGAACGATAGTGAAGAAGAAAGTGAGATGAGTCTAGCACAGAAGTATTCAAAAGTAGATGTGAATGTTGAGCAGACACCAACAAAGCAACTTGACAAGGAGCAGGAACAGTTGAATTATTTGCATTTAATGAGCTCTACTCCATTGTCAAAGAGAATTTCAAGAGAGGAGTCAAGTGAAGAGTCTGGACAAGAGGGAAATTATACCAACTTGGAGGTGGAGATACAAGAAACAGCAACATCTAAGTATACTACTCATAAAGATCATCCACTTGAGAATGTAATAGGTGATATTGAATCTGCTGTTAAAACAAGAGATCAAAGTCAAGTGTTTGAAGCTTCAGCAAATGAGGAAGAGGTAAATCTTGATACAGAAGCAGCTAACACTTCTTTGTTTGCTTGTTTTCTGTCTCAAATAGAACCAAAGAAGGTTACTGAAGCTTTGAAGGATCCGAGTTGGATTGAAGCTATGCAAGAGGAATTGTTTCAATTTAAGATTCAAGAAGTCTGGACATTGGTTGATTTGCCCAAAGGAAAAAGGGCAATTGGTACTAAGTGGATTTTCAAAAACAAGAAAGATGAAAGAGGTATAGTGATCAAAAACAAGGCTAGATTGGTTGCACATGGATATTCACAAGAAGAGGGAATTGATTACGATGAAGTTTTTGCACCTGTGGCAAGAATAGAGGCAATCAGATTGTTTTTGGCTTATGCTTCATTCAAGGGATTTATTGTTTATCAAATGGATGTCAAGAGTGCTTTTCTGTATGGCACTATACAGGAAGAGTTTTATGTATGCCAACTACCAGGGTTTGAAGATTCCAAATTTCCTGATAAAGTTTTCAAACTGGAAAAAGCTCTATATGGCTTACATCAAGCACCTAGAGCCTGGTATGAGACTTTCTCAGATTATCTGTTGAAGAATGGATTCAAAAGGGGTGCAATAGATAAAACATTGTTCACTAAACGGATTAAGAATGATATCCTACTAGTTCAAGTCTATGTATATGATATTATTTTTGGTTCAACAAGGGATAGTCTTTGCAAGGAGTTTGAATCACTGATGCATGAGAAGTTCAAGATGAGTTCTATGGGAGAGTTAACATTCTTTTTGGGGCTACAAGTGAAGCAGCAGAAGGAAGGAATCTTTATACATCAGAGTAAGTATATGAATGATATACTGGATCGGTTTGGGTACAAAAATGCAAAGGTTGCAAGAACACCAGTGGAAACACACAAGAAACTACATGCAGATCTTGAGGGGGAGAGTGTTGATGAACATCTCTACAGATCAATGATTGAGTCTCTTATGTATCTCACTTCATCAAGGCCTGTCATCATGTTTGCAGTGTGCTTGTGTGCAAGATTTCAAGCTAATCCAAAGCTATCACATCTTCATGCCACTACAACAAAACTGATTTTATAGGACACCCATTAGTGTCCTAAAAGAGTACTTTATAAGACAATTTTTCTAATAGGACCATTGATTAATGCGTCCTATAAAAAGGCGTCGTAAGAGATGCAGGCGTCATATTACATACTTCATAGGACAACGTTTAGTGTTCTATAATTATATCTATGAGGACTAAAATATATGTCCTAATACATCTAAATCAAGGAAAATGTTGATAGGACAAATCAAAGTGTCGTAATAAGAATTAAGTTATTAGAACAAATTTTAGTGTCCTATAATGTTTGCCATAGCGTCCTTATAAATCATATTATAGGAAGGTTCATTTTGCTGTGCATTATATATTATATGCTAGGTATGTAAACAATATAAGCTAAAAATACATAAAACTTTAAGAAATATAAGACTACTTTATTGAAATTTATTTAATCATATCCATGAACATTGACCATATACATGATAATAGGTCCATAATACTTAAAAAAAAAATGACTCGAAACATCGTCTTTGAAGTACACTTCCGCTATTGTACATCATCCTTATAACTCACCTGCAATAGAAAAGCACATACATAAGCATCATAGGCAGCATCTTAGTAAACAATACATTACAATTTTAACATGGTCGTAGCACTAACATCATTTGGATATAATGACTAGCCTCTAGTTTCATGTATCATCCCTTTGATACGATTTCATATTTCAAATTTTAAAAGATGAATTTCAATACTATCACAAATTAGATTGATAATAGATGCATACTAAATTAATACATGAATCTAAAAGTAGCAAAAAACATTTAATTACTATCATGATAGTGATGGAATCCACATAATTAATACGACCATTATATTGACCTGCAAAATCGAAGTCTAGTTAGTTACCTATTCACATTAGCCTCATTTTATATCATGGTCATAACCAACGCAAGTGATTGAAGCAACATTTGAAGAAACTAACCTTTGTACCTTGAGCAAGTCTATTGTGGTAACTTCCTGTAACAACATCTAAAATACTCGCTTGAATGAAATAGGAATAAGAAACATAGATAAACATACATAAGTTATGGAAGAGAATGAATCATAAGCCTAATGTTTATTCTGCTATAATTTGAATATCTAGAATGAATATGGAAGACAAAGAGTTGATAGGTACAAAGCAGATGATTGCACCTTCAAACGGTGAATAATCCATATTGGTCAAAGAACCCTACAAGGAAACGACGGGATATTACACAATATATATAAAAGCATTCATTGCATTAGTAGCCCTGTAAATATGTTGTTAATATAAGTAACAAGGAAGCACATAGAGCTATAGTCAAATTTACATCAATGACATCCTTATGTAGCTTTCTCCTGATTTTCAAATAATTTGGATCTATAGTCAAATGTACATCAATTTACAAAGTAATATCTCTGAATTCGACTACATTATGTCAGTTTTAGAAATCGTCTCGTTTGATCCATTTAGAGTTCGAATTGGCCAAAAGTTAAAACGTAAACATTGTAGAGCACATCGAATTCTACTAATATACCAAATTTCAAATCGTTACGATCTTTCTGTGATTTTATACGAATTAATGAACATAACTGAATTCATGGAAACTAATATCATAATCAAACGGCAATTCGTTTAATTTGTTAATCAATTAACGAGAACCTTAATTGCGATTTACATAGATCCTTACCGGTAAATTGATGATACTTGAAGTCCTTTCTGCACTCCATGTTCTACTATATAAATTATCTTGATGATTCAAACGAGCACGGTGTTAAAATCAAATAGCGATTAGCTTTCAATTAGAACCACCCCACTTTACCCTCTCCTCCTTGGTCGTCGATCATCAGAAGATTTGAGAGTGATATTTAGCGATTGAATTGAATCCCAAATTATTACGGTGTATATTAAAGTTTTGTGTTTGATCATCTTTAGTCCCCAAACTTTCTAAGTTTGCATATTTAACCTTAAATAGGCTATTTATTTATGAAATTCATCAATAATGATTTAAATTAATTTACAAAGGTATCCATAATAAGACCAAACTACTAAGTGTACTATAAAACTAAACGTAATAAGGCTCACATGTAGAGTGTCTTGTTCACGTCTATTATAATACGACTTTAACAAATAAATGTCCTATAAAGTCAAGTAATAGGACTCACATATAAGGTGTCGTAATATATATTTACAATAATATGAACATAAAGTTGTAGCATCCTATTAGATATTTTATAGGACACTAATTTAGAAGTGTCCCATGAAAAAGGTCCTAAAAAGTCATTTTTGTTGTAGTGTGCAGTCAAAAGAATCTTTAGATATTTAAAGGGTCAACCTAAATTGGGCTTTTGGTATCCAAAGCTTACTTTTTTTGATCTGATAGCTTATACAGACAATGATTATGGAGGAGCTAATATGGATAGGAAATCTACATCAGGAGGTTGTCAATTTTTGGGAGATAGATTGGTTTCATGGCAATGCAAGAAACAAACCACTGTATCTACATCTATAGCAGAAGCAGAATATGTGGCTGCTGCAAGTTGCTGTGCATAGGTGCTATGGATTCAGAATCAGATGTTAGATTACGGTTTTACCTTTCTTAATACTCCTATTTTTATTTATAACAGTTCTGCAATTAGTATTATAAATAACCCAGTTAAACATTCTAAAACAAAGCACATTGAGATTAGATATCATTTTATAAGAGACTGTAATGAGAAAAGACCTATTCAAATTTTGAAAGTTCATACTGATAATCAGTTTGCTGATCTGTTTACTAAGGATTTTGATGTAGGCATATTCACATTCTTGGTTACTAGTATTAGAATGATAAATTTGTCTTAAGTATTTTTCTTATCACTGCTTTCTGTGAATAATATTTACTGTGCTTTATTCTGGGTTAATACTGATTTGTTAATTAAACACTGATAGTGTGTATTGCGTTGGGTTATCACTGTTTATTACTTTATGTATAAACAGTGGTAATAATCACATTAACACTGTCTTTGTTTAGTTGACACTGTATATTTGTGTATTTGTTTGTTTTTGTTAACACTGCAGGTTATATTTCTATGATTTGGAGATTAACCACTGCAGGTGTGATTATCACTGCTTGTTTGGAGTTTATTTTTTTTTTCTGCTTTCGGTAAAAATAAAAAATAAAAAATCACTGCTTTGTTTATCTAATATTGCTAGATTTTAAGTACTACTTGTATTAAGTTAGCACTGCCTTGGTCGGTTGGTACTGCTTGTACAAGATAGCACTGCTAGCTTTATTAAGTAAATGATGCATTTGAAAAACCAAGTGTTGGTTATCACTGTTGGTTAAATCTCTCAGTTACCAATGAACGTGTTATTTTTCTTAATTAACACTGTTTTAGTTATAATTGGGGATCTGGTCAAATTAGGGTTTACCACTGATCTAATTTCAGTATTTAACTCTCAACACTTAGGGTTTTTCATTACGCCTTCAAAATTACACATACAAACCACTACGCTTAGTCTTTACAATTCTCAATTCTGTATATCATCTTCGTTTCTCTTCGATTGCGTGATTTATTATCATGGCATCTACTTCTTCTATTGTTCAATTACCGCGTGGTAAGGATCACAATATGATCGATTATCTGATGAAACCTGCTGAGGCACATGAGTATGTTGAGATCATTGATTTTCTACGTGCTTCACACATATATCGTGCTCTTACTGTATCACCTAGAATTTCTCTTGATCACATCAACAATTTCAGGGTGAATTCGACGATAGAGGAGGAACAGGGAATCAAGCGCATCGTCTCAAAAGTTGTGGATACTCGAGTTGTGATTACTGAAGCTACTGTTAGAGCTTCATTACAGTTAGATGATGAGGCAGGTATAACCTCTCTGGATGATTCTTTTATGTATGATACTCTACGATTGATGGGTTATGAGGGTTCTTTTGATGTTTTTACTTTTCAAAAGACTTTATTTTCTCATCGGTGGAGATTTATGATTCATACTATTTTACACTGCTTATCATCCAAAAGATCATCTTTTGAACAGTTTGGAAGCAACATTGCTTATGCAATTGTTTGTCTTGCTACTGGTCAAAGATTTAATTTTTCAAATCTTATATTTTCTGGTATGCTCAGGAATATTGAGCAACCAAAAATAAATTTTTTGATGTATCCACGCTTTGTACAGCTGTTTTTAAATGAACAGATTAATGCTTTACCTGTACTGGATAAAGTTATTGGTATTCTCTCTTTTAAACCTAAAGTTTTTGTAAATATGAAGAGAGATACTAAATTTTCAGGGAAGGTTACATCATTGTTTTCTACTATGCTTCCTGTACCTTCCACCACAACATCAGTACCACCAACTGAAGCTGAACCAGCTGCTGAGAGAGTGGATCAACCCACCACTTCTCAACCCACAGTAGCTGGGGGTATCAAAAGAAAAAAAGGGACCAAAACAGCTAAATCTACTAGAGCCAAAAGGGCTAAAACACAGGTGTCTGAGGATCATGTTGCTCAGATATCTCAGCCAATGGACAGTGGTTCAGAACAACATGTGGTCCATAAGGAGAGGGGTGACCATTCTGAAAGGGCTGCTTCTACTGCTTCTAGCCCACTAGCAGAGCAGGACAAAAGTAACATTGATAAGACCCAATCAGAGGCAACACCAGGACATGATTCTACACCTGTAGATGATCCTAGTGGTCCCAGTACCAAGAACCAAGGGGACTTTGATGATCATGCTAGGCATGAGTCAGAGTTTGATGATGTCAATGATTCACCAAAGGATTCACATCCTGAAGGTGTTGAGGCTAGAACTAACACTGAATTGACGGCAATGATTGATTATGTATGGTCAAAGTTTGTCAAGGAGAAGAAGAAGAATAGAGCACATGATGAACTTATTGCTCAATTGCAGAGGAGAGTTCAATTATTGGAAAAGATTGTGATTGACTGTCTTAAGAAAGGAAAAAAGTATGTTGTGCATGATACTACTGAAGCTGAACATGATTATCTGTTTAAACAAAATGCTTTCAAAAAGGGGGAGAAAGTTTGGACAAATTATGGTGATAAGATGGAAGATGATGAAAAGGTTGATGAGGAGATTGAGATGGAAAGGCCTGAGGATGATGAGTTTGTGCATACACCTCCTACACCACCAGTGGAACCTAAGATGAATGAACCAGAGCCTAATGATGATGTATCTGTACATACAGACGTAATTGGTTCTGTTGATAAGACTGCAGAGGTTGATCTGGGTGAGAAAACAGAGGAGTTAAAGCTTGATGATGATGATGGTGATGAAGTTAATAAACCTGAGGTAGCAGTCGAACAAGAAAAGACTGATGCTAAACAGTTTGATAAACTTACATCAGTAGAAAGAAGAGTGTTCTAGTTAAAATTGCTAAGGTAACAGGAACAGGAAAGAAGGTTGAAACTCCAAAGAAACAATCTACACAACCATCTTTGCCTGGATTTTAGATCAGAGAACCTGCAGCTCCTGTTCAAGAAAAGAAAGATTTGCCAAAGATAGATCCAAAAGATAAAGGCAAGGGAAAGCTGGTAGAGGAGCCAAAGTTGAAAAAGTCAAAAACAATGCCAGCTGCTGCAACTGCACATGATACTGAGTATGCTCAAAGATTGCATGCTGAGCTTAATGCAGAAGATTTAATTGATGTTGAGATTGAGCCGGGTAAGTTTGTAAAGATGAAAAAGGAGCAGGTGGCTGAATGGGAAGAATAATTGTTGAGAGAACAGAAAGAAGATGATATTGAATATTTGGTTAATTAATTAAAGAAAAAGAAGGCAGAGGATGCAAGGAGAAAAAGAGCATCAAAACCTCCAACTAAAGTTCAGTTGAAAAAGAACTTGATTGCTAAATTGAAAGGTGGATATATTCCTTTACATGCTTTGAAGCAGATGAGTATTGAGAGGTTGCAGAGTTTATGGGACAAAGATGAATTTTTATAATCTGAAGCAGCCAAGGAACTGAAAAGGAAAGAAAAGGAGCAGAAATGGATTGAAAAAGAAAAGAAATTAAAAGAAAAGGAAGAGAAGGAACAGAAAGAAAAAGAAGAAGCTAAGAAAAGAATAAAAGATGAAAAGGAAAGGAAACAAAGAGAACTGGATGAAATTCCTGATCTAGAAAGGAATGTGGTTGAATTGAAAGAGTTTATTCTGTTACAGCCAGTGGAGACAGAGGTGATTAATGTTGATTTGTCTGGGATTATTGATTAGTCTATTGAACAGTTTGTTACTCCTGTTAAGATTCATAAGATCAAGATTGAAAGAGCAGATGGGAGTGTATCTTGGTGGAGATCTTTCAGGGATTTGGTGAAAAGAATCAGTAGAACTGATCTGGTCAGAATGTATGAAATTGGTATGGAGAAGGATTTGGATTCAAAGAAGTTTGATAATCTTGTTGAGAAGGTTGCTTGGCATTGGATTAAAGCTATGTTTGAACCAGAAGTATTTCCATTTCAATTTAGTACTTTTAGCAAAGTAAAGCACTGGATTTATCATGCTAAACCAGGAGTACATCAGGTTATTATGGATGATGCAGTATTTGTTTGGATGTTGATAGACAGAATGTATGATATAAATCTCAGATTTTTGATGAGTATGAGAGATGCGAGATTGCAAGCTGCTGCTATAGATGATGTTGCTCAAAATTTGGTGTACATGGTGTTGAATCAGATTTACAAGAAGGAGGAGATAGAGAGAAGGAAAAGAAGAAAAGATTAACAGTTTTGAAAGAATTTTGTAAAGATCATAATGGAGAATTAGAAGAAACTTAATGCTGTGAAGGACAGATTAAGTTTAGGGGGAGATTGTTGGGTCAAAACTGATCTGGGTTAAAGTTGCTACTGATGAGAAGAAGGTTATCAAGTACAAGTGATTAAAACTGATAGTGTTCGTGTTAAAACTGTTTTCACAAAGTTATCACTGATCGAAGAAAACTGAAGAGAAGACAAGTTATAACTGATTGAAGAAGGAATTGCAACTGATAGTTATGTGTTTGTAAGTAGTTGAAACTGCTTATGTAATTGTAACTGTTAGTTATATATGTAGCAGTTAACACTGATTATGTATTTGTACTTAGTCTTATATTACAATTGAAGCAGTTACCACTGATTGTATAATAGTTTCAACTGTTAGCTTGAGAATGGTAGTTATAACTGTTTATGATATTGTGATAAGTTTGAGTTGGTTATGGAAGTTATTCTATTCCATATTGGTAGAGATTAGGTTTTGCGCAGCTTCAAGGTTTTCTGTAACCCTAATACATCAAGTGTATTCGTCTTATATCATTAATAAAATTGAAGCTTTCGGTATTTATTGTGTTCATAAAGTTATTTAATATTCTTGATCTTCTTAAATATTATTGAGCGTGATTCCGTAACTACTCAATAATAAGTTCAAAGCTTATTATTATCGATTGTTTATTAAGTTAAACAGGGACTAACAGTTGCGGTTCAGCCGTGACTATATTATCCTGTATTTGTCCTTGTAGATCAGCATTGAAACGGTGAGTGTTATTAGCTTGTGTGCTATTTTTTGGATAGTGAGTTGCTGATGGTTGGTTTTCATTAAGTAATGATGATGTATTTGAATTGTTCTTGGCTAAAGTATAGCAAGAATTATTTTCAGGTACATCATCATCTCTTTCAGATTCAGATGAGAAATTTTGATATTTCTCATCAGGGATCTTTTCTTTAATTGATGAGTCATCATCCATGGTTTTTAATTCGTTAAAATCAAGGGATTCATATTATTTTGGATCAGTGAGTGACTCATCATAAGCTTCATCAAAAGTAATATCCATTTATTCCTCAATGCAATCTCTTCTTTTATTATAGACCATGAAGGCCTTAGAGATCATCGAGTAACCAATAAATATACCTTCATCGGCTTTCGGATCAAACTATCCTAAGTGATCTCTTTTATTTAAGACATAGCAGGTACTGCAAAAAATATGGAGAAAACTTATATCAGGTTTTCTCCCCTTAACACCTCATAGGTTGTCTTATCATGTCTTTTGACACACAATGACTATTCTGGCTAAAGCAGGCAATACTCACTACTTCAGCCCAGAAATAGGTCTTAAGACTAGCATCTATGAGCATTGACCTGGCATATTCAATTAAGGTTCTATTTCTCCTTTCTGCAACTCCATTTTATTGGGGTGTTCTTGGTGCCGAAAAGTTTTGAGAAATACCTTTTGAATCACAAAAATTTTCCAGGTCAATATTCCTAATTTCTGTGCCATTATCACTCCTTATTTGCTTGACCAAAATACCATTTAAATTCTCCATTTTCTTGATAAAGGATATGATCTTGCTGGCTGCTTCATTTTTTGCATTAAGAAAGAATACCCATGTATATCTAGAGTACACATCCACAATTACCAAATAGTTTTTCTTTCCACCAAGTCTTAGTGTACTCACTGGACCAAATAGATCCATATGAAGTAGATGGAAACATTCAGTGATTGAAGAAGTTTGTTTACTTTTGAAGTTTGAGATGTGATGCTTTCCCTTCTCACAAGCTGAACAAAGCTTATTTTTATCATAAGAAAGTTTGGGTAGTCTAGTGACTAATCCATGCTTACTTATTTTATTGATGGCTTTTAGTTTCAGGTGAGAAAGTCGCTTATGCCACAACCATTTTTCTTCTGAAACAGTTCTGGAATAAAAGCATGTCCCTGACTTGGCTGTGTCCATGTTGACAACATATGTATTTTCCTTTCTGTTAGCAGCCAAAACAGCACTCCCTTTCTTGTTGTAAATAACACCTGCTTCATGATCAAATAACACTTTATTCTTGGAGTCACAACACTGACTGATGCTCAATAAGTTGTGCTCAGTCCCTCCACATATGCAACCTTTTTCAACATAACATTCCTATTGGAAAGAATGTCATAACCTCTTATTTTTTCCACGTTGTTATCACCAACACTACATCAGGACCTCTTTCATCCTGGTAGTCACTGAGCAGGGACTTACATCCGATCATATGTTTGAAAAATCCACTATCCAGATACCAGATAGTCTCTCTAAGAATGCCCTGCATCAATTAAACAAGATTAGTTCAACTGATGAACCCATCCTAAGATGGGTTCATAGTGGCTGAGCCTTAATTTTGGCTTCCACTGGTTTGCATAAATGGTGTCTGAATGCTCACTGATGTTTTTGAAAACGGTGTTGCTGAGCATTCAGAGGATAAATGTTGTCTTTCTCCACATTTATAGCATTTTTTGTTAGCATAAATGAACCTTTTTGCTTTGCTTTGATTTCTTTCAGTTCAGCTACAAGGGCACTCGTAATCTTTTGACTACCAAGTGTAGCACGAATATGCTCACTTTGATCAGCTTGCTTTTCAGATTGCTCCCAGTTGAGCACGATACCAAAGACTTGAGTAAGATTTAAGGTGGTATAATCATTCCTCTGTCTAGTACAGGGAGAAATAGTTCCCCAGATTTTTCTTGGTAAAACTTCTAAAAACTTTTCAACAACAAACCTCTGCTCTTTTCCTATACCAGCCTTTTCCATCTTATTCATCAGGGATTGATATCTGGTGTAAGTAGAAGGCAGAGACTCATTTGGTTCCATTGCAAAGAGCTCATACTGCCGTGTGAGATTAACTTCTCTACAGTGAATAATATCAGGGGTACCAATGTAAATATTCCTGAAAGTATCCCATATATCCTTAGCAGTCTTACAAAGCCTCACAGATTCAAACACTTCATCAGGAAGTGCCATGCCAATGTAGATTTTAGCTTATTTATCCAATCGAACTAACCTTCTATCCTCATCAGACCATTGTGCTTCCAGCTTTGGTACAATCAACTCTGGAATGCCAGGAGTAGTTGCAATAGCTGGAACAGCAGGCACAATAGTGGTCGGAATATGAGGACTATTGGTTATTACATCACATAGATGATCATCAACTAGATCCAAAAATATCATCATCCGGGACATCCAGGTTTCAATCCTAGAGGCATTAAACGTCGGAGGTTTGGTAGTAGAACCATTTCCCTTTTGATATTCAGAGTCCACACAACTGTACTTTACTGATTCCATTGGCAGATCTGGTTAATTGTATTAAACCAACTCTGCTCTGATACCAATTGTTTGTCCATGATCCACTATTTGTTAGTGGATTGGTATTACAATAAGTAAAGTTTAATTGTAGAAGGAGCGGTTGAATACAATTAAAAACTTTTTCAGATTTTATCTTAGTTGATTTAGAAAATTTTTAATTGTAAGTTGTGAATACGTAAAACATAGTATAGCAATAATGAACAACAGATAAGTAAATGAGGTTACAGTAGCTGAAGGTGAAATTATTAGATTAATAATTACACCAAGTGTTGATTGCAGAATGATTTAGCTCAAGCTAAATCAAATCAGACACTCAAGCTAAACTATTACAAAAGAGATGAACATCAGTTGACAAACAACATACACTGTTCACTCACTGCTTGATATTCGTGCTTAGACAAACTACTCACTTGATATTGCAAGTGATTAACACGAAAACGACACGTTTCTAAGTTCAAATTACTGCTCTATATATAGCCTAAATGATCTGTAAATATCTCCTACAAAATAGGATTTGGAATAACACATGTCGTTGCTTGATTGGCTATGAAATCCCTGAATTTCGGCTAACAAACATTCTGTGGGCCCTGATTCTGTTACCGCGAATATTTCTTTCATCTTCTAACCAATAGCTTGCTGACACGTCATCTGAAAGATATTTGTAGTACGAGGAACACTTGCTGACATATTGATGATGAGCGACTTGTACTTTTATAGAAACTTTATTCTTTATTGAGTTATTGAAGAAGCAATGAAACTCCTCACTCACTACGAGCTAACATGCTCTTGTAGAGTGAGTTGTTTAATTCTTCTTCAGCAACTTTCTTTTATTGGGGTAGTGACTTTTGCCTTTATTCTTTTGTGGATGTAAAACTCTCGCTGTCAGTTACTTAGAACAGCGACACAAAAAGTTGAGCTTTAATCCACTTCATCAGATCATTCTTCTTTAAAGAATGAATGAGAACAACGAGCATTTATTTCAGCAACAGCAGCTTTGACTTAATCATTTCCAATATTGAGTTCATCATTGAATTGAGTTGGTCAGCGAACAGTGACTCAACAATATATATATATATATATATATATATATATATATATATATATATATATATATATATATATATATATATATATATATATATATATATATAGTGGAATGATCCAGAGGGAAGTGCATTTTTTGGGGGAAGGGGGAAGCGTTAGTATGCATCAGGAAGCATATTACCTTCACCCATACAAATCTCGAAAAAAACAAACTGAAATTTAGTAAATGTTAATCAGAATCGGTGCTATGAATGTTAAGCTTCCTTGATAAATTCTTTCTTCAAGTTATAGCATCGATTTATGAATATTAGATCCAAATCCATTAATATGCATCGCGGTGCATATTAGTTAGTATGCACTGTGATGCATATTAACAATAAAAATATCTTTCAAATAATGTGAAGTTTTAATATGCATCGCGATGCATATTAGTTAATATGCATCACACTGCATATTAACAATTTATTAAATAAATATTCATCAATTAATGTTATGACTTAAAAATGAAATTCATTCGTTAAAATATTCTTTATAGCATCGATTTTGATTACTATTTACCAATAAAAATAATTTTTGTTGACGTTTTGATTGATAATTGTAATATGCTTCTTGATGCATACTAACGCTTCCCCCCTTCCCCCCAAAAAGGCACTTCCCTCTTGATCACTACCCTATATATATATATATATATATATAAATAAATACACTACACAGAATATAAGTATGTATGATAATAGAAAATATACTAATAGCAATCCTAATATAGTACTCCCTCCGTCCCAATTTTATTGTCACCAGACAAAAAGACACGCAGTTTAAGAAAATATAACTATCTCTCTCTTACTTTTTGATAAAATGACAGTTTTACCCTCTACTTTTTACCTATTTTTTTGTCTTATATATATACACTAGGGGTAAAAAAGAACTTTATTTCCTTAAACTTTCTATTTATGGAAGTGGACAATTAATTTGATACACCCCAAAATGGAAATAATGGACAATAGAAATGGGACTTAAATAAGCTACTTTCAAGGGCTTCTACTTTAAGGGATTATTTTTGGAAGAATCCCTAAGCTTATTTGTGTGCCAAACAAAGATTGTGATTTTTTGAAGGATTGAGATTCTTAAAATTAGAATCTCAATCCCTTAGAATCCTCTATAATCCCTTAAATTGTTGGTGCCAAACACACCCTATCAATTATATATGGAAAGTGACTTTGTGATTGCGTATAAACATGGAATGTTAGATGTTCATTTAATGTTTACGTATTATTTATAGTAATCTTAAGTAGTGCCCTTAGGGCACTTGTTATCAAATCTTTTATAAATAAACGTAAATGTATTGATATTTGGACCATACAGATACAAATAATTTAATTTTTTAGTTCACGAGGTTTAAGCTTCTAAGGATTAGGCACCTTATATTTGGAAACGTATATTCCATCAAAACATTGAAATCTTAATTAATTTAGTTATTTAGTGAGTGAGGTTTAAAGGATAATAGAAATTTTTGTGAGAATGGATGAATCAATTTCAGTCATTCAGTTTTTCAAACCCTACTATCCCTAACGTTTTTATTGATTAAATATCTCAAAAATGGCAAGTCAAAATATTTCAAAAACTACACCATAAAATTCATCGTTTTTGCCTATTCGATTAGACATCTCGCATGATACACTTTCGCCGACTTTTTTTACAGGTTTTACAAATTGTACAATATACTCATACTCTATACTTATTATTTTAGAGTGAAAGGTTTCATGGTTATAAAGTGAAAGGTTTCTTAATTAGATGGTTCGCTATATACACATATACACATGTACATATTAAAACATTTACGGATGGGAAGAAAGAATAAAAACAGAAACAAAAGTCATGATTTGTCCGAGCCAAGGAGACCAAGGAAAAATAAAATAAAAGAGAGCCAACTAAATAAACTTATAATTACGTGAAAATACTGATTTTTATAGTGCAATTGTTATATATTTTCACTTAACCGTTTTTAAGATATTTAATTTTTAAATTCATGAGGGAAAGTGGGGTTTAATATGAACAGATGAAACTGATTCTTCCATTCTCACCAAAATATCATTATCATTTGAACTCAACTCTTAAACCTTACCCAAATATATCTATTTGTCATTGCTTTGTATTCAAATTACAGGATAATGATACATGAGGACAAGAAAAAGAAACTCAATGAATGAGTGATATGTTGCAATTTAGTAATTTAATCGATACTATAATATCTTTTAGCGCTCATACTTTTTATTCCAAAGTTCATATGTATGTTTAGATTCATATATGTTAACCTTAATTAGTAACTTAAAACTACTTTCATCTGAAAGCATCAATTACAACTTTAAACTAGCAAACCCTGGACCGAAAAACTCTACCGCAATACATGAGGGAGCAAGTGGAAAAAGAAGAAAACATGTCGCATGGCGGGTCCTAGAAAGTAGGGGTGTTCATTAGATGGTTTGAACCTAAAAACCACCCGATTCAAATACATTTTTTAGTTTAATTAGTTTCAGGTTACTTGGATTTGGTTCACTTAACTTTAACTTAATCCGTATTTTTTATTTCAATCAAAGTCAATTGCCACTACTTATCATTGATTAGCTAAATTAAATGAATGCTTATACATTTACAAGTTTTGTGCCAAAATATTTAGTTTTTAATGTCATACTTACCATAAGGGCTAAAATGACCCATGTGTACACGCGTGTCGTTGAATGTTATAATACAACAAATGGTGTGTATAAAGAGGTACGTCTTACAAAAGATATAATTTATGCTTCGTACTCCAACTAATCGTAATAATTGCAACATACTATTTTTTTTAAAGGCAGTAGAATTATATTAATAAACGACTAATAGCAAGACGCTAAAAGCCGCCAAAGTACAATATACATACAGAAGGATTTTAACAACAAATTCCACCATTTTATCCAGATCTTAACTGCGAGGATACTAAAAGGGATGAAAAAACCTGGGAGAACCCAGGAAAAACCCCCGAAACTAAAGGCCGAGCTACCGGTTTTCACTCTTGATCTTAACTGCAACATACTATCACTTTTACAAAATTTTCACTTATGTATAATTAGATACCTACACACTCCAACTAATCGTAATAATTGCAACATACTACTCCGTATTACTTTTTCAAATTATTCACTTATGTATAATTAGATACCTACACAATTCAATGCATAATGACATATGCAAAATCCTCACCATTCAAAATTTACTATCTAAACCATCAGTTTTGATACAGACTAGACTACCTATAATATTAATATTTTAATTTAAAACAATATTGCATACATCTTAATTAATAAAAACTTTCTTATTTATCACATATCATATAAGAATTCATTCAATATTTATAGGCCGTGTTCTAGGTCTAGTAGTTATATATACAAATATATGTATATTTATTTATTACTATTTATAATCGATTCATTTATGTGGTTGAAAAACTCTAAAACTATTAAGACTTTTTGTGTTTTACTTAAAGCTTTACACTTTTAAAGTATGTTTTATCAAATCTTTAAAGTTCGTATGATTTTGCTCAACGACCAACACTTTGGATCCAATATATTTCCATATGGAAAAGAAAAAACTGCGTTCTAGACTCATTCTTGTTGACTAGACCTAATTAACATTTTTCCCGTGTTCCGTTTGAGATAACACTTTTTCCATCACACAAATCATGATGTTTTCACCACTATCTATATACCAATTAAATGCAGTCAGAAATGGTGGATTGGAGTTCTGTCAAAATACAAAATGCTAGTAGTTGCTGAAATTGGAGTCGTATATGCAACTTCGGAAATCAAGTAGCTAGATATCCATGACAATACGTCGGGTTGGGAGCGATCTAAATACGCATGTATCCATAACGTAGTATAAATTTGTGTGTGTGTCACCACTTCAATTCCATCTAATGTTGAGTGTGTACAGATTTGGACGCAAATTTATGCGTGTGAATATGATAGAATGTTGGTTTGGATGGATTGGATCAAATCCGATCCATTTACATAAAACCATGTGAATTGTAGTTCTCAAAAATGTGAATCCGAGATCTATCCAAACAAATATCGAATCCGAACCAAACCAAATCACTATTTAGATGGATCGGTTTTAACCGGGTTTTTTTTGGACCGTGTGAGGGTATCGTTTGACTCATGAAAGTGTAACGTCATTAGCGATATCAACGACAACATATTGTCATGTTGCGTTAAGGGTTTATAAAAATGTGGAGTTAGGAGTTTATATCAAAAGTTTTGATTACATTAACAATATATACCTATTATATAATAAGGATTTATATGAAAAAAATTAGCAAAACAAATATTTAACATTTATTTTGATATATAAACAATATATTACATATACTGTTATTACTATTCGGTTTACTTAAATTATCCGGTTTTGATAATAGTAACCAAAACTCCAAAACCTAAAATACTAATGTGGTTTGCGTACGATCCGATCCAAGAAAACAAATTGTCCACTCCAAACGGTCCAATCCGAATAGACCATTTCAATAATCGGGTTACATCCGAACAGTGAACACGCCTAGGATACGTGCATTCTTTACAATGGGCTAGACGCTTGCACTTGAATACGTGGCATTTTCATTCCACGTGCTAAGGTGGAGTGTTGTAGATAATACGTTGCATTTTCGATGTGTCAGGGAGTAGAGATGCACAGATGGGCTTTAGCACGAGCTGGGCCCTAGAAAAAGCGGGAAGAAGCCCGAGAAAGTCCATGAAAAAGCCCAACCCGAAGACTGACCTGGCTCAAAAGTTCTAAGGAGGCCTGAAATTATTTGTAAAAGCATGGTTCGGCCCACACTTAAACCCAAAAGAAGCCCCAAGCCCAAAAGCTCCCATTGACAATACAAAACAGGTATAAAAAAAACAAATAAAAATAATAATAATAATAAAAAAATAAAAAATCTATAAAAGTAAGAGGCTCAACAAACACATTTGTACATACAATTTTAATTTAAACATAAACAAAATGACATAGAGCAACATTGTTAGTGAATACTACAAACATTGAATAAAATATATATGAAAGAATGTGAACCTCATCTTCCTCAGTTAGATCAAATCCCCAAGAAGTGACTTTTTCAATTTCGCCATCAACACTTCCTCACCATCTTGAGAACATTCTTCCGGTTCACTAACGTTACTGTTTCAAACACACAAACGCTTTCTACCATCGACATAGGCATCCTGTAAATACGATACCATAATTGTTGGTATAAACCTATTAGTAAATGATTAATTATCCAAAGTCATATAATAATCTTGACAACAGAAATACGAAAAACTCCACATCAGAAAGTACAATATTGACATACATCAAACACACGTGGTACCTTACCTTGATAATTGGATATGTCATCATAATCTGCAAACCCTAATTCATAGCCTATCCAAATTGTTCAAATACCTATAACAACAAAGAAAAAGAAATCAAAACTAAAGTAATTTGAAGCCTTTAATTCGGATTAACGACAAAAAATGAATTGTTCTCAAGGAAGAGTACCTGATATTCTGATAATCGCTTGTAGGAATTGTTTTTGCCTTGGCAAAAACAGTAGAATAGTTTTTTGCATGTATATCAATGTACGTAACAAAACCACAAAATTCTAATGATTCGCTTCTTATTAGAATCAGTAAGTTGGTTACTTTAATATACACATTTGGGGGAATGGATGCAGGTGAAAGTTCCAGAGATGGTGTTTGAGGATCACGTGGGGGGAGCAGTTGTTATACAGGAGGATGTAAACTGCTTGTGATAGAAATTGCTAATGAAAGTCGGCTGAGATTTAAAGTCTTCGCTTGATCTGATGGTTCAGATTGAAAGTTAACTTAGTCAGCAGTTATGCGACATGGCAGCAATATATATATATATATATATATAGAATTCATTCTCACATTTCCAAACTCTCAATCCAAACACACTCAACAGAGCAGCCATTTACAAAGAAACAAGGAAACCACATTCACGAGTATGGAAACTTTGTTATGAAATAACTGTCTAATGAATCATATCATATATAGCATTGAAACATAAACATGAACTGGCAGTAATACATTCTGCTAACACTTATAAAACACATTATACTTTTAGCCAATTTTCTTGCTAAAGTGTTTAACTCGATCATTTGCCTTTCTTTCGGCAGTCTTATTTCATAAGATAAGACCAGTCGGGTCTACTTTATGTTATAAAAGTACGTCAAAAATACTGCCGAACACCAAAGGGCCTTTACCTCTTCAACCACGAGGTTCTAGGTTCATCACTCATGAGACATTGTGTATATATTATGTATGATTTTACATAATAGGTGGACAAGTCCTAGGCTTGACATTTGTAAAAATAAATAAAAACTACTGATCAATAAGAGTGGCGGAAAAAATAAATAAATGAGTACTATATTACTACATAATAAACCTTGAAGCATGCTGAGCCTTTGCTGTTTCCTTCAATACAGCACCAACAATTGCAGCCTGCTCAAGACATTCAGCTTTATGCAATGAATCCATAAGTACAACACAAGTATTCGGATACACATTATATCCTTTCAGTCTAGTATCCTCGAATAACGAGTATGCTTCCATAGCCCTATTCGATACACTTAACCCTTCAATCATAGTATTATAACAAGCCGAATCTGGAATACCTCCACTTCTCTTAAACCTATCAAAAAGACGATTAGCCTCAAACACATTTCCAGCTCTTGCAAGCCCACAAATCATTGTGGTATAAGTAATCACGTTTGGTTGTAACCCTTGTTTTTGCATCTCTTGAAAAAACACAAACGCTTTATTAAACTTTCTAACTTTACACAACCCGTTTATGATTATACTATAAGTAATAGCATTCGGCGTGCACTTCAGATCTTTCATTGAATTAAAATTCACGAGTGCTTCATCGATCTCCTCTGCTTTTACTAATGCATCAAGCATACAGTTCCATGTGTAAACATTTGGTGTCAACCCTTTTTGCATTAGTTCTTCAATAATTAGATAGGCTTCATCAATCCTACCTACTTTTCCAAACCCATCAACAAGACTACTGTACACAACTACATTTAACTGAACACCTTTAGATTTAGCTTCTTCAAAAAGCACGTAAGCTTCATCAAGTCGGTCGATTTTCGCAAGCCCGTCGATCACCGACCCATAAGTAACTACAGTTGGTGGATGTCCCTTCACTTTCATTTCTTCTAGAAGCTGAAAAGCTTTGTTTACATTACCTGATTTGCAAAATCCATCGATAACAGTATTATACGCAAGCGTATCCATAACACATCCTTGTTTCTTCATTAAAGTGAATAGTTTATGAGTTTCTCGTGGATACCCTGCTTTTATTAATCCGTGAATTAATATAGAGTAGCTTCGAGCATCTGGTACAATACCGTTATTGTTAATTTCTTCAAATAATGCTCGGCCTTTTTCCGTATCACCAGCTTTGAAAACACAATCCATATAAGTGTTTAAAAGGGTTAAATCTGGAGTAATCCCACCCCGAACCATTTCTTTGTAAATCTTATGACCATCTTCCTTTCTTCCTAACTTGAAAAAACTTCTAATGAGAGACGTATAAACAACTGCATTTGGTATCACACCAGCTTCCAACATTCGCTCATATATCTTGTAAGCATCGTCAACTCTGTTGTGTCTCCCTAATCCCTCTATAAGAGAGCAATAAGTGTAATCAGTTGGAGGGCATACTTTGTGATCAATATTTTCAAATATCGAACACGCTTCATCAAGTAGTTGAGACTTACACAGCCGATCAATCATTATGTTCACGGTTAAAATATTGGGATACAAACCAGCTTCTTTCATGGAATCTTGAATCTTTGAAGCCGCATCAAGCTTCTGCGACTTGCAAAGATTATCAATGAGTATATTATACGTTGATAAATTAGGTGTTGCATCTTTTTTCATATCCTCGAATAACTTCAAAGCCTCATCAACTTTCCCTTTCTTTCCAAGACAAGTGAGAATACAATTGTACGCAACCACACTTGGAATCGAACCCTTTTGTTTTTGCTTCTCAAGTAATAGAAATGCTTCATCGAACTTCCCGGCCATTCCATAACCCATGATCATGGTGTTATAAGCATACGCACATGGGACTTTCCTATTACGCTCCATTTGGTCAAATAAGTCAATGGCTTCATTGAGTTTATTAGCTTTACAGAGAACGCCTATCATGCTAGTGTAAGTGACATCGTCAGGCATGATACCGTGAGCTTTCATTTCGTGAAAGAACTTCCAAGCCATGTCAACTTTTCCCGCCTTACCAAAACAATCGATACAAACATTATACAAAACAATATCCCCATCAACTGAGTTACTTCTCATCTCATCTAATAACGAAAGAGCAGCATCAACACGACCCTCTCTAGCAAACACACGGATCACAGTCGTGAACAGATGCACGTGTACTTCGTAACCGAGCTCCTGCATTTGGTGAAAAAGTGCAAGTATAAGATCGGGTTCATGAACAGTAGAAAGTGCTCCTATTAGCGTTGTGTAAGCTGAGAAAGCAGGCCGAAACTTGAACCTTCTCATTAGTTGAATCAGATCATACGCTTCTTTTAGCTTATGACTCTTAACGCAGCTTACAATTAACTCGATACAAACAGTATTAGACGGGCCAAAGCCAGCAACATTCATTTCTTCAAAAACTTGCTCAATCTGATCAAACTTTTTACTTCTCACCATCACCATGAGAAGCGAATTGTATGCTTCAGGACAATGTGGTTGATTGGTTTTCCTCTCCGCCCATTTAAAATAGTTCACTGCAACATTCACATCCTTTAACTTTCTTAAAACAGAAATCACGAGATCACTTTGTGTACTTCCATTGCATTTCGATAAAGCATTCTCCAAAGACGTTCCCCATGGACCACCACCCTCCAATATCTGGCACACAGAGTCCACCCCTTGCTTTTTTTCATCGAATATTTTAATATGTTCTTGATAACTTTCACCAATCGAAGAAATCCCTCTTCTTAATGGCCTCCCATTATGTGATATTAACAACCTTTCACAGAGAGCAACAATATCAGAGTATAAAGTCCCTGCAGCAAGGCATATATAGTATTTAGATTAGATTATTTCAAAAAAAAAAAAAACATTATTTGAAAGTTATACCTCTGCTGGTAACAAGAGCCTTCATTATTAAAGTCAGTTACTTTTACATATCATCTTCTTCAATGATCCGATTCCAGTTTCGCGCAATCACAAAACTTGAAACTGTTAATCAAAAACATTCATACTACACAAAATGAGATTTGCTGATTACAAGTTACAAGAATAGCATACAGAAAAATAAATATATAGAACCTATACATACATTATAGGCTTTTAGCTTCAAATTAAACTCCTTTCTAAAACCTAGTACTAAAAAACCAGCATTCTCATATACAAGCTATCACATACTAATATATAACCTTATAATCAATTACAGTAAGATTACTAGTATTTTAATGTTTCACTACGCCAGAGTAATCGGTATATGTTTTCGTACGACGGAGGTAAAGAAAGCCGGTCATGTTACACCGGTGCAATCAGGGCTGAGAAGTTTTTTAGAAAATTTTAAGGATCGAAGGTTCCAAACTCTCATTGGGGAATTTCATCGAGCAGCTGGTGCTCATAAAAAAAAGTTTACATATTCATTACACTAATTGATGTCCAGCCAAAAAAATAACAAGAATGATGTGTTTATCAAACAACTCCATCATTTACATCAAAACATTATCAATCGTTGGTTTAACCAATTAAAATTGAAAAAATTAATTAGTATAATGCAACATACCACTGTATAGCTGTAGAGATTGAAATCCAAAAATCACAACTTTGTAGAAATTCGTGTTATTGATAGAGAGGGTTATTGAAAGCTTAAAGATCCAAAGACAAAAAAGAATTAGGGTTTAATTATCAGAGGGCTGAAGAAGAAGAAGAGATGAAATGGGTGGGGAAGATAAAAACATGCTGCGTTCAATTAGGGGTAATTTTGGGAAATAAGCACTGCTGAATGGTTAAGAATACTCCCAGCTTTTGAACTATTTAGATGTCGTTCAGCACTTGGGTTCGTTCAGAGCCATTTATATAAACTTGTCAAATGCTAAGCTGTGCGATTCAGCGTTTATCACTAAATCGTTCCATTCAGCACTTTGCTTCTTTTATTAGGTTTAGGGTTCATTTTAAATTCATTTAAAGAGGCCCATTATTTATTTGGTTTACGGTTCATTTCCAATTTATTTAAAAAGACTCATTTGGGCTGAAGGTCACATTGAGAATTCACAAAATCATGTTGTATTTTATATTTGTTTACATGTTAATTTGTACACGATAAGTTAGTGACATATATCTATAATAAAAATAAGGGTTTAAGTCACGGATCACCGACGTACTCTCATTTTTGTTTCGAGATCATCAATGAACCGGTTTTATTACTAGGATCGCCAACGTACTTGTTAATTTCGTGTTGACGTCACCAATGTACTTTTACATATGGGTTTGAGGTCGCCAATATACTTGTTAGTTATGTGTTAAGATCGCCAACAAAATTTACAAAGAAATTCATTTTTTTTAAAATACGTTGGTGATCCTAGTAATAAAACCGGTTCATTGGTGATTACGGAACAAAAAGGAGAGTACGTTGACGATCCGTGACTTAAACCCTAAAAAATAAACCGTCATTAACAAGTTTATCCTTATAACTCAACTTTTGTTTAAGTGACAAAAATTGATTTTTATGATTCGAATATTTGAATATTTTCAAATTTCGAATATGCGAAGTTTTGGATTCAGATTTAAATAGAAAGATATGATATCATAATAGACTTCAAACACACCAAATTCATCCCCTTCATTCACCACAAAGATTGTCATTCGTTACTCCATTGTTTGTCAATCTAACCGTCACTTGCGTCATCTTCACTATTGTAACATGTCATCTTCACCTCCAAGGCTCCAACCATTCAATAATAACAGAAAAGAAAAGCAAATCAAATATAAAAATACATCTAAGGTTAGATCAGAATAATTAACGATGTTTGAATTTGATTCACTCTTTCATCTTCATCGTCATCATCATCTAACTTTGATTTTGGCGAGTTCAGATCTAAAATCATTAAACAAACACGTGTGTTATAATAATAATACAAGTGTTCAAAAAGGAAAATGATTGGTTGGCCTATATCTAGAGGACTAATAATAGACTTAAAGATGTTATTGTTGAGTTTGAAAAAATGATTGGATAAGATAAGAAGAGAGAAAAAAGGCAACCAATCAGAAAGTTAGGAATGTTTCTAAGTCTATGTAAGTAGGCCTATTTAGCATTACTCGTTCAAAAAAATTGGTCATAGATAACTTATTTGTATAACTGTATAAGTAATATGTGATGCACTAATCATGTGACTAAGATGCATTTAAGGGATAAGTATTTGTAAATGTATTTGACCTTACTCAGATATTTATCATATGTATCCAACTTATAACACTTCTATTGTATATATCTAATTTTCAAATATCTCTATTCTATGTATCGAATAGTATTTTTGATGACGTGTCATTCATAAATTGTGTCACGTGTCATCCTTATAACTTAACACATCATCAAATATACTATTCAATACATACAATAGAAATATTTGAAAGTTGATTACATATAATAGAAGTATTATAAGTTGGATACATACTATAGATATATGGGTAAAGTTGAGTACATTTAAAAATACTTATCCCTTATAATAATCAAGTCTTAGTAAAAAGGGATTAGTATGTAGAAATGTACTCAATTATAACCTAAACTGTATAGTATGTATCCAACTTTATTTCGGTCTATTGTATGTATCTAACTTTTAATGATGGTCTATTGTATGTATTTAACAGACGTGTCATCCGTGTAAAGTGACACGTGGCATCCATACAAGATGCTACATCATCAAAATTACTGCACAATATCATAATTGAAAGTTGGATACACAAAGTAGACCATATAGAGTTTGAGCTAAAGTTAAGTGCATTTTCACGCACTAATCCCTTGTAAAAACGCCAAGGTGATGTTGCATATATGTAATTTGGTTATTTCACGAATTGCATTTTCTTAAATATGATGCATCAGTTTTTTGACGATACGATGCATCTAGGGTTAACACTATAATTCACACTTTTTTAAAACTAGGAGCTATCAGACATCGGAGTTCTAAAACTATGATGTACAAAAAAAATTTTGAATTGTGATGCATTACAATATATAACTAGCTATATACTCGTGCATACACGGGGCCCACATATTGATATAGTAATGTACTACATGTGGCTATATTATCGAAAATTATTATATTTGTGTTATAAATTTCACAGTTATTGATATTGTAATATATATATATATATATATATATATATATATATATATATATATATATATATATGTATGTATAAAATAAAGAGTTTGAATAATAGTCTTAAAAAGAAGAACAAACAAATAACTATTTTACCCTTTTGGTATTTAACTCAACTTAATACTTTATTAATGCAATTGATAATAATAATCCATCATTAATTTCGATTACAAAATATGTAACTTTATTATAATGAGTTTTAATTTACTACATATATAAATATCTAATTGAAATGATATATTGTAATCGATATTAAGTTGTCTATTGCATATATTTTGGTATAAATCAATGAATGTCAAAAATATTTTTACAAATTTTTGTCTGGCATTATAATATATATATATATATATATATATATATATATATATATATATATATATATATATATATATATATATATATATATATATATATATATATATATATATATATATATATATATATATATAGGCACACACACACCCTTTTATATAATTAATCTACTTTAAATTATTATTTTTTACTACCAATAGACCTTTCAAATCAATATAAAAGAAGGAATTTGTTGGGTCACTGGTCGCTGACCAACCTAATCACTGGTGATTATTATCTCTATGAAATGATAAAGACAAACTCTTGTTATCAAAGGAAGATGATCACTGCAATTACTAACAAGTTCTTAAGTAATCTGTAATGTGTTTGAATCTCTACTTTGTGTAAGCGCTGGTCATTGACAGTGACAGCGGGAGAATCATTTGGAAGATTATAAGACGAATCATTCTTCAAGAGCATGTCAGCTCACAATGAGTGAGTGTTGATACATTCTCGTTTGATAACAGTTTGGTTAAGAAAACTTAGCTCGATTGTGTATAAAGATTTCTACGATCTTGTGTCAAAGGGGAGTTTGTTGATTGATACAACATTTTGAGACTGATATCGATTAAAAAGACACGTTTTTACTACCGATATCTCCCGCATTTTAAGATCAAAACTTGGCAATTGAACTCAAATATTACATTAATCGATGTTATTTTGTCAAGTAGGTTAAAATAAGGAAGCACGAGAAAAATCAAGTAAAACGGACGAAAAACGAAGATTCAATGCACTTTTTAAGATTCGATACAAGTCAAGGCAAAAGATGTTGGATTTTCTATTCCCTAACTAGATTATCATAACGTAGCGGAATAACAATAATTTAATTATCTAAGGCAATTAGGAAACTAAAACCCTAAGGGATCTTTAACTTTAATAAATAGTGCAAAACCGAGTCACTCAATCGTTTGCGGAATCAACGATTAAGTTATCACACGAACACAATGAATAATCAAACACAATAATTATGAAACCAAACGTTATATTATTGCTTATGGTCGATCAGATTACAGAGAATTTCGACAAATTATGTTTAGGGTTTCGTCAACCCTAAAACAGAAAACGTAAAACGTTTAAATACAAAACTGGCATCTGCGACGTCGCACACGACGTCGCAGGCCCAAGCCCATGCGACGTTGACTACGTCGCAGGCCCAAAACCTGACGTCGCACCTGCGACGTTACGCGCTACGTCGCAGGAGTCAGGAAACGCAAATCTAAATACAAACTACGAGCTAGACCAACTGACAGACACTAAACATGTACCAACTGTAACAACCGCCAAATTAGGGCTAGTATTAGCACCTAATTCTTTTGTTAATACATGTAATTAGTTCTGTGTTAGGCTAATTTATGTACCGGATTATATGTTGGTGAATATATACAACTTTGCGATTTGATTAAATCGTGCGCAACTTAAATAGAATGAAATTCTATTCGATTAACACGGACGTTGGTGAACAAATGTTTATAAACTAAAATAACGCAATTATAACTGAAATGCTATTTTATAATAGTTAATAACTGACTTGTACTACTCGAATAAAACGTACACGATTTTATAAGCAAAAGTGATTAAAATTAATCTAACCTATTAAAGATTTAAGGAAATAATTTAAATAAATCATTTAACAAGATTTGTGATTTATAAATATAATTAAACGCGTAAAATAAATATTTAACGTTTAAATGACGGAGCAAACGAACACCGCACGGAGCGGGAACGCGGGGCGAAAGTGGGGATTTAACCTCCCACCTCCACCCACTTTCTTTCATTTCTTATTCTCTCTCTCTCTCCTCCTTTTCTTTTCTCTCAAAAACCACAAACCAAAAATCAACGAAAATCGCAAAATAAACATACTAAACGACCTCGGATCTTCAAGCCCCTTTGGAAATAAACGACCACCTCGCGACGATCTACACTTCTACCTTTTCGGATTTTCAATCCGACACTTTGTAAGTTTCCGACAAATCCCGACATCTCTCGTTTTTGATCATTTTTACTAGTTTATGGTTTTGATAGGCTTGTTATGTTCATATAAGGGTTGGGTAAAAGAATCGGACCAAACGGAAACCCGAAAACATGTTTTTGGCTCAAAATCCGTCAATCAGACGTAAGTGACGCACTGATGAACCCAGATATGCGTCACTTCGTGCGACACTGACTAAGTGTCGCATAAGCCCTCTTTTCCCGTCACTAACTAAGTGACGCATTTTCAATATCCGTCACTACTAGCGTCACTTGCCTTAGTGACGCCTATGATCGAAATCTAATTTTACACGACACTCTTGCCTGACACTACTCTAGTGACGCCTAGAACCTTAAACCGACACTTGTTACCGTCACTGCCTAAGTGTCGCCACCTTATGCGTCACTTCCCTAAGTGACGCCCTAAACTTATATTTCGCGATTTTATGCGACACTTCCTAAGTGTCGCCTAAACCTTAAGTGACGCTATGAAGTGTCGCACAAAGCAGCAGATTTTCAACTATTTTTACACGAAGTGTCGAACTTATACAACTTCCAATACTCATACCCTACGACTTAACAAACATCATAGAACATACTTTTCTATTACAAATACTCTAAATTGCGTTATGAACGATAAAACTTTAATTATAACAAATCACCAACGGGCCGTATATACTTTGACACGAACGTGAACGAACCAACGTTAAACACAACGGGGTATGAACAACTAGCCTAGATGGTCTTGCGAGACATCTACTTACTTAACCTTACGTGTTTAGGCACTAGAAGGTTACGGGTTCGGAGAACCTACTTGATTTACTACTACTTGCTATTTACCCCTGCTCGACTCAGGTGAGTCTTACAGCCCCACTTTTACTGTTTTATACTTTGGGGTGAGATGCTTAGCAACTGTTTTACGTATGAACACAATGTACTGAACTGAAAACATTACTGATTTCAAACAAACGCATGAGTTACTTTTATCCACTGAAAGCCTCCTTATCGTAAGTTGTTAGTTATGGTCTTAAGCGCGAGTACTAGTAAATGGATCCATTTGGGACTGACAATCCCTGTCTGGGGTGGTAGCGCCACCACGTACTGATTTACACGTAGAAACAGACATATTAGTATTTGTTACATATGAGTGTGCGGATAGCACTCACGGGGGTACGTGATATATTCACACTACACGGTTAAGCTTCAACTTATGAGCTCATGGCACTGTACTGATATACTGATTAACTTACTTTGCTGGATAGCAATACGGGTACATACTTGTGGTTCATGACACTTACTTATTACTAAACCTGTGAGATTCACCAACCTTTTTGGTTGACACTTTTTAGCTTTGTATCTCAGGTACACATACGGAGTAGGATCACTCCAGGATTACTAGCTAGAGTCGCATGATTTCAAAACTGCATTTAACGGAGATTCCTTGGCATTATCTTTTGTAAATTTGATTATGTAATAGAATCTCCCGCCACACACGCGGACTCTAGGCTTACGTATTTTTGTAAAGAAAACTATATGTTTTCAAACGATTCAAATTATGAAATGTAACTATTTTACAAACGTCTCATTTAGAGGTCGTTTGCTATATATCTTGTGCTTTGTATATTGATTAGTAACACCCAATGTATGCTTCCGCAAACCATTAAATTTGGGGGTGTTACAGATTGGTATCAGAGCCTAAGGTTATAGTGAACTAGGTTGCATTTAGTGGGCCTAGACTATGACCGTTAGGCAGTATTCTCTTATTAGACATGACTAGTTCAGGAATTACAGCATACAACTTTAATTTAACATAGCCTGATCAACTATGTATAATTAAGGAAAGATGGTGTAAGATCTGAAATAATTATGTTGAACAGGGATACGATAGTTGACTCTGACTACGAGAGAACCGGACCATTACTTGATACGTGCTAGACACTAGGCTGGATATGATAGATGTATATATATTAGCCTCATCTTACTAACGCTTTGTCTCAGAAATGGCAAACATCCCATCCAATTCATCTCGTTCTCAATCCGGGTCGCAGAACCCAAGGGTAGCAAGGAGGAACGCTAGGTTGCCTCGAGCTGGCCCGTACTCCACTCACTCTACCTTGTCGGCCTTAGCCGCTAGGGTGAACCAACACGAACAACGACTTCGCACCATGGATGTCGTGTTACAGGAAACAAACGAAAACTGGAGACTTACATCCCTCGAACGCATAGAAGAAGTCTCCGACGACCTAGAAACCACAAACAACAACATGGATGTCCTTCGCAACCAAATTATAGAAATAAGGGTGGAAAATGCCCTTCTGCAACAAAGGATGGATGAATGTGTGCAACGCTCACTTGAGGCAGAAGAGTATGCGCGCGGACTAACACAACGACTAACACTAGCCGAAGACAACGCCCGACAAGCTAGCAGGCTTGCAAACACTGTGGACCGTCTTGTCACGATGATGGAACAAATTAATCTACGTTAAAACTAGTGTAGTCTTTATCCTGTAATCTAGTAACTATCTAAGCACTACTCTATGTTTCAGTCGGATGTAATAATTCCCGACACCTTTTGTAATACATCTGTAGGATGTAACCTTTGAACTCGTATCATCTATCAAGTATTTCTTGCTGTTTCAACTCATATTAATTGCCATAATCCTTTTTCATATTGATGTTATGTATTACCATCTTTATACATGCACATCTGAAATAAATGCAATTTCTCTTACAAAAATCTCATGTATCTTCATTTCTTTTATTGAAGAGTCATGCCGCCAAAGTCAAGACCTTACACCGATGCCCAGATTACCTCCCTTATAACCCAGGCTGTTACTGAAGCCTTAGCTCTGAATACTCCACCAGGTTCCACAAGAAACAGCGATGCCGCTGAAACCTCTGCTGCTAAACCTTGTTCATACAAGGATTTTCAAAACTGCAAACCCTTGAGCTTCAAGGGGACCGAAGGAGCCATCGGACTTATCAGATGGTTCGAAAAGATGGAATCCGTTTTCCGCATCAGCAAATGTGCGGAGGACGACAAAGTCAAATTCTCCACCTGCACCCTCGAAGATGGTGCCCTCTCGTGGTGGAATTCCTATACCCAGTCTGTGGGTATTGATACCGCTTATCTACTCCCTTGGGAGGATTTAAAGAAAATGCTCACTGATGAGTATTGCCCGGCCGAACAACTATACAAGCTGGACGAAGAGTTCTGGAACTTGAAAGTGCAAGGAACTGATATCGTTGGATACACCACCCGATTCCAACAACTCACCGTCCTTCGCCCAACCATGGCGGGTACTGAACCCGAAAAGATCAAGAAGTATATCCGCGGCCTCCCGGAACCTGTCCGGGGAAATGTCGCCTCATCAAAACAAACCACTCTTCATGGTGCCATCCGGTTGGCCCATGAACTTTTAGCCATGAATGAGGACCCAGAACCACCCACTCCATCCTCCAACAGCAACAAAAGAAAATGGTCCGACAACCACAACAACCACCAAAACAAGAAACCTGAAACCATTAAAGCCTACACCTCCAATACTGATGACAAGGGGGCGTACAAGGGAACCAAGCCCTATTGCTCAAAGTGCCAACGACACCACTTTGGTTCGTGTCCCTGTAGCAAGTGTAAGAAATTCGGACACGTGGCTAGGGACTGTAGATCAAACACCACTGACACCAACACCTCTGCACCAAAGACTTGTTATGGGTGCAACGGTACGGGGCATTTCAAGAAAGACTGCCCGAAACTGAACAACAACAACAGGAACAACAACAATGCTCGAGGAAGAGCTTTTGTGCTGAAATCTGGGGAAGCCCGTCAAGACCCGAATGTGGTCACGGGTACGTTCCTTCTCAACAACTTGACTGCTTCCGTATTATTCGATACTGGTGCTGATAAAAGCTTTATTTCTGATGAGTTTTATCAACTACTTGACACTACACCTATTGCCTTAGATTCTAAGTACACTATAGAATTGGCAAACGGAAAACTTATTGAGGCCGACAGTGTGATACCTAATTGCACTCTGAACTTAGCTAACGAGCTCTTTCCCATTGACTTGATACCTGTCGAAATCGGCAGCTTTGACATCATCGTCGGTATGGATTGGTTATCCAAGCACCGAGCCGAAATCGTTTGTTTCGAGAAAATTGTACGCATTCCTCTCGTCACCGGTGGAACTTTGAGCATACAAGGGGAGACCGGTGGGACGAGAATAAATATCATTTCTTGCATGAAAACCCGAAAATACTTGAGAAAAGGGTACCAGGCAATCCTCGCACACGTTATGGAGAAAAAGTCGGTGGGAAAGCGACTTGAGGATGTGCCTATCGTTCGAGACTTCCCAGAAGTCTTTCCTGAAGACTTGCCTGGCCTTCCGCCAACTAGACAAGTCGAGTTTTCTATTGACCTTGTGCCCGGTGCAGCACCCGTGGCACGAGCCCCTTACCGACTAGCCCCATCCGAACTTCAGGAGTTGTCTACTCAGTTACAGGAACTCCTGGACAAGGGATTTATTCGACCAAGTTCCTCACCTTGGGGAGCTCCGGTCCTGTTTGTGAAAAAGAAAGACGGTTCTTTCCGCATGTGCATCGACTACCGTGAACTCAACAAATTAACCGTCAAGAACCGTTACCCACTTCCTCGCATCGATGACCTGTTTGACCAACTTCAAGGGTCGAGTTTTTATTCAAAAATCGATCTACGGTCGGGTTATCACCAACTCCGAGTTCGTGATGAAGATATTCCAAAAACCGCTTTTCGAACTCGTTACGGGCATTACGAATTCCAAGTGATGCCATTCGGCTTAACCAACGCACCGGCTGTATTCATGGACCTTATGAATCGGGTGTGCAAACCTTACCTTGACAAGTTTGTTATCGTCTTTATCGATGACATCTTGATTTACTCGCGCACTGAACAAGAACACGCGCAACACCTGAAAACCATCCTAGAGCTGCTCAAACACGAAGAGTTATACGCCAAATTCTCTAAGTGTGAGTTCTGGATGCAAACCGTTCAATTCCTTGGACACGTCATTGATAATCAGGGAATTCATGTCGATCCTTCAAAAATCGAGGCTATCAAATGTTGGCAAGCACCTACAACCCCGACCGAGGTACGCCAATTCTTAGGACTCGCCGGATACTACAGGCGGTTCATTGAGAATTTTTCGAAAATAGCCCTACCTCTCACTGCACTGACTCAAAAGGAAAAGAAGTTCGATTGGACTGACAAACAGGAGTCAGCTTTTCAGCTACTAAAACAGAAACTCTGCAGTGCACCTATCTTATCTTTACCCGAAGGCAACGATGACTTCGTGGTATACTGTGATGCTTCACACCAAGGTCTTGGTTGCGTGCTGATGCAACGAGACAAGGTCATCGCTTACGCCTCTCGACAACTCAAGGTCCACGAAAAGAATTACACAACTCATGACCTAGAGTTGGGGGCTGTTGTATTCGCTCTAAAAATCTGGAGACACTACTTATACGGTACCAAGTGTACAATCTTTACCGACCATAAAAGTCTCCAACACATCTTCGATCAAAAGGATCTCAACATGAGGCAACGTCGATGGGTCGAGTTGCTCACTGATTACGATTGCGAAATTCGCTATCATCCAGGCAAGGCGAATGTTGTCGCCGATGCCTTAAGCCGAAAAGAACGAGTGAAACCACTTCGAGTTCGAGCTCTCGGTATGACCATTCACAACGACCTCATCAATCAAACTCTCACCGCTCAAATCGAAGCACTCAAACCAGAAAACTTGACAAACGAGACCTTGCGAGGCATGGACAAACAATTTGAAACCAAACCTAACGGGGCCAAATACTTCTCGAATCGAATATGGTTACCAAGTTTTGGGAACCTTCGAGACTTGGTGATGAATGAAGCTCACAAGTCAAAATACTCTATACACCCCGGCGCCGACAAAATGTATCACGGTATCAAGGAAATGTACTGGTGGCCCAACATGAAATCTGACATTGCAACCTATGTTGGCAAGTGTCTTACTTGTTCCAAAGTTAAAGCTGAACACCAGAAACCTTCCGGTTTGCTACAACAACCTGAAATACCACAATGGAAATGGGAGCAGATCACCATGGATTTCATTACTAAACTCCCGAAAACTTCTAGCGGTTGCGATACCATTTGGGTGATCGTCGACCGACTCACTAAATCTGCTCATTTCCTGGCCATCAAGGAAACAGATAAGATGGAACGTTTGACACGGATCTACCTGAAAGAGATCGTGTCAAGACACGGCGTGCCCATCTCAATCATCTCCGACCGAGACGCTCGGTTTACTTCTCGCTTCTGGCAATCACTGCAGAAATCTCTTGGTACTCGTCTGGATATGAGTACGGCTTACCATCCTCAAACCGATGGCCAGAGCGAACGAACCATACAAACACTGGAAGACATGCTACGAGCCTGCGTAGTTGACTTCGGTAAAAACTGGGAAAATCACTTGCCGTTGTGCGAGTTCTCGTACAACAACAGTTATCACACCAGCATAAAGGCTGCACCCTTCGAGGCACTGTACGGTCGTAAGTGCCAGTCACCTATCTGTTGGACCGAGGTGGGGGATACACAACTCACCGGTCCAGAAATCATACATGAAACAACTGAAAAGATCGTCGGCATACAAAACCGACTAAAAGCCGCGCGTGATCGTCAGAAAAGCTATGCTGACGTGAGACACAAACACCTTGAGTTCCAAGTTGGGGACAAGGTACTTCTCAAGGTGGCACCGTGGAAAGGTGTCATTCGATTCGGAAAACGAGGCAAACTAAATCCTAGATACATCGGACCATTCGAAATCCTTGAAAAGATTGGTCCAGTGGCATACCGCCTGCAACTTCCTGCTGAGCTTAGCAGCGTTCACAACACATTCCACATTTCTAATCTGAAGAAATGTCTGTCTGACGAGACACTGATTATACCGCTCGACGAAATTCAGATCGATGATAAACTTCATTTTGTCGAGGAACCCATGGAAATAATGGACCGCGAGGTCAAACAACTAAAACAGAGTCGTATTCCCATCGTAAAAGTCAGGTGGAATTCTAGACGGGGTCCTGAATTCACCTGGGAACGGGAAGACCAAATGCGACAAAAATATCCACATCTCTTCCCAGACAACGCACCGACCGTGCAACCGAGCTAATTTCGGGACGAAATTATTTTTAACAAGGGGAGAATGTAACAACCGCCAAATTAGGGCTAGTATTAGCACCTAATTCTTTTGTTAATACATGTAATTAGTTCTGTGTTAGGCTAATTTATGTACCGGATTATATGTTGGTGAATATATACAACTTTGCGATTTGATTAAATCGTGCGCAACTTAAATAGAATGAAATTCTATTCGATTAACACGGACGTTGGTGAACAAATGTTTATAAACTAAAATAACGCAATTATAACTGAAATGCTATTTTATAATAGTTAATAACTGACTTGTACTACTCGAATAAAACGTACACGATTTTATAAGCAAAAGTGATTAAAATTAATCTAACCTATTAAAGATTTAAGGAAATAATTTAAATAAATCATTTAACAAGATTTGTGATTTATAAATATAATTAAACGCGTAAAATAAATATTTAACGTTTAAATGACGGAGCAAACGAACACCGCACGGAGCGGGAACGCGGGGCGAAAGTGGGGATTTAACCTCCCACCTCCACCCACTTTCTTTCATTTCTTATTCTCTCTCTCTCTCCTCCTTTTCTTTTCTCTCAAAAACCACAAACCAAAAATCAACGAAAATCGCAAAATAAACATACTAAACGACCTCGGATCTTCAAGCCCCTTTGGAAATAAACGACCACCTCGCGACGATCTACACTTCTACCTTTTCGGATTTTCAATCCGACACTTTGTAAGTTTCCGACAAATCCCGACATCTCTCGTTTTTGATCATTTTTACTAGTTTATGGTTTTGATAGGCTTGTTATGTTCATATAAGGGTTGGGTAAAAGAATCGGACCAAACGGAAACCCGAAAACATGTTTTTGGCTCAAAATCCGTCAATCAGACGTAAGTGACGCACTGATGAACCCAGATATGCGTCACTTCGTGCGACACTGACTAAGTGTCGCATAAGCCCTCTTTTCCCGTCACTACCTAAGTGACGCATTTTCAATATCCGTCACTACTAGCGTCACTTGCCTTAGTGACGCCTATGATCGAAATCTAATTTTACACGACACTCTTGCCTGACACTACTCTAGTGACGCCTAGAACCTTAAACCGACACTTGTTACCGTCACTGCCTAAGTGTCGCCACCTTATGCGTCACTTCCCTAAGTGACGCCCTAAACTTATATTTCGCTATTTTATGCGACACTTCCTAAGTGTCGCCTAAACCTTAAGTGACGCTATGAAGTGTCGCACAAAGCAGCAGATTTTCAACTATTTTTACACGAAGTGTCGAACTTATACAACTTCCAATACTCATACCCTACGACTTAACAAACATCATAGAACATACTTTTCTATTACAAATACTCTAAATTGCGTTATGAACGATAAAACTTTAATTATAACAAATCACCAACGGGCCGTATATACTTTGACACGAACGTGAACGAACCAACGTTAAACACAACGGGGTATGAACAACTAGCCTAGATGGTCTTGCGAGACATCTACTTACTTAACCTTACGTGTTTAGGCACTAGAAGGTTACGGGTTCGGAGAACCTACTTGATTTACTACTACTTGCTATTTACCCCTGCTCGACTCAGGTGAGTCTTACAGCCCCACTTTTACTGTTTTATACTTTGGGGTGAGATGCTTAGCAACTGTTTTACGTATGAACACAATGTACTGAACTGAAAACATTACTGATTTCAAACAAACGCATGAGTTACTTTTATCCACTGAAAGCCTCCTTATCGTAAGTTGTTAGTTATGGTCTTAAGCGCGAGTACTAGTAAATGGATCCATTTGGGACTGACAATCCCTGTCTGGGGTGGTAGCGCCACCACGTACTGATTTACACGTAGAAACAGACATATTAGTATTTGTTACATATGAGTGTGCGGATAGCACTCACGGGGGTACGTGATATATTCACACTACACGGTTAAGCTTCAACTTATGAGCTCATGGCACTGTACTGATATACTGATTAACTTACTTTGCTGGATAGCAATACGGGTACATACTTGTGGTTCATGACACTTACTTATTACTAAACCTGTGAGATTCACCAACCTTTTTGGTTGACACTTTTTAGCTTTGTATCTCAGGTACACATACGGAGTAGGATCACTCCAGGATTACTAGCTAGAGTCGCATGATTTCAAAACTGCATTTAACGGAGATTCCTTGGCATTATCTTTTGTAAATTTGATTATGTAATAGAATCTCCCGCCACACACGCGGACTCTAGGCTTACGTATTTTTGTAAAGAAAACTATATGTTTTCAAACGATTCAAATTATGAAATGTAACTATTTTACAAACGTCTCATTTAGAGGTCGTTTGCTATATATCTTGTGCTTTGTATATTGATTAGTAACACCCAATGTATGCTTCCGCAAACCATTAAATTTGGGGGTGTTACACCAACAAACTCCCCCGTGTCTTCAGCTTGGTCTTCAAAAATCTTCTTTAAACCCAGCCCGCAGGAAATTGGCCATCGGCATGAATTCCATTAGCCACGCAAACAGTAACAACATTGTAAAACTGCTCGGCTAAACGTCTATTGAACTCATTCTTCTGACCAACACGAATCCGATCATCATAGAGTTTTCTTAAATCTTTTTCATGAAAATTAATCAAACTCATCGGATCATACAGTCTAAACGTTGCTTGCTTCAAATTCCATATACCTCCAACTTCTGGCCACGGTTCAGAATCTGGAACGAAAGTAATAACCGCTTCACCAGTCTGTGGATCAAGTTCCCATTTTACAAGTCTTCTCAGAAAATAATAAGGAACTGGTTCCAGAGGTATCTCGGTCAAACAGTTAGCAGGCGGATAGTGAACTTTAACCATAGGCTTCCTGGTAACTGGATCAATCTTCCTTTTCCATGTATACCGAGTGCCCAACGTCGGTTTCAATTTAGAATATGTCTTCGATAACACTTCCCGACGTAAATTTCTCTGAATGAACTCGGCATAATCATTCTCGAACGGATTAATCAATTTAAGCTGAGCTAATCGATTAATCTCTCCTTTTGGCAACGTGCTCAATCTATCAAAACGCATTCTGAAGTACTGAACTCCATCTTCTCTCTTAATCATAAAAAGATTCCTCTGACACTTCCAGCTTTTAATAACTCCGGTATAATTTCGACTAACCCGGTACACTTGACATTTAACTGGAATAGGAACTGGATTTCGTCCCTTAGGCCACCATTTCTTATTTCTTTCTCTCTTTTCTTCAGCAGTTAATTTCTTCTTAGGAATATCAGAAGATTCAGTTTCAGGAACTGCTGAGTCCGGTGCCTGTGTCTCTGGAGCTGGAGTTGCAGCAGAACTAGATTCTCCATGTTGAGCTTTAGCAGGTCTCTCATCTTCACTTGAATCAGACTCTATAATCGGTGCACCATCATAAGCTTCCCCAGAATGTGCATCATCATACGTTTCATCTGAATTCAATTGTTCCTCTTCAATCGAAACATCCTCATTCATCTGAAAATCATTATCCGTTTCTTCCTCAGAGCCAACTCCACTAGCCATTCTTTGAATAAACGATAAGTCCGCAAATGAATAGTCAACAGCCAGCGGTCTCGGTTGCCCTGGAATATCATCAACACAAAAGTAATCCAAAACAGAAATATTTTCATTAAAAGTTTCAAGTACAGGGTTGGGATTTACAGACGCAGGTTCACTTGACTCTAAAGTGGGTATCCCAGACCCAGACTCCCCCGAGGCAAGTAACCTGCCTTCCAAAACATTAACCCTAATCTTTGTTTCCTCAAGCTCCTTAGATTGAACCTCAATCAGTGCAGCTTGTTCAGCAATCTTTTCGTCTTGAGCCTCCAGCTGTTGCTTCATCTTCTGCATATCATCCATAATCTTTTGCATGAATGCTGGAGTCGGTTGAATCTCAAAATCAGCTTGCGGCGATGGGTTGACTGAAGCTCTGGCTGATGAAGAACGACGAACACGACGACGAGGCTCAAAGTCTACATCCTCAGGATCATCACCGTCTCGAATACGTTTGCCAGTATTCTTTGGAACATACACACGCCCCTGTTTCAAACGACGCTGAATTCTTTTGTACCTCTGAGAAAACTGACGTCGAATTGTTTCCATCTGAGACGGGTGCGGGACCGCACCATCAGAATCCGAAGGCGTTGGCCCGCCATCATCAGGTTGTTGAATAGGAATTTCTTCAGAATCAGAACTTTCAACCGTGTCATGAGATGCTGGATTGTCTGAGTCCACGTGCCCAAACTGCTCGATGTTTTCCAAAAGAGCATCTACATTCTCCCCCGCAGCTTGAACAGGAATGTTCACAGGTGGTTGCTGCGGTTGCTGTGGTGCTGGAATGTCCATATATTGAGGTTCCGGAGGCGGTACGTAATGCTCATCAACAATAGCACCCAATAAGGGAACATCCCTTGCCGCCTGAACCCCACATGCACAAATAGTAAAGATCCGATTCATCATCGGTGAAATCTTTAATTGCTGATCGATGTCACCCTATGCTTGAAGATCTGGATGATAACGATTGATGTGCAACTGAATAAATCTCGGATATAAGATCCATTTCTGATCCCCGGCATTCGCATTATCAACCATAGCCTTGAATATAAAACCCGAGAAGTTGAACGGCTTGTTGTAAACTAATGCTAACATAGCAGAAGCCAAACTTCTGCTCATACCATCCGTTCCACCTTTCCTATTGCCCAAACAAACAATAATCACATGCATCAAATATCTCCAAACACGTGTGAGATTCGCTTTCCTATAGTGATCCGTGGGAATCCCGGGATATCCAATCCTTTGCATAGCTCCCGAAACGAAAACATGATCAAAACCGACTGGCATATTCGGTTGATCATTCAGCTGTAAAAGTTCCCGAATACTCTGTTCTGTAATAGTGATTTCCGTATCAAGAACTGTAGAAACCAGTCTTCGAACGTCGTTATCGGTAACAACATTTGCGTTTCTCCAGAAAGGGTTGATCAGATTTCCAAAAGCCACAGTGTTATCCGAAATGGCGTGGAATACCCTTGAACGCCTCAGAAATGCAATCATCTGACGATACGGTGCAGCTTTATCAGAAGTATCATCAAGGTAAGCAGCAGTATTGTGACGCGCTTCGAAAACAAGAGCCATATCTGCAAAAACAGAAACATACAAGATATTCTCGAAAAGCGTTAGAACAAACAAAGTATTCCAAACTTATCACAAACAAAAGGTTTCATTGATATGTTAAATAAGTACAAGGTTACAAACACACATATCAAATCCTAAACCCTAAACCCTAAACCTAAACCTAGACCGAAGATCCTGGTTAAACGAATACAGCCAAAATCCAAGACAAGGTCAGGCTAAAATCCAAGACAGGGATGGTATCCCACCAGACCAGAAGGCCGAGATCCAGGATAATAAAGGAATTCCTCCAGACCATAAAACCAAGATTTAGGACAAAGAGAGAATTCCACATAACGGTAAAGGGATTCCTCCAGACCAGAAAACCAAGATTCAGGACAAAGAGAGAATTCCACCGGATCATTAGCCAACTGAAGCAAAAATGGTCATATCTAAGTGACCAGATAAAAACTTTAAGGTGCTGGACCACCAAAAAGCGCAAAAGAATCCACGACCGGAAGAAGATCCTTCTAGCCGCGGACAGGCGAGTAGTGACACTCTTTTGGGCTGAAGCAGTAAGCACTATCTTTGTCGTTCAGCTAGGAACTGAAAGAAATCACTCGCCATTGCTGGACAAAATTTAAAAGTCAGAAAAACGAACATTTGATTGGTAACAAAAAAATGTCATTTTTCTGTGATTAGCGACGTAGTGATCACGTCGCATTTCAAATAGCGACGTAGAAAAGGACGTCGCAGAATAATAACAATAGCGACGTAGAACGTGACGTCGCACAAAATTCGAGCGACGTCGATAGGTACGTCGCATTTTGCAATTTATTGTGAATTTAATCACATTAATAAAATAGCGACGTAGCGAGGGACGTCGCGTAGGACGTCGCGGTAAAAAGCGACGTAGGGAAGGGCGACGTAGGCAGATAAGAATAACTAATGAGAGCAACGTAGGCCACGACGTCGCAGAGTACGTCGCACTGAAGAACATTCATCCCCAACCCAGAAACCCTAACCATCAAATTTAGGGGTTTTTAAAATCAAACGCACTAAAAGGTGCGGCAACTAATGGTGATCACGAAAACATAAATTATACGATGTTTAGATCACGAATACACAACTAATTCAACCCAAACCGGGAACCCTAAAACCCGCAATATACATTTAACGATTAACGCCAAAATACACGGTGAAAAAGGGTAAGATTGGTACCTAAGTGTGCGGAATAACGAGTAGAAGAAAACTACGAGAGTGAATCGGAGTGAAAACGGCTACAAATCATGAAAATGCTCGAAGCAGTGCTACGTCGCAAATCGCCAATGGTACGTCGCAGGCTACGTCGCAGGTGAATATTGAATAGTGTGACGTTTTACGTCGCGGTTAAGACTATATATAGTCTAACCCTATATGCGACGTAGTCTGGGACGTCGCAGGCGACGTTGAGTGGGACGTCGCATAGAGCAGTCAGTATGTGATTTGAGTCGATTTTGAAATTTTCAAGAACCATTTACTCGTTATTTTAGCAAACAATATCTAAATGAGTCGTGACTTGGGAAAAATAACATAGAATAAAAATTAAAGCAAAAAATAACGAAAAAATCTTTTTGGTATTTTCTTTAATATCACAAAAGGTAAAAATATAACAGAATAAAATTACTAACATTCTATTTTTGGTGACGGAGTTGTTTTGTCTTATTAGGGATCATATCGGAATAACATGCAATTATTAGGAATAATAAGTGTTATTTCGATCATCAGTATATTTTGTCCACTTTAAATTTACGTGGCACATTTAAAACACCTGTTATAAAAATTATTTCAAAACGATTATTGGTATTGTTTGTCCACCTAAACACGTTACATCCGTGTCTGTGAGTTAACCTTTTATTGTTAATATGAATATTTCTCCGTGGTCCCCACCATAGATATACCCCTATAACTTAGACATGAACATAGTTTCTAAATTTAGAAAGAATAGAAGAGAATCAATTTTAAGAATCAAGCCAGCGGTGACAGGTCTGTACTTACGTACAACTGAGCAACATAACTTGATTCAGGTGTAAGCAAAACCAAACGCAGTCAAACCAAATTGAGTGGCGACCTTGTTTAGTACCTTAAATTTAAGACGTTGCAAGTACTTTGACTCACGTTTGCTTAGTTTTAAGAGTAAGCTGAATTGAGACCAGGTCTGCACTTACGTACAACAGAGGAAACAATCAGCATATTCCCCCAAAAGATCTCAGATATACGATCCAAAAATAGAAGTATGTCAAGCTATGCTAAGGAATTAAGACATAGAGTCGTACATCATGAGGTGTTTACCACATGATCATAGACAAGTATTTAAATTACTTCTTAATATCTCAGAGATCGGTGTGTACCATGCCTACCAATACATCGTATGATGAAGATAATTTAGATAAAAACTGTTTTAAGTGTGTCAGATAAACCTACTGACACATCCAAGATAAACCTTAAAATTCCATTTTGTGCATGTCACCCGATGTACTATCATATCCCAAGTTGTTTACAGACACAACTTCAACATCTATTTTAAAAATGTAGCAACCTTGCGTTTTCTTTAATACTAAAGAGTATAAAGAGTGGCTGTTGCGATTTTTTATTTATTTATTTATTTTTAAATTGAATTTAAAAACTTAAAAAAATCCAAGTCACAAATCATTTCTTTGACTGAAAGAACCTTAAACCTATCAGATTGACCAGTTCAATAAAACGTGATCGCAAAAAGGCTTTTGTGAAAAGGTCCGCACACTGCTTAAGGGTATCTATATGTACGACATCTATAAGGTGTTTCTCAAAGCAATCCCGTATGAAGTGGAACCTAAGTTCAATATGTTTGGTCTTAGAGTGCTGTACGGGATTGTGTGTTATAGATATAGCAGCTGTATTATCAATGTAAATAGGAGTCATAGAGAGATTGAACCCGTAATCACGCAGCTGATGCTGAATCCAGAGAACTTGAGAACAGCAACTTGCAGCAGCAACATACTCGGCTTCAGCTGTGGAAATAGCAACCGCAGTCTGCTTTTTGCACTGCCAAGAAACTAAGCGCGATCCAAGGAACTGACATCCTCCAGTAGTTGACTTCATATCTATCTTGCAGCCACCAAGATCCGAATCCGAATAGGCAGTTAACTCGAAGTTTTTCTCGTTTGAATACCATAGACCCAGAGATGGCCTAAAAGCGAGATATCCAAAAATGCGTTTTACTGCCTTCATATGAAACACCTTCGGATTTGCTTGAAATCGTGAGCAGAGTGAAACGGCAAACACTATATCTGGTCTTGAGGCAGTCAGGTACATGAGAGAGCCTATCATTGAGCGATAGTCTTTCTCCTTGCAATCTTCATCGTCCTCATTAGGTCCAAGATTGTGTCTTGCTTCAATTGGAGTGCCGTAGTGTTTACTGTTGAGCAATTCATACCGCTTTAACATGTCAGTGACATATTTTGATTGGTGGATATAAATTCCATTGTCAGATTGCTCAACCTGTAGTCCCAGAAAGAACGTGAGTTCCCCCATAGCACTCATTTCAAACTCAGATTTCATCAATCTTTCAAAATCCTTGCACAACTGATCATTAGTTGATCCAAAAATTATGTCATCCACATAGACCTGCACAAGTAACAAATCCACTCCTTCCCGTTTGATGAAAAGCGTGCTATCAATCTGTCCTCTGTCAAAACCATTCTTCAGCAAGTACTTGGCAAGTCGCTCATACCAAAGTCGAGGAGATTGATGAAGACCATACAAAGCTTTCTTCAGCTTGCAAACATGATTAGGATGCTTTGGGTCTTCAAAACCAGGAGGCTGACACACATAAATCACTGCGTCGACATCTCCATATAGAAAGGCACACTTTACGTCAAGTTGATACACACGGAATCCCTTAAAAGAAGCATAGGCTAGAAAAATCCGAATTGATTCCAAACGAGCAACAGGAGCGAAAACTTCATCATAGTCAATACCTTCTAATTGACTATATCCTTGAACTACCAGACGAGCTTTATTTCGAATAACCGCCCCACGATCATCCATTTTGTTACGGTAAACCCAACGAGTACCCGTCAAGTGAGCACCCTTGGGTAGAGGAACAATTTCCCAAACATTCATCTTGTTTATTTGCTGTAGTTCCTCCTGCATAGCCTCGACCCAAGATGGATCCTTTAAGGCTTGTTCAACCTTTTTAGGTTCAATTTGAGACAAATGACATGAATCGATATGAGCTATAAGTCCCAAAATTTGCTGAGCTGAAGTCTGCTTTGCTTGCTGTCGTGTTTGAACAGATGCATGAGGATCACCAATGATATTATCAATGGGGTGATCCTTATGTATACGAGTTTCTGGTATGGCACTTGGCACAAGATCCACACCCAGATTGTTCAAATCTCCCTCAGTTTCAGGAGTAGTAGCAGACTCAGGAGAGGCTAACTCTTCTTCTTCTCCTTCATCTTCAGGAGAAAATAAGTGAGAGTAGGCCATTGTTTCTTCCATTTCATCTTCTTCTTGAGGTTCCTCTAAAGGAGGCATGTTTGGATCATATGGAAGCTCCTTTGTGTAGTTATAAACTGTTTTAGAAGGAGCAGCCGAAGATGGTGGAGTAGGAGATGGTGTAGTTGGTGGTGATTTGGTTGTTGGTTGTGGTTGTGTGGGTGTTGTTTGTGAAGGTGTAGGAGTAGTTTGTGGAGGTGTAGGATTAGTCGGTGGAGGTGCGGGTGTTGCATTGGGAGATGGGTCGGATGGTTTATTATTTACAGGTGTATCTTGAGTAAGATCAAGCTCATGAAGTATAGAAACCAATTCTTCCGTTTCATCTTCTTCCGAAATATTGAAAGAGTTGAAGAGGTTTCCATAGTTGAAAAACCAATCCGGACCCGTTCCTGGAGGAGGTTCCGTATACCTTAAACATTTCACTTCAAAATGCTCCTCAATCTGATTCGTTGATTTGTTAAAGACTCTTTTGTTCGGAGAGTTGACTGAATATCCAAGAAAAATCCCTTCAACAGCTTTATCACCAAACTTAGAGACCTTATCTTTTGTTATCATGATCAGGCATGGACACCCAAATGGTTCTAGGAACTGCAGATTTGGCTTACGGTTATTGAAAAGTTCATAACACGTTCTGTTATTTTTCTTAACCGTGAGTACTCTGTTGAGAACATAACAGGCAGTATTAACTGCCTCAGCCCAGAAGATAATTGGTAACTTGGAGTCAGCTAACATAGTCCGAGCTGTCTCGATGATTGTCCTGTTCTTCCTTTCGGCAACTCCATTCTGTTGTGGAGTCCTCGGAGCACTAAATTGATGCTCAATACCTCTTGTAGCACAAAACAATTCGAGAGTTGAGTTCTTGAATTCAGTTCCATTATCGCTTCGTATCCTTTTCACCTTCAAGTTGCACAGATTTGCCAACTTGTCCAACAAATACACCAGAATCTCAGGAGTTTCCCCCTTTGTGGTCAAAAAGTAAACCCACGAAAACCTTGAGTAGTCATCAGTAACTACCAAGCAGTAAGACCGACCGCCAATGCTCTTTGTAGAGACTGGACCGAAAAGATCCATATGCAGTAGTTCCAATGGAGCATTTATGGAATTCACCTGCTTAGACTTATGGGACTTCTTACGTAACTTTCCTTTTTGGCAAGAGATACAGACATCCTTTAGAGCAAATGACTGTTTTGGAACTCCTAGCACAAGGTCATTTTTAGTCAAGAAATTCATTTTTCGGAAATGAATATGTCCCATTCGTCTGTGCCAAAGCAGTGATTCCTTTTCAGAAGCCTTAGACAAGAGACACGTATACTCGTTCGAGGTCTCAACAGTTCTCATGTTCAGAATGTATGTGTCATTCTTTCTTGGTGCTCTCAGTAACACCCATTCTTCTGGAATGACATACCCAGGCTTCAGTATCACACACTCTGTCTTTGTGAACGCAGTGGTATAATCTTTATCACAGACCTGTGAAACACTTAGCAAGTTGTGCGTAAGCTGTTCCACGTAGTTCACATTTTCAAAACTAACATTGCCGTTAGTTAACGTTCCTCTTCCAGAAATGGTTCCCCCAGTATCTCCAGCAAAGGCAACATATCCTCCTGCGTATGGTTTAATATCCACAAGAAGAGATACATCGCCTGTCATATGTCGCGAGCAGCCGCTATCCAAATACCATTCACTATCTTTAACACGTTCTGACTGCTGCAACACACAAACGAATGAGATTAGTGAGAAACGGTGACCCAAGCCTTTACAGACTTAGGTCGACCGTGGTCATCAACAATAAGCACGTCAGATAGGATTTTATCTTTAAACAAATTAAAATTTTTATCTGATGTGTTATTGTTGACGACTGAAGAGTCAACATCAGACTCTTTTCGTTTCCAAACTTTAGAAGGTTCGGAATTGATATTAGAAGTAATGTTGGGCTTTTGAATTGGCAAAGATTTTTGCTCAACATTACTTGGCTTTAAAACAGGCTTGGGAGAGTTCGAGTGACGCCTAGGTGGAGATTTTGAAAAAGAATTTCTGTAAACAGATGTCCTAGGCATCTCTCTCCCATAGCGCTGATTTGACAGCTTTGGGCATTCACGAATTAAATGTCCTTGTTTCTTGCAGTAGAAACAAGAACGAGTCTCAACAAACGGTTGAGGCTGAGGAATTACCACAGGAGGTGGAGAAACATTTCTAGAGCATGAACATTGAGTACACGTCTTAGAATATGTTTGTTTTGGTTGAGAGGTTGAAGTTGATGGTTTATCATACGAAACATTTTCATTTAATAATTTTCTTTGCAAAATCTTTACAGGTGACTGTAAAGTTTGTTGTTTCGAGTTTAAAACCTTGGCTTTTCCCTTATTTGGTTGAACCTTAATTTCAGGTTCAACCTTTGAAATCTCTTTTTCAGGTTTAACTGCAACCTTCTTAACCTCAGGATACTCCTGATCCGTAATGTCCTCAATCTCAACAGTCTCCTCAATAATAACAGGAGATTCATTCTTTAACTCAACACTCTCCTTAACACTAACAGGAGATTCATGCACAGACTTAACAAACGTTGGCAAGGGGTACTCTGGCCGCTTGGTTTTCTCCTTTGCCGGTTTGTTGTGTTTGGTCTCTTTAGCATCTTTAGCTTTTAAACCATAAAGCTTTGACCAATCAACTGGAATCTCTTCAAAGCCCTCCTTAACAGGCAGGGGACAGTGAGTAGTAGGAGGAGGAACTGAGTGGTATCCCAATCCCTCATTCTTTTTCCCACTCGTACCATGCTTGCTAAGAATTTCATTAAACACAACCGTTGAGGAATTTGAACCTAAGATTTTACTCTTATAATTCTCATACTCAGCTTTTAAATCTGTAAGTTCTTTCTTTAGTAGTTCAATTTCAACAAGATAGCTTTTAATGACATCTTCTTGACTAAAAACCTTAGATTTATATTTCTGAGTATCTAACCGATGAGCCTCAAGATGTTTTTCATAAAGTTTCTCATTAGCTTTTAAGAAATTATTTGACTCGGTTAGTTTTTCATTCTTTTTCCTCAACTCTACGGTTTCATTCGGAAATGCCTTTAGAGATTCAGTTAACTTAATGCATGAGATACAATTTAATGGTTCATCAGGTACCTCATTCACAATGTGAGCCATCAAACACTGTTGGTAATGCTGGGAGACAGCCGTCCAATCCTGACTTGTAGGCTCAAAAGCAATCAGGGCATTATCAGCAGGCCCTTTCTTGGTAACTTCCATTTCTTTGGCCTTTGGAGGAGTAGAAGGTGTTGTGAATCCCGATGCTGGCATTTTGGGTTTCTCGCACTCCCTGGCGAAGTGACCCAAATTTTGACAATTGTAACATCGGACCTTACTCTTGTTAAATCCAAAGCCAGTCTTTCCATCACCTTCCAAGCTTTTACGCCCTGTCTTCTGCAAGAACTTTTGAATTCTTCGGGTGATCATTGCCACATTCCAAGTTAGATCCATTTGCTCCAGATCATCTTCATCAAGCTGAGCATAGTCTTCCTTAGTCAGCTCCAAAGTAAGATTCGGTTGAGTAACCAAATCCTTGTATGAGCTTAAGAAAGCTGTGTAAATGGCAGCTTGCTCCTGAATAGCAGGTGAGACTTGAACCTGTTGTTGATTTGAAGAAGGTCCAGTCATGAAAACAGAATGAATCCCATCGGAAGAAGAAGAAGAGGTTGATGAAGCATTTGTATTTGTCACGAAGGCGATTCCAGATCCATAAGTCTTTCCAGAGTTGATCTGAACACCATACACACTAGGATTCTGAACAGCAGCACCAGACCTAGTTTCTTTCTTCTTAATCTCCATCGCGTGAGCTTGAAGATCCCCTATCAACGTATCCAAAGACATGTTTGCAAGTTCTTCATTTTCTTTTAAAAATTGAACTTTAACATCCCAAGAACTTGGCAACACATCCAGTTGCTTCTTATTTACTTCAATTGAAGGAAAAGTATAACCCCCTTCAAACAACTCACCAACTAACCGTGAGTACCTAATGAATAAAGAAGTCGTGTCTTCATTAGGAAGGATGTCAAAGCTATCGTACTGTTTCTTAATCAGTTCGAGCTTGGCTTCCTTGTACTTATCATTTCCTCCACAACGAGTTTCAATTGCCTTCCATAAATCAAAGGCTGTTTCATGAGTTCTGAAAAGCCATAGAACATCCTTGGTTAGACACATTTTAATCATTGAAAAAGACTTTCTTTCAGTATCAAAATCTTTCTTCTCCTCGGGAGACATAGCTTTATAGGTCTTAGCAGGACGAATGCCACGGTATTCCCCTTCAGCTAAAGGAGCTACATAACGCTCACGTAATGGTCCCCATAATTCTGGACAATGAAAATCAATGTATTGTTCAACTCGGTCTCTCCAGTATACATAATCCATGTCCGCAGTAAATAATGGAGGTTTATTACTTGAACCTATGTCATTACTTTGTTTAATCATTTCTCTCAGACCTCTAATATCCTCTTTATCAGCTGCCATTGTAATTACTTAAATGAAAAACTATCTTCTGATTTTAGCGACGTAGATGATTACGTCGCACAAAGACTATGCGACGGCGTAAGGTACGTCGCAAAAAGCAAATGATTCAATTAAGAATCAGAAATATGCGACGTTGAGAGGACGTCGCAGAATCACACTACGTCGCAACAAGACGTCGCAACACAGCGTCGCAGAAGACTAATTAAAGTCAAAATAACAATGTCGCGGATGACGTCGCAACAGTACGTCGCACAGACTAATTAAAGTCCAAATCACTAACGTCGCACGCGACGTAGCAGATGACGTCGCAGGTAACGTCGCAAAACGCGAAAACCTGCGGCCAAAAACCCTAAAAACGAATTTTTAACCCAAAAACCAAAACCACGAATGAAGATCGACGAAAACCTTCAATAATCCCAGTAATATTGATCGAACACCTGTAAAAACACAAAAAACAAACGTAATAATCACAAAACAATATGATAATCACGTCTCTTTATCCCGAACTCGATCCTAATCGCCAAAAACGAGCACTTTTAGCTCTGATACCAGTTGTTTGTCCCTTACTTAGGATCTAACAGAACCGAGTCACTCAATCGTTTGCGGAATCAACGATTAAGTTATCACACGAACACAATGAATAATCAAACACAATAATTATGAAACCAAACGTTATATTATTGCTTATGGTCGATCAGATTACAGAGAATTTCGACAAATTATGTTTAGGGTTTCGTCAACCCTAAAACAGAAAACGTAAACGTTTAAATACAAAACTGGCATCTGCGACGTCGCACACGACGTCGCAGGCCCAAGCCCATGCGACGTTGACTACGTCGCAGGCCCAAAACCTGACGTCGCACCTGCGACGTTAAACGCTACGTCGCAGGAGTCAGGAAACGCAAATCTAAATACAAACTACGAGCTAGACCAACTGACAGACACTAAACATGTACCAACAATAGTGCAATAAACAAATTAGATAAATATAAGAAAATACACTAACCTTGGAGAAAACCACTTTCTCACATGCAGACCAACTAGCAGAGCTTCGTTACTTGGATGCAAGTACCCAAACTAGAATACCTCTAATGCTTCACACCCAAGAACCCCAGAGAAAGAAGAATTTTCGACTTCCCAGTGAAAATTCATATATTTTCGTATATCATAAGGTATAGGTTAGACCCCTTTTTATATAGGGAGGAAAACCCCACGGTTTTGGCAGATTCGCCATTCAGCCGCCGGCTAAACCCTTCAGTCGGCGGTCGGGCTAACTTTCTGCCCAAGAATCCGAGATTTGATCCACGTTTTCACCGACTTCAAAATTTAGCTGCAGGCTAAACCATTTAGCCGCCGGCTAAACCACTTAGCCGCAGGCTAAAATCCGGCTTCTAAATTCTTCCACCTTTTTAATTACTTTTGATTTCTAATTAATTAAATTAATAAACCAATTAATTAAATATAATATTAATACCTATTAATATTATTCCTTATTCATTTCTCTTGACTGTTCATTGAGGGCAACCCAAAAAGGACTTTACTTTTAATGATAGTCTTACCAATTAGTTATAATATTGGACACTATTCCAACAAAAGATATCAAGCTAAAAGAATAATCTTAGAGATTAATTCACACCAAAGTCTTCGTTTTCTAAAATCGAATCTAACGCAAAAAGAATCAATGAAAAAGGATAAGAAATGAAGATTCTATGCGCAACGAAAGATTCAAATCATTCGAAACAAGATGTCTGAAGATAGAAGGCTTATCTCGGATATTTCTTTTCATGAAAGTCTTCGTTTTTAAAAATCGAATCCAACGCAAAAAGAATCACCAAAAACGGATGCATAACGAAGAAGATACGAAACAAAACGTGAACTGAAAAGCACCTGAGCCGATACCGGCTAGCTGCCGGCTGGCATTGGCCAATCGCGGGCTGGAACCGGCCAGCCGTCGGATGGAAAGTGCTACAGTGACCCGTTCCACCTTCTTTTTGGGTCATACCAATGGCTTTTGACCCGGATCTGGCTGGAGGATGCTTACCGCGCACACATTTCACTAAAATGGGCCTATTTTCGCTATCGTAAGTCGGATTTTAGCTATAAATATATTTTTGGATCCGTAATTCAAAAACATACCTTCCTAGAGCACTTTCTCACTCTAAAAATTAGTTCTCTTTCTCTCTCTATTTTTTTCACTCTAGATTAATTATTAAATTAGTTGGGGAGCGCAATAAAAATAGAACGAAAGAGCGGAACGTATTGTAATCTTTTGGTGTACACTTGGAATTACGATATATATTAATTCAAAAATTCTCCTTCTCGTATTTAATCACGGTTATTTCTATCCTTATCTATCTCAATTAAAAATGTATTATTTAATTATGCTAGATATAGTTATTGCCATGTTTAGCGAGTAGATTACTTTTGTATTTGTTGTGATGTAGTTAGCCTAAATAATTATGGGAAGACTTTAAAATATCATGAAGTAGTATGACGGCCCCGATTCGACTGTTCTCGGTTATAGTACTGGAAACGCTTTATACGGAGTACAAACGTACGGAAGTCTGAGACGACCGACGGTAGTTATATTACGGATCGATATTATAAAAATGGAAACTTTATGTTCGGACTTACTTTATTTTTACGATTTTAAACCTAAAACTATATAATCGCCTTTCGGTCAACAAACGTGATTGTAACCTTGTAAAGAGGAGTCGCGAACTTTAATACTTGGTCAATAATTATCTGCGTCAAAACTATGGTTTAATTATAACGTCATGTAAACATTGTAAAACGCAATGTGACCACGTTGGAATCACCATCGGTGTAGTACACTTCAGATCACAATGTAATTACTATGTAAACATTACGTCGGTAAGCAAAGGTTCCATAGGGACATGTGAACGTTGTCTTTTCTTGGTCTTTTGGATCGAGGTTTATCTAAAAATAGCCAGAGAAACCATCAAAGAAACAGTTGAATTCGTTCCTGGATAATCTTTCGAGCATTTGATCAATGAACGGTAGAGGGAAGTGATCTTTGCGTGTAGCTTTATTTAGTTTGCGATAGTCGATACACACTCTCCAACCGGTGACGGTTCGTATTGGAATCAACTCGTTGTCTTCGTTAGCGATGACCGTCATACCTCCTTTCTTTGGAACGACTTGAACTGGGCTAACTAATGCGGAATCTGAGATAGGGTAGATCAGACCAGCAACCAGAAGTTTGATAACCTCCTTTTTGAACACGTCTTGAATCTTTGGGTTGACTCTCCTCTACCTTTGGATGGAAGGTCTGAAGTTGTTAACCATTAAGATCTCGTGTGTGCAGTAGTTCGGACTGATCCCTTGTATATCAGAGATTTTCCAAGCGATCGCCTTCTTATGTGACTTCAGAACCTGTACAAGTCTTGCTTTCTCTTCAGGCTTCAGATCTTTGGATATGATGACTGGTAAATGCGAGGTTCCTTTGAGAAAGGAATATTCAAGTTGCGAGGGAAGTTCCTTGAGTTCCAATTTGGGTGGTTCTTCAGTGGAAGGTTTCATCCTTGCAATCTCGTCTCTTTTAAGCTCGTCAAATTTCGTCTGATATTCTGACTCAACTACAGGTGATTTTTGGACTGTCGGCTGACACTATCTCAACCCATTCTGTATTGTTAGAAAGCTCATCTTTTCTCAGCTCGTATTTTACTTGAGAAGATTGAGAGGTTGCATTATCTTCAGTGATTATTACGTCGTTATCTTCGGTAAATGCAAATCTCTAGAATTGAGCTGATGAAGATGTGCTGATGGTGATTTCTGGATTTAAGTTTTCACAACTTTCAGGCAGTTTCGAATGAGGTGGTTTAAGCATTGACTCCATTTCTTTGAAAGTCTTGAAAATTTCTTCCTTTGAGAGAGACGAATCATGCACTTCAGGAGTTGGTTTCCTTCTTAGAAGAGTGACTGGAGTGCCACGTCCAAGCGAAACAGCCATGATGGATTTGTTGAACTGCGGGCTGGAATTCTTCAAAGGAAATAGCACTTCTCTCGATGCGGTGGAAGGATCCGAGATAGCCGAGCATAGTCCCGCACCTTCTTCACAGAGTTTCCTTGTTGTAATGATGGTATTGGGAAGGGGGTCAATGCTGCTTACTCCGAGGATTTCTTCCAAGTGTTCTTTAATCATTTCCTACATACAATCTACAAGACCAAGATCTTCTCCCATAGGTTGTTTCATTAGTTTATCAACATGAAGGTAACCTCCTCAGTTCCAACTCAGAGTTTTAAAGATTTTTCATTAACGTTGATGATGGCCTTGACAGTATTTAGGAAAGGTCTGCCAAGGATGAGTGGAACTTGGGTGTCTTCTTCAATATCCATAACAACAAAATCAACTGGAAAGACGAATTTATCAACACGGACCATAATATCTTCAGCAATTCCATGCGGGAGTTTAACTGATCTATCTGCTAACTGGATGGTCATACGGGTTGGCAAAAGTTCGTTTAATCCTAGTTTCCTATAAAGCGAGTATGGCATGAGGTTTACACTAGCTCCTAAGTCAGCTAAGGCGTTACTTATTTGAACATCCTGAAGATAACAAGGAACAGTGAAACGGCCAATATCTCCAAGCTTTGGGGGTAGTCCTTCTAGCATGATTAAAGAGCACTCTGCATCTAAGGGCAAGTTAACTATCTGTCTAAGTTTTTCTTTGTTTGATATGAGTTCCTTAAAGAATTTGGCACAACTAGGCATTTCAACTAAAGCATCTAATAATTTGACATTTAAGTGTAGGCTTTTGAACATTTCTAGATATTTTCCAAACCGAGCTTCCTGTTTCTCTTTCTTAAGCCTACCAGGGAATGGTATATGTACTGATTTAGTGATTTCTGGGGCTTTAGAAGGTTCTGGCTAAGGAGAAGTGACGGGTGTGTCAACTTGTACCGAGTCAGTATGTAGAGAAGTAGAAGGTTCATCTGAAAGAATATCTACGGATTTCTCGTTCTTAGTCTCTTTTCCTCCTCTAGTGACCACAAGGATGTCATCATGCTCGTAGGATGAGTGATAGACAGAGTTGTAGATCGCTTCTTCCCTTTGCTTCTCCTTAACTTTTAAAAACAACCACTTAATGATGAACGCCAAAATGTACTAGGTTATAGTATTAATTACCCCTTTGTTCAATAGATTTCTTATGCATTTTATTTGAATAAGAGACTTATTTCATTCATATTTGCATTTAGGAATTTTATCGGAGCTTGAATCGGAAAAGAATCAGAAAACGAGCTAATATTGAAGAAAAGAAACTAAAGAGTTGAAGCTTGGAAAAACATAAATTGATTTGATGAAGAAAATGGGATTTTAAATCCATCCGGCGGATGGATTGAGTTTTAATGGGCTGACAAGATCGCGGGCCGGACTTCTTGACATTTTCATCCATCCGGCGGATGGAATAATCCATCCGGCGGATGGATCAATTCGGCAGATTAGCTTAAAACCCTCATTTAATCTCATTTTTAGGATAAACTCTCCATACTTCACACAGCCGATTTTCACCATCAAATCCCTCATTTCTGGAGCATTTTGAAGGTAGAGAAAGCAAGAAGGATCGAAGGTTTTTATTAGTTCATTCATTTCTTCGGTTTCTCGGTTCGAATACGTTATTCCTTTTCATTTGATTATGATTTCAGTTTCATTTTCATTTCTGAGTTTCAGTAAAGTTATGATTGGCTAAACTATTTATCTATTTGCTTAGATGATGATACTTAGATGATGGTTTGATTATGGATTTGCGAAAGATGTTGGATTTTATGAATGTTTATGTGTTTATTTGATGATCCTTGATTATTAATTGATTATTATTGATTACCTAACGTGGTTTCTTAATTGATTGAGATTGAGTTCCGTTTGATTATGAAATTATTGATGATTGTTGATTTCGGTTGGCAATTATCGTTAAATATATTGAGTTTGATAGGTTAGGGTTAATAATCAGTAATAATCGTTAATGAACAAGATAGCTATTATTAGTTATAGACTTTGTTGATTCAAGTCGTGAAAGTAAATCACATAAACGGCATAGGTTTAATTTAGAATACAATTCGGTGGGTAACGTTAGTTAAACAATTAGCGTGTTGAAAACAACCTTGTGTCTTTCTTAATTGTGTTAGATTAACTTACCTCGGAAAGGGGGTTATCTTATTAGTCATGTCGCAATAAAATCCATTGTTGAGCAAATCAATAAAGTGATAACCGGATTCTAAGGAAAGTAGTCTAAGTGAATACATTTCTTCTATCATTTGAATCAAGTATTTTATTTGATTAATTGTTTTATCAATTGTTTCTTTTTGCTTAAGTTTTAATTAAATATCTATATTTCATAATTGTTTGTCAATTGTTCGATCGGAACTAAAACGTCCCCTTTTATTTACTGCTTTAATTATTTGTAACAATTTCCATTCTATTCAAATTGACATCCGTTCCTCGTGTTCGATCCGGACTTACCAAACTATACTATTATGCGATCAGGTATTCTTGCCTGAGTTGTGTATTAGCAAGTAAGGTAATTTCTATTTTAAAATTATAACCTCGTTTACACGACATCAAGTTTTTGGCGCCGTTGCCAGGGAGCGGTTTGATTCAATTAAATAAATTGGAACTTGTTTAATTATTTATTTGTTTTGTTTGTGATTTAGTTATTGGTTGTTAGTTTTATTCTATGTTTTTGTATAGTGGTTAAGAGTTGTGATTATCAGATTAAGTTACTCTGTTTGGAATACCTAACTAGCTTGTTCTGCTAACTTGATAAATCTATTGCAGGGAGTATATGACCCGAACTTCGGAACCCAACCCAGCCGTTCCATTCGCAGAACCCGAACGTACATTTCATCAACGAAGACGCATTTTTTCTGCACCGCCTAATTCACCGATACTCAACCCATTTCCTGACGAAGAGTTAGAGTTGTTTAATAATAATCTTTATACCCCGCTGGCCTTCAATTACGATTCGGATTTCGAGGTCAAATACGGAGAGTATCGCACTAGACCACCAACCGAATACCCTAGCGATCAATCGGAACCAGAATTTGAAATGGCGAACGACATCGCCAACATGACACTCGAAGAGTATTCTAGCAGAATGCGCACCGACCTTGGCCCAGGAGTAGTGAGGCCCGCAATTCCGAGAGAAGTGGAGTTCGAGATCAAGGAACAGTTCCTTAAGGAGCTTAGAGAGAACCCTTTTCGAGGAGAAGACAAGGACGATGCTAACGAGCACATTGAGAAAATCCTGGAGATCTCCGACATGTTCAACGTTCCTAACGTTACGCATGATCAAGTCATTCTCCGAGTGTTCCCAATAACACTCAAGGGAGCCGCTAAGAGGTGGATTTTGAATGAACCAGCCGGATCCATCACCACGTGGGAAGACCTTCGCACGAAATTTCTGACGATGTACTGCCCGCCATCCAAAACGTCGAAGATGATTAATGAGATAAGGAATTTCAAGCAAGACATCGATGAGTCACTTCACCAAGCGTGGGAAAGGTACAAGAACTTGATGCATAGGTGCCCACAGCACGACCTAAACGATCAACAAATCGTAATGGTGTTCTACAAGGGAGTGGATCGTGCTACAAGACAGCAACTGGATGCACAAGGATCTCTACCAAAAAAGATTCCAAGAGATGCCTTATAGGCTATTCGCGACCAAGTAAAGCATTCTCAGCTTTGGGACGATGTAACTAGTCGGAGAAAAAGGTCAGTTAGCAATGATGATGGACTCGCCGCCATCACTGCCAAGCTTGACAACATGGGAAGAGACATAAAGAAAGTAACCGAGATTGTTCATGGAATCCAATTAGGGTGTGACAATTGTGGAGGAACGCATTTAGTCAAGGACTGCCCTGAAATGGATTCTGGAGAAGCAAAAGAGGAAGTTAAATTTGGCGAAGCTCAAGGAACCTACCGTCAAGGCGGTGGAACCTTTTTCCGAAGACCCTAACAGAAGGGAGGTCACCAATTCCACCAAGCTCAGTCTAGGCTTTACTCTAAGGAACAACCTTCGACACCTTTCCCGAAAAGAAAACCAATTTGGAGGAGATGATGGGAAAGTTTTTAGTCACTAATGAGCAACTTATTGCTAGTTCTGGACAACGGATGGATACTACTGAAGCGTTAGTACGTAATCAAGGTGCCGCACTCAAACAAATTGAGGGGACTGTTTCTAACATAGCTAAGGTTCTCCAAGAGAGGTTTCCGGGGACTCTACCGGGATTCACCGAAACCAACCCACGAGATCAAGCAAAAGCAGTTACCACGAGAAGTGGGAAGGTTTATGAAGACCCTAATTTTGCTAAGAATTCCGTGTCCGAGCTTTTGCTGGAAAAGGAAAAAGAAGCGGAGGTTGTCAAAAGTCCTAAGATGGACACGAAGGCTGATCAAATTGCTAGGGATAAGCAATATGCGAAGGATCATGCGCCACCCCCGCCATACCCCGCAGCTTTGAGAAGAGGAAAAGATGAAGCTAATTACCACCAATTTCTAGAAAATTTGAAGCAACTTCATATCAACATCCCATTTGTGGAAGCTATTTCCCAAATGCCTAAGTATGCGAAGTACTTGAAGGAGCTTTTGACTAACAAAAGCAAGCTGGCAGAAGCAACCACAGTAACGATGAATGAGCGATGTGCAGCCGTGATGCAAAACAAATTACCACCAAAAATGAAGGACCCAGGGAGTATCACTATTCCCTGTCTGATTGATAAATTGGACATCGCGAATGCACTAGCAGATATTGGAGCTAGCATATCCATTATGCCTTATACCATTTATGCTAGACTTGGGTTAGGAGAACCTAAGGCAATCCGAATGTGCATCGAGTTAGCTGATCGCTCTGTTCAGTACCCAAGAGGGATGGTCGAGAACGTCTTAGTCAAGGTTGATAAGTTTGTGTTTCCCTGCGACTTTGTGATTCTTGACATGGTAGAAGATCCCAAGGCACCAATTATTCCAGGAAGACCTTTCCTAGCAACTTCCAGAGCGTTGATTGATGTTTTTGATAGAAAAATCACCATGAGGGTGGGGGATGAGAAGGTTGTATTCAATGTGAATGAATCTATACAATATCCTGCCTCAGTGGACGATACTTGTTACTTTGCTAGTGCGAGAGAACTGTCTGACGATGATGAGTTTTTGCAAAGTTTGAAGGATGATGAAGATTTAGATCCTATGATTCTTGAAGGATGGACGGGAAGCCTCGAGGCAATCCGTGATATTGAAGAGTTCGATAAATTGCTCGAGGAGATCGAGACAATGTGCGAGAAGGAGTTTGAGAATGAAGAAGTTAAGTTGAGGGAGAGCGAAGAGTCAATCTTGACAAATGGAATTTTGATTAAAACTGAGACGCGAATTACTATGTGTCGCGTTCCTAGCGGTCGGTCGAATTTTTAGTCCGTTCGTTGTTCCGGCACAACCAGGACTCGCGGCAGGGTGAGCTTTAAATTTATACGAGCTGGGGCTCAAACTATAGGTACTACCTACCTTGGGGCAAGCAGTAAGTATAACTCGAGGTCGTTCTTAAATCGGAGCGAATTGAAATGAAGCGGATTCACCAAAGATTATTTTCACTAATAGGATGAGGGTAGGTAGATTGAATTTTGATAGGTTTTGTTTTATAATTATCCTAAATGCAGAAAAGTAAATAACAGAAAATAAAGCTAGGGTTTAAGCAGACAGGTAGAGATGTGATTGCTGAAACTTCGATAATTAGGGTTTCGGGATGATGTTCATTATGAATTAGATTAGAGACTTGCTGGATAAAAGACAGAAAAACGTTCAGTGTAAACACTAGGACCCTACATCTCAGGATTAAAACCCTGAAATCATATGTCACAGGAATCCTAGGCTATCATGATTTTGATCAGATCGGGCTACTTTCAAACCCCCATGAACTAGTCTTGAGTAAGACCTCAGTAACCCTAAAGTATCTAGGGATCAGGCAAGAGGCAACAGACCGCAATTGTATTCACTGACCTTTCTTAACACCTATTCATCTATTTGGTTTTATCGTGGCAGGTACTGATTATATCCTATGTGTGTTAAACTATCGGTCTTAGTAGAGTTAAGCAGTGTGATGGAGTATTAGACTCTCTTGACAAAACTCTGTATTAATTCTATTTAAGTGTTTATTCTACCGTCATAATTATAGACCCTCATTTACATTCAGGCGTTCATCCCTAGGAATAATCACGGTGTACATGGCGAATTTGGCATTTCCACAGTGTTCCTGACTCAAGGCATACTCACAGTGTACAGTGCATTGGCATATCCACAGTTTTCCTGACTCAAGGCCTACTCACGGTGTACAGTACATTAAGTAGTTCCACAGCTTGTATTTAAACCTTGGTGTACTAACGGTGTACGGTGCATCGAGAAGTTCCATAGCTTGTATTTAAACCTTGGTGTACTAACAGTCAGGGCAGCGATGCATTTCCACAGTTTTGATTCCTAGACCCGAGTTCTAGAAGGGTCACTTCTAGGTATTCTACGATGAAACAGTCCCACGGCATTTCCTTAGCTTCCACGTATTTGTACTCCACCAGTGGTGTTTCCAATGCTATACGAAGTACTGTGCCGTTTTATGGAAAGTTCATAGCTTCATATGGAGATGACTGTATCTACGTAGTATTAGGGTTGATCAGATCCTATCCTAAGGGCAACAGTCACGTGAAAGTCTGGAAAGGGTGTCGAGAAACTAGATCTATAATCAGGATAAGTTTAACCTAAACACACAACATAACAATCTCCAATCATATAAATAAGATATTAATATAACATCACCCCTATTCCTAATATCTACATTTCAACAATCACAATATTAAACTACTCTATAATCATGGCAATAAACAAAATACAAACTGAAATAACATAAAGTGCAAGCATTATAACAGTAAGTAAAAGTTTAGATATCACCGGGAATACAGCAATGTAATAATGAGGATTACAAATAGTCTGACTTGAAAAACTCGTTACAAAAAGATTACCAAGCTAAAACCTCCTCTAGACTCGAACCGTAAGCTCAACCCTAACCTTTCTCCTCTAGAACTCTAGAGAGAGACTAGAGAGAGAAAGTAGAGTGAGAAAATGAAAGAGAGAAAATAAGAGAAAATGTGAAAGTGAGGAAAGGAGTGGAATGAAGAATGATGTGTGAAAATGGGGAGGTGATGACCCCTATTTATAGGTGAAGCCTCAAATCAGGCGTACAAGTCACGAAACAGCACGTACAAGCAAACGAAGCAGCATACGGGGTACAGGGGGCCATATATGGCCTTGGTGGGGCCGTATACGGTGTGTGAGGGGCTGTATACGGTCTTGGTTAGGCCGTATATGGTTTCCAAGGCCGTATACGGTGTTCGTCTGATTTCGTTCATTTCTTAAAACGCGCGTATCTCCTTCGTTATGCGTCCGTTTGACTTGATTCTTTCGCCCATGGCTTCGTAATTCCATTACGCTTCTAATGATGCTAAATTCATGGTAATTGGATGTATAGAGCTCAGGCATATCCAGAATGACTTTATAGATGTCCGAAATCATTGTGTCTTCCCCGTTCTTTACCCTTTTGGCATGATTCTTGTCTCTTCGGTCTCGTTTTTACATGTATTATCATGTGATGAGGTTAGAGTATGTGCCTCATAAGATAGATGAGTCCGGAGTAATAAGTGCACGTATATTTGTTCTGATTTGCTTGTTATTTAGACGTTTTTGGTGAGTTTTGCAGCAACGCCTATATTTGGACCACTTTAGTGAATTTTAGTAAATAATGATCATTTTGGAATGTTTTCACTAAAGATGTGCCCAAAAAGTGTGGAATATTGCCCTTAAAAACATGATTTTTTGAGTCACATCAAGTTATCCCACACTTAGACGTTGCTTGTCCTCAAGCAACACTCAGTTCAAAAGAGAAAACATTTTTTAAAAATATGGCTTTTAAGGGTGAGTCAAAATAATTTCAAAAGATACCACCTTTAATACAACTAAGATTATTTAAGAATAAGAGGAAGGATAAGATGATCCTTTCAGAAGCAAGAAACAATTATCCTCGGGCATACTACCAATCCTCGTGATCTTGGAGTACACATGACTAGGCGATCTCACTAAAGGTGGTCACTCAATTCACTCAATGTGTATCGGGTTTTCTATCAATCTAGAACAAACGAAATCGCTCGAATAAGCCAGTCATGCGGCACTCATCGTCATAGGCTTGGTCAAGAATCGGATCTCCACCACTTAGGTGAGGACGGTGCTAATTATCCCAAGACATTCAACGGGTTGCGGTGTTTGGTGAGGATTGAGGGTATGGATAGTTGTATGTTTTTGGGTTGTAGTGGTTTGACTCATCTTAAAACTCTAAAATAGTGAAAAACTTTATTTGAAAAAGGAATGGAGGATTCTGTAGCTGCTCGTCTTCTATTGAATTCTTCTTGAGAAGGTGATACTTTGAAGCACTCAGTTTTATTTGATGGAACTATTTCTTTTTCTTTTCTTGATTTTCTATTTTTATTTTGTTTTCTTCTTCAGAATTTCTTTGCCAGAGAATTTCTAAGGATATTTTTGTTTTGTTTCTTCTAGAAATCCCTTTTCGGAGCTATGATCTTTGATCTTGAACTTCGAGTCTTTACATAGTGTCAATTTTTCACACTTTTTGAGATATAACTTTCAAAGAACACGAAAGAGGAAGACTTGGGAGCATAATCGAAGAGGATGTACCAAAAGATGTTTTTCACGACCTCAGAAATTCTAAGATAAGCTTTTGGGAATTTGGGTGAGTAGGGTTTGCATTAGGGTTTTTATAGAAATGAAAGGTTTAGGCTCAACAGGGTTTTCTAAGCGGATCATTGATACTAAAGATGAGTATCAGAAGGTTTTTGGTATTGAAGAGATATGTAAGAATTGGGTTTAAATCCTAGGGAATGTCAATGTCATCTAACTGCACCTATGCCGCGTACGGTACACACCAATGTGGTCTCGAAACATATGTCTGGAGCAAGTTCTAATTCAAAGATGCAAGCATCGGCACACACAAGAAATGAAGAGTGAAGCATTAAAGATGAATGCTTTTAGGCTCAAGATACCTCACTACAAAAATAGGGTTGTATGTGCCTAGCCATGCTCCTTCTAGATTATTGTTTCTTACTCAAGAAATTCCTACCTTACTTTCCCTATATTCCAAAATAACTTACTAATTTTTCGAAAATGGCTTCCTTTGAAAGTATTTAAACTCATAAACTTAGAGTTAATCTCACGATTTAGCTCATAATTTAAAAAAAAAATTGAAAAATTTATTTAAAAAAAAATTCGGTTTGGAGAAACATTTTCCGAGTTATGCTATTTTGGACATAAAGATTGCCTAAATTTATCGAAGGTATTCTATACCTACTATCCCACACTTAGAGGAACATTGTCCCTAATGTTCTCTTGAGTTGAGAATTTTACTGGAGGTAAAATCCCACACTTAGAGTTTGAACATGTAAGAAAATATTTCTCAAGTGTTAAATTGGGTTTGAATCCCACACTTAGTGATAAGCTTAGGATAGGGTATAGATTGTAACAAATTAATCAAGATAAAACGTATTTAATCATTAAATGGATAAAAGGTTAAGAAACTCCCCAGATAACGTTTTAACGTTGTGAAGGTTATGATAGGTTGCAGGAAGGAAGGAGTCGATATGAGTCTTCTTCCGCATTCTTCATGAAGGTCGGTCAGCTTCAAACGAGTTATCAGGTGCATTGTATCCAAAGTTATCAGAAATGTGTTCCAAATCTTTAAGTAGGATTCTTGTGGTGTAGAATCCCATACTTAGATTTTGAAGATGTTGGAACGAGTTCGATAAGTATTTGTAGTGTGGGGAAGTGATCCCACACTTAGTTCTTTGAAGCTCTTGGATACAAGGAAGTTTCCTGAAGAACGTGGCTCCTTCACGAGATGTTTGAATGTTCCGTTGTCTGCAAATATGAAAAGCTGGTTCGGGTTGCCTTTTGACTTCACAGATTTTCTTCTTGAATGTGCGTCATCTCGTCTATTTCCACGATCATTCATCACAACATTTTCACTTATTGAAAGAAAAATAAAACATAATAAGTAATAGCATAATAATAATAATAATAATAATAATAATAATAATAATAATAATAATAATAATAATAATAATAATAATAATAGAGATAGAGTGATCAAACAAATAGTGGCTGATACAAATAAGTTCCAAAAGTAAGGTATTGCAGTAGCCAAACAAACACAAGACAATAATAATAATGTCTGAAACCAAAGTCAAATGATGTAAATGGAGCTGGTCTATGAGGCTGGTGATCCCTGGTCAGGTGCATCCGTATGCTGAGTAGGAGCTGGTGCTGCAGATGCTCCTACGATGGATTGCTGGCCGCTTGATACTCTCTGTCCCTGTTCTTCAGCATTGATCAATTTGAGATGAACCAATATGTCTCTGAGGGTAGCAGCTGGCAATTTCATCGGATCAGTGTAGCCCCACTCTAGCAAAATAGTCGAAGTAATCCCTGCTTGCTCAAGCAGTGTCATGTAAGCCTGACGCATCATGCTCTCTGTAGGCACATCTGAAGAAGAGATCGGTCCTAGGTTTAGTAACATCCTAGAAGTGTCGAATGATAAACCATCCGTGCCCAAGTAAACTGTGTCAGCGCGGTATGATCCGCTGGCAACTGGCTGGGCAGCAGTAGGATGAGAAATCACAGGTGCAGAAATCACTGGCTGAACTGCCGGTATCTCGGTCTCAACTGACTGGACCTGCTCTGGTACTGGTGTGGTCCGGGCAGCGGGTGATGGTGGATGAGTGGTATGTGATGGGATGGATGTATGTGGTGGTGCTATGGCTGGTGGTGGTGGACCGCATCGGTACATATAAGGCTCAGGGTCAGGAATACCAAGTCTCCTGGAAATCAGTAGCTGGTGGGAACGGCTAACCTGAAGAGCATGTAAAAGATAGTACTGTGTCAGGGAGGTCACTGGATCTGTGTAGTGAACAGTAGCCTGAGCTGGTGGCTCGGCTGTCTCAGCTCCTCTATGCGGGACACTAGTATGTGCTCGGGCTCTATCAGATGGACCATCCTCAGTATCTGCTACATGTGAAGATTCTCTAACTCGCTTCCTCGGGAGATGACATCCTGGAATGATCTGCTTGGAGTTCTTCCATAGGCACTGCTTTTTCTTATCCACCTTAACAAGATGGATCAACTTACAGTACTCCAAGTTGAACGTCAAAGAACTAGAAGAAACAGTGAACTCCTTAGTGTGAGCATTGGTCAACAATCCCATACCATATAACAATCTGGTGATAATCGACCCTATGAACATGTGCCTATCCAAGTCTGTCTCCATCCAAAGTCTCTCAGCAATCAAGAAAGCAACATTCAGATTCTTTCCTCTTATGATTGCTTCCATGAACTTCAACTCCTCGGCACTCACAACCCCACCTTCCTTCTTCCCAAATATAGAACATGCTAGCAACTTGTGAAGGATGTGATGAACCGGCTTGATGAAAGTGGATGACATAACACAGCTCCTGAAGTTTGATCCTGCTAAATCTATCCATATATCCTTGTGTGGTTCCTGTTTGGTAGGCTGGAGATGTCTTGAACACTGTTTCTGAACCATGCAGAGTTAACCTGAGACTCTGTGTATAAACCAAGATACACTCCCAAGTCGGCAACTGAAATATGATGAATCCGTTCCTGAAACCTAAATGAAATCTTTCTTTTGTCGGAGATGCTCATCTTTGGGTTCAATTGGTATGTCATCATGAACTCGGTCACTACTTCTCGGTATGCATCCTCATCTATATCGAAAAGACGGAGAAGGGCATTGTTCATTTGACCCTCGGTCTCATACATTAGCAAATTCTTCAACTCATCCCTGATCCCAAGCTTAATCATATCCTCCCAAACCACAAAACGATTACTGCCTATCGGTCGCTGCAACCACTGGCGAATGAGAGATCTATTTTTCAAAGATTTGGCCAAGTAGCTGAGTGAAGGCGGGAAATTATCCATCTGTGACAAAAGACAGGAAATGATTAAACTATAATAGCGGTGCATTAATGGATATGCTAAAGTACTTCCAAATTTTTAGAAAAAAATTGGAAATGTAGGCTTTAGAAATGGGCATATCCAGAAATTTCATATCACTAAACCTAACCGCAACCAATCACAAATCCACAATTCTTATCAACTTATGTCTAAACAAGGGAGAGTGGCACAAAGCTTCATGTTTCTAGCATAATTAAAGTGAGCATTTTAGTACCCAATTCAAATTTCCCAAGCACTAAAAACTTAGATACATTGCGTTTGTGGTTAACTAATTCAAATGAGCCCAATACATTGAATAAGTCCAAGGTCATATAACTACCTCAAGTAAATCAGTTAATCACAAAAATGACATATTACCAAGTTAATAAGCAATCCAACTTTCCGCAATTTCCAAAAGACATAAAGCTAATAACATGGTTCCAAGCAAATGTCGCAAGTAATTTAATGACAAAGTGGTCATTTAGAAGAATGGTTTTCTTGATGGCATCATTTTAAAGCTCCGAACACTTTATTACTTAAAGTGTTGATTCTTAGAAATGATCATATGAGCCAAAGCTTGTTTCGGTAAGCTTTTAAAGTTTTAAAAAAGCATAAACGATGTTTTTAGTTTAAAAATTTAAATAAGAAAAGTGGCGTTTATGAAGTTTAGCAAAAATGTGCTTACTTTAATTACCAAAAACTAGCTAAACCATCTTCAAAATGCAAATGATTAATTCACTTATGTTAACTTATCATTTCTAAGCATCATACAATCACTAAAAGTCAATGAAAACAATTAATCATCAAAAAAGTCAAACAAGAGCAAATTTCAACCAAAAAGTCAACACTTTAATTTTCAAACTTGCAATTCATCCATCAAATCACTAAATTATGTTAAGAAACATGTTAAGCATCAAGATAAGCATGAGATAACACTAAAAATCGTAACTTTTAACCATGAAATCTATGAAAACAAGTTACAAGCCCTAGTTTTTAAAGTTTCATGAAAATCACTAAATTAGGTCAAGAATTACCTTAAACTTGATGTTTTGATGTTGTGGATGCAAGAAAGATCATAAAATGAAGAACTTTGGGCTTGGAATCATGCAAAATGATCAAAAAATGATGGTTTGGTGATGGTAGTGGGTGTGGCCGTCGATGGGGAAGAAGGGGAGAGGAAGAAGATGAAATTTTTATGTTTTGTCCTTATGTGTGGGCTAAAAGTCCTTTTTATACAAGTCTCAAACATATTACGTTTTAAATTCGCGAAAGATACGAAACATACAAGTAAAATTTCAAAGTTTTAAAAAATTTTTATAAAGTAATTTTAAAAAGTATGTTCGTATTTTTCTGAATCTTTATGCGCAGTCTGAAATTGTAATGTGAATCGTACGCGAAATCGTATACGTTTTTATTTAAAACAAAACAATCTTTTTGTGTTTTTTAAAATCCAAGACAAGTTCCAAATTTATTTTCCAAAATTTAAAAATAAACTTTTTCAAACTTTCTGAAAATGTCTGAAATTCGTTACTGAGTTGCACGAATTTGAATTTTAAAAGAACGTTTTCTTATATTTTAATGATAAAGCTTTTAAATAGAATAATTAACCACTAATATTACTTAACCTAAATATTTAATATAAAAGTAAATTAACCGAAGTTTGGGTTGTCTCCCAAAAAGCGCTTGGTTAAAGTCGGTAGCTCAACTTTTGGACAAATTTATTGAACATTGCCCAAGAGCAATTGTTTGAGTGAATTTGGTGCTCTCGGTTGAGGGAAAGTGTAGCGAGGAATAAAATCACAAGTGAAAATCTTAATGACAGAATCAACTAGGTCTGCGGGATGTAATGAGAATCGTTCGTGTTCAGTGAGAAACATACGTTCCTTTTTGCCTAAATCTAGAAGATTGTCAATAAACTTGTTAAATTCCTTTCTAACTTTCTTAGGGTTTGAAATTCCGTTTCGTGATCCGTTATCTATATGGTTGAGGTCATGAAGAAGCATTCCTAGGGTTTGTTGAAATTTCCATTCTTCTCTTGAATCAGGATCTCCGGTGGTAGTGTGAACTGACTCCGTGATTTCCTCGATTAAAGATATTTGTGAAATAGTGAAAGGAAATTTTGACCGAGCGAATAATAAAGTGAGTGAGACGTTGATATTCTTTCTTCCAGCAAAGAAAGCAGCTTCCAGATTATCGTCAATGGCTCCAGGGAATATTTCCAACAACTTGTTGATCATGTAGGTGGCGGGGTCAACGAAGAATGGAATTTTATCAGAAATGACGAGAGATATAGCAGGATCTTTGCTGATCCAGAACTCAAGCTCATAAATAATTGCCGCAACATAACGATTAATTAGGGTTTGGGAAACCGGTTGATAATCGGTGCAGGCGAATAGGTCCATTAGTAGGTCTATTTCTGATTTAAGCTTTATTGCTCTCGATAGTGTGTGAAGATACCTTCCTCCTTTTGATTTGGAAGATGGTGGAGAATACCAACCTGTTTCTTTATCTTCCGAGTGATTTCTCTCTGTTCGAATGAAAAAGGAAAGTCAGACGTTTTGAGGTGTCTAGCAAATGCCCGACAAACATCCAATCTCCTATCAGGATCAAAAGAGTTACCTACGTAGCGGATATTTTCTTCAGGCTTGATTGGTAAAATCCTATCAACAACACGATAGATGGTGTACTCAGGTTCTGGTATGAGGTTCAGAAAAATAGGTGATTTCGGAGGGTACTCATAAACTTCTTCATCCCATAGTGGAAGACGTTCCTCAATAGGTGGGAAACGAAAGGGTTGAAGGTTTTTAGAAATACTCTCAACAAAACCGGATGAAGTAGGGAATTGCGAGATATTTTCTAAGGAGTATGATTGACGAGATACGGAATTTCAAGCAAGACATCGACGAGTCACTTCACCAAGCGTGGGAAAGGTACAAGGACTTGATGCATAAGTGCCCATAGCACGACCTAAACGATCAACAAATCGTAATGGTGTTCTACAAGGGAGTGGATTGTGCTACAAGACAACAACTGGATGCACAAGGATCTCTACCAAAAAAGATTCCAAGAGATGCCTTACAGGCTATTCGTGACCAAGCAAAGCATTCTCAGCTTTGGGACGATGGAACTAGTCGGAGAAAAAGGTCAGTTAGCAATGATGATGGACTCGCCGCCATCACTGCCAAGCTTGACAGCATGGGAAGAGACATAAAGAAAGTAACCGAGATTGTTCATGCAATCCAAGTAGGGTGTGACAATTATGGAGGAACGCATTTAGTCAAGGACTGCCCTGAAATGGATTATGGAGAAGCAAAAGAGGAAGTTAAATTTGGCGAAGCTCAAGGAACCTACCGTCAAGGCGGTGGAACCTTTTTCTGAAGACCCTATCAGGAGGGAGGTCGCCAATTCCGCCAAGCTCAGCCTGGGCTTTACTCTAAGGAACAACCTTCAACACCTTTTCCCGAAAAGAAAACCAATTTGGAGGAGATGATGGGAAAGTTTTTGGTCACTAATGAGCAATTTATTGCTAGTTCTGGACAACGGATGGATACTACTGAAGCGTTAGTACGTAAACAAGGTGCGTCACTCAAACAAATTGAGGGGACTGTTTCTAACATAGCTAAGGATTTCTAAGAGAGGTTTTCAGGGACTCTACCGGGATTCACCGAAACCAACCCATGAGATCAAGCAAAAGCAGTTACCACGAGAAGTGGGAAGGTTTATGAAGACCCTAATTTTGCTAAGAATTCCGTGTCTGAGCTTTTGCTGGAAAAGGAAAAAGAAGCGGAGGTTGTCAAAAGTCCTAAGATGGACACGAAGGCTGATCAAATTGCTAGGGATAAGCAATATGCGAAGGATCATGCGCCACCCCCGCCATACCCCGCAACTTTGAGAAGAGGAAAAGATGAAACTAATTACCACCAATTTTTAGAAAATTTGAAGCAGCTTCATATCAACATCCCATTTGTGGAAGCTATTGCCCAAATGCCTAAGTATGCGAAGTACTTGAAGGAACTTCTGACTAACAAAAGCAATCTGGCAGAAGCAACCACAGTAACGATGAATGAGCGATGTTCAGCCGTGATGCAAAACAAATTACCACCAAAAATGAAGGACCCAGGGAGTATCACTATTCCCTGTCTGATTGGTAAATTGGACATCGCGAATGCTCTAGCAGATCTTGGAGCTAGCATATCCATTATGCCTTATACCATGTATGCTAGACTTGGGTTAGGAGAACCTAAGGCAATCCAAATGTGCATCGAGTTAGCTGATCGCTCTGTTCAGTACCCAAGAGGGATGGTCGAGAACCTCTTAGTCAAGGTTGATAAGTTTGTGTTTCCCTGCGACTTTGTGATTCTTGACATGGTAGAAGATCCCAAGGTACCAATTATTCTAGGAAGACCTTTCCTAGCAACTTCCAGAGTATTGATCGATGTTTTTGATAGAAAAATCACCATGAGGGTAGGGGATGAGAAGGTTGTATTCAATGTGAATGAATCTATGCAATATCCTGCCTCAGTGGATGATGCTGTGTAAACATAACTTTATTTTAAAATGGAAATTACCTTACTAACTATACACAACTCAGGCAAGAATACCTGGTCATATAATAGTATAGTATGATAAGTCCGAGTCGAACACAGGGAACGGATATCTAATTAAATAAATTGGAAATTGATACAAATAATGAAAGCAGTAAATAATGGTTGCGTTTTAGTTCCGATCGAACAATTGGCAAACAATTATGAAAAATGGTTTATTAAATAAAACTTAATGAGAAAATAAAGAAATGATAAAATAATTACTTAAAAGGATTATTAAATTCAAATAATAAAAAAAACACAATTGTTTAGACTATTTTCCTCAGACTCTGATTATCATTTTATTGAATTGCGAATATATAGATTTCATTGTGACATAACAAATGTATCAATTATCCTTACAAGATTAATTGATTAAACAAAATCAAGAAAGATATAAAGTTGTTTTCAACCCGTTAACAGTTCAATTTTAGGTTATCCACCAAATTGTATTATGAATTAAAGCTACACCGTTTATATGATTTACTTTTGCAACTTGAATCAACAAAGTTTATAACTAATCAATAGCTATCACTTTCATTACCAATTATTAATCATAATTAACCCTGGCCTATCAAACTCAATCTATTTAGTGAAAACCATCAATTAAAATCAACAATCATCAATAATGATCAATCAATAAAGAACTCAATCATAAATCAATAGATCATCACGCTAGGTTATCATCAATAATCAATAATTAAACATGGATCATCAAGTAAACATATAAACATTCAAAAAATCCGATATAAATCCGCAATTCAATAATCAAATCATTATCTGAGTATTATCATCTAAACAATTGTATTAAAAACTTAGCCAATCATTATAATACAGAAAATCAGAACTAAAAACGAAACCATAATCATAATCAAATGAAAAGAAGAAATGTATTCGAACCGAATAATCGAAATTATGGATGAATGAACGAAAACCTTCGATTCTCTAAGCTTCAATCCTTCAAAAGTGGTCTGAAATGGTGGTAGAATGTAGAGAAAACGGCTGAGAGAGAATGAGAATTGATAACCCTCAAAATGAAGTAAAAATGAGTTATTTTAGGTTTCTGCCGAGGCAATCCATACGCCGTATGGATTGATTTGGCCCATGGATCAAGCCCGCGTATTTGTCGGCTCACAACATCCATACGCCGTATGGATTTCCATACGCCGTATGGATGAAAATTTCCAACTTTTTAGCCAGTCGACCTCCATTCTTCAAACTTTATCCTTTTGTCTTTCTTTTCTTCAAAAATAACTCGCTTTCTGCTTCTTTTCCAATTCAAGCTCCAATTAACTCCTAAATGCAAATATGAACGAAACGAGTATCGAATTCACATAAAATGCATAAGAAATCAATTGAATAAAGGGGTAATTAGTACTATAAAATAGCACATTTTGGCGTTCATCAAACATACCCCACTTGAATCCTACTTGTCCTCAAGTAGACTATCGATTAAAAAAAACTCAAAACTTTAAATATGAATGGCAAACAAAAGTGCAAAAGGACTTACATACTACACAGCACTCGACAAACCAAATTTTTATCTTAAAATCGATTCTACCTTAAAACTTAGCAATCAAGAAACTTTCAATGGGAAAGAACTTCTAATTCATTATTCTTATGCATAAAAGATAATTCGTTTAGATTACCGATATTGTAGTCCACTTAAACAATCAAAATTTCAGAAGTTGAGCTCAACTTATTATTATTCTAGCAGGCCTTACCCTTGATTCCCAATAGCAAAATATTCTCATACAAATAACGTGTCACAATTCTCCAAATAATGAACATCCAAATAAATCAATCATTTTTCAAACCAAGACATTGGTGACAGGTCTGTACCTCAGTACAACAGAGCGACATAACTTGGTTTTGGTTTTTCAATTCATGAGTCCTTTGTACTCTTTTTTTTTTATATCAAATATACTGACGGAAACCAGGTCTGTACTTTCGTACAACAGAGGAGTCAACACCCAGTATATTCTCAAATGAAGATAATTAGGATCCCAAAATTATGGATTATAACACGCTATCATATAAGAATTAAAACTAAAGTCATACCTTGCTAAAGATCCTCTTAAAATAAATCCCTACTTAATATACATTACATTTCTTAATAGCTCAATAACCGTCATATAGATTGCCTATCGATACATCACATGATGAACTATCTAATATAGAAACATTAAATTCATTTCATCCATTGAATTCCCAAAATATGTTACAAGATTCGCTAACCTTTACATAGAATACAATTTCAAAACAAAAATTTGGGCTGAAAAATGACTAACATGTAGAATACCCTTAATCATTAAAATTTTCCAATATTTACCATTCATATCTTAAGGACAAATAGACTTCTTTTCCCCCCATCCCCCACTTAAAAGTATGCAATGTCCTCATTGCAAAAGAAAACAATAATATAGGGAATAGAAAAGAAGTGAACAGAAACTCCCCTGATCTAGAAGAAAAATTAGAAGGCGATCCACATAAGAAAATATACAACAGCACACTTCCGTAGGCAACACGATTGCATTTAGCGCATGCAACAAGCCTTTAAACCTCTCAGTATCCTGAGTGGACGAGTTGTAGTCTCGTGAGGGTTTCCAGGGAACACACCCACAAAGTTCAAACCTGCAAACAAAACAACAAAACAAAACAAAATAAAATAACAAAATAACGGGTTGTCTCCCGAAAGCGCTTTTGTTTATAACGTCGGTAAGCTCGACCTCTCTCTTCATAAATTAATTTAAATTCATCTCCAAATCACGCTTGGAATCCCTTACATCACCATAGTACTTCTTCAACCGGCTTCCATTTACCTTGAAGGTTTTTCCAGAATGTCCTTGCAGATCAACAGCACCAAAAGGATAAACTTTCTTAACCATAAAGGGACCTGTCCAACGTGTCTTTAACTTACCAGGGAACAAATGCAACCTAGAACTATACAATAGAACCTTATCACCTTTCTCAAATGTATGATTCGACTTAAGACGAGCATCATGCCATTTCTTGGTTCGCTCCTTGAACAGTCGTGAATTGTCATAAGCATTCACCCTTAACTCATCCAACTCATTTAGCTGTGCCATTCTCTCTTTTCCAGCTAACTGATCATCAAGATTGCACTGCTTTAGAGTCCAGTATGCCTTATGCTCCAACTCAAAAGGAAAATGACAAGCCTTCCCATAAACAAGACGATAAGGTGTTGTTCCAATTGATGACTTAAAAGCTGTTCGTGCCGCCCATAATGCATCATCCAACTTATACGACCAATTCTTAGTGTTACCTTCAACTGAACGTTCTAAAATACGCTTCAACGCTCTATTTATCACTTCCACTTGACCTCTTGTCTGTGGATGATAAGCAGTTGAAAACTTGTGGTTAACTCCATACTTCCGCATCACTTTTTCGAACTGAGCATTTGTGAAATGCGTCCCCCGATCACTAATTAAAGCTTTCGGTGCTCCAAAACGCAAAAACAGCTGCTTTAAGAATTTTACCACTACCTTAGCATCATTTATGGGTAACGCCTTTGCTTCGGCCCACTTAGAAACATAATCCACAGCCACAATGATGTATTTATTTCCATTGCTAGGTGGAAACGGGCCCATAAAATCTATCCCCCAGACATCAAAAATCTCACTTACCATTACTGGATTTTGCAGCATTTCGTCTCTCTTAGAAATTCTCCCAGTGCGTTGACAGGCATCACACTCCTTCACATACTTGAATGCGTCCTTATAAACTGTCGGCCAGTAAAAACCTGCCTCAAATACCTTTCTTGCAGTATAATTAGGACCATGATGTCCTCTAGCCGGACCATCATGACAATGCTCTAAAATTATGTCGCATTCCTCTCCTGCTACACACCTTCGAACAATTCCATCAGCACACTGTCTGAACAAGTACGGGTCTTCCCAGAAGTAATATCGTAAAGATGAGAAGAATCTCTTTCTTTGGTTGAAATCCAATCCAGATGGAAGTGTGTTTGTAACTAGAAAGTTTGCAATATCGGCGAACCATGGAAATTCATTCAAAATTGCCTTCAACAAGCTTTCATCAGGAAATTTATCCTGAATTTCCGATTCATCTAACTTATCCAGTTCTGGATTTTCTAATCGTGATAAGTGGTCAGCAGCCAGATTTTCAGCTCCCTTCTTGTCTCGAATCTCGATATCGAACTCTTGCAACAACAAAATCCAACGCAACAACCTTGGCTTCGCATCTTGCTTGCTAAACAGATACCTCAATGCGGAGTGATCGGTAAAAACAACCGTTTTTGACAAGACCAAGTAAGAGCGGAACTTGTCAAACGCTAAAACTACAGCAAGAAGTTCCTTCTCAGTTGTAGTGTAATTCTCTTGCGCACTCGTCAAAGTCTTGCTTGCATAATAGATCGGTTGAAACTTCTTATCAACCCTTTGACCTAAAACTGCTCCAACAGCATAATCACTGGCATCACACATTAACTCAAATGGGAGATCCCAATTTGGACTAATCATAATGGGTGCGGATACCAGCTTTTCTTTTAAAAGATTGAATGCATCTTGACATTCCTTAGAAAACTCAAACTTAGCATCTTTCTCCAGTAACTTGTTCATCGGACACGCTATCTTTGAAAAATCCTTGATGAACCTTCTATAAAACCCAGCATGTCCTAGGAAACTTCGTATTCCTTTAACATTTGTTGGATGAGGTAGCTTTTCTATGGACTCTATTTTGGCTTGATCTACTTCAATACCAACACTTGAAATTTTATGCCCCAAAACAATTCCTTCACGTACCATGAAATGGCACTTCTCCTAATTCAAAACAAGATTAGAACTCTCACACCTCTGCAACATCTTTTTCAGATTTGCTAAACATTCATCAAAAGAATTTCCGAAAACGGAGAAATCATCCATGAATATCTCCATACTATCCTCCACCATATCATCAAAAATAGCCATCATGCACCTCTGAAATGTTGCAGGTGCATTGCACAGACCGAAAGGCATCCTCCGATAAGCAAAAGTTCCGAATGGGCATGTGAATGTGGTCTTGTCTTGATCATTTGCATCTATCGGAATTTGGAAGTACCCGGAAAAACCGTCTAAAAAGCAATATTATTCTTTTCCGGCTAGACGTTTGAGCATTTGATCGATGAACGGCAAAGGAAAGTGATCCTTACGTGTAGCATCATTCAACTTCCTATAATCGATACAGACTCTCCATCCAGTGACCGTTCTTATGGGGATTAATTCATTCTTCTCATTAATAACCACTGTCATACCTCCTTTCTTGGGCACAACATGAATGGGGCTAACCTATGGACTATCGGAGATTGGGTATATCAACCCAGAGTCAAGCAACTTAATGATCTCCTTCCTCACTACATCCGTAACCTTTGGATTCAGCCGTTTCAATGGTTGCACAACTGGCTTAAAATCAAATTCCATGAGAATCTTGTGAGTGCAGTAAGAGGGGCTTATTCCCTTGATATCACCAATAGTCCATGCTATAGCATGCTTATGCTCCTTCAGAACCTTCAATAAACTTCTTTTCTCGTTTGCTGATAGCTGAGATGAAATGATAACCGGCAGGTCTGATATCGCGTAAAAAGTCACGTTTTTACTACCGATATCTCTCTCATTCTGGAACGATTCTTGGCATTTTAATTCAAATACAGTACAAATCAATGACATTATGCCAAGATGGTCAAAACAAGGTTGCACGATAAAAATCAAGCAAAACGGATGAGAAACGAAGATTCCACACACGTTTGAAGATTCAAGACATCAAAACAAGATTTCAAGACTAAAATGCCCTTCACCAACATCCATTCTATCCAAGATGTTCGTTTTCAAAATACGAATCCAACAGAAGAAGAATCAACTGAAACGGATAAAGAATGAAGATTCTACGCCCGCCGGAAGATCCAAATGATTCGCACGCAATATCTGGAGCTAGGAACCTCATCTCAGGGCCTATCCTATGTTAAAATCTTCTTTTTTGAATTACAAATCCAACAAAAAAAGAATCGATGCAAACGGACGCATAACGAAGAAAACACGCACGAATCAAGAAACGAAGCAAAAAACGGCGAAACGGGGCGGGGGTGGGCCAGCCGCCGCCGGCCACCCACCAGCCGCCGCCGGCCACCACAGGGCCGCTGCCGGCCACCCTGCCCCCATCTCGGTTTCCGTTTTTGGTAACTTTTGGTACCTGGTGCGCCTACTTTTCGTGTTGTACAGTACCCGGTGCGCCTACTTTTCGTGTTGTACGGTACCTGGTGCACCATTTTGGCTATCTTTTTCTAACATACACCTCTTGGTGCTAATGTGAACCAAAGCTCACCTATAAATAGGAGGCTTAGGTTCATTTGAAACACACACCATATATGCACACATTCTAGCATATTTCACTCTTTCTTTCTCACTAGATAATCTTTCGTAGTCTTTTAGTCTTTCTCATTCTAGGAATATTGTAATTAGTCCACGGACTAACGTAGAAGCTAGGGCGAACGCTAGAGATTCGGAGATCAATCTTTGTACGTGTGAAAGAGTTTGTCAATTATAATAATACGTTGCTACGCATTTAATTCCGGGTGATATCTAAACTTTTATTATACTTGTCTCATTTCATATTTTGAATATGTATTATTGCTTGGTATGTGATTTATTTATTGCCATGAATTGCGAGTAGTTTATTATTGTGATTGCTGATGATGTAGATAATTATAAGTAAGGATGTCATTACACAATCAATGCACGATAATCGTAAAATGATATAACGGCCCATATTCAACTGTTTATTCGGTATAGTGCTGGAAATGCGTTATGCAAAGTACAAACGTACGGAAGCCGGAAAACGACCGAAGGTAGTTATATCATTGGAATCAGCTCTGGTTCAAAAGTTGGAACTCCGAAAGGATAATACAACTACACAACTAACTGGTGTATCCTAAGAGAATCAATGCATTATAAAATAATGTTCGTAAAACACGTTCAGATAAAATAGGAGATAATAATCTTTGTACTGTCAGGACTTTATGAATTTAAGTTTAATTTATGGAGCACCCTTTCCAGTTATCCACGTGACTGCAACCTAGTAATTAGGACCTGATCAACCTTAATTATGGTAAGTAGTTATCTGTGCCCATGACATGCAATAAGTAAGACACAATGAAACCACTCGTTGTATATATTAGGTTTACATTTCTGCACTGCTTTACATTTAATTAGTTAGAGTGTCACTTTCACTGTCAATTACTCTTGACCACGTGTTGGATATAAGAAGCAGTGGAAATCCCATGTAAAGTACACTGTCTATTATTGAAAGGCATGGTCCTCATATGAAACACGTTTTATCAAACTGCGGATAATCTGGAGATGTATAACTGTTTGAAAAGGAGAACTTAAGTCATAAGTCGAAGTAATTAGAACTTAACTAAACAAAGACGAGACTTAGGAATAGAACAAAGTCCTAGTTACCTAGAGTTCATAAAACACTAAGTCTTACATATTCGGCGGTCCAAACATACAAAGCTATTAATCTTCGTGCTAATAGAGTAGTAAACTACCTTAGGGGTTAAGAACGGTCGGACCTATGAGACGATACGCTACTGATTCATGCACCTTGGTATAACACCAAAATAGGTTGCTCATCTTTCAACTAGATGAGTATTGGAAGTTTGCGTATTGCTCCGATCAGAATCACGATAACCTAGTTCCAAGTGACACACCAATGGGAAACTGAGTTGGTAGGGTTCTAGAGTTTACACCTAGTAGTTTAACTGCCATATTACGTATCAACCCTTTTTGTTCTGTCATCCTGAAATGTTAATTATCGAAATCTCAGCAATCACATCTTTATCTTTATCTGCTTTCCTGCATTTTAATTTCCTGCAATTTACTTTCTTGTATTTTAATTACCTGTCTTTAAACTCCAAACCTACCTACTTTGTGCCATCCTAAATAATTCTCTACTAAAAGTGTCAACTTTAATCGCCCATACGTTTGGATTCATAGAACGATCTTAGGTTATACTTACCGCTTACTAATCAAGTAGGTAGTAAGCCCCGCAAAATATAAATTTAAAACCCCTGCTGCGCTCGCATCATCAATTGAAAAACAACGACACGGTGTGAGCACATCAAGTTTTTGGCGTCGCTGCCGGGGAATCACAAACGTAGATTCAAGCCACCTTAAGTAGTAGTATTTAGGAGATCCTTCCGATTGATTCCTTCTTAGAAATCTCTCGAAAGTTACTTTAAGCAGTTTTAATTTAATTCGCGGTTAATTTAGTGTTAATTAGGATTATATTAGTTTAAACATTACATCTAAAAAACCCACTTCTATTAGTACTTCAAAGGATGAATTATATGCTTCCCTAGAAAATTTAGGATCCCACATTCCATTCCAAACCATTTCCTGGACTTTGATGTCACGGATCGGCTACCTGACCTGGCATCATCTCCAGAAGATCACTCTCCAACTTTGCAAATGCCTAAAGTGTCAAATTCTGTCCACTTCGATTATCTTCCCGAAGAAAATCATGAAGTAAAGCCTCCGAAAACGTGTGATCAAAATACCCTCATTCCTGAGACATCGGTATATGCCCAAACTATATCCGATTCTCACAATGATGGTATCTTTCCATTCTCTTCATACGAACCTAAATACACCATATACCGAGTGGTGGATAAGGTTCCATCCGTCGAAATAGAACAACCTTGTTTTAAAGAACACCACCTTGGTGCTTCTTTCGATCCTTCCCGAAGGGCGGACGTCTATAAAGCATTCGTCATACAATTGACCTATGCCAATCTCCCGTTTTCCTTCAACCAACGAGAAACTATTGCGGGATTAGAAAAACAAGTAAACCTTCTTCTTCGTCTGTCAAATCAAGAATGCGAAAGCCACTCCACAAATTTCAAGGACCAAGAACTGAAGTTTGTTGAAGATTTAGATCTTCTCTTCGAATCATTTGCCGACATGGATTACCTTCCAATATCTATGATATTAATAAATCACAATGTCGCCATGATGATCAACAAACTTGAGTTCTGGATAGAACAAAACCCGATGATTCCTATCACATTTCTTGGTAAAATTCCATTCTTTGTTGACCCCGCTTCTTACCTAATCTCAAAATTGCGAGAAGTTTTTCCTAATTCCACAAAGGAAAGAATCGACACAAGCTTCTTTGAAAAAAGAAAAGACCTTCACGTCAAGCTTGTTCGAATCTTTACCTTCACCAAATACCCCTTCACGTCCACACAAAAAGCCGAAATTAGTGAACTCTGTAAGCTAGTTAAACTTACAACCGGAGAACTTGATTCACCGGAAGAGAATGCGTTTATGGAAGCTGTGAATAAACTTACTCACAATCTGAACTACAAAAACAAAGGAGAACACGACGGTCTATCAAATCCCAAGAAGATAAGGAAGGCGTATAATAAGTTGATTGATGATCTTGTTAATTTAGGGTATGAGGAACGAGAGATCCTTGGAGGTTTAGAGGATCGTCATTTTCTAGTTTACAATGTCATCTGGGAGCTATCAAAATGTTTTGTACCGAAAAATGTTCGATTAAGGGAGCAAATCTCGACCCTTTCCCTTTGGAGGAATCGGAACGAATCATAAAACAATTTTCTCCGAAAAGGTCGAGGCTCGCGACTTTAAATGAGCATATTTTAATACAAATATATAGAATAAATTTTTGAAAGTTCCCTTTAATAGAAAACGTTTCTTAATTATTGTCTGAAAACGCACGCACTTCTAAAAGAACGTACACCTTTTAGCATTCTGCCGAAACAGTAGTACATTCTATAAACCCGCGTCAGACAAAGATTTTTATTATCCATTGTCCTCTTCCTTCTAGAGGTACCATCATCCCATAGCTGAGAGTGCTTTGCTTGGTCACGAATGGCAGCTAAAGCATCCCGAGGAATCTTCTTAGGAATAGGCCCTTGTGCATCCAGTTGCTGTCTCGTGGCACGATCCACCCCCTTGTAGAAAATACTCACGATTTGCTGATCGTTAAGGTCGTGTTGCGGGCACTTATGCATCAGGTCCTTATATCTTTCCCAAGCTTGGTGTAACGACTCATCAATTTCTTGGTTGAAATTTCTAATCTCATCGATCATCTTCGACGTTTTGGAAGGAGGGCAATACTTCTTAAGAAACTTCGTGCGAAGGTCTTCCCATGTGGTGATGGATCCAGCTGGCTCGTTTTGAATCCATCTTTTAGCAGCTCCCTTGAGTGTGATAGGGAATACTCTGAGCATGACTTGATCGCGTGTAATGTTGGGAACGTTGAACATATCGGCTATCTCCACGATCTTCTCCACATTATCGTTAGCATCGTCCCTTTCTTCTCCACGAAAAGGATTCTCCCTAAGTTCCTTGAGGAACTGTCCTTTGATTTCAAACTCCACATCTTGCGCAATTGCCGGCCTTACTACTCCAGTGCCTCGGTCATTACGCATTCGACTCGAATACTCCTCGAGAGTTATATTGGCGATATCGTCTGCCACTATGCTGTCCGGTTCTGACTGATCTCTAAAAAGGAATTTTAGGTACTCTCCGAAATCGCTTTCTAGAAACGAATGGTAGTTTCTGGTTCGCGGGGTGAAAAGGTTATTGGTAAAAATCTCGAAATCGTCGCTAAGAAAAGTGTTGATTAACGGCGAGTTCGGTGGTGTGGAGGCGACGCGTCTTCTTCGATGAAATATACGTTCTGGTTCTTCAAAGGGCTCGGTTGGGTCTGGAACTGTTGTTCGGGTCATAAACTCCTGCAATGAACTTTTCAACTCAGTAGAACAGGTTACCTCAACACCCTAACTTATAGACTAACCTTAAAAAGGAAAAATAACTAATCAAAGTACCAAATAAAAGATAAACTAACTAACAATCACACACAAATAAACAAAAGACAACTTCCAGCTTATTTAATTGAATCAAACCGTTCCCCGGCAGCGGCGCTAAAAACTTGATGCTGTGTAAACAGAGCTTTATTTTAAAATGAAAATTACCTTACTAACTATACACAACTCGGGCAAGAATACCTGGTCATATAATAGTATAGTATGATAAGTCCGAGTCAAACACAGGGAACGGATGTCTAATTAAATAAATTGGAAATTGATACAAATAATGAAAGCTGTAAATAATGGTGGCGTTTTAGTTCCGATCGAACAATTGGCAAACAATTATGAAAAATGGTTTATTAAATAAAACTTAATGAGAAAATAAAGAAATGATATAATAATTACTTAAAAGGATTATTAAATTCAAATAATAAAACAAAACACAATTGTTTAGACTATTTTCCTCAGACTCTGATTATCATTTTATTGAATTGCGAATATATAGATTTCATTGTGACATAACAAATGTATCAATTATCCTTACAAGATTAATTGATTAAACACAATCAAGAAAGATATAAAGTTGTATTCAACCCGTTAACAGTTCAATTTAACGTTATCCACCAAATTGTATTATGAATTAAAGCTACACCGTTTATATGATTTACTTTTGCAACTTGAATCAACAAAGTTTATAACTAATCAATAGCTATCACGTTCATTACCAATTATTAATCATAATTGACCCTGGCCTATCAAACTCAATCTATTTAGTGATAACCATCAATTAAAATCAACAATCATCAATAATGATCAATCAATAAAGAACTCAATCATAAATCAATAGATCATCACGCTAGGTTATCATCAATAATCAATAATTAAACATGGATAATCAAGTAAACATATAAACATTCATAAAATCCGATATAAATACGCAATTCAATAATCAAATCATTATCTGAGTATTATCATCTAAACAATTGTATTAAAAACTTAGCCAATCATTATAATACAGAAAATCAGAACTGAAAACGAAACCATAATCATAATCAAATGAAAAGAAGAAATGTATTCGAACCGAATAATCAAAATTATGGATGAATGAACGAAAACCTTCGATTCTCTAAGCTTCAATCCTTCAAAAGTGGTCTGAAATGGTGGTAGAATGTAGAGAAAACGGCTGAGAGAGAATGAGAATTGATAACCCTCAAAATGAAGTAAAAATGAGTTATTTAGGGTTTCTACCGAGGCAATCCATACGCCGTATGGACATCCATACGCCGTATGGACATCCATACGCCGTATGGATTGATTTGGCCCATGGATCAAGCCCGCGTATTTGGCGGCCCGGCTCACAACATCCATACGCCGTATGGATTTCCATACGCCGTATGGATGAAAATTTCCAACTTTTTAGCCAGTCGACCTCCATTCTTCAAACTTTATCCTTTTCTCTTTCTTTTCCAATTCAAGCTCCAATTAACTCCTAAATGCAAATATGAACGAAACGAGTATCGAAGTTGTAACACCCAGAAATTCAGTAAATAAATATCGTACGCGGATATATTTTTATTATGAAATAGTATTATGTAGATAACGAGATATAGTGAAAAACGTAAACGATTTTACCAGTTCCAGACTGTAAAGTTTAAAGAGGATAAAATAATTAGGCCGACCTATGTGGATATGTACGGGGTTTCTTTGTGGTTCATTTCATTCAAAAATAATCTATACACACACTCATGTATGGAGAAAAATCACAGAGACAATTCAAACTCCAATTTTAATTCCTAATTCATGATTCAAGATTTGTAGGGTTTAATTCTTCATCCTTTGATCATCTCTAACATCATGTAAGTGATTTCTCATATGTTCTTGACCTAGTTTTTGGGGTTTTATGGGGTTTTGATGGGTTTTGTATAATTGAAGGTTTTAATCCGAAATTAAAGCTAGAAGATGATTGATTTGATGTTAATTAGTGTTGTTGAGATTGTTGTGAATCATATAACATGTTGAAAAGGATGAATTTGGGATTTGGTGTTTATGAATAATTCTAGGGTTTATGTTAAATCTTGTATAATGATGTAACAAGCTTAAGAAGGTTGTTAATGATATTAGCAGAGTGTAATTATAATGATGGAAGTGATGTTTATGAGTGTTCATGGTGATTTATATGAATTATGTTAAGAACATGTTGATAAGCTTAATGATGAATCTAATGGTGTTAAAAGAATGTGATTATGATGATAGAGTAAATGATGAATAATATGAAGTAATAGTTTAACTAGTGAAAGTTTAAAAGTGGTAATAGTGAGGTGGTGGTTAATGAAGATAAGTAGTCGATGATGATTATTATGGTTGGCTAAAAGTGTTGTTATGATTACATGTTTATGTAATAGGTGATTAGAGACATGGAAGCTTATGTTGATCAAGATGGTGAAATCGACTAATAGAGTATGGTGAGTGATACGGGGGGTTAAACAGGTGATTTGGTTGTGTAGTACCGTATAGCTTGCGGGCTAAAGGTTTGCACAATCAAGGAAAGTTAATTGTTAAGTTTGTTTATTTATGTTTATTGCTTATAATAGTTAATTGTGTTAAATTACTTGTTATGCTTAATTGTTATGTGAATACATGTTATTTGGAAAAGTCAGTAGTGATTATCTCATTAGCGAGTAATGAGTATGTCACTAGCTTGAAGGTAAAGGAAAGAATTGGTGGAGAATAGTGTATGATTCAATTGTGTTGGATCCGGATTACTGTTGGGTAAGAGGCTACACAATTGGGTGAAAATTTATGTGTTAATTTATGTGGATTAAATAATTGAGATTATGTAGTTATGATGTTATTTTGAATTGATAGTGTATGATTCGATTGTGTTGGATCCGGATTGCTTCCGAGCAAGAGGCTACACAATTGGGTGGAAGAAAATGTGTTTACATATGTGGATTAATTAATGAAGATAGTGTAGTTATAATGTTATGTGAATCGATTGTTGGGTGATTATGTAGTTTGTGGATTTTATGGAATATGCTTATGTAGTGAAACAGTGTTAGTATGCATACCGTTGTGGTATGGTACTCAGTGAAATAGTGTTAGCATGCATATCGATGTGGTATGGTGCTCAGTGATCAGTGTTCAGTGTTTTCAGAGATCAATGATTTTGTGTTTATGTGAATTGCTTGTTTGATTTGCCTGTGTACTCACTAAGCAGTTGTGCTTACCCGTTTCAGTGTTTATGTTGTAGGTTGATGTTTTGATAGAGACATGTGGATAGAAGGGTTATGAGAAGCTATTGACATGGATATGGAGCATGCTTATGGTTAGAATATGCTTCTTTCTTTTGAATTGTTGTTTTGATGCTCAATTGTGTAAATCGCCCAAACAATGAGTTTTCGAATTAAATATGTTGGTCAATGTATAGTAGTTGACTTTGAAAGTCAAACAGAGTTATGGTGTCTAGTGTATGTGGTTGTCAAGTGTATGAAGTCGTATGATTGGTTTGATTTGGGTTAAAGTGGTGAAAAGTGATTTAGTGTCGAATGTGATTGGTTGGTCAAATGTGAAGTGGACACATTGTCAATAGCCTTGAATTGGTCAAACAAATGTGGTTTGAGTGTTGAATTGGTTGAAAAATGGTTGAATTATGAAATGGGTCATTAAGGTGTCAAAATGGGTTGAAAGTGGTCATGTGGTGAATTTAATGTGTGGTGGTGTCATGGGTTGGTTTTTATTTGCTTCAAGTTTGTTTTGAGGAGTTAAATAAGTGTGCAAAAGAGTAGAGTTTAATTGTGTGTGGTTTGTGATTTGAGTTGTAGTCAAAAAGTGGTTAAAATGGTCGAAAAGTGGTTATATGTCCGTTTTCTCGTAAAACGTGAATTTTGAAAAAGTGCAAAAATAGAAAGTTTCAGTTTGGCATTATGGAGGTGCCTGCAAATTTTCAGGGTCTAAGTGTTTACGAGTAAAAAGTTATGCGCGTCGGAAATTCGTATTTTGGTATTAGTTTGTGTGCAGCCTTGATTCCTGGGGAATCGGAGTCATTCCTGAGGAATCTGAACTTAAGTTCTAACAGCAACCCTGATTCCTGGGGAATGAGAGTCATTCCTGGGGAATCCGAATCCAAGTGTTAACAGCATGTCTGATTCCTGAGGAATGGGAGTCATTCCTGGGGAATCTCTTGTAAATTCACATTTTTGTTATTTGAGTCATTATTTGATTAAGGGAACGATATAACGAGTCTATAATGTCATATTTTAGATGTGGGACCTAATAGAGTGTGTTTTCAGTGTTAGGTAAAAAAAAAAATGGTTCTGTTTTCGGGGCGTTTCAGAATTCACATAAAATGCATAAGAAATCAATTGAATAAAGGGGTAATTAGTACTATAAAATAACACATTTTGGTGTTCATCAGTGGATGATACTTGTTACTTTGCTAGTGCGAGAGAACTGTCTGACGATGACGAGTTTTTGCAAAGTTGGAAGGATGATGAAGATTTAGATCCTATGATTCTTGAAGAATGGACGGGAAGCCTCGAGGCAATCCGTGATATTGAAGAGTTTGATAAATTGCTCGAGGAGATCGAGACAACGTGCGAGAAGGAGTTTGAGAATGAAGAAGTTAAGTTGAGGGAGAGCGAAGAGTCAATCTTGACAAATGGAATTTTGATTAAAACTGAGACGCGAATTACTATGTGTCGCGTTCCTAGCGGTCGGTTGGATTTTTAGTCCGGTCGTTGTTCCGGCACAACCAGGACTCGCGGCAGGGTGAGCTTTAAATTTATAAGAGCTGGGGGTCAAACTATAAGTACCAATCAGTAAGTATAACTCGAGGTCATTCTTAAATCGGAGCGAATTGAAACGAAGCAGATTCACCAAAGATTATTTTCACTAATAGGATGAGGGTAGGTAGATTGAATTTTGATAGGTATTGTTTTATAATTATCCTAAATGCAGAAAAGTAAATAACAGAAAATAAAACTAGGGTTTAAGCAGACATGTTGAGATGTGATTGCTGAAACTTCGATAATTAGGTTTTCGGGATAATGTTCATTATGAATTAGATTAGAGACTTGCTGGATAAAAGACAAACAAACTTTCGGTGTAAACACTAGGACCCTACGTCTTAGGATTAAAACCCTGAAAGCATGTGTCACTGGAATCCTAGGCTATCATGATTTTGATCAGATCGGGCTGCTTTCAAACCCCCATGAACTAGTCTTGAGTAAGACCTCAGTAACCCTAAAGTATCTAGGGATCAGGCAAGAGGCAACATACCGCAATTGTATTCACTGACCTTTCTTAACACCTAATCATCTATTTGGTTTTATCGTGGCAGGTACTGATTATATCCTATGTGTGTCAAACTATCGGTCTTAGTAGAGTTAAGCAGTGTGATGGAGTATTAGACTCTCTTGACAAAACTATGTATTAATTCTATTTAAGTGTTTATTCTACCGTCATAATTATAGACCCTCATTTACATTCAGGCGTTCATCCCTTGGAATAATCACGGTGTACATGGCGAATTTGGCATTTCCACAGTGTTCCTGACTCAAGGCATACTCACGGTGTACAGTGCATTGGCATATCCACAGTATTCCTGACTCAAGGCATACTCACAGTGTACAGTACATTAAGTAGTTCCACAGCTTGTATTTAAACCTTGGTGTACTAACGGTGTACGGTGCATCGAACAGTTCCACAGCTTGTATTTAAACCTTGGTGCACTAACGGTGTACAGGGCAGCGAAGCATTTCCACAATTTTGATTCCTAGACCCGAGTTCTAGAAGGGTCACTTCTAGGTATTCCACGATGAAACAGTCCCACGGCATTTCCTTAGCTTCCACGTATTTGTACTCCACTAGTGGTGTTTCCAACGCTATACGAAGTACTGTGCCGTTTTATGGAAAGTTCATAGCTTCATATGGAGATGACTGTATCTACGTAGTATTAGGGTTGATCAGATCCTATCCTAAGGGCAACAGTCACGTGAAAGTCTAGAAAGGGTGTCGAGAAACTAGATCTATAATCAGGATAAGTTTAACCTAAACACACAGCATAACAATCTCCAATCATATATATAAGATTTTAATATAACATCACCCCTATTCTTAATATCTAAATTTCAACAATCACAATATTAAACTACTCTATAATCATGGAAATAAACAAAATACAAACTGAAATAACATAAAGTGCAAGCATTATAACAGTAAGTACAAGTTTAGATATCACCGGGAATACAACAGTGTAATACTGAGGATTACAAATAGTCTAACTTGAAAAACTCATTACAACAAGATTACCAAGCTAAAACCTCCTCTAGACTCGAACCGTACGCTCAAACCTAACCTTTCTCCTCTAGAACTCTAGAGAGAGACTAGAGAGAGAAAGTAGAAAGAGAAAATGAAAGAGAGAAAATGAGAGAAAATGTGAAAGTGAGGAAAGGAGTGGAATGAAGAATGATGTGTGAAAATGGGGAGGTGATGACCCCTATTTATAGGTGAAGCCTCAAATCAAGCGTACAAGTCATGAAACAGCACGTACAAGCAAACGAAGCAGCATACGGGGTACAGGAGGCCGTATACGGCCTTGGCAGGGTCGTATACGGTGTGTGAGAGGCCATATATGGTCTTGGTTAGGCCCTATACGGTTGCCAAGGCCGTATACGGTGTTCGTCTGATTTCGTTCGTTGCTTAAAACGCGTGTATCTTCTTCGTTATGCGTCCGTTTGACTTGATTCATTCGCCCATGGCTTTGTAATTCCGTTACGCTTCTAATGATGCCAACTTCATGGTAATTGAATGTATGGAGCTCAGGCATAGCTAGAATGACTTTATAGGTGTCCGAAATCGTCGTGTCTTCCCCGTTCTTTACCCTTTTGGTATGATTCTTGATTCTTCGGTCTCATTTTTACCTTTATTATCATGTGATGAGGTTAGAGTATGTGCCTCATAAGATAGATGAGTCCAGAGGAATCATTGCACGTATATTTGTCCTGATTTGCTTGTTATTTGGACGTTTTTGGTGATTTTTGCAGCAACGCCTATATTTTGACCACTTTAGTGAATTTTAGTAAATAATGATCATTTTATAATGTTTTCACTAAAGATGTGCCCAAAAAGTGTGGAATATTGCCCTTAAAAATATGACTTTTTGAGTCACATCACTATGCATGGTATTCCATGTTCAAGAGCGGAGGTGTCGGCAGTTAAGTCCTCGTTCGAAGAGCCACCCAAGCGAGAGTTGAAAGAACTTCCAGGTCATCTGGAGTATGCATACCTGCAAGGGAAATCCGATCTGCCGGTAATCATTTCAGCACATCTTTCAACTAAGGAAAAGGAAAGCCTATTAAAGGTTCTTAAGGAGCACAAGCAAGCTATCGCATAGACGATTAGCGATATCAATGGAATAAGCCCCTCATACTGCACTCACAAGATTCTTATAGAATCTGACTTCAAGCCAGTGGTGCAACCCTTGAGGCGGTTAAATCCGAAGGTAATAGACGTGGTAAGAAAAGAAATTATTAAGTTACTAGACGCCGGGTTGATATACCCAATTTCCGACAGTCCATGGGTAAGTCCCATTCATGTTGTACCAAAGAAGGGAGTTATGATGGTGGTTGCGAATGAAAAGAATGAATTGATCCCCACGAGAACCGTCACTGGGTGGAGAGTTTGCATAGATTACAGGAAATTGAACGATGCTACGCGCAAGGATCACTTCCCCTTGCCGTTCATTGATCAAATGCTCGAGCATCTAGCCGGAAAGGAATATTACTGTTTTTTAGATGGTTTTTCCGAATACTTTCAGATTCTGATAGATGTGAACGATCAAGATAAGACTACTGATGCGCCCCCAGCGGTCGGTAAGGATAAATTACTTACCCTTGTCGTTGAACCGGCTGCCGGAGGCAGGCATCAGTGGGTGTTTTAAATTTGTAATTGCGGGGCCTAAGTTTTCCCTAACGATGCTAATCCTAAGGGTGAGCAAGTGGTAGGTATGACCTAGACTCGTTCTTCAAACCGACTGAATTGAAACTAAGGCGTGGCAGATGAGGGCTTTCAAACTAGTGAAGGGTTTGTAAAACAGTTAGGGAGTTTTGGTTTTTATATTAACTAACTTAGGCAAGTAAATAAATAAAAGCGAAATAAAAATAAAACGTAAAGCAGATATAATAAAGATAGTGTTTGCTGCGACTTCGTTAATTAAGTTATGGGATGATGTTTGGAGAAACTGTTTTGAAAGATATTAGTTAATTATCATTCTTGGATACTTGTGATGTAAACACTAGATTCCCTACTAATTAAAATCCCATTAGCATGTCACACCGGGAGCTAGGTTACGATAACATTACAAAGTATTTAGAATAATAAGCAAAATCTTAATTATTGTTTAATAATACTTTCATATGAACGGGAACAAAATCTTAAGGTACTAGACATAATTGAATCATATAACGATTCCTCATCATCCTAACAGATTTGTATATTAAAAAGTTCATTTATGACTTTAAACCATCCCTTGCTTAAGACTACCCAATAAATCCCCTAATTATCCACAGCGTTCCTCACTTAAAGTGGTTCCGCCGCTTCAAACCTTGGCCATGTTCTTGTCCTACGATAATCCCCCATGTAGCCTTGCGGTTCCATAGTTTCATATCTTTGACAAATTGTATTGACACAGATGACTGACTACCTTTCAATTGGACGTCGTTAAAAAAGTGTTGTAATCACGTTTATTGGTGGAAAGGCGATAGATTAATTTGAAGTTTAAAAGTCTATTTAGAAAGGTTAATTAAACTAGGTTTCTCATTTTATAATATTAGTCTGTAATATAACTACCTTCGGTCGTTACGCAGCTTCCACGTATTTGTACTACACCCAAAGTGTTTCCAACGTTATACTGTGTAACAGTCGAATAGGGTCCATCATATTACTTCATAATATAGTATCATTTCGTAATATGACTACCTTCGGTCGTTCTTCGGCTTCCATACATTTGTACTCCACCTTGAAGTGTTTCTAGTACTATACTTACGATAATTAAGACCATTTATATTTTACTACTATGATGATCCTAATTAAGGCAACAATCAAACAAGAACATGCAATAAGACGATCAAAGCAATACTACCGATCTTTAATATTTAATTATAAATCATCCCATAATTAACTAACTACATCGCAAACAAACACAATAGTAATCTACTCGCTAATCATGGCATAAACGATCTGTAGCATAATTAAAGCATACATATTTAATTAAGATAGAATATGATAGAAATAACCGAGATTAATATGCGAGAAGGAATAGACTTGAATTAATAAGATTGCTCCAAGCGTACACCACAGATTACAATTGCGTTCCTCACCAAAGAATACAAGCTCGTTCCTTGCTTCTATTTTAACTAGCCTAATACTACTTTAAAGTAAGAAAATAAACAAAGAAAGAAAAGCTAGAAGCTATAGAAAGAAAATGTATTTTTCCAAGGATGGAAGGTGTGTAGGTGTATGTTCAAATGAACTTCAAGCCTCCTATTTATAGGAGAGTTTTGGTGCATGTTAGCAAGTAAGAGCTCACAATAGCAAAAGGTACGCGCATATAGTGGCACGAGGTACGCGCATATAGTGGCACGAGGTACATAAAGTTGTGCAAAGGCCTAGCACCAGGTACACAAAAGGACCAAAAAGCGCAATCCGGATGGGGGGTTGCTGGGCGCCGGCATCCTGGTGGCTGGGGGCCAGCGGCCTGGTGGCTGGCCGGCGGCGGCTGGCTGCCACCAGCCCCGGTCATCGCCCGTTGCTTCGTTGCTCGTTTCATGCGTAACTTCTTCGTTATGCGTCCGTTTGCGTTGATTCTTTTTTTTTTATTCGTAATTCAAAAACGAAGAGTTTGATGTAAAGATATCCCAAGAATTCATCTCTGAACTTCAGATGTGCTGTACGAATCATTTGAATCTTCCGGCGTACGTAGAATCTTCATTCTTCGTCCGTTTTTGTTGATTCTTCTTCTGTTGGATTCATAATTTGAAAACGAACATCTTGGTTAAGATGGATGTTGGTGATGGGCACTTTTGTCTTGAACTCTCGTTTTGATGTCCTAAATCTTCAAACGTGTGTAGAATCTTCATTTTTCATCCATTTTGCTTGATATTCATCGTGCAACCTTGTTTTGACCATCTTGGCATAATACTACTGATTTGTAATGTTTTTGAGTTAATATGCCAAGAATCGTTCCAGAATGAGAGAGATATCGGTAGTAAAAACGTGACTTTTTACGCGATATCAAGTATCCCACACTTAGAACTTTGCTTGTCCTCAAGCAAACTCGTTTTCAACATGGTTAAAGATAAGAAGATAATGCAAAATTTTAAGGCGGAAATTTTTACTAAGGGGTTTTAGGAAAGTAAAGTACTTGTTCTTTGAAAAGGAAGGATTGTAATCCTTAGGAGCATGCTTGTGATCTTTGATCTTGGATACATGACTAGGCGATCCTCTCAAGGTGGTCACTCAAATCACTCAAAGTGTTTAGGGTTTCCTATTCTAATATTGTCAATCGCTCAGAACACCAGTCATGTATCGTTTATCATCATAGGCTTGATCGAGAATCAAATCGTTACCTTTTCAGTGAGCGCGAAGTCGATCTAGCCACAATCATTCTAGGGGAAGTGATGTAGGGTTTTGGGGTGAAGTGTTGGTGAAATGAGAGGGGGTTGTGATGGTTTTTTCATAATATATTTTTTTGTGAAGAGGAAAGTTGGGATTTTTGGGAGGATTGACGCCCTTTTCTCATGATTTTTGGTAGGAGTCCTTTTTCTCCATTTGACTTTCTTTTCTTCGAATTCTTTTCTTTAGATTTTTCTTCTCTCTTTTTTTTTTCGACGTCATATCCTTGTAGCTTCTCTTCTTTCATCTTTGGAACTTTCTATGAAGTTTGAGGGATGTTTTTGAGAGGGTAGGGATAACGTATTTTCATTTTTGGGTGTATGGATGGGTTTAAGAATGATGTGATTCGATCTCCTTTACTCACCAGTTCGGATTCGAAATGCATAACAAGAGCAAGTTCTAATTCTAAACGCATACATCGGAACACTCAAGAATCGAAAAAGTGAAGCATTAAAAGTGAATACTTTTCATATGGCTCAAGATACCTCACGAATCGAAAGTTGGGTTGTTGTGTGCCTAGTCATGCGATGCTCTTTATGGGATTACTAAACTAGTTTTTCAAAAGAATTTGTATTTTATTTTTCCTTCTTCCCCAAAGTAAATCATTCTTTGTTTAAAATGTTTCATTTTCAACATATTTTTAACTTAATTTTGAAAATTTTGTTTACTTTTATGGAGAAGCAGGGTCTTTTAAAGAGCAACGATTTTAGAATCAAGCATATACCATTATCCATATAACAGTAGTGCAACTACTGCTATCTCACACTTAAAGGAACATCGTCCTCGATGTTATTCTAAGCTCTGACTGGGGTAGAATCCCACACTTAGGATTTGAAACATCTTAGACGTATTCTTTTAGCAGTGTGTGTTGGGTTTGAATCCCACACTTAGTGATAAGCATAGTGGATATGGTATATTTATAACGAAGGAAAGAGATTGGCATAGAAGTACTCCCCAGTAGCTGTGTGGTATGCGTTTGCCGAACTTCATCTTGCTGGGTTCACTCTTGATCAAGTCTTCTTGTGATTGGTCTCGTAGGTGTGAACACGTTGGATATACTTTCTTTGATGCGCGGCGTCAAAAACTTGATGCGTCAGACAGAAACTTGTTCGTATATCCAAGTGTGAAAGATAGTCGGGGACTTCATCACTTCTTGGAATGTAAAATTGCGGAAATGTAAAACACGAGTTGCCTCCCGAGAAGCGCTCTTTTAAAGTCGAAAGCTCGACTTCTTTTCTCCTAGCTAGATGGAGATTGATGCATCTATGGGATCCACTGTGTTGATGATGTGGGCCCTAGGTTACGGGAAAGTATATCGAGGTGGATAGATTCTCATGAAATGGTTGACTATTGTCGTAATCAATTCAAATGGACTATCTCTCGATTCTGCCTTGTAGTTCTGAAGATGCTCTGAAGTTGTCCTCGCAAGTCCGTGAAGTCCGAAGGTGATATAGTCAACTGCTTTAGTGACAGGTCCACTAGGGTCGGTCATGGTGGTTGTGTCTGTCTTAACAACCTCTCTTGGCGGTGGGTTTTGCCAGAGAGAGCATACAAACGCCAAGAATTGCAGTTTTATGCCTTCATAGTTCTCGATCTTGGGGTCTCCGTTGAATCTTCTGATAGATGTGCACATGTCCTTGATTTGCCGGTGCTGATGGTTGTTGAATGGAAAGTCGGATTCTGAGAAAACTAGAGTAAGCTGACGAAGTATCTCCTTGCATCCTGAGTAGAATATGAACTTCGTTCTGGAGTTACTTTTCCGTTGTTGAATCTTCCTTAGATGGATCGTAACAGAAGTAGCGATATCAAGTGGTGATTCATATGTAACCCTAAAGGGTTGTTCGCGCCTTGATTCCTCCCAAACAAGATCACTAAGTTCTTCAATCAATAACTCAACTTGTTTTTCCATAGTGGAGTTGATAACCATAGATCCGCTTTCCTTGGAACTGAGGTGATCTTCTCTACTTAGCAAGTTAAGCAATGATGTGAGGTCATTCATCATTGAAATGTCGGCACGACTGCTCGGATGTCCAGTAGTCTCTTTCATATGCGCTCTAATGGATCCTAACATCTCCCATTGTGTTGATGTGAACGGGATATTAGATCTTTTAAGGGCATTGTAGATCCTAGTGTAACTCCGTTTCTGTTGTTGACAGAATTGCAGTTTAGCAGGGGAAAGGGTAAGCAAGTTGACTACGCTGCTTATTCCTCCTACCACTTTGTCGAATCTCTGGATGAATTCATTGAGTACTTTAGGATCTGTGATGGTTTGTGGTTGGTAACTAGTGTGTTTGGAATATTCCTCCAGTATTTCTCTTCTCATGGAATGGTTGTGGTTACTTTCCGCCATTTCATCAGTGTTAAATAGGTTCAGTGGCGGTCTGCTTCTTTTGTTTTCTTCTTCCATCTTTCCCGTTCTGATCAATTCTTCCGTCGTTGGGTTGTTTGCTGATGGAGATGCGTTTTTCATCTCTTAACCTATTCGTCGGAGGTCAATCGGGCAATATGGCGTGATCGCCATTTCCTTGCTAGATTTCCTTTCTCTTATTGACTTTGCAGTTTCTTCGTCTCTGGCGGTCTTCATGGAGATCATGTACATATCGGCTTGCTCTCCAGCATTTGGATTGTCGATATGGAAAGTGTTTTGTCCCTTACTTTGGATCTAGAACGAACCGAGTCACTCTAATTGCTAGCGGAAATAACAATTAGATCACGAATAATCACACGAACAATCAATACGCAATCAATATCAAACGAACGTAATATTATTGCTTATAGTCGATCAGATTACAGAGAATTTCGACAAATTTTGTTTAGGGTTTCGTCAACCCTAAAACAGAAAACACAAAACGTTTAAATACAAAACTAGCACCTGCGACGTAGCACGCTACGTCGCAGGCCCAAGCCCATGCGACGTCTGCTACGTCGCAGGCCCAAAACCTGACGTCGCACCTGCGACGTTGTGCGCTACGTCGCAGGAGTCAGAAACACTATTTCTAATTACAAACTACGAGCTAGACCAACTGACAGACACTAAACATGTACTAACAAACTCCCCCGTGTCTTCAGCTTGGTCTTCAAAAATCTTCATTAAACCCAGCCCGCAGGAAACTGGCCGTCGGCATGAATTCCATTAGCTACACAAACAGTAACAACATTGTAAAACTGTTGTGCTAAACGTCTGTTGAATTCATTCTTCTGACCAACCCGAATCCGATTATCATAGAGTTTTCTTAAATCTTTTTCATGAAAATTAATCAAACTCATCGGATCATATAGTCTAAACGTTGCTTGCTTCAAATTCCATATACCTCCAACTTCTGGCCACGGTTCAGAATCTGGAACGAAAGTAATAACCGCTTCGCCAGTCTGTGGATCAAGTTCCCATTTTACAAGTCTTTTCAGAAAATAATAAGGAACTGATTCCAGAGGTATCTCAGTCAAACATTTAGCCGGCGAATAGTGAACTTTAACCAAAGGCTTCCTGGTGACTGGATCAATCTTTTTCTTCCATGTATACCGAGTTCCCAACGTCGGCTTCAATTTCGAATAAGTCTTCGATAATACTTCCCGACGTAGACTTCTCTGAATGAACTCAGCATAATCATTCTCGAAAGGATTAATCAACTTAAGCTGAGCTAATCGATTAATCTCTCCTTTTGGCAACGTGCTCAATCTATCAAAACGCATTCTAAAATACTGAACTCCATCTTCTCTCTTTATCATAAACAGATTCCTTTGACACTTCCAGCTTTTAATAACACCGGTATAATTCCGACTAACCCGGTACACTTGACATTTCACTGGAATAGGAACTGGATTTCGTCCCTTAGGCCACCATTTCTTGTTTCTCTCTCTCTTTTCTTCAGCAGATAACTTCTTTGCTGCTGAGTCCGGTGCCTGTGTCTCTGGAGCTGGAGTTGCAGCAGAACTTGATTCTCCATGTTGAGCTTTATCAGGACTCTCGTCTTCACTTGAATCAGATTCAATAATTGGTGCATCATCATAAGCTTCCCCAGATTGTGCATCATCATACGTTTCATCTGCATTCAACTGTTCCTCTTCAATCGAGACATCCTCATTCATCTCAAACACATTCTCTGTTTCTTCCTCAGAGCCAACTCCACTGGCCATCCTTTGAATAAATGATAAGTCAGCGAATGAGTAATCAACTGCCAGCGGTCTTGGTTGCCCTGGAATATCATCAACAGAGAAATAATCCAAAAGAGAAATATTTTCATTAATATTTTCAATTACAGGGTTGGGATTTACAGACGCAGGTTCACTTGACTCTAAAGTGGGTATCCCAGACCCAGACTCCCCCGAGGCAAGTAACCTGCCTTCCAAAACATTAACCCTAAGCTTCGTTTCCTCAAGCTCCTTAGATTGGACCTCGATCAACGCAGCTTGTTCAGCAATCTTCTCGTCTTGAGCCTCCAGCTTTTGCTTCATCAGCTGCATATCTTCCATTATCTTTTGCATGAAAGCTGGAGTCGGTTGAATCTCAAAAGTATCCTGCTGCTGTGGATTAACTGGAGCTCGTGTAGACGAAGAACGACGAACACGACGTCTCGGTTGATAAGTCTCATCAGCAGGATCATCACCGTCGCGTGTACGTTTTCCAGTATCCCTTGGAGGTACATACTTGCGTCCTTGTCTGATTCGATGCTTAATCCTCAGATATCTGAATGAATCGGAAAGCCTGATACGTTCCATCTCAGAGGGATGCGGAACAGTACCATCAGAATGCTCAGGCGTCGGACCCCCATCCTGAGGTCCTACATTCGCAGTATCTTCAGAATCGGAATTCTCAACCGTATCATGCGATGCTGGATTGTCCGAATCCACATGCCCGAACTGCTCAATGTTCTCCAAAAGAGCATCCACGTTCTCCCCCGCAGCTTGAGCAGGAATGTTCTCCCCCGCAGCTTGAACTGGAATGTTCACAAACGGTTGCTGCGGTTGCTGAGGTGCTGGAACATCCATATACTGAGGATCTGGGGGCGGAACATAATTTTCATCAATAATAGCACCGAATAAAGGAACATCCCTTGGTGCCTCGACCCCTTTCTCAAACCCTGCACAGATAGTAAAAATCCGACTCATCATCGGTGAAATCTTTAGCGGATGATCGATATCACCCTGTGCCTGAAGCTCCGGATGATGACGATTGATGTGCAACTGTACAAATCTTGGATATAAAATCCATTTCTGATCCCCAGCATTCGCATTATCAACCATAGCCCTGAAGATAAATCCCGAGAAATTGAACGGCTTGTTATATACCAATGCTAGCATAGCAGAAGCCAGACTTCGGCTCATCCCATCCGTTCCACCTTTCCTATTCCCCAAGCACACAATGATCACGTGCATCAAATATCTCCAGACGCGTGTGAGATTCGCTTTTCGATATTGATAAGAGGGAATCCCGGGATATCCTAACCGTTGCATAGCTCCGGTAACAAAAATATGATCAAAACCGACAGGCATATCCGGTTGATCATTCAGCTGTAAAAGTTCCCGAATGCTTTGTTCTGTAATAGTAATCTCCGTACCCAGAACAGTAGAGACCAATCGTGTAACGTCGTTTTCAGTAATGACAGTTGCGTTTCTCCAAAAAAGGTTGATCAGATTCCCAAACGCCATAGTGTTATCAGAAATGGCGTGAAATACCCTTGAGCGTCTCAAAAACGCGATCATCTGACGATACGGTGCAGCTTTGTCAGAAGTGTCAGTAAGGAAAGCAGCCGTATTGTGACGAGCTTCAAAAATCAAAGCCATATCTGCACAAACAGAAACAGATTGCAACTCGAAAAAGGTTAGAAAAATGTTATATTTTTTTTTTTAAACAAAACCTTTCAAATTCCCTAGAACTAGCGACGTAGCCACGTACGTCGCATGAACACAGAGCGACGTAGAACTGTACGTCGCACAGTTCTACATGTTCTACACTAAACATGTAGAACTGTGCGACGTAGGCTGGGACGTCGCAGGCGACGTAGAGCCGGACGTCGCATAAAACAGTTATGATCCAAATTTGAATTTTTAAACGGTTTACTCGTTATTTTAGCAAATAAAATCAAATAACTCGTGACTCGGGAAAAATAAATTAGAATAAAAATAAAACATAAAACTAAAAATTCTTTTTGGTATTTTCTTAAATTTTACAAAAAATAAAAATTACTAACACTCTATTTTTGGTGACGGAGTTGCGTTGTCTGATTAGGGATCATATCGGAATAACATGCATTTATTAGGAATAGTAAGTGTTATTTCGATCATCAGTATATTTGTCCACTTTAAATTTACGTGGCACATTTAAAACACCTTTTATAAAAATTATTTCAAGACAATTATTGGTATTGTTTGTCCACCTAAACATGTTACATCCGTATTTGTGAGCTAACCTTTATTGTTAGAATGAATATTAATTTTGTGAAACCTATTATATGATATACTGATAAACTTTAGTAAAACAAACACTGCATATTCACACAAGGTAGAGATTACAAGACCAAGTTTATCTCGGTTTTCTCGTAATATACACTTGATATTTATATGTAGGCATACATCAAACTGATTATGAAGATACTAGTGGCCCCAGATCTGTACTTAGTACAACAGAGGGTCCCTTAGTATGAACATAACAAGTTTGAGAGTATTTGCATAACTAATGGATTCAGGTCTGTACGTGAGTACAACAATAGTCACCATTAGTTAGGCGAATAATCATATTATCACTATATGCCCATTTTACATTTACATAATTATGACAGTGTATGATAGTACTTCCATTTATCAATTAAGACTTATGTCATACATCATATAACATTTTTCACAAAGTAATAGACAAGTTTTATCATTACTTCTTACTCACTCACAAACCGGTGTGTAGCATGCCTACCAATACATCGTATGATGAAGATAATTTAGATAAAAACTGTTTTAAGTGTGTCAGATAAACCTACTGACACATCCAAGATAAACCTTAAAATTCCATTTTGTGCATGTCACCCGATGTACTATCATATCCCAAGTTGTTTACAGACACAACTTCAACGTCTATTTTAAAAATGTAGCAACCTTGCGTTTTCTTTAATGCTAAAGAGTATAAAGAGTGGCTGTTGCGATTTTTTTTTTTTTTTTTTTTTTTTTTTTTTTTAAACTGAATTTAAAAACTTAAAAATCCAAGTCACAAATCATTTCTTTGACTGAAAGAACCTTAAACCTATCAGATTGACCAGTTCAATAAAACGTGATCGCAAAAAGGCTTTTGTGAAAAGGTCCGCACACTGCTTAAGGGTCTCTATATGTACGACATCTATAAGGTGTTTCTCAAAGCAATCCCGTATAAAGTGGAACCTAAGTTCAATATGTTTGGTCTTAGAGTGCTGTACGGGATTGTGAGTTATAGATATAGCAGCTGTATTATCTATATAAATAGGAGTCATAGAGAGATTGAACCCGTAATCACGCAGCTGATGCTGAATCCAGAGAACTTGAGAACAGCAACTTGCAGCAGCAACATACTCGGCTTCAGCTGTGGAAATAGCAACCGCAGTCTGCTTTTTGCACTGCCAAGAAACTAAGCGCGATCCAAGGAACTGACATCCTCCAGTAGTTGACTTCATATCTATCTTGCAGCCACCAAGATCCGAATCCGAATAGGCAGTTAACTCGAAGTTTTTCTCGTTGGAATACCATAGACCCAGAGATGGCCTAAAAGCGAGATATCCAAAAATGCGTTTTACTGCCTTCATATGAGACACCTTCGGATTTGCTTGAAATCGTGAGCAGAGAGAAACAGCAAACACTATATCTGGTCTTGAGGCAGTCAGGTACATGAGAGAGCCTATCATTGAGCGATAGTCTTTCTCCTTGCAATCTTCATCGTCCTCATTAGGTCCAAGATTGTGTCTTGCTTCAATTGGAGTGCCGTAGTGTTTACAGTTGAGCAATTCATATCGCTTTAACATGTCAGTGACATATTTTGACTGGTGGATATATATTCCATTATCAGATTGCTCAACCTGTAGCCCCAGAAAGAACGTGAGTTCCCCCATAGCACTCATTTCAAACTCAGATTTCATCAGTCCTTCAAAATCTTTGCACAACTGATCATTAGTTGATCCAAAAATAATGTCGTCCACATAGACCTGCACAAGTAACAAATCCGCTCCTTCCCTTTTGATGAAAAGCGTGCTATCAATCTGTCCTCTGTCAAAACCATTCTTCAGCAAATACTTGGCAAGTCGCTCATACCAAAGTCGAGGAGATTGATGAAGACCATACAAAGCTTTCTTCAGTTTGCAAACATGATTAGGATGCTTTGGGTCTTCAAAACCTGGAGGTTGACACACATAAATCACTGCGTCGACATCTCCATAAAGAAAGGCACACTTCACGTCAAGTTGATACACGCGGAATCCTTTAAAAGAAGCATAAGCTAGAAAAATCCGAATTGATTCCAAACGAGCAACAGGAGCGAAAACTTCATCATAGTCAATACCCTCTAATTGACTATATCCTTGAACTACCAGACGGGCTTTGTTTCGAATAACAGCCCCACGATCATCCATTTTGTTACGGAAAACCCAACGAGTACCCGTCAAGTGAGCACCCTTGGGTAGAGGAACAATTTCCCAAACATTCATCTTGTTTATTTGCTGTAGTTCCTCCTGCATAGCCTCGACCCAAGATGGATCCTTTAAGGCTTGATCAACCTTTTTAGGTTCAATTTGAGACAAATGACATGAATCGATATGTGCAATAAGTCCCAAAAGTTGCTGAGCTGAAGTCTGCTTTGCTTGCTGTCGTGTTTGAACAGATGCATGAGGATCACCAATGATATTATCAATGGGGTGATCCTTATGTATACGAGTTTCTGGTATAGCACCTGGCACAAGATTCACACCTAGATTGTTCAAATCTCCCTCAGTTTCGGGAGTAGCAGCAGACTCAGGAATGGCTATCTCTTCTTCTTGTTCTTCATCTTCAGTAGAAAATAAGTGAGAGTAGGCCATTGTTTCCTCCATTTCATCTTCTTCTTGAGGTTCCTCTAAAGGAGGCATATTTGGATCATATGGAAGCTCCTTTGTGTAGGTATAAACTGTTTTAGAAGGAGCAGCCGAAGATGATGGAGTAGGAGATGGTGTTGATGGTGGTGATTTGGTAGTTGTTTGTGGTTGTGTGGGTGGAGGTGTAGGTTGTGGAGGTGTAGGATTAGTTGGTGGAGGTGCGGGTGTTGCATTGGGAGATGGGTCGGATGGTTTATTAGTAACAGGTGTATCTTGATTAAGATCAAGCTGATGAAGTATAGAAACCAATTCTTCCGTTTCATCTTCTTCCGGAATATTGAAAGAATTGAAGAGGTTTCCATAGTTGAAAAACCAATCCGGACCCGTTCCTTGAGGAGGTTCCGTATACCTTAAACATTTCACTTCAAAATGCTCCTCAATCTGATTCGAAGATTTGTTAAAGACTCTTTTGTTCGGAGAGTTGACTGAATATCCAAGAAAAATCCCTTCAACAGCCTTATCACCAAACTTAGAGACCTTATCTTTTGTAATCATGATCAGGCATGGACACCCAAATGGTTCTAGGAACTGTAGATTTGGCTTACGGTTATTAAAAAGTTCATAACACGTTTTGTTCCTTTTCTTAACCGTGAGTACTCTGTTGAGAACATAACAGGCAGTATTAACTGCCTCAGCCCAGAATATGATTGGTAACTTGGAGTCAGCTAACATAGTCCGAGCTGTCTCGATTATTGTCCTGTTCTTCCTTTCTGCAACTCCATTCTGTTGTGGAGTCCTCGGAGCACTAAATTGATGCTCAATACCTCTTGTAGCACAAAACAATTCAAGAGTTGAGTTCTTGAACTCAGTTCCATTGTCGCTTCGTATCCTTTTCACCTTCAAGTTGCACAGATTTGCCAACTTGTCCAACAAATACACCAGAATCTCAGGAGTTTCCCCTTTTGTGGTCAAAAAGTAAACCCACGAAAACCTTGAGTAGTCATCAGTAACTACCAAGCAGTAAGACCTACCACCAATGCTCTTTGTAGAAACTGGACCGAAAAGATCCATATGCAGTAGTTCCAATGGAGCATTTATGGAATTCACCTGCTTAGACTTATGGGACTTCTTACGTAGCTTTCCTTTTTGGCAGGAGATACAGTCATCCGTTAAAGCAAATGACTGTTTCGGAACTCCTAGCACTAGATCATTTTTGGTCAAGAAATTCATTTTTCGGAAATGAATATGTCCCATTCGTCTGTGCCAAAGCAGTGATTCCTTTTGAGAAGCCTTAGACAAGAGACACGTATACTCGTTCGATGTCTCAACAGTTCTCATATTCAAAATGTATGTGTCATCCTTTCTTGGTGCTCTCAGTAACACCCATTCTTCCGGAATGACATAACCAGGCTTCAATATCACACATTCTGTCTTTGTGAACGCAGTTGTATAATCCTTATCACAGACCTGTGAAACACTTAGCAAGTTGTGCGTAAGCTGTTCCACGTAGTTCACATTTTCGAAACTAACATTGCCGTTAGTTAACGTTCCTCTTCCAGAAATAGTTCCCCCAGAATCTCCAGCAAAGGCAACATAACCTCCTGCATGTGGCTTAATATCCACAAGTAAGGATACATCGCCTGTCATATGTCGCGAGCAGCCACTGTCCAAATACCATTCACTATCTTTAACACGTTCTGACTGCTGCAACACACAAACGAAAGGAGATTAGTGAGAAACGGTGACCCAAGCCTTTACAGACTTAGGTCGACCGTGGTCATCAACAATAATCACGTCAGATAGGATTTTATCTTTAAACAAATTAGAATTTTTATCTGATGTGTTATTGTTGACAACTGAAGAGTCAACATCAGACTCTTTACGTTTCCAAACTTTTGAAGATTCGGAAATGGTAATAGAAGTAATGTTGGGCTTTTGAATTGGCAAAGGGTTTTGCTCAACATTACTTGGTTTCGAAACAGGCTTGGGAGAGTTTGAGTGACGCCTAGGTGGAGATTTAGAAAAAGAATTTCTATAAACAGATGTCCTAGGCATCTCTCTCCCATATCGCTGATTTGACAGCTTTGGACATTCACGGATTAAATGTCCTTGTTTCTTGCAGTAGAAACAAGAACGAGTCTCAACAAACGGTTGAGGCTGAGAAATTACCACAGGAGGTGGAGAAACATTTCTAGAACATGAACATTGAGTACACGTCTTAGAAAATGTTTGTTTTGGTTGAGAGGTTGATGCTGATGGTTTATCATACGAAACATTTTCATTTACTGATTTTCTTTGCAAAATCTTTACAGGTGACTGTAAAGTTTGTTGTTTCGAGTTTAAAACCTTAGCTTTTCCCTTATTTGGTTGAAACTTAATTTCAGGTTCAACCTTTGAAATCACTTTTTCAGGTTTAAATGCAACCTTCTTAACCTCCGGATACTCCTGATCCGTAATGTCCTCAATCTCAACAATCTCCTCAAAACTGACAGGAGAATCATTCTTTACTTTAACACTCTCCTTAACACTAACAGGAGATTCATTCTTTACCTCAACATTCTCCGTAACACTAACAGGAGATTCATGCACAGACTTAACAAACTTTGGCAAGGGGTACTCTGGCCGCTTGGTTTTCTCCTTTGCCGGTTTGTTATGTTTGGTCTCTTTAGCATCTATAGCTTTTAAACCATAAAGCTTGGACCAGTCAACTGGAATCTCTTCAAAGCCTTCCTTAACAGGCAGGGGACAGTGAGTAGTAGGAGGAGGAACTGAGTTGTATCCCAATCCCTCATTCTTCTTCCCTTTAGTACCGTGCTTGCTAAGAATTTCATTAAAGACAACCGTTGAGGAATTTGAACCTAAGATTTTACTCTTATAATTTTCATACTCAGCTTTTAAATCTGTAAGTTCTTTATTTAAAAGTTCAATTTCAATCAGATAACTTTTAATCGCATCTTCTTGACTAAAGACTTTAGACTTATATTTTTGAGTATCTAACCGATGAGCCTCAAGATGTTTTTCATAAAGTTTCTCATTAGCTTTTAAAAAATTATTTGAGTCGGTTAGTTTTTCATTCTTTTTCCTCAACTCAGCGGTCTCTGTCTGATATGCCTTTAGAGATTTAGTTAACTTAATACATGAAATACAATTTAACGGTTCATCATGTACCCCATTCACAATGTGAGCCATCAGACACTGTTGGTAATGCTGGGAGACAGGCGTCCAATCTTGACTTGTAGGCTCAAAAGCAATCAGGGCATTATCAGCAATCCCTTTCTTAGTAACTTCCGTTTCTTTGGCCTTTGGAGGAGTAGATGGTGTTGTGAATCCCGAAGCTGGCATTTTGGGTTTCTCGCACTCCCTGGCGAAGTGACCCAAATTTTGACAATTATAACAACGGACTTTACTCTTGTCAAATCCAAAGCCAGTCTTTCCATCACCCTCTAAGCTTTTACGCCCTGTCCTTTGCAAGAACTTTTGAATTCTGCGGGTGATCATTGCCACATTCCAAGTTAAATCCATTTGCTCCAGATCGTCTTCATCAAGCTGAGCATAGTCCTCCTTAGTCAACTCCAAAGTTAGATTTGGTTGAGTAACCAAATCCTTGTAAGAGCTTAAGAAAGCTGTGTAGATGGCAGCTTACTCCTGAATAGCAGGTGAGACTTGAACCTGTTGTTGATTTGAAGAAGGTCCAGTCATGAAAACAGAATGAATCCCATCAGAAGACGAAGAAGTCGATGAAGCATTTGTATTTGTTACAAAGGCAACTCCTGATCCATAAGTCTTTCCAGAGTTAATCTTAACACCATACACACTAGGATTCTGAACAGCATAACCAGACCTAGTTTCTTTCTTCTTAATCTCCATCGCATGAGCTTGAAGATCCCCTATCAACGCATCCAAAGACATGTTTGCAAGCTCTTCATTTTCTTTTAAGAATTGAACTTTAATATCCCAAGAACTCGGCAACACATCCAGTAACTTCTTATTTACTTCAATTGAAGGAAAAGTATAACCCCCTTCAAACAACTCACCAACCAACCGTGAGTACCTAGTGAATAAAGAAGTCGTGTCTTCATCAGGAAGGATGTCAAAGATATCGTACTGTTTCTTAATCAGTTCGAGCTTTGCTTCCTTGTACTTATCATTCCCTCCACAACGAGTTTCAATAGCCTTCCACAAATCAAAGGCTGTTTCATGAGTTCGGAAAAGCCATAGCACATCCTTGGTTAAACACATTTTAATCATTGAAAAAGATTTTCTTTCAGTATCAAAATCTTTCTTCTCCTCGGGAGACATGGCTTTATAGGGATTAGCAGGACGAATACCCCGGTATTCTCCTTCAGCTAATGGAGCTACATAACGCTCACGTAATGGTCCCCATAATTCTGGACAATGGAAATCAATATATTGCTCAACTCGGTCTCTCCAGTACACGTAATCCATGTCCGCAGTAAAAAGTGGAGGTTTATTACTTGAACCTATGTCATTGCTTTGTTTAATCATCTCCCGAAGTCCTCTAATATCCTCTTTATCAGCTGCCATTTTAATTACTTAAACGAAAAAAAAATCAAACTTCTGATCTTAGCGACGTAGACGGGTACGTCGCACAAAGAATATGCGACGTAGATGGGTACGTCGCAAAAAGAATATGCGACGTAGATGGGTACGTCGCAAAAAGCAAAGGATTCAATTAAGAATCAGAAAGTGCGACGTTGAAAGGTACGTCGCATATGACGTCGCAGAGGACGTCGCAGAATCAGGCTACGTCGCAACGCAGCGTCGCAGAAGACTAATTAAAGTCAAAATAGCGACGTAGAGAGGTACGTCGCAACGGTACGTCGCACGAACTAATTAAAGTTCAAAAACACTACGTCGCACGCGACGTCGCAGCTTACGTCGCTATGGTACGTCGCAAAACGCGCTGAGCAGCGGCCAAAAACCCTAAAAACGAATTTTTAACCCTAAAACCAAAACCACGAATGTCGAACGACTGAAACCTTCAAGAATCCCAATAATACTGATCGAAAACCTGTAAAAACACAAAACAAACGTAATAAACACGAAAACTCACGAATATCACGTCCTTTTAAAACCCAAACTCGATCCGAATCGCCAAAAACGAGCCTCACTGCTCTGATACCAGTTGTTTTGTCCCTTACTTTGGATCTAGAACGAACCGAGTCACTCTAATTGCTAGCGGAAATAACAATTAGATCACGAATAATCACACGAACAATCAATACGCAATCAATATCAAACGAACGTAATATTATTGCTTATAGTCGATCAGATTACAGAGAATTTCGACAAATTTTGTTTAGGGTTTCGTCAACCCTAAAACAGAAAACACAAAACGTTTAAATACAAAACTAGCACCTGCGACGTAGCACGCTACGTCGCAGGCCCAAGCCCATGCGACGTCTGCTACGTCGCAGGCCCAAAACCTGACGTCGCACCTGCGACGTTGTGCGCTACGTCGCAGGAGTCAGAAACACTATTTCTAATTACAAACTACGAGCTAGACCAACTGACAGACACTAAACATGTACTAACAGAAAGTGATGGTTTCTCCGTGAGACTACAAGCTGATGGTTTGTGCGAAGACGTTGATGATTGCCTTGGTCGTATTCATGAAAGGTTTTCCTAGTATGATTGGAATGTGTACGTCTTCCTGCATACCCATTACTACAAAATCCGCTGGGTAAAGAAATTTGTCAATCCTAACTAAAACATTTTCAGCTATTCCCCTAGGGTATTTGACCGAGTGGTCAGCAAGCTGTATGGTCATTTTGGTAGGTCGAAGATTTTCTAACTCAAGCCTCTTGAAAAGCGAGTATGGCATAAGATTAACACTGGCTCCTAAATCGGCAAGAGAACAGATAATGCCTGAATTGTAGATAGAACAGGGGAGAGTAAAACGTCCTGTGTCTCCGAGTTTTTCTGGAATGGTATTGTTAAGAATAGCTGAACATTCCTCGTTCAGCGGGACATTGGGTACTTCGGGTACCTTATCCTTGGTTGTAAGAAGTCTTCTGAAGTACTTTTTGGAGTGAACTTCAGAGGCGGTGTCTAGGAATTTCCTATCAAGCTTAAAAGACTTAAGCTTGTCGGGTCGTTGTTTAAGACGAGCCGGAAATGGAATATTTACTTTCCTATTTGGTGGAGATTCTAAATCCATTGTCGATGGGACAATAGGTGGTTCCTTCACCGGAGAAGAAACCGAGGGTGTGCTATGTGCTACCTGAGAGTCTTGAATATGGGAAGCCTCCTTATGGCAACTAGTTGGACTATCCTGAGGTTTAGCGTTAATACACTGTGCTAATTGTCTTAAGATGAGATCAGCTAGGTCTTGTCTAGCCGAGATTCCTTGAATGACTTGTATCAGGGTGTCGTCAAAACTAGAGGTTTGTGAGGAAGAGGGTTCCAAAGGTTGGGGTTGGTAAGTTAGTGGGCTATTCCTAGGTGGGTTAAAGGAAGGGTTAATATTGGGCGGAGTTAGATGAGACTGAGGAATTTGGGCTGAGTGGTTCAGATTAGCACAATTAAGGCAGGTTTGAACTTGACAGACTTGTTGTTGTTGACTTTTCAATTCCTTAATCTCCTTGGTTAGGTCTGCCACTTGCTGAGTGAGAGTTTTGATAGCTTCATTCCCGATTGTAGTAGGTGAATTCACTAATGAGGGGTGATTTTCACTGTTCCAGTCATGGTTGTGCATTGCCATTTTCTCAATAAGGCTCCAAGCTTCACTTGTCGTACAGTCTATGAAACTGCCTTGAGAGGCGGTATCAAGTAAAGGACGGTGATGTGGGAAGAGACCATTATAGAAAATACGCAACTGGTCTGAGCGCTCAAATTGATGATTTGGACATTTCTTAAGCAATCCCTTAAAGCGTTCCCATGCATCGTAGATTGATTCATCATGGACTTGACGGATGTTTATGATGTTGGTCCTAAACAACAAAATCAACTTTAACTGATCTATCTGCTAACTGGATGGTCATACGGGTTGGAAAAAGTTCGTTTAATCCTAGTTTCCTATGAAGCGAGTATGGCATGAGGTTTACACTAGCTCCTAAGTTAGCTAAGGCATTACTTATTTGAACATCCTGAAGATAATAAGGAATAGTGAAACGGACAATATCTCCTAGCTTTGGGGGTAGTCCTTGTAGCATGATTAAAGAGCACTCTGCATCTAAGTGCAAGTTAACTATCTGTCTAAGTTTTTCTTTGTTTGCTATGAGTTCCTTAAAGAATTTGGCACAACTAGGCATTTCAACTAAAGCATCTAATAATTTGACATTTAAGTGTAGGCTTTTGAACATTTCTAGATATTTTCCAAACCGAGCTTCCTGTTTCTCTTTCTTAAGCCTACCAGAGAATGGTATACGTACTGATTTAGTGATTTCTGGGGCTTTAGAAGGTTCTGGCTAAGGAGAAGTGACGGGTGTGTCAACTTATACCAAGTCAGTATGTAGAGAAGTAGAAGGTTCATCTGAAAGAATATCTACGGATTTCTCGTTCTTAGTCTCTTTTCCTCCTCTAGTGACCACAAGGATGTCATCATGCTCGTAGAATGAGTGATAGACAGAGTTGTAGATCGCTTCTTCCCTTTGCTTCTCCTTAACTTTTAAAAACAACAGCTTAATGATGAACGCCAAAAAGTACTAGGTTATAGTATTAATTACCCCATTCGTTCAATAGATTTCTTATGCATTTTATGTGAATAAGAGACTTATTTCGTTCATATTTGCATTTAGGAATTTTATCGGAGCTTGAATCGGAAAAGAATCAGAAAACGAGCTAATATTGAAGAAAAGAAACTAAAGAGTTGAAGCTTAGAAAAAGAGAAATTGATTTGATGAAAAAAATGGGATTTTAAATCCATGAGGCGGATGGATATTCCATCCGGCCGATGGATATTCCATCCGGCGGATGGATTGAGTTTTAATGGGCTGACAAGATCGCAGGCCAGACTTCTGGACATTTTCATCCATCCGGCGGATGGAATAAACCATCCGGCGGATGGATCAATTCGGCAGATTAGCTTAAAACCCTCATTTAATCTCATTTTCAGGGTTAACTCTCCATACTTCACACAATCGATTTTCACCATCAAAACCCTCATTTCTGGAGTATTTTGAAGGTAGAGAAAGCAAGATGGATCGAAGATTTTCATTAGTTCATTCATTTCTTTGGTTTCTCGGTTCGAATACGTTATTCCTTTTCATTTGATTATGATTTCGGTTTCATTTTCGTTTCCGTGTTTCAGTAAAGTTATGATTGGCTAAACTATTTATGTATTTGCTTAGATGATGATACTTAGATGATGGTTTGATTATGGATTTGCGAAAGATGTTGGATTTTATGAATGTTTTTGTGTTTATTTGATGATCCTTGATTATTAATTGATTATTATTGATTACCTAACGTGGTTTCTTAATTGATTGAGATTGAGTTCCTTTTGATTATGAAATTATTGATGATTGTTGATTTCGGTTGGCAATTATCGCTAAACATATTGAGTTTGATAGGTTAGGGTTAATAATCATTAATAATCGTTAATGAACAAGATAGCTATTATTAGTTATAGACTTTGTTGATTCAAGTCGCAAAAGTAAATCACATAAACGGCGTAGCTTTAATTTAGAACATAATTCGGTGGGCAACGTTAGTTAAACAATTAGCGTGTTGAAAACAACCTTGTGTCTTTCTTAATTGTGTTAGATTAACTTACCTCGGAAATGGGGTTATCTTATTAGTCATGTCGCAATAAAATCCATTGTTTGAGCAAATCAATAAAGTGATAACCGGATTCTAAGGAAAGTAGTCTAAGTGAATACATTTCTTCTATCATTTGAATCAAGTATTTTATTTAATTAATTGTTTTAACAATTGTTTCTTTTTGCTTAAGTTTTAATTAAATATCTATATTTCATAATTGTTTGTCAATTGTTCGATCGGAACTAAAACGTCCCCTTTTATTTACTGCTTTAATTATTTGTAACAATTTCCACTCTATTCAAATTGACATCCGTTCCTCGTGTTCGATCCGGACTTGCGTGAGTTGTGTATTAGCAAGTAAGGTAATTTCTATTTTAAAATTATAACCTCGTTTGCACGACATCACTTAACATTATCCTCCATGTTTTACACCGAATCATTTGAAATTCTAAGCAAACTCTCAATTTGATTTTGAAAATCAACAATTCGTTTGTTTATATTATTTTGCTCCACCATGAAGTTTTTGAAAGTTTCGTTGTTTAGACGAGAAGTCATTTGGAGAGAAGTAGAGAGAACTAAAGATTGAGAGGTGGGTTGTGTGGTTAACCGCTGAATGAAAGGTTTGGAATGAAAAGTCAGATCAGGGGTTCCACCAGTTGTTACAAGAATTTCTTCGTTGGCCCTTTTGCTTGAGATGAACTTTTGAGGTTTCTTCTCTTGCTTAGGTTTGGAAGACTCTTGCAAGTCCTTGACAAATTTAGTGATGGATTCGAGTTGAGTTTTTAAAGTGTCTAAGGCTTGATTGGAAGTACTCCTTTCTTCCACGTTTCGTCTGAAGTATGTAGCATAAAATTTCCGGATGAAGCAGCATCGAGGGTTTGTTTGCGCTGACATCTTTCGATCGGGTTCTTAAATCATTCCCAAGCAGAGCTTAATGATTCGGTAGTTCCTTGATGGAAATTAGCGATGCCGTTCTTAAGCTTGGTTTGTAGGGAATGAGGGAAGTATTTAGCTAGAAACTTAGAAGCCATCTCCTCCCATGTATGAATCGAATTGGGTTTGAAATCATAAAACCATGTTAAGGCTCGAGAAGATAAAGAATAAGGAAACAGATGGAGTCGAAGAAGGTCTCTATTGGTTCCTATTTGTTCGAAAGAGTCGGAAAGGTTGATGAACTTGTTAAGATGCGCGTTTGGATTTTCAACCGAAAGACCAAGAAACTGACACTCAGATTTTAGCATTTTAATGTAGTGAGGCTAAAATTCAAGGGCTTCGTCGGTTGGTGCTACGATCGGTCCTCCTCATTTCTCTAGCAGTGACTTGAATGTTGAGGTGAGAGTGATACGGTTCGTCATAACTTGTTCGAAAGAAATTAGGGTTTCGGAAAGGAAGGTTATACTAAACTAAACTAATTAACCTAAGGATAAAGCAGGTAACTTTCGGATGATATTGATCTTCCGAAAGCATCGCTAAATGACTAAGATAACTAAATTCATAAAATCGGTTGTTGTAGTACCCGACAACGATGCCAAAAACTTGTCGCGATCCTAGCGATCGATCGGATTTTACTCCGATTGTTGGTCCGGCCGACTAGGACGCACGGCAGTGAGTGTTTTATATTTATAATGCGGGGATCCTAAGTTTAATACTACTTATAGTCCTAAAAGGACAGTAAGCGGTATGTATGACTCAGGTGTCGTTCTTCAAACTACAACGGGCATGGGATCTTAGGCGGTTTAGTTATCTTTTGTAACTTAGCTGGGATTTTTAAAACTTTTGATAGGTTTGTTTTGGTTTCCTAATTAACTACTGAAATTAAAAGCAAATAAAAGATGGGTTGTACGGAGAACGCAGAGAAATCAAGATAATGAATGTGTTTACTTTGACTTCGGCAATGCTATTGGTGGATAGTTATGAGGGATAGGGCTGCTAGTTATGATGACTAATCCAGTGGGATCGAGTACTCAAAAACATAACTGGTATAAAGTATTGTGCCTATGGCCTTTACTCGGCTTCCACATATTTGTACTTCACCAACTGGTGGTTTTAACGCTATACCAGATACTTGGACGTTTTATGGATTTTTCTTTATACCAATTAGGGTTCCATATTACTCTACTGGACGTTTCCTATATTTCTCAATGAGCTATAACTATGATCCTATTATATACCTAACGTAGAGTTGTCCGCAATAAGATACATAATATGTCACATGGATAACAGTTATAGAGTGTCAAATACACTGGAAGTTCTCCCAAATGCACAGACCAATTCAACTGACGACTATCCTCAAATCCAGGTCCCCAATCTCAGACATCAGAGACGCCTGTTTCATGGCATGAATTATTCAGTGAACAATAACATGAACATGGGTTAACCTGCGGAACCGGTTGGGAAAGTCTGTCTAATGGTCAGTTGGATTGTTCATCATTAATCATATAAATCACCACAACTTTTGCATGCATGTTAACCTATCAGTATTAATTATTCATGAAAACCTAATCATTCAATCAAGGATAGTTAAATATGTCTAGCTTACAGTACCTAAGCAACAATCAAATAAGAACATGCAATAAGACGATATACTAGCATCATATCAACTGACCTAAAGATTAAATCATGGATATCCCGGAAGTTGTCTCAAAGATATACAACAAACAAGCTTGAACATAATCTATCTCTACTCTTATGCTCCATGTCTCTCTGATATGTTTCAATCAAGAGAACAGCGGCCATGTTGAGTTCATTGATCATCATACACAGAATAGTTGGAATTCCTCCTGCTTGTATTTGGCCAGATTCTAGGGGTAGGGTTCAAACCACGGCATAAGTTGGATAGACAAACAAGCAGAGGTTCAGCTTATAAGTTCACGAATAGTTTATATTCATACAGACAGAGTAACTGCATGGTAATGAAATCATACTATCTTAACATTGCATACATCATAGCAAACAAAGATTTGTCTAGCCTAGCATAATTCTAGCATTCATTCCAAAGCATGCATAATAAGATAACATTATTATATGAATAAATACGAGAGATTGTATTAAAACCTGAATAGGAGAGTAATAAAGACAAATCTTCATAAATCTGAAGTCTCGGAGTAACTCCGTACAATAGCTAAATTAACCGCTACGCTAACCTAAATCAACTAGCTTAAATTCTAGAGAGATGAACTAGAGAAAGAGAATGAGAGAAAATGAGAATGAGAAATGAAAATGGAATGAATGAAATGGTGAATGGTGTAAAGTATTTATAGTTGAAGCTAGGAAGTTGATGTACAAGCCTTAAAGCACAAAGAACAAGCACTAAAGCATAATCAGGGGGTCACAAGCACATGGGGGGAGGGGTGTAATTGGCATTTGGGGCCAATTATGAAGGCCAAAGGGGGTGGTTGGTTTTCCCCCTCCACTCGCTCCGTTCGTTGCTTGTTTCGCCCCTATCTTCTTCATTTTAAGCCCGATTCGCTTGATTTTTGCGCCGTTGGATTCGTTTTTCCGTTATGCTTCTAATGAAACTGAGTTTTCCAAATTTGGAGGTCTATAACTTTGGCGTGTTTCGGAGGACCTTCGGTTGACTTCTAGACTACATTTCTTCTCTGTCTTTCATCCGTTTCGCTTGATTTTTGCACCTCCAATCTTGTATTTTCCTCGGGATTTATAAAACATGAATGAAGATCTATTTCCATAAGATAATTAAGAACAGAATATTCAAAGTGATTATATTTGCCTCGTTTTGCTTGTTATTTGGACGTTTTTACTGATTTTTGTTATAACGTCTAAATTTAGACTGCCTTGGTGGTTTTTAGTAAAAAATGATATTTTTTAAAATGTTTTCGCCAAAGAATAGCATAAAAAGTGCGGAAATATGTACGTAAAAACATGATTTTTTATGTTACATCAGACCCGCGTCAGTGACAAAAGCTTGTGTAGAAATCTTAGTTTGATAAACGTTGTACAAACTGCGAATTTATGTAACTGCAAACTTAAGCTGCGAATTTATGAATAAGTTCGCGAGTACTGTTCAAGCGAAATTAGTTAAGTTCGCAGGTACTGTTCATGCGAACTTAATCATTAAGTTCGTAGGTACTGTAGCAATTGCTATAAATAGCAGTTTTAAGCTTTTAGGCCTTTCATGTAAAAATTCTAAGTGAGACTTTGAGATTTAGAGAGAGTGTTGTTAAGCTAATTGTGTATGCGTTATCGTATCAATAATAAAAGATCGAATCTTTTATTTACTTGCTTTGTCGTTTTCGATTGCTTTCACGTTTTAAACAAATTAAACGAATTCCGCGCGTTTAGTTTGTTGATTCAAATCAAAAGATCAAGTCACGGGATCTAACAGTGGTATCAGAGCTATATCTAAGGATTAGAGGTGGTTTGAATCGATTTTTAATGAGAAATTGAAGTCGTTTTTGAAGTTATGTTCGAACCAAGGCTTCGAAGTAAATTTTGACGTCGAAAACAAAAATTGAGAGCAAATTGAGACCGGATATTGCTTCTGTTATTGATTCCAAATGGAATAAGAGTGATATTCTATGAATTTATCGGTTTGAATTTTTCACAAATCTGGGTTTTCAGTGTTCTGTGCGAACTTATCTGGTAACTGTATTCTGCGTACTTATTTGCGAATTTGTTTAAATTCGCAATCACTGTTCCTGCGAAGTTGTTTGCGAGATAACCATCTTTTGCGAACTTGATTCTGTGTAATTGGTTATTGTTACTGCGTACTTGCCTGCGATTTTGTTTAAGTTCGCAAACACTGTTATAGCGAACTTGAGTACTGTTACAGTTAACTTATATTTGTGGACTTCTCTCTAAGTGACATTAAAAAAAAGTTATTTGGAGGGAAAGTATCAAAAAATTTTGTGTTTCCAAATTTTGTTCTTAGGCTTAAAAGTGTTCAATTTTAGCTTGAAAAACGTTTCATTTTACCCGAGCATTTTTGGACGTTTTTGAACGAAATTTTGGTGGGAAACTCTAAAAATGGGTTTTTTTTTTCAAAAATTACTCCTTGTAAGTCCTTATTTTTAGTGATTTTGATAAATGTAAGACTGAGTTCGAAGATTTCATTGCATACAAAGACTCGGATTTATTTGTTTTGATTACTGAGTAATATAAGAAACCGAGACTCAATGGGAATACGACATCCGATGACTGAAAAAGATTTTAGAGGGAATTTCATATATGTCCCTGGAAACATTGAAAATTACGTATATATATCCAAAACATGCTTTAAAGGCATTGTACATCATGCACTAAAAACTTGTATTTTGGATATATATGTAATTTTCAAGTTTTATAGGGATATATATGTAAGTCTCCCAAGATTTTACAGCGCGACAGAGATTATATGAGATGATCACTATGTGCTTACCTCAACACATAATCTCTTGTTACAAAAATCAATCAACAGCTTACGATTTATGGGAAGCGTTGTTAATCAGATTTGGTAAGGACAATGAGATAAGATCAAAAAGTTCAAACGAAGGGGTTAATGAGATGGTGATAAAAAAGGAAGACGAGCTTAAAGCCCTTCAATCTCAAGTACTTAACATGGAGAATGAACGTGAAGAAATGCGTTTAAAAGTTATCAGAATGGAAGAGAGGATTTTCAAACTTGAGAGCCAACACACAGTGATAACTAGGCTACAAGAAGATCATGAGCTTGCATTGAAAAAGTATTCAAGATCTTCGTAAACAACTCACTCAAGTCTCTCACTTAATTAAACAACCAGAAAATGTTGTGAAGAAGATTTATCCAATTAAATCTTCCAAACCATGTTCTAACATGGATTGTGTGAAAAAATTTCACATTTTACCAATTATTCTTTGCAAAAGAATTAGAGGTATTCGAAGAAAGCGCAATCAACCAGTACATTCGTTCATAAAAGGTTGATTGTTGTGATTCTACGGACTTTGAACATGCCGAAAGATCGGTTTCAAGACATCAAACGACAAAAAGAGCTTCAAAACCGATATGACCTTTACCCGAATCTTGTTAGAAGAAATGTCTTGTTTACTCAAGATAGGAGATGTTTGCTCTTGCACCACCACATCTTTATCATATGGTGCAGAGACGAACAGATCCCCAAGGATTATTCCTTCACCAGTGATTCCACGGAAACAATTCAAAAATGAAATACCGTGTTTCAATTTTAGATTGAATTCTATGTCCTTGGATTATATTGGCACAACTTATAGATGGTTTTCACGATTTTCAAAGCCTGTTGGAACCGTACTCAGATGGGTTCCTAAAGTTGTTGCTTAATATTGTTAAAAGACCAAGGAGAGAAATCTGCTATTTTGGGGGAGTAATTTAGAATTTTGATCATAATTCTAAATTTATTCTGATAATTATAAGAATAATAAACTGCACAGATTTTATTTGTGAAGGATGCTGGAAGATAACTCTCTTGCACTCATCAAACTCATCAATCAAGCTGATACTGAAGATTCGAAGACTTATACAAGCTGTTGCAAAGAAAAAGTTTGTTGATACCTTCTCGTTTGACAAGAGCTTGTTTAAGAAAACTTAGCTTGATTGTGTATAAAGATTTCTACAAGCTTGTGTCAAGGGGGAGTTTGTTGATACAACATTATGTGACAAAAGCTTGTGTAGAAATCTTAGCTTGCTAAACATTGTACAAACTGCGAATTTATGTAATTGTGAACTTAAGCTGCAAATTTTTGAATAAGTTCGCAGGTACTGTTCATGCTAACTTAATCATTAAGTTCGCATGTACTGTAGCAGTTACTATATATAGCAGTTTTCAGTTTGATGCTTTTAAGCCTTTCATGTAAAATTCTAAGTGAGACTTTGAGATTCAGAGAGAGTGTTGTTAAGCTAATTGTGTACGCGTTATCGTATTAATAATAAAAGAACGAATCTTTTATTTACTTGCTTTGTCGTTTTCGATTGCTTTCACATTTTAAACGAATTTCGCGCGATTAGTTTGTTGATTCAAATCAAAAGATCAAGTCACGGGATCTAACAGTAAGGAAGAGTATTACTCCTCCAGTGACTTCATCAATAATAAAGTATCGCTGCTACAAGTACAAATTGGCTTGTGGTTCCTGATCAAAGAGCGCCAGTATTATCCAAGACTTATTCAAGTGAAGGATTGAGTGGCATCAAGACTAAGTGTGATTTGAGGATTTTAAGTCACACAATTTGCATGATCAGAAATGGGAACCATAGAATATTCTACAAATGCTATTCAGATGTAAAAGAACCAATCAAGCAGCGACATGTGTCATTCTGTGATCCTGTAACACCCTGAAATTGGAGGTATTATTTTAATAGGTATAAAATACTTATTTTATGTTGTTGTATAAATTATTATTAATTGTTAGTCCCCTATAGCCTTGGATCTAGAACTGATTGGATCGATCAATCGATTGGTGGAATCAACCAATTGATGTATTAAACGAATAAATGACAAACCAAAACGAACGAATACGAAATCAAAACTTTGTATATATGATTATAAACGATTAGTTTCGTAATACAGAAGGCCTAGTCGACAAATTGCTTCTAGGGTTTCGTCAACCCTAAAACTGAAACCTATACGTTCTATTTATACTCTAACAAAACTGACATAGAGACACTCATCAAGTGTCACTAACACTAGCCAAGTGTCGCTCTTGCGACACTTACCTAAGTGTCGCTCCACACTCGAATGTCGCTCTTGGCGACACTTAGACAAGTGTCGCCTAAATCTAATAAGTGTCGCTAATAATAATATTTCTATATAATTCAACTAACGACAATTACAACTCAATAAACGACGCAAGACCAACTGACTGACAAACATGTATCAATAAACTCGCCCTTGTCATCAGCTTGGTCTTCAAAAATATTCTAACACTTCCAGTCGGAAGGGAAGTTTCCTCATGCATGCACTCCTTGAGCTAAACATACGTTGAAAACCTTCTGAAGTCTCAAAGCCTCAGTCCTGAACTCTTTAAGATAACCAATCTTCTTCACATACAGAGCTTCAAGATCTTTCTTCGTCAGGTTGATCAAACTCAGAGGATCATTGTCACACCCCGCCAAACGGTAATCTACGATTAGTCTAAGTAATTGCGGAAGCTGGTGACGTGGCGGGGCGCGAGCAGTTTCAACAATTATACATTCACAGAGCATATGGTTATCGCAGAACATATGTATTAAGATGCCAAGTTTAATAGTTGTTACAAAAGATTACAACTTAGAAAAGTTGTAATAGTAGTAGTATTGTTTGAAAACAATAATATCATAAGAACACATAGTACAAAAGTAGATTTCATAAGCATGACTGCAATAAGTTGTAGTTATACGAATGAAATCCCGTTTGTCTCAAAATGAGGTGGCATCCTAATCCTTCAAGGGTTGTCCGTCTGGAATGCATGCAGATCTTGCTAATTCCCTGAAAAACATAGAGAAAACGTCAACATGATTGTTGAGTGAATTCACAGGTTTGTATATAGCGTAATAAACCAAGTTGTTTATACATCGTTAGATCTCGTTTAATAGTTGGAGTGTGATGAACGCCAAAATGTACTACATTATAGTACTAATTACCCCCTTGTTCAGATGAATTCTTTTGCATTTTGTGTGAATAAGATACTGATTTCGTTCATATTTGCATATAGAAATTTATTGGAGCTTGAATTGAAAAAGAAGCAGAAAGCGAGCTAGTATTGAAGAAAAAAAGCTAAAATGTTTGAAGTTTGAAGAATAAAAGTCGAAGGCTGAAAAAGTGTAATTTTCAATCCATACGGCGGATAGATTATTCCATCCAGCGTATGGAATGCTGGGCTGGACTGGATCAGACGTGGGGCATCAGAACTGGGCTTTAACATCTATCCGGCGGATGGATTAATCCATCCGGCGGATGGATCGATTTGGCAGAAACCCTAAATACTTCATTTTAGCTTCATTTTGAGGGTTATCACCCTAGTTTTCTCTCCATCCAATTTTTAATCAATTCAAGACCATTTCTAGAGCATTTCAAAGGATAGGAAGCAAGAAGAATCGAAGGTTTTCTTTAGTTCAATCATTTCTTCGGTTTCTCAGTTCGAATACTTTAATCTTTTTCAATTGATTATGATTTCGGTTTCATTTGTGAATCTGAGTTTCTGTAAAAATATGATTGGCTAAGTCTTTTATGTATTTACTTAGATGATGATACTTAGATGATGGTTTGATTATTGATTTGCGAAAGATATTGGATTTTATGAATGTTATTGTGTTTACTTGTTGAACCTTGGTTATTGATTGATTATTAGTGATTACCTAACGTGGTTTTATGATTGATTGAGATTGAATTCCTTTTAATTATAAGATTATTGATGATTGTTGGTTTAAATTGACGATTATCACTGAATATATTGAGTTTGACAGGTTAGGGTTAATAATCGGGGTTAATCATCAATGAACAAGATAACTGTTATTAGTTATAGACTTTGTTGACTCAAGTCATAAAAGTAGATCACATAAACGGCGTAGGTTTAATTTAGAACACAATTCAGAGGGCAGCGTTACTTGAATGTTAACGTGTTGAAAACAACTTTGTGTCTTTCTTAATTGTGTTAGATTAATTTACCTCGGGAAGGGAATTATCTTATTTGTTATATCGCAATAAAATCCATGTTTGAAGCAAATCAATAAATTGATTATCGGATTCTAAGGAAAGTAGTCTAAGTGAATACATTTCCTTTATTATTCGAATAAAGTATTCTTTATTTGATTAATTGTTTTAATAATTTATTTCTTTACTTTCATTTTAATTTAAGTTTTATTATTAAAAATCACTTTTCATAATTGTCAGTCAATTGTTCGAACGGAACTAAAACGTTCCCCTCTTTTTATCTGTTTTGATTATTTGTATCAATTTCCATTTTATTTGAATTAACATCCGTTCCCTGTGTTCGATCCGGACTTATCGTACTATACTATTATCCGATCAGGTATTCTTGCCTGAGTTGTGTACTAGCAAGTAAGGTAATTTCCATTTTAAAACTAAAGCCCCGTTTACACGACATCAAGTTTTTGGCGCCGCTGCCGGGGAGCGGTTTGTTTTGATTCAATAATTTGGAGTTTGTGTAATTGTTTACTTGTTTATTTATTTTATTTATTTTGTAGTTATTAGCTTCGTTTCAACTTTTGTTTGTTAGGTTACTATTGTGAATATTAGTTTAGTTGTTCTGTTTAGGGTTGTCAGAGTTGCTTGTTCTGCTGACTTTGTAAGTTATTTGCAGGAAGTTTATGACCCGAACAACGGAGCCCGACCCTACCGATCCTTTCGAAGAACCCGAACGCATATTTCATCAAAGAAGACGCGATGCTTCCGCACCTCCTAACTCGCCGTTAATTAACACCTTTCTTGTCGATGATTACGAGGTTTTTACTAATAACCTTTCACCCCGCGAACCCGCAACTACTGTTAGTATTTAGAAAGCGACTTCGGGGAGTATTTACAATTCCTTTTTAGCGATCAATCAGAACCAGATAACGTAATGGCAGAAGATATCGCCAACATGACTTTAGAGCAGTACTCTAGCAGAATGCGCACCGATCTTAGGCCAGGAGTAGTGACGCCTACTATTGCTCGAGAACTGGAGTTCGAAATCAAGGGACAATTCCTTAAGGAGCTTAGGGAGACTCCTTTTAGAGGAGAAGATTCGGAAGATGCTAACGAGCACGTTGAGAAAGTTCTGGAGATTGCCGATATGTTTAACGTTCCCAACGTCACACGCGATCAAGTCATGCTCCGAGTGTTCCCATAACACTTAAGGGAGCCGCAAAACGATGTATTTCAAATGAACCAGCCAGATCCATCACCACTTGGGAAGATCTTCGCACGAAATTTCTTAAAATGTATTGCCCACCGTCCAAGACGTCAAAGATGATCGACGACATTCGGAATTTCAAGCAAGACATCGATGAGTCACTTCATCAAGCATGGGAAAGGTATAAGGACTTGATGCATAAGTGTCCACAGCACGATCTAAATGATCAACAAATCGTTATGGTATTCTACAAAGGAGTGGATCATGCTACAAGACAGCAACTTGATGCTCAAGGATCTATCCCAAAGAAGATTCCTAGGGAAGCCTTAGAGGCCATTCGTGATCAAGCCAAGCATTCTCAACTTTGGGATGATGGCACCTCTCGGAGAAAAGGGTCAGTAGGTAATGATGATGGTCTCGCCGCCATCACTGCTAAACTTGACAGCATGGGAAGAGATATAAAGAAGGTAACCGAGACGGTCCATGCAATTCAAGTAGGATGTGATAATTGTGGAGGAACACATTTGGTCAAAGATTGCCCCGAGATGGAGTCTAGAGAAGCCAAGGAGGAAGTTAAATTCGGAGAAGCTCAAGGAAATTACCGCCAAGGTGGTGGAACCTTTTTCCGAAGACCATATCAAGATGGCCGCAAATTTCGTCAAACTCAGCCTAGTCTTTTTACTAAGGATCAATCGGCTGCATCAGCTCCCGAGAAGAAATCCATATTGGAGGAGATGATGGGAAAGTTTTTGACCACTAATGAGCAATTCATTGCTAGTTCTGGACAACGAATGGACACTATGGAAGCATTAGTGAGAAATCAAGGAGCTGCCATTAAGCAACTTGAAGGAAACATTTCCAACATTGCTAAAGTTCTCCAAGAGAGATTTCCTGGAACTCTTCCCGGATTCACTGAAACCAATCCACGTGATCAGGCGAAAGCTGTAATTACTAGAAGTGGAAGGGTTCATGAAGATCCGATAGTCAAGAAGAAACTTGTATCTCATCCCCTACCTGAGAAAGAGAAGGAAGTGGAAGTTGTTGAAGGTCCTAAGGTGGACACTGAGGCTGATAAAACTGCTAGAGATAAGCAATATGCGAAGGATCATGTTCCACCTCCTCCTTACCCAGCAGCCATAAGGAGAGGAAAGGATGAAGCTCACTACCATCAGTTCTTAGAAAACTTGAAGCAGCTTCATATCAATATTCCGTTTGTGGAAGCAATTGCTCAAATGCTAAAGTATGCAAAATACTTGAAGGAATTGTTGACCAACAAGAGCAAACTAAAGGAGGAAACCACGGTAACAATGAACGAGAGATGCTCAGCGGAGATGCAAAACAAGCTACAACCAAAGATGAAAGACCCAGGGAGTATTACTCTTCCTTGTCTTATTGGAATTTTAGACATCACTCATGCGCTGGCTGACTTGGGGGCAAGCATATCGATAATGCCATATACTATGTATGCTAGATTCAAGTTAGGGGAACCAAAGCCAATCAGAATGTGCATTGAGTTAGCGGATCGGTCAATTCAATATCCTAAAGGGATGATCGAGAATGTTTTGGTCAAAGTAGATAAGTTTGTTTTCCCTTGTGATTTTGTGATTCTTGACATGGTTGAAGATTCAAGGGTACCTATTATTTTGGGAAGACCTTTTCTAGCCACTGCAAGGGCATTGATTGACGTTTTTGATCGAAGGATCACTCTGAGGGTAGGAGAGAAAGAAGTAGTATTTGATGTTAACAAGTCAATGCAATATCATGCTGCAGTTGATGATACTTGTTCCTTTGTTAGTGCTAGAGAAATGTCCGATGATGAGGAATTTCTACAAAGTCTCATGGAAGATGAAGATCTTGATCCCATGATTCTTGAAGGATGGATGGGAAGTCTAGAAGCAATTCGTGATATCGAAGAATTCGATAAGTTGCTTGAGGAGATAGAAACCACGTGTGATGAGGAGTTAGAGAGTGAAGGAAATAAGCTGATGGAGAGCGAAGAGTCAGTCTTGAATAATGGCATTTTGATTAAGAAAGAGACGCGCATTACTATGCATGGGATTCCTTGCTCAAGAGAAGAGGTGTTGGCAGTAAAATCTTCATTTGAAGAACCACCGAAGTTAGAGTTGAAGGATTTACCGACCTATTTGGAGTATGCGTATTTGCAAGGGAAGTCGGATCTGCCAGTCATCATTTCATCTCAGCTGTCAGCTAACGAAAAAGAAAGTTTATTGAAGGTTCTTAAGGAGCACAAGCATGCTATCGCTTGGACGATTAGTGATATTAAGGGAATAAGCCCCTCTTATTGCACACACAAGATCCTCATGGAATCTGATTTCAAACCAGTGGTGCAACCGTTGAGGCGTTTAAATCCTAAAGTGACTGATGTGGTAAGAAAGGAGATCATTAAGTTGCTTGACTCTGGGTTGATATACCCAATTTTTGATAGTCCATGGGTTAGCCCCATTCATGTTGTGCCCAAGAAGGGAGGTATGACAGTGGTTGCTAATGAGAAGAATGAGTTAATCCCCACAAGAACTGTCACCGGATGGAGAGTCTGTATCGACTATAGGAAATTGAATGACGCCATGCGCAAGGATCATTTTCCTTTGCCGTTCATTGATCAAATGCTCGAGAGTCTGGCTGGAAAGGAATACTACTGTTTTCTAGACGGATTTTCCTGGTACTTCCAAATTCCGATAGAAGCATATGATCAAGACAAGACTACGTTCACATGCCCATTCGGAACTTTTGCTTATTGAATAATGCCTTTCGATTTGTGCAATGCACCTGCAACATTTCAGCGATGCATGATGGCGATTTTCGATGACATGGTGGAGGATAGCATGGAGATATTCATGGATGATTTCTCCCTTTTCGGAAATTCCTTTGATGAATGTTTAGCAAAACTGAAAAAGATGTTGCAGAGGTGTGAAAGTTCGAATCTTGTTCTTAATTGGGAGAAATGCCATTTTATGGTCCGAGAAGGGATTGTATTAGGACATAAGATTTCGAGCGTACAAATCGAAGTGGATAAGGCTAAAGTCGAGGCAATAGAGAAGTTGCCTCCTCCGACGAATGTCAAGGGCGTAAGGAGTTTCTTGGGGCATGCGGGATTTTACCGACGTTTTATCAAGGATTTTTCCAAGATAGCTCGTCCAATGAACAAACTGTTGGAGAAGGAGGCAAAGTTTGAGTTTTCCAAGGAATGTCTTGATGCATTCAATCTTTTGAGAGAGAAATTAGTATCTGCACCCATCATGATTAGTCTAAATTGGGATCTTCCCTTTGAACTAATGTGCGATGCTAGTGATTATGCTGTAGGAGCGGTTTTAGGTTAGAGGGTTGACAAGAAGTTTCAACCTATTTATTACGCGAGCAAGACTTTGACAAATGCACAAGAGAATTACACTTCGACTGAGAAGGAATTGCTCGCTGTTGTTTTTGCGTTTGATAAATTTCGTTCTTACTTGATTTTGTCAAAGACGGTGGTGTTTACCGATCATTCAGCGTTGAGATATTTATTTAGCAAGCAAGATGCGAAGCCAAGGTTGTTGCGATGGATTTTGTTGCTGCAAGAGTTTGATATCGAGATTCGCGACAAGAAGGGAGCTGAAAATCTGGCTGGCGACCATTTATCACGATTAAAAAATCCAGAGATGGATAAGTTAGATGAATCGGAAATTCATGATAAATTTCCCGATGAAAGTTTGATGAAGGCATTCACGAGTGAACTTCCATGGTTTGCTGATTATGCCAACTTTTTAGTTACAAGGACTCTTCCCACTGAGATGAAGTATAACGAAAGAAAGAGATTTTTCTCGGCCTTGCGACATTACTTTTGGGAAGATCCGTTTTTGTTTAGGGAATGTGCTGATGGTATTGTGAGAAGGTGCGTTAGTGGAGAAGAATGCACTGAAATTTTAACTCATTGTCACAATGGTCCTACGGGAGGACATCATGGACCTTCATACATGGCTAGGAAGGTGTTTGAAGCAGGATTATATTGGCCGACTATTTACAAGGATGCGTACGAGTTTGTTAAGGAATGTGATGCTTGCCAGCGAACGGGAAGAATCTCTAAAAGAGATGAGATGGCACAAAATCCTATCATGGTTAGTGAAATTTTCGATGTCTGGGGGATAGATTTCATGGGACCATTTCCACTAAGCAACGGAAACAAGTACATCATAGTGGCTGTGGATTATGTTTCAAAGTGGGCTGAAGCAAAGGCATTATCTACTAATGACGCGAGAGTGGTGATAAAGTTTCTTAAACAGTTGTTTTCGAGATTTGGAACACCTAAGGCGTTGATTAGTGATCGAGGAATGCATTTTGTAAATACTCAATTGGAGAAGGTTTTGAAGAAGTATGGAGTCAATCATAAGTTTTCTACTGCTTATCATCTGTGACACCCGTCAAATTAGGACTAGATTTTAGTTCCTAATCAATTAGAAATACATGTAATTAGTGCTAGGTGTTAGGCTAATTGTATGTATCAAAATATATATAGATGAATATATATATCAGTACTCGATTAGACTTAATCGTTCATTTTCAAATCGGCCGAATTTCCGATTCACTTATACGGCATTGGTGAAAAACAAATATTAAGTAATATGAAACTATTATTTAATACAAACTCATTATTTATTATATATTATTTTGATAATGTATAAAGTAATTCGTATCGTACAAAATCAAATCATTCGCGACAACATTTATAAATAATGTATTATTATTGAAAATGATAATTATTATTTACTTGGATTAAAATAAAACATAATTCGTTTTATAACATTTTACTCAAATGCGACGAAACAACTCGAATCGTATCCGTCTCTAAAACGTAAAACAAAGATATATTATTATATCTCACCAAATGTATTTTTATAAAATACTTCCAATAAAAGTATAAACGAATTCGTTTTTAGAAATTTATCGATTTAAAACATTATACTACTTTTCGATCGGGTACAAAAACACGGGTATTTTGTACTACGAAATTAGGCCAACTAACTCAAATAATTGAGTTAGCCGGCTATACCAACGCACCCTTTACTTCATTCTTTCATTTCATTTTCTTCTTCATTTCTCAATCTCTCGGCTCTCTCTCTCGGTCTCAAAATCAAGCAACAACAACAACAACAAATCACAATAATCAATCATCATCATCTTCATCATCATCTTGGATTCATCATCACCATCATCCGTTCATCACCATCATCTAGTTCAAAAATCATTGTAAGGAACAATCAAACTTTTATACTCAAATTTATGTTACAAACGTTTATAATATGATATATTATCATTATCATTGATGATTGTTAGTTAAAAATCGGATTAGATGGGTTTGGGTGAATTTTTGGAACGACAGACTTGAACCAGACCTCGGAATACGGCGTATTCAAGGGAATACGGCGTATTCCCGCCCAGAAAACATGATCTACGCGGCGCCTCCTTGGAATACGGCGTATTCAAGGGAATACGGCGTATTGAAAGGAATACGGCGTATGCCGTATTCCCTATATTTTTCAAGAATACGATCGTATTGATGGAATATGGCGTATTCCCCACAAATGCCACCAATTCGGCGGATTCAAGGGAATCCGGTGGATTCCCCCTTTATATTTCATGATCCAACGGATCAATAAACTAGCCCTGCAAATCTTAGCTAAAACAGAACAAATAAATTTTCGAAAACGTCGACGATTTAACGACTTAAAACAGGGTAGCTTCTCGATGAAAAATTTATTGTAACGGATTGGGCTCAAATTCGCTCGGTCATTCAAAAACAACCCAATGGTCAAGGCTAAGTACCTTAGCCTAGTCAGTTTTAGGCCATCCGGAGTCATCTAGGGGTCGAAAATGGCATATTTTAGTATTCGGACCCCCGTTTTTCCATAAACTTAAAACTAAAGGTTTACACTAAGTGTCAGACATCGCGACATATTTCATACTTATACGATACAACATTTAAACACTTCAAATATGCTTTTATAAGTTCACAACAAATGAAAGTAGTAATAATAATTGAAGAATTATTATTTCAATCAATCACCAACGAGCCGTATACATTTTTACAAACTCAAACATAATCATTAACCAATGTATTTGGTCAAAAACTAGTTAAGGGAATAACTAGCATAGATGATCCGTAGTGTCATCAAATCAATTAAACCTTGCGCGTTTAATACGCCCGGCAAGTTTCAAGAATCTAATCATTTATCCAAACCTTGCGCGTCTAAGACGCCCTGCAGGTTCAGTCGTTGTAACGACATCAAATCATTGTGAATCATTATAATTGTTGGCTAACAATTCAATAGGCTCAGGTGAGTCTCATAGCCCCTTTTTAAATGCTTTTACCTAGGGGTGAGATACATGCTCGTTTTGTTTTACATGTGAACGCAAGTATCAAATTATCACGTATGCTGCATGAGTTGTTTTCATCTAATCAATCAAAGTCCTCTGAAGCATAGTTCTGTTAATATGATTTAGCGTGAATGTTAGTGTATGGTACCATATGGGATTGACAATCCCCATCCGAGTTAGCAAGCACTAACCTGTCAAACGGACGCATTAGCATTTGTTCAAACGTATGTTGATTAGGCATACGCATAGAGGCACCCTCGATCAGGCACTTGATTGTGATCCTGACCCCTCAGTTAAGCTCAGACTATGTGCTCATGTTAGTTGTATCAATCTTTACTTATTTGTTTAATTACAAATATTCATGTGATACTCATTATTCATTTATTTACATGATTTGTAAATCAACTCATTAAATCTTGCGGTTCACAAATCATATCTTATCATATCAAACCTGTGAGCTCACCAGCTTTATAGCTGACCTTTTAGCATGTTATCTCAGGTACTCAGCAGTAGGTTGGACTGCCCATCAGGATACTTTAGCTCGAGTCGCATGCAATCATAGAATCATCAAGAGATTTCCTTGCATTTCTATATTTTGTATAAATTAGATATATATTAGAATCTCTCAAGTAAATTATGCGAACTCACATTTTAAAAACAATTATGTAATTTCTATTACATCGATGTATTTTATCAAACGACGCATGTAGTGGTCGTTCATTATGTAATCTTGTGCTTTGTGTATTGATTAGTCGTGCCCCGAACCGACCCGCTTCCGCATCATAATTTGGGGGTGCGACATCATCCACAGACTAGTTGACAAGTTGAAGTGACCAATCGCGGTTTGAAGCGGATTATAGAACGATCAATTGATGGAAATCTGAAGGATTGGTCCAATAAACTGGATGATGCTTTATGAGATGCAAGGACTGCGTTTAAAACGTTTCTATAGGAATTACGCCTTACCGACTCATCTATGGAAAAGCTTGCCATTTTCCATTTGAGTTGGAACACAAAGCGTATTGGGCATTGAAGCACCGCAATCTCGATGATCATGCGGCAGGGAAAGAAAGATTGGCTCAGTTACAGGAACTAGAGGAGTTGAGGATAAATGCTTATGATAATGCTCGACTGTATAAGGAGCGTACAAAGAAATGGCATGATTCGCCTAAAATCGAGTAATTCATTTAAGGAAGGTGACAAGGTGCTCTTATACAGTTCACGTTTGCATTTGTTTCCTGGTAAGTTGAAGACGCGTTGGACTGGACCCTTTGTGATTGAGAAAGTTTATCCTTTTGGAGCTATTGATTTAAAGGGTCATTCTGGAAAAACTTTCAAAGTAAATGGAAGTCTGTTGAAGAAGTATTATGGTGATGTAAGGGATTCCAAGCGTGATTTGAAGATGAATTTGAGTTAAATAATGAAGCACAATGTCGAGCTTACCGACGTTATAAACAAAAGCACTTTCGGGAGACAACCCGTTGTTTTTCTTAATTATTTATTTTGTTTTGTTTTCAGTGTGTTAATAAAGCTCTTGGAAGAAGTTGCTGGTGGTTGGAAGGCTTTGATGCATCCTTTTACGGACGATCGGTGGGTGTTTTAAAATTTATAATTGCTGGGGTCTAAGTGTGACTTACTAATACTGAACCAAAGGCTAGTAGATGGTAAGTATGACCTAGAGTCATCCTTAAAGAGAAACTGAATTGAAACGGAGGTGATCCAATCAATCTTTATTTTCTAGTAAAGGTTTTAAAAGAGTGCGTTGGGGGTTTTGGTTCAGTTAACTAAGTAAACTAAATAAAGCGAATAAAAGATAATGATAAATCAGATAATAAAAGGAGTATTTGTTGTGAGTTCATTAGCTTATAATGTGGGACGATGACTTATAGGGAAAACGTTTACTAAATTTGGAATGTTCACTAGACTTTGTAGTTTATGGTATAACCAATAGATTCCCTATTAGTCAGTTATCAACTAATATGTCACGAGGAATCACGGTGTCATGATTCTGATCAGACAGACAATGCTCAACTCTCCACACTCTCCTATGAGGGAGTCAGTGGCCCTTATTATCGAACGCATTTGCTCGTGGGAGAAGGAATAGAGTAGCAAGTCCACAACAGGTCTAATCGTTCTTAATACCATAAAGACTACAAATCCAGCAGACAACTAACTTAGCAAATGTGTTCAGACTTAGTTGATCAATTCCGATTAATGAAATTTAAGCATGGTAAGCGAAGGAAAGTGTTGAAGTTTCTTGCGTACCTTACTTTAGATTTCATAGGTCAAGGAAGAGTATCGTTTTAAAGTAGATTTTAAACTTGCCTTTCTCAATACAATTAACAAATCCCTAGGTTTTCGTAAATGGTTATTTAGCCTGTAGCCTACCTAATCTAATCTAATCTAAACTAACTAATCTAATTAAAATGCTAATTAAAATGCTGACGGCTTTTTGCATAAAGTTAAACCCAGACCATGTCAGAAAATGCTATGGTAATCCACAATGTATTTAATCGTTTACCGATGTTTCCATTGTGGGTTTAATTGCTTCGCGATGTTTACATGATAAGTACATTGTGATTATAAGTGTACAATACTCATGGGAATTCCACGTAATCACATTGCATTTTATGATGCTTACATGACGTTACAATTAAAACCATAGTTTTTACACAGATAACTATTGACCAAGTATTAAGGTTCGCGACTCCTCTTTACAAGGTTACAATCACGTTTGTTAATCGAAAGGCGAATATAAGTTTTAGGTTTAAAATTGTAAGATAAGTCCGTTCATAAAGTTTCCATTTCAATAGTGTCGATCCATAATACAACTACCTTCGGTTGTTACCGGCTTCCATGCGTTTGTACTTTGCTCGAAAGCATTTCCAGCACTATACCAAGTAAACAGTCGAATAGGGGCCGTCATATTATTTCACGACGCATTTAAAGTCATCCCACAAATATATATGCTAACTTCATCACAACAAATACAATAGTAATCTACTCGCTAATCATGGCATAAACGATCTATAGCATAATTAAAGTATACATATTTAATTAAGATAGAAAATGATAGAAATAACCGAGATTAATATGCGAGAAGGAATAGACTTGAATTAATAAGAGTTGCTCCAAGCGTACACCAAAGATTACAAATACGTTCCTCACCAAGGATTACAAGCACGTTCCTTGCTTCTATTTTAACTAGCCTAATACTATTTTAAAGTAAGAAAATAAAGAAAGAAAGAAAAGCTAGAAGCTATAGAAAGAAAGTGTGTTTTTCCAAGGTATGGATGGTGCATTTTGCAAATGAGTCTCATGCCTCCTATTTATAGGAGAGACTTGGTGCATTTTTACAAGTTAAGGCTCACAATAGCAAAAGGTGGAAAAGGTGGTGGCACAGGGTACGTAAAGTTGCGTAAATGTGGTGCACGAGGTACGTAAAGTTGCGTAAAGGTCTAGCACCGGGTACACGCAAGGAGCAAAAAGCGGAAACCGTACAGGGGGTTGGCAGCCGGCGGCGGCCTGGTGGCTGGCCGGCGGCGGCTGGCTGCTACCTGCACCGGTTCGTCGCCTGTTGCCTCGTTTCTCGATTCGTGCGTGTTTTCTTCGTTATGCGTCCGTTTGCGTTGATTCTTTTTTTGTTGGATTCGTAATTCAAAAATGAAGAATTTGATGAAAAGATATCCCAAAAGCATGTCTCTGAACTTTAGATGTGTCGTGCGAATCGTTTGGATCTTCAGGCGTATGTAGAATCTTCGTTCTTCGTCCGTTTTTGTTGATTCTTCTTCTGTTGGATTCGTAATTTGAAAATGAACATCTTGGATGAGATGGATGTTGGTGATGGGCACTTTTGTCTTGAAATCTCATTTTGATGCCTTGAATCTTCAAACGTGTGTGGAATCTTCGTTTTTTTATCCGTTTTGCTTGATTTTCATCGTGCAACCTTGTTTTGACCATCTTGGCATAATAATATTGTTTTGTAATGTTTTTGAGTTAATATGCCAAGAATCATTCTAGAATGAAAGAGATATCGGTAGTAAAAATGTGACTTTTTACGCGATATCAAGTATCCCACACTTAGGACTTTGCTTGTCCTCAAGCAAACTCGTTTTCAACATGGTTAAAGATAAGAAGATAATGAAAAATTTTAAGGCAGAACTTTTTACTAAGGGGTTTTGGGAAAGTAAAATACCTGTTCTTTGAAAAGGAAGGATTGTAATCTTTAGGATCATGCTTTTGATCTTTGATCTAGGATACATGACTAGGCGATCCTTTCAAGGTGGTCACTCAAATCACTCAAAGTGTTTAGGGTTTCCTATTCTATTATATTATCAATCACTCAGAATGCCAGTCATGTATCGTTTATCGTCATAGGCTTGATCGAGAATCAAATCGTTACCTTTTAGGTGAGCGTGAAGTCAATCTAGCCACAATCATTCAAGGAGAGGGGATGTAGGGTTTTTGGAGTGGAATGTTGGTGGTATGAGAGGGGATTGTGTTGGTTCTTCATAGGTTTTCTTTTTGGTGAAGCGGACAGCTGAATTTTTGAATTTTTTGGAGTATTGACGCCTTTTTCTTTCGGGAGGAGTCTTTTTCTCCATTTGAATTTCTTTTCTTCGAATTTTCTTGGATATTTTCTTTCTTTGACGTCATATCCTTGTCACTTCTCTTCTTTCATCTTTGGAAATTCTTATGAAGTTTCAGGGATGCTTTTGAGTAGATAAGGGGTAACGTATTTATTTTTGGGTGTATGGATGGGTTCAAGAATGATGTGATTCGATCTCCTTTTTGCTCACCAGTTCGGATTCGAAATGCATAACAAGAGCAAGTTCTGATTCTATACGCATACATCGGCACACTCAAGAATCGAAAAAGTGAAGCATTAAAAGTGAATGCTTTTCATATGGCTCAAGATACCTCACGAATCGAAAGTTGGGTTGTTGTGTGCTTAGTCATACGATGCTCTTTATGGGATTACTAAACTAATTTTTTTCAGAAGAATCTGTATTTTATTTGTCCTTCTTCCCCAATGTAAATCATTCTTCGTCTAAAATTTTTCATTTTCAACATATTTTTAACTCAATTTTGAAGATTTTGTTTACTTTTTTGGAGAAGGATGGTCTTATAAAGAGCAACGATTTTAGAATCAAGCATATACCATTATCCATCTGACAGTAGTGCAACAACTGCTATCCCACACTTAAAGGAACATCGTCCTCGATGTTATACTAAGCTCTGAATGGGGTAAAATCCCACACTTAGGGTTTTAAACATCTAAGTCGCATTCTTTCAGTGTGTGTTGGGTTTTAATCCCACACTTAGTGATAAGCATATTGGATATGGTATATTTAGAACGAATGAAAGAGACGGTATAGAAGTACTCCCCGGTGGTTGTAGTGTTCCTTGGTTTGCATTTTTCCGGCTCCATCTTGTTTGGTGTATTCTTGATCAAGTCTTCTTGTGATTGGTCTCGTAGGTGTGAACACGATGGATCTACGATTCTTCGGGTGTTGATGCTTCCTTGCAGGCTGGAGCATGTTTCGTATGATCCGAGTGTGAAAGATAGTCGGAGATTTCATCACTTCTTGGAAAGTAAAATTGCAGAAATGTAAAAACACGGGTTGCCTCCCGAGAAGCGCTCTTTTAAATTCGAGAGCTCGACTTAGTCCTTTTTTCAGATGTGGCTGAATGCTTCCCTGGTGCTAGATTGGTTACAGTGGTTCCTTGGTAAGCTGTAGCGTGGAGGGAAGTATCGCCGGAATTGCTCTATCGTGTCGGCAATGAGAGTTGGTGGAGTGGTGGATTCCATCCTGAAGCTCTTGAAGTGATCAGTGGCCAGTCGGTCGAGGATTGCCATCCCATAGCTGATGTATCGAACTGCCCTTGTGACCGGTCCATTAGGGTCAATTCGGGTGCAGGTGTAAGTTCAAACAATTTCACGCTGGGGGTGGTTTCGACCTATCGAGGCAATTAGGGCCATGAATTGAGTCTTCACTTCTTGAAAGTCTTCAGCTAAAGGGTCTCCTCCAAAAGTGGTTGCTTGGCATACTTGTCTGATGAGTTGATGTTGCTCACGGTTGAAGGGAAAGTCTGAGTCTGTGAAAACATAGATTAGCTTGCTGAATATTTCACGATATCCATCACGATAGACATTAAGCTCTACATCTTCTTCAGTGTACATTCCGCGTAGTCGAGTTGTCACATAAGTTGCCAGGTTGATTTGTGACATATGCGGAATGAATCTTGGTACCTCACGAGTTTCTTCTTCATATGCTGACTGGTTCAGTTCATCAATTATCAGCTCAACATGATGACCAATGGTGGAGTGAATGACGATCCTATAGTTCTCTGTGGCTGTGAGGTGCTCTCCAGTCTCGATGAGATCTAGTAGGGTTCTAAGATCTCCCACCATTCTAATATCGACATAGTTTTGTGGGTTTCCAGTAGCTCTTTCAAGATGGGTCCTCATGGATGCTAGTGTAGCCTTTTGAATCGCTGAATAGGGAAAAGCTGATCCGGCCAAAGCACAATATACTTTTTGGTATATTTGCTTCTGGCTGCTGCAGAACTCGACTTCTCCCATCGGGTAGTTGGGTCTTTCGGGCTGTTGAGCTTCTCTGTTGATTTGTTCTTGAAGGGAATCGGAAAATTGTTGAATATGTCGGATTAGAGTCTGGGGTACTGGTTCTCCATAATTGGCGAGGTATGAATCATACTCTCGTTCAATTTGCCTTATCAGGTGTCTTTGGGCGGTGGTGTAGTTGTTAGTTGATTCTTTGATAGCCTCCACAATGATGAGTACATCGTCGTTTTCATCAATCAGGTCAATCATCTCTTCGTGAGTGTCGATGAGGGAAATCTTTAGTCTTTCAGTTGTGATGACGGGAGAGTTTGGTGGAGCAAGAGGAGTTTGTGGAATAGAGCGTTCATCGAGAGTGACGTCGATGCATTCACCGTCAAATTCGACTTCATCTTCAGAATCTTTGTCACGTGAATCTGGAAATTGGTGGAATTCTTCATCTGAGGGTGCGTTGTTGAAAGGTTTGGTACTGTCTATTTCGATGGTTCTGACTTTCGTGGTTGTATTTTGAAGGTTCTCTTCAGCAAAGCCTCCTTTTTGACGTGCCTTATATGCAGAGATTCTTTGTAGGAGTCCAACATACAGGTCTAGGTGCTTTGATGATTGGGGTTCTTTTTCAAAATTGTCTATGTCTCGGAGTCGGGTTCGGGTGAAAGGTTTGGAAGGATCGAGATAGGAGTTAAGAATGTTTCCCATTCTTCGGAGATGAGTGGATTTGAGCTCTTGACGGAGGGTGTCATAATCAACGGATTTTTCTGATGAAGAGTAATCATCATAGCTCTGTATCCTATTTACTTCGGCCATTTGTGGTGAATCAATTTGATCTTCATCTTCCTCCATTTCTTCCTCCTCCTCGTCAGGTTCTTCTTCTTCCATTTCTTCCGTTCCTTCATCTTCCTCAGCGGGTTCTTCCTCTTCTTCCTCAGGTTCTGATTCGTCCTCCTCGGATTCTTCGTCTTCCTCAGCGTCTTGATACTCCTCGTCCTCGTCTCGGTCAGTTTCAGTGTCGTAGATCAAGGTTGTTGGTCGAGTGAAACGTCGTTCCTCTTTGGATTCTGATTCTTCATCGGAACAAATCCTGCCTGTTGATATAGCATAGCATTCTTCTTGTTCTGGTGTACATTCCGGTTAGTCGATCTTGTAAGTGATGCTTACACCATGTGCTCGTAGAACAATCGTGTGGTTATACACATCAATCACTGCTCTAGCTGTGTTAATAAATGGTCTTCCAAGGATAATCGGGATGTTTATGTCCTCATGGATATCCATTACCACGAAATCCGTCGGAAAGAAAATTTTGTTAACTTGAACTAAGACGTTCTCAGCTATTCCTTTTGGGTATCTAACTGATTGGTCAGCTAGCTGGACAGTCATCTTAGTGGGTTTCAAATTTTCAAGTTCTAGCCTCTTAAATAGGGAGTAAGGCATAAGGTTAATGCTAGCTCCTAAGTCGGCTAAGGCGCTGATATCTCCGGATTGGTAAATAGAACCAGGGAGTATGAATCTACATGTGTCTCCTAGTTTTTCGGGAAGGCTATTCTTAAGTAGGGCTGATGTTTCAGAACTAAGGGGAATGTTGTTTACTTCGGGCAGTTTATCCTTAGTGGACAGCAATTTCCTAATATATTTATTACGACCGGGAACTCTAGACATGGTATCAAGGAATTTTCCATCTAACTTAAAGGATGATAATTTCTTAGGTTGGGCTTTAAGTCTAGCGGGATAAGGGATTCTAACCTCTTTGTTCATGGTCGGAGTGGTTTCCACAGCTGGTATCTTGATTTTTGGTTCTTCCTTTACTGGTACAGCAACAGGAGGTGGAGTGGCTGCTTCCTTGGTGGTAGTGAGTTGCTTTGCTTCTTCAACATGTGGGTTGTGAACCGTGTTGCTAGGCAAACTTCCTCTAGGTCTGTTATCAAGACGTTGTGCCAATTGTCCAATTTGAGCTTCCAAATTACCAATTGGTTTCTCATAAAGAGGTTGGCTTGATCTTGTCTAGCGGACGTCTTTTGGTTGAGTAGGTGTTGACCTTGCTTGAATTGGGTGAAGGCGTCATCTGAACTTGAAGCTGGGGCATTTGTCTTTGCAGGTTGTTCGGCGGTTTGGTTTTTTATCGGAAGTGGGTCCAGGAAATGCGAGGGGTTGGTTGTAAGGAAGTTGTGGTTGTTGTGGGTAAGGTGGGTATCTAGGTGGGTATCGGGGTTGGAAAGGTTGGTTAGTTCTTTGTGGGAATGGAGGTCCTCTAGGTTGGTTATTGTTTTGGTTGAAATCGGGTGGAAAATTCTGTGGTCGAGCGGGAAACTGAGCATAGTTATGGTGCCATCTGCTTCTTCGTATTCCACTTGGTATTCACCAGATGGTTGCGGGTTGGTGCAATGTTGACAGACTTGCACTTGGTGTACTTGGTGCTGTTGTTTCTTAAGTTCTCCAAACTGTTTGACAAGTGAGTCCATTTTCTCCGTTAATACTTTAAGTGCTTCAACTGGAACTGGATTCGATGCAGCGATAGGTGCTGAAGATGTTGAGTGATCTCCAGAGTTCCAATCATGGTGATGCATAGTCATGTTCTCTATCAGGTTCCATCCTTCTTCGTCGGTCTTTGCCATGAAGCTTCCTTGTGCAGCAGCATCGAGGGTGGTTCGGTGGTTAGGGTCTAAACCATTGTAGAAGGTACACAATTGTGCGGATTTGTCGAGACGGTGATTGGGGCATTTCTTTAAGGCTCCTTTGAATCGTTCCCATGCGGTGTATAATGACTCATCAAAAGCTTGTCGGAAATTCATGATGTCATTTCGGAGTTTGGTTTGTTTAGAGGGAGGAAAGTATTTGGTTAGAAACTTTGTTGCCATTACCGTCCATGAAGGGATAGAGCCGGTCTCTAAACCTTCAAACCATGTTTGCGCATGATGAGTGAGCGAATAAGGGAAAAGATACAAGCGGATTGTGTCTTGGCTAATTCCGTTTTGTTTGTAGGAATTTGAAAGAGATATGAACTTGTCGAGGTGAGAGTTGGGATCATCACTTGGTAATCCATGGAATTGACAGTGGTTTTGGATTAGTTGGATGATGTGGTGTTTAAGCTCGAAAGATTGACCAGGGGTTTCAGGGTAGAGAATTGGTCCTCCTCTTCCCTCGATAGAGGGTTTACTGTTGTCAGCGAGAGTGATGCGTTCAGCCATTGCTTGTCTAAGCGTGGATTGCTTCTTTTCTTGTCGAATGGTACGTATTATAAGTTCTGGATCAGTGAAATTAAACAGTGGTGCAGATCTAGGGGAACATGTCATACACTAAAGAGAAACAGACAATAAAGGAAAAATAATAATAAAGAAAATATTTTTGTTGTTTTTTTTTTAGAAGGTTTTATCCTAAGGGTTTACTAGAATTGGGATTGGTTGGGCCTCTATATCGGACAGTTAGTCTCCTCGGCAGCGGCGCCAAAAACTTGATGCGTCCTTTTACGGACGATCGGTGGGTGTTTTAAAATTTATAATTGCTGGGGTCTAAGTGTGACTTACTAATACTGAACCAAAGGCTAGTAGATGGTAAGTATGACCTAGAGTCCTTCTTAAAGAGAAACTGAATTGAAACGGAGGTGATCCAATCAATCTTTCTTTTCTAGTAAAGGTTTTAAAAGAGTGCGTTGGGGGTTTTGGTTCAGTTAACTAAGTAAACTAAATAAAGCGAATAAAAGATAATGATAAATCAGATAATAAAGGAGTATTTCTTGTGAGTTCATTAGCTTATAATGTGGGACGATGACTTATAGGGAAAACATTTACTAAATTTGGAATGTTCACTAGACTTGGTAGTTTACGGTATAACCGATAGATTCCTTATTATTCGGTTATCAACTAATATGTCACGAGGAATCACGGTGTCATGATTCTGATAAGACAGACAATGCTCAACTCTCCACACTCTTCTATGAGGGAGTCAGTGGCCCTTATTATCGAACGTATTTGCTCGTGGGCGAAGGAATAGAGTAGCAAGTCCACAACAGGTCTAACCGTTCTTAATACCATAAAGACTACAAATCCAGCAGACAACTAACTTAGAAAATGTGTTCGGACTTAGTTGATCAATTCCGATTAATGAAATTTAAGCATGGTAAGCGAAGGTAAGTGTTGAAGTTTCTTGCGTACCTTACTTTAGATTTCACAGGTCAAGGAAGAGTATCGTTTTAAAGTGGAATTTAAACTTGCCTTTCTCAATACAATTAACAAATCCCTAGGTTTTCGTAAATGGTTATTTAGCCTGTAGCCTACCTAATCTAATCTAATCTAAACTAACTAATATAATTAAAATGCTAATTAAAATGCTGACGGCTTTTTGCATAAAGTTAAACCCAGACCATGTCAGAAAATGCTATGGTAATCCACAATGTATTTAATCGTTTACCGATGTTTCCATTGTGGGTTTAATTGCTTCGCGATGTTTACATGATAAGTACATTGTGATTATAAGTGTACAATACTCATGGCAATTCCACGTAATCACATTGCATTTTATGATGCTTGCATGACGTTACAATTAAAACCATAGTTTTTACACAGATAACTATTGACCAAGTATTAAGGTTCGCGACTCCTCTTTAGAAGGTTACAATCACGTTTGTTAATCGAAAGGCGAATATAAGTTTTAGGTGTAAAATTGTAAGATAAGTCCGTTCATAAAGTTTCCATTTCAATAGTGTCGATCCATAATACAACTACCTTCGGTCGTTACCGGCTTCCATGCGTTTGTACTTTGCTCGAAAGCATTTCCAGCACTATACCAAGTAAACAGTCGAATAGGGGCCGTCATATTATTTCACGACGCATTTAAAGTCATCCCACAAATATATACGCTAACTACATCACAACAAATACAATAGTAATCTACTCGCTAATCATGAAATAAACGATCTCTAGCATAATTAAAGTATACATATTTAATTAAGATAGAAAAGGATAGAAATAACCGAGATTAATATGCGAGAAGGAATAGACTTGAATTAATAAGAGTTGCTCCAAGCGTACACCAAAGATTACAAATACGTTCCTCACCAAGGATTACAAGCACGTTCCTTGCTTCTATTTTAACTAGCCTAATACTATTTTAAAGTAAGAAAATAAAGAAAGAAAGAAAAGCTAGAAGCTATAGAAAGAAAGTGTGTTTTTCCAAGGTATGGATGGTGCATTTTGCAAATGAGTCTCATGCCTCCTATTTATAAGAGAGACTTGGTGCATTTTAGCAAGTTAAGGCTCACAATAGCAAAAGGTGGAAAAGGTGGTGGCACAGGCTACGTAAAGTTGCGTAAAGGTGGTGCACGAGGTACGTAAAGTTGCGTAAAGGTCTAGCACCGGGTACACGCAAGGACCAAAAAGTAGGAACCGTGCAGGGGTTGGCAGCCTGCGGTGGCTAGGTGGCAGCCAGCAGCAGCTAGGTGGTAGCCGGCGGCGGCCTGGTGGCTGGCCGGCGGCGGCTGGCTGCTACCTGCACCGGTTCGTCGCCTGTTGCCTCGTTTCTCGATTCGTGCGTGTTTTCTTCGTTATGCCTCCGTTTGCGTCGATTATTTTTTTGTTGGATTCGTAATTCAAAAACGAAGACTTTAGTGAAAAGATATCCCAAAAACATGTCTCTGAACTTTAGATGTGTTGTGCGAATCGTTTGGATCTTCCGGCGTACGTAGAATCTTCGTTCTTCGTCCGTTTTTGTTGATACTTCTTCTGTTGGATTCGTAATTTGAAAAAGAACATCTTGGTTGAGATGGATGTTGGTGATGGGCACATTTGTCTTGAAATCTCATTTTGGTGCCTTGAATCTTCAAACGTGTGTGGAATCTTCATTTTTAATCCGTTTTGCTTGATTTTCATCGTGCAACCTTGTTTTGACCATCTTGGCATAATACTATTGTTTTGTTATGTTTTTGAGTTAATATGCCAAGAATCGTTCTAGAATGAGAGAGATATCGGTAGTAAAAACGACACTTTTTACGCGATATCAGGCTTCAGTTTAGCTTGTATATTGAAGATAGCTCAGGGAAGTTTCTGTTCACTTCTTTTCTATTCCCTATGTTATTGTTTATTTTTCAATGAGGACATTGCATACTTTTAAATGGGGGATGGGGGGAAAAGAAGTCTGTTTGTCCTTAAGATATGAATGGTAAATATTGGCAAATTTTCAAGCTAAAGGGCATTCTACATGTTAGTCATTTTTCAGCCAAAATTTTCTTTTAAAATTATATTCTATGTAAAGTTTAGCGAATCTTGTAACACATTTTGGGAATGCAATGGATGAAATGAATTTAATTTTTAAATATTAGATAGTTCATTATGTGATGTATCGATAGGCAATTTATTTGTAAGTTATTGAGCTGCTAAGAAATTTAGTACTTAAAATAGGAATTATCCCAAGAGGATCTTTTAGCAAGGTGCGACCTTATTCTTAATTCTTATTTGATAGCGTGTTATAATCCATAATTTTGGGATCCTAATTATCATCTTTTGGGAATATACTGGGTGTTGACTCCTTTGTTGTTCGAAAGTACAGACCTGGTTTCCGTCAGTATATTTGTCACACCCCCAATTTAATGCTTTGCGGAAGCGACTGTTTTGGGGCGTGACTAATCAATAATCAAACCCAAAGTACAAGCAAACGACTCTAAATGAGACGTTGAAGAAAAAGTTACATTAATACATAACTTTTCAAAAGTAATACATCATTGATGAGTTCGCAACAGGTTTTGTTAGATTTTAAGTACATAATCATTATACAAAAGATAATGCAAGTAAAATCTTCATATATGTAATTGCATGCGACTCGAGCTACTAAAGCATATCCTGCTGGGCCATCTGTACTGATCAACCCTACTGTTGCTGTGTACCTGAGAATGCATTACTAAAACAGGTCAACCAAAAGGTTGGTGAATCTCACAGGTTTATAGTAAGTAACAGTTTGAACACATTAGCTTGTAAAATCATTGAGTAAATATTGCACAGTCGCAATAGTTTCCGTATACATTGCCATGAGCACCATAGTCGAAGCTTAACAATCAGTGTTTTTGCCCTCGTGAATGCTAATCCAAACATTCATATGTAACGAGTAAGAAACACCCATTTATACCTGTATGTTCGGGGTAGTGCGTGCTACCCTGGGTGAGGATTGTCAGTCCTAATGGATCCATTTACTAGTACTCGCGCTTAAGACCATAACTGACGACTATGATTAAAGGGACTTCATTGGATTAAGTAACCTCATGCAATCGATATACCAGTAAATCAGTTTGTAATCAAGTGTGTAAGTACATGTGTTCGAGTAAAACAAGTAATGCATCTCCCCCAAATGTGAAAACAGTAAAAAGTGGGGCTGTAAGACTCACCTGTAGAGCCAGCAAATCCTAATGTGCGTACGTATTCCAACAGTAATCTCCTAACGTCCTAAACACGCAAGATTGTATGTTTGTAAGTGTACGCGTCATGATTCGTTTGTTTAGTTGTTCGTTAAGTTAATTACTTAGTTTGCAAAAATGTACGACTCGTGGTTGTCGGGTTACAATTATATTTCAAAAATATAATTAAGTTTGTTCGTATTAATATACTTCATAAGTTATCCTAACGTATCGTATTGTATCCGAATATTAATAGTTTTTATTTTTAACAATCTGACCAAAAACTACAGCTCACGCGATCGCGTGATATACTCGGCCGATCGCGTGATGTTTCCCTTGACCCGATCGCGTGACCTCCTCGGCCGATCGCGTAACAATACCCATGACCCGATCGCGTGAACTCTTTCGGCCGATCGCGTGACAAGTTAAAAATGTTGGTTTCTTTTGTACATCACGCGATCGCGTGATAGCATGAAATAGCAAAACGGGTTTTTCACTTGAAAATGACGCGATCGCGTCATTTGTTTCAGGCACTGTAGCACCTTCGTGTTTAACAGAACCAGTTCGTGATGTTTTTCAAATTTTACCATGTATAAGTTTCCAATCTTTCATAAAATGGTTATAAACAAGTTTTAGGAAGTATTTAACGTAAAAAGAAGTACAAAGAATTTGTTTTTCCTTATAATGATTTATGAAGAAAATGATGATAATGAAGCTCAAGATGATGATAATGATGCTGTGAAGATGATGATGATTATGCTACTGTTGTTGCTCCTTGTTGTTGTTATTGTTGTTTGGAGATGAAAACCGAGAGAGAAAAGAGAAGAGACCGAGATAGATAGATCAGTGTGTTTGTGTTTGTATTACATTATTGGGGTCGGGTGTATAAACCGGCCTCAATTATTGTAGGTTGTTGGTATTTTTCGCCCCGTGTTTGCGTACCCGATCGTTAAATAGTATAATCCTTTAAAATGATAATTTTCTAAATATTATTTCGTATATGATTTTAATTGAAATATTTGATAAAAATACTTCCGATGAGATATAAAAATATATCTTAGTTTAACTTGAAATACACGGATAGTTTTCTGTATTTAAAATGTATCTAAATAATTTTATGAGTACATTATTATTATTCTCAATAATAATACTTTATTTGAAAATGTTTTTCACCAAATCTTAATTTGGGTTTCTGCGTTCTACTAGATTTATGTACGTGTGATTATTATATAATCGTTTCGGGTTTATATATAAACATATATATATAATACTTGTGTACTTGAGTATTGACACGTCTGTAATTACGTGTTTTAAAAGTTCAAATTAGGAGCTAATTTTTGGGTTATTTTGACCGGGTGTCACAATATTTTATGTAAAAAAAAAAAAGAGTACAAATGACTCATGAATTGTAAAACCAAAGCCAAGATATGTCGCTCTGTTGTACTGAGGCACAGACCTGTCACCAATGTCTTGGTTTGAAAAATGATTGATTTATTGGGTTGTTCATTATTTGGAGAATTGTGACACGTTATTTGTATGAGAGTATTTTGCTATTGAGAATCAGGGGTAAGGCCTGCTAGAATAATAATAAGTTGAGCTCAATATCTGAACTTTAGATTGTTTAAGTGGACAACAATATTTGTAATCTGGGTGAATTATCTTTTATGCCAAATAATAATGTATTAGAAGTTGTTTCCCTTAAAAAATTTCTTGATTGCTAAGCATTAAGGTAGAATCAATTTTAAGGTAAGAATTTGGTTTTCCGAATGCTGTGTAGTATGTAAGTCCTTTAGCACTTTTGTTTGCCGTTCATATAGAAAGTTTAAAAGTTTTTAATAGATGCTCTACTTTAGGGCAAGTAGGATTCAAGTGGGGGATGTTTTATGAACGCCAAAATGTACTACATTATAGTACTAATTAACTCCTTGTTCAGATGAATTCTTTTGCATTTAGTGTGAATAAGATAATGATTTCGTTCATATTTGCATATAGGAATTTATTGGAGCTTGAATTGAAAAAGAAGCGGAAAGCGAGCTAGTATTGAAGAAAAAAAGTTAAAATGTTTGAAGTTTGAAGAATAAAAGTCGATGGCTGAAAAAGTGTAATTTTCAATCCATACGGCGGATGGATTATTCCATCAGGCGTATGGAATGCTGGGCTGGACTGGATCAGACGCGGGGCATCAAAACTGGGCTTTAACATCCATCCGGCGGATGGATTAATCTATCCGGCGGATGGATCGCCCTAAATACTTCATTTTAGCTTCATTTTGAGGGTTATCACCCTAGTTTTCTCTCCAGCCGATTTTCAATCAATTCAAGACCATTTCTAGAGCATTTCAAAGGATAGGAAGCAAGAAGAATCGAAGGTTTTCTTTAGTTCAATTATTTCTTCGGTTTCTCGGTTCGAATACTTTAATCTTTTTCAATTGATTATGATTTCGGTTTCATTTGTGAATCTGAGTTTCTGTAACAATATGATTGGCTAAGTCTTTTATGTATTTACTTAGATGATGATACTTAGATGATGGTTTGATTATTGATTTGCGAAAGATATTGGATTTTATGAATGTTATTGTGTTTACTTGTTGAACCTTGGTTATTGATTGATTATTAGTGATTACCTAACTTGATTTTATGATTGATTGAGATTGAATTCCTTTTAATTATAAGATTATTGATGATTGTTGGTTTAAATTGACGATTATCACTGAATATATTGAGTTTGACAGGTTAAGGTTAATAATCGGTGTTAATCATCAATGAACAAGATAACTATTATTAGTTATAGACTTTGTTGACTCAAGTCATAAAAGTAGATCACATAAACGGCGTTGGTTTAATTTAGAACACAATTCGGTGGGCAGCGTTACTTGAATGTTAACGTGTTGAAAACAACTTTGTGTCTTTCTTAATTATGTTAGATTAATTTACCTCGGGAAGGGAATTATCTTATTTGTTATATCGCAATAAAATCCATGTTTGAAGCAAATCAATAAAGTGATTATCGGATTCTAAGGAAAGTAGTCTAAGTGAATACATTTCCGTTATTATCCAAATCAAGTATTCTTTATTTGATTAATTGTTTTAATAATTTATTTCTTTACTTTCATTTTAATTTAAGTTTTATTATTAAAAATCACTTTTCATAATTGTCAGTCAATTGTTCGAACGGAAATAAAACGTTTCCCTCTTTTTATCTGTTTTGATTATTTGTATCAATTTCCATTTTATTTGAATTAACATCCGTTCCTTGTGTTCGATCCGGACTTATCGTACTATACTATTATACGATCAGGTATTCTTGCCTGAGTTGTGTACTAGCAAGTAAGGTAATTTCCATTTTAAAACTAAAGCCCCGTTTACACGACATCAGAGTGGAAAGACATTTCCACTTTTGTTGTTAGTAGGAAACACAAGTTATTTCAATGAAGAAAAACATCTTCTATATAATTTGTAAGAACTCCATTCTTAATTATAGTTGTTCGTTTTATAGGAAACACAAGTTTAACCAATTAAGGAAAACATTTCCTAAATAATAGTAGTTATTCATTTCGTAGGAAACACAGGTTTATCCAGCTAAGGAAAACATTTCCTAAATAGTTACTAGTAGGAAACACAAGTTAATCCAACTAAGGATTAACATTTCCAAAGTAGTTGTTTGTAGGAATATACTTCCTAATAAGTTTTGTGGGAAGACATAGACTGATCCCCCAAAGGTGAGCTAAACCTTGCGGGTTAAAGTAACACGACTTAACCCTATAACCAAACCACGACCATCAATTGTTGTTTGCCTAAAGGACATGTAAGTATACGCTCCAAAACTGTGGGAGGGTCGTCACGGCGATATTACTATCCGTATACTCAGCGGCTAGAGTCACCTAGCTAATGGTTATAGTCTGTAGCCATAAGGAATTTTATGCGCTACATTGTAAGTCTGGGTCCGTACTAGGATTCGTTGTCTAGTTCCCAAAATAGTATGAAAACACTATTTCATAAACATACAGTATTCATAAAGACTTAAAAGCATTTATAAATAATAAACACATATAGTAGCAAAAACTATTTGCTATGTTTTTCACCCCTAGTTTTGAAAGCAGTAAAACAGTTAAAAATAGGGGCTGTGAACTCACTGTAGGTGCGATGATGTGAGAGCTAGCAGATGATAGTAACGTCGCCCAAGTAAGGTTCTCTTAACGACCTATACGCAAGAGATGTATTAATATAAGTACTTGGCGGTTTGTCAAATTATGTTAATAATTGGATTGTTTTGAAAGATCGTTGATTTCAAAGTTGTGTGCGATTCGTCAGTGATGATATTCGGAAATTTGTTTGTTACGCATTCACGATTTGATGATTGTGTCGTATATAATAGTTGTGCGAATATTTGTTGTCCATACGTATATATATAATTATATATATATATATATATATATATATATATATATATATATATATATATATATATATATATATATATATATATATATATATATATATTATAGTCATTGTGTATGTAAAAATACATATGTTTCCAAATTGTTTGCGGATATCTCTATCCGAATGTATATCCGTATAAAAATTGCAGTCGAGTGTGTAGGTATATATTACATATACATATGTATATATAGTTTGTATACATATAACATTTGTTACATATATATATATATATATATATATATATATATATATATATATATATATATGTATATCTATATATATATATATATACGTATGAATATAGTCGTTATATATATGTAAAACGTAAGTTCCTTCCGTTAGGAAAAATATTCAATTTATCATCGTATGTATATATAATAAAAGTTTGTTGTTATATATAACATAATATTCCACACAATACATTTCACTCGTACGCGTTTTACTTCATTTATTTTGTTCACAAAAATTTTCATTTGAAATAATTTTTGGTGTACACTGGGTTGTACTACTGTGACGAATTAAAACTAAAGTACGTGATCGGGTAAAAGAACGCGGTCGCGTATTGTTATAAATTTGAGACCATACCCAATCGTGTATCTCATCTTACCCAATCGGGTAAAGTACCAATATTGATGCTCTTACTACACAGTTGCCATCCTTACCACAATATATCAATTATTGCTAATAACATATTCTTGTTATGGTGACCAACATAATTAATGAGGTAATGTAATGGTCAATTTGGAAAACTATTAATCCTTGATATCACGATATTTAATGTCAAATGGTGTGGTCACAATTTTTGAGAACCATACCCATCCGGGTACAAACTTTCACCCATTCGGTTATATTAACTTCACCCGTCCGGGTGTCAACACATACCCGTTCGGGAAGGACACCTTACCCGTTTGGGTTTGGTTCCTCACCCGTTCGGGTGTCGTTTTTACCAGTACGATGCTCTGTTTTTGTATTCATTTCGGTCCAGTTCTTGAGTACATTAGTTATAATCTTCTGCATACTAACATCTAGCTTAATTATAGTCCGTTTCCTCATCATTTTAGGGTTATTATCTCAAACAATTAGGACACTTTTCGTACTAACTTTTGTGTACATATATTTAGTTTATTTTTCTTTGATTTTGGTGTTCAATCTTTCACACTATGTAATGTTAACATAATATAACAAGTTATATTCACTATACTCAAAGAAATTTACAAAATTTATGTATGAAATTTCAAGTTTAAGAACCTCACAGTGAGACTATTATGGTGATGATGATGTAGCTGTGATGATGAAGATGATGGAGAAGGGACGATGAAGATGAATGTTGTTTCTCTGCTCTTGTTCCTTCCTCTACTTCTGCCGATTGATCCCAGAGAGAAAAAGAAAAGTTTGGTGGTAGTGAATTATTGGATTGTGTTTGTGTGTTTGATCAGGAGGGAATGGGAGTATATAAAATTGTATACAGATTTAATTTGTCAAAGGGAGGCATGGCTCAGTACGATTTATGTCTCCTAGATATTTTAGTTTGGTTAAGATTTTGGTATTTAACCCGCTAATTTCGTGTACGGGTCCATTTATATCAAATTTAAAATTTGATATTTGTAAATTTATTTTGAAATATTGTCCCAAATACTTCATTCGAAATAATAAAAATAAAGTTTTAATTATTTTGGTTATCGGGTATGTTTTGTATTGTTTTTGTTGCGTATAATATGTTTTATATAAAATGAATAAATATTTTCGTTTGATTGTTATTTCTCATCGCTTGCGTATTATTTTCGACCAAATAACTATTTAAAATAGTTTCGCGTTACTTCAAAAATTTGTATCACCAACAATCATATTTACTTTGTCGGGTTCGTTCCGATAATTTTTGTACGTAATTATAAATAATTACGAAATTCGTAATACTTTTGTATTAAAATTTGTGAGTACGCTAGACTTATCTCACATCAATAGTTTAGTTTTTCATTTTTGTAGGGAATTAGCGGAAGAAATGCACGTGATCAGTGGTAAAATTATACCGTAATTGGAGGAGTGTCACAATCATACACTCGAATTCTTATAGATTTTGCTTTCCACAAATCTTCAGTCTCGCTTTCAGGAATAAACACAACTTCAGCTTCGCCTGTAGCTTCAACATATGCCCAATATTGTAATCTTCTCAAGAAGTTTACCGGAAGTTTCTCCAGAGGATTATACTTCAATGTCTTTGGAGATTCGTACACAATGTTAACCCAGGGCCGGTTGGACAATGGATTTATCCGATTTCTATAAATATACCTTGTCCCTAGGTTTGGTCTCAGAAGATAAAATTGTTTGATGTAGACCTCTTTTCTCAAAACCCTTTGAACTCTATTCGCCAATTCATTATCAGTGGGATTGATAATATTCAATTGCGCCAAGTGAATAATCTCGCAGTATGGTAAAGTACTCAAAATCTTGAAGCTCCTAATGAAATACTGCATCCCATCTTTTCTTTTAATCACAATCACTTTATTCACCTCGTCGTACTTCCAGTTGAGTATAAGACCTTTGCATCATTTGCTGCTAGTTTTGTAAAACTTGCAGGTCTTTAAAGTATCAGGTTCAGCAGTTGTGGACGAAGACGGTTCAGCTTCAGAAGTAGGAACTGCAGACGATTCAGTCTTAGTTGTTGTAGATGGTTCAGGTTCCGAAGTGGGAGCTGTTGCAGATTCAGGCTCAACAGCCTCTTCAGTATCAGAAAGCTCCATCTCTTCTCCTAAGTTTACCTCACCAGCATTCACATAATCATCATTGACATTTTCATGTTCAACATCAAAATCTTCATCCACATTCGAATCATGAGCAGTTTCGCGTTCAGGTGACTCAGCATCGTCATATAATCGACTTCGAAGATACTCAAGGTCGGCATCAGAGTAGTCAACGTTCAACGGTACTGGTTGACCTGGATTTTCAACAGACGAAGCAAAATAATCCAAACGAATATTTTAATTTATAACATAATCAATTATATTTTCAGGTTCAGAGGGAGCCGTAGTTGTTGTTTCCAAGGCATGCAAGCCTGACTCCCCCGGAACAACAGATGCAGCTTCCAGTTCCAAAAGTCTAGATTCTAAAGCCGGAATCCTGGAAACCTGAAGCTCTAGCTCAGCAACCCTAGCAGCTTTGATCTCTAAATCTTTGATTTGCTGCGCTTGAACTTGAATGAGTGCAGATTGATCGTCAAATCTCTTATTCATTTGTTCCACACACCCTAGAAGTTGCTGTAAAACTGTTGGTGGTGGTTGTTGATCGGCAAAAGTATCAATAACTCTGGGATGGCGATGTAACGGAATTTCCTCAGTCTCAGAACCAGAATCGGCCGCCCGAGTTCTCTTCCCAGCTCTTGGAGGTATGTGAACCCTCCCTTGTGACATCCTCATTAGAATGCCCTAGAAACGCTGAGGATTCACCAACTGAATACCTGCTAAAGTTTCCGGTGGAGGGACATCACCCTCCGAATCCGCAAGTGTGGGACCACCATCATCAGCTTGATCACCAGCAACCTGTTCGTCCACATTCTCAACATTCTGAAAATTGCCAATATCAACTAATTGTTCCTGAACCTCGATATTCACAAATTCTTCCTCATTCACCGGCTGCTGAGGAGCAACAATATCCAATAAGCCATCATTTGGCGCTGCCACATAGTTTTCATTGACTATGTGGCCAAAAAGCTCGACATCGGGAAGTTGTTGCTGTCCCTAGGGCGGTGTTGCACAATCGTCAAAAACCCTTAATAACATTGGTTGTGGCAACAATTGTGATATATGATCGTCCGGAATCCCTAGATTCAGGGAATTCAGGATCAGCTGTACAAATCGTGGATACATAAACCACATATCATCTCCCGACTGAATGTAATCGATAATGTTGTTGAAGATGTAGCTCGAGAAGTTATACGGTTTGTTGTATACATAGGATAGCATGGCTGAGATCGTAGAATAGCTCATTCCATCATATCCAGCTTTGCGCGAAGACATACAAACTATAATGATGTGTGCTAGATATCTCGAGACCCTGCTCAAATGTTGTTTGCGATACTGGTCCGGAGGAATCTCAAGATAGCCCATGCGGTTTAAACCGCCAACGATAAATGCATTCTCAAATTGAGTGGGCATCTCCGTAGCATCATCAAAATGAAGAACAACGCGAATTGTGTCTTCGGTAACAACAATTTGATGACCAAGTATAGCATTCAAAATCATGCGTTGGTTATTCTCCGTATAGATGACAGCGTTCGTCCAAAAAGCACTGACTTGATTCAAGAAGACTGGAGGATTGGCAGTGATGGCATAATGAATCCTCGATCGCCGTAGAAAATGAATCATTGGTCGGAATGGAATCGAATTCACATGCGTCTCATTCAGAAAAGCCACAATATTGTGCCTTCGGTTCGTTCGCGCAGCATACGCAACAAGATTTGTCAATTGTAGACTGAATAAGACTGAACATATACAAAGATATAGTGTTATAGAAAAATGTTCAAACATTACGACAAAAAAATATAAAAAACTCAAAACTCTAAATTATTAGCGACACTCGGGTGAGTGTCGCTGGCTACAGGTGCAGCACTCACGTGAGTGACGCTGGCACACAATCAAAATAATGAAGCGGCACTTAAGCTAAGTGTCGCTTTTCAAGAAACAATTCGGCGGCACTTAGTTAAGTGACGCTAGGAAATCAATATACAGTATGCGGCACTTAAATAAGTGACGCTGCCAATGCAAAATCAAATTAACCGGCACTTGGTTGGGTGACGCCAAGTACAGTTCTATTCAACGTGCGGCACTCAGTTGAGTGTCGCTGGTCAGAAATAGGCAAAGTATGCGTCACTTGAGTAAGTGACGCAAGTCGTTTCAAATTACCAATTTTGCAACACTCAATCGAGTGTCGCAGCAAGTGACGCAAAGATGAACACGAACCCAGAAACGATGAAACCCAGAAAACACGAAGAACCAAGTTTGGGGTTTTTGAAATCCAGTGTAACCACGAGGTGCGGGTAACAACAACAACCAAAACACACCCTTTTTACACACATATAACACCCACACCATTCTCGAATTTCATCGTGTACACAAAACCCTAAAACCCGTAATATACATAACGATTAATCGATAAATACACAGTGAAATAAGGTAAAAATTATACCAAAAGATGCGGAGTGATGAGAGTAACAAGAATATGAGGTCTGATCACGAAGAAAACGCGTCGATATCCATAGAAAAATTGAAAACCGTTCATAGTCCAAGTGTCGCTGGTTCTGGATCGACTGTCGCTAAATCAATGTGAGTGTCGCAAAGTAAATTTGAGGAGTGATGGTGTGAGTGCCGCGGTACGGGCGGTTTATATACTCCATCACTCGTAGGCGACACTCGGTGCGGCACTTAGATCAAAACTAAGCGGCATTTGGTGCGCCATTCGGTGAGTGTCGCTGTGTGACACTTAGTGAAATTTTTTTTAAAAATTTCGATCTTTTGCGTTTTGATTTCGGTACTCGAATTGACATTGACTTGTAACTTGGAGAAAATAAAAATAAAAATAAAATATAAACCAAGCACATTATTTTTGATGACGGGATTATTTTGGGTCTGGTTAGGGATCATATCGGGCCAACACAATTATTAGGAAATAGTAAGTGTTATTTCGATTACCAGTATATTTGTCCACGCTAATTTTACTTAACATATTTAAAGCAACGTTTATAAAAATTATTTCAATACGGTTATTGGTATTGTTTGACCACTTAAACATTTTGTACTTAAGTAAGTGACTTCGAATCATTTGAATCGAATCAAATCTTTATTATTAGTATGCATATTATATTATATAAACCATATTAGAATATATATTTGAAATCAAAACATGTTAGTACTTTCTATATAGAGGGTGAGAATATAGAAATATCTTTAGAACCAAGCCAGAGGTGACAGGTCAGTACAAAGTACAACATAGTCACATAAACATTGATTCGGGTTGAACAAACACCAGTTTGAACAATTAAACCAGAGGATACAGGTCTGTACTTAGTACAACAGAGTATCATGGTTAACACAATCCAGTACTAGGCAATCTTTGTATAAAATATTTTCTTGTACATTTGTACAATATTTAAGATCAAGATCACCACGGGTACGTAATAATTGTCCTTAACTTAACACAGACTACATACCTATGTCCTTTTCAAAAATATATCAGTTGAAACCAGGTCTGTATTTTCATACAACAGAGGAGACAATCAATATATTTCCCCAGATAAAATCATATTAAGGACCTAAATCATAGATCATAGCATGTTTATCATCCAAATATTAAGACTACGTGTCAAAATTTTTGAAGACTTAAAGTCCTATTTCAACTTAATGTCATACATAATAATATGTTTTATACAAAATAATATGCATGTTTGATTGTTAAGCTTTTTAGAAACTTAAGTACAAATGCCTACCAATACATCATATGATGAAGCTAATGTTTATAAAAGCTGTTTTAAATATGCTAGATAAACCTACTGACACATCAAACATGAACCTTAAAATTTCCATTTTGTGCATGTCACCTGATGTACTATCATATCCCAAGTTGTTTACAGACACAACCCAACGTCCATTTTTAGAAATGTAGCAACCTTGCATTTCTTTAATACTAATAAGTATAAAGAGTGGCTGTTGCGAATTGTTTTTTTTTTTTTTTTTTAAGAAAATAAAGCAGCAACTATACAAAGTAAAACTACCAAGTCACAAATCACTTATGACTGGGATTTTTCTTCATCCCAATCATTGAGACTAACTCATCAAATCGAGACCTCGAAAAAGCTTTAGTGAAAATGTCGGCATTTTGTTCAGAGGTGTCTATATGAATTAAGTCTATTAAGTGCTTCTCATAGCAATCCCGTATGAAATGAAAGAGAATTTCAATATGTTTAGTTTTTCAGTGTTGTACGGGATTGCGGGTGATAGAGATAGCAGCGGTATTGTCAATATGAATAGGTTAAGGTAAGAAGTAACACATAGTCACGCATTTGATGCTGAATCCAGATAACTTGGGAATAGAAACTTGCAGCAGCAATATATTCAGCCTCCGCAGTTGAGGTAGAGACCGTTGTTTGCTTCATGCACTACCATGAGACTAATCGATTACCGAAAAATTGACAACCTCCTGTAGTTGACTTGTGATCTACACTGCAACCGCCATAATCTGAATCTAAGTAAGCAGTCAGAGTGAAGTTATCTTCATTAGAGTTCCATAAACCAAGAGATGGTTTAAACTTCAGATTACTGAAAATTCGCTTGACCGCTTTCACATGAGAAACCTTCTTTTTTGCCTGAAACCTTGAACATAGTGATATAGCAAACAATATATCAGGCCGAGAAACGGTTAGATACATCAGCGACCCAATCATTGACCGATAGTCGCGTATGTTGGCATCATCTTCATCATCAGCTGGTCCAAGCTTATGATTCGTGTCAATAAGAGTCCCATAGGTCTTGCAGTCGAGTAACTTATATTTGGTTAAAATATCATTATTGTACTTTGACTGATGAATAAAGATACCATCATTAGATTGCTCAACCTGCAGACCTAAAAAGAACGTAAGAACTCCCATCGCACTTATCTCAAACTTAGATTTCATGATGTGCTCAAACTCCTTACATAGCTTCTCATCAGTTGACCCGAAATAAAAATCGTCCACATAAACCTGTACAAGCTGCAAATCCTTCCCAGACTTTTTAATGAAGAGAATGTTGTCTATCTGCCCTCGTGTAAATCCATTCTCTAGCAAATGTGATGTCAGTGTTTCATACCACTTCCGAGGAGCCTGATGAAGATCATACAAGGCTTTGTCCAACTTGTAGACATAGTCAGGATGTGTTGCATCTTCAAATCCAGGAGGCTGACAGACATACACATCTTCACGAATCTTTCTATACAAAAACGCCTATTTCACATCCAGTTGAAATAATCGAAATCCCTTATACGAAGCATATGCCAGAAATATTCGAATAGACTCCAATTGAGCAACATGAGCAAATACTTCATCGTAATCTAATCCTTCAATTTGCTTAAATCCTTGAACCACAAGTCGTGCTTTGTTCTTGATGATTACACCGCTATCATCCTTCTTTACACGGAATACCCATCTAGTTTCAATAGGGTAAGCATCCTTCGGTGCTTTAATTAACTTCCAGACTTGTAGCTTTTCAAATTGCTGAAGCTCTTCCTGCATGGTATTTATCCAGTGAGAGTGTTTTAGAGCTTCAGTAATATTCTTTGGTTCAACTTGGGATAGATAGCATGAGTCTATCCTAGCTACAAGACTGGTTAGTTGCTGAGTTGAAGTTTCTTTCACTTGACTTCGTGTTTGAATACCAGCATTTGGATCACCAATGATATTATCAGTGGGGTGATTTTTATGCACACGAGTCTGTGGAATAGCGTCGGGCACAATGACCAATTCCAAGTTATTGAGATCTCCCTCAGTTTCAACCGCATCTTCTTTCTCAAGAATAATAGCAGTTTCAGTTAAAGTCAAATAATCTGAAGCTTTTTCATCTTCCTGTTCATTAGTATAAAATGAGAATAATCCACTTCCTTTTCATCTTCCGCTTCCTCTAAAGGAGGCATGTTTGGATCGAAAGAAAGATTTGATGAAGAAGGAGCACTTCCAGAAGTGGAAGGAGCATCCGGAGATGGTGTAGAAGTAGGCGGAACATTGGTTGGTGTTGGTGTTGGTGTGGGAGTGGGAGCAGGCATGATAGTATTAGTAGGAGTGGTAGAGGATTCAGGTGCAGGAGCGGGAGTGGGTGATGGGGATGGAGTATCATGTGAAAGATCAACTCCATGAAGTAAGGTAACCACTTCATCAATTTCATCTTCCATTGGAATATTAAAGGAATCGAGAAGATCATCATACTTGAAGAACCAATCGGGTCCAATTCCTTGAGGAGGCTCAGTATATCATAAACATTTAACTTCAAAATGTTCCTCCACTCTGTCCGTTGATTTGTTAAAGACTCTTTTGTTCGGAGAGTTAACAGAAAACCCAAGAAAGAATCCTTCGGTAGCCTTGTCACCAAACTTAGAAACTTTATCCTTTGTGATCATTATCATACACGGACATCCAAAAGGTTCCAGAAACTGTAGATTTGGTTTACGGTTATTAAACAACTCATAACAAGTCTTATTCTTTTTCTTAATCGTAAGTACCCGGTTCAAAACATAGCATGCTGTGCTAACCACCTTAGCCCAAAAGATAGCAGGAAGCTTAGAGTCTGATAGCATGATCCTTGCTGTCTCTATGATAGTTCTGTTCTTTCTTTCAGCAACTCCATTCTGTTGTGGAGTTCTTGGTGCATTGAATTGATGCTCAATGCCCTTATTTAAACATTACATCTCAAGAGTATTGTTCTTGAACTCAGTTCCGTTATCACTACGCAGTCTCTTAATACTCAAATTGCATAGGTTGGCCAATTTATCAAACAAATATACCAAAATATAAGCAGCTTGGTCCTTCGAGGCAAGAAAATAAACCCAAGAAAATCTTGAGTAATCATCTATAAACACCAAACAGTAAGACCTACCACCGATACTCTTAGTAGAAACAAGCCCGAACATATCCATATGCAACAGTTCTAAAGGAGCAGCTATGGAATTCACTAACTTAGACTTATGGGACTTTTTGTGAATCTTCTCTTTGTGACAAGAGATACAATCATCTTTCAAGGCAAAGGATTGTTTTGGAACTCCATTCACAAAATCATTTTTCACTAGAAAGTTCATTTTGCAAAAATGAATGTGTTTCATACGTTTGTGCCAAAGTAGTGATTCTTTTTCCGAAGCTTTAGAGAGAAGACATGTAATCTCATTCATTATCTCAACAGTTCACATGTCCAGAATATAAGTATCATTCTTGGTGCTCGCATCAGTACCCATTCTTCAGGAATGACGAACCCAGGCTTCAGTATCACACAGTCGGTATCCGTGAAAGCTGTGGTGTACTTCTTATCGCAGACTTGTGAAACACTTAGCAAGTTGTGCTGAAGCTGTTCCACGTAATTCACCTTCTCGAAACTTACATTTCAGTTTGTAAGCGTTCCCTGACCAGAAATGATTCCACCGGTTTCTTCAGCAAATGCAACATATCCCCCGTTAATAGGCTTAACATCAGTCAATAGGGACACATTGCCAGTCATGTGTCGCGTGCAGCCACTATCTAAATACCATTGAATTTCTTTTACAAGTTCAGACTGCTGCAACACAACATCAAACAAACTAATCAGTTAGTAACGGAGACCTAAGCCTTTACAGACTTAGGTCGTCAGTGGTCATCAACAACAAGCACATCAGATAGAATTTTATTTTTAAATAAATCAGAATTATTTCCTAGATGTGTTATTGTTGACGACTGAAGAGTCAGCGATGGACTCTTTTGGTTTCCAAATCTTAGAAGATTCAGAAGTTGGCTTAACAGTAATGTTGGGTTTTGGTTTAGGCTGAGGATTTTGAACAACATTATTTTGCTTTACAACAGGTTTGGGAGATGTGGAGTTACGCCTAGAAGATGGATTTGAGAAAGAATTTCTATAAAATGAATTTCTAGGCATATTTCTCCCAAAACGCTGATGTGAAAGTTTGGGACAATCACGAATCAAATGTCCTTGTCTTTTGCAGTAAAAACAAGAACGTCTCTCAACAAACGGTTGAGGATGAGGATCAACTGATGAAGGTCTAAAGGGTGAAGCATTACCTGAACATGTACACTTGTGTGCACAAGTAGAAGTAAATGCTTGTGTAGATGAAGAAGTTGAAGTAGAAGGTTTGTCATTTAAAGGTTTACATTCTTTTCTTTCTTTAATATTTTCACAGGAGTCTGTGAATCTATTGGAGATTTTTCTTTTAAAACCTTTTCTTTACCCTTATTATTTTGAACCTTAATCGCAGGTTCATTAGTTAAAATGATGTTTTCGGGTTTGACCTCAACCTCTTCAACCTTTTTGTTTTCCAAATAAGTGAGATCCTTAATCTCAACTACCTCCTTAGTACTAACTGGAGGTGTACTCGCAGCCTTAACAAAAGTAGGCCTAACTGAGTCGGCCTTTTTAGATGGCACAACGGCTGGTTTCTTGGTACTGACTGAAGCATCATTATCAGTACTTTTAATGACTTCTTTATCAGATTTTATGTCTACTTTAGATGCAAAAGTAGGCACAAAGTCTTTGATGTCATCCTTAACAGGCATTTGGCAATAATCACTTGGAGGGGGAACTTGGTGATATCCAAGTCCATCTTTACTCTTTGTGTCAGTGCGTTGCTTGTGTATGATCTCATCAAAGACAACAGAGGATGTTGAAAAATTTGAGAGTTTTCTTTTTAAATCGACAATTTCTGCCCGAGATTCAGCAAGTTCCTTATTCAGTAAGGAAATCTCTTTCAAGTAACTATCTATGGCATCTTGCTTACTAAAAATTTTGGCTTTTAAGGCCTTTGTTTCAGACTGAGAGGCTTCAAGTTTCTATCAAAAAGAGTTTCATTATGTTTCAAAACTTTATTCTCCTCCATGAGTTTATTGATGTTTTCCCTCAAATTATCAGCATCCTCTTTATATCTGTTTAAAGAGTTAGTTAAAATAATGCATGAAACACAAGAAAATGGTTCAGCATCAACCTCAGGGGTAATATGAACCATGAGAGCCAGTTGATGTAGCTCTGCTTGTGCCGTCCAATCAATTGAAGAAGGTTCGAAAACAATCAATGCATTATCAGTATTGGTTTTCTTCTCTTTCTCCTGCGACTTAACATCAGGATAAGGCGTCTTTGGCGGAGAAGGCTTGCTAAAACCGGTTGAGAGTTGCTTGGGTTTCTAACATTCTCTAGCGAAGTGCCCATAATTCTGACAGTTGTAACACCTCACTTTACTCTCATCAAATCCAAAACCAGATTTCCCATCTCCTTCCAATTTCTTGCGCCCGATACGCTGCAAAAACTTCATTGCCCTTCTTGTGAGCATTGCAAAGTTCCAGGTTAAGTCCATTTGTTCCAGATCATCCTCATCGATCTGAGCGTAGTCTTCTTGAGTTAATGCCAAAGTGTTGCTTTGCTGCGTCACTAAATCCTTGTATGAGCTCAGAAATGCTGAATAAATTGCAGCATGCTCTTCAATTTCAGGTGAGGTGGAAGCTTGAGCTTGAGGTTGAGTTTGAGCCCCACTGGGTATACCTTGTGAAGTGTAAGTGGAAAAACCAGTGCGTCCACTTCCAAAGCCGGAGTAGGAAGATGTAGAACTTCCATCAGTGATAAAGGTCATTCCTCCATAGGATTGACCTGCATTTACCTTCCCTCCATACAAACTAGGATCTTGAACTAACCCTCCCGATTTACATTCCTTCTTCTTCAACTCCATAGCATGAGCTTGAAGTATACCAACTAAATCATCCAGTTGCATTGTTTCTAGCTCTGGATCTTCTTTCAAGAATTGTACTTTGATCTCCCATGCTTTTGGTAATGCATCCAAAAGCTTTTTGTTTATTTCAAGTTCAGTGAACTTGTAACCACCCTTAGTTAGCTCACTCACCAGTTGTGAGTATCTTGTAAACATATCAGCAGCGGTCTCATTTGGAAGCAGATCAAAAAGGTCATACTGTTTCTTAATCAACTCCAGCTTACTCTGTTTGTACTTCTCATTCCCTCCACACCTAGTTTCAATCGCTTTCCAGAGATCGTAGGTAATCTCATAATGTTTGAACAATCTTAGACCTTCCTGTGGCAAGCACATACAGATTGCAGAATGCGCTTTGCGTTCTAAATCATAGTCTTTTTGTTCCTCTGGAGTCATACTCTTGATAGCTTTAGACGGTGGAACTCCTCTATAATTACCCTAAGCTGCGGGCACTCATATCGTTCTAAAATAGGAACCCACAATTCAGGAGCATGAAAGTCCAAGTATTGCTCAAAGCGAGATCTCCAGTAAGCATAATCACTATTGGCATGAAACATAGGATGTTTACTACTGCTGCCGACATCGTTGTTATGTTTTAACATTGCAGTAATACTTTGAATATTTTCTCTTTCTTGACCCATTGTTGTACCTACAAATTAAACAAGAAAACAAAAACTTGCTGATTAAGATAAAAGGCGACACTAGAGAAGTGTCGCGGACTTTTGGTGACACTAGATTAAGTGTCGCTTGGTCAAACTTAGTCAAGATCAAGTGCCGCAGAGTAGTGCCGCACTAAACCAAAAGGCGACACTCGGCTTAAGTGTCACAAAATCAAACTCAAATGTCGCAGCGAAGTGTCGCAGACAAGTGTCACAGCTAAGTGACGCTTACAAGTGCCGCTGAAACCCTAAAAGTCTCATATCAAGTGTCGCGACTGAGTGTCACAAGAAATGTCGCAGTCGAGTGTCGATGATTTGCGACTGTAGTGGTGTGACACCCCGCAATTTCGACACAATTATAAACGTGATTTGCATGCATTATTAGACTAATTCCCTACTTGAGTGAATTCACAAAGCATTTTAGAGGTAAGTCTAGCAAAGCCCAACTAGTTAATACGCGTAGTATTACGATTCATAATTAGTTATAATTATGTACACGACAATTGGAACAAACGCGACAAAAATATACGACTGTTGGTGAACAAAAATTATTTAATAAAACGAAATTATTAAAAAACATTAATGATTATTAAATATTATATCGATAATATTTACAAAGTATTATATAACGTATAAACGTTTATTTCGTAAACTGAAACGAAACAAAGTTAAAATTTTATAAACTTAACTAAATTAATTCCATAAAATATTCCATCCAATATATAAGCAAAAACGTATTTAAATATTTATCATTTAAAATATTATAGCAATTAGTAAACGGGCAAACGAACACCACACGGAACGCAAACACGGGAGACGAAAAATGGAACAAAACCCACCTCCCCACCTCCTTTTCTTTCATTCTCACTTTTACTTTCTCTCTCCATTCTCTTTTTCCTCTCATCTCTCTCTCTAAAATACACCACCACCACCATCTTAAATCATACAAAACTACACCTAAAACGTGCCGAATCATCTAGCCCATTTAGAGAAAAACGATCACGGGATCACGATCTACACTTCTACCTTTTCGGATTTCAAAACCGACACGCGTAAGTTTCCGACATTTCCCGAAAATCCTTAGATTTTGAAGTTTTCTTTGATATTTCATGTTTAATATACTTAATATAACATGTTTTAGTGTTCTTAACAACCGAAAATGTCCAAAATCAAGCATAAACTCGTTTTTACCAAGCTGTTCGTCGAACAGTTGGAAGTGTCGCTATGTGCCAAAAACAGTGCTAGCGACACTAGCTAAGTGTCGCTATGCCTAAGTGTCTCCCCTATAGCGACACTACTTAAGTGTCGCCGGAATACTTAACCAGATCCATCCTAGCGACACTACCTTAGTGACGCCATAATTGAACAAGTGTCGCCTATAGTGACACTAACCAAGTGTCGCTACTCAATTAAAAATCAAGAATCTAGCGACACTCACCTAGTGTCGCCTAACTAGTGTCGCCTATAGTGACACTAGCCCAGTGTCGCTAAAAACATAAAGTTTACAACTTTTTCACTAAGTGTTGAGACTGAGATTTTACACCTGATTTTACCCCGAAATGAAATTTCGAATGCGTTTTTACTACAGCAACATAGCAGAAATAAAAATTTTCCAAGCTGACTTGGCAGCTCGACCCTAACCAGGGGCTCTGCCCCTTGGACCCCGCCAGGGGTTGCCACCCCTTGGACCCCGCTACCAGGGGCGCTGCCCCCGGACCCCCGTACACAATTTCATACTTTATAAAAATACAACGAAACAAACATAATTATACTTCTGAAATTATGTTTTTCAAACTATCACCAGCGAGTCGTATACCTTTTCACAACTACGAAATACAAACGTAAATATTAAACGAACACTTTGGACATAACTTGGTTGTACGAACACTAGCATGGATGGTCAACTACGACATCTACATACTTATTTAAATCTCATACGTTTAGGGCATTAGGAGATTCAGGACTATACTTGGGCTTAGGCTTGCTAGCACTCGCACATTACTTAACTCAACAGGTGAGTTCATAGCCCCTACTTTTACTGTTTTAACTGCTTTGAACAGGGGTGGAAAACATAGTCAAACGCTTTTACAAACACGAACGTATACTTGTTTTACTCGAACGATTTGAGTACTTTGAACTGTTGAAACCTTACACAAAACCGGTATTTATGAAACAACATTTTCATACTATAAACGTGATAACTTTGTTTGGTAAACCGGAGAACGACCGGTGCTTTTATGTGAACGCTGGAGAATGACCAACAATGTATTTAAACTAATAGAGCAACTAATGGGTCCTACTGACATGGACCAGATCCTACTGACTTGGATCAGGGATACTGACTTTCCCTACTACATTGGTTTTACCCTTCTGACTTGGGTACTCGACCCTACTGACTTGGATCAGGGATACTGACTTTCCCTACGATTATGGTTTTACCCTTCTGATTTGGGTACTTGGATCCTACTGACTTGGATCAGGGATACTGACTTTCCCACGAGACAACTATAGGATATTGACATTCCTACGAAAACAACTATAGGATACTGACATTCCTACGAAACATCAACTATTAGGATACTGACATTCCTACGAAAACAACTATAGGGTACTGACATTCCTACGAAACATCAACTATTAGGATACTGTCATTCCTATGAAAGACAACTATTAGGATACTAGCATTCCTACTATAACTAGTACTGAACCCTGGGCAACATCCCAACAAAACATACTTGGAACTAGGATACGAACTTTCCTACGAACAACTACTTTTGTAACGTATCTGGTTTAACGATCAACTATTACAAATTTAAAACCTGTGAATTCACTCAACCTCGTTGTTGACTTTTACTATGTTTTTCAGGGAATTAGCTGCGCATGTAAGAACCGCCTGCACACATGGAACTTAGGCGACCCGTGAAGATTAGGATGCCAACTTTTGACAACTAGATTTCTTTTATATAACTAGAACTGTTTAGTCATATTTACGAAATCTACTTTTGTAACTTAAATACTTTTACATGTGCACGATTCGATGAATCGTAAACTTTGTAACTAATACTTTTGGCATCTTAATATATGTTTGATTGTAATCATATGCTCTGATACGTATGCATGTACAATGTAAATGTGGCATCCCCAGCTTATACCAATGCTTTCGCTAAACGAATTTGGGGGTGTTACAAGCAGCCTAAAACCCTAAAAATCAACTTTTTCGAAACCCTAATGAAAAATCGAAAGTCCCAGTCGAACTAAACCTACAAAAACACGTTAGAAATCAAGTTTTGAAGCTTAATCAATCCGAAAACCACGAAAAATCTTGAAAATCTTTGAAAACCTGAACCGAAAATGTTTAAAACGCGATCAATTCTTCAAGAATCACCAACGGCTCTTATACCAGATGTTAGTCCCCCATAGCCTTGGATATAGAACTGATTGGATCGATCAATCGATTGGCGGAATCAACCAATTGATGTAATAAACCAATAAATGACAAACCGAAACGAACAAATATGAAATCGAAACTTGGTATATATGATTGTAACCGATTAGTTTCGTAATACAGAAGGCCTAGTCGACAAATTGCTTCTAGGGTTTCGTCAACCCTAAAACTGAAACCTATACGTTCTATTTATACTCTAACAAAACCGACATAGCGACACTCGCCAAGTGTCGCTAACACTAGCCAAGTGCCGCTCTTGCGACACTTACCTGAGTGTCGCTCTACACTCGAATGTCGCTCTTGGCGACACTTAGACAAGTGTCGCCTAAATCTAATAAGTGTCGCTAATAATAATATTTCTATATAATTCAACTAACGACAATTACAACTCAATAAATGACGCAAGACCAACTGACTGACAAACATGTATCAACAGTAATTGTGAAGTGTTTTAAGTTGCCTAACTGATGAGACTTGAGGGACTAGAAGTATACCTACTAAATAAATAAAGCTAGTTAGAATAAGATCTATACACACATATGTATACATATCGATACACACATACACACTTATCCAAAAATTAGTTCTAAAAACTAAAAGAAGAATAGAGAAAAAGAGAGAAAATCGTGAGGGAGAAGAGAGGAGAGGAATTTAGCCCCAAACTATCAAATTGAAGCTAGAGAAGTAGAATTCATAATCTATTAACCATCTTCATTCTAAGGTATGCTTGTCTTCTTGATTATTTGACCTAGAAATTTGGGGATATGGGGGTTTGAGGGTTGGGTAGTGAATTGAGCGAATTTAATGATGGGATATGCCTAATAAGTGTTAGTTAAGCCTAGAAATTGTTGTGTTAACCTCAAATTAAACTAAAGGTTGAATTTGTGATAAGTGTTCTTCATAGCCAAAAATGGGTTATGCGGAATTCTTGTAAATAAATGATAACTCACCCAATTTGTAGCTTAAAAGAGTTGTTATAATGTTATTATGATGTTTTGATAATGATTAAAATGGTGTTAGAGTTAATCAAACCATATAAGTAGTTGTAGCTTTGTATTGGTGAAATGGTGATTAGTTTGACTAAAAAGTCAAACTGGTCAACCTAGAGGGGGAGGTAAGTTGATGATGAGAAATGTTGAATATGAAGTTTCTAGACTCTATATGTGTTGTCCAAATTTGTTGTGTGATGTTGATAGGTGCTAAAGGCGTGGCATTCATTGTTGATCTTTAAATGTTAATTTGCTTAAAATACACATGTAAAATGATATGGGGGTTATTTGAGTAATGGTTGTATGATTTCTGGATTGCATACGTGCAAGAGGTTTAATATAACTAAATGGATTTGTTTACATTTGTTTATACTTGATGATTATTGTTGATGCTGCTTTGTAGAGATTTGCTAACTTTAAGTTAGCCTAAGTTGTGCACTTGTTGCAAGTTGTAAGTTGTTGATGATTTTAGGTGCAAGTGGATTGAAGGATAAGGGTAAACATCGGGAGGGCAAGGCAATAGCAAGGGATTAGAGTGGATTACAATTTGCTAATCGTGAGTTGGCAAGTTCATCTATCTTTTGAATTATCGTTATGATTGCCAATTGTGTAAATCGCCCTTCTTGTCTTTTGGTAAAAACATATGGTTTAAGTTGTAGTGTCAAAATGGGTTGTGGACATTATGTAAAAAATGGTTGAACTTTAGTTGGTTGTGTAAAATGAATGGTATGTTAGATGTGTAAGTAACTTTTTTGTGATGTTGAATGTTGCAATAATGGTAAATTGCAAGTTTTGTTACTCTTTGGTGATTGGTGTCCAAATGGTCCAAAATGTGTGTCACCTAAATGGGTCATATGTTAAACTAGTCGGAAATGATATTTTTGGTGAACTTGTTGTATATAAAGGTGTTGGACATTGCAGGAGCAACATTGACAATGTCCAAGTTTGAGATGAATGAAATTTGGTTGTAAAGTCATTTGCAACTTATGGTTAAATGCTCATTTTGATCTTGAATCCAAAATCCTCAATTTGTAGTGAGTTTTGAAAAAACGTTTGATGAAATATGTTTGTTATGTTTGGTGAAAGAAATTTGCAAAATTTGGTATATTGAATGTCAACGAGTCAAAAGTTAGCTTAGTTTTCATTTTGGGTCCAAAAGTCGAGTTTTGCAGCAATTTCAGCATTTTAGGCTTAGGTACGCGATCGCGTACCCTTACCAGGATCGCGTACCTAACAAAGAAATCGTCACATAAGGTTTTTAGGCTTAGGTACGCGATCATGTACCCTTACCAGAATCGCGTACCCTTCTTTACCAAGATTGCGTACCCTTACCAGGATCACGTGCCTAACAAAGGAAAAGGAGAAAGAAAAATTTGGACGTTTCAGATCCTATTTTATAGGAAATATTTAAGGGCATATTTTGGCTATATATAGGATTACATATTGTACTTAGAAAGTTTTCATTTTCATATCAATCACTTATTAGTGAGTGATTAAGTTTGTCTAAGTACGATTACGAGTCAACGAGTGTAACTTGGTTTATTAGTTGAATTAAGTATACATAGCATCGATTGTAATAGTTAGCTCCTTTACTACTGATTTGATCTAAGCTTTGGCTAGATCTTTTCGCTATTAGTTTAAGTATAATTTATTATTAATAAATTCACTTTAAGCTATTTCTATTGCACTCTTGTTACCAGCTTTCATACCTGCTAGTTATCTTACTCAGTTTAATACTTGGAATACTAATTTACAATTAAAATCTATATAAAAGTAAAATTAAACGAGTAGATGTATTCACCCCCCCCCCCCCCCTCCCCTCTACAAATCATAAGCTATTTATTAAGACTCCAAACACTTAAGTAATAAGTGTATTTGGGATCAACAATCGGTATCAGAACAGAGTTGATTTAATTAATAAATGAGATCTGTTATGAAGTCAGTTAAATATACTTGTGTTACTTCATCCTACCAGAAGGGCATTGGCTCTACTACTAAACCTCCAGTATTTGATCCTTCTAGGATTAAAACATGGATGTCAAAGATGATGATATTCTTTGACCTTATTGATGACCATCTTTGTGACATTGTTTTAAATGGTCCTTATGTACCCACTACCATTGTACCTGATGTTCCTTCTACTGCTACAAATCCTGGATCTCCAGAGATTCTAGTACCTAAGCAGGAAACGCAATGGATAGAAGACTTGTGAGACTTGATAAACAAGCTAAAATCATAATAGGCATGGCCTTACAGATGCAGTGTTTGAGTCAATAAGGCTTTGTACTACCGCAAAAGAAATGTGGGACACTTTGAAAAACATCTATATTGGAACTCCTGATGTTGTTCATAACAGGGAAGTAAATCTGACCAGGCAATATGAGTTGTTCGGTGTTAAGAAAAATGAATCTATATCTGGTAGTTACATCAGATATATCAGTTTCTGACCAACAAAATGGAAAAGGATGGTATTGGTAAAGTACGTAGGTTCATTGTGGAAAATTTTCTGGATGTGATGCCTAGGAAAATTTGGGGCACTATCACTATTTGCACCAAAAAAAGAAGTGATTATCCACTGTTGAACCTCACTCAAGTCTATAGTATTCTTCTCAACTATGAGCAATCTGAGAAGCAAGCTGATCAAAATGATCACATCAGAGAGACTCTGGGTACTCAGAAAATTACCAATGCCTTGGTCGCTGAACTCAGTCAGCTGGAAGGCAATCATCGGGCAATGATTGCAAAGAAAGTCACAGAGCCTGTCAAGAAGACTGAAGAAATAAAAGTCAAAGAACAGATTGAATAGCATGGTAATGATGAACTCAGTGTTGATTAAATTGAAAGAGATATGACTATGCTGGTATATAATTTCAGAAAAGGAATTAGAAACTCTAAATTCACTAGAGCTCCAATAGGTGATAGTTCCAAAGATGCCATTAATTGTTATAACTGTGGTAACCTGGACACTATGCAGCTGAATGCAGACTGAAGCCAGCTACCAAGATCATTAATTGTTATAACTGTGGTAAGCCCAGACACTATGCAGCTGAATACAGACCGAAGCAAAGTGAAGCTGCCAACCGAAGTCCAACTGGCAGTAGTTTTATAAAAAATAAACGACTAAAGATGAATAGTTTTAAGGTTTTTTGAGATAGAATGTTACACCATTTATAGGTAAGTATAGATATTGCACTAAAATTAATGAAAAAGTATCAAATAAATCTTAAATTATTAGATTAAGTGTTCGTAACTTCGTATGTTATACTCCCTTCGTCCCAAATTTATAGTCCACCTTTCCATTTTGGGATGTCCCAATTTTATTGTCCACTTTGTACTTTCAACCAATCAAAACATTTGAATGTGGTGAGAGATTAAATCTTATTAGTTGTATAGTACGACTAGTACACTTTTCTTAAACTGTGTGTTTTTTATCCGTGGACAATATAATTGGGATGGAGGGAGTAACATTTATCATTTCTTTCTTTTTTTTCTTCTTAATTTCAGCATGTTGTTTTGAGAATGTTTTTAAACACCTTTTTAGATGGTATACTCTATGTTTGAACAATTTAATAATAAAATCTTTGGTTATTTTAAAAAATGATATGATATATCATTTATATACATAATTTGGTAAAAATGAAAAGAAACTTTACATTTGCAAACAAAAGTTAAAAATAATATTAGTACTTAACTAATTATAAAAGTTCAAATCCACATATGACCAATAATTACAGATGGTGACCGGCAGCAGGCGGCAATGGAGGTGACGGGTAGTAGTAAGAAACTTTGGGTGTCAGTGCTATAGTATTGGTAGGAGCATATTTTGCTATGATCAGTAACCCGAGCAAACAACAACCCTCCTCCAAGAAAAATTGTAAAACATGTAGAAGTTCTAGGGGAAGGGTTACAAGAAGGCCGTTTGCTGATATTTGCTATAAGGGATGCTCACCTAATGAAGCATCCAACGTAAAAACCGTTCCAGGTGTGATTAGTTCTCCACTCCCCAATGATCGTATACCTTAGGTCATAAAATATGTAGGCCAAATTTTGTTTATGATGCAACAACTTTAAAAGGGTTTGTTTGATTCATCGTAATGCAAAATTTGTAAGATTGATAAATAAAGTACTCATACAAGTTGTTAATGTATTAAATACATAAATAAATCGTAGAGAAAATTACATAAATCATCCTTATGTTTTGCTTCAAATTTCACTCGTAGTCCTTAATTAATTTAATTAAACCGATTATCCTTTATTTTAAAACTTTTTACGTTAATAGTCCTTTACAACAATGATTGTTAACTCTTCGTTAAAAAGGACCGTGTGTGTAGAAGTTTTTATTCTTTTAAATTTCTTTAGTAAAATATAAATTAAAAAATCTAACATATGTATAGATACATTATTAGGTACACGTAACATTATTTTCATTTCCCTCATTTTATTCATCATCAAATTTGGTCATATACTCCTCTAAAACATCAAATTTTATATTCCACTACCCAAATTAACTATCATCTTTAATTTCTCCACCTAAATATTGAAACGCCCCATAATTTTTAATTTTTAATACATTAAAACACACTTAACAATGTTATATAACTCATTCGTATATGTATTAGGTCTCTACGTAACATAAACGTCTAGTTGTAACTTGAACACAAAACAAACTGAAAAATGCCAGGTACACGCCGGGTACACGAGTACCCGTCGGGAACTCGGGTTTGGATCACTTTCTCTCAAGGAGTGCAACAATGTACCCGCCGAGTTCAAATACTACCCGCCGGGTAGTTCATAATCCTGCACAACTCAGATTTTAAAACGAATTCAAACGCGCATAACTTTTGACTCGTTAATAGTTAGGACTTGAAATTTGCAGGCACCTCCACTATACCAAAATAAAGGTTTCCCTTTTTACACTTTTTTAAAATTCACGCTAACGAAGAATTCGGACGTTAATCCAAAATATGTTCATTTCGACCCTTTTTATGACCAAGTCAAAACACAAACCACTCATTTTCAGACCTGGACTTTTCACCAGCACATTTCCTCTACCATTTTGACTCCAACGACAATAACCAATAACGACCATGTATACTTCATCTTATTTTAGCAATTTAACCCATTTATAACCCATTTAGACACCCTTATGGCCCGTTCACCAAACCAACAACAATTCAACTATTCCACACCAGATTTCAACCTTTTTTTTCAACAACTAAATATAACCAACGATTCACTACCACATGATCAACCAAAATTTAACATTTAGTATTTTGATCACCTTCCCACCAAATCCTGACCAAAACTACATCCTTGCACATCTATTTAATCTTACAACTTTACAACATGGTTCTTACCCATTTTGACACCAAAATATTCAACTTTGAATTTGACCACTCTCCACTTTGACTTTGCCAAGTCAAAGGCATACTCCTCATTTCACTAGATACTTTACATCTTAATCAATATGTGTCATCAAAGTATAGTTTTGAGCGATTTACACAATGGCAATCTGATAGTCCCGTAATCACTATTAACTAGTGATATGGAATCTCAATATGTAAAGTTTAATTGTAGAAGGGGGGTTGAATACAATTAAAAACTATTTCAAAGTTTGATTGAGTTATTTAGCTAGTTTTTAATTGATTGAACACAAACAGAGTATGAGAATAACATATATGACCGTTCAAAATAAACATGCAATAAATAGCTAAACTGTGAATTTTATTATTTATAGAATTCACTGAGTATTGATTGCGGAATGAATTAGCCAAAGCTAATTCAAATCAATTACTCTTAGCTAACTATTACAACAGAGATAAACAGTAATGGACAAACACGCTAACTGCTTTTCTCGCTGAGTTACAATACGAATTCAGACAAGCTGCATTTACTGACACACAAGCAAATAATACGTATGGACAACTAGCCTTAAATGAACATAATACTGGACTATATATACTACAAGGATCCCGTAAATATCTCCTATAAAATAGGATCTTGGAAAGACACGTGTTACTGTTTGATTGGCCTGATCTTTGATGAACCGACATTCTTCGGGTCCCAATTCTGTTACTGCAAATATCTTGCTTCCTTAAAACCAATCACTTGCTGCCACATAATCTTTTGGATATTCTTCAAGTACGAGAAACACTTGCTGATGTAAATAAGTACAGTAGTTTTGCACTTGTAGTTTGAAAGGCTTTATTTAAATAGTCACTGAAGAAATATAATCCACCTCATTCACTGCAAACTAACATGCTCTTGTAGAGTGACTTGAAATATTGTTCTTCAGTGACTAGTTGTTATTCAGGTAGTGACTTTTTCCTTGTTCATCATGAAGATATAAAACTCTCGCTGCTTGTATCAGCGACACACAAAGTTGAGTCTTAATCTTCCTCAGCATGTTGAATCCGGAAATGGTTAAGAATACTTCAGCAACAGTGATGTCGTGTGAATAGAGTACAAAATAACAAGTTTTAAATAAATGAAAATACTAAAATAACTATCACACAAGCCAGGCAAGAATAACCCGTTCGTATAATATAGCTTTTAAGTAAGTTCGAGTCGAACACTAGGAATGGTGATTATAACTAAAATAGAATTTATAATTCAATTAAAATATACAATATACAGATAAGGGGGATACGTTTTAGTTTCGTATGAACGTATTTAAGAATACTAAATTATAACCGATTCAATAGAAAACAACTAACTAAGGATAGTAAACAATTAGAGATAAATATTTATTTACTTAGATTATTTATTGTTGGTTATTATTATTGGTGAATTACTAATGTAGAAGATCACTTAGGGTTAAGTCAAATCTTCATCATAGCAACACAATCATAAGGTTACGCAAAGTGTTCCTAATTAATAAGATCTTTCATCAATTTATTAATACAATTTCTATTGTTAGGCTTGAATCACAATATTACTTTATATTAACTATATTCTTAGTCTATCGCATAAGGTTAAGATCAAGACATAAACACAATCACTTAATTTATAAAAACAGTTTATGGTCATCCTAGTTTTGTATAAATCAGTCTAATTATGTCAAGAACTTTCATTAATATATCATAATAGAGACAATTCTTGTATAATAAGCATTCAATAATATAATTCCAACAATAATATAAATCTAAGCGAATACAATAAATATTAGTTCATAATTAAGTTAAACATAATCACAATCAATATTCAATAATAAAACACATTCAAAATTAAATAAAGAATAAGATACGCAAACCAAAACCGTGAACTACGCTTCGTACGCTTGATCGTAGACAAACCCTTGCGAACCCTAGACTCTAAATTGCTCCTAAAACCCCTAGAAAGTGTTTCTAGTCGAATTTGGGGTTAATAATTCGTAATATACGAATTATTATGGTTATTGAGTTATTCTTGTGTGTTTTTCGTAGCTGAAACGAAGCCTCTATTTATAATATAGCTAGGTCGGTCCCAACCGGCGGTTGGTAATTAAATCCCAACCGGCGGTTGGTAACTTTCTGCGCCGCCTCACTTTTGCTTCCACCGACTTCACGTTGCAGCCTCCAATTTATGATTCTAAAATATTCATGCATGATCCTCTTGTACAAGCTGCTTCTAATCTTGTACTTTTAATTTTGACCTCTGTCTTCACGTGATTATTATCTCTGCGCCATCTTTTCGTCGTTTCCTGCGCTAGCCACTTTCACGTGAAACCTACTACATAAAATATCTTTATTATTATTTATTCTTTTTAGTACTCTTATTATTATTATTATTATTATTATTATTATTATTATTATTATTATTATAAACATTAATGTGTACTATTATTATATTATTATTAATTTTAACTTATGACTTTATTAACGTTGGTTATCATCTAACGTTTAATTTAATTATTATTTTACTATTATGATATTATTACATTATTATTATATTATAGTTATTATTTAGCACAATTAATTATTTGGTCCAACTAATAAACTCTAATAAATATTTAATCTAATTATTTTCGCTCAATCCTTTTAACTTTTCGAACTCAACTATTTGCGAATCTTTATTTATTTTTATAACTCTTTTAACCACTTTGTACCAACTATATTTGGGTACAACTAACTTTTACAAAAATTACTTTATTTGACTTATTTTCGTTCTTTTTCTAATTAAAACTCTTACTTTTACCTATTTTGCAAATATGAACGAAATAAGTATCTTTTATCAAATATTTGTAATAAAAGTATATAGAAATAGGGATAAAATAGTATATAAATATAGTACTTATTTGATGCTATCAAATATCCCCACACTTAAGTTCTGCTTGTCCTCAAGTAGAATACTGAATAATATTAAGATAAGCATCAAACTAATATTTAATAATCAAAATACTTAAATTAAAAATCTGTTTCATGATTTAAAACTTTAAACAATTTAATTAACATGGATAACTATAATGTACAAATAAAAATTATTATTGTTAGTGCAACATATAGCTTATGAATGATTACTAATATATTTATCCACTTTAAACAATCTATATTTATATTTCTGAATACATCTTTATTATTAATATGTATATTACTTATGATTTTCATATATGATATACTCTTAAATTTAATAATGCAATTTACTTTTATATTCCAAATAAATATATAAAATACATTTTTAAGAATCAAGACATTGGTGACAGGTCTGCATTTTCATGCAACAGAGCGACATAACTTGATTCAGGTTTAAGCAAACCATACTTGGTCAAACCATTTTGGCGACCTTGTTAGGTATCTTTTTATTTTAAGACTTTTCAAGTACTTTTGACTTACGTTTGCTTAATTTTTAAGTATATATTAATAGAGACCAGGTCTATACTTTCGTATAACAGAGGAAACCATCAATATATACCCCCAAATGTTTTCACATGAGTAAAAAGATATATAAAAGTATCGTATAACAAATTTAAAATTTAAGACTTTTTATGTCATACATCATATTATGTATCATAAAATAATATACAAGTTATTTTATTAATTTTTTAAAATTCAGAAATCCTCATATAGATTGCCTATTAGTACATCATATCATATAACTATATATCACTTATTATTAAGTAGCTTACGTTATTTGTACAAAACAGTTAATCCACATTAAAGTCTAAACTTTTAAATACAAATAAAACTTTTAACAAAATTATTCTAACTAATAAATACTTAGTTATTCACTTAAAAATTTTAAATTTTCAAAAATATTAGACAAGACAAACTTAATTGTTTAATTAAAGAAATTCTTTTTCTTACGAACCCTATCCCCACACTTAAATTATACAATGCCCTCATTGTATAAAAATTGATAAACAAATGTGAGTAAGGGAAAGAAAAAGTAGAACAGAAAAACTCCCCTGACTTAGAAGCGATTATCGTTATCTGATTCGGCTGAATGGTTCATCTTTTCTATTTGTAGTTCAACGTATTGGTTTCCGCGATCTTTACTCAAAAATATACAACATCCACACTTTCGTAGTTAATCATGATTGCATTTAGCATATGCAATAAGCCTTTAAACCCCTCGGTATCCCAAGTGGACGAGTTATAGTCTCGTGAGGGTTTCCAGGGAACACACCCACAAAGTTCATAATTAATAAGATAAACTTATTAAATTTCCAAAAATTCCAATTTCAATGCATAGTTCAGCTGTACTATACTCCAGCCTCATAAGTACTTATGAATTCTAGCAAAACTAACAAACAAATTAAACATACCAGATAATATAAAAATAAAAACTAAAATATTCTCAATAAAAACTAAAGTAAAAATAAAAATATTAAAAATAAGAAAGAAACACATAACCATATACTAGTACTCTGTCACTATTGTCATTCCGCTTAGGCTAATTATGTAGAAAATATCTAAACCATTGCTATTCTTTAGGTTATCCTCAAATAAAGCCAACCGCCGGCTAACATAATCAACCATCGGTTGGATAAGTCCTTCTACGCCCTGATTCAATAACCTATAAATAGTCTATATATTTAAATCTTAATGGCCCATAGTTACTACTAGTTTATTAGCACCTCTAATTTTATAGCCTAATATCCTTAAAGATATATATTTCTAATTTAATCATCTAGTGCTTAAAATTAAATAGCCTAGTGAAGTTCAATATAAAATTTAATCATGATTTGGTTCCTCAATTTATAATTTATCTCTTAGTATGTTTAAAGATCCCAAGATATTTTTTAAAATGTTAATCCAATAATCTTAAAGTCTAACATCTCATGATTATAATTAACCTCCTAATTTGTTAAGATTCTAAGCTCAATTTAAAAATCAAAACTCAAATTAGTAAGCTTATTATAAAAATTAAATCCATCAATTTTAAAAATATAAAAATCGTTTTAGACCTTTATTTAATCAAAAAATATTATATGGACCAATTTAATTCAAAAAGGCCCAAATAATTACTTTTAATATTCAATCTTTTTGGCTTAATTGGCCCAAATAATTGTAGCCGAAGATTTTTCAATTTAAAAGTCCATATGAATCAGCCCAATTTAAAAGCAATTTAGCCGAAACCTTGAGAAACCATCCCAACCGCCGGTTAACAATGTCAACCGCCGGTTGGTTGCTAGCAGCAGTTTTCCAAAATAACGACCTTTATATCATATTTTGTTTACTTGGCCTTATCTAATTTAATTTACGTATCTAAATTCCAACAGTGTTTTCTAATAATTATGGTTTCTTATTCCTATTCTTAAGAACAAACTAAAAATAAAAACTAATCTAAATTAAACCACACTAAAAATTAAACTAAATCTACCTAATAATTATACATAAATATACAAGCACGGGTTGCCTCCCGAGAAGCGCTTGTTTTTGTTCGAGTCACTAGCTTGACTCCAACCTTACTTACCTAAAAATCTAGTGACTTTCCCACACTTAAAAGTAAGCATGGATGGTAATATCTATAAATAATCCAAAAATTTTAATTTAATAAAATTAAAGAAAAGAAATACTTATCGTTTAATGCAGGCATTTGTCCAGACCGTGATGCTCCATGATTTTCCAAAATTTGTGAGAAACTTGCTTTTCGCTCGAATTGCCAAAAATGATCTTCATATTTGTAAAACAATGAACTTTTGCTTATAGATACTTCAACCGTTGGTTGTGTCGACTCAACCACCGTTTGAATTTCAACTGGTTCGGCTGCTATCCGATTACCGCAAGTTTTGTTTTCGGTATCTTTTTCAATCCTTACTAATGTTTGATCATTTTCCTTAAAATGTTTCACCTCTGGGTATAACGATAAAAATTCATCAATAATCGTCATCATTTCCTCTTCCGTCATCATCCCATTCTGGTTTCTTAATTCAAGGATTTCTTTGTCAGGATCATAGTAATCAAATTTTGGCAAAATTGACCAATCTACCTCCATATCTTCTTCCTGTTTAAATTCACTAAAGATTTCATTAGAAAATAAGGATTCTGAGGATTGAAAATACTTATCTGTTTGATTGTCCATCCCCTCCAGTTGCTGAATGGAGATTCCTCGACTGTGATCAAGAGTTTCGGTCTCTTCCGTTCTTCTACTTAGAGTTTCCATAAATTGTGGAGCTCTCACAATCGATGATTGGGATAAACTTGTGAAAATATCATCAGGAAATCGATTCATGTACTCCTCAATCGTTATGTTGGCAATATCTTCATCCATAGGATTGTTTCTCGCATTTTGATAAATCACAGGAATATTGTTCTGATACATACCTGTCAAAATAAAAGAAAAAGAAAAAGAGTAGAAAAGAAAAGAAAATAAAAACTAAATAAAAATAAAACTTAAAATGGTTTAATTAGTAATGCAAGTTAGTTGTTATACAAATGATTTTTTTTTCTTAAAAAGTTAGTTGGTTGAATTTCTTCTACAAAGCTAGTCAACAAATCTCGGTAGCTCCAAAGATAGTACACAAAAGGGGAGAAACAGGTCAGCGCGAAGCGTATTAAAAACCTATCTCTTTCGAGAAGCACCTTACCTCTTATATGATAAATCAATGAAGTAGGCCTTTACTCTCCTTATACCTTTGTTTTTGTCAGTATTCTCAATGGGCGAGCCGATATTTCTTATTGATTTTGCAAAGTATTAGAAATAAAAATTATACAGGGAAAATAATTAGTTTAATTAGAAATACACCGTTTCCCTGACAAAACCAAGAAAACGGTTGAAAAAGAAAAAATATAAATTCCAAATTGAATAAACGCAACCACTCCCCGGCAGCGGCGCCAAAAACTTGATGTCGTGTGAATAGAGTACAAAATAACAAGTATTAAATAAATGGAAATACTAAAATAACTATCACACAAGCCAAGCAAAAATAACCCGTTCGTATAATATAGCTTTTAAGTAAGTCCGAGTCGAACACTAGGAATGGTGGTTTTTACTAAAATAGAATTTATAATTCAATTAAAATATACAATATACAGATAAGGGGGATACGTTTTAGTTCCGTATGAACGTATTTAAGAATACTAAATTATAACCGATTCAATAGAAAACAATTAACTAAGGATAGTAAACAATTAGAGATAAATATGTATTTACTTAGATTATTTATTGTTGGTTATTATTATTGGTGAATTACTAATGTAGAAGATCACTTAGGGTTAAGTCAAATCTTCATCATAGCAACACAATCATAAGATTACGCAAAGTGTTACTAATTAATAAGATCTTTCATCAATTTATTAATACAATTTCTATGGTTAGGCTTGAATCACAATATTACTTTATATTAACTATATTCTTAGTCTATCGCATAAGGTTAAGATCAAGACATAAACACAATCACTTAATTTATAAAAACAGTTTATGGTCATCCTAGTTTTGTATAAATCAGTCTAATTATGTCAAGAACTTTCATTAATATATCATAATAGAGACAATTCTTGTATAATAAACATTCAATAATATAATTCCAACAATAATATAAATCTAGGCGAATACAATAAATATTAGTTCATAATTAAGTTAAACATAATCACAATCAATATTCAATAATAAAACACATTCAAAATTAAATAAAGAATAAGATACGCAAACCAAAACCATGAACTACGCTCCGTACGCTTGATCTTAGACAAACCCTTGCGAACCCGCGACTCTAAATTGCTCCTAAAACCCCTAGAAAGTGTTTTTAGTCGAATTTGGGGTTAATAATTCGTAATATACGAATTATTATGGTTATTGAGTTATTCTTGTGTGTTTTTGGTAGCTGAAACGAAGCCTCTATTTATAATATAGCTGGGTCGGTCCCAACCGGCGGTTGGTAATTAATCCCAACCGGCGGTTGGTAACTTTCTGCGCCGCCTCACTTTTGCTTCCACCGACTTCACGTTGCAGCCTCCAATTTATGATTCTAAAATATTCATGCATGATCCTCTTGTACAAGCTGCATCTAATCTTGTACTTTTATTTTTGACCTCTGTCTTCACGTGATTATGATCTCTGCGCCATCTTTTCCTCGTTTCCTGCGCTAGCCACTTTCACGTGAAACCTACTACATAAAATATCTTTATTATTATTTATTCTTTTTAGTACTCTTATTATTATTATTATTATTAATTATTATTATAAACATTAATGTGTACTATTATTATATTATTATTAATTTTAACTTATGACTTTATTAACGTTGGTTATCATCTAACGTTTAATTTAATTATTATTTTACTATTATGATATTATTACATTATTATTATATTATACTCCCTCCGTTCCAAATTAAGTGTCTTGTATCAGATTTGGAAGTCTTTCTTTTTCAACTTTGACCTTAAATATTTTTGTTTGTATTATATATTACTTTATTAAAATTATACCAATGAAAATATATTAAAAATCCAATCCATACATATATTTTGCATCAAGTATTATATAACACAAACAAAAATATTTAAGGTCAAAGTTGTAAAAGGAAGACTCAAAAAGTCAAACTAGGACACTTAATTTGGGACGGAGGGAGTAGTTATTATTTAGCCCAATTAATTATTTGGTCCAACTCATAAACTCTAATAAATATTTAATCTAATTATTTTCGCTCAATCCTTTTAACTTTTCGAACTCAACTATTTGTGAATCTTTATTTATTTTTATTACTCTTTTAACCACTTTGTACCAACTATATTTGGGTACAACTAACTTTTACAAAAATTACTTTATTTGACTTATTTTCGTTCTTTTTCTAATTAAAACTCTTACTTTTACCTATTTTGCAAATATGAACGAAATAAGTATCTTTTATCAAATATTTGTAATAAAAGTATATAGAAATAGGGATAAAATAGTATATAAATATAGTACTTATTTGATGCTATCAAACAGCAGCTTTGACACAGGTCATTTCTTCATCGAGATGTATACTATTGAGTCGTCAGCGACCAGTGACTCAACAATCTCCCCCTAAATGAATGTGATCAAATCTCCCTAGACAAACTTGTTGCTGATAAAAATTTATAGTCAGTGTTTAAGAACTTAAACATTCAGTGACTTAAGCTTGTGATCCATTCATTTTTCTTTTTGGATTCTTTTAACATGATCTGAGTTTTGCACTTTGGTTTTCTCAAAAGATCAGATATTATTGAACTACAAAATATATATTACAAGTGTTTTTCAGTTATAATAAATCTAATCTATTACAGATTACACATTTTTCATATTTCTTCTTCCTTCACAATACCAAGCTCATCAGCTAGCTCGTATTTTTTAGTAGATGGCAAAAATCTGAACTGTCTTGCTAATCCTTCTTCCAGAATCGCCTTTCTCATCACTGAATCCTTTGGAAGCATGCTGGCAAATCTTATCAAATGTACAAGCTGCTCATGATCAATGTTTTCAAGCTCTGACTCTCTTTGAAATTTTAATATCCCATTGAAGTCTCTGTAGACAAGTCCCCTCACGCCTTCAGTTACTTCAGTGCCCTCAACTCTTGGTACACCATTAGGGATAGAAAGATCTAATCTTGAAGTGTTTGGAATTCTGTATATGCTGCTGGTACCTGACCTATACCTTGGGCTAGGTGGTCGCACTATATCTTCACCAAGTATAACAGTATCTTCTGGTCTAAGTAGCTGTAGTGCAACCATCTTCTGGAATAGCCTGTCAATTTCTTTCAGCACTTCATTCTTAGCTGCACTAGAGGAGTGACTGATGGCAAGTCTGATTTCATTATATTCTTCCCTGTGCAGCTTACAGATTTGATCAAGATTCATAGCTTGAGTCTCCAATCCTCTGTGAATAAGTAGCTGAGCTTGTAATTTGTTCTTTGGCTTCTTCAGTTGTACCTTTGTAATAGGTGCAGGGTTTGATCTTCCAACCATTCTAGCAGCATACCTTTTCATGTCAATTTCATCCAATAGCTTATCCACTGATGGTTTAACTCCCCCTTTCTTTTTCAATCCCTTACCTTTTCTCTCAGCATCAAGTTCTCGCTGTAGTTCAGACTTTTCAACATCCTGAAGAAGATGGGCCAAGTTGAAATCAAAGTCTTCTTGCTGCTTCTTTAAGAACATTAATCTTTCTCTTTCTACAGCTTCATCTCCACTCAATTTTATCAGATAGGCACGATCAGTTTCAGATTGTTCATTCAACATTCTTTTTCTTTCTTCTTCTTCTTTAGCTTCTGCCTCAGCCTTAATTTTCAGAACCATTTCTCTCTCTATTTATTGTCTAGCCTTTATATTTCTGGCTACTCTTTGTTCATCAGTTTCTTCAGGATGGGGACTTCCTGATGAATCAGAAGTGAGTAGAAAGACTGGAGCAGAAGTCTCTGTCATGGAAATTTCAGGCGACGAAGTAGCTGTTTGGAGATTGGTTTGAAGAGTAGTTGTTGTTGCTTCAGTGGGTTGTGCTGTTGATGTAATTGGAAGGGTAATTTGTTGAGTTTCTGTTGTGTTGGTTGCTGGTGTGGTGATGACTATTGTGGTGGTTACTGATGTGGTGGTGAATGTTGTGGTTGTTGTTGTAGTGATTGCTGAAGTTGTGATGGTTTGTGGATGTTCCTCAAATATGACAGTGTTTAATTGAGGTTCAGGTGATGATTCTGGATTTTCAAGAAGGGTTTATAGATGATGCATGGTTGCTGATATATCCTCCTCAGTGAATGTTTGCTTCTGATGTTTGGAGGAAGAGGTCTCTGATGTAGACTCTTTGCTGTCTCTTTTTCTTTTCTGAAGAACAGAAGAGATGGGTTGTTGATCCTCCATTTTCTCATCGGCATCATCTTCGCTCTTATCAGCATCTTTATTTTCATCACCATTATTGTTACCACCATCATTATTACCACCATTATCACCATTATTTCCATTGTTACCATCATTACCTCTATCATTTCTATCATTACCTCCATCATTTCCATCATTACCATCATCTCCTCCATCCATATCAACATCCATTTAATCCCCTTCCCTGTTCATCCATTGCCAGCGAGCTAAATCAAAACTTGCTGACTCCCCCTAACCCTTGCTGCCTCATCAGCATGCCTCTCCATTACTTTCTTATTATACATTATGACCTCATCTGGATGAAACTCAGGGAAATGAATTTCTTCAAACACACCTTCATCATCTTCAGTGTCCATATCAGTATATAGTGACTCAGCCAATAACTCTGCCATTTCAACGGCTTCTAGATGAGGTAGCTCAGCGATAGACCGAAGAGCGAAGGATTGCAAAAGTATTTGTTTACGCTCAGCATCTTCATTAATGAACTCTGTGTTGTCAGCAACCAAATTCTCCCCCTGTGCATAATAAGATGCTATATGCCTTTTGAGCTCGCGATAGAGTTTTCTCATATCAATACGAAGAGCACCAACTTCAGCTTTTGTAGCCTGATGATGTGCAGTCATTGAGAAGATCACTTTATCATTTGCATTGATAAATTTGATAACAGATTCAGCCATATCTCTTTGTAGAGCATAGAGAGTTCTAATGGTTTCATCATGCATGAGGAAATTCATGTTTGTTGTGGCAACAGCTTCAGAGTGAGCCTTAGATTGTGTTTCCAGCAATTGAGAATGAGATAGGCTAGCATTTGTTAAGATTTTTACTTTCTCATTGATCTCTAAGCTCCAGGTAGGAATTGGTTCATAGATAGCCGATAGAGCTTTGACAGCAGAGGTGATTAGCAACCTGCTCCTTGAGAGATTCCTTGTCTTCGGTGAGAAGCTTGATTTGTAGTTGAGAAGAGGCAATATAATCCATTAGCAGCTTCTCAGAGGTGGAGGGAGTAGATGATGAGGCTTTGTCAGCAGTTTTGGGAGATGGGGGTGGAATTGGTTTTTGAGTTTGAGGAGGTGATGAAGTAAATTGTTTTAGTGAAGATGATGGTGGTGTTGGGTTTTTGTGTGGAGATGGATGTGGTGTTGGTTATTTTTGGGGTGATGCCGGTGGAGTTGATAGTTTGGATTGTGCTCCCTGATCCTCTGTCACTTTGGCAGTTTCAGCAAAAGGATCAGCATCAGCAACTGCAGATGTTTTGTCACTGGAGAGAGACATGGTTTCTAGCTCTTGGATGGGTGAAGTGACATCAGTTGCTGGTGAAGCAGAGATAGGTTGGGTAAGTGTTGGTACAGTGACAGTGGTTGTAGTGACATAGATGAATGGTGGTGGTGATGATATTTCATCATCAGAAGTGTCCATGGGTTGGGCTTCCTCATCATCATCAGCTTGTGTTTGAGCTGGTGGATCATTGGAAGCAGAGAGGTCAACCTGTATCTCTCCATGTGTCTGTGGAGAGACATTGTCGGTTGGTGCAGTGCTAGATGGGAGTTGGCCCGGGTCTGTAGCCAGTGGTGTGACATCAACAATGGGTGTGTTATCACCCGTTGATGCCACAAGCCCTTTGAATGAAGTGTCATCCTTTTGTGAGGATGACAAGTGGCTAAGGGGTTGACTCGATGGAGGGGTGTGGGATGCACCCGAATCACTGCTAGCAATGGGTTGAGCCATTGTAGCTGTCTTTAGGTTTCCCTTTGTAGAGTCACTAGACTTTCGGGAGTCCAATGAAGCAGATATTGGTTTGGTTTCATCAAGGGTGCCCACAGGGACTGAACGTTCAGTCTCTGTTTCACCCTTATCGCCTTTTGACGATTTCTTTTTGCTACGTCCCTGATCCGTTAATGTCAGGGACCCTAATTTTGATCTTTTCTTGGGAACAGTGGTGGTTTTCTTGATTGGTGGGTCAACCACAGTAGTCACTGGGAGAGAGGTCAGTGACGTGGTTGATGAGGGGGCAGCAGCTGACGGATGTACAGATTTTAATGGCTGGGGTGCAAGAACTCCCTGGTTTTTCATGAAATCAGATAGAGACACAGTCGCTGCTTTTGAAAATATTTGACTTCCTACCAGGGTTGGTTCAAAGCCTTCAAAAGATACTCTATCATAGGCATCAAACTGATTTTTAAAGATCAGTGACAGAAACCTAGGATATGGTAACTATTTAGCCCTGTTAGGTTCATTGACTCTATTGATCAGTTCATCAAAAATCACTCTTGCATAGTTAACTTTTAAAGAGTTGATTAGTGACCAACTGATCTGCGCCTCCAGGGTGCTGAATTGATCATAGCTCCCTGTTTTGGTGCCTAAGCACTGAATAAAATTTGAAAACAAAGCATTCCAGACACCATCCATTTTAGATTTATGCACAGTAGAATATTTACGATTACCAATTGCATCGACAGAGTGTTTGCATTCAATCCCAGTGAGATTGACGATGCCTCCTTTGGCAGCATCTCCATCGGACAGTGGTACGTAAACATCGTGTACTGGAAGTTGTAAAGCAGTGCGAATGGTGTCTACAGTAATCAAAATTCTAGTTCCACCATTATCATTAAAACCCTGGATTTGTGAAACCTTATCAACAATTGAGTGAGTTGCAGTAAACCAGAACTCATTGAGCCATTCAGGATTCATTTCTCCAGGCGATAAAGTGACAGCAGGGAGAATAAAATGATTATTTAAAAAGTTAATAATCTCTGCATACTCTGTTTTTGCACATTTTAGATTTCCCAAATAATTATATTTTGGGACAGTGATAACAAGATCATCACTCACTGCAGAGGCTTTTAGAGCCTTAATCTCTGCAGTGGGTGATGAACGCCAAAATGTACTACATTATAGTACTAATTACCCCTGTGTTTAATAGGTTTCTAATGCATTTTGTATGAATAAGATACTTATTTCATTCATATTTGCATTTAGGAGTTAAATCGAAGCTTGGATCAAAAAGAAACGGAAAACGAACTTATTTGGATGAAAAGTTGCTAAGAAAGTGAAGATAGACAAGATTGGATTGGATCGAAGTGTAAATGAAGCTCGAATCAGAAAAATAATGAAAGATGAGCTGAAAATGAAGAAAAGTGTAAAAGTTGAGTTTTCGGATATGCTGTTAGTATTTTGGCCATAACTTCTTCATACGAACTCCGATTGGGGTGATTCAACTTGGAGAATTTAACTAACAGACGGGGCTACAACATCTAAAAAATTCAGCTTTATTGGAGAAAGATTTAGCCAGCGGCTAAAGCATTTAGCCGGTGGCTAAATCAAAAATCAGCTAAATCGGCTACGGATCAAGTTTACCCGGCGGCTAAAGCATTTAGCCGGCGGCTAAAATGCGAAATCAGCTATTTAAATCCGATTTTAGGGTTTTCAATTCATAAATTTATCCCCAAAACCCTAGTTCGTATACCAGCCGACCAGAGGGAGTTTTCTTCCATTTTGGGGAGCATTTTGAAGGTAGAAAGCAAGAGGAATCAAAGTTCTTTCAATTGTTCAATCATTATTTCGATATTTCGGTTCGAATACGTTTCTTCCTTTCATTTGATTATGATTATGGTTTCGTTTTCGATTCTGATTTTTAGAAATATTATGATTGGCTAAATCTTATATGTATTTGCTTGGATGATGATACTTAGATTACGGATTGATTATTGAATTGCGGATTTGATTGGATTTATTGAAAGTTTATGTGTTTATTTGATGAACCTTGGTTATTGAATGATTAATAGCAATTACCTAACGTGGTTTTATGATTAATTGAGATTGATTTTCACTTAATTGTAAGATTATTGATGATTGTTGATTTCAATTGACGATTGTTGCTGAATATATTGAGTTTGACGGGTTAGGGTTAATAATTGGTAATGATCATTGATGAACAAGATAACTTTCATTAGTTATAGAATTTGTTGATTCAAGTCAAGAAAATAAATCACATAGACGGTGTTGGTTTAATTTAGAATACAATTTGGTGGGCAACGTTAAATTGAACTGTTAGCGTGTTGAAAACAACTTTGTGTCTTTCTTAATTGTGTTTATATCAATTTATCTTGTAAGGAAGATTGGTAATATTTGTCAAATCACCAATAAATCCATATGTTAGCTATTCAATAAAATGATTTCCGGACTCTAAGGAAAGTAATCCAAGCAAATGCATTTAATCTATCATTTGAATCAAGTAATTTTATTTGATTAATTGTTTACTAATTATTTTCTTTTAAGTTTTATTTAATAAATAAGTTTTTATAATTGTTAATTAATTGTTCGATCGGAACTAAAACGCCCCCCAATATTTACTGCTTTCATTATTTGTATCAATTTCCAATTTATTTAATTTGACATCCGTTCCCTGTGTTCGACTCGGACTTACCAAGGTTATACTAACATTCGATCGGGTATTCTTGCCTGGTTGTGTGTAGTAAGTTAGGTATTTCTATTTTTAAAACTAAAGCCCCGTTTACACAGCATCAAGTTTTTGGCGCCGCTGCCGGGGAGCGGTTTGATTCAATTTGATAAATTGGAATTTGTTTTCTGTATATTATTTGTTTGAATTTAGTTTTGTTTTCGTGTTTATTTGTATTATCTTGTGCTAGAGATTAGTTGATAAGTTGTTTTATATTTAAGAGTTTTATTCTACCCTTCGTATTTGGAGGCGATTTCGGAGAATATTTACAATCTCTCTTTGAACCACTCATCGATCAATCGGAACCAGATTTAGAAATGGCAGACGACATCGCCAACATGACTCTTGAGGAATATTCGAGCAGAAGGCGTAGCGACCTTGTCCCAGGAGTAGTGAGGCCTGCGATTGCAGAAAATGTTGAGTTCGAGATAAAGGGACAATTCCTAAAGGAGCTTAGGGAAAACCCGTTTCGAGGAGAGGAGAATGAAGATGCTAACGAGCACGTGGAAATAATAGTGGAGATCGCCGATATGTTCAGCATCCCTAACGTTACATGCGATCAAGTCATGCTCCGAGTATTCCCAAGAACACTCAAGGGAGCCGCGAAAAGATGGATTGCTAATGAACCAGCTGGATCCATCACCACATGGGAAGATCTCCGCACGAAGTTTCTCAGAATGTACTGCCCGCCATCCAAAATGTCGAAAATGATCAACGAGATTCGAAACTTCAAGCAAGACATTGATGAGTCGTTGCACCAAGCGTGGGAAAGGTATCAGGACTTGATGCATAAATGTCCTCAGCACGACCTAAACGACCAACAAATCATAATGGTATTCTACAAGGGAGTGGATCGTGCTACAAGACAGCAATTAGATGCTCAAGGGCCTATCCCGAATAAGATTCCTAGGGATGCCTTGGCAGCTATTCGCGACCAAGCAAAGCATTCTCGGTTATGGGATGATGATACCTCTAGCAGAAAGAGGTCAATTAGTGATGACGATGGACTCGCCGTCATAACTGCCAAGCTGGACAGCATGGGAATAGACATAAAAAAGGTGACCGAGACTGTCCATGCAATCCAAGTAGGGTGTGACAATTGTGGAGGAACGCATTTAGTCAAGGATTGTCCCGAAATGAATTCTGGAGGAGTGAGAGAGGAAGTTAAATATGTGGAAACTCACGGAACCTACTGCCAAGACAGAGGGGAATTTTTCCTAAGACCGTACCAGGAAGGAGGTCGCCAGTTCAGCCAGGCTCAGCTAGAGTTTTTCACTAGGGAACAACCCTCGGCAACCTTCCCCGACAAGAAACCCAATTTGGAAGAAATGATGGGGAAGTTTTTGATCGCTAACGAGAAATTTATTGCTACATCTGGACAGCGGATGGGCACCATCGAAGCATTGGTTCGAAATCAGGGATCGGTGATCAAGCAAATTGAGAGAACCATTTCCAGCATAGCTAAAGTTCTCCAAGAGAGACCCCCGGGAACTCTTCCCGGATTCACTGAAACCAATCCACGTGATCAGGCGAAAGCTGTGATTACCAGAAGTGGAAACGTTCATGAAGATCCAATTGTTAAGAAGAAGCCTGCACCCCAGCCTTTGCCCGAGAAAGATAAGGAAGCAGAAGTTGTCAATAGTTCAAGGGTGGACACAAAAGCTGATCAAATTGCTAAGGATAAGCAATATGCGAAGGATCATGCGCCACCACCATCTTACCCAGCAGCTTTGAGGAGAGGACAATATGAAGCTCATGACCATCAATTTCTTGAGAATTTGAAGCAACTCCACATTAACATTCCGTTTGTGGAGGCAATTGCTCAAATACCTAAGTATGCAAGATATTTGAAAGAGCTTTTGGCTAATAAGAGCAAGTTGCCTGAAGCAACCACTGTAACAATGAACGAGCGATGCTCGGCCGTGATGCAAAACAAGTTACCACCAAAAATGAAGGATCCGGGGAGTATCACTATACCCTGTCAAATTGGTAATTTGGACATTGCGAATGCACTGGCAGATCTTGGGGCTAGCATATCTATTATGCCTTATACTATGTACTCTAGACTTTGGCTAGGAAAACCTAAGTCCATCCGAATGTGCATCGAGTTGGCTGATCACTCTGTTCAATACCCCAAAGGGATGATTGAGAACGTTTTAGTCAAGGTTGATAAGTTTGTGTTTCCCTGTGACTTTGTGATTCTTGACATGGTAGAAGATCCTAAGGTGCCGATTATTCTAGGTAGACCCTTCCTAGCCACTTCCAGAGCTTTGATCGATGTTTTTGATAGGAAAATAACCATGAGATTGGGGGATGAGAAGGTTGTATTCAATGTGAATAAATCTATGCAATATCCGGAATCAGTGGATGAAACTTGTTACTTTGCTAGCATGAGAGAATTATCTAAGGTTGACGAGAGTTTGCAAAGCTTGAAGGATGACGTCGATTTAGACCCAATGATTCTTGAAGGATGGACGGGAAGCCTCGAGGAAATCCGTGACATCGAAGAATTCGATAAATTGATCGAGGAGATAGAGACAACTTGCGATGAGGAGTTGGAGAATGAGGGCGTCAAGCTAAAGGAGAGTAAAGAGTCAATCTTGACAAATGGAATCTCGATCAAAACGGAGACGCGAATTGTAAGTCATTGTCACAATGGTCCTACTAGAGGGCATAAGGGACCTAATTACACGTCACGAAAGATGTTGAAAGCGAAGGCATTACCTATAAAAGATGCACGGGTTGTGGTGAAGTTCCGTAAGCGATTGTTTTCATGATTTGGAACGCCGAAGGTTTTAATCAGTGACAGTGAAACACATTTTACGAATGCACAATTGGAGAAAGTGTTAGGGATGAAGGCTTATGTTAACGCTCGACTATATATGGATCGCACCAAGAAATGGCATGATTCATGCTTTAAATCAAATAGTTTATTTGAAACAGGTGACAAGGTGCTTTTATCTAGTTCTCGCTTACAATTGTTTCCTTGCAAGTTGGAGACACGCTGGACAGGACCCTTTGTGGTTGAGAAAGTTTATCCTTTTGGTGTTGTTGATCTACAAGGTCATTCTGGAAAAACTTTCAAGGTTAATGGAAGTGGTTTGAAGAAATACTATGGTGATGCTAGGGACTCCAAGCGTAATTTGGAGATGAATTTGAGTTAAGTTATGCAGTAAGAGGTCGAGCTTACCGACGTGATAAACAAAATCGCTTTCGGGAGACAACCCGTTATTTCGTTATTTTGTTTTATTGTTTTTGTTCGCAGGTTTGAACTTTGTGGGTATGTTCCCTAGAAGCCCTCACAAGATTACAACTCGTCCACTCAGGATACTGAGGGGTTTAAAGGCTTGTTGCATATGCTAAATGCAACCGTGATGCCTACGGAAGTGTGCTGTTGTATTTTATTTTAGAACCAGTTCATTCATGAATTTTTCATCTTAGTCAGGGTAGTTTTTCTGTTTCACTTCTTTTCTATTCCCTAATATTATGTTTCTTTTTGCAATGAGGACATTGCATATTTCTAAGTGGGGGATAGGGGAAAAGAAGTCTATTTGTCCTAACTGATCAGAGTGCAAATATTGGTAGATATCATTTTAAAAGGGGCATTCTATATTAGTCATTTTTCAGTCTAAATTTTTCTTTTAAAATTTTAATTTTTCTTAAGTTTAGCATTCTTGTAACAATATTGGGAAATTCAAAGGAATAAAATAATCTTAAATGTCTTAATATTGGATAGTTCATTTTGTGATGTATTGATAGGCAGTCTGTATGAAGGTAGTTGAGCTATTAAGAAATTAATGAATGAAGTAGGTAGTTGCCTAAGAAATCTTTAGCAAGGTATAACTGTGGTTTTAATTCTCGTATGATAGCTTGACATAGTCCTCATTCTGAAAAATCTAGTGATCCTCATTTGGGAATATACTGGGTGATGTCTCCTCTGTTGTACGAAAGTACAGACCTGGTTTCCGTCAGTATATTTGTTATAAAAAAAAAGAGAGAGAAAAATGATGAATAATGTATAGATATATCTACCAAAGTCAAGTTATGTCGCTCTGTTATACTGAGGTACAGACCTGTCACCAATGTCTTGGCTTGAAAAATGATGGATTTATTTGGATTTCTTGATGAGGAAAGTTGTGGCTTGTTAATTGTATAAGAGTATTTTGCTATTGAGATTCAAGGGTAAAAACTTGCTAGAATAATAATGCTAAGCTCAGCTGCTGTAATTTAGATTGTTTAAGTGGACAACAATATCGATAATCCTAATGAATTATTTTTTATGTCTAATAATAACTTATGAAGAATTTGGTTTCCTGATAGAGTTTCTTGATTGCTAGATTTAATGTAAAATTAGTTTTGAGAGTAAAATTTAGGTTGTTAAATGCTAGTTAGTATGTAAGTCCCTAATGTCTGTTATTTTGCCTGTTCATGATTTTAACCGATAGTCTACTTGAGGACAAGTAGGATTCAAGTGGGGGATGTTTGATGAACGCCAAAATGTACTACATTATAGTACTAATTACCCCTGTGTTTAATAGGTTTCTAATGCATTTTGTATGAATAAGATACTTATTTCGTTCATATTTGCATTTAGGAGTTAAATCGAAGCTTGGATCAAAAAGAAACGGAAAACGAACTTATTTGGAAGAAAAGTTGCTAAGAAAGTGAAGATAGACAAGATTGGATTGGATCGAAGTGTAAATGAAGCTCGAATCGGAAAAATAATGAAAGATGAGCTGAAAATGAAGAAAAGTGTAAAAGCTGAGTTTTCGGATATGCTGTTAGTATTTTGGCCATAACTTCTTCATACGAACTCCGATTGGGATGATTCAACTTGGAAAATTTAGCTAACAGACGGGGATACAACATGTAAAAAATTCAGCTTTATTGGAGAAAGATTTAGCCGGCGGCTAAAGCATTTAGCCGGCGGCTAAATCAAAAATCAGCTAAATCGGCTATATAGATCAAGTTTAGCCGGCGGCTAAAATGCAAAATCAGCTATTTAAATCCGATTTTAGGGTTTTCAATTCATAACTTTATCCCCAAAACCCTAGTTCGTATACCAGCCGACCAGAGGGAGTTTTCTTCCATTTTGGGGAGCATTTTGAAGGTAGAAAGCAAGAGGAATCAAAGTTCTTTCAATTGTTCAATCATTATTTCGATATTTCGGTTCGAATACGTTTCTTCCTTTCATTTGATTATGATTATGGTTTCGTTTTCGATTCTGATTTTTAGAAATATTATGATTGGCTAAATCTTATATGTATTTGCTTGGATGATGATACTTAGATTACGGATTGATTATTGAATTGCGGATTTGATTGGATTTATTGAAAGTTTATGTGTTTATTTGATGAACCTTGGTTATTGAATGATTAATAGCAATTACCTAACGTGGTTTTATGATTAATTGAGATTGATTTTCACTTAATTGTAAGATTATTGATGATTGTTGATTTCAATTGACGATTGTTGCTGAATATATTGAGTTTGACGGGTTAGGGTTAATAATTGGTAATGATCATTGATGAACAAGATAACTTTCATTAGTTATAGAATTTGTTGATTCAAGTCAAGAAAATAAATCACATAGACGGTGTTGGTTTAATTTAGAATACAATTTGGTGGGCAACGTTAAATTGAACTGTTAGCGTGTTGAAAACAACTTTGTGTCTTTCTTAATTGTGTTTATATCAATTTATCTTGTAAGGAAGATTGGTAATATTTGTCAAATCACCAATAAATCCATATGTTAGCTATTCAATAAAATGATTTCCGGACTCTAAGGAAAGTAATCCAAGCAAATGCATTTAATCTATCATTTGAATCAAGTAATTTTATTTGATTAATTGTTTACTAATTATTTTCTTTTAAGTTTTATTTAATAAATTAGTTTTTATAATTGTTAATTAATTGTTCGATCGGAACTAAAACGCCCCCCAATATTTACTGCTTTCATTATTTGTATCAATTTCCAATTTATTTAATTTGACATCCGTTCCCTGTGTTCGACTCGGACTTACCAAGGTTATACTAACATTCGATCGGGTATTCTTGCCTGGTTGTGTGTAGTAAGTTAGGTATTTCTATTTTTAAAACTAAAGCCCCGTTTACACAGCATCAAGTTTTTGGCGCCGCTGCCGGGGAGCGGTTTGATTCAATTTGATAAATTGGAATTTGTTTTCTGTATATTATTTGTTTGAATTTAGTTTTGTTTTCGTGTTTATTTGTATTATCTTGTGCTAGAGATTAGTTGATAAGTTGTTTTATATTTAAGAGTTTTATTCTACCCTTCGTATTTGGAGGACGATTTCGGAGAATATTTACAATCTCTCTTTGAACCACTCATCGATCAATCGGAACCAGATTTAGAAATGGCAGACGACATCGCCAACATGACTCTTGAGGAATATTCGAGCAGAAGGCGTAGCGACCTTGTCCCAGGAGTAGTGAGGCCTGCGATTGCAGAAAATGTTGAGTTCGAGATAAAGGGACAATTCCTAAAGGAGCTTAGGGAAAACCCGTTTCGAGGAGAGGAGAATGAAGATGCTAACGAGCACGTGGAAATAATAGTGGAGATCGCCGATATGTTCAGCATCCCTAACGTTACATGCGATCAAGTCATGCTCCGAGTATTCCCAAGAACACTCAAGGGAGCCGCGAAAAGATGGATTACTAATGAACCAGCTGGATCCATCACCACGTGGGAAGATCTCCGCACGAAGTTTCTCAGAATGTACTGCCCGCCATCCAAAATGTCGAAAATGATCAACGAGATTCGAAACTTCAAGCAAGACATTGATGAGTCGTTGCACCAAGCGTGGGAAAGGTATCAGGACTTGATGCATAAATGTCCTCAGCACGACCTAAACGACCAACAAATCATAATGGTATTCTACAAGGGAGTGGATCGTGCTACAAGACAGCAATTAGATGCTCAAGGGCCTATCCCGAATAAGATTCCTAGGGATGCCTTGGCAGCTATTCGCGACCAAGCAAAGCATTCTCGGTTATGGGATGATGATACCTCTAGCAGAAAGAGGTCAATTAGTGATGACGATGGACTCGCCGTCATAACTGCCAAGCTGGACAGCATGGGAATAGACATAAAAAAGGTGACCGAGACTGTCCATGCAATCCAAGTAGGGTGTGACAATTGTGGAGGAACGCATTTAGTCAAGGATTGTCCCGAAATGAATTCTGGAGGAGTGAGAGAGGAAGTTAAATATGTGGAAACTCACGGAACCTACTGCCAAGACAGAGGGGAATTTTTCCTAAGACCGTACCAGGAAGGAGGTCGCCAGTTCAGCCAGGCTCAGCCAGAGTTTTTCACTAGGGAACAACCCTCGGCAACCTTCCCCGACAAGAAACCCAATTTGGAAGAAATGATGGGGAAGTTTTTGATCGCTAACGAGAAATTTATTGCTACATCTGGACAGCGGATGGGCACCATCGAAGCATTGGTTCGAAATCAGGGATCGGCGATCAAGCAAATTGAGAGAACCATTTCCAGCATAGCTAAAGTTCTCCAAGAGAGACCCCCGGGAACTCTTCCCGGATTCACTGAAACCAATCCACGTGATCAGGCGAAAGCTGTGATTACCAGAAGTGGAAACGTTCATGAAGATCCAATTGTTAAGAAGAAGCCTGCACCCCAGCCTTTGCCCGAGAAAGATAAGGAAGCAGAAGTTGTCAATAGTCCAAGGGTGGACACAAAAGCTGATCAAATTGCTAAGGATAAGCAATATGCGAAGGATCATGCGCCACCACCATCTTACCCAGCAGCTTTGAGGAGAGGACAATATGAAGCTCATGACCATCAATTTCTTGAGAATTTGAAGCAACTCCACATTAACATTCCGTTTGTGGAGGCAATTGCTCAAATACCTAAGTATGCAAGATATTTGAAAGAGCTTTTGGCTAATAAGAGCAAGTTGCCTGAAGCAACCACTGTAACAATGAACGAGCGATGCTCGGCCGTGATGCAAAACAAGTTACCACCAAAAATGAAGGATCCGGGGAGTATCACTATACCCTGTCAAATTGGTAATTTTATTTGATTAATTGTTTACTAATTATTTTCTTTTAAGTTTTATTTAATAAATTAGTTTTTATAATTGTTAATTAATTGTTCGATCGGAACTAAAACGCCCCCCAATATTTACTGCTTTCATTATTTGTATCAATTTCCAAGTTATTTAATTTGACATCCGTTCCCTGTGTTCGACTCGGACTTACCAAGTTTATACTAACATTCGATCGGGTATTCTTGCCTGGTTGTGTGTAGTAAGTTAGGTATTTCCATTTTTAAAACTAAAGCCCCGTTTACACAGCATCAGTGGGTGAATAAGAATTTGGAAAGAATTTTGATTTTTCCATCCAAACAGTTTGATTTTAGATTTTAGGGTTTAAAAAAAATATCAAGTATGCGTAAAAAGTGAAAAAGATGTAAAGACACCGATTATATAGTGTACGCAGCTTGATAATTATGTGGTTAAAAAAGAAGAGTCATGGGCGACGGTTGTGGTTAGTGGTATAGGGGTGATGATGGTGAAGAGTGGTGGCATTAATGGTGATGGGAGTGGTGCTCCGAAAAAGTGCAATGACGTAGGACAAATTGTCAGAAAAAGCGTGACTTTTCCGTTGTACCATATTTTATTTACTTTTGAAATTCGTTAAATTAAATAACAAATGTATTTAATAAGACGAATGTTTGTCGATTTATATAACACCATTAAATGATATCTCAGGGAGTAAAGGTCCCTGAGAAATTATAATCAATTTCTTGATTTATCACCAAGAGGAAGTATATATATATCATAAGAAGACATTTTCAATTGTTTATCTAGCTGAACCCTTATCTTCCTAAATTTAATCACAACTTAGAATACTAATTAAACTATTTAGATTTAAGTTCAGTTTCAATGGGAATTGAAGTTGTCAAATTTTGATATATATACTTTATTTATTATTAAAAAAATGAATATAGATTATGTCTTATGTAAAGTGAATATTAAGTCTCTAACGTTACAACTCACTGACTTAATCACAACTTATAATACTGATTAGATCAGCTAGAGATAACAAAAAGAGATAATATTTAACTTTAAACAGATAAACATAAAAGATATTCATTTGACTTTACAAGATATAATAGAAGATGAATATAGCTAACTGAATACTGAACTTTCTGATTATATCAGTGAAAGTTAGCTGATCAGTGAGTATATCCTTCTAATGTTACAAGTTATAAAGTCAGTTTATTTAAAGCAATTTTAATAAATAAACAAAAATAAATAAATAAATTCAAAAGAATTTATTTATTTATTTAAGTTTAATTTATGAGCCAATCCAGAGATGGATTCATAGTGGTCAAGCCTTGTATTTGGCTTCCACTGATTTGCATAAATTGTATCTGAATACTCACTGATGTTCTTATGCTTTGAAAGAGGTGTAGCTGAACATTCAAATGACAAATGCTGTCTTTCACCACATTTATAACATTTTTTGTTTGCAAAAGTGGACTTTTTGCTTTTCTTTGATTTAAGTTGCTGAGCTGACACTTGCTTGCAACTTTTCTCATTGTTATTTTCCTCCTATTTCTTTGACTTTGAGTTACTAATATGAATTATATCAGTGACTGAAACAGTGTCCGAGAGGTTACTAATGATGGGTTTGTCATCAGTGATTGTAATGATGGGATTTAGATTATCAATTTCCAACATTTTCTCATCATTAATAATCTTGAGAGTATCAGAATCATCAGCGACCAGTTTTTCTTTTATGAAATAGTTTGGTCTTGGCTCACTGAAGATTGAGATTGGTTCAAATACGGCTTCTGAAAAATTACTCTTTGGTTCAAAGACAGGGTCAACCATTGTTGAGTCAGCGAGTGATGCAGCATATTCATAATCTCCTCCCAAAATAGCTTTAACTTGTTTTGGAATTTGATTATTAACACATTGATTGACTTTATAATTTGACTTGCACCAAAATTCCATGACCTTTTTAAGTTGTTGAAATTGTGTTTCAAATTTTACCTTTTCTTGAACACATACTTGATTTGCATAAGTTTGTGCATCAAGATCTAGTTTTAATCTCTTTAGATTTGACACATTTTCACCTTGATCATTTAGCTTTGATTTTAAGTCACTGGTCTCACATCTCTATCTTTTCTGAATGTCATGAGCATTTGATAAGTCAACTATCAAGGACTCAAAGACATTATCTTTTTCAGTAACCGAAGATGATTTGAAACAATGTACCTTATAGATAGTTTCAGGATCCCATTTAGACGCTGAACATTTATGAGCAACTTCCTTGATATCCTTTAGAATTTCTTCATCAGCAGCCATCAAACAGAAATCCTTATCTAAACATATCATTGCTTCTTCTTCATCAGATGACGAGGATGATTCAGAATCACTGAATGATCCTTCTTCAGCAACAAAACCTTTTCCCTTCTTCTTTCCAGATTTAGCCAATTCCTTCAGCTTCTTGTACTTTTCCTTGTACTTTTTGTACTTATCATTTCTGAGGTTTGACTTTGGTTCAGGGAAAGGTTTGATTGACTTTGATCTACAGTCAGCAGCGAAATGACCAGGCATACCACATTTGTAGCATTCACCTTTTGATTTGAAATTTTCAGATGATGGAGCACCAGCGAATTTTCTTGATCTGGTGTTTCTTCTGAAATTTGCAACCATCATGGCCATATCTCTTTCCAACTTCTCTAGACCCTCATCATATTCATACTCTGACTGTTCTTCAACACCTTTTCCTTCTTCATCAGCTATCAGAGACTTTGAGCTTCTCTTTGAAACCTTTGATTTCTGTTTCTGATCAATTTCTTCAAGCTCAGCTACAAGGGCATTGGATATCTGCTGGCTTCCAAGTGTTGCACGAATGTGCTCACTTTGATCAGCTTATTTTTCAGACTGCTCCCAGTTGAGTAGAATGCCATAGACTTGAGTAAGATTAAGAGTTGTATAATCATTCCTCTGTCTTGTGCAGGTAGCAATGGTTCCCCAGATTTTCCTTGGCAATAATTCCAGGAATTTTTCAACAACAAATCTTTGCTCCTTTCCTATACCAGCCTTCTCCATCTTGTTCATCAGCGACTGATATCTGGTATAAGTAGAAGATAGTGACTCATTTGGTTCCATTGCAAACAGCTCATACTGGCGAGTGAGATTTACTTCCCTGCATCGAATAATATCAGGAGTTCCAATATATATATTCCTAAGGGTATCCCACATATCTTTTGCAGTTTTACAAAACCTGATTGATTCAAACACTTCATCAGGAAGTGCCATGCCTATGTAGATTTTAGCTTGTTTATCTAGCCTAACCAATCGTCTATACTCATCCGTCCACCGTTCCTCTCTCTTAGGCATAACCATTTCTGGTATGACAGGAGTAGTAGCAGTAGCTATAACAGCAGGTATAATTGTGGTTGGAACGTGAGGACCATTGGTTATGGTATTACAAAGACGATCATCGACAAGATCAAGAAACATCATCATCCGGGGCATCCAGGTTTCAATCCTAGAGGGATCAAACGCTGGAGGTTTGGTAATAGAACCATTTCCCTTCTGATACTCAGAGTCAACACAGCTGTACTTTACTGATTCCATTTGCAGATCTGGTTAATTGATTTAAACCAACTCTGCTCTGATACCAATTGATAGTCCCGTAATCACTATTAACTAGTGATATGGAATTTCAATATGTAAAGTTTAATTGTAGAAGGGGGGTTGAATACAATTAAAAACTATTTCAAAGTTTAATTGAGTTATTTAGCTATTTTTAATGGATTGAACATAAACAGAGTATGAGAATAACATATATGACAGTATCAAAATAAACATGCAATAAATAGCTAAACTGTGAATTTTATTATTTATAGAATTCACTGAGTATTGATTGCGGAATGAATTAGCCAAAGCTAATTCAAATCAATTACTCTTAGCTAACTATTACAACAGAGATAAACAGTAGTAGACAAACACGCTAACTGCTTTTCTCGCTGAGTTACAATACGCATTCAGACAAGCTGCATTCACTGACACACAAGCGAATAATACGTATGGACAACTAGCCTTAAATGAACATAATACTGGACTATATATACTACAAGGATCCCGTAAATATATCCTATAAAATAGGATCTTGGAAAGACACGTGTTGCTGTTTGATTGGCCTGATCTCTGATGAACTGACATTCTTCGGGTCCCAATTCTGTTACCGCAAATATCTTGCTTCCTTAAAACCAATCACTTGCTGCCACGTAATCTTTTTGGATATTCTTCAAGTACGAGAAACACTTGCTGATGTAAATAAGTACAGTACTTTTGCACTTGTAGTTTGAAAGGCTTTATTTAAATAGTCACTGAAGAAAGATAATCCTCCTCACTCACTGCGAACTAACATGCTCTTGTAGAGTGACTTGAAATATTGTTCTTCAGTGACTAGTTGTTATTCAGGTAGTGACTTTTGCCTTGTTCATCATGAAGATATAAAACTCTCGCTGCTTGTATCAGCGACACACAAAGTTGAGTCTTAATCTTCCTCAGCATGTTGAATCCGGAAATGGTTAAGAATACTTCAGCAATAGCAGCTTTGACACATATCATTTCTTCATTGAGATGTATATTATTGAGTCGTCAGCGACCAGTGACTCAACACAATCAAGCACGACAATTCAAAAGAAGAAAGAGCTTGTCTAACCATAATGCAAGCTCCAATCCACGTTACTTTCTTGCAACCATAATCTACTCATTTCATCCATTTGGTTCAACTGAACCATGCACCCTACAACATAAAACAACTAAAGGGGTAAGCAAAACGCTTAGTGAACATATAGCAAATATTAACAACACATATTTGCTTAGGCAGATAACTACTGAGCAATTGTAGAGACTACTCTTTTTCTTATACGGATCCGCGGCCAATAGAAACAAGCACCTCAGTACCATATCACGTCGATATGCATACCAAGTCAGAAACAATCCCCTTAGTATCGTATCACGTCGATATGCATACCAAGTCAGAAACAAGCACCTCAATATCATATCACGTCGATATGCATACCAAGTCGGAAACAAGCACCTTAGTATCATATCACGTCGATATGCATACCAAGTCAGAAATAAGCACCTTAGTATCATATCACGTCGATATGCATACCAAGTCAACAACTCTTAGCACCATACCACGACAGTAAGCATACTAAGGCATAATCACGTGCAAGCACGTATTCTGAAACAAGCATGTGCAACGCACATATTCTGAAACAACTCTGTGCTAACCGCAGTTAGCGATCTGATCAACAACATATCTCTACAAATGCTCATTCCACATAATTCCATGTATTCTTCCACATATCAACAATTTCCGTCAACCCTAATCATCTTAGCACGTATTCAACATAACGTGCCATAACAACAACATAATTAATCAACGATTAGAAACAAGATAATACTCCACTTGATTGTATGAACCTCTTGCTCGGAAGCAATCCGGAATCACACAATCATTACCCATTTAACCCCCATATCACTCACCTTTGCTTTTTAGGCAATTACACGGTTTAACACTTGATTATGGATTCCACATCTCTTGATCACCTAGCATATAGCATATCAATACAACAACACATTTAGCAATTAACAATCATCATAATCCACTAATCATCATCATCAACCCTTCACCCCTTGGATTGATCATTTTTAACTCAAGTATCTAATCACTTGAATTACCACTTTGATGATGATTAATATCATAATAACCTCTTTTCAACTGCAATTCAAATAGGTGATCACTAACTTATAACAATTCAACATTAACCAATTCAAGGTTATGAAGAACCATTTACTACAATTTCATCACTTCACCATAATCACTTTTAGCTCAAGTGTTTAACAACTTGATTCACTAGCTCAATTTCCATTAATAGCATTCTAACAACATCTTTAACTAATAAATAAGCTGAATTAATAACAATTCATAATCATTTAAACAAAACCCACCTTAATTACTAAACACACAATTCGAATTATCCACTTTTAGATTGAATTAGTGTTACTAACATTGATTTCTACATTTTTACTCTACAATTCAATCATAATCCTCCTTAATTTCGTTTTAGAAATGAGCATACCCTCAAACCCCATGAAACACAAAGTTCTAAATCAAAATTGAACAAGAATCATGATTACCTCAAGTTAGAAATGATTAATCGATGATGAATTCAAGTTCTCAACTGTTAATTTGGTGTTTGGAGACTTGATTCTTGTTTTCCCTTGCTCCATACATTCTTTCTTTCTTTCTGTTTATTTCTGGAAGTGTTTGGAATGAAATATGGATATGTATGTAAGCGTACGTACATATATATATATATATATATATATATATATATATATATATATATATATATATATATATATATATATATATATATATATATATAGATATGTATTTGTTTCTTTAAATTTTACTCCCCGTAATTATTATTGTCTGGAATTTAAAAACCATTCACAGTTATTATTATTTTATACCACTTAAAATAATAATAACTTAAAACAACTAATTTCATTTTTACCAAAATAATATTTTGGATTTTGGAGTGTTACAAATATACATTTGTGGCTTAATTAGTTCTCACTTTTCAACGCCGTTTTACTTTCAAGCTAGGGTCATGTGAGTGGATGAAAAGGAGAAGAGATGGTGGCCAACAAAGCCATGATGAGATAAGATGAATGGTGATTGAGGATCCTTGAGTGGTGAAATACGGTCGTGGACTATAAACGTTAATGTTTCAATGCAGAATATGAACAATTTGATGATGAATATACTAAGTGAAATGTAAAAGATGAAAATGTTGTTTGTCTTAATAATGTATCTATATTAGAATTTATAATTTATATTACTCAAAAAAATCAAAAGAATAAAAAAAAAAAAAAAAACTACACATGTGGTTCCTTTTAACGAAGAGTTAACAATCGTTAGCATAAAGGACTATTGACGTAACAAGTTTTGAAAGAATGGATGTTATTTTAAATTAAATTAATTAAATAACTACGAGTGAAATTTGGGCAAATCCATAAGAGCGGTTTATGTGATTTTCTCTAAATCGTTCATAAATAAAGTATATTATCTCAAACTGAACTAAAGTTGCCATTCTTTTTGTTAGTCCTTTTTCTTGGGTAAATTTGCACATGGAGTATAAACTTCTAGACCAATCATAAGGAAAATAATGAAACAGTATATGAGAACAAGCAGAGAGTGGTAAAACTATTTTTACAGTGTTCCGAACTTTTTAATATTTTTTATTTAATTTTAAAAATTCAAATTATTAAATTGAAACAATTAAAAAATTACAATAAAATAGTTAAAAATCAAATGCAAATTCATTTATAGAATAATAACCCAAATAAATTTAAATATTGTTAGTCTTTTTTTAGGCTTGACTCAAAAAATTTAATTTAGTCCATTTTAATCTTTGTGGGCTTCCAAATAAAAAATATGACCCATTTTAATTTAGTCCATTTTAGTTTTTGTGTGTTTGACCCACTAAATTTAAACCTAATGTTAATATTCTTCTTCATCTTCCATCCTCGTAGCATAAACACATGTGATTAGGCCTGTAAGTGAATCTAACGTTTGGTGAACAATTCGCGAACCGTTCGACAGGAAGTTCGTTATGTTCGATCATTTTGTAATATGAACAAACACGAACAAAATTTTATGTTCGTTTAATAATATGAACGAACATGAACATATGTCTCATTCGTTCATTTACGTTCGTGAACATTGTTAAACGTTCATGAACGTTCGGTAACATGTTCGTTTGCTAACCAAAATAAGTAGATATTTGTATATCTTATTTAATCTCATCTAAAGTTTAAATATAATATTATATTAAACATTTGCATATTTTCATTTTAAGTATAATAATATTAAACACCTACATGTCTTATAAAACCTGTTAATATGTTAGAATTAAGCATCATATTATATATATATATATATATATATATATATATATATATATATATATGTGTATATATATACACACATATATATATGTGTATATATATACACACATATATATATGTGTATATATATATACACATATATATATATATATATATATATATATATATATGTGTATATATATATATATATATATATATATATATATATATATATATATATATATGTATATATATATATATATATATATATATTATATATTAGATGGAGGGTGGGGATGTGTTTTCACTGGTTTTTTTTAGCTCCTTGTTTTCACAGGATCCCATTCCTATATATATATGAATGGGATCCTGTGAAAACAAGGAGCTAAAAAAAACAGTGAAAACACATCCCCACCCTCCATCTAATCTAACATATATATATATATATATATATATATATATATATATATATATATAAAAAAAGGGGTGGGGATAAAAAAAAAACGGTGAAAACACTTTTTCTTTCACAATTTTTTTTAAGGTGTGAACCTTTTTTTTTTTTTTTTTTTTTTTTGAAGTAAACCAAAAAAATTAAGGTTCACACAAAAAAAAAAATTTTGCAAAAAAAATAAAATAAAGTAAAATTCGAAAACCAAAACAAAAAAATTAAGGTTCACAATTAAAAAACTTAAAAACCTTCTGTGAACCCAAAACTAAAAAATAAGAATCACAATTGAAAAGGTTAAAAACTTGCTGTGAATCTAAAAAAAAATTAAGGTTCACAATTGAAAAAAAAAAAGGTTTTACAATTAAAAAGTTAAAAACTTTCCGTGAACCAAAAAAAATTAAGGTTCACAATTGAAAAAGTAAAAAAACTTTCCGTGAACCAAAAAAAAATAAGGTTCACAAATGAAAAAGTAAAAAAGTTTCCGTGAACTCAAAAAAAATTAAGGTTCACAGTTGAAAAAAAAGGTTCACAACTGAAATTTTTTAAAACTTTTCGAGAACCTAAAAAAATTAATGTTCACAGCTGAAAAAAAAAGGTTCACAATTGAAAAAGTAAAAACTTTCCGTGAACTCAAAAAAAAAATTAAGGTTCACAGTTGAAAAGGTTAAAAAATTTTCGTGAACCCCAAAAAAAAAATTAAAATTCACAATAAAAAAACTTTAAAATTTTCGTGAAAAAATTTAAAAAAAAAAATTTATGTGAAAAAAATAAGGTTCACAATTAAAAATGTTAAAAACTTTGTGTGAAGCAAAAAAAAAAAAATTAAAGGTTCATGACGAAAATTTTATGTGAAACAAAAAAAATATAAGGGTTCACAAAAAAATTCATATGTGAAACAAAAAAAATGAAAGTTCACAACTTAAAAGAATTGTGAATCAAAAAGTGTTTTCATCGGATTTTTTTTATCCCCACTCCTTATATATATATATATATATATATAAATATATATATATATATATATATATATATATATATATATATATATATATATATATATATATATATATATATATATATATATATGTTAGATTAGATGGAGGGTGGGGATGTGTTTTCACTGGTTTTTTTTATCTCCTTGTTTTCACCAGAACCCATCCCTATATATATATATATATATATATATATATATATATATATATATATATATATGTTCGTTTGTTTTTGTGTTCCTTGGGATTTCGTTAAGTATTAATGAACAAATGTATTAAATTATGTATTCGTTTATTTGCGTTCGTGAACAAACAAACTTTATTAGTGAACGAACATGAACAACAAAATCCATTCGCCTATCCACTCGTGTTCGTTCGTTTGTTCGATAAACCTTAACGAACGAACCCAAACAGGCTACGTCCGTGTTTGTTCGGTTCGTTTACAAGCCTACATGTGATACAACATAATTAAAAATAATAATAATATTAATAATAATGATAATAATAATAATAATAATAATAATAATAATAATAATAATTGATCAATTGCATTATTTTCTTCTTCGAATAACTCTCTAATTTTCGTCCACTATTCGTATTCTTCTTCAAAATAAAATGAAAACATACAAAGACAAAAGTAAAAACAAAAAAAAAAAAAAAAACAAAAAAAAAACGAACAACAGCGTTCGGATGTGACGCTGTTCGAGAACGTTGCCCGGAACGCTACCAAGAATGTTGCGACGGTGTAGGGAAATACTGTCCGACGGCATTCTCGAACCGGAATAGTGAAAAAAAACCTTCCACTCTCTATCCTCTTAGGTATTGTAAAATATTTGTTCACGTAGTTATTTCACGTAGGACTTAACCGATAAAGTCAAAAACAAAGGCATAATTATGAGCATATCACATAACATGTCTATATCAAATGACAATACCATGTACTACCATTTGGGTGTTTCACACATGTCATGATATAACTAAAACAAAATCATACTAAAAGCACCCACAATGGGTTAACTTATCCAAAAGGTTTTTTTTTTATGACATTTTTTCTTACACCATCTTTGTTAACAACAAAAAACTATTCACTCCAATGAATAAAGCTTTACAAAAGCTTTTTATTAATAAAATACACACACAAAATTTCAATTGAGTCATTAATTGAAAACTCAATTTAGGAAAACCTTTTTCCTTAATAAGCTTTACACTTCAATAGTTTAACCTTTTCAAAAACTTTTTTTTACAAAAAAATAACCTCAAAAAAAAAAACCCCCACCATCGGAGATACTCTAACAAGTGTACGTCTAGCTAAATTCCTTCTGCACAAATTGAAATAAACGATACGATGATGACAAATCATTTTTTGTACGCATAATTTTGTAACCATTGCATCTTTTCGAGAATAATTGAACAAATAAGAACAGTATGTGTACGTTCGTATGTTTAATCACCATGATTAAAACCACATATATGTTTGAAGAGTTTTGTTAGAACATTTTAATAGGGTTGTAACCGACTCTAGTCGAGCTTTAGCTTGACATGGTTCGAGCTCGGCTCGACTCATTTACGGTAAGCTCGAGCTCTGCTCGATAGCTCCATGAGCTTTTTCGGTGCAGGCTCGAGCTCGGCTTCGAAATGTTATAGAATGGCTCGAGCTCGACTCGAAAAGCTCAAAATTTTACATAAAAATAATTTTTATATTCAAACTTATTTTAAATTTATTTAAAAAATAAAAAGCAACAATAAAAATCATTTCAAATATATATATATATATATATATATATATATATATATATATAAATATAATTCAAATAAATCGTGAAAACAAGTCAAAGCTTTGTAAAATAGTTTGACAATTTCAAAATATAATAATAATATCATATACATATCAAAAATTACATATATATGTGTGGGGGTGTGTGTGTGTGTGTGTGTGTGTGTGTGTGTGTACATACATATATTAATTAAGGCTTGAAAAGATCGATACATAATTCGAGCTTAGGCTCGACCTCGATAAAAGTTCGACTCAATCAAGCTCAATCTCAAGCCGAGCTCGAATTGCTCATTAAAAGGTTGACTCGTTTGCAGCCCTATGTTAGATCTTGTTTCCGTACATAGCATGAGTACATATTAGTCTTTTAACCAAATTCCAACAAAGTTTTGCTTCTTTAATCCTAACTACATATATATATATATATATATATATATATATATATATATATATATATATATAGATCCTCATCTCGAAAATAAATGTTTAAGAAAAAATGTTAGATTTATGATTGTTTGATATGATGTCAATGTCACCATAATTTTCAAGACAAGTTTGACTAAACATAATTTAGAAATAAGATATTATGTGTAATAAATGATAGTAAATTTGAAAATTTAATAAAATTTTATAGTTATTTTTTGTAAGTAAATGATCTTTAAAGATAAACAAAAATAATAAGATAGACATATAACTTATCACAGGAGTACATAGTTTACCCTTTTACGATAGCTAGTCTAAGATACAAGGATTTTTCAACTTTAATACTCCCTTCACAATTTTGTGCGAATTAAGATATGTCTGGTAAATATCAATTTTGCTCTTATATTCAAGACAAGTTTAACCGAATTTATTTGAGAAAATAAATGATTGAAAATGGTAAGTTAGAGGGTACCCTTGACCCTCGTACAATATTTCAATGGTACGCATCTGCCCCACTCCCAAGGAGCATCAACGTCGGGTAAATTATTTGTTCACAAATCAGCCAAATATGTTGAGGCACGGATTCAAACCCCTGACCTATAGGTCACATATTTGGAGTATAGGCATTTGCGGTGGTGGTACCACTTGGGCAATACCCAATTGGTAAAACAAATGGAAAATGACCCGAAAAGGTAACATTCTTGTCCAAATTTGCCAATAAAGGGAATATCACTTTTACTCATACCCAAAAAGGACCTACATTTTAAAATTGGGAAAATTGGTCAGTTTATATTGATACGTATTTTCATTTTTCTTAAAATAAATGAGACCATTTTTTAAAACCATTTCCCTTTCCGGTACGACCTGAATTTCACACAAAACCCTAACGATCGATCAAACCCAAAATTCTCTCAAACCTTAACTCCGATTTTGACATGAAACGTTGGTTTAGAAGTGCAATCGACGAACCCTAGCGTAATTTTGCGATGTGGTAAGTTCTTCATCTATGGATACTGTTGATAACGATTTAGTGTGTACCGTTAGAGTGCATCATTTTGGTTATTTTAAAATGGATACACTGACCTATAGTAGGGGTGCTTTACTCACATTTAATGGGTACGATTCTAACAATAGGGATGTGACACTAATTTTCTCAAAAAATTGAAGACATACTTGAAGTAGTATGTCAAAGTAAGTATTATTGTTTACCAGGGAAGGGAATAAAAGATGGTAAGCTTAAGTATTTGGCTTCTAATAGGGATATGAAGAAAAATGGTTGAACTAGCTATAAAAACCCCTGTAGATGTTTTTTTGGATCATAATGATGTTGATATGAGTGAATAGATTGAGGATGATCCTGTTAGTGAGGATGTGAATGAGGATGAGAATGAGGGAAATGAGGACATCGTTGATGATGAAAATATGGAGGAAATTGATGATAATTTGACTGTTGGTAATGATGATGAGAACAACACACAAAAGGATGATGATGAGACTGTTGGTAATGAGAATGAGAACACACACCAGGATATGAATGATGATGATGAGTTTGCACCCTTTGAAAATGTGGACGATCCATATGGTTTTGTAGAAATGGATGAGGATGTGAGATTATTTGTTGAAGAGTATAGCAAGAAGAACCCAATTCATGATCCTACTGTACATTTGAGAGCAATGAAACCACAAAAAGGTGAAATGTTTATTAGTGAGCAACAATTAAAAGAATGCATTAGTAACTATGCAGTGGTTGGTGGATACAGATTGTACTTTAAAGAGTGTAAAAAGGATCATATCCTAGTCAAATGTGGTTTAAGGTTGCCACATAAAAGAAAGAAACCTATATTACAACTTGAGCCTAAATGTCCTTTTAGGTTATGGGCATCACAGATTGGGGAGCAAGGCACATTTCAAATCAAGTCACTAAATGATGATCACATATGTGGTAAGGAGTACAACCTGGTTTCATTGATCACTAATGAGTGGATTGCAACTAAGTTGAGTGATAGGATTATTGAGAATCCTAAAATCAAGCTTAGACATATGCAAGACATTGTAATGAACAAGTATCAAATAAAGGTGATTAAGAACTAATGTAGGAGGGTTAAAAGCAAGGTTATTTATTATGATCTCCAGTGTAAAAGTAGCCATTGTGAGAGGATTTGGGATTATGGGGCTGCAATTGAAAAAAGTAATCCAGGAAGTGCAGTTTCAATTGATGCTCAAACAATACCTAATAGTAAAACCTTGTTCCAAAGGATATACATTTGTTTAAAGGCACTGAAAGATAGGTGGTTTCAAGGATGCAGAAAGGTAATTGGTTTAGATGGGTGCTTCCTTAAGGGTATTGTACAAGGCCAACTGTTATGTGCAATTGGAAAGGATGCAAATAACCAAGTTTATCCAATTGCTTGGGTTGTGGTAGATGTTGAAACTACTGAAAAATGGACATGGTTTTTGCAGCTTTGAAGAGATGATCTTGCTATAAACACTGGTGATGGGATTGCAATAATATCATATGGACACAAGGTTTGATCTTACTCTAAATGTGATTATTTACTAATATATAACTTATTAATAATATATCTTACTATTATATATCTTATATCTTATTAATAATATATCTTATTATTACTATATATCTTATTCAATTCCAGGGTCTAATAGAGGCAATAAGGCAAATATTGCCAAATTGAGAGCATAGACAATGTGCAAGACATGTTTATGCTAACTTTAGTAAGAGATGGCCTAGTCTCCAATTTAGACATCTTTTCTGGCAAGCATCGAAGTGTTCCTACATTGAGAAGTTTGATTTCATTCTCCAAAGGATCAAAGATGCTAATGAAGAAGCATTTCACTACTTAGGTGATAGGAGACCAGCAACATGAGTAGAGCATTTTACCAGTCTAGGTTAGATTGCGATGCAGTCAAAAATAGGATAACTGAATGTTGGAACTCAATGATAAAAGATGCTAGAAAGAAGCCAATAATTGTAATGCTTGAAGAAATAAGAATGAAGGTGATGACCAGGCTTGTTAGTCAAACGAAAGATGTAGACAGGTGGGTGCATCCTATTTGTCCAACAATCAGAATGAGCCTAGAAAGTAAAAGACTACAAAGGTATACATATGTCTAATAATATTATCTGCAATTTGTTAATTCTGTCCAAACTATTAATTTTTTTTTCCTTTTTAATAGGGAATGGATGGTCTGGCCTAGTGAAATACAGGAGTTTGAGGTCCAAAGTACTACAAATGCTAAGGTATTTACTGTGAACTTGGATACCAGAACATGCTCTTGTAGATTTTGGCAAATTAGTGGGATTTCAAGCCCTCATACAGTTGCAGTTGTTGTCCATATAGGCAAGGTCCATGATGATTTTGTTAGTGATAGTTTTAGAACACCTAAGTTCATTGCATCATATAGTTCTTTCATCCATACTGTTGGTGGGGAAATTCAATGGCCCAAGATTGTAGAACAAGTGTGAAAAGAATAAGGTCAAGGACTGAAGATGGGTCTGGAAGGGTCGGGACAGTTAAGTGTAAAAATTGTGCTCAATATGGACACAGCTCTAAGGGTTATACCAATCAACCATTGCCAGTTTCAGAAAGGGTAGAAAATAGGAGAGGTAGACCTCCATTTCATAATCCAAGTAGGAGTGGTAGGAGAATCAATCCAACCAAAAATGATGGTGCAAGTGGGTGTGGTTTGGGTGGTGGCAGGGGTGGTAGAAGGGGTGGTGCAAGGGGTGGTGGCAGTGGCAAGGGTGGTGAAAGGGGTAGAGGTATTGCCAAATTAAGTGTGAAGAGAGGTAATGGGTCTGGTTTGGTTAGTAATGGAAGGGGTGGTGCATCTGGGTCAAATGATGGGTCTTATATGAATGGAAATGGGTCTGGTTCTGGGTCACAAGAAAGGTTGATAGACATTCCAATTACAACTGTGCAAGAAGGTGAAGATCAATTAATTTCTGAAATTGATGAAATGTTACAACCATTACATGTTGGAAACAATGGTGATAAGGGAATTTCAAGAAACATGCCATTTGTACCCCCTAGAAAGAAGTCAGAAAGAATTATGAGGAAACAACTAGCAAAGAATGTTATGAGTGAGGATGGAACTAGAATGACAGAAGACAACCCAATGCTCATGGAATGAAAATGTTAAATGAATGATGTATTTTTGTATGTATGCAACAAACTATGCATTTACTTTTGGTTCACTAGAATGGTGATAGTATTAGTTTTAAAATGCTCTAAAATGTGTTTTTGTATGTATTGGTTAATATTGAAACCATGTACTCCCTCCGTCCTATATTTATAGTTCATGTTTCCTTTTTTAGACGTCCCAAATTAATTGTCCACTTCCATATATATGTAATAAAAAGTTAGGTAAAAAGTAAGGGTAAAACTGTCATAGTACAGAAAAGTACATTGTAATACTTATGTTTTCTTAAACTACGTGTTTCTTGTCTGTGGACAACAAATTTGGGACGGAGGATGTAGTAGTTTTTGTAATGTTTGACTTTTAAACTCAAACAAAACTTGTTAATATATTACCATTTATATGTTGCAATCAATGACGTGTTTTTTACCTCTTCAATGTTGTTATAAAATGTGCAGATGCAACTGTAAACATGCCTGAGTTTGTGCAGTTATATGTGTTTAAGTTGTGTTCATGTGTAGTTACATGTATTTAAGTTGTGTTCATGTGTAGTTTGTAGTTATACTGTATTTAAGTTGTGTTCATATGCAGTTATATTCTACTGCAGTTATATGTATTTACTTTATATGTCTTTACATGTTTACATTTCATGTGCAGTCATGTTTATATTCACAAAGTTTTGCATTCAATAACCAACAACCAAAAAATGCTTTGTGTCACACCCCCAAATTCGGGTTGCGGAAGCGAATCGGGTCGGGGCGTGACTAATCAATAACCAAAGCACAAGATATATAGTAAACGACTCTAAATGAGACGTTTTAGAAAATACATTACAATACAGTACATTAGATGAGTTTTCAAAAGTAATAAGTCATATAGATACATCATTAGTGACTTCGCAAACTGATTCTAAAGATTTTAGTTACATAATCATAGTACAAAAGATAATGCCAGTAAAATCTTCATAAGTGTATGCATGCGACTCGTACTAGCTTAGCATATAAGTAGATCCTGCTGGGCATCCCTACTCAAGCTGCGTACCTGAGAATGCATCACTAAAAAGGTCAACCAAAAGGTTGGTGAATCTCACAGGTTTATAGTAAGTAACAGTTTTGAACACATCAAGTAGTAAAAGTAAGTAATGATTGCACGTATGCAATAGTTTCGATATACATTGCCATGAGCACCATAGTTGAAGCTTAACAGTAAGTAAGGGTACAATCAAGTACCTAGTAATTTGCCATCGTGAATGCTAATCCAAAAACATTCATATGAAACGAGTAAGAAACGCCCATTTATACCTGTATGTTCGTGGTAGTGCGTGTTACCCTGGGCGGGGATTGTCAGTCCCAAATGGATCCATTTACTAAAACTCACGCTTAAGTCGATAACTAACAACTATGATTAAAGGGACTTCATTGGATTAAGTAAAACCCATGCAATCGATATACCAGTAAATCAGTAAGTAACACAAGTAAGTAAGTTCGTGTGTTCGAGTAAAACAAGCAATGCATCTCCCCCAAAATAGTAAAACAGTAAAAAGGGGCCGTGAGATTCACCTGAGTCTAGTAGTATCAAGCAGTAAATCAAGCAATGAGGTTCTCCGAAGCAGTAACCTCTAGCGTCAATAGTCGTATGAAGAAACGAAGACGGTAGAAATACTCCTTGCTTTCCAGCGATCGTTTTGATGTCTTCAACTTCGTTTTTTTCGCCACGTAATGAGGTAGTGACTAGTGGTGGTTTATGGTGGTGTTGTTGTGGAGTGGTGGCAGCCTTGGGGGCTGGGGAAAAACGTTTGGGAGAGGGAGAAAAAGAGAGAGAAGTTGAATGGGGAAAATGAAAGAATGATGGTGATGATGTAGTGTTTGTAGTCAAATGGGAAGCATGATCCATAAATGGTGGATCATGTTGGCTGAATTTTTGGGGTCAAAAAGGGGAGGTGAGGTTATTAAAATCTTGTCTCCCAATTGATGGTATTATACCCGTATTCGTTTACCCAATCGTTTAGTCGTTCGTTTAAACGTTAAACGTTTTATGAAATACGTTTCGTATATGTTTTAAAACATGATATTTGAAATAAAAGTTTTTACTCAATGTAATATATTTAAGTTACTAAAAAGTATTTCGGGCTTTAGTCGGGTGTCGGTCGCGATTTGTACGTTTATTAAATTTGTGTAACGTTTTTATACGTTATAATTATATGCGTGTAATCGCGTTATTTTTACTTGAAGTATTTTATCAAAATACTTAGTTTTAAGTTATAAAAATATAACTTTGGTTTATTTCGTCGGTCGGGCGCGTTTCGTGCGTTCTGTCAGATTCGCATATACACGATTATTAAATAATCGTTTAACGTTATTATATATATTTATATATATAATACTTGTACACTTCAGTAGTTTGAGTATATAATACTTGAAATAAAAGTTTAAATTTTGACCAAATTTTGGGTCATTTTTGACCGGGTGTCACATTCTCCCCTTGTTAGGAGAATTTCGTCCCAAAATTCATTTGTAGTAATTATTAGAGTGTTGAAGTAATAGTCGGTGCGTATTCTAAGAAAATGTGTAGTCTACTATGAGTGATATAACCTCAAACTAATGTTACCTTCCTCCCCTTGTTAAGCTAATGCCATACTGGCCATTAAAGGAATAGAGGAAGTGTGTTGTAATGTAATTGACCAGTTTGTCGGTAGGACAAGGTCAGTCGGTCAGTCAGTCACTAGGGTGTAGCTACTTCTTGCGCTAGTAGCCTAAAGTAGAGTGGTAACTTCCACTATGTTCATACAGTTTGTAACGGTCAGTAGTGTCGTAGCATAAAGTAAACTCTATCAGTTTCATATAGAAACTAAGTTGTCGTTTTTCCCTAACCCTATCGTGCACTTAGAATCTAGGGAAAACATAAAAGATATCAAGTAGCAAGTAAGATCTATCAAAGTAAATAGCATAAAGGTAGTCATGTTATTAGTGAGTAACCATACCCGCGTCCTCATTCGGGTCTTAATAGGTTTTGTTCTTATTAAGCAAGGAGGTCATTGTATACTGTGTAATTTTATTGACCATCCAGAGTTTGAAATTTGTATAAAGTTGTGTACTATAAGTAAGTTTACATGGTTTTGAAATTTTGAAAATTTTATAAAACATTTCGTAAGAATTTTTGTAACATGTTTGCTAGAAATACATTTGTTAGAAAATTATGATGGTGAAAGTCGGTTGAAAACTTTGAAGTCTGATGAAAACTTGAGTCGATAAATGGTTCGGTTGAAATTCTTGTCAACGACAAAGTTTTGAAATTTTTGTTTAACAAAATCCGTTCAAAAACAGAAGTTATGAAAAAGTTTCGGGGTAAAAGCACGTTGAAATTTGTTGAAAATGGTTTTCCTAGGATACACCTAACAGTACAGTGGAGTACGTTGTAGAATGTTATAGACGTAGAATTAGGTAGGTGGTAGCAAATGAAAACAAAGTCCCGATCTTCATATCGAAGGATGCTGGAGTAGCTATGTTTGTCGGTTATAGTGGTGTAGGTGGTAAACAAAGTATCATCGGACAAGGCCTATTCCTATACCTTCAGTATATAATAGCCTAGAGAGTATTATGTAGTCGAGGCCTATGTATGTATATATACCTATATCACATAATCGCCAAATCATTTATGTATATATCAACGATTCCATCTAGTAGTCCTACAGGATAAGCTATCTAGTAGTCCCTTTGGTAGTAGGCAATACAGGTACTATCACCGATTCCATCGGTTGTTTCACATCGGTTGTTACTATGTTACTATCTAGGGTAAGAAGGTAAGGAAACACCATATGTTCCTCACTGAGTTGGCCGTCCTCCGACGTGTGATTGTTGTTGGAGTGTTCAGTCATTTCTTATGACATAAAGGTTTCATGTTAAGTTAATGTTTTTGTAACTAATTGTAATCATCTCTATAACATGTAAATTCTTATAACACAATACTCAAATTCGTAGTTATTACAAATTTGTACCACTAACGTTTGCAAGAAGTGTATAGTTCCTAAGAATATATGATTTCAGTACGGTACTTGGATGGGTAATTTGTACAGACGGTGTTGTTGTGGTTCCCAAATCTCATTATGTATGAGATGTATGGGAAGAATTTGTTTGCTAAGCTTAAAGTGCAATCTTTTGGTATCACACTGGCTACATAAAAATGTTTCACTAATTTCTAATTCTATTTTGTACTTAGAATTTAAGGAAACAGATGAAATGCTAAGCAGTAAATGAGATCTATCAAAGTAAGTAGTACAAAAGAAGTTTTGGCTATTTGTGAGTGAACGTACCCGTGTTCACATTTGGGTCAGGGTGGTTTTCTCCAGCTCCGAGTATATAGGCTCTTCCTCGAGCAACGTTATTTTTCAGTTTTGGGCAGACCTTCCTGAAATGCCCAGTACCGTTGCACTCATAGCAGGTCTTGGGTACTGAGACATCGGTACCAGTGGTGATTGCTTCGCAGTCTTTGGGCAGATGTCCAAATCGCTTGCATTTGGTGCAAGGACATAGACCATCGTGAATAATGACAATCAATGGCGTAGAATAATAAAGGTTTTAATCATTGTACATGTATATCCAAAGATCACGAGAGTTGAAATTTGTGATAGGTTTTCGAGGATTTTGTAATACCTAAGACCGAAATTTGTCCGGATGAAAATGATGTTACTAATGGTATGAAAGGATGTGAAATAAGGTTTCCTCAAAGGTGTATGATGATACGGCGGAATAGGTTGTCAGTTCTAATGATCCTACGAAGTAAGTAACGGAAGCCTATACAGTGATAGCCTAAAGTATACCTATTCCCACTATTAACTATAACGGTGAAGTAATGTTGCGGACATTACGGTAAGAAAGTTGGCTGTACTATAACAGGTGTGTTACCAAGTATCCTATGCCTATTATTATATATCACATATAATAATTCATAGTTTGTTAAGACAGGTATATACCATATATATATATATATATATATATATATATATATATATATATATATATATATATATATATATATATATATATATATATTTATATATAGATATATATCCACCTAGTTGTGTCTAGCATAGACAAGTATGAGTCCCGGTTCTCTCGTGGTCAGAGTCAACTATTGCATTCCTGTTCAACATGACCATTTCAAGTCTCACATCATCTTCATTTAATTGTACATAGTTGATCAGGCTATGTTAAATTAAACTTGTATGATGTAATCCCTGAACCAGTCATACCTAATAAGGAATACTGCCTAACGGTCATAGTCTAGGCCCACTACATGCAACCTAGTTCACTATAACCATAGGCTCTGATACCAATTTGTCACACCCCCAAATTCGGGTTGCGGAAGCGAATCGGGTCGGGGCGTGACTAATCAATAACCAAAGCACAAGATATATAGTAAACGACTCTAAATGAGACGTTTTAGAAAATACATTACAATACAGTACATTACATGAGTTTTCAAAAGTAATAAGTCATATAGATACATCATTAGTGAGTTCGCAAACTGGTTCTAAAGATTTTAGTTACATAATCATAGTACAAAAGATAATGCCAGTAAAATCTTCATAAGTGTATGCATGCGACTCGTACTAGCTTAGCATATAAGTAGATCCTGCTGGGCATCCCTACTCAAGCTGCGTACCTGAGAATGCATCACTAAAAAGGTCAACCAAAAGGTTGGTGAATCTCACAGGTTTATTGTAAGTAACAGTTTTGAACACATCAAGTAGTAAAAGTAAGTAATGATTGCACGTATGCAATAGTTTCGATATACATTTCCATGAGCACCATAGTTGAATCTTAACAGTAAGTAAGGGTACAATCAAGTACCTAGTAATTTGCCCTCGTGAATGCTAATCCAAAAACATTCATATGAAACGAGTAAGAAACGCCCATTTATACCTGTATGTTCATGGTAGTGCGTGCTACCCTGGGCGGGGATTGTCAGTCCCAAATGGATCCATTTACTAAAACTCGCGCTTAAGTCGATAACTAACAACTACGATTAAAGGGACTTGATGTATCGCAAAAAGTCACGTTTTTACATGCATTAATTGCCCCATATTTAGCTCTTTCCTAACAAATACATCTTAAAATCATAATTATTCATTAACTTTTGTTAGAAAGGTGTAAACTTGTCGGTCTTTTGAAAATCAAGCAAAAAGGGCAGAAAACTGACCTAAATAGGCAATATTCTGAGCCCAACCCTAATTCTACTGTAAACTTCATACCAGAACCTCATAATAGTCTTATTTTGTAGCTATGAAGATTATGAGAACGTGGATATAAGGATTGCTTAGAACGGATCAAGGACGAGAAAGTTATGCAAGTTACAGCGCAGCCGAAAGCTACAAAACGTATTCTGAACACGCCCGGGCCCCACACATCCAATTTCTACCAAATTGGCATCATTAGAAGCGTAACGTAATTACGAAGCCGTAGGCGAAAGAATCAAGTCAATCGGACGCGAAACGAAGAAGATACGACCTTCCGAAGATGCGAGAAAAGTCGGAAAAATCACACGGCCTAGCACACGGCCACCACCAGGCCGTACACAGCCTTGCTATAGCCGTACACGGCCATAAACAAGCAGTACACGGCCCTGTTTAGGCCGTACATGGCCTCTGTTGGTCTCACACGGCCTCTTCCTTGCTTCTTTGGCTTGTACGTGTGCTTGTGGACTTGTACTCTTGGATCCAAGGCTTGCCTATAAATAGAAGACCTCATTCACCTCATTTCACACACCATTCTTCATAGAATTTTCTCACTTTCTCTCTCACACACATTCTCTCTCTAGCACTACTCTTAGGAGTTAGAGGAGAATTAGATTAGGTTAGCTTCTCTCTCTAGTTTCTCTCTCTAGAGAACTAGAGAGATGTAGGCACGGTTCGAGTGGGTAAGATAGCTGTAGCTTGGGAATTTTATTGTATTGAAGCTTTCAAGATTCTAGCTTGTACTACTCAGTGTTACGCTGCTTAAATACTGGTTATTACTTATTCCTTTACTTACGGTTATTATGTTTTGTTTGCATGATATCTTTGTTTGTGTTGCGAATATTGCCATGCTATTTACGTAGTTTAATACTGTGATTGTTGAAATGTAGATATTAGGATTATGGATGATATTTAATTCAGTGGGATAAACATCATGAAATAACGGAAGTAACGTTATACGGCTTTCATTTGTATAGCGCCGGAATCATCACGAATGTGTGTAGTACGGAACGTGGAAGCTATGAAAGTCGTGGGCACAATCCGTTATGGAATAATGTCCCCAGTATTATGATTGGTGATTGTTTTGTTGTGTATCTGGTTGAGTTTTACATGAATTTAGACTTAATAAAGTGTCCACCCTTTCCGGTCTTTCACGTGACTATTGCCTTAGGAAAGGATCTGATCAACCCTAATACTACGTAGATATAGTTATCTCATATTACAGTATGAAGCTATGAATATTCCGTAAAACGGCACAGTACTTCGTATAACGTTTAAACACGTGGGAAAAGCTAAGGAACTGCCGTAGGATTATTTCATCGTGGAATACCTAGAAGTCACCCTTTTAGAATATGGGTCTAGGAACAATAAAGCTGTGGAAATACTCGCTGCACCGTACACCGTTAGTACACCAAGGTTCAAATACAGCTGTGGAAATGCTCGCTGCACCATACACCGTTAGTACACCAAGGTTAACATACAGCTGTGGAACTACTTTAACGTACAGTACACCGTTAGTATGCCTTGAGTCTGGAACACTGTGGATATGCCAAATGCACTGTACACCGTGAGTATACCTTGAGTCTGGAACACTGTGGATATGCCAAATGCACTGTACACCGTGAGTATTCCTAGGGATGAACGCCTGATAGCAAAGGAGGGTCTAATTCATGACGGAGTTAATTATGCTTAAACCAGTAATAAATGAGTTTTGAAAAGAAAGCAAGTATTCGGCTGTAATACAAGATGCTTAAACCGCTTAACTCAACATAACCGACAGCTCAACATATACAACATACAATTAGTACTTACCTAGATAAACTCAGATAGATTTAGGTGTTAAGAAAGGTCAGATAGAAAATTGCAGTTTGTTACCTTATGCCTACACCCAGGATATATCATCCGTAGAGGTCGCTTAGTCTTACAAGGCAAGTGAGGGGGGTTTGAACAACCTGTTTCTGATCAGCATCAGGATAACCTAGGACTCAGTGACATATGCTTTTAGGCTTTTAGACTAAAACGTAGGGTCCTAGTGTTTACACCGACTGTCCGTCTGATGATTTGCCCAAGGTAGTCTCCAATCATCTGTCTAATGAATATCATCCAGAAACCCTAATTATCGAAGTTTCAGCAATCACGCTCTACCTGTTGCCTACTCTCTGTTTAATTTACTTGTTTTATTTAGTATTAGCTTAGATAACCAACCAAAAACCTACCTACTTTTATAAACCCATCCTATCAGAAAGCTCATTTACGGTAAGTCCCTTTTGGTTCCATTCGCTCCGATTTTAAGAACGACACTCGAGTTATACTTACTGCTTACTCCCCAAAAGTAGGTAGTACTTATAGTTTGAGCCCCAGCTCATATAAATTTAAAACCTAACACGTTCACACGTTGTTGCGTCGTTGCCTGCAGGACCGCCGTGCCAGCCCCCCTTGGAAAACGACCGCGGCTGTGTCAGCACTCTGACGGCGCAACAGGTTTTTGGCGCCGCTGCCGGGGATCGGTTGAGCGTAGTGAACTTTAAGATTACCGCAGATAGTTGACTTTTAGGAGACCCTTCCTTAAGATTTTCATTACTTTAGGAAGTTATTTGCTTTAGTAGTTAATTAAAATAAAAAATACAAAAAAATTAGAAAACCCTAGAAAACCCTAATTCTCCTTCCAATCTTATTTCTCCCATGGATGAGATAACGATCATGGACGATGCGGAATTCTTTGTGTCTTCCCACAAAGAGGTCTGTGTTAACCAGGAAGTTGAGATTGACGAATATTCATCCTTAGACCTAGGTTTTGATATATCTCAGCAGAAGATTCCACCTTCTGTCACTGTTGAATTAAGTGGTCAACCCACACTTGACCCTGAGATTTTATCAATCTTATCTAGATATCCACATTACCTTAGACCTGCCACCCTACCAGAAGACGTTCCTTTCGGTATTGAAGTTTTCTTCTATCCACCAATGCCTTGGATGGATTTAAATGAGCGACTTCATTGCTTAGATGAATACTTCAGGTATGATCTTCCAGATATATTGTGAGCTTACCCCACTACTCTTTTCCAAAGTGTAGAAGTGGATGAGCGTCTCCAATATCCGGAGGATCCTGAACTAGAAACACCAACCTTACCCAACACTGAACCACGTAATAACCCACCAGAATCAAGTAATAAGCATCACTTAGGAAACTTTCACAAGCCCAGTAGGAGAATAGATATCTGTGCTGATTTTCTTAGAAACCTTAAGATATCAGATTTCCCTTTTTCAACTGAGCAGAGGAAGACCTTTGTAGTGATTGATAGGATAATAACATGTCTATGTGCTAATTACAATCAAAAAGACGAGTTATCACTGAAATCAGAGTTAGACCTACTAATGGATCTAATAGCTAGCACCGAGTATCCATCTGTTTCCCAGATTAAGATTAATCGTTATGTTGCTGCCCTGATTGACGAGCTCGAATTTTGGATTGAAAGAGCCCCTATCACTTATACTTTGATTCCATGCGTTAAACTGTTCTTTGTTGATCCTGCCACTTATCTGATTAATGAACTGAGATCAATTTTTCCTAATTCTACTAAGGAAGCCATGGATTCTGCTTTCTTTCAAAAGAGAAAAGAAATCCATGTTAAGCTTACTCAGTTGTTACTAACATCTAAATTCCCTTTTACTGAGCAACAAAGGATTTACATCAGAAAGATTTCACAAGTAGTTCACTCTACTTCTGGAAACCCTGATTCAGAAGAAGAAAAGGAATTTCAGCATGTTATCGGAGAATTGCTCTTTGATCTATGTTTTATAGACACAGGATTCAGGGATGGTATTTCAAATCCGAGGAAGGTAAGACGAGCATTTAACCAATTCATTGATGCGTTACTAGCATTAGGTCAAGAAGAAAAAGAATTCTTACGAGAATTTGAGCGTTATTATATAAATCCCGCTGACCTAATTCATAGTATCATTAAAGCGCTTCAAGGTACGTTCGTTCTTCGCAATACTTTCTCGCATGTTTCAGGCTTATCTGAAAGTGCCGTCACAAGCATTGACAGATAAATGGTGATGGTCTGATGTAAATAGGTTTGAATATTTCGTTAATTAGGACAAAAAATAATTTTAATTAGATTTTCTTTTAATTTACTTTTATAAAAACAAAGAAAAACGTTCTTTAGAGTTTAAACGCGTAAGTTTTTAAACGAATTTTCGCGAACGGTCCAAACGTTTCAGAAATTTGACAAAGTTTTAATTTAAATTTTGGAAAATTTTATTTGGATTGGTTTTGAATTTTAAAGAACACAAAAAGATTTAATAAACGTATTTAAAAACGAAAATGTTTTCGCACACGAATTAATGTTACGTTTTTAATATACGAATTTAAATACGAAAGTTTCGTGCGTATTTTGGTTGATTTTCATAAAAAAATATTTTAACTTTAAAAACCCAAGTATACGTTTCGTTTCGTTCGCATTTAAGTTGAAATTGCATTTTAAAAATGCAATTTAAAAATACATAAAGCAAAGGAAGCTTCCACCACTTTTTACAAAAAGTAAAAAGCAACTTCTTCTTCCTCCTTCTCCTTTCAAAACCGTCACCCACCTTCACCATCTCCATTTCTCCATTTTTTCATCATTTTTCTTCAAATCAAGCTTCAAATCTTCCATATCTTCATCTCTTTTGCATCTAGAACATCTTTACATCAAGGTTGAGGTATGATTCTAACCGAAAATCATCATTTTGAATATTTTTATAAAGTTAGGGTTTATGCTTAGATCTTGAGTATTGATCATCAAGTTCCATGCTTTTTGCTTGCAAAGTGCTATATGCTTGATTGTTAACATGTTTGCGGAAGTAATTTGAGGTTTCCATGGCTAGATTTGATGTTTTGATTTTGAATGTTGACTTTTTGTTAGGGTTTTAGCTATTTTGACTTTCTTGAATGATTATTTGCTTATGATTGACTTTTCGGTGATTAATTTGCGCTTAAAATGATTAGTTTACATGAGTAATTGATTATTAAGGATTAGAGGATTAATTTAATTGCATGCTTATGAATTAAAGAAAGGCTTTTTATACAAAACTATTTAAAAACCATTTCTTTAATTAAAATCATTATCTTTTAAAATGGTATTTATTTTAAACTTTGTATAATTTGCTTCATGAAAATGCAATTAAATATATTTGGAGTAGCACTACTTTAATTAATAAAGTTAGTGAGATTTCGAATTAATTATCCTCTAATTAAAAGTCTTATGCTTAACCAAAATGATGGATGATAAATAAAATTGCTTTGCTTGCTTATTTTAATCATAGTAAGGTAATTATATGATTTATGATCATGATGCTTGCTTGATTATTCGATTACTTAGCATGTTTAGAAATATTCATCTTTAAGTAATCTTAGAAAAATAGGAAAGATGCGGTTTTGTTTATTTGGATAAATTGTGGATTGATGATTGCGGTTTTTAGGGTATTCATAAAAATAATAATGGGATAATTGCAAAATCTAAAGCCTACATTTCGAATGTTTCTGAAAATTTGGAATAAATATTATATTGTCCAATTATTGTTATATGATTTGTTTCCTTGTTTTTCTTAAACAGATGGACCCGATTCCACCTACTCTAGCTTATTTGGCCAAAACTACACAAGAAAAGACTTTGATTCGGAAATGGCTAAAGAGGACATTTGGAAGTAATCGGTACATAGTTTGGGAAGACATGGGGAAACTTGGAATCGAGGACAGGTTGAGGAATTTGATAGGATATGAGGTTCAGGAACATAAGTTCGACTCTTGGATTCAGCTTTTTAGCATTCGTGAGCCCATATACCCCGAGGTTGTCACTGAGTTTCTGATGACATTTGAGCTTAACCCAGAGTTAGGAATTGAAGATGACAAGAAGATAGCATTCAGATACCGAGGGAAGAGCCAAAGTGTTTCTATTTCGGGCTTAGCTAGACATTTGGGATTATATTCAGCGGATCAGATTAGCTCAGATTGGTTCTTACATAGTCATCAGACGATTCCTCATCATCCCGAGAGGAGCCATAGAGTCATTTGGAGTGAGCTGACGGGCACACATTATACTTGTGGTGCCAAGTCCTCGGCCTTGATTCTACCTCAGCTACGTCTCCTACACAAGCTGATTGTTACATCTATTATGGGAAAGAAGGAGACCGGGCCGATAAATGGGGATGAGCTATATATCATTGATGCTATCATGAGCCGCCAGAATATTAATGTGGCCTGCATTATTGCTGAGAGGATGGCGAAGTAGAAGAACTTGGACCTGACGAAGCATGTGTTTATGGGAGCTTTCATCACCAGATTGTTGAGAGGGTTGCGACTCTTGAAAAAGAGTCATGAGGCCGAGTATAGGCTGTCTTCCACTTCATTACCATGTGACTTGGACTACTGCAAGCAGATCCATTTGATCACTGAGGGTTCTGAGAGACAGTGTTACTGGAAGGACACTGATGAGCTTATCCCTGGATGTTTCATGACCAAGAAGAGGGTCAGAGAGGAGGATGTTGAGACTCCGGTTGTTGATAGAGTAGATAGAGTACCGGCTGTGCCTAGGAGTACCAGGACACCAGTCAGGGATGCTGGGGTTGGGACATCAGGTCCCCGAGCTCAGATACGACATACAGATCCAGTCACTCCCTTGACCCAGTACTTCATATTGCAAGCGTTGGCTGCCAACAACGCGCATCAGGCACTTATAGCTAGGGCTTTAGGTATTCCAGCTCCCGAGCCGCTCCTGTACGAGTGTGTGCCACTACCACCAGCTCCACCATCCACTACCATTCCACCATCTACTACCATTCCACCACCTACTACCATACCACCATACACTACCCACATACCACCTACCACTACCATTCCACCCACACAGTCAGTCGAGCATTGTTTATCGGTTGATGCTGCATTCCCACATCCTACTATGTCAGCCTGTAGAGCCCGTTCTTCTCAACAGTCCGTAGGAGGAGAGGCTGTTGGTTCCTACCGACCAGATGTTGTTCATTTGGGCACTGATCCATTCACCTTATCAGAGTTTCAGGGATTGTTGGCATTAGACCCTATACCTTCGGATCAGCTTCCTACAGAGGAGATACTTAGGCACATCTACAGATCCAAGATGGAGCGAGAGGGGATGACTTTTGAGGATTTCAGACAGTTGGCATTAGATGATCCGATGAAGTTACCTGCTTGCTCCCTTAGAGATGTATTGATGCAGTATAGGCATGTGAGGTCAGAGGAGCAGAGAGTCTCCAGTGGTCAGCAGTCAGTTGCCGGACCTTCCTCAGTTCCTCCACCGGTCCAGCCTTCTGTTCAGGACTCTGACCAGGGTTCTCCAGCACCCTAGATCTGTGCACCCATATCTACATACTTACTATTTCCTCTATTCCATACTTTTCACTTATTGCGTGGTTGTGGAACTTTACTTTGTTATATTTTTGGAACATGAACTATCAGACACAGTCTGTTTAGTTTCTTTATCTTTTAAGTATTTAAGTTATCAGTTATTTAGTTTACTTATTATGTTTTTATTTCTGTTTTTCTTCTTAGTTAGAATAAGTGAATTGTGTTTGTGCAAATGAGAATTGAGGAAAGGAGATGCCGATCATTCACGAAGAAACCGCTTTCTGCATGGATTCAACCAAGGAATTTCAATCACCTACAGACCGCCGCTTCTTTCTTAAAACCATCTCCACGTCTCTATCGTAGGGAAGTTCCTTTCTTTTTGTCATGATTTTCACCATTACCATATATCCAAATATGCCTAAATTCTAAGTGTGGGATTCCATCCCACCAAATTTTTCAAAACACTTAAAAATTGTTCCACTATTTCAAAACCTAAGTGTGGGATTTTTCCCGAAGAAAATCCTACGTCTTAGCAATGAACATTGAGGACAATGTTGTTTTAAGTGTGGGATACACGGTATATATATACCGCAAGTTTATATTTGCCTATCCAAAGTAATACCTCCGTTTTCATTCAAACTTTTTCAAAAAAATTTTGCAAAACCAACCCAAAAGGTTGAGATTTTTAATCACCAAAACATTCGAAAACCCAACCTCGACGATGTTCGACATCCATTCGGTTGATTTCGAATATTTTCAAAAGATTTTAGTCTTAGAATATTCTTTTAAAAGAGATAAACCTTCTGTCAAAATAAATAAATTGCTTTGGAAAGTAAGATAAGGCAAAGATAAGAACGTATCTTAAACTGAAAATTGAGAAATCCTCTAGGCATCGCATGACTTGGTGCATATGACCCTTTGATTGTGAGGTACTTGAGCCTTTAATAAGCATTCACTTTTAATGCTTCACTTTCATTTCTGAGTGTGCGCCGATGCATGTGTCTTTGAATTAGAACTTGCTCCTGAATGCGTTTCGAGACCATACCAATGAGTGCCGTACGCGGTATAGGTGCAATTAGATGATCTTGGCATTTATTAGGATTAACCCATTTCTTTCATATCTTTTCAAGCCAACCCTTCCAACTTTCTTTTTAAAAGATTGTTGATGATCCAATTAGAAAACCCTTTGAGCCTTAGCCTATTTCATTTCCAAACCCTAAAACACTTCCCCACAACACAAACACTTTCCCACCAAACACCATTCCAGCTCGTGAATCTTCATAGATCATAAGTGAGGGCTACTTGAAATATCTTTCTATTGGTGTCTCATCTTCAAACATCTCTCCGTACCTATCAAGAGTTTAAAGAAAGAAATCCAAAGTGAAGATACGGTACAAAAGCGAAGTATTACTCATCACGAAGATATTATCCGCCAAAGACAGTACGAAATTGGTACTTGTCAAAAGAGAAGTCAAAGATGTCTCACTATATGAAGGATCTCCAAGGTCATAAAAATAAGAAAAAAGAAAAAAAAAAAAAAAAAAAAAAAAAAAAAAAGAGAAAAGAAAAGAAAAGCAGACCTTGGAGAGCTCCTAGAAGAAGAAGACTACTCTCCAAAGAAGAAAAATCTATCAGAACTCAAAAGAAACATCAAGAGCAGAGATTATTCATCTAGGAGATGAGTCTACTTTAGAAGTTATCTCAAGTGAAACTTGCTTTGATCTTTGAAAGCTCCGAGTCTGAAGTTCAAAAACCCTAAAACCATTGACCAAACTACCCCTATCCTTACCTACCTTACCCTTACTCACACAACCCACTGAAATGCCTTGGGATAATTAGCACCGTTCTCAAAGGAGTGGTGGAGATTCGATTCTCGACCAAGCCTATGACGATAAGCACTGCATGACTGGCAATGAGCGATTTCGTTTCTATAGATTATAGGTAACCCGATACACTTTGAGTGAATTGAGTGACCCACTTGTGAGAATCGCCCAGTCATGTACATCTACGTCTCGAGAGTTGCAAAGCATGCCAAAAAGGGTTGATCAATTTTATGTTTAAGTATAGTTAATTTTTGTTGATGCTTACTTTCCGAAAAGATTTATCTACTTTGAAGAAAGTGACTTTCTGCAAAAAATACTCTAAGCAACCAAAATAATTTTTCAAAAAACTATTTTCCAAATGAGGTTTGCTTGAGGACAAGCAAAAGCTTAAGTGTGGGATATTTGATGTATCGCAAAAAGTCACGTTTTTATATGCATTAATTGCCCCATATTTAGCTCTTTCTAACAAATACATCTTAAAATCATAATTATTCATTAACTTTTGTTAGAAAGGTGTAAACTTGTCGGTCTTTTGAAAATCAAGCAAAAAGGGCAGAAAACTGACCTAAATAGGCACTATTCTGAGCCCAACCCTAATTCTACTGTAAACTTCATACCAGAACCTCATAATAGTCTTATTTTGTAGCTATGAAGATTACGAGAACGTGGATATAAGGATTGCTCAGAACGGATCAAGGACGAGAAAGTTATGCAAGTTACAGCGCAGCCGAAAGCTACAAAACGTATTCTGAACACGCCCGGGCCCCACACATCCAATTTCTACCAAATTGGCATCATTAGAAGCGTAACGGAATTATGAAGCCGTAGGCGAAAGAATCAAGTCAATCGGACGCGAAACGAAGAAGATACGGCCTTCCGAAGATGCGAGAAAAGTCGGAAAAATCACACGGCCTAGCACACGGCCACCACCAGGCCGTACACGGCCTTGCTATAGCCGTACACGGCCATAAACAAGCCGTACACGGCCCTGTTTAGGCCGTACACGGCCTCTGTTGGTCTCACACGGCCTCTTCCTTGCTTCTTTGGCTTGTACGTGTGCTTGTGGACTTGTACTCTTGGATCCAAGGCTTGCCTATAAATAGAAGACCTCATTCACCTCATTTCACACACCATTCTTCATAGAATTTTCTCACTTTCTCTCTCACACACATTCTCTCTCTAGCACTACTCTTAGGAGTTAGAGGAGAATTAGATTAGGTTAGTTTCTCTCTCTAGTTTCTCTCTCTAGAGAACTAGAGAGATGTAGGCACGGTTCGAGTGGGGAAGATAGCTGTAGCTTGGGAATTTTATTGTATTGAAGCTTTCAAGATTCTAGCTTGTACTACTCAGTGTTACGCTACTTAAATACTGGTTATTACTTATTCCTTTACTTACGGTTATTATGTTTTGTTTGCATGATATCTTTGTTTGTGTTGCGAATATTGCCATGCTATTTACGTAGTTTAATACTGTGATTGTTGAAATGTAGATATTAGGATTATGGATGATATTTAATTTAGTGGGATAAACATCATGAAATAACGGAAGTAACGTTATACGGCTTTCATTTGTATAGCGCCGGAATCATCACGAATGTGTGTAGTACGGAACGTGGAAGCTATGAAAGTCGTGGGCACAATCCGTTATGGAATAATGTCCCCAGTATTATGATTGGTGATTGTTTTGTTGCGTATCTGGTTGAGTTTTACATGAATTTAGACTTAATAAAGTGTCCACCCTTTCCAGTCTTTCACGTGACTATTGCCTTAGGATAGGATCTGATCAACCCTAATACTACGTAGATATAGTTATCTCATATTACAGTATGAAGCTATGAATATTCCGTAAAACGGCACAGTACTTCGTATAACGTTTAAACACGTGGGAAAAGCTAAGGAACTGCCGTAGGATTATTTCATCGTGGAATACCTAGAAGTCACCCTTTTAAAATATGGGTCTAGGAACAATAAAGCTGTGGAAATACTCGCTGCACCGTACACCGTTAGTACACCAAGGTTCAAATACAGCTGTGGAAATGCTCGCTGCACCATACACCGTTAGTACACCAAGGTTAACATACAGCTGTGGAACTACTTTAACGTACAGTACACCGTTAGTATGCCTTGAGTCTGGAACACTGTGGATATGCCAAATGCACTGTACACCGTGAGTATACCTTGAGTCTGGAACACTGTGGATATGCCAAATGCACTGTACACCGTGAGTATTCCTAGGGATGAACGCCTGATAGCAAAGGAGGGTCTAATTCATGACGGAGTTAATTATGCTTAAACCAGTAATAAATGAGTTTTGAAAAGAAAGCAAGTATTCGGCTGTAATACAAGATGCTTAAACCGCTTAACTCAACATAACCGACAGCTCAACATATACAACATACAATTAGTACTTACCTAGATAAACTCAGATAGATTTAGGTGTTAAGAAAGGTCAGATAGAAAATTGCAGTTTGTTACCTTATGCCTACACCCAGGATATATCATCCGTAGAGGTCGCTTAGTCTTACAAGGCAAGTGAGGGGGGTTTGAACAACCTGTTTCTGATCAGCATCAGGATAACCTAGGACTCAGTGACATATGCTTTTAGGCTTTTAGACTAAAATGTAGGGTCCTAGTGTTTACACAGACTGTCCGTCTGATGATTTGCCCAAGGTAGTCTCCAATCATCTGTCTAATGAATATCATCCAGAAACCCTAATTATCGAAGTTTCAGCAATCACGCTCTACCTGTTGCCTACTCTCTGTTTAATTTACTTGTTTTATTTAGTATTAGCTTAGATAACCAACCAAAAACCTACCTACTTTTATAAACCCATCCTATCAGAAAGCTCATTTACGGTAAGTCCCTTTTGGTTCCATTCGCTCCGATTTTAAGAACGATACTCGAGTTATACTTACTGCTTACTCCCCAAAAGTAGGTAGTACTTATAGTTTGAGCCCCAGCTCATATAAATTTAAAACCTAACACGTTCACACGTTGTTGCGTCGTTGCCTGCAGGACCGCCGTGCCAGCCCCCCTTGGAAAACGACCGCGGCTGTGTCAGCACTCTGACGGTGCAACAGGACTTCATTGGATTAAGTAAAACCCATGCAATCGATATACCAGTAAATCAGTAAGTAACTCAAGTAAGTAAGTTCGTGTGTTCGAGTAAAACAAGCAATGCATCTCCCCCAAAATAGTAAAACAGTAAAAAGGGGCCGTGAGATTCACCTGAGTCTAGTAGTATCAAGCAGTAAATCAAGCAATGAGGTTCTCCGAAGCAGTAACCTCTAGCGTCAATAGTCGTATGAAGAAACGAAGACGGTAGAAATACTCCTTGCTTTCCCGCGATCGTTTTGATGTCTTCAACTTCGTTTTTTTCGCCACGTAATGAGGTAGTGACTAGTGGTGGTTTATGGTGGTGTTGTGGTGGAGTGGTTGCAGCCTTGGGGGCTGGGGAAAAACGTTTGGGAGAGGGAGAAAAACATAGAGAAGTTGAATGGGGAAAATGAAAGAATGATGGTGATGATGTAGTCAAATGGGAAGCATGATCCATAAATGGTGGATCATGTTGGCTGAATTTTTGGGGTCAAAAAGGGGAGGTGAGGTTATTAAAATCTTGTCTCCCAATTGATGGTATTATACCCGTATTCGTTTACCCGATCGTTTAGTCGTTCGTTTAAACGTTAAACGTTTTATGAAATACGTTTCGTATATGTTTTAAAACATGATATTTGAAATAAAAGTTTTTACTCAATGTAGTATATTTAAGTTACTAAAAAGTATTTCGGGCTTTAGTCGGGTGTCGGTCGCGATTTGTACGTTTATTAAATTTGTGTAACGTTCTTATACGTTATAATTATACGAGTGTAATCGCGTTATTTTTACTTGAAGTATTTTATCAAAATACTTAGTTTTAAGTTATAAAAATATAACTTTGGTTTATTTCGTCGGTCGGGCGCGTTTCGTGCGTTCTGTCATATTCGCATATACACGATTATTAAATAATCGTTTAACGTTATTATATATATTTATATATATAATACTTGTACACTTCAGTAGTTTGAGTATATAATACTTGAAATAAAAGTTTAAATTTTGACCAAATTTTGGGTCATTTTTGACCGGGTGTCACACTTTGCCATTACTTTTTTCAACAACCAAAACAACTACAGCATCACCAATTACAACTACAACATCAATTTCACATATGCTTATACACCGTTACATTTCATACTACTAACCTACCAAAGACATACACAAAAGATGGATCCAATTACATAACTAAAAACATGGATCCAGTTACATTTCATACTACTAGCTTTACTTCCATATCATAAACATCACAACAACCACCACCAAGATCCACGCCAGCCTCTTCACCTTCAGCTTCAATTTCTTCATCTCTGTTTCGAATCGAACCTTTTAGCATTCAGTTCAAAGACTTTCTTTTTGTACCACAGATTCGGGAGCTCTGGATCCACCCACCTAAAGTAATTGCATCTTGCTTCCAACGGGAGTGTGAAATTCGGGCAGCTCTTAAATCGACGGCATGGGTTCCTTTCTATCCATGAAGACCAGATCCTTGCATAATCCCCACCCATACAAGCTTCCATTCCATGTTGATGTTGTAGAAAGTTCGCCAATTGTGTAACTCTAATTTTCGTCACCTGCAACTCTTATTTTTTTATTCCAAATATATAAAACCCTAATTTGGTTGCAATTCGTTTATAAAGGAAATGCTTGATGATGTGTAAATGCCACGCGAGTTAAAACCGGCTAAAACCGGCTAAGTTAATAAAAAAACACAAACAATAATTATCCTTTAGTTGTATGTATTTGTCAACTAAAATCCTTTTATGACCCATGATGTGACGCAAAAAGTTATGTTTTTAGGTACATTATTCCGTACTTTTTAGGTCAATCTTTAGTGAAAACATTTCAAAACAATGCTTATTTACTAAAATTCACTAAAGTGGTCCAAATATAGACGTTGCTACAAAAATCACTAAAAACGTCCGAATAACGAGCAAATGAACAACAACCGATTCTTCCATTCTTAAATTCCTTATGAGAAACACATGCTAACCACTTTATATGATGTCAAAGGTAAAAATGAGACTGAAGAATCAAGAATCATGCAAAACGGAGAAAGAACGGAAGAGATACGGCTAGAGATGGCAATGGATCGGATATGGATCGGGTGACGCTATATCCATATCCATATCCATTTATTTTTCTTCATCCGCATCCATATCCGTATCCATTAAAATGACAAATCATCCATCCACATCCATATCCGATGAATGGAGCGGGTCCATGGATATTGTGACACCCGTCAAATTAGGACTAGTGATTAGTGCCTAATCAATTGTAAATACATGTAATTAGTTCTGTGTTAGGCTAATTAATGTATCAAAATATATATTGTCGAATATATACAATTATGCGATTTGATTAAATCGTACAAGTTTCAAATAGAATGTAATTCGACTCAATTAATACGGACGTTGGTGAACAATTTTATTAAATAATATAACATTATTTAATGCAACCATTATAATCAAGATATTATTTAGATAATATTTCGTATAAAATTTGTATCGTACAAATCAATGACTACGCGATTAAAATATTAAACGCGCAAACAAACAAAATGAGTTAACGTTATATTTTTATAACGCAATTATTAAGTATTTGGTAAAATACTTCAACAAAAATATTGGGTAATTATTCGTATTTTAAAAACTTATAATTAAACACACATAAAAGTATTTAAACGTTTAAACAATCGGGAAAACGAACACCGCACGGAGCGCAAACACGGGGGGACTAAATTTCGGTACACACCCACAAGGGTGGGCCCCACGAAAATCAGCCACAAGATGGGGTTTCCCCCACCTTCTCTCATTCATCATCACCCACATCTTTATTTCCTCTCTCTCTCTCTTTCTTTTTGCTCTCAAAACACAAACCTCCACCACCATCTTAAATCACCAAATAACACCCTCAAACTTCATCAAATCATCAAGAGTTTTAGAGAAAAGGAACCACCACGCAACGATCTACAACTTCATCTTTTCGGAATCTCATTTCGACACCACGTAAGTTTCCGACAAAAACCCGAAACTCTCTGTTTTCGCTCATTTTTACGTGTTTGTTGTTTATATAAGCTTAATATGTCCATATAAGGGTTGGGTAAAAGATTTGGAACAAATGGTCACCGGAAAACACGTTTTCGGCTCAAAATCCGGCGAACAGTTGGAAGTGTCACTTTGTGCCAAAAACAGTACTAGCGACACTAGCCAAGTGTCGCTATGCCTAAGTGTCGCCCATATAGCGACACTACTTAAGTGTCGCTGAATTACTTAACCAGATTTAACTTAGCGACACTGTAACACCCGCCAAATTAGGACTAGCAATTAGTGCCTAATTCACTGTTAATACATGTAATTAGTTCTGTATTAGGCTAATTTATGTATCGAAATATATATTGTTGAATATATACGAAAATGCGATTTGATTAGATCGTACGTAATTTAAATCGAACGTAATTCGGTTCAATTAAATACGGACGTTGGTGAACAATTTAATTAAATAACATAAAGATTATTTAATGAAACTATTATATCTCAAGAATATTATTTTGAGAATATTTCACATTCATCTCGTATCATACAAACAATGTCCATGCGATTTAAAACATAAAACGCGCAAACAAAACGAAACAGGCTTAAATTATATTATATAACTCGATTGACAAGTATTTAATTTATTACTTCAACGAAAATATTGATTTCATTATTCGTATTTTAAAAACGTATATTTTAACGTATAAAATAATTATTTAACGTTTAAATAATCGGGAAAACGAACACCTCGCGGAACACGGAGCGGGGACTGAAAGGGGAGGCTTTCACCTACAGCTCACCTCCTCCCCATTTCTCTCTTTCATTTCCATTTCAACAAAAACTCACACACACATAAACTCTCTCAACCAAATCTTCCAAATTTTCGGATCTCGCAAAACCGACAACAAAACTCACATTTTCGGAATCACCATTACAAGGGGAACCAGATTAACAAAAGCACTAGCATCATTTTCGGACTACATCTCTCCCGATTTGCAATTGTAAGAAAATTTCTAAAAACTTAGATTTACTCATTTTGATGTATTATTTTGATGTTTGAATGTTTATATAACATCTATATGTCCAAATATATGAAGAAAACACGATTTTATAACCTAAAAATGAGTTAGATTTGCGTTTTGGGTCGAAAAATCTCGACAGTCGAAACTTTCTGGGCTGGTGTTCATCTTTGCGACACAACGCTTGTGTCGCATGTTGTGTCGCATAAACCATATTGTGTCGTATTTTGTGTCGTACCATTTTGTCGCACCGTGTGTCGTAAACCAAATACGACACAACCCTTATGTCGCTATTGATTTAGCATCGAACGCTTATGCGACACAACCCTTGTGTCGCTAAGCTCTTGTGTCGCATTCCTATGCGACACAACCCTTGTGTCGCATGACAAACTTTTGTGTCGCATATTGTGTCGCAAAACACAGAAAACTCATATTTTTACTAAGTGTCGAGACTCGAAATTTATCACTCGATTTTACCCGAATTCAGATCCCAGACGCGTTTTTCACCAAAGCAATATAGTAGAAATAAAAATTTTTCGAGCTGACCTGGCATCTCGACCCCAGCCAGGGGTCAGCCCCTTGGACCCCGCCAGGGGCGTTGCCCCCGGACCCCCGTACTTAGATTCCGTAAGCACATTTCTCACCAAGTGTCAAACTTGTATGACTTCAAAACGCTTATATGATACAACTTTTCAAACATAATGGAATATACTTTTCAAGTATAACACTTCGAAATCAATGTGATAACATCAGGTCTATTGTTACAATTAATCATCAACGGGCCGTACACGTTTTCAAACACTTAACAAATCAACCAAATCGTAGTAATTTGGACATATATAGTTGTATAACAACTACAATGGTAGTCCTTTGAGATACCGACTTACGTTTATAACCATCGCGTGTCGTGGACACCCTCAGGTTACAAGTCTTTGGACTTCAATACTCGGCTAATCAACTCAAGTTTATTAAGTTAAACTCACACGACTCAGGTGAGTCTCGTAGCCCCTCTTTTTACTGTTTTACTCAGGGGTGTGATACAATGCTTATTTTTAACATGTGAACGCAAGTACAGCTTTTATATACTACATGAGTTTTACACACTAATCATTTAAAGTCCTCCGTCAGCATAGTTGTTAATACGTTGTAGCGTGAATATTAGTATATGGTACCATATAGGATTGACCCTCCTCGTTCGGGTTAGCAAGCACTAACCGGGTAAACGGACGTACTAATATTTGGGAAGACGAATGTTGATTAGGCATTCGTGGAGGCACCTCGCCCGGAATTCTCTATAGGGGACCCGGCCCTCGAGTTAAGCTCAACTATGTGCTCATGGCTGTATACCTGAATACATGTACATTATCAATTGCTAGATGCAATTCAATTATTTAAATCTTGCGGTTCATACTATATTACTTGATTTCAAACCTGTGAGCTCACCAGCTTTAGCTGACCCATTTTAGCATGTATCGCAGGTACCAAGCAGTAGGTTGTTTCTGCTCAGGACTTTTAGCTCGAGTCAGCATGCAGACGTTTGAGATTTTCTTGCATTAGTATATTTTGTACAAGTACTTATGTACTGAAATCTCCTTTTATTTAAACTCGAGCTATGTAAAGCTATGAATGTTGTAAACATTTCAATGTCAATATATTTTTTGTTAAAACGACGCATATAGAGTCGTTTACTATATATCCTTGTGCTTTGTTATTGATTAGTAACATCCAAATCGTGCTTCCGCAAACCATTAAAGTTGGGGGTGTTACAGACACTCCCTTAGTGACGCCGAAATTCATAAGTGTCGCCATAGCGACACTACTCAAGTGTCGCCCAACTATTGAAAATCAGAAATATAGCGACACTTACAAAGTGTCGCCTAAGCCCGTAGCGACACTAGCTTAGTGTCGCCAAAAACAGAATATTTACAACTCATTTTACTAAGTGTCGAGACCAAAATTTTATCACTTGATTTCACCCAAATTCAAGTCCAGATGCATTTTTCACCAAAGCAATTTAGTATAAATAAAAATTTTTCGAGCTGACTTGGCATCTCGACCCCAACCAGGGGCCAGCCCCTTGGACCCCGCCAGGGGTTGCCACCCCGCTAACTAGGGGCGCTGCCCCCGGACCCCCATCACCTAAAAGTTTGTAAACTTTTAAGTACAACACTTCCAAAATCAAAATAATAATATCGAGATTTTTATTACAAACAATCACCAACGGGCCGTACACATTTTTCAAAACTCAAATCAATCAACCAAATCGTAGTAATTTGGACAAGTCAATCAACCAAATCGGGATAATTTGGACAAACAACTACAAAGGTAGTCTTTTAAGATACCTATTCAATTAATAACCATCGCGCGTATTGAACGCCCTCAGGTTACAAATCTTCAGACATCAATTCAAGGCAAATCAATTCAAGTCTATTTAGATAAACAAACAAGGCTCAGGTGAGTCTCATGGCCCCCATTTTACTGCTTTTCAATCAGGGGTGTGATATTATTGCTCGTTTTGTTTTACAAGTTGAACGCAAGTACAAATCAAATCAAATACTACATGAGTTTCAAGCTAATCAATTTAAAGCCCTCCATAGCATAGTCTGGTAATACGTAGTAGCGTGAATGTTAGTATATGATATCATATAGGATTGACAATCCTCATCCGGGTTAGCACGCACTAACTGGTCAAACGGATGTATTAGCATTTGGGAGACGAGTGTTGATTAGGCATTCGTAGGAGGCAACCTCAGTTAGGTTTCCTTAATTGGACCTGACAACTCAAGTTAAGCTCAGACTATGTGCTCATGACTGTATAACTTTTATTTTGCTTAATTGCACTTTAAATTCAATTATAAATCTTGCGGTTCATACAATTATGTGTTGACATACAAACCTGTGAGCTCACCAGCGTTTCGCTGACCCATTTTAGCATGTATCGCAGGTAACTAGCAGTAGGTTGGACTGCTCAATCAGGATCAATTAGCTCAAGTCAGCACGCAAACAATCAGAGATTTAGCTGCATTATTATATTTTGTATAGATTAATTATGTACTTAAATCTCTCAATTTCAACCGAGCTAATGTAACTATATTTTTGACGTAAACTTTGATTTTATCAATACAAGTTGTAAAACGACGCATATAGAGTCGTTCATTATATCTTATGTGCTTTGATATGTAATTAGTCGTGCCCCGACCCGAACCGCTTCCGCATCATAATTTGCGGGTGCGACAGATTGGTATCAGAGACTAAGGTTATAGTGAACTAGGTTGCATTAGTGGGCCTAGACTATGACCGTTAGGCAGTATTTCCTTATTAGACATGACTGGTTCAGGAATGACAGCATACGACTTTAATTTAACATAGCCTGATCAACTATGTACAATTAAGGAAAGATGATGTAAGGTCTGAAACAATTATGTTAAACTGGAATACACTAGTTGACTCTGACCTCGAGAGAACCGGGACTCAAACACGTATGTGCTAGACACCCAATATGCTATTATGTGATACTAAGTATACATAGATAGACCTCATTACAATCTTAGGCTATATTATCTATGTATTATATGAATATAGGCCTCATTCTTTCTAATGCTTTGTCTTAGAATGGCAAACACACCACCCAACTCCAACTCGTCGCGCTCTTATCAGTACGAATCACAAACCTCGAGGGTAGCTAGGAGGGACACCAGGTTGCCTCGAGCTATCCCATATTCCACTCACCTTACTCCACCAGTTTTAGCCGCTAGGCTACACCATCACGAGCAACGACTTAACGCTATGGATATCGAACTCCAAGAAACTCGCGAAAACTGGAGACTCACAGCTATGGAACGAATCGAGCAAGTCTCTGAAGATCACGAGCACACAGTCAACACCATGAACACTCTCCAAAATCAAGTGGAAGAAACAGTCGAAACCACGGAGGTTGTCCACAACCAAGTGATTGGCAACCGAAATGAAATCTCTGCCCTACAATCAAGGCTAGATCAGTGCGAGATACGTCTAAGGGAAACCGAAGATGCCCTCCGAACTGCCAACAGATTTGCAGAGTCTGTGAACCATCTCACTGCACTGCTGCCACAACTCAATCTACGTCAGAATTAGCTTAGGCTGAAATCTGTACTATATTATGCCTTCGTAGGACCTATGTAATTTTGACCGGATGTAACAATTCCCGGTACTTTTGTAAAACATCCAATCCTGTAACTTTTGGAACTCGTAATTTGGAATTGTCTATCATCTTTTGAACTCGTAATATCAATTGACAATTCCCCTCGATTATTCTATATTATTGATTTTACATTGTGATGTCGTATGTTACCGCTTTTACATATATGCATCTATTGTAATTTTCATTCTGGTACAATTTCTTATGTACCTTTTGTTTCTTTCTTTCTAGAATCATGCCGCCTAAGAAGAAAAGTTACAGTGATGCGGAAATCAATGCTATCATTTCTCGAGCTGTGGCCGATGCCTTGGCTGCTCGGGACTCGCCTCGAAACTCCTGAAATACTGGTGAAGCTCCCAGTAATACCCCTGTCATCAAGCCTTGTTCTTACAAGGACTTTCTCAGCTGCAAACCACTATACTTCAAAGGCACGGAAGGTGCCATTGGGCTGATCCGTTGGATAGAACGGATGGAATCTGTTTTCAACCTCTGCAACTGTGCAGAGGATAACAAAGTCAAGTTCGCTGCATACACCTTTCAGGAAGGTGCTCTGTCGTGCACCCCGCGGTCGGTCGGATTTTATTCCGGTCGTTGAACCTTCTGGCAAGGGTGCGCGGACAGTGTGTTTTATATTTATTATGCTGGGTATCCTAAGTTTTGGTACAACCTAAAGACCTAAAGGGCAATAAGCGGTATGTATGACTCAGGTGTCGTTCTTCAAACTACAACGGGCATGGGAATCTAGGAGGATTAATTATCTTTTGTAATTTAGCTGGGATTTTTAAAACTTTTTGATAGGTTGGTTGGTTTTCTAAATTAATTACTAAAATTAAAAACTAAATTAAAGACAGGGGTTTGTACGGAGTACGCAGAGAAATCAAGATAAGGAATATGTTTGCTGTGACTTCGGCAATGTTATTTGGATAGATAGTTATGAGGGATAAGGTTACTAGGTGTGATGATTAATCCGGTGAGGTCATAGAAACTTAATTGGTAGATAAAGTATTATGCCTACGACCTTTACTCGGTTTCCCACGTATTTATGTTAACGCTATACCGGATACTCGGGCGTTTTACAGCTTTTCCGTTATACCAATTAGGGTTCCAGATTACTCACTAGATATTCCTGTATTTATTAATGAGCTACAGCTACGATCCTACTATATACCTAACGTAGAGTTGTCCGCAATCAAATATATAATATGTCACATGGATAGCAGTTATAGAATGTCCAGTACACTGGAAGTTCTCCCAAATGCACAGACCAATTCATCTGACGATTATCCTCTAATCCAGGTCCCCATTTACAGACATCCGGAGGATGTTAGTATCATGGCATGAATTGTTCATTGAACAATAACATGAACAGGGTTTAACCCGCGGAACTGGTTGGGATAATCTGTCTATCGGTCAGCTGAATTGTTCATCATTAATCATACAATCAGCACAACTATTACATGCATGTTAACCTATCTGTAATATGTTTATTATGTTCGTGAAAATCTAATTAGCAGGGCAGTGATCATGTTTGCGTATGTCTAGCATGCAGTACCTAAGCAACAATCAAACAAGAACATGCAATAGGACGGAACACTAGTCATCATATTAACTGACCTAATAATTAAATCATGGATATACCGGAAGTTGTCCCAAAGATACACAACAAACAAGCGTGAACCTAATCTATCTCTAATCCTATGCTTCGTGTCCCTCGGATGTATTTCAATCAAGGGAACAGCGACTATGTTGAGTTCATTGATCATCATACACAGAATAGTTGGCAATCCTACTTCTAGCAATTGGCCAGGTTCTAGGGAGGAGGATACAAACCACAGCATAAGTTGGATAGATAAACAGGTAGAGGTTCAGCTTATAAGTTCGCAAATAGTTTTAAACCTACACAGACAGAGTGACCATATGTTTACAATTGGGAATCATTATTTCCACAACGGATTGTGCCCACGACTTTCATAGCTTCCACGTTCCGTACTACACACATTCGTGATGATTCCGGCGCTATACAAATGAAAGCCGTATAACGTTACCTCCGTAGTTTCGTAATGGTGTTATCCCCAATTGTATATTATATCATAACTATCTTAACATTGCATACATCACAACAAACATTGATTTGTCTAGCCTAGCATAATTCTAGCATTCATTCCTAAGCATGCATAATAAGAAAGCATAATTAAAAGAATAAATGCGAGAGATTGTATTAAACCTGAATACGAGAGTAATACAGACAAATTTTCACAAATCTGAAGTCTCGGAGTAACTCCGTACAAAAGCTACTAAGAGCTTCTACTCTAACCTACTAATTCTCCTCTAACTCCTAAGAGTAGTGCTAGAGAGAGAATGCTAACCTAATTCTAGAGAGAAGTTTTTAGAGAGAGAAAGAAAATGAGATGTGAGGTGAGTTTGAAATGAATGAGGAGGCTTGGTATTTATAGGAGAATGAGGTGAAGCTTGGTACAAGTCACAAAGCATAAAGAACAAGCACCAAAGCGCATACGGGGGGTACTGGACCAAGGGGGGTCAAACGGCACCTTCCAAGCACAAAGGCCCCGTATACGACACCCTTAGGGCCGTATACGGTACCCTAGGGGCCCTATACGGTAGGGTAGTGCCCAGGGGGGGTTGGTGCTTGGTTTGGCCTCCGCTTGTTTCTCGGTTGCTTGGTTCGTCCGTATCTTCTTCGTTTGGGCTCCGATTTGCTTGATTCTTGCGCCGTTGGTTTCATTTTTCCGTTACGCTTCTAATGACACTGAGTTTGCCAAATTTGGAAGTGTTTAACTTTTGCGTGTTCCGGATGACGATCGGTGAGCTTCCAGACTGCATATCTTCTCTGTCTTTCATCCGTTTCTTCTGATTCTTTCGCCTCCGGTCTTGGATCTTCCTATGGAATCATAAAATATGTATTAAGCTCTATTTCCATAAGAACATTGAGAACAGAAAATTTAAGGTGATTGTTTTGCTTCGGTTTGCGTGTTATTTGGACGTTTTAACCGATTTTTGCAGCAACGTCTATATTTAGACTACCTTGGTGATTTTTGGTAAATAATGATGGTTTTGAAATGTTTTCACCAAAGAATAGTCCAAAAAGTGTGGAAATATATCCTTAAAAACATGACTTTTTGGGTCACATCAAGTATCCCACACTTAGACGTTGCTTGTCCTCAAGCAACACTCATCAATATCCCCTTTTGAAAATAGGTTTTAGAGGAGAGTTATGACATCCCCGTCGGTCACCGTTTTCTCGTATGAGTAGATAGTTTCAGGAAACCAAGGAAAAGTAAGATGATCCTTTCGGAAACAAGAAGCGATTCTCATAGGCATACTTCCAACTCTCGTGATCTCGGAGTATACATGACTAGGCGATCTCACATAAGGTGGTCACTCAATTCACTCAATAGTGTATCGGGTTTCCTATCAATCTAGTTCAAACGAAATCGCTCATAAAGCCAGTCATGCAGTACTCATCGTCATAGGCTTGATCGAGAATCGGATCTCCACCACTTAGGTGAGAACAGTGCCAATATCCCAAGACATTCGGGGGTTGTAATGTTTTGTGAGGGTTAAGGGGTATGGATAAGGGAATTTTTGGTTTGTAAGGGTGTTGCTTATCTCAGGCTTTCCAAGAATCACGAAAAACTTATTTGTAGAACGGATGAAGTAGCTACTCGTCTTCTATCGGATCTCCCTTTAAATGGTTGATACTTTGAAGCTTCTTGAGCTTTATTTTCTTTTTCTTTTTTTCTCTTTTCTTTTCTTTCTTTTTATTTTCTTTTCTTCTTCTCCTTCAGAAATCCTTTCTCTTATCTTGATCAATTCGAGTCTTTTCTTTGGGTGCTAATTTTCCCGCACCGTTGTTTTTTTGTCTCTCTTGTGTGCTAATTTTCCCGTACTTTTTAGAGGAGTTTGATTCTTTTTGGAGAACACGAACGAGTAGGATAATCGAGTTGGATATTCTTCAAGATGTTTTTCATAACCTTAGAAATTCTAAGATAAGGTTTTGGGAATTTGGGAAAGTAGGTTTATGATTAGGGTTTTGAAGAAATGAAAAGGTTTAGGCTCAACAGGGTTTTCTAGGCTGATCATCGATACTAAAAATGAGTATCGGAAGGGTTTTGGGCTTGAAAGAGAAGGCTAAAAAGGGGTTCAAATCCTAAGGAATGTCAAGGTCATCTAATTGCGCCTATACCGCGTACGGTACACACCAATGTGGTCTCGAAGCGTATGTCAAGAGAAAGTTCTAATTCAGAGATACATGCATCGGCACACACAAGAAATGAACAATGTAGCATTAAAAATGAATGCTTTTAAGGCTCAAGACCTCACTGCAAATTTGGGTTGTATGTGCCTAGTCATGCGATGCCCCTTTTAGATTGTCGTTTCTTGCTTAGGAAATTTCTACCTTAATTTCCTTAAGTTTTTGAAATATTTTCCTCATATTTTGAAAATGATTTCTTTCAGGCATACCAAAACTCAAAAATTTAGAGTTAATCGCAAGATTTAGCTCATATTTTAGTTTTATTGAAAAATATTTTTGAAAAAATTTTAGGGAACATTTTCTGAGATATGCCATAGACATAAAAATCGTTTATCCAGGGTATTCCATACCTACCATCCCACACTTAGAGGAACATTGTCCCTAATGTTCTCTTGAGTTGAGATTTTACGACTAAAATCCCACACTTAGAGTTTGAACATGTAAGAAAATGTTTCCTAAGTGTTGAATTGGGCTAGAATCCCACACTTAGTGATAAGTTAGGATGTGGCATAGATTATAACACATAAACTTAAGTAAACATAGAATCATTAAAAACGGAGAAAGGTTTGAAATACTCCCCATTCTGTTTACTGGACAGGACCAGATTAGTGTAGAAATGGTGCGTGTGATTTGCTGGATTGGACCAGTCTCGTGTAAGATTATCCATTCCACAATAAGCTAAGTTCTGCAATAATCATCAACACATCGTCATATCTCAAAAAAATAACAAAGAGTTATAAAAATCTAAGTACTGAAATAAGATAAAATAATAAACTAAATAAACTAAAAGTCATCAAGTAGATCATCGCTGTCAGGATCGAAGGCAGCAATAGCAGCAGCAAGGACTGAGGTGGGTGATGGTGCAGGCTCCTCCATCGTATCCATGCTTGGCTCAGTAATGCCAGCAGAAGCATGAGCGTGAGGTGGGCTAAAGACATCCAACACAGCCATCAACTGCTCAGTAAGCGAAGGCTCTGCTGATGCACTCCCTGATGACATGGCAGGATCAACAGCAGCGGGTGGAGCAGTGGAAGGTCCGGCAGCGAACGGTCCAGCAGGAGGGAAGAATGACCAGGGCGGGCGAGACGGTCCTGGGTCCGGACCTAGATGGAACGGACAGTTAGAGGGCCTCGGAAGCCCTACATGCACACAGAGGGTGGACATGATGTCATGCTGAAGGTGGAGTGTCCAAAAGAGGGCCCAGGCTGCAACCGGGTCAGCTAGTGTAATCCCATACTCAAGAATGGGTATAGGAGCTGACTGGTGAACAGGTGATGGGGGTCTCTCAGCGGATGGCTCCTCATGAGTGATCGGGACATCAGTAAGGTCCTCCTCGCGAATAGTGGGCATGGTCCTGTGTGCTCTACGTCCTCGTCTGCGATCTCTGCGACGTCTCGGTGGTATCTCAGCTATGTTCTCTCTGGTGTCACTGGAGCTATCCATCCTGAAACAAACAAAATAAACAGGTAATGCATAAAATGATAAATACAAATGCACAGAGATCTGATGACAGTGTGAAGATCTTTTATAAAGATTTCTGTTATCAGAGTTCTGGCATTTGCATTCTTATCTCTGATTTTGTTAAAATTTGAAGTTTGTAGTCAGATAAGTAGCAAATCCTGAAATTTCGTTAGAGATAATCATACTTAACAAAAATAAACTAAGAAGTAAACATTTGACAGAAAAGTAAAGATAAGCTTGGGGTGCCTCCCAAGAGCGCTTGTTTTACGAGTCTCTAGCTTGACTCTTTGTACCTTTCTTGAAGACTCATGGAGGTTCAAAGATGAAGACGTCTTCCCTGATGGGAAAGTCCTCAACATAATGCTTTAAGCGATGACCATTAACCTTAAAATTACCTTCTGGAGCTTCAAGTTCGATTGCGCCATAAGGAAATACCTTTGAGATCGTGAATGGTCCGCTCCACCTACTTTTGAATTTACCGGAGAATTTCTTGAATCGCGAATTGAAGAGCAGCACTTTATCTCCTTGTTTGAACCTAGAGGGCTTTAACTTGGCGTCATGGACCCTTTTAGTTCTTTCCTTGAAGCTCAGCGAACTGTCGTACGCTTGGTCTCTTAGCTCTGCTAACTCATTCATTTGCATTCTCCGTTGTTCTCCAGCTGCTGAAATTTCCAAGTTGCAATGTTTTAATGCCCAGTACGCCCGATATTCCAACTCAATTGGAAGGTGACACGCCTTTCCGTAGACTAGGCGATACGGTGTGGTTCCTAATGGTGTTTTGTAGGCAGTTCTGAATGCCCACAACGCGTCGTCTAATTTTTCGGCCCACCTATGCCCGTGATTTCCGACAGTTCGTTCCAATATCCTTTTCAAAGCCTGATTTGTCGCTTCAGCTTGCCCATTTGTTTGTGGATGGTAAGCCGTCGAAGTTTTATGAGTGACACCATACTGCTGCAGCACTCGCATGAATTGAGTATTGCAAAAATGCATGCCACGGTCACTGATTATAGCTCTGGGAGTTCCAAATCGACTGAACAGCTTTTTGAGGAACTGGGTTACTACTTTTGAATCGTTGGTCGGAAAAGCTTGAGCTTCGGCCCACCTGGAGATGTAGTCAACTGCGACTAAGATGTACTCTTTACCGTTAGATTTAGGGAATGGTCCCATAAAATCTAATCCCCAGATATCAAAGATCTCCACGGCCTGGATATTAGTAAGTGGCATTTCGTTTCGGGCTGAGATATTTCCTTGCCTTTGGCAAATATCACAGCGCTTCACCAGGTCGCAAGCGTCTCGGAATATGGTTGGCCAGTAAAAGCGGGCATCGTAAACCTTTCGTGCAGTCATTTTGTTGCCATGGTGTCCTCCAGTAGGTCCGTGGTGGCTCTGGTGTAGAATTAGTTCTGCTTCCTTCCCATCGACGCATCTTCGAATAAGTTGATCGGGACAAACCTTAAAGAGATAAGGATCGTTCCAATAATAGTTCTTGACATCTCGGAAGAATTTTCGTTTCTGAGAGGTTGGCATTCCTTTTGGTATGATGTTTCCTACCAGATAATTGGCGAAGTCAGCATACCAAGGGTTGTGTGTGAACTGTGACCCTTGTTGGTAGCCTCCTATAGTCATGAGTTGTTCTTCAGGGAACTAATCTTGAATATCGTTCTCGTGCAACTTCTCCATTGATGGATTTTCCAATCGGCTAAGATGATCGGCCGCGATGTTTTCTGCTCCTTTCTTATCTTTAATCTCAATATCAAATTCTTGTAGGAGTAGGATCCATCGTAGAATGCGCGGTTTAGCATCTTGCTTCTTGAAAAGGTATTTCAAAGCGGAGTGATTTGTATAGACAATAGTTTTGGACAAGATTAGATAAGAACGAAATTTATCAAAAGCAAATACTACCGCAAGCAGCTCCTTTTCTGTAGTGGTGTAGTTTTCTTGAGCATCCGTGAGCGTTTTGCTGGCGTAGTATATTGGTTGAAAATGTTTCTCCTTCCGATGTCCCAGTACAGCTCCAACAGCGAAATCACTAGCGTCGCACATGATTTCAAATGGAAGACTCCAATCGGGGGCAACCATGATCGGTGCATGTACTTGCTGATCCTTTAGGTAGTTGAAAGCTTTGAGACATTCATCTGTAAAGTCAAACGGAGTATCTTTTTCGAGAAGATGAGTCATAGGTCGAGAAATCTTAGAGAAATCCTTAATAAAGCGACGGTAGAATCCGGCGTGACCTAGAAAACTTCGGATGGCTTTCACAGAAGTAGGGGGTGGAAGCTTCGAGATGGTCTCAACTTTTTCTTTGTCAACTTCAATTCCAGATTTTGAAATGCGGTGTCCAAGAACTATGCCTTCTTTCACCATGAAGTGACATTTCTCCCAATTCAGAACTAGGTTTGATTCTTCACATCGAGCAAGCATCCTATCCAAGTTAGAAAGACAAGTGGTGAACGAATCCCCAAAAACTGAGAAATCGTCCATGAACACTTCCATGCATTATTCAATCATGTCGTGGAAGATTGCTACCATGCATCTTTGAAAAGTCGCAGGTGCATTACATAAACCAAAAGGCATACGTCGGTAAGCAAACGTTCCATAGGGACAAGTGAACGTCGTCTTTTCTTGGTCCTTTGGATCGAGAGGTATCTGAAAATAGCCTGAGAAGCCATCAAGGAAACAATAGAATTTGTTTCCCGATAACCTTTCGAGCATCTGATCAATGAATGGTAGAGGGAAATGATCTTTGCGTGTAGCTTCATTTAGTTTCCGATAGTCGATACACACCCTCCAACCATTGACGGTTCGTGTTGGAATCAATTCATTGTGTTCGTTAGCGATGACCATCATGCCTCCTTTCTTTGGGACGACTTGAACTGGGCTAACCCACGGGGAATCTGAGATAGGGTAGATCAGACCGGCATCCAGGAGTTTGATAACCTCCTTTTTCACTACGTCTTGAATCTTCGGGTTGACTCTCCTTTGCCTTTAAATTGATGGTCTGAAGTCGTTTTCCATTAAGATTTTATGCGTGTAGTAGTTTGGACTAATCCCTTGTATGTCAGAGATTTTCCAAGCAATCGCCTTCTTGTGTGACTTTAGAACCTGTACCAGTCTTGCTTTCTCTTCGGGCTTCAATTCTTTAGATATGATAACCGGTAAGTGTGAAGTTCCTTCAAGAAAAGCATATTCAATGTGTGGGGGAAGTTCCTTTAGTTCCAATTCGGGTGGTTCTTCAGTAGATGGTTTCATCCTAGCAATCTCGTCTCTTTTAAGCTCGTCATACGTTGTTTGATAGTCTGACTCCATTGCAGGTGATTCCGGAATGTCGGCTGATGCTATCTCAACCCATTCTGTATTGTTGGACAGCTCATCTTTTCTCAGCTCATATTTTACTTGGGAAGATTGAGAGATTGCATTTTCTTCAGTGATAATTTCTTTTCCTTTGTCATTTGTTTCAAATCTCTGAAATTGAGCTAATGATGTAACATCCTGTTTCTGGGCCTGGAAATAAATTGTATTTTATTAAGTTTAAGTGGTTTATTTGGAAAATAAACAAGTAAAAGAGCTTCAGTTTTTATTGTGATTAATAAAATATTGATTGTTTTAAATAAACAAAGTTCACGGTAAAATAAAAGTATTTTGACTTTCGGGTATTTTCGGGTTCCAGACAATAGGCTAGGAAACGGGTATAATTTACACATAATATTAAGTGGGGCGGTGGTGTGACCGACTCATTTTCTTATTCACCTAACTTCACACTCTCTTTGAACTCCTCTCAAACCCTCATTTCTCTCTATATCAATTACAAAGAAAAATCAAGAAAACAAACTAGTGATTGATCTTGCTAAAGATAAACTGATTATCATCATCTCCTTCCATTGATTGTAAGTATCTAGTGTTCTTGAGCTTCTTTTTATAGAATTTGGGTTTATGATAAATATGATGATTGAGATGAATTGAAGCTAGGAAATCATGTTTTGTTAATTACTTGTTGATTATTCATTGATAGTTAACTGATTTCATGATGATTTATGGTTATAATTAGTTGTGTTCTTCATGATTAGTTCATAAGCTAGGTTTTGGTAATTTTGGGAATTTGGATGATGATGCATGCTTATAGATTGTGTGATAATAGTTGTTTGTAGTTTACATATGATTGTAGTTGATGTTTGTGGTCATTTTATGGTAAAATTCGTGTTTTGCAACTGATTTTGGTAAAATGGAGTTTTTGGGTTCGTGTTGTGTTCTTACTAAAAGTGCAGGTCGATTTTGAACTAGCAAACGCGATCCCGGCCATGTCTCCGGATCGCGTTCCTTAGTTATAATTTGGTATAGTCGATTTTTGGTCATACGAACGCGATCCAGCCCTTTGTTCCGGATCGCGTTGCCATGTGTATTTCGGTGACAGAACTTTTTCTAAAGGTGAACGCGATCCAGCCACCTTGATCCGGATCGCGTTCGCATGAATAATTTTGACGGGTTTTGTAAATTTTGAAAATGCGTAAGTCTTTTCAGGGTCACGGTTATGTAACAATTTCATTAACTCGGTTTGGGATGAGATTCACATGTTCACTCGGAAACGGTCCAATGGTCAAAACTATATTCTAATTGCCTAGGTGGTTTTTGGCCATTCGGGGTCATTTAAGGGTCGAAATTGACATTTTACAGTTTTTAAACATTAGTTCGGGATTTTTAATTTCAATTCTGATTGAACTTTTGTTTACTTAGACTTTAGAGATTACTTGATTTGATAAATATGTTATGATGATGATTATGAGACGAGTTATTGACTTGTTATCTTTGTGTTCTCAGATAAGCGGGCGGCCACTCAGTAAGATTAGACCACTGAGTTGGTAATCAGACGATAATATTCGGTGAGTGGAATTGTATTCCTCGGTTCAATTCCGTTGTAACGAGTTTGGTTGCAACGGATGAACTTTCGGTTATTGGTTTGACTTGTTATCGGTTATTGGTTAATACATTGACATGATTGTTGATATTGTGTTTTGGTTTACTTGGTTATTATTGGTATTAATTGTTGGCATGATGATTATGCGGTTTAAATAGGTTAGCTACATATTGTCATGACTATTATGAAATATGTGATGCTTGGGCCGTTTGGCATATGTGATTTCAGAGGTCAACGCTGGTTGGGTTTGTGGCTATTGTTGGGCTGCTTGGGTTTCCCGATACATGTAGTTGAGGGATGAATCCTTGTCAGTGAAGATAGCTTCAAACTATCGGTAAGCCACTGTTGGGGCCGGCAGTGGTTGTAGGCTTTCGCTGGTTGGCTAACCAGGGGCCGCCGGTCCTCTTAGACGATACGTGTTTATGATTGCGAAGCTTTAGGCGGTAATCATAATTTGTGTGATTGTTGTTTACGATGCTTTAGGCTGTAAGCATTATTTGTTGGTTTGGTTTGTGCGTTGTAGGCTTGTTATTTCTGAATTGAACCGTCGGTTACGGTTCCATTCACTTAGCATTGGCTAATCCCTCGTTGTTAATCTTTTTGCAGGCTTTTAATAGGTGTGGACCGGGTTGTAGATGCTTAATGGGATGGTTGACTGTCATAGCGCTTACTCTGACAATTTTTGGGAAATCTAACTTTTGGTTTTGAATAGTTTTCTTAATGCCCGGTTGTTTAAGTAAATGTTTGTAACTAAACTTATATATGTATGTAAATGTTTTGAAAACTTGGTACTTTTGAACTTATGTAAATCGGTAATTATGTTTTGGGACCACGCTTTAATGTATAATATAAAGTAATATGATATGTTTCGGTTGTAAAAAAGGCGGGGCCTTACAAGTTGGTATCAGAGCATAGGTTTGGGTGAATTGGACATTGGCTAATGTCAATCCCAAATCTTTTGGTGACAGTCAAACATTTCAGTAAGTGGGATTAGCTATGAATGGGGGGTTGATTGGTTAGTATAGGTGATACTAACGATTAACAAATTGTGAGTTATTGTGTATGAGTACAGGAATGGCAGATACTGAGAACCCGGCTCCCAATGACGTTTTGAGAACTGAGCTTTCACCTCCAGAAAATAATGATGGTAATCAAGGTGGTACATCTAATGTAAATCAAGAGGGAGTGAGTGATGAGGAATATAAATTACAGTTAGAGGATGAAGTACTAAGGTTGAGAAAGTTTGAGCAATTGTACAAGGAGCAACAAGCAAGGTTAGCACAACAAAGAGATGTTGGATACCAGTTTCCATCACCTCAGCAGCAAAAGAGGGTATGTTCTTTTAAGACATTTAAGTCTTGTGGACCGAAAGAATTCGAGGGGGGTAATGATCCAGCGGTAACTTTAAATTGGTTAAGGGATGTTGAGCGTAAGTTTGAAGTGTGTCAATGTGAGGAGGAGTTAAGGGTTGGATATGCCGTGCAGTTACTGAAAGGTTAGGCAATGAATTGGTGGGATTCAATGACAGCACATTTGACACCTGTGCAACGATCTTCTATCACTTGGATGGAATTCCATAATGAAGTTTGCAGGCAGTTTTGCTCGGAGTTTGATATGGTTAGAATTAAGCAGGAGTTCATGGATTTGAAATTGACTGAGACCATGACCATGGATGATCTTATAACCCAATTCACGGAGAAGCTACGTTTTGTCCAGCAATGGGTCCCGAATGAAAGAGATAGAATAAACCATTTTGTGGGAGCTTTGCCACCACACTACAGGACGTCGGTGAGATTAGCCGGTAATCTGAAAAATGCTTTTGATTTGGCTAAGTCGGTGGATAGTGACACTCGAGCTTCGGAAAAGTTAGTTAAGGAAAAGGCGGTGCACCATTCCAAGAATAGTTCTACGAGTAGCAAATCAAGTCAAGCGAGTAGGAGGGTGTCTTTTTCTGAGGAGGCAAGAGATAGGATTGCTTGGTGTGTGGATTGTAAAGCGAGGCATCCGGGGCCGTGTACTTCGGATACAGTTAGGTGTGTTAGGTGTGGAGGGTTTGGACACAATATTAAGGATTGTATCTTTCCAAGGAATGTTTGCTGGAATTGTCAGAAGGAGGGCCACAGAGCGGGTCAGTGTTTGGAGAAGGCAAGACAAGGTACGGGATTGGCTGGGAGTTCAGGCTCGGGTTCCTCGGCATCTGTCGGGCAAAAGAGAAAGACTGCGCCTCCTCGGGCATTTCAGATGACCGTAGGAGATTGGCTTGAAGATAACAATCCAGGTAAATTCGATATTGATTTTGATGTGATATGTAAATTGTAATTAGTATTGCATGATTAAGTGTAATCAGTAGCGTTTGGATTAATAGTGTGCGAGATTTGATTTCGGGGACGAAATCCTTTAAGGGGGGGAGATTTGTAACATCCTGTTTCTGGGCCTGGAAATAAATTGTATTTTATTAAGTTTAAGTGGTTTATTTGGAAAATAAACAAGTAAAAGAGCTTCAGTTTTTATTGTGATTAATAAAATATTGATTGTTTTAAATAAACAAAGTTCACGGTAAAATAAAAGTATTTTGACTTTCGGGTATTTTCGGGTTCCAGACAATAGGCTAGGAAACGGGTATAATTTACACATAATATTAAGTGGGGCGGTGGTGTGACCGACTCATTTTCTTATTCACCTAACTTCACACTCTCTTTGAACTCCTCTCAAACCCTCATTTCTCTCTATATCAATTACAAAGAAAAATCAAGAAAACAAACTAGTGATTGATCTTGCTAAAGATAAACTGATTATCATCATCTCCTTCCATTGATTGTAAGTATCTAGTGTTCTTGAGCTTCTTTTTATAGAATTTGGGTTTATGATAAATATGATGATTGAGATGAATTGAAGCTAGGAAATCATGTTTTGTTAATTACTTGTTGATTATTCATTGATAGTTAACTGATTTCATGATGATTTATGGTTATAATTAGTTGTGTTCTTCATGATTAGTTCATAAGCTAGGTTTTGGTAATTTTGGGAATTTGGATGATGATGCATGCTTATAGATTGTGTGATAATAGTTGTTTGTAGTTTACATATGATTGTAGTTGATGTTTGTGGTCATTTTATGGTAAAATTCGTGTTTTGCAACTGATTTTGGTAAAATGGAGTTTTTGGGTTCGTGTTGTGTTCTTACTAAAAGTGCAGGTCGATTTTGAACTAGCAAACGCGATCCCGGCCATGTCTCCGGATCGCGTTCCTTAGTTATAATTTGGTATAGTCGATTTTTGGTCATACGAACGCGATCCAGCCCTTTGTTCCGGATCGCGTTGCCATGTGTATTTCGGTGACAGAACTTTTTCTAAAGGTGAACGCGATCCAGCCACCTTGATCCGGATCGCGTTCGCATGAATAATTTTGACGGGTTTTGTAAATTTTGAAAATGCGTAAGTCTTTTCAGGGTCACGGTTATGTAACAATTTCATTAACTCGGTTTGGGATGAGATTCACATGTTCACTCGGAAACGGTCCAATGGTCAAAACTATATTCTAATTGCCTAGGTGGTTTTTGGCCATTCGGGGTCATTTAAGGGTCGAAATTGACATTTTACAGTTTTTAAACATTAGTTCGGGATTTTTAATTTCAATTCTGATTGAACTTTTGTTTACTTAGACTTTAGAGATTACTTGATTTGATAAATATGTTATGATGATGATTATGAGACGAGTTATTGACTTGTTATCTTTGTGTTCTCAGATAAGCGGGCGGCCACTCAGTAAGATTAGACCACTGAGTTGGTAATCAGACGATAATATTCGGTGAGTGGAATTGTATTCCTCGGTTCAATTCCGTTGTAACGAGTTTGGTTGCAACGGATGAACTTTCGGTTATTGGTTTGACTTGTTATCGGTTATTGGTTAATACATTGACATGATTGTTGATATTGTGTTTTGGTTTACTTGGTTATTATTGGTATTAATTGTTGGCATGATGATTATGCGGTTTAAATAGGTTAGCTACATATTGTCATGACTATTATGAAATATGTGATGCTTGGGCCGTTTGGCATATGTGATTTCAGAGGTCAACGCTGGTTGGGTTTGTGGCTATTGTTGGGCTGCTTGGGTTTCCCGATACATGTAGTTGAGGGATGAATCCTTGTCAGTGAAGATAGCTTCAAACTATCGGTAAGCCACTGTTGGGGCCGGCAGTGGTTGTAGGCTTTCGCTGGTTGGCTAACCAGGGGCCGCCGGTCCTCTTAGACGATACGTGTTTATGATTGCGAAGCTTTAGGCGGTAATCATAATTTGTGTGATTGTTGTTTACGATGCTTTAGGCTGTAAGCATTATTTGTTGGTTTGGTTTGTGCGTTGTAGGCTTGTTATTTCTGAATTGAACCGTCGGTTACGGTTCCATTCACTTAGCATTGGCTAATCCCTCGTTGTTAATCTTTTTGCAGGCTTTTAATAGGTGTGGACCGGGTTGTAGATGCTTAATGGGATGGTTGACTGTCATAGCGCTTACTCTGACAATTTTTGGGAAATCTAACTTTTGGTTTTGAATAGTTTTCTTAATGCCCGGTTGTTTAAGTAAATGTTTGTAACTAAACTTATATATGTATGTAAATGTTTTGAAAACTTGGTACTTTTGAACTTATGTAAATCGGTAATTATGTTTTGAGACCACGCTTTAATGTATAATATAAAGTAATATGATATGTTTCGGTTGTAAAAAAGGCGGGGCCTTACAAGTGAAGACTCGCTGATGGTAATTTATGGATTTTCATAACCTTTGGATGGTTGCGAAGCAGGTGTTTTAAGCATTGACTCCATGTTTTTAAGAGTCTTCAGAATTTCTTCTCTTGAGAGAGATGAATGATCTACTTCAGAAGTCGGGTTCCTTCGTAGTAGAGTGACAGGAGTGCCATATCCAAGTGGAGCAGTCAATGTGGAGTTAAGCTGCGGCTCGGAATTCTTTAAAGGAAATAGTAACTCTCCAGATGCGTTGGAAGAATCCGAGATAGCTGAGCATAGACCCGCACCTTCTTCACAGAGTATTCTTGAAGTGATGACAGTATTGGGAAGGGGGTTAATGCTGCTTACTGCGAGGATCTCTTCCAAGTGTTCTTCAATTATTTCCTGCATAGAATATACAAGACCAAGATCTTCTCCCACAGGCTGTTTCATTAGTTTATCAACATTGAAGGTGACCTATTCAGTTCCAACTTGGAGTTTTAAAGATTTTTCATTTATGTCAATGACGGCCTTGGCAGTGTTTAAGAAAGGTCTGCCAAGGATGAGCGGAACCTGGGTGTCCTCTTCAATATCCATAACAACGAAATCAAGTGGAAAGACGAATTTGTCGACACGGACCATAATATCTTTAGCAATTCCTCGGGGGAGTTTAACTGATCTATCTGCTAATTGGATAGTCATACGTGTAGGCAAGAGTTCGTTTAATCCTAGTTTCCTATAAAGCGAGAATGGCATGAGGTTTACACTAGCTCCTAGGTTAGCTAAGGCGTTACTTATTTGAACATCCTGAAGATAACAAGGAATAGTGAAACGGCCAGTATCTCCAAGCTTAGGGGGTAGTCCTTGTTGCATAATTAGAGAGCACTCGGCATCTAGGGGTAAGTTAACTATCTGTCTAAGTTTTTCTTTGTTGGATATCAGTTCCTTAAAAAATTTAGCACAACTGGGCATTTCTACTAAAGCATCTAATAATCTAACGTTTAAGTGTAGGCTTTTGAACATTTCTAGATATTTTCCAAATTGAGCTTCTTGTTTCTCTTTCTTAAGCCTACCAGGGAAAGGTATTCGAACAGGTTTAGAAACTTCTGGGACTTTAGAAGGTTCTGGCTCAGGAGAAGCGACAGGGGTGTCAGCTTGTACCGAGTCAGTAGGTAGAGAAGTAGAAGGTTTATCTGAAGGAATATCTATGGTTTTCTCGTTCTTAGTCTCTTTTCCTCCTCTAGTGACCACAAGCATGTCATCGTGCTCATAGGATGAGTGAAAGACAGAATTGTAGATCGCTTCCTCCCTTTGCTTCTCCTCAACTTTTAAAAACAATCTTTTAACATTATCTTCCATGTTTTTGATTAAATCATTTGAAATCCTGAGCAAATAATCATTTTGGTTTTGAAAATCAAGAATTCGTTTGTTTGTATTATTTTGCTCAACCATGAAGTCATTGAAAATCATATTGTTTAGACGAGAAGTCAATTGGGTAGGAGTAGAGAGAACCAAAGATTGAGACGGGGGTAGTGTGGTTAACCGCTGAACGAATGGTTTAGAATGAAAGGATTGGTCAGGGTTTCTACCAGTGGTGTCAAGAATTTCTTCGTTGGCCCGTCTATTTGGGAAGAACTTTGGGGGTTTCTTCTTTTGCATGGGTTTAGAAGATTCTTGCAAGTCCTTGACAACTTTAGAGATGGATTCGAGTTGAGTTTTCAAGATGTCCAAGGCTTGATCTGAAGTATTCCTTTCCTCTGAAGTGGATTCATCTGGCTCCAAGTCATGATGGTGCATCGTTATCATCTCAATCAACTTCCAAGCTTCGTCTGAAGTATGTTGCATGAAGTTTTCGGATGAAGCAGCATCGAGGGTTTGTTGGTGCTGAGGATTTAAGCTGTTGTAGAATGTGCAGACCAGGTTCGTTTCAGCCAACTGATGGTTTTGACATCTTCCGATAAGATTCTTAAATCGTTCCCAAGCCTTGCTTAATGATTCGTTAGTTTCTTGACGGAAGTTAGCAATGTCGGTCTTAAGCTTGGTCTACATGGAAGGAGGAAAGTACCTAGCTAGAAACTTAGTAGCCATCTCTTCCCATGTATGAATCGAATTGGGTTCGAAATCATAAAACCAGGTTAAGGCTCAAGAAGATAGAGAATAAGGAAACAGATGGAGTCGAAGAAAGTCTCTATTGGTTCCTACTGTATCGAAGGAGTCAGTAAGGTTGATGAATTTGTTGAGATGGGCGTTGGAGTTTTCAACTGAAAGACCATGAAACTGACACTCAGATTTAATCATTTTTATGTAGTGAGGCTTAATTTCAAGGGTTTCGTCGGTTGGTGCTATGATCGGTCCTCCTCGTCCCTCTAGCAGTGGCTTGATTGATGAGGCGAGCGTGATACGGTCCGTCATAACTCGTAAGGTAGAAATTAGGGTTACGGAAAGGAAAAACTAATCTAAACTAATTAACCTAATTAACCTAAGGATAAAGCAGGTAACTTTCGGATGATATTGATCTCCCGAAAGGGTCGCTAAATAACTTAAGATAACTAAATTCCTAAAGTCGGTCGTTCTAGTCCCCGGCAGCGACGCCAAAAACTTGTCGTGCACCCCGCGGTCGGTCGGATTTTATTCCGGTCGTTGAACCTTCCGTCAAGGGCGCGCGGACAGTGTGTTTTATATTTATTATGTTGGGTATCCTAAGTTTTGATAAAACCTAAAGACCTAAAGGGCAGTAAGCGGTATATATGACTCAGGTGTCGTTCTACAAACTACAACGGGCATGGGAATCTAGGAGGATTAATTATCTTTTGTAATTTAGCTAGGATTTTTAAAACTTTTTGATAGGTTGGTTGGTTTTCTAAATTAATTACTAAAATTAAAAACTAAGTTAAAGACAGGGGTTTGTACGGAGTATGCAGAGAAATCAAGATAAGGAATATGTTTGCTGTGACTTCGGCAATGTTATTTGGATGGATAGTTATGAGGGATAAGGTTACTAGGTGTGATGATTAATCCGGTGAGGTCATAGAAACTTAATTGGTAGATAAAGTATTATGCCTACGACCTTTACTCGGTTTCCCACGTATTTATGTTAACGCTATACCGGATACTCGGGCGTTTTACAGCTTTTCCGTTATACCAATTAGGGTTCCAGATTACTCACTAGATATTCATGTATTTCTTAATGAGCTACAGCTACGATCCTACTATATACCTAACGTAGAGTTGTCCGCAATCAGATATATAATATATCACATGGATAGCAGTTATAGAATGTCCAGTACACCGGAAGTTCTCCCAAATGCACAGACCAATTCATCTGACGATTATCCTCTAATCCAGGTCCCCATTTACAGACATCCGGAGGACGTTAGTATCATGGCATGAATTGTTCATTGAACAATAACAAGAACAGGGTTTAACCCGCGGAACTGGTTGGGATAATCTGTCTAGCGGTCAGCTGAATTGTTCATCATTAATCATACAATCAGCACAACTATTACATGCATGTTAACCTATCTGTAATATGTTTATTATGTTCGTGAAAATCTAATTAGCAGGGCAGTGATCATGTTTGCGTATGTCTAGCATGCAGTACCTAAGCAACAATCAAACAAGAACATGCAATAGGATGGAACACTAGTCATCATATTAACTGACCTAATAATTAAATCATGGATATCCCGGAAGTTGTCCCACAGATGCACAACAAACAAGCGTGAACCTAATCTATCTCTAATCCTATGCTTCGTGTCCCTCGGATGTATTTCAATCAAGGGAACAGCGACCATGTTGAGTTCATTGATCATCATACACAGAATAGTTGGCAATCATACTTCTAGCAATTGGCCAGGTTCTAGGGAGGAGGATACAAACCACAGCATAAGTTGGATAGATAAACAGGTAGAGGTTCAGCTTATAAGTTCGCAAACAGTTTTAAACCTACACAGACAGAGTGACAGTATGTTTACAATTGGGAATCATTATTTCCACAACGGATTGTGCCCACGACTTTCATAGCTTCCACGTTCCGTACTACACACATTCGTGATGATTCCGGCGCTATACAAATGAAAGCCGTATAACGTTACCTCCGTTGTTTCGTAATGGTGTTATCCCCAATTGTATATTATATCATAACTATCCTAACATTGCATACATCACAACAAACATTGATTTGTCTAGCCTAGCATAATTCTAGCATTCATTCCTAAGCATGCATAATAAGAAAGCATAATTAAAAGAATAAATGCGAGAGATTGTATTAAACCTGAATACGAGAGTAATACAGACAAATTTTCACAAATCTGAAGTCTCGGAGTAACTCCGTACAAAAGCTACTAAGAACTTCTACTCTAACCTACTAATTCTCCTCTAACTCCTAAGAGTAGTGCTAGAGAGAGAATACTAACCTAATTCTAGAGAGAAGTTTTTAGAGAGAGAAAGAAAATGAGATGTGAGGTGTGTTTGAAATGAATGAGGAGGCTTGGTATTTATAGGAGAATGAGGTGAAGCTTGGTACAAGTCACAAAGCATAAAGAACAAGCACCAAAGCGCATACGGGGGGTACTGGACCAAGGGGGTCAAACGGCACCTTCCAAGCACAAAGGCCCCGTATACGGCACCCTTAGGGCCATATACGGTACCCTAGGGGCCGTATACGGTAGGGTAGTGCCCAGGGGGGGGGGGGGGGGTTGGTGCTTGGTTTGGCCTCCGCTTGTTTCTCGGTTGCTTGGTTCGTCCGTATCTTCTTCGTTTGGGCTCCGATTTGCTTGATTCTTTCGCCGTTGGTTTCGTTTTTCCGTTACGCTTCTAATGACACTGATTTTTCCAAATTTGAAAGTGTTTAACTTTTGCGTGTTCCGGATGACGATCGGCGAGCTTCCAGACTGCATATCTTCTCTGTCTTTCGTTCGTTTCTTCTTATTCTTTCGCCTCCGGTCTTGGATCTTCCTATGGAATCATAAAATATGTATTAAGCTCTATTTCCATAAGAACATTGAGAACGGAAAATTTAAGGTGATTGTTTTGCCTCGATTTGCGTGTTATTTGGACGTTTTAACCGATTTTTGCAGCAACGTCTATATTTAGACTACCTTGGTGATTTTTGGTAAATAATGATGGTTTTGAAATGTTTTCACCAAAGAATAGTCCAAAAAGTGTGGAAATATATCCTTAAAAACATGACTTTTTTGGGTCACATCATGCTCTTACATGGTGGAACACCCACGCCAACTCTGTGGGCATCGAAATAGCAAACCAGCTCCCTTGGGCTGAATTGAAGAAGAAGCTAACGGAGAAGTAATGTCCCGAAGAAGCCCTACACCGTCTGGAAGAAGAGTTTTGGCACTTGGCGGTGCAGGGTACCGATATTGAGGGTTATACCACCAAGTTCCAACAGTTCGCCATATTATGCCCGGGATTGGTTGAACCGGAGGCAAAAGGCATCAAAAGGTACATCCGTGGCCTTCCTGAGAGCATTCAGGGGAATGTCGCCTAGGCCAAACCAACCACCACTGAAAGTGCTATCCGGCTAGCACATGAACTAATGGCACTAGTTGTCAACCGTGAGACATCCAACAACTCTTCCAACAACAAAAAACGCAAATCATCTGAACCCCACAACAACCAAAACAAAAATCCCAATACCATCCAAGTGTACAACACCAATTCTGAACCCAAACGCGCCTACACTGGGGACAGACCATACTGTTCCAAATGCAACTACCACCACCATGGTCCATGCAAGTCTCCCTGCAACAACTGCAGGAAGTACGGGCATTCCTCTAAGGATTGCAGAGCTCCCAAACCCAACAACAACACCCAACAACCCAAATCCTGTTATGGATGTGGAGAGACTGGACACTTCAGAGATGCGTGTCCTAAACGGAAGAACAACAACAACAACGCAAAAGGAAGGGCTTTTGTTCTCAATGCTAGAGATGCCCGCCAGGACCCGAATGTGGTCACGGGTATGTTCCTCCTCAACAACTTAACTGCTTCTATTCTATTTGATACTGATGCTGATAGAAGCTTTATTTCCGATGAGTTTTATCCACTACTTGACATCACCCCCGTTGCCTTAGATGTTAAGTACACCGTAGAACTTGCAAATGGTAAACTCATAGAAACCGATAGTGTGATACCTAATTGCACTTTAAACCTAGCCGACGAAATCTTCTCAATCGATCTTATGCCTGTTGAAATAGGAAGTTTCGACGTCATTATTGGTATGGATTAGTTTTCCAAACACCGCGCTGAAATCATCTGTTACGAAAAGGTCGTTCGAATCCCTCTCGCCGCCGATAGAACCTTGGTCATACAGGGGGAGACCGGTGGGACGAGACTCAATATCATATCTTGCTTGAAAACCCAGAAATTTCTAAGGAAGGGTTACCCAGCAATCCTCGCACACATCATGGAGAAAAAGTCGGAGGAGAAGCGACTTGAGGATGTGCCGATCGTTCGAGACTTTCCAGAAGTCTTTCCCGAAGAACTGCCTGGTCTACCACCACCTAGACAGGTTGAGTTCTCAATCGATCTCGTGCCAGGTGCCGCACCTGTGGCCCGAGCACCATACTGTTTAGCCCCATCCGAACTTCAGGAGTTGTCCACCCAATTACAGGAACTCCTGGATAGAGGATTCATCAGACCGAGTTCTTCGCCTTGGGGAGCTCCGGTCCTGTTTGTTAAAAAGAAGGACGGTTCATTCCGAATGTGTATCAACTATCGAGAGTTGAACAAGTTAACCGTCAAGAACCGATATCCACTTCCACGCATCGATGACCTGTTTGACCAACTTCATGGGTCGAGTTTTTATTCAAAGATCGATCTTCGGTCAGGTTATCATCAACTACGTGTTCGCGACACCGATATCCCAAAAACTGCTTTCAGAACCCGTTATGGGCATTACGAATTCCAGGTGATGCCATTCGGTCTAACCAACGCACCGGCTGTATTCATGGACCTTATGAATCGGGTGTGCCAACCTTATCTTGACAAGTTTGTCATCGTTTTCATTGACGACATCCTCATATACTCGCGAAGCGAACAAGAACACGCACAACATCTCAAAACCATTTTAGAACTACTTAGACACGAGGAGCTTTACGCCAAATTCTCCAAGTGTGAGTTATGGATACAAACCGTTCAATTCCTTGGACACGTAATCGATAGTCAGGGAATTCATGTGGATCCATCCAAAATCGAGGCTATCAAAAATTGGCAATCGCCGACAACTCCAACAGAAGTACGACAGTTTTTTGGACTGGCCGGGTACTATCGACGATTCATCGAGAACTTCTCAAAAATAGCCTTGCCACTCACGACACTAACTCAGAAAGACAAAAAGTTCGACTGGGCTGAAAAACAAGAGTCAGCATTTCAACTTCTGAAACAAAAGCTTTGCAGTGCTCCAATCTTATCCCTACCCGAAGGCACCGATGATTTCGTGGTATACTGCGATGCTTCCCATCAAGGTCTCGGTTGCGTGCTGATGCAACGAGACAAGGTCATTGCTTACGCCTCACGACAACTCAAAATCCACGAAAAGAACTACACTACTCACGATCTCGAGCTTGGAGCCGTCGTGTTCGCTCTCAAAATCTGGAGACATTACCTCTATGGCACTAAGTGCACAATCTTCACCGACCACAAAAGTCTCCAACACATATTCGATCAAAAGGATCTCAACATGAGGCAACGTCGATGGGTCGAGTTGCTTACCGATTACGACTGTGAAATCAAATACCATCCGGGGAAGGCAAATGTTGTTGCCGATGCCCTCAATCGAAAAGAAAGGTCGAAACCGCTTAGAGTCCGAGCCCTCAGTATGACTATTCACAATGACCTAAACCTTCAGATTCTCGCTGCTCAACTCGAAGCTCTCAAACCTGATAATGTCAAAAACGAAGCCTTGCGAGGCATGGATAAACAATTCGAAATCAAACCTAACGGGATTAGGTATATCTCAAACCGAATCTGGCTGCCTAGGTTCGGGAATCTGCGGGGCTTGGTGATGGATGAAGCTCACAAGTCCAAATATTCTATCCATCCGGGATCCGATAAAATGTATCACGGCATCAAGGAATTTTACTGGTGGCCGAACATGAAAGCTGAAATAGCCACTTACGTCAGCAAGTGTCTTACCTGCTCAAAAGTCAAAGCTGAATATCAAAAGCCTTCTGGCTTACTTCAACAACCCGACATTCCTGAATGGAAATGGGAACAAATTGCCATGGATTTCATAACCAAACTACCCAAGTCATCGAGCGGTTGCGATACCATTTGGGTGATCGTCGATCGTTTCACAAAGTCTGCTCACTTCCTGGCAATCAAAGAAACTGATAAAATGGAACGCCTCACTCGAATCTATCTGAAATAAATCGTTACCCGTCACAGTGTTCCAATCTCAATTATCTCCGACAGGGATAGTCGTTTCACATCTCAATTTTGGCAATCACTTCAAAAATCATTGGGTACTCGTCTCGATATGAGTACCGCGTACCATCCTCAAACTGATGGCCAAAGTGAACGAACAATTCAAACACTGGAAGACATGCTACGGGCCTGCGTAGTTGACTTCGGTGTAAACTGGGAACGACACCTACCATTGTGCGAGTTCTCGTACAACAATAGCTATCATACCAGCATCAAGGCTGCACCTTTCGAGGCACTGTACGGTCGTAAGTGCCGATCACCTATCTGTTGGACCGAAGTTGGGGATAGCCAACTCACGGGTCCGGAAATCATTCACGAAACAACCGAGAAAATCTTCGAGATTCAAAACAAGCTCAAAGCCGCACGTGATCGTCAGAAGAGTTATGCTGACGTGAGATGCAAACCACTCGAGTTCCAGGTTGGAGATCGAGTACTACTCAAAGTATCGCCTTGGAAAGGCGTAATCCGATATGGCAAACGAGGGAAGTTAAATCCCAGATACATTGGACCATTCGAGATCCTGGAGAGGATTGATCCAGTGGCATATCGATTGCAGCTGCCATCCGAGCTCAGCAGCGTGCACCCCACTTTTCATATTTCAAATTTGAAGAAGTGTCTGTCTGGTGAGACACTTATTATTCCACTCGATGAAATTCGAGTTGACGACAAGCTTCACTTCGTTGAGGAACCCGCCGAAATCATGGACTGTGAGGTCAAACAACTCAAACAAAGTCGCATTCCCATCGTCAAGGTCAGGTGGAATTCGCGGCGTGGTCCAGAATTTACCAGGGAACGGGAGGACCAAATGCGACTCAAGTATACTCAACTTTTCACTGACTCTACTCCAATCATGACTTCGACTTAAATTTCGGGACGAAATTCTTCTAACAGTGGGAGAATGTGACACCCGTGAAATTAGGACTACTGATTAGTGCCTAATCAATTGTAAATACATGTAATTAGTTCTGTGTTAGGCTAATTAATGTATCAAAATATATATTGTCGAATATATACAATTATGCGATTTGATTAAATCGTACAAGTTTCAAATAGAATGTAATTCGACTCAATTAATACGGACGTTGGTGAACAATTTTATTAAATAATATAACATTATTTAATGCAACCATTATAATCAAGATATTATTTAGATAATATTTCGTATAAAATTCGTATCGTAAAAATCAATGACTACGCGATTAAAATATTAAACGCGCAAACAAACAAAACGAGTTAACGTTATATTTTTATAACGCAATTATTAAGTATTTGGTAAAATACTTCAACAAAAATATTGGGTAATTATTCGTATTTTAAAAACTTATAATTAAACACGCATAAAAGTATTTAAACGTTTAAACAATCGGAAAAACGAACACCGCACGGAGCGCAAACACTGGGGACTAAATTTCGGGACACACCCACAAGGGTGGGCCCCATGAAAATCAGCCACAAGATGGGGTTTCCCCCACCTTCTCTCATTCATCATCACCCACATCTTTCTTTCCTCTCTCTCTCTCTCTTTCTTTTTGCTCTCAAAACACAAACCTCTACCACCATCTTAAATCACCAAATAACACCCTCAAACGTCATCAAATCATCAAGATTTTTAGAGAAAAGGAACCACCACGCAACGATCTACAACTTCATCTTTTCGGAATTTTATTTCGACACCGCGTAAGTTTCCAACAAAAACCCGAAACTCTCCGTTTTCGCTCATTTTTACGTGTTTGTTGTTTATATAAGCTTAATATGTCCATATAAGGGTTGGGTAAAAGATTTGGAACAAATGGTCGCCGGAAAACACGTTTTCGGCTCAAAATCCGGCGAACAGTTGGAAGTGTCGCTAATGTGCCAAAAACAGTACTAGCGACACTAGCCAAGTGTCGTTATGCCTAAGTGTCGCCCATATAGCGACAATACTTAAGTGTCGCTGAATTACTTAACCAGATTTAACTTAGCGACACTCCCTTAGTGACGCCGAAATTCATAAGTGTCGCCATATCGACACTACTCAAGTGTCGCCCAACTATTGAAAATCAGAAATATAGCGACACTTACAAAGTGTCGCCTAAGCCCGTAGCGACACTAGCTTAGTGTCGCCAAAAACATAATATTTACAACTCATTTTACTAAGTGTCGAGACCAAAATTTTATCACTTGATTTCACCCAAATTCAAGTCCAGATGCATTTTTCACCAAAGCAATTTAGTAGAAATAAAAATTTTTCGAGCTGACTTGGCATCTCGACCCCAACCAGGGACCAACCCCTTGGACCCCGCCAGGGGTTGCCACCCCTGGAACCCCGCTAACCAGGGGCGCTGCCCCCGGACCCCCATCACCTAAAAGTTTGTAAACTTTTAAGTACAACACTTCAAAAATCAAAATAATAATATCGAGATTTTGATTACAAACAATCACCAACGGGCCGTACACATTTTTCAAAACTCAAATCAATCAACCAAATCGTAGTAATTTGGACAATTCAATCAACCAAATCTGGATAATTTGGACAAACAACTACAAAGGTAGTCTTTTAAGATACCTATTCAATTAATAACCATCGCGCGTATTGAACGCCCTCAGGTTACAAATCTTCAGACATCAATTCAAGGCAAATCAATTCAAGTCTATTTAGATAAACAAACAAGGCTCGGGTGAGTCTCATGGCCCCCATTTTACTGCTTTTCAATCAGGGGTGTGATATTATTGCTCATTTTGTTTTACAAGTTGAACGCAAGTACAAATCAAATCAAATACTACATGAGTTTCAAGCTAATCAATTTAAAGCCCTCCATAGCATAGTCTGGTAATACGTAGTAGCGTGAATGTTAGTATATGATATCATATAGGATTGACAATCCTCATCCGGGTTAGCACGCACTAACTGGTCAAACGGATGTATTAGCATTTGGGAAGACGAGTGTTGATTAGGCATTCGTAGGAGGCAACCTCAGTTGGGTTTCCTTAATTGGACCTGACAACTCAAGTTAAGCTCAGACTATGTGCTCATGACTGTATAACTTTTATTTTGCTTAATTGCACTTTAAATTCAATTATAAATCTTGCGGTTCATACAATTATGTGTTGACATACAAACCTGTGAGCTCACCAGCGTTTCGCTGACCCATTTTAGCATGTATCACAGGTAACCAGCAGTAGGTTGGACTGCTCAATCAGGATCAATTAGCTCGAGTCAGCACGCAAACAATCAGAGATTTAGCTGCATTATTATATTTTGTATAGATTAATTATGTACTTAAATCTCTCAATTTCAACCGAGCTAACGTAACTATATTTTTGACGTAAACTTTGATTTTATCAATACAAGTTGTAAAACGACGCATATAGAGTCGTTCATTATATCGTATGTGCTTTGATATGTAATTAGTCGCGCCCCGACCCGAACCGCTTCCGCATCATAATTTGGGGGTGCGACAGATATCCATTGGATATTAAAAAAATTGTTAAACATTGTGATAATCTTGACATAATTTGATACAGAATATAGGTAAAACATAGTTTCTAAGGATACGAATCACTTGTTTATTGTTTTATTTACATGCTCTTAACATATAAAAATAAATGATGATAAATTACGATAGAAAGGTAAATATATTTTGGGGATCTAAAGATATAAGAACAATCCTCTTAAATAACTATAATATTATACTATTTATAAGTTCAAAGGGTAAGTACATGTACGCGTATATATGTATTTCGGATGATAATGGGTGCATCCATGGATGAGAATTGATCATCCACATCCAATCCACTAATCATCCACATCTATATCCATATCCGGTATACATCCATTTAGATCGTCCATATCCATCACCGGTGGATCGGGTGGATGGATATCCACTGGATCGGATGTTGATTGCCATCCCTAGATACGGCATCTACCGATCAACAAAAGACATTCTGGCTATACCTGAGCTACACACATCCAATTTATATGAAATCAGTACCATTAGAAGCATAACGAAATTATGAGATCATAGGCGAAAGAATCAGGTCAAACGGACAAGAAACGAAGAAGTTACGGCCGTTTTAAGCAACGAAGAAAAGCCGAAAGTCCTCGCATACGGCCTTAAGAGACCGTATACGGCCTTGGACCCCATATACGGCCCTTGACAGACCGTATATGTCCCCTAGGAGACCGTATACGGCTCTAGGGAGGCCATCCGCTGTCCCTTCGTGCTGTGCGTACTTGTACGTTATGCTTATGTACTTGTACGGCTGATCCATGGTTGTAAAAAACGGGCTACACGGCCGATTACTCGGCGTGTAATCGGTGAACGGGCATGGGCCGAAGCGAGGTGGGCATAATCGGTAAAAAAACACGGTCAACCGAAGTCAACGCGGTCAAAATAGGTCAAACTCGAATTACACGGTCAAATCGGGTCATATTCGGTCAAACATGGCCAAAGTCGGGGTGTACTCGGGGTAAGGTCGGATTAATTACCTGCGATCTTTTTTTCTTCTGATCAAGATGATGAATAATCAGAAATTGTCGACATAAATAACGTATATTGTAAATCTTGATGGCTAGCACACTCGTTTTTCAGGTAGAGAAAGTGGTGGTGCACAGTAAGGGCAATTCTTCAGTTGGATTTGTTCATTTTACTCAACGATCAGAGAGAAAAGCTATTTGGTCAAGATGATGAATAATAAGAAATTTAGGTTTTGTGTATTCTTGTGGGTGCAGACTGCAGAGAGAGAAAAGATGATACAGAGTAAAAAAGATTCCACCAACCGAAAAAATAAATAAATATATATAACATGATGAAACTAGTTACACAATACACCCTTGAGGAATAAAAATAATTACATATAACACCTTGTAGACTTTATTCTTCAATCCTAACCTTGCAAAATAAGAAAATAACAAAAAGAGACACAAAATATATATTTTTATATGTTTATGTTTATGGTTTTCATCTATTGTTTATGTTATAATTTTGAAATTTATTATTTAAATGTAAAAAAGTCAACAAAAGTCAAAATCCGAGTACACCCCGATTACTTGTCGCACCCCCAAATTCGTTAATTACAGTTTATCAGATGATTGCGGAAGCATTAGATCGAGCGGGGGCGCCGACGTCAACATTGGACATTCATGCATCAGAGCGTATGATTATTGCTGAACAGTACATAGTTAAGATGTCATCCTATTTCGTCGTGGGTCTCCTAGTTCCATATGCATGCAGTCTTATATGCGTAGCTAATTCCCTGAAAAACATAGTAAAAAGTCAACAACAATGTTGAGTGAATTCACAGGTTTTATAAGTGTAGTTCATTGTACCAAATAGTTTATAAATTGTTGACACAAAAGTCAAATAGTGTTTGTGTTGGAATGTTATCCAAATATATGTTTAGTTGGGATGTCCCCCAAAGTATAAGTTTAAAACAAGTTAGCACCGGTCGTTCTCCGGCGAGTTCACAGTTAGTACCGGTCGTTCTCCGGTAAGTTCACAAGTTAGCACCGGTCGTTCTCCGGCGAGTTCACAGTTAGTACCGGTCGTTCTCCGGTAAGTTCACAAGTTAGCACCGGTCGTTCTCCGGCGAGTTCACAGTTAGTACCGGTCGTTCTCCGGTAAGTTCACAAGTTAGCACCGGTCGTTCTCCGGCGAGTTCACAGTTAGTACCGGTCGTTCTCCGGTAAGTTCACAAGTTAGCACCGGTCGTTCTCCGGCGAGTTCACAGTTAGTACCGGTCGTTCTCCGGTAAGTTCACAAATTAGTTTACACAAATGTAACAGTTTATAGTATGAAAACGCTATTTCATAAATAATTGTTGTATAGTATGAACACAATCATAAACAATTTGTATAAAAGCATAAATTCAATTATATAATAATAATTGCACATGTAGCAAAAGAGTTGGCTATGTTTTTCACCCCTATTTTAAAAGCAGTAAAACAGTAAAAAGGTAGGGGCTGTGAACTCACCTCGTGAGCTAAATGCGTGAGAGCTAGCAAAGCGTAAGTCCAGGTAGGGTCTCTAACGTCCTAAACGTATGAGATTACAAGTTTAAGTAAGTGGATATCTCTATAGACTACCCATGCTAATGTCCACTCAACTAGTGTGTCCAATTGTATTTTATTTTTGAAAATAAACGTGTACGACCCGTTGGTGAAAGTTTGTAATAATAATTCTTAAAAGACATTACTATTAGGTTTGTTCGTTGTATACTTTTCATTAGTATATATTATGTGTTATCGAGTTGTGTTTGTATGTCGTTATCGGTTGTTACGCAAGTTGAATACTTAGTGAGAATAAAGTTTCAATTTTTGGTCCAAAGGTTCTAAGTGTCGGTTTTTCGTTAAGTTTATGTTTTCAAGTCTCATTTTGGTCAAAGTCACTTAATAAGTCACCCAAACCCATTTGTTCACAAGTCTTTCTAAATTAGTAATTTGACGTTTTTCAAAAGCGAGCCCCGTTTTCATTGACTTGGTCAAACCTTCTCGGTTTGACCTGAAACTTTTGCCCAAACCTTAGATATGTTCAGTAGTCCATAAAAGTAAGTTACATCACTTATATTATGTTCGAAAGTGTCCGTTTTCATTTTTATACAAAATCAGTCCATACTTTGCATTTTCCAGAAAATGTACCTGTTTGTCGAATTTTTATAAAATTGTAAGTTATGAATTAATTCCCAAGAAAAATACCAGTTGTTCCCCCATATGTTAGCTACTTCCATTAATTTTTCCATGAATTTTAAGGAAGTTTAAGTATTTTTAAAAATTACATGTGTCCTCTGAGGTCCAACAGTTGACCAATCTGGACACATGCAGGAAGATCTAGTTTTTGGGCAAAATCTACAACTTTTTAAGAAAAATTTATCATTACAACATTTGTAACTAACAAAATTTTTGAGATTTTGGCAGTGGTTTCAAGTCTTTTGGAGTTGTATAGCTCAAAATATAGTGAAATCCATAAGACTAAAGTTTCTGACTTTTCTTGGCAGATTGTATATGTGTTCTTACAAAAATTATTAAAAATAGTATTCGAGCTCAGAAAAATATGAGGTTTATGGGGTTGGAAAGCTTACTTCTTGAACTTAATTTTTGACTATAAAAACGTCCATTTTCATGAAGAAATAAATTTTATAAAATTCGTAGAAGTGAACAAAACTTTCTGGACAGAAAGTATTTCTCACATTTTCTTAATTTCAAGTTAAGAAAAGTGATTTTTGTGTAATATCTTGTTATAATACTTGTTGAGTGAACTTAATATCATGTTATAAGAGTAAAATAGGTGAATAAAGAGTCCTCACAATGGTGGAATAATGAAGAGAAGGCTGAGATGATGATGAGGAACACTTGTTGTGTAGAAATCTTGAAATCCTTTTGCAAAAGCTTGAGAATGATGGTGGTGGTTTATGGTGGTACTTGGTGGTTGTATGGTGGATTTTGGTGGTTGGAAATCTGAGATAATCTCAGATTTTAGAGTGAGAAAAAGTGTTTGTAGAGAGAAGGTGGAGAGAGTTTGAGAATAGTGTGAAGTGTTGAAATAAGGAAATGAGTGTTTTGCATGTCATATGAATGGGGAAGGAGAAAGTAAATGCATGAGATTTGATAGGGGGAAAAGGTGGTGGCTGACCTCATGGGCCCCATTTGGGTGGGTTGGTGATTCAATTTCAATCTTAGACTGTGTTTACGTATTTAGGTCATTTACCCGTTATTTTCGTGTTAAAACGTTAAATCGCGTAACTTTATTTTGAGTCATTTTAAATTAAGGATATATTTGGGATAATTTTTCATTGAAGTATTCTTAAAATACTTTATTTTGAGTTACCGAAATATTTATTGAGTTTCATTTGGTTGCCTAATTCGATTAGCGCGTTTTTACTGCGTTTGTTACGTTTTAATCAAAACGTCTAAGTTTTTAGTGTACTATTATATAAAAATAACAATATAGGATAAATAACTTCTAAAAATAGATTCAAGTTATTTATAGAAATGTTTTTACCAACATTCGTATTTTTGTCGGGTTCGTTCCGAATGTTTTGTACGTAATTATACTAATTACGAAATATGTAATACTACGCATATTAACTAGTTGGGCTTTGCTAGACTTACCTCTAAAATTTGTTGTGAATTCACTTAAGTAGGGAATTAGCCTAAAATGCAAATGTTTAGTGTACTTAATTGTATTCAAAATTACGGGGTGTCACATTACTCCCCGACTAGGCCGAGTACTCCTTCGAAGGCCCTTGCCAAGTACACCCCGAATAGCGTTTTTTTCAACCATGGGCTGATCCAAGACTTCACCTATAAATACATGCCCTCATCCACCATTTCCAACACACCTCATTCATTCCATTTCATTTCTCTCTTCCGCTTTCTCTCTCACACACTTCTCTCTCTCTCCTTTCTCTCTCTAAAATTAGGGTTAGTGTCAGTTAGTTCTTGGTTAATTTAACCAAGACTAACGGAGGGACTACTTTTGTAATAGTGTGAGGAATAGTTGAGGGGCTTTTTTGTAATATTGTCGAAGATATTGCGGAGGTTACGCTTGTGTATTCTTTCAACATTTATTCTATCTACGCATTAATTACGGTTACTTCTTTCCTTATCTTTTATAATGATTGTTATTATTGTTATGCTAGATTTAGGATCCGTTGCCATGCGTAGTGAGTAGTTACTTTGTGTGTGTGTTATGATGTAATTAATACATTTATGTGTGGGGTGATCCTGCCTTAATATACAATTGAAAACTCGGTGTGCTGTTACTTTGCATTTATGATTTTTAAACCCTGATTATACTATCGTCTTTCCTCCAAATAAACGTGGTTAAAACCTTTATGACAAGGAGTCGCGAACCTTGATTAAACGGTCACTACCTATCTGTGTTTTCTAAATTACAAACATGGTCTAAATTGTGTAGCTATGAAAATACTGTTTAAACCTTTCGTATAGTAGATCGTGAATCAATCAGGGATTTATTGAGAATTGTGAGGGCTGGTTTATATCATAGATGGTTGCACTTTAATACAAACTTAGTTAAACTGGTCCGGAGTGACCATAAAGTATGTGATACCGGAAAGACCACGAAAAATGGCACTGTACTTCGTATAGCGTTGGAAACACATCTGGTGGAGTACAAATGCGTGGAAGCTAAGGAAATGCCGGTGGTTGAAAACTGTATCACATCCTGGTTGAACACAAAGTTCTGGACTAAACCATGACCATTAATGTAAAGTTAACAGTCACTAAATCAAGTCTTAATCTTAAATGCCTTACCCAACTTAGTTGTCCCCATAGTGTTAACTGTTAAGAAAGGTCAGAATATTAGTAGGTATGTTAATCTATCTCATGTATCCAGGAATTGAATATTCCAAGAAGGGTCGTTACTCCGTCACTGGAGAATGTTGAAGAGTAGAGCATCCTCCTCCGATCAGACACACGATAGCCTAGTACTCAGTGACATACTGTTTGGGCAACCAAACAGTAGGGTGCTAGTGTTTACACTACGAACAGCTAAGCTTAAGTAAGACACAAATCTTTAAAAGACGTTTTTATACTTAAAACCCTAAGCATCACCCCTGCATAAGCTAACGAAGTCATAACAAACACATCTCCTCCATACTGATTTCATCCCTATTCTATTTTATGTTTATTTACGGACCTAAGTACAAACCCCCACTCAAATCATTTTAAAACTCATCACTAAACTGAATCGTTCATCCCAACAAATCCGTTTCATAATACGATTAGCTTTGAAGAACGACCATATGTCATACTACTGCCATACAATTTTAGTAAGCTTAGGTCCCCCGCTTTTATAAATTTAAAACTACCCCACTGCCGTGTATCCTAGTTGGCCGGATCAACGACCGGGATAAAACTCGACCGACCGCTGGGATCGCGACAACCCAATTTTATAATGTAGGTCCTTTCTTGGCATGGGTAAAAGGAAAATTCCCTTTATTGGCAAATTTGGACAAATATGTTACTTTTTGGGCCATTTGCCCTAAAACAAATGGTTTACAGTAATAAATGAACGTAAAACTGGGAGTTTAATTGCATTCAATAGTTGTTTCTTTTAAATGAACAATTAGTTTGGAATCAATATTAATAATAATGTGAACATTTATTTTGGTACGAGAAGAGTAATTAATAAAGGGAAATTATAAAGCCATCCCCAAAATTACAGGGGATACCCCCAGGCCCAGTCCAGTCCCAGTCCAGTCTTTTTCCAGTCCAGTTTTATCTAAGATCGGTCCTAGTTCAGTACAGAATCAGTTTCAGTTTTAGACTAATCAGAGGTAAGAATTAGAAAAAGAATGGGGTACACCCAGAAAGTAAAAAAAAAAAAAAAATATAATGTAATTGATTAGATGGGTGGAGGAAGTATGAGATAGGAAAAAGCTAAAAAAGAGGTAACTTTACATGCAAACTTAATAAATTATCTTTACCTTTAAAAAGCTAACCAATTGATATCCTTTATTGCAAAACAAGTTAGGAGTAGGTGTTGTGGGGGCTCATAGTTTTGCTTGAGATACAAATGAGGAAAGTGACTCATTATCTCCCATTATCCTAAAGCACTCCTTTTGAGTCGATATTGACTTGCTAATTTTTCTAATTATATTATACCATGCAAATGATCCATCATATCTACTACGTCGTTTTAATCAGTCGCATTTGTTTTCTGTTTTAGGAAAGAAGACCTGATAACAATAAAGATAAAGGTAACTATTGGTTGCCGACACATAGCCTGATATTATAAGTTAATTATTTAAAATTGGTAGTACTAATCAAATGATAGGGTATGATGTTTAATAATCAAACTAGCAGCAAACCCGCAGAATGTGTAGAAATAAATATTTTAGTTTAATATGTAAGAAATTATTAATCGATTCGCATCCACAGTTTTGACCCGTATATCACTTGATCTCCATTTATGTTGTTCGTTAAATTTAAGTTCCTATAGTTTCATAAACATGTATCGGAGAGTATTTATTTTTGAGAGTATTATTTTGGCTAATAAAATAAATTTTCAAAAAATGACTTTTATTAATTGCCTAGTTGACAATCGGGTTGCGAGTTGATAAGTGGGGAGTCGTTGATTTGTCACGAAGTTTTACTTTCGTGAATTTTTTTTATATTTTTATCCGTCGTATTATCATACTAAGTATTATTAAAACTATAAATTGTATAAACATAATATGTAATTTATAATACGACACATTACAATATTAAAATTTGATGGAAAAATTTAAATTCTCGATTATTGAAATTGGCAGCATAACAATTAAATTAAACATGTAAATAAAAGTGTATAATATATAATTACATGAAAAACACATTTAAGGGTTCACTTTCTATTAATGAGAAACTTAAATATGTATGCAATGTAGAGAAAATTAAAATTGAATGTATCAGAGGTGAAATTTAACTGCAAACCAGTATTAAAAAAGATGATGTGAAATGCTTTAAAGATAATGTGAAATGTTTTATATATAAGTATAGATAGATAGGAAAATATCATACTCCGTAGTAGTTAGTAGTTACTTCAACCAAGAAGGGAGTCAACCAAATTTCATGAGAATATTAAGTTTGTTATAACATGAGTACACTCTAAATGTAGTATTTGTTAAAACCTTATTGGCAACTTAAAAGGATGTTACTTTATTCTTATTTATTAAAAATGAATAATTTTATTTATCTATTTGAAGGTTTCAACTATATTAACTGTAGCTAACAGATAGTGTCTCACCTCACCTAGCAAGCTCAATGTGTTAAAAAGCCTCTTTCTTAGATGATACTATGCAATGTTTTGAAATCCGGTTAGACCGGTCCGGTTGAACCAGTCGGACCGGGATTTTAGGGATTTCTGACCGGTTGAAAATCGGTTTTGAGCTAAGTTTGACCGGTCAACATACTGGCGGTTTTTTCGGTTTTGTCCGGTTGAACCGGGAACCGAACCAGTTTTGGACCGGTTTTGTTTTTTTTTTAAATCGCTTTTTGACCGGTTTTGGGCCGATGGTCCTACCGGTTGGACCGTAACCGGACCCCTCACTGGTCCGAGTCAAAAAACGGTTCTCACAACATTGATACGATGCCCTCTATGTTATATAAGTTTGTTTCTTAAAAATGAATAATTACTTTATTATCTTGGATTTTGGAAGTGATACAAATAATAATAAATAAGCTGTTTTTATTGAGTTGTACGAATTAGAGACTCGTACATGAAATAGATTGATCGATCATGAATGTGTTGGATTATTTGAATTCTTTGTACAACCATACAAAGAAAAGAAAAGACGTTATAGGGATGTCACGCTCATGTACGTTAAGGAAAGCTACTAATAAAATTTAAAAAATTTTGAATTATTGTGGAAGTTAAAATAAAATATACCGGCCATATGACTCACCAAATATAATAATAATAACAATAATCTTAAATATAATATACAATTAGGGTAAGGTTCAAATGAGACTAAAAATTTATGTGAGAATAGAGGAACCAATGATATAGTGCCATGTGTACAAAGAGAATACAAAACCCATTTACCCCTTAAGTTAAATATCTCACAAACGACAAATCGAAAAATTATGAAAATTGCACCATTAGATTTAGCGTTTGATCCTCTTCGATTTGCCGTGCATTAAGGCATACTTTCGACGAGTTTTTTTTTTCATTATTTTTAGTGGGTTTCACATTACTAACACATGTGTTACAGTGTTGCGTTTAGGGTTTAAGGTTTAGGGTTTAGGGGTTAGGGTTTAGGGTTTAGGGTTGGGAGTTTGGGGTTTCGTCCCGAAACCCCAAACTCCCAACCCTAAACCCTAACCCCTAAACCCCAAACCCTAAACCCTAAACGCTTTATAAAACTTTAAACCCTAAATCATACTAAACCTTAAACCCTAAACCCTGCTAAACCCTAACACTAAACCCTGCTAAACCCTAACTCTAAACCCTAACCCTAAACCTTAAATCAAATGTATAATCAATCACTAACACATGTGTTACTAATATGTAAAACCCACCAAAAAAATGAAAAAAAAAAAAGTTCGTCGGAAGTATGCCTTGATGGACGGCAAATCGAAGAGGATAAAACGCTGAAAAATATGGTGCAATTTTCATGATTTTTCGACTTGTCGTTTGTGAGATGTTTAATTTTTAAAAACGTGGATGAGAGAGAAAAAAGTGACACATGCCATATTGTGGTTGGTTCCTCCATTCTCACACAAAATAAATGGTCTCAATTGAACTCTTCTCTATACAATTAAGATGTCATCAATTAAATAAATTTTCAATTAGTGAATCGAGTCCTTCAATTTCACTAGAATTTATAAATAATACCATTCAAATTTCTCAATTTTCTAAAAGGGAATTTACAACATAATTATCTACAAATTCTTTAATATGCATGATTCAAATAACTTTAGTATATAATTTTGAGATAAGTTTAAAGTTAATATTTTCTAAATTGACAACTCTCAACTATTATAACATTCTTATATGCTAATAATCATTGAAGATATTATCTTTTTCACTTCTTTTTATCAACTTTTTTTTCCTATCGGATTTTTTTTATCAACTAAACAACCAGACCTATTATTTAGAATCGATATATGATTACCGATTATATTGCTTAAGATATAGATTTAATCATAAATAATTTAATTAGTTTCAAGCACCATTGAAAATTCGAAGTATTATAAAATGTTAGAATTTAATCGTATACATTTTTTGTATTTATAAAAATTAAATAAAAGTTTAACGCCCCATGTGTATACATTATATATAGGAAACACCTCTATGATGTCATCATTCTAATTAAGTTTCAATTGGTCAATTAAGTCCTTTAATTTTAATAAAATTTTAAAAAAAACGCTAACTTATTAAAAAAGAATTACTATTTTTTTTAATCAACTACCCATCTACGTATAAAAAGAAAATTAATTCATTAATTAAAACATTATCCGAATTGATATGTGATGTTTCTATTTTCAATTCAGTGACAAGGAATAAAATTACTTGATTTAATTGATTAATTAGTTTTCATATTTATCTCATGTGATTAGTAATTAGTGCGAGGGACAGAAAGGTAATTTATGATCTTCAAGCATTAATTAAGCCTTATTATAATTGATTTAGAGAAAAATCAAGTAATTGGGTGAAGATCTTACTTAGATATTATAGCCTACTTAGATATTTCTGTCTCTAATATCTGTTATAGTATAATACGTATAAAAGACTAAATGTGTGATTTAATTAATGAAATTTAATAGTTTACTCACCATATCATTAGTGTAATACTAATAATAAGGATTTTGATTTCTAAATTCGTTATCAAAAGATATAGATTTTAAAATGTTAAATTTTTATAGTTTACGATTGATCGATTAGTTGATATTTTAAGTCAATTTAACAATTATTCTATTAGTTTTTTTATAAGATAAAATTAATGTATTTACAGTTTTATAGTTCATTAATTCATACTAAGTAAGATTGGATCAGATTGTAAATTTAAGCAAATTCTATCCTCGAGGGCGGCTTCTTTAATTGTAGAAGCATAAGATTACAAGATGAAAACCTAGATATATTAACAACTTTTATTTAGTCTTAAAACTGTTATTAAGCCATTAAGTCATGTATACATATTTCTAAATAGATTACGACATATTTTAATTCATACGTATTAGTTGAAGTAATATAGTTTGCACACATAAACTCTACAAAATATCATTAGAAACTTCTATTACCCGGGTGTTTTAAGACAGCTTATTATGGGAGCGTCTTTGTTTGCGTCCGTCACGGCCAAAAAAAGACGCCATAGGAATAGAAGTGTCTCCGCTTCCGTCTTTCCTTCATTTGTCGTTGGTGAGGTGGAGTGAGACGCACTCGTGGTGGGATAGCTTTTTTCTGCTTTAATTTTACATTTTTGTTTTGAGTATGTAATCAAAAACGTTATTAGTAAATTTAGGGCTTAAACAAGATAAATCACATTAGCCTAATTCTTAGACTTCCCAATCGATTTGGGCTAATGTGATTTAACGATTTTCTTGATTGGGTATCGTTCAAACTTCAAATCATGAAATTTAATTCTTACTGTATAAAGTTGCAACATTTATAACGGAAATATTTGTGTGTCAGTATATTCGACGCGAAGAAGCGTATAATATCCACATGGTACGTCATGACAAAACAGCTGTCTACTTTTTCGTTATCCACATGTTTCTGCGTATCGCATATGTAAACGTTCAAATGCGATCCTTGTATTATTATTATATACTAAATTGGCCCCTATACTAATAGATCTCGTACATTCTACACTCCTAATCTAACACCAGTTATCTCTTAATTTATGACAAATAGGACTTGGTACTGAGAAGGGTTAAAGCTACAGATCGTCAATGAACTTTAACGTTTTTACCGAGCTATGTAACGAACAAATTTTATTATTTATGTAGGTAGCCAAATTTAAAACTTTGTGTCGAGATAGGTAATATGTAGGGTATAAGCTACGGATCGGCAACGAACTTTCACTTTTACACCGTGTTAGGTAATTAACGAACTGATTTTATTACTAATGTAGGTAGCAAACTTTCAAATTTTATTTCGAGTTAGTTAATATGTATTACGTGTCATTATTAAAATCGCTTTACGTGGCATCACGTTAAAATGACACGTAATACATATTACCTAACTCGACACAAATTTTGAAGGTTCGCTACTTACATTAGTAATAAAATTGGTTCGTTACCTAATTCGGTAGAAAGGTGAACGTTCATTGCCGATCTGCAGCTTTAACCCTAATATGTATTACGTGGCATTATTAAAATTGATTTACGTGGCATTACGATAAAATACCGCTTTATACATATTACCTAACTCGCCACAAAATTTGAAAGTTCGCTAATTATATTAGTAATAAAATCGGTTCATTACCTAACTAGGCACAAAAGTGAAAGTTCGTTATCAATCTGCAACTTTAATCATACTGAAAAGGTCGATGTTAAATGAGTCGAGCCGAGCTCGAGCACTGTCGAACTTAAGCTAGGCTCGACTCGACTCGGTTACAGCCCTATTCTAGACTCTGGGCGATCGACCATCTTGCTCACCCTTAAAGACAACAACAACAGTACCCTATCTCACCAAAAGTAGGGTATAGGAGAGTTAAAATGTAGACAGTCATACTTCTACACTAAATGACGACCCTATTAAATAGATTAACACATGTAGAAATCTAAGTTGGTCAAAAGTTGAAGTTATTTTTAGAAAAGTCCAATACTTTGAGGTTAAATTGTTTTTTTTTTCAATTATGTTAGGGATGTTATTGTAAATATCTAAATGTAAAAGAAACAGTATATCACTGCTCGTTCTCGTGTCTCCTATTGCGGTGCCACTTTGTTTATGTCCGTTTTAATAACCAAGAGGTGCATAACAACTATATATTCAATCTCATTAACTTAATAATAAATACAACAATAATAATTGAATATATTAAAAATAAAATTTATTGGAGAGTACCCTTAATCCCCTAATCATATTTCAATAGTACGCATCTGTTCCATCCGCAAAAAACATCAACGTCGCGCAACCCATATGTGCCGATGCACGGCTTCGAACCTCTGACATGTCAGTCACACACGTGAGGTATGAGCGTTTGCGGTGGCGGTACCACTCGAGCAATGCCCAGTTGGTAATTGAATATAATATCGTGTTGTTACCGTATAAATCCACAAGTTTGTAGTCCAAAAGTGTATCAAAATTTATACTTTTTATCATGATGTACATTCAATTTCGAAACCTTCTATTTTATGTACGGAGTATTAATATTAAAGTTTTAAAACGGTCTAAAACTACGGGTGTGTTTGGCAACAACGGACTGGAGCTTGTGGCTGGGGCTGGAGCTGGAGCTGGGGCTTGGGCTTCTATTCAAAAGCCACTTCAAAAAGCTTATTGTTTAAGGGCTTCTGGAGACTTATTTTTATAAGAAGCCCCATGTTTTTTATGTTACCAAACAAAGATTATAGCAAGGGTTTATAAAAAATAGAAGCTTAAGCCTCCAAAAACCCTAAAAGCCCTTCGTCCAAACACACCCTACATAGCGATCCTCACTTATATTTGTACTACATGATAAAAAGCACATGTAAATAATATGTGGATTTTGTCGATACATCTAGAAATCACATGTTTCGAAGTTTCCTTTCCTAAATTATCACGTATCTACTTGTATTTCATTATTTATATATAAGTCTGATCAGATAATGTTATATGATAATGTTATATGATGTTTACTATTTGGACTTTTAATAAATAAATTATGGTCAAAGATAACAATAATCATATCCAACTAAACTATTTCGCTTTTACGTTTTAACTTTTAAGTGCTTATTTCTGTTTAGCTATGGATTTTTGACCAAAATTGAAAAGAGAAATTGCGACTGTTAAGCTAATTTTAAGTGAACTTTCAATTTTAATTTTAATAACTAAAATACATAAATCCGGTGATTTAAATACAAGAAACATAATTAAAAATAGTATCTATGCATTAAGGGTTGTTTGTTTTTACAGATTGATTGCAGAGGCTTTTAAGAGTCAGAGCTTTATTTCAACAATTTATATTGTATCTGGTCAAAGTGTCTTATTTTGGATAATATACATAGATTGTAAAGAAAATATACAAACATTTGCGTTAGAACGATCCATTTTCTTGAATCAAAACCAAAATTAAGAAAACCGGATAATCAGTTAACATTTTGTGCGGTTCTAATTTTCAATTATCCGATTCACGATGTTATGGTTGATAAACGTACATTCAAATTAATGTTCTTCAAGTAAATCAGAAACTAGGCATCCATTAACACGTCAAGCTACTCGTGTTTTATATTTACGTGTTATAAGATTTAGTAACTAGCACTTATTAGTGCTTGAGCTATCAAGTAGATTAGTACTCTCTTTTAGTTTAATTGTCTATATTATACGGAGTATAATTTATGTTTGTTATTATTTTTACTTATTAAATATAACTATTTAAATAATTTTATTCTCAAATTTATCTCCAATTATTACTTTTAATAATAATTTATTTTATCAAATATTTTGAGTTGAGCTTGACTTAAATATAAAGCTTGATAATTTTTCAATTTATATTTTTTGTTGACGGACAATTAGAGAGGGATGGAAGGAGTATTTGTAAAATTCAGTTTGTCAGTTAACCTTGCGTTACCCAATTTCAAGAATCGTGATTTGTAAAGAGATTTAATTTTCTATTCAAATTGATAAATCTTAAATTCAATAACGTTCACTTATTTTGCGATCGATTTCAAGTTATGGAGCTCCTTTAACACCCTAAATTTAAAGTACACTTATACGAGATGTGTGAATTGATCAACGTTATTCAGATTTGTAAAGAGTTTGGTGCATGTTTGAATGCATAAAGTACAACCTTTAACGGTTGACAAAACGTGGTAATGTGGTACCCTAGATTTAGGGAGTATGTTTAGGGTGAGTAATGATTTGTTTGTTCCTTAAATACCCTTTTTAACCCTTTTTATTTATCTGGTCCAATTTCCAACAACAAAACAAAATTACCCAAAAACAAAAACTAAAAAACACTCTCAAATGCGTCGACTCTGTGACACCCCAAAACACTCTCCACTGTGACTGTGTGTGTTTTAATTTGATTAATGATTAATAATTAGTCAACAACAATATGGGGAAAAGATCCACAACATCATCTTGCTTCAAGATCATTTCTTGTGGTAATACTAGTACCAATGATTCTGTTGATCTTGATGATCTTGATGCTTCTTCACAGGTATCATCAAACAAAATAAAAATCATTTTTATTAATTTTTTTAACGTGTTTGACTTACATGAGATCTTGATTTCTTGATAAATAGTTGATTAGGATGGAATTAAGTTATAAAGTTCTAAACTTTTTATGATAAAATTTGATGGGGTTATTTAAATTTTTTGTTTTGGGAATGCTGGAGAACTAGAATCCAAAAAGATGTTATCTTTTAATTGAATCTGTGTTTTTTGATGTGTTTGTAGGCTTTTGGGATCTGGGTTCATTTTTGGTGATTAATTGATTAGGTTAATGAAAGTTGGTTATTTTTTATTTGTATATGTGTATATATAGAGTTCAATTTAGTTATGGAATTATGATGTTTTCAGCTTTAGGGAAATGTTTCTGAAATGGATCTAAGAAGCTGTTTTGAATTTAAGAGAATGCGTGACTTGATTGATCTGTGTGTGTGACCATTTTGTTGTGATTAGTATATTGATTAGATCTCATAGTAACAAATTTAGAATTTGTATGTTCTTTACTGAACTGTTAAATAAGTTGCTGAATTAGTTCAATACTCATTACAGAATAAAGGTGGCGATAAACGGGGATGGAGTTTTAGGAAACGATCAGCTAGGCATCGAGTACTGAGCAATACCGTGGTTACTGAACCACCTTCTTCAGAGAATAAGGAGATCTCAGAACCGATAGTAATCAGTTCTGAACCACACATTAATTCTAGCATATCTGAGAAAACTAATGACAATATATGGACAGAGGATATTCAGATGCCTAAATTGTCAAATTCAAGTACTACCAAAAATGAAACCGTGTCAATTATGGTTCCGGAAACTGCTGGTGAACAAGACGATATTAAATGTGAACCTGATCCTGATGAAACCGAATCTGAATCTGGATTTGAGTTTGAATCAGCTGTTGTTGTGATCCAGGCTGCTGTTAGGAGATTCTTGGTAATGTATTTGTTTAATTGAAATCGTGACTTTGTGTTTATTGTATAGTAATAGTGTCTGAGATTTGTGGTTAAATTTAATGTTTTTAGGCTGAGAAAGAAGTGGTAAAACATAAGCATGTGGTGAAATTGCAAGCTGCTGTGAGAGGGCATTTGGTTCGGACTCATGCTGTGGGAACTTTACGCTGTGTTCAAGCTATTGTCAAGATGCAAGCTCTTGTGCGTGCTCGTCGAGACAAGGTAAACAGAAAACATATTACAAACATAATGTCTTTCTTTATTATTTTTTAGAAAAAGAAGATACATATGTCTAAAATGTTTGCCTGATAATATGACTGGTAAACATATAAAGATGATTTCGTGAATATAGGGAGAGAATAAGTAGAATCCATGTGGCAAACAATAGAAGGATTGTGCATGTTTTTAGGCCTATATTACAGGCATACATATCAATGCTGATGTTTTATAATATTTCGAAACCTTGATTTATTATGATATTTCAGGGAGTGGAAAATTCAGGAAATGAATCACGTCCGACATATGTCTCTGTCGAGAAGCTATTAAGTAACAGACTTGCTCGCCAGGTAGATACTATTTCTTTTCCTTTTTATGTGTTTTACAGAAGAGTATATTAATGGATCGAAGAGTAACATTCTCTATAAATATATATAGTTGATGGAATCTACACCAAAGACCAAACAAATTAACATCAAATGTGATCCTTCAAAATCCGATTCAGCTTGGAGTTGGTTGGAGAGGTGGATGTCTGTTTCTTCACCAGAAATTATCGAGTCGCATGCACCAGAACACAATCAAGAAAAAGTTGATGTAGTTTCATCTAAAGTTGAAGAAGAAACGGTCTTATCAGAAGCAAAGGATAACTCGATCATTATCGACGAAAGTTCCCACGTAAAAAACCCTGAAGAGGAGAAGCCCATACTAGAGTCGTTGGAGAAGCCCGATTCTTCACTCGAGGAACCTATGGATTTGATTACTGAAGCTCAGATCGAGGTAAATACGATTACCGAGAATCATGTATCTGAAACCGAGCCCAAACCAATAATCGAAAATCCTGTATTACAAAGCGAGCCCGAATCAGTTATTGATAATCCTGTATTAGAAACTGAACCCAAACCAATTCTTGAAAATCCCGTAGCAGAAACCGAACCTAGGTCAGTTCGTGAAAATCAACCTTTGGAAACCGAACCGAAACGTTCAGCAAAAAGGGTTGCCACTGATCAAGCAGATTCAGAGGGAAGGAAGTCTGGGTTTGGATCAAGAAAGGCAAGTAATCCGGCATTTATTGCTGCTCAGTCAAGGTTTGAGGAGTTGACTTCTAAGACCAACTCAATGAAATCGTCTAATTCTTCCAATCACGATGAGGAGCCATTGAAATCAACAGGTTCATTGAACCAGGATGATGTGGCAGGCTCAGGTTTGACTGCAGATATCTCTTCTTCTGACCCGTTGAAACTAGATAATGAAGTTAGTTCATCCGTCGATAATATTGATGATTCTTCTGTCCATGAAAAAGCAACACCAGTGACTGATGCCGAACCAGAAGAATACTCCGTTTCTGGTGGTTCAAAGGTAGTCCAGAATGGCGGGTCAGAATGTGGGACTGAATTGTCCATCACATCCACACTTGATTCACCAGATCAATCTCCTGAAGTTGAAAATAGGAAAGTGGTGGATGAAGATAAAGTTTTAGATGAAGCCGTTGGTAATACGCATGATATTGACCATAATATAGACATTGATATACCTGAAACGTATGACAATGACGTCGTTATTTCCCAAGTTGAAGAAAAGCCTGATAGCAGTGACATTGAGTTGAAGCCCGTTTCTGGACACTTGGAGTTAAAGCTAGAGCCGGAGCTCGAGCACGAGCACGAGCACGAAATGGTTCCCCAAGTGTCGGCAGAAGGATCTCCAAGAAGCCACATGACGGTCCCGGAATCACAAGGAACACCATCCAGTGAGATCTCCACAAACAACACTAAGAAGTCTAAAACCGATAAAAAGGTATCGAGTCAAAAGCGCAAGTCTTGGTCAACTAGTAAAAAATCTCCCTCAAGATCTAGCGTCGATTCTGGATTAAGAAGTAGCTTGGAGCAGTTGCCTAAAGATCATAAATCCGGGAAAAGAAGAAATTCTTTTGGTTCACCAAAACCCGATCACACGGATCAAGAAGGTAAAGATAGCAATAGTAATACTTCCATCCCGAGCTACATGCAAGCAACCGAATCTGCAAAGTTAAAAGCGATAGCAAATAGCTCCCCGAAGTCGAGTCCTGATTTGCAAGATAAGGAATATCATCCAAAAAAGAGACACTCGTTACCTGGTGCCGTAAATGGTAGGCAAGGTTCGCCTCGTATTCAGAGGTCCATGTCTCAGGCGCTACAAACCACAAAGGCAAATGGCAATCAAGGTAATTTCTGACCCTTTATGTGCTTATATTGTCATGTTGTAGTTCATTTCTAGGGTCAATGTCATATACGCTGCGTACTTCTTTAAAGATAGTCATCTACGCGTACTTTTTTTTTTAAGAAAACATGCTCATTAAAGTTACAAAAAAATCACTCGTACTGATCCTTAGGTGCCCGTGTTGAGTCTAGGTGGCATCCACATGTTTGATCTCTATGAGATGGTACCATGTGACATCAAATTGGCTCCCACATGGCATTTTTAAGTAGTAACCGTATTGGAACTTAAATTATAACGTTATGAACCATATGTGTTTAAGAACAATTTACCATGAACGTAATAACCTTTATAGAATTGTTAAATTTACATAAACTTAACCCCTTATTCTACCTATAACTTGATTGTATTCTTGTGGTGGTGGTTACAGAGAGGAAATGGCTGAGGTAAAGTAATAAACCAGCCAGTGCAGCGAACACTCAAGTTGGAGATGGCCTAATATGTACGAATACTGAAGTTTGATTTGTTTAACAAGTAGCTATCGGCTTTCTGGTGCCCGTAATTTTTCTGTTTGGAGTCATTAAATCGAGCGATCAACAGTCTACTAGTGTATCGAGTGTGTTTATGTGGTTATTGGTTATTATTTTACATGAATATGTCCGGCTTTTCTGCTTCAGTGGTCTGATTGTGTATTTGTTGTTTAAACAGTGTGTGTCATTTTGTTGGGTTTTTTTTCCTGTTGGTAAAGTTTTGATATTTGTGGTTCTTGATTTAAACATCATATATATAATGTTAAGGATTTCAGATTTAAGATAGCATGCTTCTTTTTTTCACCACTCTTTAGTGTTTTACATTCTACATCCTTTACTTTTGATTTAATTATGTGTCACTATAATCGGTGTGTGCATTTTTTTTATTTTTTTTTACAGCAAGGCAAAGCTTTATAAAATCACAAAAGAGGAATGAGTACAACAAAAAGCAAATCTCCAAGGAGGAGATATGGGACATCCACCAGAAACTTACATGGCTAGATTAAAGAACATGGAGAAAATACCCATTTGCTACATCCTCCATTCCTCCCCATCTATCTAAATAGATTGAGCAATTACATTCCTTGGGTTTTGAATCCATGTTGCCTAGTTGAAATCACCTTTATTAATCCTATTGCTTTTAATCCTATTGCTAATCCAAAGCGGAGACAGTTGTTGGACTTGAGGGAATATGTCTTCCGATTTTATCGAAGGCCAAGCTTCCATTGGAGCGTGAACTAATTTATTCCTCCGTTTCCAAATAGCCCATAACATAACATAACTAACTGTTGGGTTTTCTATTCTCTAACTAGATTATTATACACGCAGCGTAATAACAAAACTTTAAATAATCTAAGGCAATTAGGAAACTAAAACCCTACGAGATCTTTAACTTTAACAACATAGTACAATAAATAAATTGGATAAAGAAAATAAGAAAAAACACTAACCTTAGAGAAAACCTATTTCTCGCGCATAGACCAACGAGCAGAGCTTCGTTACTTGGAGGCAAGTACCCAAAGTAGAATACCTCTAATGCTTCATACCCAAAAACCCGAGAGAAAGTCGAATTTTCGGAATACTTGAAAATTCGCACCTTAAATCGTATGTTATGAAGGTATAGGATGCCCCTATTTATAGTTGTGGAAGAAACCCCAGATTCGACTCCCAACAGGCGGTTGGACCTTCCAACCGGCGATTGGAGCTATCAGTCTTGGACTCCAAGTCTGCGACTTCCACCGCCTTTGAAACCCTAATCCCAACCGGCAACCGGCGGTTGGATCCGGTTTCTGGAATCTTCCGCCAAATTTAATTACTTTTGATTTTCTAATTAATAAACTATTTATTAATTAACCAAACAATTATAATATTAATACATTTAATATTATCCTTCATCTTTCTCTTGACTGTTTATTGAGGGCAACCCAAAAAGGACTTTACCATTAATGATAGTCTCACCAATTAGTTATGATATTGGACACTATTCCAACAGTCTCCCACTTGGACAATTCATCAACTACTATTGGTCTTAAGCCTATATCTCATTAACTATGTAAAGTGTGACATCCAAGCAACTGCCGAACTCTAAATCTTATCTTAGAGTCAGTCCTTTAGATAAGTGATCAACCATTCCTTTGTTTCACGATATCTTATGAATCGAGACATGGATTATAATCAATCTCAAGATTCATATATGTTTTCTGATTTCCGATTATATTGACTATTATGAGACTACTGAACTATCAACTTAGTCTCAGCCAGGCCTAGCACTTTAGAGTCAAACTTTAATCATCAGAGGGCCCATGATATCTCTTTTCCATTTTAGGCAAAAGGAACAAATAAATATCGACTACATAGCACTAGTCAACTTATCATATCATACCCAGCATATCATTTATAACTGGCATTTTCGCACAGCGTTTGAATAGACTAAGGTATGACAGACTTGAAGAACTAGATACTCATGTATCTCCATTTTAAGAATAGAAGATATTATCATCTTAAAATCACTCGTGATTTAATCCATGAAGTGATCTCTTTAAGTGCGGGTTTCTCCTATACTTAAATCTCCATTAAGTACCCATGAGTGTTGCATCAATCTCCATGTCATGTCTAATCTCCATAGACATCTACTAACACTCCATGACAGTCTTAATTCACCACATACTTCCTATAGTGTGATCGACCGAGGAGGTTTGAGTAAGAACTTATTACTCTGGAAGTGGTGTCTAAACATGCAAAACTGAAACACAACGACAAACAATTGTAAATGGTATAACTCCTTCCCATTAAAAATCTCCATTATTTAATCACCAAGTCTATTACAGTTTCCACCATTGTTTATAACGTTTCAAATTCAAACTAACAACTAAAACTTTACATTATCTCTTAAACCTATGCTCTTAGCATGTTCATCGTGCTTGGACTTTCCTAGAGGCTTTGTGAACGGATCAGCTGGATTTTCTTCTGATCTTATACTATTCACAATCACATGTCCTTCTTCGACTTTCCTTCGAACAAAATGGCATTTCCTTTCAATGTGCTTTGACTTTCCGTGATCCTTGGGTTCTCTACTCAAGGCAACTGCACTTTCATTATCACAGAATATAGCAATAGGATCTTGTACTGTTGGAACAACTCCAAGATCTCCAATGAAATTCCTCATCCAGATAACTTCCTTTGCCGCTTCACTAGCCGCAATGTACTCAGACTCGCATGTGGAGTCTGCCACTGTATCTTGCTTAGAACTTTTCCTTGTTACCGCTCCCCCATTCAGTAGGAATACCCAACCAGACTGTGAACGACAATCATCTCAATCTGTTTGGAAACTAGCGTCACTATAACCCGTTACTCTGAGTTCTTCTTCTCCACCATAAACCAAGAACCTGTCTTTAGTATTTCTCAAATACTTAAGAATGTTCTTTACAGCTGTCCAATTACCTTCACCAGGATTCTACTGATGTCGACTCACTAAGCTCAAAGCAAATGTGACATCAGGCCTAGTACATGTCATGGCATACATAATCGATCCTATAGCCGAAGCATATGGTATTCGACTCATTCTGTCCAATTCTTGTTCAGACTTTGGACATAGATCCTTACTGATCTTAATGCCATGATTCAAGGGTAAGTTCCCTTTCTTAGAATTTTCCATATTGAATCTTTTCAATATTTTATCTATGTACGTATCCTGGCTGAGTCCTATGAGACGTTTTGACCTATCTCTATAAATCTTTATACCAAGGATATATGCTGCATCTCCAAGATCTTTCATAGCGAAACACTTTCCCAACCAGGCTTTTACACTTTGTAAAGTTGGGATATCATTTCCTATGAGCAGTATATCATCCACATATAACACTAAGAATACTACAATACTCCCACTGAACTTGACATATATACATGACTCATCTTCACTTCTAGAAAATCCAAACTCTGTGACCTTTTCATGGAAGCAGAGATTCAAGCTACGAGAGGCTTGTTTAAGTCCATAAATGGCCTTTTCAAGCTTGCACACTCTATTAGGATATTTTGCATTTTCAAAACCTTCTGGTTGTGCCATGAACACATCCTCTGTCAGTTTCCCGTTAAGGAAGGCAGTTTTGACATCCATCTACCAAATTTCATAATCATGAAATGCAGCTATGGCCAGCATAATCCTAATTGACTTAATCTTAGCTATTGGTGAGAAAGTTTCCTCATAATCAATCCCATAGGTTTGAGTATAGCCCTTCGCTACCAACCTAGCTTTATAAGTGTGTACTTTTCCATCCATGTCTGTTTTCTTCTTGAAGATCCACTTACAACCCACCGTCTTAAGACCGGGTGTAGTGTCAACCAAATTCCAAACTTTGTCATACATAGACTGAATTTCACTTTTCATAGCTTCCTTCCACTTAGCAGCCTCAGGGCCTGCCATCACTTCCTTGTAGTTAGCAAGCTCATCTAATTCACCCAATGTACTATCACTTATCTTATCATCTTCTTCTATTTGGTAACCATAATAGAACTCAGGAGGATTGCTAACTCTACTAGATCTGCGAACGGGTAAGGATATGTCTTCAGGCTCAACAGGTGTTTCCACCTCTTGTTGAACATCAGTGTTTATTATAGGTTCTTCATCGGTAGGTTCTTGAATTTTTTCAAGATCAATTTTACTCCCACTGTCCTCTTTAGATATCATTTCTCTTTCAAAGAACACTCCTCTTCGAGCTACAAAGACCACATTATCCTTGGGTTTGTAGAATAAATATCCAAACAACTCTTGTGGGTAACCGACGAAAAGACACTTTTCAGATCTGGAGTCTAGTGTGTCCCGAGTTTCCCGTCTAACGTAAACTTCACAACCCCAGATTTTGATGTGACCAAGAGAAGGTCTTTTTCCCTACCTCATCTCATACGGTGTCTTTGAAACTTTCTTAGTGGATATTTGATTTAAGATATGGGCGGCTGTTTCTAATGCATAACTCCAGAAACTTATCGGAAGTGTTTCCCGACTCATCATAGATCGAACCATATCTAACAAGGTTCTATTTCTCCTTTCAGCAACACCATTAAGCTGTAGTGTTTTAGGAGGAGTCAATTGTGAAACTATTCCACAATCTCTAAGATGATCGAGAAACTCGATACTAAGGTACTCTCCTCCCCTATCGGATCGGAGAACCTTTATCTTTCTGCCCAGATGATTCTCTACTTCGCTTTGATATCTTTTGAACACCTCAAAAGTATCCGACTTATGTTTGATCAGATAAACATGTCCAAATCTACTGAAGTCATCAGTAGATGTAACATAGTATCTATTTCCATCTTTTGTAGCACATCGGAATGGTCTACATACGTCTGTATGTACCAAATCCAATAATCCTTCACCTCTTTCACATGATCCAGTGAATGGTGATTTAGTCATCTTCCCTAATAAACAAGATTCGCATACATCATCCGATTTGAGGTCGAATGATTCCAACACTCCATCCTTTTGGAGTTGGGCGATGAGTTTCTTATTTATTTGCCCAAGACGATAATGCTACAACTTGGATTTATCAAGCTCATTAGACGAATCAACATTTAAAATAACATTGCTAACACATTCAATATTTTCATATATGCCTTTGTAAGGAGAAGCTTTAAAAACAAAACAATCATTTAAATAAACCAAAATATCTCCATTTCCATTATCAAAAGAAAAATGATAACCATCTTTAGACAAAGCATAAAATGAAATATTGTTTCTTGTCATTTCTCACGAATAATATCAATTATTTAAATCTATCCTAACTCCATAATTCAACATGAGCTCAAATCTTCCAATCTTCGTTACAGGTACAATTCCTTTGTTTCCCATAACAAGTTGATCTCTCCATGCTTCACACTTCTACTTTCCTTTAGCCCCTGCAATACAGTGCAAATGTGATTACCACACCCTGTATCCAGAACCCATGAATTAGAAGTTGTGGTATTATGGAGTTCGATCATAAACATACCTGAGTGAATACTCTTCTCGACCTTTCCATCTTCAAGGTTTTTCAGGTACTTTGGGCAGTTACGCTTCCAATACCCCTTTGTGTTGCAGTAGAAGCACACTGCTTCCATTGGGTCACTAACATGTGCAATTTCAAAATCAGTCCCTTTCTTAGACCTACGAATGGACTTTCCGTCAGCAGTCTTTCTTTTCCAATTTGACATTTTCCTTTTCTTTGCACTTTGACCAACAGTCAACACAGGAGCTGCTGAGCCAGAGGACACATCATCCTTTTTGATTCCTTGCTCAGCAGTTTGCAGTAAATTGTGGGGTTCCATTATTGAGCCTTCTCTCTCATTCATATTCATCTGATATGATATTACAAACTGATTGTAGACAGCTGGCAAACTGGATAGAATTATGGCGATGGAAAACTCTGTGCCAAATATCATGTTCAATGATTCCAACCTATCAAAGTACCCTTTCATCTCTAAGACGAAAGCACAAATAGAACTCCAGGTTTGGGCTTGCAAGCCATGAGGGATTTAACCACATAAATGCGTTCTTTGCTTGCCTTTGCCTGAAACATTTCTTTCAGCTGTTGGTTCATTTCATAAGCCCAATTGTTTTCAAAAGTCTTTTGCAGTTCAGGGCTCATGGAAGATGCCATGATACAAGAGACTTTATTCGCATCATCATAATATTTCCGATGTGCCTCAATCTCCTCTTGGGTTGATTCTTCATCAATTATGGGAATCTGCTCATCGAGAACATACTCTTTGTTCTCGTACCTCAAGGTAAACCTTAGGTTACGCATCCAGTCCATATAGTTTGGACCGGTTAGTCTTTCCCTCCCAAGAACTGAGAGTAGTGAGAAGTTTGAGTTATTTGCGGGATTGGGGACAGGAGGATTTGCACCATTTAAATTAACCTTCTATGAGATAAAACAGTTTTAGTTAGTTTGAATATTCCTTAATTGATTACCCAATTTTCTAAATTAAGGCTAGGATCTATATTTTCAGTTTTATGAAAAGGGTCGCCGTAATCATATAACTAAAATACTTTTGTCTATTTCATTTCTATGAAACTCCTAGATCTTTGAGATTCATTGATTTCTATCAATGGCATGTTAATCTCGGTTATGCACATCTACCATTCATGACTGGTATGCCGAGGATCATGAACAAGATGGTGAATTAACCATGCAAACCCCGCGTGATCCCCGGCTCGAGTACGCTCTAGAATCGCGAGTCTTAATCACCTTTCATTATGTCCTCGTATTAATGTGCCTGTAAACCACACACGCTCCATTAACAGTTCATACGAGAGATGTGCTGATTTCATGGGTTAACATACTATTCATCATTTCCTATAGCTAAAACGGGATTTTATTTTACTATTTTCAGTCTACTTTTAATCTTGACATCATCCTATCAAAAGTCCTCTGTAGCTCCATCGAATACACAAAGAAGCGGAGAAGCAGGTCAGCGCGAAGCCTATTAAAAACCTGACTTCTTTAGGGAAGCAAAGCGACCCGCCTTATACCTCTCTTATAGTTTGTTCCTCATGGGTGAACCGATTTATCAATTGACTGACGATGTATTTAGACTTTAATTATACATATATATAAATCATATTATACATATAATATCTCTTGAAGTTTAGGGTTCTATTTTAAACCTTTTAAAATTTAGTGGTCTATTTTAAACAATTTAAAATTATCAGTATCTAAACTGTAAATGCATATTACCTATTTAGATAATTCTCTTTCCAATTTATCTTTACCTACATACTATTGCAGATAATTAAATGCTACTATTTGTTAAGTCATGGCTCTGATACCACTGTTGAGTTTTCTATTCCCTAACTAGATTATTATACACGCAGCGGAATTACAAAACTTTAAATAATCTAAGGCAATTAGGAAACTAAAACCCTACGGGATCTTTAACTTTAACAACATAGTACAATAAATAAATTGGATAATGAAAATAAGGAAAAACACTAACCTTAGAGAAAACATATTTCTCGCGCATAGACTAACGAGCAGAGCTTCGTTACTTGGAGGCAAATACCCAAAGTAGAATACCTCTAATACTTCACACCCAAAAACCCAAGAGAAAGTTAAATTTTCGAAATACTTGAAAATTCGCACCTTAAATCGTATGTTATGAAGGTAAATGATGCCCCTATTTATAGTTGTGGAAGAAACCCCAGATTCGACTCCCAACTGGCGGTTGGACCTTCCAACCGACGGTTGGAGCTGTCAGTCTTGGACTCCAAGTCTGCGACTTCCACCGCCTTTGAAACCCTAATCCCAACCGGCGGTTGGACTTTCCAACCGGCGGTTGGATCCGATTTCTGGAATCTTCCGCCAAATTTAATTACTTTTGATTTTCTAATTAATAAACTATTTATTAATTAACCAAACAATTATAATATTAATACATTTAATATTATCCTTCATCTTTCTCTTGACTGTTTATTGAGGGCAACCCAAAAAGGACTTTACCATTAATGATAGTCTTACCAATTAGTTATGATATTGGACACTATTCCAACACTAACACCATGGAAGATTTTTTGTAGCCAGTTATTATTAAAATTCTTATAAGATGCTCGTAAAATATCACCTATTGAAATTGAGGAAGGTGAAGTAATGCTCCACCAACTCTATAGTTTTCTCCAAAGCAATCTCAAAGTGGGGCATTCAACCAAAGCATGTTCCATAGATTCAATATCCTGATTGCAAACCATACATAGCATGCTAGATAGAATAATTCCACGCTTTTGCAGGTTAAGAAAAGTTGGAAGGCGATCATAAAAAATTCTCCAAGTGCATATATTAAGCTTTTTAGGAACAATGGAGTTCCAAATGTGAGATGAGGAAGCCGACTCCGTGTTTAATATACGAGATTCTATAAGTTGTGAAAGCCTTCTTACAGTAAATTTACCGTTAGGGTGAAGAGACCAAGACCATTTATCTGTTTCACCCGCTGAGAGAGTCAGACCATTAAGAGATGTTGTCAACTATTCAAGGTCAGCCATGGACCGACCTATTGGAGTAGACCTCCAAACCCAATTTCCAGTCCACAACTCATTAGAAAGAACCCATCTTTCATTAACTTTGCAGCCCTTACACGTTTCTAATGCATACAAACGAGGAAATCTATCCATGAGCCTACCATCTCGAGACCAAATATCTTCCCAAAAGCGAGTTTCATTGCCATTGTGAATTTTTCTAACCATCAAGATTTTGAAAGTAATTCCCATCGCCTCAATTGCTTCCCCACTACTTACAATGTCCAACCAGACTCATTTTTTCAGACCAATACCCAGAGGTGAATGAAAACCGCCATCCATGCCATACAACTCTTTTATAGTTTTATTTTAATTATTTTTTAAATTAAAAAATGTAATGTTTTATCTTAATTATTGTATTTTTTTTTAGAAAATGTAAAGTTTTATTTTAATTATTGTAATGTTTTTAATTTAATGAAATATGCTTTATTTTAATTGTTTTGTACTGTATTAAATAATTTAATGAAAATGAAGTGGTTAAGAAGTGGTTAGTCATTGATGGCATAGAATAATCAGTTTTGAATCAGTTAGTGGAAAGCTGAAGTGAAGCTGAGGTGGCAGAAGTGGTATGAAAGTCGTTGATAAATGGTTAGGAGTGCCCTAGATGAAGCTACATTCTTCAAAGAAAATATTGAATGATAATAATAATAATAATAATAATAATAATAATAATAATAATAATAATAATAATAATAATAATAATCTTAATAAATTATATATAGGAAACACCTTTATGATGTCATCATTCTAATTAAGTTTCAATTTGTCAATTAAGTCCTTTAATTTTAATAAATTTTAAAATAAGATCCCTAACTTATTAAAAAATATTTTTTTTAATCAACTACTCACTTGTATATATAAAAAAATTAATTCATTAATTAACACATTATCCAAATCGATCTGTAATGTTTCTATTATTAATTCACCCAGTAGAATAAAATTACTTGAAAAGGTTAATATATACTTAAAATAATTAACTTTTTCACTAACTTGTTTTCAAAAACTTTTAATTTTTTAATCTTCAATTATATAAATCCATTCTCATAAAGTAATATTATCATGAATCCAACTAAATGCTTAACATACATATCAACTTACACAATGTATTATTAGAAACAAGATACTAATATGAGATTTTATATTAAAAATCAATGATCCGTGTGTATACACGGGTTTAAAGTCTAGTAATAATAATAATACGGAGTAGTAGTAGTAGTAGTAGTAGTAGTAGTAGTAGTAGTAGTAGTAGTAGTATTAGTAGTAGTAGTAGTAGTAGTAGTGGTGGTGGTGGTAGTAGTGGTGGTGGTAGTAGTGGTGGTGTGTACCATTTGTATGACAAGTTGTAACATTCAGCTTTGGTTAAGGTCGTTAATTTAGTATGTTGTCAAGTTGTATAAGAAACGTTAATAATTTTATAAATTGTTTTGGTTTGTTAGCAATTAAATTTAACGTGTCTATTTTTAGTTAATATTTGTTTTGGTTTGTTAGCAATTAAATTTAACGTGGTGGTGGCGGTGGTGGTGGTGGCGGTGGTGGTGGTGGCGGTAGTAAGGGTAGCGGAGCAGCGGTAGTAGTAGCGAAGCAGCGGTAGCAGCAGCAGAGCAGCAGTAGCAGCAGCAGAGCAGCGGCGGCGGCAGCGGCAGGAGCAGGAGCAGCAGCAGCAGCAGTAGCAGTAGTAGTAGTGCAGCAGCAGCAGGAGTAGGAGGAGTAGTAGGAGTAGCAGTAGTAGGAGTAGGAGTAGTAGTAGGAATAGGAGTAGTAGGAGCGATCAAAAGGGATGCATTTTTTTAGGGAAGAGGAAAGCAGCTTAATATTCAACACGACGAATCTTACATTTACTAATACAAATGTCAACAAATAATATTGTTACCGATAAATATTAATCAAAATCGTTGTTATAAATAATCTATTCACGAATAATTTTCTTTTTAAGTTAAAACATTAGTCAATGAACATAAATTTAATAAATCGTTCATTTATCATCATTAGTGTTAAGCAAAGTTGATATTATTAGTTAATATTAATAGAAAGATATGTATTTTACTATTATTCATTGAAAAAATATTTATTAATAAATTTTAAGTTGCAAACTCAATGACATTATTCCAAACAAATGTTATGATAAATGTTAACTGTTGTAAAGTAAAGAATAATAGATAGAAAGAATTGAAGTATCTTATTGATAATCATAGGGGATATATATAATACATATGTAGAGTATTCTCCATGAAACAATAATCTCCTAATATAACATATCTTATCTTAGTAATAGTTGATATCGACATCCACTCCATATATAGATTTATAACACTCCCCCTTGGATGTCCATTGATTAAGAATTATGCCTCGTCAAAACCTTACTAGGTAAAACCCTGTGGGACAAAAACCTGGTAAAGGAAAAAGAGTACATAATCCTTTAATACGCGTGGGGATGCTGCCTCGTTAAAAACCTTGTTAGGAAAACCCAGTGGGATAAAACCATAACTAAGGAAAAAAGAGTGCAGCGCGTATTTACTCCCCCTGATGAGTTCATCAGGTGAGTTCATCAAGTCGATGCTATCCAATATCACGAACCAGCTTCTGAAATGTTTAATTAGGAAGTGCCTTGGTAAATAGATCTGCTAGATTCTCGCTTGAACAGACTTGTTGTACTTTGATGTCCCCACATTCTTGTAAGTCATGAATGAAGAAGAACTTTGGTGCAATATGTTTGGTTCGATTACCCTTCATGTATCTTTCCTTAAGTTGAGTGATGCATGTTGTATGTCCAGAAGAAATCCCATATGAATCACGGATTTGATGTATCACATGTCGTAATCGACACACTCTCGACTTGCTTCATGAATTGCTAGAATCTCGGCATGATTTGATGAAATGACTGTGATTGTTTGCTTTACTAAATGCCAAGATATTGCAGTACCACCACTTGTGAAAACATACCCAGTTTGAGATCGACCAGTATGGGAGTCAAACATATATCCTGCATCTGCAAAACCAACTAAGCTTGTCTTGCATTGGTTAGTAAAATATAAACCCGTATTTTTTTTTACCTTGAAGATAGCGAAATTGAAGTGCTTAGTGCATATCGTTAGCCCATAAAATCTTATTAGTACTTCTTGTATAGGTTTCTTGGCGCACAAAGACTACATCATCAATATTTAACCCATGAACAAACCTTGTCTACACAATAATCATTCATTCAATTTATTTTTTCAAATTGCCTTTGGAAACTTCCATAAAATATATAGTTACAATAATATATGAATCATAATATAGAAGCACTCGAACGTGTTTTCAAAATGTATGGGCAAACATGATCATTTTTCATATCATACTCCATCGAGAAATATTCAGCGGCACTATTTTTTATCACTACCCCAATTTATATAATCGATGTAAGGACTTTCACAATATGATCAACTAGTGTTCTCGAGATCCTTTCTATCTATCTTAAGATCTTTTAAATCGTGAAATATGCTTTATGCATTTCATATCTTTCACTGAGTATTCATAGTAAATGAGCTCTAATGATATCCAATAGACGCGATTCACTTTTCTTTTTCTATTGCCAGACTTTATAAGAAATCAATAAAATAGTTGCATCCACCAATTAAAAGTATCTCCTCATAAATAAATCTCAGTCTTTGCAAAGAATCTTTATATCACTACTCTTGCTTTTATCTCATAATTTCATTCTCATTGGGCTTTTTGCATCAAGACCGATTTATATATGATATATTTTACACTTTCAAGTATATAGAACTTAAGCCAAACCATCTCACATCAAGAGATTATATTTTTCATAAATTTCATGCGTCTTTTCATATTGGCCAATAATTTCAACATCTGCACTTCTTAGCAGGAATACTTTTACGATCCTCGTTAACAACATATAGCGCTACATTATACAAAATATTAACGACGTCGATTTCATTTATTCGATTCCACACTTTCTAGATACGATATTAGTTTTTCAGATCTTTTCACTTTTCGGTTTTCATTTTTAGGGTACCCAAGGTTCATCTAGAACCTTCATGTATAGTGTCTCTTTATCAAACTCTCATGGGGTCTTTTTACCTCGATTTGACCATCTTAATTTCGTGCTCCCTTTTATTTCGAAGATTTTATTTGGAATCGATTTATCTACCACATTTAACATGTTATGAATTATTATAAATAATAATCGGAGCAGAGCAGCTTATATAGGTGACCCATTCACTCAGTTTTGGTCAACGAATATGGCTGGCAATCGTTAAATATGAATTATCATTAAAACTTTGAGTTCTTATTCTTTACTATGAGGATCAATATAATATATATATTATGAAAATTCTTATTCAAGCTGCTTATCCCCTCCCCATACATATTCCCAACATTTTTCTCATCTAGACGTTGTGCATTGTGGTGGAGCAACCAAAACATATATCGCACAAACAAATAAACTCTTAAGTTGGGATATATCTTTTTCATGACCAAAATCTACTTGGCGTGGGGAGTAATCATAATCTTGTTGGCCCGATGCGAATTTATATTATTACATGTATAATAACATGGCCCCAAACATAGTCATTGCTTTGCAAGCAATTAAATATTCTCAGTAAGCGTTTCAACAAAAGTAATCTATGTATGAACTAATAGATGTTCAACATTTATTACAATCAACTGAAGACGCTTAATATATATTTCATTTACCGACATTTTCAAAACAAATATGATATCTGGAATATGTGCTCGCAATCTTACAAGGCGAGTCACTTAATCATGCAAACTCTAGGTTGCAATATTCAGGACCATTTAAACGATGCATCGATTTAAAAACTCTAAATGGTCTATTAGGTGAATATATAGGCCTACATATATCCCCTTATGATATCCGTAAAAGTTAGGAATTCAATTCCAAGTTTAGTCAGTGATCATTAACTTTCTTTGAGAGCATTCAACTCATTTCAAAATCACAACTCTGAAGAACTTCCTAGTTCTTATATACATTTCGCATCATCATTGACTCGGGATGGTCTTAACCGGTCATGCCACATTATAAACTATAAACTTTTTGTTTATGACTATATATATTTCGATTGTACTTGACTTTATGTGAAAGTCGAATAATATGTAGAGCTTAAACTGTAACACCCCCAAATTTGATGATTTGCGGAAGCTTGATTTGGGTGTTACTAATCAATAACAAAGCACAAAGATAAATAGCAAACGACTCTATATGCGTCGTTTTAACAAAATATATTGATAACTGAAATGTTTACAACATTTAAAGCTTTACATAGCTCGAGTTAAATAAAATGAGATTTCAGTACATAAGTACTTATACAAAATATACTAATGCAAGAAAATCTCAATCGTCTGTATGCTGACTCGAGCTAAATCCTGAAGCAGAAACATCCTACTGCTGGGTACCTGCGATATATGCTAAAAGGTCAGCTATAAAGCTGGTGAGCTCACATGTTTGAAATCAAGTAATATCGTATGAACCGCAAGATTTAAAAATGAATTGCATCCAGCAATTTAATAATGAATTGCATCCAGCAATTAAATAATGAATTGCATCCAGCAATTTAATAATGAATTGCATCTTGCAATTTAATAATGAATTGCATCCATCAATTTAATGATAATCATCGTGTATACAGCCATGAGCACATAGTTGAGCTTAACTCGAGGGCCGGGTCCCCTATAGAGAATTCCGGGCGAGGTTGCCTCCACGAATGCCTAATCCACATTCGTCTTCCCAAATATTAGTACGTCCGTTTACCCGGTTAGTGCTTGCTAACCCGAACGAGGAGGGTCAATCCTATATGGTACCATATACTAATATTCACGCTACAACGTATTAACAACTATGCTGACGGAGGACTTTAAAATGATTAGTTTCGAAAAACTCATGTAGTATATGAAAAGTTGGTACTTGCGTTCACATGTTAAAAGTTGAGCAGTATATCACACCCCTGAGTAAAACAGTAAAAGAGGGGCTATGAGACTCACCTGAGTCGTTGAGTTTATGAAAGTAAACTGAGAATGATTAGCCGAGAATCGAAGTCCAAAGACTTGTAACCTGAGGGTGTCCACGACACGCGATGGTTATAATATGCGAAGGTATCTAATAAGACTACCTTGTAGTTGTTCGTCCAACTATAATGTCCAAATCTCCACTATTTGGTTGATACGTTTAAGTGTTTGAAAAGTGTACGGCCCGTTGGTGACGGATTTGTAATAATAATCTCAATTATTACTATTTTGATTTCATGGCGTTTTACTTGAAAAATGTGTTTTGATTGTGTTTTAGAAGCCGTTACGAAATCTAAGTACGGGGGTCCGGGGGCAGCGCCCCTGGTAGCGGGGTCCAAGGGGCGGCAGCCCCTGGCGGGGTCCAAGGGGCAGAGCCCCTGGCTGGGGTCGAGCTGCCAGGTCAGCTTGGAAAATTTTTATTTCTACTATATTGCTTTGACGAAAAACGCATCTGAATCTGAATTTGGGTAAAATCGAGTGATAAATTTCGAGTCTCGACACTTAGTAAAAATCTGTGTTTTTGAGGTTCTGGTTTGTGCGACGTTGGGTGCGACGTCGCAGGTAGGATTGCGACGTTGAGCATGACGTCGCTAAAGGCGACGTTTCGCAATTTAATGCGACGTAGGGTGCTGCGTCGCTAATGCGACGTTGGTTAATTTCTGCGACGTAGGGGCTTACGTCGCTAAATGCGACGTAGTGAGGTATTGGCGACGTTAAGGCTGACGTCGCTATATGCGACGTCGCAATTTAATGCGACGTTGTGACTGACGTCGCACCATGCGACGTCACGAGGGGTTTTGCGACGTAGAAGCTGACGTCGCATAAATTCTGGGCCAAATGCGACGTAGCGGTCTGTTGGCCGGAAAATGTGTCGAAAACGAGTTTTTCGGTTTCCGTTCGGTCCAAAACTTTTACCCAACCCTTATAGGGACATTATAAGTTGTTACAAACTACTAACAAGTGAAAACATTTAAAAACGAGAGATTTCGGGATTTGTCGGAAACTTACAAAGTGTCGGATGAGAAATCCGAAAAGATAGGATGATAGATCGTGATGCGGTGGTCGTTTTCTTCCAAATGAGTAGTATAATCCAAGGCCGTTTGATATGTTTATTTTGCGATTTAGTGCGATTTTAGGAGGTGGTGGTGGTTGGTGGAATTGAAAGAAAAGAGAGAAAAGAGAGGAAGGAGAGAGAAGAGAGTTGAGTGAAACGAGAGGAGGAGGGAAACAAGTTGGGGGTTTTACCTCCAACTTTCAGTCTCCGTTTCCCCGTGCGGTGTTCGTTTGCTCCGTCGTTTAAACGTTAAATAATTATTTTTCATATTAATTGGTACGTTTTAAATACAAATTTATTACGCGATGTTTTATTTAATTATTTTACAAATAAGTTTATATTTGAATTATAAATGTATAAGTTTGTTTATTTGGTTTGTGCGTTTTAACATTTTAAATTGTGTAACTTTCTGTTTGTACGATACGTATAAATACGAAATATTATTATAATAATATTTTTGACATAACAACGTTATTTAATAAAATTGGTCACCAACGTCCATATTAAATAGAATCGAAATACATTCGATTTAAATTGCGTACGATTTAACCAAATCGCATTTTCGTATATATTCAACAATATATATAATATTTGATACATTAATTAGCCTAACAAGGAACTAATTACATGTATTAACATATGATTAGGCACTAATTACTAGTCCTAATTTGGCGGGTGTTACATTCTCCCCCTGTTAGAAGAATTTCGTCCCGAAATTTAGTTCGAAGTCGTGTTTGATGTAGAATCAGTGAAAAGTTGAGGATATTTGAGTCGCATTTGGTCTTCCCGTTCCCAGGTGAATTCCGGACCACGCCGCGAATTCCATCTGACCTTGACGATGGGAATACGACTTTGTTTCAGTTGTTTGACCTCACGGTCCATAATTTCAGCGGGTTCCTCAACGAAATGAAGTTTATCGTCAACACGAATTTCATCTAGTGGAATAATAAGTGTCTCATCAGACAGACATTTCTTCAAGTTTGAGACATGAAAAGTAGGGTGCACGCTGCTAAGTTCGGATGGCAGCTGCAATCGATAAGCTATGGGGCCAATCCGTTCAAGGATCTCAAAAGGCCCGATGTATCTGGGATTCAACTTCCCGCGTTTGCCAAAACGGATGACGCCTTTCCAAGGCGATACTTTTAAGAGTACTCGGTCCCCAACTTGGAACTCGAGCGGTTTGCGTCTCACGTCAGCGTAACTTTTCTGACGATCACGTGCGGCTTTGAGTCTGTTTTGGATTTCCACAATTTTCTCAGTGGTGGCGTGAATGAGTTCAGGACCAGTGAGTTGACTATCCCCCACTTCAGTCCAACAAATCGGTGATCGGCACTTACGACCGTACAGTGCCTCAAATGGTGCAGCCTTAATGCTGGCGTGATAACTGTTATTGTACGAAAATTCGCACAACGGTAGATGTTTTTCCCAGTTTGTACCGAAATCAACTACGCAGGCTCGTAGCATGTCTTCCAGTGTTTGAATGGTTCGTTCACTTTGGCCATCGGTTTGAGGATGGTATGCGGTACTCATGTCTAGGCGAGTACCCAAAGCTTTTTGAAGTGATTGCCAAAAGTGAGAAGTGAAACGGGCATCTCTATCCGAGATGATCGAGATTGGAACGCCGTGATGAGAAACGATTTCCTTGATGTAGATTTGTGTAAGGCGTTCCATTTTATCGTTTTCTTTGATTGCCAGAAAATGAGCAGATTTGGTGAGACGATCGACGATCACCCAAATGGTATCGCAACCGCTCGACGACTTGGGTAGATTGGTTATGAAATCCATGGCAATTTGTTCCCATTTCCATTCAGGGATTTCAGGTTGCTGGAGTAAACCAGGAGGTTTCTGATGTTCTGTTTTGACTTTCGAGCAAGTAAGACACTTGCTGACATAAGTGGCGATTTCGGCTTTCATGTTTGGCCACCAATAGAATTCCTTGATGCCGTGGTACATCTTATCGGATCCGGGATGAATAGAATATTTAGACTTGTGAGCCTCGTCCATCACCAAGTCTCTTAGGTTCCCAAAACTGGGCAACCAGATTCGGTTTGAGAAATACCTAATCCCGTTAGGTTTGATTTCAAATTGTTTGTCAATGCCCCGCAAGGCTTCATTTTTGATGTTTTCAGCTTTCAGGGCTTCGATCTGAGCTGTATGAATTTGAATGGTAAGATCGTTATGAATGGTCATACTGAGGGCTCGGACTCGAAGTGGTTTAGGTCGTTCCTTTCGACTGAGGGCATCGGCTACAACATTAGCCTTCCCTGGATGGTACTTGATCTCACAATCGTAATCGGTAAGCAACTCGACCCATCGACGTTGCCTCATATTGAGATCCTTCTGATCGAAGATATGTTGGAGACTTTTATGATCGGTAAAGATAGTGCACTTAGTGCCGTAGAGGTAATGTCTCCAGATTTTGAGAGCAAAAACGACAGCTCCAAGTTCGAGATCATGAGTGGTGTAGTTCTTTTCGTGAATTTTTAGCTGTCGTGAGGCATAAGCAATGACCTTGTCTCGTTGCATCAACACGCAACCGAGACCTTGGTGAGAAGCATCGCAGTATACCACGAAGTCATCGGTGCCTTCGGGTAGTGATAGAATTGGAGCACTGCAAAGCTTTTGTTTCAGAAGTTGGAACGCTGACTCTTGTTTCTCGGTCCAATCGAACCTTTTGTCTTTCTGTGTCAGTACCGTGAGTGGCTGAGCTATTTTAGAGAAATTTTCGATAAATCGCCGATAGTACCCAGCAAGACCCAAGAATTGTCGTACTTCAGTTGCAGAGGTGGGTGCTTGCCAGTCTTTGATAGCCTCGATTTTTGATGGGTCCACGTGAATTCCCTGACTGTCGATCACGTGACCAAGAAATTGAACGGTTTGGATCCAGAACTCACACTTAGAGAATTTAGCATAAAGCTCCTCGTGTCTAAGTAGTTCAAGGATGGTTCTGAGGTGTTGCGCATGTTCTTGCTCGTTGCGCGAGTAAATGAGTATGTCATCGATAAAGACAATGACAAACTTATCGAGGTAAGGTTTGCACACCCGGTTCATGAGGTCCATGAATACAGCCGGTGCGTTGGTTAGGCCAAAGGGCATCACTTGGAATTCGTAGTGCCCGTAACGAGTTCTGAAAGCAGTTTTTGGAATATCGGTGTCGCGAACTCGTAACTGATGATAACCTGATCGCAGGTCGATTTTTGAGTAGAAACTTGAACCCTGAAGTTGGTCGAATAGATCATCAATGCGAGGAAGTGGATAACGGTTCTTGACGGTCAATTTATTCAACTCTCGATAGTCGATGCACATTCGGAATGAACCGTCCTTCTTTTTGACAAATAAGACCGGAGCTCCCCAAGGTGAAGAACTCGGTCTAATGAATCCTCGATCCAGCAGTTCCTGTAACTGAGAGGACAACTCCTGAAGTTCGGTTGGGGCTAAACGGTATGGTGCGCGGGCCACCGGTGCGGCACCCGGCACGAGATCGATTGAGAACTCAACCTGTCTAGACGGAGGTAGACCAGGTAGTTCTTCCGGAAAGACTTCGGGAAAGTCTCTAACAATCGGCACATCCTCAAGTCGTTTCTCCTCCGACTTCTTCTCGGTGATGTGTGCGAGTATGGCAGGGTAACCCTTTCTCAGAAATTTTCGGGTTTTTAAGCAGGAGATTATATTGAGTCCCGTCCCACCGGTCTCCCCCTGTATGATCAAGGTTCCACCGACGGCGAGTGGGATACGGACGATCTTATCGTGACAAATGATTTCAGCTCGATGTTTGGACAACCAGTCCATTCCAATAATGACGTCGAAACTTCCGATTTCAATGGGTATAAGGTCGATCGAAAAGATTTCGTCAGCTAGGTTTAAAGTGCAATTAGGTATCACACTGGTGGTTTCTACAAGTTTTCCATTGGCTAGCTCTACAGTGTACTTAACATCTAAGGCAACAGGAGTGATGTCAAGTAATGGGCAAAAATCATCGGAGATAAAGCTTCTATCAGCACCAGTATCAAATAGAACAGAAGCAGTTAAGTTGTTGAGGAGGAACATACCCGAGACCACATTCGGGTCCTGGCGGGCGTCCCCAGATTTGATGACGAAAGCTCTGCTGCGAGTGTTGTTGTTGTTGTTGTTGCGGTTGTTGTTGTTGTTGTTCTTCAGTTTTGGGCACGAGTCCCTGAAATGCCCAGGTTTCCCACACTCAAAGCATACTTTGGGTGGTCTGGTGTTGTTGTTGGAATTGTTGTTGGCAGGTGAGCGGCAATCTTTGGTGAGGTGGCCGTACCTCTTGCAGTTGTTGCAAAAGGGACCACAGGAACCCTCATGGTGACGGCTGCACTTGGGACAATATGGTTTGCTTCCCGTGTAACCCCGGATGATGTCAGTGGTGGTGTTGTAAGCTTTGATGGTGTCGGGTTTCTTGTTTTGTTGGTTGGAGTGGTTGTTGTGGTAGTCAGACCACTTGCGTTTGTTGTTTTGGGAGGATGAAGTGGGTGGTTCAGAATCTTGGCTCATAGACATCAGGTCTTGGGCCAATGAGATTGCACCGTCAATGGTGGTTGGTTTGGAAGAGATGACGTGTCCCCGAACAAAATCAGGGAGACCAAGGGCGTACTTCCTGATTTTATCAGGTTCAGTGCTTACCATAGCTGGGCGGAGAGCAGCTAGTTGTTGAAACTTGGTGGTATAACCATCGATGTCACCACCCTGAACCTTTAAGTTCCAGAACTCCTCATCCAGCTTTTGGAGTTTGGCGATAGAGCAGTACTTGGCAGTGAGTTTGGCTTTCAATTCCTCCCAAGTGATTTGGTAGGCAATGTCAGCACCCACTGATTGGGTATATGAATTCCACCAAGAGTGGGCATCATCTTCAAGAGAGCAGGTGGCGAAGTTTACTTTGTCGTTCTCCGCGCATTTGCTGACACGGAAAACAGTTTCCATTTTCTCGAACCATCTGATTAGTCCGATGGCTCCTTCAGAACCCTTGAAACTCGAGGGTTTGCAGCTTTGAAAGTCCTTGTAAGAACAAGGTTTGGTGATAGAGGTTCCAGCGGTATCGCTGTTTCTTGTGGAGTTTGGTGGGGTATTCCGAGCTAAGGCTTCAGTAACAGCCTGGGTTATGAGTGACGTAATCTGAGCATCAGTGTAAGGTCTGGTCTTTGGCGGCATGATTCTTCAATAAAAGAAATGAAGATACATGAGATTTTGCAAGAAAGTTGTATTTATCTCAGATGTGCATGTATAAAAGCAGTAATACATAACATCAACAGGAATAATGGCAATTAATATGAGTCGAAAACAGCAAGAATACTTGATAGATGATACGAGTTCAAAGGTTACATCCTACAGATGCATTACAAAAGATGTCGGGAATTGTTACATCCGACCGAATTATAGAATAGCGCGTAGATAGTTACTAGATTACATGGTAGATTACAAGACAAAGACTACACTAGTCTTAACGTAGATTAATTTGTTCCATCATCGTGACAAGACGGTCCACAGTGTTTGCAAGCCTGCTAGCTTGTCGGGCGTTGTCTTCTGCTAGTGCAAGTCGTTGTGTTAGTCCACGCGCATATTCTTCTGCCTCAAGTGAGCGTTGCACACATTCATCCATCCTTTGTTGCAGAAGGGCATTTTCCACCCTTATTTCTATTATTTGATTACGAAGGATATCCATGTTGTTGTTAGTGGTTTCAAGATCGTCGGAGACTTGTTCTATGCGTTCGAGGGATGTAAGTCTCCAGTTTTCGTTTGTTTCCTGCAACACGACATCCATGGTGTGAAGTCGTTGCTCGTGTTGATTCACCCTAGCGGCTAGAGCCGGCAAGGTGGAGTGAGTGGAGTACGGGCCAGCTCGAGGCAACCTGGAGTTCCTCCTTGCTACCCTTGGGTTCTGCGACCCGGATTGAGAACGAGATGAATTTGATGGTGTGTTTGCCATTTCTGAGACAAAGCGTTAGTAAGATTGAGGCCTATATTCATATAGTTCCTATATAATATAGCCTATTGAGTGTCTAGCATAAACATGTTTAAGTCTCGGTTCTCTCGAGGTCAGAGTCTTCTATTGTATCCTGTTCAGCCATAACTACTTTCAGATCTTACATCATCTTTGCTTAATTGTACATAGTTGATCAGGCTATGTTAAATTAAACTCGTATGTTGTAATCCCTGAACCAGTCATACCTAATAAGGAATACTGCCTAATGGTCATAGTCTAGGTTCACTAAATGCAACCTAGTTCACTATAACCTTAGGCTCTGATACCAATCTGTAACACCCCCAAATTTGATGATTTGCGGAAGCTTGATTTGGGTGTTACTAATCAATAACAAAGCACAAAGATAAATAGCAAACGACTCTATATGCGTCGTTTTAACAAAATATATTGATAACTGAAATGTTTACAACATTTAAAGCTTTACATAGCTCGAGTTAAATAAAATGAGATTTCAGTACATAAGTACTTATACAAAATATACTAATGCAAGAAAATCTCAATCGTCTGTATGCTGACTCGAGCTAAATCCTGAAGCAGAAACATCCTACTGCTGGGTACCTGCGATATATGCTAAAAGGTCAGCTATAAAGCTGGTGAGCTCACAGGTTTGAAATCAAGTAATATCGTATGAACCGCAAGATTTAAAAATGAATTGCATCCAGCAATTTAATAATGAATTGCATCCAGCAATTAAATAATGAATTGCATCCAGCAATTTAATAATGAATTGCATCTTGCAATTTAATAATGAATTGCATCCAGCAATTTAATGATAATCATCGTGTATACAGCCATGAGCACATAGTTGAGCTTAACTCGAGGGCCGGGTCCCCTATAGAGAATTCCGGGCGAGGTTGCCTCCACGAATGCCTAATCCACATTCGTCTTCCCAAATATTAGTACGTCCGTTTACCCGGTTAGTGCTTGCTAACCCGAACGAGGAGGGTCAATCCTATATGGTACCATATACTAATATTCACGCTACAACGTATTAACAACTATGCTGACGGAGGACTTTAAAATGATTAGTTTCGAAAAACTCATGTAGTATATGAAAAGTTGGTACTTGCGTTCACATGTTAAAAGTTGAGCAGTATATCACACCCCTGAGTAAAACAGTAAAAGAGGGGCTATGAGACTCACCTGAGTCGTTGAGTTTATGAAAGTAAACTGAGAATGATTAGCCGAGAATCGAAGTCCAAAGACTTGTAACCTGAGGGTGTCCACGACACGCGATGGTTATAATATGCGAAGGTATCTAATAAGACTACCTTGTAGTTGTTCGTCCAACTATAATGTCCAAATCTCCACTATTTGGTTGATACGTTTAAGTGTTTGAAAAGTGTACGGCCCGTTGGTGACGGATTTGTAATAATAATCTCAATTATTACTATTTTGATTTCATGGCGTTTTACTTGAAAAATGTGTTTTGATTGTGTTTTAGAAGCCGTTACGAAATCTAAGTACGGGGGTCCGGGGGCAGCGCCCCTGGTAGCGGGGTCCAAGGGGCGGCAGCCCCTGGCGGGGTCCAAGGGGCAGAGCCCCTGGCTGGGGTCGAGCTGCCAGGTCAGCTTGGAAAATTTTTATTTCTACTATATTGCTTTGACGAAAAACGCATCTGAATCTGAATTTGGGTAAAATCGAGTGATAAATTTCGAGTCTCGACACTTAGTAAAAATCTGTGTTTTTGAGGTTCTGGTTTGTGCGACGTTGGGTGCGACGTCGCAGGTAGGATTGCGACGTTGAGCATGACGTCGCTAAAGGCGACGTTTCGCAATTTAATGCGACGTAGGGTGCTGCGTCGCTAATGCGACGTTGGTTAATTTCTGCGACGTAGGGGCTTACGTCGCTAAATGCGACGTAGTGAGGTATTGGCGACGTTAAGGCTGACGTCGCTATATGCGACGTCGCAATTTAATGCGACGTTGTGACTGACGTCGCACCATGCGACGTCACGAGGGGTTTTGCGACGTAGAAGCTGACGTCGCATAAATTCTGGGCCAAATGCGACGTAGCGGTCTGTTGGCCGGAAAATGTGTCGAAAACGAGTTTTTCGGTTTCCGTTCGGTCCAAAACTTTTACCCAACCCTTATAGGGACATTATAAGTTGTTACAAACTACTAACAAGTGAAAACATTTAAAAACGAGAGATTTCGGGATTTGTCGGAAACTTACAAAGTGTCGGATGAGAAATCCGAAAAGATAGGATGATAGATCGTGATGCGGTGGTCGTTTTCTTCCAAATGAGTAGTATAATCCAAGGCCGTTTGATATGTTTATTTTGCGATTTAGTGCGATTTTAGGAGGTGGTGGTGGTTGGTGGAATTGAAAGAAAAGAGAGAAAAGAGAGGAAGGAGAGAGAAGAGAGTTGAGTGAAACGAGAGGAGGAGGGAAACAAGTTGGGGGTTTTACCTCCAACTTTCAGTCTCCGTTTCCCCGTGCGGTGTTCGTTTGCTCCGTCGTTTAAACGTTAAATAATTATTTTTCATATTAATTGGTACGTTTTAAATACAAATTTATTACGCGATGTTTTATTTAATTATTTTACAAATAAGTTTATATTTGAATTATAAATGTATAAGTTTGTTTATTTGGTTTGTGCGTTTTAACATTTTAAATTGTGTAACTTTCTGTTTGTACGATACGTATAAATACGAAATATTATTATAATAATATTTTTGACATAACAACGTTATTTAATAAAATTGGTCACCAACGTCCATATTAAATAGAATCGAAATACATTCGATTTAAATTGCGTACGATTTAACCAAATCGCATTTTCGTATATATTCAACAATATATATAATATTTGATACATTAATTAGCCTAACAAGGAACTAATTACATGTATTAACATATGATTAGGCACTAATTACTAGTCCTAATTTGGCGGGTGTTACATAAACAATCATCATATACAAAACTCATAACTTTACGGTCAAATATATATGAGTTCTTTTATAACTTTCACAAAATGCAATATAATGCTCCATTAGTATATAGCATTATTGAACGTGAAACACATTGTTGGTACATGTGAAGTTGCACAATTTGTAAACACATATATACACTACTAACCATTCAATAAAGTGTCTCATAAGCATATATAACCACATAATAAATATTAATGCACACATATATGACAAAATCCGATGGCACAATCTGAGGAGACATGTTTAGCAACCTTCACAAAAAAAATCGTTACATCTTTTCCTTTATTCATGTGGATAGTTCACAAATTCTTACAAGATGTTCTCACATATAATAAGCACACAAATAGCGATTCTCACGTCCACAATGATAGCACGCATTAGCCATATTTTTCAGGTTTTTCATTCTCGTATACAACTATTATATCTTGTCACCTTTAGTAACATGTCATGTTCTTGTAATGAACACCCTACTAATTACCTCAGCCATGTTCATATAACTATAGTCCTTTGAATTGATCATTGTATTATCATATTCAAGTAGATATATTTAATGATATTTCACCTTCTTATCTCCATACTAATTCACTCATCATCAATTTTATACTCCGTAGTTTTTTGTTCTCATTGATCACCTTATCTCCACATGAATTATTTAAGAAGTAACTATATGTCTAATTCATTAACCAATTTTAAATCTTACAATCGCATGTGAATTTATTTATAATGTGCTTTAAGAAGTACCACAACATTGCTTTAAGAAATATTATAACATGCAAACATATAATCTCGACTCTCAGTTATGGAGAAACTAATAACTTCTTAACATTGGTAAACAGAAGTTTCTTTTCTTTTGGTATTAACCATGATATCCTATTGTTATATATAATTTCAACTGAATTTCTCTTCTAAAATAAACGTGATATATTTGACTCCTATTCAATCTTTAGTCACAAATATACAATCATCAATATTATGAAGTATATTCATTGATTTTAAGTTTCTGTCCAAAAGTTTCGTCTAGTCCACTGAATTAATAGTAAATTTGATAGTGGCGTACAAGAATAGATTATAGCACTAAGTAAATAATGAATTCAACAATGATTTTCTAATAATTAAGTTTGACTAGGAGAGTTAGTAACACCGATTCAGACAATCTTAAATCTTAATAACTTAAAAGCATATCAACTATTACCTTAACCACATCCAAGAATCTTTGCTAACTTTCAGGGAATATTAAGAGTAATCTAATGTGGTTAAATATACCTTATGATAGTTTTAAGTTCAAGACTCGCGTATAAAATTAGAACTTATCCATATAACACAAGATTGAAATTAAACAATTAAATACATATCAATGCATCTTAATAAGATCGAATAAATCACTCAATAACATGTAGTTAATTAAAATTTGAAAGTAACCCAAAAGATAAATCATGTTAGTGATGATCAAGTCATTCACAAGCTATAATTCAACGATCCAAGTCAAACAGAGGGATCGAATGAAAAATTAAAGAAAAAATTATATCTCAACATTAAGTGATTAATCGTTGAAAATTTTGATTACCTATATGTATAATCCATCCACCACCTAATTCATAATTATAAAAGTCTACTTTAAAGAAAAACATGTTTTAAACTCAATCAGTCTCTGTAAGATCGAAATTAGTAAATCAATAGAATCATATATATATATATATATATATTTAATCGTCTACAGAAAATAAAATCAAAATAATTAAACACATCGATAATCAAGCTGTAAAAACTATATTCGGCAATAACTATTTCAATTCGTGAGAAGTTAGAACTTGATTTGATTAAGTAAGTATCAAACAATACATAACAAATACCAAACAACAACAACTTCATAAGCCCTTACCAACACAAACAGTATACATATAGATTATAGAGTCATAGGGTTGACGTACGTGATTTTCTTTCTTTTGAGATCTTTGGAATAATCTTTGGTCAAGTATCATGATAACAATAATTAAGCATGCATGTAATCAATATTTAGATCAATAACAATTAACATAAACTCATGTGAATGGTAAACGGTAATCTATATTTATATTCAAAATCACATATTTTATCATATTTAATAAATATTGTTCACATCCGAACGTTACAGAGGTACAAGTTTATGACGATAACAAGCTAACATAAACTTTTTGTTATTATTAAATCTGATCCGTAAGAACGGAAACCAAGCAGAATCATTAAACGTAAAATCAAGTTAAACCTTCTAAAACTCTTGATGTTGCGCATAAATATAGCTTACATAATATATAATATATATAATTATATATGCAAGTAACAATCAAGTAAATATCAACAATTGAAATTTAGCATACATGTGCACGTTTAATTCATAGGACACGTATTAATTATATTATCATATCTACTTTTTAAAGTTTATACCAAATTGCCATGCGATTCAAGAAACAGATAACATACGGTTCAAATATTATTAAGACACATTAATTAGTTAACAAAAGTTTAAGTCGTACCTCGAGTTCACAAAGATTTTAAGCTACAACTCAAAATTAATTGTCGTGCGTCTACGAACTTCAAAATCTCGAGATTAATTGACGGTCACAAATTCTTAGGTTAGAGACTCATGCTGATAACGTGTTGTAAAGTAAAGAGTGATAGATAGAAAGAATTGAAATATCTTATTGATAATCATAGGGGATATATATATATATCATACATATGTAGAGTATTCTCCAAGAAACAATAATTTCCTAATATAACATATCTTATCTTAGTAATAGTTGATATCGACATCCACTCCATATCTTCTTAGTATACAAAATCCACTCTTGTCGTCTTTCTGTCCCAAACGGCCCCCGCTCAAACGCGTGGTCGGCTACCGTGCAGCCAAGTAACCACACAGGTTGTTGGTTTTAACTTTTTAAATAAAAAATAATGCAATATATATATACATAAGGTTTGGTGGATAAAGTGGTAAACACTGTTACCTCCTCTCAAGGGATCTGGGTTCGAGCCTTCGCAGGTACTTTTTTTTCCCTCTCTGTTTTCTATTTTCTATACATTTTTGGTGGGCCTGTCTATCTTTTGAGATATTTTTCCTTTTTACATATTTATCCTCAATATTTTACTTTAACCAAAATATTATGTTTTGTAACATTTGTATATTTTACACTTTTATCCTTGAAATATTCTATAATTATAGGAGATTTTTATAGCTCTTTAAGAATTTAAGATATTGACACTTAGCTATGAAAAATATTTTAAAAAATTATTATTTTTACTTTCAAAAGGACATGTAAAAGATGATCATAAATTTTTCCGACTAAATTTTGATCTCTATATTACGTAATAGTGAAGATGACAATTTGAAACTAATACATTGTTTATGAACGGACAAAGTTATACTACGCAAAATTCAATGATAAATGTTATGTTTACATTACTATTTATATTTGTTACAAAATTATTGTCCACTTACAAGTTACAACAAATAACTAATAAATTTTTTAAACTCTCAATTTTACCGTCATTAATTACTCAAAATCATTTATTTCTTAAACAAGTTCAATCACACTTCGTTGAATATAAAGGTAAAACTAACGTTTACACAACCTATCTTAATTCAAATAAAGTATGATGTGCTACAACTTTTTTTGGGATGCAAGGAGTATGATTTGTTTATATAACACCGTTAGTGTTATGTTATATAAAAAAGTTTCAGCTTTGTTCAAAATTGAAATGTGGAAGACTTTTACTTAGTTGACTTACTAACACATTACCTTAATTTTACCTAAATAATTCGAACTCTAATAACTCAAACCTCATTCAGTTAAATTTATAGGTTAAACTATAAACTTCAAAATTCGATTAACTAGATCAGGAGGGCTGTGCATTCGCACAGCCATTATCCTTCCTAGTATAGATTTATAACATTAACTAGTATATCCCTTAAAATTAATCAGTGAATTGTTTAATAAATACTCCGTATTAGGCAAATACGTGTTCCCTATAAAATTCGCCAACTTTTATATTCATGTTAATAACATTCATCATCATGAATGTTCACGAGTTTGTATCTAATATTCATCGATTGATATTATAAATTAAATAAATTGATCAATAAAACTTAACATTTATAAAAGTCGATTCTCATTAACATTTTTTTTTTTTTTAATCTTTTTTTTTTAGATTTATATACGTAAAGGTAAGATACACGGAATGAATGTTAACCGCTTCCTCTTTCCCTAAAAAAAAATTACTTCCGTCTGCATATTAATTAATAATAATAAATAATAATAATAATAATAATAATAATAATAATAAAGACTGTGTTTCCACCAAGCTAACAATATTGAACTCCTTTATAATGTGTTGTAAAGAAAAACAATAATTGTATCATTGTCATTAGAAAGAGGATGGTCCTCGACAACCAAAACACGAAGGAGTTTCTTGACCCAAAAAGGTCATCTTGCATAATAAACCCTCCTAAGCATTAACCAAAATTTTTAAATTAAAGAAAACAAGAAAAATATCGATCTCATTTCTTTCTGGCAGTAGATGAGAGAGTATAGAACATAGCTTCAGATTAGCGGCAATGCATGCAACCTTGAGAGACATTTACACCAACTCAAAAATGGATGATTTATGTACCAGTTATCTCTCTATCCATTTTCATTCTTTTTGCACTTTGTGCTTCAGGCAAACTACTGACTCGTTGTGATGACGAATCATGCTGAAATACACAATTTGCACCATGTCTACATCCCCTCGTGCTATTAAAATAAATACACGGCTTCATTACTTTCGGTTTCATATCCCGTGTTTTCTGAATATTATTATTAGTATTGTTATTATTCACTAATTCTGGTTTTTCTCCCCCATGCTGCTGAATCAGACTCTTGTAATAATTTATATCTTTCTTTGCTGGCGGATTTACCTCTACTGAAGGTGGTGGATGTGACTGCAGATTGGAAGCAGAAACTGAGACAGAAACAGGTAAGGGTACAGGAACATGAACGGGTCCTGCCCTACTTTGCGGTTGATAATGGGTGGTACTGGAAGAAGATGGTGTTGAAAATGATAGGTGGGTTGGTCGAGGGTGAACGGAGATCGGAGGCTCAGCTATAGATAGAGCTGGAGGCAAGTTGGGCATGGGTGGAGGTTGAGAACTTTGTTGACTGGATGTGGATGGTCCATGGGTCGACACTAGTTTCTCAATTAAACTTGGATCACTGAGAAGTTTTATAAGCAGGTTAGGGTCGATTAGGTTTCCTTGAGTGGTGTTTGACATGGCTGCGTTTAAAGCAGAATAGGCTGCACTGACTACATCTGGTTCAACACCAGGGACCATCCCAGGTGGCGGCAAGTCATTTGCTGAGTGAGAAGCTATGGTTGTAGTAGGGGGTGCTATAGATGATGACGCGGATGATGATGTATCTGTTATCACGTCTTCATCTTCAATGGGAGTGATAGGGATCTTAGGAGTATTCTGATCATTGTAGTAAGTTTCATCTGCTCTCATTGGTGATGCAGGGCTACAAAAAGAGAAAAAGAGTTCATGTTTTTGTATATCGGAATATATTTGAAATTAAAAAAATACGTAAACAAATAAAGTAAACCAACTTTGGAGGAATGGCTGATGGTCGTGGATAGACCGCTTCAAGCACTCTCATTTCGCGTTGACTTTCAAACTCCAATTCTTTGCTTTCTTCACCAGCAGCCACTTGCCATGTGGGATCCAAAACAAACTGTGATAAGATTAGCCGTTAAGGAATTAAATTGGTTGTGAAATTAGTCATATGTTGCTATATACATAGTCCCATTGGTGCTGCATTTGTAAGTGGTAGTGAGCAGCGGGATTTCAAACAGACAGCCATTGTTAACAATAATTTTAGGGTTTCCCAAGTAATGTACACCGTTTTATCCACAAAGGCTGAAAATACCATAGAAATATATGCAGCATGTTATATCATTTTGTATATCCTTCATGAGCTTATTCACAATTGCTGTAACCATATGCATACTACTATACTAAACTAGAGAATAGAGGTGCAAGCTTTCAAGTTCTTTGACTGCACTACAGCATGATAAGTTTCTGGCAATTGTCATCACAAAAATGAACACTTCGAACAAAAGCATTAATGAATCAGTCAGTCACTTTAAACCAATGACAGGAATTAACAAAAAAAAAAAAAATCATGGTTACATCTGGAATTACTTTCATTATGGCTTGCTGCCTTGCTCGAATATAATATGTAGTACCAGAGATTACGACTTGAAAACTTTAGCAAAATAACTTACTCTGGAAGGACATCTCCACTGGATGAGTGGAATTTGAGACAATTTATTCTGCAACGAGTTTGCAGGCTGAAGTCCTTCAAATCCAGGTGGCAAATTGTCATCAGAACCTGCTCCCGCAGGATGCCATGGCCATGATTCCTTTGCTTGAAGATGATCTTGACCACCCAAACCTACTTGAGAGGGAGATTCCTCGGATAAAAACAGCTTCACCTATTAATAAACACAACTATTAGTCAATCAATAACCAAACTGATCCTCGTTTCACTTTTTCTCAATCTTATAGAAAAAGGAAAAAGAAAAATGGAGATGTATCACATAATCACAATTGATAGACATAATATCTAAACAAGCTATAAAAACAAGTCTAGTTTGTCAACACCATAAGGGGTAAGTAAAGAAGAACCAAATATAACTAAATTACTACAACTTCGAATATACTTAACATAAAATAACATAAATAAGCAGTAATCAATCGACATAAAATAACATAATAATGTAGTCTCCCTCTGATATAAGAAACGAGGACAATGATATTTCCGAATTTATACAATTGAGAACACTAATGTGCTTTTTTTACATTTATTACGAAAAATTCAACTGTTTTTGTTAACAAGCAACTGCATGTGAACAAGTGTCACACAAATTAAGGATGCAATGAACCAGTTATGGGATCAAGATAACAAAAACACTTTCAAAGCACTTGTCAAAGTTTGTCAAGGTAGACATATGACCATGAAAGTCAACAGAGACATTTTCTCAGAGACAAGCCCCAGTTACCCGAATTTCACTATTTCCCGCCATACTGAGTTCTCTAATTTCTCTCTTCCCAGACCTACTGTACCATCCATCTTCTTCCCCTTTCCCCCACTAAATTTTCACATTAGAACCCCATTCCCATTGATTAGAGACTTTGGGAAAAAAAAAAAACTCAATCAATCAATTATTCAGACATTCAAGTTCAAATTCGTGTTTCCCTATCAGAACTTCATAACCCTGTTGATCCCTTAACTACTTGTAGCCATGGGCACATTGACGATCCGTCAGCTACTAGATTAAAGATGAAGAAGGATTCATCAGCTCTAGTGTCAGCACACAAAGGTAATTTCCTACTGTAATTTACAGTACTTTAACTATTTCAGTGTTCTTCACTGCGACTCGCCTTTATGTGAGATGTAATGCGTTTCTCAACCGAATTATAACATTCTTCATGTGAATTGTACTTTTGATTAGCAGTTCTATCCTTTGGGTATTTCACATATCACTGCAATGCTCATACAGATTTAGATTTGATCTCATGTCTATTAGACTGATTTGGGGGAAATCCCTAAAGGTGAGTGACTTGAGGTGAATTTCCCCACACTATGATCATTCCTACTGAAAATCCTCGATTCCCCATACTTAATCAGTTGCAAATTTGATTCTAGCTAAATATTACCCTGTTAGTCTTCAATCACACACTCAATTTGATCAAAATGATGTATTCATTACACCTCATAGTGTCATCCAAAAAGTTAATGCACATATTAGTTCCTAGATAATAAGTTATACTTCTGTTAAGAGTGACCCATGACTAACGCACTACTTTTGTATTAGGTTCGCATATAAACCTTTTCAAAATTGCATTGTGTTTAATAATTTCATTTGCTTACAGATCTGACGTAAATGAATGCTGAAATACACGTGCAACAGCTGGATTAAACCTGCTGTAGCAGCAGCATAATTGGTGGAAAAACATACCGTTTGCTAGGCAAACGGATGAGTTTTCACCTAAAATTTGAACAGTAGTTAGCCAACATATACATTCCTAGAAATTGTGAGCTCAACTAAGTGTATCAGTAGAGAGCAGGTATGGGATTCCATAGGAAAATGTGTGGGGATACATGCATACTGTTCTGAAAAATCACTAATATTAAATCAATTTTCCTGTAAATTCTTATTTGTTTGAGCTTTATCAAGTATCAAGATTATAAAGCCTACATAAAGAATGGATGTTAATGGAACTGTTAATATACAAATATTTACACCCTGTCCATCACAGTTAGAACTTTACCACTAGAAACTTACAGCTAAATGTCTCTCAAAAGGCTAAAGGTAACAAATGTTGCAGTAATCAGTAGACTTATATAATCACATACAACAATCAATCAGCAGACAGAAATGACCATCAAAATCAGTGAATCAACACTGTGGGTTGATCAAACCACCACTTTGTTTCAGACCAGTATTAGTTCAATTTTAATACGACTTCCTTGTAATATGAACATTGAAGTCAAGGAACATAGATTCCAATTTGTTTTCCTTGTTTCTAAACTCTATAGACCATTTAAGAATTCATAAAGTCAAGGAACATAGATTCTAATGAGTTTTCCTTGTTTCTAAACTCTATAGACCATTTAAGGATTCATTGTGGTAGAAGGATAGCCTACATGATACACAATATGATCTTATCGAGTATCGCCGAGATTAAAGTTAAGATTGGAATTAATATATAATTATAATATTAAAACTGTATCCAACTCATGATTCCAAAAACTTTTGCCCATGTTCATATCCAATGCAATAAATAAATTACATTCCATTTATTTCAGTTGAATTTCATTCTAAAACGTTCCAGTTTGTCAAAAATCAAAATACACAAATTCATAAGCATCTTCCTTCGTCAAGTGTCTGATTCAGTTGTTGCATTTGCAATGATAGATATCTTATTTCACATAAACAATATGACTGAACTTTATGCCTAAACTCTCTTGCTATACTTTCAGACTAAACTACAAAGCAATATTGTCTCATGCATGACTAGATTTCACAAGTGTACTACAGAAACAATGTAGTATATGGCACAACAAAGCAAACACAAATAACCATACGGAAAAATCTTCATTATCACAACAGAATTCATGTAAAAGATGCTTGATATATAGGTTTCGTATATAACATAATCATTCACCTCTTTTAGCACTATAAATAAACAATCTACACAGTTCAAGTTCACAATCCAACAGAGCACAAAGCATTATCATTGTCATGACCACGATAAACAAAACACACATTTCAAGTAGTAAACTAATTCATCCACCAATTTTGCAAGTATCTGAATTCAATAAAACCATTCATCCATTATTCCAATCAATAAAAAACTTCAAATTTTGATGCCAAACTTAGTATTCCAAAACTGCAACTTACATAGATTCTGATGCATATTCAGCACAAGCATTATTCTGTTAAGGTATCATAGTAGTTTATTAAGGTATTTGGCAGTCTTTTTTTACTATAAAAAGTTCATAAACTACTCCTATTTCAGTGTTTAAATTAAAGAATTCATAATGTACCATTGTTATGAAGTGCAGAAGTAATTCTTAGTCCAACAAATCGCCCAACTTTATCATTTACGTGATTAATTAATTAGGTAAGCTCAGATATACATCGATTAAGAATGATAATTGCATGTATAAATTATATCGTTTTATATCATGTATTATGTATATACCTGACACAGATTTAAATCTGACGCCCAAGAAACTCTTTTTGATTTCTGCAATCCTCGCATGTTTATAATTATGATAACAAATTCGATTTCCCCAAATTCGATTTGGTTTTTGATCCGAACAAAAAAGAAAACCCTAATTTTACTTATTTATTGTAAAACCCTAATTTGAGTAACCAACTTGTTTACGCTTGCGATTCTGATTGGACGATGAAGATTTACGTGTTGTGGTGTGAATTAGGGTTTTTCTGGGTGGCGATAGACGATGACGGGTGGATTACGGTGGCGACGGGCGGATGCTTGCTAGGTCGTCAGAGAGAAAGAAATCTCTCTCTATATATACAGGGAAAGATGATGTATTGTACTCTGTATTTATATATGGGATAAAAAATTAAATTAAAAAAAAATCGAGATCGATAGACGGATTTCGATCGAACCACCTTTATAAATCAATCACATAATAAGTCATACCTCAACTAACTACAAGTTCACATTTAGTCCCTTGTTATTCCTCGTATCTACCTATCTTGGGTTTTGTTAACGTGTTCAATGTGGTACACGTTAAGCTGCATTTAATGAACCCGTAATAACCTTAAATATTAATATTTGCATTTAATACTCATTAATTCAATCTAATATTTACCTTTTATATGTATATATTAATTATAAATTCCGTTATTTAAGGAAATTACGAGTTCATTAAATGTACCTTAACATGTGTCACAAGGCACACGTTATCAAAACCCATCTTAATTAGCTAATAACTAAATACTTATACCACAAGTTACTTCTTTCTCCAAACACGGAGTGCCTTTGAAAAGATACCATTGACACCGCTCAAAAACGAAGCGTCTTTTGAAGAATGTGTCATGGGAGAGACGGATGAAGACGCAAAAGTTCAGTTATTCAATTCACCATTAGCATTGTTAAGTCTCTGATTATCTTATGAGTCTTTCAGATAAAGTGCTAATGTGACATTAAACTAACACTCTCCTATTTTGAGTTAGCTAATCCGTAGTTTGCTAGTGAAAACTGGAAAGTGACTTAAGAGTAACATGATCTTTTTCTGATTTATTTTGTATCATGATTTTATTATAAATCATTTTAATTTATTGAAGTTTTTAGTTATAATATTTTGAAGTTTTTGTCACAGAAGATAGAATATTCTCTAAATCTCTTACGAAATCCTCTTTATAAAAACAATTGTATTTACGTGGCTCTAGTCAAGACTTAGAAACAATGATTTCCCTGGTAAAAAGTTCTAATTTTAAAGAATCAAACTATCAATAACAAAAAGGCATCCGAGATCCCTGGTAAAAAGACTTACCTTCGATCTTGTTGGTAATCTTAGTGTAAGTGGTATTTGCTCGGATCAAATGGTATTCCAAGTTAAGTTATAAAACGAGTCGGTAAGTGTGAGGTGCACACTCGTTTAAACTATATTGGACACCGCCACTAAATAATGGGGGTCAAGGGGGTTGTGCCCCTTGCGGGGGTCTAGGGGCCGATCGAGCCCCCTAGTTGGGGTCCCGCTCAACAAAGACTTATAAGTGAAACATTGCGATTTTTCGTGAAACGACACGACTGTTGGTTCACGCCAATCGAATTTAACCGCTAAAATAATTCTGGATAGAACATAATGTTTGGTCTTCATTTGAACATGAAGGGTTTTTAGTTAAATTGTACGTTATAAAATTTAATCTTTATTAACAGTTTAATATAATTAATATGCGGAAGCGTTTACAAAAAAAAAAAAAAACAATTTAATCATATTAAATTAAACCCTTAGCCAAGATCTATAATTTTCATTAATAAAACATGTACAAAATTAATTACATATAATTAATAGTATAAGAACGAATTCTTACATTGAGTGCTCGGCAAGATCTTTAATCTTCAACTCGTTGCCAAAGTACGAGTGGACTTATCTTGATCTTGTTTTTCTTCTTCTTGAAATCGGCTAGCTCAAGGATACGTTAGGTATCCACCTATGATTCACGGTTGAACGGTTGGTAGTAACCTAAGTGTATACTAATAAGCCTAACCAAGAACGCGATCAAATCACGAGTTCAATAACCCTTGGAGGGTTGGCCGACTTTTTGGCTTGGCTTGGGTGAGGCCGGTCGACGACAAGAGAGGGAGAGGGAGAGGAGAGAAAGTTAGGGTTTTATCAACTAACAAATGAAGCATAAAGCCTCTATTTATAGTTGTAGTTCAACTTGTTCACCAAGTTTAATACTTTCACTTTAATCCCTTTAGCTTAATCAAATTATTAAACTAATCCCAAACTTATTAACTTATAATTAAAACCTTGTAGTTTAATAATAATTAAACTAGTTAATTTATTTATAAAACTAATTACAAATAAATCCTTTTATTAAATAAATAATTACATTAATTATTTACTTTAATAAATATCTCAATTGTATTCGACCTACTAATTCATTTCAACTAAATGAACGATATCAAATATCTAATTATAGTATCACACTACTTGTTCGGTTGTGCTCATCGGTGTAACCCTGCGGTGTTCATGTGAAGCTGGATTTGATATTAATTTACGAAAATATTAAGCACATAATCTTTCAGACTCCCACTTGTGCGAAATATTAGCATCGGTAAATATCATGTACCTAAGGCGGTCCCTACCAGAACACTTAGGTTAACCAGATCAATGAAGCAATCACTCCTCATAGCTATACAGCCTAGCTAAAATAAAATTCAAACGGTGAGGGTGTGGCTATTATCCTTTTGCACTTTCTTAAGATATTTAATTTAGAGTATAAGGCATGGACCGTATCAACCTTCCAATACTCAATTCCTATTTTCGATTACAGATTTGTACCGACTAAGCAAGTGACTTATCACTCGAGTATGGCCATACATTTCTTCAGTCCAAATCATCGACGGCCTAGGAGATATCTCTCTTGCTTTTATCCAAGAGTTGCAAAGTCCCATCTTGCGAGTTAAACTAGAAATCACAACATGTGTTCTTCGTCGGCCAATGAATAACCGTTATGGATGCTCATTTACGAACACCGTTAGATCTCATTAGAAACCAACTAGGTTCACATGCGAAAATCTAGCCTGCTCAGGTCAGAGGATAGTGCGCCACGATTGAGAATACCCATGACTATGGTCCACGAAGTATTCACTCAATATGTGGGTCAATCCAACATTTAATCGCATTAAGTGCTAGTGATCAGGCATCACGAATTAACAGTGACTGTACCTTATCTGCAGGACAAGTTGCTACTTAAAGCTGTAACATACCATCGTTTACTATAACCGATCGCCCTATTGTAGTTCCCACGACAATAAGCGGTTATGGATATGTGTCTCATACACACTTTAGAATAAACTTGCATTTATTCATGGATACTAAAATATACTAAATATGAACAACATGAAGATCTCGTCATATCTCAATGAGTCAACCAACCTTAACATGCTACAGTTCATGGTTTCGGAATCGGATCATGATATATGAATATAACTAGAACCATTTCTAATTAATTCATTTCAATTATATTTATTAAGATATATTTCTCCAAATATAACTTATTAAATATCTACCCACTAATCAAAATCTTAAAGACTTTAGATTTTATTTGTTGTAGCTATAATTCAAATCTTTGTTAATGTTACCTAATGATCTTTTAATATGCACACCGAAGTAAAACATATTGGATCATGATATCATTTATACAAAGCATTTACTATGACTAACCATTAATTCAACTTAATGAAATTGACTTCACAATGAATTTGATGTTTCCAAAAACTTGGATTTAAAATTTCTTTTAAACAATCATCAAACATTTTAAGTCAATTCAACAATTAATTTTAATTCATCAACAACAATATTAACGAATTAATGTTCTTGTGAGATATTAAAATTTCCATTTAACGCTCCCACTAAATCCAACAATACTTATGAATCCAATTTCTTCAAGACAAATTTCATGATTCATTTTAGAAATGATTCATTTTAATATGCATTAATCAAATAAACTAAATCTTTGGTTTCGTGATGTGTTTATAGAAAATACTTTATCAATTTATTTCTCATAGACAAGAATAAATCAAACCACAATAAGTTTATTATCTTAATCTATCATGATTAATTGACAATTCAATTAATAAGTCCTACCAACTTATTCATACATTTTCATGCATATAATAGATTCAATAATCTATATGATTCAACAATCTTGAAGTATTATTATTTAGTGCTCAGTTCTATATAAATCAAACATTCATATTATATGGCAACTTACGTATTCAATAATTCACAATTATATAGATATCAATAAATAACATGTATTACTCATAAACTCTTATCTTATAAAGATAAGTTCTAAATGAGTCATACAATAAGATTGTTTACATGTTGATCTTATTTTGGGATTCAAACACAAGTTTTAGATAAACAACATTTCAAAACTTTTAAACACATTTCAAACATTATTTCACAAACCAAACTTTAATATTAAATAATCAAAAATATTTAAATATTCAAAAACAAATATCTAAGCTCAAAACGAGCAAACCATAATGTGAAAACCAATGTATGAAATAATATCCCAAAATATTAAAAATGAACTAATGTGCGTAAAGCACTTATTCTTCCACATCTAAGCTTCTCGAATTAATAACGCCATCTCTATAGCTCCACTTCAAGTGCTCCATCACTTCTTGACCCCTACAATAAAAATTGTACACATTAGATCAACCATCTAATATAGTCATATGAAGTAAACAAACAATCCTTTATAGGATATCAATACTAACCAGAACTCTCGGCACCGTTCCTCTTATCGGTAAGATAATCGGGACAGTTCCTCCTCCAATGTCCAAGCTTACCACAATGAAAACAGTTATGCTCGGCTTTGGACACTTTGGCTTTAGGTGCTCACTTTGAAGTTGAATCATCATTCTTCTTCTTTCCTTTGTTGCTACGGAACTTACGCTTCTTCCCTATGCCCCCATCACGGATCATTAACACATCTTTAGACTTGACGGGTTCAATTCCATATCCCGTTGTGCAGTTTTCAACATTTGATGCAACTCATGAATAGTCCTTTCCGTGTTATTCATATTGTAATTGAGCACAAATTGCTTGTACTCCTTACTCAATGAAGCAAGGATTATATCAATAGCTAACTCTTGTGGAAAGGCATGTCCAAGTCTTTCAAGACGGCTAAGATACCCAATCATTTTCACAACATGGGCACTCACATCAGATCCCTCAGCCATCTTGCAATTGTTCAAATCCTTAGTGGCGTTGAACCTTTCGGTTCTAGAAGTGGATTGAAAAGTTTCCCTCAAACGACGAATCAAATCATACGCCGTTGTCTCCATGTAGTTAACTTGGAGTTCGGGAGACATAGTAGCAAGCATCAAACATTGCACGTCGAGAAGATCGTTCTCATGCTTAGAGTGAGCATTTCTAACGTCCTCGGCAGCATCGTTTGGTGGCGCGGGACCAATAGCTGTATCGAGCACATACCACTTTCGTTCATGGCGAAGGACAATCTGAAGATTCATTTCCCAATTACGAAAGTTTGGCCCGGTCAACTTATCCTTCTCAAGGATGGAACGAAGCGACAAGTTCATGGTGTTATTAGCGTTAACGTTGTTATTAGCCATCTACAGTAAAACAAACAAACTTAGTTATTCCGTTTTAAACTCTTAATAATTCATAAACCCTAATAGAACTATTAAGCTAGAATCCGACATTCACACTAAAGTGTGCCCTCAACGAAGGCTGCAATGACACACGATAGCTTTTTAGGTAGATCACATATCAATTGCATCACATATACAACTTCTAGACTCTTGAGACTCTAAATTTTAATGTTTTAGGCATATTTAGTCTCAACTTACACCTTGGGCCAAGTCTCACTTGGAATCACCAATAGACCAAACCATTTGCTAACTGTGGGGAACCGGCCATCTTCTCAAGTGGATATCGCGGCCCTTTCACTTCACCCTAATCGAGTGCAACCATACCCACCCGCGGAGGAGGCAAAGGACACGGAGTCGGGTTCGGTATGAATGTCCACAAATGGAGGGTGCTTACGGTCTTAAATTACATAGGGTTTTAGGTTTTAATTCTCTAATTAAACCTACTTCGGTATTTTCTTTGAACTAATTTCAAAAAATGCTTTTAAACATATATAAACTATGCATGAGTTTATATACTATAGTTTTAATAAAACACGACCCTTAGGAAATCATCAAGTTTAAACCATTTCCTAGTTTCTTATTAAAACAAGTGTTTTACTAAATCTCTAATAATGTATTTATCCTAGAGGAATCATCATTTCATAAATGTGTTCACTCAATAAAACACATTACCTAATGTTTTATTTCTGTCTTAATTATTTAATCTAACAATTCACTAATCATTCAAATAATTAAAACATGCATAGACATAAACAAAACATATAAAATATGGTGTCATAGCCTTGCCATAATCTAAGTTTGGTTTCCATGAGCCAACACGGAAACCAAGGGTCAACCTAAGGGATAAACATGACACATGGTTGGCAACTTGATCTTCATGCTCCCACTAGCTTCAACGACTCCTCGTGACACCATGGAATGCAAAGACACCTTTTGATTGCTCATCTTCTTTTGGACTACATCATCCTTTTGTATTACATTTTACAAATAAAATTTGAAAAATACATTTTACATAAAACTAAAACTACCTTTTTTACATAAAATTACAAAACAAATGGGGTTGTAAGTGACACGCAGGTCTCCCCTTATACCAAAAGAAAATCACAGTACAATCAAAAAAATAAAACACAACCACGCAGTTCATATATTAGGTCAAATTTGGCTCGGCTGTCACACCCCTTCTAAAGCGGAAACAACGGGGTACAACAATGATAATATCACAACACATTATTATAAAGATGTCTATATGAAAATAAATATCCAATGTGTTATGATACAAGTAACATGAATAGGAGCTCACGCTACATGTACATATCAACAATGAAAAAGATAACCAAACCATAATCAAATGTTAAGGCAAAACATGCATTTCCCAAATTATTAGAATGCAAATGTTCCACCTCAATCGATAGTTTCAAAGTTTAGCTTAAATGCAACCTAGAGGTCCACTAAGCTTTCTTGTCCTCTATCTTCAGTCCACTAGAATTACCTGAAAAGATATGCTCGAAAACGTCAACACGTATGTTGGTGAGTTAAGCAGGTTTGATAAGACACATATACAAAGAAAATAGTTTTGCTGTGTTAATTTAGTAAGTAGGACATATGATATGAAATAAGCACATAGAATAGCCAACTCATCCACCATAAGCAATCTGTTCCATTCCTGGATAATATTCTCTCAAGGATAACGTATCTATCACAAGAGGGGGACCGTCGTCCGATAGTACTATCAATAATTATATCCGTATTAGTAAGAAGTATGGAGTGTTGTCAGGGTCCCGAAGACACAAGACTCATCCGAACAATCAGCAATCAGTCCACAACAATCAGCAATCAGTCCACAACAATCAGAATGTCACTTATTCAATCATAATGTCCAAAACAGAAAACTCCGATAGTTTACACAGCATATGAAAACAGTTCGAAATCATTTTGAGCATTCTCTTCCCCCAAAAGGAAAATAAGTAAGAAAATGGGGCCGCAAAACTCACCTCAAAAACTGATGCAAGTATCGTCCCTTAAGTATAATCACTAAACAGCTCGCCAATCTACAATGTCATAATACGTATGGGTCATAACCTAGGCATAACTAGGTCATTCCATTGTATTCCACACCCCAAACACTTTTAATATGTTTCCTTACAATTCGACTAGTGTATTATTTCAAGAATTAATCATAAATGAAAACTCAGATTCTGACCAGAAATTTAGATCCACTTCACGAATTTTTAAATAATACTTACTGAAACCATTTGACTCTATAATGTTTACCAATGATACTTTAATGTGTTTAGAAGACTCAAGTTTTTTCCCAGATTGATTTATGTTGATTTACTATTTTTAAAAGTTCCACAAAGTAAACTGCTCTAAACTGTTTACTCTTTCTGACTTCGCAAAAGTTTTAATTTACTTAAAATACTTAGAAGTTTCAAATGATTATCATGTTTTTACAGAAATTACTTAACACTTTAAAGACACTCCAGTAAAAATATAAAGATCTAAATCTTAGTTTAAGACACGTTTCAAAAATTGACAACCCAACCGAAATCTGGAACCGAGAAACTCAGAAATGACACATCATCTTGTAAAATCATTTTGACCAAATTACACTCCGAATTTCACCATGAAACTGACTCCATTTGAAGGAAGACTCAAAGTACTTATGTTTAGACTCCTTTTTCAACAAAAACCATCATGATTTGACCAAGTTACGAGCCCCTCAATCCGAAATATAAATCTGGACAGATTAGGGTTTTCAATAAACTAACCCTAATCGTTAATATAATCAATCCAAACCGCAACATAATCAAAATTCTTATTCCTATTATCGTATATACTGATCTTATCATTATACTAACAATTTTTATTACCCGGAACACAATGGAAACGAACCGAGAATAACCGACAATAACGAATAATCGAAACATGATAAAATGAGTGATTCGGAAGGGATTTTATACCGACTATCGAACAATGCACACGAAATCCTTTGCTACAATCTGTAAACAAAGAGTTTTTGAATAGTTTAGACAATCCATGCAACAAGAATACAAAGAATACGATGGATTTGATTCACAAGAACTCACCAAATACGTAGGAATCCAAGCCCTCGATCAATGGAGTGATTAGAGGATTGATTACTTGAGTTCCTAGGCTTAGGATGATGAATAAATGAGTAAAGAATCACCCTAGATCGCACAAAACCGGCTGTGAGTGTTTATGTTACGAATTAGGGTTTAAAATGGCTTAAATATCAAAACTGACCGACACACGGATCGCGCCGCGATTTGGGTTAAATCGCTCCGCGATTGTGACCTAATCGCGCCCCCCAATCGCATCGCGATTGGGGCTTTAGTTCCAGCCCGTTCTCGTTTACGTTTTGCTTCTTAACTTCTTCGTTAGACGTCCGTTTAAGTTGGATTCGTTTTTCAAAAATGAAGACTTCTGATGTAATTAAACCTCAACGTTAAGTGTTTTTACAAAATCAGTGTTTATTCGTTTAAACGTCATAAACGGTTCGATGACGGTTGTCGTTGATTAACTGCGAAATGTGTGCAAGAAAGTAAGAAATGATCACGAACGAACCTGTACAAAGAGAATTTAGTGACGGATGTCACAGTATCCCCCAATTGAAGGAATTTCGTCCCGAAATTCAACTGATACTAGTTTTGCCAACATGATCACCGAAAAGATGTGGATACTTTAGTTTCATTTGATCCTCGCGCTCCCAAGTGAACTCAGGACCTCTCTTAGCATTCCAACGAACCTTAACAATCGGGATTTTACTACGTTTCAGCTTCTTAACCTCATGATCCATAATCTCAACTGGTTCTTCCACAAAATGAAGTTTAGGATCAATCTGAATCTCTTCCAAAGGTACTTGCAAAGTCTGATCAGCTAAACACTTCCTCAAATTCGCCACATGGAATACATCGTGAACCCCACCAAACTCTTGAGGTAATTTTAATCTATACGCAACTGGGCCAACACGCTCGATAATCTCGAATGGTCCAACGAATCTTGGTGCAAGCTTTCCCTTTTTGCAGGAACGAACAACTCCCTTCCACGGTGACACTTTTAATAGCACGTAATCACCAACCGCAAATTCCAAAGGCTTACGACGTTTATCAGCATAGCTCTTTTGTCTATCTCGAGCCACTTTCAATCTCTCCTTGATTTGCACAATCTTATCAGTAATCTCTTGGACTATTTCCGGTCCAATCAACTGACTTTCTCCTACTTCGGCCCACATTATAGGCGAACGGCACTTCTGCCCATAGAGCGCTTCAAATGGTGCACACTGAATACTCGAATGGTAGCTGTTATTATACGAAAACTCCACCAATGGTAAATGAGTATCCCAGTTTCCTCCAAAGTCGATAACGCAAGCCCTCAACATATCCTCCAACGTTTGGATAGTACGCTCACTTTGCCCATCAGTTTAAGGATGGTAAGCCGTACTCATATCCAGTCTCGTCCCTAACGCCCTCTGTAGCATTTGCCAAAATCGAGAAGTAAATCGACCATCACGATCAGATATAATCGATACCGGCACTCCATGTGTAACACCTGGTCAAAAAGTCAACTTGCGCGTCTAATTTAAACTTTTTATAATTTTATTATTATATACAATTATAACTCAGCGAGCGAAAACTTTACATTTTATATAATGAATAGTGATTATGTAATAATCACAAATAAAACCATTTGAAGTCACATTAGATTTTAAATTGAATAAAACTATTTTTTAATTTAATTAATTACTAATCGAAAGAACGGAAATATAAATCTAAAAATATTAAATTTATCTATATTATTCGGGTACAAAATACGGGTATTTTACACTGCAAAATAGGAACGAAGTGGGGGAAAACTCCTCCCCACCCCTTTGGATCAGCCACCCAACCCCCCAAACCCCTCCCATTTCATTTCATTTCTTTCTATCTCATTTTCTTTTCACACACAAACACTCTCCACCCAATTACCACAAATTTTCGGAACTACAAATCGACACACGAAATTTACATTTTCGGAATCACCAACAAGAGAGGAGCAACATTAACAAAGGCCACACCTTCGTTTTCTTCCTCGTTTGGCCTCGATTCGCAATTGTAAGAAATTTCTAAATCTTTAGATCTAATCATTTTGGTGTAATGTTTGGGTGTATTAATGCTTACACAACTTAGTTATAACCTAAACAACAAAGAAAACATGATTTTACAGCTTGAAAATACGTTAGATTTGCGATTTTGATCGGAAAACGCGACAGCCGCGAGTTTCTGGGCTGGTGTTCATCCATGCGACACAACGCTTGTGTCGCATGTTGTGTCGCATAATTCCATTTGTGTCGTATCTTATGTCGCATAAACTACCCATGCGACACAACGCTTGTGTCGCACTCTATGTCGCACCTTGTGTCGTATTTCCATACGACACAACCCTTATGTCGCTATTGATTTAGCATCGCAAGCTTTTGCGACACAACCACTGTGTCGCAGAGCTCTTATGTCGCACTCCATGCGACACAACCCTTGTGTCGCATGACACGTTTTTGTGTCGCATGTTATGTCGCAGAAAACAGAAAGTTTAAAAACTCACATTTCCACTAAGTGTCGAGACCCTAAATTTTATCACTTGATTTCACCCAATTTCAAGTCCAGATGCGTTTTTCATTAAAGCAATATAGTAGAAATAAAAATTTTCCAAGCTGACCTGGCAGCTCGACCCCAGCCAGGGGCTCTGCCCCTTGGACCCCGCCAGGGGCTGCCGCCCCTTGGACCCCGCTAACCAGGGGCGCTGCCCCCGGACCCCCGTACACCATTCCCAGACTTCAACAACAAATGCATACATGAACAACTCGCTTAGACAAACTGATTTGTCTCATACTTATATAACCTCACGTGTTTAGGACACTAGAAGGTTACCATTCGGACGTCGCGCGTATCATCGTATCGCTAACAACTCGCAGGTGAGTTTCATAGCCCCACTCTTTCAACTGTTTTACTGTTTTTGGGGTGAAACACATGCACAACAACTGTTTTCGAATTATATTAATAATCTTTTATAATTCACAATCAATTATATTACTGTATGTAATACAAATGTGTAATACTTAGGAATTACACCCAACACGTCGTTTTGGAACAATATCAAGACCTAATCTAGATAGGTCACAATCGTACACTATCAGATTGTTGGAAAACAATTACCTAGACATAACTTGATATAGTTAGTACTATTCATTGGCCATGTTGTCGCGGGACAATATTATCCAATACATTAGAACTAGTTAGTTCTACCTACACTAGATGATATAGATACAATTACAGGATTAGTTGCTCTTTTAGGAACTAATATTTTCAATACAATTCAGGAACCTCAATATACTTGCTAGGCTTTAGGCTAGAAGTATACGATAACATAATATGTTAGTATAGATTCTTCATACTAATACAATTCAACTAGGTAATGAGCATTCATACCTAGGACCAACGTACTACTTAAGATCTAAATATTTGCTTATACGTATTTAGATAAAATCAATTATTTTCATGCGTGTCATGATTGTTACTTACGTTTGCTCATTCGACAAACATATATATATATTTATATATATATATATATCTACATGTTTAGATATTATCATTAGCACTTGGTGCTAACTTCAATAGTATTTATGTATATTAGTATACATACAATCATACACACATTCAAGCCTGACGCGTCGTTGTACGGTCGGCTCTTATTTGCAATAGCTAGTATGTCGTTGTACTGCTGGCTCTACATTTCAACTATGCTCTCGAGCACTTCATAAACGATGCCGCGGTATTGCAGCGGGCACAAAACGATACCACGGTAAAGTGGGTACAAAACGATGCCACGGTATTGCAGTGGGCACAACTTCAATCAAACAAGTCGTTGTAACTTGTATCAGTATTCAATCAAACAAGTCGTTGTAACTTGTATAACTTCAATCAAACAAGTCGTTGTAACTTGTATAACTTCAATCAAACAAGTCGTTGTAACTTGTATAAATTCAATCAAACAAGTCGTTGTAACTTGTATCAATTTAAGACAAACAAGTCTAAGTAACTTGTAACAGTGCAATCAACCAAAATCGGTGTATTTTGGACATTAAGTTAGACTTTTACACATTGGTGTTATAAACTTCAACGTATTACATATCAAAAATCACTGATTTTGGAAACAACTTTACAAAACATAAATTGTTTTATTACTTTATGCTTTCAACTAACCTTCCTATGAACTCACCAGCTTTATAGCTGACCTGTTTTAGCATGTGTTCTCAGGTTGCCCAGCAGGATTAGGATTGCTTCAAGGCTTAATTAGCCCGAGTCGCATATTTTCAAACCATTGGGACTGCTCTGCATCTACTTTAGCATTTTCAAATTTTGTACTTGGAAATCACTGTTAAACTTATAACGTTGTAAACGTTCTATTTTGGAAATGTATAATTATTTTCAAACGTCTCATTTAGAGTCGTTCATTATGTATCTTATGCTGTGATATTTGATTTAGTGACACCCGACCCGACAGCTTCCGCAAACCAAAATTTGAGGGTGTTACACCATGTCTCGCTATAATCTCATTTATATACAACCTCGCCAATTTCTCCATCTTATAGTCCTCACGGATAGCCAAGAAATGAGCAGACTTAGTCATCCTATCCACGATAACCCAAATCAAATCGTACCCGCTGCTGGTTCTAGGCAGCTTAGTGATAAAATCCATAGCAATGTTCTCCCATTTCCACTCGGGAATTTCCGGTTGTTGCAGTAATCCTGAGGGTCTTTGATGTTCAGCCTTGACCTTCAAGCAAGTCATACATTGGCTAACATATAATGCAATATCCTTCTTCATGCCCGGCCACCAATACAAATCTTTCATATCATGATACATCTTATCTGCCCCCGGATGAATCGAGTACTTAGACTTATGAGTCTCATCCATCACCAGCGTCCTCAGACCGCCTAGTAACGGAATCCACAGTCTATCAATGAAGTAATACATTCCATCATCCTTACGCTCCAACTGTCCATCTAACCCTCGCAACGACTCTCCTTCAACATTGGGACCCAGTAGTGCTTCCAACTGAACCTCAACCAACTTCTCCTTAATACCCGAATGAATGGTTAACCTCATCGCTCTCACTCTTCTTGGCTTAACCCTTTCCTTCCTACTCAAAGCATCAGCTACCACATTCGCCTTCCCCGGATGGTAGCGAATTTCACAATCATAGTCACTAAACAACTCCAACCACCTCCTTTGTCTCATATTCAATTCCTTCTGATCAAAGATGTGCTGCAAACTCTTATGATCAGTATAAATCACACTTTTCGTCCAATACAGATAATGCCTCCAACACTTGAGTGCAAAAACCACCGCACCCAATTCCAAATCATGAGTGGTGTAGTTTTTCTCATGCACTTTGAGTTGCCTAGAAGCATAAGCTATCACTTTCCCACGCTGCATCAAAACACATCCCAACCCTTGGTTAGACGCGTCGCAATAAACCACAAAATCATCCGAACCATCAGGTAATGCCAAAATCGGTGCCTCACACAAAGCATTCTTTAGAGTCTGAAATGCTTCCTCCTGTTTCTCACCCCAGACAAATTTCCTTTCCTTTTGCGTTAATAGTGTAAGCGGTTGAGCAATCCTAGAAAAATTCTCAATAAAACGCCGATAGTATCCAGCCAAACCCAAGAACTGACGAATTTCAGAAGGAGTTTGTGGAGTCCTCCAGGCTTTCACCGCCTCAATCTTACTTGGATCCACGTGAATACCCGCCTCGTTTACCACATGACCAAGAAAATGTACCTCACGCAACCAGAACTCGCATTTCGAAAACTTTGCATAGAGTTGTTCTTTCAAGAGAAGTTCAAGAATGAGTTTTAGATGTAGCTTATGATCTTCCTTAGATTTTGAATAGATCAGAATGTCGTCAATAAAGACGATAACGAATTTATCAAGATACGGTTTACAAACACGATTCATTAGATCCATGAATACCGCCGGCGCATTAGTAAGACCAAAGGGCATAACGAGAAATTCGAAGTGCCCATAACGAGTCCTGAATGCAGTCTTTGGTATATCCGACTCATGTACTCTCAACTGATGATAACCGCAACGAAGATCAATTTTTGAAAACCACAGAGCACCCTGAAGTTGATCAAATAAATCATCTATCCTTGGGAGAGGATAACGATTTGTGACACCCCGCAAATTTAAACGCGATCATAAATGTTAAACTCATGCATTGTTAGGCTAATTCCCTATTTGAGTGAATTCACAACACATTTTAGAGGTAAGTCTAGCAAAGCCCAACTAGTTATTACGCGTAGAAAATACTTATTTGTAATTAGTTGTAATTACGTACGAAACAATTTAAACAAACGCGACAAAAATGTGCGACTGTTGGTGAACAAAACTAAATTATAAAAGTTAAATTTATTAAATAACATCGTCAACATTTAAATATTATGTCGATAATATTTACATATCATTTTATAACGTAAAACGTTAACTAGTATAATTAAAAATAAAACAAAATTAAAAAGTTAAAACTTGAATAAACTAATTTTTATAAGATATCCCAACTAAAAATATAATAGAATATTTATTTAGAACTTATTATATCAAATATTGTAAAATTTAGCGATCGAGTAAACGAACACAGGTAAAATACCGCAACACGGGACAAAGTCCCTTCCCTTTTGGGATAAGCCATCACCACCTACACCCCACTTCTTCATTTCATTTTCATCATTTCAAAATACACACTTACTAAAACTCTCTCTCAACTCAATCCACACCAAATTTCGGATTTACAAATCGACCCACGAAATTCATATTTTCGGAACCACCAACAAACAAGGAACAAGATTAACAAAGGCAACATCATCATTTTCGGCCTCCACCTCTCTCGATTTGCATTTGTAAGAAAATATCTAAAACCTTAGATTTACTAATTTTAGTGTAATGTTTTGAGGTTATAATGTTTTCACAACTTAGTATGGTCCATATGTATGAATACAACACGATTTTACAGCTTAAAAATATGTTAGATTTGCGTTTTTGGTCGAAAAATCGCGACAGTCGAAACTTTCTGGGCTGGTGTTCATCTTTGCGACACAATGCTTGTGTCGCATGTTGTGTCGCATAAATCCGCTTACGTCGTATTTTGTGTCGTAGTTTATGTCGTACCCTTGTGTCGTAAACCTTATACGACACAACCCTTATGTCGCTGTTGAATCAGCATCGCAAGCTTTGGCGACACAACCACTGTGTCGCAGAGCTCTTGTGTCGCATTCCTATGTGACACAACGCTTGTGTCGCATACCAAATGTTGTGTCGCATTTTGTGTCGCGAAAACCCAAAAACAGAAGACAAAAATATTCTAAGTGTTTAAAAATCACCTTTCAATAACCAAACCAAATACGATACGATTAATACGCAAAAATGGATGATTAACTTAGACCTTCACATACTTATTAAATCTCATACGTTTAGGACGATAGGAGATTCGACTAGACTTCTTGGGCTTTAGGCTTTGCTAGCACTCGCACGCAACTTAACTCGACAGGTGTGTTCACAGCCCCTACTTTTACTGTTTTAACTGCTTTGAAAAGGGGTGGAAAACATAGTCAAACGCTTTTACATACATGATTGTATACTGGTTTTACTCGAACGATTAGAGTACATTGAAACTGTTAAACTGTTACACAACTAATGTTTATGAAATAACGTTTTCATACGACAAACCATTACAAACGAAATAAACTATACTGGATAAACCGGAGAACGACCGGTACTGTTTTGAAAATGCTGGAGAACGACCAGCAACACCATTTACTTAACTAGATTGAACTATTAAAAAGTCCCTACTGACATGGGCACAAGCAACTGAAAAGTCCCTTCTGACATGGGCACAGGCAACTGAAAAGTCCCTTCTGACATGGGCACAAGCAACTGAAAAGTCCCTACGGACATGGGCACAAACTGTTGAAAAGTCCCTACTGACATGGGCACAAACTACTGAAAAGTCCCTTCTGACATGGGCACTAGATCCTGCGAACATGGGTCTACTATTGTTATTAAACTGATGAAGAGCCCCTACTGACATGGGCACTGGGTTCCTACTGACATGGTCCCACCAAACGATTAGGATACTGATATTCCTACGATCAACTACTAGGATACTTACATTCCTACTATAACTTGAACTATACTTTTGGGCAACATCCCAACGAAACATATCTACGATTAGGATACGTGTATTCCTACAGAACATACTTGAAAATAGGATACTGCTTCCCTACAACTACTAGGATACGAACTTTCCTACAAACAACTATTGGGAAACGTATTTGGTTTTACGAACTACACTTTTGGGTGACATCCCAACAACACTGTACTTTTGGGTGACATCCCAACGATACATTATAAACGACCGTGGTTTATCAAAACTGAACTTGTAAACATAAAACCTGTGAATTCACTCAACCTCGTTGTTGACTTTTACTATGTTTTTCAGGGAATTAGATGCGCATGTAAGAATCGCCAACACACATGGAGAATTAGGCGACCTGTGAAGTTTTAGGATGCCAACTTTTTGGAAACATATGGATTTCTCTAGTATAACTGAAACTGTTTTAGTCATATTCCAGAAATCTACTTTTGTAAACTTATTACTTTTAACTTGTACGATCCGATGAATCGTAAACTATGTAATTAATACTTTTGGCATCTTAATATATTATGTTCTGTTGTGATCATATGCTCTGATACGTATGCATGCTTTGTTATTATGGAACCCCCGTACTTAAACTAAATGCTTCCGCTAAACAAAACAGACGAATTTGGGGGTGTTACACGATTCTTGACCGTAAGCTTATTAAGTTCACGATAATCAATACACATACGAAACGAACCATCTTTCTTTTTAACGAACAGAACAGGTGCTCCCCAAGGAGAGTGACTAGGGCGAATGAAACCCTTGTCTTGGAGCTCCTGAAGTTGAGCGGACAACTCTTGCATTTCAGAAGGAGCTAAACGATATGGAGCTTTAGCAACTGGGGTCGCTCCAGGAACTAGATCAATGCGAAACTCAACAGATCGAAGAGGAGGTAATCCCGGCAAATCATTCGGAAAAACGTTAGGAAAATCACGAAAAATAAGGACATTTCCAAGTTTTGATTCCCCGGAATTTGCACTCATAAGCTTAACACATTTAGTCTCCGGTTGTTCCCCAGAGACTTCCAACATACTGCCATCTAGCATAGGTATACGGACCACCTTTTCGAAGCACACAATTTCGGCCCTATATTTCGACATCCAATCCATACCTACTATAACATCAAAGCTACCGATCCCAAAAGGTATTAGGTCAATGCTGAAAGTATGATCCTCCAATACGAGTGTACAATTTTTAATAACCTCATTCAAGTCTACCCGTTTCCAATCCGCAATTTCAATTTCATACACGACGTCCAGCTTACTAGGTATAATATCAAGTATAGGCACAAATTCCACATATATAAAGCTAAAATCGGCACCACTGTCAAATAAAACCGTAGCAAAATGATCATTTAACAGAAACGTACCGGTCACAATGTTGGGTGCCTGTCGTGCCTCACTAGCATTCATAACAAAAGACCTCCCAGGAGCAGTGTTTGTAGCAAGACCCCGATTCTGACTACCACCCATAGTCGGACCCCGAGTATTATTATTATTTCCCACAGCTCTTACTGTCCTAGCCAACCTAGGGCAAACATTGACATAGTGATCCAAAGCCCCACATTCAAAACACCCATTAGCACCCCTCACAGCATTAACCGGTACCACAGAACACACCGGAACTCGGCACTCACCAGGATAGTGACCCACTCGATTACATTTCGTACAAAATCGACATGAAGCAGTAATGGCATGATGGTAATTACATTTCTCACAGTATGGAAGAAGACCAGTATAACCCCTCCTTTCAGTGTTGGCGACTACAAAACTCTTGCCCACTTTAACCCTCTTAGTACCCATTTCACCAACCCGAGTCTTGCTAGATTCAACGACCTCATTACTCTTCTCGTTTCCCCTTTTCAATGTACCATTTCTTACCATCTCCTCAGTAAGAGCCCCAGCTTTCAAAATCGCACTCTGAATAGTGGCTGGTTCAGTCACCTCAACCATTCCCTTAATTTCTGGCACCAATCCCCCTAAATACTTTTTAATCCTTCTCGACTCAGGTGTTACCATACTCGGAATCAACTTGGCTAATTCATGGAAACGGTCGGTGTACGCTGCATGATTAGCCCCCACCATCTTATGCTCCAAAAACTCTTTCTCTAACTTGTCCATCTCATTTGTAGAGCAGTACTCCTCTACTAACAGTGCCTTAAACTCTTCTCATGTCATACCCACAGCAGCAGGCCTTCCCCTGGCCTGTACCTGCATATTCCACCAAGTCAACGCCTTACCCGACAACTCAGTAGATGCATATCTAACCATATGTTCTTCGGCGCAATTACTAATATCCAGTATCGACTCCATCTTCTCAATCCATCTAGAGCAGGCAATCGCTCCCCCTTTGCCATCAAAGTCTCGTGGTTTGCATGCCTTAAACTCCTTATAAGTACATCCTCTAGCAGCCGCCCCATTAACAGTTCCATCATCACCATCAGGTTCCCCATTAAGATTTTCCTCTTCTTCTTCGCCACCACCTGTTCCGGTAACCTGCAATACGCCCTGAGTAACCTGTGCAACAATATTAGGCAATAATGCCTGCAGCTGTTCCGCTATCATAGCGGCTACATTGGGTGCCTCACCCCCAGTACCCTCGTCACCTCCACCTGTACGGCCTCCGGTACGACCACCACCCCTACCAGTACGGCCGCATGTTCGGCCTCGACCTCTAGTACCACTACCCCTATTTGCAACACGCGCAGAACGTCTTGGTGGCATGATCACTACAATGGGAAACATATCACGATTTAGCACAATTGATGGATAAAGATAGAGTTTATACACGCTTGAATTTATATACCGATTAGTAACCCTTTCATGCATGTAAGAATAGGATTTCACAATATAAAAGGACATAAGGAAGCATTTGAATTCCAATTCATCCTTTGTACTCCTTTATAGGTAGCATACGGTATACTCAAAACCGTTAGATAGATATGCATGTGTCGAAACACCTTCTTCAATTACGTCGGCCGCCATAATCGTAAAAGTGTTCTTTCACCCACATAACTATCCTCCAAGTTCTCGTAACACCATATACTTGTAAAAAGGGCATAAATTAACAGTAGAACAATGAATATGCACAACACATGTCAAATAGATCACAAGTAAGAAGTAAAGAAAAAGTTCATTTCATATAATTCAAAAATTTTTTCCCAATGTAACAATTGTCGTAATCCCCACGAAAACAAGGTCAAAATGACAAAATACGAAAATACGATAATAAATATGGCACGTCCCAAGGACAATCACGGGCTCCAAGTACAGTTGGCTTGGAACGGTTCATCCCTATGTATGCGAGGAAGAGGAGATGCAACTTCTGGTTCAGGACCGACTCGACTACAGATACTATCCCCCGAGGTCGTGGGTTTCGGGTCTCTTGCCCACAACGCATCCTCAAGCTTTCTTTCTTCATATTCTTCTAGGGGTTCTTCTTCGTCCTCCTCCGGCTCCTCTTCCATCGGTTCTTCCTCCTCTTCCATTTCTTCTTTCTTTGGCTCTTCTTTGGTCAAAGGGATTTCCTCTATAACCATTCTTATTCGTTGAGGTTTTGCTTTCTTCATCAGTCTCATCCACGAGATCCTACGAGACCTTCGTAGGGGTTTATACTGAACAGGAACTTTGGTGGCTTTCGGAGTGGACACGGATTTGTTGTCGGAAGCTGAAGAGATAACGATGGGTGCGTTGCTATTTAACATGACTGTGTTGTGCAACAAACGTTAGAAAAATAAGGATTCATTTCATGTTAAAATATGCACAGATAGCTTCCTATTTCATGTTCTATATGAGGGTTCCATATTTATAGTCTAGGTCAATCCACCTAGATCTCTATAAACAATGGCTCTGATACCACGTTTAAAGCGGAAACAACGAGGTACAACAATGATAATATCACAACACATTATTATAAAGATGTCTATATGAAAATAAATATCCAATGTGTTATGATACAAGTAACATGAATAGGAGCTCACGCTACATGTACATATCAACAATGAAAAATATAACCAAAGCATAATCAAATGTTAAGGCAAAACACGCCTTTCCCAAATTATTAGAATGCAAATGTTCCACCTCAATCGATAGTTTCAAAGTTTAGTTTAAATGCAACCTAGAGGTCCACTAAGCTTTCTTGTCCTCTATCTTCAGTCCACTAGAATTACCTGAAAAGATATGCTCGAAAACGTCAACACGTATGTTGGTGAGTTAAGCAGGTTTGATAAGATACATATACAAAGAAAATAGTTTTGCTGTGTTAATTTAGAAAGTAGGACATATGATATGAAATTAGCACATAGAATAGCCAACTCATCCACCATAAGCAATCTGTTCCATTCCTGGATAATATTCACTCAAGGATAACGTATCTATCACAAGAGCGAGACCGTCGTCCGATAGTACTATCAATAATTATATCCGTATTAGTAAGAAATATGGAGTGTTGTCAGGGTCCCGAAGACACAAGACTCATCCGAACAATCAGCAATCAGTCCACAACAATCAGCAATCAGTCCACAACAATCAGAATGTCACTTATTCAATCATAATGTCCAAAATAGAAAACTCCGATAGTTTACACAGCATATGAAAATAGTTCGAAATCATTTTGAACATTCTCTTCCCCCAAAAGGAAAATAAGTAAGAAAATGGGGCCGCAAAACTCACCTCAAAAACTGATGCAAGTATCGTCCCTTAAGTATAATCACTAAACAGCTCGCCAATCTACAATGTCATAATACGTATGGGTCATAACCTAGGCATAACTAGGTCATTCCATTGTATTCCACACCCCAAACACTTTTAATATCTTTCCTTACAATTCGACTAGTGTATTATTTCAAGAATTAATCATAAATGAAAACTCAGATTCTGATCAGAAATTTGGATCCACTTCACGAATTTTTAAATAATACTTACTGAAACCATTTGACTCTATAATTTTTACCAATGATACTTTAATGTGTTTAGAAGACTCAGTAATTTTCCCAGATTGATTTATGTTGATTTACTATTTTTAAAAGTTCCACAAAGTAAACTGCTCTAAACTGTTTACTCTTTCTGACTTCGCAAAAGTTTTAATTTACTTAAAATACTTAGAAGTTTCAAATGATTATCATGTTTTTACAGAAATTACTAAACACTTTAAAGACACTCCAGTAAAAATCTAAAGATCTAAATCTTAGGTTAAGACACGTTTCAAAAATCGACAACCCAACCAAAATCTGGAACCGAGAAACTCAGAAATAACACATCATCTTGTAAAATCATTTTGACCAACTTACACTCCGAATTTCACCATGAAACTGACTCCATTTGAAAGAAGACTCAAAGTACTTATGTTTAGACTCCTTTTTCAACAAAAACCATCGTGATTTGACCAAGTTACGAGCCCCTCAATCCGAAATATAAATCTGGACAGATTAGGGTTTTCAATAAACTAACCCTAATCGTTAATATAATCAATCCAAACCGCAACATAATCAAAATTCTTATTCCTATTATCGTATATACTGATCTTATCATTATACTAACAATTTTTATTACCCGGAACACAATGGAAACGAACCGGGAATAACCGACAATAACGAATAATCGAAACATGATAAAATGAGTGATTCGGAAGGGATTTTATACCGACTATCAAACAATGCACACGAAATCCTTTGCTACAATCTGTAAACAAAGAGTTTTTGAATAGTTTAGACAATCCATGCAACAAGAATACAAAGAATACAATGGATTTGATTCACAAGAACTCACCGAATACGTAGGAATCCAAGCCCTCGATCAATGGAGTGATTAGAGGATTGATTACTTGAGTTCCTAGGCTTAGGATGATGAATAAATGAGTAAAGAATCACCCTAGATCGCACAAAACCGGCTGTGAGTGTTTATGTTACGAATTAGGGTTTAAAATGGCTTAAATATCAAAACTGACCGACACACGGATCGCGCCGCGATCTGGGTTAAATCGCTCCGCGATTGTGACCTAATCGCGCCCCCCAATCGCATCGCGATTGGGGCTTTAGTTCCAGCCCGTTCTCGTTTACGTTTTGCTTCTTAACTTCTTCATTAGACGTCCGTTTAAGTTGAATCTTTTTGCGTTGGAATCGTTTTTCAAAAACGAAGACTTCTGATGTAATTAAACCTCAACGTTAAGTGTTTTTACAAAATCAGTGTTTATTCGTTTAAACGTCATAAACGGTTCGATGACGGTTGTCGTTGATTAACTGCGAAATGTGTGCAAGAAAGTAAGAAATGATCACGAACGAACCTGTACAAAGAGAATTTAGTGACGGATGTCACATCGGCTATGGTCACAACTCATACAACAATTATAATCACAATTATAAAACTATAATGGAAACTTAAACTATAGTTTGCTTATGGCGTTTAATTGGATACATGCATTATCTAATAAACGCACCTATTCATGACTCACAAACTACGAGTTCCACTACATACACATTATCTTTGTATCACATACAACAATTAACAATTGTCTATTTACAATTCCATTGAATTATAAACTAACAATTATTCGTTTAATTAGTTTCTTGATTTATTGTTTCTTTGACTTAACTTTTAAATAGAATTAACATGTTTGACCGAAAATTACACTTTCTTTTATAACACACCTTTTAAACAATATTAATTTAAAAACATGTTAATTTTATTTAAACCTTTTTAAAACCATTACTTTAGTGTTTTCAAAATACTAACTTATTTTTGTGACATTAGTTTTAATTAGGTTTACTTAAAACATTAATTTATACAAAACTAGGATTTTACATAAAACCTAATTTGTACAAGTTCACCAATCAAAATCATACAAAGTTTCATAAACCCTAGATTTTGATTAGACAAATGTTTTACGAACCTTATCACAATTCTTCTAATAATTCTCTTATTATTCCAAAATCAATATCTTAAGGTTTAATAACCCTAATCTCGATTTTGCTAAAAGATAAAAAATATCCTAGCCAAAATCGACTAATCCATGGGTTTAATTAAAAACCCTAGATTGATTTTGCTAAAGGTCTCATACCTTTACAAAAATCAATTTAAGCTTAGATTTTCATAAAACCTAGTTGATCATATCAATGGATTAAAGATTTGATTTTTATGGGTTTCAAAAAACCCTTACATCAATCGGCCAATATAAGGTTTCTATCAAAACCCTTATATCGATTTCTTGGCTTATTAAGTTAATTACTAATTGTACTACACTTAGTTAGGATATCAAATACCTAACACTTATGCCAAAATCGATTTTCCTAGGGGTTATGTAAACCCTAAAAACGATTTTGCATGAGTCATAATAATACAATCAATATTAACTTAAAACAAGAAAGATTTAACCGTTAGTTTTCGGGTTAAATGTTTAAACCATTAATCTACGAAACAATGTATGATTTTGGTTATGGTGTTTAACACCATATACCTAAAATCGATCAACAAGGTTTCTCATAAACCTTGGAGCAATTTTGGTACAACCAAATCACACCATGTTTCGGATCAATCGCGAATAACAAACTTAACGCGTTGTTTAAACAATTTTAACAAACTACACGGATTAACCGATTTATAAGAAAGGTAGAAGAAGAGATAATTAAAATTAAAACATAATTAAAAAGAAGCATACAAGAAGACTAATTTACAGTTTTATTAGAAAATTATATGGCTCTGATACCACTGAAGGGTTTTTAGTTGAGATGTACGTTACAAAATTTAATATTTATTAACCGTTTAATATAATTAATATGCGGAAGCGTTTACAAAAAAAAACAATTTAATCATATTAAATTAAACCCTTAGCCAAGATCTATAATTTTCATTAATAAAACATGTACAAAATTAATTACATATAATTAATAGTATAAGAACGAATTCTTTCAGTGAGTGCTCGGTAAGATCTTTAATCTTCAACTCGTTGCCAAAGTACGAGTGGACTTATCTTGATCTTGTTTTTCTTCTTCTTGAAATCGGCTAGCTCAAGGATACGTTAGGTATCCACCTATGATTCACGGTTGAACGGTTGGTAGTAACCTAAGTGTATACTAATAAGCCTAACCCAGAACGCGATCAAATCACGAGTCCAATAACCCTTGGAGGGTTGGCCGACTTTTTGGCTTGGCTTGGGTGAGGCCGGTCGACGACAAGAGAGGGAGAGGGAGAGGAGAGAAAGTTAGGGTTTTATCAATTAACAAATGAAGCATAAAGCCTCTATTTATAGTTGTAATTCAACTTGTTCACCAAGTTTAATACTTTCACTTTAATCCCTTTAGCTTAATTAAATTATTAAACTAATCCCAAACTTATTAACTTACAATTAAAACCTTGTAGTTTAATAATAATTAAACTAGTTAGTTTATTTATAAAACTAATTACAAATAAATCCTTTTATTAAATAAATAATTACATTAATTATTTACTTTAATAAATATCTCAATTGTATTCGACCAACTAATTCATTTCAATTAAATGAACGATATCAAATATCTAATTATAGTATCACACTACTTGTTCGGTTGTGCTCATCGGTGTTCCCCTGCGGTGTTCATGTGAAGCTGTATTTAGTATTAATTTACGATAATATTAAGCACATAATCTTTCAGAACACACGAAAACACAATAACTCTCTCTGATTTTGCTTTGTTTCTATGCCAAGAACTTAAAGTGTTTTTCTTAGTCTTATCTCAATATTGATTTCGTGAACCTATACATTAAGGGGTCGAAATATTTTATTGAGAAAGTGTTCACACGATTCTAAGAAATATTCAAGATTATCATCACACACCCTTAATCCCAAATTGTTCTTAGAATGGAAACTTTGAAGTTAAATAGCGCCAGTTGTATATTTAAGGGTTAATTGTTTCGTTATGTATTTAACTTTACCTCTTTTACTATTGTATGCAACCAACTTTCAAACGTTCTATTGTATGTATCGAACTTTTCAAAAATGTCTATTGTATGTATTGGATGAATGTGGCGCTGACAAATCAGCGCCATGTCAGCGCCACGTAGGATGACAAATCAGCGCCACGTCAGCATAACCGGTGCCACGTCAGCAAAAAGGTCATCCAATACATACAATAGACACTTTTGAAAAGTTCGATACATACAATAGAACGTTTGAAAGTTGGTTGCATACAATAGTAAAAGAGGTAAAGTTAAATACATAACGAAACAATTAACCCTATATTTAATTAACCAAGAAGCTGGATGAATTTTCTATGGTATCGTAAAGTTTAAAATTAAGTCCGCGTTACTCTAACTATCATAGCGTAGGAAAGTACTGCAACCATTTTCAATTTTGTGCACAATGAACTCTTGAATAACTTACCAGTCTAATTCGAAGTTGTTTCTCTATATGAAACTTGCAGAAATTTGAACTTTGAAGAGCAGTAAGTTCTTGTATTATTAGAACCGAACGATGGATCCATTTCAATCAAATGTTGTCCTTTTAGGTTATAGTATTCGACATATGAGTTGACCTAAGAGATGTATTGATCATGAGTCCTTTGACGGCTCTCATCCTTTTCAACTAGTGTACAGAAATTTGACGCATGAAGCTCCAGTTTACGATGTCATATGCTTTTTTGATGTCTACTTTGAAAGGACAACGAGAAGGACATGTATCCATATAATAACCACCCATTAAGTCTTTATCAAGCAGAATATTATCAATCACTTATACTTCAGTTTGGGGTGAAAAGCCCATTGGTTGATAACTTGATATGAACAACAGATCCAAGACTATCACGAAACTGATTAGTTATTTACCTTGTTGATGATTTTGTAGATTACATTGTAGCAAAATATCGGAGGGAATTTCGTTACCATATCTCTTGTTTTGGGACGTAGGAAATGATAGTGTCATTAATTTCTAGCTCTTGAGAATTTCACGGTATGAAATACATGCATTGTAGCAAGATAAAGTGTTTGATTACCTTAATATATATACCGTATATATGTATAGTATGGTCGTGTTTATTTTTCTTAGATCCAAACAAAAGGATGTAGATGTACATTAGAGAAAAATATACTGTATATGTTGGGGGTCAACCAAAGTATTGGGTCCATACGAATTAACCGTAAACGAACCAAATTATGACGTGCAAATCATTTTAATCAAATCCGAACGAGAATAGAATACTTAAAAGTAAAAACCCGAACTATATGGCTTGTAGCCGGTTTATATACACAACAAAATTGTAACCGTACCCGTTAGGAACATATTGCAAGACAGCCCAGAATAAATAATAATACTCCATTTGTGATGGTCTAATGGAGATCGAAGACAATTGATTTATTAACTTTTTATATTAATTTTAAGTGTTTTGTTAACAAAGCTCTAAGAGCTTTATTTAAGATGGTTGGACATACATAAAACAGGTGTACCTTAATCAAACTTCAGGGGGACAAACTGAAATTCAAGGTGACAGGAAATATGTTATTTTCAAAATACATATTTTTAAGCATGTCCTAACATTTTAACAGTCTGTTATCAATTTCCTTTAATTTTAATAAAATAATTAAATATATTAAATATGAAATTAAATAATAATATACCATAACGAATTATTATTTTATCTTATAAATGTAAAAACATTCAAAAAATAGGAGTCATTTTCTTCATAATTGGATTGATCATTGAGTAAGCATAATATATATATATATAATAAATAAAAGGGAATAACTTAGCTACACCTTGGTGTAGCCAACTTAGCTACACCAAAACGCCCATTTCATGCATAAAACTATAATTTTTTATGTCGATTTGTATCCTAAACTTGTTAATACCTCTAATCTATCCTAAACAACATCTATAATTGATCTATTTTTCGTTTTCATGTGCTTCCTTAAATTTGGTCAAAACCTACATAAAAAACACCAATTTTTAGCCAAATTTAAGGAAACACATGAAAACGAAAAATAGATCAATTATATATGTTGTATATGATAGATTAGAGATATTAACAAGTTTATGATACAAAACGACATCAACAATTATAGTTTTATGTTTGAAATGGGCGTTTTGGTGTAGCTAAGTTGGCTACACCAAGGTGTAGCTAAGTTATTCCGTAAATAAAATAATACTTTTAAAAAGAAAATCAAACATCACGGCTTTTATTATTTAGTGGCCCCCAATTTGTTCCATTCCAAAATAGATTACACTTTACATTAGTTGAACATAATAGTCAATAACCTAATTTGCGAACTCTAATTATTATCACTTTTTATATATTTTATCGTTAACTAGAAATAGATAAACCATTATATCATAATGTCGCGCTTAATGTGTGGAAAGACACTGAATGCAGAGAATATTCGGTAGTCATAGCTACTATAATGTATGTAAATTAGGTATAAAATATGTTGTGAAGAATGATCTCCAATTATATATAAGAAATCATATGATGATGTCATTCAAAATTCAATTACCCAATCAAATTGTATAATTTTACCAAATTAGCTAAAATTTAGGATATGATGACGTCATAAATAAATATTAATAATTTATAAAATTCAAATAAATGATGTAAATAAGTTCCAAGTTGTGCGGAGTTATACTTTCCAAATAGTCAAATACAATAATGATCGGACTATAACTTATATTTGAAATATCATATGTATTATTGAAAGAATTGTATTAAAACATATAGTGGGTATTTTTCAAATGTATATTTTTCAACTCATGTAGTACATTATAATTTTATTATATACATTATCGGCATAATTATAAAATTCAAATACAAATTGATAGGCCCGTGTGTATATACGGGTTTAAAAAAATAGTATATTATATATATGCACTATATGAAAAATTGTAATTAAACTTTATATGTAAATTTCATTTTGGTTGTCCGCATTGTCGCGGTATTAAAGCTAACCCCATCATTGAAAACAATATATTATTTATATTTACCATTATTATTATTGATTATTATAAAAAAAATCATCTTTAAATATTATATTATATTCATCACATGAAAAATTGTAATTAAATTTTATATCTATTACAATTTCATTTTGATTGTCCGCATTGTCGCGGGTCTTAAAGCTAGCCCTATCATGAAAGTATTAGTAGTATTTTTATTTTTTTATTGAAAAAGATAATCACTAAAATCCCACGATGAAAAAACCTTACCGTATGCATCTAATTCATTAGATTTAATTAGAATTCTTAAATATACAAAATCTAATTCATGCTATATTGTTCATCCGTTATTTTTTTTTATTGTCAACTAATCAATTTCCCTCTAAAATAATTAATGATATAATTTATACCTAAAATAATTTAATTTGAGACTTCATTGTATGACTTTTTTGTACAAAACTATTAAATTCTATCATATACATTATATGCGTAATTATAAAACTCGAATACACATTCAACGAGCCGTATGTATACTCGGGTTTAAGGGCTAGTAAATAACTATATGATAATACGTCGTTTGAATTGAGACTAACCCGGCTACCTGAATTAACTCATTAACCCATCAACATTTAACCCTTTTACGTTAAAGAGAGATATGGATTTTGTCTGCATTGGTTAATTCGACTCGCCAACCCATTTTATGAAATCCGTTCGGGTTCAAAATGACATGTTGACTGTTGGCGCCCGATCAGGTCGGTGTCGTTAACGATTACTAACCGGGCACCAGCAGTGGGTTGTTTTAAATTTGTAATTGCGGGGTCTAAGTTTTTCCTAACAATGCTAATCCTAAAGGTGAGCAAGTGATAGGTATGACCTAGAGTCGTTCTTCAAACCGACTGAATTGAAACTAAGGCGAGGCAGATGAGGGCTTTCAAACTAGTGAATGGTTTATAAAATAGTGGGGGTTTTGGTTTTTATATTAACTAACTTAGGCAAGTAAATAAATAAAAGCGAAATAAAAGTAAAACGTAAAGCAGATAAATAAAGATATTGTTTGTTGAGACTTCGTTAATTAAGTTATGGGATGATATTTGGAGAAACTATTTTGAAAGATATTAGTTAATTATCATTCTTGAATACTTGCATGTAAACACTAGATTCCCTACTAATTAAAATCCCATTAGCATGTCACACCGGGAGCTAGGTTATGGTAACATTACAAAGTATTTTGAATAATAAGCAAAATCTTAATTAAGGTTTAATAATACTTTCATATGAACGGGAACAAAATCTTAAGGTACTAGACATTACTGAATCATATAACGATTCCTCGTCATCCTAACAGATTCATGTATTTAAAACAGTTCATTTATGACTTTAAACCAGCCCTTGCTTAAGACTACCCAATAAATCCCCTAATTATCCACAGCGTTCCTCACTTTAAGTGGTTCCGCCGCTTCAAACCTTGGCCATGTCTTGTCCTATGATAATCCCCCATGTAGCCTTGCGGTTCCATAGTTTCATACCTTTGACAAATTATATTGACACAGATAATTGACTACCTTTTAATTGGACGTCGTAAAAAGGTGTTGTAATCACGTTTATTGGTGGAAAGGCGATAGATTAATTTGAAGTTTAAAAGTCTATTTAGAAAGGTTAATTAAACTAGGTTTCTCATTTTATATATATTAGTCCGTAATATAACTACCTTCAGTCGTTACGCAGCTTCCACTTATTTGTACTACACCTAAAGTGTTTTCAACGCTATACTGAGTAACAGTCGAATAGGGGCCATCATATTACTTCATAATATTGTATCGTTTCGTAATATGACTACCTTATGTCGTTCCTCGACTTCCATACATTTGTACTCCACCTTGAAGTGTTTCCAGTACTATATCGAGTAACAGTCGAATAGGGCCGTCATATTATTTCACGATAATTAAGACCATTTATATTTTACTACTATGATGATCCTAAGGCAACAATCAAACAAGAACATGCAATAAGACGATCAAAGTAATACTACCGATCTTTAATATTTAATTATAAATCATCCCATAATTAACTAACTACATCGCAAGCAAACACAACAAGCGTACTACTCTCTAATCATGGCAATAACTAAATCTAGCATAATCAATATAAACGTAATTAATTAAGATAGATAAGGATAGAAATAACCGAGATTAAATGCGAGAGAATAGACTTGAATTAATTAGAGTTGCTCTAAACGTACACCAAAGATTACAAATTCGTTCCTCACCAAAGACTACAAACACGTTCCTTGCTTCTATTCTAACTAGCCTAATACTATTTTAAAGTAAGAAAATAAAGAAATAAAGAAAAGCTAGTAGCTAGAGAGAAAGTGTATCTTTCAAAGTGTGGAAAGAATGGTGTGTCTTGCAAATGGAACCCAAGCCTCCTATTTATAGGTGAGCTTTGGCTCACATTAGCATCTTGAGGTGCATGTTAGCAAAAGGTAGCCAAAAGGGTGCACCGGGTACCGTACAACACGAAAAGTAGGCGCACCAGGTACCAAAAGTTACCAAAAATGGAAACCGAGGCGGGTACAGGCCAGCCGGCGGCGCCACCAGTGTGGCCGGCGGCGGTGGTGGTGAGGCCGGCGGCGGTGGGCCCACCCCCGCCCCGTTGCGTCGTTTGTTGCTTCGTTTCTCGATTCGTGGTTGTTTTCTTCGTTATACGTCCATTTGAGTTGATTCTTTTTTTGTTGGATTTGTAATTCAAAAACGAAGATTTTGACATAAGATAGGCCCTGTGATGAGGTCCCTAGCTCCAGATATTGCGTACGTATCATTTGGATCTTCCGGCGGGCGCGAAATCTTCATTTTTTACCCGTTTCAGTTGATTCTTCTTCTGTTGGATTCATATTTTGAAAACGAACATCTTGGAAATAATGGATGTTGATGGAGGGCACTTTAGTCTTGAAATCTCGTTTTGATGCCTTGAATCTTCAAACGTGTGTGGAATCTTCGTTTTTCATCCGTTTTGCTTGATTTTTATCGTGCAACCTTGTTTTGACCATCTTGGCATAATGTTACTGATTTGTGCTATATTTGAATTAAAATGCCAAGAATCGTTCCAGAATGAGAGAGATATCGATAGTAAAAACATGACTTTTTACGCGATATCAAGTATCCCACACTTAGAACTTTGCTTGTCCTCAAGCAAACTAACATTCAACAGAGATAAAAATAAGCAGATAATGAAATATTTTAAGGCGGAACGTTTTACTAAGGGGGTTTTGGAAAAGTAAAATACTTGTTCTTTAAAAAGGAAAGATTGTAATCTTTATGAGCATGCTTGTGATCTTTGATCTTGGATACATGACTAGGCGATCCTCTCATGGTGGTCACTCAAAGTGTTTAGGGTTTCCTATTCTATTATATCAATCGCTCAGAACGCCAGTCATATATCGTTTATCGTCATAGGCTTGATCGAGTATCAAATCGTTACCTTTTAGGTGAGCGCGAAGTCGATCTAGCCACAATCATTCTAAGGGAGGTGATGTAGGGTTTGTGGAGTGGAGTGTTGGTGGTATGAGAGGGGGTTGTGTTAGTTTTTCATAGGTTTTCTTTTTGGTGAAGCGGAAAGCTGTAATTTTTGAATTTTCGGGAGATTTTACGCCTTTTTCTTTTGGGAGGAGTCTTTTTCTCCATTTGACTTTCTTTTCTTCGAATTTTCTAAGATTTTTTTTCGACGTCATATCCTTAATACTTCTCTTTTTTCATCTTTGGAACTTTCTATGAAGTTTGAGGGATGCTTTTGAGTAGGTAAAGGGGGTAACGTACTTATTTTTGGGTGTATGGATGGGTTCAAGAATGATGTGATTCGATCTCCTTTTTGATTCACCAGTTCGGATTCGAAATGCATAGCAAGAGCAAGTTCTGATTTTAAACGCATACATCGGCACACTCAAGAATCGAAAAAGTGAAGCATTAAAAGTGAATGCTTTTCATATGGCTCAAGATACCTCACGAATCGAAAGTTGGGTTGTTGTGTGCTTAGTCATGCGATGCTCTTTATGGGATTACTAAACTAGTTTTTCAAAAGAATTTGTATTTTATTTTTCATTCTTCCCCAAAGTAAATAATTCTTTGTTTAAAATTTTTCATTTTCAACATATTTTTAACTCAATTTTGAAAAATTTGTTTACTTTTTGGAGAAGGATGGTCTAAAGAGCAGCGAGTTTAGAATCAAGCATATACCATTATCCATTTAACAGTAGTGCAACTACTGCTATCCCACACTTAAAGGAACATCGTCCTCGATGTTATTCTAAGCTCAGATTGGGGTAAAATCCCACACTTAGGCGCTCCGGGTACCGTACAACACGAAAAGTAAGCGCACCAGGTACCAAAAGTTACCAAAAACGGAAACCGAGGTGGGTATAGGCCTGCCGGCGGCGCCACCAGTGTGGCCGGCGGCGGTGGGCCCACTCCCGCCCCGTTGCGTCGTTTGTTGCTTTGTTTCTCGATTCGTGCGTGTTTTCTTCGTTATACTTCCATTTGAGTTGATTCTTTTTTTGTTGGATTCGTAATTCAAAAACGAAGATTTTGACATAAGATAGGCCCTGTGATGAGGTCCCTAGCTCCAGATATTGCGTACAGATCATTTGGATCTTTCGGCGATCGCAAAACCTTCATTTTTTACCCATTTCAGTTGATTCTTCTTCTGTTGGATTCGTATTTTGAAAACAAACATCTTGGAAATAATGGATGTTGATGGAGTTCACTTTAGTCTTGAAATCTCGTTTTGATGCCTTGAATCTTCAAACGTGTGTGGAATCTTCGTTTTTCATCCGTTTTGCTTGATTTTTATCGTGCAACCTTGTTTTGACCATCTTGGCATAATGTTACTGATTTGTGCTATATTTGAATTAAAATGCCAAGAATCGTTCCAGAATGAGAGAGATATCGGTAGAAAAAAATGACTTTTTACGCGATATCATTGACCTGAATAGACCCGAACATAATTGCCACCCTTATTATTAAATATAATGGTTGAAAGCTAAAATTAAATAAATTATTATTAATCCTTAATGTAGCTATTACTCCGTATTAAATATGATATTTAAATGGGAAAATCACCTTTTTGTCCATTATATTAAATTTTGCTAAAAATATAAATATATAGGGTAGGGTACAAATGAGACTAAGAATTTGTGTGAGAATGAGAGAACCAATGATATCAAGCCATGTGTACAAAGAGAATGTTCCACGTGTACAAAACCCATTTACCCCCAACATCAATTATCTCACAAACGACAAATCCAAAAATTATGAAAATTGCACCATTAAATTCAGCGTTTTCTCCTCTTCGATTTGCCGTCCCTCAAGGCATACTTTCGACGAAAATTTTTTTTTTTCATTTTTTTGATGGGTTTCACTTTTACTAACATATGTGTTACAGTGTTGCGTATAGGGTTTGGGGTTTAGGGGTTAAGGTTTAGGGTTTAGGGTTTGAGGTTTGGGGTTTCTCCCCGATACCCCAAACCTCAAACCCCAAACCCTAAACGCTTTACAAAACTCGAAACCCTAAATCATACTAAACCCTAAACCTTAAACCCTACTAAACCCTAATAAACCCTAAACCCTACTAAACCCTAACCCTAACCCTAAACCCTAACCTTAACCACAAATTAAATGTATAACCAATCACTAACACATGTGTTACTAATTTGTAAAACCCACCAAAAAATGGAAGGAAAAAAAGTTGTCGAATGTATGCCTTGAGGGACGGCAAATCGAAGAGGAGAAAACGTTGAATTTTATGGTGCAATTTTCATGATTTTTTGACTTACCGTTTGTGAGATATTTAATTTTAAAAAATGTGGAGGAGAGAGAATAAAGTGACACATTGTATAAATCTATTGGTTCCCTCATTTTCACTCAAAATTGGTGTACTCATTTGAACCTTACTATAAATATATATATATATATATATATATATATATATATATATATATATATATATATATATATATATATAGGGAGTGGATCAATAGGGAAGGGGGATCCAAAGGGAATGGGGAAGTAATTTTGGACCGTCGGATCAGCCCATTTAAGAAAAAACGCAGAAGGGCATTTTTGTCATTTATGCTCATTTACTACAACATGCTAAAAATGCATCTCACATAAATTAGGGCAAAAGAAAAATAGCGGCTAACAAAAAAGGATTATCCCAAATTCAGACATAGAATCAGATCGAGCGGAGATCAACAACTATGAAAACGAATTGCTCCAATACAAAATTACATGATTGAATCATAAAAACATCCAATTAAATTCGGAGTTGTTGAAGAATCTATCAGAATAGATATGTTGAAGAAGAAGAAGAAAAATTGGGGATAAAATTAAACCTAGATTAAGAAATCAGAGGCATTGTACAGAGAAATACGATGATTACTGGTTATGTAACAAGATTCAGGTTTGAATTTGGACTCAATTTTCTATTAAAAGTTTATAACTTGTTACCTTGTTCATCATGTTTTGTTCTCCTCTAAATTTGATACTTACTGATGAATCTAATGTAGAGATTCATTGTATGTGATATATATTTAAAAGTCATCGTATACAATGAATATTATGTAACTGACCTTGATGATAAATAACCAATTAAAGCATATATAATGATAATTTTGTTAAAGTTTTTTGAAACAGAGGATTTCTCAATTTTTATAGCATTCATTAGGATGAATATTAACGTATATATACATAATAGATTCATATGATGGAAACAGATATAGAAACAAAGTTTATTGTTGTTGAGTTATTTAAATTTTAACCAATGAATATTAGTGTTGTGTGATGAATATTAGTATCATATTTTACACGAGGTTAATTGCTGACTATGTATTTGGGTTAAATTACTCACACATGTTTTACTAGAGTTAATTAATCGATACTTGTAATTTTCGATGCTGATGGAGACGATTCAGCTGCTACTCCTTAAGTTATAAACAACGAATGTTAGGTCATAACATTATGGTGTAAATCACATGCACACCTTTTCACGTACTTAATTGTTTCAACACTAGTAATTTCGATGACGATAGAGGCAATTCAGTTGAAGTTCATAATGTTAAGGCATAAGTTATATGCACACTTTGCAAGTTTTAACACAGTTAATTGATTGATACTAGTAATCTTTGGATGCTGATAGAGACGATCCATATTTTACATCCCAAATAAGTTATAGACTACGAAGCGTAGCTCATTATGTTACATCTTAAATTACACATTTACCTGCACATGTATGCTAATAGGAACATTTTTTAGAGTTAATACTGAGATTTGAATCAAGAAGCATAAGTGTTTCCAATTTTAATTCAAAATATGACTATTGTGTTTGTGTTAAATGAATATGATAGAAACATATTATATTAATCATAACAACACTTTTCTTTTTCTAAATTTGTGTTGTTGTCATTGAAGGACGCAAGTTTGAGTGATGGTTTTCTCACTGTAGATTGAAAAGATGGAAGGTTTCAAGGTTAAATTTAGATTAGCATCAATTGTTGTTCTTTCCATTGGGATTGGTCTAGTTGCTATATATGGTTTTTTGATGTTTGCTCTTACCCATTACCATTTTCTCACTGATGAATTTCCTGTTTTCTGTAACAGAGTTTACCTAAAGATTCATCTACCGGGATTGATTTTTGGTGTATATCAGCAGAAACTGCACTGAAATGGAAGGCTTTGTTTGCAAAAAAGCAACAAAATTTAGTTCCCACGACCAAAAACTTGGTTGATGAAGTTTGGAAGGACTAACCAAAAGCTGAAATGAACCCCCGGTTCAAGTACATCCTCTGAGATTTTTGAGTCGTTCAGTTTTAGACAAGTTAAAGGATTTACGTGACAATCTTAAAATGAACATGGAATGTTGGGATATGTTGTAACACTTGTCATAACTTTATACCGTTAATATTCAGATATATATAATGGGAGGACCCAGAAGGAAGCACTTTTTAGCGGTAGAGGGAAGTGTAATATCCATTACGATACATTTTAAATTTCGCCAATACAAACGTCAAAAAATAAAAAGTGAAAAATAATAATGTTGATCAGAATCGATGCTATGAATGATAAGCTTCATTGATAATTTTTTTTTGTAGACTATAACATTAATTGATGAATTTTATATTCAAAATCATTAATATTCGTCGTGGTGAATGTCAACTTAACATTCATCATGATAAATGTTAAAACTAAATTAATGTTATTTTTTTAACATTTATCGTGGTGAATGTTAACTCTGAATGTTAAGTAAACATTCAACACGATGAATATTACGTTTTATTAAATAAATATTAATAAACTAATATTATGACATAAAAATAGATTTAATCTGTGAATATATTCTTTATGTGGGAGGATCCAGAAGGAAGCACTTTTTTGGGGGAAGAGGGAAGTGTAATATCCATTACGATACATTTTAATTTTCGCTAATACAAATGTCAAAAAATAAAAAGTGAAAAATAATAATGCTGATCAGAATCGATGCTATGAATGATAAGCTTCCTTGATAAATTTTTTTTGTAGACTGTAACATCAATTGATGAATTTTATATTCAAAATCGTTAATATTCGTCGTGGTGAATCTTAACTTAACATTCATCAAGATAAATTTTAAAACTAAATTAATGTTATTTTTTAACATTCATCGTGATGAATTTTAAGTTAACATTCACCGCGATGAATATTAACGTTTTATTAAATAAATATTCATAAACTAATATTATGACTTAAAATTAGATTTAATCTGTGAATATATTCTTTATGTGGGAGGATCCAAAAGGAAGCACTTTTTTCGGGGAAGAAGGAAGTGTAATATCCATTACGATACATTTTAATTTTCGCCAATACAAATGTCAAAAAATAAAAAGTGAAAAATAATAATGTTGATCAGAATCGATGCTATGAATGATAAGTTTCCTTGATAAATTCTTTTTGTAGACTATAACATCAATTGATGAATTTTATATCCAAAAGTGTTAATATTCGTCGTGGTGAATGTTAACTTAACATTCATCACGAAAAATGTTAAAACTAAATTAATGCTATTTTTTTAACATACATCGTGATGAATTTTAAGTTAACATTCACCACGATGAATATTAACGTTTTATTAAATAAATATTCATAAACTAATAGTATGACTTAAAATTAAATTTAATCTGTGAATATATTCTTTATGTGGGAGGATCCAGAAGGAAGCACTTTTTTGAGGGAAGAGGGAAATGTAATATCCACTACGATACATTTTAATTTTCACCAATACAAATGTCAAAAAATAAAAAGTGAAAAATAATAAGGTTGATCAGAATCAAACTATGAATGATAAGCTTCATTGATAAATTCTTTTTGTAGACTATAACATCAATTGATCAGAATCGATACTATGAATTGCTTGCAGCCTTCACCAACGATTTCCTCAATGTGCTTAAAACAATCCTCTCCTGCACTTTTCGTACAAACCACTCCAACGAGTTCTTCTCAGGCGTTGCAAGAGGAGAATATTGATTTCTGCGAGAATAATCAATAAAAATTCTAACAAATGTAAGCACCCATACAGAGTAAAGAAAGATATTCCAATTAAGCAAATACTTGGGTCCATCATATGTGTAGTGTCAGAAAAAGTAGAAACCCAAGTGGGGCTCTGGTTGAGAAAAATGTATTTCCTAAAGGTAGCAGTTAGACTCATTTGTTATGAATGAGTGGGGTCAAATTAAATAATTACCTTAAAGTACTATCACTCGAACAGCACAACACTGTTAAGTTTCAGCAGAAATGTATTTTTTATGCTTCAGCCTCCTAAATCATATTAATTTATAGAAAACTAATTATCATAGCAAAACATCGTTTTTTTTTTATCATATCAATGCATTAATTATTTAGTAAAAGTATATTAAACCGGACAAAAAAGGATTTACAGCTCAACTCACCATTTTCCGTCCTGTAATACATGATTGTTTCAACAAATCATGTTTACAGGTTTTAACTTTTTACCTGACCCGACCCACCCACCCATCCATATTGCTACCTTTAAAATTCCATCATATGTCAATACTCGATACTTGTTATAACTTATACGAGAAGCTATTTTGAGTATTTATGACACGCTTAAAGAAGATATATACAATCACATTCACAGAATTGACATGGAAATAAATCAAATCTAATAGGTACTGAAGTAACTTACGCAAATGACTTGGCAGCATCAATCGTTTCACCAATATATACGTCATTTGGGAAAATCTGAAGAGCATCAATAGTCACAAGTAGTAGGTGGTATATAAGATTAGTAGTGTAGAAACACTCTGTAAAAGCAGATGGGCAATATCTGTAAGCTGGAACTGTGAATTAATGACCTATTGGTATTTGCATCTCTTTGAGACAGCAATAACCAACATCATATAGAAACACACGTGGTTAGCAGCATACTGGATCTTAAAAAGTGATACAAAAATCATTTTGCCTCAAAAAAATATGCAAACAAGAATACCTCAGCATTCTTCAGTTCTAATGTGCCATCCAAAAGTTCTATAGCCAACTCATGATTCTGCTCGGGCATTTCTATTTCAGGTATATATGTTCTTAAGGACAAACTAATTTGGTTTCCTTCATAATCTATAACTTTAAGTCCAGTTAGTATATCCTCAATCTTTAAAACACCATCGCACCTGCATGTTTCAGGCAAAACGAATAATTTATAACAATAGAAGAAAAGCCAAACTATTTGCAACTCTGTGTATCTGTATCCTTACAATACTTTTGAATGAGTAGTCAAGATCTTCCAAAGACTTCAAGATTCTTTTTTTTCTTCTCAATCTGACTATTGAACTTTAAAATCTAAGAGGGAAAAAAAAAGAGAAAGGGGTAAGCTAGCCAGTTGTAAGTAGTTAAACAGAGAAAATTATAAATAAAAGCAAGCCTTAACACATGGCTATATCGCATGACAGATAGATTATCAGACCTTTAACTTGCATGATTTTGGTTGATATTCTGCCAACTAGGAGCATTCACGCGCATCTGCCCTTTTTATTCCAAGACCCTTGAACATAATGTTTATACAAAGATATATGTGAGGTTATCAATATCTTATCTTAAACTTAGAAAAAATGATTGATAAAGCTGAATAAGCAGAAAAGCCTAATAAGTAATAATAGCTAAAATCAAATCCATGTAAAAGCTAACGCTATAGAGTTATACCCTTTCCCAGCATTCTCTATTCAAAGATGGAAGGTAAATTGGTAACGAGAGAAGTTAACAACTACTTACATGTGATTGACTGAACTCTAGTGAAGAATTAAGTCCTTCAATATTGTTCTGCAACCGAATAGAATCTGCAAACCAAATGCAATATACAGGCAGTAAGGTAAGTTGTTCATTATGAAGACACTGCCATACTCAATACTTGTTTACCAACCAACCAATTTAATTTCCCTCACCTTCGACATACCCTTTCTCAAGATTCACAACATCTTCCATAAGAGTTGCATTGTCAGCCTCAACGGAGCAAATCGCCCCTTTCAAATTTTCCAAATATGTATCTATACACACAGATACTTGATAATGAAATACATAGGATTATAACAAAAAATACTAATAGTAGATTAGCGAATTTTCTCATGTAGGTTAAATTGTTTATGATTTGTCTGTTATAAACATATATATATTCACTGTTACTGCTATAAATATATAAAAGTTGTACCAAAATCTTCAGGTTGTAAGGAACGAACATTCGATAATTCTTCAATAATCGCACTCATTCTCCCCTAATTTAACAACAATTATACAAAAATAAATACTAGGGCAAAAATACATAACAGACAGTAGAAAATACAAGTTAGCTGACATCAATTACCTCAATGTGAGGAACAAATTCTCTGAGCAAGACGTCCTCATCGGAAGCTACCGAATTCATATCGCCATGACAATTACTTCGAATGTCAGATAGTTCTTTATGTTAGGCTTTGTCATTTGGGATGACATACTCATTTACTCGCACAACGAGCAAGAACATGCGCAATACCTCAAAACCATCCTTGAACTACTTAGACACGAGGAGCTTTACGCCAAATTCTCTAAGTGTGAGTTCTGGATTCAAACCGTTCAATTCCTTGGTCACGTGATCGACAGTCAGGGAATTCACGTTGATCGGTCAAAAATCGAGGCTATCAAAGACTGGCAATCGCCAACCACTCCAACCGAAGTACGGCAGTTTTTGGGACTGGCCGGGTATTACCGGCGATTCATTGAAAATTTCTCCAAGATAGCCTTACCACTCACGATACTGACCCAGAAAGACAAAAAGTTTGACTGGACTGATAAACAAGAGTCGGCATTCCAACTCTTAAAACAAAAGCTTTGCAGTGCTCCTATTCTATCGTTACCCGAGGGCACCGATGACTTTGTGGTATACTGCGATGCTTCTCATCAGGGTCTCGGTTGCGTACTTATGCAACGAGACAAAGTCATAGCTTATGCTTCCCGACAGCTCAAGATTCATGAAAAGAATTACACCACCCACGACCTCGAGTTAGGAGCCGTCGTTTTCGCCCTCAAAATTTGGAGACATTACCTCTACGGCACTAGGTGCACAATCTTTACAGACCACAAAAGTCTCCAACACATATTCGATCAGAAGGATCTCAACATGAGGCAACGTCGATGGGTAGAGTTGCTTACCGATTACGACTGCGAACTCAAATATCATCCAGGCAAAGCAAATGTCGTTGCTGATGCCCTCAGTCGAAAAGAGCGAGTGAAACCACTTCGGGTCCGAGCACTCAGTATGACTATTCACAACAAATTAAACATTCAAATTCTCACTGCTCAACTCGAAGCCTTAAAACCCGAAAATGTCAAAGATGAAGCCTTGCGGGGCATTGATAAACAATTCGAAATTAAACCTAACGGGATTAGGTATTTCTCAAACCGAATCTGGTTGCCTAAATTTAGGAACCTACGAGACTTGGTGATGGATGAAGCTCACAAGTCCAAATATTCTATCCATCCGGGATCCGATAAAATGTACCACGGTATCAAGGACTTCTATTGGTGGCCGAACATGAAAGCTGAAATCGCCACCTATGTCAGCAAGTGCCTTACTTGCTCCAAGGTCAAAATCGAATATCAAAAGCCCTCTTGTTTACTTCAACAACCCAGTCTTCCTGAATGGAAATGGGAACAAATTGCCATGGACTTCATAACCAAACTACCCAAGTCCTCGAGCGGTTGCGATACCATTTGGGTGATCGTGGATCGTCTCACAAAGTCTGCTCACTTCATAGCAATTAAGGAATCCGACAAAATAGAACGCCTCACCAGAATCTATCTGAAGGAAATTGTGACCAAACACGAGGTTCCAATCTCAATTATCTCGGATAGGGATAGTCGTTTCACTTCACAATTTTGGCAATCACTTCAAAAATCCCTGGGTACTCGACTTGATATGAGTACCGCATATCATCCTCAAACCGACGGCCAAAGTGAATGAACAATTCAAACGCTAGAAGACATGCTACGGGCCTGTGTAGTAGACTTCGAGGTAAACTGGGAAAAACACCTACCATTGTGCGAGTTCTCGTACAACAACAGTTATCATACCAGCATTAAGGCTGCACCTTTCGAGGCACTTTACGGTCGTAAGTGCCGTTCACCAATTTGTTGGACCGAAGTGGGAGACAGCCAACTCACTGGTCCTAAAATCGTTCACGAAACAACTGAGAAAATCTTCGAAATTCAAAACAAACTCAAGGCCGCACGTAACCTCATGAATACAGTCGGTGCGTTGGTTAGACCAAAGGGCATTACTTGGGATTCGTAGTGCCCGTATCGAGTTCTGAAAGCAGTTTTTGGAATATCGATGTCGCGAACTCGTAACTGATGATATCCTGATCGCAGATCGATTTTTGAGTAGACACTTGAACCTTGAAGTTGGTCGAACAGGTCATCGATTCGAGGGAGTGGATACCGGTTCTTGACAATTAACTTGTTCAACTCTCGGTAGTCGATACACATTCGAAAAGAACCGTCCTTCTTCTTGACAAATAGGACCGGAGCTCCCCAAGGTGAAGAACTCGGCCTGATAAATCCTCGTTCCAGGAGTTCCTGTAATTGGGTGGACAACTCCTGAAGTTCGGATGGAGCTAAGCGGTATGGTGCTCGGGCCACAGGCGCAGCACCTGGTACTAGATCGATTGAGAACTCAACCTGTCTTTGCGGTGGTAGACCAGGTAGTTCTTCGGGAAAGACTTCTGGAAAGTCTCGAACAATTGGAACATCCTCAAGTCGCTTCTCCTCCGACTTTTTCTCCATGATGTGCGCGAGGATTGCTGGATAACCCTTTCTCAGAAACTTCCGGGTTTTTAGACAAGATATGATGTTAAGCCTCGTCCCACCGGTCTCCCCCTGTATGACCAAGGTTCTACCGACGGCGAAAGGTATGCGAACAATTTTGTCATGGCAAATGATTTCGGCGCGATGTTTGGATAACCAGTCCATGCCCACGATGACATCGAAACTTTCTATCTCAACGGGCATAAGATCTATGGAGAAGATTTCGTCGGCTAGATTTAAAGTGCAATTAGGCATTACACTATCGGTTTCTATCAACTTGCCATTTGCTAGTTCTACGGTGTACTTAACGTCTAAAGCAACAGGTGTGATGTCAAGTAGAGGGCAAAATTCATCGGAAATAAAACTTCTATCGGCACCAGTATCAAACAGAATAGAAGCAGTTAAATTGTTGAGGAGGAACATACCCGTGACCACATTTGGGTCCTGACGGGCGTCCCCTGAGTTGATCACGAAGGCGCTACTTTTGGCGTTGTTGTTGTTGTTGCGGTTGTTGTTGCGGTTGTTGTTGTTGTTGTTGCCCTTATACTTCAATTTTGGGCACGAATCCCTAAAGTGTCCTGGGTTCCCACATTCAAAGCAGGACTTAGGTTGTTGGGCATTTTTGTTAGGGGGGTTGTTGTTGGATCTGGGGGCTCGGCAATCCTTAGTCGAATGCCCGTACCTCCTGCAGTTGTTGCAAGGGGTCCTGCACTGACCAAAGTGGTGATAGTTACACTTGGGACAATAAGGCCTGTCCCCAGTGTAGCTGCGGTTGGATTCAGAGTTGGTAGTGTAAACTTGGATGGCGTTGTTTTTCTTGTTTGAGTTGTGGCGGTGTTCAGTGGATTTGCGTTTGTTGTTGGAGGATGAGGTGTTGGAGGTCTCACGGCTGACAACTAGGGCCATGAGTTCGTGGGCCAATCGAATGGCACTCTCAGTGGTGGTTGGTTTGGATGAGGCGACATTTCCCTGGATGCTCTCAGGGAGGCCGCGGATGTATCTCTTGATGCCCTTACTTTCTGGTTCAACCAAACTCGGGCATAGTAAAGCAAACTGCTGGAATTTGGTGGTATATTCAGCAACATCATTTCCCTGCACCGCTAGGTGCCAGAATTCCTCCTCCAGCCTGTGCAGCTCTTCTTCAGGACAGTATTTTTCTGTCAGTTTCTTCTTCAGTTCGGCCCAAGGAAGCTGATTTGCAACCTCAAGGCCTACAGAGTTTGCGTGGGTTTTCCACCACGTGAGTGCACCTTCCTGAAAGGTGTAAGCAGCGAATTTGACCTTGTTGTTCTCAGTGCAATCGCAGAGACTGAAAACAGATTCCATACGCTCAATCCAACGGATCAAGCCAATGGCACCTTCCGTGCCCTTGAAATATAGAGGTTTACAGCTGAGAAAGTCCTTGTAGGAACAAGGCTTGACAGCAGGAGTGGTGGTGGTGGTATCGGCTGTTTCCTCAGTCGTTCGGGTTGAATCCCGAGCGACCAAGGCGTCGGCTACGGCCCGAGTAACGGCAGCAGCGAGTTCAGCTTCACTATAACTCTTTTTCTTCGGCGGCATGATTCTTCAGGAAAAGAAACAATAGGTACGTAAGAAATTGTACCAGAATGATAATTGTGGTGGATGTATGTATTAAAGCGACAATATACACATCACAAGTATAATAGTTCTATAATATAGATTTAAATCGGACGAAATTGTCAATTGATATTACGTTGTTAAATGAGTACAGACAATTTCAAGTTTGTTGAATTCAAAAGTTACAGACTTAGATATTGTGCCAAAAGTGCCGAGAATTGTTTCATCCGGTCAATTTACATTAGTCCTACGAAAGCGTTATGGAGTGCAGATACAGCCTAAGCTAATTCTGACGAAGATTGAGTTGTGGCATTAAGGCAGTGAGACGGTCAACGGACTCTGCAAGTCGGCTAACCATTCTGAGTGCCTCCTCGGTTTCCCTCAAGCGTGTCTCACACTGAGTCAACCTTGCTCGCAGGACAGTGATTTAGTTTTGATTGTCAGTCACTTGATTATGGACGATCTCCATGGTCTCGATGGTTTCACCCACTCGATTTTCGAGAACGTCCATATTGTTGATAGCGTTTGCATGGTACTCAGAGACCTGAGCAACTTGCCCCATTAGGGTAAGTGTCCAGTTTTCACGGGTCTCTTGCAACTCGATGTCCATGTCACGCAGTTGTTGCTCGTGACGGTGTAGTCTAGCGGCCAAGTCCGTTAGTGTGAATTGATTGGGGTATGGGCCCGCTCGAGGCAACCTGGGGTTCCTCCTAGCTACCCTTGAAATTTGTGATTCGTACGGATGAGAACGGGATGAGTTGGGTGGTGTGTTTGCCATTCTGAGACAGAGTGTTAGCAAATGTGAGGCCTATATTCATATAATACGTATATAATATAGCCTAAGATTGTAAGTGAGGTCTATTTATGTATATATACGTATATCACATAATAACCTATTGAGTGTCTAGCACAGACATGTTTTTAAGTCCCGTTTCTCTCGAGGTCAGAGTCAACTAGTGTATCCTGTTTAGCCATAACTTCCTTCAGATCTTACATCATCTTTGTTTAATTGTACATAGATGATCAAGCTATGTTAAATTAAATTCGTATGCTGAAATCCCTGAACTGGTTATACCTAATAGGGGATACTGCCTAACGGTCATAGTCTAGGTCCACTAAATGCAACCTAGTTCACTATAACCTTAGGCTCTGATACCAATCTGTGACACCCCCAAATTTAATGATTTGCGGAAGCTCGATTTGGGTGTCACTAATCAATATACAAAGCACGTAAGATATAATGAACGACCACTATATGCGTCGTTTTAAACTTGCATTAATAAAGTAAATGTTTACATCAAAATAATGTTACATTAGCACGGTTCCTGAAATTGAGAGATTACATAGCATAATTACTTTTACAAAATATAATAATGCGATCAAATCTATAATTGTATGTATGCTGACTCGAGCTAATAATCCCTGCTTGTGCAGTCAACCTACTGCTGGGTACCTGTGATACATGCTAAAATGGGTCAGCGAAAACGCTGGTGAGCTCACAGGTTTGTATGTCAATGTATAGTTGTAAGAACCGCAAGATTTATATCGAGTTTAAAATGCAATTAAGCACAATAAAAGTTATACAATCCATGAGCACATAGTCTGAGCTTAACTTGATTTGTCAGGCCCAATTAAGGAAACCTTACTTGAAGTGCCTCCTACGAGTGTCTAATCCACACTCGTCTTCCCAAATGCTAATACATCCGTTTGACTGGTTAGTGCGTGCTAACCCGGATGAGGATTGTCAATCCCATATGATATCATATACTAACATTCACGCTAAAATATTAGAAACTATGCTATAGAGGACTTTAAATTGATTAGTTTGAAACTCATGTAGTATTTGAAAGTTGGCACTTGCGTTCTACTTGTAAAACAAAACATAGCAGTAATATCACACCCCTAGTTGTAAAATAGTGAAAATGGGGCCATGAAACACACCTGAGTCTTGAAAGTTTGAATTAATAAATTGGATTGATTTGCCTTGAAGTGTAGTCCGAATACTTGTAACCTGAAGGTGTCCATGACACGCGATGGTTATTAATTGTTTAGGCATCTCGAAAGACTACCTTTGTAGTTGTTTGTCCAAATTACCCCGATTTGGTTGATTAACTTGTATGTTTGATAACGTGTACGGCCCGTTGGTGATTAATTGTAATAATAATCTTGATGTTACCACATTGATTTCGAAGCGTTATACTTGAAAAACAAATTCCATTATGTTTGAAAAGTTGTATCGTATAAGTGTTTTGAAGTTGTTCAAGTTTGACACTTGGTGAAAAATGTGCTTACGGAATCTAAGTACGGGGGTCCGGGGGCAGCGCCCCTGGTTAGCGGGGTCCAAGGGGTGGCAGCCCCTGGCGGGGTCCAAGGGGCAGAGCCCCTGGCTGGGGTCGAGCTTGGGAAATTTTTATTTCTACTATATTGCTTTAAGGAAAAACGCATCTGGACTTGAATTTGGGTGAAATCAAGTGATAAAATTTAGGGTCTCGACACTTAGTAAAAATATGTGTTTTCTAGTTTCTGTTTTGTGCGACGTTGGGTGCGACGTCGCAGGCCCTGACTGCGACGTTGAGCATGGCGTCGCTATGTGCGACTTTCGCAATTTAATGCGACGTTGTGGGTGGCGTCGCTATACGCGACGTCGCAATTTAATGCGACTTTGTGACTGACGTCGCACCATGCGACGTCACGAGGGGTTTTGCGACGTTGAAGCTGACGTCGCATGAATCTGGGTCCAAATGCGACGTTATGGTCCGATGGCTAGAAAATGTGTCGAAAATGAGTTTTCCGGTTTCCTTTCGGTTCAAATCTTTTACCCAACCCTTATATGGACATATTAGACAATTATAAACCATAAACATGTAAAAATAATCGAAAACGGAGAGTTTCGGGTTTTTGTCGGAAACTTACAAAGTGTTGGATTGAAAATCCGAAAAGATGAAAGTGTAGATCGTGATGAGAGGAACGTTTTTCTCCAAACGAGTATGGTGATCCGAGTGCGTTTTGTGCTAGTTTTTGGTGATTTTAATGGGGTGGAGGTTTTACAAATTAGAGAGAAAAGGGAGGAGAGAGAGAAGAAGTAAAGAAGAAATGAAGAAGAAGAAGATGGTGGGAGGTGATTTTGGTGGAAATCCCCACCATTTTCAGTCTACGCCCAGCGCTCCGTGTGGTGTTCGTTTTCCCGATTATTTAAACGTTAAATATTTATTTTATAAATTTAATTTTTCGTTTTAATTTACAAAAGTTTATTCAATTATTTTTATTGAAGTATTTTTACTAAATATTTAGAATTCACATTATAAAAGGTGATTTGTTTCGTTTTGTTTGCGCGTTTACATTTTTAATCGCGTATACATTAATTGTGTAATAAAACTTGGATACGAAATATTACTATAAATAATATTTTGAATAAAAATGGAGTTATTAAATAATATTTGTATTACTTAATAAAATTGTTCACCAACGTCCGTATTTATTGTATCGAAATTCATTCGATTTGAAACTCGTACGATTTAAACAAACCGCATAATTGTGTAGATATATATTCAACAATATATATAATAATTGATACATTAATTAGCCTAACACAGAACTAATTACATGTATTAATACTTGTTTAGGCACTAAATTCTAGTCCTAAATTGACGGTTGTCACATTCTCCCCCTGTTAGAAGAATTTCGTCCCGAAATTTATGTTGAAGTCGTGTTTGATGTTGAGTCATTGAAGAGTTGAGGATACTTGAGTCGCATTTGATCTTCTCGTTCCTAGGTGAATTCCGGACCGCGCCGCGAATTCCACCTAACCTTGACAATGGGAATACGACTTTGTTTAAGTTGTTTGACCTCACGGTCCATGATTTCGGCGGGTTCCTCAACAAAGTGAAGTTTCTCGTCAACTCGAATTTCATCGAGTGGAATGATAAGTGTCTCATCAGACAGACACTTCTTCAGATTTGAAACATGAAATGTGGGATGCACGCTGCTGAGTTCGGATGGCAGCTGCAATCGATATGCTACTGGACCAATTCTCTCGAGGATCTCGAATGGTCCAATGTATCTGGGGTTTAACTTCCCTCGTTTACCAAACCGGATTACGCCTTTCCAAGGCGATACTTTGAGTAGTACTCGATCCCCAACTTGGAACTCGAGTGGCTTGCGTCTCATCACACTCGAATCTTGAATTACATTTACCGCATTCCTTAAATCCTAGTGAGATTTCTAGGTTATGATTTCTTTAGTTTAATGATTTGCGGAAGCTCGATTTGGGTGTCACTTTTGGATATATGATATTTATAGTAGTTTAATCACTCAAGTTCCTAAAAACAATATTACAAGAACTAAAACCTAGGACAACTTGCAGTGTAATGTATTACTTATATATTCCATACTAAATACCTAAATTGTATTCCAAATACCGACCACCCTAAAACAATTATAAATGTAAAGACACATCAAAGTAATGAAGGAAAACTAATGCATATATTGATATTAATACTCAGTATTGTCTACTAACATCAAAATTGACTAATAAGATGAATGTAGCTAATATTCATTACACCGTATATTAATCGAAAAATTATATTCAGCATAAAAACAGGCATATCACGTATATAAAAATGTATAAAAAACAAGAATTTACAAGAAACAAAAAAAAAAAGTTAGAGCACTTACTTGAAATATCTATATAAACATGTATGTGATTGTAAATGCGCACAAGAACTATCAGCAATAAAGTAATCTGAAAGTAAGGACAAAACCCTAGAATTGAAAATTATCAATTCATAAACTGTATCAATTAGGATCGTATGTTCAATTTATGATGTATGAGGAATCGTGAATTGAGTAACGAGAATTGAGGAATCGAGAATAGACAACGAATTCGAAGTTACAAGAACGAATTGAGGAATCGCGAACATGAGTAACGAGAATTGAATTATGAAATACACTATGTGAAATACAGATATTACCTCGACTTGAATTAATAATAATGAATATTTAGTTAAATCAAAAAATATAATGCAAAAAGTCTAAATTACCCTTATCCCTGTAATATGACTTGAAAGCTGAGAACAGAGGAAAAGAGCGCTGGAATTTAAACAAGCAACAGATCGGACGATGGATAAGCTACTTCCCCACTTCCCTCAAGATTTGTACTTCCCTCTGAATCCTCCCACTATATATATATATATATATATATATATATATATATATATATATATATATATATATATATATTAAATAGAAAGTGTTTTATGTAATGCCCCCACCCATGTTTAGAACCTTCAGGCTGCGGACAAACTGGGCCGTTACAACTTGTGAGTTTCACCTGTGTGACCGAAAAATGGATGTGACCGAGAAATGGGTGACGAGCGTTGGGCTACGAGTTTCGGAGTCGTTGGCAGGGTCGCGTGGTTGTTGAAAGGCGTAGAGTGACAGTGACGTGTAGCTAGGTTGTTGTGTGTTAAATCGACCAAATTTCAAACGCTGATAACGTTATAACTGGAATGAGTTGACATGCCAATTATTAAGAATAGAAAGCTCGAGACATGACATATATGTTTGTCCAGCTTTTAACTCAAATTTCTCCTTTAAAGCCTTCTTTTGCTTTGTTGAAAATAAAAAACCATTACATGTTTAATTTCAATATTATGTTGTCAATATCTATATCCAATAATTTGAATCTCTCACGCACATTTTACTACGTAGATTACAATTTTACGTACTATATAATAAATATTATGCGTTAAACATTTCATGCGATTTTCATTTGTATCCTAATACTTCATATTTAAGTACATACAAAAACCAAAGTTTTATTTTAACTATCACTAACCTATTCAAACTCAATATACTATTGCAAACTCATTATTAGTATTTTTAAAAAAAAAACGAGCAATAGCTTCCCTCTTGATTATTTTCTAATATAAAATAGATATCCCATGTATTTATTTGATACTAACTTGTATTTATATCACTAATTTATGTAACCTAACTTTTATATCAAAGAACAATTATATTTAATTATTATGTAATGTGTTTGTAGATTATGATTATATGTATATGTATTAAGCTCATGATGTTTCTACACAAAGAAAAAATGAAAAAAAAGTTATGCTTTGTGAATTAAAATGCTAAAACCGACAATTCCTTTTAATTACACTTAAATGAATGATACGTATCTTATGACCATAAAGGATTAACGAGGCATTATTGTAAATATATGCCGATAAAGGAAAAAAGTAAATGTATTTCCTTTAGAGTTACACGTATATATAGAATATATAAAAAGCAGTTCTTATTTTTTTATTTGACTATGTTACATGTGCTATCGGGACGCTCGCATTGTATAACTTTCGATTTTTTACATCATATTATTTAGGGATAATATTTAGATTTATTAGTAAATATATTTAACCAGTAGTTATTTTTTTTAGTTTGATTTAGTTATAATTAAGATTAGATTTATTATTTATCAAGCTTGTTTATCTATTAATATAAGATCTTGTAATATTTTATTCAATTATTAAATAACCATTTTCATTATTTTACAAAAATGGCGCATAAGCTATTCGAGATGAGTATTTTGATACTCGAGCTCGACTTAACGGTGAAACAAGTAGTTCGAGCTCGAGTTCGAGTTCGACTTCACTTGAAGTGAATCAATTTCGCATACATTCTGAATTGATCTTGAATGGCTAGTAAGTCAGCTCCACTCGATTACATCATTCATATATAATTCTTGTGGAATAACGTATTAACTTTGTTACGTTGCATAGTGTATATAGTACGAACACTTTATATAAATGCATATATTGTCTTTAACAACCTGTGTATTGAAAGAATTATGTGCATAATAATTATATTTAATTTATTTAATCCAATAATTAAGACACCAATGGGTCATATTAATGCATCATCGACGGATATGTACGAGGATAATTAATTAAGGATTAATTATTGATGTGACGTAAAAAGTCATGTTTTTAGAAGCTTTATTCCCCACATTTTGGACCTTTCTTTAGTAAAAACATTCCAAAACAATGATTATTTATTAAAATTCACTAAAGTGGTTCAAAAGTAGACGTTATGGTAAAAATCACTGAAAACACTCTGAAATCGCACAAAATACAGCATTTTAATATAGGCCGATTCTTCCGACCTCATTTTCCTGTCAAGGCACACCTCCTAACTTCTACCATCTGTTGTATAGGTAAAATCGAGACGGAAAAATCTGGAATCAAGTGAAACGGCCAAAGGACGGAGAAGACACTGCACTTTCAGAGCCACTAAAAGTTATTTCGGCTACGTCTGAGCTCTACATACCCAATTCCTATGATATTGGCATCATTAGAAGCGTAACGGAATTACGAAACCACAGGCGAAAGAATCAGGTCAAACGGACACATAACGAAGGAGATACGGACGTTTTAAGCAACGAACGAAATCAGACGAAGCCCGTATACGGCCATAGGCACCGTATACGGCCATATACAGACCGTATATGGCCTTGTATAGACCGTATACGGCCCTATACAAGCCATATACGGCCCCTGCACCCCCATATTGTGCTTCGTTTGCTTGTACGTGCTGCTTCGTGAGTTGTACGTGCGATTTAATGCTTTGCCTATAAATAGTGGACACCCCTCACTTCACCAACATACCATTTCTCTCATTTTCATTCTCTCCCTACACTTTCTCTCTCACACACATCACTCTCTCTCTAGTTTCTCTCTCTAGAAGAGTTTCTCTCTCTAGAATTGAGCTAGTTAGAGAGATAGTTAGGTAGAGGTAGGTTTTAGCTTTTGTACGGAGTCACTCCAAGACATTGTATTCGCGAAGATCTGTCTGTAATAAATTCGTATCAGGTTCTATTTATATATCTCTTACTTTCCAGTTTTAAACATGTGTTGCTTTGTTTATGCTTGTTTAGGATTGTATGCTAGATATGTAATGTTAGGCTAGACATTTCTTTGTGTTTACTATGATGTAGTTATGTTAGAATAGTCAATATGTTTATGCCATGCTGTTACTCTGCCCGTGTTACTTTAAACTGTGTATGAACTCATAAACTGAATCTCGAATGTTTATCTATCCAACCTATGCTGTGGTTAGAAGCTTCCTGCTAGAACTTGGCCAATTACTAGTGGTACGTTCTCTACCTATTCTATACTTGATGATCAATGAACTTGGTATGGCTGTGTTCTCTAGATTGAAACAAATCCCAAGAGACACGGAGCGTAGGATTAGAGATAGGTTAGATTCATGTTTATCTGTTATATATCTTTGAGAGAACTTTCGGGATATCTATGATCTGATTATTGGTTATCTGCTATGCTAGGATTACGGTGTTCTATTATGTGTCACCTATCGCATGTTCTTGTTTGATTGTTGCCTTAGGAATGATGCATGCTAGAGTTATTCTCCTGGTTCATATCAGTAACTGTATAATTAGGTTTTCAGACACAGAATATTGGTTTACACAGTAGATTAACATGCATGGAATAGTTGTGATGATTTATATCTGTAATGCTGAACAATTTAACTGATCGTTAGCCCGATTATCCCAACTTGGTCCGCGGGATTATTCCCCGTTCGTGTTCTTGTTCAATCAACAATTCACGCTACGATACAGACGTCTCTGATGACTGTGACTGGGGATCAGGATTCGAGGATAGTCGTCGGTTAAATTGGTCTGTACATTTGGGAGAACTTCCGGTGTATTTGACTTCTATAACTGCTATCCACGTGACATATTAATTATCTGATTGCGGACAACTCTACGTTAGATATTTAATAGGCTTGTAGTTGTAGCTCATTAGGATATAGGAAATCTGCGAGAGTAATGTGGAACCCTAATTAATGTAACGGAAAAACCGTAAAACGCCCTATTACTCGGTATAGTGCTGGAAACACCAATTGGTGGAGTACAAACGTATGGAAGCCACGGAATGGTCGTAGGTACAATACTTTGCATTAATTATGTTTCTATCCTCTCCGGATTAGTCATCACATCTAGTAGCCTTACCCTTGACTATTCATCAATAACATTTAACGAAATCATAGTAAACACTCGCTTATCCTCTGTTGACCGAGTCTCCGTACAAACCTCTTTTGTTTTATTTTCTTTATTTAAATTAGTATTTAGTTATAAAAACCAAACCTATCCAAAAACTTTTAAAAACCCTAGTTGAATCTCCAAAGATAATAAAACTTCCTAGACTCCCATGCCCGTTGTAGTTTGAAGAACGACACCTGAGTCATACATACCACTTGCTGCCCTCTTAGGTCTGTCAGTAGTATACAACTTAGGATTCCCCTGCTCTATAAATTTAAACCCTGTCCGCGCATCCTGGTTGGTTTGTTCAACGACCGGATTAAAACCCGTCCGACCACTGGAGGCACAACAATTATGTAGAGAAATTTATAATTAGTGATTATGTTAAACTAATTATAAGTTCAGAGTTTAATTCGCAAATCTTGATTAACTTGTTGGACAAGATTGGCTTACCTATAAATATAAGAGTTAGGGATCAAGATTAGGTTAATACATATGATGAATGCCAAAATGTGCTATTTTATAGTACTAATTACCCCCTAGTTTGATTAATTTCTTATGCATTTTATTTGAATTCGATACTCATTTCGTTCATATTTGCATTTAGGAATTATTTGGAGCTTGAATCGGAATATAACCTGAAAACGCGCGAGAATTGAAGAAAAGAAGTTAAAATGAGGAAAAATGAAGATTGAAGGTCGATGGTGAAAAAAGCTGGGAAAAGTGATCCATACGGCATATGGAATCCATACGGCGTATGGATGAAGTGAGTCGGGCCGCCAGAAGACGCGGGTCAGATCCATGGGCTTTGCAATCTATACGGCGTATGGAAATCCATACGGCGTATGGATCGCTTCGGCAGAATCCCTAAAAACCTCATTTTGCCCTCATTTTACACACAACTCAACACTTTTCTTCCAGTCGATTTCTCTGCTCAAGAACCCTAATTCCAGTGACTTTTGAAGGCAAATGATCCAAAAGAATTGAAGGCTTTCATTCGCTCAATCATTGTTTCGGTTTTTCGGTTCGAATTCATTACTTATTTTCATTTGAATATGATTATGATGTTGATTTCAATTCTGATTTTCTGCTATAATATGAGTGGCTAAGTTCTTATTTCAATTGTTTAGATGATAATACTCAGATGATGATTTGATTGTTGAATTGCGGATTATTTCGGTTTTTATGAATGTTTATATGTTTACTTGAAGATCCATGGTTAATTATTGATTGTTGATTATAACCTAGCGTGATGATCTGTTGATTTATGATTGAGTTCTCTATTGATTGGTCATTATTGATGATTGTTGATTTTAATTGATAATTATCACTAAATAGATTGAGTTTGATAGGCTAGGGTTACTTATGATCAATGATTGGTAATGAACATGATAACTATTATTAGTTATAACTTTGTTGATTCAAGTTACGAAAGTAAATCATATAAACTGTGTAGTTTTAATCTATAACACAATTCGGTGGATAACGTTAAATTGAACTGTTAGCGGGTTGAAAACAACTTCATATCTTTCTTGATTGTGTTTAATCAATTAATCTTGTAAGGATAATTGGTATATTTGTCATGTCACAATAAGATCCAAATATCTGCAATTCAATAAAGTGATAATCAGAGTATGAGGAAAATAGTCTAAACAATTGTATTTCTTTTACCATTTGAATTTAATCTTTTATTTTAATTAAGTTATTCTAGTATTTCTTTATTTTATAATTAAGTTTTATTTAATAAATCATTTCTTTTATAATTGTTACTCATTTGTTCGACCGGAACTAAAACGTCCCCACTTTACTACTTTAATTAATTGTAGCAACTTTCAATTTGTTGATATTCACATCCGTTCCCTGTGTTCGACTCGGACTTACTGAGCTATACTATATATGATCAGGTATTCTTGCCTGTGTTGTGTATAGTAAGTTAGATATTTTCCATTTTAAAATAAAACCCCGTTTACACGACATCAAGTTTTTGGCGCCGCTGCCGGGGAGCGGTTTGTTTTAATTTGACAAATTGGAATTTGATCTGTGTATATTTTTATTTAAGTTCAGTTCTGTTTTATTTATTTTTCGAATTTTATTTTTTTTTGTGTTTAGGGTTGTTTAGTAAGTAATTCATTTAGAGTCTTGTTCTACTGATTCGGGAATTATATCACAGGAAGTTTATGACCCGATCAAGGAATCGTCATCTCGCTGATCCTTTTGAAGATCCTGAAAGAGTTTTTCGTCAGAGAAGACGGTTTGCTTCTGTACCACCCAACTCAAGTTTACACCACAACCTTCCGTCGTATTTAGATGGGGATTTTGGAGAGTATCTTCGGTCCTTATTCGAACCTCTGATCAATCAGGCAGACCCAAGAGACGCAATGGCAGAAGATATCGCCAACATAACGCTCGAAGAGTATTCGAGTCGGATGCGTAATGACCGTGGCACTGGAGTAGTAAGGCCAGCGATTGCACAAGATGTGGAGTTCGAAATCAAGGGACAGTTCCTCAAGGAGCTTAGGGAGAATCCTTTCCGAGGAGAAGAAAGGGAGGATGCTAATGATCACGTGGAGAAAATCGTTGAGATAGCCGATATGTTCAACGTTCCTAACATCACACGCGATCAAGTTATGCTCAGGGTATTCCCAATCACACTCAAGGGAGCTGCTAAGAGATGGATTCAAAACGAGCTAGCTGGATCCATAACCACATGGGAAGAGCTTCGCACGAAGTTTCTGAAGATGTATTGTCCTCCTTCCAAAACTTCAAAGATGATTGACGAGATCAGAAATTTCAAGCAGGAAATGGATGAGTCACTACACCAAGCTTGGGAGAGATATAAGGACCTGATGCATAAGTGCCCGCAGCACGACCTGAACGATCAGCAAGTCGTGAGTATTTTCTATAAAGGAGTGGATCGTGCCACGAGACAGCAACTGGATTCCCAAGGGCCTATTCCCAAGAAAGTCCCTCGTGATGCTTTGACTGCCATTCGCGACCAAGCGAAACACTCTCAGTTATGGGATGATGGCACTTCTAGACGAAAGAGGTCTGTGAATGATGAAGATGGATTTGCAGCCATCACCGCTAAGCTAGATAACATGGGCAGAGATATCAAAAAGGTTACTTAAACTGTCCATGCTATCCAAGTGGGATGCGACAACTGTGGAGGAAGCCATTTAGTAAAGGATTGCCCCGAGACGCGAACGGGAGAACAGACTGAGGAAGTCAAGTATGGAGAAGCTCAAGCACCATATCGTCAGGGCGGTGGAAACTTCTTCAGGAGACCATACCAAGATGGAGGGCGACCGTTTCGCCAAACTCAACCTGGATTTTTCACCAAGGAGCAGCCAGGTGCCTCATCTTCAGACAAGCAAGCTAATTTAGAAGAAATGATGGGTAAGTTTATCACGTCTAATGAGAAATTCATTACGAGCTCTGGACAAAGAATGGATGCCACCGACGCTGCATTGAGAAACCAAGGAGCTGCGATTAAGCAAATTGAAGGGAATGTTTCCAACATAGCCAAAGTTCTTCAAGAAAGATTCCCTGGGACCCTACCTGGATACACTGAGACCAATCCACGGGATCAGGCGAAAGCAGTGATCACCCGGAGTGGAAGGGGTTTTGAAGACCCCATTCCAAAGAAGAAACCTGTTTCTCAACCCCTACCGCAGAAAGAGAAGGAAGTAGAAGTTGTGGAAAGTCCCAAGGTGGACACTGAGGCTGAACAAATTGCAAGAGATAAGCAATATGCTAAGGAGCATGCACCGCCGCCACCTTATCTAGCAGCTTTGAGAAGAGGGAAAGATGATGCTCAATACCACCAGTTCCTAGAGAATCTGAAGCAACTGCACATTAACATCCCATTTGTGGAAGCCATTGCTCAAATGCCAAAGTATGCAAAGTATCTGAAGGAACTTTTAACTAATAAGAGCAAGTTGGCAGAGGAAACCACGGTGACGATGAACGAGAGATGTTCAGCAGTTATGCAAAATAAACTTCCACCGAAAATGAAAGACCCTGGGAGTATTACCCTTCCTTGTCTGATTGGAAGTTTAGACCTTACTCATGCATTGGCTGACTTGGGGGCAAGCATATCAATAATGCCTTATACTATGTATGCCAGACTTAAGTTGGGGGAACCAAAGCCAATTAGAATGTGCATTGAGTTAGCAGATCGTTCAGTTCAATATCCTAGGGGTATGGTAGAGAATGTGCTAGTTAAAGTGGATAGGTTTGTTTTTCCGTGTGATTTCATCATTCTGGACATGGTTGAAGATAAAAAGGTACCTATCATTTTGGGAAGACCTTTTCTAGCCACTGCAAGGGCATTGATTGATGTTCATGATAGAAAAATCACTCTGAGGTTAGGAGAAGATGAAGTAGTGTTTGATGTCAACAAATCAATGAGATATCCTGCTGCAGTTGATGATACTTGCTACTTTGTGAGTGCAAGAGAAATGACTGATGATGAAGAGTTCCTTCAAAGTCTCATGGAAGATGAAGATCTAGATCCCATGATTCTGGAGGGATGGACGGGAAGCATAGAAGCAATTAGATATATTGAAGAATTCGATAAAATGCTTGAGGAGTTAGAGTTCGAAAGTGATGAGGAAGTAGAAGGTGATCAGCCAACTGAGAATGAAGAATCGGTTGAGACTAATGGTATTGTAGTCAAGAAAGAGACTCGCATCACTATGCATGGGATTCCCTGTTCACGAGAAGAGGTGTTGGCATGTAAATCTTCTTTCGAAGAACCACCAAGGTTAGAATTGAAAGATTTACCGACTCATTTGGAGTATGCATACCTACAAGGAGAGTCGGATTTTCCAGTTATCATTTCATCCAAGCTATCAGCAAACGAGAAAGAAAGTCTGCTAAAAGTTCTGAAGGAACATAAGCATGCTATAGCATGGACAATCGGTGACATCAAGGGAATTAGTCCATCATATTGTACGCACAAGATCCTTATGGAGTCTGATTTCAAACCAGTTGTGCAACCATTAAGACGATTATTACTTTTTAGACGGATTCTTCGGGTACTTCCAAATCCCAATTTATGCAAATGATCAAGATAAGACTACTTTCACCTGCCCATTCGGAACTTTCGCTTATCGGAGAATGCCATTTGGTCTATGTAACGCACCCGCTACATTTCAACGGTGCATGATGGCAATATTCCATGATATGGTAGAAGACAGCATGGAAATATTCATGGATGACTTCTCTGTGTTTGGAGATTCTTTTGATAAGTGTCTGATGAATCTAAAGAGGATGTTGCAAAGGTGTGAGAGTTCCAATCTCGTTTTAAATTGGGAAAAGTGTCATTTCATGGTGCGAGAAGGAATTGTGTTGGGGCATAAAATTTCGAGAGCTGGTATTGAAGTTGATCAAGTGAAGATTGAGGCAATAGCAAAGTTACCTCATCCAACAAATGTTAAAGGAATACGAAGTTTTTTGGGACATGCTGGGTTCTATAGAAGATTCATCAAGGATTTTTCAAAGATAGCACGTCCTATGAACAAGTTGTTGGAAAAGGAAGCTAAGTTCGAGTTTTCAAAGGAGTGCCAAGATGCGTTCAAGATTTTAAAGGAGAAATTGGTATCTGCACCAATTATGATAAGTCCGAATTGGGATCTTCCATTTGAATTGATGTGTGACGCCAGTGATTACGCTGTGGGAGCAGTTTTAGGTCAGAGGGTTGATAAGAAGTTTCAACCTATTTATTACGCAAACAAGACTTTGATGAGTGCACAGGAGAATTACACTACGACTGAGAAGGAATTGCTTGCTGTTGTTTTTGCGTTTGATAAGTTTCGCTCTTACCTGGTCCTGTCAAAAACGGTTGTTTTTACTGATCACTCTGCATTAAGATACTTGTTTGGAAAACAAGATGCAAAACCAAGGTTGTTGCGATGGATTTTGTTATTGCAGGAGTTTGACATTGAGATTCGTGATAAGAAGGGAGCAGAAAATCTGGCTGCAGATCATCTGTCAAGACTGAAAAATCCAGAATTGGATAAGTTGGATGAAACGGAAATTCGAGATAAGTTTCCTGATGAAAGCTTGTTGAAAGCAATTCTGAATGAATTTCCATGGTTCGCGGATATTGCAAACTTTCTAGTTACAAAGACTCTGCCACCCGGATTGGACTTCAACCAAAGAAAGAGGTTTTTCTCATCTTTACGGTATTACTTTTGGGAAGATCCATATCGTTTCAGACAGTGTGCTGACGGAATTGTCCGACGATGTGTAGCTGGAGAGGAATGTGATATTATCTTAGAGCACTGTCATGATGGTCCGGCTGGAGGACATCATGGTCCAAACTACACTGCAAGGAAAGTGTTCGAGGCAGGTTTTTATTGGCCAACAGTTTATAAGGATGCATTCAAGTATGTGAAGGAATGCGATGCCTGCCAACGTACTGGGAGAATTTCAAAGAAGGATGAAATGTTGCAAAATCCAATTATGGTAAGCGAGATTTTTGATGTATGGGGTATAGACTTTATGGGCCCGTTTCCACCGAGCAATGGAAACAAATACATCATTGTGGCTGTGGACTATGTTTCTAAGTGGGCCGAAGCAAAGGCATTACCCACAAATGATGCTCGCGTTGTGGTAAAATTTCTTAAGCAGTTATTTTCGCGCTTTGGAGCACCAAAAGCTTTAACTAGTGATCGAGGAACACATTTCACAAATCTGCAATTGGAAAAAGTGCTGCAAAAGTACGGAGTTAGACATAAGTTTTCAACTGCTTATCATCCACAGACGAGTGGTCAAGTGGAAGTGACTAATAGAGGGTTGAAGCGTATTTTTGAACGTTCAGTTGAAGGAAACCCTAAGAATTGGTCATACAAGTTGGATGATGCATTATGGGCAGCACGAACAGCATTTAAGTCGTCAGTTGGAACAACACCTTATCGCCTTGTTTATGGAAAAGCTTGTCATTTACCTTTTGAGTTAGAGCATAAAGCATACTGGGCTTTACAGAAGTGCAATCTTGATGAGAAGTTAGCTGGAAAGGAAAGAATGGAACAGTTGAATGAGTTGGATGAATTGAGAATAAATGCTTATGACAATTCGAGATTGTTTAAGGAGCGAACTAAGAAATGGCATGATGCTCGTCTTAAGTCGAACCATACATTTGAGAAAGGTGATAAAGTTATGTTGTATAGTTCGAGATTACATTTGATTCCAGGAAAGTTAAAGACACGCTGGACTGGCCCTTTTGTTGTTGACAAGGTTTATCCGTTTGGAGCTGTTGATTTGCAAGGACATTCTGGAAAAATTTTCAAAGTCAATGGAAGTAGAGTGAAGAAGTACTATGGTGATATAAGGGACTCCAAGCGTGATTTGGAGATGGATTTGAATTAAGTGGTGAAGCAGGATGTCGAGCTTACCGACGTGATAAACAAAAGCGCTTTCGGGAGACAACCCGTTATTTTGTTAATTTGTTTTCTGTTTTATTGTTTTTGTTTGCAGGTTTAAACTTTGTGGGTGTGTTCTCTGGAAACCCTCACGAGACTACAACTCGTCCACTCGGGATACCGAGGGGTTTAAAGGCTTATTGCATATGCTAAATGCAATCGTGTTGCCTACGGAAGTGTGCTATGTATTTTATTTCTGAATGAAGTCCTTCACGCAAATTGCCTTCAAATCAGGGGAGTTTTCTGTTTCACTTCTTTTCTATTCCCTTTGTTTTTATTTAGTTTTTATTTAGTTTTGCAATGAGGACATTGCATGTTTCTAAGTGGGGGATGGGGGAAAAGAAGTCTAATTGTCCCTAATTTATGAATGGTAGCTATTGAAAAATATTGAGGTTAAGAGGCATTCTACGTGTTAGTCATTTTTCAACCCAAATTTTTGTTTTAAATTTGTTTTCTATGTAAAGTTTAGAAATCTTGTAACACAATTTGGGAATGCAAAGAATGAAATAAATTTAATTTTTATATATTAGATAGTTCATCTTGTGATGTATCGATTGGCAATCTTTATGAAGTTATTGAGCTAATAAGAAATGTAATGAATTAAGTAGGAATTATCCTATGAGGATCTTTTAGCAAGGTATGACCTTAGTCTTAATTCTTGTATGATAGCGTGTTATAATCCATAATTTTGGGATCCTAATAATCATCATTTGGGAATATATTGGGTGTTGTCTCCTCTGTTGTACGAAAGTACAGACCTGGTTTCCGTTATAAATAAAAATAAATGAGTACAAAGGACTCATAAATTGAAAAACCAAAGCCAAGTTATGTCGCTCTGTTGTACTAAGGTACAGACCTGTCACCAATGTCTTGGATTGAAAAATGATTGATTTATTTGGATGTTCATTATTTGGAGAATTGTGGCACGTTATCTATATGAGAGTATTTTTCTGTTGAAAATCAGGGGTAAGGTCTGCTAGAATAATAATAAGTTAAGCTCAATCTCTGAAATTTAGATTGTTTAAGTGGACAACAATATCGGTAATCTGAGTGAATTATCTTTTATGGGTAATAATAATCTGTTAGAATGGCTTCCCATGTAGAGTTTCTTGATTGCTGAGTCTTAAGGAAGAATCGATTTTAAGATGAAAATTTGGTTTGTCGAATGCTGTGTAGTTTGTAAGTCCTTTTATCCATTGTTTGCCGTTCATATTTAAAGTTTTGAATTCTTGAATTACTAGTCTACTTGAGGACAAGTAGGATTCAAGTGGGGGATGTTTGATGAACGCCAAAATGTGCTATTTTATAGTACTAATTACCCCCTAGTTTGATTAATTTCTTATGCATTTTATTTGAATTCGATACTCATTTCGTTCATATTTGCATTTAGGAATTATTTGGAGCTTGAATCGGAATATAACCTGAAAACGCGCGAGAATTGAAGAAAAGAAGTTAAAATGAGGAAAAATGAAGATTGAAGGTCGATGGTGAAAAAAGCTGGGAAAAGTGATCCATACGGCGTATGGAATCCATACGGCGTATGGATGAAGTGAGCCGGGCCGCCAGAAGACGCGGGTCAGATCCATGGGCTTTGCAATCCATACGGCGTATGGAAATCCATACGGCGTATGGATCGCTTCGGCAGAATCCCTAAAAACCTCATTTTGCCCTCATTTTACACACAACTCAACACTTTTCTTCCAGTCGATTTCTCTACTCAAGAACCCTAATTCCAGTGACTTTTGAAGGCAAATGATCTAAAAGAATTGAAGGCTTTCATTCGCTCAATCATTGTTTCGGTTTTTCGGTTCGAATTCATTACTTATTTTCATTTGAATATGATTATGATGTTGATTTCAATTCTGATTTTCTGCTATAATATGAGTGGCTAAGTTCTTATTTCAATTGTTTAGATGATAATACTCAGATGATGATTTGATTGTTGAATTGCGGATTATTTCGATTTTTATGAATGTTTATATGTTTACTTGAAGATCTATGGTTAATTATTGATTGTTGATTATAACCTAGCGTGATGATCTGTTGATTTATGATTGAGTTCTCTATTGATTGGTCATTATTGATGATTGTTGATTTTAATTGATAATTATCACTAAATAGATTGAGTTTGATAGGCTAGGGTTACTTATGATCAATGATTGGTAATGAACATGATAACTATTATTAGTTATAACTTTGTTGATTCAAGTTACGAAAGTAAATCATATAAACTGTGTAGTTTTAATCTATAACACAATTCGGTGGATAACGTTAAATTGAACTGTTAGCGGGTTGAAAACAACTTCATATCTCTCTTGATTGTGTTTAATCAATTAATCTTGTAAGGATAATTGGTATATTTGTCATGTCACAATAAGATCCAAATATCTGCAATTCAATAAAGTGATAATCAGAGTCTGAGGAAAATAATCTAAACAATTGTATTTCTTTTACCATTTAAATTTAATCTTTTATTTTAATTAAGTTATTCTAGTATTTCTTTATTTTATAATTAAGTTTTATTTAATAAATCATTTCTTTTATAATTGTTACTCATTTGTTCGACCGGAACTAAAACGTCCCCACTTTACTGCCTTTAATTAATTGTAGCAACTTTCAATTTGTTGATATTGACATCCGTTCCCTGTGTTCGACTCGGACTTACTGAGCTATACTATATATGATCAGGTATTCTTGCATGTGTTGTGTATAGTAAGTTAGGTATTTTCCATTTTAAAATAAAACCCCGTTTACACGACATCAACATACAAACCCTAAACCCTCACAAGTTCTCTCTCCCTCCTCTCTCTTGGATCCGGCCGAAATCCACAAACCCCAAAACCGAACTTTCGGTTTTTGGTTTATTCGATCCATACGCACTTACGTGTGTATCGTTCTTGATTCGGTTTGCACATTGTTACTAAGTTGTAGTAAAGATAACGTATAACCAAGAGATAAACGACTAGCGGTTATATCCATAAAGATGACAAGTATTGGTACGAACGCGTTGGCACCTCCAACAAAAAAGCAAAAGATAGTTCATACCGAGCAAGTCGTTGTAAGTTGTTTCTTTCGTCTCGTACTATTAGTTGATTGATTTATTCCAAGTATTTGGATCCGCGGTAATGGGTTTATTGTTTTAATTATTTTCCGCATATTATTGTTTTAATATTTAATTAAAAAGTAACCGGTAAAAACCCATCAGTGGTATCAGAGCCGCTTATACATCTTTAAATCATCAAAGATACATGATTTGCTTAATTTTGATCCGTATAAAATTATGAGAATTTAATTTTGGGGTTTATTAAAAATCGATTTATATGTATGTGTATGTGTGTTTCGATTTTTGTGGATAACTATTATTATTGTAATTGTTTGTATTATAAGAAACCTGATCTTGATTGATAGGGTTATGTGAATCCTAGTTAAGTCGATTGGGTTTATGGTTTTGGTGATACTCACCTTGGCCGAATCCAACCCAACCCCTATTGGGATTTCGGTTGATGATTCGCTAAGAAGGTTTTAGAGTATAGTCTCAAAACTCGTTATTACAATAATTGTTAATTATAATTAATTGAAAATAACTGTTATTTTAATTTAAATAAATGGATCAAAATACATTCATGTGTATTTGAAAGTTAATATCGTTAAAGTTAAAAGTTAAAGATTAAGCCTTTTGGCACACTTGTTATTTAATTTATTATATGGGAATGAGTTTGCATTTATTGCATGTTATATGCAAACCGATTCCTATAATTGACAAAAGTTAGAATCTTACCTATGTGACATGTTTGTGGTACATAGCCAAGCCAACGACTAAATATTGCATGTTGTGTGTTGTATGTAATGTTGTGGTTGTTTATTGTTTTATGGTATGAGGAGGCCTGCGTGCCGATTTACAACCTCTTTTTGATTATGTAATTTTTAGTTTTAAAATAGATAGGTTAGAGTAGTTTATTTTAAATTAAATGTAATCAAAAGACAAACAAGCGGAGCAATTTTGGAGCATATGGAGCACGGAGCTTATTTGGATGGAAACATCAAGTGGAAGCTTTTGGGCTTCATCAACGCCAGAATTGTATCATGTTTGTCCCATAGGAAAGGACCGTTTAATTCATGTTGGCTCACGAATTAAACAATTAGTTCTGGTTGGCTATGTTACCGGTTTTATGTTTTATTTATTATTATATAAATGCGTAGTTGTGGTATGTTTAAATATTAAACAAATGACACGAACATAAAACCATTGTTTTTACATTGTTAAAACATAAATTTTAAAATAGTTATTTGATAATGTTTTAAAAAAATTTTTAAATAAAGACGTATTATAAATCAACATGATTTATATATAAAGCATATAAATATATTTCTAAAAGGTAACAGATATGTTTTAAATATTGGTTATTTAAAACTAGAAAATATTGGGAACACGATTTAATTGAAACGTGAAAGAACCCTATAAAATTAAACCTAAAGCGTCCTCCATAAAGGGACATTCATACTGACCCCAACTCCATATCCTTTGCCGCCTACGCGGGTGGGTATGGTTACACTTGGGTTAGGGTGAAGTGTGAGAACCGCGATATCCACTTGAGAAGATGGCTGGATCTCTACAGTTTCGATATGGTACGGTTTATTGGTGATTCGAGTTGAGAACTTCGCCCTAGACGCGTGATGAGGTTAAAACATGCCCGGCTCAACCGGAACCTCATAAAGTCTAGGAGTTGTAGGAATACAATTGATGAACGCGTCATCTACCTAAAAGCTATTGCTATGTCATTGCAGCCATCGTTGAGGGCATACAATAGTGGAATGTCGGGTCCTAGGCTAATAAGTCAAATTTAGGGTTGTTTGATTTAGTAGAAATAATCAATACTAAATTATGAATTTGTTTTATTTTCTGTAGATGACAATTAACAACACAAAACAAATGATACTTCTCCCTGGTAGTCTTCATGAGCGTTACAATGCATATTGTAATATCAAGGCGCTTAGGATGGAGAAAGGGCAGTCGGTGAACGATTATTGGACGAACGTTGAAGTTGTCTTGAATCGTTTAAATGAGCTTCACTATGAAATCCCTACGGATTGCATTTTGCTACAGTTGTTTGAGTCATTAAGTGAGGACTTTAAATCCTTTTGCTTGATGTATGACACTAATGACGAATCAACTATATCAAAATTCTATAAGGATTTGTTTACTTATGGGACGCAAAATGAGTTTAACATGGTATTCAAAGGCTTGAACTTTGAAGATGATGATTTTGATGACTTGCCTAGCATTCCCTGCCCCACATGTGGGAATGAAGATTTATGCGATTGTGTGCTTGATTAGGAGGATATTGAAATGGATGATAATTTTGATTCTGGTATGTTTATGATTGTTTGTCTTATGACTTCTTTTGATTCTTGGGTATTAGATACCGCATGTGGTAATCACATCTGCAATAACTTGCAGGGTTTTGAAAGAAGTAGAAAATTGGGACAAGGCGAGTTAAGTTTGCGCGTTGGTGACGGAACAAATGTTGGTGCCGAAGCCGTGGGAATTTATAAACTTGCCCTCCCTACGGGATTAATTTTAGAACTTAATAATTGTTACTATGTTCCTAGAATTATTAAGAATGTAATTTCGTATGACTTGTTGGTGGATAATGGTTTTGATATTATTTCTAAAGGAAAGAAATTTTTGGTTTATCGCAATAATGTTTTTTACTTTAAAGCTATCTTCCAACGTGGTTTATATACTTTAGAATTACATTCCTCTTCTAGTACAATTCTTGATATTAATGCTAATGTTGATGTTAACAAAGCATATCTTTGGTATTGTCGTTTAGGCCATATAAATGAGAAGCGCATTGAAGAGCTCCATAAAAATGGACTCTTGGACACTTTTGATTTTAAATCATTTGATAAGTGCGAATCTTGCATTTCTGGTAAAATGACAAAGGCACCTTTCAAAGGAATGAATGAAAGGGCCAATGACTTATTGAAAATCATACATACTGATGTGTGTGGACCTTTTAATCATGAAGCTAGAGGTGGATACCGTTACTTCATTACATTTACTGATGATTTAAGTAGATATGGATATGTTTACTTAATGAAACGTAAATCTGAAAGTTTTGGTAAATTCAAAGACTTTCAAAATGAAGTTGAGAATCAATTAACTAAGAAGATAAAGAAGCTTCGGTCCGACTGAGGTGGAGAGTATCTAAGCAAAGAGTTTGAGCGTTATTTGAGAGATTGTGGAATTGTCTCACAATTGACTCCTCCATATACACCACAATTGAATGGAGTATCCGAACGTCGGAATCATACTTTGTTGGACATGGTACGATCTATGATGAGTCAAACGGATTTGCCTTTATCCTTTTGAGGACACGCACTCGAAACAGTGGCATATACACTAAACCGTGTACCATCTAAATCAGTTGTAACAACTCCGTATGAGTTGTGGTATGGTAGATCTCCAAATTTATCATACATGAAGATCTGGGGTTGTAGGATACATGTTAAAAGACCTGTAACCGATAAACTTGAGTCTAAAACTGATAAATGTATATTTGTTGGATACCCCAAGGAAACTAGGGGCTATTATTTATATAATCCAAGTGAGAATAAAGTGTTTGTATCTCGTTATGGATATTTTCTTGAAGAGGATTTCCTTGACAAGAAAACTGATAAAAATAATCACCTCCTTGAAGAAGTAGAGGATGAACAAATATCACATGAAACGATGATACCTATTCAACATGATGATGTTGATGATCAACATGGAGATGTTGATAATCAACATGGCAATGTTGACACTACTGAGACACCTAGTCTTCGAAGATCCGACCGGATGCGTGGCGCACCTAGTAGGTATGTCTATGTCATTGAAGATGATGGTTTGCAAGAACAAACTTCTTACAATGAAGCAATGTCTAATTCGGAATCTGATAAATGGCAAGAAGCCATGAAGGCTAAGATGCAATCCATGTATGACAATCAAGTTTGGGAACTTGATGAACTTCCACCCGGTGGTAAAGCTATTGGGTGTAAGTGGGTTTTCAAGAAGAAAACTGACATGGATGGTAAGGTACAAACTAATAAAGCAAGGTTGGTTGCAAAAGGTTTTACTCAAACTCATGGTATTGACTATGATGAAACTTTTTCACCCGTAGCCATGCTTAAGTCTATTAGGATTCTAATGGCCATAGCTGCGTACTATGATTACGAGATATGGCAAATGGATGTCAAAACCGTCTTCCTTAATGGGAACTTGACTGAGGCTGTGTATATGTCACAACCGGATGGTTTTGTGGATCCTAAAAGACCTAAAGGAGTTTGTAAATTGCTTAAATCTATTTATAGATTAAAGCAAGCATCTAGGAGTTGGAACTTATGTTTTGATGGGAAGATAAAGGAGTTTGGTTTCATCAAAAGTGAGTTCGAACCGTGTGTCTATAGGAAGTTTAGTGGGAGCGACATTACCTTCTTGGTTTTATATGTAGATGACATATTGCTCATTGGAAATAGTACTGACATGCTTAAAAGTGTTAAGTCATGGCTTAGTAAATGTTTTCAAATGAAGGACCTTGGAGAGGCAGCCTATATTCTTGGAATCAAAATTTTGAGAGACAGGAGTAAAAGGTTGATTGGACTGAGTCAAAGTACATACATTGACAAGATCTTGAATAAATTAAAGATGGATGAATCCAAGAAAGGGATGATTCCGTTGTCAGCTGGATTGGTTCTTACGAAGAGTCAATGTCCCGAAACTGAAGAGGACAAAGAAAACATGAAGGGTATCACATATGCTTCTGCAGTGGGATCTATCATGTATGATATGTTATGTACTAGACCGGATGTCGCATATGCTATTAGTGTTACGAGTAGATTCTAACAAAATCCGGGAATCAAGCATTGGGGAGCTGTGAAGAATATCTTTAAGTACTTACGAAGAACTAAAGATATGGTCTTAACTTTTGGTGGTGAGAAAATGGAGCTCAAAGTGATTGGTCATACTGATGCGAGTTTTCAAACCAACAAAGAGGACTCTAGATCGCAGTCAGGTTTTGTGTTTATGTTAAATGGAGGAGCAGTAAGCTGGAAGAGTTCAAAGCAAAGTTGTAACAACCGCAAAAATTAGGGCCAATTTAAAACTTTCCTAAACACGTGCTTATTACATGTATTTAATATAAATAGGATTAAATACGATAATTGCTTACTATATATATATATATATATATATATATAGGTGATATATATATACACGTATACGATTCGTTCAAATCGTATGAAACTACAATTGTACAAACATACGGACGTTGGTAGAACAATTATTAAATTATGTGGAATAATTTAATTACGCAAATTACTACTTTATATTATGTTGATAATATAACAAACACGCACGTTTTGTTTAAAACATTACAGATCTCTACGAAAACGCGACCAACCGACAAAAACAAAACAAAGTTATATTTTATAACTTAAAAACTAGTAGTTAGATAAAATACTCCGACTAAATTATCGAATAATATCTCGTATTTTAAAACGTATAAATAATCGCGTATAAAATGATTTTAACGTTTAAACGACCGGGGAAACGAACACCGCACGGAGCGCGACACGGGGAACAAGTTTGGGGCAACCCACACTTCGGTGGGCCACCCCACCAACCGGCCAAGCAAGGGGGACAACACCCCCATGCTTTTCTTTCCCTTTCTTCTTGCATACACAACCCACAAACACACATACAATCTCTATAAACTCTCCTCTCTCTCTCTCTCTCATGGTTTCTCTCTCTCTCTCTAAACCGCCACCCAAAACACCCTAAAAACACCATTAAAACACCTCAAAAGGCTAGGCTCGTTTGGAGAAAAGTGATCACGACAACGAAAGCAACAAACCTATCTTTTCGGTTTCTCGATCCGACAACTTTGTAAGTTTCCGGCGACTCTCGAAACTTTCCGATTTTGATTATTTTTGTTGCATGTTGTTCCCCTAGCTTTGTAATGTCCAAATATATAATTAAAACTCGTTTTTGAAAACATTATCGAAAAAGTCGGTTTTGGTCATTTTTAAGAAAACGACACCTCGAACACTAAAAAAGCCAACAAATAATTTTTATGAACTCCTTGAAACATTTTAAGACTTGTGTAAAAAGTTTCGGGTCAAACCGAGGTCGTTTGACCCAAAAACCGAACTGAAAAACGTAACAGCCCCTTGTGTTGCATCAGACCAAAAATCTATGTGACACAAGGTTTGTGTCGCATAGAAGCATAAGACACAAGTATTGTGTCGCATAAAACATAAGACACAAGTATTGTGTCGCATAAAACATAAGACAAAAGTATTGTGTCGCATAAAACATAAGACACAAGCACTGTGTCGCATTTAGTGTCGCATTAAGTTGCATATCATAAGACACAAGCCTTGTGTTGCGGAACACAAGCGTTGTGTCGCATATTGTGCCGCAGACATGAGACACAAGCCTTGTGTTGCGGAACACAAGCCTTGTGTTGCGGAACACAAGCCTTATGTTGCGGAACACAATCACTGTGTCGCATTTAGTGTCGCAAAAACCCAAAAACAGAAGCCAAAAACATTCTAAGTGTTTAAAAATCACTTTTCAACAACCAAATCAAATACGATACGATTTATACATGAAAATACTATACTTTTGGAAGTATACACCAATACTCAAATACATATAAGATTACACTTATTTAAAACGCGAGATCCCACTCGCGCACATACACGAGATTACACTCGAACACCTATGAGATTTCACTCATACACTCTAGGGTTACACCCACTCGGATTTACATTCACTTGAACGTTACACGTTACAATACAAACGTACTTGACAACTATACGATTACAACAACTGCATAATAATAATAGATGAGATTATTATTACACTCCGATACCAACGGGCCGTACAACTTTGCTACAAACTACAACTTACAAACAAATACAAATGTACAAACAACAAATGGACATTAACTAGTTTGGGAAAAACTAGCATGGATACCTTACAAGTATTCCATTTACTTACTAAACCTCATGCGTGTTAGGACGCTAAAGGTTGCTAGTCAGGATACTATACCGCTTACTTTCTGCAACGTTTACTAAGACTCAGGTGAGTCTCACATCCCCTATTTTACTGTTTTTCACTCAGGGGTGAGATGCATTACTTGTTTTACATGAACACACATATTTACTTGCTGGCATGATTTATGTACCTTACTGATTTACGGATACGCCAATTGCATTAGTTTCGTTTAATCCAATGAAGGCCTCCTAATCATAGTTGTTAGTTATGGGATAAGCGCAAGTTTTAGTATATGGATCCATATGGGACTGACAATCCCCGCCCGGGGTAGCACGCACTACCACGAACCGTTACTGTAGAAACGGGCGTTTCTTACTCGTTTCATATGAATGTTTTTGGATTAACATTCACGGGGGCACAATATTTACGGTAAGTTAAGCTTCAACTATGATGGCTCATGGCAAGGGTATCAAACGATTAGCATGACCTGCAATCACTACTTACTTACTGGCTGGCTGATGTTTTACAAATACAACTGTTACTTGTGTGTTCAAACTATTTACTTACAAACCTGTGAGATTCGCCAACCTTTTGATTGACCGTTTTAGTAATGCATTCTCAGGTACGCAGCTTTAGATGGATGCCCAGCAGGATATGCTTATTAGCTCGAGTCGCATGCATTTACAAGCTTGGAGATTTTCATACATTACTTTTGTACTAGTTGTTATGTAATAGAATCTCTAGGAAACTTACTTGAACTCGAGCTTGTATTTTGAATTACTTATGTACTAATGTAATAACTTTTCGAACGTCTCATATAGAGTCGTTCACTGTATCCTTTGTGCTTGTGATTATTGATTAGTAACACCCAAAAACTCACTTCGCAAACTATTAAATTTGGGGGTGTTACAGATTGGTATCGGAGCCTAAGGTTATAGTGAACTAGGTTGCATTTAGTGGGCCTAGACTATGACCGTTAGGCAGTATTCCTCATTAGGTATAACTGGTTCAGGGATTGCATCATACAAGTTTAATTTAACATAGCCTGATCAACTATGTACAATTAAATGAAGATGATGTGAGTTCTGAAAGGGGTTATGTTGAACAGGAATGCACTAGCTGACTCTGACCTCGAGAGAACCGTGACTTTTACTTGTTTGTGCTAGACACACACTAGGCTATTATGTGATATAGATAGATATACATATATAGGCCTCGCCTTCCGACATATTACTCTCTCTCGACACCTGTGAATTCCGCTTTACGGCATACACCAAATAACGACAACTTGACCCTCGTCATCCCATTTCTGAGCCAACTCTTATGATTTCACATAACCGACATACCTCCGAAGGCTGAAATTCCTTCCCTGCCATTTTGTAGAATTATCCATTGGAAATGACACACTTCCCGTCATGCGGCTACACGTCATACAACGAATAAATTAACGACGGACAAATTCAGTACTCGTACCTCGATGAAGAGATAGCTCCAGTGGAAGGACTTGAGAATCACGGTTTCGGACTCGTAGACATTGAAGAGTACGAAAGAATACGGGATCAGGCTGAAGATCTGGATGGCCGTAACTTGGAGCTGCAACTGAAATGCAAAGCTTATGAGATGGAGTTAAGGATTCTGCAAAGGTCCATTCATGAACGAATCCGAGACTCTGTTCTCTATTTGAAGGAAGTAACTACTCATCTGAATCAACGAGTAACGGCATGGATCAAATGGATGTACCTACAAGCTACCGGAGATGCTTTGGTTTATCCTACCCTTCGACGATACCAAGATATGCTAGAAGCTCGTTACTACCCCTACAATCTACACCAAGAATAGACCGACGATAGCTATGACCGTAGTATATAGCAGTTAGGCATGTATGTAATAGGTCTTAGTTAGGACCGCTAATCCGATGGTTATATTAAAATCCCATCACATTTTGTAACTTATCTTGCTTATCTGGATGTTCAAATTCCCGGCACTCTTGTAAACTGTAAACGCATGTAATCTTTTGAACTCGTATGTTTTAATTTCAACCATCTTATTACTTTTGTTAAACTAGCAGCGTGTCAACCTTTGGCGTAGTTTCTTTGTACTTACTAGATCATCACGATCATAATTCTTGTTCAAACCCTCACATGTTCTTTATTTGTTGTTTCAAGGAACATGCCTCCTCGACGACAAGTCACGCTTAGCGAAACCGAAATTCCAAATCTGATTGCCCGTAGTGTGGCCCAAGCCTTAGCTGTCCGAGCAACCACTCCTGGTAGCGAAGATACGGCTAACAATGCACCGCAACCCAAGCCCTGCTCCTACAAGGACTTCCAGAACTGCAAACCCTTGAGCTTTCAGGGTACTGAAGGAGCGATCGGTCTAGTACGCTGGATCGAGAAAATCAAATCAGTATTCCTTATCTGCAACTGCACTGAGGAGGACAAGGTTAAGTTCGCCGCCAGCACTTTTTCTGACACTGCTCTCACCTGGTGGAACACCTATGCTCAGACTGTGAGTATCACGAATGCTTACAAACTTCCATGGGAAGAATTGAAGAAGATGCTGAGGGGCGAGTACTGCCCCAGAGATCAACTGAAACAACTAGAAGTGGAGTTTTGGAACCACAAAATGCAAGGTGATGACATCACCGGTTACACCAACCGCTTTCACCAACTAGCACTTCTATGCCCATCCATGGTTGATCCTGAGTATAAGAGGATCGAGAAATACGTCGACGGACTTCCTGATAGACTCCAAGACCTAGTAACTTCATCCAAACCGGGTTCTATTCAGAACGCCATTCGTATGGCCCATGAACTGACGGCTAACTCTGTCCGCCGTGGCCCAACTTCCACCCCGTCTGCAAACAACAAACGCAAATGGGAAGTAAGCCCCAACCCATCCAACCAGACCTCCAACAAAAAGCTTGTAATCGTTAATGCCGATGACTCGAAGGCTTACAAGGGGAGCAAGCCTTACTGCTCCAAATGTAGCTTTCATCATAATGGCTCCTGTCCCTTCTCCAAATGCAAGAAATTTGGACATCTGGCTAAAGACTGCCAAACCAACACTACTGGAACCGATACTCCTGCACCCAAGACCTGCTATGAGTGCAACGGTACCGGGCACTTCAGAAAGGATTGCCCAAAGGTAAAATCGGGAACCAACTTTGCGAAAGGAAGAGCTTACGTACTCAACGCTAGGGAGGATTCCCAAGACCCGAGACTTATTGACTTGCTCAACCCGGGTACGCTCATTATAGATTACCTGAACTACTTCCCGAAAATTTCTCGTCTAATGCCTTTTATCTGATTGTCTCATATTCCGTGTATACTTTCTTAGATCCTAAGTACCCAATAGGATTAAGAAACGACCGATTACTACTTCGAACAAATTTCGGGACGAAATTCTCCTACCAAAGGGAGAATGTAACAACCGCAAAAATTAGGGCCAATTTAAAATTTTCCTAAATACGTGCTTATTACATGTATTTAATATGAAATATGATTAAATACGATAATTACTTACTATATATATATATATATATATATATATGTGATATATATACACGTATACGATTCGTTCAAATCGTATGAAACTACAATTGTACAAACATACGGACGTTGGTAGAACAATTATTAAATTATGTGGAATAATTTAATTACGCAAATTACTACTTTATATTATGTTGATAATATAACAAACACGCACGTTTTGTTTAAAACATTACATATCTCTACGAAAACGCGATCAACCGACAAAAACAAAACAAAGTTATATTTTATAACTTAAAAACTAGTAGTTAGATAAAATACTCCGACTAAATTATCGAATAATATCTCGTATTTTAAAACGTATAAATAATCGCGTATAAAATGATTTTAACGTTTAAACGACCGGGGAAACGAACACCGCACGGAGCGCGACACGGGGAACAAGTTTGGGGCAACCCACACTTCGGTGGGCCACCCCACCAACCGGCCAAGCAAGGGGGACAACACCCCCATGCTTTTCTTTCCCTTTCTTCTTGCATACACAACCCACAAACACACACACAATCTCTATCAACTCTCCTCTCTCTCTCTCTCTCTCTCTCTCTAAACCGCCACCCAAAACACCCTAAAAACACCATTAAAACACCTTAAAAAGCTAGGCTCGTTTGGAGAAAAGTGATCACGACAACGAAAGCTACAAACCTATCTTTTCGGTTTCTCGATCCGACAACTTTGTAAGTTTCCGGCGACTCTCGAAACTTTCCGATTTTGATTATTTTTGTTGCATGTTGTTCCCCTAGCTTTGTAATGTCCAAATATATAATTAAAACTCGTTTTTGAAAACATTATCGAAAAAGTTGGTTTTGGTCATTTTTAAGAAAACGACACCTCGAACACTAAAAACGTCAACAAATAATTTTTATGAACTCCTTGAAACATTCTAAGACTTGTGTAAAAAGTTTCGGGTCAAACTGAGGTCGTTTGACCCAAAAACCTAACTGAAAAACATAACAGCCCCTTGTGTTGCATCAGACCAAAAATCTATGTAACACAAGGCTTGTGTCGCATAGAAGCATAAGACACAAGTATTGTGTCGCATAAAACATAAGACACAAGTATTGTGTCGCATAAAACATAAAACACAAGTATTGTGTCGCATAAAACATAAGACACAAGCACTGTGTCACATTTAGTGTCGCATTAAGTTGCATATCATAAGACACAAGCCTTGTGTTGCGGAACACAAGCGTTGTGTCGCATATTGTGTCGCATATTGTGTCGCAGACATGAGACACAAGCCTTGTGTTGTGGAACACAAGCCTTGTGTTGCGGAACACAATCACTGTGTCGCATTTAGTGTCGCAAAAACCCAAAAACAGAAGCCAAAAACATTCTAAGTGTTTAAAAATCACTTTTCAACAACCAAATCAAATACGATACGATTTATACATGAAAATACTATACTTTTGGAAGTATACACCAATACTCGAATACATATAAGATTACACTTATTTAAAACGCGAGATCCCACTCGCGCACATACACGAGATTACACTCGAACACCTATGAGATTTCACTCATACACTCTAGGGTTACACCCACTCGGATTTACATTCACTTGAACGTTACACGTTACAATACAAACGTACTTGACAACTATACGATTACAACAACTGCATAATAATAATAGATGAGATTATTATTACACTCCGATACCAACGGGCCGTACAACTTTGCTACAAACTACAACTTACAAACAAATACAAACGTACAAACAACAAATGGACATTAACTAGTTTGGGAACAACTAGCATGGATACCTTACAAGTATTCCATTTACTTACTAAACCTCATGCGTGTTAGGACGCTAAAGGTTGCTAGTCATGATACTATACCGCTTACTTTCTGCAACGTTTACTAAGACTCAGGTGAGTCTCACAACCCTTATTTTACTGTTTTTCACTCAGGGGTGAGATGCATTACTTGTTTTACATGAACACACATATTTACTTGCTGGCATGATTTATGTACCTTACTGATTTACGGATACGCCAATTGCATGAGTTTCGTTTAATCCAATGAAGGCCTCCTAATCATAGTTGTTAGTTATGGGATAAGCGCGAGTTTTAGCATATGGATCCATATGGGATTGACAATCCCCACCCGAGGTAGCACGCACTACCACGAACCGTTACTGTAGAAACGGGCGTTTCTTACTCGTTTCATATGAATGTTTTTGGATTAACATTCATGGGGGCACAATATTTACTGTACGTTAAGCTTCAACTATGGTGGCTCATGGCAAGGGTATCAAACGATTAGCATGACCTGCAATCACTACTTACTTACTGGCTGGCTGATGTTTTACAAATACAACTGTTACTTGTGTGTTCAAACTATTTACTTACAAACCTGTGAGATTCACCAACCTTTTGGTTGACCGTTTTAGTAATGCATTCTCAGGTACGCAGCTTTAGATGGATGCCCAGCAGGATATGCTTATTAGCTCGAGTCGCATGCATTTACAAGCTTGGAGATTTTCATACATTACTTTTGTACTAGTTGTTATGTAATAGAATCTCTAGGAAACTTACTCGAACTCGAGCTTGTATTTGAATTACTTATGTACTAATGTAATAACTTTTCGAACGTCTCATATAGAGTCGTTCACTGTATCCTTTGTGCTTGTGATTATTGATTAGTAACACTCAAAAACTCGCTTCCGCAAACTATTAAATTTGGGGGTGTTACAAAAGTACTGTAGCTGATTCCACTACAGAGGCGGAGTATATTGCTGCAAATGATTCTGCAAGGGACGCTGTTTGGTTGAAGAATTTCATAATGGATCTTGGAGTTATTCCCAGTATCTCCAATCCAATTGAAATCTTTTGTGATAATCTTGGTGCTGTGGTGCATGCTAAAGAACCTAGAGCTCATCACAAGTCCAAACACATACTTCGTAAGTTTCACTTGATTCGAGAGATTATCGAACGAGGTGATGTAAAGATACAACAAATTCCAACCGATGATAATGCTGCTGATCCATTAACGAAAGCGTTATCTCAAGCCAAGCATTACAAGCATGCTGAATTCATAGGCATGAAGTATCTCTAGGCTTATTATTATAATTCTTTATGTATTGGTTGAACAATTGAACTTTATTGAAATTCAAAGAGATGTTTTGTTTTGCGTATTTCTTTAAAATGTTCAATTATTTAGTATGTTTTAGCAATCCATGGAATTGCGCATGACGGATTCCAAAAACTTCCATAGCCTACTCGTTGTCGTGGGAATCACAATGGGATGATGGTGACTGTGAAATATTGGCCGAAATCTTAATTAGGACTTAAAGCATTAAGGTTGTCAAAGATTCATGGATATTTGATTTTATCAAATATTGGTTGACCCACTTTGAGTATAACTTCATGGACTACTATCATAAGTTAACTCAAGTGAGATATCCTCATTACATGAGACGTTATTTGCATTCAAGCTTAGTTAACATTGGGCTTAGGCACAGTCTAACGTTATGCGTAAATACGTAGCCATAACGGCTGGTTGCTGGGTTCAGTGGGAGCTAAGTGTAGAGTGGTTAATTGTCAAGATGGGATTTGCACCTCTTTTAATTAAGAGATATATTGTTAGGCCTTTGATGGTTAAAACTGAAGAATGCGTGGCCGCGCTCGGATAGTATTAGACTTCCGTCATTTTAAACCAGTTGAGACTAGATCAAGAACAAAGGAGTATTATTATGGTTGAGTAAAGTCCATGCCAGGCACTCTCGTAAATATCGTGTTGCAAAAGGATATGCTGCTCTTTTAATATACCGTTGTGAATAGGTGATTCAACTAAAATCATATGAGGTATAAGAGTTCTTATGACTTGGTCATCCTATGTGTCTTGCTAGGGACCGCCATAGGAAACTTAATAAGTTAAGTATAATCATCTATGCACAAGTGGGAGTCTGAAAGAATTATGTGCATAATAATTATATTTAATTTATTTAATCCGATAATTAAGACACCAATGGGTCATACTAATGCATCATCGACGGATATGTGCGAGGATAATTAATTATGGATTAATTATGTAGAGAAATTTATAATTAGTGATTATGTTAAACTAATTATAAGTTGAGGGTTTAATTCGTAAATCTTGATTAACTTGTTAGACAAGATTGGCCTACCTATAAATATAAGGGTTAGGGATCAAGATTAGGTTAATACATACAAACCCTAAACCCTCACAAGTTCTCTCTCCCTCCTCTCTCTTGGATCCGGCCGAAATTCACAAACCCCAAAACCGAACTTTCGGTTTTTGGGTTATTCGATCCATACGCACTTACGTGTGTATCGTTCTTGATTCGGTTTGCTCGTTATTACTAAGTTGTAGTAAAGATAACGTATAACCAAGAGATAAACGACTAGCGGTTATATCCATAAAGATGACAAGTATTGGTACGAACGCGTTGGCACCTCGGACAAAGAAGCAAAAGATAGTTCATACTGAGCAAGTCGCTGTAAGTTGTTTCTTTCGTCTCGTACTGTTAGTTGATTGATTTATTCCAAGTATTTGGATCCGTGGTAATGGGTTTATTGTTTTAATTATTTTCCGCATATTATTGTTTTAATATTTAATTAAAAAGTAACCGGTAAAAACCCATCATGTATAAATGATAAGGAATTGATGGTTAAGGAGTTGCAAATTGGTTATAGTGTTTTCACCGGAAAATATGGTGTCGCCGGAAAAAATGGTAGACTTAGTGGTGACGTCGGAGATTGTCATGTTTTGGACATGGAATTGATAGAGGTTGGTGGTTAGTGAAGTGTAAATTGGTTATGGTGGTGTTGCCGGAAAAAATGGTGTCGACGGAAAATTGAAGATGGTGAAGATGATGATGTGGAAAAAAAATGTATTGAACTTTTGGTGAGATGGCACTGACGTGGCAATGCCACGTCAGCTGCTAAAGCCACCTGAGCTAATTTTGACTTGTAATCAGGGTTTAAGGTTAATGACTACACACATTAGGAGGGATTAGTAAGTTGAGTACACACAATAGGAGTTTTGAAAGTATGATGCATACAATAGGATTTCATGACAAGTTCGATTCATTTTCAGACTATTTGCCCTAAATAAATTAAATGTGTTTTTTTAACAATTTATAAATTAGTACAAGTTATGTACACATAAAATCATTTCACAAAATAACATGTGATAATCATTTGTTTTCTCATCTAAAAGCTTTAATATCTATTACTCAAGAATTAAATACATTATCAAATATGATCAACTTCCATAAGACCACTACTTAACTAAAATTAAATATAACTAAGGGAGTTTTAGACTCGTAGTATATGAGTAGTCACTCAATGAATAAAGATTGTGACCGAGTTGAAATCGTATGAAGACATTTTTTTTACATTATATGTTAGGAGAATTTCATATTTATCTTTCTAAACTTAAATAAAGTCACATATATCGTAAATATAGTTTTAGTTCATAACTACAATAACTTAATTATATTCATAGTATGATTTTGAAGAAATTGAAACTCATCAAAGGAAAAAGAATTACAAATTTACAATTATTCCTTTAGCAATGGAATTTGACGGATTTTAACTCGGTCAAATAATCAACCAAACAATTAAACAATTGAATCTCATTTTCAATTTCATCAAATTTATATTAATTCGGTGAATCAAACATAACTGGAGTTAATTATATGATATAATATCTTAAAAGCTTGAAGCCGAATTAATATAATTGTCCCTACGTAGATTGTAGATGGATGGGATAGTTCATACTTCATTGTTCACTAGTAGATTACCCGCGCAATGCTTCGGTAGTATGACACCTTTTACGTAAAAGACGGGTTAGTTTATAGTGTTGAGTGATAAAACTTATTTTAAACTTACGTTTGACAGTTAACATGTGATAGTCATAATCGTGAGTGCTGAATTATGGATATGAATTATAATGAATTAGTGTAACACCCCAAATTTCGTAAATTTTGCGTTTTAAAATTTATAAGAGTCTAATTATTAATATTATTTTGTGTTGAGCAATTATATTTTAAATTGAGTAAAGAGTTTAAATTTAGAGAAAACGAGCCTCACGATTTAAAACTTTGATGCCAAGACTAGAAGGGTGCAATATTATAACACCCGCTAAATACAAGGACATTTTTTTTTTTTTTAAACATATCGGAAGCGCATCATTAATAGAAACCAGTGGATTGCCTACATACATTCCAAATAGCAATCCACTTATATACAAATCTTTAAAACTAGATTATTCTAATCATTACACACATTAAGTTTAGGTGTTATAGAAATCCCAATGTGTTGTTAAATCATTAACGTATCATCCATTTCAGAGTGAGCCTGTCAAACATTCCATTTCATATGTACTTCTTGCCCACCCACATACAGAAGTAAACCTGCAAGAAGTAATGAGGGGTTAGCACGAAGCTAAGTGAATAGATCCCAAGCTATCAATCTAACTCAGCTTAACACATGCCTATAACCAAGCAATGCACAAGCAACATAGAAGGATCGGTGGTCCTTGAGGTACCCTCATGCCGCGGATGGTTCCCCAAGTAACACTTAAAACCAACTGACGGCCAAATCAGAGGTTAAACCGATAGTTTGGTACTATTACTACACACGACGCAATTTCAGTGTCCAACACATGTACAAGGCACTTGCGAAGTCCTAGTAATAGTATCCAAACCCAACACATTAGTTGACCCCCACCAAATCAAATAGTCCACAACTATCATAGCACAATGGACGCCAATAATCAATCAAGGTTTAGCCAACATGCCAATATAATATTAATGCAATCAATGCAATAAACCAAGTTTACCCGTTGTAACCATGTTGTTACAACTAACTTAGACTGAAAGTCCAAGATCCACTCACCGACAATCATAGTCGTCCACTCAGTAGTCTAATGTCACTGAGTCTTCCGCGTATCTAAAACATTACAGAATACCAGAAGTTAGTAACTTGTCACAATGGTAATCTTATTATAATAAACAATACACGTTATAATCATATAACATATCGCAATGTCTCGTCAGACACTATATCATATCAACATGATAATAATTACCGGATAATCGAATATAATTATTAAATGGTAGCTTACACTTATGGCACCAAATCATAAGCACATACACATAATGATATACCATTTATTACATAATCTTCTAATTCCATATCCCTTATATCATGTTACACTTATATAACATATTTACAAGCTCATGATATCAAACCATTAAGTAACCACTGCTTAACTAATTACAAAACTTAATTAGCCTAAGTAACATGAACTAAGTCCAAAACATTACTAACACATATCATCAATCACTTAACATTAGCACAAATTAAGTTCGATGTATAAATCAATAACATAATAATCAACAGCTGAACAATAAGCCTGAAACAAAATGAATCCGCCCGGATTCAAGGGAATACGTTCGTGAATACGGTCCGGAATACGCCGGATTCCCCAATTTATAATTGAATCCGCCGGATTCCCATGACGAACAGCCCCTGTACCTGCTGTTCTAACCTTATACCCGAAATCAAAACCCCAATTCACCAAATCAACGTATCAAATCGATTACATACAACAAATAACACTTTAGAATACTAACCAACAACACATATCATCATATATCATCATCAATCACATACATAATCATAAACCCTAAATTATTAATATGTACACATATATATGATGAACACTCACAATTTAAAGATGATGATGATGATCTAGTGAAGAAGATGAAGCTATAGCAAGATCACAAGCAATCTTTCTCTCTTTTCTTTCTTTTGATTTTGATATGTATGTATGTGTGTGTATGTAAAAGAGATAGAGATGAGAAAAAGATCAAAAATAGAAAATGGGGAAAAATAAGTCGGCCACCACTCTTTTAACCAACTTCCACTAGTATAAAATAATACCCGCTCTAAACCTATTGCCTGGAACCCGAAAATACCCGCGAGGAAAAGTATTTTGTTTTACCGTCAGGTTCCACCATTTAAAACAAATATTATTTTATTAGTCACAATAATTCCTGTGACTCTTTCACCTATTTATTTTTAAATAAACTAACAATAAATTTCCTATCTCATTTAAATAATTATTTAAATCCCGAAAATAGTATAAAACTTCTAGGCCCGATTTGCGGATGTTACAAATCTCTCCCCCTTAAAGAGATTTCGTCCTCGAAATCTAATCATCCTTAATTAATCTAGGGAATTTAATCACATCATACCTCGTGTGAAGTTTGGTTCACATTTTATTTCTAATTCCCTAACTACATAATTACTTATCACTAAATGCACATAAGGTATATGTACAATTTAAATTATTTATGCATATCATCTCTATGCATATCTTAATCACTAATCACACATACACAAAATATGTATACATTTAATCCATTTTAAGATATATGTTTTCAACCTAATTACACATGCACATATCCAATGTACCTGCTTCAATTTCTCATTTCAGCACATATAATGTATCCAAATCTTATTTTTCATATACACAATGAACGTTTTAAAACAAGTTATCACTTAACATAAGTAAATCACTTAACATAAGTAAATCACTTAACTAGGTAAAGTGATATACTTTCACAAACAGAACTAGCAACGTGCTAGATCTTCAAAATTTATACATGAATTGTATCCTTTTCAATAACAAAACAATGGTTATAGAAACTGTAACACCTGCATAATTAGGATAATTAATTATGCCTAATTGTTTGTAACTAGTTGTAATTAGTATGTAATAGGACTAATTACAGGCTCTATTTGTATGTATATATAAGGTGAATTATATATATGTGTGTGTACTTACGCGATTTGGATAAATCGTGCGAATTAACCGGACGGAGTCCGACACAGTTTACTTGGGCGTTGGTGACAAAAATTTACTTAAATAATGGAAACGTATATTTTTTTTATGTAAAATACGCAACCGAACGAGCATTATTTATATATTATCGCGACGACATTTTAACTAGCGCAATAAATGTTTTTATTATTAATTTCAAAGTATTTTTATTTAAATATTTCAGTTACATTTTTGAAATATAACGGTGGATAAATACTAAAAACAAAGGATTAAACGATTAGGACACGGAGTAAATACCGAGTTTTAGGGAGCGTTTGCCCCTCCTTCCTCTTTTGGATCAGCCAAAACCCATCCCCACCCCAAATTCTCTTTTCATTTTCACCCAAACCAAAAACACACACACATCCAAACTCTCTCAACTCAAATCACAACCAAAATTTCGGAATCAAATCTCGACCACGAAAATTACATATTCGGAATCACCATCACGAGTGGAGCAAGAATATCAAGATCGTTTTCACCATTTCATCCTCCATTTAGCTCGATTTGCAAAAGTAAGAAATTTCTAAAATCTTAGATCTATTCAATTTGGTGTAATGTTTTGATGTTTTGATGTGTACACAACTTAGATATAACCTAATACATGAAGAATACACGATTTTATAGCTCAAAAATGGGTTAGATTTGCGTTTTTGGTCGGAAATTCTTGAAACCCGAAAGTTTCTGGGCTGGTGTTCATCAATGCGACACAAGCCTTGTGTCGCATACTATGTCGCATAAATCCCTTATGTCGTATTCTATGTCGTATGAAACCATCTATGTCGCACCTCATGCGACACAATATTGTGTCGTATTCTATGTCGTATTTTCATACGACACAACCCTTATGTCGCTATTAAATTAGTATCGCAAGCTTTTGCGACACAACCACTGTGTCGCAGAGCTCTTGTGTCGCACTTTATGCGACACAACCACTGTGTCGCATACCAAAATTCAGTGTCGCAGATTGTGTCGCAGAAAACAGAAAACTTGGAAAATTTAAAGGATTTTCACTATAGAAAAAGTCAAAGTTACTGTACAAAAAAAGTCAAATTTTACTGTAGCAGTACTGTAGCAAATCTACTGTAGCAAAGTCAACGTGTTAGAATTTTTGCTACAAACCGTCGCCAACGGGCCAAACATGTTTTCCAACAAACAAACAATTACAAACATACGGACAAACACTGGCTATACTAGTTGTGTACAACTAAACGAAACGTCTCGTGAGACGCATACTTACATAACTTCATATGAATAGGCATTTGAAGGTTACGGGTTCGGAGAACCTACTTGCTATATTTACTACGTGCTATTTGCTACGGCATATTACCAGACTCAGGTGAGTCTTACGGCCCCACTTTTACTGTTTTATCTTATTGGGGGAGAAACATGCAACTGCTTTTCTTTGAACACAAGTACTAGAACTGTTTACTATACCAAACGAAATTGCATGAGTTTACTTACAAACAGAAGTCTCTCCATCATATATCGTTAGTTATGGACTTAAGCGCGAACACTAGTTAATGGATCCATTAGGGAAATGACCCTCCCCACCCGGGGCAGTAGCGCTGCCACGTACTGATTTACACGTAGAAACGGGTGACTACTTATTCGTTACTGATGCTTGCTCACTTACGAGCATGTCACGGGAGCAAACATATTACTTACGGGTTAAGCTTCGATTATGAGCCTCATGGCAACGGTATAAACTTACGTATTTACATTTGCTGGATTGCAAATACTAATTTTACGATTGCTGGATTGCAATGGCTGATTTTACGCCTACGGGCATTACTAATGAAATCTCGTGTTCAAAGCCGATATTATTTACAAACCTGTGAGATTCACCAACCTTTTGGTTGACACTTTTTAGCATGTTTTCTCAGGTACCCGGATGGAGTAGGATTACTCCAGGATTTTAGCTAGAGTCGCATGATTTCAACACAACTGCATTAACGGAGATTCTTAGCATTATCTTTTGTATATTACGATTATGTAATAGAATCTCCCGCTACACGCGCGGACTCTAGGGAAACTACATTTTTGTATACGAAAACACTAAGTTTTCAAACAATATATCTATGGAATGTAACTAATTTACAAACGTTGCATATAGATGTCGTTTACTTTATCTTTGTGCTGTGATATTTGATTAGTAACACCCCAAACTATGCTTCCGCAAAACAGTGAATATCGGGGGTGTTACATATTGGTATCAGAGCCTAAGGTTATAGTGAACTAGGTTGCATTTAGTGGGCCTAGACTATGACCATTAGGCAGTATTCTCTTATTAGACATGACTGGTTTAGAAATTACAGCATACGACTTTAATTTAACATAGCCTGATCAACTAGGTACAATTAAGGAAAGATGATGTAAGGTCTGAAATGATTATGTTGAACGGGGATACGTTAGTTGACTCTGACCACGAGAGAACCGGACCATTACTTGATACGTGCTAGACAATAGGCTGGATATGATATATGTATATATATTAGCCTCGTCTTACTTACATTCTGCCACAGGAATGGCAAACACACCACCTAATCCGTCACACTCTCACTCACATGGGTCACGGAACCCACGAATAGCCAGGAGGAACACAAGGTCGCCTCGAAACAGCCCTTATCCTGTACATAACTCTCAGAACTTGGCACATCTCACGTTGCCAGTATTGGCTACCCAACTTCACCGTCAGGAGCAAAGGCTCGAACATCTCGAACGGAAACAACTTCGAATGACCTACCTGCTTCGCCAGGCACTTGATCACATATCCCAACTCCAGCGAGAACAAGAGGATACCAACCTCTCTGTAAGCATAATTCAGGATTCAATGACCGCCGAATTAGGTGCGGATGAACTTGTAAGAAATCGACTTGAGGAATGTGAACAGCGTTCACAGGAGACTGAGGATCACTCTCGTGTACTAGCACAACGACTGGCCTTAGTTGAAGACAATGCCAGGCAAACCAACAGGCTGGCAGAAACCGTGGACCGCCTTGTCGCGCTGATGGAACAGATTAATCTACATTAAGACTAGTGTAGTCTTTGTCTCGTAATCTAATGACTATCTAGCGCTATTCTATAAACTAGTCGGATGTAACAATTCCCGACACCTTTTGTAATATCTCTGTAGGATGTAACCTTTGAACTCACATTATCTATCAAACTTCCCTTGATATTTCCAACTCATAATAATTGTCATTTTTCCATGTTGATGTTATGTATTACTGCTTTTATACATGTACATCTGTGACAATTACAAGTTCCTACAAAATCTCATGTATCTTCATTTCTTTTATTGAAGAATCATGCCGCCAAAGACAAGACCATACACCGATGCCCAGATTACCTCCCTTATAACCCAGGCCGTTACTGAAGCCTTGGCTCGGAATACTCCACCAAATTCCTCAAGGAACAGCGATGCCGCTGAAACCACTACTACTAAACCCTGTTCATACAAAGACTTTCAGAACTGCAAACCCTTAAACTTTGCAGGTACTGAGGGAGCTATCGGTCTAGTACGCTGGATCGAGAAAGTTGAGTCTGTATTTCTGATCTGCAACTGTGCGGAGGGAGACAAAGTTAAGTTCTCCATTAGTACTTTTACTGACACCGCACTCACCTGGTGGAACACATATGCCCAGACTGTGGGTGTTGCTAATGCTTACAAACTCCCGTGGGAGGAGTTGAAGAAGATGTTGAGGGGCGAGTATTGCCCCAGGGATGAATTGAAACAACTAGAAGTGGAATTCTGGAACCACAAGATGCAGGGTGATGACATCACCGGATACACAAACCGTTTCCACCAACTGGCACTTCTGTGCCCCACCATGGTCGATCCTGAGTACAAGAGGATCGAGAAATTTGTTGATGGTCTTCCTGAGAGACTCCAAGACCTGGTAACTTCTTCCAAACCGGGTACTATTCAGAGCGCCATCCGTATGGCCCATGAGTTAACGGCAAATTCTGTCCGCCGCGGCACAACCTCAACCCCATCTGCAAACAACAAACGCAAGTGGGAAGGAAACCCCAACTCATCCAACCAAACCTCCAACAAAAAGCCTGAGTACATTAAGGCTTATTCAGCGGGGACTTCGGAAAAGAAAGGGTACAGCGGGAACAAGCCTTACTGTTCCAAATGCAGCCGCCATCATGACGGTTCTTGCCCTTGCTCCAACTGCAAACGGTTCGGGCATTTAGCCAAGGATTGTCGAACCAACATTTCTACCCCCAACACAAATGCACCAAAGGCCTGCTTTGGGTGCGGAAATACAGGGCATTTCAAGAAAGATTGCCCAAAGCTGAAAAACAACAACAACCCTGCTCGCGGCAGATCATTCGTTATCAAGGCTGGGGAAGCCAGACAAGACCCGAACGTCGTGACGGGTACGTTCCTTCTCAACGACCTTACTGCTTCTGTGTTATTTGATACTGGTGCCGATAGAAGCTTCATTTCTGAGAAATTTAGCCCTTTACTTGATATTACTCCCACTGCCTTAGATGCTAAATACATTGTTGAATTAGCTAACGGCAAACTGATTGAGACTGATAGCATCATACACAACTGTACACTTAACCTCACGAATGAAATGTTTTCCATTGATTTAATCCCTGTCGAGATCGGCAGCTTCGATATTATTGTCGGTATGGATTGGTTGTCCAAGCACCGAGCTGAAATCATCTGTCATGACAAACTCGTTCGCATACCTCTTGTCTCCGGTGGAACCTTAGTCCTACAAGGGGAGACCGATAGACGGAATCTGAATATTGTATCCTGTCTGAAAACGAGAAAATATCTACGAAAAGGGTATCAAGCCATCCTCGCACATGTAACGGAGAAGAAGTCGGAGGAGAAGCGACTTGAGGATGTTCCGATCGTGCGGGATTTCCCGGAAGTCTTTCCTGAAGACTTGCCTGGACTTCCGCCACCTAGACAAGTTGAATTTCAAATCGAACTTGTGCCCGGAGCTGCACCCGTGGCACGAGCCCCTTACCGTTTAGCACCATCCGAAATGCAGGAGTTGTCTAACCAACTACAGGAACTCCTGGACAGAGGATTCATTCGACCAAGTTCCTCGCCTTGGGGAGCTCCGGTCTTATTCGTGAAAAAGAAAGATGGATCTTTCCGCATGTGTATCGATTACCGAGAGCTGAATAAGCTAACCATAAAGAATCGGTATCCACTTCCCAGAATCGATGACCTATTTGACCAACTCCAGGGATCGAGTGTCTACTCAAAGATTGATCTACGGTCGGGTTATCATCAACTCCGAGTCCGTGACAATGATATCCCAAAGACAGCTTTCCGAACTCGCTATGGGCATTACGAATTCCAGGTGATGCCATTCGGGTTGACCAAAGCACCGGCCGTATTCATGGACCTTATGAATCGGGTGTGCAAACCATATCTTGACAAATTCGTCATTGTGTTCATCGATGATATCTTGATTTACTCTCGCAACGAGCAGGAACATGCTCAACACCTGAAAACCATTCTAAGACTCCTGAAACACGAAGAGTTATATGCCAAATTCTCTAAGTGTGAGTTCTGGATTCGAACCGTTCAATTCCTCGGGCACGTGATTGACAGCCAAGGAATTCATGTTGATCCCGCCAAGATTGAAGCAATCAAGGGCTGGGAGTCACCGACCACTCCAACCGAAGTGAGACAATTCTTAGGTCTTGCTGGTTACTACCGCCGATTCATCGAAAACTTTTCAAGAATAGCTGTTCCCCTAACCACACTGACTCAGAAAGATAAGAAGTTCGATTGGACTGATAAGCAAGAGTCAGCTTTCCAGCTATTGAAAAACAAACTTTGCAGTGCACCAATCTTGTCCTTACCCGAAGGCACCGACGATTTCGTAGTTTACTGCGACGCCTCACACCAAGGACTTGGTTGTGTGTTGATGCAACGGGAAAAAGTCATTGCCTATGCCTCACGACAACTGAAAATCCACGAGAAAAACTATACGACCCACGACCTAAAGTTAGGTGCCGTGGTTTTCGCATTGAAAATCTGGAGACATTATCTCTACGGTACAAAGAGCACTATCTTTACCGATCACAAAAGTCTCCAACACATATTCGATCAGAAAGATCTAAACATGAGGCAACGTCGCTGGGTTGAGTTACTTAGTGACTACGACTGCGAGATCAAATACCATCCGGGCAAGGCTAACGTAGTGGCCGATGCCTTAAGCCGAAAAGAACGAGTGAAACCCCTTCGAGTCCGAGCACTTTCTATGACAATTCATAACGAGCTTCCTGCTCAAATCCTTACCGCTCAACTTGAAGCACTCAACGATGAAAACTTGAAAAATGAAGCCTTGCGAGGCTTGGATAAACAATTCGAAATCAAACCCGATGGAACTCGATACTTCTCTAACCGGGTGTGGTTACCCAAATTCGGAAACTTGCGAGATTTGGTGATGGCTGAAGCTCACAAATCTCGATACTCTATACATCCTGGCTCTGACAAGATGTATCACGACGTCAAAGGATTGTATTGGTGGCCTAACATGAAAGCTGACATTGCCTTGTACGTCAGTAAATGCCTAACCTGTTCCAAAGTCAAGGCCGAACACCAAAGACCCTCGGGGTTGCTCCAACAACCTGAAATTCCTCAATGGAAATGGGAACAGATTTCCATGGACTTCATTACCAAACTACCGAAAACTTCGAGTGGTTGCGATACCATTTGGGTGATCGTGGACCGTCTCACGAAATCTGCTCATTTTCTGGCCATCAAGGAAACCGACAAGATGGAGCGTCTGACTCGCATCTATGTCAAAGAAATCATCTCGCGACACGGTGTACCTATCTCGATCATCTCGGATAGGGACAGCCGTTTTACTTCTAACTTTTGGCAATCGCTACAGAAATCTCTTGGTACTCGTTTGGATATGAGTACTGCTTATCACCCGCAAACCGATGGCCAAAGCGAACGAACTATTCAAACACTGGAGGATATGCTACGAGCCTGCGTAGTTGACTTCGGTACTTCTTGGGAAAACCATTTACCGTTGTGCGAGTTCTCGTACAACAACAGTTACCATACCAGCATAAAGGCTGCACCCTTCGAGGCACTTTACGGGCGTAAGTGCCGATCACCTATCTGTTGGACTGAGTTAGGAGATTCCCAACTCACGGGTCCAGAAATCATTCAAGAAACTACTGAGAAAATCGTTGGTATTCAAAACCGGCTGAAAGCCGCACGTGATCGTCAGAAAAGCTATGCTGACGTGAGACGCAAACACCTTGAGTTCCAGGTAGGGGACAAGGTACTTCTTAAAGTGGCACCGTGGAAGGGTGTCATTCGATTCGGGAAACGAGGCAAACTAAATCCTAGATACATCGGACCATTCGAAATCCTTGAAAGGATTGGTCCAGTGGCATATCGCCTGCAACTTCCTGCTGAACTTAGCAGCGTACACAACACATTCCACATTTCTAACTTGAAGAAATGTCTGTCTGACGAGACGCTAATTATACCGCTCGACGAAATTCAAATCGATGATAAACTTCATTTTGTCGAGGAACCTATGGAAATCATGGACCGTGAGGTCAAGCGATTGAAACAGAGTCGTATTCCCATCGTAAAGGTCAGGTGGAATTCTAGGCGCGGCCCTGAGTTCACCTGGGAACGGGAAGACCAAATACGACAGAAATATCCACATCTCTTCCCAGATAACGCACCGTCCGTGCACTCAAGCTAATTTCGGGACGAAATTTCTTTAACAAGGGGAGAATGTAACACCTGCATAATTAGGATAATTAATTATGCCTAATTGTTTGTAACTAGTTGTAATTAGTATGTAATAGGACTAATTACAGGCTCTATTTGTATGTATATATAAGGTGAATTATATATATGTGTGTGTACTTACGCGATTTGGATAAATCGTGCGAATTAACCGGACGGAGTCCGACACAGTTTACTTGGGCGTTGGTGACAAAAATTTACTTAAATAATGGAAACGTATATTTTTTTTATGTAAAATACGCAACCGAACGAGCATTATTTATATATTATCGCGACGACATTTTAACTAGCGCAATAAATGTTTTTATTATTAATTTCAAAGTATTTTTATTTAAATATTTCAGTTACATTTTTGAAATATAACGGTGGATAAATACTAAAAACAAAGGATTAAACGATTAGGACACGGAGTAAATACCGAGTTTTAGGGAGCGTTTGCCCCTCCTTCCTCTTTTGGATCAGCCAAAACCCATCCCCACCCCAAATTCTCTTTTCATTTTCACCCAAACCAAAAACACACACACATCCAAACTCTCTCAACTCAAATCACAACCAAAATTTCGGAATCAAATCTCGACCACGAAAATTACATATTCGGAATCACCATCACGAGTGGAGCAAGAATATCAAGATCGTTTTCACCATTTCATCCTCCATTTAGCTCGATTTGCAAAAGTAAGAAATTTCTAAAATCTTAGATCTATTCAATTTGGTGTAATGTTTTGATGTTTTGATGTGTACACAACTTAGATATAACCTAATACATGAAGAATACACGATTTTATAGCTCAAAAATGGGTTAGATTTGCGTTTTTGGTCGGAAATTCTTGAAACCCGAAAGTTTCTGGGCTGGTGTTCATCAATGCGACACAAGCCTTGTGTCGCATACTATGTCGCATAAATCCCTTATGTCGTATTCTATGTCGTATGAAACCATCTATGTCGCACCTCATGCGACACAATATTGTGTCGTATTCTATGTCGTATTTTCATACGACACAACCCTTATGTCGCTATTAAATTAGTATCGCAAGCTTTTGCGACACAACCACTGTGTCGCAGAGCTCTTGTGTCGCACTTTATGCGACACAACCACTGTGTCGCATACCAAAATTCAGTGTCGCAGATTGTGTCGCAGAAAACAGAAAACTTGGAAAATTTAAAGGATTTTCACTATAGAAAAAGTCAAAGTTACTGTACAAAAAAAGTCAAATTTTACTGTAGCAGCACTGTAGCAAATCTACTGTAGCAAAGTCAACGTGTTAGAATTTTTGCTACAAACCGTCGCCAACGGGCCAAACATGTTTTCCAACAAACAAACAATTACAAACATACGGACAAACACTGGCTATACTAGTTGTGTACAACTAAACGAAACGTCTCGTGAGACGCATACTTACATAACTTCATATGAATAGGCATTTGAAGGTTACGGGTTCGGAGAACCTACTTGCTATATTTACTACGTGCTATTTGCTACGGCATATTACCAGACTCAGGTGAGTCTTACGGCCCCACTTTTACTGTTTTATCTTATTGGGGGAGAAACATGCAACTGCTTTTCTTTGAACACAAGTACTAGAACTGTTTACTATACCAAACGAAATTGCATGAGTTTACTTACAAACAGAAGTCTCTCCATCATATATCGTTAGTTATGGACTTAAGCGCGAACACTAGTTAATGGATCCATTAGGGAAATGACCCTCCCCACCCGGGGCAGTAGCGCTACCACGTACTGATTTACACGTAGAAACGGGTGACTACTTATTCGTTACTGATGCTTGCTCACTTACGAGCATGTCACGGGAGCAAACATATTACTTACGGGTTAAGCTTCGATTATGAGCCTCATGGCAACGGTATAAACTTACGTATTTACATTTGCTGGATTGCAAATACTAATTTTACGATTGCTGGATTGCAATGGCTGATTTTACGCCTACGGGCATTACTAATGAAATCTCGTGTTCAAAGCCGATATTATTTACAAACCTGTGAGATTCACCAACCTTTTGGTTGACACTTTTTAGCATGTTTTCTCAGGTACCCGGATGGAGTAGGATTACTCCAGGATTTTAGCTAGAGTCGCATGATTTCAACACAACTGCATTAACGGAGATTCTTAGCATTATCTTTTGTATATTACGATTATGTAATAGAATCTCCCGCTACACGCGCGGACTCTAGGGAAACTACATTTTTGTATACGAAAACACTAAGTTTTCAAACAATATATCTATGGAATGTAACTAATTTACAAACGTTGCATATAGATGTCGTTTACTTTATCTTTGTGCTGTGATATTTGATTAGTAACACCCCAAACTATGCTTCCGCAAAACAGTGAATATCGGGGGTGTTACAGAAACCACAATACACATATCATCAATGAAATTCAATTTTCAATTATAATTAGCATCCACGCTAATATCCACATATCACCGAGGTACATGAAACCCATTTTTATTAAAATATCTCGGAATCATGTAACACTAACCACGTATTGATAAGCAAAGTAGAGGTCAAATCCTATGGTTACTACCATAATCATATAATTACACAATCACTTAGCACCAAATCATATTGGATACATGCTAAGTCTCGTTCAATGGGTACCTTGCTATACTAGCACACGTACCACATTAACAAAATGTGCTAATCATAAACACATTTTTCAACAATATTCACATATTTAATCCAATTTAGCCGACCTCTACTTAACTTTTCTCATCACATAACTTTTTAAATTACAATTTACTACATTATCTCGTCATTAGATAAGCAAAAATACGAAAGATTATATGTAATTCGTACATAATTATAATAAGATTATCAATCCAACAAGTAAACTTTTATTTTCCTGACTATTTTACTTTTTCCCTAGGACATAGTTTCACCTAATTTTCTAATACTAGGCTATCCGGCTATGCTAATCTTCACTAAGCCTCAAACATTGCAACAAATAATCACATACTCATTTTTAACAAGTACGTGGATATTAGCGTGGATGCTAATTATAATTGAAAATTGAATTTCATTGATGATATGTGTATTGTGGTTTCCATAACCATTGTTTTGTTATTGAAAAGGATACAATTCATGTATAAATTTTGAAGATCTAGCACGTTGCTAGTTCTGTTTGTGAAAGTATATCACTTTACCTAGTTAAGTGATTTACTTATGTTAAGTGATTTACTTATGTTAAGTGATAACTTGTTTTAAAACGTTCATTGTGTATATGAAAAATAAGATTTGGATACATTATATGTGCTGAAATGAGAAATTGAAGCAGGTACATTGGATATGTGCATGTGTAATTAGGTTGAAAACATATATCTTAAAATGGATTAAATGTATACATATTTTGTGTATGTGTGATTAGTGATTAAGATATGCATAGAGATGATATGCATAAATAATTTAAATTGTACATATACCTTATGTGCATTTAGTGATAAGTAATTATGTAGTTAGGGAATTAGAAATAAAATGTGAACCAAACTTCACACGAGGTATGATGTGATTAAATTCCCTAGATTAATTAAGGATGATTAGATTTCGAGGACGAAATCTCTTTAAGGGGGAGAGATTTGTAACATCCGCAAATCGGGCCAAGAAGTTTTATACTATTTTCGGGATTTAAATAATTATTTAAATGAGATAGGAAATTTATTGTTAGTTTATTTAAAAATAAATAGGTGAAAGAGTCACAGAAATTATTGTGACTAATAAAATAATATTTGTTTTAAATGGTGGAACCTGACAGTAAAATAAAATACTTTTCCTCACGGGTATTTTCGGGTTCCAGGCAATAGGTTTAGAGCGGGTATTATTTTATACTAGTGGAAGTTGGTTAAAAGAGTGGTGGCCGACTTATTTTTTCCCATTTTCTATTTTTGATCTTTTTCAATTTACACGTTTTACGAGAAAACGGACGTATAACCAATTCTAGGCCATTTTGAGCCATTTTCGTTGACACTCTATATTCCAAACGGCATACATTCAGGGTTTCACCCTTTGCCAACATGTTTCTACATATATTTGTGACGTGTGGGCACTTTCAACATCTATATATACACATTATATCCTGTTTTGACTCATTGACCCGTTTAGGGTCCAATTGGGCATTTTCAACCAAACAACCACATTGACTATCCAAAACACTTTCACGCACTTTGTTACTATACTTATGACTTAAAGTCACTTTAAAAGTTATCATACACATACCACATCAAATTCTATACATTTTAACACTAAGTGGCCCATTTGGACACTTAAATGACCCGTTTGGGTTTACGACCATATGATCACCATCCCAACACCCAACCCACACTTCTTTGACTATTTCAAGTCAAACTAACCCACTTTCATCATTAGTTTCATATTATCACTCTAGAACACCAAGTTCACAAAATTTCATCATATATAAACCAATTTCAACAAACTTTTCAAATTTGACTTTTCACAAACTCGTCAACACACAATTAGACTCGTTGACCACTTTGACTTTACCAAGTCAATACACATATTCCAACAACTAGACTCTTTCTAATTCGCATAACAACACGACTCGAAACCTATTAATGGAGAATACCAACATCTCATTAATTTCATCATATCAAGTCACATCAATTCAGTTTATCATTTATCAAACAATTCCCTAGCAAGGATCTATAATCACACCTTGCATTTATCAACTTATTTTCACACTGTAGATACACTTAATTTCACATATACAATTGTTACACCTTAGTCAACGATGTATCTACACAGTTTCAACATTTTGACCGAAACTTTCAATTTCCTTCTTAATTAATCATTAACACCTCTATCATCTTATTAACAAGCGATATTCACCCATAATTCAATTTACTTTACTAACAATCATATCATAGTAAAGCAAACAGTCAAAGCTTATTAAAATTCATCAAGCTTATCAGAAATTACCTGGCACATCTAGGCCCACGAGTATTGAGGAATCATTGAGAATACCAGACGGTTCCTCATGTTCCTCCGTCTCTGCATCCAAAACAACACTATTGCATATTGTTATAGGTTAGTACATATTCAATAACCACATTTCCATGCAATTACTAAACCCCATCCCTGGAATGTTTGACTTGACACATCATATAGATTTGGGATTGAACATAACCAATGTCCAATTCACCCAAACCTATGCTCTGATACCAATTTATAACACCCGCTAAATACAAGGACATTTTTTTTTTTTTTAAACATATCGGAAGCGCATCATTAATAGAAACCAGTGGATTGCCTACATACATTCCAAATAGCAATCCACTTATATACAAATCTTTAAAACTAGATTATTCTAATCATTACACACATTAAGTTTAGGTGTTATAGAAATCCCAATGTGTTGTTAAATCATTAACGTATCATCCATTTCAGAGTGAGCCTGTCAAACATTCCATTTCATATGTACTTCTTGCCCACCCACATACAGAAGTAAACCTGCAAGAAGTAATGAGGGGTTAGCACGAAGCTAAGTGAATAGATCCCAAGCTATCAATCTAACTCAGCTTAACACATGCCTATAACCAAGCAATGCACAAGCAACATAGAAGGATCGGTGGTCCTTGAGGTACCCTCATGCCGCGGATGGTTCCCCAAGTAACACTTAAAACCAACTGACGGCCAAATCAGAGGTTAAACCGATAGTTTGGTACTATTACTACACACGACGCAATTTCAGTGTCCAACACATGTACAAGGCACTTGCGAAGTCCTAGTAATAGTATCCAAACCCAACACATTAGTTGACCCCCACCAAATCAAATAGTCCACAACTATCATAGCACAATGGACGCCAATAATCAATCAAGGTTTAGCCAACATGCCAATATAATATTAATGCAATCAATGCAATAAACCAAGTTTACCCGTTGTAACCATGTTGTTACAACTAACTTAGACTGAAAGTCCAAGATCCACTCACCGACAATCATAGTCGTCCACTCAGTAGTCTAATGTCACTGAGTCTTCCGCGTATCTAAAACATTACAGAATACCAGAAGTTAGTAACTTGTCACAATGGTAATCTTATTATAATAAACAATACACGTTATAATCATATAACATATCGCAATGTCTCGTCAGACACTATATCATATCAACATGATAATAATTACCGGATAATCGAATATAATTATTAAATGGTAGCTTACACTTATGGCACCAAATCATAAGCACATACACATAATGATATACCATTTATTACATAATCTTCTAATTCCATATCCCTTATATCATGTTACACTTATATAACATATTTACAAGCTCATGATATCAAACCATTAAGTAACCACTGCTTAACTAATTACAAAACTTAATTAGCCTAAGTAACATGAACTAAGTCCAAAACATTACTAACACATATCATCAATCACTTAACATTAGCACAAATTAAGTTCGATGTATAAATCAATAACATAATAATCAACAGCTGAACAATAAGCCTGAAACAAAATGAATCCGCCCGGATTCAAGGGAATACGTTCGTGAATACGGTCCGGAATACGCCGGATTCCCCAATTTATAATTGAATCCGTCGGATTCCCGTGAATCCGCCGGATTCCCATGACGAACAGCCCCTTTACCTGCTATTCTAACCTTATACCCGAAATCAAAACCCCAATTCACCAAATCAACGTATCAAATCGATTACATACAACAAATAACACTTTAGAATACTAACCAACAACACATATCATCATATATCATCATCAATCACATACATAATCATAAACCCTAAATTATTAATATGTACACATATATATGATGAACACTCACAATTTAAAGATGATGATGATGATCTAGTGAAGAAGATGAAGCTATAGCAAGATCACAAGCAATCTTTCTCTCTTTTCTTTCTTTTGATTTTGATATGTATGTATGTGTGTGTATGTAAAAGAGATAGAGATGAGAAAAAGATCAAAAATAGAAAATGGGGAAAAATAAGTCGGCCACCACTCTTTTAACCAACTTCCACTAGTATAAAATAATACCCGCTCTAAACCTATTGCCTGGAACCCGAAAATACCCGCGAGGAAAAGTATTTTATTTTACCGTCAGGTTCCACCATTTAAAACAAATATTATTTTATTAGTCACAATAATTCCTGTGACTCTTTCACCTATTTATTTTTAAATAAACTAACAATAAATTTCCTATCTCATTTAAATAATTATTTAAATCCCGAAAATAGTATAAAACTTCTAGGCCCGATTTGCGGATGTTACAAATATGACAATAGTCCAAATTAAATACACCAAACAAACCCACACCTCAATAATTTAGAGGTATGGGCGTGGTTTTATCTGGAACAAGAGAGGGAGAGAGAGAGACCGAGGCAGAGATAGAGAAAATGAGAGAGATAGGGAAGAACAAGGAAGAAAACCTTCCGATTGAGCTCGTTTTCGTGAAGATTAAGAGTAATACTTACATATTCATCATCACAAAGGTAAGAATAACTCGTTTAACCCCTTAATTTTGGAGATTTAGCGATTTTGTGATAAACTCAATTTTGGGTTTTTGAGATTGATGATTCTTAAGATTGTAAGTAACTAGAGATGATTAGAGTGTGTTAATGTATCCTTTTGAGTGTCTACATGCTAAGTTATTGTGGTTTTGTGTAATGTTAAGTGATTAACCTTTGAGGAGGTTAATGACGATGTTAATGATGATGATTAAGGTGTTTTCGTGTCATTGTCGATAGCATGAAGTCAAATTAGCTAGACACTTGCTTAAAATCATGAGGAAAGAGAGATTGGTTAATAACAAGAAATCACCCCGAATAGTGATTAATAATGATTATTGATGATAATTGTGTCATGGCGATTGTTATGAGTTAGAGTATGTTTAGGGATGAAACCATTCGAGTTGATTGATAATATGATGTTATTGAGATATAACATTTACTTGATGTACTTGAGTCTAATTGGAAGATGAGAGTGATTTAACAATGAGTTATTTAGAGATTATTTTGGTAAGTAATGTTGGTGTGTATGATTATTGATTAGGTGTGAAGAGTTGGAAAGAGCCATTAATCATTCTTCATGCTGGATTCGAGGTAAGTGATGGTTACTTGAGCTTGATACTAATATTCGTATTACGTATGTAAATAATGAGGATAAAAGAGCGGTGAAATAATGAGTATAATCGAGTAATGTCATTGAGACCCTTGAGTGTGCCTCAATGTGCATAGTTGAGATGGTGGAATTCAAGGGTGACATTGAGACTGGAGAAACCTCAATGATTATGCCTTGACACCGTGAGGTTGGACTTCTTGTGTTGAGGAAATGAGTATATTTATATTTGAGTTGTTTATATTTACGTTGATAACGAGTTGATATAAATCGTGATTAAATTGACATTATTGAGCATTTGATTGTTATTATTGTTGATATGTTGTTGATGTCGATAAAGAGTTTGATATAATTGTAAAGTTGAAGTTTGAAAGAGCAGATTGACCATTTGGACCCTTAGGTGTCCAAATGGGTCAACGTGTCATTTTGAGTCAAGTTAGAAGTGAGGTTATTTTATTTTCTAAACTTTCTGTCACTATGAGTAAACGAGCCTAGTAGTAAGCGGTTGTAGACCTTAACATTGGATTTGGGTCATGAGTGTCCAAATAGGTCACGAAAGTGACTATGAGCTAGAACGAGTTGGACTAGTAATATGACCTCTGAGTTGCAAGCTTTAAACTCAATTTGAGTTGTTTAATATGTGGGAAAATGGTCCGAGTTGGATTGTATATGGTTTGTGATTTGGGTCGTCACCAAAAATGGTCCAAAACGGTCAATATTTAGTCATACGTCCAAATCCGCGATCTTTGAGAAATTTGAAAAATGTGAAAAAGAGAAACCTTTATGGTATTGTGGAGGTGTCCGCGAATTTTCATGGTCTGAGTGTTAACGAGTAAAAAGTTATGTCGATTTGAAGTTCGTATTAAATGTTTAAAAATCAGGTATGTGTTCTATGAAAATACGCGATCGCGTGGATTTAGAAGGAGGATTGCGTATTGTGGTTAATACGCGATCGCGTGAAAAAGGATGATCACATGTTTTCTTGTATTTCGGTGACAGTAAGTTACCCACGTTATGACACGCGAACGCGTGGATTTTGGCACGAACGCGTAGGCATGAAAAATACGCATCGCGTATAAAACGCATGATCGCGTATTGTGCCTGTTTTTGTGTGATGTTTTATTTCGTGTACAATGGATTGGTACATGTTACTTTTCCTATGTCATTTGAGTATTTGCGTATGAGGGACAATTATAAAAAGAGTTTTTGGCTTGTGCCTTTATATATAAATTATCCTAATGGATTATATTGCCATATAATAGAGTTTATCCACAGATGAGTTAATTAGGAGTTGATCACTTGAGTGTGATCAATATGGTGGCGGAGTTGGGACACTTGTGTGTGCTTGATATTGTTGTAATTATTCCCTTGAGTAAGACTAATATCTTATTACTTGAATTGATTATTTGTGTATGATCCAGGAGTGTTATGCAAATAAAGAATTGAGATCGAGATTATATATTATAGACGAGATTGCGATAGAGATCACCATTTCTTACTAAGTTTTATTGCTTACCCTTTTACTACTGTTGTTGTGTTGTAGTGTAACAAGATATGGTATCATTATGGGACAGAGATACGAGAAACAACTTTTGGTGGGACTTACTGTAGCATTAGTAAGTCAATCCCTTAATCAATCATGCTCTATACAAAGAAAGCTCCATTTGTACAATTATGAATCAACTGAGTACGGTTCACTTTTATTTGAGAAAGAATTGTAAAACCCTTGGGTGTAAATAAAAGAGTAATACTTCTGTATTGAGCTATAAATGAAATGTTTTTTTTAAAAAAAAATCTGGCCGTTTCAATTAGGAGTCATCGTTGTTGTTGCAAGTGTTTTGATCTATATCGAAATGATATGTGCTTAAATTGTTGGTGTTAGTAATGAAGTTATTCGATTAATATTTATAGTTATGTTTGAGTCAACATATAACATTTATAAAATCGATTTATGTAAGGATTTATATTAACGTGGTGAGGCTTGATAGTCATATCTTGTTTAGGAAATTAAATTACTTTTTTATAGTGAGTCTTGATTTACAACTAATTTGATAGTATTATTTTTAATTACTTTGATGTAGTTGAATACTTAGACTAATTTATTTGATTAGTTGACTTCTATTGTTACGATATATGTGTTATTAATAGTTTTTAATTTTGATAATGTTAACATTAATACCAAATTGTAAATGAATGAGATAGGTAAATTAGTCAATTCCGATATGCCAAATGCAAGTTAGTAAGGAAGAAATGGAAATGCTTTATAAGGGTTATAAATATAAATATAGGGTGTGTTTGGCAACCATATTTGAAGGGATTATGGGGTATCTAGGAGATTGAGATTCTTAAAATGAGAATCTCAATCCCTTGTAAATTGATAATCCTTGTTTGAAATGAAAATTAGAATAAGGATTTTTTTTTAAAAAGAATCTCCGAAATTAGAAGCTAGTAAAATTAGCTTATTTAGAGAAATCCGCATCCCCTATTTATTAAATTATTATATTAACCTTTTTTTAATTATTAAAATTTTAAAGTTATAATATATGATGCCCTTTTATGTCATTTTACATTAATAAACTCCATCTCCGGCTAGTTTGCCAAATACTTATTGGAAAATAAAAACTCCGACTCCAGCCTTAAACAAAAACCCAGCTCCAGCTTCTAGCTTCCATCTTCATCTCCATCTCCAACTAGTTTCACCAAACAGACCTATAGATTAGTTTGTAATTTGTCGTGTTCTATAAAAGGTAAACGAAAATATGAGAATTTAATATTTGTCTTGTTAAAATTAAGCTTGAATGATAATCCGAGATCAAATCATGAAATGTCAAACACTCAAACCCATTAATTATAAAAAATAAAAATTTAAAAATATAAAGAAGAAACATATCTACGTATTAAAAAATTCAACCGACATATTCACAAGATCTCTACTCGCTACTTGACTTAATTAAGTCATCTTAATGTCTTCTTGTTTCTATTTAGTAATTACCTTTTACCACACCTGCTCCCTCACTCTCACACCCCCATCAAATCTCCATCTTCTTCATTCATCTTCCCCAAATCTCAAATTAAAAATGGGTTCAGTTTCCTTAAAAATTGGTGATGGAACAGCAAGATTCAAAAACGCCACCGTATGTTCATCAGCAGTACATATTCTCATGTTATTCTCAGTCATTACCACAAATCTGTTTGCTTTATATGCTTTTACTTACTCCCCTAAACCTCATTCTCATCAGATTCACTTCCTTACACACCATCATACCCATAAAAACATTTCTTTAATCTCTGAACAAGTTTCTTTAATCCTTAGAGAGATTGATTCTTCACAAAAAAAACTTGCCCAGATGGAAAAACATCTTCTTGGTTATGAAAGTATTGATCTTTCCACACCCAATATCCCAAATGAGCTTAAATTCTTTTTACAAAAAAATCAGCTTCCTTTAGGTAAAGATTCAAGAACTGGGATCACTGAAATGGTGTCATCTGTGGGACATTCTTGTTATAAATCTATAGATATATTGTCTGAATATATGAATTATAAACCAAATGGTGCTTGCCCTGATGACTGGAGTCTTTCACAGAAGTTGATTTTAAAGGGGTGTGAGCCCTTACCAAGAAGAAGGTGTTTTGGGAAAATAGTCCCTAAGGTTGGTCTTCAACCTTTTCCTATTTCACTTTGGAAAAATGTTAGTGAAAAGAGTTATAGTTGGAGTGGTATTGGTTGTAAGAATTTGGCTTGTTTAAATAGTAAGAAATTGAATAGGGATTGTGCAGGTTGTTTGGATTTAGGTAATGGAAATGAGAATTCAAGATTTGTTAAATCAAGGGGTAAAAATGATTTCTTGATTGATGATGTGTTAGGGTTAGGAAGTGGTGGGATTAGAATTGGATTTGATATTGGTGGTGGATCTGGTACTTTTGCTGCTAGAATGGCTGAAAAAAATGTGACTATTGTGACTGCAAGTTTGAACATTGATGCACCTTTTAATGAGTTCATTGCTGCTAGAGGTGTTTTTCCATTATACCTAAGTTTAGATCACAGGTTCCCATTTTATGAGAATATTTTTGACATAATTCATGTTGGGAATGGGCTTGATATCGGTGGGCGAGCTGAGAAACTTGAGTTCTTGATGTTTGATATTGATCGGGTCATTCGGGCTGGCGGGTTGTTTTGGTTGGACAATTTTCTTTGTTCTAATGAAGAGAAAAGAAAAAACTTGACCCGTTTGATTGAACGTTTCGGATACAAGAAACTGAAATGGGTTGTTGGTGAGAAGATTAATGGTGCAGGGAACTCTGAGGTTTACTTGTCTGCTGTTCTTCAGAAACCAGTAAGAGTTTGAATGTTGTTTCCAATTGGTAAGTTAGTGTTCTTGGTAGTTTAAGTCTATTATATATTGTGAAATTTTGATTAAATCTTATGGCTACATAGATTTAAATTCCTTTTAGAATGTGAAATAAGTGAAATGAAACATGTTTGTTCGTATACCGGATCGATAGGATGGAACTTGGTTCAAGAATTCGGTTTGTAAGCTACAATTGTTAATTAACTAAAGCTGAATTTAATACCAAGTTAAATTCTTGTACTTCTGTCCATACCCTCTTGTTCATGTGAAAGTTATCTTAATGATTCTTTGAGAGAACAATTATGTAAAAGCAAAAGGTATGGTCACACGAAACACACCAAAAAACGCTACCACATCAGCACCACACAGAAAACCACATCGTACCCGTTGTGATCACACTGAAAATCGGGACCAACATTAAAGTTCCTTTTATTTGAAACCTATATGAAAAAATGATTGAGCAGCGTGAAACGGACCATAGGGTCCATACCATGCCAGGCGTGGTATGGTCTCACTGTCACACCGGCCTGGTCGACCAACAACACCAAAAAATAGCCACCATAACCCTTGCTCTAAGGTAAATGGTTCATTTTAATTTTTTATTTTTATTTATACAGTGAAGATAGAGACTTTGAGCATGCTAGGAGCCATGGTGTATCAAGGTCAACTGTTGTACTTGCCTTTAGTGCTCTATGTGTTACTTTGTTCTTCTTTAAATGAATGGTTTCAACAAATGTTGAAACAATGGGTTACACCATCAAATGTTTAATAAGGATACCTGAACAGATTAAGTCAAATAAGTATTAGCCCACATAATTATGCATTCCTATTTATCAGTTGCACCCTACACACTTGTCTAAAAACATGACTTCTTGTAGCTAGATTAAGAGTGTACGATTAACCACGCACGGACTTGATTCCCCATTACATTACTCTGCATAAATAGCTCAATGTAGAACTTTCATCTTGACCTTGAATGCGATTCTAGACAAGTAGTATTATTTTTGTTAAAGATGATGTGTTCCTAAAAGTCAATCCATATACACCACATTGCACAAGGTGCCATTGGTGTTCAGAACCCAGACATCTTTGGACCGATCCCAACTTGCCAGTCTACCTGGGATCAAGTAACCAAAGACTGGGATGACCCAACGTAACCCTCATTAAAGTGATACTGTCCATGGACAATGTAGTGAAAAGTGATTAAGATTCAAGAGTTTCAACTTCACCTCTTGTTGGTTCTGTATGTTGACTTATGTAGTGATGTTTTGATGTTTAGTTACATAGTTATGTTAAATGATTGCATGAGATATCTTCTTTTTTTAAGTTTAGTACATTGGGCTCATAATGTTGCAACTGTAGTGACCTTTAGACATGTCCAAAACAGTTGAATATAGAGAACATATGAATTTTAGAAATTAAGCATTATATTGACAAGAACTGAATGGTTAATCAGAAATACATGAAGAATTGTTTACACTCATTAGACAGTTTGTAACTATATCAGATATATCAGGTTTAGAAATGCAAATTTTGTAAAATCCTACCAGTCTGAGAAAAACTGTTAGTTTTTGAATAGGATATGGACTAAATGCTCTTGCTAATATTTAGTGTTTTTGTACTTTTATTATACTTTCTGAATGAGCACATAAATCAAATTGTTGTAGATTTTGTTTTTAGGTTCATAAATCGTATAATCTTCTGTTGTAGAGCATAAGACATTATGTTTTATGTACCAAGAAATATTTATAGTTTCTTTGTAAAATTACCTAGATGAATTTTCCTCAAAAAGAATCCTACCATTTTGACCCCCCACTCAATATACTGCAATGACCCCAAGTTTCGCAATGAAGGGGATGCGAAACCACCTTCATTGCGAAGTCTACAAACACCGTCATTATTTTGTGGTTTTGCGATAGTCCTCGTTGGGATTTAGGAAACCTGGCCTTGTTGCTAAATAGTCCTTATGTCAAATTGTGAATCTCTTGGCGGATAAGATTCCTTTCGAGATTACATTGTGAGATCTCAGGCTGAATTTGGTTCGCAGAATTCCATGGAATTGGAATCTCAATTTCATTCCATATAGGTGTTTTTTTTTTTTTTTTTTTTTTAAAGTGAATGGAATTGGGATTAACCAAATTTCTTCGCTTAAAGGAAATCACATTCCTTGAAATTTCAATTCTTTGGATGAATTCCAATTCCATAATAAAACATTTTGTGAAACAAACGCACCCCTATAGTTCTTACTGCTGCTTAACTTGAAGCAGCCTATGTATTCTCTTAGTTTTGTCAAAAACTATGTCAAAACCCTTGTTTGTTTCAGATTTACCCGCCCATAAGAAATAGGCAATATTCCATTGTTACCATCTATACCAACTGTTAAGAAGTAATTTGTGCCCAAATATCTCTCTTTCAGATTTGGGTCATCGCATTAAGTGTGAAACGAACGAATTACCATGATGCTTACACATTTATATAGGAACGCGTCAACAACAAATTAAATTACTCAAATATGGATAGCAGATTATGTCTGTCACCAAACATCTAAAATTGTCCTGCATACGTCTGAATAAGAGTTGGGCTTTCTAGATTCGTTCTCTTCAGATTGTGACAATACTTTAGGATATGAACTGCCAATTTTGTAATCGATGTTTGTTTCTGTCATTATTACCCCCCCCCCCCCCCCCCCCCCCCCCCCCCCCCCCCCCAATATATATATGTTTGTTAATAGTAAGCAACTCTAACAACTGGAATTTTATTTGTTCTTGGCGGTGATTAGAATTGATTTGCTTTATCACCAGTACTATTATTATCAACTAGATGCTTAACATCATGATCAGCAATGATTACTTGATTCTTGTTCAGTAATGTTGTTGTACTTTAATCCTACTTTGACTTGCATGTTCCGTTTGGTAAGTATGAGGATATATAGTATGTGTTTCACAATGATTAGTTGATTCTTGTACAGTAATGTGGTTTGGTGGCGATGAGTTATGTTGTTTGTTACTGGTATTAGTTGTTTATTATTTTAGATTGAAAGCTAGCTTGAGAGTTGAGAATGCACTTGTTTGTTACCCTATTTTTGTAGTACTATCATTCAAGCAAAGTTAACTTGTTAAATTGGCGGGATTCCTTGAAATAGGGGGTGTTGATGTATGTATATTGATCGGCTCTTGATATGATCCCTTAGTGATCCAACTAAAGTGGATCATGCGATCCATGATTCAAATAGATCGTGATATGATCCATATCCAAGTAATTTAAACGGATGTATCACGATACGGATCCATCCATTTATTATTTCTGTTATTATTTTCCAAAGCCATTGAAAATTAATCGTGATATGATCCATATCCAAGTAATTTAAACGGATGTATCAAGGATCCATCCATTTATTATTTATTATTTCTGTTATTATTTTCCAAAGCCATTGAAAATTATAGTTTTAGTTCTACAATATGCGTGCTTCATAAGTGATTATCGATACATGATTAGCACTACAGATTGAGTAACTTGAGTTGATCAAGTTTTCATATTGCTTGTATGCTATAGATACGGTAGAATGCTATATTTTGTTAACATAGGAAAATCATTGGTGATTTTGACAGCACCTAAGCAAGGAGGGATTGGACATCTTAAATATGAGAAAGATAAGTGCTACAAAATGTAAAGTATAATAGACATAACTTAGTCAACATGTCGCGGCTGGTACCAGTAAAGCCACAGAAATCAAAGAAGGCGCACGAAGTTTGGTGGTGTTGAGACAACATACGATATCCCCAATTTACACATACCAGTATACCAAGAATAGGGAAAATCACAAAAATGATCCAATCATCACACCTATTTAAACAAAATAATCCTTTGACCAACACTTTTCACAAACTAATCCATTGACTGGCGCCAAAAATGACGCCCCCCGGCGCCCCCACCTTATTTATTCCATTTTTAAACCTTAAAGTCAACAAAATGATGGGCCCCGGCGCCCCTCGGATGTCACATCGGCGCCCCACCCTCTCACACATGTCACCATCGGCGCCAACCCCCTCACACATGTCACCATCGGCGCCCCCCCTCACACATGTCACCATCGACGCCCCACCCCGTCACATCGGCGCCTCACCCTCTCACACACGTCACCATCAGGGGCGCCGAGCCCATCATTTTGTTGATTTTAAGGTTTAAAAATGGAATAAATAAGCTGGGGCGCCGGGGGGCGCCATTTTTGACGCCAGTCAGTGGATTAGTTTGTGAAAAGTGTTGGTCAAAGGATTATTTTGTTAAAATAGGTGTGATGATTGGATCATTTTTGTGATTTTCCCCAAGATATATGGATAGTGATCTGATTTTCGTTTCGAAAATAAGAGTCATGATTCCTCGTACATGTATTGATTTATATACTTGTAAGATCTACTATCTTTTCCTTGCTAGAGAACGTGACTTTTATGTTCATCACTACGTACCTTTCTCTTAACATAAGTGTTGTAATTCAAGTACTGATGACTGCCATTACAATATGCAACTTAATTTACTACCATAATTTGCACTATTCAATACACTTGATTGCCATTATTATTAGAAATATGCAACATAATAAATTTACTACCATAATTTGCACTATTAAATACACTTGATTGCCATTGCCATTACTAGTTGGTGAGCCATCAATCCAAACTCCAGGTTAGACTAAGGTTTTTGTGTTGCTGTTAAGTTTGACAGACCTCATTTACTGCCCTAGTTAATTAGCATTACTCCACAGGTTGGGAATCTCCAAAGGAGACCCAAGTTCAATCCCCATTAGCTACAACTTTGGGGCTAGCCTTCAGGCGCGTAGCCCAGTTGGTTCCGGAGGAGAGGGCTTTGCAAGAAAATGGTCATGTTACCCAAAATGGGTTGACACTCTTCCTTAGCGGGTCGCTTGGTCAGTCTGGAGCGTATGCTCAGCATTGCCTTCCACATATTATCCTTGGGGCGGAGCGTGTGAACCGGTCAACGTTACCGGTTATCAACGTTTTTGCAAGAATTAGCATTACTCCACATATTTGTCTCATAAATTCCCAACCTTGTTTCTTTTGACACACATCAAGTCATATATTTTCAACATGATTTTAAATTTAAAGGAAAGATACATATTAGATTTAGAACATCTTGGTCAGGGGATAAACCGGTTAAGTCGCGAACATTTGAGTCAAAAGACTCGCCAACATATCCTCAGGTAACACAGAAAGTGAAAACCTTTTCCGTTTACCGTTTGTATACAAATTAGACCATCTATCTATAGTATACGTATTTAAACATTAATCGTTATTCTCGTGTAAATCTTCAACTTCAACCAAGACATCAAATTTGATACAATGCGTCGTGTATAACAATTTTAGTCATTTTAGTGGCAATTGTCCAACCTGTCTCATTTAGGTTTTCTATTAGACATAAACACATGATTGATGATAATCATCGATGTCGATCCCCTTAATGAAAAACTCGATCTTGGTAAACCCGCTAGTACATAGATCCATCCAATTTTATGTAATTTGATGCAAACGTTTATGCTGATTAAGAAACATCTACTGTACATTTAATAAACCTCTAAACCTCTGTACTTTAAAATAAACCTCTGTAGTTTTAAAGAAGAAATGATCAATATTAGCATGTTTTGTTTTTGACTTTCTTTTTTATTTTTTGCAACAAATTCATGAAACTAATCTTTGTACTCAGGCTCGAGTAAAGAAGATGAAGTTCAAATGATTGTCTTTTTCTACGGAGTAATAAATATAGAGAGATGCTACGTCCACACAATTTTTACAAAATAACTTTAACAAAATGACATGGCACATATCATCAACCAATGAGATTCATTTGTAACTTCCTACTCATCATTCTCTTCCTTCAATTCATTGGTCCACATCATTTTGTGGATATATTTTTTGTAAAATTTATGTGAACATATCATTTCTCATAAATAAAGGGGAATTTTTACTGACTTAACCTAGCAATGTGTTTCATTATAAAAATAAAATATTAACAATATTAATTTATTTGGGAAATAATCCGTACCGTTGAACATCACGGTTCATTTGTGCTGCAAGGGTAAATTGAAGGACCAATATTGTAAATTTAAATAAACTTTAAGGTCTGAAAATGTAACTTCTGTCTAAAAAATGCCTTTAGCTGCACCAAGAATGGGTGTGTTTGGCACAAGGGATTCTTGGGAATTATAGGGGATTGAAATTCTAATTTTGATAATCTCCATCCCCTAAAAATGAAAAACCTTGTTTGGTAACAAAATGTAGGTGGGGATTCTTGAAAATATAATCCCCTAGAATCCCCTAAACAAGAAGCCAATTCAACTAGCTTCTAAAAGAATCCTCAGCCACTAGAATCTCCAGCCACAATCTCCAGCTTCAGCTATAAGCTCCAGCTAGTTTGTTATCAAACACACCCATTGTGTAGTCAATTGCACATCTTATTTATGATATCTATTTTTATTGACAATCATTAGAATTGCTATTAAAGAATTTTATAAATAAATGTGCATTTGGTTCAAGATTAAACGACTCAGGAAAACAGATTTGGCCAGTCGACTAGGACATTAGGAACATCTTTTTGGTAATATCTCGATGTTGTTTTGAAATATCGTACCGAATTATGATGTGATTGGAGGAAACTTATGTTAGTAGGATATGAGAGCTTAACATGTAGGTAATGCAAGATAGTTTCTATGTACGGAATATTATACATTTAGGGTAAGGTTCAAATGAGACTAAAAATTTGTGTGAGAATAGAGGAACCAATGATATGGTGCCATGTGTACAAAGAGAATACAAAACTCATTTACCCCTTAAGTTAAATATCTCACAAACGACAAATTGAAAAATTATGAAAATTGCACCATTAGATTCAGCGTTTGATCCTCTTCGATTTGCCGTCCATTAAGGCATACTTTTGACGAGTTTTTTTTTTTCATTATTTTTAGTGGGTTTCACATTACTAACACGTGTGTTACAGTGTTGCGTTTAGGGTTTGGAGTTTAGGGTTTAGGGTTGGGAGTTTGGGGTTTCGTCCCGAAACCCCAAACTCCCAACCCTAAACCCTAACCCCTAAACCCCAAACCCTAAACCCTAAACACTTTATAAAACTCTAAACCCTAAATCATACTAAACCCTGTTAAACCCTAACACTAAACCCTGCTAAACCCTAACACTAAATCCTGCTAAACCCTAACTCTAAACCCTAACCCTAAACCCTAAATCAAATGTATAATCAATCACTAACACATGTGTTACTAATATGTAAAACCAATTAAAAAAATGGAAAAAAAAAAGTTCGTCGGAAGTATGCCTTGATAGACGGCAAATCGAAGAGGATAAAACGCTGAAAAATATGGTGCAATTTTCATGATTTTTCGACTTTTCGTTTGTGAGATATTTAATTTTTAAAAACGTGGATGAGAGAGAAAAACGTGACACATGGCATATTGTGGTTGGTTCCCCCATTCTCACACAAAATAAATGGTCTCAATTGAACTATTCTCTATACATTTAAAGGTGGTTTCTTTCCACACCACCTTTTATTCTCACCACACCATTTTAAGCAATAAAAAATAAGAAAAAGTACAGAATAAGTACAGAATGAAGTACGAGAGTGATGGATAAAGTACAGAAAAAGTACAGTAATAATTATGTTTAAAATATAAAATAAAAAGAAAGTGGTGGGGAAAGTAGAAACCCATTTAAAATGTCCCAATTTGAACCGCAAGTTTAGTTTTCCTCATACTTGTACTTTTATATACTTTAGTTGACGATTTGACGATAAAGACTCATAAATGTACAAAAGGTACCAATCAATTATGTTTTATAATGTTGTAAATGCTAGTAATTTTAATGATGTACAAATAACTATAGTAAAAGCATAAGAATTTGTTAAACTTTGTGTTGAATGTTAATTCAATGTGAAAACGGGCTCACCATTATAATGTGTTTGAACTATCATAAAAAGAATAAAAATATAGCTAAACGTAGATTTGAGCCCTCAACTTCGATCATCAACTCAAGCCGTCAATATTGATGGGGAGTGCAGTTTCTGACGTTGATGGTCGAAAAACGGCAAAAAAAAATATACCCCTAATCGTTGTGCTCCAATATAAATGAAAGAGAAAATGACAAAAGTCGTCATTATGGTTTGATCGAGATTCCACTAACAGTGTCTTAGCGCACATGGTGTCGAAAAACTGTTTTCACAGTGTCTTGGTGAGAATGTTGTTGCCGAGGATTTTGTGGTGTGGTAGACAGTATTCTGGACAGTGTTCTCATAATTAATTTTGTATTTTGATAAATGTGTGTGTGGAGCAAAACAATAAAAAAAGAATAAAAAAGTTGGAAATCGACGTCTTAAACAAGACGACATTCGAGGAAACTGTCGAGGATTTTGTTGAGAACACTTAAACAAGACGGCATTCGAAGAAACTGTCAAGGATTTTGTTGAGAACATTGTGACGGTGTTAACACTGTAACACAGTGTTCTCAAAGAAAAGCGACGATGAAATCCTGTGCCCACAGTGTACTCTTATAGTGAAATATCACACAGATGATTCTTACTTTTAAAACTTAAAACTTATCATGCTCACAAAACGATCCTTTTACTTTTCTTTAACAAGAAATGAACTTGTTTTATCATTGGTAACTTTTAAACTTTTATTCAAAATCAATGACTTGATATCAAATGTAGAAAAAAATAAAGATATAAAAACGTGGCACAAGGCAAGAGAATAAGAAGGAAGAGTAGAGTTCAAATGAGTACATCAATTTTGAGTGAGAATAGGGGAATCAATCTCAACCACTTATTTTCATCAAATACCCATTTCCTCATATTTTTGAAACTCAAATATCTCACAAACGGCAAGTCAAAAAATCATGAAAATTGCACCATAAATTTCAGCGTTTTCTCCTATTCGATTTGCCGTCCCTCAAAGCATATTTTTGACAACTTTTTTTTTCTTCATTTTTTGGTGGGTTTACAAATTAGTAACACATGTGTTAGTGATTGGTTGTACATTTAATTTGTGGTTAGGGTTAGGGCAAGGGTTTAGGATTTAGGGTTAAGGTTTAGCAGGGTTTATGGTTAGGGTTTAGTAGGGTTTAGAGTTTAGTATGATTTAGGGTTTAGAGTTTTGTAAAGCGTTTAGGGTTTGGGGTTTGGGGTTTAGAGGATAGGGTTGGGGGTTGGGGGTTTCGAAACCCCAAACCACCAACCCTAAACCCTAAACCCTAAACCCTAAACCCTAAACGCAACACTTTAACACATATGATATAACACCCCTCGTTTAATTATAAACAATCATATAATAATTGCGACTCGGAAGCGTATATTTCAAAACATACTATCAATGTTTTATATTACTTAAAATGTCACTAAACTTTTTCAAACTTATTACACATGACATTTCAACAAACTCGGTGTTATATAATTCAAAACATTTCTTTGATTATCAAAATTAAATCAGAGTAACAGCCTGTCAAACATTCCATCCAGTCCCACAACCTCGTGCCCAATATGTCCCATCTATTTAACCTGCAGGAAGAACTGTGGTGGGGTTAGCATAAAGCTAAGTGAATGAAACTATAAGTAACAGTACAACCTAGCATAACAATCTGTTTACATCAAATAACAATAAACAGAAAATCAATCATTCACTCGACATCCAATCAATGTCAAGCTACACCGATCAATCATTATCAATCGTCATGAGGACCGGTGGCTCCTGAGATACCCTAATACCGGTTTGGTACTCAGGGAACCCTTATCAATCATCTGTATTGGCCTATACAGAATTACCGGTAACCAGTTGTTAATCACACACGACCTAGATCTCCAAACCAACATTTCAAGTTTCAAGATCTCCTGTTGTCACACCCCGCCAAACGGTAATTACAATTACGTAGAGTGGTTTGCGGAAGCTTAGTGACGTGGCGGGGCTGCGAGCAGTAAAACACAACCAACAGATACATACATACTCAGAGCATATGATTATCGCAGAACGAATATAGATTAAGATGCCATTAGTTAAAGTTTTACAAAAGGTTACCACTTGAAAAGTGGTAACAGTAATAGTAGTAGTTGAAATCGGTATTCCATAAAATACATAATATCAAAGGTAGATTTCATAGGTATGACTGCAGTAGTTGCAGTTATACAGAGGAAATCCATGTGTCCCAAAAGTAGTGGCATCCTAACAAGTCCAGGGTAGTCCGTCCTGATATGCATGCAGATCTTACTTACGCTGCTAATTCCCTGAAAAACATAGAGTAAAACGTCAACAAAATTGTTGAGTGAATTCACAAGTTTATTTGTTATGTAGGAAACACAAGTTAATCATTTAAGAATAACATTTCCAAATAAGTGTTGTTTGTCAAGTAGGAAACACAAGTTATAAACAAATAACATTTCCCAAATTAGTTGTAGTTGTAATAGGAAACACAAGTTATTAATCAAGTAACATTTCCTAAATCAGTTAACAGTAGGAAACACAAGTTAACCTAAATAAAGATTAACATTTCCCAATCAGTGTACGTAGGAAATCCTTTCCTAATCAATAGTTTAGTGCGTGGGAATATTTAGACGTTGATCCCTTGAAAGGTGAGCTAAACCCGTCAAGTAAGGTAACCCGATCTAACCCTATAACCAAACCACGACCCCAATCTGTTGTTGTTGTGCCAAGTAGAACATTTAAGTATACGCTCCCAAATCCGTAGGAGGGTCGTCACGGCGATAGTACTATCCGTATACTCAGTGGCTAGAGTCACCTAGCTAATGGTTATAGTCTGTAGTCATAATGTCTTTTATGCACTACATCGTTCAGCCTAGATCTGTACCAAGATTCGTTGTCTAAATTCCCAAAATAGTATGAAAACATTTCACAAATCATAGTTCAAGTATTTGTGTGAAATACCCTTTCACAAACAGTCACATATGAAATACCCTTTCATAAACAATCAAGTAAATACATACAGTATTTAAAGCAGTTGTCGCATGCAGTTATACATACGATTTCTATGTTTTCCACCCCGAGTTTTAAAACATTAAAACATTGAAAAGGGGTTTGTGAACTCACGGTGAGTGCTCGGATGTGAATGCTAGCGAGATAAGATAGCGTAGCCCAAACGTAGTCAACCTATACACAATAATGTATTAACTATAAGTACTATATTAGACTTACGTTAATAGTTCGTTTGTTTGAAGAAATTATCAATTTCTTAAGTTTGTGTATGTCGTTGATGATTGTTGTTTGAAAATAAATAATATTTTCCCAAGTTATGTTTGTTTGTCGAATCGTCCAAAATGTGTAAGCATATATACATATATACTTATATAGTTGCATATGTATATGTTCTCGCATATATATATTATTGTCCGTTGTCTCGTTCATATATATATATATAGATATATATAAAAGTTTGTCGTTTAAGTTTCCAAAAACACAAGTCTCAATGTATGTATATATCGGTGAATATATAATTCTTAAGTGTCGTATGTATACATGTCATATATCGTTTGTTCGTATGAATTAAATAAGTCCAATGTCCGTAATCATAGTTTGTCTCGTTTTATAACGTCGTATGTTTTGTAGTTTGTTAGGCTCGGCCCGATTTGTTGGCCCATTAGCCATAATGTACTTATTTAACGTATAATCCATTAATCATTCGGCCCAAAACACGAAGCCCAGTTCAAAGCCCAGCCCAGCCCAGTTCGCGACTTAGGCCCAATCTGCAGCCCAGTAGGTGAATCCGCCGGATTCTATTTGAATCCGCCGGATTCTCGTTAGTGGATAAGGTGTTGCCGGATCTTCGGGTCAAACAGCCGGGTCGGGTCAATATTAAGTGAATCCGCCGGATTTAGTTGAATCCGCCGGATTCTTTTGTGTTTTCAAAACGTTCATATAAAGCTTGGGAATCCGCCGGATTTAGTTGAATCCGCCGGATTCGAGCGTGTCTTTTACTCGTTCACAGATGTTTAAACCGATTACGGGGTGTGCGAGTTTCATAGGGGAATCCGCCGGATTCATAATGAATCCGCCGGATTCATTCTGTTCTCAGAACCTGTTCGAACAGGGCAAAACACAAACCCGATTTTCTTGGTTCCAAATCGTTTTTACCTCAATACCAAATGTTTATATAAGTAATCAACAACATTATAACAACTTAACAACTCTTTTTAACTAGTTTTCATGTATCGATTTTGCATTTGAAGTTTTGGGTTTTAAAACCATTTTCAAGAATCACTCATCAATCTTTGAGTTTGTAATGTTATGTAGCTAGTTTATGATGTATATACAAGTAATATATCGAAATTTAAACAAAGAGATCAAAGATTATAGGTTTTCTTACAAAGATGAAAATGGTGAGAATGATGATGAACGGACGATGATGATGATGATCTTGGTGTTCCCCTTCCACTTCCTGCTGCTAGCTTGATGTTTTGATTCTTGTTAATTTGTTGGTGAAAGGGAGAAAAATTTGGTGAATTATGTGTGTGTGTGGGTGTCGCCTGGAACCAGAGAGGAGAGGGAGGGAGTATGGTTTTAAAAACCATCTGTCTCTGCATTATTGTAGGTTGGTGGGATTTTTGTCCCACCAATCTCGAGTACGGGTATAATTATAGCAATATAAAATTTATCATTTTATATTTTTATTTTGTAGATGCTCTCCTGGTTCGTAATATATTTTCAGAATAATGAGGTTTTCATTATTTTTGGTAGTTGTACATTTTTGTACATTTTACTGCGCGTATTCAATTGAGCGCCAATTTTCAGTAAATTTAGGATTTCATATTTTGAAGTAATGTTCTAACTTCTTCCAAACGAACGAGAAAATTTGTATTTTTATGATTCGACGTCGTATGCGCGTTTTAGAATTGTTTCTGTTCGTGTTATAATACGTTTTATGTTAAACGTATATTTGAACCACTTTATCTATACGTTATAGATATATAAACACTCGTAATTAATAATCGAATTATTAATTATATATTTTGTCACCGACTTTCGTTATTTATTTTGTCGCATTCATTCGGACGCGTATTCGGTAACTTTTCAGCTAAAAATCGCGTAATTTTATAAATTACAATTTATGTAATACTTCATGTATTATTGTTTTGGGCTCGCTAGACTCACATCACATCAAAAGTTTATGTTTAAAACAATCGTAGGGAATCAGCGTAAGAAATGCATGTAATTGAGTATAATTATATACCTAATTTGGAGGAGTGTCACATTCTCCCCCCGTTAGTGAAATCTCGTCCCGAGATTTAAGTCGAGCCATGAGTCTCGGTCACGCTCTCAAATAGGTTGGGGTATTTCTTTCGCATTTCATCCTCTCGTTCCCAGGTAAACTCTGGGCCATGTTTCGAGTTCCAACGAACTTTAACCAGTTTGATTCGTTTGTGTCGAAGTTTCTGCGTTTTAGAATCCATAACTTCAACAGGTTCCTCCACAAAGTTAAGTTTTGAGTCAATGAAGACTTCGTCAGGAGGAATGATAAGTGTTTCATCAGAAAGACACTTTTTGAGGTTGCTAACGTGGAAAGTATCGTGTATGCTACTAAGCTCTTGCGGTAGTTTGAGCTTGTACGCGACAGGACCAATCCTAGCGAGGATTTCAAATGGTCCGATGTATCGTGGGTTCAGCTTTCCTCGTTTGCCAAATCGTGCTACTCCTTTCCAGGGAGATACTTTGAGTAGGACCTTGTCCCCTACTTGAAACTCAAGAGGTTTACGGCGGTTATCAGCGTAACTCTTTTGTCGATCTCGTGCCGCTTTCAGTCGGCTCAATACTTGAATTATTTTGTCAGTGGTTTCCTGGACAAGTTCGGGTCCAGATAGTTGTCTGTCGTCCAACTCTGCCCAACAGAGTGGTGATCGGCACTTGCGTCCATATAACGCCTCAAATGGTGCCATTTGTATACTCGTGTGATAACTATTGTTGTAAGAGAATTCAGCTAGAGGTAGGTGGGTATCCCAGTTACCTCCAAAGTCTATCACACATGCTCGTAACAAGTCTTCGAGCGTCTGTATCGTTCGCTCACTTTGGCCGTCAGTCTGCGGGTGGTAGGCAGTACTCATATCAAGTCGAGTACCCAATGCCTGTTGTAATGTTTGCCAAAAGCGAGAAGTGAATCGCGCATCTCTATCAGAGATGATGGATAGTGGCACACCATGCCGAGAAACAATCTCTTTAATATAGATTTTTGCTAGTTTCTCCATTCCATCCGTTTCCTTAATAGCTAGAAAGTGGGCTGATTTCGTCAATCGATCGACAATCACCCATATGGCATTTGCTCCAGACGTTGTTCTAGGTAACTTCGTAATGAAGTCCATTGTTATTTGCTCCCATTTCCATTTGGGCAACTCAGGCTGTTGCAAAAGCCCAGACGGCTTTTGGTATTCCACCTTTACCTTCGAGCAAGTTAAGCATTTGCTAACGTAGGTGGCAATGTCACGTTTCATTCCAGGCCACCAGTAAAAACCTTTCAAGTCCTGGTACATCTTGTCTGCACCGGGATGTATCGAGTAGTTGGACTTATGTGCCTCGTCCAAAATCAGCTTGCGTAACTCATCTACGCATGGTACCCAAATTCGATTCATAAAGTACAACACTCCGTTGTCCTTTTTCTCGAGTTGTTTTTCCATCCCTTTTTAAGGATTCCTCCTTAAGGCGTTCGGAAGTGAAAGCAAGTTCTTGGGCTTCACGAATTTGAGTAATGAGATTCGAGTGGATTGTCAATCCCAAGGCCCGAACTCTTCGAGGTTTGATTCGTTCCTTACGACTCAGGGCATCTGCTACAACGTTAGCCTTACCCGGGTGATACTTTATTTCACAGTCGTAATCGTTAAGTAATTCGACCCAACGTCGTTGTCTCATGTTAAGTTCTTTCTGGTCGAATATATGTTGCAGGCTCTTATGATCAGTGAAGATCGTACACTTTGTACCGTATAGGTAGTGTCTCCAGATCTTCAGTGCAAAAACAACGGCTCCTAATTCCAAATCATGAGTCGTATAGTTTTTCTCATGCACTTTTAGTTGTCGTGATGCATAAGCAATGACCTTTTCGTTTTGCATCAGTACGCAACCCAATCCCTGATGCGAAGCATCACAGTAAACAACAAAGTTATCTACTCCTTCGGGTAGTGATAGTATGGGTGCGCTGCTCAGTTTCTGTTTCAGTAGTTGGAATGCATTCTCTTGTTTCTCATCCCACTCAAATTTCTTGTCTTTTTGAGTTAATGTGGTAAGTGGCTGAGCTATCTTTGAAAAGTTTGCGATGAATCGTCTGTAATAGCCAGCTAGACCAAGAAATTGTCGTACTTCAGTTGGGGTTTTCGGTGCTTCCCAGTTGTTGATTGCCTCAATTTTGGATGGGTCTACATGAATTCCCCTGTCATTTATCACATGACCAAGGAATTGAACCTCTCGAATCCAAAATTCGCACTTAGAGAACTTTGCGTAAAGCTTCTCTTTTTGTAGTAGTTCGAGAACAAGCTTCAGATGTTGCTCGTGATCCTCTTTCGATCGTGAGTATACCAAGATGTCGTCAATAAACACAATGACGAATTTATCCAAATAGGGTTTGCATACTCTGTTCATCAAATCCATGAATACTGCTGGTGCGTTGGTCAGCCCAAAAGGCATGACTAAAAACTCGTAGTGACCGTAACGAGTCCTAAACGCAGTTTTCGGTACATCCTCTTCTCGTACCTTGAGTTGGTGGTAACCAGATCGCAGGTCAATTTTTGAATAATGACTCGATCCTTGCAGTTGATCAAACAGATCGTCAATGCGTGGTAACGGGTATCGGTTCTTGATAGTTACCTTGTTCAGTTCCCGATAATCGATGCACATCCGCATAGATCCATCCTTTTTCTTAACAAACAAAACCGGAGCTCCCCAAGGGGAAAAGCTCGGTCGGACGAATCCCAAGTCTAGAAGTTCTTGCAGTTGCGTAGACAGCTCTTGCATTTCCGAGGGAGCTAGACGATAAGGTGCTCGTGCGATAGGTGCGGCTCCTGGCACCAGGTCAATGTGAAACTCAACTTGTCGTGGGGGTGGCAATCCCGGCAACTCATCAGGGAACACTCCTGGATAGTCGCGTACAATGGGCACATCGTCTATACGTCGCTCCTCCGTTTTCTTTTCTACAATGTGTGCCAAAAATGCTTGGTACCCCTTTCGGAGATACTTACTGGCCTTCAAGCACGAAATCATTTTAGTGGCACTCTTTCGTTTCTCGCCTTGAATCATTAAAGTTTCTCCTGTCGTTAACGGTAAGCGAACCATCTTATCATGACATATGATCTCGGCGCGGTTCTTAGATAACCAATCCATACCGACTACAATGTCAAAACTTCCCAACTTAACCGGTAGTAAGTCTATTTCGAAGAGATGACCTTCTAACTCCAAGGTACATCCCGGTACTATTTCTCCTGATTCGATTAACTCACCATCGGCTAATTCTATGGTATACTTGTTGTCTAATTTACGGGATTCAAGTTCTAATAGTGGTCTAAATTCAGTAGACACAAAACTTAAATCAGCACCCGAATCAATTAACACAGAGGCATAATGATTGTTTACAAGAAACGTACCAGTGACAGTGTTAGGGTCCTGGCGTGCCTCTTGTGCTCCAATCACAAATGCCCTTCCTTGAGCCGGTTGATTGTTGAAGTTGTTGGCTCGGTTATTGTTGTTACCGCGGTTGTTGTTGTTATTGCGGTTTTGATTGTTGTTGTTGAGCTTAGGGCATCGGTTGCGGTAGTGCCCTTGCTCACCACATTCAAAACATCCCTGGTTTTGACGCTCAGTGTTTGCCCGTGGGGGAGGGTTAGTTTTGCATTCTCGGGTTCTATGCCCCCATGCCTTACAGTTTCCACAATACCCACACCCGCCTTCGTGGTGTCGGTTGCACTTATCACATTTGGGTTTGTTACCCAGGTATGGTTTCGATTCAGTAGTGGTGGCAACATATGCTTTCGCATTTCCAGAATGTTTCTTGTTTTGCTGACCCTGGCGATCAGCACCACTACCGTTCCACTTTCGCTTTGCACCACCAGAACTACCAACATCATTACTGTTCGGTTCACTTTTTCCCGACACAGCTTTCTTAGTCAGATTTCCCATCCTGACTGCCTCATCGGTCAAACTTTGTGCTAGAGTAACAGCACTCCTGAATGTGTCCGGTTTAGATGACGTCACCAGACTGCGGATTTGTGGTACTAGACCAAATATGTAGCGCTCAATACGCTTATACTCGGGTGTCACCATATGTGGCACTAGACGTGCAAGTTCCTGAAACTTAGTGGTGTACCCAGCAATATCAGCACCAATCATGGTGATGTTCCACAACTCTGTTTCTATTTTCTGCATCTCACTGCGAGGGCAGAATTCCTCCAACATCGAATTCTTAAATGTTTCCCATGACATTGAATAAGCAGCTGGTCGACCAAGTGATTGGATCTGACTGTTCCACCAAGTGAGTGCTTTGTCAGCCAAAGTGCAAGTAGCATACTTCACCATACAGTCAGGTGCACAGTCACTAATGTCCAATACTGATTCAGTTTTCTCTATCCAATGAATCATACCAATTGCACCCTCGGTGCCCCGAAAAGAAATCGGCTTACAAGCCTGAAATGTTTTGTATGAACACCCTTTGCGAGCATTCACGGTTGTCTCAGTATTAACAGGGGTAGATCCACTGTTATTAACTCCCGGTTCGCGACTACGGCTTGCCTCATATTCAGCAATACCTTCAGCTATTCTTCGTGCGATCATTTGTTCAGTGGTTTCAGTAGGTGGTGGTGGTGGTGGAGGCGTAGTCGTCTTTTGACTGTTCCTAGTGACTCGTCGTTTGGGAGGCATGATTCAGCTCTGCGATGAATAAAATGCAGAGTGTTAATATTGAGATATTGAATGTGAATAGATCAAAGATTCACATTTGATTGAAATGAATGACAGGAGATGATGAATGAAAAGAGTTTTACAACACGTGCCTTACAACTTTGAAACACCCACATGTATCTAGCATAATATAATCACGTTGGCCAGGCGTCATTATATAATGTCCAATACATATTTCTTTTCATTGTCGTTTAACACTGAAATTTTCCGAGGTTCTCAAGAAAAATCAATCATCAAGCTGTAATATGTTTCAGGGTTTTCAAAGATTGCTCACAAAGTTGTCGATAAAGTATAGGTTTAATCACAAGTCGACAGTTGTAAGAGGAAATAACATGGTTGATAATAAGCATAATGAATACGAGGCGTAAACCAAGCATACATTATATATTAAAGATCATAACGCTGTTACATGAGTTTAGTACAAAATGAGATGGGATTTCTAATATATCCATCGATGGTTAGCGTTATACAAAAGATGATGGGTTTCCTATACATATACCCATTTTACTAACAAAGTTTCATCCAACATACAGCTAGTCCATAACGAATACATACATATATTTCCCCAAAAGTAATAATCTAATATGATGTAGGCACAGCCGCCATACATAGTCCTAACGGAACCATGGGAAATACATCCTAACCGCAACCATCACTGCTGCAGTCATCACACAAACACTAGCTACAATCTCTGACACCCTAGCACGCCTCTCTAAAGCTGCAGCGCGTGCACGGGTGGATGCTAGACTCTGCCAGTCTGTCTGACGGTGAGTCTCCACAAAATCCATCCTCTGATGGAGCATAGCCATATCCATGTCAGTACGGGAGGCATCGCTCAGTAGCTCCATCACATCTCTGCTCCTGCTAGATTATATCCTAAACATAGTGTGAACCACAGCCACAAGGGTAGGCACAGTGAGCTCCAGAGGCTCACCAGTGAGATATGCAGATGGTGGTGAGTGGGAGGACTCTCCAAACTCAAAGGTCGAGGGAATACCCTCTAATGATCTCCACTCTCTCAATACTCGAGGCATCCAGTCCAGATGAGAAGGTCGGAGCCTCTTCTGTGGCGGCTCGACAACTGGAACCTCAGGCTCAGTCACTGGCGACTTATCGCGCGGCGCGAGTGGTCCCCTGGGAAAATCCCGAACACAAATCCTAGCTGTCATCCTAGGTACAGGCACACGAGAAGTACTCGCAACAGGTGGTGTAAAGGTAGGAGTGACCTCAGGTGCGGTCGGAGGTGGTACTAAGTAAGCATCACTAGTGTCAACAGACATGGCTCTCACATGAACTGATGACTCATCCTCTACTGTGATCGCGGGACCCTCAAAAGTAGCCTCGGTCGGCTCTTCATCCGAAGCATAGACATGGTAAAGTGATTGACTAGACATACTGTGACAAAAGAAATTGGGTGCGGCGTGTCAGTCGTATGTTAGTTGTATGCAAAGTATGTATGCATGAATGCACAAATGTTCTAGCCAAGGCTATAGTCTAGGTCTCTAAGGTTTTCAGTCACCTAAAGACTTCTAGTTCGCTATAACCAATGGCTCTGATACCAAGTCTGTCACACCCCGCCAAACGGTAATTACAATTACGTAGAGTGGTTTGCGGAAGCTTAGTGACGTGGCGGGGCTGCGAGCAGTAAAACACAACCAACAGATACATACATACTCAGAGCATATGATTATCGCAGAACGAATATAGATTAAGATGCCATTAGTTAAAGTTTTACAAAAGGTTACCACTTGAAAAGTGGTAACAGTAATAGTAGTAGTTGAAATCGGTATTCCATAAAATACATAATATCAAAGGTAGATTTCATAGGTATGACTGCAGTAGTTGCAGTTATACAGAGGAAATCCATGTGTCCCAAAAGTAGTGGCATCCTAACAAGTCCAGGGTAGTCCGTCCTGATATGCATGCAGATCTTACTTACGCTGCTAATTCCCTGAAAAACATAGAGTAAAACGTCAACAAAATTGTTGAGTGAATTCACAAGTTTATTTGTTATGTAGGAAACACAAGTTAATCATTTAAGAATAACATTTCCAAATAAGTGTTGTTTGTCAAGTAGGAAACACAAGTTATAAACAAATAACATTTCCCAAATTAGTTGTAGTTGTAATAGGAAACACAAGTTATTAATCAAGTAACATTTCCTAAATCAGTTAACAGTAGGAAACACAAGTTAACCTAAATAAAGATTAACATTTCCCAATCAGTGTACGTAGGAAATCCTTTCCTAATCAATAGTTTAGTGCGTGGGAATATTTAGACGTTGATCCCTTGAAAGGTGAGCTAAACCCGTCAAGTAAGGTAACCCGATCTAACCCTATAACCAAACCACGACCCCAATCTGTTGTTGTTGTGCCAAGTAGAACATTTAAGTATACGCTCCCAAATCCGTAGGAGGGTCGTCACGGCGATAGTACTATCCGTATACTCAGTGGCTAGAGTCACCTAGCTAATGGTTATAGTCTGTAGTCATAAGGTCTTTTATGCACTACATCGTTCAGCCTAGATCTGTACCAAGATTCGTTGTCTAAATTCCCAAAATAGTATGAAAACATTTCACAAATCATAGTTCAAGTATTTGTGTGAAATACCCTTTCACAAACAGTCACATATGAAATACCCTTTCATAAACAATCAAGTAAATACATACAGTATTTAAAGCAGTTGTCGCATGCAGTTATACATACGATTTCTATGTTTTCCACCCCGAGTTTTAAAACATTAAAACATTGAAAAGGGGTTTGTGAACTCACGGTGAGTGCTCGGATGTGAATGCTAGCGAGATAAGATAGCGTAGCCCAAACGTAGTCAACCTATACACAATAATGTATTAACTATAAGTACTATATTAGACTTACGTTAATAGTTCGTTTGTTTGAAGAAATTATCAATTTCTTAAGTTTGTGTATGTCGTTGATGATTGTTGTTTGAAAATAAATAATATTTTCCCAAGTTATGTTTGTTTGTCGAATCGTCCAAAATGTGTAAGCATATATACATATATACTTATATAGTTGCATATGTATATGTTCTCGCATATATATATTATTGTCCGTTGTCTCGTTCATATATATATATATATAGATATATATAAAAGTTTGTCGTTTAAGTTTCCAAAAACACAAGTCTCAATGTATGTATATATCGGTGAATATATAATTCTTAAGTGTCGTATGTATACATGTCATATATCGTTTGTTCGTATGAATTAAATAAGTCCAATGTCCGTAATCATAGTTTGTCTCGTTTTATAACGTCGTATGTTTTGTAGTTTGTTAGGCTCGGCCCGATTTGTTGGCCCATTAGCCATAATGTACTTATTTAACGTATAATCCATTAATCATTCGGCCCAAAACACGAAGCCCAGTTCAAAGCCCAGCCCAGCCCAGTTCGCGACTTAGGCCCAATCTGCAGCCCAGTAGGTGAATCCGCCGGATTCTATTTGAATCCGCCGGATTCTCGTTAGTGGATAAGGTGTTGCCGGATCTTCGGGTCAAACAGCCGGGTCGGGTCAATATTAAGTGAATCCGCCGGATTTAGTTGAATCCGCCGGATTCTTTTGTGTTTTCAAAACGTTCATATAAAGCTTGGGAATCCGCCGGATTTAGTTGAATCCGCCGGATTCGAGCGTGTCTTTTACTCGTTCACAGATGTTTAAACCGATTACGGGGTGTGCGAGTTTCATAGGGGAATCCGCCGGATTCATAATGAATCCGCCGGATTCATTCTGTTCTCAGAACCTGTTCGAACAGGGCAAAACACAAACCCGATTTTCTTGGTTCCAAATCGTTTTTACCTCAATACCAAATGTTTATATAAGTAATCAACAACATTATAACAACTTAACAACTCTTTTTAACTAGTTTTCATGTATCGATTTTGCATTTGAAGTTTTGGGTTTTAAAACCATTTTCAAGAATCACTCATCAATCTTTGAGTTTGTAATGTTATGTAGCTAGTTTATGATGTATATACAAGTAATATATCGAAATTTAAACAAAGAGATCAAAGATTATAGGTTTTCTTACAAAGATGAAAATGGTGAGAATGATGATGAACGGACGATGATGATGATGATCTTGGTGTTCCCCTTCCACTTCCTGCTGCTAGCTTGATGTTTTGATTCTTGTTAATTTGTTGGTGAAAGGGAGAAAAATTTGGTGAATTATGTGTGTGTGTGGGTGTCGCCTGGAACCAGAGAGGAGAGGGAGGGAGTATGGTTTTAAAAACCATCTGTCTCTGCATTATTGTAGGTTGGTGGGATTTTTGTCCCACCAATCTCGAGTACGGGTATAATTATAGCAATATAAAATTTATCATTTTATATTTTTATTTTGTAGATGCTCTCCTGGTTCGTAATATATTTTCAGAATAATGAGGTTTTCATTATTTTTGGTAGTTGTACATTTTTGTACATTTTACTGCGCGTATTCAATTGAGCGCCAATTTTCAGTAAATTTAGGATTTCATATTTTGAAGTAATGTTCTAACTTCTTCCAAACGAACGAGAAAATTTGTATTTTTATGATTCGACGTCGTATGCGCGTTTTAGAATTGTTTCTGTTCGTGTTATAATACGTTTTATGTTAAACGTATATTTGAACCACTTTATCTATACGTTATAGATATATAAACACTCGTAATTAATAATCGAATTATTAATTATATATTTTGTCACCGACTTTCGTTATTTATTTTGTCGCATTCATTCGGACGCGTATTCGGTAACTTTTCAGCTAAAAATCGCGTAATTTTATAAATTACAATTTATGTAATACTTCATGTATTATTGTTTTGGGCTCGCTAGACTCACATCACATCAAAAGTTTATGTTTAAAACAATCGTAGGGAATCAGCGTAAGAAATGCATGTAATTGAGTATAATTATATACCTAATTTGGAGGAGTGTCACACCTGTCGTCTACAATAACAACCAAGTCCAACTGTCAAGTCAAGTTGACCTCAGAATCTTACATACTAGCTCAAACAGCCAAGTAATCAACTAGTCAAACTATCATGGCAAGATATCTCAACAATTACATTCTATCAAAGTAAGACTATAATTACTTGTTGTAAATCAAATCATTACAACTAAATCACACTGAGGTTACAGATCCACTCACCGACTACCTCAGGCCTCCACTCAGTAGTCTTATATCACTAAGCCTTCTCCACATCTGAGAATCAGCAAATCAAATATAAGTTAGTAACCCAGGTCATCAATACTTAACTTATATCAATCAATAATATTAAGAACTTAACATAATCCACATCAAGATTACTAGTTCCTAATTATACACTAACGATTTACAATATAATTATTATCATATATCAACTTGTATTAACTATTGATCACATTACTATTAACAATCAAACAAGAAATGTGATTACAGCCTACCAAGCCACCGGATTCCCTCAGAAGCCGCCGGCTTCCCACAAATCAGCCTGAATCCGCCGGATTCCCTGAATCCGACCGGATTCCCTAAATTTTGCCGGAATCCGCCGGATTCTCTCGTCGTCCCAGCCCAGTTTCGAGCTGTAAAACCCTAACCCACGGGTTTATAATCCAAAACCTCAAAAACAAGGTTTCTAACCGTTTAAAACCACAATTATTATCACATAATCAATATGTAACACTTATAACATGATTTCTAACATCCAAATCTCTCAAATCATCAATTTACCCAAATTCAATCAAAATCAAATTCTTAAATACTCAAGAATATTTACTGATTGAAGAATCTAACGATGGTAATCTGATGATTATTAAGTTTCATGAGAATCACAACTTCCTGATTTGATTTCTGGATTGATTTGGAGGTTTTCAAAGAGTTTCTGTGAGTTTCTAAAATGAAAATGAATAACTTTCCTAAATAGGAAAGGATATATATAGAAACTTAGGTCGGTCCAACCTAAACCGCCTTCAATATATGGGTATAATTTAATACCCCATCTCAATCTATTGCCTGGAACCCGAAAACCATTTGCGAGTCCAAACATTTTATCACACCGTCAGCTATATTAATTTACAACAATTAATATTTCAGTTATCACATTGGAATATTCGGATCCTATTCCAATTATTTCACTATTTCAAACAATATTATTTCCAAACACATTTAAATACTTATTTAAATCAAGAAATAATATAAAACAACTAGGTCCATTTCGAGGATGTTACAACTCTTCCCCCCTTAAAGAGATTTCATCCCCGAAATCTAACCTCAATCAATCTGACTAATGTGATATAGTCACATACCTCTTAGCATACATTAATCCTCAATGGCAACTTACAACTATTCTTAGACTGTTTGAATTCTTTCCACATGCACATATCCAAATGTACATGCTTCTATCTTTTCCTATGCACACATACAGTGCCTCTAATCAATATCATCAATCAGATATATCTTATAGGCAACCACTTACTTCAACAAGTGAAACCTATAATCACTTGATCAACAAGTAAAACTTAACATTCCTTAATAAGTCTATGTAACCCGAAATTAGCAACATGCTAAAATCTTTAACCTATTCTCACTGTTCATATCTGTTATCAATAAAACAGCAATCACAATATCACAACAGTGATTATTAACCACAATGCACCTAGCAGCACTGAAATAAAATTTCAATTTCACGACTAACAACCAGTCTAATATACAGATAACAATTTCAAATCTCTACTATCAAAGATTTAAAATTCAACTCTAGGTCAACTTTTCACCTAAAAGTTTCATACCTACTCTCGTGAACAACCTATCATATTCACATATCACTATCACTATCATATGAAATCCTTTACTTAGAAGTAATCCAGATTCATATCACCTTAATAAGCAAAGCAGAGGTCACACTCAGTAGGTAAAACCACAATCAACAAGTACTTTGTTCAATCAACAAAAGTACCACAATCAAATATTACCTACATTCAACCAACCTCTACATTGACTTATTTCCACTTGCAATTCCTTTCATTACAACCCATCAGTTGTTAACAACAACAATAACACTTCCAATAATCACAACACTAATGATTATACATTTCAGTACGCCTATTCATACTTACTATTTATCTTCAAACCTAACTGACTATCAAGTTAGAATTTACATAATGCTTAAACTGGTAAGACATCCAAAATCTTATCTTAGCAACCAGTTAATTCAATTCACTTCTTAAATCTTAAACTACTGATCACAAGCAATTAGAATTTATAAGACTTTAATCATACAATCACTTAGTACTAAATTCCATCAATCTAGCAACTAAGTCAGTCTTAATCAACATATTATGATACTACAGATCAAGCATCACAATATCACAATGTGCTACTTTCCAACACATTACTAACCAAATCTACATCAAGCTAATCATAATTAACTATCTCCACATATCTTATGGCACATTTTAATTCATTCTATTAAAATTTGTCATGCCATTTATTTTCATGTATACCACACATACATACCTACGCAACTTCAGGTACTCTCTTAAATGGACATATACACATCAATTCCATTTCATTCTATACACTAAGCCATTCAGACTATTAAAGCCTTCATCAATCCTTTCCAATACTATTAATCATCACATATCCATACCACAGGACATGGAACAATTACTAATCAACAACTCTATATTTCACTTATATACTTACCAACTCGTATATAACTTAAACAATTCAATCTAAACTTCCAAAAAATTTGATGAATACAATCATCACCTATCAATTTCAAGGTTTTCTTTACTTCCTAACACATACAATTTCTTAAAATATGAACAACCTTCCAATTCATATTTCTTCAATTTATCAACAAAGATCATCTAGATCTTTAATACAGTTTAATTCCAGATATACTTTCATATCTTTTCTTATTTGGATCTAATCCCAATTTACCACTTTATCACTTACTTCATTTGTATACAATCAACAAATAACTAAAGAATTCATTCAATTCTTTCAATACTTAAGTAATTCACCATGAGGTACAAATCAACCTATGCAACTATTAATAATAACTTTCAATTAGTTCTTATCTCACATTCTTACCAAATCAAAGCTATCATCACAAGCCTCATACACTGGTAAGACTTTCTTATCACAATCCTAACCAATGTAACTTAATTTGCACCTTTCAACAAATTATAACTGTCATATCATAACATGACTTCACATCTGTATAATTCCTTAACACATATTCAGTTCAATTATACTTAACACTATTTCAATTACTTAATACTAGCTTTAAGTAATTAATCAAGTCTCACAAACTTAGACAATTTATCTATCTCCTTTGGATCTCACATGACCCGTTTCAACATGATTTTAATCAATCTAGAAATTCAATCACATTCCACACAATCATAACATTTCAATCTATGTTATACTATTTCAACACAAACAGTTGACTATGTGTCAACCTTGATCTCAATCAACCAATCAATAAAATTCTCTAATTGCTTTTCTCAAGTTTGACCCAAACTCAAATCAATCACAAGCAATTAATTTTATACACCATTTTCTATTCATGGTTTGACTTTCAAAGTTAACATACTATCAAGTTAACTCACAACAAACCATTTCATCTTATATGTTCACTTTCAAACATATATTTCAAATTATTACTTTCAATAATCTTATCAATCCTTCACAAGGACAAGGTCAACCTACATCAATCTTGGCTCCATACAAGCTATTTCATATTGTATGTTTACTTTCAAACATAAACCTCACATTATTACATTCAATAATACTTGGAATTCCTCAAGCAAGACAATATCAACCTATCTCAACTTTGGCTTCATACAAGCCAGCTACAACATAGTGATTCATTTAAACACTATACAAATCCACCTACAGGTAATCTATCATTACCAATCACAATTACCTATTTAACAGAATCCAATTTGTCATTTATGTTCATCAACAAAACAACTATCAATGACAAACATTATTTACACTCTCACATTTACATTCTAGATGTTACAGTTCTATCAACCAATTGTTTTCTTATCAAAACAACTATTAAACCACTTAGCATACTTTCATGCTCAGTTTTCTAAATCACATTACATTTCTTTTATACCAAGTAGCCTCAACAAGTTCATGTGACACAACATAATATAACAACGGTGATCAGGCGTTGCAAGATTATGTTCTTCACAATCCATTCTCAGGCTACTCTACATTATAATTATCAATGTGATCTACTCTTATCTCATATATATTAAATACTTTATGATTTCAAATCAATCAACATCTATTTAATAGTTTCTAGCAGTTGATACATACTCAAAATCAGCTTACTACTTACATATTCAACCTTACATATGTAAGCCATCTCACATACACACAATGTTCTAATTTTCAACAACTGAATCACTTAATATATCACTTATCTAAAACCTCAAACACATGATAACTCATCATCATAGTTTCAATACTTAACACTAATCAATGTCCTTATTTACTCCAAAATTCAAGACACATCTTAATTAATTTTTTTTTTTTTTTATCACTTTGACATATGCTATCATATCAAGCATCATTGTCACAACAAGTCTACTTAATCATGTTACTATCAAACATTTCATTTATTAATTTCACAATTGACCAGAAAGATCTATCACTTCCCAATCAATTTCACATTATTACACTCTACATTTCTCTTAAACCTATCAGTCATGGTTTATATCAAGTGTTTAACTATAGTCAACACATATCATATAGTCACATAAACACATATTTTCTCAAATAGCAGTCATTATCAATTCAATGACACGACCCTCCTTAGCAAGGATTTAGATCACACCTTGTGATTAATCCATTAACATAATACTATCAATTATCTCGTCTCACCAATAAAGACACTCCTTAGGTTCTAACATCAATCTTGCTAAAACCTTAATCAACTCTCTGTCTACTTAAACATATTTCTGCATTTACAATTCAATCAGAAATAATCACAACAATGAACAACAATGAGCATCTCATTCAATACCTCTATTCTCATGTCAACCTATAGCAATCAATAGTTGACTCAACACTGGGGAATCATATCAGTCTGACTCAATTAACTTCATAACAAGGCTTACTCAACATAACAGAGTAAACAATTCAAGTTAATTTAAATTAACACAGGCTTATCGAAGATTACCTGACAATCTTAAGCCCACAAGCGTTGAGGAAACATGAAATATACTAATCAGATACTCATGTTCCTCCGTCTCTGCAATCAAACAACACTTCACAACTTGTTAAAGGTTAGTACATATTCAACTAACTACTTTCTCACACATTCACTAATTAACTAAACCCACACCTTCTGGAATGTTTGACTCAACTCATCAAAGTTTAGGATTGAACATTCTATCAAGTCCAATTCACCCAAACTATTGCTCTGATACCAACTTATAACACCCCTCATTTAATTATAAACAATCATATAATAATTGCGACTCGGAAGCGTATATTTCAAAACATACTATCAATGTTTTACATTACTTAAAATGTCACTAAACTTTTTCAAACTTATTACACATGACATTTCAACAAACTCGGTGTTATATAATTCAAAACATTTCTTTGATTATCAAAATTAAATCAGAGTAACAGCCTGTCAAACATTCCATCCAGTCCCACAACCTCGTGCCCAATATGTCCCATCTATTTAACCTGCAGGAAGAACTATGGTGGGGTTAGCATAAAGCTAAGTGAATGAAACTATAAGTAACAGTACAACCTAGCATAACAATCTGTTTACATCAAATAACAATAAACAGAAAATCAATCATTCACTCGACATCCAATCAATGTCAAGCTACACCGATCAATCATTATCAATCGTCATGAGGACCGGTGGCTCCTGAGATACCCTAATACCGGTTTGGTACTCAGGGAACCCTTATCAATCATCTGTATTGGCCTATACAGAATTACCGGTAACCAGTTGTTAATCACACACGACCTAGATCTCCAAACCAACATTTCAAGTTTCAAGATCTCCTGTCGTCTACAATAACAACCAAGTCCAACTGTCAAGTCAAGTTGACCTCAGAATCTTACATACTAGCTCAAACAGCCAAGTAATCAACTAGTCAAACTATCATGGCAAGATATCTCAACAATTACATTCTATCAAAGTAAGACTATAATTACTTGTTGTAAATCAAATCATTACAACTAAATCACACTGAGGTTACAGATCCACTCACCGACTACCTCAGGCCTCCACTCAGTAGTCTTATATCACTGAGCCTTCTCCACATCTGAGAATCAGCAAATCAAATATAAGTTAGTAACCCAGGTCATCAATACTTAACTTATATCAATCAATAATATTAAGAACTTAACATAATCCACATCAAGATTACTAGTTCCTAATTATACACTAACGATTTACAATATAATTATTATCATATATCAACTTGTATTAACTATTGATCACATTACTATTAACAATCAAACAAGAAATGTGATTACAGCCTACCAAGCCGCCGGATTCCCTCAGAAGCCGCCGGCTTCCCACAAATCAGCCTGAATCCGCCGGATTCCCTGAATCCGACCGGATTCCCTAAATTTTGCCGGAATCCGCCGGATTCCCGTGAATCCGCCGGATTCTCTCGTCGTCCCAGCCCAGTTTCGAGCTGTAAAACCCTAACCCACGGGTTTATAATCCAAAACCTCAAAAACAAGGTTTCTAACCGTTTAAAACCACAATTATTATCACATAATCAATATGTAACACTTATAACATGATTTCTAACATCCAAATCTCTCAAATCATCAATTTACCCAAATTCAATCAAAATCAAATTCTTAAATACTCAAGAATACTTACTGATTGAAGAATCTAACGATGGTAATCTGATGATTATTAAGTTTCATGAGAATCACAACTTCCTGATTTGATTTCTGGATTGATTTGGAGGTTTTCAAAGAGTTTCTGTGAGTTTCTAAAATGAAAATGAATAACTTTCCTAAATAGGAAAGGATATATATAGAAACTTAGGTCGGTCCAACCTAAACCGCCTTCAATATATGGGTATAATTTAATACCCCATCTCAATCTATTGCCTGGAACTCGAAAACCATTTGCGAGTCCAAACATTTTATCACACCGTCAGCTATATTAATTTACAACAATTAATATTTCACTTATCACATTGGAATATTCGGATCCTATTCCAATTATTTCACTATTTCAAACAATATTATTTCCAAACACATTTAAATACTTATTTAAATCAAGAAATAATATAAAACAACTAGGTCCATTTCGAGGATGTTACATATGACGTAAATGTGAAACCCACCAAAAAAATGGAAAAAAAAAACTCGTCGAAAGTATGCCTTGAGAGACGGAAAATCGAAGAGGAGAAAACGCTGAATTTAATGGTGCAATTTTCATAATTTTTCGATTTGTCGTTTGTGAGATAATTGATGTTGGGAGTAAATGGGTTTTATACATTTGGAACATTCTCTTTGTACACATGACACAATATCATTGGTTCTCTCATTCTCACACAAATTACAATTCTTTTAACGCACGTCGAGTCATATATGTTCAACATGATTTTAAATTTAAAGGAAAGATACATATTAGATTTAGAACATCTTGTCACGGGGTAAACCGGTTAAGTCGCGTACATATGAGTCAAAAGACTCGCCATCATATCCTTGGGTAACACAGAAAGGGAAAACCTTTTTCCATTTACCGTTTGTATACAAATTAAATCAGACCATTTCTCTATAGTATATGTGCTTAAACATTAATCGTTATTCTCGTGTAAATCTTTAACTTCAACCAAGACATCAAATTTGATACAATGCGTCCTGTATAACAATTTTAGTCATTTTACATCAAATTTGGAATTTGATTCCAGTCAAATTTAGTGGCAATTGTCCACCCTGTCTCGTTTAGGTTTTCTATTAGACATAAACACATGATCGATGATAATCATCGATGTCGATCCCCTTAATGAAAAACTCGATCTTGGTAAACCCGCTAGTACATGTATCTTTAGGATGATTAGTCAAATGTTAATTCAATGTGAAAACGGGTTCACCATTATAATGTGTTTGAATTATCTGAAGAAGAATAAAAATACAGCTCAACGTAGATTTGAGCCCTCAACTTCGATTATCAACACAAGCCGTCAATATTGGCGGGGAGTGCAGTTTCTGATGCTGACGGTCGAATAATGGCAAAAAAATACCCCTAATCGTTGTGCTCCTATATAAATGAAAGCGAAAATGACAAAAGTCGTCATTATGGTTTGAACGAGATTCTACTAACAGTGTTTTATAGCGAAATACTAGTATTACACAAATGATTCTTACTTTAAAAACTTATCACGCTCACAAAACGATCCTTGTACTTTTTCTTTAGATAAAGTTATAGAAATGAACTTGTTATATCATTGGTAACTTTTAAACTTTTATTCAAAATCAACAATGACTTGCTAGCACATGTAGAAAATAAAGATATAAAAACGTGGCACAAGGCAAGAGAATAGGAAGGAATATTTGAAAATCAAACGAGTGTGTGTTTTGCGGGATTTTGGTAACACTTTCACTCAAACTCCCCTTTTACCCTCTGCAACAAACCACTCTGCAAACCCCCTACGACTTTTCAACTCACAAAAATACACCACACACTACTACTATTAGAATTAAACCACCTTAGTTCCTTCTTCATCCATAATCACCTCTCCCCTAATTTCTCTCTGCCCTCCATCACTTGTACGGTACAACTGCTCATTCCTCATCTTCCATTTTATAGTTCCCAATCCAGATTCATGACGATGATGATGATGATGATGATACTCAGTTACTCCAACTGATTATTTTTTAAATTAATGTTAAACAATCTATAAACTCCGGTTTTCTAGCTTTTTACTACCAGTATATGATTTCCTTAATTTATAATTATTTTAAATCTCGAGATCTACGTCATATTATTCGTCACATTACCGTTTATTTGTTCCTACTCCTTTTTTATTCTAATTCTTCTTCTTCTCCTCTGATCCATATACATTTTTATATATTTATATATATTTTTTTCTTCTGGAATTTAAATTTATTTATACGTTGCAATGTATCACTTGGCCAGCATTTACCGACACAAATACACAATTATTCGATTTGATTGATATATATACCGCTCAATTATTAAATTTGTAGTACAATTTTGTAATTTTACGGAAGCATTATATTATATTGTTTCCGACATACTTTGCAGGTTATAGGGACGGCTGATGTGATGTTAACTGTAAAGTATAACGCTGCCGTTGACGGAATATCGTCGTCGTCGTCGTCGGAGCAACCACGGCGGAGCAAAAATAGGTTTATCAGTAAACCGTCATGGCTTTTGCTCTCCATTTCTGGTACGTGGATTATTTTTATATTTTATTATTGTCAATTTGTTTGAAATGGGTGAGATTTGTGTGTTTTTTGACTTTGTGATTAATTTATTGGAAACTGGATTTGTAAAGTTAAAATGATGGGTAAGTGATGAATTAAATGGCATAATGGAGATTTGGTTCACATGTAGTTATTAATCCCCACTCGCTAATGATTTTTAAGGTGATTAGTTAATACATTTTGGATTTAATTAATAAACAATAGGGTTAATAGACAATTTCGTTACTGTACTTTCCGAAAAAGTTCAATTTAGTTACCGAACTTTTATTTGGTTCAATTGAATTACTGAACTTACAAAACCGGTTTACAAGTGTAAAATCCTCGTTTTTTTTTTCCAAAAAAATGAAAGTTCGATAACGAAATTGAACATTTTCGTAAACTACAGTAATTAATATGTGTATGATTAGAAACTTGAGTAACAATTTGATCAATTATTTAAATGTTCAGTAATTCAATTGAACCAAATAAAAGTTCGGTAACTAAATTGAACTTTTTCGAAAAGTACAATAACGAAATTGTCTATTAACCCTAAACAATACTAATAAAGTTTCATGTCCTATAGATGAAAATGAAAATACAACTATCGTGATTACTAGATGGTGGTGTATTTTAAACTTACGATTCTAGAAAAAAGTTTTAAGAAAGAGCAAATGGTGCGTTTTGTTAAAAAAATACATCAATTTTTCCCCATTTTTTGAGAGTTTTGTGTCTCTTGAAACTAATGAAAATTCGGAAAATGTGTTAAAATGTATTGAATGCAGTTTTTCTTTATATAACAAGAGGAAATAAAGAGAACCATAGATGATAAATCTCATTTTCTATGAAAATTTCTATAGAAAACCTAGTTTGAACTTTGAACACGTTTTTGATTTTTTCAGAAAAATAGTTAACACAAGTTGTAAGCTAGTAAATTTACAAAAAGAAGCTTAATTGACTTTGTAGAATTTTAATAAATTAATTATGCGAGAAAAAGTAAGCCGAAGTAAACAAACACCTTGAATGAATTATTTATTAACAATCGTAATAGGAAAATGATTGGTGGACCTAATTATGTAGACCTAAATTTTGATCTAAAAATGTGATTGGTAGATGTGAAATATTGATTGGATGAGATCATGAGAGAGAAAAAAAACAACCAATCAGATAAGTAGGTCTATTTTTAGGTCTATGTAATTAAGTTTATTTAGCATTACTCATCGTAATAACTCGTCAAATATGGATGATGATTTATATACCACCAAAATTATCCATTAATTACTAATCGTGCTTTACAGTATTGTACTGGCACAATTAATGGTGCTTTGAGAATTTTTGATGGTATACGAATTACTCCCTCTCAATTATATTAAGAAAAAATGTCTTGTTAACTTGTATATTCGGGGTGGCAATTTGGGTTGCGTCGAGTTCACCCGTTCGGGTTAACGAGTTGGTGGGTTAGAAGTGGTCGACCCAAACCCAAAAAGATTTTACAATCGGGTAGAGTATTTCAACCCAACCTTACCTGACCCATATTACCAATTTATCTAGTAAGATAAACATGTTTTCAGATCATTTTCTGTTCATGGATCAATTTCAAGTCAAATAGATTACATTAATAAGCATAAAATTGTTTATAAAATTCAAAAAACTCGTATTTCCTATTAAGTTCATCAAAATTTAATACTAAAACATCATTAAATACGTATTATTATATTAAAAAAAATTTCTAAATTTTTAGCTACATTTATAATTTATTCAGGTTGTTGGGTCAACCCAATAACTCATTAGGTGACCCAAAGCCGACCCAAGAAATAGTCAGGTTGGCAGGTTTCGGGTTGACGGGTTTTTGAGACAAAAAATCTCAACCCAACCTTAATTTTATCGAGTCAGTTTTGTGTCGGGTTTCGGGTCGTGTCAGAAATTGGCAGCCCTATAGTATATGGTAAAGTTTTAGCAAGTGGGTAACATATGTATAAATAGTTTTTATGACATAGGCCTATGGTCTACACTTTTACCATATGATGACTCAAATTATAAATTTGTTATGCGACATGATTTTAATGCTCTCTTTTCACAATAATTCAAAGTATAAATAAATGCCATATAAAAAGCATACTGAGGTGCATTTATTTTTGTACAAAAATTGATCTTTATTTTTATTTTCTTATTTTTTTAAAACTTCAAACAGATCATGTGATTTTCAATGTTTGTATTGGAATTAAATTTGAGATGGAAACATCTTATCTCATTATATGTCATGTCTTGTCGTTTAAGTTTGTAGGTTACCTTTCAGTAGGGGCTAGACTCATAATAATAGGACACTGTCCACTGCAGTGCTATTATTAATTACTCTACTTTTACTCTTGGATTTGAATTTTGTTTCATATACTCGTACAATGAATTCTGTACTCAAACTAATGGGGAAAATAATAAATATAACAAAATAATGGGAGTGATTCGTACATCATCATCAATTATTCGTATGCCATTAATTATGTTTTATGGTATTGTACAGTATAACATTGTAAAGTAAAGTGGTGTACGGAGAATTTTGGTAGTATACGGATCTTCACCCCAAGATAATACTCGTTCCATCTCAAAATAATCATCTATCTTTTCATTTTGGATAGTGATTTGTACACTACCAGTTTTTCTCCGTACACCACCAAAGGTAGATTAAGTTGTTGTATTGTACAACAGTTTAAATCATGTTTAGTGGTCTATGGGGAAATCTGGTGATGTATAAATCATATCCCTTCCAATTTAGTGTGTACATAATAAATGTTTACTTTCAAAAATAGCATATTAACTTTATTATTTATAACCCTCAGTATACTTTCTCTCAAAACTAATACCTAGGAGTCTGTACAAGAAGCAAGGTTAAAGTGTCATCTTCACTATCTGACAATGTAATTTCTTAAACTTCGTGAAAACTGATTGTGAACACTTATTTTGGGACGGATGGGGTAATTGATTTATGTATACCATAGTATTATCATATACTTTTTCGGTCCCATAATAAGTGTTCAGAATCTAATTACTCAAAGTTAATAGAAAACATAATAAGTCTTACACTTCGTTTTTGTACAGTCCTGTAAAATCGGTTTTGTGAAATGGTAAATATTGAGAAAATTAGTAAAAACCAATATAAATTTTTTGTAAGTGAACACTTATTTTGAGACCGTAAAATGAAATGGTGTACAGTTATTATAAAACGGAGACACGGGGAGTAACAATTAAATCTGATAGTACAAGCATAACACAACATTTGTATTATGAATTAATTTATTTGTTATATTTAAAACACTAGTAATAACATAGTACAATATCATAATTGGTGTCTACATGCTATTACATGTATAAATTGTGAAGTATGAAAAATAATTTTTGTGGCGTAAATATTATTACTACTTCTTCCTTTTTTGAAAAATCCGTATTTAGTATAAAATTCAAAGTTGATTTTATTGAATATCTTATTTTTTTTTTTAGAAAACGATTTCGTACACTATCATTCACACCATCAAATGTGTTTTACAACGTTGTAACACACGCTTAGTGGTGTAATATTATGATAAATTATCTAAAACTTTCAAGCCTATTCTATTTTCATTATATTTTTCTCTATAAAAGACCTCCATTTTACGAGTACTTTTTATTATCTGTTTTTTTTTTTTTTGAAAGGCAAAAAGTTGGATAATTATTATTATCTGATATATTCCCTGTACCAGTTCTTTAGCATGACCTACGGAGATTGAGACGTTGGAAAAAACAATGATTCCAAGAATCTTTTGTGTATGAAACTGAGTTTTGAAATAGATTTGAGAGGGAGTTGGTTTATACCCAAAGAAGATTGTTTTTATGTATTGTCGCTTTCACCCTTTTCATCATTTTTCCTTTCTATTTCCAAAAAGTAAAACACTTCCAAGGATTCATTCAAAGCTCAAAAGTAGCTGCCAAATGATCCTGACTTTTATTAATATTCGTTTCTTGTGAACTCTCATAATAAAGTCTGTTTTATACATTCAAATTTTGAAATAGGCTTTTTTTTTATGGCCTTTTTCTCTTTTGTTCTTTTGCTTATCAGTAATGCTCTGCTTTGTGTTTTCAAATTATTATAAAAACTTTGTTTTATGATTTCACAATTCAAAATTTGAAATGTTTTTTTCCTTTATTGTATTGCCATTGAAATTTGTTGTTAGACCACTCCCATCCTGACTGAAACTGACTGGGTCACGTTAGTGTCACATCAACTTTTTCAAAAGTTGATTGAAACTGATGGACCCCTGCTATCAGTGGATTCCTACATTTACCAATTTACCTTTATTTATACACACGCGAAAAAAGAAATAAAAAACTGACGCACATCGGTTTTATGACGGGAAAATCGACGGACTGAACCGACGGCGCGGTGCCATCGGTGTCGGTTTCGTCGGCTTTAACCGACGGAAAGCGACTGAGATCGATGGGAGCGGCCTTTGATGTACGCCGAAAATGATTAGTAGACACGATAATATGATTGTTAAATATGAGAAGAGATAATTAGTGTAACCCATGTGACAAACACTAGAATCTTAGGGATGTTTTAGGCGGCCTATTTCTTTATAAGTTTTTTACTGAAACAAAAATGCAAACTTGTTAAACAACCCAAAACAGCTGAACATAACAAGAAACTATTAACCAAGGAAGATATACCTAGAGCCTGAAACTCTTAATGACTAAATACATCAAGTTAAAATTGTAGTTTAAAAGTCTAAATGATCTGCGGTTAATGACTTAAAGTGATGATCAATAGATTATGCTGGTTTTAGATCTGCAGTTAAAAGTCTAAAATTGCAGTTTAAAAGTCTAGATTATGCTGCCTTCATGTTGTAATTGCTGAGAAGCTTAATAGTAAAACTTGTCGGGACTAATGTATTTTTTTCACTTTCGTGAAACAGACATGGAGGACAAAATACAAGCCATTAATGGAGAAAACAAGCCGGACACATTTGGTGAACGTGCAGATTTCTACTATCGAAAACGCCCTGAACTTCTAGCATTACTACAAGACCTCTATAATCGCTACCTTTATCTTGCTGATCGTTACACTCGAACACTCTCCAAACAACAAAAACAAGAACAATTACTAGAACAACAAGAAATATGTGCTATCGTAGATCACATGATAAACACCAATGCTGAACATTCAGATGCTGAAAGCTCACTTTCTTACCAATCTTCACATAATCCTCGAAAACCCAATCCTTCCGAGTTAGTAATATCTGAACTCGTAATGAAGTTTGTAGAGTACGAGATTGCAGTTGATGAACTCCAAAATTTGGATATGATTCAGGTATTATTGAATTCAATGCAACATGTTTTGCTTATCTCATCTTCTAATTGAAAAAATAATTTTACAATTTTGAACTTTTAACTTTATCCTACGACATACTATCTCGTTATTTTTAGCCTAACATCATGCAATCTTACACGCTGTTACCTGCACAGAGAAATGAAGTATTTTGACTATTTTCCCTTTTGTTATTATTATATTATTTGTGTTTGCAGGAAGAGTCAAAGAAGAAGATTGAGTTACAAAAGAGTTTATTAGACGTGTTAGAATCCGAGCGTGTTGTTTTAACAAATGAGAATTCTAGGCTAGCATCTGAATCATTGTTCATGAAGCGTAAGGCGGGTGAGCTTGCAAGATGTGTGTTACTGGAAAAAACTGAAGATCAACGTGTGTTTGTTTTGAGTCGTAAAATCGATGATCTTCAAGGACAGATATACGAGTTGGAAAAGAGAAACAAGGAGTACTATGACAAGTTAATGAAACAACAAGTGGAAGTGAACAAAAGTGAAGGCAAAAAGAACGTAAGTATTAACATAAAGAGATTGATGGTGAAAAACAATGGTGGTGGTGATGTGAGTAGTAGTAGTAGTATCAGTTGGAGTGGTGAAGATGAAACAGGATGTTCAATGAGTAGTACAAGTAATAGCAGCACATGTACAAGTCTAGCTCAGGTGATGAAGGACAAGAAGAAGAAAAAGAAATATCCAGGTGGCATTGATGGTGGTAAGAAGATGTATGGTTGGTGGGACAGGGTGAAGAAGTTTGATATGTTCATGTGTGGACCAAATCTTGATGCTACTTGCTGAATGCTGATTGATATTAGTATAGGTAAAATCTTGTAGTAATTACTAATTATTACTACCATGAATGTTTATTACAGTATCTCTTTTGTTAAAAACTTCTCTCTTTAATGAGTTTATCTACTTGGATGAAGGAAAAGAATGTTGAAATCTTTATTTATTAAGAAAAATGTTGATTAAATACTCACACACTTCATCACGATCCTCATACTTGGATGGTCATATCGATACCGCTAACCTCTCATAGTTGGAAGTTCATATCAATACTTCTAAGTTGCTTAAAAAAACGTTGAAATCTAGCCATGGTAGTTTGTATGAGTAGTTACTGAGTTACTACTGTTGCAAAAATAGTATTTTCTGTACCCTTGTTTGACAAAATGCTCAAAACATAAATACCATATACATGTTTCAGTATATGTTAAAAAGAAGGTAACATATAGTAGGGTTGGTAATTTCCGACATGACCTAAAACTCGACACGAAACTGACTCGAAAAAATTAAAGTTGGGTTGAGCCTTTTTGTCCCAAAAACTTGTCAACCGATACCCGCCAACCAGACTTTTTCTTTGGGTCGGGTTTGGGTCACCAAATGAGTTATTGGGTTGACCCGACAACCCGAATAAATTATGAATGTAGCTAAAAATTTAGAAGTTTTTTTTTTTTTAATATAATAATCCGACGTATTTAATGATGTTTTAGTATTAATTTTTGATGACCTTGATAGGTAATACGAGTTTTTTGAATTTTATAAACAATTTTATGCTTATTAATGTGATGTATTTGACCCGAAATTGATCCATTAACAGAAAATGACCCAAATATATATTGATCTCACTAGATAAATGCATAATATGGGTAGGGTAAGGTTGAGTCAGGGTTGGGTTGAGTTGAAATACTGAACCCGCTTGTAAAATCAGGTCAGGTTTGAGTCGACTACTTTTACCCACCAACTCAATAACCCGAACGGGTCAACTCGATCCAACCCAAATTGCCAACCCAATAGCTTTGCAAATCCTTATTGAAGGGAAGTGATAAAAACAATTATTTTATTATATAATAGCGGTATATGACTCATTTTATTTGTAGTATCTATATATATTAATTCCGAAACTTCAATGAATAAAATGGTTTATGTAAGATTATTGAAAAAGGGAATAAAAAATTAAATTTAATATAATTTGCATCTAGGTTATTGTTCAAGGATAATAAATGAAAATATCTTAAAGCACATTTTAACTGATTAAATGTGAACATATATATATATATATATATATATATATATATATATATATATATATATATATATATATATATATACACATATATATATTTTCGATATAATTATAGAATTTTTTTGACCTTTTTGTTTTACCAATTAAACGTACATCGATGTTCACATATGAATGAAATTAATCACATGTGAATAAACACGTAATCTAGTAGTTCTTTACCTTTAGTTGGTTCTCATTTGAACTATATATATATATATACACACACACTTACAAGAAGTCTCAATAAAAATCTCTATTGGTACACATGGTGGGGATGATGATCGAATCAAATTAAACTGTGTTTATGTGATTAAAAAATAGACTAGCTCCACTTGAATAATAATCCATATTTTAAATCAAACATAGGACCACATTTGCGAAATAAGATAACGAAAGGCAGCCCTTTTGTGGGCCTATTTTCCCCCGTCTACGTTATAGCCTCTTTAAAGTCATAAAGCCCATTATAATTTATACTAAGATATGTAAAGTAAAGCCTACTAAAACTTTAATTGCCTTTTTTAATTTATTGTTGGATTTGGATTTGGATTAAGTTGACATCTGTTGATCCATCTTTTAAGTCCACTTCATGTGGATTGCCTTAAGTTCTGCCTTATGGATCGCCTTTGACGCAAGCAAACCTTTCAGACTTTCTGTGTCCACTGAGGAATCATAAGAATTTGGAACGAAAGATTAACTGTTTAGATTCGTTTGCGCAAAGTAAATTGTCAACTTAACAACAAAATAGACACAGAAAATGAAAATGAGTTTATTAACTTCGGATGTGCTATAAGGATAAATTTACGGGAAACAATCAGCAAAACGCAAGCAAACATCAAAATGAAAATAGATTACAAACTGCATACATATTACATAACTTAACAAACTCATAATTTGATATCATGACATAAGGGTGGCAACATGAGTGGGTCGCCTCAAGTCATGGTAAATGAAAGACTTCTAGTCCACATCAATACATCATCATATAAAATTTCACTCCTTATTTTTCAATTTAGATCAAGATTTAGTACTTCTTTAAGTTCTACAATACATTACGATGAATCAAAATTGTTGTCTGTTATTCAAAAAACACACAGTTTAAATAAAATGCATTTAAGTAAGTGTAGTGTATACCACTTTATTAATGGGGTTGAAGAGGGAGAATTCGAGTACCAACGGTATACCATATATACAGTTAAAAAAATCTGTTAATATAATCGCATATCAGTTGTAAGGTATGCGGTTTCTATCAAAGACAAAGACGCCCCATATTCTATGGGACCCCAACACAAAAATCTCATAGAAAATGACATCAAAGTTGTAAAGTTTCCATACATAAACAACCTCAATAAACAATGTAAAAAATACAGAAAACATTATAATAGTACTTCACATTTTAATATATGGTACACAAAAGAAGATGATACCAGTTCTTTGAGGTGGGTGAATTATGCTTCCACTTGTATTGTCCTGCCATGTGAACGGTTTATACAATTCAAATAAACAAGGAGGATGACAAAAATCCATCCGTTCATTCCGGCCGTTGTAACATGCTATCACTCTCTCATTAGATTATGTAATTCAAGTGTTTTCCGATCTACTTCAAAATTTAAATGTTGAAATGTGGATAAACTCTTAGTCGAATAACAAGAGTTCGATTTTTATTAACTTACTAGCATGGTAGCCCATAAAACAACCGGTAATTGTCACATTTCATCTTTTTGATACAACCGTGGTCTATGACGTCCATTTTATATAACGTGAACATTATATAATTCAAGCCTAATAAAACTAAGGGTTTAACTTACGGATCGTCAAGTACTCTCATTTTTGTTCCGAGATCACCAATCAACCGGTTTTATTACTAGGATCACCAACGTACTTGTTAATTTCGTGTTGAGGTCACCAATGTACTTTACATACGGGTTTGAGATCGTCAACATACTTGTTAGTACGAAGTTAAGATCGCCAACAAATTTAAAAAGAAATTCATTTTTATAAAGTACGTTGGTGATCCTAGTATTAAAACCGGTTGATTGGTGATATCAGAACAAAAAGGAAAGTACGTTGGCAATCCATGACTTAAACTCTAAAACTAATTAAGCAATGAGAAGATTTGATTCTTAGAGGAAGTTTGAAGGGTTGTATTAGGTAATCGGTAGTCAACGTACGATTGATGTTGGCTAAATGACCAAATATAGGTGGGTGGGATGCTAGATATTTAAATATTAGTTAATACAAGTAGTGTTAATCATTCTTGATCAGCATTATTACTCTTCTAATCATTGCCAATGATTAATATGCTACTCTTATTTGATAGTACTCCTTCCATCTACGAAACATGAAGTCTAAGAAATTACATTACTTGAACTCATAAACTAGGTTAAGCAATTGTTTGGTAGAAGCTAAGTTTTAATTTTTAGTATACATGACAACCATACGGACACATTCTGATAAACTTACTTATTTTCTCATTTGCTTCTAAGATATAAAAGGTCGCATGTAATCATTTATGTATTTTTTGGGTTTAAGTCAACGATCGCCAATGTACTCTCCTTTTTGTTCCGAGATCACCAATCAACCGGTTTTATTACCATGATCACCTACGAACTTTCAAATTTCGTGTCGAAGTCACCAATCTACTTTTACCTACGGGTTGGAGATCGCCAACATACTTTTAATACGGAGTTAAGATCGTCAATAAAAATTACAAAGAAATTCATTTTTTGAAAGTTCGTTGGTGATCATGGTAATAAAACCGGTTGATTGGTGATCTCGGAACAAAAAGGAAAGTACGTTGACGATCGTTGACTTAAACCCTATATTTCCCCCTATAAATACAACAATTTACAGACCAGCATCATATACATAAATTTATGAATTTGTGTATTTGTCACCGCAAATTTGGACTCACAATTAACTACTAGAGGTGGCAATTTTAGAACCATTGGTTATTTATGGGTCAACTTGGTTAGTATTTATGAAGAGATGGCTTTGTTGGGTCTCCCCCCATTTTTTGGATGAGTTTAAATGGGTATTTAATATAACCTTCAATTGTATAACAATTAACCAACGGGTCTAGTGGGTAATTTTTTTTTTTTCACCTCATTTCATTTTTCTCTCATTTCACTCAAATAAAAAAAAAGTTTGGTGAAAACTCGATGGGTCGACCTGACCCGAGACCCATTTGACCCGGGGCCGTTTAGACCCATCCTCTTAAATGACTCATCTAGACCCGGACCCATTTAAATCCAAACCCATCAAAACCTATGACCCGACCCGACCCATTGATTTTGCCACCTATACTAGCTACCCTACATAATTACTAGCTAGCATGTTCATGCATGTAAGGAAGTCAGGAAGACACAAATTTGTATGGTTTCACAGATTTGTAGGTAATTTTTCACGGGTTTCCAAGATTTTACTTTATTCAGGCATTTCCCACAAATTTCACCGAAGAGCCACAACACTGTAATCATAGGAACTTGTGCGAAATTTCCAACTGATATTGAATATCTATGGGTAATCCATAGAAATTCTAAGGATATTGTATAATGTTTCCCACGGATTTCCTACGCATTATTATTTATTAAATATTTATAATTATTTCAAACCATTTGTCGTAATGCGTGGGAAGTTCATGAAATGTTTTTCGTGAGAGTCCCGTAGGAACTTCGTGGGAAATATATTGTATGGGAAACCGTGAGAAACTCGTTGGAAACGTGTTCCATGGGAAATGTTCAAATTATCCACACAATGTTATAATAAAAAAAAAAGACTTCAATAAAGTTTCCCACAGATCGATATATTTCACATTCAATTGACAGTTTTATTGCAGCGTTTGTGTATGGTAAACGGTGGTTTACAAGTTGATGTCATTTTCTATGGGATTGTAGGAATATTGGTTTCCCTTGGAATTGAAAGGAACCCCATACCTCACAGCTGATATATGATAATGTCAGATCTTTTAATTATATATATGTTTATTTATAGTATTTAATCATGTATCATATTATCATATATATATACACCAATCATAAGACATTGGCACAAAACGAATATTTGTACTTGCAGTCCTCTAAATCTACACCAAACCAACATCAAGTTGATTTTCAAGACTTCATAACCGCCACCGTAAATCCCCACGCCCCACCCGGGTTCAAGCCTCTGGGAGTACAAAAAATCCCATGCTCCGTGTGTGGGGTCACTGGGGCCAGGTGTTTAGCCGGACGGGTTGCCTCTTGCGGGTGGGGCTCCGTGGATCTACGGATCCGGGGTTAAAGGTTCCCTCCAATAACCTTTTTTTTTTTTTATATATATGGATTCGCAACCAACTTCCGTTAGGTTTAGCTAGGCTATATAATTAATGCTGATAAACGTATTCATGATAAGGATTTATGAGATCGCCTCCGATTGGAAATCAAATGATAGATTAGACCAAAATACAGCCAAGCATGTAATGTTAATAAGATAAAATAGGCATTGAATAGCTTATTTCTTTCATATATAAGTTTCAAAACATATGTAGTGAACGTACATTTCAATTCGTTAGAATGTAATGTTAAAACTAATTACTTTATAAAAGTCAAGTTATTATATGTTCAAGTTATGAATATATGCATCATTGTCAAATTCACATTCACTTTGAAAACTATAAGTACTTTTCGATCATGTGTATCATATCATTGTTCTTCATTCTTGTTTCAACCACATACAAAAATTTACAACACGCATATCATTGAGTCCATATTATCAAAACGTATTTTCCATGAAAAATAATTGAGACCTAAGAACGTATACCTTAATCTAGACCTAATAAAAAAATCGGTAAAAATGTACAAATGATCGGTAATATATAAGGAGAAACAATTAATTGAAAAATGTTCATGCATATTCTACTAGCAAAACTCATTTTTCATACGTTTTATGGTTCGATTTGAGATTTGAATTCTAGAAATGTAATAGCTTGTTCGTTTGACAATTTCAAAACACATTATGCTTACAATTTGCGTTCACTCTAACCTAATGATTATTTTATGTGATTTGAAAATTGCATATGAATGATTGGCAATGACCAATCATTAGAATCATTAGAAAAATTTGCATTAATTAACAAATCCCTAACGGCCGTTAAATCCCACCCACCAAAACTTTTTCGTATATCTCTCAACTAAAACATTAAACGATAAACATATATCGTTGACTCTTTTTCTTAAATGGGTAAGCAATTTGTTGAAAATTGTAAACACGTAGAAAAAGTACAATTTAACCAATCTCACTATTGAAAGCGATAGTCACACAAATATAATCCTCAAAAACGCAACAAACAACTGAAATTATAACGGAACTTGACACCAAAATGAAGACGGAAAATATACTTTGGCCGTCGTTTGTCCTAACAACATGTCTAACAATTTGATTGGTACACGTGTCAAAATCTTCTAGATCCGAGTTAATTAAGGTTTACTCTTTGGGTGTGTTTGACAACACCATTAAGTGATTTTTAGAGAATTTTAAGGGATTGAGATTCTAATTTATAAAGCTTAATTCCTTATAACATAACAATCTTTATTTGGCACAAAATAGAGATCATAGATTCTTCAAAAAAGAATCACTTCAAGTGGAAGCCCTTAAAAGTAGCATATATATAAATCCCCATCCCCTAATATTAAATTTACTATATTGTCCTTCTTTTTAGCTACTTGAAAAAGAATGTTATATAGTGTCATGTTCATTTATGTCTTTTTATATTCATAAGCTACAATCCCAACTAATTTGTCAAACACTTTTAAACATTGAAATCTCCGGTTCCAACTCTATCTCTAACTAATTTTGTCAAACACACCATTTCATTTTAAAGAGTTAAATAACTACCAAGTGCACCATTGAAATTTGTCTTGAAATATTCATTTTAATACATGAAAAGTGATTCAAGATATAAAATCAAGTGGCTTTTGATTATCCTTGCTTCATATGCAGGAATCAAGGCTTTTCTAATACTTTTTAACTAGTATTTAACCCGGGCGTTGCCCAGTTTAATGGTTGTCATAAAGCAAACGTTGATATTATAACTTTCATGCACATATAACTTTCCCATACTATAATACTATATGCACTTACGTATTTCATAATCATATACATAGCAGTCATGTGTATACAACTACATAATGTATATATTTTTATAATGTTTGGATCGAAATAAAATCAACCATTAAAATTCATCAAAAACACTCATATATTGTCACCTAAATGCAAATTGGAGATGCCCAGAAACATTGGAAGTTGAGCCAACGAATATAGGAGTCTCAATATCAACCATAGTTTCTAACTTAAACTCGCATAAGTCACCATAGATAGATAAAAAGATAAAAACTGTAAATGATACCTAGGTGGTGCCCCAGGAACATTATTATTGATAAGTTAATTGTACAATGTGGTGTTTTAGTGAGCAACGATAAACATAGAAATGAGCTCAATGCGGAAAAGAATGAAACTAAAGTACCAAAAACAAATATACATTCATTACATTGACTAAACATATAGCTAAAAATATTGTGATAACATTTTAAAAAATAAAGTATACTCACATCAAACATTGTGTGCTAACCAATGACTCAGGTAGTCAAGTCTAAGAAGATGTTATGTAAATTTGATCACTGAAAAACGTTGATGGATGTAGATCGGGTCAAATTCCACCTGTCAAGCAAAAATGATAATAATAGTTCAAAAGAAAGAAAAAGAAAGAATAATCCAAATGCTAAGTATCCACATGTGATATGATAGACATAGAGTATATTATGAGCCTAGGATACCAAAGACATCCCAATGATAAATCTTAAAAGAACCTAGTTGAGACTAACCTTTTCACTACATTTATGTCGCACCGCCAAAATAATGATGCGGAAGCGATTCGGGTCGGGGCGCGACTAATCACGTAATCAAAGCATACAAGGTATAATGAACGACATCTACATTCGTCGTTTTGATAAAATACGTTAATGTCATAAAAGTTACATATCGTTTACAAAAGCATTGAGTTCACAAGTATTCTTTGAGAGATTCTAACACATATCTAATTTTTACAAAATATAGAAATGCAATGAAATCTCTTGATGACTAGCGTTTGCATGTGACTCGAGCTAAGATATCATGAGTGGGCAGTTCTACTACTTCTGAGTACCTGAGAATACATGTAAAAAAATTGGTCAGCTAAAAGCTGGTGAGCTCACAGATTTAAATGATACAAATTAATGTATGTTACGCAAGATTTAGTAATATGATTTGCAATCAAGAAAATAAATAATGTGTATATCACTGCCATGAGCACATAGTCTGAGCTTAACTGAGGTGTCAGGATCCGCATTCAAGGACCTGATCGAGGGTGCCTCCCTGAGAGTGCCTAATCTACACTCTTATGAACAAATACTAATGCGTCCGTTTGACCAGTTGAGGCTTCCAACCCGGACGAGGATTGTCAATCCTATATGGTACCATACACTAACATTCACGCTACAAAGTATTACCAAACTATGCTTGGAGGACTTAAATGATTAGATGAATAAACTCATACAGAATATAGCGATATTTGATACTTGCGTTCACATGTAAAACAAAACAAGCATGTATTCTCACCCCTAGAGTAAAAACAGTAAAATAAGGCTATGAGACTCACATGAGTCTGATGTGTGGTTGTGATGTGAGAGCTAGCGAATAGTAGTAAAACGTTGTCCAACAAGAGTCCTTTTAACGTCCTAAACGCAAAGGATGTTAACATAAGTACTTGAGTAAACGTCAAACTATGTTAATGATTTAATCGTTTGAAAGATCGTTGAATTCTGAAAGTGTGTACGATTAGTCGGTGATGATATTCAAAAGTTTCTTTGTTACGCATTCACCATTGTTGATTGTGTTGTATAAATAGTTATGCGAATATTTATTGCTCAAATGTATATATACATATATATATGGTTATTGTTGAGTCACTGGTCGCTGACCATGATGAAGTCACTGGTCGCTGACTGTAACACCCCCAAATATCGTTTAGCGGAAGCGTTTAGTTTAAGTATGGGGTGTCACAACAACAAAGCATGCATACGTATCAGAGCTTATGATTACAACAGAACAATATATATTAAGATGCCAAAAGTGTTAATTACAAAGTTTACGATTCATCGGATCGTATAAGTTAAAAGTAGTGAGTTTACAAAAGTGGATTTCTAGAATATGACAAAACAGTTTCAGTTATACTAGAGAAATCCATATGTTTTCCCAAAAAGTTGGCATCCTAATCTTCAAGGGTCGCCTAGTTCTCCATGTGTGTTGGCGATCTTACATGCGCAGCTAATTCCCTGAAAAACATAGTAAAAGTCAACAACGAGGTTGAGTGAATTCACAGGTTTTATGTTTACAAGTTCAGTTATGATAAACCACTGTTGTTTATATTGTATCGTTGGGATGTCACCCAAAAGTATAGTTTCTGAAATCCGTTACGTTCTTAAATAGTTGTTTGTAGGAATGTTCGTATCCTATAAGTTGTAGGAAAGCAGTATCCTATTTTCAAGTATGTTCTGTAGGATTGTACGTATCCTAGTAGTAGGTATGTTTCGTTGGGATGTTGCCCAAAAGCATAAGTTTAGTGGGTCGTTCGCCCAAAACACAGTTTAAGTTTCGTAGGAAAGCAGTATCCTATTAGTTTACCCAAGGAATAGGGATTTAAATCGTTTGTCCAAGAAGTAGGACCTATAGTGTTGCCCAAGGGGTAGGGACTTCTATGTATGTGCCCAAGACGTAGGGACTTGTATAGTTGTGTCCAAGAAGTAGGACTGGCATCCAAGACGTAGGACCCATCTGCTCAAGAAGTAGAGCCTTCACCCAAGACGTAGGATGGCACCGTGCCCAAGAAGTAGGGACTTTCTGTTTGCCCAAGACGTAGGGACTTTCTGTGCGTGCGTGCCCAAGACGTAGGGACTTTCTGTGTGTTTATGAAAATGTTGTTTCATAAGAGCTAGTAATAAAAGTATGTAGATGGTCGTTCTCCAGCATGTTCTCAGTTCAGTTTTCGTATGAAATACCATTAAGTTCAGACAGTTGAAGTAGTTGACCGCAGTCATAAACAGTTTGTATAAGTGTGCCAAAGGCAGTTAAGTGGCAGTTCGTATAACAGTTTAACAGTTCAAGTACTCTAGTCGTTCGAGTAAACAGTATGATAAATAATCATATAGTAAAAGTTGTTATGGCAAAGCAGTAAAACAGTTGTCTATGTTTTCCACCCCTGTTCAAAAGTAGTTAAATCAGTAAAAGTAGGGGCTGTGAACTCACCTGTTGAGTTTAAGTAGTTGTGCGAGTGTTAGCAAACCTAAGCCCAAGTACAGTCTGAAATCTCCTAACGTCCTAAACGTACGAGATTTAATAAGTATGTGGATGACTAAACTAATCATCCATGCTAGTGTTTGTACAACCAAGTCACGTCCAAATCGTTTGTTTAATGTTTACGTTTGTATTTCGTTGTTTGTGAAAATTGTATACGACTCGTTGGTGATAGTTTGAAATCAACCTTTCGATAAAACAAGTATGTTTGTAATGTTTGTATAGTTTGTGTATCGTATAATATGTGAGTATTCGATGCCGGTTAAGTTCGATACTTAGTGAAAAATTAGTTTAGAACCTGCTGTTTTTAGCGACGTACGGTGCGACGCTGGGTTGTTATGCGACGTAGGGTGCGACGTACGGGTCTACGTCGCATTCAGGTTTTGCGACGTCATGGGTTACGTCGCATAGGCGACGTTCGCAATTTAATGCGACGTAGTGGTCTGCGTCGCTATGTGCGACGTAAGGAAGGGTAATGCGACGTAAAGGCCTACGTCGCAGTACTGTTTTCGGTCCCAATGCGACGTAGTCGCCTGTTCGACGAACAGATTGAAAATAACGAGTCTTTGAGCGATTTTGGACGTTTTCGGTTGTATAAAACACTAAAACATGGTAATCTAAGTATATTAAACATGAAACATTAATTATAACTTCGAAATCTAAAGATTTGCGGGATTTGTCGGAAACTTACGAGTGTCGGATTTGAAATCCGAAAAGGTAGAAGTGTAGATCGGGATGCCGTGGTCGTTTTATTCCAAAGGAGATATGTGATTCGGCGTCGTTTTAGTGTAGTTTTTATGTGATTTGTGTGGTTTGTGGGTGAGTTTAGAGAGAAGGAGGAGAAAGAGTAGAGAAGAGAGAGAAAGAGATAGGTGGAAAATGGAAGAAAAGGGAGGTGGGGAGGGGGTTTTGTCCCCTTTCTCGCCTCCGTGTTTGCGTTCCGTGTTTGTTTACCCAATCGTTAAATGTTACTTTATTTTAACTAATATGTTTTTAAATTACATTTTTCATTATATTATTATTTAGGATCTTTTTACAAAACTAAATACAAAATTTTTATAAGTTTTAAATTTTGTTTAATTTCAATTATACGTTTTGACGTTTTTGCGTTATAAAATTATTTGGAAATATTTTTGACAAATATTTATTCGTTACTACGTTATTTAAGAATTTCGTTTTATTAAATAATTTTGTTCACCAACAGTCGTACGTTTTTGTCGCGTTTGTTTTCAAATTGTTCAGTACGTAATTACAACTAATTACGAATACGTAATACTACGCGTATTATCTAGTTGGGCTATGCTAGACTTACCTCTAAATTGTGTTGTGAATTCACTCAAGTAGGGAATTAGCCTAATAATGCAAGTGATTAATTTAATTAATCGTGTTTAAATTTGCGAGTTGTTACATTCTCCCCATGTTAGAGAAATCTCGTCCCGAGATTTAAAAATCAAGTCGGATCGCCCGCGGCGTATGTTCTCCGATAAGTCATGTCGTTACAATAATAGTAATAGTTTGTGTAGCGATCTATGTTTGCCAATATAGTTTTAACTGTTTAGTATACTCGCGGTACAGTTTGATAGCTCAAGTTCGTTTCGTGGTTAGCGTTTACCAAGTGGTGTGTTCGAATTGACATTCGAATGAAAGAAACGTTAAATCGTAGCAAGAGTTGGTAAGACATACCGTGTTTGCCATAGTCCGCAACAGTTTCCGGTGCACGGAGGATGTATGCGCGGCCACGAGCCGGTGGGATGGTTGCGATGTGGTTGTTGTTGTTTTGATTGTTGTTTCCGGGGTTGTTCTGGGTGTTGTTCAGTTTTGGACACTGGTTTCGATAGTGTCCGGGCTCACCGCACTCGAAACACCCATTGTTTGTTCGAGCGGTGAGGTTGGCTTTGCAGGTTTGAGCTCGATGTCCCCATTGGTTGCATCTATCGCAGAGAGTACAGTTACCCTCATGATGCCTTTCGCATTTTCCGCATTTAGGCCTTTTGCCTAGGTATGGTTTCGGTTCAGTGTTAGCGATGGCGACGTAGGCTCGAGTGTTTCCCACGTTCCTGTTTTGTTGACCCTGTCGGTCGTTACCCTCACTGTTCCATTTGCGTTTGAGGGTTCCAGAGTCGCCCGCATCAGTACGGGTAAGTTCAGCTTTCCCTGTAGTAGCTTTCAGGGTTCCAATCTCGACCGCGTCGTCGGTTAAGCTGTGAGCCAGATCAACTGCGCTCCTAAAGGTGGCGGGTTTGGAGGACATAACCATGCCTCGAATCTGTGGGGCCAAGCCCTTGTTGAAACGCTCGATGCGTTTGCTCTCGGGGGTTACCATGTGGGGCACCAGTCGTGCGAGTTCCTGGAATTTAGTCGTGTAACCGGAAATGTCAGCGCCGATCATTTGTATGTTCCAGAATTCGTTTTCCAGTTTCTGCATCTCGTTGGGAGGGCAAAATTCCTCCATCATCATCTGTTTCAGAGTTACCCAGGTCATGGAATGAGCAGCTGGGCGTCCCATAATCTGGACTTGAGCGTTCCACCAGGTTAGCGCTTTGTCGGCTAAAGTGCAGGTGGCGTATTTTACGATTTTATCGGTGGCGCAGTCGCTGATATCGATGACTGATTCCATTTTCTCAATCCAGTGGACCAGGCCGATGGCCCCTTCGGTCCCGGTGAAGGTGCTGGGTTTACAAGATTGGAAGGTTTTGTAGGAACACCCCTGCTGGGTATTAGTTGGAGTTTCGCTGTTAACTGGTGTGGCTCCACTATTGTTGGTTGGGTTTTCACGATTTCTGCTAGCCTCGTACTGAGCAATAGCCTCAGCCACGCGGCGTTCGATGATTTGTTCGGTTGTTTCTGGAGGTACAGGTGGAGAATTTCGTCGACTGTTTCGAGTCTTTCTTTGTTTAGGCGGCATGCTGACGTTCTGCGATGAAAAGATGCAGAAGTCAATGCCAATGAAAAATATGTGAAGAATAAAGTTTCACATATTTCAAGTTTTCGAGTATCAAGCAAAATTTGTCGAATCCCCATCACGTATCTTACGACTATGAAACACCCATATGTACTTAGTATGATATAATCACGTTGGCCAGGCGTCATTATATGATGCCAAATACATACTTCTTTTCATCAACCGTTTAATCACGATCAGGTTCATATGAGATCAGAGTACAATGGACGAGTCGGATGTGGTGAACAGTTCACGCGTATCGAGGTATCGTAACGATAGTTTAGATGTATGCAAATGTATGTATGCATGTACGTTCTAGCCAAGGCTATAGTCTAGGTCTCTAGGTTTCTAAGTCACCTAAAGTTTCCTAGTTCGCTATAACCAATGGCTCTGATACCAATCTGTAACACCCCCAAATATCGTTTAGCGGAAGCGTTTAGTTTAAGTATGGGGTGTCACAACAACAAAGCATGCATACGTATCAGAGCTTATGATTACAACAGAACAATATATATTAAGATGCCAAAAGTGTTAATTACAAAGTTTACGATTCATCGGATCGTATAAGTTAAAAGTAGTGAGTTTACAAAAGTGGATTTCTAGAATATGACAAAACAGTTTCAGTTATACTAGAGAAATCCATATGTTTTCCCAAAAAGTTGGCATCCTAATCTTCAAGGGTCGCCTAGTTCTCCATGTGTGTTGGCGATCTTACATGCGCAGCTAATTCCCTGAAAAACATAGTAAAAGTCAACAACGAGGTTGAGTGAATTCACAGGTTTTATGTTTACAAGTTCAGTTATGATAAACCACTGTTGTTTATATTGTATCGTTGGGATGTCACCCAAAAGTATAGTTTCTGAAATCCGTTACGTTCTTAAATAGTTGTTTGTAGGAATGTTCGTATCCTATAAGTTGTAGGAAAGCAGTATCCTATTTTCAAGTATGTTCTGTAGGATTGTACGTATCCTAGTAGTAGGTATGTTTCGTTGGGATGTTGCCCAAAAGCATAAGTTTAGTGGGTCGTTCGCCCAAAACACAGTTTAAGTTTCGTAGGAAAGCAGTATCCTATTAGTTTACCCAAGGAATAGGGATTTAAATCGTTTGTCCAAGAAGTAGGACCTATAGTGTTGCCCAAGGGGTAGGGACTTCTATGTATGTGCCCAAGACGTAGGGACTTGTATAGTTGTGTCCAAGAAGTAGGACTGGCATCCAAGACGTAGGACCCATCTGCTCAAGAAGTAGAGCCTTCACCCAAGACGTAGGATGGCACCGTGCCCAAGAAGTAGGGACTTTCTGTTTGCCCAAGACGTAGGGACTTTCTGTGCGTGCGTGCCCAAGACGTAGGGACTTTCTGTGTGTTTATGAAAATGTTGTTTCATAAGAGCTAGTAATAAAAGTATGTAGATGGTCGTTCTCCAGCATGTTCTCAGTTCAGTTTTCGTATGAAATACCATTAAGTTCAGACAGTTGAAGTAGTTGACCGCAGTCATAAACAGTTTGTATAAGTGTGCCAAAGGCAGTTAAGTGGCAGTTCGTATAACAGTTTAACAGTTCAAGTACTCTAGTCGTTCGAGTAAACAGTATGATAAATAATCATATAGTAAAAGTTGTTATGGCAAAGCAGTAAAACAGTTGTCTATGTTTTCCACCCCTGTTCAAAAGTAGTTAAATCAGTAAAAGTAGGGGCTGTGAACTCACCTGTTGAGTTTAAGTAGTTGTGCGAGTGTTAGCAAACCTAAGCCCAAGTACAGTCTGAAATCTCCTAACGTCCTAAACGTACGAGATTTAATAAGTATGTGGATGACTAAACTAATCATCCATGCTAGTGTTTGTACAACCAAGTCACGTCCAAATCGTTTGTTTAATGTTTACGTTTGTATTTCGTTGTTTGTGAAAATTGTATACGACTCGTTGGTGATAGTTTGAAATCAACCTTTCGATAAAACAAGTATGTTTGTAATGTTTGTATAGTTTGTGTATCGTATAATATGTGAGTATTCGATGCCGGTTAAGTTCGATACTTAGTGAAAAATTAGTTTAGAACCTGCTGTTTTTAGCGACGTACGGTGCGACGCTGGGTTGTTATGCGACGTAGGGTGCGACGTACGGGTCTACGTCGCATTCAGGTTTTGCGACGTCATGGGTTACGTCGCATAGGCGACGTTCGCAATTTAATGCGACGTAGTGGTCTGCGTCGCTATGTGCGACGTAAGGAAGGGTAATGCGACGTAAAGGCCTACGTCGCAGTACTGTTTTCGGTCCCAATGCGACGTAGTCGCCTGTTCGACGAACAGATTGAAAATAACGAGTCTTTGAGCGATTTTGGACGTTTTCGGTTGTATAAAACACTAAAACATGGTAATCTAAGTATATTAAACATGAAACATTAATTATAACTTCGAAATCTAAAGATTTGCGGGATTTGTCGGAAACTTACGAGTGTCGGATTTGAAATCCGAAAAGGTAGAAGTGTAGATCGGGATGCCGTGGTCGTTTTATTCCAAAGGAGATATGTGATTCGGCGTCGTTTTAGTGTAGTTTTTATGTGATTTGTGTGGTTTGTGGGTGAGTTTAGAGAGAAGGAGGAGAAAGAGTAGAGAAGAGAGAGAAAGAGATAGGTGGAAAATGGAAGAAAATGGAGGTGGGGAGGGGGTTTTGTCCCCTTTCTCGCCTCCGTGTTTGCGTTCCGTGTTTGTTTACCCAATCGTTAAATGTTACTTTATTTTAACTAATATGTTTTTAAATTACATTTTTCATTATATTATTATTTAGGATCTTTTTACAAAACTAAATACAAAATTTTTATAAGTTTTAAATTTTGTTTAATTTCAATTATACGTTTTGACGTTTTTGCGTTATAAAATTATTTGGAAATATTTTTGACAAATATTTATTCGTTACTACGTTATTTAAGAATTTCGTTTTATTAAATAATTTTGTTCACCAACAGTCGTACGTTTTTGTCGCGTTTGTTTTCAAATTGTTCAGTACGTAATTACAACTAATTACGAATACGTAATACTACGCGTATTATCTAGTTGGGCTATGCTAGACTTACCTCTAAATTGTGTTGTGAATTCACTCAAGTAGGGAATTAGCCTAATAATGCAAGTGATTAATTTAATTAATCGTGTTTAAATTTGCGAGTTGTTACATTCTCCCCATGTTAGAGAAATCTCGTCCCGAGATTTAAAAATCAAGTCGGATCGCCCGCGGCGTATGTTCTCCGATAAGTCATGTCGTTACAATAATAGTAATAGTTTGTGTAGCGATCTATGTTTGCCAATATAGTTTTAACTGTTTAGTATACTCGCGGTACAGTTTGATAGCTCAAGTTCGTTTCGTGGTTAGCGTTTACCAAGTGGTGTGTTCGAATTGACATTCGAATGAAAGAAACGTTAAATCGTAGCAAGAGTTGGTAAGACATACCGTGTTTGCCATAGTCCGCAACAGTTTCCGGTGCACGGAGGATGTATGCGCGGCCACGAGCCGGTGGGATGGTTGCGATGTGGTTGTTGTTGTTTTGATTGTTGTTTCCGGGGTTGTTCTGGGTGTTGTTCAGTTTTGGACACTGGTTTCGATAGTGTCCGGGCTCACCGCACTCGAAACACCCATTGTTTGTTCGAGCGGTGAGGTTGGCTTTGCAGGTTTGAGCTCGATGTCCCCATTGGTTGCATCTATCGCAGAGAGTACAGTTACCCTCATGATGCCTTTCGCATTTTCCGCATTTAGGCCTTTTGCCTAGGTATGGTTTCGGTTCAGTGTTAGCGATGGCGACGTAGGCTCGAGTGTTTCCCACGTTCCTGTTTTGTTGACCCTGTCGGTCGTTACCCTCACTGTTCCATTTGCGTTTGAGGGTTCCAGAGTCGCCCGCATCAGTACGGGTAAGTTCAGCTTTCCCTGTAGTAGCTTTCAGGGTTCCAATCTCGACCGCGTCGTCGGTTAAGCTGTGAGCCAGATCAACTGCGCTCCTAAAGGTGGCGGGTTTGGAGGACATAACCATGCCTCGAATCTGTGGGGCCAAGCCCTTGTTGAAACGCTCGATGCGTTTGCTCTCGGGGGTTACCATGTGGGGCACCAGTCGTGCGAGTTCCTGGAATTTAGTCGTGTAACCGGAAATGTCAGCGCCGATCATTTGTATGTTCCAGAATTCGTTTTCCAGTTTCTGCATCTCGTTGGGAGGGCAAAATTCCTCCATCATCATCTGTTTCAGAGTTACCCAGGTCATGGAATGAGCAGCTGGGCGTCCCATAATCTGGACTTGAGCGTTCCACCAGGTTAGCGCTTTGTCGGCTAAAGTGCAGGTGGCGTATTTTACGATTTTATCGGTGGCGCAGTCGCTGATATCGATGACTGATTCCATTTTCTCAATCCAGTGGACCAGGCCGATGGCCCCTTCGGTCCCGGTGAAGGTGCTGGGTTTACAAGATTGGAAGGTTTTGTAGGAACACCCCTGCTGGGTATTAGTTGGAGTTTCGCTGTTAACTGGTGTGGCTCCACTATTGTTGGTTGGGTTTTCACGATTTCTGCTAGCCTCGTACTGAGCAATAGCCTCAGCCACGCGGCGTTCGATGATTTGTTCGGTTGTTTCTGGAGGTACAGGTGGAGAATTTCGTCGACTGTTTCGAGTCTTTCTTTGTTTAGGCGGCATGCTGACGTTCTGCGATGAAAAGATGCAGAAGTCAATGCCAATGAAAAATATGTGAAGAATAAAGTTTCACATATTTCAAGTTTTCGAGTATCAAGCAAAATTTGTCGAATCCCCATCACGTATCTTACGACTATGAAACACCCATATGTACTTAGTATGATATAATCACGTTGGCCAGGCGTCATTATATGATGCCAAATACATACTTCTTTTCATCAACCGTTTAATCACGATCAGGTTCATATGAGATCAGAGTACAATGGACGAGTCGGATGTGGTGAACAGTTCACGCGTATCGAGGTATCGTAACGATAGTTTAGATGTATGCAAATGTATGTATGCATGTACGTTCTAGCCAAGGCTATAGTCTAGGTCTCTAGGTTTCTAAGTCACCTAAAGTTTCCTAGTTCGCTATAACCAATGGCTCTGATACCAATCTGTAACACCCCCAAATATCGTTTAGCGGAAGCGTTTAGTTTAAGTATGGGGTGTCACAACAACAAAGCATGCATACGTATCAGAGCTTATGATTACAACAGAACAATATATATTAAGATGCCAAAAGTGTTAATTACAAAGTTTACGATTCATCGGATCGTATAAGTTAAAAGTAGTGAGTTTACAAAAGTGGATTTCTAGAATATGACAAAACAGTTTCAGTTATACTAGAGAAATCCATATGTTTTCCCAAAAAGTTGGCATCCTAATCTTCAAGGGTCGCCTAGTTCTCCATGTGTGTTGGCGATCTTACATGCGCAGCTAATTCCCTGAAAAACATAGTAAAAGTCAACAACGAGGTTGAGTGAATTCACAGGTTTTATGTTTACAAGTTCAGTTATGATAAACCACTGTTGTTTATATTGTATCGTTGGGATGTCACCCAAAAGTATAGTTTCTGAAATCCGTTACGTTCTTAAATAGTTGTTTGTAGGAATGTTCGTATCCTATAAGTTGTAGGAAAGCAGTATCCTATTTTCAAGTATGTTCTGTAGGATTGTACGTATCCTAGTAGTAGGTATGTTTCGTTGGGATGTTGCCCAAAAGCATAAGTTTAGTGGGTCGTTCGCCCAAAACACAGTTTAAGTTTCGTAGGAAAGCAGTATCCTATTAGTTTACCCAAGGAATAGGGATTTAAATCGTTTGTCCAAGAAGTAGGACCTATAGTGTTGCCCAAGGGGTAGGGACTTCTATGTATGTGCCCAAGACGTAGGGACTTGTATAGTTGTGTCCAAGAAGTAGGACTGGCATCCAAGACGTAGGACCCATCTGCTCAAGAAGTAGAGCCTTCACCCAAGACGTAGGATGGCACCGTGCCCAAGAAGTAGGGACTTTCTGTTTGCCCAAGACGTAGGGACTTTCTGTGCGTGCGTGCCCAAGACGTAGGGACTTTCTGTGTGTTTATGAAAATGTTGTTTCATAAGAGCTAGTAATAAAAGTATGTAGATGGTCGTTCTCCAGCATGTTCTCAGTTCAGTTTTCGTATGAAATACCATTAAGTTCAGACAGTTGAAGTAGTTGACCGCAGTCATAAACAGTTTGTATAAGTGTGCCAAAGGCAGTTAAGTGGCAGTTCGTATAACAGTTTAACAGTTCAAGTACTCTAGTCGTTCGAGTAAACAGTATGATAAATAATCATATAGTAAAAGTTGTTATGGCAAAGCAGTAAAACAGTTGTCTATGTTTTCCACCCCTGTTCAAAAGTAGTTAAATCAGTAAAAGTAGGGGCTGTGAACTCACCTGTTGAGTTTAAGTAGTTGTGCGAGTGTTAGCAAACCTAAGCCCAAGTACAGTCTGAAATCTCCTAACGTCCTAAACGTACGAGATTTAATAAGTATGTGGATGACTAAACTAATCATCCATGCTAGTGTTTGTACAACCAAGTCACGTCCAAATCGTTTGTTTAATGTTTACGTTTGTATTTCGTTGTTTGTGAAAATTGTATACGACTCGTTGGTGATAGTTTGAAATCAACCTTTCGATAAAACAAGTATGTTTGTAATGTTTGTATAGTTTGTGTATCGTATAATATGTGAGTATTCGATGCCGGTTAAGTTCGATACTTAGTGAAAAATTAGTTTAGAACCTGCTGTTTTTAGCGACGTACGGTGCGACGCTGGGTTGTTATGCGACGTAGGGTGCGACGTACGGGTCTACGTCGCATTCAGGTTTTGCGACGTCATGGGTTACGTCGCATAGGCGACGTTCGCAATTTAATGCGACGTAGTGGTCTGCGTCGCTATGTGCGACGTAAGGAAGGGTAATGCGACGTAAAGGCCTACGTCGCAGTACTGTTTTCGGTCCCAATGCGACGTAGTCGCCTGTTCGACGAACAGATTGAAAATAACGAGTCTTTGAGCGATTTTGGACGTTTTCGGTTGTATAAAACACTAAAACATGGTAATCTAAGTATATTAAACATGAAACATTAATTATAACTTCGAAATCTAAAGATTTGCGGGATTTGTCGGAAACTTACGAGTGTCGGATTTGAAATCCGAAAAGGTAGAAGTGTAGATCGGGATGCCGTGGTCGTTTTATTCCAAAGGAGATATGTGATTCGGCGTCGTTTTAGTGTAGTTTTTATGTGATTTGTGTGGTTTGTGGGTGAGTTTAGAGAGAAGGAGGAGAAAGAGTAGAGAAGAGAGAGAAAGAGATAGGTGGAAAATGGAAGAAAAGGGAGGTGGGGAGGGGGTTTTGTCCCCTTTCTCGCCTCCGTGTTTGCGTTCCGTGTTTGTTTACCCAATCGTTAAATGTTACTTTATTTTAACTAATATGTTTTTAAATTACATTTTTCATTATATTATTATTTAGGATCTTTTTACAAAACTAAATACAAAATTTTTATAAGTTTTAAATTTTGTTTAATTTCAATTATACGTTTTGACGTTTTTGCGTTATAAAATTATTTGGAAATATTTTTGACAAATATTTATTCGTTACTACGTTATTTAAGAATTTCGTTTTATTAAATAATTTTGTTCACCAACAGTCGTACGTTTTTGTCGCGTTTGTTTTCAAATTGTTCAGTACGTAATTACAACTAATTACGAATACGTAATACTACGCGTATTATCTAGTTGGGCTATGCTAGACTTACCTCTAAATTGTGTTGTGAATTCACTCAAGTAGGGAATTAGCCTAATAATGCAAGTGATTAATTTAATTAATCGTGTTTAAATTTGCGAGTTGTTACATTCTCCCCATGTTAGAGAAATCTCGTCCCGAGATTTAAAAATCAAGTCGGATCGCCCGCGGCGTATGTTCTCCGATAAGTCATGTCGTTACAATAATAGTAATAGTTTGTGTAGCGATCTATGTTTGCCAATATAGTTTTAACTGTTTAGTATACTCGCGGTACAGTTTGATAGCTCAAGTTCGTTTCGTGGTTAGCGTTTACCAAGTGGTGTGTTCGAATTGACATTCGAATGAAAGAAACGTTAAATCGTAGCAAGAGTTGGTAAGACATACCGTGTTTGCCATAGTCCGCAACAGTTTCCGGTGCACGGAGGATGTATGCGCGGCCACGAGCCGGTGGGATGGTTGCGATGTGGTTGTTGTTGTTTTGATTGTTGTTTCCGGGGTTGTTCTGGGTGTTGTTCAGTTTTGGACACTGGTTTCGATAGTGTCCGGGCTCACCGCACTCGAAACACCCATTGTTTGTTCGAGCGGTGAGGTTGGCTTTGCAGGTTTGAGCTCGATGTCCCCATTGGTTGCATCTATCGCAGAGAGTACAGTTACCCTCATGATGCCTTTCGCATTTTCCGCATTTAGGCCTTTTGCCTAGGTATGGTTTCGGTTCAGTGTTAGCGATGGCGACGTAGGCTCGAGTGTTTCCCACGTTCCTGTTTTGTTGACCCTGTCGGTCGTTACCCTCACTGTTCCATTTGCGTTTGAGGGTTCCAGAGTCGCCCGCATCAGTACGGGTAAGTTCAGCTTTCCCTGTAGTAGCTTTCAGGGTTCCAATCTCGACCGCGTCGTCGGTTAAGCTGTGAGCCAGATCAACTGCGCTCCTAAAGGTGGCGGGTTTGGAGGACATAACCATGCCTCGAATCTGTGGGGCCAAGCCCTTGTTGAAACGCTCGATGCGTTTGCTCTCGGGGGTTACCATGTGGGGCACCAGTCGTGCGAGTTCCTGGAATTTAGTCGTGTAACCGGAAATGTCAGCGCCGATCATTTGTATGTTCCAGAATTCGTTTTCCAGTTTCTGCATCTCGTTGGGAGGGCAAAATTCCTCCATCATCATCTGTTTCAGAGTTACCCAGGTCATGGAATGAGCAGCTGGGCGTCCCATAATCTGGACTTGAGCGTTCCACCAGGTTAGCGCTTTGTCGGCTAAAGTGCAGGTGGCGTATTTTACGATTTTATCGGTGGCGCAGTCGCTGATATCGATGACTGATTCCATTTTCTCAATCCAGTGGACCAGGCCGATGGCCCCTTCGGTCCCGGTGAAGGTGCTGGGTTTACAAGATTGGAAGGTTTTGTAGGAACACCCCTGCTGGGTATTAGTTGGAGTTTCGCTGTTAACTGGTGTGGCTCCACTATTGTTGGTTGGGTTTTCACGATTTCTGCTAGCCTCGTACTGAGCAATAGCCTCAGCCACGCGGCGTTCGATGATTTGTTCGGTTGTTTCTGGAGGTACAGGTGGAGAATTTCGTCGACTGTTTCGAGTCTTTCTTTGTTTAGGCGGCATGCTGACGTTCTGCGATGAAAAGATGCAGAAGTCAATGCCAATGAAAAATATGTGAAGAATAAAGTTTCACATATTTCAAGTTTTCGAGTATCAAGCAAAATTTGTCGAATCCCCATCACGTATCTTACGACTATGAAACACCCATATGTACTTAGTATGATATAATCACGTTGGCCAGGCGTCATTATATGATGCCAAATACATACTTCTTTTCATCAACCGTTTAATCACGATCAGGTTCATATGAGATCAGAGTACAATGGACGAGTCGGATGTGGTGAACAGTTCACGCGTATCGAGGTATTGTAACGATAGTTTAGATGTATGCAAATGTATGTATGCATGTACGTTCTAGCCAAGGCTATAGTCTAGGTCTCTAGGTTTCTAAGTCACCTAAAGTTTCCTAGTTCGCTATAACCAATGGCTCTGATACCAATCTGTAACACCCCCAAATATCGTTTAGCGGAAGCGTTTAGTTTAAGTATGGGGTGTCACAACAACAAAGCATGCATACGTATCAGAGCTTATGATTACAACAGAACAATATATATTAAGATGCCAAAAGTGTTAATTACAAAGTTTACGATTCATCGGATCGTATAAGTTAAAAGTAGTGAGTTTACAAAAGTGGATTTCTAGAATATGACAAAACAGTTTCAGTTATACTAGAGAAATCCATATGTTTTCCCAAAAAGTTGGCATCCTAATCTTCAAGGGTCGCCTAGTTCTCCATGTGTGTTGGCGATCTTACATGCGCAGCTAATTCCCTGAAAAACATAGTAAAAGTCAACAACGAGGTTGAGTGAATTCACAGGTTTTATGTTTACAAGTTCAGTTATGATAAACCACTGTTGTTTATATTGTATCGTTGGGATGTCACCCAAAAGTATAGTTTCTGAAATCCGTTACGTTCTTAAATAGTTGTTTGTAGGAATGTTCGTATCCTATAAGTTGTAGGAAAGCAGTATCCTATTTTCAAGTATGTTCTGTAGGATTGTACGTATCCTAGTAGTAGGTATGTTTCGTTGGGATGTTGCCCAAAAGCATAAGTTTAGTGGGTCGTTCGCCCAAAACACAGTTTAAGTTTCGTAGGAAAGCAGTATCCTATTAGTTTACCCAAGGAATAGGGATTTAAATCGTTTGTCCAAGAAGTAGGACCTATAGTGTTGCCCAAGGGGTAGGGACTTCTATGTATGTGCCCAAGACGTAGGGACTTGTATAGTTGTGTCCAAGAAGTAGGACTGGCATCCAAGACGTAGGACCCATCTGCTCAAGAAGTAGAGCCTTCACCCAAGACGTAGGATGGCACCGTGCCCAAGAAGTAGGGACTTTCTGTTTGCCCAAGACGTAGGGACTTTCTGTGCGTGCGTGCCCAAGACGTAGGGACTTTCTGTGTGTTTATGAAAATGTTGTTTCATAAGAGCTAGTAATAAAAGTATGTAGATGGTCGTTCTCCAGCATGTTCTCAGTTCAGTTTTCGTATGAAATACCATTAAGTTCAGACAGTTGAAGTAGTTGACCGCAGTCATAAACAGTTTGTATAAGTGTGCCAAAGGCAGTTAAGTGGCAGTTCGTATAACAGTTTAACAGTTCAAGTACTCTAGTCGTTCGAGTAAACAGTATGATAAATAATCATATAGTAAAAGTTGTTATGGCAAAGCAGTAAAACAGTTGTCTATGTTTTCCACCCCTGTTCAAAAGTAGTTAAATCAGTAAAAGTAGGGGCTGTGAACTCACCTGTTGAGTTTAAGTAGTTGTGCGAGTGTTAGCAAACCTAAGCCCAAGTACAGTCTGAAATCTCCTAACGTCCTAAACGTACGAGATTTAATAAGTATGTGGATGACTAAACTAATCATCCATGCTAGTGTTTGTACAACCAAGTCACGTCCAAATCGTTTGTTTAATGTTTACGTTTGTATTTCGTTGTTTGTGAAAATTGTATACGACTCGTTGGTGATAGTTTGAAATCAACCTTTCGATAAAACAAGTATGTTTGTAATGTTTGTATAGTTTGTGTATCGTATAATATGTGAGTATTCGATGCCGGTTAAGTTCGATACTTAGTGAAAAATTAGTTTAGAACCTGCTGTTTTTAGCGACGTACGGTGCGACGCTGGGTTGTTATGCGACGTAGGGTGCGACGTACGGGTCTACGTCGCATTCAGGTTTTGCGACGTCATGGGTTACGTCGCATAGGCGACGTTCGCAATTTAATGCGACGTAGTGGTCTGCGTCGCTATGTGCGACGTAAGGAAGGGTAATGCGACGTAAAGGCCTACGTCGCAGTACTGTTTTCGGTCCCAATGCGACGTAGTCGCCTGTTCGACGAACAGATTGAAAATAACGAGTCTTTGAGCGATTTTGGACGTTTTCGGTTGTATAAAACACTAAAACATGGTAATCTAAGTATATTAAACATGAAACATTAATTATAACTTCGAAATCTAAAGATTTGCGGGATTTGTCGGAAACTTACGAGTGTCGGATTTGAAATCCGAAAAGGTAGAAGTGTAGATCGGGATGCCGTGGTCGTTTTATTCCAAAGGAGATATGTGATTCGGCGTCGTTTTAGTGTAGTTTTTATGTGATTTGTGTGGTTTGTGGGTGAGTTTAGAGAGAAGGAGGAGAAAGAGTAGAGAAGAGAGAGAAAGAGATAGGTGGAAAATGGAAGAAAAGGGAGGTGGGGAGGGGGTTTTGTCCCCTTTCTCGCCTCCGTGTTTGCGTTCCGTGTTTGTTTACCCAATCGTTAAATGTTACTTTATTTTAACTAATATGTTTTTAAATTACATTTTTCATTATATTATTATTTAGGATCTTTTTACAAAACTAAATACAAAATTTTTATAAGTTTTAAATTTTGTTTAATTTCAATTATACGTTTTGACGTTTTTGCGTTATAAAATTATTTGGAAATATTTTTGACAAATATTTATTCGTTACTACGTTATTTAAGAATTTCGTTTTATTAAATAATTTTGTTCACCAACAGTCGTACGTTTTTGTCGCGTTTGTTTTCAAATTGTTCAGTACGTAATTACAACTAATTACGAATACGTAATACTACGCGTATTATCTAGTTGGGCTATGCTAGACTTACCTCTAAATTGTGTTGTGAATTCACTCAAGTAGGGAATTAGCCTAATAATGCAAGTGATTAATTTAATTAATCGTGTTTAAATTTGCGAGTTGTTACATTCTCCCCATGTTAGAGAAATCTCGTCCCGAGATTTAAAAATCAAGTCGGATCGCCCGCGGCGTATGTTCTCCGATAAGTCATGTCGTTACAATAATAGTAATAGTTTGTGTAGCGATCTATGTTTGCCAATATAGTTTTAACTGTTTAGTATACTCGCGGTACAGTTTGATAGCTCAAGTTCGTTTCGTGGTTAGCGTTTACCAAGTGGTGTGTTCGAATTGACATTCGAATGAAAGAAACGTTAAATCGTAGCAAGAGTTGGTAAGACATACCGTGTTTGCCATAGTCCGCAACAGTTTCCGGTGCACGGAGGATGTATGCGCGGCCACGAGCCGGTGGGATGGTTGCGATGTGGTTGTTGTTGTTTTGATTGTTGTTTCCGGGGTTGTTCTGGGTGTTGTTCAGTTTTGGACACTGGTTTCGATAGTGTCCGGGCTCACCGCACTCGAAACACCCATTGTTTGTTCGAGCGGTGAGGTTGGCTTTGCAGGTTTGAGCTCGATGTCCCCATTGGTTGCATCTATCGCAGAGAGTACAGTTACCCTCATGATGCCTTTCGCATTTTCCGCATTTAGGCCTTTTGCCTAGGTATGGTTTCGGTTCAGTGTTAGCGATGGCGACGTAGGCTCGAGTGTTTCCCACGTTCCTGTTTTGTTGACCCTGTCGGTCGTTACCCTCACTGTTCCATTTGCGTTTGAGGGTTCCAGAGTCGCCCGCATCAGTACGGGTAAGTTCAGCTTTCCCTGTAGTAGCTTTCAGGGTTCCAATCTCGACCGCGTCGTCGGTTAAGCTGTGAGCCAGATCAACTGCGCTCCTAAAGGTGGCGGGTTTGGAGGACATAACCATGCCTCGAATCTGTGGGGCCAAGCCCTTGTTGAAACGCTCGATGCGTTTGCTCTCGGGGGTTACCATGTGGGGCACCAGTCGTGCGAGTTCCTGGAATTTAGTCGTGTAACCGGAAATGTCAGCGCCGATCATTTGTATGTTCCAGAATTCGTTTTCCAGTTTCTGCATCTCGTTGGGAGGGCAAAATTCCTCCATCATCATCTGTTTCAGAGTTACCCAGGTCATGGAATGAGCAGCTGGGCGTCCCATAATCTGGACTTGAGCGTTCCACCAGGTTAGCGCTTTGTCGGCTAAAGTGCAGGTGGCGTATTTTACGATTTTATCGGTGGCGCAGTCGCTGATATCGATGACTGATTCCATTTTCTCAATCCAGTGGACCAGGCCGATGGCCCCTTCGGTCCCGGTGAAGGTGCTGGGTTTACAAGATTGGAAGGTTTTGTAGGAACACCCCTGCTGGGTATTAGTTGGAGTTTCGCTGTTAACTGGTGTGGCTCCACTATTGTTGGTTGGGTTTTCACGATTTCTGCTAGCCTCGTACTGAGCAATAGCCTCAGCCACGCGGCGTTCGATGATTTGTTCGGTTGTTTCTGGAGGTACAGGTGGAGAATTTCGTCGACTGTTTCGAGTCTTTCTTTGTTTAGGCGGCATGCTGACGTTCTGCGATGAAAAGATGCAGAAGTCAATGCCAATGAAAAATATGTGAAGAATAAAGTTTCACATATTTCAAGTTTTCGAGTATCAAGCAAAATTTGTCGAATCCCCATCACGTATCTTACGACTATGAAACACCCATATGTACTTAGTATGATATAATCACGTTGGCCAGGCGTCATTATATGATGCCAAATACATACTTCTTTTCATCAACCGTTTAATCACGATCAGGTTCATATGAGATCAGAGTACAATGGACGAGTCGGATGTGGTGAACAGTTCACGCGTATCGAGGTATCGTAACGATAGTTTAGATGTATGCAAATGTATGTATGCATGTACGTTCTAGCCAAGGCTATAGTCTAGGTCTCTAGGTTTCTAAGTCACCTAAAGTTTCCTAGTTCGCTATAACCAATGGCTCTGATACCAATCTGTAACACCCCCAAATATCGTTTAGCGGAAGCGTTTAGTTTAAGTATGGGGTGTCACAACAACAAAGCATGCATACGTATCAGAGCTTATGATTACAACAGAACAATATATATTAAGATGCCAAAAGTGTTAATTACAAAGTTTACGATTCATCGGATCGTATAAGTTAAAAGTAGTGAGTTTACAAAAGTGGATTTCTAGAATATGACAAAACAGTTTCAGTTATACTAGAGAAATCCATATGTTTTCCCAAAAAGTTGGCATCCTAATCTTCAAGGGTCGCCTAGTTCTCCATGTGTGTTGGCGATCTTACATGCGCAGCTAATTCCCTGAAAAACATAGTAAAAGTCAACAACGAGGTTGAGTGAATTCACAGGTTTTATGTTTACAAGTTCAGTTATGATAAACCACTGTTGTTTATATTGTATCGTTGGGATGTCACCCAAAAGTATAGTTTCTGAAATCCGTTACGTTCTTAAATAGTTGTTTGTAGGAATGTTCGTATCCTATAAGTTGTAGGAAAGCAGTATCCTATTTTCAAGTATGTTCTGTAGGATTGTACGTATCCTAGTAGTAGGTATGTTTCGTTGGGATGTTGCCCAAAAGCATAAGTTTAGTGGGTCGTTCGCCCAAAACACAGTTTAAGTTTCGTAGGAAAGCAGTATCCTATTAGTTTACCCAAGGAATAGGGATTTAAATCGTTTGTCCAAGAAGTAGGACCTATAGTGTTGCCCAAGGGGTAGGGACTTCTATGTATGTGCCCAAGACGTAGGGACTTGTATAGTTGTGTCCAAGAAGTAGGACTGGCATCCAAGACGTAGGACCCATCTGCTCAAGAAGTAGAGCCTTCACCCAAGACGTAGGATGGCACCGTGCCCAAGAAGTAGGGACTTTCTGTTTGCCCAAGACGTAGGGACTTTCTGTGCGTGCGTGCCCAAGACGTAGGGACTTTCTGTGTGTTTATGAAAATGTTGTTTCATAAGAGCTAGTAATAAAAGTATGTAGATGGTCGTTCTCCAGCATGTTCTCAGTTCAGTTTTCGTATGAAATACCATTAAGTTCAGACAGTTGAAGTAGTTGACCGCAGTCATAAACAGTTTGTATAAGTGTGCCAAAGGCAGTTAAGTGGCAGTTCGTATAACAGTTTAACAGTTCAAGTACTCTAGTCGTTCGAGTAAACAGTATGATAAATAATCATATAGTAAAAGTTGTTATGGCAAAGCAGTAAAACAGTTGTCTATGTTTTCCACCCCTGTTCAAAAGTAGTTAAATCAGTAAAAGTAGGGGCTGTGAACTCACCTGTTGAGTTTAAGTAGTTGTGCGAGTGTTAGCAAACCTAAGCCCAAGTACAGTCTGAAATCTCCTAACGTCCTAAACGTACGAGATTTAATAAGTATGTGGATGACTAAACTAATCATCCATGCTAGTGTTTGTACAACCAAGTCACGTCCAAATCGTTTGTTTAATGTTTACGTTTGTATTTCGTTGTTTGTGAAAATTGTATACGACTCGTTGGTGATAGTTTGAAATCAACCTTTCGATAAAACAAGTATGTTTGTAATGTTTGTATAGTTTGTGTATCGTATAATATGTGAGTATTCGATGCCGGTTAAGTTCGATACTTAGTGAAAAATTAGTTTAGAACCTGCTGTTTTTAGCGACGTACGGTGCGACGCTGGGTTGTTATGCGACGTAGGGTGCGACGTACGGGTCTACGTCGCATTCAGGTTTTGCGACGTCATGGGTTACGTCGCATAGGCGACGTTCGCAATTTAATGCGACGTAGTGGTCTGCGTCGCTATGTGCGACGTAAGGAAGGGTAATGCGACGTAAAGGCCTACGTCGCAGTACTGTTTTCGGTCCCAATGCGACGTAGTCGCCTGTTCGACGAACAGATTGAAAATAACGAGTCTTTGAGCGATTTTGGACGTTTTCGGTTGTATAAAACACTAAAACATGGTAATCTAAGTATATTAAACATGAAACATTAATTATAACTTCGAAATCTAAAGATTTGCGGGATTTGTCGGAAACTTACGAGTGTCGGATTTGAAATCCGAAAAGGTAGAAGTGTAGATCGGGATGCCGTGGTCGTTTTATTCCAAAGGAGATATGTGATTCGGCGTCATTTTAGTGTAGTTTTTATGTGATTTGTGTGGTTTGTGGGTGAGTTTAGAGAGAAGGAGGAGAAAGAGTAGAGAAGAGAGAGAAAGAGATAGGTGGAAAATGGAAGAAAAGGGAGGTGGGGAGGGGGTTTTGTCCCCTTTCTCGCCTCCGTGTTTGCGTTCCGTGTTTGTTTACCCAATCGTTAAATGTTACTTTATTTTAACTAATATGTTTTTAAATTACATTTTTCATTATATTATTATTTAGGATCTTTTTACAAAACTAAATACAAAATTTTTATAAGTTTTAAATTTTGTTTAATTTCAATTATACGTTTTGACGTTTTTGCGTTATAAAATTATTTGGAAATATTTTTGACAAATATTTATTCGTTACTACGTTATTTAAGAATTTCGTTTTATTAAATAATTTTGTTCACCAACAGTCGTACGTTTTTGTCGCGTTTGTTTTCAAATTGTTCAGTACGTAATTACAACTAATTACGAATACGTAATACTACGCGTATTATCTAGTTGGGCTATGCTAGACTTACCTCTAAATTGTGTTGTGAATTCACTCAAGTAGGGAATTAGCCTAATAATGCAAGTGATTAATTTAATTAATCGTGTTTAAATTTGCGAGTTGTTACACTGACCAACTCAACCGTTCACTACTCGATGAAGAAATAGATTGTATCGAAGCTGCCGTTGCTGATGATAGGTTTCGCTGAGCGTCATTCATTCTGCTTGATATGCTGAGGAAGATTAAAGCTCAACTTGGTGTGTCGCTGATCAACGTCAGCGAGAGCTTTACTTCTTCAAATCAATAAAGGCAAAAGTCACTGCCAGAATAACAGCTAGTCACTGAAGATCTCTAGTTCAAGTCATTCTACAAGAGTATATTAGCTCGCAGTGAGTGAGGATGATTACTGCATCTTCAGGGACTATTCAATAAAGCCTCTCAATCATCAAGTACAGAAAGTACTGTACTTATCTATACATCAGCAAGAGTGTTCCAACTTGAAGTATGTCCGAAAGACTACGTGGCAGCAAATGATTAGTTTTAAGGTAACGAGATATTTGCGGTAACAGAATTGGGACCCGCAGAATGTCGGTTCATCAGAGATCAAGCCAATCAAGCAGTGACACGTGTCATTCCAAGATCCTATTTTATAGGCGATATTTTAGGAACTCTTGTAGTATAAATAGTTCAGTGTTTTGTACTGTAGAGGCTAGTCGTTCAATCGTACTTATCACTTGTGTGTCAGTGATCAGTTTGTCTAAGAGTACGTATTAACGATCCAGCGAGTGAACAGTCAGCGTGTTTGTCCACTGCTGTTCATCTCATTTGTAATTGATTAGCTAAGTGTTTGAATTGGATTAACTTTGGTTAATCCATTCCGCATTCAACACTTGTGAATTGTATGATCAATATAATTCATCATTTTAGCTATCATTACTTTGTTACTTTGATATTGTCATATCTATAATCTGCTATACTCTGTTGCTATTGTTTATACTCTGTTTCTGTGAATCAATTTAAAACTCATCAATTAACTACGCTAAAATCTGAAATAGTTTTAAATTGTATTAAACCCCCTTCTACAATTAAACTTTACACTTTGCGATTCCAATTCACTAAACAATAGTGAATTACGGGACTCTCAATTGGTATCAGAGCAGAGTTGGTTTAAATTCAATTAACCAGGTCTGCAATGGAATCAGTAAAGTACAGTTGTGTTGACTCTGATTATCAGAAGGGAAATGGTTCTACAACCAAACCTCCAGCTTTTGATCCATCAAGGATTGAAACTTGGATGTCCCTAATGATGATGTTTTTAGACCTAATTGACGACCGTCTCTGTAATACAATAACCAATGGTCCCCACATTCCAACCACAATTGTTCCTGCTGTCATGGCTACAGCTACTACTCCTGCTATACCAGAAATGGTTGTGCCCAAAAGAGAGGAACAATGGTCGGATGAGGATAGACGATTGGTTAGATTGGATAAACAAGCTAAAATCTACATAGGCATGGCACTTCCTGATGAAGTGTTCGAATCTATCAGGCTTTGTAGAACTGCTAAAGACATGTGGGATACCCTTAGGAATATATATATTGGAACTCCTGATATTATTCGCTGCAGGGAAGTCAATCTCACTCGCTAGTATGAGCTGTTTGCAATGGAAACAAATGAATCTCTGTCTTCTACTTACACCAGATACCAGTCACTGATGAACAAAATGGAAAAGGCTGGTATAGGTAAGGAACAGAGATTTGTTGTTGAGAAGTTTCTTGAGTTGCTGCCAAGGAAAATCTGGGGAACCATTGCCACGTGTACCAGACAGAGGAATGATTATTCAGTTCTTAATCTCACTCAAGTCTATGGTATTTTGCTCAACTGGGAGCAGTCAGAAAAGCAAGCTGATCAGAGTGAGCATATTCGTGCTACTCTTGTAAGTCAGAAGATATCCAATGCCCTTGTAGCAGAGCTTGATGAAATCGATCAGAGACAGAAGTCAAAAGTGTCTAAGAAAAGCTCGAAGTCACTGATAGCTGAAGAAGAAGGTGGTCAAGATGAAGAACAGTCAGAGTACGAGTATGATGAAGGACTGGAGAAGCTTGAAAAAGATATGGCCATGATGGTTGCTAATTTCAGAAGGAACACCAGATCAAAAAGATTCGCTGGTGCTCCATTATCTGATAAATTTCAATACAAAGGTGAATGCTACAAGTGTGGCAAACCTGGTCATTTTGCAGCTGAATGTAGATCAAAGTCAGTAAACCAAGTCCCTGAACCAGTGCCAGACTTCAGAAATGATAAGTATAACAAGTACAAGGAAAAGTACAAGAAACTGAAGGCATTGGCTAAATCTGGAAAGAAGAAGGGAAAAGGTTTCGTCGCTGAAGAAGGTTCATTCAGTGGCTCTGACTCCTCATCATCAGATGAAGAAGAAGCAATGATTTGTTTAGATAAGGAGTACTGTCTGATGGCTGATGACGCTAAACTTCTTGAAGACATCAAAGAAGTCACTCCTAAGTGTTCAACATCTGAATGGGATCCTGAAACTCTTTACAAGGTGCATTGTTTTAAATCATACACAGCTGCTGAAAAAGATAATGTCTTTGAGTCTTTGATAGTTGACTTATCAAATGCTCATGATATTCAAAGAGGGCAAAAACGTAAAATCAGTGACTTACAATCCAAACTTAATGACCAAAATGAAAATGAGTCAAAAATGAAGAAATTAAAACTGGATCTTGATGCACAAACTTATGCAAATCAAGTATGTGTTCAAGAAAAGGTAAAAATTGAGACACAATTTCAACAACTTAAAAAGGTCATGGAATTTTGGTGTAAGTCAAACGATAAGGTCAATCAATGTGTAAACAATCAAATTCCAAAACAAGTTAAAGCTATTTTGGGAGGAGATTATGAATACGATGCATCCCTCGCTGACTCAACAATGGTTGATCCTGTCTTTGAACCTAAGGGTAATTTTTCAGAAGCCGTATTTGAACCCATCTCAATCTTCAGTGAGCCACGACCAAACTATTTCACTAAAAGCAAGTTGGTCACTGAAGATACTGATGTCTTAAATAGCAATGATGAGATGAATGTTTTGAAAACTGTCAAATCATCAGTAACTTCACATCTCATCAAAACTATTGCTGAAAATCAAATAATGATCAGCAACTTCACTGACACTGTGTCTGTCACTGAAACAACATCTATCAGTGACCTCAAGTCAAAGATGCAAGCAGTAAAATTCAGCAAGAAAAGTTGCATGATTGTGTCAGATCAGCAACTTAAAACAAAGAAAGTAAAAAAGGCCGTTTATGAAAACAAAAAGTGTTATAAATGTGGCAACAGGCAACATGTGTCATCTGAATGTTCTTCTACACCTTTTCAAAAAAAGAAAACCATCAGTGAACAATCAGATACTGTTTATTCAAATCAGTGGAAGCCCAACCCAAGGCTTAGCCACTATGAACCTATCTCCGGATGGGTTCATCAATTGGACTAATCATGTTCCTAAATGATAAACTTCAATAAATAGTTGAACTTTCTGAGTTTCTGTATTTATTGCTGTTTTATCATTTAAAAAAAAAATAAAAATAAATATAATAATAATTTGACTATCAAAAATGGGTAAATATATTTTGTCGGCATCGTACTCCCCTGTTTGTTCCGAGTTAAGCAACCTACCCCTAAAACTCCCAATGTATGCAACAAACCGGTTATTTATGTGCTACAATCTTTGCAAACTATATTTTTACCTGTTACAACCTACAAAATGATGACGTGGCAACCACATCATGTGGCCTAAAAAATGACACGTAAGTAATTTTACCGGTTCTCCCGGTAACCGGTTACCATATTGCCGATATCGATACAACATTAACCAGTTTAATGCAGACAACGGGAGTTTTAATGGTAGGTTGCTTAACTCGGAACAAATAGGGGGGGGGTACGATTCCGACAAAATATATTTACCCATCAAAAATATAACTTTAGAAACGCATAGTCATTGATACTGTTACTATTCAAACTTCAGAGGTAACAATCAGTTCACTATGCTTATCTAACTTTATAATTTATATAGTCACATGAGTATATATTATGTTTCTATATTAGTTTTATATCATTGAATTCTTTCTCTCCTAAGCTGATCTTGTTAGTATTCTAAGTTGTAACTTGATCAGTGAAGGATAATCTAATGATATGTTATACAAGTTATATACAACACAATCTATACTTATGTTTCTTTAAGTTTTAATTATAAGTATTCAAGAATGGTAAGAGTATTTTATATCTACACAGTGACCACATCTCTATGATTTATTCAGTATTCTAAGTTGTGTTTAAATTAGCGAGACTACATCTCTGTCAAAATAAAAGAACACTTTTATTACTCTTGAATATTTATTTCTTTTTGATGGATAATCAATTTACTGATTATATGCATCAGTGACTCCCGGATTTATCATTTAATGGTGATTAATCGACAAACATTCGTTATATTTAATACATTTTGTATTTAATTTAACGGATTTCGAATTAAATAATTTTTTGTACAACAAAAATGTCGCGCGCTTCTGACATTCTCTCTCCTACGTCAGCGCACTTTTCTGGCTTACCACTCCCATCACCATTAATGCCACCACTCTCAACCATCATAACCCCTTATGCCTTTACCACTTCCACCACGACTATCCACGTCGCCATACTCTCGTTCACATGATCATTAGCAAAGCGTACTCTATTTAAACTCACAAATTAGTGACTCATCACCTTTACGCTTTCCTAATTTTCAAAACCTCTGTTTTCTAAAAAACCCTAAATCAAAGGCGAAAACAAATTTCCCAAAGGATCTGTAATGTCTAAATCAAAATTTTTCAATAATACATACACAGCTTCTACAGAGATTAAAGCTCTTCGAGCCTCTGCAGTAAGTGAAGATTCCGTCATTACAGTCCCTAAATCAAACTATTTGGGTAATCTCTCTTGCCCTAAATCTGAGTATGCGGAGGTAATATACTTTTTGAAAAACCATTTTATTCTCACTGCTCTCACGTTATCACCTGAAGAAATGAATCCAGAATGGTTGAGTGAGTTCTGATATACCTACACTCACTCAATCATTAATAATTCTTCACAACTTAAAGGATTCATTGATAACGGTGGTCAAGAAATAATTATTTCTGCACACACCATCCGTACCGTTTTACAACTTCCTGAGCATGATACTTACGACCCACTGCCTGACAAGGAAGATGCCAAAGGAGGCATAGTGAATCTCACTGGGATTAACTGAAAATACACTACGGATAGCAGTGGAAATCGTAAGTACTCTACTGTTCATAAATCTAAAATGGATGGTGTGTGGAATGCCTTATTTTCAAACTTTATTCAGTCTTTGGGCACAAAAACAGGGAGTTATGATCAATTCAACGCCCTAGAAGCACAGATAAGCTGGTCACTAGTCAACTCCTTAAAAGTTGACTATGCAAGTGTGATCTTTGATGATATTGTTTTAAGAATCTGTGAACCTACCAGAGCAAAATATGTTTCCTATCCTAGGTTTCTCTCACTGGTTTTTAAAGATCAGTTTAAAGCCTATGATAGGGTTTCTTTTAAAGGTTTTGAACCCACTCTGATAGGGAAACAAATTTTTAGTAAAAATGCAACTGTGCTTCTCCCTGATTTCATGAAACCAAAGGGGATACTTGCACCCCAGCCTTTACAAACTGTACATCCGTCTGCTTCTGCCCCCCCATCGATCACGTCACTGATCACACCCCCAGTGACTACTGCTGATCAACCACCAAAACAAAAACCACCAACTGCTCCAAAGAAAATCAAGTTAAAGTCCCTGACATCAAAGGATCAGGGACAGAGTCAGAAAAAGACGTCTAAAGACGCCAAGAGTGAAGCAGCGACTGAACGTTCAGTCCCTGCAGGCACTCTTGATCAACCTGAGCCTAAAGCTGCTTCACTGGACTCACAAAAGTCCAGTGACTCTAAAAAGGGAAACCTACAGACAACTACAATGGCTCAACCCATTGTTAGTAGTGATTCGGGTGCAACCCACACCCTCTTATCGAGTCAACCCATCAGCCACTCATTATCCTCACAAAAGGATAATGTTTCAGTCAAAGGGCAAATGCCATCAGTAGGTGACAACACACCCATCGCTGATGTCACATCACTGGCTACAGACCCGGGCCAACTCTCATCTTTCACTGCACCAACTGACAATGTCTCTTCCCAGTCACAGGGAGAGATACAGGTTGCTATCTCTGTTTCTGATGATCCATCAGCCAAAACACAAGCTGATGATGTTGAGGAAGCCCAGCCTATGGACACATCTACATCCTCATCTGATAAGGATCAGCAACATCGATCCTATAGTTTTATTCTTCAAAAGGTGAATCAGCAACCAGATGATACTGATGTTTCATCTCTACCCTTCTCCACTGTTCCTCTTGCTGATACCATAACCTCACCCATCCAGGAATTAGATGCAATGTCTCTTTCCAGTGACAACATCTCTCAACATGCTGATGATCAACCATCTCAACCAGAAGTTGAAATCCAATCTCAATCACAACCAATACCACCACTATCCCCTGTCACTCAAAAATCACCACCAACCAACAAAGCATCAACCTCCACCATCTCACCAACAGATTAACTGCTGCTTGACTACATTTTCTTTTCTCAGCAACAAATTCGAATGCTTACTGAGGATCGAGAGTCACTAACAGGCCAACTAGCTGATCTCACTAGTAAAATTCACTCTCTTGCAGCAGTATATGAACCCATTCCTTCCTGGAGTGAGTCGATCAGAGAAAAGATTAAAACAATTGCTAATGCTGAAATTGATCATTATCGACTTCTGGAAACTCATGCTAAATCCCTCTCTGAGCTCTCCACTTTCACCAGCGTCTGCCTCAAAACTCATGATGAAGCAATATCTTCTCTCACTGGAAACCAAAAAGAGATGGTATCTTCTATTGTGGACTATATCATTCATACTAACAAAGTTATGAAAGAAATTCCAATGATGGTCGGCAATCAGGAAAGAACCATCAAAGGCTTAGAAACTATGCATGCTGATCATAAGAAAATCTGTAATCGACTTGCTGAGATTATCAATTTTGTTCATGAGGCAGAGGGTGAGAATAAAGATGATGATGAAAGTGATGAAAATGATGATGCTGAAAATAAAAGTGATGATGAGAGTGATGATGCTGAGAATAATATGGATATCACTGATGATATTGATGAAGAAAATAATGATGTGGTTGCTTTCCCTGAGTTTCATATAGATGAACAAAGGTTGTATGATTATAAAGTTAGAGAGTGGGCAGCTGATGAGAATGCACATGTTATGGGGGAGTCAGCAAGCTTTGATCTGATAAGGTGGGAATGGATGAACAGACAACAAGAAGATGGTGTTGTCAATATTGATGAAGGAGATGATGATAATGACGATGATAATAATGGTAATGATGGAAATGATGCTGATAAAATGGAAAGTAAGGATGATGTAACTGATAATATGGATGAAGGAGATGATGATAATGATGATGGTAATGATGGAAATGGTGCTGTTGATGTGACTGATAATAAAGATACTGGCATTGAGGAGAAGAAAAATGAAGGAGACGCTGATGACAAAAAGGAAGAAGATACTGATGATCAGATGGAAGATCAGCAACCAATCTCTTCTATTCTGATTAAAAGAAAAAGGACCAGCAAGTCTCCCACATCAGAGTCTATTTCTTCCAAAAGGATAACCTTTTATGAGGAAGAAATATCAGCCACCATGTACGATCTCAAACCATCTTGGAACAACCTAAATCTTTATCAGAAAAGCCTCATACAGATACTGTCATATCTGAGGCTCCACTTCAATAGCAATCATACCACCAACAACAACTCCACCAACAACAATTCCACCAACAAAAACTTCACCAACAACAACTCCACCAGCAACAATCCAACCAACAGCAACAACACAACCATCAACAATCACAACTCCATCAACTACAATTTCAACAGCAACAACAAATCCACCAGCTACCACAACCACAACAGCAACAACACAGATCACTCTCTCAATCCCCACAGACATTACACCAACTGAAGCAACAACCACAACAATATATCACCACTCACAACCAGAGATTGCAAATCCAGATTCTTCTGCTCTACTTTTGTCATCTAATTCAACTTCAGGAAGTCCTCATCCTGAAGAAACCGAAAAGCAGCGAATAGAAAGAAAAATAAGAGCAAGATAGAAGGATGAGAGAGAGATGCTCTTAAAGTTTCAAGCTATGCAAGATGCAAAAGAAGAAGAAGAAAGAAAAAGAAAGCTGAAAGAAAAATCTGATTCTGATAGAGCTTATCTGTTGAAACTGAGTGGAGATGAAGCTATACAAAGAGAAAGAGAAATCTTCTTAAAGAGACAGCAAGAAGATGAAGATTTTAGGCTGTCTAAACTTCTTCAAGATGTTGAAGAATCTGATCTTCAACAAGAGCTTTGTGCAGATAAAAAGGGCAGCAAGTTGAAAAAGAAAGGGGGAGCAAAGACATCAGCGGATAAAATGTTGGATGAGATTGACAGGAAGAAATATGCTGTCAGAATGACTGGAAGATCAAATCCTGCTCCTATCACCAAAGTCAACTTGAAAAATCCTAAGAACAAATCTCAAGCTCAACTACTTATCCACAGAGGACTGGAGACTCAAGCAATTAATCTCGATCAAGTCTGCAAATTACATAGAGAAGAATGGAATGAAATCAGACTTGCTATTAGTCACTCCTCAAGCTCTGCAAAAGAAGAAGTCTTAAATGAAATTGACAGGCTTTTCAAGAAAATGGTGGATCTGCAGCTACTTAGACCAGAAGACACTGTCATATTTGTTGAGGAGATAGTGCAGCCACCAAGCCCAAGGTATAGGTCAGGTACTAACAGAATCATCAGAATTCCAAACACCAGAAAGCTAAATCTATCTATTCCTGATGATGTGCCAAGAGTTGAGGGCACTGAAGTTACTGAAGGAGAGAAAGGAATTGTCTACAGAGACTTCAATGGAAAGTTGTGTTTCCAAAGAGAATCAGAACTTGAAAAGATAGACCATGAGCAACTTGTACATCTCATCAGAATAGTCAGTGTGCTTCCCAAAGATTCAGTGATGAGAAAGGCAATTCTAGAAGAAGGGCTTGCTAGACAGTACAGATACCTGCCATCCAGTGAAAAATATGAATTGCTGAATGAGCTGGGCATCGTAAAAGAAGAAGAAGTTTGGGGCTTCTTAAATTGAAGCTTGTAATAGATTAGGTTTATTGTAACTAAAATTACTTTATATTTACAGTTCAATGAAATCTAATTTTTCTTTTGAGAAAACCAAAGTGCAAAACTCAGATCATATCAAAAGAATCCAAAAAGAAAAATGAATGGATCAAAGTGTAAGTCACTGAATGTTTAAAATCTTAAACACTGACTATAAACTTTTCTCAGCAACTAGTTTGTCTAGGGAGCTTCAATCACAATAATTTAGGGGGAGATTGTTGAGTCACTGATCGCTGACCATGATGAAGTCACTGGTCGCTGACCAACTCAACCGTTCACTACCATTGCTGATGATAGGTTTTGCTGAACGTCATTCATTCTACTTGATATGCTGAGGAAGATTAAAGCTTAACTTGGTGTGTCGCTGATCAACGTCAGCGAGAACTTTACTTCTTCAAATCAATAAAGGCACAAGTCACTGCCAGAATAACAGCTTGTCACTGAAGATTTCTAGTTCAAGTCATTCTACAAGAGCATGTTAGCTCGCAGTGAGTGAGGAGGATTACTGCATCTTCAGGGACTATTCAATAAAGCCTCTCAATCATCAAGTACAGAAAGTACTGTACTTATCTATACATCAGCAAGAGTGTTCCAACTTGAAGTATGTCCGAAAGACTACGTGGCAGCAAATGATTGGTTTTAAGGTAACGAGATATTTGTGTAACAGAATTGGGACCCGCAGAATATCGGTTCATCTGAGATCTAGCCAATCAAGCAGCGACACGTGTCATTCCAAGATCCTATTTTATAGGCGATATTTTAGGAACTCTTGTAGTATAAATAGTTCAGTGTTTTGTACTGTAGAGGCTAGTCGTTCAATCGTACTAATCACTTGTGTGTCAGTGATCAGTTTGTCTAAGAGTACGTATTAATGATCCAGCGAGTGAACAGTCAGCGTGTTTGTCCACTGCTGTTCATCTCATTAGTAATTGATTAGCTAAGTGTTTGAATTGGATTAACTTTGGTTAATCCATTCCGCATTCAACACTTGTGAATTGTATGATCAATATAATTCATCATTTTAGCTATCATTACTTTGTTACTTTGATATTGTCATATCTATAATCTGCTATACTCTGTTGCTATTGTTTATACTCTGTTTCTGTGAATCAATTTAAATCTCATCCATTAACTATGCTAAAATCTGAAATAGTTTTAAATTGTATTCAACCCCCCCCCTTCTACAATTAAACTTTACACTTTGCGATTCCAATTCACTAAACAATAGTGAATTACGAGACTCTCAGTTATATATATATTACTATTGTGATCGTTGTATATGTAATAATGCAAAATCTTCCAATTCGTTTGTGGATATCTCTATCCGAATGTATACTAATGTATAATTAGTAGTCGATTGTGTGTGTATAGACATTATATATGTACATATATATATATATAGTTGTTGTATTTCTGTAAAACGTAAGTTCCTTCCGTTAGGAAAATATTCAATTTGTTGTTGTGTATAAGTATTATATAAATACTTATTGCGCGAAAATATGAATATATATATATATTTTCAAATCATTTGAAAAGTATTCGCTCGTGAATATATATATATATATATATGTATATATATATGTATATATATGTATATATATGTATATATATGTATATATATGTATATATATATATATATATATATATAGTACATACACTTTATCGCCGTATGTATATATATAGTAATAGTTGGCTATTATATATATATATACCAAAATAATGTTTTACCAACACGTTCTACTCGTTCCCATTTACTTCGTTTATGTAAAAATTAATTGTCATCGTTCCAAAAATCGTTTATTGCCGTATTCAAATATTTTATAAATATTTGTTGGGCGAAAGTATATATATATATAATTCATTTTAAGTTCGGTGTATATATATATACATAGTTAAAGTCGTCGTATATATATATATATATATATATATATATATATAATTAGATTATCGTATATGTATAAATACATACATTTCATATGTTGCAAAAATATATCTATCCGTATTTAGATTTGTACCCGTATAACTTTCTCGTTGTGTATATATATATACAATATATATATATAGAGTTAATTGTTACGTATAGAAATATTTATAACGAAAATTTGGTTGTACTTGTTTGTTCCGTCGTGGATATATATTTATCCGAGTGTATATATATTTATACCCGTATTGTTTATCAGTGTATATATATATATATATATATATATATATATATATATATATATATATATAATAAGTTAATTGTCAGTTATATTAATATTAGAATATAAATAAAATATTAGTAGGAACTTTCCAATGTAGGAAGTGTCCATATTAAGAAATGTCTAGTTTTAACGTGACCATCTGATGAGACCCATCCCGGTCAATTTTGTGACCCGTTCGGTTGTAATATGTCACCCGTTCAGGTGTGGAGCTTCTACACCCAATTTTTTAGTCTGTATCTATTCTAGCTCACTGATACATATACATATATATTTGTTTGGTTCCAACCGATTTCTCAAGGTTTTAATCAACATCAACAACGATTATTAACATAATTTAACAACTATAACAACCATAAATTTCAACACTTCCTTGTATAGAGATTTTGTGTTCTTGGGTTTAGTTTTACTCAAAATTTTCATCTTCAAGAATTTAAACCAATTAATCATCCATTTTACCAACTATTTACATATATTATGTTAGACTAACATTATATAAATGAAATATAAGTTAGGAATTTAGAGATGGAAGTTTCCTCACTTTGATGTTCTTGATGATGAATCCGGTGGATGATGATGAAGATTATTATTGTTAGATTATGATGATATGTTGTTGCTTGTTGTTACTTCCCCTGCCTTGCTGTTGCCGATCAAAATGAGAAGGAAGAAGAGGAACAGTGTGGCACAAATGATTGAAAGTTGGTGATGGTAGTGTAATGAGTGAGGAGGGAAATGATATATATATAGAAATCATTTGGGTCTCAATAATTCAACGGGTTAGCTCAGTTATTTTTAGAATGTGTTTTAGTCTCGGTATTTTAGCCCGTTAATTTCGTGTACGGGTCCAATTGTGTGTTAGTTTTCATTAAATTTTCGAAATGATATTTTGAGGTAATTCTCAAAATACTTTATTATGAAGGAGAAAAATAATATTTTTATTATTTTTGACCTTTGGGTACGTTTTGTATTTGTTTCGATTCGTGCAGGACACGTTTTAAATAAAACATTTATTTGTTTCCGTTTCATTTTCGTTTCTGACTGATCATATAATATTTTCAAATAAAAATATTTAAGAATATTTTCGAGTTCATTTCTGAACTTTTGTATCACCAACGATTGTGTTTGTTAAGTCGGATTCCTTCCGACATTATTTCGTATTGTTTAATTTATAATTATAATAAATTATAAATTTTCGAATTTCTTTTTGTCCAAAAGTTTTGGGCTCGCTAGACTTATCTCACATCATTTGTTTAGTTTAGAATTTTGTAGAGTATTAGTGTAATAATTGCGTGAAATTAAGTATAAATATATACCTAATTTGGAGGAGTGTCACATTCTCCCCTTGTTAGCGAAATCTCGTCCCGAGATTTAAGTTGAGTCGTGGGTCACAGCCGCATGCTCGAAAAGATGTGGATATTTCTTTTGCATTTCATCTTCGCGCTCCCATGTAGACTCTGGGCCGCGTTTCGAGTTCCATCGAACTTTGACAAGTTTGATCTGACTGCGTCGGAGTTTATGTGTTTTTCGATCAATTATTTCGATGGGATCCTCCACAAAATTGAGTTTCGAGTCAATAAAAACTTCGTCAGGAGGAATGATTAAGGTTTCATCCGAAAGACACTTTTTGAGGTTACTAATGTGAAAAGTGTCATGAATACTGCTGAGCTCACGTGGTAGTTTGAGCTTGAAAGCGACAGGGCCAATCCTTACAAGAATTTCAAACGGTCCGATGTATCGTGGGTTCAGTTTCCCTCGTTTACTGAATCGTGCTATCCTCTTCCAGGGCGATACTTTGAGTAGGACTTTGTCTCCTACTTGAAACTCAAGAGGTTTTCGGCGGATATCGGCATAACTCTTCTGTCGGTCTCGTGCCGATTTCAATCGTTGGAGTACTTGAGTTATCTTGTCAGTGGTTTCCTGGACAATCTCAGGTCCAGACAGCTGTCTGTCACCCAACTCTGCCCAACAGAGTGGTGATCGGCACTTGCGTCCATATAACGCCTCAAATGCTGCCATCTGTGTACTCGTGTGATAACTATTGTTGTAAGAAAATTCGGCTAAAGGTAGGTGAGTATCCCAGTTACCTCCAAAGTCTATCACATATGCTCGCAACAAGTCCTCGAGTGTTTGTATCGTTCGCTCATTTTGACCATCTGTTTGTGGATAGTAGGTAATACTCATATCTAGTCGAGTACCAAGTGCCCGTTGGAGTGATTGCCAGAAGTGAGATGTGAATCGGGTATCTCTATCAGAGATAATGGATAATGGCACACCGTGCCTGGAAACATTCTCCTTTAGATAGATTCTAGTCAGCTTTTCCATCTTATCTGTTTCCTTAATGGCTAAAAAGTGGGATGATTTCGTCAGTCGATCAACAATCACCTATATGGTATCTGCTCCAGTTGTCGTTTTGGGTAACTTTGTGATGAAGTCCATCGTTATTTGTTCCCATTTCCATGTGGGCATCTCAGGTTGTTGCAAAAGTCCAGACGGCTTTTGATATTCGGCTTTGACCTTTGAACAGGTTAGGCATTTACTAACATATGTGGCAATGCCTCGTTTCATGCCAGGCCACCAATAGAAATCTTTCAAGTCGTGGTACATTTTGTCTGCACCAGGGTGTATCGAGTAGTTGGACTTATGAGCTTCATCCAATATTAGCTTGCGTAATTCGTCTACGCACGGAATCCAAATTCGGTTCATAAAGTACAACACTCCGTTGTCTTTTGTTTACAATTGTTTTTCCATCCCCTTCAGGGATTCGTCCTTCATATGTTCTAGAGTGAAGGCAATTTGTTGCGCGTCACGAATTTGAGTAATGAGGTTCGAGTGGATAGTCAATCCCAAAGCTCGAACTTTGCGAGGTTTGACTCACTCCTTACGACTCAGGGCATCTGCTACAACGTTTGTCTTGCCCGGGTGGTACTTGATTTCACAGTCGTAATCGTTCAGTAATTCGACCCAACGTCGTTGTCTCATATTGAGTTCCTTCTGATCGAATATATGTTGGAGACTCTTGTGGACAGTGAATATAGTACACTTGGTGCCATATAAATAGTGTCTCCAGATCTTCAATGCAAACACGACTGCTCCTAGTTCTAAATCATGAGTCGTGTAGTTTTTCTCATGTACCTTCAGCTGACGAGATGCGTAGGCAATGACTTTGTCATTTTGCATTAATATGCAACCCAATCCCTGATGCGAGGCATCACAATAGATGATGAAGTTTTCTACCCCTTCGAGTAACGATAGAATGGGTGCGGTGCTCAGTTTCTGTTTCAGCAACTGGAAAGCGTTTTCTTGTTTCTCGCCCCAGTCAAATTTCTTGTCTTTCTGAGTTAACGTGGTGAGTGGCTGGGCTATCTTTGAAAAGTTCGCGATGAATCGTTTGTAATAGCCAGCTAGACCAAGAAATTGTCGTATCTCGGATGGAGTCTTCGGTGCTTCCCAATTTTTAATTGCCTCTATTTTGGATGGGTCCACGTGAATTCCCTTATCATTGATTACATGACCAAGGAAATGAACCTCTCACATCCAAAATTCACACATAGAGAACTTTGCATACATCTTCTCTTTCTCAAGTAGTTCGAGGATTGTTTTCAGGTGTTGTTCGTGGTCCTCTTTCGTTTGCGAGTAAATCAGGATATCGTCAATGAACATAATGACGAATTTATCCAGGTACGGTTTGCATACTCTATTCATGAGATCCATGAACACTGCTGGTGCATTTGTCAGTCCAAAGGGCATGACTAGAAACTCGTAATGACCATAACAAGTCCTAAACACAGTCTTTGGTATATCCTCTTCCCGAACCTTCAGTTGATGATAACCAGATCATAGGTCAATTTTCGAATAGTAACTTGACACTTGAAGTCGATCAAACAGATCGTCGATGCGTGGTAACGGGTATCGATTTTTGATAGTTACCTTGTTCAGTTCTCGGTTATCGATGCACATTCTCATAGATCCATCATTCTTCTTGACAAACAAAACCGGAGCTCCCCAAGGCGAAAAGCTCGGCCGGATGAATCCTAGGTCTAGGAGTTCTTGCAACTGCGAAGATAACTCCTGCATCCTCTGATGGAGCGAGACGATAAGGTGCGCGTGCGATTGGTGCGGCTCCGGGCACCAAATCAATATGAAATTCAACTTGCCGTGAGGGTGCTTATCCTGGTAATTCCTCGGGAAACACTCCCGGGTAGTCACGCACAATAGGTACATCGTCTATATGTCTCTCTTCGGGTTTCTTCTCCACAACGTGTGCCGAAAACGCTTGGTATCCCTTTCTGAGATACTTACTAGCTTTCAAGCAATTAATCATCTTAGTGTCACTCTTTCGTTTCTCGCCTTGTATCACCAAGGTTTCTCCTGTCGGTAGTGGTATGCGTACCATCTTTTCAAAACAGATAATCTCAGTGCGGTTCTTCGACAACCAATCCATACCGACTACAATGTCGAAACTTCCCAACTTAACCGGTAGCAAGTCTATTTCGAAGAGATGACCTTCTAACTCCAAGGTGTATCCCGGTACTATTTCTCCTGACTCGATCAACTTACCATCGGCTAGTTCTATAGTATATTTGTTATCTAGCTTACGGGATTCAAGTTCTAATAGTGGTCTAAACTCAACAGACACAAAACTTAAATCGGCACCCGAATCAATTAACACAGAGGCATAATGGTTGTTTACTAGAAACGTACCAGTGACGATGTTAGGGTCCTGGCGTGCCTCCTGTGCTCCTATCACAAATGCCCTTCCACGAGCTGGTTGGTTATTGCCCTTGTTCTTCAGCTTCGGACACTCAATCCTGAAATGCACTGTGTTACCGCACTCAAAGCAGGCTCGTGGTTGGTTGGGGTTGGTGTTGTTGTTGTTATTGGTTTTGGGTGATCTGCAGTCCTTGGTAAGATGTCTGTACCGCTTATAGTTGTTGCAAGGAGTACTGCAAGGACCATCATGATGACGGTTACACTTGGAACAGTAAGGCTTGTTCCCAATATAACCTTTCTTCTCTCCAGACCCAGTAGCGTAAGCCTTAATAATCTCAGGCTTCTTGGCGGTTTGTTGGTTTTGGTTTGAGTTTCCAGAACACTTTTTTTTGTTACCCCAGAGTTGTTTCCAGTAGATGGTGCAGGTGTTCCACGACGAAGAGCCTAAGCCATGAGTTCATGTGCCATACGAATGGCACTCTGGATTGTTCCAGGTTTTGACGAAGTGACGTTCCCCTGAATGTTCTCAGGAAGTCCGCGGATGTATCTCTCGATACGTTTGCGTTCAGGATCAACCATGGATGGACAGAGAAGAGCAAGCTGCTGGAAGCAAGTGGTATAACCAGTGATATCGGTTCCTTGCACACTCAGATGCCAGAATTCATCTTCTAATTTCTGGAGTTCTTTATTGGGACAATACTCGTCCCTCAACATCCTTTTCAATTCTTCCCATGGAAGTTGATATGCGGCATCAATTCCCACAGATTGCACATAAGAATTCCACCATATCAGAGCACCTTCCAAGAAAGTACAGGTGGAATATTTCACTTTGCAGTCTTCTGTGTAATTGCTGATTCTAAAAACTGACTACATTCTTTCAAACCACCTGATTAGTCCAATGGCAACTTTCGTGCCCTTAAAGTTCAGAGGTTTGCACTTGAGAAAGTCATTGTAGGTGCAAGGTTTGACGACAGGAGCATCGTCAACAGTGTCATCACTTCTTCCGTTATTTCTCCGTGATGATTGAGCAGCTAGAGCTTCAGCTACTCCTTGAGAAACGAATCGTGCGAGTTCAGTAGCGCTGAAGGTTTGTCTCTTTGGTGGCATGTTCCTTCAAGAAAAGAAATGAAAGGAACGTGGGATTCTGTACAAGTGGAATGATTATCATAGATGTATGTATATATGTGATAATACACAACAGCATGAAGTGATAATCATAATTTTATTAGATAATAAAGTATAGATTACAAGGTACGAGTTTTCAAAAGGTTGTAGAATATAGAGTTACAAAAGATGCTAGAAATTAGTACATCCGGATTAATACACAAGGTTTATACAAAATGAGATGGTGTTACTGCACACACATCTGAATAGGAGATCCTAGTACGATCTACTAGTTACATAAGTCCGCTATACAGAGTAGTTATAGTTATCGTCGGTCTATTCTAGGTACAGGTCATGAGGATAGTAACGAGCCGTGAGTATGTCTCCATATCGTGGAGGCGCATGATAGATTGGGGCATCTTCTGTTGTTTGATGGCACATCCACTTGATCCACTTAGTTTTCATGTTCCTTAAGTCAGTGACTACTTCCTTCCAGTAGTGGATGCGGTCTTGGATTCGTTGAGAGATGGATCTCTTCCGAATCCTCAGTTCTAGTTCGTAAGCCTTACATTTTAGTTTCAGTTCCCAGTTTCGGCCATCCAAATCCTCGGCCTGATCTCGAACTCTTTCGTATTCCTCGATGTCAACCAATACGAAATTGTGATTTTCAATTTCTTCATTCACAATCTCTTCTATTGGAGCTATCTCTTCATCAAGATACGTGTAATGAACTTGTTCTTCGTTGATTTGATCGTCATCCGACGTGTAATCATCTGGTGTGTAGCTTTCCATTTTTCCACACAAAGGAGTTCTATAGAAATGGCATGAAACGATTTTAGTCCTTGAAAGTACGTTGGACTTGAGATGTTAGATATGATTTTCATGAAATCATTTGAGTTCACTCTTACAGTAATATAATGGTTATCGACTTATCGTTGTTTAACGTAAGTTGACGAGAGAGTTGTATTAGATGTTTCGAGAGGAAAATCAGCTATAGGAATAGCTAAAGTATCATCGTGTGAGGCTTATTCATATACATTCCATATATAATAGCCTAAAGAGTAATACGTGGGTGAGGCCTATGTATGTATATAAGTATATATCACATAATAGTCTAGTGTGCAACTAGCACAAAACAAGTATAAGTCCCGGTTCTCTCGTGGTTAGAGTCAACTAGTGTATTCCTATTCCAGCATAATCATTTCAGACATTACATCATCTTTATTTAATTGTATATAGTTGATCAGGCTATGTTAAATTAAACTTATATGATGAAATCCCTGAACCAGTCATACCTAATAAGGAATACTGCCTAACGGTCATAGTCTAGGCCCACTAAATGCAACCTAGTTCACTATAACCTTAGGCTATGATACCAATCTATCGCACCCCCAAAATAATGATGCAGAAGCGATTCGGGTCGGGGCGCGACTAATCACGTAATCAAAGCACACAAGGTATAATGAACGACATCTACATGCGTCGTTTTGACAAAATACGTTAATGTCATAAAAGTTACATATCGTTTACAAAAGCATTGAGTTCACAAGTATTCTTAAAGAGATTCTAACACATATCTAATTTTTACAAAATATAGAAATGAAGTGAAATCTCTTGATGACTAGTGTTTGCATGTGACTCGAGCTAAGATATCATGAGTGGGCAGTTCTACTACTGCTGAGTACCTGAGAATACATGTAAAAAAATTGGTCAGCTAAAAGCTGGTGAGCTCACAGGTTTAAATGATACAAATTAATGTATGTTACGCAAGATTTAGTAATATGATTTTCAATCAAGCAAAAAAATAATGTGTATATCACTGCCATGAGCACATAGTCTGAGCTTAACTGAGGTGTCAGGATCCGCATTCAAGGACCTGATCGAGGGTGCCTCCCTGAGAGTGCCTAATCTACACTCTTATGAACAAATGCTAATGCGTCCGTTTGACCAGTTGGGGCTTCCAAACCAGACGAGGATTGTCAATCCTATATGGTACCATACACTAATATTCACGCTACAAAGTATTACCAAACTATGCTTGGAGGACTTAAATGATTAGATGAATAAACTCATGCAGAATATAGCGATATCGAATACTTGCGTTCACATGTAAAACAAAACAAGCATGTATTCTCACCCCTAGAGTAAAAACAGTAAAATAGGGGCTATGAGACTCACCTGAGTCTGATGTGTGGTTGTGATGTGAGAGCTAGCGAATAGTAGTAAAACATTGTCCAACAAGAGTCCTTTTAACGTCCTAAACGCAAAGGATGTTAACATAAGTACTTGACTAAACGTCAAACTATGTTAATGATTTAATCGTTTGAAAGATCGTTGAATTCTGAAAGTGTGTACGATTCGTCGGTGATGATATTCGAAAGTTTGTTTGTTACGCATTCACCATTGTTGATTGTGTCGTATAAATAGTTATGCGAATATTTATTGCTCAAATGTATATATATGGTTATATATATATATATATATATATATATATATATATAGGGTAGTGATCAAGAGGGAAGTGCCTTTTTTGGGGGAAGGGGGGAAGCGTTAGTATGCATCAAGAAGCATATTACAATTATCAATCAAAACGTCAAGAAAAAATTATTTTTATTGGTAAATAGTAATCAAAATCGATGCTATAAAGAATATTTTAACGAATGAATTTCATTTTTAAGTCATAACATTAATTGATGAATATTTATTTAATAAATTGTTAATATACAGTGTGATGCATATTAACTAATATGCATCGCGATGCATATTAACTAATATGCATCGCGATGCATATTAAAACTTCACATTATTTGAAAGATATTTTTATTGTTAATATGCATCACAATGCATATTAACTAATATGCACCGCGATGCATATTAACGGATTTGGATCTAATATTCATAAATCGATGCTATAACTTGAAGAAAGAATTTATCAAGGAAGCTTAACATTCATAGCATCGATTCTGATTAACATTTACTAAATTTCAGTTTGCTTTTTTCGAGATTTGTATGGGTGAAGGTAATATGCTTCCTGATGCATAATAACGCTTCCCCCTTCCCCCAAAAAATGCACTTCCCTCTGGATCATTCCACTATATATATATATATATATATATATATATATATATATATATATATATATATATATATATATATATTACTATTGTGATCGTTGTATATGTAATAATGCAAAATCTTCCAATTCGTTTGTAGATATCTCTATCCGAATGTATACTAATGTATAATTAGTAGTCGATTGTGTGTATATATACATTATATATATACATATATATATAGTTGTTGTATTTCTGTAAAATGTAAGTTCCTTTCGTTAGGAAAATATTCAATTTGTTATTGTGTATAAGTATTATATAAATACTCATTGCGCGAAAATATGAATATATATATATATATATATATATATATATATATATATATATATAGTACATAAACTTTATCGCCGTATGTATATATATATAGTAATAGTTGGTTGTTATATATATATATACCAAAAATAATGTTTTACCAACACGTTCTACTCGTTCTCATATACTCTGTTTATGTAAAAATTAATTGTCGTCGTTCCAAAAATCGTTTATTGTACGTCGTATTCAATATTTTATAAATATTTGTTGGGTGAAAGTATATATATATATATATATATATATATATATATATATATATATATATATATATATATATATATATATATATATATATAATTCGTTTTAAGTTCGTTGTATATATATATAAACATAGTTAAAGTCATTGTATATATATATATATATATATATATATATATAATTAGTATATCGTATATGTATAAATACATACGTTTCATTTGTTGCAAAAATATATCTATCCGTATTTAGATTTGTACCCATATAACTTTCTCGTTGTGTATATATATAGAGAGTTAATTGTTACGTATAGAAATATTTATAACAAAAATTTGGTTGTACTCGTTTGTTCCGTCGTGGATATATATTTATCCGAGTGTATATATATTTATACCCTTATTGTTTATCATTGTGTATATATATATATATATATATATATATATATATATATATATGTATAATAAGTTATTTGTTAATTATTATATTAATATCAGAATATAAATAAAATATTAGTAGGAACTTTCCTATTTAGGAAGTGTCCATATTAAGAAATGTCTAGCTTTAACGTGACCATCTGATGAGACCCATCCGGGTCAATTTTGTGACCCGTTCGGTTGTAATATGTCACCTGTTCGGGTGTGGAGCTTCTACACCCAATTTTTCAGTCTGTATCTATTCTAGCTCACTGATACATATACATATATATTTGTTTGGTTCCAACCGATTTCTCAAGGTTTTAATCAACATCAACAACGATTATTAACATATTTTAACAACTATAACAACCATAAATTTCAACACTTCCTTGTATAGAGATTTTGGGTTCTTGGGTTTAGTTTTACTCAAAATTTTCATCTTCAAGAATTTTAACCAATTAATCATCCATTTTACCAACTATTTACATATATTATGTTAGACTAACATTATATAAATGAAATATAAGTTAGGAATTTAAAGATGGAAGTTTCCTCACTTTGATGTTCTTGATGATGAATCCGGTGGATGATGATGAAGATTATTATTGTTAGATTATGATGATATGTTGTTGCTTGTTGTTGCTTCCCCTGCCTTGCTGTTGCCGATCAAAATGAGAAGGAAGAAGAGGAACAGTGGGGCACAAATGATTGAAAGTTGGTGATGGTAGTGTAATGAGTGAGGAGGGAAATGATATATATATAGAAATCATTCGGGTCTCAATAATTCAACGGGTTAGCCCAGTTATTTTTAGAATGTGTTTTAGTCTCAGTATTTTAGCCCGTTAATTTCGTGTACGGGTCCAATTGCGTTCCAGTTTTCATTAAATTTTCAAAATGATATTTTGAGGTAATTCTCAAAATACTTTGTTATGAAGGAGAAAAATAATATTTTTATTATTTTTGACCTTTGGGTACGTTTTGTATTTATTTCAATTCGCGCAGGACACGTTTTAAATAAAACATTTATTTGTTTCCGTTTCATTTTCGTTTCTGACTGATCATATAATATTTTCAAATAAAAATATTTAAGAATATTTTCGAGTTCATTTCTGAACTTTTGTATCACCAACGATTGTGTTTGTTAAGTGGGATTCCTTCCGACATTATTTCGTATTGTTTAATTTATAATTATAATAAATTATAAATTTTCTAATTTCTTTTTGTCCAAAAGTTTTGGGCTCGCTAGACTTATCTCACATCATTTGTTTAGTTTAGAATTTTGAAGAGGATTAGTGTAATAATTGCGTGAAATTAAGTATAAATATATACCTAATTTGGGGAAGTGTCACAATTTACAACTTTAAGCACATAATTGACCAATTTTTACATACTAAAACTATTTTTCAAGAAAACGGGTCTCCAGTTCAGTACACGTTGAAACAGGTTGGGTTGGATTGTGATATTGACTTGAAAAAACTTATTGTCCATACTGTATACAGCTATTGTGTTGCTCATGGTTAGTATTACACTAATAATCTAAATTCATATCTATTAAATAAAGGGTTAATACACACGGAGGGGATTAAAGTATCCCAAAATGTTCGCTTGCGGTACTAAAGTTTACGATTTGACAAAACTATGAATTAACTATATTGAGAGTCCCTGAATCACTATTGTTTAGTAATTTGGAATCGCAATAAGCAAAGTTTAATTGTAGAAGGGGGGGTTGAATACAATTAAAAACTTTTTCAGATTTTTACTAAGTTATTTAACCAAGTTTTTAATCGTGACGGATGAATGTATATAAACAGAGTATCACACACAGATATTACAATTAAGTAGAGATGCGATAATAGCTGAAAGATGAATTTTATTGATCACAAAATTCACTTAGTGTTGATTGCGGAATAGACTAGCCAAAGCTAATCTAAATCAAACACTTAAGCTAATTATTACAAACTGAGATGAACATTAGCTGACAAACAAACTAACTGTTCACTCGCTGATCGCTGTTACGTGCTTAGACTAACTACTCACTGACGAACAAGTTGTCACACCCCGTCTAAAGCGGAAACAACGGGGTATAACGGTGATAGGATCATAACACATCATTATAAAGAATTCTATATGAAATACAATATCCAATGTGTTATGATGCCATTAACATGAATAACGGTTCATGTCATGCATACATTTCAACAATGAATTCAAAAGCTTACAAACAAACGTACTATACAATGTTAAGGCAAAACAAGCCTTCACAAACAACCTTAATGATGTACCACAAGTCTTGAATAACTCTTAATGCAACCCTAAAGGTCCACTAAGTTCTCTTGTCCACTGCTTTAAGTCCACTAGTATAACCTGAAAAGATATGCTCAAAAACGTCAACACGAATGTTGGTGAGTTTCGTAGGTTTGAAACCAGAGACCAGAAAAATAAACATTTTGCTGTGATGAAAGTAAGTTAGTTAGGACAATGCATATAGAAATAGCACACAAGTGAAATAATACAACCAACAATCCACAAACCGTCATCACCCCACGAAGGAGTATGACCCAACCAAATCCTGTGTATGCGGTAACTACCCATAAATGACCTTCAATGTACACCTAAGCATACATTAGGTATACACTCCCGAAAGAGTGCAGCCTTGTAAATAAATAAGCCCTTCAGTGTATACAAAGCATATACACTAGGTATACACTCCCGAAGGAGTGCAGCCTTTTAACAAAACAAATCCAACAACCAATGCATATAAGTCACATAGTGTCACACATTTCAAGCATATGTCCAAAATGAAAATGAATACGTTTCACAGCATAAAACAATTTATAAAACATGTGAGCATACTTTTTCCCCAATTTGAAAACATGTAAATGAAAATGGGGCCACGAAAACTCACCTCAAGAAATGATGTAAGTATCGCCCTTAAGTATAACCACTAATCAGCTCGCCAATCTACAATGTCATAATACGTACGGGTCATAACCTAGACATAACTAGGTCATTCCATTGTATTCCATGCCCAAAACACTTCTATTACTTTTTCTCACAATTCTACTAATGTATTATTACAAAAACTAATCCTAAATGAAAACTCAGATTCTGACCAGAAATTTGGATCTACTTCACGAATTTTTAAATAATACTTACTGAAACCATTTGACTCCATAAGTTTTACCAACGATAATCTAATGTGTTTAGAAGACTCAGTAATTTTCCCAGATTGATTTATGTTGATTTACTATTTTTAAAAATTCATCAAAATAAACTGCTCTAAATTGTTGACTCTTTCTGACTTCACAAAAGTTTTAATTTACTTAAAATACTTAGAAGCTTCAAATGATTATCATATTTTTACAGAAAATACTTAACACTTTAAAGACACTCCAGTAAAAATTTCAAGACTCAATTCTTAGTTTAACATACGTTTCAAAAATCGACAAGTTAACTAAAACAATGAACCGAAAAAACTCAGATTTGACATTCACTTTTATAAAATCATTTTGACCAACTTATACTCAACATTTAGCCATGAAACCAATGCCATTTGAATGTAGACTCAAAGTACTTAAGTTTAGACTCCTGTTTCATCAAAAATTACCATGAAATGAACAAGTTACAAGCTTCCCAAACCGAAATAAAAATCTGATCAGATTAGGGTTTTGAGTAATCAACCCTAACCATTCATATAATCAATCCAAAACCGCAATCATAATTATATATCTCATTTCCAACAACTTATTAACTGATTTTAATAACATCCTAACAATTTCATAACCTGGAATACAATGGAATTGAACCGAAAATAACCAACAATAAACGAATAATCGAAATATGAAGAAATGAATGATTCGAAAGGAATTTATACCAATTAACGAATGAATACGCGAAAATCTTCCATAATATCTGTAAATAACGAGAATATATAATCTTAGAATTCGCATCACGATCGAATGAAATGTATAGAAGGATTATAGGATCAAAATCTTACCACCGAACCTTAGACGAGTGTTTTCGGTTGATCAAAACGAATAGGAATCAAACTCTAATGTTTTAGGATGTTGGAGTTTCGTTTTTGGCCTGAGAAAATCGCCCCGGATCGTCCAAAATCGCCTATGGGTGTTAAGAATACGAATTAGGGTTTAAAAATGCATTTTTATACCAGATCTGCCCGACTTGAGTTCGCGTCGCGACCAAGTTAAGATCGCGTCGCGATCTATGTTGAATCGCGTCACGAACCATCAGATCGCGTGGCGATCTGCTCAGCTCATTTTTCTTTTACGTTTTGCTTCATAACTTCTTCGTTACACGTCGGATTGAGTTGATTCCTTTTGCGTTGGATTCGTTTTTCAAAAATGAAGACTTTGATGTAAAGAAATCATTGAAATTAGTATTCTCACAAAAATGACTTTTTACGGCTCGAACAACGATAACGGTTTGGTGACGGTTGTCACAGTATCCCCCAGTTGAGAGAATTTCGTCCCGAAATTCAGTCGGAGCTATACTGTCAACACGATCACTGAATAAGTATGTAAAATTAAGATTGATTTGATCTTTTCGTTCGCAAGTAAATTCGGGTCCCTGCTAAGCGTTCGATCAGGAAATGATAAATTAAAACTTTCCGTGCTTCAACATTTGACCTCTCACTCCATGGTTTCTACCAGTTTCCCTACACAATATCATTGGTGATTCCCTGAAGTTTCCTTCTAGAAATACGTGTAAGACCTTATCAGTCAACACTTTCTTAGATTTGACACGTGAAATACTTCATGAACACCACTTTACATTTGTGATAACTTCCAATTGATATGTTATTGAACCCATATATTCGACAATTTAGAATGGTCCAACAAACACATATGCTAATAGTACGACACTTTCCCAAAGTAACACTTTAAACAATATATGATTCCCCAACACAAAGCTCCAACTGCTGTTGATGTTTGTTTGCGTAACTCATTTACCTATCACGTACTGTTCCCAACCTCTCATTGATTTGAACGATCTTGTCAATAGCTTCATGGACTATTTCAATCCAATCAACTGACTTTAATTCAACTTTAGCCCACACTACGATGAACGACTCCTACACTCCTGAAGTACTTCAAATAGCGCACATTGAATACTAGAATGATAACTGTGTTGTAAGAGAACTCAACTAGTGGTAAGTGAGTATCACAACTTCTACCAAAATCGGTAACACAACTCTAAGCATATTCTCCAACATTTGAATGGTTCGCTCACTCCATCCATCAGTACGGAAATGATAACTCATCCTCATATCAAAACGCGTTCTCAAAGCCTTCCGTAACACTTGCCAAAATTGTGAAGTAAAGTAACCATCAAAAATCAGATATAATTGATACAAACACTCCAAGCTTTGCTACTACTTTGTCGATGTAACGCCTTACCAAAATCCCCATCTTGTAATCCTCATGGACAGCTAAGAAATAAGCTGAATTAGTCATTCTATCCCTAGATCGAGCCATGCTCACAACTAGTTATAAGAAACTTCATAACGTAATCCATCGTCATGTTTCCCACTTTCCATTCAAAAATATCCGGTTGCTGTAATATCCCCGAGAGTCTCGAGTGTTCAGCCTTGAACTTCAAACAGATCATGCATTGACTAATTGACTAATGTAGTTAACGATGTCCTTCTTCATTTCCAGTCACCAATACATATCCATGAGATCATGATACTTTTTACCAACTCCTGACGTATGGGATGTTTTGACTTATGTACTCTGTTCATACTAGTGTCCATAGACCACCTAGCAAAAGAATCCATAATCTTCTCACAAGATGTAACAGCGCATCCACTTCGTGTTTCAACTGTTTGTCTCGTGCAACTTTTCGTTTTGTATATGAGTATCCTTAACGCTTCATCTTGAATTTTGAACATCTTATCCTTAATGCCAGAGTGACTCATCATACTTTGACTTGCACTCACCTTAGCTTACTCTTTCCTTCTTACTCAAAACATCTGCCACAACATCCGTCTTCCCCGGATGATATCGAAATTCACAATCGTAGCCACTAAATATTTCGAGCGTTCTCATTTGCCTCGTATTCAACTTCTTTTGAACATAGGGGTGTTAAAAGCTCTTATGATCGGTGTACATAATGTTCTTCATTCCATACAAGTAGTGTCTTCAACACATATGTACCAATGCTACCGCTCCAAGTTCCAAATCGTGGGTAATACAAAAATTTTCATAAATGCGATCACCTTCCCCTTTTAATTAACACACAACCTAGATTTCAGTCTGATGCATCACAATACACAGCGAAATCCTCCGATCCGTCGTCCTTCACTGTTTGAAAAGCTTCTTCTAAGTTCTTACCCCAAACAAACTTATATATACATATATTTTGTGAACAGTAGAGCGATCCTTGAAAAACTCTCGATAAAATGTCGATAATAACCTGTGAATCCCAAATGCTTTACGAACCTTCACGATAGCTGTGGGACCTTCCATCCCTTTACATCTTCTATTTTGCTAAAATACACAAGATTAACTTCCTTGTTCACAACGTGCCCAAGCAAAACAAACCTCTTGTAGTCAAATTTTGAACTCTGAATATATTGCATAGACCCTTTACTTTCAAAAGAAACTCCAGGATTAGTCTCAAAGGGACTTCATGCTCTCCCTTGGTTTTTGAATAATTCAGAACGTCGCAAATGAAAAGTATGATAAATTCATCGAGATGCGGCTTATATACGCGTTCGTTAAATATAGGAATGCTATAGTCGCATTAGTAAGATCGAGAGACATAGCGAGAAATTTGAAATGTTCGTAACGAATACTAAATGCAGTATTTGGTATATCTGATTCATGTACCATCAATTGATGGTAACCAGAATGAAGATTGATTTTTGAAAACCACTGAACATCTTGAAGTTGATCAAACAAATCATCCATCCTTGGAAGAGGACAACGATTCTCGACCGTAAATTTGTTAAGTTCACGATAATCAATGCACAAATGAAAAGAACCATCTTTCTTTTTATCAAATAAGACATGTGCTCCCCAAAGAGAATGACTAGGGTGAATAAAACCCTTGTCTTGGAGCATCTTAAAATCGATTATATAATTCTTGCATTCTAATAGTGTTAAGTGATTTGGAGCTTTTGCAACTGGGGTTGCTTCAAGAATAAGATCAATACAAACGTTACGAGTACAGATGGATATAGTCCTTCTAAGTCTTTCCGAGAAGACCTCGAGGAAATCGTTGATAATAGAATGTTTTGAAATTTTAACTTTTTAGCCTTTACGCTCATGAGTTGTTTATTTTCGTCTTTGAAGTGTTATATGAAAATCTCAGGTATTACACCACCACTTAAGTGGTATACGAGATACTTTATCAAACATACAATTTCTTCCTAAATTTCGTCAACTAATCCGTTCCCTCAACCACACCAAAACTTCTGAGTCCGAAGGGCAACAAGTCAATGCTAAAAGAGTATTCTTCTTGCACTAGAGTATACCCTTATGTAATGTCTTTTAGTCTCTATGTTCTTCCATTAACAAAATTATTTCAAAGTCTCCCACTCAAAACAAGCCATCGAGTTTCCTACTGTGTTGATCGGTGCCACTTGACTAGCTGTCGTCCAACATTTAATTGTAAAGTGACCTCTTAAGTTGCAGTTTGAATAAACACAACATGATGCAGATGTGTGATAATAGTAGTTACACCTTACACACAAGGTATGTGAACCAGTGTATCCCTCTCTTCATGCGTTTGTATTTGCGAATTTCTTGAGTACCCTCTCATTCTTGGTACTGTTTCTACATTTCCTGCCTTATTGATCTCATTGATTAACAATTCACCCATCAGTATTGCACCTTGGATGGCAGGAGGCTCAGTCACTTCTACCGTACTGCTAGTTTCCAGAACAAAGCCATTGATGTACTTCTCAATTCTCTTAGGAGTGCCACAGGACGAGATCTAATTCTTGCCAACTCATGAAATTGTCAGATATATGTTGCATGGTTAACTCTCCTCGTAGAGAAATTTCAAAACTTGTTCACTATCGCGGCTCCTATCGGTCGGTCGGATTTGACTCCGGTCGTTGTTCCAACAGCAACAGAAGTGGCGGACAGTGAGTTTTAAATTTATATGAGCTGGGGCTCAAACTATAAGTACTACTTACCTTGGGAGCAAGCAGTAAGTATAACTCGAGGTCGTTCTTAAATCGGAGCGAATTGAAATAAAGCGGGTCACCAAAGATTATGGTCGCAATTAGGATGGGGGTAGGTAGATAGATTTTGGATTGATTTTGGATTGATTTTGGAAGGTTTTGTTTTATAATTATCCTAAATGCAGAAAAGTAAATAACGAGAAATGAAATTAGGGTTTAAGCAGACAGGTAGAGATGTGATTGCTGAAACTTGGATAATTAGGGTTTCGGGATGATGTTCATTATAAAATTGATTGGAGATTTACCAGATAAAGAGTAGACATACTTTCGGTGTAAACACTAGGACCTTACGTTCAGGTGAAACCCTAGAAACATATGTCACTGGAATCCTAGGTTATCATGATTCTAATCAGATCAGGCTGTTTTCAAACCCTCCTGAGCCTTTGCTTAACTAAGACAAAGTCACCCTAAATGTTCTAGGGATCAGGCATAAGGCAACAGACCGCAATTGTATTTACTGACCTTTCTTAACACCTAATCGTCTATTTACTTTTATTATAGCAAATACTGATTGTATCCTATGTATGATAAACTATTGGTGTGATTAGGGTTTTGCATATCTAGGTATATGATTGACACTACCCTGTATTATTTCTATTGAAGCACCTATTTAACCATCATAAATATAGACCCTCCTTTACAGTCAGGCGTTCATCCCTAGGAATAATCACGGTGTACAGGGCAATTAGGCATTTCCATAGTGTTCCAAACCCTAGATGTACTGACGGTGTACTGGGCATTTAAGCATTTCCACAGTGTTTCAGATCTTAGGTGTACTAACGGTGTACAGTGCAACAAGCATTTCCACAGCTTTGATTCCTAGACCACAGTTCTAGAAGGATTACTTCTAGGTAATTCACGATGAAACAATCCATGGCATTTCCTTAGCTTCCACGTATTTGTACTCCACACGAGGTGTTTCCAACGCTATACGAAGTACCGTGCCTTTTAAAAGAAAGTTCATAGTTTTATACTGTAACTGGAGATAACTGTATATTCATAGTATTAGGTTTGATCAGATCCTATCCTAGGGCAACAGTCACGTGAAAGTCTGGAAAGGGTGATGAGAGACTAGATCTATATTCAGGATAAGCTTAACCAGATACACAGCATAACAATTTCCAATCGTATAAATGAAATATTAATTTAACATCATCCCTACTCCTAATATCTACATTTCAACAATCACAATATTAAACTACTCTATAAACATGGCAATATGCAGAATACAAACTGAAATAACATAAAGCACAAGCATTATAACAGTAAGTAAAGTTTAGATATCACCGGGAATACAGCAGCGTAATACTGAGAATTACAAATAGTCTGAACTTGAAAAGCTCGTTACAACAAGATTACCAAGCTAAACCTTCCTCTAGACTCGAACCGTAAGCTCAACCATAACCTTTCTCTTCTAACTCCTAAGAGTAGTGCTAGAGAGAGAAAGTTAGAGAGAGAAAATGAGAGAAATGAAAATGAGAGAAATGTGAGAGTGTGTGAATGTGTTAAGGTGTGTAGAATGAGGAGGGGTGATCCCCTATTTATAGGCAAAGCTCAAAAATTAGCCGTACAACTCGTGAAACAGTACGTACAAGCAAACGAAGCACGATACGGGGGCAGGGGGGCCGTATACGGCCTTGGTAGGGCCGTATACGGTGTGTACATGGCCGTATACGGTCTCTGTGGGGCCGTATACGGTTCCCAGGGCCGTATACGGTGTCTGTCTGATTTCGTTCGTTGCTTAAAACGCGCGTATCTCCTTCGTTATGCGTCCGTTTGACCTGATTCTTTCGCCCGTGTCTTCGTAATTCCGTTACGCTTCTAATGATGCCAACTTCACTGAAATTGGATGTGTATAGCTCAAGCATAGCCGAAATGACTTTATAGGGTCTGATACTGCTCAGTCTTCTCCGTTCTTTATCCGGTTTGCATGATTCTTGATTTTCCCGTCTCTATTTTACCTGTTTTATCATATGATGAAGTTAGAATGTGATCTATATAAGGTAAATGAGGCCGGAGGATTTTGTGCACGTTTATTTGCCCTGATTTGCTTGTTATTTGGACGTTTTAGGTGATTTTTGCAGCAACGCCTATATTTAGACCACTTTAATGAATTTTAGTAAATAATGATCATTTTGGAATGTTTTCACTAAAGATACGTCCAAAAAGTGCGGAATATTGCCTTTAAAAACATGACTATTTGAGTCACATCAAGTTGTCCCACACTTAGGCGTTGCTTGTCCTCAAGCAACACTCAGTTAGAAAAAAGATTTAAAATTTGGTTTTTAAGGGACGAGTCAAAATAATTTCAAAAGATACCACTTCTAATATGACTAAGACTGTTTAAGAATAAGGGGAAGGATAAGATGATCCTTTCAGAAGCAAGAAGCAATTATCATCAAGCATACTACCAATCCTCGTGATCTTGGAGTACACATGACTAGGCAATCTCACTAAAGGTGGTCACTCAATTCACTCAAAGTGTATCGGGTTTCCTAACAATCTAGAACAAATGAAATCGCTCAAATAAGCCAGTCATGCAGCACTCATCGTCATAAGCTTGGTCGAGAATCGGATCTCCACCACTTAGGTGAGGACGGTGTTAACTATCCCAAGACATTCAATGGGTGGTAGTGTTTGGTGAGGTTTAAGGGTATGGATAGTGGTATATGTTTGGTTGTAAGGGTTTGACTTATCTTAAAACTCAAAGATAGTGAAAAACTTTATTTCAGAACGGAACGGAGGATCTTGTAGCTGCTCGTCTTCTATCGAATTTTCCTTTAGAAGGTGATACTTGAAGCATTCAGCTTTATTTGATGGAACTATTTTTCTTTTTCTTTTCTTGATTTTTCTACTTTTTATTTTTCTTTTCTTCTTCAGAACTTCTTTGCCAGAGAATTTCTAAGGATATTTTATGTTGATCCTTTCAGAAATCCTTTTCGGAATTATGATCTTTGATCTTGAACTTCAATTTCTTTTGTCGTGCCAATTTTTCACACTTTTGACTTTTTAGAGTATACAGAAGAGGAAGACTTTAGAGCATATTTGAAGAGGATGTTCCAAAAGATGTTTTTCACGGCCTTAGAAACTCTAAGATAAGGTTTTTGGGAATTTTGGTTGAGTGGGGGTTTAGTACGAGGGTTTTTTTACGAAATGAAAGGTTTAGGCTCAACAGGGTTTACTAGGCGGATCATCGATACTGAAAATAAGTATCGGAAGGGTTTTGGGCTAGAAGAGATATGTAAGAATTGGGTTTAAATCCTAAGGGATGTCAAGGTCATCTAGCTGCACCTATACCGCGTACGGTACACACCAACGTGGTCTTGAAACGTATGTCTGGAGCAAGTTCTAATTCAGAGATGCAAGCATCGGCACACACAAGAAATGAAAGTGAAGCATTAAAGATGAATGCTTTTAGGCTCAAGATACCTCACTACAAAATAGGGTTGTATGTGCCTAGCCATGCTCCTTTCAGATTATCGTTTCTTGCTCGAGAAATTTCTACCTTATTTTCCCTATATTCCAAAATACCTTACTCATATTTCGAGAATGATTCTTTTCGAAAGTTTTTTAACTCAAAAACTTAGAGTTTAGTTTCATAATTTAACTCATAATTTTAATTTTTTGAAAAAAAATTTTGAAAAATTTTATTTGAAAAAGTTCGTTTTTGGGGAAACATTTTCTGAGTAATGCTATTTTGGACATAAAAATCGCTTAAAATTATCCAAGGTATTCTATACCTTGCTATCCCACACTTAGAGGAACATTGTCCCTAATGTTCTCTTGAGTTGAGTTTTTACTGGAGGTAAAATCCCACACTTAGAGTTTGAACATGTAAGAAAATGTTTCTTAAGTGTTAAATTTGGGTTTGAATCCCACACTTAGTGATAAGTTCAGGATAGGGTATAGAATATAACAAGCTAACAAGACAGAATATAAGTGATCATGAAATGGATAGAAGGTTAAGAAACTCCCCAGATAACGTTTTGACGTTTTGAAGCTTATGAAATTTTGCAGGAAAGAGAGAGTCGACGCGAGCTTTCTTCTGCATTCTTCTTGAAGGTCAGTAAGCTTCATACGGGGTTATCCGGTGTCATGTATCCAACGTTATCAGAAATCCAATCCAACTCTTTAAGTAGGGATTCTTATGGTGTAGAATCCCATAGTTTAGGTTTTGAAGAAGTTGGAGTGATTTCGATAAGTGTTTGTGGTGTGGGGAGTGATCCCACACTTAGTTCTTTGAAGTGCTTAGATACAAGGAAGTTTTGAGAAGAACGAGGCCCCTCCATGAGATGTTGAATGTTCCGCAGTCTGCAAATATTGAAAGCTGGTTCGGGTTGCCTTTTGACTTCACGGATTTTCTTCTTGAAAGTGCGTCATCTCGCCTTTTTCCACGTTCATACATCACAACATTTCTACTTATTTAACAGAAAGAAAGAAAATAAAACATAATAAGTAATAGCATAATGTAAATACGGATAGAGTGATCAACCAACTAGTGGCTGATACAAATAAGTTCCAAAAGTAAGGTTCATCAGTAGTAAAACAAACACAAGATAATAATAGTAATAATGTCTGAAACCAAAGTCAAATGATGTAAATGGGGTAGAACTATGAGGCTGGGGATCCCTGGTCAGGTGCATCAGTATGCTGAGTAGGAGCTGGTGCTGCAGATGGTCCTGCGACTGACTGCTGGCCACTAGATACTCTCTATCCCTGTTCTTCAGCATTGATCAGTTTGAGCTGAATCAATATGTCTCTGAGGGTGGCTGCTGGCAGTCTCATCGGATCAGTGTAGCCCCACTCTAGCAAAATAGCCGAAGTAACCCCTGCTTGCTCTAGTAAGGTCATGTAAGCCTGACGTAGCATGCTCTCTGTCGGTACAGCTGAGGAAGAGATCGGTCCCAAGTTTAATAGCATCCCGGAAGTGTCAAAAGATACAGCATCTGTGCCCAAGTAGACTGTGTCAGCACGGTAAGATCCACTGGCGACTGGCTGGGCAGGATGAGAAATCACAGGTGCAGAAATCACTGGCTGAACTACCGGTATCTCGGTCTTAACTGACTGGACCTGCTCTGGTACTGGTGTGGTCCGAATAGCGGGTGATGGTGTATGGGTGGTATGTGATGGGATGGATGTATGTGGTGGTGCTATGGCTAGTGGTGGTGGACCGCATCGGTACATGTGAGGCTCTGGGACAGGAATACCAAGTTTCCTGGAAATCAACAGCTGATGGGAACGGCTAACCTGAATAGCATGCAAAAGATAATACTGTGTCAGCGAGGTCACTGGATCCGTGTAGTGAACAGTAGCCTGAGCTGGTGGCTCGGCTGTCTCAGCTCCTCTATGCGGGACACTAGCATGAGTAGTAGGTGCTCGGGCTCTATCAGATGGGCCATTCTCAGTATTTGCAACAGGTGAGGATCCTCTAACACGCTTCCCAGGGAGACGACATCCTGGAATGATCTGTTTGGTGTTCTTCCATAGGCACTGTCTCTGCTCATCTACCTCAACAAGATGGATCAACTTGCAGTATTCCAAGTTGAATGGTAAAGAACGAGAGCAAACAGTAAACTCCTCAGTGTGGGCCTCAGTCAACAATCCCATACTATACAGCAATCTAGTAATAATCGACCCCATGAACATGTGCCTATCCAAGTCTGTCTCATCCCCAAGTCTCTCAGCGATCAAGAAAGCAACATTCAGATTCTTTCCTCCTATGATTGCTTCCATGAACTTCAACTCTTCGACACTCACAGCACCACCTTCCTTCTTTCCAAATATAGAACATGCTAACAACTTTTGAAGGATGTGATGAACCGGCTTGATGAAAGTGGATGACTTAACACAGCTCCTAAAGTTTGATCCTGCTAAATCTATCCAAATATCCTTATGGTTCCTGTTTAGTAGGCTGGAGATGTCTTGAACACTGTTTCTGAACCATGCAGAGTTGACCTGAGACTCTGTATATAAACCAAGAAACACTCCCAAGTCGGCAACTGAGATATGATGAATCTGTTCCTGAAACCTGAATGAAATATTTCTTTTGTCGGATACGCTCATTTTTGGATTCAGCTGGTAAGTCATCATGAACTCTGTCACTACTTCTCGGTATGCATACTCATCTATATCGAAGAGACGGAGAAGGGCATTGTTCACTTGACCATCGGTCTCATACATCAACAAACTCTTCAACTCATCCCTGATCCCTAGCTTAATCATGTCTTTCCATACCACATACCGATTACTGCCTATCGGTCGCTGCAACCACTGGCGAATGAGTGACCTATTCTTTGAAGATTTTGCCAAGTAGCTGAGTGAAGGTGGGCAATTTTCCATCTGTGATAAAAGAAAAGAAAAGATTAGACCATAACAGTGATATATTAATGGATATGCTAAAGTACTTCCAAATTTTCAGAAAAAATTGGAAATGTAGGCTTTAGAAATGGGCATATCCAGAAATTTTAAAATTGCTAAACCTAACCGCAACCAATCACAAATCCAAAAACTTTTATCAACTTATGTCTAACTAAGGGGAAGTGGCACAAAGCTTCAAGTTCCTAGCATAATCAAAGCAAGTCAACAAGGTACCTAACTTAATTATCCCAAGCACTAGAAACTTAAATACTTCATGTTTGTGGTTAATCAATCTAAATGAGATTAAATCCAAGGTCATATAATTACCTCAAGTAAATCAATTAATCATAAAAGGGCATATTACCAATTAAATATGCAATCCAATATTCCGCAATTTCCAAAAGACATAAAGCTTATTTACATGATTTCAAGCAAAGAATGGAAGTAAACTTATTTGACAAGATGGTAGTTTTTAGAAAATGGCGTTTTTGTTAGTTTCATTTCAAAGTTATACACTTTATTAATTAAAGTGATAAACTTTAAAAATGATTAAATGAACCGAAGCTTGCTTTGATAATCTTGTAAGCTTTTAAGTTTAGAAAAGTCATAAACATGGTTTAAAAATAAAAGTTTTAAGTAAAAATGATGTTTATGATGATTTTATCAAAAATGAGCTTACTTTAATTACCAAAACATGTTAACCTATCATATTTAAGCATAACTCAATCAACAAAAGTCAACATAAGCAATTAATCAACCAAAAAGTCAAACAAGCCATAGTTCATCCAAAAAGTCAACACTTGAATCTCCAATCTTGCAATTAAGCCAACAAATCACTAGATTAAGCTTGTAATCATGATAAGCATCAAGATAAGCATGAAATAACACTAAAGATTGCAACTTTTAACCATGAAATCTATGAAAATGAGTTACAAGCCCTAATTTTTAAAGTTTCATGAAAATCACAAAATTAGGTCAAGAATTACCTTAAACTTGATGTAGTGATGTGGATGCAAGAAAGATCATAAAATGATGAATTTTGAGCTTGGAATCATGCAAAATGGTGAAGTGATGGAGATTTGGTGGTGATGGGGGTGAGGCCGACGGTGGGGGTAAGGGGGAAGAGGAAGAAGATGAAGTTTTTAATGATTTTGTCTTATGTGTGTGGCTAAAATCCCTTTTATACCCTTTTAAACGTACGCGATTTAAAATTTGCGAAAGATACGAAACATACAAGTAAAATTTCAAAGGTTTAAAAATTTTTAATAAAACAATTTTAAAAAGTATGTTCGAAATTTTCTGAATCTTTACGCGCAGTCTGAAAAGATATTGCGAATCGTATGCGAAATCGTATACGTTTTTATTTAAAACAAGACAATCTTTTTGTGTTCTTTAAAATTCAAGACAAATTCAAGATTAATTTTTCAAAATTTAAAAATAAACTTTTTCGAACTTTCTGAAAATGTCTGAAATTCGTTACTGTGTCACGCGAATTTGAATTTTAAAAGAACGTTTTCTTGTGTTTTTAAATGCAAGCTTTTAAATTTGAAAATAAACCACTAATATTACTTATCCTAAATACTTAAAGTAAAACTAAATTAACTAAAGTTTGGGTTGCCTCCCAAAAAGCGCTTGGTTAAAGTCGGTAGCTCAACTTTTGGACAAATTTATTGAATATTGCCCAAGAGCAATTGTTTAAATGAATTTGGTGCTCTTGGTTGAGGGAAAGTGTAGCGAGGAATAAAGTCACAAGTGAGAATTTTAATGACGGAATCAACTAGGTCTGCGGGATGTAATGAGAATCGTTCGTGTTCAGTGAGAAACATACGTTCCTTTTTGCCTAAATCTAGAAGATTGTCAATAAACTTGTTAAATTCCTTTCTAACTTTCCTAGGGTTTGAAATTCCGTTTCGTGATCCGTCATCTATATGGTTTAAGTCATGAAGAAGCATTCCTAGGGTTTGTTGAAATTTCCATTCTTCTCTCGAATCGGGATCTCCGGTGGTAGTGTGAACTGACTCCGTGATTTCTTCGATTAAAGATGTTTGTGAAACAGTGAAAGGAAATTTTGACTGAGCAAATAACAAAGTAAGTGAGACGTTAATATCCTTCCTTCCAGCAAAGAAAGTAGCTTCCATGTTATCGTCAGTGGCTCCAGGGAATATCTCTAACAACTTGTCGATCATATAAGTAGCGGGGTCAACGAAGAATGGAATTTTATCAGAAATGACGAGAGATATAGTGGGATCTTTGCTGATCCAGAACTCAAGCTCATAAATCATATTCGCAACATAACGATTAATTAGGGTTTGGGAAACCGGTTGATAATCGGTGCAGGCGAATAGGTCCATTAGTAGGTCTATTTCTGATTTAAGCTTTAGTTCTTGCTCTCGATAATGTGTGAAGATACCTTCCTCTTTTTGATTTTGAAGATGGTAGAGAATACCAACCTGTTTCTTTATCCTACGAGCGACTTCTCTTTGTTCAACTGAAAAAGGAAAGTCAGACATTTTGAGTTGTCTGGCAAATGCCCGACAAACATCCAATCTCCTATCAGGATCAAAAGAGTTACCTACGTAGCGGATATTTTCTTCAGGTTTGATTGGTAAAGTCCTATCAACAACACGATAGATGGTGAACTCAGGTTCGGGTATGAGGTTCAAAAAGATAGGTGATTTTGGAGGGTATTCGTAAACTTCTTCGTCCCATGGTGGAAGACGTTCTTCAATGGGTGGAAAATGAAAGGGTTGAAGATGTTCAGAGTTACTTTCGACAAAACCAGATGAAGTAGGGAATTGAAAGAAGTTTTCTAAGGAATATGAAATCTCAGGAGCAGGTATAACCTGATAGCTTAGAATGCTAGATGCAGAAGTTGAGATCTTCTGATGAGAATCATGGGTTCCTAAGTCAAGGTCTAAGAATTGCCCTATGGTTCTAGATTCATCGTCTGAATTAGCGGAGATAACTTCGGAAGAGGATAAAGATGAAGAGTAGACGTCAGATTCCAACTCTTGTTCTAAGCAGGGGAAGAACTCAGCGTCATCCATGGCCATCATTTTTTCGGACGTCTTGAGGGCGAGTGGAGAAATGGGGCTAGACGGAAATGAATCATAGAAAGATGTTTTTGTATTTTTCATTTTTTTTAATTAAACTATCTAAATTATTATAAAGAAAGCAAATAACTACCAACTAAGTTTGAGAAAACCTAATTGGAAAGGATCTCCTAAAAGCTAGAATATCTAAGGCGGCTTCAAATCGTAACGCTCTACGATCCCCGGCAGCGGCGCAAAAAACTTGTCGCGGCTCCTATCGGTCGGTCGGATTTGACTCCGGTCGTTGTTCCAACAGCAACAGAAGCGGCGGACAGTGAGTTTTAAATTTATATGAGTTGGGGCTCAAACTATAAGTACTACCTACCTTGGGAGCAAGCAGTAAGTATAACTCGAGGTCGTTCTTAAATCGGAGCGAATTGAAATAAAGCGGGTCACCAAAGATTATGGTCGCAATTAGGATGGGGGTAGGTAGATAGATTTTGGATTGATTTTGGAAGGTTTTGTTTTATAATTATCCTAAATGCAGAAAAGTAAATAACGAGAAATGAAATTAGGGTTTAAGCAGACAGGTAGAGATGTGATTGCTGAAACTTGGATAATTAGGGTTTCGGGATGATGTTCATTATAAAATTGATTGGAGATTTACCAGATAAAGAGTAGACATGCTTTCGGTGTAAACACTAGGACCCTACGTTCAGGTGAAACCCTAGAAACATATGTTACTGGAATCCCAGGTTATCATGATTCTGATCAGATCAGGCTATTTTCAAACCCTCCTGTGCCTTTGCTTAACTAAGACAAAGTCACCCTAAATGTTCTAGGGATCAGGCATAAGGCAACAGACCACAATTGTATTTACTGACCTTTCTTAACACCTAATCGTCTATTTACTTTTATTATAGCAAATACTGATTGTATCCTGTGTATGTTAAACTATTGGTGTGATTAGGGTTTTGCATGTCTAGGTATATGATTGACACTACCCTGTATTATTTCTATTGAAGCACCTATTTAACCATCATAAATATAGACCCTCTTTTACAGTCAGGCGTTCATCCCTAGGAATAATCACGGTGTACAGGGCAATTAGGCATTTCCATAGTGTTCCAAACCCTAGATGTACTGACGGTGTACTGGGCATTTAAGCATTTCCACAGTGTTTCAGATCTTAGGTGTACTAACGGTGTACAGTGCAACAAGCATTTCCACAGCTTTGATTCCTAGACCACAGTTCTAGAAGGATTAATTCTAGGTAATTCACGATGAAACAATCCATGGCATTTCCTTAGCTTCCACGTATTTGTACTCCACACGAGGTGTTTCCAACGCTATACGAAGTACCGTGCCTTTTAAAAGAAAGTTCATAGTTTTATACTGTAACTGGAGATAACTGTATATTCATAGTATTAGGTTTGATCAGATCCTAACCTAGGGCAACAGTCACGTGAAAGTCTGGAAAGGGTGATGAGAGACTAGATCTATATTCAGGATAAGCTTAACCAGATACACAGCATAACAATTTCCAATCGTATAAATGAAATATTAATTTAACATCATCCCTACTCCTAATATCTACATTTCAACAATCACAATATTAAACTACTCTATAAACATGGCAATATGCAGAATACAAACTGAAATAACATAAAGCACAAGCATTATAACAGTAAGTAAAGTTTAGATATCACCGGGAATACAGCAGCGTAATACTGAGAATTACAAATAGTCTGAACTTGAAAAGCTCGTTACAACAAGATTACCAAGCTAAACCTTCCTCTAGACTCGAACCGTAAGCTCAACTATAACCTTTCTCTTCTAACTCCTAAGAGTAGTGCTAGAGAGAGAAAGTTAGAGAGAGAAAATGAGAGAAATGAAAATGAGAGAAATGTGAGAGTGTGTGAATGTGTTAAGGTGTGTAGAATGAGGAGGGGTGATCCCCTATTTATAGGCAAAGCTCAAAAATTAGCCGTACAACTCGTGAAACAGTACGTACAAGCAAACGAAGCACGATACGGGGGCAGGGGGGCCGTATACGGCCTTGGTAGGGCCGTATACGGTGTGTACATGGCCGTATACGGTCTCTGTGGGGCCGTATACGGTTCCCAGGGCCGTATACGGTGTCTGTCTGATTTCGTTCGTTGCTTAAAACGCGCGTATCTCCTTCGTTATGCGTCCGTTTGACCTGATTCTTTCGCCTGTGTCTTCGTAATTCCGTTACGCTTCTAATGATGCCAACTTCACTGAAATTGGATGTGTATAGCTCAAGCATAGCCGAAATGACTTTATAGGGTCTGATACTGCTCAGTCTTCTCCGTTCTTTATCCGGTTTGCATGATTCTTGATTTTCCCGTCTCTATTTTACCTGTTTTATCATATGATGAAGTTAGAATGTGATCTATATAAGGTAAATGAGGCCGGAGGATTTTGTGCACGTTTATTTGCCCTGCTTTGCTTGTTATTTGGACGTTTTAGGTGATTTTTGCAGCAACGCCTATATTTAGACCACTTTAGTGAATTTTAGTAAATAATGATCATTTTGGAATGTTTTCACTAAAGATACGTCCAAAAAGTGCGGAATATTGCCCTTAAAAACATGACTATTTGAGTCACATCATTCACTAACTTCTTCATTTCATTATTGAAAGAATAATTCTCCTTAAACAGTGCCTTTATTTATTTTATTTATTTATCTATCTATTTATTTATTTATATATTTTATTGTTAATATTATTATTTTTATTTATTTATTTATTTATTTATTTTTCGCGCCATCACCACTCCCATCATTTGAATTCTCGAGTGCTAATTCCACTTTCGTCTTCGGTGTCGTTAGCTCTACCATGATTCAATATACTGTTACAACTTACATGACAACTTTGAATATTAAGACCCACCACTGTCGTACAATGATCGCAACAACATTGGAGTTCTTGCCTCCAATACAACAAATTCCTCCAGTTCAACTAACAGTTCAATCGTCACTATCACTTGTATGACCACCTCCGAGTGTTTCTCTGTTGGTACATCTATGTGTGTCTGTCAGTTGGTCTCAGTCTGTAATCGTGTCGAAATTGTAATTACGTTTTGTATAGTTTTAGATTTAGTTTAATTACAATTTTTGTATCCATGCGACACAAGCATTGTGTCGCAGAAGCATTCAATGCAACACAAGGATTGTGTCGCAGAATCATTCCATGCGACACAAGTATTGTGTCGCAGAAGAGGCTATGCGACACAAGGCTTGTGTCGCATAAAGTCTGGATCAGGCTATAAATAGAAGCTCGCCAGCTTCTGTTTTGGCAAGACATTTTACACACACATAGCACTCTTATTATCACAGAATACTCTCTAGGTGTTATTTGATCTTTGTGTGTTTGTGTCCAAGTGTATGTATTGTTGCTAGCATTTCATATATATAAACATACACTTTGTGTTTTGGTCATTTATCGTGTTAATCTAGCATATATTAGTTTGTTTGATTTCCGCTTTAACAAACTAGTTGAACTACTCGATTTGGTCCGTATAAGTGGAACCTACAATTGGTATCAGAGCCGCATACTCTTGAGTTGCGGTTTCGAGTTAGTTTGTGCTAGAGTTTGGTCTAAAATGCTATATTTTTAATTTTTATATTCTTGGTGTTCTTGGTGTTCTTGGTTAAAAGTCTTTATTTTTGCCTCATTTTGGTGTTTAATCTTCAAAGAAAAAGTGTTAGAAAACTTTTTAGATTTGGTTGGTAAAAGTTGGTAATCATTTTGCTTAAAAAGTTGTATTTTCAGTCTGCTAGGAAGCATGGTGTAGTAGGTTATGATTTGTGTTGAAAATTGAAATCTTTTGTGGGCTCAAAACTGTCTGCACGTGCATTTTTGCGACACAATACTTGTGTCGTAAACACTGTTCATACGACACAACCATAGGACATTAACTTGTCTGCGACATATCGTGCGACATAACGTACGACATAAGCCTACGACACAACTTATTTTGACCTTGACTGGTCTGCGACACAAGTTGCGACATAACCTACGACATAACGGTTGTGTCGCATTTTTGTCTTCTGTCTGATTAACTTCAGCGACACAACATCTATGTCGTATTGTTACTCTGCGATACAACACCTGTGTCGTATTGATACTTTGCGACACAACACTGTGTCGCATAATTCCAGACTTAGACAAAAATCAGTTTGTTTGTTGTGTATTTTCTGATTTTTTGCAGATTTTCATCATGTCTCTTCAAAGCGTTGATGCAGTTTTACAACATAATGCTACGATCGGTAGTGCAAATAAACCTCCTTATTTTGCACCGGGTTTGCCATTTCGAGCATGGAAACAACGTTTCATGGCGTTTGTATTATTCACTGATCCTGATATGGAGTTGGCTCTTCTTGAACGATATGTTGTTCCTGTTGCTCTTGGAGAACATATCGGTGTTCCTCCACCCAAACCCATTCGTTCATACACTCCCGAAGAACGAAAAGCATGGGAAATTGAACGCAAGACTCATTCTGCTATTACTATGTCACTTCCAACTGACGTTTTGGATATGTTTCCACAAACTATTGCTTATGATCTTTTGAATGCAATTGAGAAGAGATTTTGTGGCAACACTGTGTACATCGAAAGCAAATTGGAATTAGTCAAAACTCAGTTTGATTATTTCTATATCCAGAAGAATGAAACTGTCAGAGACATGCTTTGCAGATTTACTCGCACAGTAAATGAACTGCAAGCTGGCGGATATAATCTCAAAAATTCTGAGATTAACAAAAAGGCTTTAGCTGCTCTACCACCAAGTTGGGAAACACGAGTTTTGTTATTAGAAAACGATCCAAAGACAAAGCAATTGTCTCTGGATGATCTCATTGGAAAACTTGAAGCTGGGGCGTTGGATATTGAAAAGAAGGAAACAAGATCTACTTCTCGTGCACCAGAATCAAGTCATGGTGGAACGGCTTTCATCTCAGCTGAGTCAAATTCTCAGAGATCCTCTTCTTACAGTAATCCTACTGTAGGAACATTTTCTGCTCTCCCAGCTTATAATGCTTCTTCAAGTAGTACATATTCATCGTCATTTGCTCCTTCTTCAGCAACCACCGATGAACATGCAGCCATGTTTACTGCTTTCTTGTCATCATATGAAGACTTTCTTTCTAAAAGAGTCAGTACATTGGAGCTGACTGATAAAGACTTCAATCAGGTTGATCCCGATGAGTTAGAAAGAATTGATATTAGATGGAATATGGCTATGCTCACTCGTAGAGCCAAAAACTATCTAAGAAGAACTGGAAAGAGATCTCTTGAAGATGCAGCTGACCGAACACCAATGGGATTCGATAAAAGAAAAATCAAGTGTTATAAGTGTCAGAATCTTGGTCACTTTGCCCGCGAATGTGAGAAAGGACGACAGCCTGCTTCGGGTTTCACAAAACCATCTGTTGCTCCAAAACAGATTGAGCATACCACTGCTAAGGCTGCATTGTTGATTGAGGATGGAGATGCTTATGATTTTTCTGCTCATGAAACTCAAGAGCAATGCTTCATGGCTATCAACAATGAGGTACCATTTGCTAAATTTACTTGTGATTCATGTATTAGTTTAACTGGTAAAGTAAATGGGCTTATGGAACATAATGAAAACTTGAAGTCTGATATCTTGAATTTGATGGAGGCAAACAAAGTTTTAAAATATAATGAGAAACACTTTGAAAGTAACATTAATCAACTTATTGAAGATAAAAAGGAGCTAAAAGCTCTAATTTTTAGTAATCAAGATGAAATTGACAGTTACTTAAAAATGATTGCTCATTTAAAAAAGGAATTGGCTGACTCTCAAGCCAAAGCTGTTGATTTGCAACGAAAACTCAAGAATATCAACACTTCAGCCTTGGTCTTTACTGAGATCCTACAGACGGGAAGAACTAGTTCTAAAGATAAGTCCGGTTATGGTTATCATCATCAACCGCCTCCGTCTTTAGATGTGAATTTGTGTAGACCGTCTAAGGATGAAATTAAAGATTTTGTGCCTACTGCGTTAGTAGATGCAAAGCCCATTGAAATATCAGTTAATGAGCCTGTTGTTAAGAAAGTAGCTATGCCTGTATGTGAACCTGTTATTTTGAATCCGTTTAAGTTGCCTGAATTCTATAAAGCCAACATAGAAGTAAACCATGATAAGAAGAAACCTAAGACAATTAAGGCTGAACCTGTGAAGCCTTTTGAACCTGTTAGGTTTACCCCCTCAGGAACCATCAAGTTTACCTCCTTTGGTAGTTTTTCGCCTACTTCCTTAAAAACTATTGAAGAAGAGGTCGAGGTTGAGGATGTTCCCTGTAAGTTTGTGCCTCAATGTGAAAAGAAAAACATTAAGCCTGAACATCACATCCTTACTACTGAAATAGATGATGAAACTTTTCAAATGAATACTAAGGTTAAGGCTGAACATAAAAGGAAAGAATTACAGAATACTAATGACAAATCAATTAAGAATTCTGTTAAACCTTCTGTTTCACATTCTGGGGCATCCACTTCAACATGCTCACATAAGTTACCTGTCTCACCTCAATTTTTAGGCAGTAACGACCGAACCTTTAAGGAAAGACGATCATGTTTCTACTGCAAGAAACAAGGTCACTTGATTAATCAATGCCCGTTGCTTTTGAGAAAGAAGTTTTCAAAAGGTGTTCCCAGAAATTCTGTTTACAAAAATTCATCTGTTAAATCTTTTTCAAAGAAGGGTTCACTTTCTCATACTTCTATCCCGAAAGTTAATGCTGCTAGGCCTAGTAAACCTCTGGTTAAACAGCCTGACAATGTTAACAAGCAACCCACTATTGTTCCTGTGAAAATTTGGAGACCAAAAGAGTCGTTAAATAACTTATCATCAAGTAATACTGCATCAGGAATTGCACCTGATTTATTAAAAAACAAAGTTTTAACTGATGTAGTTATTATTGATGAGGTCTCTGGAGTACCCAAGTCTGTCAAGGCCTGGGTCTCCATTTCTAACTAACTCTCTCTCTATGTTGTGCTGTAGCAGTCAGATCATATACAAAGAAGTAAATGGTATGTGGATAGTGGCTGCTCACGGCACATGACTGGTGACATGTCTCTTCTGTCTGATGTGAAACCATATCGCGGAGGACATGTTGCTTTTGCGGGAGATACAGGTGGTAACATAACGGGTCAGGGTACACTTTCTAATGGGCAAGTGAGTTTTGATAAAGTGAACTATGTCGAGGAACTGCAACACAATCTGATCAGTGTTTCTCAAGTCTGCGACAAGAAGTTCACTACCGCATTTACAGATGTTGAATGTTTAATTCTGAAACCGGGATTTGTTATTCCCGAGGAATGGGTGTTACTGAGAGCACCCCGTGTACGCAACTCGTACATTTTGGATATGCAAACTGTGCTTACCAAGGAGCATACATGTTTGCTATCAAAAGCATCTTCTAAAGATTCACTGCTTTGGCACAGACGAATGGGACATATTCATTTTCGCAGAATGAATTATCTTGTTAATAATGATCTTGTGTTAGGCTTGCCTAAAAAATCATTCGTAACAGATGATGAATGCGTTTCCTGTCTCAAAGGGAAACAACACAAGAAGTTCCATAAGTCTAAGCAGGTGAACTCTATTGAATCTCCATTGGAGCTGCTTCACATGGATTTGTTCGGTCCTGTGAATAAGAAAAGTATTGGAGGAAAATCATACTGTCTGGTTGTTACTGATGATTACTCAAGGTTTTCTTGGGTGTATTTCTTGGCTGGAAAGGATGAAACAGCTGATACTTTAATCTACTTGTTCGACAGACTGGAAAATCTGTGCAATCTGAAAATCAAGAAACTGCGCAGTGATAATGGAACCGAATTCAAGAACAAGACCTTGGAAATGTATTGTCTTCGAAAGGGAATCTTTCATCAGTTTAGTGCTGCTCGTACTCCTCAGCAAAATGGAGTAGCTGAAAGAAAGAATAGGACAATCATTGAGACAGCAAGAACCATGTTGTCTGATGCGCATCTGCCTACCACTTTTTGGGTAGAAGCTGTTAACACTGCCTGCTATGTGTTAAATAGGGTTTTGATTGTTAAAAAGCGAAAGAAAACATGTTATGAATTGCTGAATAATCGCAAACCAAATTTGAAGTTTCTTGAGCCTTTCGGGTGTCCTTGCACAATCTTAATTACTAAGGACTCGGTAGGCAAATTTGATGAAAAAGCAGTCGATGGGTTATTTTTGGGATATTCTGTGAACTCGCCGAATAAAAGAGTTTTCAACAAGTCTACTTGGAGAATAGAGGAACATTTTGAAGTAAGGTTTATGAAATATACTGATTCTCAAAAAGGCAAGGGACCTGAGTCCTTGTTTGAGTATGATAAGTTGGTGGACTCTTTCAATCTTCCAAAATTTAGTGAAGAAGAACTGGTGGTATCTCTACTTCATGGATTGGATCTTTCTTCTGACGACTCAATCTCCAATTCTAGAGTAGTACCTCCAGACAATATTGTAAATGATGACAATCCCTCCGATGTTGATCAAGTGGCTTCTGAATCTAATCCTCAAACTGAAACCGATATTGTCACACCAATTGACAATGAGGGTACTGCCACTGATAGCTCAGTCGAAATTGAAAATCCAGGAGGTGATCTGTCAAATTTAGATTCGATCATTGTGCCTGATCCGATTCCTCAGCTTAGAATTCATTCTTCTCACCCCACTGAAAATATCATTGGTGAGCTTCAACAAGGTGTTTTAACTAGGCATCAAACTGCTGCTAATGAAGTCCGTGAAGAATCTTCATCTGCCAATTTTGCCTGTGTTGAAGAAGAATTGGAAGAATGCTTCTTGTCTCAGCATGAACCAAAGAAAATAGCTGAAGCTTTGAAAGATCCATACTGGGTTGAGGCTATGCAAGAAGAACTGAATCAATTCAAAAAGCTTGATGTCTGGGAGTTGGTTCCTTTACAAAAAGATGTCTATCCAATTGGAACTCGCTGGGTTTATCACGTGAAGAAAGATGACAGAGGCGTAGTTATTCGGAATAAGGCTCGGCTGGTTGTTCAAGGTTTTACTCAGATTGAGGGTTTGGACTATGATGATGTGTTTGCTCCAGTTGCAAGATTGGAATCCATTCGCATTTTTCTGGCTTATGCGACATTTAAAGGTTTTCGGGTTTATCAACTTGATGTCAAGAGCGCATTTCTGTATGGAGAGGTTCTGAAGGATGTGTATGTCTTGCGACCTCCTGGTTTCGAAGATCAAAACCATCCTGATTATGTGTGCAAGTTAGGCAAGGCATTATATGGTCTTCATCAAGCTCCAAGAGCTTGGTATGCGAGGTTGGCAAATCATCTCACAAGAAATGGCTTCTCACGAGGCCAAATTGATAGCACTCTCTTCATAAAAAGGGTTGGAAAAGATTTGTTACTTGTGCATGTTTACGTGGACGACATCATATTTGGTTCAACAAATGATTCTTTGTGCAGAGACTTCGAGAAGATTATGAAGTCCGAGTTTGAGATGAGTGCCATGGGAGAACTTAAGTTCTTTCTAGGTGTACAGGTTGAGCAGTCTGACAAGGGTTTCTACATTCATCAGTCCAAATATGTCAATGACATGTTGACTCGGTATGAACTCCATGACTGTAAGCCATATGGTACTCCCATTGAAACTGATCACAAACTCGGACCCGCTGAACACGAAGAAGATTGCAAGGAGCGGGACTATCGTTCTATGATAGGCTCACTGATGTATCTCACTGCATCCAGACCAGATATTGTGTTTACTGTGTCTATCTGTTCCAGGTATCAAGCAAAGTCCAAGGTTTCTCACATGAAGGCTGTGAAGCGAATTTTTGGTTACCTCAAATATAGACCATCACTTGGTCTATGGTATTCAAATGAGAAAAATTTTGCTTTCACTGCCTATTCTGATTATGATTATGGCGGCTGCAATTCGGATAAAAAGTCAACTACAAGAGGATGCCAATATCTCGGTTCTCGATTGGTATCTTGGCAATGTAAGAAGCAAACCACAGTTTCCACCTCAACAGCGGAAGCTGAATACATTGCTGCTGCAAGCTGTTGTTCACAAATTTTGTGGATTCAACATCAATTGCGTGACTATGGGTTACTTCTTACTTTGACTCCTATTCATATTGATAATACTGCTGCTATATCTATTATTCGCAATCCCGTTCAACACTCTAAGACCAAGCACATAGAGATTAGGTTTCACTTCATACGAGATTGCTATGAGAAACATTTAATTGACCTCATTCACATAGATACCCTTAAGCAAAAAGCCGACTTATTCACAAAAGCATTTTCGCGTGCTCGTTTTGACGAACTTGTGGATATGATAGGGATGATTTCTCTTGATCTCATGAAATGATTTGTGACTTAATTTCTGTACAGTTTATTTGCTTTATTGTTTTGGTTTATTAAAAAAAAAAAAAAAGGCAACCGCCACTCTTTATACTTGTTAGTATCAAAGAAATGCAATGGTTGCTACATTTTTAAAATAGACGTTGAAGTTGAGTCTGTAAACAACTTGGGATATGATAGTACATCGGGTGACATGCACAAAATGGAATTTTAAGATTTATCTTTGATGTGTCAGTAGGTTTATCTGACACACTTAAAATAGTTTTTATGAAAATTGTCTTCATCATGCGATGTACTGGTAGGCATGATACACACCGGTCTCTGGGTTATTAAGAAATCATTTAATACGTGTCTACTATCTTGTGGTAAACACCGTTTGATGTACGACTAAATGTCTTAATTCCTTAGCGTAGCTTGACATATTTCTATCTTTGGAATTTTTATCTGAAATCATTTGGGAGTTTATGCTGGTTGTTACCTCTGTTGTACGTAAGTACAGAACTGGTAACAGTTAGTATAAACTTAGGGTTAAGCAATTACAGGTCAATGCACTTGAAAATTTTGATGATACTGAACAAGGTCGCTGTTTGGGTAACTCCAAATTCAGTTTGACTGCGATCAGTTTTGCTTAATCCTAAATCACACTAAACAAGGTCGCTGTTTGGGAAACTCCAACTTCAGTTTGACTGCGATTGGTTTTGATTATACTTGAATCACGTTAGGTTGCTTTGCTGTACTTCCGTACTGACCTGTCAACTCTAACATGATTCTTAAAAATGATCTTTCTTTATTCTTTCTAAATATGGAAACTATGTTATTGTCTGGGTTATAGGGGTATATCAATGGTGGGGGCCACAGAGAACTATTCATACAAACAATAAAAGGTTAACTCCACAGACTCGGATTTAACATGCTTAAGTGGACAAACAATATCGGTAATCGTCTTGAAATAATTTTTATAAAAGATGTTTTAAATGTGCCACGTAAATTTAAAGTGGACAAATATACTGATAATCGAAATAACACTTACTATTCCTACTAATTGCATGTTATTTCGGTATGATCCCTAACCAGAATCTCAACTCCGTCACCAAAAAGATTTTATAAGACTTTTACGCTTTTAGTTGAATGTGTTACTTTTTCTTTTATGTTTATATTTAATTTTATCTTTTTAACTTTATTTAAATTGTATTTTTTTCATTTTTTTATTTTATTTTTATTTAAGTCACAAGTCATCTTCTTTGCGAAACTTCTAAAATCAAAAAAATCGAAATCGGATTCGAATTCAAATTTTTTAAGTCTTCAAAATCTGCTTTGTGTTCTGTGCGACACAAGCATTGTGTCGTATTCCATCTATACGACACAAGAATTGTGTCGTACATTGTGTCGTATATTGTGTCGTATACGGGCGTATAACTTTCAAAACATATGACATAATCATTTACGTTCCGTAAAAACTATTTACTTCACTGTTTATACGACACAAAGGCGATTTTGCGACACAAGTGATTTTCGTTCGGATTCGTGTTTTCGAAGGCTTTTCACCGCGATTTGTTGATCGATTCTTGTTCATCATCTGTTTGCGCATATTTAGGTATAATTCTTTCGTGTTTTTATCGCGTATTATGCCTTGAATTCGATCGACCCGTATTACGTTTTTAGGGTTTCGGTTTTTCGTTAAATTATTTAGGGTTTAGGGGTTATTAGGGTTAAATAAATACATATTATTGATCCCCTGTTGATTGCGAACCCTAGGGTATGCGTAGATTTTGAAAACCCCAAAATTGTTCATCGATCGAATCTGGGTTTGCTTTGATGTTCATCTTTGCGACATAACATACGACACAACGGTTGTGTCGTATAGATTATTGATTTTATGTCGTATTGATTCTTGCTGGTTATGTCGTATTTTTATACGACACAAATTTTATGTCGTACCTGTTTTATACGACACATAATACGACACAGGGGCTATGTCGCATCCGAGATTAATTTCTCAAAAATTGCTAAATGCAGGGGAAATGCTGTCCGTGTGACACGTGTCATACGACACAAGGCTTGTGTCGTAGTGTCTTTCTACGACACAGTCCTTATGTCGTATGGACCCTTTGCGACACAACTGTTGTGTCGCAGAACATTTGTAAAATTAAAACGCGAATTATTTTTTGGTACTAACGCTAACGTATTTCGAGTTTTAGCTGTATTATTGTTATTTTTGTAGAAATGGCTGAACAACCTGCTCAAGCTGCTCCAGCTGCTCCAGCACCCGCAGAGGTCGATGTCTCCAAATATTTCTGGGAGCCACGTCACAATATCGTGGCTTTCATGAATACAACTGTCGAGACTTCTCGCCCGTACCGTCCAATGATAGCATTTCTTCGTCGCTCCAGAATTCACAAAGCTATCACTGCTGATACTCGGATCTTGACAAATCATATCACCGAGTTTTGGGACAACGTGGTGGTCAACTATGATGAAGCGGATACTCGTATCATTTCTACCGTCTGTGGCCGCCAAGTTATCTTCACCGAGCAGCTTATTCGGGATTTCTTTGAGTTCGGTGACAACTCTGATATGATCACCCAGTTCACTCCAGGTGCAATTGCACATGGCATGTATAACACCCCCAAATTTGATGATTTACGGAAGCTCGGTTTGGGTGTCACTAATCAATATACAAAGCACATAAGATATAATGAACGACCACTATATGCGTCGTTTTAAACTTGCATTAATATAGTTACATCAAAATAATGTTACATTAGCTCGGTTCATGAAATTTAGAGATTTCATAGCATAATTACTTTTACAAAATATAAGAATGCAATCAAATCTCTAGTTGTATGAATGCTGACTCGAGCTAATAATCCCTGCTTGTGCAGCCAACCTACTGCTGGGTACCTGTGATACATACTAAAATGGGTCAGCGAAAACGCTGGTGAGCTCACAGGTTTGTATGTCAATGTATAGTTGTAAGAACCGCAAGATTTATATTGAAGTTAAATTGCAGTTAAGCAAAATAAAAGTTATACAATCCATGAGCACATAGTCTGAGCTTAACTTGAGCGCTAGGTCCAATTAAGGAAACCTAACTTGAAATGCCTCCTACGAGTGTCTAATCCACACTCGTCTTCCCAAATGCTAATACATCCGTTTGACCGGTTAGTGCGTGCTAACCCGGATGAGGATTGTCAATCCCATATGATATCATATACTAACATTCACGCTAAAATATTAGAGACTATGCTATAGAGGACTTTAAATTGATTAGCTTGAAACTCATGTAGTATTTGAAGGTTGGCACTTGCGTTCTACTTGTAAAACAAAACAGAGCAGTATTATCACACCCCTAGTTGTAAAATAGTGAAAATGGGGCTATGAAACTCACCTGAGTCTTGAAGTGTTTAATTTAATAAACTTGAAGTAATTAGCGGTGAATTGATGTCCAAAGACTTGAAACCTGAATGTGTTCACGACACTTGATTGTTATTAATTGTACCGGTATCTCGAAAGACTACCTTTGTAGTTGTTATACAACTTTATATATATGTCCAAATTACTACGATTTGGTTGATTGAATTGATACAAGTTACAACGACTTGTTTGATTGAATTGATACAAGTTACAACGACTTGTTTGAATGAATTGATACAAGTTACAACGACTTGTTTGATTCTGAAATATGTTTGAAAACATGTACGGCCCGTTGGTGATTAATTGTAACAATAGTCTTGATGTTACCACATTGATTTCGAAGCGTTATACTTGAAAAACAAATTCCATTATGTTTGAAAAGTTGTATCGTATAAGTGTTTTGAAGTTGTACAAGTTTGACACTTGGTGAAAAATGTGCTTACGGAATCTAAGTACGGGGGTCCGGGGGCAGCGCCCCTGGTAGCGGGGTCCAAGGGGCGGCAGCCCCTGGCGGGGTCCAAGGGGCAGAGCCCCTGGCTAGGGTCGAGCTGCCAGGTCAGTTTGGAAAATTTTTATTTCTACTATATTGCTTTAAGGAAAAACGCATCTGTACTTGAATTTGGGTGAAATCAAGTGGTAAAATTTTGGTCTCGACACTTAGTAAAAAGTTGTAAGTATTCTGTTTTATGCGACACAATATGCGACACTAAAGGTGTTATGCGACACAAGGGTTGTGTCGCATAGAAGTGCGACACAATGTCTATGCGACACAAGGGTTGTGTCGCATAGATGCGAGATGCTGATTCAACAGCGACATAGTGATTGGGTCGTATTGTGTATGCGACATAGTGGTTGTGTCGCAAGACTTGCGACACTAATTATCTGGTACGACATAAGGTGCGACACAGAGGCTTTTATACGACACAAAGGCCAAAATACGACACAACATGCGACACAAGGCTTGTGTCGCATGGATGAACACCAGCCCAGAAAGTCCGGCTGTCACGATTTTTCCGGCCAAAAATCCGTTTTAAACTCGTTTCCAAGCTATAAATTCGTGTTCTATACATGTTAATGGACATATATATGTTATATAAACAATTACAAGTGAAAAATACTAAGAATCGAGAGATTTCGGGATTTTGTCGGAAACTTACAAATTGCCGAAATGAAAATCCGGAAAGATAGTGTTGTAGATCGTCGCGAGGTGGTTCCTTTTCCGTAATTATTTTGATGACCCAAGGTCGTTTGATGGTAGTATTTTGCGATTTTGATGGTTTGGTGGTGATGAAACTTGAGAGGAAAAATGAAAGAGAGAGAGAGAAAGAAAATGAGAAATGAAAAGAAAAGAAGAAAGAAGGGGGTTTTGGTGGAAATCCCCACCATTTTCAGTCTACGCCTAGCGCTCCGTGCGGTGTTCGTTTTCCCGATTATTTAAACGTTTACATTATTATTAGTTAACTTCAAATATACGTTTTGAAATATAAATAATTACCCAACATTTTGGTTGAAGTATTTTATAAAATACCTTGTTTTTACGTTATAAAATATAACTTCTTTTTGTTTTGTCGGTTGGTCGAATTTTTGTAGAGTTCGGTAACGTTTTAAACAGAACGCATGTGTTTATTATATTATCGACATAATATAAAATAGTTATTTGTGAAATTAACTTATTCCACATAATTAATAATTGCATCACCAACGTCCGTAGTTAATTGAATCGAAATGCATTCGATTTGAAACTTGTACGGTTTAAACAAACCACATAATTGTGTAGATACATATATATTCAACAATATATATATAATAATTGATACATTAATTAGCCTAACACAGAACTAATTACATGTATTAAAACTTGATTAGGCACTAAATTCTAGTCCTAAATTGACGGGTGTCACAACATGCGATCGATTGGATATCAAGATATTCCAGTTGATCAGTACAAGAAGACCTACATGACAAAGGTCTGGAGATATCTTGCTCACATTGTCATCGTCTGCTTATCCAGTCGCAGGGTAGGTCTTGAAGGAATGAAATTTTCGACTGCCTCTGCTATTCTTGCCCTGATCTACAACAAACCCTTTAACTTCTCCGGTTATATCTTCAGGGGTTTTGTCAACAACGCCTTGGATGCTAAAGAAAAATGGGCTCTCTATCCTAGGTTTACTCAGTTGCTGCTCAATCATCTGCATCCTGGCCTTCCAGTGGTTGCGTCCTTCACTTTCAAGCAGACACCGATGAACACAAGGATCTACACCACTTGTACCACTTTTGCGAGGCAGGGACAAGCACCAGAACGTGAGGTTGCGTTGTTTGGTCACATCATTGATCCTGATTATGTTCCCCTGCCTGGTGAGCAATTCAATGCACCAGCACCTGAACAACCTATCCCTCAGCCTCCGGTTCAACAGCCTCCGGTTCCATAACCGCCAGCTCAACAACCGCCAGTTCAGCCAGCTCTCGAGGATCCGGAGTTGGTGGATCTCGATCGTGAGATCGATGCTTATCGGCCACCTTCTCCACGTCTTGAATCTTCTAACTGAGGAAAAAGGCCTCGAGACACTTCGGACGTTGCTGATCCGAATCCTTTGGTCAGACGCTCCCGCACTTCTACCTCTACATCTTCAGAGCTCCCGAGGACTGAAACTCCGATCACTCCTCATCCAGCTGTTATTGAAGAGCTCCTGAGCAAGATCACTCAGATGCAGCAAGATATGGCCGCTCAGGCAGCGATTTTTGAAGCTCAGGATGCCAGGATCTCCCGGGTTGAAAAGGAAAATGAAGAGCTGCGATCAAAGATTTTGAGACTGGAAACCCAAGCTATTGCTTCGGGGGAGACAGCCCAACCAGCTATAGAATCAACACCTAGGGTTTCCGCCGAGGGCGAAGAAAATGTAATTCCTGATGATGTAACAAATTCTGCTTTTAATGAAACAACTCTTATTTTGGATTACATTATTGAGCAACCAGGGCAACCAAAACCGCTAGCTGTAGATTACACGTATTGTAATTTGACTTACTTTCAATCTGCGGTTGACGATGACGGTCGTGCGCCTGAAGAACATTTTGACTTCAACTCTGCTAATAATGATGATGATGTTGATGTTGAACAAGAAGTGCTTAGTTCTGATGAAGAATATACTGATCGTCCAGCTTATCCTCAAGAGGGTGTTGTATTATCTGATTCTTCAGACGATGAGTCAGGGCCGGCGTTCAAGTACGTACCAGGATCTACTTCTCAAGCCGCTCCCGCTCAAGAACCGTCTGTACCCTCCAGTTCTTCACAAGAAAAACCTATCCCTGTTCGTGAATCAACAAATTATAATGACATTTTCCCTCTCGATACATCCGAATGTGTATCTTTTGACAAGGAAATGCCCATTAGAGAAAGGGATAACTGGTTTCCAAAAGGTAAAAATCCAGAACCTGCTCCAGTTACGTGCAAGAAATATCAGGTTGGTGGTGATTATACAGGCCTGATAAAAAGCTGGAAGGTGAGTAAAGGGAGGTTAATGATTAAGAGACTCGACGGTATCCAGTACTTTCGTCGATCACTGAGGATATTGAGTACATTGCCAAAGCATGACATCGTTCGTCTCTCTCAACTTCAGTTGATAAATCCTTACGAAGACGGAGTAGCTGATGTTATTCAAAAGGTCATGCGTGAGGAAATTAAACGAAAGAAATATCATTATGTCAAACCAATATTGGGTACTAGGTACACGTTCAAGAAGAAGCTCGATCCAAAGACCAAGCAGCCAATTGTAAGAGTTCACTATCCGCCGGCTGAATGTCCGGCTGAAATCGTTCTGGAAACAGTTCCATTCAATCTACTGAAACGTTTTCATTACTGGGAACTGGATGCTCACACTGGCGAAGCCGTCTTAGTTTTTGTACCAGATTCAGAGCCTCAGACAGGATCTTTGTGGGGTCTACGAAAAGCCAACTTCAGAATATTTGACCCAATGAGTTTGATTAATCTCTCTAGAAGTGACATGAAGAAGCTATTCGACAATCGGATTCGCTACAATCCAGGAAACGAGTTCAACTCTGTATTAGCGAAACGATTTCAGAAAATCGTTGATATATGCTTCACATTTGGCATACATGCTGGTGGAAACTTTCCACCTGGATGGGTTTGAAGTCCAGACGTTTGAAGATCTGCATTTTAGAAGACTGAAGCTAATCGAAGAATTTTTGAAGACCAAGCTGAAGACACGGGGGAGTTTGTTGGTACATCTATGTGTGTCTGTCAGTTGGTCTCAGTCTGTAATCGTGTCGAAATTGTAATTACGTTTTGTATAGTTTTAGATTTAGTTTAATTACAATTTTTGTATATATGCGACACAAGCATTGTGTCGCAGAAGCATTCAATGCGACACAAGGATTGTGTCGCATAATCATTCCATGCGACACAAGTATTGTGTCGCAGAAGAGGCTATGCGACACAAGGCTTGTGTCGCATAAAGTCTGGAACAAGCTATAAATAGAAGCTCGCCAGCTTCTGTTTTGGCAAGTCATTTTACACACACATAGCACTCTTATTATCACAGAATACTCTCTAGGTGTTATTTGATCTTTGTGTGTTTGTGTCCAAGTGTATGTATTGTTGCTAGCATTTCATATATATAAACATACACTTTGTGTTTTGGTCATTTATCGTGTTAATCTAGCATATATTAGTTTGTTTGATTTCCGCTTTAACAAACTAGTTGAACTACTCGATTTGGTCCGTATAAGTGGAACCTACATTCTCTTCCACGAGTAAATTTACGGGCAATGCGTCTTAGTGGTATGTTTACTATAATTTCGAATTTATATGAGTCTAGAATAGAATGAATACTTTGGAGTTTGTCTAGGCATAAATGCACAAGACTCACAAAGATAAGAATAATTCGGTAAGGAATATAATTGGGATTTTATTACCATACGACACGAAGATAGCACATGAGACACGTAAACCTGGTCGGATAAGCACACATACGTCGGAACACCTTTGTCAATTACGTCTGCAGCCGTAATTGTGAAAGTATTCTTTCATACACATACTTATCTTCCAAGTCCTTGTATCACAATAGGCTTTGTATTTACGAAAAGAGATCAGATAGTTATAGAATCCTAAGTAACATGTAGACGAACCACATAAAGAGTCGTAAGATGATGAAGAAATGCTTACAACGTCCTTCTTACTTGAAATGGTTAAGATGATTGATCAACACTAGCTACAACTTGCTTCACGGAATTGTATGCACACATAACTTCCTAACTCATGTTCTATATGTGGGTTCCTTATTTATAGTCTAGGCCAATCCACCTAGATCTCTATAAACAATGTCTCTGATACCAATCTGTCACACCCCGTCTAAAGTGGAAACAACGGGGTATAACGGTGATAGGATCATAACACATCATTATAAAGAATTCTATATGAAATACAATATACAATGTGTCATGATGCCATTAACATGAATAACGGTTCATGTCATGCATACATTTCAACAATGAATTCAAAAGCTTACAAACAAACGTACTATACAATGTTAAGGCAAAACAAGCCTTCACAAACAACCTTAATGATGTACCACAAGTCTTGAATAACTCTTAATGCAACCCTAAAGGTCCACTAAGTTCTCTTGTCCACTGCTTTAAGTCCACTAGTATAACCTGAAAAGATATGCTCAAAAACGTCAACACGAATGTTGGTGAGTTTCGTAGGTTTGAAACCAGACACCAGAAAAATAAACATTTTGCTGTGATGAAAGTAAGTTAGTTAGGACAATGCATATAGAAATGGCACACAAGTGAAATAATACAACCAACAATCCACAAACCGTCATCACCCCACGAAGGAGTATGACCCAACCAAATCCTATGTATGCGGTAACTACCCATAAATGACCTTCAATGTACACCTAAGCATACATTAGGTATACACTCCCGAAAGAGTGCAACCTTGTAAATAAATAAGCCCTTCAGTGTATACAAAGCATATACACTAGGTATACACTCCCGAAGGAGTGCAGCCTTTTAACAAAACAAATCCAACAACCAATGCATATAAGTCACATAGTGTCACACATTTCAAGCATATGTCCAAAATGAAAATGAATACGTTTCACAGCATAAAACAATTTATAAAACATGTGAGCATACTTTTTCCCCAATTTGAAAACATGTAAATGAAAATGGGGCCACGAAAACTCACCTCAAGAAATGATGTAAGTATCGCCCTTAAGTATAACCACTAATCAGCTCGCCAATCTACAATGTCATAATGCGTACGGGTCATAACCTAGACATAACTAGGTCATTCCATTGTATTCCATGCCCAAAACACTTCTATTACTTTTTCTCACAATTCTACTAATGTATTATTACAAAAACTAATCCTAAATGAAAACTCAGATTCTGACCAGAAATTTGGATCTACTTCACGAATTTTTAAATAATACTTACTGAAACCATTTGACTCCATAAGTTTTACCAACTATAATCTAATGTGTTTAGAAGACTCAGTAATTTTCCCAGATTGATTTATGTTGATTTACTATTTTTAAAAATTCATCAAAATAAACTGCTCTAAACTGATGACTCTTTCTGACTTCACAAAAGTTTTAATTTACTTAAAATAATTAGAAGCTTCAAATGATTATCATATTTTTACAGAAAATACTTAACACTTTAAAGACACTCCAGTGAAAATTTCAAGACTCAATTCTTAGTTTAACATACGTTTCAAAAATCGACAATTTAACTAAAACAATGAACCGAAAAAACTCAGATTTGACATTCACTTTTATAAAATCATTTTGACCAACTTATACTCAACATTTAGCCAACCAATTCCATTGGAAAGTAGACTCAAAGTACTTAAGTTTAGACTTCTGTTTCATCAAAAATTACCATGAAATGAACAAGTTACAAGCTTCCCAAACCGAAATAAAAATCTGATCAGATTAGGGTTTTGAGTAATCAACCCTAACCATTCATATAATCAATCCAAAACCGCAATCATAATCATATATCTCATTTCCAACAACTTATTAACTGATTTTAATAACATCCTAACAATTTCATAACCCGGAATACAATGGAATTGAACCGAAAATAACCAACAATGAACGAATAATCGAAATATGAAGAAATGAATTATTCGAAAGGAATTTATACCAATTAACGAATGAATACGCGAAAATCTTCCATAATATCTGTAAATAACGAGAATATATAATCTTAGAATTCGCATCACGATCGAACGAAATGTATAGAAGGATTATAGGATCAAAATCTTACCACCGAACCATAGACGAGTGTTTTCGGTTGATCAAAACGAATAGGAATCAAACTCTAATGTTTTAGGATGTTGGAGTTTCGTTTTTGGCCTGAGAAAAATCGCCCCAGATCGTCCAAAATCGGCTATGGGTCTTAAGAATACGAATTAGGGTTTAAAAATGCATTTTTATACCAGATCTGCCCGACTTGAGTTCGCGTCACGACCAAGTTAAGATCGCGTGGCGATCTGCTCAGCTCATTTTTCGTTTACGTTTTGCTTCATAACTTCTTCGTTACACGTCGGATTGAGTTGATTCTTTTTGCGTTGGATTCGTTTTTCAAAAACGAAGACTTTGATGTAAAGAAATCATTGAAATTAATATTCTCACAAAAATGACTTTTTACGGCTCGAACAACGATAACGGTTTGGTGACGGTTGTCACACAAGTGATTAACACGAACAGACGACTAGTTTCTAAGTACAAAGTACTGTTCTATATATACTACAAATATCCCGTAAATATCTCCTATAAAATAGGATCTGGAATGACACGTGTCGCTGCTTGATTGGCTTGACCTCTTGTTAACCGACATTCTGCGGGTCCCAATTCTGTTATCGCGAATATCTCATTTACCTTAACACCAATCACTTGCTGCCACGTAATTCTTCAGATATTTGTTTGTACGAGGAATACTTGTTGATGTATAAGTGAAGAGTGACTCGTACTTGTGTGTAGAAACTTTATTCTGGGAAGTCACTAAAGATAAATAATTCTCCTCACTCACTGCGAACTAACATGCTCTTGTAGAATGACTTGAAATATAAATCTTCAACAACTGGCTTTTATTAGGGCAGTGACTTTTTCTTTTATTCATTTGAAGATGTAAAACTCTCGCTGCAAGTCTTGAAGTCAGCGACACACAAGGTTGAGTTTTAATCTTCCTCAGCGTATCGGTTTCCTTTAGTAGAATGAACAGCGACCAGTGAGTACAAACTTCAGCAACATCAGCTTTGACTTAATCATTTCCGTCATCGAGTTTGTTATCATTGAGTTGGTCAGCGACCAGTGACTCAACATATACGTATTGTGTTTAAGGGTAACTAAAGTTTATTAATATGTTTACAAGGATAACTAAAGTTTATTATAATATTTACAATGCTAATTAAAGTTTATAAAATTATTCAAATTGATGAATCTTTTTCAGCTCATTTTCCACTTGGGGGAGTGATGTGACCTAAAAAGTCATGTTTTTAAGGACATATTTCCACACTTTTTGGACTATTCTTTGGTGAAAACATTTCAAAACGATCATTATTTACCAAAAATACCAAGGTAGTCTAAATATAGACGATGCTACAAAAATCGGTTAAAACGTCCAAATAACACGCAAACCGAGGCATAAACAATCACCTTAAAATTTCCGTTCTTAATGTTCTTATAGAAATAGAGCTTAATTCATATTTTATGATTCTATAGGGAAATTCAAGACCGGAGGTGAAAGAATCAGAAGAAACGGACGAAAGACGGAGAAGATACACAGTCTAAAAGCTCGCCGATCGTCATTCGGAACATGCAAAAGTCAAACACTTCCAAATTTTTCAAAATTAGTGTCATTAGAAGCGTAACGGAAAAACGAAGACAACGGCACAAGAATCAAGCAAATCGGAGCCCGAACGAAGAAGATACGGACGAACCAAGCAACCGGGGACTCAGTATACAGACCATGGAGCACCAACCCCCCTGGCCACCTAGGTACCATATACGGTACCCTAGGTGCCGTATACGGCCCTTAGGGTGCCGTATACGGGGGATTTGCTCTTGGAAGGTGCCGTTTGACCCCCTTGGTCCGCTTGCCCCGTATGATGCTTTGATGTTTGTATTTGATGCTCCAAGACTTGTACCAAGGCTTTCATGCTTCTCCTATAAATACCAAGCCTTATTTCTCATTTCCACACACCACACACCTCTCACATCTCATTCTCTCATTTCTTCTTTCTCTCTCTAGAATAGTTTCTCTCTCTAGCACTACTCTTAGGAGTTAGAGGAGAAACATTAGGTTAGCTGTAAAAGCTCTTAGTAGCTTTTGTACGGAGTTACTCCGAGACTTCAGATTTGTGAAGATTTGTCTGTATTATTCTCTTATTCAGGTTTAATACAATCTCTCGTATTTATTCTTATAATCATGTTCTCTTATTATGCATGCTTAGGAATGAATGCTAGAATTATGCTAGGCTAGACAAATCAATGTTTGTTGTGATGTATGCAATGTTAGGATAGTTATGATATAATATACAATTGGGATGACACCATTATGAAACAACGGAGGTAACGTTATACGGCTTTCATTTGTATAGCGCCGGAAACATCACGAATGTGTGGAGTACGGAACGTGAAAGCTATGAAAGTCATGGGCACAATCCGTTGTAGAAATAATAATCCCAATTGTAACATGCTGTTACTCTGTCTGTATGAGTTTAAACTGTTTGCGAACTTATAAGCTGAACCTCTACTTGTTTATCTATCCAAACCTGGCCAATTGCTAGAAGTAGGATTGCCAACTATTCTGTGTATGATGATCAATGAACTCAACATGGTCGTTGTTCCCTTGAATTTAACACATCCGAGGGACATGAAGCATAGGATTAGAGATAGATTAGGTTCACGCTTGTTTGTTGTGTATCTTTGGGACAACTTCCGGGATACCCATGATTTAATTATTAGGTCAGTTAATGTGATGACTAGTGTTCCGTCCTATTGCATGTTCTTGTTTGATTGTTGCTTAGGTACTGCATGCTAGACATACGTAAACATTATCACTGCCCTGCTAATTAGATTTTCATAAACATAATAAACATAATACATATAGGTTAACAGGCATGTAATAGTTGTGATGATTGTATGATTAATGATGAACAATTCAGTTGACCGCTAGACAGATTATCCCAACCGGTTCCGCGGGTTAAACCCTGTTCATGTTATTGTTCAATGAATGATTCATGCCACGATACGGACGTCCTCCGGATGTCTGAGACTGGGGACCTGGATTAGAGGATAGTTGTCAGTTGATTTGGTCTGTACATTTGGGAGAACTTCCGGTGTACTGGACATTCTATAGCTGCTATCCCTGTGACATATTATATATCTGATTGCGGACAATTCTACGTTAGGTACATAGTAGGATCGTAGATGTAGCTCATTAAGAAATATAGGAATATCTAGCGAGTAATCTGGAACCCTAATTGGTATAACGGAAAAGCTGTAAAATGCCCAAGTATCTGGTATAGCGTTAATACAAATACGTGGGAAGCCGAGTAAAGGTCGTAGGCATAATACTTTATCTACCAATTAAGCTTCTATGACCTCACCGGATTAATCATCACACCTAGTAGCCTTATCCCTCATAACTATCCATCCAAATAACATTGCCGAAATCACAGCAATCATATTCCTTATCTTGATTTCTCTGCGTTCTCCGTACAAACCCCTGTCTTTAATTTAGTTTTTAATTTTAGTAATTAGATTAGAAAACCAACCAACCTATCAAAAGTTTTAAAATCCCAGCTAAATTACAAAAGATAATTAATCCTCCTAGATTCCCATGCCAGTTGTAGTTTGAAGAACGACACCTGAGTCATACATACCGCTTACTGCCCATTTAGGTCTTTAGGTTGTATCAAAACTTAGGATACCCAGCATAATAAATATAAAACACACTGTCCGCGCGTCCTTGTTGGAAGGTTCAACGACCGGAGTAAAACCCGACCGACCGCTGGAACCGCGACAGGGAGGTTTTAAAAGTTGGGTTATACTTTTGTCAAATCATAAACTTTAGTACCCCAAGCAAACATTTTAGGATACTTTAATCCCCTCCGTATGTATTAACCCTTAAATAAAAGGATTTAAGAGGTTGTAAGTCTTGAATTTTACCCCTTAATGTCTTAGAACACATCTTGTATCTAAGTATAAAACGTTTCCAGCCTCAAACTGTTTTCTCAAGTTTCAGGAAAACCTCTCATTAAGGCAAAAGGAATAGAAGGGAACATGGATCGACCATGACTCAAGTAGATATAAATATGAGGATGAGGATTATAAACAGTTGCAGGATGCAGCAATGCACAAATATAGATAGATTATCTGCTGTTGACTCATTTAATTCATTAAGTTGAAGTTTGAGCTTCTCGAAAGGATTAAACACCCCCAAATACACATATTATACCGTAATTCAAGATTAATTCCTATTTTTAACCTGCTAAAAACAGAGGAAAACATGTTACCTGGTAAGATATATGGTTTCCAACTCCATAGCTAAATAATCAAACAGTAAAACAAATCCTATGTAATGTCTAAATACTATTTTGTTTCAGCCACAAGATGGTCCTGTTGCATCACCAATATAATCGAAGTAAGACTACTTTTCCATGTATTACATACGTATAAAAGTAGGAATACATCTTTTAGAAAATAATATCAGATTGTTAAAAGTAAGACTACCAATATAATCGAAGTAAGACTACTTATCCATAATAGCAGGGTCTACACCGACAAAAAGTTTGGTCCTTCAAGCATTTGTACCCATTTGAGATGTGAAAGAACGAAAAAGAAAGAAAAAAAAGGCATAAGAATTAAGACATATTTATAAAAGAGTAACAATTGAGGAAGACAAAATAGAGAAAATATAATCATTATAACCTTCTTTATTTCACATAAGAAGTGAGCTCCTAATTGCATGAATTAGTACCTAGTATTATAACTCACAGAGACCATTTTCAATTTTTTCAAGTACCCAGAATTCTAAATCTCCCAACTTAAAGCTTATTTTAGAAGCTCAGATAGAAAATTATAAAATTGATAATCCAATTGGCTACATCTGCTAGTCTGGCATATCCTTACAAACAAAAAATTAATCTAATATTGAATAAAAAATCTGACTTGCATGTAACGGGAAAGTAAGTTTGCCATAACATCAATGCCCATGATTAGATCCAATGATAAATATCGAACAAAAACTGGGTATTATGGTTCATGCACTGACCATATCAAAGTATGCAATAGTGCATGTCTAGTTCTATCTGCGAACTATCCACCTACAATTGTAAGACGCTTGCAGGTCACTATCATGCTAAAGTTTGAAAAAGTAATTACTGCAAATCCTTCTTTATGTTTTAAGATCGAATTCCGAGTAACGATTTTTTAGAGCACAAAAGTACCAACTGGAGAAAATGAAATCATACATGTAAACCATTAAACTCATATTCAAATCATATAAATATATATGTTTAATGTTAGGGTAACACCTAACCTGAATAGCGTTTGCAGCCATGTAAAAATCATATTTGTCCCCATGTCACGTCTAGCACTGATGCATGACTGCTGCTAGTCTGGTACAGAGGAACAAATGACACAACACCACATTTTTCTAAGACAGAAAACAAAAGAATAAATTTAAATAAAAAAATCCTAAGCAATAAAGATGACCCTACCAAGTGCACCCCTCAAAACCGAAAACTTAGAGCATCCATAATGATAAAAAGCTTTTCAAAGTTTTTTTGTTAACCACCTCACTAATTTATAAAAAAAACTTTTATAAAAAGCTTTGTCTCCAATGATAAAAAGCTTTACAAAGTTTTCTTTTCAAAAACAGCACACACAATTATCCAAAGAAACTTTTCATCCAGGACTTAAGATTTATCAAGCTTTTGCACAATAAAGTTTTTCCTCCAATAAAGAAAAGCTTTTCTAAAACTCTTTTGCATAAACGCTTTGAAAAAAGCCTTCATTGGAGTTAATGAACCAGACCAGACAACTAAAGTACAATTAAGAACTATAATGAGAAATGGTTATGCACATTGAAGCGGTTGAATCAAGCAATCTGAACAAATGGAATTAAAGTCCCTAAAAGTGCATCTACAATGTATAATACCTCAAAAATCATTTCGAATAAAATTTCATATCATGATATTTGTAAGTGCCTTGGTAAGAGAGTTGCTAGAGATATCTCTGCAACATAACAAAATAAAATTTCCATTAATTATAGGTTATGACCAACTGTGAAAAGGTGAAAGTATTGAGCTATAAAAACAGTCACTGCCTTCGACTTCTTCTGATCCAAGGTCAAGCTCGATGTTTCCGCCTTTCCATTTCCTACATCTTCCTTCGTTAATATTGCTCATCTCTTACAAAAATGAAATATATGAAAGTACACAAGTTTGTGCTAGAATTAGAAAATAGGTTGCAGTTAATTGGAGAAAAAATCACTAACAATTAAAAAAAAAATTGTATCACCTGGGCTACAGTTTGTTAACGATCCACTAATATCCGATTGCCAATATTAACAAAAACCTGAAATCACGTTAAATTACATGTTCAAAATAGAACCATAATGAAAATACAACATAACACTTTTCAAACAATAAAGGACTATAATCATAACAAAGTAGCGATAAAGTACACAGTCATTTTGAAGATACCTTGAAACAGGAACACGTGGTATGCAGAAAGGCAAAACGCAAATTAGAAGTACACAGTCATTTTGAAGATACCTTGAAACATGAACACGTGGTATGCAGAAACGAATATGCTATAGATTTGAGGAGAAACTCCAACAGGAACTAAATTACACACAACTCTTCGTCTTACTAAAATCCTAGTCTCTTTACAAGTTTTCACTTACCTTAACCCATAAGTATATGAACCAGCACATTCAGTAGCGAACTTTAGTTTTAGAACAAAGAATATTACCTGCAATATTATAAATGAAATTAGGTTATCTGCTACTACCACAGACTTTGAAAGCCCCTTGTAGAAAATGAATTACAAAATAAACAAGATAAATTCAACACCTTTTTCTAGTACAAAAGAAAATAAAATCAACATTTTAACAAACACTTGGTGGGCATCCACCTATTTCATCCATCTCCATACTTAATTCAACTCTTTGTATTCCTATTCTTTCACTCACCTTCAAAACTTCATAGTCTCCATCAGGTACCTTTACAACCACAAAATCAATGTACAATTGAAGGAATTGATCGGCTAGAATTCACAACAATATTTTAGCAAAATAAAAATTCATATAAACTTGACTACCTCAAGTTTGTCGTGGATTTGGGTTATAACCATATATATGTAAAATTATCTAACAATTACTGGTATACGAATACATGTACATCATACAAACTCATCAAATACTTACATGATTCGATCTAATTATCTTCTTTAATATAATATCTGCTGCAATCGCTGCTTTGTTATGACAATTAAAGAAGATAAACCTGAAACGATTCATAGTCAATATCTTTGATAAAATCAGAAGTTATACATAATTAAAACTAAAAAACGTAGCATAAACGCACAAAATGACAAGGATGAAATCGGAAATTAATTGAATGACAAAATCACATGAAATTGAACTTTTAATTTCGAATGCACAAAGATATGAGTACCTTACCTCAATCACAGATGGCTTTCAACAGCTTATAACCCCAAAATCAAAAGGAAAATTTTGTATAAAACAACTACGCATAAAATGGAAATTGCTCAAGAATACGTGTTAGGGTTTATATCTATATTGACAGAGACGAAAGATAGAAGATTATATGATGGAATATGACTGAGAAATATTGATGATCAGTTAAAAGCATCGCTCGCTGTAAATTCGGAGAAACGTGGAGTGGTTTAGTATAACCCTCGGAGGAAAAACTGATTCGCGCAAAATAACTAAAAAGATGTAATATAGGACGGCTGAGATGTAATATAGGACGGCTGTGATGCACAGTCAACATGATCCAACACTTCATATTTATAGTCAATGAAAAAGGAAACTGACAGATGACGGTTGACTACTCCTAAGCCATAGTAAGGGAAAATTGATAATTAATTTGAACAATTAATTATCACTTAAAATATACATTTTAATTTTTACCCATTTAGAATAAACAAAACGAAATTAACCAGTGACGGAGCTTGACCGAGTTTTTTGAGGGGGCCAAAGTCATTTGACGTAAAAAAGTTATGCGATACACAGAATATCATTTTTGTTATGCAATACAATTAGGGGTGTTCAAATGGATGGATCGGTTCAAAACCGATCCGTATACATAAATCCAAATGGATTATGGTTTCAAAAATATAAATCCGGTCCATTCAAACAAATTCAAAAACCGAACCAATCCATCTGAATTATTATTTGGATGGATCGGTTTGGTTTTTGGATATCCAAACACATACATAAATATTTACAATATCTACTTAAAATATGTTAGATATTATAATAAAATTATACAAAATGGATGGTTCTCATTTGAATCTCCCAGTACATATACATATATATGTATATATATGTATATGTACATATACATATATATGTATATATATATATATATATATATATATATATATATATATATATATATATATATGTATATGTATATGTATATGTATATGTATACATATACATATACATATACATATGCATATACATATACATATATATATATATATATATATATATATATATATATATATATATATATATATATATATATATATATATATATATATATATATATATATATATAGTAGGTGGATCAAAAAAGAAAAGAATTTTGAGGGAGAAGGTGGAGAAGCATTTTGAACCAATCAATTTAAAATCATGTGGAAGGGCATATCGGTAATTGCCTTTTGATAATTAATTAAATCATCATTCAAAAGTTCAATATTAATGGCAGTTTTTTGTTTCCTTAATTTGTGGAGAATTAGTCTTCTACCACATCAATTTGCAGAGATCGATTCTCACTACTCTCCTATTATTTTTTTTCTTTAATTCTACTAATGTTCTTTGTTCAATATTTGAGAGATCCTTGTTCAATTCACTATTCGAGAGAATATATAATTGTTTCTCAAAATTGAAGAATTAATAAGGTAGTGTTGCGTTATTTTGGACCCACGATCAATTGGTTAATTTTTCTTTTATGATTTACTTTTCAGAATGTATTGATACGTAATATTAACTAACATGTATTAAAACAACTTGAAGGGTCAAATCTACATGTTTCATTCAACGTGTTTTTTATGTTGATTAACTTAGTCGGAAAATATATATAGCTATGATTCAGTGTATAAGTAAAGACAATGTTAATCTATTAATATAATTGGAATCGATTCAAAATTTAACAAATATGATTCCAAAATTTATACCATTGATTCACAAAATTGTAACTATGATTTAGTTGTTCATAATGTTATATTTTTTTCATTGATTCGCGAAATCTTACTATGATTCAGTTGTTAGTATAATAGTGATTCACCATTTTTATTTAGTTGTTAGTATTATAATAGTGTACTTCAATTGTTCACATAATGATTCCGTTTTTTATTATGCAACAATGATTCACCATTTTCAAATGTTGTGTAATTTAGCATTGAATTAATGATACACAATAGTGATTCCTTGTTATTGTACTAAATATAACAAATGAATCATCATTGAAAGATTATAAAATAAAAGAAACCGAGATTCACAATGAGCGTAGTTGATGATGGACACAATTTAATTTTAACGAAAAAAAGAGTAATAAAAGGTAGGGTGGGGTTCAAATGAGAATATGAATTTGTGTGAGAATGAGGGAACCAATGATATTGTGCCATGTGTACAAAGAGAATGCTCCACATGTACAAAACCCATTTACCCCAACATCAATTATCTCACAAATGACAAATCGAAAAATTATGAAATTGCACCATTAAATTCAGCGTTTTCTCATCTTCGATTTGCCGTCCCTCAAGGCATACTTTCGACGAGTTTTTTTTCCATCTTTTTTGGTGGGTTTCACATTTAATAACCCTAAACCCTAAACCCTGCTAAACCCTAACCCTAAACCCTGCTAAACCCTAACCCTAAACCCTGCTAAACCCTAACCTGGAATCCTAAATCCTAAACCCTAAACCCTAAACCCTAACCCTAACCACAAATCAAATGTACAACCAATAACTAACACATGTGTTACTAATTTGTAAAACCCACCAAAAAATAAAAAACAAAAGTTGTCAAAAGTATGCCTTGAGAGACAGCAAATCGAAAAGGAGAAAACGCTGAATTTTATGGTGCAATTTTCATAATTTTTCGACTTACCGTTTGTGAGATATTTGAGTTTCAAAAATATGGGGGAAATGAGTAATTGATGAAAATGAGTGGTTGAGATTGATTCCCCTATTCTCACTCAAAATTGATGTACTCATTTGAACTCTACTCATAAAAGGTAAATAAATACATTAAATAACTCCACTTTAATTGGGGAAGATTCGTTGAAACAGTCCTCTACTCGTACACAGTAAATGACGCCTATGACTTTTCATTGCAAAAGTCCCTTTTACCCTTCTAGAATTATTAAAATATAATGTAAAAGTCAATAATATTGAACCATTGATTATTCAATCTAAGGGTCTGCTCCTGAGTTTATTATTGAAGAGAAAAGAAAAGAGGTGGAAAGAAGAAAATAATAATTTGTGTTCCTAAGATTTTTCACCAAAATGAAAAGAAGAGAAGTGGAAAGATTATTCTTAAAAGTTTTCTTTCCTAACTTTCTTCTCAAAAATGGGAAGATTTCGAGAGAAGGAAGAATATGTCTAAAATTTACATCTCTTCCTTTCTTTTCTATCCAAAATCCGGAACACAAAACCAAATATTACACTTCTTTTCTCTTCTTTCACTTTCTATTCTCTTCTTTCGAATAATAACTCGGGAGCGGGCCCTAAGGGTCTGTAACATCCCAAATTTCAGGAATTTAATATTGCACACGGATATATTTTTATTACGAAATATTATTATGTAGATAATAAAATACGAAAGAAAACGTAAATGGTTTTATTAGTTCCAGACTGTAGGAAATAAAGGGGATAAAATTATGCAGTAATAATATATATGTACGTACGGTTTTAACAGGAGAATTATCTCCTTTATTCCAAAGCCTTCCAGACACAAAAATAAAACCACAGGGACGATCTTAGCTTCAATTCTTCTTCTTTAATTCTTGATTCAAGTGTTCTATTCATCACTACAAATCATCAAGAACATCATGTAAGTGATTCTTTTTCATGTTCTAACCTAGAAAATGGGTTTTTAGGGGTTTTGTTAAATTGATGAAATTAATTACGAAATTAGGGTTAGAAATTGTTAGAATTGTTGTTTATAAGTGTAATAGAGCTTTATAGTAATCATATAATATGTTGAAAGTGATTTCTTTATGATTTAAATCTAGGGTTTTGAGTTTTCATGGGGCATTTAAGGGTTAATGGTTCTAATTCAAAAATTAGGGTTTGAATATGATTAAACTAGTGTTAATTAGTGTTTTGATAATGATTGTTAACTATGTTTCACCATGAAAGTGATTAATTTGAACTATGTTAGTAGTATTCAAAGTGGGTTTTTATGAAGATTATAAAATTAGTGATTTTCATATGAGCTAAAGTATCTAACATGATGAATTGATGTTAAGTTAGTGTTTTATAATCATTGATAATGATATAATATGATGCAAATTATGACTTAGTGTTAATAGGTGATTTTAGAGTTTTACTAAAAATGTATGAATTAGTGTAATAAGCTTAATAAGGTGATTAATGATGTAATTAGAGTATGATTATAAAGGTGAAACGTGAATTAGAATAGTGAAAGCTTAAAAGTGATCATGTGATGTGGTTGGAGTGTGGGTGATTAAAGAATTAAAACAAGTGTAATCAAAGTGGGGGAGGAGTTTTATGTGATTCAAAGATTTATGATTGTTAGTGTCTAAAAGTGTCGTTATGTGTTATGTATGATTATGTAGGTGTTGAAGACATGGAGAGCTTTCGATGGTAAAATCGTCATCTAAGAGATTGTGGTGAGTGATATGGGGGTTAAACAGGTGATTCGGTTGTGTAAGTATCGGCTAGCTTGCGGGCTAGAGGTTTGCACAACCATGAAAGAAGTTAATTGTTTATGTTTGTTTGTTCATATTCTTTGTTTATAATTGTTTATTTATATTAATTGCTTAAATTAGTTGTTGTATTAAATTTCTTAATTGTGCTTAATTATTATATGTTTAATTGTTACTTGGTAAGAAAAGTGGTGATTATCTCATTAGTTTGATGTTAGCCGAATAGTGAGTATGCCACTAGTTTAAAGGTAAAGGAAAAAGAATTGGTTGAGAATTATGATGAATAGTATATGATTCGATTGTGTTGGATCCGCATTGCTTCCGAGCAAGAGGCTACACAATCGGGTGGAAGATGACTTGTCGATATATGTGGATTAAATAGTGATTATGTGATGAACAGTGTATGAATTGATTATATGTGTTTCCGGATAGCTTCCGAGCTAAAGGATCATACAATCAAGTGGAAGTTGTTGTTAAATGTTTTGTTTCCTATGTATGTGTTTAAGATTATGTTAAAAGTTGTTGTTGATTAGTGTTTTGATTGTTGTTGGTTAAATTATGTGGAATGATCATGTGTAAAGATTCATTGGTGATCAGGGAGTTAACTACAGTTAACATAGTGTTCAGTGTTCAAAGCTCAGTGATTTTGTGCTTATGTAATTGTATTGATATGTGTTAAGTGTTATGTGGATTGCTTGTTTAATTACCTGTGCACTCACTAAGTGGTTGTGCTTACCCCGTTGATGATTCATGTTGTAGGTTGATGAGTTGGTATAGATACGTGGATAGAGAATGTGCACATGGTATTGACGTGGATATGGAGCTAGCTATGTGGTTAGAATATGTTTCATTCTTTTGAATTGTTGTTTTGATGATCAATTTTGTAAATCGCCCAATTATGATTTTAAAGAGTAAAGTGTATAACGATTGATGTAGTTATGTTTTAAAGAGTCAAAACATGTTGTGGGTTGAATTAGGGAAGTGATTGGTGTTAAATATGGTTGTTTTGGTTAAACGGGTCGAGAGTGTCAAAATGGGTCAGATATGTGGTTGTGTGTGAAAAGAATTGTTTAGATCTTAAATGAAAGTGAATCAATGGTCAAATGTGTTCGCTAAGTTTGTTTTCAAGTGTCAAGTGGGTATGCCAAAGGGTTAAGTTAGAGACCATGTGGTTTGGGATTTGATATGTTCACCATAGTGGCCGAAATGGCACTAAATTGGTGATACGTCCAGATTTGTCGATTTCGTGAATTTTGGAAAAATGTAAAAATAGAAAGTTTCGTTTTGTCAATGTGGAGGTGCATGTAAAATTTCAGAGTTTAAGTGTTTACGAGTGAAAAGATATGCGGGTTTATATTTGGTAAAAAATTTGAGTCTGTGGGGAACAGGCTTGTTCTAGCCTAAAACAAGCTTGTTCTAGCTAAAACAAGGTTGTTTTACCTACCTGTACTACATGGCTGGTAAATTGCATACCCCGTTCTCTTGTTTTGGGTCAAAAAGTAAAGATGAGAATACGGTATCAAATATACGAGATGTGGGACCGAGCTGTGGGAACCGAAAAAAAAAAAATTCTCGAGTTTTGGGGTGTTTCAGGGTCACAAGTCCTTCTCCCCTTTCTCTCAAAAATTTATCTTCTCTATGGATCCAAATCCTATATATATACATACACTAGTGCAATGACCCGTGATTACACGGGTTTTATTTAAAAAAATAAAGTTATAAGTTTATTTTAGAAGGAAAAAAATGTAAAAATATAGTTCAATTTTTGCTTAGCTTTACATATTGCTTCAACTCTACACAAAAAGGACACACAACGAACTATGACCCGGATTTTGGAACATTGAAGCAAAACTCAATGCATATTTAGATCTATATATTTCACGGGTCATATTTAGAACCATGAGTAACTATATATTTAGAGCTATAAATTTGTTTATATTCATATGAATGAAACAAAAGTTAAAAGATACAACAACAAAAATTTCGTCTTACATTACGATTAAACAAAAGAAATATTAAAAGATACAAAGAAATCGAAGTTCCATTACTTTGATATGAACTTTTCTTTTTCTTTGTTTTCCTCAAATGAAAGTAGCAGGAGTTGAATGACAGCCTTATAGACAGCAAGAAAAAAAGAAAGTAGAAGTACTTTCAAATAAGTTCTTTAATAACCTCAAGGGCTATGAATATTCAAACTACTATTCCAAAAGATGGAAAAATTAACCTGATACTCTAAACAAATTGATCATGCTATCAACTTGAGCAACTTGTCCTTTTTCAGATGGTTTGATATCCTTACAGTAACGTATTCTTTAAACTTCCGGTAAAAGCCTTCAACACCAAACCTGCTTGCAACAAAAGAAAAGAACCCAAACAGAAGACACCTTATCGAACAACATCAACCACCCGAACTGCATCCTACAAGAAGACCCGAACCATTATAAAAACCCACCTGCAATGTTCTTCAAGTTACTCCATGGAACTGCCTTATCCCTTGCTGAAAACCATATATTCATACATAAGCTACTGCCACCTAAACTAAAGAATTCGCAGTTCAGGTTATGCCAACTTCATAATGGAAGCAGCCCAAGTGGCTCCATTTATACAATCTTACATACAATGTATACAATTTTAAATGTAATGACCAATGGTAACACTTATATGACACAAGTATATATACAACAATAAAAAAAATCTAAAATTTGAAAGAAAATTCATCAAATCCTTTGCCTTTTCATCTAGATATATAAAACATACCCATCAACATAGAGAGCAGCAAAAGTTAAAACTAAGAAACTAAAATGAAGAAGATACTTATTAAAAATTGTAACACCCTCAAATTTAACGATTTGCGGAAGCATACATTGGGTGTTACTAATCAATATACAAAGCACAAGATTTATAGTAAACAACCTCTAAATGAGACGTTTCGAAAAGGTTTCATAAATAATAATCGTTTGAAAACCGTAGGTTTTCGTATACAAAAATGTAGTTCCCTAGAGTCCGCGCGTATAGCGGGAGATTCTATTACATAATCATAATATACAAAAGATAATGCTAAGAATCTCCGTTAAATGCAAAGTAGAAATCATGCGACTCTAACTAGTGTCCAAGGGTGGTCCTACTCCGTCTGTGTACCTGAGATACAAAGCTAAAAAGTGTCAACCAAAAAGGTTGGTGAATCTCACAGGTTAGAATTAAGTACGTGTTATGAACCACAAGTATGTACCCGTATTGCTATCAAGCAAAGTAAGTAAATCAGTAAATCAGTACAGTGCCATGAGCTCATAAGTTGAAGCTTAACCGTGTAGTGTGAATATATCACGTACCCCCGTGAGTGCTATCCGCACACTCGTATGTAACAAATACTAATATGTCTGTTTCTACGTGTAAATCAGTACGTGGTGGCGCTACCACCCCAGACAGGGATTGTCAGTCCCAAATGGATCCATCTATTAGTAATCGCGCTTAAGTCCATAACTAACAACTTACGATTAGGAGGCTTTCAGTGGATAAAAGTAACTCATGCGTTTGTTTGTAATCAGTAATGTTTTCAGTTCAGTACATTGTGTTCATACGTAAAACAGTTGCTAAGTATCTCACCCCAAAGTATAAAACAGTAAAAGTGGGGCTGTAAGACTCACCTGAGTCTGGTAATAAGCCATAGCAAATAGCAAGTAGTAAAATATAGCCAGTAGGTTCTCCGAACCCGTAACCTTCAAATGCCTATTCATATGAAGTTATGTAAGTATGCGTCTCACGAGACGTTTCGTTTAGTTGTACACAACTAGTATAGCCGATGTTTGTCCGTATGTTTGTAATTGTTCGTTTGTTTGAAAAACATGTTTGGGCCCGTTGGTGACTTAGTTGAAACGTTAATCTCGACATTTATATACTTATTTGAATTGTTATGCTTGAAAAACATGTTTCAATGTACCTTAGATGTTATATCGTATAGTCGTTGGAAGTCCGAAATGTATAACACTTAACTTGGAATTTATTTGTGAATCTGCTGTGTTTTGCGACACAAAATGCGACACTAAAGTTGTCATGCGACACAAGGGTTGTGTCGCATGAAGGACGCGACACAAGAGCCCTGCGACACAGTGGTTGTGTCGCCAAAAGGTTGCGATGCTAATTCAATAGCGACATAAAGGTTGTGTCGTATAAAATACGACATAGTATGCGACATAGAGTGCGACACAATATTGTGTCGCAAAGGTTACGACACCAAAGGATTGGTACGACACAAGGTGCGACACAAATGGGTTTATGCGACACAGTATGCGACACAAGGCTTGTGTCGCATGTATGAACACCAGCCCAGAAACTTTCGGGTTTCCAGAATTTTCGACCAAAAACGCAAATCTAACCCATTTTTTAGTTATAAAATCGTGTATTCTTCATGTATTAGGTTATATCTAAGTTGTGTACACATCAAAACATCAAAACATTACACCAAATTGAATAGATCTAAGATTTTAGAAATTTCTTACTTTTGCAAATCGAGCTAGATGAAGGATGAAACGATGAAAACGGTCTTGATATTCTTGCTCCACTCGTGATGGTGATTCCGAATATGTAATTTTCGTGGTCGGGATTTGATTCCGAAAATTTGGTGTGAATTGAGGTTGAGAGAGTTTGGTTTGTGTGTGTTTTTGTGATAATGAAAAATGAAAGAGAAAAGTGGGTGTGGGGTGGGGTTTGGCTGATCCACCAAGGAAGGAGGGGGAAAATACTCTCCAAAACAAAGTGTTGACTCCGTGTCCTAATCGTTTAATCACTAGTTTTTAATATTTAACCAAACGTTTATATTCTTAAAACGTAACTAAAGTATTTAAATAAAAATACTTTGAAATTAATAGTAAAACATTTGTCGCAATATTTTAATTATTAATTCGCGTTTATTACGTTTTGTTGCGTTAGTTAAAATGTCGTCACGATAATATATAAATAATGCTCATTCGGTTGCGTATTTTATATAACAAAATACGTTCTCACAATAAAAGAAAATTTCTGTCACCAACGTCCAAGTAAACTGTGTCGGACTCCGTCCGGTTAATTCGCACGATTTATCCAAATCGCGTAAGTACACACACATATATATAAATCACCTTATATATATATATATACAAAAAGAGCCTGTAATTAGTCCTATTACATACTAATTACAACTAGTTACAAACAATTAGGCGTAATTAATTATCCTAATTATGCAGGTGTTACATTCTCCCCTTGTTAAAGAAATTTCGTCCCGAAATTAGCTTGAGTGCACGGACGGTGCGTTATCTGGGAAAAGATGTGGGTATTTCAGTCGCATTTGGTCTTCCCGTTCCCAGGTGAACTCAGGGCCGCGCCTAGAATTCCACTTGACCTTTACGATGGGAATACGACTCTGTTTTAGTTGTTTGACCTCGCGGTCCAGGATTTCCATAGGTTCCTCGACAAAATGAAGTTTATCATCGATTTGAATTTCGTCGAGCGGTATAACCAGTGTCTCGTCAGACAGACATTTCTTCAAGTAGAAATGTGGAATGTGTTGTGAACGCTGCTAAGCTCAGCAGGAAGTTGCAGGCGGTATGCCACCGGACCAATCTTTTCAAGGATTTCGAATGGTCCGATGTATCTAGGATTTAGTTTGCCTCTTTTTCTGAATCGAATGACACCTTTCCACGGTGCCACTTTGAGAAGTACCTTGTCCCCTACTTGGAACTCAAGGTGTTTGCGTCTCATGTCAGCATAGCTTTTCTGACGATCACGCGCGGCTTTTAGTCGGTTTTGTATGCCGACGATCTTTTCAGTTGTTTCATGTATGATTTCTGGACCGGTGAGTTGTGTATCCCCCACCTCAGTCCAACAGATAGGTGACCGGCACTTACGACCGTACAGTGCCTCGAAGGGTGCAGCCTTTATGCTGGTGTGATAACTGTTGTTGTACGAGAACTCGCACAACGGTAAGTGATTTTCCCAGTTTTTACCGAAGTCAACTACGCAGGCTCGTAGCATGTCTTCCAGTGTTTGTATGGTTCGTTCGCTCTGGCCATCGGTTTGAGGATGGTAAGCCGTACTTATATCCAGACGAGTACCAAGAGATTTTTGCAGTGACTGCCAGAAGCGAGAAGTAAATCGAGCATCTCGGTCGGAGATGATTGAGATGGGCACGCCGTGTCTTGACACGATTTCTTTCAGGTAGATCCGTGTCAAACGTTCCATCTTATCAGTTTCCTTGATGGCTTGAAAATGAGCAGATTTAGTGAGTCGGTCAACGATCACCCAAATGGTATCGCAACCGTTAGAAGTTTTCGGGAGTTTAGTAATGAAATCCATGGTGATCTGCTCCCATTTTCATTGTAGTATTTCGGGTTGTTGTAGCAAACCGGAAGGTTTCTGGTGTTCAGCTTTAACTTTAGAACAAGTAAGACACTTGCCAACATAGGTTGCAATGTCAGCTTTCATGTTGGGCCACCAATACATTTCCTTGATGCCGTGATACATTTTGTCGGCACCGGGGTGTATAGAGTATTTAGACTTGTGAGCTTCATCCATCACCAAGTCTCGCAGGTTCCCAAAACTTGGTACCCAGATTCGATTCGAGAAGTATTTGGCCCCGTTGGGTTTGGTTTCAAATTGTTTGTCCATGCCCCGCAAGGCCTCGTTTATCACGTTTTCTGGTTTGAGTGCTTCGAGTTGAGCGGTGAGAGTTTGATTGATGAGGTCGTTGTGAATGGTCATACCGAGAGCTCGAACTCGAAGTGGTTTCACTCGTTCTTTTCGGCTTAAAGCATCGGCGACAACATTCGCCTTGCCTGGATGATAGCGAATTTCGCAATCGTAATCAGTAAGCAATTCGACCCATCGACGTTGCCTCATGTTGAGATCCTTTTGATCGAAGATATGTTGGAGACTTTTACGGTCAGTAAAGATTGTACACTTGGTACCGTATAAGTAGTGTCTCCAGATTTTTAGAGCGAATACAACAGCCCCCAACTCTAGGTCATGGGTTGTGTAATTCTTTTCGTGGACCTTGAGTTGTCGAGAGGCGTAAGCGATGACTTTGTCTCGTTGCATCAACACGCAACCAAGACCTTGGTGCGAAGCATCGCAGTATACCACGAAGTCATCGTTGCCTTTGGGTAAGGATAAGATGGGTGCACTGCAGAGTTTCTGTTTTAGTAGCTGAAAAGCCGACTCCTGTTTGTCAGTCCAATCGAACTTCTTTTCCTTTTGAGTCAGTGCAGTGAGAGGTAAGGCTATTTTCGAAAAACTCTCAATGAACCGCCTGTAGTATCCGGCGAGTCCTAAGAATTGGCGTACCTCGGTCGGTGTTGTAGGTGCTTGCCAGCACTTGATAGCCTCGATTTTTGAAGGATCGACATGAATCCCTTGATTGTCAATGACGTGTCCAAGGAATTGAACGGTTTGCATCCAAAACTCACACTTAGAGAATTTGGCGTATAACTCTTCGTGTTTGAGCAGCTCTAGGACGGTTTTCAAGTGTTGCGCGTGTTCTTGTTCAGTGCGCGAGTAAATCAAGATGTCATCGATAAAGACGATAACAAACTTGTCAAGGTAAGGTTTGCACACCCGATTCATAAGGTCCATGAATACAGCCGGTGCGTTATTTAAGCCGAAGGGCATCACTTGGAATTCATAATGCCCGTAGCGAGTTCGGAAAGCAGTTTTTGGGATGTCATCGTCACGAACTCGGAGTTGGTGATAACCTGACCGTAGATCGATCTTTGAGTAGAAACTCGACCCCTGAAGTTGGTCAAACAGGTCATCAATGCGAGGAAGTGGGTAACGGTTCTTGACAGTTAATTTGTTGAGTTCACGGTAGTCGATGCACATGCGGAAAGAACCGTCTTTCTTTTTCACAAACAGGACCGGAGCTCCCCAAGGTGAGGAACTTGGTCGAATAAATCCCTTGTCCAGGAGTTCCTGTAACTGAGTAGACAACTCCTGAAGTTCGGATGGGGCTAGTCGGTAAGGGGCTCGTGCCACGGGTGCTGCGCCGGGCACAAGATCAATAGAGAATTCGACTTGTCTAGTTGGCGGTAGGCCAGGCAAGTCTTCAGGAAAGACTTCTGGGAAGTCTCGAACAATAGGCACATCCTCAAGTCGCTTCTCCACCGACTTTTTCTCCATTACGTGTGCGAGGATTGCCTGGTACCCTTTTCTCAAGTATTTTCGGGTTTTCATGCAAGAAATGATATTTATTCTCGTCCCACCGGTCTCCCCTTGTATGCTCAAAGTTCCACCGGTGACGAGAGGAATGCGTACAATTTTCTCAAAACAAACGATTTCGGCTCGGTGCTTGGACAACCAATCCATACCGACGATGATGTCAAAGCTGCCGATTTCGACAGGTATCAAGTCAATGGAAAAGAGCTCGTTAGCTAAGTTTAGAGTGCAATTAGGTATCACACTGTCGGCCTCAATAAGTTTTCCGTTTGCCAATTCTACAGTGTACTTAGAATCTAAGGCAATAGGTGTAGCGTCAAGTAGGGGATAAAACTCATCAGAAATAAAGCTCTTATCAGCACCAGTATCGAATAATACAGATGCAGTCAAGTTGTTGAGAAGAAACGTACCCGTGACCACATTCGGGTCTTGACGGGCTTCCCCAGATTTCAGCACGAAAGCTCTTCCTCGAGCATTGTTGTTGTTCTTGTTGTTGTTGTTATTCAGCTTCGGGCAGTCTTTCTTGAAATGCCCCGTACCGTTGCACCCATAACAAGTCTTTGGTGCCGAGGTGTTGGTGTCAGTGGTGTTTGATCTACAATCCTTAGCCAAGTGTCCAAATCTCTTACACTTGCTATAGGGACACGAACCATGGTGGTGTCGTTGGCACTTTGAGCAATAGGGCTTGGTTCCCTTGTACGCTCCCTTGTCATCAGAACTGGAGGTGTAGGCTTTAATGGTCTCAGGTTTCTTGGTTTGGTGGTTGTTGTGGTTGTCGGACCATTTTCTTTTATTGCTGTTGGAGGATGGAGTGGGTGGTTCTGGGTCCTCGTTCATGGCTAGAAGTTCATGGGCCAACCGAATGGCACCGTGAAGGGTGGTTTGGTTTGATGAGGCGACATTTCCCCGGACGGGTTCCGGGAGGCCGCGGATGTACTTCTTAATCTTGTCGGGTTCAGTACCTGCCATAGCTGGGCGAAGGACGGTGAGTTGTTGGAATCTGATGGTGTATCCAACGATATCAGTTCCTTGCACTTTTAAGTTCCAGAACTCTTCGTCCAGCTTGTGAAGTTGTTCGGACGGGCAATACTCATCCGTGAGCATTTTCTTCAGATCCTCCCAAGGGAGTAGATAAGCGGTGTCAATCCCCACGGACTGGGTATAGGAATTCCACCAAGAGAGGGCACCATCTTCGAGGGTGCAGGTGGAGAATTTGACTTTGTCGTCCTCCGCACATTTGCTGATGCGGAAAACGGATTCCATCTTTTCGAACCATCTGATAAGTCCGATGGCTCCTTCGGCCCCCTTGAAGCTCAAGGGTTTGCAGTTTTGAAAATCCTTGTATGAACAAGGTTTAGCAGCAGGGGTTTCAGCGGCATCGCTGTTTCTTGTGGAGTTTGGTGGAGTATTCCGAGCCAAGGCTTCAGTAACAGCCTGGGTTATGAGTGACGTGATCTGAGCATCAGTGTAAGGTCTTGACTTTGGCGGCATGACTCTTCAATAAAAGAAATGAAGATACATGAGATTTTCTAAGAAAGTTGTATTTATTTCAGATGTACATGTATAAAGGTGGTAATACATAACATCTATATGACAAAGGATTATGGCAATTAATATGAGTCGAAACAGCAAGGAATATTTAATAGATGATACGAGTTCAAAGGTTACATCCTACGGATGTGTTACAAAAGATGTCGGGAATTGTTACATCCGACTGGAACATAGAGTAGTGCTTAGATAGTTACTAGATTACAGGATAGTTTACAAAACAAAGACTATGCTAGTCTTAACGTAGGTTAATCTGCTCCATCATTTCAATGAGACGATCCACAGTGTTGGCAAGTCTGCTGGCTTGCCGAGCATTGTCTTCAGCTAATGCTAGTCGCTGTACCAATCCACGGGTATATTCTTCCGTTTCCCGTGCGCGTTGTTCACACTCATCAAGTCTGTGTTTCAAAAGAGCGGTTTCCACGCTTATCTCCACCACTTTGTTGAAAAGAACGTCCACATTATTAACGGTGGTTTCGTGATCCTCGGTGACTTGTTCGATGCGTTCAAGAGATGTAATTCGCCAGTTTTCGTTGGTTTCTTGCAACACTACATCCATGGTGCGAAGTCGTTGCTCGTGTTGGTTCACCCTAGCAGCTAAGGCCGGCAAGGTGAAGTGAGTGGGGTACGGGCCAGCTCGAGGCAACCTGTTGTTCCTCCTTGCTACCCTCGGGTTCTGCGACCCGGATTGAGAACGAGATGAATCGGATGGAATGTTTGCCATTTCTGAGACAAAGCGTTAGTAAGATTGAGGCCTATATTCATATAGTTACTATATAATATAGCCTATTGAGTGTCTAGCATAAACATGTTTAAGGCTCGGTTCTCTCGAGGTCAGAGTCTTCTATTGTACCCTGTTCAGCCATAACCCCTTTCAGATCTTACATCGTCTTTGCTTAATTGTACATAGTTGATCAGGCTATGTTAAATTAAACTCGTATGATGTAATCACTGAACCAGTTATACCTAATAAGGGATACTGCCTAATGGTCATAGTCTAGGCTCACTAAATGCAACCTAGTTCACTATAACCTTAGGCTCTGATACCAATCTGTAACACCCTCAAATTTAACGATTTGCGGAAGCATACATTGGGTGTTACTAATCAATATACAAAGCACAAGATTTATAGTAAACAACCTCTAAATGAGACGTTTCGAAAAGGTTTCATAAATAATAATCGTTTGAAAACCGTAGGTTTTCGTATACAAAAATGTAGTTCCCTAGAGTCCGCGCGTATAGCGGGAGATTCTATTACATAATCATAATATACAAAAGATAATGCTAAGAATCTCCGTTAAATGCAAAGTAGAAATCATGCGACTCTAACTAGTGTCCAAGGGTGGTCCTACTCCGTCTGTGTACCTGAGATACAAAGCTAAAAAGTGTCAACCAAAAAGGTTGGTGAATCTCACAGGTTAGAATTAAGTACGTGTTATGAACCACAAGTATGTACCCGTATTGCTATCAAGCAAAGTAAGTAAATCAGTAAATCAGTACAGTGCCATGAGCTCATAAGTTGAAGCTTAACCGTGTAGTGTGAATATATCACGTACCCCCGTGAGTGCTATCCGCACACTCATATGTAACAAATACTAATATGTCTGTTTCTACGTGTAAATCAGTACGTGGTGGCGCTACCACCCCAGACAGGGATTGTCAGTCCCAAATGGATCCATCTATTAGTAATCGCGCTTAAGTCCATAACTAACAACTTACGATTAGGAGGCTTTCAGTGGATAAAAGTAACTCATGCGTTTGTTTGTAATCAGTAATGTTTTCAGTTCAGTACATTGTGTTCATACGTAAAACAGTTGCTAAGTATCTCACCCCAAAGTATAAAACAGTAAAAGTGGGGCTGTAAGACTCACCTGAGTCTAGTAATAAGCCGTAGCAAATAGCAAGTAGTAAAATATAGCCAGTAGGTTCTCCGAACCCGTAACCTTCAAATGCCTATTCATATGAAGTTATGTAAGTATGCGTCTCACGAGACGTTTCGTTTAGTTGTACACAACTAGTATAGCCGATGTTTGTCCGTATGTTTGTAATTGTTCGTTTGTTTGAAAAACATGTTTGGGCCCGTTGGTGACTTAGTTGAAACGTTAATCTCGACATTTATATACTTGTTTGAATTGTTATGCTTGAAAAACATGTTTCAATGTACCTTAGATGTTATATCGTATAGTCGTTGGAAGTCCGAAATGTATAACACTTAACTTGGAATTTATTGGTGAATCTGCTGTGTTTTGCGACACAAAATGCGACACTAAAGTTGTCATGCGACACAAGGGTTGTGTCGCATGAAGGACGCGACACAAGAGCCCTGCGACACAGTGGTTGTGTCGCAAAAAGGTTGCGATGCTAATTCAATAGCGACATAAAGGTTGTGTCGTATAAAATACGACATAGTATGCGACATAGAGTGCGACACAATATTGTGTCGCAAAGGTTACGACACCAAAGGATTGGTACGACACAAGGTGCGACACAAATGGGTTTATGCGACACAGTATGCGACACAAGGCTTGTGTCGCATGTATGAACACCAGCCCAGAAACTTTCGGGTTTCCAGAATTTTCGACCAAAAACGCAAATCTAACCCATTTTTGAGTTATAAAATCGTGTATTCTTCATGTATTAGGTTATATCTAAGTTGTGTACACATCAAAACATCAAAACATTACACCAAATTGAATAGATCTAAGATTTTAGAAATTTCTTACTTTTGCAAATCGAGCTAGATGAAGGATGAAACGATGAAAACGGTCTTGATATTCTTGCTCCACTCGTGATGGTGATTCCGAATATGTAATTTTCGTGGTCGGGATTTGATTCCGAAAATTTGGTGTGAATTGAGGTTGAGAGAGTTTGGTTTGTGTGTGTTTTTGTGATAATGAAAAATGAAAGAGAAAAGTGGGTGTGGGGTGGGGTTTGGCTGATCCACCAAGGAAGGAGGGGGAAAATACTCCCCAAAACAAAGTGTTGACTCCGTGTCCTAATCGTTTAATCACTAGTTTTTAATATTTAACCAAACGTTTATATTCTTAAAACGTAACTAAAGTATTTAAATAAAAATACTTTGAAATTAATAGTAAAACATTTGTCGCAATATTTTAATTATTAATTCGCGTTTATTACGTTTTGTTGCGTTAGTTAAAATGTTGTCACGATAATATATAAATAATGCTCGTTCGGTTGCGTATTTTATATAACAAAATACGTTCTCACAATAAAAGAAAATTTCTGTCACCAACGTCCAAGTAAACTGTGTCGGACTCCGTCTGGTTAATTCGCACGATTTATCCAAATCGCGTAAGTACACACACATATATATAAATCACCTTATATATATATATATACAAAAAGAGCCTGTAATTAGTCCTATTACATACTAATTACAACTAGTTACAAACAATTAGGCGTAATTAATTATCCTAATTATGCAGGTGTTACAAAAATGAAGTAGATTAAAAATGTATTATGTTTAATACCTTCTAACTCACTTTGCCATATACTAAATGACCCACCCATTTTGCCATCACTCATAAAAATTAGAGAATGTAATTTTTATAGGAATAATTGCATCCTTACACTCTCATACATTTAAAACTTGGTGTTAAGAATGGCATACCGAGCTCCATATTACACCCGCACAACTTTCCTAATCAGTAATCAGAACCAAACATTTCGTTATAAACTTCCCCATGAAAATCAAATAAAAACCAATCTCCTCAAAGTAACCACAACCGATTTTTATTAAGACATATCAACTCATTAAATCAATAGAAAGAAAAAGGTAGTAAGATATCTGATGCCTTCCCCAAATTGTATGCTGTCATTCTAGGAATACGTAATGTATTGGTTTACTATACGTGCTAGCAGTACTATTCTTAGTTTAACCCCATATAATTCTGCATTCATTCACGTGAATGACAAAAACGACATTTAAATATCTCAATCTATATTACGTTACTGATTTTCATTTTCTCAAAACATACAAAAACATATATCTATTCTTCACATGTATTTGTCTTTCAAAAGTTAATAGCAAGTGTCAATCTTCCACATATAAGGTATACATAATAAAGCTACTGTAAGCATTAATACCTAATTGAAAATAACTATAAGTTAAAACTCACCAAATTAATCAAAATTAGAATAGAACAGAGATATACCAAGCCATGGCCTTCGTGTAATGAAGAAATTTGCAGCTCTTAACTATGAGGCCGATTCAAGCGCATCGACAATACTTATATTATTCTTTATCTTCAGGCTATAAGCGGCAAATCAAAAATACGCACCTAATAAACTGAAATGGAGTTAGTGATATCAATACAAATCCAGATGGACTTAAACATACCGGATAGACTTCTAAAATACAATATGAAGTAAACACAATTAACTTAGTAGTAAAAAAATAAAAAATTCATGGCAAAAAACACACTATTCATTTCTTTTAAGTTTCATGATTAAATGCAGGCCGTCCAAATGATTCCACCAAACTATGCCTACATAAAAGAAATGGCAATGATAAGTGTTTAAATTATTGATAAACAGCAAAAAGTCAAATAAATCTAAGTACTCAACCATTTAATCAAAGAACTTAGAAGGTTCTATACATTAACGGACTTGGACAATTTTGGCCAAAAGCTAAAGAAGATAATACCAACCTCATATGCTTGCTGCAAAAAGATTGATGCAAGGCATTTAAGATTGATGGATGATCAAAAGCTGGTTGATGAGAAATGTGTATACAGTCGATGACATCCCCATCTGGGTCCTGTTAGATAATACACAAAAAAAAATATAATTCAACAATTAATTTCATGAAAATAAATAATACTACTGTACCAAATTCTCACAAGAAGATTAAAATTAGTGCTCCTGTAAGAAGATTAAATTAGTGCTCCTATAAGAAGATTAAAATCAACACAAATTGTAGCTAATAAGAATATGAACACATTTGGGTATCCTTCAGCTACTTAACACTTGAATAAAGGGTACCTTGAAATAAAAAATTAAAAATTAGAAATTAAGATTTAGCAAACCTGAATGTTTTAACAGGGGCTTTATTGAGGCGTTTTAAGTGCTTATAAAGTTGAAGCTTCTGTCTAAAAGCTAGTGGGCTTCTACCAACAACACCCCCCAAAATCATCAAAATTAACATTAACAGAACCCCTCTTACTCCTCCATTAAACCCTATTCTCTTCCTGCTTCTGCTAACATACGCATCTGCCATTCTTGCAAAAACTTTAAAGCAAGATATAACCTCAAAAGGAAATGGAAGATAAAAACAACTCTTTTATCTGCTTCTGTTAATTAGAAAGAATCCTTGGAACCGTTTAAGTCAGGAACATCATGTCAGACTCGTTGATTGGTAGGATCATATAACACCAATTGGAATCTTACGTGAATCGTTAGAAAAGAGCTTCAAATAAATTGAGATATTCAGAATGACCATAAACACAAACCTTACATAATGCGACGGGTGTTCACCTCTCAAATATTTTGTTATAATACTGGCCCAAAATCTGCAAATATCACGTTAATGAAACATAAACACTCGAAAAATGATATAAGATTCGAAACCTACTAAATGATGAAAACCGAAGAAACCCTAAAAATTATTATTACCTTGAACATGACAGGTAGGAGATCGCAGAGAAAGAAGATGTTGTGTCGATGAAGAAGAAATGAAGAAATGGTTCAATACTACAATTGTGGTGGCGGCATGGAGATAGGGGCATCTGGCGAATGAAAGGGTATTTTTGGGCGGTGGCTAGTGAATGAAACCACATGAATCGAGTAGGTTTTTTAGTATTTGATTTTGAATTCAAATATGAAAGCAGTTATATTATCGATAGAAAATGATTGGAAGGAAAGGGGCGGTAGAAAATTGAGTAGCTCGAGAGGAGAGGGTATATACACAGGAGATGTGAGAGAATAATAATCAGGGTATCTTGAAATTTTCAATAAAATCATACTGTATCTCAAAGCAGGTTTACAGTTTACTTAATAAAATATGGTAAATTAATTTTTAAGAAAACTCAAAATTAGGAGATAAATCCTTGCATATTATGATGCCACGTCAGCATTGATATTGTCTAAGAAGGGGACAACTCAGCTTTATGACATCAGCATAATCCTCCTTTTATTAGATAGGAAAGATACATACATATATATACATATACATATACATATACATATACATATACATATACATATATATATATATATATATATATATATATATATACACACACGATCGAGCTAGTAAACCTCAAAGTAGATATTTCGTACGTATTGACTAATTAAAAAGAAATGCGAATATGCATGACCAATTTGGCCACCAGTTTTGAGTTGTAGGAAAAATTTATAAAAGTTTTGGAGATGGTAAGAGATTCGGTAGGTGTGTGCCAGTTGGGATACTAAAGGAAAATTAAAGTTGAAAGGAATCTGTTTACAAAAAATAAAATTAAAAAATGTTTCAACTGGGTGTCACTTTCGCCGTCCAGATTATAACGTGAGGTGTCACTCTACTAAAACTGCAACATATTTGCCCCTGGTCTTTATTATTGAATTTATATTTATATAAGATGATAAGATTACGTTTAAATAAAGGTTTAAGATTAAGTGCGCACTAATCATCTGTTAAGAAATGCAAAGAGTGATTATATATATATATATATATATATATATATATATATATATATATATATATATATATATATATATACTAGTATTAAACCCGTGCGATGCACGGCTAGTTCAATTAAACTTAGTTAAGATGGTATTACATTCAAATTAAACTTAGCTAAGATGGTATTACATGAAACCGATATCGTATCGATGCGTTTTAGACATTAAGCAAAATTGAACTTGGAAGTAACGAATTTGAGCACAAATATCATTTTTTCTATTATATAAATAAAACCACCTGAAGGAGAAGATTTTCAATGAACATATAAATAAGACCACATCATGTAAGAGGGACCACAAATGCAAGAAATTATCAATCCTTTCAAACTACTCCTTATGAGCAAGACTCAAGGTATAACCACCATCAATTATATAGCAACTTCATAACTTACATCTTATCAGCATAGAGTTGAAAACATAGCAACTTTGGAGTAAAAAAGTTAAGCTTCTATTCCATGATGTAAGTAATAACATCCCATTATTAAACTCATAAGTGGAGCACATCAAGTAAAAGCATTAGAAAATAAGTGGCAATATTTGACTTGAAGCACCCCATTAAGGTCAAAATAGAGCAGCCTATTCAAGAGGAAATTCAAAGCACTCGTATAGTACCTTATTTATTATAAGTGGAAAAATGAATGAGTCGGGTCGGGTCGGGTCACGGGTCTAGATGAGTTTATGGGTCCTGATCTAGATGGGTCATTTAGAAAGATGAGTCTAAACGGGTCCGGGTCAAATGGGTCTCGGGTCGCGTAGATCGATCGGGTTTTCAAATTTTTTTATTTATTTGAGTGAAAAATGAAATGAGGTGAAAAAAAAAAAAGTTTACCCGCTAGACCCGTGTAGACCTGTTGGTTAATTGTTACACAATTGGAGGTTATATTGAAAAACCCATTTAGACCCATCCAAAAAATGGGGAGGAGACCCAACAAACTCATCATCTCCTAAATATTAACCAAATTGACCTATAATTAACCAATGGATCTAAAATTGCTACCTCTAATATTTATAAACGCAATATGTCTACGACATTATGCCACCCCAATTTAAACCATCCCAAAAATGGAAATGGAAATTGAGCATTTTTAGCACACTATGCAAAGTGATTGAATTATTCATAATTCAATGGCAAATAAGTTTTGTTTACATGAACATTATAATGATAAATGCTTAGTTTTCAATCAGGCATTCATGAGACATATGCGTACTATATTATAATTGTGCGTTCATGAAACATAAGATGTTAAATTACAACAGTCAAATAATGAAGTGTGCATAATAATTTACACAAATTGTTAATGAAATAGGTAGAAACATTGTAAATTAAATCATATAAAAACATAATGTAAGTCAGGAGAATATATGCATTTTGAAAGTACTTGTTAGGCATATGCAAATTAAAGCATACATTTACTTTTTAAAGATGACTTGACTATATTTCTCATATAAACATCAAACTAAGATCCAATTTTTATAATTGGAACAATAAACAAAAAGCTATCATTATCAAAACAAAAAAAACACGGAATTCAATTTGGCATTACATCAAACGGTTGAGGTGCATAGTTTATTTAAAGTTCGATAAAGGAATCATCAATCAAGATAAAAGATCAACGAAACATCAATTTTCACAAGAACGTCGATCAAAAGTTTGAACAATTATCACAAATAAGAAACTATAACACAAAATTAGTTGATGGAAATACATACATGACTTCTTTAATTCACAATTGGATTCAAGTGTACAATATGGTCCAATAGTTATTCGATGACAAGAATGCAAATGAAAAGGGCGTTGAGATCCATGTCATATGTGTAAGAACAATGAAGAAATTTTGGAAAGCGAATATATAATAATGATAAATAAATAATTCTTTTCACCCAAAGATTGAGAAGTACGTGAGTTTGTTTTTGTTATTAAATAAATTGAGTGAGGTATTCATGGGAGGAGATAAATACCAAAATTAATTGAGAGTGGCTTGTTATTTTCAAGATCGTTTAGTGGCATTTACAGATGAGATAAATATCAAATTTATGGGGAGTTATATTTAGAAATTATAAAATAACAATAGTAGATTGACGTGGACATTATTAGGTGGGATCATTAGTATAAATTTTTGACACGTGGAAGGAGATGACTTGGCGGGGTTATTAATTTGACACATAATGAAAGGTCTCCTATCTTAGTTATAAAGATAAGAGATAATAAGATATATAATATAATGTGGTTTACGGTGAGGACACAAACTTGGAATAAAAGCCGCTAGTCTATATGAAAAACTCACGCAACAAGTTTCTAGATAAAATCTTAATTGTATGGTAATTATCTCACGAGAAATTAGCAATTGGGTTTAGTGTCCTCGAATGTATTTTTTTTTTAACGGCATAAATTTTATTAGAATACTAGTAAGCCACTAATAGTATATAAAGATTACATAATGGTGGAATGTGAAGTTTTCGGGTTACAAATCCAATCTACCCAATTAATTGATAGATTTTTTCCCCTACTGGAAATCCAAGTGAATGAGGCGAGTTTAATATCATCACAAATGGCATCACTATGCAGCTTTCCAAGGAAAAGTAAAGTCGTTTCTATATCTCTATATCATCCATACGTTTGTTTGAACCACCACATCGAATGTTTAGCATTATTTAATGCCATAAATTGTTACGTGAATCTACAGAAATGATATATGTCTAACCACGAATGTATACGAAGCAGTAAATCATGAAAATCAGTCAAACCGTACAACCCTACGTAAAACGTATGGTTACCAATTGATTAGAATTTTATATAGTTTATAATTCATGAATTCAACAATTCAACAAATAAAAGTGAGTTTGATATAATGACTTTTTATCATGATATGATTATATGAAACTAGATATAATGTATGTTAATTGGTAGGTATCTAGATCCATAGTTGTTAACTCGTGATTCGACTCGCAATTCGGAATATCGAATTTTAACTCGTGACTCGAATCGACTCGTAAAAGTCACTATTTTACAATAAATATGTATTTTTATATGTATTATTGTTTAAGTTTTTTATTTTTAAGTTAAGTAAAACATGGTAAAAGTCGATAATTAAGTCGTTGACCATAAATTAACATAAATGCTTAACTCAAAATAGGTTATAGTCATTTATTAATCTCTTTTGTCTATTTATCTTTTATATTACATTTTACTAAAAGTTTGTCTGATTTTCTGAGTCGTAAGAGTCGCACAAGACTAGTAAGAGTCACACATGAATCGGAAGAGTCGATAAACGACTCGTAAGAGTCAAAGTCATTAAAGAGTCAGGGTTCGAGTCGCCTCGTTTTTTAAATTTTTGACTCAACTCTTAAGAGTCGACTCGTGAATCGTAAGAGTTTAAAACTATGTCTACATCCACCACGCATGTTTCCATGTCTAGCATATAGTAGATTGAAATATAAATTAGATGAAACTTATAAATATTATCAATTATCAAATAATTAATTTAAATAAGGAAAAGTTAGAATATATCTATTTATAAGTTATAAATATTTAAAAAGGAACGAATTAATATATACATAGATACAAAGGAAACGACGATCGGGGTCCCAACGCACGGTGGTGTTTGTTGAAAGTAGTACGTGTTGTTGGGCTTCCATCTGTACTGTCCTCTTGGCACTAACCCACTTTTATTCTCCAAACATGTCATCAAACCTTTATGCCTATGTTTGTTTGTTGGTGCCTCTTTATAATAATAATAACTCTTATTTTTGTGCTATCTTTATATTACGGAGTATCATATAAGAGTCATTGACTGTTTAAATAAGCTTAAGAAAATTACTTCATAGTATTTATTTTATATATGGATCAAATTGAGGGATATAATTATAGTAGTAATTAAGCATCTTAATAAACACTTCTCCTTCTCTAATCTCTAATTAAGATCAAAATAAAATGATTAAGTTCACAATATATAATGAACTTATAAGTACAAAACATGTGAGTCAGACGGGTGGTATGTAAGACAGAGTGTTAATAATGTGACGTTTAATTGTGCATCGAACCGCAAACTCAGTCAGGACGGATTACGTACTTATACACAATCTTCATGCATTTCATCCTGAAATCCGTAGATGTGTTCTATTTTATTTATCGTGACAAAAGATTAAATTATGTTGTAGTAAGATAATAATATGTTTAATACATTGTTGTAGTTTTAGCTCAGTGGTATAATTTCTTCAGCATAATTGCCCTAGTCGGCCGCGAAAGAGAACTTTAGTGAATTAGGTTATGGGTCTTCGAATGGTGTTGGTCATACTGTGAACGGATTCGCCTCTAGCCTCTGAGCACGTTGCTACTTTATGAGTTCATCGGGTGGAGCAGAGTTCGCCACAATCGGCATAGCTAGCTAGCTAGGTTATATTTAATTGTATCTCTTAGACATACTACATACAACTTCATTAATGAGCAAAATGAAGATTGCATATATACGAAAACCGCTAGTAAAAGATATAACATGTGCATATATAGGAGGACCGTTTGAAAGAGCTGAACATTGACTGAGATGTGAGTTTTGAGGAAATCTCGCATCGGATCCAAAGAGTCCCGAATTAAAACAAAATTTTTGTGAAATAATATATTTTATAAGCTATATACATTAAGATTAAAATACATTATAAACCACTTTCGACATAGTTTTTTATCACTAAAATGAATCGTATTAATAAGGATAACCCGTTTATTATAAACTTTAGAATCTTTTGGAAAGGACATGAACTTGGATTGGTTGAATATTTTGCACACATGTAATGTCTCATAGAGAATATAGTGTGCATATTAAATATGTTTTAAATAAATTAATATTTTTAAATAATGTTAATGGAAGCTTTCATCAACCTCTTAGACCAATCAGGTGAGTTGTGGGTTCTATACTTATATGTGTGCTTATCAAGTACATTTCATGTAGTCATGCATACATCTCGATCCCAGGTTGATGAATTGTTTTATTTATAAAAATCATTTTTATAATACATAAATTGCATTTTAATATTATTATTTCATAAAATATCATTTTCTGATGGGGACACGTAACCATTTTATAGATTAATACACATTTTAATTACTTAATAATTAATATCAAACAAGTTATATACGATCTGATGTTTCACTGCCTCCAAAGTTTATTTACGTGTGTTTGTCTTCTGTGTGTACATATTTATTAACTAATTTATTTTTTATATAAATATAGATATAAATATAAATACACACACGCATGTTACCCTGCAATCACTGTGATTTATATGATCTTAAGATTTGTATAAGATTAGGATCATTTGGTCTTAATTAAGGTTATCTGAATTAAGGTGTTTTATCTGCACATAAATAACACCATGTGGCAGCTTCTCGTTATCTAATCTGAATCTTGATCGTTTTTATAAATCGTAAACCGTAGCGTTTTATGAATAAAATTAAGCTTAATCTATAAAACAAAGAGGTATATATCTAAATGATTATCTATGGTTTAGGTGTATATCTCCCCCATTTCAATATTATGTGAAATATGTAACTATGTATGTATAATGTACAATAGTTTGTATGTTAAAATTAATGTATAACTAACATAAATATTTTATTGTAAATAGTGACTTGACATTGATCATATACAAGTATTATGATTGTTTTAATTATATTCACCGATAAATCACTAATGATTGTGAGTTAATACGGTAGATTATACATAGATTACGTTAATAAGGAATATTGGACACCGTTAAAAGGTGAAAAAGTGAAAATGAGAATCACACAAATGAAATATATAAATGTGAATTACTCCTTTCGTCCCAAATTAAGTGTGCACCTTTCAATTCAGTTTGCTCCAAAATAAGTGTCCACTTTCAAAACTAATATACTAACTTTATAAATTTTTAATAACTTACTTCTTACAAAACTGATTCATAAATACTATATGGATTAATTAAAAGTAAGGGTAAGCCCATCGTATTTCTCTTACACAATGATTAATTAGCCTTTATCGTAAACCTTGTGTAATCTGATTGTGAATATTTATTTTGAGACGAAGGAGTATATAGGATTTAGCAATAAAATATCAAAATACATTATTGATGTTATGGGTATTTGGGCCACCCACTGGAGCCGCTCCATATTTCAATGAAGCACGACCGAACCCCCCCACAAGGTCCAACATCGCCAGGTAAATCACCTCCATCACATATACCACAACGTCCGAGCCGAAACTCGCACCGACTAAGCATTAACGTTGTAGGTCATGCGCTTCATTGGTGGTAGGTACCTTTATGATAAATAATACCCATGGCAGGATTCGAACCCATGACCTCTAGGAATTCATGGGCTGCCCTTACCACTACGCTATTTAGTCATTGGTTACATTATTGATGTTATTTACATTATTATTCGGTAGAGATTTACAAAATTATATATGCCCAACTCATTGAAGCTTGTTTATTAATTTCCATCCTACCATCATATTTAAATTGAAATTGAATATATATATCACCATCTTATCTGTATATCTATATATGTGCATGCATACATACTTGTTATCATTGTAAATTTAATAATAAGTCAAATGATCCTATCAATTTAAACCTGAATCATGATGGAGATTAAAGACTATGATCACATTTATTCCCATGAGAACATGGGGTGCTTAGTTGCTAATGATTAATTAAACATATCATTATGAAATCTAGTGCCCTTAATTCCAAAGTATATGAGCATATAATATATAGGACGTGTCGTCATTAGAAAGTGATTTAATTGTGTCTTTACACACCATCTATTGGTTACTAGTCTCACTGCCTTTTTATACATCATCATCATCATCATATAGATTTAAAATTTGATGTGAACGCCGTAATCATGCGTATACGGTAATGTTATGTCGATACGATCATGTGGTGATAAAAGTTTGACCTATCTAATCACGCAAATTCGTGGATCGAGATTACCTAACTCAAATTAGACCTAGGTAATGTGATATAAAAGTTATTTCGGTTGGCGAATCAAAAGTACTGAAGCCTGAACCCAACGTGCACAAGTAACATGGACGTCTATGTAAACGGATCAAACGGTTGATGGACTAATTTCGGGCTTGAGGGATGATTTGTGGTCAAATTTAGAAGGTTTGTTTCGGATCAAACATGTCAAATTTGATGGTTTAAAGTATACTCTTTCTATATAACGCATCGGTAAAAAAAATTATTGGTATTGTTAATTTTTACTTTAAGTAAGTCAAATATTTGCACTTTAGTGCATGTGTCCTCCAATACTCCAAGCTTTCTTTAATAGTAACTCATAGCCATGTTACTCCTCTTTGGTTCCATTTAAAAAGGTTACAGTATAATTCTATCCAACGACAACCAAGGTTTTGCTTAAGCAAACATAATAACCTTTATTGCTTTATTGCAACCATAATTTATTGTAAAATTTTCTAATTTATATACTAATATATCATAATCCCTTCTCTCGATTTAGTTCGATTATGTATCTTCTTTTATTTCGGGCGAAACCATAATATGACTTTTCTGTTTCTTAAATTGATTGTAGATCGACAAGGTTGTAAACGTTTCGTGACGGGGCATTTCGATTATAATATGGTAATCGATCATCCTTAGAATTGAATTTTTGATGTATTGAACATATACTAATTAACACTCTGAAGAACATAATTTTGTAAATTATATTGACGAAAACTAAGCTAGTTCTCTTAGCTCGATTATTTTATCCATCATATGAAAGTATCAACTAAGCAAACAACGAACCTAGACTGTCCCTTTCACATAAAAAATGTATTATTTAAATAACAATAAAAAGGCAAGGAAACTAGGAAAAAGTGATTTAATAAAAGGTGTAACAGAGTCACTGCCCACAGTTTATTAATTAGCTCAAATTAAAGCTTAATTTTTATCGTTAGTTAAGTTATTTCTAATTAGTTACGGCTATGATTGATGATTTGTTACATACCGCAAGGTTAAAAGTGGTAATGTTGTTGTTAATTGTTCGGTGATCAAGTAGCTAGTGTCGATAATATGTAAACCGATACAAACCGAAGATTCGTACACCATCAATTTTAGTCGTACACCACTAAATATGCTTAAATATGTTATAATGTACAACACTATAAAACACGTTCAGAGTTGTACAGCTAAAAATTAGTTGTGTATGAATCGTTTCTCTTCTCATATGCATATACTTCTTATTTTAAACCTACCAATTGGGCATTCTGTGATTGCCCAAGTGGTACTGTTACCGCAAATGTTTAGATCTTACATGTGTGACCGACATGTCAGATGTTCGAATACGTGTCAAGGTGATTTGTGGACATGTGATTTGTCTAGCGTTGATGCACTTTGCCGGTGGGGCAAACACATACCATTGAAATATGGTACGCAGGTCAGTAGTACCCTCTAAATTGCAATTTTTTCTATTATAAACCTAATGTATGTTTACTATTGTGATTTCTATATATTAAAAACAGAGTTTATTTGAATGTATAGTATAGTTTTTTTTGAAAGGCAGTTTGGAATCACTGACGGGCCACTTAGGCCCACCCGATCATCTCACCATAATGCACCCTCGAGAAGAAAGCCCAGCTTCGTCCCCGGCCCAAGTGCCGACAAATCCGGTTGCCGAAGTGGGTAAAACTCCTCACCCCGGAGCCCAAAGGCCCAAGGGATTTTCATGCACTGAGTAGGGTTTGAACCCTGTACCTGCAACATAAATGCCTGATAGCTCTACCACGTGAGCCAGGTCTCAAGTGCTGTATAGTATAGTGTATAGATCAAAAATTTATACTCTCTACTTTCCAATTAAATTGTCCGGCATTTAATTTTGAGATATCATAAATTTATTGCCCAGTTTTCAACCAATTAGAAAGAGTTTTAATGGATAGATATTAAATGGCTTTTTCTATTGTGTGCCCACTAGGCACATATTAAGAATTTAATACCAATAATTAGTTACCATATATAATGAATAGTTAAGTTAATACCCATAACTTGCTTATCTTTTTGTATTACCGATAATGCCCTTTTCCTTTTACGTGAAATTCTCCACTTTATTCTTAAGTATCTTATCCTTCTACAATAATCAATTACGTGAAATTGATATGACGACATAATATCCCAACAAACTCGAAATTTTTACAGCTACACTTAGCAACATTGCCATCCCAAATCACGCCATGCTTTTTACTTTGTATAATGTTATGATGTTTGACTATGAAAGTGTGTAACGTTTCCTCATGAACTCTATATTGAGTTGCTCGTCCAAACTCTTGTTGAAACTTTTTAAAAGCAAATGGGTCAATAGACGATATCCTTGTTCTTCTAATGGCGATTGTGATCTCATACAAGATCCCCTATATTTCTCAAACATCGTTTTATGCAATTGGGTTTGTGCAACATCTTCAATTGCAAGATCAACCTAAAAATTAATTTATTTAGAAATTACACTAAGATTTATTAAATATATACAAAATAATAAATATGATACTTACTTGTTTAATAAATAGAGTCAAACACGTGTTACGAGATATGAACCTCTTTATAAATGCATTTATACTTTCCGATCTCCCCGTCGTTGTCATGCCACCAAAAAAGAAACCACGTAGATAAGCCGGTACCCAGAATTTTTTAATTTCATACAACCTTTTGACATGTTTATTTCCATCCAAATTGTACTTTGAAATCACATATGGCCATTGTTGTTCAAATTCTTCGATTGTGTTCAATCTATATAAGCTATAAAACTCCGAGCGCCAACTTGAGCAATTAGTTCTCAAAATTGAAGTGAACCAACCACTAAATTTAGAAGTAATGTGCCATATGCATAATGCGTGTTTTGTGTAAGGCATCATTCTTGCAATTGCTTCTGTGAGCCATGGATCTTGATCTGTCAATATTGTCTTCGGCATATGTCTCATAAGCAAAATAAATTTCTGCGATTTAGTAAGAAATAAATTAAATCTTAAAATTTATGATGTCCTACATACTCAATGAAACAAAAATTGATATACCTCTAAAAGCCACATAAACGTCTTTTTTGTTTCATTGCGTAAGAGTGCACATCCAAATAATATGGTTCTTCCATGGTTGTCATGTAACACCCCAAATTTTTATCACGATTTTAATTTCGTACGCGGATATAATTTTATAATGAAGTAATGAGATATGAATGATAAGATATAGTGAAAAACGTAAAACGAATTACCGGTTTCAGACTGTAAAATAGTAGAAATTAAAATAAGTATACAGAGTATAGAGAAATGTCGTGGGTTTATTCTCTTTATTTCCAAAACATTCCAGGGACATCGAGGGAGTAGAGAAAAACCGCCAAAACACAAATCCCATCCAAAATCTTCAATCAAACTTGAATCTAAGCTCTAATCTTTGAAGAATTAGTTCCTTTCATCATCTCTTTCAATCCTTTGATCTTTGTAAGTGATTTCTCTTAAGGTTTTAACCTAGTTTTGGATTTTTAGTGGGTTTATCATGGGTTATGACTAATTAGTGAAATTAATACGAAATTAGGGTTAGGAATTGTTAGAATTGTTGTTTATGATTGTTCTTGAGTTAGTTTATGAAGAAATTACACCTTGAATATGATTAAATTGCTATAGGTGTTCTTGAGTAAAAATGGGGGTTTGATTAAATATGTATGAATTAGTGTTAATTAGTTAAAAGTGTGATCTATGGTGCAATTAGAGTATGAAAACTATATGATTTAAGTGAAAGTGTAAATGAATTGATTAGGTTAACCAAAGTGGGGGAGGGTTTAAAAGTGATTAATAGTTTAGAGCCTTGATTTATTGAACTTAAATATGTTGTTATGTGATGTATGTATAGGTAATAAGAAGTTGGAATTGTTACTTTTGGTTGTACGTTGTGAATCATCAATTCAAGATTAAGGTGAGTAATATAAGGATTTAAACAAGAAAATGGTTGTATGTGTTTCCGGATTACTTTCGAGTAAGAGGATCATATAACCATGTGAAGTTAATTATGTTTTATTTGTTTAAATTGTTAATTGTGGATTGTAGTGATATGAATTATGATTGTACATGTTACCGGATAGCTTCCGAGCTAGAGGTGGGTACAATCATAAGTTAGTGATATGAAGCTTATGAAGTTTATGATGTAGAGTTGCTAGTTCACTAGCATAGTGTTTATGTAGCCATGTTATGTATTATTTGGTTAAATTGCTTATATGCTCACTAAGCAAGAAGTGCTTATTGTTTAAGTGTTTCATGTTTAGGTGGAAGTGGTCAAGGGAAGGGGAAGTAGGTTAAAGAGGATTAGCGTGGATTGCATGAAGTTAGTGTATGGCAAGTATTCTCTTTTATGTCGTTTGGATAAGACTTGTGTAATTCGCCCTTTATGACATGGTTTAAAAGTGAGTCATGGTGAGCCATGACTTAAACATTTTTGAAATAGGTTGACTTAATTTGAATGTTAAGAACATGTGTAAGTTATGTATATTATGGTCTTGTAACTTTAAAGTTAATAGTTGAATATAACTAGTATTTATGAAATAGGTTTATGGTTGAAAATGGTCAAGATGTGTTTTTATTGGATTTTGAGTATAGACATGTAGTCAAACACTTCAATGGTCAATTATGGGTTGTGATTGGCTAGTGAATGGGTCAAAGTAGCCATTGTGGGCCAACGGGTCAAAAAGTGTCATTTTGGGTCAAAGAAACGTTTACATGTTATGTTTGAGTGAGATAGTGTTATGGTGCTTTTGCTCGGTGCTTTAAGTTTGATTTAGCATGCTAAATAAGTGTGCAATATGTCATGGTCAGATTTCAAGTGGTGTGCATTTTAGTATGTCAAGTAAAAGTGGCGTTTTGGGTTTAAAATGGTCGTAGGTCCAGATTTGTTGTTTTTGGTAAATCTGAAAGTGAACTAAAACAGCCTTGTTCTAGCTACTAAAACATCCTTGTTCTAGCTACTAAAACAGCCTTGTTCTAGCTAAAACAGTCTTGTTCTACTTAAACGGTCTTGTTTTACTTGCCAGTTTTCTTGACTCTTTCATTTTGAGACAATTCGATTATATACGTTTCACAATGGGTTTAAATTGTTGGGGCATTATTATATAAGTTTTGAGTCAAGTAATAAAAAAAAAATTGGGCGTTTCAAGTTGGTATCAGAGCGATAGTTTAAGAAAATTATGTAATCCACTGTAGGATTGCGTAGTCTTAAACTATTATGAATGCATGATTATGTTTTATTATAGTTTCTTGTTATATTACTATGTGCATGACTTTAAGCGTAGTTTTGTTTTGACTGATTGTGTTTAAGGGTAATGAATAGAAGCGTATGGTAAGTCTAATATGATTTCGTCTGGCCAACAAAATTAATATTATACTATTGCACATGGGTGATTCATAGCACTTAAACATAATACATATTTGAGGGAGAATTATTTTTGATAATCTATGTGTGAAGCTTGATTTTGTTTATATTATGTGGAGATTGAATGTGTTAACTAAATTGTTGATTTTGTATTAGATGGATGCTACTAAGAATACCAGTGGAAAGAGTAATCAGGAACGTTCTCCCCCGCGTGAGGAGGATGTAGGAGACCGGAACTTAGCTCACGAGGAGGAAGTAATAATAAAGAGGATAATTGGACAATCTCTGGAAGCTTTCACCCCAACTTGGATTAATAGAATGGAGAATATTCTGACTGAGAGATTTAATGAGTTTGAGAGACAACACATAGCTCCCTTACGAAATGTTGGAACTTCTTCAAATCAAGTAGAGACCAATAAAGAAAAAGAGAAGTTTGAGTATAAGAACTTTGCTACATGTAACCCACCTGAATTTCGTGGAGAATTAAACCCAATTATTAGTAACCGTTGGTTAAGTGAGCTTGAGGAGACGTTTATGTTATGTAAGTGTCCGGATGAGTCAAAAGTGATATTTGCAGCTCATCAACTTAAGGAAAGTGCTCATGGGTGGTGGAATTCACAGGTAGAGACGCATGGTTTTGAAGTAGCTTCAAAATTTACTTGGGATAAGTTTAAGGAGATCTTTAAGGATGAATTTTCACCACTTGCTGAGATTGAGAAATTAAAAGGAGAATTTTTAGCAATAGAGCATGGAAGTAAGTCGGTTGCGGAATATTCTAGAGAATTCCATGAGAAAGCTCGATTCTGTCCTGAGTATACCTCTAATTCTAAGTTTTAATCGACCATTTTTATCGTCATCTGAACTTAGAGATTCGTGAATCCATTGACTCTACCGTTTATAATACCACTACTAAGATATTGAACCGAGCTTTAGTGCGTGAGAAGGATTTACAAGCTAGAGTTGCTGAATCAGTGAGTAAGAGAAAGGTAGAACACACCACTTCACCATCTTCTGTGTTTAAGAAAACGCGTTTTGAGGAGACCATACCACAACCACAACAACTTAGCTCCCAAACCCAACCGAGAGAGATACCACCTTGTGATAAATGTGGTAGGAAGCATACAGGGGAGTGTAAATGTTTTAAGTGTGGGAGACCGGGGCATATGGCATCGAATTGTCCAAGCCCCTTCGTTTGTGTTATTATTGTTTTAAGGAAGATCATCTTCAGGCTGACTGTCCGGACAAAGCTAGGGATAAGCGTAAGAGAATGGAGGAGAAGGTAGCTATGACTGTTCCAAAGCCCAAAACTCGTGCTTATCAGATAACTGAGGGAAAAATGAAAGAGTCATCAAATGTGACGTCAGGTACCTATATCCTTAAATCTCATACCTGCTTACATTTATATGACTCTGACGTTGTTGAATCTTTAGTATTCATGTTGTTATATGTGTTTAAGTATTCTTAAGATTGATTATGACATTAGCATGTGTCTAGAAGTGTTCGTGAGGACACGAACAGTTTAAGTGGGGGAGAGTTGTAACACCCCAAATTTTTATCAGGATTTTAATTTCGTACGCGGATATAATTTTATAATGAAGTAATATGATATGAATGATAAGATATAGTGAAAAACGTAAAACAAATTACCAGTATCAGACTGTAAAATAGTAGAAATTAAAATAAGTATACAGATTATAGAGAAATGTCGTGGGTTTATTCTCTTTATTTCCAAGACATTCCAGGGACATCGAGGGAGTAGAGAAAAACCGCCAAAACACAAATCCCATCCAAAATCTTCAATCAAACTTGAATCTAAGTTCTAATCTTTGAAGAATTAGTTCCTTTCATCATCTCTTTCAATCCTTTGATCTTTGTAAGTGATTTCTCTTAAGGTTTTAACCTAGTTTTGGATTTTTAGTGGGTTTATCATGGGTTATGACTAATTAGTGAAATTAATACGAAATTAGGGTTAGGAATTGTTAGAATTGTTGTTTATGATTGTTCTTGAGTTAGTTTATGAAGAAATTACACCTTGAATATGATTAAATTGCTATAGGTGTTCTTGAGTAAAAATGGGGGTTTGATTAAATATGTATGAATTAGTGTTAATTAGTTAAAAGTTTGATCTATGATGCAATTAGAGTATGAAAACTATGATAGAATATGATTTAAGTGAAAGTGTAAATGAATTGATTAGGTTAACCAAAGTGGGGGAGGGTTTAAAAGTGATTAATAGTTTAGAGCCTTGATTTATTGAACTTAAATATGTTGTTATGTGATGTATGTATAGGTAATAAGAAGTTGGAATTGTTACTTTTGGTTGTACGTTGTGAATCATCAATTCAAGATTAAGGTGAGTAATATAAGGATTTAATCAAGTAAATGGTTGTATGTATTTCCGGATTACTTTAGAGTAAGAGGATCATACAACCATGTGAAGTTAATTGTGTTTTATTTGTTTAAATTGTTAATTGTGGATTGTAGTGATATGAATTATGATTGTACATGTTACCGGATAGCTTCCGAGCTAGAGGTGGGTACAATCATAAGTTAGTGATATGAAGCTTATGAAGTTTATGAGGTAGAGTTGCTAGTTCACTAGCATAGTGTTTATGTAGCCATGTTATGTATTATTTGGTTAAATTGCTTATATGCTCACTAAGCAAGAAGTGCTTATTGTTTAAGTGTTTCATGTTTAGGTGGAAGTGGTCAAGGGAAGGGGAAGACGGTTAAAGAGGATTAGCGTGGATTGCATGAAGTTAGTGTATGGCAAGTATTCTCTTTTATGTCGTTTGGATAAGACTTGTGTAATTCGCCCGTTATGACATGGTTTAAAAGTGAGTCATGGTGAGCCATGACTTAAACATTTTTGAAATAGGTTGACTTTGAATGTTAAGAACATGTGTAAGTTATGTATATTATGGTCTTGTAACTTTAAAGTTAATGGTTGAATATAACTAGTGTTTATGAAATAGGTTTATGGTTGAAAATGGTCAAGATGTGTTTTTATTGGATTTTGAGTATATACATGTAGTCAAACACTTCAATGGTCAATTATGGGTTGTGATTGGCTAGTGAATGGGTCAAAGTAGCCATTGTGGGCCAACGGGTCAATTTGGGTCGTTAAATGCACCTATAGTCTAAAACGGGTTAGGGAAAGATTAAGAGGTTGTGGTCAAGTCCTTTAACTTTGTTTTGATATGTATGAAGTGTGGTCACAGGCTTAGAATCTCAGCCTACATGGTTTGAGATTTAGTTTGTTCACTAAATGTGTCATTTTAGTGTCGAAATGAGTCAAACGTCCAAATCCCGTGTTATTGTGAAAATTTGAAAAGTGCAAAAAGGGAAGTCTGTATTTTGGTCATATGAAGGTGTTTGCAATTTTTCATGGCCTAATTCTTTGCGGTTTAAAAATTATGAGTGTTTGAATTTGGTTCTAAAACCTTAGTCTGTGTTACCACTAGAACAAGCTTGTTCTAGCCTAAAACAAGCTTGTTCTAGCCTAAAACAAGGTTGTTTTACCTCTTTGTACTCATGGTTGGTAATTTACATACTCCATTGTCTTATTTTGGGTCAAAATCTAAAGATGAATATACGGTATTAAATGTACGAGATGTGGGACCGAGGTGTGGGACCCGAAAAAAAAAATGGTTCTGTTTTCGGGGCGTTTCATGTCAATACCAACAAAGATACCAAAAGGCATGTCATAAGAATTCACTTTGTAAGTGGTATCAAATAACACCACATCTCCGTATTTTTGGTAGAGATCAAAACAATCAGGAGGTGACCAAAATATATGCTCTAATTTGTTTTCATCATCAAGTGTAAACGTATATTGAAAATTGGAACTTTTACTCTTGCTCTTTTTGCAATATTCTAAAGATCGTTTGCATCATTTTGAGAGTGCATTTTACGAATTTTACCAAAAAAATTATGAACATCTTTTGTGAGAAAATGAAGTTGTCCATGATGCACATTTTTTTCAGGTTCCATGACATGCATAATTTGTCTTACCATTAAACCACATTCTTTGAGCATGATTATACGTTTTTCATCATCCGTAGTAATACTACGATAAGATGGAAGAAAACGAACCTCTTTTGTAGACAACAACTCGTGATTGTGGTCTAGTATTAAAGTAGTTACTTGCCACTCTTCCAGAAAAATTTCATTCGCTCTTTTCAAAGTGATTCTCATATAAGCCTTGCATTCACATCTGGTACAAATCCGATTTCTTTGTTCTTTTGAGTTATCTACAATTTTAACCCGCGGCTTCCCTTGACGGTGACAAAAAAAATCTCTTCTTTTTTTCTCTCCGTGTTGGTTATCAAACCTTCCCTTTCAAATTGAAAACCCCGATTTTTTTGCAAAATTTTGATAAAAAGCAAAAGCTTCTTCTTCGCTAAGAAAGCATTGACCTACAAATGGAGTATCAAAAACTTCTTCTAGACATTGTGAACTTTCATCATGAGTAATTTCTTCTTCATGAACATTTGCACAATTTTCATCCATAGTTTTATTCAAATCAAAAAGAAATTGATTATGCATGTTTTGTAATATGGAAAAGAAAAAAAAAAACTCAAACTAAAGTGTATATTTTTATATTTGAAATGATGATATGAATAGGCATCTTTTATAGATGAAACAATGTGAAAAAAATTTGGAGGGAAATCGAGAGAAATTAATGATATGCAATCACAACATTTAAGTAGGATGTTTGTGTTTCAGGGGAAAAACTAGCTTTGCTAATATTGTTATGGGCGGTAATAAATTGGTTCCTAACAAATATCCCAGAATCAAGGTAGATGTATCCCAGGAGATTGATAAGGTGCTATTCGAAACATTCTTAATCGGTGAAGTAAAAGATTCGGAAACACTGCAGGCCATTCCTAACTTGCTTAAAGATGAAGGCATTGGTTTTAAAAGGGTCTTCTTTTATGGTGGTCTACTTGTATTAATCGGTTTTGACGATGCATCTGAGTCTACTGGCTTGCTAAAAAATACGGAATGTTGGAATAAATGGTTCAACTGGTTGAAGACGGGTGACTATACAAAAGAAGTAAATTATCAAAGGGCAGCGGACGTTGAACTAGTTGGATTACCATTGCAATTTCGCACGTCGGAAAACATAACCAAAATATTGAGTGAGGTTGGTAAGGTTTTACTGGTTGATGAAGAAATTTGGAGATCGGATTTATCCTCATGTGTTGGCTGTATTCTAACTGAGTCCAAATTAATGATAAACAATGAGGTGATTGTTGAAGACGATAATGACAACAAATTCACCATTGGCATCATTGAAAAAGGCTTCCGGTTGAAACCTTTTTATGACGGTGGACCCTGGGGAAACAACTCAATGCATGAACCAACTGAGGCTGCGGTATCTGAAGATGAGAAGGATAGCGAAGATATGTCTGAATCTTGGAACAACAATGACTGGGAAGAGGGTGAATTCCGTCCAAAAAACTTGGAAGATGGGTCGGTTGAAAATTCTCCGATCGATGACATCACATCTTCGGTGGAAGAACCAGCGGCAAGCGCAATAAATGCGACCAATGAACAGGAGGCAAATGACACTGTAATCGAAGAGTCGATCATGGAGGAGACGGTTAAGGTTCCAACAACCATTAAATCTGCACCAACTATTCAAATTCCTTGGGCTTCATCAGATTTACAGGGTTTAAACTTTGGGCCATTCTGTGCTTCACTTCCAACTGGGCCTCCAAAGGATATGGGCTATTCAATGGGGTCAAAAAAGAGGAGGAGGTTTTCACCTGACAGAAATATTCAATCCACTAATCCAATGAAAATTCCCTCGGCCATTCAGGTATCATCCAACTCTTCCATTGACCTAAATAAAAACATTAACTCGTGGGTGGCCACGGGTTCCAGCAGGGAAGAGTCGCAATCCCAATCGCATTCTTCAATTCCAGAAATCACAAAAACAGTAGAAGTAGGTGCTGATTTGGGCTTCATGATATCCGAGGAGGATCCAGTGCTTCAGAACATCCTTGTTGGCGAAGGTGCACCAAATGGTTTCCAATGAATATTTTGTCACTTAATATAAGGGGGGTGGGGGAATCTCACAAAGTGGAATGGATTAATAATCTTAAGCACAAAAACAAAATCGAATTTGTTGGCTTACAGGAGACCCAAGTATCTACGATTGACAATATTGATATTAAAGGTTGTTGGGGTGGCAATGACTTTGAATATGAATATGTAGATGCCTATGGTAGATATGGTGGTATACTAAGCATATGGAACAAGTCCCTCTTCTCTCTTGAAGTGGTTAGAAAGGCTCGTCATTACCTTATGGTCGGGGGAAAATGGAATGGTTTCGTTGATCCTATTTTCTTGGTTAACATATACGCGCCACAATCGATTGCGGATAAAAAACAACTCTGGATTGAACTTGCTTCTTTGAAAAATGCATTTCATGGATCATGGATACTGTTTGGTGATTTTAATGTGCTTAGAAAAGCGGATGAGCGTATTAATTCCCATTTTTGTAAAGCATCTGCCAAAGATTTCAATAACTTTATTGGATCTCTGGGATTGGTTGATTTAAAAATGGGTGGAAGACGTTTTACGTATCTAAGCACTGACTGCTCCAAATTGAGTAAACTGGATAGAGTTTTGGTATGCTCAAACTTCTTGAAAATTCTCCCTAACCCATCGGTCACTGCTTTAGCAAGAGAACATTCGGATCATTCTCCCATCATATTCTATAATTCGTTCACGGATTATGGCCCCTCATCGTTTAAATTCTTCAATTCATGGCTACTTCGTGATGGTTTCTCCGGTATGATAAAGAACGCTTGCATCTCTTTTCGTGGGTTTGGGACACCAGACTTGTTTCTAGCTGCTAAAATAAAACACCTGAAATTGGAGATCAAGAAGTGGTGGAAATCTGAACTAGAAAATGAAAACAAATCAACCAGGTTGATCAAAACCCGGGTACAAGATCTTGATCAATTGGCTGAGTCAAGGTTGTTAACAGAAGACGAAATCCAGGAGCTTCGAAATGGGCTTTCACAAATAAATTTTTTTGATCACTTTCGTAAGTTGGACTTAAAACAAAAAGCCCATGACAAATGGATAACGGAGGGGGATGAAAACTCTTCCTTCTTTCACGGGTCCATCAAATCTAAGAACAGAAAAATTCATATTCACGGGCTATCCATTAACGGTTGTTGGACTACGGATCCTACGAGCATAAAATCTGAAGCTTGGAGATTTTTTTCCAACAAATTCTGTGAAAAATGGCCAATCCGTCCGCTATTCTTGAATTCCAGATTTAGCAAACTGCCTAACTCGATTCGGGATTCAATTGAATCGGAATTTTCGGTGAACGAAATTAAGGAAGCGATATGGGCCTGTGGTGGTGAGAAAGCTCCTGGGCCTGATGGGCTAACTTTCAAATTCATTAAAGCTCACTATGAAGATCTTATTGAGGACATCATGCGCTTCATCAAACATTTTGAGGATACGGGTGAGATAGCTAGAGGGTGCAATTCGTCATTCATTTGCCTAATTCCTAAGGTAAGTGATCCAATACACCTTTCTGATTACCGACCCATCTCTCTTATTGGATGTATTTATAAGATTCTTGCTAAAGCTCTTGCTTCTCGATTAAATAATGTTGTGGATCTGGTGGTGGGCAATGTTTAATCGGCATATATCAAGGGCCGAAATATTTTAGAGGGGCCTCTCGTCATTAATGAACTATGTTCATGGGCAAAGAAATCAAAGGAGGAGATGTTCTTATTCAAAGTTGACTTCGAAAAGGCGTTTGATTCCATCAATTGGATATATCTTGACTCGATCATGGGCCAAATGAATTTCGGGTTAAAATGGCGGAACTGGATATTAGGATGCCTTTCTTCATCCTACACTTCGATTCTAATCAATGGTTCCCCAACGCATGAATTTAAAATATCCAAAGGAGTGAGACAAGGAGATCCGCTATCTCCACTTCTTTTCATCATTGCCATGGAAGGGTTGAACATAGCAATGAAAACGGCACTAGAAAAAGGAAGATTTTGTGGGAAAAAAATCGGTAGCCATGGTCCAACCATATCACATCTGTTCTATGCCGATGATGTATTATTTGTGGGTGAAAGCAATGGAAAGAATATGAAAAATCTTGCACGTATACTTAGATGTTTTCATGCATCTTCGGGTCTCCAAGTCAACTTCCATAAATCTCAGGTATATGGTGTGGGAGTCGATCAATCTCAGGTTACAAGTTGGGCTTCTATTCTCGGTTGTGTCTCGGGCTCGATTCCATTTAACTATCTTGGTGTTCCTGTTGGCGCTAACATGAACCTTAAGAAAAATTGGATCCCGGTCATTGACAGATTCAAGTCCAAGTTGTCGCATTGGAAAGTAAATAACCTCTCCTTTGGTGGTAGATTAACATTGACAAAGTCTGTTCTAAGTAGTCTGCCGTTGTACTACTTCTCGTTATTCCATGCACCTAAATGCGTCATTGAGGATCTCGAACGTATTAGAAGAAAGTTTCTGTGGGGTGGATCCGATAATGTCAAAAAAATTCACTGGGTGGCTTGGTCAACAGTTCTAGCGTCAAAAGAAAAGGGTGGCCTTGGAGTAGGTTCACTAAGGGCTCAAAACTTCGCATTATTGATGAAGTGGTGGTGGAAGTTGTGTGACAACAGGGAGTACATTTGGAAAGATGTGATAACGGCAATGTAACATCCTCTCCAGTGGCCTGGTATTTTTCTGATTTAATTGAATATTTAATTGTTTTGGAAATTTATTTGATATAACTGTTTAATTGTGAAAGTTGGTAAAATAGGTCTCAGGACTTATTGTGGTTAGTGAAATGTTGCTTGTTTTAAAATATTAAAGTTGACGGTATAATAAAATAAATTTCTCGCAATTGATTTTTAGGTTCCAGGCAATAGATTTAGAGCGGGTATAAAATACCCACAATGTTAAGTCGGTTAAAAATAATGGCCGACCTTTTAATTTGGTTACTTTCCCCAATTTCATTTTATGAACCAAGATCAAACCCTAGATTCACATCTTTACAATTCAAATCAATCATTAATCAAGAACTAATCAAGTTGAAGTGTGATTCAAGCTAGTTGCTATCATCTTCTTCTATTCATCATCATCTTCTTCACTTTGAAAGGTAATTGAGCTTATTTCATGAAAATAGGTTAGATAGGAATTGGATGAATTGAATTGATTCCTTGAGTTTGAATGATGATTTCTTGTAATATGAGATGCTATATGATGATTATTGTTTGATGATATAGAGTAAATCCATGTTCTTCAACTATGATTGAACTTAGTTAGAAACCTAAGAGATTTTATGATTTTGATGAAAATCTTGTTGGTTTGATGTTATAGGTGATGTTTTGATGTTAATATGTCATAAGAAACATGTTTTGATCAAGTTAGAAACTAGTGATATGAGTTTTCTGCATATTTGGTTCGTATTTGGTTTTTATGGTTTTGGTTTTATGGGTTGTGCCATGATCGAGCTGGGATTCTGCAGAAATGAACTGGATTTGCTGGGTTTCATGTCAAAGCCGATCGGCTATGCCAAAGCCGATCGGTTATACTATAAAAGCCGAACGGCTTCTGGTAGCCGATAGGCTTTGTTAGTTCAAAATCATCACAGAACTTGGACCTTGAACTATAGTCTGAAAATAACTGCGGAAGCCGATCGGCTATGGCTGAGCCGATCGGTTATGCTATCCAAGCCGATCGGCTATGGATGTTAAAGCCGAACGGCTATGATCAAATATAGAAATAAAATAGTTAGATCCTTTGAGTTGTAATTGCAATGTATAACTATATTTGGAAACCAACAATACAAGTTAATTATGTTATGATCTAACTGTATTAGTGATGGTGTAGTAGAATAAGTACTTGTGTAAAGTCGTTGATTATTTAAGTACTACTTATTTATGACAAATTCTAACTTGTGTGTTTTGTGGTATTTCAGATACCCCAAAGACTCAGTGATTAGAAGCTGAGTGTAGCGACTTCTGAGGTATCGGTGAGTGGATTCAAACTCACCATTTGGTTTAGTTGTAATCATTTGATTACAACGGGTAATTGTAGATATGATTATAGAGTTGTTTAATCGTTATTGTTGATTGTATCACTATGTGATATATGTGATCTTTGGATATTGGTTGCCAATGAGGTCGACGAGTTGATGAACTGTTGGTTGGGTTAGTTGGTTATCATGTGAATGATACAGGGATATGCTTCATATGTTGTGTGTATTGAACTGTATCTGAGTAGGATAACCACTAGCTATCGGTCTCGTCCGTATGGCCATACGTATATGGTTGGATAAGAGTTCTTGGGGAGCCGCCCGGGTATTATGGTTATCCCCAGAACCACCGATCCTCATTGTTAAGTGTTGTTGATTGTTGTAGTTAATGGTTATGCTAAGTTGAATGTTGGGTGACGAACTCTCTCACTTAGCTATGTGCTAATCCCTCATCTTTAATTCCTGCAGATTTTGTAGCTTAATGGGTAGCAGGAATGGGATGCTTTTGGAAGCAATGATAGTTTGACAGCAAGCTACTCTGATCCTTTTTGTACTAAACTAGTTGGTTTTATATAATACCCCGACCTATGTAATCTTTGGAACTGTTTCAAGTCAGTATGACTTTAACTTATCAACTGTTTATGTAAATTAATATAATGTAAAGTTATAAAGTTGTTTAAATTTCTACGCTTCCGTGTTCTTAATATAATATTGTTATATCAAATGAGGGGTGTTATAAGTTGGTATCAGAGCGTGGTTTTGGGGTAATTGAGCATTGAAGAATGATCAATCCCAAAACTGGAGCATGGTATGTCAAACTTTTCTGGTTATGGGATTTAGCATTGTTGATAATTGTTAGTAGATAGGTACTAACGATTAATATATTTCAAGTGTTGTGTTGATTTCAGAAATGGCAGATAATGAGCAACCGACCACCAACCCCAATAATGCTTCCCGGATTGAAGCTCCGCCTTTTGAGACTAATAATGAGCAACATGATCATGAAGGTGTTTCTCATGCGGTTGGAGAAGAAGCAAATAGGGATGAGTATATACACGAAATGGAGGATGAGTTGATAATTCTTAGAGGATTTAAAAAGAAAGTTGAGGAAGCTGCAGCTAGACAACTTGTGCAACAACAAACTTCTGTTTTTGGTGCTAGTCCATCGTCTCAAACTAGTAAGGTGTGTTCTTTCAAAACTTTCATGTCTAGTAAGCCACCGGTGTTTCATGGAAGTACAAATCCAGCTGTGACCTTAAACTGGTTAAGAGATATGGAACGCAAATTTAGTGTGACTCGTTGTGATGAAGAATCCAAGGTTATGTTTGCTGTCCAGTGTATGAAGGATGAAGCAATGGTTTGGTGGGATTCAGTGACAGGTCATTTAACCGAACAACAAAAAGATTCTATCAAATGGAAAGATTTTCACCAAGCAGTGTGTAATCAATACTGCTCTGATTTTGACATGGCGCGGATTAGGAGAGAATTTGTGAATCTTCAGTTGAAAGATAATATGACCATTGATGATCTAATATCCCAATTTACAGAAAAGCTTCGGTTTGTTCAACATTGGGTTCCTGATGATAAAACTCGAATTGAGCAGTTTGTGGATACCTTACCTCATCATTACCGTACTACTGTAAGATTGGCTAATAGTTTATCACATGCTTTTAATCTTGCACGATCGGTTGACAGTGATATTAGAGGTTTTCGTGAAGCACGATCTAGAGATAATGCTGCAAAGTCTAGAGGTGATTCTTCTAGCAAAGGAAAGTCAAGTTCTCAGGGCAGTCGACAGAATAAGAAGTATGTTAGTAAAAGTGGTTCGTCGGGCAGTTCTAACTGGTGTGGTTCGTGTAGATCTAGGCATGATGGGCCTTGTACTGTGCAAACGAATAAATGTTTGAAATATGGAGAACTGGGTCATGAGATAAAGAGTTGTCGGTACCCAAATTTTGTGTGTTGGTCTTGCAAGAAGGAGGGGCATCGAGTGGGTCAATGTCCGGAAGCAGGGAAGTCGGGGTCTGGTTCGGTTGGGAGCTCTGCATCTACATGTCAGAAACGTAAAAACCCTCCACCAGCAACCAGTAGAGCTTTTCAGATGACAGTCGATGAGGCTGTGCACACTGAAGATGTTATAACTGGTACATTTCTTATAAACTCTGTACCGGCGCGTGTGTTATTTGATTCGGGTGCTAATTGTACTTTTATATCTGTGAAATTCTGTGACAAGTTGAAATTAGTGCCTACCGTAATAACAAAGCCTGTAGAAGTAGAAATTGCTAGTGGTAATTTGGTTCCTGTTACCACCTCGGTAACTGGAGCTAACATTGTGATTGATGACCAGACTTTCCTTATTTCTTTCTTGTTAATGCCAATCCCTAGTTTTGATGTGATAATTGGTATGGATTGGTTGAGTCAGAATAAAGCTAGCATTGATTGTCATCAGAAGTTGATTAGGATCCCAATCTCTAAAGAGTCACATGTTGTGGCTCGAGGAGAACGGGATAGTTTGGTCTTTCCTTTGATTTCTATGATGAAGGCTAGGAAGTCGTTGTCCAAAGGTTGTGAATCATATTTAGCCTATGTAGTTGATGCCAAACTTAAAAAGAAGACTGTTCTCGATGTTCCGGTAGTTTGTGAATATCCAGAGGTGTTCCCTGATGAATTACCTGGTTTACCACCAGTTAGGGAAGTAGAATACCGTATTGATCTTGTTCCTGGCTCGTCGCCTATTGCTAAAGCTCCCTATAGGTTAGCTCCATCTGAAATCCGTGAGATGATGAATCAGATACAGGAGTTGTTGGATAAAGGTTTCATTAGACCTAGTGCTTCGCCGTGGGGTGCACCGGTGTTATTTGTGAAAAAGAAAGACGGGTCTTTTCGTATGTGTATCGATTATAGAGAACTGAACAAGAGAACAATAAAGAATAAATATCCTCTGCCCAGAATAGATGACTTATTTGATCAGTTGCAGGGTTCTTCAGTTTATTCTAAAATTGATCTAAGGTCGGGTTACCACCAGGTTCGTGTTCGTGATGAAGATATTTCTAAAACTGCTTTTCGTACCAGGTATGGTCACTATGAATTCCTGGTTATGCCTTTTGGTTTGACGAATGCACCTACAGTGTTTATGGACTTAATGAACCGGGTTTGTCGACCTTTCTTGGATAAATTTGTTATTGTCTTCATAGATGATATTCTTGTATATTCGAAATCTGAGGCTGAGCATGCTATGCATTTAAGACTGATTCTAGAAACGTTGAAACGAGAACAGCTTTATGCCAAGTTTTCTAAATGTGAGTTTTGGATTAGGGAAGTGCAATTTTTGGGTCATGTAATTTGTAATGATGGTGTGAAAGTGGATCCATTGAAAGTTGAGGCCGTGATGAATTGGAACGCCCCAAAGTCTGCTTCTGAAATAAAGAGTTTCCTTGGTTTAGCGGGTTATTACCGGAAATTCATAAAAGACTTCTCTAAACTTGCCGGTCCATTAACTAAATTGACACGAAAAGATGAAAAGTTTATGTGGACTGATCAACAGGAACAGGCTTTCCAGACTTTAAAACAAATGTTGTGTCAAGCACCTGTTTTAGCCTTACCAGATGGTACAGATGATTTTGTAGTTTACTGTGATGCTTCTTATTCTGGTTTGGGTTGTGTACTTATGCAAAGGGATAGAGTTATCGCCTATGCTTCTCGACAGTTGAAACCACATGAAAGGAACTATCCAACACATGACTTGGAACTTGCAGCGGTTGTATTTGCCTTAAAGCTTTGGAGACACTACTTATATGGTACTAGATGTGTTGTTTGTACTGACCATAAGAGTCTGCAGTATGTGTTTTCTCAGAAAGAGTTGAATATGCGACAGAGGCGGTGGTTAGAGTTAATCAAGGATTATGACTGTGAAATTAAATACCACCCAGGCAAAGCTAATGTGGTCGCTGATGCTTTAAGTCGAAAAGGTACTTCTGATCGAGTTTATTACTTAAGAGTGGATGTTTCTTCTGACTTGATTTCTCAGATTAAAGTTGCACAAATAGAAGCTTTGAAGGATTTTAATTTGAAATCCGAAGTCATGTTGAAAAGAAAAGATGAATTGGTGGAAGATTCGAGAGGATTACTAACTTATCAATCTCGAGTATGGATTCCTTTACTTGGTAATATTCGTGATTTGATTTTGAATGAGGCACATAAGTCTAGACTATCTATTCATCCTGGAAGTACTCGGATGTATAATGATTTGAAACCGTTGTACTGGTGGCCTACAATGAAAACGGACATTGCTAGATTTGTTGGTACTTGTCACTTTTGTGCCCAAGTTAAAGCTGAGCATCAAAAGCCGTACGGATCATTGAAACAGTTGGAAATTCCCGAGTGGAAATGGGAACATATAACGATGGATTTCGTGACTAAACTTCCTCGCACTAATCGAGGTAATGACATGGTTTGGGTCATAGTTGATCGGTTGACTAAAAGCGCGCATTTTCTTGCTACTAGCGAATCTGCCTCGTTGACTAAGCTTGCCCAGTTGTACATAAATGAAATTGTCACTAGACATGGTATACCTTTGTCAATTGTGTCAGACCGAGATTCTCGTTTTGTTTCTCGTTTTTGGCAAGGTTTGCAACAAGAGTTGGGTACACGTGTAAATCTTAGCACAGCTTATCATCCTCAGACAGACGGTCAGTCAGAACGTACAATTCAAACCTTAGAGGATATGCTTCGTGCTTGCATTCTGGAATATGGAGGTTCATGGGATTCACATCTCCCATTGGTTGAATTTACTTATAATAATTCGTATCATTCCAGTATTGGTATGCCTCCGTATGAAATGTTGTATGGTCGACGTTGTAGAACACCTACTTGTTGGTTGGAAGCCGGTGAGAAACAGTTTGCTGGACCCGACATTGTACAGATGACAGCTGACAAAGTTGCAATTGCACGTGAAAAGTTAAAAGCCGCACGTGATCGACAGAAACAATACGCAGACCCGAAAAGGCGACCAGTTGTATTTTCCGAAGGTGACTTGGTTTACCTCAAAATTTCTCCGTGGAAGGGTGTAATCCGTTTTGGAAAACGTGGAAAGTTGGCGCCTAGATATATTGGGCCATTCAGAATTCGCCAAGTTGTAAATGAGCAGTCTGTTTCATTAGATCTTCCACCTGAACTTGCTGGTATTCATGACACGTTTAATGTGTGTTATCTTAGAAGATGCAATATTGAGGATCAGTCGCAAATTCTTCCTTTGCAGGATTTAAAAGTTGATCAAACTCAGAAGTTAGTTGAAGAACCTGTTGAAATCCTAGATAGGAAGGTTACTAAACTTAGGAAGAAACAAATTCCTATGGTACTAGTAAAGTGGCGACATAGTTTAGGTCCTAATTTGACCTGGGAGACCGAAGAGTTGATGAAATCCAGATATCCTGGATTGTTTGTTGATGTTGAGATTTCGGGGACGAAATCTCTCTAAGGAGTGGAGATTTGTAACATCCTCTCCAGTGGCCTGGTATTTTTCTGATTTAATTGAATATTTAATTGTTTTGGAAATTTATTTGATATAACTGTTTAATTGTGAAAGTTTGTAAAATAGGTCTCAGGACTTATTGTGGTTAGTGAAATGTTGCTTGTTTTAAAATATTAAAGTTGACGGTATAATAAAATAAATTTCTCGCAATTGATTTTTAGGTTCCAGGCAATAGATTTAGAGCGGGTATAAAATACCCACAATGTTAAGTCGGTTAAAAATAATGGCCGACCTTTTAATTTGGTTACTTTCCCCAATTTCATTTTATGAACCAAGATCAAACCCTAGATTCACATCTTTACAATTCAAATCAATCATTAATCAAGAACTAATCAAGTTGAAGTGTGATTCAAGCTAGTTGCTATCATCTTCTTCTATTCATCATCATCTTCTTCACTTTGAAAAGTAATTGAGCTTATTTCATGAAAATAGGTTAGATAGGAATTGGATGAATTGAATTGATTCCTTGAGTTTGAATGATGATTTCTTGTAATATGAGATGCTATATGATGATTATTGTTTGATGATATAGAGTAAATCCATGTTCTTCAACTATGATTGAACTTAGTTAGAAACCTAAGAGATTTTATGATTTTGGTGAAAATCTTGTTGGTTTGATGTTATAGGTGATGTTTTGATGTTAATATGTCATAAGAAACATGTTTTGATCAAGTTAGAAACTAGTGATATGAGTTTTCTGCATATTTGGTTCGTATTTGGTTTTTATGGTTTTGGTTTTATGGGTTGTGCCATGATCGAGCTGGGATTCTGCAGAAATGAACTGGATTTGCTGGGTTTCATGTCAAAGCCGATCGGCTATGCCAAAGCCGATCGGTTATACTATAAAAGCCGAACGGCTTCTGGTAGCCGATAGGCTTTGTTAGTTCAAAATCATCACAGAACTTGGACCTTGAACTATAGTCTGAAAATAACTGCGGAAGCCGATCGGCTATGGCTGAGCCGATCGGTTATGCTATCCAAGCCGATCGGCTATGGATGTTAAAGCCGAACGGCTATGATCAAATATAGAAATAAAATAGTTAGATCCTTTGAGTTGTAATTGCAATGTATAACTATATTTGGAAACCAACAATACAAGTTAATTATGTTATGATCTAACTGTATTAGTGATGGTGTAGTAGAATAAGTACTTGTGTAAAGTCGTTGATTATTTAAGTACTACTTATTTATGACAAATTCTAACTTGTGTGTTTTGTGGTATTTCAGATACCCCAAAGACTCAGTGATTAGAAGCTGAGTGTAGCGACTTCTGAGGTATCGGTGAGTGGATTCAAACTCACCATTTGGTTTAGTTGTAATCATTTGATTACAACGGGTAATTGTAGATATGATTATAGAGTTGTTTAATCGTTATTGTTGATTGTATCACTATGTGATATATGTGATCTTTGGATATTGGTTGCCAATGAGGTCGACGAGTTGATGAACTGTTGGTTGGGTTAGTTGGTTATCATGTGAATGATACAGGGATATGCTTCATATGTTGTGTGTATTGAACTGTATCTGAGTAGGATAACCACTAGCTATCGGTCTCGTCCGTATGGCCATACGGATATGGTTGGATAAGAGTTCTTGGGGAGCCGCCCGGGTATTATGGTTATCCCCAGAACCACCGATCCTCATTGTTAAGTGTTGTTGATTGTTGTAGTTAATGGTTATGCTAAGTTGAATGTTGGGTGACGAACTCTCTCACTTAGCTATGTGCTAATCCCTCATCTTTAATTCCTGCAGATTTTGTAGCTTAATGGGTAGCAGGAATGGGATGCTTTTGGAAGCAAGGATAGTTTGACAGCAAGCTACTCTGATCCTTTTTGTACTAAACTAGTTGGTTTTATATAATACCCCGACCTATGTAATCTTTGGAACTGTTTCAAGTCAGTATGACTTTAACTTATCAACTGTTTATGTAAATTAATATAATGTAAAGTTATAAAGTTGTTTAAATTTCTACGCTTCCGTGTTCTTAATATAATATTGTTATATCAAATGAGGGGTGTTATAGGCAATTCACATGATTCAACACAAGCCTTGGTGTAACATGTCCAGATATGGTTTCAATGGTGTGTGGAACAACATCACGAGTACAATAGCAGACATAAGCAAATTGGGTCATAGTTTCAATGACATTTTCGAGATAAAGGTTGGTAGCGGGAAATCGGTGTCATTTTGGAAGGATACATGGTTAGGTAACTCTTCTTTTCAAGTTATGTTTCCTAATCTGTTCACCATTGAATCGCAAAAGAATTGCTCAATTAGCGAACGAATCAAGCTGGATGGTTTTCGTTGGAAATGGCTGAAAAACCCGTGCGATCAGTTACATATAACTGAATTTTGTGATCTGCTGCATATGATATCATCTGTAAACTTGTGTAATGAACCAGATTCCTTATTTTGTAAACTCTCGCCGGATGGGAAATTCACGGTAAGAGCAGCTAGGTGTTTGATGGATGAAACGATAACTTCAGTGGGTTTCGTTGACATGAAATGGGTGAGACTTGTACCACTAAAAGTCAATTGTTTCGTCTGGAGGATTGGATTGGGTAGAATTCCGGTGTTGAGGCATCTAAAAGACCGAGGCATTGCTGTTGGTTCCATTAGATGCAAAGCATGTAACATGGAAGAGGAGGACGTGGATCATGTATTCATCAGATGTTCAAAAGCTACTGAAATCAGGAATCTAATACTTAATTGGTGTGGCATTCAAATGCAAAATATAAACTCGGTAATGGATCTTCTCAAGTTTGGAGCGAGTTGGGGATGCAGTCCAAAGAAGCGGAAAATTCTTCTATCCATCATATATAGTATGTTATGGTGCATCTGGAAAGCGAGGAACGATTTGATTTTCAAAAACATCGTCAAGTCGTCTTTGGCAATTGTAGATGAAATCATCTCATCCTCGTTTTCATGGGTTAAAAATCGAAGCAAAAGATCATGTTCGGTGGTGAATTGGAATTGTTCTCCTTTTTCAATTTTATTATAATTGTAATAGGCGATAATCATCTTGTACTCTTGCTTCTCTTAGTTACTTGCTAAGTTTGAAGCGTTTTCTACATATATATTATATTTGTTGTTTCGAAAAAAAAAAAATAATCAAGTTTGTAATATAAAAATTAAAGACACAATCATATATACGATTGGTTAATCCAAAGAAATTTCTAATGATTTGTTTGAGATTGCAAAAGATGGAGTGATGATGATTCTTAAGAGATTGCAATAGATAGGTTTATGCTAACATTTTGTAAAATTAATTAATTTTATTTACATAAAACATACAAGCATAATATAATATTAAAGTTAAATATCCACACGGGAGATAGATTAGTGAGATACGTACTAACAAATTATGTGTGTGGCAAGAACAAATTTATATAGAGGATGTTAGAAGATAATTTGCCGTTTTTCTTGCAAAAGAAATATACTCCGTATGACATTAAATTTTAAGATTTGAAGGTAATGAGTTATGAGTAGGATGATGTAAAATTCATACTCCCTCCGTTCCAATTTTATTGTCCACAGACAAAAAACACGCGGTTTAAGAAAAGTGTACTAGTCGTACTATACAACCAATAAGATTTAATCTCTCACCACATTCAAATAATTTGATTGGTTGAAAGTACAAAATGGACAATAAAATTGGGACATCCAAAAATGGAAAGGTGGACTATAAATTCGGGACGGATGGAGTATAATAGAAAAGGGCATAAAGGGAATAACAGAAAAGGGGGTGTCTCATTAAATCAAGTATCACTTATAATAGGAATATGAATATGAATTGCATTAAATGATTATTAATGTGTGCTCTATGGGCACACATTAGAAAAAGCCATATTAAATTTTATTAGCTGACAGAGTTTTTAATGTACGTTATTAAAACTGTGTGGATACTACTGATATCGGGCAATTAAATTGGAACGTACTAGTTGAGTAGTTGTCTTATACATTTTCTACAATTATTTAATAAAGAAATATTGTAGAGGACACACGAACATTTTTTTTTTTTAAAGGCTAATTATATTAAATATGTCTAATAGCAAGATGCTAATTAGACCGCAACTGTACATACACCATATCACTCCATAAGACACACTTTGGATCTAAACCCGAACTAGGAGGATACTAAAAAGGATGAAAAAAACCTGAAGATTTTCAGGAAAAAATCCTCGATAATAGGGGCCGAGCCACCAGTTTTCACCCTATATCGTTTTTGATAGTATCCCGTATGGACTTAGACCAAAGTATTGTCAATACCGCACCAAGGGACACACGAACATTAATAGCACGAGGGCAAGTTGGTAGGGTTTTTTTTTTTGCGTACCCAAGAAAACGGTGGGCATTTCCATTCCATTCCATTCCTCGTTTCTTGCGCTTACACTGTATTCTCGAGTTTTTTTTGAGTGGAAAAGAATGTGATGGAAAAGAAAAGGGTAAAAAAGAATAGAAAAGAATGTTATATAAAAAAATTATATGCATTCTCGAGTTGCAAGGAAAATAACAGAAAGGAAATGAAAGTAATTATTTATTGTATTCTTGAGTTGCATGGAAAAGAAAGGAAAATAATCAAAATAAACAATTATACAATTATACCCTTTGCTATATTTTAACCATATCAATGACTTGAACATCAACAACTTAAATGCAAAATAAGTTGGAAATAAACAAATTAGAGGTTCAATCACAAACCACAAAAAAATTCAAAAAAAAAAAAAAAACATGAACCGGTCTATTAAAACAAAAGGCAATACGATCCTAAGACATGAAATATCATAATAATAAATCTACGTTGAGTTGGACGAAGACCGCCATCACTCTCTAACTTTTGACACAATATCATAAAAGCGTTTTCACTCATGCGGATAAGTTTACGACATTTTCCACTTGATGAAAGATCATGCAATATCTCGTCTCTAACATGTTGTCTATGCAACATCTCATCTGGGCCATGCAAACGACTTCTATTACAAAATCTACGTTGTGCAATTAGAGCTGCAACTAGACACACCAATTGAATTGCTGCTAGATGTTGACTTTTCACCATAAACAAGATATTATCACCCATTGAAAGTCTAGTCATACATGACAATCATTTATTATGAAGAGAAGCAAAAAAAAAAAACAAAATAACATTACAAACATTTACATGAAAAAAACATTAAACAAATGCACAGTATTATTGCTATATAACCCAATTAATACTAATTAAAAAAAAACTGTGTATCCCATTACTAATATCATATGTTTATCATCTATATCATATAAGCTACGTACACGTGTTGTTGACGAATTAATAAAGTGTAGTTGGCTATACAAATTGTAAAGTGTGCACAATATACAAATTAGAATTCGTTAACGAAATCATATATAAGCTACGTACACGTGTACACAATATAAGAAGAACTAAACTACATGCATATGAACCGTCAATTACTAGAACATAAAAACGGCAACGTTACCTGTTGTTGATGAAGAAAAACTGCAGCTTTGGTTGTAGTTGTTGTGCGATAGAAAAACTAGACGAAGAAGCAGTACGTAGGGATAGGGGTTAATAGATAAACATGCCAATCTTTTCTGTTACAATCCGCTCAAATATGGGCAGAAAAAAAAGCCCATCAATTTTCAGCCCTAATTCACTCCTTTACATTCCTTTCCATCCATAAAATAAACTCAAGAATGACCTTTTTATTATTTTCAGCTCCTTTACATTCCTTTCCACCCAAAAAAAACTCGAGAATGCAGTGTTAATCCGATTCTCGGTCCCTCTTTTTCTTTCTACAAATCATAATTTTTGATGTCCCGTTGTACTTATCTACTTAGCCCAAAGGTCAATATTTCAATCTATAGAACTATGAATGACATCGGATATGATATTTAATTTGGAAGTCGTTAATATAAACGAATGTTGAAAAAAAAAAAAGATTGATCGAGACTCTAACATCGACGGGTAGTGATGTATCCCGACGTTGAAGAGCCTTCCGCGTTGAAAAATGGTTACCACCCTTTTACAGAATCTGATCAAGTTTACGTCACTTTTAATTTCTATTAGGGGCTTCAAGTACTATTTGAACTTGATTTGTACACTTATCGTGTACCATGTCTTTGGGCTCCCTAGCCCATGAGCTTCATTGTTGGATCTGCCCTTCCTCTTTATAAGGACATCTCCAACGTATGCATTAAACATTACATCAAATTTAGCATAATAAAGGAATATTTCATGAACATGCTTGCACCAAATGTGTTTTATCTCCAACGTATTCACTAAATTTCTGCACTAAAACGAGTTTCAGCGTTTATACATTGCCCCCTAAACTATTTTTATATCATACTTTACTTCAATTCATTATTTATATGATCAATTAACCTTCCAAACTATTAAGTTCAATGTAAATTTTATTTATTTATTTTCGTAAAGTTTCAATTACATAAGTTTTTTTTGTATAAATCAATGTTTTAATTATCATAATTTGTTTAAAAATTACATTTTTATTGTTTTAATAATAATATTATATAATTAAAAGTATAAGTAGGGGTGTAATCGAGTCGAGTCGATACAGTGCCAAGCTCGAGCTCGACTCGATTAGAAAACTCGAAGCTCGAAACTCGACTCGAGCTCGGTCGAGCTTGTATTTTCAAGCTCGAGCTCGACTCGACTAGTGAATCGACACTTTCGAGCTCGGCTCGACTCGGCTCGATTATTGGTATTTAAATATTAATATTAAGTGAGATAAGTTTTAACACTACTCGACTCGGTAATTTCAAGCTTGACTCGACTCGACTCGATACTTATATACTCGACTCGACTTGAAGTGTATTAATAAAGCACGGTAAATATGTTAATATTTTTATAAATGGAGGGTAAACATGTAAATAGTGCAAGCTCGATTAGGCTCGCGAGCCTTTCTAGCCGAGTATATTAGTACTCGAGCTCGACTCGAAGGATTACTTGAGTAGCTCGAGCTCGAGCTCGACTCGACTTGTAGCGAGTCGATTTCGAGTTTTTTGCGAGTCGATCTCGAGTAGCTCACGAGTTGTCTCGTGTTGTTTACACCCCTAAGTATAAGGTACAAAATGATCTAAAGTATAAGGAACAAAAGAGAATCATACATATAAATAATTTTTTTCAAATTTTGTACTTAAATAATCACAATATTTCAAACATAGGGGTTAAAGTGAAACATTAGAAATTTAGTGTTGCACCAAATTTGATGCAAAATCTTCAAAATTTTAGTGTATACTAAATTTTGCACTATACTTTGTGAGTTGGTTGGAGGTGGATTTCTGAACGAAAACACCAAATTTAGTGTTTTAGTGCATTCATTAGAGATGACTTAACGGGGGAAACCCTAGCTTAAACTCTAATAGGCAACAAGCTAGCAGCAACTAACACATTACAAGCACCTCCAAGCAGCAACTAATTAACACCCTAAAAACCCTAATGAGATAACAATTTATCTTCTCCGACCGATTCACACCACCTTGTGTACATTAATTATGTTTAATTTGTCTTCCACAATGCGCATTGATATAGTACATCTATTTGTACACCATTCAATTTGATGTGTAGATCAACAATGTTTAATCTGTCTTCACCATTCGCATTGATGTAGTACATCTATGGTTGTATATAACTTATCACCCTTGTTTTTTTTAGTGGTGTAAGGGAAATGTATCGATACGTTCAAGTTTATATTATTTAATTATTCAACAATCATTTAGTCGAATAAGCTTTATTAATTTCTTTTATATGTAACAGATGTGTAGAGTCGGGGAAGATCGTATAATTTTTGACTCGTCCTAGAGGTTTGGGGACGACGTGAGGTCGAGTGTTGTGAAGAAAGTGATTAAATGCTAGCTAGATGCAACAAATTAAGGAGATGGAGTTATTAGCAATTGTTGAAATGAATTTACTTAGTACGAAGTAACAATTAAGGAGATTAAACAACATTAATTAAAAGGGATACTATAACACCCCTCATTTACACTCATTTAAATATAATAATTTGGAAGCGTAAGTCCAAATAGATAGTAATACTTTACATCATTTTATCAGCTTATAAAATCCAACCTTTTCAAAACATAATTTCACCACAGAGGTGTTATATAAAAACGTGTTAAAACATTATTTTATACAAATCAAATATCAGAGTAACGCTTCACGTCAAACATTCCTTCTTGTCCAACTTCTTGCTCACTCAAATATATCAATAACCTGCAAGAAGTGTTATGTGGGGAATTAGCATAAAGCTAAGTGAGCAGATAACTAATCAACATCATAACTTAGCTCAACAACCTTGTGTACAACACTTAACACTAAAACAAGCAAGTACACAATACGACACATCAACAATGCATCAGTTCAACAATGCAACAATTCAACTAATCAACAACACCATAATGAGGATCGGCGGCTCTGGGGATAACCATAAACCCGGGTGGCTTCCCAAGAACACTTATCCAACCTAACCGTATGGCCATACGGACGAGACCGATAGCTAGTGATTATCTTCAACTAACACAGGAGATGTGTTAAACTTTAGATAACCAACTAGCCCAACCAACAGTTCAACAACTCGTTGCCTCATTAACAACTGATGCCCGAAGGCCAACAACTGATGCCCGAAGGCCAATTAATTCAAGTGATCACGTAATCAACAAGTCACATATTCAACTAGTCAACATATCAACAGTATTATTACTATCAACATAATCATCAATGCAACTAATAAAGTAATAATACGTTACTTGTTGTAACCAAACTTGTTACAACCAAGTTACGCTGAGGATTAGAGATCCACTCACCGACCACCTCAGGCATCCACTCAGTAGTCTAATATCACTGAGTCTTCTGCTCAACTGGAATTACAACAAAATAATACAAGTTAGTCACTTATCTCAAGATTTATACAACATTATTCCAATATTAAAATTAACCATATTAACAACATAATTCAAACTCACTTAACAAGTTATAATCATAACATCACTCTTAATCTACTTCAATTATTACTAATCAACATGGTTAAACCATCACCAAGGTTATTAACCTCAAATATCACTAATTCATCAAAACTACAATTCTAATGAATACTTAACCACATAAGTTATAACTTTATTCTTTGATTACTAATCAAGTGTTCTTAATCGTAACCCGTACCAAATTTCTCATATAACTTATGATAATCATCATAATCATTATAATTCTCAAGAACACTTTAATCAATTTATAACTCAAATCATGATAATCATCATCAATAATGAACTAATATCAATTATTCACTAATGATAATCAACTTAAAACATTGTTTCTTCCAAAATCAACTAAACCCATCACTATCTATATGATCATTCATCAATTTCTACATTTTCAAGGTAGGGTTTCACTTCTAATCATGAAATTAACATCCACTAACAATTATTAATGCATTTCAAGCTTAAATTCCAAATTACACATACTAATTCAATCAAATACTCAAAACCCACTTTCTAGGGTTACATAAAATTCAAGAAATAGTAATCAAAACATGTTTATGAAGATGATGGAATGATTAATACATGTTTTTAAAGCTTAACCAACATCAATTCCACCATTTGAAACCCTAATTTCGGATTAAAGACAAAAACACCAAAACCCCAAATTTCTAGATTTTAGAAAATGAAGAACACAAGATTATACCTTGATTAGATTGATTAAAGAGGCTTGAATTTGAGTTCTTGAGCTTCAATTCCATGTTAAGAGATGATTTGGGTGAATTGATTTAGGGTTCCTCATGTTTGTATGGATATATGATACGTATATGTGTGTATAAATGGGGATAAATATCAAATAAACAACTGACCTAATATCTTAGTAGTATACTAGAAGTGTTTACTTTCATTCCCCGTACTTTTCATTGTCTGGAACTTAAAAACCATTTGCGGGAAAACACTATTTTATTTTACCGTCAACTGAATTAAATTAAAACAGTTAACAATTTACTAGTCACAATAAATTATTCGACTATTATCACTATTTATTTCAAATAATACAACACACCTATTTTCTGACACACTTAATAATAATTCACAGTCAGAAAATATTAAATACTACTAGACCCAAATACTGGGTGTTACAAATCTCCCCTCCTTAAAGAGATTTCGTCCTCGAAATCTGATCACACTTATATGATATAAGAACGCAACCACTTATTATTCACATTCCTCATGTGAGATTTAACTCACATTTTATTTCTAGTTTGCTAATATTTATCCTTTCATATTACACTAATTGTATACTACTCATTAATATATGCATCCAATTTAATTCACTAATGCATATAACCATCATGCATATCAGTAATCACACAACCCCCGAATCAACTTGCATATATTTAACCACTAAACACAAAATGTGTATACATATTATCAACTTACACACCACCAGTAATTTGTGTTTTACCTCTATTTAATTTATTGACACAAAATGTTATTTTCAGCACCCAATGTAGCATCATCAACTGTTTAATTACAACATATACATAATCAACTAGCAACTTGGCTAACAACTATATATTTCATTAGCTATCAACTTGTTGTGAATTTTCACTTTTGCAACTAGTTAATTACAACCTTACAACTTGTAATTATAAATACGACTAGGTTATATGAAACCCTTTACTTGACAGTAATCTACAATCATCTAACAAGTAAGAAAGTCAGTAAGCAATAGGTAGAGGTCAATTTATTTTTATTGTTACAACCAGTTTCATATAATCAACTAGCACCCTTTCACAACAACTTGGATGCTAACTCAACACCTGTTAATACCAAACATCATCATTGGTATCTCAACAACACAAGGTGCTGACATTAGACCTCTATTCAACAATATTAACACAATATTATTCATATTCAACTTACCTCTTCTTTGCTTAATCAAGTTTTAACTCTTACTATTGACAATGCATCACACATACACATCAAATGTGCCATAGATATCACATTAGCAACAACCACTTAGTGGTTCATTACTCTTTCATATTAGTCCATCATTGACTATTTATCAATTACAGATCAACACATCTTACTTGTTATTTTAAAACTATTTAACTTTATCTGGTACTTAGTAACCTCAACAACTCCATGTGAAATGGCATAATATAAATACGTTGGCCAGACGTCTTCATATTATGTCAGTCACACTTTATTCTCAGGCCACTTCATACCATCCATCTACAAGGTTATTACTCTTTTACTTTCACATGTCTCACTAATGTGATATTCAATTTACACACATATACAACACCTTAACAACAGGTATACAGTCAAGTATTTATCTTACTCCCACATATATCATGACAACGTTGAGTAGTAATTATATCACCAATTATTAACTTGCTACCATTTTCAGCTTATCACCTTATATATAAACTACTCATATCATTAAGTATGTACAGTCGACATAGACATTCAACACCATTTTCAATATATTATTAACATAGATGTAAGGTCTAATATACATACATCAATCAACCTCTTTACTACCTGATATAATATTAAATTACCATTTACATCTCTTACTACTTATAGTACGTTGAGTACCAAACACTTCGTCAATGCTAAGTGCATTATTCAACCTATATTCATCAATTTTATACACCTTTAGTCGAATTACAATTAAGCATTCCATGTTTTACTATCACATAAATATAAGCTTATATTCTTGTTTCGCAATTTCTTAAAATACTCAATTCAACACCTGTTTATACCCTACATGATTCAATTACTTCATCATATTCAATTTAGTCCACATAATATAGTCCACCTAATTCCACAATCAATGTTTACTAATTCTTGCTAGTAGCAATCAACAATACCATTTACTGGTATATTTTGCAGTTAAATAAACTGCCTACAATCAACGCATACACCATAAAATATGTGGACCTCTTAAATCAACTTTTAATATTACATATAGTCACAGGAATGATCTCTGGGCTCAATAAAACAAAAGCCCAATACAAAACGTAAGTTAAAGTTCAAACTACGGTCCGAAAAACAATAAAACGCGATTTTCGGGCCCCAAACGACCCCGAATGGCCAAAAACTGTCTAGGCTATAATATATAGCATTGATTATTGGGCCGTTTTTGAGTGACCAAGCGAATTTCAACCCAATCCGAGTTAAAAATTTTGTCACCTATCCGCGACCCTGTTATACTTGTCAAATTTCACACCATTTTCGTCCCAAAAATTTTCTGTTGACTATTTGCTCTATGTTAGCCGTTCGGCTTTATATAGCCGTTCGGCTGGGATCACATAGCCGATCGGCTTACAACCTACAGCCGATCTGCTGAGCTTCTGAGCCGAAATTACGTGCAGTTTTCCGAATTTCCAACGAGCATATCTCCTAAACCGTAAAGAGTTAGGGTCTGAAATTTTGCAGGCATGTTCATATGATCAAAATGAAACTTTTTCAGTTTTACACTTTTTCAAAATTCACGTTTTACGAGAAACGGACGTATGACTCATTTTGGACCATTTTAACCATTTTCGTTGACACGCCATATTCCAAATGGCTAGGTTTCTGACTCCAACCCTTTGCCAACATGTTCCTATATACATTTGTGACGTGTGGGCATATTCATCACTTTCATATACTCATTCTACTATGGTTTGGACTCTTTGACCCGTTTGAGTGTCCAATTGGACACTTTCACCAATTTTAACCATTTTGAATACCATAACACTTTCTATACACTTTACTACTATATTTATGACTTAAAGTCACATTGGCATTCATTATACTTGAACTAACACTCATTTTAACCATATTACCATCAAGTTTGACACAACCATATTCACTTTGACCTTTCCAAATCAAATGCATACCTTTCAATCAATAGACACTTTCTACTTCACACAACCAAACGACTCCAACCCTATTAATGGAGAATACCAACATCCCATTAATTTCACTATAGCGAGTCACACCAATTCAATTAATGGACACCTTCTAATTTGAACATCAATACAACTCCATATTACTTCAATTGAGATATTCCAACATCTCATTTCACTACATGGAGTCATATCAACTTTGCTAATCATATTACTTCCAAAAATTATTATTTCACATAACAATTCATACAACCGATTTCATATTTCAATTTCATATTGTAGACACAATTAATTCCACATAATACAACTATTACACCTTATTCAACAATGTATCTACACAATTCAATTACTTCAAGTTCATTCAAAATTACCCATTAATATTTCTATCATCTTATTAACAAGTAATAATCATCAACGACTCACAACTGGGGATTCATATTAGTCTAACTCGATTAATTTTACTACTACTCATACCGTAGCAAATAAACAATTCAAGCTTAATTAAATACATTAAGCTTATCGAAAAGTACCTGATACATTTAGGCCCACGAGTATTGAGGAATCATTGAGAATACCATTCGGTTCCTCATATTCCTCCTTCTCTGCAACCAAAACAACAATCTTGCAACTGATTATAGGTTAGTACACATTCAATAACAACTTTCTCATACAACCTCTAATCCCCACCCCTGGAATGTTTGACTTGACACTACCATAGATTTGGGATTGAACACATTGAAATGTCCAATTCGCCCAAACATATGCTCTGATACCAACTTATAACACCCCTCATTTACACTCATTTAAATATAATAATTCGGAAGCGTAAGTCCAAATAGATAGTAATACTTTACATCATTTTATCAGCTTATAAAATCCAACCTTTTCAAAACATAATTTCACCACAGAGGTGTTATATAAAAACGTGTTAAAACATTATTTTATACAAATCAAATATCAGAGTAACGCTTCACGTCAAACATTCCTTCTTGTCCAACTTCTTGCTCACTCAAATATATCAATAACCTGCAAGAAGTGTTATGTGGGGAATTAGCATAAAGCTAAGTGAGCAGATAACTAATCAACATCATAACTTAGCTCAACAACCTTGTGTACAACACTTAACACTAAAACAAGCAAGTACACAATACGACACATCAACAATGCATCAGTTCAACAATGCAACATTTCAACTAATCAACAACACCATAATGAGGATCGGCGGCTCTGGGGATAACCATAAACCCGGGTGGCTTCCCAAGAACACTTATCCAACCTAACCGTATGGCCATACGGACGAGACCGATAGCTAGTGATTATCTTCAACTAACACAGGAGATGTGTTAAACTTTAGATAACCAACTAGCCCAACCAACAGTTCAACAACTCGTTGCCTCATTAACAACTGATGCCCGAAGGCCAACAACTGATGCCCGAAGGCCAATTAATTCAAGTGATCACGTAATCAACAAGTCACATATTCAACTAGTCAACATATCAACAGTATTATTACTATCAACATAATCATCAATGCAACTAATAAAGTAATAATACGTTACTTGTTGTAACCAAACTTGTTACAACCAAGTTACGCTGAGGATTAGAGATCCACTCACCGACCACCTCAGGCATCCACTCAGTAGTCTAATATCACTGAGTCTTCTGCTCAACTGGAATTACAACAAAATAATACAAGTTAGTCACTTATCTCAAGATTTATACAACATTATTCCAATATTAAAATTAACCATATTAACAACATAATTCAAACTCACTTAACAAGTTATAATCATAACATCACTCTTAATCTACTTCAATTATTACTAATCAACATGGTTAAACCATCACCAAGGTTATTAACCTCAAATATCACTAATTCATCAAAACTACAATTCTAATGAATACTTAACCACATAAGTTATAACTTTATTCTTTGATTACTAATCAAGTGTTCTTAATCGTAACCCGTACCAAATTTCTCATATAACTTATGATAATCATCATAATCATTATAATTCTCAAGAACACTTTAATCAATTTATAACTCAAATCATGATAATCATCATCAATAATGAACTAATATCAATTATTCACTAATGATAATCAACTTAAAACATTGTTTCTTCCAAAATCAACTAAACCCATCACTATCTATATGATCATTCATCAATTTCTACATTTTCAAGGTAGGGTTTCACTTCTAATCATGAAATTAACATCCACTAACAATTATTAATGCATTTCAAGCTTAAATTCCAAATTACACATACTAATTCAATCAAATACTCAAAACCCACTTTCTAGGGTTACATAAAATTCAAGAAATAGTAATCAAAACATGTTTATGAAGATGATGGAATGATTAATACATGTTTTTAAAGCTTAACCAACATCAATTCCACCATTTGAAACCCTAATTTCGGATTAAAGACAAAAACACCAAAACCCCAAATTTCTAGATTTTAGAAAATGAAGAACACAAGATTATACCTTGATTAGATTGATTAAAGAGGCTTGAATTTGAGTTCTTGAGCTTCAATTCCATGTTAAGAGATGATTTGGGTGAATTGATTTAGGGTTCCTCATGTTTGTATGGATATATGATACGTATATGTGTGTATAAATGGGGATAAATATCAAATAAACAACTGACCTAATATCTTAGTAGTATACTAGAAGTGTTTACTTTCATTCCCCGTACTTTTCATTGTCTGGAACTTAAAAACCATTTGCGGGAAAACACTATTTTATTTTACCGTCAACTGAATTAAATTAAAACAGTTAACAATTTACTAGTCACAATAAATTATTCGACTATTATCACTATTTATTTCAAATAATACAACACACCTATTTTCTGACACACTTAATAATAATTCACAGTCAGAAAATATTAAATACTACTAGACCCAAATACTGGGTGTTACAGATACATTACTATTAGTATTTTATGTCATGGTTTTTATTTCTCTACATATTCTAATTCAGAAGTCTTTTTTCCTACGTGGATAGCTTCTCCTCATGACAACTAATATTTTGTCCTACGTGTCAAGCTATTATTAACTTTCTAAAAATTTATTTGACAACTCATAATGATATATTATTTTTATAAAGTCAATCAAAGAATAAATTTTTTAAAACAATGTAATTAATTTTCTCCTATTATTTTAATAAAGTCAATCAAATCTATTTTTGTAAAAATTTAATTCATTTTTTCCTAATAGTATCATATTACTTTTAGGAAGTCAACCAAAAAATTCAATTTAAAAAAATTATTTTTCATTAATAATAATTATATTATATACATATATATATAATATAAATAATATAATAAATAATAAATATTTAAATATATACAATAGTAAAATATTAGAATTAAAATAATAATATAATAATATTGTATAAAGACTAGACATTAGACGTAATAGTAATATAGTAATAATAATAATAATAACATTAATAATAATATTATTATTATTATGGAGGTAAACATTTATTTACAATATTTACCAAAAATAAAAATAAAAAATTATATCTTCTAACATTTTTAATTTCTCTATCTATATATATTTCTCATCTTCAATTATTTTCCTCTATATATTTCTCACCTCTCTGAAACTCAATTTTTATTTTATTTCAACCATTAATCATTTTATATTCAAGGTATTTACCTACACATCTCCCTATCATCTTATTAATACTTCAATTTATTTTTTATTTAATGTTATTCCTCTTCTTTTTAATGTGTGCATCTTTATTTGATGTTATTACTCTTCTTTTTAACGTATATGTTGTTAGTTGAACATTTATATTTCGATTTAATCTTTATTTTGATGTTATTATTTGATGTCTGTAACACCCGCCAAATTAGGACTAGTAATTAGTGCCTAATCGTATGTTAATACATGTAATTAGTTCTGTGTTAGGCTAATTAATGTATCGAATTATATATATTGTTGAATATATACGAAAAATACGATTTGATTAAATCGTACGCTTTTCAAAACGAATGTAATTCGATTCAATTAAATACGGACGTTGGTGACCAATTTTATTAAATAACGCAACATTATTTAATAACGCTATTATATCAAAAATATTATTATGATAATATTTCGTATTCATTTCGAATCATACAAACAAAACTTATATGACTTAAAAATGTAAAACGCACAAAACAAACTAACTTACATTTTATAACCCAAATATAAATTGATTTGTAAAATATTTAACTAAAATATCGCGTAATAAATTTGTAATTTAAAACTTACAATTTAATATGTAAAATAATTATTTAACGTTTAAACGACGGAGTAAACGAACACCACACGGAGGACGGAGACTGAAAGTTGGAGGTTAAACCCCCAACTCCCTTTCTCTCTTTCTCATTTCTCACCTCACTCTCTCTCTCTTACTCCCTCCTCTTCCTTTTTCTCTCAATTCACCAAACACCCACAACCTCACAAAATCACCAAATAAACATACTAAACGCACTCGGATTTCACTACTCCTTTGGAAGAAAACGCTCACCGCATCCCGATCTATCATCCTATCTTTTCGGATTTTTGATCCGACACTTTGTAAGTTTCCGACAAATCCCGACACCTCTCGCTTTCTATTGTTTTCGACTTATAATTGTTTGTTTAAGCTTGTAATGTCCATATTTGGGTTGGGTAAAAATATTGGACCGAACGGTGGCCGGGAAACTCGTTTTCGACACAAAATCCGGCCAACAGCCCGTAACGTCGCATCTGGCCTGGAGCCTTTGCGACGTCGCGTATAACGTCGCACAGAAATCAATAACGTCGCCTTAGCGACGTCGCACATAACGTCGCATTGAATTGCGAAGTCGCACATAGCGACGTCGCCTACTACGTCGCTAGAATCAACAACGTCGCGTATAGCGACATCATCCTTAACGTCGCATTAAATTGCGAAACGTCGCCTTTAGCGACGTCATGCTCAACGTCGCAATCCTTACCTGCGACGTCACACCTAACGTCGCACAAACCAGAACTTGAAAACTCAGATTTTTAACAAGTGCCGAGACCTAAAATTTTAACACCTGATTTTACCCAAATTCGGATCCAGATGCGTTTTTCGTCAAAGCAATATAGTAGAAATAAAAATTTTCCAAGCTGACGTGGCAGCTCGACCCCAGCCAGGGGCTCTGCCCCTTGGACCCCGCCAGGGGCTGCCGCCCCTTGGACCCCGCTACCAGGGGCGCTGCCCCCGGACCCCCGTACTTAGATTTCGTAGACACATTTCACACCAAACATCAAACTTGTATAACGCTTTGAAACTAACAAAATAACATCAAGATCATTATTACCAATAATCACCAACGGGCCGTACGTGTTTTCAAACACTTAAACTATCCACCGAATTGGGAACATTTGGACATTATAGTTGGACGAACAACTACAAGGTAGTCTTATTAGATACCTTCACATATTATAACCATCGCGTGTCGTGGACACCCTCAGGTTACAAGTCTTTGGACTTCGATTCTCGGCTAATCATTCTCAGTTTATTTTCATAAACTCAACGACTCAGGTGAGTCTCATAGCCCCTCTTTTACTGTTTTACTCAGGGGTGTGATATATTGCTCATTTTTAACATGTGAACGCAAGTACAAACATTTCATATACTACATGAGTTTTTCACAACTAATCATTTAAAGTCCTCCGTCAGCATAGTTGTTAATACGTTGTAGCGTGAATATTAGTATATGGTACCATATAGGATTGACCCTCCTCGTTCGGGTTAGCAAGCACTAACCGGGTAAACGGACGTACTAATATTTGGGAAGACGAATGTTGATTAGGCATTCGTGGAGGCACCTCGCCCGGAATTCTCTATAGGGGACCCGGCCCTCGAGTTAAGCTCAACTATGTGCTCATGGCTGTATACATATACATTATCAGTTGCAGGATGCAATTCAATTATTAAATCTTGCGGTTCATACGATATTACTTGATTTCAAACCTGTGAGCTCACCAGCTTTAGCTGACCATTTAGCATATATCGCAGGTACCAAGCAGTAGGTTGTTTCTGCTTCAGGACTTCTAGCTCGAGTCAGCATACAGACGTTGAGATTTTCTTGCATTAGTATATTTTGTACAAGTACTTATGTACTGAAATCTCCTTTTATTTAAAATTCGAGCTATGTAGAGTTATAAATGTTGTAAACATTTCAATATCAATATATTTTGTTAAAACGACGCATATAGAGTCGTTTACTATTTATCTTTGTGCTTTGTTATTGATTAGTAACACCCAAATCGTGCTTACGCAAATCACCAAATTTGGGGGTGTTACAATGTCATTGCTCTTCTTCTTAACATGTGTATCTTTATTTGATGTTATTAGTATTCTTTTTAACGTGTGCATTTTTTGGTTGAACATTTATTAATTCATTGAATATTTATTGTACATTTTAATTATCCTGTTATATTGCTAGATATCAAAATATGAGTATCAACATCACAATGAAGACAAATCCAAGATTATAAAATCAATCTATCAAACTTAGAATTCTACAAAATTAGCGTCCACCACCTTGGGTTAAAACTAAAAAGACAATGGAGTATATTCTTTTGGACGAACATGATATATTTAAATTTAAATCTAACGCTTATTAAAATTAACAAAAAAGGTTTTAATTTTAATATGATATGATTTATTTATCTATTTATTTCATTAATTTTTTCATTTTTATTTTCGCAAAATAATTGTATTCAAGCATCAGTTAAGCTAAGGTTGCTGACGAATGTTAAAAAAAAATTATCACTTTACTCAATTGTTACAGTTTGTAATTTTAAAACCAGTGACAATACATCTAAATTTGATAATATAATTTACTTGAAAGAAACCGTGGTGACAATACGTATAAATTTTATGAACATTTCACTTTAATATTTAATACATTGTTATCGTTGATATGTAATATTTCTAGCCGTCCAACGGACGGGTTCAACACTAGTTATGTAATATTGTTAATGTACTTTGGTGATAAAAGGGATGCATGTAATCAAATAAGAATCATTCAACCATGATTAATTAATTATTAATTAATTATATAGTTTATTCATTTACATAATTAGTGTTTGATTACATGGATGTTATCTTCATTAATGTTGGATTTCTTTGTCCTCTAAAACAGAGCACCTTTGCTTAGTTTCTCCAAATCTTCAAACATGTAATTATTCACCAATGTAAGATCATCCAAATCTAATTCTAACTCTAAATTAATCAAACAAGATATAATATTTTCCAACATACATAATACAATGATTTGTATACGAGTAACAACAGAACATGGTTGATATATTTTCACCTATTAGATAGCTTAAACAAATATGCTATTCTTACACCCACATAACTATTACTAAATGGGTACATTATCCCAACAACAAAGGAAAATGAAAACTCTAATATATACTCCCTCCGTCCCAATTTTATTGTCCACAGATAAAAAACGCGCAGTTTAAGAAAAATATCACTATCTCTCTTACTTTTTGGTAACAAGACAATTTTACCCTTTACTTTTTACATACATTTTTGTCTTACATATATAAATTAGGGGCATAAATGAACTTTATCTCATTATTCTTTTCCATTTATGGAAATGGACAATTAAATTGGGACATCCAAAAAAGGAATAGTGGACAATAGATACGGGACGGAGGGAGTATATATATTCCCTGCGACTTATAATAAGTGTCAGATTACAAAAAGTTTTTTTATAAAAAACATATATAATCATTATATTGTGTAACAGAAAAATAACAGTCTTACTTTTGGAAGTTGACACTTATTTTAAAATGGGGGAGTACCGTATACAATCAACAAGCAATCGAGTAAATGGTAAAAACACACATCGGTGAACACATATATTCTTCTCAAAGTTTTTTATTTTTTATTATAATATAGTAAATCTTGAGCTCCTCCTTAAAGCTATTGATTCGTCTTTTGTATTTGTTGTCTATTGTTAGCCTCTAATATAATTTGTTACGTTAAAAAATGTCCTATTAAATTTAAAAAAAAAATGAATATGATCATGTGCTCATATAAACTCAAAACAACCCACCAAAAGTGACAGATTTTCACTACACGTACGAACTGAATGATGAGGAACTTGAAAGTATTAACATTGATAGCTTTATATAAAATGTCAGAAAAGATATGAAATGTATATGGTCACTTTGCTAGTTTTTGCATCATTATTAATTCAATATCACCATCGATCAGTCTATCACTATATTGTAAATGCCTACTATGCAAAAATCATATATATACCAAAATATAATTAATGTGCCAGTTAAAATGTAGTGTATATACCAAAGGGCCTATGGCCTAGCGGTATATGAGGAACCTTTCAACCTAATAATTGTGGGTTCAAGCCTCGTGGAAGGCAATTTGTAAATATTCGTGGTTGTATATAATAATCGTGGGTAGGTAGTGTAGATTTACCTTTCTAGAAAAAAAATTTGTAGTGTATATATATCTACTATACCTTTTGTTTAGTTTAAAACTGTGACAAAATATTAGTATAAAATAACAAATAAATATGACCATAACGCTTGGATAAAAGATAAGAGTAGTATAAATATAAGTTTGTAAATTGCACAACTTGACTCAAGTAGAGTTTAATATTCATCGGCTCAAATTTGAATGTAAATTAATACGCAACAGACTAAATTACAAAATCTTCTCGAGGTTAGAAACAAAATAGATAATTTTGTCGTATTATATATTACCCTCCAACTTGAGATAGTTTAGTGTTAATGAATCTTTTAAGAACTATCCAAGAACAATATATGCGGCCTCAAATTTGTAATGGCAACAAATTATCTTTAAATATAGTCATATATATACTCGCACGTCCCTGGCCTATCACGAATATATACATTTTTTCGTACATAATTACAATTACATTAGTCCAACCGCAAAATTTAAACTCACAACTTCAAAGTTTTTAGGGTATCTAGATTCCGTTAGAAGAATATAACCTTATGGTTGTAATGGCAACAACCTGACTATCTATGCATTGATCAGCAATATATTCCGTAAAATCTTCCAAAAAAAATCATGTTTCTTGTTGAATGATGCTCAAACACTAAATCTACAATACAACAATCACCGAATCTTCCTGACAATAACATTGTTGCTCACTTGCTCCATTACCATCATAACCATATGAGCTATTATTTAATAATCAAAACAAACAAATTGGAATTCTATAAACGGATAGAATATGTGTATCAGTTTTACATTCTGAATTACGCATAAAATTTGACAAATTAGCAAGAAGCTCGACTAACATTTGGAAAAGATTATATGGAGTAGCCATGCATGCTATTCAATCACTTTACTTGATTCGATAAAGTTAATCGCTAACTTATCGCTACTTGATTAGTTAGAATTATATAGCAAACTTTATATGATTCTTAAGCAATTAAAGTGAAAGAATTCGATCTATCGTGATATTTTAATGAACCAATGTACATTTTATTTTATTTTTTTATTTAAAAGGTGGTATTTTACTTTGTTTGGTTATAATTAATCAACAATGTCTAGCAATCGCAATGATCCTTAAATCCTGGCAAGCTAGTGGGGTATGAAATTTGATGCATAAGTGATGTTTGGGGGATGCATGCACCCTAATTCTGAAACTATATATCTCAACATGCACATGGTCCCTTTGAATTATAATTGTCCTTGATGACCAACACTATTTAATTAATTAACGTAAGTTTGTTAGTAGTTTAATTTTAATATCACGTACTTTAAATCATCCAAATCTTGGTTTTAAATTGTTTGTCTGATTTCTGGTGTCATGTTCAAGTAACTATCCATGTGTTTGACTATGTCAGCATAAATTAAGTCAATCTAACTGATCGAGTGTTCCAATTTAAATGCTAGATAGGCTCCTAAATCATTCATGAGTCAACAAATTTGAATTCGGAACGAGCATATCAAGACGTTAATTTCTGTTGGTGATTGCGTTGATTTACTGAGCTAAACCGAATAGTAGAATGTGAAAGCCCGATCTTTAGGATATATTAATGAACGTATCAAGTAGAAGCTTGAATAACTTATAATCTGACAAAAAGTGTAAATTTTTGAGTAAAACACACTCATACTAGTTGCATGCTCAAATCAGTGTTGGACTAACTTGGTCTCCTAGATGCCAAACTTGTTCCCGGAAATCCTAAAAGTGTTCCTAGATAACGCTCAAATTACACTAGTTTCGAGCGCTATATCCAATTACGCTTCTTGCTAATGTTTGCTAAACTTGTTCCTCGAAAATGCACATAAAAATTAGCGTTGAATCAAAGTAAACTTATGCATATGTCGTTCAAATATAATCTCTTTCATATGTATTTCATAAATATCCGTAACATGTACACAATACTTGAAAGCTGACGCAGAAAAAAAACCTTCCCCCTGGATCCTCCCACTAAGTTGGCTACACCTTGGTGTAGCTAACACAACATTTCCAAAATTAACTTATGTGATTTTTCATTTAGTATTAATATTATTAGTTTCACCTCCGTTTCCCGAATCATCAGCTCTACATACGAGCAACCTATTGTTATTGAATCACCATTGTCAACTCACTATATACAATAAAATAACGTATACTGCTGCATTGCGCGGGTATCACGCTAGTTTAATTTAAAAAGAAGTTATAACTATTGTTCTACTCTTATCTTCAAAAGTTAAGTTTGTGATCTTATCTATTATTTGGTGTGTCTTTCTTATATATTGACACATCTTAAAGATTTCCCTTCACCTGTTCACCATTTAACCAGCAGAACACTTGATTGGTTGTAAGCACATTAGTAATCCATTGATGCACTTTTGGCTTATTAACTTAGTTCAGTTCTTTATACAAATTGATACAAAGTCATTTATGCTTAAATTTTTGAAACGAGTCAACTGTCCCTCCGATCCTCTTACAACACATCTTAAAGATTCCATGAGGAAGTGCATGAGATCTTTTTACATTTCAATCAATCTTTAAATAATATGATGTTCCTTAATTTCTGTTAACTAAATCTGTTATATATATCCTATACTACACATACTAGCTAATTAGTGTTGACGTGTTGTTGTTATGTTCATTTTAGGGAAGTGATATCATTAGTTTTCGCGGTCGTGAATCATACGTGCTTATTACATACTACTTTGTACATGAAATGTCGTTTTCGATGCTCCTACGTTCGTCCCATGTCCCACTATTATATGCTTGCAATTGTTCACATTCATGATGATTTCTTAATAGGTTTTGGATGGTCCATATATGTATATATTGATGCAATTAGAATGCCCCACTTCAAAGAGATGATGGTAATCGATTCCTAGAATGGGATGATGAGTTTGACTGGATTAAATACTTTGGTTCTAAGGTGCAAGAATGAGCCTTTAATACTTCTTAGTAAAGTATAAAGTAAACGAGTATATATAGTCGGCAAAAAAGGGAGCTACTAATTGTGTTTTGGCTTGATATAATCTTTTAAGATGTATCATTTTAAAAGGGTAAATTGTTAGAAATGTAACATAAAGATATAAAATTTGATATTATGAGATGTATATTAGTTTCTCCATCTTTAGAATTATATATGAGCAATTCAATCTGTCAAAAAATTAATAGGTACATATATATACCTCATAGTGTTAAATTTCGTTTGCAGAATATTTTGATAAAATTAGAATTTATACAAGCTAGGAATTAAAAATTTAAGGAATCTAAATTCCTTTAGATATAGAAATTTTGTAACTAATTTCAATTTAGTCCATTTTTAACCAAACAACCTTATAAAATAAAAGGGTTTAGTGCGCACAAATGTAACAAACTATAGTATGACATTCGTAGTATGTAGTGAACTATTCAAAGTTACATTGTATGTAACGAACTTGTAATTTATTTACACTGTATGTATTTTTTTTAGATTAACGGCTCTAAGGAACGCCACGTGACAGAGTGTAAATTCGACACGTGAAAAAAGTATCATAGATTACATACATTGTAAAGAATTTACAAGTTCGCTACATACTATGTATGTCAGATTATAGTTTGTTATATTTGAGCGCACTAAATTCAAAATAATATTGATAATCTAATTGCTTCATCAAATTTTATAGCATTCGACGAAGCAAACGCAAACTAAGAGCTTAGATATATGCACCGGAAATTTTTTTGGAAACGACAAATAATCTTATAAATAAAACCCCAACTTAGCAAGTAACTAAGAAGGGGCAAAAGGAAAGTACAAGTTACAATAGAATAGAAAAAGGACAGCAATTCCAACTCGCCAACATACAAGGAAATCTACTTCTATGTTTTATCCATAAAAACGAACTAGAAATAATTTCTTCCGTAATAGCTGTGTGAGACTTCACCGAGTTATCAAAGATTAAGTCATTCCTTGCCTTCCAAATGCACCAAAGTAGACTATGAATAATAACCACCAAAGTAGATATATGCACCGGAAATAACAACTCTTTTTGGGGAAAAAATCAAGCATTTATCGCCAAAATCATTGAAAAACAAATATTCTAAATGTTACACCCTCATTTAATTCCACATGTCATGATATTATGCTCCTATTTGTATATAAATCTCGAATTCTGATTGGATAAGAAGTATAATACTATAATAATATGGAGGGAGATTGTTTGTTTATTTATAAAAATATATTAATATTAATTAATAAATAATATATAATAAAATTTGTAGGGAAGAGAACATATTGGCTGATTAGAAAGGCAAAAGATGGGGTCATGTTTGCACATGGGTTATGGTGAGAGAGAGAAGAATACAAATTTTAAGATTATATAAACTTTATAGTAATTAATACTCCGTAGTAATATAAATATATGGAAGACTAAAAATAAAAGCATCTTGTGTTGGTCCAACTACTTCTATTCTACTACATATAATTAAAAAAGTCTTTGTAATTGGTTTCCCTTTACCAAAATATGCATGTGGTGGGTTTGGAATTTTTAACATGAACCATCTTCTAGTAATTCGGTTACGTACATATATGTTTATATAACTTATTAGCTTTCAGATGGTGTAATAGTTTTCGAAATCTCTAGGTTTTAACTTTTAACTAAGTACTGTATTTATAATTCGAGTGAAGTAATTACAATGAAATTCTGTTCGATGATCATTCGGTTCGAGCTAGAATCGAGGTTGAATGAATTCAAATAAGTCTGTTTGAGCTTGATCTCCAACAATTTCGTATTGTTTGAACTAGAGCTCGATATTCGTTTTGATATTTAAATTATTTATTAAAAAACCGATTTTTCAACAAATATTGACACGTCTCAATTTTTTGTGCTGTTAACTACGACCCCCTCAACCTCAAATCTCGATTTCGTCCCATATTTCTCAACATATATTAACACGCCTCGTCCCGAGTCATCGAGTATTTTGGTTGGTATAAGAGTTGATTGACACTCACAAAACATAATTTGCGTAAACATTGCCCAGAAAATGATGATATGATGAATTGATAAGACATGTACGTAAAATGGTGACATGTCGTTTCTTTTAGCAATCATACGAATTTGACAATTATTATCTATATTAAATTAAATTTAACGATTAGAATTTAATTTGTGTTATATATCTATTACCATTACCATTGCATTCCCAGCTCCCTCTCCTCTGTTCCTACTCTGATCGTTACACCCATTAATTATCTGATCATATTAAGCTCGAGTTCGATCAGGCTCGGTTGATCAACCGATACTGTTGAACTTTGTCGTTCCGTGCATATTGTTTAAAATATAAAAACTCTTATCAACAACATTGTCAAAGTTATTGTTAACAGATTCAATATTTTTAAGCTCGATTCTCTCCATTCTAACACATAAAGATTAAATTGCATAACACGGATACAAATTAAGAAGGTTTATATATATGTGAAATAGTGTGCGTTTGATCAAATCACGAGCTTCTCAAATGTCTCCTCGAGTAATCAATCGAGCTCGACTCTAGTTAAACATAGTTGATTCAGTATATTCGATAAGCAATCGTGAGTTGCTAACTATATACTCCGTAATTAACTAGACTCGAGTGATTATACATATATATCAAGATCTTTTCATTAAATGCATACATCACTCTTGAATGATCATATCATATTCATTATTAATATGATCACTCCAAATGTGGTTTGATGAGTCGGAATATATGAATATATTTTAATTGAAAAAAATTGTTTAGTCTCTTTAAAAAGACAGATCTAAGAATAGGTTTGCGAATTTGATAGGTTGAAAGAGAAAAACGAATGCCGAATAAAAAGATAGAGAACTTGGAAATTCCAGGTGTTATTGATTTAATAGTTTAGTGTTTGGTTAGTTGATCCGGTTGTAACTTTGGGATGGTATTAATTAGGGGCTAGAAGCTAGGGGTAGCGCTTGTTACGGGTCCGTTTGTCATGCGAAGTGTAAATTTTATTAAAAATAATTGATTTTATTGCTATTGCTACGTGTCCAAACAAGTTCTGCTACTGGTTTGATAAATGATTAGTCCATTTTGTATGTTATTTACTTTAAAAACTACTAATTTCTAATGAAATCGTATATGTTAATGAAAAAAATTATCTATTTAATATTATGAAAAAATTTGTGCTACGGGTCACTTGAATTTCTAGATCCGCCACTGGTATTAATGTGTCTAGGTTAGTTCATCTCATATGCACGAACCTCGCTCTGATAAAAAATATATATGCACGAACCTCGCAAATATGTTAGCTTTATCAAGTTCGGGTATACGCTTTTTAACGTACAGGGCGTCAATAAGTCAATCTAAATATTAACTTTCACATCTGATCTTTAGACTAACAACGTTATCAGTTATCAATGTATCGCTGAAAACATATAATTGGTATTATCATTATCATATTTGAAATGAGAAAAATTAGAAAAGCTAAAAGCAAAAGAGACTATTAAAGAACCATAAGTCCATAACCTCTCAATGAAAGCAAATCAAATGTGTTTTTATGACGTCATGACTCAATTTCTAGTTAATAACCTCTACTAGCTAAAATTAAAAGTAGTATATTTATTTATTTTTTCTTTAAAAGCAAATGGAAAAGTGGAAAAACAAACAATAAAGTAAAGCCATATAGCCGTCAAACACATGTAATTAACACCAAAACCAAGGGCATTTTCGTAACAAAATTCTTATATAACCAACCATTCATTCCCACCATTAAACCCCTCTCTCTCATCCATCTCTCTCTCGTCCTTCATTACACAGAACCCACTCTGTCGATCAACCGTACAAACCGAAAAAAAACCAACAACGAAAAAAAACATGTCAGGTTGCAGCAAAATTCGTCACATTGTTCAGCTCCGTCAAATGCTACGTCGCTGGAGAAAGAAAGCAGCAATGACGTCACACAAACGTATACCTTCCGACGTACCCGCCGGACACGTGGCAGTCTCCGTCGGTTCTAATTGTAAACGGTTTGTCGTCCGGGCAACCCACTTAAACCACCCGGTATTTAAAAAGCTGTTAATGCAAGCGGAGGAGGAATTCGGTTTTTCTCACTCCGGTCCACTTAATATCCCTTGTGATGAGTATTTATTTGAAGAAATTATCCGGTTTTTGTCCCGGTCTGATTCTTCAGCTACCCGGTTTATTAATCTTGAAGAGTTTCAAAGACATTGCCACGTCAGCATCCGTAGTAATATTGATTTTTGGCCTGAATCTCGACCGTTGCTTCGATAAAAAAATTAAAAATGAAATGAAAATATACAATAAAACAAACGAGTTTGACTTTGATTTTGACCCCGGGTCGACTCGGAAAACCGGTTTGGGGGACTTCTTAGTAAATTCATTTAGCTTGCAATATATACAAAGGTAAGAATTGTAGGTGTTTTGATCATCAATGATTCAATGAGAAGTCTTTTGAATTCTTTTTTCTTCTGTATTTTTTACCGAATTACCCCCGGAATGCTACTGAGTCAACGAGTTACTGAGTTGGCTCAATCCCTTATAAGGAGATGGCAATACCGAGTCGTCCCGGATATGAATCGGAGTCACGAGGCAAATGAGAAAGAAGAGAAAGTGAGAGGGAAGGAATTGAAATATTGAGTAATGATGGGGGGTCACTTTTGTAAATTACCATGTGGATTTAATTTATTTTATTTTTGTTACTATATAGTAGTAACTATTTTACCATTATTATGAATGAAAATTGTAGAAAAATTCAAATACTAGTTGTCCACCATGATTTCTATTTTATATTTATATTCATGTCAATAATTATTTGCTAGTGGAGTTACAATCACAAGCTTCCCATGTGGAACAACTATTCAATCAATTTGTTGTGTTTCTTCCCTCATCTCTTTAATTTTAATTTAATTTAAAATTTAGGATAAATAAATTGAACATTATTAGAGAGATGTTAATTAATAATATGATTAAGATCGAATAAGTCAAATTATTGAAAGATGGATATGGCTTGTGCAACAAAAATTTTGTTCTAAAATTTTCTTATTCTTTGTAATCTCTTCCGCTCAAATTAAATGTTTTCAAATTTTTACATATGCCTATTTTACGTGTTGCTTTGGACATAAAATTTACGAAAAATGTAACTAAAGGTAGATTATCATCTCTTAAATGTGTTATATTGTTTTTTGAAACAAATTTATAGTGGACTTCTATGTGTTGACTAGCTAGAATTGTTAAAACTCATTTTGATTTAAGTGTATAGATATACATATTGGCAAGTGTATAACACCTATAGATAATGATGGTCATGATATACGAAAGTTAAATAGCAAGACTTTTCTATCTAACATGGTTCTCGAAGAAAAGGAAGATGTGTGGGTTTGCTTATTAGATAATACCAACGAATTTTTGGTAAATTCTATGAGGGGTAAAATTGAGAAAAGTACCTTGACTTTAAACAACAAGAAGGTGCGATGGAATCGATTGATACCTAAGAAGGTCAATATTTTGTCATGGAGGATCGGATTGGAGCGGCTTCCAACGCGAGTCATTCTCGACCATAGAGGTATTGATCTCAACTCTACACGATGTCCGGTATGCGATGAAGATCAAGAAACCGAATCACACTTATTTATGGAATGTAAAGTCGCTAAAAAGCTATGGATGGAGATCTCTAATAGGTGGCACATCGACATACGAAACATTACTGATATCAAATCATTAATTTCGTGTGCTTCTTCTTTTCACGACGGACATGATTCTTACTTAGATGCGGTGATTCAAACTTCTCTTTGGGCGATATGGCGGCATAGAAATCAAGTCACCTTTAATGCGAAAAGACCAAGGAGTGACACAATTTGTGATGAAGTTAAACTTCTTTGTTACACTTGAATTTGTTGTAGGGATAAGAAAAGTACTTTGAATTGGTCGGATTGGATTTGTAACCCACACGTAAAACGCGTTTCATTGTAACACACTTTATGCATCTAGTATCTTGCTAGTGTGCATTTTAATATATATGTTTCCGCAGTTAAAAAAAAATTCATTTAGAGATATAAAGTGTAAGTAAATCAGACGAGAATCATAAATTTAAATTAATTCTCCAACAAATTACTCTTACGTTTTATGGGGCCAAATATTAGTTTCATGATAGTATGATTAGACGTTTTGAATTATCGATAATCAGCTGGTTTTTATAAACTTAGGATGACATGATTCGTATCCAACAAGGGTATATTTGGTTGTAATTATTGGTAATATATTTGATTAAGACAAATATTATCTTATCATATATCATCTTTGACAATTACTTGTTCACATGCGTCTCTAAAGCTTTGCGACAAAAGTGCCAAAACCGCTTTTGTGCATGTAATTAAAGCCATTTTCTTACACATGCATGCATGATGCATCATCATCAATTCATCATATATGTATGTTTGTTTCCAGGTGTACCATTATATTGCACAAAGATTTCACGTACGTACGTATACGTACACTAAACAGTATTATTGATACTAGCTATTATTGATTTTCTTACACAGTCTAACTCGTCTAAAGCTCCGTACATAAGTTCAGATGAGGTTTTACTATGAAACATATTGGTAATTAGAGAAAGTAATATAAACTTATATACGGGTACATGCATGCTTTGATTTCCTTTTGTGTCCGATGTTTACCCAATATAAATCTATCGAGAGCCACTGATATTGTTCATATCTTGGAACTCTTGAATTATAGAATTATTGGAACGTCATGCATATATTGTACAAGTTGATTGCATCCGAAGTGGTCACTAGCTATTAGCGACAATAAGTCTTCATATTTTAGTCTACGCAAGAGACTAACTTGTAATATCGTCTCCCAACGATTAACGGTATGCAATGCTTTAAGTTAGTTTGCTAGATCAAGACTCGTGCGATATTTTGACAATATCAACGAATTTTGACGTACAATAACATAGGAAAATTGACAATATACAAAAATAGCTAAGAGGAAAAACAATGAATTAAGTGATGATCATATCGAGATGACGATATTATATTGAGAAAGGTTTGATAGAACGCACATTAAGTTGCAATCTACATGTACGCACTAGCGTAGTTGGAATTTTTACTTTTAAGTAGGCCAGTTACATACAAATCGTTAATGAAAGAATTTCCGTATAGGAGTAGTATATATAATATAAGCAATTATATTTTTGTTAACAATCTTTGTATCTAAATAATAATAACAATATAAATATACATAACCGTGAAATTATAATGTTCACTTTTATTTTGCATATATTGAAAAGCATTTAATTGATTATAAGTGTAGCATAATACAAAATAAAATAGAAAGGTGAATATTTTAATTTGCAGCGATGGAATAATATAGAGCATATATTGTGCAAGAAAGAGGGAATACTAATTTTACTTTGAAAGGTATTTTCATTTTCATAATAGTTGACCTCTATCTAAATGATTAGTTCAATACTTTTCAAATATAATGACAGTGAGGATGCAAATTAAATCAATATATTAGCTTTATATATATACTCCATTTATTTACTTAATTAATAAACGTGTATTTTATAATGATAAAAACAGCTCAAATATACTATACTGTGAAACCTACTCTAGGGTGGCAATTCGGGTTGGGTCGAGTTGACCCACTCGGGTTATCAAGTTGGCGGGTCAGAAGTCGTCAACCCAAACCGGACCTGGTTTTATAATCGGGTTGAGTTTTTCAACCCAACCCTAGCCTAACCTAACCCGACCCACTTTACTCATTTTTTTAATTAGATAAGAATATTTTCGGGTCATTTTCAGTTAATGGGTCAAATAGGTCACGTTAGTCAATTTTTAAATTTAGAATTTGTCATCAATAAGCATAAAAGTATTTATAAAGTAACAAAAAATATCATATTACCTAATATGTTCATTTTAATCTAATACTATAACATCATCAAACACTTTGATCTATTAAATTAAAATAAACATTTGAATTTAACTACATTTAAAATTTATTCGGGTTATCGGGTCAACCCAAAAACCCATTGGGTGACCCGAACGCGACCCAAAAAAAAGTAGGTTGGCGGGTTTCGGGTTGACGGGTCCGAGGGTCGAAAAATCTCGACCCAACCTGCTTATTTTTGAGTCGGTTTCATATCGGGTTTTGAGTCGTGTCGGAAATTGTCAGCCCTAACCTAGTCCATAAAAACCTTGATGAATTAATGTCTTCAAACTTTAATACGGTTTTGGTTCATCGTGGCACACCAAAGGCGATTTATTTATTTATTTTATATTCTTTTGTTATGTTATTTAAATTAAATATATATTCTTAAATATAATTATCATATTATTTGATTTCGAGTTACAACTTCCACTCAAAAATAATGTCGAAACCACACTTTAAAAAAATTAAAAATTAAAAATTAAAAATTAAAAATCTTAGGTTTTGCTAGAACAACCCTTCACATTTTGACTTTGTGGCCTTTAATTTTTCTGTTGATTAATCTACGTTTGATGCTTGATAATTATTTAGAAGTGCTTGTCATTTTCAAGTTCCTTTTACATAGGGATGGCAATGGGTCGGGTTCGAGTCGGGTTTTAGTGAACCCGTACCCAAACCCATTTAGAATATGCGTACCCAAATCCAACCCAATAGCTAGCGGATACCCATTTAATATTGCCCATCGGTTTTTCGGGTTTCCCCACGGATATCGGTTATCCCCGCTTGACTATTCCACAAATGAAATAGCAAGTATGACGATTATAAATGATGTCTTAAAACGGAAACGTGACAAAAAAAGAAGCAAACCAAGATACCCTAAATAATAGAATGGTTGTTCAAACTGATCATAATACAAACAATTACATGTTTTTGAAAGTACAAAATTCAAATGTCATGATCATTCAAATTCAAAGAAATAGATGCAAAATATATAGATAATATGATCATTGTTAATCTTCATTCTTCAATCTTCATCCACAAATTAATTGTGCTTTAATTATATTATATATATATATTATAGATTACATATAATTAAGAATAATAATTATGCGGGTACGGGTAATTGGATATGGGTACGGGTAATCGGGTCGGGTATTACTAAAACCCGTACCCAAACCCAAACCCGCGAAGAAAAAAAACTTGTACCCAAACCCGTATCCAAACCCGTCTACCCATACGGGTACGGGTATTAATTGGGTCGGGTTCGGCTTTCCCCATCGGGTTCGGATGTTTTTGCCATCCCTACTTTTACATCTTTAATATAATATATTATGTTTTCGATAGAAACTTTAAATAAGTTTGACAAATAGTGTCTTATTGTCTCATTTAATAAATGTACGTACATTAGTATATGAAAATGAGTTGACTTACTTAGAGGATCTAACCGATGTTTTGAAACCCGGGTTGACCCGGCCGGTTGAATCAGAACCTGGAGATCTAACCGGGTCAACAATGAGCGGGTTTTAAGTGGTTTCTGATTGTACGTCCAACCGCACAAGTGCATCAATCCCTTGTTTCCAGCCAAAAGCTTCCAACCAGCAGGATCCTACAGCAAAAACACAGACACTAAATCACCGTGGAGAACAGGCCGGGAGGTTCCCTGTAAACCACCTCCGGCGTGAGAATGAGTTTCCACAGTTTTAATGGTGAAAATATAAGTGAGGATTAGGGTTTTTTGGAGAAGATGAACAGTACCTTAAAATGAAGAATGAGTGCTCCTTTTATAGTTGTTGTTTCTTGGCCTCTACTCATGTATTGACCAATCATATTTGAGCACTAACAAATGATTCCTTGTGATTTAATCTGAGCCGTTTAGAGAGATCTCCTGAATATTTTGGATTGGTCCCCACTCTACATTCTGTTAGTCTTGTGAAAGCGACGTATAGACCTCTGGGTGGAGGTCGGAAGAATAGATAATTTGGTGGCGATTCCCTAGAAGGTAAAGGACACCTAACGGGTGTCAACTGTTACGCCACAAGATCAATTGATGATCTCCTTCCATGTGGAAGCAAGTGTATTATTATGTTATTAAAGATGGAGACCTCTGGGTGGAGGTCCGCAATCTGTGGGTGTAATATTGGTTACACTATTAAGTCCCCCCAGTCTAGTAGGAGATAGTCAAAAGTAGATCATACTAGACTTGATAAGTTTTTTCTTTCTGTGTCTCTTTGTTTCCTTCTTACTGAAAAGTCGCAACCATCAGGCTGATTTGACGGTTTTCCGACTTCCTAATTAATAGCTGTCATCATAACTTTTCTGACTTCTCGTTCTTGATCCGTACACGTGTCTCCCCTTCTGCAGAATCGTGACCGTGCGTTGTTTTCCCTCTCAATATTTAGTCTTTATTTTTCTTCTTTCAAAATCAAAATTCTTAAAATCAATTTCTTCTTTCTCTCTCTCAGGAAACCCTTACTTTTTCCCCCTTTTTCTACTCCGGCGATCGTTCTAACTACTTAAAACAGGTTAGCCTTCTTATTTCTTCCTTCATATCAATCTTGTTACTATGTCGTCTGTCAATACTATTCACACTGTTTCGAGCGTTCTTAGGGAGAACCATTTCAATTATATTTGTAAAAAGTACGGAATTTCCGGCGATGCCGGTCCGTCTATGGCTAGGTTTAATGACGTGATTTCGAAACCGCCCGCCGGTAAATTTGGTGTGTATACAAAGTTGTTTTCTGTGTCCAATCTTCGAATCCCTTTGTCAACGTTTTATTTGTCCGTTTTGAAGTACTATCAACTGCACATATCCCAGATGTCTCCGATGGGTGCTATAAAGATCTTGGGTTTTGAAATAGGCTGTCGTGTTCATGAAAAAGTCCCCAATGTGAACGTTTTTAGATATTTTTTCTGTTTGGGTCCCCCTGAACAAGGGTATTATACGATAAAGAGGAGGGTCAATACTCCCAAGATCCTTTTAGGTATAAGGGAATCGTTGAAAGATTGGAAAGATAATTTCTTTTGGTTAAGTGAGGATTTGACTCCTATTGAGTTTAGGGATGTGTTGTTGTGGAAGAACGACGAAGTGATTTTAAACGATGTTCCCCGTCTTTCTACCCAGGAGGATGAACTCCGAGTCTTTCTTGAAACAAATTGTCATGTTTTTATTAACGCCTTCGTCGAGGAGGTTTTAGTTCTCTTGGGTATGAGTAACCATTGGCCAAATGATGGTTCTGTGCCCGTTATTTATAAGGATGGGGAGGGTAAGCTTATTTTTCTTGTGTTTTTGATTTTGCCTTGGTGTTGTTTTTCTTATGGTTGTTTTTGTTTTGTAGAGATGATGATTGGCGAGTTATTAAATTCTGATAGCAAGAAGGGTTTGAAGTTTGGTGCAAAATCTGAAGAGGGTGTTGCTACTACCCCGAAGGTTGCTAGTTCTCGAGTTACCCCTACCGCTTCTTCATCTCAAGTCGCTTCTCGTACCAGGGCAAGCACTAAGGGTTTGACTGTTCGTGATTCAGCTCAGGAACAAGTTGGTTCTTTTTCCGGATCATACGAGGTGGAGGAAGTTGTTGAGAAAAGAAGGGGGAAGAGGGCTGTTACGGGTGGTAAGAGTAAGAGAGGAAAAAGAATGAAGGACAATGATTCTTTACCTCTTGTCAATGTGTCTGATACGGAGACAGATCATAGTGATAATTCCAAATCTGGAGACGGTGTTCATGATTCTATATCACCTCGGACTTTTACTTGTGCTTTTGTTCCTGCTCATCTGACTAGAAGCAAGTCTTCTACTCTTCCACCACGTAGTTGCATTTCTCCTTCCACTGTGGGGAAATCATTTTCTGATCAAGACGCCGGTAAAGGTACTTATGATTCTTCTATTTTTGACATTGCATTCGTTGATACGAGTAGTCCCTGTTTTATAAAAAGTGGTGTAAGGGACAAGTCTTTTGGGAATTTTTTTTACTGATATTGATAATGTGACTTGTTTTATTGATGAAGATGTTGTTGGTGATTCTAGAAGTGGAGTTAAGGGAGTATATGTTCCCAAATGGGGGGTGGAATGTGATGATACCCTGGACAATGTGAAATCCAGGAGGGACTTTATCACACATTCACTCCCCCTAGCATTACAAGCTCGTGGTATTGATGTTAGTTTGTCTGAGGTGGTTGAGAATCTGGATAAGTTGGCTGTTGATACACTTTTCTATCATGAGATTGCTGTGGAGTATTTGAAACAGGTTTCCTCAGGGTTGAAGGTTGGTGATCTTACCAGGAAGATTGAGAGTTTGTCTAGGGAGCTTGAAAGGCGGAAGATTGATGCTGTAGCTAACGAGGCAGTTATTCAAGAGAAAGATGAGAAGATGGCTAATCTGAATCGTGAGGTCCTTGCTCTAGGAGGTAAGTTACAGGCTTCTGAGGATAAAGTTGCTGACTTGGAGTGTAAGGTTGGGAAGTTTGAAGAGAAGATGGGTGTTGTAGAGATGAAGCTTTCTTCAACTGAGGGTAGATTGGAGGCTGCTAGAGAGGAGCAAGCTGAATGTGTCAAGAAGGTGTTGCGTCATTATTCTGGTCATCTCTTAAAAAGTTATGAGTTTTCTACACCTGTGGCTAGGCTGGTTAGCTGTGCAGAAGCTAATGCTGGTCAGAAGATGTTGGAGCATATCTACTCGAAGGAGGAGAATAAAGGCACTGCTGTTGAAACCCTGGCTGAATATAATCCTTCTGCCCAAGAAGATTACAACAAGGCTGTAGCTGCTTGTGGAGACTTGAACTTTCCTTTTACCCAGAAGATTATTGACGCAGCTCATTTGCCTTTGGATGAAATTTTAATGATCACTCCTGACGCTGCTCCTGTGCCTTCTCTAGACTCTTAATCTCTTTTATGCTCCACTTTTACTGTCCTTTGAACAATACTTGCTTTTGTTGTGTGTTGGATATTTGTTGGTTTGTAAGCTCTTTGTTGAGCAAACAATGGTTGGTGCCAATTTTTGGCTTTTGAACTTTTATTTTATATGCGTGGTTGGTTATATTCTCTGTTATAACACTTTTTTGTTTACATATTTTGTAGTTCATACTTGGTTGCTATAATTTAAGCAACTTGCTTTTTATAGGTAAGGCATAAATCTTACGAGTTTACTCTAGAATATGCTTTTGAAAAATATTACTTTTTCCTGGAAACCTCCTCCTTGAAGTGTGGGAAGTGATCACCTTGTTGGAACATAGATTGTGACAACAGATCTAGCTTGAAATAGGACTGGTGTAATTATTATGACGTTTGTATATTGGTTTAGATTTGTAAATAAATATTTGTTTTGTTAGTAATATTCGTTAAACATATTATTGTGCTAAGTTAGACGAATGTTTAAAGACGAAATAAATAATAGACGTTTAATGCGAGACGAGTCGAGATCTCAGGTCGCAGCGAGTTGAGCTGTGAGATGAGATCTGAACTCGCGAGGCATTAGTCTGGCGAGCCGAGCTCTATGTTGGGCTTGGGCTGCGAGTTGGACCGAACTCGCAGGCCCATGCGAGCCGAGTTGAGCTGGACGTATATAATGTTTTCACGGCTTGAAAAACATAACTTTTTAATACTTTTGATACTTTTGCCTTCTGCGAACTCGACAAACCCAGAGAAAAACCGAACCTAAAGGCTAGGCTTTGACAATTCATTGTTTAAAGTTAAGCTTTATTAAAACGCAATTCGAACATATTCGTTGTTAGTAAGATAACACCGTATTGAGGGATTCCGCACCTTAATACTACAGATAACGAAGTTATCGATCCTAAAACTAGGGGACTTACATCTGGTATCAGAGCATTCGGGCTAAAATACGAGTGTGTTCATAAGTTTTAGTGTTATTGCGTTTTTGATTCGGGTCATTTTTACGTGCGTTTTTGCAATACTAACGATCAAAATCATTCTCTGGACGTTTTAGGGTTTGTTTACGGTCGAAATTCTTAGTTTCAGTTGTAAAAATGCGTTAACATTCGTTTTTCGGGTTTAAACAGCCGTTTCGCGAGTCGAGATTAGGGTTCCAGCGTCGCCTGCGAACCGAGTTGAACTAGCGAGTCGAACTGAGGCTTGCTAGTCGAACTGAGATCCCTCGCGAATTGACATCACTTGCGAAGCGACATCTTTAGCAATCCGAACTGAGGCTTGCGAATCCGTGAATTCTGCGAGTCGAGCTGAGATTGCAAATTGAGCTGAGTCTTGCGAGTTGAGTTTTCTGAATTCGCTGAGATAGTTTAATTTTACGTTTTTAAAGATGTCTGACTTAAGTAGAATGATCAAAATGGACCACGAGGTGGGAAAGTCAAACGTTCCACCTAAGTTGTTAAGTATCGAGGATTACTACAACTGGAAGGACAGATTTGAATCTTACTGTTGATTCCATGACCTGTCAATCTGGATGTGTATCAAGAGTGGATACACCGCACCTACTCAAACTGTTCAGAATGCCACTGTGGTTCTTACCTATGCGAACATGAGTGATCAAGAGAAGGAAGCTTACAGAAATGAGAATAAAGCACATTCATGCATAAAGATGTGTCTTCCTAAAGAAATTGCTCATCAACTGAAATCTTTTCATACTGCTAGAACGCTCTGGGAAGCTCTAGAGAAAAGAGGTGAGGGAAGTCCACAGGTGAGAGCTGGCAAGAGGAGTCTTCTTAAAAAGCAGTTTACTATGTTTAAAGCTTTAAAAGGAGAAGATCTTGATGCCTATGTCACACGTTTCTACCATCTACTAAGTGAACTGGAATACCATGAAATTGTTGAAGAAGAAGTAGCTAAAACCGACAAGTTTCTTGAGGGTTTGCCTTCTAAATGGGAAATGTATGGCGTTATGATTAAGGATAACGAAACCAGGTATTCTACTATGACCTTAGAGCAAGTCATTGACAAGCTGAAAGGTTATGATTTCTCCAAAAAGTCAAGAGACAGTGATTCTGATCAGGTTCAGAACCCTGGGTTGTATCATGGAAAGTCAAGTCTTTCGACTGCGTCATCTAGTTCGACCACTGCACTGTTAGTTGGTGATACTAGTGAAAATGGAGAACTGATTAGTGAAGATATGTGCTTTATTTCCTCCTCTGGTGATGAGACAAAGGGAAAGAATTCTGAGAAGTCACCTCAAGAGCATCAGAAGATGCCGATGAGTGTGAAATCTGCTGAACAGCAACTGTCTGTTCTTGCTTCCTTTGTGGCATCATATGAGAACTACATAGAGGGAAAGATCAATGATCCTATTCTGTTTGATGAGGATTATGAGCAGATAGATTCTGATTATCTTGAGGAATTAGAGCTTCAAGATCAACTTGCGTTGATATCTAGAAAGGTGAAGAATTTCCTCAAGAGAACTGGTAGAAAGGTGTTGGGCAATAGATCAGGGTTTGACAAAACCAAGGTCAGATGCTTTAACTGTCAGGGTATTGGTCATTTTGCTAGAGAATGCCAAAGACCTAAAGTAGAAGCACAAGAAAAACAAGGTTCGGGAAGTACTCTCGCTTCCAAAGCCTTAGTGGTGAAGCAGTTGGATGGCTCTTATGATTGGCAAGCTCATTCTGAGGAAGCTTTGATGGCCGAAATTGAAGAGACAACTGCTGGATCAGTGTCCTACATGCCCACTGATATGGAACAGAAAGTAGATGTGCCTGAGTCTGAAGTGAAGGCAAGTGATGATGACGTGCTATATATGGATTCAGCTCCAGATATGAGTCCTGAAGAATTAGTGGCACGTATGGCTGAATTACAAACTGACAAGAAAAAGGTATGTTTAGATATTCTTAATCTTGCTGATGTTTGTTACTTAGTTACTGATTTACAATCTCAGAATAGTGTCTTAACTGTGTCAAATAGCAATTTGTCATCACAATTAAATATGGATAAGGAATCCTATAAGACTGTTAGATCTGAACTTGATCAAGCTATTATGGATATTCGTAGATTAAGTGATGATAAACAGGTCTTAAAAGATAAAATTAAGTCTGATGCTTCGGATAGAACAAAACTTAGAGATACCATAAGTGAAAAATCTGTTATCATAGATGGTCTCTATATGAATATCAAAGACTTAAATGAGACGATTGCTAGTAAGGATCAGGAAATAGTGAACCTTAACTTAAGGTTAATTGAGCAAAACCGTAAACTTGAGAACTATAGGACTTCTCAAATGGATAAAATGTTAGATGCTCAACGAAGTGTAAAGGACAAGACTGGGTTAGGTTACAATGATGTATCCCCGCCTTTTAATGCCAATTACACTCCTATTCCTGAAGATTCTGAAATGACTGAAGTTAATCCTGAGAGTTCAGTAACTGATAAACCTGAACAGTCAGAGGCACAGAAAGATGTTATTAAGAACGTATCATTAGATAATAGCAAGGCTTCTCAGTTCACCAAAATACAATTTGTATCGGGTGGAGTGATTAACGATGCTAAGATTGATGATAAAGTTGATAAGGAACAGCTTAAACCTTTAGTGCCTAAGACTCCGGATGAGAAAGCAAAAGTGAGTAAATCACGCAAGCAGATGTCATGTTTCAAGTGTCATCAAAAGGGACACGTGGCTTCGTGTTGTCCTAACAAAAAGCCTGAAACACCACATAAGCTTGTGATGAATGAAAAGACACATACCGACTCTAGTATGACTGTAGATGGGTTAGATACCAAACTTAAGTTAGGTAATAAACCTGTTAACATTCTTAAAAGAGATGGTAAGCATAGTGTATCCCCACCTAAACCTAAACGGCCATATACTCAAAGTGATAATTCTGTCCATAAGTATAGGGATGTGACTCCGTCGAGGTTTAGAAATACAAGTAGAGGCCATAGTCATTATGAGAGTGGTACTACTTTGCGATCACATGAGTTTAATTATAATTATCATAATAGATCTCATAATTATGTGCCTAAGAGGTTCTCCTCAAATTCACCTCTTAAGGCTGATCGTCCACAAACTCAGGCTACTTCGAAAGTAACCAAAGCTCCTGATGGGAAGGATGGTTATTTTAAAGAGCTTAAGTTTGTTGATGATAAGGGACAAACCAAGACCGTAATGGCTTGGGTCCCTCTTGATAACTGATCGTATCTTGTGTTATGTGCAGGAGTATGCTGTAAACAAGGACAGCTGGTGGTATGTAGACAGTGGATGCTCAAGGCACATGACCGGAGAAAGAAGTCTGTTGAAGGACTTCAAGGAGAGTCTCAAGCAAAAAGTAAACTTTGCAGGAGATAAAGGAGGAGTAATTTCGGGAAAAGAAAAAGTTTCAAATGGAACTTTGACTCTTGAGGATGTGAACTATGTTGAAGAACTAACTCACAACCTAGTGAGTGTTTCCCAAGTCTGTGATAAAGGTCATCCAGTTTATTTCAATGAAAAGGAGGCCTTAGTCCTGAAGCCAGGTTTTAAAATTCCTGATAAATGGATATTGATTAGGGCGCCAAGGAAGAAGGACATCTATGCTATCAACATGGGTGTTTCTAACTCTTCAATGGTGTCTACATGTTTATTATCCAAGGCTTCGGAAGCAGATGCTTTGTTATGGCATAGGAGAATGGCACATCTGAACTGGAGAAAGATGAATTACATAACCAAAAATGGTTTGGTTCTAGGTGTACCACAAAAACGTTTCGAGTCTGAGGATAAGTGTGTTCCTTGTATGAAAGGAAAGCAGCACAAGAAACCACACAGACCTAAGACTGAAAACTCTATCTCCTCGCCATTTGAATTGCTACATATGGATCTCTTCGGCCCAATAAGCAAGAGAAGTATAGGTGGCAAATGGTACTGTTTGGTTGTCACAGATGATTATTCTAGATTCTCATGGGTATTCTTTTTGGGATCAAAGGATGAGACTCCTGGAATTCTAATTGAGTTCTTTGATCTAGTAGAGAATGTCTATAAAAAGAGAGTTAAGCGTATTCGTAGTGACAATGGAACATAATTCAAGAATTCAACGTTGAATATCTATTGCTTAAGCAAAGGGATATTACATCAATTCAGTGCACCTTATGAACCTCAACAGAATGGTGTTGCTGAAAGGAAAAATAGAACGTTGATTGAAGCTGCTAGAACAATGCTTGCTGATTCAAAGCTTCCGGTCATCTTTTGGGCAGAAGCAATGAATACAACATGTTATGTTCTTAATAGAGTTCTTACGGTTAAGAGACATAACAAGACTTGTTATGAGCTTTTGAACAATAAGAAACCTAACTTAAAAGGGTTTGAACCTTTTGGAGTTTCATGCACCATATTAAAGACTGGACATCAAGCTAAATTTGGTGAGAAGGCTGACGAAGGATTTTTCCTAGGTTATATGCCCAATTCGCCAAACAAGAGAGTCTTTAATAAAGTCACAGGACGTTTGGAGGTAGTTTATAATATTGAGGTTACGAGCTACTCACCTGATGTTCATAAGGGCTTAGACTGGCAATTTGATTATTCTGATCTTTTTGCATCATTTAAAGTTCATATTAGTGACTATGTCAGTGATTCAGAGATAGCTGAACATTTATTGTTTGAAGATGAGAATATTGGTCCCGCTTCAACATCAAGTGTTAAGCAATCTGGAATTAAGACTAATGTTGACTCAGATAAAGCTTCCACAAGTGAGTCACAACAACCTTCAGAGGATAAGTCTCAAGAAACAGAAGATCCTGATGATCTTTCTACAAAGTTTGATAATATACTTACTCCTTTGAAACATTTAAGGATATCTTCAGCACGTACGGAAGATGTACCTGAATTGGAAGAGATTGGTACTAATTTGGAAGATGAGATACCGGTTGAACCAGTTACTACAACTAGAACGAGTAAGAATCATCCCGTTGAAAACATCATCGGTGATATTAATACTCCGGTTCAAACTAGACATCAATCCAGAGCTAGTACATCTGAGAATTTAGAATACCAAAGCTTGTATACTGCAATAAAAGAGACAGGGATTCCTAATCAATGTCTATATTCATGCTTTATCTCACAAGTCGAGCCTAAAAATGTTCAAATGGCTTTAAAAGAAAGCTCGTGGGTAGAAGCAATGCAAGAAGAACTATCTCAGTTCTCTAAATTACAAGTATGGGAGTTGGTTGACCTACCAAAGGGAGAATATCCAATTGGAACTAGATGGGTATTTAAGTGCAAGAGAGATGATAAAGGAATCGTTACTCGCAATAAAGCTCGTCTGGTGGTTCAAGGTTTTAATCAACAAGAAGGTATTGACTACAATGAAGTGTTTGCACCAGTTGCTAGGCTAGAAGCAATTAGAGTGTTCTTAGCATTTGCATCTTATTTTGGTATAAAAGTGTATCAGTTGGATGTTAAGAGTGCCTTTTTGTATGGCAAAGTAGAAGAATTGGTGTATGTTTCACAACCGCCAGGGTTTGCTGATTCTGAGTATCCAGATAGAGTATATCGTTTGAATAAGGCTCTATATGGATTACATCAAGCACCAAGGATGTGGTATGGAACACTGTCAACGTATCTACTTGAGAATGGATTTACAAGAGGATCGATTGATAGTACACTATTTGTGAAGTGGAAAAAGAAAGACTTTCTTCTCGTGCAAGTTTATGTTGATGACATTATCTTCGGATCATCTGATGAAAAGATGTGTCAAGAGTTCGAGCAAGTCATGAGAAAAATGTTTGAAATGTCTGCAATGGGAGAGTTGAATTTCTTCTTAGGATTACAAGTTGATCAAAAGAAGGATGGATTCTTTATTCATCAATCTAAATATACATATGAGCTATTAGAACACTTCAAGATGGATGAAAGTAAGGTCTACAATACTCCAATTCCAGTCAATCATGGACTAGGTCCAGATACATCGAGTGATAGCGATGTGGATCCAACTCTTTATAGAGCCATGATCGGATCACTAATGTATCTTACAGCCTCTAGGCCTGACATAATGTTTGCTGTTTGTTTATGCGCAAGATATCAGGCTAATCTGAAAGAGTCACACATGCAAGCTGTTAAACGAATCTTTCGTTACCTCAAAGGGAAACCTAAGCTTGGTCTTTGGTATCCGATTGATGGAGACTTAGATCTCGTAGCTTATACTGATTCGGATTACGGAGGATGCAATCAGAATAGGAAATCTACGACCGGAGGATGTCAATTTCTAGGAGGTAGATTAGTATCCTGGCAGTGCAAGAAGCAAACCTCGGTAGCCATTTCTACATGTGAAGCTGAGTATGTTGCAGCTGGCAGCTGTTGCTCGCAAGTACTTTGGATTCAACAGCAACTGCGGGATTACGGGTTAAATATAACCAATACTCCTATGATGATTGATAACGAATCTACTATGTCGATCACCAATAATCCAGTGAAGCACAGTAAAACTAAGCATATTGATATTCGACATCATTTTATTAGAGATTGTGCTGAGAAAAAGTTGATAAAGTTAGTTAAGGTACCATCATTGGATAACTTAGCAGACTTATACACAAAGGCGTTCGACAGAGCAAGATTTGAGACGTTGGTTCAACTGAACGGAATGAGAAATCCAGAGTGATTAGTCTTCCAAGGGTAATTTTGTAATAGTTAGTATTTCTGTGTTCATTAAAAAAAAAAAAAAAAAAAAAAAAGGCCGTATGGCATTCATTTGCTTGTTACCTAAGGGGAATCGCCTTCATTTAAGTTTTTATTTGCAAAAACTAAGGGAAATGATAGTACATTAGGAGAATAAGCTTCATAATAATAAGCTTAAGTCCTAAGTATGATATGGTAGTAGGTTCAAATAAAGTTGCTTTAGAACTACAGCGGTTCTATCAGGTATGTGTTTATATTTATTTGATTATACACCTATATCCACAAGTTATAATTTGTCTATTTTTAGTGAAAACTTTAGATGGCTTCATCATATGATGTACTGGTAGGCAAATTATATAAAATTTTCTAAGTCTTAAGAAGTTACTTAATTACTTGTTTATTATTTTGTGTTACTATCCTATGATGTATGACATTAAGTCTTAAATGTTGAATGATGGTATTACTATACACTGTTATCATGCATCTTAATTTAAAGTGACAAATAGTAGCAATATGGGTATTAACTTAATTACTGGTAACTTTGTTGTACTAAGTACAGAACTGAAACCTTTAATTAAATTAATATTCTCAAATATATTTTAAATTATGCTAGAAGGGATCTTTTGTTGTACTACGTACAGACTTAGATAACATAGCATATTCAAAATATGTTTGATATTTGTCTAATATTTAAAATTCAAGTATATGTTATATGTTTCGAAAAGATACATCATTTAGTAACCGCTACCTTGAAATTTAATGATGCAGTGTTATGAGCTTTACTTGAATTCTTCAGTATGTCATATAATAGGAAGCACTTGATAATATTCATACTAATAATAAAGAGTTTGCTTAGAAAATTGAGTATAATTTGTTTATGTGGATCATAATACCAGTAATCGTCTTGAACTGTCTATAATTAAAAAAAATTCACTTTATGTGAGTAATGCATTTATTAATTATGCTATGTGGATAAAGGTACCTAAGATATAGTTTTATAAATATAAATATATCAATGATGAATTTAGTTGTAATTTTACAGTGATTTACTTGAATTTCATGAGGTATGTATACTACCAATCTGCTTAGACTTTTTAATATATAATTAATTACTTATTCTTACTAATATGATCCCTAAGCAGATAAAATCTTATTTACTTTGTATATTTACTTTGTTTCGAGTGATTAATAAAATGGTAGTTGATACCAATGTTTATATCGTTGTATTTTTATCGTATGTTTATTTTATTTTATTTTTATTTAAGTTTTTATGTTTATCTGAATTTACCCTTTGGAATTAAATTATACTGAATATTTTTAAGTTGAACAAACGTGACAAATACAAGTGAAAATTAATTATAATTTAGACTTGTAAAAATATTGGGTTTTTATTTATACTTAGAATTAAATTCGCGTTTTTATTATTTCTGCGAGTTGACATCAACTTGCGAGTCCACTTCAAATCTCGCGAATCGGATATAAAGTATAAAGGGGGTCAAACGAGTCAAACCAACCCACCGAACCCACACAAACCTCGCGAGTTCAGTAAAGCTTGCGAATCCGTCACACAGGCGAAACGAGGCGATATTTACTTTTCGTTTGATTTCGATTTTTATAGTACGGGAACGAGTTTTTCAATCCGTAGATTATATTCAAGACTTATTTGTGTACATTTTGAGGTATATATCAACGGATTTCACCGTTTAAATTGCACGAAATCGAAGGATTTTAAACTTAGGGTTTCGGTTTTGAAGTTTAAACAATTTGCGTCGATTACGATGTTATTGGACATAGATCTTTAGGGTTTATGTTAAACGAACATTAATGAACGTGAATCAATCGATAGATCATGTTAAAATTACAAGATTAATCGATTTTAATTGGAAATTCGCGACGGCAGTTCATCGAACGAGTTGACATTGTGAATCAACTCGCAGCGAGTTGACTAGCGAATCGGTGTGATTAGCGAGTTCACTTCAATAGCTGCTTGATAAGTTTAGCGAGTTGATCAATGTAGCGAGTTGATGAGTATAGCGAGTTGATCAATGTAGCGAGTTGATGAGTATAGCGAGTTGATAAGCAAAACGAGTTGAACTCAACTCGTTAGGCCAGTTTATGCGAGTCCAGTACTTAGAAAAATTTTATTTTTTTAAAGTAGTGATATAAATGTTAAGACTTTTTAAGTAATAACTTTTATATAATTAATTTAAATTAGACTTAAGACTTTTAGTTATAAGTTAAATTTTTATATACGACTTGAGACTATTTTTCTAACAAGTTATATATATTTTCAATTTTAAACTAAGATGTTTGATGAATCTCGATTCATAATACGTAATAGTTTAAATATTTTTAATCGTGCATTAAATTATATCTGTTGTTTGTGTTTATTTTACAGATATGGCTAGAGCATTTGATAAGGGTCACAACATTTTGGTTGATCTGAACCTTGAGGCCAAGCGGGCTGACAGGGTTGCTGATATTCTACGTTTTCGAGCACGATCAAGGATTATTGATCCGAACTACGTTGCACCGCCAAATCATGGGTGGTTAGACGTTGCTCATGCTGCTGCTGTTGCTCCTGCTGATGCTGATGTTTTACAAGAACCTGCAGCTGAGGAAGCTCAACCTGAAGATCCACAAGGGCTCCTTGAGGATGTTCTTATTCAGGCTGGTCAGGTTGATCAGCAAGTGAACCAAGAGGTTGCTGCACAGGTTGTGCAAGAGGTTTTGGAGCAGAATGACGATGTGACCAATCCTTTGCTTCAAGATATTGAGAGTTATTTAGCACCACCTGAGGTAATCTTTTATTTATGTGATAATATAGATGCTTAGTTGATAGATTGTTTTTATTAATCATAGATGTATAATATTATTATATAATGATTCTGATATTAGATATTTACTTAATTGGATATTATTTCTGATTTTAAAATATAAATATCATTAAACGAACAGGAAGCTGAAGCTGAGGCTGCAAACCCATAAGTTGTATTACTTGAGGGGGAGCAGATACAGCTTGATAGATCAGTTGTTGTACCGACTGAGGTATTATATCTGATTAATCTTAACTATATAGAACTTGTATGATAGAGCTTACGCTAATCATAAATGTTTAATATATTTAAATTTTAGGATCCTGTTAGATCATCTAGAGGTCGTGATGGTGAGACGGCTTCTGATGATGATTCTGAGAATACACCTTCTCCTTCTCCATCTGTTTCTGAAAGGAAGAGAAAAGGTAAGAGTGTTATGGAGGAAGGTACTGAGGAAGTTGAGATTCCTTTGATGAAGCGTCCGAGAATGCTTACTATTCGAGAAGGTTAGTATTGATTATAAAAGTTAAATAATCTTAACTTGTTGTTTATCAGGAGTTGAACTGAGACAGTTAATTCTGTATACAGTTGCTCAGGATACACTGCAGGTAGAGATGGATGCACCGGTGGTTACTGAACCGATGTCTTTACCGCTTCAGGTATGAGATATAAGTTCTATAACTATGAGTGTTATACAATTAATTAGAGTTTGAGACAGAGTAATCTGTAACAATAACTGATTTTAATTGTGTTTGACTTTACAGCATGAGGTTGCTGATCTAGTTCGTGGAGCTAATTTTCCGACGAACAAAACAGCTAGATTTGCGACAAGCTTGCTTACACAAGCTTTGTCTCAACCTCATACACCGCTGACCAGAGACTGGCATATTGAGTCTCTCACACCGCCTGGACCAACGACGATACCTGTTACTCCGACGACTGATGCTGAAAGGATTACATCCTTAGAGTTTAGGGTAAAGGATTTAGAGAAGCTTACTTCTCAGATTCCAGAGCTGGTGTCGAGCAATCTTCTTCTTTCTCAGCAGATACTCAAGCAGAGTGAATCGTACAATCTGTTGATGAAGACTCATGAGACTTTGCTTGCGGACTTCAATGTACAGAGACTGAAGTTATCTTCTTTGGAGAGTCTGGTCTTGAGATCGCATTCAGGACAGTCTACTCAGGGGGAGATATTGGTATATCTGGAGTCTTGCAGAGAGGATGAGCTGAAGAGGAAGAGAGACTCTAACAAGGACGATGATCCCAATGCACCGAGTGGTGAGCAGACCGGTCCTTCAAAGACTGGTGAGCAAGCTACAACTCAGGGGGAGTCTGGTGCTGGTGCTAGTGGTTCTGGAGTGGATACAAGTGCAGATAAGACTGTACCGGGTGATACTGAAGCTGGTAAGATAGCTTAGTATTATCATAGTACTGTAATATTTGTAATAGCTTGTAGTGAACAAATGTAAACTTAATTTATTGTGTAAATATATTTGGCTTAGGGTTATTATTATTTTAAGTAAAATATGTTTGATGTAATTTAAGTTTATATAATTATGTGTTAAGATAAAATAGTGATCGAAAGACTTCCGACTCATTGAGTAGTCGAGCGGCGTGTTCCAATTAATTTCGGCGGTCAAAATTTTATGATAACATATGCATTTTAGATTTGATTATGGACCTAAGACCGTAAGGTATATAAGTAATTAACAAGTTAAAAATGTATTCGTATTAACTAGACAAATGATATATAATTTAAAGGTTAAGTTGATAATGAAGGAGAACAATTAACGCTTGGAAATTATATAAGGTAATTAATAGTAAATTTAAATGTTTGGTGATTATTCACAATGCATTAGAATTTAAAGTTAATTAATATTTGTTAAGTAGACTTAAGAGATTTTGGATTGATTCAGGGTAATCAATAAAAGATTTTATAAGTTATATGTAAATTGCGTTTATATGTTAGGTTAAAATATACAAAAGAATTAATAAAGAAATTCTTGGAATGGTTCAGGGAAATCAATGAAGAATTTGAATTATTAATATATTTGTATTTACATTTTTCTCTAGGAATGGAAATGCTAGATCTATCAGATTCAGAAGATGACATTTTGGATGAGATAGATGAAGAGATTGATTATGATATTGAAGAAGGAAAGTTCAAACTTCCTGAAGACTGGACTGCAGTATTTGAATCTGTGATAGATGAAGGTGTTGATCTGGATGCAAATGTAGATGAACATGTTGTGAATCCATCAACGACTGAATTTGTTTTTGTAAATGAACAAGGAGAATCAGTTATTGATTTAGAAGCTTTTGAGAATGCTTCTGAAGATTCAGATACTGAAGTTGAAGAAATAGAAGATAAATACAAACATATGGTTGGTAATCCTATGTTTATCCAAGAAATGCTAAAGAAGAAAAAGGAAAATAAGCCACGCATTTTGAAAGAAGTTGATATTACTGGAAAGCGTGTACTTAAAACTGGCATTATTGGATGGTATTATGACTCTGACTGAAGCTCTTCGCGATTAAAAGGTTTGACGGGGTTCAATATTTTGAGAAGAAGCTTGCAGTGTTTAGTTCGTTGCCTCGATATGAGATTAGAGACTTGGCTAGATTAGATATGATCAATCCGAGTAATGATGATTATGCTAAGTATGTTGAGCGTATCATTAGGACTGAAGGATTATCTATGAAGTTTTCGAAGATTAAGCCAAGGAAAGGAAAAACGATAAAGCTGAACGAACTCAGTCAGAGAACTGGAAGAAGAAGAAGAAAGAAGGTTTATCCAGCGGTCAACTGTATTAAGCAAATACCTATGAAGACTATGCCTCAGAATATTTTGGGTAAATTGAAATATTGGGGAGTAGATGCTGGAACAGGAGAAGCCTTTATGATTGAAGCTGATGATGATTATCCTGATGGCGAAAAAGAGATTCTTCGTGTATATGATCACAGACATCTGATGAACTTATCAAAGGAAGATCTGATTATGTTATACAATAACAAGATCAAATCTACTATTGGTTGGGGTGATTTAGCACGAGATTATCATAGGATGGTTAAAACATGCATCAAGCTTAAAATTTTTGCAGGAAGTAAGATTTACAAATAAAGACCAAAGACAGCGTGAAGATAAAGACGCTAGAGCTATTGTCAAGGGGGAGTCTGTTGGGACATAAATTGTGACAACAGATCTAGCTTGAAATAGGACTGGTGTAATTATTATGACGTTTGTATATTGGTTTAGATTTGTAAATAAATATTTGTTTTGTTAGTAATATTCGTTAAACATATTATTGTGCTAAGTTAGACGAATGTTAAAGACGAAATAAATAATAGACGTTTAATGCGAGACGAGTCGAGATCTCAGGTCGCAGCGAGTTGAGCTGTGAGATGAGATCTGAACTCGCGAGGCATTAGTCTGGCGAGCCGAGCTCTGTGTTGGGCTTGGGCTGCGAGTTGGACCGAACTCACAGGCCCATGCGAGCCGAGTTGAGCTGGACGTATATAATGTTTTCACGGCTTGAAAAACATAACTTTTTAACACTTTTGATACTTTTGCCTTCTGCGAACTCGACAAACCCAGAGAAAAACCGAACCTAAAGGCTAGGCTTTGACAATTCATTGTTTAAAGTTAAGCTTTATTAAAACGCAATTCGAACATATTCGTTGTTAGTAAGATAACACCGTATTGAGGGATTCCGCACCTTAATACTACAGATAACGAAGTTATCGATCCTAAAACTAGGGGACTTACACACCTATGTCCGGACTTATACATCAAAAATGTGATGTATTTTTGGATTGAACTACACATCAATCCCTTACTATGGGTTGCTATCCCACTTGTAGTGCTTAGGGCCCCCAAAAGTGTGGGTTACCCCGTATTACCCCTTGAACACGCATGAATCAAGGTTTTCAAATCTTAGACACGCAAGATTTGGGTAGTTATAATAAACAATTTTTGTCACCAAAATTTTCATATCTCTCATTAATGTAGGCTATCAAAATTCTCAATTACAAGCAAAACACGTGCTATGTAAGTAATCTAAGTAAGAGATTTAATTTAAAGATAGCATCTCTTCAGGTTGGTAGCGTGCCACGTTCGATCTATCACCTTTCCTTGCAAATCTTCCAGTCGATATGAACCCTTCATGTCGGCCTCTACTACCTTGTAGGGACCTTCCCATGTTTGACCAAGTTTTCCAACTGGGGTTGACTTGCTTGCTTCATTGCTTCTCATGACATACTCTCCTACCTTGAAGGATTCTTTCTTCACCTTCTTGTTATAGTATTTCTCCAACTCTTTATTGTACTTGGCTTCACGCATGGCTGCTAATTCTCTTCTTTCCTCTAGGAGGTCCAGGTTTTCCCTCAGGTCAGCTTTATTTTTGCTTTCTTCTGTGTGGAGATATCTATATGAAGGTACACTAATTTCTGCTGGTAGTAGAGCTTCTGAGCCGTAAGCCAAACTAAAAGGTGTTTCACCGTTACTTCGCTTGGGTGTGGTTCTAATGGCCCATAGCATGTTTGGTAATTCATCAACCCAACCGCTCTTGCTCTTTCCAAGTCTAGCTTTGATGCCTCTGACTACATCTCTGTTGGTTACTTCCACTTGGCCATTAGCTTGCGGGTGGTATACTGAGGTGAACGCTTGCTGTATTTCTAAACCTTCGCACTAATCTTTAAATTTTCCTTCAGCGAATTGTTTTCCATTGTCGCTCACTATCACCTTGGGTACTCCAAACCTGCAAACGATGTTGTCCCATACAAAATTCACCACATTCTGACCTGAGATTGTCTTGAGTGGTTTGGCCTCCACCCACTTTGTGAAATAATCCACTGCTACTAGCAGGAATTTTACTCCTCCAGGGGCTTCAGGGAAGGGCCCAACAATGTCGATTCCCCATTTGAAGAATGGCCAGGCTGAGGTTACCGGAATCAGATCGTGTTTTGGTTGTCTTCGCATAGGTGCGTGGATCTGGCAGGATTCACAACTTTGCAGCTCCTCCTTCGTGTCATTATACATGGTTGGCCAGTAGTATCCTAAGGTTTTGATTTTTGCTACCACTGTCCTCGGACCGGAATGCAACCCACAAGAACCTTCATGTACTTCTCGAATGACCCTTTTGGATTCACTGGTACCCACACATCTCAACCAAGGTTGTAGGTAAGATCTCCTATATAACACCCCTTCATAAAACGCGTAATGCGGTGCTCTGGCTTGTATCTTTCTTGCCTCTTGCTTATTTTGTGGTAGACTTCCATGAGTTAGGTAGCTAATAATATCCATCATCCAAGGATCCTTTACTTCCACCATCCTCATAACATCTTGTCCTTCTTCAATAGAACTTTGGGGCAGTACTTCCACGAGGACTTCCTTTGTAAGGTGCGCGAATTGCATTGATGCTAACTTGCTTAATGCGTCGGCTTTCTTGTTTTGATTCCTTCTTACATGCTCTATCTCGAACATTTTGAAGGCTTTTACCTTGTCCCTTACTTTTTCCAGATATTTCCTCATTTTGATATCTTTCGCCTCGAATTCTCCTTGCACATGTTTTGCTACCAACTGTGAATCTACAAATGCTTTCAAACATTCAACTTTCATCTGAATTGCAATGTTGATTCCTGCTAGCAAGGCCTCGTATTCTGCTTCATTGTTAGAGGTATTAAATTCAAACCTCAAGGCGTATGTAAACTCCTTCTTGTCTGGATTTGTCAAGATTAGACCTGCCCCTGCACCCTCTGAACTGGAGGCACCATCAGTATATAGGGACCAGGACTTACTAGGTGGAGGTTTTCCTGCTGTCTTTCCTTGTAACTTGATCTCCTTGGCGGAGTCTTTCACGGTTATTTCGGCCATGAAATCTGCTAGAACTTGTCCTTTCACTGAGACCCTTGGTTTGAATTCGATGTCATGTTCTCCCATCTCGATTGCCCATTTGGCCAATCTTCCTGACTTTTCTGGTTTAGACAGCACTTGTCTAAGTGGCTGGTCAGTGATTACCATCACAGGGTGCCCTTGAAAGTATCTTTTCAACCTCCTAGCAGCGTGAACTAAAGCTAGCACTATCTTTTCAATTGAAGGATAATTGATTTCCGGCCCTTGTAATGCTCTGCTCACAAAATAAATAGGTACCTGCACCTTCCTTCTTTCAGCCAGTAAGACAGCGCTTACTGCTTCTGTTGTGGCGGATAAGTATATAAACAGTGTTTCCCCAGCTACAGGTGTTGTAAGTGTGGGTAATTTGCCCAACAAATCTTTCATTTGCTGGAATGCCTCTTCAGCCTCCGTGGTCCATGAAAAGCGCTTCTTACTCGTGCAATTCTTTAGAGTTTTGAAAAATGGTAGTGATCTTTCCGCTGCTTTGGATAAGAATCGGCTTAAAGCTGCTAACCTTCCATTCAGAGTTTGAACTTCTTTCAAGGTCTTAGGGGATTTCATGTCATGCACCGCTTGTATCTTTTCTGGGTTAGCCTTTATTCCTTCGGTTGTTATCAGGTGTCCCAAGAATTGACCTTCTTCCACCCCGAAGGTGCATTTTTTTTTTTTAATTTCATGTTAATTTTTCTCAGGGTAGAGAAAGTTTCTAAAATATCATTCAGCATGTCTTCTTCGTCATGACTTTTGATCACCATGTCATCGACGTATGCTTCCAAGTTCCTGCCTACTTGACTTTCAAAGGCCTTGTCTACTAACCGTTGGTAGGTTGCGCCTGCATTCTTCAACCCGAAGGGCATTTTTTTGTAACAAAAAATTCCAAGTCTGTGTGAAACGCTGTCTTGTCTTCATCTTTCTTTGCCATTTGAATCTGATGGTACCATTTGTAGGCATCTAAGAAACATTTTAGCCGGTAACCCCCTAAGGATTCAACCTTCCAATCTATTGCCGGCAGAGGATAGCAATCTTTAGGACATGCCTTATTTAAGTCTGTAAAATCCACGCACATTCGCCAACCTCCATCCCCTTTTTTTACCATAACAGGGTTAGCAATCCAGGTTTGGTACTTTACCTCTCGTAGGATCCCTGCTGCCACTAGGTCCCTTACCTGATCGCATGCTTCCTTGCTTCTTTCTGGTGCTAGATGCCTCTTCTTTTATTGCACATGTGTTTTGTTTGGGTGTACATTCAGGTGGTGCTCCATTACAAACTGTAACACCCCCAAATTTGATGATTTGCGGAAGCTTGATTTGGGTGTTACTAATCAATAACAAAACACAAAGATAATAGCAAACGACCCTATATGCGTCGTTTTAACAAAATATATTGATAATTTGAAATGTTTACAACATTTAAAGCGTTACATAGCTCGAGTTAAATCAAATGAGATTTCAGTACATAAGTACTTATACAAAATATACTAATGCAAGAAAATCTCAAACTTCTGTATGCTGACTCGAGCTAAATCCTGAAGCAGAAACATCCTACTGCTGGGTACCTGCGATATATGCTAAAAGGTCAGCTATAAAGCTGGTGAGCTCACAGGTTTGAAATCAAGTTATATCGTATGAACCGCAAGATTTAAATAATGTATTGCATCCAGCAATAAAATAATGAATTGCATCCAGCAATTTAATGATAATCATCGTATATACAGCCATGAGCACATAGTTGAGCTTAACTCGAGGGCCGGGTCCCCTATAGAGAATTCCGGGCGAGGTGCCTCCACGAATGCCTAATCAACATTCGTCTTCCCAAATATTAGTACGTCCGTTTACCCGGTTAGTGCTTGCTAACCCGGACGAGGAGGGTCAATCCTATATGGTACCATATACTAATATTCACGCTACAACGTATTAACAACTATGCTGACGGAGGACTTTCAAATGATTAGTTTCGAAAAAACTCATGTAGTATATGAAAAGTTGGTACTTGCGTTCACATGTTAAAAGTTTGAGCAGTATATCACACCCCTGAGTAAAACAGTAAAAGAGGGGCTATGAGACTCACCTGAGTCTGAATGCGTTTAAACAAACGTAAGTTGATTAGCCGAGTATGAAGTCCAAAGACTTGTAACCTGAGGGTGTCCACGACACGCGATGGTTATAAATATGATTGGGTATCTCAAAAGATCACCCCAGTAGTTGTTCATCCAACTATAATGTCCAAATCTCCACTATTTGGTTGATAAGTTTATGTGTTTGGAAGGTGTACGGCCCGTTGGTGACGAGTTTGCAATAATAATCTTTAAGTATTATTATCAAGTTATCGATGTTTTGCACTTACGGAAGTGTCCCAAAGTGTTTTGTAAGTCGTATCGTATAAGGATTTGAGGTTGCAAAAGTTCGACACTTAGTGAAATTAAAGTTTGAAAACCTGCTGTTTTATGCGACGTAGAGTGCGACGTCGCAGGTAGGATTGCGACGTAGAGCATGACGTCGCTAAAGGCGACGTTTCGCAATTTAATGCGACGTAGGGTGCTACGTCGCTAATGCGACGTAGGTGCTTTCTGCGACGTAGGGGCTTACGTCGCTAAATGCGACGTAGTGAGGTAATGGCGACGTTAAGGCTGACGTCGCTATATGCGACGTCGCAATTTTATGCGACGTTGTGACTGACGTCGCACTATGCGACGTCACGAGGTGTTTCGCGACGTTGGGGCTTACGTCGCATACATTCTGGGCCAAATGCGACGTAGCGGTCTGTTGGCCGGAAAATGTGTCGAAAACGAGTTTTTCGGTTTCCGTTCGGTCCAAAACTTTTACCCAACCCTTATAGGGACATTATAAGTTGTTACAAACTACTAACAAGTGAAAACATTTAAAAACGAGAGATTTCGGGATTTGTCGGAAACTTACAAAGTATCGGATGAGAAATCCGAGAAGGTAGAGTTGTAGATCGTGATGCGGTGGTCGTTTTCTTCCAAAGAGCCGAGATGATCCAAGCGAGTTTAATATGTTTAATTGCGATTTTAGTGAGGTTTTGGTGATGAAAGTTTGAGAGGAAAGAAAGAAGAAAGAGAAAGAGAAAAGAGAAAGTGAGGGAAAAGGGAGGGGGAAATGGGGTTTAAGTCCCCATTTTCGCTCCGTGTTCTCGTTCCGTGCGGTGTTCGTTTGCTCCGTCTTTTAGGCGTTAAATAATTATTTTAAATATTAAATAGTACGTTTTAAAATACAAATTATTACACGGTATTTTATTTAATTATTTCACAAATCATTTATAATTGAGTTATAAGTTGTAATTTATTTTATTTGGTTTACGCGTTTTATGTTTTAAATTATGTAAATTTCTGATTGTACGATACGAATAAATACGAAATATTATAATAATAATATTTTTGACATAACAACGCTATTTAATAAAATTTGTCACCAACGTCCATATTAAATTTGAATCGAAATACATCCGATTTAAATTGCGTACGATTTAATCAAATCGCATATTCGTATATATTCAACAATATATATAATTCGATACATTAATTAGCCTAACCAGGAACTAATTACATGTATCGAATTATATATATTGTTGAATATATACGAATATGCGATTTGATTAAATCGTACGCAATTTAAATCGGATGTATTTCGATTCAAATTTAATATGGACGTTGGTGACAAATTTTATTAAATAGCGTTGTTATGTCAAAAATATTATTATTATAATATTTCGTATTTATTCGTATCGTACAATCAGAAATTTACATAATTTAAAACATAAAACGCGTAAACCAAATAAAATAAATTACAACTTATAACTCAATTATAAATGATTTGTGAAATAATTAAATAAAATACCGTGTAATAATTTGTATTTTAAAACGTACTATTTAATATTTAAAATAATTATTTAACGCCTAAAAGACGGAGCAAACGAACACCGCACGGAACGAGAACACGGAGCGAAAATGGGGACTTAAACCCCATTTCCCCCTCCCTTTTCCCTCACTTTCTCTTTTCTCTTTCTCTTTCTTCTTTCTTTCCTCTCAAACTTTCATCACCAAAACCTCACTAAAATCGCAATTAAACATATTAAACTCGCTTGGATCATCTCGGCTCTTTGGAAGAAAACGACCACCGCATCACGATCTACAACTCTACCTTCTCGGATTTCTCATCCGATACTTTGTAAGTTTCCGACAAATCCCGAAATCTCTCGTTTTTAAATGTTTTCACTTGTTAGTAGTTTGTAACAACTTATAATGTCCCTATAAGGGTTGGGTAAAAGTTTTGGACCGAACGGAAACCGAAAAACTCGTTTTCGACACATTTTCCGGCCAACAGACCGCTACGTCGCATTTGGCCCAGAATGTATGCGACGTAAGCCCCAACGTCGCGAAACACCTCGTGACGTCGCATAGTGCGACGTCAGTCACAACGTCGCATAAAATTGCGACGTCGCATATAGCGACGTCAGCCTTAACGTCGCCATTACCTCACTACGTCGCATTTAGCGACGTAAGCCCCTACGTCGCAGAAAGCACCTACGTCGCATTAGCGACGTAGCACCCTACGTCGCATTAAATTGCGAAACGTCGCCTTTAGCGACGTCATGCTCTACGTCGCAATCCTACCTGCGACGTCGCACTCTACGTCGCATAAAACAGCAGGTTTTCAAACTTTAATTTCACTAAGTGTCGAACTTTTGCAACCTCAAATCCTTATACGATACGACTTACAAAACACTTTGGGACACTTCCGTAAGTGCAAAACATCGATAACTTGATAATAATACTTAAAGATTATTATTGCAAACTCGTCACCAACGGGCCGTACACCTTCCAAACACATAAACTTATCAACCAAATAGTGGAGATTTGGACATTATAGTTGGATGAACAACTACTGGGGTGATCTTTTGAGATACCCAATCATATTTATAACCATCGCGTGTCGTGGACACCCTCAGGTTACAAGTCTTTGGACTTCATACTCGGCTAATCAACTTACGTTTGTTTAAACGCATTCAGACTCAGGTGAGTCTCATAGCCCCTCTTTTACTGTTTTACTCAGGGGTGTGATATACTGCTCAAACTTTTAACATGTGAACGCAAGTACCAACTTTTCATATACTACATGAGTTTTTTCGAAACTAATCATTTGAAAGTCCTCCGTCAGCATAGTTGTTAATACGTTGTAGCGTGAATATTAGTATATGGTACCATATAGGATTGACCCTCCTCGTCCGGGTTAGCAAGCACTAACCGGGTAAACGGACGTACTAATATTTGGGAAGACGAATGTTGATTAGGCATTCGTGGAGGCACCTCGCCCGGAATTCTCTATAGGGGACCCGGCCCTCGAGTTAAGCTCAACTATGTGCTCATGGCTGTATATACGATGATTATCATTAAATTGCTGGATGCAATTCATTATTTTATTGCTGGATGCAATACATTATTTAAATCTTGCGGTTCATACGATATAACTTGATTTCAAACCTGTGAGCTCACCAGCTTTATAGCTGACCTTTTAGCATATATCGCAGGTACCCAGCAGTAGGATGTTTCTGCTTCAGGATTTAGCTCGAGTCAGCATACAGAAGTTTGAGATTTTCTTGCATTAGTATATTTTGTATAAGTACTTATGTACTGAAATCTCATTTGATTAAACTCGAGCTATGTAACGCTTTAAATGTTGTAAACATTTCAAATTATCAATATATTTTGTTAAAACGACGCATATAGGGTCGTTTGCTATTATCTTTGTGTTTTGTTATTGATTAGTAACACCCAAATCAAGCTTCCGCAAATCATCAAATTTGGGGGTGTTACAGATTGGTATCAAAGCCTCAGGTTATAGTGAACTAGGTTGCATTTAGTGAGCCTAGTCTATGACCATTAGGCCGTATTCCTTATTAGGTATGACTGGTTCAGGGATTACAACATACGAGTTTAATTTAACATAGCCTGATCAACTATGTACAATTAAGCAAAGATGATGTAAGATCTGAAAGTAGTTATGGCTGAACAGGATACAATAGAAGACTCTGACCTCGAGAGAACCGAGACTTAAACATGTTTATGCTAGACACTCAATAGGCTATATTATATAGGAACTATATGAATATAGGCCTCAATCTTACTAACGCTTTGTCTCAGAAATGGCAAACATTCCATCAAATTTGGGGGTGTTACACAAACTCTTTGCTTTCTCCATTTAGCTCTTTCAACATAAGCTTTCTGGGCACACCCGTCATGTCATCCGGGCTCCAGGCAAATATGTCCACATTTCTCCTTAATAATTGCACCAGCTTCTTCTTGGTTTCTTCCGTCAGTTGCTTTCCTATAGCGACTGTTTGATCGGGGCATGCCTCATTGACTATTTCTCGCTGTTTTGCCTCTTCGCATGAGTATATGGCCTGCTTTGCTACTTCGTGGCTCTCGTTCTGGGATAACACCTTTCTTTCGGCCTTCCGGGTGGAATGAACCGTTGCCATACCGTTTGGGGTCGGAAACTTCATGATCCCGTGCACGGTTGACAATACTGCCCCAAGTAAGCACATAGAGGGTCGCCCTAGAATCATATTATACGGGGAATCTGATCTCATAATCATGAAGTCTAGGACTTCAGTTCTCACCCTGGGATATACGCCGATTGTTGTTCTCAAGCTTATCACTCCAAGTGGCCATGACGTTTCTCCAGAAAAGCCGATTAATGGCCTTGTTACATCCCGCCGTAGTGCTTGTATTCCACGTGGTAGTTGCCTGAAACAACTCTCATATATAACATCAGAGGAGCTTCCTCCATCTAAATATACCCTATGAACATTCCGGTTGGCTATCTCCACAGTGATTAACATTGGATCTTCTGAGGGTATGATACTTTGTATTGACGGAAATGAGATTCTTCTTCTTCCCACTGTTCCATTACCTTTGCTCTTCTTTTCATTCCAATCACTGGGGACCGTATCATCATAAAATCTTCCTCCATATGTGTAACACCCAGTTTTCGGGTCTAGTAGTATATTAACATTTTTCTGACTGCGAGTTATTATTTAATATGTCAGAAAATAGGTTCGATGATTTATTTGAAAATAAATGGGTAAAAGAGTCAAATAATTTATTGTGCCTAGTAAATTATTAATTGTTTTAAATTAACTTAGTTGACGGTAAAATAAAATGATGTTTCCCCGCAAATGGTTTTTAAGTTCCAGACAACGATAAGTACGGGGAATGAAATTTGACTAGTTATATAATAGACTCAAATAATTGAGTCGGTCTTTATTTCCATTCATACATACATACGATCGTATATACATATATACAAGAAACATCAAACCTAGATCTATGAGGAATCATCAAATTGAAGATCTCAAACACGAATTCAAGCTTCAAAAACACATGGATTATCTTCCTCTAGATCATTTAATCATGTGGCAAGTCTCAATTTCTTGAAATATGAAAACCTAAAATTTAGGGTTTGTGTTGTTATGAATAATAATCCGAAATTAAGGTTGTTTGAGCTTAATAATGATGATGATTAACATTAAGGAAGCTAGGGTTGGTAAAATTGATTAATGTTCTTGTGAGTTATGTGGATTATCATAATTATCATGGGTGATGTGATGAAACTATGATGATGATATGAAATTAAAGTTTAATATTAGTTAAAATAGTGTTTCTAAGTGCTAATAAAGATGTTAGTAACTTTGATTCAACTTAAAAGTGGATTGATTATGTTGTAGAGCTTATGATCAAAATGGGTTATGATAAAATGATGATGTTTTGGTGTTAATACATATTAATTAGTGAGTATTCATGAATTATAAGTTTGTAATCATGTTAAGAAGGTTAGTTAATACTTAAATTATGATTATAAACTAAGCCCTAAGGTGGAAGTGAGTAAAAGGATTAGGTGTCATAAAGGGTTTGATGGATTGTTGATTTTGGAAGCTATTAATCTTGTTAATGGTGTAATTTTGTTAGTTAACAATGATTAATGTGAATTAAGGTAATAAGGTGATTATAATTATCATAATTCAATAAGTGATGGTGAATTAAGGATATTAAAAGTGATAATTCATACTTTTGGAATAAATTGATGTATAGTTGATCATTACGATATTAATCATGATTAGTGGATAATTCAAGGAGTATGAATTTGATATTGAGAATTATGATGATTATGTTAATTCATATGATTTGAATACATTGAGTTTATTGGTAATCTTTTGGAGGAATGTTAAATTGATTGAGACAAGTAACTAACTTGTATTTCTCTATTGTATTGTCAGATGTGCAGAAGGCTCAGTGATATTAGACTACTGAGTGGATGCCTGAGGTGGTCGGTGAGTGGATCTCTAATCCTCAGCGTAACTTGGTTGTAAAAAGTTTGGTTACAACAAGTAATGTGTTATTACTTTATTAGTTGCATTGATGATTATGTTGATAGTAATAATACTGTTGATATGTTGACTAGTTGAATATGTGACTTGTTGATTACGTGATCACTTGAATTAATTGGCCTTAGGGCATCAGTTGATAATGAGGCAACGAGTTGTTGAATGGTTGGTTGGGCTAGTTGGTTATTGTGTGAATTACACTTGGTCTCTTGGCTTCATTTGTTGTGTGCTAAGAACCTGTGTTTGAGGATGGTAACCATTAGCTATCGGTCTCGTCCGTTATGGCCATACGGATAGGTTGGATAAGTGTTCTTGGGGAGCCACCCGGGTTTATGGTTATCCCCAGAGCCGCCGATCCTCATTATGGTGTTGTTGATTAGTTGAATTATTGCATTGTTGAACTGATGTATTATTGATGTGTTGTATTGTGTACTTGCTTGTTTAGTGCTAAGTGTTGTACACAAAGTTGTTGAGCTAAGTTAGGCTGTTGATTAGTTATCTGCTCACTTAGCGTTATGCTAATCCCCCACATTATCCCTTCTTGCAAGCTTTGCATATAATTTGGGTGGGCAAGAAGTTAGAGTAGAAGGAATGTTTGACAACCCGGTGTCACTCTGATATTTGATTGTATAAATAAATGTTTTATCTTGTTTATATATAACACTTCTGCTAAGAAATTATGTTTTTGAAAAGGTCGAATTTTACATGTTGATACAATGAAGTAAATTATTACCATCTATTTGGACTTACGCTTCCGATTTAGTATATTTAAATGATTATAAATGAGGGGTGTTATAAGTTGGTATCAGAGCATAAGTTTGGGTGAATTGTACATTATAAGATGTTCAATCCCAAACTTAGATTTGTGTCAAGTCAAACATTCCAGGGGTGGGGATTAGTGGTTGCATGAGAAAGTTGATATTGAATGTGTACTAACCTATAACAAAATGCGAGATTGTTGTTTTGGTTGCAGAGACGGAGGAACATGAGGAACCGATTGGTATTCTCAATGATTCCTCAATACACGTGGGCCTAGATATGCCAGGTAATTCTCAATAAACTTGAATTATTTACTTTGCTTGTTATTAGAGTAAACTGAATTATTGGTGATAGTTACTTGTAATGTGCGGATATGAATATTTACGAGTAATTATGAAGAAAATTGAAATTTTGGAGAAAGTGTTGAAACTGTGTAGATATATTGTTGACTAAGATGTAATAGTTGTGTTATGGGAAATTAAAGGTATCTACAATATGAAAATAAAGTATGTGTGATTATAGATCTTTGTTAATTTGATATATGATAAATTAAATTAATAAGACTCGTGAAATTAATGAGATGTTGATATATCCCAACTAATAAGTTTGGAGTTGTGTGGTTATCCAAATTAGAAAGTGCCTATTGAATGGAAGGTGTGCATTTGACTTGGAAAGGTCAAAGTGAATGTGGTTGTGTCAAACTTGACGATAGTTGTGTTATAAAGTAATGAATGTGGCTAAATGTCTATGTGTTTAACATTGATCATGAATGGTTTGAATTATGATCTTTATATTAAAAGTAGTGTAGTGAGAAAGTCAAAGTGGTCAACGAGTCTAATTGTGTGTTGACGAGTTTGTGAAAAGTCAAATTTGAAAATTTGTTGAAATTGATTTATATATGATGAACTTTTGTAAAATTGGTGTTTTAAGGGGATAATACGATACCAATAGAGAAACGAGGTTAGTTTGACTTAGAATAGTCAAACGAATGTGGAATGGGTAATGAAATGGTTGATACATGAGTTGAAACCCAAATGGGTTGTTAAAGTGCCCAAATGGGTCACTTGATGGTTAAAAGGTTAATATGAGTAGTGGTCTGATTAAAAAGAATGTTAAAGTGACTTTAAGTCATAAAGATAGTAGTAAAAGGTGATGAAAATGATTTGGGTAGTCAATGTGGTTATTTTCTTAAAAAGTGCCCAATTGGACCCCTAAACGGGTCAACGAGTGAAAATACGATAGGAAGGGTATATGGGGGTGATGAATATGCCCACACGTCTTAAATATATATAGAAAGATGTTGGTAAAGGGTTGAAGTCTGAAACCAAGCCATTTGGAATATATGGCGTGTCCACTAAAATCGTCGGAAATGGCCTAAAATGAGTTACACGTCCGTTTTCTCGTAAAATGTGAAAATTGAAAAAGTGTAAAGAGGGAAAGTTTTATTTTGGCATAGTGTAGGTGCCTGCAAAATTTCATGACCTAACTATTTACGGTTTGTGAGATATGCGCGTTTGAAATTCGCATTTTTGCACTAAGATGTTCAGTCTGCTGTGCAGACAGGGGACCCGGCGGCTGGAGATTATAGCCGGCGGCTGGAGGTCCAAACCGGCGGCTAGATGCCCCAAGCCGGCGGCTTCTTTTGGCTTTAAAACGCACTTTTGTTCTGTTTGCTCAAAATTGGTATTAGCCGGCGTCTCGACTCGGGTAGCCGGCGGGTCAAGACCTTTAGCCGGCGGCTCATGTAGCCCAGCTGGCGGTTTGTGGCATTTTCAGGGTATAAAATATTTTTACGTTTTTTTGACGTTCGACGTAATATTTGACGTAGAGATTTCCATTGAAAAATTTCGGTGTCCGAATAAGACGAAATTTACATGTCCACTCAAAAACGGCCCAACGGTCAAAGCTCATGCGTTGTCATGAGCCCTGTCAGTTTTCGACACTTCGGGGTCGTTTGGGGCCCGAAAATCGGCATTGTTTTTCGAATCTTATTTCGAACTTTTAGCTTACGTTTTATATTGGACTTTTGTTTCATTGAGCCCAGAGATCATTCCTGTGACTATATGCAATATTAAAACTTGTTTTAAGAGGTCTATATGGTTCATTGTGTATGAGTCGGTTGTAGGCGATTTATTTAACTGCAAAGTATATCAGTAAATGGTATTGTTGATTGTTACTAACAAGGGTTAGTTAACATTGATTTTGGAATTATGTGAACTATATTATGCGGGTAAATTGAGATGTGATAAAGTAATTGAATCACTTAGGGTATTATAAAGTTTTGAATTGAGTATTTTAAGGAGATTGTGATACAAGTGCATGAACTTGTATATATATGAGATAGTTGAACATGAAATGCTTATTTGTAAATCAACTAAAGGTGTATAAATTGATGAAAATAGGTTGAATAAGACACTTAGCATTGACGAAGTGTTTGGTACTCAATGTACCATAAGTAGTAAGAGATGTAAATAGTGACTTAATATGGAATCAGACAATAAAGAGGTTGATTGATGTATGTATATTAGACATTGTGCCTATGTTAATAATATATTGAAAATGGTGTTGAACGTCTATGTCAACTCTACATACCTAATGATATAAGTAGTTCGTAATTAAAATGATAAGTTGAAAAATGGTAGTGAGTTAATATGCGGTGATATACTTGCTACCACAGGTTGTGTAAATAGTGTAAATTGTTGATACCGGGGTTATAAGGTATAAGAGTAATCATTAATAACTTCGAAGATTTATGGTACGAAGTGGCCTGAGAATGAGGTGTGACTGACATAATATGACGACGTCTGGCCAACGTATTTATATTATGCCATTTCACATGGAGTTGTTGAGGTCACTAAGTACCCTATAAAGTTAAGTGGTTTTAAAATCACAGGTAAGATATGTTGACACGTACTTGAGAAATAGTCAAAGATAGACTAAAATGAAAGAGTGGTAAACCATTAAGTTGTTGTTGCTAATGTTGTACTGTACAAGTGATGTGTATAGATGATGCATTATTTATAGTAAACATTAAAAGATGATTTAAGCAAAGTAGAGGTCAGTTGATTATGAATAAAATTGAGTTAATATTGTTGAATGGGTGATTAATGACTACACCTTGTGTTGTTGAAATACCATTGATGATGATACATGGTATTCACAGGTGTGGTCTTAGCATCCAAATTGGTGTGATATGATGCTAGTTGAATATGTGATAATGGCGCTATCTATAAGATTTGACCTCTACATAAGGCTTATTGATTATTCTTATATGTTGATAATTATATGGTTGTGGATTCCATATAATCAAGTTGTGGTTATAATTATAAGTTGTAATTAACTAGTTGCAAAATTGAAAATTTATAGCAAGTGGTTAGATAAAGAAATATATGGTTACTAGCTAAATTGCTAGTTGTGAATATAATTGAACTTTTGTTGTTAAGGTGCATATTGTGGTATTCACTATCACTTGTTGCAATTGTTGTAAAGTTGAAATGTTCACATGGAGATGTGTTACCAATTTGTTAGCAGTGATTATGTGTTTTAATTGTATACATGACTAAGTATGAATGGTCATGTAAGTAGTCAGTTGATTTATTAAAGACATGATACATGCATAGTATATGTGCATGTGGAAAGAATCGAAAAAGTATATTTATATATATAAGTTGCTCAAGGGAGTAACGTATGATATGTGTGTACATTGTGATTAAATAGTTGATTTTGCTACACCTTATGCTGGTTTTAGCATTTGGTGCTAGGTATTGAAATAGAACCCTAAGCACAACTTATGCGTTTATGTGTGTTTATATGAGTTTAGTTGAAATACACACTGATTGTGTGAAAGTTGATATCTACAGGAATGTATGTGATTAAGTTACACTATAGTGACTAAGTGTGATCAGATTTCGAGGACGAAATCTCTTTAAGGGGGAGAGATTTGTAACACCCAGTTTTCGGGTCTAGTAGTATATTAACATTTTTCTGACTGCGAGTTATTATTTAATATGTCAGAAAATAGGTTCGATGATTTATTTGAAAATAAATGGGTAAAAGAGTCAAATAATTTATTGTGCCTAGTAAATTATTAATTGTTTTAAATTAACTTAGTTGACGGTAAAATAAAATGATGTTTCCCCGCAAATGGTTTTTAAGTTCCAGACAACGATAAGTACGGGGAATGAAATTTGACTAGTTATATAATAGACTCAAATAATTGAGTCGGTCTTTATTTCCATTCATACATACATACGATCGTATATACATATATACAAGAAACATCAAACCTAGATCTATGAGGAATCATCAAATTGAAGATCTCAAACACGAATTCAAGCTTCAAAAACACATGGATTATCTTCCTCTAGATCATTTAATCATGTGGTAAGTCTCAATTTCTTGAAATATGAAAACCTAAAATTTGGGGTTTGTGTTGTTATGAATAATAATCCGAAATTAATGTTGTTTGAGCTTAATAATGATGATGATTAACATTAAGGAAGCTAGGGTTGGTAAAATTGATTAATGTTCTTGTGAGTTATGTGGATTATCATAATTATCATGGGTGATGTGATGAAACTATGATGATGATATGAAATTAAAGTTTAATATTAGTTAAAATAGTGTTACTAAGTGCTAATAAAGATGTTAGTAACTTTGATTCAACTTAAAAGTGGATTGATTATGTTGTAGAGCTTATGATCAAAATGGGTTATGATAAAATGATGATGTTTTGGTGTTAATACATATTAATTAGTGAGTATTCATGAATTATAAGTTTGTAATCATGTTAAGAAGGTTAGTTAATACTTAAATTATGATTATAAACTAAGCCCTATGGTGGAAGTGAGTAAAAGGATTAGGTGTCATAAAGGGTTTGATGGATTGTTGATTTTGGAAGCTATTAATCTTGTTAATGGTGTAATTTTGTTAGTTAACAATGATTAATGTGAATTAAGGTAATAAGGTGATTATAATTATCATAATTCAATAAGTGATGGTGAATTAAGGATATTAAAAGTGATAATTCATACTTTTGGAATAAATTGATGTATAGTTGATCATTACGATATTAATCATGATTAGTGGATAATTCAAGGAGTATGAATTTGATATTGAGAATTATGATGATTATGTTAATTCATATGATTTGAATACATTGAGTTTATTGGTAATCTTTTGGAGGAATGTTAAATTGATTGAGACAAGTAACTAACTTGTATTTCTCTATTGTATTGTCAGATGTGCAGAAGGCTCAGTGATATTAGACTACTGAGTGGATGCCTGAGGTGGTCGGTGAGTGGATCTCTAATCCTCAGCGTAACTTGGTTGTAAAAAGTTTGGTTACAACAAGTAATGTGTTATTACTTTATTAGTTGCATTGATGATTATGTTGATAGTAATAATACTGTTGATATGTTGACTAGTTGAATATGTGACTTGTTGATTACGTGATCACTTGAATTAATTGGCCTTAGGGCATCAGTTGATAATGAGGCAACGAGTTGTTGAATGGTTGGTTGGGCTAGTTGGTTATTGTGTGAATTACACTTGGTCTCTTGGCTTCATTTGTTGTGTGCTAAGAACCTGTGTTTGAGGATGGTAACCATTAGCTATCGGTCTCGTCCGTTATGGCCATACGGATAGGTTGGATAAGTGTTCTTGGGGAGCCACCCAGGTTTATGGTTATCCCCAGAGCCGCCGATCCTCATTATGGTGTTGTTGATTAGTTGAATTATTGCATTGTTGAACTGATGTATTGTTGATGTGTTGTATTGTGTACTTGCTTGTTTTGTGCTAAGTGTTGTACACAAAGTTGTTGAGCTAAGTTAGGCTGTTGATTAGTTATCTGCTCACTTAGCGTTATGCTAATCCCCCACATTATCCCTTCTTGCAAGCTTTGCATATAATTTGGGTGGGCAAGAAGTTAGAGTAGAAGGAATGTTTGACAACCCGGTGTCACTCTGATATTTGATTGTATAAATAAATGTTTTATCTTGTTTATATATAACACTTCTGCTAAGAAATTATGTTTTTGAAAAGGTCGAATTTTACATGTTGATACAATGAAGTAAATTATTACCATCTATTTGGACTTACGCTTCCGATTTAGTATATTTAAATGATTATAAATGAGGGGTGTTATAAGTTGGTATCAGAGCATAAGTTTGGGTGAATTGTACATTATAAGATGTTCAATCCCAAACTTAGATTTGTGTCAAGTCAAACATTCCAGGGGTGGGGATTAGTGGTTGCATGAGAAAGTTGATATTGAATGTGTACTAACCTATAACAAAATGCGAGATTGTTGTTTTGGTTGCAGAGACGGAGGAACATGAGGAACCGATTGGTATTCTCAATGATTCCTCAATACACGTGGGCCTAGATATGCCAGGTAATTCTCAATAAACTTGAATTATTTACTTTGCTTGTTATTAGAGTAAACTGAATTATTGGTGATAGTTACTTGTAATGTGCGGATATGAATATTTACGAGTAATTATGAAGAAAATTGAAATTTTGGAGAAAGTGTTGAAACTGTGTAGATATATTGTTGACTAAGATGTAATAGTTGTGTTATGGGAAATTAAAGGTATCTACAATATGAAAATAAAGTATGTGTGATTATAGATCTTTGTTAATTTGATATATGATAAATTAAATTAATAAGACTCGTGAAATTAATGAGATGTTGATATATCCCAACTAATAAGTTTGGAGTTGTGTGGTTATCCAAATTAGAAAGTGCCTATTGAATGGAAGGTGTGCATTTGACTTGGAAAGGTCAAAGTGAATGTGGTTGTGTCAAACTTGACGATAGTTATGTTATAAAGTAATGAATGTGGCTAAATGTCTATGTGTTTAACATTGATCATGAATGGTTTGAATTATGATCTTTATATTAAAAGTAGTGTAGTGAGAAAGTCAAAGTGGTCAACGAGTCTAATTGTGTGTTGACGAGTTTGTGAAAAGTCAAATTTGAAAATTTGTTGAAATTGATTTATATATGATGAACTTTTGTAAAATTGGTGTTTTAAGGGGATAATACGATACCAATAGAGAAACGAGGTTAGTTTGACTTAGAATAGTCAAACGAATGTGGAATGGGTAATGAAATGGTTGATACATGAGTTGAAACCCAAATGGGTTGTTAAAGTGCCCAAATGGGTCACTTGATGGTTAAAAGGTTAATATGAGTAGTGGTCTGATTAAAAAGAATGTTAAAGTGACTTTAAGTCATAAAGATAGTAGTAAAAGGTGATGAAAATGATTTGGGTAGTCAATGTGGTTATTTTCTTAAAAAGTGCCCAATTGGACCCCTAAACGGGTCAACGAGTGAAAATACGATAGGAAGGGTATATGGGGGTGATGAATATGCCCACACGTCTTAAATATATATAGAAAGATGTTGGTAAAGGGTTGAAGTCTGAAACCAAGCCATTTGGAATATATGGCGTGTCCACTAAAATCGTCGGAAATGGCCTAAAATGAGTTACACGTCCGTTTTCTCGTAAAATGTGAAAATTGAAAAAGTGTAAAGAGGGAAAGTTTTATTTTGGCATAGTGTAGGTGCCTGCAAAATTTCATGACCTAACTATTTATGGTTTGTGAGATATGCGCGTTTGAAATTCGCATTTTTGCACTAAGATGTTCAGTCTGCTGTGCAGACAGGGGACCCGGCGGCTGGAGATTATAGCCGGCGGCTGGAGGTCCAAACCGGCGGCTAGATGCCCCAAGCCGGCGGCTTCTTTTGGCTTTAAAACGCACTTTTGTTCTGTTTGCTCAAAATTGGTATTAGCCGGCGTCTCGACTCGGGTAGCCGGCGGGTCAAGACCTTTAGCCGGCGGCTCATGTAGCCCAGCTGGCGGTTTGTGGCATTTTCAGGGTATAAAATATTTTTACGTTTTTTTGACGTTCGACGTAATATTTGACGTAGAGATTTCCATTGAAAAATTTCGGTGTCCGAATAAGACGAAATTTACATGTCCACTCAAAAACGGCCCAACGGTCAAAGCTCATGCGTTGACATGAGCCCTGTCAGTTTTCGACACTTCGGGGTCGTTTGGGGCCCGAAAATCGGCATTGTTTTTCGAATCTTATTTCGAACTTTTAGCTTACGTTTTATATTGGACTTTTGTTTCATTGAGCCCAGAGATCATTCCTGTGACTATATGCAATATTAAAACTTGTTTTAAGAGGTCTATATGGTTCATTGTGTATGAGTCGGTTGTAGGCGATTTATTTAACTGCAAAGTATATCAGTAAATGGTATTGTTGATTGTTACTAACAAGGGTTAGTTAACATTGATTTTGGAATTATGTGAACTATATTATGCGGGTAAATTGAGATGTGATAAAGTAATTGAATCACTTAGGGTATTATAAAGTTTTGAATTGAGTATTTTAAGGAGATTGTGATACAAGTGCATGAACTTGTATATATATGAGATAGTTGAACATGAAATGCTTATTTGTAAATCAACTAAAGGTGTATAAATTGATGAAAATAGGTTGAATAAGACACTTAGCATTGACGAAGTGTTTGGTACTCAATGTACCATAAGTAGTAAGAGATGTAAATAGTGACTTAATATGGAATCAGACAATAAAGAGGTTGATTGATGTATGTATATTAGACATTGTGCCTATGTTAATAATATATTGAAAATGGTGTTGAACGTCTATGTCAACTCTACATACCTAATGATATAAGTAGTTCGTAATTAAAATGATAAGTTGAAAAATGGTAGTGAGTTAATATGCGGTGATATACTTGCTACCACAGGTTGTGTAAATAGTGTAAATTGTTGATACCGGGGTTATAAGGTATAAGAGTAATCATTAATAACTTCGAAGATTTATGGTACGAAGTGGCCTGAGAATGAGGTGTGACTGACATAATATGACGACGTCTGGCCAACGTATTTATATTATGCCATTTCACATGGAGTTGTTGAGGTCACTAAGTACCCTATAAAGTTAAGTGGTTTTAAAATCACAGGTAAGATATGTTGACACGTACTTGAGAAATAGTCAAAGATAGACTAAAATGAAAGAGTGGTAAACCATTAAGTTGTTGTTGCTAATGTTGTACTGTACAAGTGATGTGTATAGATGATGCATTATTTATAGTAAACATTAAAAGATGATTTAAGCAAAGTAGAGGTCAGTTGATTATGAATAAAATTGAGTTAATATTGTTGAATGGGTGATTAATGACTACACCTTGTGTTGTTGAAATACCATTGATGATGATACATGGTATTCACAGGTGTGGTCTTAGCATCCAAATTGGTGTGATATGATGCTAGTTGAATATGTGATAATGGCGCTATCTATAAGATTTGACCTCTACATAAGGCTTATTGATTATTCTTATATGTTGATAATTATATGGTTGTGGATTCCATATAATCAAGTTGTGGTTATAATTATAAGTTGTAATTAACTAGTTGCAAAATTGAAAATTTATAGCAAGTGGTTAGATAAAGAAATATATGGTTACTAGCTAAATTGCTAGTTGTGAATATAATTGAACTTTTGTTGTTAAGGTGCATATTGTGGTATTCACTATCACTTGTTGCAATTGTTGTAAAGTTGAAATGTTCACATGGAGATGTGTTACCAATTTGTTAGCAGTGATTATGTGTTTTAATTGTATACATGACTAAGTATGAATGGTCATGTAAGTAGTCAGTTGATTTATTAAAGACATGATACATGCATAGTATATGTGCATGTGGAAAGAATCGAAAAAGTATATTTATATATATAAGTTGCTCAAGGGAGTAACGTATGATATGTGTGTACATTGTGATTAAATAGTTGATTTTGCTACACCTTATGCTGGTTTTAGCATTTGGTGCTAGGTATTGAAATAGAACCCTAAGCACAACTTATGCGTTTATGTGTGTTTATATGAGTTTAGTTGAAATACACACTGATTGTGTGAAAGTTGATATCTACAGGAATGTATGTGATTAAGTTACACTATAGTGACTAAGTGTGATCAGATTTCGAGGACGAAATCTCTTTAAGGGGGAGAGATTTGTAACACCCAGTTTTCGGGTCTAGTAGTATATTAACATTTTTCTGACTGCGAGTTATTATTTAATATGTCAGAAAATAGGTTCGATGATTTATTTGAAAATAAATGGGTAAAAGAGTCAAATAATTTATTGTGCCTAGTAAATTATTAATTGTTTTAAATTAACTTAGTTGACGGTAAAATAAAATGATGTTTCCCCGCAAATGGTTTTTAAGTTCCAGACAACGATAAGTACGGGGAATGAAATTTGACTAGTTATATAATAGACTCAAATAATTGAGTCGGTCTTTATTTCCATTCATACATACATACGATCGTATATACATATATACAAGAAACATCAAACCTAGATCTATGAGGAATCATCAAATTGAAGATCTCAAACACGAATTCAAGCTTCAAAAACACATGGATTATCTTCCTCTAGATCATTTAATCATGTGGTAAGTCTCAATTTCTTGAAATATGAAAACCTAAAATTTGGGGTTTGTGTTGTTATGAATAATAATCCGAAATTAATGTTGTTTGAGCTTAATAATGATGATGATTAACATTAAGGAAGCTAGGGTTGGTAAAATTGATTAATGTTCTTGTGAGTTATGTGGATTATCATAATTATCATGGGTGATGTGATGAAACTATGATGATGATATGAAATTAAAGTTTAATATTAGTTAAAATAGTGTTACTAAGTGCTAATAAAGATGTTAGTAACTTTGATTCAACTTAAAAGTGGATTGATTATGTTGTAGAGCTTATGATCAAAATGGGTTATGATAAAATGATGATGTTTTGGTGTTAATACATATTAATTAGTGAGTATTCATGAATTATAAGTTTGTAATCATGTTAAGAAGGTTAGTTAATACTTAAATTATGATTATAAACTAAGCCCTATGGTGGAAGTGAGTAAAAGGATTAGGTGTCATAAAGGGTTTGATGGATTGTTGATTTTGGAAGCTATTAATCTTGTTAATGGTGTAATTTTGTTAGTTAACAATGATTAATGTGAATTAAGGTAATAAGGTGATTATAATTATCATAATTCAATAAGTGATGGTGAATTAAGGATATTAAAAGTGATAATTCATACTTTTGGAATAAATTGATGTATAGTTGATCATTACGATATTAATCATGATTAGTGGATAATTCAAGGAGTATGAATTTGATATTGAGAATTATGATGATTATGTTAATTCATATGATTTGAATACATTGAGTTTATTGGTAATCTTTTGGAGCAATGTTAAATTGATTGAGACAAGTAACTAACTTGTATTTCTCTATTGTATTGTCAGATGTGCAGAAGGCTCAGTGATATTAGACTACTGAGTGGATGCCTGAGGTGGTCGGTGAGTGGATCTCTAATCCTCAGCGTAACTTGGTTGTAAAAAGTTTGGTTACAACAAGTAACATGTTATTACTTTATTAGTTGCATTGATGATTATGTTGATAGTAATAATACTGTTGATATGTTGACTAGTTGAATATGTGACTTGTTGATTACGTGATCACTTGAATTAATTGGCCTTAGGGCATCAGTTGATAATGAGGCAACGAGTTGTTGAATGGTTGGTTGGGCTAGTTGGTTATTGTGTGAATTACACTTGGTCTCTTGGCTTCATTTGTTGTGTGCTAAGAACCTGTGTTTGAGGATGGTAACCATTAGTTATCGGTTTCGTCCGTTATAGCCATACGGATAGGTTGGATAAGTGTTCTTGGGGATCCACCCGGGTTTATGGTTATCCCCAGAGCCGCCGATTCTCATTATGGTGTTGTTGATTAGTTAAATTGTTGCATTGTTGAACTGATGTATTGTTGATGTGTTGTATTGTGTACTTGCTTGTTTAGTGCTAAGTGTTGTACACAAAGTTGTTGAGCTAAGTTAGGCTGTTGATTAGTTATCTGCTCACTTAGCGTTATGCTAATCCCCCACATTATCCCTTCTTGCAGGTTTTGCATATAATTTGGGTGGGCAAGAAGTTGGAGTAGAAGGAATGTTTGACAACCCGGTGTCACTCTGATATTTGATTGTATAAATAAATGTTTTATCTTGTTTATATATAACACTTCTGCTGAGAAATTATGTTTTTGAAAAGGTCGAATTTTACATGTTGATACAATGAAGTAAATTATTACCATCTATTTGGACTTACGCTTCCGATTTACTATATTTAAATGATTATAAATGAGGGGTGTTATAATGTGCCTTGCTCCATCATCTTTCTTTTGCCAGGCAAACTGTTTCTTCTATCCCGAAGAATTCTTCTTATCCTGAGGTTCCAGGTTTTTACCCTCCTTTACTAAATGAGCCAATTTGCCTATTTTCACTGCTCTTTTTACCTCCGCCTGTAATTCCCTACAAAAATTAGTGTCATGCCCATATTCTTCATGAAATTCCCAGTATCTTCCCCCCTCTTTTTTCGCTTTTTCCGGAAGCTTTGGTGGAATTTTGAAGTCGACAGCAGCCTTCTCGGTCATCAAAATTTCTCTAGGAGTTTTACTCAAATCTGGCCACAGGCCTTTGCCAGAATCCTTCCTGTAATAGGGGGTGTTTCTGTTTCTCCTCTCGTATCTGTTACTGTTCCTTCCTCTTCCATCATGTTGGGGCCTGAAACTCTTGTTGTTTTGGTAACCTTTTTCTACCCCTTTCAAGGCTGAAGGTTTCTCTTTGAAAATTCCACTGTCTCCATATACACTTTTCATTGTTGTTTCCTTTCCCCTTACGTAAGCATATACTTCATCTTGAAGCTCCTGATATGATTCTGGTAGTATCCTTCCCAATTCAGCTACCAGAACCTTATTTCTGACCCCGTGTATGAATCCTGATATTCGCTGATCTTCTCCCAGCCCTTCAATCTGTTGCGTTTCCATGGTGTAACGATCCATGAACGCTTTTAACCCTTCGGTTTCACCCTGGTAAATATTGTGGGCCTCTAAATGGGTTTTCGTATACCTCTTTTGTTTAATAAAGTGGTATAAAAACTTGACTTCCAATTCATCAAAACTATTAATACTTCCAGGTGGAAGTTTATCATACCATGACCTAGCAGCTCCTATCAGGGTCATGGAGAACATGTGACAGGAGACCGGCATGGCCCACTTTCTTATTTTCTCAGCTCCCCTAAATACCCTTAGGTGATCTTCAGGGTCTGTCTTCCCGTTGTATTCTTTGACGATTGATGGCAACTCCAGCCCGTCGGGCATCCCGTAAAACTCAATCTATGGAGCCCACGGAGATTGCTTCTTTTTAATAAACGAATTGACCCTCGATCTTGTAGTTCGCGGGCTCTCATTTTGCTCAATTGCCATCTGTGGGTACGCTGGATTATAACTTCCAGGAGGGAAGTTAATCCAAGCTCCATGTTGAGGTGAATAATACGACTGACCTCCATGTGGAAGGTAGTTTGCCCCTGGCACCATCCCTCCACCCTGCAGTGGCTAACTTATTGTGAAAGGGGTTGTTTGAGCATTTTGGAAACTCTGCTGATTGTTTTGGTTTGCCCATACTTAGGTGTTCTGGGTAGTGGAATTTGTGACTGTTGAGTTGGTGGTAACTGCAGGGATGGTGGATGTGACGGTGTTGATGACATATTGATGTAGCAGTGGTGGGAGTGTGGTGGAAGGGTTCACTCCGGTTTGAATTCCATATCCAGGATATATCATCCAAGGGTTTCCGCCTGTTTGTTGGTAACTATTCTGAGTGGCGATCGGTACGGGTTGGCTTTGGTTTAAATTGCTATTAGGTGTGTTGTGTGTTTGTGGAGCTTTCTGAGTGACGATTTGAGATTGGTTTGGAGTGTTAAAAGTGACAGTGGGCTTATTTACCGTCCGCCGTGTTCCGGCATTTGGTCCCTCCATAAAAATTTCTTCATCAACATCCTCTTCATCGTCCATATTCAATCTTGACCTCAACTCCTCCAAACTCATCATTCTAATTTGTTTAGTGATCATCGGCTCTATATATTTTCTTAACACATCATCGCTTACCCCCGGAATTACCACACCAGAGTTTGAAGGCTCTGGGTTACTTTCCGTAACAACAAAGTTTGCTATAGGTGTTTCCGTTTGCGAAATTGATGAAAAACCCGATGGTGGTGATGGTTGTTCACCACCGTTAACCATTGTAAACAATTATTTGAAATAAAATATCGGAAATGGAAGATATTATGCTAGAAACTAAGAATTTTGAGATAATCAACGTGAAATAAAGAATGAGTGTTCGAAATACTCAGGTATAATCGCGTCCCACTGGGCGTGCCATTTGATTGTACGTCCAGCCGCACAAGTGCATCAATCCCTTGTTTCCAGCCAAAAGCTTCCAACCAGCAGGATCCTACAGCAAAAACACAGACACTAAATCACCGTGGAGCACAGGGAGGTTCCCTGTAAACCACCTCCGGCGTGAGAATGAGTTTCCACAGTTTTAATGGTGAAAATATAAGTGAGGATTAGGGTTTTTTGAGAAGATGAACAGTACCTTAAAATGAAGAATGAGTGCTCATTTTATAGTTGTTGTTTCTTGGCCCCTACTCATGTATTGGCCAATCATATTTGAGCACTAACAAATGATTCCCTGTGATTTAATCTGAGCCGTTTAGAAAGATCTCCTGAATATTTTGGATTGGTCCCCACTCTACATTCTGTTAGTCTTGTGAAAGCGACGTATAGACCTCTGGGTGGAGGTCGGAAGAATAGATAATTTGGTGGCGATTCCCTAGAAGGTAAAGGACACCTAACAGGTGTCAACTGTTACGCCACAAGATCAATTGATGATCTCCTTCCATGTGGAAGCAAGTGTATTATTATGTTATTAAAGATGGAGACCTCTGGGTGGATGTCCGCAATCTGTGGGTGTAATATTGGTTACACCATTAGTTTTCAAGTCGGGTTGGCCCGGCGGATTTTTCGGTCGAACCAGTGACCGGAATCCAGCGGGTAAACATTTTTTTCTTTTTTCTTTTTTTTAAATTTTTTTGTTGACCAATTGACTGAGAAATAAGGGATTATTTCGCTCATATCCTTGTAATGTCCGAATATTACGCTAATATTCCTGTAAATGTCAAAATTATCGATGTGCATATCGTTTATTTGAATGTATTAGACTACTAAACTTACATATAGACTTCTCAATTATGATGTGTAACATAAATTAAATATAAATCAATATAAATAACAAAAAAGTCCAAACCGGTTGACCCAACGGTTCTACCGGTTGAACCGGACCCAACACTTAGACCGGGTCAACTCGAAAATTGGGTTTTAAAACATTTGATCTAACTCGCACGAAAACTACATCGTACATATGTTTCGTCAAACATGGCAAGCAATAGAGCATACATTAACGAGTCGAGCAGCTAACTTAACGACTCATTTAGTTCAAATTCGAAGTTGATAATGTATAAGTTCGAATGAAATTTAATATTTGATTAGTTTCACGAACCCATCTTAAACACAACTCGTTCGAATAATAAATCAAATATTAGTGCACTACAACAAAGATATCATTTATCTACACTTTTTTCACACTTTTTAAAAATGTATGCAATTATGTTAAATTATCCACACTTATAATTGTGTAGAAAATTGTTACACCAATAAGTGTTGAAATCACCATAATCTTCACATATATAAGTGTGAGAAAAAAAATTACACTTAAAAGTGTGTAGAAATTACAACTTATCAACACTTAAAAGTGTGGAAAATATTTGTAACACCTAATTTATCCACACTTTCTCATGTGTGGGAAAGTCATGTGTTACAAAAAAAATTTCACACTTTTAAGTGTTGAAAAGTTATAATTTCTCCACACTTAATAGTGTGAGCTTTTCTTTATTACATGTATAAATATAAGTAGGGCTGTTCACAGTTCGGATAAAACCGGATTATCCAATTGGATAATTCGGATCGGACCATATGGTTTGGATAAATGGATTTTTGGATCGGCTCGGATCAAAACCAAACATATTATTTTGGATCACGGATTGGTTTTGGTTAGTAAATTACAAACCGGATTATCCAAAAATATCAAATAACAAAATATATATTTATTTTTCAAATATTATATGTATACATGTACATACTAAATAGTTTACTAACTTATTAATATTCTATAAATATCCAAATACAATAGGTAGTTTATAATTTACAAAATTATTTACTTATATATGTATGTAATTTATAGTTTCGTTTCGCATTTCTCTATTATATTACACACACATGTATATGTACTGGGAGGTTCAAATGAGAACCATCTATTTTGTATAATTTTATTATAATATCTTACATATTTTTAGTAGATAGTGTAAATATTTATGTATGTGTTTGGATATCCAAAAACCAAACCGATCCATCCAAATAATAATTCGGATGGATTGGTTCGGTTTTTGAATTTGTTTGGACGGATCGGTTTCATAATTTCGAAACCATAATCCATTTGGATTCATGTATACGGATCGGTTTTGAACCGATCCATCCATGAACACCCCTATATATAAGTTTGGAAAATCAAATCTTATTCATACAAAATTTACACAATTTCTAAAAGCGTGGAAAAAAAGTGTGGTAAAATGATAATTTTTTTTTTAGTGGTGGTGTATGAATTACAAACATTTTTTTTTAAGACAACTTTTTATAAATAAAAATCAGTAAGATGTTAGAAATTACGACAATAAATGATAAATCTTATTAACAACTATAACAAACTACACCGATCCTAAAACATAGTCCCAACGTAAGTGACTCTAAAAACTATCATAAAACAACAAATGACCATTTGCAACAACCTTAGAAAATATCGAACAATAGGAGGAGTAGCCTCTGACATCCAACCTTAACACAACATACAAAGACAGCTACATTTTTTATTAACGCTAAAGCAAAAAAATTTCAAATGTCAAACTTAAATACATATGATAAGGGTGGTAATTTGTACACTTTTAGCCATACACCACTGCTTATGTTTTAAACTGTTGTACAGTACAACAGACTGATGCACATTAGTGGTGTATGATTAAAAGTTGGTGGTGTATAAATCACCACCCATTTGATAATGCTGAAATACATACATACATACATATATACATACATATATACATATATATATACATATATACATATATATATATAGGGTGCAGATCCGGTGAGAACCACATCCATGTGAGAACTGTGAGAGCTAGTTAAATTAAAATTAGCGCATTATTAGTTGAATAAATCCGGTCAAGGGAAATTTTCTAAGATAGTGTCACTACAAAAAAAGTGTCAATTCTTCACGTTTTTTTCTTCACACTTTTTTCTTCATACTTTTATAAAGTGTTAACTTATTTGTTAAGTTATTTACACTTATAAGTGTGTACAAAATGTTCACGCTATTAAGCGTGAAAAAAATTGAACTAATAATAATATCTATCACAATGTTCACACTTATAAGTGTGAAAAAATTGAACAAAGTCCACACCTAAGAAGATCATTTTGTAACACTCAATTTGTTCACGCTTCTTAAGCGTGAAGAATTTGGGTGTTAAGAAATGATCTTCACACTTTAAAGTATTGCAAATTTTGAATTTTTTTCACGCTTGTAAGCGTCAATATTGTGATACATATTATTATTAGTTCAATTTCTTCACACTTAAAAGCGTGAACATTTTGTACACACTTATAAGTGTGAATATGTAGCAAATAAGTTAACACTTTATAAAAGTGTAAAGAAAAAAACGTGAAGAATTAACACTTTTGTTGTAGTGTGTTCTAATTTAATTTACAATAGCACTGCGATAATTTATTCACACTACATCTTCTCAAACATCCATTTTTTAAAAGAAACCCGAAAACTTTTAACTCAAAATTACTTTATATAAAAACATTTATCATCAAATTAAGTTTTTGATTCTCTTTGAGATGTTGTAGGTCAAACTTCAAAAAATAATAAATTACTACATGCATCTACGAATGCATCTACAGATGCATCCACTAAATTAAATGATAAACTGAAAGAAGACGGAGATGAATTAGATGCAACTTCATATAAACCTATAAAAATTTATGTAAATGGATGCTACACATACTACACATATATATTTACACCAAACTAAGTGCTCAGTTTTTCTACTAAGAAATCAGTATACCCAAAATATATATAAGAAAGGACTTTTTGGTCTATAATTATTGTTGTATTGGTCATTGGCTTACTATTGTTTTAAGGATGTAGTGTTCTATTTGTATATATGTTATTTGCTTTCAAAATGCTTTTGTCCTAGATTGGTCCGTTGGTGTTTGTCATTTTTCGTGCAGTAAGTTCTAGGGATAGGCTTGGTGTTGTTTTGTGGTCCGCTATGTCTAAATTACTACCGGTAATTTTGGTCCAAATCACAAGAAACATTGTCCAAAAGTCTTGTTTAGTAAAGGTTCATGAATGTAGAAAAAATTCAAGTCTAAATGAATACTCACTTTATTTAGATTAGACTGAGTACTCAGTCTCAAGTCAAAACTAGTTTTTTAAAAAACAAAAGACGATAAAAAATGAAGCCTAACTTTTTTGGAAACTGCAGACAAATTACCATTAAACCCAAAAAAACAAAGATCCACACAAAATAACAACAAGCCCAACAAGACCGAGACACAACCTTTACTCAATATTACAAGTGGTAATACCGAGAAAGAGCAACAACTAACAAACAGGAGTCAACAAAAAATAAAATCCACATGGGGCCATTACAATAGCAGTAGACAACAGAAGGCACAGCAGCAAAGATCGATGCTAAAAAGTGGACCCGTAGAAGACGAAATCAGTCCAAAAATTAACCAAAACTACCAGCATCATTCTTCCAAAGATCCCAATCAATTCTCACTGACTTTTCTCTAGCAGAAACCCAACCGAAAGTCTTCAGTTGCACCTCTTTGAACAAATCTGGAGACACATCACTAGCTCTATTAAACACTTTACTATTTCTTGACATCCAAATTAAATATAGAGTAGACCAAATAACACTAGACCAGGCTTTTTTCTTCCAAGATGAAAAGGACCAACTACCTTCATGCTTGATTAGATCCTCTAAATTTCTAAAATCTTTATACCCCAACCCCCACCATTGGAAAATTTTGACCCAAAGCTCTTTAGCACCGGAACATCTCAAGAAGTGATCCAACGATTCCACCTCATCCAGACAACACGGGCAAAGAATACTATGAAGATCCACTCCTATTTTATCAAGCACCTCGCGAACTGGAATTCTACCATTTCTAAGCCTCCATATAAAAACGCAAATCTTTCTAGGAATTAGCTTACACCATAGAGTTTCGACCCGCCTCTTATTATCTATCAGCAAGTTTTCATCTATCAATTTTCTCAAATCCCTACCCGAGAACGTACCATCCTTCCTTAACAACCATCTCCATTGATCCACACCCTCCCGTTTAAGTTTACCGCGATCTACAACCCTCTCAGGCTCTTCTAAATCTCCAACCACCTTTCCTTTTGGCTCCCTAACCCACTCCCATTTTCAATTCCAATTATCACCCACCCATTCCCCCCTTTCCCCCACCTTCACGCTTTTATTTTTCTCCAAACTAAACAATCTCTCAAATTTATCACAAAGCGCAACCTCACCTCCTAACCATATATCTTTCCAAAAGCAAGTATCCATCCCGTTAATGACCTCTCTCCCAAATGAATTAGAATAATTTATTCCAACGCCATCAATGGTTTTACCCACTTTTAAAATGTTACCCAAACCTTCCCCACCCGAGAGACCCCTCTATCGATACCACCCAAACCCCCATTCCTCCCGTAAATAGAAGAAATGACCCTAACCCACAAGGCATTGCCCTCCGTTTTAAACCGCCACCACCATTTTCCAAGAAGGGCCCAATTGGCCGCTTTTAAACTCCCGATATTTAGACCCCCCTCCCAAAACAAGAAAGAACACAATTCCAATTTATCAAAGACGTATTATGATTGCCCTCCCCTTTCCCGCCCCAAAAAAATTTTCTACGAATACACTCAAGAGAGTTAAGAACACATACCGGAGCACGATAAAGGGAGAAGAAATACAACGGGAGACTACCAAGCACAAATTTGAAGCCTAAGTTATCTAAATTTAGTTATTATGCTAGGCAACAAAACAAAATAATGACCGGAGGTTGTGGATCGATAAAGTTAATTTGTTGTTGTACTCCGTCTCAGTTTTCCTAATTGATCCATATACAAGAACATTTAGAGAACACCTAGTTCATGGGCTGATCTAGAGTTCCGTTAGAGGTTTATATATGAATTGGTGTAATTAAGGTTCAAGTACTAACGTGTAATTGAGGTTCAAGTTAGACGTGTAATTTTTATATATATTATATACATATATTAATGTTACTTATTTTAGCTAGTCCAAGCTTCACATGTTATTAGTTTAGACATAGACTGAGTATTTGGTTTAATAGTGAGTGTGGACTTTTTTTTAAATAAGCTGACATTAAGATGTTCATAACCTTTAAAACCAAAACAAGATACAAACAAGTCTACACCCATATTCTAACAAGTCAGTATTGGTGTGCACAACTTCTGTTGGATGGTGTACTCGTGGTCTACATGCCCAACTGTGGATTTGGCCTAATTTTGTTCGGGGTTTTGCTTGATGGAGCATATCAATTTTTATTTATTTTGATCACTTTATTTCTTTATTGCATTATAGTTAAAATGTAATCTTTCGTTTTTAGTTGTCTCAACTTCATCATCCATATTATAACAAGTCAGTATAAAAAAGTCAATCTAATACTTCTATTTCTGCTCTGTCTAAAAAACAAGTCAGTATAGTAATGTTTTTAGGTATTTTTGTAATAAAATTAGTCTAACAATTGAATTTGGGGATCATTAAAGAATGACGTTCAAAATCTTCACATAATAATAACACTATTAGGCCTGTAAGCGAACTGAACGTTCGGCGAACTATTCGCGAACCGTTCGGCGGGAAGTTCGTTTATGTTCGTTCGTTTCGTTATATGAACGAACATGAACAAATTTTTACGTTCGTTTAATTATATGAACGAACATGAACACATGTCTCGTTCGTTCATTTACGTTCGTGAACGTTCGATAACATGTTCGTGAACGTTCAGTTAAATGTTCGTTTATTAACTAATAGTTTAATTAAATTAATACATATTTGTATATGTTATTTTGATAAAGCTAAATATCAAATAGAATATTATTAATATTTTGATATTTTCATTTGATAATATTAAACATCTAGATATTTTTACCTTATATTTTCATATCACATTTCCCTCAACTCCAAAAACACATCCACTTTCTCCCTCCACTAGTTCCTGATGTGCTACTCTTTTCAACGATCGGACCAAGCAAATGAATTTATCTTCATATTGTGATCGTTTTGTAATGTTGAATATGCATAGCAAAGTTTCAAGTTATATAATATATATGTATAGATGTGTGTGTGTGTGTGTGTATATATATATGTTCGTTTATGTTTGTTGAGGTTCGTTTAAGGTATTAATGAAGAAATGCATTAAATTATGTGTTTGTTCGTGTACGTTCATTTGTGTTCGTGAACAAACAAATTTTCTTAATGAACGAACATGAACAACAAAATCCGTTCGCCTATCCGTTCGTGTTCGTTCATTTGTTCGTCAAAACCTTAATGAACGAACACGAACAGACTCCGTTCGTGTTCGTTCGGTTCGTTTACAGGCCTAAACACTATGCATCTAGGTGTGCATATGTAATATTGAAACAAACTCACATGATAGCAGTATGAATCCGTGTCTGCATCCGTAAAAGCACACATGATTAAGTATGCATCCAATGTCAAATTCAAAATTTATGTTGTTCGGATATTTCACTCGACATTTTGTTTTACAATTTATCGATAATTGTTAAAAATTTGACAACGAATTGAAGTATAGTGTTCACGCGAATGATTGTTAATGAAAAATCTAATAATTTTATACGTGATTGTGTGTATTAATTGTGTAATTGAGAAGGAAATTAGAAGTTCGTCAAATAATACGGATCGTGCCCTTGACCGTGATCGACTGCCCACACCAAAAATGTTAGTTCTCACAGTTCGTATCCTAAATATAGTTCGCATCGAATCCTTTGAATATATAAATATATATATATATATATATATATATATATATATATATATATATATATATATATATAGGATTGGGATCAAGGGAGAAATGTTTTTTAGTGGAGAAAGGGGAGAAGAAATCCTGACCATTAGATTTGTGATTCAAGGGTTAGGATTGGTCAAAGGGGAAATTAGTTTTTTAGGGCGGAAGAATGAAGGTCGGAGGGTACATCTGTCTTTTATTTTTTATGTTTTTAAAAGGAAACAAAATAAATTAATCCCAAAACCACCTAATACACCCCGATCGCCATACAAAAAAAAACCGATCAAATCCTTGTTTTGTTTCTTCTTCATCGGCGCAGGAAAAAAGAGAATCACAAACCCTAGTTTTCAATTTTAAGTGGCAAACTAAACACGCTGTAACCATTGTTGGGCAGAGAGTTTTTCTTGGTTTATTGTATCTGAATCAAGCAGTTAAACACGATTTCAGAAGATCTTGTTGGATTATCAATATGTCGAAATCAAGAAAGCAAAATATAGGGGGTTTGAAAGGTAACATATTGTAGTGTATTTTCCTTGTTTTGAGTTATTTAATGCTTTCACTTTTTGTTGTTATGAATATGGCGACTTTATGTTTAGAAATCGTTTTTCTTGTGTGTGTATGAATAGCCTACAAGGAATGTTGTTATTGGGCGTAAAATGTTGCTGAATCAAAGGTTAAAATAGATATAGTTATTTCTATGATTCTCAATTTGAGTATTATAATGGTTAGTAGTTGTATGTTGTTGATGTTCCATGGTTGATTGTTTAGTTTATTATATTGAATCATAGTTGTAATTAGTTGTATTTTGAGTATCTACCATCATGTTTGATAAAAAGTACCAATATATGAATTGTAAATAGGAAAATAGTATTGCAGCGAATCTGTGTAGGAGACTTTTTATGGAGCAGGTTTAATGTGAATCATTGGATTATAGTGTTATGTTCATAGTTATATAATCATGTTTTATTATGTATTTTGTTCATCGAACATGTTTAATGGTTATTATAAATGGCATTTTATGCTTATCGATGTAATATTGTTCTAGTTATCGAATCATAGTTAAGATTAAATGAAATTTGAATACGCTATGTTTCTCCTTGTTACATAAATACTTTAGATGGAATAGAGTACGTTGACTGAATGAATGTGGAAAGTGCCGAAATCACTTAGTAAAATGACTGAATGAGTGTGTTTAATCGTAGAGCCAATGTGTGAACATGTCTGAATCACTATGTGGACCGCTGAATCAAAATGTGTAGGTATAGAATCAATATGTGACCGTGGCTGAATCAAAATGTGTAGGTATAGAATCACCCAAAATGTGTAGGTATAGAATCACCCAATATAGAATCACTATGTGGACCACTGAATCAAAATGTGTAGGTATAGAATCACCCAAAATGACCGAATGAGTGCGTTTAATTGTAGATTAATTGTGTAAACATGGCTGAATCATTTTGTAAAATGTCTGAATAGTTATGATAAATTATAGAAGCAGTGTGTAATAATGTCACGATAAGTTTGTTAACTGATTGAAATCTATTTTGGTTCTATAAGCATACATTTGTTACAAGGTTGAGTACTAGGTTATGCTAACATCTTGCATATGTCATGTTAAATTAAAATGAATGTGGTAAATACCTGAATAACTTTGTAAAATGTCTGAATCAGTGTATTTAATTGAAGAATCAATGTGTAAAACAATCTAAATCACTTTGAATTATGACTGAATCAGTATGTTAAATTTTGTAATCAATGTGTAAGAATGACTGTGTCAGTGGGTTTTTGATGACTAAATCTATTCGGGTAATATAAGCATACATGTATTACATTATTGAGTACTAGGTGTAGCTAATTTTTTACATGTGTCGTTTCGAACAAATGTGAGTTCTATCTCGATTTTTTCGTGGAAGTTTGTTACGATTTTGTTATTAATACGCAGGTATTGTATGTAAGTCTACATCGTCAAATGTCATTCCCATCACCGGTTTGATGTCATCAGGAACATCGGGCACCCAAAAGGGTACGCCCCCCGGAGAAACATGCATCACCCCAACTGATATTGTCTTCGGGAACTTGTCACTATCTGTTTAAAAATATATCATCACAATTGGATCAAACAATTATTCTATGAAAATGAAAACATATATAGTCATACAACACATATGATGTTATGTATACGAATCACTTATATTAGCAAATGAATCAACATGATGTTTTCAAGAAAACATGATACTCAATATGTGATTATTAGTCGCTAAATCAACGTTCTGTAGCTACGAACTCATGAACTTTGATACCGAACGGAATCCACTGAAAAAACATTTTGTATCTGTCATAACAGAAGATCTTGTAACACGTAAGTTAAACAATTACTTTTATCTTCGAATATCATAATCACATAAAATCAAACATCAATTATAACAAAAACTGTAACTGATGTTCCGCAACTTTGATAACACAATATAAGTAGCTCTTCAAAAACAAAATATCTGCCATCGAAAAAAATAAAGTCTACAAAATTAAACACGTTAAAAGAAGGAAGGAATCAAGAGTGATATGTGAAGAAATAGTTGTTATAATTGTGCACGCAAAAACTGCTGCCCATATTTATGCTTTAAACTTAAATATTATTTAATTAATTAGAGGCACTAGAATTGACTAAAATGCCCTTTGACCTAAATTTGAAATGATTGGCTAGAATACCTTCTCCCTTTTCTCTACCAAACTTTTCTTCTTTTTAGATCCTCCAACTATATATATATATATATATATATATATATATATATATATATATATTTCAGCATTATCAAATGTCAACTTAAGAATTTAAATATATAAACATGCGATGCTGTTGTCAATATATACAATTATTATTAGGGTTATTAGTCTGTAAATGTATCGAACTTGTCAAAAAATCCTAGTGTATGCATCCAACTTTTAAAATTCCTATTGTGTGTATCCAACTTACTAATCCTTCCTATTGTATGTATTCATTAACACTAATTACGTTTGACTGGTCATAATTAGCATACGTGGCATTTTCATCTGACGTGGCACTGCAAACTCAGCGCCACGTCATCTAAAGTTCGATACATTTTTCAAATCATCATCTTCATCAACTTCAATTTTCCGACGACACCATTTTTTCCGGCGATATCATTTTTCCGGCGAATCATTTTTCCCGCAGGTACCACCACAACTAATATACACCTCCTAAACACCAAGCCTACCATCTACGACGTCACCACCATCTCCACCATTTTTTCCGGCGACCCATTTTTTTCGACGACCCCATTTTTTTCGGCGACTTAAAAAAAAACATTCTGCTGTTACACATGCCTGATTGTTGGCCCTTGTACATGCTTGACCGCAGCTCATTGATGCTCATCAATTACTCTCATTACGAAGGTGCTTATATCACTAAATTAATAAGTCAAGGAGCTCATTGATGACCCGAGTTACTCTTTGGTGAGGATCTCAATAATGTGCCGAAAATCTCTTTCTTGTCGTATAGAATCACTTGATTAAGCTATAACTAGTGAAGCTACTAGAAGCTATCCATCTTAAAAAATCAGTGTACATCAAGAATATGTTTGATATGCATATGTACTTGTACCTGGAAAATAAGGTTGTACACTGTGCAAGAATACATGTAAATTATACTATGAAATATCAATTTACCAAGGGTATTGGCATGTTACCCTTCTAATGCTCATCAATCACTCTCATGCATATAAGCATGGACTGCTAGTACTTCAGGCTTTGAGACTTGTAAACCCAAAGTTATAATTAACATCGGGAAACAATGAAGTTCCCTCGTATTGTGTAGACTCCCAACTCACTGAAAATGATGGGAGCAGCAGGACCGCGTTCGTTGCTCGACCCGGCTGCAATCAAGTGGTCATGGAGTTGTGATCGAGCATGTACAAGGGCCACCAATCAGGCATGTGTAACAGTATAATGTTTTTTTTTAAGTCGCCGGAAAAAATGGTGGTGATGTCGTAGATGGTAGGCTTGGTGTTTAGGAGGTGTATATTAGTTGTGGTGGTACCTGCGGAAAAATGATTCGCCGGAAAAATGATATCGCCGGAAAAAATGATTTCGTCGGAAAATTGAAGATGATGATCTGAAAAATGTATCGAACTTTAGATGACGTGGCGCTGAGTTTGCAGTGCCACGTCAGATGAAAATGCCACGTATGCTAATTATGATCAGTCAAACGTAATTAGTGTTAATGAATACACACAATAAGAAGGATTAGTAAGTTGGATACACACAATAGGAATTTTAAAAGTTTGATGCATACAATAGGATTTTTTGACAAGTTCGATACATTTACAGACTAATAACCCTTATTATTATATATCTCTATCTCTACTACTTATAAAACATATCACACTCTCTCTCTTAAATACTTAAAAAACTAATTATGCACAATGTACAACTCACAAAACTTATTCACAATACAAAACTTTATGCTTGTTAATGATGATTTTTTTTATGTTTTAAGTGTTATTCATCATATTACTTTATATTATTATTATTTTGTTCGATCTAAAACATATCATTCAAATCAATATCTTAACACTTAATCACTTTTTTGTAATTGATTTGAATTTGTTCCCTCCGCATCGCGTGGGTTACTAGCTAGTATAAATGTATACATATGTGTACGTTCAATGTCAACCTTAATTCTGAATGGAGACAGTAGCTAGTACACCATGTGAAGGATCAGATGAATATATCTGACTTAGGCCACTCCCATCAGTGACTAAAACTAACTGAGTTACATCAGTGCCACGTTAGTTTTTTTCCCAAACTGACTGAAACTGACTGACCACTCCCATCAGTGGTCCGTCACTTCATTTTCTGGGACCCACTGACTAATTAACTAATCAATTTATAAACAATATTTCAAATAAACACAATAATTTAAATAAAACACACTTCATTAAAAATAAAAATTACAACATTTACTAAAAAAAAGTACAATAATTTTTAAATAAAAAAACTACAAATCCTAAAAATTAAAAAGTACAATAATTAAAAACTACAATTCCTAACTTAATCTACTCGGAGCTCGTTTCGTCATTTTCGTTTGCGTTTTCCTCCTCGTTTTCATCCTCGTCTTCTTCCGACTCGCCACGTCCATATTTTTCTTCATATTGTGCTACCACTTCTTTGCGAGCACTTTTGATCATTTTAATTTCTTTTTTTGACGGCTTTTTGGAAGTGTTTTACACGGAAAACTAATAGCCTTGTAAGCCGCCTTTTTGATTGCGTTTTCCTTAATCAACTTTATAGCTTCTTGTTGCGCTAGAGCGGTTTGCTTGACGGCTTCAAGTGTATCAATCTTTTCCGAACAAACACTTCGTGAAGACGAACCGGCGGAGCTTGAAGCCGTACTATTGGCCGACTTTCGGCCCGGTGGACGGCGGATGTGGTCGTCTTGAAACAACCGTTTCATGTTTGCATCTAGAGCCGAAGCAACCAGCTCGTCGTCCATGTCAAGATCGGTGACGAAAGGTGCGAAAGTGTCTTCGTTAGCCATCACGTCCGGCTCCGCAAAGAATTTTGGGAAATGTTTTAAAACATTCCAAGATGATTCATAAATGAAAGCACGTTTCACTTGTTTGCGGAATGCTTTTCGGCAAGCCGTTAACACGTCATTTTCGTCGGCACCGCTTTGTGGTTGAATCTCTTTGTAGTGTTTGTAGATGCCTTGGAAGGCTTTGGAATCGTGTAAAATCTTATTCCACTTGCCGGTAAGTTGATTGAGGTTGCGCTCGCGTGAAGATGGCACACAAAAGTTGTAACCGGCTTTGACTTTACCCCAAAATGAGTCGTTCGTTTGATTTTTTCCTTGGACCCCATTCTCGGAACAATGGATCCACCGTTCCGCCAAAATTCGTGCCTCGTCGTCGGTCCAACGTAGTTGTTTGCGTTTAGGCTTGGCGGGTTGTTTACCCCTTTTCTTGTTCTTTTTGGAACCGGGTTCGGGTTCGGGTTCGGGTTCGGATTCGGTTTCGGGTTCGGGTTCGGATTCGGGTTCTTGCATGGGTTGGGCCTCGTCGGAGCTTTCTTCCAACGTTTGAGGTACGGTGAAATTAGTTTGGTGAAAATTGGGATTGGAAGTGCTTGGTGACCATTGTGTGTGGTGGGAAAATTGTGGTTGTGGTGGTGACCATTGTGTGTGGTGAGAAAATGGTGGTTGTTGTGGTGATCATTGTGTGTTTTGGTACCACCCATAATGTTGATAATTGTTTCTCGGATCATCCGAAGCAAGATTGAACGGTTGGGCAATCAGTGGGAAGTTGACAAATTGTTGTGGTTGAGAGGAGGAACCGGAAGCTTGAGTGTTTGGTGGTGACGGGTTTGGTAACGGGTTGTTCAACAAATTTTGCCACATATCATGGCCGACATTTTGTTTATCTGTCTTTTTGGTTTTCGATTTGGAGTTTGGTTTGTTGTTTTTTGACATTTTTTGTGGAAGAAAGGTTGGAAGAAAGTGAGAAAGATAGAAAGTGTTTTGGTAATGTGTATGAAATTGTGAAAGATTGTTGTGTGAAAATGGGTAAAATGGTGGTTGTATTTAAAGGTGAAAAGTGGATTTAAAAAAAATAAATAAATAAAAAATTAAAAAAAAACGGTCATCGTGCGGTTGGAATTAAAAAAAAAAATTTAATTTTTTTTTACTTAACGGCTAGTTTTCAAAAAAAAATAATAATAAGCCATGGGTCCCACCCCCACCGTTTCACCTCGTCGCCAAACCGAAGTGACGAACCGACGGCCCATGCCAACGAGGCCGTGCCATCGGCGTCGGTCTCGTCGGTTTGAACCGACGGCCCGTCGGTTCCACCAATGGGAGTGGCCTTATGAGCACCAACAAGATTGAAATGGACTTGTAATCTAGAAAACTAACAAAGACTCAACACTATTAATAGCCACAATCTTTTCATAGAATTATATTTTTGGTGTCAAAATGAGTGACCAAGAACTAGTTATTACTTCCTCCGTCGCATAAAGAATGTCTCTTAACAATTTTTTCTTAATTAAAATAGGTTGAGTAAATATCAGTTTTGACATTATAATCAAGTCAAGTTTGACTGAATTTATTTAAGAAATAGATGATTTTTAGTAATAAATGAGAATAATAGGTGTAAGTTTAATGATTTTTAATAGTTATTTCTTAAAAGTGGACAATTACTTTGAGACGGATATAAATAGTAATATGGACATTTATTTATTCTGAGATGGAAGGAGTACATTTCTTAAAAAAGAAAAAATAAATATTAAAAATTATTCATCAATAATGTAACTTTCGGTACTGAATCCTCAAATAAACCTTACATCGGTCTCAATGTCTCATTAAATTAGATTAAGCCAAATGGTAAAATAAGAGTTCTGAGTCTTGTGAATGCCAAAGATGCATAAATAGTTTAGGGGTTATTTTCAAATAGCCAAATCCATTAGTCTCGTTAGAAGTTTAGGTTAAATCAAGTTGTCATAGTTGCAATGCATTCCGATGTCCTCACATGATACCTCAGGTAACGAACTTCCCTATAGTAATAAATTCTGTGAGTTGGTTAGGACCCCAGGCCCGGCCTTGGGATTATGCAGCCTGGGCCACTGCACAGGGCCTAAGAGTTTCCGGGGGCCCCAAAAAATTTAGTCCAGCATATGTTCAATTAAGACTAATTTCAGTCTACTATTAGTACTATGTGTTTAAGCCCAAACATATTAGTATAGCCTCCTTTTGAAAGTCCATTATAGTTTAAGAAGGCCCAAACTAATTCATATGTTAAAAGGATTAAAGGCTGTATTTTTTTTTTCTTTTGTCGCTAGTATTTTGTAATAGTTTTTATTTGTGTTTCATATAAAAGAGTTGATCGTTAAATATCACTTAAAATAAAGTGTACTAATTACTACTGTTTCATGAAGATATTTGTGTACGTTTTGGACTTCTTCTAAATTTATTGAATAAAAAATCTAAATAAATTAATTTGGCATTACATTTAAAAGTTATATGTGACCTTTTAGGTTCACTACAAGAAAATAGACCTAATACGACGAAATCCTTTGCGACGCCACAAGTCGTCGCTAAAGCCCATAAAGTCGTCACAGTAGAGCTACCCTGACGAGGATACAGCGATGACGCTTTTGCGACGACATGTCGTCTCTTAAGCTCTACAGCGACGACTTTATGATTTAGCGACGACTTTTGTCCGTCGCTAAAACCCTTTATTCTTGTAGTGGGTGTTAATTATTATATACGTTGGTTAATGTTTCAGTATTTTTAGAAATTGTACACGCTAAAACGTCATGAACTCACTATTCCAAGAGTAAATTATGAAGCATTTAGTATGAGATATGGTATTGTTACACTTCGGTTTATTTTGTTTTTAGGTTTATAACAATCAATTTCGTAGTAATAATGAAATATTCTAAGTTATTTATATAATTTCATTTCTAAAGGGCCACTTTTTAGTCGTCGCACCGGGCCACCAAAAACTACGGCCCGGCCCTGTAGGACACCATCGGAATGGTAACATGATACGCTGATTAGATTGTGTATATTTTAGTTGAATAAAGACTCTTCCCAGATAACATGAACAAATTAAGAAAATTTCTTCCGTCTTTAATTTGTTTTCAAATAGCTAAATGGAACGTATGTGTACATTTTTTATTTGTCTATTTAAGTATTCAAGTACATGTCTTTGTTATCATGATTTGGGTAACACATATGCAAGACATACGATATGAGATATGCGTTAAAAACTTAAAATCGATCGACCTCTGCTATATAAGGAATGGGTGCGTTACATAGAGGTAGACTTTCTTTTGTGGTGAGATCTAGTTTTCGTATGGACCATTACGATTAGAAATTTTGTAGGGACACTAAGTAGAAATTTTGAACATTTTTTTATAATGATGTCAAAAACTCAAAATCAGATGTTTCAATCAGTCTCAATAGGCCAGATTAGGCCTCTTTAATTGGTTGGATAAACTGTGTTGGTTCCAATTTGAATGATCCATACTGATTTTCAATGATATCAACTAGTCAACTTTTTACAAAATTTATCATTTTAATCAGTTTTCGTATAAAATGCACTAAACAGTGGGTCAAGAGTTAGAGTATCACATTTTATGGACGAACGTAAATATTCGCAGTCGGGTGTATGTGAGTATTCACTTTTTCTTAAAATAAAAAAAAAAAATCAGTTTTCGTATACACATTGGCGAAATTCTCTATTGATCTTTCATACTATACATTAAATTAAGCAAATCTTAGGTTATACTAGTAGGTTACCAGCCTCATAACTAGTAGGGTACCATCATAATACGGCAGTACGCCATACATAAAAAACGATGATATTATATATTTATATGCAATGGTTGGTAAAAGTAGCATGGACGAAGAAGTAAGTAGAGGGGTAGCCAAAACTTTAGAATAATGCTACATTAATGTTGATGTAATATAATTCTTTCTAATGAACTTTTTTTAATCAAATCTTAGAATAATGGTACATCAATTTCGGTTCATGATGTTTTAGTTGAGTATAGTAAATGAAAATTAAATGATTGAGTTAATAGTATTTAAATCTAGCTATCACTAATCACATAGCACAACTAAAATGGGTATTATAAAGACATGACATGCCGTCTTTTATTCGATAAAACTTTAATTAACGAACATAAATATACGTTGTTTGGTTGAATATCAATAGCGTTTTTGCCTAAATGGGTATATATGCTCGAAACTAAAATACCAACCATAAGGATTTGTCATGGGCTTGAAATCCTTAACGGGTGTTAATGTGTTATAGTCAAATTTACTGGGCCAATACGAAAATGGAAATGGGCCGCACGTTACTTAGGAGTTAGGATACATCAATTTGCGAGAAGGAAAAAAAATCTTGCTATTTGTTTTCTTATTTTGGAGGTGCATAAGCGGTGTTTATTCGGTTAATTCGGTTTAAACCGGACTAAATAAATAGAACTGACAAAAATCACTATCAAATAACTTGTCATTTTTAATTTGCCATTTTGTGAATTTACTATAACCGAGTAAAAAATGGATAATTATGATATGGTCGTTGTGAAGTCCATGCTTAAACGCTTAAACATAGGTGGTATATATTTATGATTATAAGTGTGAACTGTAATCCTTATAATGTATTCTAATATGTGCAGGCATGAATTCATTACTGGTAGTGGTATTATCATCAAAAGGCTCTATATCAGGTAATTGACCTGTTTTCCTTGAACAACTACAATCAACCTATGCCGATCTAACATACGGTGCGAGTCTTATGGTATTTTTTATGTCATAACAAAGTTGTTATGAATGAAACCATTAGTATAATGGGTGAAAATATATGTCATATCTGATTTTATGTACACCTTGAACTATTACGTTTTTGCCTAATATCAATAGCATATCATATAAGTACATGACAAGGTTGAATTTATGAGTCACGCCATGTCAAAGAGGTAAGCGATAAATGTCTTTATGTTCTGCTACGAAATGTGTCTTTATGTTAAGGTTTGATGGATTTCTTACCAAAAAAAGTAATTGGCCTAAATTTGTGGTGTTGGTCAAGAATTGCCATCCTCTGAGGTATTGACAAATTGTTGTTTAGAATACGTGTATGGCCAGATTAGTGCTAGTCAAAGATGAAGTTGAAGATAGAGACTGAAGACCCATCAATGGAATTGAAGTTAATTTGTTTGAAGCTAGCTCAAAGAATGCAGGTCATCAAGATTGTTGCAGATTCAATTTGATGATTATCACAACACTTTGGCGCATCAACAGGTGTTCTAACCAAACCTGAAACATAGTACTAAGGTATACAACTGTCAAGGGTGGACGTTTGTGGCATGGTGCACCATCTACTTAGTGTTAGCCAATACGCTAACACAAGATATTATAAATTACGTAAAAAAAATTTTTTTTAAGGTATTAATGACATTTTAAAATTTTCGCCCCCACGAAACTATAGAAGAAATAATAATAATTTTTTTTCGTCTCCTTCATCCGAATTTCCTGACTCCACCCCTGTGTCGGGTCGGATGTGAATTGCCGTTAGTGTGTTGTGTGTGTTGTCTTTCTTATATTATATTTATTATAAGATTTCGGAAAATTAGAATAATAAAGGGAAAAGGGTATATTAGACTTAGTCATTTCAGTTGAGTAAAGGACCAAAAACGCAACAACTTTTAGGTATTTGGATTGCCTATGTAAAAAATAAAGTATAAGTACTAACGATGCAATTGTGTGTAAACCACATAAACCATTAATGCAATTAACTCTATTTTTTAATTAGGACATCTTTATTGGGTTAGAGCATATCGAATATAGTCACTATATGTATTTTTTTTTTTTGCACAAAAAACTAACTCCAGTGTTAGCACTAAACACTGCACTATTTTAGTGCAAAGGAAAATAGTATTTAGTGCATCAATAAATTTGGTGCAGCACTAAACACTAGTCATATTAAATAATTAAATAATAATATATACAATAAAATGCATAGATTTGATGTGCTTATTATAAATTTTGTGATTATTATTATTTTATTACTAAATAGATTGTTTGCTATTATATTTATTAAAAAAACTCTAAGATTTTTATAAAATTTCTATTTATATTTGTATAATTTCTAAATACAATGATTGTTATAACATTTTTCAAAAGAATATAGTTGTTATATAAAAATTATATAATTATATTGTTGAATTGTGTATTTTTAATCAATTATAAAATATTAAGTGCAAAGATTTAGTGCGATACATTGGAATAACCTTTTTTTAGTGTAAGCATATTCTTTAAAGATTTTATTTTTCACTAAAATAGTGCAATTTGATGCACTAAAATAGTGCAAAGATTGGAGATGCTATTAGCAAACTAGTTTTAGTACTCTAATAAAAAAAATAATAATAAAAAAATAAAATAAAAACCTTTATACTGCAGCTTTTTATGAATAAAATGTATCTGTACATAAAACAATTTTATGAGGTTAATTAAAGGCCCGTTCAGAGAATGAGATGTTGAAGCCCAATTCACGAGACACGAAGTCTGACCAAACCTGAAAACTTGTTCGGTGGACCGAAAACAACAACTAACCACCTTCACTTATTTTAATCACATCTTTACCACGCACTAATTATTTCACCAACAGTTGATTATCACACTACTCCCTACATTCTAAATTTATTACTCCGTACTTCGTATCATAAAATCTACACTTCATGTTTTGATCAAGGTTTCTACTATCCATACCACTTACTTTTTTTAAATTAATTTTTCTGTACTTTTTCTGTACTTTATTGCATCACTTTTTCTTACATTCTGTACTTTATTCCATAACTTTTTCTTACATTCTGTATTATTCTGTACTATAAATGATTTAGTGGTATGGTGAGTAAATATTAGGGGGTATGAATAGATAAAGCCTTTGATCAAAATTACAGTTGTACCCTTAAACCTTTTCAAGTCAGATTTATACATCAGGGGTAACCAGATAAATTTAATTAATTTTACCCACCTATTTCATGAAAGTGAACAATTAAATTTGGACAATCAAAAATGAAAACCCAGACTATAAATTTGGGACGGAGTGAGTATTAAACTTGCTGTTTTTTAAGTTCTACATTGCTAATTGTAAATAATTATAATGCTAGAATTGTCTGTTCCTCAGTTAATATTCCAAACTTCATCGTTTAAAAAAGACACTTGGGTTAAAATATACTACTCCGTAACCTTTTGCCTTCAAGTTATTTTGACTTTTACAGTCAAAGATGCCATTTGTTACGTGCATAAAATCAGTAAATTTGTAATGACTCCGCTTTCATCACAATACCTTCAAAGTTCATATACAACTTTCCGTTGATAAAAATAAAAAATAAAAAATAGACACTTTGGATCCTCAAAATGACCGTTTGAAGGAATAGGTCTCGATCCAATTTTTAATCCTACCAATGGGCTGAGGCCTACTACACAATTTCAAATTTTCAATTCCAACAAAAAACAACAAGTATTATTTGTTCCAAATTGTGTTTACTATATTCGTTCTTTCTTAATTCGGTATTTTCGACTTATTTTATAAATTGAAATCATCATATCATATATTACTGATGATGATGATAATGATAATCGGTTGATACTTCGGTAACGTTTTCTACATTTTACTAAATTTTATCTTTTTGGTTGTTTATACATTAACGAATCCGTAAAAGAATACGGAGTATTGCTTAACCCTTTTTTGTATGAAAGCATAAAATGTGTTTTAATAATAAAGTATGAGAGTTGACTACGTAGTAATTTTGCTTTAGTAGCACACAATGTACATGCATGCTGCTATCAACATGTACATTAATATATATATATATATATATATATATATATATATATATATATATATATATATATATATATATATATATATATATATATATATATTTCATATCATATATCTTACTAATTGAGTCACGAATCACGATAACGTATGAGAGTTGACGATGTAATATTTTTATTATCAAGAATCGAGTCACAAGACATAGTTTAAGATCTCGTGTCACGAATTGACAACTAGGTTCTTCTCGCCTTTTAAATTTTACATTCTATAAGTTCTCGCCTTTTGATTTTGAATTGGAAAATGATAGGTAGGTCTAATTATGTAGACCTAAAGTAGGCCTAAAAATGTAAGGTTGACATGTGTCCAGTTCTGCCAATAAGATTAGGAGAGAGAAACTGCATTAACCAATGAATGTATTAGGCCTCTTTTTAGGTCCATCTAATTAGGCGCATATAGCATTACTCGAATTGAATTCTATAAGTTTTAACAGCAACGACACTACCAGAATCTCCTAGAATTCATAAGATCACATTAACGAAATTACAAACTCGAACTCCCTATGAACATGACATATGCATAATGTAACATCCTCCGTACCGGTCTGGTAATTTCTATTATTTTAACCGCGTATTTAATTGTTTTAGAAATTACCTGGTATTATTTGTTAAATTGAGAAACTTAGTTTAATAAGTCCCAGAACTTATTGTGACTAGTGAAATATTAGTCGTTTTAAATTACCTTAGTTAACGGTAAAATAAAATAAGTTTCTCGCAAAATGATTTTAGGTTCCAGACAATAGATTGAAAAGGGGATTAGTTTTAAGTGGATACGGGGTCGGTGTTTAACTTTGGCCGACCTATTTAACTTTCCTAAAAGGGAAAGTGGTTTCATTTCTTTGAAACCTTTCAACTCAAAACCACAAACTAGAAATCATAACTAAGTAATTGGAACTAAAGTTGAGTTGATCTGGAGCTGTTAAGAGTTGTGAATCTGAATAAATTTATCATCATCACCTTCTTGTTCATCTTTCAATTGTAAGTTTTTGGTTATTGAAAACTTGATTTGAATTGAAAGTTTAGCTTAATGATGTATGTATGAATTCGAAGCTGCTATTGATGCTATATGATATTAGTTGTTGTTGTTGATAAATTAGAATGATCATAGAAGCTGATTTGGTGAGTTTTGATTCAAAATTCGGGTTATGGGGTTTTGCTGGGCGATGATCGCTGGTTCAGGGTATGAACCCGGCGGGTAATACCCGAACCCGGCGGGTAGTTCATCAAGACCAGGAACCCGGCTGGTAAACCGGGAACCCGGCGGCTCGTATAGGCTTTAAAACGTAAAATAGTTCTGTTACCATAAAATGGAAATTCACCCGGTTGATTCGGGTTTTACCCGGCGGGTTCTTAGGCTACCCGGCGGGTAGTGACCCGTTTTTGATGAATTTTGATTTTTAGTCTATTACAAGTTAAATGATAATGCATTTAAGTGCATATGCTTAATTGTGATTGGTAGTATGTGATTAGGAACTTGTAATTATAATGTTGATTATGTTAAGTTCCTATTGTTATAGATTGATATAAGTTAAGTATTGATGGTTCTAATTACTAACTTATATCTGATTGTGATTCTCAGATCCTCCAAAAGATAAGTGACTTCTGGACTCTGAGTTTTTGTGAAGACAAATGTATCGGTGAGTGGATTTAGAACTCACCTTTCGATTTAGTTGTAGCCGTTTGGTTGCAACAAGTAAATGTAGATTGATTATAAGACTGTTTAGTCTGTGTTATTGATTATGAATCTACGTGATATGTGATTCTATGTGTATCTGTTTATTGAGGTCAACGTACAGTTGAATTTTTGGTTATTATGTGAATTACACAGGTTTTGATTCATCTGTTGTGTTTGAGACCTGTGCATGAGTTTAATAACCAATAGTTATCGGTCTATTCTGTAATGGCCATACAGATTGACGTTAAGTGTTCTTGGAGAATCCCCGGGTATTATGATTCCTCCAGAGCCACCGATCCTCATTGAAATTGAAATAGAAATGTGTTTACGATTATTTGCTGTAAACAGATTGTTATGCTAAGTTGAATTGTGTGTGATAAATTCATTCACTTAGCTTCGTGCTAATCCCTCATTTTAACTTCCTGCAGATTATGTTTGTTATGTGGGTGATCAGGAAGTGGATGCTTTGCAAGGAAAGTTTGACAACTTGTAAACTCTGATATGGTTTTGTTATAAACCTAGTTTTGTAAAATATAATACCCCGGCTTGTGTAGTTTCTAAACAGTTTTAATTTGGTGTGTTTGGATCATGTAACTGTTTATGTACATTATATTAATGTACAGTATATAAATATGTTTTAAATTCATACGCTTCCGAGTAAAATAATAAAATAATTATGTGTAAGAATGAGGGGTGTTATACATAATTTTGCAACAAGTTTTCGTATGGAAAGAAATCAGTAAGAAACGAAATGAAACTAAATATGTCGAAATTGTATGTTTAGCAACTAACTTATGAAAGTTTATAGGAGTTTAAACTTACTATTTTCATCAACAAAACTAAGATGTGTCGGTGACTCATACTTTATGAATTACTTATTTTTAAATTTAATAGAAAAAAAAAAAACAAAAAAACAAAATCGTCTTTAATTTGTACCCTTTTACATCATTTATTTTGCATGTCCTAGAAACACTTGGCACCCACAATATTTATTATTTATAATGTCGTTACTCTTTAGGCTTAAGGTTGATGTGAAAACGCAGTGAAAAAAATAGACACTGACACAGAATTGACATTTTTCGTTCAATCCCCACAATTCTAATTGACTTCTCACACACTCTTGGATTTTATCAAATAAATGCACATATACTAACTATATATGAATAAATAAGATAAATGTTCCAATATAAAATATGCTTATGCATGAGATATTATGTTTATATTTAGGGTAAAAGTTAAAGATGGGTAATCAACTTTCACTTTTTTACTGAGTTTGATAATGAAATGGTTTTATTATTAATGTAGGTAGCGAACTTTTTAATTTTATTGTCGAGTTAGGTAATATGCAATACATGGCATTATTTAAATTATTTTACGTGGCATTACGGTAATATGACACGTAATGTATGTTACCTAACTCGACAAAAAACCTTATATTTACTTTATATTAGGCATGCTTAAGATGACAAAGTGTATGGGGAGGGTTGTGGTAAAAATTATTACTTACGGTATGAATGATCGTTTCTTTACGAGTCTAAGCATATGTGATGTTTTTTAAAAATACAATTATATCAAAATTAATAGAATTTTATCCCTTTCGATATGAGATTAATTTAAAAAAAAAAAAAAAAACTTTAATTTGCGAGATACTTTAATATTTCATATTGTGTATCACAAAAATTGACTGTCTATCAAATATTTTTAAATACAGTAATCTCATATTAAAACGTACCAACGGGGCTTTGCCTCAGTGGTACCGCCGCCGCAAATCCTCACGCCCCACCCGGGTTCAAGCCTCTGGGAGTACAAAAAATCCCATGCTCCGTGTGTGGGGTCACTGGGGCCAGGTGTTTAGCCGGACGGGTTGCCTCTTGCGGGTGGGGCTCCGTGGATCTACGGATCCGGGGTTAAAGGTTCCCTCCAATAACCTTTTTTTTTTTTTCATATTAAAACGTATAAAATTTTGAGTATTTTGATATAAATATTTTATATACAAAAATTAGTTAATATTGAAAAGGGCAAATAGCTCAAAAAGGTAATGTAAGATCCAAAATTTCCCAATAAAGGGAATATCACTTTTTCAATCACCCAAAAAGGACCATTAGTTTTAATTTTTGCCCAAAAGGATTATTTTGTCAAAATAAGTTAAATTAAGGGGAATATCAGCAGGTCGATTTTTTATTTTTAAAAAATTAAGGTCGGTTAAAGGTGATGGTCATCATTTATAAACACTTTATACAACCAATTAAAGTTTAAAACATTTGTGGATCATGAGCAAGCCACACAAGGTACCAAAGTTGTAGTGACAAGTACGTACCCAAAAGATAGCGATTCGTGGAATTGAAGGTTTCTTGCGTGTTAATGATGCAACAATATCAACCTCTTAAACTCATAATAACTTATGTAAGTCGTTTCAAGAGTCAATTTTGAAAAAATAAAAAATCGAGCGGCTGATATTCCACAATAATCCTTTTTGGGCACAAATTAAAACTAAGGGTCCTTTTTGGACGACGAGAATAGTGATATTCCCTTTATTGAGAAATTTTAGATCTTACATTACCTTTTTGGGCTATTTACCCTATTGAAAATTATAAAGTTCATTTTTACCATTATACTAAGATGACAAACATATCTATTTGAACCTTTTCTCTCAAAGTGTACATAGTAATTAGCTGAACTAACAATTTACCATGATAGATTATGCTGTTACGAAGGTAAAACCCAATAGATAAAAGCCCACAAGTTTCATTATTTGTCGGTTCATTAATTCTTATAATTTAAAGAAAAGAAGAAAAAAAAACATGTATATTTGTAGTGCAACCACTAACGATGCATCTCTCTAGTTTCTACAAACATAAGGCAACAAAATACAACGAATATGTGATATATCTTATCCACTAACTCTGAATACCAAAAAAACATGATTATTAAACAAATAATATATCAGATTCGTTTACACGCCTTCCAAATAATTGTCTTTTAAAGATCGATGTTATGTTATATTATGTGTTCCAATTTTGACCGTATCGAAAGAAGTACCATATATACTATACGGAGTATATCGTATCCAATGTAGGGTAATTAATTATTATTACTTTTAACCACAAGTGAAAGTAACGACAATCGAATCCTTTCACTTGCTGCCAAACATTCCCCTTCCATCAAGAAACACATATATATAGTGAAGTACGCACCCTAAGCTAGTTGTTTCATTTCATTCATATATATAAAATGAATCTACATACGTAGCTGTATTATTTAATCTGTGGTTCAAATTAGGAGTGATTAAAAGTATTTATATATGATTTCGTAATTAAACAATCGGATACAAAAATACGCCAAAATTTAGATATGCGTTCGGATTCGGATATCATTTTTTTAAGTTAAATAAACGTATTTGGTATATATATAGTTTTCATTATTACGTGAGTTGACCGCTAAATATTGAATTGAAGTACGCATAGCTTAGTAAAAAATAGAAGAAAGTAACCGACTCTCGGGCGCCCCCACTTTCACGGTCAACGGGGATTCGAAGAAGATAAATCACGTAACTTACGATTAGAGAAACATAGATGTGACCTCCACTTCTACACTACATGCAACCATCAGTTAATAGGCTTCCATCACTGGGACGCATAGGCTAGTAATTGTGTGCACCGACAGTAATCACAAGCACTACAAAAAGTTACTAACGCATGCTTACTTTTTATTTCACTAAGTCAAGTATCCACATAAAAGGATGTATAATCATAGATGGTTGGATGCCGTAATTGGTTAATGAATCATTTGAATGATAACAAGTTACCCCGATTGGTATACTTGTCTTTTATATTAGTTTCAATTCAATTATATACTCCATCCATATCAAAATAAATATTCCCAAATAATTATTCACTTGCAAATCTGACATTTACTCGACGTATCTTAATCCCAATAAAAAATGTTGAAGGACAATTTTTTGAAATGAAGTACGCGATAGTTTTTTTTTAGCGTATATATACGTCATAGTTGGTAACTAATTAATACATCGAAGTTTCTATCCAATTTAAACTCTCAAATTAGTATAATCGTCTATCATCTAATTTAATGGCTAAAATGTTGCCTTTATAAATAAAAAGAAGCATGAATTATTGTATAATTTATGGATATTACGTATTCTAGTCTAGTATTTTGTTATTCTTTTAATGAATGTTTTAAAACAATTATATTAGTATCATAAAGAAAAGGGCAATAGGCGAAGCAAAATAATCACCTCATGTAAGATTTGAGCTAATTGGTTTCAGTAAGATTTGACAAATTTGTTTGACCTGCAACGATCACCTCATGTAAACTTTTTTGAGCTTAGGCCGGGTGGAATTCGAAACATACTAACTAACATGATCACTACAAAGACGTTGCGCGTTAGAGCGTCAGTTTCATAATCACCACCGTACCAATGCAAACTTACAGTTGATGAGGATCGCGTATTGGAATCACCAACACATTTTGCAGTCATCGCCATGATTCTCAAATCATTTTAAAATGTGTAAGATATTTTTTAACTTTAGCTGTTTCGTCGTAATAATAGCATTTGCATTGTTTTGTTCTACGCTAGTTCTTGCCTAACATTTTATATTAAGGAGTCACAAAATTTGCGTCCTTGTTGACTTGTTCCACAATCAATTAGCAGAGGATGTGAGAGGCCAACCTTGCCTTAAAGCTGAGCAAATTCATGCTGTGATGGCTTGATATGACACCTTGATCAATGATGCAGAAAGTAAAATCATGTCGAAATCACTTAGTTGATCAAAGTTGGGAATTGATATTCCTATCATTTATAGCACTAGTAGTGCGGGTTCACTAGTTCAGTATTGAGTTTACACTGAGTTACACATCGAATATCATTTTCACATTTTCCTTTAGATAGACCTAAAAATAGACCTACTTGTAACATCCTCTCTTCTGGTCCGGTAATTTCTAATTTTAAATTGATGTATTTAATTGTATTAGAAATTATTTGATAAATATGTTTAAATTGCGAAATTTAGTTAAATAAGCCTCAGGACTTATTGTGCTTAGTAAATTATTGATTGTTTTGATTTACTATAGTTGACGGTGCAATAAAAGAAGTTTCTCGCAAATGATTTTTAGGTTCCAGGTTATAGATTGAAAGGGGATTAGTTTTAAGTGGATGCGGGTCGGTGTTAAAAATATGAGCCGACTTATAAAATCTTTCCATTTTAGGAAAGTTGGTAACTTTCCTCTTTTAGAAAACCTTAAACCCTAAAGTTAGAAATCAAGAACTAAAGTTAAAAACCTCAAATCAAACACTTGTAACTGAAGATTGAGTTGTGATTCTGAGTTTAGAGCATCATAATCATCAAATTGTAAGTTATGTTCATGCTTAAATTCATGGTCATGATTAATTGAATTCTTGGTATGAATTGATTGTGATTTGAAGCTTTAAACATGTTATTGTATGCTTAAGTATGCATATATGGTAGTATTTGAGTGAATTGTAACTTCAAAACTGAGAATCAAGTGATTATAATGTTGGTTTAAGAAAATGGGTTGAGCTGTGTGTTTGCAGGTCTGCACCTGAGCTAAAACGCGTAGGAACGCGATCCTGAACTCTTGCCCGGATAGAGTTGCCTAATGAAAAATTGATTCCATAACGTTTTCTTCTTATGAACGCGATCCAACCCTAGTTCCCGGATCGCGTTGCCAAGTGTAAAACGGTGACGGAACTTTTTCAAAGGGTGAACGCGATCCAGCCATTACTTCCCGGATCGCGTTTGCATGAATAAAATTGATGAGTTTTGCAAAATTTGAAAATGCATAAGTGTTTGGAAGATGGTGTTTTTAGTGGCACTTCTTATGTCATATTCCTTTAGTGGCATTTATGTAACACCCCCAAATTTGTTTAGCGGAAGCATTTAGTTTAAGTACTGGGGTGTCACAATAACAAAGCATGCATACGTATCAGAGCTTATGATTACAACAGAACATAATATATTAAGATGCCAAAAGTGTTAATTACAAAGTTTACGATTCGTCGAATCGTACAAGTTAAGATAAATAAGTTTACAAAAGTAGATTTCTGAAATATGACTAAAACATTTCAGTTATACTAAAGAAATCCATGTGTTTCCAAAAGTTGGCATCCTAAACTTCACGGGTCGCCTAATTCTCCATGTGTGTTGGCGATTCTTACATGCGCAGCTAATTCCCTGAAAAACATAGTAAAAGTCAACAACTAGGTTGAGTGAATTCACAGGTGTTATGTTTGCAAGTTCAGTTGTGATAAACCACTGTTGTTTATAACGTATCGTGGGAATGTCGCCCAAAAATAGTATTCGTAACACCAAATATGTTTTCAAATAGTTGTTTGTAGGAATGTTCGTATCCTATTAGTTGTAGGAAAAACAGTATCCTGTGTTCAAGTATGTTTTGTAGGATTATACGTATCCTAATCGTAGATAGGTTTTGTTGGAATATTGTCCAAAAATATAGTTCAAGTTATAGTAGGAATGTAAGTATCCTATTAGTTGTTCGTAGGTGTAACACTCCCCTAAGACCCGTATCTGGACCACGTGCGGCAGTGTTACAATCCTAATCGTTTGGTGGGTCCATGTTAGTAGGAAACCCATTGCCCATGTCAGAAGGGACTTTTCAATAGTGTTGCCCATGTCAAGTAGGGACTTTTCAGTAGTGTTGCCCATGTCAAGTAGGGACTTTTCAGTAGTGTTGCCCATGTCAAGTAGGGACTTTTCAGTAGTGTTGCCCATGTCAAGTAGGGACTTTTCATTACCCAGTCCGTTATATAAGGTGTTGCTGGTTATCCTCCAGTGTTCTCAAAACTTGTTTATGTGTTTACAGCGTTGGTAGTATGAAAATAATATGTAACACCTCCCCTAAGACCCGTACCTGGACCACGTGCGGTCAGTGTTACATACTATGTAGAAATCGTCAGTTTGTTTATCAGTTTACCAGTTCCATGTACTCCACTTGTTTGAGTAAAATAGTATACAACCATGTTTGTATAAAAGTGTTTGACTATGTTTTCCACCCCTGTTCAAAGCAGTTAAAACAGTAAAAGTAGGGGCTGTGAACTCACCTGTTGAGTTAAGTGAAAGTGCGAGTGCTAGCAAAGCGTAGTCCGGGTAAAGTCCCTAAGGTCCTATATATAAGAAATAGTCGTATAAGTGGTTGGATAACAATCCAAACCATGTTACTCGTTCATCCATGAAAGATCATTGTTTATTTGTAAATTCGTACGACTCGTTGGTGATGGTTTTGTAAAAATATTTCAAAGTATTGTTATAAGGTTCTGAAACTTGCGACGTCGTAGTGGGACGTCGCGTGGGACGTAGCAGTGGGACGTAGCAGTGGGACGTAGCAGTGGGACGTCGCAGTGGGACGTAGCAGTGGGACGTAGCAGTGGGACGTCGCAGTGGGACGTAGCAGTGGGACGTCGCAGTGGGACGTCGCGTGGGACGTAGCAGTGGGACGTAGCAGTGGGACGTCGCGTGGGACGTCGCAGTGGGACGTCGCGTGGGACGTAGCAGTGGGACGTAGCAGTGGGACGTAGCAGTGGGACGTAGCAGTGGGACGTCGCGTGGGACGTCGTAGTGGGACGTCGCGTGGGACGTAGCAGTGGGACGTAGCAGTGGGACGTAGCAGTGGGACGTCGCAGTGGGACGTAGCAGTGGGACGTAGCAGTGGGACGTAGCAGTGGGACGTCGCAGTCGGACGTAGCAGTGGGACGTCGCAGTGGGACGTCGCGTGGGACGTAGCAGTGGGACGTAGCAGTGGGACGTCGCGTGGGACGTCGCAGTGGGACGTCGCGTGGGACGTAGCAGTGGGACGTAGCAGTGGGACGTCGCGTGGGACGTCGCGTGGGACGTAGCAGTGAGACGTAGCAGTGAGACGTAGCAGTGGGACGTCGCATTTCGCCTGGGACTAATGCGACGTTACGGTCTGTTCATCCGAAAATCGAGATTTTTAACCCAAAAACGCTTAGATCTTTCATATAATGACTTGTAACATGATTGTAAGCTATTATAATGAAGTAAAAGTGAAAAGTTTAGCGTTTTCTTACCCAAAAAGTGGTTAATCCGAAAATTAGGAGGTTGAAGATGAAGATGGTGAAAATGGAGATCTTGAGCTTAAATCCTTGTGATGTTGATGATGATGAGCTTTGTTGTTGTTATTAATCCGAAAATAAGTAGAAAGTGGTGGTGATTTGGTGATTTTTGATGAGATTCTAGAGAGAGAAATAGGGTTTTTAGAGAGAGGAATGAGAGAGTTGTGTGTTTTGGTGAAAATGAAAAATGAAAGGGAATGAGAGTGGGGTGGGGGGTTTGGGGCTGAATTTTGGGGAACCAAAATGAGTCCCATTTTGCGGTATTTTACCCGTGTTTGTTTACCCGATCGTTAATTATTTAAATTATTTTAACTAATACATTTTTAAATACGTATTTCATTATATTTTAAATTGGAACATTTTTATAAAACCCATTTAATTAAGTCATAAAAATTTAAACTTGTTTTATTTTAATTGTGCGAGATATACGTTATTCGCTACGAATTACTTGTAAATATTATCGACATAATATCTATTATGCGTTTACGTTATTTAATAACTTTCGTTTTATTAAATAAATTCATTCACCAACAATCGTATATTTTTGTCGCGTTTGCTCAACTCGTTTCGTATGTAATTACATCTAATTACAAATAAGTAATACTACGCGTATTAACTAGTTGGGCTTTGCTAGACTTACCTCTAAAATGTGTTGTGAATTCACTCAAGTAGGGAATTAGCCTAATAATGCAAGTGATTAACGTTAATAATCGCGTTCGAATTTGCGGGGTGTTACATTCTCCCCTCGTTAGAGAAATCTCGTCCCGAGATTTAAAATCAAGTCGGATCGCCCGCGGCGTATGTTCTCCGATAAGTCATGTTGTTAACAATAATAATAGTTTGTGTGGCGCTCATTTGTTGCCATAAAAGTTCAATCAGTTTAAGTATGCTCGCGGCATAGTTCAATAAGTTGTATGTTTCGTTTCGTGGTCAGAGTCTACCAAGTGTTGTGTTCGAATAAACATTCGAATAAGAGAAAATCGTAGTAACAGCTGCTAGTACGTACCGTGTTAGCCGAGGTCCGCAACCGTTTCCGGTGCACGGAGGATGTATGCGCGGCTACGACTCGGTGGGATAGTTGCGATGCGGTTGTTGTTGTTCTGATTGTTGTTCCCGGGGTTGCTCTGGTTGTTGTTATTTTGATTGTTGTTGAGTTGGGGGCACTGATTTCGGTAGTGTCCCGGGTCGCCACATCTGAAACATCCAGTGTTTCGTTGTTCGTTGTTCGTGGGGTGAGTTCTACAAGCTTCGGTTCTATGTCCAAACCGGTTGCAGTTATTACAGAAGAAACAATCCCCTTCGTGGTGTTTTTCACATTTTCCGCATTTAGGCCTTTTGCCTTGGTATGCTTTCGGTTCAGTGTTGGTGATTGCAGCATAAGCTCGGGTGATCCCCGGGTTTACATTTTGTTGACCCTGACGGTAGTTACCATCGTTGTTCCATTTTCGCTTGTTGTTTCCAGAGTCGCCCGCATCAGTACGGGTAGGTTCAGTTTTCCCTGTAGTAGTCTTCAGGGTTCCAATCAAGATTGCGTCGTCAGTCAGACTTTGAGCCAGATCCACGGCGCTCCTAAAAGTGGCGGGTTTGGAGGACATAACCATGCCTCGGATTTTGTGGGGCTAAACCCTTGTTGTAACGCTCGATGCGTTTGCTCTCGGGTGTCACCATATGAGGCACAAGACGTGCAAGTTCCTGGAATCTAGTGGTGTAACCGGTAATGTCAGCGCCGATCATCTGTACGTTCCAGAGTTCGTTTTCAAGTTTCTGCATCTCGTTGGGAGGGCAAAATTCCTCCATCATCATCTGTTTCAGAGTTCCCCAGGTCATGGAGTGAGCAGCTGGGCGTCCCATAATTTGCACCTGAGCATTCCACCAGGTTAGCGCTTTGTCGGCTAGAGTGCAGGTGGCGTATTTCACAATTTTGTCAGCAGCACAGTCACTTATGTCGATCACTGACTCTGTTTTCTCAATCCAGTGGACTAGGCCAATGGCCCCTTCAGTCCCGGTGAAGGTACTCGGTTTGCAAGACTGAAAGGTTTTGTAGGAACACCCCTGTTGGGCATTGTTTGGAGTTTCGCTGTTAACTGGGGTGGCTCCACTATTGTTGGTTAAGTTTTCACGATTTCGGCTAGCCTCGTACTGAGCAATAGCCTCAGCCACGCGGCGTTCGATTATTTGTTCGGTTGTTTCTGGAGGCGGAGGTGGAGTATTTCGTCGACTGTTTCGAGTCTTTCTTTGTTTAGGCGGCATGCTGACGTTCTGCGATGAAAAGATGCAGAAGTCAATGCCAATGAAAAGTATGTGAGGAATGAAGTTTCACATATTTCAAGTTTTCGAGTATCAAGAAAATTGTCGAATCCCCGTCACGTATCTTACGACTATGAAACACCCATATGTACTCAGTATAATATAATCACGTTGGCCAGGCGTCATTATATGATGCCAAATACATACTTCTTTTCATCAACCGTTTAATACGATCAGGTTCATATGAGGTCGGAGTACAAGGAACGAGTCGAATGTGGTGAACAGTTCACGCTTATCGAGGTGTCGTAACGATAGTTTAGATGTATGCAAATGTATGTATGCATGTGCGTTCTAGCCAAGGCTATAGTCTAGGTCTCTAGGTCGCTAAGTCACCTAAAGTTTCCTAGTTCGCTATAACCATTGGCTCTGATACCAATCTGTAACACCCCCAAATTTGTTTAGCGGAAGCATTTAGTTTAAGTACTGGGGTGTCACAATAACAAAGCATGCATACGTATCAGAGCTTATGATTACAACAGAACATAATATATTAAGATGCCAAAAGTGTTAATTACAAAGTTTACGATTCGTCGAATCGTACAAGTTAAGATAAATAAGTTTACAAAAGTAGATTTCTGAAATATGACTAAAACATTTCAGTTATACTAAAGAAATCCATGTGTTTCCAAAAGTTGGCATCCTAAACTTCACGGGTCGCCTAATTCTCCATGTGTGTTGGCGATTCTTACATGCGCAGCTAATTCCCTGAAAAACATAGTAAAAGTCAACAACTAGGTTGAGTGAATTCACAGGTGTTATGTTTGCAAGTTCAGTTGTGATAAACCACTGTTGTTTATAACGTATCGTGAGAATGTCGCCCAAAAATAGTATTCGTAACACCAAATATGTTTTCAAATAGTTGTTTGTAGGAATGTTCGTATCCTATTAGTTGTAGGAAAAACAGTATCCTGTGTTCAAGTATGTTTTGTAGGATTATACGTATCCTAATCGTAGATATGTTTTGTTGGAATATTGCCCAAAAATATAGTTCAAGTTATAGTAGGAATGTAAGTATCCTATTAGTTGTTCGTAGGTGTAACACTCCCCTAAGACCCGTATCTGGACCACGTGCGGCAGTGTTACAATCCTAATCGTTTGGTGGGTCCATGTTAGTAGGAAACCCATTGCCCATGTCAGAAGGGACTTTTCAATAGTGTTGCCCATGTCAAGTAGGGACTTTTCAGTAGTGTTGCCCATGTCAAGTAGAGACTTTTCAGTAGTGTTGCCCATGTCAAGTAGGGACTTTTCAGTAGTGTTGCCCATGTCAAGTAGGGACTTTTCAGTAGTGTTGCCCATGTCAAGTAGGGACTTTTCATTACCCAGTCCGTTATATAAGGTGTTGCTGGTTATCCTCCAGTGTTCTCAAAACTTGTTTATGTGTTTACAGCGTTGGTAGTATGAAAATAATATGTAACACCTCCCCTAAGACCCGTACCTGGACCACGTGCGGTCAGTGTTACATACTATGTAGAAATCGTCAGTTTGTTTATCAGTTTACCAGTTCCATGTACTCCACTTGTTTGAGTAAAATAGTATACAACCATGTTTGTATAAAAGTGTTTGACTATGTTTTCCACCCCTGTTCAAAGCAGTTAAAACAGTAAAAGTAGGGGCTGTGAACTCACCTGTTGAGTTAAGTGAAAGTGCGAGTGCTAGCAAAGCGTAGTCCGGGTAAAGTCCCTAAGGTCCTATATATAAGAAATAGTCGTATAAGTGGTTGGATAACAATCCAAACCATGTTACTCGTTCATCCATGAAAGATCATTGTTTATTTGTAAATTCGTACGACTCGTTGGTGATGGTTTTGTAAAAATATTTCAAAGTATTGTTATAAGGTTCTGAAACTTGCGACGTCGTAGTGGGACGTCGCGTGGGACGTAGCAGTGGGACGTAGCAGTGGGACGTAGCAGTGGGACGTCGCAGTGGGACGTAGCAGTGGGACGTAGCAGTGGGACGTAGCAGTGGGACGTCGCAGTCGGACGTAGCAGTGGGACGTCGCAGTGGGACGTCGCGTGGGACGTAGCAGTGGGACGTAGCAGTGGGACGTCGCGTGGGACGTCGCAGTGGGACGTCGCGTGGGACGTAGCAGTGGGACGTAGCAGTGGGACGTCGCGTGGGACGTCGCGTGGGACGTAGCAGTGAGACGTAGCAGTGGGACGTAGCAGTGGGACGTCGCATTTCGCCTGGGACTAATGCGACGTTACGGTCTGTTCATCCGAAAATCGAGATTTTTAACCCAAAAACGCTTAGATCTTTCATATAATGACTTGTAATATGATTGTAAGCTATTATAATGAAGTAAAAGTGAAAAGTTTAGCGTTTTCTTACCCAAAAAGTGGTTAATCCGAAAATTAGGAGGTTGAAGATGAAGATGGTGAAAATGGAGATCTTGAGCTTAAATCCTTGTGATGTTGATGATGATGAGCTTTGTTGTTGTTATTAATCCGAAAATAAGTAGAAAGTGGTGGTGATTTGGTGATTTTTGATGAGATTCTAGAGAGAGAAATAGGGTTTTTAGAGAGAGGAATGAGAGAGTTGTGTGTTTTGGTGAAAATGAAAAATGAAAGGGAATGAGAGTGGGGTGGGGGGTTTGGGGCTGAATTTTGGGGAACCAAAATGAGTCCCATTTTGCGGTATTTTACCCGTGTTTGTTTACCCAATCGTTAATTATTTAAATTATTTTAACTAATACATTTTTAAATACGTATTTCATTATATTTTAAATTGGAACATTTTTATAAAACCCATTTAATTAAGTCATAAAAATTTAAACTTGTTTTATTTTAATTGTGCGAGATATACGTTATTCGCTACGAATTACTTGTAAATATTATCGACATAATATCTATTATGCGTTTACGTTATTTAATAACTTTCGTTTTATTAAATAAATTCATTCACCAACAATCGTATATTTTTGTCGCGTTTGCTCAACTCGTTTCGTATGTAATTACATCTAATTACAAATAAGTAATACTACGCGTATTAACTAGTTGGGTTTTGCTAGACTTACCTCTAAAATGTGTTGTGAATTCACTCAAGTAGGGAATTAGCCTAATAATGCAAGTGATTAACGTTAATAATCGCGTTCGAATTTGCGGGGTGTTACAATTTAGGTGGTACTTTAGTGGCACTTTTGTAGAAAGATATTATTGTTACTTATGTTTGAAATTGATTAACAATGTGATTACTTATGTAATGTGTTTAATTACATAAGCACCATTAGTTGAAAACAAATTACTAACTTATGATTGATTTTATGTTCTCAGATAATCCAAGGGTTCAGCGAGATAAGACTGCTGAGTAAGTAACTGAGACGAATCAGGTGAGTGGATTTGAAACTCATAGTTTGATTTGGTTGTGTCAGTTTGATTTCAATCAGTAATTATAGGATTACTATTGACAGAATGTTAACTTGGAAATGATATGCCATTTGATTAGTGGTTTGATTAGCCTGTGAGCTTGATTGATGAATACAGATGTCAACTAGATTGTCGGTTGGACTTGATTGCTAATGTTGGTCAACACAGGGTTGCGTACATGTGTTGATAGAGATTAGCATTTAGTTAGCGGTTAATCACTGTTTTGGCCTACAGTTGATTTAAGTGTTCTGATGGGGCCACCCGGAACAGGGTCCTTAGGAACCACCGTTCATCTTGACGATAATTGTTGCATTATTGATTGTGAACAGATTGCTAGCTAAATTGAATTGTAGTTGATAATTCATTCACTTAGCTTTGTGCTAATCCCTCAAATTACTTCCTGCAGGTGATGTATATTATGTGGGTAGACAGGAAGGATGTTTTGGTGCTGGGAATGTGTGAACTTACAACTCTGATCCAGTTTGTAATAAATAATGTTTTATAGTATATAATGCCCCGGGTTGTAAACATGTTAACTATGTTTGTTTAGAAGTTAAACATATGGTATAAAGGTTTGCGAAAATTTCTAGCAGGTTTTCATAGAATATGTATTTCAAGTAGTCGCTTCCGCCAAGTTTTAATATTATATTGTCGTAATAAATGAGGGGCGTTATACTACTTCTCTGATTGGTTGAATATTTTCACTCTCCTAATCTCACCCAATCAATTTTTCATATCTACCAATCACATTTTAAAGTGTAGATTTAGGCATACAAATTTAGGTCTCCCAATCATTTTCCTTTAGAGTGAGTGGTTATGTGAATTTGATGTAGAAATAGACCAACAAAGTTATTTTGGACCAATGACAACAAGAAAAGAAGAGCACAACCAAAAAGAATATAATGGGGGGTTACACTCTTCAACTCACCGTTGGTGCCTACAAATAAGGCCTTCTAACACCGACAGGATGTGGTTTTCTTGGCGTTGAATGTACTCGGACGATGTTAATTAAGACCCCTGCTCTGCGTGCTCTTAATGTAATACTAGCGGTCTAGCGTAATGTTTTGTTATCGTATATTATCTTTGTTTTTTACCGATGAATTATCCATTATAATGACCAAATAAAAGTACATTTCCAGAGTTAGAGATTCGAGATACCGTAAAAAAAAACAAACAAACAAAGATGATATAATAATTATTATAAAGATAAAAATTGTTTAAGTCACGCATGGCAATGATGAATCTTAATTTTCTTAATATAAAACACTAAAATATTGATGAATAGTGTTAAAGTGATAATGTAAAACAAAATGAGTGGTTCTCATGTTTGGGAGTAACCGCTTGTGAAAGATGAACGGGTGGATCAAAGGTTCGTCAGTGATTCCACAACTGCCTTTCAAAAAAAAAAACAAAATGAGACTGAAGATGGTGAAGTTAGAGTGGTCAACATGATTAATGTAACAATTTGGATTTTATTTGTATAAATTTATAAATATAATTTTACTACAAAGTAAACTTTTACCCATAACTTATATAATTAAAGAAAAAAAGTGGCAACACACACAAACAAAAGAAGGTGGTGGGATGGCAGCCTTATTCAGTTATTTGTGGGTTGGAGCCTTCCAATTTTGTTAGTGTTAGCGCACAATCATCATCATGGTTCACAATGAAGGCGCGTTTGAAGGGGACCCAGGTGATCCGATCCGATCCGATCCGATCAGACACACACGATGGTCCCATCCACTATGCAACACACGTGTCAGGTCTTACATGCTCATACTCTTCTTACACCAAACGCAAAGTATAAAAACTTTGGTAACATATACACTTGTTTTCTTACCCGGTTAAAAATTTGAAAGTCAATTTTAATCCATGCCATTTACCTTGTCCATGGTTACAACTAATTTATCTATTTTTGTTACATGCAATAACACATGGTTACAACTTACAACTAATTTATCTATCATCCTTAAATATGACATTGTACTTTTTATGGGTTAAATACGCGTAAATGTAATTTTTTATATTCTGACAGTTATAGTATAAAAATAAATGGAGTACGTGGTTACATTGTATGTAATAAACTTTCAGTTTCAGCTATTGTATGTAATTTAATGATGCGTCAACTTTTAATGATGTTACGTGTCACTTCATACAACTGACACATAAGTAAAAAAGTACTAAAACTACATACAATAGCGACAAATAATAAGTTTACCCCGTATTACACACATTGAAAGAATATTTTGATACAGACTATAATATCATAATATAAATATATGGGTAAATAGTCTGAAAATGTATCGAACTTGTCATCAAATCCTATTGTGTGCATTGATATCGCGTAAAAAGTCACGTTTTTACTGTCGATATCCCTCTCATTTTAGAACAATGCGTGGCAAATGAACTCAAATATTACATTAATCAACGATATTTTGTCAAGTAGGTTAAAATAAGGAAGCACAAGAAAAATCAGACAAAACGGACGAAAAACGAAGATTTCACGCACGTTTGAGGATTCGAGGCAACCAAGACATGATCATCAAGTAAAAAGAATTATCTCGGAGATTTCTCCACGCCAAAGTCTTCGTTTTCAGAAATGGAATCTAACACAAAAAGAATCACCAAAAACGGATAAAGAATGAAGATTCCACGCGCAACGAAAGATTCAAAATATTCGGAACAAGACATCTCAAAATAGAAAAATCATCTCAAGGATTTCTTTACATTAAAGTCTTCGTTTTTAAAAATTGATTCCAATGCAAAAAGAATCATCGCAATCGAATGCATAACGAAGGAGATACGAAGCAAAACGCGAACGAAGAAAGTTGCACGGACAGGATCAGGTCACCGCCAGCCGGTCCCCCAATCGGTGCCGGCTCAAAGCCCCTACTTTGGGCCGGTGCCGGCCACCTTTTTGATCCGTGCACCACCTTTTTCGTCCAGTACGCGTAAAACGCGCGCTTTTTCGTTAAAATGAGCCTAACATCGCTATCGTGAGCCGGATTTCAACTATAAATATACCTTTGGATTCACAATTCAAAAACACAGATTCCTAGCTTATTCTTTCTCTCAAAAATTCAGTTTTTAATTTTTCTATTTTTAGATTAGTTTAATTAATTAGGCTAGCTAATTAGTTAACTAAAAGAGACCAATTATCTTTGTACGGAGGTGCTCCGAGACACATTTTAGTTGCGAGTTATTGTACGCTTTATCAGGTTTTAATCTTTTTTCTTTTATTATTTAAATTATGTTTGTTGTTTATTTTCAAAATTTAGTTGTGCATGTTAGATTTGCCATGATTAGCTAAATAACTCAATTATCCGATATGATTTTTGTTTAGGGAATATTTAAATATGTAATAAACTGTATGTTACGTAGCTGTAGATAATTTAAATTATGAATGGATGTAGGGATTAAATCTTTATCGTTTATCTGCCAAACTCATGTTGTGACTAAAACCTTATCCAAAAATGAACGTAGCTAACTCATAGAGTACAGGTCACTCAGTTATACTATGTTAGATTGAATCATTGAGCTCGGTATGGCCAGTGTTCTCTAGACTGAAATAAGATATAAGAGACACGGAACATGGGAGTAGAGGTAGATTAAGATTAAGTTCAAACATGAGATACTTTTGAGACAACTTTCGGAGTATCCCCGACCCAGATAATACTTTTGCCCGCCTAAAATTAAACACTATTCTGCTCACCTTATTGCATGTTCTTGTTTGATTGTTGCTTTAGGATTGTCATAATAGTAAAACATAAAAGGTTTTAGGTCATCGTGAAGTAATATGACGGCCTCTATTCGACTGTTCCTTGATATAGTGCTGGAATTGCTTTATGCATAGTACAAACGTACGGAAGTCTGAAACGACCGAAGGTAGTTATATTACGGATAAAATGTTATGTCAAACATATTACCCAGGTTTCTATTTATAAAATAAATTACCCCAGTTATTTCGCATACTTGAGCAGTGTCGATAATTTGTACGAATAAGTGATGACGTATTATTCGACCGCCTAGACCAGTTATTCCAACTTATTCCGGCGAGGGTAAAACCCGTTTATAAGACTGTTTATTCAACAGACTATGCCACGATTCAGACATCTCTGACGACCGAGATTGGGGAATAGGATTCGAGAATAACTGTCGAATAATACGGCTGTACATTTGAGAGAATTTTCGATGTACGTGCCTGATTGTGGACACCTCCGCGTCAGTCCGATAGAATGATCGTATTAATAACTCACATTTACTTACAAGTTAATCCACACTAGAACGCTTCCTATTTAATTATCCCTAGACCACATCATAGTAGGCTATCGCTGTAATCGCTGAACGCCCGCAGTAACCTCCACCTTTATCTTGTTTTTACTTTATTTAGTAGATTAGAAAATCCCAAACCAAAACCAACTTTTTATTCCAGCTAAATTCATAAAAGTTTCTAAATCCCCTAGTTTTAATTCGTCGTGCTTTGAAGAACGATCCTAGGTCATACTTATCATTTGCTAGCCCTTATAGATTAGCAATAGTAGTAACCCTAGGCCCCAGACTTATAAATTTAAAACATCCACTGTTGTGCCCGCGTCACCATCAGAAATATCAATGACCGGTGATCGAGTCAATATGCATCTTACTTTCAAAACTTCTATTATGTGTACTCAACTTACTAATATCTCATATTGTATGTAGTCATTAACCTTAAACCCCAATTACTAGTCAAAATTAGCTGAGATGGCATGAGTACCTGATGTGGCATTGCCAAGTCAATGCCATCTCACAAAAAGTTTGATATATTTTTCCACGTCATCATTATCTTCATCAACTTTACAATCTTCAATTTTTCGGTGACAATATCTTTTCCGACAACATCCTTTTTTCCGGAAACACCACCACAACAAATTTACACCTCCCTAACCATCAATCCAATCAACTCCATGTCCAAAACATTACTACCTTCGACGTCATCACTATTTTTTTCGACGACACCATTTTTTCCGACGAAAGCACTACAACCAATTTACAACTCCTTAACCACCAACCCCTATCATCTCCGATCCACCTCACCATTATCTCCAACTCATCACAATCTCCGACGTCATCATTGTCGCACCCCCAAATCTGTGATGCAGCGGAAGTCAGGTCGGGGCGCAACTAATCAATATCATTACACAAAGTTATATTGAATGACCTCTATATGCGTCGTTTGAAAACAGTTTCAAAAATAATACATTGATTTATAGAATGTTTACAAAATCTGCGAGTTCGCAACTAAGCTTAGAGATTCTAATACATAACTACTGTTACAAAATAGTAATGCAGGAAAATCTCTTGTTGTTTGTAAATCATGTGACTTGAGCTAATGTTCATGTGAAAGCAGTCCTACTACTGTTGTGAACCTGAGAATACATGCTAAAAAGGGTCAACACGAATGTTGGTGAGCTCATAGGTTTATCACTTAAAATAGCAAGTATGAACCACAAGATTTTATCAGTGTTGCACGTATACAAAAATAAGTATAAACCATGAGCTCATAGTCGAAGCTTAATAGTAAGTAAGTATTGTATAGTACAGTATAATGCCCCCGTGAGTGCCTAATCCAGAACACTCATAAGAAACAAATATCAATCGCCCGTTTCTACAGAACGGTTCATGGTAGCGCTACTACCCCGGGCAGGGATTGTCACTGAAACGCCCTTAATTTTTTTTTTTGAAATGCCCTTGACATGGTTACACAACTTATTCGTATATATATTAGGTCGCTACGTAACTTAAACGATCACACTTAACTTGAAACAAAATAAAACTCCGATCTGACAAAAACTGTGAATTAAAACAATCACTAAAAGTGTTAGGAACATTTATGCATTTTCAGAATTTGCACCAGAAACACGCGATCCTGCCTCTTTAAAATACGCGATCGCGTATTTTGCATTAATACGTGATCCTGGAAAAGTACGCGATCGCATATTAATGAAAGGAAAACGGACTGTGATCGATTTACACTATTTCATGCAATCATACAAAAGCACGCGATCGCGTACTAACCCTGCACTCAGACATCAGCTTTCAAACACAGATTTTTAGACCAAATTCGAACACGCATAACTTTTTACTCGTTAAGAGTTAGACCACCAAATTTTGCAGGCACCTCCACTATGCCAAAATGAAACTTTCCCTTTCTACACTTTTTCAAAATACGCGTTTATTCAAAATCTGGACTATAATCCATTTACGGACCATTTTGGACCATCTTTAAAACCAACCAAGTTTCCAAACCACTTGATTTCTGACTTTGAACTTTTACCAACATGTTCTACTACATACATTGAGTCGTAAACCAACAACAAAAGCACCATACCTCGGTTCTTGGTTTACTTTAATCTTTTGACCTGTTTAGGGTCCATTTGGACACTTTCACCAAACTTATCACTAATAGATATGATCTTGTCCAATTTGACACTACTACATACCAGTATACCACTTTGACTTTACTAAGTCAAATACATACTTTCTCACTTGCTAAACTCTTTACACTTTATTCACTTCATTACATCAAACTTGTTTTGGGCGATTGACACAATGGCTAATCATAACGATAATTTAAAAGAACAGGAAGCTTATCTAACCATAAGGAAAGCTCCTTATCCACGCTATTTTCTTGTCACCACAATCTACTCCTTCTATCCAATTGGCTCAACCGAACCAAGCACCTACAATATAAAACACTGAACTGGGTAAGCATAAAGCTTAGTGAGTACATAAGTAATTAAATAACTAATTCACAAAACTAATCAACATATAGAAAATATCAATAATATATATTTGCATAAATAAATACTACTAAGAAATCATGGAACCAAATCTTTCACTGATCGAATCTGCTTTCATCTTTCTGCTGGGCACATGTGCTGCAACCTCTAATCATCTGATTACAACTGTAGCTAATGTAACTTAGCCACTCTAATCACATTAGCTAACATAAGTTAGCTAGTCTAATCACAATAGCTAACATGAGTTAGCTAATCTAATCACAGTAGTTAACATGAGTTAGCTAATCTAATCACTGCAACAGCTAACATAAGTTAGCAAATCTGATCATCTGTTACCATTAAACAACTACTAACAACTTCTTTCAACTAATCATCACATCTAGCAATTATTACAATTAAGCAACAATCAACTAGTCAATCTAATCATAATCATAGCTAATATACATTAGCTATTCTAATTACACTCATAACTACCATGGATTAATGAATCTAGTTACAACTAATCTTTGCTATACATATTTCACATCTTTCCACACTAATCAACAAGTTACTAATCAAGCTAATCAACAACTAGTAACAATGATTAACAACAGTCATTAAAATAAGATATAACTAATCGCTTCCATTGATTATGTGAACTTCTTGCACGTATGCAATCCGGAATACACAACCAATACTCACTTAATCCCTATGTCACTCACCTTGGTGTATTAGGCACTTTCAACAATCCAACGAGCAATATGAAGCTCCACGTTCTTCTCACTATTCATTATCACATAGTAATACACCACACATTTAGAATTCATTAATACGACTAACTCATTTTCTTCTTGATTAATTTAGCTTTAAATCTCACTAATCCACTTTTCTTTACTACAAACTTTCAATATTTTAAACTACTATTTAGCTATTTTCAATCTTTCTTTGATTAGTAAACTAAACATAATATAATTCTCTTAATAACACTTCTAAACTACAAAGTGAGCTAAAAATCATCAATTTGGAGGAATTCAACATAACCCACTAAGATCATCATAAACTCACTTGTGATTCCCCCACTTTATAGATTATAATAAGACTACTACTAATCACTAATGGATTAACTAATACAATTTAATTGTATATAAACCTTAATTCGAATCAAAATCATGAGTTCTTTCAAAACTCCAAAAACATTTGATTCTAGGGTTAAAGAAATTAGAGAAAGATTACTTACATGAGCTTAGGGAGGATCAAGAAGTGGTTAATTAAGTGTTTCTAACTCCAATTAGATGTTTAGAAAGTGACGTGCGTCCAACGGTCGGTTCAGGAATCGCTTCCCGTCGTTACGGACCTTTCCGCTGGGCGCGGCGTCAGGTGGTAGTTTTAAATTTATATTTTGTCGGGGGAGCCTAATCCTCCGTACAACCTACTGTTATTAGGTATGAATACCTGATACTAGTACGTGGTAAGGATGATCTAGGGTCGTTCCTCGCGACGGCAGAATTGAAACAGAGCTCGTTCAGATAACTTAGTGATCAAGCTAGGGTTTAGATAGTTGGATAGATATTTGATTTGATTTTTATCTAATTAAAACTACTAAACTAATAAAGCATAAAAGTAAAGGGAAGCTAGCATACATGTAACATTTAAACATAACAAAGATGTGGTTCACCATGATTTAGGATAGAGTATAGTTGAGATGATGTTTATTGGGGACACATTCAGCTAACAGACAGATAAACTTAGTTGTAAACACTAGGACCCTACATATTTAGTTCCGGATCTAAATACGTATGTCACTGAGTACCTAGGCTATCATGAACCCTGATCAGATCAGACTGTTTTCAAACCCCCCTGAACTTGTCTTGAATAAGACCAAGTAACCCTTAAAGTATCTAGGGTGCAGGCATAAGGCAACAGACCGTAATTGTATTTACTGACCTTTCTTAACCCCTAAGTCTATTTGTTATTATCTAACTGTGTACTGGTTGTTAACTGTTGTTATTCTAAACTATCGGTATTGTAGAGTTAAGCAATGTTTATGGAGCATTAAGCTCTCTTGACAGAACTCTGTATTCATTCATTAAAGCATATATTCTACCGTCATAAACATAGACCCTCCTTTACATTCAGGCGTTCATCCCTAGGAATACTCACGGTGTACAGGGCAATTAGGCATTTCCACTGTGTTCCAAATCCTAGATGTACTAACGGTGTACCGGGCATTTAAGCATTTCCACAGTTTTCCAGATCTTAGGTGTAATAACGGTTGTTTGTCCCTTACTTAGATCTAGCACGAACCGAGTCAATCCAATCGATGGCGGAAACAACGATTAGATTATTAACTAAACACACGAACAATCAATACGCAATGAATATCAAACGAACGTAATATTATTGATTATAGTCGATCAGATTATAGAGAATTTCGACAAATAGCGTTTAGGGTTTTGTCAACCCTAAAACAGAAAACACAAATCGTATTTATACAAAAACTGGCATCTGCGACGTAGCACGCTACGTCGCAGGCCCAAGCCCATGCGACGTCTGCTACGTCGCAGGCCCAATACCTGACGTCGCACCTGCGACGTAGTGCGCTACGTCGCAGGAGTCAGGAATCCAAAACTAAATACGAACTACGAGCTAGACCAACTGACAGACACTAAACATGTACTAACAAACTCCCCCGTGTCTTCAGCTTGGTCTTCAAAAATCTTCATTAAACCCAGCCCGCAGGAAACTGGCCGTCGGCATGAATTCCATTAGCTACGCAAACAGTAACAACATTGTAGAACTGCTGTGCTAATCGTCTGTTGAATTCATTCTTCTGACCAACTCGAATCCGATTATCATAGAGTTTTCTTAAATCTTTTTCATGAAAATTAATTAAACTCATCGGATCATACAGCCTAAACGTCGCTTGCTTCAAATTCCATATACCTCCAACTTCTGGCCACGGTTCAGAATCTGGAACGAAAGTAATAACCGCTTCGCCAGTCTGTGGATCAAGTTCCCATTTCACAAGTCTTCTCAGAAAATAATAAGGAACTGATTCCAGAGGTATCTCAGTCAAACATTTAGCCGGCGAATAGTGAATTTTAACCAAAGGCTTCCTGGTGACTGGATCAATCTTTTTCTTCCACGTATACCGAGTTCCCAACGTCGGCTTCAATTTCGAATAAGTCTTCGATAGTACTTCCCGACGTAGACATCTTTGAATGAACTCAGCATAGTCATTCTCGAAAGGATTAATCAATTTAAGCTGAGCTAATCGATTAATCTCTCCTTTTGGCAACGTGCTCAATCTATCAAAACGCATCCTAAAATACTGAACTCCATCTTCTCTCTTTATCATAAACAGATTCCTTTGACACTTCCAGCTTTTAATAACACCGGTATAATTCCGACTAACCCGGTACACTTGACATTTCACTGGAATAGGAACTGGATTTCGTCCCTTAGGCCACCATTTCTTGTTTCTCTCTCTCTTTTCTTCAGCAGATAACTTCTTTGCTGCTGAGTCCGGTGCCTGTGTCTCTGAAGCTGGAGTTGCAGCAGTACTAGATTCTCCATGTTGCGCTTTTTCAGGACTCTCATCTTCACTTGAATCAGATTCAATAATTGGTGCATCATCATAAGTTTCCCCAGATTGTGCATCATCATACGTTTCATCTGCATCCAACTGTTCCTCTTCAATCGAGACATCCTCGTTCATCTCAAACACATTCTCTGTTTCTTCCTCAGAGCCAACTCCACTGGCCATCCTTTGAATAAATGATAAGTCAGCAAATGAGTAATCAACTGCCAGTGGTCTCGGTTGCCCTGGAATATCATCAACAGAAAAGTAATCCAAAACAGAAATATTTTCATTAATATTTTCAATTACAGGGTTGGGATTTACAGACTCAGGTTGACTTGACTCTAAAGTGGGTATCCCAGACCCAGACTCCCCCGAGGCAAGTAACCTGCCTTCCAAAATGTTAACCCTATTCTTCGTTTCCTCAAGCTCTTTAGATTGAACCTCGATCAAAGCAGCTTGTTCAGCAATCTTCTCATCCTGAGCCTCCAGCTTTTGTTTCATCTTCTGCATATCTTCCATGATCTTTTGCATGAAAGCTGGAGTCGGTTGAATCTCAAAAGTATCCTGCTGCTGTTGATTGACCGGAACGCGTGTAGATGAAGAGCGACGAACACGACGAGGCGGTTGATAAGTCTCATCAGCAGGATCATCACCATCACGTGTACGCTTTCCCGTATCTCGTGGAGGCACATACTTGCGTCCTTGTCTGATCCGACGCTGAATACGTAGATATCTAAATGAATCTGAGAGCCTGATACGTTCCATTTCAGATGGATGTGGAACAGTACCATCAGAATGCTCAGGCGTCAGACCCCCATCCTGAGGACCTGCAGTGGCCGGTTCGTCAGAATCAGAACTCTCAACCGTATCATGCGATGCTGGATTGTCCGAATCCACATGCCCGAACTGCTCAATATTCTCCAAAATAGCATCCACGTTCTCCCCCGCAGCTTGAGCAGGAATGCGCTCCCCCGCAGCTTGAACTGGAATGTTCACAAACGGTTGCTGCGGTTGCTGAGGTGCTGGAACATCCATATACTGAGGATCTGGGGGCGGTACATAATTCTCATCAATAATAGCACCGAATAAAGGAACATCCGTTGCTGCCGCAACCCCTTTCTCAAAACTTGCACAAATAGTGAAAATCCGACTCATCATCGGTGAAATCTTTAATAGCTGATCGGGATCACCCTGTGCCTGAAGATCTGGATGATGACGATTAATGTGCAACTGAACAAAACGTGGATATAAAATCCATTTCTGATCCCCAGCGTTCGCATTATCAACCATAGCCTTGAAAATAAATCCTGAGAAGTTGAACGGCTTGTTGTATACCAACGCTAACATAGCAGAAGCCAGACTTCGGCTCATACCATCCGTTCCACCTTTCCTATTCCCCAAACAAACGATAATCACGTGCATCAGATATCTCCAAACACGCGTGAGATTCGCTTTCCTGTACTGATCGGAGGGAATTCCTGGATATCCTATTCGTTGCATAGCTCCAGTAACAAAAATATGATCAAAACCGATAGGCATATCCGGCTGATCGTTGAGCTGGAAAAGTTCCCGAATGCTCTGTTCTGTAATAGTGATCTCCGTACCCAGAACAGTAGAGACCAATCGTCGAACGTCGTTTTCAGTAACGACAGTTGCGTTCCTCCAAAATGGGTTGATCAGATTTCCAAAAACCGCCGTGGTATCGGAAATGACGTGAGATACCCTAGAACGTCTCAAAAATGCAATCATCTGACGATACGGTGCAGCTTTGTCAGAAGTGTCAACCAGAAAAGCAGTCGTATTGTGACGAGCTTCAAAAGTCAAAGCCATATCTGCAAAAACCGAAACATAGTGCAACTCGAAAAGGGTTAGCAAAAAATTTGACATTTTTGGAAAAACCTTTTTCAAAATCCCTGGAAATAGCGACGTAGCACCGTACGTCGCATGAACACTGAGCGACGTAGAACTGTACGTCGCCTAAAATCAAAATAAATTGAAAAGCGACGTAAGACCGTACGTCGCATAAAAATCGAGCGACGTAAAGGGGGACGTCGCATTTTGCAATTTATTGTGAATTTAATCACATTAATTAAAATAGCGACGTAGAGTGCTACGTCGCATCGGACGTCGCATAAAAGGCGACGTAGGGAAGGGCGACGTAGGAATTAATTAATTGCTAATTAGTGCGACGTAGGCGACTACGTCGCATCGTACGTCGCACTGACGAACATTCATCCCCAACCCAGAAAACCTAATTGTCAAATTTAGGGGTTTTCAAAATTGATCACACAATAAGGTGCGCCCTACGATGGTGATGGCAAAAACATAAGTTATAACCATTTTAACATCCAATTGACCATCGAATTCAAACCAAAACCAAAACCCTATTTACCCGTAACACATATATAGCGATTAAACATATAATACACGGTGAAAACAAGTAAATATGGTACCTAAGTGTGCGGAATAACGAGTATATGAAAACTACGTGAGTGAATCGGAACGAAAACAGCTACAAATCACGAAAAAAGTCGAAGAATTGCTACGTCGCAAATCGCCGGTTGGTACGTCGCAGGCTACGTCGCTCTTGAATAGTGAATACTGTGACGAGTTACGTCGCAGTGGATACTATTTAAAGTCTAACCCTATGTGCGACGTAGGCTGGGACGTCGCAGGCGACGTAGAGCCGAACGTCGCAGGCGACGTAGAGCCGGACGTCGCATAAAACAGTTGTGATCCATATTTGAATTTTTCAAACCGTTTACTCGTTATATTTAGCAAATAAAATCAAATAACTCGTGACTTGGGAAAATAACATAGAATAAAATAAAATAAGATAAAATAACTAAACTATAAAATCTTTTTGGTATTTTCTTTAATTTTACAAAAAATAGAAATAACTAACACTCTATTTTTGGTGACGGAGTTGTTTTGTCTGCTTAGGGATCATATCGGAATAACATGCCTTTATTAGGAATAGTAAGTGTTATTTCGATCATCAGTATATTTGTCCACTTTAAATTTACTTGGCACATTTAAAACACCTTTTATAAAAATTATTTCAAGACAATTATTGGTATTGTTTGTCCACCTAAACATGTTACATCCGTATTTGTGAGCTAACCTTTATTGTTAGAATGAATATTAATTTTGTGAAACCTATTATAGGATATACTGATAAACTTCAGTAAAACAAACACTGCATATTCACACAAGGTAGAGATTACAAGACCAAGTTTATCTCGGTTTTCTCGTAACATACACTTGATATTTATATTTAGGCATACATCAAACCGACTATGAAGATACTAGTGGCCCCAGATCTGTACAAAGTACAACAGAGGGTCCCTTAGTATGAACATAACAAGTTTGAGACTATTTGCGTAACTAATGGATTCAGGTCTGTACGTGAGTACAACAATAGTCACCATTAGTTAGGCGAATAACCATATTATTACTATATGCCCATTTTACATTTACATAATTATGACAGTGTATGTTAGTACTTCCATTTATCAATTAAGACTTATGCCATACATCAGATAACATTTTTCACAAAGTAATAGACAAGTTTTATCATTACTTCTTACTCACTCACAAACCGGTGTGTAGCATGCCTACCAATACATCGTATGATGAAGATAATTTAGATAAAAACTGTTTTAAGTGTGTCAGATAAACCTACTGACACATCCAAGATAAACCTTAAAATTCCATTTTGTGCATGTCACCCGATGTACTATCATATCCCAAGTTGTTTACAGACACAACCTCAACGTCTATTTTAAAATTGTAGCAACCTTGCGTTTTCTTTAATACTAAAGAGCATAAAGAGTGGCTGTTGCGATGTTGTTTTTTTTTTTTTTTTTTTTTTTTTTTTTTTTTTTTTTTTTAAATTGAATTTAAAAATCTAAAAAAAAAATCCAAGTCATAAATTATTTCGTTGACTGAAAGAACCTCAAACCTATCAGATTGACCAGTTCAATGAAACGTGATCGCAAAAAGGCTTTTGTGAAAAGGTCCGCACACTGCTTAAGGGTCTCTATATGTACGACATCTATAAGGTGTTTCTCAAAGCAATCCCGTATAAAGTGGAACCTAAGTTCAATATGTTTGGTCTTAGAGTGCTGTACGGGATTGTGGGTGATAGATATAGCAGCTGTATTATCAATATAAATAGGAGTCATAGAGAGATTGAACCCGTAATCACGCAGTTGATGCTGAATCCAGAGAACCTGAGAACAGCAACTTGCAGCAGCAACATACTCGGCTTCAGCTGTGGAAATAGCAACCGCAGTCTGCTTTTTGCACTGCCAAGAAACTAAGCGCGATCCAAGAAACTGACATCCTCCAGTAGTTGACTTCATATCTATCTTGCAGCCACCAAGATCCGAATCCGAATAGGCAGTTAACTCGAAGTTTTTCTCGTTTGAATACCATAGACCCAGAGATGGCCTAAAAGCGAGATATCCAAAAATGCGTTTTACTGCCTTCATATGAGACACCTTCGGATTTGCTTGAAATCGTGAGCAGAGAGAAACAGCAAACACGATATCTGGTCTTGAGGCAGTCAGGTACATGAGAGAGCCTATCATTGATCGATAGTCTTTCTCCTTGCAGTCTTCATCGTCCTCATTAGGTCCAAGATTGTGTCTTGCTTCAATTGGAGTGCCATAGTGTTTACAGTTGAGCAATTCATACCGTTTTAACATGTCAATGACATATTTTGACTGATGGATATAAATTCCATTGTCAGATTGCTCAACCTGTAGTCCCAGAAAGAACGTAAGTTCCCCCATAGCACTCATTTCAAACTCAGATTTCATCAATCTTTCAAAATCCTTGCACAACTGATCATTAGTTGATCCAAAGATTATGTCGTCCACATAGACCTGTACAAGTAACAAATCCGCTCCTTCCTTTTTGATGAAAAGCGTGCTATCAATCTGTCCTCTATCAAAACCATTCTTCAGTAAGTACGTGGCAAGTCGCTCATACCAAAGTCGAGGAGATTGATGAAGACCATACAAAGCTTTCTTCAGTTTGCAAACATGATTAGGATGCTTTGGGTCTTCAAAACCGGGAGGCTGACACACATAGATCACTGCGTCAACATCTCCATATAGAAAAGCACACTTCACGTCAAGTTGATACACTCGGAATCCTTTGAAAGAAGCATAAGCTAGAAAGATCCGAATTGATTCCAAACGAGCAACTGGAGCGAAAACTTCATCATAGTCAATACCCTCTAGTTGACTATATCCTTGAACTACCAGACGGGCTTTGTTTCGAATAACAGCCCCACGATCATCCATTTTGTTACGGAAAACCCAACGAGTACCCGTCAAGTGAGCACCCTTGGGTAGAGGAACAATTTCCCAAACATTCATCTTGTTTATTTGCTGTAGTTCCTCCTGCATAGCCTCGACCCAAGATGGATCCTTTAAGGCTTGATCAACCTTTTTAGGTTCAATTTGAGACAAATGACATGAATCAATATGAGCTATAAGTCCCAAAAGCTGCTGAGCTGAAGTCTGCTTTGTTTGCTGTCGTGTTTGAACAGATGCATGAGGATCACCAATGATATCATCAATGGGGTGATCCTTATGTATACGTGTTGCTGGTATGGCACCTGGCACAAGATCCACACCCAAATTGTTCAAATCTCCCTCAGTTTCAGGAGTAGCAGCAGACTCAGGAATGACTATCTCTTCCTCTTCTCCTTCATCTTCATGAGAAAATAAGTGAGAGTAGTTCATTGTTTCTTCCACTTCATCTTCTTCTTGAGGTTCCTCTAAAGGAGGCATATTTGGATCATATGGAAGCTCCTTTGTATAGTTGTAAACTGTTTTAGAAGGAGCTGCCGAAGATGGTGGAGTAGGAGATGGTGTTGATGGTGGTGATTTGGTAGTTGTTTTCGGTTGTGTGGGTGTTGGTGAAGGAGTAGGTGTAGGTTGTGGAGGTGTAGGATTAGTCGGTGGAGGTGTAGGATTAGTCGGTGGAGGTGCGGGTGTTGCATTAGGAGATGGGTCGGATGGTTTATTAGTAACGGGTGTATCTTGAGAAATATCAAGCTCATGCAGTATAGAAACCAACTCTTCCGTTTCATCTTCTTCCGGAATGTTGAAAGAGTTGAAGAGGTTTCCATAATTGAAAAACCAATCCGGACCCGTTCCTTGAGGAGGTTCCGTATACCTTAAACACTTCACTTCAAAATGCTCTTCGATCTGATTCGTTGATTTGTTGAAGACTCTTTTGTTCGGAGAGTTGACTGCATATCCAAGAAAAATCCCTTCAACAGCTTTATCACCAAACTTAGAGACCTTATCTTTTGTAATCATGATCAGGCATGGACACCCAAATGGTTCTAGGAACTGTAGATTTGGCTTACGGTTATTAAAAAGTTCATAGCACGTTTTGTTCCTTTTCTTAACCGTGAGTACTCTATTGAGAACATAACAGGCAGTATTAACTGCCTCAGCCCAGAATATGATTGGTAACTTGGAGTCAGCTAACATAGTCCGAGCTGTCTCGATAATTGTCCTATTCTTCCTTTCTGCGACTCCATTCTGTTGTGGAGTCCTCGGAGCACTAAATTGATGCTCAATACCTCTTGTAGCACAAAACAATTCGAGAGTTGAGTTCTTGAACTCAGTTCCATTGTCACTCCGTATCCTTTTCACCTTCAAGTTGCTCAGATTTGCCAACTTGTCCAACAAATACACCAGTATCTCAGGAGTTTCCCCTTTCGTGGTCAAAAAGTAAACCCACGAAAACCTTGAGTAGTCATCAGTAACTACCAAGCAGTAAGACCGACCACCAATGCTCTTTGTAGAAACTGGACCGAAAAGATCCATATGCAGCAATTCCAATGGAGCATTTATGGAATTCACCTGCTTAGACTTATGGGACTTCTTACGTAACTTTCCTTTTTGGCAGGAGATACAGTCATCCTTTAGAGCAAATGACTGTTTTGGAACTCCTAGCACTAGGTCATTTTTAGTCAAGAAATTCATTTTTCGGAAATGAATGTGTCCCATTCGTCTGTGCCAAAGCAGTGAATCCTTTTCAGAAGCCTTAGACAAGAGACACGTATACTCGTTCGATGTCTCAACAGTTCTCATATTCAAAATGTAGGTGTCATCCTTTCTTGGCGCTCTCAGTAACACCCATTCTTCCGGAATGACATACCCAGGCTTCAGTATCACACACTCAGTCTTTGTGAACACAGTTGTATAATCCTTATCACAGACCTGTGAAACACTTAGCAAGTTGTGCGTAAGCTGTTCCACGTAGTTCACATTTTCAAAACTAACATTGCCGTTAGTTAAGGTTCCTCTTCCAGAAATAGTTCCCCCAGAATCTCCAGCAAAGGCAACATAACCTCCTGCATGTGGTTTAATATCCACAAGAAGAGATACATCGCCCGTCATATGTCGCGAGCAGCCGCTATCCAAATACCATTCGCTATCTTTAACGCGTTCTGACTGCTGCAACACACAAACAAAGGAGATTAGTGAGAAACGGTGACCCAAGCCTTTACAGACTTAGGTCGACCGTGGTCATCAACAATAATCACGTCAGATAGAATTTTATCTTTAAACAAATTAGAATTTTTATCTGATGTGTTATTGTTGACGACTGAAGAGTCAACATCAGACTCTTTACGTTTCCAAACTTTTGAAGATTCGGAAATGGTAATAGAAGTAATGTTGGGCTTTTGAATTGGCAAAGATTTTTGCTCAACATTACTTGGCTTCGAAACAGGCTTGGGAGAGGTAGAGTAACGCCTAGGTGGAGATTTAGAAAAAGAGTTTTTATAAACAGATGTCCTAGGCATCTCTCTCCCATATCGCTGATTTGACAGCTTTGGACAATCACGGATTAAATGTCCTTGTTTCTTGCAGTAGAAACAAGAACGAGTCTCAACAAACGGTTGAGGCTGAGGTATTACCACAGGAGGTGGAGAAACATTTCTAGAGCATGAACATTGAGTACACGTCTTAGAAAATGTTTGTCTTGGTTGAGAGGTTGAAGTTGATGGTTTATCATACGAAACATTTTCATTTACTGATTTTCTTTGCAAAATCTTTACAGGTGACTGTAAAGTTTGTTGTTTCGAATTTAAAACCTTAGCTTTTCCCTTATTTGGTTGAACCTTAATTTCCGGTTCAACCTTTGAAATCACTTTTTCAGGTTTAAATGCAACCTTCTTAACCTCCGGATACTCCTGATCCGTAATATCCTCAATCTCAACTATCTCCACAACACTAACAGGAGATTCATTTTTTACTTCAACATTCTCCTTAACACTAACCGGAGATTCATGCACAGACTTAACAAACTTTGGCAAGGGGTACTCTGGCCGCATGGTTTTCTCCTTTGCCGGTTTGTTATGGTTGGTCTCTTTAGCATCTTTAGCTTTTAAACCATAGAGCTTGGACCAGTCAACTGGAATCTCTTCAATGCCTTCCTTAACAGGCAGGGGACAACAAGTAGTAGGAGGAGGAACTGAGTTGTATCCCAATCCCTCATTCTTCTTCCCTTTAGTACCATGCTTGCTAAGGATTTCATTGAAGACAACTGTTGAGGAATTTGAACCTAAGATTTTACTCTTATAATTCTCATACTCAGCTTTTAAATCTTTAAGTTCTTTATTTAAAAGTTCAATTTCAACAAGATAGCTTTTAATGGCATCTTCTTGACTAAAAACCTTAGATTTATATTTCTGAGTATCAAACCGATGAGCCTCAAGATGATTTTCATAAAGTTTCTCATTAGCTTTTAAAAAATTATTTGAGTCGGTTAATTTTTCATTCTTTTTCCTCAATTCAGCTGTCTCTGTCTGATATGCCTTTAAAGATTCAGTTAACTTTATGCATGAAATACAATTTAACGGTTCATCATGTACCTCATTCATAATGTGAGCCATCAGACACTGTTGGTAATGCTGGGAGACAGGCGTCCAATCTTGACTTGTAGGCTCAAAAGCAATCAGGGCATTATCAGCAATCCCTCTCTTGGTAACTTCAGTTTCTTTGGCCTTTGGAGGAGTAGACGGTGTTGTAAATCCCGATGCTGGCATTTTGGGTTTCTCGCACTCCCTGGCGAAGTGACCCAAATTTTGACAATTGTAACATCGGACCTTACTCTTGTCAAATCCAAAGCCAGTCTTTCCATCACCCTCCAAGCTTTTACGCCCGGTCCTCTGCAAAAACTTCTGAATCCTGCGGGTGATCATTGCCACATTCCAAGTCAAATCCATTTGCTCCAGATCGTCTTCATCAAGCTGAGCATAGTCCTCCTTAGTCAACTCCAAAGTTAGATTCGGTTGAGTAACCAAATCCTTGTAAGAGCTTAAGAAAGCTGTGTAGATGGCAGCTTGCTCCTGAATAGCAGGTGAGACTTGAACCTTTTGTTGATTTGAAGAAGGTCCAGTCATAAAAACCGAATGAATCCCATCAGAAGAAGAAGAAATCGATGAAGCATTTGTATTTGATACAAAGGCAACTCCAGATCCATAAGTCTTTCCAGAGTTGATCTGAACACCATACACACTAGGATTCTGACCAGCAGAACCAGACCTAGTTTCTTTCTTCTTGATCTCCATCGCGTAAGCTTGAAGATCCCCTATCAACGCATCCAAAGACATGTTTGCAAGTTCTTCATTTTCCTTTAAAAATTGAACTTTAATATCCCAAGAACTCGGCAACACATCCAGCAGCTTCTTATTTACTTCAATTGAAGGAAAAGTATAACCCCCTTCAAACAACTCACCAACTAACCGTGAGTACCTAGTAAATAAAGAAGTCGTGTCTTCATCAGGAAGGATGTCAAAGATATCGTACTGTTTCTTAATCAGTTCGAGCTTTGCTTCCTTGTACTTATCATTCCCTCCACAACGAGTTTCAATAGCCTTCCACAAATCAAAGGCTGTTTCATGAGTTCGGAAAAGCCATAGCACATCCTTGGTTAAGCACATTTTAATCATTGAAAAAGATTTTCTTTCAGTATCAAAATCTTTCTTCTCCTCAGGAGACATGGCTTTATAGGGCTTAGCAGGACGAATACCTCGGTATTCTCCGTCAGCTAATGGAGCTACATAATGCTCACGTAATGGTCCCCATAATTCTGGACAATGGAAATCAATATATTGCTCAACTCGGTCTCTCCAGTACACGTAATCCATGTCCGCAGTAAAAAGTGGAGGTTTATTACTTGAACCTATGTCATTGCTTTGTTTAATCATCTCCCTAAGTCCTCTAATATCCTCTTTATCAGCTGCCATTGTAAATAGTTAATCGAAAAATCAAACTTCTGATCTTAGCGACGTAGAGGGGTACGTCGCACAAAGAATATGCGACGTAGATGGGTACGTCGCAAAAAGGATATGCGACGTAGATTGGTACGTCGCAAAAAGCAAATGATTCAATTAAGAATCAGAAAGTGCGACGTAGAGTGGTACGTCGCAGAATCAGGCTACGTCGCAACGCAGCGTCGCAGAAGACTAATTAAAGTCAAAATAGCGACGTAGGGAGGTACGTCGCAACGGTACGTCGCACGAACTAATTAAAGTTCAAAAACACTACGTCGCACGCGACGTCGCAGCTTACGTCGCTTTGCTACGTCGCAAAACGTGCTGAGCAGCGGCCAAAAACCCTAAAAACGAATTTTTAACCCTAAAACCAAAACCACGAATGTCGAACGACTGAAACCTTCAAGAATCCCAATAATACTGATCGAAAACCTGTAAAAACACAAAACAAACGTAATAAACACGAAAACTCACGAATATCACGTCTTTTTAAAACCCAAACTCGATCCGAATCGCCAAAAACGAGCCTCACTGCTCTGATACCAGTTGTTTGTCCCTTACTTAGATCTAGCACGAACCGAGTCAATCCAATCGATGGCGGAAACAACGATTAGATTATTAACTAAACACACGAACAATCAATACGCAATGAATATCAAACGAACGTAATATTATTGATTATAGTCGATCAGATTACAGAGAATTTCGACAAATAGCGTTTAGGGTTTTGTCAACCCTAAAACAGAAAACACAAATCGTATTTATACAAAAACTGGCATCTGCGACGTAGCACGCTACGTCGCAGGCCCAAGCCCATGCGACGTCTGCTACGTCGCAGGCCCAATACCTGACGTCGCACCTGCGACGTAGTGCGCTACGTCGCAGGAGTCAGGAATCCAAAACTAAATACGAACTACGAGCTAGACCAACTGACAGACACTAAACATGTACTAACAACGGTGTACAGGGCAACGGGCATTTCCACAGCTTTAATTCCTAGACCCAAGTTCTAGAAGGGTCACTTCTAGGTATTCCACGATGAAACAGTCTTACGGCATTTCCTTAGCTTCCACGTATTTGTACTCCACCAGTGGTGTTTCCAACGCTATACGAAGTACTGTGCTGTTTTACAAAAAGTTCATAGCTTCCTACTGTAACTGGAGATAACTGTGTCTACGTAGTATTAGGGTTTGCAAAGTCCTATCCTAAGGGAAACAGTCACGTGAAAGTCTGGAAAGGGTGATGAGACACTAGGTCTATATTCAGGATAAGCTTAGACGGATAACAAAGTATAACAACTCCCAAACATCATCAATAACTATCTAAATCATGGCAAACATACAAGCAACTACTCACAAAGCATAGCAATAAACATTTCTAACATTAATAAATCACAAACATCAAACAAGAACATTATGACAAATTAATACCAGAAAGGATAGATAATACCGATACGAATTGCGAGCAGAATAACAGCTTGTATTTCTTCGTACAATATCCAAGCATTACAATACTAGCTTCTACTAATTAAATTACATAATTAAGAAATAAAAGGAAAGGATTCTCCCCTAGTCTTCCCACTAGTTCCAAGGGTTAAACCCTAGAGAGAGAAACTAGAGAGAGAGACTAGAGAGAGAACCTAGGGAGAGAAAGTAGAGAGAGAGTGTGTGAGAGAGAAAGTGAGAAATGAGAAATGAGAGTGAGGTGTGTAATGGTTGGAGGATGAAGGCTCTATTTATAGGTAAAGTCCCAAATCAGCCGTGCAAGTCGCGAAACACCAACGTACAAGCAAACGAAGCACAAACGGGCAGCATACGGGGTGTCAGGGGCCGTATACGGCATTGCAGGGGCCGTATATGGTCTTTCAAGGGCCGTATACGGTCTTGTAGGGGCCGTATACGGTCTCTGGGGCCGTATTCGGTTTCTGTCTGATTTCGTTCGTTGCTTAAAACGCGCGTATCTCCTTCGTTACACGTCCGTTTGACCTGATTCTTTCGCCTGTGGCTTCTTAATTTCGTTACGCTTCTAATGGTGCCAATCTCACTGAAATTGGATGTGTGTAACTTAAGCATAGCCGAAATGAATTTTAACGATCTGTAGAAGCCGTATCTCTTCCGTTCTTTATCCAATTTGCTTGATTCTTGATTCTCCCGTCTCGTTTTTACCTATTACATCATACCATAAGGTTTGAATGTGCTAATCATAAGGTAAATGAGGTTGTGAGAATTGGTCGTTGTTTATTCGCTCTGTTTTGCTTGTTATTTGGACGTTTTTAGTGATTTTTGTAGCAACGCCTATATTTGGAGCACTTTAGTGAATTTTAGTAAATAATGATTGTTTCGGAATGTTTTCACTAAAGATGTGTCCAAAAAGTGTGGAATATCATACTTAAAAACATGACTTTTTGCGCCACATCAAGTTATCCCACACTTAGACGTTGCTTGTCCTCAAGCAACACTCAGTTTTTGAAAACATTTTAAAACATTTTAGAGCGAGTCACAACATGTTTTAAGAGTTACCACTTCCAGATGTAAGTAAGATAATTTCAAGAATATTAGGAAAGATAAGATGATCCTTTCATAAACAAGAAAAGATTCTCTTAGGCATACTTCCAAATCTCATGATCTTGGAGTACACATGACTAGGCGATCTCACTAAAGGTGGTCACTCAATTCACTCAAAGTGTATCAGGTTTCCTATCAATCTAGAACAAACGAATCGCTCAAATAGCCAGTCATGCAGCAATCATCGTCATAGGCTTGATCGAGAATCGGATCTCCACCACTTAGGTGAGGACGGTGCTAATTATCCCAAGACATTCATGAGGGTTGTAGTGTTTGGTGAGGGTAAAAGGGTATGGATAGTGGTATTTTTGGGTGTAAGGGTGGCTTATCTTAAAAACAATTGAGATCATGAAAAACTTTATTTTAGAACGGAAAGGAGATAGCTGTTGGTCTTCTATCAAAATCTTCTTGCAAGGATGATACTTCGAAGGACTTTAAGCTTTATTCTTTGCGAAACTATTTTTTTCTTTTATTTATTTATTTATTTATTTATTTATTTTTTTGCTTTTATACTTTTCTATTTTTCTTTTCTTCTTCAGAACTTCTTTGCCAGAGAATTTCCAAGGATATTTTTTTCTTCTTTTGAATCTTTCAGAAATCCCTTATCTTGAATACTTTGAGTCTTCTCACGGTGCCAATTTTACACACCAAGGATTCTCAAGAGAGATCACTTTTGGAGAACACGAAAGGGTAGGACAAGTGAAGCGGATATTCTAAAAGATGTTCTTCATAACCTCAGAAATTCTAAGATAAGTTTGGGGGTATTTTGGGAAAGTAGGGTTTAAAGATGAGGGTTTAATGAAACGAAAGGTTTAGGCTCAACAAGGTTTACTAGACGGATCATCGATACTAAAAATGAGTATCGGAAGGGTTTTGGGCTTGAAGAGATATGTAAAAGAGGGTTAAATCCTAGGGAATGTCAAGGTCATCTAATTGCACCTATACCGCGTACGGTACACACCAATGTGGTCTCAAAGCGTATGTCAAGAGCAAGTTCTAATTCAGAGATACATGCATCGGCACACACCAGAAATGAATAGTGAAGCATTAAAGATGAATGCTTTTAGGCTCAAGATACCTCACTGCAAATAGGGTTGTATGTGCTTCGTCATGCTCCTATTAGATTATCATTTCTTGCTTAAGAAATTTCTACCTTATTTTCCCTAGATTCCGAAATATATTACTTATATTTGAAAATAGCTCCTCTCAAAAGATATTATGGCTCAAAAATAGCAGAGATAATAAAGAGATTTAGCTCATACTTTTTAATTTTCTTTAAAATTTTGAAAAATTTGGAGGAACATTTTCTGAGTTTACTATTTCGGACATTAAAAATCATAAAGAACTAACCAAGGTATTCTATACCTACTATCCCACACCTAGAGGAACATTGTCCCTAATGTTCTCTTGAGTTGAGATTTACTGAAAGTAAAATCCCACACTTAGAGTTTGAACATGTAAGAAAATGTTTCTCAAGTGTTTGTTTTGGGCTGGAATCCCACACTTAGTGATAAGCTTAGGATAGAGTATAGACTACTTAACAAACTTAACAAAGCAAATAATATACTAAATCATAAACAAAAGAGGGTAAAGGGTTAAGACACTCCCCAGATAGCGAGCTGCACTGAAGCTGAGATTCTGAATTTGCTGAAAAGAGACGTTGCCAAGATCTTTTTTTTCTTCTGCATCCATGAAGAGCGGCTCGGCTTCAAGCGTCTTGCTATTGGTTTTCTTCATCTATCATTCTCTTGTGAATTAATCTCGTAAGTGTGAACACATTGGACGTACCAAAACTCAGTTTTTATTGCAAATGGAAAGAGAAATTACTGTCTCGGAATTTGAAAAGATGTTTTCTATTACAAATCAGTTTTATAAAACATGTGTTTTTAAACGAGTTCGAGCATAATGCATAAAAGTAGTATGCAAGTACCTCAAATGCTCGAAACACATGAATTATCAGTTTTCAAAGTGATTTCCTATTTTCTGAGACCAGTGGTTTATTTGCAAATGAGTTGTAATTATGGAGGAGTTTCATAAATCATTTAGGTACGACCAAGTGTGAAGAATATTCAGAGATTTTCTTCACTTGTTGACACTTTCTCTCTGCACGTCTTATTCCACGGGTTGCCTCCCGAGCAGCGCTGCTGTTAAAGTCGAGAGCTCGACTTCCAAAAAGGATAGATTGTAGAAAATAATGCGAAGTGATGCCATCCTCCAGACATAAGTAGAGTCAATCAAGAAACTAAATGGTTATGTTTCTGAAAGAGCCATCTCTTCCCCTGCAAAGCAATGCTCAAGAAGTTCTCAAATTCAATGAACTGTGAGCTCCCTTTGTTGTCTTTCCATTATACTCAATGATTCTTTATCCATAGACGTCGGTCCCTGTTTGCTAGGCATTTGTACAAGTAGAACAAACAAATGTAATCTAACAAACAAGTGATTATTCTCCAAATCATAGATTCATCGGTTTGCAAATAACCTATCAAAGTGAGTACTTTGTAGATGAAACAAACCAGTGTATGACTTGGAATCTAATCTCACACCAAAAGTGCTAGTTGCCTATAACCGCAGCACAAATAACAGATATGGAAATACTAGCATGAGTAATTTAAATCAGGCAACCAAGTATAAAGATTTCCAAAGCACACATTTTTAAACGAGTTCGAGCATAATACACATATTGACATACAAATCAGGTTATCAGACAATTTAGTTAAAGATCTTTTGTGTATGTTCACAGAAACATATGTAAGTGCCTCCAACGCTCGAAATATGTGATTGGGTGTATAAGATGACTAAGGTTCCTAATTCTCATTCTAGTAGGTTTCCATGTTCGTGAGTGAAAGGACTTTAAGAACTTGAGATCTTAGATAATTGTTAAAAATAGATGTAGCAATGAAGTTCAAACAAACGGGAGTAGGAAGTTTTATGGTTTTGACAAAAAATTTCAATGAAGTAATTTTGCAAACCATCCTTTTTGTTCATAGAAATAAAGAAAACTTGGAACATTAATCTTAGGGTTTCATGTTCTACTTATTGGGTTAGCATATTACTATTACCAAAAATATTTTAGACACGGGTTGCCTCCCGAGAAGCGCTTGTTTTTGTTCGAGTCTCTAGCTTGACTCTAGCACTATTTGTCAGGCAATCCTAGAGGCTTCCTTGCATCCATCAGTAGACACAAGGGGTAATATTGGTACATACCTAAGAGTTTAAAACAGGTTATGGCCAGGGTATGTCCAATATAAGAAGATGGTTCAAAGTGAGGGAATGGTTTTACCGGATGTATAACAAATCTCTCAACTTCTAATAACTCCTTAGGTAGGATTGTCGGAATGGGTTGGTCAAAGGAATCCTTACTACTCCAGGACGTATATGTCATTATGTGGTGGAGAGAAGGTTTGTAGGGAAACCATGACGCAGAACCCGCCTTACTTCCTATGGTCTTTGGGTCAATGACAATGTTGTACTCTGGGCATGGAGGTGGGACAGAGTCCATTAACGTCTCCAATATTGTAACAACATTCTCATCGACTACTTGGGTAATGGATTCTATGGCAATAGAAGGTTCAACTAGATCAGTGGGTGATTCATTCGGAAAGATATGTGGGATTTCATCAACCACAAGTTGTTGTGGGATGTTGTCAACCACGTCAGTTTGGATTGGAATGAGATCACTTCTCAGAGTCGGTGCATATTCTTCTAGTCCTTCGGAAGCTGAGTCTTTTGTGTAAATCTCTTCTTCCGGTTTCTCTAGTTCTATCTCTTCGTCTACCTCATCATACTCGTCACTCCGGCCGGAAGTTTCAAGTGGAATTGGTTCGGAAAGTTCCTCTAGAATGAACTCCTCGTTGGTCTCAGACATAGATAGGTTAAGAACGGGTGGAAGTGAGGATTTAGAAGATTGGGTAGGTGTAAGATTTGAAGGAAATTTGCAACCAGACTCATGAGAATGAAAGTCTATGTCAAGTGATGTAGATGTGGTGTGTGGGTGCCTCTCATCTTCCTGTAGCATATTTTCGGTTGTAACTTGATCCGTAGTTCCCTTACTTCTCACTTGGACTAGTGTTTCTATTTTAGACAGCTTATCAGTACATCTTCTAAGCATGTCGTCTTGTTCTCTAAGTAATTGTTCAAGTGGGTTGTGAGAGGGTGAAAGAGTAGCATTACTGCTGAGATAAGCTATGGGCATATATCTCAAGTTAGAACTTTCATACGGCTATGGTTCGTGTACAGGGTAAGATGAGTGTGGGTAGACATTGAATGGGTCAGGATAGTAAGGTTAGTTTTGATGTTGTTGTACAGCATAAGGGTCATATTGGTATTGTGATTGAAGATCTAAATACCCTATGTTATCTGGATAAGTCATACTATACCCTTGAAATTTATTATCTACGTGGGCATCACTCATACATCTATCTTGGTTTGAATTAATGAGACTTTCCAATTGATCACTTTGTTGTTGTACAGTTACCATTGCCAAGTTATCAGTAAAGACAGCACAAGAATAAGGTTTTAGAATTAAAGTTGGGGTGAGAAGGGAAATTAATTTAAACTACGCTACGCTAACTTAATCTAACTAATCTACGGGCAGAAAGTAACTTCGGATAGGGATGGTGAATCCCAATCCAAAAGGATCGCTTAAAAACTAAATTTGTCTAAACAGGCTCCGAATCATACTACCGTCCCCGGCAGCGGCGCCAAAAACTTGACGTGCGTCCAACGGTCGGTTCAGGAATCACTTCCCGTCGTTGCGGACCTTTCCGCTGGGCGCGGCGTCAGGTGGTAGTTTTAAATTTATATTTTGTCGGGGGAGCCTAATCCTCTGTACAACCTACTGTTATTAGGTATGAATACCTGATACTAGTACGTGGTAAGGATGATCTAGGGTCGTTCCTCGCGACGGCAGAATTGAAACAGAGCTCATTCAGATAACTTAGTGATCAAGCTAGGGTTTAGATAGTTGGATAGGTATTTGATTTGATTTTTATCTAATTAAAACTACTAAACTAATAAAGCATAAAAGTAAAGGGAAGCTAGCATACATGTAACATTTAAACATAACAAAGACGTGGTTCACCATGATTTAGGATAGAGTATAGTTGAGATGATGTTTATTGGGGACACATTCAGCTAACAGACAGATAAACTTAGTTGTAAACACTAGGACCCTACATATTTAGTTCCGGATCTAAATACGTATGTCACTGAGTACCTAGGCTATCATGAACCCTGATCAGATCAGACTGTTTTCAAACCCCCCTGAACTTGTCTTGAATAAGACCAAGTAACCCTTAAAGTATCTAGGGTGCATGCATAAGGCAACAGACCGCAATTGTATTTACTGACCTTTCTTAACCCCTAAGTCTATTTGTTATCATCTAACTGTGTACTGGTTGTTAACTGTTGTTATTCTAAACTATCGGTATTGTAGAGTTAAGCAATGTTTATGGAGCATTAAGCTCTCTTGACAGAACTCTGTATTCATTCATTAAAGCATATATTCTACCGTCATAAACATAGACCCTCCTTTACATTCAGGCGTTCATCCCTAGGAATACTCACGGTGTACAGGGCAATTAGGCATTTCCACTGTGTTCCAAATCCTAGATGTACTAACGGTGTACCGGGCATTTAAGCATTTCTACAGTTTTCCAGATCTTAGGTGTAATAACGGTGTACAGGGCAACGAGCATTTCCACAGCTTTAATTCCTAGACCCAAGTTCTAGATGGGTCACTTCTAGGTATTCCACGATGAAATAGTCTTACGGCATTTCCTTAGCTTCCACGTATTTGTATTCCACCAGTTGTGTTTCCAACGCTATACGAAGTACTGTGCCGTTTTACAAAAAGTTCATAGCTTCCTACTGTAACTGGAGATAACTGTGTCTACGTAGTATTAGGGTTTGCAAAGTCCTATCCTAAGGGCAACAGTCACGTGAATGTCTGGAAAGGGTGATGAGACACTAGGTCTATATTTAGGATAAGCTTAGACAGATAACAAAGTATAACAACTCCTAAACATCATCAATAACTATCTAAATCATGGCAAACATACAAGCAACTACTCACAAAGCATAGCAATAAACATTTCTAACATTAATAAATCACAAACATCAAACAAGAACATTATGACAAATTAATACCAGAAAGGATAGATAATACCGATACGAATTGCGAGCAGAATAACAGCTTTTATTTCTTCGTACAATATCCAAGCATTACAATACTAGCTTCAACTAATTAAATTACATAATTAAGAAAGAAAAGGAAAGGATTCTCCCCTAGTCTTCCCACTAGTTCCAAGGGTTAAACCCTAGAGAGAGAAACTAGAGAGAGAGACTAGAGAGAGAACCTAGAGAGAGAAAGTAGAGAGAGAGTGTGTGAGAGAGAAAGTGAGAAATGAGAAATGAGAGTGAGGTGTGTAATGGTTGGAGGATGAAGGCTCTATTTATAGGCAAAGTCCCAAATCAGCCGTACAAGTCGTGAAGCACCAACGTACAAGCAAACGAAGCACAAACAGGCAGCATACGGGGTGTCAGGGGCCGTATACGGCCTTGCAGGGGCCGTATAAGGTCTTGCAAGGGCCGTATACGGTCTTGTAGGGGCCGTATACGGTCTCTGGGGCCGTATTCGGTTTCCGTCTGATTTCGTTCGTTGCTTAAAACGCGCGTATCTCCTTCGTTACACGTCCGTTTGACCTGATTCTTTCGCCCGTGGCTTCGTAATTTCGTTACGCTTCTAATGGTGCCAATATAACTGAAATTGGATGTGTGTAACTTAAGCATAGCCGAAATGACTTTTAACGGTCTGTAGAAGCCGTATCTCTTCCGTTCTTTATCCAATTTGCTTGATTCTTGATTCTCCCGTCTCGTTTTTACTTATTACATCATACCATAAGGTTAGAATGTGCTAATCATAAGGTAAATGAGGTTGTGAGAATTGGTCGTTGTTTATTCGCTCTGTTTTGCTTGTTATTTGGACGTTTTTAGTGATTTTTTTAGCAACGCCTATATTTGGAGCACTTTAGTGAATTTTAGTAAATAATGATTGTTTTGGAATGTTTTCACTAAAGATGTGTCCAAAAAGTGTGGAATATCATACTTAAAAACATGACTTTTTGCGCCACATCAGAAAGCTTCCTGTGATCTCTTTCCATCTCTCTCTTTGTCTCGATATCTCTCTCCCTCTCTCTCAAAATCTCTCTCTCGGTCTCGATCTCTTTCTCTATTTCTTTTCTTTCTTGAACTTTTCAGAATGATAGGTATGTATACGTATGTAACATAAATAGATGGGAGTTTATATATATTATTCTCCGTAATTATAATTGTCTGAAATTTTAAAACCAACTCACAATTATTATTATTTTACCCCACCTAAAATAATAATAATTCAAAATAATATTTCTTACTATACTTTAAAATTTTGGGGTGTTACAGTCAGTCCCAAATGGATCCATTTACTAATATCCGCGCTTAAGTCCATAACTAACGAAACTATGATGAGAGGCCTTCAGTGGATTAGAAAGTAACTCATGCAATCCGTATAAAGTTTATCAGTACTTGTGTTCATGAAAAGTAAGCAATGTATCTCACCTCAAGGTAAAAATAGTAAAAATGGGGCTAAGAGACTCACCTGAGTCTTGTAAGCAAACGTAGTAATAAGCAAGTAGGTTTTCCAAACCCGTAACCTTCTAGCGCCCTAAACGCATAAGGTTATATGTAAGTAGATGTCTTAAAAGACCATCTTGGCTAGGTGTCCACTCAACTAGAAATGTCCAAGTGTTTGGTTATCGTTTGTGTTTAAAAAACGTGTACGGCCCATTGGTGATGTTTGTTGACGATGTCAACGGATGTTTAAAAATTTATAATTGCTGGGGTCTAAGTGTAACTTACTAGTACTGAACCAAAGGGTTAGTAGGCGGTAAGTTGGACCTAGAGTCGTTCTTAAAGAGAAACTGAATTGAAACGGAGGTGATCCAATCAATCTTTCTTTTCTAGTAAATGTTATAAAAGAGTGCGTTGGGGGTTTTGGTTCAGTTAATTAAGTAAACTAAATAAAGCGAATAAAATGTAATAAGTTGTCAGATAATGCAAAGTAGTATTTGTTGTGAGTTCGTTAGTTAATAATCATGGGATGATGACTCTTACGGGAAAACGATTAGCTAAATTGGGTTGCTTATAAGATTCATTAACTTATGGTATAACCAATAGATTCCTTATTAGTCGGTTATCAACTAATATGTCACGAGGAACTAAGATATCATGATTCTGACCAGACAGACAATGCTTAACTCTCCACACTCTCCTGTGAGGGAGTCAGTGGCCCATATTATTGAACGTATTCGCTCGTGGGCGAAGGAATGGAGTAGCAAGTCCATAACATATCTAGCCGTTCTTAATACCACAATGATTTTGAATCCATTAAACAACTAACTTATAACTTGTGTCCGGACTTATTTAATCAATTTCTATCTATGAAACTTAAGCGTGATAAACGAGGGAAAACTTTTAGGTTTCTTGCTGTAACACCCCAAAATTTTTGTAAGTTTAAATTATATTATATGCATCTAGTTATTTAATTATATTTATATAATAATATGTTATGTAAAATAATTGTTATGTGTTAGAATTAGTTAGTGAGACTAACTATGTAAAGAAGCTTGAGTTAGAGGGTATAAACTGCCAATTAGTAAAGTTGAGGGGTTAAATGTGAAATTTTATTATTAAAACTCAGTTTCTTGTAAGTTCCATTTCAGAATTTAGTTCAGAAAATAAAATACGTACAGAGAAAATAGAGAGAGAGTAAGATCGACAGAGAGAGAGAATCAAGAAGAAGAACAAGACTAAATTAAGCTAGGGTTTCGATTGATAGAGGTTTTAAACCTTTAATTCAGCTTGTATAAGGTAAGAATCTTCCCTCTAATTGTTTAATTGAAGTTAGGGTTTAAGAAATTAAAACCCTAAGTTAGGGATTTCTATGGGTAAGTGAGTAATTAAGTTAAATTAGGTTCCATACATGTTTTTGAATGTGAAAGAATGATTAAATAGTGTTAATTGTATTGAAAAATCCATAATCATATGTTTTATGGGTAATTGATTTGTTATGTATATATAAGATCACTAAGAAGCTAAATTCTTGGTGAATTGTGATAGTAATGGTAAGAAGTAGTGTTAATTACCCATTTACATGTGATTAGGTATTAATTGTATGGAACTTATGTTAGAAATTTAGGTGTTATGTGATTTAGCACCTAATTGATAGGTAAGAAGTAAGAAAGAGTTAGTTAAATGCGTAAATGATTTGTGTTTATGTGAATAGGTGATCAAGTGTGCAAGAGTTCAAGTGAATGTTTAAGTTATTTGCAAGGTAAGTAGATGGATATATGTGGAGCCAAGGAATGATTATTCATTTGCTTGGCGGTATCCAAGTAATGACTAAGTCATTAGCTTGGTATAATGTCATATCGTATGATTTGACATGTTAGATGTTAAGGATCCTTGACTTGTGGCAGATTTTATAATTGTGTTTCCATTACTTACTAAGCATTTATGCTTATCCGTTATGTTTAACATGTTACATGAAGTTCAAGTAAGGTAAAGGAAGAGACGGGAAAGAAGATTTTGGAAAGCTAGTGGTGGAGCTCATTGCTTGGTTAGTAATGAGTTTAAATCCCTTTTTAATCATGCTTACGATACAATAACACCCCCTTTTGTAAAATGTAAAGTGTGTTTTGATACATTAATCTCACTTTTGTTAGCATATGAGTTGGAAAGAATAGTTAAATGGTGAGACTATTTAAAAGATTATGTTTATGTTTAAAAGTGAAGAAAGTATGTTTGTTTTGACTTTGATAAGTCAAATGTGCAGAAATGTTTGAGTATTGGTATGTTGAGATTTTTGGTCAAAAAGTGTTCATCTCGAGTCAAAGGATCGTTTTGAGTTTAAATGTAAACTTTGAAAAAGTGGAAATAAGGAAATGTTTATATGATCAAAGTGAAGGTGTACGTAAATTTTCAGGTCAAAAGGATTCACGAGTCAAAAGTTATACGTGTTTGAATGTCGGTAGTTTTGAAAAAAAAAGGCAGTTTTGAGAAAATGATTGTGTGCAATGGGGCAGTTTTGAGGGAAATTTTGAGGGCAAGGAAGCAGTCTTCAAGGGAAGGTGTAAACACGAAAAATGTTCATTTTGTTGTAGTAAAGGCGCCTGTAAAATTTGGTGGTCTAACTGTCAACGAGTAAAAAGTTATACGTGTTTAAAAAAGGCGGTTTTGACTAAAATGGGCAGTTTTGGAAATGGGCAGTTTTGCACCTAAAGTATAATGGATGTCTAACTCGCATAGTCTTGCGTATGTGATCTTGTGTAGTATTTTAATCGATTATTGGGACAAAAAGAAGAGTATATTAGTATAAAAAAAAAATTTGTTTACGTTTTCGGGGTGTTTCAAGTTGGTATTAGAGCACGGTTTAAGGGATTCGGGTATCCACCATTAGTGGGTACTTGATCTTAGACCATTTAATTATTGTATTGAGCATGATTTAGAACTGTTAGTGTTATGTGTATGAGATTATGTGTGCTAATGATTTTGAATCAAGGTGTGTCGTATTGACTTTGGATATGTATAATGTAATACGGTAATTAATGCGCCTGGCCAACGCAGTGATTATCATATTACATTAAGGGTATCCACGGAAACTACGAGACATTTGAGAATAAGTTATTAGCTATTGTTAGTATTATGTGTTAGAAGTACAGATAAAGTAGACTTGTAATTGTTTAGTAAGTCAAGTTAATAATACCATGTCTACTTTCAGTAAAGATGGATGAGCGAGAAATAGATCTTACTCTTGGGTTTAACCCGAGTAGGAGAGCCCAAGACGACGAGGTAGGAGGCAATGGTGGAAGACCAAGGTCTCCTATTCCTGACACCGAGTTGTCTTGGGAAGGTATAAAATCCCTTGTGTCCAAAGAAATTAGTCAAGCTCAAGAAGCATCTCTTCCGTTCTTGGTGATGACGATTACTGACACTGTTAGAAAGATTGTGAGTGAAGAAATGCAGAAAGGGAGAGAAGAAGTAGTGATACCCAGATCAGAGGCAATCCCTCAAGTTGTTGTTCAGGAGGAGCAGAAAAAGATAATTTATAGAGACTTCTCAGCTTGTAACCCACCAGAATATGATGGCGATCTGGATCCAATCAAATGTTACCGTTGGATCTCAGAAGTAGAAGGGGCATTCGCCACTGTGGATTGTCCCAACAAATTTAAAGTGAGGTATGCAGCTAATCTCTTAAAGAATCGTGCTAAGTGGTGGTGGAATGTACAGTGTAGAACCAAGGGTGATGAAGCTATTAGCAAGTTAACTTGGGAAGAGTTTAAAGTAATGTTTGAAAGCACGTATTCTCAAGATGCAGATTTAAATAGAATCCGTCAAGAGTTCTTGCTATGGAGCAAACAAACGAATCGGTGAATGAGTTGGTGGGCAATTTTCTGGATAGAGCTCGTTTTTGTCCAGAATATATGGATAATCCAAGGATGCTTATGAATCATTTTCATAAGGTCTTGAAGAAAGAAATCAGAAAGTATGTACTTCCAAAAAGATGTCAAACACTTGAAGAGATGATAGATGAAGCTCGATTCCAGGAATTGGAATTGAAGAAAGATGAGCCAGTTGGAGTACCTGCAAAGAGGAAGACTGAACAAACTTATACTCCATCGAAGAAATTTAAACCGAGTGGGAGTACAAAGAAAGAAGATAGACCGGTGCCACCCGAATGTAAAAAGTGTCGTCGAAAACACTTTGGAGAATGTAAGTTTGGCACCAATGCTTGTTACCAATGTGGACAAGAAGGCCACTTTGGCCGTGATTGTCCAAATCCAATCAGAGTTTGTTGTGGTTGTTATCAACCAGGGCACATAAAGTCTGAGTGTCCGAATCTTGGGAACATGCCTGTTATTCCAGCTCCAAAGAAGAATACAGAAAAGAAAACTACAGAAATTCCAAGGTCCAGAGGCCGTTCCTTCCAAATCACTGCTGAGGAAGCTCAGCGAGCTCCTGATGTTCTGACAGGTACATTTCTTGTAAATTTAATGCCTGCACATGTGTTATTTGATTCGGGAGCTTCGCGATCTTTTGTGTCAGAAAAGTTTAGTCAGAGATTTTCTATTCCCCTTAGTGAGTTAGACACTCCACTAGATGTTGAAATTGCTGATGATAGAGTAGTTTATGTGGCTAGTGTATATCGTGGGTGTCAACTCCAAATCAGTAATGAGTCTTTCCTTATAAATCTTATCCCAATGCAAATGGGTGAATTTGACGTAGTAGTGGGTATGGATTGGCTTAGTAGACATAATGCGGTTATACAGTGTGAGAAAAAGATTATTCGTGTCAATGCTCCAAGTGGGGGGGTGATTGATATATATGGAGAAAAGAAAAAGCCATCCTTATCCATTTGTACCTTTGCTCGTGCCAAGCGTCATTTGTCACGTGGTTGTCAAGCCTTTTTGGACCACGTGATAGATCTTCAGAAAAGTGTTCCAAAACTCGAGGAGATTCTTGTTGTAAAGGAGTTTCCCGATATTTTTCCTGACGAGCTACCGGGTATTCCACCCGATAGGCAAGTCGAATTTCGTATAGATCTTATTCCTGGAGCTACTCCTATTGCTAAGACTCCGTATAGACTTGCCCCCTCAGAAATGCGGGAATTAATGACACTGTTACAAGAATTGTTAGATAAGGGGTTTATTCGTCCAAGTAGTTCACCATGGGGTGCTCCAATTTTGTTTGTTAAGAAAAAGGATGAAACAATGCGCATGTGTATAGATTATCGGGAATTGAATAAGGTCACCATCAAGAATAGGTATCCCTTACCTAGGATTGATGATTTGTTTGACCAATTGCAAGGTGCCAGCTATTTTTTTAAGATTGACTTACGTTCTGGTTATCACCAACTCAAGGTTCGAGAAGAGGATGTGTCCAAAACAGCTTTTAGAACCAGATACGGTCATTATGAGTTTGAGGTGATGCCATTTGGTCTGACTAATGCACCAGCCGCTTTTATGGATCTTATGAATCGGGTATGTCGTCTAATGCTCGATAGATCTGTACTTGTGTTTATTGACGATATTCTTGTTTATTCTAAGTCTGCTGGTGAACATGAACTTCATTTGAGGCAAGTTTTTCAAATGTTACGTAGTGAAAAGCTTTATGCCAAGTTCTCGAAATGTGAAATTTGGCTTCGTGAAGTTCATTTTCTGGGCCATGTTGTAAATAGTCAAGGAATTAAGGTTGATCCTACCAAAGTCGAGGCGGTGATGAAATGGGAACCCCCAACCAATCCGACTGAGGTAAGGAGTTTTCTGGGTTTAGCCGGGTATTATAGACGGTTTATCCAGGATTTCTCCAAAATTGCTACTCCACTCACAAAGCTTACTCGTAAGAATATTAAGTATGAATGGAAAGATGAGCATGAACAGGCCTTCAGAACCCTTAAATTAAATGTAAGTCAGGCACCTATCTTAGTACTTCCCGATGGTACTGAAGATATGGTTGTATATTGTGATGCCTCTTATAATGGATTAGGTTGTGTGTTGATGCAACGTGGAAGAGTAATAGCCTATGCCTCGAGACAGTTGAAAGAACATGAGAAGGGGTACCCGGCGCATGATTTAGAATTGGCTGCAGTTGTCTTTGCCTCTAAGATATGGAGACATTATTTGTATGGAGTAAAGTGCACTATTTATACTGATCATAAAAGTCTTAAGTATTTCTTTGATCAGAGAGATCTTAATATGAGACAGAGACGTTGGTTAGATTTGGTGAAGGATTATGATTGTGAAATCCTTTATCATCCTGGAAAAGCGAATGTAGTTGCAGATGCTATCAGTAGAAAGGCAATGCATCATGCCTTGATTGTTAGATCTCTTCGAATTACAGTCTCTCCAAGCTTGTTAGATCAGATTAAAGAAGTGCAACAGCAAGTTTGGCAGAAAGGTGATTGGAAAGTAGAACGTATTAAAGGCCAGATTCAGAATATTGTTGAAGATTCCCGAGGATTAAAGACTCGATATGGCAGAATATGGATTCCAAAGTCAATAGAGTTAAAGAAATTATTGCTTGATGAGGCGCATAGATCCAGATATTCTATTCATCCTGGTGCCACTAAAATGTATCACGATTTAAAAGCAGATTATTGGTGGCCAGGTATGAAAAGAGAGATTGTTAAATATGTCGAACAATGTCTAACTTGTTTACAGGTGAAAGCAGAACATCAAAAGCCAATGGGAATGATGCAACCCTTGGATATTCCTGTCTGGAAGTGGGAGCATGTTACTATGGATCTAATCACCAAATTGCCAAAGACTCGACGCCAGCATGATACAATTTGGGTGATTGTGGATCGGTTGACGAAAAGTGCTATATTTCTGCCAATTAAAGAGACGTATACTTCAGAGGCACTTGCAGATTTATATGTTCAAGAAGTGGTGGCACGTCATGGAGTACCTCTTTCTATTGTTTCTGACCGGGATAGCAGATTTACTTCCAGGTTTTGGAACAAGTTTCAAGAAGACTTGGGTACTCGCGTTAACTTAAGCACAGCTTTTCATCCGCAGACTGATGGTCAGAGTGAAAGAACTATTCAGACATTAGAAGACATGTTAAGAGCTTGTGCTATTGATTTCGGTGGTAGCTGGGATACACATTTACCGTTGGCAGAGTTTTCTTATAATAACAGCTACCATGCGAGTATAGGTATGCCACCTTATGAGATGCTTTATGGAAGAAAGTGTAGAACTCCAATTTGTTGGGGCGAGATTGGTCAGCGAGAATTGGGTAGTACCGATATTGTGCAGAAAACAACTGAAAAGATTGACCAAGTCAGAGAACTGTTGAAAATGGCACAGGACCGTCAAAAGTCTTATGCCGATGTTAGAAGACGCCCAATTGAATTTCAGGTTGGAGATAGAGTGATGTTAAAAGTATCTCCATGGAAGGGCATTATACGTTTCAGAAAGCGAGGAAAGCTAAGTCCTCGGTTTATCGGTCCTTTCAAAATTCTAGAAAGAGTAGGAAATGTAGCATATAGACTTGAGCTACCGACAGAGTTAGCAGGAATCCACAATACTTTCCATGTGTCATATTTAAGGAAGTGTTTGGTAGATGAGGCGTCTTATGTACCTTTGGATGAAATAGAAATTAATGATCAACTGAATTACGTAGAACAACCGGTTATGATTCTAGAAGAGAAAGTTAAGAGATTGAGGAATAAAGAAATTAAGTTGTTTAAAGTTCAGTGGAAGCACAGAAAAGGGTCAGAGTTTACATGGGAACCGGAGCATGAGATTGTTAAGTATTATCCGGCTTTGCACCAAGAATGGATTGTGAGGACACAATCCTGAATAAGTGGGGGAGAGTTGTAACACCCCAAAATTTTTGTAAGTTTAAATTATATTATATGCATCTAGTTATTTAATTATATGTATATAATAATATGTTATGTAAAATAATTGTTATGTGTTAGAATTAGTTAGTGAGACTAACTATGTAAAGAAGCTTGAGTTAGAGGGTATAAACTGCCAATTAGTAAAGTTGAGGGGTTAAATGTGAAATTTTATTATTAAAACTCAGTTTCTTGTAAGTTCCATTTCAGAATTTAGTTCAGAAAATAAAATACGTACAGAGAAAATAGAGAGAGAGTAAGATCGACAGAGAGAGAGAATCAAGAAGAAGAACAAGACTAAATTAAGCTAGGGTTTCGATTGATAGAGGTTTTAAACCTTTAATTCAGCTTGTATAAGGTAAGAATCTTCCCTCTAATTGTTTAATTGAAGTTAGGGTTTAAGAAATTAAAACCCTAAGTTAGGGATTTCTATGGGTAAGTGAGTAATTAAGTTAAATTAGGTTCCATACATGTTTTTGAATGTGAAAGAATGATTAAATAGTGTTAATTGTATTGAAAAATCCATAATCATATGTTTTATGGGTAATTGATTTGTTATGTATATATAAGATCACTAAGAAGCTAAATTCTTGGTGAATTGTGATAGTAATGGTAAGAAGTAGTGTTAATTACCCATTTACATGTGATTAGGTATTAATTGTATGGAACTTATGTTAGAAATTTAGGTGTTATGTGATTTAGCACCTAATTGATAGGTAAGAAGCAAGAAAGAGTTAGTTAAATGCGTAAATGATTTGTGTTTATGTGAATAGGTGATCAAGTGTGCAAGAGTTCAAGTGAATGTTTAAGTTATTTGCAAGGTAAGTAGATGGATATATGTGGAGCCAAGGAATGATTATTCATTTGCTTGGCGGTATCCAAGTAATGACTAAGTCATTAGCTTGGTATAATGTCATATCGTATGATTTGACTTGTTAGATGTTAAGGATCCTTGACTTGTGGCAGATTTTATAATTGTGTTTCCATTACTTACTAAGCATTTATGCTTATCCGTTATGTTTAACATGTTACAGGAAGTTCAAGTAAGGTAAAGGAAGAGACGGGAAAGAAGATTTTGGAAAGCTAGTGGTGGAGCTCATTGCTTGGTTAGTAATGAGTTTAAATCCCTTTTTAATCATGCTTACGATACAATAACACCCCCTTTTGTAAAATGTAAAGTGTGTTTTGATACATTAAACTCACTTTTGTTAGCATATGAGTTGGAAAGAATAGTTAAATGGTGAGACTATGTAAAAGATTATGTTTATGTTTAAAAGTGAAGAAAGTATGTTTGTTTTGACTTTGATAAGTCAAATGTGCAGAAATGTTTGAGTATTGGTATGCTGAGATTTTTGGTCAAAAAGTGTTCATCTCGAGTCAAAGGATCGTTTTGAGTTTAAATGTAAACTTTGAAAAAGTGGAAATAAGGAAATGTTTATATGATCAAAGTGAAGGTGTACGTAAATTTTCAGGTCAAAAGGATTCACGAGTCAAAAGTTATACGTGTTTGAATGTCGGTAGTTTTGAAAAAAAAAAGGCAGTTTTGAGAAAAGGATTGTGTGCAACGGGTTAGTTTTGAGGGAAATTTTGAGGGCAAGGAAGCAGTCTTCAAGGAAGGTGTAAACACAAAAAATGTTCATTTTGTTGTAGTAAAGGCGCCTGTAAAATTTGGTGGTCTAACTGTCAACGAGTAAAAAGTTATACGTGTTTAAAAAAGGCGGTTTTGACTAAAATGGGCAGTTTTGGAAATGGGCAGTTTTGCCCCTAAAGTATAATGGATGTCTAACTCGCATAGTCTTGCGTATGTGATCTTGTGTAGTATTTTAATCGATTATTGGGACAAAAAGAAGAGTATATTAGTATAAAAAAAAAATTTGTTTACGTTTTCGGGGTGTTTCACTTGCATACCGTACTTTAGGTTTCATGGTTTTTAGGAAAAAGTATTGGTTTAAGTTGGATTTCAAACTTGCCTTTCTCAATACAATTAACAAATCCCTAGGTTTTCGTAAATGATCATTTAGCCTATAGCCTATCTAATCTAATCTAATCTAAACTAAAACAACTAATTAAAATGCTGACGGCTTTTTACAGAAAGTCAAACCCAGACCATGTCGGAAAATGCTATGGTAGCTCACATCGTATTTAATCGTTTACCGATGTTTCCGTTGTGAGTTTAGTTGCTTCGCGATGTTTACATGATAAGTACATTGTGATCGGAAGTGTACAATACTCATGGCAAGTCCACGTAATCACATTGCATTTTATAATGCTTGCATGACGTTACAATTAAAAACATAGTTTTTACACAGATAACTATTGACCGAGTATTGAGGTTGGCGACTCCTCTTTACAAGGTTACAATCACGTTTGTTAATCGAAAGGCGAATGTAAGTTTTAGGTTTAAAATCACAAGATAAGTCCGTTCACAAAGTTTCCAATTTTAATAACGTCGATTCATAATACAACTACCTTCGGTCGTTACCGGCTTCCATATATTTGTACTATGCTCAAAAGCATTTCCAATACTATACCGAGTAATCAGTCGAATCGGGGCCATCGTATTATTTCACGACGTATTTAAAGTCATCCCACAATTATATATACTAACTACATCACAACAAATACAATAGTAATCTACTCGCTAATCATGGCATAAACGATATCTAACATAATTAAAGCAAACATATTTAATTAAGATAGATAAGGATAGAAATAACCGAGATTAATATGCGAGAAGGAATAGACTTGAATTAATGAGCGTAACTCCAAGCGTACACCAAAGATTACAAAACGTTCCTAGCTTTCTTTCTACTCTAAACAACGTGATAAACTAATCTAATGCTAAATTTAAAGTAAGAAAGTAGAGTGAGAAAGTAAGAAAGTAATATGACTAGTGCATATGGGACATTTTAAAATGGAGCCTTAAGCCTCCTATTTATAGGTGAGTTTTGGCTCACATTAGCATCAAGAAGTGCATGTTAGTAAAAGGTAGCCAAAAGGGTGCACCAGGTACCGTACAACACGAAAAGTAAGCGCACCGGGTACTGTACAACACGAAAAGTAGGCGCACCAGGTACCAAAAGTTGCCAAAAATGAAAACCGATGCGGGGCAAGGGTGGCCGGCGGCGGCCCTGAGGTGGCCTGTGGTGGTGGTGACGTGGCCGGCGGCGGCTGGCCAACCCCCGCCCCGTTTCGCCGTCTTTTGCTTCGTTTCTCGATTAGTGTGTGTTTTCTTCGTTATAAGTCCGTTTGCATCGATTATTTTTTTGTTGGATTCGTAATTCAAAAACGAAGATTTTGACATAGGATAGGCCCTGAGATGAGGTCCCTAGCTCCAGATATTGCGTACGAATCATTTGGATCTTCCGGCGGGCGTAGAATCTTCATTCTTTATCCGTTTTAGTTGATTCTTCTTCTGTTGGATTCGTATTTTGAAAACGAACATCTTGGACAGAATGGATGTTGGTGGAGGGCATTTTAGTCTTGAAATCTCATTTTGATGCCTTGAATCTTCAAACGTGTGTGGAATCTTCGTTTTTCATTCGTTTTGCTTGATTTTTATCGTGCAACCTTGTTTTGACCATCTTGGCATAATGTTACTGATTTGTGCTATATTTGAGTGAAAATTCCAAGGATCGTTCTAGAATGAGAGAGATATCGGTAGTAAAAACCTGACTTTTTACGCGATATCAAGTATCCCACACTTAGAACTTTGATTGTCCTCAAGCAAACTCATTTTCAACATGGTTAAAGATAAGTGGATAATGAAATTTTTTAAGACGGAATTCTTTACTACATAGGGTTTTTGAAAAAATAAAGATATTTGATTTTTTTGAAAGCAAGGTTGTAATCTTTAGGAGCATGCTTTTGATCTTTGATCTTTGATACATGACTAGGCGATCCTCTCAAGGTGGTCACTCCAATCACTCAAAGTGTTTAGGGTTTCCTATTCTAGTATTATCAATCACTCAGAACACCAGTCATGCATCGTTTATCGTCATAGGCTTGATCGAGAATCAAATCGTTACCTTTGGGTGAGCGTGAAGTCGATCTAGCCACAATCATTCTAGGGGAGTGATGTAGGGTTTTGGAGTGAGGTGTTGGTGATGTGAGAAGGGGTTTTGTTGGGTTTTTCATAGGTTTTCTTTTTGGTGAAGCGGAAAGCTGAAATTTTTGAATTTTTGGGAGGATTGACACATTTTTCTTTAGGGGGGAGTCTTCTTCTCCATTTGACTTTCTTTTCTTCGAGTTTTCTTGGGTAATTTTGACTTCGTATCCTTGTAGCTTTTCTTCTTTCATCTTTGAAACTATTTATGAAGTTTGCGGGATGCTTTTTGAGTAGGTACGGGATGACGTGTTTATTTGGGGGTGTATAAAAGGGTTCAAGAATGATGTGATTCGATCTCCTTTTTATTCGCTAGTTTGGCTTCGAAATGCATTACAGGAGCAAGTTCTGATTCTAAACGCATACTTCGGCACACTCAAGAATAGAAAAAGTGAAGCATTAAAAGTGAATGCTTTTCATATGGCTCAAGATACCTCACGAATCGAAAGTTGGTTTGTTGTGTGCTTAGTCATGCGATGCTCTTTATGGGATTTTTAAACCTGTTTTTCAAAATAATTTGTATTTTATTTTTTCAAAGTAAATCATTCCTTAAAATTTTTCATTTTCAACATATTTTTAACTTAATTTTGAAAAATTTTGTTTACTTTTATGGAGAAGCAAGGTCCTATAAAGAGCAACGATTTTAGGATCAAGCATATACCAATGTCCATTTAATAGTAGTGCAACTACAGCTATCCCACACTTAAAGGAACATCGTCCTCGATGTTATACTAAGCTCTGAATGGGGTAAAATCCCACACTTAGGGTTTTAAACATCTAAGACTCATTCTTTCAGTGTGCTTGTTGGGTTTGAATCCCACACTTAGTGATAAGCATAATGGATATGGCATATTTAAAATGAATGAAAGAGATGGCATAGAAGTACTCCCCGGTAGTTGTAGTATTCCTTTGGTTGCATCTGCCGGTCTTTGTCTTCTTTGGTGCATTCTTGATCAAGTCTTTTTGTGATTGGTCTCGTGAGTGTGAACACGTCGGATATACTATTCTTTGGTTGTTGATGCTTCCTTGCAGGCTGGAGCATTCTTTGTATGATCCGAGTGTGAAAGATAGTCGGAGATTTCATCACTTCTTGGAAAGTAAAATTGCATAAATGTAAAAACACGGGTTGCCTCCCGAGAAGCGCTCTTTTAAAGTCGAGAGCTCGACTTAGTCCTTTTCTTCTTCAGATGATGCTTGATGCATCCGTAGTGGTGGCGTGGTCACTGTGGTTTCTTGGTAGAGAGTATCGTGGTGGATAGTATTGTAGGAATTGCTCTATCATGTCAGCAATGAGAGTTGGTGGGTTGGTGGATAGCATTCTGAAGCTTTTGAAGTGATCGGTGGCGAGTCGGTCGAGGATTGCCATTCCATAGCAGATGTATCGAACTGCCCTTGTGACTGGTCCGTTAGGGTCAATTCGAGTGCAGGTGTAAGTTCGAACGATTTCACGCTGTGGGTGGTTTCTTCCTATCGAGGCGATTAAAGCCATGAATTCGGTTTTCACTTCTTCAAAATCATTAGCCCAAGGGTCTCCTCCGAAAGATCTGGTTGCTTGGCACACTTGTCTGATTAGTTGATGCTGTTCGCGGTTGAAAGGAAAATCCGAGTCGGTGAAGATGCAAATTAACTTGCTGAATATCTCGCGATATCCATTTCGATAGACGTCAAGTTCTACGTCTTCTTCTTGGTACATTCCACGCAGTCGGGTAGTCACATAAGTGGCTAAATTGATTTGCGACATGTGCGGGATGAATCTCGATACCTCACGAGTTTCCTCTTCATAGGTTGGCTCGTTCAGCTCATTAATTATTAGTTCAACGTGGTGCCCAATGGTGGATTGAATGACGATCCTGCAGTTCTCTGATGCTGTGAGGTGCTCTCCAGTTTCGATGAGATCTAGAAGAGTTCTAAGATCTCCCACCATTCTGATGTCGGCATAACTTCTTGGGTTCCCGGTGGATCTTTCCAGATTGGTTCTCGTTGATGCAAGAATAGCCTTTTGACTTGATGAGTACGGAAAAGCTGATCCGGCTAAGGCACAATATACTTTTTGGTATATTCGCCTTTGGTTTCCGTAGAATTCAATTTCTCCCATTGGGTAGTTGGGTCTTTCTCGCTGTCGAGCTTCTCTGGTAAGTTGTTCTTGAAGCAGGTCAGAGAATGCTCGAATATTTCTCCGAAGAGTGCTAGGCTCTGGTTCTCCATAATTGGCGAGGTATGAATCGTAGTCTCGTATGATTGCCCTTATCATGTGTCTCTGGGCGGTGTTGTAGTCATTGGTTGACTCTTTGATGGCCTCCACGATGATTCGGACATCGTCGTATTCTTCAATCATCTCGATCATGTCCTGATGACTCTCTAGCAGAGGAATTTCTAGTCTCTCAGTTGTGACGGCAGGGGAATTTGGTGGAGCAAGAGGAGGTTGTGGAATAGAGCGTTCATCAAGAGTGATGTTGACGTAGTCGTCATCACATTCACTATTGCAGTTGGAGTCTTTGTCACGTGAATCGGGAAATTGGTGGAGTTCTTCGTTTGAAGGTGCGTTGTTGAAGGGTCGAGAACTATCGATTTCGATGGTTCGGACTTCAGTTGTTATGTCATGGAGGTTCTCTTCGGCAAAGCTTCCTGGTTGACGTGCCTTGTATGCTGAAATTCTCTGTAGTAGTTTGGCATACTGGTTTGGGTGTGGTGATGATCGGAGTCCTTCTTCAAAGATTTCTATGTCTCGGAGTCGGGTTCTGGTGAAGGGTTTTTATGGATCGAGATAGGAATTTAGGATGTTTCCCATTCTTTTAAGATGAGAGGATCTGAGCTCTTGACGGATGACTCCGTAATCAACTGATTCTTCAGATGAAGAGTAATCATCGCAGTTTTGTATTCTTTTAACTTCGGCCATTTGTGGCGAATCAGTGTGATCTTCATCTTCTTCCATTTCTTCCTCTTATGGTTCTTCTTCTTCCTCCTCAGGATCAGATTCAATTTCTTCATCTGCTTTCTCGTATTCTTCCTCTTCCGGGTCGTATTCAGTGTCAGAAATGAGAACTGATGATCGGGTGAATTGCGGTTCCTCCTCTGGTTCTAATTCATCATCGGAACAGACTTTTCCTGTGGATATAGCACAACATTCTTCCTCTTCTGGGGTGCATTCCGGTTGGTCGATCTTGTAAGTGATGCTTTCACCATGCGATCGTAAAACAATCGTGTGGTTATACACATCAATCACTGCTCTAGCTGTATTCATGAATGGTCTTCCAAGGATAATTGGGATGTTTATGTCCTCGTGGATATCCATTACCACGAAATCCGTTGGAAAGAAAAATTTGTCAACTTGAACAAGGACATTCTCATCTATTCCCTTGGGGTATCTAACAGATTAGTCGGCTAGCTGGACGGTCATCTTAGTGGGTTTCAAGTTTTCAAGTTCTAGCCTCTTAAACAGGGAGTAGGGCATAAGGTTAATGCTGGCTCCTAAGTCGGCTAAAGCGCTCATATTTCCGGAATTGTAGATAGAACAAGAGAGTGTGAATCTACCAGTATCTCCTAATTTTTCGGGAAGGCTATTTTTAAGTAGGGCTGAAGTTTCAGAACTAAGGGAAATGTTGTTCACTTCAGGCAATTTATCTTTGGTGGATAGCAATTTTCTAATATACTTATTACGACCAGGAACTCTAGACATGGTATCAAGGAACTTTCCATCTAACTTAAAGGATGACAGTTTCTTAGGTTGAACTTTAAGTCTAGCGGGGTAAGGGATTCTAACCTCTTTGTTCATTGTTTCCACAGCTGGTATCTTGACCTTTGATTCTTCCTTTACTGGAACAGCAGCAGGTGGAGTAGTAGCTGCTTCCTTTGGTGTTGTAAGTTGCTTTGCTTCCTCAACATGCGGATTTTGAACTGTGTTGCTAGGCAAACTTCCTCGGGGTCTATTCTCAAGACGTTGTGCCAATTGTCCAATTTGAGCTTCCAAATTCTTTAGCACAGCCAATTGATTTCTCATAAAGAGGTCGGCTTGATCTTGTCTAGCGGACGTCTTTTGGTTGAGCAGGTGTTGACCTTGCATGAATTGGGTGAAGGCGTCGTCTGAACTTGAAGCTGGGGCATTTGTCTTGGTGGTTTGTTCAGTGGTTTGGTTTGTGTCGGAAGTGGGTGCAGGAAGTGCAAGGGGTTGATTATAAGAAAGTTGTGATTGTTGTTGGTAGGGTGGATATCTAGGTGGGTATCGGGGTTGGTATGGTTGTTGGTTGTTTCTCGGCGGAAAGGGAGGTCCTCTAGGTTGGTTGTTGTTGTGGTTGAAACCGGGTGGTCGAGCTGGAAACTGAGCATAGTAGACGGTGCCATCTGCTTCTTCGTATTCAACTTGGTATTCTCCAGATGGTTGCGGGTTGGTGCAGTGTTGACAGACTTGCACTTGGTGTACTTGGTGCTGTTGTTTCTTAAGTTCTCCAAATTGTTTGACGAGCGAGTCCATTTTCTCTGTTAGTGCCTTAATTGCTTCAAGGCTCCTTTGAATCGTTCCCATGCGATATATAATGACTCATCAACAGCTTGTCGAAAGTTCATGATGTCATTTCTGAGTTTGGTTTGTTTAGAAGGCGGAAAGTACTTGGTTAGGAACTTTGTCGCCATCGCAGTCCATGAAGGGATAGAGCCGGTCTCTAGACCTTCAAACCATGTTTGCGCATGATGGGTGAGCGAATAAGGGAAAAGGTATAAACGGATTGTGTCTTGACCAATTCCGTTTTGCTTGTAGGAATTTGAGAGAGAGATGAACTTGTCGAGGTGAGAGTTTGGGTCATCACTGGGCAATCAATGGAATTGACAGTGGTTTTGGATTAGTTGGATGATGTGGTGTTTAAGCTCGAAAGATTGACCAGGGGTTTCGGGGTAGAGAATTGGTCCTCCTCTTCCTTCGATAGAGGGTTTGCTATTGTCAGCGAGAGTGATGCGTTCAACCATTGCTTGCTTAAGTGCAGATTGCTTCTTTTCTCGTCGAATAGTGCGTATTATAAGTTCTGGATCGGAAAAGTTAAACAGTGGTGCAGATCTAGGGGAACATGTCATACACTAAAAGAAAAGATCATAAAGAAAATAAACAATAAAGGAAATGTTTTTGTGTGTTTTTTTTTTTAGAAGGTTTTATCCTAAGGGTTTACTAGATTTGGGATTGGTTGGGCCTCTGTATCGGACAGTTAGTCTCCCCGGCAGCGGCGCCAAAAACTTGTTGACGATGTCAACGGATGTTTAAAAATTTATAATTGCTGGGGTCTAAGTTTAACTTACTAGTACCGAACCAAAGGGTTAGTAGGTGGTAAGTTGGACCTAGAGTCGTTCTTAAAGAGAAACTGAATTGAAACGGAGGTGATCCAATCAATCTTTCTTTTCTAGTAAATGTTATAAAAGAGTGCGTTGGGGGTTTTGGTTCAGTTAATTAAGTAAACTAAATAAAGCGAATAAAATGTAATAAGTTGTCAGATAATGCAAAGTAGTATTTGTTGTGAGTTCGTTAGTTAATAATCATGGGATGATGACTCTTACGGGAAAACGATTAGCTAAATTGGGTTGCTTATAAGATTCATTAACTTATGGTATAACCAATAGATTCCTCATTAGTCGGTTATCAACTAATATGTCACGTGTGACACTCCTCCAAATTAGGTATATAATTATACTTAATTACATGCATTTCTTACGCTAATTCCCTGCGATTGTTTTAAACTAAACTTATGATGTGATGTCAGTCTAGCGAGCCCAAAACAATAATACAAAAAGTATTACATGATACGTAGTTATTGATAAATTACGTACGAACGTATCGGAACTAAGCCGACAAAAATAATTAACCAGATTTGGTAACATGAAATAATTAATAATTCGATTATTAATTACGAGTATTTATATATCTATAACATATAGATAAAATGGTTCAATTATACGTTTAACATAAAACGTATTATATAACGAACAGAAACAATTCTAAAACGTACCTAAAAGGTCAAAATCTGAAAAATGTTATCTGTCTAGTACGTTTTCAAGTATTTAGAACATTACTTCGAAATATGAATTCGAAACTCAACTGAAATTTGGCGCTTATTTGGACGCGCGCAGTAAAATGTACAAAAATGTACTACTATCAAAAATAATGATAACCTCATTTTTCTGAAAATATATTACGAACCAGGAGATCACCTACAAAATAAAAATATAAAAAGTTTATTTTTATATTGCTATAATTATACCCGTACTCGAAATTGTGGTACCACAAACCGACCACCTAACTCAATAATTGAGCAGAGCCATATCGTTTGAATTATAATACTCGTTCCCTCCCCCATTTCTTTCTTCTGATCATCAACACACACACACCATATTCATCATCATCAATCCATTTCTTTTTCACAAAAATTTAACAAGATCAGAAGAGTAACAACATCAGGAAGTGGAAGTAGAACACCAAGGCCAGGAGCATCAAACTCATCATCATCTCCATCGTTCTTCATTTTCATTTGCTTCTCATTGTAAGGAAAATACTCACTCTTTGATTTCTATGCTTAAAATTCGTTATATAACATGTAGATACACCATAATCTAAACACATAACTTGATAGATCGATGATTTTGTTGACGAACACGAAATGGGTTTTATGAACCCAAAACTTGAATCCATGAATTGCATATATAGAAGTTGTTATAAAAGTGATATAACGATGTATATTGAAGATGCTAAGCACCTAAGTACTAGTACCATTCGAAATCTAGCGAAAACATGTTGCGATTTCGAGTTTCGTACTGAAAAATTTAGGCAGAGCGCTGGCCTGGAGTACTAAGCCGATCGGCTGGATCAAAGCCGAACGGCTGTCAAGTAAAAGCCGATCGGCTGGCTGCTAATCCGTGGGCCGGGCTAATTTTTGTTGGATCGAATTAGATAATGGGCTAAATAAATGGACTGGGCCGAATGGGGGAGAAACCGATCTGCTAACCCAAACCGATCGGCTAAGAGGTAAGCCGAACGGCTGGCCCAAGCCGATCGGCTGGGCTGGGCTGGGCTGCAGACTGGGCTTTAGTCGCGAACTGGGCCGGACGTTTATTGGATTGAGACTTTGGGTTTGGACCGAGAACCTTAAAAACAAATAAATTAAATTAAATAAACGGGCCATTTGGGTCAAAACTTGTTAATGGATCAAACGGGTTATGTAATGATATATTGATGATATAAATATAAATTCGAGACCCGAATGATGTATCCGGAAACTCAAGTTGACAAATGATAGATATGTATATGTGACGGGTCATGCAAATGTTTATATAAATACGACGGTTGAAAGGTAGCGACTTATATATGTATACGGACTTATATAAATAAAAAGGAGTGTGTATGACATATACTTTGAGATGAGACGGACAATAATATGTATATCCAAGAATATATATATACACTCAACTATATAAGTATATACATTTATATATATATATATGCTATTTCGAGTGATTTGACAAACGAACACAACATGGAAAATATCATCCATTTTCAACAACGATCATCAACGACGTACACAAAACTTAAGAAATTGATAAATTCTTCAAACAAACAAATTATTAACATAAGTGAATAAAGTACTTATGGTTAATACAATATTGTGTATAGGTTGACTACATTTGGACTTCGTTATCATTTCTCGCTAGCATTCACATCCGAGCACCTACTGTGAGTTCACAAACCCCTTTTTCACTGTTTTAATGCTTTTAAAACCTCGGGGTGGAAAACATAGAAATCGTATGTATGACTGCATGCGACACTGATTTGAATACTGTATGTATTTACTTGATTTGGCTTATGAAAGGATATTTCATACTTGAACTGTTTGTGAAAGGGTATTTCACACAACTATTTGAACTGTGTTTTATGAAATGTTTTCATAACTATTTTGGGAATTTAGGCAACGAATCTTGGTACAGATCTAGGCTGAACGATGTAGTGCATAAAAGACCTTATGGCTACAGACTATAACCATTAGCTAGGTGACTCTAGCCACTGAGTATACGGATAGTACTATCGCCGTGACGACCCTCCTACGGATTTGGGAGCGTATACTTAATTGTCCAGCATGGCAAATAACAACAGATTAGGGTTGTGGTTTGGTTATAGGGTTAGATCGGGTTACCTTACTTGACAGGTTTAGCTCACCTTTCAAGGGATCACCGTCTAAATATTCCCACACACAAAACTACTGTTTAGGAAGTGATTTCCTACGTATACTATATTGGAAATGTTAATCTTGATTTAGGTTAACCTGTGTTTCCTACTGATAACTGATTTAGGGAAATGTTATTTGTTAATAACTTGTGTTTCCTACTTGACAAACAACACTTAATTGGAAATGTTATTCTTAAATGATTAACTTGTGTTTCCTACATAACAAACAAACTTGTGAATTCACTCAACAATTTTGTTGACGATTTACTCTATGTTTTTCAGGGAATTAGCAGCGTAAGTAAGATCTGCATGCATATCAGGACGGACTACCCTGGACTTATTAGGATGCCACTACTTTTGGGACACTTAGATTTCCTCTGTATAACTGCAACTACTGCAGTCATACCTATGAAATCTACTTTTGATATTATGTATTTTATGAAATACTGATTTCAACTACTACTATTGCTGTTACTACTTTTTCAAAGTGGTAATCTGTTGTAAAACTTTAACTAATGGCATCTTAATCTACTTCGTTCTGCGATAATCATATGCTCTGAGTATGTATGTATTTGTTGGTTGTTATTACTGCTCGCACCCCCGCCACGTCACTAAGCTTCCGCAAACCACTCTATGTAATTACTGTTTGGCGGGGTGTGACAGACTTGGTATCAGAGCCATTGGTTATAGCGAACTAGCAGTCTTTAAGTGACTTGGAACCTTAGAGACCTAGACTATAGCCTTGGCTAGAACATTTGTGCATTCATGCATACATACTTTGCATACAACTAACATACGACTGACACGCCACACCCAATTTCTTTTGTCACAGTATGTCTAGTTAATCACTTTACCATGTTTATGCTTCGGATGAAGAGCCGACCGAGGCTACTTTTGAGGGTCCCGCGATCACTGTAGAGGATGAGTCATCCGTTCATCTGAGAGCCATGTCTGTTGACACTAGTGATGCTTACTTAGTACCACCTCCGACCGCACCTGTGGTCACTCCTACCTCTACACCACCTGTTGCGAGTACCTCTCGTGTGCCTGTACCTAGGATGACAGCTAGGATCTGTGTTCGGGATTTTCCCAGGGGACCACTCGCACCGCGCGATAAGGCGCCAGTGACTGAGCCTGAGGTTCCAGTTGTCGAGCCGCCACAGAAGAGGCTCCGACCTTCTCATCTGGACTGGATGCCTCGAGTATTGAGAGAGTGGAGATCACTAGAGGGTATTCCCTCGACCTTTGAGATTGGAGAGTCCTCCCACTCACCACCATCTGCATCTCTCACTGGTGAGCCTCTGGAGCTCACTGTGCCTACCCTTGTGGCTGTGGTCCACACCGTGTTTAGGATATCCTCTAGCAGGAGCAGAGATGTGATGGAGCTACTGAGCGATGCCTCCCGCACTGACATGGATATGGCTATGCTCCATCAGAGGATGGATTTTGTGGAGACTCACCGTCAGACAGACTGGCAGAGTCTAGCATCCACCCGTGCACACGTTGCAGCTTTAGAGAGGCGTGCTAGGGTGTCAGAGATTGTAGCTAGTGTGTGTGTGATGACTGCAGCAGTGATGGTTGCGGTTAGGATGTATTTACCATGGTTCCGTTAGGCCTGTGTATGGCGGTTTGTGCCTACACTAGATTATACTACTACTTTTGATTTACACGTATGTATGTACTAGGTGTGTACTAGCTGTATGTTGGATGGAACTTTGTTAGTAGAATGGGTTCATGTATAGAAAACCCATTACCTTTTGTATAACGCTAACCATTGATGGGTATATTAGAAATCCCATCTCATTTTGTACTAAACTAATGTAACAGCGTTATGACTTTTAGTATATATTGTATGTTTGGTGTACATCCCGTGTTCGTTATACCTATTATCAACCATATTATTTCCTCTTACAACTGTCGACTTGTGATTTAAAACTATACTTTATCGATAACTTTGTAATCAATTCTTGTAAACCCTGAAACATATTGCACCTTGGTGATTGATTATTCTTGAGAACCTCTGAAATTAACGGTGCTAAACGACAATGAAAAGAAATATGTATTTGACATTATATAATGACGCCTGGCCAACGTGATTATATTATGCTAGGTACATGTGGGTGTTTCAAAGTTGTAAGGCACGTGTTGTAAAACCCTGTTCATTCATCTTTTCATGTCATTCATTTCTATCAAATGTGAATCTTTAATCTATTCACATTCAATATCTCAACATTAACACTCTGCATTTTATTCATCGCAGAGCTGAATCATGCCTCCCAAACGACGAGTCACTAGAAAAAGTCAGAAGACGACTACGCCTCCACCACCACCCACTGAAACCACCGAACAAATGATCGCACGAAGAATAGCTGAAGGTATTGCTGAATATGAGGCAAGCCGTAGTCGCGAACCTGGAGTTAACAACAGTGGATCTACCCCTGTTAATACTGAGACACCTGTGAATGCTCGCAAAGGGTGTTCATACAAAACATTTCAGGCTTGTAAGCCGATTTCTTTCCGTGGCACCGAGGGTGCAATTGGTATGATTCATTGGATAGAGAAAACTGAATCGGTATTGGACATTAGTGACTGTTCACCTGACTGTATGGTGAAGTATGCAACTTGCACTTTGGCTGACAAAGCGCTCACTTGGTGGAACAGTCAGATCCAATCACTTGGTCGACCAGCTGCTTATTCAATGTCATGGGAAACATTTAAGAATTTGATATTGGAGGAATTCTGCCCTCGCAGTGAGATGCAGAAAATAGAAACAGAGTTGTGGAACATCACCATGATTGGTGCTGATATTACTGGGTACACCACTAAGTTTCAGGAACTTGCACGTCTAGTGCCACACATGGTGACACCCGAGTATAAGCGTATCGAGCGCTACATATACGGTTTGGCCCCACAAATTCGCAGTCTGGTGACATCATCTAAACCAGACACTTTCAGGAGTGCTGTTACTCTAGCACAAAGTTTGACCGATGAGGCGGTCAGGATTGGGACAATGACTAAGAAAGCTGTGTCGGGAAAAAGTGAACCGAACAGTACTGATGTTAGTAATTCTGGTGGTGCAAAGCGAAAGTGGAACGGTAGTGATGCTGATCGCCAGGGTCAGCAAAACAAGAAATCTTCTGGAAATGCGAAAGCATATGTTGCCACCACTACTGAATCGAAACCATACCTGGGTAACAAACCCAAATGTGATAAATGTAACCGACACCACGAAGGTGGGTGTGGGTATTGTGGAAACTGTAGGGCATGGGGACATAGAACTCGAGACTGCAAAACTAACCCTCCCCCACGGGCAAACACTGAGCGTCAAAACCAGGGATGTTTTGAATGTGGTGAGCAAGGGCACTACCGCAACCGATGCCCTAAGCTCAACAACAACAACCAAAACCGCAACAACAACAATAACCGCGGTAACAACAATAACCGAGCCAACAACATCAACAATCAACCGGCTGAAGGAAGGGCATTTGTGATCGGAGCACAAGAGGCACGCCAGGACCCAAACACCGTCACTGGTATGTTTCTCGTAAACAACCACTATGCCTCTGTGTTAATTGATTCGGGTGCTGATTTAAGTTTTATGTCTACTGAGTTTAGACCACTATTAGAACTTGAATCCCGTAAATTAGACAACAAGTATACCATAGAATTAGCCGATGGTGAGTTGATCGAATCAGGAGAAATAGTACCGGGATATACCTTGGAGTTAGAAGGTCATCTCTTCGAAATAGACTTGCTACCGGTTAAGTTGGGAAGTTTTGACATTGTAGTCGGTATGGATTGGTTATCTAAGAACCGCGCCGAGATCATATGTCATGATAAGATGGTTCGCTTACCGTTACCGATAGGAGAAACTTTAGTGATTCAAGGTGAGAAACGAAAGAGTGCCACAAAAATGATTTCGTGCTTGAAGGCCAGTAAATATCTCCGAAAGGGGTACCAAGCATTTCTGGCACACATTGTAGAAAAGAAATCCGAGGAACGACGTATAGACGAGGTACCTATTGTACGCGACTATTCAGGAGTGTTCCCTGATGAGTTGCCGGGATTGCCACCCCCACGACAAGTTGAGTTTCACATTGACCTGGTGCCAGGAGCCGCACCTATCGCACGTGCACCTTATCATCTAGCTCCCTCGGAAATGCAAGAGCTATCCACACAATTGCAAGAACTTCTAGACTTGGGATTCATCCGTCCGAGCTTTTCACCTTGGGGAGCTCCGGTTTTGTTTGTTAAGAAGAAGGATGGATCTATGCGAATGTGCATCGACTACCGTGAGCTGAACAAGGTAACTATCAAGAACCGATACCCGTTACCACGCATTGACGATCTGTTTGATCAACTGCAAGGGTCAAGTTATTATTCAAAAATTGACTTACGATCTGGTTACCATCAACTTAAGGTACGGGAAGAAGATGTACCGAAAACCGCGTTTAGGACTCGATACGGTCATTACGAGTTCCTAGTCATGCCTTTTGGACTGACCAACGCACCAGCAGTATTCATGGACTTGATGAATAGAGTATGCAAACCCTATCTGGATAAATTCGTCATTGTGTTTATTGACGACATCTTGGTATACTCACGAACGAAAGAGGATCACGAGCAACATCTGAAGCTTGTCCTCGAACTACTACAAAAAGAGAAGCTTTATGCAAAGTTCTCTAAGTGCGAATTTTGGATAAGAGAGGTTCAATTCCTTGGTCATGTGATAAATGACAAGGGAATTCACGTAGACCCATCCAAAATTGAGGCAATCAACAACTGGGAAGCACCGAAAACCCCAACTGAAGTACGACAATTTCTTGGTCTAGCTGGCTATTACAGGCGATTCATCGCAAACTTTTCGAAGATAGCCCAGCCACTTACCACATTAACTCAAAAAGACAAGAAATTTGAGTGGAATGAGAAACAAGAGAATGCATTTCAACTATTGAAACAGAAACTGAGCAGCGCACCCATACTATCACTACCCGAAGGAGTAGATAACTTTGTTGTTTACTGTGATGCGTCGCATTAGGGATTGGGTTGCGTACTGATGCAAAACGAAAAGGTCATTGCTTATGCATCTCGACAACTAAAAGTGCATGAGAAAAACTATACGACTCATGATTTGGAATTGGGAGCCGTTATTTTTGCACTAAAGATCTGGAGACACTACCTATACGGTACAAAGTGTACGATCTTCACTGATCATAAGAGCCTCCAACATATATTCGACCAGAAAGAACTTAACATGAGACAAAGACGTTGGGTCGAATTACTTAACGATTACGACTATGAAATAAAGTATCACCCGGGTAAAGCTAACGTTGTAGCAGATGCCCTGAGTCGTAAGGAACGAATCAAACCTCGAAGAGTTCGAGCCTTGGGATTGACAATCCACTCGAATCTCATTACTCAAATTCACGATGCACAAGAAACTGCTTTCACTCCCGAACGTCTTAAGGATGAATCCTTGAAGGGAATGGAAAAGCAACTCGAGAAAAAGGACAACGGAGTGTTGTACTTCATGAACCGAATTTGGGTACCATGCGTAGACGAGTTACGCAAGCTGATTTTGGACGAGACACACAAGTCCAACTACTCGATACATCCTGGTGCAGACAAGATGTACCATGACTTGAAAGGCTTCTACTGGTGGCCTGGAATGAAACGTGACATTGCCACCTACGTTAGCAAATGCTTAACTTGCTGGAAAGTAAAGGTTGAATACAAAAAGCCGTCTGGACTTTTGCAACAGCCTGAGTTGCCCAAATGGAAATGGGAGCAAATAACAATGGACTTCATTACGAAGTTACCTAGAACGGCATCTGGAGCAAATGCCATATGGGTGATTGTCGACCGATTGACGAAATCAGCCCACTTTCTTGCTATTAAGGAAACAGATGGAATGGAGAAACTAGCTAAAATCTATATTAAAGAGATTGTTTCTCGGCATGGTGTGCCGCTATCCATCATCTCTGACAGAGATGCACGATTCACTTCTCGCTTTTGGCAAACATTACAACATGCACTGGGTACTCGGCTTGATATGAGTACTGCCTACCACCCGCAAACCGACGGCCAAAGTGAGCGAACTATACAGACGCTCGAAGACTTGTTGCGAGCATGTGTGATAGACTTTGGAGGTAACTGGGATACCCACCTACCTCTAGCTGAATTTTCTTACAACAATAGTTATCACACGAGTATACAGATGGCACCTTTTGAGGCGTTATATGGACGCAAGTGCCGGTCACCACTCTGTTGGGCAGAGTTGGACGACAGACAACTATCTGGACCCGAACTTGTCCAGGAAACCACTGACAAAATAACTCAAGTGTTGAGTCGACTGAAAGCGGCACGAGATCGACAAAAGAGCTACGCTGATAACCGCCGTAAACCTCTTGAGTTTCAAGTAGGAGACAAGGTCCTACTCAAAGTATCTCCCTGGAAAGGAGTAGCACGATTTGGCAAACGAGGAAAGCTGAACCCACTATACATCGGACCATTTGAAATCCTTGCTAGGGTTGGTCTTGTCGCTTACAAGCTCAGACTACCGCAAGAACTTTGTAACATACACGATACTTTCCATGTCAGCAACCTCAAAAAGTGTCTTTCCGACGAAACACTTATCCTTCCTCCTGACGAGGTCTTCATTAACTCAAAACTAAACTTTGTGGAGAAACCTGTTGAAGTTATGGACACAAAAACGCAGAAACTTCGACACAAACGAATCAAACTAGTTAAAGTTCGTTGGAACTTGAAACATGGCCCAGAGTTCACCTGGGAACGAGAGGATGAAATACGAAAGAAATACCCTAACCTATTTGAGAGCGTGACCGAGACTCACGGCTCGACTTAAATCTCGGGACGAGATTTCACTAACGGGAGGAGAATGTGACACTCCTCCAAATTAGGTATATAATTATACTTAATTACATGCATTTCTTACGCTAATTCCCTGCGATTGTTTTAAACTAAACTTATGATGTGATGTCAGTCTAGCGAGCCCAAAACAATAATACAAAAAGTATTACATGATACGTAGTTATTGATAAATTACGTACGAACGTATCGGAACTAAGCCGACAAAAATAATTAACCAGATTTGGTAACATGAAATAATTAATAATTCGATTATTAATTACGAGTATTTATATATCTATAACATATAGATAAAATGGTTCAATTATACGTTTAACATAAAACGTATTATATAACGAACAGAAACAATTCTAAAACGTACCTAAAAGGTCAAAATCTGAAAAATGTTATTTGTCTAGTACGTTTTCAAGTATTTAGAACATTACTTCGAAATATGAATTCGAAACTCAACTGAAATTTGGCGCTTATTTGGACGCGCGCAGTAAAATGTACAAAAATGTACTACTATCAAAAATAATGATAACCTCATTTTTCTGAAAATATATTACGAACCAGGAGATCACCTACAAAATAAAAATATAAAAAGTTTATTTTTATATTGCTATAATTATACCCGTACTCGAAATTGTGGTACCACAAACCGACCACCTAACTCAATAATTGAGCAGAGCCATATCGTTTGAATTATAATACTCGTTCCCTCCCCCATTTCTTTCTTCTGATCATCAACACACACACACACCATATTCATCATCATCAATCCATTTCTTTTTCACAAAAATTTAACAAGATCAGAAGAGTAACAACATCAGGAAGTGGAAGTAGAACACCAAGGCCAGGAGCATCAAACTCATCATCATCTCCATCGTTCTTCATTTTCATTTGCTTCTCATTGTAAGGAAAATACTCACTCTTTGATTTCTATGCTTAAAATTCGTTATATAACATGTAGATACACCATAATCTAAACACATAACTTGATAGATCGATGATTTTGTTGACGAACACGAAATGGGTTTTATGAACCCAAAACTTGAATCCATGAATTGCATATATAGAAGTTGTTATAAAAGTGATATAACGATGTATATTGAAGATGCTAAGCACCTAAGTACTAGTACCATTCGAAATCTAGCGAAAACATGTTGCGATTTCGAGTTTCGTACTGAAAAATTTAGGCAGAGCGCTGGCCTGGAGTACTAAGCCGATCAGCTGGATCAAAGCCGAACGGCTGTCAAGTAAAAGCCGATCGGCTGGCTGCTAATCCGTGGGCCGGGCTAAGTTTTGTTGGATCGAATTTGATAATGGGCTAAATAAATGGACTGGGCCGAATGGGAGAGAAACCGATCTGCTAACCCAAACCGATCGGCTAAGAGGTAAGCCGAACGGCTGGCCCAAGCCGATCGGCTGGGCTGGGCTGGGCTGCAGACTGGGCTTTAGTCGCGAACTGGGCCGGACGTTTATTGGATTGAGACTTTGGGTTTGGACCGAGAACCTTAAAAACAAATAAATTAAATTAAATAAACGGGCCATTTGGGTCAAAACTTGTTAATGGATCAAACGGGTTATGTAATGATATATTGATGATATAAATATAAATTCGAGACCCGAATGATGTATCCGGAAACTCAAGTTGACAAATGATAGATATGTATATGTGACGGGACATGCAAATGTTTATATAAATACGACGGTTGAAAGGTAGCGACTTATATATGTATACGGACTTATATAAATAAAAAGGAGTGTGTATGACATATACTTTGAGATGAGACGGACAATAATATGTATATCCAAGAATATATATATACACTCAACTATATAAGTATATACATTTATATATATATATATATATATATGCTATTTCGAGTGATTTGACAAACGAACACAACATGGAAAATATCATCCATTTTCAACAACGATCATCAACGACGTATACAAAACTTAAGAAATTGATAAATTCTTCAAACAAACAAATTATTAACATAAGTGAATAAAGTACTTATGGTTAATACAATATTGTGTATAGGTTGACTACATTTGGACTTCGTTATCATTTCTCGCTAGCATTCACATCCGAGCACCTACTGTGAGTTCACAAACCCCTTTTTCACTGTTTTAATGCTTTTAAAACCTCGGGGTGGAAAACATAGAAATCGTATGTATGACTGCATGCGACACTGATTTGAATACTGTATGTATTTACTTGATTTGGCTTATGAAAGGATATTTCATACTTGAATTGTTTGTGAAAGGGTATTTCACACAACTATTTGAACTGTGTTTTATGAAATGTTTTCATAACTATTTTGGGAATTTAGGCAACGAATCTTGGTACAGATCTAGGCTGAACGATGTAATGCATAAAAGACCTTATGGCTACAGACTATAACCATTAGCTAGGTGACTCTAGCCACTGAGTATACGGATAGTACTATCGCCGTGACGACCCTCCTACGGATTTGGGAGCGTATACTTAATTGTCCAGCATGGCAAATAACAACAGATTAGGGTTGTGGTTTGGTTATAGGGTTAGATCGGGTTACCTTACTTGACAGGTTTAGCTCACCTTTCAAGGGATCACCGTCTAAATATTCCCACACACAAAACTACTGTTTAGGAAGTGATTTCCTACATATACTATATTGGAAATGTTAATCTTGATTTAGGTTAACCTGTGTTTCCTACTGATAACTGATTTGGGGAAATGTTATTTGTTAATAACTTGTGTTTCCTACTTGACAAACAACACTTAATTGGAAATGTTTTTCTTAAATGATTAACTTGTGTTTCCTACATAACAAACAAACTTGTGAATTCACTCAACAATTTTGTTGACGATTTACTCTATGTTTTTCAGGGAATTAGCAGCGTAAGTAAGATCTGCATGCATATCAGGACGGACTACCCTGGACTTATTAGGATGCCACTACTTTTGGGACACTTAGATTTCCTCTGTATAACTGCAACTACTGCAATCATACCTATGAAATCTACTTTTGATATTATGTATTTTATGAAATACTGATTTCAACTACTACTATTGCTGTTACTACTTTTTCAAAGTGGTAATCTGTTGTAAAACTTTAACTAATGGCATCTTAATCTACTTCGTTCTGCGATAATCATATGCTCTGAGTATGTATGTATTTGTTGGTTGTTATTACTGCTCGCATCCCCGCCATGTCACTAAGCTTCCGCAAACCACTCTATGTAATTACTGTTTGGCGGGGTGTGACATCACGAGGAACTAAGGTATCATGATTCTAACCAGACAGACAATGCTCAACTCTCCACACTCTCCTGTGAGGGAGTCAGTGGCCCATATTATTGAACGTATTCGCTCGTGGGCGAAGGAATAGAGTAGCAAGTCCATAACATATCTAGTCGTTCTTAATACCACAATGATTATGAATCCATTAAACAACTAACTTAAAACTTGTGTCCGGACTTATTTAATCAATTTCTATCCATGAAACTTAAGCGTGATAAACGAGGGAAAACATTTAGGTTTCTTGCATACCGTACTTTAGGTTTCATGGTTTTTAGGAAAAAGTATTGGTTTAAGTTGTATTTCAAACTTGCTTTCTCAATACAATTAACAAATCCATAGGTTTTTGTAAATGATCATTTAGCCTATAGCCTATCTAATCTAATCTAATCTAAACTAAAACAACTAATTAAAATGCTGACGGCTTTTTACAGAAAGTCAAACCCAGACCATGTCGGAAAATGCTATGGTAGCTCACATCGTATTTAATCGTTTACCGATGTTTCCGTTGTGAGTTTAGTTGCTTCACGATGTTTACATGATAAGTACATTGTGATCGGAAGTGTACAATACTCATGGCAAGTCCACGTAATCACATTGCATTTTATAATGCTTGCATGACGTTACAATTAAAAACATAGTTTTTACACAGATAACTATTGACCGAGTATTGAGGTTCGCGACTCCTCTTTACAAGGTTACAATCACGTTTGTTAATCGAAAGGCGAATGTAAGTTTTAGGTTTAAAATCACAAGAAAAGTCCGTTCACAAAGTTTCCAATTTTAATAACGTCGATTCATAATACAACTACCTTTGGTCGTTACCGGCTTCCATATATTTGTACTATGCTCAAAAGCATTTCCAATACTATACCGAGTAATCAGTCGAATCGGGGCCATCGTATTATTTCACGACGTATTTAAAGTCATCCCACAATTATATATACTAACTACATCACAACAAATACAATAGTAATCTACTCGCTAATCATGGCATAAACGATATCTAACATAATTAAAGCAAAAATATTTAATTAAGATAGATAAGGATAGAAATAACCGAGATTAATATGCGAGAAGGAATAGACTTGAATTAATGAGCGTAACTCCAAGCGTACACCAAAGATTACAAAACGTTCCTAGCTTTCTTTCTACTCTAAACAACGTGATAAACTAATCTAATGCTAAATTTAAAGTAAGAAAGTAGAGTGAGAAAGTAAGAAAGTAATATGACTAGTGCATATGGGACATTTTGAAATGGAGCCTTAAGCCTCCTATTTTTAGGTGAGTTTTGGCTCACATTAGCATCAAGAGGTGCATGTTAGTAAAAGGTAGCCAAAAGGGTGCACCGGGTACCGTACAACACGAAAAGTAGGCACACCGGGTACTGTACAACACGAAAAGTAGGCGCACCAGGTACCAAAAGTTTCCAAGAACGGAAACCGAGGCAGGGAAAGGGTGGCCGGCGGCGGCCCTGAGGTGGCCAGCGGCGGTGGTGACGTGGCCGGCGGCGGCTGGCCCACCCCCGCCCGTTTCGCTGTCTTTTGCTTCGTTTCTCGATTCGTGCGTGTTTTCTTCGTTATGCCTCCGTTTGCATCGATTCTTTTTTTATTGGATTCGTAATTCAAAAACGAAGATTTTGACATAGGATAGGCCCTGAGATGAGGTCCCTAGCTCCAGATATTGCGTACGAATCATTTGGATCTTCCGGCGAGCGTAGAATCTTCATTCTTTGTCCGTTTTAGTTTATTCTTCTTCTGTTGGATTCGTATTTTGAAAATGAACATCTTGGACAGAATGGATGTTGGTGGAGGGCATTTTAGTCTTGAAATCTCGTTTTGATGCCTTGAATCTTCAAACGTGTGTGGAATCTTCGTTTTTCATTCGTTTTGCTTGATTTTTATCGTGCAACTTTGTTTTGACCATCTTGGCATAATGTTACTGATTTGTGCTATATTTGAGTGAAAATTCCAAGGATCGTTCTAGAATGAGAGAGATATCGGTAGTAAAAACATGACTTTTTACGCGATATCAAGTATCCCACACTTAGAACTTTGCTTGTCCTCAAGCAAACTCATTTTCAACATGGTTAAAGATAAGTGGATAATGAAATATTTTAAGACGGAATTCTTTACTACATGGGGTTTTTGGAAAAATAAAGATATTTGATTTTTTTGAAAGCAAGGTTGTAATCTTTAGGAGCATGCTTTTGATCTTTGATCTTTGATACATGACTAGGCGATCCTCTCAAGGCGGTCACTCCAATCACTCAAAGTGTTTATGGTTTCCTATTCTAGTATTATCAATCACTCAGAACGCCAGTCATGCATCGTTTATCATCATAGGCTTGATCGAGAATCAAATCGTTACCTTTGGGTGAGTGTGAAGTCGATCTAGCCACAATAATTCTAGGGGAGTGATGTAGGGTTTTGGAGTGAGGTGTTGGTGATGTGAGAGGGGGTTTTGTTGGGTTTTTCATAGGTTTTCTTTTTGGTGAAGCGGAAAGCTAAAATTTTTGAATTTTCGGGAGGATTGACGCATTTTTCTTTAGGGGGGAGTCTTCTTCTCCATTTGACTTTCTTTTCTTCGAGTTTTCTTGGGTAATTTTGACTTCGTATCCTTGTAGCTTTTCTTCTTTCATCTTTGAAACTCTTTATGAAGTTTGCGGGATGCTTTTTGAGTAGGTACGGGATGACGTGTTTTTTTTGGGGTGTATAGAAGGGTTCAAGAATGATGTGATTCGTTGTATACTTTGTAACGTACGTTTCGTATGTTTTCGAGTTGTATCGTATATAAATATTCGTTGTTACTCTAAGTCGTTACTTGGTGGAAAAAGTGTTTTCAAGCTAACTGTGAATAGCGACACTAGGGGCGACACTCGGTAATGGTTGCGACACTGAGGTCAGTGTCGCAAAGTATGAATTTTAGGTATTTGGCGACACTCGAGTTAGTGTCGCTAGAGGCGACACTTGAATATGTAGCGGCACTCGGTTAAGTGCCGCTGGATGTGATTTTGTGAAAAATAGCGACACTCATGGTTAGTGTCGCAGGTAGCGACATTCGATTGGTGCGGCACTCAGGGTCAGTGTCGCAGGTAGTGAAGCCTTAGGTATGTTGCGGCACTTAAGCAAGTGCCGCTAGAGTGGTTGGCGACACTCAATCGAGTGTCGCAGATCTGCCAGATTTTAAGTTGCGTTTTTGTTGACTCGGTTAAACGTGCTCGGTTTGACCCGAAACTTTTACACGACACTTAAATATGTTTTAGGACTCATAAAAAGTAAGTTTTGCGTTTTATGAAAATCCCGAAAGTGTCATTTTTAACGCGAATTTAAAAACAGTCCCTGTGTTTGTTTGACAGATTTTTAACGTTTTTCGTGTCTCGTTTTAACTAGTCTAATGTCCAAGATAAAATCCGAGAAAATTCCCAGACCTTCTCCTATGTCTTAACTTGCTAACATAATTTTTCCATAATTTTTGGTGGTGTTTAAGTCGTCCAAATAAATGGTCAAATCGCCTGACGTCCAATTTTTGACGAATCCGGATACATGTGTGATCTTTTAATTACTAAGAAAAATCTACGTAACTTTACGAGGCGTAATTATACTACTCTGATAGTTAACAAAATTTGTAGTTTTCTAGGAAGAAACCTCATGTCGTTTTGAGTTGTGTAGCTAGAGTTATGGTCTCGCAAAGTTGATACAAGTTTCTGACCTACAGTTCAGATTGTCTATCTCTTTTTATAAATTCGTTTTCGGGTAGTAAACGGTGTCAAAAAATTACGAAACCACCAGGAAATGAAATTTAACTTCTTAAACTTATGTTTTATCTTTTGAACCGTTCATTTTCGTTGAGAAATGAGTTTGAAACATTTCTTAGAAGTCGAGCTTATTTTCGTCCAGGAAACTGTTTGTTTTATGTATATAAAAAACGTATTTCGACACTCGTTTTGGACATGTTCTTGTTAAGTGGAACTTATAGCATGTAAATAAACATCATCCAAGTAAAATAAAAGAGAAGTGATGTTCTTACAAGGATTTAGATGAAAAGGAGAAGAAAAGGAAGTCGTGAGCTCGTTTTCTGGCATTTTCTTGCAATTCTTGATGGCGGCTCAATGGCGGTTTATGGTGGTGTTATAGTGGTGTTATGGTGGTGTGAGGAAGGTGTTGGGGTTGCTCTGGTCGAAATTAGAGAGAGAGAAGAGAGAAGGTAGAGAAAAGATGGGAGGAAAAAGTGAAGAATAGGTGAAAATGATGAGGTATGGTATGTATGTGTGTGTAAGTAAATCATATGGTGAGGTATTGTGTGGTATGAGCGGATTTTCGATGGGTCCCATGGGGCATAGGTGTTTTAAATCTTGTTCCCAAAGGTGGGTCCCATTATTTGTATTTAAAAAATCAAAATGAAAATAAAAGATCAGAAACTCCATAACACTATACTGCCATAACACAGTGTTGCCACACCCGTACTCTATGTGGCCCATCTTATCCATCAAGCAGTGTTAATTCATTTTGGTTTTGGTTCACTGATGTCGCTTGTGAAAGCGCGTCTTGTTTTACAATTTATAAATAGAAATACCTAAATAATACTTTCAAGCAACCAGGCAAGAATACCCGATCATTTGTAAATATAGATTGGTAAGTCAAGTTCGAACACAGGGAAAAGGTGGAATATTTAATAATAGAAAATTAACAATTAACTAGAAAACAGTAAATAAGGGGTGCGTTTTAGTTCCGTGCGAACATTTTAGAAAACAATTGATTAAAATAAACAAACTTTAATAAAACTTAATTTAAAATTACCAATAAATATAATAATAAATCCTAATTGGAAGGAACAAGTAATTGTATAGTTAATGTCACTTAGATTCATATTTCCCGATTGATTACGTATTGATTATCTAATTGTGATTCCTTTAGATCAACTTAATACCAAATTCTTCAATGAATACTAAGTCGAATATGAACTAGCCAACGTTTCGGGTCCAACTAATTCCTATAATCTAGGGTCCAACATGAAACACTGGTTCCAATGTCACAAGATGATCAGTCAATTGTGTGCCTTTCCCTAAATTATGCATTAAACATTCACAACGCCTTATAATTAACTCTATTGGTATGACTCAACAATACCCAATAATTAACTTATTGTCTTGCTCATTTTAAAGTAAATTATTATTGTATACTCGACCTATCAGACTCAACGTATTTAGTGATAAATCAAAACCCTAAAGTTATGACCATCAATAGTTAATAACATTAAAGGAACTCAATCTCAACAACATTATTAACCACGTGAAGTAACAATAATAACTAGTTACCAATAAACAAGTGTCCACGAGCAATATAACCGTTTTCAATCAAATAACTTATTCAATACGCAATAACAATCGTTCCATAATCATAATCTAAGTTAAATAAACTACACAATCACTTTGGATATTCAATTCATCATCAAAACAGAAATATTCAGATTCATTATATCAAATTCTTCAATGAAAATAAAGAAACGAAATATACCGAATCGATTAACGATGAACTACGAAAAATTAGAGCGAATTATCCTCGTTCCTTGGCTTCCGTACCTCCAAACTAACCCTAAAATACGAAATTAAAACCCTAAAATACGTCTGAAACCGAAAGAAAACGAAAACCCTCTTCAAACTGTCGAAATAAGGTTTTTACGCGTTTTTATACTTCTATGATTTTTGATCCATACGGCGTATGGATTTCCATACGGCGTATGGATTGATTTCAAGCCCAGCCCAGACTCGCGTAACCTGGGCCTCCACTGCTGCAATCCATACGGCGTATGGATTCCATACGGCTTATGGATGCTTTTTCCAGCCGATTTCTTGACTTTTCTTATTTCATTCTTTTCTTCGACTTCGGCTCTCATTATTCTTCAAATATGCATCATTTAGCTCGATTATTGACTGTTTTCCGTTCCTTTTCCATAAACGCTCCATTTCCACATCTAATTGCAAATATGAACGAAATCAATATCTATTCTAAACAAAATGCAATAAAAACATTCAAGATTAGGGGTAAAATACTACTAAAATATAGTACTTTTGAGCGTTTATCAAACATCCCCCACTTGAATCCTACTTGTCCTCAAGTAGACTATCAATTCAAAAATCAACTTCTTGGGAAAACAGTCATCTCCATTAAACTAAACAACTAAAGTAGGAATTACACAACATCACCCGTCTTCAACCCAAATGTTTAAATTTAAAATTCTGTTAATTCTAAAAACAATTATTAAGAAACTATGAGATTTACAAAAACTGATCTACACATAGTGTTATTATTGTAAAACATCAAATAGTTCACAATGATTACTGATATTGTTATCCACTTAAACAATCTATAATTGAATATTCGAGCTCAACTTATTATTATTTATGTAAATATTTCCTTAGACTCCCAAAAACTATATACTTTCATACTCATAATATGCCAATATTACATATCTTGAAATTTAATCAAAACAATCATTTTTCAAATCAAGACAGAGGTGACAGGTCTGTGCATCAACACAACAAAGCAACATAACTTGATTTTGGTTTAGCAATGATGTTTTTAGTCAAACCATTGGTGACAGGTCTGTACCTTAGTACAACAAAGCGACTTAATTTGACCACATTTTAAAATTATGAGTTTTTAAACTCTTTTGCTCTTTTTCATTAAATATACTGACGGAGATCAGGTCTGTACTTTCGTACAACAAAGGAAACAACACCCAGTATATCCCCAAATGATTATTAATTAAATTCCCAAAAATATGGCATATCACACATTACTAATATGAAAATTAAGACATACGTCATACATAGCTAAAATTCATCTAAAAGAAATATTTACTCCTTAATTATCATTTCTTAACAGCTCAAACATTCTCATATAAATCGCCTATCAATACATCATATAATGAAGCTAAATAATATCTTTAATAGCTTAAGTTTTTAATTAAAAGTGTAGAAAATTTTAAATTTAACCTACAAAGTTACAAAATAATTATCCCTAGAAAACAAGAAATTTAAATGCAAAAATTTGGTTGAAGAATGGGCAACTCATAACCTCCTAGTTACTCACCTTAATAAGATAACTATTAACCAAATTACAAAATCATATACTTATTAACAGAATAATAATGTGGAAATTTCACTTCTTTTCTCTCCCATCCCCCACTTAAAGATGTACAATGCCCTAATTGTACAAATAATGACACTCTTAAAAGAAAACGGGAAAAAGAGAAAAGAACTTAGAACAGAAAAACTCCCCTGGAATAGTGTGCAGTTTAATGACAAGGATGATACGAATTTCCCACATCCTCTCGATTCAATTATTCGTTGCGCTGAACTTACTGCCAGCATGACACGTACTCACAACACAATTCTGAGGGAACAATCAACAAACATAATTAAACAATACCAAATAAAAACAACCGAATTAAAAACAACCAAACCTAAAACTACCAATCCAACATAATTAATAAAACCTACAAAATAAAAACAGTCATAATAATAATAATAATAAAACAATAATAATAATAGTGTCTGGAATCATAAACCAAATAGGATGAACATCATCCTAATCACTGTCGTCATCCTGGCGATACCGGTACTGATGAGAAGGCACTCCATACTCTGACTGCGATGGTGGTGGTGGTCGTGGCATGAACTCTGGTGGCATCTGGTACTGGAATGGCTGATATGTGGGTCCAGAAGGAAACTGACCAAACAACTGCTCAAACAAGCCATCCTGGTAGTCCAAGTGTGCACTGGTCTGATGGAAATGCTGTCTCTGCATCAGATCTATCTGATCAAACCTCTGAGTCTGCTGTAACTGCATCTGATGCATCTGCTGAGACAACTGATCAAACTCTGTAGCATACCCTCTGTTATGGCCTCGTGCCGTACCTCGACCTCTATCACTGCCACTCGTATCTCCTCTGGCTCTAGCCTGCCTCGACTGCAAAGTCTGTCCCACCGGAGTAATCGGAACCCAGTAATACATCTCTGCAGGACCTCCATACGTGGTACATGGCTCAATGAGAGCAAACGCCTCCAACCGGCGTGCAGTCAGCCAACCCATACTAGGCTGAACAATCGTGCATGAGCCCATCTCATCCTGAGTAGCCAAACCAAGATATCTCGCCAATCGAGTAACAAAGTGACCTCCAAACTACTACCATCTCTAGTACCAGTAGCTCTCTTCGACATCCACTTAGCCAACCTCCAAGGTACATTCACTAACCTCTTCCTGATAATCGAGCTCAAATAAAACAAGTCAGGCCTCGAAACTTTCTCAGGCCCCTCCTTGCGACCCACAATGGTGTAAGTCAACAATCTGTGAATGAGTCGATGACGAGGATCTCGAATACGCGTGTAAGAAGGCGTCGAACTACCATAAGCACCCTGGGCAATAAACTGCCACTCCTGCTCAACTTCCAAGTCAGTGAGCTTCTTCACAGCACCTGCAGAAATGTGGTTTAAAAAGTGAGGATTATCCAGCTCATTGGGCTCATAAAGCCCCAGTCCCAAAGCAAACTGAACCAAAGTCATCTGTCTAGGTTGTCCCCATAGCTGGAAGAAAATGGAGTTCTCAGTCCATTGAGTCGACCTGGCATCAAACCTAAAAGTGCTGTAAAACTCTACAACCAACTCTCTGTAGATATCCTCCCTGATACTGAATAACCGGGACCAAGCATAGGAAACAAATCCAATGTTTCCATCCTCTAATACGTATGGAATAGCCAGTAAATTCCTAATGGCTTCAGCACCATTAGTAAACCCTTCTCTAGCAATCACATACTCCAAAACATTCCAGTTAACAGCATCAAACACCTCAATAGACTGGCCAATATTGGAAGCCAGACGATCTCCAAACTGCATCCTAGCAGTCTCAGTATATGACCCATGAAATGTGAGGTATCTATGTGATCTAATCAATGGGTTTCCCAAAGTCTCACCTCCTCGTGCTCTCCTGCTAGACATGATAACTGCTAAACAAAACAATTGTTAATAATACTAAATAAGCAGTTAATTGCAAAAAGATCACTAAAATTTTCAGCAGCATTTCGGCTTAAAATTGAATAATCCACCATAAAGGTTTAGCCTAAAACTACCGCAACAATCAATTTCATTAACCTGAATTGCAATTTAAACAAAACTACCCAATATGCATACATGTATATACTTAAATAAATATTCCTGACAATTGCATAATCAAATGTATTATAATAACTTGGTACCATTCTGAATATACGAAATTGCACAATCACTAAACTCGAGTATTAGCAACTAGCAAACATTCATACAAACTCAAAATGAATTATTGTAACACAATTAATCAATATAACAATTTATCACATGACCATAATCACAAACACGTGTGTACCAAACAAATATTTGCATTAATCATCATGTGGTCAGAAAATTAATAAGCACTGAATTAAAATATAGCATAATTGAGCACAACTCATATTCTCAATTACTCCTCACTAACGAATAATCCAAATAATCTCGAATATGCAATACAATTGAAAAACGAATATGATATTGCAATGCATATAGCAATTAGAACATAACTCAATCAAAACATGCCAATAATCATACGCGTATCCAAAATACCCAAAATTCTATCATAAACCCTAACTTCCAAACGAGCGAATTAAACAACGAAAATGAAAACGGGAAGTTATACCTTGAAGAGGAACGTGCGTGTAACACGAATATGCAAAAATGGCGATGAATGTGTTGCCGGAATTTCCGTTTGGGGGTTGTGGAAGTGAAAACCGTAGGTGGTTTTTTTAGAAAAAGGGTTTTGGATGAAAAATGAGAAAGAAGGAGGCTGCTGGCGGTTTTCTGCATTTTTGATCCATACGGCGTATGGATTAAATAGGCCCAAGTCAACTCATTAAACCCAGTCAACGGCCCAGTCCAGCGGCCCAATCAATCCATACGGCGTATGGATTGAAAAATCTGAATTTTTCAATAAACGATTTTCAACCCAAATTTTAACCCAAATTCACCACTAACTTTATATAATCAAATTTCAAACCTGGATGATAATCACGACTTCAAAATCTTCACAATTCCACACTATAAAATACCAAAAATTAATAAACTTAGAAAAGAAAAATATTCAAAATAATACTAATATTCAAACCACACATTCAAAAACAAAAATCCAAACAAACAAAAGTCTAACATAATCCAAAACAAACCAAAATGTTAAAAATAATCCAATAGCATAAGGAATATAAAAGGAATAGAATCACTGATTCGGATAGATAGCAAGGAAATGCTCAGTGACAATGGGAAGGATATTAATGATCCCATGACCAAAAGTTGGAAAAGTTGCCAAATGCTCGTTAACCACAGGAAGCAGATAAATTAAATCCCAGCTGATCTTCAATACTGACTTAGTTACTTCTCCTTCCTCATCCCACACTTCATCATTACCAACTAACTTAACCTCTCGCTCTGGACTGTCATCCTCAAGATCACCAATAAATTCTAAACATGATTCTCCAATCTGATGATGCTTGCTCATCAATGGAGTTTCCTTCAAACTTCTGATTAAGCCTTCAATTTCCCTCAAAACTTGCTCTTGAAGTCTGTTAAAACACAAACCTGAACTCCTGAATATCTCAACAAATCTCATGTAGATTTCCACCATTCCATAGTGGAAATGTTCATTTGGGTACAGAATCTTAGTCTCATCCACTAACTCTCTCATATTCGCCACTAGATATGTTGCTAAATCAATTTCACCAGTTGGGTGAATAAAATCCGGGCGTGGTCTTCCTTCCTCTTCCTTAGCAAGACGATCTAACTGTTCAACCATTCTATTCATGTGATAGTGAAGAGTGTTACTCACTACAAAACAATGAGGTGTCTCATCCTTGAGATGATCATCTATCTTTAACAATTGAACCAGATCCTTTAAACCAGCTAAAAATCCCTTATCAGCTTCGGAAGTTGGATGACCTGTTAACTCATAACAAGCATTAACCATACGGCTAAGACATGCGGCCTGCTTAGCCGAATAAGGAAACGAAAGTTGTCTTAAAATTTCATAAATCTCAACATATCGCCTCTTTTGATTTGCAAAGAATACTTTCTCATCCTCAATCCTTAAAGTTATAGATTCCTCAAAATCAAAAAGATCATCCAGAAACTGCTGAGAATCCCCAAATTGTCTTACCACTTCTGCACTATCTAGTAAGTTCTGTACTAATGCCAGTTGATAATCTGAGAAATAAACATGGGATATCCTGATTAGTTCAGCTGTAAAAGGAATGTCCCATCTCACATTCGCAATCGCACCCAATAATTCTTCACATGAGGATGTGATAGGCACAACCTTGCGGCCTAAATGAGTGAATGATGGAATTGCACTTTCTACCCTTGACACCAAACTCTCAGAATCATAAATACCAACCAAATTGTAATTGTTTGCATCACTTTCAAAACTCCTCGCCATTGGACAAACCTAAATAAAAAATAAATCTGAAAATACAAAACACCACTAACGAAAAACAAGTTAGTTCACACAAAATAAACAAAAATTAAATAACATGTACAATTTTAAATAAGTGTAACTCCAACCGGCGGACGGATTTCCATCCGCCGGTTGAAACTAAAACCCCAAAAGTTTAACAAATTCAAAGATAATTAGTTTCAACCCGTGAATTACTGAAAACAAATTACAAACTTAATTAACTTATTAAAATAACTTTACTGAAATTAATTAACAAAAGTAACTGTTAAAAAGAAAGAATTAAAAATTATTAATTTCTATTCAAATAAACACAACCGCTTTCCCCGGCAGCGGCGCCAAAAACTTGATGTCGCTTGTGAAAGCGCGTCTTGTTTTACAATTTATAAATAGAAATACCTAAATAATACTTTCAAGCAACCAGGCAAGAATACCCGATCATTTGTAAATATAGATTGGTAAGTCAAGTTCGAACACAGGGAAAAGGTGGAATATTTAATAATAGAAAATTAACAATTAACTAGAAAACAGTAAATAAGGGGTGCGTTTTAGTTCCGTGCGAACATTTTAGAAAACAATTGATTAAAATAAACAAACTTTAATAAAACTTAATTTAAAATTACCAATAAATATAATAATAAATCCTAATTGAAAGGAACAAGTAATTGTATAGTTAATGTCACTTAGATTCATATTTCCCGATTGATTACGTATTGATTATCTAATTGTGATTCCTTTAGATCAACTTAATACCAAATTCTTCAATGAATACTAAGTCGAATATGAACTAGCCAACGTTTCGGGTCCAACTAATTCCTATAATCTAGGGTCCAACATGAAACACTGGTTCCAATGTCACAAGATGATCAGTCAATTGTGTGCCTTTCCCTAAATTATGCATTAAACATTCACAACGCCTTATAATTAACTCTATTGGTATGACTCAACAATACCCAATAATTAACTTATTGTCTTGCTCATTTTAAAGTAAATTATTATTGTATACTCGACCTATCAGACTCAACGTATTTAGTGATAAATCAAAACCCTAAAGTTATGACCATCAATAGTTAATAACATTAAAGGAACTCAATCTCAACAACATTATTAACCACGTGAAGTAACAATAATAACTAGTTACCAATAAACAAGTGTCCACGAGCAATATAACCGTTTTCAATCAAATAACTTATTCAATACGCAATAACAATCGTTCCATAATCATAATCTAAGTTAAATAAACTACACAATCACTTTGGATATTCAATTCATCATCAAAACAGAAATATTCAGATTCATTATATCAAATTCTTCAATGAAAATAAAGAAACGAAATATACCGAATCGATTAACGATGAACTACGAAAAATTAGAGCGAATTATCCTCGTTCCTTGGCTTCCGTACCTCCAAACTAACCCTAAAATACGAAATTAAAACCCTAAAATACGTCTGAAACCGAAAGAAAACGAAAACCCTCTTCAAACTGTCGAAATAAGGTTTTTACGCGTTTTTATACTTCTGTGATTTTTGATCCATACGGCGTATGAATTTCCATACGGCGTATGGATTGATTTCAAGCCCAGCCCAGACTCGCGTAACCTGGGCCTCCACTGCTGCAATCCATACGGCGTATGGATTCCATACGGCGTATGGATGCTTTTTCCAGCCGATTTCTTGACTTTTCTTATTTCATTCTTTTCTTCGACTTCGGCTCTCATTATTCTTCAAATATGCATCATTTAGCTCGATTATTGACTGTTTTCCATTCCTTTTCCATAAACGCTCCATTTCCACATCTAATTGCAAATATGAACGAAATCAATATCTATTTTAAACAAAATGCAATAAAAACATTCAAGATTATGGGTAAAATACTACTAAAATATAGTACTTTTGAGCGTTTATCATTCACTCTCCCTCATGTTCGTCATGTATAATATAGCGATGATTGAAGTGAAAGATTATATGCTTAATATTAACATAAATAAATGTCAAATCCAGTTTCACATGAACATCGCAGGGTCACACCGATGAGCACAACCGAACAAGTAGTGTGATACGATAATTAGATATTTGACATTGTTCATTTATGTGAAATGAATAAATTGGCCAAACGTAAATATTTATTATATAAATAATTAAGTGTAATTATTTATTTAATAAAAGAATTTATTTATAATTTGTTTTGTAAATAAATTAGTTAGTTTAGTTATTATTTAAACTACAAGATTTCAATTGTAAATTGTTACTTTGGGATTAGTTTAATAAGTAATTAAATTAAAGGGACTATAGGTGTAAACTTGATTAACTTGTTAAACAAGTTGAGACCACCTATAAATATAGGGTTAGGGATTAGGTTATTAGTTAATCAAAAACCCTAACAAAATCTCTCCCTCTCCCTCCCTTCTCTTTGTTGACCGGCCACCCCAAGGCAAAGGCCGAAAGTCGGCCAAACCCAATCCAAGGGTTTTAGTCCGTGATCCGATCGCGCACTCGTAGTTAGTTATTTGTACACACTTTAGATTTCTACCAACCGTTCAATTGTGAATCATTGGTGGATATATAACGTATCCCGTAGTAGTCGACTTCAAGGTTTCAAGTGAAGATCAAGATAAGTCCGCTCGTACTTTGGCAACGAGTTGAAGTTTGAAGATCTTGCCGAGCACTCAATGTAAGTTAATAAATAATTATGTGTAATTAATTTTCGTGCATGTTTTATTATGAAAATTATAGATCTTGGCTAAAGGGTTTTATTTAATGAGATTAAATATTTTTATAAGCTTCCGCGTATTAATTGTATTAAACTGTTAATAAAGATTAAATTTTGTAACGTACAATTCTATTAAAAACCCTTCAGTGGTATCAGAGCCATGTAGTTTTCTAATAAAACTGTAAATTAGTTTTCTTGTATGCTTCTTTCAATTAAGTTTTAATTTATGTTCTCTTCTTCTACCTTTCTTTCTAATCGGTTTAAACCGTGTAGTTTGTTAACTATTTAAACAACGCGAATAAATTGGTTTTTCGCGATTGATCCAAAATAGATGTGTTTTGGTTGTACCAATATTGCTCCAAGGTTTATGTGAAACCTTGTTGATCGATTTTTGATATATGGTGTTTAACACTGATGTCGCTTATGAAAGCGCGTCTTGTTTTACAATTTATAAATACAAATACCTAATAAATACTTTCAAGCAACCAGGCAAGAATACCCGATCAATTGTAAATGTAGATTTGGTAAGTCGGATTCGAACACAGGGAAAAGGTGAAATATTTAAAATAGAAATTAACAATTAACTAGAAAACAGTAAATATGGGGGGCGTTTTAGTTCCGTACGAACATTTGTTTAGAAAATATTTAATTTAAAATAAACAAACTTAAATAAAACTTTTAAATTAAAATAATAAATAAATAATAACAATAAATCCTAATTGGAAGGAATAAGTAATTGTATAGTTAATGTCACTTAGTTAATGTCACCAAATTCTTCAATGAATACTAAGTCGAATATGAACTAGCCAACGTTTCGGGTCCAACTAATTCCTATAATCTAGGGTCCAACATGAAACACTGGTTCCAATGTCACAAGATGATCAGTCAATTGTGTGCCTTTCCCTAAATTATGCATTAAACATTCACAACTCATTATAATTAACTCTATGGTATGACTCAACAATACCCAATAATTAACTTATTGTCTTGCTCATTTTAAAGTAGATAATTATTGTATACTCGACCTATCAGACTCAACGTATTTAGTGATAGTCCAAAACCCTAAGGTAGCACTAGCAATAATCAATAATCTTTAAGGAACTCAATCTCATTAAAATTATTAATCACGTGAAGCAACAATAATAACTAGTTACCAACAACCAAGTGTCCACGAGCAATATAACAGTTTTCAATTAAATAACTTATTCAATACGCAATTATAATCGTTCAATAATCATAATCTAAGTTAAATTAACTACACAATCACTTAAGATACTCAATTCATCATAAATCAGTAATAATCAGAATATTCAATAACAAATTCTTCAATTAAATCGAATAAAAGAATTATACCGAATCGAAAACGATGAATTACGAAAGATTTAGATTAATTATCCTCGATCTTTAGCTTCCGTACCTCCAAACTACTAAGTAAATTCGTAAACCTAACCTAAAAACCGAATATAAACCTCTGGAAACGAAAAACTAAGAAAAAACTATCGAATTAGGGTTATTTTCGCGTTTTTATACTTCCTGTGATTTTGATCCATACGGCGTATGGATTTCCATACGGCGCATGGATTGATTTCAAGCCCAGCCCATGTCCGCGTAACCTGGGCCTCCACTGCAGCAATCCATACGGCGTATGGATGACTTTTCCAGCCGATTTTTTGATTTTTCTTCTTTCATTCTTTTCTTCGACTTCGGCTTTACTTATTTCTTCAAATACGCATCATTTAACTCTTTTATTGACTGTTTTCCTTCCTTTCTTCATAAACGCTCCATTTCCACATCTAATTGCAAATATGAACGAAATCAATATCTATTCTAAACAAAATGTAATAAAAACATTCAAGAATAGGGGTGAAATACTACTGAAATATAGTACTTTTGAGCGTTTATCAAACACCATAACCGAAAACATATCGTGTTTTGTTGATTAATGGTTTAAATAGTTTAACCCGAAAATTAATGGTTAAATCTTCTTGTTTTAAGTTACTATTAATTGTATTGATTTAAACTTGTGCAAAATCGATTTTAGGGTTTATCTAAACTCCTAGGAAAATCGTTTTTGGCATAAGTATTAGATATTTGATACCCTAACGAAATCTAGTACAATTAATAATAAACTTAGCAATCAAGAAATTGATACAAGGGTTTGACTGACTTGTATTAGCCAATTTTTGTAAGGTTTTTACAACCCCGTACAAATCAATTTATTAATCCATTGATTTGATCAACTAGGGCTTGCGAAACTCTATGTGCAAATTGATTTTTTCTAAGGTATGTGACTTTTAGCAAAAGTCAATTTAGGGTTTTAATTAAACCCATGGATTACTTGATCTTTGGCTAAGGGTGGATGCAGGCATATAGGACATGGGTCCTTTGACCCACATGAAAATTGTATTTTTTTTTACAAATCATTAGGTATTTGTATATAGGAACCAGGTTAAAAAAATTAGAAGACCTACCTTGGGCCATGAGTAGTCCAATACTACTATTGTAGCCCATCATTGATCCCAACCCCCTCCGTTTATTGATCCAACCAAATACTTCCGTATGTACTTAATTAACTATTAATATTAATATTGAAATTGAAAATAACAATAAAAAATATAATAATTCTGGCTCTCTCTATCCATAGCAAAATCTTTGAGCCGCTCTATATCTCGGCTCAATTTCTCGATCAGTTCAATCACTCGGCCACACTCTCTCTCGGCTCACACTCTCTCTCGGCTCACTCGTTTGTTGGCTGGCTCATCTCTTGGCTCCCAATAGCCGACTGCACTCGTCACTCTCCAAACTCTGTCATCATAAACCCTAACATAAGGTATATTAAAATGCAAAATTAGGTTTTTATATTGTGTAGAAAACTTGAATTGTGATGGATACATTAGGTTTTCAACTTTTGATGATTGTATTTTTGATTAACTTTTACCAAATGAGAGTTATATTACTAATTTTGAATAAAGTGTTAATTTTGATTATATACCCTAAATTGTTGAACTTATTGTTTAATTGTTAATTCTTCTAATCTTGTTGTTGTTTTAGTTAAAATGAGAAGGTATTACCCAGTTGTTGGACAACCTAGTTCTTCTCCAATTGATGTTCAAACACCTCCAATTGATGCTCAAACTAAAAATGTAACAGAAAAAACAATACTAGGAGATAATGCAAAACGAAAGTATTTGAAAGTTGATTTAAACACACTACCAGCTGATCCAGGAGAACGCCCAAGTATGAAATCTTATCATGTGAATCAATGTGATGAAATTAGAAGAGCATACTTGCAAAAGGGGCCTTGCCAACCTCGAAAACATTCTTACCCGCAAAGAGAATTTGGAGCAGCATAAAAAAATGGTAGGTTTCGTTCTTTGTGGTTCGATGATCATAAATATTGGTTGGAGTATAGTATAAAACGGGATGCCGCATTTTGCTTATGTTGTTATCTTTTCAAATCTGAGATAAAAAATCAAGGTGGATCTCATCATTTTGTAAAAACTGGATTCATAGCTTGGAATAGAATATCGAGCCTAGGCCTTCATAGTATTGGGATTCCACACAAGACGGCTGTTCTGAAATGTCAAAATCTAATGAACCAAAAACAGGCTATCACAACTTCTTTTGATAAGCATACCACAACAAAGAAAGAGGCATACTATATTTGGCTAAATGCTTCTATTGATGTTGTGAGATTCTTATTGCAACAAGGATTACCTTTTCGGGGTCACGATGAAACTAAAGACTCACCTAACAAAGGTAATTTTCTTGAACTTCTAGAATGGTTAGCCGATCGGTGTGATGTAGTGACTCGTACCACGTTAAAGAGTGCTCCTATAAATTGTCAATTGAAATGTGGTTCTATCCAAAAACAAATTGTGCGTTCATGTGCAAAGGTAACTATCGAGGTTATTATGGAAGAGCTCGGTGATGAATTTTTTTCAATTCTAGTAGACGAGTCACGTGATGTGTCTTGTAAAGAACAAATGGCAATGGTTTTTGTAACACCCCCAAATTTACAGTTTAGCGGAAACAAGCTTTGGGGTGCTACTAATCAAGTATCAACAGCACAAAGATAAAGCAAACGACATCTATATGCAACGTTTGTAAAAATAGTTACATTTCCATATATAATATGTTTGAAAACATAGTGTTTTCGGTAACAAATATGTAGTTCCCTACAGTCCACGTGTGTAGCGGGAGATTCTATTACATAATCATAATATACAAAAGATAATGCTAAGAATCTCCGTTAAATGCAAGGTAGAAATCATGCGACTCTAGCTGGTGTCCAGGGGTGATCCTACTCCGTATGTGTACCTGAGATACAAAGCTAAAAGTGTCAACCAAAAGGTTGGTGAATCTTACAGGTTTAGTAATAAGAAATCGTTATGAACCACAAGTATGTACCAGTGTTGCTATCGAGCAAAGTAAGTAAAACAGTAAATCAGTATGCCAACACAGTTGCCATGAGCTCACAAGTTGAAGCTTAACAGTATAGTATGAATGGTACAATCAAGTACCATATCATGTACCCCCGTGAGTGCTATTCGAACACTTATATGTAACAAATACTAATATGCCTGTTTCTACGGTGAAATCCGTGGTAGCGCTACTACCCCAGGCAGGGATTGTCAGTCCCAAATGGATCCATCTACTAGTAATCGCGCTTAAGTCCATAACTAACAACTTATGCTAGGAGGCTTTTAGTGGATGAGTGTAACTCATGCAATGTGAGTAAAAGTAGAGTAATCAGTTTAGTACATTGTGTTCATATGTAAAACAGTTGCTAAGTATCTCACCCCAAAGTATAAAAACAGTAAAAGTGGGGCTGTAAGACTCACCTGAGTCTAGTAAGTACGTATGTGAAATCAACCAAGTAAAGTGGATGTAAGTCCGTATATCGGTTCTCAGAACCCTGCAACCTTCTGGCGTCCGAAACGCACAAGGTCATAAGTAAACAAGTAAATAAGTTGGTTTCTTAAAAGATCACCCCTGCTAGTTGTCCACTCAACTAGGAAATGTCCAAGTGTTTGTTTAGTATTTCGTTTGTAGTTTGAAAACAAGTATGACCCGTTGGTGACGGTTTTGTAATAATAATCCAAAAGTGTTATTATTATATGTATCGTCGTATGTGAGTATTCGACACTTAGTGTAAAAAAAGTATTTTCAAGTTCCTGGATGACGGGGGTCCGGGGGCAGCGCCCCTAGTAGCGGGGTCGAAGGGGCGGCAGCCCTTGGCGGGGTCCAAAGGGCAGAGCCCCTGGCTGGGGTCAGCTTGGAAAAATTTTATTTCTGCTACATTGCTATGGTGAAAAATGCATCGAAAATTCAAAATCGGGAAAATTGACCTACTCTGGCTGCGAACTGAAAAAAATTGTTACGAACTGAGTTCACGGTGCGAACTGAGTTTGGGCTCGCAAAGCAGTAGGCTGCGAACCGAGTTGGGTTCGCGGTCAAAGTTCGACTCGCAAGTCAACTCGCAAGTTAGCTCGGTCCGCAGTCAGTTTCGGTTCGTTATTTGGCTTCACGAGTCGAGATCTTGGTTCACTTCGCATGATGACCGAGATCTGGGATCTCAACTCGCAGGACGAACTGTCAGCGTTTTGTTTCGATTTTTAAAGCGTATTCGGCGGGATTTTTGGACATAATCTCGTTGAGTAAATGTTCTAGCATGTAAATCAAATCTTAATAAGTAATTTAAAGGTGTTAAGAAGTTTCATACCACGAAAATGAAAACGAAGAAGATGAAGATGAAGCTCGCGATGTGGTGGTCATTTTCTCTTGAATCAACTCCGCAAGATGGTGCGTTTTTGGGCGATTTTGGGCTGCCGATTTGAAGAGGAAACGAGAGAGAGATTGAGTGTATGTGTGTGTGTTAAAGTGAAATGAAATGGGCAAGAAATGGGGTTTTAAAAGGGGGTTGGATCATGGGTCGGGTCCGCGGGTCTGGGCCGACCCATTTGGGTCTTGGGCTCGCGTGTTTGTCTTTTCGAATTTCTTGTCATGACTCGTAGTCGGTTAATTCCCTTAGTATTCTTAAGATTCAAAAATAGGTTAATGTATATCTGAAATATTATTAGCCGAAGTATTTTATCAAAACACTTAATAATGAGTTACAAAAATGTAATTTGGATATGTTAAAAAACCCTAGTTTCTCTCTCTCTCTGACATTGGCGATTTCTGAGATTTCAACCAAATAATTAACCTTAAACCATTTAATTCTCATTGATTTTCATGGTGAATCATAACCCTAATCCTGTTGAATCATTGAATAAACCACCTGAATCATGTAATCGACCACCTGATCCTCCTGATTCTATTGAATCTGATCTTTTTCAAACCCCTGTTCATCGTTTATCTGAGCTGCCGCCGGTGGTCAATATTAGCCCTGCTCAATCTAGAGCAGTGATAAGAGCTGCAAAGCATGATGATATTGAAGCTGATACATCTCAAAAAAGTCCTATTGCTATTATTCGTAATTCGATTAAGAAGAAGGTTGGACGTCCTAGTAAGCGAAAATAGAAATTGAAAAAAGGGGCTATTATTCAAGGTTATTCTGACCCTGATAATGCTCCGAAGAAGACGAGATCTACTGAACCTTTTCCAACTTTGAATATTCCTTTGGGTGAGCTTCCTTTTCATGTTGGGGCTTCATCTGTACCTGGTGTTCAAGTTGTTGAAGAGAATATGGTTGACGTTACTCAATTGCAAGGTGATTCTGTGATTAAATCGGTGAAAGAAGCAATTGGCTACTTCGATTCTAAAAGTGATGGTGCAACTGATCTTGAGGTTGGCTCAGGTATTAAACCCCAAATTTCTATTTGCCCTGAAAATAAGAATGTTGATCAGTTTTCTTTAAATCAATCCCAAATGTATAAGACAACAACTGAGTATATTAATAAGGTGTTTGAGAATGATGGTAATACTGACAACATGAAGCTTGGTAATTCTGATAATATTTTGGGTGATGGCATTGGAAAAGGGCAGGGTGATAGTATTCAAAAAGGGCAGAATAATGAGAATGTTGTGGAAATTGTGCAAGATGAGACTGTTGTTGATATTAATATGGTTAATGAGCATGTTATGGGTGATAAGGGTAGGGAGAATGATCAGATTAGAGGTGATGGTGTTAAGAAAGATAATGTATGGGCAGGTAATAGAGTGTCTTTTGCTGAATTATTGAAAAGATCTAAAGAGGATGAAGAAGTTAAGCTGGAATTTATTCCTCCTATTAAGATGCCTGATGGGAAAAATAGAGTTCAATTTACTGTTGAAGAAATAAAGAAAGGAGGGAGTCAGTTTCAACTTCAACTTTATGGGTATTTCATAGGTACTTCCATGGATTATCAAGCTGTTAATTTCAATCTGAAGAGGATGTGGCGTAATTATGATATTAATGAGATCACTAAAACTAGTGCTGGCTTCTATTTGTTTAAATTTAAGAGTGAGAATGGTATGAAAGCAGTGCTAGAGAGTGGTCCATGGATTGTTGAGGGCATTCCTTTGTTCTTAAACCAGTGGGAACCTGGGGTTTGGTTGGAGAAGATTGAACCTCACAAGGTGCCTCTTTGGGTATGTATACATAATATCCCATTGGAGTTATGGAATGGGAAAGGGATTAGCAAGTTGGCAAGTAGTATTGGTAGGCCTATCATGATGGACTAGGCTACAATTGACAGATGTGTCAATAAGAATGGTAGGCTTGGGTATGCTAGGGTATTAATTGAAGTGGTGGCTGTTGATGAATTACCTAAGTCAGTTGAGTTTGAATATCCTGCTTTTGGTCACTTTCAAGCTAAGGTAGGGATGTTGGAAGTATCATATCAATGGAAGCCTCCAATTTGTACTCATTGTGCTGTTTTTGGGCATTATCTTAAACAGTGCAAAGTTAGACCACGTTCAGAAGAAGAGCAAGCTGAGAAGGTTTAGAAAGAGGCATTATATGTGGCTGATGAGAAGCAAATGAAGGGTGATCAGGGTAATGGGGATGAGAAGGAGTATCAACAAGTTAAAAGGAGAAATAGAGTTATAAATAGGCTGAATTACAATTGGAGGCAGAGTTTTAATAATAATAGAACAATGCAAACTAAAAGTAATAGATCAGATGGTCTGCAGGGATATAGTAGCCAGAATAAACAACAACAGCAGCATGGTGGTATATTACCACAAAGAGGTAGTGTGTTTGATCGAATTAGAAATGCTAATCAAAATAGAGATAAAGAGAGTGGTGATAATGGTCAATTCAAACAGAAGAAGAATGTGGGTGGTATGGATATTAATCATTCCAATTCAGGAGTGGTTATTAAGAATAAACCAAAAGGGACAGTGGATATAAATGTTGCATATACTAGTGGTGTAAAGGGTAAACTAGTTGATAAGCAGAAGGATGTGGTATATAAGGTTATCAATGATAATAGAAAGAAACAGATACATTCTGAGAAGGATACACAATTGGTGAAGGATCAAGATAAATTAAATAAAAAGAATGATATTGCTACTTCAAATACGTATAGTGTTTTGGGTGAGGATCAACTTGATGATGAGATGAATGATTCAGAATATGAAGCAGATTGGGACACGGAGCTTGGAATGTATGTGTTTCAACAGAGAGCTGTGGATGCATATCTTGAATTAAAGAAATACCCTGATAAAGATATGAGGAAAGAATGGACATCTGCACAGATGGAATATTGGGTTGATAAGTGCCAAGATTATGGTCTGGATCCAAATTTTGCAAAGGAAGATGATGTTGAATCAGACACTAATGGTGCTGCTATGTTTATGACAGTGGAGGTACCAGATGTTGTTACTGTGCAACAGGATATGGAAGGTAACAACTCCTCATTTCTGTCTTAATGGATATTAAACTCTTGGCATGGAATGTTAGAGGTATGTCTAAAATAATTATGTACTGTAAAGCAGTTCATTATAATCCAATTGTTACTTGCTGTACTGATGTATGGCTTATTAGAAGGAAGTGTGATTGTATTTGGAACGGATTGGTTGGTGGTTGCACTGTTGATTGTGCTGTTAGATGCATGGTTACTGCAGCTACCATTTGTATGGTAAGAAATGTTGCTTTGTATTTGACGTGTATTGTTAAAATCAGTTGCTGTATGGGTACTACTAATTTCATATTACATGATGTTGCTGATTTTGGGTATATGAGTAGAGATATGGGTAGAGTTCATAATTTTGGTGTTAATAACTATAAAGCTAATACTGGTTTTGGTGTTAGTGATTTTGATTCTGAGATTTCTATGTTTCATGTTAATGCTAAGTGTATTGAAATTAAGTGGAATTGGGTTGGTCATGTACTATTATTAGCTGTTGGAAAGCATCTTGGATTACATAGGATGTTGCAGGGGACTGTGGTGAATCTGGTGCAAAATAGTATTGGAGTTAATATGGGTATGGGTAGTATCACTGTTGGGTTAAAAGTTGTTACTGTTGGGGGAAATCTGGATAACAATATGGATATAAGTAGAATATATGGGTTGCATAGGGTATTACGGGGTGCTGTATTGAAGAGTGATCAGATTGGTTTTGGAATAAGATGGGATATGAACTTGCTGAGGAGTATGTATTAGACTGTGATACATAAGGCAGAAGGTGATAACACAAGGCAAAAGAAATGGTTTTGGAATATGTCTACTTCATTTTTGAGTGCAGAGTTTAAAGTTAGAAATACCATAGTTATTAAATGTATAGATTTAGAAATTAAAACTTATAATTCTGCAAGTGTTATTATGAGTTTTGGATTTTGTATTAAAGTTTGGGTGGTACACTAAAAACCACCCCTAGAGGTATACCTCTAGTAGCTTGTATATATTTACTTTTATTTTAATGCATTTCCCTTTACCCAAAATATATATATATATATATATATATATATATATATATATATATATATATATATATATATATATATATATATATAATTTGAATTATTTTCTTTGTTGGGCGCGTTTCGTGGGCTTTCGTCGCGTTCGGAGTGTTTTTATCAATAAGTAATACTAGTAATATATTCTCACAATATATTAATGTAAATAACGTTTGTTTGGATAGATTCACATTTTTTATAAATTCGTCACCAACGTCCATATTAGTTAATGTTGGACCTCGTCCGGTTCATAAGTGTTTGATTTAAATAAGTCACTTAAGTGTGTATGTAATTACACCAAAATGTTACATATATTTAGGATATTACAAAACTAAACACATGTAATTACAAGTAGTTTAGGCACTAATTAAAGTCCTAAATTGGCGGGTGTTACAGTTTTGCGGTTTGTCAATAGTAAAGGTGTTGTTGTTGAAAGGTTTATTGGAAGTAGACATGTTAATAATACTTCGGCTTCATCACTAAAGGAGGTAATATATGCCACGATGTCAGATTTAAAATTGAGTCCTACTAGGATCCGAGGACAAGGTTACGATGGAGCTAGTAACATGAGTGGTGCATTCAATGGCTTGAAGACCTTGATTATGAGGGACACACAATCTGCGTACTATGTTCACTGTTTTGCCCACCAATTACAATTGGCACTTGTATTTGTTGCATAGACTCACACTAAAGTTAATGATTTCTTTGATGGGGTTTCTCGATTATTAAATATCATTGGATCGTCTTTTAAACGAAGAGATCAACTAAGAGTCAAGCAGGCAACTAAAGTTATGATATCATTGGCACATGGTTTGTTTCATATCTAGTCAAGGTTTATGTTAATCATTATGTTGTTTCTTTATGCTAATTTAGTTTGTTTTATTCTGAATTTAGGTGAGATTGAAAGTGGAACGGGTCAAAATCAAGAAGTTGGCATCAAACGACCATGCGACACTCGATGGGGTTCTCACTTTGCTTCATTATTAAACATCAAGACCATATATTCTTCACTTTGTGAAATACTTGAAGACCTTGATGATGATAATAGTGATCACTGATGAACGCCAAAATGTGCTATTTTATAGTACTAATTACCCCTTAGTTTGACTAATTTCTTATGCATTTTATTTGAATTCGATACTCATTTCATTCATATTTGCATTTAGGAATTTTCTGGAGCTTGAATCGGAAAAGAAGCTGAAAACGTGCGAGAATCGAAGAAAAGAAGTGAAAAAAAGTATAAAGGTTGAAGAATGGAGGTCGATCGGCTGAGAAGTTGGAATTTGCAATCCATACGGTGTATGGAATCCATACGGCGTATGGATCGAATGAGCCGGGCCGCTAGAAGACGCGGGTCAGATCCATGGGCTTTGTGATCCATACGGCGTATGGAAATCCATACGGCGTATGGATCGTTTCGACAGAAAACCTAAAATCTTCATTTTGCCTCATTTTTACACACACTTCAATCACACTTTCTCCAGTCGATTTTCTCTGCAAAAACCTAAGTTTCTGGAGTATTTTGGAGGAAGAACATTAAGGATAATCAAAGGCTTTCATTCGTTCATTCGTTATTTCATTATTTCGGTTCGATTTCTTTTATATCTTTCATTCGATTATGATTATAATGTTGAGTTTGAATCTGATTTTCTGCTATAATATGAGTGGCTAAGTTCTTATTACAATTGCTTAGATGATAATACTCGGATGATGATTTGATTGTTGAATTGCTAGTTAATATTGAATTTCATGAATGTTTATATGTTTATTCGAAGATCCATGTTTAATTGTTGAATCTTGATGATAACCTAGCGTGATAATCTATTGATTTATGATTGAGTTCTTTATTGATTGGTTATTATTGATGATTGTTGGTTTTAATTGATGATTATCACTAAATAGATTGAGTTTGATAGGCTAGGATCAATTATTGTTAAGAATTGGCAATGAATGTGATAACTAGTAATAGTTATAGACTTTGTTGATTCAAGTTATAAGGGTAAATCATATAAACGGTGTAGTTATAATTCATGATGCAATTTGGTGGATAACGTTAAATTGAACTGTTAGCGGGTTGAAAACAACTTTATATCTTTCTGAATTGTGTTTAATCAATTAATCTTGCAAAGATGGTTGATACATGTGTCATGTCACAATGAAGTTCAACATTAGCAATTCAATGGAGTGATAATCAGATTCTGAGGAAACTAGTCTAAGCAATTGTACCTTTTTACCATTTGAATTAAACCTTCTATTTTAATTAAGTCAATTTAGTATTTCTTTATTTTAAATAATTAGTTTTCTTTAATTAATCATTTCTTTTATAATTGTTACTTATTTGTTCGAACGGAACTAAAACGTCCCCACTTTTACTGCTTTAATTAATGGTAGCAATTTCCAATTTGTTAATATTGACATCCGTTCCCTGTGTTCGACTCGGACTTACTGAGCTATACTATATATGATCAGGTATTCTTGCCTGTGTTGTGTATAGTAAGTTAAATATTTTCCATTTTAAAATAAAACCCCGTTTACACGACACCAAGTTTTTGGCGCCGCTGCCGGGGAGCGGTTTGTTTTAATTTGACAATTTGGAATTTGATCTTTGTATATTGTTATTTAAGTTCAGTTCTGCTTTATTTATTTTTCGAATTATATTTTTGTGTTTAGGGTTGTTTAGTAAATAGTTCAATTAGGGTCTTGTTCTACTGATTCGGGAATTATATCACAGAAAGTTTATGACCCGATCAAGGAACCCTAATCTCGCTGATCCTTTTGAAGATCCTGAAAGAGTTTTTCGTCAGAGAAGACGGTTTGCTTCTGTACCCCCCAACTCAAGTTTACACCACAACCTTCTGTCATATTTAGAAGGAGATTTTGGAGAGTATCTTCGGTCCTTATTCGAACCTCCGATCAATCAAGGAAACCCAAGAGACGCTATGGCAGAAGATATCGCCAACATTACGCTCGAAGAGTATTCGAGTCGGATGCTTAATGACCGTGGCACTGGAGTAGTAAGGCCAGCGATTGCACAAGATGTGGAGTTTGAAATCAAGGGACAATTCCTCAAGGAGCTTAGGGAGAATCCTTTCCGAGGAGAAGAAAGGGAGGATGCTAATGATCATGTGGAGAAAATCGTTGAGATAGTCGATATGTTCAACGTTCCTAACATCACACGCGATCAAGTTATGCTCAGGGTATTCCCAATCACACTCAAGGGAGCTGCTAAGAGATGGATTCAAAACGAGCCAGCTGGATCCATAACCACATGGGAAGACCTTCGCACGAAGTTTCTGAAGATGTATTGTCCTCCTTCCAAAACTTCAAAGATGATTGACGAGATCAGAAATTTCAAGCAGGAAATGGATGAGTCACTACACCAAGCTTGGGAGAGATATAAGGACCTGATGCATAAATGCCCGCAACACGAACGATCAGCAAGTCGTGAGTATTTTCTATAAAGGAGTGGATCGTGCCACGAGACAGCAACTGGATTCCCAAGGGCCTATTCCCAAGAAAGTCCCTCGTGACGCTTTGGCTGCCATTCGCGACCAAGCGAAACACTCTCAGTTATGGGATGATGGCACTTCTAGACGGAAGAGGTCTGTGAATGATGAAGATGGATTTGCAGCCATCACCGCTAAGCTAGATAACATGGGAAGAGATATCAAGAAGGTTACTGAGACTGTCCATGCTATCCAAGTGGGATGCGACAACTGTGGAGGAAGCCATTTAGTAAAGGATTGCACCGAGATGAGAACGGGAGAACAGACTGAAGAAGTCAAGTATGGAGAAGCTCAAGCACCATATCGTCAGGGCGGTGGAAATTTCTTCAGAAGACCATACCAAGATGGAGGGCGACCGTTTCGCCAAACTAAACCTGGATTTTTCACCAAGGAGCAGTCAGGTGCCTCATCTTCAGACAAGCAAGCTAATTTAGAAGAAATGATGGGTAAGTTTCTCACGTCCAATGAGAAATTCATTACGAGCTCTGGACAAAGAATGGATGCCACCGACGCTGCATTGAGAAACCAAGGAGCTGCGATTAAGCAAATTGAAGGGAATGTTTCCAACATAGCCAAAGTTCTTCAAGAAAGATTCCCTGGTACCCTACCTGGATACACTGAAACCAATCCACGGGATCAGGCGAAAGCAGTGATCACCCGGAGCGGAAAAGGTTTGGAAGACCCCGTTCCAAAGAAGAAACCTGTGTCTCAACCCCTACCGCAGAAAGAGAAGGAAGTAGAAGTTGTGGAAAGTCCCAAGGTGGACACTGAGGCTGAACAAATTGCAAGAGATAAGCAATATGCTAAGGAGCATGCACCACCACCACCTTATCCAGCAGCTTTGAGAAGAGGGAAAGATGATGCTCAATACCACCAGTTCCTAGAGAATCTGAAACAACTGCACATTAACATCCCATTCGTGGAAGCCATTGCTTAAATGCCAAAGTATGCAAAGTATCTGAAGGAACTTTTAACTAATAAGAGCAAGTTGGCAGAGGCGACCACGGTGACAATGAACGAGAGATGTTCAGCAGTTATGCAAAATAAACTTCCACCGAAAATGAAAGACCCTGGGAGTATTACCCTTCCTTGTCTGATTGGAAGTTTAGACCTTACTCATGCATTGGCTGACTTAGGGGCAAGCATATCAATAATGCCTTATACTATGTATGCCAGACTTAAGTTAGGGGAACCAAAGCCAATTAGAATGTGCATTGAGTTAGCAGATCATTCGGTTCAATATCCTAGGGGCATGGTAGAGAATGTGCTAGTTAAGGTGGATAGGTCTGTTTTTCCATGTGATTTCATCATTCTGGACATGGTTGAAGATAAAAAGGTACCTATCATTTTGGGAAGACCTTTTCTAGCCACTGCAAGGGCATTGATTGATGTTCATGATAGAAAAATCACCCTGAGGTTAGGAGAAGATGAAGTAGTATTTGATGTCAACAAATCAATGAGATATCCTGCTGCAGTTGATGATACGTGCTACTTTGTAAGTGCAAGAGAAATGACTGATGATGAAGAGTTCCTTCAGAGTCTTATGGAAGATGAAGATTTAGATCCCATGATTCTGGAAGGATGGACGGGAAGCATAGAAGCAATTAGAGATATCGAAGAATTCGATAAAATGCTTGAGGAGTTAGAGTTCGAGAGTGATGAGGAAGCAGAAGGTGATCAGCCGACTGAGATTGAAGAATCGGTTGAGACTAATGGTATTGTAGTCAAGAAAGAGACTCGCATCACTATGCATGGGATTCCCTGCTCACGAGAAGAAGTGTTGGCATGTAAATCTTCTTTTGAAGAACCACCAAGGTTAGAATTGAAAGATTTACCGACTCATTTGGAGTATGCATACCTACAAGGAGAGTCGGATTTGCCAGTTATCATTTCATCCAAGCTATCAGCAAAAGAAAAAGAAAGTCTGCTAAAAGTTCTGAAGGAACACAAGCATGCTATAGCATGGACGATCAGTGACATCAAGGGAATCAGCCCATCATATTGTACGCACAAGATCCTTATGGAGTCTGATTTTAAACCAGTTGTGCAACCATTAAGACGATTGAATCCTAAGGTTACGGATGTTGTGAGGAAGGAAATCATTAAATTGCTTGACTCTGGATTGATATACCCGATTTCTGATAGTCCATGGGTCAGCCCCATTCATGTTGTGCCTAAAAAGGGAGGTATGACAATGGTTGCAAATGAGAAGAATGAGTTAATTCCCACAAGAACTGTTACTGGATGGAGGGTCTGTATCGATTATAGAAAGCTGAATGATGCGACACGCAAGGATCACTTTCCTTTGCCATTCATTGATCAGATGCTGGAACGTCTAGCTGGGAAAGAGTATTATTGCTTTCTAGACGGATTCTCCGGGTACTTCCAAATCCCAATTGATGCAAATGATCAAGATAAGACTACTTTCACCTGCCCATTCGGAACTTTCGCTTATCGAATAATGCCTTTTGGTCTATGTAACGCACCCGCCACATTTCAACGGTGCATGATGGCAATATTCCATGATATGGTAGAAGACAGCATGGAAATATTCATGGATGACTTCTCTGTGTTTGGAGATTCTTTTGATAAGTGTCTGATGAATTTAAAGAGGATGTTGCAAAGGTGTGAGAGTTCAAATCTCGTTTTAAATTGGGAAAAGTGTCATTTCATGGTACGAGAAGGAGTTGTGTTGGGACATAAAATTTCGAGAGCTGGTATTGAAGTTGATCAAGCAAAGATTGAGGCGATAGCAAAGCTACCTCATCCAACAAATGTTAAAGGAATACGAAGTTTCTTAGGACATGCTGGGTTCTATAGAAGATTCATCAAGGATTTTTCAAAGATAGCACGTCCTATGAACAAATTGTTGGAAAAAGAAGCTAAGTTCGAGTTTTCGAAGGAGTGCCAAGATGCGTTCAAGATTTTAAAGGAGAAATTGGTATCTGCACCAATTATGATAAGTCCGAATTGGGATCTTCCATTTGAATTGATGTGTGACGCCAGTGATTACGCTGTGGGAGCAGTTTTAGGTCAGAGGGTTGATAAGAAGTTTCAACCTATTTATTACGCAAGTAAGACTTTGACAAGTGCACAGGAGAATTACACCACGACTGAGAAGGAATTGCTTGCTGTTGTTTTTGCATTTGATAAGTTTCGATCTTACCTGGTTCTGTCAAAAACTGTTGTTTTTACCGATCACTCTGCATTAAGATACTTGTTTGGGAAACAAGATGCAAAACCGAGGTTGTTGCGATGGATTTTGTTATTGCAGGAGTTTAACATTGAGATTCGTGATAAGAAGGGAGCGGAATATCTAGCTGCAGATCATCTGTCAAGACTGGAAAATCCAGAATTGGATAAGTTGGATGAAACGGAAATTCGAGATAAGTTTCCTGATGAAAGCTTGTTGAAAGCAATTCTGAATGAATTTCCATGGTTCGCGGATATTGCAAACTTTCTAGTTACAAAGACTCTGCCACCCGGATTGGATTTCAACCAAAGAAAGAGGTTTTTCTCATCTTTACGGTATTACTTTTGGGAAGATCCATATCTGTTCAGACAGTGTGCTGACGGAATTGTCCGACGATGTGTAGCTGGAGAGGAATGTGATATTATCTTAGAACACTGTCATGATGGTCCGGCTGGAGGACATCATGGTCCAAATTACACTGCAAGGAAGGTGTTTGAGGCAGGTTTTTATTGGCCAACAGTTTATAAGGATGCATTCAAGTATGTGAAGGAATGCGATGCCTGCCAACGTACTAGGAGAATTTCAAAGAAGGATGAAATGTTGCAAAACCCAATTATGGTAAGCGAGATTTTTGATGTCTGGGGAATAGACTTTATGAGCCCGTTTCCACCTAGCAATGGAAACAAATACATCATTGTGGCTGTGGATTATGTTTCTAAATGGGCCGAAGCAAAGGCATTACCCACAAATGATGCTCGCGTTGTGGTAAATTTTCTTAAGTAGTTATTTTCGCGCTTTGGAGCACCAAAAGCTTTGATTAGTGATCGAGGGACACATTTCACAAATCTGCAATTGGAAAAAGTGTTGCGAAAGTACGGAGTTAGACATAAGTTTTCAACTGCTTATCATCCACAGACGAGTGGTCAAGTGGAAGTGACTAATAGAGGGTTGAAGCGTATTTCAGAACGTTCAGTTGAAGGAAACCCTAAGAATTGGTCATACAAGTTAGATGATGCATTATGGGCGGCACGAACAGCATTTAAGTCGTCAATTGGAACAACACCTTATTGCCTTGTTTATGGAAAAGCTTGTCATTTACCTTTTGAGTTAGAGCATAAAGCATATTGGGCTTTACAAAAGTGCAATCTTGATGAGAAGTTAGCTGGAAAGAAAAGAATGGAACAGCTAAACGAGTTGGATGAATTGAGAATAAATGCTTATGACAATTCAAGATTGTTCAAGGAGCGAACTAAGAAATGGCATGATGCTCGTCTTAAGTCGAACCATACATTCGAGAAAGGTGATAAAGTTCTGTTGTATAGTTCTAGATTACATTTGTTTCCAGGAAAGTTAAAGACACGCTGGACTGGCCCTTTTGTTGTTGACAAGGTTTATCCGTTTGGAGCTGTTGATTTGCAAGGATATTCGGGAAAAACTTTCAAGGTCAATGGAAGTAGAGTGAAGAAGTACTATGGTGATATAAGGGACTCCAAGCGTGATTTGGAGATGGATTTGAATTAAGTGGTGAAGCAAGATGTCGAGCTTACCGACATGATAAACAAAAGCGCTTTCAGGAGACAACCCGTTATTTTGTTAATTTGTTATTCTGTTTTATTGTTTTTGTTTGCAGGTTTGAACTTTGTGGGTGTGTTCTCTGGAAACCCTCACGAGACTACAACTCGTCCACTCGGGATACCGAGGGGTTTAAAGGCTTATTGCATGTGCTAAATGCAATCATGTTGCCTACGGAAGTGTGCTGTGTATTTTATTTCTGAATGAATTCCTTCAAGCAAATTGCCTTCAAATCAGGGGAGTTTTCTGTTTTACTTCTTTTCTATTCCCTTTGTTTTTATTTAGTTTTGCAATGAGGACATTGCATGTTTCTAAGTGGGGGATGGGGGAAAAGAAGTCTAGTTGTCCTTAATTTATGAATGGTAGCTATTGAAATATTGAGGTAAAGAGGCATTCTACGCGTTAGTCATTTTTCAGCCCGAATTTTTGTTTTAAAATTGTTTCTTTGTAAAATTTAGCAATCATGTGACATATTTTGGGAATGCAAAGAATGAAATAAATTTAATTTTAAATATTAGATAGTTCATTTTTTGATGTATCGATAGGCAATCTATCTGAAGTTTTTGAGCTAGTAAGAAATGTAATGAATTAAGTAGGGATTTATCCTATGAGGATCTTTTAGCAAGGTATGACCTTAGTCTTAATTCTTGTATGATAGCGTGTTATAATCCATAATTTTGGGATCCTAATAATCATCATTTGGGAATATACTGGGTGTTGTCTCCTCTGTTGTACGAAAGTACAGACCTGATTTCCGTCAGTATATTTGATATTAAAATAGATAAAAATAAACGAGTACAAAAGACTCATAAATTGAAAAAACCAAAACCAAGTTATGTCGCTCTGTTGTACTAAGGTACAGACCTGTCACCAATGTCTTGGTTTGAAAAATGATTGATTTAATTGGATGTTCATTATTTGGAGAATTGTGATGCGTTATCTATATGAGAGTATTTTGCTATTGAAAATCAAGGGTAAAGTCTGCTAGAATAATAATAAGTTAAGCTCAATCTCTGAAATTTAGATTGTTTAAGTGGACCACAATATCGGTAATCTGAGTGAATTATCTTTTATGAGTAATAATAATAGAATGGCTTCCCATGTAGAGTTTCTTGATTGCTGAGTTTTAAGGTGGAATCGATTTTAAGATAAAAATTTGGTTTGTCGAATGCTGTGTAGTTTGTAAGTCCTTTTATCCATTGTTTACCGTTCATATTTAAAGGTTTGAATTTTTGAATGATTAGTCTACTTGAGGACAAGTAGGATTCAAGTGGGGGATGTTTGATGAACGCCAAAATGTGCTATTTTATAGTACTAATTACCCCTTAGTTTGATTAATTTCTTATGCATTTTATTTGAATTCGATACTCATTTCGTTCATATTTGCATTTAGGAATTTTCTGGAGCTTGAATCGGAAAAGAAGCTGAAAACGTGCGAGAATCGAAGAAAAGAAGTGAAAAAAAGTATAAAGGTTGAAGAATGGAGGTCGATCGGCTGAGAAGTTGGAATTTGCAATCCATACGGCGTATGGAATCCATACGGCGTATGGATCGAATGAGCCTGGCCGCCAGAAGACGCGGGTCAGATCCATGGGCTTTGTGATCCATACGGCGTATGGAAATCCATACGGCGTATGGATCGTTTCGACAGAAAACTAAAATCTTCATTTTGCCTCATTTTTACACACACTTCAATCACACTTTCTCCAGTCGATTTTCTCTGCAAAAACCTAAGTTTCTGGAGTATTTTGGAGGAAGAACATTAAGGATAATCAAAGGCTTTCATTCGTTCATTCGTTATTTCATTATTTCGGTTCGATTTCTTTTATATCTTTCATTCGATTATGATTATAATGTTGAGTTTGAATCTGATTTTCTGCTATAATATGAGTGGCTAAGTTCTTATTACAATTGCTTAGATGATAATACTCGGATGATGATTTGATTGTTGAATTGCTAGTTAATATTGAATTTCATGAATGTTTATATGTTTATTCGAAGATCCATGTTTAATTGTTGAATCTTGATGATAACCTAGCGTGATAATCTATTGATTTATGATTGAGTTCTTTATTGATTGGTTATTATTGATGATTGTTGGTTTTAATTGATGATTATCACTAAATAGATTGAGTTTGATAGGCTAGGATCAATTATTGTTAAGAATTGGCAATGAATGTGATAACTAGTAATAGTTATAGACTTTGTTGATTCAAGTTATAAGGGTAAATCATATAAACGGTGTAGTTATAATTCATGATGCAATTTGGTGGATAACGTTAAATTGAACTGTTAGCGGGTTGAAAACAACTTTATATCTTTCTGAATTGTGTTTAATCAATTAATCCTGCAAAGATGGTTGATACATGTGTCATGTCACAATGAAGTTCAACATTAGCAATTCAATGAAGTGATAATCAGATTCTGAGGAAACTAGTCTAAGCAATTGTACCTTTTTACCATTTGAATTAAACCTTCTATTTTAATTAAGTCAATTTAGTATTTCTTTATTTTAAATAATTAGTTTTCTTTAATTAATCATTTCTTTTATAATTGTTACTTATTTGTTCGAACGGAACTAAAACGTCCCCACTTTTACTGCTTTAATTAATGGTAGCAATTTCCAATTTGTTAATATTGACATCCGTTCCCTGTGTTCGACTCGGACTTACTGAGCTATACTATATATGATCAGGTATTCTTGCCTGTATTGTGTATAGTAAGTTAAGTATTTTCCATTTTAAAATAAAACCCCTTTTACACGACAACAATCACGATCATAAATCTGAAGCACTTCGTACCTTAAAATCATTAAAATCTTATGACTTCACTTTTTGTCTACACTTGATGATTGATATTTTAGGGGTCACAGATCGTTTGAACAAAACACTACAAAGGAAAGACCAAGATATTGTAAATGCAATGCATCAAGTAAGGGTTGCAAAGGAAAGACTATAAGAGATTAGTAATGTTGGTTGGGAACCACTCTTAACAAAGGTTACTTCGTTTTGTGATAAAAATGATGCTGAAGTTATGAATATGAAAGATTCATATTACAATGGAATAAGTCACCGAAGAGGTTCACAGGTTAATAACTTAATTTCGTTACTATTCAAAATTGCATATGAATACATATATGATGATGTGAAACAGTAGCAGTAGCATGTATGGAATGATTTATGTCATTTACTCTTTTGTGTTGAATATAAAAGTAGCTTAGGAATTATTTATGATGAGGTGCACTAACTTAAATAATTATTTGCTACAAGTATGCAACCAAGGGGTTGCACTGATTTCTGATGTGAACAATTTTATGATTGTTCCTGATGTAAAAACAAGATGCTCTATATGCAGTTTTGATAGTAACAAAAAACCTACCAAATCGATTATGTTTCATTATAGGTGAGCAACTTGCATCATTATCAAGTTGATGTATTTTATTCAATGATAGATATGCAACTTCAAGAGCTCAATCATCGCTAATGGTGTAACCAACGTTCCACTCACATACTTCCAACCTCCACCTAGAGGTTTGCGAAATATTATCACTCGGAAGAATACATTTGATTCCATTCGGAAAGAGATCATCATCTGATCTTGTGGCGTACAGTTGTCACCCGTAAGGTGGCAACTACCTTATTGGGAATCGCCATCAAATTATTATCTTTCCAACTCCCACCCAGAGGTTCGCCTGCCATACTTTCAGGCCTAACAGAATTTAGAGTGGGGACCAAGCTTATGTGTGCAGAGATCATTTGGATGGCTGAGATCAAAGGAAAATGAATAATTTGTTAGTGCTCGCCTATGATTGGCCAAGTGAAAAGAGTAATGGGCAAGGCATGACAAGTATAAAAGGCCATACATTCCTCACTTTGAGGTATGTTCATCTTCTTCACCAAAACCCTAATTTCATACTCATATTTTACCATTAAATTGCAGAGCCTGATTCTCACGCCGGAGGTGGTTCACGTGATCCATTCCCGTGCTCCACTTAACTTAGTATCTTCGTATTTGTTGCAGGAACTTACTGGTTAGAGATATTAAGCTAGAAACAAAGGATATAAGCACTTGTACCGTAAAACGTACAATCAAATGGCACACCCGGTGGGACACGATCTAGATTGAGTATTTTCGAACCTTAATCTCTTTGTTTTCCAATAATTTTCGTAAATTTTGAAGGTTTCCTAGTTGACTATCTCTAGCTTTCGGTTTTGTAAATTTTTTCCCAAACTTACAATGTCGTTTCAAAACACAAATGATGGTGGTGGACAGCAATCAGCACCACCAGGTTTACCACTCATTTCACAGTCAGAAACACCTATTTTAAACCTTGCTACGCCGGAAAATGCCGCCGAACCCTCAAATTCCGGCACAGTTATTCCCGGGGTAAATAACGAAATGTTAAGAAAATATCTAGAACCTCTCATCACTAGGCAGATTAGAATGATGGGTTTGGAAGAAATAAGATCAAGGTTGAACATGGAGGAAGATAACGATGTTGATGAAGAGCTCATCATGGAAGGCCCGGAAGCCGGAACCCGGAGAATCATCAGTAAATCTGCCGTTACCTTTCAAACACCTAACCGGTCCTATAATGTTAGCCAAAACGCACCCTCAAACAACATTAATGCCACTCCAAATAGCACAAATAACAATAACCCAAGCGGTTCCACTCAAACCACCAATCAAACCACCGTCCCGGTCATCACTCAAACCAACTTCCAACCTACAGGTGCACACCCTTGGATGATGTATCCAGGATATGGGACTCAATCAGGAATAAACTCCACCATGGTATTACCACCATTATTAAACCAATATGTCACTAATACCTTGACATCTACCATCCCAGTAGTTACCGCAACCTCGTCAATACCCAATCCTACTACCCAGCATACTCAAATGTTGCCAAATCATCCTTACCAGCAGAACACCCAGAATCTCCTGAATGCTCAGGGGCAGTATTTACAAGGTAACCCCACGTCAGGAGGAGGAATGATGCCTGGGGTTAATAACCCTCAATCTGGAGGACAGTCTTATTATTCACCTCAACATGGGGCCTGGGTGAACTTTCCACCCGGAAGTTATAATCCGATGTACCCTCAAATGGGTACTGACCCGAATGAAGGTCCCCGTTCTGCACGATCCAGGGTTAATTCATTTATTAAGAAAAAACAATCTCCACTGGTCCCCTGGATTGAGTTCTATGGAATGCCCGATGGGCTGGAGCTACCCTCAAACATTAAAGAATACAATGGAAAGACTGACCCCGAAGATCATCTTAGAGCCTTCCGCGGAGCAGAAAAGATCAAAAAGTGGACCATGCCGATTTCCTGTCACATGTTCTCTATGATTCTCACAGGTGCCGCCAGAGGCTGGTATGATAAACTTCCACCTGGTAGTATCGCTAGTTTTGATGATTTGGAAATAAAATTTTTATACCACTTTATAAAGCAAAAGAAATACACAAAAACCCATCTAGAGGCACACAATATATAACACCCCTCAATTTACTATCATTTAGTATAATATATCGGAAGCGTAAGTCCATATAAATCTTAATTGTTTACATTATTTTAACAAACCTAAAATATTCAAACTATTTCAAACTATAGTTTATCATCTCGGGGGTTATATAAAACAACATATTACACTGATTTACACAAATCATTTATCATAGTATTGCTCAGTTGTCAAACATTCCATTCCAGTGCCACTGCCTTGCCCAGCCCTTTATCAAATCATGCCCTGCAAGGAGTATTTAATGTGGGGGATTAGCATAAAGCTAAGTGAGACAGAATATAACCAACAGTCCAACTCAGTAATAACAAATCAGTTTACAGCAAATAATCGTAAACATAAAATATCACTGAGTATCTATGTCTCTTGGGGAAACCTTCAGCCAACAACACACAACATGTTATAATATCAAATACAACTGGTGTCAAAGAGGACCGGTGGTTCTTGAGGTAACACCTTCTCATAGAACACTTTGAAACCAACTGCAGGCCAATACAGCGGTTTAACCGAATACTTGGTGCTATTAACACAAATAACATAGGCTATGACAATAATACTTGTACTAAGACCCTGTGTTATCCAACCAATAGCAAACCAAACCCAACTCCAGGCTGGCCTCTGAATATCGTCAAAGCCCAAAGGCTGAATATCACGTGATCACATATTCATCATATCAGACTAACAGTCTATTAACAGTATTATTACTAACAACCATAATCATCATGGAATAATAAAACAGTAATAATACGTTACCCGTTGTAACCAAACTTGTTACAACTAAATTACACTAAGGTTACAGATCCACTCACCGAATACCTCAGTTGTCCACTCAGTAGTCTAATGTCACTGAGTCTTCTGTTTATCTGGAATTACATCAGAATAACACAAGTTAGTCACTTGTCTTAATATGAATATAACATTTTTCTAATGTAGTTACATTAAATAACTTAGTTAAGTAACTACAACATGATTCATAATCCAATTTCAATGAGTTATTACTCAAATCATTATTCACTTATAATTTTCATTTCAAGATTATGAATAATTACATTAATATCATTAATTCACAATCACTTATCAAGTTATGATCATTAGGATCACAACATCATCTTAATCAACTATAATTATCATCATGAATCAACAACGATTATCAATCAAACACTAATAATATAAGCTTAAAAGCTTTCTTTCACAATTTAGTTAATTATATCAAAATAGGATATAGGTGATTCCATCACCTTAATCACATTTCGTCCTCCTTAATCAATCCCAATATGATCATTAACAACAATTGTCAATTATACATCGCTAGCTTAAGCTTTCAAATCATAATTCATGAATAATTACTTAAACCCATAACTTTCTCAATGATTATATATCAACTTAATCATTTCAAAACTAAGGTTTAGATTATAATCCTCATATAATCATCAACTAACAATATATAATCATTACAAGGCTTAATTCTCACTTTATCCATTATGTTCATATGAATCCTACATGATCATACATCAAAGCTTCAATTCTAGGTTATGGATTTCACTTACAATCATGAAATTAACATCAACTATCAATTATTAATGCATCTCAAGCTTCAATTTCAAGTTAATCATCTTAATTCTATTAAATACACAAAAACCCATTTTCTAGGGTTTATAGAAATCAAAGATTAATACTTACAAGATGTTTATGATGATGAGAGGATGATTAATTCGCGTTTTTGAGGCTTAATTCAATGTTTTATAGCTTCAATTCAACTCTACAACTTGATTTGAAATCTTAAAATCGTCCCTGTGGTGTTCTGAGTTTGGCCAGAGTGATTTCAACATAACCAGTAGATGATTTCACAAGAATCTGATAATTAGGGATTGAGTTAGGGTTTAATTTAGGTGTTTGATCTCTTTCTCGGTCTCAATCGAAGTTACAGGAAGGATGGAGATGTTTATTATGCATTTTACATATATATCATTCAATATGTGTACTAGTTTTGTCCCCTTTAATATCTGTTGTCTAGAACTGAAAAACCATTCGCGGGGAAAAACTATTTTATTTTACCGTCAACTAGGTTAATTTAAAACAATCAATAATTTACTAATCACAATAAATTATTTGATTCTTTTACCCATTATTTTCAAATAACAACACAAAACTATTTTCTGACACACTAATTAATAATTAAAAGTCAGAAAATATTAAAATACATCTAGACCCGAGGAGTGGATGTTACACAATATATACCGGGGGAAAATGAGGGATTAAAAGCGTTCATGGATAGATATACAACCGAAACCCAGCAGATAGAAGGCCTGGGAGAGGATCAAAAAATTTCTGGTTTCATCCACGGGGCTAGAAACAAAGTGTTAGTTGCAGAGTTAGGTAGGATCCTTCCAGAGTCTTACCAAGAACTCTAGGATGAAGTGTATGCGTATGTCAGGGGAAAAGAGACTGCAATGAAAAGCACTTTCGGTGACAGTGGGGGTACCAAGGAGGAGCCTTCGGGCCAGAAGGGTGATGGAAAAAGTTATAACTCCAACAGGTCTTTCAGGTCTCAGAGAGACAAGAGAGGAGGTTATAATAACAGGCAAGATAGGGGGGCAGAAATGCTCCTTATTATAAAAAAGATTTTGGTAGAGGTTTATGGCCAGATTTGATTAAGTCTCCAAGGGAGATCTTGATGACAGAAAGAGCAGCAACGGACTTCAAGAGCCCTCCAAAACTCTCTGAAAAGGCGAAAAAAGAAGGGGGAAGATACTGTGAGTTCCATGAAGAATATGGTCACGATACGAATTTTTGTAGAGAATTACAGGCTGAAGTAAGAAAGGCTTTCAAAGTGGGTAAGTTGGCTCATTTAGTTAAGGATGGGAAGAGTACGGAACCCCAAGGAAAGAAAAATACTTCAGGTCAGAAGAAAAACTTTGCATGGCAGAAAAAAGATGACGGAGCCAAACCCATGGAAGAAGACATTATGATGATAAGGTCCCAAGTAATAGGGGTAAAGCGAAGAGCTAAAGTCATGGAACAGTGGGAAGAACAGGAGATTTCGTTCCCTTCCATCCAAAGCATCATACCATCGGAAGACCCAATGATAATCACTGTAGAGATTGCCAATAGAAATGTGCATAGGGGCTATCTAGATGGAGGAAGCTCCTCTGATGTGATGTACGAATGCTGCTTCAGACAGCTACCCAGAGGTATACAGGCACTCAGGAGAGATGTAACGAGACCTTTGATAGGGTTCTCTGGAGAAACATCCTGGCCGTTAGGAGTAATAAGCCTAAGGACCACTTTGGGCACTTACCCGACAGTAAGAACGGAAGTCTTAGATTTCATGATTGTCAGATCAGATTCCCCGTACAATGTCATTCTGGGAAGACCATCCATGTGCCTCCTCAGGGCAGTAGTGTCTACTGTGCACGGAATAATGAAATTCCCAACACCAAATGGAATGGCAACTGTCTATTCTAGCCGGAAACGTGAAAGCAAAAGCAAGCCAGCGATGGAAAGACATGACGACGTTAAGCAAGTCATATACTCGTGCGATGACGCTGAACAGAGGGAAGTTATTAATGAGGCCTGTCCTGATCAAATGGTGGCTGTTGGAAGACATTTACAGGAGAAAGTTAAAGAGAAGCTATTGCAATTGTTGAGAAGGAATGTCGATGTATTCGCTTGGAGCCCGGAAGACATGACAGGAGTACCCAGAAAACTCCTGTTCAAAGAATCAAATGGAGAAGATAGAGAATTTGTGACTGAACATCACTTGAATGTACATCCAAACAGGACACCCGTTCAGCAAAAGAAAAGGCACTTGGCCCCGACAGGAGTAGAGAGGCTTGTGAGCAAGTAAAGGATTTGGTTGCAGCAGATATCCTTCGGGAGGTAAAGTACCAAACTTGGATTGCTAATCCTGTCATGGTCAAAAAGGGTGATGGAGGATGGCGAATGTGTGTAGACTTTACGGACCTAAACAAAGCTTGTCCAAAAGATTGCTACCCTCTCCCATCAATAGACTGGAAGGTTGAATCTTTGGGTGGTTTCCGTTTAAAATGTTTTTTGGATGCTTATAAAGGGTATCATCAGATCCAGATGGCGGAAAAGGACGAAGATAAGACGGCATTCCACACTGACATAGGAATATTCTGTTATAAGAAGATGCCTTTCGGCTTGAAGAATGCAGGGGCTACCTATCATAGGTTGGTAGACAAAGCTTTCGAAGGTCAAGTGGGAAGAAACCTAGAAGCCTATGTGGATGACATGGTGATTAAGAGTTACAATGAAGAGGATATGCTGAATGACATATCAGAAACTTTCTCCACCTTGAGAAAGATCAATATGAAGTTGAACCCGAAAAAGTGCACCTTTGGGGTGGAAGAAGGTCAGTTTTAGGGATATTTGATAACGGCCGATGGAATAAGAGCTAATCCTGAGAAAATAAAATATGTGCATGATATGAAGTCACCCAGTACCTTAAGGGAGGTCCAGGCTTTGAACGGAAGGTTGGCGGCTTTAAGCCGTTTTTTGTCTAAGGCGGCAGAAAGGTCATTACCATTCTTTAAAACTTTAAAAAATTGCACTAATAAAAAAGAATTCTCATGGACTGAAGAGGCTGAGGGAGCATTCCAGCAGATGAAAAAATTGCTAGAAAAGTTACCCACGCTAACAACGCCGATAGCAGGAGAAACACTATTCATGTACCTATCAGCCACGACAGAAGCAGTGAGCGCCATCCTACTGGCAAAAAGGAAGAAAGCACAGGTACCTATCTACTTTGTAAGTAGGTCACTTCAAGGCCCGGAGATCAATTATCCTTCTATGGAGAAGCTGGTATTAGCCCTAGTACATGCAGCTAGAAGGCTGAAGAGATACTTTCAAGGACACCCAGTGATAGTAATAACGGATTGATAAACGCTCAAAAGTACTATATTTTAGTAGTATTTTACCCCTAATCTTGAATGTTTTTATTGCATTTTGTTTAGAATAGATATTGATTTAGTTCATATTTGCAAATAGATGTGGAAATGGAGCGTTTATGAAAAGGAACGGAAAACAGTCAATAATCAAGCTAAATGATACATATTTGAAGAATAAAGTAAAGCCGAAGTCGAAGAAAAGAAGAAATGAAGAAAAGTAAAAAATCGGCTGGAAAAAGCATCCATACGCCGTATGGAATCCATACGCCGTATGGATTGCTGCAGTGGAGGCCCAGGTTACGCGGACATGGGCTGGGCTTGAATTCAATCCATATGCCGTATGGAAATCCATACGCCGTATGGATCAAAATTCCAGGAAGTATAAAAACGCGTTTTAAACCCTATTTCGAGAGTTTTAAAAAAGGTTTTCGTTTTCTTTCAGTTCCAGATGATTTTAGGGTTTTATAATTCGTATTTTAGGGTTAGTTTGGAGGTATGAAGGTGAAGAACGAGGATAATTCGCTCTAATCTTTCGTAGTTTATCGTTAATCGACTCGGTATATCTTCGTTTCTTTATTTCATTGAAGAACTTGATTTATTGAATCTGATATATATTGTTTTGATGATGAATTGAGTATTTAAAGTGATTGTGTAGTTGATTTAACTTAGATTATGATTATTGAACGATTATAATTGCGTATTGAATAAGTTATTTGATTGAAAACGGTTATATTGCTCGTGGACACTTGTTTATTGGTAACTAGTTATTATTGTTGCTTCACGTGGTTAATAATTTTAATGAGATTGAGTTCCTTTAAGATTATTGATTATTGCTAGTACTACCTTAGGGTTTTGGACTATCACTAAATACGTTGAGTCTAATAGGTCGAGTATACAATAATAATCTACTTTAAGATGAGCAAGACAATAAGTTAATTATTAGGTATTGTTGAGTCATACCAATAGAGTTAATTATAACGCGTTGTGAATGTTTAATGCATAATTTAGGGAAAGGCACACAATTGACTGATCATCTTGTGACATTGGAACCAGTGTTTCATGTTGGACCCTAAATTATAGGAATTAGTTGGACCCGAAACGTTGGCTAGTTCATATTCGACTTAGTATTCATTGAAGAATTTGGTATTAAGTTGATCTAAAAGAATCACAATTAGATAATCAATACGCAATAAATCGGGAAATATGAATCTAAGTGACATTAACTATACAATTACTTATTCCTTCCAATTAGGATTTATTGTTATTATTTATTTATTATTTTAATTTAAAGTTTTATTTACGTTTGTTTATTTTAATTAAATGTTTTCTGAATTGTTCGTACGGAACTAAAACGCCCCCCTTATTTACTGTTTTCTAGTTAATTGTTAATTTCTATTTTAAATTTTCCACATTTTCCCTGTGTTCGAATCTGACTTACCAAATCTATATTTACAATTGATCGGGTATTCTTGCCTGGTTGGTTGAAAGTATTTATTAGGTATTTCTATTTATAAATTATAAAACAAGACGCGCTTTCATAGGCGACATCAAGTTTTTAGCGCCGCTGCCGGGGAAAGCGGTTGTGTTTATTTAAATAGAAATTAGTAATTTGTAATTCTTTCTTTTTAAAAGTAACTTTTGTTAATTAAGTTTCAGTAAAGTTGTTTTAATTAGTTTGATTAATTTTGTAAAAAGTTTTTAATACGTCACTGGTTGAAACTAATTACCTTTTTATTTGGTTGAACTTTTGGGGTTTTAGTTTCAACCGGCGGATGGAAATCCGTCCGCCGGTTGGAGTTCCATTTATTTAAAATTGTACATGTTATTTAATTTTTGTTTATTTTGTGTGAACTAACTTGTTTTTCGTTAGTGGTGTTTTGTATTTTCAGATTTATTTTTATTTAGGTTTGTCCAATGGCGAGGAGTTTTGAAAGTGATGCAAATGATAATAACATGGTTAAGAGGGATCAGTCTGTTACTTCGGATGCTAGTTCCGCCGAGAGGGTGCCTCCTTATACCCAATTAGGCCGTATTTCCGTTCCTATTACTTCATCTTGTCAGGGGTTGCTATCGGCACTTGAGGAGTCTAGAGGGGATATACCTTTCAGTTCTGAGATTATTAGCAGGTCCACTGTGGATTTTACTGATAGTCAGAGGGTTTTGGTAAATGATGTGTTAGAGGCAGCTTTGATTGAGAGTCAGTATGGGATTGATAGGCAATTCTATATTGCTTTCACTACTTTTGGGGAATCTCTAGAAACTAGAATTAAGGAGGAAGAGAGATTCTACAATGCTCAGAAGAAAAGATACACAGAGATTTAGGAGATTCTGAGGCATTCTGCATTTCCTTATTCGGCAAATCAGACCGCGTGTCTTGGCCGTATGCTTAGGGCTCTGTACGAGGCTACTGGTCATCCAAAGGCAAAAGCAGACAAGGAATTTAGGTTTGGTTTAAAAGAGTTGGTTAGATTGCTACATTCAGATGACCATTTGACGGATATTACACCTCATCGGTTCATTGTTACGAGTACTATTCATTACTATCTTCATGGAATGGTGACAAAAATGGATCGCTTTGCTAAGGAAGAGGAAGAAAGGCCACACCCGGATTTCATTCATCCTCATTTCGATATTGATTTGGCTACTTATGTGGTACTGAACTTGGATGTTTTAGTTGATAACAATAAGGTTCTAACTATGAGGGAGCATTTCCACTATGGGATGGTGGAAATATATACTAAATTGGTTGAAATCTTCAAAGATTCAGGATTAGAACTAACTTGTGTTCAGAATGAGGTAATTGCAAGGATTGAAACTAGAATAAGAAGTTTAAGGAAAGAACCGTTTCTGAGTAAGCATGCTGGGATAGTGGCAGAGTGTTTGGAGTTTATGAGTGAGTTTGAGAAGAATCATCCCGACCGTGAGTACAAGCTGGTTGGTGACAAGTTAGTATTGGCACCTGAGGGAGTAAATAATAAAGTGATAAAAGGAATCAGCTGGGACTTGGTCTATCTTCAACATGTTGCCAATGGACACTTGGAAAGTTTTGCGACTTTTGGTAATGGGGTTGAAAATGTAGTTACTGAAATGATGAAGAGTTTCCTTGTTCTCTATCCATTGAGCTAATTTCATCATTTCATTCCTTTTTTATATTTCTTATGCTATTGGATTATTTCTAACATTTTGGTTTGTTTTGGATTATGCTAGACTTTCGTTTGTTTTGGATTTTTGTTTTTGAATGTGTGATTTGAATATTAAGTATTATTTTGAATATTATTATTTTTAATGTTTGTTAATTATTGTTATTTATTTTATAGTGTGGAATTGTGAAGATTTTGAAGTCGTGATTATCATCCAGGTTTGAGATTTAATTATATAAAGTTAGTGATGAAATTGGGTTAAAAATGGGTTGAAAATCGTTTTTTGAAAAAAGTCTGATTTTTCAATCCATACGCCGTATGGAATCCATACGCCGTATGGAATCCATACGCCGTATGGATTGATTGGGCCGCTGGACCGGGCCGTTGACTGGGTTTAATGAGTTGACCTGGGCCTGTTTAATCCATACGCCGTATGGAATCCATACGCCGTATGGATCAAAAATGCAGAAAACCGCCAGCAGCCTACTTTCTTCCCCATTTTTCACTCCAAAACCCTTTTTCTCAATACCACCCACGGCTTTCACACCCACAACCCCCAAACGGAAATTCCGGCCACGCATTCATCGTCATTTTTACATATTCGTGTTACACGCACTTTCCTCTACAAGGTATAACTTCCCGTTTTCATTTTCGTTGGTTAAATCGCTCGTTTGGAAGTTAGGGTTTATTATAAATTTTTGGGTATTTCGGATATGCGTATGATTATTGGCATGTTTTGATTGATTTATGTTCTAGTTGCTATATGCATTGCAGTGTTGTGTTCGTTTTTCAATGGTATTGCATATTTTGTGTTATTCGAATTGTTCGTTAGTGATGATAAGTTGTGAATATAAGAAACTCAATTATGCTATGTTTTAATTTAGTGCTTATTAATTTTCTGACCACATGATGATTAATGCAAATATTTGTTTGGTACACAAGTGTTTGTGATTACGGTTATGTGATAAGTTGTTATTTTGATTAATTGTGTTACAATAATTCATTTTGAGATTGTATGGATATTTGCTAGTTGCTAATACTCGAGTTTAGTGATTGTGCAATTTCGTATATTCATAATGGTACCAAGTTATTATAATACATTTGATTAGGCAATTGTCAGGGATAATTAATTAAGTATATACATGTATGCATATTGAGTAGTTTTTGTTTAAAAATTGCAATTTAGGTTCATGAAATTGGTTGTTGCGGTAGTTTTAGGCTAAACCTTTATGGTGGATTATTCAATTTTAAGCCGAAATGCTGCCGAAATTTTTAGTGACCTTTTTGCAACTAACTGCTTATTCAGTATTATTAACAATTGTTTTGTTTAGCAGTTATCATGTCTAACAGGCGAGCACGAGGAGGTGAAACTTTGGGAAACCCGTTGATTAGATCACATAGATACCTCACTTTTCATGGGTCATATTCTGAGACTGCTAGGATGTAGTTTAGAGATCGTCTGGCTTCCAATATTGGCCAGTCTATTGAGGTGTTTGATGCTGTTAACTGGAATGTTTTGGAGCATGTGATTGCTAGAGAGGGGTTTACTAATGGTGCTGAAGCCATTAGGAATTTACTTGCTGTTCCATATGTACTAGAGGATGGAAACATTGGATTTGTTTCCTATGCTTGGTCCCGGTTATTCAGTATCAGGGAGGATATCTACAGAGAGTTGGTTGTTGAGTTTTATAGCACTTTTAGGTTTGATGCCAGGTCGACCCAATGGACTGAGAACTCCATTTTCTTCCAGCAAGGGGGACAGCCCAGACAGATGACCTTGGTTCATTTTGCTTTGGGATTGGAGCTTTATGAGCCCAATGAGCTGGATAATCCTCACTTTCTAAACCACATTTCTGCAGGTGCTGTGAAGAAGCTCACTGATTTGGAGATTGAGCAGGAGTGGCAGTTTATTGCCCAGGGTAATTATGGCAGTTCGACACCTTCTTACATGCGTATTCGAGATCCTCGTCATCGACTCATTCACAGATTGTTGACTTACACCATTGTGGGACGCAAGGAGGGGCCTGAGAAAGTTTCGAGGCCTGACTTGTTTTATTTGAGTTCGATTATCAGGAAGAGGTTAGTGAATGTACCTTGGAGGTTGGCTAAGTGGATGTCGAAGAGAGCTACTGGTACTAGAGATGGTAGTAGTTTGTGTGGAGGTCACTTTGTTACTCGATTGGCGAGATACTTTGGTTTGGCTACTCAGGATGAGATGGGTTCATGCACGATTGTTCAGCCTAGTATGGGTTGGCTGACTGCACGCCGGTTGGAGGCGTTTGCTCTCATTGAGCTATGCATTACTTATGGTGGTCCTGCAGAGATGTATTACTGGGTTCCGATTACTCCGGTAGGACAGACTTTGCAGTCGAGGCAGGCTAGAGCCAGAGGAGATACGAGTGGCAGTGATAGAGGTCGAGGTACGGCACGAGGCCGTAACAGAGGTTATTCTACGGAGTTTGATCAGTTGTCTCAGCAGATGCACCAGATGCAGTTACAGCAGACTCAGAGGTTTGATCAGATAGATCTTATGCAGAGACAGCATTTCCATCAGACCAGTGCACACTTGGACTACCAGGATGGCTTGTTTGAGCAACTGTTTGGTCAGTTTCCTTCTGGACCCACGTATCAGCCATTCCAGTACCAGATGCCACCAGAGTTTATGCCACGACCACCACCACCATCGCAGTCAGAGTATGGAGCGCCTTCTGATCAGTACCAGTATCGTCAGGACGATGACAGTGACTAGGATGATGTTCATCCTATTTGGTTTATGATTCCAGACACTATTATTATTATTGTTGTTTTATTATTATTATTATGACTGTTTTTATTTGTAGGTTTTATTAATTGTGCTGGATTGGTAGTTTTAGGATTTGGTAGTCGTTATTTTTAATTATGATGTTTTAATTTGGTATTATTTAATTATGTTTGTTGATTGTTCCCTCAGAATTGTGTTGTGAGTACGTGTCATGCTGGCAGTAAGTTCAGCGCAACGAATAATTGAATCGAGAGGATGTGGGAAATTCGTATCATCCTTGTCATTAAACTGCACACTATTCCAGGGGAGTTTTTCTGTTCTAAGTTCTTTTCTCTTTTTCCCGTTTTAAGTATGTCATTATTTGTACAATGAGGGCATTGTACATCTTTAAGTGGGGGATGAGAGAGAAAAGAAGTTTAATTCCCACATAATTGTTCTGTTAATAAGTAGATGATTTTGTAATTTGGTTAATAGTTATCTTATTAAAATAAGTAACTAGGAGGTTATGAGTTGCCCATTTTTCAAGCAAATTTTTGCATTTAAATTTTTGTTTTCTAGAGATAATTATTTTGTAACTATGTAGGTTAAACTTAAAATTTTCTATACTTTTAATTAAATACTAAAGCTATTAAAGATGTTATTTAGCTTCATTATATGATGTATTGATAGACGATTTATATGAGAATGTTTGAGCTGTTAAGAAATGATAATTAATGAGTAAATGTTTCTTGTAGATGAACTTTAGCTATGTATGACATATGTCTTAATTTTCATATTAGTAATGTGTGATATGCCATATTTTTGGGAATTTAATTAATAATCATTTGGGGATATACTGGGTGTTGTTTCCTCTGTTGTACGAAAGTACAGACCTGGTCTCCGTTAGTATATCTAATGAAAAAGAGTAAAAGAGTTTAAAAACTCATGATTGTAAAATGTGGTCAAATTAAGTCGCTTTGTTGTACTAAGATACAGACCTGTCACCAATGGTTTGACTAAAAACATTATTGCTAAACCAAAATCAAGTTATGTTGCTTTGTTGTGTTGAGGCACAGACCTGTCACCTCTGTCTTGATTTGAAAAATGATTGTTTTGATTAAATTTCAAGATATGTAATATTGGCATATTATGAGTATGAAAGTATATAGTTTTTGGGAGTCTAAGGGAATATTTACACGAATAATAATAAGTTGAGCTCAAGTATTCAATTATAGATTGTTTAAGTGGATAACAATATCAGTAATCATTGTGAACTATTTAATGTTTTAGAATAATAACTCTATGTGTAGATAAGTTTTTTGTAAATCTCGTAGTTTCTTAATAATTGTTTTTAGAATTAACAGACTTTTAAATTTAAACATTTGAGTTGAAGATGGGTGATGTTGTGTAATTCCTATTTTAGTTATTTAGATTAATATAGATGACTGTATTCCTAAGAATTTGATTTTTGAATCGATAGTCTACTTGAGGACAAGTAGGATTCAAGTGGGGGATGTTTGATAAACGCTCAAAAATACTATATTTTAGTAGTATTTTACCCCTAATCTTGAATGTTTTTATTGCATTTTGTTTAGAATAGATATTGATTTCGTTCATATTTGCAAATAGATGTGGAAATGGAGCGTTTATGGAAAAGGAACGGAAAACAGTCAATAATCAAGCTAAATGATACATATTTGAAGAATAAAGTAAAGCCGAAGTCGAAGAAATGAAGAAATGAAGAAAAGTAAAAAATCGGCTGGAAAAAGCATCCATACGGCGTATGGATTGCTGCAGTGGAGGCCCAGGTTACGCGGACATGGGCTGGGCTTGAATTCAATCCATACGCCGTATGGAAATCCATACGCCGTATGGATCAAAATTCCAGGAAGTATAAAAACGCGTTTTAAACCCTATTTCGAGAGTTTTAAAAAAGGTTTTCGTTTTCTTTCAGTTCCAGAAGATTTTAGGGTTTTATAATTTGTATTTTAGGGTTAGTTTGGAGGTACGAAGGTGAAGAACGAGGATAATTCGCTCTAATCTTTCGTAGTTTATCGTTAATCGACTCGGTATATCTTCGTTTCTTTATTTCATTGAAGAACTTGATTTATTGAATCTGATATATATTGTTTTGATGATGAATTGAGTATTTAAAGTGATTGTGTAGTTGATTTAACTTAGATTATGATTATTGAACGATTATAATTGCGTATTGAATAAGTTATTTGATTGAAAACGGTTATATTGCTCGTGGACACTTGTTTATTGGTAACTAGTTATTATTGTTGCTTCACGTGGTTAATAATTTTAATGAGATTGAGTTCCTTTAAGATTATTGATTATTGCTAGTACTACCTTAGGGTTTTGGACTATCACTAAATACGTTGAGTCTGATAGGTCGAGTATACAATAATAATTTACTTTAAGATGAGCAAGACAATAAGTTAATTATTGGGTATTGTTGAGTCATACCAATAGAGTTAATTATAACGCGTTGTGAATGTTTAATGCATAATTTAGGGAAAGGCACACAATTGACTGATCATCTTGTGACATTGGAACCAGTGTTTCATGTTGGACCCTAAATTATAGGAATTAGTTGGACCCGAAACGTTGGCTAGTTCATATTCGACTTAGTATTCATTGAAGAATTTGGTATTAAGTTGATCTAAAAGAATCACAATTAGATAATCAATACGCAATAAATCGGGAAATATGAATCTAAGTGACATTAACTATACAATTACTTATTCCTTCCAATTAGGATTTATTGTTATTATTTATTTATTATTTTAATTTAAAGTTTTATTTACGTTTGTTTATTTTAATTAAATGTTTTCTGAATTGTTCGTACGGAACTAAAACGCCCCCCTTATTTACTGTTTTCTAGTTAATTGTTAATTTCTATTTTAAATTTTCCACCTTTTCCCTGTGTTCGAATCTGACTTACCAAATCTATATTTTCAATTGATCGGGTATTCTTGCCTGGCTGCTTGAAAGTATTTATTAGGTATTTCTATTTATAAATTATAAAACAAGACGCGCTTTCATAGGCGACATCACGGATCAACCCCTCCGACAGGTGTTAGCAAAACCTGAGAAATCAGGAAGATTAGCCAAATGGGCGACTGAGTTAGGAGAACATGACATCGAATTCAAACCTCGAGTTTCAGTAAAAGGTCAGGTTTTGGCTGACTTCATGGCAGAGATGACAGTGAAAGACTCAGCGCAGGAAATAAAGGTGCAGGTTAAGGTAATCAAAAAATCTCCACCCAGTAAATTCTGGTCCTTGTACACTGATGGCACCTCCAGCGCTGAAGGTGCCGGAGCTGGTTTAATCCTAACCAATCCGGAAAAGAAAGAGTTTACGTACGCCTTGAGGTTTGAATTTAACATCTCCAATAACGAAGCAGAGGCTTTGCTAGCCGGAATTAACATTGCGATTCAGATGAAAGTAGAATGTTTAAAGGCCTTTGTGGATTCGCAGCTAGTAGCAATGCAGATACAAGGTGAGTTCGAAGCAAAAGACGCCAAGATGAAAAAATATCTAGAGAAAGTGAAAGATAAAATAAGAAGCTTCAAAAAGTTCGAGATAAAACATGTCCGGAGAAATCAAAATAAAAAGGCTGATGCCTTGAGTAAACTCGCTTCCATGCAATTCGCACACCTCACGAAGGAAGTTCTTGTAGAGGTACTACCCAGGAGTTCCATAGAAGAAGACCAAGACATCATGAGTTTAGGGGAGGAGATGGATCCTTGGATAATTGACATCATTAGTTACCTAACGCATGGTAGTCTACCACAGAAAAAGCAAGAGGCCAGAAGAATCCAGGCCAGAGCTCCACACTACACGTTTTATGAAGGGGTGTTATACAGAAGGTCATATTTGCAACCTTGGCTAAGATGCGTCGGAAACAGTGAAGCGAAAAGAGTTATCCGAGAGGTACATGAAGGCTCTTGTGGGATACATTCAGGGCCGAGGACGGTAGTAGCAAAGATCAAAACTTTGGGATACTATTGGCCAACGATGTATAATGATACCAAGGAAGAACTACAGAATTGTGAATCTTGTCAAATCCATGCACCGATGCAAAGACAACCGAAACATGTTATAATCCCAGTAACTTCAGCTTGGCCGTTTTTTAAATGGGGAATTGATATCGTAGGACCATTCCCCGAGGCTCCTGGAGGGGTAAAATTTTTGTTGGTAGCTGTGGATTATTTTACAAAGTGGGTAGAGGCTAAGCCACTAAAGACAATCTCCAGTCAGAATGTGGTAAATTTTGTATGGGATAACATTGTCTGTAGGTTCGGGGTACCAAGGGTGATTGTAAGTGATAATGGGAAACAATTTGCAGAAGGAAAATTCAAAGAATGGTGCGAAGGTTTGAATATTCAGCAAGCTTTCACTTCAGTATACCACCCGCAAGCTAATGGACAGGTGGAAGTCACCAACCGAGATGTAGTCCGGGGAATCAAAGCCAGACTAGGAAAGAGTAAAAGTGGTTGGGTTGATGAATTGCCAAATGTACTATGGGCCATGAGAACTACGCCAAAACGAAGTAACGGTGAAACGCCCTTCAGCCTGGCATACTGGTCAGAAGCTTTGTTGCCAGCTGAGATAAGCGTACCCTCTCACAGATACTTCCATGCGGAGGAAGGAAGAAATAAAGCTGATCTAAGGGAGAATCTGGACCTCTTGGAGGAACGAAGAGAATTAGCAGCTATGCGTGAAGCAAAATATAAGAAAGAGTTGGAAAAATACTACAACAAGAAGGTGAAGAGGGTATCCTTCAAAGTGGGGGAATATGTCATGAGAAACAATGAGGCAAGCAAGTCAGCTCCAGGTGGAAAGCTTAGCCAAACATGGGAAGGTCCCTATCAGGTGGCAGAAGCACATCTCAATGGATCTTATAAGCTCAGAGACCTACAAGGTAAAATGGTGGACCGTACGTGGCATGCAACCAACCTTAAAAGATGTTACTTATAACTTAGGAAATTTTCCTATAAGAAATTTTGACAGCACGTGTTTTGCTTGTAATTATGAGTTTAGATGATATATCTTAATGCAAATATGACATCTTTTTGTAACAAAAAATTTTTTGTTATAACTGCCCAAGTCTTATATTTTAAAGATTTGAAAACCCTGTTTCGTGCGCGTTCAGGGGGTAAAACGGGGTAACCCACACTTTTGGGGCCCTAAGCACTACAAGTGGGATAGCAACCCATAGTAGGGGATTGACGTGTAGTTCAATCCAAAAATACACCACACTCTTGGTGTATAAGTCCGGATATAGGTGATCACCTCCCACACTTCAGGGAGGAGGTTTCCATGAAAAATGATGTTTTCTAAAAGCGTTTCTTTTAAAGAGTAAACTCGTGACAAGGGTTCATGCCTTATCCCTAAAAAAAGTAAGTTGTTTAAATCGAAGCAACATAACAAAGAACTCTACAGCAAAATCAAAGATCACAACCACGCATATATTTAAATTATGCAAAATAGGAGAGTTCAAAATAAGGTCAAACGATCACCAAATATTGTTTTGCCCAAAACCCAGGCTTACAAACCACCAAATTGTTCAACACATCATGGCAAAATAAATTATCCAAGCAAAAGATACCAGCAAACACATAAAGCCAAAGTGAATGTTATTTAAAATACTAGCAGAGCTAAAAGAGGAATAGCTTCAAGGGTCCTGGGATACAGTAGGAGCTTCGTCAGGGAAGACTTCAAGGATCTCAGCCAAAGGGAGGTGAGCAGCATCAATTAACTTCTGGGTGTAAGGGAAGCTAAGATTATCACAAGCAACAACTGCCTCATCATAATCCTCTTGTGCCTTCGGGTTGAACTTAGGCAAGCTCTCCAATTCCACCTCATTCAGGCTACCATTAGCATGAAGATGCTCCAGCATCTTCTGGGCAGAAAGAGCTTCCGCACACTCCACCAACCTGGCCACCGGGGCTAAAAATTCATAACTCAAAAGAAGGTTAGTGGAATAGTTTTTCAACAGCTTCCCGGTAAAATTCACCTGCTCCTCCCTCGCCACCTCCAGCCGATTCTCTGCAGCACTCAACTTGACCTCAGCAACACCCAAGCAACCCTCATATTTCTTGACTTTCCCCTCTAACTCAATGGCTTTCCTCTCCGATTCATCCAACTGCGACCCAAGAGTAAAGATTTCATGATCAGCATCGGATATCTTCTTGTTTCTCCGAACCTAATGCCTCCTTGGAAGAAACCTGCTCCTTCAGACCATCAAGTTCCAAAGTAAGGGAATCAATCTTCTTGAACACATCACTAGCTTTCAACCTGGAGTCACCTGTTTCAAATACCTAACAGCAGCCTCATGATAATAAACGGTATCAACAGCCAGCTTATCTAAACCCTCAATAACATCCGATAAACTCATACCCATGCCATGTGCTCGCAACGCTGGGGGAAGAGCGTTGGTGACAAAATCACGTCTAGATTTTACATTTCCCAACAAGTCACCACTACTCTAACATCCCAGCTTGGAACATAAACACCGCCAATACCAAAGCTCCCAACGTCGATAACATCTTCATTAACAATACAATTTACGTTAGCAATATCAACAAAAAAATTCCCAAAATTACCATCATTTATGCCACTCCTTACGGGTAGAGGGTTGCTACTTCCTGAATAATCAAAATCAATACTAGAGAGACCGTATGTACCTTTTTCAACATCTCTCATGGTAGAATTCTTGGAAGATGAAGGGGGAATAGAGGTGCTGCCAAATGGGGCGACTGAAGGAATACCCTTAGATGAAGGCAAAGGCATGAAGGCACCGGTGTAAGTTAAAGGACCACCAAATTTATGCTTGGGGGTTTCAGCCTTGGAGTTGTCACTATGATCAGACTCAGTTTCAGACAAATTAACTTGAGGTAACAAGTTTTCAGCCTTGGACTTCTTGTTTTTCTTGCTCTTCCCAACCTTAGCAGCTCTTTTACCTCTTCGCCTTTCCATCACCTCCTTCACCTCGTAAGACCCAGAGTGCGAACCCACTTGCTCTTGAGATGGCTCTTGAGTAGCCAAGCTCCTAGTACTTGCGCGGGTCCGAGAGGCCACCTGCAAAGAGGAGTTACTAGGGGTAGCTTGCGAACGAGACACCTTCGGGGTAGAAACTTGCCCATCTTCACTCCTAACGCCAAACTTCACACCTTTCTTATTGTCATAATTCAGCAAACTTCCAATGTTCATTTCTACCAAAGCACACAAGGAAGTAAGTAATCAAAAAAAAAAAAAAAAACATTTTCTCAAAAGCAAAAATAAACAAAAAAAAAAAAAAAAAAAACTCTAACTTACCCTCCCCATCTTTAAAGATAACTGGAACGGATCCTTCATTAGGCCAATTATTACTCATCCCCAGGAGAAAAAGAACCTCCTCAGCAAATACGTCAATAAAAACATGACAGTTAGCAGATAGAAAGGCCCTCAACTCCTCCTCCTGGGGGTAAGGCGGGGGACATCATTCAATAACACCTCATCATTTTTCCAAACTAAAACTTCCCTAAACTCGATTGGAATTATCACATCACTAAACCAAATAAAGCTTTCTTTCCAGTCTTTCAACGAGTCCCTAATACCAAGAAGAAGTTTTGGGACTGAATCCCTCTTTTGGATGGTAAAATAATCTTGATTCGGAGCCCCAAGACAGAAGAAATACCTAAAAACACCTACAGTAGGAACCTTGCCATGGGCCCGACACGCTATTTCAAAACCTAGGATCTTAACCGCACCCATGGGAGACATTTGGGAGATGTGAAATTCATAATATTTCGGAACATCTAGATAAAAAGTTGAAATAGGAAATTGGAGGTTCGACACAGAAAAAAGTTTTGTATAAAGACCAAACTTTCCGGCAGGTGGCTCGGAGATGACATCATCAAACTTAGGTAAACACGGTTGACACTCGCCGGAAAAATTGTACTTCTTACAAAGATAACGAAAATGATTTTCCCTCAAATTACTGGTAATGGTGCGAATGGTATTTCCAGAAAACGTCCCAAGAAATTAACCAAAGATACACGGCGAAAAAGTAAACTAACCTGGAAGAAACGGTGAACAAATGCCCGAAATAGAAACGGAGGCGGTTAGGGTTTCACAAAGAAAGCCGGTGATAGTTAGGGTTTTGCAAAGAGAGAGTTCTTTAGTAAAAAGGAGAACAATATGGTGAGTTATGATTTTGAAATGGAAAATAAGATAAAAAGGGGAAACAGTTAGTGTCAATAGAGCCGTAGATATGGCGACACGTGTACGGAGGAGAAACGCGCTGAAAAAGTCATCATCACAAAACGTTAAGAGGCGCGGGAAAACTGTCAAATCAGTCAGAAGGTTACGACTTTTCAGTATGAAGGAAACAGATAAGCCTAGAAAGTGGTAAAATAATTAAATTCCGACAAAAATAAGGAAACAAAAATATATAATGCATGGCGATAATAACTAAGTCTAGTGCAATCTAGCATGCATACTGCCTCCCACTAGACTGGGAGGACTTAATGGTGTAACCAACGTTCCACTCACATACTTCCAACCTCCACCCAGAGGTTCGCGAAATATTATCACTCGGAAGAATACATTTGATTCCATCCGGAAAGAGATCATCATCTGATCTTGTGGGGTACAGTTGTCACCTGTAAGGTGGCAACTACCTTATTGGGAATCGCCATCAAATTATTATCTTTCCAACTCCCACCCGGAGGTTCGCCTGCCATACTTTCAGGCCTAACAGAATTTAGAGTGGGGACCAAGTTTATGTGTGCAGAGATCATTTGGATGGCTGAGATCAAAGGAAAAGGAATAATTTGTTAGTGCTCGCCTATGATTGGCCAAGTGAAAAGAGTAATGGGCAAAGCATGACAAGTATAAAAGGCCATACATTCCTCACTTTGAGGTATGTTCATCTTCTTCACCAAAACCCTAATTTCATACTCATATTTTACCATTAAATTGCAGAGCCTGATTCTCACGCCGGAGGTGATTCACGGGATCCATTCACGTGCTCCACTTAACGTAGCGTCTTCGTATTTGTTGCAGGAACTTACTGGTTAGAGATATTAAGCTAGAAACAAAGGATATAAGCACTTGTACCATAAAACGTACAATCAATCGCTTTAATGAAGTAAACACAAGATTGCTTCTTTCAATGTCTTGTTTGTGCCCAAGTGACTCTTTTAAAGCGTTTAAATTGGAGGACCTAATGAAAATGGCAGAGTTTTATCCGGAAGAGTTTCCAACAACAAAAGATCTTGGACTACTTGAATTGGAACTTAAAGACTACATTGACGATGTACGTGGTGATGAAAATTTTAAACAATTGAAGGGCATTGGAGACCTTGCAAAGGTGATGGTCGAAACAAAAAAAAATATTTAATTTATTCGAAAGGTATATCTTCTTTTGAAATTAGCGTTGATTATGTCCGTTGCTACGTCTACCGTGGAACGTGCATTTTCGGCAATGAAGCTGATAAAAAATGATTTGCGCAACAAAATGAGCGATGACTTTATGAATGACTGCTTAGTATCTTATATTGAAAAAGAAGTATTAGATGGTATTGACAATGAAACACTTATGAATCATTTTCAAGGTATGAAACCTCTGTTGGAATAGTGTCCAATATCATAACTAATTGGTGAGACTATCATTAATGGTAAAGTCCTTTTTGGGTTGCCCTCAATAAACAGTCAAGAGAAAGATGAAGGATAATATTAATAGTATTAATATTATATTTAATTGTTTAATTAATTAATAATAGTTTATTAATTAGAAATTAAAAGTAATTAAATCTAGCGGAAGATTCCAGAAACTGACTCAACCGCCGGTTGGAAGGTCCAACCGCCAGTTGAGGTTAGGGTTTCTAAGGCGGTGGAATTCACAGACTTGGAGTACAAGTCAAACAGCTCCAACCGCCGGTTGGAAAATCCAACCGCCGGTTGGGAGTCGAATTCAGCAAACTCTGGGGTTTCTTCCACAGCTATAAATAGGGGCATCCTATACCTTCATAACACACGAATCATATACGAATTTTCTGAGAATTTCGAAATTTGACTTTCTCTTGGGTTTTTGGGTGTGAAGCATTAGAGGTATTCTACTTTGGGTACTTACCTCCAAGTAACGAAGCGCTGCTCGTTGGTATACGCGCGAGAAATATGTTTTCTCTAAGGTTAGTGTTTTCCTTATATTCTCGTTATCCAATTTATTCATTGTACTATGTTGTTAAAGTTAAAGATCCCTTAGGGTTTTAGTTTCTTAATTGCCTTAGATTATTTAAAGTTTTGTTATTCCACTGCGTGTATAATAATCTAGTTAGGGAATAGAAAACCCAACAACCTCGTCGAGGACAATTGTAAAAAAACTCTCCTTTTAAGGTTGAAGATTGACGTTAATGATTGGTTGAAGACTGATGATGGGCAAGTTTGATTATGTTAGTTGGACTAGGTCTAGTGAAGATGAAGATACCTGCTTCTTTGGTTTTGTGGGTTATTAATGTGTTTTGGTTGCTGCTGCTAATTATTGAATATATATATATATATATATATATATATATAAAGTCAGTGTGTGTTTCATTGTAGTAGCAAGTCTTCTTTTTTGTATGGTGATCCCAAGTATTGTAGTAGTGGGTTAGGAGGTTTAAGTGGCGTATTTTGTTGTATATATGGTCCTTGTTTTATATCTTGTAATACGGGAACCATAGTTATAACTTTATCTTTTTAATGTTATTCATGAATCTATGTTTTATGTTTCGGTTTAACAACCCGACCCGTTTATTTTGTCAATATCACTTTGTCCCCGCAATCAAGTAATGCATCGGAGGAATTAAGGAACCATGTGAGTTGATGTGCTAGATCCGCCACTGTCTTTGGCTAGGATATTTCTATCTTTTAGCAAAAATCGAGATTATGGTTATTTAACCTGAAGATATTGATTTTGGAATAATAGAAGAATTGAGATAAGGTTCGTAAGACATGTGTCTAATCAAAATCTAGGGTTTATGAAACTCTGTGTAATTCGGATGTTTTGATTGGTTAAGTTATACAAATTAGGTTTTATGTGAAATCCTAGTTTTGTATAAATTAATGTTTTAAGTAAACCTAATTAAAACTAATGTCATTAAAACAAGTTAGTATTTTGAAAAACACTAAAGTAATATTTTAAAAGGTTTAAATAAAATTAACATGTTTTTAAATTAAAATTGTTTAAAATGTTTGTTTAAAAGAAAATGTAATTTACGGTCAAACATGTTGATTCTATTTAAAAGTTAAACCTTTTTAACTTGTGCTTGAAAAGTGTAAATCTCTAGGTCAACCATGAGCAAACAAAAAGGATATGAGATTCTAAACTTAATCATATGTATGCCAAATAAATATTCACAATAATAAATATCTATAATCTATAAATCTATAAACCCTTATAATGCATTTAAGGTCCAAGCTTAAAGTTTATACATGTCATATGCGAAATACCAATTTTACCCTTTTCATTTGAATTGACAAAACTAATATGGTAAGTTTAGTTAACCTTATTACTTTATATATAATATATCGATAACTATATTATATCTATATACATTTTAGAGATATAAATTAAAGTGTATACTTTGTCTTTGAGTTTATTATAAAATTTACAACGGTTGATCACATAACTTCTTGGTCGATTTCTAAAATACCGCTGCATAGCGCGGGTAATGTACTAGTATATAACAATGTATTAAGAATTTAGGAGTTAATTAATTCGGTTTTAAATTAATTTACTCAATATATTATTGAAAGCTAGCAGATCAAAGGATTGTTAGTAGTTGGATGATTGATAAATTAAGATAAAACCATATTCATCTACCTTTGGGCATGTATCAAAGCAACCTAATCTAGTTATTTAATTACAATCATGATTAACATAACTCTTACTTGGCATATTTATATTTGGATAGACTACTAAACTACAACATTTAATATTTAAGTATTCTGCTAATCAAATAAGCTTTGATGACTGTGAAATTAGTTAGCTGGCAATTAAGTAGATATACATAGTTTGATGTCAATCTGAAAGTGAAATGGAATAATAAAATATAAAATATTTCTATTGTAGTATATTAGTAATAAAAATGAATGAGTTGGACTACGTTTTTCTGTTTTGTTTGTGTGTTGTTTATTGATATAAAAGTTAGTTTAATCAATCCATTAAAATGGTTTAATAATTAATTCCATTTTACCACATATTTAAAGCGGTTTCTAATCCTAGCCATAATCCCTAAATTTGAAGATGTCAAATTAAAATCGTGCCACTTTCATTAATAATAAGTTAACAAAATAAAAATAATAATGAAACTTGAAAACTTTAGCCAATTAATGATATTACATCAAATTTAGTCTTTTCAGATTTTAATTTTTAATTTAAATAAAATAAATAACGAATATACATCTTTATAACATTATAGAACATTCTAAATTGCTCATTTGTCCCATAAAAATAATTTTCAGACATTACTTTATATATAATTAATTTTTTAAAAAGAAAAATTTATACGCTCAACTAGTTATTTGAATCACCAACTATCAAATCACATAAAAACCTGCATAAAAACTTTAAACATTGTTACATTTTAACTGGTAGCATCTATTAAGGATATGATATTGCTCTTGGTAAAGTTCACAAATATGGAAACAAGGTGTTGGACAAGATTTTTCATGTAGTTAGTTTGGCTATTATACTGGTGATATGGGGCTTGGAGCCTTGGAGGAACATAATTGTTCATGCAGAGAAGAAGGTACGAGCCATTTAATTCAACATGAAGATTTTTTCCTTTTGTTCAGTGACTTTCACGTTAGTGGATTGAGTTTCGTTGCTCTTACCTAAAGCTTGATTGGTCTGCTTAGATTTCTAAGCCTAGAAGATTATATCATGGTTAGTTTCGTTGCTCTTACCTAAAGCTTGATTGGTCTGCTTAGATTTCTAAGCCTAGAAGATTATATCATGGTTAATGTTTTCACGATTTTTTATATTATTGAATGTTCTTAATTTTGAGTGTTCTGTGTTAGATTTGTGTTGTTTAAGGGTGTTGTTTGTTTGGGCACCTACTAGTTTATGTGGTTCCTAATTTTGGGTGGTGTTGTCTGTCTAGTCTCTATGAGTCCTCTTGTACCTCTTGTATATGTGGGTTCGATATTAAATTCTTTATTTTTTCAAAAAAAAAAAAAAGTAAAGAGAAAAAAAATCATCTTTTATTTCTATGGTATCACAGTCGCAATGCGCATATTCATTGTAGTACATTATATTCTTAAGTAAAATATAAGGTTTCTATATTTAAGCTTATATAAGTCATTTCCACTATGGGAGTTGATAAGTACAACATTAAATTTGTTTCCTACACAATTCTGTACAAGATTTAAAGCTCACAGTACAATTATACTATAATATAATATTGGTATTTGAATCAAATTATTTGTTGTATTTATCAGCTCCCTTTCACGATTATACGTAAAATCAATTTATTTAGAATTTGGATTAAGTAAAATAAAAATAACTTATATATATTGCATTAAGAAAAGTAAAGGAAAAACAGAAAGAAAAAAAAAGGATAATATCATGGAGAGTCAGCTTTACTCCATCAGTCTCGACCTTTTGTATCACACGTACAAGTTTCATTGGATTCTATTTTATTTCACTTTTTGACTTCTCAAATATTTCTAGTCTTTCGCATAGTACAAATATTTTTCTAACCATTTGTAATCGGTTATTTTATAAATTTTTAGAATAATCTTTTAGGTGTTCCGGTTTAGTTCGTAAAATGATTTTCAAAAAACTTAAATCTGTCAAGAAAATTAGATCACTCCCATCAGTGACAGAAACTGACTGAGCCACGTTAGCGCCACGTCAGCTTTTTCCCCAAACTGACTGAAACTGACTGACCACTCCCATCAATGGTCCGTCACTTCATTTTCTGGGACCCGCTGCATAATTAATTAATCAATTTAAATTCAATAATTCAAATAAACACAACATTTTCAATAAAAACACACTTCATTAAAAATATAAAAATTACAAATTCCTAAAAATTAAAAATACATTAATTTTAAAATAAAAAACTACAAATCCTAAAAATTAAAAAAGTACAATAATTAAAAACTAAACGTTACATAATAAAAGTGCAACATTTTAACGAATACGGAAATTTGGTGGTAGTTGCGCAATGTGTTCGATTAGCGCGTTGCGGAGTTGATGATGAACGTCCCGATCATGTAATTCCATGTCCATCTGCAATGAAGTTTCAACTCTTTCTTCCCACGTTTTTCTTGGCCTGTTTGATGGATCGAGGGGTAATCTTCTTCTAGTTGACAAATATTTCTCCCGTTGTCCTCATGTAAGGCCCCATTCCTTACGCAAACCAAAACATATTATATTATATACTATTCGTAGGAAGCGCGTCCCCAAAACATAATTACCGATTTACATAAGTTCAAAAGTACCAAGTTTTCAAAACATTTACACACATATATATAAGTTTAGTTACAAACATTTACTTAAACAACCGGGCATTAAGAAAACTATTCAAAACCAAAAGTTAGATTCCCCAAAATTGTCAGAGTAAGCGCTATGACAGTCAACCATCCCATTAAGCATCTACAACCCGGTCCACACCTATTAAAAGCCTGCAAAAAGATTAACAACGAGGGATTAGCCAATGCTAAGTGAATGGAACCGTAACCGACGGTTCAATTCAGAAATAACAAGCCTACAACGCACAAACCAAACCAACAAATAATGCTTACAGCCTAAAGCATCGTAAACAACAATCACACAAATTATGATTACCGCCTAAAGCTTCGCAATCATAAACACGTATCGTCAAAGAGGACCGGCGGCCCCTGGTTAGCCAACCAGCGAAAGCCTACAACCACTGCCGGCCCCAACTGTGGCTTACCGATAGTTTGAAGCTATCTTCACTGACAAGGATTCATCCCTCAACTACATGTATCGGGAAACCCAGGCAGCCCAACAATAGCCACAAACCCAACCAGCGTTGACCTCTGAAATCACATATGCCAAACGGCCCAAGCATCACATATTTCATAATAGTCATGACAATATGTAGCTAACATATTCAAACCGCATAATCATCATGCAAACAATTAATACCAATAATAACCAAGTAAGCCAAATCACAATATCAACAATCATGTCAATGTATTAACCAATAACCGATAGTTCATCCGTTGCAACCAAACTCGTTACAACGGAATTGAACCGAGGAATACAATCCCACTCACCAAATATTTACGCCTGATTGCCAACTCAGAGGTCTTATTTTACTGAGTGGCCGTCCGCTTATCTGGAAACAACAAAGATAACAAGTTAGTATCTTGTCCCACAATTTAATCCAATCATAATCCATATCTTACACCATAATCTTATCATATATACTCCACTTATCACTTAGTTACATCATTTAACATCATACGAACTTAAAATACAAATTGCTGGAAAACCCAAGGAAGCCGCCGGCTTGGGTAGGGAAGCCGCCGGCTTGGAACCCTGGCCCGCCGGGTGAATTAACTTTTTGCACATCAGAACTTAACCTCCTAAATAAGCCTGTTCAGACCGCCGGGTTGGGGTCCTAACCCGCCGGCTGACCACATGAAGCCGCCGGCTTCAGTGATCAAGCCGCCGGCTTGATCATAATTTCAGCAGCAGCAGAAACAGCAAGAACACAATACGAACCAAAACCCCAAAATTCACCAAATCAGTTTATGAACACGAATTTACTCAGCAAATGACCTCAAGTATCAACCATAATCATATGATAACAACTAACCAACAATTCTAAAATGTAATCCTAGCATATATCATCATCAAAACCCCAAAATCATCATAACCTAGCTTATGAACTAACTATCAAGAACACTATCAATTTTAACATATAATCTTCATGAAATCAACTCATATCAACGAATAATCAACAAGTAGTTAACAAAACATAATTTCCTAGCTTCAATTCATACCAAACACCAATATTCATCATATACCCAATTTCAATAAAATGAACTTAAGAACACCAAAACACTTACAATCTAATGATGAAGATGATGTAGGAGATGATGATAATCAGATTCCTTTAGCAAGATTTAGTCACAATGATTTGTTCTTGATTTAATTTACAAATGATGGAGATGAGGGTTTGAGAGTGTTTCAAAGGAAATGAGAGTTAGGTAGGAACCAAGAAATGAGTCAGTCATCCACCGCCCCATCTTTTAATTAGGTGTAAATTATACCCGCTTCCTAGTCTATTGTCTGGAACTCGAAAATACCCGTAAGTCAAAATACTTTTATTTTACCGTGAACTTTGTTTATTTAAAACAAACTATATTTTATTATTCACAATAAAACCTGTGACTCTTTTACTTGTTTATTTTCCAAATAAACCATTCAAACTTAGTAAAACACAATTTATTTCCAGGCCCAGAAACAGGATGTTACAAATTTTCCCCCCTTAAAGGATTTCGTCCCCGAAATCCAATCTCGCACACTATTAATCCAAACGCTACTGATTACACTTAATCATGCAATACTAATTACAATTTACATATCACATCAAAATCAATATCGAATCTACCTGGATTGTTATCTTCAAGCCAATCTCCTACGGTCATCTGAAATGCCCGAGGAGGCGCAGTCTTTCTCTTTTGCCCGACAGATGCCGAGGAACCCGAGCCTGAACTCCCAGCCAATCCCGTACCTTGTCTTGCCTTCTCCAAACACTGACCCGCTCTGTGGCCCTCCTTCTGACAATTCCAGCAAACATTCCTTGGAAAGATACAATCCTTAATATCGTGTCCAAACCCTCCACACCTAACACACCTAACTGTATCCGAAGTACACGGCCCCTGATGCCTCGCTTTACAATCCACACACCAAGCAATCCTATCTCTTGCCTCCTCAGAAAAAGACACCCTCCTACTCGCTTGACTTGATTTGCTACTCGTGGAACTATTTTTGGAATGGTGCACCGTCTTTTCCTTAACTAACTTTTCCGAAGCTCGAGTGTCACTATCCACCGACTTAGCCAAATCAAAAGCATTTTTCAGATTACCGGCTAATCTCACCGACGTCCTGTAATGTGGTGGCAAAGCTCCCACAAAATGGTTTATTCTATCTCTTTCATTCGGGACCCATTGTTGGACAAAACGTAGCTTCTCCGTGAACTGATTGATAAGATCATCAATCGACATTTGCTCTGTCAATTTCAATTCCATAAACTCTTGCCTAATCCGGATCATGTCAAACTCCGAGCAGAATTCTTTGCAAACCTCACTATGGAAATCCGACCAACTGATGGATGATCTTTGCTCGGGAGACAAAGATGCAGTCACCGCGTCCCACCAAACCATTGCCTTATCCTTTAACATTTGCACCGCATACCTAACTTTCAGCTCCTCCTCACATTGGCATACCTCAAACTTACGCTCCATATCCCTTAGCCAATTCAAAGTAACTGCCGGATCTTTGCTCCCCTCAAATTCCTTCGGCCCACTAGACTTAAATGTCTTAAAAGAACATACCCTCTTTTGCTGCTGAGGTGATGGAAACTGGTATCCAACATCTCTTTGTTGTACTAACCTTGCTTGTTGCTCCTTGTACAATTGTTCAAACTTTCTTAGTCTTAGCACCTCATCTTCTAACTGCAATTTATATTCCTCATCACTAGCCCCCTCTTGATTAACATTAGATGTACCACCCTGATTACCATCATTATTTTCCGGAGGTGGAAGCTCATTTCTGGGTGCATCATTGGGAGTCGGGTTCTCAGTATCTGCCATTCCTGTACTCATACACAATAACTCACAACTCGTTAATCGTTAGTATCACCTATACTAACCAATCAACCCCCCATTCATAAGCTAATCCCACTTACTGAAATGTTTGGCTGTCACCAAAAGATTTGGGATTGACATTAGCCAATGTCCAATTCACCCAAACCTATGCTCTGATACCAACTTGTAAGGACCCATTCCTTACGCAAACCAAAACATATTATATTATATACTATTCGTAGGAAGCGCGTCCCCAAAACATAATTACCGATTTACATAAGTTCAAAAGTACCAAGTTTTCAAAACATTTACACACATATATATAAGTTTAGTTAAAAACATTTACTTAAACAACCGGGCATTAAGAAAACTATTCAAAACCAAAAGTTAGATTCCCCAAAATTGTCAGAGTAAGCGCTATGACAGTCAACCATCCCATTAAGCATCTACAACCCGGTCCACACCTATTAAAAGCCTGCAAAAAGATTAACAACGAGGGATTAGCCAATGCTAAGTGAATGGAACCGTAACCGACGGTTCAATTCAGAAATAACAAGCCTACAACGCACAAACCAAACCAACAAATAATGCTTACAGCCTAAAGCATCGTAAACAACAATCACACAAATTATGATTACCGCCTAAAGCTTCGCAATCATAAACACGTATCGTCAAAGAGGACTGGCGGCCCCTGGTTAGCCAACCAGCGAAAGCCTACAACCACTGCCGGCCCCAACAGTGGCTTACCGATAGTTTGAAGCTATCTTCACTGACAAGGATTCATCCCTCAACTACATGTATCGGGAAACCCAGGCAGCCCAACAATAGCCACAAACCCAACCAGCGTTGACCTCTGAAATCACATATGCCAAACGGCCCAAGCATCACATATTTCATAATAGTCATGACAATATGTAGCTAACCTATTCAAACCGCATAATCATTATGCCAACAATTAATACCAATAATAACCAAGTAAGCCAAATCACAATATCAACAATCATGTCAATGTATTAACCAATAACCGATAGTTCATCCGTTGCAACCAAACTCGTTACAACGGAATTGAACCGAGGAATACAATCCCACTCACCAAATATTTACGCCTGATTGCCAACTCAGAGGTCTTATTTTACTGAGTGGCCGTCCGCTTATCTGGAAACAACAAAGATAACAAGTTAGTATCTTGTCCCACAACTTAATCCAATCATAATCCATATCTTACACCATAATCTTATTATATATACTCCACTTATCACTTAGTTACATCATTTAACATCATACGAACTTAAAATACAAATTGCTGGAAAACCCAAGGAAGCCGCCGGCTTGGGTAGGGAAACCGCCGGCTTGGCTGAGAAGCCGCCGGCTTGGCACCCTGGCCCGCCGGGTGAATTAACTTTTTGCACATCAGAACTTAACCTCCTAAATAAGCCTGTTCAGACCGCCGGGTTGGGGTCCAAACCCGCCGGCTGACCACATGAAGCCGCCGGCTTCAGTGATCAAGCCGCCGACTTGATCATAATTTCAGCAGCAGCAGAAACAGCAAGAACACAATACGAACCAAAACCCCAAAATTCACCAAATCAGTTTATGAACACGAATTTACTCAGCAAATGACCTCAAGTATCAACCATAATCATATGATAACAACTAACCAACAATTCTAATATGTAATCCTAGCATATATCATCATCAAAACCCCAAAATCATCATAACCTAGCTTATGAACTAACTATCAAGAACACTATCAATTTTAACATATAATCTTCATGAAATCAACTCATATCAATGAATAATCAACAAGTAGTTAACAAAACATAATTTCCTAGCTTCAATTCATACCAAACACCAATATTCATCATATACCCAATTTCAATAAAATGAACTTAAGAACACCAAAACACTTACAATCTAATGATGAAGATGATGTAGGAGATGATGATAATCAGATTCCTTTAGCAAGATTTAGTCACAATGATTTGTTCTTGATTTAATTTACAAATGATGGAGATGAGGGTTTGAGAGTGTTTCAAAGGAAATGAGAGTTAGGTAGGAACCAAGAAATGAGTCGGTCATCCACCGCCCCATCTTTTAATTAGGTGTAAATTATACCCGCTTCCTAGCCTATTGTCTGGAACCCGAAAATACCCGTAAGTCAAAATACTTTTATTTTACCGTGAACTTTGTTTATTTAAAACAAACTATATTTTATTAGTCACAATAAAACCTGTGACTCTTTTACTTGTTTATTTTCCAAATAAACCATTCAAACTTAATAAAACACAATTTATTTTCAGGCCCAGAAACAGGATGTTACACCTCAGTTATCATGTTATGCAGAATGACACAAGAATACATGATTCTTTTGATCTTGTTCGTGCTATATGGCCTAGCCGGGTTCTTGATGATTTGCCACCTACCTTGAAGCACACCGAATGCTCGTTCCACATCTTTCCTTGCCGATTCTTGGTATCTCTTGAAACGAGACTCGGCTGCAGTTAGTGGATGCCTAAACGACTTTACGATAGTCGCCCACTCTGGATATATCCCATCCGCTAGATAATACCCTCTGGTGAATGTTGTCCGGCAATAGTGAAGTTAACTTGTGGAGCTCTATCTTGCATCAAATCGAAGAACAAATCCGATTGATAAAGTACATTAATGTCGTTGCTCGACCCTGCCGGACCAAAAAAGCATGCCAAATCCACAAATCATAAGAGGCAACCGCCTCGAGCATGATTGTGGGACGTCCCTGATCACCTCTGGTATATTGACCCTGCCATGCAACTTGACAATTTTTTCACGGCCAATGCATACAATCTAAACTGCCGAGCATACCAGGAAAACCATGCAACTCGGCATGTCGTTGATGCAAACGAATAACATCTTGTTCAGTGGGTTTCCTTAAATACTCCGTAGAGTATAAATGAAAAATGCATTTGCAAAAATTATCCAAACACAAATATGAGGTTTGTTCACCCATATGCAAGTATTCGTCAAAAGCATCCGCCGCACAACCATATGCCAGTTGACGTACGGCGGAAGTGCATTTTTGAAAAACATTGAAACCGGGTCTACCGGTACAATCTAAACGTTGATGAAAGTACTGAAAATATTCCGGGACCTGTTCTTGAGAGTATGATATAATACGTTGACATATACTGATAAATAATGGCTTACTCATCCGATACCGGCGTCGAAATACATCCGCCGGAAATGTTGGCTCGTCGGCAAAGTAGTCCAGAAACAAACGTTGCCCCATTGCTTCGCGATTTCTCGGAAAGTATCGACGTGGAGCTCTCGGGATCGGAATTATTTCTTCGTTGTCGTCGGACGATTCGGAGGATATGGCATTAATAACATTGATCGCGTACTCCGGATCAAAAATGTCATTAAGCGCTTGCAAATCTTCGAGATCAGAATCGGAAGACATTTTATAAATATGTGAAAGTGGTAAAATGTATAAAAATTTAGAGAGTAGATGGAATTTGTATTGAGTTTGGTGTGAACTGTTTGGAAAATGGGAGGTATATTTATAGTTGAAAAGTTGGATTTTTTAAAATTTTAAAAAAAAAAATTAAAAAAACCAACGGCTTTGTTCCCAACCGTTGGAAAAAATAATTTTTTTTTTGATACGGCTAGTTTTTTTAAAAAAAAAAAAACAAAAAATGGGCCCACTATCACCAAACCGAAGGGCCGGAACCGACGGCCAAACCGACGAGTCCGTGCCATCGGCGTCGGTCTCGTCGGTTTGAACCGACGGCCACCGACGAGTACCGCTAGGAGTGGTCTTAGAATATGAAAGGATAGAATATGATGAAATTAAAATTTTGAATAAATTGGAATCTCTCACGTTTGGTTGACAGAAATTGAAAAGATAAATATGAAATTATTAAAATGAATTTGATTTAATATATGATTGATTAAAATAAAGAATAAACTAATATACATACACATGTGTATCTTTGGGATTTAGCCTCTTCCCATGCTCACATACATTCTTAGTAACTTTGATTCAGGATTTCTTATCTCTGTACTCGGTCAATTCGAAAAAAATTCATTTGAAACTGGTCATAAGAATTGGATCCATAAAAGCATAAATAACAGCATTTGAGCTTCTTTTTGGTTCCAGAATCAGTGTCAACCAACCCAATTCGGCGTTCATTTGCCAATTATTTTTATTTTCTTTTTTATTTTTTTTAAAAAAATTTACCTTTAAAAATTGTTATAGTTTTGCATGTTATTTTATTTTCGCAAAGTAATTTGAAGTGAGTTTTCGTCAAAACAATTAACTACGTGATAGAGACCGTCATCATAGTCTTCGTTCGGATCTCACGAAGCATATTTCAAGAAATTTCTTACCTTAATTAGATTTAATAAATCATACTTTTTTATTTGTTTGAATTTTAATGTCATTTTTTAGTGTTATTTAATATTAAAATCTTAATCAGTGGCGGATGTATTTGATGGGAAGGGTATGCATGGGTATAATTTACTCGTGTTAAAAAATTTAGAAAAACAAATTATTTATAAGTAAACTTAAGAATGCATACCCTACAAATATTCATTGCACACCCTTCACAAAATAGAAGGCCTCTCTTCTATAGAAATTATTATTTTGCTCCACGTATGTATTAAAATATTTAAACAAATCCCTTTGCTCTAACTGTAGATGGGAAGTTTATACTTATACTTTGATTTTCTTTGATATGTTCTTTAAATATACCACAAATAAATGCGTTGTACTCTTATGTTCAATTTATTTTTTTGTTTGTTACAGAGTATAGTATTGTCGTATTTTAATCTATTTATTGAGTTTTTGACAGACTAATTTATCGAGATGGAAGAACCCGAAACAACAAACCGACCTCAAACTGATATCTACTAAAATAATTTTTGGCAAAATTTTTTTTTACTATGAATTGCATACCCTTATACATACTTCTAAATCCGCCACTGATCTTAATTAAATACAATTTGTTTGTGATAAATGGTTCTTATAAGAAGTATACAAAGTAAAAATAAACAGCGAGTGGTTGAAAGGGGTTCGTATTAGTGTATAAGTGGTTGATGGACGACTAACTAGTGATGTAATTTTGTTTATATGTAATCAGTTTAGCACCCAGACACACACACGTATATTCACGATCATGGCAATTAATATATTCTGGACAATAAAATTTAAAAATATCAAAAATTATTACGAACGAGACAGATATTCACGATTGTATGTCTTTATGCCAGCCGAACAAAATGGAGAAAAAAAAAAGCTTCTAAAAAAGATGGTTGAAGGTCTAGTACTATCATTGCATTTGTCTTTATAGTTTGTTTTACTATTTTTGAAGAAACAAATAATAAACATATTACATCAATGAAAGTAAATAGAAAACAATTATTTATAGCGTAGTTGGTATACCTAAAGTAGTAAAATCGGGAAATCTTAGAACCGCATGAAAATGTGTAGACTATAGTCCATTTTACATAATTAAATACACATAAATTGCATAACAAAATGTCAAAAACTATGTCCCCTAATGATCTACCACTAAAGAGACATATATAACGAAAGTAAGGGATGACACCGGTGATTTCGCAGGATTTGAAAACGAGTTTATTTTTGTAACCGGATCCGCGACCTCTGGATACCCGCGAGTACAAGTCAACATGTGGTCTTTTTATAATAAGAAAATATCAATAAAATAATCAAAGGTTTTATCATCAAAATGAAAATAATTTACCATCCAAAAAAGTGTTTAAATGCATTTTCCAAACAACAAATCGTAATATAAAAGAAAGAAATGTTAAAATGTATACCATACGAATAAATAGTTCGATAGCAGTGACGGATCCAGAATTTGAGGTGACCGGTAGCATGGGTATCTCAATTTTTGTGAACCCGTAGCACAAACACAAAATACAGCAAAAAATGCAATTTTTTATAAGAAATTACATTGTGTATAGTGAATGGACCCGTAGCGACTGCTACCCCTACCTTCAACGTGGCTCCGCCCCTGCTCGATAGTTGTCAATTTATTTAATATATTTTCCATTAATTGTTATGCAATCGTGTTAATTGAAAAACAAATTTTGTAGTATTTTATTCCTTATATGAATAGTTCATTATATATTGTCATATTAGCAAGTAGATATTATACTAGGCTTTGAGGCCTTGCGATGCACGACCGTTTGAAAAGTAGGTTTATATAGTTAATTTGTAAGTAGTTCAATGTGACACCCGTCAAATTAGGACTAGTAATTAGTGCCTAACCCTTTGTAATACAAGTAATTAGTTCTGTGTTAGACTAATTAATGTATCAAAATGTATATGGTTGAATATATACGATTATGCGATTTGATTAAATCGTACAAGTTTCAAATCGAATGTAATTCGGTTCAATTAAATACGGACGTTGGTGAACGATTTTATTAAATAATATATTATTATTTAATGACACTATTATATTCAAAATATTATTTTGATAATATTTTATATAAATTTCGTATAATATTTTTTTTTTGGGTAAAGGGTTTTACCCCGGTGAAATATATTAGCACAAAACATTTAAGTACAAATAAATGTGGAGGAGTTCCACATCATCCTCGAAAGAGCACTAGCAATGCTCAAGAAGCTAAACTATCCGTAAATGACATGCCATATGCGAACCCTCAATTCCTATGAAACAAGAAATACAACCAATATAAAATAAATGGACACTTAATAATCACACAATCCCAACTAGACATTAAACCGAGAAGTACTGGGAATGTTCCAAGCATCCAAAATCTGTGCAACTTGAGCAGAATCTTTAAATCTACACGATAGCAGCTTCAAACGAACAGTAGATTGAATAATCTTACTCACTTGAGCCACTGATCGCGAACCTTTCCCAAAAAGCCGATTATTCCTCTCATTCCAAACGTAATAAGAAGACGCAGCAAGAAGAAGACGAGAAATAACACTTGTTGTAGTCTTCGAAGCTGCACTAGGCTGAATCCAATTAATGATGTCCTCCCATTTAGTAGAAGTATTTTGCATACCGACAAGATGGTTTAATGATGACCACACCTGCATAGAAAAAGAGCATTCAAAGAAGAGATGACTATGAGAATCTTGTTGGGCTTTACATAATGGACATCGAAGCAGGTTTAAGTTGGTTGAACCACCAACGTCCCATTGCTTCAGATTATCCTGAGTCTTTAGTCTTCGCTTGAAAACCAACCAAAGATGAAATGTGTGCCTTGGAATACATTGAGGAAACCAAACTATATTATACCAAGCAACTGAATCACCTCGAACACGAATAGAATCCCAGACCCGACTAACCGAAAATCTTTGCAGATTACCATGAGAATCACTCCACACCCATTGGTCATTCTGATCAGGAATAATAATCGGACACTGGACATGAACTAAACTCGGAAATCTGGACACCCAATCCATCGGCCATTGCCATGACCCATTTTGCACTACATCCGAAAGTTTAGTGCTCAGAGAGAAACCATTACTAGTAATATGTCTCGGAGATAAATACTGAATCAACGGACATTGGCTACACCACGCATCAAACCACACATTAATAGAATTACCATTACCAACGATTAACAATTTACGCGATTTAAAGATTTAACGCGCAAACAAAACGTAACAAACTAAAGTTATAATCTTATAACTCTAATATTAAGTATTTTGATAAAATACTTAAACTAAATTATCGAGTAATTAATTTCATTTTAAAACGTGTAATTAAATGTTTAAATAATTATTTAACGTTTAAATAATCGGGGAAAACGAACATCGCACGGAGCGCGAATACACGGGGTTAAAATTTGTGAAGCCCACACCCGTGGACCCCACAAAAATCAGCCAAAAAGGGGGTCATCACCTCCCCCTTTCCTCATTCTCACGACACTCTCTCTTTCCTTCTCTACTTTTTCTTTCAAAATCACCACACCACTACCACTAAAAACCGCTAAATTACACCACCAAACGTCGCCGAAATCTCGAAGCTCTTTGGAGAAAAACAACCACCACGCAACGATCTACAACTCTATCTTTTCGAAATTTCATTTCGACACTTTGTAATTTTCCAACAAAAACCCGAAACTCTTCGATTTCACTCATTTTTACATGTTTGTTGTTTGTAATAACTTGTAATGTCCAAATATGGGTTGGGTAAAAGAATCGGACCAAATGGTCACCGGAAAACTCGTTTTTGGCTCAAAAATCCGTCAACAGCTCGAAGTGACGCAACGACGACTGCAGTATAGCGTCACTTCGTGCGTCACTTAAGTGACGCATTGAGTGTCGCTAAAAGCTCTAATTTTGCGTCACTTGCCTAAGTGCCGCATAAAATCCCTTTTTCCCGACACTTGCCTAAGTGTCGCAAATTCAATACCCGTCACTATGAACCGACACTTATAGCGTCACTTGTCTAAGTGACGCCTACAATCGAGAACTGATTTCACCCGTCACTAACCTTAGTGACTCATGACACTGGTACCGACACTTACAACCGACACTTCCTTAAGTGTCGCACTATATGCGTCACTTGCACAAGTGACGCCATTAATCAGAATCCGTCATTTCATGCGACACTTCCTAAGTGTCGCCTAACCCCTTGAGTGTCGCTATAAGTGACGCTGAAAACATAATGTTTACAACTAATTTTTACTAAGTGTCGAGACCTAAATTTTATCACTTGATTTCACCCAAATTCAAGTCCAGATGCGTTTTTCACCAAAGCAATTTAGTAGAAATAAAAATTTTTCGAGCTGACATGGCATCTCGACCCCAACCAGGGGCCAGCCCCTTGGACCCCGCCAGGGGTTGCCACCCCTGGAACCCCGCTAACCAGGGGCGCTGCCCCCGGACCCCTGTCACCTAAAGTCATAAATACTTTTAAGTATAACTATTCGAAATCAAAATAATAATGTTGAAGATTATTATTACAACTAATCACCAACGGGTCGTACACGTTTTCAAAACACAAGTTAATCAAACAACCAAATCGTAGTAACTTGGACATTATAGTTGAACGAACAACTACAAAGGTAGTCTTTGCAACTACCTACTCATATTAATAACCATCGCGTGTCGTGGACACCCTCAGGTTACAAGTCTTCGGGACTTCATTTATTTGCTAATCGACCTCAGTCTTCTAAGACAAACTCTTCAGGCTCAGGTGAGTCTCACGGCTCCTCTTTTACTGATTTACTCAGGGGTGTAATACATTGCTCTATTTTAACACGTGAACGCAAGTACATATTTCAATATACTACATGAGTTGTTTTCAACTAATCAAACCAAAGTCCTCCGTCAGTATAGTCTGGTAATACATAAGTAGCGTGAATATTAGTATATGGTACCATATAGGAATGACCCTCCTCGTCCGGGTTAGCAAGTGTAACATCCTCAAATTGGGCCTAGGAGTAATAGGTATTCCTGTAAATTTAAATACGATTTAAATTTGTTATATGTGTTTGATTGTAAATTTAATAGGTCAATAAGCCTCAGGAATTATTGTGGTTAGTGAAATATTGTTTGTTTTAAATTTATTTAGTTGACGGTAAAATAAAATGGTATTTCCCCGCAAATGGTTTTTAAGTTCCAGACAATAATAAATACGGGGAATGAAAATTAGCATTTATATGGTATATTATTTGATGGGTCGGTTTTAATTCCCACATATGCATACGTACATACGATTCACACACACAAACCCTAATCAATCCAAAAACTTGATGAAATCATCAAATTGAAGAACACAAATTCGAATTCAAGCTTCTAGCTTGAAGATTATCATCCTCTAATCCTTCTAACCATCATGTAAGTCTTGATTTCTTGATTTTCATAAATCTAAAATTTGGGGTTTTGTGGGTTATAGATTATAATCCGAAATTAAGGCTTGAAGTTGTTAAATTGATGTTAGTTAAACTCATACATGATGAGAGGTAACATGATTCAACTTGTAAGTTGTAAGTTGTAAGTTGGAATTAGGGTTCTTGTGGTTTAGGATGAAATTATAATGATTAACTTGAAGTTAAAGCTTATAATGCTTGTATGGTTGTTAGTTAAGGTTAATTTTATGATTATAGGTGAAACCCTAACCTAAAATTGGATTAATCATATTACATAAGTTGTGATCAAAATGGGTTTTGGGTAATTGATGGAATTTGCATGATAAACATGAATTGAGGCTTTTGGTTATGTTATGGTTGTCAATTAGTACCTAATTTATGATTATAACATAAGTACTAACTTGAAATTAGAGAATTTGATTGAGTGATCATGAGGTGTTGTAGAGAATTAATGATTATGATGTGTTATATGATGAAAAGAGGTTAATGGTTAATTGGAACACTTGATTGGGAATCTATGAGTAAAGTGGTAACTAAGTGGATTAAATATTCATTAAACCTTGTGTTGGGGTTTTGAATGAATTAGTAATATTTGATGGAAATAATCCGGTTAACGGTTTAATCATGTTAATGGTAATAATGAAAGTTGATTAAATGAGGTTATGAGTATAATGAGCATAAACTTGATAAGTGATTGTAAAGGTGGATATTTGTAATGTTGGAATGATGTTATATAGATTCGATACAAGAGACTAACTTGTGTTGTGTTATTGTATTCTCAGATGTGGAGAAGACTCAGTGACATTAGACTACTGAGTGGAGACTATGATTGTCGGTGAGTGGATCTTGGACTTTCAGTCTAAGTTAGTTGTAACAACATGGTTACAACGGGTAAACTTGGTTTATTGCAATGATTGCATTAATATTATATTGGCATGTTGGCTAAACCTTAATTGATTATTGGCGTCCATTGTGCTATGATAGTTGTGGACTATTTGATTTGGTGGGGGTCAACTAATGTGTTGGGTTTGGATACTATTACTAGGACTTCGCAAGTGCCTTGTATATGTGTTGGACACTGAAATTGCGTCGTGTGTAGTAATAGTACCAAACTATCGGTTTAACCTCTGATTTGGCCGTCAGTTGGTTTTAAGTGTTACTTGGGGAACCATCCGCGGCATGAGGGTACCTCAAGGACCACCGATCCTTCTATGTTGCTTGTGCATTGCTTGGTTATAGGCATGTGTTAAGCTGAGTTAGATTGATAGTTTGGGATCTATTCACTTAGCTTCGTGCTAACCCCTCATTACTTCTTGCAGGTTTACTTCTGTATGTGGGTGGGCAAGAAGTACATATGGAATGGAATGTTTGACAGGCTCACTCTGAAATGGATAATACGTTAATGATTTAACAACACATTGGGATTTCTATAACACCTAAACTTAATGTGTGTAATGATTAGAATAATCTAGTTTTAAAGGTTTGTATATAAGTGGATTGCTATTTGAAATGTATGTATGCAATCCACTGGTTTCTATTAATCATGCGCTTCCGATATGTTTAAAAAAAAAAAAAGTCCTTGTATTTAGCGGGTGTTATAAATTGGTATCAGAGTCTAGGTTTGGGTGAATTGGACATTGTATGGTGTTCAATCCCAAACTTAGGTTGTGTCAAGTCAAACATTCCAGGGATGGGGATTAGTGGTTGCATGAGAAAGTTGTTAGTGAATGTGTACTAACCTATAACAAGTTGCAAGATTGTTGTTGTGGTTGCAGAGACGGAGGAATATGAGGAACCGAATGGTGTTCTCAATGATTCCTCTATGTTCGTTGGTGTAAAAGCATCAGGTAATTCTCTATAAGCTTGTTTAAATTAAATAAGTTTGAATTATTTATTTGCTATGAGGACTATGATTAGTGAAGTAAATTGAATTAGATTGATATGATTTCTCATTTATGAGTAAGTTGATTTTGCCTATGTGTTTAGCATAAGTTGATTATGTGCTTAGTAGTAAATCTTGATAGATTGAATTGATAAAATTTCCATAAGGAAATTAATGAGGTGATGGTATACCTCAAGTAAAATGTTTAAAGTCGTGGTGGTTTAAATTAGAAAGTGTACATTAATTGGAAGATGTGTGTTTGACCTGAAAAGTCAAAGTGGTCAACGATGTCTTTATATGTATTGACAAGTTTAGGAAAGGTCAATGTTGAAAACTTGATGTAATTGTGTAAATATGATGGTAATATGTGGAATTGGTGAATTAAGGTTATGTTATGACACCAATAGTGATAATGGTTTGGTTTGACTTAAATTAGTCAAAGTTATGTGGAATGAGTGATAGAGTAAGTGATTATATGGTCATAAACCCAAACGGGTCATATAAGTGCCCAAATGGGTCACTTAGTAATAAAACGGTTAAAACTGGATGTGGTTTGTGTATGATGACTTTTAAAGTGACTTACAGTCATAAGTATAGATAAAATGTGGATTAAAAGTGTTAATGTGGTCATTATGAATGAAATTGGGAAAAATGTCCATTTGGACCCCAAAACGGGTCAACGTGTCAAAACAATGTAGAATGAGTGTTTGTAGGTGACGAATATGCCTACACGTCACTAATGTATATAGAAACATGTTGGTAAAAGGTGGAAGTCAGAAACCATGTCGTTTGAAATATAGCGTGTCAACCAAAATGGTCGAAAATGGTCAAAAATGAGTCGTACGTCCGTTTTCTCGTAAAACGTGTAAATTGAAAAAGTGTAAAAAGTGAAAGTTTCATTTTGGCATAGGGGATGTGCATGCAAAATTTTAGAGTCTAACTCTAAACGAGTAAAAAGTTATACGCGTTTGAAATTGACTAAAAATATGATTTTTTTTCTGAACTTCGGATTCCTGCTTGGGAACGCGATCCCAACAAGATTTTCTGGATCGCGTTCGTACGTGTTATTTTGGCTCAGATTATTTTTATGCTTGGGAACGCGATCCCAGCCATTTACCAGGATCGCGTTTGTGTGTGTAAATTGTGTTCAGATGCGTTTTCTCTTGGGAACGCGATCCCGCTCACTTCTCCGGATCGCGTTTGTATGCCTAATTTGGTTACAGAATATTTTTCACTAGGGAACGCGATCCTGACATGTTTCCCGGATCGCGTTAGTTAAAAAAAAAAAAAAAAAAAAAAATTTTTTTGACGTTCGACGTAATACTTGACGTAGAAATTTTTTTAGAAAATTTCGGTGTCCGATTAAGACGAAATTTACAGGGTCACTCGGAAACGGCTCAACGGTCAAAGCTCATCGCTTCGCCATGAGCCCTGTCAGTTTTCGGCACTTCGGGGTCGTTTAGGGCTCGAAAATCGCGTTTTGCTGTTTTTCGGACTTTATTTTGAACTTTTGACTTACGTTTTAAATTGGGCTTTTGTTTCTTTGAGCCCTGGGATCATCCCTATGACTAAATATGACGTTATAACTTGTTTTAAGAGGTCCTCATATTTTATTGAGCATAAGTTATTTTCAAGCTGTGTATTTGTCGTATTGTCGATTGTGGCCAACTGTTGTTGGTGGTGATTTAAATTCTTGAGTGATATGGACTAAGTGAAATAAGATAAAGTAAATGTGTCATCTAAAATATTGGAAATGGTTAAAATAAGTATTCTTAGAGATTGAAAGGAATACATGGGTCTATACTTATTGATATTTGAAAGTAGAGTAATAATTCGCATGCGTGGCATGAAAAGTTTTACTTATATTACAACTAAAGAGGTAAAGATTGGAGAGAACATATTGAATATTACAAGTAGTATGGATGAAGTGTTTAGTACCAGATGTACAATTAATGTTGAGTGATGTAAATAGTAAATGACCTTGAATTAGGTAATAAAGAAGTTGTTTGTAATAATGGTGTTAGATATTACACCTGAGTTAAGGATATAATAAAAAGAGGTATTGAATGTCTGTGTGGTTTGTGTAAACTTGATGATATGTGTAATGTAAGTTGAAAACGGTAGTAAACTAATACTTGATGATATACCTGCTACTATGGGTAGTTATAATTGTGCAAATGGTTGATATCATGGTTATGATATAAGTAAGGGTAAAGACTAATAAATTTTGAGAGATTAATGGTATGAACTAGCCTGAGAATACAGTGTGACTGACATAATATGATGACGTCTGGCCAACGTATTCATATTATGCCATTTCACATGGAGTTGTTGAGGCTACTAAGTACCAAATGAGGTTAAATGATTTTAAATTAACGGTAACATGTATTGACCCACAGTTATGAAATAGTTATTGATTGACTAAAATTAAGGTAGTAGCAGACTATTAAAATTATTGTTCAATGTGAAATCATTGTAAAGGAAAATTTTGAACGGGTTATACTACTTGTTAAAAAAAAAAAAAAAAAATGAGTATGTGATTATTTATTGCAATGTTTGAGGCTTAGTGAAGATTAGCATAGCCGGATAGCCTAGTATTAGAAAATTATGTGAAACTATGTCCTTGGGAAAATGTAAAATAGTCAGGAAAATAAGAGTTTTACTTGTTGGATTGATAATATTATTATAATTACGTGCGAATTACATATAATCTTTCGTATTATGCATATCTAATGATTAGATAATGTGGTAAATTGTAATTTGAAAAAGTTATATGATGAGATAAGCTAATGTAGAGGTCGACTAGATACAATTATTGAGATGATATTGTTGAAAATGTGTTGATAATTAGCACATTTTGATAATGTGGTACGTGTGCTAGTATAGCAAGGTACCCATTGATTGAGACTTAGCATGTATCCAATATGATTTGATGCTAAGTGATTGTGTAATTACATGATTATGGTAGTAACCATAGGATTTGACCTCTACTTTGCTTATCAATACGTGGTTAGTGTTATATGATTCCGAGATATTTTAATAAAAATGGGTTTCATGTAACTCTGTGATATGTGGATATTAGCGTGGATGCTAATTATAATTGAAAATTGAATTTCATTGATGATATGTGTATTGTGGTTTCCATAACCACTGTTTTCGTTATGGAAAAAAAGATAGAATTCATATACTAATTTTAAAGATCTAGCATGTCGCTAGATTCTGGATATGAGAGTATATTACTTTACTTTGTTAAGTGATAACTTGTTTTAAAATGTTCATTGTGTATATGAAGATAATATTTGGTACATTATATGTGCTGAAATGAGAATTGAAGCATGTACATTGGATATGTGCATGTGTAATTAGGTTGAAAAACATATATCTTAAAATGGATTAAATGTATACATATTTTGTGTATGTGTGATTAGTGATTAAGATACGCATAGAGATGATATGCATAAGTAATTTAAATTGTACATATACCTTATTTGCATTTAGTGATAAATAATTATGAAGTTAGGGAATTGGAAATAAAGTGTGAACCAAACTTCACACGAGGTATGATGTGATTAAATTCCCTAGATTAATTAAGGATAATTAGATTTCGAGGACGAAATCTCTTTAAGGGGGAGAGATTTGTAACATCCTCAAATTGGGCCTAGGAGTAATAGGTATTCCTGTAAATTTAAATACGATTTAAATTTGTTATATGTGTTTGATTGTAAATTTAATAGGTCAATAAGCCTCAGGAATTATTGTGGTTAGTGAAATATTGTTTGTTTTAAATTTATTTAGTTGACGGTAAAATAAAATGGTATTTCCCCGCAAATGGTTTTTAAGTTCCAGACAATAATAAATACGGGGAATGAAAATTAGCATTTATATGGTATATTATTTGATGGGTCGGTTTTAATTCCCACATATGCATACGTACATACGATTCACACACACAAACCCTAATCAATCCAAAAACTTGATGAAATCATCAAATTGAAGAACACAAATTCGAATTCAAGCTTCTAGCTTGAAGATTATCATCCTCTAATCCTTCTAACCATCATGTAAGTCTTGATTTCTTGATTTTCATAAATCTAAAATTTGGGGTTTTGTGGGTTATAGATTATAATCCGAAATTAAGGCTTGAAGTTGTTAAATTGATGTTAGTTAAACTCATACATGATGAGAGGTAACATGATTCAACTTGTAAGTTGTAAGTTGTAAGTTGGAATTAGGGTTCTTGTGGTTTAGGATGAAATTATAATGATTAACTTGAAGTTAAAGCTTATAATGCTTGTATGGTTGTTAGTTAAGGTTAATTTTATGATTATAGGTGAAACCCTAACCTAAAATTGGATTAATCATATTACATAAGTTGTGATCAAAATGGGTTTTGGGTAATTGATGGAATTTGCATGATAAACATGAATTGAGGCTTTTGGTTATGTTATGGTTGTCAATTAGTACCTAATTTATGATTATAACATAAGTACTAACTTGAAATTAGAGAATTTGATTGAGTGATCATGAGGTGTTGTAGAGAATTAATGATTATGATGTGTTATATGATGAAAAGAGGTTAATGGTTAATTGGAACACTTGATTGGGAATCTATGAGTAAAGTGGTAACTAAGTGGATTAAATATTCATTAAACCTTGTGTTGGGGTTTTGAATGAATTAGTAATATTTGATGGAAATAATCCGGTTAACGGTTTAATCATGTTAATGGTAATAATGAAAGTTGATTAAATGAGGTTATGAGTATAATGAGCATAAACTTGATAAGTGATTGTAAAGGTGGATATTTGTAATGTTGGAATGATGTTATATAGATTCGATACAAGAGACTAACTTGTGTTGTGTTATTGTATTCTCAGATGTGGAGAAGACTCAGTGACATTAGACTACTGAGTGGACGACTATGATTGTCGGTGAGTGGATCTTGGACTTTCAGTCTAAGTTAGTTGTAACAACATGGTTACAACGGGTAAACTTGGTTTATTGCAATGATTGCATTAATATTATATTGGCATGTTGGCTAAACCTTAATTGATTATTGGCGTCCATTGTGCTATGATAGTTGTGGACTATTTGATTTGGTGGGGGTCAACTAATGTGTTGGGTTTGGATACTATTACTAGGACTTCGCAAGTGCCTTGTACATGTGTTGGACACTGAAATTGCGTCGTGTGTAGTAATAGTACCAAACTATCGGTTTAACCTCTGATTTGGCCGTCAGTTGGTTTTAAGTGTTACTTGGGGAACCATCCGCGGCATGAGGGTACCTCAAGGACCACCGATCCTTCTATGTTGCTTGTGCATTGCTTGGTTATAGGCATGTGTTAAGCTGAGTTAGATTGATAGTTTGGGATCTATTCACTTAGCTTCGTGCTAACCCCTCATTACTTCTTGCAGGTTTACTTCTGTATGTGGGTGGGCAAGAAGTACATATGGAATGGAATGTTTGACAGGCTCACTCTGAAATGGATAATACGTTAATGATTTAACAACACATTGGGATTTCTATAACACCTAAACTTAATGTGTGTAATGATTAGAATAATCTAGTTTTAAAGGTTTGTATATAAGTGGATTGCTATTTGAAATGTATGTATGCAATCCACTGGTTTCTATTAATCATGCGCTTCCGATATGTTTAAAAAAAAAAAAAAAAAAAAGTCCTTGTATTTAGCGGGTGTTATAGCAAGCACTAACTGGGTAAACGGATGTACTAATATTTGGGAAGACGAGTGTGGATTAGGCACTCGTGGAGGCACCTCGCTCGGAATTCTCTATATGGGACCCGACCCTCGAGTTAAGCTCAGACTATGCGCTCATGGTTGTATACATTATCATTATCAATTTCTGGATGCAATTCAACGTTTAAATCTTGCGGTTCATACACTATTATTTGATATTCAAACCTGTGAGCTCACCAACGTTAGCTGACCCGTTTTAGCATGTATTACAGGTACTCAGCAGTAGATTTGGACTGCCTCAGGATTTCTATACCTCGAGTCAGCATGCAGACATTAGAGATTTTATTGCATTAGTATATTTTGTACAAGTACTTATGTACTGAAATCTCTCATTTAATCGAACACGAGCTATGTACCGCTTCAAATGTTGTAAACATTTCGTATATTAATATATTTTGTCAAAACGACGCATATAGAGTCGTTCGCTATATCTCTTTGTGCTTTGATTATTGATTAGTAACACCCAATGTATGCTTCCGCCAAACCGTAAATTTGGGGGTGTTACATTCAATATATCAATATTATTAACTTAAAGGTGCAATTATCTTTGAAAAACAATAAAATAGATACATAAACCAAACTTCTTTGCAAGCAACGTTGGTTGTGTTATAGCTGGTTTTCTTGCATTTGTTGCAAATCAAGATTTATAATTAATATGTTTTTCATTTCAACTCTTGAAAGAGAGACATATTGGCCCTTATTAATGGTAATTAAGAAGCATACCGTCATTGGGATTAAGTTGAAGGTTGCTAACTAATATGAATAAAATGATTGGTTTATAGTGTTCTTAACTTACTTCGCTAAATGATAATACTTGCATATCTTTAGATGATTTGTTTTGTAGCTCTCGAGAAAGTGTATTATATATTTTGTGATATATCTGAGATTTGAATTGGATATGAATTTTATACTATGTTAATTATACTATACTATATGTTATAAACTAAATTATTTGCATAAAACATTGGATTTGAATAATACAGGTGTGAGAAAATGTAATGTTATTAAAATTTGAAATGAAGATGTTATTATTATTAAAGTATGATATTTGTTAATATTCAAATATAATGTAATTATTTTAGAAATCGAATTAATAACAAAGAGGTTGTTCAACTTTACATTTATAAGGAAATGTCTTCATCAATAAAAGAATGAATTAGAAATCTTAAAAATTGTTTTTAAGTCACAAACGTTGCAAACTTCTTTATAAACTAAACATTCGGTCAATATTAACCCGAAATAAATGGTTTAACTGACAACGATTCATAATATTGCGAGTCGATACTTTTGAATATATTATTTTATTATTTTTAGTATTATTATTATTATTATTATTAAAATCACATTAAATAAGTTGATATGTGGAAAGTCATGTAGCTTGCTTAAAATTTGAGATTAATTCAAGAATTCGTAAATTAATAACACGTCATCGTGAACTAAAATAACATGCTCTTATAGGCAATTGAAAAATACTTTTAGACTTTTTTAATCATTTCAACTCATGTACGAGGGTTAGTTAAGACCACTCCCAACGCGATCCGTCGGTTTGCTCGTCACTTGCAACCGACGGTGGTCACTTAAGTGACGGGGATGGCACCATTTAGTCACTTGTCCGTCGGTTGCCTCCTCGTCACAATTCCGACGTGAGGTTTGATTTTTTTATTTTTTTTTATTTTTTGTGTGTATAATATTAAATATAATTGGTAAATGCGGAACCTAAAAATTAAAGTGACGGAGTAGGGATGAGAGTGATCAGTCAGTTTCAGTCAGTTTTTGAAAAAACCAACGTGGCGCTGACGTGGCTTAGTCGGTTTCAGTCAGTTTTTTTCAGGGTTGGGAGTGATCTTAATAATTATAATAAATGTATTTTATTAGGTTAGTATAGCCGATAAATGATGTGGTGTATGTAAATAAAAGAGAGAAAAAGAAAGGGTTTATGGACCAGATCGCCAACGTACTTTATTTTTTGTCCCAATGTCACCAATGAACCGGTTTTATTACCAAGGTCAACACCAAACTTTTTACTTTTGTCTCAATGTCACCAACGAACTAATTTTATTACCAATGTCGACAACGAACTTGTTAAATATGTTTTAAGGTCACCAAAATACCTTTTTTTTAACGAGCTACGTTTTGAATTTGTTGATGTGGTGTTGCCATGCATTTCATTTATGTGACCAGGCTTCCACGTAAGCTAAACTTGTACATGTATGGTTAATTCTTCTTCTCCTATCGAATAACATGTAATTTTTGATTGCTTTACGATAATCACCACTTTTCCAGTGAATCTAAACGCAATTACTACTTCTTATTTTTTATCAAAAACGTAACCCAAAATTACATGTTAGTCGGTCGGAGAAGATGAAGTTAACCATACGTGTACATGTTTAGCTTACATGGAAGTCTGGTCACATAAATGAAATGCATGGCAACACCACATCAACAAATTCAAAACGTAGCTCATTAAAAAAAGTACTTTGGTGACCTCAAAACAAATTTAACAAGTTCGTTGTCGACATTGATAATAAAATTAGTTCGTTGGTGACATTGAGACAAAAGCCAAAAGTTTGGTGTCGACCTTGGTAATAAAACCGGTTCATTGGTGACATTGGGATAAAAAGTAAAGTACGTTGGCGATCTGGTCCATAAACCCAAAAAGAAAAGGAAATTGTTAGTATGTAGTTGTTTAAGGTATCTAATGATGTGGTATAGGTAAAGTTTGCTTAAAAACCCTTGTTTTATATATATGAATAAATAAATTAGTATATATATATCTGGAAAAAACGGATATGTATATGGATGATTGAAATGAGTTTCAAGGGGTCGTAGATCTAGTATATCCCACGAGTAATAGTGCATACTCGCAACTCACTGACAAGCTATCAATGAGTACAAAATTTTCACCCGTACTTATACCTACGAGTAAAATTTTATGGGGTTACCCACCTAAAATCGGCTGAGTAGCGAATTTTATCTGGCAAATTTGTATTTGCTTTGTGAAAGAGTATAAGTTCTGAATAATTGAGATCCAATATAATCACCTTTAGGTAAATACTCCATTGAATTGCGTATTTGGAAATACAAACTTCTAAAAATAGTAAGAGCGTGTAGGGTGCCATTTTCAACCTTATAAATGAATGATTGATCATAAAATTCAAAATACAAAGCCGAATTTCTGGTGGGTAGTGGGCCCTTCATCTTATGGCCAAAAACAACTTTCTTATTACTTTAATACCCTCACATTCACGTCACATGTTTTATATTAACGGACTCGGTTAATGATCGTTAGAGAAAAGGATAACATGTGAAAGATCTTACAACCACAGGGACGAACAGTGTCAAAAAAAGTTGTAAGGACGACCAATGCAATTTTTAACAATACACATGGACGACCCGTGTAATTTTATCATATAAAAATGACATGACATTTTGACATTTTGTATTTCGTAGTAACTTTTTTTACCGTTCTTTAATATAAAAATGACATGACATTTTGTATTTCATAGTAACTTTTTTTTTTTTTTTACCGATAAGGTTATAGTACATTTTTACACATATATGATTAGGGGGATCCCTTATGATATAAATTAACAATAAAAATATAATAACTATTTTTTTAATAAAAAAGGTAAATACTTACACACCTCAGTACCTCACTACCACGAGTATATACATAATCTATAATTATTTACAATTATCTCATCTTCAGTATTTGATCCTTCAACCTCATAGTTGAAAGGATAATCTCAATACTGTTAGATCAATAACCATTTATTCAACGAATATGAAAATTTTAAAGGCTTGCTATTGAGAGACACAATGACATCTTAACAAAACTCCAGAAATTAATATTTTTTGTTACGTAAAAGGCTACGATGTGTTCTCTTGTTTATTTTAGTTTATTTTCCGCCTCAAATTCATGTATCCACTCCTTTATTTTATTTTTATCATCATTATCGGTAAAAAGTAGTAATTTATACATATTAGTCTATTCAGGGGCGGAGTCAGAAAATTCGGATAGAGATGGCAGAATTTTTTTATTTTTTTATTTCTTCTATAGTTTCATGGAGGCGAAAATTTTAAAATGTCATTAAGACCTTAAAAAATTCCATTTTTTTGCGTAATTTATAACATCTTGTGGGGGCGGCTACCTACACTACCCCCACTCTGTCTCCGCCCCTAAGTATATTACTCATTTTACGTATATATATTTGAAAACGTTAATATTTTCATTTAAAGATAGTGGTTATTTCGAAATTAGAAGCAATGCAAATATTACACAAAATTAATACATTTTTATGAACACATAATGGTTATAAAGCTTAATTTGGGACGTCTGCATTGTCAAGAATGTTGATAATGTAGGAGAGATCGGGAATTTTCAAGTGCCAACATTTGGATAGAGATTTTTTTATGCGATATTAATTGATTCCACGTTTCAAATACATTAAATTACTCTCTCACAAGTCCCCACATATAAACATGGGGCGAGTCCGATGAAATTATAGGGTGTTTGACGAGAGGTTTCTGAGAGCTTACATGTGATTGAGATTCTAGTTTTTATGATTTTCTAGCTTCAAGATTTAAAAGTTCCGTTTTAGTAACATAAAAACATGGAGATTTTTGAAAAAAAAAAAAAAATCCTCTAAAATAAAAGCTTTTTTTAAGTGACATCCGAAAAAAAAATCCTTAACCACTAAAATCACTAGCTACAATCTTTACCTAGCCGCAAGCTCTCGCTTCAGCTAGTTTATTTTCAAACACTAGTTATCATGAGATAAGTAAGATCATCAAAGTTTTAGTATGGCATATAACACGTTTAGCAAAAATCAAAACTTCACCTTTTCATAAACAAATTGTGAAGTGAAAAACAAAATTGTCACAATTTCATTAATCGAGCTTTAATTACCCATATTTTCTATCCTAAAAACAAACTTTATCTTAATTAAAATGAACTCTCAAATGATCCTACCGATCTTGCGTTAAGTTCATTAGTTGTCATTAAAAACATTTAGGAGTAAGATCATTTGCTTGACGGTTGAACGAACTGTGAAGAATCGACCAATCTCATATATCACATGTCAAGATCCTTACAACATCTGTCGATTCAGAGTATATCGGTATTTCAGTGTAGCAGACTGATTTCGCCGGATCTCAAGTCTATATACATACATGTAAAGTAAATGACATCTAAAGAAAATACTTGCCGTGTACTGTGTACAAATATAGAAATTTAAAGATGAAGCTCACACAATAAACAATATTAATTTATACTAACCTTTGAAGGCTACATCTCTTTACGTCCATCATATCTTTTTCTTTCCTTATATGATGATATTTAAGTTTTTTTATATATATATAAATAATATAATATAAATAATAAATAAAATAATAAAAAGACATCGTACTAAATGGATTAACTTTTATTATCTACTTTATTTATATATTAAAAGAGAAGCTATATTAGTTAATCATTTTTTAAAGTAGCACTTCTAAGTTAATCTCACCCTTTCATTTCCTTAGCTTGATTGATCTTAGCCCTTGATTGTCTTCAAAAAAATGATTAATTAATCACTAACTTTTTTACCTAGCTTTTTCCCAAACTACCCCATGTTATTCAGTACCCTTCATAACAAAAAAGAAGCGCCGCCCAAAGGGGAAAAGAAAACGCCGACCAAATGGGAAAAAAAACACGGCCGACCAAACCAAAATTCAGCATCAAAATCAAGCAAACCCATGAATCCCCAATCAAAATTGAAGCATCTAATCATCCTTTCTTGTCCGTATCAATCATTTGCCTGGACAAGAAAGACATGAAAACCTATAAATTACCCCTGTGAGGCGGCAGTGACGTCGGAAGAGTACCGAACGGCGACGTCGACGGTCGACGGCGGACGAGCAACTGTAACCAGTTGAGATTTTGGCAAGTTTGGTATTTTTCTCTCCACTTTTTCATCTGGAACTGAATTTAATTGTTACATCTCATTTCATTCGTATTGTATATCGGTAGAAATCATACCGTGATAGTATTAGAATGTATCTTTATCAAGAAGACCTCGAATTTGTGTATTAATTAAAAAAATAGATATGGCTGATTTGTTGCCATTTGGCAATGGTTTTGAGAAGATTGAATATGAGTTTCATTGATATTTTGTATATTGTACGCAAATTTGAAAAGCGCACACCAAGTGTTTGATTGAATGCCTGAACGAAAGTTTTATATGTCTTACTCATTAATAGTAACATATCTTTTTGTTTCCATGGTTGACGTGTCAGGTTATAAACACCATATATATGCAATGGATAGGATTGGTGATCACCAAGGAGATGAGTTTTGTATGGATGTAGGTTCTCCCACTTTGATTAAATATCCATAATCTTTGTTAGTAGTATTTATATAATCATTAATTGAGTTGGTTTGTAACGGTTTAAACAGCACTGGTCCTATGTAATTAAGAAGCTTGACCACAACACACACCACCTGAAAATGGTAAAACCTGACTGTTTTTATTATGCAGAATTGCAGCTGACCAAGACGGGCGGGAAGCATTCGTAATTTTTTCATGTAGCTGGTCCAAAAAAAGGTCCTGTTTTAAAAAATTTAGTCCATATTTTTCCAGAAAAAATGCTATATGAACTAATCCAGTGCTAGAATGCTTGAAAATATAAGTGATAGATGCTTTGCTATACGTTGTGAACTGTAACAACTTATGAAAAATCATTTTTTCTACATACGTAGAGGTATAGCCAGGTTAGTACAATCTAATGAACTGGTGGTTAGGCCCTGATTTTGAACCGTTACATTGACTTTTGGGTATAGCCAATTGTCACTAACACTAACAACAGAGTATGCCATGTCTTTGATTACATTATAAACCTTTTCATGTAATAACCTCTTTTATTTTATAACTGCGCGAACTATTATAATGAGATTGACTCTCTCAGATTAATTGACAAATGTATTTTATAACTGCGTTTGAGATGTATGATGCATCAATTTTTGAACATGTCGTGATTTTTGGAAGTTAAGAAGTTATGGTGCTACTGATGCAAGGTACCTGCTTTTGTCCAAATCGTGGGAAATGTGTTGTTACAAGATTAAGGTACTTTCTGGTTACTTCTTTTAGTTTTCAGTTTATAGATAATTTGGAATAATTGCTCTAAGACGCAGATTAAAAATGTAGGGTATTGAATTCTGGATACTTTCTGAAGCATCACCTATTTTTAGTACATGATTTGTGTAAATACTAATAGCATTACGTTTTTCAAGCTGTCTAATGTTACCAAATTGTTAAAATGTATCATGGTATATATTGAGCATCAATTCCTGATCGTGGTTTGTGTGTATAGTAGAATGAAAATAATGGAAATTCCGAGTTTCATGTTTCCTGGCTTGCTGCATTAGTTCAATCAGTAGGTGAACTTGAATTTGGACCACAGGTTTGATAGCATCTCTTGAATTCATAAGATTTATCAGAATATCCTGATTTTCAAATCTGCCTATAAGGTTTATGATCATTATTGTAATGTGATGGATGATCAACTTACTGACAGAGTAACTCTTTCTTACATCTTTCATGAAACGCGCTGACCAGCTATTGCAATGCTATGGATGCTGCAGGAATCAGCCAGAAAGAATAGGTAAAACGCATAAATGGATAAATGTAAAACATTTAAACAGGGTGCTAACATGGGCTACAAAGCCAGGTCAGGTAACGGGTCAAACATGTAATATTTGGTATATGTTGGGTTGTTCTCAAACAGTTTTAGACTTGATAAAAGATTTAGTAAAAATTGAATTAGAAGGTTTTATGCTTTTAGAGTATTTCATAGCAACTTTTAGCCCCGACCTCACATCTTCTTTCTGGCTGCTTATGTTCTTTGACCCAATTTAGTATGGTTATACTAATTAGTTCATCTATTATTTTTATTGAGTTATCTGTTAATTTAATCTTTATGCTATGTAGCGTTAATCACTTGAGCATTTAATCACATTTTGGTCTTTCTTATGTTATATCAAAATATCTTAATCACCCTTTTCCTGTGTATATATGTCCCATAAAATATATATTTTTATTGTATTAATATATCAGTCAGTATTATATGATAATCAAGTTTATTGTTTCTAGATATCTCTGATGTAGGACACCACAACTAGATTTTTACTTGCTGGGGTTGGCAATGTTGACTTCACAATTCCAAAAAAATATTTTCCAAAAATAAACATTATAGAAACAGAATAATAATATGTCTTAATTTTGGAATGTGTTCTGTTTTTGTTACAATTATATAAACTCAATAATGTTTTATTAATATACATGATTTACAAAATCAGCATCTAATCACACACCTAATTTTTCAAACGCCATCAGCTTTTTCCCTCCCAAAATTCCAAAAACAGTCTATAAATATGAGGCCTTAGCTATGAAAATTGAATCCATTTAGAAAACCACTTTTCCCATCTTCAAATTCTCATCCTCCTGTTTCTGAATACCTACTCCTTTAACCCATGGCATCTGATGAAGGTTTCACACCACTCAATCTGATTAAGACCTACAAGCCTGGACTGAAAGTACGTGTTCACGTGTTCCAATTGTGGCGGCAACGCTACATGAACAACCCCTCTCAAGTGGCATCCGTTGATATGATCCTGTGTGATAAAGAGGTATTTACCAACATCTTTATACTGTTGTTTGCATCAAATTCTTGCATCTTTCTTCTTTTGTTTAATCACTGCATCTGTTTTCATTTTTATGTTCTTTTACCCATTGCAATGGCTGTTTCAAACATGTAGCACAAAACTCATGTTCAGAACTGCTAACCCCAATTGCACTACTTCTTTGTTGCATAACAAATCTGTCAAGCACACTGCAACTGATTAGGCTCGAGTTATGGGAGGATTTAGGGTTGGTTTGTAAATGACCATAAAGGTTTAAACTTTATTTGAAATGTAAACAAGCTTCTGAACATGAGTTAATAAATCAGCAGTTGAAAATTGTTTGGCATTGTCTTATTATAATGTTTGCGGATTCTACTCTAATACATGAATTGTTTCAAACCTACAGCACAACACTCATGTTCAGACATGCTATCCTTTATTTCACTACTCATTTAGAGCATACACATTATGTACTTTTTAAATGCAACTGATGATTGATATGTTATCTATTTTGCTTGACTTAGCGTCACATTCTGTCCTGTTTAACTAAATTCCTTACATCAGTTGAACCTATTTAACTTTATATACAACATTCTATATGTTTGAAGCATATCTTACTGTCTTTCCCCATCAGGTATCAGATAATAATAAGAGTAAAGTTATATCAGATGTCAGTGTACCATGCAGACATCATTGAATTTTATTCATGAAATAGGTTTTTATAGAGTAACGGTATCAAACTCATAAAACAGATCTTCACGTAACTGCTTACATTTAAAACCATGCATCATATTTTAAAAACGTTTTACTGATATAGCCCGTGTCTAACCTTTATGTAAATGTATGTCTCCATTTTCAGGGCAATAAGATTGTTGCCTCCGTAAGGCCATTCTTCTACTCAGATTTTGATGAAACGTTACAAGAGGGCAAATTTGTTGACATCTCCAATTTTGGAGTTGACCCATACAAAGGAGACCCTGTCAAAGGTGACTTTCGGCTAATTGACCATGAGGCAAAAATATCAATCTTCAGGACATCCAAAGTACGGCGATGCCCGTCGTTTGATATAGCGGGAGATCCATACAACTTTGTTCGATTTGACGATATTTTGAAGTGGAATGTCACCATGACCTTTGGTTATGGTAGGCATCATTGCTTAATCATTCGGTACTTTCATATTATGCACACTACAAATGAACTTAATACAACAACATAATCTCATGGTAACATTGCAGATGTTATTGGTCAACTTGTGTCAACTGAAGCCATACAAATCAGATGTGTCAACGGGATTGAAAAGAAAAACAAGGAATTCTATCTACAAGATATTCAGTACACCATCCATTAAATCGTTTTCCATTGCTTCATTTAATATCATTACATCATACCCAAAGGTTCTTTGATGTCACACCCCCAATTTCATGATTTGCGGAAGCGACTGTTTTGGGGCGTGACTAATCAATAATCAAACCCAAAGTACAAGCAAACGACTCTAAATGAGACGTTATAAAAGATGTCACATTAATACATAAGTTTTCAAAAGTATTACATCATTAGCGAGTTCGCAAAATGATTTGTTAGATTTTAAGTACATAATCATTATACAAAAGATAATGCAAGTAAAATCTTCATATGAGTAATTGCATGCGACTCGAGCTACTAAGCATATCCTGCTGGGCCATCTGTACTGATCAACCCTACTGTTGCTGTGTACCTGAGAATGCATTACTAAAACAGGTCAACCAAAAGGTTGGTGAATCTCACAGGTTTATAGTAAGTAACAGTTTGAACACATTAGCTTGTAAATCATTGAGTAAATATTGCACAGTCGTAATAGTTTCCGTATATATTGCCATGAGCACCATAGTCGAAGCTTAACAATCAGTGATTTTGCCCTCGTGAATGCTAATCCAGACATTCATATGTAACGAGTAAGAAACACCCATTTATACTGAATGTTCGGGGTAGTGCGTGCTACCCTGGGTGAGGATTGTCAGTCCTAATGGATCCATTTACTAGTACTCGCGCTTAAGACCATAACTGACGGCTATGATTAAAGGGACTTCATTGGATTAAGTAACCTCATGCAATCGATATACCAGTAAATCAGTTTGTAATCAAGTGTGTAAATACATGTGTTCGAGTAAAACAAGTAATGCATCTCCCCCAAATGTGAAAACAGTAAAAAGGGGCCATGAGACTCACCTGCAGAGCCAGCAATTCCTAAAGTGCATACGTATTCCAACAGTAATCTCCTAACGTCCTAAACACGTAAGATTGTATGTTTGTAAGTGTACGCGTAACAATTTGTTTGTTTAGTTGTTCATATGGTTGATTATGTTCAATGTATTCGAATTGTATTACATTTGAAGTTTCATAAAATGCGCGGCCCTTTGGTGGTGGTTTGGAATTATATTTCGAAAATATAATAATGTTTGTTTTGTATAAACTCCTATCGTACATTTGTATATCGTGTCGTTTATCATTATTTGAAAACGTATAAAGTTAATTACTTAGTTTGTAAAAATGTACGACTCGTTGTTGTCGGGTTACAATTATATTTCAAAAATATAATTAAGTTTGTTTCGTGTAAAAATGTTTATTTAAACGTATATCATATCCATATAAAGGTTTGTATTCGTTTTAGTTAACTTTTGAAATTGGATCACTGATCTGGGCTAGGTACCCGCCGGGCAGGCGAGGTACCCGCCGGGTAAAAGGTTTTCAAGGGGAATCCGCCGGATTCACCCGAATCCGCCGGATTCATTGGGTTTGAAGAAGATCCGCCGGATCAGTATTAGGATCCGCCGGATAGTTCATGGGTTTGGGTAGGATCCGCCGGATCACCCATTGGATCCGCCGGATCATTCAATTTTCTGGGCGGGAATCCGCCGGATTCATTTCAATACGCCGGATTCGTTTATTTTTAGGAGGTGCCCGCCGGGTACTAAGGGTACCCGCCGGGTATACACTGGTTTTCCAGGTCTGTTCGTGCAGAAACTTAACAAAACCGATTTTAAATCCAATTTCCGCATACTATAACTTACTAGGATGATAATACATACTATTATAAACGTTTGTAACATAAATTTAAGTATAAAAATTAAGTGGTTCCTTACAATGATTTTTGGACGAAAATGGTGGTGATGATCGGATGATGATGATGAACCAAGAGGAAGAAGGTGATGATGATTATGGTTCTGTGATGTTTTTGATCTTGTTGTTGTCGGTTTGATGATCCGCAAAAGAAAGAGACCGAGAGAGATTGAGAGAGCCGAGAGATATGAAAATATGTGTGCGTGTGTGTTATTTGCATTATTGGGGTCGGTTATATCCGGCCCCAATTATTGGTGGTAGATGGTAACTTTTTGACCCGTGTTTGCGTACCCGATCGTTAAGTAGTGTAATATTTAAAAATGAAAATTTTCTAAATATTATTTCGTAATTGATTTCAACTGAAATATTTTATAAAAATACTTCCAGTGAGATATAAAAATATATCTTAGTTTAGTTCAAAGTACTCGGATAGTTTTCTGTATCAAAAATATATTTAAATAATTTTCGGAGTACGTAATTATTATTCTCAATAATAATACTTTGTTTGAAAATGTTTTTCACCAAATCTTAATTTGGGTTTCTGAGTTGTACCAGCTTTGTGTACGTTTGATTAATATATAATCATTTCGGGTTACATAATACTTCGTAATTAAAGTTTAAATTTGGACTGAAATTTGGGTGATTTTTGACCGGGTGTCACATTCTCCCCTTGTTAGGAGAATTTCGTCCCGAAATTTGTTCGTAGTATTTATCGTTGTATTCAAGTTGTAGTTCGCGTGTTATCTACGTAAGTCTGACAACACCTATCTATAGTTGTCTATCTCCCCTTGTTGAGCTAGCGCCCTTCCGGCAACTAAAGAATTCGAAATGAAACTTCGAGATATGTTGACTATTGTGCCTACATGATCAGTCCAGTCGATCACTAGGGAGTAGCTACAATGTGTACTAGTAGCCTAAAGTAATTCAGTAAATCCTTGAGGGTTTTGTCAGTAGGACAAAGTTAATCATTCAGCCAATTGCTTGAGTACAACTACTTTTGCACTAGTAGTCCACCTTAGACTCTATCAGTCTCATACAGAAACGAAGTGGTTTAGCACATTTCAGGTTTTTGCGGGATGTTACCCGAAAATACGGTTTTATGTGAGTCGTCACTCAAAAATTTGTTTTACTCGGGACGAGTATATAAAAGTCAACCGGTATGTTTTCCGGTATACTACTGCGTAGGATCTGTGATTCCTATACCTTTGTGCTAAAACTAGTTTCATATATAGAGACTATAGATCTAAATTGTTATTTTCCCCTAACTCTTTAGTGTACTTAGAATCTAGGGAAAACCTAACAAGTATCAAGTAGCAAGTAAAGTTTATCAAGTAAGTAGTATGAAAGCAGATAGGTTGCTAGCGAGTTACCATGATCGCATCCCTATTCAGATTCTGGTAAGTTTTGTTCCTATAATAGTAAGGAAATCATTGTGTACTGTGTAATTCTGTTGACCATTCAAGGTTTGAAGTTTTGTATCAAGTTGTGTACAGTATGCAAGTTTGAACGATTTTGAAGTTTTGAAAATTTCTCTAAAACTTTTCATAAGAAATTTTGCAACATGTTTGTTAAAAGTACATTTGTCAGAAAATTTTGACAGTGAAAGTCGATTGAAACTTTAAAGTTTGTCGAAAACTTTAGTCAATAAACAGTTTGGTTGAAATTCTTATCAACGACAATGTTTTGAAATCTTGTTTACCAAAATCTATTCAAAAACAGAATTCATGAAAAGTTTCGGGGTAACCGCATGTTGAAATTGTTGAAAATGGAGTACGTTGTAAACGTACGATTTAGTAAACAGTGGTAGTTTAAAATGGAGTCCCGATCTTCTTATCAAAGGACGTTGAAGTAAGTATGTTTGTTTGTTGTAGTGGTGTAGACAGTCTCAAAGGTATCATCAAGTAAAGGCCTATTCCTATACATCCAGTATATAATAGCCTAGTGAGTAGTACGTAGTCTAGACCTATGTATGTATATATTCCAATATCCCATAATAGCCTAATCATACTTGTATGTATCACCAATCCCATTGGTTGTTTCACAGTTTCTACCTCAAGTGTCATTTCTTCCGACACGTTCCCAGTTGTCACTATGAAGCTATCTAAAGTAAAAAGATAAAGAAACAGCACATGCATGTTCCTCACTTTGTTGGTCATCCTTCGACATGTTATTGTTTGTGGAGTGTTCAGTATGCTATTTTGATAGATAATTTGTATATACTGTGTTGCTTGTTCACTATGTTTAACACGAAATTTCTTGATATCATATTGACTATCTAAAATAGTTCGCCAATTTTTCCTTATTCTATTTTGTACTTAGAATTCTTGGAAGACAGATGAAACGCTAAGCTGTAAATATGATCTATCATTTTGAAAATTTCATAAAACATTTTGAGAGAAATTTTCGTGAAATGTTTATTAGAAATACATTACTTAGATAACTATGTTGGTGAATGTCTGTTGAAAACATGAAATCCGATGAAAACTTGAGTTGATAATTGTTTTGGTAGAAAAATCCCTGTTAGCGACAAGTTGTGAAAAATCCTGTTTATCAAAATCTGATCCAAACATAAGTTAAAAAAAATTTTTTTCGTGGTACAAGTATGTTGAAATTTGTATTATCACTAAAATGTTGAATGATACTCATTTACTAAAAGTTCGTCGAAACCTTATCTTCGAAGAGTGTTGGAAAGTTTGTTTTGTCAAAACATATGAAAATATCGCCTAACATGCAAGTTCAAATGATTACGAGTATTGAGGTTTACAAAGGTGAAAAAGGATATTACATCCGTACATGTATCAGCAGTTATGCGGAATGTGATAGGAAAGTAGAAAAGATTTGTACTTATAGACATACTGGATTCGAATGTTAAAACTGATGGGTGAGTGAAAGATGGTCCTCTGCTGACCAGTTTGTGCAGAATGAGGTGTCGAAGTTCTTAATCTCTACATAGGGTAAGTCTATCTCGAAGAGATGACCCTCTCTGTCAGGGCACATCCCGGTACTATTTTCCTGACTCGATCAACTTACCAACGGTAAGTCTTATGGTGTATTCATTGTTTAACTTAAGAGATTTAGTTTCCAAGAGTGGTCTAACCTGAGTAGACAAGAAACCTAAATCAGCATCCGAATAGTGAAAAGGTCTCCGACTATTCAAGGCCTACAATTATACATACTATATACCAGAACCTATAGTATATCTCATGTCCAAGGCCTATTACTATGCATACCAAGTACATTTCTGAATTATATTACCAAAATGGTACCCGAATTAGATCATTGAAATGGTTACCAATCAAGATCACCAAAGTGATAACTAAACATCTGAAACCATTTAATATATATATTATGTATAATTCCAAGTACCCGAGTATATCACTAGGCCTAATCATATATGTATAACCCCTGTATACATACATATTATCCACCTAGTTGTATCTAGCGCAAAACAAGTACAAGTCACGGTTCTCTCGTGGTCAGAGTCAACTAGTGCATTCCTGTTCAACATAACCCCTTTCAGATCTTACATCATCTTCATTTAATTGTACATAGTTGATCAGGCTATGTTAAATTAAACTTGTATGACGAAATCCCTGAACCAGTTATATCTAATGAGGAATACTGCCTAACGGTCATAGTCTAGGCCCACTAAATGCAACCTAGTTCGCTATAACCTTAGGCTCTGATACCAATCTGTCACACCCCCAATTTCATGATTTGCGGAAGCGACTGTTTTGGGGCGTGACTAATCAATAATCAAACCCAAAGTACAAGCAAATGACTCTAAATGAGACGTTATAAAAGATGTCACATTAATACATAAGTTTTCAAAAGTATTACATCATTAGCGAGTTCGCAAAATGATTTGTTAGATTTTAAGTACATAATCATTATACAAAAGATAATGCAAGTAAAATCTTCATATGAGTAATTGCATGCGACTCGAGCTACTAAGCATATCCTGCTGGGCCATCTGTACTGATCAACCCTACTGTTGCTGTGTACCTGAGAATGCATTACTAAAACAGGTCAACCAAAAGGTTGGTGAATCTCACAGGTTTATAGTAAGTAACAGTTTGAACACAATAGCTTGTAAATCATTGAGTAAATATTGCACAGTCGCAATAGTTTCCGTATATATTGCCATGAGCACCATAGTCGAAGCTTAACAATCAGTGATTTTGCCCTCGTGAATGCTAATCCAGACATTCATATGTAACGAGTAAGAAACACCCATTTATACTAAATGTTCGGGGTAGTGCGTGCTACCCTGGGTGAGGATTGTCAGTCCTAATGGATCCATTTACTAGTATCGCGCTTAAGACCATAACTGACGACTATGATTAAAGGGACTTCATTGGATTAAATAACCTCATGCAATCGATATACCAGTAAATCAGTTTGTAATCAAGTGTGTAAATACATGTGTTCGAGTAAAACAAGTAATGCATCTCCCCCAAATGTGAAAACAGTAAAAAGGGGCCATGAGACTCACCTGCAGAGCCAGCAATTCCTAAAGTGCGTACGTATTCCAACAGTAATCTCCTAACGTCCTAAACACGTAAGATTGTATGTTTGTAAGTGTACGCGTAACAATTTGTTTGTTTAGTTGTTCATATGGTTGATTATGTTCAATGTATTCGAATTGTATTACATTTGAAGTTTCATAAAATGCGCGGCCCTTTGGTGGTGGTTTGGAATTATATTTCGAAAATATAATAATGTTTGTTTTGTATAAACTCCTATCGTACATTTGTATATCGTGTCGTTTATCATTATTTGAAAACGTATAAAGTTAATTACTTAGTTTGTAAAAATGTACGACTCGTTGTTGTCGGGTTACAATTATATTTCAAAAATATAATTAAGTTTGTTTCGTGTAAAAATGTTTATTTAAACGTATATCATATCCATATAAAGGTTTGTATTCGTTTTAGTTAACTTTTGAAATTGGATCACTGATCTGGGCTAGGTACCCGCCGGGCAGGCGAGGTACCCGCCGGGTAAAAGGTTTTCAAGGGGAATCCGCCGGATTCACCCGAATCCGCCGGATTCATTGGGTTTGAAGAAGATCCGCCGGATCAGTATTAGGATCCGCCGGATAGTTCATGGGTTTGGGTAGGATCCGCCGGATCACCCATTGGATCCGCCGGATCATTCAATTTTCTGGGCGGGAATCCGCCGGATTCATTTCAATACGCCGGATTCGTTTATTTTTAGGAGGTGCCCGCCGGGTACTAAGGGTACCCGCCGGGTATACACTGGTTTTCCAGGTCTGTTCGTGCAGAAACTTAACAAAACCGATTTTAAATCCAATTTCCGCATACTATAACTTACTAGGATGATAATACATACTATTATAAACGTTTGTAACATAAATTTAAGTATAAAAATTAAGTGGTTCCTTACAATGATTTTTGGACGAAAATGGTGGTGATGATCGGATGATGATGATGAACCAAGAGGAAGAAGGTGATGATGATTATGGTTCTGTGATGTTTTTGATCTTGTTGTTGTCGGTTTGATGATCCGCAAAAGAAAGAGACCGAGAGAGATTGAGAGAGCCGAGAGATATGAAAATATGTGTGCGTGTGTGTTATTTGCATTATTGGGGTCGGTTATATCCGGCCCCAATTATTGGTGGTAGATGGTAACTTTTTGACCCGTGTTTGCGTACCCGATCGTTAAGTAGTGTAATATTTAAAAATGAAAATTTTCTAAATATTATTTCGTAATTGATTTCAACTGAAATATTTTATAAAAATACTTCCAGTGAGATATAAAAATATATCTTAGTTTAGTTCAAAGTACTCGGATAGTTTTCTGTTTCAAAAATGTATTTAAATAATTTTCGGAGTACGTAATTATTATTCTCAATAATAATACTTTGTTTGAAAATGTTTTTCACCAAATCTTAATTTGGGTTTCTGAGTTGTACCAGCTTTGTGTACGTTTGATTAATATATAATCATCTCGGGTTACATAATACTTCGTAATTAAAGTTTAAATTTGGACTGAAATTTGGGTGATTTTTGACCGGGTGTCACATTTGATGTTATTCAATTCTTCATATCTACACCTTTTTCGATCCATGTGTCTGACAGCGGAGAGAAAATATATTGCAATGTGTGGGGAGAGCATGCTGAAGCGTTAGAAGGTTTTATTGAGCGTAACCAGCACTCATCCGAACATGTAATTATATGGTTACAAAATGCCCGATTAAAAGACTATAAGAGTAAGTGTCCATATTAGTGGCTTTTATAATGAATAGTATTTTTTTTCTCTGTATTCCATTTGTATTACAATTTTTTTAATGATGAACAGAGCTGCCCCAAGTAGGCAACCATTTCAGCGGTGCACGTTTACACATCAACTCAGATGCCTTGCCCATCGTGGAATACAGAGAAGAGTAACACTCCAACTTGTCACTTACTTTGTTCCCTAATAGAATTTCCTACATTGCACTTAATTCATTGCTGTTTAAGACAGATTACTAAACAGAGATGATGTGGATGTCCCACCAACCCAATTGTCGCTCTTATCTCACGAAGCTGTCATCAAGTCAGCGGTTGATGACTACACCAACGAGGTTTTTAAGACTGTCGACGAAGTACGATCAACACAAATTGTATGTCACGTAAACAACATATCAACAGACCTGATTACAATGTCTTCAATTATCTGTTTCGTTGAAATTTCCATCCATTATGCATATTTCCTTCATCCTTACTGCAGGAATCGTACTGCGTTGTCAAACTTACTTTGACTAAGTTTCCGATTGACGAAGGTTGGTTTTGGTATTCATGTAACTCCTGCAACACAAAGACTACTCGCGCGTCCTCCGATGCCGCGCACACAAGAGCTTTTGATTGTAAAGTGTGCGGCCGTGTTACAGACGTAACTGGAAAGTAAGTGATAAGTGATTATGCAAACTTTCACACTTTACTGTTCTCCTACAGAAAAATAAACCATCTGATTTGTTTATTTAAAAGGATACGAGCTACGTTAAGAGGTGAAGATGTCACCGGTCCCATATCACTGGTGTTATTTGACGGTCAATTATCGAAGCTGCTAAACAGGAGTATTTCATGGCTGAAGCGAAAACTTGAAACGGTACCTACAATTCGATTATGGTCAAAAAAATAATTTCATGTTCCTCTCTCCTTTTCTGCTCTAACCTTATGCGTACATACTATTTTTGTTACAGATTGACAACCCGCATGTTATCCCATCTGAATTTAATGACATCTTGAACAAAGTAGCTGTGTTCAAAATTTATGTTGGGGAGGTCAATATCAGACACGGGTATCCTGGATATACTGTCAGTCGTGGGACAACTGATTCAGACGTGATCACTGCAGTCCCTGTTAAGCCTGTGCATACTAACAATGAACCTGATATAGTTAACATCTCTGCTTCTACTCCTATCGGAAAGGTACATAAAATTCCTATACTACTATTCATTAACATTACTCTACTTAACAACCTTTATCTGTCCTTTTTTTTTTTTCCCCTAACAGACCTGTTCCATTGATGCTGAACACCTTTTCTCCCCCGAGCCTGCTCAAGTGATCACACCGGTACCATTCTCTTTGTAAAGGAAGAGTGAGTCCCCCACTGATGAATCTCCTAATGTTGGATCAACCTACAAAACTGGAAAGGCATTGGAGAAGATTAAGATATCAAAAATGGATGACATTTGAGTGCTGTCAGAGGTTCTGTTCTTTTGAGTGTTCGAGTTTAGTCCGGATATTTATTTTGTTAAGCCTTATTTACTTGCTTTCCCTCTCTAAGACTATGTCTTTATTTCTACTTTCAGTGTTTTCCCTGTTTTAGGGCTTTGCCGTTAAACACGATTTCACAATTCAATCATATTATGCAAGTTTATTTGGAGACATCAAGTTACTACATACTTATTCTATGCGCGTTTTTATCCAATCGATAAACTATGCAGATTGCCTTTTTACAAATATATATATGTATACATATAAATAGCCTTTTTACACACACATATATATATGTATATGCAGATATATGTAGATACATACACTTTTTCACATTTATTATCACATACGATTCAATATTGCTATCCTCATCGATTATGCACTTCATTAAGTTATATATATATATATATGTATATATATATATATATGTATATATATATATATATGTATATATATATATATATGTATATATATATATATATATATATATATATATATATATATATGTGTATGCAGATATATGTAGATACATACACTTTTTCACATTTATTATCACATACGATTCAATATTGCTATCCTCATCGATTATGCACTTCATTAAGTTTCTGCCAAACCATGTGCAAATGTTTCACTTGTGCAGCAAGCTCACGACTCTCTACAGAAGCTCTATAACATTTTTTACCAAATGTGGTTCAGCCTTTCTAATTTTATAATTTTGTGTCAAAGTGGATCAGTGAAAAAAAACCTCGGTAGAGCAATTACTAATATTCGAGCAACTTTCTTACAACAAAAGGTACGGATAACATTGATCGTCTCTACAAAATATGAATTTATTTGATTTTGTACATCTCTGTAGGAAACACATCCATATGTATTCCCTTTAGTGCATTATTGACATATTCTGTTCATCTCTGTAGGAAACACATCTCATGAAAGATCTGTATTATAGCTGGACATAATATTTTCTTTTTTGACAGTCACACTTTTGAGTTTAGCCCGTTGGGCCTGCAGCCCATAACAGCTATGTTAAACCATTAACATAAAGTTAAATTCAGTAGGTTTTAAAATAGATTAACTGATTCTCTCCTTTCCATTTATAATTTCAATATCTATTAAATTGCTTTTATTATTTTTTTTGAATTTCAAAACTCCGATCTTGTATTAAAACAGATCAAATACTAAGCATACCTTGGTTACTTATCTTGCACAACCATGTCTCAGATCAACCGCCCATCTAAGCCCGCCAGAAAGCGTAAATCAATGAACGACATTCACAAAGAAAACAACTTACACAGTACGGCCGATCAGACACCTGCTACTCTCAAAGGAACTTCATATGGTGAGTATTAAATTACTGTTTCACAAATATAATATCCATCTCCACGAAACTTCAAAGGCACTTGCTTAAGTAACTCTTTTTCTATCTTTAAAATGGTATGCATTGTTCTAAACTTTCTGACATATTCTTTCGTTACTAATAAACTGTATTGAAGCATGCTGTGATGAAGTTTTGTATACATTTGTCAGTAGGTTCACCTTAATCACCAACTAACAACTCACTGAATGAAGAAATACTATCTTCCGAGACTAACTCTAAATCTGCAGGACAAGTAGCCACGCCTCCTCTAAGGACTTCATCTCCTGAAACAACTCTGCCTTTTTCTTCATTAGCCACACAGAAAACTGTCGGCTGTCTGCTCACGCCTGTTCAAAGAACACCACTGTCATGTATCACCAATAAAGGTATGCAGAGTACATCACTTATGTGAAACCCATATCTTATTAATTGTTAGCTTTCATACGGTCATTTTATACAGGTAAATCCATTGCAGGTCCATCGGCTCCATCATTAACAAAACCGCCCAGCAATCTATCACCAGCTGCTTCCGTCAACCACCCACAAGTATCTTCAAAACATAGTCACCATAGTGCTTCCAGTAGCATATTTACTTTAGCTGATACTAATCCCATATCAGGTAATGAGTTTTCACTTACCTTTCCTTAAATTTCAGGTATGTATAATTGTTTAGCATCTATGCTACGCCCGATTATCTTCCAAATATCATAGTAAGTAGACATTTTATAAATTAAAAATACACATCATTCTTCCTATATACACAAAGGAACAATATACAGCCTCACACTTTAGCACTATTACTACAAACTCAATACAATGTAAACCTTTCGGTCCGAAAACGTCTGATCTTTAGCAACTTACCTTTATATGAAAACGTCTTCGAGTTTATGGGATCATTCAACAAAAACACCTCTATATATACAATTGTACAAATTAACAGTTGGTGTTCAATGTGAAGGAAAAAAATCTAAAACTTCAAATAAAAGATCTGAAACTCCACAAGAAAGTTCTTACTCGCGGCCCACAACCAGGAAATCAAAGTACAGTATCTCACCAAAATCTGTTATATCTGCTGATGCCTCTTCTCCAACCATATCAATTCTACATCACAAGGGTATACTAACTAACTTCACCATGTTTATACTCACATAATCAGTCTGTTGTAATTGGTATCATGTGCATCACCCAACTTTTGGGTATTAACAATTCTTTGTTAAAAACCGTCTTCGCGGGAATTCATCCATGCTTCACATCCACTGCGATACAGAACAAACACAAACCGGTCACCAATCTACCTCGGGGTAGACCTCCAAAAAGTATACATACTACAGCTCCATTGCTCCCACGTAATCTTGAACAAGCACTTGATAACGCATCGGACAATACACGCAACTCTGACTCGACCAACCAAGAGGGTACCTCAGGTTTATTTTTAGCCTTAAAGTTGCTACTCATAACATTTTCAACTTATTTTTGCATTCACTATAAGACTTGGACAAGTATCTAGAGCCGTAAAAAGGTGCAACCTAAAAAAGAAGGTTAGTTACATCTATTCGTTTAACACCTTTTTCCCATTTAAACTGTAAACATTTATTGTTTTCTACTATTTATCCGAAATTCATATGTATTAATGTTAACATCCTCGTCTCTGACCTTTATTTTTAGATACATATTTCTAGCTAACAACCTTTCATTATCATCCTTTGTTAGGAATACTACAATGATTTGGAAGACTATAAAATAAAATACGAAGCACTAATGAAACAAGTAAACGAAGAACACAAGAAGGTGGATGTTATATTACCAGAATCGATAAATTGACTGTACTTTAATTTTAATAATGCACAATATTTTATACGTTGCCCCTCGCAATCTCAGGGGAACCTTATGAAAGTCAGCACGGACGAAAATCGCATACATAGTTACAACGGTACTAAATATATTCGTTGTACCTTTTCTTTGGTGACAGTTATAATGTAGTACCTACAACATATTTTGCATTAACTTAAAGCACGGGAGTTTTAGTTGATGATGTAGGAGTAAATTTCTATACTTCTAATATTATTTGCTATGTCTACAGTTTCACAAGAGTTTTCAGACACCTACGCACAATGGTTGACTCAACATTTTCACCTAACGCATCAGCTTAAACAAGCAATCTACTCAGGCCAAACGGAAACCGAAATCAAACCTCTCGTCCATCAAACAACGTCACAATTCCACGAAGTTTTCCGCATAAAACAACATTTATGTAAATCTGATGTGTTTCACATTGTTTTCGGGACATGGACTTCACTTGCTGAGCGATGCATTATGTGGATCGGTGGATTTCGTCCTTCTGATATAGTAAAGGTATATTTACTAATTAAAAACGTTACTCACTAACTCGAAAACTTCAAAACTATTAATGTTAACACACTTTCGTAGATTTTATACTTATTATTATATTGTATATTTGCGTCACTTAAAAAGTAGATACTATCCACAACTAACCATACTCATTTCATACTTTCTTTGTGTTTCTTATCAATTGCACTTATAAAACTATCAGACAAGTGGAGGCCTCAAATGAGCAGATTAAGAAAAAAGATTGTTTGCTAGGTAAGACCATAAATCAAGAGAAAGTATTGCATGACGGGCTGACTAGATTGCAAGAATCTATTTCAAATACAATGCTATGGGATACTATAACATCTTCCCCAACATCACCAACAATGTCCACATACATGGCTCAAATGTCAAAGGCAATGAGTAATTTAGGGGCAGTGGAAGACTACCTACATCAGGTACTATATCTCTTACTCAAATGTACTTCACTAATACCATATTGCATCGGCTTAAAACTAATTATTACTGGCTTTCTATAGGCCGATTCACTTCGCGGGAGTACTTTAATCCAGCTTCATGAGATATTGACAACACGACAATCAGCGTTGGCATGGATCGCATTGTCAGACTACTATGCACGTCTAAATGCTCTAAGTACTTTATGGGTTGCACGGCCACGACAATCTCAAGCCTGATAATAGACGCATGTTATCATTCGCTTTACCTTTTTAAAAATTCATAACACACTACGAAGTTATATGTTTGGTGTTAAACTAAGTATATTATTTATCTTTTCATCTACGTACTTACATCCACACGACCTTTAATTTTCTTACACTACACAAACATTAACACAAAAGAATTCAAGGTGCCAATTTAAACCTAATTTTATCATCTAAAATAACTGATCTACCCCGCAAATATGCGGGTTATGATCTAGTTAATTATAGAAAATAGAAATATTGTGTTTGACATTTGTAATATTGAGGAGATGCAATTCCCTGGAGCGGCAGCACAGGATAAGAGGTGGGGTGACACTCGAGTGGTGAGCTGTAGTATGTGAGTGACGGTGTGGTCCATTTGCAATTAGACTCGTTTACAGCTAAGCACAATCACAAATTATACCTCTCTTCTACCACAAGCTTATTATTTAATTATAATTATAATTAAAATTAAAATCTATTAAACTACTTTTTACCATTTTATGGGCAAACATCAACCATTTATATATTATCTTACATATATATTTTATTAATAAAAAACCAATTAAAGAAATTAAGGCAATTTAAAGCTAAAGCTAGGGAAACATCTACTAAGAAAAAAGAAAAAGAAGAAATATTAATTTCATAAATTAAGGATTATAATATATATATATATTTTTTGATATAAACCAATTAAACAACTTTGAGTAGTTTACAAGTTTTCATTAGTGACAATCATCAATTTAAATACAAACACCCATGCATGTATGTATACATATGCATGGACGTATCTACAAGAGGTAGAGGGTAGAACTACTCTCTCAATAAATTTTAAATTACGTAAAGAATAAAATAATTATAATAAAATAATTGACATTTAAATTTTTGGATAAAAAAATGCAAATAAAATAAATAACTCCGCCCGTGTACATATGTATATGATACGTGTATATATGTATGTGTATTTATTTACTTTTGTATACTTGTATGTGTACAAATAAATGTTGCTAAGAGGAAAAAAAAAGCCCCTTGAGTTGTCCAATAATAATGCAAATAATTTGAAAGACTCAAATTTTATAAAAGGGATGCGATAAAGGAGGCGAGAAAAAGGACAAAAAGACTTTCCAAAAGCTTGAAAAAGGCAGGTAGATGTTCAAAGACTGAAAAGAGGTTCACAATAGATGGAAAAGTCATTTTCGCCCTCTTGTGTCATGCACGTTTACTGAATTAACGGGTAAAACTAACCGGCGTTAAGGGTTAGGAACTGGGAATGAAACATATACCCGGATTGAGGGACTGAGACCGCAAAAAAAAAAATGACCCAGGGACTAGGAGTGAAATAACGTGTATACCACAGGAACTGGGCACGTAATTTACTCAATAAATAATGCAAATAATTTGAGAGACTCAAACTTTTATAAAGGGAACTGATAGATACAACATGAAATTTGATTGGTACAACAAAACTGTACATTAGTGACTTGTATTGTATGCATTAATTATGTATAATATTGTTGTATGAATTAAAATTTGTGTTGTATTTATCAACACCCTTTATAAAAGGGATGGGATGAAGTAGGCGAGTATTTATTTTTATTTATAAATTATTATAAATAAATAAATAAAAATACATTGAAAACTAAATGATTTTTAAATGATATTTTGAACAACATATATAGTCCTCAAGTACTCTGTATTCACATTTGCACTATGATGCAAGCAAATATGGGTGTACGTACACGTTTTAGATGCAATTTTTAAGCGGTTATTTCTAAATAAATAAATTCAAATACTCTTTCAACAATACACAAATAAAAAATTCCTTGGAAAAACGACAACGTTTACGTAATTGTGAATGTTTGGTGGTTCACATGCATGTAAAATGCAAAAAAACATTGCGGTCTTTACTCTTTTTCTCATTTTCTTTAAGTTCATTGTCTTAGGTCATAATCATAATCATCATAGTAATATTTAATTAAATTATAATTAAGTACTAAGTAGGTATTATGTTAACCATCAATCATGAACTTGAAATTTATAGGGGCAGAGACGTGACGTTTGCAGTGTAGACAATCGACTTCACTTGAACGTCTATATTATGTAAAAGGTTATTACTAAAGGTACCTTTTTTTTTTAATTCAGAAACTATATTTAAAGGTATTTTTGATATTCGACCCTCAATATTTGATATTTTACACTCTTAAAAATAATTTTTTGACTTCACTCCTAGACACGTAAATTAAGTCCTTCAAATTAATGTTCTTTTGCATGCACCACTGCATGACCACGGTTTGTTCTTTGAATAAAAAATAAGAATAAAAACAAAAATGGAAACTTCAAACTTTTACAAAGTCACAATTTCTGTTGAGGGGGGTATTTGTAATTTGTATTTTTTTTTTAAATAAATAAATACTGAAAAAGAAAGGTAAATCCAACCATGATTATTCCCTCCCACTATCAATTTTAACTGTTTTTGGTATTACATTTTACCCCTTCTTCTCCTAAGTAAACCCAATTCTCACCCCTCGGGTATAAATCATGACATTACTTACACATTGATTCCCCCATGTCACGAAAATAGCGTCATGTATTTTTGGTCGTTACGGTTACGACTTATAGTGTGTTTTTCTTGTATATTTGGGTTTATAGTTTCAAAATATGTATGGTACGATTGCAACTAATAAATTGTACAATATGTATTTAAAATGTCAATTCCAATTACTATATGTATATTTTCGTATTTTTTACTTCAATTGAACATTTTAGAGGTTTAAGTTTTGGTTTTTACAAGCTAAAATCAATGTTTTAAAACTCGGTTTTTTAAGCGAACCGGAAAGGTGGCCGATTCCGGTCAAACCGGTTCAACCGGCCGGTCGGACCGGTTCACCATTAAAATAATTTTTTTTTTTTTTTGTTTTATGCATTTTTTTAAGTATTTTTTTAAAAAAATAATATTTTCTAAGATTTTTTCCCTATTTCCAACAACTATAACATAATAAAGTTATAATAAAAATATAAAAACAAAAAAAAAACCAAAAAAACAAAAAAAACAAAAAAAAAAATTAAAAAATCAAAAACCGGTTCAACCGGTTCGTCCAAAACCGGTTCAACCGGAAAAGTCAACGGTCTAACCCGATTCTCAAAATAGTCAAAAACCGGTCCATTCTCACTCGTTCTTTCTTCCGGATCCGGTCGAACCGGCCGGTTCGAACCGGTTTTCAAAACATTGGCTAAAATAGCTTTTAGGTAAATTAATTTCTCTTTCCCAAGCTAAAATTAAGTGAGACTTTTCAAAAATAAAGCACTCAAGATAAAAGTTTGTTTAAGTAATTTATAGAAGGCCTAAAAAAGTTTCAGCTACACCACAAACTCTTGCAAAACATTGATAACCGACAATGTTGATACTGATAGGATTGAATTTGGAACTTCTTTGAAAAATCCAAGTCTCACCTACTAGACTACCACATTAGAGTTTCCCGTTACAAATTTTAACCATCTGCTCCACTTATTTTGCAAAACATACTTTACATTTTTTTTTATGTGTATCAATATCTAATTCAATTATTATCAATTTAGCCTCCTAGGCATAGATATTCATGATCAAGATAATATATTTTGGCAAATAATGAGATTTGATAATTACGGACGAGATTCAACACAGTATATAGTCATGTGTATTTATTTTAAGCTAACGGAATAATATTAAAGAAAAGGAAAAACTAATATAAAAAAATGATAGTTGAAGGTCTACTATAAAATGCATTCGTCAGATTAGTTTGATTTACCAATGTTGCAAAATACAATAAACAAATATTACATCAATGAAACTGAATAGAAAACAACAATCTATCGAGTAGTTTTGGTACTAAAAATCTAAAAGAGTAATGCTATATATGCCTAAATACATGGACTAAAAATAGACCTAATTTTCTGATTGGTTGATTATTTTCTCTCTCGTAATCTTATCCAATCATTTTTTCACATCTACCAATCACATTTGTAGGTCTGGATTTAGGTCTGTATATTTAGGTCTCCCAATCATTTTCCAATCTAAAATAGACATCGGTAAATATATCTTTTTAACCGACACGTGAATTTCAAAGTGCAAATATATGGTGACATTTATGTGAAGTACAAATATCATTAAGAGATAATCTAGTGGTTATCTTAATATCTTTACCAGAGATCGTACGTTCATATGAGAAAAAATACTCGTCATTCACAGGTAACCTGAACAAAAAAAACCCTTATCCGTTTAACCGTTTATCTCCGCGGAATATGTACAACCGTAAGATATTTAGATTTGTATATGAGTTTCACATTATATACATTTCGATTTTTTTTTTTTTTTTTTGTTTATTCGTGACATATGCATAAGAATAAAATATCATATTTTTCCGACACAAACAAAAAAAATCATATTTTCCAACACTAACATCAATGTGTGATTTAAGCAAGAATGATGTGGGTTGAGCTCAGTTTCATAGGAAATTGTTTTTCTATATTTGGTTTTGAACATACTACGTTATTCGTTCTATTGATAGATGATAATTCAAAATTTGACCATAAATAAGTGTCGATATTTCAAATAAAGGAATTATTCACCTTGAAATTAAAGCCCCTTCTAATATTGACTCGAAACTGAGGATTGTATATGGACAACGAAGGACATAATGCGATTATGACACTATTACAATAAACTAATTACCATACTAGATAAACTTATATAACACTAAGAGGATGAGTAGTGAAACTGGTTCTCAGTTCAGTGTTATAAGGAAAATACCAAAGTTGAGAATTGAAGCAGTAAATATGAGTTTGTCTTCAACATCTCGGGTCTGACACCGACCAGAACGCTGATTGAGAGTGGCGAACGCCAAACTCCCAACGTTCTCGAAGCTAAACGGCGAAAAAAGGTGTTACTCACAATCACAAGCATCTAAAGCAACCACTTTTCAAGTTTAAAGACTCGAGATTGATATCCAAATTAGGTGACGATTAAGTAAGTGCAAAATGGAATGAAGGCTCAACTAAAAGTCAAAAATGGATAATTAATTGTAACTTTTAAAGAATGAAGGTGAATGGAGGTCCACATGAACATGAGACGATTAATCGGTAATTCAATGGCCACATAAAGGTAATTAAGTTGGTAGATGTAAAAGATATCATAAGGTTGGAATTGATGTATATAGTATAGTAATAAAGTTATAGTACTATTTCAAATTTCAAATTAATTAATAATAGAGGGTCATAGTGAAGTTTCCAAACTTATACAAAAAGTAAATAGAGGGGTTAAAATCATATTTCCAAATACATACCACAAATAAATGTGGAAGGTTAAAGTGATGTTTTCAAATGCTATTTTGACACACATTCAAATATTTGAATGTCGTACTCATGTCATTTCTGATGTTTTTGACCTCCACCAATGAAGTCTTGAATTTATCAAGTGGTTGAGAAGTGATGTATTGAAAAATAAGTAGTTTTTCGGACGATAAACCATTTCGTCCCGTCAATGTTTATGAAATTGATGATTAGTTGGTAACGGAACACTACACATTACTATAATCCATTTCGTACATGGTTTCGGTTCTCATTCGTCATGTATTACTCCGTATATAAATACGAAAAAACATCAATACGGTGATGTTAATGATGAAAAATTATGGTGCAAAGAAATACTCCCTCCGTCCCGGTTTAATAGTCCATTATTTCCATTTTGAGATGTCCCAAATTAATTGTCCATTACCAAATTTAGAAAGGTAACATGATTCTTTTTACAATATTGTCCCTACTTTAAAAATTAAATTACAAAAGTGAAAGGAAGTTCAAATTAATTGGTTAGGGGTAAGAATGCCATTGTGCAAAAAGTAAGTAATAAATATTGTGTTTATCTTAAACTGCGTATAGTTCTGTCTGTGGACAATTAAATTGGGACGGAGGGAGTAGTATAAACCGGTGATGAAATTGATTGTGAGAAGCGAGAAAGAGAACTAGTAATAGTGTAATACGGTTGGTCTTTAAATGGGAGTATTAATTAATTAAATCAAATTGAATAATAAGCTAATTAATGAATAATCGGTTGATTTAATACTAATAGCCTGAAATGTAATTCAGTTATACTACAAGGACCAAGATGTAATTTTTATGAACATGATAAAAAGTAAAAGTAAGGGGTGAAAATGAAAATATTCACGTTACTGCAAATATATACATACATACATATAGTGATATAGATACAGTGTCAAGTAGTGTTTTAAACAGCTTCTCAAACCCCCTGAGTTTTCAAGTGACACCTAACTCACCCTTCCATTTCCACCACCACCAACTCCGGCGACCACCGTCACAACCGCCGTCGGTTATCTCAATTGTAAAAGAATCTACACAAGTGCGGATCTCGGATTGCTACCGCAACTGAAAAAAAGCACAAAATCATAATTTCAGTATTTCAAATAATCTATTTGAGAACTACATTGTTGCCGGTAAGTCGATTAATAATTATAATCGATATATACGATTATGAATTACTTTTTAAATTAGTAATTAGTTTTTGAAATTACACTTTTTTCGAGACTATAATGTTTTGTTTATGTTATCCTGTATATCTGTACTTGATCTAATCAAGGTACTGATTTAATTAATTTTATGTGGTGATTTAACTTTAGCGGTGTTTAATTGGATATGAATTACAATACATTGTTAGGTCATGTTGTTAAATCAAAGTACTGGTAATTGATTCTTTTTTAGCAATTGTTTATATAAAATAGGTTTTGAATTGATTGATTTATGTATATGAACTGGAGGAATCTGTAATTTGGAGTATTTTAATTTTAATTAATATATTAATTAGTATATAATGATGATTAGGTTTGATTTTTTCCTAAATGATGTCGGTGTTAATGTATTGGTCCTTTTCAATTTTAACTTTATATTTATATTTATTTATGAAATTAAATTGCTCCAATTTTGGTGATGCATGCTATTCTTGTTGGATTGGATTGGGATTACTTTGATTTTAGTTTATTCCTCAACTTTCAATTGTCACTTTTTTATTGATTTTTATTTTTTAAAAAAATTTAAAAAGTAAATGTCAATTCTTAGCTATTGTTATCTAGGGCTGTTGGTGTTAGGTCATAATCTGTTGTTTTTTCTATTTTCTCAATCCCTTACTTACCAAAAATTAGGATTTAATTAAAAATAATTAAAAATTAATAAACTTTAAGCTAGTAGCAGTACTAAAGGTTTCTGAATGACCTGTATAAGCAGAAAGGTCCCCATTTTCAGTCAAGGTTCAGATACCATCTTCCCCTGGTTATTGTACCAAGGTCACAAGTGGCTTTTTACTACTTTTTTGTTTTCATTCAAGGTTTGCATTCATTGAATACAAATTCTTCACTAATCTTTTTTGTTTATTAGAAAATTTAATAAATTTTTCAGTAATATATGTGTTTAGTTTGTCATGACACATGCTAGCAATGTGTATACAGGATGTGTTTTTTTTAATCCTGATTTGATGGTATGGGACTGTGCTGTTTTGATACAGTTACATAAGTGTGAGTTTTTTTACTCTTCTAAAAAGGAGAAAAGTGATCTTGATGCAGTTATTGAGATAATTCCAAATTGGTGTATTGTCGTGTGACGGATAATTGATTTCATGATAAGATAGTTTTTTGCTAAAATTTGATTGTTTGTGCTGCATTACTGATCAGTTTTGGTTATGCTTGAATTGTTGTATAATGTATCTATTGATTGTAGGTAAAAAAGGTAGATTACTTTTGATAAAGTAAATGTCTCTAATTTATGAAAGTGAATGCTTTTATGAAACCTAATAAATGCATATGCAAGTCTGTAATTATGATAGTTAAGTTGAGGAAATATTGTTCCCTGATGAGTTTTATGGATGTTGTGGTTCTGGGTAGCTAAAATAACATTATTGAACAGACATTTGTTAGATAAATATTAATTTCCAAGTAACTATTTGGTTGAATTATTGGACGCAATTAACTCAATTTAAATTTGTGTTCATTATTCATGTGATAGTAATTGGATTCTTTTTTAATATTATTTTGCATTCATGTACAGTATTAGATTATGGATCGCCGGAGTTGGCCCTGGAAGAAGAAATCATCGGATAAGTCGGGTGCCGACAAAGGAGTTGTTGTAACAGAATCTGTTACTGTCCCTGCTTCAGCTGGTTCTCAGGCTGACAAGGTTCATTCGCTCACCTTCTCTGTGGTTATTTATTTTTAAACCTTAAATATTTTCTTTGGTTTTTATTTTTGTGACTGTTTATATTCAGGTGAAACAGGATAGCTACAAAAAACCAAATTATGTTCAGATTTCTGTTGATCAATATTCACATTTAACTGGATTGGAGGATCAAGTGAAATCATATGAAGATCAGGTGAAATCATATGATGAACAAGTGAAATCATATGATGAACAAGTGAAAAGATATGAAGATCAACAATTGGTATATGAAGATCAGATTAAGACTTTAGAAGATGAAGTCAAGGAATTGAACGAGCAACTTTCTGAAGCGCATTCGGAGATAACCACAAAGGAGAATACGGTCAAACAGCACGGTAAAGTTGCCGAGGATGCCGTTTCAGGTATGTTGATCATTCACTCTTATTACTTGAAACTAATATTTTTGGGTTTTCAATTTGTTATTCTATTTTCTTAGGTTGGGAAAAGGCAGAAGCAGAGGCTGCAACTTTGAGAAATCATTTGGAATCGATGACTCTGTTAAAACTTACAGCTGAAGATCGAGCCTCACATTTGGATGGTGCTCTGAAGGAGTGCATGCGTCAAATAAGAAATTTGAAGGAGGAACATGAACAGAATGTGCAGAATGTCGTTCTTGCAAAAACCAAGCAGTTTGACAAAATGAAGCAAGAATTTGATGCAAGGATAGCAAATTTAGATCATGAACTCATGCGATCTGCTGCTGAAAATGCTGCTGTTTCGAGGTCTTTACAGGATCGTTCTAACATGCTGATTAAAATGAGTGAAGAGAAATCACAAGCAGAAGCAGAGATCGAGCTCTTAAAAAGTAACATCGAATCATGTGAAAGGGAAATAAATACTCTGAAATATGAATTGCATATTGTTGCTAAAGAGTTAGAAATTCGTAACGAGGAAAAGAATATGAGTGTACGATCTGCTGAAGTTGCAAACAAGCAACATTTGGAGGGAGTGAAGAAAATAGCGAAGTTGGAAGGTGAGTGTCAAAGATTACGTGGGCTTGTAAGAAAGAAGTTACCTGGGCCAGCGGCTCTGGCCCAAATGAAACTAGAAGTTGACAATTTGGGCCGGGATTATGGTGAAACTCGAGTCAAAAGGTCTCCAGTAAAGCCTCCAAGCCCACAAAGTCCACAGTTTTCGTCGTTGCCTGACTTTTCTCTTGACAACATACAGAAATACCAAAAAGAAAATGATTTGCTGACGGAGCGTCTATTGGCAATGGATGAAGAAACAAAAATGCTGAAAGAAGCTTTGGCTAAACGTAATACCGAACTTCAAGCTTCTAGAAACATTTGTGCTAAAACAGTTAGCAAACTTCAGAGTCTGGAAAGTCAACTGCAGTCAAATTCTCAAGTGAAAACTGCTATCAGTCAAAATGCAAGTAACCCGCCAAGTGTGGCCTCGTTTTCTGAAGAAGGAAATGATGACGATGTTAGTGTTGCTGGATCTTGGGCTACGGTGGTGATCACCGATAACAAGAAAGATAAGAACATTGAGAGTCATCATAGATCTGATAGTACAAACCGTTTGGAGCTTATGGATGATTTCTTGGAGATGGAGAAGTTGGCTTATTCATCAAATGAGTCACGAGTTGCCACTGACTCAGAGTTACAGAGTAAGGAAAAGTCTGAGTCTGATCCTTTGGAGAAACCAAATGGGGATGAGAGCCTTAAATCTAAATTATCTACTTTACTGAATTCTTTACCTAAAGATACTGATTCAGAAAAACTTTATGAAGAAATTAGCCGAGTCGTACAGGGTCTACATGTAGCTGATGCTACATCTGATCACCATGATCAAGAATTGTCTGCTGCTATTTCCAGGATACAAGACTTTGTGTTACTTCTAGGAAAGGAATCAAAGTCTGTGTTGGGAACTTCTGTAGATGAGAATGGAATGTTCCAAAAGGTTGAGGAGTTCTCTGCTTCCTTTAAAGAGACTGAATCTAGCAAAATAAATCTGAATGATTTTGTTCTTACTGTCTCTGGTGTACTTGCTAAAGCCAGTGAACTCAGGTTCAGTTTTGAGGGGTATGAGATTAATGATGCTGAAGCCAGTAGTCCAGATTGCATTGACAAAGTTGCTTTACCTGAGAATAAGCTTAACTATTCAAATGGTTGTACCCGATTTTCAGATACAACTTCTGATCCGGACGTGCCTCATGATGGAAACTCTGTCCCGACCTCTGATTTAAACGTGTCATCATGGAAGTGCTCGTTGGAGGAGTTTGAAGAGATTAAATTAGCCAAAGAGAATATGCTTATGGAACTTTCTAGATGTAATGAAAATCTTGAAGCCACTAAGTTACAGTTGACTGAAACTGAACATCATTTATCTGAAGTTAAATCTCAGCTGACAGCTGCCCAGAAGTTGAATGGTTTGTCTGAGACACAGCTTAAGTGTATGGCTGAGTCGTATAACTCACTCGAAGCTCGTGCTGGTGACTTGCAATCGCGGGTTAACCAACTGGAGTCAAAGATAGTTATGTTGGATAATGAGCTTGAGGAAGAGAAGAAAAGTCATAAGGATACTGAGGCAAAGTGCAAGGATCTTCAAGAGCAATTGCAGAGGTAAACAAATTTACTTATTTATGTGAAAACTGTTGTTTGTTTATTCAGTGAATATACCGACTCTGATTTGTCTTTGGGCCAACTATGTCAGGATTGAAACCTCCCCTGTTGCTGATATTGATGCCAAAAGTAACCAGGTGTGTTTTTATGTTTCTCTATGCTCATTCGTTTATCATCATAACAATCTCTTAAATTACTATTTTAATACTGAAAATTGTGTAAAAGATTATACAATATGTATTTTCTTTCCAGGGCCCTTTACATGACAATATTTTTTAACTTAGTTCTCTTTGGGGAATTAGATAGCATATACACAAGTCATCAAGTACTATTGACTTTAGAGTTTAGCCCTTTGTATCTCCATGTAATTTAATGTTTCAAGAGGGGCTAAAGAAGATTGACATTTCCTTTTTATATTGTCTTTTTTAAAAAAATAAAAAGATTGTGTAATTTTGTACGCAGTTTTCCCTATCAGCAAATATCAAGCCGAAATAGTTATCGTCGTTCACTCCCCATGATATGAAATGTGTCTTCCCATGTAATCTAATATATCCTTTCCGCGTAATTTCAGTAATTCTTTCGTGACTGAGGCCTTTATACAGTTAAGCACTTTATAATAAACGAAAACTGTTTATCTAATAGTTAAGCACTTTATACTGTCTCCGATTAACTTCACAATTTAATGAAACAAAGAGCATTTAATAAGGATAATCAAATAATCAATACAGTAGTAGTAATAAATATAATGGTCCTCATTTTACAGGAGAAAGAACTGGCATCTGCTGCAGAGAAGCTAGCAGAGTGTCAAGAAACAATATTTCTTCTAGGAAAGCAGTTAAAGGGCATGCGTCCTCAATCCGACTTCTTGGGGTCTCCATTGAGTCAAAAAAGTCAAACCTTTGCTGAAGAAGTAGAACAAGAAAATGATGACGATGAAAAAGAATTAACAACTAGTAGTGGCATGAACCAGCAGCATGGAAACGAATCCCCTATTCAATTAGACAACCCTGTATTCAGTCCAGATAGATCACCCGTGAGTTCAAAAACCTCAAAACATCGACCCACTAAATCAGGATCCTCTTCTTCGTCATCTAACCCTACGCCCGAAAAGAACGCTCGTGGGTTCAGCCGATTCTTTTCTACAAAAGCAAAGTGAACCTAGACCCATGAGTCCGTTCGTGTAGATACCTTTGTAATGGAAAGTCTGGCATTTCGTGAATTTGTGAGGTAAATTTTTGTATTACATGCCTGTATTTGATGTCTCGATCTCCCACCATATATAATGGTTAAGTTAGTGTATTTTTATTTTTTGGTTTGTTTGACAGAACATAACATAAGTTTTTCATGAAATATGTTTTTACTTGAAGAAACAACTTATGTTGTGTTACTAGTTACTACTACAATGTTGTTCTGGTTATAACAAAACAGAGTGTTTTATTCCATTAATTCATGAAGGTGTGTAGTAGTAGTAGTATACTACTATTATATAATCTTTTTTTTTTTTTTTTTTTTGGCATGATTGTGAATTGTTTGTTGGGTAGCTTAAAAATGTGGAAACTGGTGGGTATGGTAAAAAGTACAAATGATTAGTTTTGAAGCAGTCAGTAAAGATGCTTTTTTGTGAGCAAGTGTTGGTGGGAATCAGATGATGAAAGGACCAAAAGAGTGGATAGCATCTTACCAAACAGGGTTATTAATTTAAGCTCATTCATGATGATTTCATGGTAGGTTCAAACTTCGACCTGCCTCCTAACATTCAATACCACTTCATAGTTCATACCCCACACCTGTGACTTCATATGGACTCAACTTCCTTAATATAATTATGTATAAGACCACTTTCATATGGGTAACACGGTCACTTGCCCGTCAATTGTGTCAATTTAGTATTTCTTCAAACTGACTAACATTTAACACAACGTTGTCAACGGTGACATCGTCACTTTAATTTTTGAATCCACATTTATTAATATACATTTTTTTTAAACAAAAGCAAAAAAGGGTTTAATGCACCGCGCCACACCTCCCGTCCCTCACTAGTCGGATATCCCGATCGAAATTGACTGGTCCGTGCCAAACGGCTATAGTTGAACCGATGCACGTCGGTTCCAAACCGACAACACTATTGGCAGCCGTCTAATGAACCAATCAAATTTTTTTTAATTTGTTAGAAAGATTATACATGGATTTTATATATCAACTTAAATATTTGAATATACAAGTAGAAATTTTGATACATATCAAATTAATCTAGTAGGTTACTTGCGTTAAGCAGCGATAAAAGATAGGGAGCTCAGTGATGGTTAATGGTGTCGGCTAAAGAAAGGGATAAGACTTGTGAAGAGAATGTCGTACATTGGTAAAAAATTGTGTTGTAAGTTAGTGCTATACCAAGAGGAACGTCGATTTGTAAAACTGACGCGTCAGTTTAACTGACACCGTTGGCAGCAATATGTCACTTGGGGGCGTCAATTCTTCCTTTGGTTTGGCGACATGCGTCAGTTATAAGTTTTTTTTTTGTTTAGTGTATAGAAATAGAGATATATTGGTAAATGTGGGGCTGGGGCTCGGAAAAACTGAGTGATGTGCCATGATTGACAGTGTTCAGTCAGTTGTGTGCCAGTTTTAAAAGTGTTGACGTGACACTGATACGACACAAATTGATGTGTCAGTTTGTGTCGCGGTTGAGAATGGCCTTAAAGTCATAACTAATACGGAGTAACATACTTCTATTCAAAAGAGGTAGACAATTAAAAGTTTAATATTTGTATGTTTAATAGTTAATATAATTAAGTAGTATATATATATATATATATATAATTCTTATATTAGCATGATTTTCATAATATTTAAGTTAATTGAAGAGTTTCCATAATGATGAAGTCAAACAAAGGGCGTATCTTTGGATATTCAAATGAGAATTGATTATGACAGTTCTAAGAGCTGTCAATGAGAGATGAATTGTGCATTTATTGAAGTGAATGTTTTCTTATTTAATTAAAATTATAATTAATACATTGAGGGTTTGCATTTAATTCACTAAAACATTCCTTTTATTTGTAATATACTACTTATGATTTTTAATAACAAAGTTAACTTTAAGTTAAATAATTATCGTGATAAGATTCTTATCGACAGTTTTCCTATTCAAATATATAAGTTTTATTGTTTTAAGCCTAAAGGTAAATCCTTTATAAAGGTTTGAAAAAAATGATTGGGAGACCTAAAATGGTATGCATAAAGTTAGGTTGATTAAATCTAAATCTAAATTAGGTTGATTTAAAATGGTAGAAGTATATTAAACAAAATTCTGTAGTTGTAAAAGTAATTATTTCTTTCTGTTACGCTTCATTCTCTCGACAGTGCATCTTACTAACCCTCGTCATCAATCACCATCGCCGTAATCGACTCACGTCATTGTCAACCTGTACCATCCCGTTGTCTTCACCATCTCTGATTCCCCTTGCTATTATAGTAATCGAGTCTCCTCGTCATCACCCATCACCATTGCTCAGGTATAATATAACAGAAGCTTTAAACATGAATTGTTTGATGTTTTGCTTTCTGCATACTTTTCAATTTTGACACAAGCTACATCTTGTTAATTTGTTTTGTTTTTTGATAGTTCCATAGATTTATATTTACTAAATATGGCACCAAGTTTGTTATATTCTGTCATTGAAGGTGTAGTTTATGATAAGCCTCCTGGTAAAGCTATCAAAGTTAAATGTGGAATAAAGTTTTATCAAGCAAATCCATGTTGCCACGTCCATCAATAAGCAACAATATCATATCACTGGAAACATTGGCGGAGTAAGGAAATTCAACTGGAGGGGGCGGAATTTTTTATTTTTTTTACGTAATTTATAAATTATTATGGGAGCGGCTGCCTACGCTGTCCCTGCTTGGAAAGCAGATGAAATATGCTCCTCTCCCAATCACCGACAATGATCATGATATTGAAATCATATTTCATACACAAATTAGTTTCCATCAATAACCAAGTAGATATGGATATATATCTATCTAGAGGTTGAAGCCAATGAACGACAAGGCCTAAAGGAGATATCACAAGGGTATATAGTTTATTTTTGATGTAGCATTTTCTTTTAGTAACAGCAGAAAATCGATAAAAGCTACATACATTGCCTTTGTTCTTTACTTATTTAGGACCACACACACCGGCTATATATCTACACACACTGGCCCACCATAGTTATTTGCATTTAAGTGGTCGAAACATGTCCTGCTATCTGGTTTAAGAATGTGGCTATGTAACAATGGTCATTTAGGCCAGTCACAATCTTATTGAAATTTTGAGCTAACCTTCTAATAGTTACAATTGAAAGTTATTAGTTAAGCTAAAAATTACAATTAAGAGTTGTTAATTAGATGATGATTACTTGTTAGTTTATAGTTGATGACAATGTAATATGCTTGAGGCTTAGGTTTAAGCCAAATAGATTAAGCACAAATATTTATTTAATCTACTAGCATATTACCCGCGCAATACAACATGTTTGATAAACTTTTGTAAATGATCTAGATAAATATATGATGATCCTAAAAATCGGTATGGGGTGTTCGACTCTGATTTAGGAGAAGCAACACAATAACAACTTTTAATATTCATGTTTTTAAGATAAAAAGTTTAGAAATTTATTTTTATAGCATAACATTTAGATAGATTGTTATGCGGTATTTGTTTTAACTATTACATAATATTTTTTTTCCTAAACACTATTGAGTTGTCTAATCAGCAATTAACATAAATATGTTTGAGTTATAGTTAGTGGTTAAGTAAATAATTTGTGTAGAATATTATATACTTTCCATAGAAATTTTAATTGAGTAATCAGTTTTTTATAGTTGTCAACTTGTCATATCACTAATGAAGGGTAAAATGAACATTTTCGCTAGGACAAAAATTAAATCTTAAGCCTATATTGCAAATGTTTTATAAGGATTTTAGATAGTGGAGACAAAAATTAATGTTTTATAAGGATTTTAGATAAAGTAAATGTCAAAAATGCTTTTAAGATTATCATGAAAATTTCATGTTTTCTCCTTTGTGATTTAATCATGATAATATATTTAAGATATCATGATAATTTGCTAATTCGCTTGGTAAATTGATAATAAAGGATAATAGCATTTGGTTGTACAGATATATTTTATAGTTACACTAGTATTTAGATCCGTGTATATACATGAATCATCTAAGTTTTAAATCTCAAACTATTACTAGGTAGTTAAACATATAACCGTGTTAGGACATTAGTTAATTAGATTTTGAAGATAACAAATGTAATCACATTATAATCGACATTTTTAATTTCAAAATAAAGAAATATACATGACTTATAACAAGTAGCCGAAATAATTAAAGTTTTATATTATAATAGTATTTCATAATTAATAATTATATAATTACATAGATTATTTTATACGATCTTGTGATTATTTGTTTTCAAGTTTTTTTTTTTTTTTAAAGAGAAGCGAAAAGAAATGAAATGATGATTTTTGTCAAACTTTCTATCCTAATTTTCTTCCAAATTGGAGAGATTTGAAGAGAGCGATACTTAAAAAGATATAAAATCTATTAATTGCGTAAATAACCTTTACCCTTTGTAGGCATTCTCTAGTTACAACTTTATCTTTATCGCACTGTGGTTCATTTTTTTTTTTTTTTTTTTTTTTTAATTTAAGACTTTGTTGACCAATATATTTTTGCTGCTACTATTTTCAACTCCATTAACAATTTAATTTATGTGAATATATATGATATTCAGATAAAAACATACCATGTTTGCAGGGTGTAAGTATTTGATTGGTTCATTGTTTCATAAAAGTATTGAGGATTTTAATCTTTTCTTGTGATTATTTTTAAATAATGCATTATGTTTCATTATTTTTTAAATTTAAACGACGTTGTTGATTCTGGTTTGTAGGGTTTTGTTTCATTTACATTACAATTATATTTGACTTGATTTGGGTCCTACTGTGTATTAGGGTAAAAATGTAAAATTAGTAGAGAAATTTTTTCCCTTTCTTCCTTGTTTTTGGAACTCAGGAATACAACGCGTTTAGTTACGGAATTTTATCTTCATTTTTCCTTTTCCATTTTTCAAGAGTTTTGTGTCCCTTGAAAATATGGCGCGTTTAGTTACAGAAAAGTTTCTCCATTTTTCTTTTTCCATTTCTCTAGAGAATGAGAAGTGTTTTACTTCTCTCGAAAAGCATGGAAAATCTAGAAAACGTGTTTGGTTGCAAGGAATCGAGTTTTCCTTTTCCAAGGAATAGTAGAGATGGAAAATTGAAAACCATCAAAAGTAGTTTTCAACTTTGTAGTTATAAAATGGAAAACAAGGATTTTCCTTTTCTTAGAAAAGTTTTTTAGAAAACTCGACTTTGAACACGTATACTAATTTTCTTGTTTTCTTAGAGAATTTTTCTAGAAAAGTGAAGAGTTTTCTGTAAGGGATAAAGTTTTCATTTTCCAAAATAGGAAATGTAGGAAACAATAAATCATTAGATTCATTGTATTCTTAGAAAACTTCTTTAGAAAATCAACTTGAACACGTATTCTAATTTTGTAGTTTTGTTAGAAAATTTTTCTATAAAAATAGTGAAATTTTCCGTAACTAAACGCACCCTATAAGAGTTTGAATGCCTTGCCTTATCTTATTGATACTTTCAATATATATACATAGTACACATAACAAACTTTACGTAAATTATGGAAAGGATCACAACAAATATTTTCTATTGAATACATATATTTGCCTAATATATATTCGGTTGCTATCATACCCCCGCAGTCGAAGCGGGAGGAGGACGGATGCTCAGAGTGTCCCGAAAATCATCAAATAGTATTGGAGGAAGACCCTTTGTGAAAATGTCCGCAACTTGGTAACGGGACGGAACATGTAGAACTCGAACTTGACCGCGAGCTACCTTTTCTCGTACAAAATGAATATCCATTTCAATATGCTTAGTGCGTTGGTGTTGAACCGGATTGCCAGACATGTATATAGCACTTACATTGTCGCAAAAAACAATAGTAGCCTGTTTTAGAGGACAATGTAATTCGAGTAAGAGGTTGCGAAGCCAGCAAGATTCAGAGACCGCATTAGCAACACCGCGGCACTCCGCTTCAGCACTAGAGCGGGAAAGGGTGGACTGTCGTTTGGAAGACCAAGAGAGCAGATTATCACCTAGAAAAACGCAATAGCCAGATGTCGAGCGACGAGTGTCCGGGCAACCACCGCAATCCGCATCAGTGTAAGCAACGAGACCCGTGAGAGAAGATTTATAGAGATGTATGCCATGAGAAATAGTACCACGAAGATAACGTAAAATACGTTTTAAAGCAGCCATGTGATCCTCCTTTGGATCGTGCATATGTAAGCATACTTGTTGAACCGCATAAGTGATAACGGGTCTCGTGAATGTTAAGTATTGCAATGCCCCTGCTAGACTGCGGTAATGAGTAGAATCACTACAAGGACCACCGGAGTTTGAACTCAATTTCGCTTGTGTGTCAACAGGAGTGTGTGCAGGTTTACATGATGACATGTCGGCCCGTTCTAGAATGTCTTCAGCATACTTTGTTGGGACAAGAACATGCCACTGGAATTTCGCTTGACAGCAATGCCCAAGAAGTAACTTAGCGGGCCAAGATCTTTCATAGCGAATTCCTTAGCAAGAAGAGTCATCATGTGTTGACGAAGAATATCAGTAGATGTGACTAGTATAATGTCGTCAACATATAGAAGTATGTAGGCAGTTTCATTCCCCTTGCGATATATAAATAAAGAGTGATCACAGGAGCTATGAATAAACCCCAAAGTAGATACAAATTCAGCAAAACGTTGGTACCATGCGCGAGGTGCTTGCTTTAAACCATAGAGAGACTTCTTCAGTAAACAGACATGATCTGGATAACGTGAGTCTCGAAAGCCCATAGGTTGATACATATAAACCGTTTCGTTAAGGTTGCCATGTAAAAATGCATTCTTAACGTCTAGTTGATGTATCGGCCAAGAATTACACAAAGCAATGCTCAAAACGGTTCGTATAGTTGATGGTTTAACAACGGGACTGAATGTGTCCCCACAATCGATACCAACCTGCTGAGCTCGACCATCTCCAACTAGTCGAGCTTTATAACGTTCAAAAGATCCATCATAGTTCTTTTTATGTCGAAAAATCCACATAGATCGTATAACATTCATATTGGGTTCTCTAGGTACTAATTCCCAAGTCTTATTTTTAATAAGGGCATTAAACTCGTCGACCATGGCATGTTTCCAATTTGGATCAGAAAAGGCTTCTTTACGTGTGCTAGGTAATGGTGAAATATTGACAGAAGTGTGAAGATTGAATTGGTGTTTTGGTTTAGAGACACCAACCATACTACGAGTAGTCATGGATCGAGTAGGAGTAGGAGGTACAGACCGAGCATGGCGAGAGGAAGATTGAGCTGAATGAGATGTGGGTCGAGTATTGGGACGAGAGCGCTGATCTTGGGCATGTAGTGGTTGGGACTGATGGGCCGAGAAAGTGGGCTGGAGTGGAGCAGAAGATGTGGCCGAAGAGGGAATGTGTTCGGGTTGATTAGTGTCTTGAGATGATGGTTGAACCAAAGTATGAGATGAGGTTGTTGAGCTAGGAGGTGAGGGTGGATCTGAAACAGTAGTTGGACCAGAAACAGAAGGTGTGGAATTGAAGTGTTGATGTATGAAGAGTGGGTGTAATCCTGTATGAAGAAAATCATAAGAATTGGGAGAGGGTTTAGCTAGATTAGAAAACGGAAAAATAGATTCATCAAAAATGACGTGACGAGAAAGAATTATTTTTCGTGTTGACATGTCATAGCATTTGTACCCCCGATGGTTGGATGGGTAGCCTAAGAAGACGCACGGAGTGGACCGAGGTTCAAGCTTATTGATGGTAGTAGACGGGAACAACGGGTAGCATAAACAACCAAAAACGCGAAGATGATCATAAGATGGGGTTCGATTGTATAGTAATTGAGTGGGGGAGGTGTTAGAGAGTAGCTTGCTAGGAAGTATATTTAACAGGTATGTTGCCATTTGTAGGGCATGGTGCCAAAATGTGTTAGGCACCGATGAGTGGGTAAGGAGAGTGCGAATTATATTGTTAATGGAACGAATTTTTTGTTCAGCCTTTCCATTTTGGGAGGATGTGTGCGGACAAGAGAAACGAAAGACCATTCCATTTGTTTGACAAAAGTGTTTAAACGACTCATTTGAATATTCTTTGCCATTGTCGCATTGAAAACATTTTATGGGTCGTTCAAATTGAGTTTGGATTAGTTTGTAGAAATTTAAAAAGATAGAATAAACTTGAGACTTTTTACCAAGTGGATATGTCCAAAGAAAATTTGTTTTATCGTCTAAGAACAATATATAATAACGGTGACCATTCGAGCTTACAATTGGTGAAGTCCAAAGATCACTATGAACAATATCAAATGGCATAAAAGTGCAAGTAGTAGAATCAATAAATGGCAATTTAACTTGTTTACCAAACACACACGATTGACAAATACGAGAAACATTCGAGTCTTGACATTTAATAAAAGAATTATTCTTAAGAGAGCGCAACAAGGTGGCTCCTGGATGTCCTAAGCGATGGTGCCAAAGATCTTGAGAAATAGCAGCAAAAGTTGATGGAGAAGTGATGGAATTGCGAACACTGGAGGTGAGTGGGTATAAATCACCCGTGCTGTTACATCTCAGAATGGGTATCTAATGGTGTAACCAATATTACACCCACAGATTGCGGACCTCCACCTAGAGGTCTCCATCTTTAATAACAGAATAATACACTTGCTTCCACATGGAAGGAGATCATCAATTGATCTTGTGGCGTAACAGTTGACACCCGTTAGGTGTCCTTTACCTTCTAGGGAATTGCCACCAAATTATCTATTCTTCCGACCTCCACCCGGAGGTCTTCACGTCGCTTTCACAAGACTAACAGAATGTAGAGTGGGGACCAATCCAAAATATTTAGGAGATCTCTCTAAACGGCTCAGATTAAATCACAGGGAATCATTTGTTAGTGCTCAAATATGATTGGCCAATACATGAGTAGGGGCCAATAAACAACAACTATAAAAGGAGCACTCATTCTTCATTTTAAGGTACTGTTCATCTTCTCCAAAAAAACCCTGATTCTCACTTATAATTTCACCATTAAAACCGTAGAAACTGATTCTCACACCGGAGGTGGTTTACAGGGGATTTCCCTGTGCTCCACGGTGATTTAGTGTTTGTGTATTTGCTGTAGGATCCAGCTGGTTGGAAGCTTTTGGCTGGAAACGAGAGATTGATGCACTTGTGCGGTTGGACGTACAATCAAATGGCACGCCTAGTGGGACGCGATTATACCTGAGTATTTCGAACACCCATTCCTTATTTTACGTTGATTATCACAAAATTCTTAGTTTCTAGCGTAATATCTTCCATTTTCGATATTTTATTTCAAATAATTGTTTACAATGGTTAACGGTGGTGAACAACCATCACCACCACCGGGTTTTTCGTCAATTTCGCAAACGGAAACACCTATAGCAAACTTTGTTGTCACGGAAAGTAACCCAGAGCCTTCAAACTCTGGTGTGGTAATTTCGGGGGTAAGCGATGATGTGTTAAGAAAATATATAGAACCGATGATCATTAAACAAATTAGAATGATGAGTTTGGAGGAGTTGAGGTCAAGATTGAATATGGACGATGAAGAGGATGTTGATGAAGAAATTTTTATAGAGGGACCAAACGCCGGAACACGGCGGACGGTAAATAAGCCCACCGTCACTTTTAACACCCCAAACCAATCTCAAATCGTCACTCAAAACGCTCCACAAACACACAACACACCTAATAGCAATTTAAACCAAAGCCAACCCGTACCGGTCGCCACTCAGAATAGTTACCAACAAACAGGTGGAAACCCTTGGATGATATATCCTGGATATGGAATTCAAACCGGAGTAAACCCTTCCACCACACTCCCACCACTGCTACATCAATATGTCACTAACACCATCACATCCACCATCCCTGCAGTTACTACCAACTCAACAGTCACAAATTCCACCACCCAAAACACCCAAGTATGGGCAAACCAAAACAATCAGCAGAATTTTCAAAATGCACAAACAACCCCTTTCACAATAAGTCAGCCACTACAGGGTGGAGGGATGATGCCAGGGGCAAACTACCTTCCACATGGAGGTCAGTCGTATTATTCACCTCAACATGGAGCTTGGATTAACTTCCCTCCTGGAAGTTATAATCCAGCGTACCCACAGATGGCAGTTGAGCAAAATGAGAGCCCGCGAACTACAAGGTCGAGGGTCAATTCGTTTATTAAAAAGAAGCAATCTCCGTTGGCTCCATGGATTGAGTTTTACGGGATGCCCGACGGGCTGGAGTTGCCATCAAACGTCAAAGAGTACAATGGGAAGACAGACCCAGAAGATCACCTAATGGTATTTAGGGGAGCTGAGAAAATAAGAAAGTGGGCCATGCCGGTCTCCTATCACATGTTCTCCATGACCCTGATAGGAGCTGCTAGGTCATGGTATGCTAAACTTCCACCTGGAAGTATTAATAGTTTCGATGAATTGGAAGTAAAGTTTCTATACCACTTTATTAAACAAAAGAGGTATACGAAAACCCATTTAGAGGCCCACAATATTTACCAGGGTGAAACCGAGGGGTTAAAAGCGTTCATGGATCGTTACACCATGGAAACGCAACAGATTGAAAGGCTGGGAGAAGATCAGCGAATATCAGGATTCATACACGGGGTCAGAAATAAGGTTCTGGTAGCTGAGTTGGGAAGAATACTACCAGAATCATACCAGGAACTTCAAGATGAAGTATATGCTTACGTAAGGGGAAAGGAAACAACAATGAAAAGTGTATATGGAGACAGTGGAATTTTCAAAGATGAACCTTCAGTCTTGAAAGGGGTAGAAAAAGGTTACCAAAACAACAAGAGTTTCAGGCCCCAGCATGATGGAAGAGGGAGGAACAATAACAGATACGAGAGGAGAAACAGGAACACCCCCTATTACAGGAAGGATTCTGGCAAAGGCCTGTGGCCAGATTTGAGTAAAACTCCTAGAGAAATTTTGATGACCGAGAAGGCTACCGTCGACTTCAAAATTCCACCAAAGCTTCCAGAAAAAGCGAAAAAAGAGGGGGGAAGATACTGTGAATTTCATGAAGAGTATGGGCATGACACTAATTTTTGTAGGGAATTACAGGCGGAGGTAAGAAGAGAAGTGAAAATAGGCAAATTGGCCCATCTAGTAAAGGAGGGGAAAAACCTGGAGCCTCAGGATAAGAAGAATTCTTCGGGACAGAAGAAACAGTTTGCCTGGCAAAAGAAAGATGATGGAGCAAGGCACATGTAGGAAGATATTATGATGATACGGTCCCCAGTGATTGGAATGAAAAGAAGAGCAAAGGTAATGGAACAATTGGAAGAAGAAGAAATCTCATTTCCGTCAATACAAAGTATCATACCGTCGGAAGATCCAATGTTAATCACTGTGGAAATAGCCAACCGGAACGTTCATAGGGTATATCTAGATGGAGGAAGCTCCTCTGATGTTGTATATGAGAGTTGTTTCAGGCAACTACCACTTGGAATACAAGCACTACGGCGGGATGTAACAAGGCCATTAATCGGCTTTTCTGGAGAAACGTCATGGCCACTTGGAGTGATAAGTTTGAGAACAACAATCGGCGTATATCCCTGGGTGAGAACTGAAGTCCTGGACTTCATGATTGTGAGATCAGATTCCCCGTACAATATGATTCTAGGGCGACCCTCTATGTGCTTACTTGGGGCAGTAGTGTCAACCGTACACGGGATCATGAAGGTTCCGACCCCAAACGGTATGGCAACAGTTCATTCCACCCGGAAGGCTGAAAGAAAGATGTTAATCCGGAACGAGAGCCACGAAGTAGTAAAGCAGACCATATACTCATACGAAGAGGCAGAACAACGAGAAATAGTTAATGAAGCATGCCCTGACCAAACAGTCGCTATAGGAAAGCAACTGACGGAAGAAACCAAGAAGAAGCTGGGGCAATTATTAAGGAGAAATGTGGACATATTTGCCTAGAGCCCAGATGACATAACGGGAGTGCCCAGAAAGCTTATGTTGAAAGAGCTAAACGGAGAAAGCAAAGAGTTTGTAACGGAGCACCACCTGAATGTACACCCAAACAAAACACCGGTGCAACAAAAGAAGAGGCAACTAGCACCAGAAAGAAGCAAGGAAGCATGTGATCAAGTAAGGGACCTAGTGGCAGCGGGGATCCTACGAGAGGTAAAGTACCAAACCTGGATTGCTAACCCTATTATGGTAAAAAAATGGGATGGAGGGTGGCGAATGTGTGTGGATTTTACGGACTTAAATAAGGCCTGTCCTAAAGATTGCTATCCTCTGCCGGCAATAGATTGGAAGGTTGAATCCTTAGGGGGTTTCCGGCTGAAATGTTTTTTAGATGCCTACAAAGGGTACCATCATATTCAAATGGCGGAGAAAGATGAAGACAAGACAGCGTTTCACACCGACATTGGAATTTTTTTTTACAAAAAAATGCCCTTCGGGTTGAAGAATGCAGGCGCAACCTACCAACGGTTAGTAGACAAGGCCTTTGAAAGTCAAGTAGGCAGGAACTTGGAAGCATACGTCGATGACATGGTGATCAAAAGTCGTGACGAAGAAGACATGCTGAATGATATTTTAGAAACTTTCTCTACCCTGAGGAAAATTAACATGAAATTAAATCCAAAAAAATGCACCTTCGGGGTGGAAGAAGATCAATTCTTGGGACACCTGATAACAACCGAAGGAATAAAGGCTAACCCAGAAAAGATACAAGCGGTGCATGACATGAGATCCCCTAAGACCTTGAAAGAAGTCCAAACTCTGAATGGAAGATTAGCAGCTTTAAGCCGATTCTTATCCAAAGCAGCGGAAAGATCACTACCATTTTTCAAAACTCTAAAGAATTGCACGAGCAAGAAGAGTTTTTCATGGACCACGGAGGCTGAAGAGGCATTCCAGCAAATGAAAGATTTGTTGGGCAAATTACCCACGCTTACAACACCTGTAGCTGGGGAAACACTGTTTGTGTACTTATCCGCCACAACAGAAGCAGTAAGCGCTGTCTTACTGGCTGAAAGGAAGAAGGTGCATGTACCTATTTATTTTGTGAGCAGAGCATTAGAAGGGCCAGAAATAAATTATCCTTCCATGGAAAAGATAGTGCTGGCTTTAGTTCACGCTGCTAGGAGGTTGAAAAGATACTTTCAAGGGCACCCTGTGATGGTAATCACTGACCAGCCACTTAGACAAGTGCTGTCTAAACCGGAAAAGTCAGGAAGGTTGGCCAAATGGGCAATCGAGTTGGGAGAACATGACATCGAATTCAAACCAAGAGTCTCAGTAAAGGACAAGTTCTAGCAGACTTCATGGCCGAAATAATCGTGAAAGACTCTGCCCAGGAGATCAAGTTACAAGGAAATACAGCAGGAAAACCTCCAACCAGTAAGTCCTGGTCCCTATATACTGATGGTGCCTCCAGTTCAGAGGGTGCCGGGGCAGGTCTAATCTTGACAAACCCAGACAAGAAGGAGTTTACATACGCCTTAAGGTTTGAATTTAATACCTCTAACAATGAAGCAGAATACGAGGCCTTACTAGCAGGAATCAACATTGCAATTCAGATGAAAGTTGAATGTTTGAAAGCATTTGTAGATTCACAGTTGGTAGCAAAGCAGGTACAAGGAGAATTCGAGGCAAAAGATATCAAAATGAGGAAATATCTGGAAAAAGTAAGGGACAAGGTAAAAACCTTCAAAAAATTCGAGATCGAGCATGTTAGAAGGAATCAAAACAAGAAAACCGACGCATTAAGCAAGTTAGCATCAATGCAATTCGCGCACCTTACAAAGGAAGTCCTCGTGGAAGTACTGCCCCAGAGTTCTATTGAAGAAGGACAAGATGTGGAAGAAAAGGATCCTTGGATGATGGATATTATTAGCTACCTAACCCATGGAAGTTTACCACAAAATAAGCAAGAGGCAAGAAAGATACAAGCCAGAGCACTGCATTACGCGTTTTATGAAGGGGTGTTATATAGGAGATCTTACCTACAACCTTGGTTGAGATGTGTGGGTACCAGTGAATCCAAAAGGGTCATTCGAGAAGTACATGAAGGTTCTTGTGGGTTGCATTCCGGTCCGAGGACAGTGGTAGCGAAAATCAAAACCTTAGGATACTACTGGCCAACCATGTATAATGACACGAAGGAGGAGCTGCAAAGTTGTGAATCCTGCCAGATCCACGCACCCATGCGAAGACAACTAAAACACGATCTGATTCCGGTAACCTCAGCCTGGCCATTCTTCAAATGGGGAATCGACATTGTTGGGCCCTTCCCTGAAGCCCCTGGAGGAGTAAAATTCCTGCTAGTAGCAGTGGATTATTTCACAAAGTGGGTAGAGGCCAAACCATTCAAAACAATCTCAGGACAGAATGTGGTGAATTTTGTGTGGGACAACATCGTTTGCAGGTTTGGAGTACCCAAGGTGATAGTGAGCGACAATGGAAAACAATTCGCTGAAGGAAAATTTAAAGATTGGTGCGAAGGTCTAGAAATACAGCAAGCGTTCACCTCAGTATACCACCCGCAAGCTAATGGCCAAGTGGAAGTAACAAACAGAGATGTAGTCAGAGGCATCAAAGCTAGACTTGGAAAGAGCAAGAGCGGTTGGGTGGATGAGTTACCAAACGTACTATGGGCCATTAGAACCACACCCAAGCGAAGTAACGGTGAAACATCTTTTAGTTTGGCTTACGGCTCAGAAGCTCTACTACCAGCTGAAATCAGTGTACCTTCATATAGATATCTCCACACAGAAGAAAGCAAAAATAAAGCTGACCTGAGGGAAAACCTGGACCTCCTAGAGGAAAGAAGAGAATTAGCAGCCATGCGTGAAGCCAAGTACAAAAAAGAGTTGGAGAAATACTATAACAAGAAGGTGAAGAAAGAATCCTTTAGGGTAGGGGAGTATGTCATGAGAAGCAATGAAGCAAGCAAGTCAACCCTAGTTGGAAAACTTGGTTAAACATGGGAAGGTCCCTACAAGGTAGTAGAGGCCGACATGAAGGGTTCATATAGACTGGAAGATTTGCAAGGAAAGGTGATAGATCGAACGTGGCACGCTACCAACCTGAAGAAATGCTATCTTTAGATTAAATCTCTTACTTAGATTACTTACATAGCACGTGTTTTGCTTGTAATTAAGAATTTTGATAGCCTACATTTATGAGAGACATGAAAAGTTTGGTGACAAAATTTGTTTATTATAACTACCCAAATCTTGCGTTTCTAAGATTTGAAAACCTTGATTCGTGCATGTTCAAGGGGTAATACGGGGTAACCCACACTTTTGGGGCCCTAAGCACTACAAGTGGGATAGCAACCCATAGTAGGGGATTGATGTGTAGTTCAATCCAAAAATACATCACACTTTTGATGTATAAGTCCGGACATAGGTGATCACTTCCCACACTTCAGGGAGGAGGTTTCCAGGAAAAAGTAATATTTTTTTTTTCAAAAGCGTATTCTAGAGTAAACTCGTGTCCAAGATTTATGCCTTACATATAAAAGGCAAGTTGCTTAAATCATAACAACCAAGTATGAACTACACAATATGCAAACCAAAAAGTGTTATAACAGAAAATATAACCAACCACGCATATAAAATAAAAGTTCAAAAGCCAAAAATTGGCACCAACCATTGTTTGCTCAACAAAGAGCTTCCAAATCAACAAATATCCAACACACAACAAAAGCAAGTATTGTTCAAAGGACAGTAAAAGTGCAGCATAAAAGAGATTAAGAATCTGGAGAAGGCACATGAGCAGCGTCAGGAATGATCATTAAAATTTCATCCAAAGGCAAATGAGCTGCGTCAATAATCTTCTGGGTAAAAGGAAAGTTCAAGTCTCCACAAGTAGCTACAGCCTTGTTGTAATCTTCTTGGGCAGATGGATTGTATTCAGCCACGGCTTCAACAGCAGTTCCTTTATTCTCCTCCTTCGAGTAGATATGCTCCAACATCTTCTGACCATCATTAGCTTCTGCACAGCTAACCAGCCTAGCCACAGGTGCAGAAAACTCATAACTTCTTCAAAGATGGCCAGAATAATGACGCAACACCTTCTTGACACATTCAGCTTGCTCCTCTCTAGCAGCCTCCAATCTACCCTCAGCTGAAGAAAGCTTCATCTCTACAACACCCATCTTCTCTTCAAACTTCCCAACCTTACACTCCAAGTCAGGAACCTTATCCTCAGAAGCCTGTAACTTACCTCCTAGAGCAAGGACCTCACGATTCAGATTAGCTATCTTCTCATCTTTCTCTTGAATAACTGCCTCATTAGCTACAGCATCAATCTTCCACTTCTCAAGCTCCGCAGATAAACTCTCAATCTTCCAAGTAAGATCATCAACCTTCAACCCTGAGGAAACCTGTTTCAAATACTCCACAACAATCTCATAATAGAAAAGTGTATCAACATCCAACTTATCCAAATTTTCAACAACCTTAGACAAACTAACATCAATACCACGAGCTTGTAATGCTAGAGGGAGTGAATGTGTGATAAAGTCCCTCCTGGATTTCACATTGTCCAGGGTATCATCACATCCCACCCCCCATGTGGGAACATATACCCCCTTAACTCCACTTCTAGAGTCACCAACAACATCTTCATCAACAAAACAAGTCACATTGTCAATATCAGTAAAAAAATTCCCAAAAGACTTGTCCCTTACACCACTTTTTATAAGACAGGGACTACTCGTATCAACGAATGCAATGTCAAAAATAGAAGAATCATAAGTACCTTTACCGGCATCTTGATCAGAAAATGATTTCTCCACGGTGGAAGGAGAAATGCAACTACGTGGTGGAAGAGTAGAAGACTTGCTTCTAGTCAGATGAGCAGGAACAAAAGCACCAGCAAAAGTCCGAGGTGATATAGAATCATGAACACCGTCTCCAGATTTGGAATTATCACTATGATCTGTCTCCGTATCAGACACATTGACAAGAGGTAAAGAATCATTGTCCTTCATTCTTTTTCCTTTCTTACCCTTACCCCCTGTAGCAGCCCTCTTCCCCCTTCTTTTCTCAACAACTTCCTCCACCTCGTATGATCCGGAAAAAAAACCAACTTGTTCCTGAGCTGAATCACGAACAGTCAAACCCTTAGTGCTTGCCCTAGTACGAGAAGCGACTTGAGACGAAGAAGCGGTAGGAGTAACTCGAGAACTAGCAGCCTTCGGGGTAGTAGCAACACCCTCTTCAGATTTTGCACCAAACTTCAAACCCTTCTTGCTATCAGAATTTAATAACTCGCCAATCATCATCTCTACAAAACAAAAACAACCATAAGAAAAACAACACCAACGCAAAATCAAAAACACAAAGAAAATAAGCTTACCCTCCCCATCCTTATAAATAACGGGCACAGAACCATCGTTGGGCCAATGGTTACTCATACCCAACAGAACTAAAACCTCCTTGGCGAAGGCGTCAATAAAAACATGACAATTAGTTTCAAGAAAGACTCGAAGTTCATCCTCCTGGGTAGAAAGACGGGGAACATCATTTAAAAGCACTTCGTCGTTCTTCCACAACAACACTTCTCTAAACCCAATAGGAATTAAATCCTCACTTAACCAAAAGAAATTATCTTTCCAATCTTTCAACGACTCCCTTATACCTAAGAGGATCTTGGGAGTATTGACCCTCCTCTTTATCGTATAATACCCTTGTTCAGGGGGACCCAAACAGAAAAAATATCTAAAAACGTTCACATTGGGGACTTTTTCATGAACACGACAACCTATTTCAAAACCCAAGATTTTTATAGCACCCATCGGAGATATCTAGGAAATGTGCAGTTGATAGTACTTCAAAACGGACAAATAAAACGTTGACAAAGGGATTCGAAGGTTGGACACAGAAAACAACTTTGTATACACACCAAATTTACCGGCGGGCGGTTTCGAAATAACATCATCAAACCTAGCCATAGACGGACCGGCATCGCCGGAAATTCCATACTTTTTACAAATATAATTGAAATGGTTCTCCCTAAGAACGCTCGAAACAGTGTGAATAGTATTGACAGAAGACATAGTAACAAGACTGATATGAAGGAAGAAATAAGAAGGCTAACCTGTTTTGAAGTAGTTAGAACGATCGCCGGAGGAGAAAAAAGGGGAAAATGTTAGGGTTTCCTGAGAGAGAGAGAAGGAAGAAATTAATTTTAAGATTTTTTGATTTTGAAAGAAGAAAAATAAAGAATAAATATTGAGAGGGAAAACAACGCACGGTCATGATTCTGCAGAAGTAGAGACACGTGTACGGGTCAGGAACGAGAAGTCAGAAAAGTTATAATGACAGCTATTAATTAGGAAGCCGGAAAACCGTCAAATCAGCCTGATGGTTGCGACTTTTCAGGCAGAAGGAAACAAAGAGACACAGAAAGAAAAAACTTATCAAGTCTAGTAGGATCTACTTTTGACTATCTCCTACTAGACTGGGGGGACTTAATGGTGTAACCAATATTACACCCACAGATTGCGGACCTCCACCTAAAGGTCTCCATCTTTAATAACAGAATAATACACTTGCTTCCACATGGAAGGAGATCATCAATTGATCTTGTGGCGTAACAGTTGACACCCGTTAGGTGTCCTTTACCTTCTAGGGAATCGCCACCAAATTATCTATTCTTCCGACCTCCACCCGGAGGTCTTCACGTCGCTTTCACAAGACTAACAGAATGTAGAGTGGGGACCAATCCAAAATATTCAGGAGATCTCTCTAAACGGCTCAGATTAAATCACAGGGAATCATTTGTTAGTGCTCAAATATGATTGGCCAATACATGAGTAGGGGCCAAGAAACAACAACTATAAAAGGAGCACTCATTCTTCATTTTAAGGTACTGTTCATCTTCTCCAAAAAACCCTAATTCTCACTTATAATTTCACCATTAAAACCGTAGAAACTGATTCTCACACCGGAGGTGGTTTACAGGGGATTTCCCTGTGCTCCACGGTGATTTAGTGTCTGTGTATTTGCTGTAGGATCCAGCTGGTTGGAAGATTTTGGCTGGAAACGAGAGATTGATGCACTTGTGCGGTTGGACGTACAATCAGTATCCGCGTCAGGAAGTCCTTCACATCAAAACCGAAAGGGTCAAATTCAATAGATACAAGATTATCATGGGTTAAACGGCGAACTGAAAGTAGATTTTTAACAAGCTGTGGAACATGAAGAACATTATTTAAAAGTAAAGGAGGATAGGGATGTAAGAGTTTTTGATGACCCGAGCCACGAATTGGAACCATATGGCCATTTCCGACAATAATGTTTTTATAAATGCCCTCATTAGAATAAGATGAGAAATTACCTGATGAGTGAGTCATATGAGATGTTGCACCGGTATCCATATACCAATTGTTATCCGGTGGATTAAAGCTCATGGCGTTCATTGCTTGTTCAATATCAGTAGGAACCGAAGTTGTTGAAGAAGTTGCATATGCATGATGTGCTTGCTGTGGACGTGAGCCAAGAATGCCAGCAGAGGAAGAATGGCCTGATGGTGGTCTAGCCCAGTTAGAAGTTGGGTATGGACACAGTGGGTAGGCCCAAGATTGCGACCAGGCCCAAGGTGGGAAAGTGGTCCAAGGAGGTGGGCTTTGTTGGCGTGAACCATCACTGACATATTGAGAGTTGTATGAACCACGACCACGTCCACGAGTATTGTTCCTGCCACGACCTCGACCGCGACCCCGAGTAGGAGTCGAAAACGCAGGAGTACGATCACTGTTGTTGAGGACCGGTGGAGATCGTTTTTGATCATCAGAAAGTGGAGTAGTTGCGTGGAGGGCACTACCAGCGGCTCTAGCGGCGGCACTGGCTTGTTTAGCTTTACAAGTTTCTTCCAAAATAAGTTTCGAACGGGCTTCATAGAAATCGGGCAGTGGATCGCTTTGTGAAATCATCATGCCAACACCATCATAGTTTTCATTGAGACCGGCAATTAGTTGGAGAACTAGACGTTGATTCTGGACCGTTGAACCAACGTTGGATAGTTGGTCGGCAAGCATTTTTAGTTCTTGACAATAAGCGGATACGTTCGGGAAGTTATCAAGGCGGGTGTTTGAGAACTGATTTTCGAGGTAAACTGCCCGAGAATTTTTGTTGTCTTGGAATATGTTAGCCAAGGCATCCCATGCTTCTTGAGCAGTTGAATCGGTCTTGAGAATGGTGTGAAGAAGGTCACTAGAGATGGTTCCATAGATCCATTGAAGAACAATGGCATCAAGACGTGACCAAAGTGCAGCATCCAAGGTTTTTTCTTTGCCTGCTTCGGGCTGAGATGTGGTGGCTGGTTTTTGTTTGGGAGGGCAGATATGGTGAAGAACATCATAGGCACGATAATGAATTCGAAATAGTTCGGCCCAAGATGAATACTGTCCTTTCTCCATTTCGAGAGTGACGGGAATGAAGTTTCGTATGTTGTTTACAGTGACAGCCGGATGAAGTTTTGATTCGGCCATGGAAGGTGATGTGGAGATAAGAAAATAAATGGGAAGGAGGTAAGCGGCAGTAGGGTTAACTCTCTGATACCATATAAGAGTTTGAATGCCTTGCCTTATCTTATTGATACTTTCAATATATATACATAGTACACATAACAAACTTTACGTAAATTATGGAAAGGATCACAACAAATATTTTCTATTGAATACATATATTTGCCTAATATATATTCGGTTACTATCACACCCAAAATGTTTTTTTCCACTTCTTCTCATTTCTATTCATCTCTCTTCTTTTCTTTCCTTACAAAACTTAACAGAATGTCAATTTGTAGGCTTTAGATTGTTAGACCATTTGATATTTTTACATGGCGATATATCTAAAAATTAAAATCTATAGTACTTTAAGATAGGGGTGAAAAAAAAACCCGAAACCGGAACCGAACCCGATTTAAAAACCGAAACCGGAACCGATTTGGAACCGGTTTTTGAATACCCGGTTCGGGTTTTACTAGTACCCGGCGGGTACCAAACCGGGTACGCCCCCATACGTTTCAAATCGGGTTGGACCCGGGTTGTACCCGAACCGGTTCCAAAAACCGGTTTTAATACCCGGTTTGTACCCGGTTTTTACACTAGCCGTTGTGTTTGAGCTCCTAGCCATTTTATATCCGTTTTTTTTGCATTTTTTTTACCATTTTGCCATCCTAAAACTAGTATAAATAGATACCTTGGGTTTGGGTTAGTTACAACACTCAAACTCACTCATTCTAGTGAAAAAACACTCAAAACGCTTACGATTTACATACGAAACTCTCAAAACATTACTCTCATCCTCTCAAAACGCTCTCATAATGGCAACTCAAAGTTCCTCAACTAACGATTTTGTTGGTTCGTCAAATGCGTCAAATGCACCAACCATTGTTCAAGTCTTTACAACAAAACGTAATCCGGAGATTTGGTGTAACTTTGACAAAGTTTTGTTGTCGGATGGTTCGACTAAAGCACATTGTAAACGATGTGGGAGTTTTTTAAAAGCCGACTCCAACTCAACTTTGAGCAAACATACTTTAAAGTATTGTAATGCAAACAAAACTAATCCGGAGGAGGGTCAAGCAACCATGTCACGGGATGGAGGTATTTTCACATACCAAGCGGATCGTTGTCGAGAAGCATTTGTCGGCTTTGTGATTCAAGAAGCTTTGCCGTTCAACCACTTCGACAACCCTCGGCTTACTAAGGTTATTCAAAATACTCTTCAACCCCGATATAATCATGTATCACGTCTTACTCTTAGACGTGATGCACTTAAATTGTGGAAAAATGCTAAAATTCAACTAATAACCGGTTTTGAAAACTTAACTACAAGTGTATCACTAACAACCGATGTTTGGTCGGCTCCTCATGGTTTGCCCGGTTCGTACCTTTGTGTTACCGCACATTGGGTTGATCCCTCAACTTGGCAAATGATGAAACGTACCATTGCTTTTGAAGACTTTGAGTATCCTCACACGGGTCAAAATTTATTTTGCATGTTACGGGATGTAATGAAAATGTTTAAATTAGAACAAAAGGTTTTTTCTATCTCGTTTGATAATGCGAGTAATAACACAAACGCCGTTCAAAAATTAATACTAAACTACAACCCACCTTTGAAAGGCATTTTCTACCATAGTAGATGTGTTGCACACATAATTAACTTGGTTGTGCAAGACGGGTTAGCGGTTCAACAAATAAGTGAAGTAAAAGACGCGTATAAAAACATGTTGCAAGATATATTTTGTAAGGGTAAGGCTAGATACAAACTTTATATGAAATTGTGTAAGGATACGGAGAACATTTTTTTAACCCCTAATTGGGACATGCCCGTAAGATGGAATTCGACATACAACATGTTTGTATGTGGTTTACGCCAACGTGAGACTTTACAAGCTTTATATTTTCAACTTGTCCAAAGGGGTTATGCTATAAACGAATTTCCAAGCGGATCTTGGGATGTTATTGAAAAGATAACCGAATTGCTCAAACTTTTTAAAACCGCAACTACTTTGTTATCGGGTGTTTATTATCCCACGATTCACTTGGTACTTAAGCAAATTTTTTTAATGTGTTCAAAACTAAGCGAATACGAATTTATTGATACTTTATACGCACAAATGGTGGCTCCCATGAAAGAAAAACTAAGAAAATATTTTAAAGAAATGCCACCGATAATTAGTTGTGCCGCCGCAATAAACCCATGCTTAAACGTTTCCGGGGTGGAATTGCTTATCGATAACATTTGTAACGATTTGGAATTGAATGACGAGGACCCATTTTTTTCACAAAATACAAAAAAACATTTTAACAAATGCTTTCAAGATTTATTTACTCATTATTTTCAATTATATGGTTCAACAAATCCTTCTTCTAGTTCGGCTTCCACAATGTTTGGTTCATCTTCCTCGCGCGATCCAATGCTTAACTTATATAATAGTTTAAGACAAGAAAACCATAAACGGGCAAGGGGTGAAGGTAATCAAACGAACACTAGCGAATATGGGAGGTATACCGGAACCGATTTTTTAAACACTATACAACCCGATGAATTCGCACAATTTGATATTTTGGCTTGGTGGAAAGGGAGGGAATCTCAATTTCCCGTTCTAACCATCATGGCCCGAGATTTACTAACCGTCCAAGCTTCTACGGTAGCTTCGAAATCCGCTTTTTCTCTTAGTGGCAGGGTACTATCTATACGAAGAACAAGACTCACACCGGCCTCATTAGAGATGTGCATTTGCTTGAAGGATCACTTAGACGCCGCGGAACGTATACAACACATTTCTAGTCTTGAAGGTGAAATGGAATATGAAGGAGATATACACGATATCGAGGTGCAATCGGGTATGGCAATATCACTCTCCGATGAAGAAATTGCTCTTGATGAAGCTTCGCGAGAGGCTAACACCGATGAAGATTACGACCTTTGAACAATGAAGACTATGCATTTGAAGATGTTAGAAGACTTGAAGATTAATAAAACCTGAAGATTTTGTGAAATAATTGTGTATATGTTTTATGAAGATTATGCAATGATCAAGTGTTGTTGTTATGGTCAAAGTGTTGTTGTTATGGTAAACGGGTCAAAAGGTGTCCAAATGGTTCATGAAAGTGTGGTTATGTCAAAACGAGCGATGGTGTAATTATGTAGCGGCTTGCAATTGCTTTAGGTGTTAAATGTATGTTAAAATGTGTTGGTAAAAAATGAAATTCTGAATGTGAGTCATTTGTGATTTGGTATGGTCACCAAAAGTGTCCGAAATGACCAAAAATTGGTCACACGTCCGAATTCTTCGTTAACGTGAAATTTGAAAAAGTGTAAAAATGGAAAGTTTTATTTTGTTATAGTGGAGGTGTCTGCAAAATTTCAGCTTCTAAGTATTTTCGAGTCAAAATTTATGCGCGTCGGAATTTCGCTTCTACAAATTCTGCCTACCAAACATTACCCGGTGCGTACAAGTAGTACCCGCCGGGTACAAAGGTTAATTTCATAACATAATTTAGCTAGCCTTGAGTACCCGCTGCGTACTAGTAGTACCCGCCGGGTACTATGTATTTACCCGTTCATATTCACTCCGGGTAGTTCATATATTCCGGGTACAAAACATTATTACCCGCCGGGTATAAGTTGTACCCGCCGGGTATTCTCGCTTTTCTGGTTATTCCTGGAGCCGACCCACCCTTTCCACACAACTACACTAACCTATTTTCTCTCCAAAAAACGGCAGCAACACCACCAAACCCCTCACTTAACCATTTTTGAAGCAAAAACTCACGAATTAAACCGGCAAAACTCTTCTACAACATGTTTAAGGTATGATTATCAACTTTTTAATTCAACACACTTAGTTTTCATGGATTGATTGAAGTTTGAGATTTAGGTTTTCTTGAAATTGAATGTGGGGAAGTTTTAGTTGTTTTTAATTATGATTATATTGTGAGTTATATGTACTCTCACCTTCTTATTTCGTGAATTCGTGTTTAAGTCACATATGATTATCCAAAATATGAATTTAGGGTTCTTGTAGCAAAATTTGGGGAAAATTAATTCTGTTAAATGATATGCTTAGAATTGTATTCCATTTACATAATACTCACGATTATAATGCTCACTTGAATCACATTATGTGTTTAATTGTTTAATTCGAGTTTAGCTTGATATTAGGGCATTTGTGAAAGAGGATGAGTTTGAGCTTTGTAAATAAAATGTGAGAATAATTATGCAATTACCTTAGGTCATGGATGAATTGGTCAAGGCAATTCTCTCATTTTAGTTGTGTTTTGCAGGGAAGAAGAAAGAAACAAAAAGGCAGCACCTCTGGTACTGCTAACGATGAAGAGGGTGACCGCCCTCAGCCGATGAGCATTGATGCTCAACTTATTCCCGAGACAATTCACCCTTGGCTTAGATTTAGTAACAGGTTAACAAAGTACAATATATACTGTCAGAAACTGAACTTATTGAGGGTGAAAGAATGTGATTTATCTCGGGTGGTCGATTAAGAACCACTAGAACAAGCAGGGGTAGCCGCTGGAATTAAGGAATTGATTAGGCAACGTTATTTCGTGGATCACATACCATTCGAATATGAAGAATGGGAAGGCATATTCAAGATTAATGAGCAGGTATACAAAGAGCTATGCGTGGAATTCCACAGCACATATGAAATGAAAGAGGATGTTGAGTCGGCGACTGATAAAAATTTCACGACTTTCCGACTGGGAGGTCAACCAAGGAAAATGAGTATGGTGGAACTTGCTGCCTGTTTGGGCATTTATTCTCGAGAGCAGCTGGATGCAACTCATTTTGAGGATTATTTGATGGCTAGTGAGATGATCGAGACGGAGTTTTTTCCCAAGGATGTATGGCACGAATTTTCACAAATACCTTACGCTAGAGGTGAAAATTCATACAAAGATATAGAGGACATGCAGTTGCGGGTTATCCAACGATGTCTTGCGCATACCATTTCTCATAGAAGGGAGAACACAGAGAGAGTCGGTTTCGCCGACTTATGGTATATGAGGAAGTTTGTAGCGGAGGAGAATATCAATGTTCCATACGCTGTTGCCTGGTATTTACATCATAATGCTAGCGGGATTAGAGGGGCATCCCCTATCTGTGGGGGACAATTTGTGACTAGGATTGCCAAGTCCTTCAACATCAGTTTTGACAATTTAGAGCGAGTGACGACTAGGCCAAAAACAGTAGGGCTAGTTCAGTTTCAGGGGGCACAGGCTGTCTCAGTTGTCAATAACCGGTTCGTGCCCTACCAGGAACCACCACCAGAGGAGCAAGCGGCTCAACCACCGAGAAGAAGAAGAAGACAACAGCAGGTGGAACAAGAACAACATCAACAGGAAGAAGCTGCATATGAGCAGGGAGGTTTCCAGCAGCAAGGCGCAACACTGCCATCCATGCTGGATGTTATGCATGGTATTCAGGGCCTTCAGGTTAGCCATGATAATTTTTCCCAGGAAGTCAGGTACGAGCATGGAGCACAGCGTTACCACAACGCTTGGTCGGCACACAACACACAAAGACTTTCTGAAGTGGTACCCAACTACCGACCTACAGCCTACCACTACCCACCCATGTGGGGTCAGTCTGGAGCAAGCTATCCACCACCGGTTTATGACGAGGGTGCCGCCTTGGCAGAGCTGCAGGAAGAGTATCGAAGGCAGCAGGAGAGAGAGCAAGAGGAGCGTGGATTCCCCTATGACTATTCCCCATTTTGAGTGCTTGCGTGCCTCGTATGATTCAGACACTTTTCTTGACAATTTGATTACGGTTATTTAAGTACTTTTTATTTTATGTTTGGTTATTTTGGAATGCTTGACTGTGGATGGCCTTTGGGTACATTTTTGTAGAACGACATCCATAAACACTTTTCTATTTGAAATTAGGTGAAATTACAGCGGGAAATGGTTAGTTATGCTGGATCAAGCCTTTAGTACCCGGCCTGTACTTTTGTACCCGGCGGGTACTGTTTGGAAAATGAGGACAGAAGTGGATCAAGCCAAAGTACCCGGCGGGAACAATAGATACCCGGCGGGAACAAAGTCTACCCGGCTGGAACCATATATACCCGACGGGTACACCGTACCCGGTTTGGAACCGGGTATTAGACCCGAACCGGTTCCTACCCGTTACCAACCGGTTAGGATAGGGTTGGGTTTTCCCCCACCCAAAACCGGGTCAGTTCCGGGTCGGGTTGACCAAAAACCGGTTTTTTGACTTTGACCAATACCCGGTTCGGGTATTCGGGTCGGGTCGGGTACGGCGAATACCCGGTTTTGTTCACGGCTACTTTAAGATATGAGGCCCAATATATCCACTTAGTATTTTCGATTATAAAGGGGGGGTTATCCATTTTAAGTTTCAAGCATCTAGGTCCATTCTCTTTCTGTAGATTTTTTGGATCCAGTCCAAATTAACGCTGGATAGTACAAGTCGGATCGGGTCTTTTACATATGGCCCATACATTCTATTGGCTCCATGCCTCCATACTTCCATACATTCTTCTCTACTTGTTAGTGTCTTTGTGTTGTTTTGTATTTGTACGAATCGTACTTAACCAATGACTATATATCCTAGTGTTAGGGCAGCCTATGACTTTCTTGAAGTCATGGGTTTGAATCCAGCCATGAGTACTATTTATTATAAAGGTACCTACCCCCAATAAAGCGTATGACCCATAACGCTAAGGCTTAGTCGATGCGAGTTTCGGCTCGGACGTTGTGGTATATGTGATGGAGGTGATTTGCCTGACGATGTTGGACCTTGTGGGGGGTTCGGTCATGCTCCATTAAAATATGAAGCAGCTCTAGTGGGTGGCTCAAATACCCATTTTTTTCACAAATCGTACTTATGGAACTTTAACTCTAACGAGGGCGGAGGGTCCTTGAGGTTTAGTTTTTTCTCCTAACGCATATACAATGTCAAAAATACAAATCTTTTATTTGTTTGAAAAAAGGATGAAGTTGTGAAAAACTTTTTTTTTAGAAAGTTTTTGACAGACTTTATTGCCTAACACTTTTTAGAAAGTTTTTAAAGAAGTTATATTTAAAACTTTTATAAAAGGCTTTCTTAAACATTTAAAAATACTTTTTTTTTTTTACTTTTTAAAACTAAATTTTTGTATGAAGTATCTTTTTTACATTTGTGATGTACAAGATATCAAATATTATGATATAGTTATATGTTAACCTCGAGATGCAATAAAATAAATTATTGTTGTGTCAACCAACATTATATACTATGATACACTTATTTTATATGATAATGCGCATCTTAGTTATAAAATATGGTGCATTTTAGTTATAAAATATGAAGCTCCGACTTTAAAATATATGATAAACATTGTTATCGTATAAATTTGGGAGCGTCATAGTTATGGATAACGGTGCATCCTAGTTATACTTTTGCGATGCATATATTGATATCGTTTTAAATTTGAAAAAATTAATTTTTTTTTAAGGCATTATAATGGACTTTCAGTACAATAGAGCATTAAAATCCAATGTATCATAACGTAAAAATAAGTTACGTATATATAAAACCAACTTAGGTATTATAACGATATATGGAACCTGATATGGCACACAGTAATAAATAGAATCGCTAAACGATTATATCGTAAAAAATTGCTTGAAAGATAAGAACGTGAAATATTTTTTAAAAAAAGTGGAAAAACAAGCAAGTTAGTAAGAGCACAGGGTGTGATGCACGGAGTTCTGGACAGTGTTCTGAAGAATGTTGAAAGTGAGGATTTTGTGGTGTGGTGAAACTAAATTCACAGTGTTCTGGACAGTGTTCTGGAGTTTTTATTATTTGTTTTATTTGATTTTATAATGTAAATAATTGTATAAACTAATTTTTAAAAACAAGTAAATCAAATTAAATAATATTTAATATATATATATATATATATATATATATATATATATATTTTAAAGATTTTTTTTTAAAAAGATTTTTTTTCAACTAGCAAATTATATGATATACAGATCCAGCCTTCTTTTTTTCCACATTGACAACCTGCCACCTACCTTTATTATTATTACTATTAAATTAATATTATTAATTATTATTATTATTATTATTATTATTATATAGATATACAGATAGATGTGTGGTCAGCTTCCAACCTAACATTCTTCTTTCTCCCACTTCTACTTTAAGCTCCGACAACCCTCCCATTTAAGCTCCGGCACCAGCACTGTGCTTAAAACAAAAATAAAATTCAACGAAAAGCCACACAAAGCAATAAACAAACAAAAAAAATAAAGAACATCGAAACATGCCCGACGTCCGGAGAGGAACGGTGAGCCCAGAACGGCGTCAGAACGCCGGGGAGAACGTCGCTTGGGTGTGCCAGAACGCTGCAATTCGGCGTTCTAGTTGGAGAACGTCGTTGCCAGAGTGGAGCGCACCGTATGCTCTAAGGTGTAATGAAATGGTCAAATGGAAAGGTAAAAAAGTTGAAAACGAAAAAAAAGAGTAAATATCCGACAAAAATCCGTCCGCCAGAATTTAGTCGAATTCCGAATTGCGGTGGTGGCTGAGGTTGCTAGTAGTGTGGACACGGTGGAGGGAGGGAGGAAGGTGGATGGGGTAGGTAAGAAGGTAAAGGGAGAAGTTGAAGGTGGAGAAACGATGACACTTTCCACCTCATTTGCTTCTCTCAATTATCTACTAAAATCTCTTCCTTGTTAACAAACCCTTAGTAATTTTATAATTCCTAAGCTCCAGAAAATTTTATCTATCGTATAGTGATAAAAGATTAAGCTTACAGAAAAAATAAAATCAAACTCTCGTAAATCTCAATAAGATCCATTGTAAAACGCACTCTAACCTACAAACTTATCACCCTAGCTCATTACTAGAAGTGACTATTTTAGTTAACTAATAATCTATTACCATAATGATAACTAATAATCATACATGGTTTAGCAAATAATTTGTCCATTTATAAGTAACAATATAGTTTAAATAAAATATAAATGAATTACCATAAACTCTTGGTTCGATAGGGAGAGTTATAACACATGATGTTGCTACATAACAACTAGATGGACACCTGCCATAACATTAAATTTTGGACCACTCTATATTTCCTATAAATATAAATAAATATATATATTATATATATATATTGTTTTTCTGAATAAAATTTAAATCTTCTTTGGCCTATAGCTATGACACCTCTAAATTCTGTCGTGTGTGATGAGCTCTTGTTTGAGTATTTTTTTGTTATCAATAAATAATTTCCATTTGTGATTTGTAACTATCGTTGTCATGATTAAAAGAATATAAAGTATTGGATAGCACCCGTTGGGTTCAAACAACTAGACATATATGTCTAAGTATGTTTGTAGCATATCATTAATTAAAAGATGTTGATTTTATCTCTAAAAATAAAAACATTGAACTAATTTAACTAACTTCTTAAGAATATATGTTTCCAACTTTTATAATTTGATTTCCGGGCCCTAGGGGCCAGCCACGCCTCAAAAAGAGATTTTTATGTTATGTGTTTTTTAAAAGATAGAAGTCGATTAGATGTATAGTCGAATTATCTTACTACAAAAATATTTTGTCACAAATAATCTTCGATCGCTTAGAAATAATCGTCGTTAGATCGATGATTACACGGAATATAAGTTGATTATGTGTTATGTATTGCAATATACTTTTCAAATGGTTACCATGGTTCTACGTCCAACTCTAAAAACATTTTCAAAACTGTATTGTTGGAGTCTAGCTTGAATCTACAAGAGATAGATACGCCTTTATTTATTTTTAATAGAGAAAACATATATAATGCGATGTAAAACTCTAGTGAAGGTATATATTTGATTACGGCCTAGCTTATATAAGTATAGAAATAAGCATTGAAAAGTTGAATTTTAACTGCTAGTCATTGTTAATTTTATTTCTTACAAGAAACAAATTGCTATACCTATCTATCTTGTAAAGTTACATACCTATTATTAACTCAATTAATTCCTTGTAACACGCTCTGGTTGGTACTCAATAACGGATTCAGAATTTGGGGTGACCTGTAGCAGCGGTTTTTTGATTTTTGTTCTTTGCAACAAAAAATGTAGTTTTTATAAAAAATTTACACTACGTATTGTGAATGGACCCGTAGCTATTGCTACACCTACCTTCAACATAACCCCACCTCTATTGTTATCTGATATTGATAACCGGATATGTATAATGAGTTAGAGGGTGTTTGTTATGAAGGTTTTGAAGCGGAGGAACCAAATGAATCCTCAAAATAACGAGGAATGATATAATTAAATAGAATCGGAATCTGCCAAAAGAATTATAAAGGATTTAGAACTTAAAAGAAGTGTAATATGATGGAACTAGAATCCGAGTAATATGATGAAATTGGAATCCGAATAAACTTATATTTGTCACATGTTTGAATGACAAGAATTGGAATGAAATTCGAATTAATGATAATAATCTCTTTTTTAATGATAATAATCTGAATAATAACTTAATAAAATGGTTTAACGTCAATATAACATTAAGTAAAGATAACAATTAATTACTATAAAAACATAAATAGTTAATATATTTATAAATAATTGATGATAACAAGTGTTATTTTTGCCCGCGCATTGTGACGGAACCAATTACATAAATTTATAATCGTAACTTCAGTTATATTCATTTTTATTATTGTGTTTTTCGCATTGCAACATATTTAAACGCGTCTCAATTGTGTCAATAATAGGTCATAGAAATATATCTGAAGTATTTTTTTCTAATGAAATTTTTGAGAAAATCAATAGTTGTGACTTAATAAGCTTATCTGATTTTTTTTTTATTGTAATGGTTTAACTTCGACATTTAAAATTATAAAGGATGCACATAAATAATATTGGCAGTTATTTAACTAACATATGAGATTTTTTTGAAAAAATTAAATATAAAAGTTTTTTTTTAAAAAAATCAACCACATGGCCGGTATTTATGTAATTACAATATACATAGGCTCTATAACTTTTTAAAAGATACTTCAAGTGTACCTGAATGTAAGCTAAGTATACAATCAGTAGCCATTGGAGTGGAAACTGGTTTTGCATTAGTCATCTTGGCCTGTTCAAGTAAATCAATAATGTATTTACGTTGGCTTAGTAATTACCCATATACTGATGGTATAACTTCAACCCCTAAGAAGTATGACAGTGTGCCAAGATCCTTAAGGGCGAACTTACTTGCACGACACTGGATAAATTCATCTAGTACACTCGAGTTTAGGCTTGTAAGAACAATATCGTCTACCATAAACTATAAGATAGATAGGAGCTGCACGAGTATGATTAATAAACAAAGATGCATCAAAAATAGAGCGTTTAAATCCATAACTCAGCAAGAAGTTAGTGAGCTCATTGTACCATGCTCGTGGAGCTTGTTTTAGACCGTAAATTGCCTTTTGAAGCTTGCATACATGGTTAGGAAAATTGGCATCAGGAAAACCTGGTGGTTGAGCCATGTAAACTTTAACCTGAAGGGTTCCATTTAAAAATGCGTTATTGATATCAAGTTGCCGAAGCGGCCAGTTTTGAGTCACTACAAGCCCAAGAAGTGTCCGAATTGTTGCGGGTTTGACCACGGGACTGAAGGTTTCAATGTAGTAAATACCAGGTCTTTGTTGAAACCCTTTTGCAACTAAACGAGCTCGATAATGCTCAACCGTACCATCGGATTTATATTTAATGCGAAAAACCCATTTGCATTTCACCACATTTTGGCCAGATTCTGATGGAACAAGATCCCATGTGTAACACCTGCTTTTGTGACCTGAGGGTAATCCGGTAATTTCCTAAATTTAAATATTTTTATTTGTTATATTTTAGATATTGTGTTATCTGTTTTGCTTTGTAATTTAGGAAATTCGGATAGAGGATTAACTGTGACTAGTGAAATATTGTTCATTTTAAATAGTTATAGTTCACGGTAAAATAAAATAGTTTTCCCGCAATTGGTATTTAGGTTCCAGACAATAGAATTAGGACGGGTATAATATTACACTACTAAATATTGGGTTGGTTGTGACAACCGTCAAAATCTCAAGTCATTACCGCACTCGAATCTTAAACTACGCTTACAGCATTCCTTAAATCCTAGTGAAAATTCTAGGTTATGACTCCGTAGGCTTACCAAAGTCGTAGAAAGTCTAGGAGATTGCTTAGTGAGCCATGAGTTCTTTTAGATATGCTAAATTAGGTTACTAAGTGCCAAATTAAACAATGAAAAATCTACCTCTTTATGCTTTCATAAAATCCTTAATGAATCGCAAAACCGAAATCCCCATGACTCGACAACGTAGACTTAATCGGATAAATTATTCGTGAACATCAAACTTAGATAAATTAAATGTCCAATAATTATATTCAAGAACTTAGAAATATAAAATCTAAATCTCATACTTGTCATAAATATATATCTATCAAATTTCAAAATCAGGATTTATATAAATTCCGTAATTCCTTGGTTAAATCAATTAAGTATTTAACTAGTAACATTTGAACAAATATCATGTATAATTAATCTTTAACATGATTAAATCATAATTAGAAGTATCATTTTGAATTCTAGAGATCAATTCTTATTTAGCAAATAATAATCACAAATACCTCAAAAATAACCTTTAGATTGTATAAAAACTTATACACACCTTATAAAAATTAATCCTTACATTATCATATATAAATATTTCAACCTCCAAAATAATTATTCCACTCCTTTTTCCCTTCCCAAAATCGTCCTCCCCCCTCCCCCATTCATTTTTCTTAATTCCAACACAATCTATCAATTATTCATTCACACAATCCATTATCTCTCAACCTTCTCACTTCCTTTTCTCTCTCATTTTCTTTCAAACTTGAACCAGAAAATCAGCCCTTAAGTCACCACAAATCTAGTGATTCAAAGGTGTTCTTAAAGATCTTCAAGTAAAACAAAGGTATTCTACATCATCCACACTTGTAATCTTTCATTTTCTTGCATTTTTTCTTCATAAAATTCGGATTTTATACCTTTTTCATGGCTAAAATCCTCATGCAAGCCTTGATGTTTGTAGGTTATCTCCTTTCACATCCTTATGTGTTAAAAGAAAGAGTAACCCATGATCAAACCGAAAATCAAGTGAAAAATCGAATTGTTTCTTGTAATCTTGTTAGATCTTGTTCATCTTATGTAAAAATCTTGTTTATAAGTTAATAATCATCTCTAACACATCAAGGATGTATTTCAACACCATGCATGTGTTAGAACATGGATTTAAAGGTCAAAGGATCAAGAACCACTTTTATTTAATGCTTAATGTTTTTCATTTTGAAGAAAACATCATTTTGAGGCATGTTTAGTTGTTGTCCAGAAAGTTTCATCTACTTCAACGATTTTTATAAAAATCATTTCTTCATGAAAATGGACGTTTTTATAGTCAAAAATAAAGTTCTGGAAATAATCTTTCCAACCATATAAGCCTCATGTTCATATGGGTTAATTTGATATTTTTAATAATTTTTGTGAATAAAGATGTATAAGCTGTTAGGTTAGGTCAGAAACTTTTCTCTCAATGTTTTAATCATAACTGGAGCATTACAACTCCAAATGACTTGAAAACAACGCCAAAAGTTTACAAATTTCATTGGTTACAACTTTCAAGAAGACCATTTTTATTGATTCCATGTACATTTTGCTCAGAAATAATGATTGCATACATGTGTTTAAATCTGACTCCAAAAGATAAAAGGAAAATCTAAAAATATTTGGACTTCTCTATTGGTTCTGTAAAAATTACACAAAGTAGATAATATATTGTAGAACATCTGTGATTTTTCCCTTATTTGAATTAGGAGAAGAAGTATTTTTAATAAATCCAACAAACATGTGTAATTTTCTGGAAATAAGAAAATGGACTGATTTTTGGTAAAAGTTGAAACCGACACTTGCGGACTTGCTATTTAAGGAATAACTAAGTTTTTATGATTTATGAACATGTTTAAGGTTTGGGTATAATTCTCGGGTCAAACCAAGAAGATTTGACCGAGTCAACAAAAACGGGTCTCGGTCTCGAAAACGGGAAACTTACTATTTTTGAAAAGAATGCTAACAAGAAGGGTGTGGGGTGTCTTATGAATGAATTTATCGGTTTATGTGTTGTTAATTATAAATTGTGAAGAACCAATATTCCAACACTCAAAACACCATGAAATTTGGACACTAACAATCATGCGACATTATATGACTTGTATAAAAAAAATTCGACAATTTAAGAATGTTGTATGCTTATGTATTCAATTAGTAATCAAACGTGATATTAGACGTTAACAAACTACAAAGCAAAAACTAATTATATTGGCACTTGGTAATCTAAATACTTAACTAAACAATCTTAACAAACCAATTTACCGAGAATCTAACTAGAGACCTCGTGTTCATAGGACTTGGATAGGAGTCATACTCGACAAGCACACGTGTTACATCTGTCGATTCACGCTTACGCTCAACAGTGAGTTTTCACAGCCCCTTTTTCACTAGTTTAATATTTTGGGGCGAAAAGCATGATTCTAAATTTTTACTAAATTGGTTGTACTTTCATTAACTTATTAAATTTTTGCCATGCTACTTATGCGAATTGGTGTGTATATTATTGTTATGTTTGAGTACTATCGTGCTAAAATCCCCGAAAATACCTTTACACTACTTATTAACTCGTTATCGAGCCGTTGATATTTATGGATAGCGCTATTTAGGAGGAAACCACTCCTCACTTACATTGGTCGTGAGTGCGTAGTATTACAGTACTCATGTTACCGATAGAACATGGAGCTTGGGGCATGTGTCTGTTGAATCGGTTTAGTAGTAGCCTCAATTGCATTAACACTCTTATATACTACCTTTCATATTCGCAACTATTATAACAAATCTTTTTATTCATGTCATTTATAAAGCTTTTAATTTGTTTGTTTGTAACACTAAACCTGTGTACTCACCAACTATGACCATAGTTGACTCTTTTGTTTTATCATGCTTTTCAGGAGAATGACAGTAAGGTGCATTCTAGGAGTATATTAGCATGGATGCATGTTCACACGCGTTTGCTTTGTTTTGAAACTATGAATCTCTTTTGAAAACTTTATGAACTTAATGTAATCTCCTTTGGATCTATGTTTTGAACTTGTAGTAATTTGTAATGCTTTTGCTAAATTATGTATGGTGTTACTTCTATATCTTGTGCATTGTTACACGGTACTGTTACTCCTCGTGTTTCCGCTTTAGCGGGGTGTGACAGGTTTGGTATCAGAGCCTAAGGTTATAGAGAATGCCGGTTTTTCCAAACAAAAACCCCAACTATAACCAACATTTTTCTTTATAATATTTTCTTAAAACTCCAAAAGTATTACCAATTAAACCAAACCAAGCATATTACTAGTATATCTAAACCATGTGTTGCATCATTAGACCTCAATTGGACATAGCCTGATCACCTATGTTTAATTTAGGTAAGATTATGCGAGACACGGAATAGGTATACTACGGTTATGTTCGATTTTTCTTTCCTGTTTAAACCTTTGGAAAGCAAACGTAGTGTGTGTGCATTGCATATCATAGGCATTCATGTTAGTAACTAAGTATACCTCCATTTTAGTCTTATCATTTCAAGGTTAACATGTTAGTGCATAATGTCAAAATAGCCTGTTTAAGGTGTTAGTTAAATCTAGTGGTCATTGTAAAGAGACACTAAGTACAGGATGGCAAAACTTGGGGTGTTACTATAGCTATTGTATGTATACAGTGGTTGTATCTTGATTTGTAATTGTTCATTCTGTCTGGGTTCAACCAAGATTCTGTGACATCGTAATTCGCTGCATATTTGTTATCCCTTTGTATACATGGTATTATTTAAATATATATATTATGCACAACTCTGGAAGTACAAGTAGAGTCGAACACGTATAAAAATATATAAATCTCTAAAGCAAAACTTTGCGAATAACGTAGAACCATGCCTCCGAGGAGAAACACTGACAACGTAGCTGAACGAGTAGCTCAAGAACTTAACGCGGCACTACCTAACCTCATTGCTCAAATCATCGCGGGTATCAATGCTGCTCAAGGAAACCCGGGAGGACAACCTACCAACAACAATCAAGAATGTAGCTACAAAACCTTCATGTCATGCCGTCCCAAGGAGTTCTTTGGGACAGAAGGTGCTGTTGGACTGTTATCCTGGATTGAAAGCATGGAGTCAGTGCTCCACATCAGCAAATGCTCACCTGGAAGCCAAGTTGAATATGCGTCATGCATGTTTCAGGGAAGAGCATTGACTTGGTGGAATAACCAGACTCAAACTCGAGGTCGCGAAGCTGCGTATAATCTTTCATGGGAGGAGTTGAAGAAATTGCTGATCGAATAGTACTGTCTAAAAGATGCATTTCAGAAATTGGAATCTGAATTCTGGAACCACGCCATGGTTGGAACTGACATCGAAAAGTACACTATCCGATTTCATGAGCTTGCAAGGCTAGTACCCCACATGGTTACCCCGGAAGAGAAAAGAGTGGACCGCTACATCTGGGGTTTAGCACCAGGAATTCGAGGGATGGTTACCTCAGAAAATCCATCAACCATTCAGGAGGCTGTGATCTTAGCTAACCACTTGACAAATGATGTGATTAGGTCAGACCGATCGTCGAAAGGGAAAGATGGTGGAAAAAGGAAGCAGGAAAACCAACCAAGGAACAGGGGCGGTGGTAACCCGGACAAGAAACAGGTGGTGGCGAAAAACTATGGTGTGGCTGCCCAAGGACCGAAGCAATACAACGGCACGCATCCAAAATGTAACAAGTGCAACTTTCACCATTCAGGAAATTGTCCGATGTGCGACAAGTGTAAACGGTCGGGCCACTATGCCAAGTACTGTAAGAGTGGTAATAGGAACAATGGGCAAAAAGCAGCATGCTTCGAGTGTGGAAGCCAGGACCATCTCAAGAACACTTGCCCTAGGCTGAATAGAGCTCCTAATAATAATGCTGGAAATCAAAGGGGCCCAGTGCGGGGACGGGCGTTCGTCATTGGAACTGAGGAAGCAAGGCAGGATCCGAACGCTGTGATAGGTACATTCCTCTTAAACAATCACTATGCGTCTGTGCTGTTTGACTCTGGAGCAGAAAGAAGTTTTGTCTCACTAGAGTTTAGGCCACTGAATAATTTAAAGTCATACAAACTAAAGGAGATCTATACTATCGAGTATGTTAATGGTCATAAATTTGAGACTAAGAACATAATTTTAGGTTATACCTTGAACTTAGCCGATAAGACATTTAATATTGACCTAATTCCGATTGAGCTGAAGAGTTTCAATGTGGTAATGGGTATGGACTGGCTTACCAAGGTCCGAGTAGAGATGGTTTGTTTTGAAAAGGTTATCCGAATACCTCTTCAAGATGGAGAAACTCTCGTTGTGCAAGGGGATAAACCCGAAAGAGATTTAAATTTGCGACGACCATGAAGATGCGTAGGTATTTGAATAAGGAGTGTCATGCATTCTTGGCTCACGTGTAGAAAAGAAATCGAAGGAGGAGCATAAGCAACATTTAGGGTATGTGTTGCAACCACGCAAGGAAGAGAAGCTGTACTCCAAATTCTCTAAGTGCAAGTTTTGGAACAGAGAAGTACACTTCCTCGGTCATGTAGTGAGCATAGAAGGGATCCATGTGGATCCAGCTAAAATCGAGGCAATTGAGAAATGAGTAGTCCCGGCGACTCCTATGGAAATCCGTCAATTTCTAGGATTGGATGGATACTACAGAAGGTCCATAGAAAATTTCTCAAAGTTCGCCAAGCCCTTGACAAAACTGACCCAAAAGATGAAGGAATGCGTTCGTGATATTGAAATAGAAAAGGCATTCCAAACGTTGAAGGAGAAGCTATGCAACTCGCCAATCCTATCATTGCCTGAAGGAACAAGAAATTTTGTGGTATATGGCGATGCGTCACACCAGAGATTCGGCTGCGTTCGGATGCAGAAGAATGAAGTAATTGAGTATACTTCCATGCATCTTAAGAAAAATGAGGTGAACTATACTATGCATGACTTGGAACAGGGAACAGTAGTCTTTGCACTTAAGATCCGGAGACATTACCTATAGAGTACCAGATGTACTGTGTTTACCGACCATAAGGGCCTCCAGCATGTACTCGAGCTGAAAATGCTCAACATGAGGCAGAGAAGGTGGATGGAGTTACTTAGAGACTATGATTGCGAAATGAAGCACCAAAAGCCGTCAGGGTTATTACTACAACCCGAAATACCCCAATGGAAATGGGAACATGTAACAATGGACTTCATCACTAAGATACCTTGAATTTCCAAAGGTCACGACTCATGTCGACCGAGTGACAAAATCCGCGCATTTCCTACCTATCCAAGAGGATTACAAAATGGAGAGAGTTGCTCAAAACTATATTGAAGAAATCATGTTGCGTCACGGAATGCCCATTTCAAATATCTCCGCCAAAGATAGTCGTTTTACTTCACGGTTTTGGCTATCAATGCAGAAGGCGTTGAGTACCCAACTAAACATGAGTATGGCTTATCACCCTTAAACAGACGGGAAAGTGAGCGAACAATTCAAACCTTAGAAGTTATACTACGAGTATGTGTACTAGACTTTGGAGGAAGCTGAGATGTACACTTACCCTTGATAGAATTCTCTTACAACAGTTACAACACTAGCATCAAATGTGCACCATTTGAGGCCTTGTATGGACAGAAATTTCGATCACCATTGTGTTGGCACAGAGTCGGTGAGAAGCACTTGACAAGGCCAGACAACATTCAGGAAGCTGTGGACAAAATCACAACCATAAGAGAACGACTCAAGGCAACCCAAATTATACATAACAGTTACGCTGACAATCGCGGAAAACCACTGGAATTTCGAATGGTGATAGAGTATTTCTGAGAGTATCACCTTGGGAAGGACATGTACGCTTTGGCAAGAAAGGCAAGCTAAGCCCAAAATCTTGAGATAAATAGGCCTGGTGGCTTACAAACTTGAATTGCCCAATGAGTTGGGTGGCATTCGTGACATATTTCATGTCTCCAACCTTAAGAAGTGTCTAGTAGATAACTCTCAGACCTTGCCCTTAGATGAGATTCGGATCGATGATCGATTACTATCTTTTAGTGAAGCACCCGCAGAAATCCTTAATAGAGGTACCAAACAATTAAGATGTGACAACATTCCCTTAGTTAAAGCCAACTGGAATTCTAAACATGGACCTAAGTACAGATAGGATTAGAAATATTTAATGAGACGAAAGTACCCGCACCGATTCTCGAGTGCTTTGTCACCCAATGGGACGAGTTGAATTTCGGGACGAAATTCATTTCAACGGTGGGATACTGTGACAACAGTCAAAATCTCAAGTCATTACCGCACTCGAATCTTAAACTACGCTTACAGCATTCCTTAAATCCTAGTGAAAATTCTAGGTTATGACTCCGTAGGCTTACCAAAGTCGTAGAAAGTCTAGGAGATTGCTTAGTGAGCCATGATGTGACAACCGTCAATTTAGGACTAGAATTTAGTGCCTAAACAAGTATTAATACATGTAATTAGTTCTGTGTTAGACTAATTAATGTATCAATTATTATATATATTGTTGAATATATATCTACACAGTGATGCGGTTTGTTTAAATCGTACGAGTTTCAAATCGAATGAACTTCGATACATTAAATACGGACGTTGGTGAACAATTTATTTAAGTAATACAAGGATGATTAATAACGTTATCGTATTTAAAAATATTATGTCAATAATATTTCGTATCCAGATCTTATCAAACAATTAATATTTACGCGAATCAGAATGTAACTTCGCAAACGAAACGAGACAATCCACCTTTTCTAATATAATTACTAAATGTTTAGTAAAATACTTCAACAAAAATACTGAATAATTATTCGTATTTTAGAAAGCATATTAAAACTTAGAAAATAAATATTTAACGTTTAAACGACGGAGACAACGAACATCGCACGGAGCGCAGTGCGCGAACTGAAAAAGGTGGGGATTTAACCTCCACCACCTTATCCCCTTTTCTTTCATTTTATTTTCTTTCTTCTCTCTCTTACTCCCTCCTCTTTCATTTTTCTCTCAAACAAACCCCAAACCACCATCAACGAAAATCGTAAAATAAACACGCTAAACGACCTCGGATCTTCAAGCCCTTTCGGAATAAAACGTTCACCACTTCGCGATCTACAATCCTATCTTTCCGGAATTTCATTTCGGCGATTTGTAAGTTTCCGACACAACTCCGAAAACTCTCGTTTTTAAGTTTTATAACTTGCTAGTTGTTTGTATAACCTTGTAATGTCCTAAAATGGGTTGGGTAAAAATATTATGTCGATCGATGGCCGGAAAATGCATTTTTGAGGTTGAAACTCCGATCAGACTCCGTACGTCGCATTTGGCCTGGAGCAAATGCGACGCAGCGACTTACGTCGCACTATAACCCCAACGTCGCATATAGCGACGTAGCCTATTATGTCGCATTGAATTGCGACGTCGCACTTAGCGACGCAGACCCTTACGTCGCAGAAATCAATTACGTCGCCTATAGCGACGCCACGTACAACGTCGCATTAAATTGCGAACGTCGCACATAGCGACGCCGTGCCCAACGTCGCAGTCCGGATCTGCGACGTCGCACCCAACGTCGCACAAACCAGAACCTCAAAAACACAGATTTTTACTAAGTGTCGAGGCTCGAAATTTTATCACTTGATTTCACCCAAATTCAAGTCCGGATGCGTTTTTCCTTAAAACAATATAGTAGAAATAAAAATTTTCCAAGCTGACCTGGCAGCTCGACCCCAGCCAGGGGCTCTGCCCCTTGGACCCCGCCAGGGGCTGCCGCCCCTTGGACCCCGCTAACCAGGGGCGCTGCCCCCGGACCCCCGTACTTAGATTCCGTAAGCACATGTTTCACCAAGTGTCAAACTTGTACAACTTCAAAACAATTATACGATACAACTTTTCAAACATAATGGAATTTGTGTTTTTAAGTGTAACGCTTCGAAATCAATGTGATAACATGAAGACTATTATTACAATTAATCACCAACGGACCGTACGCGTTTTCAAAACATACTTCAATTCAATCAAACAAGTCGTTGTAACTTGTATCAATTCAATCAAACAAGTCGTTGTAACTTGTATCAAGTCAATCAAACAAGTCGTAGTAACTTGTAACTATACAAACAACCAAATCGGGGTAATTTGGACATCAAGTTAAGCAAACAATTTCAATGGTAGTCTTTCGAGATAACGGTACCATTAATAACAATTCAAGTGTCGTGGACACATTCAGGTTTCAAGACTTTGGACACCAAATTACAGCTAATTACCTCAAGTTTATTAAATTAAACACTTCAAGAATCAGGTGAGTTTCATGGCCCCATTTTCACTACTTTTACTAGGGGTGTGATATTACTACTTCATTTTGTTTTACAAGTAGAACGCAAGTGCCAAACTTCAAATACTACATGAGTTTCAAGCTAATCAATTTAAAGTCCTCCATAGCATAGTCTCTAGTATTTATAGCGTGAATGTTAGTATATGATATCATATAGGATTGACAATCCTCATCCGGGTTAGCACGCACTAACCGGTCAAACGGATGTATTAGCATTTGGGAAGACGAGTGTGGATTAGACACTCGTAGGAGGCATTTCAAGTTAGGTTTCCTTAATTGGGCCTGACAAATCAAGTTAAGCTCAGACTATGTGCTCATGGACAGTATAACTTTTATTTTGCTTAATTGCATTTTAAATTCAATATAAATCTTGCGGTTCTTACATCTATACATTGGCATACAAACCTGTGAGCTCACCAGCGTTTTCGCTGACCCATTTTAGTATTTATCACAGGTACCCCGCAGTAGGTTGGATGCACAAGCATGAACTATTAGCTCGAGTCTGCATTCATACAACTAGAGATTTGATTGCATTATTATATTTTGTAAAAGTAATTATGCTATGAAATCTCTCAATTTCAGAAATCGAGCTAATGTAACAATATTTTGATGTAAACATTTACTTTATCTATACAAGTTTAAAACGACGCATATAGTGGTCGTTCATTATATCTTATGTGCTTTGTATATTGATTAGTGACACCCAAATCAAGCGTCCGCAAATCATTAAATTTGGGGGTGCCACAGATTGGTATCAAAGCCTAAGGTTATAGTGAACTAGGTTGCATTTAGTGGACCTAGACTATGACCGTTAGGCAGTATTCCCTATTAGGTATAACCAGTTCAGAGATTACAGCATACGAATTTAATTTAACATAGCCTGATCAACTATGTACAATTAAACAAAGATGATGTAAGATCTGAAGGAAGTTATGGCTGAACAGGATACACTAGTTGACTCTGACCTCGAGAGAAACGGGACTCAAAACATGTCTTTGCTAGACACACAATAGGTTATTATGTGATATATATATATATATACATGAATAGACCTCATTACAACTTTAGGCTATATTATATTATATGAATATTGGCCTCTTTCTCTCTAACGTTTTATCTCGGAATGACAAACACACCACCAAATTCATCGCACTCGGACGAGTATCTCACTTCCTTTCTTTGTTCTTTCTTACTCAGTATCATGCCTCCTCGTCGTCAAATTACCCTTAGCGAAGCTGAGATCGCGGGAATAATTGCCCGCAGTGTGACCGAAGCCTTGGCTACCCGAACACCACCCGGTAGCGAGGACACAGCAACCAATACTCCACCACCAAAACCTTGCTCCTATAAGGACTTTCTTAGCTGTAAACCGCTATACTTCAAGGGCACGGAAGGTGCCATTGGCTTAATCCGTTGGATTGAGCGCATGGAATCTGTTTTCAGTCTCTGCGATTGCACTGAGAACAACAAGGTCAAATTCGCTGCTTACACCTTTCAGGAAGGTGCACTCACGTGGTGGAAAACCCACGCAAACTCCGTAGGTCTTGAAGTTGCAAATCGACTTCCTTGGGCCGAACTGAAGAAGAAGCTGACAGAAAAGTACTGTCGTGAAGAGGAATTACACAGGCTGGAAGAAGAATTCTGGCACCTGACGGTGCAAGGAAATGATGTTGCTGAATATACCACCAAGTTTCAGCAGTTTGCCTTATTATGCCCGGGTTTGGTCGAACCAGAAAGTAAGGGCATTAAGAGATACATTCGTGGACTTCCCGAGAACATCCAGGGCAACGTCGCCTCATCCAAACCAACTACTACTGAGAGTGCCATTCGATTGGCCCACGAACTCATGGCTCTAGTTGTCAGCCGTGAGACCTCCAACACCTCATCCTCCAACAACAACAAACGCAAATCCACTGAACACCACCACAACTCAAACAAGAAAAACAACGCCATCCAAGTCTACACCTCAAACTCTGAAACCACCCGCAGCTACACCGGGGACAGACCTTATTGTCCCAAGTGTAACTATCACCACTTTGGTCAGTGCAATACCCCTTGCAACAACTGCAGGAGGTACGGGCATTCGACTAAGGATTGCCGAGCTCCCAGATCCAACAACAACCCATCTGACAAAAATGCCCGACAACCTAAGTCCTGCTACGAATGTGGAAACCCAGGACACTTTAGGGATTCTTGCCCAAAATTGAAGAACAAGGGCAACAACAACAACCACCGCAACAACAACAACGCCAAAAGTAGCGCCTTCGTGATCAACTCAGGGGACGCCCGTCAGGACCCGAATGTGGTCACGGGTATGTTCCTCCTCAACAATTTAACTGCTTCCATTCTGTTTGATACTGGTGCCGATAGGAGTTTTATTTCCGATGAATTTTGCCCTCTGCTTGACATTACACCTGTTGCTTTAGACGTTAAGTACACCGTAGAGCTAGCAAATGTCAAGTTGATAGAAACCAATAGTGTGATACCTAATTGCACCTTAAATCTAGCCGACGAAACCTTCTCCATAGATCTTATGCCTGTTGAGATAGGAAGTTTCGATGTCATCGTAGGCATGGACTGGTTATCCAAACATCACGCCGAAATCATTTGCCATGACAAAATTGTTCGCATACCTCTCGCCGTCGGTAGAACCCTGATCATACAGGGGGAGACCGGTGGGATGAGGCTTAACATCATCTCTTGTCTTAAGACCCGGAAATTTCTGAGAAAGGGTTATCCATCAATCCTCGCGCACATCATGGAGAAAAAGTCAGAGGAGAAGCAACTTGAGGATGTTCCAATTGTTCGAGACTTTCCAGAAGTCTTTCCTGAAGAACTGCCTGGTCTACCACCACCAAGACAGGTTGAGTTCTCAATCGATCTTGTACCAGGTGCTGCGCCTGTGGCCCGAGCACCATACCGTTTAGCTCCATCCGAACTTCAGGAGCTGTCCACCCAGTTACAGGAACTCCTGGAACGAGGGTTTATCAGGCCGAGTTCTTCACCTTGGGGAGCTCCGGTCCTATTTGTTAAGAAGAAAGATGGTTCTTTTCGAATGTGTATCGACTATCGAGAGTTGAACAAGTTAACTGTCAAGAACCGGTATCCACTCCCTCGAATCGATGACCTGTTCGACCAACTTCAAGGGTCGAGTTGTTATTCAAAGATTGATCTCCGATCCGGTTATCACCAATTGCGTGTTCGCGATGCCGATATTCCAAAAACGCTTTCAGAACTCGTTACGGGCATTACGAATTCCAAGTGATGCCATTCGGCCTAACCAATGCACCGGCTGTATTCATGGACCTTATGAATCGGGTGTGTAAACCTTACCTTGATAAGTTTGTCATTGTCTTCATCGATGACATCCTCATATATTCACGAAGCAAAGAAGAGCATGCGCAACACCTCAGAACCATCCTTGAACTACTTAAACACGAGGAGCTCTATGCCAAGTTCTCTAAGTGTGAGTTCTGGATCAAAACCGTTCAATTCCTTGGTCACGTGATTGACAGTCAGGGAATTCACGTTGACCCGTCAAAAATCGAGGCTATCAAAGACTGGCAATCGCCAACCACTCCGACCGAAGTACGGCAGTTTTTAGGACTGGCCGGATACTATCGACGATTCATTGAAAATTTCTCCAAGATAGCCATACCACTTACAACGCTGACCCAGAAAGACAAAAAGTTTGACTGGACTGATAAACAAGAATCGGCATTCCGACTCTTAAAGCAAAAGTTTTGCAGTGCTCCTATTCTATCATTACCCGAAGGCACCGATGACTTCGTGGTATACTGTGATGCTTCTCATCAAGGTCTCGGTTGTGTGCTCATGCAACGAGACAAAGTCATAGCTTATGCTTCCCGACAGCTCAAGATTCATGAAAAGAATTACACCACCCACGACCTCGAGCTAGGAGCTGTCGTTTTTGCCCTCAAAATCTGGAGACATTACCTTTATGGTACCAGATGTACAATCTTTACCGACCATAAAAGCCTTCAACACATATTCGATCAGAAGGATCTTAACATGAGGCAACGTCGATGGGTCGAGTTGCTTACGGATTACGACTGCGAACTCAAATATCATCCAGGCAAAGCAAATGTTGTTGCTGACGCCCTCAGTCGAAAAGAGCGAGTGAAACCACTTCGGGTTCGAGCCCTTAGTATGACCATTCACAACAATTTAAACATTCAAATTCTCACTGCTCAACTCGAAGCCTTAAAACCCGAAAATGTCAAAGATGAAGCCTTGCGGGGCATGGATAAACAATTCGAAATCAGACCTAACGGAATTAGGTATTTCTCAAACCGAATTTGGTTGCCTAAATTTGGGAACCTACGAGACTTGGTGATGGATGAAGCTCACAAGTCTAAATATTCTATCCACCCGGGGTCCGATAAAATGTACCACGGTATCAAGGACTTCTACTGGTGGCCGAACATGAAATCTGAAATCGCCACCTATGTCAGCAAATGCCTTACTTGCTCCAAAGTCAAAATCGAATATCAAAAACCTTCCGGTTTACTTCAACAACCCAGTCTTCCTGAATGGAAATGGGAACAAATTGCCATGGATTTCATAACCAAACTACCCAAGTCATCGAGCGGTTGCGATACCATTTGGGTGATCGTGGATCGTCTCACAAAGTCTGCTCACTTCCTGGCAATCAAGGAATCCGACAAAATGGAACGCCTCACCAGAATCTACCTGAAGGAAATCGTGACCAAACACGGCGTTCCAATCTCAATTATCTCCGATAGAGATAGTCGTTTCACTTCACAATTTTGGCAATCACTTCAAAAATCTCTGGGTACTCGACTTGATATGAGTACCGCATACCATCCTCAAACCGACGGCCAAAGTGAACGAACCATTCAAACACTGGAAGACATGCTACGGGCCTGCGTAGTAGACTTCGGTGTAAACTGGGAAAAACACCTACCATTGTGCGAGTTCTCGTACAACAAGAGTTATCATACCATCATCAAAGCTGCACCGTTCGAGGCACTGTACGGTCGTAAGTGCCGGTCACCTATCTGTTGGACCGAGGTTGGGGATAGCCAACTCACAGGTCCAGAAATTATTCACGAGACGACCGAGAGGATCGTCGAAATTCAAAACAAGCTCAAGGCCGCTCGTGATCGTCAGAAAAGTTATGCTGACGTGAGACGCAAACCACTCGAGTTCCAAGTTGGGGATCGAGTACTACTCAAAGTATCGCCTTGGAAAGGCGTAATCCGATTTGGTAAACGAGGGAAGTTGAACCCCAGATACATTGGACCATTCGAGATTCTTGAAAGGATTGGTCCAGTGGCATATCGATTGCAGCTGCCACCTGAACTCCGCAGCGTGCATCCCACTTTTCATGTTTCAAATCTGAAGAAGTGTCTGTCTGATGAGACACTTATCATTCCACTCGACGAAATTCGAGTTGACGAGAAACTTCACTTCGTTGAGGAACCCGCCGAAATCATGGACCGTGAGGTCAAACAACTTAAACAAAGTCGTATTCCCATCGTCAAAGTTAGGTGGAATTCGCGGCGCGGTCCGGAATTCACCTGGGAACGGGAAGACCAAATGCGACTCAAGTATCCTCAACTTTTCAATGACACCACCTCAAACACGACTTCAACATAAATTTCTGGACGAAATTCTTCTAACAGGGGGAGAATGTGACAACCGTCAATTTAGGACTAGAATTTAGTGCCTAAACTAGTATTAATACATGTAATTAGTTCTGTGTTAGGCTAATTAATGTATCAATTATTATATATATTGTTGAATATATATCTACACAGTGATGCGGTTTGTTTAAATCGTACGAGTTTCAAATCGAATGAACTTCGATACATTAAATACGGACGTTGGTGAACAATTTATTTAAGTAATACAAGGATGATTAATAACGTTATCGTATTTAAAAATATTATGTCAATAATGATTCGTATCCAGATCTTATCAAACAATTAATATTTACGCGAATCAGAATGTAACTTCGCAAACGAAACGAGACAATCCACCTTTTCTAATATAATTACTAAATGTTTAGTAAAATACTTCAACAAAAATACGGAATAATTATTCGTATTTTAGAAAGCATATTAAAACTTAGAAAATAAATATTCAACGTTTAAACGACGGAGACAACGAACATCGCACGGAGCGCAGTGCGCGAACTGAAAAAGGTGGGGATTTAACCTCCACCACCTTATCCCCTTTTCTTTCATTTTATTTTCTTTCTTCTCTCTCTTACTCCCTCCTCTTTCATTTTTCTCTCAAACAAACCCCAAACCACCATCAACGAAAATCGTAAAATAAACACGCTAAACGACCTCGGATCTTCAAGCCCTTTCGGAATAAAACGTTCACCACTTCGCGATCTACAATCCTATCTTTCCGGAATTTCATTTCGGCGATTTGTAAGTTTCCGACACAACTCCGAAAACTCTCGTTTTTAAGTTTTATAACTTGCTAGTTGTTTGTATAACCTTGTAATGTCCTAAAATGGGTTGGGTAAAAATATTATGTCGATCGATGGCCGGAAAATGCATTTTTGAGGTTGAAACTCCGATCAGACTCCGTACGTCGCATTTGGCCTGGAGCAAATGCGACGCAGCGACTTACGTCGCACTATAACCCCAACGTCGCATATAGCGACGTAGCCTATTATGTCGCATTGAATTGCGACGTCGCACTTAGCGACGCAGACCCTTACGTCGCAGAAATCAATTACGTCGCCTATAGCGACGCCACGTACAACGTCGCATTAAATTGCGAACGTCGCACATAGCGACGCCGTGCCCAACGTCGCAGTCCGGATCTGCGACGTCGCACCCAACGTCGCACAAACCAGAACCTCAAAAACACAGATTTTTACTAAGTGTCGAGGCTCGAAATTTTATCACTTGATTTCACCCAAATTCAAGTCCGGATGCGTTTTTCCTTAAAACAATATAGTAGAAATAAAAATTTTCCAAGCTGACCTGGCAGCTCGACCCCAGCCAGGGGCTCTGCCCCTTGGACCCCGCCAGGGGCTGCCGCCCCTTGGACCCCGCTAACCAGGGGCGCTGCCCCCGGACCCCCGTACTTAGATTCCGTAAGCACATGTTTCACCAAGTGTCAAACTTGTACAACTTCAAAACAATTATACGATACAACTTTTCAAACATAATGGAATTTGTGTTTTTAAGTGTAACGCTTCGAAATCAATGTGATAACATGAAGACTATTATTACAATTAATCACCAACGGACCGTACGCGTTTTCAAAACATACTTCAATTCAATCAAACAAGTCGTTGTAACTTGTATCAATTCAATCAAACAAGTCGTTGTAACTTGTATCAAGTCAATCAAACAAGTCGTAGTAACTTGTAACTATACAAACAACCAAATCGGGGTAATTTGGACATCAAGTTAAGCAAACAATTTCAATGGTAGTCTTTCGAGATAACGGTACCATTAATAACAATTCAAGTGTCGTGGATACATTCAGGTTTCAAGACTTTGGACACCAAATTACAGCTAATTACCTCAAGTTTATTAAATTAAACACTTCAAGAATCAGGTGAGTTTCATGGCCCCATTTTCACTACTTTTACTAGGGGTGTGATATTACTACTTCATTTTGTTTTACAAGTAGAACGCAAGTGCCAAACTTCAAATACTACATGAGTTTCAAGCTAATCAATTTAAAGTCCTCCATAGCATAGTCTCTAGTATTTATAGCGTGAATGTTAGTATATGATATCATATAGGATTGACAATCCTCATCCGGGTTAGCACGCACTAACCGGTCAAACGGATGTATTAGCATTTGGGAAGACGAGTGTGGATTAGACACTCGTAGGAGGCATTTCAAGTTAGGTTTCCTTAATTGGGCCTGACAAATCAAGTTAAGCTCAGACTATGTGCTCATGGACAGTATAACTTTTATTTTGCTTAATTGCATTTTAAATTCAATATAAATCTTGCGGTTCTTACATCTATACATTGGCATACAAACCTGTGAGCTCACCAGCGTTTTCGCTGACCCATTTTAGTATTTATCACAGGTACCCCGCAGTAGGTTGGATGCACAAGCATGAACTATTAGCTCGAGTCTGCATTCATACAACTAGAGATTTGATTGCATTATTATATTTTGTAAAAGTAATTATGCTATGAAATCTCTCAATTTCAGAAATCGAGCTAATGTAACAATATTTTGATGTAAACATTTACTTTATCTATACAAGTTTAAAACGACGCATATAGTGGTCGTTCATTATATCTTATGTGCTTTGTATATTGATTAGTGACACCCAAATCAAGCGTCCGCAAATCATTAAATTTGGGGGTGCCACTCATGAGTTCTTTTAGATATGCTAAATTAGGTTACTAAGTGCCAAATTAAACAATGAAAAATCTACCTCTTTATGCTTTCATAAAATCCTTAATGAATCGCAAAACCGAAATCCCCGTGACTCGACAACGTAGATTTAATCGGATAAATTATTCGTGAACATCAAACTTAGATAAATTAAATGTCCAATAATTATATTCAAGAACTTAGAAATATAAAATCTAAATCTCATACTTGTCATAAATATATATCTATCAAATTTCAAAATCAGGATTTATATAAATTCCGTAATTCCTTGGTTAAATCAATTAAGTATTTAACTAGTAACATTTGAACAAATATCATGTATAATTAATCTTTAACATGATTAAATCATAATTAGAAGTATCATTTTGAATTCTAGAGATCAATTCTTATTTAGCAAATAATAATCACAAATACCTCAAAAATAACCTTTAAATTGTATAAAAACTTATACACACCTTATAAAAATTAATCCTTACATTATCATATATAAATATTTCAACCTCCAAAATAATTATTCCACTCCTTTTTCCCTTCCCAAAATCGTCCTCCCCCCTCCCCCATTCATTTTTCTTAATTCCAACACAATCTATCAATTATTCATTCACACAATCCATTATCTCTCAACCTTCTCACTTCCTTTTCTCTCTCATTTTCTTTCAAATTTGAACCAGAAAATCAGCCCTTAAGTCACCACAAATCTAGTGATTCAAGGTGTTCTTAAAGATCTTCAAGTAAAACAAAGGTATTCTACATCATCCACACTTGTAATCTTTCATTTTCTTGCATTTTTTCTTCATAAAATTAAGATTTTATGCCTTTTTCATGGCTAAAATCCTCATGCAAGCCTTGATGTTTGTAGGTTATCTCCTTTCACATCCTTATGTGTTAAAAGAAAGAGTAACCCATGATCAAACCGAAAATCAAGTGAAAAATCGAATTGTTTCTTGTAATCTTGTTAGATCTTGTTCATCTTTTGTAAAAATCTTGTTTATAAGTTAATAATCATCTCTAACACATCAAGGATGTATTTCAACACCATGCATGTGTTAGAACATGGATTTAAAGGTCAAAGGATCAAGAACCACTTTTATTTAATGCTTAATGTTTTTCATTTTGAAGAAAACATCATTTTGAGGCATGTTTAGTTGTTGTCCAGAAAGTTTCATCTATTTCAACGATTTTTATAAAAATCATTTCTTCATGAAAATGGACGTTTTTATAGTCAAAAATAAAGTTCTGGAAATAATCTTTCCAACCATATAAGCCTCATGTTCATATGGGTTCATTTGATATTTTTAATAATTTTTGTGAGTAAAGATGTATAAGCTGTTAGGTTAGGTCAGAAACTTTTCTCTCAATGTTTTAATCATAACTGGAGCATTACAACTCCAAATGACTTGAAAACAACGCCAAAAGTTTACAAATTTCATTGGTTACAACTTTCAAGAAGACCATTTTTATTGATTCCATGTACATTTTGCTCAGAAATAATGATTGCATGCATGTGTTTAAATCTGACTCCAAAAGATAAAAGTAAAATCTAAAAATATTTGGACTTCTCTATTGGTTCTGTAAAAATTACACAAAGTAGATAATATATTGTAGAACATCTGTGATTTTTCCCTTATTTGAATTAGGAGAAGAAGTATTTTTAATAAATCCAACAAACATGTGTAATTTTCTGGAAATAAGAAAATGGACTGATTTTTGGTAAAAGTTGAAACCGACACTTGCGGACTTGCTATTTAAGGAATAACTAAGTTTTTATGATTTATGAACATGTTTAAGGTTTGGGTATAATTCTCGGGTCAAACCAAGAAGATTTGACCGAGTCAACAAAAACGGGTCTCGGTCTCGAAAACGGGAAACTTACTATTTTTGAAAAGAATGCTAACAAGAAGGGTGTGGGGTGTCTTATGAATGAATTTATCGGTTTATGTGTTGTTAATTATAAATTGTGAAGAACCAATATTCCAACACTCAAAACACCATGAAATTTGGACACTAACAATCATGCGACATTATATGACTTATATAAAAAAATTCGACAATTTAAGAATGTTGTATGCTTATGTATTCAATTAGTAATCAAACGTGATATTGGACGTTAACAAACTACAAAGCAAAAACTAATTATATTGGCACTTGGTAATCTAAATACTTAACTAAGCAATCTTAACAAACCAATTTACCGAGAATCTAACTAGAGACCTCGTGTTCATAGGACTTGGATAGGAGTCATACTCGACAAGCACACGTGTTACATCCATCGATTCACGCTTACGCTCAACAGTGAGTTTTCACAGCCCCTTTTTCACTTGTTTAATATTTTGGGGTGAAAAGCATGATTCTAAATTTTTACTAAATTGGTTGTACTTTCATTAACTTATTAAATTTTTGCCATGCTACTTATGCGAATTGGTGTGTATATTATTGTTATGTTTGAGTACTATCGTGCTAAAGTCCCCGGAAATACCTTTACACTACTTATTAACTCGTTATCGAGCCGTTGATATTTATGGATAGCGCTATTTAGGAGGAAACCACTCCTCACTTACACTGGTCGTGAGTGCATAGTATTACAGTACTCATGTTACCGATAGAACATGGAGCTTGGGGCATGTGTCGGTTGAATCGGTTTAGTAGTGGCCTCAATTGCATTAACACTCTTATATACTACCTTTCATATTCGCAACTATTATAACAAATCTTTTTATTCATGTCATTTATAAAGCTTTTAATTTGTTTGTTTGTAACACTAAACCTGTGTACTCACCAACTATGACCATAGTTGACCCTTTTGTTTTATCATGCTTTTCAGGAGAACGACAGTAAGGTGCATTCTAGGAGTATATTAGTATGGATGCATGTTCACACGCATTTGCTTTGTTTTGAAACTATGAATCTCTTTTGAAAACTTTATGAACTTAATGTAATCTCCTTTGGATCTATGTTTTGAACTTGTAGTAATTTGTAATGCTTTTGCTAAATTATGTATGGTGTTACTTCTATATCTTGTGCATTGTTACCCGGTACTGTTACTCCTCGTGTTTCTGCTTTAGCAGGGTGTGACATTGGTTAATGAAGTCGGTTCTCATTTCCCGACTTTACCAAATTGATATGTTCCTTTAAAATTGAGGGAAAACTCATGTACTCCACATCTTATGCAAATTCACAAGACACAAATTATACCAACAAAAGTTGTGATTAATCCTTGTTCAAGTTCTTGATTCATCATCATCATCCACCTAATAATCTTTAAAATAAGGTAAGTGTTCTTGTGGTTCTTGTTAATGACCTAATTGTTGAACTTAGGTGAATTATGAAATTGAAACTTGAGTGGTTGTTGCTTGATATATATGATGTTACTTGCTGATTTTATATGTTAATAAGCTAGACTACATAGTGTTTTTCATAAGTAGTTGTGAAGTTGAATAACTTAATTAGATTGTAAAGTGAGTATGTAAATTGGGTGTAAATTGATGTTATGATTGTGAATAGGAGATGCTAGTGATTTAAATGGATTGTTATGTGCTTTGAATTAGATCATTTGAAGTTTAGAACAGAATTTGTATGCTGGAAATGAAGGAATTAGTAGTTTAGTTTGTGCAGCAGCTGTAGCAGCAGGTTCAGGGCAAAATTCGCCGATACAGATCGCGCTGCGATCTGTCTGTATTGCGACGCGATCTTGGCTTAATCGCAACGCGATTCCATCTTGTTGCGACGCGATCTAGGGTTAAATAGCGACGCGATCCTTGTGTATTGCGCCGCGATTAGGGTCTGCACATATCAGATTATACTTTTGTTTATGTATAGCTGATTGTTGTAATATATAGGCTTTATAGCAACCTGTAGGATAATGATTTGGAACTTGTAATTGGGTTTAACATATATAATGATCTTGTTATAGCGCAAGTACATGTAAAGCTAATTGTTATATGCTTGATTTGTAATGTGGCAAGTTGATACTATGTGATCATGTTAACTTAATGGAAGTGAGAATTGAATTCAGTTACTAACTAAATTGCTTTGTGGTGTTTACAGATACACCGAAGACTCAGTGAGTTAGTCAGCTGAGTAAGTGGATCGAAGTTGACAGGTGAATTGACTTGGAACTTCAGTGTGATTTGGTTGTGACATATTGGTTACAACGATATAAATATAGTGATTGTTGATTATATTGCTGAGATATATATATATAATTGTGATGTGTTGCCTTTGTGCATTCTGGTGAATCGGAGGTCAACAATTGTTGGACTGATTGCTACAGGTTAGTCAATGTGAGATTTGTAATCATGTGTTGAGAATGGAACACATATTGATTAAAGGTAGCAATCAGTTATCGGTAAAATCACTGTATTGGCCTGCAGTGATTGTAAGTGTTGCTTGGTGGGCCACCGCGGTCTGAGGGCTCCACAAGGACCACCGATCCCCTTGGTGATGTTGTGTCAAAGTGATATTGTTGATAATTGATATTGTTATAGCTAAGTCAAACTGTTTGTAACAGGTTTATTCACTTAGTCCCATTTCGACAATATGACGATATCATCGTTCAGCAAACCCATTATGCTCGGGTGTATGTGGAGGAGAAGTAAGCTGTGAGACACCATTAATTGATAGATTATCAGAGAGCGCTTGATATTCCCCTCCATTGTCAGAATAAATCATTTTAATGGGCCTAGCAAAGTGTTTATCAACTAAAGCTTTAAATCTTATGAAGACCTCTTTAGTGTCTGACTTCTTTTTGAGAGGATAGAACCATACAAATCTGCTAAAATGGTCCACAAGGATAATGTAATATTTGTACCCATCAAATGAATAAACAGGAGAAGTCCAAAGATCAGTGTATAAAAGATCAAGCAGAGATTGCGAAGTTAAAGTATTTTTATTAAATGGAAGTTTATGGCTTTTATTACACTGACAAGCATTACAATTGAAAGAGTAATCATTGGAAACATTAAGCTGGAAAGACGAAACAATGGACTTAAAAATTGCTAAAGATGGATGGCCTAAGCGATGATGCCAATCAATTGCAGAAGCTTTAACACTAGAATAAGCGACGATGGAGGATGATAACTCATATATGCCATCTTTAGTTGGTCCGTGAGAAGAGATGTCCCTGTGAGTCGATCCTTCACAAGATAAAAATCAGAGGTAAAGATAATTAGCAGATTATTGTCTTTACATAATTGATAAATGGAGAGAATGTTACGATGCATATTAGGGACATAAAGGACATTAGAGAGTGAAAGAGACTTTGAGGAAGTAGGAAGTAGAGAAGAACCTATGTGAGTTATAGGAAGCCCCTTACCATCTCCGATTACAATTTCATCAGTACCATTATAAGGATGATGCAGTGAGAGATTAGCAAGATCGTGAGTTACATGATGAGATGCTCCTGAGTCAAGTAGCCACTGGGTTGGTTGAGGAGAAGCAGTGATAATAGCAAAATGTGCTTGAGGTGCATTGGACCTGTAAGTAGGATACGGGGGAGGACGAATAGCAGGGTGGTGTTCTGCAAAAACATGACATTTTTGAAGTGAATGTCCTTTGGTGTGGCACCATTGGCACTTGCCTAGGAATGGTCGTGTGCCGGTGGAGGAGGACGAAGTTGTATGTTGAGAGGATGATTATGAATTGGACCTCTGCAAGCCGGAGTTCTGGACTGGTTATCGTTGTTGTTGCGAGGAAGAGTGTGCAGTGCGAGTGAAGGTAAGGTTAGCAGTAGCAGGTAAGGCACCAAGGATAGGCTGATTTTTTATTGTGAGTTCTCGATTTATAAGCTTTTCATGAAGTTCAGCAAACGTGATAGGTGTATCACGAGCATTAACAGCTTCAATAACTCCTTGGTACGAGTCATCCAAACCCTCTAACACACGATCAGTTATGTCTTCCTGCTGAACTGGTGCCCCAAGAAGAGCTAGGTGATCGGTTCAAGCTTTGATAGAGTGCATAAACTCGGTAATTGATTGAGGGCCTTTGGTAATGCTTTTGAGCCGCATTTTAAGCTGCTTGATATGGCCACGAGATGAGCTCGCGAATGTATGAGTGTTACGCTAGAAATGGTCGTTCGCGAAGCGGGCACAACAGTGGGTTGTTTTAAATTTATAGAGCTGGGGATATCCTAAGCTAATACTACTTTCAGCCCTAATTAGGTTACTAGGGTAGTAAGCGGTATGTTGACTCAGGTGTCGTTCTTACACTACAACGGGCATGGGATCTTAGGCGTTCTAATTATCTTTTGTAATCTAGCTAGGTTTTAAAATAAGAGTTGGTTTGATTTGGTTTTATAACTAATCTACGGAAAATAAATGCAGAAAAGGAAAAGATGTTTGTACGGAGGCTCGGAGAACAGTGGATACGAGAGTGTTTACTTTGATGCTGGTATATGCTTTGGATAGTAGTTATGGGTGTTAAAGCCACTAGTTATGATGATTAATCCGTTGAGTAACCGGAACTTAAATTAACACGAAGTATTATACCTACGGCAGTTCCTTAGCTTATCCCGCGTATTTAAACGTTATACGAAGTACTGTGCCGTTTTATGGTTTTTCCTTAGCATTGATTCAAATTACCAATTTGCTCATTGGATACCCTATATTATTAATGATGTATAATTACGATCCTATCAGATATCTAACGTAAAGGTCTCTACAATCTGATAAATAATATGTCACATGCATAGAAATTATATAGTGTCAGATACACCGGAAGTTCTCCCAAATGTACTGATCAATTCAATCAACAGTTATTCTCTAATCCTATTCCCCAATCTCTGACAAATGTGTGTCGGTATCATGGCACGAATTGTTGAATAAACAATAATGTGAACAGGAGTTACCCTACGGAATAGGTTGGATTAACTTGTCTAACGGTTTATTGAATTGTTCATCATCAATCATATAAATCACCTTAACTATTACATGCATATCACTCTACTGTATAAACATCAACTTATATCTGAAAACCCTAATCATGCAGTTACATATAGTAATCGGAGGTTCAGTTCTAGCATGCAGCATTCCTAAGGCAACAATCAAACAAGAACATGCAATAGAAAGGCACACAGATAACTATTCCTATTTCATACTGTATCACATAACCAGATAATTGGATCATAAATATCCCGAAAGGTCTCTCAAAGATATTCAATATATGAGCTTGAATCTAACCTATCTCTAATCCTATGCTCCGCATCTCTTATGATATAGTTTCAATCTAGAGAATACAGCCATGTCGAGTTCAAATGCTTCATCATACATAGAATAGGTAGATTACGTACCACTAATAACTGGCCAGGTTTTAGCAGGAAGTTTCTAACCACATCATAAGTTGGATAGGTAAACAATTGAGATTCAATTCACAAATTCAGATACAGTTTAATACTCACACAGACAGAGTAACAGTATGTTTACAATTGGGATCATTATTTCCACAACGGATTGTGCCCACGACTTTCATAGCTTCCACGTTCCGTACTACACACATTCGTGATGATTCCGGCGCTATACAAATGAAAGCCGTATAACGTTACCTCCGTTGTTTCATAATGGTGATATCCCAATTGCATATTAAATCATAACTACTTAAGCATAACCATTATCATAGCAAACACAGATTTGTCTAGCCTAGCATGGCATCTCTAGCAATCAATACAACGCAAACATAATATAAGCAAATCATATTTACGAAATAAAGAAAGAGATATAAATATAACCTGAATATTTATTACAGACAAATCTTCGTGACCAAAGTCTCGGAGTGACTCCGTACAGACGCTACAACTACCGCTACGCTAACTAGCTGCTCTTTCTATTTCTCCTCTAACTCCTAAGAGTAGTGCTAGAGAGAGAGAGAGTGTGTGAGAGAGAGAAAGTGAAAATTCTATGAAAGAATTGGTGTGTGAAATGAGGATGGAGAGGTCACTATTTATAGGCAAGCCATGGATCAAAGTGTACAAGCACACAAGCACACGTACAAGCAAACGAAGCAAGACGGAGGCCATGTGTGACCAAAAGAGGCCGTGTACGGCTCTATACAGGCCGTGTACGGCTCTGTACAGGCCGTGTACGGCCCTGTACAGGCCGTGTACGGCCCTGGGGTGGCCGTGTGCTAGGCCGTGTGATTTTTCTGACTTTTCTCGCATCTTCGGAAGGCCGTATCTTCTCCGTTTCACGTCCGTTTGACTTGATTCTTTCGCCTACGGCTTCGTAATTCCGTTACGCTTCTAATGATGCCAATTTAATAGAAATTGGATGTGTGGGGCCCATGCATGTCCAGAATACGTTTTGTAGCTTTCGGCTGCACTGTAACTTGCATAACTTTTTCGTCCTTGATCCGTTTTGAGCAATCCTTATATCCACGTTCCCGTAATATCCATAGCTACAAAATAAGGTAAATGTGAGGTCTTGGTATGGAGTTTACAGTAGATTTAGGGATTGGCTCAATTTGGTGCCCATTTCAGTGTATTTTCAGCCCTTTTCGTATAGTTTTGGAAAGTCCGTCAAGTTTTCACCTTTATAACAAAATATGATAAATAATGATGTTTTAAGAATGATTTTGTTATAAAAGGCCAAAATATGGGGTCAATAATGTAGGTAAAAACGTGACTTTTTAAGCTACATCAAATATCCCACACTTAGAGTTTTGCTTGTCCTCAAGCAATTCCGCCTGTTAACTACACCCAGAAACTTTTTTCTGAAAAAATGTTTTTACGGGAGTCGTAAATATAAGTAAAAATACGAAAATAATCAAATAATCCCTTAGGTGTAACATAGGAGATATGCACACGACGTATCCAACTTTTCAGAATGATCATCTTGGGCATGCTTTCAATTCTCGTGATCTTGGAATATACATGACTGGGCGATTCCTCACTAGGTGGTCACTTAATTCACACAAGTGTATCGGGTTTCCTAATAATCTAGAGCAAACGAAATCGCTCATAATACCAGTTATGCAGCATTCATCGTCATAGGCTTGATCGAGAATCGAATCTCCACCACTTAGACAGGGGCGGCACTAATTATCCCAGGACATTTGATTGGGTTGTATTTTGGGGGTGAAAAGGGAAATATTTTGAAAAGGAAAGGTTGGTAGGGTATGGAAGGAAGGACTGATCTTGACTCCAGAAACTCTTAAGGTCGTGAGAAACCTTTATTTGACTGAATCCTATAGAAAGGGGAATCCACCGAGAATTTCTTCTTTTTGGATGAGTCTTGAACTTCCTTGGATCTTTTATTCTTTCTTTTTGTATTTTCTTGAGGCATTTTCTTTTCTATTTTCTTTTTTTTTTTCTTTTTCTTTTGCTTTTTTAGATGCCTCATCCTCTTTTCGCTTTTGCAGTTTCTTCAAGATAATTTTCACGGCTCCATGAATGATTCTTTTGGGAGCTTCGGGTGATTTCTTTTGATATTCTTCTTTTTGAAGTTCGTCACCAGGAGTTTATGACTTGAGGGAGCAATTGCTCGAGTGGGTAAGGACATCCAAATAGCTGTTTCTCACTTCCTCAGAAATTTCTTTTATCAAGACGTTTTGGTGGTGAGTGGAAATGTGGGTTTTTTAGGGTTTTGAAAGAAACGAAAAGGCTTAGGCTCAACAGGGTTTTCTAGGGGATCTTCAACACTAAAAGTGTCGGAAAAGGGTTGGCTTGAAAAGATATGAGAAAAAGGGTTATTCCTAAAAATGTCCAGGTCATTTAATTGCACCTATGCCACGTATGGCACCTGTCAATATGGTCTCGAAACGCATGTCAGGAGCAAGTTCTAATTCAGAACGCATGCACCGGTCACACACAAGAAACGAAAAGTGAAGCATTAAAAATGAATGCTATTAGGCTCAAGATACCTCACCGCAAGTTTATTGGGTTGTATGTGCCTAGCCATGTGATGCCCCTCTTAGACTTTCATTAAGAAAAAGTTGGAATCTGACCTGATTCTACCTCTTTTTGCTTAACCTTTTGAGCTTATTTGAAAATTTTGTAGCCTTACATATATTGGTGACTCAAAATGGTTTTGAAAGTTTAGGGTAAAGTGATGACATATTGGCTTCATGTGAGAACAAGTTGAAAAATTTGAGGACACTTTTGAAAAAATTTAAGCTTATTATACGAAGTAGGGTATATTGCTATCCCACACTTAAAAATAAACATTGTCCTCAATGTTTGTGCCACTAAGTAGGGAGAATCCCACACTTAGGGTTTTAATGATTTTATTGAACAATTTTTAGTTTCAAGTATTCTCTAAGAATGGGGTTGCTAATCCCACACTTAGAGTTTGAAATGGGGGTCATGGCAAAATATTTATAATGAAAATACTGAAAAGGAACTTCCCTATAAATAGTGGTTACTGGAGTTGGACCAGGTTCGTGCAGAAGTGGTGCAAATGATTTCCGAAGTTTAGGCTCAACCATTCCATACGAAGCTAGTTCTGCAGTAATCACAACCTCATCAGAGTATCATGTCTCAGTAGTCAAAACATAAGTACAGAGTAATAACATGAAATAATAAAAATAAAGTAAAGATAAAGTAAACTAATAATAGTCATCTAGCAAGTCATCGCTATCTGGATCAAACTCATCCTCTGCAGTCCTGTCATAGACTGGTGCAGTAGCTGGGCTCGAAACATCAAGCATGGCATAAAGCTGCTCACGAAGAACTGGATCCATAGATGCAGAGGTCCCAGAGGTAGCAGGCTCAGCGGCAGGAGCAATAGGGTGTCCAGTAGATGGTCCGGCAGCAGGTCCAACAAAAGATCCAGCAGGAGGGAAGAAAGACCAGGGTGGTCGAGATGGTCCTGGGTCTGGTCCCAACCTGAAAGGTGGTCCCGCAGGTCTCGGTAATCCGGCTACCTCACACAGTGCTGAAAGGATCTGATGATGTGCAGTGAAGGTCTGGAACAAGGCCCAAGTAGCAGCGGGATCATACAGGGTAATGCCATACTCAAGAGTAGGTGGCTGTCTGATCACTGGAGTAGTCTGTGGTGGCACAGGCTGGGCTGCAGGTGATGTGGCCTCCTCCTCATGCTCTAGCTGAACATCTACAAGTCCCTCCTCAGGGATAGCAGGTAAAGTTCTCCTGTGTCTCCTCTGTCTGGGTCTGTGTCGTCTCCTCTGTCTAGGTTGCCTCTCAGCAACATGATCCTCAGTCTCGATCTGAGCGTCCATCCTGAAATAAACATAAAATAGGTAATGCTAGATAGAAAGTGAACAAATGCAGAAAGGACAGATGGAATGCCATCTGAACTTTTTGCACTTGTGTAAATAAAACTTATCTCAGATAAAGCTATTTTGATTGTCTGATAAGTCGCAAGCCTGCATATATTAGATCAGTGATAACAATACTAGATTAAAAATAAACTAAGAAATAAAAAGGACAGGAAAAGTACGATAAGCTTGGGGTGCCTCCGAAGAGCGCTTTGTTTAAAGAGTCTTTTAGCTCGACTCTTGTACCTTTCTGGCTGACTCAAGGTGGTTCGAAGATAAAGACATCCTCACGAATGGGGAAGTCTTCGATGTAATGCTTTAACCGATGACCATTTACCTTAAAATTACCTTCTGGTGATTCGAGTTCGACTGCACCATAAGGGAATACCTTTGAGATTATGAATGGTCCGGTCCACCTGATCTTGAATTTTCCAGAGAACTTTTTGAAGCGCGAATTGAAGAGAAGCACTTTATCTCCTGGTTTGAACCTTGAGAGTTTAAGCTTGGAATCATGAATCCTCTTGGTTCTATCTTTGTAGTTCAGGGAGCTTTCATATGCTTGATTTCTTAATTCGGCGAGTTCATTTAGTTGCATTCTCCGATGGGAACCTGTTATAGAAGTGTCCAGATTGCAGTTCTTCAGCGCCTAGTATGCTTTGTATTCCAACTCCACTGGTAGGTGACATGCCTTGCCATAAACTAGACGATATGGTGTGGTACCTAAAGGTGTTTTGTAAGCAGTTCTGAATGCCCACAACGCATCGTCTAATTTGTCAGCCCACTTATCCCCATGATTTCCGACTGTTCGCTCCAAGATTCTCTTTAAAGCTCTGTTTGTGATCTCAGCTTGTCCATTTGTTTGTGGATGATAGGCGGTGGACATCTTGTGAGTGACGCCATACTGCTGCATAACCTTCATGAATTGAGTATTGCAGAAGTGAGTGCCACGATCACTTATGATAGCCCTTGGAGTTCCGAATCGACAGAATAGTTGTTTGAGAAACTTTGTCACTACTCTGGCATCATTTGTCAGGAAAGCTTGTGCTTCGGCCCACCTGGAGACATAATCGACAGCAACTAGGATGTACTCTTTTCCATTAGACTTAGGGAAGGGTCCCATAAAATCTAACCCCCATATATCAAAGATTTCACAAGCCTGGATATTAGTGAGTGGCATTTCGTTCCTTGCTGACACATTGCCTTGTCTTTGGCAAATGTCACAGCGTTTCACCAGGTCATAAGTATCTCGATAGATGGTTGGCCAGTAAAAGCCAGAATCATACACCTTTCGTGCTCTTAGGTTAACTGCATGATGTCCTCCAGTAGGTCCATGGTGGCTTTGTCGAAGGATTTGTTCTGCTTCCTTCCCATCGACGCATCTTCTAATGATCTGATCAGGGCAAACCTTAAAGAGGAAAGGATCATCCCAATAGTAATTCTTTATGTCGCGGAAGAATCTTCGTCTCTGAGATGTCGGCATTCCTTTGGGTATTATATTTCCTACCAGGAAATTAGCATGATCAGCATACCAAGGATCTTTGGATGTGGATCCTTGATGGTATTTGCCGATGTGCATGAGTTGTTCTTCAGGAAACTGGTCTTGAATATCCTTTTCATTAAGCTGCTGTAGTGTAGGATTTTCTAATCGGCTTAGATGATCTGTTGCAACGTTTTCTGCTCCTTTCTTATCTTTGATCTCGATATCGAATTCTTGTAGGAGTAGAATCCATCTCAGCAGTCTAGGCTTTGCATCTTGCTTTTTGAAAAGATACTTCAAGGCTGAATGATCTGTATAGATAATAGTTTTGGACAACATAAGATAGGAACGAAATTTATCGAAAGCAAATACTACCGCAAGCAGCTCCTTTTCTGTGGTTGTATAATTCTCTTGAGCATCTGTGAGCGTTTTGCTGGCGTAGTATATTGGTTGAAAGTGCTTATCCTTCCTCTGTCCCAATACAGCTTCAACCGCGAAATAACTGGCGTTGCACATAATCTCAAATGGAAGGCTCCAATCTGGGGCAATCATTATCGGTGCATGTACAAGCTGATCTTTCAGGTAGTTAAAAGCTTGGAGACATTCATCTGTAAAGGCAAACGGAGTATCTTTTTCAAGAAGATGAGTCATAGGTCGAGAGATCTTGGAGAAATCTTTGATGAAGCGACGGTAGAATCCGGCGTGACCTAGAAAACTTCGGATGGCTTTAACAGAAGTAGGTGGAGGAAGTTTTGAGATAGTTTCAACCTTAGCTTTGTCAACTTCAATTCCGGCTTTTGATATGCGGTGCCCTAAAACTATTCCTTCTTTTACCATGAAATGGCATTTTTCCCAATTCAGAACGAGGTTTGATTCTTCACATCGGGCAAGCATTCTATCCAAGTTGGAAAGACAAGTAGAGAAGGAATCTTCAAAGACTGAGAAGTCGTCCATGAATACCTCCATGCATTGTTCGATCATGTCATGAAAAATTGCCACCATGCATCGCTGAAATGTAGCAGGTGCATTACATAAACCAAACGGCATACGTCGGTAAGCGAAAGTTCCATATGGACATGTGAATGTTGTCTTTTCTTGGTCCTTTGGATCGAGAGGAATCTGAAAATATTCGGAGAATCCATCAAGAAAACAGTAGAATTCATTTCCTGATAATATCTCCAGCATCTGATCAATGAACGGTAGAGGGAAGTGATCTTTGCGAGTGGCTTCATTTAGTTTTCGGTAGTCAATACACACCCTCCAACCGGTGACGGCTCGTGTTGGAATTAATTCATTGTTTTCGTTAGCGATAACCGTCATTCCTCCTTTCTTTGGGACAACTTGAACTGGGCTGACCCAAGGGGAATCTGAAATAGGGTAAATCAGGCCAGCGTCCAAGAGTTTGATAACTTCCTTCTTAACCACTTCTTGAATCTTCGGGTTGACTCTCCTCTGCCTTTGAATTGATGGTCTGAAGTCGTTTTCCATTAAGATCTTGTGAGTGCAATAGTTTGGACTGATCCCTTGAATGTCAGAAATCTTCCAAGCAATTGCTTTCTTATGTGACTTCAAAACTTCAATAAGTTTTGCTTTCTCTTCTGGCTTCAGGTCTTTTGATATGATAACTGGTAAGTGTGAAGGTCCTTCGAGAAAAGCATATTCAAGGTGTGAGGGTAGTTCCTTCAGCTCCAATTCGGGTGGTTCTTCTATGGAAGGTTTCATCCTTGCAATTTCGTCTCTTTTAAGCTCGTCGAACTTCGTTTGAAATTCTGAATCTTCTGCAGGGATCTCTGGATTGTCGGCTGATGCTATTTCAACCCATTCTGATTTATCGGATAGCTCATCTTTTCTTAGCTCGTATTTTGCTTTTGAAGAGTGAGAGATTGCATTGTCTTTAGTGATTATGATATCGTTGTTTTCCGTGAATGCAAATATCTGGAATTGAGCAGAAGAAGATGTGCTGAATGTGATCTCTGGATTTGATCTTTCAGATTGTAGATAAGGTGGTTTAAGCATTGACTCCATCTCTTCGAGAGTCTTCAGAATTTGGTTTTTTGTGAGAGATGAATCAGGTACTTCAGGAGTAGGGTTCCTTCTTAGGAGAGTGACAGGTGTGCCAGATCCAAGCGGAGCAGCTGTGATAGAACTGTTAAGCTGATTGCTGGATTTCTTCAAAGGAAATAGCACTTCCTTAGATGCAGTTGGTGGATCCGAGATAGCTGAGCATAGACCTCCATCTTCTTGGCAAAGTCTTCTGGTAGTGATGACCGTGTTTGGAAGAGAGTTATTGCTGCTTACTGCGAGGATCTCTTCCAGGTGTTCTTCAATTATTTCCTGCATAAAATCTACAAGACCAAGGTCTTCTCCCATAGGTTGTTTCATTAGCTTGTCAACATTGAAGGTGACCTCCTCAGTTCCAACTCGAAGTTTTAAAGATTTTTCATTTACGTCAATGACGGCCTTGGCAGTGTTTAGGAAAGGTCTGCCAAGGATGAGTGGAACCTCGGTGTCTTCCTAAATGTCCATGACAACAAAATCCACAGGAAAGACGAATTTATCAACACGTACCATAATATCTTCAGCAATTCCACGAGGGATTTAACTGATCTATCGGCTAATTGGATGGTCATACGAGTTGGTAAAAGTTCGCTTAATCCTAATTTCCTATAGAGGGAATACGGCATAAGGTTTACACTAGCTCCTAAGTCAGCTAAGGCGTTACTTATTTGAACATCCTGTAGATAACAAGGTATAGTGAAACGGCCAGTATCTCCTAGCTTTGGGGGTAGTCCTTGTTGCATGATCAAAGAGCACTCTGCATCTAAAGGCAAGTTAACTATTTGTCTAAGTTTTTCTTTATTTGATAAGAGTTCTTTAAAGAATTTGGCACAACTAGGCATCTCAACTAAAGCATCTAAAAGATTGACATTTAAGTGTAAGCTTTTAAACATCTCTAGATGTTTACCAAACTGAGCTTCTTGTTTCTCTTTCTTAAGCCTACCTGGGAAAGGTATACGTGTAGGAACAATGACTTCTGGGGCTTTAGAAGGTGCTGGCTCAGGAGAAGTGACAGGTGTCTTAACTGGCACTGAGTCAGTGAGAGGTGAAGAAATAGAAGGTTCGTTTTCCGGAATATCTATCGATTTCTCATTCTTAGTCTTTTTTCCTCCTTTAGTGACCACAAGGATATCATCATAATCATAAGATGAATGATGAATAGCTTTGCTAATCGCTTCTTCCCTTTGCTTCTCTTTTAAAAACAACCTTTTTACATTATCCTCCATGTTTTTAACTAAATCGTTTGAAATTCTAAGCAAACTATCAATTTGGTTTTGAAAATCAACAATTTGTTTATTAATATTATTTTGATTAACCATGAAGTTATTGAAAATTTCGGTGTTTAGACGAGAAGTCAAATGAGATGAAGTAGAGGGTGAAGAAAGAACTAACGATTGAGAAGAAGATCTACTGGTTGGCCTCTGAATGAAAGATTTTGAATGATGAGCTTGATTAGAGGTTTCTCCAGTAGTGGCAAGAATGTCTTCTTTGAACCTTTGGCGTGAGAATAGCTTTTGAGGTTTCTTCTCGTGTTTGGGTTTAGAAGGTTCTTACATGTCCTTGACAATTTTAGTGATTGATTCAATTTGAGCTTTCAAAGTGTCCAAGGCATTAGAAGTACTCCTTTCCTCCGAAGTTGATTCATCTTGCTCCAAGTCATGTTGATGCATCGTCATCGTCTCGATCAACCTCCACGCTTCGTCTGAAGTATGTAGCATGAAATTTCCGGATGAAGCAGCATCGAGGGTTTGTTGGTGATGAGGATTCAAACTATTGTAGAATGTGCAGACCAGATTCGTTTCAGCAAACTGATGATTTGGACATCTTCCGAGCAAATTCTTAAAGCGTTCCCAAGCAGAGCTTAATGATTCATTACCCTTTTGGAGAAAGTTAGTGATTTCATTCTTAAGCTTGGTTTGTATGGATGGAGGGAAATATTTAGCCATGAATTTGGTAGCCATCTCCTCCCATGTATGAATCGAATTAGGTTCGAGTTCATAAAACCATGTTTGTGCTCGAGAAGCTAAAGAATAGGGAAACAGGTGAAGTCGGGTAACTTCATTACTGGATCCCGTTTGTTCGAAGGAGTCAGAAAGGTTGATGAATTTATTAAGATGAGAGTTTGGATTTTCAACCGAGAGACCATGAAATTGACACTGAGATTTAATCATTTTGATGAAGTGTGGCTTAATTTCAATGTTTTCATCAGCAGATGATACGATTGGTCCTCCTCGTTCTTCTAGCAGTGGCTTGATTGATGAGGCGAGAGTGATACGATTCGTCATAACTTGTTGGTAGAAAGTAGAGTTTTGGAAAGGATGAGTTTAACTAATCTAAAAACGGAAAAGGAAATCTAATCTAAAGACAGGAAAAGGAACTTACGGATGATATTGATCTTCCGAAAGGATCGCTAAATAACTAAGATAACTAAAAACCTAAAATCGGTCGTTGTAGTCCCCGGCAGCGGCGCCAAAAACCTGTTACGCCCGAAACGGTCGTTCGCGAAGCGGGCACAACAGTGGGTTGTTTTAAATTTATAGAGCTGGGGATATCCTAAGCTAATACTACTTTCAGCCCTAATTAGGTTACTAGGGTAGTAAGCGGTATGTTGACTCAGGTGTCGTTCTTACACTACAACGGGCATGGGATCTTAGGCGTTCTAATTATATTTTGTAATCTAGCTAGGTTTTAAAATAAGAGTTGGTTTGATTTGGTTTTATAACTAATCTACGGAAAATAAATGCAGAAAAGGAAAAGATGTTTGTACGGAGGCTCGGAGAACAGTGGATACGAGAGTGTTTACTATGATGCTGGTATATGCTTTGGATAGTAGTTATGGGTGTTAAAGCCACTAGTTATGATGATTAATCCGTTGAGTAACCGGAACTTAAATTAACACGAAGTATTATACCTACGGCAGTTCCTTAGCTTATCCCGCGTATTTAAACGCTATACGAAGTACTGTGCCGTTTTATGGTTTTTCCTTAGCATTGATTCAAATTACCAATTTGCTCATTGGATACCCTATATTATTAATGATGTATAATTACGATCCTATCAGATATCTAATGTAAAGGTCTCTACAATCAGATAAATAATATGTCACATGGATAGAAATTATATAGTGTCAGATACACCGGAAGTTCTCCCAAATGTACTGATCAATTCAATCAACAGTTATTCTCTAATCCTATTCCCCAATCTCTGACAAATGTGTGTCGGTATCATGGCACGAATTGTTGAATAAACAATAATGTGAACAGGAGTTACCCTACGGAATAGGTTGGATTAACTTGTCTAACGGTTTATTGAATTGTTCATCATCAATCATATAAATCACCTTAACTATTACATGCATATCACTCTACTGTATAAACATCAACTTATATCTGAAAACCCTAATCATGCAGTTACACATAGTAATCGGAGGTTCAGTTCTAGCATGCAGCATTCCTAAGGCAACAATCAAACAAGAACATGCAATAGAAAGGCACACAGATAACTATTCCTATTTCATACTGTATCACATAACCAGATAATTGGATCATAAATATCCCGAAAGGTCTCTCAAAGATATTCAATATATGAGCTTGAATCTAACCTATCTCTAATCCTATGCTCCGCATCTCTTATGATATAGTTTCAATCTAGAGAATACAGCCATGTCGAGTTCAAATGCTTCATCATACATAGAATAGGTAGATTACGTACCACTAATAACTGGCCAGGTTTTAGCAGGAAGTTTCTAACCACAGCATAAGTTGGATAGGTAAACAATTGAGATTCAATTCACAAATTCAGATACAGTTTAATACTCACACAGACAGAGTAACAGTATGTTTACAATTGGGATCATTATTTCCACAACGGATTGTGCCCACGACTTTCATAGCTTCCACGTTCCGTACTACACACATTCATAATGATTCCGGCGCTATACAAATGAAATCCGTATAACGTTACCTCCGTTGTTTCATAATGGTGATATCCCAATTGCATATTAAATCATAACTACTTAAGCATAACCATTATCATAGCAAACACGTATTTGTCTAGCCTAGCATGGCATCTCTAGCAATCAATACAACGCAAACATAATATAAGCAAATCATATTTACGAAATAAAGAAAAGAGATATAAATATAACCTGAATATTTATTACAGACAAATCTTCGTGACCAAAGTCTCGGAGTGACTCCGTACAGACGCTACAACTACCGCTACGCTAACTAGCTGCTCTTTCTATTTCTCCTCTAACTCCTAAGAGTAGTGCTAGAGAGAGAAAGTAGAGAGAGAGAGAGTGTGTGAGAGAGAAAGTGAAAATTCTATGAAAGAATAGGTGTGTGAAATGAGGATGGAGAGGTCACTATTTATAGGCAAGCCATGGATCAAAGAGTACAAGCACACAAGCACACGTACAAGCAAACGAAGCAAGACGGAGGCCATGTGTGACCAATACAGGCCGTGTACGGCTCTGTACAGGCCGTGTACGGCCCTGTACAGGCCGTGTACGGCCCTGGGGTGGCCGTGTGCTAGGCCGTGTGATTTTTCTGACTTTTCTCGCATCTTCGGAAGGCCGTATCTTCTCCGTTTCGCGTCCGTTTGACTTGATTCTTTCGCCTACGGCTTCGTAATTCCGTTACGCTTCTAATGATGCCAATTTTGTAGAAATTGGATGTGTGGGGCCCATGCATGTCCAGAATACGTTTTGTAGCTTTCGGCTGCACTGTAACTTGCATAACTTTTTCGTCCTTGATCCGTTTTGAGCAATCCTTATATCCACGTTCCCGTAATCTCCATAGCTACAAAATAAGGTAAATGTGAGGTCTTGGTATGGAGTTTACAGTAGATTTAGGGATTGGCTCAATTTGGTGCCCATTTCAGTGTATTTTCAGCCCTTTTCGTATAGTTTTGGAAAGTCCGTCAAGTTTTTACCTTTATAACAAAATATGATAAATAATGATGTTTTAAGAATGATTTTGTTATAAAAGGCCTAAATATGGGGTCAATAATATAGGTAAAAACGTGACTTTTTACGCTACCTCAATGAGCAAGAGTGTCACACATATCCTTAGTTGTGGTAGTTAAAGAGACAAGCGGGACAACATTCTGATCAAGCGTGCCGATAAGGGCACCGAAGAGAAGTCGATCCTGGGGTACCCACGTGAGATATGCTGGGTTGGGACAGGACACATTGTCTTTAACAATGGTTTTAGCCGGGGCCGGAAAAGAGCCATCTAGATACTTGAATAAACCGTAGCCATTGTTGGGACATATGTGTGTGACAACAGATCTAGCTTGTAATAGTATTTTGTTTGTATCAAGTTTTGTACATTGATCTTAATCTTGATATAAAAGATATTAGTTTGTAGTTAATATGTTAGTTATATTATATATAAGTATTTGAATTATATGGACTGCGAACTGATGCTGCGATGCGAACTGATGCGAACTGAGATGATCAGTTCGCAAGGTGGTTAATGAACGAGGTCAGTTTGCTGGGCCAATGGGCTGCGAACTGAGTCAGTTCGCAGAGCCCAGACCTGCGAACTGAACCAAGTATTAATATAATTTTAGGTTTAGAAAACCTAATAACGATTTTATAATCTGATATCTGCGAATTTAGCTTCAGTATTCAAACCCCTGCGAATTTTATTGACTAACGGCTTGGTTTTGATCGGTTAACGTTATTAACAATCGAAACAAAGCTTATTAGTAATTGTTATAATCATATAACACGTATTAAGGGATTCCACACTTTAATACTATAGATAACCTCGTTATCGATCCATAGAACTAGGGACTTACAGCCATTGAGTGTGGCTTCAATTTGAAGCTTCCATGAAGTATAGTTAGCAGATGTGAGTTTGATCATATTGGTGAGAGTGACAATGATGATCGGTGTAGCGGGATCAACATCGTTAGGTATAGTATGTGAAGACATGATGAAGAAATTAAAAAGATGGATAAAAATAGGCTCTGATACCATGTACAGAGAGATGGAAGAATGCTTGATTATATTGAACGTAAATGGTACAACTTATAGATACATAATAAACTATACATGAGATATACTAGGAGAACTAAGCTATCTGTTACCACAATCATCGGGAATTATTATAACAAAAGATATACATGGACTAATAACTCTTATCCTTAACACTTACAACAGTTGTTCTGTTTGTGGCCCCAAACATGTTGTGTGTGATAATGAGTAGATTTACCTTATAACCCCAAGATCTCCAATGTCCACAGTCGATGTGAGATTTTCGCCTAAGGTTGATGTAGGACACGGAAGCGAATTTTGATAACCCTAATCCAAGGGTTGATAAACGAGGTGCGCCTCACGGGAATAAACCCAAACAAGAGTAAAAACTCTTAAACGTAAATTTTATTAATGATCAAAAACCCCCGAATACTAGGAATAAACCTAGTATTTATAACAAAAGAATTCTAATCCTAACCAAATATAAAGTCCTAATATAACATGAATTCTAATTAAACTAGAAAATCTAATTCCTAATTAATCCCTAGAACAATAAATAAAAATTGTTTAATCTTTGTCCTCATCATTCCCTCTCACTTCAAAAGAACTCGACCCCGAGTTCACATGGATGAGCGTTGCGTTCGCGGGGATGACTTTGGACCCTTGTTTATTAGTTTTAATCTTGACCCGTTTTCCACATTCCCATTGATCCGTGTAGGTACCAAATAATTGAATTATTGATTCCTTATCATTCTTACCCGCTTGAATGGAGCTCGCCCTCGAGTTCTTACAATAGATGGTGTCATTTGACATGTTCACATCCTTAAATTTTATGCTAACCAAATATAAATCTAATTCCTAGAACAATAAATAAAAATTGTTTAATCTTTGTCCTCATCAAAGGTGTTGCAAACACCCCCCACCTTGGGACTCATCATCCTTTATGAGGTTTGCCTCTAGCATCCCGAATGACATATGAGTCACAATAATACCATTTGTAACAACCGGCTTTACCACGACCACAATATTTGTTTGTTTTGCTTGTAGGAGCACAACTTTTTCTTGGCGACCACACGAGGACTTCCCAGGAGGTAACCCATCCCGATACTACTCCCGCTTAAACTATAAAGTTCTCGCGGGATCTGTTGTGATTGTGGCTCCAAAACGCATTGTGTCTAGTAAGGAGTAGTTTTACCTTATAACCCCAAGATCTTCGATCCTAAGGTGTTACATCGAATCTTATAGAAAACAACTAAGTTATAATGATACCAAAATTACGCACATGCTTAACGCTATAAATCGGCTACTTACTCTTTATATTGTCACGAGCTAAACAACTTATCTATTCTGTTACCAATGTATGTGATGAACTGCGGTATTTCTTGTCAATATATATATTGACTAAATTTTATGAGTTAGTGCTTGGTAAGGCTGACAAGGTGCTTATTTGGCAATGACTAGGCTTTTAACTATGATTATTAATTGCTTAGCTTGAGATAAATGAAGATCTAGTAAATAGAAAATTTATAGCTTTAAAAAAAAAGGTCGAATAACTATAGTTTTATCGGTTTGTTAGTAGCCTAGTAGGTAATCCATCATCATATTACCTGCTTTGACACGATAACTTATCGGCATATGACATTTATTAACGATAAATTTATTTGGTGTCTTAAAATGATATATCTTGTTACTACATGTATATGTATATCTTGAAATGATAACGCTTTGGTACCAAACCTCATATTCCGTATGGCTTATGGAAACATTTGGACATCCGGTCAACCAAGTAATCCAACAATGTTGCTTACTTGGATTGTCAAACCCGACAGTTGTTATTATATTATATTTTCCTAACAATATTTCATTTCTTACATAATAGGGAGTATGGAAGTAAAAAAAAAAAAACTCCTATCTCCCATCCATAGTAAAATTAAGTCTTTGATAAGAATAAAACTTAAGTTTATAAACTATTGGCAGGATAAAAAGCAACATATTATATTGCTAAACTAGCAAGATGCTATGAATTACAACTTAAACGACTATAATACACTACAACCAACAAGTTTATAATAACAATTAATCCTTAATTTGCGTTTTTTTTCTTCTTTTTTTCTTTTCTCTTACAAACTACATAGCTAGCACATACATTGATTGTGTAAGAAAAAAAAAAGAAAGTGATCGATTAGCACTTTGTCCTGTATTTGTATCTCTTAAATATAAAATAAAAACTTTTATAGATGTTAATTATAACCCTATAAGCTATTGTTAGCATTTTACTAATATGTTAATAGAATAGATTATTATATAAACGAAATACACCGAAACTACAAAAATCCATGCATGTAATATGATATATAGGAAAAAGGTAGAAACATATCTTGAGAAACTTCTTTAATAATTTACAATTAACAAGAAAAAAACCCATTCCTTGTCGTGGATTTAACTTCACATAGATTCTTAATGCATGGTTAGATTTAACCTAAAATAAATAGCTGAAATAATAAAAATAAAAAATAGTAGTAGTTGATGTGCGTGTCCTCGATCAAAACCGAAGTAGCGAAGTAAGTGACTGAAAGACTTGCTCTTCACAAGGAATGGTTAGACCCATGTCATGATCAAACCCGAACTCTTCTTCGGCTTGTTGAAGTAGGCTCTGGAACTCGGGTCGTGACAAGAATGAAATGGGTATAACATATCGGCTTCGGTTATCGCCAACGTAAACTGCAAAATGGCCTTTGGGTACATCATCATAATGTTTTTGTTGTTTCTTTCCTATGCTTGAACATCTTTTCACAAGATGCTTGATAAGTGCTGCTTGTGAGCGTTTGTTTGATGACTTCTTAAAGGCCATTTTGGGAATATTATAGATGTTAATGTGAGAAAGAGAGAGATTATATTGTAAATAGAAAGGTGGTGTGGTGGGAATGGATGATGGGTGTGTATTTATAAGGCATACTATATGAATGTGGCAATTATATTCAGTTCTTCATACTTGTACAATAATTTATAACATAGCTTTTAATGAAAATGAAGAAATACAAAAAAGGTATGTTTGAACGTGTACGTATTACTAATTACTAATATAATATATTAATTATCTTCTAACCTTGTTTATTAATCAATTTTTCTTATATTTTACTCTCTTGAAAAATCAAAAGAGATTCTCAAAATGGTAAATTTTGTGTCATCATAATTCATTATTGTCATCAATAATTCATTTGATCTTGATAGCCCGCTTGACATGTCAAATACGGAGTAAAAGATTTAGTAAAAGAAAATGCATATTTATTTATGACATTTATAGAGGACGTATATATGGAAGAATAACAACATTATAAATTGAAGATATACATCTAAGTTGAGAAAAAACAATGCATTGTGCCTTTGATAATCTATATATATAATATATAATTTAAGTTCCTATTCATTTAACAATTTAGGCGAATTTCACATCGACTATTAACATGAGAAATGTGGAGATTATAACGTAAACCTTCTCCTTACCACACGCACCCCGTTTTGACGCCAGTCCGCCACAAGCATAACATATTGTAATGAGAAAGAGAAGCAAGTACAGGGACTTAAGTTGTCAACATCTGGAAATACAGGGACTGAAACTGTAAATAATTAAGATGTAGTTAAAGTCGGTTAATAGTTTGTTAGAGTTGGTTAATCAGTAATCAGTGTATATATGTTCATTGTACTCATTCATTTCAAGATTGATTCAATGTAATGAAATCAATTTCTTCTCTCAAATTCTTTTAATCAATTATCATTATCAAACTTATCATGGTATCAGAGCGATAATGATTGATTGTTAATTAGGTCGCGTATTTTGATTTTTTGTGAAATAATCAAAATCGATCTGAATTTGTGTGAGTTTTGTATCAAATTAGCTAAATCGACTGATCGATTGTGAAATTTCATCAAAACAGTTGATTAAATCGATTAATTGATTGTGTAATTTCATCGATCTAGCTACACATTGTGTTTTTCATCTTTCGCTTCCGCAATATCAAAATGGATCCAACTGTGTTTCAGAATCCGTTGTTTTTGCATCCATCTGAAGGACCAGGTTCTTTACCTATTTCTGAAAAGTTGATCGGTGCACAGAATTATAGGTCATGGAGAAGGTCAGTTGAAATTGCCTTGTCAACCAAAAGAAAGCTAGGGTTCATCAAAGGTACTGTTCCTAAACCTAGAGATTCTGTTCAAGCTGAGCAATGGGATACTTGTAATAGTATGGTCATTAGTTGGCTTATGAGTTCTGTTTCTGATTCTATAAGCAAGTCTATTATGTTTGTTGGAACTGCTAGTGAAATCTGGAAACAATTGGAAAAAAGATTTGCATTAAGCAATGGTTCAAGGAAGTATAAATTGCATAAAGAATCGTATGAAATAGAACAACAAGGTAGACCAGTGAGTGAATATTATACTGTGATAAAGAGTGTTTGGGAAGAGTTAGACTCTATGAATGAATTGCCTAGAATTGAGAATGTTACTCCTGAAATTACTAATTTTCTGAATGCAATTGAGAAACAAAAAGAAGAACAAAGGTTGTTTCAGTTCTTGAATGGTCTTGATGAGATATATAGTTCTCAGAGGAGTCAAATTTTGATGAGTACTCGTTTGCCTAATGTTGAAAGTGTTTGTGCACTTATCCAACAAGAAGAATCTCAGAAAGATGCACTTAATTGTCATTTGTTGTCTGCTGATACTACTGCCTTGCTTAGTAAAAGTAATGTGCAAAGTAAGTGCACTATTTGTGGATTCAAGTGGCATCCACCTGAGAAGTGTTGGGAGAAAATAGGCTATCCTGTTTGGCATTATAAGCATAAGCAAGTGAACAAGTCTAAAGGAAAAAATGCTCAGACTAAATCTGGAACTGGTGAAAAAAGATTTGCTGGTAATGTTTTTGCTGAAGGTGGGAATGTAATGTTCACAGCAGATCAATTTGAGCAACTCTTGAAAAATTTGGCTGCACAAAAGAGTGTTGGTGGTGACACAGATGATGAACTTGATCATCATTTTGCTGCAGGTATAACTTGCTTGTCTAGCTTTACTAAAATATCACAGGGTTGGATTTTGGATACTGGTGCAACTCATCATATGACACCTTTGTTTAACTCACTTGTCAAACCTAAATCAGTTCTAAATATTCCTAGAATATCTCTTCCAAATGGTCAAACTTCTAGTATTTCTCATATTGGTACAGTTGAGTTACAAAATAATTTGCATTTGCAAAATGTTTTGTGTGTACCAGCTTTTCAATTTAGTTTGCTATCTGTTCCAAAATTGACTAAAGAAAATAAATGTATTGTTATTTTCTTTCCTCAATTCTGTGTGATTCAGGACTTGATCACAAGGAAAATTCTGGGCTTGGGTAAGAAGAGAGCTGGACTCTATTATCTGCTCAATATTCCTCTTCACAAATTGAATGCTGGCCTCAAATCTGCTATTGTTTCAAGTGTAGGTCTAGGTGGTACTTGTTTAGCTTCATTTTCTTCAAAATCATTTCCAAATGTTGCTGTTAATTCTTCTGTGTATACTTACAGTGTGTGGCATCATAGACTAGGACATATTTCAGATTCCAAATTGAAATATATTTCTTGTAATGATGTTGCAATTGTTAATAAAACAGCTTCTTGTCTTTCTTGTCCTATGGCTAAAATGACTAAGTCTCCTTTCTCTTTGAGTACTTCACATTCTACTCATATTTTTGATCTTATTCATATTGATGTATGGGGCCCATACAAAGTGCCAACTAATGGGAAGTTTAGGTATTTTCTGACTATAGTTGATGACTGTAGCAGAGTTACTTGGACTTACCTCTTAGTGCATAAATCTGATTCTTTTATTATTTTAAAATCATTTTTGAGATTTGTTACAACTCAATTTGATACTAAAGTTAAAATGGTAAGATCAGATAATGCTCTTGAGTTTATTAAAGGTCCTTGTGGTAAACTCTTGAATGATTTAGGCATTGTACATCAAACCACTTGTGTGGATAGACCTCAACAAAATGGTAGAGTGGAAAGGAAGCATAGGCATATTCTTGAAGTAGCTAGGGCTTTAAGATTTCATGCTCATCTTCCTTTGATGTTCTGGGGTGATTGTGTTCTCACTGCCACTTACTTGATCAATAGGATTCCATCTTCAGTTCTACACAATAAAACTCCTTATGAGGTCTTACTTAAACAGGCACCTACATATCGACATTTGAGAGTCTTTGGTTGTCTAAGTGTAGCTGCTAATCCTAGTAGAATAAGTGACAAATTTGCACCAAGAGGGGTTCCTTGTGTCTTCTTAGGTTACCCTCCACATCAAAAAGGTTATAAATTGTATAATCTTCTCACCAAAACTACCTTTGTGTCAAGAGATGTTCAATTCTTTGAACATATTTTTCCATATTCTCATACCAATCTTAATCAATTTCTTCATCCAATGCCTACTTCCATGCCTGTTCCAGTCTCATCTTCCTATGATGATACAATTTTTACTTCTGTCAATTCTACATCAACTGGTTCTACTTCAGATTCTATTCCTTCAAATCTTGTGTTTCCCTTTGATTCTTCTTCCACTTCACATATTGAATCCTCTTCTACTTCAGCTAGTTCTTCTTCTACTTCTTCTGTACCAGTGCCAAATCCAGTAAGGAAATCTACTAGAATTCCTAAACAACCTGGTTGGTTAAAAGATTATGTCACCAAGTTACCTGTCACTCCAAGGGCAAATCAAGTGTCTGCTTCCTTGATCAATGATACTTTTCAATCATTTCTGTGTGCTCTTGTTGCTCAAAATGATCCAACATCATTCAAAGATGCTGTCAAAGATCAGGGTTGGTGTGATGCCATGAATGCTGAACTAAGAGCATTAGAAGAAAATGGTACATGGGAGTTGACTACATTGCCTCCTGGGAAGAAAGCCATTGGTTGTCATTGGATCTATAAAACTAAACTCAAGGCAGATGGATCTGTAGATAGAAAAAAGGCTAGACTTGTAGTTCAAGGAAATAGACAAAGGAAAGGTATTGATTTTGAGGAGACATTTGCTCCAGTTGCTAAAATGGTTACTGTCAGGGCTTTACTGGCTGTGGCAGCAATGAAAGGTTGGAACACGTGTCAAATGGATGTCTCTAATGCCTTCTTACATGGTGATTTACTTGAGGAAGTGTATATGAAATTACCTTCTGGTTATGTAGGTAAGGGGGAGTCTATTCAAGATGTACAGTCATCTAATACCAAGGTGTGCAAATTGGTCAAGTCATTGTATGGACTTAAACAAGCACCAAGACAATGGTTTCATAAATTGTCCACTGCTTTGTTGTCTTTTGGTTTCAAGCAATCCAAGGCAGATTACTCCTTGTTCACTAAATTTGAGTCTGGTCATTTCACTGCTGTGCTTGTGTATGTTGATGATTTACTCATCACAGGCAATGATTCTACTCAAATTAATGTGTTAAAGTCTCAGTTGCATGCTTGCTTTCATATGAAAGATTTAGGTCCTTTGCATTATTTTCTGGGTTTAGAAATATCAAGAAATGATCAAGGTATTTTTATATCTCAGAAGAAATATGCCATGGATTTGTTAAAAGAAGCTGGTGTACTTCATTGTAAACCTTATAAGCTTCCAATGGAACAAAACCTCAAATTACAGTCAGATGTGGGTTCACCTCTAGCAGATCCAGAAGTGTATAGAAGATATATTGGCAAATTGATTTATCTTACTATTACACGCCCAGACATTTGCTATACAGTTCAAGTTTTGAGCCAGTTTATGCACTCTCCCACTTCTGTTCATATGCAGGCTGTTAAGCATTTATTGAGGTATTTGTTATAGTCTCCAGGTCAAGGTATATTGTTAGCTCATTCAGATGCAGCTCATTTGACTGCTTATTGTGATTCAGATTGGGCTAGTTGCCCAATGACCAGGAGATCAACTACTGGCTATTGTATTCTTCTGGGTAAGTCACCAATCTGGAAAAAATGCTCAGACTAAATCTGGAACTGGTGAAAAAAGATTTGCTGGTAATGTTTTTGCTGAAGGTGGGAATGTAATGTTCACAGCAGATCAATTTGAGCAACTCTTGAAAAATTTGGCTGCACAAAAGAGTGTTGGTGGTGACACAGATGATGAACTTGATCATCATTTTGCTGCAGGTATAACTTGCTTGTCTAGCTTTACTAAAATATCACAGGGTTGGATTTTGGATACTGGTGCAACTCATCATATGACACCTTTGTTTAACTCACTTGTCAAACCTAAATCAGTTCTAAATATTCCTAGAATATCTCTTCCAAATGGTCAAACTTCTAGTATTTCTCATATTGGTACAGTTGAGTTACAAAATAATTTGCATTTGCAAAATGTTTTGTGTGTACCAGCTTTTCAATTTAGTTTGCTATCTGTTCCAAAATTGACTAAAGAAAATAAATGTATTGTTATTTTCTTTCCTCAATTCTGTGTGATTCAGGACTTGATCACAAGGAAAATTCTGGGCTTGGGTAAGAAGAGAGCTGGACTCTATTATCTGCTCAATATTCCTCTTCACAAATTGAATGCTGGCCTCAAATCTGCTATTGTTTCAAGTGTAGGTCTAGGTGGTACTTGTTTAGCTTCATTTTCTTCAAAATCATTTCCAAATGTTGCTGTTAATTCTTCTGTGTATACTTACAGTGTGTGGCATCATAGACTAGGACATATTTCAGATTCCAAATTGAAATATATTTCTTGTAATGATGTTGCAATTGTTAATAAAACAGCTTCTTGTCTTTCTTGTCCTATGGCTAAAATGACTAAGTCTCCTTTCTCTTTGAGTACTTCACATTCTACTCATATTTTTGATCTTATTCATATTGATGTATGGGGCCCATACAAAGTGCCAACTAATGGGAAGTTTAGGTATTTTCTGACTATAGTTGATGACTGTAGCAGAGTTACTTGGACTTACCTCTTAGTGCATAAATCTGATTCTTTTATTATTTTAAAATCATTTTTGAGATTTGTTACAACTCAATTTGATACTAAAGTTAAAATGGTAAGATCAGATAATGCTCTTGAGTTTATTAAAGGTCCTTGTGGTAAACTCTTGAATGATTTAGGCATTGTACATCAAACCACTTGTGTGGATAGACCTCAACAAAATGGTAGAGTGGAAAGGAAGCATAGGCATATTCTTGAAGTAGCTAGGGCTTTAAGATTTCATGCTCATCTTCCTTTGATGTTCTGGGGTGATTGTGTTCTCACTGCCACTTACTTGATCAATAGGATTCCATCTTCAGTTCTACACAATAAAACTCCTTATGAGGTCTTACTTAAACAGGCACCTACATATCGACATTTGAGAGTCTTTGGTTGTCTAAGTGTAGCTGCTAATCCTAGTAGAATAAGTGACAAATTTGCACCAAGAGGGGTTCCTTGTGTCTTCTTAGGTTACCCTCCACATCAAAAAGGTTATAAATTGTATAATCTTCTCACCAAAACTACCTTTGTGTCAAGAGATGTTCAATTCTTTGAACATATTTTTCCATATTCTCATACCAATCTTAATCAATTTCTTCATCCAATGCCTACTTCCATGCCTGTTCCAGTCTCATCTTCCTATGATGATACAATTTTTACTTCTGTCAATTCTACATCAACTGGTTCTACTTCAGATTCTATTCCTTCAAATCTTGTGTTTCCCTTTGATTCTTCTTCCACTTCACATATTGAATCCTCTTCTACTTCAGCTAGTTCTTCTTCTACTTCTTCTGTACCAGTGCCAAATCCAGTAAGGAAATCTACTAGAATTCCTAAACAACCTGGTTGGTTAAAAGATTATGTCACCAAGTTACCTGTCACTCCAAGGGCAAATCAAGTGTCTGCTTCCTTGATCAATGATACTTTTCAATCATTTCTGTGTGCTCTTGTTGCTCAAAATGATCCAACATCATTCAAAGATGCTGTCAAAGATCAGGGTTGGTGTGATGCCATGAATGCTGAACTAAGAGCATTAGAAGAAAATGGTACATGGGAGTTGACTACATTGCCTCCTGGGAAGAAAGCCATTGGTTGTCATTGGATCTATAAAACTAAACTCAAGGCAGATGGATCTGTAGATAGAAAAAAGGCTAGACTTGTAGTTCAAGGAAATAGACAAAGGAAAGGTATTGATTTTGAGGAGACATTTGCTCCAGTTGCTAAAATGGTTACTGTCAGGGCTTTACTGGCTGTGGCAGCAATGAAAGGTTGGAACACGTGTCAAATGGATGTCTCTAATGCCTTCTTACATGGTGATTTACTTGAGGAAGTGTATATGAAATTACCTTCTGGTTATGTAGGTAAGGGGGAGTCTATTCAAGATGTACAGTCATCTAATACCAAGGTGTGCAAATTGGTCAAGTCATTGTATGGACTTAAACAAGCACCAAGACAATGGTTTCATAAATTGTCCACTGCTTTGTTGTCTTTTGGTTTCAAGCAATCCAAGGCAGATTACTCCTTGTTCACTAAATTTGAGTCTGGTCATTTCACTGCTGTGCTTGTGTATGTTGATGATTTACTCATCACAGGCAATGATTCTACTCAAATTAATGTGTTAAAGTCTCAGTTGCATGCTTGCTTTCATATGAAAGATTTAGGTCCTTTGCATTATTTTCTGGGTTTAGAAATATCAAGAAATGATCAAGGTATTTTTATATCTCAGAAGAAATATGCCATGGATTTGTTAAAAGAAGCTGGTGTACTTCATTGTAAACCTTATAAGCTTCCAATGGAACAAAACCTCAAATTACAGTCAGATGTGGGTTCACCTCTAGCAGATCCAGAAGTGTATAGAAGATATATTGGCAAATTGATTTATCTTACTATTACACGCCCAGACATTTGCTATACAGTTCAAGTTTTGAGCCAGTTTATGCACTCTCCCACTTCTGTTCATATGCAGGCTGTTAAGCATTTATTGAGGTATTTGTTATAGTCTCCAGGTCAAGGTATATTGTTAGCTCATTCAGATGCAGCTCATTTGACTGCTTATTGTGATTCAGATTGGGCTAGTTGCCCAATGACCAGGAGATCAACTACTGGCTATTGTATTCTTCTGGGTAAGTCACCAATCTCATGGAAGTCAAAGAAACAACATGTTGTTTCTCGTTCATCTGCAGAGGCTGAATATAGGTCAATGGCCATGACTTGTTGTGAAGTCACTTGGCTAATAACATTGTTGAAAGATCTTGGTTTAAAGGATTTAGGTTCAGTGGACTTGTTCTGTGATAATCAAGCAGCATTGTATATAGCTGCTAACCCTGTTTTTCATGCTCGGACCAAGCATATTGAAGTGGATTGTCATTATGTAAGAGATCAAGTCAAGAGTGGTACTATCAGACCATCTTATGTTCATACTAAGTCACAACTTGCAGATGTGTTCACTAAAGTCATTCCTGTTCATCAGCATCACAAATTGTTGTCCAAGTTGGGAGTTGCAGATTCCTTCCACTCACAACTTGAGGGGGAGTGTAATGAGAAAGGGAAGCAAGTACAGGGACTTAAGTTGTCAACATCTGGAAATACAGGGACTGAAACTGTAAATAATTAAGATGTAGTTAAAGTCGGTTAATAGTTTGTTAGAGTTGGTTAATCAGTAATCAGTGTATATATGTTCATTGTACTCATTCATTTCAAGATTGATTCAATGTAATGAAATCAATTTCTTCTCTCAAATTCTTTTAATCAATTATCATTATCAAACTTATCACATATCTCATAAAAAATTCTGCAGTTATATAATTAACATATTTAAACGAGAGTAGTACCACGATGAGTTACATTATTAGAGTCCACGTGTAGTCGTTAAGAAAAAGTGGTGTCTACTGATGAAGCATACAATATTGTAATCGAGATAAGACAAGGGCATGATTTAGACAAATTTAATCCGTAATGATATACGAATACAACTTTCTAAATAATAAATAATAATTAGATTGTAGATATGTAGTTGCAACACAATTCTAAATTTCTAATCTAGCTAGAACATACATATATTCCAATCAAGTCTTAGTATAAGTCTAGCTTGTAATCAGTTAGTCAATTCAGTTGTTTGTTTTAAGTTGACCAAACCAAATGGTCATAATATGATAAAGGCAAAGGCATGTGGGAGTGTTGGAAGTGAAAGAAGAGATCAAATGGTTACTCTCAGAGTTCAAGAACATGTTGGCTTTGTTGCACTTTATCAAGACACCATGACCCCCTCCCCTTCTATATATAAACCATTTATTACATTACACTTGTTTTCAAAATAAAAAAGAGGGTAAATATAAAAAATTTAAAGTCAAATTTTTATCATCCACGAACAATTTTTCCAATATATTTAAATGTCACTTTCACATTTATACAAAAAGATAATTTTACTTAAAATTCTTAAGAAAATAGATTATCTAAATTAATTAAAAGGACAAAATAATAAGTTTAATAATTGAGTAGTGATTCGCGCACCACTAAAAATTAGCCATACACTACCAATTATGCTTTAAACTGATGTACAATACAAAAAGTTATTCATAAAAGTGATGTATGACTAATTTTTGGTGGTGTACAAATCACCACCCCCTTTTTGCAAATAAATAATCTTTCTAGAAAAAATTTCTCTACTCCGTAATAATGATAAAATAAAAGGAAAAAAAAAAGAAAAAAAAAGAGGAAAGGATATAAAACTTTATCAAAGATTCTAAGATGTTAAGTAAATCTAATAACATATTCCTCATGAAATATAGCAACTAGAAAGTAGAAACATGTGAATAAACATAATATCTCAAGCGACCCATTTGACTGAAAGACTACGTTTTTTTTCCTGAATTACAAAAGGTAGTCATTTTTTGTCTAGGTATAAATAGTAAATTATGTACTCTTTTAATATCATTTTACACCTCTACTTCAACTCTTGAAGCTCTTTTAGATTTCTATGGTCAAAGCTTACATGTGATAAATTTCAATGTACATTTTATAAGTTTTATTTAATCTACTGCATGTCTTTCCTTTTATATAATGTAAATTTCAAGAGTTTTTGGGATGTGTAGCGATTCGTACACCACTAGTTTTTAGCCGTACACCACCAAATATGCTTTATAGTGTTGTACTGTACAATGTTATAAAACACATTTGGTGGTGTACGGCTAAAAACTAGCGGTGTTCGAATCATCACCTTTTTTGGATAAAGTGCAATAACAAATACAGAAAGTTCAACTAGTTAGGCGAGAAGGTAACTTTTACTAGCACTTTCTTTCGACATCTCTAATATTAGAAGTTTAGAACTAAGGTTTTTACTGATTGTATGATACTAGTAAAATACTCGTGTAATGCATCATAAATAAAATTTTATCAATGATGATGAATAGTGGCAATGTTATGTTGTATTCTATGGATTAGCCATGATAATATATTGGTAACGGTAATACGCTTGATTCTTGAACTCGTAAATAAATGTATACCTTTGATGTTTTTTTGTATGAATACTTGCCTTCCTGAAAGAAAATAACAATAAGTTAAGTTAGTGATATGTGTTGATCGATCATATGTACCAACCTTATCACTTGTTATCTAAATATTGTCTCCCTGCATAAAGCTAAGTTAAGACTATCTTCAATGTGTCAAATTCTATCCATCAACATTAAGTAAACAAATCGACAAAAAGGTTGAAATCTTTTAGAATTTGAGACTGATATAGTAACAGGTAACAAAGTTTTTCCTAGCTCTATATTATACATATAATAATATACAATATATATAATATAATTAATAAATCGAAAACATAAACTTTCGAGTCGATCAAACATTAACTTGATTACTTGTTTAATAACTCAAACGGAATTATGTCAGACGAAGCAAACAACAAGAAGCTAAATCTCGAAACAATAGATCATGTAACTTTTTGGGATTGCTTAGTTAAATGCGTTTATCTGCTTATTTCTTTTATGTATTAGATCTTAATTAAGGTGTAGTAGCCACCTTTGATCTTAAAGATTCAATGGCATTTGACCAATGACAAAAGAGTCAATTTACTTCGGCTGCTTAGAATTTAGATACGAGAAGACCACGACTAGCCATCACATGGTACAAATAAAATTGGCTCAATTCGAAATATTCTACAAAATGTAAGAAAATATATGTACTGTATAAAAAATAATAAGCGTAACGATTTATCTGAGATATATCTACATCGTCTTAAGTAGTAGGGGTGTAATTGAGTCGAGTCATCTGAGATATATCTACATCGTTTTAAGTAGTAGGGGTGTAATTCAGAAGAGTCAATACACTCTCAAGCTCTATACAAAAACCAAATGAGAATAATAATTAAATAGTAGTAATAAGCATAAGCATGTATTAATTCGTTTAACCGAGAGGACGATATGCGACTTATAATATATTCTAATCATCGTCCTCTACATTTTGGATTTTTGGCAATCATCTATATATTATTATTGGGAACTTATTATTGTGAGTTATTTTGCGAAGATTTTTATTTTCTTGTTGGGGTGTTGGAGCAATCATAACACTCAATACACCAAAATCAGGTACCATATCACCACAGTTTACCCACGACTCAAACACCCACGAACACTCCATGTAATAACTTTATTTTTTGTTTTAAGGCAAATCTACCCACAATTATTATATATAACCACGAATATTTACAAATTGACTCTCACGAGGCTTGAACCTACAACTATTAGGTTGAAAGGTTCCCCACATACCGCTAGGCCATAGGCTCTTTAGTGCTTCGACATGTGTTTATTCAAGTACATTGTATTATAGACAAGAGAAAGAAGAAGAAAAAACAGAGAAATAGTCGATGTGTATAACACGACTACCGCTGATAGTTCGAAACCACGGGACTATGCTTATCATAATGCTCGAGGTGTATATACTTTATGCACCTGGTTTATGCATTTCAGCAGGGGCGGAGACGGGGCGGGAGTAGCATAGGTAGCCATCCTCACAAGAATTTTTACATTACGGAAATAAGAAAAAAAATTAAGGTATTAAAGACATTTTAAAATTTTTGCCCCACAAAACTACAAAAAATAAAAATAAATACAAACCACGTTGGACGATACCACATGATGTTATAGACTCCCAACTTTTTGGCAAAAATGAAAAAAAAAAAAAAAAATCTTTTCCAACGCATCACTAAGTTGTGGAGTAGATTTCATCACGAGTACGTGTCATGACAAACTATATATGTGTAGAACAGAAAAGCACAAATATATAAGAAAACATGTCATAACTCAAGTGGATGCAAGTGTTTTTGTATTACTCGAATAGTAATATCATTGGAGCACACCTTTCGCTAGAAAGGGATCAGTTACGAGTACGAAATGCTTTTCACATACAAGTCGGATAGCGCGATAAGGCAGTTACACTCCTCCGCCTGGCATTCCAGTTCAAATACTAGTGAGGTAGACAACCTCATGTCATGCGTGAAAATAGTAAGGACCTTGCCCATGGTTCTTGACAAAAAAGAAATTTTATATATTTAAAATATGAGAGTCTCTACATAAAACAAGAACTAGGTGGCCTACAATACTAATGTTTGAACATGAAAATGGCGTATTTTTAGCTCTTTGTTTTGTAATTCATTTTCAAACCATTGAAACCGTTAGAATTGATTAAGACACTTAAACAAAATCCAAAACTTTTCTTCATTCTCTTTAATTTGTGGGCTTCATAGATAGTGAAACGATGTTCACTTAGAAAGTTTTTAAAATATATTTATCATTTGTTTTGAAATTTCGTTGCCAAAAAACGTGGATAATCATCAACGCTGACAGGTCCATATGTCCCGTCTCGAGAACTATATGTGAAAAGCAATGCAAAACATACACTCCACACTGACCTAGCACGCTGCTAAATAGAGTGTCAGCCAATTTTGAAAAACATGACCATTTTCTTGCAAAGTCCTCCCATTCGAAACCATATGACCTACGCGCTTAAGTGCTGGCCCCAAAGTATGGGCTAATGGAGATTGAAATTGAGTCTCGTTTAGAGGATCTCAAGCCTCCACTACTAGACGTAAATATCATCAACAATATAGAAAACGTGATATATTGACAAACTAAAAAAAATGTTTTGTTAACAGATGCCCTTAAGGCTTTCTTTAATAAAATCTTACATGCATGTATTATTGTACATTCAACCGAAATTCAGGGGGTCAATATAAATTCAGGAGGAGACAAAAAATTTGTTATGATCTTGGTACAACTTTATACGCATGTTTTAAAAGCTTAATGAAAGCCTTATGGCTTCTTTTATCATTTTTTTTTTTAAATAACTATAGTGAGTAGTGACTAACAAATTGATATGATCAAAATGGACTTTTGTTAGTTAGATGTTACAAAAAATAAATATACGAAACTTTTTGGAATAAAAATGATTGGAATATGTGTAAAATGGGCCCATTAACAGCCCAATCCGTGAAATAAGGCTAAACCAAAGGACTAAGGACGTACCTCAGCCATAGACGTCGATCACATGTACTGTCGGCCTAACTAAAAATATACAACAATGAACGGTACAAACATTGTAAAAGACAAAACAAGTGTCGCGCTGTCAAACAATATTAATTACTTGACACAATAAATACTAAAAATGCGGTCGTATAAATACAGGTTTTTGCTAATGTGTATCACGGAAGCACACGTTTGTTAGCAGGATCCTTTTTAAGTTGATGCACTAATTTCACGTTAGTTCTTAATAAGATCAAATTGAGTACTCTATTAAGTCATACAGAATTGGTAAAGCTTGTCGCTTAAATATAAACAATTGGGCATGTTTACGAGACCCCTTGATTCATGCAACTCTAACTTTCTCGACACGAAACGACAAGAGTGAGACACGACACATTACATGTATACGAATGTCATAAAGTGGTTGAGCAACGATTCAGAATTTAGAAACAACAGTCAAATATAATCATATTTACGCTGGTACATTATCAAAGCTGAAGATTACTTATCATTTGTACATTACGTATCATATAACACTTATCGAAACTGACAAACTCAATAGCCATCTCTTTCTTCTTCTAAGTCTTCTTTCATTTAAGAAGATTTTTGAGAAGAAAAATATGGACCACTAAACTTAACAAAATATTAGTCATTAAAGGCAGGTTCACATTTATGCCAAAATGCCCTTCTATGACTCGATGACTAAGATGGTAGAAGAATAATGTACTTGTGCTAAATGCAATCTTGATAGATGATGAAATTATAGTGATCATCACTTGTTTTTGAATTAAATCTATCACTTGAATTAACTTCGGGTTATATTGTAGCCTACAGCCTAGCTACTCTTTTTTTCTTAGCACTAAGACCGCAACCAATTGTTGCCGTCTTTCGTGGCGTCTTCCATGTCTCCATCGAGACACCATTGACACGGAAGCTTCATGCTTTCGTCCTTTGGTGGATTGTCGGAATGAAGACGGTGGGTCAGCTTTTTATTGTTTTTTTTTTTTTGTTTTGTTTTAATGAGGAATTATTGGTAATGACATCGTATTATGAAATAAAATTCGAAAACTAGAGATATTGAGCTTGGAAACTTAAATTTGAAAATAATTGAATGAAAACAATTAGATTAAAGTTTCGAAATGCTTAATTACAGTCGCGTCCCACTGGGCGTGCCATTTGATTGGACGTCCACCCGCACAAGTGCATCAATCCGATAATTGCCTGCTAAATATCTCCGGCAAGAATGTTCCTGCAGCACAGATGGAAACACTACGTCATAGTGGAGCACAGGGATGAACCCTGCGAACCACCTCCGGCGTGAGAGTAAGATTCTGAGTTTTAATGGTGAAAGTGAAAGTATGAAATTAGGATTTTTGTTGAGAAGATGAACATACCTAAGAATGAAGAGTGTGTCCCTTTTTATAGTTGTCAACTTGTCATGCCTTGGTCTCCAATCCTTCATAGGCCAATCATAAATGAGCACTAACAAATGATTCCTTTTAGATTAATCTGGGTCATCCAAATGATCTCCTGAATATTCAAGATTGGTCCCCACTCTAAATTCTGTCTGGAAGCATGGTAAGTAAACCTCCGGGTGGAGGTTGGAAGATAATAATAATTTGGTGGCGATTCCCTAGAAGGTAGCGGGCATCTTACGAGTGCCAGCTGTACGCCACAAGGTCAATTAATGACCTTCTTCCAGGTGCAAACAAATGTATCAACTTACTGATAAATGATGGTAACCTCCAGGTGGAGGTTGGTAACCAATAGGTGGAATATTGGTTACACAATTACTTATCATTTGTACATTACGTATAATATAACACTTATCGAAACTGACAAACTCAATAGCCATCTCTTTCTTCTTCTAAGTCTTCTTTCATATAAGAAGATTTTTGAGAAGAAAAATATGGACCACTAAACTTAACAAAATATTAGTCATTATAGGCAGGTTCACATTTATGCCAAATTGCCCTTCTATGACTCGATGACTAAGATGGTAGAAGAATAATGTACTTGTGCTAAATGCAATCTTGATAGATGATGAAATTATAATGATCATCACTTGTTTTTGAATTAAATCTATCACTTGAATTAACTTTGGGTTATATTGTAGCCTACAGCCTAGCTACTTTCTTTTTCTTAGCACTAAGACCGCAACCAATTGTTGCTGTCTTTCGTGGCGTCTTCCATGTCTTTATGGAGACACCATTGACATGGAAGCTTCATGCTTTCGTCCATTGGTGGACTGTCGGAATGAAGACGGTGGGTCAGCTTTTTATTTTTGGTTTTGTTTTAATGAGGTAGTCTAAAAGTTCGGTTCTTTAGTCCGCTATTGCTAGTGTTTAGTTTTTCTCAGAAAGTGCCTACGTATCGCTGAGCTAACAATTCAATTTTTCGTTTCTTCTATCACCTTTAGGAGTGGTATAAAGAAGCATGCTCTTTATTTTGTTTAAAAGCCATATGTATCACATGGGTAAAGGTACCTCATATTCTATCTTCTTTCTATCCCTGACGCTTTTCTTTTTTTCACGTTTTGTGATCGTAATTCACATTATGAAATAATTGGCGTTTGAGATGTTTAGGTGGTGTTTATGTGTGTATAAATGTATACTGTGACACCCCCAAATTTTATCATTTGCGGAAGCTTGATTTGGGTGCCACTAATCAATATACAAAGCACAAAGATAATAATGAACGACCACTATATGCGTCGTTTTAAACTTGTATTAATGAAGTTAACGTTTACATCAAAAATAATATTGCACTAGCTCGGTTCCTGAAATTGAGAGATTACATGGCATAATTACTTTTACAAAATATAATAATGCAGTCCAATCTCTAATTGTATGTATGCTGACTCGAGCTAGAAATCCCTGCTTGTGCAGTCAACCTACTGCTGGGTACCTGTGATATATACTAAAATGGGTCAGCGAAAACGCTGGTGAGCTCACAGGTTTGTATGCCAATGTATAATTGTCAGAACCGCAAGATTTATATTGAATTTAAAATGCAATTAAGCAAAATAAAAGTTATACTGTCCATGAGCACATAGTCTGAGCTTAACTGATTTGTCAGGCCCAATTAAGGAAACCTAACTTGGAGTGCCTCCTACGAGTGCCTAATCAACACTCGTCTTCCCAAATGCTAATACATCCGTTTGACCGGTTAGTGCGTGCTAACCCGGATGAGGATTGTCAATCCCATATGATATCATATACTAACATTCACGCTATAAAATACTAGAGACTATGCTTATGGAGGACTTTAAATTGATTAGCTTGAAACTCATGTAGTATTTGAAGTTTGTCACTTGCGTTCTACTTGTAAAACAAAATGATGCAGTAATATCACACCCCTGGTAAAAGTAGTGAAAATGGGGCTATGAAACTCACCTGAGTCTTGAAATGTTAAGCAATTAAACTTGAAGTAATTAGCAGTGTGTTGGTGTCCAAAGACTTGAAACCTGAATGTGTCCACGACACTTGAATTGTTATTAATTGTATTGGTATCTCGAAAGACTACCATTGAAATTGTTTGTCTAACTTAATGTCCAAATTACCCCGATTTGGTTGATTGTATTGTTACAAGTTACTACGACTTGTTTGATTGAATTGACACAAGTTACAACGACTTGTTTGAATAAATTATCTAAGTTACTATGACTTAGTTGATTCAATTGTGTATTTGAAAATGTGTACGGCCCGTTGGTGATTTAGTTGATATAATAATAATTCTAAAATGTTGACTTTGCTACAGTACTGCTACAGTACTGCTACAGTAAATTTGACTTTTTTGAACAGTAACTTTGACTTCGAAAATTTTGAGTTTTGAAGATTATGTTTTGTGCGACGTAGCCTGCGACGTAGGCTGCGACGTAAGAGTTTTGCGACGTAAAGGGTTACGTCGCTAAGGTCAACAGTGCTAAGTCAATAGCGACGTAGGGTGCTACGTCGCTTATGCGACGTAGGTTCGTTTTTGCGACGTTAAGGTCTGCGTCGCTATGTGCGACGTTCGCAAGTCAATGCGACGTAATAGGCTGCGTCGCTGTATGCGACGTTGAGGATATAATGCGACGTAGGTCGCTGCGTCGCTATATGCGACGTTGAGGATATAATGCGACGTAGGTCGCTGCGTCGCTATATGCGACGTTGAGGATATAATGCGACGTAGGTCGCTGCGTCGCATTTGCTCCAGGCCAAATGCGACGTACGGAGTCTGATCGGAGTTTCAACTCCAAAAACGCGTTTTCCGGCCATCGATCGGCCTAATATTTTTACCCAACCCATTTTAGGACATTACAAGGTTATACAAACAACTAGCAAGTTATAAAACTTAAAAACGAGAGTTTTCGGAGTTGTGTCGGAAACTTACAAATCGCCGAAATGAAATTCCGGAAAGGTAGGATTGTAGATCGTCGCGAGGTGGTCGTTTATTTCCAAATGGGCTTGAAGATCCGAGGTTGTTTGAGGTGCTTATTTTGTGAATTTGTGAGTTTTTGGGTGTTTGGGGTTTTGAGAGAAAAGAAATGAAAGAGAGAGAGAAAGAAAATAAGAAATGAAAAGAAAAGAGAAAGTGGAGGGGGTTTTGGTGAATCCCCACCATTTTCAGTCCGCGCACTGCGCTCCGTGCGGTGTTCGTTTGCCCCGTCATTTAAACGTTAAATAATTGTTTTAAATATTAATTGGTACATTTTAAAATACAAATTATCACGCTATATTTTATTTAAATATTTTACTAATCACTTTATATTTGAATTATAAAAACGTAAGTTAATTTGGTTGCGCGTTTTACATTTTAAATTTGGTAACTTTCTGATTGTGCGGTACGAATGGATACGAAGTATTATAATAAGAATACTTTTGACATAAAGCGTTATTAAATAAAAGTTGGTCACCAACGTCCGTATTTATTGTATCGAAATTCATTCTATTGAAACTCGTACGATTTGAACAAACCGCATAATTGTAGATATATATTCAACAATATATATAATAATTGATACATTAATTAGCCTAACACAGAACTAATTACATGTATTAAAACTTGATTAGGCACTAAATTATAGTCCTAAATTGACGGTTGTCACATTCTCCCCCTGTTAGAAGAATTTCGTCCCGAAATTTATGTTGAAGTGGTGTTTGACGTTGAATCAGTGAAGAGTTGAGGATACTTGAGTCGCATTTGGTCTTCCCGTTCCCAGGTGAATTCCGGACCGCGCCGCGAATTCCACCTAACCTTGACAATGGGAATACGACTTTGTTTAAGTTGTTTGACCTCACGGTCCATGATTTCAGCGGGTTCCTCAACAAAGTGAAGTTTTTTTCAACTCGAATTTCATCGAGTGGAATGATAAGTGTCTCATCAGACAGACACTTCTTCAGATTTGAAACATGAAATGTGGGATGCACGCTGCTGAGTTCAGATGGCAGCTGCAATCGATAAGCCACTGGACCAATCCTTTCGAGGATCTCGAATGGTCCAATGTATCTGGGATTTAACTTCCCTCGTTTACCAAATCGGATTACGCCTTTCCAAGGCGATACTTTGAGTAGAACTCGATCCCCAACTTGGAACTCGAGTGGTTTGCGTCTCACGTCAGCATAACTTTTCTGACGATCACGCGCGGCTTTGAGTTTGTTTTGAATTTCAACGATTTTCTCGGTCGTCTCGTGAATGATTTCTGGACCTGTGAGTTGGCTATCCCCAACTTCAGTCCAACAGATAGGTGACCGGCACTTACGACCGTACAGTGCTTCGAAGGGTGCAGCTTTGATGCTGGTATGATAACTGTTGTTGTACGAAAACTCACACAATGGTAGATGTTTTTCCCAGTTTACACCGAAGTCTACTACGCAGGACCGTAGCATGTCTTCAAGTGTTTGAATGGTTCGTTCACTTTGGCCGTCTGTTTGAGGATGGTATGCGGTACTCATATCAAGTCGAGTACCCAGAGATTTTTGAAGTGATTGCCAAAATTGTGAAGTGAAACGACTATCTCTATCGGAGATAATTGAAATTGGAACACCGTGTTTGGTCACGATTTCCTTTAGATAAATGTTGGTGAGGCGTTCCATTTTGTCGGATTCCTTGATTGCCAGGAAGTGAGCAGATTTGGTGAGACGATCCACGATCACCCAAATGGTATCGCAACCGTTCGAGGATCGAGGTAGTTTGGTTATGAAGTCCATGGCAATTTGTTCCCATTTCCATTCAGGAAGACTGGGTTGTTGAAGTAAACCAGAAGGTTTTTGATATTCGATTTTGACTTTGGAGCAAGTAAGGCACTTGCTGACATAGGTGGCGATTTCGGCTTTCATGTTCGGCCACCAGTAGAAGTCCTTGATACCGTGGTACATTTTATCGGATCCCGGATGGATAGAATATTTGGAATTGTGAGCTTCATCCATCACCAAGTCTCGTAGGTTCCCAATTTTAGGCAACCAGATTCGGTTTGAGAAATACCTAATCCCGTTAGATTTGATTTCAAATTGTTTGTCCATGCCCCGCAAGGCCTCATCTTTGACATTTTCGGGTTTTAAGGCTTCGAGTTGAGCAGTGAGAATTTGAATGTTTAAATTGTTGTGAATGGTCATACTAAGGGCTCGAACCCGAAGTGGTTTCACTCGCTCTTTTCGACTGAGGGCGTCAGCAACAACATTTGCTTTGCCTGGATGATATTTGAGTTCACAGTCGTAATCGGTAAGCAACTCGACCCATCGACGTTGCCTCATGTTGAGATCCTTCTGATCGAATATGTGTTGAAGGCTTTTATGGTCGGTGAAAATTGTACATCTGGTACCGTAAAGGTAATGTCTCCAGATCTTGAGGGCAAAAACGACAGCTCCTAGCTCGAGGTCGTGGGTGGTGTAATTCTTTTCATGAATCTTGAGCTGTCGGGAAGCATAAGCTATGACTTTGTCTCGTTGCATGAGCACACAACCGAGACCTTGATGAGAAGCATCGCAGTATACCACGAAATCATCGGTGCCTTCGGGTAATGATAGGATAGGAGCACTGCAAAGCTTTTGCTTTAAGAGTTGAAATGCCGACTCTTGTTTCTCAGTCCAGTCAAACCTTTTGTCTTTCTGGGTCAGAGTCGTGAGTGGTATGGCTATCTTGGAGAAATTTTCAATGAAGCGTCGATAGTACCCGGCAAGTCCCAAAAACTGCCGTACTTCGGTTGGAGTGGTTGGCGATTGCCAATCTTTGATAGCCTCGATTTTTGACGGGTCAACGTGAATCCCCTGACTGTCAATCACGTGAGCAAGGAATTGAACGGTTTTGATCCAGAACTCACACTTAGAGAACTTGGCATAGAGCTCCTCGTGTTTAAGCAGTTCAAGGATGGTTTTGAGGTGTTGCTCGTGTTCTTCTTTGTTTCGTGAATATATAAGGATGTCGTCGATGAAGACAATGACAAATTTGTCAAGATAAGGCTTGCACACCCGATTCATAAGGTCCATGAATACCGCCGGTGCGTTGGTTAGGCCGAATGGCATCACTTGGAATTCGTAATGCCCGTAACGGGTTCTGAAAGCGGTTTTTGGAATATCGGCATCGCGAACACGCAATTGATGATAACCGGATCGGAGATCAATCTTTGAATAACAACTCGACCCTTGCAGTTGGTCGAACAAATCATCGATTCGAGGAAGTGGATACCGGTTCTTGACAGTTAACTTGTTCAACTCTCGATAGTCGATACACATTCGAAAGGAACCATCTTTCTTCTTAACGAATAGGACCGGAGCTCCCCAAGGTGAAGAACTCGGCCTGATAAACCCTCGTTCCAGGAGTTCCTGTAACTGGGTGGACAACTCCTGAAGTTCGGATGGAGCTAAACGGTATGGTGCTCGGGCCACAGGCGCAGCACCGGGTACAAGATCGATTGAGAACTCAACCTGTCTTGGTGGTGGTAGACCAGGTAGTTCTTCAGGAAAGACTTCTGGAAAGTCTCGAACAATTGGAACATCCTCAAGTCGCTTCTCCTCCGACTTTTTCTCCATGATGTGCGCGAGGATTGCAGGGTAACCCTTTCTCAGAAATTTTCGGGTTTTTAAACAAGATATGAGGTTGAGCCTCGTCCCTCCGGTCTCCCCCTGTATGACTAGGGTTCTACCGACAGTGAGAGGTATGCGAACAATTTTGTCATAGCAGATGATTTCGGCGCGATGTTTGGATAACCAGTCCATGCCTACGATGACATCGAAACTTCCTATCTCAATAGGCATAAGATCTATGGGGAAGGTTTCGTCGGCTAGATTTAAAGTGCAATTAGGTATCACACTATCGGTTTCTATCAGCTTGCCATTTGCTAGCTCTACGGTGTACTTAACGTCTAAAGCAACAGGTGTAATGTCAAGTAGAGGGCAAAATTCATCGGAAATAAAACTCCTATCGGCACCAGTATCAAACAGAATGGAAGCAGTTAAATTGTTGAGGAGGAACATACCCGTGACCACATTCGGGTCCAGACGGGCGTCCCCTGAGTTGATCACGAAAGCGGTACTTTTGGCGTTGTTGTTGTTGCGGGAGTTGTTGTTGTTGTTGCCCTTATTCTTCAACTTTGGGCAAGAATCCCTGAAGTGTCCTGGGTTTCCACATTCATAGCAGGACTTAGGTTGTCGGGTATTTCTGTCAGAGAGGTTGTTGTTGGATTTGGGGGCTCTGCAGTCCTTAGTCAAATGCCCTTGCCTCCTGCAGTTGTTGCAAGGAGTACCGCACTGACCAAAATGGTGATAGTTACACTTGGGACAATAAGGTCTGCCCCCGGTGTAGCTGTGGGTGGTTTCAGAGTTGGAGGTGTAGACTTGGATGGCGTTGTTTTTCTTGCTTGAGTTGTGGTGGTGTTCAGTGGATTTGCGTTTGTTGGAGGATGAGGTGTTGGAGGTCTCACGGCTGACAACTAGGGCCATGAGTTCGTGGGCCAATCGAATGGCACTCTCAGTAGTGGTTGGTTTGGATGAGGCGACGTTTCCCTGGATGTTCTCGGGGAGTCCACGAATGTATTTCTTAATGCCCTTACTTTCTGGTTCGACCAAACCCGGGCATAATAAGGCAAACTGCTGAAACTTGGTGGTATAATCAGCGACATCATTTCCCTGCACTTCCAGATGCCAGAATTCTTCTTCCAGCCTATGCAATTCTTCTTCAGGACAGTACTTTTCTGTCAGCTTCTTCTTCAGTTCGGCCCAAGGAAGTCGGTTTGCAACCTCAAGGCCTACAGAGTTTGCGTGGGTTTTCCACCACGTGGATGCACCTTCCTGAAAGGTGTAAACAGCGAATTTGACCTTGTTGTTCTCAGTGCAGTCGCAGAGACTGAAAACAGATTCCATGCGCTCAATCCAACGGATCAAACCAATGGCACCTTCCGTGCCCTTGAAGTATAGTGGTTTACAGCTAAGGAAATCCTTATAGGAGCAGGGTTTGGGTGGTGGAGTATTGGTTGCGGTGTCCTCGCTACCGGGTGGTGTTCGGGTAGCCAAGGCTTCGGTCACACTGCGGGCAATGATTCCCGCGATCTCAGCTTCGCTAAGGGTAATTTGACGACGTGGAGGCATGATGCTGAGTAAGAAAGAACAAGGAAATGAAATAAGATACTAGTCCGAGTATGATGAACTAGTGGTGTGTTTGTCATTTCGAGACAAAACGTTTGAAAGAAAGAGGCCTATATTCATATAATATAATATAGTCTAAAGTTGTAATGAGGTCTATTCATGTATATATGTATATCACATAACAACCTATTGAGTGTCTAGCACAGACGTGTTTTGAGTCCCGTTTCTCTCGAGGTCAGAGTCAACTAATGCATTCCTGTTCAACATAACTCTTTCAGATTTCACATCATCTTTCTTTAATTGTACATAGTTGATCAGGCTATGTTAAATTAAAGTCGTATGATGTAATCCCTGAACTAGTCATAACTAATAAGGAATACTGCCTAACGGTCATAGTCTAGGCCCACTAAATGCAACCTAGTTCACTATAACCTTAGTCTCTGATACCAATCTGTGACACCCCCAAATTTTATCATTTGCGGAAGCTTGATTTGGGTGCCACTAATCAATATACAAAGCACAAAGATAATAATGAACGACCACTATATGCGTCGTTTTAAACTTGTATTAATGAAGTTAACGTTTACATCAAAAATAATATTGCACTAGCTCGGTTCCTGAAATTGAGAGATTACATGGCATAATTACTTTTACAAAATATAATAATGCAGTCCAATCTCTAATTGTATGTATGCTGACTCGAGCTAGAAATCCCTGCTTGTGCAGTCAACCTACTGCTGGGTACCTGTGATATATACTAAAATGGGTCAGCGAAAACGCTGGTGAGCTCACAGGTTTGTATGCCAATGTATAATTGTCAGAACCGCAAGATTTATATTGAATTTAAAATGCAATTAAGCAAAATAAAAGTTATACTGTCCATGAGCACATAGTCTGAGCTTAACTGATTTGTCAGGCCCAATTAAGGAAACCTAACTTGGAGTGCCTCCTACGAGTGCCTAATCAACACTCGTCTTCCCAAATGCTAATACATCCGTTTGACCGGTTAGTGCGTGCTAACCCGGATGAGGATTGTCAATCCCATATGATATCATATACTAACATTCACGCTATAAAATACTAGAGACTATGCTTATGGAGGACTTTAAATTGATTAGCTTGAAACTCATGTAGTATTTGAAGTTTGTCACTTGCGTTCTACTTGTAAAACAAAATGATGCAGTAATATCACACCCCTGGTAAAAGTAGTGAAAATGGGGCTATGAAACTCACCTGAGTCTTGAAATGTTAAGCAATTAAACTTGAAGTAATTAGCAGTGTGTTGGTGTCCAAAGACTTGAAACCTGAATGTGTCCACGACACTTGAATTGTTATTAATTGTATTGGTATCTCGAAAGACTACCATTGAAATTGTTTGTCTAACTTAATGTCCAAATTACCCCGATTTGGTTGATTGTATTGTTACAAGTTACTACGACTTGTTTGATTGAATTGACACAAGTTACAACGACTTGTTTGAATAAATTATCTAAGTTACTATGACTTAGTTGATTCAATTGTGTATTTGAAAATGTGTACGGCCCGTTGGTGATTTAGTTGATATAATAATAATTCTAAAATGTTGACTTTGCTACAGTACTGCTACAGTAAATTTAACTTTTTTGAACAGTAACTTTGACTTCGAAAATTTTGAGTTTTGAAGATTATGTTTTGTGCGACGTAGCCTGCGACGTAGGCTGCGACGTAAGAGTTTTGCGACGTAAAGGGTTACGTCGCTAAGGTCAACAGTGCTAAGTCAATAGCGACGTAGGGTGCTACGTCGCTTATGCGACGTAGGTTCGTTTTTGCGACGTTAAGGTCTGCGTCGCTATGTGCGACGTTCGCAAGTCAATGCGACGTAATAGGCTGCGTCGCTGTATGCGACGTTGAGGATATAATGCGACGTAGGTCGCTGCGTCGCTATATGCGACGTTGAGGATATAATGCGACGTAGGTCGCTGCGTCGCATTTGCTCCAGGCCAAATGCGACGTACGGAGTCTGATCGGAGTTTCAACTCCAAAAACGCGTTTTCCGGCCATCGATCGGCCTAATATTTTTACCCAACCCATTTTAGGACATTACAAGGTTATACAAACAACTAGCAAGTTATAAAACTTAAAAACGAGAGTTTTCGGAGTTGTGTCGGAAACTTACAAATCGCCGAAATGAAATTCCGGAAAGGTAGGATTGTAGATCGTCGCGAGGTGGTCGTTTATTTCCAAATGGGCTTGAAGATCCGAGGTTGTTTGAGGTGCTTATTTTGTGAATTTGTGAGTTTTTGGGTGTTTGGGGTTTTGAGAGAAAAGAAATGAAAGAGAGAGAGAAAGAAAATAAGAAATGAAAAGAAAAGAGAAAGTGGAGGGGGTTTTGGTGAATCCCCACCATTTTCAGTCCGCGCACTGCGCTCCGTGCGGTGTTCGTTTGCCCCGTCATTTAAACGTTAAATAATTGTTTTAAATATTAATTGGTACATTTTAAAATACAAATTATCACGCTATATTTTATTTAAATATTTTACTAATCACTTTATATTTGAATTATAAAAACGTAAGTTAATTTGGTTGCGCGTTTTACATTTTAAATTTGGTAACTTTCTGATTGTGCGGTACGAATGGATACGAAGTATTATAATAAGAATACTTTTGACATAAAGCGTTATTAAATAAAAGTTGGTCACCAACGTCCGTATTTATTGTATCGAAATTCATTCTATTGAAACTCGTACGATTTGAACAAACCGCATAATTGTAGATATATATTCAACAATATATATAATAATTGATACATTAATTAGCCTAACACAGAACTAATTACATGTATTAAAACTTGATTAGGCACTAAATTATAGTCCTAAATTGACGGTTGTCACATATACCAAGTTTTATTATATGGTCAACTTGTTCATAAAATTCAAACAAAAATGCATTGTTATTTAGGAACCAAAATTAAGACTAAGAGTAATGTTAAATTGGCCTAATTACACAGGCTTACAAATAAGCCTAACTTTCTAATTGGTTGGGTTTTTTTTTATCTCTTAATCTCATCCACTCAATTTTGGAAACCCACCAATCATATTTGTAGGCCTATATTTAGTTTTATATAATTAGGCATACCAATCATTTTCCTCAGTAATTATAATCATGAGGGACTAAATCCGTAATTAAAGAGTTAATCGGTAAAACTGTTATATCTATATGTTTAACCATAAAATGTTAAACTTAACAGGGGAGAGACATTAATTAAGTAATGAATGACCTCTCAAGTTGTCCATTTTTTAGTTTTTAAAAAGACAAACATATTACATTCTCTTATTGTTAATTTAATTCGTTTTATTATTAATTTACAAGCTTTAAAGACTTTTTTTTTAATTGGAGAAGGTTTTTATAGCGTTTCTATATTGAGCTCTTGCACAAAAGTATTTGAAATCTGGATGCTCTAATTAAACGAGAAAAAACTTCGACGATGATGAAAATTTTGTATAAAGAGCCCATCAAGAGGACCTTCTATATCGTTCGGTCTAGATTTAAAACGCGTATATGAATTAGTGAATTTGCTTTCGCGTAAACGTGTAAGCAAATTCTATAGCTCATCGGTCACATCACAAAATGAACATTTATCCTTAATGTTTGTACGTTAACCCATACAAGTGCATTATTCCTTTGTTTCCAGCTGAATATCCCCGATCAGAAGGTTCCTACAGCACAGATGCAGACACTGCGTTATAGTGGAGCACAGGGGTATACCCTGCGAACCACCTCCAGCGTGAGAGTAAGGTTCTGAGTTTTAGTGGTGAAAATATAGGTAATGAATTAGGGTTTTTGTGGAGAAGATGAACATACCTTGATAATGAAGAATGAGTGCCCTTTTATAGTTGATGTTTCTTGGCCTCTACTCTTATATCGACCAATCACCTTGGAGCACTAACAAATGATTCCTTCTCATTTAATCTGGGCCATCCAAAAGATCTCATGGATATTCAAGATTGGTCTCCACTCTAAATTCTGTTAGAGCTGTGAAAGCAACTTTCGGACCTCCGGATGGAGGTCGGAAGAATGAATAATTTGGTGGCTGATGTGACGTAAAAAGTCATGTTTTTAGAAGCTTTATTCCTCACATTTCGAACCTTTCTTTAGTGAAAACATTCCAAAACATTGATTATTTACTAAAATACACTAAAGTGGTTCAAAAGTAGACGTTGTGATAAAAATCACTGAAAACACTCTAAAAATGCACAAAACACAGCATTTTAATACAGGCCGATTCCTCCGATCTCATTTTCCTGTCAAGACACACTTCCTAACTTCTACCATCTGTTGTACAGGTAAAATCGAGACGGAAAAATCTGGAATCAAGTGAAACGGCCAAAGGACGGAGAAACCACTACGCTTTCAGAGCCAATAAAAGTCATTTCGGCTATGCCTATGCTCTACACATCCAATTTCTATGAGATTGGCATCATTAGAAGTGTAACTGAATTACGAAACCACAGGCGAAAGAATCAAGTCAAACGGACGCATAACGAAGGAGATACAGACGTTTTAAGCAACGAACGAAATCAGACGGAGACCGTATACGGCCTCAGGCACCGTATACGGCCCATATAAGACTGTATACGGCCTATACTACACCGTATACGGCCCCTGCAAGGCCGTATACGGCCCCCTACCCCATATCGTGCTCCGTTTGCTTGTACGTGCTGCTTCGTGAGTTGTACGTGCGATTTGGTGGTTTGCCTATAAATAGTGGACATCCCCAACACCTCAAACATACCACTTTTCTCATTTCATTTCTTCCTTACACTTTCTCTCTCACACACGTCACTCTCTCTCTAGTTTCTCTCTCTAGAGGATTTTCTCTCTCTAGAATTGAGCTAGTTAGAGAGATAGTTAGGTAGAGGTAGCTTTTAGCTTTTGTACGGAGGCACTCCAAGACATTGTATTTGCGAAGATCTGTCTGTAATAAATTCGTATAAGGTTCTATTTATATATCTCTTACTTTCCAGTTTTAAACATGTGTTGCTTTGTTTATGCTTGTTTAGGATTGTATGCTAGATATATAATGTTAGGCTAGACATTTCTTTGTGTTTACTATGATGTAGTTATGTTAGAATAGTCAAAATGTTTATGCCATGCTGTTACTCTGCCCGTGTTACTTTAAACTGTGTATGAACTCGTAAACTGAATCTCGAATGTTTATCTATCCAACCTATGCTGTGGTTAGAAGCTTCCTGCTAGAATTTGGCCAATTACTAGTGGTACGTTCTCTACCTATTCTATACTTGATGATCAATGAACTTGGTATAGCTGTTTTCTCTAGGTTGAAACAAATCATAAGAGACACGGAGCATAGGATTAGAGATATGTTAGATTCATGTTTATTTGTTATATATCTTTGAGAGAACTTTCGGGATATTTATGATTTAATTATTGGTTATCTACTATGCTAGGATTACGGTGTTCTGTTATGTGTTACCCTATCGCATGTTCTTGTTTGATTGTTGCCTTAGGACCAATGCATACTAGAGTTATCTCCTTGGTTTATATCAGTAACTGTATAATTAGGTTTTCAAACACAGAATATTGGTTTACACAGTAGATTAACATGCATGGAATAGTTGTGATGGTTTATATCTGTAATGCTGAACAATTTAACTGATCGTTAGCCCGATTATCCCAACTTGGTCCGCGGGATTATCCCCGTTCGTGTTCTTGTTCAATCAACAATTCACGCTACGATACAGACGTCTCTGATGACTGTGACTGGGGACCAGGATTCGAGGATAGTAGTCAGTTGAATTGGTCTGTACATTTGGGAGAACTTCCGGTGTATTTGACTTCTATGACTGCTATCCACGTGACATGTTACTTATCTGATTGCGGACAACTCTACGTTAGATATTTAATAGGATCGTAGTTGTAGCTCATTAGGATATAGGAAATCTGCGGGAGTAATGTGGAACCCTAATTAATGTAACGGAAAAAACGTAAAACGCCCTATTACTCGGTATAGTGCTGGAAACACCCATTGGTGGAGTACAAACGTATGGAAGCCGCGGAACGGTCGTAGGTACAATACTTTGCATTAATTATGTTTCTATCCTCTCCGGATTAGTCATCACATCTAGTAGCCTTACCCTTGACTATTCATCAAATAACATTTAACGAAATCATAGTAAACACTCGCTTATCCTCTGTTGACCGAGTCTCCGTATAAACCTCTTTAGTTCTGCTTTCTTTATTTAATTAGTATTTAGTTATAAAAACCAAACCTATCCAAAAGCTTTTTTAGAAACCCCAGCTGAATCTCCAAAGATAATAAAACTTCCTAGACTCCCATGCCCGTTGTAGTTTGAAGAACGACACCTGAGTCATACATACCACTTGCTGCCCTTTTAGGACTGTTAGTAGTATACAGCTTAGGATTCCCCTGCTCTACAAATTTAAAACCCACTGTTCGCCGCTTCTATTGCTGTTGGATCAACGACCGGAATCAAATCCGTCCGACCAATAGGGGTGACGACAAGTTTTTGGCGCCGCTGCCGGGGACTACAACGACCGATTTTAGGAATTTTGTTATCTTAGTTATTTAGCGATCCTTACGGAAGATCAATATCATCCGGAAGTTACAGTTTTTATCCCTAGGTTAGTTAGTTTTTAATTTCCCGTCATTAGTTAAACCTATCCTTTCCAAAACCCTATTTTCTTTTTAAAACAAGTTATGGCGAATCGTATCACTCTCGCCTCATCAACCCAACCACCGCTAAAGGGACGAGGAGGACCAATCGTATCACCAACCGACGAAACCATTGAAATCAAGCCACACTTCATTAAATTACTTAAATCTCAGTGTCAATTTCATGGTCTTTCGGTTGAAAATCCAAACGCCCATCTTAACAAATTCATCAACCTTTCCGACTCTTTCGAACAAACCGGATCCAGTGTCAAAGTCACCCGACTTCACCTGTTTCCTTATTCTTTAGCTTTCCGAGCTCAGACATGGTTTTATGAACTCGAACCCAATTCGATTCATACATGGGAGGAGATGGCTACTAAGTTCTTGGCTAAGTTTTTCCCTCCGTCCCTACAAACCAAGCTCAAAAATGAAATCATTAACTTTCGTCAAGGAACTACTGAATCATTAAGCTCAGCTTGGGAACGCTTTAAGAATCTGTTTGGAAGATGTCCGAATCATCAGTTGGCTGAAACGAATATGGTCTGCACATTCTACAACAGTCTGAATCCTCATCACCAACAAACCCTCGATGCTGCTTCATCCGGAAATTTCATGCTACATACTTCAGAAGAAGCCTGGAAGTTGATTGAGACGATAACGATGCACCAACATGACTTGGAGTTTGATGAATCAACCTCGGAAGACAAAGACACTTCTACTCAAGCGTTCGACACTTTAAAAGCTCAACTCGAATCCATCTCTAAAGTTGTTAAGGATATGCAAGACTCTTCCAAATCTAGGAAGCAACCTCAACGGCTCTTCTCACACTCGAAGCCCAAGGAAGACGTTCTCGCCACTTCAGGAGCCACTGATCAAATCATTCATTCAAAATCTTTCACTCAGCGATTATCCAAACAACCTATCTCTCATTTGTTAGTTCCCTCTACACCCTCTACTTCCTTTCAATTGTCTTCTCGTCTAAACAATACGATTTTCAATAACTTCATGGTTGAGCAAAATAATAAAAACAAACAAATTGTTGATTTTCAAAACCAAATTGATTATTTGCTCAGAATTTCAAACGATTTAATTAAAAACATGGAGGATACTGTTAAAAGATTGTTTTTAAAAGTTGAGGAGAAGCAAAGAGAAGAAGCGATTAGCAAAGCTATTCATCATTCATCTTATGATTATGATGATATCCTTGTTGTCACTAGAGGCGGAAAAGAGATTAAGAATGAGAAATCAAAAGATATTCCTCCAGACGAGCCTTCTAGTTCTTATAATTCAGTACCTGTTGACACTCCTGTCACCTCTCCTGAACCAGAATCTTCCAAAGCCCCAGAAGTAGTTAAACCAACACGTATACCTTTCCCTGGTAGGCTTAAGAAAGAAAAACAAGAAGCCCAGTTTGGAAAATATCTAGAGATGTTCAAAAGCTTACACTTAAACGTTCGATTATTAGATGCTTTAGTTGAAATGCCTAGTTGTGCCAAATTCTTTAAAGAACTTATATCCAACAAAGAAAAACTCAGACAAATAGTTAACTTGCCCTTAGACGCAGAATGCTCTTTAATTATGCAACAAGGACTGCCCCCAAAGCTAGGAGACACTGGCCGTTTCACTATTCCTTGTTACCTTCAGGATGTTCAAATAAGTAACGCCTTGGCTGACTTAGGAGCTAGTGTAAACCTTATGCCATACTCGCTTTATAGGAAACTAGGATTAAGCGAACTTTTACCAACCCGTATGACCATCCAATTAGCTGATAGATCAGTTAAACTCCCTCGAGGAATTGCTGAAGATATTATGGTACGTGTTGATAAATTCGTCTTTCCTGTTGATTTTGTTGTTATGGATATTGAGGAAGACACTCAGGTACCACTCATCCTTGGTAGACCTTTTCTAAATACTGCCAAGGCCGTCATTGACGTAAATGAAAAATCTTTAAAACTTAGAGTGGGAACTGAGGAAGTCACCTTCAATGTCGATAAGCTAATGAAACTTCCTATGGGAGAAGACCTTGGTCTTGTAGATTCTATGCAGGGAATAATTGAAGAACACTTGGAAGAAATCCTCGCAGTAAGCAGCATTAATCCCCTTCCAAACACTGTCATCACAATAAGGAAAATCTGTGAAGAAGGTGCGGGTCTATGCTCAGCTCTCTCGGATCCATCCATCGCATCAAAGGAAGTACTATTATCTTTAAAGAATTCCAACTTACAGCCCAACAGATTTATCACTGCTGTACCACTTGAGCAAGGCACTCCGATCACTCTCTTGAAAAGAAGCCCTACTTCTGAAATCCCTGATTCGTCTCTCTCAAAGAAGAAATTTTGAAGACTCTCAAGGAAATGGAGTCAATGCTTAAACCACCCGATTCGTAACTTTCTAAAAGTTGTGAAAACTTGAAACCAGAGATTACTTTTACCACATCTTCTTCAGCTCAGTTTCAGAGATTTGCACTCACAAAGGGCAACAAAGAAATAATCACTGAAGATAATGCTATCTCTCAATCTTCCCAAGTAAAATATGAGCTGAGAAAAGATGAGCTTTACAACAATGCAGAATGGGTTGAAATAGCATCAGCCGACATTCCAGAGGCACCTGCAGTTGAGTCAAATTATCAGACAACATACGACGAGCTTAAAAGAGACGAAATTGCAAGGATGAAACCTTCCATAGAAGAACCACCAGAATTGGAGCTGAAGGAACTACCCTCACACCTTGAATATGCTTTTCTCGAAGGAACTTCGCACTTACCAGTTATCATATCCAAAGATCTGAAGCCCGAAGAGAAAGCAAAACTCATTGAAGTTTTGAAGTCACATAAGAAAGCGATTGCTTGGAAGATTTCTGACATACAAGGGATCAGTCCGAACTATTGCACTCACAAGATCTTAATGGAAAACGACTTCAGACCATCAATTCAGAGGCAGAGGAGAGTCAACCCAAAGATTCAAGACGTGGTGAAAAAGGAGGTTATCAAACTCTTGGATGCTGGTCTAATTTACCCTATTTCGGATTCCCCATGGGTCAGTCCAGTTCAAGTAATCCCAAAGAAAGGAGGCATGACGGTCATCGCTAACGAAGACAACGAGTTGATTCCAACACGAACCGTCACCGGTTGGAGGGTATGTATCGACTATCGGAAACTAAATGAAGCTACACGCAAAGATCACTTCCCTCTACCGTTCATTGATCAGATACTCGAAAGATTGTCAGGAAACGAATTCTATTGCTTCCTCAATGGTTTCTCTGGCTATTTTCAGATACCTCTCGATCCAAAGGATCAAGAAAAGACAACGTTCACTTGTCCATACGGAACCTTTGCCTACCGACGTATGCCATTTGGCTTATGTAATGCACCGGCGACATTTCAAAGATGCATGGTAGCAATCTTCCATGACATGATTGAACAATGCATGGAAGTGATCATGGATGATTTTTCGGTTTTCGGAGATTCGTTCACCACTTATCTTTCTAAAATGAACAAGATGCTCACCCGATGTGAAGAATCGAACCTAGTTCTGAATTGGGAAAAATGCCATTTCATGGTAAAAGAAGGCATAGTTTTAGGACACCGTATATCCAAAGCTGGAATTGAAGTTGACAAAGCAAAAGTCGAGACCATATCAAAACTTCCACCACCCACCTCTGTTAAAGCCATCCGCAGTTTTCTAGGACACGCCGGGTTCTACCGTCGCTTTATCAAAGATTTCTCTAAGATATCCCGACCTATGACTCATCTCCTCGAAAAAGATACTCCGTTTGTCTTTACAGACGAATGTCTCAAGGCCTTCGATCATCTGAAAGATCTGCTTGTTCATGCACCGATCATGGTTGCTCCAGACTGGAGTCTCCCATTTGAAATCATGTGCGACGCCAGTGATTTCGCAGTCGGAGCAGTTCTGGGACAGCGGAAGGAGAAACAGTTTCAACCAATATACTACGCCAGCAAAACGCTCACTGACGCCCAAGAAAATTATACAACTACAGAAAAAGAGCTGCTAGCGGTAGTATTTGCTTTTGATAAATTTCGTTCTTATCTAATCTTGTCCAAAACTATTGTCTATACAGATCACTCAGCTCTGAAATATCTTTTTAAGAAGCAAGATGCTAAGCCTCGCCTTCTACGATGGATTTTACTCCTTCAAGAATTCGACATCGAGATCAAAGACAAAAAAGGAGCAGAAAACGTCGCGGCGGACCATCTTAGCCGATTAGAAAATCCTTCAATGGATAAGTTGCACGAAAAAGACATTCAAGACCAGTTTCCAGAAGAACAACTCATGCATATTGGTAGATACCCTCAAGGGTCACGATCTACCAATGATCCCTGGTATGCTGACTATGCCAATTATTTGGTGGGAAAAATTGTACCTAAAGGAATGCCAACCTCTCGAAGACAAAAGTTCTTCCGCGATATAAAATATTACTATTGGGACAACCCTTTCCTCTTTAAGGTTTGCCCTGATCAGATCATTAGAAGATGCGTTGATGGGAAAGAGGCAGAACACATCTTACACCAAAGCCACCATGGACCTACTGGAGGACATCACGGTACTAACATGACCGCAAGAAAAGTGTACGATGCCGGCTTTTTCTGGCCAACCATATTTCGAGATGCATACGATCTGGTGAGACGCTGCGATATCTGCCAAAGACAAGGCAATATAACAGCACGGAATGAAATGCCACTCACAAACATCCAGGCCGTGGAAATCTCCGATATCTGGGGATTAGATTTCATGGGACCATTCCCTAAATCTAACGGTAAAGAATACATCTTGGTTGCAGTCGACTACGTCTCCAGGTGGGCCGAAGCCCAAGCTCTCCCAACAAATGACGCCAAAGTGGTAACCAAATTTCTCAAAAAGCTATTTAGTCGATTTGGAACTCCAAAAGCAATAATTAGTGATCGTGGTACACACTTTTGCAACGTTCAATTCATGAAAGTTCTGCAACAGTATGGTGTCACTCACAAAACATCAACAGCTTATCACCCCCAGACAAATGGGCAAGCTGAGGCAACAAATCGAGCTTTGAAAAGAATCTTGGAAAGAACCGTTGGTAATCATGGGTACAAATGGGCTGAAAAATTAGATGATGCATTGTGGGCATTCAGAACCGCCTATAAAACACCATTAGGAACCACACCATATTGTCTAGTTTATGGCAAGGCATGTCACTTACCAATAGAGCTGGAATATAAAGCATACTGGGCTTTGAAGAACTGCAACTTAGATATTTCTGCAGCTGGAGCAAATAGACGAACGCAGTTGAATGAGTTAGCCGAACTAAGGGATCAGGCATATGACAGTTCGTTAAACTTCAAGGAACGAACTAAGAAAATTCACGATGCTAAGCTGAGGCCCTCACGATTCAAAACAGGAGATAAGGTGCTACTTTTCAATTCGCGGTTCAAGAAATTCTCTGGCAAGTTCAAAATCAGGTGGAGCGGGCCATTCATAGTATCAAAGGTATTTCCTTACGGTGCAGTCGAACTCGAGGCACCAGAAGGTAATTTTAAGGTTAATGGTCATCGCTTAAAGCATTACTTCGAAGACTTTCCCATCAGGGAAGATGTCTTTATCTTTGAACCACCGTGAGTCGACAGAAAGGTACAAAGAGTCAAGCTAGAGACTCGTAAAACAAGCGCTCTTGGGAGGCACCCCAAACCTATCTTTATTTTTATCATTTTATTTCTTAGTTTATTTTTATTAAGTATGGTTATCTCTGAACTAATAAAATTGCAGGCTTGCCACTTATCTGACTTCGAATTGCAAAATCTGAGATAAGTATTGACTATTAGCATTACCTGTTTATTTTATCTTGTTTCAGGATGGACGCTGTTGACGCTGATCATGTAGTTGCGAGACCACGCAGACGACACAGGCCCCGTAGACGCAGAGTACAGAGAGTGGCTATGCTGACCATCACTGAGGAGGACCTGACTGATGTCCCGATCACTCACGAGGAGTTGCCCGATGAGAGGCCCTCATCACCTTTGCCAGCCCCCGTACCCACTTTCGAGTACGGTATCACTACGGCTGACCCAGCTTCTTCGTGGACCCTCTTTCGGACACTCTCCATCCAGCATGACATCATGTCCTCTATCTGTGAGCAGCTTGAGATTCCGAGACCTGATGCCATTCCCTACAGGCTTGGCCCAGATGCAGGACCATCTCGACTTCCATGGTTCTTTTGTCCTCCTGCTAATCCACCTGTTCTCTCTACTGCTGGACCTTCCACTAGCCCCACTACTGTAGCTGCTGATCTTGATCCAGCATTGCCCACAGGATTTGCATCACCAGATCACAGCCTCACAGAGCAGCTTCTGGCCAGTCTTGATGCTCATACTCCTGTCACTTCCTCTGACGAGATCGTGAGTCAGGCTATGGCTGCTACGGATTTCTCCATTCCATCCCCGACTTCTGTTTTCGACAGGGATGTTGAGGCAGAGTTTGATCCTGACACTGACGACCTACTTGATGATTACTAGATTTTATCTTTATTATTTACTTTCTGTATTATGACTCTGTACTTACGCTTTAGACCTGCTACCTAGATGAGATACTGTGATATGTGTGTCGTGGTTTATTGCAGAATTCAGCTTTGTGTGGAATGGATGATCTTAAACGAGCCTGGTCCTTAAAATCCAGCAATTCACTAGCACCACTCCTGCACAAACATGGTCTATTCCAGTAAACACAAATGGGGAGTCTCTCTGTTCCTTTCTCCCCGTTTCAATTATGTTTATTATGCCTATGTTAGTACATTTAATTTTTGTACCTCATCCTAAACTTATCACTAAGTGTGGGATTCCAGCCCAAATTAAACACTTGAGAAACATCTACTTACATGTTCAAACTCTAAGTGTGGGATTTTACTAAGTAAAATCTCTACTCAAGAGAACATTAGGGACAATGTTCCTCTAAGTGTGGGATGGTAGGTATATAATACCTTAATAGGTGATTTTTATGTCCAATAGTAATCTTTCTCTCAAAATTTTTCAAAAATAAGGTCAAATTTTTTCAAAATTAATGAGTTTTTGAGTCTCAGATACTACTGAGAAAAGCCATTTTCAAAATATAAGTGTGATATTTCTAAAAGCCTAAAGGAAATAAGGTAGAAATTGCTTAAACAAGAAGTAATAATCAAAGGAGCATGACTAGACACATACAACCCTTTGCAGTGAGGTATCTTGAGCCCAAAAGCATTCATCTTTAATGCTTCACTTTAAATTCTTGTGTGTATGCCGATGTCTGTATCTCTGAATTAGAACTTGCTCTTGACATACGCTTCGAGACCATATTGGTGTGTACCGTACGCGGTATAGGTGCAATTAAATGACCTTGACATTCCTTAGGACTTAACCCATTTCTTACATATCTTTTCAAGCCCAAAACCCTTTCCGATGCTCATTTTTAGTATCGAAGATCCGCCTAGTATACCCTGTTGAGCCTAAACTCTTCGTTTCTTCAAAACCCTAATTTTCACCCACTTCCCAAAAATTACCTCCAAACTTATCTTGGAATTTCTGAGGTTATGAAGAACAACCTTTTAGAATATCTGTTTCAAATATCCTACTCATTCGCATTCTCCAAAATCAAGCTTCTCAACAAATGGTGCGGGAAAATTAGCACACAAGAGAACTGGAAGGACGATGGTGCGGGAAAAATTAGCACCTGGAAAAGAATCAAAATGATCAAGATAGAGAAAAAGATTTCTAAAGGATTCAAAATATAAATTCCTTGGAAATTCTCTAAAAGAAATTCCGAAGAAAAGAAAAGAAAAAAAAAAAGAAAAGAAAAGAAGAAAAAGAAAAGAAAAGAAAAGAAAATAGCTCCGCAAATAAAGCTGAAAGTTTCAAAGCATAGCTCTTCATGAAAAATCCGGCAAAAGCTGAAACAGCTACCAACTCTCCGCTCCCCTCCGTTCTAAATAAAGTTGTTCGTAATCTCAGTGATTTTAGGATAAGCTAAACACCCTCACAAACCACTATCCATACCCTTCACCCTCACCAAACATTACAACCCTCTGAATGTCTTGAGATAATTAGCACCGTCCTCACCTAAGTGGTGGAGATCCTATTCTCGATCAAGCCTATGACGATGAGTGCAGCATGACTGGCTACTTTGAGCGATTTCGTTTGAGCTAGATTGATAGGAAACCCGATACACTTTGAGTGAATTGAGTGACCACCTATAGTGAGATCGCCTAGTCATGTGTACTCCAAGATCATGAGATTTGGATGTACGCCTAAGAGAATCTCTTCTTGTTTATGGAAGGATCATCTTATCCTCCTCCACACTTCTAGAAATAACTGACTCATATGAGGAAATGCTAATCTCGGAACATATTCTCTGACTCGCCCCTAAAAAACATGACCTAAAACTATTTTTCAGAGAGTTGTTGCTTGAGGACAAACAACGTCTAAGTGTGGGATAACTTGATGTGACGTAAAAAGTCATGTTTTTAGAAGCTTTATTCCTCACATTTCGAACCTTTCTTTAGTGAAAACATTCCAAAACATTGATTATTTACTAAAATACACTAAAGTGGTTCAAAAGTAGACGTTGTGATAAAAATCACTGAAAACACTCTAAAAATGCACAAAACACAGCATTTTAATACAGGCCGATTCCTCCGATCTCATTTTCCTGTCAAGACACACTTCCTAACTTCTACCATCTGTTGTACAGGTAAAATCGAGACGGAAAAATCTGGAATCAAGTGAAACGGCCAAAGGACGGAGAAACCACTACGCTTTCAGAGCCAATAAAAGTCATTTCGGCTATGCCTATGCTCTACACATCCAATTTCTATGAGATTGGCATCATTAGAAGTGTAACTGAATTACGAAACCACAGGCGAAAGAATCAAGTCAAACGGACGCATAACGAAGGAGATACAGACGTTTTAAGCAACGAACGAAATCAGACGGAGACCGTATACGGCCTCAGGCACCGTATACGGCCCATATAAGACTGTATACGGCCTATACTACACCGTATACGGCCCCTGCAAGGCCGTATACGGCCCCCTACCCCATATCGTGCTCCGTTTGCTTGTACGTGCTGCTTCGTGAGTTGTACGTGCGATTTGGTGGTTTGCCTATAAATAGTGGACATCCCCAACACCTCAAACATACCACTTTTCTCATTTCATTTCTTCCTTACACTTTCTCTCTCACACACGTCACTCTCTCTCTAGTTTCTCTCTCTAGAGGATTTTCTCTCTCTAGAATTGAGCTAGTTAGAGAGATAGTTAGGTAGAGGTAGCTTTTAGCTTTTGTACGGAGGCACTCCAAGACATTGTATTTGCGAAGATCTGTCTGTAATAAATTCGTATAAGGTTCTATTTATATATCTCTTACTTTCCAGTTTTAAACATGTGTTGCTTTGTTTATGCTTGTTTAGGATTGTATGCTAGATATATAATGTTAGGCTAGACATTTCTTTGTGTTTACTATGATGTAGTTATGTTAGAATAGTCAAAATGTTTATGCCATGCTGTTACTCTACCCGTGTTACTTTAAACTGTGTATGAACTCGTAAACTGAATCTCGAATGTTTATCTATCCAACCTATGCTGTGGTTAGAAGCTTCCGGCTAGAATTTGGCCAATTACTAGTGGTACGTTCTCTACCTATTCTATACTTGATGATCAGTGAACTTGGTATGGCTGTGTTCTCTAGGTTGAAACAAATCATAAGAGACACGGAGCATAGGATTAGAGATATGTTAGATTCATGTTTATTTGTTATATATCTTTGAGAGAACTTTCGGGATATTTATGATTTAATTATTGGTTATCTGCTATGCTAGGATTACGGTGTTCTGTTATGTGTTACCCTATCGCATGTTCTTGTTTGATTGTTGCCTTAGGACCAATGCATACTAGAGTTATCTCCTTGGTTTATGTCAGTAACTGTATAATTAGGTTTTCAAACACAGAATATTGGTTTACACAGTAGATTAACATGCATGGAATAGTTGTGATGGTTTATATCTTTAATGCTGAACAATTTAACTGATCGTTAGCCCGATTATCCCAACTTGGTCCGCGGGATTATCCCCGTTCGTGTTCTTGTTCAATCAACAATTCACGCTACGATACAGACGTCTCTGATGACTGTGACTGGGGACCAGGATTCGAGGATAGTCGTCAGTTGAATTGGTCTGTACATTTGGGAGAACTTTCGATGTATCTGACTTCTATGACTGCTATCCACGTGACATGTTACTTATCTGATTGCGGACAACTCTACGTTAGATATTTAATAGGATCGTAGTTGTAGCTCATTAGGATATAGGAAATCTGCGGGAGTAATGTGGAACCCTAATTAATGTAACGGAAAAAACCGTAAAACGCCCTATTACTCGGTATAGTGCTGGAAACACCCATTGGTGGAGTACAAACGTATGGAAGCAGCGGAACGGTCGTAGGTACAATACTTTGCATTAATTATGTTTCTATCCTCTCCGGATTAGTCATCACATCTAGTAGCCTTACCCTTGACTATTCATCAAATAACATTTAACGAAATCATAGTAAACACTCGCTTATCCTCTGTTGACCGAGTCTCCGTACAAACCTCTTTAGTTCTGCTTTCTTTATTTAATTAGTATTTAGTTATAAAAACCAAACCTATCCAAAAGTTTTTTTAGAAACCCCAGCTGAATCTCCAAAGATAATAAAACTTCCTAGACTCCCATGCCCGTTGTAGTTTGAAGAACGACACCTGAGTCATACATACCACTTGCTGCCCTTTTAGGACTGTCAGTAGTATACAGCTTAGGATTCCCCTGCTCTACAAATTTAAAACCCACTGTTCGCCGCTTCTATTGCTGTTGGATCAACGACCGGAATCAAATCCGTCCGACCAATAGGGGTGACGACAGTGGCGATTCCCTAGAAGGTAATGGGCACCTTACGGGTGCCAACCGTTACGCCACAATATCATTAAATGACCTCCTTCCAGTTGGAAGCAAATATATTTGATAAATGGTGACCTCTGGGTAGAGGTTTGTAATGAGTGGGTGGAATATTAGTTAGACCATTAAGTCCCCCCAGTCTAGTATGATATAGTTGTGCTAGATTGTACTAGACTTGGAAAAGTTGTGGCCTTCTAAGTGGTTTTGTTTCTTTATGAGTCGAGAAATTGCAATCGTCAAAGTGATTTGACGTTTTTGAGGCGTTTAATTAATTTTTACCATCATCACTTTTCCGACCTTTTTCTCTCATCCGTACATGTGTCCTTCTTTCTGCAAGATCGTGGCCGTCTAACCGTTTCCCTCTCAATACTTACTTCTTTCTTTTCTTCTTTCAAAATCATAATTCCCAAAAATCAATTTCTTAATTTTCTCTCTCTAGAAACCCTAATTTTGTTCTTCCTGTCTTCCGGCGATCGTTCTATTTACTCAAAGCAGGTTAGCATTCTTACTTTCTTGACTTTCCTTTCATATCATCCTCGTAATTATGTCTTCTGTCAATATCATCGATACAATTTCGAGCGTTCTTAAGGAAAATCATTTTAACTATGTTTGTAAAAAGTACGGAATTGTCGACGGTTTTGGCCGTCGTTAGCGAAGTTTAATGAGGTTATTTCGAAACCATCCGCCGGAAAATTTGGTGTGTATACAAAATTATTTTCCGTTTCCAAGCTTCGAATCCCCCTATCAACATTTTACTTATCTGTGTTGAAGTATTATCAACTTCACATATCTCAGATGTCTCCTATGGGTGCTATAAAGATTCTAGGTTTCGAAATAGCCTGTCGCGTCTTTGAAAAAGTTCCTAGAGTGGGTGTTTTTAGGTATTTTTTCTGTTTAGGTGCCCATGAGCAAGGGTATTACATGATAAAAAGAAGGATTACTGCTCCCAAGATCCTTTTAGGTATAAGGGAATCATTGAAAGACTGGAAAAATAATTTCTTTTGGTTGAGTGAGGATTTAATTCCTATTGAGTTTAGGGAGGTCTTGTTGTGGAAGAGTGATGAAGTGCTGTTAAATGATGTCCCTCGTCTTTCAACCCAGGTGGATGAACTTCGAGCCTTTCTTGAAGCAAACTGTCATGTTTTTATTGACGCTTTTGTTGAGGAGGTTTTAGTTCTCCTGGGTATGAGTAACAACTGGCCCAACGATGGTTCTGTACCCATTATTTATAAAAATGGGGAGGGTAAGTGTAATGTTTTATTATATTTTGATTGTGCTAGGGTTTTACTTTTCTTATCGTTCTTTTTGTCTGGATTGTAGAAATGATGATTGGTGATCTGTTGAATTCTGACAGCAAGAAAGGTGTGAAGTTTGGTGTAAAAACTGAAGAAGGTGTTGTTACTACCCCGAGGGCTGCTCGTTCTCAGGCTACACCTACTGCGTCTTCTACCCAGGTTGCTTCGCATACCAGGGCTAACACAAGAGGTTTGACTATTCGTGACTCTGCTTAGGAACAGGTCGGTTCTTTTTCCGGCTCGTACGAGGTGGAGGAGATCGTTGAAAAGAGAAAAGGAAAGAGGGCTGCTACAGGGGGTAAAAGCAAAAGAGGGAAAAGGTTAAAGGATAGCGATTCTTTACCTCTTGTAAATGTTTCCGATTCTAAGACAGAACCTAGTGATACTTCCAAGGCTGGAGGCGATGCTCATGATTCCTCATCGCCTCGAACTTTTTCTGGCACCTTCGACCCTCTCATCTGACTAGAAGTAATTATTCTACCCTACCTCCTCGCAGTTGCTTTACTCCACCAATTGCCGGGAAGTCGCTTTCTGATCAAGACATTGGCAAAGGTATTTATGATTCTTCTATTTTTGACATAGCATTCGTTGGTACGAGTAGTCCCTTTCTTATAAAAAGGAATAAGGGACGAATCTTTTGGGAATTTTATTACTAATATTGATAATGTGACTTGTTTTGTTGATGAAGATGTTATTGATGGTTCTGGAAGGGGAGTTAAGGGAATATATGTTCCCAAGTGGGGGGTGGAATGTGATGACACCCTGGACGATGTGAAATCTAGGAGAGATTTTGTTACACATTCACTCCCTCTTGCATTACAGGCTCGTGGTGTTGATGTTAGTTAATCTGATGTGATTGAAAGTTTGGACAGATTGGCTGTTGATACTCTTTTTTACCACGAAGCTGCTGTTGAGTATTTGAAACAGGTGGCTCCTGGGTTGAAGGTTGATGAACTTGTTGGGTTTTTTATTCCCTAACTAGATTATCATACACGCAGAGGAATAACAAAATTTTAATTAATCTAAGGCAATTAGGAAACTAAAACCCTAAGGGATCTTTAACTTTAACACCATAGTACAATGAATAAATTGGATAAAGAAAATAAGGAAAACACTAACCTTAGAGAAAACCTATTTCTCGCGCATAGACCAACGAGCAGAGCTTTGTTACTTGGAGGCAAGTACCCAAAGTAGAATACCTCTAATGCTTCACACCCAAAAACCCAAGAGAAAGTCAAATTTTCGAAAACCCTTGAAAATTCGTATCTGATTCGTATGTTATGAAGGTATAGGATGCCCCTATTTATAGTTGTGGAAGAAACCCTTCGGTTTGCTGAATTCGACTCCCAACTGGCGGTTGGACCTTCCAACCGGCGGTTGGAGCTGTTTGACTTGTACTCCAAGTTTGCGAATTCCACCGCCTTAGAAACCCTAACCTCAACCGGCGGTTGGACCTTCCAACCGGCGGTTGAGTCAGTTTCTGGAATCTTCCGCCAGATTTAATTACTTTTAGTTTCTAATTAATAAACTATTATTAATTAATTAAACAATTAAATATAATATTATCCTTCATCTTTCTCTTGACTGTTTATTGAGAGCAACCCAAAAAGGACTTTACCATTAATCATAGTCCCACCAATTAGTTATGATATTGGACACTATTCCAACAGTCTCCCACTTGGACAAATCATCAACTACTATTGGTCTCAAGGCTATATCTCATTAACTATGTAAAGTGTGCATCCAAGCAACTGCCGAACTCTGAATCTTATCTTTAGAGTTAGTCCTTTAGTGTAACACCTGGTCAAAAAGTCAATTTTCACGTCAAATTTAAGCTTCGATTAATTGCATTTTTGTAAACAATTATAACCAAGTTACATTTTTGTAATGCAAGTAGAATATTTTTATTTAAAATATTTACGAAAATTATATAAAACAAAAATTATAAATTTAAAATATTAAATTTATTTTACGATCGGGTACAAAAACACGGAGCGCAATTACGGAGAACGAAAGTGGGAGGCTTAAACCCCCCACCTCCTCTCCCTTCTTCCTCATTCCACTACATCTCTTTCTCTCTCTTTATCCCTTTTCTCTCATCTCTCTCTCTCTCTTAACTCACCACCAAACCACCACCGCCACCTTAAACCGCCAATTTACACCGTCAAACGACCTCCAATATTCAAGCTCATTTAGGGAAAAACGATCACCACGCAACGATCTACAATCCTATCTTTTCGGATTCTCCTCGCGCGGATTTGTAAGTTTCTGACAATTCTCGAAATCTCTCAAATCCTTGTTATTTTGCTTGTTTGTGGTTTAGATAAGCTTAAAATACTCAAATATGGGTTGGGTAAAAGAATCAGACTCAACGGAGGCCGGAAAACTCATTTTCGGTTCAAACTCCGGCGATCAGTCCGTTATGTCACAGGGACCAAAAACAGTGCTGCGACGTCGCAGCTCAACGTCGCAAAAATACCACGATGTCGCCTGGTGCGACGTCAGCCACAATGTCGCATGAAATTGCGAACGTCGCACATAGCGACGTCGACCCCTATGTCGCACTAGACCCTGATGTCGCATATAGCGACGTAGACTACAACGTCGCAGTACAATCGCACTGCGACAGAAGCCCCAACGTCGCACCCAACATCGCAGATCACAGAACCTTAAAAATCTATGATTTTCACTAAGTGTCGGAACCAAATTTTACCACTTGATTTTACTACGAACTTGGATTTCGGGTGCGTTTTCATTAAAGCAACATAGTAGAAATAAAAATTTTACAAGCTGACTTGGCAGCTCGACCCCAACCAGGGGCTCTTCCCCTTGGACCCCGCCAGGGGTTGCCACCCATTGGACCCCGCTATCAGGGTCGCTGCCCCCGAACCCCCGTACACGGTCTTTAAAAACCGAGCGACAAACAAACATTCGAACGACTTGCTTGGTCAGACTATTTGATCTCGTACTTATATAACCTCACGTGTTTAGGACACTAGGAGGTTATCATCCGGATAACACACGTATCGTAGGATCGCCAACTCACAGGTGAGTTTCATAGCCCCACTCTTTCAAATGTTTTACTATTTTCGGGGTGAGACGCATGCTCATTTACTGTTTTTGAATTATATTAACAAACTTTTATAATTCACCATCATCTATATTACTGCCATGTAATACGAAATGTGTAATACTTATGAATTACACTCACCAGACTGTTTTGAAATAGTATCAATACTTAACCTAGATAGGTTACAATCTTACAGCGTTAGATTGTTGGAAAACAATTACCACCCCATAACTTGATTAAGTTATCATCATTTATTGAACATATTGTCACGGGACAATACTATTACATCCACTAGAACTGGTTAGTTCTACTTACACTGTACAATATCTAGACTTTACAGGATTAGTCTTCCTTTTAGGAACTAATACTGTCCATACAAATCAGGATCTCTATATACTTGCTAGGCTGAGGCTAGGAGTATACATTAGTAACATACGTTAGTATAGAATCTATATACTAATGCAAACAACTAGGTGATGATTAGTCATACCTAGGCTTATTGAGATACAACAAGTAGTTGAGGACTGTATATACATACTTAACTATAATCAATCAATTTCATGTGTTGCATGATATACATTTCAAGGTGTTTACCAATTTGACTTATATATATGTATAGATATATATACACATACTTGTACTTCATCTCGAGCACTCGGTGCCAACTACAATTAACTATGTATGTAGGTATACGTACACACATACAAATACAATCAATTTCGTCGAGCATGTCGTAGTACTGCCGACTCTCATTTACACTAGTCGGACATGTCGTTGTACTGTCGGCTCAATTATCTCAAGTCGGGCATGTCGTAGTACTGTCGGCTCAATTACTCAAGTCGGGCTTGTCGTAGTACAGCCGGCTCAATCACATACTTTGCTTGCGAGCAATGCGGACGATGTCCAGATTGGACACACAACGATGCCACGGTAAAGTGGGCACAAAATGATGCCATGGTATTGCAGTGGGCACAAGGACGTATTCGCGGTAAAGCGATACACTCACGGATGGGAGGGCTTATGCTCGTGATCCACAACAGTTAACGGGTCGGTGAGATTTCACGCGAGGTCGTTAGCTCAGTATTTGATTAAATACTCTATCGTAGTTCTGCGGGACTGCACGGTTACTCATACTCAGCAACGGATCGGCGAGCTTATACTCGAGATCGTTGGCTCAGCATTTGGATAAATGCTCTATATTAGTTCTGCGGGACTACAATTTACGTTGCCAGAGGCAACACTACATACCAGGTAGGCATGCCGATTATTACCCAACATCATATGACGTGGTCATACATTTACTTGGACTATACTCAGGCAGGTTTTGCCTCGCATTGGTTTATTTCACTTATACCAGATAGGTATCTAGGCATGGATTGCCACACCCTCGATATGACGCAGTCATACACTTGATAGTTGCCTCACGATTGTAGACTCACTATACCTGATAGGTATCTAGGCATGGTATGCCTCATTCCTTACGTACTTAGGTACACACCGCTACTTTTAGGGTAGGAAATACCTAGTGAAATGTATACACATTGGTGTTACATCTTTAATACAATACAAATCAAAATACAGGGATTTCGAACTACTTTTCAAAACATACAGGATTTACACTTTATGTTTTCAACTAATAATCCTATGAACTCACCAGCTTTATAGCTGACTCGTTTTAGTATGTGTTCTCAGGTGCCCAGCAGGATTAGGATTGCTACAAGATTTTGCTAGCTCGAGTCGCATATTTTCAAACAACGGGATTTCTCTGCATAACTTTTGTATTACAAACTATGTATTGAAATTATTTTGGGAACTCGCAACTTGTATACCTTTTATTTTGGGAAATGTAATAACTATTTTCAAACGTCTCATTTAGAGTTGTTTGCTATATCTTTATGCTTTGATATTTGATTTGGTAACACCCGACCCGATCGCTTCCGCAACCCGAAATTTGAGGGTGTTACATTTAGATAAGTGATCAACCATTCCTTTGTTTCACGATATCTTATGAACCAAGACATGGATTATAATCAATCTCAAGATTCATATATGTTTTCCGATTTCCGATTATATTGACTATATGAGACTACTGAACTATCACTTTAGTCTCGCCCAGGCCTAGCACTTTTTAAGTCAAACTTTAATCATCAGAGGGCCCATGATATCTCTTTTCCATTTTAGGCAAAAGGAACAAATAAATATCGACTACATAGCACTAGTCAACTCATCATATCATACCTAGCATACCCTTTATAACTGGCATTTACGCATAGCGTTTGAATAGACTAAAGTATAACAGACTCGAAGAGCTAGATACTCATGTATCTCCATTTTAAGAATAGAAGATACTATCATCTTAAAATCACTCGTGATTTAATCCATGAAGTGATCTCTTTAAGTGCGGGTTTCTTCTATATGTAAAAACCCATAATAATTTACATAATAATATTTTTATTGTAGTCAACACTTCCTCATAATTTACATATAACTTTATTACAACCCAAGATAACTTCTTCCAACATGCTAGGGACATTATTTAGATTGGGATATTTCCCTAAACACGGATATACTACATGACTATTCTATTCTTGACTTGATTCCAAATCATCCCCTGAAAATAAGGAAAGTAAGAAGATGAGTGATAAACACTCAATAAGTTTGTTAAACACAACAATGATTGTTCTTATAAATCGTTTAGAGTAAGTTGTTTTTCTAAAAAAAATAACTTTGAGAAATTTTTGTGGTAATATTTCTGTAACTTCTTTAGTTACTATATAAGATCTAAATAAAATTTATTCCAAAATAAGTATGTTTTACATTTGTCAAAAAGTTTCTGAACTTATTATGTTTCTTTGAGAAGAAATTTTGTTTGTTCACCTTAGCCTATATAGGCCCCTTTTTGATTAATTAAAATTAATCAAACCTTGGTTAGTATACAACCAACCCCTTACTCATTTACTCTTACACTTACCAAGTTTTGTCAAACTATACAAATCTTCTTAAATATAAATTGGATTATACATGACTTTCTTACTTACAATATAATTAAATATGGAAGTTAAAAGTAACATGACCTAAACTCTTCATTTAGCAAGCATGAAATTTCCAATCATACTACATATATTCAACTAAGAGATTAAAAGTGAGTAACAAACTTACTCGAGTTTTGATTCTTTTACTTTGATTGTCCTACAAAATATGAATAATTTATATTATCTATCAAAGTATATTTATTCACATGTTGACATGTATAATATAAAACGATATATATAAGTAGTAAAAAAATAAAATAGTGCTTGTTATAACTATAGACAATAGTATATATAAAATCATGAAAGAAAACAATATTAGTACCTCCTTTTTCTTCTTCTTTTAATACTTTTGCTTCTTCTTATTACTTCTCTACCTCTCTTACTTTCTACATATTTTAACTATGCTTTCTAGTAAATTATTTTAGCGTGAAGAGAAAGTGAAAGCAAGAGCTTATTTTATAACCAAGCTTACACACACAATCATCTAAATTAGTAGATTACTTCATAGAATAGGTGTGTTGTTAAAACCATGATTCTTGGATCAAATTTACCATGTACTTCTCATGATCTAATGGTTAAAATTTAAATGATTAATCCATTGTAATCATTACTATATGTATTTATACTCTAATAATACTATAGTATTTGGTAGCTAAGACATGTTGTACATGAGAATAAGTATATCTATACACATCATAGTTATTACACATGTGGTAATGAATGTTAGATGTTTCTTATTACTAATTATTTAACTATATGTTGGTTCATTTTTCATACCTATATATATATATATATATATATATATATAAACAATTATCGTAATAAGGAAGTCTTTACTTATGGGGTGTTACAAACTCTCCCCCTTACAGAATTTCATCCCGAAATTCATTCCTGGAATAATTCTGGATATTTTTTTCTCATTTCGGCTTCTGGTTCCCAAGTTGCCTCAGTGCCCCTGTGGTGTCGCCATTGTACCTTTACAATGGGTATTTCCTTGTTTCTTAGTACTTTAACCTTCCGATCTAGGATGATTTCAGGCTTCTCTATATATGTTAGTTTGCTATCAATCTGAATATCTTCGTAAGATATTTTCTTTTCTTCTTTTGAGAGACACTTCCGTAGATTGGAAACATGAAAGGTGTGGTGAAGTCTCCCTAGTTCGGGAGGCAATTCTAATTGATATGCAACATTTCCAACACGTTTGGTAATTTAAAAAGGTCCAATAAATCTTGGACTCAACTTTCCTTTCTTTTGAAATCGCACGATTCCCTTCCATGGTGATACCTTGAGCAACACTTTATCTCCTGGTTGAAATTCGATGAACTTTCTTTTTAAATCAACATTACTCTTTTGACGATCTTGTGCTACCTTGAGACGGTTTCTAATTTGTTCAATCTTTTCGGTAGTTTGTTGTATGATTTCTGGCCCCAACACTTCCTTTTCCCCAACCTCCTGCCAACACAAAGGTGTACGACATCTTCTACCATAAAGTATTTCGTATGGTGCAGCTTTAAGACTTGCTTGATAGCTATTATTATAAGTAAATTCCACTAATGGTAAATGTTCATCCCAACAACCCTCGAACTCAATCACACAACATCTTAGCAGGTCCTCTAGGGTTTGGATAGTGCGTTCACTTTGACCATCTGTTTGGGGGTGGTAAGCCGTGCTCATCTTTATCTGCGATCCCATTTCTTGCTGAAAGCTTTTCCAGAAGTTTGATGTGAATCGACAGTCATGATCAGGCACAATGGAGACGGGTATTCCATGTCTTGCGACGATTTCCATGACATATAAGTGTGCGAGTCTATGCATCGAGTACGTTTCCTTGATGGGTAGGAATTGAGCAGATTTTGTTAACCTATCTACTATTACCCAAATTGCATCGTGACCTTTTTTTGTTCTTGGAAGTTTGGTAACGAAATCCATTGTTATGTGTTCCCATTTCCACACAGGTATTTCCAAAGGTTGTAGCTTTCCACTTGGCTTTTGATGTTCTGCTTTAACTTGTTGACACGTTAAACACCCTTTGATCCACTATTCTATTTCTTTCTTCATTGATGGCCACCTAAAGTTTGTTCGAAGGTCTTGATACATTTTCACATTTCCCGGGTGTATCGAGTATCTAGAGTTATGTGCTTCTTCCAGGATTTTCTTCCTTAGCTCCCCTATTGGAATCCAAATTCTTCCTTCCAAACACAAGACTCCTTTTTCATTGAGATTTAGTAGCTTTTTGTAACCTTGCATTCCTTCCTTTCGTACTTCTTCATTGGTTTTGACTTTTCTTTGGGCCTGTTTTATCTGATCAAAAATTTCAGGGCACACATTTGTATGAAAATTTAATGTTTTCATTAAATGTATTCTTGCTTTTCTACTTAAAGCATCTGCAACAACATTTGCTTTTCCAGGGTGGTACAAGATCTTACAATCATAATCTTTCAAAAGTTCCAACCACCTTCGTTGTCTCATGTTCAACTCTTTTTGTTTGAAGATATATTTCAGACTTTGATGGTCCATATATAATTCACATTCTTCTCCATAAAGATAGTGACGCCATAGCTTAAGTGCGAAAACGACTGCCGCCAACTCTAGATCATGAGTGGGATACTCTTTTTCATGATTTTTAAGTTGTCGTGAGGCATAGGCTATCACCTTTCCATGTTGCTTTAATACACATCCCAATCCTTTGTTGGATGCATCACTGTATACCACAAATCCTCCTCTTCCTTCGGGTAATGCCAAAATTGGTGCGCTTACCAATTTTCCTTTTAATGTTTCAAATGCATTCTCTCTTTCTTCACTCCAAACGTATTTTGCATTTTTTCTAGTTAACGAAGTTAAAGGAGCTGCAATTCTTGAAAAATCTTGAATGAATCTCCGATAATACCTTGCTAAACCAAGAAAACTTCTTACCTCAGTTGGAGTTTTTGGCTTTTCCCAATTGGTTATGGCTTCTATTTTTGATGGATCAAATTGCACTCCTTTTTCACTAATAACGTGTCCTAAAAATTGAACTTTCCTCAACCAAAATTCACACTTAGTAAGTTTAGCGTATAATTGTTCCCGTCTTAGTATCTCCAATATCGTCCTTAAATGATGTTCATGTTCTTCTTCGGATTTGGAGTAAACTAAAATATCATCGATGAATACAATGACAAACTTATCTAAGTGTGGTTTACATATTCTATTCATGAGGTCCATGAAGGCTGCTGGGGCATTGGTTAAACCAAACGGCATTACTAAAAACTCATAGTGTCCATATCTTGTTCGAAAGGCAGTTTTTAGAATGTCGGTTTCTCTTACCCTTAACTGGTGATATCCTGACCTGAGATCAATTTTTGAAAAATAACTTGCTCCTTGTAATTGATCAAAAAGGTCATCAATGCGAGGTAAGGGGTATTTGTTTTTTACTGTTACCTTATTTAGTTCTCGATAGTCTATGCATAATCTCATCGTCCCATATTTTTTTTTTTAACAAATAAAACCGGAGCTCCCCATGGAGACATACTAGGACGTATGAATCCTTTATTCAATAGTTCTTCTAATTGTTCACTTAATTCCTTCATTTTAGTTGGAGCGAGTCTGTATGGGGCTTTAGATATTGGAGCGGTATCGGGCATCAAATCGATGGAAAATTCTATTTGTCGATGTGGAGGTAATTGATATCGAGTAAAAAGTCACGTTTTTACCACCGATATCTCTCTCATTCTGGATCAATACTTGGCATTTGGACTCAAACTGTAACATCCTCGAATTGGACCTAGTTGTTTTATATTATTTCTTGATTTAAATAAGTATTTAAATGTGTTTGGAAATAATATTGTTTGAAATAGTTGAAATAATTGGAATAGGAGTTAAATATTCCAATGTGATAAGTGAAATATTAATTGTTGTAAATTAATATAGTTGTCGGTACAATAAAATGTTTGGACTAGCAAGTGGTTTTCGGGTTCCAGACAATAGATTGAGATGGGGTATTAAATTATACCCGTATATTGAAGGCGGTTGGATTAGCCGACTTATATATATCCTTTCCTATTTAGGAAAGTTATTTATTTTCATTTAGAAACTCATAGAAACTCTCTGAAAACTTCCAAATCAATCCAGAAATCAAATCAGGAAGTTGTGATTCTCGTGAATCTTCATAATCATCAGATTACCATCGTTAGATTCTTCAATCAGTAAGTATTCTTGAGTATTTAAGAATTTGATTTTTGATTGAATTTGGGTAAATTGATGATTTGAGAGATTTGGATGTTAGAAACTTGTAATAACTGTTGTATAATGATTATATAAAGTTATTGGGCGTTTATAACTATTAGAAATCAAGTTTTAGTGGTTTGGTTGTTAAATTCGCGACTTAGGGTTTGAACAGGTCGCAGGTCTGCTGGAACGACGAGGGAAGCCGGCGGCTTATAGAGGAAGCCGGCGGCTTGTGCACTTTGGATAGAAGCCGGCGGCTTCATAGGTGAAGCCGGCGGTTTGTATTGCGTGGTAGGAACCCGGCGGGCATAAACCAGACCCGGTGGTTGGTGTAGTCTTTAAAACCCATTTTAGTTCTGTTACCACAAATAGTAAATTACCCGGCGGTTTGGAAAGGGGAGCCGGCGGGTGGTGGATTGAAGCCGGCGGCTTCTAGGAGGAAGCCGGCGGCTTGAAGGGCTGTTTCAGCATTACTTGTTTGATTTCGATAGTAATGTGCTTGATATATGTTATAGGATAATATATGATAATGATTATATTGTAAATCATTAATACACAATTAGGAACTAGTAATTGTAATGTTAATTATGTTAAGTTCCTAAATGTTAAAGATTGATATAAGTTATGTATTGATGATCTGGATTACTAACTTATATTTGATATTGATTCTCAGATGTGGAGAAGGCTCAGTGATATTAGACTACTGAGTGGAGGCCTGAGGTAGTCGGTGAGTGGATCTGTAACCTCAGTGTGATTTAGTTGTAATGATTTGATTTACAACAAGTAATTATAGTCTTGCTTTGATAGAATGTAATTGTTGAGATATCTTGCCATGATAGTTTGACTAGTTGCTTACTTGGCTGTTTGAGCTAGTATGTAAGATTCTGAGGTCAACTTGACTTGACAGTTGGACTTGGTTGTTATTGTAGACGACAGGAGATCTTGAAACTTGAAATGTTGGTTTGGAGATCTAGGTCGTGTGTGATTAACAACTGGTTATCGGTAATTCTGTATAGGCTAATACAGATGATTGATAAGAGTTCCTTGATTACCAAACCGGTATTAGGGTATCTCAGGAGCCACCGATCCTCATGATGATTGATAATGTTTGATTGGTGTAGCTTGACATTGATTGGATGTCGAGTGAATGATTGATTTTCTGTTTATTTTTATTTGATGTAAACAGATTGTTATGCTAGGTTGGACTGTTGTTATTGGTTCACTCGCTTAGCGTTGTGCTAACCCCACCACAGTTCTTCCTGCAGGTTAAATATATGGGACATATTGGGCAGGGCAGGAAGTTGTTGGACTGGATGGAATGTTTGACAGGCTGTTACTCTGATGATATGTTGATAACTAAATATATGTTTTGAATTATATAACACCGAGTTGGTTGGAATGTCATGTATTAAATTTGAAAAAGTTTATTGACATTTTGAGTACATTGATAGTATGTTTTAAATATACGCTTCCGAGTCGCAAATATTATATTAAATGTTTATAATTAACGAGGGGTGTTATACAAACAACGCACAAATCATTGATAATATGCTAAGAAGATCAAAACAAGGTTGCACGAGCAAAATCAAGCAAAACGGCCGAAAAACGAAGATTCCACACACGTGTAAAGATTCAAGACATCAAAACGAGATTTCAAGGCAAAAGTGCCCATCACCAACATCCATCTTACCCAAGATGTTTGTTATCAAATTACGAATCCAACAGAAGAAGAATCGGCAAAAACGGATGAAGAATGAAGATTCTACGCACGTCGGAAGATTCAAACGATCCGTACGACACATCTAAAGTTCAGAGACATATTTTTGGGATATCTTTTCATCAAAATATTCGTTTTTGAATTACGAATCCCACAAAAAAAGAATTGACGCAAACGGACGCATAACGAAGAAAACACGCACGAATTGAGAAACGAGGCAACAGGCGACGAACCGGTGCGGGGGGGTGCCAGCCGCTGCCGGCCAGCCACCTCACCGCCGCCGGCTGCCAGCAGGCCACCGCCGGCCGCCTGTCACCCGCACAGTACGCGCTTTTTGGTCCTTGCATGTACCCGGTGCTAGACCTTTGCGCAACTTTACGAACCTCGTGCACCACCTTTACGCAACTTTACGTACCTCGTGCCACCACCTTCACGTACCCGGTGCCACCACCTTTTCCACCTTTTGCTTTTATGAGCTTCCACTTGCTAACATGCACCAATTCTCTCCTATAAATAGGAGCCATGGGTTTCATTTGCAAGAGACCATATACATTCCACACTTTGGAAAACACACATTTCTATATCTTTATTTCTTTGTAATTTTAATTGTAATTCTTCCAAGTTAATTAGACTAGCTAATTAACTAGTCAAGGAAGATTTGTACGGAGGTGCTCCGGGACGCATATTCTAGCTACGAGTTACTTGTATCTCTTTCCAGGTGTTAATCTATCTACCGTATTTAAATATGTTTGTTTCCTTTTCTTTAATAAATTTAAATATGCATGCTAGAACTACCATGATTAGCTAAATAACTCAATTGTCTGCTATGATTGTCGTTTAGAAAGTATTAAATATGTGACTATGTGGTATGTTATGAGATTGCGGATGGTTTACATTACAAATAGATATAGGAATTAAATCTTTATCGTTTATCTACCCAACTCATGTTGTGACTAAAACCTTATCCGAAAATGAACGTAGCTAACTCATAGGGTACAAGTCACTTAGTTATACTATGTTAGATTGAATCGTTGAGCTCGGCATGGCCGGTGTTCTCTAGACCAAAATAGGATCCAAGAGACACGGAATATGGGAATAGAGGTAGATTAAGATTAAATTAATATAGACGATATTTTTGAGACAACTTTCGGAATATCCTCGACTTAGATAATACTTTTGCATGCTAATATTGAATTATTACCTTGATCGTCTTATTGCATGTTCTTGTTTGATTGTTGCCTTAGGATCATCATAATATCGAAATTTAAACGGCATTAATCATCGTGAAATAATATGACGGCCCCTATTCGACTGTTCTTTGATATAGTACTGGAAACGCTTACGGCGGAGTACAAATGTATGGAAGTCAAGAACGACCGAAGGTAGTTGTATTATGAATCGAATAACAAACGTATTACTTAGGTTTCTATTTGTGGCATAAGTCATCCCCATTTTGATTACATCCCTGAGTAATGTTGATAACTCGTACGAATAAGTGATGACATGTTATCCGGCCTCCTAGACCAGTTGGCCCAACCTATTCCGGTGAGGATAACCCTCGTTCATAAGATTGTTTATTCAACAAACTATGCCATGATTCGGACATCTCTGACGACCGAGATTGGGGAGTAGGATTCGAGGTTGACTATCGGATAATGTGGGTATACATTTGAGAGAACTTTCGGTGTGTACTTTAATATATTATGCAATCCACGTGACATTCTGTTTGCCTGATTATGGACACCTCCGCGTTAGCCCGATAGGAGGATTGTAGTAATAGCTCGCATTAACTTACGAACTTATCTTCATTAGAACTTTCCATATTTAACAACTTCTAAACCACATCATAGTAGACAATCGCTTTAATTGCTGAACGCCCGAAGTAACCTCCATCCTCTAGTTTAGTTTAGTTTAATTTAGGATAGAAAACCCAAAACCAAAGCCAACTCTTTTAACCCTAGCTAAATACTCAAAAGTTTCTAAACCCCCTAGTTTCAATTTGCGCTTTGAAGAACGATCCTAGGTCATACTTGTCCTTTGCTAGCCCTTTGATTAGCATAATAAGTAACCCTAGGCCCCAGCCTTATAAATTAAAAACCCACTGCTGCGCCACGTCACCATTAGAAATTCCAACGACCGGTGCGTGACGCAACACGTTTTTGGCGCCGCTGCCGGGGAGCGTCAGCAACCGATTTTAGGAAATTAGTAACTTTAGTGTTTAGCGATCCTTTTGAAAGATTAACATCAATCAAAAGTTATCTTATTGCCTTTAGGATTAGATTAGTTTTAGTTTCACCTATTTTTTACCAATTATGTCAACACCTTATCCTGATTGGACCCAACTTTTGGCTGTTCCTTCACCTACGAACCACTTACCTTCCTCAAAACAACTTTTACCATTTTTTATGCTTGAACAAAACCTTATAAACAAAAGAAATGCTGAATTTCAAGACAACATTGATGCCATGATAAAAATTTCAGAAAAATTAATTTCTAACATGGAGTCTATTTTGAAAAACTTAAGTTTTATTGAGGAAAGTACGTCGGTAATCACTAATGATACCACTCATCCACCAAGTGATGACGTGTTAATCGTGACTAGAGGAGGAAAAGTAACCAAAGTTGGTCCACCACCACCAGATAATACCCCCGAACACACTTCTTTGCCTACCCCTACGCCTAGTGAAAATGTGTCAATTGACATCCCTGTCACAATACCTGACCCATCACCAGCTAAAACTCCAGATAACGTACCTTGAACGAGAATACCTTATCCTGGTAGACTTAAAAAGGAAAAGCAAGAAGCCCAATTCGGTAAATATCTGGACATATTTAAAAGCCTACACTTAAATGTTAGATTATTAGATGCTTTAGTAGAAATGCCCTCGTGTGCTAAATTCTTTAAAGAACTCCTTTCAAACAAAGAAAAACTTAGGCAAATAGTTAGTTTACCCTTGAATGCTGAATGTTCATTAATTGTACAACGTGGTCTCCCATCTAAATTAGGCGATAGTGGACGTTTTACTATACCCTGTTTCCTCCAAGGAATTCAAGTTAGTAACGCCTTAGCAGACCTAGGTGCTAGCGTTAATCTCATGCATTATTCCCTCTACAAGAAATTAGGATTAGATGACCTATTACCTACTCGTATGACTATCCAATTATCTGACATATCAGTTAAACTCCCTCGAGGAATTGCTGAAGATGTCATGGTCAAAGTCGATAAGTTCGTTTTTCCAGTAGACTTTATTGTCATGGACATAGAGGAAGACACCCACATCCCGCTCATCCTAGGCAGACCATTCCTAAATACTGCCAAGGCTGTAATTGATGTTAACAAAAAAATCTTTAAAATTGAGAGTTGGAAAAGAGGAGGTCACCTTTAATGTCGATCGATTAATGAAGCAACCTCCGAAAGAGGACCTTGGTTTGTGTGATAACATGCAGGATATTTTTGATGAACATCTTCACGAAGTACTAGCACTATCCAGCCAGGATCCGATACCCAACACCATAATCACCGTTCGAAAGCTATATAATGAGGACCCTGGGCTGCACTCCGCAATTGCTTTGCCAACAACATCCGACGAACTACTATTTCCGCTGTTTGAAAAGAAGACTCCTCACATCGATGGCAAAACAATCGCTGTTCCATTAGGATGCGGTACACCGATACCTTGGCTAAAGAAAGATAAACTCAAATTCAATGAACCAAACCCATTTCCTTCGATTAGAGAAATCTTGGATTCATTCAAAGGAATGAGTATTGAGCCACCATCGTTTGAACTAGAATTAGCCAACCAACCCAAACCACTGCCGTTTTCAAACCCTGAAATCACCATAAACCAATCTTCATCCGCTCAATTTCAAGAATTCCAATTCACTGACGACGGAGAGGTCATCATCACCACAAACGATGAAGTCTCTTCATCATCAGTCAACAAGTACGAGCTAGAGACAGACGAATTCTCAAACAAAACCAAGTGGGTTGAAATAGCATCAATTTCCACATCTGAACCCAAGACAGATGAAGCACCATTCCAAGCTGAATATGAAAAGTTAAACAGAGACGAGATAGCTACAATGAAGCCGTCTATCGAAGAGCCACCAAACCTGGAATTGAAAGAACTACTACCTCACCTTGAGTACGCTTACCTCCATGGAACATCACAACTCCCGGTGATAATATCAAAAGAGTTAAAACCCGAGGAGAAAGCTCAACTCATTGATGTTCTGAAATCGCACAAGAAGGCAATTGCATGGAAAATTTCTGACATCAAGGAATTAGTCCAAACTATTGCACACACAAGATCCTCATGGAGAACGATTTCAAACCATCCGTACAAAGGCAGAGACGGGTAAATCCTAAGATTCAGGATGTGGTTAAGCAAGAAGTTATCAAACTCTTAGTTGTTGGATTGATTTACCCAATATCCGACTCACCTTGGGTTAGCCCTGTTCAAGTCGTACCGAAGAAAGGAGGAATGACGGTCATTACAAACGAAGAAAATGAGCTTATACCAACTCGGACGGTTACCGATTGGAGGGTTTGCATTGATTACCGGAAGTTAAATGAAGCAACTCGTAAGGATCACTTCCCGCTTCCGTTTATTGACCAAATGCTCGAAAGGTTATCAGGAAACGAATTCTACTGTTTCCTTGATGGTTTTTCCGGGTATTTCCAAATCCCGCTCGATCCGAAGGACCAAGAGAAGACAACGTTCACGTGTCCCTATGGAACATTCGCATACCGACGAATGCCATTTGGATTATGCAACGCACCTGCAACATTTCAGAGATGCATGGTTGCAATTTTCCATGACATGATTGAACAATGCATGGAAGTCTTTATGGACGATTTCTCTGTCTTTGGAGATTCCTTCGCATCATGTCTATCCAACCTCGATAGAATGCTCGCCAAGTGTGAAGAATCAAATCTCGTGTTAAATTGGGAAAAATATCACTTTATGGTGAAGGAAGGAATAGTTTTAGGACATCGAATATCAAAGTCAGGAATCGAAGTAGACAAAGCAAAAGTCGAAACCATTGCCAAACTTCCACCACCAACCAACGTCAAGGCCATTCGAAGCTTTCTAGGACATGCTGGGTTCTACCGCCGTTTTATCAAGGACTTCTCCAAGATTTCTCGACCTATCACCCACCTTCTAGGAAAGGACATCAAGTTTGTGTTTGATGAGAACTGCATGAAGGCTTTCAACTACCTGAAGAAGGAGCTAACCAATGCACCAATCATGGTCGCTCCAGATTGGAGCCTACCCTTCGAGATCATGTGCGACGCTAGTGACTTCGCAGTTGGGGCAGTTCTAGGTCAAAGGAAGGATAATCACTTTCGACCAATCTATTACGCTAGCAAAAAGCTTACAGATGCTCAAGAGAACTACACAACTACAGAAAAAGAGCTGCTAGCCGTAGTATTTTCCTTTGACAAATTTAGATCCTACCTAATATTGTCCAAAACAATAGTATACACGGATCACTCAGCTCTAAAATACCTCTTCAAGAAGCAAGACGCATAGCCTAGATTGTTACGATGGATTCTACTCCTACAGGAATTCGACATCGAGATAAAAGATAAGAAAGGAGCAGAAAATGTCGTCGCAGATCATTTAAGTCGACTTGAAAATCCATCAATGGAACAACTTGGAGAAAGAGATATTAAAGATCGATTTCTAGAAGAGCAGTTGATGAGTTTAGGAGAACAAATGCAAGGTTCGCAATTCACTAACGATCCTTGGTTTGGTGACATTGCCAATTTCGTAGTTGGAGGGATCACAAGGAAAGGTATAATTTCATCACGAAGACAAAAATTCTTCCGCAACATCAAACATTACTTTTGGGATGATCCATATCTGTTCAAGGTCTGTCCCGACCAAATAGTAAGAAGATGTGTTGATGGGAAATAAGCCGAACATATACTCCACCAAAGCCATCACGGACCCACCGGAGGACATCATGCAGCTAATCTAACAGCAAAGAAAGTCTACGACTCAGGATTCTACTGGCCTACCATTTTCAGAGAAGCACAAGAATTGGTGAAACGCTGCGATATTTGCCAAAGGTTTGGAAATATCACAACGCGTAACGAAATGCCGTTGACGAATATCCAAGCATGTGAAATATTTGACATATGGGGATTAGACTTCATGGGACCATTTCCGAAATCTTACGAAAAAGAATACATTCTAGTGGCTGTCGATTACGTATCCAGATGGGCCGAAGCTCAAGCCTTTCCAACAAATGACTCAAGAGTCGTAACCAAGTTCTTAAAACAACTATTTTGTCAGTTTGGAACACCTCGAGCGATCATCAGTGATCGAGGCACGCACTTTTGCAATACTCAGTTTATGAAACTATTGCAACAATATGGTGTTTCCCACAAGACCTCTACGGCCTACCACCCGCAGACGAATGGGCAAGCAGAAATTACAAACCGGGCACTAAAAAGGATCTTGGAACGAACAGTTGGTCAACACAAGGAAAGATGGGTAGATAAGCTAGACGATGTTTTATGGGCTTTCCGGACAGCTTATAAAACGCCATTAGGAACAACTCCCTATAGGCTCGTTTATGGAAAGGCATGTCATCTCCCGATAGAACTCGAATACAAAGCTTACTGGGCACCGAAGAACTGTAGTTTGGATCCTACGATAACGGGAATGCACCGGAAAATGCAACTGAATGAGCTAGCGTAATTAAGGGATCAAGCTTATGAAAGTTCCTACAAATTTAAGGAAAGAACCAAGTTGCTACACGATTCAAAGCTCCGCCCCACACGCTTCAATCCAGGTGATAAAGTTCTACTCTTTAACTCCCGTTTTAAGAAGTTTTCTGGTAAGTTCAAAACACGATGGAGTGGTCCATTCACAATCTCTAAAGTATTTCCCTATGGTGCCATCGAACTTGAGGCTCCAGATGGAAATTTCAAAGTAAACGGCCACCGTCTAAAACACTACGTAGAAGACTTTCCCTCAACTGAGGAGGTCTACAACTACGAATTATCTTAATAGAATAGTAGTTATAAAAGAGTCAAGCTACGAGACTCGATAAACAAAGCGCTCATGGAGGCATCCCAAGCCTATCTTATATTTTCAGCATTAATTTTCTTTTACTGTTGCGTTTGAACTAATCCATTTCTCTATGCAGTACCTCGCCTTATGAAAGATTAATGATTATAGACTATTAACCTTTTATATTTTGCAGGATGAGTTCGCAGTCAGACAGAGCACGAGCCCCCAGTCAGAGACGCTCGTGTGCCATGTACTACCCCCGGAGTTCATCACTGGGTAGTAGCATGAGGACTGTCAGAGGATCTCAGTCACCGCCACCTCGATTGGATGAGATTTTGGCAGACTTAGTGGAGGTGGAAGTACAGGAGACAGTCCTGTTACGCTCCATCCACACCAGGTTACCTTTGTCTCAACGATCGGAGAGACAGACCGCAAGGACCTCCAGAGTACCCACCTTTGAGCATGGGGTGACTACTGTGGATCCTGCTGTCACTTGGGCGATACTGAGAGCCCTAGAGGTCCCGCACGCTGCCATCACTGATATCCACGCTGCTTTAGGCCTTCCTTCCACACCTGTGTGCCCTTTTCAGATGGGACCTGACCCGGCTCCGCACATTCCACCGTGGGACCTGTTCCCACCTTGGGACATGACTGCGCAGGATCACCCCACTCCTACGGTCCCACTTACGGAGGAAATCACTGTAGTTGACGCTTGGATTCAGGATCCACAGGATGGCACGGCATCTCCGGTTTAAACCATTGAGGAGTCGGCATCACCTACATCGATCGTTGAGAACACGATCTTTATGGATGATGACTTCACCGATTGGGAGGCGCTCTATGCTGACATGGATTAGCCGTTTTTAGTTTTTATTTATGTATTAACTTGTGTTAACATTTGTGTTTTCTGAAGGATGTGTACTATGCAGAATTCGAAGTAGGAACAAGTTCATTCTTAATGAGCCTGGTCCATTTCCAGCGAATTCACACACTTGAATCTGGTCTATAAAATCCAGTGGCAACGCACGAAGCACAAGGAAGTATCTCTTCTAACCTTATTTTGCTTGATTAAACACACTAAAATTCTAAGTAAAACTCTAAGTGTGGGATTATTACTCACAAATAGAGAATGACTTCGAAAATATTGACCCTTATTCAAAAATCTAAGTGTGGGATTACCCTAATTTAGAAATAGAACATTAGGGACAATGTTCTTTTAAGTGTGGGATATAGCAGTAGTATTCACTACTGTATTGCAACATAAACTTTTGATCAAAATTTTTAGCAAAACTCAGATTTTCAGCTAAAAATTTTCAAAATTTTTGAATCAAGGAAAGTCCAAAAAGGGTATTTCTGGTCAACAAAAGTTCAAAAGGTTTGGCAAATCGACTATGACGAGCAAAATTCTTTGATAACTTTCAAACCAAGTTTCAAAACAAGCGATCGCATGACTAGGCACAAAACCACCCAAAATGAGCTAGGAATCTTGAGCAATATAAAAGCATTCACCTTTAATGCTTCAATTTTTTGATTGTGAGTGTGCCGATGTATGCCTTCTTAAGTTAGAACTTGTTCGAAGAATACATTTTGAAATTACAAAAATGAGCGTCATACGTGACGAAGGTGCAATTAAAGGATCTTGACATTCCCTAGGATAAAACCCTCTCGTAAAACCCCCGTTTCCAAGTCTAACCCGGCCAATGCCCATCTTTGGCATTGAAGATCGTTTAGAAAACCTGTTGAGCCTTAGCCTTTTCGTTTCGAATACTCACTTCAAAACCAACTTTTCTTTACATCTCTTGGCCATAGCCTAAGTTTCTGTTCTGTCAGCAAAATCACTGCAAGAAACACACTTCTAGAAGGAATCCCCAAAGGAAAAAGAATATCATCCATGATGTGACCTAAAAAGTCATGCTTTTAGAAGCTTTATTCCTCACATTTTGGACCTTTCTTTAGGGAAAACATTTTAAAACATTGATTATTTATTAAAATTCACTAAAGTGGTTCAAAAGTAGACGTTGTGGTAAAAATCACTGAAAACACTATGAAACCGCACAAAACACAACATTTTAATACAAGCCGATTCCTCCGACCTCATTTTCCTGTCAAGACACACTTCCTAACTTCTACCATCTGATGTATAGGTAAAATCGAGATGGAAAAATCTGGAATCAAGTGAAACGGCCAAAGGACGGAGAAGACACTGCACTTTCAGAGCCACTAAAAGTCATTTCGGCTACGCCTGAGTTCTACATACCCAATTTCTATGAGATTGGCATCATTAGAAGCGTAACGGAATTACGAAACCACAGGCGAAAGAATCAGGTCAAACGCACGCGTAACGAAGGAGATACGGACGTTTTATGCAACGAACGAAATCAGACGGAGACTGTATACGGCCTCAGGCACCGTATACGGCCCTTGTAAGACCATATACAGCCTATATACCACCATATACGGCCCCTTCAAGGCCGTATACGGCCCCCTGCACCCCATATCCTGCTTCGTTTGCTTGTACGTGCTGCTTAGTGAGTTGTACGTGCGATTTTAGGGTTTGCCTATAAATAGTGGACTACCCCAACACTTCAAAACACACCATTTTCTCATTTCATTTCTTCCTTACACTTTCTCTCTCACACACATCACTCTCTCTAGTTTCTCTCTCTAAAGATTTTCTCTCTCTAGAATTGGGCTAGTTAGAGAGCTAGTTAGGTAGAGGTAGCTTTTAGCTTTTGTACGTGTTGGGTCAAAACTGTTTCAGGTCTGAGTTGAAGTCTTGATGAGAAGACAGAGTACAAGTGATTAAAACTGTTTGTTTTGAAGGATAAAACTGTCTTTACGAAGTTACAACTGATAGAAGAAAACTGAAGAGAAGACAAGTGTTACAACTGATTGAAGATAGATTACAACTGATAGTTATGTGTCTGTAAGTAGTTAAAACTGCTTATGTATTTGTAACTGTTAGTTATATATGAAACAGTTAACACTGGTTATCTATTTGTACTTGGTCTTCGTTACAATTGAAGCAGTTACCACTGAATGTGTAATAGTTACAACTGTTTACTTTAGAATGGTAGTTACAACTGTTTATGATTTTGTGATAAGTTTGAGTCGGTTATGGAAGTTATTATATTCCATATATGTAGAAGATTGTATAGTACTCTATGTGATATAAATAGAGATCCTTTAGACCTAGATAGGTTAACGTAATTGCGCAGCTTCAAGGTTTTTCTGTAACCCTAATACATCAAGTGTATTCGTCTTATATCATTAATAAGATTGAAGCTTTCGGTATATTATTGTGTTCATCATATTAATTGATATTCGTTGATCTTCTTAATATTATTGAGTGTGATTCCGCAACTTCTCAATAATATATTCAAGGCTTATTACATACGATTATTTATTAAGTTAAACAGGGACTAACAAAGTGGTATCAGAGCTTGTGAAGCTTTGAAGACAGGAAGATCTGGGATTATTAGTATTAGTATTTGAGTTTTAGTTCAGATATTAAGTTTTGATTTCAATGGCGACTGAAGGTAATGAAGGAATTCAAGCTACAAAGATTCCAATGCTTAAACCTGATGAGTTTGACCTATGGAAGGTCAGAATCAGGCAATATATGCTTCTCACAGATTATCAGATGTGGGAAGTTGTTGTTAATGGTATTCCAGTAACGCTTGATGGTGATGGAGTAAAGCAACCAAGAGCACCACCAACATCTGAAGCAGAGAGGAAAATCAGATCTACTGAGTACAAGGCACTTAGTACTCTGTTGCTATCCATTCCGAATGAGCATCAGAGCAGATTTGATACTTGTGAAGATCCCAAGGTACTAATGGAGGCGATTGAGAAGAGGTTTGGTGGTAATGATAACACCAAAAAGAATAAAAGATCTCTGTTAAAGCAACAATTTGAAAATTTTAGCCATGTGAAAACTGAAACTCTAACTCAAACCTTTGATAGGTTTACTAAATTAGTTGGAGAATTGGAAAATCACAAGGTTAAGATTGACAAAGAAGATCTTAACAGAAAGTTCTTAAGATCATTAGGTGATGAATGGACAATCTATACTGTTGGATTGAGGCAGAGTTCAGACATTGAAGTTAAGGAACTAGAAGATATATACAATGATCTGAGGAACTTTGAGTCTGAGGTGGAAAGTAAGAAGCAAGCAACTGGGTATAGTCATAATGCTGCTTTTATGTCTACGGCTGGAACAAAGGTAGAATCAAGTCAATTGGGTTCTACTTATGTTTCAGGAGGAGCAGGATCATCATCAAATAGTTCTAATGATCAGATATTAGAATCTTTCTTTGCAAGTAATGTGAATTCTTCACTTACTAATGAAGATCTGGAACAATTTGATGGTGATGATCTAGAGGAGATGGACATTAAGTGGCAAATTGCATTGATTACTCAGAGAGCAAAAAGGTTCATGCAGAGGACTGGTAGAAACAATTTTGCATACAAGAGGAATGATGCAAATTGGTTTGATAAGAACAAGATTGAGTGTTTCAACTGTCACAAGATGGGACACTTTGCTAGAGAATGCAGAAACCCTAGGCAAGAGCAGAATGGTAATGGTCAGAGAGCTGGAAACAATGGAACTCAAACCAGAAACATTCCAATTCAGGGTGCTATGGATGTCTATGGATGGATGTGGATGGGACTGGAGTGATCAAGAAGAACATGTAGTGAAGAACCAATGTCTCATGGCCATTGCAGAATCTGACAAAAAATCAGAAGTTCCTACTGAGGTACAAAATAAATTGTGTTCTGCTGTTTGTAAACAAACTGTTAAACATTACAGGGATCATAATATAAAAGTGTGTGAGGAACTAAAACAATGGGAAATCAAAAGTAAACATACCATAGCAGTCATTGAAAATCTGGAAAATCAAATAAAGGCATAAGAAGTCAATGCAACACAGTTTAAATATGACATTGAATATGCTAGGTGGGAGAGAGACACTTTCAAAGATAAAGTCGAGTTGTTATCTAAGAAACTTACTGAGGTCACATGTGAAAGAGATAGCATAAGACTTGATGTAAATAAATTAGAATATGCTTCTAAGAGTGTCAATAAACTTATTGATTCACAGATCCATGATTAAATTAAGACTGGATTAGGGTACAATAATGTACCTCCACCTTATAATCACACCTACTTTCCTCCTAAAAGTGAAATTGATATCAATTCACTTAAAAGAGGAATGACAGATGAGGTTAAAAAGGCTGATCCAATTAAAATTTTATCAGATAATGAGCTGTTTGTAGAAGGTGAGATTAGTGATTGGACTGAGGAAGATGATCAGAGTGATAGGACATCTGATAGTGAGAAGAGTGTGAAATCTGAATCATCTAAGTCTGAGTCAATATGTGAGAATGTGAGGAGAGTAATTACTGATCTAGTTTCTAATCTTAAAACTGATAAACTAGAAGAGGGTAAGAAAATGTTTAAGGAAAAGGTTAAACTGGACTTAGAGAATGTGAGCATGAATACTAACAAATCTAAACATGGGTTAGGATATGTTAGTAATACAGTTAATTCAGTTACTAAACCTGTTGTTAAATCTGTTGTGAATAACTATGTTAATTGTAAATGTAAAGCAAGTACTTCTTCTTCACAGAATTTTCAAAAACAAAAACCCAGAGGTAATCAAAGAAATTGGAATTAAATGGTTTCACAAAAACTGGGTAATAATGTTACTGTGATTAAAGAAATGTCTTGCTTTATATGTGGAAAAATGGGTCATCTTCAATATTACTGCTATCATAATCCTGAGAATGTTCAAAGGATTAGAAAACAGTCATGGACAAAAGCAAATATAAGTAACAAACAAAATTTTCAATCAAAAGTTAATCGTACTGCCAGAGTTCAGAAGATAAAACCAAAGGCAAACATGTTAAGCACTGCTACAGGTAAATCTACTGCTGCAGTAATAACAAATTTAGCCAAAAGTTTAAAGACTAAAACAGTGGTAACCAAATACAAAAACAGTGTTAACAAAATTAACACTGACTCTTCGATTGGTAAAACAGTTAAAACTGTTAAGCCAAAGAACACTGTTAAGTCTAAAATTAGTTGGATTTGGACACCTATTAAGACTGATAAATTAACAGATCCAAATTCCAACAGTGCATCACAATCAATAATCTTCAAGAAAGTTGAATATGTGAATGCACATGGGAAACCCAAAGCCAAATTGGTTTGGGTTCCCAAGAGAAATTAATTCTCTTTTTGACTGTTTGTGCAGGGCAAGCCAAAAAGCTTATGGCACATCGATAGTGGATGCTCAAGGCACATGACTGGAGACAAAGGAAAGCTACAGGATTTCAAATCTTTTGATGGAGGATATGTAGCTTTTGGAAGTAATCCAAAAGGAGGAAGGATCACAGGGAAAGGAACAGTTCAGAGTGAAAAACTAAGTTTTGATAATGTTTATTTTGTGGAACAACTGAGGTATAATTTACTAAGTGTGAGTCAAATCACAGATAAAAAGAACCCAGTTCATTTTACTGACACTGAATGCCTTATCTTGTCCAAGGAATTCAAAATACCTGAAAACATGATTTTAATGAGAATTCCAAGGCAAGATAATGTATATAAGTGTGACTTAGTAAATATGACACCTCAACCTGATTTAAACTGCCTTATTTCTAAAGCAAGTGTGAATGAATCTGAATTGTGGCATAGGAGGATGTGTCACATGAATTTCAAAACCATTAATAAACTTGTCAAAAACAAGCTTGTTAGAGGTTTGCCTGAAAAGGTCTATTCATGTGATGATCATTGTGTTTCTTGTCAAAAGGGAAAACAACACAAATCTTCATTTAAGTCCAAATCTGTGAACACAAATAGCTCACCCTTTCACTTATTGCATATGGACTTATTTGGACCAACCAGTATCAGTAGTATGGGGAAAAAGTCCTACTGCTTGTGATTATTGATGATTACACTAGATTTACATGGGTTTTCTTTCTTAGGACAAAGGATGAGACAGGTGAAATACTTAGATCATTTATAACTAAGATGGAAAATCAATTGGATAAAAAAGTAAAGATCATCAGAAGTGATAATGGAACAGAATTTAAAAATCATGAGATGGATAAATTATGTGAAGTTAAAGGTATTAAGAGAGAATTTAGTGCACCTAGAACTCCTCAACAAAATGGAGTAGCTGAAAGGAGGAATAGGACACTGATTGAGGCTGCTAGAACCATGCTATCTGATGCAAAGCTACCTATGTCTTTTTGGGCAGAGGCAGTTAGCACAGCTTGCTATGTTCAGAATAGAGTATTAGTTGTTAAGCCTCATAACAAGACACCATATGAACTGTTATTTAAGAGAAAGCCTTTGGTTAGTTTCTTAAAATCTTTTGGGTGTCCTTGTACTATCTTAAATACCAAAGATCACTTAGGTAAGTTTCAAAGTAAGGCAGATGAGGGGATATTTGTTGGTTACTCTATTCAAAGTAAATCATATAGAGCATTCAATCAAAGAACCAGGATCATAGAAGAATCAATGCACATCACTTTTAATGAAAACACTGTTAATCCTGAAGGAAAAGGTCCTGAATCACTGTTTGATATTGATGCACTTAATACTGCTTTTAGATATACAAATGTGGATACTAGTGCAGGTACAAGTGCAGGTACAAATACAGGAACAGGTGATGAAGAAGGTAGGTCAGACTCAGGAATATCAGCTGGAATGAAGAAGGATTCATTGGAATATATATTATTTCCAATTTGGTCTCCTGATCCCCCAGAAGTGTTTGAAACTGATCAACCAAAGACATCACAGAATGTGGAAACAGGAAAATCAGATGAAACATCATTTTCTCATGTTGATGATTCTGATAGACCTGTTATTGAAGACAGTGCAGAAGACAGTGATATGAGTCCAGTACAGAAGTATACAAAGGCAAGTGTGAATGTTGATCAGACACCAACAAAGCATCTTGACAAGGAGCAGGAACAATTGAATTATCTACATTTGATGAGCTCTACTCCTGTGTCAAAGAGAATTGCAAGAGAAGTGTCAAGTAGTGAGTCTGGACAAGAAGGAAATTTTACCAACTTGGAGGAGAGGATTCAAGAAACAGCAGCATCTAAATACATTACTCATAAAGATCATCCACTTGAGAATGTAATAGGAGATATTGAATCTGCTGTTAAAACAAGAAATCAAAGTCAGGTGTTTGAAGCTTCAGCAAATGAGGATGAAGTAAATCTTGATACAGAAGCTGTTAATACTTCTTTATTTGCCTGTTTTCTGTCTCAAACAGAACCAAAGAAGGTTACTGAAGCTTTGAGAGATCCTAGTTGGATTGAAGCTATGCAAGAGGAGTTGCTTCAGTTTAAGATTCAAGAAGTCTGGACATTGGTTGATTTGCCTAAAGGGAAGAGGGCAATTGGTACTAAATGGATTTTCAAAAACAAGAAGGATGAAAGAGGTATAGTGATCAAAAACAAGGCTAGATTGGTTGCACAGGGGTATTCACAAGAAGAGGGGATTGATTATGATGAGGTTTTTGCACCTGTTGCAAGAATAGAGGCAATTAGATTGTTTTTGGCTTATGCTTCATTCAAGGGATTCATTGTGTATCAGATGGATGTTAAGAGTGCTTTTCTGTATGGCACTATACAGGAAGAGGTTTATGCATGTCAACCACCAGGGTTTGAAGATTCTAAGTTTCCTGATAAAGTTTTCAAACTTGAAAAAGCTCTTTATGGATTACACCAAGCACCTAGAGCTTGGTATGATACTTTTTCAGATTATCTATTGCAGATGGGTTCAAAAGGGGTGCAATAGATAAAACTTTGTTTACTAAAAGAATTAAGAATGATATACTACTGGTTCAAGTCTATGTAGATGATATCATTTTTGGTTCAACAAAGGATAGTCTTTGCAAGGAGTTTGAATCATTGATGCATGAAAAGTTCAAGATGAGCTCCATGGGAGAATTAACATTTTTCTTGGGGCTGCAAGTGAAGCAACAGAAAGAAGGAATCTTTATTCATCAAAGTAAGTATGTTAATGATATACTGGATCGGTTTGGGTACAAAGATGCTAAAGTTGCAAGCACACCAGTTGAGACAAACAAGAAATTACATGCAGATCTTGAGGGGGAGAGTGTGGATGAACATCTTTACAGATCAATGATCGGGTCTCTTATGTATCTCACTTCATCTAGGCCTGACATCATGTTTGCAGTGTGCTTATGTGCAAGATTTCAAGCTAATCCAAAGCTGTCACATATTCTTGCAGTCAAAAGAATATTTAGATATTTGAAGGGTCAACCTAAATTGGGCCTTTGGTATCCAAAGTTTACTTCTTTTGATCTGCTAGCGTATACAGATAGTGATTATGGAGGAGCTAATCTGGACAGGAAATCTACATCAGGAGGTTGTCAATTTTTGGGAGATAGATTGGTTTCATGGCAATGCAAGAAACAAACCACTGTATCTACATCTACAGCAGAGGCAGAATATGTAGCAGCTGCAAGTTGCTGTGCTCAAGTGCTATGGATTCAGAATCAGATGTTAGATTATGGTTTTACCTTTCTTAATACTCCTATTTTTATTGATAATAGTTCTGCAATCAGTATTATAAATAACCCAGTTAAACATTCTAAAACAAAGCACATTGAAATCATATATCATTTCATTAGAGATTGTAATGAGAAAAGACTTATTCAAATTTTGAAAGTTCATACTGATAATCAGTTTGCTGATCTGTTCACAAAAGCTTTTGATGTAGGCAGATTCACATTCTTGGTTACTAGTATTGGAATGATCAATTTGTCATAAGTTATTTTTCTTATCACTACTCTCTGTGAATAATATCTGCTGTGTTTTTCATTTGGGTTAATACTGATTTGTTAATTAAACACTGATTGTGTGTAATGTGTATCGTTAACACTGTTTACCACTTTTAGTATAAACAGTGGTAATAATCACTTCACCACTGTTAGTGTATAGTTAACACTGTATACTTGTATTTTTGTTTACATTAACACTGCAGGTTATATTGCTATGCCTTGGAGTTTAACTACTGCAGGTGTTTATGGAGTTTACCTGCTTGTGAAGTTTATCTTTCGGTAAAAAAAAAAAAAAAAAAAAAAAAAAAAACTGCTTTGTTTATATGGTTTTGCTAGATCTGAAGTACTACTTGTATTAAGTTAGCACTGCCTTGGTCGGTTGGTACTGCTTGTACAAGTGAGCACTGCTAGCTTTATTATATAAATGATGCATTTGAGAAACCAAGTGTTGATTACCACTGATGGTTATTTTCACAATTATCACTGAACGTGTTATTTTTCTTAATTAACACTGTTTTAGTTATAATTGGGGATTTGGTCAAATTAGGGTTTACAACTGATTCAATTTCAGTACTTAACTCTCAAACACTTAGGGTTTCTCATTACGCTTTCAAAATTACACATACAAACCACTGCGCTAAGTCTCATCGATTCTCAATTCTGTAAAATCATCTTCGATTCTTCTCGATTACTTGATTTCTTATCATGGCATCGACTTCGTCTACTGTTCAACTACCGATTGGAAAAGATCACAATATGATCGCATTCTTAATGAAACCTGCAGAGGCAAACGAATATGTGGAAATCATTGATTTCCTTCATGCTTCACATATTCGTCATGCTCTCACTGTAGCACCCAGGATATCTCACGATCATATCAACAATTTCTGGGTGAATGCATCGATAGAAGAGGAACAGGGGATTAAAAGAATTGTTTCAGAAGTTATGGATACACGTGTCGTAGTTACAGAAGCTACTGTTCGAGCTTCATTACAACTAGATGATGAGGCAGGTATAACTTCTTTAGATGATACTGTTATGTATAATACTTTACGATTGATGGGTTATGAGGGTTCTTTTGAAGTTTTTACTTTTCAGAAAACCTTATTTTCTCATCAGTGGAGGTTTTTAATACATACTATTTTACACTGCTTATCATCTAAGAGATCATCTTTTGAGCAGTTTGGAAGCAACATTGCTTATGCAATTGCTTGTCTTGCAACTGGTCAAAGGTTTAATTTTTCAAATCTGATATTTTCTGGTATGCTTAGAAACATTGAACAGCCAAAGATTAAATTTTTGATGTATCCACGTTTTGTGCAGTTGTTCTTAAATGAACAAATTCCTAATATAACTGCACTTGAGAAAGTTATTGGTATTGTCTCTTTTAAACCAAAAGTTTTTGTAAATATGAAGAGAGATACTAAATTTTCTGGGAAGGTTACAGCATTATTTTCTACAATGCTTCCTGCACCTTCCACCACAGCATCAGTACCACCAACTGAAGCTGAACCAACTACTGAGAGAATGGTTCCACCCACCACTTCTCAACCCACAGTAGTTGGGGGTAATAAAAGAAAACAAGGGACCACAACAGCTAAATCTACTAAAGCCAAAAAGGCTAGAAAACAGGCATCTGAGGCTGCTGCTGCTCAGGTGTCTCAGTCAAATGATTCATCACAGCAGATGATCAATGAGGAGAAGGATGATCATTCTGAGAGGGCTGCTTCTACTGCTTCTAGCCCACTGGCAGAGCAGGACAGAAGTAACATTAATAAGACTCCATCAGAGGCAACACATGGACATGATTCTACACCTGTAGATGATCCTAGTGGTCCCAGTACCAAGAACCAAGGGGACTTTGATGATCATGCTAGGCATGAGTCAGAGTTTGATGATGTCAATGATTCACCAAAGGATTCACATCCTGAAGGTGTTGAGGCTAGAACTAACTTGGAATTGACGAAAATGGTTGATTATGTTTGGGCTGAATTTGTAAAGGAGAGGAAGAAGAATAAGGCTAAGGATGAAATTATCACTCAATTGCAGAGGAGAGTGCAGCAGTTAGAATGGATTGTTATTAAATGTTTAAAGAAAGGAAGGAAATATGTGGTTCATGATACTTCTGAACCTGAGGATGCTTATCAATTTCCACCAAATGCTTTCAAAAAGGGGGAGAAGGTCTGGACAAATTTGGGTGATAAGAAGAATAAGAGTGACAAGGTGGTGGATGATGATGAGAAGGTTGATGAAGAAATGGAGATGGAACAACCAGAGGAGGATGAGTTTGTGCATACACCTCCAACACCACCAACAGAGCCAGAAATAAATGAGTCAGTGTATGAGACAGTGGAAACAGAAATGAAGGAACTAGTGGCAGATCAGAATAAGTCTGATCATACTGAGGTTATTGGGTCAGTGGAGCAAACTGCAGAGGTTAATATGGGTGAAAAGACTGAGGAGTTACAAATTGATGGTGATGATGATGATGAGGTTAATAAACCTGAGATAGCAGTAGAAAAAGAAGAAGAAAAGACTGATGCTCAAACTGATGCTCAACAAGTTGAAAAGACTAGGAAAAAGAGCATTCCAGTTAAAACTGCTAAGATGACAGGAACAGGAAAGAAGGTTGAAACTCCAAAGAAGACATCTACACAACAACCATCTTTGCCTGCATTTCAGATTAGAGAACCTGTTGCTGCTCCTGTTCAACAAAAGAAAGACTTGCCAAAGATTGATCCAAAAGATAAGGGCAAGGGAAAACTGGTAGAAGAACCAAAGAAGAAAAAGCAAAAATCAGTGCCACCTGAAGTAACTGCTCATGATACTGAATATGCACAAAGGTTACAGGCTGAGCTAAATGCAGAGGATTTGATTGATGTTGAGATTGAGGAAGGAAAGTTTGTAAAAATGACAAAAGAGCAAGTGGCAGAATGGGATGAATATTTGTTGAAGGAACAGAGACAGGATGATATTGAATATCTTTTTGAACAGATTAAGAAAAAGAAAGCAGAAGAGGCAAGAAAGAAGAAGGCTGCAAAATCACCAACAAAAGCTCAGATGAAGAAGAACTTAATTGCAAAGCCGAAAGGTGGGTATATTCCTTTGAATGCATTGAAACAGATGAGTTTAGAGAGATTGCAGGAGTTATGGGATAAAGATGATATGAATCCTGATGTGATTGAGAAGAAAGAAAGAGAAAAGAAAGAAGCTGAAAAGAAAAAGAAGGAAGCTGAAAAAGAAAGAAAATTGAAGGAAAAGGAAGAAAAAGAAAGAAGAGAAAAGGTAGAAGCTGAGAAGAGGAAGAAAGATGAAACTGAAAGAAAGAAAAGAGAGTTAGATGAAATTTCTGATAGAGAAAGGAATGTTGATGAATTAAAGGAGTTTATTCTGTTACAACCAATGGAATCTGAGGTAATTAATGTTGAATTACCTGGTATCATTGATTGGTCTATTGAGCAATTTGTCAATCCTGTTAAGATTCACAAGATTAAAATTGAAAGAGCAGATGGAAATATATCTTGGTGGAGATCTTTTAGGGATTTGATAAAGAGGATCAGTAGGACTGATTTGGTGAGAATGTATGAGATTGGGATGGAAAAGGATTTAGATTTGAAAAGGTTTGATAATCTGGTTGAAAAAGTTACATGGCATTGGATTAAGGCTATGTTTGAGCCAGAAGAGTTTCCATTTCAGTTTGCTACTTTTAGCAAGGTTAAAAATTGGATTTATCATGCCAAACCTGGAGTACATCAGATTGTTATGGATGATGCAGTATTTATGTGGTTATTGACAGATAGATTTTATGATATAAATCTGAGATTTTTGATGGGCTTGAGAAATGCAAGGCTACAAGCTGCAGTTTTAGATGATGTAGCTCTGGAATTGGTGTATATGGAGTTGAATCAGATTCATAAGAAGGAGGAGATAGATAGAAGAAAGAGAAGAAATGACTAACAGTTTTGAAAGAATTTTGTGAAGCTCATAATGGAGGATTGAAAAAACTTAATGCTGTGAAGGACAGATTAAGTTTAGGGGGAGATTGTTGGGTCAAAACTGTTTCAGGTCTGAGTTGAAGTCTTGATGAGAAGACAGAGTACAAGTGATTAAAACTGTTTGTTTTGAAGGTTAAAACTGTCTTTACGAAGTTACAACTGATAGAAGAAAACTGAAGAGAAGACAAGTGTTACAACTGATTGAAGATAGATTAAAACTGATAGTTATGTGTCTGTAAGTAGTTAAAACTGCTTATGTATTTGTAACTGTTAGTTATATATGAAACAGTTAACACTGGTTATCTATTTGTACTTGGTCTTCGTTACAATTGAAGCAGTTACCACTGAATGTGTAATAGTTACAACTGTTTACTTCAGAATGGTAGTTACAACTGTTTATGATTTTGTGATAAGTTTGAGTCGGTTATGGAAGTTATTATATTCCATATATGTAGGAGATTGTATAGGACTCTATGTGATATAAATAGAGATCCTTTAGACCTAGATAGGTTAACGTAAATGCGCAGCTTCAAGGTTTTTCTGTAACCCTAATACATCAAGTGTATTCGTCTTATATCATTAATAAGATTGAAGCTTTCGGTATATTATTGTGTTCATCATATTAATTGATATTTGTTGATCTTCTTAATATTATTGAGTGTGATTCCGCAGCTTCTCAATAATATATTCAAGGCTTATTACATACGATTGTTTATTAAGTTAAACAGGGACTAACAGTACGGAGTCACTCCAAGACATTGTATTCTCGAAGATCTGTCTGTAATAAATTCATATCAGGTTCTATTTATATATCTCTTACTTTCCAGTTTTAAACATGTGTTGCTTTGTTTATGCTTGTTTAGGATTGTATGCTAGGTATATAATGTTAGGCTAGACATTTCTTTGTGTTTACTATGATGTAGTTATGTTAGAATAGTCAATATGTTTATGCCATGCTGTTACTCTGCCCGTGTTACTTTAAACTGTGTATGAACTCATAAACTGAATCTCGAATGTTTATTGATGTCGCTTATGAAAGCGAGTCTTGTTTTATAATTTATAAATAGAAATACCTAATAAATACTTTCAAGCAACCAGGCAAGAATACCCGATCAATTGTAAATATAGATTTGGTAAGTCAGATTCGAACACAGGGAATGGTGGAATATTTAAAATAGAAATTAACAATTAACTAGAAAGCAGTAAATATGGGGGGCGTTTTAGTTCCGTACGAACAATTGTTTAGAAAACATTTATTTAAAATAATTAATCTTAAATAAAACTTAAATTAAAATAATAAATAAATAATAATAATAAACCCTAATTGGAAGGAATAAGTAATTGTATAATTAATGTCACTTAGATTCATATTTCCCGATTTATTACGTATTGATTATCTAATTGTGATTCTTTAAGATCAACTTAATACCAAATTCTTCAATGAATACTAAGTCAAATGTGAACTAGCCAACGTTTCGGGTCCAACTAATTCCTACAATCTAAGGGCCAACATAAAACACTGGTTTCAATGTCACAAGATGATCAGTCAATTGTGTGCCTTTCCCTAAATCATGCATTAAGCATTCACAACTCATTATAATTAACTCTAGTGGTATGACTCAACAATACCCAATAATTAACTTATTGTCTTGTTCATTTTAAAGTGAATAATTATCAATTTCTCAAATTATCAAACTCAATCTATTTAGCAATGATCAAAACCCTAAGATTCTAACCATCAATAATTAATAACGTTCAAGGAACTCAATCTCATCAACATTATTAACCACGTTGAGAACTAATAACTACCAGTTACCAATAAACAAGGATTCGTGAGTAATATAACCGTTTTCAATTAAATAACTTAGTCAATACGCAATTATAATCGTTCAATAATCATAATCTAAGTTTAATCAACTACACAATCACTTTGAATATTCAATTCATCATTAAAACATAAATAATCAGATTATTCAATAACAAATTCTTCAATGAAATCGAATAAAAGAGTTATACCGAATCAATAAAGACGAACTACGAATGATTTAGATGAATTATCCTCGATCTTCACCCTTCGTACCTCCAAAATAACCCTAATATACGAATTACAAACCCTAAAGTCGTCTGGAAAATAAGAAATACGAAAAACTATCAAAAACTATCGATTTAGGGTTTAAAACGCGTTTTTATACTTCCTGAGATTTTGATCCATAAGGCGTATGGATTTCCATACGGCGTATGGATTGATTTCAAGCCCAGCGCAAGTGCGCGTAACCTGGGCCTCCACTGCTGCAATCCATACGACGTATGGATTTCCATACGGCGTATGGATGCCTTTTTCAGCCGGATTTTTGATTTTTCTTCATCTCTTCTTTTCTTTGACTTTGGCTTCAAATGTTTCTTCAAATATGTATCATTTAACTTATTTATTGACTGTTTTCCTTCCTTTTCTTCTTAAACGCTCCATTTCCACATCTATTTGCAAATATGAACGAAATTAATATCTATTCTTAATTAGATGCAATAAAAACATTCAAGAATAGGGGTAAAATACTACTAAAATATAGAACTTTTTAGCGTTTATCAAACATCCCCCACTTGAATCCTACTTGTCCTCAAGTAGACTATCGATTCAAAATCAAATTCTTAAGAAAATAGTCATCTATATTAATCTAAATAACTACCAAAGGAATTACACAACATCACCCATCTTCAACTCAAATGCTTAAATTTAAAAATCTGTTAATTCTAAAAACAATTATTAAGAAACTACGAGATTTACAAAAACTGATCTACACATAGAGTTATTATTCTTAAACATCAAATAGTTCACAATGATTACTGATATTGTTATCCACTTAAACAATCTATATTTGAATACTTTAGCTCAACTTATTATTATTCGTGTAAATATTCCCTTAGACTCCCAAAAACTATATACTTTCATACTCATAATATGCCAATATTACATATCTTGAAATTTAATCAAAACAATCATTTTTCAAATCAAGACAGAGGTGACAGGTCTGTGCCTCAACACAACAAAGCAACATAACTTGATTTTGATTTAGCAATAATGTTTTTAGTCAAACCATTGGTGACAGGTCTGTACCTCAATACAACAAAGCGACTTAATTTGACTACATTTTAAAATCATGAGTTATTAAACTCTTTTGCTCTTTTTCATTAGATATACTGACGGAGACCAGGTCTGTACTTTTGTACAACAGAGGAAACAACACCCAGTATATTCCCAAATGATGTTAATTAAATTCTCAAAAATATGGCATATCACACATTACTAATACGAAAATTAAGACATACGTCATACATAGTTATAGTTCATCTAAAAAGTAATATCTACTCCTTAATTTCATTTCTTAAAAGCTCAAAAATTCTCATATAAATTGCCTATCAATACATCATATAATGAAGATAAATAACATTTTTCACAATTTAATATTTAATTAAAAGTGTATAAAATTTTTTCAAAATAACCTACATAGTTACAAAATAATTATCTCTAGAAAACAAAAATTTTAATGCAAAAATTTTGTTGAAAAATGGGCAACTCATAACCTCCTAGTTACTTATTTTAATAAAATAACTATTAACCAAATTACAAAATCATCTACTAATTAACTGGACAATAATGTGGAAACTTCACTCTTTTCTCTCCCATCCCCCACTTAAAGATGTAAAATGCCCTCATTGTACAAATAATGAAATACAAAAGCGGGAAAAAGAGAAAAGAACTTAGAATAGAAAAACTCCCCTGGAATAATGTGCAGTTTAATGAGTATGACAAGGATGATATGAATTTCCACATCCTCTCGATTCAAGTTGTTGCGCTGAACTTACTACCAGCATAACACGTACTCACAACACAATTCTGAGGGAACAATCAACAAACAGAATTAAACAATAACAGATTTAAACATCCTAATTAATAAACACAACCAAATCCTAAAACTACAAATCCAACATAACAATTTATAATCCTACAAATAAAACAGTCATAATAATAATAAAAATAATAATAGTGTTTGGAATCATAAACCACTTAGGATGAACATCATCCTAATCACTGTCATCATCCTGGCGGTACTGGTACTGGCGAGAAGGATCTCCATACTCTGGCTGTGGTGGTGGTGGTTGTAACACCCCCCAAATTTGATGATTTGCGGAAGCTTGATTTGGGTGTTACTAATCAATAACAAAGCACAAGATAAATAGCAAACGACTCTATATGCGTCGTTTTAACAAAAAATATATTGATTACTGAAATGTTTACAACATTTAAAGCGTTACATAGCTCGAGTTAATTTAAAATGAGATTTTAGTACATAAGTACTTATACAAAATATACTAATGCAAGAAAATCTCAATCGTCTGTATGCTGACTCGAGCTAAATCCTGAAGCAAAAACATCCTACTGCTGGGTACCTGCGATATATGCTAAAAGGTCAGCTATAAAGCTGGTGAGCTCACAGGTTTGAAATCAAGTAATATCGTATGAACCGCAAGATTTAAATAATGTATTGCATCCAGCAATAAAATAATGAATTGCATCCAGCAATTAAATAATGAATTGCATCCAGCAATTTAATGATAATCATCGTGTATACAGCCATGAGCACATAGTTGAGCTTAACTCGAGGGCCGGGTCCCCTATAGAGAATTCCGGGCGAGGTTGCCTCCACGAATGCCTAATCCACATTCGTCTTCCCAAATATTAGTACGTCCGTTTACCCGGTTAGTGCTTGCTAACCCGAACGAGGAGGGTCAATCCTATATGGTACCATATACTAATATTCACGCTACAACGTATTAACAACTATGCTGACGGAGGACTTTAAAATGATTAGTTTCGAAAAACTCATGTAGTATATGAAAAGTTGGTACTTGCGTTCACATGTTAAAAGTTGAGCAGTATATCACACCCCTGAGTAAAACAGTAAAAGAGGGGTTATGAGACTCACCTGAGTCTGAATGCGTTTGAACAAACGTAAGTTGATTAGCCGAAATGAAGTCCAAAGACTTGTAACCTGAGGGTGTCCACGACACGCGATGGTTATAAACATGATTGGGTATCTCAACAGATCACCCCAGTAGTTGTTCATCCAACTATAATGTCCAAATCTCCACTATTTGGTTGATACGTTTAAGTGTTTGAAAAGTGTACGGCCCGTTGGTGACGAGTTTGAAATAATAATCTTTAAGTATTATTATCAAGTTATCGATGTTTTGCACTTACAAAAGTGTCCCAAAGTGTTTTGTAAGTCGTATCGTATAAGGATTTGAGGTTGCAAAAGTTCGACACTTAGTGAAATTAAAGTTTGAAAACCTGTTGTTTTATGCGACGTAGGGTGCGACGTCGCAGGTAGGATTGCGACGTAGAGCATGACGTCGCTAAAGGCGACGTTTCGCAATTTAATGCGACGTAGGGGTTTACGTCGCTAAATGCGACGTAGTGAGGTATTGGCGACGTTAAGGCTGACGTCGCTATATGCGACGTTGCAATTTAATGCGACGTTGTGACTGACGTCGCATTATGCGACGTCACGAGGTGTTTTGCGACGTAGAGGCTGACGTCGCATAAATTCCGGGCCAAATGCGACGTAGCGGTCTGTTGGCCGGAAAATGGGTCGAAAACGAGTTTTTCGGTTTCCGTTCGGTCCAAAACTTTTACCCAACCCTTATTTGAACATTATAAGTCGATACAAACCGCAAACAAGTAAAAACACTTAAAAACGAGAGGTGTCGGAAACTTACAAATCGCCGAAATGAAATTTCGGAAAGATAGAAAGATAGATCGTGTCGCGGTGGTCGTGAATCTCTAAAAATCTTGAAGATCCGAAGTCGTTTGATATGTTTATTTTGCGTTTTTGTGAGATTTTTGAAGGTGGGGGTGGTTGGTGGAGTTGAGAGAAAATAAAGGAGAAGGAGAAAGAGAGATGAGAAAGTGAGAAAAAGAGAGTGGGAAATGGGAGGTTATCCTCCCATTTTTCGCCCCGCGTTCCCGCTCCGTGCGGTGTTCGTTTGCTCCGTCGTTTCAACGTTAATTAATTATTTTAAATATTAAATGGTACGTTTTAAATACAAATTATTACGTGATATTTTATTTAATTATTTTACAAATAAGTTTACGTTTGAGTTAATAATGTAAGTTGGTTTATTTAGTTTGCGCGTTTTACATTTTAAATTGTATAATTTCTGATTGTATGATACGAAATATTATAATAATAATATTTTTGACATAAACCGTTATTTAATAAAATTTTGTCACCAACGTCCATATAAAATAGAATCGAAATACATCCGATTTAAATTGCGTACGATTTAATCAAATCGCATTTTCGTATATATTCAACAATATATATAATTCGATACATTAATTAGCCTAACCAGGAACTAATTACATGTATTAACATTCGATTAGGCACTAATCTCTAGTCCTAATTTGGCGGGTGTTACATTCTCCCCCTGTTAGAAGAATTTCGTCCCGAAATTTAGCTCAAAGTCGTGTTTGATGTGGAATCAGTGAAAAGTTGAGGATATTTGAGTCGCATTTGGTCTTCCCGTTCCCAAGTGAATTCCGGACCACGCCGCGAATTCCATCTGACCTTGACGATGGGAATACGACTTTGTTTCAGTTGTTTGACCTCACGGTCCATAATTTCAGCGGGTTCCTCAACGAAGTGAAGTTTATCGTCAACACGAATTTCATCTAATGGAATGATAAGTGTCTCATCAGACAGACACTTCTTCAGATTTGAAATATGAAAAGTAGGGTGCACGCTGCTAAGTTCGGATGGCAGCTGCAATCGATAAGCTACAGGACCAATCCTTTCGAGGATCTCAAAAGGCCCGATGTATCTGGGATTTAACTTCCCGCGTTTGCCAAAACGGATGACGCCTTTCCAAGGCGATACTTTTAAGAGAACTCGATCCCCAACTTGGAACTCGAGTGGTTTGCGTCTCACGTCAGCATAACTTTTCTGACGATCACGTGCGGTTTTGAGTCTGTTTTGGATTTCCACAATTTTCTCAGTGGTGGCGTGAATGAGTTCAGGACCAGTGAGCTGACTATCGCCCACCTCAGTCCAACAGATCGGTGATCGGCACTTACGACCGTACAGTGCCTCAAAGGGTGCAGCCTTAATGCTGGCGTGATAACTGTTATTGTACAAAAATTCGCACAACGGTAGATGTTTTTCCCAGTTTGTACCGAAATCAACTACGCAGGCTCGTAGCATGTCTTCCAGTGTTTGAATGGTTCGTTCACTTTGGCCATCGGTTTGAGGATGATACGCGGTACTCATATCGAGACGGGTACCCAAAGCTTTTTGAAGTGATTGCCAAAAGTGAGAGGTGAAACGGGCATCCCTATCGGAGATGATCGAGATTGGAACACCGTGATGAGAAATGATTTCCTTGATGTAGATTTGTGTGAGGCGTTCCATTTTATCATTTTCTTTGATTGCCAGAAAATGAGCAGATTTGGTGAGACGATCGACGATCACCCAAATGGTATCGCAACCGCTCGACGACTTGGGTAGTTTGGTTATGAAATCCATGGCAATTTGTTCCCATTTCCATTCAGGGATTTCAGGTTGCTGGAGTAAACCAGGAGGTTTCTGATGTTCGGTTTTGACTTTCGAGCAAGTAAGACACTTGCTGACATAAGTGGCGATTTCGGCTTTCATGTTTGGCCACCAATAAAATTCCTTGATACCGTGGTACATCTTATCGGATCCGGGATGAATAGAATATTTAGACTTGTGAGCCTCGTCCATCACCAAGTCTCTTAGGTTCCCAAAACTAGGCAACCAGATTCGGTTTGAGAAGCACCTAATCCCATTAGGTCTGATTTCGAATTGTTTGTCAATGCCCCGCAAGGCTTCATTTTTGATGTTTTCAGCTTTCAGGGCTTCGATCTGAGCTGTATGAATTTGAATGGTAAGATCGTTATGAATGGTCATACTGAGGGCTCGGACTCGAAATGGTTTAGGTCGTTCCTTTCGACTGAGGGCATCGGCTACAACATTAGCCTTCCCTGGATGGTACTTGATCTCACAATCGTAATCGGTAAGCAACTCGACCCATCGACGTTGCCTCATATTGAGATCCTTCTGATCGAAGATATGTTGGAGACTTTTATGATCGGTAAAGATAGTGCACCTAGTGCCGTAGAGGTAATGTCTCCAGATTTTGAGAGCAAAAACGACAGCTCCAAGTTCGAGATCATGAGTGGTGTAGTTCTTTTCGTGAATTTTTAGCTGTCGTGAGGCATAAGCAATGACCTTGTATCGTTGCATCAACACGCAACCAAGACCTTGGTGAGAAGCATCGCAGTATACCACGAAGTCATCGGTGCCTTCGGGTAAGGATAGGATCGGAGCACTGCAAAGCTTTTGTTTCAGAAGTTGGAACGCTGACTCTTGTTTCTCGGTCCAATCGAACCTTTTATCCTTCTGAGTCAGTACCGTGAGTGGTTGAGCTATTTTAGAGAAATTTTCGATAAATCGCCGATAGTACCCAGCAAGACCCAAGAATTGTCGTACTTCAGTTGCAGAGGTGGGTGCTTGCCAGTCTTTGATAGCCTCGATCTTTGATGGGTCCACGTGAATTCCCTGACTGTCGATCACGTGACCAAGAAATTGAACGGTTTGGATCCAGAACTCACACTTAGAGAATTTAGCATAAAGCTCCTCGTGTCTAAGTAGTTCAAGGATGGTTCTGAGGTGTTGCGCATGTTCTTGCTCGTTGCGCGAGTAAATGAGTATGTCATCGATAAAGACAATGACAAACTTATCGAGGTAAGGTTTGCACACCCGGTTCATGAGGTCCATGAATACAGCCGGTGCGTTGGTTAGACCAAAGGGCATCACTTGGAATTCGTAGTGCCCGTAACGAGTTCTGAAGGCAGTTTTTGGAATATCGGTGTCGCGAACTCGTAACTGATGATAACCTGATCGCAGATCGATTTTTGAGTAGAAACTTGAACCCTGAAGTTGGTCGAATAGATCATCAATGCGAGGAAGTGGATAACGGTTCTTGACGGTCAATTTATTCAACTCTCGATAGTCGATGCACATTCGGAATGAACCGTCCTTCTTTTTGACAAATAAGACCGGAGCTCCCCAAGGTGAAGAACTCGGTCTAATGAATTCTCGATCCAGCAGTTCCTGTAACTGAGAGGACAACTCCTGAAGTTCGGATGGGGCTAAACGGTATGGTGCGCGGGCCACCGGTGCGGCACCCGGCACGAGATCGATTGAGAACTCAACCTGTCTAGACGGAGGTAGACCAGGTAGTTCTTCCGGAAAGACTTCGGGAAAGTCTCTAACAATCGGCACATCCTCAAGTCGTTTCTCCTCCGACTTCTTCTCGGTGATGTGTGCGAGTATGGCAGGGTAACCCTTTCTCAGAAATTTTCGGGTTTTTAAGCAAGAGATTATATTGAGTCCCGTCCCACCGGTCTCCCCCTGTATGATCAAGGTTCCACCGACGGCGAGTGGGATACGGACGACCTTATCGTGACATACGATTTCAGCTCGATGTTTGGACAACCAGTCCATTCCAATAATGACGTCGAAACTTCCGATTTCGATGGGTATAAGGTCGATCGAAAAGATTTCGTCAGCTAGGTTTAAAGTGCAATTAGGTATCACACTGGTGGTTTCTACAAGTTTTCCATTGGCTAGCTCTACAGTGTACTTAACATCTAAGGCAACAGGAGTGATGTCAAGTAATGGGCAAAAATCATCGGAGATAAAGCTTCTATCAGCACCAGTACCAAATAGAACAGAAGCAGTTAAGTTGTTGAGGAGGAACATACCCGAGACCACATTCGGGTCCTGGCGGGCGTCCCCAGATTTGATGACGAAAGCTCTGCTGCGAGTGTTGTTGTTGTTGTTGTTGTTGCGGTTGTTGTTGTTGTTGTTCTTCAGTTTTGGGCACGAGTCCCTGAAATGCCCAGGTTTCCCACACTCAAAGCATACTTTGGGTGGTCTGGTGTTGTTGGGGTTGTTGTTGGTAGGAGAGCGGCAATCTTTGGTGAGGTGGCCGTACCTCTTGCAGTTGTTGCAAAAGGGACCACAGGAACCCTCATGGTGTCGGCTGCACTTGGGACAATATGGTTTGCTCCCGGTGTAACCCCGGATGATATCGGTGGTGGTGTTGTAGGCTTTGGTAGTGTCGGGTTTCTTGTTTTGTTGGTTGGAGTGGTTGTTGTGGTAGTCAGACCACTTGCGTTTGTTGTTTTGGGAGGATGAAGTGGGTGGTTCAGAATCTTGGCTCATAGACATCAGGTCTTGGGCCAATGAGATTGCACCGTCAATGGTGGTTGGTTTGGAAGAGATGACGTGTCCCCGAACAAAATCAGGGAGACCAAGGGCGTACTTCCTGATTTTATCAGGTTCAGTGCTTACCATAGCTGGGCGGAGAGCAGCTAGTTGTTGAAACCTGGTGGTATAACCATCGATGTCACCACCCTGAACCTTTAAGTTCCAGAACTCCTCATCCAGCTTTTGGAGTTTGGCGATAGAGCAGTACTTGGCAGTGAGTTTGGCTTTCAATTCCTCCCAAGTGATTTGGTAGGCAATGTCAGCACCCACTGATTGGGTATATGAATTCCACCAAGAGTGGGCATCATCTTCAAGAGAGCAGGTGGCGAAGTTTACTTTGTCGTTCTCCGCGCATTTGCTGACACGGAAAACAGTTTCTATTTTCTCGAACCATCTGATCAGTCCGATGGCTCCTTCAGAACCCTTGAAGCTCGAGGGTTTGCAGCTTTGGAAATCCTTGTAAGAACAAGGTTTGGTGGTAGAGGTTCCAGCGGTATCGCTGTTTCTTGTGGAGTTTGGTGGAGTATTCCGAGCTAAGGCTTCAGTAACAGCCTGGGTTATGAGTGACGTAATCTGAGCATCAGTGTAAGGTCTGGTCTCTGGCGGCATGATTCTTCAATAAAAGAAATGAAGATACATGAGATTTTGCAAGAAAGTTGTATTTATCTCAGATGTACATGTATAAAAACAGTAATACATAACATCAACAGGGCTAATGGCAATTAATATGAGTCGAAAACAGCAAGAATACTTGATAAATGATACGAGTTCAAAGGTTACATCCTACAGATGTATTACAAAAGATGTCGGGAATTGTTACATCCGACCGAATTATAGAATAGCGCGTAGATAGTTACTAGATTACAGGGTAGATTACAAGACAATGACACTAGTCTTAACGTAGATTAATTTGTTCCATCATCGTGACAAGACGGTCCACAGTGTTTGCAAGCCTGCTAGCTTGTCGGGCGTTGTCTTCTGCTAGTGCAAGTCGTTGTGTTAGTCCACGCGCATATTCTTCTGCCTCAAGTGAGCGTTGCACACATTCATCCATCCTTTGTTGCAGAAGGGCATTTTCCACCCTTATTTCTATTATTTGATTACGAAGGATATCCATGTTGTTGTTAGTGGTTTCAAGATCGTCGGAGACTTGTTCTATGCGTTCGAGGGATGTAAGTCTCCAGTTTTCGTTTGTTTCCTGCAACGCGACATCCATGGTGCGAAGTCGTTGCTCGTGTTGATTCACCCTAGTGGCTAGAGCCGGCAAGGTGGAGTGAGTGGAGTACGGGCCAGCTCGAGGCAACCTGGAGTTCCTCCTTGCTACCCTTGGGTTCTGCGACCCGGATTGAGAACGAGATGAATTTGATGGAATGTTTGCCATTTCTGAGACAAAGCGTTAGTAAGATTGAGGCCTATATTCATATAGCTCCTATATAATATAGCCTATTGAGTGTCTAGCATAAACATGTTTAAGTCTCGGTCCTCTCGAGGTCAGAGTCTTCTATTGTATCCTGTTCAGCCATAACTACTTTCAGATCTTACATCATCTTTGCTTAATTGTACATAGTTGATCAGGCTATGTTAAATTAAACTCGTATGCTGTAATCTCTGAACCAGTCATACCTAATAAGGAATACGGCCTAATGGTCATAGTCTAGGCTCACTAAATGCAACCTAGTTCACTATAACCTTAGTCTCTGATACCAATCTGTAACACCCCCCAAATTTGATGATTTGCGGAAGCTTGATTTGGGTGTTACTAATCAATAACAAAGCACAAGATAAATAGCAAACGACTCTATATGCGTCGTTTTAACAAAAAATATATTGATTACTGAAATGTTTACAACATTTAAAGTGTTACATAGCTCGAGTTAATTTAAAATGAGATTTCAGTACATAAGTACTTATACAAAATATACTAATGCAAGAAAATCTCAATCGTCTGTATGCTGACTCGAGCTAAATCCTGAAGCAAAAACATCCTACTGCTGGGTACCTGCGATATATGCTAAAAGGTCAGCTATAAAGCTGGTGAGCTCACAGGTTTGAAATCAAGTAATATCGTATGAACCGCAAGATTTAAATAATGTATTGCATCCAGCAATAAAATAATGAATTGCATCCAGCAATTAAATAATGAATTGCATCCAGCAATTTAATGATAATCATCGTGTATACAGCCATGAGCACATAGTTGAGCTTAACTCGAGGGCCGGGTCCCCTATAGAGAATTCCGGGCGAGGTTGCCTCCACGAATGCCTAATCCACATTCGTCTTCCCAAATATTAGTACGTCCGTTTACCCGGTTAGTGCTTGCTAACCCGAACGAGGAGGGTCAATCCTATATGGTACCATATACTAATATTCACGCTACAACGTATTAACAACTATGCTGACGGAGGACTTTAAAATGATTAGTTTCGAAAAACTCATGTAGTATATGAAAAGTTGGTACTTGCGTTCACATGTTAAAAGTTGAGCAGTATATCACACCCCTGAGTAAAACAGTAAAAGAGGGGCTATGAGACTCACCTGAGTCTGAATGCGTTTGAACAAACGTAAGTTGATTAGCCGAAATGAAGTCCAAAGACTTGTAACCTGAGGGTGTCCACGACACGCGATGGTTATAAACATGATTGGGTATCTCAACAGATCACCCCAGTAGTTGTTCATCCAACTATAATGTCCAAATCTCCACTATTTGGTTGATACGTTTAAGTGTTTGAAAAGTGTACGGCCCGTTGGTGACGAGTTTGAAATAATAATCTTTAAGTATTATTATCAAGTTATCGATGTTTTGCACTTACAAAAGTGTCCCAAAGTGTTTTGTAAGTCGTATCGTATAAGGATTTGAGGTTGCAAAAGTTCGACACTTAGTGAAATTAAAGTTTGAAAACCTGCTGTTTTATGCGACGTAGGGTGCGACGTCGCAGGTAGGATTGCGACGTAGAGCATGACGTCGCTAAAGGCGACGTTTCGCAATTTAATGCGACGTAGGGGTTTACGTCGCTAAATGCGACGTAGTGAGGTATTGGCGACGTTAAGGCTGACGTCGCTATATGCGACGTTGCAATTTAATGCGACGTTGTGACTGACGTCGCATTATGCGACGTCACGAGGTGTTTTGCGACGTAGAGGCTGACGTCGCATAAATTCCGGGCCAAATGCGACGTAGCGGTCTGTTGGCCGGAAAATGGGTCGAAAACGAGTTTTTCGGTTTCCGTTCGGTCCAAAACTTTTACCCAACCCTTATTTGAACATTATAAGTCGATACAAACCGCAAACAAGTAAAAACACTTAAAAACGAGAGGTGTCGGAAACTTACAAATTGCCGAAATGAAATTTCGGAAAGATAGAAAGATAGATCGTGTCGCGGTGGTCGTGAATCTCTAAAAATCTTGAAGATCCGAAGTCGTTTGATATGTTTATTTTGCGTTTTTGTGAGATTTTTGAAGGTGGGGGTGGTTGGTGGAGTTGAGAGAAAATAAAGGAGAAGGAGAAAGAGAGATGAGAAAGTGAGAAAAAGAGAGTGGGAAATGGGAGGTTATCCTCCCATTTTTCGCCCCGCGTTCCCGCTCCGTGCGGTGTTCGTTTGCTCCGTCGTTTCAACGTTAATTAATTATTTTAAATATTAAATGGTACGTTTTAAATACAAATTATTACGTGATATTTTATTTAATTATTTTACAAATAAGTTTACGTTTGAGTTAATAATGTAAGTTGGTTTATTTAGTTTGCGCGTTTTACATTTTAAATTGTATAATTTCTGATTGTATGATACGAAATATTATAATAATAATATTTTTGACATAAACCGTTATTTAATAAAATTTTGTCACCAACGTCCATATAAAATAGAATCGAAATACATCCGATTTAAATTGCGTACGATTTAATCAAATCGCATTTTCGTATATATTCAACAATATATATAATTCGATACATTAATTAGCCTAACCAGGAACTAATTACATGTATTAACATTCGATTAGGCACTAATCTCTAGTCCAAATTTGGCGGGTGTTACAGTGGTCGTGGCATGAACTCTGGTGGCATCTGGTACTGGAATGGCTGATACTCGGGTCCAGAAGGAAACTGGCCAAACAGCTGCTCAAACAAGCCATCCTGGTAGTCCAAATGTGCACTGGTCTGATGGAAATGCTGTCTCTGCATAAGATCTATCTGATCAAACCTCTGAGTCTGGTGTAACTCCATCTGATGCAACTGCTGAGATAGCTGATCAAACTCTGTAGCATAATCTCTGTTACGGCTTCGTGCCGTACCTTGACCTCTATCACTGCCACTCGTATCTCCCCTAGCTCTAGCCTGCCTCGACTGCAAAGTCTGTCCTACCGGAGAAATTGGAACCCAGTAATACATATCCGCAGGACCACCATAAGTAATGCATGGCTCAATAAGAGCAAACGCCTCCAACCGGCGAGCAGTCAACCAACCCATGCTAGGTTGAACAATCGTGCATGACCCCATCTCATCCTGAGTAGCCAAACCAAAATATCTAGCCAACCGTGTAACAAAGTGACCTCCACACAAACTACTCCCATCTCTAGTACCAGTAGCTCTCTTCGACATCCACTTCGCCAACCTCCAGGGTACATTCACTAACCTCTTCCTGATAATCGAGCTCAAATAAAACAAGTCAGGCCTCGAAACTTTCTCAGGCCCCTCCTTGCGACCAACAATGGTGTAAGTCAACAATCTTTGAATGAGTCGATGACGAGGATCTCGAATACGCGTGTAAGAAGGTGTCGAACTGCCATAGTTACCCTGGGCAATAAACTGCCACTCCTGCTCAACTTCCAAGTCAGTGAGCTTCTTCACAGCACTTGCAGAAATGTGGTTTAAAAAGTGAGGATTATCCAGCTCATTGGGCTCATAAAGCCCCAGTCCCAAAGCAAACTGAACCAAAGTCATCTGTCTAGGCTGTCCCCCTAGCTGGAAGAAAATGGAGTTCTCAGTCCATTGAGTCGACCTAGACTCAAACCTAAAAGTGCTATAAAACTCAACAACTAGCTCTCTGTAGATATCCTCCCTGATACTGAATAACCGGGACCAAGCATAGGAAACAAATCCAATGTTTCCATCCTCTAGTACATATGGAATAGCAAGTAAATTCCTAATGGCCTCAGCACCATTAGTGAACCCCTCTCTAGCAATCACATGCTCCAAAACATTCCAGTTAACAGCATCAAAAACCTCAATTGACTGGCCAATATTAGAAGCCAGACGCTCTCCAAACTGAAATCTGGTGGTCTCAGAATACGACCCATGAAAGGTGAGGTATCTATGAGCTCGAACCAATGGGTTCCCCAAAGTTTGACCCCCTCTTGTTCTCCTGTTAGACATGATAACTGCTAAACAAAACAATTGTTAATAACACCAAATAAGCAGTTAATGCAAAAAGGTTACTAAAAATTTCGGCAGCATTTCGGCTTAAAATTGAATAATCCACCATAAAGGTTTAGCCTAAACTACCGCAACAACCAATTTCATGAACCTAAATTACAATTTTTTAAACAAAAACCACTCAAATTGCATATATGTATATACTTAATTAAATATTCAAGACAATTGCCTAATCAAATGCATTATAATAACTTGGTACCATTATGAATATACGAAATTGCACAATCACTAAACTCGAGCATTAGCAACTAGCAAACATCCATACAATCTCACAATGAATTATCATAACACAATTAATCAAAATAACAATTTATCACATAACCGTAATCACAAACACTTGTGTACCAAACAAATATTTGCATTAATCATCATGTGGTCAGAAAATTAATAAGCACTAAATTAAAACATAGCACAATTGAGCATATATCATATTCACATTTCATCATTACTAACGGATAATTCGATTAACTTAATATATGTAACATATTAGAAAAACGAGCATGACATTGCAATATATATATTAACAAGAACATAAATCAATCAACAAATGCCAATAATCATACTCAAATTCAAAATACCCAATTTACTAACATAAACCCTAACTTCCAAACAAATGATTTAACTAACGAAAATGAAAACGGGAAGTTATACCTTGTAGAGGAAAGTGCGTGTAACACGAATACGCAAAAATGGAGATGAATGCGTGCCCGGAAGTGGTTATTTGGTGGTGTGGTGGTTAGAGCCGTAGGTTGTGAAAAATGGGGTTTTAGGTTTGAAAATGGAGAAGAAAAGGGGCTGCTGGTGGTTTTCTGCATTTTTGATCCATACGGCGTATGGATTCCATACGGCGTATGGATTAAACAAGCCCAGGTCAACTCATTAAACCCAGTCAACGACCCAGCCCAGTGGCCCAACCAATCCATACGGCGTATGGATTCCATACGGCGTATGGATTGAAAAATCAGAATTTTTCAAAAAACGATTTTTAAACCCATTTTTAACCCAATTTCATCACTAATTTTATATAATTAAATCTAAAACCTGGAGGATAATCACGACTTCAAAATCTTCACAATTCCACACTATAAAATAAATAACAATAATTAACAAACTTTAAATAACATAACATTCAAAATAAATACTTAATATTCAAATCACACAATTAAAAACTAAAAATTCAAAACAACTGAAAGTCTAACATAATCCAAAATAAACCAAAATGTTAGAAACAATCCGATAGCATAAGAAACAAAAGAAATGATTAGAATCATTGCTTAGGATAGAGAGCAAGGAAACGCTCAGTGATTATGGGAATGACGTTAATGATCCCATGACCAAAACTTGGAAAATTTGCCAAGTGCTCATTAACCACATGCTGAAAATAAACCAAGTCCCAACTGATTTTATTAATCTCCTTATTATTTACTCCCTCCGGTGCCAATACCAACTTATCATCTTCCAACTTGTACTCACGTTCAAAAGGGTTTTCTTCTAACTCACTTATAAAGTCCAAACATGCCTCAGTTATTCCATAATGATTTCTCATCAAGAAACTTTTTCTCAAGCACCTCACTCGTCTTTCTACCTTTTGAAGAACTATCTCTTGTCTATTGCTAAGTTCTAGCCCCGAATGTTTGTAAATATTAACCAGCTTAGTATAGATCTCTATCATTCCATGATTGAAATGTTCCCAAGGGGTTGAGACTTTACTCTTGTCAATCAGAACATCCAAGTGAACTCCAAAGTAACTAGCCAAATCAATCTCATTATTAGGGTGAATGAAATCTGGACAAGGCCTATCCAATTCTTCCTTAGCAAGACGATCTACTTTCGTCACCATTTCTTGAAGATAGTAATGAATAGTACTCGTCACAATGAACCGATGAGGTGTAATATCCGTCAAATGGTCATTTGCATGTAGCAATTGAACCAATTCTCGCAAACCAAACTTAAATTCCTTATCTGCTTCTGCGCTAGGATGACCAGTTACCTCACACAAAGCCCTAATCATGCGACCAAGACACGCGGTTTGATTTGCCGAATATGGAAATGCAGAATGCCTCAGAATCTCATAAATCTCCGTGTATCTTTTCTTCTGAGCAGTGTAGAATTTCTCTTCCTCCTTAATCCTAGTTTCTAGAGATACCCCAAAAGTAGGGAGGGCAATATAGAATTGCCTATCAATCCCATACTGACTCTTAATCAAAGTTGCCTCTAACACATCATCAAACAATGCCTGTTGATTACCAGAAAAATCAATTGTGGAACTCCTAATAATCTCTGAACTGAAAGGGATATCTCCTCTAAACTCCTCAAGTGCCGATAGCAATTCCTGACAAGATGAAACAATAGGAACGGGAATGCGCCCTAAGCGAGTGCAGGGAGATACTATCTCAGTGGAACTAGCATCAGACTTAGCAGACTGATCTCTCTTGACCATATCATCATCGTTTGCATCACTTTCAAAGCTCCTTGCCATTGGATAAACCTAAATAAAAATAAATCTGGAAATACAAAACACCACTAACGAAAAACAAGTTAGTTCACACAAAATAATAAATTTAAATAACATGTACAATATTAAATAAATGGAACTCCAACCGGCGGACGGATTCCCATCCGCCGGTTGAAACTAAAACCCCAAAAGTTTAACCAATTAAAGGATAATTAGTTTCAACCAGTAAATTAATGAAAACTTGTTACACAATTACTTAAATTACTTTAAACAACTTTACAAAATTATTTGTTTAACAAAATTCTTTTAAAAATCAAATTTTACAAATCACTAACTCCTATTTAAATAATCACAACCGCTTCCCCGGCAGCGGCGCCAAAAACTTGATGTCGCTTATGAAAACGCATCTTGTTTTATAATTTATAAATAGAAATACCTAATAAATACTTTCAAGCAACCAGACAAGAATACCCGATCAATTGTAAATATAGATTTGGTAAGTCAGATTCGAACACAGGGAATGGTGGAATATTTAAAATAGAAATTAACAATTAACTAGAAAGCAGTAAATATGGGGGACGTTTTAGTTCCGTACGAATAATTGTTTAGAAAACATTTATTTAAAATAATTAATCTTAAATAAAACTTAAATTAAAATAATAAATAAATAATAATAATAAACCCTAATTGGAAGGAATAAGTAATTGTATAATTAATGTCAATTAGATTCATATTTCCCTATTTATTACGTATTGATTATCTAATTGTGATTCTTTTAGATCAACTTAATACCAAATTCTTCAATGAATACTAAGTCGAATGTGAACTAGCCAACGTTTCGGGTCCAACTAATTCCTACAATCTAAGGGCCAACATAAAACACTGGTTTCAATGTCACAAGATGATCAGTCAATTGTGTGCCTTTCCCTAAATCATGCATTAAGCATTCACAACTCATTATAATTAACTCTAGTGGTATGATCAACAATACCCAATAATTAACTTATTGTCTTGTTCATTTTAAAGTGAATAATTATCAATTTCTCAACTTATCAAACTCAATCTATTTAGCAATGATCAAAACCCTAAGATTCTAACCATCAATAATTAATAACGTTTAAGGAACTCAATCTCATCAACATTATTAACCACGTTGAGAACTAATAACTACCAGTTACCAATAAACAAGGATTCGTGAGTAATATAACCGTTTTCAATTAAATAACTTAGTCAATACGCAATTATAATCGTTCAATAATCATAATCTAAGTTCAATCAACTACACAATCACTTTGAATATTCAATTCATCATTAAAACATAAATAATCAGATTATTCAATAACAAATTCTTCAATGAAATCGAATAAAAGAGTTATACCGAATCAATAAAGACGAACTACGAATGATTTAGATGAATTATCCTCGATTTTCACCCTTCGTACCTCCAAAATAACCCTAATATACGAATTACAAACCCTAAAGTTATCTGGAAAAAAAGAAATACGAAAAACTATCAAAAACTATCAATTTAGGGTTTAAACGCGTTTTTATACTTCCTGAGATTTTGATCCATACGGCGTATGGATTTCCATAAGGCGTATGGATTGATTTTAAGCCCAGCCCAAGTGCGCGTAACCTAGGCCTCCACTGCTGCAATCCATACGGCGTATGGATTTCCATACGGCGTATGGATGCCTTTTTCAGCCGGATTTTTGATTTTTCTTCATCTCTTCTTTTCTTTGACTTCGGCTTCAAATGTTTCTTCAAATATGTATCATTTAACTTATTTATTGACTGTTTTCCTTCCTTTCTTCATAAACGCTCCATTTCCACATATATTTGCAAATATGAATGAAATTAATATCTATTCTTAATTAAATACAATAAAAACATTCAAGAATAGGGATAAAATACTTCTAAAATATAGTACTTTTGAGCGTTTATCATTTATCTATCCAACTTATACTATGGTTAGAAGCTTCCTGCTAGAACTTGGCCAATTACTAGTGGTACGTTCTCTACCTATTCTATACTTGATGATCAATGAACTTGGTATGGCTGTGTTCTCTAGATTGAAACAAATCATAAGAGACACGGAGCGTAGGATTAGAGATAGGTTAGATTCATGTTTATCTGTTAGATATCTTTGAGAGAACTTTCAGGATATCTATGATCTGATTGTTGGTTATCTGCTATGCTTAGGATTATAGTGTTCTGTTATGTGTCACCCTTTTGCATGTTCTTGTTTGATTGTTGCCTTAGGATTGATGCATGCTAGAGTTATCCTCCTGGTTCATATCAGTAACTGTATAATTAGGTTTTCAGACACAGAATATTGGTTTACACAGTAGATTAACATGCATGGAATAGTTATGATGGTTTATATCTGTAATGCTGAACAATTTAACTGATCGTTAGCCCGATTATCCCAACTTGGTCCGCGAGATTATCCCCGTTCGTGTTCTTGTTCAATCAACAATTCACGCTACGATACAGATGTCTCTGATGACTGTGACTGGGGACCAGGATTCGAGGATAGTCGTCGGTTAAATTGGTCTGTACATTTGGGAGAACTTCCGGTGTATTTGACTTCTATAATTGCTATCCACGTGACATATTATTTATCTGATTGCGGACAACTCTACGTTAGATACTTAATAGGCTCATAGTTGTAGCTCATTAGGATATAGGAAATCTGCGAGAGTAATGTGGAATCCTAATTAATGTAACGGAAAAACCGTAAAACGCCCTATTACTCGGTATAGTGCTGGAAACACCAATTGGGGGAGTACAAATGTATGGAAGCCGCGGAACGGTCGTAGGTACAATACTTTGCATTAATTATGTTTCTATCCTCTCCGGATTAGTCATCACATCTAGTAGCCTTACCCTTGACTATTCATCAATAACACATAACGAAATCATAGTAAACACTCGCTTATCCTCTGTTGACCGAGTCTCCGTACAAACCTCTTTTGTTTTATTTTCTTTATTTAAATTAGTATTTAGTTAAAAAAAAACCAAACCTATCCAAAAGCTTTTAAAAAACCCTAGCTGAATCTCCAAAGATAATAAAACTTTCTAGACTCCCATGCCCGTTGTAGTTTGAAGAACGACACCTGAGTCATACATACCACTTACTGCCCTTTTAGGTCTGTCAGTAGTATATAGCTTAGGATTTCCCTGCTATATAAATTTAAACCCTGTCCGCGCGTCCCGGTTGGGAGGTTCAACGACCGGAGTAAAAACCCGTCCGACCGCCGGGATGCACGACAAGTTTTTGGCGCCGCTGCCGGGGACTACAACGACCGATTTTAGGAATTTTGTTATCTTAGTTATTTAGCGATCCTTACGGAAGATCAATATCATCCGGAAGTTACGGTTTTTATCCCTAGGTTAGTTAGTTTTTAACTTCCCGTCCTAAGTTAAACCTATCCCTTCAAAAACTCTATTTTCTTCTAAAACAAGTTATGGCGAATCGTATCACTCTCGCCTCATCAACCCAACCACTGCTAGAGGGACGAGGAGGACCAATCGTATCACCAACCGACGAAACCCTTGAAATCAGACCACACTTCATTAAATTACTTAAATCTCAGTGTCAGTTTCATGGTCTTTCGGTTGAAATCCAAACGCCCATCTTAACAAGTTCATCAACCTTTCCGACTCTTTCGAACAAACCGGATCCAGTGTCAAAGTCACCCGATTTCACCTGTTTCCTTATTCTTTAGCTTTTCGAGCTCAGACATGGTTTTATAAACTCGAACCCAATTCGATTCATACATGGGAGGAGATGGCTACTAAGTTCTTAGCTAAGTTTTTCCCTCCGTCCCTACAAACCAAGCTCAAAAATGAAATCATTAACTTTCGTCAAGGAACTACTGAATCATTAAGCTCAGCTTGGGAACGCTTTAAGAATCTGCTTGGAAGATGTCCGAATCATCAGTTGGCTGAAACGAATCTGGTCTGCACATTCTACAACAGTCTGAATCCTCATCACCAACAAACCCTCGATGCTGCTTCATCTGGAAATTTCATGCTACATACTTCAGAAGAAGCCTGAAAGTTGATTGAGACGATAACGATGCACCAACATGACTTGGAGCTTGATTAATCAACCTCGAAAAACAAGGATACTTCTGCTCAAGCCTTAGACACTTTAAGAGCTCAACTCGAATCCATCTCTAAAGTTGTCAGTGATATGCAAGACTCTTCCAAACCTAAGAAGCAACCTCAACGACTCTTCCCACGCTCGAAGCCCAAGGAAGATGTCCTCGCCACATCTGGAACCACTGATCAAATCATTCATTCAAAACCTTTCACTCAGTGGTTATCCAAACAACCTATCTCTCATTTGTTAGTTCCCTCTACACCCTCTACTTCTTCTCAATTGTCTTCTCGTCTAAACAATACGATTTTCAATAACTTCATGGTTGAGCAAAATAATAAAAACAAACAAATTGTTGATTTTCAAAACCAAATTGATTATTTGCTCAGAATTTCAAACGATTTAATTGAGAACATGGAGGATAATGTTAAAAGATTGTTTTTAAAAGTTGAGGAGAAGCAAAGAGAAGAAGCGATTAGCAAAGCTATTCATCATTCATCTTATGATTATGATGATATCCTTGTTGTCACTAGAGGCGGAAAAGAGACTAAGAATGAGAAATCGGTAGATATTTCTTCAGACAAACCTTCTAGTTCTTCCCTACCCACTGATTCGGTACCTGTTGACACTCCTGTCACTTCTCCTGAACCAGAATCTTCCAAAGCCCCAGAAGTAGTTAAACCAACACGTATACCTTTCCCTGGTAGGTTTAAGAAAGAGAAACAAGAAGCTCAGTTTGGAAAATATCTAGAGATGTTCAAAAGCCTACACTTAAACGTTCGATTATTAGATGCTTTAGTTGAAATGCCTAGTTGTGCCAAATTCTTTAAAGAACTTATATCCAACAAAGAAAAACTTAGACAAATAGTTAACTTGCCCTTAGATGCAGAATGCTCTTTAATTATGTAACAAGGACTGCCCCCAAAGCTAGGAGACACTGGCCGTTTCACTATTCCTTGTTACCTTCAGGATGTTCAAATAAGTAACGCTTTAGCTGACTTAGGAGCTAGTGTAAACCTTATGCCATACTCGCTTTATAGGAAACTAGGATTAAGCGAACTTTTACCAACTCGTATGACCATCCAATTAGCTGATAGATCAGTTAAACTCCCTCGTGGAATTGCTGAAGATATTATGGTACTTGTTGATAAATTCGTCTTTCCTGTTGATTTTGTTGTTAGGGATATTGAGGAAGACGCTCAGGTACCACTCATCCTTGGCAGACCTTTCCTAAATACTATCAAGGCCGTCATTGACGTGAATCAAAAATCTTTAAAACTTAGAGTGGGAACTGAGAAAGTCACCTTCAATGTCGATAAACTAATGAAACTTCCTATGGGAGAAGACCTTGGTCTTGTAGATTCTATGCAGGAAATAATTGAAGAACACTTGAAAGAAATCCTCGCAATAAGCAGCATTAATCCCCTTCCAAACACTGTCATCACAACAAGGAAAATCTGTAAAGAAGGTGCGGGTCTATGCTCAGCTATCTCGGATCCGTCCATTGCATCAAAGGAAGTGCTATTTCCTTTAAAGAATTCCAATTTACAGCCCAATAGATTTATCACTGCTGTACCACTTGGACAAGGCACTCCAGTCACTCTCTTGAGAAGAAGCCCTAATTCTGAAGTTCCTGATTCATCACTCTCAAAAGAAGAAATTCTAAAGACTCTCAAGGAAATGGAGTCAATGCTTAAACCATCCGATCCGCAACTTTCTGAAAGTTGTGAAAACTTGAATCCAGAGATTACTTTTAACACATCTTCTTCAGCTCAGTTTCAGAGATTCGCATTCACAAAGGACAACAAAGAAATAATCACTAAAGATAATGCAATCTCTCAATCTTCCCAAGTAAAATACGAGCTGAGAAAAGATGAGCTTTACAACAATACAGAATGGGTTGAAATAGCATCAGCCGACATTCCAGAGGCACCTGCAGTTGAGTCAGATTATCAGACAACATACGATGAGCTTAAAAGAGACGAGATTGCAAGGATGAAGCCTTCCACTGAAGAACCACCCGAATTGGAGCTGAAGGAACTTCCCTCACACCTTGAATATGCTTTTCTCGAAGGAGCTTCACACTTACCGGTTATCATATCTAAAGATCTGAAGCCTGAAGAGAAAGCACTACTCATTGAGGTTCTAAAGTCACATAGGAAAGCGATTGCATGGAAAATCTCTGACATACAAGGGATCAGCCCAAATTACTGCACTCACAAGATCTTAATGGAAAATGACTTCAGGCCCTCTATTCAAAGGCAAAGGAGAGTTAACCCAAAGATTCAAGACGTGGTGAAAAAGGAGGTTATCAAACTCTTGGATGCTGGTTTAATTTACCCTATTTCAGATTCCCCATGGGTCAGTCGAGTTCAAGTCGTCCCAAAGAAAGGAGGCATGACGGTCATCGCTAACGAAGACAACGAGTTGATTCCAACACGAACCGTCACCGGTTGGAGGGTATGTGTCGACTATCAGAAACTAAATGAAGCTACACGCAAAGATCACTTCCCTTTACCATTCATTGATCAGATGCTTGAAAGATTGTCAGGAAATGAATTCTATTGCTTCCTCGATGGTTTCTCCGGCTATTTTCAGATACCTCTCGATCCAAAGGACCAAGAAAAGACGACGTTCACTTGTCCATACGGAACCTTTGCCTACCGACGTATGCCTTTTGGCTTATGTAATGCACCGGCGACATTTCAAAGATGTATGGTAGCAATCTTCCACGACATGATTGAACAATGCATGGAAGTGTTCATGGATGATTTATCGGTTTTCGGAGATTCATTCACCACTTGTCTTTCTAACTTGAATAAGATGCTCACCCAATGTGAAGAATCGAACCTAGTTCTGAATTGGGAAAAATGCCATTTCATGGTAAAAGAAGGCATAGTTTTAGGACACCGTATATCCAAAGCTGGAATTAAAATTGAAAAAGCAAAAGTCGAGACTATCTCAAAACTTCCACCACCCACCTCTGTCAAAGCCATCCGAAGTTTTCTAGGACACGCCGGGTTCTACCGTCGCTTTATCAAAGATTTCTCTAAGATATCCTGACCTATGACTCATCTCCTCGAAAAGGATACTCCGTTTGTCTTTACAGACGAATGTCTCAAGGCCTTCGATCATCTGAAAGATCTGCTTGTTCATGCACCAATCATGGTTGCTCCAGACTGGAGTCTCCCATTTGAAATCATGTGCGACGCCAGTGATTTCGCAGTCGGAGCAGTTCTGGGACAGCGGAAGGAGAAACAGTTTCAACCAATATACTACGCCAGCAAAACGCTCACTGACTCCCAAGAGAATTATACAACCACAAAAAAAGAGCTGCTAGCGGTAGTATTTGCTTTTGATAAATTTCGTTCTTATCTAATCTTGTCCAAAACTATTGTCTATACAGATCACTCAGCTCTAAAATATCTTTTTAAGAAGCAAGATGCTAAACCTTGCCTTCTACGATGGATTCTACTCCTTCAAGAATTCGACATCGAGATCAAAGACAAAAAGGGAGCAGAAAACGTCGTGGCGGACCATCTCAGTCGATTAGAGAATCCATCAATGGATAAGTTGCACGAGAAAGACATTCAAGACCAGTTTCCAGAAGAACAGCTCATGCATGTTGGTAAGTACTATCAAGGGTCACGATCTACAAATGATCCCTGGTATGCTGACTATGCCAATTATTTGGTGGGAAAAGTCGTACCTAAAGGAATGCCAACCTCTCGAAGACAAAAATTCTTCCACGATATAAAATATTACTATTGGGACAACCCTTTCCTCTTTAAGGTTTGCCCTGATCAAATCATTAGAAGATGTGTTGATGGGAAAGAGGCAGAACATATCTTACACCAAAGCCACCATGGACCTACTGGAGGACATCACGGTACCAACATGACCGCAAGAAAAGTGTACGATGCCGGCTTTTTCTGGCCAACCATATTTCGAGATGCATACGATCTGGTGAGACGCTGCGATATCTGCCAAAGACAAGTCAATATAACAGCCCGGAATGAAATGCCACTAACAAACATCCAGGCCGTGGAAATCTTCGATATCTGGGGATTAGATTTCATGGGACCGTTCCCCAAATCTAACGGTAAAGAGTACATCTTGGTTGCAGTCGACTACGTCTCCAGGTGAGCCGAGGCCCAAGCTCTCCCAACAAATGACGCCAAAGTGGTAACCAAATTTCTCAAAAAGCTATCCAGTTGATTTGGGACTCCAAAAGCAATAATCAGTGATCGTGGTACACACTTTTGCAACGTTCAATTCATGAAAGTTCTGCAACAGTATGGTGTCACTCACAAGACGTCAACAGCTTATCACCCCAGACAAATGGGCAAGCTGAGGCAACAAATCGAGCTTTGAAAAGAATCTTGGGAAGAACTGTTGGTAATCATGGGTACAAATAGGCTGAAAGATTAGATGATGCATTGTGGGCATTCAGAACTGCCTATAAAACACCATTAGGAACCACACCGTATCATCTAGTTTATGGCAAGGCATGTCACTTACCAATTGAGCTGGAATATAAAGCATACTGGGCTTTGAAGAACTGCAACTTAGATATTTCTACAGCTGGAGCAAATAGACGAATGCAGTTGAACGAGTTAGCCGAACTAAGGGATCAGGCATATGACAGTTCGTTAAGCTTCAAGGAACGAACTAAGAGAATTCACGATGCTAAGCTGAGGCCCTCAAGATTCAAAATAGGAGATAAAGTGCTGCTTTTCAACTCGCAATTCAAGAAATTCTCTGGCAAGTTTAGGATCAGGTGGAGCGGACCATTCATAGTATCAAAGGTATTTCCTTATGGTGCAGTCGAACTCGAGGCCCCAGAAGGTAATTTTAAGGTTAATGGTCATCGCTTAAAGCATTACTTCGAAGACTTTCCCATCAGGGAAGATGTCTTTATCTTTGAACCACCGTGAGTCGCCAGAAAGGTACAAAGAGTCAAACTAGAGACTCGTAAAACAAGCGCTCTTGGGAGGCACCCCAAGCCTATCTTTATTACTTCTATCATTTTATTTCTTAGTTTATTTTTATTGAGTATGGTTGTCTCCGAACTAATAAAATTGCAGGCTTGCCACTTATCTGACTTCAAATTGCAAAATCTGAGATAAGTATTATTCATTTACTATCATTATTAGCATTACCTGTTTATTTTATCTTGTTTCAGGATGGACGCTGTTGACGCTGATCATGTAGCTGCGAGACCACGCAGACGACATAGACCTTGTAGACGCAGAGCGTAGAGAGCGGCTATGCTACCCATCACTGAGGAGGACCTGACTGATGTCCCGATCACTCACGAGGAGTTGCCCGATGAGAGGCCCTCATCACCTTTGCCAGCCCCCGTACCTACTTTCGAGTACGGTATCACTACGGCTGACCCTGCTACTTCGTGGGCCCTTTTCCGGACACTCTCCATCCAGCATGACATCATGTCCTCTATCTGTGAGCAGCTCGAGATTCAGAGACCTGCTGCCATTCCATACAGGCTTGGCCCAGATCCAGGACCATCTCGCCTTCCATGATTCTTCTGTCCTCCTGCTAATTCACCTGTTGTCTCTACTACCGGGCCTTCCACTGGCCCCATTGCTGCAGCTGCTGATCCTGATCCAGCATTGCCCACAGGATTTGCATCACCAGATCGCAGCCTCACAGAGCAGCTTCTGGCTGTTTTTGATGCTCACACTTCTGTCACTCACACTTCCACTGATGAGATTGTGAGTCAGGCTATGGCTACTATGGATTTCTCCATCCCATCTCCGACTTCCGTCTTTGATAGGGATGCTGTGGAGGAGTTTGATCCTGATACTGATGACCTGCTTGATGACTTTTAGATTTTATCTTTAGTATTTACTTTCTGTATTATGACTCTGTACTTACGCTTTAGACCTGCTACCTAGATGAGATACTGTGATATGTGTGTTGATGTTTATTGCAGAATTCAGCTTTGTGTGGAATGGATGATCTTAAACGAGCCTGGTCCTTAAAATCCAGCAATTCACTAGCACCACTCCAGCACAAACCTGGTCTATTCCAGTAAACACAAATGGGGAGTCTCTCTGCTCCTTTTTCCCCGTTTCATTTATGTTTTACTATGCCCATGTTAGTGCGTTTAATTTCTGTGCTTCATCCTAAACTTATCACTAAATGTGGGATTCCATCCCAAATTAAACACTTGAGAAACATCTACTTACATGTTCAAACTCTAAATGTGGGATTTTACTAGTAAAATCTCTACTCAAGAGAACATTAGGGACAATGTTCCTCTAAGTGTGGGATGGCAGGTATAGAATACCTTAAATGGTGATTTTTATGTCCAATAGCAATCTCTCTCAAATTTTTTCAAAAATAAGGTCAAAATTTTTTAAAATAATGAGTCTAACTCAGTTTTTGAGTCCCAGATACTACTGAGAGAAACCATTTTCAAATTATAAGTATGATATTTCTAAAAGGCTAAAGAAAATAAGGTAGAAATTGCTTAAGCAAGAAGTGATAATCAAAGGAGCATGACTAGACACATACAACCATTTGCAGTGAGGTATCTTGAGCCCAAAAGCATTCATCTTTAATGCTTCACTTTCATTTCTTGTGTGTGTGCCGATGTCTGTATCTCTGAATTAGAACTTGCTCTTGACATACGCTTCGAGACCATATTGGTATGTACCGTACGCGGTATAGGTGCAACTAAATGACCTTGACATTCCTTAGGACTTAACCCATTTCTTACATATCTTTTCAAGCCCAAAACCCTTTCCGATGCTCATTTTTAGTATCGAAGATCAGCCTAGTATACCCTGTTGAACCTAAACCTTTCGTTTCTTCAAAACCCTAATTTTCACCCACTTCCCCAAAATACCCCTAAACTTATCTTGGAATTTATGAGGTTATGAAGAACACCCTTTTAGAATATCTGTTTCAAATATCCTACTCATTCGCATTCTCCAAAATCAAGCTTCTCAACAAATGGTGCGAGAAAATTAGCATACAAGAGAGCTGGAAGGACGATGGTGCGGGAAAAATTAGCACCTGGAAAAGAATCAAAATGATCAAGATAGAAGAAAATATTTCTAAAGGATTCAAAATATAAAATTCCTTGGAAATTCTCTGACAAAGAAATTCTGAAGAAAAGAAAAAGAAAAGACAAAAGAAGAAAAAAAATCAAGAAAAGAAAAAATAGCTCCGCAAATAAAGCTGAAAGTTTCAAAACATAGCTCTTTATGGAAAAAAATCCGACAGAAGCTGAAACAGCTACCAACTCTCCGTTCCTCTCCGTTCTAAATAAAGTTTTTCATGATCACAGTGATTTTAGGATAAGCTAAAACACCCCTCAAACCCAAAATTACCACTATCCATACCCTTCATACTCACCAAACATTACAACCCTCTGAATTTCTTGAGATAATTAGCACCGTCCTCACCTAAGTGGTGGAGATCCGATTCTCGATCAAGCCTATGACGATGAGTGCAGCATGACTGGCTATTTTGAGCAATTTTGTTTGAGCTAGATTAATAGGAAACCCGATACACTTTGAGTGAATTGAGTGATCACCTTTAGTGAGATCGCCTAGTCATGTGTACTCCAAGATCACGAGATTTGGATGTATGCCTAAGAGAATCTCTTCTTGTTTATGGAATGATCATCTTATCTTCCTCCACACTTTTAGAGTAACTTACTTATATGAGGAAATGCTAATCTCGGAAAATATTCTCTGACTCACCCCTAAAAAAACATGACTTAAAATATTTTTCAGAGAGTTGTTGCTTGAGGACAAGCAACGTCTAAGTGTGGGATAACTTGATGTGACGTAAAAAGTCATGTTTTTTGAAGCTTTATTCCTCACATTTTGGACCTTTCTTTAGTGAAAACATTTTAAAACATTGATTATTTATTAAAATTCACTAAAGTGGTTCAAAAGTAGACGTTGTGGTAAAAATCACTGAAAACACTATGAAACCGCACAAAACACAGCATTTTAATACAAGCCGATTCCTCCGACCTCATTTTCCTGTCAAGACACACTTCCTAACTTCTACCATCTGATGTATAGGTAAAATCGAGACGGAAAAATCTGGAATCAAGTGAAACGGCCAAAGGACGGAGAAGACACTGCACTTTCAGAGCCACTAAAAGTCATTTCGGCTATGCCCGAGTTCTACATACCCAATTTCTATAAGATTGGCATCATTAGAAGCGTAACGGAATTACGAAACCACAGGCGAAAGAATCAGGGCAAACGAACGCGTAACGAAGGAGATACAGACGTTTTAAGCAACGAACAAAATCAGACGGAGACCGTATACGGCCTCAGGCACCGTATACGGCCCTTGTAAGACCGTCTACAGCCTATATACCACCGTATACGGCCCCCTGCACCCCATATCCTGCTTCGTTTGCTTGTACGTGCTGCTTCGTGAGTTGTACGTGCAATTTTAGGGTTTGCTTATAAATAGTGGACTACCCCAACACTTCAAAACACACCATTTTCTCATTTCATTTCTTTCTTACACTTTCTCTCTCACACACATCACTCTCTCTCTAGTTTCTCTCTCTAGAGATTTTCTCTCTCTAGAATTGGGCTAGTTAGAGAGCTAGTTAGGTAGAGGTAGCTTTTAGCTTTTGTACGGAGTCACTCCAAGACATTGTATTCGCGAAGATCTATCTGTAATAAATTCATATCAGGTTCTATTTATATATTTCTTACTTTCCAGTTTTAAACATGTGTTGCTTTGTTTATGCTTGTTTAGGATTGTATGCTAGGTATATAATGTTAGGCTAGACATTTCTTTGTGTTTACTATGATGTAGTTATGGTAGAATAGTCAATATGTTTATGCCATGCTATTACTCTGCCCGTGTTACTTTAAACTGTGTATGAACTCATAAACTGAATCTAGAATGTTTATCTATCCAACTTATGTTGTGGTTAGAAGCTTCCTGCTAGAACTTGTCCAATTACTAGTGGTACGTTCTCTACCTATTTTATACTTGATGATCAATGAACTTGGTATGGCTGTGTTCTCTAGATTGAAACAAATCATAAGAGACACGGAGCGTAGGATTAGAGATAGGTTAGATTCATGTTTATCTGTTAGATATCTTTGAGAGAACTTTCGGGATATCTATGATCTGATTGTTGGTTATCTGCTATGCTTAGGATTATGGTGTTCTGTTATGTGTCACCCTTTTGCATGTTCTTGTTTGATTGTTGCCTTAGGAATGATGCATGCTAGAGTTATCCTCCTGGTTCATATCAGTAACTGTATAATTAGGTTTTCAGACACAGAATATTAGTTTACACAGTAGATTAACATGCATGGAATAGTTGTGATGGTTTATATCTGTAATGCTGAACAATTTAACTGATCGTTAGCCCGATTATCCCAACTTGGTCCTCGGGATTATCCCCGTTCGTGTTCTTGTTCAATCAACAATTCACGCTACGATACAGACGTCTCTGATGACTGTGACTGGGGACCAGGATTCAAGGATAGTCGTCGGTTAAATTGGTCAGTACATTTGGGAGAACTTCCGGTGTATTTGACTTCTATAATTGCTATCCACGTGACATATTATTTATCTGATTGCGGACAACTCTACGTTAGATACTTAATAGGCTCGTAGTTGTAGCTCATTAGGATATAGGAAATCTGCGAGAGTAATGTGGAACCCTAATTAATGTAACGGAAAAACCGTAAAACGCCCTATTACTCGGTATAGTGCTGGAAACACCAATTGGTGGAGTACAAACGTATGGAAGCCGCGGAACGGTCGTAGGTACAATACTTTACATTAGTTATGTTTCTATCCTCTCCGGATTAGTCATCACATCTAGTAGCCTTACCCTTGACTATTCATCAATAACACATAACGAAATCATAGTAAACACTCGCTTATCCTCTGTTGACCGAGTCTCCTTACAAACCTCTTTTGTTTTATTTTCTTTATTTAAAAAAAACCAAACCTATCCAAACCAAACCAAACCACTTTTGTATTTAGTTAAAAAAAAAAACAAACCTATCCAAAAGCTTTTAAAAAATCCTAGCTGAATCTCCAAAGATAATAAAACTTCCTAGAATCCCTTGCCCGTTGTAGTTTGAAGAACGACACCTGAGTCATACATATCACTTACTGCCCTTTTAGATCTGTCAGTAGTATACAGCTTAGGATTCCCCTGCTATATAAATTTAAACCATGTCCGCGCGTCCCGGTTGGGAGGTTCAACGACCGGAGTAAAAACCCGTCCGACCGCCGGGAGGCACGATGATGTCGCTTATGAAAGCGCGTCTTGTTTTATAATTTATAAATAGAAATACCTAATAAATACTTTCAAGCAAAACCAGGCAAGAATACCCGATCAATTGTAAATATAGATTTGGTAAGTCAGATTCGAACACAGGGAATGGTGGAATATTTAAAATAGAAATTAACAATTAACTAGAAAGCAGTAAATATGGGAGCGTTTTAGTTCCGTGCGAACATTTGTTTAGAAAACATTTATTTAAAATAATTAATCTTAAATAAAACTTAAATTAAAATAATAAATAAATAATAATAATAAACCCTAATTGGAAGGAATAAGTAATTGTATAATTAATGTCTCTTAGATTCATATTTCCCGATTTATTACGTATTGATTATCTAATTGTGATTCTTTTAGATCAACTTAATACCAAATTCTTCAATGAATACTAAGTCGAATGTGAACTAGCCAACGTTTCGGGTCCAACTAATTCCTACAATCTAAGGGCCAACATAAAACACTGGTTTCAATGTCACAAGATGATCAGTCAATTGTGTGCCTTTCCCTAAATCATGCATTAAGCATTCACAACTCATTATAATTAACTCTAGTGGTATGACTCAACAATACCCAATAATTAACTTATTGTCTTGTTCATTTTAAAGTGAATAATTATCAATTTCTCAACCTATCAAACTCAATCTATTTAGCAATGATCAAAACCCTATGATTCTAACCATCAATAATTAATAACGTTCAAGGAACTCAATCTCATCAACATTATTAACCACGTTGAGAACTAATAACTACCAGTTACCAATAAACAAGGATTCGTGAGTAATATAACCGTTTTCAATTAAATAACTTAGTCAATACGCAATTATAATCGTTCAATAATCATAATCTAAGTTCAATCAACTACACAATCACTTTGAATATTCAATTCATCATTAAAACAGAAATAATCAGATTATTCAATAACAAATTCTTCAACGAAATTGAATAAAAGAGTTATACCGAATCAATAAAGACGAACTACGAATGATTTAGATGAATTATCCTCGATCTTCACCCTTCGTACCTCCAAAATAACCCTAATATATGAATTACAAACCCTAAAGTCGTCTGGAAAATAAGAAATACGAAAAACTATCAAAAACTATCGATTTAGGGTTTAAAATGCGTTTATATACTTCCTGAGATTTTGATCCATACGGCGTATGGATTTCCATACGGCGTATGGATTGATTTCAAGCCCAGCCCAAGTGCGCGTAACCTGGGCCTCCACTGCTGCAATCCATACGGCGTATGGATTTCCATACGGCGTATGGATGCCTTTTTCAGCCGGATTTTTGATTTTTCTTCATCTCTTCATGATCTTTGGCTTCGGCTTCAAATGTTTCTTCAAATATTTATCATTTAACTTATTTATTGACTGTTTTCCTTCCTTTCTTCATAAACGCTCCATTTCCACATCTGTTTGCAAATATGAACGAAATTAATATCTATTCTTAATTAAATGCAATATAAACATTCAAGAATATGGGTAAAATACTACTAAAATATAGTACTTTTGAGCGTTTATCACACGACAATCCACAAAAGGACTCCAAAGAAAGCATAAACAAAGCTGCCAAAGAAATCAAAGAGCTAAAAACCCAAGGATCTTTTAAAGCCAAGGGAAAGGATCTTCAAAGAAGAAAAAGGTTACGAAAAGAAGGCTCTCAAAGAGAGGAATCCAAAAAAATGTATCATTCAAAACGTTAAAGACAAGTCATCACAGACAACTCTTAAGCTATATTAAACTCTCGAATTAAACCACCTACAAAACCCTTCTTCCATACACCACCTTCACCCTCTTGCTAATGTCTAGGGATAATTAGCACCGTCCTCATTTAAGTATTGTAGATTTGATTCTCGATCAAGCTTATGACGACGGAAGAGCTACATGATTGGCCCCTGAGTGAATTAGAAGTTAGGAAACCCGATACACTTGAGTGAATTGAGTGACCACCTGTGAGGGCCCCAGTCATGTATATCTTACATTATGAAGATTGAAAAGAGAGCTTGTTAGAACCAAAAGTTTGGGAAAACATCAAAGGATGGAACCTCGTCCGAAATCTTTTTACCAAACCTGCAAGAATCAAAGTTCTCCGGAATACGAAGACACCCTTCCAACCTTTCACAACAATTTTCTGAAGGTTTGCTTGAGGACAAGCAAAACTCTAAGTATGGGATACTTAATATCGCGTAAAAAGTCACGTTTTTACCACCGATATCTCTCTCATTCTGGGGCAATACTTGGCATTTGGACTCAAACAATGCACAAATTATTGATAATATGCTAAGAAGATCAAAACAAGGTTGTACGAGCAAAATCAAGCAAAACGGTCGAAAAATGAAGATTCCACGCACGTGTAAAGATTCAAGACATCAAAACGCGATTTCAAGGAAAAAGTGCCCATCACCAACATCCATCTAACCCAAGATGTTCATTTTCAAATTACGAATCCAACAGAATAAGAATCGGCAAAAACGGATGAAGAATGAAGATTCTACGCACGCCGGAAGATTCAAACGATTCGTACGACACATCTAAAGTTCAGAGACATATTTTTGGGATATCTTTTCATCAAAATCTTCGTTTTTGAATTACGAATCCCACAAAAAAGAATCGATGCAAACGGACGCATAACGAAGAAAACAGGCACGAATCGAGAAACGAGGCAACAGGCGACGAACCGGTACGGGGGGTGCCAGCCGCCGCCGGCCAGCCACCCCACCGCCGCCGGCTGCCACCAGGCCGCCGCTGGCCGGCTGTCACCCGCACGGTTTTTGCTTTTTGGTCCTTGCGTGTACCCGGTGCTGGACATTTCCGCAACTTTACGTACCTCGTGCACCACCTTTACGCAACTTTACGTACCTCGTGCCACCACCTTCACGTACCCGGTGCCATCACCTTTTCCACCTTTTGCTATATTGAGCTTCCACTTGCTAACATGCACCAATTCTCTCCTATAAATAGGAGCCATGGGTTTCATTTGCAAGAGACCATATACATTCCACACTTTGGAAAACACACATTTCTATATCTTTATTTCTTTGTAATTTTAATTGTAATTCTTCCAAGTTAATTAGACTAGCTAATTAACTAGTCGAGGAAGATTTGTACGGAGGTGCTCCGGGATGCATATTCTAGCTACGAGTTACTTGTATCTCTTTCCAGGTGTTAATCTATCTATCGTATTTAAATATGTTTGTTTCCTTTTCTTTAATAAATTTAAATATGCATGCTAGAACTACCATGATTAGCTAAATAACTCAATTTTCTGCTATGATAGTCGTTTAGAAAGTATTAAATATGTGACTATGTGGTATGTTATGAGATTGCGGATGGTTTACATTACAAATAGATATAGGAATTAAATCTTTATTGTTTATCTACCCAACTCATGTTGTGACTAAAACCTTATCCGAAAATGAACGTAGCTAACTCATAGGGTACAGGTCACTTAGTTATACTATGTTAGATTGAATCGTTGAGCTCGGCATGGCCCGTGTTCTCTAGACCAAAATAGGATCCAAGAGACACGGAATATGGGAATAGAGGTAGATTAAGATTAAATTAATATAGACGATATTTTTGAGACAACTTTCGGAATATCCTCAACTTAGATAATACTTTTGCATGCTAATATTGAATTATTACCTTGATCGTCTTATTGCATGTTCTTTTTTGATTGTTGCCTTAGGATCATCATAATAATGAAATTTAAACGGCATTAATCATTGTGAAATAATATGACGGCCCCTATTTGACTGTTCTTTGATATAGTACTGGAAATGCTTACGGCGGAGTACAAATGTATGGAAGTCAAGAACGACCGAAGGTAGTTGTATTATGAATCGAATAACAAACGTATTACTTAGGTTTCTATTTGTGGCATAAATCATCCCCGTTTTAATTACATCCCTGAGTAATGTTGATAACTCGTACGAATAAGTGATGACATGTTATCCGGCCGCCTAGACCAGTTGGCCCAACCTATTCCGGTGAGGATAACCCTCGTTCATAAGATTGTTTATTCAAAAAACTATGCCATGATTCGGACATCTCTGACGTCCGAGATTGGGGAGTAGGATTCGAGGTTGACTGTCGGATAATGTGGGTATACATTTGAGAGAACTTTCGGTGTGTACTTTAATATATTATGCAATCCACGTGACATTCTGTTTGCCTGATTGTGGACACCTCCGCGTTAGCCCAATAGGAGGATTGTAGTAATAGCTCGCATTAACTTACGAACTTATCTTCATTAGAACTTTCCATATTTAACAACTTCTGAACCACATCATAGTAGACAATCGCTTTAATTGCTGAACGCCCGAAGTAACCTCCATCCTCTAATTTAGTTTAGTTTAATTTAGGATAGAAAACCCAAAACCAAAACCAACTCTTTTAACCCTAGCTAAATACTCAAAAGTTTCTAAACCCCCTAGTTTCAATTTGTCGCGCTTTGAAGAACGATCCTAGGTCATACTTGTCCTTTGCTAGCCCTTTGATTAGCATAATAAGTAACCATAGGCCCCAGCCTTATAAATTAAAAACCCACTGCTGCGCCACGTCACCATTAGAAATTACAATGACCGGTGCGTGACGCAACAGTAATCCAGGGAGATCTTTAGGAAACACATCAGGGAATTCACATGCCACACGTACATCTTCTAACCCGTGTTCTTTCATGCTCGTGTCAATGACATAAGCAAGATAAGCCTGACATCCTTGAAGTAAGTATCGCTTGACTTGAATGGATGTTAGAAAGTGGGTTAACACGGAATTCTTTTCTCCATAAAATACGACTTGTTTCTTGCCTTGCAGTTTTATTGACTTATTTTTACAATCGATGAAGGCTTTATTTTTAGACAACCAATCCATTCCTATAACTACCTCAAATTCTCCCATTGACATAGGAACGAGGTTAATCAACCATTTTTCTCCTCCTATCTCTATTTCACAATCTGGATATTGTTGGGAAACTCTTATTTTTTCATTATTTGCCACTTCAATTTCTAATTCATATCCTAAAGGTTTAGCGCTTTTGCATAGCTTATTGCAAAAACTATGAGTGACAAATGATCTAGATGCGCCAGAATCAAAAAGTGCCTTAGCATAAACAGAATTTATAAGTACATTACCTGAGACAACATCATCTTCATTTCTTGCTTTCTCCATTGTCATTACGTAGTTCCTTGCAGTTGCTTTAGAAGTAGAATTTGTGGTCTTGTTTAGTGAAGCAGGGTTAGTAGGGTTTAGCTTTGGGCAAGCTGGAGCTAAATGTTTTGGGTCTTGACATATGAAACATTTTCGACTCTTGTTAGGACAATCTCTAGCAATATGTCCTACTTTTCCACACTCATAACATCCTCCTGTTCCTGCCAGACAAGCTCTACTTCCGTGAAACCTCCTGCAGTTGTTGCATGATTTTGAAGGTCCTCCGTCTTTAGTTTCCTTCTTAACCTGGTGCAAGTTTTTGACAAGTTTTCCCTTTTTTGTGTCGAGACATGAGTTCTCTTCAGCTTCAATCTTTCTCTTCTCTCCTTCTTTAGTTACCTTCTTTTTTCCATACTCTCTTTCAGCCCTCAATGCAATTTCTATTACTTCTGAATATGTTGTTGGTTTCATCATCGCTACAGGCCCTTTCAGATCTAGCCGCAGTCCAACAATGAATCTTTTAGCCTTTCTTTCGTCAGTGGCCACTAGATAAGCTGCAAATCGAGATAGTTCATTGAATCTAGCAGTATATTCCATTACAGTGGAATCTTGTTGTTTTAAAAGTAAAAATTCTTCTTCCAAAGCATCCATTTGACTTTGTGGACAATATTTTATTTTAAAATATTCTTTAAAGTGTGCCCACATCATATTTTCCACTTCTGTTGTGTCTTTTGTTTCTAGTAAGCTATCCCACCAATGAGCCGCATCTCCTCGTAGCATCATAGAAGCATAAGCGACTTTTTGTCGAATGCCACAATTGCAAATTCTAAATATGTTTTCCATATCATGTAGCCAATTGGTTGCTTTATGGGATCAGGATCTCCAGAAAACTTTGGGGGCTTAGTACCCATGAAATCCTTATAAGAGCAACGAGATTCAATGGGTCGTTCGATTCTTAGGTTTTCATTCCGCAGCCTTTGTTCTTCTACGACACCTTCGAGAGTAGTCCTGAGTAAATTTGTTATGTTCTCTGCTGGGTTAGGTATATTATCATTGACCCTAGGTGGGGGTTCTTCGGCTCTTGGTCTTTCTCGGCTAACTCTTGAAGAAACGTCATCTACCTCTATGGGTGGGCTAGCACTTCTTTGTCCTGACATGTTCTGAAATATAAACGTAGACTTTTGTAATAACCCCTCTTTTTTTATAGTATATAAAGATAACATTTCTTGTATAGACGAAATTTGAAAATTTAACACTACACAAATAAAAATAGTTAACATATTTTTATCATAGATGATTACTAATCATTAAAAGTACACTTGCATCCAAATCATTCATATATGCTTATATAATCTTTCTAACCTTGCTAAGATTTTATCCATAATTATACAAAATTCTCTTAGCTTTCCTAACTTATATATAGGAAGAGTTTAGGTTATCATAGATATATATTGGATGTTGGTGGTTATATTAATTTGCCTCCTTCTGGTTCTTCAACGCCATGTTCAAACGATCAATCTCCTTGAAGTAGAACATTTCACGATCTCGTGCTTGTTCCGCCTCATACAACAAAGTAGATATCATCTCTTTTGCTTCACCAAGTTCACTTTGAAGGGTTTTTTTTTTTTTTTTAAGTGCTCTCATAAATACATCGAATAAAATTCTTTACTTTAATGTTTCCTTATTTAAGATTGTTCCCATAAAACACCACCACTTGGATGATGATAGAATTAGCTGGAGCAAAGAATAAAATAAAGTAAAAATAAATATTAGTGCGTACATACTCAAGATATCTATGTCAGGATGTACAGATACCTTCTTGATATCATAAACTTAATAATATATAAAAACTTTAATAGTAAACTCATATCTTGTACTCATGTATCTGACATATTAAATATAAGGTAGTTAGAACTTTTCTTACACCTCTTAAATTCTATAGTACTCATGCTGACAAAATCTCTTTATCATATTTGACTTTTGTATCTTTAACTTACTTTAGTACTTTAATTTTATGACTTCTTTCCTTTGTACAATCTGAAGATCAGTTAAAATTTGGTCTACCAATTAATAAATAACAACTAAAACTATAAAAAAAAAAAACTATAATTTGATTAAGAGGTCTATGATCCTATCTCATGAAGGAAATATATATACATGTATACTACGTAAGTGTTCTAGGACAGTTAATTTAACACCCCCTCCCTTTTTTTTTTTTTTTGTTTAAGACTAGGTTTTTTTTTTTTTTAACCTAATTCACTTAAACTTTTGGGCTCTGATACCATTTGTAAAAACCCATAATAATTTACATAATAATATTTTTATTGTAGTCAACACATCCTCATAATTTACATATAACTTTATTACAACCCAAGATAACTTTTTCCAACATGCTAGGGACATTATTTAGATTGGGCTATTTCCCTAAACACGGATATACTACATGACTATTCTATTCTTGACTTGATTCCAAATCATCCCTTGAAAATAAGGAAAGTAAGAAGATGAGCGATAAACACTCAATAAGTTTGTTAAATACAACAATGATTGTTCTTATAAATCGTTTAGAGTAAGTTGTTTTTCTAAAAAAAATAACTTTGAGAAATTTTTGTGGTAATATTTCTGTAACTTCTTTAGTTACTATATAAGATCTAAATAAAATTTATTCCAAAATAAGTATGTTTTACATTTGTCAAAATTTTTCTGAACTTATTATGTTTCTTTGAGAAGAAATTTTGTTTGTTCACCTTAGCCTATATAGGCCCCTTTTTGATTAATTAAAATTAATCAAACCTTGGTTAGTATACAACCAACCCCTTACTCACTTACTCTTACACTTACCAAGTTTTGTCAAACTATACAAATCTTCTTAAATATAAATTGGATTATACATGACTTTCTTACTTACAATATAATTAAATATGGAAGTTAAAAGTAACATGACCTAAACTCTTCATTTAGCAAGCATGAAATTTCCAATCATACTACATATATTCAACTAAGAGATTAAAAGTGAGTAATAAACTTACTCGAGTTTTGATTCTTTTACTTTGATTGTCCTACAAAACATGAATAATTTGTATTATCTATCAAAGTATATTTATTCACATGTTGACATGTATAATATAAAACGATATATATAAGTAGTAAAAAAATAAAGTAGTGCTTGTTATAACTATAGACAATAGTATATATAAAATCATGAAAGAAAACAATATTAGTACCTCCTTTTTCTTCTTCTTTTAATACTTTTGCTTCTTCTTATTACTTCTCTACCTCTCTTACTTTCTACATATTTTAACTATGCTTTCTAGTAAATTATTTTAGTGTGAAGAGAAAGTGAAAGCAAGAGCTTATTTTATAACCAAGCTTACACTCACAATCATCTAAATTAGTAGATTACTTCATAGAATAGGTGTGTTGTTGAAACCATGATTCTTGGATCAAATTTACGATGTACTTCTCATGATCTAATGGTTAAAATTTAAATGATTAATCCATTGTAATCATTACTATATGTATTTATACTCTAATAATACTATAGTATTTGGTAGCTAAGACATGTTGTACATGAGAATAAGTATATCTATACACATCATAGTTATTACACGTGTGGTAATGAATGTTAGATGTTTCTTATTACTAATTATTTAACTATATGTTGGTTCATTTTTCATACCTATATATATATATATATATATATATATATATATATATATATATAAACAATTATCGTAATAAGGAAGTCTTTACTTACGGGGTGTTACACTATACTTAAATCCCCATTAAGTACCCATGAGTGTTGCAGCAATCTCCATGCCATGTCTAATCTCCATAGACATCTACTAACATTCCCTGACAGTCTTAATTCACCACATACTTCCTATAGTGTGATCGACTGAGGAGATTTGAGTAAGATCTTATTACTCTGGAAGTGGAGTCTAAACATGCAAAACTGAAACACAATGACAAACAATAGTAATTGGTAGAACTCCTTCCCATTAAAAATCTCCATTATTAATCACCAAGTCTATTACAGTTTCTATCATTGTTTATAACGTTTCAAATTCAAACTAACAACTAAAACTTTACATTATCTCTTAAACCTATGCTCCTAGCATGTTCATCGTGCTTGGACTTTCCTAGAGGCTTTGTGAACGGATCAGCTGGATTATCCTCTGATCTTATGCTCTTCACAACTACATGTCCTTCTTCGACTTTCTTTCGAACAAAATGGTATTTCCTTTCAATGTGCTTTGACTTTCGTTGATCCTTGGGTTCTCTACTTAAGGCAACCGCACTTTCGTTATCACATAATATAGCAATAGGATCTTGTACCGTTGGAACAACTCCAAGATCTCCAATGAAATTCCTCATCCAGATAGCTTCCTTTGCCGCTTCACTAGCCGCAATGTACTCAGACTCACATGTAGAGTCTGCTACTGTATCTTGCTTAGAACTTTTTCATGTCACCACTCCCCCATTCAGTAGGAATACCTAACCAGACTATGATCGACAATCATCTCTGTTTGTTTGGAAACTAGCATCACTATAACCCATTACTCTAAGTTCTTCTTCTCCACCATAAACTAGAACCTGTCTTTAGTATTTCTCAAATACTTAAGAATATTCTTTACAGCTGTCCAATGACCTTCACCAGGATTCTGCTGATGTCGACTCACTAAGCTCAAAGCAAATGAGACATGAGGCCTTGTACACGTCATGGCATACATGATTGATCCTATAGCCGAAGCATATGGGATTCGACTCATTCTATCCAATTCTTGTTCAGACTTTGGACATAGATCCTTACCGATCTTAATGCCATGATTCAAAGGTAAGTTCCCTTTCTTAGAATTTTCCATATTGAATCTTTTCAATATTTTATCTATGTATGTATACTGGTTTAGTTCTATGAGACGTTTTGACCTATCTCTATAAATCTTTATACCAAGGATATATGCTGCATCTCCAAGATCTTTCATAGCGAAACACTTTCCCAACCATTCTTTTACACCTTGTAAAGTTGGGATATTATTTCCTATGAGCAGTATATCATCCACATATAATACTAAGAATACTACAATACTCCCACTGAACTTGACATATATACATGACTCATCTTCACTTCTAGAAAATCCAAACTCTGTGACCTTTTCGTGGAAGCAGAGATTCCAGCTACGAGAGGCTTGTTTAAGTCCATAAATGGCCTTTTCAAGATTGCACACTCTATTAGGATACTTTGCATTTTCAAAACCTTCCGGTTGTGTCATGAACACATCCTCTGTCAGTTTCCCGTTAAGGATAGCGGTTTTGACATCCATCTGCCAAATTTCATAGTTATGAAATGCAGCTATGGCTAGCATAATCCTAATTGACTTAATTTTAGCTACTGGTGAGAAGGTTTCCTCATAATCAATCCCATAGGTTTGAGTATAGCCCTTTGCTACCAACCTAGCTTTATAAGTGTGTACTTTCCCATCCATGTCTGTCTTCTTCTTGAAGATCCACTTACAACCCACCGTCTTAAGACCGGGTGTAGTGTCAACCAAATTCTAAACTTGATTGTCATACATGGACTGAATTTCTCTTTTCATAGCTTCCTTCCATTTAGCAGCCTCAGGGCCTGCCATCGCTTCCTTGTAGTTAGCAGGCTCATCTAATTCACCAAGTGTACTATCACTTATCTTATCCTCTTCTATTTGGTGACCATAATAGAACTCAGGAGGATTGCTAACTCTACTAGATCTGCGAACGGGTAAGGATATGTCTTCAGGTTCAACAGGTGTTTCCACCTCTTGTTGAACGTCAGTGTTTATTATAGGTTCTTCATCGGTAGATTCTTAAATTTCTTCAAGATCAATTTTAATCCCACCGTCCTCTTTAGATATCATTTCTCTCTCAAGGAACACTCCTCTTCGAGCTACAAAGACCACATTATCCTTGGGTCTGTAGAATAAATATCCAAATGACTCTTGTGGATAACCGACAAAAAGACCCTTTTCAGATCTGGAGTCTAGTTTGTCCTGAGTTTCCCGTCTAACATAAACTTCACAACCCCAGATTTTGATGTGACCAAGAGAAGGTCTCTTTCCCTTCCACATCTCATAAGGTGTCTTTGAAACTTTCTTAGTGGGTATTTGATTTAAGATATGGGCGGTTGTTTCTAATGCATAACCCCAGAAACTTATTGGAAGTGTTGCTCGACTCATCATAGATCGAACCATGTCTAACAAAGTTCTGTTTCTCCTCTCAGCAACACCATTAAGCTGCGGTGTTCTAGGATGAGTCAATTGCGAAACTATTCCACAGCTTCTAAGATGATCGAGAAACTCGATACTAAGGTACTCTCCTCCCCTATTGGATCGGAGAACCTTTATCTTTCCGCCCAGTTGATTCTCTACTTCGCTTTGGTATCTTTTGAACACCTCAAAAGTATCCGACTTATGTTTGATCAGATAAACATGTCCAAATCTGCTGAAGTCATCAGTAAATGTAACATAGTATCTATTTCCATCTTTTGTAGCACATCGGAATGGTCCACATACATCTGTATGTACCAAGTCCGATAATCCTTCACCTCTTTCACACGATCCAGTGAATGGTGATTTGGTCATCTTGCCTAATAAACAAGATTCGCATACATCATCCGACTTGAGATCGAATGATTCCAACACTCCATCCTTTTGGAGTTGGGCGATGCGTTTCTTGTTTATGTGCCCAAGACGATAATGCCACAACTTGGATTTATCAATTTCATTAGACGAATCAACATTTAAAATAACATTGCTAACACATTCAACATTTTCATATATGCCTTTGTAAGGAGAAGCTTTAAAAATAAAACAATCATTTAAATGAACCAAAATATCTCCATTTCCATTATCAAAAGAAAACTGATAACCATCTTTATACAAAGCATAAAATGAAATTATGTTTCTAGTCATTTCTGACGAATAATAGCAATTATTTAAATCTATCCTAACTCCAGATTCAGCATGAGCTCAAATCTTCCAATCTTCGTCACAGGTACAATTCCCTTGTTTCCCATAACTAAGTTGAGCTCTCCATGCTTCATGATAGTCCCGTACGCGTAGGATCTGATCGGATCGTATAAACAATAACAAACAATCAATAATCGATTCACGAACACACGATTTCTATAATCTTTGTATATATTCACAATTGAATAATAAAGATTACAAGATACAAACTCAAACTCTCGTTCTCTCCTCTCTGCACTCACACAAAACGGCTCTACTCTCTAGGGTTTGATCAACCCTCAAATGAAACTCTAACTCGCTATTTATACTCGACCCACTGGACCCTGTGACGTTGGGCTCAATGTCGCAGGCCCAGATCCTTGCGACGTCTGACCCAACGTCGCAAGCCCAATTACAATGTCACCATTCTATGTATATTCTATAATTACATTTCGTTTACAGACTCGAATATACACACTAAACACTTACATACGCAGACTAATTGACTTTGACAATTACAATAGTTTGACCAACTGACTGACACACAAAATGCACCAACAAACTCCCCCTTGTCAGCAGCTTGGTCAAATAAGTCTTCAATTAGTCTTCATCAACAAAGTCTTTCATGTCTTTGACAATCAGAAACTCCCCCTTTGAGATAGCATGGTCTTCAAAGAAATCTTGGTGTCCAAATTCTTGTGACTGACACAAATTTATCATACAATAAGATCTTCAAACTCAGTGACCATCTCTCAATCATCAGCAGCTTCTCCGATAGAATTATCTTCACAATCTTTGGAGAATAACCAACATCCTTTACATCTTCAATATTTGACTTTAACAAGATATGTGATGTTTGAAGAAAATAACATAGAAATAAAATCTTTTTGTATTTTCTTTATAAAGATAAGTAAAGGACAAATATTAAAATAAATTGGGGATAAGATTGTTTTAAGTCTGCTTAGGGATCATATCAGGCCAACATGCAATTATTAGCAAATAGTAAGTGTTATCTCGATTATCAGTATATTTGTCCACTTTAAATTTACTTAGCACATTTAATACACCTAGTATAAAAATTATTTCAAGACGATTACTGGTATTGTTTTTCCACTTAAACATGCTACATCCGTGTCTGCGAGCTAACCTTTTATTGTTAGTATGAATATTTCACCGTGGTCCCCACCATAGACATACCCATGTAACCTAGACATGAACATAGTTTCCAAATTTAGAAAGAATATAAGAGGATCAATTTTAAGAATCAAGCCAGCGGTGACAGGTCTGTACTTGTGTACAACAGAGCGACATACACGTGATTCAGGTTTAAGCAAAACCGATCGCAGTCAAACCAAACTTGATTTATTCAATTGGCGACCTTGACCAGTACCTTAAATATAAGACTTTGCAAGTACATTGACTCACGTTTGCTTAGTTTTGAGAGTAAGCTGAATTGAGACCAGGTCTGCACTTACGTACAACAAAGGAAACAATCAGCAAACTTCCCCAAGAGATCTCAGATATACGATCCAAAAATTAGAAGTATGTCAAGCTACGCTAAGGAATTAAGACTTAGAGTCGTACATCACAAGGTGTTTACCACAAGATCATAGACACGTATTTGAATTACTTCTTAATAACCCATAGACCAGTATGTATCATGCCTACCAATACATCATATGATGAAGATAATTTTCATAAAAATTGTATTAAGTATGCTAGATAAACCTACTGATACATCAAGGATAAACCTTAAAACTTACATTTTGTGCATGTTCCCCGATGTACTATCATATCCCAAGTTGTTTTACAAACACACAATCCAACATCTTTTCAAGAATTAAGAATCTTGCTGTTCACATTTCTGAATTAAATAATCAGAATTTTTAATATTCAGAATTACTCCCCCTGAACAGCAAATTCTTATATCCAATCCAAAAATACTCCCCTTAAACATTAAACATATTTTTCTATTTTTTTTAATTGAATAAATTTCGCAACATTGCATTTCTTTAATACTAAAAAGTATAAAGAATGGCTGTTGCACTGGACAAATAAAAAAAGATAAAATTTAAATAAAAGTTTCAAAATCACATATCAAGTCAAGTCAAATGACTTTTAGCACTTTTACCACCTCGTAACATCGAAAATCTCATCCATCAAAATCATCACACACGAGCACTTTGAAAACAATCTTCCAAAAATATTCACATCCTCGCAGTCACTATAAATATTAGCTTTCAATAACCTGACTGCACCACCACAAACAATTAAACGTTAGTACTTATGGGACACCCAAGCCTTAATTGACTTGGGTTGTCCATGGTCATCCATAATCATCACATCAATGAGTTTATGATATTTTAAAAACTCAGAAGATTTCATTGATGTGTTGTTTGTGGATTTTGGTTTCCAAACCTTTGTAGGTTCAGATGAGTTGTTTTCAACAATGTTGTGCTGTTGAACTTGAGGTTTACTAGGCACAACTTTGTTTACTCTAGCCACGGGTTTTGGAGAAGAGGATGCATATCTTGATATAGGCGAATACGAAGCACGCCTAGAAAACGATTCTGAATAAGAATTCCTAAAGGAGGAAGTTCTTGGCATCCCTCTACCAAACCTATCTAGGGATAATAACCGACAATCCCTAATTATATGTCCTTGTTGTCCACAATGGAAACAAGAACGTCGTTCAATGTACGACCTATTCCAATGAATACCCACAAAAGGTTGAGGTGGAGAATGAACTGTTGGAAGCTTAAAAGATGAGGCATTTACAGGACGTGAACACTTATGTGTACACGTTGATGTAGAAGCCTCAGAAGTTGAACAAGTTGATGTTGAAGGTTGTTCACTTTTAGATTTTACATTTGAATCCTTCATTTGATGTTGAACCCTTTTGGATTCATTTTCAACCTTGTTTTTACCCTTTGTATTTGAAACCTTTACAGTTTCATTGGTAAGTATATGATTTTCTAGCTTTACATTAACTTTTTCAACTTTGATTTCAGCCTCTTCCGGTAGATCCTCTATCTCAACACCCTCCTCTACACTAACTGGAGGTGTACTATCAGACTTAACAAAAGTAGGCAAGGGATACTCTGTCCGTTTAGTTTTCTCCTTTGCCTGCCTCTTAGGCTTAGCTTCTTTATCTTTGGTAGCTGACCAAGTTGAGTAGTCAGCTACAACCTCTTTGGTGCCTTCCTTAACAGGCTTAGGATAATAGTTAGTGGGAGGTGGATACCCAATTCCCGCTTTACTATTTGTCCTTTGCTTGTCAACAATTTCATCAAAGATTTTATGAGAATTTGCGAAACTTGTGACTCCCTTTTTAAAATTGTCAGACTCAGATTTTAACTCAGAAAGCTCTTTATTTAACAACTCAATTTCTGTTAAATAGCTCTTAATTGCATCTTGTTGACTGAAAACTTTAGCTTTATATTTCTCAGTGTCAAACTTATGAGCCTCAACTTCCTTTTCATAAAGCATTTCATTAGCTTTTAGAAACTTATTTGACTCAGTGAGTTTCTCGACCTTTTCTCTTAAGTCTACATAGTCTATTTGAAAACATTTTAAAGAAGCTTCCAATTTAATACAGGAGATACATGTAAAAGGTTCTTCAGATTTTGTTTCTACCTCATGTATCTTTGCCAAAAGCGCACGGTGTTGAACCTTTCCTTGAAGCGCACTAAAATCAAACGTTCCTGGATTAAACACCACCATCGCCTGTGGTGTTGTGTTCTTCTCTGGAGTCTTGGGTGCTGAAGGTGTAGTTAATCCAGATGGAGGATACTTTTCCTTCAGACATTCCTTAGCAAAGTGTCCATGAGTCTGACAGATTTTGCATTTCACCTTGCTTTTGTTAAAACCAAGACCTGTATCACCATCATCATCCAGGTCTTTTCTACCCGTTCTCTGAAGAAACTTCTTTGTCCTTTGGGTTATCATGGCCATGCTCCATTTGATATCCATCTGCTCTAGATCATCAGAATCGATCTGTTCAAAGTCTTCTTCAGTAAGCTGTAGAGTACTAGCTTTCTTTGAAAGAAAATTCTCATAAGAGTTGAGGAAAGCTGCAATGATTGTAGCATGATCCTCAGTAGCCTTTGAAGGAGTTGTATGAGAGATATAGGAAGCATATGAAGTGCTACCAGAAGGAGATGTAGCTGACTTGGAATTAGATCTAGAAGTTTCATTGAGACTAGGATTTTGAGTGGAAGCCTCTGACATCTTTTCTTTCTTCTTCATGTCAAGAGCATCAGCCTGTAACTTTCCGATGAGTTCTTCCAAATCCATGATTTCAATCGCTGGATCTTTTTCCATAGTTGATACCCTGGCATCCCAATCCTTAGGTAATACACCCAATAACTTCTTGTTTACTTCTCCATTATTAAGTACCATTCCTCCATCAGCCACTTCATCTACGAGTTGGGAATATCTTTTGAAGAGTTCTTCTAAAGATTCATTTGATAGTAAATCAAATGTGTCAAACTGTTTCTTGACAAGTTCCACTCTATTTCTCCTATATTTTTCATATCCCCCACATCGTTTCTCAATTGCATGCCAGAGGTCGTATGCAATATCATAATGTTTAAACAATTTTTTAACTTCATTTGACATACATTTTAATATTGCAGCATAGGTTTTCTTTTCAATATCCCAAGCTTTTCTCTCATCGAGAGTCATACCTCTGCGTGGTTTTTCATATCTTTCAACCAATGAGTTCCACATATCTGGATTTTTTAATGCTATGAATGCTTCGAACTCAAATCTCCATGTAGCATAATCTGTATCTAATGTAAGCATGGGGGGTTCAATCTCATTAACAGCTCCAATATTGTAACGCATAAGAGCTTTAGAAGACATTTTCCAACCAGAAGTTGATACGGCCTCTTGCGACTTTTCCCTCCAAAACTAAATTCGAATAATTTTGACGACTACCCTAGTATAGCGAAACTTTTCCGACACTAAAGCTAAGCTATTTTAAGCTTAAAAACAAAATTTGAAATTACAAAAATTTTCGCGTTTTTCCCGCCAAAATTTCGTCCGAAAACGTCAAAAACTGGCCGAGAAAAATGAAACTTTTTCCAGGCTAAAATTGAACACTTTTAAGCCTATGGAAAAATTTTGAAAACGCAAAAAAAATTTCGGAGTTTCCCGCCAAAATTTTTTTATTTTTATTTTTTATTTTTACGAATCTAGCAGGTAGGTGACGTCGCACTCAACGTCGCGGAGGCTAGCGACGTCGCAACCTACGTCGCAGTAACCACTTAAGGTCAAAATAACGACGTCGCTAACGAAGTCGCAACTTTACGTCGCAAAGACTACTCAAAGTAAAAATCAATAACGTCGCAGGTGACGTCGCTAGTAACATCGCAGAACTTAGCGACGTCGCAGCTAACGTCGCAGGTGACGTCGCAGGTGACGTCGCAGCTAACGTCGCAAAACGTGACTGCAGCGGCCAAAACCCTAAAAATCGAAAATTTTCGAAACCCTAACGAATTTCGAAGAACAATCGACGAACAAACCCAGAAAACACCTTCAGAAATCGAAATCGAAATCTTCAAGCCAACTAACCCAGAAACGAAGATTAAACAATAAAACCTTCGCGAATCAAACCAAAAACGTTCTAAACACTATCCAAAACCGTCGAATCCTTGATTCACGGCTCTGATACCAATTTGATAGTCCCGTACGCGTAGGATCTGATCGGATCGTATAAACAATAACAAACAATCAATAATCGATTCACGAACACACGATTTCTATAATCTTTGTATATATTCACAATTGAATAATAAAGATTACAAGATACAAACTCAAACTCTCGTTCTCTCCTCTCTGCACTCACACAAAACGGCTCTACTCTCTAGGGTTTGATCAACCCTCAAATGAAACTCTAACTCGCTATTTATACTCGACCCACTGGACCCTGCGACGTTGGGCTCAATGTCGCAGGCCCAGATCCTTGCGACGTCTGACCCAACGTCGCAGGCCCAATTACAATGTCACCATTCTATGTATATTCTATAATTACATTTCGTTTACAGACTCGAACATACACACTAAACACTTACATACGCAGACTAATTGACTTTGACAATTACAATAGTTTGACCAACTGACTGACACACAAAATGCACCAACACTTCACACTCCTACTTTCCTTTAGCCCCTGCAATAAAGTGCAAATGTGATTACCACACCCTGTATCCAGAACCCACGAATTAGAAGTTGTGGTATTATGGAGTTCGATCATAAACATACCTGAGTGAATACTCTTCTCGACCTTTCCATCTTCTAGGTCCTTCAGGTATTTTGGGCAGTTACGCTTCCAATGCCCCTTTGTGTTGGAGTAGAAGCACACTGCTTCCTTTGGGTCACTAACAGGTGCAATCTCAGAATCGGTCCCTTTCTTAGACCTGCAAACGGACTTTCCGTCAGTAGTCTTCCTTTTCCAATTTGAATTTGACCTTTTCCTTTTCTTTGCACTTTGACCAACAGTCAACACAGGAGCTGCTGAGCTAGAGGACACATCATCTTTCTTGATTCCTTACTCAGCAGTTTGCAGTAAATTGTGGAGTTCCATTATTGAGCCTTCTCTCTCATTCATATTCATCTGATATGACATTACAAATTGATTGTAGACAGCTGGCAAACTGGATAGAATTATGGCGATGGAAAACTCTGTGTCAAATACCATGTTCAATGACTCCAACCTATCAAAGTACCCTTTCATCTCTAAGACAAAAGCACAGATAGAAACTCCAGGTTTGGGCTTGCAAGCCATGAGGGATTTCACCACATCAAGGCGTTCTTTGCTTGCCTTAGCCTGAAACATTTCTTTCAGCTGTTGGTTCATTTCATAAGCCCATGTGTTTTCAAAAGTCTTTTGCAGTTCAGGGCTCATGGAAGATGCCATGATACAAGACACTTTATTCGCGTCATCATAATGTTTCCGGTGTGCCTCAATCTCCTCTTGGGTTGATTCTTCATCAATTATGGGAATCTGCTCATCGAGAACATACTCCTTGTTCTCTTACCTCAAGGTAAACCTTAGGTTTCGCATCCAGTCCATATAGTTTGGACCGGTTAGTCTTTCCCTTCCAAGAACTGAGAGAGTGAGAAGTTCGAGTTATGTGCGGGATTGGGGACGGGAGGATTTGCACCATTTAAATTAGCCATCTATGAGATAAAACAGTTTTAGTTAGTTTGAATATTCCTTAATTATTTACCCAATTTTCTAAATTAAGGCTAAGATCCATATTTTCAGTTTTATGAAAAGGGTCGCCGTAATCATATAACTAAAATACCATTATCTATTTCATTTCTATGAAACTCCTAGATCTTTGAGATTCATTGATTTCTATCAATGGCATGTTAATCTCGGTTATGCACATCTACTATTCATGACTGGTATGCCAAGGATCATGAACAAGATGGTGAATTAACCATGCAAACCCCGCGTGATCCTCGGCTTGAGTAAGCTCGAGAATCGCGAGTCTCAATCACCTCTCATTACGTCCTCATATTAATGTGCCGGTAAACTACACACGCTCCATTAACAGTTCATACGAGAAATGTGCGGATTTCATGTGTTAGCATACTATTCATCATTTCCTATAGCTAAAACGGGATTTTGTTTTATTATTTTAAGTCTACTTTTAATCTTGACATCATCCTATCAAAGGTCCTCGGTAGCTCCATCGAACGCACAAAGAAGCGGAGAAGTAGGTCAGCGCGAAGCTTATTAAAAACCTGACTTCTTTAGGGAAGCAGAGCGACCCGCCTTACACCTCTCTTATAGTTTGTTCCTTATTGGTGAGCCGATTTATCAATTGACTAACGATGTATTTAGACTTTGATAATACATATATATAAATCATATTATACATATAATCTCTCTTGAAGTTTAGGGTTCTATTTTAAACCTTTTAAAATTAGGGGTCTATTTTCAACAATTTAAAATTATCAATATCTAAACTGTAAATACATATTACCTATTTAGATAATTCTCTTTCCAATTTATCTTTACCTACATACTGTTGCAGATAATTTCATGCTACTATTTGTTAAGCTATGGCTCTGATACCACTGTTGGGTTTTCTATTCCCTAACTAGATTATCATACGCGCAGCGGAATAACAAAATTTTAAATAATCTAAGGCAATTGGGAAACTAAAACCCTAAGGGATCTTTAACTTTAACACCATAGTACAATGAATAAATTGGATAAAGAAAATAAGGAAAACACTAACCTTAGAGAAAACCTATTTCTCGCGCACAGACCAACGAGCAGAGCTTCGTTACTTGGAGGCAAGTACCCAAAGTAGAATACCTCTAATGCTTCACACCCAAAAACCCAAGAGAAAGTCGAATTTTCGAAAACCCTTGAAAATTCGTATCTGATTTGTATGTTATGAAGGTATAGGATGCCTCTATTTATAGTTGTGGAAGAAACCCTTCGGTTTGCTGAATTCGACTCCCAACTGGCGGTTGGACCTTCCAACCGGCGGTTGGACCTTCCAACCGGCGGTTGGAGCTGTTTGACTTGTACTCCAAGTCTGCGAATTCCACTGCCTTAGTAACCCTAACCTCAACCGGCGGTTGGACCTTCCAACCGGCGGTTGAGTCAGTTTCTGGAATCTTCCGCCAGATTTAATTACTTTTAATTTCTAATTAATAAACTATTATTAATTAATTAATTAATTAAACAATTAAATATAATATTATCCTTCATCTTTCTCTTGACTGTTTATTGAGGGCAACCCAAATTGGACTTTACCATTAATCATAGTCCCACCAATTAGTTATGATATTGGACACTATTCCAACAGAACTTACCAGGAAGGTTGAAAGCTTGTCTGTGGAACTTGAGAAGTGGAGGACGGATGCTTTGGCTAATGAAGCAGTGATCCAGGAAAAAAGATAAAAAGATTGCAGATTCGGACCATGAGCTCTTTGTTCTTGAAGGTAAATTACATGATTCTAAGAAGAGAGTTGTTGATTTGGAGGGCAAAATGAAGAATTTTGAAGAGAAGATGGGGGTTGCTAAGATAAAGCTAAGTACAGCAGAGGAGCGATTAGAATTAGCCCGTCAGGAGCAAGCTGACTTTGTCAAAAAGGTGTTGGTCTATTATTCTGATCAATTGTTGAAGAGCTATGAGTTCTCTGCTCCCGTTGCTCGTTTGGTTTCTTGCGCGGAGGTGGTTGCGGGCCAGAGGATGCTCAAACTTGTTCGTGCGAAAGGTGATCATGAAAAAGTGTTGCTAGTAGATCTGCCAGGTGGTGAACCACAAGCCCAAAAAGACTTGGATGAGGAAATTATAGCTTGCAGGGATGTTGAATTTCCATTTACTCAGAAAATTATTGATGCTGCTCATCTCTCCTTGCCTGATATTCTGGAGGTTTTTCCTGATCCTGCTCCTACAGCTTCCCAAGATCCATGATCCTTATATTTGCTGTCTTTTGATCACTTAATTACTTCTATTTTCTGAACAATTTGGTTTTGTAAGCTCTTTTTCGAGCAAGACAAGTGGGTGCCAGGTTTTGGCTTGTTGAACTGTTTATCTTTTATGCAATGTGGTTATGTTTTGTGATAACACTCGCATGTTTGCATGTAGTTAGTTCATATTTTGTTGCTACAATTTAAGCAACTTGCTTTTTATAGATAATGCATAAATCTGGATCACGAGTTTACTCTAAAATACGCTTTCGAAAAACATCATTTTTTCTGAAAACCTCCTCCCTGAAGTGTGGGAAGTGATCACCTATGTTCGGACTTATACATCGAAAGTGTGATGTATTTTTGGATCGAACTACACATCAATCCCCTACTATGGGTAGCTATCCCACTTGTAGTGCTTAGGGCCCCAAAAGTGTGGGTTACCCCGTATTACCCCTTTAACAAGCACGAATCAAGATTTTCAAATCTAGTAAACGTAAGATTTGGGTATTTATAACAAACAATTTTTTGTTATCAAAATTTTCATATCTTTTAACGAAGACATATGTTCTATCTTTGTAGTTACAAGTGATGAACGCCAAAATGTACTAGATTATAGTACTAATTACCCCTTTGTTTGATTGAATTCGTATACATTTTATGTGAATAAGATACTTATTTCGTTAATATTTGCATTTAGGAGTTTAATTGGAGCTTGGATCGAAAAGAAATAGAAAGCGAGCTAATTTTGAAGGAAATAAGCTAAAGATTTGAAGCTTGGAAAAAGAGAGTTGGATAAATTGAAGAAAATGAGTTTTTAATTCCATCCGGCGGATAAACATTCCATCCGGCGGATGGATTGATCATTTAGGCTGTCAGAAACGCGGGCCGAGCCTGTTGGAGATTTACATCCATCCGGCGGATGGATCAAAATGGCAGATTAGGTTAAAACCTCATTTAATCTCATTTTTTTAGGGTTAACACCCCACAATCTCTCTCAGCCGAATTTCATACATTCAAGCACCATTTCTGGAGCATTTTGGAAGGGAAGAAGCAAGAAGGATCGAAGGTTTTTGATTGTTTATTCATTCTTTCGGATTCTTAGTTTGAATATGTTATTCATTTTCATTTGATTATGATGTTGATTATCTTTTCAATTCTGATTTTCTGCAAACTCATGAGTGGCTAAATCTTTTATGTATTTGCTTAGATGATGATACTTAGATGATGGTTTGATTATTGATTTGCGAAAGATATTGGTCTTTATGAATGTTTGTGTGTTTATTTGATGATCCTTGTTTATTAATTGATAATTACTGATTACCTAACGTGGTTTACTAATCAATTGAGATTGAGTTCCTTTTGAGTAGTAAATTATTGATGATTGTTGATTTCGGTTGATAATTATTGCTAAATATATTGAGTTTGATAGGTTGGGGTAAATAATCGGTAATAACCATTAACAAACAAGATAGTTAAAACTAACTATAGACTTTGTTGATTCAAGTCGCGAAAGTAAATCACATAAACGGCGTAGGGTTAATTTAGAACACAATTCGGTGGGCAACGTTAGTTGAACAATTAGCGTGTTGAAAACAACCTTGTGTCTTTCTTAATTGTGTTAGATTAACTTACCTCGGAAATGGGGTTATCTTATTAGTTATGTCGCAATAAAATCCATTGTTTGAGCAAATCAATAAAGTGATAACCGGATTCTAAGGAAAGTAGTCTAAGTGAATACATTTCTTCTATCATTTGAATCAAGTTATATTATTTGATTAATTGTTTTATAAATTGTTTCTCTTTATTTAAAGTTAAGTATTTATTTGCATTTCATAATTGTTAGTCAATTGTTCATTCGGAACTAAAACGCCCCTTTTGTTTTATTTTTATATATTTATAGCAATTTCCATTTTATTCAAATTGACATCCGTTCCTCGTGTTCGACTCGGACTTACCGTACTATACTATTATGCGATCAGGTATACTATACTATTATGCGATCAGGTATTCTTGCCTGAATTGTGTAGTAGCAAGTAAAGGTAATTTCTATTTTTAAAACTATAACCCCGTTTACACGACACCAAGTTTTTGGCGCCGCTACCGGAGAGCGGTTTGATTCAATTAAATAATTTGGAACTTGTTTAATTGTTTATTTGTTTTGTTTGTGATTTATTATTTGGTTGTTAGTTTTGTTCTGTGCTTTTGTATCGTGGTTAAGAGTTGTGATTATTAGATTAAGTTACTATGTTTGGGATACCTAAGTAGCTTGTTCTGCTGACTTGATAAATATATTGCAGGGATTATATGACCCGAACTTCGGAACCCAACCCAGCCGTTCCATTCACAGAACCCGAACGTACATTTCATCAAAGAAGACGCGTTTTTTCTGAACCGCCTAATTCACCGATTCTCAACCCATTTTCTGACGAAGAGTTCGAGGTGTTTAATAATAATCTTTACACCCCGCTGGCTTTCAATTAAGATTCGGATTTCGAGGGCAAATACGGAGAGTATCGCACTAGACCACCAATCGAATACCCCAGCGATCAATCAGAACCAGATTTTGAAATGGCAGACGACATCGCCAACATGACCCTAGAAGAGTATTCTAGCAGAATGTGCACTGACCTTGGCCCAGGAGTAGTGAGGCCCGCAATTGCGCGAGAAGTGGAGTTCGAGATCAAGGGACAGTTCCTCAAGGAACTTAGAGAGAACCCTTTTCGAGGAGAAGACAAGGACGATGCTAACGAGCACGTCGAGAAAATCTTGGAGATCGCCGATATGTTCAACGTTCCTAACGTTACGCGCGATCAAATCATGCTCCGAGTGTTCCCAATAACACTAAAGGGGTCCGCTAAGAGATGGATTGCAAATGAACCAGCTGGATCCATCACTACATGGGAAGATCTTCATACAAAATTTCTGAAGATGTATTGCCCACCATTCAGAATGTCGAAGATGATTGACGAAATTAGAAACTTCAAGCAAGACATCGACGAGTCACTTCACCAAGCGTGGGAAAGGTACAAGGACTTGATGCATAGGTGCCCACATCACGACCTAAACGACCAACAGATCGTTATGGTATTCTACAAGGGAGTGGATCGTGCCACGAGACAACAACTAGATGCACAAGGATCTATCCCGAAGAAGATTCCAAGAGATGCCTTACAGGCTATTCGCGACCAAGCAAATCATTCTCAGCTTTGGGACGATGGGACCTCTCGGAGAAAGAGGTTAGTAAGCAATGATGATGGACTCGCCGCCATCACTGCTAAGCTTGACAGCATGGGAAGATACATAAAGAAAGTAACCGAGACTGTCCATGCAATCCAAGTAGGGTGTGACAACTGTGGAGGAACACACTTGGTAAAGGATTTCCCCGACATGGATTCGGGAGAAGTGAGTGAGGAGGTTAAATTTGGAGAAACTCAAGGAACCTACCGTCAAGGCGGTGGAACTTTTTTCTGAAGACCATACCACGAGGGAGGTTGCCAATTCCGCCAAGCTCAGCCTGGGCTTTACTCTAAGGAACAACCTTCGGCACCTTTTCCCGAGAAGAAAACCAATTTGGAGGAAATTATGGGAAAGTTTTTGGTCACTAATGAGCAATTTATTGCTAGTTCGGGACAACGGATGGATACTACCGAAGCGTTAGTACGAAATCAAGGTGCCGCACTCAAGAAAATTGAGGGGACCGTTTCTAACATAGCTAAGGTTCTCCAAGAGAGGTTTCCAGGAACTTTACCGGGATTCACCGAAACCAACCCACGAGATCAAGCGAAAGCAGTGACTACCAGAAGTGGGAAGGTTCATGAAGACCCTAATTTTGCTAAGAATCCCGTGTCTGAGCTTTTGCCTGAAAAGGGGAATGAAGCGGAGGTTGTCAAAAGTCCTAAGGAGGACACGAAGGCTGATCAAATTGCTATGGATAAGCAATATGCGAAGGATCATGCGCCACCCCCGCCATACCCCACAGCTTTGAGAAGAGGAAAAGATGGAGCTCAATACCACCAATTTCTAGAAAATTTGAAGCAGCTTCATATCAACATTCCGTTTGTGGAAGCCATTGCCCAAATACCTAAGTATGCGAAATACTTAAATGAGCTCTTGACCAATAAGAGCAAGTTAGCTGAAGCAACCACAGTAACGATGCTAAGAATCCCGTGTCTGAGCTTTTGCCTGAAAAGGGGAATGAAGCGGAGGTTGTCAAAAGTCCTAAGGAGGACACGAAGGCTGATCAAATTGCTATGGATAAGCAATATGCGAAGGATCATGCGCCACCCCCGCCATACCCCACAGCTTTGAGAAGAGGAAAAGATGGAGCTCAATACCACCAATTTCTAGAAAATTTGAAGCAGCTTCATATCAACATTCCGTTTGTGGAAGCCATTGCCCAAATGCCTAAGTATGCGAAATACTTAAATGAGCTCTTGACCAATAAGAGCAAGTTAGCTGAAGCAACCACAGTAACGATGAATGAGCGATGCTCAGCCGTGATGCAAAACAAATTGCCACCAAAAATGAAGGATCCATGGAGTATCACTATTCCCTGTTTAATTGGTAATTTAGACATCGCGAATGCATTAGCAGATCTTGGAGCAAGCATATCCATTATGCCTTACACTATGTATGCTAGACTTGGGTTAGGAGAACCTAAGTCCATACGAATGTGCATCGAGTTAGCTGATCGCTCTGTTCAATTCCTTAAAGGGATGGTTGAGAACATTTTAGTCAAGGTCGATAAGTTTTTGTTTCCCTGCGACTTTGTGATTCTCGACATGGTAGAAGATCCTAAGGTGCCGATAATTCTAGGTAGACCTTTTCTAGCCACTTCCAGAGCGTTGATCGATGTTTTTGATAGAAAAATCACCATGAGAGTGGGGGATGAGAAGGTTGTATTCAATGTGAATGAATCTATGCAATATCCTGCCTCAGTGGATGATACTTGTTACTTTGCTAGCACGAGAGAACTGTCTGACGATGATGAGTTTTTGCAATGTTTGAAGGATGACGAAGATTTAGATCCAATGATTCTTGAAGGATGGACCGGAAGCCTCGAGGCAATCCATGAAATCAAAGAGTTTGATAAATTGCTCGAGGAGATCGAGACAACATGCGAGAAGGAGTTAGACAACGAAGGAGTCAAGCTGAAGGAGAGCGAAGAGTAAATCTTGACGAATGGAATCTCCATCAAAACGGAGATGCGAATTACTATGCATGGTATCCCGTGTTCAAGAGCGGAGGTGTTGATAATTAGATCCTCATTCGAAGAGCCACCTAAGTTAGAGTTGAAAGAGCTACCAGCCCATCTGGAATATGCATACTTGCAGGGGAAATCTGATCTTCCGGTAATCATTTCAGCACATCTTTCAGCTAAGGAAAAGGAAAGCCTATTGAAGGTTCTTAAGGAGCACAAGCAAGCTATCGCATGAACGATTAGCGATATTAAGGGAAAAAGCCCTCCGTACTGCACTCACAAGATTCTTATGGAATCCGATTTCAAGCCAGTGGTGCAACCCTTGAGGCGCTTAAACCCGAAGGTAACGGATGTGGTGAGAAAAGAAATTATCAAGTTACTAGACTCCGGGTTGATATACCCAATTTCCGACAGTCCATGGGTACGCCCCATTCATGTTGTACCAAAGAAGGGAGGTATGACAGTGGTAGCCAATGAATAGAATGAATTAATCCCCACAAGAACCGTCATCGGATGGAGAGTCTGCATCGATTACAGGAAATTGAACGATGCCACGCGCAAGGATCACTTTCCTTTACCTTTCATTGATCAAATGCTCGAGCGTCTAGCCGGAAAGGAATATTACTGTTTTTTAGATGGTTTTTTCGGATACTTTCAGATTCCAATAGATGCGAACGATCAAGATAAGACGACATTCACCTGTCTATTTGGAACATTTGCATATAGAATAATGCCATTCGGGCTGTGCAATGCACCCGCAACGTTCCAAAGGTGTATGATGGCAATCTTCCATGACATGGTTGAAGACATCATGGAGATATTCATGGATGATTTCTCCGTGTTTGGAAATTCTTTTGATGAGTGTTTGGCCAATTTGGAGAAAATGTTGCAAAGATGTGAGAATTCGAATCTTGTGTTCAATTGGGAGAAATGCCATTTTATGGTCCGTGAAGGGATCGTTTTAGGACACAAGATCTCGAGCGTAGGGATCGAGGTGGATAAAGCGAAGCGAAGATCGAGGCAATAGCAAAGTTGCCACCTCCGACGAATGTCAAGGGCATACGAAGTTTCTTAGGGCACGCATGATTTTATCGACGTTTTATTAAGGATTTTTCCAAGATAGCTCGACCGATGAACAAACTGTTGGAGAAGGAAGCCAAGTTTGAATTCTCCAAGAAATGCCTTGATGCATTCAATCTTTTGAAGGATAAGTTAATATCTGCACCCATCATGATTAGTCCAAATTGGGATCTTCCCTTTGAATTAATGTGCGATGCTAGTGATTATGTTGTAGGAGCAGTGTCAGGTCAACGGGTTGACAAGATGTTTCAACCTATCTACTACGCTAGTAAGACTTTGACAAACACGCAAGAGAACTACACTACAACAGAAAAGGAATTTCTTGCAATTGTTTTTGCCTTTGATAAGTTTCGATCTTATTTGATTCTATCAAAGACTGTAGTGTTTACCGATCATTCAGCGTTGAGGTACTTGTTTAGCAAGCAAGATGCGAAACCAAGATTGCAAAGATGGATTCTTTTGCTGCAAGAATTCGATATCGAAATTCGTTACAAGAAGGGGGCCGAGAATTTAGCTGCTGATCACCTTTCAAGGTTGGAAAATCCGGAGTTAGAGAAGTTAGATGAATCGGAAATTCAGGACACATTCCCCGATGAGAGTTTGATGAAGATAATTATGAAGGAGCTTCCATGGTTTGCTGATTATGCAAACTTTTTAGTTACAAAAACTCTTCCTCCCGCGATGAATTATAACGAAAGAAAGAGATTTTTCTCGACTTTGCGACATTACTTTTGGGAAGAACCATTTTTGTTTAGGAAGTGTGCTGATGGTATGGTGAGAAGGTGCGTTCATGGAGAAGAATGCACCAAAATTCTAAGTCATTGTCACAACGGTCCTACGGGAGGACATCACGGGCCAACATACATAGCAAGGAAGGTGTTTGAAGCAGGATTTTATTGGCCAACCATTTACAAGGATGCATACGAGTTTGTAAAGGAATGCGATGCTTGCCAACGAACTGGAAGGATTTCTAAAAGAGATGAGATGCCGCAAAATCCTATCATGGTTAGTGAAATTTTCAATGTTTGGGGAATAGATTTTATGGGACCATTTCCGCCAAGCAATAGGAATAAATATATCATAGTGGCTGTAGATTATGTTTCGAAGTGGGCGGAAGCAAAAGCATTGCCTACTAATGATGCGAGAGTGGTAGTGAAGTTCCTTAAATAGTTGTTTTCACGATTTAGAACACCGAAGGCGTTGATTAGTGATCGTGGAACGCATTTTGCAAATGCACAATTGGAGAAAGTTTTAAGGAAGTATGGAGTTAATCATAAGTTTTCCACTGCTTATCATCCACAAACCAGTGGACAACTTGAAGTGACTAATCGCGGTTTGAAACGTATTCTGGAGCGTTCAATTGATGGAAATCCGAAAGATTGGTCAAATAAGTTGGATGACGCGTTATGGGCAGCAAGGACGGCTTTTAAAACGTCGATTGGAACTACGCCTTACCGGCTAGTTTATGGGAAAGCTTGCCACCTGCCATTTGAGTTAGAACACAAAGCCTATTGGGCGTTGAAGCAGTGCAATCTCGATGATCATGCAGCTGGGAAAGAACGATTGGTGCAGTTACAAGAGTTGGAAGAGTTAAGGATAAATGCTTACGATAATGCACGACTGTATAAGGAACGCACCAAGAAATGGCATGATTCACGCCTAAAATCAAATAATTCATTTGAAAAAGGTGACAAGGTGCTCTTATACAGTTCTCATTTGCATTTGTTTCCTGGAAAGTTGAAGACACGTTGGACAGGACCTTTCATAGTAAAAACGGTTTACCCTTTTGGTGCTGTTGATTTGAAAGGTCATTCTGGGACAACATTCAAGGTAAATGGAAGCCATTTGAAGAAGTATTATGGGGATGCAAGGGACTCCGAACGTGATTTGGAGATGAATCTCAATTAAGTCATGGAGCAAAATGTCGAGCTTACCGACGTGATAAACAAAAGCGCTTTCGGAAGACAACCCGTTGTTTTTCTTAATTAATTATTTTGTTTTGTTTTTTGTGTGTTAATAAGTTCGTGGAAGAGGATGCTGTTGGCTGGAAAGTTTCAATTTAGCTCATATTTTGAAGATAGCTCAGGGGTGTTTCTGTTCTTCTTTTCTATTCCCTATATTATTATTCCTTTTTGCAATGAGGACATTGCATATTTTTAAGTGGGGGATGGGGGGAAAAGAAGTCTGTTTGTCCTTAAGATACGAATGGTAAATATTGGCAAATTTCAAGCTAAAAGGGCAATCTATGTTAGTCATTTTTCAGCTAAATTTTTCTTTTAAAAATGTATTCTGCGTTAAGTTTAGCAAATCTTGTAACACATTTTGGGAAATTCAATGGATGAATTAATCTTAAATTTTAAATATTAGATAGTTCATCATGTGATGTATCGATAGGCAATCTATGTGAAGGTTATTGAGCTATTCAATAAGTTAATGCATAAAGTAGGAATTATCCCAAAAGGATCTTTAAGCAAGGTATGACCTTAGTCTTAATTCTTATATGATAGTGTGTTATAATCCATAATTCTGGAAGAGTACAAAGGACTCATGATAGTCACGTACACGTAAGATCTGATCGGATCGTTTAACTAATTGTAAGCGCGGAAATCAAACAATCAATAACAAACGTTTTCTATATAATCTTTTGTATATATTCACAATTGAATAATAAAGATTACATACACAAACACAAACTCGATTTTCTCCTCTCCTCTCTCTCAAATTCGGCTCTCTCTCTCTAGGGTTTGATCAACCCTCAAATGAAACTCTAACTCGCTATTTATACTCGACCCACTGGACCCTGCGACGTTGGGCTCAATGTCGCAGGCCCAGATCCTTGCGACGTCTGACCCAACGTCGCAGGCCCAATTACAATGTCACCATTCTATGTATATTCTATAATTACATTTCGTTTACGCACTGAACACTATACATATGCAGACTAATTGACTTTAACAATTACAATAGTTTGACCAACTGACTGACACACAAAATGCACCAACAACTCATGAATTGAAAAACCAAAGCCTAGATATGTAGCTCTATTGTACTAAGGTTTTCGCACCCCCAAATTTACAGTGCGGAAGCGGGTCGGTTCGGGGCACGACTAATCAATAATCACAGAACATAGGTACATAATGAACGACTCTAAATGAGACGTTTGAAATTACATTACATTAAAGTAATAACTTTTACAAAATAGTTGAAGTTCGCAAAAGAGATACTAGAGATTTTCTTCATAACTAGTAATACAAAAATAATGTAAGAAAATCTCCAGCAAAAAGATTATGCATGCGACTCGAGCTAGGATCCTGATGGGCCGATCCTACTAAAGCAAGGTTACCTGAAAATGCATACTAAAACAGTCAGCTATAAAGCTGGTGAGTTCACAGGTTTTATCAGAAAACAGTAATATGATTGATAAAACAATTGATGAAGTATAAAATTTATACTTTAGTAAATTCAGTGATTTAGAGTGTAAATTCTTATATGAAGGTGTGGCCCCGAATGTGTCTTGAAGTCTTAGCTTCTATTATTGTTTATCTAGTTTCGGTTTTCTCGAAAGTCCTAAGTCTAGGTTTCTTGAAGTATTCTTGAATTTCTATTTCTTGAATTTCTTAAGTTCTTGACATTTCTAGCAATCTAAGGTTCTTGACATTCTTGACAATTTCTTGCCATAAAGGTTCTTGACATTTTCTTGACATTCTCGACAATTTCTTGCCGTAAAGGTTCTTGACATTTTCTTGACATTCTCGACAATTTCTTGCCGTAAAGGTTCTTGACATTCTTGACAATTTCTTGCCGTAAAGGTTCTTGACATTCTCGACAATTTCTTGCCGTAAAGGTTCTTGACATTTTCTTGACATTCTCGACAATTTCTTGCCGTAAAGGTTCTTGACAATTTATTTCCATTTCTAGCACATAGAATTCTTGACATAAATAGTATAATATACCAAACTATTGTATGCTACTTTTATGTATTCGCAACTCCAAGTTTAACAAGTGAGATAATGCTTTTAGGCGAGGTTCACTTAAGTGCTACTATAAGTCTACTGATTGTAGAGCTTAGGTGTAGAGAGACCTAAAGTCCCTAGGAGAATGTACCTGTACGAGTCTAGGTATTAACAAGCTCTAGGATACTTAATATATTTAAGTATATTAAGAAAAGTTACTGATGTTAAAACATAGCATGTTTGTTATAAAAGTCATCCAAATGATTTGTGTATTCATTAAACAATAAATAGCGAGTAAAACGAGTATGCATTCTCCCCCGAAAATAGTAAAATAGTTGAAAGAGTGGGGCCATGAACTCACCTGAGTTTAGCAACAGCTAGCAAATAATCAAATAAGAAAGCAATGAGTGTCCCAAAGTGCAACCTCTTCTAACGTCCTAAACGTATAAGGTTGTAAGTAAGTAGATATCTCAAAAGGCCATCTATGTAGGTGGAGGGTTAATGTCCACTTAAATCAATAAGGTAGGTGGAGGATTAATGTCCACCTAAAGCTAGTTCACTCAACTAATATGTCCAAGTATGTTTGTTCAAATATGTTTATCAAAAACAAGTACGACCCGTTGGTGAAAGTTTGTAATAATAATTTATTTAGACATTATTATTAAGTTTGTTTCGTTGTATATTATATATCATGTGTCGCTTACAAATTATTTAGTTCGTAAAAAGCTCAAACCGTAGGTCAAAGTTGGTCAACTCATTGGTCAAAGTTGGTCAAACCTGGTCAAAGTCATTAATTAAGTCATCCAAACCCATTTTTGTTACCACTTTCCAAAAATAGTAAGTTTATCGGTTTTTAGAAATCGAGCCCCGTTTTTGTTGACTTAGTCAAACCTACTCGGTTTGACCCAAAACTTTTCCAAAACCCTTAGATATGTTCAAAAGTCCCAAAAAGTCATTCCTTCTAATTTTAGCAAGCCCGAAAGTGTCGGTTTTTATGTTATAACAAAATCAGTCTCAAACTTAGTTTTTCAGAATTTCCATCCACTTGTTCTATATATTAAAAATATCAAACGTCCAAAATCAAATACAACAAAATTTCCAGGTGTTCCCCCATGTGTTACCTAGCTCCAGTAATTTTTATAGATCTAACTAAAATGTTTTACTATTTTTAATCATTATTTCTCTCTCCTATACTCGGTTTTGGTGACATGCAAGAAGATCTAATTTCTGGGCAAAAACCTTACTGATCCAGTAAAAGTGGCCAACATAAAAGTTGTAGCCAACGAAATTTTTAAACTTTTAGCGTTGGTTTCAAGTCATTTGGAGGTGTGTAGCTCTAGATATGGCCAAAACACTGAGATAAAAGTTTCTGACTTTCAGAGACAGATTGTCTATGTGATTTAACAAAAAATATTAAAAATAGTAAAAGAATTCATAAAAATATGAGGTTTGAGAGGTTGGAAAGTTGACTTCTTTAACTTAATTTTAGGCTATAAAAAGGTCCATTTTCATGAAGAAATGAATTTTATAAAATTCGTTGAAGTAGATAAGACTTTCTGGACAGAAAGTTTTCTTGCATTCTTATGAGTTTTAAGTTAAGAAAATGAGTTTTTGTGTAATATTTTATTATAATACTTGTTGAGTGAACCTTGTAACATGTTAATAAGAGTATTAAGAGGTAGAATGAGTCCTCACAATGATGTTATGATGATGAGAAGGAGATGGAGATGCTTTTCTTGAAGTTTCCTTGCAAAAAGATGAAGTTTTGAGGTGGTGGTTATATGGTGTTTTATGGTGGTCAAAGGGTGATGATGGGTGGTCAATGGTGTGTGGTGGTGTTGTGGAGGTGATTCTCCAGATTTTAGAGAGAGAGGATGAGTGTGTAGAGAGAAGGGAGAGGATTTGAGTGAAGGAGTGAAAGTTGTAATGAGTGAAATGAGTAGAGATTGCATGTATGCATGTAATGTGTAAGGTTTAGAAGTTGGTGATCACATGGGGGGTCTTGGGCAGATTTTTAGGTGGTCCCACACCATGTGGGAGTGTTTTCAAATTTTAACTCTCAGTCTGTGTTGTGTACTGTGTTCGTTTATTCTTTATTTGTGTTAAAACGTTAAATCGTGTAACGTTTTCTTTCGTCGTTTTAATTCGTAATATATTTGGGATAAATTTTCATTGAAGTATTATTAAAATACTTTATATTGAGTTGTCAAATTATTTATTGACATTCGTTTGGTGGCCGAATTCCATTCGCGCGTTTTTTACCATGTTTGTTACGTTTTAAACAATACGTCTAGGTTTTTCGTGTATTATTATATAAAAAGAATAATATATGATAAATAACTTCTAAAAATATATTTAAGTTATTTATAGAAATATTTTCACCAACGTCGTATATTGTGTCGAACTCCGTCCGATCGTTTTGCGCAATTATAGATAAACACATAATCACGTGAGTGTATATTCAAATATACATGTAATTATAATTATTTAGCATAATACAAACTAAATACAAGTAATTAGGGTTTCGGTTAGGTTTAACAGTTGACCTAAGTTGACGGGTGTTACAAAGGTACAGACCTGTCACCAATGTCTTGGCTTGAAAAATGATTGATTATATTGGATTCCTCTTTATTAAGGAAAATTGTGACACGTTAGTTGTATGGGGATATTTTGCTGTTGGGAATCAAGGGTAATTCCTGCTATGAATAATAATAGTCAAGCTCAATTTATGTAATATAGATTGTTTAGGTGGACAACAATATCGGTAATCCGGGTGAACCATCTTTTATGCTTAATAATAATTCATGAGGAAATTGGTTTTCTAGAAGAGTTTCTTGATTGCTAAGTTTAAGGTAGAATTATTTTTAAGATTGAAATTTGGTTTATGAAATGCTAGTTAGTATGTAAGTCCCAAGTCTCCGGTGTTTGCCGTTCATAGTGAAAGTTTTGAAGTTTTAATCGATAGTCTACTTGAGGACAAGTAGGACTCAAGTGGGGGATGTTTGATGAACGCCAAAATGTACTAGATTATAGTACTAATTACCCCTTTGTTTGATTGAATTCGTATGCATTTTATGTGAATAAGATACTTATTTCGTTAATATTTGCATTTAGGAGTTTAATTGGAGCTTGGATCGAAAAGAAACAGAAAGCGAGCTAATTTTGAAGGAAAGAAGCTAAAGATTTGAAGCTTGGAAAAAGAGAGTTGGATAAATTGAAGAAAATGATTTTTAATTCCATCCGACGGATAAACATTCCATCCGGCGGATAGATTGATCATTTGGGCTGTCAGAAACGCGGGCCGAGCCTGTTGGAGATTTACATCCATCCGGCGGATGGAAATTCCATCCGGCGGATGGATCAAAATGGCAGATTAGGTTAAAACCTCATTTAATCTCATTTTTTTAGGGTTAACACCCCACAATCTCTCTCAGCCGAATTTCATACATTCAAGCACCATTTCTGGAGCATTTTGGAAGGGAAGAAGCAAGAAGGATCAGAGGTTTTTGATTGTTTATTTATTCTTTCGGATTCTCGGTTTGAATATGTTATTCATTTTCATTTGATTATGATGTTGATTATCTTTTCAATTCTGATTTTCTACAAAGTCATGAGTGGCTAAATCTTTTATGTATTTGCTTAGATGATGATACTTAGATGATGGTTTGATTATTGATTTGCGAAAGATATTGGATTTTATGAATGTTTGTGTGTTTATTTGATGATCCTTGTTTATTAATCGATTATTAGTGATTACCTAACGTGGTTTACTAATCAATTGAGATTGAGTTCCTTTTGAGTAGTAAATTATTGATGATTGTTGATTTCGGTTGATAATTATTGCTAAATATATTGAGTTTGATAGGTTGGGGTAAATAATCGGTAATAACCATTAACAAACAAGATAGTTATAACTAACTATAGACTTTGTCGATTCAAGTCGCGAAAGTAAATTACATAAACGGCGTAGGGTTAATTTAGAACACAATTCGGTGGGCAACATTAGTTGAACAATTAGCGTGTTGGAAACAACCTTGTGTCTTTCTTAATTGTGTTAGATTAACTTACCTCGGAAAGGGGGTTATCTTATTAGTTATGTCGCAATAAAATTCATTGTTTGAGCAAATCAATAAAGTGATAACCGGATTCTAAGGAAAGTAGTCTAAGTGAATACATTTCTTCTATCATTTGAATCAAGTTATATTATTTGATTAATTGTTTTATAAATTGTTTCTCTTTATTTAAAGTTAAGTATTTATTTGCATTTCATAATTGTTAGTCAATTGTTCGTTCGGAACTAAAACGCCCCTTTTATTTTATTTTTATTTATTTGTAGCAATTTCCATTTTATTCAAATTGACATCCGTTCCTCGTGTTCGACTCGGACTTACCATACTATACTATTATGCGATCAGGTATTCTTGCCTGAGTTGTGTAGTAGCAAGTAAAGGTAATTTCTATTTTTAAAACTATAACCCCGTTTACACGACACCAACAAGCAAAACACGTGCTATGCAAAATAACCTAAGGAAAAATTTCCTAAATTAAAGGTAACACTTTTTCTGGTTGGTGGCATGCCACATTCGATCCACCATCTTTCCTTGTAAATCTTCAAGCTTGTATGATCCATTCATGTTGGCTTCTACCACCTTGTAGTGGCCTTCCCATGTTTGACCAAGCTTTTCCCCTGGAGCTGACTTGCTTGCTTCATTATTTCTCATGACATATTCTCCCACTTTGAAGGATGCTTTCTTTACTTTCTTGTTGTAGTATTTTTCCAACTCCTTTTTATACTTGGCTTCGCGCATAGCTGCTAATTCTCTTCGCTCCTCCAGGAGGTCAAGATTCTCTCTTAGGTCAGCTTGGTTCTTGCCTTCTTCTGTATGGAGGTATATGTGTGAGGGTACACTAATTTTGGCTGGTAGTAGAGCTTCTAACCCGTATGCTAAACTGAAGGGGGTTTCACCGTTACTTCGTTTTGGTGTGGTTCTTATGGCCCGTAGTACATTTGGCAACTCATCAACCCAACCGCTTTTGCTCTTTCCTAGTCTGGCCTTAATGCCCCTGACCACGTCTCTGTTGGTTACTTCTACTTGACCATTGGCCTGTGGGTGGTATACTGAAGTAAAGGCTTGTTGAATGTTTAAACCCTTACACCATTCTTTGAATTTTCCTTCTGCGAACTGTTTCCCATTGTCACTTACTATCACCTTTGGTACCCCAAATCTGCAGACGATGTTATCCCATACAAAATTTACCACATTCTGGCCGGAGATCGTTTTGAGTGGTTTGGCATCTACCCACTTTGTAAAGTAATCCACAGCTACCAGTAAAAACTTCACTCCTCTAGGAGCCTCGGGGAATGGTCCCACAATATCAATTCCCAATTTAAAAAAGGGCCAAGCTGAAGTCACCAGAATTAAATCATGTTTCGGTTGTCTTTGCATCGGCGCATGGATCTGGCAAGACTCGCAATTCTGCAATTCCTCCTTAGTGTCATTGTACATGGTTGGCCAGTAATATCCCAAGGTTTTAACTTTTGCCATTACCGTCCTTGGGCCCGAATGTAACCCACAAGGGCCTTCATGTACTTCTCGAATGACTTTCCTGGCTTCGCTAGTTCCAATACACCTTAACCAAGGTTGTAAATATGACCTTCTGTATAATACTCCTTCATAGAATGTATAGTGTGGTGCTCTGGCCTGAATCTTTCTTGCCTCTTGCTTATCTTGTGGTAGACTTCCATGCGTTAGGACGTTAGGTAGCTGATGATGTCAATCATCCAAGGGTCTATCTCTTCCTTTAAACTCATGATGTCCCGGTCCTCTTCTATAAAACTTTTGGGCAGTACTTCCACAAGAACTTCTTTTGTAAGATGTGCGAACTGCATGGATGCAAGCTTACTCAAAGCATCAGATTTTTTGTTTTGATTCCTCCTGACATGTTCTATTTCTAACTTCTTGAAGCTTCTTATATTTTCTTTTACTTTCCCCAAATACTTTTTCATCTTAACGTCTTTTGCCTGAAACTCACCTTGGATCTGCTTTGCCACCAGTTGCGAATCCACAAAGGCCTTCAAACACTCTACCTTTATCTGGATTGAGATATTGATCCCAGCTAACAGAGTTTCATATTCCGCCTCATTATTGGAAGTGTTAAATTCAAACCTCAGGGCGTAAGTAAATTCCTTCTTTTCTGGGTTGGCCAGGATTAAACCTGCTCCGGCACCTTCAGAGCTGGAGGCGCCATCAGTGTATAAGGACCAGAACTTACTGGATGGAGATTTTTTTATTACCTTACCCTGTACCTTTATTCCTTGCGTTGAGTCTTTCACCGTCATCTCTGCCATGAAGTCAGCCAACACTTGACCCTTTACTGAGACTCTTGGCTTGAATTCGATGTCATGCTCTCCTAGCTCAATTGCCCATTTGGCTAACCTTCCTGATTTCTCAGGTTTTGCCAACACCTGTCAGAGGGGTTGATCTGTTATTACCATCACTAAGTGTCCTTGAAAGTATCTCTTCAACCTTCTGGCAGCATGAACTAAGGCTAACACCAGCTTTTCTATAGAAGAGTAATTGATCTCCGGGCCCTGAAGTGCTCTACTTACAAAGTAGATTGGTACCTGTGCTTTCTTCCTTTCTGCCAGTAAGATGGCGCTTACCGCTTCTGACGTAGCCGATAGGTACATAAATAATGTTTCTCCTGATATTGGTGTTGTTAGCGTAGGTAACTTTCCTAGCAAGTTCTTCATTAGCTGGAATGCTCTTTCAGCCTCTTCGGTCCATGAGAAGTCCTTTTTATTCGTGCAACTTTTTAAAGTTTTGAAAAACGATAATGACCTTTCTGCGGCTTTAGACAAAAAATGACTTAAAGCTGCTAGCCTTCCATTCAAAGTCTGAACTTCCTTCAGGATGCTGGGAGATTTAATATCATGCACAGCTTGTATCTTCTCCGGATTAGCCTTTATCCCATCAGCCGTTATCAAATATCCTAAAAACTGACCTTCTTCTACCCCGCAGGTACACTTTTTCGGGTTTAATTTCATGTTAATCCTTCTCAGGATGGAGAAAGTTTCTGAAATGTCGTTCAACATGTCCTCCTCGTTGTAACTTTTGATCACCATATCATCCACATAAGCTTCCAAGTTTCTTCCGACTTGGTTTTCAAAAGCTTTATCTACTAACCTATGGTAAGTGGCTCCTGCATTCTTTAATCCGAAAGGCATATTCTTATAACAGAAAATTCTTATGTTGGTATGAAATGCCGTCTTGTCTTCATCCTTTTTCGCCATTTGGATTTGATGGTACCCCTTATAAGCATCCATAAAACATTTTAGACGGAAGCCACCCAAAGATTCGACCTTCCAATCTATTGCCGGGAAAGGGTAACAATCTTTCGGACAAGCCTTGTTTAGATCCGTAAAGTCCACACACATTCGCCATCCTCCATCTCCTTTTTTAACCATAACAGGATTGGCAATCCATGTTTGGTACTTTACCTCCCAAAGGATCCCGGCTGCTACTAAATCTCTTACTTGATCACACGCTTCCTTACTCCTTTCTGGTGCCAAATGCCTCTTTTTTTGTTGTACAGGTGTCTTATTTGGATGTACATTCAGATGATGCTCCGTTATAAACTCCTTAGTTTCCTCATCCGGTTCTTTTAACATGAACTTTATGGGTACTCCGGTCATGTCATCTGGGCTCCATGCAAATATATTGACATTCCTTTTTAACAATTGTAGCAACTTCTCCTTGATTTGTTTCGGCAATTGCTTTCCTATAGCCACTGTTTGATCGGGGCATGCTTCATTCGCCACTTGTCTCTGCTCGGTATCATCACAGGAGTATATAACTTGTTTTGCCTCAATATAATTTTCCTTCCGGGGAAGAGTCTTTCGTTCAGACTTCCGTGTAGAATAAACAGTTTCCATTCCATTGAGTGTTGGGAATTTCATAATTCCGTAAACAGTGGACACTACTGCCCCGAGTAAACACATAGAAGGTCGTCCAAAAATTACATTGTACGGGGAATCTGACCTTACTATCATAAAATCCAGAACTTCAGTTCTTACCCTAGGATATGTGCCGATCGTTGTTCTTAGACTTATCACTCCGAGTGGCCATGAAGTTTCTCCAGAAAAGCCAATTAATGGTCTTGTAACATCTCGCCGGAGTGCTTGTATTCCTCTGGGTAGTTGTCTGAAACAGCTCTCGTACATGATATCAGAAGCGCTTCCTCAATCTAGATATACCCTATGTACATTCCGGTTGGCAATCTCCACAGTGATTAGCATTGGATCCTCCGAGGGTACAATACTTTGAATTGATGGGAATGATATCTCTTCCTCTTCCGATTGTTCCATTACCTTTGCTCTTCTTTTCACCCCTATCACTGGAGATCTGATCATCATAATGTCTTTTTCCATAGGTTTGACTCCATCATCCTTCTTTTGCCATGCAAACTGCTTTTTCTGCTCCGAAGAATTCTTCTTGCCCTGGGTTTCCGAGTTCTTTCCATCTTTTACCAAGTGGGCCAGCTTACCTAATTTTATTGCTCTCCGTACCTCTGCCTGTAATTCCCTACAGAAATTAGTATCGTGCCCATACTCTTCGTGGAATTCACAGTACCTTCCCCATTCTTTTTTCGCCTTTTCGGGAAGCTTTAGCTGGCTCTTGAAATCTGCAGCCGCCTTTTCAGTCATCAAAATTTCTCTGGGAGATTTACTTAAGTCTGACCACAGACCCTTACTAGAATCCTTCCAGTAGTAAGGAGCATTCCTATTTCCTCGATCATATATGTTATTGTACCTTCCCCTACCATCTCGTTGAGACCTGGAGGATCGGCCTCCTTGATAATTCTTTTCTGCGCCCTTCGGCCCAGAGGGCTCTTCCTTAAAAATTCCACTATCACCATAAGTACTTTTCATTGCTGTCTCTTTGCCTCTTACGTAGACGTATACCTCGTCCTGAAGCTCTTGATACGTTTCTGGCAGTATCCTTCCTAACTCAGCTACCAAAACCTTGCTTCTAGCTCCGTGTATGAATCCTGATTTTCTCTGATCTTCTCATAGCCCTTTGATCTGCTGCGTTTTAGTGGTATATCTATCCATAAATGCCTTTAATCCCTCACTTTCTCCTTGGTAAATATTATGGGCCTCCAGATGGGTCTTGGTGTACTTCTTTTGTTTTATAAAGTGATATAGAAACTTGATTTCTAGATCATCAAAACTATGAATACTACCGGGTGGAAGTTTGTCGTACCAGGATCTAGCAGCTCCTACTAGTGTGACACCCGCCAAATTAGGACTAGTAATTAGTTCCTAATCATTTAGTTTATACATGTAATTAGTGCTATGTTAGGCTAATTGTATGTATCCTTTTGTATATTATTATATATACACATACACGGTTTGATTAAATCGTGTCATTTTATATCGGCCGAATTCCGGTTCATAAATACGGATGTTGGTGAACACAAGTATTAAGTAATATGGAATTATTTAATAAACTCATTATTTATTTTATATTATGTTGATAATATATAAAAAGTATTTCGTATCGTATAAAACAAAACTTTCGTGACAAACGTTTATAAATAATGTATTATTAATTAAAATAAACATTATTTACTCGGACAATATCAAATCATTTAAACACATAATTCGTTTTATTAAAAACGTACTCTACGCGACGAAACCATACGAAAGGTATCCGACAAAATAAATTACAACTAAGTTATATTTTTTATAACTCAAATAAAGTATTTTGATAAAATACCTCGACTAAAAATATATTCGAATACGCGTTACAAATTTTATCATTTAAAATCATCACGTTATTTTACGATCGAGTACACGAACACGGGCATTTTACACTGCGAATTGGAGCCAAACCGCAACCACTCCAAATTATTGGAGTCGGAGAAGATCCACAATTTGTGGATCTTGCCCCGTGACCATAAGCAGACCAAACACACCCTTCCTTCTCATTTCATTTTCTTTTTCACCATCTATCTCTTTCGGTCTCTATTTCCATCAACAACAACAACTCAACAATAACAACAACAATCGGCAGGCAACAGCAGACCACCAACATCATCATCATCGTGAATCATCATCTTCATCTACCAATCATCATCTTCATCTTCATCATCGTCATCACCACTCACGGCTCCATCTAAATCCGTATGAACACTCCTCTCTTTTCTTGATTTTTGTGTTTAGAACTACTTATATCATCATATGCTAGTGTTATATCAACTGATTATGTCCGAAGATGTGAACCAAAAACTCGTTTGCACTGAAACCTGCACGAACACAGGGGTAAATTACCACACCCGAACGGGTGGGTTCCCATACCTGAACGGGTGAATCTCCATACCCGAACGGGTGGATTCCCATACCCGAACGGGTGCAGTTCCAATACCCGAATGGGTATTACTTCTAACCCGATCGCGTGTCAACCTTATACCCGATCGCGTATCCCCCGTTACCCGATCGCGTAACAGAATCATAAAAGCACAATTTTTACTAAGTGTCAAAACTAAGATTTTGACATCTGATTTTACTCCGAATTCGAATTTCAAATGCGTTTTTACTAAAGCAATATAGTAGAAACAAAAATTTCTCAAACTGACCTGGCAGCTCGACCCCAGCCAGGTGCTCTGCCCCTTGGACCCCGCTAGGGGTTGCCACCCCTTGGACCCTGCTACCAGGGGCGCTGCCCCCGGACCCCCGTACACAATTTCACACTTTATGAAATTGTGAAACGAATATAACAATAATGTTTTCGGAAATTATTATCACCAACAGGTCGTACAAGTTTTCAAAACACAAACAATCAAACCAAATCATTTGGACATAATTAGTTGAGTGAACAACTAGCATAGATGATCTGTTGAGACATCTAATCATTATAACCTTGCGCGTTTAGGACGCCCGGCAGGTTACAGTCGTTTGGACGACCTCATTTCCTTGTGCAACATCATTATTGCTTGATAGTAACACGCTAGACTAAGGTGAGTCTCATAGCCCCTCATTTTACTGTTTTTAAACCCAGGGGTGGGAATAAATGCTCTACTTTGTTTTACATGTGAACACGAGTACTAAACCTCGCTATATTCTGCATGAGCTTTTTTCTAATCATTTTAAAGTCCTCAACGATCATAGTTTGGTAATACTTTTGTAGCGTGAATGTTAGTGGATGGTACCATATGGGATCGACAATCCCCGTCCGGGTTGGAAGCCTCAACTGGTCAAACGGACGCATTATCATTTGTTCATACGAGTGTAGATTAGGCAATCGCAGGGAGGCACCCTCGATCAGGCACTTGATTGTGATCCTGACATCTCAGTTAAGCTCAGACTATGACCTCATGGCAGTTATATACAATCATTTTACTTATTTTCTTGATTGCAAATCACTATACAAAATCTTGCGAATCATACATTAAATTGTATCATACAAACCTGTGAGCTCACCAGCTTTTAGCTTACCATTTTTACATGTATTCTCAGGTGCTCAGCAGTAGTAGGACTGCCCACTCAGGATATCTTAACTTGAGTCACATGAAAACACTAATCATCAAGAGATTTTACTGCATTTTTATATTTTGTATAATTAGAGATGTGCTAGAATCTCCCAAGGAATCCATGTGAACTCATAGCTTTTGTAAACAATATGTAACTTTTATTACTATAACGTATTTTATCAAAACGACGCATGTAGATGTCGTTCATTATATATCTTATGTGCTGTGATTACTTGATTAGTCGCACCCGATGTATGCTTCCGCTAATCATGAAAATAAGGGTGTGACAACTAGGGTCATGGAGAACATGTGACAGGAAACCGGCATGGTCCACTTTTTTATTTTTTCTGCTCCTCGAAAGACTCGTAGATGATCTTCAGGATCTGTTTTTCCATTGTACTCCTTGATGTTTGAGGGTAACTCCAGCCCGTCGGGCGTTCCATAAAACTCAATCCATGGGGCCAGTGGTGATTGCTTCTTTTTGATGAAGGAGTTAACCCTCGACCTCGTAGATCTTGATCCGTCATTTTGTTCCGTTCCCATCTGAGGGTAAGCTGGGTTGTAACTTCCGGGTGGAAAGTTAACCCATGCTCCATACTGAGGTGAATAATAAGATTGCCCTCCAGACTGGAAGTAGTCTGTGCCAGGTGCCATTCCCCTACCTTGTGTTACCTGACCTATCTGGAAATATTCCCCCTGCATGCTTGGTAGACTTTGGGTGTTTTGGAGATTACTTTGGTTTGTTTGTACCTGGGTGTTCTGGCTGGTGGAATTTGTGATGGTTGAGGTCGTTGTAACTACCGAGATGGTGGCGGTTAAAGTGTTGGTGACATATTGGTTCAACAATGGTGGTAATGTTGTAATCGGATTCGCCCCTGGTTGGACCCCATATCCCTGGTAAATCATCCAAGGGATTCCACTTGTGGTTTGGAAATTATTTTGGGTGATAGGATGTGTGGAGTTTATTTGACTGTTTTGGTTATTGGGAGTGTTGTTCGCATTGGTTGTTGGTGTATTTTGGCCAATATTTTGGGATGGGTTTGGTATGTTAAATGTAACGGTGGATCTGCTCGCAATACTCCGGGTTCCAGCCTCCGGACCCTCCATAACAATTTCTTCATCAACGTCATCGTCATCCTCCATTTTCAACCTTGACCTTAATTGTTCCAAACTCATCATTCTAATCTGCTTAGTAATCATAGGTTCTAAGTATTGCCTCAATACTTCATCATTAATCCCTAGAATTATTACGTTCGGATTCGAAGGTCCGGCGACATTTTCAGTTGTACTAAAACGAACAGTGGGCGTTTCTGGTTGTATAATTGGTAAAAAAACCTGGTGGTGGTGACTGTCACTCACCACCATCAACAACAGTAGGTAATGACATAATAATGAAATAGAATGTGAAAACTAGAGATATCGAGCTAGGAAACTATGAAGTTTAAAATAACGAATTGAAAACAAAGAGATTAAGGTTTCGAAACACTTAATTATACTCGAGTCCCACCGGGTGTGCCATTTGTTTGTACGTTAACCCATACAAGTGCATTATTCCTTTGTTTCCAGCTGAATATCCCCAATCAGAAGGTTCCTACAGCACAGATGCAGACACAGTGTTACAGTGGAGCACAGGGGTATACCCTGCGACCCACCTCCAGCGTGAGAGTAAGGTTCTGAGTTTTAGTGGTGAAAATATAGGTAATGAATTAGGGTTTTTGTGGAGAAGATGAACATACCTTGATAATGAAGAATGAGTGCCCTTTTATAGTTGATGTTTCTTGGCCTCTACTCTTATATCGACCAATCACCTTGGAGCACTAACAAATGATTCCTTCTCATTTAATCAGGGCCATCCAAAAGATCTCGTGGATATTCAAGATTGGTCCCCACTCTAAATTCTGTTAGAGCTGTGAAAGCAACGTCCGGACCTCCCGATGGACGTCGGAAGAATGAATAATTTGGTGACGATTCCCTAGAAGGTAATGGGCACCTTACGGGTGCCAACCGTTACGCCACAAGATCATTAAATGGCCTCCTTCCAGTTGGAAGCAAATATATTTGATAAATGGTGACCTCTGGGTAGAGGTTTGTAATGAGTGGGTGGAATATTAGTTACACCATTACTTAAGGAATGACAAATGAATTTGCTTAGACTTGGTATATATACATCTTTTCAACTCTAACTTCGGATATTACAAACATATTAATAATTTCTCATAACCTTATGTACACACAACAAATGCATCATCTTAATGCACAGAGTACAATACCTAACTTCTATGCATCTTTAGGATCTCCACATTACTTTTTGTAGTGTACGAATCAGTACCTCTCCTAGCCCATGGTAAAACTTCATATTTTCTCATCATTGATGCCATAAAATCACCATATATAGTTGTGCCCTTTACTTTGCTATCTATGTAGTGATGTCAATTACTGCAATTTTTCAAGTGCTGATTTGGCGACTTTATGACACGACTTTACGACTGTTAGTGCATTCGATTGTAGGTCGCAAACAAAGTTTTGCGTACTATTTGTATGAGTTCTTAAGAAGCTAATAAAAAATAGCTTCCTTTCTTATTAGTGGGCCTTTACCTTCGGATAATGGGACTTATAACGTAACATAAACTGCATATGGGCCCATCTGACAAGCATTCCAAAACTTTACAATTTCGTACTCCAAAACAACTTTAAGGAAGAATCCAAGTACATGAAACAAGCAAGAATCAATAATGAGTAAACTACTATATTACCCGCATGATGTAGCGGAAATAAGTATGATAAATTGTGTTCGCCTGATAAAAGTAAATACATGCGTGATAATAATGATAATTTTAATAAAAACTTATTACGAATAGTTTTTTTTTGTTATTTAATTTTTTCAAACTAAAATCACGTCTGTCACGACTAGCAATCGTGGATGACTGGTAGGAGTGGGGAATCCATGACTAACCACGAATAATTAATGGGTCCTGCATTTTTTCATCCAATTTTTCATTTTGTTTGATACTAGGTACTTATTATTAAATAAAATAAAACTAATATAATAACTAAAATAAAATTTAATTTATACAGAGTAACTAAAAAAATAGGATAACAAAATAAATAAAAATTACGGAGTACAACATAAAACATGTCCCGAGTAATACTTATATTATTTAACTCTTGGGCTCAATCGAAATTTAAAAAACATAAATAAATGGAAGTAGCCCAAAAAAGGCCATTAGGTTATCATCTTCTTGACTCTTCATATTTTTCCTGCTAACATCTAACGAAAATGAAAAACAAGAAAATGAGAACAAAAATCGTTGCATCAAAAGAAATAGGAAAAAGAAAATGAAATACGAACACACATCTCTTTCGTCCTCACTCATTTCCCAGACCACAAAAATCTCACAACGAGCAGCCCACTCCCTCCGTCCTTCCCGTCGTCGAGCTGCACGGCCTCCAGCACGGAAGCACTCCTGATGGTCTAATACATATACTTCTTCATCACGATTATAAAGTAAAACTCTCCACTACAATTATATTCTAAATTAATTAACCTTTTAATGTAAATATTGATAACATCAAATAATATCATATTTATACACTTATTATCCCTATATTTATATATACTTTTATTGCATTTCTATTGATTTTGGTACTTAATTCTTTCATATTTACAATTTAGGTATAATATACGAGGATTAAAGAAAAGGAACGAAAAATGAGCTAAGATGAAGAAAAAACTAAGAAGAAATGAAGACTTGAAGAAAAGAAGACCCAAACATGAAGACCTGAACCATATAATTGAAAAATGGGCCAAGAAAAGAGTGAAGATCTGAAGTTGCAAAGAAGATAGCCCAGAATTAGGCCTGACCCGATTATGGAACATTCTGGAATTCAAGCCCAACCGGTTGTTGGATTAACCAACCTGCGGTTGAATATTATAATGTTAAGTCGGTTACCAGACTCGGACGTTGGCTTGGAGAGCAAGACTCCAATCGGCGGTTGGATAACCCAATCGGCAGTTGGACTGGCGGTTCTAAAAACTATAAATAGAGGCTACGGTTTAGGTTAAACCATATACAAATTTTAGAGGTAAAAGTCGATTATTAGGGTTAAGGAACGACTTTAAGTCGAATTTGGAGGCTAGGAGGCTAGGGATTGAAGACCTTCAAACCTAACGAAGGGTAATTCAATATCTTCGATTTGTATTCTAAGTCCTTTTACTTGATAAATGACTGTTTACTTGTATTTGGAATCTTGTTTATATTATCAATGATTATTGATTATTTCTTTAACATATTTGTTTAGATGAATAATGTTTGTATAATTATTTGATTATATGTTTATGTTAATTGATTCTATGAATGTTTACTTAAGGTTATATCTATATTAATTATATGATTATGATATTCTTGACAAGAGAACTTTTGCTTGATATTGATTAATTATTTAGGTTAACGTTCTAATTATACCTAGATAAACGAGAACTTGGTGATAGGTTATAATTATTACTATTAAACTATAATTAATTAGGTAATAACATTCGAGACCTTGAAGTTAGTTAACCTTAGTAATACGTTGAAGAGCTTAATCTTAGGATACTAAGCTTGACCAAGGCCTTTATCTACTTTTATATTTCAACGTAGACCAATTGGCTGACAAAGATAAACATATAGGAGAATAATAATACAACATAGCTAGTCTAGATAAAATATATCTTCTATCTACCTTATTCAGCTTAAATAATTCTTTAATACTTTAATTGTTTTGTATATCCTAGTTCGATATCAAAAGTAAATATAAATATATATTCATACGGAATTAAAACGTACCCCCCTTATCTGTAAACATAATTGTAATTAATTGTAATTGTAATATTAATTGTGGAATAAATTAATTATTTTAATAAACGTTCCCTGTGTTCGATACCTGGACCTACTAGTAAAAGCTATACTATACGAACAGGTTATTCTTGCCTGAATTGTGTGATAAAGTATTATTTAGTATTTTTTTTATTTTAAAACTTGTTACGAATTTATTTGCATATACTTCACGCACATCAAGTTTCTGGCGCCGCTGCCGGGGACACTTAACCGGTTGGACTTTTTTTCTGCCAGGGAGCGGTAATTTAAAATTTTTAATTTTTCCCTGTTAAAATATAAATTTTTGTATAATTAAGTCAATCGAAAAATCGGCTCACCCATTGAGAGTACTGACAAAAACAAAGGTATAAGGAGATTTAAGCCCTGCTTCCATTAAGAAGTAAGGTGCTTCTCGAAAGAGGTAGGTTTTTAATAAGCTTCGCGCTGACCTACTTATCCGCTTTTGTGTATTATCATTGGAGCTACCGAGGACTTTTGACTAACTTTGTAAAACAAACTATAATTGTAAATCTTTAACTTAAGCTAATTACTTGTATATGTAATAACTAACTAACTTACATTACTAATTAATATATGATTCGCGGTTTATGGGTTGGGTATTCTTTATCAATTATTCAATTTTGAATGTGTTTTATTATTGAATTATGTTTTTAGTCTACTACAACCTAATCATGAACTACATTTGCATTTACTAATCTACTAATATTGAGGATCCATCATTTTTTTTTTAGTTAGATTTTATTTTCTTTTCTTTTCTACTCTTTTTCTTTTTCTTTTTAGTTTTACAGGTATGTACCAAATCATGAATAATATACCTGTGATTTTTCAAAATTCGAGAAATTATCATATGAACGAAGATATTGCTAACATGACGATTGAGGAGTACATGAATAGATTTTCAGATGACATTTTCACAAGTTTATCTCATCCATCGATTGTGAAAGCTAAGCAATCTATGGGGACGTCAAGTAAAGAAATGGAAGAACCCGAAGCTATTGGCCACAGTCAAGGAGATTCCATTCAACAACTTGAGAAAATGATTCAAACAGAAAAGTGCTATCAATTATCTAATTCCTTATTTTCTAATGATATTTCTAGTAAATTTAATCAGGTAGCAGAAAAAGAAGTCGAATGTTCAATATTGCCTAATCAAGATTATCAAGATTCTGATGAGGAATTGCTCTCGTTAATCAATTGTAATGGCGAGGAAATCCTTGAATTGAAAAACCAATATGGGGTTATGACTGAAAAAGAATTACTAGCCACCGTGGATCCAGCTATTAATGAGAGTTCGTCATTTCATTCGGAGGTGAACCAACAGAAAATGGGTAATCAAGTAAGAGTTGGAGAAGAAACCGAAAACAGAATTTGCGGTAATTAGATATCAAACAACAGTTGGATTACAACAAAGTCGACAGTCGAAATCCAAACGGTGGTTGAGTCGACACAACCAACGGTTGTAGTGTCTATCAGCACAAGTTCACTGTTTTAACAATATGAAGATCCTTTTTGGCAATTCGAGCGGAAAGAAAATTTCTCGCAATTTTTGGAAAATCATGGAGCATCTCAGAATGGACAATTACCTGCTATAAACGATAAGTATCTTCGTACTTTAATTTTAATAAATTTACATTTAAATGATATTTATCGATATTACCATTCATGCTTTACGCTAAGTGTGGGGAAAATCACTAGATTTTTAGGTAAGTAAGGTTGGAGTCAAGCTAGTGACTCGAACGAAAACAAGCGCTTCTCGGGAGGCAACCCGTGCTTGTACATTAGGTTGTATTTTTAATTCGTAGGTAGTTTTATTATAATTTTTAGGTATTTTATTTTTAGTTTTTACTTTTTAAGTTTGTTCTTAAGGATAGGAATAAGAAACCACAATTACTAGAAAACACTACTGGAATTCAGGTACGCAAATTATATTAAATAAGGTTAAATAAACAAAATAAGATATAAAAGTCGATATTTTGGAAAACTACTGCTAGCAACCAACCGGCAGTTGACATAGTTAACCGGCGGTTGGGAGGGTGGCTCAAAATTTTGGCTAAATTGTTTTTAATTGGGATGATACATATGGACTTTTAAACTAAAAAAAAAAAAAAAAAATGGCTACAATTATTTGAGCCTATTTTAATGTAATGGATTTGTCAACAGTTGGGGTTTAAACGATGAAGATTTGGACCAACTAAGAATTGGGCCATACATAATATTTTGATTAAACAATAGGCTAAAATGATTTTTATATTTTTAAACTGATGGATTTAATTTTTAACTAAGCTTATTATTTTGGGTTTTTATACATAAAATGATTTTGATTTTTTTTAAGTTGGACTTATTAAATAGTTAGACTCTTAACAAATTGGGAGCTTTAGTATGATTATGAGATGTTAGGATTTAAGTTTATTGGAATTAACATACTTGGATCTTTAAACACATTAAGAGATAAATTATGAATTTTTAGTTGAGGATCCAGATCATGATTAGACTTTATATTAGGCTATTTAGTTTTAAGCACTAGATGATTAAATTCAAAATTTATAGCTTAAAGGATATTGGGCTATAAAATAGAGATGCTTATACACTAATAGTTAATACGTAAGTTATATAGGCCATTAAAATTACAATATATAGACTGTTTAGTGGTTAATGATTTGGGACGAATATGGAGGTATCTAACCAACGGTTGATTATCTCAACCGGCGGTTGGCTTTATTTGAGGATAACCTGACGAACAACAATGGTTTCAATATTTATTACGCAACTAGCATAAGCAGAATGATGATAGTGACAGTATTTAGTAGCATACGGTTATGTGTTTCTTTCCTATTTTTAATATTTTTTGTTCTTACTTTTGTTTTTATTTAGATTATTTTAGTTTTTATTTTTTATATTATTTGGTACGTTTAATTTGTTTGCTTGTTTACATTAATTAGAATATATTTGCTACTTTTTGGAGTTGGCAACCATTTTAGCTGAAATTGGAATATTTGGAAAATTATGAACTTTGTGGGTGTGTTCCCTGGAAACCCTCACGAGACTATAACTCGTCCACGTGGGATACCGAGGGGTTCAAAGGCTTATTGCATATGCTAAATGCAATCGTGATTAACTACGAAAGTGTGGATGTTGTATATTATTTTTCAACAAGGAGACAATCAAGATATTTTCTACTAGCCGATGAAGAAATATTTTTTTCGACAAATCAGAGGAGTTTTTCGTTCTATTTTTCTTTTTCTTTTCCCTTACTTACTATGTTTTATCATTAATATACAATGAGGACATTGTATAAATTAAGTGTGGGGATGGGGTTCGTAAGGAAAGAAAATTTCTTTAATTTTTCATTTAAGTTTTTATTTGTCTAAAAAAATTTAATAAAATTTATAAGTAAATAACTAGGTATTTATTAGTTGGAATTCTTTTATTAAAGTTTTTGTTTTATATTTAAAAGTTTAGACTTTAATGTGGATTAACTGTTTTATACATATAACGTAAAGCAACTTAATAATAAGTGATATATAGTTACATGATATGATGTACTAATAGGCAATCTATATGAAGATTTCTGAATTTTAATAAATTGATAAAATAACTTGAATATTATTTTATGGTACATAATATGATGTATGACATAAAAAGTCTTAATTCTTAGATTTATCATGCGATAATTTTATATGTCTTTATACTTATGTGAAAACATTTGGGGGTTTACTAATTGTTTCCTCTGTTGTACGAAAGTACAGACCTGGTCTCTAATTAGTATTCTTAAATAAAGCAAAAAGAAAGAAAAATCTTTCAGAAATAAATAAAAATTAAACTATGTCGCTTTGTTGTACGATTGTACAGACCTGTCACCGCTGGTTTGATTAAAAATAAAATTGCTTTACCTGAATCAAGTTATGTTGCTCTGTTGCATGAAAATGCAGACCTGTCACCAATGTCTTGATTCTTAAAAATGGATTTCATGTATTTATTTGGAATATAAAAGGAAATTATATAAATAAGTTTAAGAGTATATCATATATGGAAATCATAAGTAATGTACATACTAACAATAAAGGGCATATTCAGAGAAATGAGTATAGATTGTTTAAAGTGGACAATCATATTAGTAATCATTTATGAGCTATATGTTACACGAATAATAATAATTTTTATTTGTAAATTATAGTTATCCATGTTAATTAAATTGTTAAAATATTTAATTTATGAAATAGATTTTAATTTAAGTATTCTGATTCTTAAATATTAGTTTGATGCTTATCAATTTTTATTAAGATATTCTACTTGAGGACAAGCAGAACTTAAGTGTGGGGATATTTGATAACATATTATAATATCATATTTATAACACCCGCTAAATACAAGGACTTTTTTTTTTTTTTTTTTTTTTAAACATATCGGAAGCGCATGATTAATAGAAACCAGTGGATTGCATACATACATTTCAAATAGCAATCCACTTATATACAAACCTTTAAAACTAGATTATTCTAATCATTACACACATTAAGTTTAGGTGTTATAGAAATCCCAATGTGTTGTTAAATCATTAACGTATTATCCATTTCAGAGTGAGCCTGTCAAACATTCCATTCCATATGTACTTCTTGCCCACCCACATACAGAAGTAAACCTGCAAGAAGTAATGAGGGGTTAGCACGAAGCTAAGTGAATAGATCCCAAACTATCAATCTAACTCAGCTTAACACATGCCTATAACCAAGCAATGCACAAGCAACATAGAAGGATCGGTGGTCCTTGAGGTACCCTCATGCCGCGGATGGTTCCCCAAGTAACACTTAAAACCAACTGACGGCCAAATCAGAGGTTAAACCGATAGTTTGGTACTATTACTACACACGACGCAATTTCAGTGTCCAACACATGTACAAGGCACTTGCGAAGTCCTAGTAATAGTATCCAAACCCAACACATTAGTTGACCCCCACCAAATCAAATAGTCCACAACTATCATAGCACAATGGACGCCAATAATCAATTAAGGTTTAGCCAACATGCCAATATAATATTAATGCAATCATTGCAATAAACCAAGTTTACCCGTTGTAACCATGTTGTTACAACTAACTTAGACTGAAAGTCCAAGATCCACTCACCGACAATCATAGTCGTCCACTCAGTAGTCTAATGTCACTGAGTCTTCTCCACATCTGAGAATACAATAACACAACACAAGTTAGTCTCTTGTATCGAATCTATATAACATCATTCCAACATTACAAATATCCACCTTTACAATCACTTATCAAGTTTATGCTCATTATACTCATAACCTCATTTAATCAACTTTCATTATTACCATTAACATGATTAAACCGTTAACCGGATTATTTCCATCAAATATTACTAATTCATTCAAAACCCCAACACAAGGTTTAATGAATATTTAATCCACTTAGTTACCACTTTACTCATAGATTCCCAATCAAGTGTTCCAATTAACCATTAACCTCTTTTCATCATATAACACATCATAATCATTAATTCTCTACAACACCTCATGATCACTCAATCAAATTCTCTAATTTCAAGTTAGTACTTATGTTATAATCATAAATTAGGTACTAATTGACAACCATAACATAACCAAAAGCCTCAATTCATGTTTATCATGCAAATTCCATCAATTACCCAAAACCCATTTTGATCACAACTTATGTAATATGATTAATCCAATTTTAGGTTAGGGTTTCACCTATAATCATAAAATTAACCTTAACTAACAACCATACAAGCATTATAAGCTTTAACTTCAAGTTAATCATTATAATTTCATCCTAAACCACAAGAACCCTAATTCCAACTTACAACTTACAACTTACAAGTTGAATCATGTTACCTCTCATCATGTATGAGTTTAACTAACATCAATTTAACAACTTCAAGCCTTAATTTCGGATTATAATCTATAACCCACAAAACCCCAAATTTTAGATTTATGAAAATCAAGAAATCAAGACTTACATGATGGTTAGAAGGATTAGAGGATGATAATCTTCAAGCTAGAAGCTTGAATTCGAATTTGTGTTCTTCAATTTGATGATTTCATCAAGTTTTTGGATTGATTAGGGTTTGTGTGTGTGAATCGTATGTACGTATGCATATGTGGGAATTAAAACCGACCCATCAAATAATATACCATATAAATGCTAATTTTCATTCCCCGTATTTATTATTGTCTGGAACTTAAAAACCATTTGCGGGGAAATACCATTTTATTTTACCGTCAACTAAATAAATTTAAAACAAACAATATTTCACTAACCACAATAATTCCTGAGGCTTATTGACCTATTAAATTTACAATCAAACACATATAACAAATTTAAATCGTATTTAAATTTACAGGAATACCTATTACTCCTAGGCCCAATTTGAGGATGTTACAATATTTATACACTTATTATCCCTATATTTATATATACTTTTATTGCATTTCTATTGATTTTGAACTTAATTCTTTCATATTTGTAATTTAGGTATAATATACGAGGATTAAAGAAAAGGAACGAAAAAGGAGCTAAAATGAAGAAAAACTAAGAAGAAATGAAGACTTGAAGAAAAGAAGACCCAAACATGAAGACTTGAACCATATAATTGAAGAATGGGCCAAGAAAAGAGTGAAGATCTGAAGTTGCAAAGAAGATAGCCCAGAATTAGGCCTGGCCCGATTATGGAACATTCTGGAATTCAAGCCCAACCGGCGGTTGGATTAACCAACCGGCGGTTGAATATTATAATGTTAAGTCGGTCACCAGACGCGGAAGTTAGCTTGGGCGGTTGGATGACCCAATCGGCGGTTGGACTGGCGGTTCTAAAAACTTTAAATAGAGGCTACGGTTTAGGTTAAACCATATACGAATTTTAGAGGTAAAAGTCGATTATTAGGGTTAAGGAACGACTTTAAGTCGAATTTGGAGGCTAGGAGGCTAGGGATTGAAGACCTTCAAACCTAACGAAGGGTAATTCAATATCTTTGGTTTGTATTCTAAGTCCTTTTACTTGATAAATGATTGTTTACTTGTATTTGGAATCTTGTTTATAATATCAATGATTATTGATTATTTCTTTAACTTATTTGTTTAGATGAATAATGTTTGTATGATTATTTGATTATATGTTTATGTTAATTGATTCTATGAATGTTTACTCAAGGTTATATCTATATTAATTATATGATTATGATATTCTTGACAAGAGAACTTTTGCTTGATATTGATTAATAATTTAGGTTAATGTTCTAATTATACCTAGATAAACGAGAACTTGGTGATAGGTCATAATTATTAATATTAAACTATAATTAATTAGGTAATAACATTCGAGACCTTAAAGTTAGTTAATCTTAATAATACGTTGAAGAGCTTAATCTTAGGATACTGAGCTTGACCAAGGCCTTTATCTACTTTTATATTTCAACGTAGACCAATTGGCTGACAAAGATAAACATATAGGAGAATAATAATACAACATAGCTAGTCTAGATAAAATATATCTTCTATCTACCTTATTCAGCTTAAATAATTCTTTAATACTTTAATTGTTTTGTATATCCTAGTTCGATATCAAAAGTATATATAAATATATATTCTTAAGGAATTAAAACGTACCCCCCTTATCTGTAAAATTAATTGTAATTAATTGTAATTGTAATATTAATTGTGGAATAAATTAATTATATTAATAAACGTTCCCTGTGTTCGATACCTGAACTTACTTGTAAAAGCTATATTATACGAACAGGTCATTCTTGCCTGAATTGTGTGATAAAGTATTATTTAGTATTTCTTTATTTTAAAACTTGTTAAAATTTATTTGAATATACTTCACGCACATCAAATATGTTATTTGAGGTATTTATACAAATACGTACAAATTATTTGCAGATATTTATTGGCTTTATTTTTAATTTTATACAATTAATTTCCATATATTCAACCTATTAGTAGAATCATTTGTATTAAAATTTTGGTTCTCATATTTTTGTTTAACAGCTTATTTCCATATTTTAGCTTCTTGAAAAGTGAAAATGTGAAATCGTGTATGTAAACAATAATGTGATTTTGACTTTTTAGAGGGATAAAATAGTAATCTCCCATATTCCTTTATGTAAGTTTTTAAGGAGAAATTGGAAATGATTTATATAAGAGTAAAGATTAATTTAATCAAAAGAAGAAGTTACATCATATCGTTAGCAGAAAAAACATATCTTAAAGTTCAATGTTCATACTTACCGATAGAAGAACTAACTTTATCGACCAGCCTCTCCAACAAGCTCCGAGAAAGATATAAAGTCAAATCCGTACTACCATCCTTCAAAGTCATCACAGGTTCTAACAGCAGTGTCAGAACAGAATTTCAACTTATACAAACACTTCAAAAGATGAAATCATGACTTATTTACAACAACCATAATCCCCATAATTGTTAGAGCTCTGCCTTCGAGAAGCAAATTTTCAAGCTGCGAGATCAATGTCTTTTAAACAGTTGTCAAAATCTTATCTCCCAGAAAATAACAATGATAAGAATAACAAAAAAAAAATTGGTCATACAATCTTTTATTTATTTAAGAAGGAAGCATATACAATCAGCTTACTAGCTTGTCTCTATCTCAAGTTCTTTCACTAAGATATGGAAATGAAAGGCTTCTAAACAAAATGACACACCATATGTGGTATTTATACTTAACCACTTAACCTATTGCAAAACTTAAGTTTCGCAACACTACAGAGTGTCGCAATTCCCTAATCAATCTAAACTAAGTATTCTATACAAACTATTGTCAAAAAATGTTGATTTGGCATCAACATACTTTCCCTTGACAATAGCTTGTATTCTATACAAACTATTGTCACAAAATGTTTATTTTGTATCAACAAACTCCCCCTTGATAACATCTTGTATAAGTTTTTGAATCTTCAACTTTAGCTTGATTGACGAGCATGATGAAAGAGAATTACTTTCTAGTATCCTTCACAAATAAAATCTGACTGTTCATTATTTTGATAATCATCAGAATACATTACTCCCCCTGAACAGCAGATTTGTCTCCTTGGTCTTGTAACAATTAAGCAGCAACAACTTTAGGAACCTATCTGAGCACGGTTCCAACAGGCTTTGCAAGTCTTGACAGCCATCGATAAGTTGTGTCTAAATAATCTAAGGACATCGAATTCCATGTAGATGTAAAACGCGGTGTTTCATATCTAAATTGTTGTCGTGGAATTGATGGTGAAGGAGTTCTCCTTGGGGAGAAAGGAACAAAATCTTTTAGTTTATTTTGCACCACACGATGACATCGTGGTGGTGCTAATGCAAACAACTGTGCACGTGTGTATGCACAAGATTTTGTTTATCTTGATTCCGGTAATTGTGTCGATTTGAAAGCTCTTTTTGTCTTCTGTTGTCTTGAAACCGACTTTTTAGCATGTTGAGAATAACCAGAATCACAGCAATCAACCGTATGATGTTTACGTCGTTTGGTTGATTGCGATTGTTCAGAATACTTCTTATTCTTTTGAAAAGAATAATTAGTAAATTGTGAAAAAAAAATTCTCACACGAAGATTTACTTGCGTAAATCTTTTTCACAACCTTTTCAGATTGTTTTGTTGAGTGAAACTCATGAGAGAGTTGGTTACGAAGATCTTGAATAGTCTTCAAAGCAAGACCATGATCTTCTTGTAGCTTGATTAGCCCCGTTTGTTGATTCTCAAGATGATTATGATGAAATTTATGAAGACTTCTCAAGAAAGATTAAAAATGTTTTAAGAGGTACAGACAACAAGAACTTTCAGAAAGTGGATCTGGTAAATGAATTGTAATATCTTTTTATTGTTATTTTAATATAATTGTTCATTGTGTATCATTATTATTAAATTCATACTTATTGCTATTTAAAACAGGTTTTTTTCCCCGATACTTACATATATTGAGGAAAACAACCGTGAACATATCTACGTCATCTGCTACAACTTGAAAAAACTGGAGATACACATAAATGATAACAAACCTTCAGATGAGGAAAATGTGGAAAAAAGATATGGAAAAGTACCAGAAACTCTGGTAAGTACACAACACATGAACCTTTTATTTTATATTTTTACATCTGTATATACATAGTATAACATGTTTTCATTTTAATTTTTACAGATTAGTTTCTTTGTTAAATACTTAAATCTCAATAAGCATAATAATGGTTTAAAAGTTGGAAGTACGCCTCAAAAGATGCTTAAAATGATTTGGCAAACTACAACAAACTTTGTTGATAATACAATTTTTGCTCTGAGGCATATGGAGACTTACAAAGGGACTAGAGAAGTGGGTTTCAAGTCAAATTTCTTAAGTGAAGAAGAAAACCAATCAGAGCAACTGAATAATTTACGAGTCAAGTATCTAACAAAGATATTAACTTGTGATAACAACTTGAGAAAAAGTAAGTTACAGGATGACGTAAAGAGTTATGACAAGTTGCCAACATTAGAGAAGGAAAAGTTAAAGAAGGAAGTAGTTTCAAGAATTTCAAAATTACTGTATCAGTAGTTGTAAATATGTATTGCTTCAATTAGAATTTATTGTTTGTTATTGTAAAAATGATTGTGTGATACATCATAAATCTTATATTTGAGATAGTGATTGTAAACTATTGATACAAATAGAAAATTATGTTTATTCTAAAGACAACTTTTAATAATGGTTACAATGTTTGTGAGAAGAATAATAAAGTAATGTTTGAAAATGCATATGTTTATTGTGTATCAAATTTCAATTATTAAATATAAATAAACTATATTGTAAACATTGAACACCTAGGCATAGGGTTTACATGTACGCTTATTCTGTATCATTTGTGAAACTGTAACATACAAAATTTGAAATATGAAATACAGAAACAAAAGAATATTGAAATAATAAGAATACAAATCTTGAATTAATATAAAACTATATCATAACCCGCAAAATTTGCGGGCTAAAACATGTAAAATAATCAAAGTTAATTACTTCAATAAAAATGAATGAAAAACAACGAATGTTGATGTAATCTAATAAAGATGTTACACCAAGGTGGAAACCACAAATAAGTTAATTATAACGTGTATAAATCATAGATATATTGGCTTTTGAGTTTAGTAAAAGGAAGACCGGAAATGGCATTCATCTCCATTAAATATTTAGAATGCACGGCAAACATGAGTATATAGATGAGCTAAAGTAACATAATGTACGTTATCGAAAAACTATATCCAAAACACATCACACAATATTTTTGATAATATAACTAATACATCGTTCTTGCTAACTAAACCCATGATATTCCTCGTTTCTTCATGTATACTCTCATAAGAACTTTCTGACCCAGATGGGTCAAACAAATCCAATTGCCCATATTTCTAGATAGTCTTGTAACCTAATTGGACTTCCATTTTCCAGAAAATTCTTCAAACCATTGATAGACAACTGCATAACATATTTTGAATTTTGATGAACTCACCAATCATCATAACAACATAAAGTTCACTTTCCCTTTTTGACTTAGAAAAGTCAATCTCTTGACATACTTGTGCAGCTTCTTTACATCTTGAAATACTTGACTCGTAAATTGCTTCTACCCAAGTATCTTCCAATTTTCTGCTCACATTCCCAACAATTCCAGTGAATACCTTTCATCACCAAACTATTTATAATGACTTACTTGAATTGTAAGTGAAGGATCGTATGGTTAATCAAATCATCAGGAAAGTATAACATTACTTGTGAAGACATTCCTAAGGGTCCAACTCTCACAATATAAATAGTATCCTAAACTCATGCACGGAGTTAAAAATAAAGAAAGGGTTTGTTTCCTAAATATAGTGAAATTCTTGAGATAATAGGGAGGCATAGAATTATTTTTAAGTCTAAGGTTATTAGAGCGTCAGATCCTATCAAGAATAATTGAACAACGCCAATAAAAGACAAGTTTTGTGCAAAACAGAGATAAGTAATGATGAAGTAACTGTAGTTTGTTGGAATCCCTAATCTTGACTGATACATAAATATACTGCCAATATCCATTGTTAAATATAATAAGAAACTCATAAGAAATTATAAGCATATAACAAACCTACATAGACTCAATTGTTGAATAACGTTTTTGTAACTACAATTCTGATTTTGTACTTGGAGCTGTTTGATTTATGAGATCATCGTTCTGATCCTTCATCATCTTATGCTTTTGGGCAAGCATAAGAAAATACATATTGAGAGCATCACAATATATATACTTATTTCAAACTATCCAAAACTATAAGGCCTTCAATTCTGATTGTAGCACGAACGAAACTTTCCATGCCTTCTGAACTTCATTCTCAAACATCACACATTGATCATTTGCACCAGTGCTTGTTTTAGTCCCACAACTTCCTGCTCTTTAGATCTATAGTTTCTTTTTCTTTATCATAAAACTCATAACAACCGTCGTTAGCCTACATAATACAATGAAAATAAATCTTTCCAATGTAAATAAATAATTTCATTAAGAGACTTTGACAACTTACTAATTTAATGGTATCCCGGTTTCCTAGCCTGATGATAAACGCTCAAAAGTACTATATTTTAGTAGTATTTTACCCCTAATCTTGGATGTTTTTATTGCATTTAATTAAGATTATATATTGATTTCGTTCATATTTGCAATTAGGTGTGGAAATGAAGCGTTTATGGAAAAAGGAACGAAAAACAGTCGAATAATGATATAAAAGATGCATTTTTTAAAAGAATCGTGTGAGCCGAAGGAAATAACAAAGAAATGAAGAATCGGGCCATGAAGATGTTTTAATTCGGATTTAAGAAGCCCAAAAGGATAAGTGAAGAGGCCCACAAGATAAGTCCAAGCCCGCTAGGTCAAACCTCTGGAAATGAAGTTTAGCCGGCGGCTAAGCATGGTGACCGGCGGCTAAGTGCTAAACATGGAAGGCGGTGGCAACGCGGTTTGTTACCGTGTAAAGTTAAGGCTGACCGGCGGCTAAGGCTCTTGGCCGGCGGTCAAATGACCTGATTTTCAACTATAAAAGCCAGACCTTGGCAGACGTTTTATATACACTTTTACACATAATATACTTTGTAAATACGATTTTATTTCATTTTTAGGTTTAGGTTTTTATATTTTCGAGTCGTAGGTACATTTTGGAGGCACGAGAAGTGATGGTTGGATCCATTTCAACTAATCTTCGAGTGATTCGTCATTTGGTTTGAATCTTTTATTAAATATTATTGAAGAATTTAGTATTTAATATTATGATCTGTTCTTATTTGATGAATTGTTACATTTAGTTTTGTTTTAATAAATCTTAGATTATGATTATTGATTGATTTCATTTGCACGTTTGTTGAGTTATTTGGTTGAAGACTATTATGTTATTCGTGAATCCTTGTTTATTGGTGTTGTATTGATTGCTTGCTTAACGTGGTTATTAGGATCATTGAGATTGAGTTCCTTTGATAATAGTAATCATTGATAATTATGGACCTAGGTTTATAGTTATTGCTAAATACGTTGAGTCTGATAGGTTAAGAATTAGTAATCAATATCCCTAAGATGAACAAGACTAATAAGTAATTATTAGTAGGTATTGTTGAAGAATTCATACCACAGGATAATTATAATAGATCGTGAATCCTTAATGCATAATCTAGGGAGCACTCTAGATTATAGGAATTAGTTGGACCCGAAACGTTGGCTAGTTCACATTCAACTTAATTTCATTGAAGAATTTGGGTTAAGTTGATATAAAAGAAATCACAACTAGATAATTAACGTGTGAATGTGTCAGGATGTATGAATCTAAGGTGAATTATTACATGCTATATGTTCCTTCCATATTGTACATTAGAGTTTATTTTATTTTTAAGTTTTGTTTAGTTTTATTTAGTTTATTTTGATTTACTATTTTATGTTCGTACGGAACTAAAGCGTAACCCCCTATTCTGTAATTTTACAAGATTATTATTGCTTTTAATCCCTTTCCTAGTGTTCGACCTGGACTTATCATGAGCTATACTATTTCTGATTGGGTATTCTTGCCTGGTTGTGTGATAGTAGTAATTGATATTTCCCGTACTTTATAAATAATAAAACTAGACGCTGTCACGTCGACAACAACAAGTTTTTGGCGCCGCTGCCGGGGAAAGCGGTAATAAAAGGAATTTTAATCTTGTAAATCTTTGTACATTGTTGATTAATTGTTTGTGAATATTGTAATTAGTTATATATTTATTGTTATTGATCTAACGTTTGTATTTAGAAGTGTTTGATGTTTAGCAATTAATGAGTAAGCAATTGGAGGCGAAAGAAATGGTCAAGGAAATTACTAGCTTGAAGACTCTTTACCCCCGCTCAATTGATCAACTCATTTTAGAGGGGAGTGTTCTTGTTCCAATGTTCCATTTAAAATTATTTGACTAGTTGCTTATTCCATTTAGTTTGTAAATTATGTATTTGTTAATTTATATATTTAGTTTAGATTTAATTGAGTAGGTGTTTTAAATAAGTTTTTGTTAATGGGTATAATTTAAATTAGATTAAATTTTAATTTTTACTTTTTATTTATTTCTGTTATAGTAAAAAAATAAAAATAAAAAAAATAAAAAAGCTGAAAAAGGCGCGGGTCACAGAACCGGGTCGGGTCCAAACCTTTGGGTTCTGACCGCCGGCCTCCAGGTTTGATAAGCGGCTAAACCGCCCTGACGAATTAAAATCAGACCAACCCCATTTTCCTCTTCATTTTTCCCCCAAATCTCAAACTTTTCTCTCGGAAATAATTCGAAAAAACCCCCAAATCAACCAATTTTAACATTGATCTTTGTTATTCCTTTCAAGGTATGTAACTATCTTATATATGTTTGCTCTCATTTCATTTTTGCATTAATTTTTACTTAGGGCTTTCACATTTAGGGTTCTTGGCCAATACCCGAATTACTATCGTATTTTTGTGTGAATGCCTAGTAAATGATTAATGTTAGTTCGTATTTGCGGATTTGAGATGATTATGTGATAATGTGTTTGATAAGTTTAGTATTTTGTGATTATAATGAAAGAATGTGTGAATGAGTTTGATAAAAATTAGGGGTTTGCATGTAGAGAGTTTGTTTGGTTGTCGGATTCATGGGACATAGCGGTTTTGACCGCTGGTCAACTGTTCCGGTGGCCGGTCAACGCCGGCGACCGCCGGCCATGCTCTTTGGCAGGCGGCTAAAGGCTGTAGTGGGGCAGTTGACCATTTGGTGTGAATTTGTTTGACTTGTTGTATGTATTATGCTTATATGTTTATTCCTTTTATGTGTTTAACTTGTAATTAGCAAATGTTTTAGTAGATAAGTTTGTGTAACTTATATAATGGGTTGTTGTAAATAATTTTTGCCTTAATTTTTTATGTAGATATTATTATATAGAGTATTATTATGTAGATAATAAGTTATGTAACTTTGATACAATTATATTAAGTTTGTATAAGTATAACTTCAGTAATTTAAACTAACTTGTTTAAGTTCACGATAGTTAGTTATAATTTTTGTACAAATTATTTTTATGTAGCCTTTTGTTTAATTTGTATTTAATTTATATTATTAATGTTTATAGATTTGTTTGTACAGATGGAGTATGATATGCGTGTAGATAGGGGCGCAGCTGTTGTTGCTAACCCGATTATTCGCACTCACCCTATTCTTCAGTTTATGCACCCTACTATATCGCCAGGTGACCGAGCTAGAATCCAGAATAGATTACAAGCCAACATTGATCAGGAAATCGTAGCTTCAGAGGTGTTAGATTGGGATACTATGGAAATGGTGATTAATCCCGATAATCATGATACAGGTATTCAGTATTTACACCGACTATTATCAGTTGATTATTTGTTGGATGATGGTAGTGTTGGTTTTACTTCTCTTGCTTGGGAGAGATTATTTGGTATACATGAGATTATTTTCAAGGAGTTGGTTGTTGAGTTCTATAGCACAGTTAGGTTTGATATATCATCTGAGGATGTGTTGGAGCATACTCTGACCTTTATGCTTGGTGGTGAGCCACGGCATTTGGACTTGATTCAGTTTGCACAGGCCATTGGGTTGTATACTATTGATGAGGAGGCTAATCCTCATTTTAGGGATTTTCTGAGTGCTGCGCGTACCAATAGGTACGATGATCTGGAGGTTGCTGCAGGTTGGGTAGATATAGCCAATGGAGAGTTTGGTACACGAGGTCCTTCGGATGTGTTAGTAAGGATCCCGGCACATAAGCTTATTCATAGGATGTTATGTAACACCCGCATAATTAGGATAATTAATTATGCCTAATTGTTTGTAACTAGTTGTAATTAGTATGTAATAGGACTAATTACAGGCTCTATTTGTATATATATAAGGTGAATTATATATATATGTGTGTATACTTACGCGATTTGGATGAATCGTGCAAATTAACCGGACAGAGTCCGACACAGTTTACTTGGACGTTGGTGACAGAAATTTTCTTAAATAATGAGAACGTATTTTGTTATATAAAATACGCAACCGAACGAGCATCATTTATATATTATCGTGACGACATTTTAACTAACGCAACAAAACGTAATAAACGCGACTTAAATAATTAAAATAGTGCGACAAATGTTTTACTATTAATTCCAAAGTATTTTTATTTAAATACTTTAATTACATTTTAAGAATATAAACGTTTGACTAAATATTAAAATTTAGTGATTAACCGATTAGGACACGGAGTAAATACCGCGTTTTGGGGAGTATTTTCCCCCTCCTTCCTTGTGGGATCAGCCAAACCCCACTCCCACCCCAACTTCTCTCTTTCATTTTCATTCCAACAAAACACTCACATTCTCAAAAACTCTCTCAACCACCAATCTGCACCCAATTTTCGGAATCCAAACCGACACCCGAAATTCACATATTCGGAATCACCATCACGAGTGGAGCAAGAATATCAAGATCGTTTTCATCATTTCATCCTCCATTTGGCTCGATTTGCAAAAGTAAGAAAATCCTAAAATCTTAGATCTATTCAATTTGGTGTAATGTTTTGATGTTTTGATGTGTACACAACTTAGATATAACCTAATACATGAATAATACACGATTTTATAGCTCAAAAATGGGTTAGATTTGCGTTTTTGGTCGAAAATTCTTGAAACCCGTAAGTTTCTGGGCTGGTGTTCATCCATGCGACACAAGCATTGTGTCGCATGTTGTGTCGTATTATAGCCTTTATGTCGCATACCCCATACGACACAATCACTATGTCGCTGTTGAATCAGCATTTCGCATCCATGCGACACAACCCTAGTGTCGTATGGACTTTGTGTCGCATCCTTCATGCGACACAATCCTTGTGTCGCATGACAACTTTAGTGTCGCATTTTGTGTCGCAAAACACAGCAGATTTACAAATTTAATTCCAAGTTAAGTGTTATACATTTCGGACTTCAAACGACTATACGATATAACATCTAAGGTACATTGAAACATGTTTTTCAAGCACAACAATTCAAACTAGTATATAACTGTCGAGATTAACGTTTCAACTAAGTCACCAACGGGCCCAAACATGTTTTACAAACAAACGAACAATTACAAACATACGAACAAACATTGGCTATACTAGTTGTGTACAACTAAACGAAACGACTCGTGAGACGCATACTTACATAACTTCATATGAATAGGCATTTGAAGGTTACGGGTTCGGAGAACCTACTTGCTATATTTACTACTTGCTATTTGCTACGGCATATTACCAGACTCAGGTGAGTCTTACGGCCCCACTTTTATTGCTTTATCTTATTGGGGGAGATACATGCTACTGATTTTTCTTGAACACAAGTACTAAACTGTTTACTATACCAAACGGAATTGCATGAGTTTACTTACAAACAGAAGTCTCTCCATCATATATCGTTAGTTATGGACTTAAGCGCGAACAGTAGTTAATGGATCCATTAGGGAAATGACCCTCCCCACCCGGGGCAGTAGCGCTGCCACGTACCGATTTACACGTATAAACGGGTGACAACTTATTCGTTACGGATGCTTGCTCAATTACGAGCATGTCACGGGAGCAAAGTTATTATTTACGGGTTAAGCTTCGATTATGAGCCTCATGGCAACGGTATAAACTTATTTATTTACATTTGCTGGATTGCAAATACTGATTTTACGATTGCTGGATTGCAATGGCTGATTTTACGCCTACGGGCACTACTAATGAAATCTCGTGTTCAAAGCCGATATTATTTACAAACCTGTGAGATTCACCAACCTTTTGGTTGACACTTTTTAGCATGTTTTCTCAGGTACCCGGATGGAGTAGGATTACTCCAGGATTTTAGCTAGAGTCGCATGATTCCAACACAACTGCATTAACGGAGATTCTTAGCATTATCTTTTGTATATTATGATTATGTAATAGAATCTCCCGCTACACGCGCGGACTCTAGGGAAACTACATTTTTGTATACGAAAACACTAAGTTTTCAAACAATATATCTATGGAATGTAACCAATTTACAAACGTTGCATATAGATGTCGTTTACTTTATCTTTGTGCTGTGATATTTGATTAGTAACACCCCAAACTATGCTTCCGCAGAACAGTGAATTTCGGGGGTGTTACAGATTGGTATCAGAGCCTAAGGTTATAGTGAACTAGGTTGCATTTAGTGGGCCTAGACTATGACCGTTAGGCAGTATTCTCTTATTAGACATGACTGGTTCGGGAATTACAGCATACGACTTTAATTTAACATAGCCTGATCAACTATGTACAATTAAGGAAAGATGATGTAAGGTCTGAAATGATTATGTTGAACGGGAATACGTTAGTAGACTCTGACCACGAGAGAACCGGACCATTACTTGATACGTGCTAGACACTAGGCTGGATATGATATGTGTATATATATATTAGCCTCGTCATGATTACACTCTGCCACAGGATGGCAAACACACCACTTAATCCGTCACACTCTCACTCACATGGGTCACGGAACCCACGAGTAGCCAGGAGGAACACAAGATCACCTCGAAACAGCCTTTATCCTGTACATAACTCTCAGAACTCAGCACATCTCACGTTGCCCATATTGGCTACCCAATTCCGCCGTCAGGAACAAAGACTCGAAAATCTTGAACTGGAACAACACCGAATGATCTACTCTATAAACTAGTCGGATGTAACAATTCCCGACACCTTTCGTAATATCTCTGTAGGATGTAACCTTTGAACCCACATTATCTATCAAACTTTCCTTGCTATTTCAACTCACATAAATTGTCATTTTCCATGTTGATGTTATGTATTGCTGCTTATATACATGTACATCTGTGACCATTACAATTTCCTACAAAATCTCATGTATCTTCATTTCTTTTATTGAAGAATCATGCCGCCAAAGTCAAGACCATACACAGATGCCCAGATTACCTCCCTTATAACCCAGGCTGTTACTGAAGCCTTGGCTCGGAATACTCCACCAAATTCTTCAAGAAACAGCGATGCCGCTGAAACCTCTGCTGCTAAACCTTGTTCTTACAAGGACTTCCAGAACTGCAAACCTCTAAACTTTGCAGGTACTGAGGGAGCTATCGGTCTAGTACGCTGGATCGAGAAAGTTGAGTCTGTATTTCTGATCTGCAACTGTGCGGAGGGAGATAAGGTTAAGTTCTCCGTTAGTACCTTTACTGACACCGCACTCACCTGGTGGAACACTTACGCCCAGACTGTGAGTGTCGCTACTGCTTACCAACTCCCGTGGGAGGAGTTGAAGAAGATGTTGAGGGGCGAGTATTGCCCCAGGGATGAATTGAAACAACTAGAAGTGGAATTCTGGAACCACAAGATGCAGGGTGATGACATCACCGGATACACAAACCGTTTCCACCAACTGGCACTTCTGTGCCCAACCATGGTCGATCCTGAGTACAAGAGGATCGAGAAATTTGTTGATGGTCTTCCTGAGAGACTCCAAGACCTGGTAACTTCTTCCAAACCGGGTACTATTCAGAGCGCCATCCGTATGGCCCATGAACTAACGGCAAATTCTGTCCGCCGTGGCACCACTTCAACCCCATCTGCAAACAACAAACGCAAGTGGGAAGGAAATCCCAACACATCCAACCAAACCTCCAACAAAAAGCCTGAGTACATTAAGGCTTATACATCTGGAACTTCGGAGAAGAAAGGGTACAGCGGGAGCAGACCCTACTGTCCCAAATGCAACCGCCACCATGACGGTTCTTACCCTTGCACCAACTGCAAACGGTTCGGGCATCTAGCCAAGGATTGCCGGACCAACATTTCTACCCCCAACACCGATGCACCAAAGGCCTGCTTTGGGTGCGGAAATTCAGGGCACTTCAAGAGAGATTGCCCAAAGCTGAAAAACAACAACAACAACCCTGCTCGCGGTAGAGCTTTCGTTATCAAGGCTGGGGAAGCCAGACAAGACCCGAACGTCGTGACGGGTACGTTCCTTCTCAACGACATTACTGCTTCTGTGTTATTTGATACCGGTGCCGATAGAAGCTTCATTTCTGAGAAATTTAGCCCTTTACTTGATATAACTCCCACTGCCTTAGATGCTAAATACATTGTTGAATTAGCTAACGGCAAACTGATTGAGACTGATAGCATCATACACAACTGTACACTTAACCTCACGAACGAAACGTTTCCCATTGATTTAATTCCTGTCGAGATCGGCAGCTTCGATGTTATTGTCGGTATGGATTGGCTATCCAAACACCGAGCTGAAATCATCTGTCATGACAAACTCGTTCGCATACCTCTTGTCTCCGGTGGAACCTTAGTCCTACAAGGGGAGACCGGTAGACGGAATCTGAATATTGTATCCTGTCTGAAAACGAGAAAATACCTACGAAAAGGGTATCAAGCCATCCTCGCACATGTAACGGAGAAGAAGTCGGAGGAGAAGCGACTTGAGGATGTTCCGATCGTGCGGGATTTCCCGGAAGTCTTTCCTGAAGACTTGCCCGGACTTCCGCCACCTAGACAAGTTGAATTCCAAATTGAACTTGTGCCCGGAGCTGCACCCGTGGCACGAGCCCCTTACCGTTTAGCACCATCCGAAATGCAGGAGTTGTCTAACCAACTACAAGAACTCCTGGACAGAGGATTCATTCGACCAAGTTCCTCGCCTTGGGGAGCTCCGGTCTTATTTGTGAAAAAGAAAGATGGATCTTTCCGCATGTGTATCGATTACCGAGAGCTGAATAAGCTAACCATAAAGAATCGGTACCCACTTCCTAGAATTGACGATCTGTTTGACCAACTCCAGGGATCGAGTGTTTACTCAAAGATTGATCTACGGTCGGGTTATCATCAACTCCGAGTCCGTGACAATGATATCCCAAAGACAGCTTTCCGAACTCGTTATGGGCATTATGAATTCCAAGTGATGCCATTCGGGTTGACCAACGCACCGGCCGTATTCATGGACCTTATGAATCGGGTGTGCAAACCATATCTTGACAAATTCGTCATTGTGTTCATCGATGATATCCTGATTTACTCTCGAAACGAGCAGGAACATGCTCAACATCTGAAAACCATTCTAGGACTTCTGAAACACGAAGAGTTATATGCCAAATTCTCTAAGTGTGAGTTCTGGATTCGAACCGTTCAATTCCTCGGGCACGTGATTGACAGCCAAGGAATTCATGTTGATCCCGCCAAGATTGAAGCAATCAAGGGCTGGGAGTCACCGACCACTCCAACCGAAGTGAGACAATTCTTAGGTCTTGCTGGTTATTATCGCCGATTCATCGAAAACTTCTCAAGAATAGCTGTTCCCCTAACCACACTGACTCAGAAAGATAAGAAGTTCGACTGGACGGATAAACAAGAGTCAGCCTTCCAGCTATTGAAAAACAAACTTTGCAGTGCACCAATCTTGTCCTTACCCGAGGGCACCGACGATTTCGTAGTTTACTGCGACGCCTCACACCAAGGACTTGGTTGTGTGTTGATGCAACGGGAAAAAGTCATTGCCTATGCCTCACGACAACTGAAAATCCACGAGAAAAACTATACGACCCACGACCTCGAGTTAGGTGCTGTGGTCTTCGCATTGAAAATCTGGAGACATTATCTCTACGGTACGAAAAGCACTATCTTTACCGATCACAAAAGTCTCCAACACATATTCGATCAGAAAGATCTAAACATGAGACAACGTCGCTGGGTTGAGTTACTTAGTGACTACGACTGCGAGATCAAATACCATCCGGGCAAGGCTAACGTAGTGGCCGATGCCTTAAGCCGAAAAGAACGAGTGAAACCCCTTCGAGTCCGAGCACTTTCTATGACAATTCGTAACGAGCTTCCTGCTCAAATCCTTACCGCTCAACTTGAAGCACTCAACGATGAAAACTTGAAAAATGAAGCCTTGCGAGGCTTGGATAAACAATTCGAAATCAAACCCGATGGAACTCGATACTTCTCTAACCGGGTGTGGTTACCCAAATTCGGAAACTTGCGAGATTTGGTGATGGCTGAAGCTCACAAATCTCGATATTCTATACATCCTGGTTCTGACAAGATGTATCATGACGTCAAAGGGTTGTATTGGTGGCCTAACATGAAAGCTGACATCGCCTTGTACGTCAGTAAATGCCTAACCTGTTCCAAAGTAAAGACCGAACACCAAAGACCCTCTGGGTTGCTTCAACAACCTGAAATTCCTCAATGGAAATGGGAACAGATTTCCATGGACTTCATTACCAAACTACCGAAAACTTCGAGTGGTTGCGATACCATTTGGGTGATCGTGGACCGTCTCACGAAATCTGCTCATTTTCTGGCCATCAAGGAAACCGACAAGATGGAGCGTCTGACTCGCATCTATGTCAAAGAAATCATCTCGCGACACGGTGTACCTATCTCGATCATCTCGGATAGGGACAGCCGTTTTACTTCTAACTTTTGGCAATCGCTACAGAAATCTCTTGGTACTCGTCTGGATATGAGTACTGCTTATCACCCGCAAACCCATGGCCAAAGCGAGCGAACTATTCAAACACTTGAGGATATGCTACGAGCCTGCGTAGTTGACTTCGGTACTTCTTGGGAAAATCACTTACCGTTGTGCGAGTTTTCGTACAACAACAGTTACCATACCAGCATAAAGGCTGCACCCTTCGAGGCACTTTACGGACGTAAGTGCCGATCACCTATCTGTTGGACTGAGTTAGGAGAATCCCAACTCACGGGTCCAGAAATCATTCAAGAAACTACTGAGAAAATCGTTGGTAATCAAAACCGGCTGAAAGCCGCACGTGATCGTCAGAAAAGCTATGCTGACGTGAGACGCAAACACCTTGAGTTCCAGGTAGGAGACAAGGTACTTCTCAAAGTGGCACCGTGGAAAGGTGTTATTCGATTCGGGAAACGAGGCAAACTAAATCCTAGATACATCGGACCATTCGAAATCCTTGAAAGGATTGGTCCAGTGGCATATCGCCGGCAACTTCCGGCTGAACTTAGCAGCGTACACAACACATTCCACATTTCTAACTTGAAGAAATGTCTGTCTGACGAGACGCTGATTATACCGCTCGACGAAATTCAAATCGATGATAAACTTCATTTTGTCGAGGAACCTATGGAAATCATGGACCGTGAGGTCAAACGATTGAAACAGAGTCGTATTCCCATCGTAAAGGTTAGGTGGAATTCTAGGCGCGGCCCTGAGTTCACCTGGGAACGGGAAGACCAAATACGACAGAAATATCCACATCTCTTCCCAGATAACGCACCGTCCGTGCACTCAAGCTAATTTCGGGACGAAATTTCTTTAACAAGGGGAGAATGTAACACCCGCATAATTAGGATAATTAATTATGCCTAATTGTTTGTAACTAGTTGTAATTAGTATGTAATAGGACTAATTACAGGCTCTATTTGTATATATATAAGGTGAATTATATATATATGTGTGTATACTTACGCGATTTGGATGAATCGTGCAAATTAACCGGACAGAGTCCGACACAGTTTACTTGGACGTTGGTGACAGAAATTTTCTTAAATAATGAGAACGTATTTTGTTATATAAAATACGCAACCGAACGAGCATCATTTATATATTATCGTGACGACATTTTAACTAACGCAACAAAACGTAATAAACGCGACTTAAATAATTAAAATAGTGCGACAAATGTTTTACTATTAATTCCAAAGTATTTTTATTTAAATACTTTAATTACATTTTAAGAATATAAACGTTTGACTAAATATTAAAATTTAGTGATTAACCGATTAGGACACGGAGTAAATACCGCGTTTTGGGGAGTATTTTCCCCCTCCTTCCTTGTGGGATCAGCCAAACCCCACTCCCACCCCAACTTCTCTCTTTCATTTTCATTCCAACAAAACACTCACATTCTCAAAAACTCTCTCAACCACCAATCTGCACCCAATTTTCGGAATCCAAACCGACACCCGAAATTCACATATTCGGAATCACCATCACGAGTGGAGCAAGAATATCAAGATCGTTTTCATCATTTCATCCTCCATTTGGCTCGATTTGCAAAAGTAAGAAAATCCTAAAATCTTAGATCTATTCAATTTGGTGTAATGTTTTGATGTTTTGATGTGTACACAACTTAGATATAACCTAATACATGAATAATACACGATTTTATAGCTCAAAAATGGGTTAGATTTGCGTTTTTGGTCGAAAATTCTTGAAACCCGTAAGTTTCTGGGCTGGTGTTCATCCATGCGACACAAGCATTGTGTCGCATGTTGTGTCGTATTATAGCCTTTATGTCGCATACCCCATACGACACAATCACTATGTCGCTGTTGAATCAGCATTTCGCATACATGCGACACAACCCTAGTGTCGTATGGACTTTGTGTCGCATCCTTCATGCGACACAATCCTTGTGTCGCATGACAACTTTAGTGTCGCATTTTGTGTCGCAAAACACAGCAGATTTACAAATTTAATTCCAAGTTAAGTGTTATACATTTCGGACTTCAAACGACTATACGATATAACATCTAAGGTACATTGAAACATGTTTTTCAAGCACAACAATTCAAACTAGTATATAACTGTCGAGATTAACGTTTCAACTAAGTCACCAACGGGCCCAAACATGTTTTACAAACAAACGAACAATTACAAACATACGAACAAACATTGGCTATACTAGTTGTGTACAACTAAACGAAACGACTCGTGAGACGCATACTTACATAACTTCATATGAATAGGCATTTGAAGGTTACGGGTTCGGAGAACCTACTTGCTATATTTACTACTTGCTATTTGCTACGGCATATTACCAGACTCAGGTGAGTCTTACGGCCCCACTTTTATTGCTTTATCTTATTGGGGGAGATACATGCTACTGATTTTTCTTGAACACAAGTACTAAACTGTTTACTATACCAAACGGAATTGCATGAGTTTACTTACAAACAGAAGTCTCTCCATCATATATCGTTAGTTATGGACTTAAGCGCGAACAGTAGTTAATGGATCCATTAGGGAAATGACCCTCCCCACCCGAGGCAGTAGCGCTGCCACGTACCGATTTACACGTATAAACGGGTGACAACTTATTCGTTACGGATGCTTGCTCAATTACGAGCATGTCACGGGAGCAAAGTTATTATTTACGGGTTAAGCTTCGATTATGAGCCTCATGGCAACGGTATAAACTTATTTATTTACATTTGCTGGATTGCAAATACTGATTTTACGATTGCTGGATTGCAATGGCTGATTTTACGCCTACGGGCACTACTAATGAAATCTCGTGTTCAAAGCCGATATTATTTACAAACCTGTGAGATTCACCAACCTTTTGGTTGACACTTTTTAGCATGTTTTCTCAGGTACCCGGATGGAGTAGGATTACTCCAGGATTTTAGCTAGAGTCGCATGATTCCAACACAACTGCATTAACGGAGATTCTTAGCATTATCTTTTGTATATTATGATTATGTAATAGAATCTCCCGCTACACGCGCGGACTCTAGGGAAACTACATTTTTGTATACGAAAACACTAAGTTTTCAAACAATATATCTATGGAATGTAACCAATTTACAAACGTTGCATATAGATGTCGTTTACTTTATCTTTGTGCTGTGATATTTGATTAGTAACACCCCAAACTATGCTTCCGCAGAACAGTGAATTTCGGGGGTGTTACATGTTATCTCATTCGATATGTGCTAGGAAGACAGGTCACGAGAAGGTGCATAGGATTGATTTGTTTTATTTAAACTCTATTAGTCAGGGTAGGAGTGTGAATATCCCTTGGAGATTGGCTGATTGGATGACACATAGGGCTACAGGTACGAAGGCCTCGAGTGTTATTTGTGGTGGCCAGTATGTGACTAGATTGGCTAGGTGGTTTGGTGTTACACAGGAGATGTATCAGTCTTGTACTCCTGTTATTCCTGGTATGCAGTGGATGGGAGCTCACAAGCTCCTAGAGATTTCGATTATCATGAGACCTATGGAGGGAGATTTCTACCTTTGGACTCCACCATTGCTTGCAGGAGGTAGACGTGTGAGGAGACGCCGTGATGCACCGCCACAGGTTGAGATTGCACCCGAGGAGCAGCATGCAGATATTCCACCACAGCCATAGGTTCATCAGGGTCCAGTCTATGACATGTATCACTTACAGCAAGAGATTGGTAGGATGTATGATTTTCAGCAGCAGCAGTTCCAGCAGATGCAGACATATCAGCAGCAGCAGTTTGAGCAGATGCATCGCTATCAGGAGCAGAGGTATCAGGAACAGCAGCACCATTATCGTGAGCAGCAGAGACAGTTTGATTATTCTACTTCTTTGGTGCACCAGCTGTTTGATTACCATCAGCTTTCTTATGATCCATTTGTACCATCTGAGTATGGAGGACCATCCGGTGTTCGCAGAGATGGGGAGGATGGTGACAGTGAGTGATGTGGTTAGCTAGTATTTTTACTTCTATTTTATTTTTATTTTTATTTTATTTTCATTTTTATTTGTTGGATGACTGTACTAATATTTTAACTCTGTATTATTTTATTATGCTATGTTAGTTTATTTTTCAGGACTTAATTTATTTCTTGGTTTTATTGTTGAACTTTGTGGGTGTGTTCCCTGGAAACCCTCACGAGACTATAACTCGTCCACTTGGGATACCGAGGGGTTTAAAGGCTTGTTGCATATGCTAAATGCAATTGTGAGTAACTACGAAAGTGTGAGCTGCTGTATATTTCAAGTTGGAAGCATCGCTGAACCTTTTCACACATGATTTCAGGGGAGTTTTTCTGTTCTAAGTTCTTTTCTCTTTTTCCCGTTTTAGTATTTCGTTATTTGTACAATGAGGGCATTGTACATCTTAAAGTGGGGGATGGGAGAGAAAAGAAGTTAAGTTTCCACATTATTGTCCTATAATAAGTAGATTGTAAATTGATAAATAGTTATCTCATTAAGATGTGTAACTAAGAGGTTATGAGTTGCCCGTTTTTCAACAAAATTTTTGATTTTAAATTTTTGTTTTCTAGAAATAATTATTTTGTAACTATGAAGATTATTTTAAAATTTTCTACACTTTTAATTGAAAATTAAAACCATGAAAAATGTTATTTAGCTTCATTATATGATGTATTGATAGGCAATTTATATGAGAAATTTTTGAGCTTTTAAGAAATGAAATTAAGGAGTAGATGTTACTTTTAGATGAACTTTAGCTATGTATGACGTATGTCTTAATTTTCATATTAGTAATGTGTGATATGCCATATTTTGGGAATTTAATTAATATCATTTGGGGATATACTGGGTGTTGTTTCCTCTGTTGTACGAAAGTACAGACCTGGTCTCCGTCAGTATATCTAATGAAAAAGAGCAAAAGAGTTTATACAAACTCATGATTTTAAAATGTAGTCAAATTAAGTCGCTTTGTTGTACTAAGGTACAGACCTGCCACCAATGGTTTGACTAAAAACATTATTGCTAAACCAAAATCAAGTTATGTCGCTTTGTTGTGTTGAGGCACAGACCTGTCACCACTGTCTTGATTTGAAAAATGATTGTTTAATTAAAATTTCAAAATATGTAATATTGGCATGTTATTAGTATGAAAGTATATAGTTTTTGGGAATCTAAGGGAATATCTACGCGAATAATAATAAGTTAAGCTCAATTATTCGAATATAGATTGTTTAAGTGGATAGCAATATCAGTAATCATTGTGAACTAATTAATGTTTTAAGAATAATAACTTTATGTGTAGATTGTTTTATTTTATCTCGTAGTTTCTTAATAATTGTTTTTAGAATTAACAAATTTTTAAATTTAAACGTTTGAGTTGAAGATGGGTGATGTTGTGTAATTCCTTTGTTAGTTATTTAGATTAATTGAGATGACTGTTTTTCTAAGAAATTGATTTTTGAATCGATAGTCTACTTGAGGACAAGTAGGATTCAAGTGGGGGATGTTTGATAAACGCTCAAAAGTACTATATTTTAGTAGTATTTTACCCATAATCTTGGATGTTTTTATTGCATTTAATTAAGATTATATATTGATTTCGTTCATATTTGCAATTAGGTGTGGAAATGAAGCGTTTATTGAAAAAGGAACGAAAAACAGTCGAATAATGATATAAAAGATGCATTTTTTAAAAGAATCGTGTGAGCCGAAGGAAATAACAAAGAAATGAAGAATCGGGCCATGAAGATGTTTTAATTCGGATTTAAGAAGCCCAAAAGGATAAGTGAAGAGGCCCACAAGATAAGTCCAAGCCCGCTAGGTCAAACCTCTGGAAATGAAGTTTAGCTGGCGGCTAAGCATGGTGACCGGCGGCTAAGTGCTAAACATGGAAGGCGGTGGCAACGCGGTTTGTTACCGTGTAAAGTTAAGGCTGACCGGCGGCTAAGGCTCTTGGCCGGCGGTCAAATGACCTGATTTTCAACTATAAAAGCCAGACCTTGGCAGACGTTTTATATACACTTTTACACATAATATACTTTGTAAATACGATTTTATTTCGTTTTTAGGTTTAGGTTTTTATATTTTCGAGTCGTAGGTACATTTTGGAGGCACGAGAAGTGATGGTTGGATCCATTTCAACTAATCTTCGAGTGATTCGTCATTTGGTTTGAATCTTTTATTAAATATTATTGAAGAATTTAGTATTTAATATTATGATCTGTTCTTATTTGATGAATTGTTACATTTAGTTTTGTTTTAATAAATCTTAGATTATGATTATTGATTGATTTCATTTGCACGTTTGTTGAGTTATTTGGTTGAAGACTATTATGTTATTCGTGAATCCTTGTTTATTGGTGCTGTATTGATTGCTTGCTTAACGTGGTTATTAGGATCATTGAGATTGAGTTCCTTTGATAATAGTAATCATTGATAATTATGGACCTAGGTTTATAGTTATTGCTAAATACGTTGAGTCTGATAGGTTAAGAATTAGTAATCAATATCCCTAAGATGAACAAGACTAATAAGTAATTATTAGTAGGTATTGTTGAAGAATTCATACCACAGGATAATTATAATAGATCGTGAATCCTTAATGCATAATCTAGGGAGCACTCTAGATTATAGGAATTAGTTGGACCCGAAACGTTGGCTAGTTCACATTCAACTTAATTTCATTGAAGAATTTGGGTTAAGTTGATATAAAAGAAATCACAACTAGATAATTAACGTGTGAATGTGTCAGGATGTATGAATCTAAGGTGAATTATTACATGCTATATGTTCCTTCCATATTGTACATTAGAGTTTATTTTATTTTTAAGTTTTATTTAGTTTATTTTGATTTACTATTTTATGTTCGTACGGAACTAAAGCGTAACCCCCTATTCTGTAATTTTACAAGATTATTATTGCTTTTAATCCCTTTCCTAGTGTTCGACCTGGACTTATCATGAGCTATACTATTTCTGATCGGGTATTCTTGCCTGGTTGTGTGATAGTAGTAATTGATATTTCCCGTACTTTATAAATAATAAAACTAGACGCTGTCACGTCGACAACAACACCTGAGTCCATCTTTCGAGCTCTAGCAGAGATGATAATGTCTCAGTCAAATTTGAACCCGGATTTGGACTGAATCTCCCCTGAAACTGTAAGCGGAAATTTTTTTAATAAATTATTTCAATTAAACTTTCCTATATATTCAAGGTTTCCTATTTGAATCAACTTTAGCAAATGTGAAACATGAAGTCCCTATGTTATCACTCTTTGTTTGCTAGTTTCTCATGGGACTATTTTATTATTTAGAAGTTTGAGAAGCCTACTATCATTGACAAGGTAAACTCATACCTTTATAGTTATAAAGACATCAAAACACTAATTACTCTAAAAAATTTTACTCATTCAGAGCGTTTGAGTTATCTTATACAGTAACTACTCTTTGTGTTTGCAGTTTACTAAGCCGAAGCACAACTTTTCTTGAACCCTTATATCTGTCAGACTAAGAATTTAACAAAATATACTTGACATATATAGAACAAAACCATTGAGCTAACACAATTTCACTCAGTCCAAATATAGCGACATTTATTCCAACTTGCACATTTGCTTTTTTTTATGCAGCACCTACACTTGATAGATTAATGCACTTTCATAAACTCAATCAAAAAGGCATATACAAATAATCCATTTAAGCTCAATAACTTTAGCTGACAGAACAACAGAAGTTTAATAAACAATGATCAGCGATAAAAATTTTGGTTCTTAATTGATCCTTATCCTATATATATATGCATATACATTTAAACAGACACTGATTCGATATGCACATCGCAGATGGCTAAATCTTGTGATTTTTGGCTTTACTTCGTAAACTGGCCAATACCAGCTCCTTAAATATGTTAAAGTTTAGCTTGTTAGTACGTGACGTTTTTGATTCTAAGGTCTGGATAATACCGTTTATCATAAATAAAGTTAAGTAGCCATGCATTAGTAGATAAAGTAGACACATATATTCATCACTTTAATATTTCGAGACAAAATTTTGGGGAAGCCAACCCTGACGAGGTGAATCGGCCATTTAGATCCATTAATTAAGCCATCTGACCCGCCTGATTTGTGACCTATACTAAGAACCAATAGAAACTTTAATCAATGATCAATGAGCCGATATCGGCTTTTTCACATCAACTATCTTTACAAATCTAAGATACAAATCAAACATGTTAATGCAATATACGTCTACTATGTATGTTTAAACAACGAAAAACACAATAAAATCCTAGAAACATAATGATTCACCAAAAAAACCTTGAGAAAGTCATATTCATGAAATCATTAATAATATGAAGATATAGGTATACGCATATGTCTATGTATGCATATGTATATAAGTATAGGTACATGTATATGGGATTTGGATGTGAATACTCCACCTTTTTATTATGCTTAAGAATGCTAATTACTGAAACGTCCCAATTTTTTTCTTTTGGTCACAGTAAAATGGGTTAAAATAGTCTTCTGACCCGTCATGTCCATTTTAAATTATTACGCCACTTAATAGTCTAAATTTGACTATTTTCAGACTAAAATAAGCTCATGTCTACTTTAGACTCATTCAGTCTATTTTAGACTAAATTAGACTATTACTCCACTTAATAGTCTAAATAGACTCATTTCTACTTTAGACTCCTACACCAGCAAACTCAGATTTTTAAGCCAATTTTGGACGCGCATAACTTTTTACTCGTTACAAGTTAGGACACGAAACTTTACGGACACCTCCACAATGACAAAACAAATGTTTCTATTTTTACACTTTTTCAAATTTCTCAAAAATACCGAAGTTGGATGTATAACTAAAAACGACCACTTTTGAACCGTTTTGGCGACGACCTAGTTTGCATACCATATGCAATTCGGTCTGGACGTTTCGCCCACTATACCAACATCTCCAAGGAAGTTCAAGACTAGCATCATATCAGCCATAGGAGAAATCCGACTCTATTTAGCACGAATGCCCAACTACGACCCATATGGACCCCCTCGACCCGATATGCAAAAGACACATTTTGCACACATAACCACAATATCAAATACATTAAACATGTATCATGAAAGAGTACATATTATCACTTTTTACAAAATACATCACCAAGCTAGTTTTGGCCCTCGACTCCTCTCGTGACAATTTGGATGCTTTCATGAGTTAGTTTATAAAACTTCACATATTTTCAAACATCAAGTCGAGATCATACACAAATGATCATTTACACCAAAATGGGGCTTTCTAATTGTATCCCGATCATGATTTATAACAAAAAGGGATTCTCACTTACTATAGCAATATTAAGCAACACCGCTATTCTCTTTTAGGCTCCTTACCCAAATCCCCCCTCGATCCGCTACTCGTACCTATCAACATAACAACATGAGGGAGGTAAGCTCACGGCTTAGTAAGTAATGGATGTAAATATAAATATGAACAATAATCGGAACAATAATAATAAATAACCACAATATCACGCACAAGTGATTGATAAACGATCATACACAAATGATCACTCAACTCAAGTTCAAGGATCCTTAACGACTCATAATTTCGCATTCCTACTCAAAGGAATTCGTAACTCGATATCATCATAGAGATGATATTTTCTCTATCTCATTCTCACACTTGAAACGCAAGTGTTCAACCAAGTTGTACACACTCAAGTGTCCAACTTCTCGTAACTAATCCCTCCATTCCCATTACTTACCTTATACGAATGTTGATTATGGAAGCTTATTGCGTTCTCAATACCCCTTTGATTCACCTAAACACATCATAACAAGGTATTGTCAATCACTACCCAAAGTGTATCTCTTATAATTACGCAACCTCTCATATCTCATGATTTAAGCACATATATAGCTAGTTTGGTCTCAAACTAACAATAACAACTCACTAACACTATAACATCCCCATAATTTCTATCTCAATTCTCTTCAAAATTTAAGCAACTTATCATAACTCAAAACTACAACAAAATAAGTATGTAATCACTTAAACAAGATCATTTGTACACACTAATTATCCCCATATGCTTATGATTATGAAAATCATCATCTTCCTCAAAAACCCAAAAAATGAAGTTTATCTCAAGATCACTAAATCACGAAATTGAAAGTGGATATGTGTAGAGTTTACCTTGTAGATCACTGATATGTAAAAATCTAGCTAAAATCTCCAATGATTGATGCTCAATTTGATGATTCTCACTTGTTCTTGCTCACTCCTCTCCCTCGATCTCTTTCTCTGTTTTTCCTTCGCGTACCTGACAAAAAATAAGGCCTATACCTCTCTAATATTGAGGGGTTGGGTTTTATTTAAGTGTACACACTTTGGACTATTGCCACAATGCATCCCTCTAGTCTCAGTACTAATAATTTAAATCGGAAGGGCTCGTTTTTCTCTAAATTTTAAATTCCTAACTCAATAAGAATGTAAATGCTCAATATTAAAGAATATTAATAATTTAACTCTTATAAATTTGAAAATCGCAAACTTACAATAAGATTGGGGTGTTACAATTACACCTCCTGGTTTAGCTATTATGTATGTTGGACTCCATTCTCAAGCTAGAGTAATATCAATCTATTGCTTGCTAGCATATAAAAAATAACTAAAATACAAAGATAGAATAACTTGAGATATTTTATGTTTGATATCTGATAATAAAGATAAATAGTGCCAACAATTGGCACCTCGACACCTCTGACTAATTAATCAGTTACCCAACCTCCTCCTGAACCGCCCATATTACCACCTCTATTGTCAATACCAACTTACCAACAGCCTCAATCTGTTATAATTTGTAATCTAGAACTCCAAAAAAGGTAAATGATGTTAATAGGTTTAGCTGTTTGTACTCGCCACCGTATATTACCATTAGTTCTAAGTAGAGACTGAAATTCTCATTTAACAATGTAGCATTATTGTTCTTTCAATAATCTCATTTTTAGTGTACAACAATACTTTGTCTGACATAAATTGTTCATACCACATTAGTGATAGATGAATAGCACAATTCCAAGATATACAATATAGAAAAAGCCAAATAGAATCTGCAATAGCAAGAAGATCATCATTAATTAATATAAGAAACCCCATTTAATTTTATAGCAACATAGGTTTTATAAAAAGGCTTCAATGATCAACTTAATTTGCTTTATATTTCATACTAAGGCTCATCTTAGAACTAATGGCCCAGATTCATGCAAAGAGGCTAGACTCAAACTATAATTTGACACCTCTTAACATACATTAAACAAACAAATATATCATATAATAATAATAAACATAGTCAATTTGGTTAATTTATCAAATAAACCTTTTTTGAAGTAAAATGTATGGCAAAAACATACATAATGAGCGCGTAGTTAAACAGCCTTCTGAACCAAAAGTTTACCTACTACAAAATCAAAGAAAATTACAAAACGGAAACCATTCATAATTATAATGACAACTACAAAAGATGAGTTGTTTTTCACCATAAAAGTCATATTATACCTTCACCACCATGTAGCACCTTCATGAGTAACAACAAACACTACGCAGATAACAATCATTGTATGAACCTGCTCGACATGTTTATAATCCAACCAATTAGTAACCTGTTAAACAATCCAACCAATTAATAAAATTTTCTCACAAATATGAACTGATACTATAAACCCTAATCATCATATCAAATTATATCAAACAAATTTAGCAATACCTAGTGATGATATACAATGACTTGTAAATCATAATCATTTTCTATATCGATCAAATAAACCCTAATTTTAGATGAAATCAAGAGATAAATCGCTATAATCATTTTCTATATCGATCAAATAAACCCTAATTTTAGATGAAATCAAGAAAGAAATCGCTATACCTTGTGGTGATGATGAAGAAAACGAATTTCATGGAAGGTTAAATCATCGTTATACCTTGTGGTGATAGATGGAACAAACGAATTTCATGGAAGGTGTAGATTCTCTGTACCCTGTATAAACGGATTGGATCGTATGTATTTTATTTGGATCTTGAATTTTTATTCAAGAAGAAGATGAACGAAGGTTCTGTGTTTTATTTCTACGTTTGAATGAAAATAATATAAAACAGGGGTAAACTATTTTTAATCTAGAAGGGTAAAGATGTCAGTAAGGTGCTAAATAATATTGAGATTAATTGATCACCCAAGTTAATGAGATCAATGGTATCTTGAATTTTTATTCAAGAAGAAGATGAGCGAAGATTCTGTGTTTTGTTACTACGTTTGAATGAAAAGAATATAAAACAGGAATAAACTATTTTTAATCTAGAAGGGTAAAGATGTCAGTAAGGTGCTAAATAATATTGAGATTAATTGATCACCCAAGTTAATGAGATCAAAGGACTAAATTGAAAGGGGTAATGAATTGGATGGACAAGATAAACCTAAACACAAAATGATTAACTAATTAATACTCTCTTTTAACAGAGAAGAGAGATTTGTAGTAGCAGTATATTTAAAGTAACATCAAATGCACTCTTGAATCAAAGAAATGAAACTAATAATAAAAAAATCTCTTAATCAAAAATTGAAATTTTGTGTGTGCAGATGTTCTAAATGTTTCAACTTTTTTGTTGAATCTTTTTCCTTTGCTCCTGTAGCATCTTTCTCTTTTCCTTTGCTTCAACATTTCTCTGAGCTATTTCAGCTTTCGACTTGTACCTAGTTTGAGATCCATAACCTTTATTACGTATATCTTTTGGGTTCTTGATATTAACTTCTGTAGGTTCGGTCACAGCAAGCATCGTTGAAAAAAGTTCATTATTACTCATCTCAGACTTGCTAACCTCTAACGAATCAACTGCAGCAACCAGACTTTTAAGTTTATCTCGGTATAAATGTAGGTTCTCCATATCAAACACCAACCGATTTATGCAATGATCCACTGTTTCATAAATTTCACGAATTGCAGCCTCAACAACATTGGGTTTATCACCATAACCTTCAATGGTATTAATCTTTGGAGGCAATGCTTCCTTCGTCTATCTCTTTAAAATGTACTGTTCCGGAATCTTATCAACCTTACATATTTTGAACACGCAAAAACAGTGTCTGCAAAGAAGTCCAAAGGATTCGAACTTCTTACAACTACAAGAAACAGTCATTTCAGCATTATTAAAGCATACATGCTGTGACACCCATCAAATTAGGACTAGTTATTAGATCCTAATCATCTAGCAATATATGTAATTAGTGCTATGTTTTAGACTAATTGTATGTATCAATATGTATATTGTTATATATATATATCAGTACGCGATTTGTTTAAATCGTGCATTTTCAAATCGGCCGAATTCCGGTTCATCTATACGGCGTTGGTGAAAATAAGTATTAAGTAATATAGAATTGTTATTTAATACAACTCATTATTTATTACGTATTATTTCGATAACATTTCAAAAGTATTTCGTGTCGTATAAAACAATCAAACGCAACCAAAAATGCACAAGTCGTGCCCGATAATCAAAACAAACTAAAGTTATATTTTATAAGTCATTAATAAGTATTTTGATAAAATACTTCAACTCGAAAATATCTAAAGTTCATTCGTTATTTAAAATACGTACGTATTGCGTATAAAATATAACGTCTAAATATACGTTTAAACGATCGGGTAAATAAATACGGGTATAATACAAATAATTGGAGACAAGATTTAATCATACCTTGCCTCTTTTTTGACCATAATAATCGGCCAAACAAGATCCACAAAAGGTGGATCTTGTTGCCTTGACTTTAACTCAAAAACATTCATCCATAATATCATTCAATCACCACCATTTTCCACTATCTTCATTCTCTCTCTAGCTCTCCATTCTCTCCCTTTTTCCTCTCTAACAACCAGCCAAGAACACCACCATAATCTACCATTAAACCACCTTGGATCATCAAGTCTATTGAAGCAAAGACGATCACCACGCGAAGAGCTACGATTCCATCTTCTCGGTTTTTAAAGCTGACTCTCGTAAGATCCCGACACTTAGAAAATATTTATATTATGTTTATTTACATGTCTAGTTGCTTAATTAACTAGAAAATGTCCAAATCAAAGCTTTAAAAATCGTTTTTACTAAACATATATATATGTATAAATCTGTCACAGAAAAATCGTCACACCAAAACGACCATAACTTGATATCTAGGATGAGTTAGACAACGAATTTTTTTTTAAAAGTTGCGTATTGAAAATAGCTACAACTTTCGTGTTTTACACTTTTTCCAGATCTGTACGTATTTTTTTTGTATAAACTGATCTTTGAGACTGGTCTGCAATTGTTCGAAAACTGAGTTCGGTTCATTCGCGAAATTTATTAAATATCGAGATGAACTTATAAAATTACCATAAAGTGCAGATTTACACTAGACCCATAGGGGAACATGTGTAATTTTTGGTAGAGCCTGATTCGGATTAGTACTAGTCAAAACGAGTGGACTAAAATGAGAAAAATCTGATGCAATAACCTCTTGAGTCACTGACCCTTCAGTGACTAAATTCCTAAGTCACTGATCCCATCAGCGACCAACCTCTTAAGTCACTGACCCTTCAGTGACTAAATTCCTACGTCACTGATCCCATCAGCGACCAAACTTCTTTTTGACCAGCAACCTTGACCAGCTTGACCAGCAAGTTGACCAGCGAGTTGACCACTTTGACCAGCAACTTTGACCAACTTTGACCAGCAACTTTGACCAACTTTGACCAGCGAGTTGACTTTCGTTGACTTTCCTATAAATTGTATTTTTGACCACAAACTTAGGAATTTTACACTTTTGAACCCCAACTTTCGGATACAAATGCATATATACTTTCGGATAAGTATACGCGAATAAATCTACAACTATGCGACACAATGATGACTCATATAATAATAATACTTTCGAATTATTATTACAAACCATCACCAACGGGCCGTACATGTTTTCAAAAACTCAAACAAAACAATCAAACATTTGGACATAACTAGTTATATGAACAACTAGCATAGATGATCTGTTGAGACATCTAATCATTTTAAAACCTTGCGCGTTTAATACGCCCGGCAGGTTTCAGTCGTTGGAGACGACATCATTACTCTTGAACAACATCATTATTGCTTGTTAGCAACTCATTAGGCTCAGGTGAGTCTCATAGCCCCTTTTTAAATGCTTTTACCTAGGGGTGAGATACATGCTCGTTTTGTTTTACATGTGAACGCAAGTATCAAATTATCACGTATGCTGCATGAGTTGTTTTCATCTAATCAATCAAAGTCCTCTGAAGCATAGTTCTGTTAATATGATTTAGCGTGAATGTTAGTGTATGGTACTATATGGGATTGACAATCCCCGTCCGAGTTAGCAAGCACTAACCTGTCAAACGGATGCATTATCATTTGTTCAAACGTATGTTGATTAGGCATACGCATAGAGGCACCCTCGATCAGGCACTTGATTGTGATCCTGACCCCTCAGTTAAGCTCAGACTATGTGCTCATGTTAGTTGTATCAATCTTTACTTATTTGTTTAATTACAAATATTCATGTGATACTCATCAATCAATTATTTACATGCTTTGTAAATCGAATCATTAAATCTTGCGGTTCACAAATCATATATTATCATATCAAACATGTGAGCTCACCAGCTTTATAGCTGACCTTTTAGCATGTTATCTCAGGTACTCAGCAGTAGGTTGGACTGCCCATCAGGATACGGTAGCTCGAGTCGCATACAATCATATAATCATATAGAGATTTCCTTGCATTTCTATATTTTGTATAAATTAGATATGTATTAGAATCTTTCAAATATCTATGTGAACTCATCTTTTGTAAACCGTATGTATACTCTTACGTTAATCAAGGTATTTGTAAAACGACGCATGTAGTGGTCGTTCATTATGTATCTTATGTGCTTTGTTTATTGATTAGTAGCACCCCAATGTATGCTTCCGCGAACAGTAAATCTGGGGGTGTTACAGATTGGTATCAGAGCCTAAGGTTATAGTGAACTAGGTTGCATTAGTGGGCCTAGACTATGACCGTTAGGCAGTATTTTCTGTTAAGTGTGATTGGTTCAAGAGTTACGTCATACAAGTTTAATTTAACATAGCTTGATCAACTATGTACAATTAAATAAAGATGATGTAAGGCTTGAAATGGTTATGCTGGAATAGGAATACATTAGTTGACTCTGACCTCGAGAGAAACCGGGACTCATAATTGTTGTGCTAGACACTCATAAGACTATTATGTGATATATGTATGTATACATAGATAGTCATCGCTCAAGCACTGTACGCTAGTCTATTATATGTTATATATATATATATATATATATATATATATAGGCACTCACATTTCCAAACACTTTGTCATAGAGATGGCAACACACACCCACCGAAACATTTTCTACTTCATCCCACTCTCGACAACATCTCTTGTAATCACGAAACTCATAGGTAGCTAGGAGGACCACCGAGTCACTTCGAGCGAGACCTTACCCAACTCAAAACAAGTCAAATAACCAGGCTAGTTAGCACGTAGTTGCTAGTCAGTAGAGATGGTTATTCAACTCCTCTTGATTGTTCTATAATGTTGATTGTCATATTGTGATGTTGTATATTACCGCATTTGTATATGTACATCTATGATAATCATCATTTATGGACAATCTCTCACGAACCTTATCCTTCTAATCTCAGGAAAATCATGCCGCCAAAGTCAAGGAATTACACTGATGCCCAGATGGCATCTATCATCTCTCAGGCTGTGACTGAAGCCTTGGCGCGACATTCGTCAAAGACCCCCGAAAGGAATAGTGGTACTGCCAATACCCCTCCCACTGCCAAGCCTTGTTCCTACAAGGATTTCCAAAACTGCAAACCCCTGAGCTTTAAAGGAACTGAAGGAGCCATCGGCCTAATCAGATGGGTTGAGAAGATGGAATCCGTCTTTCGCATTAGCAAATGTGCGGAAGGGGATAGAGTTCAGTTTTCCACATGCACCCTTGCTGACGGTGCCCTCACCTGGTGGAACTCGTATGCCCAGTCTGTGGGTATAGATAATGCCTATCTACTTCCATGGGAAGAACTGAAGAAAATGCTCACAGAGGAGTATTGCCCATCTGAAGAACTCGAGAAGCTAGATGAGGAGTTCTGGCATCTCAAGGTTCAAGGAACCGACATTGTTGGTTATACCACTAGGTTTCAACAACTGGCAACCCTCCGCCCAGCCTTAGTAAGCACTGAGACCGACAAGGTCAAGAGGTACATCCGCGGTCTTCCGGAACCTGTCCGGGGGAACGTCGCTTCTTCCGGCAAAACCACCATTCAGGGAGCAATTCGATTAGCTCATGAGCTCATGGCTATGCAAGAGAGCCGAGGAAACCCTGTCTCATCTTCTGGGAACAACAACAAGAGAAAATGGTCTGGGAATCAGAACCAACAGACCTTCAAAAAGACTGAGACTGTCAAGAATGACACATCAGGTTCTGGAGAGAGGAAAGGGTACACTGGAAGTAAACCCTACTGTTCAAAGTGCAATCATCATCATGATGGTCCTTGTAGTGCACCCTGTAACAACTGTAAGAAATATGGACATCTTACCAAAGACTGTCGAACACCTGCAACCAACCCCACCACCAACATCAATAACAACCAACCCCGAGCCTGCTATGAGTGTGGAAACACTGGACACTTCAGGAATACGTGTCCGAAGCTAAAGAACAAGGGTAACAACAACAACGTTGCTAGGGGCAGAGCTTTTGTGCTGAATGCTAGAGAGGCCCGTGAAGACCCTAATGTGGTCACGGGTATGTTTCTTCTCAACAATTTAACTGCTTCAGTTTTGTTTGATACTGGTGCTGATAAGAGTTTTATATCTAAGGAATTTAGCCCACTATTAGACATTTCCCCAGTTGCCTTAGAAGCTAAGTACACTGTAGAGTTAGCTAATGGCAAATTGATTGAGGCCGATAGTGTAATACCAAATTACATCCTAAACCTCGCAAACGAACTCTTTCCCATAAATCTCATACCAGTCGAGATTGGAAGTTTCGACATCATTGTCGGCATGGATTGGCTATCCAAGCATCGAGCTGAAATTGTCTGTCATGACAAAATCGTTCGTATTCCTCTCGTCACTGTTAGTACTTTGATCATACAAGGGGAGACCAGTGGGATGAGATTGAATATCATATCTTGCATGAAGACTCGCAAGTACCTAAGGAAAGGGTATCAGGCAATCCTCGCTCATGTTATTGAGAAGAAGTCAGAAGAGAAGCGACTTAAGGATGTGCCCATCGTCAGAGACTTTCCAGAAGTCTTTCCAGAAGAATTGCCCGGTCTGCCACCACCGAGGCAAGTTGAGTTCTCAATTGACCTTGTGCCCGGAGCAGCACCCGTGGCACGAGCCCCATATCGTTTAGCTCCTTCAGAACTGCAGGAATTGTCTATTCAGTTACAGGAACTCCTGGATAAGGGTTTCATAAGACCGAGTTCTTCACCTTGGGGAGCTCCGGTCCTGTTTGTGAAAAAGAAGGACGGTTCATTCAGGATGTGTATCGACTACAGAGAGTTGAACAAATTAACCATCAAGAACCGTTATCCACTTCCCCGTATTGATGACCTGTTCGACCAACTCCAAGGGTCAAGTGTTTATTCAAAAATAGATCTACGATCGGGTTATCATCAGTTACGAGTTCGCAATGAAGATATTCCGAAAACCGCTTTCCGAACTCGCTATGGTCATTACGAGTTTCAGGTTATGGCCTTTGGTTTGACTAACGCACCGGCAGTATTCATGGATCTTATGAACCGAGTGTGCAAACCATACCTCGACAAGTTTGTCATTGTCTTCATAGACGACATTCTTATCTACTCACGTAACGAGCAAGAGCACGAGCAGCATCTCAAAACCATTTTAGAACTCCTTAGACACGAAGAGTTATATGCAAAATTCTCCAAGTGTGAGTTCTGGATGCAAACTGTCCAATTCCTTGGTCATGTGATTGACAGTCAAGGAATTCATGTTGATCCCTCAAAGATTGAGGCTATCAAGTGCTGGCAAGCACCGACAACGCCGATAGAAGTACGCCAATTTCTAGGATTGGCTGGTTATTATCGGCGCTTCATTGAGAATTTCTCCAAAATAGCACAACCACTCACGACACTGACTCAGAAAGAGAAGAAGTTCAATTGGACTGATAAGCAAGAGTCAGCATTTCAGTTATTAAAGCAAAAGCTTTGCAGTGCACCTATCCTATCATTACCCGAAGGCAATGAAGACTTCGTGGTATACTGCGATGCTTCACATCAAGGTCTTGGTTGCGTGTTGATGCAACGAGAAAAAGTCATAGCTTATTCCTCCCGACAACTCAAAGTTCACGAGAAGAACTACACAACCCATGATCTCGAATTAGGAGCCGTAGTGTTCGCTCTCAAAATATGGAGACATTATCTATATGGCACGAAATGTACCATCTTCACTAATCATAAAAGTCTTCAGCATATATTTGATCAGAAGGATCTCAACATGAGGCAACGACGCTGGGTAGAGTTGCTCACCGATTATGACTGTGAGATCAAGTATCATCCGGGCAAAGCAAATGTAGTTGCTGATGCCCTAAGTCGAAAAGAGCGCACCAAACCTCTTCGAGTCCGAGCCCTCAGTATTACCATTCATAATGATCTAATCATTCAAATCCTCACCGCTCAACTCGAAGCATTGAAACCTGAAAACATCAAGGAAGAGGCCTTGCGAAATATGGAGAATCAATTTGAAACGAAACCCAATGGAGTCAAGTACTTCGCAAACCGAATCTGGTTACCCAAGTTTGGGAATCTTCGAGACTTTGTGATGGATGAAGCTCACAAGTCCAAATACTCTATACATCCTGGATCGGACAAGATGTATCATGGCATCAAGGGACTGTACTGGTGGCCGAACATGAAAGCAGAGATTGCCACGTACGTCAGCAAATGCCTCACATGTTCTAAGGTTAAAGCCGAATATCAGAAACCCTCCGGCTTACTCCAGCAACCGGAAATCCCTCAATGGAAATGGGAGCAAATCTCCATGGATTTCATCACTAAACTCCCGAAAACATCAAGTGGTTGCGATACTATATGGGTAATAGTTGATCGTCTAACCAAATCTGCTCACTTCCTTGCCATGAAGGAAACCGACAAAATGGAACGTCTCACACGAATCTATATGAAGGAGATCGTAACAAGGCATGGCGTTCCAATCTCAATTATCTCTGATAGAGACAGCCGATTCACATCTAACTTTTGGCAATCATTACAAAAGTCATTGGGTACTCGTTTAGATATGAGTACAGCCTATCATCCACAAACCGATGGCCAAAGTGAAAGGACAATTCAAACACTGGAAGATATGTTACGCGCCTGCGTAATTGACTTCGGTGCGAATTGGGAACAGCATTTACCATTGTGTGAATTCTCATACAACAACAGCTACCACACCAGTATTGGAGCTGCACCTTTTGAGGCACTGTACGGTCGTAAGTGCCGATCGCCTATTTGTTGGACAGAAGTTGGAGATAGCCAACTCACTAGTCCTGAAATCATTCATGAAACCACCGAGAAGATCGTTGGTATCCAGCAACGGCTAAAGGCCGCACGTGATCGTCAGAAGAGTTATGCTGACGTGAGACGAAAGCATCTCGAGTTCCAGGTTGGGGATCGAGTAATGCTCAAAGTATCACCTTGGAAAGGTGTCATCCGTTTTGGTAAACGTGGGAAGTTAAACCCTAGATACATCGGACCTTTTGAGATCCTTGAAAGGATTGGTCCAGTAGCTTATCGATTGCAGCTACCTCCAGAGCTCAGTAGCGTGCATCCCACATTTCACATTTCTAATCTTAAGAAATGTCTGTCCGACGAGACACTCATTATTCCGCTCGAGGAAATTCAAATCGACGACAAACTTCATTTTGTCGAGACACCAGTGGAGGTCATGGACCGTGAGGTCAAACAACTTAAGCAAAGTCGTATTCCCATCGTTAAGGTCCGGTGGAATTTGCGGCGTGGTCCGGAATTCACTTGGGAACGGGAAGATCAAATGCGACTCAAGTATCCTCAATTATTCACTGATTCTACTTCAACCACGACTCAGAGCTAAATTTCGGGATGAAATTCTCTTAACAAGGGGAGAATGTGACACCCATCAAATTAGGACTAGTTATTAGATCCTAATCATCTAGCAATATATGTAATTAGTGCTATGTTTTAGGCTAATTGTATGTATCAATATGTATATTGTTATATATATATATATATCAGTACGCGATTTGTTTAAATCGTGCATTTTCAAATCGGCCGAATTCCGATTCATCTATACGGCGTTGGTGAAAATAAGTATTAAGTAATATAGAATTGTTATTTAATACAACTCATTATTTATTACGTATTATTTCGATAACATTTCAAAAGTATTTCGTGTCGTATAAAACAATCAAACGCAACCAAAAATGCACAAGTCGTGCCCGATAATCGAAACAAACTAAAGTTATATTTTATAAGTCATTAATAAGTATTTTGATAAAATACTTCAACTCGAAAATATCTAAAGTTCATTCGTTATTTAAAATACGTACGTATTGCGTATAAAATATAAATTCTAAATATACGTTTAAACGATCGGGTAAATAAATACGGGTATAATACAAATAATTGGAGACAAGATTTAATCATACCTTGCCTCCTTTTTGACCATAATAATCGGCCAAACAAGATCCACAAAAGGTGGATCTTGTTGCCTTGACTTTAACTCAAAAACATTCATCCATAATATCATTCAATCACCACCATTTTCCACTATCTTCATTCTCTCTCTAGCTCTCCATTCTCTCCCTTTTTCCTCTCTAACAACCAGCCAAGAACACCACCATAATCTACCATTAAACCACCTTGGATCATCAAGTCTATTGAAGCAAAGACGATCACCACGCGAAGAGCTACGATTCCATCTTCTCGGTTTTTAAAGCTGACTCTCGTAAGATCCCGACACTTAGAAAATATTTATATTATGTTTATTTACATGTCTAGTTGCTTAATTAACTAGAAAATGTCCAAATCAAAGCTTTAAAAATCGTTTTTACTAAACATATATATATGTATAAATCTGTCACAGAAAAATCGTCACACCAAAACGACCATAACTTGATATCTAGGATGAGTTAGACAACGAATTTTTTTTTTAAAGTTGCGTATTGAAAATAGCTACAACTTTCGTGTTTTACACTTTTTCCAGATCTGTACGTATTTTTTTTGTATAAACTGATCTTTGAGACTGGTCTGCAATTGTTCGAAAACTGAGTTCGGTTCATTCGCGAAATTTATTAAATATCGAGATGAACTTATAAAATTACCATAAAGTGCAGATTTACACTAGACCCATAGGGGAACATGTATAATTTTTGGTAGAGCCTGATTCGGATTAGTACTAGTCAAAACGAGTGGACTAAAATGAGAAAAATCTGATGCAATAACCTCTTGAGTCACTGACCCTTCAGTGACTAAATTCCTAAGTCACTGATCCCATCAGCGACCAACCTCTTAAGTCACTGACCCTTCAGTGACTAAATTCCTACGTCACTGATCCCATCAGCGACCAAACTTCTTTTTGACCAGCAACCTTGACCAGCTTGACCAGCAAGTTGACCAGCGAGTTGACCACTTTGACCAGCAACTTTGACCAGCAACTTTGACCAACTTTGACCAGCAACTTTGACCAACTTTGACCAGCGAGTTGACTTTCGTTGACTTTCCTATAAATTGTATTTTTGACCACAAACTTAGGAATTTTACACTTTTGAACCCCAACTTTCGGATACAAATGCATATATACTTTCGGATAAGTATACGTGAATAAATCTACAACTATGCGACACAATGATGACTCATATAATAATAATACTTTCGAATTATTATTACAAACCATCACCAACGGGCCGTACATGTTTTCAAAAACTCAAACAAAACAATCAAACATTTGGACATAACTAGTTATATGAACAACTAGCATAGATGATCTGTTGAGACATTTAATCATTTTAAAACCTTGCGCGTTTAATACGCCCGGCAGGTTTCAGTCGTTGGAGACGACATCATTACTCTTGAACAACATCATTATTGCTTGTTAGCAACTCATTAGGCTCAGGTGAATCTCATAGCCCCTTTTTAAATGCTTTTACCTAGGGGTGAGATACATGTTCGTTTTGTTTTACATGTGAACGCAAGTATCAAATTATCACGTATGCTGCATGAGTTGTTTTCATCTAATCAATCAAAGTCCTCTGAAGCATAGTTCTGTTAATATGATTTAGCGTGAATGTTAGTGTATGGTACTATATGGGATTGACAATCCCCTTCCTAGTTAGCAAGCACTAACCTGTCAAACGGACGCATTATCATTTGTTCAAACGTATGTTGATTAGGCATACGCATAGAGGCACCCTCGATCAGGCACTTGATTGTGATCCTGACCCCTCAGTTAAGCTCAGACTATGTGCTCATGTTAGTTGTATCAATCTTTACTTATTTGTTTAATTACAAATATTCATGTGATACTCATCAATCAATTATTTACATGCTTTGTAAATCGAATCATTAAATCTTGCGGTTCACAAATCATATATTATCATATCAAACCTGTGAGCTCACCAGCTTTATAGCTGACCTTTTAGCATGTTATCTCAGGTACTCAGCAGTAGGTTGGACTGCCCATCAGGATACGGTAGCTCGAGTCGCATACAATCATATAATCATATAGAGATTTCCTTGCATTTCTATATTTTGTATAAATTAGATATGTATTAGAATCTTTCAAATATCTATGCGAACTCATCTTTTGTAAACCGTATGTATACTCTTACGTTAATCAAGGTATTTGTAAAACGACGCATGTAGTGGTCGTTCATTATGTATCTTATGTGCTTTGTTTATTGATTAGTAGCACCCCAATGTATGCTTCCGCGAACAGTAAATCTGGGGGTGTTACACATGCACAATGAACATAAAAGGTATTAAACTTAATGATACACAATAAACATATAAATTAACTTCTTACAACAGTTCAAAATAAAGGTACTGAACTTATTGATACACAATGAACATATAAATAAACTATTTTTATGTAACAAAAGCACAAGTGTTTGGAATTCAAATAAAAAATATAATTACCTCATACACAAAACCCCTTTGAATTTCATCGGGCATATGATTCAGATCAATTTTGTTTGGATTCTCTTCTATTGAATCACATATTTGATACTTAAGACAGCCGTTAACAACACTTCTTGTAAGGCAGTAGCAATGCATAAGAGATGCATATATATCATCTTGAACATCATAAAAGATGGTCCGGTTATAGACTTCCCTTGCATGCTTCTCAATACACATCTCTGTTTTAAGTTCTGGTGTTGTGTATCGAGAATTATGTTGATTTTTTTTTATAAACAAACCTTTGGGAATCAATTGCCGTTTCATAATGACATAGAAACTCAACAAAGCTCAAATGCGTATTTGTGAGTTGTCCAAAGAAATGGTTCTCACTCTCAGACCTAGAAGTTATTCTCATTAATCCTGACATTGGTTCTTCTCTAAAATAAGCTGGAATCCATTTGAACCTCAAATCAAACATTGAAGCTAGCCAAGTATGAGATTCAAGTTATTCACATTAATCCTGACATTGGTTCTTCTCTAAAATAAGCTGGAATCCATTTGAACCTCAAATCAAACATTGAAGCTAGCCAAGTATGAGATTCAAGTTTATATTCCTTCATTATTTCTCCCCATTTACGCGCAAAAACCTCTGGATCTATCTTGTACGATTGAACAGAGCCTCTTTTTGAAATTTCCATCTTTAGACAACATAACCCCAACCTGTATAAAATAGGTGAATAACAAGGTTGTCAAGATCGCGATCCTGATCGTAGGATCGTACGATCTTACGATCCTACCAAGGGAAAACGTGCAGGATCAGAGTAAGATCGGTCATGAGGTAGGATCGGAGTAGGATCGATCGTAAGATCGTAGGATCGTTGAACGATCTGATCCTACCAATGGGCTATTTTTTTAGCAATTAGGCTTGTAAGGCCCAACGTAGTCAAAATCCTATCTCAAAACTTACCGTCAATTTGTTTCCAAATTTAGTTTCCCAATTTAATCCATTTATTATTAAATTATAGCCTAAGAAAAAGTCTAAAACCTCTCAAACGACGATTGAAGATAGGATACTATCTTTTGTTTTAGAACATTTATCGTCCTAAAAATATATGTTGACAAATTGCATCACTTTTGTAATATAAAAGTTTGAATGTCAGATTAATATCTCTAATCACTAGTTTTCTATAAGAATTTAGATATCTTTATATAAAAAATGATATTTTGGTAGGATCTACGATCGCGATCCCGATCTTACGATCTCGATCTTGCAAAGGCAAAAACGATCCCACGTAGGATCCCGATCCTGACAACCTTGGTTAATAATGATACACAATAAACAACCATACAAATCAAAATATAATTATTTAGACAATAGACAATGATACATAATGAACAAATTAGTAAAACATGCATTACCTTTGAAGACAGTTTTTTCATAATATGCCACATACAAAGCCTAAGTCTTGAATTTGGGAAGACCTCATCAATTGCCTTCTTCATTGATTGGTCTTGGTCAGTAATCAAGACATTAGGATCAGTAATAAATGTTTGCTTAAACTTTTGAAGTAGCCACTTGTAAGTTTCATAAGTTCCATTAAAAAGCAAAGCTGATCCAAACGTGACACATCTATTATGGTTATCAATACCTATAAAAGACACAAAAACCATGCTATACCTACAAATATATTACATGTGTAAATAAAAATATTACATAAAAACTTTAAAATTGTGATACACAATGAACATTGTTTAACATATTAAACAAACTGATGAGAATAAGATAAATGAAATATAATTACATGTTGGATCTAAAGGTAGCATCAAATGAAACTATATCTCCAAAAGCATAATAGAAGTGTCTAGCATCGGGATCGGCCCAAAAGAGTCCACCTAAAGTACCATCTTCACTCGTAAAATACTCAACAGCAAAACCAGGATTGAATTCTTGTCGACTTTTAAGCTTCTCCACGGCCATTTGACAATCACGTTCTCCAATAAAAACTGTCATATCACGCCTATAGTTCTTACACTCAACAGATGTGGCACTAATATGCTCAAAACCACCGTATATCTCCTTCATCAACTTAAATCCTCTAACCGGTCCAAGATTAATATTTGAAACTTGAAACAACAAGTTTTTTTGTGTGTATAAGTTAGCTGTCTATTTACTTTCAAAAACCTAGCATCATCCTCATTTAAAAGGTAATGATTATGCTTTTCTTCAAAAACGAACACTTCATACAATCCATCTCTAGACCTTCTAATTCTAATCTTAGCTTCACAACCACATCGAATACTTGCTCTATTCCTTTTAGACTTAGCTTTAACTTTCTCATCAACTTTTCTATCAACGTAACTTCTGGCTTCAGTTTTTTAACAGGTTTAAACCCTTCTCTAACACACTAAAAGTATTTATGCTTAGGATCAACCTTTTTTTTATTATGTTCTCCACCTTTCTTCACATCGAAGCCTCCAATTTTTCCATAATTTTGATAAAACCGAAAAGCTTGATCAACCGATACAAACTTCATACCTAAAACAGGTTTCAAACCGTACTCAACATCTGAAATCCAATTAACTTTACCATCTTTTTTAAGCACTTGGATTCCAAACTTCTGTACACTAACAACATGATCTTCTAATTCTGATACACAATAAACAAAATCACAAAAAATAATCAATAAATAAAAAAACTAAGTTTAAAGGATATTCTAATTCTTAAGTTTGTCTCTTTTGTTAAATTTACCTTGTTTGAACTCAACAACGTCGATGGTATGGTGTACACAAATTTTTTTAAAATGATTCAATGTGTCTCTTTTTTAATATTTATTTTTTAATTTTTAATTTTAGGGTACAGATCAGAGGCGAACACCACTTAATGAGAGAGGAAAAGGCAGCCAATCATAGGTTGCCACCTAAATATTTTAATATTCTCATTAAGGGTAGTTTGGTCATTATACTTCTTTCTTTTAATTATCCCTTTCATTACACTCCACCACATTCTTCCTCCGCTGACCTTACCTGCCAGCAACAAGTCGACCACCAACCGCCGCCCTCTGTCACTACCGACCTTCGTTGACAGTCGCCGGAAAATTACCGTTGTTTTTTCCTCGTTTGTTTACTCTCATCGGCGTTCAATATAATGTCAGTGTCACAGCGTACTATTGTTGATGTCAATCACACTTTACAAATATTAATAAATCTCAATTTTCAATAATTAAAAGAGTAAGTTACCGTGTTTTGACTTTTAAGTGAGTCAAACTGAAGGGAAGTTGCCTGAAGATGTAATTGATACTAATATAGTGTTAGTTGGTTCACACTGTCAAGCTTTTATAATATTACAAAAGTTGAGTTGTACTAGTTCATACTGTTTGAGAGCTGGCTTTTAATTTTTGACGGGTCCTATAGTGTGAAAGAGACTTGACCTTCTTTCTAGAAAATAAAGTTGTCAGGAGATTCCTTTACTTGAACTTGGGAAAACAACTTAAATTTTTACGGAGTATAATTTAATACTTGACGTCACATTTAAGTAAATTATTGTTTATACGCATTATACACTTTTGAACACACTACATATGAAAACAAAGTTTTTAACCTAACTGAAAAACTGCTCGAAAATTGTTCAAAAATTGTAAAAAAAAAAATTCAATCAAAAAACTTCTAATATTAAAGATTCTGTCAAAAATACTAAAAAATATAAGATGCGGTAAAAATATACAAGATACAATAAAATAAGTATAAGTAGTTTTTTTATTTGAACACATAAAATACCAAAACAACATAAGATCCAGTACCAATATACAAGATGCAGTAAACTTGTAATATTAATTTTTTAGATTCTAGAATAAAACCAATATTTTACATAAGATGCACTAAAATAAGTATAAGTAGTTTTTGTTTATTTTAACACATAAAAAGTTAAAAACAACATAAGATGCAGTAAACATGTAATATTAATTTTTTAGATTTAAGAATAAAATCAAGATTTACATAAGATGCAGTAAATAAATATAAGTAGTTTTTTTATTTCAACACATAAAAAGATAAAAACAACATAAGATGCAGTAAAAAACTACTTATATACATTAAATAAGTACTACTACAAAGATACACTAATTGAACGTAAGATGCAGTAGAAAATGCAGGATGCAATCGATTTTTTCAGATCTAAAAAGCAGATCTTATCTTAGTAACACAAGATGCAGTAGAAAAATGTCGGATGCAGTCGATTTTTTTTCAGATCTAAAAACACACTACATCATGGGTTTAAACATACAACATCATGAGCCTTAATGCACTGCAATTTTGGTTAAACATGTTGCATAATGGGGTTTAACACTGCATCATTGGTTTAAAAACGTTGCATCATGGTTACATAAAAAAAGGCTACATTATGTGATGAAACACACTACATTATCGTTGAATTTAAAACACTGCATCATGGTTGATAGAACAGTGCGTTATCGTTTAATGCATCATAGTCAATAAAAACACTCCATTATAGTTGTTAAAGATTTTTTTAAACAAAAAAACAAACAAACAAACAAACGGATATGACTATGTTGTCATTCCTAACTTCAGTGTTTTAATGTTATTCAAATAGTAAATGCAATAATATAATATGAAAACTTAAGGTGTAACATTTTATTTCTATTTATATATGTTAGAAAGGTATAAATATGTGTGCAAGTCTTAAAAAAAGCCCAAATTATTGTGGTAATAGAGGTAGACTGTATTTCTGTTTTATGTGTTTGAATTACATCAAATTAAAAAAAGAAAGGTAAAATAAAGAAATATACCCATGTGACAGTGGGGTCCCATTCACACGTAGAGCTTAGTTTATCCATGGATAGTCAATTCAAATGCAAAACTCTTTTCTTTGAGCAAGTTATATTTACAAAAACCAGCTACGATGAGTATTTTCTCGAAATTATTGCACCGGAGGTTTCAAGCTTTAAACAATTATCGACGTTGTCTTTCGAGCTCTATTCAAAAGTATTTGTCTAGAAATTTAGAGTTTTATTTGTGTATTTGTTTTTGACAAATCTGAATTGTTAATCGATCTTATAAATTTCGTGATGGACTTGGTGTTTAAGATTACCTATAATGGTTGTAATTTGCATTTTGCAGATCTTTAACTTGTTTTGTTATCGATTTGATTTGTTTGCGTTTTGTGTAAGATTGCGATTATCGGTTTGCGATTTTAAAAAGGTGGTTGAAGTCTCTCCGAAGATAGTGGATGAAGAAGACTATCTCGCCGGAGATGATGGTTAAAGGCGGCGGGCCGGATGAGGAGAGTCAGAAAGGAAAGTAGCTGGAGTGAGAAAAGAGGAAGGAGTCTGGAATTTGAGGGGGGTATATTTACCAAATTGCCCTTTTTGTTTCTTTTCCTTTATTTTTTATCTCAGTATTTTTTTGATCCATTGATTTGTCATCCTAACTTGATCTGACGGTTGATATTTTAAGTTCCCCTCATTCCCCTCCAAACCTCCGTTCTCCTCTGATCCGGAAACTTTAATTTTAGCTTAAATTAAAACAAAAGAGTAAATTCTATAAATGGTAATGTGGTTTACCTTATTTATGAAAACGCTCTATACTTTTTTTTTTTTCACTTTTTCAGTTCAATAAGTTTACATTTTGCTCGAAAATGGTCCCTTATCCACCTAAAATGACTAAAGTTCCCTTTACCGTTTATCTCAACCCTAGCGACTTCAACTTCAACTCAATTCAAAAATCTCGGATCGATTTATCATTCAATCTGTTCTACCATCAATATCGTCATCGATCGGTTTATAGTTTATGATTATTATTCGATTATCGATTCGATCTTTATATACATCTAATAATCCAAATTACTTTCGTATTTAACGATTCGTAATATCCTTTTAATCGATTGTTGTTCTAATGCATAAATTAAAGTTGTTTTGTTGTTGATTCCGATTGTTGATGACCTATTATGTACGATTTAGACTTTAATCTATAATTTTTGTGAAATTTAGGTCTTTTTATATTTTTCATACCTTTTTCATGATTTAGATACTGGGACTGCTGGAGTCGTTGATCCTTCTGTATTGCTAATAGAAATTCAAACTCAGCGTGTATGACCTGCTTTGTAATAATATTAGCAGGCTTATTATAATGGTTGAATATATATAAATAATACTCCGTAATAATGAAGGATGAAAATACCCATTTTGCAGTTGTCACTTTATATAGTTTCTAGCCTCTATCTCTGTTTCCTTAAAATTTTTAGCTGGCAATAACATGATAAACTTATATACATAATTTTATATGAAAATTTTACACTCAAATGAATTTAGATAAAAAACTAATCGTTCCGTAAGTGTTATGTGCTCTCTACAATGGTTTTTGATTGCATTCCACTTTGACTTATTTCTGTTTCTTATGATTGATTGAGCTTTTTGTGATCTCCCAAATTACATATGAAGGTGGAAGTGAATGCTTGGACATAATAGAAGTGGAGCACAATATGATACTGTTGTTCTGATCTCAATTCAGGGTCAGTATTAGTAACTAACATGTTGAGTTTACCCTTTTGAGTTCTTATATATTATATGTTAATTGTACATGCATCTCTATGTAAAATCTTTATAATTAAAGTATAAATTTAAATGATCAATACATGTTAGCTTTTCTTTGACTCTTTTTTAGCTCAAATAAGCTAGCAAAAGCAACCTCTTTATTGCAAGGCTTCTTCAATTCCATGACTCATATCCCTTTAAGAAAAATCATATAGGTTTAATTTGCCCAACACCCTTTATGGTTTCGGTGATCAATGGAAATGATTTATTGTTTTAGAAGAAAATAGGTAAAGGTTAATGTAACATTGATGAGAAACTGTGACAATAACAAATTGTGCCGAAAGATACAGTCATACAACAACAATATATGTTAGGCATGCAAATGAACATATTTATAGACACATACTTGAACAAATGTAAACTACCAAATTTCCTTCAAATGAACCGAAACTCGATACCTGACTAACTCTGAATGACCATTCCGAACCACATTTTAAAAATTTAATTAAGTCCTCATAGATGGTTGATTGATGTATTTATGTGGCCAGTAAAAATTTGTATCTATGTGAAGTAAATCCATTTAAAATTTGTCAATCTTTAATACATTTTGGGCAATTTTTGACCCGTATGACCCATTTCATGTTTAGCCTGTATATGGTTTAAATTTTACCATTTTGATTTGTTGATGTTAAAATAAAACCCACATTGACCAATTATAAGGGAAAACGGATCAAAATTTTACTTGATGGATTCTACATGACTATATGAACTAAAATGATATCCTTGTCATATTGTAGGTTGTATATGAAAATTTTAATCCCAATTTGGAATCAGTCTTTTGACTTTGTTGTTCATGACAATGTATATAATATTCTAATCGTAGAAGTATATGACCATGATACATTTACGAACGTACGTCCATCCTTCCACATGTTCTTTTCTTTAATCTATTATACACAAATCAAATTATTCATCTTTCTTTGACTTGAATTCGGGAGTAGTTTCCGTAGATTTTCCCAATGCTGACTTTATTTTTGTGTAAATTTGCAGGAATACATGAGTAAATGCACTTTGACGCTAACAAGAGTTGTTTTAGAAGTGGAAAACAAAAACAATTCTCAAGTTGATGGAGCGAAACTCATCTTAAACCTGTAAGTTTTAATGCAATTCCTAGCATTTTTGCATTTCGCTCATCAGGAACTGTTCAGGAACCTTTATATCACAAGTATAGTCCGGCTTTCTTACAAGCAGTAACTTATGATTGGGTTGCAACTAGGAGGTTGTAGACTGGAACAGTTGATTGGTCTCAATGGATCACCAACCTAATTTAGTGCTGCAAATCTCTAGGGATGGACAGAGGAATTACATAACAAATTGAGATACATGGATTAGTGAGCATGTGGGGTTTTTTTATTGTACTCAAGGAAGGTATCATGGGAATTATTTTCCTGTTATATATGCATTAGTGCATATGGTATTAGTAAAGGCAAGGAATAATGGGCTGGTCAAGGAAAAATGCTTCATATAAAGCTACTCTTAATCTCTTATTATGTAGTCTGTCACAAGTGGGAACATTATCTGGGGTAAGGTGATTGTAATGGCATATATCATGCATGCGTGTGTAGATAGGTATTCAAATTGCAGGAGCAATGTATATAAATTTGAGAGTGTGGTAATTTGTAAATAGTTGCTGAGTATATATATAATAAAAATAGAGTTTTTACCTTAATCATATTGTTTGGACTAATATGGTTTGCCGTTTCTTAAACGTTGTAGGAGATTTCAAACACTTCAATACAAGTTGGTGATTTTCAATCCGTTTCGTTTTGGTAATCACGCCATATGCTTTCTTGTTTTGAAATGTCCCTCCCAAATTTTGGGCAGTTGATATAGGGTACTTTATATCATTACTCGTGTTATATTCATCACTTGTGCTTCCATATATACAACAATAGAAATAGAAATAGAAATAGATACATACAGTATGTTATTTGTGTACTTATCCTAAATGTTTCAATTACAAATCTTCTCTGTTATTTGCTATACTAAGTTAAAAACCAAAATCAATTATTGATTCAAAGGCCCGTGTGTATACACGGGTTTGAAATCTAGTAGACATATATACTTTCGTAAGTCCATTTTCTGATCCCTTTATTGTTTCTTCATCCATTCTCATGTGATTTCGTTTGATTCGATTCATGTCATAAAAACTGTATGTTACTTTAACTTTTTATTTTTTTATTTTTTTTTCACTTATTTTTATACTAACGCAAGTCGCTTATATAGTCTTAGTTGATCTTAGGGTGATTTGAGCTGAATTGAGGCTTAGATATTTGTTTAATGATTACTCTCTCCTTTATTTATTTATGTATTTAACAATTGATATATGATTTGAAATCTTGAAACCAGAATTGGGTAATTAACTGACAAAGTGTTTAGTTAAAGTTAGTGATAGTAGAAGTTCTTTTACATATAACCTTATAAAAATCAGTTTGTTGAAGTAACTCCTGAATTACTGTTTGGTAGATTCTGTTAAAATAGATATTGCTGTATGATTGTGTCTACTTATTCTTTTGTTATTGATTTGTTTAGGCAGAGTAAGGGCAGTTGCTGTGCAGTCTGCAAAAGAACCAACCACAAACGAGAAACAGATCACCAAGAAACCAAGAGTTGTTGTGACGGGCTCGGTGTAATCTTTGATGTTTTGGTCATGTTGCAGATGTTTTCTGTGAGAATTTACTAGAAGTTGTTAGTGGCATAACTGAGATTGATGCTTAGATTTTTTTTTATTTTTTTAGAAAAAATCTATCCGCTTTGACCTGAGTCCATTGTGACCCAAACCCATTTTGACCCGGCTGCCCAAACCGCCCGTTTTGCAACCTCTAGTTGTGATGAATACAACAAAGATGGGTAGTAGCCTCCATACAACCTTATTAACATGGTTAATTCTCACAGCAATTTCACTCACCATCTTCTACTCAAACTTACTCCCTTTATTATACTCACCCCCAAGGATCCCATCATCATCATCACCCCAAATACCCTGCAATCTGTTCATGGGAAAATGGGTATTTGACCTGACCCGAAGAAGACCCATATACGATGAAACCTGCCCTTTTCAAAGAAACTCATGGAACTGTATTAGAAACCAAAGAGATAATATGGATCGGATCAATTCTTGGAAATGGGTACCTAAAAAATGTCAACTTCATGAGATTGACCCGGTTGAATTTATGGGTAGAATGAGAGATAAAAATATTGGGTTTATTGGGGATTCTTTGAATGAGAATTTTGTGGTCAGTCTTTTGTGTATTCTTAGGGCTGCTGATTTGGGTGCTAAGAAATGGAAGAGAAAAGGGGCTTGGAGAGGAGCTTATTTTTCTAAGTTCAATGTTACTGTTGCGTATCATCGTGCCATTCTGCTAACGAATTACGAGTAAGTCATTTCGGTTACATTGCTGATCATTGTGTGTCTAAATGCTATTTCTTTATTTTTTTTTCGTGTTATTATTGTTGTCAATTGTAGCATTGAATCTCATTGGCGAACCTAGCACTTTGGGATTGTGTAATTGTATTTGTCTTATGTTCATTAAATCATTACTTAAGTTTAGGGGTACCGTCATAAAATAGCAACATCGGTTATAATAGTATTATGCTTACCAGTTTAGTGCTCCATATTCGTCACTTTTGTTGTCATGAGCTAGCAATGCGGTTTTTTAAATGTTCTTCATCAGAGTTTATAATAGTAGAACATTGAGATAAGTGCGTTATATTTTATGACGATAATCCTTTCAGTTTACCTAACAAGTTATAGTTTTGATCATCATCCTTCTACAAACAGTCAGAGAATTTTTAGCCTTGGAAAGTAGTCTGTTAATCTTTGTTGAGCTGATATGTGATAGATAAACGTTGGTATTGTAGTTTTTAAAGACTTGTAAACTAAATATTTATAAGAAAGTGTAGTAGCTTATTGATTAAACTCTGAATCAGGAAATGTATGGTAGAAGTTTTTTTAGTGGCTTGCTGTGTTTTTTTTTTGTTTTTGCATTATTGTAAGATGGTTTTCTTACTTCTTGTTACTCATTAAATAAAGGTGGCAGCCGAAACAATCAGAGATCACCGAGGGAAATGAAGTGAGGGGTGTACATCGCGTTGATGTGGATATTCCAGCAAAAGAGTGGGCCGATATTGGTGGTTTCTATGATGTTGTCATTTTCAACACTGGACACTGGTAAACATAAGTTAATATTTGTTTATATATCGGGTCTTTTAGATGTCTGACTAATAGTTTATCATTTTACTTTACTACTTGTAAAGTCATATATTCCAATTTTAGGACATAAAGTACCAAGTTCTCTTCCATTTACTACATGTTGAACGTTGAAACTGCAAAACAGAAATTATTATTTTTTATTTATTTTGTTTTTTATGGTTTGACTTAATAGGTGGGGCTACGATAAGTTTCCGAAAGAGTCACCTCTTGCTTTCTATGAAGGGGGGAAGCCGATAGTTCCTGCTCCAGATATGTTGGGTGGGCTTCAAATTGTACTAAAAAACATGGCTGCTCATATACAAAAACACTTCCCCACAACACTTAAATTTTGGCGGCTGCAATCACCTAGGCACTTTTACGGTGGTGATTGGAACCAAAATGGAAGCTGCTTATTCCGTGAACCCCTTAACGAATCCGAGGTATTATTTTCTCCTTTTATGCACCCTTCTGTATTAATTTTGTATATACCAACTGCAACAATAACGTATTGATTTCTTCTGAACAGCTTGAACGGTGGTTTGATCCCAGCAAGAATGGAGTCAACAAAGAAGCAAGATTAATAAATCAAGTGATCATTAAGACGTTGCAAGAAACGAATATTGAGCTACTTGAGGTGACTCATTTAAGTGAGTTTAGAGCAGATGCCCATCCAGCCACCTGGTTGGGAAAGAAGGATGCTGTGTCCATATGGGGTCAGGATTGCATGCATTGGTGCTTACCGGGTGTTCCAGATACTTGGGTCGACATCCTCTCCCAACTTATACGCTATAGGTTGACTTAATTAGTCTAAATGACTAGTTGACTTTTTTGGTCAAATTCAAGACTGAAAGAGTCAATGGTTAGGCTTGTTTCTGCAATGCTGGCGATTGGGTTGTTGATTATGGAGTGTAGCATATGAGTTCAATTTGTGTACACGTAGTTTAGATAATTTTTCATCATTGAATTACTAGATTCTTTATATGTTTCAGAGTAATTGACGTGATTCTTGAAACAGAAAGAAAGGTGACATGTATTAGCTTTTGCTGTAGTGCCTAAAGGTTTTGTTTTTTATTGGTTCATTGCTCGATACTAGAAAGCATGTCACTGTCTAGTTCAAAGCTAATCCATCACCGAAGAACATAAATATTTAATAGTTGATAGATGAAATTGCAAATTTGGTTTTTTTTCTTCATTTTATAGGATCTCTTGGTTGCAAATAATGGGTTTTATCACAAAGTTCCATTCTTAGGATGTGAATTTGGTTTTAATAAAGCTGCAATTGATACTTGAACTAGTGCTTGAGGAACTGGGTCAAACTATGGATTCTTCAAGTGAACTCTCCTACCAGTCTAATCCAGTTTCCTTTCCTGTTACCGTCCCTAAAGGTTCAGAGGTGGCGTTAGAAAGCACAAGAAATATTGTGGAAACTTATAGATGTTGATGAAAAAAAAAGTTATTCGGGCTGCCACAGAGAAATGGTACGGACCTCTTGTTGATCGCGTTCTTGAAGGTTAGAAAACTTTTTCAGTCATTTAATGTCATTCCAAGTCTCCTTTGGGCAGAGTGTTGTTGATGAGCTTCAAATGCATGGTTCTTTTTGCCAAGTAAGATTTTAGCCCATTGTCTGTAAATATGGATTATTTGTTTTTATATTTATTCAATTATCATCTCTTTTTAGTATTTGTTGTATATCTCAATTGATGACAATAACTTACTAGCATATAGAAATGTTAATGCATTAAGGACCATGAAGATCTCCCCTCTGGACTGTATGATTTTGTAATTTTTTTTTTATACTCCTGCTATTTATCTTCTATGATCATGAAAGTTCAGATATAAATACATGATTTAATGAGGCAAAAGAGAAGAGTCTGATCAATGTTGACTTACTGTATGATTCTTTTAGTGTCTAATAAATTGTGACTGTTTGATACATCATCCAGGAATGGGGTTTTGAATTATCCAAAAAAACGATCCCAAATGCCGCAACACTTAAGTACACCGACTTCTTGTTGGCAACAGCTTCTGGGAAGATTGAAGGAGTAAATTGTCCTGCAAATCTCTCAACCTCTTTTGAAAAAACAAAAATTGCAGCATATACTATAGGTGCAATGGTTCCTTGCATGAGGCTTTATGCTTTTATTGGTGAAAAGCTCCAGTCTTTGGTCGATTTTAATGGCATTTGTCACCCATACAAGAAGTGGATCGATAGTTATTCCTCTCAAGATTTTCAGGTCTCCATCTTTCTTTGCCTGTGAAGTAAGTAGTACTATATATGTCCGTATTTTCTAACAGTGGCAATTTCGACCCATATGTCTAACATGAATTGATTCTGGCTGTATTTTTTTCCCAACATAGGGCCAAATTTAGCTAAAATGACAATGGGTCTTTTCAAATGCTTAAATTCGTCTTAATTACTTCATTAAAACAATATAGTTTTCATAATCTTAATTAATTATGTATAAAATTTAAGAAAATGGACAAACCCGATAAAAGTTCCTGTTTGGATATGTTAACCAACCCATCTGACCGCCCATTTTGCTAATATTTCTTTAAAATAATATATTAGGCTGCAGCTCTTCAGACTGAGAAGTTGCTGGACAAATTAAGTGTCACGTTGACGGGCGAAGAACTTGATATCGTGCAAAAGCTTTACCATCAAGCGATGGAACTTGAAATGGAATTCTTTTTAGCTCAACCTGTGGACCAGCAGACTGTTGTACCTCTATCAAAGGGGCACAATTCTGTTACCATCTTCTCTGATATTGATTTGACATGCACTGTTGTTGATTCGTGTACTGTTTTATCTGAGATTGCTATGGCCACATCACCAAAGTCAGGTCCCGAAAGTCCCAGGATGGCTGTAGCTGAATTGAAAAACACATGGGAAGCATTATCAAAGCAATATGAACAAGATTATGAACAGTGCATGGAAACTATATTGGTTAACCAGAAAGGTGAAACATAATATTCCACTTAGATGTCATCCTGTTTACTTGGTCGATTTGGGTCATGTTTTATCTCTTACAGAAACGGGTCAAATGGTTTGAAAGTCACCCAAGTGTATCAAATTACAAAACCTGTTAAAGTCATATTTTAAAAATTAATATGGAAATAATATAATTTTAGTTATCACTTTGGCAGACTATAAATATTTTTATGAAAACTAATCTTTTTTTTTTTTTTTTTGGTAGTGGAGAAATTTGGCTATGAGGGGCTAAGGATGGGACTGGAACAGGTATCTGAGTTTGAGAAAATGGCAAATGAAAGAGTGATTGAGTCTGAGATACTAAAGGGTTTGAATGTTGAAGATATTAAGCGTGCTGGTGAACATGTTTTCCAAGATGGTTGCATGGAGTTCTTTCAGAGCATCATAAAGAACGAAAACTTGAATGCAGATGTTCATGTGCTGTCTGTTTGTTGGTGTGGTGATCTTATTAGATCCGCTTTCTCATCAGGTACTCTCATCCCAGCCCTGTCTGCTGAAAAAATATCTATATTTCAATGGGTTGCGTTCAATCATGATACAAACAGCGTTAATGTTGTTATTATCCATCTACAGTAAAACAAACAAACTTAGTTATTCCGTTTTAAACTCTTAATAATTCATAAACCCTAATAGAACTATTAAGCTAGAATCCGACATTCACACTAAAGTGTGCCCTCAACGAAGGCTGCAATGACACACGATAGCTTTTTAGGTAGATCACATATCAATTGCATCACATATACAACTTCTAGACTCTTGAGACTCTAAATTTTAATGTTTAGGTATATTTAATCTCAACTTACACCTTGGGCAAAGTCTCACTTGGAATCACCAATAGACCAAACCATTTGCTAACTGTGGGGAACCGGCCATCTTCTGAAGTGGATATCGCGGCCCTTTCATTTCACCCTAATCGAGTGCAACCATGCCCACCCGCGGAGGCGGCAAAGGACACGGAGTCGAGTTCGGTATGAATATTTACAAATGGAGGGTGCTTACGGTCTAAATTAAATAGGGTTTTAGGTCTTAATTCTCTAATTAAACCTACTTCGGTATTTTATTAAACTAATTTCAAAAATTACTTTTAAATATATATATATAAACTATGCATGAGTTTATATATAATAGTTTTAATAAAACACGACCCTTAGGAAATCATCAACTTTAAACCATTTCCTAGTTTTATATCTCTTATTAAAACAAGTGTTTTATTAATTTTCTATTAATCTATTCATCCTAGAGGAATCAACATTTCATAAATGTGTTCACTCGATAAAACACATTACTTAACGTTTTATTTATGTCCTAATTATTTAACCTAACAATTCACCAATCATTCAAATAATTAAACATTGATAGACATAAACAAAACATATAATATGGTGTCATAGCCTTGCCACAATCTAAGTATGGTTTCCATGAGCCAACACGGAAACCAAGGGTCAACCTAAGGGACAAACATGACATATGGTTGGCAATCTTGATCTTCGTGCTCCCATTAGCTTCAACGACTCCTCGTGACACCATGGAACCAAAAAACTCCTTTTGGTTGCTACGCTTCTTTTGGACTCCATCTTCTTTGTATTACATTTTACAAATGAAACTTGAAAAGTACATTTTACATAAAACTAAAACTACTCTTTTACATAAAATAAAATTACAAAATAAATGGGGTTGTAAGTGACACGCAGATCTCCCCTTAAACCAAAAGAAAATTACAACACAACCAAAATAAACATAACCACGCAGTTCATATACTAGGTCAAATTTGGCTCGGCAATGGTCACAACACATGAAACAATTATAATCAAAATTATAAAACTATAATGGAATCTTAAACTATAGTTTGCTTAGGGCGTTTAATTGGATACGTGCATTATCTAATAAAAGCACCTATTCAAGACATACAAACTACGAGTTCCATTATATCTATATTATCTTTGTATCAAATACAACAATTAATAATTGTCCATTTACAATTCTAATAAATTATAAACTAACAATTACCTAACAACTAGTTTCTTGATTTATTGCTTCTTTGACTCAACTTTTAAATAAAATTAACACGTTTGATCAAAAATTACATTTTCTTTTAAACAATTTTTAATTTAAAAACATGTCAATCTTACTTAAACCTTTTTAAAACATTACTTTAGTGATTTCAAAAATTACTAACTCGTTTTAATGACATTAGTTTTAATTATGTTTACTTAAAACATTAATTTATACAAAACTAGGATTTCACATAAAACCTAATTTGTATAATCAAAACGTCTAAGTAACATAAAGTTTCATAAACCCTAGATTTTAATTAGACGCATGTTTTACGGACCTTATCTCAATTCTTCTAACAATTCCTTTGTTATTCCAAAATCAATATTCTTGGGTTAAATAACCTCAATCTCGATTCTTGCTAAAAAACCCTAGATTGACTTTTGTTAAAGGTCACATACCTTTAGCAAAAATCAATTTTCACATAGAGTTTCATAAACCCTAGTTGATCAAATCAATGGATTAAGAAATTGATTTTCTTGGGTTTATAAAACCCTTATAAAAAAATCGGCCAACACTAGGGTTTTATTCAAACCCTTGTATCGAATTCTTGCTTGCCAAGTTAATACCAATTATATTAGATTTAGTTAGGATATCAAATACCTAACCCTTTGCCCAAGTCGATTTTCCTAGGGGTTTTGGGTAAACCATAAAATCGATTTTAGCATAGGTCAAATTAATACAGTCAATATTAACTAAAAACAAGAAATATTAATCGTTAGTTTTCGGGTTAAATAATTTTTACCATTGATCAAAAAAAACACGACATGTTTTCGGTTATGGTGTTGAACACCATATACCAAATATCGATCAACAAGGTTTCGCATAAACCTTGGAGCAATATTGGTACAACCAAAACACATCAATATTGGATCAATCGCGAAAAAACAATTTATTCGCGTTGTTTAAATAGTTAACAAACTACATGATTTTAACCGATTAGAAAGAAAGGTAGAAGAAGAGATTACAATAATTAAAACTTAACTGAAAGAAGCACACAAGAAAACTAATTAACAGTTTTATTAGAAAATTGTGTGGCTCTAATACCACTGAAGGGTTTTTAATAGAATTGTACGTTGCAAAATTTAATCTTTATTTACTATAAATACAATTAATATGCGGAAGCTTATAAAACATTTAATCACATTAAATAAACCCTTTAGCCAAGATCTATAATTTTCGTAATAAAACATGTCATATATTTAATTACACCTAATTAAAGATTAAGAACGAATTCTTACAGTGAGTGTTCGACAAGAACTTTAGTCTTCTACTCATTGCCAAAGTACGAGTCAACTTATCTTGAACTTCTTTCTTCTTCTTGAAATCGACTAGCTACGGGATACGTTAGGTATCCACCTATGATTCACAATTGAATGGACGGTAGTATCCTAAGTGTGTACTTAATGCCCAAACAAAGAACACGATCAAATCGCAATACCAATAACCCTAATTAGGGTTGGCCGAAAATCGGCTTGGCTTCCTTGGTGGGGCCGGTCGACGATGGGCAATAGAGGGAGAGGGGGAATAAGTTGTTAGGGTATTATCAACAAATAACCTTAACCCTAACCCTTTATTTATAGTTGTAACCCAACTTGTTTTCCAAGTTATATATAATTACACAATAAACCCTTTAGTTTAATACTTTATTAAACTAATCCCAAACTTGTACATTTACAATTAAAACCTCGTAGTTTAATAATAATTAAACTAGTTAATTTATTTACAAAACTAATTATAAATAAATCCTTTTATTAAATAAATAATTACACTTAATTATTTATAATAATAAATGTTTCAATTACGTTTGACCAATTTATTCATTTCACATAAATGAACAATATCAAATATCTAATTATAGTATCACATTACTTATTTGGTTGTGCTCATCGGTGTGACCCTGCAGTGTTCATGTGAAACTGGATTTGACATTTAATTATGTTAATATTAAGCACGTAATCTTTCAATTACATATCGAAATATGAATTATGATGTTACCAATTATGGGAGTATCTGTTCATGTTTGATACAGTACAACCATGTTGTGTGTGTAAGACAGTAAGAGTGTTTTTTTATCTATATCTATATTTTACTTTCCTTTGCTGTAGAACTTGAACTTTAGCTAATCATGTTGCGTAAAATGTATTACATCAACCAGGAGTGGGGTTTGGACGTATCCATAGAAACTCAACCAAATTTTGCAACCCTGAAGTACATTGAATTCTAGTTGGAAACAGCTTCAGGGAAGAGTGACATCATCAAGGCAAATACAAATATTGAAACGCCTTTTGAAAAAAAGAATACTTGCTGCTTATACTATAAGTGCCATGGTCCCTTGCACGAGGCTTTATGCGTTTCTTGGTAAAGAACTCGAGTCTTTGATTAACGTTACTGACAATCATCATCCATATAAGAAGTGGATCGAGAATTATTCCTCTAAAGCTTTACATGTTTTAGTTATTCTTACATACAAATTAATGTCCTTTTTATTTCTTTCTATTGTGTTACTTTATGTAACCCCATTTGTTCACATTTCATGAATTAGGCGACAACTCTTATGACTGAGGACTTGCTAGACAAATTAGTTGTCAGTTTGACAGATGAAGAACTTGATATCATTAAAAAACTTTACCATCAAGCATTAAAATTGGAGACAGACTTTTTTTTAGCTCAACCTGTTGAGCAGCAGACTGTTGTTCCATCATCACTAACTATCTAAATCATGGCAAACATACAAGCAACTACTTACAAAGAATAGAAATAAACATTTCCAACATTAATAAATCACAAACATCAAACAAGAACATTATGACAAATTAATACTAGAAAGGATAGATAATACCGATACGAATTGCGAGCTGAATAACAGGTTGTATTTCTTCGAACAATATCCAGGCATTACAAATGCTAGCTTCTACTAATTAAATTACATAACTAATCTAGAAAAGAAAAGGATTCTCCCCTAGTCTTCCCACTAGTTCCAAGGGTTAAACCCTAGAGAGAGAAACTAGAGAGAGAAAGTGAAGAATGAGAAATAAGAATGAGGTGTGTTGGAAATGGAGGGTGGAGACATCTATTTATAGGTGAGCCTTGAATCAGCCATACAAGCGAGAAGCACAACGTATAAGCGCGCAAAGCACGAAGGAGCATCAGATGGGGTCAGGGGCCGTATACTGCCTTGCAGGGGCCGTATACGATCTTGCAAGGGCCGTATACGGTCTTTGTGGGGCCGTATACGGTCTCCAAGGCCGTATACAGGTCTTTCGGTTTTTCTTCGTTGCTTAAAACGGCCGTTACTTCTTCGTTTCTTGTCCGTTTGACCTGATTCTTTCACCTGCGATCTCGTAATTCCATTACGCTTATAATGGTACCAATTTCATGGAAATTGGATGAGTGTAGCTCAGGCATAGCCAGAATGTCTTTTAACGATCTGTAGATGCCGTATCTCTTCCGTTCTTTAGCCGGTTTGCATGATTCTTGATTCTCCAGTCTTGTTTTTACCTATGACATCAAATAAAGTGATTAGCATGTGTATCTCATAAGGTAAATAAGAATGGAAGAATCGGTTGTTGTTCATTTGCTTCGTTTTGCTCGTTATTTGGACGTTTTTAGTGATTTTTGCAGCAACGTCAATATTTGGAGCACTTTAGTGAATTTTAGTAAATAAATATTGTTTTGAAATGTTTTCACTAAAGATTGACTCAAAAAGTGCGGAATAATGTACTTAGAAACATGACTTTTTGCGTCACATCAGGTTTCCCTGACGTTTCTCATTCTGCTGACCTTGTCGGTCATTCCCTCCACCGTCCCACTTTCGTTTTTCTGTCCCTAAACTTCTTCCTTCAGTCCTGTTCGGTTCACTCCTTCCCGACCCAGTTTTCTTTGTCAGTGACCTCATTCTCACTACTTCATCTGTCAAACTTTACGCTAAGCTAACGGCGCTCTTGAATGTGGAGGGTCAAGACGATGTTACCAAACTCCTGATATGGAGTGCCAATCCCCAAATGTACCTTTCGATGCATTTGTATTCCGGTGTAACCATATCCGGTACTAGATGCGCTAGTTCCTGAAATTTCGTAGTGTAAGCCGTGATATCGGAACCAATCATCTTTATGTCCCACAGTTCGGTTTCTATTTTCTGTAGCTTGCTACAGGGACAGAATTCTTCCAATATCATTGTTTTTAGTTCTTTCCAATAGATTGAGTAGGCGGCTTCTCGTCCAAGAGTTTGGACTTGGGCATTCCACCAGATCAATGATTTGTCAGCTAACGTGCAAGTAGCATACTTCACCATGCAGTCGGGTGAGCAATTGCTGATGTCTAGCACTGATTCCATCTTTTCGATCCAATGGACTATTCCTATAGCACCCTCGTTTCCATGAAAATTGTTCGGTTTACATGCCAGGAATGATTTGTATGAACACCCTCATTGGATATTCTCAGGTTCTCTGGTCACATTGGTTCGTTCCTCAACTCTGTTCCTTCCTGCAATATTCCCTGTTGTTCCGCTACCATTTACTCCATTGTCGCGAACACGACTTGCCTCATATTGGACAATAGCATCCGCTACTCGTCGAGCAACGAGTTCTTCAACTTATTCAACGTTGGGGGATTCTGTGCTCCTCTGGCTGTTAATGGTATTTCGACGTCTGGGCGGCATGATTTCGTTCTAATACACACAATAAAGATAAATAAGATACAATAATCAATGCCAACTCAAAGAATGTGAAATATAAACAACCATACACTATATTATACATAAAGTGAAAACATTCATTCATTAGTTTTATACAAAACGTGTTGGGGTTCTTATATACCCATCAAAATAGAAGTTTTCAGTACAATATAGCGTAGGCACAACCCACCATACGTAAGTCTAATGAAAATAAGATAGATACATCCCCACTTCAGTCATTAGTTCGGTCATCATCAAGCTAACTCTAGCTATGATCTCTGTCGCTCGTGCACGTCCTTCCAGTGTCTCTACACATACACGGGTAGCGTGGGCTGCCTCTCTATCAACATACATGTGGCCCTCTACATACTCAAGACGCTCATGTGTAGAGATCATGTCTCCATCCAGACGGGATGCGTCACTCAGCAACTCCATGACATGTGTGCGTAGCTTGGCGAGGCTCCTACTGTGGGTATGGGTCATAGCGACCAGAGTAGGGATAGTCAGCTCAAGAGGCTCGTCAGTAAAATGAAGAGACGGTGGTGGATGTGAAGACTCATCGGTCTCATAGGTCGAAGGGATACCCTCAACCGCTCTCCAGTGCCTCAACATGCTCGGCATCCAGGCTAAGTGTGTAGCCCTAATTCTCTTCAGTGGTGGATCCTCCGGTAGATCCTCTGGCTCGGTTGATGCCTTATCACGTGGCGCTAATGGTCCGGTGGGTAGACGTCTAATCGTCTTCCTAGCAGTAGTCTTCATTAATGGTTTGCGTGCTGTTTCGGCATGTCTCAGCTACGCCAGATGCCCCGTTGGGCATCGTCGAAGGCAATGTCGGTGGTGACGGTGGTGCGTCGCTGCTGTCATCATCCGAAGTCACTCTAGGGCTAGTCGGTAGGTTCTCGTACACCGACATATCATCGCTGTCGTAGTCGTGCTCGGATGGATCCTCATCGGTATCAATCACGTAAATGGGGTATTCTTTAGACATGCTGTGACAATAGTTTCGTATGATGAAATATGGGTTAAGCAAAAACATGAAATGAATGAATGTTCAAGTCAAGGGCTATAGTCTAGGTCTCTAAGACTTCTAGTTCGCTATAACCAATGGCTCTGATACCAAACCTGTCACGCCCCGCCAAAACAGTAAGTACGATTAGTTAAAGCGGTAGCACGGGGCGTGACGCGATTAACAGGTAAATCAACGAGCATATGATTATCACATAACATTAATATTAAGATGCCATAAGTTGTTTTTACAAGAGTTACTACTTATCAAGTCGTCAAAATAGTAGTGTTGTCAAAATAACAATCGTTTTTCGAATACAACATTTTTTGGGGATTTCATAAATGTGACTAAAAAGAGTTATAGTTATACAAAGGAAATCCCGCGTTGCAAAATAAAAGTGGCATCCTAACTTCGTGGATAAGCTTGGTCCCAATATGCATGCAATTCTTACGTCGATGCTAATTCTTTGAAAAACATAGATAAAATGTCAACAAAATTGTTGAGTAAATCTACAGGTTTTAAGACTCTATCATTAAACCATTTTGTAAATCAATTGTTGCAAGTATAAGCCTTTGCAATATCGTATACAAAAATCAGTTTGTATAAACCAAGTGGAAATCAAATAATCAGTTCGTATAAATCTGGTGGAAGACATAGACGGTGATCCCCCGAAGGCTAGCTATGCCTTACGAGTTAAAGTGCCGACACCTAGTCCTATAATCAAACCACGGCCTGTTGTGTATCATTTTTGCCTGGACCGGTTAAATATACGCTCCTCGTTTCGACATATTGTCGGCAATTAGCATGACTAACAAATGTGGGGGGGACGTCATCCCGATAGTACTATCTGTATATTCAGTGACTAGCGTCATCTAGTTAATGGTTATAGTTTGCAAGCAAGGGGACTTCTATGCATTACAGCTATAAATGTAGGTTCGCACAAAGATTCGTTGTCATGTTTCCAAGTATAGTATGAAAGTCATTCATATGTTTTTCACCCCAGTTTTAAAAGCAGTAAAATAGGGGCTGTGAACTCACCTCATGAGTGCTAGCGTTTAAATGTGAGTGTGTTTGCCCAAAATAGCCTCCTAGCGACCAAAACGCATGAGGTCATTTGTATAAGTAGACGGCTAACTGCCCATCTATGCTAGTTCACTCAACTAGTGGGATTATGTTTATATTGTTTTCAAAAATACGTACGACCCGTTGGTGAAATGTTTTATAGGTAATATTTCTCAAAATATTAGTATCCTCGTGTCGTTTCATACTTATACTAATGTTTCTCGAAAACATAGCTATTTCGTTATCAATGTATACGTTAAATCTTTGTAAATCATCACATATAGTTTGCGTTAGTGTTTTAAGAGTTAAACACTTAAAAATTCTTTTAATTCGTTGATCCTTTTTCTTAACAGTTTCTGTGTGACAACGTTTTGACTAGTCATATGGCTGTATTTTGCTATGAAACTTTTATCACGTATTCATACATGTCTTAGGTTTAATTAAAGGTAAGATTCATAATTTTTGGATATGTGTAAGGGGTTCAAAATTATTTATTGGTACACAAAGGTACAACAGCTATTTTTCTGGATAGTTGTTGGGAAAAGTGTTCTTTGACTAATTTAGACTTCTCCTCACGAAAGTGCCCACACAACTTTTAAACCTTAGACAAAATGTAACCTTTAGGAAAAATAATCATGTCATTTGGATCTGTGAGGAAGAAGTTATGGTATCACAAAGTAACACCAAATTTCATCTCCAGAAGACTGATTGGACACATGTTTTTATAAAATCGGTTTGAGGTATCAAAACTTGTCCAAATTGCATGTGACCACCTGGGTTGGAACCCTAACTTCTTAAACTTAATTTTTGGGTTAAGAATCACTCACTTTGGTTATGTTATGCTCAAGTTATGTCGCCTTAATTTTGTCCAAAGAATCTGTCAGCTTTTGTGTTGTTCGTTTATGAGTTTGTTTAGTTGGTTCTTAACTGTTTAAATCTTCAAATTCAAGTTTTAACATGTATTTAGTTGAGTTTTCATGTGAGTGAACATCTAGCATAAAAATACATAAGATCTATAAAATGGTGAGATCAAGAGGAGTTTTTCTTACAATGCTATCGGTTGGAAAGAAAGAAAAGAAAATAAGAGAGCTTGATCTTCACTCCAAATGCTCTAATGCTTGAAAGTACGAGATTTTCAATGATCAAAAGGTGTGTTTATGAGCTCAGAAGTATGTAATAATGATGTAAAGGTAGTGTAAAAGTGGTGGTTTATGGTTGATGTGCGGAAAGTATAGGCAATTATAATCACAAGTTTTAAATTAAGGAAATACTAAATAATACTATCACACAATTCATGCAAGATTAACCCGTTCATGTAATATAGCTTAATAAGTAAGTCCAAATTCGAACACAAGGAACACAAGAAACGTGATTCTGATTTATAACTAATTATCTATTTATTCCTAATTACAACTATTTACAATTATACAAATAAAGTAAGGATCCAATTTACAATAATATACAAGATAAGGGGGACGTTTTAGTTCCGAACGAACATATTTATATTTATATTTTGATACAGATTCTAATAGATAAGTTTCAGGAACAACTTAATAATACTCAGATGGATAGAAGATTATAATTATTCAAACTATTATTTATTAAACCTATTATATTTACTTATGTCTATTTGCTTGTTGGCTATTATTACTGGTGAATTACTAATGTAGAAAATTACTTAAGGTTAAGCTAATCTTCATCATAGCAATACAATCATAAGGTTACGCAAAGTATCACTAATTAATAAGATCTATCATCAGTTTATTAATACAATTTCATCGGTATGGCGTGAATCACAATATTACTTTATATTAATGAATTATTCTTCGTCTATCGCATAAGGTTAAGATCAAGACATAAACACAATCACTTAATTTATATAAACTTAATATGGTCATCCTCGTTTAATATAAATCAGTCTAACTATGTCAAGAACAATCATCAATATATCATAATAAAGACAATTCTTGTATAATAAACATTCAATAATATAGTTCCAACATAAACATATAATTCATATAATAAACTCAATAGACATTCATTCAAACAGTTATAACGAAAACCTAATTAACAAGTAATTCAAATAAACAATATCCATAAATTAACTCAATAAGGTTATTAAAGTTACAAGGATAAAGAAATCGAACCAATTGTAGAACCAGCTTTTCCTAGGGTTAAAAACCTTCAAACCCTAGCTCCTTAACCTCCAAAATCGCACCTTAAGTTGACCTTAAACCCTAATAATCGGTTTTTGTATTCTTGAATCGTATATCTCAAAACCTAAACTAGGCCTCTCTTTATAGTTTTGCTGGCCGACCTCCCAACCGCCGGTTGGGTCTTCCAACCGCCGGTTGGAACAATTTGCATCCTGGTCCAACTCCGCGTCTTCCACCGCCTTAAACCTTTTATACTCCAACCGCCGGTTAGGTTATCCAACCGCCGGTTGGACCTCAATTCCAGAATCTTCCAAATACGGGCCAGGCCTCTATTTTTGGGCTTCTTCTTTTCTTTTACGGATTTTAATCTTCATTTTGGCCCATTTCTTCAATATTATCATTTAAGTCTTCAATTCTTTAAGGTTTAAGCTCCTTTTTCTTTATTTCTTCATTTTCTTCAGTTTTTGATTCGTTCTCGTTCCTTTTTCTTCAATCTTTAATTAAAATACATCTCTGCAAATATTAACAAAATAAGTATCTAAAATCATATAAATGCACTAAAATGTATACAAATATAGGGATAAATTACTATAAAATATACTATCTATTTGATGCTTATCAATGGTAGTAGTTTAGTGGAAGATGAGAGGATAATGATGATGATGATGAAAGATGGTGATGGTAAGGGATGAGGAGTATGCAGATTTTTAGAGTGTGAAAGTGTGTGTGTTTTTCCTATCTAGTTACCATACTTAAACAAATCTTTAAAGATCACATGAGTGGTTCAAAGTATGGGGTAAATAATATAAAATTAGAGAGGGAGTGGTATTAGGTTGTATGTGTAAGTAACCAAAAGAATGGAGGTGTGTTGTGGGTTGAAAAATCTGTCCAAGGGTGAGGGAGGAAGTATGGCCTCCTTGATTTTTGTCTAATTAGATATTTTGATAGTTATGTTATGGTTGGGTATGAAAATATGTTCAAGTGTTTATTGTTGTTGGTTTTCTGTGTTTCTATTGCTATTTCAAGTGTTTCTACTGCTAGTTGAGGATCGAAGTTAGTATTGTTAGAGTTAATATTGCTAGAGTTACAAAGTTACTACTGTTATCATTAATACTACTGCTAGTATAATTACTACTGTTAGCGTCGTTAGTGTTGTTAGCACAGTTAGTGTTGTTAGCACCTTTAGTGCTGTTAGCACCTTTAGTGCTGTTAGCACCCGTTAGTGTTGTTAATGTAATTCAAGAGTTTCTACTGTTAGTTCAAATATCTGTTATGCTCTTCAACCTAGCATAATAATATAAGACAAATAACTAATATTTATTATCAAATAGTTTTCGAGTTATTTATGAAAGCTTTTTCACCAACGTTCTTATTTGTCGAAACCTTCCGATTATTTCACGTAATCCTCAATAATTACGTATATGTAATGCATCATGCATTAAAATCGTGTGCATCAAATATGCATCGTGGGCTCGTGCTAGACTTACCTCAGTTTATGTCATGTTTAGTTTTGGTTAAGAGAGAATTAGCGTAAGAATGCATGTTAATGATGTACGAAAATGTACCAGTTTTCGAGGGGTATCACAGTATGTGTAATTCATTAATTATAAATACATGTGTTATACTTCCATTGAAGCATACAGATCATCACTTTTCTATAAACTACTTTTAATTATTCGTAAAATGTAACGGTAGAAGCTTAAAAGTTGTTGTCATCGTGATATTATTTGAAAACCAAACAAATGGGATATATTAATTTAGATATTGTGTTACATGTACTTCTTATTCTTATTAATAATTAATAATTAATTATAATTATATGTATAAATGATACATATGTATGATGTATGTATACATGTCTATCTATCTTCCTACTTATTGAAAGAATGTGACTTTTATTGTAGCAGCTCATCTATGTGACACGTGTTGCTTATCTGTTGGTCCAGCCTTACCAGTCTCAGGAGTGTCCACATGTCATTTTCTCTGAGCCCACAAAACCTCTGGACATGTTTAAATAAATAATAGTGCAGCTACTAATTAATTGGGTTGAGTAGATGACTGGTATCTGTGACAACTATTTGATCGCAAGATTCCAGGTTCAAGCCCAGCAAGTGACATTATTTTTCTAACCCTTCTCTCCCATCCAAAATAAGTGTTTTTTTTTTTAGAATCTCTTTTCCCATTTTCTCTTTTTCCTCCAAAATAACTTTTTTCACTTTACTAATTTACTCAAAAAAAACAAAGATTAAGTCGCTATATATATATGATGTAGTGTGACACCCCGTAAATTTAAACGCAATTAATTACGATAAACACTTGCATTATTAGGCTAATTCCCTACTTGAGTGAATTCACAACACATTTTAGAGGCAAGTCTAGCAAAGCTCAACTAGTTAATAAGCGTAGTATTACATATTTCGTAATTAGTTGTAATCACGTACAAAACATTTGGAACAAACTCGACAAATATACATACGACCGTTGGTGAACGAAATTATTAAATAATATGAAATTATTTAAAAAACATTATTTTTACTGAATATTATGTCGATAATATTTACAAGTATTTCGTATCGTATAAATAACGTCTACGCGACCAAAAATACATGAAACACGCCCAATAAACGAAACAAACCAAAGTTATATTTTTATGACTCATTAACAAGTATTTCAATGAAATACTTCAACTAAAAATATCGAAAAGTTATTAGTTACTTAAAACGTACGTATAATATTTAACGTCTCGAATTAAAAGTTTAAACGAACGGGTAAACGAGCATCACATACTACGCAACTTTGGGAACAAGATTTAAACCCCACTTGAGGATGGGACCCACACGATTTTATGCAGAAAATCTGCATAAGTATGGGGTTCCCATACCCCCTTTCATGTTCTACATCACCATATATCATCATTTTCATCCCATATCTCATTTACCTTCTTCCTTACTCAATCTATCCTCTCCCACTACCCTACCCACGAAATTTCTGCCACCACCACAGCCCCCAAATCACCACCATTCAACCATCACAAAACCATCATCAACCACCACTCAAATCTTGAAGAAAAAGCTCGGTTATCGCATCCTTTTTGCATTTCGAATCTAGATCTTTAATCTTCTTGTAAGGACTCTTAATCTTTTACTAGTTTTACTTGTAACAACTTTATTTACATGTTAGTATGTTCATATAACTAGAAAATGTCTAAAACATAAGTCGAATCGCATTTTAAAACTCAAAAACTGGAGCTTATTCTTCCTGTTCAGATGCTGTTCTAACTTCAACGATTTTTATAAAATCGAATTCTTAATGAAAAATGACGTTTCTTAAGTCTAAGATGTAGTACGAGAAGTAAGCTTTCCAACACAATTTGTTTCGTAACATTTCGACTCAGTTTAGTACCCGAAAATATTTTTCTCCGGTGACATATACATACTGTTTCGGCAGACAGAAACTTTCAGTAACTTCTCGAGGCCATATCTAGAGTTCTATACATCAAAAACGTGTGAGACCACTTGGGAAATCTTGGTAATTTTGTTATGTACAAAAAGTTATTCTTTGGATCATTCCAGAAATACACCCATTTTTCCAGAAAATTAGATTTATGAGCAAAGGTCTAAACTCGGATAAACAGTAACACTGATATTTCTCGATTTTTTTTTAAATATCAAACGACCTCTAATATGCATGAAAAAAATACTGAGAGTAGCTAAAACATATAGGAACATTGTGTAAAACTTTCAGAGCCTATCGATAACGTTTACTATTTTAAATAAAAATCACAAATTCGGACTGATTTTCACTCCAAACTTTGACTTTTGTTGACTCACGCATGAACAGTAACTTTGACTTGTTGACTCACGCATGAACAGTAATCTTGACTTGTTGACTCACGCATGAACAGTAAATTTGACTTCTGTTGACTGTCGCATGAACAGTAATTTTGACTTTCATTGACTTTCGGCTAAAACACACTTTCGGAAAAATAAACGTAAATTTATTCATACTCTCGCATACACTTTTATAAGTGTACAAAACAATGAAACACTTAATAATAATACTTTGAAATTATTATTACGAAAACTCACCAACATGTCGTATACATTTTTAAAACATAAACAAACAACTGAACCGTTTGGACATATCTGGTTGCGTGAACACTAGAATGGATGGTCAACTGGGACATCCACTTACTTATAATCTCATACGTATAGGACGTTAGGAGACTACCGACTAGAAATACATTGGGCTTAGGCTTGCTAGCTCTCGCACTGTTACTTAACTCAACAGGTGAGTTCACAGCCCCTACTTTTACTGCTTTACTATTTTTTGAACAGGGGTGGAAAACATAGTCACTGTTTTACTATTGCCATAGCTTACCTTGATTATATAAAATGCTTTTATGCTTTTATACTTGTAGATTGTTGACTTCGAACATATCCATGTTTTACTCTACAGCTTGAGTAACTTTAAACCGTATTTATGAATGATTTCATACCATATTACAAACCGTTCATGAAATGCTATTAGACTTTTATACAAACTGACTTTTATGAAATAACATTTTCATAAACAAACACACAAAAAGTCCCTACGACTTGGGCAAACATACACAGAAAGTCCCTACGACTTGGGCAAACACACAGAAAGTCTCTACGACTTGGGCAAACACATAGAAAGTCCCTACGACTTGGACAAACATACACAGAAAGTCCCTACGACTTGGGCAAACACACAGAAAGTCCCTACGACTTGGGCAAACACACAGAAAGTCCCTACGACTTGGGCAAACACACAGAAAGTCCCTACGACTTGGGCAAACACACAGAAAGTCCCTACTTCTTGGGCAGTTATCGATGGGTCCTACTTCTTGGACAAACATTTTAGTCCCTACTTCTTGGACAACATTGAAAGGTCCTACTTCTTGGACAAACTTTGAACAGTATTTTGGGTAACACCCCAACTGAACTATATTTGGATAACATTCCACAAAATGTTTTTCAATATTTATGGCAATAACGATTTGAGAACGTATCAAACATATCAACTAAACTTGTTAACATAAAACCTGTGAATTCACTCAACCCCGTTGTTGACTTTTACTAGGTTTTTCAGGGAACTAAGCCGCACATGTAAGAACGCCTGCACATATGGAAACTAGGCGACCCGTGAAGCTTTTAGGATGCCATCTTTTGGAACCAATGGATTTCTTTTATATAACTAATCTGTTTTTGGTCATATTTACGAAATCCACTTTTGCATAACTTAACTACTTTTCTACTACTACGATTCTACGAATCGTAAACTTTTGTAATTAACATTAATGGCATCTTAATATATATGTTCTGTTGTAATCATATGCTCTGATACGTATGAATGTACTATGTTTGTGTCATTACCCCCATACTTAATTAAATGCTTCCGCTAATCAAAACCAACGAACTTGGGGGTGTGACAGATTGGTATCAGAGCCATTGGTTATAGCGAACTAGGAAACTTTAGGTGACTTAGAAACCTAGAGACCTAGACTATAGCCTTGGCTAGAACGCACATGCATACACACATTTGCATACGAATAAACCATCGTCATGACATCTCGACACGCGCAAACTATCGACTTGTTCACTCTCACTCTGAACTCATACGAACCTGATCGTATCAAACGATTGATGAAAAGAGGTATGTATTTAGCATCATATAATAATGCCTGGCCAACGTGACTATATCATACTAAGTACATATGGGTGTTTCATCATCGTGAGATACTTGAAGGGGAAACTTGTCAATTTTTCCAAACGCTCGATAACTAAGACTCTGTTCTTCAGATTCTTTTTCATTGGCATTGACTTCTGCATTTCTTTTATCGCAGAACGTCATCATGCCACCAAAGTCACGAAAAACTCGAAACGGTCAACGAAATGTTACTCCTCCACCTCCACCTCCGGAAACAACCGAGCAGATCATCGAGCGACGAGTGGCCGAAGCAATTGCCCAATACGAGGCCAGTCGCAACCGTGAAAATGTGGTGAACAACAGTGGAACCACCCCCGTTAACAGCGAAACACCAACGAATACCCAGCAGGGGTGTTCCTACAAAACTTTCCAAGCCTGTAAACCAAGCCCCTACACCGGGACCGAAGGGGCTATCGGCCTAGTCCACTGGATCGAGAAGATGGAATCGGTCCTTGACATCAGCGGCTGCGCAACTAACACTATGGTAAAATACACCACCTGCACCCTAGCCGACAAAGCGTTAACCTGGTGGAACGCTCAGGTTCAGATTATTGGACGCCCAGCTGCTTACTCCATGACCTGGGAAACTTTGAAACAAATGATGATGGAAGAGTTTTGTCTCCCAACGAGATCCAGAAACTCGAGACTGAACTCTGGAACATCCAGATGACTGGCGCTAACATTACCAGTTACACAACTAGGTTCCAGGAACTTGCACGCCTGGTACCCCACATGGTGACACCCGAGAGCAAACGCATTGAGCGTTACAACAGGGGTTTGGCCCCACAGATCAGAGGCATGGTGATGTCCTCTAAACCGGCTACTTTTAGGAGCGCAGTAGATCTGGCTCAAAGCTTGACCGATGACGCGGTCTTAATCGGAACCCTGAAGGCTGCTTCGGGGAAAGCTGAACCCAACCGTGCTGATGCGGGTGAAACTGGTCACAATAAACGCAAATGGAACAGTGAGAACAACGACCGTCAGGGTCAACAAAACAGGAACGTGGGAAACACCCGAGCCTACGCCGCGATCACCAACCCCGCACCGAAACCTTACCAAGGCAAGAGGCCTAAATGTGGAAAATGCGAAATGCATCATGAGGGCGAATGCTTCATTTGTGACAAGTGCAGCCAATGGGGACACCGAGCCAATACATGTAGAAACAACCCTCCAGCTCAAACCAACCCTGGGCGACAAAACACGAGCTGTTTCGAGTGCGGTGAACCAGGACACTACCGGAATCAGTGCCCACAACTCAACAACGCCAACAACAATCAGAACAACAACAACCGTATCGCCAATGCTCCAACTGCTCTGGACGCGCATACATCCTTGGAGAAAGGGATGCACAACTAGATCCCTACGCCAATATTGGTACGTCTTAGTGAAACTATTACTACGCTTTAACAATTATACTATTTGAATGTCGATTCAAACCTAACGCCTGGTAAACTTTGACCACTTATCGAACACTCAACTTATCAAAACTATACCGCGAGTATACAGGAACTGTTAGAACTTTATGGCAACTTAGAGCGCCACGCAAACTATTATCATTGTTAACGACATGACTTTTCGAAAAACATACGCGACGGGCGTTCCGACTTGATTTTAAATCTCGGGACGAGATTTTTCTAACATGGGGAGAATGTGACACCCCGTAAATTTAAACGCAATTAATTACGATAAACACTTGCATTATTAGGCTAATTCCCTACTTGAGTGAATTCACAACACATTTTAGAGGCAAGTCTAGCAAAGCCCAACTAGTTAATAAGCGTAGTATTACATATTTCGTAATTAGTTGTAATCACGTACAAAACATTTGGAACAAACTCGACAAATATACATACGACCGTTGGTGAACGAAATTATTAAATAATATGAAATTATTTAATAAACATTATTTTTACTGAATATTATGTCGATAATATTTACAAGTATTTCGTATCGTATAAATAACGTCTACGCGACCAAAAATACGTGAAACACGCCCAATAAATGAAACAAACCAAAGTTATATTTTTATGACTCATTAACAAGTATTTCAATGAAATACTTCAACTAAAAATATCGAAAAGTTATTAGTTACTTAAAACGTACGTATAATATTTAACGTCTCGAATTAAACGTTTAAACGAACGGGTAAACGAGCACCACATACTACGCAACTTTGGGAACAAGATTTAAACCCCACTTGAGGATGGGACCCACACAATTTTATGCAGAAAATCTGCATAAGTATGGGGTTCCCATACCCCCTTTCATGTTCTACATCACCATATATCATCATTTTCACCCCATATCTCATTTACCTTCTTCCTTACTCAATCTATCCTCTCCCACTACCCTACCCACGAAAGTCCCTACGACTTGGGCAAACACACAGAAAGTCCCTACGACTTGGGCAAACATACACAGAAAGTCCCTACGACTTGGGCAAACACACAGAAAGTCCCTACGACTTGGGCAAACACACAGAAAGTCCCTACTTCTTGGACAAACATTTTAGTCCCTACTTCTTGGACAACATTGAAAGGTCCTACTTCTTGGACAAACTTTGAACAATATTTTGGGTAACATCCCAACTGAACTATATTTGGATAACATTCCACAAAACGTCTTTCAATATTTATGGCAATAACGATTTAAGAACGTATCAAACATATCAACTGAACTTGTTAACATAAAACCTGTGAATTCACTCAACCCCGTTGTTGACTTTTACTATGTTTTTCAGGGAATTAAGCCGCACATGTAAGAACGCCTGCACATATGGAAACTAGGCGACCCGTGAAGCTTTTAGGATGCCATCTTTTGGAACCAATGGATTTCTTTTATATAACTAATCTGTTTTTGGTCATATTTACCAAATCCACTTTTGTATAACTTAACTACTTTTCTACTACTACGATTCTACGAATCGTAAACTTTTGTAATTAACATTAATGGCATCTTAATATATATGTTCTGTTGTAATCATATGCTCTGATACGTATGCATGTACTATGTTTGTGTCATTACCCCCATACTTAATTAAATGCTTCCGCTAATCAAAACCAACGAACTTGGGGGTGTGACATGTAGACTAGCTTAATTTAATGTTTTCTTTTTTAGCTTAGGTTATTTGATAATCTATCATTTTCATAAATATTAACGCGTATTACTTTCATGTTAACGTTAAGGGAATTGATAGTAACAGCTCTAGTAAGATAAATATAATGCATTTATTGAATCTAATGTTTCCTTATTAATTCAAAATTTTAATTAATACATTACGATTTTCATTTAATTGACGAGAACTTTCTTTTTATTCGTGTTTTATTGATTGAAATTTTGATTATAAATGAAACTTCAACCCTAAGTGCTGTCATTATCATTTCCCGTATATTAATGACTTGTTTTCTTTTGGTCTTTACGCATTTTGTTGTAACACGAAGTAGTAATAAGGAGATATTTGAAGTGACAATGTAGCAACAAACTTTGAAGTTTGAATGATAGTCTCTTGAATGAAGTTTGATTTTCTATTGTGTTTCCTTGACATAATTTTGTTAAGAGGTGATAAACTCTGAAATCTCCGACTAAAACTAAAACATGGAGTTTATACGCCCATACATTCAATAAATGAATTCGAGATGTTTTTTTTCAGTTATGACAGAGTCAAGAAAAATAAAGTTTGTTTATATCCATCAATTATGACAACTCTTTTTTCATCAAAACATATTTGTTTTGTTATGCACTTTTTATTGTTGGACTTTCGTGATATATATAATTTCATACTCTACTCATAAAAAGAATATTTCAATGAAATAGTTTGTAAATCATAACACGTAATATCAAAGGGTGGGAGGTGATTAATTCAAAACATTATGCGAGAGAATCATATAGACAACATTTTAAGTTTTATATATATATATATATATATATATATATATATATATATATATATATATATATATATATATATAAAATTATATATGCACACTTATTACAAATCATTCATACTTTTGTTGAGTGTGAAGATATTTTGTATTGTACTTGTCATGAAATCATATTTCGTTATTAAAAAAATATAATTTTAATTTGACTGATCTATATATAAATATCGATAATAATGTAACGATTTTATTACTCAAAACATCTGTACAACGAACTGAGGTTACGGTAGGCTGGTACATAACTTTCCAATTCACACTTTCGAATAATCGTGAAGTAAAAACACCATTTCCTTTCTGCCTCTTGGGCCTGGGCCGTGCATATGCACGGATGAGAATTTTCTAGTCTATCTATAGAAAGGCATATTATTTTACTGTTCATCGTTTAGACTCTGCCATGTGTCACCTTTTCAATTGTCCATCAAAAGGTTTTTGTTTGAAGCCGCCAATTGCCATGTATCATGGCCCACAAAAAAGTTTAAATACGTTCAAATAAACAATAGTGCAATAAATGTCTAAATTTCAATGTTTTGAAAACCATTTTTTGACTTGGATCGGTGAGGTATCCGGTTCCGGTTCAACCAGTCGGACCGCCGGCCCAAAACCGGTCAAAATGCGAATAAAAAAAATTCAAAAACCAGTACAAAACCGGTTGGGTTCCCGGTTCAACCGGACAAAACTGGAAAAATCGCCGGTTCGTTGACTGGTCAAACTAAGCCCAAAACCTGTTTTCAACTGGCCGGAATTCCCTAAAATCCCGGTCCGACCGGACCGGTCTAACCGGTTTTGAAAACGTTGCTAAATTTGTTTTGTAGATTGGTGGTAGCCGGTTTATATATTTGATCGGAAGATCTAGGGTTCAAGCCCAACAAGTGACATTATTTTTTTTACTTTATTTCTTTCCAAAATAGTTTTTTTTTTCCTTTCTTCTAATAGCTTTTATTTTCAGGGAATGGTTCAGAGGAGCGGAGGGTTTTATGGGGGCACGGAGAGCAGGGCTTTGACCAAATAAAAATTTGACATGTGTCCCTTGTGGTCCCCGCCTATCAGACTATGAGGGTCTATTTTGCAATTTTGATAAAACTGTGGACTTACCCTAACTTCCCAAATATGTAAAATGCAGTGAAAAAAACTAAAATGCAGTGAAGATTTCACTAACACAATATTGTTTCATATAAAACAAATATTATTTTCTAAACTCCTTAATTTAACTAATACATCATTTCAAATATATTAAATATACAAATGCTTAATTTTCAGCATGTTTCGTAAAAATGATTTCTTCTTTTCGATCAACTTCAAGTTTAACTGCCTTCGATTTGGTAGATTTCTTCATTGCACTCTCATTAATGTTTTACCTATAAAATGAATAACAAACATAATGTAACTTACTACATTAAAAGCAAGCTACATAAAATGATAATAATACTAAAAAAAACATAAAATGCAGTAAAAAATATATAAAATGTAGTAAACAAATACTAGTAAATTTTTGAATTCATGGTATTAAATCAAGTTTTATAAACACATGCAGTAGAAAAAAAATGTAAAATGTAGTGAAGAAATATAAAATGCAGGATACGAATATAAAATGCAGTGGATTTTTTTTAAATCTACTTGTTAGATCTATTTTTCAAATCTAGATTTACATAAAATGTAGTACTTAAAATGCAGTAACATAAAATTTAGTGAATAAATATCTACTAATTACACTTTAAAAACAAACTGCAGCAACCAAACATTTAAAATGCATACACATAAAATACAGTAAACATGAAAAAACACAATAACAACAAAAAAAACGTACATTAAATCCATTCTACAAGTTCAAACACAGATCTAGCATTTTGTACACTAAATAACTACTCAAATATCATCATTCACTACCAATCAAACCTAGATCTATCATTTCAACAAATAAACAATGCATATATACACTAGATCTATAAAACCTAACATATTTAAATCCTCAAAAACTATCAAAAGCATTAAACTTACAGATCTGTCATTGTCATCATGCGGTGATTGTAGTGGACAAGATGAAAGGTTAGATGCACTAGAAGAGACGTTAAATGCATTGATTTTTCAGATCTAGAAGGTGACGGTGGTGCGCGGACGATGACGATGGTGATGTATGTGACACTCGACAAATTAGGACTAGTATTAGTGCCTAATCATATTGTTAATACATGTAATTAGTTTTGTATTAGGCTAATTATGTGTATCATTATGTATATTTGTATATACACACGTACGCGATAAATTTAAATCGTGCATTTTCATATTGGATGGAATCCGACACCTCAAATACGGACGTTGGTGAAACAATTATTAAAATAATATGAAATTATTTAATAACATTGATATAAACTTTATATTGTTTCGATAACATATAAAACGTATTACGTTTTGTTAAAACGTAACCGTACGCTACGAAAACGCGCGAGACGTGCCCGATAAATGAAATAAACTCAAGTTAAATTTTTATAACTCAAAATAAAGTATTTTAAATTAAATACTTCGGTTATAAATATCGTGAATATACGAAAACAATTATAACGCTTAAAAACGTTACACGATTAAATAAACGTGAAATGAGCGCGCGAATCGAGACCGACAACTTAACGAGACATTTTATAAAATGTTTACTGAGTATTTTTAAATAAATACTCCAATCAAAAATATCGAAATTTTATTGTTAGCTAAAACGCGTATAATAAACGTTTAATGTTTAAACGAACGACGAAACGAACGGGTAAACGAGCACCGCGCACTACGTAACTTTGGGGAAATGATTTAAACATCACATGGGGTGGGACCCACCCCCATATTGCAGAAAATCTGCAAGGGTATGGGTTCCCATACCCTTACATCTTCACCCTATTCTTTTCTTCACCATACCACACTCTCCATCATTCAACCCAATCTATCTCTCTCTAAAACCCTCTCCCCTTCTCTCTAAAAACTGATAGAACATCACCACCACAACCACCATCGGCCACCACCATCACCACCCTCATCCGCCACCCTCTTGAAGAAAGAAAAGCAAGAAAACGATCACAAACGCGTGTACATCAACTTTGTCGTCTTCGTTTCTTCATACACTCATTGTAAGAACTTCATGACTCAAGTATTTTACTTGTATTATGTTCATTTACATGTATACTTGCTCACATGACTAGATTATGTCCAAACTTGAAGATAAAACACGTTTTTGAAACGTATACATACATGTACTAAATCTGCCCAGAAAATCAGTCCCGGGAAATAAATTATATAAAATCTGTTGGTGCATTTTGTGTGTCAGTCAGTTGGTCAAACGTTTGTAATTGTCAAAGTCAATTAGTCTACGTATGTATAATGTTTAGTGTGTATATGCGAGTCTGTAAACGAATAGTGAAATAGAATATAAACACAGAATTAGTGTTCATGCGACACTTAGCTAGTGTCGCACGGGTCGGTTCATGCGACACTTAGCTAGTGTCGCATGTAGGTCAGATTACACTATAAATAGGCGTGTTATATTCAGTTTTAGGGTTAGACATTTTGAGAAAGTGGAGAGCCGTTTATGTGTGTGAGGAGGAGAGAAAACGAGTTTGTGAGTTTGTATCTTGTAATCTTGATTATTCAATTGTGAATATATACAAAGATTATAGAGAATTGCGTGTTTGATTCGATTAATACGTTCATATATTCAATCAAACGATCCGATCAGATCCAAGATCAGAAACGGGACTTTCAATTGGTATCAAAGCTATTCAATTGATAAGATTTAAGGGGATTGCCTTTGACTTAGAATTGCGATAAGAATTTGCTGTTCAGGGGGAGTAATTTTAAAGTATTAAAAATTCTGATTACTTGGATCAGAAATGTGAACAGCAAGATTCTTATTTCTTGAAAAGATGTTGGATTGTGTCTGTAAACAACTTGGGATATGATAGTACATCGGTTGACATGCATAAAATTTGAAATTTTAAGGTTTATGTTTGATGTGTCAGTAGGTTTATCTGGCATATTTAAAATAGCTTCTATAAACATTGGCTTCATCATATGATGTATCGGTAGACATGGTACACACCGGTTTGTGAGTGAGTAAGAAGTAATAATTAAAACTTGTCTATTACTTTGTGAAAAATGTTATATGATGTATGACATAAGTCTTAATTGATAAATGAAGGTACTACCATACGCTGTCATAATCATTATGTAAATGCAAAATTGGCATATAGTATTAATATGATTATTAGTCTAACTAATGGTGACTATTGTTGTACTCTCGTACAGACCTGAATCCATTAGTTATGCAAATAGTCTCAAACTTGTTATGTTCATACTAAGGGACCCTTTGTTGTACTAAGTACAGATCTGGGGCCACTAGTATCTTCATTATAGGTTTGATGTATGCCTAAATTTAAATATCAAGTGTATGTTACGAGAAAGCCGAGATAAACTTGGTCTTGTAATCTCTACCTTGTTTGTAAAATATGCAGCGTTATGCGTTTTACTAAAGTTTATCAGTATATCATATAATAGGTTTCACAAAATTAATATTCATATCAACAATAGAGGTTAGCTCACAGATACGGATGTAATATGTTTAAGTGGACAAACAATACCGATAATCGTCTTGAACTAATTTTTATAAAAGGTGCTTTAAATATGTCAAGTAAATTTAAAGTGGACAAATATACTGATGATCGAAATAACACTTACTATTTCCTAATAATTGCATGTTGATCTGATATGATCCCTAAGCAGACCTAAAACAATCATATCCCCAATTTATTTTAATCTTTATCCTTTACTTTTTATTTATAAAGAAAAATACAAAAAGATTTTATTTCTATGTTATTTTCTTCAAATATCACATATCTTGTTAAAGTCAAATATTGAAGATGTAAAGGATGTCGGTTATTCTCCAAAGACTGTGAAGACAAATTCTATTGGAGATACTACTGATGATTGAGAGATGGTCACTGAGTTTGAAGATCTTATTGTTTGATAAGTTTGTGTCAGTCACATGAATTTGGACATCAAGATTTTATTTGAAGACCATGCTATCTCAATGGGGGAGCTTGTGATAGTTGAAGACATGAAAGAGTTTGTTGATGAAGACTAATTGAAGACTTATTTGACCAAGCTGCTGACATGGGGGAGTTTGTTGGTGCATTTTGTGTGTCAGTCAGTTGGTCAAACGTTTGTAATTGTCAAAGTCAATTAGTCTACGTATGTATAATGTTTAGTGTGTATATGTGAGTCTGTAAACGAATAGTGAAATAGAATATATACACAGAATTAGTGTTTATGCGACACTTAGCTAGTGTCGCACGGGTCGGTTCATGCGACACTTAGCTAGTGTCGCATGTAGGTCAGATTACACTATAAATAGAAGTGTTAAACTCAAAATTAGGGTTAGACATTTGAGAAAGGGGCTGAGCCGTTTTTGTGTGTGAGGAGGAGAGAAAACGAGTTTGTGAGTTTGTATCTTGTAATTTGATTATTCAACTGTGAATATACAAAAGATTATAGAGAATTGTGTGTTTGATTCGATTAATACGTTCATATATTCAATCAAACGGATTCCGCACGGGTGATTGTAATTGATCCGATCAGATCCAAGCAATCGGGACTTTCAACTGGTATCAGAGCCAAGAATCGAGGATTCGTCGGTTTCGGATCGTTATTTTGAGTGTTTTCGGTTGATTCGTGAAGGTATTAATTGATTATAATTAGTTTCTGGGTTATTTGTGTTGATTATATCGTGTTTTGGGTTGATTTTTGAGCTCTGTTCATCGTTCGTTCGTCAATTTTCGTTAGGGTTTCGAAAAAATTCGTTTTTGGGGTTTTTGGGGCTGCTGGCCGCGACATAGCGTCACTTACCAGCGTCACTTCCTTACCAGCGTCACTTCCTTACCAGCGTCACTTCCATAGCGACACTTCCTTAAGTGTCGCCAATTAGGGTTTCAGCGACACTTGATAGCGACACTTGTCTTTTAGCGACACTATATAGCGACACTTAATCGAGTGTCGCCATTTGACTTTCTGCGGTACTTCATGCGTCACTTCATGAGTCACTTCAGTGAGTCACTTCAGTGCGTCACTTACCAAGTGTCTCAGCAAGTGTCTCATACCGTCACTTCAGTGCGTCACTTCCGTGCGTCACTACAGTGCGTCACTTCAGTGCGACACTTCTTAGCGACACTAACCTAGTGTCGCGCTAGATTCGAAAAAAAAAAAAAAAAAAAAAAAAAAAAAAATTTTTTGGCGGGAAATCTCCAAAAAATTTTGCATTTCCAAAATTTTTCCTTAGCCTTACAACTGTTCAATTTTAGGCTGGAAAAAGTTTCATTTTACCCGGCCAATTTTTGACGTTTTCGGACGAAATTTTGGCGGGAAATTCGCGAAAATTTTTGTAGTACCAAATTTTGTTTTTGAACTTAAAAGTACCTAATTTTAGTGTCGGAAAAGTTTCGCTACACTCTGTCGGTTTTCGGATATGGCTTTTGGTGCGAAAATGCCTCCTTCTACATCTTTGTTCTATAGTGATTTTGCGAGTTGGAAGATTAAGTTATGCAATTTCATTGAATACAATGATCCAAATCTGTGGAAGTGGTTTAACACCATTGATCGATATGAGCAACCGAGACTCGATGGGGTGCTTAAGTCAAGAGCACAAATGTCAGTCAAGGAACGAGCAGAGTTTGATCACGACAATAGAGCGTATGAGATGATTACCAAGTGCTTGCCAGAAGTTGTGATAAATAAATTTAAAGATCAAGCAACTTCTATAGGGTTATGGGATGCTCTTATAGCGGCTTACGATCAAAAAGAAAAGAAGTCAGAGACTATTATTCAAATTCCTAGTCTAAATGATACTTCCAGATCTACTTCCAACTCACCAGCATCTACTTCTACTAGCACTTCATATGCTTCTTATATCTCTCATACAGCTCCTTCAAAGGCTACTGAGGATCATGCTACAATCTTTGCAGCTTTCCTCAACTCTTATGAGAATTTTCTTTCCAAGAAGGCTAGTACTCTACAGCTTACTGAAGAAGACTTTGAACAGATTGATTCTGATGATCTCGAGCAGATGGACATCAAATGGAGTATGGCCATGATAACCCAAAGAACTAAGAAGTTTCTCCAGAGAACGGGTAGAAAAGACCTGGATGATGATGGTGATACAGGTCTTGGTTTTAATAAAAGCAAGGTGAAATGCAAAATCTGTCACATTCATGGACACTTTGCTAAGGAATGTGTGGAGAATAAATATCCATCATCTGGATTCACCACACCTTCAGCTCCCAAGACTCCAGAGAATAACACAACATCACAGGCGATGACAGTGTATTCTCAGGGAATGTTTGATTCAAGTGCGACTCCAGAAAAGGTTCAACACAGTGCGTTCTTGGCAAAGATACATGAGGTAGACACAGAATCTGAAAAACCTTTTACATGTATCTCCTGTATTAAATTGGAAGCTTCTTTAAAATGTTTTCAAATAGACTATGTAGACTTGAGAGAAAAGGTTGAGAAACTTACTGAATCAAATAAGTTTCTAAAAGCTAATGAAAAACTTTATGATAAGCAGATTGAAGCTTATAAGTTAGATACTCAAACCTTTAAAGCAAAAGTCTTTAGTCAACAAGATGCAATTAAAAGCTATTTAACAGAAATTGATTTGTTGAATAAAGAACTTTCTGAGCTAAAGTCTGAGTCTGACTCTTTTAAAAAAGGAATCACAAGTTTCTCAAACTCTCATAAAATCTTCGATGAAATTGTTGACAAGCAGAGGACAAATACAAGTAGTAAGGCCGGAATAGGGTATAACTCAGTTCCACCTCCTACTAATCACTATCCTCTGCCTGTTAAGGAAGGCACCGAAGAACTTGTGGCTGACTACTCCTCATGGCCAGCTACAAAGTCTAAAGAAGCTACATCCAATCCCAAAAGGCAGGCAAAGGAGAAAACTAAACGGACAGAGTATCCCTTGCCTACTTTTGTTAAGTCTGATAGTACACCTCCAGTTAGTGTAGAGGAGGGTGTTGAGATAGAGGATCTACCGGAAGAGGCTGAAATCAAAGTTGAAAAAGTTAATGTAAAGCCAGAAAATCATATACTTACCAATGAAACTGTAAAGGTTTCAAATACAAAGGGTAAAAACAAGGTTGAAAATGAATCCAAAATGGTTCAACATCAAATGAAGGATTCAAATGTAAAATCTAAAAGTGAACAACCTTCAACATCAACTTGTTCAACTTCTGTGGCTTCTACATCAACGTGTACACATAAGTGTTCACGTCCTGTAAATGCCTCATCTTCTAAGCTTCCAACAGTTCATTCTCCACCTCAACCTTTTGTGGGTAATCATTGGAATAGGTCGTACATTGAACGACGTTCTTGTTTCCATTGTGGACAACAAGGACATATAATTAGGGATTGTCGGTTATTATCCCTAGATAGGTTTGGTAGAGGGATGCCAAGAACTTCCTCCTTTAGGAATTCTTATTCAAGATCGTTTTCTAGGCGTGCTTCATATTCGCCTATATCAAGATATGCATCCTCTTCTCCAAAACCCGTGGCTAGAGTAAACAAAGTTGTGCCTAGTAAACCTCAAGATCAACAGCACAACATTGTTGAAAACAACTCATCTGAACCTACAAAGGTTTGGAAACCCAAATCCACAAACAACACATCAATGAAATCCTCTGAGTTTTTAAAATATCATAAACTCATTGATGTGATGGTTATGGATGATCATGGACAACCCAAGTCTATCAAGGCTTGGGTGTCCCATAAGTACTAATGTTTGTTTGTTTGTGATGTTGCAGTCAGATTTTTTATAGCTAATATTTTTAGTGACTGCAAGGATGTGAATATTTTTGGAATATTGTTTTCAAAGTGCTCGTGTGTGATGATTTTGATGGATGAGATTTTCGATGTTACGAGGTGGTAAAAGTGCTAAAAGGCATTTGACTTGACTTGATATGTGATTTTGATAATTATCTATTTTTATTTGTTATTAGTGCAACAGCCATTCTTTATACTTTTTAGTATTAAAGAAATGTAATGTTGCGAAATTTGTTAAATTAAAAATACAAAAATATGTTTAATGTTTAAGGGGGATATAAGAATTTGCTGTTCAGGGGGAGTAATTTTAAAGTATTAAAAATTCTGATTACTTGGATCAGAAATGTGAACAGCAAGATTCTTATTTCTTGAAAAGATGTTGGATTGTGTCTGTAAACAACTTGGGATATGATAGTACATCGGGTGACATGCATAAAATTTGAAATTTTAAGGTTTATGTTTGATGTGTCAGTAGGTTTATCTGGCATATTTAAAATAACTTTTATAAACATTGGCTTCATCATATGATGTATCGGTAGGCATGGTACACACCGGTTTGTGAGTGAGTAAGAAGTAATAATTAAAACTTGTCTATTACTTTGTGAAAAATGTTATATGATGTATGACATAAGTCTTAATTGATAAATGAAGGTACTGCCATACGCTGTCATAATCATTATGTAAATGCAAAATTGGCATATAGTATTAATATGATTATTAGTCTAACTAATGGTGACTATTATTGTACTTACGTACAGACCTGAATCCATTAGTTATGCAAATAGTCTCAAACTTGTTATGTTCATACTAAGGGACCCTCTGTTGTACTAAGTACAGATCTGGGGCCACTAGTATCTTCATTATAGGTTTGATGTATGCCTAAATTTAAAGGTCAAGTGTATGTTACGAGAAAGCCGAGATAAACTTGGTCTTGTAATCTCTACCTTGTTTGTAAAATATGCAGCGTTATGCGTTTTACTAAAGTTTATCAGTATATCATATAATAGGTTTCACAAAATTAATATCCATACTAACAATAAAGGTTAGCTCACAGATACGGATGTAATATGTTTAAGTGGACAAACAATACCAATAATTGTCTTGAAATAATTTTTATAAAAGGTGTTTTAAATGTGCCAAGTAAATTTAAAGTGGACAAATATACTGATGATCGAAATAACACTTAATATTTCCTAATAATTGCATGTTGATCTGATATGATCCCTAAGCAGACCTAAAACAATCCTATCCCCAATTTATTTTAATCTTTATCCTTTACTTTTTATTTATAAAGAAAAATACAAAAAGATTTTATTTCTATGTTATTTTCTTCAAATATCACATATCTTGTTAAAGTCAAATATTGAAGATGTAAAGGATGTCGGTTATTCTCCAAAGACTGTGAAGACAAATTCTATTGGAGATACTACTGATGATTGAGAGATGGTCACTGAGTTTGAAGATCTTATTGTATGATAAGTTTGTGTCAGTCACATGAATTTGGACATCAAGATTTTTCTGAAGACCATGCTATCTCAATGGGGGAGCTTGTGATTGCTGAAGACATGAAAGAGTTTGTTGATGAAGACTAATTGAAGACTTATTTGACCAAGCTGCTGACATGGGGGAGTTTGTTGGTGCATTTTGTGTGTCAGTCAGTTGGTCAAACGTTTGTAATTGTCAAAGTCAATTAGTCTACGTATGTATAATGTTTAGTGTGTATATGCGAGTCTGTAAACGAATAGTGAAATAGAATATATACACAGAATTAGTGTTCATGCGACACTTAGCTAGTGTCGCACGGGTCGGTTCATGCGACACTTAGCTAGTGTCGCATGTAGGTCAGATTACACTATAAATAGGCGTGTTATATTCAGTTTTAGGGTTAGACATTTTGAGAAAGTGGAGAGCCGTTTATGTGTGTGAGGAGGAGAGAAAACGAGTTTGTGAGTTTGTATCTTGTAATCTTGATTATTCAATTGTGAATATATACAAAGATTATAGAGAATTGCGTGTTTGATTCGATTAATACGTTCATATATTCAATCAAACGATCCGATCAGATCCAAGATCAGAAACGGGACTTTCAAAATCGTGTACATAAAATCAATGCATGAAAATATACCAAAATCTTCATATGTTCGTTGTCTACAACTTTCATGTTGAACACTTCCTCTAGAAATACACGGATTTGTACAGAAAATTAGATTTGTAGACGAAGGTCAGTTTTTGGCCGAAAATAAACTTTGTTGTTTCTCGATTTTATTTACCTAACTTAGAGACCCCTAAAATTCTTGGAAAAATTAGGTAAAATACTAGAGATATGGATGATTATGTGTGATTTTTGCCAAAATTGTTTGCGGTTTGAAAGTGGTCAAAACCGAGCCTTGAATCGAGTGGTAAAACTGAAAAACACAAAACTTTGGTGGTGTGGTACTCGTTTTAAAAACCAACACCTCGAGTTAACCCCGACATGAACCGATATTTTTTATGAACTCTATGAACCTTTTTAAGACTTGGGTAAAAGTCTCGGGTCAAACCGAGGTCGTTTGACCACAAACCCGAACCCTTGAACCAACTCAGTCTTTTGTGTTGCATTTGGCCCAAAGCCATTGCGACACAAGCCACTATGTCGCCAATAAATACCAACGTCGCATAATGCGACACAAGCCTTTATGTCGCAACCCCGTATCTAGCAGTGATAACTAGCGACACAAATCTCTGTGTCGCAACTATATCTAACAGTGTTAATTAACTGCGACACCGAACCTATGTCGCAATACACCCCAATGTCGCAATGTGCGACACACTCTTATGTCGCCATGAAATTATAAATCACGACCTGCGACACATGGACTTATGTCGCACCTTATTTCAGTTCGCAATACTGTGACACCACATCTATGTCGCACATAGTGTCGCAAATCACATAAAGTTGAAAACACAAATTTCACTAAGTATAGAACATTTACAATAACCAAACCACGTGTGATATTAATTGTACATGATATACATATACTTTGATAAGTATAACGTGACAACATTTTTTAATAATAATACCTTGAATTATTATTACAAACCATCACCAACGGGCCGTACATGTTTCCAAAACACAAACAAACAACCAAACATTTGGACATAACTAGTTGAGTGGACAACTAGCATAGATTATCTGTTGAGACATCTACTTATTTATATAACCTTGCGCGTTTAGGACGCCTGGCAGATTACAGTTGTTGGACGACATCACTTACTTGTACTACATCACTATTTGCTGTTAGCAAACACATCAGACTCAGGTGAGTCTCATAGCCCCGCATTTTTACTGTTTTTACTCCCAGGGTGGGAATATATGCTCATTTATTTTACATGTGAACACAAGTACTAAACATCGCTATATTCTACATGAGTTATTTGCTAATCATTTAAAAGTCCTCTACGATCATAGTTTGGTAATACTTTTGTAGCGTGAATGTTAGTGTATGGTACCATATGGGATTGACAATCCCCGTCCGGGTTGGAAGCCCCAACTGGTCAAACGGACGCATTATCATTTGTTCATAAGAGTGTAGATTAGGCATTTGCAGGGAGGCACCCTCGATCGGGCACTTGATTGTGATCCCGACACCTCAGTTAAGCTCAGACTATGACCTCATGGCAGTAACATGCACATTTATTTGATTGATTTCAAACATTACTAAATCTTGTGGTTCATACCTTATGTTTATTCATACAAACATGTGAGCTCACCAGCTTTTAGCTGACCTTTTAGCATGTATTCTCAGGTACTCAGCAGCAGTAGGTCTGCTCAGGATGTTATATAGCTCGAGTTTAATGCAAACATCAAGAGATTTTCCTGCATTATTATATTTTGTAAAAGTAGTAATGTCATAGAATCTCTCAGATAGGTTACCGAGCTTTTGTAACTTATTAACTATTGTAAACTTTTATTACAATCAATGTATTTTGTTAAAACGACGCATGTAGATGTCGTTCATTATATCTTTGTGCTATGATTAACAGATTAGTCGCACCCCGACCCGAATCGCTTCCGCATCGTAGTTTGGGGGTGCGACAATGTACGATGACGGTAACGGTGGTGGTGGATGGCGAAGGTGAATGTGAAGGTAGACGGTGAAGGAGGCGGTGGCGGTGGATGGTGGCGGTGGACGGTGGACGATGACGGTAACCGTGTAAGTGACGGTTGCAGTGATAGTGTTGGTGGAAGGTGGTGTTTGACGGCGATGGTAGTGGATTGAGGAAGTTGTAGGCGGTGAACGGTGGAGAACGGTGGACGACGATGGTGGACGGCGGTGATGGTGGACGGGGGTGGTTGTGGATGGTGGTGGTGTGTGCAAATTAGAGAGTGTTTGTATGTGTTAGAAAGAGATAGTATGTGTGTGTGTGTGTTTCTGTGAAGAGAGAGAATGAGATATAGAAACTGACCAAAAATCTGCCCTAATTTTACCCCTTTCATGTTATTTTACTTAAATTGCAATTTGGTCCCTCCACCCAAAAATAATTGCATCTGGGTCCTTGTGTGATGTGTATTGATCTAGGCCATTCATTAGTGAATGGATGGTTAAGATGTGATCTGCCTACCCTGCCCTCCCAAACACCCCTGCCCTTGTGATCCTTTTCTTTATTTTTAAGTATTATTTTTTTTACTTTAATAAGTTATTAAAAAAAAATATCCCCTCCGTCCCAAAATAATTGTCACCAGACAATAAGATACACACTTTAATAAAAATATAATTATTACTGATTTCTCTTTCTTATTTTTTGTGGAATGACAGTTTTAACTTTAACTAATTAATTACTACCTTCTTTAAACTTTGTGATAATAATTTCAAGTAAGGGTATAATGGTAATTTAGATTAAACTTCTCTATCTATTTTGGTAATGGACAATTAATTTGGGACAACCCGAAAAGAAAACATGGACAATTATATTGAGACGGATGGAGTATAGTTTGAGGTTTTTTCCTTTTTTATTTTTATTTTTTAGGTTAATGATATTTTTAGATAATTTATCAATTTCATAAACTTTAACGGACTTCACTTTCATGTTAATATTAATTACTTGTTTTCTTTTATTTTTATGCATGTTGTTGTGGCACGAAGGAGTAACGAGAAACTTGAAGTGACATGTAACAGTAAACTTTGAAGAGTAGTTTTTTGAATGTAGTTTACCTTTTATTATTGAATTGGACCTTTTTTTCCTTTCTTTTTTTTGTCTTTAGGTGAAATTCAAACTCCGAAATTTTCAACTAAAAATAATACATGGATTCTACACATATACACATTCACTAATTCAGGTTTCTTTCTATCCATTTTTTTTTTCTCCATCAAAACAGTTTGATTTGTTATGCAATTTTTATTTTGGGCTTTTGTGATATAAAATTCATACGCTAAATAATAACACATAATATGCTAAGGGTGGGAGGTTGTTAATTCAAAACATTGTGACAATGAGACAATCATATAGGTAACTTATTAGATTTTATAATTAAACAATTATGTACACTTATTATATTTGATGGTTCCTTATACTTTAAGAAGTTATTATATGCTTATCATGAGAAATTTCTTCATATTTAGAGGTCTAAATTATAAAAATAACTACATTGTATTTCTTGCCTTCTGGGACGTGCATTTGCACGGTCAAAATATTACATAATACTCCCTTCGTCCCATTCAAAGTGTCCTGTTTTGACTTTTCAAAGTCTTTCTTTTTCAATTTTGACCTTAAATATTTTTGTTTGTGTTATATAATAAATGATGAAAATTATACCAATGAAAATACATTTAAAACCCAACTCATTCATATATTTTGCATCAAGTATTATATAATACGATCAAAGTTTAAAAAGAAAGACTTCAAAAAGTTAAAACATAACACTTTGAGTGGGACGGAGGTAGTATATATATATATATATATATATATATATATATATATATATATATATATATATATATATATATATATATATACGTGTGTGTGTGTGAGTGTGTGTCTCTCACTCTCTCCTTGATCATTCCATATTTCCATCCACAAATTAACCCCCAACTCCAAATTCCCTTCCCCACCTTCACTGTCAAGTATACCCCAGTAAAGAACCTCCGTTTGTACATCTAATCTAATCATAGTATTGAGTTAATTAAGATTAAGATTAATAGAATAGAAGAAGAGTTGAAATTGTTTCCACGTATGGAAAGCAACAAGCAAGGAGGAGGGCCAGCGGTTAAACCATCACGATTTAAGCGTGTATGCGTCTTTTGTGGTAGCAGCCCAGGGAAGAACCCTAATTATCGCCTAGCCGCCGTCCAACTTGGCAACCAATTGGTAAAGTACTACTACTTTTATTATCCATTTCATCATTCGCGTCATCATGTTAAAATTATGCTCTCCACGAGTTAGGAACCAATGAACCTCAAAACGTATCCGTGTTTCATCTTCTTTAAATTAAAATGTTTTGATTCATATATATGGTAATTAAGTATATAACATAAATGATGGGTTTTAAATCGTATCTTATAACGATCTAAAGTCGAGCACCATACTTAAGAAATTGATCATCGTATCATATTGTTTTTCTCGTTCACTTTTTTGTTATGTAGTTCCAAAAACCATGTTGACACTTGCTCGTGGTTCGCACTTTTCATTTGCGGTTTAGAAAGATTTGTGAAGTATTTTGCAGTAAATAATTGTGGTTGGTCGTCATTTAATAGTTTTACTAAACACGTTTGAAGGTAACATATGTTTAAGATGATATCACGATATGCATGAGCATGGGTTTTTTGATTATCATAATGCATAGAATTTTGGGGTCAAGCCACGGAATTCATGCTTTTATTAAAATACGGAGTTTGATGCTACAAGTAAACTAAAAGTAGATCATTGTTGGTATTGTATAAGGCTTTAAATTATTATTTTATTTAGAAGAAGTGCTAGATAGTGGTTATAAAAAATGAGTTAGATAAATCAGTCATTGTCTATCTCTGTACGTGTATTCTATGTATTAAAATCTCATTACTAATAACTAATCAAAGTATATCTAAATGGAAACAAAACACAAAACTTTTAAAACAAATAACATTTTATATCATATATTTTATGGTTACAAGGTCTTGAGAGAGTTGAATTTTAAAGGGAATGAGATTTGAACCGTTAATTTTTATGATTAATGACTCAGTTTTACTATATTTTAACATCACATTTTACGTTTAATGTAATGTGCATGTAAAATGCAATGTTACGTATCTGATTTGTTAATTACAGAATTCAACGGCTGAGATCTTCCGTCCTTCCTTCCCCTCAAAATACAGCTGCCTCTATGATTCTACACCATATTTTAAATTTTAATATTTGTGACAAGAATAAAAAATAAATAACGTGAGGTTAAATTAATATGGACAGGTTGAAAGGAACCTTGACCTGGTTTACGGTGGAGGAAGCATTGGCTTAATGGGCCTCATTTCCCAAGCTGTTTTTGATGGTGGTCGCCACGTTCTTGGGTACGTACCTATATGGCTATATATATATTTTTTTATCCTTAATATATTTACCATTCAATCGATTCACGAAAACCTTCAATTTATAGTCGTATATCACTAGTTATGTTTCAAACCGTTATACGATGCACATTAATGATGTGCGGCAAGAAATTGATGGTGTATAAATTACTACCTATTGATGAATACGTTATTTTATGTATAATTTATTATTAGTCTTTAATTAAGTAACTTCAGATTAATATGTGAATAACTCAATAACCTATTCGTTTATTTATCCTTTATGTTCCCACTTGATTGAGATAAACTTTTTTACAGGGTAATACCTAAGTGCCTTGCACCTAAAGAGGTCATTGCATTTCTAAATTAATTTTATTTATTTCGTTTTTTTTTTTATCATTTTCTTTATTAATTAAATGTAGAAAAAAATGTGTTTAAAAATGAAGATAACGGGTGAAACAATTGGAGAAGTAAAAGCTGTGTTGGACATGCATCAAAGGAAAGCCGAAATGGCTCGTCAAGCTGACGCCTTTATAGCCTTGCCTGGTAATTACATTACATATATTTATATAATTTATTTACTTAATAAAATATTTTATAACAAACTTCAAAATTGAATAAATCATATATTAACAAAAATAATGTTGTTTATAGGTGGTTATGGTACACTTGAGGAACTTTTTGAAGTTATTACATGGGCACAACTAGGGATCCATCAAAAGCCGGTAACTATTGTTTTTATCATAATATATCTGAAAGTAAGCTTGCGTCTGGTTTTCGGAATATTTTTTATGAAAACGAAATTCATCAATGGAATTGGAATTCGTAGCAATGTCAATTCTATTGAGTAATTAAAGAAATTTGATAAATTTCAAATCTAAATTTATTCGTGAATCAAACACCCTTATGGCATGGAACTAATTAAAATTCTAATTTCATCCAATTCCGTTAGGTTTCACGAACCAAACGCAACCTAAACCTTGTGACAAACGAGTCAAGTTTATTACTCCTATAAGTTTTAAGACAGAGTCATGTATTGATATTTTTTTCACAACATTAATGAGACACATTTCTTAATGATGTTTATAGGTGGGATTATTGAACGTGGATGGATACTACAACTCTTTATTATCGTTTATAGACAAGGCCGTTGATGAAGGGTTTGTCACTCCTACTGCTCGTCGCATCATTGTGTCTGCTCCTACTGCCAACGAACTCTTATCCAAGCTCGAGGTACCTAAACTTTTGGTTCCATGGGAAACAATGTAATTAATCTTACATAATCTTAGTACATATACATGTTACAAATGCCAGCAATATTATTGAACTTAAAACATGACACAAAGGAAGATATATGCATGCATGCGCAACAAAGTAAAAGTAAAAAACTTTAACAAAGTTAAAAGGTAAAAAGCAAAAAGGTTCAAAAACCTATATTTGTGTGTGAATGTATGATTTATGATTTAAAGGATGTAAATTTGTGTGTTATAGGAGTACGTACCAGATCACAAAGAAATGGCAGCCAAATTGAGCTGGGAAATGGAGCAACAATTGGGCCATGCAACAAAGTCAGAGATCGCACGTTGAATTAATTAACTAAGATTCGTTAATTAATGACCGTTAGATCCACATGATTTATAATTAAACCAATACTACTCTATGAGTGTCTGTCAATATATATATATTTTTTTTCAAGTGGATTCTACCTTTTTGTTTTCTTATATCCGTTTTGTAGGTTTACATGACCATGTTTTTTTGCTACAATATGTGACATAAGAACGACATTTTTTATTATAGTTGTGATATTAGTTAAGATATCATTGTTTGATTATCAATTTATAGACAGTCCAATTTATTTTTATCATTTTTCTCATATGATATTCGAGTTTGTGTATATATATAACTTTTTCTAGTCGCATCGTATGAGTATTTATCTAGTATAAAATTAAAACGTATATAAAACCACATTACCTTCATATATTTTTATACACATGTGCTATAATCAAACTAGATTTCAATTTTAAGCAATTCAAAGTCTAATAAAGTGTAATTAACAAACATAATCTTTTAATGGTTTATATCCTAGTATCACGGACTCACGGTATCACCATCGTATTATTTTTTGAAATATACGTATACATTTGGGCATCTGAACAGTATTTACATGGATGAACAAATATGGAGTTAGAGACGATAACCTACCATTTTTTGTTTAGTTTTCTTCGAACATGTTGAATAAAGAACGAGTATTTATTTTTATTTTTTTTACCAGAGGGTCATTGGCCTAGTGGTATCGAGATGGCTCTTCAACCAAGTGGTTGAGGGTTCAAGTCCAGGGGTGGACAATATTTGTGGAGAAAATGTAAATATTCGTGGTGGGTGGGTGCATTGTTGCCGTTCTAAAAAAAACAAGAACGAGTTTTTGAATCCTAAGTTTTTTTTAAACATAAATTCAAACTTGAATCCATATTCCATACTTCCATTTCCAAGGTGGGTCGTTCCCGAGTTTAAATTAGGTTTTGGCAGCCCGGCCCATACACTTCAACTCGCAGCAGGCGTATTCTGATTTGCTTTTTCAATCTAATTAAGTGAATATCGGACAACTGTCAACAACGGCCCATATTATTAAAATATCAGTCCTCATTAATTAAACGTTAAGCCCACGATAAAAATGAGCCCACAAGTTCCTTCGCAAGCTTGTACAAATATACAATTTTTTATTTTTTTAACATTGAGGAGAACTACCATTATGAATAAAATTGTACAAATATACAATTAACACCCTCAATTTCTATTAAATTTTGACACTTCTCAGTTCTCACTCATGTCAAAGAAACTAGAGGTTAGTGCGCGCAAATGTAATAAATTTAAATTTTTTATTTTCGAAAGACATACTTTCAACTACGTGTAATATTTGTGTAGTCAACCTTACAGATTTCATCGTATATATAAAAATCGAAAGCTTTTATATATATCCACATTCTCTTCCTCAACATCCACTATATCATAGTGAATTTCCCATCGTAGAATGTGGAGCTCAATATATTAGTTGACTTCGACTTTTGTTTGGTGTATATCCATCTGCCATGTCGTCAACTTACAAACTATGCATCCTACATTGGTATTTTTAATTAAAATGGTTAAAATTAATGATATGGGTCTCGTTCATACAATAAAAATAAAAATCATTATTATTAGCGAAATTAGTAATTATTAATTATTTTTAACAGTGAAGTAACACTACAAGATATTTTACAACGTCTTGTGACCTTGCGGATTATGCCAACTTTCTTGAATTAAGGTGACTACACAAGGTAAAATACAATGAAATGCGAAATGATACAAAATTAAATTGAAACTAAAGTAAACAAATTTGAGTTACTAATCGGATAGGTAGATACAGGGCCGGTCCTAAGGTTTTTGATGCCCGGGGCGAGATGAAAAAAAATGCCCTCATCAAAACTTGTAATTCAAGATCACGTGACGTTTTAGTGGTTTGAAACATGGATAAGTTACACCGGTCATCTTCATACCGATTTTTTATATAAAAAATATAATGTTACTCACAAAATTGACATCTAAATTACTTCCTATAATTAATTAAATGAATTAAAAGATTGGATATTTAAATGTTTTAAGAAAATTAGTAATCGAAATATTAGATTCTATAGAAAATAGACCTTTAGAACATGAATATACCAATAGGTTTTAAACATAGATTATAAGAAGCTAACATTGATTTTAAATATTCCATTATATTTGAAATAAAAAGTTATATCTAAACTTAACTTTCTGTCCAAATCAATTCAATATACTCCATATTTAATTTATTTAGAAAATTATTTTGCAAGTTTACAAAAAATCAAAGATAACGAGTTAAATAACTTACATGATTGAGTTACATGACGTCAAGGGCACAAAGTGAATTTTTTAATAATAATAGGGACTGTAGTGAATAAAGTTCAATAAAGGCAAGATGGTCATCTCCCCCAATTTATCATGGTCTTCCCATCTCCCCACCCTAACTGTACAAATTAACACACCTCCATTGAACACTACAAAACTTCTTTTCTTTTTCTTTGAACTTGAAATTCAAATTATTAGTTTAAACTATATAAACTTCGTTATTTTCAATTCAAAACATAACTAGATTTACAAATTCATCTAAAACATAGTATATATTTAAAGACTCCGAGTATTAGCCTGATGCCCCTTCATTATCAGCTGCCCTGGGCAGTCGCCCGGCCTGCCCGTGGCCAGGGCCGGCCCTGGGTAGATATTGCATTTTCTATAATAGTTCAACTAGGGCAAGGAAAAAAAATCTAATCGATTGAATCGTAATCAAATTCTCTGCAACAATCAAACTAAATTAATCGAACCGCATATAACCGATGGTATGGTTAAAATTTTTATATTAACCGAAGTTTTTAGTTCGGATATGAAAATATAGAGTATTCACCTCGGTTTATAGAAAACAAACTAATCCCGACCCGCCCATAGAAGAATATATTTATAAAATAATTTTCTTAAAGAATTGAAAGTTTAAGTTCTAAACTTAAGGATTAAATAATCTCTTTTTTTCGAAGTTATTCAAAATTTAAAATATAACACCCCTCATTTTGCTATCATTTATTATAATATATCGGAAGCGTAAGTCCATATAAACCTTAATTGTTTACATTATTTTAACAAACATAAAACATTAAAACTATTTCAAACTATAGTTTATCAACTCGGGGGTTATATAAAACAACATATTACACTGATATACACAAATCATTTATCAGAGTATTGCTCAGTTGTCAAACATTCCATTCCAATGCCACTGCCTTGCCCAGCCATTTATCAAATCATGCCCTGCAAGGAGTATTTAATGTGGGGGATTAGCATAATGCTAAGTGAGACAGAACTATCACCAACAGTCCAACTCAGTAGTAACAAATCAGTTTACAGTAAATAATCGTAAACATAGAATATCACTGAGTATCTATGGTTCTTGGGAAAACCTTCAGCCAAGAACACACAACATAATATAATATCAGATACAACTGGCGTCAAAGAGGACCGGTGGTTCTTGAGGTAACACCTTCTCATAGAACACTTTGAAACCAACTGCAGGCCAATACAGCGGTTTAACCGAATACTTGGTGCTATTAACACAAATAACACAGGCTACGACAATAATACTTGTACTAAGACCTTGTGTTATCCAACCAATAGCAAACCAAGCCCGACTCCAGGCTGGCCTCTGAATATCGTCAAAGCCCAAAGGCTGAATATCACGTGATCACATATTCATCATATCAGACTAATAGTCTATCAACAGTATTATTACTAACGACCATAATAATCATGGAATAATAAAACAGTAATAATACGTTACCCGTTGTAACCAAACTTTGTTACAACTAAATTACACTGAGGTTACAAATCCACTCACCGAATACCTCAGTTGTCCACTCAGTAGTCTAATATCACTGAGTCTTCTGTCTATCTGAAATTACAACGAAATAACACAAGTTAGTAACTTGTCTCAAATCTATACAACATCTTACAATTGTAATTACATCAAATACTTATCACTTAGTCATGATCAATGATCATAATAATCACTTTCCAATTCAATCATATACATGATTATTAGCTTACATTACTTCAACACTAATCATGCTAATGTTATGAATAACTATCTTAACATCGTAATTCATAATTTCTTAACCACATAAGTTCACACAATTTTCTTTAATTATCAATTAAGTGTTCTAATGAGTAAACAATACCCAAATCATCTTATAACTCATCATGATCATAATGATCATAATAACCTTCATGAACACTTAATCAAGTTATAGCTTTTTAGCTTGAATCATGCTAATCATCATCAATAATCACCCCTAATATGATTATTAACAACACTTTATCAATTACACATCATTAGCTTAGGCTTAGAAATCATAATTCATGGATAATCATTTAAACCCATGACTTTCTTCATGATCATCATTTAATTTTATCATTTCTAGCTTAGGGTTTCACTTATAATCATGAATTAAACATCAACTAACAATTATACAAGCATTACAAGTTTCAATTTAACATTACTCATCCTAATTCAATCAAATACCCAAAACCCATTTTCTAGGGTTTATGAAGATCAAAGAATTAAGACTTACAAAATACTTAGAAGGATTATAGGATGATTACTTCATGTTTTTTGGAGCTTGAATTCAAGTTCTATGGCTTCTTTTTCATCTCACAGCTTGTTTTGAAGTTTTAGAATCGTCCCTGTGGTGTGGTTTGTACGGCTAAACAAGAACAGAGGAACAAGGTGTGATTTAATTCAAGAACTTTGATGATTGATGATGATTTAGGGTTTAGTTTTGGTTCCTGAGTTCTTCTCCCGTAAGAATCGATTATACTGGATCATTCATGAAGTTTCATACGTATTACACACATATATTTGGTAATGTGTGTACTAGTTTTATCCCCTTTTAAATCTATTGTCTGGAACTTAAAACCATTCGCGAGGACAAACTATTTTATTTTACCGTCAACTGAATTAAATTAAAACAAATAATAATTTATTAACCACAATAAATTATTTGAATCTTTTACTTATTTATTTGACTAAAAGATGCCAAAACTATTTTCTGACATATTAAATAATAATTAATATAATAATTCAAAGTCAGTAAATTTAAAAAATTACCAGAACCGAGAACAGGGTGTTACATAAAAGCCTAACACCTTCCTCTCCTATTAAAAAAACAAACTAATCTTGTGTTTGGAAGTTACTTTTTGCAGGTATTGAGAATACGCCTATCCGGCTATCTCAAAAGGGTATATGGCCATTGAAAAAGTTATTTTAGATAGAAAATGATTAACCGAATTAACTACTTTATATTCGAATGTTAACCAAATTAGTTATATTAACAGATTCGTTTATTAACAGAACCGATCTGAACGGTTAAAATATACTGTATTGATTAACCAAAATATTAATTATGGGGCGATTTTTATTCATATCAACACCCAATCACGCAATGTTCATCCTTTTTAACCTAAGAAAAAAAAAGAACTAATCAATTATTTTATATATTGTAAGATATTTTATCGATTGAAGTTGTTATCTACATTTGAAATAATAGTGTATAATTCATTCCATAAATATAAAATACTATCAACATCCTTAAATAAATTAAACATTAGGTTTTAATTGGTTCAACAATTCAATATTTATTTTTAAAAAACTACACTACAAAACATTTTTTAAAGCCCAAATGGTGAGACAAACACAATAGAGGGAGAAATAAAAAAAGATTAATTTTCAAACTACTCAAAATATCCCCCATTTCTTTCTCATCAAACGTCGCAACGGTTCGCCGTCGCGTAACGGCGGCACGGCTTCTTTTCTCGTCTCCCGACGTCTATACTTCCCGGAGCTCCACATCATCACATAACCACCAATACCTTCACTTCCTTGTTACTAAAACACACTCTATTCTGTTCATTTTTATTAAACATTTTTTATTATCTACTTCACGATAATCCGTAAACCCCAAGGTAAAATTTATTTTATTAATTATTGATAGTGATCGCATTATCTGATGCTATTTGTGATTTATCAATTCGTTAAGGTGTCGGTTGATTTCTGTGATGCTTATTGCGACTTGTTATATTCGTTGGAATTTTTAGGTTACTGATTAATGTTTGTTTTAGTTGTTGCTGTGTTGAATTAGAGGTGTATTTTATCGATTTCATTTCAATTTTAATCATTGTTATTATCATATATTGCTATTATTATGCTACGGATATGGCACATGTGAATCTAAATATTTTTAGATTAGGTTTCTGAGCATTTTGAAAATGTTGAAAATTTTGTAGGTAACTGAAAATGCACTTTTTAATTGTGCTTTTGTGGTTTTGATCGATTTCAGGGGAATTAGATTTTTTTTTTTTTAATAGTTGGACAATTATATGTATGAGAAGTGTTGCTTTAATTAGTATATATGCCTTTTTACTTAGTCTGAGCTTTCAGTGTGTCTATATGTGGAAGTGAAATGTTAGAGTAGATTTGAAGAAAATTGCACATGTGTCTGTTTTCTTTTTCATAGTTGGTGACTGTGTGGTTTTTGGTTTATCATTTTCAGGTTATTTATGTTATGTTTTCTCGTACGCGATTCAGTGTGATGTATGGGAATTGGCATGTTTGATGATTATGTTTCAACGTCTAGTTGTTAGATAGATCAGAGCTTTAGAGGGTGATGAGAAATAGTTGAGCGTTTTGTTGTTTTTGATTTTAGGGACAGTATGTTTGAAACCTCTGTGTTTTACCTTTTTTTTTTTTTTTCACTTGAATGTTCTTGTATACTTGTATTGGATTTGACTAAATTTACAATCTATGCCGAGAAAAAGGAGGATATATTTTTGTGCTTTATTTAGGTCAAATGACTTGAGCTTTGATTAGTTATCGCTATGGTTTTGTTAGAAGTTCAGAAACGTCTATGTATTTTGAATAGTTGATAGTAGCTTATCCAGTCTAAGTTAGTATCTTTTAATTTGAAATCAGAGCTTCTGTTTAGCCTGATGACTTGTAACTTGTTGCACGAATAAGTCTTTTATTCATGTCCTTTACTCCTTTTACTGGATTGATACATTATTATAAGTACCTTATTATAACTCTCTATATATCATGGTATTCATTTTTAGTTTAACTGTATCATGTGTTTTAATGATTATGTTTATCGTTTCTGACAGACTTACAAGATGATTGGATCCTTTCTTACCAGAGGGCTTGTGTATGTTTCTAAAAAACTTCTCTCTTTTTCTTTTTTTTTGTTTTTTTTTGTTTTTTTTTTCAGTTGGGAAAATCTTCATTTGGTTTCTTTAATGTAAAAAATGCATAATTACTTTCAGGATGGTGTTTGGTTATGCATATCCAGCCTACGAGTGCTTCAAATCTGTAGAGAAAAATAAGCCTGATATTGAGCAACTTCGCTTTTGGTGCCAGTATTGGTATTACCATATATATAAGTATATAACTTATGTTAAGGCGTTAATTTTGTTAGCATTGTGCTTAAAAGCTTATATATGTTATTTTCAGGATCTTGGTTGCTGTACTAACTGTTAGCGAACGGATTGGTGACACATTTATTTCATGGTAGGAACATAATATGGATGCCTTATATCTTTTAGCTTCGTTTTTTTTTTTTTTTTGTTCTATTTATTTATTTATTAACAAATCGTTTGTTTTCTGTTTTTCACTTGTGCAGGGTTCCGATGTACAGTGAAGCAAAGTTGGCATTTTACATATACTTGTGGTACCCCAAAACAAAGGTACAATTTCTCTTTCTTTCTAATTTCTTTTAATCTTGATCATAGATCATAGATGTTTATCTTTGCTGTTATGATCTAATAATTCAGGGGACAGCATATGTTTATGAGTCGTTCTTTAGACCATATATTTCGAAGCATGAAACAGATATCGACCGTAATTTGTCAGAACTGAGGACAATGGCTGCAGATGTTGCTGTTTCGTATTGGCAAAGAGCTGCAAGCTATGCTCAAACAAGAACTCTTGATATTATCCAATACGTTGCCTCACAATCAACCCCGAAACCTCAACCTCAACCTAAGCCTCAGGTATTATGAATTTATGATTCAAGGTTAAAGTTTATGTAGGAGATGGATGTTTCTGAGTTCTGACCATTGTTATCAACTTACTTGCCCCTGGCTTCTAACTAATCATTATACTTGTATATTTGTTGAAAAGATGTTAAAGTCATACTTTAAAATTTTGTCCATTTTGCACTTTTTATCCAAGTAAAATGATTTTATACTGTAATAATTTTAGACGGTCAATAATTGTGTTAATGTCTTTATCATTGAGAATTGATTCTGATTAAATGACTTCAAACCACAGCCAAAACAACCTGCCAGAGTTCGTCAGCCCGGACCTAGTCTAAAGAAACAAACTGATGCCCATCAGGATACCAAAGAGCCACCTTCTCCGGCTGCCAGCTCATCATCATCGTCATCATCATCAAGTTCCAGTTCTCACGAATTGTATCAAGCAGATGCAGAAGAACCTACACAAGTTCCTTCAAAGCCAACTATCGTGAAAACACAAAAAGCAAACTCAATACGAAACCTTGTAGAGACTGCAAAACTTGAAACTACTACTGAAACAGAGACGACACAAATTGAGCGTTCGTCATCTTTGAATGTAAATTCTACCCCTGCACCTAAAGAAACCATCATGGAAGAGCCTGTTCGGGTTACACGTGCTAGGTTGAGGAAAGCTAGCTCGATTCAGTGAACATGATAGATAACATAACTGAGTGTGGTTCAATGATTGGAGATAACAAGTCCTCACATATATTGCTTTGCAAAATGCTACTAGCATTTTGGCAGTAGAGTTGTACCGATGCATATTGAAATATTGATGTTATATCTGTTATTTCTCTATTCGCCAATTTATCCGAGTGTTTTTGCCTATAAATGTGATTTTCACCCTATATACTCTATATGCCAGAAAAGGTGAAAACAATCAAAAGTGCTAGAAAAGTTGGCTCGTTCTGGTCCGTCGATCTAATCAGCGATACGGATGGGTCAAGACTGTAAGGAGTTAAGGACATTATTTTTGATAGTACAAAAAGATAAATCATCACAAACAAATAAACTATAAACTATCACACTTATAATGATCTAAGCATAGTTGGACTTGTGTGGATTTATGAAGAAGATAAGTATAAAAAGTAGCATGATTATGGCACACGACATTAAACTGTATTATACAATTACATGCTTACATTTTATTATATTGGAGTAAGTAGAATCTCCAATTAAAAACAAAAACAAACATCGTAAGCTCTCAACCACAACACTCTCTATAGACTTGTAAAAGTCACCCCACAAGACCTTGCAATTCAAACATCATTCTCATGGCATACAATTCTACTTCAAGACCAGAAGCTTGGGATGATAACTATCATCGAAAACCAAAGCAGAAACGATCATCATTATGGCGCAAGATTACAAACGTATTTGGTTGCAAAAAGATTGAACGTCCAGAAGTTGAAGACCCCGTGAAGACGCCAACACGTTATTTGAAACTAGGGATAAATTCCAACTCGTCTCTTTCTCCATCACCGTTGCTGTTGCATCCATCGTTACGCTCTCCAATCAGACGTCGTTATGGGTAAGGAAAAAAAGTTATTATAAACTGTGATTGTCTTTGTTTTTTTTAATTTTATTTGGATTACATCAAGCTATTGTTTGATAACCTTAATGAATTTAAACAATGTTGTTTTTTACATAATATGTACTATGATATGATAAGAGTGTTTGATGTTTTAGGAGTTGATATTCGCTCTACAGGGTGAGGTGTTTAAAAATTTAAAACTACAATTTCAACATACGGTTATTACATTAGTAGTTTTTATTTAAGGTTCCTCTTATCTAAGACCATAACTCCGATTCGGAGTTATGGTCTCCGTTCTTCCAAACCCAAGATGGAGGAACGCCATAGGCATCAGCCAAGCGTCCTCTGTCCTTTTGATGACACACGAGAGACGAAGAGGAACAGAAGAAAAGTGGACCAGTCTAAACTTTATTTTTTTTCTTTTTCTTTGATATATAATAAAAGTATTATTTATAAATATCGGGCTCATAAATAGTTCAGTTTTTATAGGCTGTGTTCAACTCTAGGTCAGTTCTTTTGTGAGTTATGCCGATGTAGCACTGAGATGACAGTTCAGTTCTTTCGTTTTTCGAATCATCTTGGTGTGTGATCTAATAGTTTTGGTAAATACAGAGTAGTAAATTTACCCAATAATATTATATTTCGGGTTGACTAATCAAAGGTCAAAAAAATGGAAAAGACGCCAAGAACTTACCATTTCTTAATTGAGGCCTGTACTGTTTTGGGTATCATATTTTGTCATTTCCATTACACTTATTGAAATGGTAAATTAGAATTACTATTTCTATAACTGTATAAATACACTGCAAACTAGTGCAGTAGCAAGATTTAAGAGGCTAAAATGAAAGGAAGTATAAATTGTCGGTTCAACCATAATTGATTTGTGTTAGTTGCCCTCTGGTGGGCTCGTTGTGAGCCTCAGTACGCTTCTTGTGTCGTGAGCTCGTGGTGGGTGCGTGCTTGGTGAGGTGCAACAATGACGTTGTTTGTGTTTTTATTTCTTTTGTTCATGTAACAATGTAAATAAGAAAATGTGAATCTCAGTTAGTATAAGTCATACGTCATGACCGAAGGTAATTTTGCACAACGATCAAGTGGTGCAAACGTGATGGTGATGTGATAGTCAATGTGTACGACTCAACCGCGACTACAAATGCTCTTATCGTTGGACTTTGTTCAAGAACTACCACTGTCATCAATCGCATAGACTAAAACACTTTAACAGCGTATACGAAAAGTAATTTCAAGTACGTTTTACACATACCTACTTTTTGTGCATCTTTTGGTATCTGATAGTGAAGCATACGTTTACTCAATTTCTCCCAAACACTCGTTTGTATGCCTCGAAACGTGTAACATAGTGCTAGCTAGTTTTTGGTATGAGGCTACATGAATGAATGCCCAATGTATTACGTTACATTTATTATTAATCACTGATCATTCATCTCTCCCATAAAATGTCAACCACTTTGAGGTCACCTAGCATTTATATCCATACCTTCTGACTTTTTTAGGGTGATCATTCGTACATCATCAAAAATTCTTCATACACCACTAATTGTGCTTTACAAATTAGTGGTGTACGGAGAATTTTCGGTGGTGTATAAATTACTCCATTTTTTTATGTGGAAAAAGTTGATTTGCGAACTGAAAAGTTGATTTCCACACTACAATTATTAATAATGTTATATCATGTGTATCGGTGTAACATCAATTTTCTTCGTGGTGTACAAATCATTTTTTATCTTCGACAGATAACTTAGTTGGATCTTATAATTTGAATGTAACTCATTACGAAATTAAAAATAAAATAAATAAATAAAACCGACTGATAGCCTATAAACCTTACTAAATAATTGGTTACATGCGTTGAAGTCATAGGTAATACGAAAGAAAGATATATCATACATTAGGCTTTGAATGAATTAATTTAATCTATTTGTAATAATAGTAATATAGTTTATATAGCAATACCAGTAATAAAATTTAACTTAATATCAACAATATGTCGTAATTACAAGATTATCTTTATTATCTATATACTTATCTTGAAGAAAAGAAAAGAAAAGCATAACTACAAGCGAAGCCTTAGAGCCCATTTTCAAGTCTGTTTTTAGAGACGAAAGAACGATAAAGAAAACAAAATATATATGTGTTCCTCACTTTTTTGTTACAGATAAAAAAGAAAAGAAGTGTAAAGAGAATTGTTTTAATATCTTTTCACCGAAATTGGAAAGAAATGAAAAGAGAGAAGTCGGAAGAAGCGGAATAAGTACATTTCATTTTGCTTTTGAACTCGGAAACACAAAACTACAAAAATGTATCTTTCATTTTCTCTTCTTTGTTACCATATTATTATCTCTTTTCTACCAAATCACTTAGATGACTCACCATCCTTAGAAATACCTTCCTGATGCTTCTTCGGCCAAATACGATATTTTCTTTTTTCGTCGTCCAAAATTCTAGAGTAATTAGAGATTTAGAGCTATGTTTGCATCAAGATAATTAATCAGTTGATGTAAAATGATATACTCCGTGATTTTGTAGCTTAGATTTTAAAATTGCTAAATGTAAAAAGCCCTCTAAAGTTAAAGCAATTGATCAACCGGATACTTTCGGGTTGTAACCAAAAACTATGGTTGACGGTATCGGGTATTCACATCTTTAGACTTATAAGGGACTCAAACTTCTTATATGAAACTAGTGTGGGACGGATTGCTACAAAACGTATGTAAATTTAATATCAAGTTTATAAAATACTAACATTGTATTCGTGTAATGCCAATAGAACGATGTCTATGATGGGAGCGGACAATAATTGTATAAAAGAGTGACGCGGAAAATGTGTTTTTGTGTTATATCGGTATCTTTGATCAAATATTTGAACTTATTATTTTATATAATAATTTGTAGTATTAACTATTGGTGTTGTAGTACAAAGTTTTTATTAGTAAAATGTTCCCTTTATCCTTAATAACCATGTACGTATTTCATTGAATTATATCTCTACTCCCTTATATATAAACTAGATTATTGACCCGTGATTACACAGGTTTGACCCAAAAATAAAGTTATATGATTATGTTTTAATCATAATAATGTAGAATATAGTTATATGTATAAAATTTTGTATAATTACATTTTGTAGTCAATTTAGTGACACATTTATGTGATTGTCAATATAAGAAAATGGTTGTTTATTATTACTATACTATCATTACATTGTGTAGATTATATTTTTATGTAAAAAACATATATAAAAAGTAGAGTGGATTTCAAGCCATACGTATGGACTACTGTAAATAACAGATAAATAAGAACTATTATACAAAATACGAAAGTTATTATATATTTAAATGTTATATTTAGTTTTCGAAAGCATCACAGTTTTTGTTGGATCCAATTCCTGGAGATGAAACCGGGGATAACTTGAAACCGTAATGCTTCATTTCAGTCACTAGTGGTCACACTCCACCCCAATATCCGATTATAACGTGACAAACATAAGCATACCTATTAATTACCATTAGAATGGCTATAAATTATGGAGTAATATAATTAGATAAGGACACGCGATTATCAAGTAAAAAAACTTGTACTTGATGTTATGATGGTCTTTAATGTTTATAAGAACTTGACAAAGTCACGTGGATGGATCCTCCACTCTATGACCTTCTTTACCATCTTTCTGGAATTGTGATTCTTTATATGAATTTGCCTATTTGCAAAACTATACAAAACAAATATGTTGTTAGTAACTAATAAATCTAGATGAAATTTATGAGAATTTGAAGTACTCACTTAGATGTATTATCAACTTTAGCTTCAACACTACTGAGATGCATACCAACCGATTGCCATCATCATCAACAATAATAAATTTTGATGAAATCCCTCCTTTCTCGAAATTGTAATATAATCATGAGTTACTATAAATCACTCAATATAATTCACTTAATTTTGCACCGGACGCATCTGAACCGTGAGTGCAAGACCCATTTTGACCCCTGACCAGAACCTACACACCCATTTTGCCACCCCTATCGAAAATGATAAATGATAGTAACTTTACCTTGACACCTTCAGAAGTAACCTCGGTGTAAAAAGCATCCCACGTGCGCCAGCCGAACCAATTGAACATGTCCGGCATCTGAACAAATTATGATGCATAGCAAGATCATCAATTTAGTATTCATCAATTTACCTACAAAAGTTGCAACATCAACCAACATACCTTCTTTCTTTCGAGATGATAGAACGTCTGCAAATGTCTCTACACTCCTTTTAGATCTCTAAGATTCATTAAGTAACCATTAAAGTCAATTTGTAAATTACAAAAATGAGTTCTAGCAAAACATATGCATTCTTGACAGCTTTGGTGATAACATCATCAAACGGGTCGGATCCAGTACAGGGAGACTGTTTCGACAACTAAACAAATAGAACATACTTAAGTATAGAACTCAACTGTATTAATTAGGTAAGTCATGCATATTTAAATAATCTTCATAAAAATGCATATTTATGAGATCACTTGTAGTCTCACTATTTAGTATCACATTAAACTGTATATGCAGATACCTAAACGTATAAGAACTTAAGGTACCCAATAAAGAAATTGTAAATATATGAAACCTAAGTAATGTCTAGAGCACTTTCTTTTCATGTTGTGCCTTTTGCCAATGTTGACTTGTTCCTTCATTTCATTATCATCTTCACCATGCATACGGTACAATATTCTGATATTAAGCTAGTAATATGATAAATATATAAAAGTATCATGTCCTATAATGTATAACTACTACAATTAAAATGATGATCCAAGATTGAAGATTCACATCATCTAGTAGTTTCTTACAGGGGGTTCCATCAACGTCCCCATAAGCAATTTATTTATCGTTGAGAAAATCATACCTGCAAATCAGCAATATAAAAATCAAATCATTAATAATTAATAATAGCAATACAGTAACTGAACTTGACTTCACAACACGTTTTATGGACCTCTAGAAATTCAAAAACCTGAAAGAAAAGGAAGGAGATGGAGAAGATACAAAAGCACATTACATTCACTACAGATCACACAATTGTACATCACAAAATACTCAAAATATAAGGTATGAGGAACATTATGTACTTGTAACTTCTCAAAAGATGACATGCATCTTCTAATTATTTATTAGGCATCAAAGTGTGATCAGCAAGAAACCTATCCAAACCATAATCATGTCAAGATGTAAATCAATATCAAATGATAAAGAAACGAATATAAGACTCAAAATTAAACGTTAGATGTTTATAACCTTTTGTACAAATTCCAAATTTACATTTGAGTATTTCATTAGACGCTTGATATATGCAAATATGATATCCTCAAACAGCTAATTGGCTTCAAACACGTATCATATGACACTTGGAAAGATGAAAATAGTGAATGAAGTAAATTACATACCATTTGTGAGAATTCCAATTCAATCAGAAACGTCATTTCTCACTTGAGCATTTCATCAAACACCTTGTCTTCATGTCTGGTTCAGCAATACCAAAAGACATCAAACAATTGAAATACCTAGAAGAGAATAATCATAAGTGGGATATATGTTAAAAGTGATGAAAAAAACATTGATTTATATAAAAGTAGATATATATAAAGGACTTAAAAATTCAAATTAGTGAAACCAAAACATGTCTAGGTGAAACTTTAAATTGAAATCAAACATTTCCTTCGTAACTGCTTCGTATAACACAACGCGATGAAATCGAACTACAGAGACTAAGTAACAAACCAGCTTATAAACCTGTTACAAAATCACAAAAAATGAACAACAAACAAACTTGCAAAACGTAAATACATTAAAAGTGAAAACATACCTTATGTATATCCTAAACCCAAATTCCATGACGAAGATGAAAAAAACATATCATATGGTGGGTATGGTAGAAGCCGAAAGAATATTATGAAGGGACTCCTTTGTGTCTCTTACTCTCTTAGAATTTTGAGATCAAAAACCCAAATTAAGCATTGAAGGTAAAAATATATGTGCACAAAATGCAGAAACCTTAAAAATGCAGATACTAACATTCAATTAAGCAAGAATCTGGTCAAACGTAAGAACCCTAGAAATCGCAGATAGTAAACCGCAAGCAGAAAGATTGATAGATTAAAAATGAAGATGAGAAGATATATCTTTGAAGATGATAGAGAAATATGTTAAAAGCTTGCAAAGAAATCCCTGAGTTAACTTCACACGTCAAGCGTGGAGAGGAAATAATCACTTATGAGTTATGACTTTACGGGAAATCACACACAAATCTAAATCACCAATAGCTATTTTGTTATTTAAAAACTAAAAAATGACAAAAATAGATTACTTGCTCAGGTATCCATATCCTCTGATATTTGGTTGTGAATTTGTGATCGGGCCCAATCAAATTAAAAGAATGCAGAGTCTTTTTGACTAAATTGACTATCTTTATCTTTATCGATTTAAAAAAAATAAAAAATATTTCTCATCAAGTACAAGTTTGCAAAATATGTTTTAAATGTACTTTTTTAGGTTGCTTACAAAAACATCCATATATGCTTTTTAGGATATCATCATCCAATAAAATCAAGAGAAAATGGTTGCTTACATAAATAGACCTAAAAGGTAATATGAGTATATTTTTCATTCAATTTTATAGATAAATCAAAACTATGAGAAAATTCCATGAATTCTAGCATGGCCACGTCATCACAAAAGCAGCTCATGATTGGTCGAAAGCAGCGGCATGACATCAGCGTAATTTATCCTTTAGTATATAGTATAGATTGTTTAACATTTTTCTTCAATACTTCATAAGTCTAAATAATGGAAATAACATGAATACCCTTATTCACAATGAAATAGATCAAACTAACCTTATCTAAGTTTAAAAAAGGGAGCTGATAAATACAACACTCAAATAATATCCAAGATATAATTATAATTTAAATATTATACCCCAGTAAATAGATAAGACTACATTTGGAAATATCCCAATAGTATGCCCATCAATTATATATGTAAATCATTCATTTATACACTTAAAACATTATTGACTTGGTTCGTAAACTTTTTTTTTTTTTTGTGCTGATTGTCATTTTTTACGAAGCTTAGAGTTAAGTCAATGTTTTGCCTATTATTATAAGCTAATCACTCTTTGGCTACTATTTTAAAACTATTTGAATGTGTTTATATTAATAATAATAGTGATGTCTAATCCTTACATTTTTTTTTTAAATCCTCATCACTATCGACATCTTAGAGTACTCCCAACACCTTAACCACTTACCAACCGGTTTGCAAACCGGATGAAAGTTGGTGCCATTGGGCAAATCACTTGCCAACCACTTGCTCCCCAAACCAGTTTACTGATTACAAATCGGTTTAAAATGTGGGCCTGCGTGCTTTTTTTTGTTTAGTGTTTAGAAATAGTGGTATATTGGTAAATGTGAAGCCCTGAAAAAATGAAGTGGTCAGTCATTGATGGCAGTGGGTAATCGGTTGTGAATTAGTTGTGAAAATCTGATGTGTGATGTGCTAAATCTAGTTATAAATTTTATCGTTGATAAGTAAACCAAAACGTACCGAGCTAGACCAAAACACAACCAGGCAGTGGACCCTGTCGAGTGTAGTATAGTTTGGTAAGTTCGGGCTCGAACACAAGGAACTTAGTTTATATGATCAAGATAAGTGTGAGCAATTTAAAGAGAGAAAATAAAATGTGGTTGGTTTGTGTGACCGAATTGTCACGATGCTTAAAACTACAATTTATCTTTCAATGAGAACGGTGGACTCAGGAAGAGTCAAATTAGTTGTTTGGAACTTTCAAATATTAAAAACAATGCTTGCTTGGATTATTTCACTAGTGATTTCGGGGTGTAGAATTATAACCGGTTAAGACATATGCTAAGGTAACATTCATCAAACATAAGCTCAACGTTCGTTAATGTAACACCCGCCAAATTAGGACTAGTAATTAGTGCCTAATCATATGTTAATACATGTAATTAGTTCCTGGTTAGGCTAATTAATGTATCGAATTGTATATATTGTTGAATATATACGAATATGCGATTTGATTAAATCGTACGCAATTTAAATCGGATGTATTTCGATTCAATATTATACGGACGTTGGTGACTCATTTTATTAAATAACGCTTTTATGTCAAAAATATTATTTTGATAATATTTCGTATTCATTCGTATCGTACAAACCAAACTTACACGATTTAAAACATTAAACCGCGCAAACGAAATAAACTAACTTACGTTTTATAACACAAATATAAAATGATTTGTAAAATATTTAGATAATATATCGCGTAATAAATCGTAATTTAAAACTTATAATTAAAATGTAAATAATTAATTAACACTTAAACGACGGAGCAAACGAACACCACACGGGACGCGGAGCGAAAACTGGAAAGTGGGGATAACCCCCACCTCCCATCTTTTTCTTCATTCCATCTTTCATTCTATCTCTCTCTCTTCTTTTTCTCTCTAAAAACAAACAAACCACCAATCCACCTAAATCGTAAAATACTACCACGAAACGCGACCGGATCACAAATATTTTTAGAGATTCACGACCACCTCGCAACGATCTACATTTCTACCTTTCCAGATTTTCATTTCGGCAAATTGTAAGTTTCCGACAAAATCCCGAAATCACTCGATTCTTAGTATTTTTCACTTGTGGTTGGTTATATAACATATATATGTCCATTACTAAGTATATAACACGATTTCATAGCTTAAAAACGAGTTTAAAACGGATTTTTGGTCGGAATTAACGTTGACAGCCGGATTTCTGGGCTGGTGTTCATCCATGTGACACAAGCCTTGTGTCGCATGCTGTGTCGTATTTTACCCTTAGTGTCGCACGTTATGTCGTATTTCCCATGTTATGTCGTATAAAACCTACTGTGTCGTACCTTATGTCGTACCAAAGATTTAGTGTCGCAAGTCCTGCGACACAACCACTATGTCGCATACCCCATACGACACAATCACTATGTCGCTGTTGAATCAGCATTTCGCATCCATGCGACACAACCCTAGTGTCGTATGGACATTGTGTCGCACTCCTATGCGACACAACCCTTGTGTCGCATAACCCATTTAATGTCGCATGATTGTGTCGCATAAAACAGCAGGTTTTCAAATCTCAATTTCACTAAGTGTCGGAACTATATACCCTCAAACCCTTATACGATACGACTTATAAAACACATTGGGACACACTTTTAAGTGCAAAACGCCAATTAAAAAATAATAATACTTAAAGTTTATTATTCCAAACCCATCACCAACGGGCCGTACATGTTTTCAAACGCTTAACGAATCAACCAAATCGAAGTATTTTGGACATATATAGTTGTGTAACAACTACAAGGGTGATCTTTTGAGATACCCAATCATGATTATAACCATCGCGTGTCGTGGACACCCTCAGGTTACAAGTCGTTGGACTTCATTTCTCGCTAATCAACTTACGTTTGTTTAAACGCATTCAGACTCAGGTGAGTCTCATAGCCCCTCTTTTACTGTTTTACTCAGGGGTGTGATATACTGCTCAACTTTTAACATGTGAACGCAAGTACCAACTTTTCATATACTACATGAGTTTTTCGAAACTAATCATTTAAAGTCCTCCGTCAGCATAGTTGTTAATACGTTGTAGCGTGAATATTAGTATATGGTACCATATAGGATTGACCCTCCTCGTCCGGGTTAGCAAGCACTAACCGGGTAAACGGACGTACTAATATTTGGGAAGACGAATGTTGATTAGGCATTCGTGGAGGCACCTCGCCCGGAATTCTCTATAGGGGAACCGGCCCTCGAGTTAAGCTCAACTATGTGCTCATGGCTGTATACACGATGATTATCATTAAATTGCTGGATGCAATTCATTATTTTATTGCTGGATGCAATACATTATTTAAATCTTGCGATTCATACGATATTACTTGATTTCAAACCTGTGAGCTCACCAGCTTTATAGCTGACCTTTTAGCATATATCGCAGGTACCCAGTAGTAGGATGTTTCTGCTCAGGATTTAGCTCGAGTCAGCATACAGACGATTGAGATTTTCTTGCATTAGTATATTTTGTATAAGTACTTATGTACTGAAATCTCATTTTATTTAACTCGAGCTATGTAAAGCTTTAAATGTTGTAAACATTTCAGTTATCAATATATTTTGTTAAAACGACGCATATAGAGTCGTTTGCTATTTATCTTTGTGCTTTGTTATTGATTAGTAACACCTAAATCAAGCTTCCGCAAATCATCGAATTTGGGGGTGTTACAGATTGGTATCAGAGCCTAAGGTTATAGTGAACTAGGTTGCATTTAGTGAGCCTAGACTATGACCATTAGGCAGTATTCCTTATTAGGTATGACTGGTTCAGGGATTACAGCATACGAGTTTAATTTAACATAGCCTGATCAACTATGTACAATTAAGCAAAGATGATGTAAGATCTGAAAGTAGTTATGGCTGAACAGGATACAATAGAAGACTCTGACCTCGAGAGAACCGAGACTTAAACATGTTTATGCTAGACACTCAATAGGCTATATTATATAGGAACTATATGAATATAGGCCTCAATCTTACTAACGCTTTGTCTCAGAAATGGCAAACACACCATCAAATTCATCTCGTTCTCAATCCGGGTCGCAGAACCCAAGGGTAGCAAGGAGGAACTCCAGGTTGCCTCGAGCTGACCCGTACTCCACTCACTCCACCTTGCCGGCTCTAGCCGCTAGGGTGAATCAACACGAGCAACGACTTCGTACCATGGATGTCGTGTTGCAGGAAACCAACGAAAACTGGAGACTTACCTCCCTTGAACGCATCGAACAAGTCTCCGACGACCTTGAAACTACAAACAACAACATGGATATTCTTCGTAATCAAATAATAGAAATAAGGGTGGAAAATGCCCTTCTGCAACAAAGGATGGATGAATGTGTGCAACGCTCACTTGAGGCAGAAGAATATGCGCGTGGACTAACTCAACGACTTGCGCTAGCAGAAGACAACGCCCGGCAAGCTAGCAGGCTTGCAAACACTGTGGACCGTCTTGTCACGATGATGGAACAAATTAATCTACGTCAAGACTAGTGTAGTCTTTGTCTTGTAATCTACCCTGTAATCTAGTAACTATCTACGCGCTATTCTATAATTCGGTCGGATGTAACAATTCCCGACATCTTTTGTAATACATCTGTAGGATGTAACCTTTGAACTCGTATCATCTATCAAATATCCCTTGCTGTTTTCAACTCATATTAATTGCCATTATTCCTGTTGATGTTATGTATTACTGCTTTTATACATGTACATCTATAACAAATACAACCTTCTTGCAAAATCTCATGTATCTTCATTTCTTTTATTGAAGAATCATGCCGCCAAAGTCAAGACCTTACACTGATGCTCAGATTACGTCACTTATAACCCAGGCTGTTACCGAAGCCTTAGCTCGGAATACCCCACCAAACTCCACAAGAAACAGCGATACCGCTGGAACCCCTGCCGCCAAACCTTGTTCTTACAAGGACTTTCAAAGCTGCAAACCCTCGAGTTTCAAGGGTTCTGAAGGAGCCATCGGACTGATCAGATGGTTCGAGAAAATGGAAACTGTTTTCCGTGTTAGTAAATGCGCGGAGAACGACAAAGTAAACTTCGCCACCTGCTCTCTTGAAGATGATGCCCACTCTTGGTGGAATTCTTATACCCAATCAGTGGGTGCTGACATTGCCTACCAAATCACTTGGGAAGAATTGAAAGCCAAACTCACTGCCAAATACTGCTCTATCGCTAAACTCCAAAAGCTAGATGAGGAGTTCTGGAACTTAAAGGTTCAGGGTGGTGATATCGATGGTTATACCACCAGATTTCAACAATTAGCTGCCCTCCGCCCAGCTATGGTGAGCACTGAACCTGATAAAATCAGGAAGTACGCCCTTGGTCTCCCTGATTTTGTTCGGGGACACGTTATCTCTTCAAAACCAACCACCATTGACGGTGCAATCTCATTGGCCCAAGACCTGATGTCTATGAGCCAAGATTCTGAACCACCCACTTCATCCTCCCAAAACAACAAACGCAAGTGGTCTGACCACCACAACAACCACTCAAACCAACAAAACAAGAAACCCGACACCATCAAAGCCTACAACACCACCACCGATATCGTACGAGGCTACACTGGGAACAAACCTTACTGTTCCAAGTGCAGTCGCCACCACGAAGGTTCCTGTGGTCCCTTTTGCAACAACTGCAAGAGGTACGGCCACCTCACCAAAGACTGCCGCTCTCCCACCAACAACAATTCCAACAACAACACCAGACCACCCAAAGTATGCTTTGAGTGTGGGAAACCTGGGCATTTCAGGGACTCGTGCCCAAAACTGAAGAACAACAACAACAACAACCGCAACAATAACAACAACAACACCCGCAGCAGAGCCTTCGTCATCAAATCTGGGGACGCCCGCCAAGACCCGAATGTGGTCTCGGGTATGTTCCTCCTCAACAACTTACATGCTTCTGTTCTATTTGATACTGGTGCTGATAGAAGCTTTATCTCTGATGACTTTTGCCCACTACTTGACATCAATCCAGTTGCCTTAGATGTTAAGTACACTGTAGAGCTAGCAAATGGGGAACTTATAGAAACCGATAGTGTGATACCTAATTGCACTTTAAACCTAGCTGATGAGACCTTTTCAATCGATCTTGTACCTGTTGAAATCGGAAGTTTCGACGTTATCATTGGAATGGATTGGTTGTCCAAACACCGAGCCGAAATCATTTGTTACGATAAGATCGTCCGCATTCCGCTCGCTGCCGGTGGAACCTTGATCATACAGGGGGAGACCGGTGGGACGGGACTCAATATTATCTCTTGCCTAAAAACCCGAAAATTTCTGAGAAAGGGTTACCCCGCAATACTTGCACACATCACGGAGAAGAAGTCGGAGGAGAAGCGACTTGAGGATGTGCCGATTGTTAGAGACTTTCCCGAAGTCTTTCCAGAAGAACTACCTGGTCTACCTCCGCCTAGACAGGTTGAGTTCTCAATTGATCTCGTGCCGGGTGCCGCACCGGTGGCCCGCGCACCATACCGTTTAGCCCCATCCGAACTTCAGGAGTTGTCTGCCCAGTTACAGGAACTTCTGGATAGAGGATTCATTAGACCGAGTTCTTCACCTTGGGGAGCTCCGGTCTTATTTGTTAAAAAGAAGGACGGTTCATTCAGAATGTGCATCGACTATCGAGAGTTGAACAAATTGACTGTCAAGAACCGTTATCCACTTCCTCGCATTGATGATTTATTCGACCAACTTCAGGGTTCAAGTTTCTACTCAAAAATCGACCTGCGATCAGGTTATCATCAGTTACGAGTTCGCGACGCCGATATTCCAAAAACTGCTTTCAGAACTCGTTACGGGCACTACGAATTTCAAGTGATGCCCTTTGGCCTAACCAACGCACCGGCAGTATTCATGGACCTCATGAATCGGGTGTGCAAACCTTACCTCGATAAGTTTGTCATTGTCTTTATCGATGACATACTCATTTACTCGCGCAACGAGCAAGAACATGCGCAACACCTTAAGACCATCCTTGAACTACTTAGACACGAGGAGCTTTATGCTAAATTCTCTAAGTGTGAGTTCTGGATCCAAACTGTTCAATTTCTTGGTCACGTGATCGACAGTCAGGGAATTCACGTGGACCCATCAAAAATCGAGGCTATCAAGGACTGGCAAGCACCCACCTCTGCAACTGAAGTACGACAATTCTTGGGTCTTGCTGGGTACTATCGACGATTTATCAAAAACTTCTCTAAAATAGCTCAACCACTCACGGTACTGACTCAGAAGGACAAAAGGTTCGATTGGACCGATAAACAAGAGTCAGCATTCCAACTTCTGAAACAAAAGCTTTGCAGTGCTCCAATTCTATCCTTACCCGAAGGCACCGATGACTTCGTGGTATACTGCGATGCTTCTCACCAAGGTCTCGGTTGCGTGCTGATGCAACGGGACAAGGTCATTGCCTATGCTTCACGACAACTGAAAATTCACGAAAAGAACTACACCACTCATGACCTCGAACTTGGAGCTGTAGTTTTTGCTCTCAAAATCTGGAGACATTATCTCTACGGCACTAAGTGCACCATCTTTACCGACCACAAAAGTCTCCAACATATATTCGATCAGAAGGATCTCAATATGAGGCAACGTCGATGGGTCGAGTTGCTTACCGATTACGATTGCGAGATCAAGTACCATCCAGGGAAGGCTAATGTTGTAGCCGATGCCCTCAGCCGAAAGGAACGACCGAAACCACTTCGAGTCCGAGCTCTCAGTATGACCATTCATAACGATCTTACTATTCAAATTAATACCGATCAGATCGAAGCCCTGAAACATGAAAACATCAAAAATGAAGCCTTACGGGGTATTGACAAACAATTTGAAATCAAATCTAACGGGATTAGGTATTTCTCAAACCGAATCTGGTTGCCTAATTTCGGGAACCTACGAGACTTGGTGATGGATGAAGCTCACAAGTCTAAATATTCTATCCATCCAGGATCCGATAAGATGTACCACGGCATCAAGGAATTTTATTGGTGGCCAAACATGAAGGCCGAAATCGCCACTTATGTCAGCAAGTGTCTTACTTGCTCGAAAGTCAAAACCGAACATCAGAAACCGCCTGGTTTACTCCAACAACCTGAAATCCCTGAATGGAAATGGGAACAAATTGCCATGGATTTCATAACCAAACTACCCAAGTCGTCGAGCGGTTGCGATACCATTTGGGTGATCGTCGATCGTCTCACCAAATCTGCTCATTTCCTAGCAATCAAGGAAAACGATAAAATGGAACGCCTTACACAAATCTACATCAAAGAAATCGTTTCTCATCACGGCGTTCCAATCTCGATCATCTCTGACAGAGATGCCCGGTTCACCTCTCACTTTTGGCAATCACTTCAAAAAGCTTTGGGTACTCGTCTTGATATGAGTACCGCATACCATCCTCAAACCGACGGCCAAAGTGAACGAACCATTCAGACCCTGGAAGATATGCTACGCGCCTGCGTAGTTGATTTCGGTACAAACTGGGAAAGACATCTACCGTTGTGCGAATTCTCGTACAATAACAGCTATCACGCCAGCATTAAGGCTGCACCTTTTGAGGCACTGTACGGTCGTAAGTGCCGATCACCGATTTGTTGGACTGAAGTGGGAGATAGTCAACTCACTGGTCCTGAACTCATACACGCCACCACTGAGAAAATTGTGGAAATCCAAAACAGACTCAATGCCGCACGTGATCGTCAGAAAAGTTATGCTGACGTGAGACGCAAACCACTCGAGTTCCAAGTTGGGGATCGAGTTCTCTTAAAAGTATCGCCTTGGAAAGGCGTCATCCGTTTTGGCAAACGCGGGAAGTTGAATCCCAGATACATAGGGCCTTTTGAAATCCTCGAACGGATTGGCCCCGTAGCTTATCGATTGCAGCTGCCACCCGAACTCAACAGCGTGCACCCTACTTTTCATATTTCAAATTTGAAGAAGTGTCTGTCTGATGAGACACTTATTATTCCATTAGATGAAATTCGTGTTGACGATAAACTTCATTTCGTTGAGGAACCCGCTGAAATTATGGACCGTGAGGTCAAACAACTGAAACAAAGTCGTATTCCCATCGTCAAGGTCAGATGGAATTCGCGGCGTGGTCCGGAATTCACCTGGGAACGGGAAGACCAAATGCGACTCAAATATCCTCAACTCTTCACTGATTCCACATCAAACACGAATTCGAGCTAAATTTCGGGACGAAATTCTTCTAACAGGGGGAGAATGTAACACCCGCCAAATTAGGACTAGTAATTAGTGCCTAATCATATGTTAATACATGTAATTAGTTCCTGGTTAGGCTAATTAATGTATCGAATTGTATATATTGTTGAATATATACGAATATGCGATTTGATTAAATCGTACGCAATTTAAATCGGATGTATTTCGATTCAATATTATACGGACGTTGGTGACTCATTTTATTAAATAACGCTTTTATGTCAAAAATATTATTTTGATAATATTTCGTATTCATTCGTATCGTACAAACCAAACTTACACGATTTAAAACATTAAACCGCGCAAACGAAATAAACTAACTTACGTTTTATAACACAAATATAAAATGATTTGTAAAATATTTAGATAATATATCGCGTAATAAATCGTAATTTAAAACTTATAATTAAAATGTAAATAATTAATTAACACTTAAACGACGGAGCAAACGAACACCACACGGGACGCGGAGCGAAAACTGGAAAGTGGGGATAACCCCCACCTCCCATCTTTTTCTTCATTCCATCTTTCATTCTATCTCTCTCTCTTCTTTTTCTCTCTAAAAACAAACAAACCACCAATCCACCTAAATCGTAAAATACTACCACGAAACGCGACCGGATCACAAATATTTTTAGAGATTCACGACCACCTCGCAACGATCTACATTTCTACCTTTCCAGATTTTCATTTCGGCAAATTGTAAGTTTCCGACAAAATCCCGAAATCACTCGATTCTTAGTATTTTTCACTTGTGGTTGGTTATATAACATATATATGTCCATTACTAAGTATATAACACGATTTCATAGCTTAAAAACGAGTTTAAAACGGATTTTTGGTCGGAATTAACGTTGACAGCCGGATTTCTGGGCTGGTGTTCATCCATGCGACACAAGCCTTGTGTCGCATGCTGTGTCGTATTTTACCCTTAGTGTCGCACGTTATGTCGTATTTCCCATGTTATGTCGTATAAAACCTACTGTGTCGTACCTTATGTCGTACCAAAGATTTAGTGTCGCAAGTCCTGCGACACAACCACTATGTCGCATACCCCATACGACACAATCACTATGTCGCTGTTGAATCAGCATTTCGCATCCATGCGACACAACCCTAGTGTCGTATGGACATTGTGTCGCACTCCTATGCGACACAACCCTTGTGTCGCATAACCCATTTAATGTCGCATGATTGTGTCGCATAAAACAGCAGGTTTTCAAATCTCAATTTCACTAAGTGTCGGAACTATATACCCTCAAACCCTTATACGATACGACTTATAAAACACATTGGGACACACTTTTAAGTGCAAAACGCCAATTACAAAATAATAATACTTAAAGTTTATTATTCCAAACCCATCACCAACGGGCCGTACATGTTTTCAAACGCTTAACGAATCAACCAAATCGAAGTATTTTGGACATATATAGTTGTGTAACAACTACAAGGGTGATCTTTTGAGATACCCAATCATGATTATAACCATCGCGTGTCGTGGACACCCTCAGGTTACAAGTCGTTGGACTTCATTTCTCGCTAATCAACTTACGTTTGTTTAAACGCATTCAGACTCAGGTGAGTCTCATAGCCCCTCTTTTACTGTTTTACTCAGGGGTGTGATATACTGCTCAACTTTTAACATGTGAACGCAAGTACCAACTTTTCATATACTACATGAGTTTTTCGAAACTAATCATTTAAAGTCCTCCGTCAGCATAGTTGTTAATACGTTGTAGCGTGAATATTAGTATATGGTACCATATAGGATTGACCCTCCTCGTCCGGGTTAGCAAGCACTAACCGGGTAAACGGACGTACTAATATTTGGGAAGACGAATGTTGATTAGGCATTCGTGGAGGCACCTCGCCCGGAATTCTCTATAGGGGAACCGGCCCTCGAGTTAAGCTCAACTATGTGCTCATGGCTGTATACACGATGATTATCATTAAATTGCTGGATGCAATTCATTATTTTATTGCTGGATGCAATACATTATTTAAATCTTGCGATTCATACGATATTACTTGATTTCAAACCTGTGAGCTCACCAGCTTTATAGCTGACCTTTTAGCATATATCGCAGGTACCCAGCAGTAGGATGTTTCTGCTCAGGATTTAGCTCGAGTCAGCATACAGACGATTGAGATTTTCTTGCATTAGTATATTTTGTATAAGTACTTATGTACTGAAATCTCATTTTATTTAACTCGAGCTATGTAAAGCTTTAAATGTTGTAAACATTTCAGTTATCAATATATTTTGTTAAAACGACGCATATAGAGTCGTTTGCTATTTATCTTTGTGCTTTGTTATTGATTAGTAACACCTAAATCAAGCTTCCGCAAATCATCGAATTTGGGGGTGTTACAGTTAAGACCTACCGTTTAACTTCAATTAACAAACCTATGATTTAATCAAGTAACTGACGTTCGCCATGGTTACAAACTTGCACAATTTAGCTAAATCATCTGACACATTCCAAATTACATTCGCAATTTGTTCAATCGTTCATAGACAAATAATTAATGGCAATTTATTTGGTTGAAAACGTTCGCTATATCAATTGGTAAATTACCAAATGGTCAAATTCTAGAGATTAAGCTCTATCACGCAAGGTTCTCCGATTAAACATAAATTAAGATTTTATAAGTTTGCAAATCATCCACACGACAAACATTCGCTAAAATCGCCAACTTGTATATATATAGTTTATTATTGTTGCATTCACCAAATGTTTTGTTCCACAAATGACAAACAACTTATTTAGGTATTTTTACTAAGCAAAGAACATTCGCTACAATTGCTTAATTAAAATACCGAAAGTTTACTAACAACAACAACAACAAACCAACACATACAAGTTCATGGATGATTCACAAACTCAAGAATAAATTAACACCAAAAGTTACACCCCTAATCAACTAGCTATTTCATCCAAACAAGCATAAAACTACTAGCTACTCATAATAACAATAATCATGCAAATAAAGCTCATAATCAAAGATATCATAAATACTAGAAATTAGATTAAATTGAGATTATACCAAAGTTGTTACACAAATGTTTCCAATTGGTGTTGCTTGATGTTTCCCTCACAACCTCCTAATTTAATGCTAGAGAATGAGAGTAAATGACGATGATTTTTGTTGGTTAAAGTGAAGTAATGGAGATGGTGGTGGAATGGCTTAAATGAAGAGGGTGGAATGAGGGTGTGTTGTATGTGTGTGTGAGAGTATGAGATGTGTGTTGAAAGAGATGGTTTTTTGAATGAAATAATGAGAGATGAAGCTGAAGCTGATGCCTCCCTTTCATTTCTTCCTTTTTTTTTATTTATTTTCTTTTCTTGCTCAATAAAGGAGGAAAAACGGATGGAAAAACGGTTGAGGCATTAAATGCCACCAATCAAAATTGCACAGCACAACAAACAACCTCGGACCTCGTACAGATCGAAGACAAACCGATTGGCTTTAATGTCCCAGCCGATCGGCTTTAATGCCTCAGCCGAACGGCTTTGAGTGCTCAGCCGATCGGCTTTACCAGTTCAATTCCTCAAGCATCAACACTGGCCAAGTTCTGTAATGATTTAACACAGGACAAACCGATCTTTTAAGTATAGCCGATCGGCTAGTGATGGAAAGCAGTTCGGCTATGGTTGATCAGCCGATCGGCTAATGTACAATTCCAGCCCAGCCAGCATTGATCCAAACTTCACCAATTCATCACCATTTCGCATACGTTTCCAGCTTTTGACCTGAAATGGATTTCCATATAAAATAAGTATCGAAAGTTCCGAAATCTACTCAAATACATATGCAAAACGATGATATCGCGATTGATTTATCTAGCCAAAATGAGCGATATCAAATATCCCCACACTTGAACTTTGTTTGTCCTCAAGCAAACCATCATTTTACCATTTCATAACCCTTTCTTGCAACATAATAAGTGAAGATCAAGTTTACCAAAACAATACTAACACTAACTACCAAGGCAATTAGGCTAGCAACATATGTATAAGCATTAGAAACTCGAGATGTTTAGTTTGCCAAGCCCGAATGCACGACCTAGCACCTCACATAAGGATAAGTGTTTAGTCACTCACTCTCAACCTATAAAACTACAAGGTAAGGAAGTAAGTAATGTAACACTCAATCAAGCCAAGTCGTGATGCGTTGTTACCATAGGCTTGCAAAATGATCAAATCTCCACCGACTTGGCGTGAGCACCAAGTGAGATCTCAAAGGAGGTATTCTAGTATGTGTTGTAACAAATGTAGGGTAATTATGGAATGGGGTATGATGGACACAATAATTGGTGAAAAGTGGTAGTCAAGACCCGAGAAAAATGTGGAAATGTTACCTATTGGTTTAAACACGTGACAGTAATGAAACTTAGGATTCTCGTGTTAAATCAATTCAAATTATTACTTGTTCTCATTTATAACTTATAATTCAACAATTGCACACAAATAACTCAAATTGATTTTTCACATTTTATTTGTATGATTGCATTCTATGACTTTCTATGAATCCTGTGTAACGAACTTTCGGACCAACCATCCTAGACCGGATAAAGGCCTTTGGTGGCTAGGTGTAGAACACCCCTTGGGAACTACTTATTCAGGAATCCAAAGGCCATTTAGTTGACCACAATCACCCAACCATAAACCTTAAGCTCAATAGTTAACTTCTATTCAGTTAATTGTTTCCAATCTCAATCATAGAATTTAACACTAGAATCCCAATTCAAAACGATTTAAGTCACATTTTGGTAAAATTCATCATAAGTTTTAACTAGGCAACATCTTAGAAAAGTGATGGTTCGGGAATCGACTACACAAAAACAAGGCTAATAATTAGTGGATTGAATGTGGAAGTTTTCTAGGGGTTTCTTAGCACTAAAAATGAGTGCTAACGACCTGTGTAAACTGGATATAAATGGTTTTAAAGCAAAATAAGATCAAAGATTCCTAAGAATACCTCCTCGTCTTCGACCCCACCTATATCACATTTCTGTGATCACACAGCGGTCTCAAAATGCATCTCTAAGGCAAGTTCTAGAACAAACAACAATCACCGGCACACTCATAGTAATCACTCAATATAAACACTAAAGATAAGTGTTTTTCTCAAATAGGCTCAAATTTCTCACAATTTTCATAGTGGAGGCTACAAGTGTGCTAGTCATGCAATTCACCCTATTAGGTAGCTTTTATGACACATCTCAAAAGGTTAAGTTGCAAGAGGGAAGATTAATTCACTTTTAATTAATTTTAAAAGTTTAAGATTTTCAAAGCAATCAATCTTTTAAGGACAAGCACACCCCTAGCAAATTATCATTTCCCGGTCTTTCATTGGAATTTGCAAAAAAAAATCTATCGGACCCAAGATCAATAACAGACCCAATAAGTGACCAATAGCCCGTTAATGGGATTCGTAAAGTTCGATTGGAGAGCCAATAGACTTCACAAACCCAATGAAAGGTAAGAAACAACAATTCACTAGAAATGGAATTCAAGTGAATACCTCCCCACACTTGAGTTTTGCATTGCCCCCAATGCAAATATAATCAATAAATTAGCAAAAGTGCGGAGGTAAAAAGAAACGAGAACTTCCCCGGGGGTTTTGCATGAAGGTGAGAAAGGAGGAGCTGGCTCATGATAGACTTGTAGATATCCACTCCAGCTCCGCATGCTACAAATGGGCAACAAACAAACAAACACCAAACACAAGCCCACCATGATAATAAAAATAATCACAATAAAAATGCGTCAATGAATGCTAGTCATCCAAAGAACCAAAAAGAAAAATAACGCAGAATAAAAATATCATTTAGAGTTTTACAATCCCAGAAAAAAAAATAACAATGCCCAACTACCAACCCCCACCATGGGGCGGGTCCTGGGTGGGATCATCCTGCTGATGCTGCTGCGGATAAGGTGATGGAGATCCAAAAAGCCAATGGTGATGAGCCTCTTGTTGCCAGTTGGAGGGCTCAGGAGCAGTCCAGGTGTTAGGCTGCGATGGAGATGACCAAGAAGTGCCCTAATCTTGCTGCTGCTGGTGGAAATCAGATGTGTACATATGCTCCTGATGTCGCTGGAGCTCCACTAAGGCAGCATCTCTATCATAGATAGGGGCAGGGAGAATACCTCCAGGTTCGCCCCAACGAGGTGGTTCATGATAAGGGACGGGCACATGGTCAGAAATGTGGCGGCCCAACCGCTCATGATCATGAATGATCCAATCGTTTTGATATCGATTGACCCCCCACTCGTACTGGGACTGTTCATGAAATCTCTACTGATCCAAACGCATTTCTCCAAAATCATTCATAAAGTTTTTCCAATAAGCAGGCTCTCCAGAATGAGATGAATAACCATGACCCGGATGTACATTAGCTGCAACTTCTTCTTCTTCTTGCTCCGCCTCTTCTTCCTCATCAGAATCTTCAATGGTAACGGGCCTTTTTCCCCTACCCCCGACCCGAGACACAGTGGCCGCCTCTTGAGGAGTGGGATTATAAGCAACATAGGATCCACCTTTCTTTCTCAAGATGTGGGCCGTGGCATAGGATTCGGCCCCAATTGGTAGGGTATCGTTTTCCACTAAGGTATAGGCGGGAACTCCTCGGGGCTTCAAACTGACTTTTAAGCCTTTGGCGATCCGGGTGATGAGATGACCACCACAAAGCTTGGAATTGGGCTTATGGCCACTAGCATAGGCGTGAAGGTACTTGCCCACTGTATATGGAACATTGATCATGTCCCTACTTTTCAACTTATCCAAAAACCACAAATCGATCAAGGTAACCTTCTCCCTATTGCTTCCCCGAAGAGTTAGTGTGTTTGCTAACATCTTGTGTATCACCCTATACTTGGGGGATGTAAGATGTTTATTCAAATTCTTCCCCCCAAGATATCGTGACGTACTGAGCGTTGCCCAAACTTCAGCATCACACTGCCCCTCATCCAACCTTGCCCCAGTCATGATATACCGATCAATCCAATGGGAAGAATATTCCTCGTCCGTATAAATCCCCAAACAACCCGCAAGCTCTTTCAAGGATAAATTTCTAGGGGCCCCACCAAGTCTGAAACTCAAAAACTTATCGTTGACGTTGTTGATAATGAACATTTCCAAAGTTGCCAAGAATTCCATCACCAACTCTTCGTAGATATTTTCTTGAATCCCAGGAAGCTTCTCAAAGTCATTCACACCAAAAGCCTCGTCATCGAATTTCACAGTTTGAGTAAAAGTCTTGCGAATATCATGAGCAACCCCAACAACCTCCAACGGGGTCCAGTTGATTTCCCGAGGGTATTCACATTCCTTTTTATGAATTTTATACAAGGCTTCGGTGTATTTCAGGTAGTGATACGTATGGCGCCCAAAAATCAAATGAGGGTGGCGGTCTCCAGGCAGTAAACCCTCATAAATACTTTCAGGAAACTGAGGTTCATAAGTGTCAGGTTGGGTATTCCTGCCTCTCTGCACAACACAACACAACAAGATACAAAATTTCCAAATTTGTGTTAGAGTTAGCAAAAATATGAAAAAATGAGCGATCAATGTCAAACACAACCACACCCCCTGATAACCAAGCACACAAGCCAATAACCGCATCACAAAGCAAACAACCAACAAATGCAAGCATAGCTCAAACCGACAATTACCGATCATAACTCAACTCTTACAAAGAATAGCAAGTAATCCAATATCAAACAAAGCTTGAATAATGCCAATGACATATAATTCCAACTCAAGCAAGCCTTACAATCAAAATTCCATGCTAAACAAAGTGACTTTCAAATAAACAAATAACTCTAATATCAAACGTAACTTGAATCAAGCAGAAAGGATCACTCAATTTGAATCAAGGCATGTCTTACAATCAAAAGTTAAATTCAAAAAGTCAAAGTCAAAGTAATAGTTTGACCAGAAAAGTCAACTCTTTCTTCCCCAATTTTTCACATAAACCCTAATTTTCTAAGTCAATCCACAAATGGAAATCAATCAACCAATTAACTACATTATGCTAGCAAACACGAATTACACTACAATTAACACCAAACATTAAGCATAAATCACTAAATTCATATTACCCCCAAATTAGCATATGAACCCTAATTTGCAAATCATCTAAATCGAGCAATTTAAGCAAGGAATCATGGTATGAACTAAGTAATATGTATGAATCAAGCATAATAAACAACAAAATCATAAAGGAATTCATCCCCACACTTGAATCACACCAAACCCGGATTCAAGATGTTCATCCCAAAAAAAAAAAAAAAAAAAATCACTAATGGAAAGATTAAATGGAGACATGAAATACCTTAGGTTGTCTAGACATGATTATTTGTTGAATTCGTGAAAGATATGAAGAATTAGATGAGTATTAGTGAAGATTAATGGGAGTTTTCGTTTTTATTTGGGAGAGAAAAAGGAAAAATCGGTTGTAGCTTTTGTGTGGTAGGAGTGAAAAAGATAATGTTTTATCACTTATAAAATTCGCACAGGAGTTGCACAAGCCGATCGGTTTTTAACCATTATCCGAACGGCTAACCTTAAGTGATAGCCGAACTGCTTCTGTCCCTAAGCCGAACTGCTTAATCAGTTAAAATGCACCAAATCTTAGAGGGTCGAGTTCTGTAACGATTTTTAACTACTGTAGTCGATCGGCTAAAGAAAGCCGAACAGTTATTCACACATAGACGAACGGCTAACCTCAAGCCGAACGGCTTTTTCAGTTAAATTGCACCCTAGAAATCAAGATCAAGTTCTGTAACATTTTTACAAAGTAATAACCGATCTGCTCTGCAAAGCCGAACGGCTAATGAACCAGAACCGAACGGCTTTAGATAGCCGATCGGCTTATCCGTTTAAAATGTAGCACATACAGCAGCAGCACACAAGCACGTAAATACTTAATTAACACATAAACGCAGCAGCAGCAATCAGATCAAAATCATGAAAAATGCAGGCAAAAATTCTAAGTTTATCAAAAAGGATATAAACACGAGTTTCCTCGTGCATGGGCTTCATTTATTAACGAGTCCAGGCTAGACTCGACCCCGAATTCATTTGTCCTTGGGGTAAGTTGCGAGTTCCTCCCACTCGCCCTCAACTTCTTCCTCGTGGTAAAGCTTTAACCGGTGACCATTGACAATGAAGGTTCCTCCATCCGAACCGAAAAGTTCAACATATCCGGACGGATAACCATGCTTGACCGTATAAGGACCGGTCCACCTTGGTTTGAACTTTGGTTGTTTTAACTAGAAACGTGATTGAAAAAGAAGAACTTTGTCGCCGGTTTTGAATTCTTTTCTTGTTTTCAACTTCCGGTCATGCAAAACTTTAGTTCTTTCTTTGTAGAGGCGGAAATTCTCATAAGCTTGCAATCGAAGCTCATCTAATTCATGGAGTTGTAACATCCTCTTTTCTCCCGCTTCAATCAAATCCAAATTGCAATTCTTGAGCACCCAATAGGCTTTATGCTCAATTTCAAGGGGTAAATGGCAAGTTTTGCCATAAAGTAACCGGTATGGGGTTGTGCCTATCGGTGTCTTGTAGGCGGTTTGAAACGCCCACAACGCATCTTCAAGCTTCTTGGACCATATGGCCCGGTTGTCTTTCACCGTTTTCTCTAGAATCCTTTTCAAAGCACGGTTAGTGTTCTCGACTTGACCACTTGTTTGTGGGTGGTAAGAAGTCGAGAACCGGTGATTCACCCCATACTTTTTGAGCACCTTTTCAAGTTGAGCATTAGCAAAGTGGCTCCCCCGGTCGCTAATCAATGCTTTGGGCATCCCAAATCGGTAAAATAGGCTTTTCAAGAAATCAATGACCACACGAGCGTCATTCTTCGGTAAAGCCTTAGCTTCCGCCCACTTTGATACATAGTCAACCGCCACAAGGATGTATTCATTTTTAAAAGATGGCGGGAATGGTCCCATGAAGTCAATGCCCCAAATATCAAAAACTTCACAAACTTGGATGCTTGTTTGTGGCATTTCATCCCTTTTGGAGATGTTTCCGGTTCTTTGACAAGCATCGCAAGTTTGGCATAAAGTGTTAGCCTCTTTGAAGATCGTCGGCCAATAAAAACCCGCATCATAGACCTTCTTTGCGGTGACCAATGGACCATAATGACCTCCGGTAGGTCCATGATGGCAAGTGTCCAAAATTTCTCTTGTCTCTCCGCCCGAGACACATCTTCTAATCATTCCATCCGCACAAATGCGAAACAAGTTTGGATCCTCCCAAAAATAATGCTTCAAGTTAGAGAAGAATTTGCTTTTCTCTTGATGACTCATGCCCTTCCTTAAAATGCCCCTAACAAAGTAATTTGCCAAGTCGGCATACCATGGCGCTTCCTCATCCTCATTTTCATTACCAACCTGCAAAAGAAATTCCTCGGAGAAGGAATCATCAATATTAGTATCGCCTTGCTTGTCAAGATGTGGATTTTCCAATCTTGACAAGTGATCGACGGCAAGGTTTTCGGCTCCTTTCTTATCCTTAATCTCATTGTCGAATTCTTGCAAAAGAAGTGTAACACCCCCAAAATTCGTTTAGCGGAAGCGTTTTAGTTTAAGTACTGGGGTGTCACAATAATAAAGCATGCATACGTATCAGAGCTTATGATTACAACAGAACAATATATAATAAGATGCCAAAAGTTATTAATTACAAAGTTTACGATTTCTCGAATCGTATAAGTTAAAAGTAGTAAGTTTACAAAAGTAGATTTCTGAAATATGACTAAAGCATTTCAGTTATACTAAAGAAATCCATGGGTTTCCAAAAAGTTGGCATCCTAACTTCAAGGGTCGCCTAGTTCTCCATGTGTGTTGGCGATTCTTATATGCGCAGCTAATTCCCTGAAAAACATAGTAAAAGTCAACAACTAGGTTGAGTGAATTCACAGGTTTTAAGTTTACACAAGTTGAATCAAGTTCGTATCACAGTTGTTATCCAATTATGTTCACAAATAGTATTGCCATAATAGTCGAGTATAAGTTTTGTAGAATGTTATCCAAATACCAGTTTTGTGGGTTGTTCGCCCAAAGTTCAAGTTAAAACACGTGCTGTTCGTTCTCCAGCGATTTACAAATAAACAGTACCGGTCGTTCTCCGGCCAAATACGCACGGGTCGTTCTCCCGTCCAACAAACGCATGGGTCGTTCTCCCATCCAAGACGCACGGGTCGTTCTCCCGTCCCTTGGCCAGTCGTTCTCTGGCACTAAAATACGTGGCTGGTCGTTCTCCAGCGTTTTACACAAAAGTACCGGTCGTTCTCCGGTATACCAAACAAGATTAAAAGTTATGTTTGTGTCGGTCGTTCTCCGACAAGTTACCAAATGTACCGGTCGTTCTCCGGTAAGATACCAAGTTAGTGTCGGTCGTTCTCCGACAAGTTACCAATATGTACCGGTCGTTCTCCGGTAAGATACCAAAATAGTTTACAGTCGTTTGCAAAACAGTTTACCGGTCGTTCTCCGGTCTAGTTAAAACAGTTTGTCGATAATTTATCCTATTAGTTCAGTGTGTCAATATGTAAATGTTAATCCGCAGACACCAGTTTGTTCAACAGTTTAATAGTTCAAAGTACTCTAATAGTTCGAGTAATCAAGTATGATAAACAATCATGTAAGTAAAAGCAGTTTATGGCAATAAGTAAAATAGTTGACTATGTTTTCCACCCCTGTTCAAAAGCAGTTAAATCAGTAAAAGTAGGGGCTGTGAACTCACCTGTTGAGTTTAAGTAGTTGTGCGAGTGCTAGCAAACTTAAGCCCAAGTACGGTCTGAAATCTCCTAACGTCCTAAACGTACGAGATTTAATAAGTATGTGGATGTCTAAACTAATCATCCATGCTAGTGTTTGTACATCCAAGTCACGTCCAAATCGTTTGTTTAATGTTTGTATTTCGTTGTTTATGAAAATGTATACGACTCGTTGGTGAAAGTTTGAAATCAACATTTCGATAAAACAAGTATGTTTAAATTGTTTGTAAGGCTCGTGAATCGAATTTGTATAAAGATATGCGTTTCCGGTTAGTTCGACACTTAGTGAAAACAAGTTTTTAAACTTCCTGTTTTTAGCGACGTAAGGTGCGACGCTGGGTGGTTATGCGACGTAGGGTGCGACGTACGGGTCTACGTCGCATTCAGGTTTTGCGACGTCATGGGTTGCGTCGCATAGGCGACGCTCGCAATTTAATGCGACGTAGTGGTCTGCGTCGCTATGTGCGACGTAAGGAAGGGTAATGCGACGTAAAGGCCTACGTCGCAGTACTGTTTTCGGTCCCAATGCGACGTAGTCGCCTGTTCGACGAACAGCGAGAAAAAGTCGGATTTTTGGTTGATTTGGAACGTTTTCGGTTGTATAAAACACTAAAACATGTTATTCTAAGTATGTTAAACAAGAAATAGCAATTATAACTTTGAAATCTAAAGATTTGCGGGATTTGTCGGAAACTTACGGGTGTCGGATTTGAAATCCGAAAAGGTAGAAAGATAGATCGTAGTCTCGTGGTCGTTTTCCTCTATTTTGTTTGTTGATTCGGCGTCGTTTGATGGTAGTTTTGTGGTGATTTGTGTGGTGGTTTTTGGTAGGTGGTGGTGAAAGTAGAGAGAAAAAGAGAAAGATGGAGAAAGAGGATGAAAGGGAAGTGAAAGAAAATGAGGAGGTGGGAGGTGGTTTTGTTCCACTTTCTGCCTCCGTGGTTACACTCCGTGTTTGTTTGCCCGATCGCTAAATGTTATTTTATTTTAACTAATATGTTTTTAATTACATTTTTCATTATATTTTAATTGGGCTCTTTTTATGAAACTAAATTAATAAATTTTATAAGTCTCAAATCTTGTTTTATTTTAATTTATACAAGTTAAAGTTCCGCGTTCTAAAATAATATGTAAATATTATCGACATAATATTTAATTGTTAACTACGTTATTTAATAATTTCGTTTTATTAATTAATTTTGTTCATCAACAGTCGTATATTTTTGTCGCGTTTGTTTTCAAATTGTTCTGTACGTAATTACAACTAATTACGAATACGTAATACTGCGCGTACTAACTAGTTGGGCTATGCTAGACTTACCTCTAAAATGTGTTGTGAATTCACTCAAGTAGGGAATTAGCCTAATAATGCAAGTGATTAATATAATTAATCGCGTTAAATTTTGCGAGATGTTACATTCTCCCCATGTTAGAGAAATCTCGTCCCGAGATTTGAATCAAGTCGGATCGCCCGCGGCGTATGTTCTCCGATAAGTCATGTCGTTACAATAATAGTAATAGTTTGTGTAGTGATCTATGTTTGCCAATATAGTTTTAACTGTTTAGTATACTCGCGGTATAGTTTGATAGTTCAAGTTCGTTTCGTGGTTAGCGTTTACCAAGTGGTGTGTTCGAATTGACATTCGAATGAAAGAAACGTTAAATCGTAGCAAGAGTTGGTAAGACATACCGTGTTTGCCATAGTCCGCAACAGTTTCCGGTGCACGGAGGATGTATGCGCGGCCACGAGCCGGTGGGATGGTTGCGATGTGGTTGTTGTTGTTTTGATTGTTGTTTCCGGGGTTGTTCTGGTTGTTGTTCAGTTTTGGACATTGATTTCGAAAGTGTCCAGATTCGCCGCACTCGTAACAGGCGTTTGATCGAGGAGGAGGGTTGGTTTTACAGTTTTGGGCCAAATGACCCCAGTTTTTGCAATCTTGGCAGAAAGCACAGTTGCCATTATGATGCATCCCGCACTTGTCGCATTTTGGTTTGTTGCCAAGATAGGTTTTGGGTCCAGAGTTGGTGATTGCGGCAAAGGCTCGGGTGTTTCCCGGGTTTCTGTTTTGTTGACCCTGACGGTCGTTACCATCATTGTTCCATTTACGTTTGTGGGTTCCAGAGTCGCCCGCATCAGTACGGGTAAGTTCAGTTTTCCCTGTGATAGCTTTCAGGGTTCCAATCTTGACCGCGTCGTCGGTTAAGCTGTGAGCCAGGTCTACTGCGCTCCTAAAAGTGGCGGGTTTGGAGGACATAACCATGCCTCGGATCTGTGGTGCCAAACCCCTGTTGTAACGCTCAATGCGTTTGCTCTCGGGGGTTACCATGTGAGGCACAAGACGTGCAAGCTCCTGAAATCTAGTTGTGTAACCGGAAATGTCAGCTCCGATCATCTGAATATTCCAAAACTCGGTTTCGAGTTTCTGCATCTCGTTGGGAGGGCAAAATTCCTCCATCATCATCTGCTTCAGAGTTACCCAGGTCATGGAATGAGCAGCTGGGCGTCCCATAATCTGGACTTGAGCGTTCCACCAGGTTAGCGCTTTGTCGGCTAAAGTGCAGGTGGCGTATTTCACGATCTTGTCGTTGGCGCAGTCGCTAATGTCGATGACTGATTCCATCTTTTCAATCCAGTGGACCAGGCCAATGGCCCCTTCGGTCCCGGTGAAGGTGCTGGGTTTACAAGACTGAAAGGTTTTGTAGGAACACCCCTGCTGGGTATTAGTTGGAGTTTCGCTGTTGACGGGGGTAGCTCCACTGTTGTTGGTTGGGTTTTCACGATTTCTGCTAGCCTCGTACTGAGCAATAGCCTCAGCCACGCGGCGTTCGATGATTTGTTCGGTTGTTTCTGGAGGTACAGGTGGAGAATTTCGTCGACTGTTTCGAGTCTTTCTTTGTTTAGGCGGCATGCTGACGTTCTGCGATGAAAAGATGCAGAAGTCAATGCCAATGAAAAATATGTGAGGAATAAAGTTTCACATATTTCAAGTTTTCGAGTATCAAGCAAAATTTGTCGAATCCCCATCACGTATCTTACGACTATGAAACACCCATATGTACTTAGTATGATATAATCACGTTGGCCAGGCGTCATTATATGATGCCAAATACATACTTCTTTTCATCAACCGTTTAATCACGATCAGGTTCATATGAGATCAGAGTACAATGAACGAGTCGGATGTGGTGAACAGTTCACGCGTATCGAAGTATCGTAGCGATAGTTTAGATGTATGCAATTGTATGTATGCATGTGCGTTCTAGCCAAGGCTATAGTCTAGGTCTCTAGGTTTCTAAGTCACCTAAAGTTTCCTAGTTCGCTATAACCAATGGCTCTGATACCAATCTGTAACACCCCCAAAATTCGTTTAGCGGAAGCGTTTTAGTTTAAGTACTGGGGTGTCACAATAATAAAGCATGCATACGTATCAGAGCTTATGATTACAACAGAACAATATATAATAAGATGCCAAAAGTTATTAATTACAAAGTTTACGATTTCTCGAATCGTATAAGTTAAAAGTAGTAAGTTTACAAAAGTAGATTTCTGAAATATGACTAAAGCATTTCAGTTATACTAAAGAAATCCATGGGTTTCCAAAAAGTTGGCATCCTAACTTCAAGGGTCGCCTAGTTCTCCATGTGTGTTGGCGATTCTTATATGCGCAGCTAATTCCCTGAAAAACATAGTAAAAGTCAACAACTAGGTTGAGTGAATTCACAGGTTTTAAGTTTACACAAGTTGAATCAAGTTCGTATCACAGTTGTTATCCAATTATGTTCACAAATAGTATTGCCATAATAGTCGAGTATAAGTTTTGTAGAATGTTATCCAAATACCAGTTTTGTGGGTTGTTCGCCCAAAGTTCAAGTTAAAACACGTGCTGTTCGTTCTCCAGCGATTTACAAATAAACAGTACCGGTCGTTCTCCGGCCAAATACGCACGGGTCGTTCTCCCGTCCAACAAACGCATGGGTCGTTCTCCCATCCAAGACGCACGGGTCGTTCTCCCGTCCCTTGGCCAGTCGTTCTCTGGCACTAAAATACGTGGCTGGTCGTTCTCCAGCGTTTTACACAAAAGTACCGGTCGTTCTCCGGTATACCAAACAAGATTAAAAGTTATGTTTGTGTCGGTCGTTCTCCGACAAGTTACCAAATGTACCGGTCGTTCTCCGGTAAGATACCAAGTTAGTGTCGGTCGTTCTCCGACAAGTTACCAATATGTACCGGTCGTTCTCCGGTAAGATACCAAAATAGTTTACAGTCGTTTGCAAAACAGTTTACCGGTCGTTCTCCGGTCTAGTTAAAACAGTTTGTCGATAATTTATCCTATTAGTTCAGTGTGTCAATATGTAAATGTTAATCCGCAGACACCAGTTTGTTCAACAGTTTAATAGTTCAAAGTACTCTAATAGTTCGAGTAATCAAGTATGATAAACAATCATGTAAGTAAAAGCAGTTTATGGCAATAAGTAAAATAGTTGACTATGTTTTCCACCCCTGTTCAAAAGCAGTTAAATCAGTAAAAGTAGGGGCTGTGAACTCACCTGTTGAGTTTAAGTAGTTGTGCGAGTGCTAGCAAACTTAAGCCCAAGTACGGTCTGAAATCTCCTAACGTCCTAAACGTACGAGATTTAATAAGTATGTGGATGTCTAAACTAATCATCCATGCTAGTGTTTGTACATCCAAGTCACGTCCAAATCGTTTGTTTAATGTTTGTATTTCGTTGTTTATGAAAATGTATACGACTCGTTGGTGAAAGTTTGAAATCAACATTTCGATAAAACAAGTATGTTTAAATTGTTTGTAAGGCTCGTGAATCGAATTTGTATAAAGATATGCGTTTCCGGTTAGTTCGACACTTAGTGAAAACAAGTTTTTAAACTTCCTGTTTTTAGCGACGTAAGGTGCGACGCTGGGTGGTTATGCGACGTAGGGTGCGACGTACGGGTCTACGTCGCATTCAGGTTTTGCGACGTCATGGGTTGCGTCGCATAGGCGACGCTCGCAATTTAATGCGACGTAGTGGTCTGCGTCGCTATGTGCGACGTAAGGAAGGGTAATGCGACGTAAAGGCCTACGTCGCAGTACTGTTTTCGGTCCCAATGCGACGTAGTCGCCTGTTCGACGAACAGCGAGAAAAAGTCGGATTTTTGGTTGATTTGGAACGTTTTCGGTTGTATAAAACACTAAAACATGTTATTCTAAGTATGTTAAACAAGAAATAGCAATTATAACTTTGAAATCTAAAGATTTGCGGGATTTGTCGGAAACTTACGGGTGTCGGATTTGAAATCCGAAAAGGTAGAAAGATAGATCGTAGTCTCGTGGTCGTTTTCCTCTATTTTGTTTGTTGATTCGGCGTCGTTTGATGGTAGTTTTGTGGTGATTTGTGTGGTGGTTTTTGGTAGGTGGTGGTGAAAGTAGAGAGAAAAAGAGAAAGATGGAGAAAGAGGATGAAAGGGAAGTGAAAGAAAATGAGGAGGTGGGAGGTGGTTTTGTTCCACTTTCTGCCTCCGTGGTTACACTCCGTGTTTGTTTGCCCGATCGCTAAATGTTATTTTATTTTAACTAATATGTTTTTAATTACATTTTTCATTATATTTTAATTGGGCTCTTTTTATGAAACTAAATTAATAAATTTTATAAGTCTCAAATCTTGTTTTATTTTAATTTATACAAGTTAAAGTTCCGCGTTCTAAAATAATATGTAAATATTATCGACATAATATTTAATTGTTAACTACGTTATTTAATAATTTCGTTTTATTAATTAATTTTGTTCATCAACAGTCGTATATTTTTGTCGCGTTTGTTTTCAAATTGTTCTGTACGTAATTACAACTAATTACGAATACGTAATACTGCGCGTACTAACTAGTTGGGCTATGCTAGACTTACCTCTAAAATGTGTTGTGAATTCACTCAAGTAGGGAATTAGCCTAATAATGCAAGTGATTAATATAATTAATCGCGTTAAATTTTGCGAGATGTTACAAGAAGAATCCAACGGATGAGACGGGGTTTAGCATCTTGTTTGGCAAAGAGGTATTTGAGGGCCGAGTGATCGGTGAAAACTACGGTTTTAGAAAGAACAAGGTATTGCCTAAATTTGTCAAAGGCGTAAACTACGGCTAGCAATTCTTTCTCGGTGGTTGTGTAATTTTGTTGGGCCCCATTCAAGGTCTTGCTAGCAAAGTAAATGGGTTTGAAATGTTTATCAATTCTTTGTCTTATGACGGCTCCTAAGGCAAAGTCGCTAGCGTCGCACATGAGCTCAAACGGTTGGGACCAATCGGGGGAGACTATGATAGGTGCCTTGGTCAGTTGGTCCTTGAGTGTCTCAAAGGCATCCAAACACGGTTTGTCAAACACAAAAGGAGCTTCTTTCTCAAGAAGCTTGGTCATTGGTCTCGTTATCTTGGAAAAGTCCTTGATGAACCTACGGTAGAAACCGACATAATCTAAGAAACTCCTAATGCCCTTAACATTGGTCGGTGGAGGTAGTTTAGCAATGACATCAATTTTGGCCCGGTCAACCTCAATTCCCAACCCGGACACTTTGTGTCCCAACACAATACCCTCACGTACCATAAAATGACATTTTTCCCAATTCAACACTAGGTGGGCTTTCTCACATCTCTCCAACATTTTATCCAAATTGTTTAAACATGACTCGAATGAGTTGCCAAAAACCGAAAAATCATCCATGAAGACTTCCATGGAGGTTTCAACCATATCGTGAAAAATGGCAATCATGCATCTTTGGAAAGTGGTCGGGGCGTTGCAAAGACCGAAAGGCATCCTCCTATAGGCATAAGTGCCGAAAGGGCAAGTAAAAGTGGTCTTTTCTTGATCTTCGGGGTCTATTGGGATTTGAAAATACCCCGCTAATCCATCAAGAAAGCAATAAAACTCGTTTCCCGCTAGCCTTTCAAGCATTTGGTCAATAAATGGGAGAGAAAAATGGTCCTTTCGTGTAGCATCATTTAATTTTCTATAGTCAATGCATACACGCCAACCCGTGACCGTCCTTGTGGGTATCATTTCGTTCCTCTCATTAGCTACAACGGTCATGCCCTCCTTTTTTGCCACACAATGTACCGGGCTCACCCAAGAGCTATCCGCAATGGGGTAAATAATACCCGCATCAAGAAGCTTTATTACCTCTTTCTTGACTACATCCACCATATTCGGGTTAAGCCTCCGTTGCCTTTGGACAACGGGTTTAAAGTCATCAACAAAATTAATTTTGTGCTTGCAAAAAGATGGGCTTATTCCCGGTATGTCGGATGTTCGCCAAGCGAAAGCTCCTTTGTGAGCCTTGAGTACATTTAACAATTTGATTTTTTCATCATTCACAAGGGATGAAGAGATTATTACTGGGAGGAGGTTCTCCTCCTGAAGATATGCATACTCCAAGTGGCTAGGGAGTTCCTTCAACTCTAAGTCTTTGGGTGGATCCTCCAAAGATGTCTTGATCCTCATTTGGTCATCTTTAGTGAGCTCTTAAAAAGCCTCCTCACCATCGAGCTCTTCTTCATCATTTGTCTCTTCCATGCTCATGACCAACTCCTCCTCGGTCATTCCTTCAACATTTGACTCTAGCAAGTCAACAAGCTCCGATTCCAATCCAAGCAAGCTTTTCAATTCCTCATCCACCGCATCATCTATCACATCAATTCTAAAACAAGAATCATCGTTAGAATAAGGATGCTTCATGGCATTATCGACCGTGAACGCGATCCTTTCATCCCCCACCCCCAAGGTCAATTTCTTATCTTTAACCCCAATTATGGCATCCGCGGTGTGTAGGAAGGGTCGTCCTAAAATCAAAGGCACTTTACTATCCTCCTCCATTTTGAGGATAACAAAGTCAACCGGGAAGGTAAATTGCCCTACCTCTATTAGCATGTTCTCCGCAATCCCAACGGGATATTGGAAAGATCTATCGGCAAGACGGATACTCATGCGGGTGGGGGTTAGGGATCCTAGGGCCAATTTAGCATAAAGTGAATATGGCATTAGATTTATGCTAGCACCCAAGTCCGCAAGAGCATCACAAGTTATGATTTTACCCAATCTACATGGTATGATGAAACTCCCGGGATCTCCAAGTTTCGGTGGAATTTGGTTTTGGACAATTGCCGAACATTCTTCATTCAAAAACATAGCCGAAGCTTCCGAAAGCTTTTCTTTGTTGCTTACTAAATCCTTGATGAATTTGGCATAGTTCGGCATACCGGCTAATACATCAACCAAAGGCACGTTGATTCGGATGCCCTTGATCATGTCTACAAACTTTCCATATTGGGCCGCCATCTTTTCCTTCCTTAACCTTTGAGGAAAGGGGATCTTTGGTTTGTAAGCTTTTACCACCGGTGTAGGTGACACCGGTGTCTCCGTTGGTGTAGGCGCCTCAACATTCTCTTCACCTTCTTCCTCTTCAATTTCCTGCACAAAAGAGTTAGAAATATTTTTGTCTTTGGCTTGAGGTGGTGGTGGGAGTTCCTTCCCGCTTCTTGTGGTTATAGCATTCACATGCTCATTTCTCGCGGGTGGTGGTTGGTAAGGTTTCGAACCGCTAGAGGATGAAGGATTTTGTCTTGGGTTTTGTTGAGTGTTGCTTGGTAAGCCACCGGTTGGCCTACTACTTTGCCCCTCGGACAACCTATCCATCTTCCTCTCTAGGTCTTGAATGGAAGCTTGTTGGTTCTTTTGACCTTGCTCCACGCTTATCCTTATGTTCGTCATTTGGGTCTTCAACCTTTCGGTGCAAGCATCTTGTTTTGCCATGAAGTCTTTCATCATTTGCTCCATTGGCGATAGAGTTGGCTCTTGTTTTTGAACCGGTGGTGGGTTATTGTGGCTTGAAGGGTTTTGGTGTTGGTTTTGATTGTAATTTTGGTTTTGGGATTGGTTGTAATTTTGATTGGAGTTTTGGTTGTAAGTTTGATTTGGCCGAGAAAATCGGTTGTTTTGGTTGTAGCTTCCTCCTTGGTAACCTCCCAAATTTCGGTTTTGATAACCACCCCGTTGGTAGTTCCCGCTTTGGTAATTACCTTGTTGGAGAAAGTTTACATCTTCTTCATCTCCCGCCATTGGCAAATCGTCTTGTGCACAATTAGCCGTGGCATGATTTCCGCCACAATTACCGCAACCATCTCTAAGCTCTTTGATTTCACCTTTGATTGTCTTGAATTGTGCATCAAACTTAGAAGATAAAGCCTTGATTTCTTTCATCATGGCCGAGTCATTGGAGCTTCCGCCTCCACTACTAGTACCCTCGGCAAATGCAACATGCTTTCTCACCGGCTTTCCTCCTTTGTCTTTCGCCCAATTCAAGCTTTGTGTGACTTTATCTTCCAACACCTTACAAGCTTCATTAGGTGTCTTGTAAAGAAATAGACCTCCTCCGGAGGCATCAAGAACATTAGCCGATTCAATGCCAAGTCCATTGTAAAACAATGTAATTATCTCCGCCTTTGATAGCCCATGTCCGTAACAATTTCTCAACATTTCCTTTAATCGACACCAAGCTTCTACTAAAGTTTCGCCTTCTTGTTGTTTGAAGGCTCTAATCTCATTCAACAAACGCTCGGCCAATGCCGGAGGATAAAACCGTCTCATAAAAGCTTCTCTCATCTCGTTCCATGATCTAATGGTATTTGGCTCCAATTCTTGGTACCAAATCTTAGCTTCACCACATAAGGACATCGGAAAAATACTTAGTCTAATACCCTCATCCATGTTTTGACCATACTTGAAATAACTCCCTATCTCAAGAAAACTAGCAATATGTTTGTGCGGATCGGCCCGCACCCTTCCATCAAATTGGGTAACTCGGATGAGTTGCATATGATGACCCTTCAAGGAAAAATTATCATTTTCATTATCTTGAACCCGTATGGCCGACCCCGGTGTAGGCGCCACGGTTCTTTCCCGTGAGAAAATAGGAGTATCATCCTCATCCGCCATCTCTTCTTCACCTTCGGAAGGTGTTGAAGGATCTTCTTCGGGTGATGGAAATTCCTCCACAAAAGTCTCTTCCACCTCAACGGTGTTTCCCGAAGATGTATCGGTATCCGTTTGACTACTAGATGATTCCGATGATCTTTGCTTTGGCTTCCTCCTTCGTTTGCTCCTTTTGGTCTTTTCCGGATTGGACAAAGGACTTATAAGCTCTTTACCGGAGCTCCTAGTGTTCATCCACTACCAAATCAAACCTGAAGGATCACAAAAGATAAAACCATCAACGCACCGGCGCAATACAAACAAAATATAACCTTCCAAAATAAATTCTAGAAGGGATCAATCAATCACACTTAAATCAAAATCTTAAAACACAAGTTCCCCAGCAGCGGCGCCAAAAACTTGATGTGCTAAATCTAGTTATAAAATTTATCGTTGATAAGTAAACCAAAACATACCGAGCTAGACCAAAACACAACCGGGCAGTGGACCCTGTCGAGTGTAGTATAGTTTAGTAAGTTCGGGCTCGAACACAGGGAACTTAGTTTATATGATCAAGATAAGTGTGAGCAATTTAAAGAGAGAAAATAAAATGTGGTTGGTTTGTGTGACCGAATTGTCACGATGCTTAAAACTACAATTTATCTTTCAATGAGAACGGTGGACTCAGGAAGAGTCAAATTAGTTGTTTGGAACTTTCAAATATTAAAAACAATGCTTGCTTGGATTATTTCACTAGTGATTTCGAGGTGTAGAATTATAACCGGTTAAGACATATGCTAAGGTAACATTCATCAAACATAAGCTCAACGTTCGCTAAGACCTACCATTTAACTTCAATTAACAAACCTATGATTTAATCAAGTAACTGACGTTCGCCATGGTTACAAACTTGCACAATTTAGCTAAATCATCTGACACATTCCAAATTACATTCGCAATTTGTTCAATCGTTCATAGACAAATAATTAATAGCAATTTATTTGGTTGAAAATGTTCACTATATCAATTAGTAAATTATCAAATGGTCAAATTCTAGAGATTAAGCTCTATCACGCAAGGTTCTCCGATTAAACATATATTAAGATTTTATAAGTTTGCAAATCATCCACACGACAAACATTCGCTAAAATCGCCAACTTGTATATATATAGTTTATTATTGTTGCATTCACCAAATGTTTTGTTCCACAAATGACAAACAATTTATTTAGGTATTTTTACTAAGCAAAGAACATTCACTACAATTGCTTAGTTAAAATACCGAAAGTTTACTAACAACAACAACAACAACAAACCAACACATACAAGTTCATGGATGATTCACAAACTTAAGAATAAATTAACACCAAAAGTTACACCCCTAATCAACTAGCTATTTCATCCAAACAAGCATAAAACTACTAGCTACTCATAATAACAATAATCATGCAAATAAAGCTCATAATCAAAGATATCATAAATACTAGAAATTAGATTAAATTGAGATTATACCAAAGTTTTTACACAAATGTTTCCAAGTGGTGTTGCTTGATGTTTCCCTCCAAACCTCCTAATTTAATGCTAGAGAATGAGAGTAAATGACGATGATTTTTGTTGGTTAAAGTGAAGTAATGTAGATGGTGGTGGAATGGAGTAAATGAAGAGGGTGGAATGAGGGTGTGTTGTATGTGTGTGTGAGAGTATGAGATGTGTGTTGAAAGAGATGGTTTTTTGAATGAAATAATGAGAGATGAAGCTGAAGCTGATGCCTCCCTTTCATTTCTTCCTTTTTTTTTTATTATTTTCTTTTCTTGCTCAATAAAGGAGGAAAAACGGATGGAAAAACGGTTGAGGCATTAAATGCCACCAATCAAAATCGCACAGCACAACAAACAACCTCGGACCTCGTACAGATCGAAGACAAACCGATCGGCTTTAATGTCCCAGCCGATCGGCTTTAATGCCTCAGCCGAACGGCTTTGAGTGCTCAGCCGATCGGCTTTACCAGTTCAATTCCTCAAGCATCAACACTGGCCAAGTTCTGTAATTATTTAACACAGGACAAACCGATCTTTTAAATATAGCCGATCGGCTAGTGATGGAAAGCAGTTCGGCTATGGTTGATCAACCGATCGGCTAATGTACAATTCCAGCCCAGCCAGCATTGATCCAAACTTCACCAATTCATCACCATTTCGCATGCGTTTCCATCTTTTGACCTGAAATGGATTTCCAAATAAAATAAGTATCGAAAGTTCCGAAATCTACTCAAATACATATGCAAAACGATGATATCGCGATTGATTTATCTAGCCAAAATGAGCGATATCAATGTGGCGCTGAGATGGCGGAAGTGGTTTGGAAGTGATTCATCACGGATGGGAGTGCCCTTATATCGGCACCCCATTGTCAAGATGTATCGCGCGATTCGCAGCTATCTCAATTAGAGTGGTCTTATATAGGGGTGTAAATGAGACGAGACAATTCGTGAGTTATTCGAGATCGACTCGAAATCGACTAGGAACAAGTCTAGTCGAGCTCGAGCTCGAGCTACTCGAGTAGAGTTTCGAGTCGAGCTCGAGTAGTAAAATACTCGGCTCGATAGGCTCGCGAGCCTAATCGAGCTTGCACTATTTTACATTTTTACCCTCCATTTATTTGTATATTACCATTTTACCGTAATATTTAATAAACTTCGAGTCGAGTTGAGCATGAAAGCATCGAGTCGAGTCAAACTTGAAAGTATTGAGTTTAAAAATATTATAACTGATAGTCGAGTCGAGTCGAGCCAAACTCGAAAGTATCGATATATTAGTCGAGTCGAGCTCGAGCTTAAAAAAACAAGCTCAATCGAGCTCGAGTCGAGTTTCGAGCTTCGAGTTTTCTAATCAAGTCGAGCTCGAGCTTGAGACTGTGTCGGCTCGACTCGATTCGATTACACACCTAGTCTTATATTTCACTGCGAGTTCTAATATTTGCAAACAACACTCCTTACAAACCTAAACATGGCATGATATCAAATTTTTTGTTCTACCGAGTGTCTCAAATGATATCAAAATTCTAACTTAAAGGTTTTCAACAACATACTTAAGCATTGTTCTTGCAAAATCATGAAAGACATGAAGCATTAGAAATTTATACAAACAATAAATAAATAAATAAATAAATAAATAAATAATGATGAAAGTAAATGATTGAAATTTGAAACTCAAATAAATAAATAATTCGCTAATCTATTATGGTGTTTCATTAGTTCTTGGTGCAAAATTACCCCTATTTTTGCTTTTTCTATTCGTGATCTCTTATGTGTCTCAAAAAAGGAAAGTGGCGAGAGGCAGTTTATTCAGGCTATCATTCTCATTGCATGTTGGGTATTTGGAAAGAGAGAAACGAAGCATGTTTTAAAGGAGTTACCCCTTCTTGGCAACGTTTAAAGGCTGAAGTTCAGAGCTCTAGCTTTTTATGGATCACTAACAGAGCAAAGAGACAAGAGATCTCATGGAGGAACTGGTGCGAGTTTATATGGTGAAGCTGAAGCAGTCGATATACTATACTAGGGGGTCTGATCCAGTTTTATGATCACTTAGTTTTGCACTATTACCAATGGGGCTTTGCCTCAGTGGTACCGCAGGGTTCAAGCCTCTGGGAGTACAAAAAATCCCATGCTCCGTGTGTGGGTCACTGGGGCCAGGTGTTTAGCCGGACGGGTTGCCTCTTGCGGGTGGGGCTCCGTGGATCTACTGATCCGGGGTTAAAGGTTCCCTCCAATAACCTTTTTTTTTTAGTTTTGCACTATTGTAATTTATTATGTTTAATGTTTTAAATGATCTGTGCTAGAATATTTTTGTCTTGGATCTGTTTGGGGTACTACCAAAAACGGAATAGGGTGAAAATCGGTGGTTCGGCCCCTAGTTTCGGGGATTTTTTCCTGGGTACTCCTAGGTTTTTTTCATCTCTTTTAGTACCCTCGCAGTTAAGATCTAAGGCCATGGTGTTTTGGAGGAGTCATTCTGATGTATGGAACTTTGTAGATGTTGGAATTTCTAGCGACTCGCTAGTAGTCCGTTAATTTATATATTTGCTGCCTTAAAAAAAGTTATGATTTTCAAGAATATGACACAAAGTTATGGGCTTTTTGAGAAATATTAAAACAAAAATTAAAATAAAATACGCATTAGCCAATTAAACGTACAATCAGTTAATGGAGGTCCAAAGACGTTGGGAAACAAATCTCTACCCCTCCACAAAGTAAATTTAACAATTTTTTATTCTCACCTCCCCCAATAAAATTCACATTTTGGATTTTAATAACTTTAAACTTTTATTTGAAATATAAAGTTAACAACTTTATAATTTAATTTAATACTACATATATTTATGCTCCGTGTGTAATTTATAAAATTCCACAGTGAAAGTCACTTTATGAAAAACAATATATATATATATATATATATATATATATATATATATATATATATATATATATATATATATATATATGGTAGTGATCAAGAGGGAAGTGCCTTTTTTGGAGGAAGGGGGAAGCGTTAGTATTCATCAAGAAGCATATTACAATTATCAATCAAAACGTCAACAAAAAATTATTTTTACCGATAAATAGTAATCAAAATCGATGCTATAAAGAATATTTTAACGAATGAATTTCATTTTTAAGTCATAACATTAGTTGATGAATATTTATTTAATAAATTGTTAATATTCACTGTGATGAATATTAACTAATATGCATCAGGATGCATATTAAAACTTCACATTATTTGAAAAATATTTTTATTGTTAATATTCATCACAATGCATATTAACTAATATTCACCGCGATGCATATTAACGGATTTTGATCTAATATTCATAAATCGATGTTATAACTTGCAGAAAGAATTTATCAAGGAAGCTTAACATTCATAGCATCGATTCTGATTAACATTTACTAAATTTCAGTTTGCTTTTTATGAGATTTGTATGGGTGAAGGCAATATGCTTCCTGATGAATACTAACGCTTCTCCCCTTCCCCCAAAAAATACACTTCTCTCTGGATCATTCCACTATATATATATATATATATATATATATATATATATATATATATAAATTACGTATTTGTATCAGAGACCCAACTATTACAAATATATACATGAATCCATAAATATATACAGTTGTCCTATCTTCAGGACTTGAACCCCCAATATCATAGCTGAAAGTCTAGAAGGGTCACCACGATACCGCTATGCCAATATCCCTATGATATTGTACTATTTATACTTTTAAAATAAATTATCTCTATTGATTTATCAAAAATATTGTTAGTATGTTACAATAACATGAAAGGTACGAGTATTAAGTTAAATTAACAATTTAGAACTTTCTAAATATGCGTTTTCTTGAGATACTTAAAGTATCAACTAATTATTAAGTACATATTAACAAAAACTATGTCAAAAGTTAAATCCAATATAATTAAACAAATTTTCAAATCTTTTGTGTATAAATTATTGTGCCTAATAACAATAAAATAAGAATACGAGCAAATTCAAGAGAATCTTAGTAGGGAGATAAAGATATCGATACATGTTAATCATCTGTCGTATTGTACTATTGTTAGCTAAATAATAATAATTTAAGAACTCCATTAATTACCTCTAAACATATACTAATTGGATACAGAAAATAGAAACGTGCATTACATAATTTCACACTGATGGACGAGTAAATAGTGTTCTACGGAGTATTAATAATCAAATATCTAGAAAAATACATGGTCAACTGTCCTCTTGTTGAGATTTTTTATTTTAATCTGGTTTGTCGAATTTGACGGAATTCGTTGAATTTGAAATTTTGATTTCATTTCATACAAGTGTTGGGTTCATGAATGAATTGGTTTGTAAATCACAAATTTCCTTCGACCGAAGGAATTCTGGAATATTTGAAATCCTAATTCATCTGGTTAACTCTAATTTCATGCAATATAAGTTCTAAGGCACTTGTATACAAAACCATATGTTTTGTGACAAATTTAGTTGTCGAATAAATTCAATTTTTGACGAATAATTACTCATATTAGTTAGATTAAAACAGTTTTCGGCAGAAAAAAATTTACATGTATATATATAAATTACGTTTTGTAACAAACTAGTTGTCGCTCTTGTTGATAGCTTATAGTTTTTTACCCACTTGAGAAAATTTTTACTCAAAAGATTACACTCATTAAACTTCAGATCTCTCTAGTCAACTTGAATCCCGCACAATCCCTTCTGCTAAACAGGTCCTATTTATTTATTTTTAGGATGAAAAATACGGAGTAACAGCTTATATAATTATGAAAAAAATCTCCCATTTTCCTTTTTTAATTATATGTTTAGAGTTTTCTAGCCTCTAAAAACTACTTATATTAAAAATTTAGAAAATACGTTCAAATGCAAGGGATGAAGTTTAATTTCTAAAACAGGAAATGTACTTAACTCGTTACTTTCTATTTTTTACGAAACTTATTCAGAAAGTCACAACTTAAACATGTTTTCTATTAAACCAGCTTTCTTAGAAGATATTTCTAAAAACGCAATGAGTTTTACTTAACTAAACGCACCATTAGACTTCTCCAAAAAAAGAAATTAATTACACTTTGTAACCATCACTTTGTTAAACCCAAGTGTCAGTAAAAAAACTAAAAATTAAAAAAATTAGTACTAATGATCCATGTATAATTAAATATAAATAAATAATATGTAAAAAAAGTACCAAATTAATTAAAATAAAAAGAAAAAGAAATAATATTAAATTCCACCAACCTTTTTTCCCTCCTCAAATTTATCTCAATCAGATCCATCCACACTCTCTTCATTAAAAGAAGCAAACCACCTTTCAAAGGCATCTTTATTTCTTCCATGAACAACAAAAACAACAACCATAACACACCTTCTCAATAATTTCTTTCCTGCATCATTTTGTTGTACTCTCATGGCAATCCTTACTACTGTCCCACCTTCTGAAACAACCCATAAAGTACAACCCACAAAGCGTAGAAGAAAACACCAACCACAAAACCCTAAACTCAAACAACAACAACCATCAACATCCTCATCATCATGGGATCAATTCAAGAATCTTTTAAAATGTAAACAAATGGACATCATTGTTTCCGGGTCGGATCAAAAGATCCACCCGAATAATAATGGGTATTCAAAGTTGAGCTCATCTTGTAGTTCTATATGTAGTTTCAAAGATGTTGCTAATGGAAATAGTACTACTAGAGTTGTTCATAGAGCTGATAACTCGCCGGAAAGTAGCACCGTCGGTCAAGATTCGGGTCAGAATCTTAGAAGGAAGAAACACCTTAATAGTAGTACAACTACTAGTAGTAGTAGTAATAGTGCACCTTCTTCAGTTAGATCCAACGGTCATGGTAGTTACACTTCATCATCTAGAGGCATGCAATTCAGAAAGCTTTCTGGATGTTATGAATGTCATGCCATTGTTGATCCTTCAAGGTCACCTTTCTTTATTATTTTATATACTTAAATGATAATGTTATTTTTATGTAGATTAATTTTAGCATTGTTTGATTCAGCTTGATTAATTTATATGCTTTTTTATATATAATTTATTAATATTAATTAAATAAATTGTAATTTGAGGATGCAGACATACAATTCCAAGAAGTACAATTTGTTTATGTTCAGAATGTGGAGAAGTGTTCCCTAAAATGGAGAGTTTAGAACATCATCAAGCTGTTAAGCATGCCGGTATTATTTTACTCTCAGTAATTCATTTATTAACTAAATTAAGTATATTTGATTTTTATATACTTTTTCAAAAGTTATACAGTTAGTTTAATTATTGTTAACTTTAGACCTTTGACTAATTATGATATATGACTTAATCATTTAAAGTATTCAAACCCCCATTGAAATAGTTAAAAATATACATAAATATGTAATCAAGGCAGTTGTTCAAATATAAACAATGTGTCAAAAGAGCCCACGAATTATTTTCTAAATAGAATGAAATTAAAGAAAAAAGAAAAAAATATATATATAAAGGTTTAATGAATCGGTGTTCGGGTTAAGCCCGAATTTTTTACCCCGGGCTTAACCTTGACCGGGGAGTGGGCCAGCTGAGTCCATCCGGTTGTGTGATTATATTGTATCTATTCTATCATGTCACATTGTCACCGAATGCCTGCCCAAAAAGATATAATATCAAGTGATCACTTTAGTGTCTTTTACCATGTACAAAAGTGTGTTCTTTTCTAACCATGGGTAATCATGTAAATCACATTCCTTTTGGGACCATTTCTATTATGCATATTTGCCTTCATTCCAAGTAAAAAAGAACATTTTATCACTGAAATGTCAATTTCATTCTCACTACCACTCATCTAAAAGTATGGATATTTGCATCTTCTATATGTAAAAGTAAAGGGTGACAAAACTTAGAACCCTCGACAAGTTTACAATCAAACTTGTAAGGAGTAATAAATAGTGTTTAACGCTTGATATATACTTCCGGCGTCTAATTTTAGAACGTGCGATTATTTCACTTTTCGATCGTCAAATGCCTATTTTATTTTACGTATTCACCTTTTACGAAAATATAGTGATGCTAAGAAACTTGAAAATTTGCTTTTGAAATTAACATTCGCGTCGAAACAAATATATATAGAAAATGTGGAAGATTTGTTGCAAGTTTTTAGTTAATTAGTTTTTCAAAATTGTGTTATTCTACCTTATAATTTTTTTTGACACATTCCTTGTTACAATGATATACATATTTAGAAAAAATAATAATACTTGTGTTTGTGAATATAAAGATTAAAAAGTTGGTAACATTTTTATAAAAAAGGTGAAAATGTGACGATTATCATTTCTAAGAGGGCCGTTTATGTAAACTCGTCTGATTTGATTTTACAATTTCATAGTTTCGGAGCTCGGACCCGAAGATTCGGGTCGAAACATAGTGGAAATAATATTCAAATCCAGCTGGCTAAACAAGGACCATCCGATCTTCACAATCGAACGAATACTAAAAGTCAACAATACACGTCGGACTATTCAACGTTTCGAAGACTGTCGTGACACCGTCAAAATCCGCGCCACCGTAACCTCCGCCGCCGCCTCCCGATGCGCCGCCGACGGCAACGAGCTCCTCCGTTTCCACTGCACCACACTAGGTTGTTCTCTCGGCTCAAACGGCTCATCCAGCTTATGCGGCTCAGTCCCCGGCTGCGGCGTCTGCACGATCATCCGTCACGGTTTTCAAAACCCTAAGTCCGGTGACGGTGTACGGAAAGGTGTGTGTACCACCGCAAGTAGTGGTAGGGCACATGCTTCTAACGTGGGTGTAGCGCGTGGGTTGAGAGCGATGCTTGTTTGTCGAGTGATTGCCGGGAAAGTGAATAAGCGCGTGGCGGGAAACGCGCTGACGGAAGAAGATGGACCGTACGATTCGATGGCAGCCGGGTCACCCGGGTCATACTCGAGTATTGAGGAATTGTACGTTTATAATCCGAGAGCCATACTTCCTTGTTTTGTTGTTATCTACAAGGTAATGGAAAGGTGATGTCATATATATTATCTCATTTTTCCAAATGTTTTTATTTAATTTTAGTTTTATTTTTTATGTTTTACGGAGTAGTTTCTAATCTTTTGATTAATGAAAGCTAGACTTATTGTAACATTTATTTGACTTTGTGCTTTGTAAATAAATTTACCAAATTAGTGAGTTTGTATATTGTTGAACTTTTTTTTGAAAGGCAGAATTTTATTCAATAACATCTACTAGCAAGGTGCTAGAAGATCACCAAGTACAAAGGTACATACACCATTTGAACAAGTCAACAAAGACTAGACCACCCTATCTCTGGATCCGAACTATGAGGGTACTAAAAAGGATGAAAAAAACCTGAAAGAGAAGTCAGGAAAAAATCCCCGAATATAGGGGCCGAGCCACCGGTTTTCACCCTATATCGTTTTTAATAGTACCCCGAATGGACCCAGACCGTTAAATATCGACTCCAAAATAAAAAGAACATTAAACCACCATTACATGACTTTCGGGTTATGAAAGGATTTCCAGATAAAGATAAGCAGAAGTACATCAAGTCTTTTTTCTTGTAACCTCGGCATGATCAATTAAACCTTCAGAATGCTCTAAGATTATGACGTTGAACTTTAAACTCGCACCATTGCTTCCATGATAAGTGTTTCCAATTAGCTCGATTCTTGATCCATAAAAAGCTGCAACTTTGGACCTGTTCTTTAAGCCTATGCCATGAAGGAGGGGCACCACTAAAGCAGACCTCGTTTCTTAATTTCCAAATACACCAGCAGGCAGAAAAAAGGATCGCTTGCAAGAGCTGTTTATTCACACCATGGTCCTTATCCGTATAACAGATGATATCACGAATAGTAAAAATGAAAATGGGATTTATTTTGCACCATGAGCTTATAAAACACCACAACTTGTTAGCAAATTCACAAGATAATAAGAGGTGATCAATTGTTTCCTCAAATTGATTGCATAGAGGACAAAGAGAAGAAGAAACCTGGATATTCCTTTTAATCAAGGCTGACTTTGTTGGAACACGATCCATTTCTGCCCTCCAGACAAAAATATTAACTTTTCCGGGTACCCACTTATTCCAATCAAAATGAAATTCTTTTGCGCGAGCAAAAGAATTAAACAAGACATTCCTAGCCGAGGCCACCGAAAATATACCTGATGAATCCCCTTTCCAGCTCCATTTACCATTATCAGAAACAATTAATTGTGTAACATCAATATTATGTGCCCTTAACTCCTTTTTGATTTTCCCAATGTTAGCCCAAGAACTGGAGAAGCCCTTTTTAATTGGAACCAAAATAGAGTTGACGTTGCTCCCATGGATCGCATTTATAGCTTGTTTCCAAACTGCATTGGATTCCAGTTGGAATCGCCACCACCATTTCAACAATAAACATATGTTAATGTGCTTGAGTGAGCCTAATCCGAGCCCCCCCCCCCCCCCCCCCCCCCCCCCCCTCATCTTTGGGAGCTATTACCCTTGACCACGAAACCCAATTGTATATTGTTGAACTCTCTAACTCATCTTAGTGAGCTATATGTCATTAATCTCGAAATCACGACACTGAAAGTGAGCAGGTTCCTCGATGTGAAACTATCACGTCGATTTTACCACTTCAGATTCACATTGAATTTCCAATGTTGACTAATCAACATTGTGTGGAAAAGTTTGTGTGTAATTTCTTTCTTTTGTTGAGTAAGAATCACTACCCTTATATGTAATGTCACATTATTAAACATATATTATATTAGTATAATATCTTCAACCAAAATAATTAAAGCCATATAAATTGATTAAACATTAAGCTTAAAAAAAAAAAGACATGTCGAATGTTCTAAGACATCATGTATGATTATTGGCGGATCCAAAAATTTTTTTGACGAGGGTAAAAAAAGTTAGTTAAGTATTATGGATTAGAAAAATGACATAAACATCGTCAAGACATTAGTAAAATTGTGAAATATACATGAATAAGCAACATAATAACTTAAAACGAATAGCTTTACATTTTCTACTATTAACAAAAAAATATATTTCAAACCTTGAAGTAGTAAATCTTTATTTTGAGGAAATAATTTGTATATTGGAATTGCGAATATTAAGTCACAATACACATGTTATATGCAAATTGTTTTTTTCTAGTGTTAGTTATGAGAGCTATATACATATTAAAAGCAACAAGGACTAATTTGTAAGAGATTTAAATTTATAAGGTCTAAAGATGTATTTTGAAATAATGTGACTATGTTTAACAAAAGAACATAAATATGGGGCTATTGTATTTATTATCATCTAAATTTTTCCCCATCAAGTTCAAGCTTTTCTAAAAATATTGGGTTTAGGGTCTGGAAATGTATCAAACTTTGATCAAATGTCTATTGTGTGTACCGAACTTACATTTGCTAATTTTAATACATCCAACTTTCAAAAAGGGTGTTTTGATGTACTTTGATGACGTGGCGAGCGCATAGCATGCCACGTGGCGTTAGGAGAGAGTGGCACGTCATCGCCACGTCATCAAAGTACATCAAAACACCCCTTTTTGAAAGTTGGATGCATTAAAATTAGCAAATGTAAGTTCGGTACACACAATAAACATTTGATCAAAGTTTGATACATTTCCAGACCCTAAACCCAAAAATATTTACTAAGCCCACTCCCGAGCTTTTGAGTGAAAGAAGAGAAAATAAAAGAATAAAAAGTGATAGAAAAGAAGAGAAGGGGAAGGTTATTTATACGTTCCCGAGTTGGAAAGAATTGTAAAGAAGTGAAATGAAATTTATACGGATTGATGTTCTCAAGTTGAAAAGAAATGGAAGGAAGTCACATTTTATAACTTGTTTGATCTTCCATCCTTCCATTTCTTCCACTTTTGGAGCGAAAGTTTGGAGAGAAAACCAATTCTCTTCCCTTCTTTCGAAGAATCAACTCGGGAGCAGGCCAACGTTAAAACCCACATATACATAAACATAAAAATATTTTCTCTCATCTTCAAAATATCTGTATCCAAATAAAATTATCCAAAAAATAAAATTTATTATGTTAACTTCATTATTTAAATAATATTATAAATGTAAATATATTTGATTTTAAAATAGAAAAATTCATCTTGAAAAAAATATTTATTTTTTGATTCGGGTATTCTAATAATCCAATATTCGTATCCAAATTTTCAGGTATTCAAAGTTCGAATATTCAAAATTTTCGATAGGATTTTGTGTGGTGAAATTTAGTATCCAAAATTTCGGATATCCAAAACTTCGGATATCAGAAAATGAACGCCCCTAGTCGGGAGCGCATGATCCTTTTGCCCTAAGGTGGCACCTCCCTGTATACGGTATATTTAATTATAACACTCTTTTTTTTTTTTTAACTATTTGACAAAAAATGAAACTCAAAATAATATACCTTTGTTTTTCAAGTATATGAATGATGTGTTTATACTATTAACACTTTTTTTATTAACTTTACATGGATAAAGATTTTTGAATGTCTGCTGAAAGTTTTATTGTTGGCTTTCTTATTCTCTTTATATGAAAGCTAAAAGCTTTATATGCATTTTGAAAGCTACTTCAAGTAGTTTATACAACGAGTTCGAGATTATAACTTACAAAAGTTTATAGTATATATTAGTATATAAATTCCGATAAATTATAATTATACAGACACATCTAAAAGCTTTCAAATTGTTAGAAAATAGCAAATGATGGCCAGCCTAGCTGGTTTGATGCAGTGGAGTTTTACCCACAAGACCCAGGTTCGAGCCTCGCTCGGAACCTTGTGGGGTTTTTCCTTCTGGAAGCAGTGGGGGATAGTGACCTCGCCAGCGCATTGAGTCCACTAGCTTGCCTAGTGGCCGTAACCGCCCGGGATCACTCTACTGCCTTTCAAAAAAAAAAATTGTTAGAAAATAGACGTAGCATTACATGAAATTCGATCAGGTTTATTTTATGAAAATCAAGATAGTTTTGAATTGGGTGCAACGAAACTTTGACCTAAGTAATAAATAGAAGCACATTAGTCCATGCTTTTCAGTGAATTTATGAAGTAATTGGCAATACGTACGTAAATGTTTAACTAATCTTCCTATATCTCGATACAAGCATTTAAAAAGATTCTTCCAAAATTCAAATTAATGATATCGAGAAGGCATTAATTGATGTGTTGGTTGGTACTCCCTCCGTCCCATTTCTATTGTCCATTATTTCCATTTTGAGGTGTACCAAATTAATTGTCCACTTTCATAAATAGAAAGTTTAAGGAAATAAAGTTCTTTTTTACCCCTAGTGTATATATATAAGACAAAAAAATAGGTAAAAAGTAGAGGGTAAAACTGTCATTTTATCAAAAAGTAAGAGAGAGATAGTTATATTTTCTTAAACTGCGTGTCTTTTTGTCTGGTGACAATAAAATTGGGACGGAGGGAGTAATATGGTTTTGTTGGATACGGTGTACGGACTAATATTTACATGTATGGTTCTTCTTTATACGTACGTACATACTAAGTATGTTTTTATAATGTCTCTGTAGACAACGAAACGGATGAGATATTTTCCTGTTTAGGTTATGCGGTAGGTGAATATGTTGTTTTACGCGGACTAATTGATGTAATCCGTGACCGTTTCCGAACCGTTCTAGCCGGTCATCCTAAGATGTGCAGCTAGTAAGATTTGAATCTAAGACCTTTTGTAAGGATATCAAAACGCCAACAAATAAGTCACGCACCTTGGTGATACTATTGTAATGTAGACAACTAATTGTCTAATTATGCTTATTCGATTTTAAATTCTAATCACAACTTGTTAATTTTGCACACTTTTTGTTTCACATACGCCCACAGACTACAAACAAATGGAAACTCAAACAAATTTTTGGTTCTTGATTTGAAGTTCAGCGTTCGAACAGCGTATCAACAACACAAATACAATTTTTATGTTGAGTTTTTTAGGAAACATCGTAATAGTTAATCATATGTTTTGATAATAAATTTGTACTTAATTTATTATATTTAAACATCAAGTTGTACTTAATAGACATTAGCTGTTCACACATCATGATTGACTAAATAATAAAGAAGATGGTGATACAAAACGCTTGTCATCTAGCTAGTTCATATGGTTAGGAAAATGCCATGATTGAGTCTGATTGAAAAATGACCATCTATTATGTTTCGTTATAATCTGATCCTCCATGGGTCGTAGCTGCTATTGTTGTTGATATCAAGAGGTGGGCATCCCAACTAGCTTTGTCTTTCTTATGGATTTACAAGTCAATGTAATTTAGCAGCCCATCATGTCGCTAAAATAGCGTTTAATCTCACGTAACCTTTCCTGATGAGCTTTCCTCGATTGCAAGGAGTGATATTGCTTAATTAAATAAATTTTGGACTTAGACCCTTTATTTGCTAAAAAAACAAAGGATTTTGCTAAACATAGTCCTAAAGGCTATGAATGACAACTAAAATTTCATGGGTGGTTGGTAATTTACGTATAAAAAACTAACTATGTTGGCTATTTAAATATATGTGGTTCGCGGTTTCATGACAGTTTTAAAGCAAGTTGAAAGTAAATAAAATATATACGGAGTAATTTTTATTTTTTGACCCAATATTAAACATGTGCCAAACATTGGGGGCTTTTTTGAATCATTGGAGTCAAGTTTCCCTAGCGGATCAAAACTAAAAGTCAAAATCGGTCAAATAGCAACCTTCAAACGTCCGATTTCCAATTGTTCCCGCAGAATCAACGATCATTTGCCTTCTTTTACTGCTTGAAAATGGTGATCTTACGCACTCGTTTGATCTTTAAACCCTAATTTCATTTCAAATCTTCAATTTTTCTGTATAATAATAATACTTACTGAATAAATGTTGTTTGCAGATCCGATTCATTTTGCTACAAAACAGGCAAGGTAAGACTCGTTTAGCGAAGTATTACATCCCCCTTGAAGAATCTGAAAAGCATAAAGTTGAATATGAGGTAAAAATTCATAATCAATATGAAACCCTAAATTTCGGTCTACTTAATGTAACCCTAAATTTGTTATGTAATTTGTGTTTGTGTAATTGTTTAGGTTCATCGGTTGGTTGTAAACAGAGATCCTAAATTCACTAACTTTGTTGAGGTAATTGATCATCATCTTTAATTTTGGATTTCTAGAAATAAATCAAAGTTAGGGTTTTATCAGGCTATATATTATTATGTGATCATGTGGAATTGTAATTAAGAACCATGGTAGAACAACTTCTTTATGTATCTATCTATGTAGGAGTATGGATATCATCATTTCGAAACGACTCTGACATAGAATAGAACTTGCTAGGGAAGTGAAATTTTAATTAGTGATTGTGAAAATCGAATGTGTTTATATAATTTACAAAGGTTCTTACTTTGAAGCTAATACATGTTCTACCTCCCAAATGTAATTAGTTACATTCGATTTCCAAATGTGTATCATTGTGTTTTCTTTTAAAGAATTTTAGGTCGTGATGATGCTTATAAAGGTTCTGATAGACCATAGTTTTGTTGTTTCTTTCGGGATTCTGTGAACTCAGTATTGTTATGTCAACATGGTGTTGATGGATGTTTTCTTATATTTTTCTGCTTGCAGTTCCGTACACACAAAGTTATCTACAGGCGATATGCTGGACTGTTTTTCTCACTTTGTGTTGATATAACTGATAATGAGCTTGCATATTTGGAGGGCATCCACTTATTTGTTGAAATACTTGATCACTTCTTCAGTAACGTATGCGAACTAGATTTGGTTTTTAACTTTCATAAGGTACAGAAACATCGTGCTCCTGATTCTTTCTATTTCTACTGCTTAAATTGGATAAAGTTTGTACTTTATTTAGTCCCATATGTTAGTATTTTTCGAAAGACTTTTGCTTCCTGTATTTACATTCATAATTATGCTCCCTTCATGTTATGAAAATTGCAAAGCTGACCACTCACATATTGGAAGTATAATCTCATGCTCTACTTAATAATACGAGAGTTTGTGGAGCCAAAATGATATCATTAAAGCTAGGGTCTTTGTCATTCAAAATCTTTTTGAAATTCTTTGAACGTAAACCGTCCTGGACTCCTGGAAATAACCTTTTTTTTTTTTTATTTATCATAAGCCCAACACTATCCGAGCACACAAACTTACGTGAATAAATTTATACCTTGAGAGTGGTGGGTTGGTACTTTAGCTTTATATGCGCATTGTTGTAGTTATTATATGTTTTCACAATATTTTCTATAGCTTATACGTGGTTGTTTTGATTATGAGAAGGTGTACCTGATATTAGATGAGTTCATTCTTGCCGGAGAGTTCCAAGAAACAAGCAAGAAGGTATATTTTTTTTCTTTCTTCTATATGAGATTATTATTATTTTGTGCGCACTATTAGAGTGCAGTTTTGACCCACTTACTTATTTACTACTTAATTGGTCGAGCTGGGATGTGCTGTTTTTCCAGCCAATTAAAAATGTAACTACATTTTCTTATTGTATACGACCTTCTAAATCATTTTATTCGAATATTTAGAGTATTCTTGTAATAATATTGTTTTTGTAATCATAATAAACACATTAGTTGTTTGTATAAAAAGTTCAAAAAATGGACAATGTAAGTTTGCAGTTCCTTCTGACCCAACCCGGCCTGTTTTGACCCAGACTAAAAAGTTAACATGTTTCAGCCCAACCCATTTCACCATCCTATGTATGTCTCCTGTAATGACAATGAGAGCTTTATGATAATACTTGTTATTTCAATCCATAGGCAATCATAGAGAGGATGGGAGAACTGGAAAAACAGGAGTGAAATGCAGATTCTGGTTGCTGTTCCCGAGTTTGTGGTTTTGTCCGGAAATTGAGCCTGGCTTCTGTTTTAGCTTTCTGAATCTCATACCATTATATAATTTTGTGCGTGAATTATTTCATTTCCATCATTCATAGTCGATAAAAAAATCTTCTCATTATGCGTTTCATGATTGTAATTGATTTGATTTAGACCATTGTAGCTTTGTTTTTTTGTAAATGAAATGTTGTATGCAGTCATTTCCCAACTAAGAAATTCAATGAACTACAAATAACTTTGTAGAAATACAGATTATGATTAGGGGTGGGTATTTTTTGGTGAAGCTGTCATTGATGAATACAAACACACATTGCATAAGATTTGAGTCATAATAGCATCATTGCTATGTGGTAAGCTATAATCATCTCATAAATTCATAATCATAGTGTAATATATTATATTGGTCTTCAGTTGATGATTCCAAATCTTATATAAACAGGTTGACAACAACACTCAAGTGTTGGGCTACTATCTATAAAGAATAAACCTTCTTTCTCATCAAGGTAACTAATTTGCATCTATCGTTTGTTGGTGGCCAAGAATGACAGGGAAACACATTATGGTTCATCTCTGTTCGAAGCAACCTTCGAGCCAAATATCTTTATTGATAAGCTTAGTTTTGCCAATATTGACAGCAGCCAGTAGTAGTAAATTGGTTCCTCAAATACTATTGTTGTTTAAACAGCTAGGATTGACCATGATATATTTCAAAATATGGTGGCTCCTGTGATCATAAAGATGTTATATTACTGTATGGTGGCTCCTGCAATATAATGACATATGTAAATGTGAACCGGGACTCTCTTTTGTGAATGCATCGGTTGCAGCGAAGATGGTTCTACTTCTGAAGTTATGTTGAGATCAGTGTCAGTAGGCATTTGAGCCAATCCAAATAAAGCTTGGGCTGCTTCTTCGTCTTCTTTTGTCATCACATAATCTTTCAAGTCTCCAAATTCTTCCTGTACACAAAATGTAGTAATTACTTTTAACGGGTCCTATATTATGAAACCATAGAAGGGTTTTGGAGCCTGAGATTACTAACCTCAGAAGCTTTTCGTTTCTTTGTGCAGTCTTTCAGTCCATTTCGCAAATCGGGTAATTCACTCTTTATTGCTGTATAAATAATCCCTACATGATTTGACACTTTCAGAATCAAAAGTCCTTTTTATATCAGTAGCAACCATACTTACAATCTTATTGTTATAGACTTGGGATGTGTTTGGTTTGAATATGAGTTTCAGTATGGATATGGGAATGAGAATGGGAATGGTTCCCACTTGGGTTTGACATATGCCTAAATTCATGGGTTTGATTCTCAATTTTCAAAACCAAACCCATTAGACAAACACCCCCAATCATACCCATTCTCATACCCTTATTTAAAAACCCGCAATCCAAACACACCCTTTTATGTACAATCAATGAATACACAACAGTGACAAACACCCCCCACGTTCTAGAGACCCGGGTTGATTCCTTTTTTAACCGAACCCGGCAGTTCAAGCGGGTCGATTGTGAAACATTGACTATATGTGGTTGATAGATTTGAACATTTGATACATATGATGCATACGGATTTTTCTGGACCCGGCCCACTTGATCAAAGTACATTGGGCCCAGTATTTTAAACCTTTATCTATAACCAATCCAAAAAAACCCATTTAGCTCCCCACCACCAAGTCACCAACACATCTTAAACATAAAAATTGAGGTAATAACATTACAAACCTGACCGGGGTTTCCTTGGTGCAGGTACATGATTAATCAAATAAGGATGATTATGATCTGAAAACTGCAATAAAAATGAAAATTAGATATATAATGCAAATACTTGTTGAGTAAAAACCATAATAATTAAATAAAAAATAGTGATTTATAATCATAAATCATCACCTTTTTGGGAAATTTAACTGTCGTGATTGCAGAATTGGCACCAATAGAATGTGAAAGTTGATTCATTTTACCTACAAAACTCAAATCTTATTACACACAAATCTATCTATATCTATATAAATAAACAAATAACACAATTACAGAAAACATATTTACTTAATCGACAAAAGAGATTATCTAATACAGAGTTATAATTATCGTATTTATGTATTAAATTAAATTACGGAGTAATAATTAATACCTGGTTGTTGCATCGGAGTTGAGAATCGAGTGGATCCACCGTGACTACCTTGTTGTTTATCCATTTCTGAAATTAAATAATTAGTGAATACGGAGTATCAAATCATCATTCATAATACAGATAATAATTTAATCAAACATTTTCAATACAAAAAAATCATTAAAATAGTAAAACACAAACAGAGTAGAGCGCGCGATTACATAAATTGGAGTAATAAGACTGATGAAATCATGTTACCTTCGATTGACAGAATTGATGAAATTTACAGACTGTAAGAAAATATTTGATGAATTCTGTTGCAGGAATTCACGGAGACGATGATGATGATGTATATATATAGTGTGAAAGAGAGAGAATGAGAATAACGAAATCCCACAAACGAATAAAATCACACACGCCGTAACGGCCTCTCTGTCTCTCTCTCTAGACTGGAAATTGGAAAAATGTGAAAATTGGAATAAGTGTACAAGCTGTGATGCATAGGGTACACGTTAATTGGAGACATTGTTTTGGAATAAGAAGTTTATGATGTGGAACCAGTAAAAAGAGTACGTAAGTATTAGTGCTCGTACAAAAAAGGTTACTCCGAGTATACTCTAGTTGAAAAATGGGACGGGACGAGTCGAGTTACATAAGAATGTAAGATGAACAAAATGTTACCGATGGATGTTGAGGATCACGAGTTTCTTTTATTAACATAGAGATTTAAAATTACGGAGTATTATTAAACTTAGAGCTTGATAAGTAAGTCTTTCGAGTTTTGGTGTTGACATTGTAATTAGTCCGTATCAAATGTGTTAGGTTTGTAGGGACAACTATATATGGATACGAAGTAGGGAAAGAAGATCTTAGCTGTTAATTTATGTAATTAACGGATAACATTCTCCGCATCACTTATGTAACTCTAAAAATAGGCATAATATATGCATCGCCATGTCATAACTCATAACATATATTAAATGCTTTAACCCTAGGTACAAATGCACATATTGTAGGATGTCAGAAGCAGTAACAAACGAATTTTGTTGATAATGGTGTAACCAATATTACACCCACAGATTGCGGACCTCCACCTAGAGGTCTCCATCTTTAATAACAGAATAATATACTTGCTTCCACATGGAAGGAGATCATCAATTGATCTTGTGGCGTAACAGTTGACACCCGTTAGGTGTCCTTTACCTTCTAGGGAATCGCCACCAAATTATCTATTCTTCCGACCTCCACCCGGAGGTCTTCACGTCGCTTTCACGAGACTAACAGAATGTAGAGTGGGGACCAATTCAAAATATTCAGGAGATCTCTCTAAACGGCTCAGATTAAATCACAGGGAATCATTTGTTAGTGCTCAAATATGATTGGTCAATACATGAGTAGGGGCCAAGAAACAACAACTATAAAAGGAGCACTCATTCTTCATTTTAAGGTACTGTTCATCTTCTCCAAAAAACCCTAATTCTCACTTATAATTTCACCATTAAAACCGTAGAAACTCATTCTCACACCGGAGGTGATTTACAGGGGATTTCCCTGTGCTCCACGGTGATTTAGTGTCTGTGTATTTGCTGTAGGATCCAGCTGGTTGGAAGCTTTTGGCTAGAAACGAGAGATTGATGCACTTGTGCGGTTGGACGTACAATCAAATGGCATGCCCAGAGGGACGCGATTATACCTGAGTATTTCGAACACCCATTCCTTATTTTACGTTGATTATCACAAAATTCTTAGTTTCTAGCGTAATATCTTCCATTTCCGATATTTTATTTCAAATAATTGTTTACAATGGTTAACGGTGGTGAACAACCATCACCACCACCGGGTTTTTCGTCAATTTCGCAAATGGAAACACCTATAGCAAACTTTGTTGTCACGGAAAATAACCCAGAGCCTTCAAACTCTGGTGTGGTAATTCCGGGGGTAAGCGATGATGTGTTAAGAAAATATATAGAACCGATGATCACCAAACAAATTAGAATGATGAGTTTGGAGGAGTTGAGGTCAAGATTGAATATGGACGATGAAGAGGATGTTGATGAAGAAATTTTTATAGAGGGACCAAACGCCGGAACACGGCGGATGGTAAATAAGCCCACCGTCACTTTTAACACCCCAAACCAATCTCAAATCGTCACTCAAAACGCTCCACAAACACACAACACACCTAATAGCAATTTAAACCAAAGCCAACCCGTACAGGTCGCCACTCAGAATAGTTACCAACAAACAGGTGGAAACCCTTGGATGATATATCCTGGATATGGAATTCAAACCGAAGTAAACCCTTCCACCACACTCCCACCACTGCTACATCAATATGTCACTAACACCATCACATCCACCATCCCTGCAGTTACTACCAACTCAACAGTCACAAATTCCACCACCCAGAACACCCAAGTATGGGCAAACCAAAACAATCAGCAGAATTTCCAAAATGCGCAAACAATCCCTTTCACAATAAGTCAGCCACTACAGGGTAGAGGGATGATGCCAGGGGCAAACTACCTTCCACATGGAGGTCAGTCGTATTATTCACCTCAACATGGAGCTTGGATTAACTTCCCTCCTGGAAGTTATAATCCAGCGTACCCACAGATGACAGTTGAGCAAAATGAGAGCCCACGAACTACAAGGTCGAGGGTCAATTCGTTTATTAAAAAGAAGCAATCTCCGTTGGCTTCATGGATTGAGTTTTACGGGATGCCCGACGGGATGGAGTTGCCATCAAACGTCAAAGAGTACAATGGGAAGACAGACCCAGAAGATCACCTAAGGGTATTTAGGGGAGCTGAGAAAATAAGAAAGTGGGCCATGCCGGTCTCCTGTCACATGTTCTCCATGACCCTGATAGGAGCTGCTAGGTCATGGTATGATAAACTTCCACCTGGAAGTATTAATAGTTTCGATGAATTGGAAGTCAAGTTTCTATACCACTTTATTAAACAAAAGAGGTATACGAAAACCTATTTAGAGGCCCACAATATTTACCAGGGTGAAACCGAGGGGTTAAAAGCATTCATGGATCGTTACACCATGGAAACGCAACAGATTGAAGGGCTGGGAGAAGATCAGCGAATATCAGGATTCATACACGGGGTCAGAAATAAGGTTCTGGTAGCTGAGTTGGGAAGAATACTACCAGAACCATACCAGGAACTTCAAGATGAAGTATATGCTTACGTAAGGGGAAAGGAAACAGCAATGAAAAGTGTATATGGAGACAGTGGAATTTTCAAAGATGAACCTTCAGCCTTGAAAGGGGTAGAAAAAGGTTACCAAAACAACAAGAGTTTCAAGCCCCAGCATGATGGAAGAGGAAGGAACAATAACAGATACGAGAGGAGAAACATGAACACCCCCTATTACAGGAAAGATTCTGGCAAAGGCCTGTGGCCAGATTTGAGTAAAACTCTTAGAGAAATTTTGATGACCGAGAAGGCTGCCGTCGACTTCAAAATTCCACCAAAGCTTCCAGAAAAAGCGAAAAAAGAGGGGGGAAGATACTGTGAATTTCATGAAGAGTATAGGCATGACACTAATTTTTGTAGGGAATTACAGGCGGAGGTAAGAAGAGCAGTGAAAATAGGCAAATTGGCCCATCTAGTAAAGGAGGGGAAAAACCTGGAGCCTCAGGATAAGAAGAATTCTTCGGGACAGAAGAAACAGTTTGCCTGGCAAAAGAAAGATGATGGAGCAAGGCACATGGAGGAAGATATTATGATGATACGGTCCCCAGTGATTGGAATGAAAAGAAGAGTAAAGGTAATGGAACAATGGGAAGAAGAAGAAATCTCATTTCCGTCAATACAAAGTATCATACCGTCGGAAGATCCAATGTTAATCACTGTGGAAATAGCCAACCGGAACGTTCATAGGGTATATCTAGATGGAGGAAGCTCCTCTGATGTTATATGTGAGAGTTGTTTCAAGCAACTACCACGTGGAATACAAGCACTACGGCAGGATGTAACAAGGCCATTAATCGTCTTTTCTGGAGAAACGTCATGGCCACTTGGAGTGATAAGTTTGAGAACAACAATCAGCGTATATCCAAGGGTGAGAACTGAAGTCCTGGACTTCATTATTGTGAGATCAGATTCCCCGTACAATATGATTCTAGGGCGACCCTCTATGTGCTTACTTGGGGCAGTAGTGTCAACCGTGCATGAGATCATGAAGTTTCCGACCCCAAACGGTATGGCAACAGTTCATTCCACCTGGAAGGCTGAAAAAAAGATGTTATCCCAGAACGAGAGCCACGAAGTAGTAAAGCAGACCATATACTCATGCGAAGAGGTAGAACAACGAGAAATAGTTAATGAAGCATTCCCCGACCAAACAGTCGCTATAGGAAAGCAACTGACGGAAGAAACCAAGAAGAAGCTGGTGCAATTATTAAGGAGAAATGTGGACATATTTGCCTGGAGCCCAGATGACATGACGGGAGTGCCCAGAAAGCTTATGTTGAAAGAGCTAAGCGGAGAAAACAAAGAGTTTGTAACGGAGCACCACCTGAATGTACACCCAAACAAAACACCGGTGCAACAAAAGAAGAGGCATCTAGCACCAGAAAGAAGCAAGGAAGCATGTGATCATGTAAGGGACCTAGTGGCAGCGGGGATCCTACGAGAGGTAAAGTACCAAACCTGGATTGCTAACCCTGTTATGGTAAAAAAAGGGGATGGAGGTTGGCGAATGTGTATGGATTTTACAGACTTAAATAAGGCCTGTCCTAAAGATTGCTATCCTCTGCCGGCAATAGATTGGAAGGTTGAATCCTTAGGGGGTTTCCGGCTGAAATGTTTTTTAGATGCCTACAAAGGGTACCATCAGATTCAAATGGCGGAGAAAGATGAAGACAAGACAGCGTTTCACACCGACATTGGAATTTTTTGTTACAAAAAAATGCCTTTCGGGTTGAAGAATGCAGGCGCAACCTACCAACGGTTAGTAGACAAGGCCTTTGAAAGTCAAGTAGGAAGGAACTTGGAAGCATACGTTGATGACATGGTGATCAAAAGTCGTGACGAAGAAGACATGCTGAATGATATTTTAGAAACTTTCTCTACCCTGAAGAAAATTAACATGAAATTAAATCCAAAAAAGTGCACCTTCGGGGTGGAAGAAGGTCAATTCTTGGGACACCTGATAACAACCGAAGGAATAAAGGCTAACCCAGAAAAGATACAAGCGGTGCATGACATGAGATCCCCTAAGACCTTGAAAGAAGTCCAAACTCTGAATGGAAGATTAGCAGCTTTAAGCCGATTCTTATCCAAAGCAGCGGAAAGATCACTACCATTTTTCAAAACTCTAAAGAATTGCACGAGCAAGAAGAGCTTTTCATGGACCACGGAGGCTGAAGAGGCATTCCAGCAAATGAAAGATTTGTTGGGCAAATTACCCACGCTTATAACACTTGTAGCTGGGGAAACACTGTTTATGTACTTATCCGCCACAACAGAAGCAGTAAGCGCTGTCTTACTGGCTGAAAGGAAGAAGGTGCAGGTACCTATTTATTTTGTGAGCAGAGCGTTACAAGGGCCAGAAATAAATTATCCTTCCATGGAAAAGATAGTGCTGGCTTTAGTTCACGCTGCTAGGAGGTTGAAAAGATACTTTCAAGGGCACCCTGTGATGGTAATCACTGACCAGCCACTTAGACAAGTGCTGTCTAAACCGGAAAAGTCAGGAAGGTTGGCCAAATGGGCAATCGAGTTGGGAGAACATGACATCGAATTCAAACCAAGAGTCTCAGTGAAAGGACAAGTTCTAGCAGACTTCATGGCCGAAATAACCGTGAAAGACTCTACCCAGGAGATCAAGTTACAAGGAAAGACAGCAGGAAAACCTCCAACCAGTAAGTCCTGGTCCCTATATACTGATGGTGCCTCCAGTTTAGAGGGTGCCGGGGCAGGTCTAATCTTGACAAACCCAGACAAGAAGGAGTTTACATACGCCTTGAGGTTTGAATTTAATACCTGTAACAATGAAGCAGAATACGAGGCCTTACTAGCAGGAATCAACATTGCAATTCAGATGAAAGTTGAATGTTTGAAAGCATTTGTAGATTCACAGTTGGTAGCAAAGCAGGTACAAGGAGAATTCGAGGCGAAAGATATCAAAATGAGGAAATATCTGGAAAAAGTAAGGGACAAGGTAAAAACCTTCAAAAAGTTCGAGATCGAGCATGTTAGAAGGAATCAAAACAAGAAAGCCGACGCATTAAGCAAGTTAGCATCAATGCAATTCGCGCACCTTACAAAGGAAGTCCTCGTGGAAGTACTGCCCCAGAGTTCTATTGAAGAATGACAAGATGTTATAAGCATGGTGGAAGAAAAGGATCCTTGGATGATGGATATTATTAGCTACCTAACCCATGGAAGTTTACCACAAAATAAGCAAGAGGTAAGAAAGATACAAGCCAGAGCACCGCATTACGCGTTTTATGAAGGGGTGTTATATAGGAGATCTTACCTACAACCTTGGTTGAGATGTGTGGGTACCGGTGAATCCAAAAGGGTCATTCGAGAAGTACATGAAGGTTCTTGTGGGTTTCATTCCGGTCCGAGGACAGTGGTAGCGAAAATCAAAACCTTAGGATACTACTGGCCAACCATGTATAATGACACGAAGGAGGAGCTGCAAAGTTGTGAATCCTGCCAGATCCACGCACCCATGCAAAGACAACCAAAACACGATCTGATTCCGGTAACCTCAGCCTGGCCATTCTTCAAATGGGGAATCGACATTGTTGGGCCCTTCCCTGAAGCCCCTGGAGGAGTAAAATTCCTGCTAGTAGCAGTGGATTATTTCACAAAGTGGGTAGAGGCCAAACCACTCAAAACAATCTCAGGACAGAATGTGGTGAATTTTGTGTGGGACAACATCGTTTGCAGGTTTGGAGTACCCAAGGTGATAGTGAGCGACAATGGAAAACAATTCGCTGAAGGAAAATTTAAAGATTGGTGCGAAGGTCTAGAAATACAGCAAGCGTTCACCTCAGTATACCACCCGCAAGCTAATGGCCAAGTGGAAGTAACAAACAGAGATGTTGTCAGAGGCATCAAAGCTAGACTTGGAAAGAGCAAGAGCGGTTGGGTGGATGAGTTACCAAACGTACTATGGGCCATTAGAACCACACCCAAGCGAAGTAACGGTGAAACACCTTTTAGTTTGGCTTACGGCTCAGAAGCTATACTACCAGCAGAAATCAGTGTACCTTCATATAGATATCTCCACACAGAAGAAAGCAAAAATAAAGCTGACCTGAGGGAAAACCTGGACCTCCTAGAGGAAAGAAGAGAATTAGCAGCCATGCGTGAAGCCAAGTACAAAAAAGAGTTGGAGAAATACTATAACAAGAAGGTGAAGAAAGAATCCTTCAGGGTAGGGGAGTATGTCATGAGAAGCAATGAAGCAAGCAAGTCAACCCCAGTTGGAAAACTTGGTCAAACATGGGAAGGTCCCTACAAGGTAGTAGAGGCCGACATGAAGGGTTCATATCGACTGGAAGATTTGCAAGGAAATGTGATAGATCGAACGTGGCACGCTACCAACCTGAAGAAATGCTATCTTTAAATTAAATCTCTTACTTAGATTACTTACATAGCACGTGTTTTGCTTGTAATTAAGAATTTTGATAGCCTACATTAATGAGAGACATGAAAATTTTGGTGACAAAATTTGTTTATTATAACTACCAAAATCTTGCGTTTCTAAGATTTGAAAACCTTGATTCGTGCATGTTCAAGGGGTAATACGGGGTAACCCACACTTTTGGGGCCCTAAGCACTACAAGTGGGATAGCAACCCATAGTAGGGGATTGATGTGTAGTTCAATCCAAAAATACATCACACTTTTGATGTATAAGTCCGGACATAGGTGATCACTTCCCACACTTCAGGGAGGAGGTTTCCAGGAAAAAGTAATATATTTTTTTTCAAAAGCGTATTCTAGAGTAAACTCGTGACCAAGATTTATGCCTTACATATAAAAGGCAAGTTGCTTAAATCATAGCAACCAAGTATGAACTACACAATATGCAAACCAAAAAGTGTCATAACAGAAAATATAACCAACCACGCATATAAAATAAAAGTTCAAAAGCCAAAAATTGGCACCAACCATTGTTTGCTCAACAAAGAGCTTCCAAATCAACAAATATCCAACAAACAACAAAAGCAAGTATTGTTCAAAGGACAGTAAAAGTGCAACATAAAAGAGATTAAGAATCTGGAGAAGGCACATGAGCATCAGGAATGATCATTAAAATTTCATCCAAAGGCAAATGAGCTGCGTCAATAATCTTCTGGGTAAAAGGAAAGTTCAAGTCTCCACAAGCAGCTACAGCCTTGTTGTAATCTTCTTGGGCAGAAGGATTGTATTCAGCCAGGGCTTCAACATCAGTTCCTTTATTCTCCTCCTTCGAGTAGATATGCTCCAGCATCTTCTGACCAGCATTAGCTTCTGCACAGCTAACCAGCCTAGCCACAGGTGCAGAAAACTCATAACTTCTTAAAAGATGACCAGAATAATGACGTAACACCTTCTTGACACATTCAACTTGCTCCTCTCTAGCAGCCTCCAATCTACCCTCAGCTGAAGAAAGCTTCATCTCTACAACACCCATCTTCTCTTCAAACTTCCCAACCTTACATTCCAAGTCAGCAACCTTATCCTCAGAAGCCTGTAACTTACCTCCTAGAGCCAGGACCTCACGATTCAGATTAGCTATCTTCTCATCTTTCTCTTGAATAACTGCCTCATTAGCTACAGCATCAATCTTCCGCTTCTCAAGCTTCGCAGATAAACTCTCAATCTTCCTAGTAAGATCATCAACCTTCAACCCTGAGGAAACCTGTTTCAAATACTCCACAGCAATCTCATGATAGAAAAGTGTATCAACAGCCAACTTATCCAGATTTTCAACAACCTCAGACAAACTAACATCAATACCACGAGCTTGTAATGCTAGAGGGAGTGAATGTGTGATAAAGTCCCTCCTGGATTTCACATTGTCCAGGGTATCATCACATCCCACCCCCCATTTGGGAACATATACCCCCTTAACTTCACTTCTAGAGTCACCAACAACATCTTCATCAACAAAACAAGTCACATTGTCAATATCAGTAAAAAAATTCCCAAAAGACTTGTCCCTTACACCACTTTTTATAAGACAGGGACTACTCATATCAACGAATGCAATGTCAAAAATAGAAGAATCATAAGTACCTTTATCGGCGTCTTGATCAGAAAATGATTTCCCCACGGTGGAAGGAGAAACGCAACTACGTGGTGGAAGAGTAGAAGACTTGCTTCTAGTCAGATGAGCAGGAACAAAAGCACCAGCAAAAGTCCGAGGTGATATAGAATCATGAACACCGTCTCCAGATTTGGAATTATCACTATGATCTGTCTCCGTATCAGACACATTGACAAGAGGTAAAGAATCATTGTCCTTCATTCTTTTTCCTTTCTTACCCTTACCCCCTGTAGCAGCCCTCTTCCCCCTTCTTTTCTCAACAACTTCCTCCACCTCGTATGATCCGGAAAAAGAACCAACTTGTTCCTGAGCTGAATCACGAACAGTCAAACCCTTAGTGCTTGCCCTAGTACGAGAAGCGACTTGAGACGAAGAAGCGGTAGGAGTAACTCGAGAACTAGCAGCCTTCGGGGTAGTAGCAACACCCTCTTCAGATTTTGCACCAAACTTCAAACCCTTCTTGCTATCAGAATTTAATAACTCGCCAATCATCATCTCTACAAAACAAAAACAACCATAAGAAAAACAACACCAAGGTAAAATAAAAAACACAAAGAAAATAAGCTTACCCTCCCCGTCCTTATAAATAACGGGCACAGAACCATCGTTGGGCCAATGGTTACTCATACCCAACAGAACTAAAACCTCCTCGGCGAAGGCGTCAATAAAAACATGACAATTAGTTTCAAGAAAGACTCGAAGTTCATCCTCCTGGGTAGAAAGACGGGGAACATCATTTAAAAGCACTTCGTCGTTCTTCCACAACAACACTTCTCTAAACCCAATAGGAATTAAATCCTTACTTAACCAAAAGAAATTATCTTTCCAATCTTTCAACGACTCCCTTATACCTAAAAGGATCTTGGGAGTATTGACCCTCCTCTTTATCATATAATACCCTTGTTCAGGGGGACCCAAACAGAAAAAATATCTAAAAATGTTCACATTGGGGACTTTTTCATGAACACGACAGCCTATTTCAAAACCCAAGATTTTTATAGCACCCATCGGAGACATCTGGGAAATGTGCAGTTGATAGTACTTCAAAACGGACAAATAAAACGTTGACAAAGGGATTCGAAGGTTGGACACAGAAAACAACTTTGTATACACACCAAATTTACCGGCGGGCGGTTTCGAAATAACATCATCAAACCTAGCCATAGACGGACCAGCATCACCGGAAATTCCGTACTTTTTACAAATATAATTGAAATGGTTCTCCCTAAGAACGCTCGAAACAGTGTGAATAGTATTGACAGACGACATAGTAACAAGACTGATATGAAGGAAGAAATAAGAAGGCTAACCTGTTTTGAAGTAGTTAGAACGATCGCCGGAGGAGAAAAAAAGGGAAAAGGTTAGGGTTTCCTGAGAGAGAGAGAAGGAAGAAATTAATTTTAAGATTTCTGATTTTGAAAGAAGAAAAATAAAGAATAAATATTGAGAGGGAAAACAACGCATGGTCACGATTATGCAGAAGTGGAGACATGTGTACGGGTCAGGAACGAGAAGTCAGAAAAGTTATAATGACAGCTATTAATTAGGAAGCCGAAAAACCGTCAAATCAGCCTGATGGTTGCGACTTTTCAGGCAGAAGGAAAAAAGAGACACAGAAAGAAAAAAACTTATCAAGTCTAGTAGGATCTACTTTTGACTATCTCCTACTAGACTGGGGGGACTTAATGGTGTAACCAATATTACACCCACAGATTGCGGACCTCCACCTAGAGGTCTCCATCTTTAATAACAGAATAATACACTTGCTTCCACATGGAAGGAGATCATCAATTGATCTTGTGGCGTAACAGTTGACACCCGTTAGGTGTCCTTTACCTTCTAGGGAATCGCCACCAAATTATCTATTCTTTCGACCTCCACCCGGAGGTCTTCACGTCGCTTTCACGAGACTAACAGAATGTAGAGTGGGGACCAATCCAAAATATTCAGGAGATCTCTCTAAACGGCTCAGATTAAATCACAGGGAATCATTTGTTAGTGCTCAAATATGATTGGCCAATACATGAGTAGGGGCCAAGAAACAACAACTATAAAAGGAGCACTCATTCTTCATTTTAAGGTACTGTTCATCTTCTCCAAAAAACCCTAATTCTCACTTATAATTTCACCATTAAAACCGTAGAAACTCATTCTCACACCGGAGGTGGTTTACAGGGGATTTCCCTGTGCTCCACGGTGATTTAGTGTCTGTGTATTTGTGACAACCCGCAAAAATTTAGTACAATTAAGTACAGTAAATTTGTAAATTTTACGCTAATTTTTGCGTTAAGTTTTAACAAAACTTCTTATGTGTTGTAAGTCTAGCAACACCCTGAAATAATAATACCTAAAGTATTACAAAAGTTGTAATTTACATAATTACACAATTATTAGCTAAAAGGCTAACAAATACGTGGCCGAAAAACGTCTTCAAAAATGTTCCCAAATTGTATCGAAATATTATTTAACCAAAATAATATGTGGGAAAAATTTCAGAACTGAATTATAATGCGTTTTAAGCATCTATTAATAACGCAGAACTTTTATAATGAACAAAACATACAACAGTCTAAAATAATGATAACCTCATTATTCTGAACATATATTACGAACCAAGAGAACATCTACGAAATAAAAATATAAAATGTTATATTTTATATTGCTAAAATTATACCCGTACTCGAAATTGTGTACACGAATCGGTCACCTAACTCAAATAATTGAGCCAACTACCAACTGTACTCGTTGAAATATATTACTCCCTCTGTTTCCTTCGAGTGATGAACAACACACACACACACTCCTCAATTATTCACCATCTCTTTTCTTCTCCTTCTTCATTGAGAAAACACAAGATCAGAGGGAGTAGCAGTAGTAGAACAACAAAGTCTGGAACAATAATCATCATCATCATCCACGGCTTCATCATCACCACCGGCGCCCTCAGACTACGACAGTAACAGCAGCAGCTCACCACCATCTCGACACCCATCTCCACCGTGAGCAACTTCTCTTTTCTTTAAGTTTACGATGTGTTTGTAAAGTGTATAGTCGCTTGCTAAATCGTCGAATGGCTAACGATTAAAACTTAATGTGACATGAGATGCGAGTGGTGACCGGAGAACCCAATAAAAACAACCCAGTCGATCGGGGTTTACATGTTTAACGAGAAACTAAATTTAACGAGTAGGCTAATGGTTGCTATATGATGCGACTGTCTTTGTTTTTAGAACATGAAACCATTGTGTTTTTTTTTTTTTTTTTAATTGTTATATTCGTATGTCATATGAAGATTAAAAGTTAAAAACCTGCCTGTAATTTGATCATGCGAGTAGTAAAAGAAAACCCAAGAGTTACAGTCGATGGGTTAATGGAAGAAGAAACAAAACATAAGCAGCTAAAAACCGGGATATATACATATACTTAGTAAAAGATTACAAAATGCATCACCCAGCCTTGTGGTTGGAGCGTGCGGATGTGAAGGCACAGGTCACAGGGTCGAGCCCCACCTGTGACCTCTTTTTAATTAAGTTTCCATTTTTGTAGTTTTCAATCAGAAATTGATATGCTCAAGGAAGATATTACTACTTACACGGAATAGTACAACTTGTGATACTTGCTGTACAGATTCTTATGCATCCATTTCCTTGTAATTAGTAAAGCAATCCTTGAATTAATCATCACCCACATAAACAGTGGTATAAAAATTTGAGTGAAAACCTATAGAAAGGCTACTATTTTTTTTTTACAAGTCACTAATGTTTTGTTAATTTTAAAATTAACAATTTCATTAAAGATAAATTATATATATATAAATATATATTTATATATATATATACACAACGATAAAAGAATGTGAGTATATACATATACTTTTGAATAAATATGTTATTGCAAACAAATGAAATGGACACATTTATATGCTACTTACTAAAATGTATATATGTATATATATACATATTTATACGACGACTAATTCTATGCATATATTCGATATAACTCGTACGTTATATTTATATATACTTTTTCAAGGTATACGAGGAAACTCAAACAAATTTTATATATAAAATATATGTATATATAGATATACATACGTATGACAAATGATCCAACTCAGGGAATACAAACATTTTTAATATAAGAAACACCAACAAATATTGGATATTTCGACATAAACGAATCGTACGTAATTCAACTCAAACGTTCTGCCAAAACAATCACATCAATCGCATAATTTTACAAGGTGTCAAATACTTATATTATTACATCTCTTACGTTTAGGAATTAGAGGATTACGGATTTGGATATTACTTGCTGTTAGGAACGCTAGCACCCACAGGTGAGTTCACAGCCCCTTTTTACTGTTTTAATGCTTTTAAAACCTGGGGTGAAAAACATACAAATGTCTTGCTAGAACATGCAATTGCTAGAACATGCAATAACTGTTGAAATTGCTTTAGTGCTTATGTGTTACTTAACTGCTATTTGTACTTAAGTGCCTCTGATTTTGTGAATGATCTCATATTATGCTTGAGAACTGTTTGTGAATGTATACATGCTGTTGTATAAACAACTCTGTAATGAAAATGGTTTAACAAACCACTATAAATATAAAACCTGTGAATTCACTCAACCATGTGTTGACTTTTACTATGTTTTTTTCAGGTAATTAGCAGCATAGATAAGACTGCACACATATGGAGTTAGACGACCCGCGACTAATTAGGATGCCACATTTTGGGACACTTAAGATTTCTTTGTGTAAATGATTTACATTAATCATATTTATGAAATCTTCTTTCGGAAATTTTGTATTTTATACAGATTGCATTTTTAAATAATATTCTACGACTTTAGCGAGTTGTAGTCCTTTTGTTACAACCAAACTTCACAAATGGCATCTTAATTAAATTGTTCAGCAATAATCATACGCTCTGATCTGCATGATGTTCAAAGTTGACGTCAGCACCCCCGCTTACTCTAAAGCTTCCGCAATTCGCGCGTTGACCGCGCTGACCGAATTTGGGGGTGTCACAGATTGGTATCAGAGCCATTGGTTATAGCGAACTAGAGTTCTTTAAGTGGCATGAAAGCCTTGGAGACCTAGACTATAGCCTTGGCCAGAACATGCATGCACATATTTGCATACGCCTAACTTATTATAAGACGACTATCGTCGCAATGTGTTTAGATGAATAATTGCGTGTTCCTACACGTGACTTTAAAATAATGATTGAGATAACAATGACAACTCGATATACGAGAAACTATCAATCAACAACATAACACACTTAAACTATCTAGACGTCATCGTCTGATGTATAGTTAATGCGACTTGTATCCCCTGAAACAAACTACACCTAAGATGGTCAATCCTGCTTAAGCATTAGGAGAATACTTAAGTGCACTTTTATCAGATTAAAAATCTGAATCACATCTCATACATACAGCTCTCACTTTTAAGAGCAAACACATATAAAACTAATGGTTCCTACCTTAGTTGCCATACGCCGCACACTAATCAGGTAACTCCCTGACACGCACAAAGATGACTTCTTGGAAAGCGGTGCCTCAAGATGTGAGGGAGACATGCTCCACGTACGAGCGCCTAGGACTTGTTGAAGGCCGCACGAACTTGGATAGCGAAAATACCCATGTTACCTATGCCCGAGCACAGATGCTAGAAGAGCATGCTCGAGTGGCAGAGAGTGTAGCTGGGGTCAGCATGATGACGACTATATGATGGCAGCTGTATGAACACTATTATACGAAATCACGAATCGACGAATACACGGTCATGGTAGACCACTACGAAAACAAAACTCTCACCTTCTAAAGGATCGAACAAATCCTCACTAAACATTTAACGATTAGGACTGACGGCTTATCAGTCTAGTGGGTGGAGAGAACAAATGGGAAATGTGATAGGTGTCGTAGTAACGAGCCTCTTAAGTACTATATGAACAAAACATAGGAAGGTATTGACATACACTAATCGAGATGGAGTCTCAACCCACCATTAGGGTAACCAGACCCACTTATGTGAAACAAACTCCTCCCCACAAATGACAAACTCATCTTGACAATTTTTATCGAATTTGTCTACAAAAATGTTTTACTATATTTTTGAATAACATTCCAATAAGAACGATATTTTGGGTAACATCCAAACGAAAACTATGAGTTTTGAATAACATTTGAACAAACACTTGGGATAAGAAACCGGAGAACGACCGGTACTATTTTGAATTAACCGGAGAACATACCGGTAATTCCTTGACATATTGGAAAACGACCAGTACTATGATTTGCTGGAGAACGGCCAGCAGTATTACAAACCGGAGATCGACCGGTAGAATTTAGGAAATGTTAATTCTTGGGTGAATTAACCTGTGTTTCCTACAAAAACTATTTAGGAAATGTTAATTCTTGGGTGAATTAACCTGTGTTTCCTACAAAAACTATTTAGGAAATGTTAATTCTTGGGTGAATTAACCTGTGTTTCCTACAAAAACTATTTAGGAAATGTTAATTCTTGGGTGAATTAACTTGTGTTTCCTACGACAACTATTTTGGGAAATGTTATTTTTGACTAAATAACCTGTGTTTCCTACGACAACTATTTTGGGAAATGTTATTTTTGACTAAATAACATGTGTTTCCTACGACAACTATTTTGGGAAATGTTATTTTGATTAAATGACCTGTGTTTCCTATGAAAACTATTTGGGGAAATGTTAATTCTTGGGTGAAATAACCTGTGTTTCCTACGATAACTACTTTGGGAAATATTATTTTTGATTAAATAACCTGTGTTTTCAACGATAACTATTTTGGGAAATGTTATTTTACTAAATAACCTGAGTTTCCTATAAACCGTTACTTTAGGAAATGTTTCTCTTAGGTGATAGACTTGTGTTTCCTACAAAGCAAACAACTAAACTATATTAGGGACAGACATCCCACATATACCGCGTTTAGGGCAGACATTCCACAAAAACCATATCATGGGAAGGCATCCCACTTAAGTTGTAATTTGGATAGATATCTCAACTAAACTGTATCTTGTGCGACATCCTAACGAAATTTTACTTTTAGATGACAATCCAACAAAACGAAATTGAATGAATCCTAACCCCGTCACTGAGGTGTTGTGGAAAACGATGACTTAACTTTAAGAAGTTAACGAACACGCCATAGAACCAGCCGATAGTAAGTCGATCGAATCAGGAAAAATAGTACCGAGATGTATCATGATGGTTGAAGGTCATCTCTTCGAGATAGACTTACTATCGGTAGAATTGAGAAGTGTCGACAACATGGGCGGTATGGACGAGCCGTCAAGGAATCAAATTGAGGTTATAGGTTGGATATGTTGGTATGATTTCCACTATCCATTTTCTTCAACATAGATAAGCACCTTACATTTCGCATCTAACGAATGGCACTGTTGGAGGCGTTATATAGACGCTAGTGCCGATCACCACTCTATCGGAGAGAGTTGGGTGACAGACAACTATTTGAACCCTAGAGTGTTCAAGAAACTACGGACAGGACGTCCCAAGTACTTAACCAACTGAAACCAACGCGATAATGACAAAAGAGTGTCACCGATGATCACTGTAAATCTTTTGAATTTCAAGTAGGTGACAAAACTCTACACGAAATATCACCCTAGAAAGTGGTCGCAAAACTTGGATAATGGGAAAATTAAACCCACAAAAACTTAGTATCTTGCAAAACCCTTGCAGGGATTGATCATGTTGTTGACAAGTTTAAACCACTTCAGGAGCTTAATAACATGTATGATACTCGTTGGATTACAAATCTTAAAGAGTACTTTTATGATGAAACATTCATCAGTTCGATCAACTAAGTCCTTGAAACTACGAACACAACTAAGATTCCATCTATGATTTAGAATGGACATACTGTAATTGGGTATAGGTACAAAACCCTGGAAAACTTAACTCGTGGATTTAGTCGACACTAAACGCATGTAAATCCTTCCTCGATTGCCAATCCTACCGAATTAAGGTTAAGAGTGTCATAATAATGACCTATCTACGTTGACGTAAAGCTCAGAATCTGCAACTGGCAGATGAGTCAACCCACTAAGATATCAACCGATTAGTCATGATAGGACTACACAGTAAACAACTATCCTATGACAATAATTTAGTCAAGAATGGACTACCTTACAAATGGTTACCTTATAGCCATAATATAACTATGATTTGAGGCATGAATTAGTCAGAACATGACTACTATGATATAACATCTATGATTGACTACGACATAAGTCCTGGATGATTAACAACGTCGATATAAGCTGCCAATACCAATGGTAACTAAGCACTAGTGAACTAATGAACAGACATTAGTCCCTTGGATGCGAAAGGTCATCACATAGAAAGCCTTCTCCCTATTTCTTTAATTGCCAGTATGGCACTAGCCTAACAAGGGAAGGAAGACAAACACAATTGAACGTCACGCTACCTGACACATACTCAACTATCAGCAAGTGATACATAGACTACTACGATCGACACGCTAGGCTATTATATATTTGAATATATATGCAAGCTATGAAACTGTCAGGAAATGACTACCTTTAAACTGGCTCTAGATTTTCTAGGACTACTCGCATTTAAAAGACTGATTTACGACTAATGCATAAGTCAAGACATACATGAGCAAACAACTCATAACATAACTTAAATTTCGAGGACGAAATTCCTTTAACAAGGGGAGAATGTGACAACCCGCAAAAATTTAGTACAATTAAGTACAGTAAATTTGTAAATTTTACGCTAATTTTTGCGTTAAGTTTTAACAAAACTTCTTATGTGTTGTAAGTCTAGCAACACCCTGAAATAATAATACCTAAAGTATTACAAAAGTTGTAATTTACATAATTACACAATTATTAGCTAAAAGGCTAACAAATACGTGGCCGAAAAACGTCTTCAAAAATGTTCCCAAATTGTATCGAAATATTATTTAACCAAAATAATATGTGGGAAAAATTTCAGAACTGAATTATAATGCGTTTTAAGCATCTATTAATAACGCAGAACTTTTATAATGAACAAAACATACAACAGTCTAAAATAATGATAACCTCATTATTCTGAACATATATTACGAACCAAGAGAACATCTACGAAATAAAAATATAAAATGTTATATTTTATATTGCTAAAATTATACCCGTACTCGAAATTGTGTACACGAATCGGTCACCTAACTCAAATAATTGAGCCAACTACCAACTGTACTCGTTGAAATATATTACTCCCTCTGTTTCCTTCGAGTGATGAACAACACACACACACACTCCTCAATTATTCACCATCTCTTTTCTTCTCCTTCTTCATTGAGAAAACACAAGATCAGAGGGAGTAGCAGTAGTAGAACAACAAAGTCTGGAACAATAATCATCATCATCATCCACGGCTTCATCATCACCACCGGCGCCCTCAGACTACGACAGTAACAGCAGCAGCTCACCACCATCTCGACACCCATCTCCACCGTGAGCAACTTCTCTTTTCTTTAAGTTTACGATGTGTTTGTAAAGTGTATAGTCGCTTGCTAAATCGTCGAATGGCTAACGATTAAAACTTAATGTGACATGAGATGCGAGTGGTGACCGGAGAACCCAATAAAAACAACCCAGTCGATCGGGGTTTACATGTTTAACGAGAAACTAAATTTAACGAGTAGGCTAATGGTTGCTATATGATGCGACTGTCTTTGTTTTTAGAACATGAAACCATTGTGTTTTTTTTTTTTTTTTTTTAATTGTTATATTCGTATGTCATATGAAGATTAAAAGTTAAAAACCTGCCTGTAATTTGATCATGCGAGTAGTAAAAGAAAACCCAAGAGTTACAGTCGATGGGTTAATGGAAGAAGAAACAAAACATAAGCAGCTAAAAACCGGGATATATACATATACTTAGTAAAAGATTACAAAATGCATCACCCAGCCTTGTGGTTGGAGCGTGCGGATGTGAAGGCACAGGTCACAGGGTCGAGCCCCACCTGTGACCTCTTTTTAATTAAGTTTCCATTTTTGTAGTTTTCAATCAGAAATTGATATGCTCAAGGAAGATATTACTACTTACACGGAATAGTACAACTTGTGATACTTGCTGTACAGATTCTTATGCATCCATTTCCTTGTAATTAGTAAAGCAATCCTTGAATTAATCATCACCCACATAAACAGTGGTATAAAAATTTGAGTGAAAACCTATAGAAAGGCTACTATTTTTTTTTTACAAGTCACTAATGTTTTGTTAATTTTAAAATTAACAATTTCATTAAAGATAAATTATATATATATAAATATATATTTATATATATATATACACAACGATAAAAGAATGTGAGTATATACATATACTTTTGAATAAATATGTTATTGCAAACAAATGAAATGGACACATTTATATGCTACTTACTAAAATGTATATATGTATATATATACATATTTATACGACGACTAATTCTATGCATATATTCGATATAACTCGTACGTTATATTTATATATACTTTTTCAAGGTATACGAGGAAACTCAAACAAATTTTATATATAAAATATATGTATATATAGATATACATACGTATGACAAATGATCCAACTCAGGGAATACAAACATTTTTAATATAAGAAACACCAACAAATATTGGATATTTCGACATAAACGAATCGTACGTAATTCAACTCAAACGTTCTGCCAAAACAATCACATCAATCGCATAATTTTACAAGGTGTCAAATACTTATATTATTACATCTCTTACGTTTAGGAATTAGAGGATTACGGATTTGGATATTACTTGCTGTTAGGAACGCTAGCACCCACAGGTGAGTTCACAGCCCCTTTTTACTGTTTTAATGCTTTTAAAACCTGGGGTGAAAAACATACAAATGTCTTGCTAGAACATGCAATTGCTAGAACATGCAATAACTGTTGAAATTGCTTTAGTGCTTATGTGTTACTTAACTGCTATTTGTACTTAAGTGCCTCTGATTTTGTGAATGATCTCATATTATGCTTGAGAACTGTTTGTGAATGTATACATGCTGTTGTATAAACAACTCTGTAATGAAAATGGTTTAACAAACCACTATAAATATAAAACCTGTGAATTCACTCAACCATGTGTTGACTTTTACTATGTTTTTTTCAGGTAATTAGCAGCATAGATAAGACTGCACACATATGGAGTTAGACGACCCGCGACTAATTAGGATGCCACATTTTGGGACACTTAAGATTTCTTTGTGTAAATGATTTACATTAATCATATTTATGAAATCTTCTTTCGGAAATTTTGTATTTTATACAGATTGCATTTTTAAATAATATTCTACGACTTTAGCGAGTTGTAGTCCTTTTGTTACAACCAAACTTCACAAATGGCATCTTAATTAAATTGTTCAGCAATAATCATACGCTCTGATCTGCATGATGTTCAAAGTTGACGTCAGCACCCCCGCTTACTCTAAAGCTTCCGCAATTCGCGCGTTGACCGCGCTGACCGAATTTGGGGGTGTCACAGTATTTGCTGTAAGATCCAGCTGGTTGGAAGCTTTTGGCTGGAAACGAGAGATTGATGCACTTGTGCGGTTGGACGTACAATCAGTTGAGATGTGATTCAATTTCCGATTTGAAGTTTTGAATACAAAATAAATAAACACAAACAAAACAATTACGCACTTCTCACGTGATTATTTTTGGTTTTAGATATTAAATCCTAATCCTAATGCAATATAGAGATTTATATGCCACAAACTGTTTTAAAAAAGAGAAAATTACAAAAATCGTCCTTATGTTTGACCTGAATTGCACATTCAGTCCTTTAATTAATTTAATAACATAGATGGTCCTTTCTTTTGAAACTTGTTACGTAAATAGACCTTTACACTAACGATTGTTAAATCTCCGTTAAAAAGGACCACGTGTGTAGTTTTTTTTATTCTTTTAAATTTTATAATTTTTGAGTAGATATAAATAATAAAATTTAAAATATGCATATATACATTATTAGGTGCATAACATCATTTTCACCTTTCACATTTCGCTTAGCAAATTCATTGTCAAATTGTTCCTCTTCCACATTTGTCTTTCACCACTCAAGGACCCTCCATTACCCATTCATCTTATCTCGTAATGACTTTAGTGGCCACCATCTCTTCTCTTTTGTATCCTTTTCGATGACCCTATCTTTAAAGTAAAATGACGTTGAAAAGTGAGAACTAAAAGTCAAAAATGTATATTTAAGTAGGAAAAGATGGTGGTGGAATATAAATTTGATGTTATAGATAGGGGTGTGATAAGCATCAAATAGATAGTATATTTTATAGTAATTTATCCCTATATTTATATACATTTTCTTGCATTTATATGATTTTAGATACTTATTTTGTTAATATTTGCAGAGATGTATTTTAATTGAATATTGAAGAAAAAGGAACAAGAACGAATTCAAAACTGAAGGAAACTGAAGAAAATGAAGAAATGAAGAAAACGGAGCTTAAACCCTAAAGAAATGAAGACCTAAAATGTTAATATTGAAGAATTGGGCCGAAATGAAGATTAAAATGCGTTAAAGAAAAGAAGAAGCCCAAAGTGAAGCCCAAACCCGAAGTTGAAAGATTCTGGAATTGAAGTCCAACCTGCGGTTGGATTACCCAACCGGCGGTTGGAGTGTAAAGGGTTTAAGGCGGTGGAAGACACGGAGTTGGACCATGACACAAATTGATCCAACCGGCGGTTGGGAAGTCCAACCGGCGGTTGGACTGGCGGTTTTGAAAACTATAAATAGAGGCCTTAGTTTAGGTTTTAGATATACGATTCAAGAATACCAAAACCGATTGTTAGGGTTTAAGGTCGACTTAAGGTGCGATTTTGGAGGTTAAGGAGCTAGGGTTTGAAGGTTTTTAACCCTAGGAAAAGCTGGTTCGACAATTGGCTCGGTTTCTTTATCCTTGTAACTTTAATAACCTTATTGAGTTAATTTATGGATATTGTTTATTTGAATTACTTGTTAACTAGGTTTTCATTATAGCTATTTGAATGAATGTTTATTAAGTTTATTATATGAATTATATGTTTATGTTGGAACTATATTACTGAATGTTTATTATACAAGAATTGTCTTTATTATGATATATTGATGATTGTTCTTAACATAGTTAGACTGATTTATATTAAACGAGGATGACCATATTAAGTTTATATAAATTAAGTGGTTGTGTTTATGTCTTGATCGTAACCTTATGCAATAGACGAAGAATGATTCATTAATATAAAGTAATACTGTGATTCACGCCATACCGATGAAATTGTATTAATAAACTGTTGATATATCTTATTAATTAGTGATACTTTGCGTAACCTTATGACTGTATTGCTATGATGAAGATTAGCTTAACCTTAAGTAATTTTCTACATTAGTAATTCACCAGTAATAATAGCCAACAAAGCAAATAGACAAAAGTACATATAATAGGTTTAATAAATAATAGTTTGAATAATTATAATTTTCTATCCATCTGAGTATTATTAAGTTGTTCCTGAAACTTATCTATTAGAATCTGTATCAAAATATAAATATAAATATGTTCGTTCGGAACTAAAACGTCCCCCTTATGTTGTATATTATTGTAAATTGGATCCTTTATTCATTTGTATTATAATTGTAAATATTTGTAATTAGAAATAAATAGATAATTAGTTATAAATCAGAATCACGTTTCTTGTGTTCCTTGTGTTCGAATTTGGACTTACTTATTAAGCTATATTACATGAACGGGTCAATCTTGCCTGAATTGTGTGATAGTATTATTTAGTATTTCCTTAATTTAAAACTTGTGATTATAATTGCCTATACTTAGCACACATCAAGTTTTTAGCGCCGCTGCCGGGGAACACTTAACCGGTTGAACTTTTGTTCTATCGGGGAGCGGTGTATTTTAATTAAACTAATTATTTTCCCTGTAAAATTTTTATTTCTAATACTTTGCAAAATCAATACGAAATATCGGCTCACCCATTGAGAATACTGACAAAAACAAAGGTATAATGAGAGTAAAGCCCTACCTCATTAATTTATCATATAAGAGGTAAGGTGCTTCTCGAAAGAAATAGGTTTTTAATAAGCTTCGCGCTGACCTATTTCTCCGCTTTTGTGTACTATCAATGGAGCTACCGAGATCTATTGACTAGCTTTGTAAAAGAAATTTAACAAAACCCATTGTAATTTCAAACTGTTGTATAAATAACTAACTTACATTACTAACAAATAGGAAATTTGGGTTAGGTACTCTTTTTCGATTATTTAATTTTGAATGTGTTTTATTATTAATTATCGGGATTCATATACACCAACTTGAATATTTCTAACATATTATTAACATTTACTTTTGAATTTAAAGTACTACTAAATTCTGTTTTTGTTGCAGATGGATGTATGACCCGGACACTTCATCCGGATCCACTTAGTCCATTTGACGAACCAGAACGAGAATTTCATTCTAGAAGACGATTATCATACGCGCCACCTAATTCGCCAGAACACGGAATTTCATCTGAGGAAGACGACTTAATATTTCATAACAGTTTAGTCAAAACGGCTAAAAGAGGGTATTACTCCGATTCGGAGTTAGATAAAGTGCCTTCTAGACAAACTACAATATATCCAAGTGATTTTGAACCAGAACAAATCAACATGGCAGACATAGCTAACATGACGCTTGAGGGTTACACGATTGAAACTCGTGGAGATCCGAGACCGGGAGTGGTTAGGCCTGCCACAGCTAGAGAAGTAGAATTTAAGTTAAAGGGGCAATTTCTGAAAGAATTAAGAGAAAATCCTTTCAGAGGAGAAGATAAAGAAGATGCAAACGAGCATGTTGAGAAAATTTTGGAGATTGCAGATATGTTTAATATTCCTAATGTTACAAGAGATCAGGTTATGTTACGAGTATTTCCTTAACACTAAGGGATGGAGCTAAGAGATGGATTAATAATGAACCAGCCGGATCTATTACTACTTGGGAAGATCTTCGTACAAAATTTCTAAAAATGTATTGTACACCTTCCAAGACGTCGAAGATGATTGATGAGATTAGGAACTTTAAGCAGAAGCCCGATGAATCTCGATATCAAGCTTGGGAAAGGTATAAGGAGATGTTACATAAATGTCCACAACATGATTTAAATGTCCAACAAGAAATAAAGGTATTCTATAAAGGAGTTGATCGAGCAACACGTCAACAATTAGATGCACAAGGCCAGTACCTAAGAAAACTCCAGCAGTAGCAAAAGCCGGAATTGAAGAATTAGCTAAGCATTCTCAGTTATGGGATGATGGTTCATCTGGAAGAAAAAGGATATCTGAAGACAGTGATGGTCTCGCAGCTATCACAGTAAAATTGGAAAGTATGGGAAGAGATATTAAGAAAGTGAATGAACAAGTTCATGCAATCAGGATTGGTTGTGAAATATGTGGAGGAAGTCATCTAAAGGCAGAATGTCCTAATAATGATAGCGAAATGAATACTGAAGAAGTTATGTATGGGGATTTTCAAGGGAATCCAAATTATCGTCAAGTTTCTAATTTTAGAAGAGTTAATCAACCAGGACAACAACATCAACAAGGAGCACCGGGTTTCTATGTCAAAACGGGACAAAATCCGTCCTATTCTGACATGATCAACTCGTTAGAAAGTATTTTGGGAAAAATGGTTGAAGCAAGTAATAAAAGAATGGATGATCATGATGCAAGGATGCGTAATAATGAAGCATTAATCAAACAAATTGAAGGATCAGTTCATCAGATTGCTAAAACATTACAGGAGAGATTTCCAGGAACATTGCCAGGATTTACTGAAACAAATCCAAAGGAACAAGCTAAAGCAGTAATTACTAGAAGTGGTAAGAATGTTGACTCTCCTGTTATAACTAATAAAATTGTTGAATCTGAGCAGGTTGAAAAGGAAACAATTGATGAAGACATACAACCAAACAAAAAGAGCATTGGAGAAAATAAGGTTAAAGAAGTAATCAAAGACTATACACCCCCACCTCCATATCCAGCTGCTCTGAGGAAGGACAAAGAAGATGAACAATACCACAAATTTCTGGAAAATCTGAAACAACTTCATATTAACATTCCTTTTGTTGAAGCTATAGCTCAAATGCCGAAGTATGCAAAATATCTTAAGGAGCTGCTGACTAACAAAAGTAAACTGGATAATGTGACAAATGTGACCATGAACACGAGATGTTCAGCAATAATGCAGAATAAGCTACCTCCGAAAGTCAAAGATCCAGGGAGTATTACTATACCTTGCAAAATTGGTGAAATTACTATTGAAAATGCATTAGCAGATTTAGGTGCTAGTATTTCATTAATGCCATATACTCTTTATATGCGATTAGGATTAGGAGAACCAAAACCTATTCGTATGTGTATTGAATTAGCTGACCGATCTGTGCAATACCTTAGGGGAATAGTTGAAAATGTTTTAATTAAAGTTGATAAATTTGTTTTTTCATGTGATTTTGTAATCTTAGATATGGTAGAAGACCCTAAAGTCCCTATTATATTAGGAAGACCATTTTTAGCAACTACACACGCCCTAATAGATGTTTTCAATAGGAAAATTACCATGAGATTAGGAAATGATAAAATTGTTTTTGATGTTAATAACTCCATGAAATTTCCTGATTATGTGGATGATACTTGTTATTACTTAAATTCGTATGAATATATGGATAACCCTTCTTTTCAAGATTTTTTTAGGAAAAGATCAAGCAGATACAGGAATTCTTAATGGATGGACTGAAGAGTTTGACACTACAAAGGATTTAGCAGAATTTGATAAGTTATTAGAAGAAGATGAAGATTCGGAAGAAGCAACCATGGTTATTCAACAACATCCTACAGAGGAATCAATACAGCCAATTGCTAAAATTATTAATAAAGAATTAATACCATATTCAGTCAACAATATTCCTTGTTTTAAAGAAGAGATATATGAGATCAAGACATCTATTAAAGAACCACCACAGTTGGAACTTAAAGAGCTACCATCGCATTTGGAATATGCTTATTTACAAGGCACATCAGACTTGCCAGTTATAATATCTTCTAAAATATCAATAGCAGAGAAAGAACGATTAGTTCAGGTTCTTAAACAGCATAAACAAGCAATAGCATGGAAAATCACGGATATCAAGGGAATCAGTCCTACATACTGCACTCATAAAATCTTAATGGAAACAGATTTTAAGCCAGTCGTACAACCATTGAGAAGATTGAATCCGAATGTTAAAGACGTTGTCAGGAAAGAAATCATTAAATTGCTGGATTCAGGATTAATCTATCCTATTTCAGATAGTCCATGGGTAAGTCCAATACACGTTGTACCAAAGAAAGGCGGAATAACGGTTATACCAAATGAAAAGAACGATTTGATACCAACAAGGACGGTAACGGGATGGAGAGTTTGTATTGATTATAGGAAATTAAATGATGCTACCAGGAAAGATCATTTTCCATTACCATTTATTGATCAAATGATAGAAAGGCTAGCAGGAAAGGAGTTCTATTGTTTTCTGGATGGATTTTCAGGATATTTTCAAATACCGATTGCGGCCGAAGATCAAGATAAAACAACATTTACTTTTCCGTTTGGTACTTTTGCTTATAGAAGGATGCCGTTTGGTTTGTGTAATGCACCAGCTACATTTCAGCGTTGCATGATCGCAATATTTCATGATATGGTAGAAGATTTCATGGAAGTATTTATGGACGATTTCTCGGTATTTGGTGATTCATTTGATTCTTGTTTAAAAAATTAACAAAAGATGTTGCAAAGATGTAAGGGGGCAAATCTAGTTCTTAACTGGGAAAAATGTCACTTTATGGTTCGAGAAGGGATTGTTTTAGGTCATAAAATATCCAAAATAGGAATCGAGGTAGATCAAGCAAAGATTGAAGCCATTTCAAAATTACCTTATCCTACAAATGTTAAAGGAATAAGGAGTTTTCTAGGACACGCTGGATTTTATCGGAGATTTATACCAGATTTTTCAAAAATAGCAAGACCGCTGAATCATTTGTTGGAAAAAGATGTAAAATTCGAATTTACAGACAAATGCAAACACTCGTTTGATGCACTAAAAGAAAAGTTAGTATCTGCTCCAGTTATGACAGGTCCAAACTGGAATCTACCTTTTGAATTAATGTGTGATGCTAGTGATTATGCGGTTGGAGCTGTTTTAGGGCAGAATTGATAAAAAGTTTAAGCCAATCTATTATGCCAGTAAGACATTGTAAGACATTAACAGATGCTCAGGAAAATTACACAACTACGAAAAAGGAACTTCTGGCAGTGGTTTTTGCTTTCGATAAATTTCGTTCATATCTTGTCTTAACTAAAACTGTGGTTTATACTGACCATTCTGCTTTAAAGTATTTGTTTAATAAGCAGGATGCGCGCCCTCGTTTATTGCGATGGATTCTTTTATTGCAGGAATTTGATATTGAAATCAAGGATAAGAAAGGAGCTGAAAATGTCGCAGCTGATCATTTGTCAAGATTGGAAAATCCCGAGTTGGAAGCATTAGATGAAGAGGAAATTCAAGATTCATTTCCGGATGAGAAACTTATGACAGTACAAGAATTAACAGAGATACCTTGGTTTGCGAATTATGCAAATTATTTGGTTACTAAAGTTCTCCCGAGGATGGATTATCAGAAGAGGAAGAAATTCTTTTCTGATTTATAGTATTATTTTTGGGAAGATCCATTTCTTTTCAGATACTGTGCAGATGACATAATTAGAAGATGTGTACATGGTAAAGAAGCTCAACAGATTATTAAGCATTGTCATGAAGGACCAGTAGGCGATCATAATGGACCAAGTTACACTGCAAAGAAAATATTTGACGCAGGTTTTTATTGGCCGATGATTTTTAAAGATATATATGTATTCGTTAGGAATTGTGATTCTTGCCAAAGAGCTGGGAACATTTCTAAACGTGATGAAATGCCACAGAATAGTATACAGGTTTGTGAAATTTTTGATGTCTGGGGTATTGATTTTATGGGACCATTTCCTATGAGTCACGGTAATAGGTACATATTAGTAGCTGTGGATTATGTTTCTAAATGGGCTGAGGCAAAAGCATTACCTACAAATGATGCTAGAGTTGTGGTGAAATTTCTTAAACAATTATTTTCCAGATTTGGAACTCCCAAGGCATTGATTAGTGATCGAGGTACTCATTTTTGTAATACTCAATTAGAGAAGGTATTAAAAGGGTATGGAGTTAGTCATCGATTTGCTACACCTTATCATCCACAGACTAGTGGACAAGTTGAAAATACCAATCGTGCATTAAAACATATTTTGGAACGTTCTGTTGGTTCCAACAGAAAAGATTGGTTGGAAAAGTTAGACGATGCACTTTGGGCATATAGGACAGCATTTAAAACACCTACAGGTTGTATTCCGTATAGATTAATTTATGGAAAAGCTTGTCATTTACCAGTGGAAATAGAACACAAAGCATATTGGGCACTTTGAGAATGCAACATGGATACTGATGAAGTTGGTAAGCATCGCTTTTTACAGTTACATGAGTTAGATGAGCTTCGTTGGAATGCTTATGAGAATTCAAGGTTTTATAAAGAAAGGACGAAGAAATGGCACGATGCAAGACTTCGAGGAGATAAAGAGTTTGTTGCTGGAGAATGTGTGCTTTTATATAATTCACGTATTCGGTTATTTCCGGGTAAATTGAAATCCAGACGGAGCGGACCGTTTGTTATTCACCAAGTTCAAATGGAAGTGTGGATTTAGTTGCCTTCGATGGAGCTATTTTTACAGTTAATGGACATCGTTTAAAGAAATATTATGAAGATACTGTTATTGAACATACTTCAGATGTAACTCTGGAAGAATAAGTTACCAGATCATGTCGAACTTACCGATACTTAAACAAAAGTGCTTCTTGGGAGACAACCCATGTTTATTTTTATATGTTATGTTTTTCTTTTATGTTTTTATTTTCAGGATTGAACTTTGTGGATATGTTCACTGGAAACCCTCACGAGACTATAACTCGTCCACTCGGGATACCGAGGGGTAAAAAGGCTTATTGCATATGCTAAATGCAATCGTGATTAACTACGAAAGTGTGGATGTTGTATATTATTTTTCAAGAAATCAAGGAACCAACCGAGCAGATTTTTCTTAGCCAATGATGAAATTTATAATTTCAGTCAGGGGAGTTTTTCTGTTCTATTTTTCTTTCCCTTAATCACTTTTGTTTATCAATTTTTATATAATGAGGGCATTGTATAATTTAAGTGTGGGGATAGGGTTCGGAAGAAAAAGAATTTCTTTAATTAATCATTTAAGTTTCTATTGTTCTTAAATTTTATTAAAAATTTAAAATTTTTAAGTGAATAACTAAGTATTTATTAGTTAGAATACTTTTGTTAAAAGTTTTGTTTTGTATTTAAAAAGTTTAGACTTTAATGTGGATTACCTGTTTTGTATATATAATGTAAGCTACTTAAATAAGGTATATAGTTATGTGATATGATGTACTAATAGGCAATCTATATGAAGATTTCTAAATTTTAATAAAATTAATAAAATAACTTGTATATTATTTTATAATACATAATATGATGTATGACATAAAAGTTTTAATTCTTAAATTTATCATGTGATAATTTTATATCTTTATACTTATATGAAGACATTTGGGGGTTTACTAATTGTTTCCTCTGTTGTACGAAAGTACAGACCTGGTCTCTAATTAGTATTCTTAAATAAAGTAAAAAGTAAGAAAAATCTTTCAGAAATAAATAAAAATTAAACTATGTCGCTTTGTTGTACGGCTGTACAGACCTGTCACCGCTGGGTTGATTTAAATAAAAATGCTTTACCTGAATCAAGTTATGTCGCTCTGTTGCATGAAAATGCAGACCTGTCACCAATGTCTTGATTCTTAAAAATGGATTTCATATATTTATTTGGAATATAAAAGTAAGTTGCATGATTAAATTTAAGAGTATATCATATATGGAAATCATAAGTAATATATACATACTAACAATAAAGATGTATTCAGAAATATGAATATAGATTGTTTAAAGTGGACAAATATATTAGTAATCATTTATGAGCTATATATTACACAAATAATAATAATTTTTATTTATACATTATAGTTATCCATATTAATTAAATTGTTTAAATTTTAATTTATGAAACAGATTTTTAGTATTGGTATTCTGATTTTTAAATATTAGTTTGATGCTTATTTTAAATTTTATTCAGTATTCTACTTGAGGACAAGCAGAACTTAAGTGTGGGGATATATGATAAGCATCAAATAGATAGTATATTTTATAGTAATTTATCCCTATATTTATATACATTTTATTGCATTTATATGATTTTAGATACTTATTTTGTTAATATTTGCAGAGATATATTTTAATTGAAGATTGAAGAAAAAGGAACAAGAACGAATCCAAAACTGAAGGAAACTGAAGAAAATGAAGAAATGAAGAAAATTGAGCTTAAACCTTAAATAAATGAAGATCTAAAATATTAATATTGAAGAATTGGGCCGAAATGAAGATTAAAATGCGTTAAAGAAAAGAAGAAGCCCAAAATGAAGCCCAAACTCAAAGTTGGAAGATTCTGGAATTGAAGTCCAACCGGCAGTTGGAGTGTAAAGGGTTTAAGGCGGTGGAAGACGCAGAGTTGGACCATGACACAAATTGATCCAACCGGCGGTTGGGAAGTCCAACCGGCGGTTGGACTTGCGGTTTTGAAAACTATAAATAGAGGCCTTAGTTTGGGTTTTAGATATACGATTCAAAAATACCAAAACCGATTGTTAGGGTTTAAGGTCGACTTAAGGTGCAATTTTGGAGGTTAAGGAGCTAGGGTTTGAAGGTTTTTAACCCTAGGAAAAGCTAGTTCGACAATTGGTTCGGTTTTTTTATCCTTGTAACTTTAATAACCTTATTGAGTTAATTTATGGATATTGTTTATTTGAATTACTTGTTAATTAGGTTTTCATTATAGCTATTTGAATGAATGTTTATTAAGTTTATTATATGAATTATATGTTTATGTTGGAACTATATTATTGAATGTTTATTATACAAGAATTGTCTTTATTATGATATATTGATGATTGTTCTTGACATAGTTAGACTGATTTGTATTAAACGAGGATGACCATATTAAGTTTATATAAATTAAGTGATTGTGTTTATGTCTTGATCTTAACCTTATGCGATAGACGAAGAATGATTCATTAATATAAAGTAATACTGTGATTCACGCCATACCGATGAAATTGTATTAATAAACTATTGATAGATCTTATTAATTAGTGATACTTTGCGTAACCTTATGACGGTATTGCTATGTTGAAGATTAGCTTAACCTTAAGTAATTTTCTACATTAGTAATTCACCGGTAATAATAGCCAACAAAGCAAATAGACATAAGTACATATAATAGGTTTAATAAATAATAGTTTGAATAATTATAATTTTCTATCCATCTGAGTATTATTAAGTTGTTCCTGAAACTTATCTATTAGAATTTGTATCAAAATATAAATATAAATATGTTCGTTCTGAACTAAAACGTCCCCCTTATGTTGTATATTATTGTAAATTGGATCCTTTATTCATTTGTATTATAATTGTAAATATTTGTAATTAGAAATAAATAGATAATTAGTTATAAATCAGAATCACGTTTCTTGTGTTCCTTGTGTTCGAATTTGGACTTACTTATTAAGCTATATTAAATGAACGGGTCAATCTTGCCTGAATTGTGTGATAGTATTATTTAGTATTTCCTTAATTTAAAACTTGTGATTATAATTGCCTATTCTTAGCACACATCTGGGTGCTAACGAACCGAGCACTTAACGAGCTACTCGAGTTCGAACTCGTTTATCTCAAATTCGAGCATAATACTATTTGAGCCCGAGTCGAGTTCGAACATAAAAAGACTTCTCGATTAGTTTCACGAGCCGAGCTTCAAAACAATAAATTCGACTCGGCTCGTTAGGATGAGATGAGCACAATATAAATATTAACATCAAGAATCTAATTACATACTTATTATTACTGTTTGATGATAACTAATTAAACTTACACATTTGAAGTTTAATTAAGTGTAAACGTCTTTTACAAACTTTATTTCAAGTTTCATAAAATAATTAGTATACTTTTTAATGAGTTTGTTTAAGCTTATAAACGATTTTATCGAGCTTGAGCTTCTAAACAAACATTTTGAGCTCAAATAACTATTTTTTTTTTTTGTAAATTGTCATAAACTTAAACGAGTATAGAGCTCGAGCTCGAACACTAAATTATTATCCGAGCCAGAACTCGAATATGGTTTTAAAAAGTTAATCGAGTTCGAGTCGAACTCGAACATACTTATTTTTTAAACGAGTCGAGTCGAGCATCACGATATTCGAATTGACTCAGTTCGTCAATAGCCCTAGTTATAGAGTTGAATATGATCAAATTTGATAATGAAAAAAATGAGTGAAATGAAAATAATGTTATGTGCACCATATAATGTATCTATACATATGCTAGATTTTATTATTTATATTTTAGTGAAAAAAAAATTAAAGAATTAAATTATTTACATGCATGGTCCTTTTTAACGGAGATTTAACAATCGTTAGTGTAAAGGACTATTTACGTAACAAGTTTTAAAAGAAAGGACATCTATGTAATTAAATTAATTAAAGGATTGAATGTGTAATTCAGGTCAAACCATAAGGACGATTGTAACACCCGTCAAATTAGGATTAGTGATTAGTGCCTAATCATCTATAATACGTGTAATTAGTTCTGTGTTAGGCTAATTAATGTATCAATTAATATATATTGTTGAATATATACAATTACGCGTGTTGGCTAAATCGTGCACTTTTAATCGAATGGATTTCGATTCAATTAATACGGACGTTGATGAACAATTTCGTTGAATAATATAACACTATTTAATAACGCTATTATATCCCAAATATTATTTTGATAATATTTCAATTCTATTTCGCATCGTACAAACGAGATCTACGCGACTAAAATATTAAACGCGCAAACAACCGAAACAAAGTTAGGTTATATATTTTATAACTCAATTACTAAGTATTTGGAGAAATACTTCAACAAAAGCATCGAATAATTATTCGTATTTTAAAATGTGCATTTAAAAGCTTACAATAATTATTTAACGTTTAAACGATCGTAGAAAACGGACACCGCACGGAGCGCAGATACGGAGAACGAAAAATTGGTGAGGCCACCCCTTGGTGACCCCACCCTTGGCCGGACCCCATACCCCTACAACTCCCCTCATTTTTGTTTCATTTCACAAAAACACACACACTACCATCTCTCTCTCAATTCTCTCTCTCAAACTACCACCACCTCGAAACCACCTTCATCCACTAAAAACTACCATCAAACCTCACTAAATCACCACACTTGTTTGGAAGAAAACGATTACGGAGTCACGATCTACCTTTCTATCTTTTCGGAATCTCTTCGTGTTAACTTGTAAGATCCAGACAAATCTCGAAACTCTTCGATTTCATTTATTTAGCACCCTACTAATCAGGTTAACCGATCAGTATGTCACTGAGTACTAGGCTATCGAGAGTATGATCAGATCGAACTGTCTAGAAACCTCCCTCACCGTCTCTTGTGACGAGACCAAGTGACCCTCCAGATGGGGTGCAGGAATAAGGCGACAGTCCGCAATTTATCCACTGACCTTTCTTTAACACACAAAGAGATATCTAAGCTGGGAAAGGCATTTAAGATTAAGACAATTGGTGACTGCTAACTTATACATTAATGGTTTTGATTGAGTTCAGAGATGTTCGGCTGTGATACAGTCTTCAACCAACAGGGTTTTCCACAGTTTGTTCGTAATTGTACTTCACAAGAGGTGTTTCCAATGTTATACTGTGTATTCACCCGTATTACGGTCTTTCCTGGATCACAGACTATTCCAGGATGCAATACAGTGTTCAGCCTACGACCTTTCCATGGCTTCCACGTGTTTGTACTCCACCAAAGGTGTTTCCAACGTTATACCGGATACTCAGTGGTTTTATGGCATTTCCGGTATTACATACTTTACGGCAATCTGATCTCAGTATATTTAAGCTTGTATTACAGTAAAACCATCTATGATAGCTAAATAACCCGTTCACGTTAATGATTCAATCCCAACAAATCCCTGATTAATCCACGGTGTACTATACGATAGGTTAGGCAGTATTTCCACAGCTTCAGAATCAGACCATGTTTATTTTAAGAAAACATAGATAGGTAGTGACCGTTTGATCAAGGTGCATGACTCCTTTATCATAAAGGTTCTAACCACGTTTATTGGAGGAAAGACGATAGTTTAGTTTGAAATCATAAATGTATAGTTAAACAGCACCACAAGTTTTCAATTGTAATATATAAAATTTGGGAGCATTATTCCACAACGGATTGTGCCCACGACTTTCATAGCTTCCACGTTCCGTACTTCACACATTAGTGATGTTTCCGGCGCTATACAAATGAAAGCCGTATAACGTTACCTCCGTTGTTTCATAATGATATTATCCCAATTAACATCATATATTTAAAGTAACATCATCACTACTATCTAAATCATGGCAAACATACAAGCACACTACTCACAATGCATAGCAATAAACATTTCTAATATTAATAAATCACATACATCAAACAAGAACAATATGACAAATTAATAATAGAAAGGATAGAAAATACCGATAAGAATTGCGAGCAGAATAACACTTGTATTTCTCCATTAATATCCAAGCATTACATAAGCTAGCCTCTACTAATTAACTACATAACTAATCTACTAGAAAAGGAAAGGTTTCCCTCTCTAATCATCTCACTAGTCCAAGGGTTTAAAACCCTACCAAGAAACTTGTAACACCCTCAATTATCGGTTTGCGGAAGCGGTCGGGTCGGGTGTTACCAAATTAAATATCACATCATAAGATACATAATGAACGACTATAAATGAGACGTTTGAAAATAATTATACATTTGCCAAATAGAACGTTTACAACGTGACGGATTTAACAGAAATTTCAAATACATAATTTGAAAATACAAAAGTAATTGCAGAGTAGTCCCAATTGTTTGAAATCATGCGACTCGAGCTAGCATAATCTTGTAGTAATTCCTAATCCTGCTGGGCACCTGAGAACACATGCTAAACAGGTCAGCTATAAAGCTGGTGAGTTCATAGGATAGTTAGTTAAAATCATGATGCAATAAACCCTGTATGTTTTGAAGAGTCGTTTCAAATTCAGCCATTTTGATAAGTATTATTATATTGAAGTTTGCAACACCAATGTGTTTTGAAAAGTAGCTCAGAATCCACGATTCTGACTTGTATTATGTTGGAGTTTTGTAATACAAATGTATATACGATGGACGAGGTATCTAATACCTAAGTAATAGAGATATGTACCTAAGTACCTAATAATTGAGGCTATTCGAGCCTGAATACCTTCCTGGTATTACGTAAGTTTAACAGAGTAGGGCAATACCTGCCTAAGTTTGAAATCAAGTAATGTATGACCACGTCATATGATGTTGAGTAATATTTGATAGCGTGTTGCATCCAGCAACGTAATCGTAATCCCACGGATTATTGTTGTATGTTGGTTTACCTGGCTAGTATGAGCTAACCAGAACATGTTTGAGCTAACTGCCTCGCGTGGGAACACCACCGACCCGTTAACTTATTGTGAACCCCGAGTATAACTCGCTGATCCATGATTGTATTGAAATTGTGCCCACTGCAATACCGTGGTTTCGTTTTGTGCCCACTTTACCGTGGCATCGTTTGGTGCCAACTGCAATACCACGGCATCGTTTTTGGATTGCTCGCAAGCAATGTATAATTGAGCCGGCAGTACAACGACATGCCCGACTAAGTTGTTTGAGAGCCAGCAGTACTCGACATGCCTGACTAAGTAGATCGTATAATTGTATGTATACTAATATACATATGTAAATTGTAGGTAGCACCGAGTGCTCGGGATGATGTATCAGTATGTAGATATATATATGTATCTTTCAAAACAGCAAACATATGTAACAATCATGCCACGCATGAAAATAGTTGATTGTACCTAATTATGTATGAACAAATACTTATATATTAAAAAGTACGTTGAACCTAGGTATGGATACTCATCACCTAGTTGAGCTGTATTAGTATAAGGAATCTATACTAATGTGTGACAATATTGTATACTCCTAGCCTAAAGCCTAGCAAGTATATATATCGGAGTCTCGGGAAAATGTTCACGTAAGTCCAGTTCCCGTCCTAGTGATCATGATGAGTGTCGACAGTTTTAGTTCCCAGAGAATAACTAAACTTGTATCAGTATGGATGTTGTCCAGTGTAGGTAGAACTAACTAGTTCTAATGTATTCAATGATATTGTCCCGCGACAATATGGCCGAAGGATTTGTGATAACTAAATCAAGTTATGTATTGGTAATCGTTTTCCAACAACCTAACAGGGTACGATTGCAACCTATCTAGGTTAAGTATCGATATTGTTCTAAAACAATATTAAGGGTGTAATTCCTAAGTATTACACATTTCATATGACATACAGTAATATAAATAGTTGTGAATTATAAACGATTATTGATATAATTCGAAAACAGAAATTGAGCATGTGTTTCACCCCGAAAACAATAAAACGATTGAAAGAGTGGGGCTATGAAACTCACCTGAGAAGCTAGTGTCCTAGTGTGATGAGTCGTGCCAAGTAAAATCTCCTAGTGTCCTAAACACGAGAGATTTCGTATGTTTGTAAGTGCGGTTCGTTATTGATGATTCGTAATAATAATTTATATTATTATTAGGTTTGAGCTTTCGTATACTTTATAAAGTATATTCGTTTTGAGTATAAGTCGTATCATATTTAAATTGTCATTTGAAAACGTTTCCCGACACTTAGAAAGATGTGGCTATTTTCTGTTTTCTGCGACATAACTTGCGACACAAAAATTGGTCATGCGACACAAGGGTTGTGTCGCATATAGTGCGACACCAGAGCTTTGCGACACAGTGGTTGTATCGCAAAAGCTTGCGATGCTAAATCAATAGTGATATAAGGGTTGTGTCGTATGGGAAATACGACACAAGGTGCGACATAAGGATACGACACAAGCGTTGTGTCGCATGGATAATTTATGCGACATAATATGCGACACAAGCGTTGTGTCGCAAAGATGAACACCAGCCCAGAAACCCGCGGCTGTCGCGTTTTTCCGGCCAAAATCGCAAATCAAACGCATTTTTGAGCTGTAAAATCATGTTTTCTTTGTTGTTTAGGTTATAACTAAGTTGTGTAAACATTATTACACCAAAACATTACACCAAAATGATTAAATCTAAAAATTTAAAAATTTCTTACAAATGCGAATCGAGGCCAAACGAGGAAGAAAACGAGGGTGTTGCCTTTGTTAATGTTGTTCCTCTCTTGATGGTTGTTCCGAAAATGTTGGTGTTGGTGGTGGCGGCGGTTGGCCGGCGGTGGTGGTGGTGGTGGTGGTCGGTGGTGATTATTTTTAGAGAGAAAATGAGGTGGAGAAGATGAAGAAAATGAGATGAAATGGGGAGGGGATTTGGGTTTTGTCAAACTCAGATCCCCATTGCGTGGACTGTGGTCTCCAATTACAGTACAAAATACCCGTGTTTAATTTGTCCGATGTAATTTAAAATAATATTTTAAATTCCAAAATTTATTTATATTATCTTGAAATGTTTATTAGTGGAAGTATTTTATAAAAATACTATTTTGAAAGGAAAGTTTAATTGTTTGTTTTTCGAGCGGTCACTAATAATTAATATGTGTTTTGAATTAAAACGACTTATATTTTCGAATGATTAATATTTTTGTCCAAATGTTAACTGTTAAATCTTTACGATTAAACATTATTTATAAAATTTTGATTACTTGGGTACAATTGCATATAATAATGCAATTATTTAAAATTAAAGTTTGGCGCGAAAATTGACTTTTTGACGAGGTGTTACATTCTCCCCCTGTTAATAAAATTTCGTCCCGAAATTTCTTATGAAGTCGTGGTCGCGTGGAGTCTGGGGAGCAATGTACGTATGAGGAATTTATCGAGTAGGTATTAGACATATCATGACTTATAACGGGGTTGAAGGGCAGTCAATCCATGACTGTGTCGCGGTTTATCGTTGTAGTCACATTCTGACCGTATCGTTTGTTTGGAGTATGATTATTTTGTGGTTACTAGGTAACCGTTTACGTTGTAGTCCATTCGGGACTAGATAGTTGTCACATAGTGACCGTTTAGTGAATAGTCCTACCAGGACCAGTGGTTGGTGAGTGTTCTATCGATTGGTCTGGTGAAAGCAAACTTTGGGTTTTTCGTGAGCCTAGGTTAACTAGCCCTATGATGTAATCAACTTTAGTTTGATAAAATGATATCGGGGACAATAAGTACACGTTTAGCGAATCTATAATTGAAGGGTTATGTTTTTGAGGAGAAATTGTACTTACATTATCGTTGGAGATTTATTTGATTTATTCGGAGTCGATTAATTGAGTTTTGCGTCTCTTTGGGCAGTCCTTCTTGTAATAACCAGGTTCCTTACATTTGAAGCATATCCTTCGAGAGTCGGGATTGGCGGGAACTCTGCAGTTCCGGATTACGTGTCCATATCGTTGGCACCTTTCGCAGGGTAAACCGCATAATCCGTCATGATGACGTTTACAGCCGTGACAAAATGGTTTGCTACCCGCATAGCCTTGTCTTTCGTTAGGTTCGACAGCATAGTACCTTAAGGGTTCAGGTTGATTCTTTGGAATTTGGCTAGGGCTGGAACTTCCATTCCCTTTTTCTTGATTGTTTTCCGTCGCAGGTGGCCCGCGTCGAACCACCTGTGCCATGAGTCTGTGGGCCATGCGAACAACATCGTCTATAGTGGCAGGTTTCGAGGCTGTGACCAATCCCTCAATTTGCATCGGAAGTCCCCTTATGTACTTTTTGATTCGTTGGGTTTCAGGGTTTACTATGGTTGGGCAAAAGTGTGCTAGTTGTTGGAACCGATTGGTATATGTTTCGATGTCGTTGTCTTTTACGGTGAGGTGCCAAAGTTCGTCCTCAAGTTTGTGAAGTACTTCGATGGGGCAATACTTGTCCTTCATGATTCGTTTCAGGTCTTCCCACGGAAGTTCGTGAGCAGTGTCGATTCCTACAGTTCGGGCGTGAAAATTCCACCAGGTAGAGGCATCATCCTGGAGGGTGTATGTGGCGTACAAGACTTTGCATTCGTCGGGGCAGTTGCACACGAGGAAAATAGATTCCATTTTCTCGAACCATCGAATTAATCCGACAGCTCCCTCAGTACCAATGAAGTTTGGTGGTTCGCACCTCAGGAAATCCTTAAAAGTGCAAGGCTTTACTTGGTTCTGAGCAGCTAGGGTCGCAGTCACTGCTTGATTAATGATTTGATCGTGCTCAGCTTGAGTGAAAGTTTGTCGTTTAGGAGGCATGATTCTTGAACAAGAATGAAACGATAAAGTGTGAGATCTTTATTCAAAGATTTTGACTTTTATAGTTGTATGCTCGGATGTAAAAGTGATAGTTATCAAGAAACCACTTAAGGTATCCGTATGAAAGTCCTCGGACTTTGAAATTTTAAATGTGTAGTCGTACTAACGACCTAGTTGTGTATTATATGTAGTTCGACCAGAGCCATATTATTGTCGTAGTCTATCAGACTATAATGTATTACTAAAGTACTATAGAAGTAATCCTAATGAATTAGAGAGTATTCATCGAATGAGGCATCACGTGCCTTAGTAGTCGTGGTGTGGCACTTCGTGCCTAGTAAGGTAATCGCGTATGCGTATAAGTGTACAAGTGCCTACAGCGAGTGTTCATATGTAAAGTAATCGAGTGGGACACTCCGTGTCCAGTAGAGTAGTCATATATACATATATGGTGTACACGTAACTATACAAGTATACGTGCGTAGTAAAAGTCAGGTGTGGCACCTCGTGCCCCGTTTGGTAAGTGTATATGTATATATAAATTGTACATGTAACTATAACAAGTCTACATGCATATTGAGAGTAGCACCTAGTGCTGAAATGCAGTGCCTAAAGCACCGGAGTGTAGTAACAACGTACTGTAATGTAGTGCTATCAGCACAGTAATTGAAATACCAATGTATTGTGATTGTAGTACCGAAGTACTATGAAACGCAGCACCACGTGCCGTAATGAAGTGCCCGCGGCACCGTAATTGCAGTACCCATGTACTGTGAGTGTAGCACCAATGTGCCAAATGCAGTATAAACATACTGTGAGTGTTGCACTAACGTGCCAAATTGTGGTATCAACATACCGTGTAACGCAGCACCACGTGCTGTGAGTTGTTTGAATGTAGCCCTAAGGCCATCGATTGCGTTGATGTTTCGAAATTTCCAAATGTAGCACAAAGGCTAGAATGTAAGTGCCAAGGCACTGAGGTATTGTGTTATGATGATCAAAATGATCAAGTTGTTATCTTGATAATTTTTGTGGACTTAGTCATTGCTAATCCATTGGTGACCCTTATAGTCAAGATTGAAAAGTTGTCAGTTTATTTTAAATTTTGTGGACGTTTAGCATGTGTGGGTTTCCATTCCCATTGAATACGTTCGTACCTCCTTCTCGAGGTTCAGTGATATATGTGATATTCTCCTATGCGTACATAAGGATAAAGTGTCGAGTCGTGATGGTTAGGAAGACGGAGATGTGCCTCTTCACGAGTAAATGATAGTACAGCGGAATTGAGTTGTATATACCTAGTATATATTTGATACGTAGAAGTAGTATACATGTAAGGCCTATTAATATATACCTACAGTACATATAATAGCCTAGGATGTCTAGCACAAAACAATCAGAGTCAACTAGTGCATTCCTAACTCAGTATAACCCCTTTCAGATCTTACATCATCTTTATTTAATTGTACATAGTTAGCTACGCTATGATAAATTAAACTCGTATGATGTAATTCCTGAACCAGTCATACCTAATGAGGAATATTGCCTAACGGTCATAGTCTAGGCTCACTAAATGCAACCTACTTCACTATAACCTTAGGCTCTGATACCAATCTGTAACACCCTCAATTATCGGTTTGCGGAAGCGGTCGGGTCGGGTGTTACCAAATTAAATATCACAGCATAAGATACATAATGAACGACTATAAATGAGACGTTTGAAAATAATTATACATTTGCCAAATAGAACGTTTACAACGTGACGGATTTAACAGAAATTTCAAATACATAATTTGAAAATACAAAAGTAATTGCAGAGTAGTCCCAATTGTTTGAAATCATGCGACTCGAGCTAGCATAATCTTGTAGTAATTCCTAATCCTGCTGGGCACCTGAGAACACATGCTAAAACAGGTCAGCTATAAAGCTGGTGAGTTCATAGGATAGTTAGTTAAAATCATGATGCAATAAACCCTGTATGTTTTGAAGAGTCGTTTCAAATTAAGCCATTTTGATAAGTATTATTATATTGAAGTTTGCAACACCAATGTGTTTTGAAAAGTAGCTCAGAATCCACGATTCTGACTTGTATTATGTTGGAGTTTTGTAATACAAATGTATATACGATGGACGAGGTATCTAATACCTAAGTAATAGAGATATGTACCTAAGTACCTAATAATTGAGGCTATTCGAGCCTGAATACCTTTCTGGTATTACGTAAGTTTAACAGAGTAGGGCAATACCTGCCTAAGTTTGAAATCAAGTAATGTATGACCACGTCATATGATGTTGAGTAATATTTGATAGCGTGTTGCATCCAGCAACGTAATCGTAATCCCACGGATTATTGTTGTATGTTCGTTTACCCGGCTAGTATGAGCTAACCCGAACATGTTTGAGCTAACTGCCTCGCGTGAGAACACCACCGACCCGTTAACTTATTGTGAACCCCGAGTATAACTCGCTGATCCATGATTGTATTAAAATTGTGCCCACTGCAATACCGTGGTTTCGTTTTGTGCCCACTTTACCGTGGCATCGTTTGGTGCCAACTGCAATAGCGCGGCATCGTTTTTGGATTGCTCGCAAGCAATGTATAATTGAGCCGGCAGTACAACGATATGCCCGACTAAGTTGTTTGAGAGCCAGCAGTACTCGACATGCCTGACTAAGTAGATCGTATAATTGTATGTATACTAATATACATATGTAAATTGTAGGTAGCACCGAGTGCTCGGGATGATGTATCAGTATGTAGATATATATATGTATCTGTCGAAACAACAAACATATGTAACAATCATGCCACGCATGAAAATAGTTGATTGTACCTAATTATGTATGAACAAATACTTATATATTAAAAAGTACGTTGAACCTAGGTATGGATACTCATCACCTAGTTGAGCTGTATTAGTATAAGGAATCTATACTAAAGTGTGATAATATTGTATACTCCTAGCTTAAAGCCTAGCAAGTATATATATCGGAGTCTCGGGAAAATGTTCACGTAAGTCCAATTCCCGTCCTAGTGATCATGATGAGTGTCGACAGTTTTAGTTCCCAGAGAATAACTAAACTTGTATCAGTATGGATGTTGTCCAGTGTAGGTAGAACTAACTAGTTCTAATGTATTCAATGATATTGTCCCGCGACAATATGGCCGAAGGATTTGTGATAACTAAATCAAGTTATGTATTGGTAATCGTTTTCCAACAACCTAACAGGGTACGATTGCAACCTATCTAGGTTAAGTATCGATATTGTTCTAAAACAATATTAAGGGTGTAATTCCTATGTATTACACATTTCGTATTACATACAGTAATATAAATAGTTGTGAATTATAAACGATTATTGATATAATTCGAAAACAGAAATTGAGCATGTGTTTCACCCCGAAAACAATAAAACGATTGAAAGAGTGGGGCAATGAAACTCACCTGAGAAGCTAGTGTCCTAGTGTGACGAGTCGTGCCAAGTAAAATCTCCTAGTGTCCTAAACACGAGAGATTTCGTATGTTTGTAAGTGTGGTTCGTTATTGATGATTCGTAATAATAATTTATATTATTATTAGGTTTGAGCTTTCGTATACTTTATAAAGTATATTCGTTTTGAGTATAAGTCGTATCATATTTAAATTGTCATTTGAAAACGTTTCCCGACACTTAGAAAGATGTGGCTATTTTCTGTTTTCTGCGACATAACTTGCGACACAAAAATTGGTCATGCGACACAAGGGTTGTGTCGCATATAGTGCGACACAAGAGCTTTGCGACACAGTGGTTGTGTCGCAAAAGCTTACGATGCTAAATCAATAGCGACATAAGGGTTGTGTCGTATGGGAAATACGACACAAGGTGCGACATAAGGATACGACACAAGCGTTGTGTCGCATGGATAATTTATGCGACATAATATGCGACACAAGCGTTGTGTCGCAAAGATGAACACCAGCCCAGAAACCCGCGGCTGTCGCGTTTTTCCGGCCAAAATCGCAAATCAAACGCATTTTTGAGCTGTAAAATCATGTTTTCTTTGTTGTTTAGGTTATAACTAAGTTGTGTAAACATTATTACACCAAAACATTACACCAAAATGATTAAATCTAAAAATTTAGAAATTTCTTACAAATGCGAATCGAGGCCAAACGAGGAAGAAAACGAGGGTGTTGCCTTTGTTAATGTTGTTCCTCTCTTGATGGTGGTTCCGAAAATGTTGGTGTTGGTGGTGGCGGCGGTCGGCCGGCGGTGGTGGTGGTGGTGGTGGTGGTCGGTGGTGATTATTTTTAGAGAGAAAATGAGGTGTAGAAGATGAAGAAAATGAGATGAAATGGGGAGGGGATTTGGGTTTTGTCAAACTCAGATCCCCATTGCGTGGACTGTGGTCTCCAATTACAGTACAAAATACCCGTGTTTAATTTGTCCTATGTAATTTAAAATAATATTTTAAATTCCAAAATTTATTTATATTATCTTGAAATGTTTATTAGTGGAAGTATTTTATAAAAATACTATTTTGAAAGGAAAGTTTAATTGTTTGTTTTTCGAGCGGTCACTAATAATTAATATGCGTTTTGAATTAAAACGACTTATATTTTCAAATGATTAATATTTTTGTCCAAATGTTAACTGTTAAATCTTTACGATTAAACATTATTTATAAAATTTTGATTACTTGGGTACAATTGCATATAATAATGCAATTATTTAAAATTAAAGTTTGGCGCAAAAATTGACTTTTTGACGAGGTGTTACAAAACTAGAGAGAAAGACTAGAGAAAGAACCTAGAGAGAGAAACTAAAGAAAACCTAGAGAGAGAGAGTATTTCTAGAGAGAGAGAAGAAATGAGAATGAGAGGTGTGTTTTGAAATGAGGAAATGATCCACTATTTATAGGAGAAGGGAGGTAGTCATTGCACAAGTCTTTAAGCATCAAGAACAAGCATCAAAGCATCACACGGGGCGAGCAAGCAACAGGGGGGGTCAAATGGCACCCCATGTACCATTTACAAGGCAAAAGAGGGAGTAAATGGCACCTTAAGTGCAGTATACGGCCCCTAAGGTTCCGTATATGGTACCTTGGGTGGGGGATGGGGGGGGGGGGGGTTGGTGCTCCATTTGCCTTCCGCTGACTTCTCGCGTTGCTAGGTTCGTCCGTATCTTCTTCGTTTTAAGTCCGTTTTGCTTGATTCTTGCGCCGTTGGATTCGTTTTTCTGTTACGATTCTAATGACACTAATTTTGCCAAATTTGAAGATATTTAACTTTTGCATGTTCCGGATGACGATAAGATTTCTAGACTGCACATCTTCTTCGTTCTTCGTCCTTCGTCCGTTTCTTCTGATTCTTTGACCTCCGGTCTTGTATTTTCCTATGGAATCATAAAATATGAATTAAGATCTAATTACATAGGATAATTAAGAACGGAATATTTAAGGTGATAGTTTTGCCTCGGTTTGCGTGTTATTTGGACGTTTTAACCGATTTTTGCAGCAACGACTATATTTAGACTACCTTGGTGATTTTTAGTAATAATGATGGTTTGGAAATGTTTTCCCCAAAGAATAGTCCAAAAAGTGCGGAAATATGTACTTAAAAACATGACTTTTTAGGTCACATCACCACTAATTCAGAACTTACCATTTTATGCGACACTTCTTGAGTGTCGCCTAAACCCTTAAGTGTCGCTATAAGTGACTCTAAAAACAGAATGTTTACAACTATTTTTATACTAAGTGTCACACTTGTATAACCTCAAACCTTTATAAGATACGACTTCTAAAACACATTGGAACATACTTTTGAGTATAACATTCGAAATCAAGATAATAATGTCGAGATTATTATTACAATCAATCACCAACCGGCCGTACAAGTTTTCAAAACTCAATCTAATCAACCAAATCGTAGTCATTTGGACAAGTTAATCAACCAAATCGTAGTCATTTGGACATTCTAGTTGGACGAACAACTACAAAGGTAGTCTTTATAGATACCTACTCATGTTAATAACCATCGCGTGTCGTGGACACCCTCAGGTTACAAGTCTTCGAACAACAATACTCGGAAAATCAAATCAAGTTTATTAAGTTAAACACTTCAAGACTCATGTGAGTCTCATAGCCCCTATTTTACTATTTTCATTAGGGGTGTGATACATTGCTCGATTTATTTACATGTGAACGCAAGTACAATCAAAATCAAATACTACATGAGTTGTTTTCAACTAATCAATTTAAAGTCCTCCACAAACATAGTTTGGTAATACATCTGTAGCGTGAATGTTAGTATAAGATATCATATAGTATTGACAATCCTCGTCCAGGTTAGCAAGCACTGACTGGTCAAACGGACGTATTAGCATTTGGGTAGACGAGTGTAGATTAGGCACTCGTAGGAGGCACCTCGATCGGAATTCCTTCATTGGACCCGACCATCAAGTTAAGCTCAGACTATGTGCTCATGGCTGTATAACTTTTATTTTGCTTTATTGCAACTTAAATTCAATTAAATCTTGCGATTCATATGATATGTTTTGACATACAAACCTGTGAGCTCACCAGTGTTTCGCTGACCCATTTTAGCATGTATCACAGGTACTCAGCAGTAGGTTGGACTGCCCTACAGGATTTCATTAGCTCGAGTCATCATGCAAAACAAACAGAGATTTAGTTGCATTATTATATTTTGTATAAAGTAATTATGTAATGTAAATCTCTCAATTCAGACACTGAGCTAATATACAATATTATATTTTTGATGTAAACTTTGGTTTTATCAATACAATTGTAAAACGACGCATTTAGTGGTCGTTCATTGTATACCTTGTGTGCTTGATTATTGATAAGTCGCGCCCCGACCTGAACCGCTTCCGCATCATAAATTTGGTGGTGCGACAGATTGGTATCAGAGCCTAAGGTTATAGTGAACTAGGTTGCATTTAGTGGGCCTAGACTATGACCGTTACGCAGTATTTCTTTATTAGGCATGACTGGTTCAGGAATTACAGCATACGACTTTAATTTAACATAGTCTGATCAACTATGTACAATTAAGGATAGATGATGTGAGGTCTGAAATGGTTATGTTGAACGGGAATACACTAGTTGACTCTAACCTCGAGAGAACCGGGACTCAAACATGTCTGTGCTAGACACCCAATAGGCTATTATGTGATACTAAGTATACATAGATAGACCTCTCTACAATCTTAGGATATATTATATATGTACTATATGAATATAGGCCTCACTCTTTCTAACAATTTGTCTCAGAAATGGCAAACACACCACCCAATTCATCACGCTCTCATCCGTATGGATCACGAAACTCAAGGGTAGCTAGGAGGGACTCTGGGTTGCCTCGAGCTAGCCCCTATCCTACTTCAACCAATCTAAATAACCAGTCCCAGAGGCAAGCGACAACTAGCCAATGGTGATGGTTATTAAATCGACTCAACACTTGGAGGGACGAGGAAGGAATCAAACTCCCCGCCTCAAACGGAGGATTTTCCGACATGGAAATCTCTCCCTATACTCAAGAACCTGCTCACTTCACTGTACCTGTCTTAGCCGCCAGGGTACACCGTCAAGAGCAATGACTTCGCGTTATGGATATCGAGCTGCAGGAAACTAATGAAAATTGGAGACTCACATCACTCTAACGTATCAATCAAGTCTCTGAAGATCACGAAAACACTGTTAGCAACATGGACATCCTCCGCAACCAAATGGGAGAAGCCATCGAAACCATGGAGGTCATCCACAACCAAGTGATTGGAAATCGAAACGAAATTTCCGTCCTACAATCAAGGTTGAATCAGTGCGAGACACGCCTGAGGGAAACCGAAGAGGCACTCAGAATGGTTAGCCGACTTACAGAGTCCATTGATCATCTCAATTCTTTACTACCACAACTCAATCTACGTCAGGATTAGCTTAGGCCGAGTCTATACTCCATTATGTTTTCGTAGGACCTATGTAATTCGACCAAATGTAACAATTCCCGGCACTTTTGTAAAATATCTAAGTCTGTAACTTTTGGAACTCGTAACTCAAAATTGTCTATCATCTTTTAGATTCGTAATATCAATTGACAATTTCCCTCGATTATTCTAAATTATCGATTTTTATGTTGTGATGTTGTATATTACCACTTTTATATATGCACATCTGTTGTAATTATCATTCGGGTACAACCTCTCATGTACCTCTTGTTTCTTTCTTGAAGAATCATGCCGCCAAAAAGGAAAAGTTACAGTGATGCCGAACTTAATGCCATCATCTCTCGAGTTGTAGCCGATGCCTTGGCTGTTCGGGACTCACAACGAACCAGCGATCAAACTGTCGATACCACCCCTGTTGTCAAACCCTGTACATACAAAGATTTTCTCAACTGCAAACCATTAAATTTCAAGGGCACAGAAGGTGCCATTGGTCTGATCAGGTGGATCGAAAGGATTGAATCAGTCTTCAGTTTGTGCAACTGCACGGAGGACATCAAGGTCAAATTCGCCGCCTACACCTTTTAGGAAGGTGCACTAACGTGGTGGAATACTCATGCCAGTTCTGTGGGCATTGATGTAGCCAACTGACTCCCATGGGCAGATCTGAAGTAAATGCTGGGAGACGAATATTGTCCCAATGAGGAACTCCACAGGTTGGAGGAGGAGTTCTGGAACCTCACTATTCAGGGCACTTATATTGCTGGTTGTACCACCAAATTCCAGCAACTTGCTCTCTTATGCGCGGGTATGGTTGATCCGGAGGAAAAACGCATCAAGAAGTACATCCGCGGTCTCCCGGAGAATATCCAGGGGAACGTCGCCTCATCCAAGCCAACCACCATCCAAAGTGCTATCTAGATTGCACATGAACTCATGGCGATGATCGTCAGCCCTGAGGCATCCACCACACCTTCCAACAACAAACGCAAATCTGCTGAACACCACGACCAACCAAACAAGAAACCCAATGCTATCCAAATGTACACCTCTAACTCTGAGCCCAAACGTGGCTACACTGGGAGCAAACCATACTGTTCCAAGTGTAACCACTACCACGATGGTCCATGTAGTACCCCTTGCAAAAACTGTAAGAGGTACGGGCATATGACAAATTGACAAGGGACTGTCGATCCCCCAAAACCAACAACAACTCTTCCAGCAACAACACCAAACAACCCAGATCTTGTTACGAATGTGGAGACACCGGACATTTCAGAAATGAGTGTCCTAAACTGAAGAATAAGGGCAACAACAACAACAACGCAAGAGGTAGAGCCTTTGTACTCAACTCTGGGGACGCCCGTCAAGACCCCTATGTGGTCTCGGGTATGTTCCTCCTCAACAACTTATCTGCTTCTGTTCTATTTGATACTGGTGCCGATAGAAGCTTTATTTCTGATGAATTTTACCCACTGCTTGACATCACCCCCATTGCTCTAGATGTTAAGTACACTGTAGAACTAGCGAACGGTAAACTCATAGAAACCAATAGTGTGATACCTAATTGCACTTTAAACCTAGCCAACGAATCTTTCTCAATCGATCTTATGCCTGTTGAAATTGGAAGTTTCGACGTCATCATTGGTATGGACTGGTTGTCCAAACACCGCGCTGAAATCATTTGTTATGACAAAGTCATTCGCATTCCTCTCGCCGCCGGTTGAACTTTGGTCATACAGGGGGAGACCAGTGGGACGAGACTAAACATCATCTCTTGTTTGAAAACTCAAAAATTTCCGAGAAAGGGTTATCCGGCAATCCTCGCGCACATCATGGAGAAAAAGTCGGAGGAGAAGCGACTTGAAGATGTGCCCATCGTTCGAGACTTTCCAGAAGTCTTTCCCGAAGAACTGCCTGGTCTACTACCACCAAGACAGGTTGAGTTCTCAATCGATCTCGTGCCAGGTGCTGCACCTGTGGCCCGAGCACCATACCCCTTAGCCACATCCGAACTTCAGGAGTTGTCCACCCAATTACAGGAACTTCTGGAAAGAGGATTCATTAGGCCGAGTTCTTCACCTTGGGGAGCTCCGGTCTTATTCGTGAAAAAGAAAGACGGTTCTTTCAGAATGTGTATCGACTACCGAGAGTTGAACAAGTTGACAGTCAAAAACCGATATCCTATTCCGCGCATTGATGACCTGTTTGATCAACTTCAAGGGTCGAGTTTTTATTCAAAGATCGATCTTCTGTCAGGTTATCACTAACTACGTGTTCGCGACACCGATATCCCGAAAACATCTTTCGGAACCCGTTATTGGCACTACGAATTCCAAGTGATGCCCTTCGGTCTAACCAACGCACCGGCGGTATTCATGGACCTTATGAATCGGGTGTGCAAACCTTATCTCGGCAAGTTTATCATTGTCTTCATCGACGACATACTCATCTACTCGCGCAACGAACAGGAACACGTGCAACATCTCAAAACCATCCTAGAACTACTTAGACACGAAGAGCTGTATGCTAAATTTTCTAAGTGTGAGTTCTGGATGCAAACCGTACAATTCCTTGGACATGTTATCGATAGTCAAGGAATTCATGTTGATCCATCAAAAATCAAGGCTATCAAGTGCTGGCATGCACCAACAACTCCAACCGAAGTACGGCAATTCCTAGGTCTTGCCGGGTACTATCAGCGATTCATTAAAAACTTCTCGAAAATAGCCCAACCACTCACGACACTGACTCAGAAAGACAAAAAGTTCGATTGAACTGACAAACAAGAGTCAGTATTTCAACTTCTGAAACAAAAGCTTTGCAGTGCACCAATTCTATCATTACCCGAAGGCACCGATGACTTCGTGGTATACTGCGATGCTTCTCATCAAGGTCTCGGCTGCGTTTTGATGCAATGAGACAAAGTCATTGCTTACGCCTCACAACAACTGAAAATCCACGAAAAGAACTACGCCACTCATGATCTCGAACTTGGAGCTGTTATCTTTGCTCTCAAAATCTGGAGACATTATCTTTATGGCACTAAGTGCACTATCTTTACCGACCACAAAAGTCTCCAACACATATTCGATCAGAAAGATCTCAACATGAGGCAACGTCGATGGGTCGAGTAGCTTCCGATTACGACTGCGGAATCAAATACCATCCAGGGAAGGCAAATGTTGTTGCCGAGCCCTCATTCGAAAAGAACGATCGAAACCACTTCGAGTCCGAGCCCTCAGTATGACTATTCATTACGATCTAAACATTCAGATTCTCACTGCTCAACTCGAAGCTCTGAAACCCGATAACATCAAAAACGAAGCATTACGAGGCATGGATAAACAATTCGAAATCAAACCTAACAGAATTAGGTACTTCTCTAATCGAATCTGGTTGCCCAGTTTCGGGAACCTGCAAGACTTGGTGATGGATGAAGCTCACAAGTCCAAATATTCTATTCATCCGGGATCCGATAAAATGTATCATGGCATCAAAGAATTTTATTGGTGGCCGCACATGAAAGCTGAAATCGCCACATACGTCAGCAAGTGCCTTACTTGCTCAAAAGTCAAAGCTGAATATCAAAAACCTTCCGGTTTACTCCAACAACCCGAAATTCCTCAATGGAAATGGGAACAAATCTCAATGGATTTATTAACAAAACTACCAAAGTCATCGAGCGGTTGTGATACCATTTGGGTGATCGTTGATCGTCTCACGAAATCTGCTCATTTCCTTGCGATCAAGGAAACCGACAAAATGGAACGCCTCACTCGAATCTATCCGAAAGAAATCGTAACCCGACACGGCGTTCCCATCTCGATTATCTCTGATAGGGATAGTAGCTTCACATCTCACTTTTGGCAATCACTTCAAAAATCATTGGGTACCCGTCTTGATATGAGTACCGCCTACCACCCTCAAACCGACGGCCAAAGTGAACGAACTATTCAAACACTGAAAGACAAGCTACGAGCTTGCGTAGTTGACTTCGGTGTAAACTGGGAAAAACATCTACCATTGTGCGAGTTTTCGTACAACAACATTTATCATACCAGCATTAAGGCTGCCCTTTCGAGGCACTGTACGGTCGTAAGTGCTGATCATTGATTTGTTGGATTGAAGTGGGAGACAGCCAACTCACTGGTCCTGAACTCATACACGAAACAACCGAAAAGATTTTCGAAATCCAAAACAAACTCAAAGCCGCACGTGATCGTCAGAAAAGTTATGCTGACGTGAGGCGCAAACCACTCAAGTTCCAGGTTGGGGATCGAGTACTACTCAAAGTTTCACCTTGGAAAGGTGTCATCCGTTTCGGCAAACGCGGAAAACTAAACCCTAGATACATTGGACCATTTGAGATCCTCGAGAAAATTGGTCCAGTGGCATATCGATTGCAGCTGCCATCCGAGCTCAGCAGCGTGCATCCCACTTTTCACATTTCTAATTTAAAGAAATGCCTGTCTGATGAGACACTTATTATCCCACTCAATGAAATTCGTATTGATGACAAGCTTCACTTTGTTGAAGAACCCGCCGAAATCATGGACCGTGAGGTCAAACAACTCAAACAAAGTCGTATTCCCATCGTTAAGGTCAGGTGGAATTCGCGGCATGGTCCGGAATTCACTTGGGAACGGGAAGACCAAATGCGACTCAAGTATCCTCAGTTATTCACTGACGCTACTTCAAACACGACTTTGAGCTAAATTTCGGGACGAAATTCTCCTAACAGGGGGAGAATGTAACACCCATCAAATTAGGACTAGTGATTAGTGCCTAATAATCTATAATACATGTAATTAGTTCCGTGTTAGGCTAATTAATGTATCAATTAATATATATTGTTGAATATATTCAATTACGCGAGTTGGCTAAATCGTGCACTTTTAATTGAATGGATTTCGATTCAATTAATACGGACGTTGGTGAACAATTTCGTTAAATAATATAACACTATTTAATAACGCTATTATATCTAAAATATTATTTTGATAATATTTCAATTCTATTTCGCATCGTACAAACGAGATCTACGCGACTAAAATATTAAACGCGCAAACAACCGAAACAAAGTTAGGTTATATATTTTATAACTCAATTACTAAGCATTTGGAGAAATACTTCAACAAAAGCATCGAATAATTATTCGTATTTTAAAACGTGCATTTAAAAGCTTACAATAATTATTTAACGTTTAAACGGCCGGAGAAAAAGGACACCGCACGGAGCGCAAATATGGAGAACGAAAAATTGGTGAGGCCACCCCTTGGTGACCTCACCCTTGGTTGGCCCCCATACCCCCACAACTCCCCTCATTTTAGTTTCATTTCACAAAAACACATACACTACCATCTCTCTCTCATTTCTCTCTCTCAAACTACCACCACCTCCAAACCACCTTCATCCACTAAAAACTACCATCAAACCTCACTAAATCACCACACTTGTTTGGAAGAAAACGATCACGGAGTCACAATCTACCTTTCTATCTTTTCGGAATCTCTTCGCGTTAACTTGTAAGATCCTGACAAATCTCGAAACTCTTCGATTTCATTTATTTAGCTTGTATGTTGTTAATCTAAACTTGTAATGTCCAAAAATATGTTCAAAACTCATTTTCGAAACCTTTGTCTGAAAATGTCGGTTTTGGTCATTTTGTGAAAACGACACCTAAAACGACTATCAACACAAAGTAATAATTTTTATCAACTCTATAAACAGATATAAGGGTTGGGTAAAAGATTTGGACCAAACGGAAGTCACCAAACACGTTTTCGACACAAACTTCGTCTGGTCAGACGTAAGTGACGTACAGCCAGATCCAGTATAGCGTCACTTCCTTAAGTGACGTCTTAAGTGTCGCCAAAAGCCCTAATTTTGCGTCACTTGCCTAAGTGCCGCTAAAAACCCTCTTTTTGTGTCACTTGCCTAAGTGTCGCAAATTCAATACCCGACACTTGTACCCGACACTGGCTTAAGTGTCGCCCCGAAATCGATTTGCAATCTACCCGACACTCATACCCGAAAAATGCTTAAGTGTCGCCTCTTATGCGTCACTTCCTCTAGTGAGGCCACTAATTCAGAACTTACCATTTTATGCGACACTTCTTGAGTGTTGCCTAACCCCTTAAGTGTCGCTATAAGTGACGCTAAAAACAGAATGTTTACAACTATTTTTATACTAATTGTCAAACTTGTATAGCCTCAAACCATTATACGATACGACTTCTAAAACACATTGGAACATACTTTTGAGTATAACATTCGACATCAAGATAATAATGTTGAGATTATTATTACAATCAATCACCAACTGGCCGTACACGTTTTCCAAATACTCAAATAAATCAACCAAATCATAGTAATTTGGATAATTTAATCAACCAAATCGTAGTAATTGTCACACCCCCAAATTTTGGTCAACGTTGGTCAGCGGAAGCATTAAGGTAAGCGGGGGTGCCGACGTCAACATTGGACATTCATACATATCAGAGCATATGATTATCGCGGAACATATAAGTTAAGATGCCATCAAAGTAAATTGTTTACAAAAGCTACGATTCATCGAATCGTAAAAGTATTTAAGTAGTTAAAGTTTTACAAAAGTGGATTTCGTAAATATGACTAAAACATATTAGTTATACAAAAGAAATCCCATTTCTTCAAAAGATGGCATCCTAAATTCACCATGGGTCGCCTAAGTTCCAAGATGCGTGCAGCCTTACTTGTGCAGCTAATTCCCAGAAAAGCATAGTAAAAAGTCAACAACAATGTTGAGTGAATTCACAGGTTTTATAAGTGTAGTTCATTGTACCAAATAGTTTATAAATTGTTGACAAAAAAGTCAAATAGTGTTTGCGTTGGAATGTTATCCAAATATATGTTTAGTTGGGATGTCCCCCAAAATATATGTTTGAAAATATGTAACTAGTCGTTTTCCAGCGAGTTCCCACATTTGTACCGGTCGTTCTCCAGTAAGTTCACAATTTAGCACCGGTCGTTCTCCGGCGAGTTCACAGTTAGTACCGGTCGTTCTCCGGTAAGTTCAAAAGTTAGCACCGGTCGTTCTCCGGCGAGTTCACAGTTAGTACCGGTCGTTTTCCGGTAAGTTCATCAATTAGCTTACACAAATGTAACAGTTTATAGTATGAAAATGCTATTTCATAAACAATAGTTGTATAGTATGAACACAATCATAAACAATTTGTATAAAAGCATAAAATCAATTATATAATAATTGCACATGTAGCAAAAGAGTGGCTATGTTTTTCACCCCTATTTTAAAAGCAGTAAAACAGTAAAAAGTTAGGGGCTGTGAACTCACCTCGTGAGCTAAATGCGTGAGAGCTAGCAAAGCGTAAGTCCATGTAGGGTCTCTAACATCCTAAACGTATGATATTACAAGTTTAAGTAAGTGGATATCTCTATAGACTATCCATGCTAGTGTCCACTCAACTAGTATGTCCAATTGTGTTTTATTTTTGAAAATAAATGTGTACGACCCGTTGGTGAAAGTTTGTAATTATAATTCTTAAAAGAAATTACTATTAGGTTTGTTCATTGTATACTTTACATTAGTATATATCACATGTTATCGTATGTGGTTATCGGTTATCACGCGAATTTAATACTTAGTGTCAACGTCTTGCGGTTTACGTCTCGGTTCAAATATAAGTGTCGTTTTTCGTTCGGGTTATGTTTACAAGCCTCATTTTTGGTCCAAGGCACTTAATAAGTCACTCAAACCCACTTTGTTTACAACTTTCCAAAATTAGTAAGTTCCTAAAAATAGAAAGTTTGACATTTTCGAAACCGAACCCCGTTTTTGTTGACTCAGTCAAACCTTCTCGGTTTGACCCGAAACTTTTACCCAAGCCATAGATATGTTCATGGACCATAAAAAGTTAGTTTTTCCATTTATAGCAAGTCCACAAGTGTCGGTTTTTATTAGCTACTACAATCAGTCCACACTTTATATTTTCCAGAAAATGTACCTGTTTGTCGAATTTTTCTAAAAATATACACTCCGTAAACAATTCCAATAAAATTAAAAGTTGTTCCACTATATGTTATATACTTCCAGTAATTTTTCCATGAAGTTTAGAGGAGTCTAAGTATTTTTAAAAATTACATGTGTCCTCTGAGATCCAACAGTTGACCAATCTGGACACATGCATGAAGATTGAGATTTTGGGAAATATCTATACGTTTTTAGCAAAAGGTCATCAGTACAATAATTGTATGTAACAACGATTTTGAGATTTTAGCGGTGGTTTCAAGTCATTTGGAGTTGTATACCTCAAGATATGGCCAAAACCATAAGACCAAAGTTTCTGACTTTTCTGGGCAGATTGTATATGTGTTCTTATACAAATTATTAAAAATAGTAAATGAGCTCATAAAAATAAGAGGCTTACGGGTTTTGAAAGCTTAATTCCTGAAAATAATTTTAGACTATAAAAACGTCCATTTTCATTAAGAAATGAGTGAGTTATGACCAAGATAAAATCGTACAACTTTCTGGACAGAAAGTGCATGTTGCATTTTCAAGAGTTTTAAGTGGTGAAAAATGATTTTAACAAAGTTTTTGGACATGGATCTTTTGAGTGAACATTTAAACATGTTATTTAAGTAATAAGATGAAGAAATATGTCCTTACAATGATGTTTTGAAGATTTGATGGCAGCAAAGAAATGAGAGAAGCTAGTAGTCTTGGAATCTTGAAAAATATTTGTAAAATGATGAAGATTTGAGTGATAGTTCTTGGTGGTTATATGGTGGATTGTGGTGGTTGTAGGATGGTGTGAGGGCTGAAAATCTCCAGATTTTAGTGAGAGAAAGAGGGTTTCTAGAGAGAAGCTAGAGAGAATTTTGAAAAAGAGTGAAATGGGAAATGATGAAAAATGATTCTTTTGCATGAAATGGGAGAGGTCAAGGGGGGAGGTGGTCATGTGAGCTGGTTTTCAGTGGGTCCCCCAAGGGTTGGGGAGTTTTCAATTTAAATCCCAGACTGTGTTTACGTATTTAGGTCGTTTACCCCTTATTCGTGTTTAAACGTTAAATCGCGTAACGTTATTTTGAGTCGTTTAAATTAGGGATATATTTGGGATTTTTTTTTTATTGAAGTATTGTTAAAATACTTTACTTTGAGTTGTTAAAATATTTATCGAGTTTCATTTGGTTTCCGAATTTGATTCGCGCGTGTTCTTTGCATTTGAGACGTTTTAAGCGAAACGTCTAGGTTTTTCGTGTATTGTTTAAACAAAATAATATTATATATGATAAATAAATTCTAAAAATAGATTTAAGTTATTTATAGAAATGTTTTCACCAAGGGCGTATATTTTTGTAGAGTTTGTTCCAAATGTTTTGTACGTAATTACAACTAATTACGAAATGTATAATACTACACATATTAACTAGTTGGGCCTTGCTAGTCTTACCTCTAAAATAGTTGTGAATTCACTTAAGTAGGGAATTAGCCTAAAATGCAAGTGTTTAGTGTACATAATTGTATCGAAATTGCGGGGTGTCACAGTAATTTGGACATTCTAGTTGGACGAACAACTACAAAGGAAGTCTTTATAGAAACCTACTCACGTTATAACCATCGCGTGTCGTGGACACCCTCAGGTTACAAGTCTTCGGACATCACTACTCGGCTAATCAACCCAAGTTTATTAAGTTAAACTCTCAAGACTCAGGTGAGTCTCATAGCCCCTACTTTACTGTTTTCATCAGGGGTGTGATACATTGCTCGATTTATTTACATGTGAACGCAAGTACAATCAAAATCAAATACTACATGAGTTGTTTTCAACTAATCCATTTAAAGCCCTCCACAACATAGTTTGGTAACACATCTGTAGCGTGAATGTTAGTATATGATATCATATAGGATTGACAATCCTCGTCCGGGTTAGCAAGCACTAACTGGTCAAACGAACGTATTAGCATTTGGGTAGACGAGTGTAGATTAGGCACTCGTAGGAGGCACCTCGATCGGAATTCCTTCATCGGACCCAACCCTCAAGTTAAGCTCAAACTATGTGCTCATGGCTGTATAACTTTTATTTTGCTTTATTGCAACTTAAATTCAATTAAATCTTGCGGTTCATACGATATGTTTTGACATACAAACCTGTGAGCTTACCAGAGTTTCGCTGACCCATTTTAGCATTTGTGGTTTCCAGGTCGTCGGAGACTTGTTCGATGCGTTCAAGGGATGTAAGTCTCCAGTTTTCGTTCGCTTCCTGCAGCACGACATCCATGGTACGAAGTCGCTGCTCGTGTTGGTTCACCCTAGCGGCTAAGGCCGGCAAGGTGAAGTGAGTGGGGTACGGGCCAGCTCGAGGCAACCTGTTGTTCCTCCTTGCTACCCTTGGGTTCTGCGACCCGGATGGAGAACGAGATGAATTTGATGGGATGTTTGCCATTTCTGAGACAAATCGTTAGTAAGATTGAGGCCTATATTCATATAGCTCCTATATAATATAGCCTATTGAGTGTCTAGCATAAACATGTTTGAGTCTCGGTTCTCTCGAGGTCAGAGTCTTCTATTGTATCCTGTTCAGCCATAACTACTTTCAGATCTTACATCATCTTTGCCTAATTGTACATAGTTGATCAGGCTATGTTAAATTAAACTCGTATGCTGTAATCCCTGAACCAGTCATACCTAATAAGGAATACTGCCTAATGGTCATAGTCTAGGCTCACTAAATGCAACCTAGTTCACTATAACCTTAGGCTCTGATACCAATCTGTAACACCCCCAAATTTAATGTTTTGCGGAAGCTTGATTTGGGTGTTACTAATCAATAACAAAGCACAAAGATAAATAGCAAACGACTCTATATGCGTCGTTTTAACAAAATATATTGATAATTGAAATGTTTACAACATTTAAAGCTTTACATAGCTCGAGTTAAATATAATGAGATTTCAGTACATAAGTACTTATACAAAATATACTAATGCAAGAAAATCTCAATCGCCTGTATGCTGACTCGAGCTAAGTCCTGAAAGCAGAAACATCCTACTGCTGGGTACCTGCGATATATGCTAAAAGGTCAGCTATAAAGCTGGTGAGCTCACAGGTTTGAAATCAAGTAATATCGTATGAACCGCAAGATTTAAATAATGAATTGCATCCAGCAATTAAATAATGAATTGCATCCAGCAATTAATTAATGAATTTCATCCAGCAATTAAATGATAATCATCGTGTATACAGCCATGAGCACATAGTTGAGCTTAACTCGAGGGCCGGGTCCCCTATAGAGAATTCCGGGCGAGGTGCCTCCACGAATGCCTAATCAACATTCGTCTTCCCAAATATTAGTACGTCCGTTTACCCGGTTAGTGCTTGCTAACCCGGACGAGGAGGGTCAATCCTATATGGTACCATATACTAATATTCACGCTACAACGTATTAACAACTATGCTGACGGAGGACTTTAAATGATTAGTTTCGAAAAACTCATGTAGTATATGAAATGTTTGTACTTGCGTTCACATGTAAAAGTTGAGCAATATATCACACCCCTGAGTAAAACAGTAAAAGAGGGGCTATGAGACTCACCTGAGTCTGAGAGCGTTTAAACAAACGTAAGTTGATTAGCGAGTAATGAAGTCCAACGACTTGTAACCTGAGGGTGTCCACGACACGCGATGGTTATAATCATGATTGGGTATCTCAAAAGATCACCCTTGTAGTTGTTACACAACTATATATGTCCAAATTACTTCAATTTGGTTGATTTGTTCAGCGTTTGAAAACGTGTACGGCCCGTTGGTGATGGGTTTGGAATAATAAACTTTAAGTATTATTATTTTGTAATTTGCGTTTTGCACTTAAAAGTGTGTCCCAATGTGTTTTATAAGTCGTATCGTATAAGGGTTTGAGGTTATATAGTTCCGACACTTAGTGAAATTGAGATTTGAAAACCTGCTGTTTTATGCGACACAATCATGCGACATTAAATGGGTTATGCGACACAATGGTTGTGTCGCATAGAAGTGCGACACAATGTCCATACGACACAAGAGTTGTGTCGCATGGATGTGAAATGCTGATTCAACAGCGACATAGTGATTGTGTCGTATGGGGTATGCGACATATTGGTTGTGTCGCAAGATTTGCGACACTAATTATCTGGTACGACATAAGGTACGACACAAGGGAATTTATGCGACACAAAGGCTAAAATACGACACTATATGCGACACAAGGCTTGTGTCGCATAGATGAACACCAGCCCAGAAAGTCCGGCTGTCAACGTTTTTCCGGCGAAAAATCCGTTTTAAACTCGTTTTTAAGCTATGAAATCGTGTTCTATACATTGTAATGGACATATACTAGTTATAATAACAACCACAAACGAAAAATACGAAGAATCGAGAGATTTCGGGATTTTGTCGGAAACTTACAATTTGCCGAAATAAAAATCCGGAAAGATAGCGTTGTAGATCGTCGCGAGGTGGTCGTGAATCTCTAAAAATATTTATGATCCGGTTGCGTTTGATAGTAGTATTGTGCGATTTAGGTGGATGGTGGTGATTTTGATTATTAGAGAGAAAATAGGAGAGAGATATGAGAAAGAGAATGAAATGAAGAAAAGTAAGTGGGAGGTGGGGGTTATCCCCACTTTCCAGTTTTCGCTCCGCGTCCCGTATGGTGTTCGTTTGCTCCGTCGTTTAAACGTTAATTAATTATTTACATTTTAATTATAAGTTTTAAGTTACGATTTATTACGCGATATATTATTTAAATATTTTACAAATCATTTTATATTTGTGTTATAAAACGTAAGTTAGTTTATTTCGTTTGCGCGGTTTAATGTTTTAAATCGTGTAAGTTTGGTTTGTACGATACGAATGAATACGAAATATTATTTAAATAACATTTTTGACATAAAAGCGTTATTTAATAAAATTGATCACCAACATCCGTATTAAATTGAATCGAAATACATCCGATTTAAATTGCGTACGATTTAATCAAATCGCATTTTCGTATATATATTCAACAATATATATATATATAATTCGATACATTAATTAGCGTAACACAGAACTAATTACATGTATTAACATATGATTAGGCACTAATTACTAGTCCTAATTTGGCGGGTGTTACAACTCAGCAGTAGGTTGGACTGCCCTACAGGATTTCATTAGCTCGAGTCATTATGCAAAACATACAGAGATTTAGTTGCATTATTATATTTTGTATAAAGTAATTATGTAATGTAAATCTCTCAATTCAGAAACTGAGCTAATGTACAATATTATATTTTTGATGTAAACTTTGGTTTTATCAATACAATTGTAAAACGACGCATTTAGTGGTCGTTCATTATATACCTTGTGTGCTTGATTATTGATTAGTCGCGCCCTGACCCGAACCGCTTCCGCATCATAAATTTGGGGGTGCGACAACGATTTTCATAATTTTCTCTTTAAAAAATTGTTAAATAGGAGAATGGACTTGCATTTATGCCTTTATGGGCTAGATAAAACTTACTCTCCAAGTAAAATTAATTAATCTGGACAAGATGTATATTGGTACCCTCAATTTGGTTAACTAGGTCCCTACTACCCCGAACTATTGTTGGTGCAATATGGTACCCTCAACTTGAAAACTCATTTAAATTAGTACCGTGACTCAGTTAACTCGGTAACATGACTTGCACATTACCTATATTCCATTAGTTTTTAACGGTACCTCAACAAATTAGAATCCTCTAAATAACAATCCCCTCCAAATTTACAATCAAAAACTTCAACACATCGTTACCACTATCGTTTTTCTCGATCAATTGCCAAATCAAAAAATTACATTTTAATCTATTATTGCTTCCGTTCGGATTTGAAGGACAAAAGAAGAAATTTGTTGGTATCTACTAATCAAGCATAAAATGTAAGTTTGAGTGTGGGTGGGATTGGTTTGATTCGTTACTCTTCGTGGATTACGTGGTTAACCCTTGGATCCGTATTGAATGTGATCAAGGGTGGTATGAATCACTTGGAGAAGACGAATCCTTATCTTCTTGGATTAGGGTTTTTAGGCTTTTATGGATGGTGTGTAAATTTGGAGGTGCTTGTGGGATAATGGTGCACATACACATGTATTTATAGGGTAGCCAAGCTTCTAGAATACTTTGAGGGCAAGATTGGTCACGTGGATCAATTTGGTGAGTGACAACTAAGGGACGCGACATAGTGCCTTTGTAGGTGGGTCCTTTTATGCTGACGTGGACTAATGGGTGTACAAAGATTAGAAGTTTGCCTGCGTCTGAATAGAATATCCTTTCTTTTTTGAGAAAAGGTCCCAATTCTCTATACGGTAGATTTGGCATTAACCAGGAGTTTACTATGGTCAGTGCAGTGAGATTTGTGGAACTACCATGAACGGGACCACCATAGCTGTTGGTGGTGGTCCGTACTAAGTGGTCCCATATCCGGAGGACATAAACCCTAATCAGGTGGGCTTTTATGTGATTTGGACTTGGCTATTGAGTCCCTACATAGCTGAAATGGGCTCTTGATATTTCGTGCTTGTAATTTAAGCCTGATGTTGACATTGATTATCTACCAAATTGAAGGCATGATTTGCACTTTTATCTCGTCAAAACTAAACAAACAAAATTAATAAGTAACTGAAACTAAAAAATAAATAACATAACTTCAATATCATATATGATATTTGGAAAATGCTATTTGTAGCTCTTAGGACTATGAATAACAACCACCTTTTATTAAAATAACCGTCGACTTCCTTCAACCACCATAAAACCGTCAACCGCATTTGTTATATAGCCAAGATTAACAACATTTGTTAGTTTTTTAACCATAATCTACTAACCACCCATGAAAAGTTTGTTGTTATCCATATAGGGCTATGTTTAGCAATATCTATGATATTTTTAAGATATAAAATCCCCTCCAACAACTATTATTCCATGCGATTAGCAAACTCAGTTCTGTAAGATGAAATAATTCATATTTTTACCCTACTCATTTTTACAAATAAAAAATTGAAAACCCTTTATAAAATATGATGATGAATCGGTTATTGAAAACCCTTTATACAATTTCTACCAATAAATCATACATTCACCTTACTGATTTTGAAGTTTTGATTGTAAATTTGGAGGGGATTGTTATTCAATCTGCAGGAGATTCTAATTCGTTAAGGTACCGTCAAAAACTAACGGAATATAGGTCATGTGACCAAGTTATGTGAAGGTACTAATTTAACCGGATTTCCAAGTTGAGGATACCTTACTGCACCCTTATTAATTCAGGGTAGTAGAGGACCCAGTTAGTCAAGTTGAGAGTATCAATATACCTTTTGGCCAACTATGTTTCAACTTTGACACGTCTCGTCATTGGCTCGACTACACGTTCAGAAACGACACACAATTGGTTAATTCAATGTCCTCTTTAAGTAAGAAATATGATTCAACTTTAACACGTCCCCTCATTGGCTCGAATACACGTTGTGTGAACCCGTTGGCAGGTCATCTAGCAAGCCATGTTGCAATATTGCACGGCGTGCAAAGACATATGGCCATATATGTCAACTTGGAATGCTAACTGAGCCTTCTTCCAGTCTACACAATTTATTTTCATTCAACACGATTTACATTTCCAATAACATATACATGAATCATATGATGGTTTTCATTTTAAGAATGTGTACGCCGTGTACCACCATCCTTTCGATGCTTATGACACCCATTTTGAGAATCTCTACAAAGAGCTTCCATGAAGATGGTTTTCACACTTAGCTCTACTCCGAATCAAGATGGAACATGTGAAAATATCTACCACTCCAAAATGAAACTAGTGTATCATATTGAGTAGTATTAATGTGTTTGGTTAAAGGACATGATAATTTGTTTTGGGTATGATTCCTTGTTGTTGATAACAAACTTTGTTTTTCGTAAATACAAATCCCGAATCGGAACCAAGTTCATTAGTTTTTATGCAATTTGTCGTTTAAAAAACGGCCAAGTGATATTATCATATCAGCCTTCAATTAACCTGCCAAAATATGTCATTCTTTCATGTCAATCAAAATGAGTCTGATTGGGTCTATCCACAAACACATTTTATCCATTTTTCATCTTTTGAAATAAGTAACTTCAAATATGTCTATACACAATACTAATACAACCCTGTTGAACTATACTAAAACTATCTATGAGATATTTGTACATATTACATATGAATACACTTTTAACACCTCTGATTCTAGTTTTAGTAAATTTTTACTGAATTTAGGTTAACCTATTTGAACCGTTCAATATATAAGATAACAGTGATCAACCAAAATGAGCAACGAGTTTCTGCTCTTCTGCTAGCCACCATTTCTTCCTAACTTCAATGCACAAAGTAAATGGGGGCTTGATTTTCCAACTTCATCAAGGTAGTCCCATGTTCTTGTATAATTCTGGACTAATTAAAGCTTGTTCTCGCATGGTACATAGTCCTACAATACTCAAATGCGTGCAGTAACTTTGCACTGTACTCTTTTAATCTGTATTGGGTTTTGCCTTATTTATCTAGAATATACATGATTATACCATGAAAATCCTATATATTATGCAAAATCATCATTAATGAAACTCATGCCATATTGATCAATCTACGTTTCATTACAAAAAGCTCTGCTTCTAATAGCGGTAACAAAATAGAACTTCCACAGTGTCATGCATATCGCTGCATAGGCTGACCATAAGCTCAATAAAAATGCCAAATTCATGCTTTAGAGTTTTCTATAGTGTAACAAAGTTTGCATTAGTTATCAAGTATAATATAATATGATACATTGGAAACGCCCCATAAAACTATACATGTATGTAATCAATTCAAAACAAACCAAATCTCCTCACAAAGGGAAGAAACTAGGAAATCGATTTTTAATCGAAATTAAACTCTAACTTAGATCAATGAATTCTTCTTTCGTTACATGATTGGCAAAGTCACACTACTCCTGAAGGGAGACGTAGCACAAGGCGTCCACCCATAACACTGCAACCACAAACAACACATCTATAAACATCAACATTAATAATCATCTGGTTGATTAATTAACAACATGAAATAGGAAAAGAAAAGTTTAACCTTTGAACATAATAATAGCAGAAGTCAGCAAGTATAAACGTTTGAACGATTTCAGAAAGGAGGACCAGTGAAGGCCACATTCCATAACCTAAAGCTGTCAAAAGTTGTCCCCTAGTATCCAGAACCTGAATAAATGAAATAACTCTACATTTTATTAAATGTTCATAATAAGTTTATATAGAAATAAAGATGTTAAATACTCCGTATATGATTCGGATATAATGGGAATAATGTACCTGAAGGATCCAATGTGCACAGCTCATAAATCTTGCAATCCCTAAAGCGAATACATAATGTGCTGTGAACGGTTCAACGATCTGAATAATAATAATAATAATAATAAACTCTCAAGTTTTTTTGGAAGATATCACTTCATACTAGTGTCATGTGAGTTAATGAAACATGGGAATTGACCTTGGTATTTTGCATGACCCGAAGTTGTGGTAGTACAGAAACGGATTCAAGATAAACACAAAATGCCCAAATGATTCTGTTTACAATGTGATGTTGTGTTGTAGGATGAACCACCAGAGACAACAAAGCACAAGGAACAACCTACATTTAATAAAATCATAAATTAAAGATAAGTTATTGAAAGTATGGAAGCTAATCAGAAAGTAAAGATTAGAAATGCGCAAGATTAAGCTTACCACATACAAAACTAAAATGTTGTCTTTTTCAAGCATGTAACTAGAATTCAAATTAAAACGCATCATATAGATCACCCAAATGGTTGCTGTCAATGTAGCTAAGTCGAGTAAAGTGTGTACATCGTATTCCATAACATAACTGCAGTACAATCTAGCGCCTAAGAAAATAGCCGTCAATTCCTGTGATTTCAGTGAAAGACCTGCATACTTACCCAAGATTATGTCAAAACGGAACACACAAAAAAAATCAAAATCTTTTCGGAGTTCAGTGAAAAAGTGGAACTGTCGAAGTATAGTAAAAATAAGCTAGCTAGTCACAGTTCACAACTATAGCCATAAATCCAGAACAAGCAAATGACCACCACCTCCACCAACAGTTATTCAAAGGAATGAATCAAAAACATATAGCGATTGGTATAGATGTACTATAATTGTTTTGAGTTATTCAAGCCGAGCTTGAACTAGACTCATAATTGCATCTTTATGTGAAACGAGTTTTGTTATTGAATGACGTATAAGTTATCAATTTGCAAAAACAAAATCTAATTTTCACACAGTTCTAAACCGTGAACCTTATTACACCCACACACATTCAAATCCTCATCTACCGTGGTGCATCCAAAATCATTTTTAAGTGCTAATTCATATACAATAAGCTGATAAATAGTTTCAAAATGAGTATGTTAGATTATTTATTTACTGTAAAAATAAGCAATAAACAAATAAACGTTTAAAAATAAACAATCCAAACACTCTCTTAGCCTAAAGTCCTTGATCCGAGTTGTGAGCCTTTTAATCTATTTCTTTCTATTTTCCCCCTTTTATGTATCATTCGAGCATGTTAAACTCAAGTTTGTCTTTATTGCAGACGCATCACTATCATGTCACCTAGCTTGATGAATCCAGCGTTTAATCGTATTGGCATAATGACTCAAAAACATTCATTATACTATACAAAACTCTTACAGGATCCGCTACAGTTTGTTTCTATTTCCTAATTAACATATTTTCCCTATATTCTAATACATTACATACATAAAAAGAAATGACAAAATCAACAAACAAGAGAATGAATGATATTACCTGCACAAGTTTTGTCAGTGGCGAGCTTATAAATGAGGACAGAAATACCGAGAGCATGAATGGCCTCAGCGGCAATGAAGAGGTTATCGTGATCGTATACAACCATACGAATAACAACGAGAGCGGCAACCACACAAACCATGGCCAAAAAAACCTTCATTTTAGGGGGTTGATGACGTAACCATGCGTGCAACACCTGCATCGGCCGCTTCATCTTGCCCTTCATTTTTCTGTCTCTATATATCTCTTTTACACAACCAAACCAAACCAAATTAGATTATGTAAAAGGAAAGCCGCGAAACGTTGATTTGGCGCGGCTGTGTAATGAAAAATTACACAAATTCTTGCGTTTTAAGGTTGAGAAAAAGAAGGATGCTAATTAATTACATGAGGTTAAGATAAATTTGGGTTTTGTTTTTGTTTTAGCCATTTGTTTGATGCTTAAATGGGCTTAAAACTTTATTTTTGCCATTGTACTCTGAAATCTGAATTGAAGATGGTTATGATGTTTGAAATGTTGTAAACACAAACTTTTCACATTATATCTCCTTCATTTTTTGAGCGGCTCTATAGGTGAATTTGATTTGTCTCTCTCATAACGCGCGTGAGATGATTTGATGTACTTTTTTGAAAACATATCAACGTAATCTAATAATCTCTTCAATAAAAAGGTAATTTAGTTTATTAAGATTTATTTACATGTATATGTCATATATATTAAAAATACTAAAATCTTGGTGGCATTATTATAATTTTATTTGTCCACATAAAACACAAAAAAAAAAAAGAAATATGAATTTGTTTACACATATTTTTTCACAGAAAATTGAATAACTTGTCACAAATTCCGAATATATATAATGATTTGCCCTCCACAATTATTTTTTTGACGATTTTCCCTACCTGGACGTAATACGCAAGCTGCGACTTGCGACCAGGCGACAAAAGGAAATAGTGACCCGAGAACAAGCTAAGTGTTTACTGTGTTTGCAGCCGACGCAAGTCGCAAAAAAAGTCATCAACTCTTTTTTCTGGGCGGGCGCAAGACACAAGTCGCAAACACAGTAATCAACTCATTTTTTTTGAGCGGACGCAAGACGCGAGACACAAGTCGCAAACACAGTAAACACTTAGCAAGTTCTCAATCATGATTTCCTTGTCACCGGGTTGCAAGACACAAACGCCGAGTCGCAAGTCGTAAGCTGCGACTTGCGTCTAGGTAGGGAAAATCGTCAATAAAAATTACGGAGGACAAATCCTTATATTTATTTAAAAATTTGTCGTAAATTATTCAATTTCCCCATTTTTGACATACAGTCCAAATGTCAATTGGGCCGTGACCTACTAACAACTAATGATTTTAAGCCCATATTCCAAATTGCAACCAATATCCTCATTTTCCCCCTTTCCTGCCTTAGAAATAATTTCTTGTTTCGAATTCCCAATTTTCTCAAAACCCTCGGCTTTCATCTCAAATTCGGAAGAACAAAAACAAAAATGTCATCTGAAGATGCAAAACGTGTGAAGAACGCAAAAGAAGAAGAAGAAGATGATGATGAAAATGATGAGAAATCTCTTAGTTCAGTCTTTCAAAACAAGAACAAAAGAACACTTTCTCTGAAGGAAGCAAAGTTAAAGAAATCAGCGTCTAATGTGAAAAAAGAAGAAGACGTTGATGAATCTGATGATGATAATAAACCCATTAAAAGAACACCCAACAATGTTAAACCTAATTCCAAGAAAGAATCAACTGCAAGTGCTGAAACGGTATTTGATGTTTTTTTTTTTTTAATTTTGTGGGTTATGTTTCTTGTGTTAGTTTTGATAATGGGTGTGGTTTCTTTTGCTTAAATTTTTGTACTTTTTGATGCAGAAGAAGACACCCATCAGTAAGGTGAAGAAGGATAAAACTGGAACTGCTAATGTGGTTTGTGATACATCCTTTTCTTTTTTGGTGAATTATTTGATATATTATTTGTGGGTTTGGTTATCTCTCTCAAAAATTGGTATAAAGTCTTATGCTTTTTGTACTTTGTACATTACCTAAGATATCGATATAATAACTATATAAGTAAGCTGATATATGAAGGTATTTAGCTTTTGTAAGAACTTGTGTTGGTAATTTCTGATGGTAGTTCAATATAGTGCTTTAATAGCTTATGAAGGGGGTGTTTGGCTAAGCCTTTTTGGTCGACTTATTAGCTTATCGCATTATCTTGCAGCAACTATTAAGACCCTTGATGGTATTTCGATGAGCTGATGTAAAAGTGCTTATTAGATGTTTCTTTTGCTCCATTTCCTTGGGTTTATTTTGGAACGTCAACCTACATCCTACCGCACATAAAATTTACAATCACACATGTAGATACAAATTGTCTTCTAATGAGACTTGTAGTCTTGAACCCACAACCTCTTGGTTGATGGCCTCCTCAGATACCGTTAGACCTAAAGCCCTCTGATCATTTTCTTGGCTTTTAGATATTGTAGAAGCTAAAAAGCTTAAGCTTAGCCAAACACCCCCAAAGGCCATAATTGTAACTTAAATATTGTGCTTAGTTTTCATGATGTATCTTCAGTAGACGCCAAACTTATAACCACGGTGGAATGGTTCTGATATTTTACTGCAAAATTCTATCAAGGCCATTGGAAAGGAAAGTTAACAGTAATTGATTAAAACACTTTCTTTGAAGGAAGCAAAGTTAAAGAAATCAACCATGAAAAAAGAAGAAGATGTTGATGATTCTGATGATGATTTGAAACCCTTAAAAAAGACGCCCAACAATGTTAAACCTAATTCCAAGAAAGAATCAACTGCAAGTGCTGAAACGGTATTTGATGTTTTTTTTTTTTTAATTTTGTGGGTTATGTTTCTTGTGTTAGTTTTGATAATGGGTGTGGTTTCTTTTGCTTAAATTTTTGTACTTTTTGATGCAGAAGAAGACACCCATCAGTAAGGTGAAGAAGGATAAAACTGGAACTGCTAATGTGGTTTGTGATACATCCTTTTCTTTTTTGGTGAATTATTTGATATATTATTTGTGGGTTTGGTTATCTCTCTCAAAAATTGGTATAAAGTCTTATGCTTTTTGTACTTTGTACATTACCTAATAATGTGCATTTTGAGTCTTCCGGAAATTTATTTAGATATCGATATAATAACTATATAAGTAAGCTGATATATGAAGGTATTTAGCTTTTGTAAGAACTTGTGTTGGTAATTTCTGATGGTAGTTCAATATAGTGCTTTAATAGCTTATGAAGGGGGTGTTTGGCTAAGCCTTTTTGGTCGACTTATTAGCTTATCGCATTATCTTGCAGCAACTATTAAGACCCTTGATGGTATTTCGATGAGCTTATGTAAAAGTGCTTATTAGATGTTTCTTTTGCTCCATTTCCTTGGGTTTATTTTGGAACGTCAACCTACATCCTACCGCACATAAAATTTACAATCACACATGTAGATACAAATTGTCTTCTAATGAGACTTGTAGTCTTGAACCCACAACCTCTTGGTTGATGGCCTCCTCAAATACCATTAGACCTAAAGCCCTCTGATCATTTTCTTGGCTTTTAGATATTGTAGAAGCTAAAAAGCTTAAGCTTAGCCAAACACCCCCAAAGGCCATAATTGTAACTTAAATATTGTGCTTAGTTTTCATGATGTATCTTCAGTAGACGCCAAACTTATAACCACGGTGGAATGGTTCTGATATTTTACTGCAAAATTCTATCAAGGCCATTGGAAAGGAAAGTTAACAGTAATTGATTAAAACACTTTGCGGTCCAATGCCTTGATTAGCCTTTCCAATGGCTGTAGTTGAGTAATATTTTGTAATGTTTATTATCTTTAGATGATTAATGTACCATTTTTTGAATTAAGAAAAAAGGAGGAAAAGTAAGTGAGCAAAATGGGAAGAAGAAAGATGAAAAGAGTAAGGGTGGAAAGGGAGACGATTCAAGTGTTAAGAAGGAAAGGAAGGTGTTTGATTTGCCTGGTCAAAAGCGGGACCCTCCGGAAGAGGTACATTTGGCCTTTTACAATCAAATGCCCGATAATGTTGTTTAAAGTTCATTTAGCTATATTCGGGCTCTATTGTTTATGTAAGGTATGAATGTTTATGTTTTTGAATCTTTCAGAGAGACCCATTAAGGATTTTCTATGAAAGCTTGTACAAGCAAATACCAACTAGTGAAATGGCTGCAATCTGGTAAGGATTGTATGTTTCTTATTTTAAATTCTTATTTCTTGTGCTTACCCATAATTTCCGTGCTTGTATATTTTGGAAAAATTCAAGTTGAAGCTTTTTGACTATACTTGTAATTGCCTAATACTTAACTGATATTGGTTTTGATCAAAAAGATATTGAAGGTGGATGTAAGAAATAGTAAACACTTGTATAAAGTACCTCTAAGCAGAAATGTCACATTATCATGGGGCAGTGGAGGTACCTATATCTAGGGATTTACGTCAATGACTCAATCCGTTGATGTGGTACATGCAACTTTCTTTTATTCGTATTCCTTTAAGTGATGCACGTGATATTGGATCAGCTATAAGATCTTCAGTTCATGCAAAGATAATTTGGTTTGGAGTGTTACCTTAAGATTAATGGATTAACTCTGTGCAATGAGAATTATCGAAGCGTGCAAACGTATGCTGCTTTTGTGCACTGCAGTTAGAAGTGTGTTCAAAGAAGTTCGTAGTCTTATATCACTAGTTCATTCGAGTGACGTGCTAGTGCAAAATTACTAGAGGTGGCAAGTTCAACCAATTTAGTTATGAATGTGTCGATTTAGGCTACAATCTATCTTTAACGTGTCAAATGGGTAATATATAGAGTAGCTTTTAGGAAACCTGTCCTATGTATGCTGCCATTCAAATCGTTATATCAACGAAACAGAGAGCATTTTGGGTTAATCCATCCTGACCTGTACATTAATCCAACCTGCTTTTTTAATCATTAACCTGTTTGACCCACCCATCTTGCCACCTGTAAAAGGCACTCTCAAAAACCGGTTTTGTAAGCTCGCTGAAGTACAGGTGCAAGATGTGTAGATGCTAGGATTTGGATTGAAAAATAAAGTTAGTCATACAAGTGTGTTTTTTTGTGCTATAATCCTGTGCAATTTAAAAGAATTTGTGCATGACATAAACTACCCTGTATAAAGAATTTGCTGTCTGGCTATTTTGGTTTCTTGATATTATAGCTTTGAGTATTGAGCATTTTTCTTCGTGAAAATGATGCTATCTTGAAAAATGAAAATTCTATGAGACCACTTGCAGTGGTGATGGTTAGTCGTGGGTGCCACATCAGCACAACTGCACAACTAAATGTCATCCCACGACTAAACACAGTGGGATTTGCACGACTAATCACGACTAAAAACTGGACCCGCTTTTTGTTTAAAATTTTGTTTTGTTTACACTCAAAATCATGAAAGAAAACATAAAAAAATTGGAGCCGGGCCCACTTTTTCTCTTATTGGTTTCTTGGAATCCAAGATGACGAACCTCGAGCACGGGGTGCACTCTGCCCGTGCTTACCCGTGCTCCCACCACGAACCCCACCACGGGATCCATTGTAGGGGATCTGAATTAAACTGCTGTTTGCTTAAATTCCTGAGAGAGGTAAGGGATATATAGTAATTAATAGTTATATGAAGCATCTGGAAGACTAGAACATATCAATAATAGGATTCAATAGTTGCTTTTGATTTTGGGTTTGTCTATGCTGTAAGATAAACCTAGTCGTTGGGAATCTTAGAAAGTTATACCATACGTATCATGCATAAACACACATTTGTCCAGATTTTTCTTTTCTTAGTAGAACTGTAGAACCATCCAAATTAGAAAGGATGATTATACACCATTTCACATGAACTGCAGTTTGTATAGTTTTCTTTAGTTTCAAGATTCCTAGATCAAAATAATTTCTTTTTGTTACGGTGACCTTTTTACTAATAAAAAATTGCATTTTCAGGATGATGGAATCTGGGTTGCTTGCAAAAGATGTGGCCAAAAAGTTATTTGAGGCTAAACGGAAAAAAGCTCAACAACAAAAACTTGGTTCACCAATGAAAACAGTAGTCACTATGAAGAAACAAAGTGATTCATCTGTTTCTGTTAAGAAAAAGACTAGTGTTTCAACAGAAAAGAAGAAAACACCACCATCTAAAGCCCCATCAGCTCAATCAAAGAAACGAAAGACTGTAGATGAATCAAGTGATGAAGGATCTGATGATGATTTTATTATAAGTCGAAAGATCAAGAAACCGAAAGCGGCTTGATCATTGTTTTGTATTCGGTTAACTCGGACCGTAGTTTAGTATGTATCTGATTATGACATTCTTCGGTCTGTTTAGTTGCGATTGCCTTTAGGAAACTTGCTTTCGGATGATATTTGATCGATTAACTAACTACTCATCCAAGTAGTAATCTGGTTTCGTTTACGCCGAATCCGTGCAAATATTGTTGGCTGACAAAAATTGGTACGTGAGATTTGGTTTGTATTTTATTTTAGATTAGATTGAATGGTGTAACTAGAGTTGCATATTTATTATATCTAACATATAATCATATATAATTATATTATAAAATTTTTGGTCAAGTCTTAAAAATCTTTTCTCATAATCAAAAACATTCATTTTATCTGTTATACCATACCAACTTAAACATGAAATATATATATATATATATATATATATATATATATATATATATATATATATATATATATATATATATATATATATATATATATATATTAAACTTCTTCAAAATATATTTAAACACTTAAGTCATCTGTTTGTTTTACACCAACATAGTTGGTTAGCCACCTCTCATTGTCACCATTGAATTGTGCAAGTACAAGACTAAAAGCATAAAGGTAGTCGAATTGTGCAAGTACAAGTCTAAAAGGCATGAAACTGAAAGGGAAGCGATTTGTACACCACCAAATGTGTTTTACAATCCTAGAATACATGACTCTAAACTTATATTTTCCTTATATTCTTTTATACAAAATTCGTCAAACATGTCCTCATCCCAACAAATAATATATTGTTTGTCTTTTTTCCATTGTTAGAAAAACGACGATTCCATTTAAAACAGATGATCCAACGTTGAGATGTACATTTATGTACGAGTATTATAATATTATGATGTCGAATAGGATTGCAACGATTTATATGTTAAAGCTAAATACTTTCTCTTTAGACATGCATACTCATTTTAATCTAACACTGCATTCTCGAGTTTTAAATGAGAGGAAAAGAATGAGATGGAAAAGAAAAGAGGAAAAAGAAACAGAAAAGAATGTAATATTAATTATTGGATATGCATTCTCGAGTCGAAAGGAAATTAAAAGAAAAGAATCTTATAATTAGTAAATAATAATAATAATAAGGTAAAATTGAAATCAAGTAAAGAATTATAAACGAATAATTTGATGAGTATAAAAAACAGAGATCAATTTGCTCCACAAAGTTACGATTAGCATTAAGTGTTACTGTAACTTGGAATGAATTATGGGCTTTTCAGTATGCGTAAGTAGATAAAAAAAATCTGATTTTCTGGGCTTTTGAGAATGCATACGTAAAAAAAAAAAAACATTACGATGTATATGTGTATTATATGTATGTATACATGTTAGGTTATCACGGATAAATCACTGCCGGATAGTATTTTCCTTCATATTCTGCTCAATTTTGGGCAGAAAGTAACCATAACATATTACTCTTTAACAAATCAGTCTCAATCCTTTCAATTCAATTCCTTTCCTTCCTTAAAAAACTCAAGAATGCAATCTTATTTTTATTTCTTTTGGTCTCCTTTCCTTTCCACTTAAAAAATAACTCGAGAATGCAGTGTAAATGATTTTTGTCTTGCAACATGGAGTTAAATGTATAGTTCTTCCGTTATGTTTCACTTTTTCATTGTCAGTCCACAAACATAAAATTGTTGCAGAGACGGTCCCTCCCTCGTTAAGTTTAACATCTCCGGCGTTAAGACATTAAAATGACTATTTTAGGCTTTTAGCTATTGACCAAAATTGACCATTCTTCCAATCATCTTCCACCATTAGTGCACATATAACAAAGAGTAAATACAATTACCATCACCACTACGTTGATCTATAACCCCTGCCAATACAACCAAACATACGTTAAAGTTTGTCGGATCCATAAAGAACCTCACACCATCAACTGGATCTGAGATACACAAAACCAAGAACATTGGAATCTCGACTTTAAAACTGTCCGAGTTTTTAATTTTAAATATTGTCGGGATCTCAACTTTTAAAGACTACGGACGACGGAATCTTATAATGGAGATGGTTGCGATGTTTAGGATTTGGGGATTGCTTGTGCAAAAGTAGGGTTTTGACTTGGGGAAGAGATGAAGTGATAGTGGAGGTTAGGGGAAGAGATGGAGTAAAAAAATAAGGGTATTTTAATCATTTTAGTGTACTTAACGAGAGACGGATAGACAATTTATATAACACGTGTGTTTTTGAATTGTCAATACAAAAAGTAATTAAAGTGAATAAACTATGGGTGTAAACCACGAATACCAACCCTAGGGTTAACTCTATATCGTGTGAAAACTAAGTTAATGATAACTTTTGGTTTAATTACATAGAATCAAATACTTTTATGTGGATATGTAGTGCTACATCATTCTGTGTATTATTTTTTGTAGTTAAAAAAATATATTTATTTGCTTAATTACTCGAGAAAACATGTTTTTTTTACTTGTTATGTTTCAGAGTCCTACACTCCTACATTACAATAAAACGCGAGCATAACATATTATTTTTTAAAAATAAAAATTACTTTCTCATTTCGTGTGCTATGTTATCTGTTTCACTCTTGACTCCTGGATCAAATTTTTTGCGAGTTCATTTCTTAACGCGGATTTTCATTACACTCACAGTTTTTCAAAGGGTAGAAAAGTTTTAAAAATTCAAGGGTATTTGATAAGAATAAATTCGTTAACAACTCGATAGAACAAAGAAGACAAAGTGGAACTGATTAATTGCATAAAACTAATAAGGAACATATCAGAAGAAGATCCAACCACTGGAAATTCTCTCTGCCCAAGCAAACTGCCGAATACACTAACTGCTATTTTTCTGGATAACTCCCCACTACCACCAACAATAACTATATATTTCTCCCCTCCTACCACACGTGTTATTTTTTAAATCTTCTTCTGTAGACTTTCCAGGCCCCAGGCCCGTTGGGCTGCTCATCCAATATTGGGCCACGATCATTCTCTCTATCAATACCGGCCCCATCAAGAGTAGGCTTGTCCTCAAGCCTGAAGTCGGGAAATTGACTTTTAATTTCAAATGAATCCTCCCAAGTAGCGTCTTCGATTGTTCCTTGCTGCCATTAGATTAACCATTCTTGCATTTTTTTCTCCATTTTTTGTAATTTCTCGTGTAGCGAGACATTTTTCAGGGAATGGAGAAGTGGCAGAATCTGTTTCTAAGCCTGGAGGAAGAGATGCTTCAACCGAGTGATTGCCAACAGCTCGTTTAAGGAGGGAAACATGAAAAACAGGATGAATTTTGGCAGATTTGGGTAACTGGAGCTTATATGCAGCCTGTCCCACCTTAGCAATGATGAGGAACGGTCCATAGAACCGTGCTGAGAGCTTCTGATTTATCCTACGTACAACAGACTGTTGACGGTGAGGGTGAAGTTTAAGAAAGACCCATTCACCAACAACAAACTCAACGTCGCGACGGTGCTTGTCAGCTACAGCCTTCATTTGTGCTTGAGCTCGAGCAAGATGGTACTTGATTTGCTTAAGGGCCACATCCCGATCAAGGAGGTCACGCATAACCGCCTCACAACGAACCTCCCCTGGAACGAATTGAAAAACCGTAGGAGGTGGTCTTCCATATACAATTTCAAACGGGGTAGTATTTGTGGACACGTGATACGAAGTGTTGTGCCAAAATTCAGCCCAAGGCAACCAGAAAGATCAATTTTAAGGCTACTCAGCAGCAAAGCAACGAAGATACGTCTCTAAACTTCGTTTAACCACTTCAGTTTGACCATCCGTCTCGGGATGATATGCTGAACTGAATTTGAGCTTGCTACCTTGTAAAGAAAAGATTTCCTGCCAAAATTTACTTAGGAACAAAGGGTCACGGTCACTTAGTACTAATTTAGGAATCCCATGCAAGCGAATAATTTCCCGCAAGAAAGTCTCAGCTAAAGTTCGAGCAGAAAATGGGTGTTTGAGTGGAATGAAGTGACAGTATTTTGAAAGACGATCAACCACAACCAAAATTGCTTCATAACCCTTGGATTTCGGTAGCCCGGTAATAAAATCAAGAGAAATATCCTCCCAAATAGATGTAGGTATCGTCAGAGGTTGGAGGAGACCACCCGAAGCAAGAGTGGAAGATTTATATCTCTGACAGATGTCACAGGCTTGCACGTATTGCTTGATTGTCTTAGTCATGCCTAGCCAATATATTTTAGATGCTAGGCGACGATAAGTTCTGTAAAAGCCTGAATGACCACCACTAGGGCTGTTATGAAATTCAACCAGAAGCTTTGAAATCCATGGAGAATTTGCTGAAATAACCAATCGACCTTTGTGGTATAATTTACCTTCAACGATAGAAAATCCCGGCCGTGAGCTCGGGTCCTTAGACAAAGCTTGAACAATTCTTTGAAGTTGAGGGTCGATGTCAAACCCCTCTAATAATTTTGTACCATCCAACCACTAAGGATACGAAACCATGGTACAAAGTTCAGTCCCTTCAGAGATACGAGATAAGGCATCAGCAGCTCTGTTTTCTTTCCCAGGCTTGTAACAAATCGAAAATTGATAACCCATAAGCTTAGCTATCCAATTTTGTTGGTCGATGGTCGTGATACGTTGCTCCAGCAGGTGTTTGAGACTCTTTTGATCAGTAAATACAATGAATTGATGTCCTAGTAAATAGGGTCGCCAATGTTGAATGGCAAGTACAAGGGCCATAACTTCTTTCTCGTATGCAGACTTATTCAGGTTATGATCCGAAAGAGCTTTGCTAAAATAGGCAATAAGCTTACACGACTGCATTAGAACAGCACCAACCCCACGGCCAGAGGCATCACACTCGATTTCAAATGGTTTGCTGAAGTCAGGAAGAGCGAGGACAGGGGCAACAGTCATTTTGTGTTTCAATTCGTCAAAAGCAGATTGTGCTAAGGACCCCCAATGAAAACCATCTTTCTTGGTCAGATCTGTCAAGGGTCGAGCAATTTCTCCATATCCATTTATAAACCTCCTATAGTATCCAGTAAGACCAAGGAAGCCTCTTACTCCTTTAACACTCGTCGGAGTGGGCCAGTTTCGAACAGATTCGATCTTATTAGGGTCCATAGACACTCCATCTTCATCGATAATATGTCCTAAATATTCAACTGAACGAAGCCCAAAGCTGCTCTTTTTTTTGTTGACCACCAACTCGTGTGTTTGAAGAATCTGTAGGACTTCAGCTAAGAGTGTCACATGATGTTCCCATGTAGGTCTGTACACGAGTATATCATCAAAGAACACTAACACCCCCTTGCGTAGAATTGGTCGAAATATTTCATTCATAAGAGCCTGAAAGGTAGCCGGAGCATTTGTTAACCCAAAAGGCATGACCAGAAATTCATAGTGCCCGTTATGTGTGCGAAAAGCTGTTTTTTCAACATCAGAATCTCTTACTCGAACTTGGTAGAAACCCGACTTTAAATCCATCTTAGAGAAATATTTAGAACCATGTAGCTCATCAAGCAATTCCTCAACCACCGGAATAGGGTATTTATTAGGAACAGTCGCTCGGTTCAGTGCCCTATAATCAATGCATAATCGCCAAGAAGCGTCTTTTTTCTTAACAAGAATTACTGGGCTGGAGTATGCACTTTGACTTACTCGAATAATCCCGGTACTTAACATTTCTTCCACCTGCCGTTGTATCTCATCTTTATGTACATGCGGATAGCGATAAGGACGGACACATATAGGCCCCGTTCCCTCATACAAATTAATTGCATGTTCAATAGCTCGAGGAGGAGGGAGTCCTTGTGGTGTCTAGAATAATTGAGAGAATCGTGATAGAATGGCATCCAACTGAGTTTGTTGAAAGGTTGTAAGGGCTGCTGAATGAAATTCTGTTTCTGGTGTTAATTGATCTAACTGACCATCTAACCAAGATTGCAAGGAAAAGTGATCTTGGTGAGAAGGTGTAACCCCTTGAAGCTGAACCAACGTTCCTCGATTCCAAAAATGAATTTGTTGGGTCTGCCAATTAAAAATAACATCGCCTAGAGTACCCAACCATGCTATTCCCAAAATCATGTCCAAGGGACCTAATTCGTGAATCAAAGTATCAACCACACAAGAGAATGACCCGAATTTAATAGAAACTTTTTTGCACTGTTCAGAAATCCAAATTCGAGTCCTATCCCCAAGTCTAATAGCCAACCTTTAAATTGGTTTAGTTTCCAAACCTAGGGCAATTGCTATCCGTTTAGAGAGGAAATTGTGAGTAGCACCACCGTCAACTAAAATTAAAGCTAGGAATCCACTTAATTCTCCTACTAATTTTATTGTTTTTAAATTAGAGGAAGAGGAGGAAGAGTTAGAAGATAACCCATAATGCTCGAGTGCATGACACTCACCATCTACAACCTGTTCGACTTCCTCAATTGCTTCTACTCGACAAATTTCTCCTTCCTCGTATACCACTTCTCCATCCGCGAGCAATAAAACACGAAGTTGACCTTCTGAGCACTTGTGTTGAGGTGAATATTGTTGCCCACAACTAAAACACAACCCCTTTTTTCGTCGATCCTCCCATTCTTGTTTCGTGAGGTGTCGAGTAACAGTGCTAGTGTAAGAGTTAATGGGTTTTATTGTGTTAAATGAACGTGGTTGAGATAGAGCAGATGTTGTAGTGGATTGGTAATTGGTGTTGGTGGCTCTGTCGGTTCGCGAAACAGAATCTCGTTGATTTGTCTTCCAAGAATAGGCCTGGGAAGACCCACAGATTGTTGAAGATGGATACGACTTCCCTCTGGTACCAGACTTGTCCCCTTGAACTGATGTGGCTACAGCAACATGTCGGGCCAAATCGATGGTCTGTTCACATGTAGTAGGATTGAGGGCCCGAACCCAGTTCTTAATATCAGTCTTTAGCCCCAGTAGAAACATTCCAATTGACTGTTCTTCGGATTGGTCTGGAATTAGGGCTGATAGAGCCTCAAAATCTTCAATATATTCTTCAATCTCCCCTTCTTAATAAAGGGATCCAAGTGCTTCATGAGCGTTACGAAATTTAGTGCCACTGAATCAGGTCATCAATTTGTTACGAAATTGATCCCAAGTTGTTTCTGGGTGCTTGATCAGAAGGTTGGTAAACCAATTGAGAGCAATACCATCCATACACAATTGGGATAGTTCCAGTTTTCGCGGAGATGGAGTCTGGTGAACCCGAAAATACAACTCAGCTTTAGTAATCCATCCTTGGGGTCGATTCCCTCAAACGATGGAAGCTTAACTTTAGGCATGGAAAATAGGGATTCATCATGGTGATTGTGTCTAACCAAATCGTATGTTTTGGTGCTGTACTCGAACTCATTTAAAAGAGGATCTGTAAACGATGTGCCACCTTTGTTGAAATCTGATTGGGGTTGCTTCTCTTGATGCTTCTGAAAACCCATCATCATCATCTTCTCTAACGATTTCGGTAGGTCATTGAGTATTTCCTTCATTGAATTAACGGAAGCAGAGAGATCACGCATCTCATTGGACAGATTTTAAATTTTCTCATCATGTGCGTCCACCCTAGATTGCAAACGAGTGCCCATCTGAGACTCTGTTGCTACCATGATTTCCCGGCAATGGAACCAAATTGATAAGAATGAATTCGCTAACAACTCGATAGAACAAAGAAGACAAAGTGGAACTGATTAATTGCATAAAACTAATAAGGAAAGTACATATCAGAAGAAAATCCAACCACTGGAAATTCTCTCTGCCTAAGCAAACTGCCGAATACACTAACTGCTATTTTTCTGGATAACTCCCCACTACCACCAACAATAACTATATATTTCTCCCCTCCTACCACACGTGTTATTTTTTAAATCTTCTTCTGGAGACTTTCCAGGCCCCAGGCCCGTTGGGCTGCTCATCCAATATTGGGCCACGATCATTCTCTCTATCAGTATTTTAGTCATTTATAAAGGAACGAGAGACTGCAAAACATAAAGATCGTGAACTTCTGGTGAACCTCATAGTTCTTCAAAGTGTACTTAAGAAATATTGCATCACCATTTTGACCCAATCTGTCACACCCCCAAAATCGGTAATTGTGTTTATTTAATGTTTAGCGGAAGCAAGTTATGATTAGCGGAAGCATCATGTGTAAACAGTTTAACAACGGGAGTGATGACGTTACAATTGTGCATTCATCGTATCAGAGCATATGATCATACAGAACATAATTTATAAAGGATGCCAATTTAAAATAGTTATTACAAAAGTAATACGACTTTGTAAGTCGTACAGTAGTAATAAAGTTTAAAACATTTAAGTTTTACAATACATATGTCAAGATAAGATTTCATGAGTATAACTGCAATGTCTGCAGTAATACAGAGGAAATCCTCAAAAGCTGTCCCAAAATGTATGGCATCCTAAGTAGTCCAGGGTTGTCCATCTTGAATGCATGCGATTCTTACTTACGTAGCTAATTTCCTGTAAAACATAGAAAGAAAGTCGTCAACAAATATGTTGAGTGAATTCACATGTTTTGTATAAATGTAATGTATGTTAAACCATTTATGTTTAGATTATTGAATTGTTATTCAATAAATAAATGTTTGCAGGTTTTGCAATTTATAAGATTGTAGGGATAGTTACCCTAAAATATAGTTTTATGTGGGTTGTTACCCAAAATGTATATCTGGTAGTTTACCATCATATAATTATGACCAGTAGGTATACTGGTATAAAACAGTTGTAGGATAAGTTCATCCTAAATAATAAGTGGGAATGCTTAGACTATAATCCCCTGAAAGGTGAGCTAAACCTCGCAGGTTAAAGTAACGCGACCTAACCCTATAACCAAACCACAACCAAAACTTATGTTGTTTGCCTGAAGGACAATTAAGTATACGCTCCATCCACAGGAGGGTCGTCACGGCAATAGTACTATTCGTATACTCAGTGGCTAGAGTCACCTAGCTAATGGTTATAGTTTGCATGACATAAGGTCTTTTCATGCATACATTGGGAGTCTGGGTCCGTACTAGGATATGTTGTCTAATTCCCAAAAACAGTTGTGAAATATATAATTTCATGTCAAACAGTTGTATAAAGCAATAAAGCATTTATATAATTTGCTGCATGTGTTCACATGCAGTTTCTATGTTTACACCCATATGGTTAAAAGCATAAAACATTTGTAAAGTAGGGGCTGTGAACTCACTGTGGTTTGCTCGGTAGGAAAGCTAGCAGCCAAACAGATAATTGTCCAAGGTATGTTAACCTATATACAATAAATATATTAACATAAGTACGTTTGATTTATTTTAATCACTTATGTTAACAGTTTGTTTGTTTGAAGAAATGGTTGCTTTCTTAATAATATAAGTCGTTGAATTTAGTTGTGATATTGTTTTGAAAAATTGTTATTATTTCTTACATCGTACACTCGTTAAGTGTACTAACCAATATGTAATTGTCTAATTAACGGAAGGTTGTTTTGTTTTCATTTATACATATACTTTGTATATAGTTGTACGTATGATTCGAATGTCATTCCAAAATCATAGTGTATATATATTTGTGAATATATATTTTTAAGTGTCGTATGTATATATTTTTAATTAATACATTGTTTACGTATATCAAAATATATATATAAGTTTCATTTGTTTAAGAAAACGTATACTCGTGAATATAATTCAACACATGTGTTCTCATATATATTTATATATATTGAAATACGTTGTTTACGTATTTAAAACGTTATAAGTTTTATTTGTTATAAAACTCGATAATATATTTATTCCGTTTATAAAATAAATATTATTTGTTTTTAATATCGTTACGTTTGTTTAATAAGTTTAAGTGTCCCGATAATGAAATCATATCCAAAAACGTATAGTTTACAAAGTCCATATCCATATATACGTTTATATATATATATATATATATATATATATATATATATATATATATATATATATATATATCGTTCGTTTGTACGAGTTTAAATAAGTCCAAAGTCCGTGTCTCGGATATATCTCATTAATGTATTATTAATAGTTTACAATGTTTCGTAAATGTATCGTATAATTGGAATCGTTAACGGAAGCGTTTATGTTTTTAAAATACAAGTCAAAGTTGTTGACCAGGTTGGGAATCCGCCGGATTCAGTGGAATCCGCCGGATTCAAATACTAAAATCGGAATACGCCGGATTCGGGTGAATCCGCCGTATTCATCATAGTTTTGTTTTGGTTTGGGAATACGCCGGATTCAGTTGAATCCGCCGTATTCAATCGTGTCTTTTACTCGTTCATCGTTTTAGCCGAAGGTTTGTGTGCGGGTCGGACACGGGAATCCGCCGGATTCCTTTGAATCCGCCGGATTCGTTTGGTTTTCGGTTATGAATACGCCGGATTCAAAGGAATCCGCCGTATTCGTGGCTCGTTTCAGTCCCCTGTTCGTGTCTGTTAATATATCCACGGGTTTATTTGGCTCAAATCCTTTACACTATGTTACCAAATGTTTATAACAAGTTTAAATGTCGTTTTTATAAGTTATTACTTCGTTTTAACTAGTTTCCATATAACGATTTTGGTTTTGAAGTTTTGGTTTAAATAACTCATTTTCAAGAACACTCCTTTAATCTTCATGTTTTTGATGATATATACACAGATTGTGATAGATATACATGTTATATAACGAGATTGAAGTGTAGAAATCAAAGGGAATGAGTTTCCTTACAATGATATATGATGATGATGGCTCCGTGAGATGATGATGAAGATATTATTATTATTGTTATTAATTTAAGTTGCTTCCTGCTTCTGCTATTTGCTACTCCTGATCTTGTGACATTTGAGTGAAGGAGAAGAGGATGATAGTGATGATGTGTGTGTAATAATGTGATCACAGGAGAAGGAAGGAGGGAGTAAAATAATTTGAACGGGTATGGTGCAAAAAGAAACTGGTCTCCTGCATTATTGAAGTTAGGTGCCAAATTTTGGCACCTCAATTTCGAGTACGGGTATAATTTTAGCAATATAAAAATTAACAATTTATATTTTTATTTTGTAGGTGTTCTCCTGCTTCGTTATTTATAGTCAGTATAATGATGTTATCATTATTTTAATTAGTTGTACAATTTTGTACATTTTCCTGCGCGTAACTATTTGAGCGCAAAAATTTCAGTTAATTTAGGATTTCATATTTTGAGGTAATGTTCTAACTTCCTCCAAACGAATGAGAAAATTTGTATTTTTATGATTCGACCTTTTATGAGCATTTTAGAATTGTTTCTGTTCGTGTTATAATACGTTTTATGTTAAACGTATATTTAGACCATTTTACCTATTCGTTATAGATATATAAATACTCGTAATTAATAATTACATTATTAATTATTTTTGTGTCACGAAACTTTTGTTAATTATTTTTGTCGGGTTCGTTCCGATATATTTGTACACAACTTTTAATACTTACGTATTACATATTACTTTTTGTTTTAAAAGTACTGGGCTTGCTAGGCTTACATCACATCAAATAGTTTTGTTAAAACTTAATCAGGAAATTAGCGTAAGAATGCACATGCTTAAATGTTAATTAATACCTAATTTGGAGAGTTGTCACATTCTCCCCCCGTTAGGGAAATCTCGTCCTGAGATTTAATTTGTGTCGTGAGTCGTGGTCACGGGTTCAAATAGGTGGGGGTACTTCTTGCGCATTTCATCCTCGCGTTCCCAGGTGAACTCTGGGCCTCTTTTCGAGTTCCATCGAATTTTTACAAGTTTGATCCGACTGTTTCGGAGCTTTTGCGTTTTCGTATCCATTACTTCAAGCGGTTCCTCCACGAAGTTGAGTTTTGCGTCGACGTAGATTTCGTCAGGAGCTATGATTAACGCTTCATCGGATAGACACTTCTTAAGATTACTCACGTGAAACGTGTCGTGAATATTACTAAGTTCTTGCGGCAGTTTAAGCTTGTAAGCTACAGGACCAATCCTTTCTAGGATCTCAAAAGGTCCAATGTAACGTGGGTTCAGTTTACCGCGTTTTCCAAATCGCACAACTCCTTTCCAAGGAGATACCTTGAGTAGGACTCTGTCACCTACTTGAAACTCTAAAGGTTTTCGTCTATTGTCTGCATAACTCTTTTGTCGGTCTCGTGCCGTTTTTAATCGATTAAGCACTTGAGATATCTTGTCCGTTGTCTCTTGGACTATCTCAGGACCTGATAACTGTCTGTCATCCAACTCTGCCCAACAGAGTGGGGATCGGCACTTGCGTCCGTACAACGCCTCGAAAGGTGCCATTTGTATACTCGTATGATAACTATTGTTGTACGAGAATTCAGCTAAAGGGAGTTGAACATCCCAGTTTCCTCCAAAATCAATCACGCAGGCTCGTAGCAAGTCCTCAAGCGTTTGTATCGTTCGCTCGCTTTGACCATCGGTTTGTGGATGGTAGGCGGTACTCATGTCGAGTCAAGTGCCTAAAGCTTGTTGCAGTGTTTGCCAGAAGCGAGAGGTGAAACGTGCATCTCTATCAGAGATGATAGATAATGGAACTCCATGTCTAGAAACAACTTCTTTTATATAAATTCTAGCCAGTTTTTCCATCTTATCAGTCTCTTTGATGGCTAGAAAGTGAGATGATTTCATCAGTCTGTCGACTATCACCCATATGGAGTCCATCCCAGATGATGTTTTCGGTAGTTTCGTTATGAAGCCCATCGTGATGTGTTCCCATTTCCATTTGGGTAACTCAGGTTGTTGCAAAAGCCCGGACGGCTTTTGGTACTCAGTCTTAACTTTTGCACAAGTCAGACATCTACTAACATAGGTGGCAATGTCTCTTTTCATGCAAGGCCACCAGTAAAATCCTTTCAGATCGTGGTACATCTTATCTGCACCAGGATGTATCGAGTAATTGGACTTATGAGCTTCGTCCAATACTAGGCTACGTAGCTCATCAACACAAGGAATCCAAATTCGATTCATGAAGTATAATACTCCATTTTCCTTAGACTCCAGTTGCTTTTCCATCCCTTTGAGGGATTCGTCCTTCATACGTTCTGGAGTAAAGACTGCTTGTTGAGCATCACGAATTTGAGTAATTAGATCCAAGTGGATTGTCAGTCCTAAGGCTCGAACTCTTCGAGGTTTCACTCTTTCCTTACGACTCAAGGCATCCACTACTACATTAGCTTTGCCTGGATGGTACTTGATTTCACAGTCGTAATCATTCAGCAATTCAACCCAACGTCTCTGTCTCATGTTGAGTTCCTTCTGGTCAAATATCTGTTGGAGACTTTTGTGATCGGTGAAGATCGTACACTTCGTACCGTATAGGTAGTGTCTCCAAATCTTAAGGGCAAAAACGACTGCTCCTAGCTCTAAGTCATGCGTCGTATAGTTCTTCTCGTGAATCTTCAATTGACGAGACGCGTAAGCAATGACTTTGTCGTTTTGCATTAACACGCAACCTAATCCTTGATGTGAGGCATCACATTAGACAACAAAGTTTTCTACTCCTTCTGGTAATGATAGGATAGGTGCGGTGCTCAATTTCTCTTTTAGCAGTTGAAAAGCATTCTCTTGCTTCTCGCCCCAATCAAACTTCTTGTCCTTTTGCGTTAGGGCGGTAATTGGTTGAGCTATCTTTGAGAAATTCTCGATGAATCTTCGGTAGTAACCGGCTAGCCCAAGGAATTGACGTATCTCAGTTGGGGTTTTTGGGGCTTCCCAATTCTTAATCGCCTCAATTTTGGATGGGTCCACGTGAATTCCTTTGTTATTGATCACGTGACCAAGGAAATGAACCTCACGCATCCAAAACTCACATTTAGAGAACTTTGCATAAAGCTTCTCTTTCTTCAGTAATTCAAGAATCAGCCTCAAATGTTGCTCATGGTCTTCCTTCGTTCGCGAGTATATCAAAATATCGTCAATGAACACTATGACGAACTTATCCAAGTAAGGTTTACATACTCTATTCATTAGATCCATGAACACTGCTGGCGCATTCGTTAGCCCAAACGGCATAACAAGGAACTCGTAATGACCATATCGAGTCCTAAACGCAGTCTTAGGGATATCTTCATCCCGTACCTTCAGTTGATGGTAACCAGATCGCAAGTCGATCTTTGAGTAGTAACTTGACCCTTGCAGCTGGTCAAACAAATCGTCGATGCGTGGCAATGGGTATCGGTTCTTTATCGTCACTTTGTTCAGTTCTCGATAATCGATACACATCCGCATTGATCCATCCTTCTTTTTGACGAACAAAACCGGAGCTCCCCACGGTGAAAAGCTCGGTCGGATGAATCCTAAATCCAACAGTTCTTGTAACTGTGCAGACAGTTCCTGCATTTCGGATGGAGCTAGACGGTAAGGCGCACGAGCAATCGGTGCAGCTCCCGGCACTAGGCCGATATGAAATTCAACCTGCCGTGGGGGTGGTAACCCTGGTAGCTCGTCAGGAAATACTCCTGGGTAATCGCGTACTACGGCCACGTCGTCTATGCGTCGCTCCTCGGGTTTCTTATCCACAACATGTACCAAAAATGCTTGGTACCCTTTTCGTAGATACGTATTTGCCTTCATGCATGAAATCGTTTTCACCACACGATCACTCTTTTCTCCTTGAATCATCAATATTTCTCCTGACGGTAAAGGTAACCGTACAATCTTCTCATGACAGATGATCTCCGCTCGGTTTAGTGATAACCAATCCATGCCAACCACTATATCGAAGCTCCCTAGTTCTACCGGTAGTAAGTCTATTTTGAAAGAATGACCTTCTAACATTAAGGTGCATCCTGGTACTATTTCTCCTGATTCAATCAACTTACCATCGGCTAGCTCTACAGTGTATTTGTTATCTAGCTTAAGGGATTCGATCTCTAATAGTGGTCTAAACTCAGTGGACACAAAGCTTAAATCAGCACCGGAATCAAATAACACAGAAGCAAAGTGGTTGTTTACTAGAAACGTACCAGTGACTGTGTTAGGATCCTGACGTGCCTCTGGTGCTCCTAACATGAACACGCGTCCACGAGCTGGTTGATTGTTGTTGTTGTTAGCATTGTTGTTGTTGGCTCGGTTGTTGTTGTTTCCACGGTTGTTTCCATTGTTGTTGCGGTTACGAGCGTTGTTGGCGTTACGGTTTTGATTATTGAGTCGAGGGCATCGGTTTATATAATGCCTCGTGTCGCCACATTCAAAACAATCCTGGTTTTGGCGAACAGTGTTTCCCTTAGGGTTAGGGTTTACCTTACAGTTCTGGGTTTTGTGACCCCATCCCTTACAGCTGTCGCAAAACCAACACTCACCCTCATGGTGTTTGCTACACTTATCACACTTAGGTTTGTTACCCAAGTATGGCTTTGGTTCCACAATGGTGGCAGCGTAAGACTTTGGATTTCCAGATCCTTTCTTGTTGGATTGACCCTGACGGTCATTCCATTTACGCTTCTTAACTCCTGAACTACCAGCTTCAGCACCGCTCGGCTCAACCTTGGCCGGCACAGTTTTCTGTGTCAACGTCCCCATTCTAACTGCTTCATCAATCAAACTCTGCGCTAGGGTAACAGCGCTCCTTAAGGTGTCAGGTTTGGAGGACGTAACTAAACTCCTGATCTGTGGTGCCAGTCCATACACATAGCGTTCAATACGCTTATACTCAGGTGTTACCATATGTGGCACAAGACGAGCTAGTTCTTGGAACCTGGTTGTATAACCAGTGATATCAGCACCAATCATAGAAATGTTCCACAGCTCAGTTTCAATTTTCTGCATCTCACTGCGGGGGCAGAATTCTTCCATCATCATACGCTTCAATGTTTCCCATGTCATGGAATAAGTAGCTGGTCGTCCCATCGACTGGACTTGACTGTTCCACCAAGTCAAAGCTTTATCAGCTAGAGTGCAGGCGACATATTTCACCGCAGTGTCTGGTAGACAATCACTGATGTCCAACACAGAATCCATCTTTTCTATCCAGTGTATAATACCAATAGCACCTTCAGTGCCACAGAAAGGAGGTGGTTTACATGCCTGAAATGTCTTATATGAACACCCTCGGCGAGTATTCACAACAGTCTCAGCATTAACAGGGGTCGATCCACTGTTATTAATCCCATTCTCACGGTTTCGACTTGCCTCATACTCGGCAATACCTTCAGCAATGCGTCTAGCTATCATCTGCTCAGTAGTTTCCTCAGTGTTAGGGGGTGGAATGGTTTCAGGTGTAGGAGGTACAGTTGTCTTCTGACTGTTCCTAGTAATTCGTCGTTTTGGCGGCATAGTTCAGTTCTGCGATGAATAAAATGCAGAAGTCAATGCCAAGATAATGAATGTGATGAACAAGATTTCACATTGTCTATGAAATGAATAGTATGGAGAATTTGAAAGAATAAGGTTTCACATTGTATATCGCACGACTTTGAAACACCCATATGTACTTTGTACAATATAATCACGTTGGCCAGGCGTCATTATATAATGCGCGTCATTATATAATGCCAAATACATATTTCTTTTCATCATCGATCAAGCGCAATCAATGTTTTAGGGAATTCAAGATAAAATCAATAATTCAAGGTATAGTAGGTTTTCAAAGTTTGCAAGAAATGGTTTCGACAATTAGTGCGTGGTAACTTTTCTATTATACGCCTATAGGTAGAGATGTAATAAACACGAAATTTCGAATCGAACCTGAGTTATAATATACATTAACTGAAACATTCTTACATCGTTTCATACAAAACTTGATGATATCTTCTATATCCATCAAGAGTGATTTCCAATACAACACGAGTTGCTACAGTACTAATTAGACTAAACTTAACTATACTTAGATCCTAACAAAACAATTATATTCCTACGACAGTTCTTCATCAGTTCTTTATTAAGCTATCTTTAGCTATGTTCTCTGTCGCAGTGTAGATCTTTCACTCTTACTCTTGGTTCAGATTGGGAGAGAAGTAGCGTGTCTCCAGCATAGTTTTGTATCGCAGAGTCGGATAATAGTCCAGATCATTCTCAGTTGAGCATTTGCACAAACGTTTGATCCAAGACTTAACTCTTTTCTTGCGATTACTAGCCACTTTCTTCCAGAAGCGTATTTTATCCTTAACTCGGACAATCATAGGCCTCTTTAGGATTCTCAATTCTAGCTCATGGTTCCTACATTTGAACACAAGCTCCCAATTTTGACCTTCCAATCTTTCAGCCTGGTCTCGTACTCTTTCATACTCCTCTATGTCGACCATGCCGAATTGGTGGTTTTCAATTTCTTCCTCCACAAGTTCCACTATCGGAATTGTTTCGGTATCGACATATACATATTGTATCTGCTCGTCGATGGTTATGTCCTCATCTGATGAGTATTCACTTATGACAGGTTCTGCCATTTTTCCAGTTTCGAGAGATCTATAGGTTACAAAGACATATTTCAGTGTCTAGAGTCATGTAGTCTCTATTGTCAATCTATAATCAAATCACAAAGCACAGTAACATAAACAACAATAATAAACCAAATACATATGTCATATCATATAACTGATCATAGTTAGTTCACAAGTTTTTATACAAAACAGGATGGATCTATCCTAGATATCCATCGGTCCAAAGACTAATCAAAGCATGACGGGTCTGTCTACACACCGTCGATCCAAATGATATACAAAACATGACAGGTCTGTCTATACCCGTCGAATCAAAGTTCCAAGTCTAATACATAATATATATAATCCTAAGTAGGCACAACCCGCCCTACATAGGTCTAACGGAAATACGATAGAAATGATCCCACGGCTGTCCTCAACACAGCCATCACCACACAAGCACCAACCACTAGCCCTGCAATCCTAACACGTCTCTCAAGTGTCCTCACACGAGCACGTGCAGACTCAGCTATCTCCTGGGCAGTAAACACATGGTTCAACAGAAAGTGGTGACGCTCATGCATACCAGCCATGTCCCCATACAGACGGGAGACCTCATCCTGTACCTGTCCAAGGTGAGAACCCCTGCTAGAAGTAATACAGAACAATGTATGCATAACAGCAACTAATGTAGGGAGAGTCTGCTCTATCGGCTCTCCAGTAGTAGGCAGTGATGCTGGGGGTCGTGAAGACTCTCCTGTCTCAAATGTGGAGGGAAAACCCTCTAATGACCTCCAGTGCCTCAACATAGGAGTCATCCACTCTAGATGAGCAAACCTGGGTGCCCTCTGTGGAGACTCAACAGACTCGTCCGCTGGTGCTAACGGACCAATAGGAAGATCTCGGACACACATCCTCGGTGTCCTCCTATACACAGGCCTGCGAGAAGTCTCAGCAGCCTGATAGTGAATACCTGTAGTAATAGGGGTAACCTCATGTGCTATCGGTGGTGGCGCGATGTAAGCGTCACTAGTGTCATCGGACATGTCTCTCAAATGAACAGATGACTCATCCCCTACAGTGATCGCGGGACCCTCAAAAGTAGCCTCGGTCGGCTCCTCATCCGAAGCATAAACATGGTAAAGTGATTGACTAGACATACTGTGACAAGGGAAATTGTGTGTGACGTGTCAGTCGTATGTTAGATGTATGCAAACGTATGTATGTATGAATGCTTGAATGTTCTAGCCAAGGCTATAGTCTAGGTCTCTAAGGTTTTCAGTCACCTAAAGACTTCTAGTTCGCTATAACCAATGGCTCTGATACCAAGTCTGTCACACCCCCAAAATCGGTAATTGTGTTTATTTAATGTTTAGCGGAAGCAAGTTATGATTAGCGGAAGCATCATGTGTAAACAGTTTAACAACGGGAGTGATGACGTTACAATTGTGCATTCATCGTATCAGAGCATATGATCATACAGAACATAATTTATAAAGGATGCATATTTAAAATAGTTATTACAAAAGTAATACGACTTTGTAAGTCGTACAGTAGTAATAAAGTTTAAAACATTTAAGTTTTACAATACATATGTCAAGATAAGATTTCATGAGTATAACTGCAATGTCTGCAGTAATACAGAGGAAATCCTCAAAAGCTGTCCCAAAATGTATGGCATCCTAAGTAGTCCAGGGTTGTCCATCCTGAATGCATGCGATTCTTACTTACGTAGCTAATTTCCTGTAAAACATAGAAAGAAAGTCGTCAACAAATATGTTGAGTGAATTCACAGGTTTTGTATAAATGTAATGTATGTTAAACCATTTATGTTTAGATTATTGAATTGTTATTCAATAAATAAATGTTTGCAGGTTTTGCAATTTATAAGATTGTAGGGATAGTTACCCTAAAATATAGTTTTATGTGGGTTGTTACCCAAAATGTATATCTGGTAGTTTACCATCATATAATTATGACCAGTAGGTATACTGGTATAAAACAGTTGTAGGATAAGTTCATCCTAAATAATAAGTGGGAATGCTTAGACTATAATCCCCTGAAAGGTGAGCTAAACCTCGCAGGTTAAAGTAACGCGACCTAACCCTATAACCAAACCACAACAAAAACTTTTGTTGTTTGCCTGAAGGACAATTAAGTATACGCTCCATCCACAGGAGGGTCGTCACGGCAATAGTACTATTCGTATACTCAGTGGCTAGAGTCACCTAGCTAATGGTTATAGTTTGCATGACATAAGGTCTTTTCATGCATACATTGGGAGTCTGGGTCCGTACTAGGATATGTTGTCTAATTCCCAAAAACAGTTGTGAAATATATAATTTCATGTCAAACAGTTGTATAAAGCAATAAAGCATTTATATAATTTGCTGCATGTGTTCACATGCAGTTTCTATGTTTACACCCCTATGGTTAAAAGCATAAAACATTTGTAAAGTAGGGGCTGTGAACTCACTGTGGTTTGCTCGGTAGGAAAGCTAGCAGCCAAACAGATAATTGTCCAAGGTATGTTAACCTATATACAATATATATATTAACATAAGTACGTTTGATTTATTTTAATCACTTATGTTAACAGTTTGTTTGTTTGAAGAAATAGTTGCTTTCTTAATAATATAAGTCGTTGAATTTAGTTGTGATATTGTTTTGAAAAATTGTTATTATTTCTTACATCGTACACTCGTTAAGTGTACTAACCAATATGTAATTGTTTAATTAACGGAAGGTTGTTTTGTTTTCATTTATACATATACTTTGTATATAGTTGTACGTATGATTCGAATGTCATTCCAAAATCATAGTGTATATATATTTGTGAATATATATTTTTAAGTGTCGTATGTATATATTTTTAATTAATACATTGTTTACGTATATCAAAATATATATATAAGTTTCATTTGTTTAAGAAAACGTATACTCGTTAATATAATTCAACACATGTGTTCTCATATATATTTATATATATTGAAATACGTTGTTTACGTATTTAAAACGTTATAAGTTTTATTTGCTATAAAACTCGATAATATATTTATTCCGTTTATAAAATAAATATTATTTGTTTTTAATATCGTTACGTTTGTTTAATAAGTTTAAGTGTCCCGATAATGAAATCATATCCAAAAACGTATAGTTTACAAAGTCCATATCCATATATACGTTTATATATATATATATATATATATATATATATATATATATATATATATATCGTTCGTTTGTACGAGTTTAAATAAGTCCAAAGTCCGTGTCTCGGATATATCTCATTAATGTATTATTAATAGTTTACAATGTTTCGTAAATGTATCGTATAATTGGAATCGTTAACGGAAGCGTTTATGTTTTTAAAATACAAGTCAAAGTTGTTGACCAGGTTGGGAATCCGCCGGATTCAGTGGAATCCGCCGGATTCAAATATTAAAATCGGAATACGCCGGATTCGGGTGAATCCGCCGTATTCATCATAGTTTTGTTTTGGTTTGGGAATACGCCGGATTCAGTTAAATCCGCCGTATTCAATCGTGTCTTTTACTCGTTCATCGTTTTAGCCGAAGGTTTGTGTGCGGGTCGGACACGGGAATCCGCGGATTCGTTTGGTTTTCGGTTATGAATACGCCGGATTCAAAGGAATCCGCCGTATTCGTGGCTCGTTTCAGTCCCCTGTTCGTGTCTGTTAATATATCCACGGGTTTATTTGGCTCAAATCCTTTACACTATGTTACCAAATGTTTATAACAAGTTTAAATGTCGTTTTTATAAGTTATTACTTCGTTTTAACTTGTTTCCATATAACGATTTTGGTTTTGAAGTTTTGGTTTAAATAACTCATTTTCAAGAACACTCCTTTAATCTTCATGTTTTTGATGATATATACACAGATTGTGATAGATATACATGTTATATAACGAGATTGAAGTGTAGAAATCAAAGGGAATGAGTTTCCTTACAATGATATATGATGATGATGGCTCCGTGAGATGATGATGAAGATATTATTATTATTGTTATTAATTTAAGTTGCTTCCTGCTTCTGCAATTTGCTACTCCTGATCTTGTGACATTTGAGTGAAGGAGAAGAGGATGATAGTGATGATGTGTGTGTAATAATGTGATCACAGGAGAAGGAAGGAGGGAGTAAAATAATTTGAACGGGTATGGTGCAAAAAGAAACTTGTAACACCTCGCAAATTTAAACGCGATTAATTATATTAATCACTTGCATTATTAGGCTAATTCCCTACTTGAGTGAATTCACAACACATTTTAGAGGTAAGTCTAGCATAGCCCAACTAGTTAGTACGCGTAGTATTACGTATTCGTAATTAGTTGTAATTACGTACAGAACACTCTGAAAACAAACGCGACAAAAATGTACGACTCTTGGTGAACAAAATTAGTTAATAAAACGAAATTATTAAATAATGTCGTAACAAATAAATATTTTGTAAAAAATATTTACTAATCATTTTATAACGCAAAAACGTCAATTCGTATAATTAAAATAAAACAAAGTTTGAAATTATAAAAATTTATTACTTTAGTTCCTAAAAAGATCCTAATTAAAAATAATAAATGTAAATTAAAAACATACTAGTTAAAATAAAATAACATTTAACGATCGGGTAAACAAACACGGAGTGCAAACACGGAGGCAGAAAGTGGAACAAAACCACCTTCCACCTCCCACTTTTCTTTCATTTTCTTTCATCTTTCTCTCTCTCATCTTTCTCTTTTCTCTCTACTACAACCACCACCAACCAAAAACTACCACAAATCACCACAAAACTACGTTAAAACGACACCGAATCACCATACTTCTTTGGAATAAAACTACCACGAGACCACGATCTATCTTTCCATCCTTTCGGATTTCAAATCCGACACTCGTAAGTTTCTGACAAATCCCGCAAATCTTTAGATTTCGAAGTTATAATTAATATTTCTTGTTTAATATACTTAGATTAACATGTTTTAGTGTTTTATGCATCCAAAAACGTCCAAAATCGCCCAAAAACTCGTTATTTTTGATCTGTTCGTTGAACAGGCGACTACGTCGCATTTTGCCCAAAAACAGTACTGCGACGTAGGCCTTTACGTCGCATAATCATCCCCACGTCGCAGATAGCGACGCAACCCGTTCCGTCGCATTAAATTGCGAACGTCGCCTATGCGACGCAACCCTTGACGTCGCAAAAACCTGAATGCGACGTAGACCCGTACGTCGCACCTTACGTCGCACAAGTCAGAACCCTAAAAACACACTTTAAAAAGTCAAAGTTACTGTAGAAAAGTCAAATTTTACTGTAGCAGTACTGTAGCAAATGAGATAATAACATTTTTGAACTATTGTTTCAAAACATCACCAACGAGTCGTATACATTTTCACAAACATCGAAATGCAACGTAAACATTTAAACGAACGATTTGGACGTGGCTTGATTGTACAAACACTAGCATGGATGATTAGTTTAGACATCCACATACTTATTAAATCTCGTACGTTTAGGACGTTAGGAGATTTCAGACTGTACTTGGGCTTAGGTTTGCTAGCACTCGCACAACTACTTAAACTCAACAGGTGAGTTCACAGCCCCTACTTTTACTGTTTTTAACTACTTTTGGGGTGGAAAACATAGTCAACTGCTTTACTGATTTACTGATTGCCATAACTGCTTTTACTATATGATTATTTATCATACTGTTTACTCGAACAATTAGAGTACTTGAACTGTTAAACTGTTATACAAGCTATCATATAACTACCTTTGGTACACTTATACAAAACTGCTTATAACTACGGTCAACTACTACAACTGTCCGTACGAATTGGTATTCCATACAAAAACTATTATCACTATGTGAAACTATTTTGGTATCTTACCGGAGAACGACCGGTACATATTGGTAACTTGTCGAAGAACGACCGACACTAACATGGTATCTTACCGGAGAACGACCGGTACTAACAGTGTATCTCGCCGGAGAACGACCGGTGCTAACTTGGTATCTTACCGGAGAACGACCGGTACATTTGGTAACTAGTCGGAGAACGACCGACTCAAACTTTAAAACTACTGGGGAACAACCAGCAACACGTTTTCAAACACATAATTTGGGTAACGTCCCAACGCAACTATTTTTGGGCAACATCCCACATGAACCGCATTTTGGGTAACGTCCCGACAAAGAACGAAACTTTTGGGCGAATAACCCACTAAACTTATACCTTGGATGACGTTCCACTAAACATTACTCGACTATTATGGCAATTACTATTTATGAACGTATTTGGTTCAACAACTATGACTACAAAACTTCAAACAACAACATACAACATTAAACCTGTGGATTCACTCAACCTAGTTGTTGACTTTTACTATGTTTTTCAGGGAATTAGCTGCGCATGTAAGAATCGCCAACACATGGAGAATTAGGCGACCCGTGAAGCTTTAGGATGCCAACATTTTTGGAAAAACATATGGATTTCTCCAGTATAACTGAAACTATTTTGTCATATTCTAGAAATCCACTTTTGTATACTTATTACTTTTAACTTGTACGATTCGATGAATCGTAAATCTTGTAATTAACATTTTGGCATCTTAATATATTATGTTCTGTTGTAATCATAAGCTCTGATACGTATGCACGCGTTATTATTGTGACACCCCAGTACTTAAACTAAACGCTTCCGCTAAACAAATTTGGGGGTGTTACAGATTGGTATCAGAGCCATTGGTTATAGCGAACTAGGAAACTTTAGGTGACATAGCGACCTAGAGACCTAGACTATAGCCATGGCTAGAACGTACATGCATACATACATTTGCATACATCTAAACTATCGCTACGATACCTCGATACGCGTGAACTATTCACCACCTTCGACTCGTTCATTGCACTCAGATCTCATGTGAACCGGATCGTGTTAAACGGTTGATGAAAAGAAGTATGTATTTAGCATCATATAATGACGCCTGGCCAACGTGATTATATTATCCTAAGTACATATGGGTGTTTCATAGTCGTAAGATACGTGATGGGAATCCGACAACTTTTCTTGAAACTCTAAAACTTGAAACATGTGAAACTTCATTCCTCACATATTTTTCATTGGCATTGACTTCTGCATCTTTTCATCGCAGAACGTTATCATGCCACCTAAAAGAAAGACCCGCAACAGTCGCCAAACAAACACACCTCCTGTCGTCGAAACAACCGAACAAATCATCGAACGCCGCGTGGCTGAAGCCATCGCACAATACGAGGCCAGCCGAAATCGTGAAAACCTGACCAACAATAGTGGAGCCACTCCAGTCATTAGCGAAACCCCGAACAATACCCAACAGGGGTGTTCATACAAAACATTTCAAGCCTGCAAACCCAACACCTTCACCGGGACTGAAGGGGCCATTGGCCTAGTCCACTGGATTGAGAAAACAAAGTCAGTGATCGACATCAGTGACTGCGCTGCTGACAAAATTGTGAAATACGCCACCTGCACTCTAGCCGACAAAGCGCTAACATGGTGGAACGCTCAGGTGCAAATCATGGGACGCCCAGCTGCTTACTCTATCTCATGGGAGACACTGAAACGAATGTTGATGGAGGAATTTTGCCCTCCCAACGAGATGCAAAAACTTGAAACCGAATTCTGGAACATACAAATGTTCGACGCTGACATTTCCGGTTACACAACTAGATTCCGGGAGCTTGCACGTCTTGTGCCCCACATGGTAACCCCCGAGAGCAAACGCATTGAGCGTTACAACAGGGGTTTGGCACCACAAATCTGAGGCATGGTTATGTCCTCCAAACCCGCCACTTTTAGGAGCGCAGTTGACCTGGCTCAAAGCTTAACCGACGACGCGGTCGAGATTGGAACCCTGAAAGCTATCACAGGGAAAACTGAACCTACCAGTACTGATGCGGGCGAATCTGGAACCCACAAATGGAACAGCGAGGGTAACGACCGTCAGGGTCAACAAAACAGAAACCCGGGAAACACCCGAGCCTACGCTGCAATCAACAACCCTGGACCCAAAACCTACCTTGGTAACAAACCGAGGTGTGACAAGTGCGGGAGACACCACGATGGTGATTGTACATTTTGTCAAAACTGCAGACGTCCCGGTCACTTAGCACAGAACTGTAGGACAAACCTACCTCCTCAAGCCGCTCCCGAGGGACAAAACACCGGCTGCTTTAGGTGTGGTGATCCTGGACATCACCGAAACCAATGCCAACAACCGAACAACCCCGGGAACAACAATCAGAACAACAACAACCGCATCGCTAACAAAGGCTACGTCCCAAGCCGCGCATACATTCTCCGTGCACCGGAAACGGTTGCAGATCTCAACTAGCACGGTACGTTTTAGCGACTATTGCTACAATTTAACATACGTTTTATTCGAATGCCTATTCGAACACAACACTTGGTAAACTCTGACCACGAAACGAAACACACAACATATTGAACTATGCCGCTAGCACACTTAAACTGATTAAACTTCTATGGCAACAATTGAACGCCACAAAAACTATTACTATTGTTAACAACATGACTTATCGGAGAACATACGCGCGGACGATCCAACTTGATTTAAATCTCGGGACGAGATTTCTCTAACATGGGGAGAATGTAACACCTCGCAAATTTAAACGCGATTAATTATATTAATCACTTGCATTATTAGGCTAATTCCCTACTTGAGTGAATTCACAACACATTTTAGAGGTAAGTCTAGCATAGCCCAACTAGTTAGTACGCGTAGTATTACGTATTCGTAATTAGTTGTAATTACGTACAGAACACTCTGAAAACAAACGCGACAAAAATGTACGACTTTTGGTGAACAAAATTAGTTAATAAAATGAAATTATTAAATAATGTCGTAACAAATAAATATTTTGTTAAAAATATTTATTAATCATTTTATAACGCAAAAACGTCAATTCGTATAATTAAAATAAAACAAAGTTTGAAATTATAAAAATTTATTACTTTAGTTCCTAAAAAGATCCTAATTAAAAATAATAAATGTAAATTAAAAACATACTAGTTAAAATAAAATAACATTTAACGATCGGGTAAACAAACACGGAGTGCAAACACGGAGGCAGAAAGTGGAACAAAACCACCTTCCACCTCCCACTTTTCTTTCATTTTCTTTCATCTTTCTCTCTCTCATCTTTCTCTTTTCTCTCTACTACAACCACCACCAACCAAAAACTACCACAAATCACCACAAAACTACATTAAAACGACACCGAATCACCATACTTCTTTGGAATAAAACTACCACGAGACCACGATCTATCTTTCCATCCTTTCGGATTTCAAATCCGACACTCGTAAGTTTCTGACAAATCCCGCAAATCTTTAGATTTCGAAGTTATAATTAATATTTCTTGTTTAATATACTTAGATTAACATGTTTTAGTGTTTTATGCATCCAAAAACGTCCAAAATCGCCCAAAAACTCGTTATTTTTGATCTGTTCGTTGAACAGGCGACTACGTCGCATTTTGCCCAAAAACAGTACTGCGACGTAGGCCTTTACGTCGCATAATCATCCCCACGTCGCAGATAGCGACGCAACCCGTTCCGTCGCATTAAATTGCGAACGTCGCCTATGCGACGCAACCCTTGACGTCGCAAAAACCTGAATGCGACGTAGACCCGTACGTCGCACCTTACGTCGCACAAGTCAGAACCCTAAAAACACACTTTAAAAAGTCAAAGTTACTGTAGAAAAGTCAAATTTTACTGTAGCAGTACTGTAGCAAATGAGATAATAACATTTTTGAACTATTGTTTCAAAACATCACCAACGAGTCGTATACATTTTCACAAACATCGAAATGCAACGTAAACATTTAAACGAACGATTTGGACGTGGCTTGATTGTACAAACACTAGCATGGATGATTAGTTTAGACATCCACATACTTATTAAATCTCGTACGTTTAGGACGTTAGGAGATTTCAGACTGTACTTGGGCTTAGGTTTGCTAGCACTCGCACAACTACTTAAACTCAACAGGTGAGTTCACAGCCCCTACTTTTACTGTTTTTAACTACTTTTGGGGTGGAAAACATAGTCAACTGCTTTACTGATTTACTGATTGCCATAACTGCTTTTACTATATGATTATTTATCATACTGTTTACTCGAACAATTAGAGTACTTGAACTGTTAAACTGTTATACAAGCTATCATATAACTACCTTTGGTACACTTATACAAAACTGCTTATAACTACGGTCAACTACTACAACTGTCCGTACGAATTGGTATTCCATACAAAAACTATTATCACTATGTGAAACTATTTTGGTATCTTACCGGAGAACGACCGGTACATATTGGTAACTTGTCGGAGAACGACCGACACTAACATGGTATCTTACCGGAGAACGACCGGTACTAACAGTGTATCTCGCCGGAGAACGACCGGTGCTAACTTGGTATCTTACCGGAGAACGACCGGTACATTTGGTAACTAGTCGGAGAACGACCGACTCAAACTTTAAAACTACCGGGGAACAACCAGCAACACGTTTTCAAACACATAATTTGGGTAACGTCCCAACGCAACTATTTTTGGGCAACATCCCACATGAACCGCATTTTGGGTAACGTCCCGACAAAGAACGAAACTTTTGGGCGAATAACCCACTAAACTTATACCTTGGATGACGTTCCACTAAACATTACTCGACTATTATGGCAATTACTATTTATGAACGTATTTGGTTCAACAACTATGACTACAAAACTTCAAACAACAACATACAACATTAAACCTGTGGATTCACTCAACCTAGTTGTTGACTTTTACTATGTTTTTCAGGGAATTAGCTGCGCATGTAAGAATCGCCAACACATGGAGAATTAGGCGACCCGTGAAGCTTTAGGATGCCAACATTTTTGGAAAAACATATGGATTTCTCCAGTATAACTGAAACTATTTTGTCATATTCTAGAAATCCACTTTTGTATACTTATTACTTTTAACTTGTACGATTCGATGAATCGTAAATCTTGTAATTAACATTTTGGCATCTTAATATATTATGTTCTGTTGTAATCATAAGCTCTGATACGTATGCACGCGTTATTATTGTGACACCCCAGTACTTAAACTAAACGCTTCCGCTAAACAAATTTGGGGGTGTTACAAAACTGGTCTCCTGCATTATTGAAGTTAGGTGCCAAATTTTGGCACCTCAATTTCGAGTACGGGTATAATTTTAGCAATATAAAAATTAACAATTTATATTTTTATTTTGTAGGTGTTCTCCTGCTTCGTTATTTATAGTCAGTATAATGATGTTATCATTATTTTAATTAGTTGTACAATTTTGTACATTTTCCTGCGCATAACTATTTGAGCGCAAAAATTTCAGTTAATTTAGGATTTCATATTTTGAGGTAATGTTCTAACTTCCTCCAAACGAATGAGAAAATTTGTATTTTTATGATTCGACCTTTTATGAGCATTTTAGAATTGTTTCTGTTCGTGTTATAATACGTTTTATGTTAAACGTATATTTAGACCATTTTACCTATTCGTTATAGATATATAAATACTCGTAATTAATAATTACATTATTAATTATTTTTGTGTCACGAAACTTTTGTTAATTATTTTTGTCGGGTTCGTTCCGATATATTTGTACACAACTTTTAATACTTACGTATTACATATTACTTTTTGTTTTAAAAGTACTGGGCTTGCTAGGCTTACATCACATCAAATAGTTTTGTTAAAACTTAATCAGGAAATTAGCGTAAGAATGCACATGCTTAAATGTTAATTAATACCTAATTTGAAGAGTTGTCACACAATCCAAGGATACGGTGAACAAGGAACTTCACTTCTAACCAATGTTTTTAAAACCGAAAACCGGATCGACTCGGTGAGGCCTCCGGTTCCGGTTGAACCAGTCTAACCGGTTTGTCCGAACCGCCCCAAAACCGGCCCACGTCACCGATTTAAAAAAAAAAAATTAAAATCCCGGTTTGACGGGTCCGGTTCCCGGTTGGACCGCCCGGTTTTGACCGAACCGCCCGGTTCGTTGATTGGTCAAACATTGGTCAAAACCGATTTTCACCCAACCGGAAACCTCAAAAATCCCGGTTGAACCGGTCGGACCGGACCGAGTCAACCGGTTTTCAAAACATTAATTCTAACCAGAATTTTGAACGGTTTATATATATATATAGTAAGGGGATCTAAAAAGAAGAAAAATTTTAGGGAGAAGAGGGAGAAGCAATCCTAGCCAATCATTATAGTTTTAGGTCAAAGGGTATTGTTGTCATTTGTTATTTAATTAATAAATTAAATGATTTGTAATTTAAATTGATGATCATGGGCGGTTATTGATTTCCCACATTTTAGGAAATTATTAACAAAAATATTCACAGAGTATATTGAAGATAGAGCCTCACTTTCCGTTTTTATTTGCTGAGTCATTTGTTTTTTTTTAGAGATCGGCACACTTCAAAATGTTTTGTTATTTTTTTTATATTGGATCGATTCTTTGTGATTTGCGTTACATTTTTCACATAGCACTACGAAGAATTCAATCATACTTAAAACTACATTCTTAAAAAGACATTCAGCTATGTTATTAGCTTAAACACAAAAATAAATCAAATGTTTAACTACAAATTTACGTTGTGCATATTGTATTTATTTTCCAAACGCCGCCAACCTTTCTTCTCTTATCTTGTCTGTTGTCTTTTCTACCAACTTCTTAAAGTCCATGGGAAGTTTATCATGCTCCTTTGATTCAAATTCGACTTTAAAGGCCAGAGTGTTCAACCCGGACAACAAAATCTTTGATGCGTCTTTCTTTCGAAGATCATATAGCTGCACCTGCTGCCTGTTATTCTCCGTGCTAAGGCCCGCATCAAAGTTGGTTGCTCTCTTGAACATCTCCATGTGGCGCATTAAAAAAAGGCCACAGTCTATCCCATTGAAAGTTGTTTGCCACGACAATCTCAGTCTACATGGAACAAATCGTCGTAGAGTTTTAACCATAAGGTGCCGCTTGGTTTCTAAGTATGCACAAAACCGTTCCCGCTGCAATTTAAAAAAAAAAACACAATGAGTGAGTCAATAACACTAACGTTTCCAGCTTAAATAAGTGTGATTCAGCTGCACCATACATTGATCCAGATAATATGATTCAGCAGTAAGTATAGTATGATTCAGCAGTAAGTAAACAATGATTCAGCGTTAAATATATTACGATTCAGCTGTAAGTATACAATGATTCAGCATTACTTATACTACGATTCAGCATTATCATTCCATGTTTGAACATTATAAATCTATTATTCAGCTTATCTAAATTCATTTTTACCACACCTTACCTATACAATTAACTTTCTAAACCAAACTACTATTATGCACATATATTGCCTTTACACATTTTCTATTGTCTATACACATTATAATAACAACTAAGGGCTTAGTACTTCTTACCAAATTTTCATGTAATTTTTTATAATAATACTTAGCCACGTCAGCATTCACCAAATTGTCGAGTACAAAAATATGCCCGGGATCTAGAAAAAAGATTAATGTCAACCAACTTATAATGTACTGCTACCCTAATATTAAACCATGAATCACAACATGCTGTTGACAATAAACTATTTTTCATAAGCTATTTTGTACCATACTGTTTCGAAGATAATAGTCGGTTCACATACAATGATTCACAACTTTGTACCACACTTTATATAAGCTAATTTGTACCACACTGATTCAGCAATACAATTTTAGTATACACATACAACTAAAGAACAACTGTAAAGGCTTATCTTGCAGGTTAGATTGATTCAGCAGAAATGTTTTATCCATCAATGTTATTCACTAGCAAACACTAAACGTGAATATTAAGTACACATCCAAACAAGTCGAACATCCAACTAAACAAACATGGATTCAATAACTTAAATTTTAGATGAACCATAACACTGTTCACGCAAAGGCCATGCTTATTTATGTTGCATCTTTGGACATCAACAGGGAAAGTTCAATTTGCATTGGGATCAAGTGTCGAATTTACAATTTAACTTGTTCCAAACTAGCTGTTACAAGTGATGTAGAAAACAGCCATCGAAATCAACTCGGAAGTCAGCCTAAACAAACACTGATTCAATAACGCAAATATATGATTCATTACAACACTTTTCACGCAAAGGACATGCTTATTAAGATTGAATGTCATTTACCAAACTACAAAATACCCCCAAATAATCACAGTGGTTCACTCTATAAAAACACAAAATCAATGTGTTACGAAATCATAAAACAGTCAACTAACATAAGTGAATAATCAGAAGTTACCTTTCACATTCGATTTCTTCAATTTTCGTGTTTTTACCATCTTGCTTCAGAAAACCAACAACAAAAAACGCTATGCTTTGATTCGTTTTAGTGTTTGCTCTCCGTTCGAAAAAACCCGACAAAATAATCAGTTTCAATGGGGTTAGCGATTGAAGAAGCACAATTAGGGTTAATGTTTTGTGTCGATGGGGACGGAGAAGAAAGTGCAGAATTTTGATCGCCAATTTCAATGAAAACCAATCGGAAGTTATTCCAAACATTTATTTGATATTGTTTCCCTTTTTAATTTGCACCGAATGGACCATAATGCCCCCACCCCCCTAAAAATACCATATGAAAATTAGAATTTTGCTTTGACTGATCTGCGCCGTTGAATCACTCATCTAATGTACAGGAATCCTTCTCCCCTTTCTCCACTTAAAAATCCTTCTCCATTGATCTCAATCCTATATATATATATATTTTTTATTATGATATAGTAGGGTAATTTTCAATGCTAAAATATGACGTAATCACACTGAAATGCCCTAAAGTAGAGTCATGAATAATGTTACAAACAATGATGTAACTTGTTGCACTAAATATACCCTAATTTAGCCATTTAGTGCAAGTATTGATTAACTATAGTTTGTACAAATTTTACACCACATAGTATAATCAAGTATTTTGGTGCCCGAAATCCCAAATTGTACTGTATAACTTTGATGGTTTAATTCGATACTGTATACTCTAGAGATTCTATAGTTAACTTCTTTAATTAAATACTCCTTCCGTCACAGTTTTATGATTCTCCACTAACATTACTTATCACCAATCAAATAACATATATATTCACTAAAGTCTTTTTCAATTGATTGAAACATGGAAGTAAATACATTTTTGGGACCACCCAAAATGGGAGTTGATAAATACAACACATAAATTATTTCCTACACCAAACTGTACAACATAAAAAGCTTACAGTACAAGTATATCATAATATAGTTTTGATGTATGAATCATATTATTTGTTGTATCTATCACCTCCCACCCAAAATAGTAAGGAAGACACTTGGAGTCGAACGGAGAGACTAGGTAGTACCAGTTACCTTTGGTAAATTTATTGATAAACTAATGTAAGTTATGTAACTCAGTTATGTATAACCAACGGAATTGTGATTCGGCGTGAGTCATCTTATCACCTTTTTTTTCAAATCACTTTTCACCACTTTTATCTCACTATCAACCTCTTAGGTCTATCTCCAATCATTTCCATTTCTCCATCTTCAAATATACAGAAAAAACATCTTTTTAGAATAATCTTTTTCCAAAAAATTTCTCCTCCAAACCATTCTGCTCCAAAATTGCAACTCCAAAAAATTTTATACTAAAATATCATAACTTTTACAATAACTTGATTATTTAATAAGAAAAAAGATAGACATTATAATATTTCATCAAGTGAATAATTGATATTATATATGCTTAGTTTAAATAAAGTTTTTAATATTTAAATGTGCATGTATAATATTTTTCATGTAAGCTAGATGTCGATAAATATAATTAACAACGAAAATTTAGAACAAATAACAAACGTTACATTATACTAAAACATTATCTTCTATCCCTAAATTACCATATCGATCCCATAAATGTTCGATAAGTACCTTTCGAAGTTCAAAGTGTGCATCTTTATCTCTAATTTGCTTACGTCTAGCAAGAAAATCCGAAACTTTAAGGTTATCATCTTTAACCATTTCGACTTCGGGTATTGGAGCTTCCTTCCATTGTGATAAAAGCAAAGAAGTTGGAGGTGAAACAACTGAAAGAAGAAAACAATATTCTATACACGGACCCAATTTCTATCATTGATCTAGTGGTACGCGAGACTTTAAGAATTGAACAAGCAAGAATTATGGCAAAACGAGAACAACAAAAACATCAAGGAGTTGGCTTATTGGATGATTTAAGTCAATTTTTTGATACATAAGGAAATGACGGTTATGTTCCTCGATTTTAGTTTTTCTACATTTAATCGTACTTTAATCTAGTTGTAGACTTTTAATGTAATGTTGGAATATTATATTCTCTTTATAATTATTTGCGTTTGCTATGTATTTAGATATAACACTATTATATAATATGTTATTATCAGGGGCGGAGTTAGGATTTAGAAGTAAGGGGGCAAAAAAAAATTAAAATTATTTGTTCATGTTTTAGGGGGGTAAAACTTATGAAATATCGTAAATACCCTTAAAATTTTTTTCTTTTTTACATGTTTTGAGAATTCTGGGAGGGGGGCAGCTGCCCCCCATGCCCCCCTCTACCTCCGCACCTGGTTATTATTTATATTTACCAGTGACTAATAGTAATACATATTATATATAAGTATATAAATATATAAATATTACTCCTATTAAGTTCATTAAAATGATAAAGTGGTTTTGGAGGAATGGTTAGATTTCTGTTAGATTTCTTCAAATATGGAGGAAAATTTCATTTCTTCAAAAATTTTATCCATATTTGAAGTATCCATTGGAGTATGTTTTTTCCAAATATTCTTCTCTAAATCTCCTAATTTGAAGGAAAAGGTGTTATACGCCATTTGCACCACCATTGATATGCATTTTATTAGATTTAAAAAATGCATTTCATTAAATCTTTCTTGCGTCGGTTTAAATCTTGTCGCTTCTTATCTTTTGTCTATATTACATTAGCAAGATAATCCATTTTTTCAGTAGTTTGTGCCGTTACCCAAAAAGTACATTCAAAACCCGTCTAACTAATGAGATCGTTAAACAGAGGGGCTTGATTGAGAATGTTTTGAGAAAAGAGAAAACATAATCTAGAAAAAGAATTGATAGCTTATAATTCTTTTTGTACCAATTATCATTTTACCGATCAACTTAATTTTTGAAAAAAAAAAGTAGCCCCGTAAATTAAGGGGTATTAAAAAAAAATAGAAAAGTTGCTTGGCCTTGCCACCGGGCGATGAGGCACCCAGTCACCCACTTTGGGATGGCGAGACATGCCGATCGACATAAATGCCAACGTCAATGTCAATGCCAACGCCGATACCACACGATACTCTATAGCTATTACAACCGTTAATATTACTTATGCTTAACAAATATCATTAAACTAAACATACACATACATTAACTAAATTGTACCATAAAAATGCTAAAACGGAAACAAACAAGACGGTAAAAAGAACGAAGATCTTTCCTTGATTAAAAATCATTGTAAAACTTTCCGTGTACAAAAAAAAAAAAAATCCAGTCTCCTAAGCCCTAGAGATACTCCATCTCTACCAACTTGACACGTGGCATCAGACACTCTCCTTCCCTTTTTATTTACACACACAAAATATATATTTTCCTTTATTATTTCCTCCTCTTCTCCAAGCAACAACACAACTCATCTTTCTCTCTCTCATAATCTCTTCATTCCTCAATCTTTCACTTTAAATCCCATCTTACATTCACTCAAATCAATCAATATATTAATTAATTATTAAATCCTCATTATTGTTCAGTAATAATAATTCCCATCTGGATTTTCATTGTTTTCTCTCAAGATTCATGTATATCAAGAAACAGAGTATGTACGGCGGCGGCGGTGGTGGCTGTAGATTTTCAATTCCGGCGATAGAAGATGTTGAACTTGTTGAAATTTTACTCACCTTACCGAAATTGATATCAAAGTCGGAATTTTTAAGTCGATATAAGTTCGAATGGGGTAGAACAAAGAAAAGATCTGTATTGGTATCGAAACAGGAATCATCACCGTTAACTCACCGTAAAAGTGATGACAACTCACCGGCGGCGGCGCAAGAAGCAGATAAAAGTCCTTCAACTCCGTTGTGTTTTTTGCCTAGTGGTAGTGGAAGCGACGGTGACTATAAAAGTAAACAATTATTGTCTATCAAGAAAACATTAAAAAGAAAGGTATTTTTTTTTTTTTTTTTGATGAATGAATAATTCAGTAAAAAGTTTGAGATTTGACTTATGGGTTTTGTTTTGTGTATGATTATCTCATCTGGGTTTGGTTTAGATTGTATAATGATTAACATTTTTAATGATTCTTGATTTGTATCTAATTCTCTTTGTGTTCTTGTTAATTTTGATGTGCTTTTACTATTTTAATTTCATTCAATTCCTTGAATTGTATCTGATTTTCGCATTTGGGTATTAGAATACAGCTGTTATAGTTATCATCTATTGATTTGTAACATTATTTTTCTTGAATTTCTTGATTATTATAATGTTATTATTATTATTATCTTATATTTTTAATTCAAGATTGTTTATTGTTTATTGATTTGATGTTTTCTTACTATTTATTCACAGGCGACTGATGATTTAATGGAGAGATACAATAAAATGCAACAAGAAAGAGAAATTTTAGCAATGGTATGCAATAATCTCATTGACTTACTTTGACTTTATTTTAATTTTCTTGAAATCTTGTTTTGGTCCTAATTTTAATTAATTAATTGTTTGAATTAAACAGAATATAAAAGCCATGAAAATTCGTCATCAAGAACTTACATCTCAAAATCTGGAGTTAAAAGCAAAAAGACAAGAGGTATATAAATATAATCCTCAAATTCTATTTAATCCTCATTTTTTTCTCTATAATTTAAAATAATTATTTAAATTACAATTTAATTACAGATAAATTATCCAAGAAATATAGTAGAAGATTTCCAATTATGGGGTAAATCTATGAAACTAAGTGTTGATCAACAACATTGTTATCAACAACAAATTCCCATGTTTGCACCACAGCAACAACAACATTGGATGATAGATCCCAATCTAGTAACAGTGTCATGTTCCGTTGGAAGTAGATTTGGATTGTTGAATCATATTAATCCACGTAGCAATAAGATTCATGGAGAGACTTATGATTTCATGGCTTCATCTCAACCGTTGGATCAAAGTAAATACTTGATGATGGATAATGATGTAAGGGTCAGGACAGCTGCAGCAGCAGCTGCTAGAAAGAGAAGGATTATGAGGATTAAAGAGAACAAGAACAACTCTTTGTTGGGCATCAAAGTAGCAAGAGGGTGTAGATGATGATGGTAGGGTTGACTTTTGTTGGTCAACCTTGATACGAGGGGTAGTTTGGTAATTTTGTAATCTTAAAGATGTTTAACGACTTTTTGCCTATTTTTTCGGATTGAGGTTTGGCCGGTTGAGGTTTTGTAATGATCCTGTGGTGAATTCATTCTTAGTTAAAAAAAACATTTTTGCTAAACACAATTTTGCCTGCATATGTTTCGGTATCTATATACTCATGTATAAACCAGTTCATACTTCTATTTTAAGCAAATTTTAAAAATAATTTTTAAAACTTAACATTTATTTACAGAATTTTTTTATTTCCAATAATTTTACTAAAATTTGACATCATACTCACTTTGTCTATCATTAAACATAATTTCTAACACTTTAAAGTAGTTAAACGGTTGTATTATGGTGATCGACTCATTTTCATTATCAATTTATTTGAAAATAATATAATGACATACTACTGTCATGATTTTTACTATTAAAAAATTACTTTCAGTCGTATTGCACGGGTTTTTTGCTAGGTACACAAAGTACAGTGGTTGAGAAGCTTATTATAGGATATGGCTAGGGAAGTCCTAAGCAAAATCTACAACAAAAACACTACCCAATCCCTTTGAGGGCGGGGTATGAGAGGTCCTAACCAAAAACATGATCTTAAATACGGAGTATAATATAAGAAACACCTCTATTTTAAAATAAATTTTAAAATAACACCCCTCAAATTTCCGAATTTTAATAAAATGGAAGTCTCTATGATGCATGATTCAAATAAGTTGAGTATATACTCCGTAGTTTTTAGATAAGTTTAAAGTTAATATTTTTATTTTTAAGTAATTGACAACTCTTAACTATTAGAACATTCTTATATGCTAATAATATATTTAGTAATGATGTGATTTTTTCTTCCTTTTATCAACCTTTTATTTTATAGGATTCTTTTCGTCAACTAAACAACCTATATTATTTGGGAATCGATATATGACTATCGATTAGATGGCTTAACATAAAGATACAACTATAAATAAATTAGTTTCAGTAAAAATTAAAATCTAAGATAAAATGTTAAAATTTTATTATATACATACTTATAAAAAGTAAATAAAGGTTTGACGGCTTTCGTGTAAACACGGATTTGAAAGTTAGTTTTTATCTATAAGAATTTACTACGTAGTACTTTTTGAAGACACGTTGAAACGTGGAGTAATTTCCATTAATGGACCAACTAGATTCTTGGATTTGGATAAGGTCATTGGACTTGGAGTTAGATAAGCCCATTGGACTTGTATTTGTATAGCTTATTATGCAACAATAGTTCTTTACAAAGTAGCTCTACATAAAGAAGTGTTAAACCCAAATTATATATTTATTCTTGTTTGTGTTACACATATAACGTAGTCGTGAACAAAACCGGGTTTCGGGCCTACCCGACCCGTACCCGGAACCCGAACCGGGTTTTAGTCAAAGGGAGAAAAACCGGTTTGTTGACCTACCCGACCCGACCCGAACCGGGTTTTTGACCCACGAATACCGGTTTTTAAACCGGGTTTTTCCGGGTTTTATACCGGGGTTTCCAACCCGACCCGCTTCCTACCCGGTCCCAACCCGATTGTGAGATCCGAAAACCCAAACCGGTTCCGTACCCGGCGGGTACGAAAAAAACCCGAACCGGGTTCAAAAAAACCGGTTTTTTCCGGGTTCGGTTCCGGGTTTTTTTTCGGGTTCGGTTCCGGGTTCGGGTTTTTTGTTCATGCCTAATATAACGTATATATAATTTAAGTTAGTTAAACATCAAGTATTTTAAAAATGTAAGTATGAAAATGTACATGGATGAGTGTATATGATGCTATGACATAATATCTTAAGCAATTTCCCATATATATGGCTACCGGGTAGTGTAACCGCCGCGCTTTGACTTGCAATCTGAGCCGTTAGATCTAGTTGACTTGTAATCTGGACCGTCTAATAAAGTGGTTTCGGTTATTTTTGAAGGCGGTTTATTTTTTGATGCGGTTATCTTTTGGCAGGAGCCTCTTCCAACCGCCCACGTTCTCCAACAATCTCGGGCGCCAAATATCAAATTACATAGATTTATTTTAATTCAATTATTGCTCTTACAATCAAATATTCAAATTGACGTCAATTAACATCAGGTTTCTTGCTTCACTTCATATTATATATCTAATATATGATATTTGAATGCAGGGACTCATATTTGATTTTACTATTACAAATAAGAAATAATACAGTATCATACATGTTTAATTTATTCAATTTGTAATGTTTTATCTGAATCTATATGAAGTTGATGTTTTTTTATGCCCGATAACTGTTTGATGAAATGCGCGCTTATGAAACAATTGCTCTCTGAGCTTTAATTGTCTCATTACCAGCAACCCAGAGAGATGCTCGAGATTCTTTACTAAATGGATGCCTTTACAGAGAATGGTCTTGGTTGATAGTTTATATATATATATATATATATATATATATATATATATATATATATATATATATATAATTTTGGATCATTTACTCAATATTTTCTTATTGAGTACTCGCATTGTTTCTTTTGCAGATGTTAGAATTCGTCCCAGGCTGATCTTTGCAATCGAGGAACGCAGGAACAGTATGCAACAATCCCATGTGTTCAAACTGAAACTGGTAACGTTTTAGTACATGTTCAAACAGGCTGGTCATGATAGGACCTATGTTATTACAACAATGATGTTATAATTTTTCCCCTAATAAATACAAGACGTTATTCATTAAGAATACAGTTGAGGCAAATAGGATTCTACTACGAGTGTCCATATGAGGGGCTTGTGTGGCGGGTAACCACAAAAGTTTGTGAAGGCCTATTAGCTTGCACATTCAATATTTCGACTCATGTATACATAAAATTGACATTATATGCGTGAATTTAGTAATTGCTCATTTGTATATATATATGCCGTTATCTTAAGTACACCCCTTTAGTTATGCTACATTATTTGACTGTTATTTCTGGACTCAAGTTTATGTTGTATTAATTGGAGATAACGTTTTTGTTTGATGATATAGAGTCGGTTCTAAATCAATATCCATTTTGGAAACTTGCAACATTTCAGAATATTAGAGATTAGTGGTAATTCTCACCCACAATCTTCATGGTTCAGGAAAACAATCATTAATGTTCTTTGTGATATTAGTTTGTAAACAACATTTCACTCTAATCGTAAACACGATAACAATGCATTTTTCATGGACCTTTGTAAATCTTGTGGAATTAATTCACCTAGAGTAATTGATGCGCCCCCAGCGGTCGGTAAGGATTTTACCCTCGTCGTTGAACCGGCTGCCGGAGGCGGGCATCAGTGGGTGTTTTAAATTTGTAATTGTGGGGCCTAAGTTTTCCCTAACAATGCTAATCCTAAGGGTAAGCAAGTGGTAGGTATGACTTAGAGTCTTTCTTCAAACCGACTGAATTGAAACTGAGACGTGGTAGATGAGGGCTTTCAAACTAGTGAAGGGTTTATAAAATAGTGGGGAAGTTTTTAGTTTTTATATTAACTAACTTAGGCAAGCAAATAAATAAAAGCGAAATAAAAATAAAACGTAATGCAGATAAAATAAAGATAGTGTTTGCTGAGATTTCGTTAATTAAGTTATGGGATGATATTTGGAGAAACTGTTTTGAAAGATATTAGTTAATTATCATTCTTGAATACTCGTGATGTAAACACTAGATTCTCTACTAATTAAAAATCCATTAGCATGTCACACCGGAAGCTAGGTTATGGTACCATTACAAGGTATTTAGAATAATAAGCAAAATCTTAATTATGGTTTAATAATACTTTCATATGAACGGGAACAAAATCTTAAGGTACTAGACATAACTGAATCATATAACGATTCCTCGTCATCCTAACAGATTCGTATATTTAAAAAGTTCATTTAAGACTTTAAACCAGCCCTTGCTTAAGACTACCCAATAAATCCCCTAATTATCCACAGCGTTCCTCACTTAAAGTGGTTCCGCCGCTTCAAACCTTGGCCATGCCTTGTCCTACGATAATCCCCCATGTAGCCTTGCGGTTCCATAGTTTCATACCTTTGACAAATTATATTGACACAGATGACTGACTACCTTTTAATTGGACGTCGTTTAAAAGGTGTTGTAATCAAGTTTATTGGTGGAAAGGCGATAGATTAATTTGAAGTTTAAAAGTCTATTTAGAAAGGTTAATTAAACTAGGTTTCTGATTTTATATATTAGTCCGTAATATAACTACATTCGGTCGTTACACAGCTTCCACGTATTTGTACTACACCTAACGTGTTTCCAACGCTATACTGCATAACAGTCGAATAGTGGCCGTCATATTACTTCGTAATATTATACCGTTTCGTAATATGACTACCTTCGGTCGTTCCTCGACTTCCATACATTTGTACTCCACCTTGAAGTGTTTCCAGTACTATATCGAGTAACAGTCGAATAGGGGCCGTCATATTATTTCACGATAATTAAGACCATTTATATTTTACTACTATGATGATCCTAAGGCAACAAGCAAACAAGAACATGCAATAAGATGATCAAAGCAATACTTCCGATCTTTAATATTTAATTATAAATCGTCCCATAATTAACTAACTACACCGCAAACAAACACAACAAGTATACTACTCTCTAATCATGGCAATAACTAAATCTAGCATAATCAATAAAAACGTAATTAATTAAGATAGATAAGGATAGAAAGAACCAGGATTAAATGCGAGAGAGAATAGACTTGGATTAATTGACACAATTCCGAGCATACACCGAAGATTACATTGCGTTCCGCACTTTCCTTCTATTCTAAACAAGCTCCTAAACTAGCCTAAAACTAATTTTTAGTAAGAAAATAGAAAGAAAGTAGAAACAATATCTTAAGAGAAGTATATTGTTCTATGAATGGTGTGTGTAAAAATGAAGGCTTATGGCCTCTATTTATAGGTGAAATTCGGCTCACGTTAGCATCTTGAGGAGCACTTTAGCAAAAGGTGGAAAAGGTGGTGGCACCGGGTACGTGAAGGTGGTGGCACGAGGTACGTAAAGTTGCGTAAAGGTCTAGCACGAGGTACGTAAAGTTGCGTAAAGGTCTAGCACCGGGTACACGCAAGGACCAAAAAACGCAAATAGGATGGGTGGCAGCCAGGGGTCGGATGGGTGGCAGCCACCCGTCCCGGTTCGCATTCTTTCGTTTGTTTCTTGTTTCGCGCGTATCTTCTTCGTTATGCGTCCGTTTTTGTCGATTCTTTTTTTGTTGGATTCGTTTTTCAAAAACGAAGAATTTGAAGGAAAGAAATCCCAAAAATATGTCTCCCATCTTTGGATGTCTCGTACGAATCGTTTGGATCTTCCGGCGTACGTAGAATCTTCATTCTTCGTCTGTTTTTGTTGATTCTTTTTCTGTTGGATTCATAATTTGAAAACGAACATCTTGGATGAGATGGATGTTGGTGATGGGCACTTTTGTCTTGAAATCTCATTTTGATGCATTGAATCTTCAAACGTGCGTGGAATCTTTGTTTTACGTCCGTTCTGCTTGATTTTTATCGTGCAACCTTGTTTTGACCATCTTGGCATAATATCATTGATTTGTACTGTTTTTGGGTTTAAAATGCCAAGAATCGTTTCAGAATGAGAGGGATATCGGTAGTAAAAACGTGACTTTTTACGCGATATCAAGTATCCCACACTTAGAACTTTGCTTGTCCTTAAGCAAACTCGAATTTCAAGCATGGTTAAAAGTAAGCAGATAATGAAATATTTTAAGGCGGAACTTTTTACTAAAGGGGTTTTGGAAAAATAAAATATTCGTTCTTTTGAGAAAGTAAGGTTATAATCTTTAGAAGCACGCTTTTGATTTTTGATCTTGGATACATGACTAGGCGATCCTCTCCAGGTGGTCACTCAACTCACTCAAAGTGTTTAGGGTTTCCTATTCTAATATTATCAATCACTCAGAACGCCAGTCATGTATCGTTTATCGTCATAGGCTTGATCGAGAATCAAATCGTTACCTTTTAAGTGAGCGTGAAGTCAATCTAGCAACAATCATTCTAGGATGGGTGATGTAAGCTTTTTGGAGTTGAGTGTTGGTGATATGAGATGTGAGAGGGGGTTGTGTTGGTAATATATTTTTTTGTGAAGAGGAAAGCTGGAATTGACGCCCTTTTCTCGTGATTTTTGGTAGGAGTCTTTTTCTCCATTCGACTTTCTTTTCTTCGAATTCTTTTCTTTTGAAATTTTTTTTTTCGACGTTATATCCTTGTAGCTTCTCTTCTTTCATCTTTGGAACTTTCTATGAAGTTTGAGGGATGCTTTCGAGAGGGTAGGAATAAATTGTTTTCATTTTTTTGGGTGTAAGGATGGGTTTAAGAATGATGTGATTCGATCTCCTTTTTACTCACCAGTTCGGATTCGAAATGCATAACAAGAGCAAGTTCTGATTCTAAACGCATACATCGGCACACTCAAGAATCAAAAAAGTGAAGCATTAGAGTTGAATGCTTTATATGGCTCAAGATACCTCACGAATCGAAAATTGGGTTGTTGTGTGTCTAGTCATGCGATGCTCTTTATGGGATTACTAAACTAATTTTTCAAAGGAATTCATATTTTATTTATCCTTCTTCCCCAAAGTAAATCATTCTTTGTCTAAAATTTTCATTTTCAACATATTTTTAACTCAATTTTGAAAATTTTGTTTACTTTTTGGAGAAGGATGGTCCAAAGAGCAACGAGCTTAGAATCAAGCATATACCATTATCCATTTTACAGTAGTGTAACTACTGCTATCCCACACTTAAAGGAACATTGTCCTCGATGTTATTCTAAGTTCTGACTGGGGTAAAAATCCCACACTTAGGAATTTAAACATCTAAGACGTATTCATTTAGCGGTGTGTTTTGGGTTTGAATCCCACACTTAGTGATAAGCATATTGGATATGGTATATTTATAACGAAGGAAAGAGAATGGTAAAGAAGTACTCCCCAATATTTGCAGTACTCCATGGTATGTGTTTGCCGAACTTCATCTTGCCGGGTTCACTCTTGATCAAGTCTTCTTGTGATTGGTCTCGTAGGTGTGAACACGTTGGATATACTAGTTCTATGATGCGCAGCGTCAAAAACTTGAAGCGTCAGGCAGAAACTTGGTCGTATATCCAAGTGTGAAAGATAGTCAGAGACTTCATCACTTCTTGGAATGTAAAGTTGCAGAAATGTAAAACACGGGTTGCCTCCCGAGAAACGCTTTTTTTTAAGTCGAGAGATCGACTTCTTCTTTTCTAGCTAGATGGAGATAGATGCGTCCATGGGATCCCCTTTGTTGATGTTGTGAGCCCTAGGTTGTGGAAAAGTATATCGAGGTGGATAGATTCTCATGAAATGATTGACTATTGTCGTAATCAATTCGAGTGGACTATCTCTCGATGTCTGCTAGTAGTTCAGTAGATGCTCTGAAGTTGTCCTTGCAAGTCCGTCAAGTCCGAAGGTGATGTAATCGACTGCTTTAGTGACAGTCCCTCTAGGGTCGGTCATGGTGGTTGTGTCTGTCTTAACAACATCTCTTGGCGGTGGGTTTTGCCAGAGAGAGCATACAAACGCCAAGAATTGCAGTTTTATGCCTTCATAGTTTTCGGTCTTGGGGTCTCCATTGAATCTTCTGATGGATGTGCACAGGTTCTTGATTTGCCGGTGCTGATGGTCGTTGAATGGAAAGTCGGATTCTGAGAAAACTAGAGTAAGCTGACGAAGTATCTCCTTGCATCCTGAGTAGAATATGAACTTCGTTCTGGAGTTACTTTTCCGTTGTTGAATCTCCCTTAGATGGATCGTAACAGAAGTAGCGATATCAAGTGGTGATTCATATGTAACCCTAAGAGGTCGTTCGCGCCTTGACTCCTCCCTGACGAGATCACTAAGTTCTTCAATCATTAACTCAATTTTTTTTCCATAGTGGAGTTGATAACCATGGATCCGCTTTCCTTGGAACTGAGGTGATCTTCTCTACTTAGCAAGTTAAGCAATGATGTGAGGTCATTCATCATTAAAATGTCGGCACGATTGCTCGGATGTCCAGTAGTCTCTTTCATATGCGCTCTAATAGATCCTAACATCTCCCATTGAGTTGAGGTGAAGGGAATATTAAATCTTTTAAGGGCATTGTAGATCCTGGTATATGTCCGTTTCTGCTGTTGACAGAATTGCAGCTCAGCAGGGGAAAGAGTAAGCAATTTGACTGCGTTACTTATTCCTCCTACCGTTTTGTCGAATCTTTGGATGATTTCGTTGAGTACTTCGGGATCTGCAATGGTTTGTGGTTGGTTTCTGGTGCGTTTGGAATATTCCTCCAGTGTTTCTCTTCTCGTGGGATGGTTGTGGTTACTTTCCGTCATTTCATCGGTGTTAAATAGGTTCAGTGGCGGTCTGCTTATTTTGTTTTCTTCTTCCATCTTTCTCGTTCTGATCAATTCTTCCATCGTTGGGTTGTTTGCTGATGGAGATGCGTTTTTCATCTCTTGTCCTATTCATCGGAGGTGAATCGGGAAATATGGCGTGATTGCCATTTCCTTGCTAGATTTTCTTTCACTTATGGACTTTGCAGTTTCTTCGTCTTTGGCGGTCTTCATGGAGATCATGTACATATCGGATTGCTCTCCAGCATTTGGATTGTCGATATGGAAAGTGATGGTTTCTCTCTGGGACTGCAAACTTATGGTTTGTGCGAAGACGTTGATGATTTCCTTGACCGTATTCATGAAAGGTCTTCCTAGTATGATTGGGATGTGTACGTCTTCCTGCATATCCATTACTACAAAATCTGCTGGGTAAAGAAATTTGTCAATCCTAACTAAAACATTTTCAGCTATTCCCCTAGGGTATTTGACCGAGTGGTCAGCAAGCTGTATGGTCATTTCGGTAGGTCGAAGATTCTCTAACTCAAGCCTCTTGAAAAGCGAGTACGGCATAAGATTAATACTAGCTCTTAAGTTGGCGAGAGAACAGATAATGCCTGAATTGTAGATGGAAATAGGGAGAGTAAAACGTCCGGTATCTCCGAGTTTTTCAAGAATGGTATTTTTTAAGATAGCTGAACATTCCTCGTTCAGCGGGACATTGGGTACTTCGGGTACCTTATCCTTGGTTGTAAGAAGTTTTCTGAAGTACTTTTTAGAATGAACTTCAGGTGCGGTATCTAGGAATTTCCTATCAAGTTTAAAAGACTTAAGCTTGTCGGGTCGTTGTTTAAGACGAGCCGGAAATGGAATTTTCCTATTTGATGTAGACTCTAAATCTATTGTCGATGGGACAGTAGGTGGTTCCTTCACCGGAGAAGAAACCGTAGGTGGGCTATGTGCTACCTGAGAGTCTTGAATATGGGAAGCCACCTTATGGTAACTCGTTGGACTATCCTGAGGTTTAGCATTAATACTTTGTGCTAATTGCCCTAATTGGGATTCGAAAGATTTTAACAAAGTCAGTTGATCACTTAAGATGAGATCAGCTTGGTCTTGTCTAGCCGAGATTCCTTGAATGACTTGTATCAGGGTGTCGTCAAAACTAGAGGTTTGTGAAGGAGAGGGTTCGGAAGGTTGGAATTGGTAAGCTGGTGGGCTATTCCTAGGTGGGTTAAGAGAAGGGTTAGTATTGGGTGAAGTTAGATGAGACTGAGGAATTTGGGCTGAGTGGTTCAGATTAGCACAATTAAGGCAGGTTTGAACTTTACAGACTTGTTGTGGTTGACTTTTTAATTCCTTAATCTCTTTGGTTAGGTCTGCCACTTGCTGAGCGAGAGTTTTGATAGCTTCATTCCTGATTGTAGTAGGTGAATTCAATATTGAGGGGTGATTTTCACTGTTTCAGTCATGGTTGTGCATGGTCATTTTCTCAATAAGGCTCCAAGCTTCATTTGCCGTACAGTCTATGAAACTACCTTGAGAGGCGGTGTCAAGTAAAGGACGGTGATGTAGGAAGAGACCATTGTAGAAAATGCGCAACTGGTCTGAACGCTCAAAACGATGATTTGGACATTTCTTAAGCAATTTCTTAAAGCGTTCTCATGCATCGTAGATTGATTCATCATGCATTTGACGGAAGTTTATGATGTTGGACCTAAACGTGGCTTGTTTTGATGGGGGAAATATTTGGCCAAAAATTTGGTTGCTAATTCTATCCAAGAGGTTATAGAGTTAATTTCTAGTACCTCGAACCAGGTTTGTGCATTAAGAGTGAGTGAGTAGGGAAATAGGTATAGGTAGACTATGTCCTGGTTAACCCCAATCGGCTTAAAAGAGTTGGATAAGGAAATGAATTTATCAAGGTGGGAGTTAGGATCATCATTTGGTAGGCCATGGAATTGACAGAGGTTTTGGACTAACTCAACAATGTGTGGCTTTAACTCGAATGATCCTCTACCAATTTCCGGATAGACAATTGGTCCTCCTCGACCTTCAATCAAAGGTTTAGAGTCTTCAGCGAGAGTTATACGTGTAGCTGTCATAGTCTCATTGGCAGGTGGTTGACTAGTTGAGTGGATAGGGGTGGTCATTTCTAAAAGTAATAAAAAGAAGGAAAAATAAAGAAAGGTGTAGGGGTTTAAGGAATTCTAAAGGTTCACTAGTAAGTAAGTTCTTCTTAACGCCTAAGGATCGTATAGTTGATTCCCCGGCAGCGGCGCCAAAAACCTGATGCGCCCCCAGCGGTCGGTAAGGATTTTACCCTCGTCGTTGAACCGGCCGCCGGAGGCGGGCATCAGTGGGTGTTTTAAATTTGTAATTGTGGGGCCTAAGTTTTCCCTAACAATGCTAATCCTAAGGGTAAGCAAGTGGTAGGTATGACCTAGAGTCGTTCTTTAAACCGACTGAATTGAAACTGAGGCGTGGTAGATGAGGACTTTCAAACTAGTGAAGGGTTTATAGAATTGTGGGGAAGTTTTTAGTTTTTATATTAACTAACTTAGGAAAGTAAATAAATAAAAGCGAAATAAAAATAAAACGTAATGCAGATAAAATAAAGATAGTGTTTGCTGAGATTTCGTTAATTAAGTTATGGGATGATATTTGGAGAAACTGTTTTGAAAGATATTAGTTAATTATCATTCTTGAATACTCATGATGTAAACACTGGATTCCCTACTAATTAAAAATCCATTAGCATGTCACACCGGGAGCTAGGTTATGGTACCATTACAAGGTATTTAGAATAATAAGCAAAATCTTAATTATGGTTTAATAATACTTTCATATGAACGGTAACAAAATCTTAAGGTACTAGACATAACTGAATCATATAACGATTCCTCGTCATCCTAACAGATTCGTATATTTAAAAAGTTCATTTAAGACTTTAAACCAGCCCTTGCTTAAGACTACCCAATAAATCCCCTAATTATCCACAGCGTTCCTCACTTAAAGTGGTTCCGCCGCTTCAAACCTTGGCCATGTCTTGTCCTACGATAATCCCCCATGTAGCCGTGCGGTTCCATAGTTTCATACATTTGACATGTTATATTTACACAGATGACTGACTACCTTTTAATTGGACGTCGTTAAAAAGGTGTTGTAATCTAGTTTATTGGTGGAAAGGCGATAGATTAATTTGAAGTTTAAAAGTCTATTTAGAAAGGTTAATTAAACTAGGTTTCTGATTTTATATATTAGTCCGTAATATAACTACCTTCGGTCGTTACACAGCTTCCACGTATTTGTACTACACCTAACGTGTTTCCAACGCTATACTGCATAACAGTTGAATAGGGGCCGTCATATTACTTCGTAATATTATACCGTTTCGTAATATGACTACCTTCGGTCGTTCCTCGACTTCCATACATTTGTGCTCCATCTTGAAGTGTTTCCAGTACTATATCGAGTAATATTCGAATAGGGGCCGTCATATTATTTCACGATAATTAAGACCATTTATATTTTACTACTATGATGATCCTAAGGCAACAAGCAAACAAGAACATGCAATAAGATGATCAAAGCAATACTTCCGATCTTTAATATTTAATTATAAATCATCCCATAATTAACTAACTACACCGCAAACAAACACAACAAGTATACTACTTTCTAATCATGGCAATAACTAAATCTAGCATAATCAATAAAAACGTAATTAATTAAGATAGATAAGGATAGAAAGAACCAGGATTAAATGCGAAAGAGAATAGACTTGAATTAATTGACACAATTCCGAGCATACACCGAAGATTACAATGCGTTCCGCACTTTCCTTCTATTCTAAACAAGCTCCTAAACTAGCCTAAAACTAATTTTTAGTAAGAAAATAGAAAGAAAGTAGAAACAATATCTTAAGAGAAGTATATTGTTCTAAGAATGGTGTGTGTAAAAATGAAGGCTTATGGCCTCTATTTATAGTTGAAATTCGGCTCACGTTAGCATCTTGAGGAGCACTTTAGCAAAAGGTGGAAAAGGTGGTGGCACCGGGTACGTGAAGGTGGTGGCACGAGGTACGTAAAGTTGCTTAAAGGTCTAGCAAGAGGTACGTAAAGTTGCGTAAAGGTCTAGCACCGGGTACACGCAAGGACCAAAAAGCGCAAATGGGATGGGTGGCAGCCAGGGGTCGGATGGGTGGCAGCCACCCGTCCCGGTTCGCATTCTTTCGTTTGTTTCTTGTTTTGCGGGTATTTTCTTCGTTATGCGTCCGTTTTTGTCGATTCTTTTTTTTGTTGGATTCGTTTTTCAAAAACGAAGAATTTGATGGAAAGAAATCCCAAAAATATGGCTCCCATCTTTGGATGTCTCGTACGAATCGTTTGGATCTTCCGGCGTACGTAGAATCTTCATTCTTCGTCTGTTTTTGTTGATTCTTCTTCTGTTGGATTCGTAATTTGAAAAAGAACATTTGGATGAGATGGATGTTGGTGATGGGCACTTTTGTCTTGAAATCTCATTTTGATGCCTTGAATCTTCAAACGTGCGTGGAATCTTCGTTTTACGTCCGTTCTGCTTGATTTTTATCGTGCAACCTTGTTTTGACCATCTTGGAATAATATCATTGATTTGTACTGTTTTTGGGTTTAAAATGCCAAGAATCGTTCCAGAATGAGAGGGATAGCGGTAGTAAAAACGTGACTTTTTACTATATATCAAGTATCCCACACTTAGAACTTTGCTTGTCCTCAAGCAAACTCGAATTTCAAGCATGGTTAAAAGTAAGCAGATAATGAAATATTTTAAGGCGGAACTTTTTACTAAAGGGGTTTTGGAAAAATAAAATATTCGTTCTTTTGAGAAAGTAAGGTTGTAATCTTTAGGAGCATGCTTTTGATTTTTGATCTTGGATACATGACTAGGCGATCCTCTCCAGGTGGTCACTCAACTCACTCAAAGTGTTTAGGGTTTCCTATTCTAATATTATCAATCACTCAGAACGCCAGTCATGTATCGTTTATCGTCATAGGCTTGATCGAGAATCAAATCGTTACCTTTTAAGTGAGCGTGAAGTCAATCTAGCAACAATCATTCTAGGAGGGGTGATGTAAGCTTTTTGGAGTGGAGTGTTGGTGATATGAGAGGTGAGAGGGGGTTGTGTTGGTAATATATTTTTTTGTGAAGAGGAAAGCTGGAATTGACGCCCTTTTCTCGTGATTTTTGGTAGGAGTCTTTTTCTCCATTCGACTTTCTTTTCTTCGAATTCTTTTCTTTTGAAAATTTTTTTTTCGACGTTATATCCTTGTAGCTTCTCTTCTTTCATCTTTGGAACTTTCTATAAAGTTTGAGGGATGCTTTCGAGAGGGTAGGAATAACGTGTTTTCATTTTTTTGGGTGTAAGGATGGGTTTAAGAATGATGTGATTCGATCTCCTTTTTACTCACCAGTTCGGATTCGAAATGCATAACAAGAGCAAGTTCTGATTCTAAACGCATACATCGGCACACTCAAGAATCGAAAAAGTGAAGCATTAGAAGTGAATGCTTTATATGGCTCAAGATACCTCACGAATCGAAAATTGAGTTGTTGTGTGTCTAGTCATGCGATGCTCTTTATGGGATTACTAAACTAATTTTTCAAAGGAATTCATATTTTATTTATCCCTCTTCCCCAAAGTAAATCATTTTTTGTCTAAAATTTTTATTTTCAACATATTTTTAACTCAATTTTGAAAATTTTGTTTACTTTTTGGAGAAGGATGGTCCAAAGAGCAACGAGCTTAGAATCAAGCATATACCATTATCCATTTTACAGTAGTGTAACTACTGCTATCCCACACTTAAAGGAACATCGTCCTCGATGTTATTCTAAGTTCTGACTGGGGTAAAAATCCCACACTTAGGAATTTAAACATCTAAGACGTATTCTTTTAGCGGTGTGTTTTGGGTTTGAATCCCACACTTAGTGATAAGCATATTGGATATGGTATATTTATAACGAAGGAAAGAGAATGGTAAAGAAGTACTCCCCAGTATTTGCAGTGCTCCATGGTATGTTTTTACCGAACTTTATCTTGCCGGGTTCACTCTTGATCAAGTCTTCTTGTGATTGGTCTCGTAGGTGTGAACACGTTGGATATACTAGTTCTTTGATGCGCGGCGTCAAAAACTTGATGCGTCAGGCAGAAACTTGGTCGTATATCCAAGTGTGAAAGATAGTCAGAGACTTCATCACTTCTTGGAATGTAAAGTTGCAGAAATGTAAAACACGGGTTACCTCCCGAGAAGCGCTTTTTTTAAAGTCGAGAGCTCGACTTCTTCTCTTCTAGCTAGATGGAGATAGATGCGTCCATGGGATCCCCTTTGTTGATGTTGTGAGCCCTAGGTTGCGGAAAAGTATATCGAGGTGGATAGATTCTCATGAAATGATTGACTATTGTCGTAATCAATTCGAGTTGACTATCTCTCGATGTCTGCTTGTAGTTCAGTAGATGCTCTGAAGTCATCCTTGCAAGTCCATAAAGTCCGAAGGTGATGTAATCGACTGCTTTAGTGACAGTCCCTCTAGGGTCGGTCATGGTGGTTGTGTCTGTCTTAACAACCTCTCTTGGCGGTGGGTTTTTCCAGAGAGAGCATACAAACGCCAAGAATTGCAGTTTTATGCCTTCATAGTTTTCGGTCTTGGGGTCTCCATTGAATCTTCTGATGGATGTGCACAGGTTCTTGATTTGCCGGTGCTGATGGTTGTTGAATGGAAAGTCGGATTCTGAGAAAACTAGAGTAAGCTGACGAAGTATCTCCTTGCATCCTGAGTAGAATATGAACTTCGTTCTGGAGTTACTTTTCCGTTGTTGAATCTCCCTTAGATGGATCGTAACAGAAGTAGCGATATCAAGTGGTGATTCATATGTAACCCTAAGAGGTCGTTCACGCCTTGACTCCTCCCTGACGAGATCACTAAGTTCTTCAATCATTAACTCAATTTGTTTTTCCATAGTGGAGTTGATAACCATGGATCCGCTCTCCTTGGAACTGAGGTGATCTTCTCTACTTAGCAAGTTAAGCAATGATGTGAGGTCATTCATCATTGAAATGTCAGCATGATTGCTCGGATGTCCAGTAGTCTCTTTCATATGCGCTCTAATAGATCCTAACATCTCCCATTGAGTTGAGGTGAAGGGAATATTAAATCTTTTAAGGGCATTGTAGATCCTGGTATATGTCCGTTTCTGCTGTTGACAGAATTGCAGCTCAGCAGGGGAAAGAGTAAGCAATTTGACTGCGTTACTTATTCCTCCTACCGTTTTGTCGAATCTTTGGATGATTTCGTTGAGTACTTCGGGATCTGCAATGGTTTGTGGTTGGTTTCTGGTGCGTTTGGAATATTCCTCCAGTGTTTCTCTTCTCGTGGGATGGTTGTGGTTACTTTCCGTCATTTCATCGGTGTTAAATAGGTTCAGTGGCGGTCTGCTTATTTTGTTTTCTTCTTCCATCTTTCTCGTTCTGATCAATTCTTCCATCGTTGGGTTGTTTGCTGATGGAGATGCGTTTTTCATCTCTTGTCCTATTCATCGGAGGTGAATCGGGAAATATGGCGTGATTGCCATTTCCTTGCTAGATTTTCTTTCACTTATGGACTTTGCAGTTTCTTCGTCTTTGGCGGTCTTCATGGAGATCATGTACATATCGGATTGCTCTCCAGCATTTGGATTGTCGATATGGAAAGTGATGGTTTCTCTCTGGGACTGCAAACTTATGGTTTGTGCGAAGACGTTGATGATTTCCTTGACCGTATTCATGAAAGGTCTTCCTAGTATGATTGGGATGTGTACGTCTTCCTGCATATCCATTACTACAAAATCTGCTGGGTAAAGAAATTTGTCAATCCTAACTAAAACATTTTCAGCTATTCCCCTAGGGTATTTGACCGAGTGGTCAGCAAGCTGTATGGTCATTTCGGTAGGTCGAAGATTCTCTAACTCAAGCCTCTTGAAAAGCGAGTACGGCATAAGATTAATACTAGCTCTTAAGTTGGCGAGAGAACAGATAATGCTTGAATTGTAGATGGAAATAGGGAGAGTAAAACGTCCGGTATCTCCGAGTTTTTCAAGAATGGTATTTTTTAAGATAGCTGAACATTCCTCGTTCAGCGGGACATTGGGTACTTCGGGTACCTTATCCTTGGTTGTAAGGAGTTTTCTGAAGTACTTTTTAGAATGAACTTCAGGTGCGGTATCTAGGAATTTCCTATCAAGTTTAAAAGACTTAAGCTTGTCGGGTCGTTGTTTAAGACGAGCCGGAAATGGAATTTTCCTATTTGATGTAGACTCTAAATCTATTGTCGATGGGACAGTAGGTGGTTCCTTCACCGGAGAAGAAACCGTAGGTGGGCTATGTGCTACCTGAGAGTCTTGAATATGGGAAGCCTCCTTATGGTAACTCGTTGGACTATCCTGAGGTTTAGCATTAATACTTTGTGCTAATTGCCCTAATTGGGATTCGAAAGATTTTAACAAAGTCAGCTGATCACTTAAGATGAGATCAGCTTGGTCTTGTCTAGCCGAGATTCCTTGAATGACTTGTATCAGGGTGTCGTCAAAACTAGAGGTTTGTGAAGGAGAGGGTTCGGAAGGTTGGAATTGGTAAGCTGGTGGGCTATTCCTAGGTGGGTTAAGAGAAGGGTTAGTATTGGGTGAAGTTAGATGAGACTGAGGAATTTGGGCTGAGTGGTTCAGATTAGCACAATTAAGGCAGGTATGAACTTTATAGACTTGTTGTGGTTGACTTTTTAATTCCTTAATCTCTTTGGTTAGGTCTGCCACTTGCTGAGCGAGAGTTTTGATAGCTTCATTCCCGATTGTAGTAGGTGAATTCAATATTGAGGGGTGATTTTCACTGTTCCAGTCATGGTTGTGCATGGTCATTTTCTCAATAAGGCTCCAAGCTTCATTTGCCGTACAGTCTATGAAACTACCTTGAGAGGCGGTGTCAAGTAAAGGACGGTGATGTAGGAAGAAACCATTGTAGAAAATGCGCAACTGGTTTGAACGCTCAAAACGATGATTTGGACATTTCTTAAGCAATTTCTTAAAGCGTTCCCATGCATCGTAGATTGATTCATCATGCATTTGATGGAAGTTTATGATGTTGGACCTAAACGTGGCTTGTTTTGATGGGGGAAATATTTGGTTGCTAATTCTATCCAAGAGGTTATAGAGTTAATTTCTAGTACCTCGAACCAGGTTAGTGCATTAAGAGTGAGTGAGTAGGGAAATAGGTATAGGTAGACTATGTCCTGGTTAACCCCAATCGGCTTAAAAGAGTTGGATAAGCAAATGAATTTATCAAGGTGGGAGTTGGGATCATCATTTGGTAGGCCATGGAATTGACAGAGGTTTTGGACTAACTCAACAATGTGTGGCTTTAACTCGAATGATCCTCTACCAATTTCCGGATATACAATTGGTCCTCCTCGACCTTCAATCAAACGTTTAGAGTCTTCAGCGAGAGTTATACGTGTAGCTGTCATAGTCTCATTGGCAGGTGGTTGACTAGTTGAGTGGATAGGGGTGGTCATTTCTAAAAGTAATAAAAAGAAGGAAAAATAAAGAAAGGCGTAGGGGTTTAAGGAATTCTAAAGGTTCACTAGCAAGTAAGTTCTTCTTAACGCCTAAGGATCGTATAGTTGGTTCTCCGGCAGCGGCGCCAAAAACCTGATGCGCCCCCAGCGGTCGGTAAGGATTTTACCCTCGTTGTTGAACCGGCTGCCGGAGGCGGGCATCAGTGGGTGTTTTAAATTTGTAATTGTGGGGCCTAAGTTTTCCCTAACAATGCTAATCCTAAGGGTAAGCAAGTGGTAGGTATGACCTAGAGTCGTTCTTCAAACCGACTGAATTGAAACTGAGGCGTGGTAGATGAGGGCTTTCAAACTAGTGAAGGGTTTATAAGATACTGGGGAAGTTTTTAGTTTTTATATTAACTAACTTAGGCAAGTAAATAAATAAAAGTGAAATAAAAATAAAACGTAATGCAGATAAAATAAAGATAGTGTTTGCTGAGATTTCGTTAATTAAGTTATGGGATGATATTTGGAGAAACTGTTTTGAAAGATATTAGTTAATTATCATTCTTGAATACTCATGATGTAAACACTAGATTCCCTACTAATTAAAAATCCATTAGCATGTCACACCGGGAGCTAGGTTATGGTACCATTACAAGGTATTTAGAATAATAAGCAAAATCTTAATTATGGTTTAATAATACTTTCATATGAACGGGAACAAAATCTTAAGGTACTAGACATAACTGAATCATATAACGATTCCTCGTCATCCTAGCAGATTCGTATATTTAAAAAGTTCATTCAAGACTTTAAACCAGCCCTTGCTTAAGACTACCCAATAAATCCCCTAATTATCCACAGCGTTCCTCACTTAAAGTGGTTCCGCCGCTTCAAACCTTGGCCATGTCTTGTCCTACGATAATCCCCCATGTAGCCTTGTGGTTCCATAGTTTCATACCTTTGACAAATTATATTGACACAGATGACTGACTACCTTTTAATTGGACGTCGTTAAAAAGGTGTTGTAATCAAGTTTATTGGTGGAAAGGCGATAGATTAATTTGAAGTTTAAAAGTCTATTTAGAAAGGTTAATTAAACTAGGTTTCTGATTTTATATATTAGTCCGTAATATAACTACCTTCGGTCGTTACACAGCTTCCACGTATTTGTACTACACCTAACGTGTTTCCAACGCTATACTGCATAACAGTCGAATAGGGGCCGTCATATTACTTCGTAATATTATACCGTTTCGTAATATGACTACCTTCGGTCGTTCCTCGACTTCCATACATTTGTACTCCACCTTGAAGTGTTTCCAGTACTATATCTAGTAACAGTCGAATAGGGGCCGTCATATTATTTCACGATAATTAAGACCATTTATATTTTACTACTATGGTGATCCTAAGGCAACAATCAAACAAGAACATGCAATAAGATGATCAAAGCAATACTTCCGATCTTTAATATTTAATTATAAATCATTCCATAATTAACTAACTACATCGCAAACAAACACATCAAGTATACTACTCTCTAATCATGGCAATAACTAAATCTAGCATAATCAATAAAAACGTAATTAATTAAGATAGATAAGGATAGAAAGAACCAGGATTAAATGCGAGAGAGAATAGACTTGAATTAATTGACACAATTCCGAGCATACACCGAAGATTACAATGCGTTCCGCACTTTCCTTCTATTCTAAACAAGCTCCTAAACTAGCCTAAAACTAATTTTTAGTAAGAAAATAGAAAGAAAGTAGAAACAATATCTTAAGAGAAATTTATTGTTCTAAGAATGGTGTGTTTAAAAATGAAGGCTTATGGCCTCTATTTATAGGTGAAATTCGGCTCACGTTAGCATCTTGAGGAGCACTTTAGCAAAAGGTGGAAAAGGTGGTGGCACCGGGTACGTGAAGGTGGTGGCACGAGGTACGTAAAGTTGCGTAAAGGTCTAGCACGAGGTACGTAAAGTTGCGTAAAGGTCTAGCACCGGGTACACGCAAGGACCAAAAAGCGCAAATGGGATGGGTGGCAGCCAGGGGTCGGATGGGTGGCAGCCACCCGTCCCGGTTCGCATTCTTTCATTTGTTTCTTGTTTCGTGCGTATCTTCTTCGTTATGCGTCCGTTTTTGTTGATTCTTTTTTTTGTTGGATTCGTTTTTCAAAAAAGAAGACTTTGATGGAAAGAAATCCCAAAAATATGTCTCCCATCTTTGGATGTCTCGTACGAATCGTTTGGATCTTCCGGCGTACGTAGAATCTTCATTCTTCGTCTGTTTTTGTTGATTCTTCTTCTGTTAGATTCGTAATTTGAAAACGAACATCTTGGATAAGATGGATGTTGGTGATGGGTACTTTGTCTTGAAATCTCATTTTGATGCATTGAATCTTCAAACGTGCGTGGAATCTTCGTTTTACGTCCGTTCTGCTGGATTTTTATCGTGCAACCTTGTTTTGACTATCTTGGCATAATATCATTGATTTGTACTGTTTTTGGGTTTAAAATGCCAAGAATCGTTCCAGAATGAGAGGGATATCGGTAGTAAAAACGTGACTTTTTACGCGATATCAGTAATATGTTAGCTTGTTTGAAAAATAAATAGTTCCTTATTTCTTTTAAATGACTACTTATTGTGAAGACCTATTTATGTAGGCCGGCTATGAGTATTGTCTTCACATCAATGGTTATTTAAGAAGATAACCTCGCTGTCACATGGATTCAGTTTTTTTCTCACGATTGAAACATGGTGTTGAGTTGGTAATTTTTTGTTAATATTTCAAAAATTATTTGTTTGCACTATATTGTGTCCCTTAAACTTTGTCGTTGTTACTTATAGTTGCCATTATGATAGGAAACTCTGTTTGTCATTGCTGGGACTAATGTTGGGGTTACCTTACCACTGACTGGATGTATGTTCAATTTCCCAACTGCAACAAGAGTGTAGTTTTTCATAAAAGTCAATATTAACGTGAAAGAAAATGTGAGTACATTGTTTAGAACCCACGGCACGCGTAAGCTATTAATCTATCGAACACTTTACATTTTTTTTTTGTAACAATACCGACTAATGTAATTATAGGTACAAGATGGTCATACGGATTCAAGATGCTGGTGAATTGATCAGCTGCATTTGTCTTAAAGAGATACTATATCCAGCTGATTTAATTTGTAAAATGTTATGTGGTACGTTTTCGATTTATTTTACTTCTACAGTTATATTTAACATGGGTCTTAACTTCATGAGTGTTGTCTTTGTGTATGTTGTTCTTGTAATTAGTTTAGGGTGCAGTTGGTTTGGACAGTTTTGTTAATTTGGTGATATTAGGTGTAGTATACTAGCATTGTAAGTCAAATTTTGTCTTCCAAAGTAATCAATTTACCTTTTTGTTTCACTAATATATGATATGGTTTTGAAGTCCATGGTAGCTGAAAAAATGATCCTTTTGTGAGCTGAGGTCTTATTAAGTTATGATGATTATTTCATACATTCGTGGTCATTGAACATGTTTCTAGATAATTGTACATTGTTTACAGCATTCCACATTTTGACAGTTTTATAATCATATCACTATTTCATTTCATGCCAATCTATGTTTGTATTGCAGTGTTTTGCTGTTGGAGTCAAAAAAATTTCCACCAGCCATTGTAAACTAAAATTGTCAATTTTTAGGCTGTGCAAACTGCATGAACTGTGGTCAATCACCAAGAAGGCATCAAGTTATACATTGTGATCAGTAGCGAAAGTTTATTTTCATAATTTTAGAATCAAATCATTTATTCATTAACCGATGTAGATATCCCAGTATATACACTACTAGAATCGGCCTAAATAGCAACGATAAAAATCGTTGCTAAAGGCTAATAAATCGTTGCTTAAAGGCTTTAGCAACGATGAATCGTTGCTAAAAAATCGTTGCTGAAAGCTCGTATCTAATTGTTTTTAGCAACGATTATTTTTTTTAGCAACGATTATGTGGGCCCCACTTTAAACTGGTCAAAGACCTTTTTAGCAACGAAAAAATCGTTGCTAAAAGTATTTTAATATTTTAATTTTCTTTTTTAATAAATATCTTTAGCAACGATAAAATCGTTGCTAAAAATAATTTTATTTTATTTTCCTTTTTAAAAAAATGTCTTTTAGCAACCATAAAATCGTTGCAAAAAGTTTTTTTTTAGTTTTTTTTATTTTTAAAAATGTGCTTTTAGCAACGATAAAATCATTGCTAAAGATCAATAAATCGTTGCTGTTTCCTACTGTGAAATTGGACAGCTTTTTACCATTTTTCCGATTTCCCAGGTTTTTTCCTGTTTCAATTCCGCAGATTTCCAGTAGCTATATAATTAAAATTCTGCAGATTTCTCAATGAAAACATAACTAAACAAACATACTAATTATCCATAGTTTAAACAAGCATACGAATCATCCATAGTTTAAACAAGCATACGAATCATCCGAAGGTTCTACAAGTTTAACCAGTTAGAGTAATAATTGTTTAGACAAACATTGTCTCTACAAAAGCTAAGAAACGACTAACCCATCAACTTAATCCTCATCCATCTCATCCTCCTCCTCTTCCTCTTCCTCGTCTTCATCATCTTCATCAAAGTCTTGAGCTTCTAACTTCTTATACGAGGGAACCCTAATATTTACGGATTCAAAAGCACTATAGAATGCATCAAACTGGTTGTTAGCATATGTCACGACTTTGCCCATCTTTCTATCAACTTGCTCTTGTGTATACATCCTTGGTTGTGGTGCCCCGCTTGTGGATGTAGATGCATGGCCCGGTAATTTTCTACCACGTCCGGGATTATACCCACTACGCACGCCCAACACTTTTTCTAATATAGCATGCTCATCCATAGTCACCGTTTCGCTATCTCGCAAATCCACCATGTTATTCTATAAGTTAAAAAAGAAGAATAATTAGTAGTGTTTAGCTATAACCCACTTGGCCCATTTATTTTATAACCCAATCGACCCATTTAACTGACTTGTCCCCTTTGACCCATTTAACCTATAACTCATTTAATCTATAACCCACTTGACCCATTAACCCAATTAACCTTAACCTATAACCAATTAACCTATAACCCATTTTACCGATTAGTCCCATTTGACCTACAACCCATTTAAACATAAGCATGAGCAATATTCCCTAAATGTGACTTGAAGACCCAAACTTTGATACTTTAATTTCACAAATCATCACTCAAATAATTTATAGAAAATCTAAGCATGGATTAACAATTTTATACTTACATATCGAGTTTTGGCTTCTGTGTGGGCCCAAGCACCTTTACCTTTCTTCTTATGCATCTTCCCGTAACTTTCGACGAATCCAGGATATTCACCATCGTCTTCAAGCTGTAAACACAAAAAATGAATACATAATGACAATCCACCAAATTAACCACGACACTAGATAATGATTTTTTATTAGATAATAACTATATAATTTTATAGTTTTTAAAATAGAATCATCAAAAATCGATAATGACTTTAAATATATATGATGTTTACTCGAACATGGTTCATGGACTGTTAGATACTTAAGTCTTATGGTATTATATTTATTAGTATTATTATTTGTTTATTATAATTATTAGTATTATTATTATTATTATTATTATTATTATTATTATTATTTAATATTAAGATCAATTACTTACCCACTTGTACAGTACAAACATCTTATGCGTATCACAAAAGTCATCTATCTCTTTGTGTTTCTTCCTGCAACTCACGATCTCACCTTTTCAATATATATACCCCTAAGTAAGAACTTATTTTTCACATTTCAGAATTAAATCTCTATCATTCTACATCCTAATAGAGAAATTCAAGTCCATGAACACATTTGTAACAATGTGAATCTGCCGTCGATTCAAACCCCCAAAATTGATTTTTCATTTTCGTTTTCTTAAGAGAAATAGATAGATCAAATCCATTAACTAGTTTACAAAATCATCCTAACAAATTTACACACTCATTCAAAAACATAAACATACTCAATATATCAAATCACACAACTAACAAAAAAAAAAAAAATTAAGAAGTTACACAAACCTTGAGTGGTGGTGGTGGTATGGGATCGTGGTCAACCGAAGAGGTAGGGGACGGCGGTGACAGGGCAGCAGGGAGGGGGGTTACCAGCGACGACGGGGCAGCAGGGAGGGGGATTGCCGGTGGTTGAGTGGTGGTGAGGTGGTGAAGGTGTGGTGGTGAAAGTGGGGGCAAATGTGTTGGTAAAAGTGGGGTTTTTTTTTTGTTGAAATGAGGTGAGTTTTGGTGGAGAAGGAGATGGGTGATGGTGTGGAGAGAATTTGATGGGAAATTGGTTTGGTGAAAATGGTAAAGAAGATAGGGTTAAATAACTTGTCTTTTTCTAGTGAGCTTTAGGGGCGATTTTATGAGCTTCAGCAACGATTTTATTGTTGCTAAAAGGTTGGCCGGGAAATTTTAATAATTTGGAGGCAATTTTGATTTTTTCATGAAAATCTTTAGGGATGAAAATATTGTGGCTAAAGCCCGTAAAATTGTTGCTAAAACGTTTTCGAATTTGATTCATTTGTAAATACATTTAACTTATAAAATAATTAAAATTTATATATTCAATTATATATTTTGTAACTAGTAAATTATGGTGGAACTATGCTTATTTAATATGTATAAATAACATTAATACTTTTGTTATTAAACAAACTTGAATAACTTTATGTCCGGTACAAAGCGACCAATGTTACGACAATGACTTCTCTCGATCAATCCTACACAATTCGTAACTTTTACTTTATGTAAATAACATATATTGAGTGACATGTAGAGAAAACGCCTTAGGGTTATATCATGATCATTAGCGTTTGGTGAATGATATATGGTCAATAAACCGGCCAACGTTATCTCATGAACTATAAACCCAAAAACGTCATTAAAATCTAAACTCTAAACAACCCGATTAAGATTATTTTATTTTATTATTTGCATATTTTAATATATAAGAGTTTATATGTCGTATATTTAGTAATCAAAACGGAGGAAACATAACGTACCCTAATAACTAAACCTAAAACGCTAACACCCTAAACAACCAACTATTTATATAATTACATAATAGATCATGTAAAAGTTTAGATGTCTTATTGCGAATCAAAATGACTTAATCACGAACCTTAAACGCTAAACCCTATAGTATAACCCCTAACCGATAAACCCTCAATGATAGACCCAACAACCAAACAACTTTAATAATTGCATAATTCATCATATAAAAGTTTAGATGTCGTATTATGAATCAAACGACGTAATCATAAACTTAAACCATAAACGCAAAACCCTATAGTATAAATCCTAACTGATAAACCCTCAACGATAGAACGCCCAACAAACGAACTACTTTTATAATTACATAATTTATCGTATGAAAGTTTAGATGTCATATTGTGAATCAAACAACGTAATCATAAACCTAAACCTTAAATGCTAAACTCCAAACACTAGACGATAAACCATCAACGAAAAACCCTCAACAATACGCTATAAACCATAAACAATAAAAGCTAAATCCTAACCAACCTAGTTAACTCCTTTTATAATTGTTTGCCCTTGTCATATGAAACTTTAGATTTCATATTGTCAACTAAAACGGTATAATATAATCATGACATTAAACTATAAACAACGTATAAGTAACATTAATTTATCATATATAAATTATTTAGTAATACTTTTTATTTAAGTTTGTCAATAAACCGAAAAAAAAATTATTTTGGAGTAAATAAAAAATAATTAAAAATACAATTAGGGACGATTTTATCGTCCCAAAAAGTGGTTGGAGTAAATGAAAAAGGAAAACAAAATAAAAATACCTTTAGGGACGATTTTATCGTCCCTAAAGGTTGAGCGGGAAAACAAAATATTTTGGAGCCAAAATGAAAAAGTAAAAATAAAATATAATACCTTTAGCAACGATTTTATCGTCCCTAAAGGGTGCGCGGGAATATGAAATTATTTGGAGCCAAAATGAAAAAGAAAAAATAAAATAAATAGATTTAGCAACGATCGTATCGTTGCTAAAGGGTTTGGTCAAAAGTTTGACCCGGCCTTGGTCAACACGGGAACATTTTTGTCGTTTAGTGACCTTTAGCAACGATTTTAGTCGTTGCTAAAAAGCCCGCGTCTTCTTTTCTCATTATTCTTGTAGTGATAACTCTTAACTTGAGGTTACTGGTTCTATAATGCAATAAGTTGAACACTTTAGCAATTTATGTTACAAAAGTATACTTGTTTGTAACTTCTATAAGTTTGTTTTTCTGTCTTTCAGGAAGCGATGAACCCGGGAAATGATCAATATGTCTTAAAACTCTTGGAGCATGTTGTGGAAGGAAAATAAACGGATATAGATAGGTATTCCTATTTTCTGACCTCATAGTTGATGAAAAGGTTTTAATTTCTTCATGGTTGATACTCCCCATTATCTGTAAAGTAAAAAAAGACCAATTACAATGGTGGATTGTAGTTGGAGGGAGTAGCAGCTTAAGTATAAAAATGAAAACAGTATTGCAAATCGTCGATCTTGTGAATGAATTTACTTTTGGTGTTATGTAGATAGTAGATAAACAATATATATGCAATTATTAATGCATGTACATGAGTTAAATTGCCTACTAATGGACTATGTGAGTAGGAAAACCCTTTATTTAGCAAATGTCACTTCTGGTCATAAAATATTAAATTTGTATAAACCATATGCTTAATCAAAATAAGGTAGCTAATTTCGTGGCATGCTTACTGCTTTATAATTGTCATATGTGTATTTAATTATAAATGTATAATACAATATATATATAGATCCGTTTGTGTGTAAGGAATAGGTTCGTGTTTTCACAGGTGCTTGTCTCATGCATGTACGTTTGGTGTTGAGGAGGTTCTTCCTTTTCTAGGTATACTAAAACTATTTGCTACATCTTACGAGAACAAACACCAACATCAAATTTAACCATGAACAAGTTTGATTGAAGTTTTTATTTTTACATTACATGAGATCTTGATCCAAATTTTCAAGGGAAGTCAAGATATCTTGAATTGAGTTTTTGTTAAATAAAGATGCCCCGGGGCACTCTATCTAATTGCATATAGTCTAAAATTTCCCTGCCACTAATTTATAGGAATCATAATAGTGATGGCGAGGTAATCTTTAGAAGCTTAATATGCATAGTTATGAATATATGTAGTTGCTTGCAGGCTGGGTGATGGGTCAAACGGGTGAAGGTTGAAACATGTTTAATTATATGAGTTGAATACTTGGACCGTGACCTCAAAACTCAGTTCATATTCAAGATACATATTGTTTTCAAGTTCATTATTATTACAATGACAGTGTTATTGATGGTCTAATGTTTTGTGTAGTATTGATAACGGGTCAAACGAGTAATATATACGTGTATATATATTTGTATAGATGATAGCAATAATATGATATTCCACATCTTTGAAAAGCATTACTCCATTTAAGCATTACAATTTACAAACACATTGGAACTTTCGACCCTTGCACTAAGTTGTCATGTATAGTTAATGGGTGTTTTATCTAACCCATTGACCCATTAAGGAAATAGAAACCTAATCCTACACTAAATGGATCGATTTGCCACATGTACTTAGAAGTTAAAATTATCATGTGCTGAAGGTTTTGTTTTTGTGTTTTATCTTTGAATCAACTTTCAAGGATCTATCTCAGAAAAAAATTGTTTGGTTAAAGATCAATTGTATGTTCCAGATGGGTAGCCCGGCCCTTGAACACTATTAAGACTATTTTAGCAATTGATCACTACCACAACAATGCTGCCATGGGCCGAGATCAGTCCTAGGTGGTTCAGATTCAGCCCAGGACAACTTCCACATTAGTTAAGCCCCCCCCTCTTGGACTACCACATGGCTCAACAACCTCAGAACAAACCTGTAGTCAATACATATTTGTCCCAAGGCTTTTTGGCTTACAAAAGTTTCTAGAGTTGGTAAGAATCTCCTTAGTAGTTGTACCCCCATTTTTCTTAGGAATAATAGATTTCATTCTTTGTTGTACTTGGTTCAATTCCTTATGTCTCATTTGACTCTTTAGTTTAAAATAATTGTGTGTCACGATCATCTCTATGTTCCCATATGTATGTTTGTAGTCATGTTCAATTTCAGTCTATATTATTGGCAATTTAGTTTCACATTACTTTATTGACATTCAGGTTTATATTTTTTGTTTACTCTTGCTCACAAAACGTCATATTAGACACTACTAGAATCGGTGTCCCAAGTCTTGGTCCGCATATAACATTAACAACTATCTAACTGGGCAACGCCCGGGTATAAAACTAGTTTTTACATAGTTGCCATGTGCCTTAAAATGGTAGGTGACCAAAATTTAGTTGCGAAAAATATTTATGTATCAAAACTGCTTTGGAAATCTCATCAGGTAGTTGTAATATAAACAAGGTGTGAGCACGGAAAATCAAAATTGACTCAAAAATCGAAAATAATCGAAAAATCGAAACTGAAAAAGCTGATCCATATCAATAACCGACGGTTTGGTTTTTGATATTTTACGGAAAAACCGAATCGAAAAAATCGAACCGAACCATATGTAGAAAAACATATACTTAAAATTTTGTACTTGGATTATATTTATATACTTTGTATTGTACATGTACTATGGAATTTACATTCATATAACTTAAATCCAATTAATTGGATCATTTAAAAAGATACTATAAACATATGATATGATATGATACTATGATTTGTTTGAAATAATTTGTTGGGCTATAAAAAAACTAGCAAAAAAGAATGTGCTTCACTGGCCCAGGCCCAAAAAATGTTAAAATCGAAAAATCAAAAACCAAACTCAAAACCGAAAAAACCGAACAATAAAAACTGAACAGTTTCGGTTTTAAGTTTTTAAAAACTGAACTTTATGGTTCGGTTTTCGGTTTTAGGCAAAAACCGACCCAAACCGATCAATGCTCACCCTTATTATAAACTTTGATAATACTACTAGGACTAGTGATGGACTGATGGTTAGTCATAGCACCTAGGGGTGTTCATAATTATCCAAAACCGAAAAACTGAATCGAATATTGTTGAACCGTAATGAATTTTAGGTTAATCGAACCGAAATTTTTTTATTTTTCGGTTTCGGTTAACCGAATCGGTATTTTTTCGGTTCTTCGGTTTCGGTTTCGGTTCACGATATTGCCTCAACCGGTTAACCGAAAAACCGAAAATTTAATTTTGCTATTTTAAATATGTGTTTATATATAGATATATGATAATATTAGTAAATATCTTCTAATTTAGAATGCGATTATTGTATTTTTGTATTTATGTTAGTACGAATGTTCACTTTTTGCATTTTTAGTAGTTAAATATTTAGTTTCGTGACTAACTTAGTTCGGCGTTTATACATACATGTTTTGTACCTTATTGAAAAGCTTTATGTTTATTGTTAAAATGATCAACGTGTAAAATTTATAACAAATATTCATCAAATGAGTGTGTATTTGTGTTTTGATATTAATATTTTAAATGATTGATAAATAAAACCGGTTAATTTGGTAACCGAACCGGAAAAGCCGGTTAACCGATTACCGGTAAACTGAATTTTTCGGTTTCGGTTCCGGTTCAAGAAAATGACGAACCGGGATCCGGTTAACCGGTCTTCGGTTAACCGATCCTCCGGTTAACCGTCCATGAACACCCCTAAGACCACTACAATCACTACTCCAAGCTGAAACCCACATTTTATTTGGAAATAATTACCATTAATTAAATAAAAACACATTAGATTACTTAATTTTTTTTATACATTACACATCTTTAATATATTCTTTCTGTAGTTTACATAAATTTGAAAACAATTATATCTATTTGATTTGGGTAATATAGAAAAAGACCATATAAAAAAAAACAATTAAAGTAAAACCCAATAAATATTTAGGGTTGTTTTTTCTCACCTTCTTCTTCCTAAAAAACAATTCGACCTGCACTTCTTCGTAGTTAACCTAACGGTGATGATCACCAAAATAATAAAAGTATATTCTATTAAATTATTATTATTATTAAGGGTAAGGTTTAGAGGAGAAGGCCGCACGAGGAGCAGGCCTAATTCACTGCATTCTAGGGCAAAATTTCGCTCAGATTCACTGCATTTTACCAACGGAGTACTACATTTTAACAAATATTGCATTTTACACTTATAAAATTTTACTGCATTTTAGCGACACTGCATTTTTAACCTTCAAATTTGTTCTTAAAATGCAGTAAATTTGGTCTGCTCCTCATTTGAGGCCTTCTCCTCTGATCCTTAATTTATTATTAATATTATTATTATTATTATTATTATTATTATTATTATTATTATTATTATTATTATTATTATTATTATTATTATATATTTTTTTTATGTGATATTGATTATGGTCTTATGGACAACTAGTCGTGAACAAAACCGGGTTTCGGGCCTACCCGACTCGTACCCGGAACCCGAACCGGGTTTTAGTCAAAGGGAGAAAAACCGGTTTGTTGACCTACCCGACCCGAACCGGGTTTTTGACCCACGAATACCGGTTTTTAAACCGGGTTTTTCCGGGTTTTATACCGGGTTTTCCAACCCGACCCGCTTCCTACCCGGTCCCAACCCGATTGTGAGATCCGAAAACCCAAACCGGTTCCGTACCTGGCGGGTACGAAAAAAACCCAAACCGGGTTCAAAAAAACCGGTTTTTTCCGGGTTCGGTTCCGGGTTTTTTTTCGGGTTCGGTTCCGGGTTCGGGTTTTTTATTGATGCCTATGGACAACAGCGGAGATAGGGGGGTTCAGACTTCAGCGGTTCAGCCTCCCCCAAGTGGCCCAACTTCAACAAATATGTAGTAGTCCAGAGTTCCAGACTTAGTAATTTTAGTCCGGCCTCCCCCAAGGCCCCAATTCATGGAAGCAAAATCGTTAATTCCACATATGGCCCAATTGCACTTATTAGCCCAAGCCCCCAAGCCCAAATATTGTTAGATTGAAAGCAAGTACGTAAACTTAAAGTCGTAAGCTACTAAGAGGGTGTTTGGCATGGCTTTTCAATTTCAGCTTTTAGCTTTTTAGCTTTTTGGCATTTTAGCTTATGTTGTAAGCTAACGCAATTCTGGAGATGGTGTTTGGATTAGCTTATGCTGTAAGCAAGACTTTCCTAACCTTAAAAGATAAAAAGCCAAGATTTTCTGGCTTTTCCAAAATAGCTTTTTAAGGATTTAAAAAGCTAAAAAGCAACTTGTGTTTGGATGAAGTAAATTCGCAAAAAGGCTTTTTAGTGGTAGCTAAACTCTAAAAAGCTAAAAGCCCTCTCTCAACCGCTCGGCCAAACACCCTCTAAACTTGTTTCAGAGTTTTAGTTGTACTTTAATTAGTTGCTTTTAAAAATTAAAGAAACAAACTGAATATTCCAAGACAATCAAAAACCTCTCCATGTTCGTAAGTTTTATTCTCCTTTTTTCTCCGGTTAACAATTATAATTTACATTTGGATAAAGTTGTTTCTTTTTGTGAGGTGAATAAAATTCGAGTTCCTAAAATGACTCGAACTTACAAAGACATAATTCAGTATCGCAAAAAAAAGACAAGATGACTGTTGAACATTATTATCGTGTTGATGTGTTCATTGTTGCTATTGATAGTCGGTTGCAAGAGTTGAACTCCAGATTCAGTGAGTCTGTGACCTGAACTTCTTCGACTCAATGTTGCTCTAGACCCAACAAAGCCCTTCAATAAAAATTATATTTGTAATCTAGCAAAACATTCTATCCTTTGGACTTTATAGACCAAGAAAATATTCGGTCAAAACTTGAGTTGCAACATTATGAGCTAGATGTGCCTGATCATCCGGAGTTAAAAAAGGTTCGATTGCAGAGTTATGTAGATGCCTACAAGAAACTGGGAGGGTGGAAGTGTATCTTATGCTTGACAGATTGATTCGTCTTATATTAACTCTTCCAGTTTCAACTGCAACAAGTGAAAGAGCTTTCTCGGCAATGAAAATTGTGAAAACAAGACTTCGTTGCAGCATGGGTGACGACTTTCTTAAAAGTTTGATTCTGTACATTGAAAGGGATATTGCCAATGTCTTTACTACATATGAGATAATTGATGATTTCGCTTCCAAGAAATGTAGACGCGTTCGACTTCTAACACGCAAGGTACAATTTCTCAAAGATCATACTTTTTATTTTATGTTTTCTCAATATTGGACCGGTTGTACCAATGTCATAACTATTTAACTGCTATTGACATGTTACTTCATGAAAAAAGGCTCGACGTGGCACATATTAGCTAAGTTTTGAAGATTACTTTCGACAAGACTTATGTTTTGATTTCATTCCTACATTTATTCATGGTAGTTTACTTCTTTTCTTAATAATAATACTTTGTTATGATGTGTGAATAAAGTTTTTATTGTTAGTATATAATTATTGAATAAGCCCCTTATTTTTAAATCCTGACTCCGTCCCTAATAATGGAAAGAACATAAAATAGCTGTTGCTTATATGTTGCGAATCCACGTGTACTTGGTACTTCAACCCTTCTAGAAGCAAACACTACGTTAAACAAGCAAGACATAAATATGTTGATGAGAATATGTATGCTACATAACATCATAGCTTTAAACTTACGATAAAGAAACTTGCAAATTCTGTTAACAACCTTTATTAAATCAAACATTGATAACCATTGACAATTTTAGATTATGATATTTCTTTTACAATAACCTTTTTATGATTCAATAAAAAAAAAGTTTATTATTATCTCAATCCCAATAAGGCTCAACACTTATATTTTTTTATTGTAACAATATAACTGATTGATGGATAATATAATGATATTTCTAAAAGTTTGTACATTTTAGTAATTAGTAGTGAATAAGAGCATATGGTGTGCCATCGTTTTTATCAAAATCATTTATCGAGAACGTCCTCGGATGGCGTTCACCCACAACGAACGCTGTTCACCCACACCAACGGCGTTCTGGAAGGCGTTCCCAATTGCCGTCCGGCAAAACATGTTACTTTTTTTGTTTTTTCCTTTTTTCTTTTATTTTTCCCTTCACACACAATCATTTAACAAATAAAATAATAATTTTCAAAACACTATAAAACTCAACATTCTTCACATCCCATTTTTTAACAACATTGTCGTAAGAACACCATTAAAAACGGTATCACCACACACTGTGCTCTAATTGATATATGACCGTCTTTGGACCCGGGCATGTTTCCTACGTTTTTGGACCAAAAAAAAAAAAAAAAAAAATCGTCCTAAAGTTGGTTTTAAAAAGAGAGATGAGCAATCCACATCTTTGATTTGTTCAAAAAAGTCCTTACATCATTTTGTCTCTTTGTTTGCAATCATCACTACATGCCACAACTTTTCCATACAAAAACAGGAATATTAATAAAAAAAAATCTTTATACAGATGGTACTCAACACAAGCCCAACTCCATCTACAAAAATAGTATGCAAAACTCGAGTACTAAACTTTATCAATCACCAGCAAGACCATATCTTAACCCAATACTTATCTAACTTGCATATTAACATAACTCAAAACGTCGTTACAATGCGGGCGTTCTTGATCCAAAACACCAAAAACCTTATTCAAACACTCGCATTACTCAAATCAAACATATCAAACAAACGACACATATACAAAAACATACCATACCATATCGGACCACAAGAACAAAACAACAATTTCACCAATTTATCCTTCATATACCTCCCCCGCCTCCTCTTCTTCATATTCGTCCTCCTCAGCGGTTGCATCTTGATATTGTTGATACTCAGCCACCAAATCATTCATATTACTCTCGGCTTCAGTGAACTCCATTTCATCCATTCCTTCACCAGTATACCAATGCAAAAATGCCTTACGCCTAAACATGGCTGTAAACTGCTCACTCACTCGTCTAAACATTTCTTGAATAGAAGTCGAGTTTCCAACAAATGTGGAAGCCATTGTGAGCCCTGTTGGTGGGATGTCACAAACACTTGATTTAACATTATTTGGTATCCATTCAACAAAGTACGACGAATTCTTGTTTTGTACATTGATCATTTGTTCATCAACTTCTTTAGTACTCATTTTCCCCCTGAACATTGCTGATGCTGTGAGGTAACGTCCGTGACGTGGATCAGCTGCACACATCATGTTCTTTGAGTCCCACATTTGTTGAGTCAGTTCTGGGACTGTCAGTGACGTGTACTGCTGGGACCCACGAGACGTCAGAGGTGCAAAACCAACCATAAAGAAATGGAGACGCGGGAATGGAATCAAATTGACTGCTAGCTTCCTGAGGTCGGAATTCAGTTGACCAGGAAACCGCAAAGAGCAAGTTACACCACTCATGGTTGCAGATATCAAGTGGTTCAAATCACCAACTGTAAACCAAAATCATCATTTCTTCATTGAAAAAAAAAAAAAAATACACATATCTTGCAAATTAAGGGATTGAATGAGAGGCCTCTTACAACTTGGATTGTTGAGTTTTAAGGTTCTGAAACAGATGTCATAAAGTGCTTCATTGTCAAGAACCATACATTCATCGGCATTCTCAACCAATTGGTGAACCGAAAGTGTGGCATTATACGGTTCAACAACTGTATCCGAAACTTTAGGTGAAGGAAAAACAGAGAACGTAAGCATCATTCTGTCGGGGTATTCTTCTCGTATCTTTGAAATTAAAAGTGTTCCCATTCCAGAACCAGTTCCACCTCCAAGTGAATGGCATACCTGAAAACCTGCAAGCACATCAAACACATCCAATTACTTTACAAGAATCATATTACAATGCCAAACACATTACATTACAGATACTAAACAAAATATCTTAAAAAGCTTATAACTTATTCAAGTAACCAACTTTATGATCAATATATGTATATTACTAGTAAATAACTTTAAGGTAGCAAATGGTCCAAAAAGGTTTCCCAATATTGTCTGTCACTTTTATACACACAAATATGTTACTTTTCCAACTACTTCCTCATCTTCCTAAACAGATCATGATCCTCCAGCAAAAAATATGGGAGATGATATTTCCACCACCAATTTTGATAGATCCACTATAAATGTGCATTACAGGATTGTACTGTATAAGTAAATAATGCATGTTGATGATGAATTTATCAAAAATGAAGGTGGATTTATCAGCACCCAATACTCCACCACTAATGATTTTTCAGAAGGGTACATTTTAAATTTTATAGTATATCCACAAACACCAAAAACTATCACAAAACATAATCTATACTCCATTAGGACTACAAATCATTCACATAAAATTCCACAAATTTGTCAAAATTCATATCTTGTTTAATTGATCTCATCTCCACTAAAATCATATAATCACACAATTAGTGAAGATTAAGCCTAGAAATTCATATGAAACAATTGTAATTTGTAAATATTTTCAGATCCAAAATAAACAAGGAATATATGAGTTCAACAACTAAATTTGTACCATACACATACACAATTTAGTAAAGATTTATAAAGCCTAAAACTTTTTAACAAACAAATACCTTGTAGTGAATCCGAATTTTCGGCTTCTTTGCGAACAACATCAAGAACAGAATCAATTAACTCAGCACCTTCAGTATAATGACCTTTAGCCCAATTATTACCAGCACCTGACTGACCAAACACAAAGTTATCCGGTCTGAAGATCTGACCATTCGGACCGGATCTTATACTATCCATGGTACCGGGTTCGAGATCCATGAGAACAGCACGTGGTACGTACCGTCCACCAGATGCTTCATTGAAATAAACATTAATTCTTTCAAGTTGCAAATCAGCATTCGTGCCACTGTATTTACCAGCCTCATCGATCCCGTGTTCGTCGCAAATTACTTCCCAGAATTTCGTACCGATTTGATTGCCGCATTGGCCTCCTTGTATATGTAAGATTTCTCTCATTTTTGTTGCAGAAATAGTATGAAAAATGATTGATGATTTTATGGAAAAAAATCAAAAATATAGTGGGAGAGAAATATACGGAGATCGTGTGACTGTGTGTGAAATTGAGGGACCAATTAGCGCCAGGGTGGGAATTTAATGTGTGTTTTTCTTTCTGTTTTTGGGAGTTTAAAAGTTTCATGGTGTGTGATTTTAGCCCTTTATGTATCGGTAATTACGAAACATTAAAAAGTTTATATTTGAAGTGTTTTTATTTATTTAGAGATGTTTGAACCGACCGATTACATTAATCTTAATTCCTCTTTCTATCTTCTCTCTCTTTTATATAATGGGTGATGAATTGATAATTTTGGAAATTACGATTTTTCTTTCATACATCACTAATTGTGCTTTGGAGTATTATATAGTACACATTATCATAAAACATAGATTATGGTGTATGAAGAATTTTTGGTGGTTTACGAATGAACCCACTTATATAATTGGTATACATATCTTTTTACTGTTTCTTGAATTGGTATTAGTGATTTATCGGAAAACTTACGTGAAAGAATAGATTATAGATTATGAATATGATACGAGTGTCATAGTTGTTAACTCGTGACTCGACTCGTGACTCGGAGTATTGATTTTTAACTCGTGACTCGTGACTCGACTCGACTCGTAAGAGTCATAATTTTACAATAAATGCATATATTTATATCTATATGTATATTATTGTTTAGATTTCTATCCTTAATTGAAGTAAAACATGATGAAAGTCATCAAATAACACAAATGTTTAATTTATAATGGATTATTAGTCATTTCCTATCATATTTTGTCATTTTATATTTTTTATTAGATTACATTAAACGTGTGTCCGGTTTCTGACTCGTAAGAGTCGTCCAAGACTCGTAAGAGTCGCCCACGACTCGGAAGAGTCAATAAATGACTCGTAAGAGTCAAAGCCATTTACGAGTCGGGGTCCGAGTCGCCTCGTTTTTTGAATTTCTGAGCCGACTCGTAAGAGTCGACTCGTGAATCGTAAGAGTTTAACAACTATGATGAGTGTGTTAAATAAATCTAGCTAGTTGATTTATATTTGAAATCGGAAGCTAGAGCTTATTTTTTAATATATTTTTTTTAAATGTTCGACAAAACTAGTTGTAACTTAGAGATGTAAATTGACGTAAAATGCCAAATAAAAACATGACAAATAATTATATTAGGGATATTTGTGTGAATTTTTCAATTTATAAGCTTCTAGCTTACTTTTAAAAAGATACTATAAAAGTACTTTTTTTAAAGCTTATATTTTTTAATAAGATTATAAAGTGTTGTATATCAAAAATGAGTTAAACCAATTTCTAGCTGCATATCCATTGACACATTAAAGTATCCACACTTTTCCTTTCACTCTCCCATTCTGCACATCCCTTGACCCATTTGTTGAACCCGAAAATCTACCGTACCAAACTGGATCATTCAACCATTTGTTCCATTCCCCTACCCACGTTTATTTATACTTGTTATCCACTGAAAGCTCCTTATTTGCACCTCTTGGACAATAGCTGAGATGTTCATATAAGTCTAACAGATCTGTACAAAGACAAACAGTAAGACATGGGCAAAATTTAACAAACTAAGTGTCATATATGAAGACATGGGGATCATTAACTATTGTATGGTTAACATTCAAATTGTTGCTGGTGGCATATTGGTATACCGTACACACTATACAACCTACAATGGCACACTGAACACATAATCACTTTATAAAGTATATGAATAATGAATAATTAAGCAGCCATGGGATTCTGTTTATATGACTCGAAAATGATCAATTAAAAGCTAAGTGTCATGATTATTAATTTAATGGTTAACCTAGAAAACTAATGCACTCCTAGAATACTTCCTAGCATACATAAAAAGTTAAAGACCATTTAAAAAATTACTCCAGGTTTATACAGTTCAATCCAATTACTAATGAACAAAAACAGATTAAAAGTATAAGAATTTGCCTTCTGAGGGATGTTCAAATCCAGAATCCACAATGGCTCAAAGAAGCTCCGGTTTCAGCAAGAAGTCTCGGAATCCAGAACTGTGAATGCCAACATATCCCCTGCAATACAAAAGGAAACAATACACTATAAGTTTCCATACAGCATCCACACGACAAAAAGAATTATACTGAATCTTTCAAACTCATGGCGAAGACAAACAGTAAGACATGGAATCAACCACACATAAATAGATCTGCAGCAAAATCACGAAGACAAACAGTAACTCATGGCAGATCTGTAGCAAAATCAATGTTGACACAAACAGATGCCAACAAATGCAAATAATAAATGTGGAATCAACCACACATAAATAGAAAATGATGAACATAGACATGAAAGATTTACAAACAAATAATATAAATGAAAACTTCAGTAACAGCAGGTAATTTCTGAACTAACTATTAAACAGATAAGAGAGTGAAGGACTGATTGAGACCTTATATAATCTGTACCCAAAAATCTACCTAAAATCTGTAGTTATGAGGTACATTAATATTCATATACCAAATGGTTCTTATCATAATCTTCACCCATCAAACTCTTGTGGGTTCAAATAACCTATAGAAAATGCAACTACTTATAAGTATGATTCAATGGAAATAATTTTACAATGCCCCTGAATGTTTTAACCGAAATGATATTGAGGACCATAACTTCACCCAATTACATATTTTCAGAATCATGTTGTACTCTTCAGCCTGAAATCTTTTTTTTTTAAGGTTTACTCGTCATAGAATGAACAATTACAAAGAAATTATAAGAAGAGCTGTAACACCTGGTCAAAAAGTCAATTTCCGCGCCAAATTTAAATTTCAAATAATCGTAATTAGTACGCATTTATAACAAAGCATTTAAAAATGTGATCCAGTTTAAACTTTAAAACGTGTTTTAATTATCTGAAACCGCGCGAGATCTAGTTGTAGAACTTTAACTTAAACATTTTATTTTTATAAAATGTTTCAATTCAAAATCATTTCGAAATAATATAAATGAAATTATAAATTTAAAATATTAAATTTATATTACGAACGAGTGCAAAAACACGGGTATTTTGTACTGTGATTGGAGACCACAGTCCCCGAATTGGGGATCTGGGTTTGATAAAGCCGATCCACTCACCCTCTCCATCTCATTTTCTTCTTTTTCATTTCCTTCAATCTTTCTCTCAAATCTCTCTCTAAATCTCGATCTCTCTCCCTCTCGGTTTCTTCTTCCAACCGAAACAACAACAACAAGATCAACAACAGCAGCAACATCAACACGAGCATCACCATCATCTTCATCTTCTTCATCATCTAAGCACCATCATCATTATTTTCGGACCACACATCGATCCGTAAGATTTCGCCCATTTTCCCTTGTTATTTCGTGTTTAAAATGATTAATATACCATGTATTAGTGTTATATTAACTTATTATGTCCAAAAACCGACTCAAAAATGCATTTTTAAAACCAAAAATACGAGCAGTTCGTCGAACGAGCCGAGCCGAGCAGCGAACCGAGCCGAGATGCGAGTCGGACCGAGCAGCAACTCGAGCTTAGCTGCGAGTCGAACCGAACAACAAACCGAGCTGAGATTGCGAGTCGAGTAGAGCTACGAACCGAGCCGAGTAGCGAGCCGAGTTGAGATACGAGCCGAGTCGAGCTTCCTGAACTAACTTGGGCTGCGAAATGAGTTTTTGCCCAACGATTCGACCTTCGCGTAACAACAACTACACTCTTTACAACGATGACTTACGTACAAAAATTATATTTTTGTAAAATATACAACGAAACGATTTTTAATAATGATTTAATTGAGAATTATCATTATTACAAACTGCCACAAACGGACCGTACACAATTCTAAAACTAAACAACAGAAGTTTACTTTCACGACACGTTTAGTTAAACCGATTAGTATTTTACTCATATAACCTTACGTGTCTAGGGCACTAGGGGGTTACCATTCGGACAACACACGTATCGTAGGATCGCTGACAACTCACAGGTGAGTTCATAGCCCCACTCTTTCAACCGTTTTACTGTTTTCGGGGTGAGACACATGTTCAATTACTATTTTCGAATTATAAAGATAAACTTTTATAATTCACACCTATCCATATTACTGTTATGTAATACGAAATGTGTAATACTTAGGAATTACACCCATTATATTGCTGTAGAACGATATCACTACCTAACCGTGATAGGTTATAATCGTACACTGTTAGATGGTTGGAAAACAATTACCAATACATAACCTGACTAAGTTATCACTATCCAAAGACCATATTGTCATGGGACAATACTATCACTATACTAGAACTGATTAGTTCTACCCACATGACAACGACTAGACTTTTACAGAATTAGTCTTCCTTTTAGGAACTAAAACGGTTGACACACTCCATGATCATTAGAATGGAAATTGTACTTAGGTGAACATTTTTCCCGAGACCCCAAATATACTTGCTAGGCTGGAGGCTAGGAGTATACGATAGTAACGTACGTTAGTATAGATTCCTTATACTAATATAAAACAACTAGGTGATGATTAGTCATACCTAGGCTTATGGTGATATACTTAATATCTAAGTATTGTATATACATATTTAGATACGTTAAACTACTTTCATGCGCGGCATGATACTCTATTAGACGTGTTTGTTGATTTGACCTATATATATATATACATATACTTGTACACTATCTCGAGCACGTGGTGCTACCTACTACTTACTTATGTATATTGATATACATACGCTGATACAAACACGGTTACTCTAAGTCGGGCATGTCGTAGTACTGCCGACTCTCATTTACTAAGTCGGGCATGTCGTAGTACTGCCGACTCTGATTTACTTACGTTGCGTGGGAGCAATGTTGTTCGAGATCACGGTAAAGTGATTCAAAACGAGATCACGGTAGATGATTCAGTGATTCAAAATGATATCGTGGTAAAGCGATACAAAATATGGGATCTGCGAGATTACACTCGAGATTATTGGTGGAGCAACGGATCGGCGAGCTTACACTCGAGATCGTTGGCTCAAACACGGGATCTACGGGCTTATGCTCGAGATTCACACATATCAACGGATCTACGAGATTACACTTGAGGTCGTTGATGGAGCAACGGATCGGCGAGCTTACACTCGAGATCGTTGGCTCGGTATTCGGATAAATACTTATTGCGGGACCACACTTATACATTGCTGGAGACAACACACTAGGCCAAGTGGCACGTTAACACCTTACTATTGAATAAGTAATATTATTACTTGTTATTATATAACGTGGTCATACGCATACTTGATTTGTACTTAGGCATGTAGTGCCTCACGTCTGTAGACTTACTTATACCTGATAGGTATTTAGGCATGGACTGCCGCTTTCTCTATGTACTTAGGTACACACCACGGTTACTTAGGTATTAGATACCTCGTTAGACGTATACACATTGATGTTGCAACTTTATAACAATACAAATCAAGATCGTAGTTTCTGAACTACTTTTTAAACATACAAGGTTTATACGATTGTTTTCAACTAACATACCTATGAACTCACCAGCTTTATAGCTGACTCGTTTTAGCATGTGTTCTCAGGTGCCCAGCAGGATTAGGATTGCTACAAGATTATGCTAGCTCGAGTCGCATATTTTCAATCAACGGGATTTCTCTGCATAACTTTTATACTACAAACTATGTATTGAAATTATTTTGCGAACTTGCAAGTTGTATACATTTTATTTGGGAAATGTAATAACTATTTTCAAACGTCTCATTTAGAGTCGTTCATTATGTATCTTATGCTGTGATATTTGATTTGGTAACACCCGACCCGATCGCTTCCGCAACCCAAAATTTGAGGGTGTTACAGATTGGTATCAGAGCCTAAGGTTATAGTGAACTAGGTTGCATTTAGTGGGCTTAGACTATGACCGTTAGGCAGTATTCCTCGTTAAGTATAACTGGTTCAGGGATTACATCATACGAGTTTAATTTAACATAGCGTAGCTAACTATGTACAATTAAATAAAGATGATGTGACATCTGAAAGGGGTTATACTGGATCAGGAATGCACTAGTTGACTCTGATTGTTTTGTGCTAGACACCCTAGGCTATTATATGTACGGTAGGTTTATATGAATAGGCCTTACATGTGTACTACTTCTACGTATCTATATATATACTAAGTATATATGACACAATTCCGCTGTACCAACATATACTTACGAAGAGGCACATCGCCGTCTTCCTCACCATCACAACTCAACACCTTCTCCGTATGTACGCATAGGAGAATACCACACTTATCGCTGAACCTTGGGAAGGAGATATAAACATTATCAATGGGGATGGGAAACCCACACATGCTAAACGTTCACAATACGAAAATTTTCAAAATCACAATTTGATCATTTAGATTAATCAATTCAATACCTCAGTGCCTTGGCACTTACATTCTAGCCCTTGTGCTACATTTGAGAAATCACATAGCTTCAACACAGTATCGGCCTTAGGGCTACACTTGAACAACCCACAGCACGTGGTGCTGCATTACACGGTATGTTGATACCACAATTTGGCACATTAGTGCAACACTCATAGTATGTTAATACTGCAATCGGCACGTTGGTGCTACACTCACGGTACATGAGTACTATAATTACAGTGCTTGGGCACTACATTTTAGCACTAGGTGCTACTTTCGAAATACATGTAGACTTCTTAGAGTTACATGTACACTTTATATGTATATACGATTATTCTACTGGGCACGAGGTGCCAGACTCGACTACTTTATACATGTATACTTGTTACAGTTACGTGTACACATCATATACATACTTGAATTCACTACTGGGCACGAAGTGCCACACTCGATTACTTTGCGAATGTACACTTGCTGTAGGCACTTGTACACTTGTATGCATACACGACTACTTTACTGGGCACGAGGCACCACACTTGACTACTACTTGCATGTACGCTATTCTATAGGTACACGTACACACCCGATTACATTACTGTGCTATTAGCACTGCGTTACAGTACGTGACTACACACTGATTTATTAGGATTACCACTACAGTATGCTAGTACTGCACTATTGTCTGTTGGACTAGTTATAATAACCTAGTCTTAGTTGACTACACTGAAAACTCGCGTGAACTGTTCACGACATGACGAACCCAAAAAGTCCGAGGACTTTCGAACACATACTATAAGGAATTCCTGAACTGTAACCCGCCAAACTTCGTTGGTACTGAAGGGGCTGTCGGATTAATTAGATGGATCGAGAGAATGGAATCTGTATTCCACATTTGCAACTGCCCCGATGACTACAAAGTTAAATACTCTACCTACACCCTCCAAGATAATGCCCTTACCTGGTGGAATTCCTACGCCCAAACTGTAGGGATCGACACCGCTCACAAACTTCCTTGGGAGGAACTGAAACGATTAATGAGGGACGAGTATTGTCCCAGTGAGGAATTACACAAACTCGAGGATGAATTTTGGCACCTCACTGTAAAAGACAACGACATCATGACATACACCAACCGTTTTCACCAACTCGCACTTCTTTGCCCAACCTTGGTGAACCCAGAACACCAACGAATAGAAAGGTACATCATAGGACTTCCGTTACAAATAGAGGGAATGGTCACCGCCTCTAAACCCACCACTATTCACGATGCTGTTCGCATGGCCCACAAACTCATGGCACAGGTGGTTCGACGCGGAACACCTGCAACTGAAAACAACCAAGGAAAATGGAATGGAGATTCCAGCACTAGTCATAACCCAACAAATCAACCCGAACCCTTGAGGTCCTACGCCGCCGAACCTAAAGAAAAACGAGGCTATGCGGGGAACAAACCATTTTGTCACGGCTGTAAACGTCATCATGATGGTTCATGTGGTTTACCCTGTGAAAGATGCCAACGATACGGACACAAAATCAGGGATTGCAAACTTCCCGCCAATCCAGACTCACAAAGGATATGCTTCAAATGCAATGAACCGGGGCATTACAAGAAGAATTGCCCAAAGAAACGCAAAATCCACCTGATCGGCTCCGGGTGAAACGAACAAATCTTCGACAATAACGTAGGTACATCCTTCCTCGAAAACATAACCCTCCGATTTTGGTTTACAATAAATGTGTACTTTTTACTCCCCGAAACCGCTTTTATCGACTCAATGCCAAGTGTATCATAGGGCTAGTTGACCTAGGCCACGTAAAACTCGAAGTTTGCTTTCAGCAGACTGATTGACTGAACGTTCACCAATCGCATAGTCCCGATAGGACTACTCTCTAAATGGTCACCGTGCAACAATTATCTAGTCCCGAATGGACTACAATTTTAACGGTTACCTAGTAACCACGACTTAATCATACCTTGAGCAAATAACATAGTCAGAATATCACTACAATAATAAACTGCGACACAGTCATGGATTGACTGCTTTTCGACCCCGTCATAGACATGGTATGTCTATTATCTATTCGACAAACCTCTCATTCGTACATGTCTCCCTAGACCCCTCACGATCACGACTTCACTCGAAATTTCGGGACGAAATTTAATTAACAGGGGGAGAATGTAACACCTGGTCAAAAAGTCAATTTCCGCGCCAAATTTAAATTTCAAATAATCGTAATTAGTACGCATTTATAACAAAGCATTTAAAAATGTGATCCAGTTTAAACTTTAAAACGTGTTTTAATTATCTGAAACCGCGCGAGATCTAGTTGTAGAACTTTAACTTAAACATTTTATTTTTATAAAATGTTTCAATTCAAAATCATTTCGAAATAATATAAATGAAATTATAAATTTAAAATATTAAATTTATATTACGAACGAGTGCAAAAACACGGGTATTTTGTACTGTGATTGGAGACCACAGTCCCCGAATTGGGGATCTGGGTTTGATAAAGCCGATCCACTCACCCTCTCCATCTCATTTTCTTCTTTTTCATTTCCTTCAATCTTTCTCTCAAATCTCTCTCTAAATCTCGATCTCTCTCCCTCTCGGTTTCTTCTTCCAACCGAAACAACAACAACAAGATCAACAACAGCAGCAACATCAACACGAGCATCACCATCATCTTCATCTTCTTCATCATCTAAGCACCATCATCATTATTTTCGGACCACACATCGATCCGTAAGATTTCGCCCCTTTTCCCTTGTTATTTCGTGTTTAAAATGATTAATATACCATGTATTAGTGTTATATTAACTTATTATGTCCAAAAACCGACTCAAAAATGCATTTTTAAAACCAAAAATACGAGCAGTTCGTCGAACGAGCCGAGCCGAGCAGCGAACCGAGCCGAGATGCGAGTCGGACCGAGCAGCAACTCGAGCTTAGCTGCGAGTGTCGCACCCCCAAATTATGATGCGGAAGCGGGTCGGTTCGGGGCGCGACTAATCAATATACAAAGCACACAAGATTACAAAATGAACGACCACTACATGCGTCGTTTACAAAATACATTGAGATTATAAAAGTTTTACACTGTTATAACATAGTTTACAAAAGCTCCTGAGTTCGATTGACAGAGATTCTATGGCATAACTAAATTATACAAAATATAGTAATGCATGACAATCTCTTGATGTCTGAATGTGACTCGAGCTAATGGGCATCTTGAGTGGCAGACCTACTGCTGCTGAGCACCTGTGATACATGCTAAAATGGGTCAGCGAAAATGCTGGTGAGCTCACAGGTTTGTATGTCAACACATATTTGTATGAACCGCAAGATTTAATGATAATTGAATTTAAAATGCAATTAAGCAAAATAAAAGTTATACAGCCATGAGCACATAGTCTGAGCTTAACTCGAGATGTCAGGTCCACATTTAAGGTATCCTGATCGAGGTGCCTCCTACGAGTGCCTAATCGAACACTCGTCTACACAAATATTAATACATCCGTTTTTCTAGTTAGTGCGTGCTAACCCGGATGAGGCTGGTCAAACCTATATGGTACCATATACTAATATTCACGCTACTACGTATTACCAAACTATGCTGATGGAGGGCTTTAAAATGATTAGTGAAAATAACTCATGTAGTATTTGATTTGATGGTACTTGCGTTCATATTGTAAAACAAAACAGAGCAATGAAATCACACCCCTAGGTAAAAGTATTTAAAAAAGGGCTATGAGACTCACCTGAGCCTAATGAATTGTTAGCAAACAATTAGGATGATTCACAATGATTTGATGTCGTTACAACGACTGAACCTGCAGGGCGTCTTAGACGCGCAAGGTTTAATTGATTAGATGACTCTACGGACCATCTATGCTAGTTATCCCATTAACTAGTTATGACCAAACACTTTGGTTAATGATTATGTTTGAGTTTGTGAAAATGTTTACGGCCCATTGGTGATTGATTGAAATAATAATTCTTCAATTATTATTACTACTTTCATTTGTTGTGAACTTATAAAAGCATATTTGAAGTGTTTAAATGTTGTATCGTATAAGTATGAAATATGTCGCAATGTCAGACACTTAGTGTAAACCTTTAGTTTTAAGTTTATGGAAAAACGGAGGTCCGAAAACTAAAATATGCCATTTTGGACCCCTAGATGACTCCGGATGGCCTAAAACTGACTAGGCTAAGGTACTTAGCCTTGTCCATTGGGTTGTTTTTGAATGACCGAGCGAATTTGAGCCCAATCCGTTACAATAAATTTTTCATCGAGAAGCTACCCTGTTTTAAGTTGTTAAATCGTCGACGTTTTCGAAAATTTACATGTTCTGTTTTAGCTAGAATTCGCAGGGCTAGTTTATTGATCCGTTGGATCATGAAATATATAGGGGGAATCCGCCGTATTCATTTGAATACGCCGTATTGGTGGCTTTTGTGGGGAATACGCCGTATTCATTTGAATACGACCGTATTCATGAAAAATAGAGGGAATACGCCGGATTCCCATGAATCCGACCGTATTCATGGCAAACAACGGGAATACGCCGTATTCCATTGAATACACCGTGTTCATGTTTTCTGGGCGGGAATACGCCGGATTCCCGTGAATCCGACCGTATTCCGAGGTCTGGTTCGAGTCTGTCTTGGCCAAAATCACCCAAACCCATATCTAATCCGAAATCAACAATCAATCATCTAATCTAACATCACTACATGATAATATATGCTATTTACAAACGAAATTACAAAGTTTAAGTTAACAATTTCCTTACAATTAATTTGACGAACGGATGATGATGATAATGGTGATGAAGAACACGAAGATGATGATGGTTTGATGTTGTTGCTGCAGATTGTTGTTGTTGTTGTTAGATTGTTGTTGTTGTTTGAAAATGAGAACCGAGAGAGAGCCGAGAGAGTTTGAGAGTTTGAGAATTTGAAGAAGAAAATGAAATGAAAACAAAGGGTGAGTTGGGTTTGTTCATCCAGCTCCAATTATTGGAGTCGGTTGGGCTCCCATTCGTGGTACAAAATACCCGTGTTTTTGTACCCGATCGAAAAGTAGTAAAATGTTTTAATTCGATAAATTCCTATAATTGATATCGTACGTATTTTAATCGAAGTATTTTAATAAAAATACTTTTAATGAGATATAAAAATATATCTTTGCTTTATCTTTCTGAGACGGACACGATTTAATTGATTTCGTCGCGTTTGAGTAAAAAGGTATAAAACGAAATATGTTTTGTTTTATCTAATGTAAATAATAATTAATATCTCCGATAATAATACATTATTTATATGTTTTGTTGCGAAGGTTTTACATTAGTACGATACGAATACTTTATATATTATCAAAATAATATATAATAAATATGTAGATATTAAATAATCATTCGGTATTACTTAATATTTGATTTTCACCAATGCCGTATAAATGAATCGGAAATTTGGCCGATTTGAAAATGAACGATTAAATATAATCGTGAACTGATATATATTCAACAATATATACATTGATACATACAATTAGCCTAATACATAGCACTAATTACATGTATTTCTAAATGATTAGGAACTAAAAACTAGTCCTAATTTGACGGGTGTCACAGCGAGTCGAACCGAACAACAAACCGAGCTGAGATTGCGAGTCGAGTAGAGCTACGAACCGAGCTGAGTAGCGAGCCGAGTTGAGATACGAGCCGAGTCTAGCTTCGAGCCGAGTCGAGCTTCCTGAACTAACTTGGGCTGCGAAATGAGTTTTTGCCCAACGATTCGACCTTCGCGTAACAACAACTACACTCTTTACAACGATGACTTACGTACAAAAATTATATTTTTGTAAAATATACAACGAAACGATTTTTAATAATGATTTAATTGAGAATTATCATTATTACAAACTGCCACAAACGGACCATACACAATTCTAAAACTAAACAACAGAAGTTTACTTTCACGACACGTTTAGTTAAACCGATTAGTATTTTACTCATATAACCTTACGTGTCTAGGGCACTAGGGGGTTACCATTCGGACAACACACGTATCGTAGGATCGCTGACAACTCACAGGTGAGTTCATAGCCCCACTCTTTCAACCGTTTTACTATTTTCGGGGTGAGACACATGTTCAATTACTATTTTCGAATTATAATGATAAACTTTTATAATTCACACCTATCCATATTACTGTTATGTAATACGAAATGTGTAATACTTAGGAATTACACCCATTATATTGCTGTAGAACGATATCACTACCTAACCGTGATAGGTTATAATCGTACACTGTTAGATGGTTGGAAAACAATTACCAATACATAACCTGACTAAGTTATCACTATCCAAAGACCATATTGTCACGGGACAATACTATCACTATACTAGAACTGATTAGTTCTACCCACATGACAACGACTAGACTTTTACAGAATTAGTCTTCCTTTTAGGAACTAAAACGGTTGACACACTCCATGATCATTAGAATGGAAATTGTACTTAGGTGAACATTTTTCCCGAGACCCCAAATATACTTGCTAGGCTGGAGGCTAGGAGTATACGATAGTAACGTACGTTAGTATAGATTCCTTATACTAATATAAAACAACTAGGTGATGATTAGTCATACCTAGGCTTATGGTGATATACTTAATATCTAAGTATTGTATATACATATTTAGATACGTTAAACTACTTTCATGCGCGGCATGATACTCTATTAGACGTGTTTGTTGATTTGACCTATATATATATACATACTCTTGTACACTATCTCGAGCACGTGGTGCTACCTACTACTTACTTATGTATATTGATATACATACGCTGATACAAACACGGTTACTCTAAGTCGGGCATGTCGTAGTACTGCCGACTCTCATTTACTAAGTCGGGCATGTCGTAGTACTGCCGACTCTGATTTACTTACGTTGCGTGGGAGCAATGTTGTTCGAGATCACGGTAAAGTGATTCAAAACGAGATCACGGTAGATGATTCAGTGATTCAAAACGATATCGTGGTAAAGCGATACAAAATATGGGATCTGCGAGATTACACTCGAGATTATTGGTGGAGCAACGGATCGGCGAGCTTACACTCGAGATCGTTGGCTCAAACACGGGATCTACGGGCTTACGCTCGAGATTCACGCATATCAACGGATCTACGAGATTACACTTGAGGTCGTTGATGGAGCAACGGATCGGCGAGCTTACACTCGAGATCGTTGGCTCGGTATTCGGATAAATACTTATTGCGGGACCACACTTATACATTGCTGGAGACAACACACTAGGCCAAGTGGCACGTTAACACCTTACTATTGAATAAGTAATATTATTACTTGTTATTATATAACGTGGTCATACGCATACTTGATTTGTACTTAGGCATGTAGTGCCTCACGTCTGTAGACTTACTTATACCTGATAGGTATTTAGGCATGGACTGCCGCTTTCTCTATGTACTTAGGTACACACCACGGTTACTTAGGTATTAGATACCTCGTTAGACGTATACACATTGATGTTGCAACTTTATAACAATACAAATCAAGATCGTAGTTTCTGAACTACTTTTTAAACATACAAGGTTTATACGATTGTTTTCAACTAACATACCTATGAACTCACCAGCTTTATAGCTGACTCGTTTTAGCATGTGTTCTCAGGTGCCCAGCATGATTAGGATTGCTACAAGATTATGTTAGCTCCAGTCGCATATTTTCAATCAACGGGATTTCTCTGCATAACTTTTATACTACAAACTATGTATTGAAATTATTTTGCGAACTTGCAACTTGTATACATTTTATTTGGGAAATGTAATAACTATTTTCAAACGTCTCATTTAGAGTCGTTCATTATGTATCTTATGCTGTGATATTTGATTTGGTAACACCCGACCCGATCGCTTCCGCAACCCGAAATTTGAGGGTGTTACAAGAGCCATGTTGCTTTACACACAATAACTTTTATATAAAGAGATCTCTACACAATTCTACCCATTAATTCTCAACTGATTTCATTTATATACTCTTAGGAGTAAAAATCACAATTTTCATAAGGTTTGTTTTCTTTGCTTAAGGAACCCCTCTATGTAATAAATGGAAATCTTGCCACTGGTTTGAGACTTTAGATGTGATTGCCTTACAACCTTTGTAGTAAAAGAAAAATGTCTGCCAAAACTTGTTTATGCAAAGAAAACTTGTTTAAGCATAACAACAATCATAACAAAAGAATAAGATTGCCTTTATATACAAATTATATTTAGCCTCAATAATAGTGAAAATGAGGAGTAAGAAAGCACTGTTACCATATCTGAACAATTATTTCTTGTAGACATCATATTTAGCACAATCCACTTTTTCTATCTTTCAAGATATTTAGAGCAATATCTACATGAACCAGGAATGTATTAGTTCAAACAAAACTTTATAAAATGAGCAAATGATATAATTAACACATAATACTATAAACAGATCTCATAAAGCATAATTGTATGCAAGCGATCCTATAACAATCACATTCACAAAAAGAACACCTTTCAAATATTAAATAATAATAAAAAAGGTTATTCAGGCATTTCATCAAACAGGTGGTGTTCAACAAACATTTTTTTATGAGAAAGGTTATCTTAACCAAGACTCATATCAACTATCAAAAACTTATGAAATATAAATAAAAGCAACCAAACCTTGGCTTTACATTAGTGATTTTCTTTTCTCGAGCAATTTAAGCCCCAGTGTCAACACCTCAAGAAACAAATGAATATCATTATCTGAGAAATTAATAAATAAGTAGAAGCATATGTCTGATTTTTGAAATGAAAACGAACATGCTAGAGGGAATCGATTAAACATCAAATTATATTTAGCAAAATGAAACCTAAATCCCAAAATTACAGCAACCTAACCTCAACAAATACTCTGAAAACAACTTGAATGCCAAACAAATCCTTACAGAAAACTTTCAAATCAGTAACTCTATTCATACATACAAAAACCAAATCAACATGTAAATGAAAATCCGAACGAAGAAATCAAACTGAGAAAAACAGCAAAAGAATAGTCAATATAAATTAAAAGTCGAAATTGAAGAAACTTACATGTAACCGATTAAGGGATAATCGAAGATGAGTAAAAGATGAACCAAGCCGGAAGATCTGTGATTTTGATACGTAGATGAGGAGGATGAATGATCCAGTGTATATTGCTTTGGAAGAGTATGGATAGTTATTGTGATTTTGAATTGATTGGATGAATGAGCATAGAAAAAAGAAAAGATAATTGATATTGCAGAGAACCCAAGATGAAGGCGTGATATTAGTCTGCAAAAGAAACCAATCAAATTAAATTAGGTAAATTAAATTAAAGTTTCAGGGAAACGAGCGGGTTTCTTCTCAAAATATATTGGGGGATGATATATTGTAATTATTACTATTAAATTGACAGTCATGTACTCAGGAAATAACACAAAAAATTAAAAAGATTTTATGCAGGATTTAAACTTAAAAGTAGATTATTACATTTTTTGAATTATTGAATTATCAAATATTTTAACCACAGCTTGACACGTCAGCATCAAAACCTACCTCATGACTCGTCAAGTCAGCTTCATGACATCAGCGAAACCCCCTTTATTAGTATAGATAGATAGATAGATAGAATATAGATAGATAGATTTTAAAAACTTGATCTCATAAAGCAAAGCTTAAACTCCTATGATAAAAATATTTTTTTTCTAGAATATATCAATATATGTCTAAATGACAAAATGGTGTAAACTCTATTTAGTTGATAAGCGTCATACATATAATAGAGGATGGTAGAAGTGTATAACAATTGAAAGGCAATATTATAAATTTCTAAAGTGGGTGTACTAAAATGGAACCTGTTAAAAGTGCAAGGGGTCAACATGCGTTGTTTTCTTACTCCGCTGTAAATCGTTTCGTTTCAATCATGTGTGCAAAATAAATTAGAACAGGTTACCATTCGGACAAAAAAAAGGTAACTCGTGATTTGGCATGTAGGGTAGTAAATGTATATATTAAAAAACTATGTAAATACCCGCACGATGTGCTGGTTAAAGAAAATATTATAACAACCTTGATAAGACCAAAGATAATAAACAAATGCTAATGTACGTGAAAACACCGAAAGCATATGAATATTTGCAAGCTCATGTAATTTTATGAGATTACATAAACATTTAATTTGATGTATTATTGCTATTAGTGTGTTCTTGTGTTTATTATTAGACCACTCGTAACGCGGTGAGGTGGCGCGCGTTCTCACCGTTCAGAACGCCGGAACGCCGGTAACGGGGCGTTCTGGCCGGGTGTTCTCGAGGCGTCATCGGGGCAAAAACGGAGCAAAAACTGGCGTTTTCGTGGGACCCACACCCTTTTTCCTTTTGTTTTCTCTTTTCTTTTGGCCGATCAATTCCATTTAAAAAAGGAACCTTTTTTTTTCAAAAATTGTACCGTTTTAATCGGTTTTAAAAAAAATAATAATAAAAAATGTAACCACGCTCCACCAACGGATCCTTTTCAAATTAATTTTTTTTTTTTAAAAAAAAAACCCACCTAATCTATCTATATATATACTACACCACCTCCATCCCTTTTTCATCCATTTTTCATCCAAAAAAAATCAAACACCACCATCCCCATTTTTTCCCTTCAACCCATTTTCACCACCTTCATCACCATGTCGAATCCAAATTCATACCCAAATCCCGACCACAATCAATCTCAAAATCCGGATAACATGTGATACACTAACCTAATGTTATTCGGAACAACCAACACACCCGGATCGAGTGGCTCTACCCCAAATTTACGTCCGAATATGCCATCGGGCGGAATGTTTCCACCATACGGAATGTATCAACAACAATTTGATCCAAACCAACAACAATACGGATATTTTCCTAATCCGTATTTCCAACAACCATCGTTCCAACCTCCTCAACAACAATCGTTCCAACAACAACTATTCCAACAACAGTCGTTCCAACAACAGCCGTTCCAACAACAGCCGTTCCAACAACAGCCGTTCCAACAACCCAAACAAACGGATGAACAAATCTCCCAACGAGACGGAAAGCAAGTAGCGCCATCCCCTAAAAAAAGAAGCCACAGAAAGAAAAATGATGGGGGGAAAAAGACGTGCAACAAGCGACAATGGGCGCCAAACGAACTGGCGTGGTTAGGAACTTGTTGGTGCAACACGTCCGAGGACTCGCAAAGAGGCAACTCACAAAGGAGGGGAACTTTGTGGGGTACTGTTGAAGAATTTGTCCAACAATTATGGTTGGGTTCGCGGCGCCGACCAACTATGTCGCACCCCCAAATTTAAGATGCGGAAGCGATTCGGGTCGGGGCGCGACTAATACGGTAACCACAGCACAAAGATATAATGAACGACCACTATATGCGTCGTTTTACAACTTGTATTAATAAAACAAAAGTTTACATCAAAGTATTGTTTACATTAGCTCGGTTTGAAATTGGGAGATTTACATACATAATTAATTTATACAAAATATAATAATGCAGCTAAATCTCTGAATGTTTGCATGCTGGCACGAGCTAAGTATCCTGATTGGGCAGTCTAACCTACTGCTGAGTACCTGTGATACATGCTAAAATGGGTCAGCGAAACGCTGGTGAGCTCACAGGTTTGTATGTCAAAACATATAATATGAACCCAAAGATTTAATTGAATTTAAGTTGCAATAAAGCAAAATAAAAGTTATACAGCCATGAGCACATAGTCTGAGCTTAACTTGAGGGTTGGGTCCAATGAAGGAATTCCGATCGAGGTGCCTCCTACGAGTGCCTAATCTACACTCGTCTACCCAAATGCTAATACGTCCGTTTGACCGGTTAGTGCTTGCTAACCCGGACGAGGATTGTCAATCCTATATGATATCATATACTAACATTCACGCTACAGATGTATCACCAAACTATGTTGTGGAGGGCTTTAAATTGATTGGTTGAAACAACTCATGTAGTATTTGATTTGATTTGTACTTGCGTTCACCTGTAAATAAATCGAGCAATGTATCACACCCCTGATGAAAACAGTAAAGTAGGGATGAGACTCACCTGAGTCTTGATGCGTTTAACTTAATAAACTTGATTTGATTAGCCGAGTAGTGATGTCCGAAGACTTGTAACCTGAGGGTGTCCACAACACGCGATGGTTATTAACATGAGTAGGTATCTATAAAGACTACCTTTGTAGTTGTTCGTCCAACTAGAATGTCCAAATGACTACGATTTGGTTGATTGATTTGAGTTTTGAAAAACGTGTACGACCCGTTGGTGATTCGTTTGTAATACAATTCCAAAGTATTATTGTCTTGGTGTTTGAGTGTTATACTTATAAAGTATTTACCGACATTAGGTGACGGGGGTCCGGGGGCAGCGCCCTGGTTAGCGGGGTCCCAGGGGTGGCAACCTCTGGCGGGGTCCAAGGGGCAGAGCCCCTGGCTGGGGTCTAGGTGCCAGGTCAGCTCGAAATTTTTTTATTTCTACTATATTGCTTTGGTGAAAAACGCATCTGCAACTTGAATTTGGATGAAATCAAGTGATAAAATTTTAGGTCTCGACACTTAGTAAAATCTGTGCTTTCTTGGTTCTGTTTCATGCGACACTTATAGCAACACTTTAGGAGTTTAGGCGACACTTATGAAGTGTCGCATAAAATGGAATATTCTGTAATAAGGGCGTCACTTAGAGAAGTGACGCATAATAAGGCGTCACTAAGGTAGTGTCGGGTTTAAGGGTCGGATATCGGGTTGGAGCGTCACTAGGGTCAAATGTCGGATGAAATCGGAATTTAATTATAGGCGACACTTAGACAAGTGTCGTTGGGAGTGTCAGTCTGAAGTGTCGGGCATTGAATTTGCGTAAGTGTCGGGAAAAAGGGGTTTTATGCGGCACTAGGGTAAGTGACGCAAAATTAGGGCTTTTAGCGACACTTAGTGCGACACTTAAGTGACGCATTAAGTGACGCTACGCTGCTTTGGCCTATGCGACACTTAAGTCTGATGGCCGGAATTTGAATCGAAAACGTGTTTTCCGGTTTCCGTTTAACCCGGAACTTTTACCCAACCCATATTTGGACATTTTAAGCTTAAATAAACAACTTTCAAGTAAAATAACAAAGATTTAAGAGTTTTCGAGAGTTGTCGGGAATCTTACAACTTAACGCCGGAGAAATCCAAAAAGATAGCGTTGTAGATCTCGACGTGGTGGTTCTTTTTCTCCAAATGGGCGTGAGGATTCGAGGCCGTTTGGTGGTAGTTTTTTTTTGAATTTAAGATTGTGGTGATGGTGGGTGTTTGAGAGAAGAAAGAGAGAAGAAAGAGAGAGGAGAGGTGGGAATGAGGTGAGGGGGAGGTGATGACCCCTTTTTGGCTGATTTTTCGGTGGGGTCCACCTGGTGTGGGCTTCACCAAATTTTGTTCCCTGCATTCGCGCTCCGTAGGGTATTCGTTTTCTCGATCGTTTAAATAATTTGATACGCGTTGGAATATAAATTTAAAATACGAGAAATTATTCGATACTTTCGTTGAAGTATTTCACTAAATACTTAATTACTTGAGTTATAAAATATAACTTAACTTTATTTTGATTGTTTGCGCGTTTAATGTTTTAATCTCGTAGATGTTATTTGTACGATACGAAATAAATACGAGATATTATCAAAATGATATTCTTGGATATAATAGTGTTATTAAATAATGTTATATTATTTAATAAAATTGTTCACCAACGTCCGTATTAGTTGAATCGAATTACATTGCGTACGATTTAATCAAATCGCATAATTGTATATATTCAACAATATATATTATTTGATACACAAATTAGCCTAATACAGAACTAATTATATGTATTACAGATGATTAGGCACTAATTACTAGTCCTAATTTGGCGGGTGTTACAAACTATCATCCAAGTGGCCCGAACTTGGGGAAGCGGTCGAGACTTAGGAATGGTGTACGATCAAGCCGTAGCCGAATACTACGACACGTACCGAAAGGCATTCACCATGAAGGAGGCTTGGAATGCGGTCAAAGATCACCCCAAATGGAAAGCACCACCGCCGGTTGGTGGAACCGGATTACGCGACGAGGAAGATGATTTGTTTGATGAATCTGTTGATCTCTCTGCTGACCACCATACGTCACAATCAAACGAGCTATTTGGGCCCGACCCGCTTCCAAGGCCCATGGGCCGAAACAGAGCCCGAAAAGCGGCTAGAAGTTCCGGTTCTTCCGATGCGGCGACATCATCCCGAACATCTACCCCGAAAGAAAAGGTGGATGAGGCGATAGAGAATATAGCCAAATACAAGGCCGAAATGTTAGCCGCGAGAAAAACATCGATTGAGATGATCACCCGTCAAGAAAGACTTCGAACTACTATGCAAGGTGTTCAATTTCTCCAAATCAACACCGCCGACATCAGGGATCCAAGTGACCGCGCAGCGGTTGCGAGAATGAATAAAATGTTTCGGAAAGAGTTTCGGGAGTTCTACGAAGCCGAAGATGAAAACGAGGATGACGACGAGTAGATTTTATTTGTTGCTTATCTTTTTCTATTTCTAGGACTTAATCGCAATCTTTAATTTATTGTATTTTTATTTTTAGGATTGTAACGTTTTCATATTTAGGATTGTAACGTTTTTATTTTTAGGATTGTAACATTTTTATTTTTATGAAGTAATCGCAAATTTTAATTTTCGTACTTTTTTTTCTATCGTAATCTATTTTAATTTACCTCTATTTATATAATTATTATATTGTATTATAATAAAAATGTATTTGTTTTGTAAAATAAATGAAAATTAAATTTAGTTAGTGGGTGAGTGGGTCCTAGAGGGGGGAAAAAGGGGCGTTCTGGTTTATGGGTTAGGAAGGTGAAAGGGGCGTTCTGGTGTTAATGCTGATGTGGCGCCTGAAAAATGTGTGTTCTGGTGTTATGGGTTACGAGTGGTCTTATAGGGTGGAAATGAAAGAGAATAAAGTGAAAGGCTTGAAATATTAAAGTATGTCTATGAGCCTTTTCCTTTATGGAAGTAAATGAATAGACGTGAAAGAAAGAATAAGGAAATGTCATAACCCTTCTCAAGTTTATTGCATAATAACTAAACATAACCCTTTTAAAAAAGCTAAACATATAAATTTTCTAAGAAACTAAATACAAAACCATTCTGAAAGCTAACACATACCCCTTCTAAAAAGGTAAACATATAACTCTTTCAAAAGTTAAACACTAAACCATTGACACATAACCCCGTTAACAGTTTATGTATTCTTTTTAAAAAATAAACAATCTAAACACCAAACCTTAGACACATAACCTACTAAAAGATAAAAAATGAACCCTTCTAGAAAGACATAACCCTAAGAACTAAACATATAAATTTCCTAAAAAACTAAAAACAAAACCCTTCTAAAAACAAAAAACATGCTCGTTCTGAAAAGGTAAACAAATAAGTCTTTCAAAAGCTAAATATTAAACCATTGGCAGATAACCCCTTTAGAGAGCGAAACACATAAGCTTTTCATAGGATAAACACATAACCCTTCAAAAAATCTGAACACCAAACCTTGACACATAACCCACTAAAATCTAAAATATGAACTCGTCTAGAAAGCTAAACACTAAACCCTTGACACATCATCCGTTTAAAAGCCAAAGACAGAACCCGCCTTAAAAGTGAAACATTAAACCCTTGACACGATACCCGAATAAAAGATAAAGATGATATCCAATTTGAAAAGGTAAACACATAACCCTTGTAAAAGTTAAACGCTAAACCATTGACACGAAACTCTTGTAAAAGTTTTAACACATATGCCTTCTAAAAAGCTCAAAACTAAAAGCTATACATAAACCCTTCTAAAAATACAAAAAAATAAAATAAAAAAACCCTTGATACAAATTCCTTATAAAAGCTAAACACATACCATCCTTTTTTGAAAGATAGATGCTAAACTCTTGACACATAACTTGTTAGAATATTTGGTTGAAAACATGAGTTTTTCACCAACTTTGGCCATAATTAAATATATGTATATGTATTATATATTAGTAATGGTTTGTGGGTTTGCGTACTCATTGACGAGATCGTCGCAACGAACTAAGATATGTCCGAAATGAAGGTAATATGAATGAGATATCGACTCTTGAAGAGAGGCACTTGAAACGGAAAATGGAAGGAAGAAATTGAGTGTTGTTTGTCCCACATAGAAAGGAAGACAAAACTAGAGGGGGTTTATAAGTGAAAGGGTTTATTGCTTATTAAATTCTTTGACTAAAGTGTAGTTGTTGCCTTACTGTAGAAAGTTCATTTCTATGTATTCAAGTTAAGACTCGTTGAGTTTTAATCAAATTCTCGATTATTCCACTTTATACGTAATTCTCATTTTGAGAAAGATCAAAATTCATGTGAAAGCAAATGACTTAATTTAATTCGTTAGCGATTATGTTAAACGTGCGAAGAAAACAAATTAAAACGCGTGACAAAACAAACAAAGTTTGAAAGTCAAGGCTAGAGGCCCAACTGCCGGTTGGGTGTGCGAGGGCTGCAAGGTCGTTTAGCCAACCGCCGGCTGAGCTATCCAACTGCCGGTTGGACGGCTGACTATATATTTCCATGTTTTGTAACCGTAAATGATTTTACAATCCCCAAACTCGTTTTTCAGTCGAATCAAGCGAATTGCTAGACGAATTTGGTGCCTCAAAACCTCAATCTAAAGGGTTTAAACATCCTAATCAATTCTAGCAATCGAACCTTCGATTTTCGTGTTCGGTGGTAAGCTTTCAATGATCTATACTCGATTTCTTTACAAATTCTTCTGAAAACGTGACCTAGAGTCTGATTAATTTGTTTCTTACAGATTCTAAGAAGAAACATTCATCATAAACGTGCTAAAACGGTAGATCTCTAACTTAAACTTTCGATTGTATCGTACTTATCGTGAATTGAGTTATCAAGCCGTTGGAATCCAAACTTTGATGAATATGTGGGATGATTTGATCTAGGAATGTGTTGAACTGATGGTGCACCATATATTATTTTGTCAGCCAATAGGATTTAATATCTACCCACTAAAGCTCTTTCAGATTGGTTGAAATCAAAAGTGGACAATAATTTTGGGACATTCCAAAATGGAATACTGAGGAAGGGAGTACATTAGAGAGACTAATAACTAGGGGTGAGCAACAAACCGAAAAAATAGAATCGTAACCGAATAACGAAATCGAAGAAAAACCGAACCGTTAATAACTGACATATTTCGATTCGATTTGGGTTATACATAAAGATTGAACCGATAAAAACTGAACCGTTACTTTTTCTATATATTAAAATATTTTGATTATATTTTATATTTAAGGGAAAATAGCCCAAAAAGGTAATGTAAAGTCCTAAATTTCTCAATTAGGGGAATATCACTTTCGATCTCCATCGCCCAAAAAGGACCCTTATATTTAACTTCTGCCTGAAAAATGATGTATTTTGTCAAAAATCTTAAATTAAGGGGAATATCACCCGATCAAAGTTGTTTTTATATGAAATTGACTCTTGAAACGACTCGCTAGGGTTCATATGTATCCAAAAAGTTCACATTCTTGCATTATGAACACACAAACAACCTTCAATTTCACGATTCGACATCTTTTAAATACGAAATTGTCACTTCAATTTTAGAACCTTAAGTGGCAGTGCTCGTGACTCCAAGTGTTTTAAACCCTAATTTGTGGGATGAAGTGTTTATAAATGACAAGCCTCAACTTTAACCGACCTTAATTTTCTAAATTAAAAAAATTGATCAAGCGATATTCCTCTTAGTTTAAGATTTTTGACAAAAATAATCTTTTTCTGGCAAGAATTAAAGACATGGGTCATTTTTGGGCAATGGAGAAAATAATATTCCCTTTATTGGAAAATTTTGATTTTTACATTACACTTTTGGGCTATTTGCCCTATATTCTATATCGTTAGTATTATTTTATAGTAAAATTAATAACAATAACTAATAAATTAGTCAAAATTTATTTATATATGTATATGTATATACATTATGTGCTAGATTATATATAATTATTACATTGTCATTAATCAAATACTTGATCAATTAATTTTGATGCTCTAGTCTAATCCATCGGTCCTAATCAACCAAACAACTTCATTCATAACTAAATAGTTATAATTAAACTATAAACATGCTAAAATAGAACAAACTAACTACACATTGAAAATAGACTAAATTAAAATTGTCTTAAAAGTTTTATTTTAATCAAAGTTTAGAATTCGGATATTAATCGAATAAAACGGAATCGAAACCGAATAACCGAATCGTAAAGAACCGAAACCGAACGATTTTGATTTTTAAAAAATTGAAATATTCAATTCGATTCGATTTTTGCCAAATACCGAATCAAATTGAACCGTGAACACCCCTAAGTAATACTCCCTCCGTCCCATTCAAAGTGTCCACTTTGACTTTGCACACAGTTTTAGGATTCCCCATTAACTCTACTTTTCATCAATCAAATAACATATTTATCCACTAAATTCTCTTTCGATTGGTTGAAACATGAAAGTGGACACTTATTTCAGACAACCCAAAATAGTAAGTAGGACATTTGGAGTGGGACGGAGGGAGTAACTATTAACTAGAAGCTACTTCCTATTTTTTTTTTCTTATGTAATGAATGGAAATTAACTGATTTATAATGTGAAAGAATTTGATTAAGACTTTATTTGTACTCGTATAAAAGTTTTTAATCATAATCATCAATTCATCATAGCAAATTATTTGATGTTTTATATATTTTATTTATTTATTTTGTATAGGTAAGCAGTCCACAAAATATACATTTAAAAAATTTGAAAAAAATTAGCGGGCTAAGTTCCCTCCTTTGAGGAACACGATCCAAGAAAATTTTTTCAAAAACTTAGCGGGCTAAGTTACCCCCAAATATTTTAAAACTCACAAGTTTCAATTTAACCTACCCACGAAAGCCGATTCTACTTGTAGATCCAATCGTGAGGTACGTTCACAATCATACATGATGTTAATGGTGGAACAGAGATCTGGATTACATTTTTGTATGGCATCGGATTCCTATCTAATCTCTTATTTGCATCTCATTATTTGCATATCTACTCATCCATATTTGTCAAGTTCTACAACGAAATTATATTATTCCTTTGAGTCGTTCACAAAGTTCTTGGGGTGTCTACTCCAATTGTTAATAGAAGAGTTAATCCTAATATGTACTGGATCAGGTCGATAAATAAATCTGATTTTTAACATCTCTTTTTGTTGATCTGTCATATTATTGATTGAATTATTTTACTTTTCTAACTATTGTAATTTCAAAATTCCTTTCAAGCCTTTCTTAAGAAAGTACACATTATAATTGTTGTTCGTTTAGGCATAATCAATTTGATTAAGATATATAGTTATTATGTGTGATGGACCATTCCTATGAATTGGTTTATATAAACGAGCCCCATGTCATAATAGAATGCCTATCTACACGTACATTTGACTTCTTTATTTTTAAGGTTTCATTATTGTTTATTTAGTGAGGATCTATTTTCTTAGTGCCATAATGGCTGAAGTGGTGCACTAATGGAGAATGCTTTCTACCTTATATCTCTTTGTATCTGACTTCACAACTTCTGTTTTGATTTATGTCATGGCCGGGTAGTAATTAATTGAAGACTTTAAGTGGGTGTTAAACTGTCAATGGTGGTAAGAACACACATTCTTTGTTTGACTCAAGATCTCATCTTGATTATATTAAGACGAGTGATTAGAAAACTGTAAGTTATCATTTTTGTTACTCGATGATTCAACCACACATTATCATTAGTATATGCAGGTTATAAATAATACTTGCGAAGAAAGGCCGGAAGTTAGAAGAACGCATAAAAAGGCACATGAAACAAATAAAGGTTGTCGTCTTCTCAGAGCACCTCCAATGACTCTTTTTCTAAAGCTTTATTCAAAAATTTTAACCCAAATTGTGTCATAGCTTTTTTTAAAAATACTTTACAAAAAGTCTTTGGTGCATTGATAAAAAGCTTTTCATATCTTCAAACTATTATAATATGCTATAAAAACAAGGAAAGAGAGTGCAAAGACTTTAGATTTCTTAAGTCTTTGTATTCTCTCTCTTTAATATATATTGGTTTTTAATTATTTTGAAGTGATGAAAAGCTTTTTTACATTGGAGTTAAGACTTTTTGTAAAGCTTTTTTAAAAAAAATTATAATACAATTTGTGTAAAAAACTTTGAATAAAACTTTAGAAAAAGAGTCATTGGAGGTGCTCTCATTATCGTGATTATTCTTTAATGACATTCATATTTCTACCTACTTTAGAAATCCTTTTGCACATCGAAATCTTAAAGCTTTGTATTTATAACAACCAGTTTCTTCCTTGTTATATCTCACCATACTGAATTTTGTAATGCCGGCAATACGAACATGGGTTTGGGTTCAAAGGTTTATAAATATAATGGGTTTGGGTTCACTGTTAGCATGTCTAGTTTTCATGTTTTTGCCCCCGGGTTTTGATGATCTATGTGTTTTAGATGGCATAGGGGTGTCTTTGAGTCGTTAATTTTGTTTAGTGTACTTTTTGTTGAAATAGTATCCATAGGTGTGTCCAAGGTCATAACTAAATTGGTAAGACTATCATTAAAGTAGAGTCATTTTTTGGGTTTCACTCAATGAACAGTAAGAGAAACTAATTGAGAGATAATATTAATTAGAATTAATATTGTAGTTAATTAATTAGTTTGTTAATTTATCAAAGTTGATAAATTAATTAGAAGCTAAAAGAAATTAACAGAAACTATAAAGAATATTTAATTAGTTTATTAATTGAATATTAATATGAAACTAAAATGAATATTATGGAAAGCGAATCCATCCGCATGTTGGAAGGTCCAACCGGCGGCTGGAGTGGAAATTAGGGTTAGGCGGTGTACGCGTGTTTGACGTGGGAAAGGATTAATCCCAACCGCCGGCTGAAGGCTTCAACCGACGGTTGAAGGACGAAACATGTTATCCCACATCGGCCAAGATACCAAACTCAAGGGCATCCTCTCCCCTATAAATATAGGCCGTCCCTAAGCTTTCAAGGCATCCCAGATTCGAATTTAGTTCGATTCTTTCTTTTTTTCTCATTCCTAATCCTTGTAAGAGTCTTTACGACTTAGAGTCGGAACCTTAGGATTTGGAGTTTCTCTTGGTTCATGGGTGTGAACCATTAGAGGTATTCTGGTTTGGGTACTTGCCTCCAAAGCATGGAAGGTCGAGCAAGGACTCTGCGCGTGAGAAATTGGTTTTTTCATAGGTTAGTATTTTATCATTTATCTATTTATTTTGTATTATCGCTTTCATTTATTAAGTCAAGGTCCTTTAGGGTTTAATTTTCTAGTTGCTCTAGATTAATTGTTATTTTCCGCTGCGTATGTTAATCTAGTTAGGGAATAGAAAACCAAACAGTGGTATCATAGCCATAGCTTAATAATTTAAGCAATACAAAATGTAGATAAAATATATTTGGAAATAGAATTGTTTTTATTTTGTCCAAATAACTAAATTAAGTATATATGTATAATAGATTTGTATATATATATATATATATACAGTTAATTTATTTACTAATCAGACCTTAGTATTTTAATGGTTTAAAATATACGCTCAATTTTAAAATGTTTTAAAATAGAACCTTGAACCTTAAATGTTTAAGAGAGACCTTATATATAATATGATTTATATATATTTATCATTTAAGTCTGAATACATCGTCAGTCAATTGATAAATTGGCTCACCCATAGTGAACAAACTATGAGAGAGGTATAAGGCGGGTCGCTTTGCTTCCCTAAAGAAGTAGGTTTTTAATAAGCTTCGCGTTGACCTGCTTCTCCGCCTCTTTGTGCGTTCAATGGAGCTACTGAGGACTTTTGATAGGATGATGTCAAGATTAAAAGTAGACTTAAAGTACTAAAACAAAATCCCGTTTTAGCTATAGAAAATGTGAATAGTATGCTAACCCATGAAAATCGCACATCTCTCGTATGGACAGTTAATGGAGCATGTGTGATTAACCGGCACATTAATGTGAGGACATAAGTGAGAGGTGATGTGAGACTCGCGATTCTCGAGCGTACTCGAGCCGGGGACCACGCAGGGTTTGCATGGTTAATTCACCATCTAGTTCATAATCCTCGGCATCCCAGTCATGAATGGTAGATGAGCATAACCGAAATTAACATGCCATTGATGATAATCAATGAATCTCAAAAGAACTAAAAATTTCCTAGAGAATGAAATTGACAAGAGCATTGTCTACCTAAAATAAATTCGTGATATGATTACAGCAACCCTTTTCATAAAATGAATCTAAAATATGGATCCTAGCCTTAATTTGAAATTGGGTAATTTATTAAGGAATATTCAGACTAACTAAAACAGTTTTTTTATCTCAATAATATATGTTGAAAATGGTAATAATCCTCCCGTTCCCAATTCTGCAAACAACCCGAACTTCTCATTACTCTTAGTTCTTGGGAGGGAAAGGCTTACCAGTCCAAGGTGTATGGACTGGATGTAAAACCTTAGGTTCACTCAAATGAATAAGAACAAGGAGTATGTTCTTGATGAGCTGTGAAACCGTAGGTTCACTCTAAGATACGAGAGCAAGGAGTATGTTCTCGACGAGAATAAGGAGTATGTTCTCGATGAACAAATTCCCACTAATGATAATGATTCAACCCAACAGGAGATTGAAGCTCACCGGAAATATTATGATGTTTGATACTAAATTTTGGTCAACATAATTCTGTCCGGTCAGCCAGCTGTCTACAAACAATTTGTAATCTCATGTCAAATGGTTTTGAATGAGAGAGAGACCTCAATAATGGAACTCCAAAAATTGCTGAGAAAGGGATCAAGAAGATTGATGTGCCCTCTAGCTCAACAGCTCATGTGTTGTCAATTGGTTATAATGCAAAGAAAAGGAAGAGATCTGGAAAAGCTACGAATGGAAAGTCCTATCGTAAGGCTAAAAGAAAGATTGAATCTGAAATTGCACATGCAATGATCCAAAGGAATCAGTGTGTTATACTGCAACACAGAGGAGCACTAGAAGCGTTGCTGCCCAAAATATCTGAAGGACCCTAAAGACAGTAAGTTTGAAAAGGATTCTGGTATATAAATGATCGAACTCCGCGATACGACGACTTCTAATTTGTAGGTCTTGAATACAGGGTGTGGTACTCACATTTGCATTATATTGCAAGGCCTAAAGGAAAGTAGAAGTTTAAAGCATGGAGAGCTCAACTTAGTCATGGGAAACAAGAGAGTCACGCCCGTTGGAAAGTTTGAGCTCATGCTAAAATCTGGAGTTAGGATACATTTAAATAATTGTTGTTATTCGTCAGAAATGACAAACAACATAGTTTTATTTTATGCTTGTTTAAGGATAGTTATCAGTTTTCATTTGATAATGAGAATGGTGATAAAGCTTCTCCTTGCAAAGGCATATATGAAAATGTTGAATATGTCAACAAAGTAATCTAAATGTTGGTTCGTCTAAAGAGCTTGATAAATCCAAATTGTGGCAATTATCGTCTTAGGCACGTAAACAAGAAACGCATTGCCTAACTTCAAAAGGATGGAGTGTTGGAATCATTCGACCTCAAATCAAATGATGTATGTGAATCTTGTTAATTGGACAAGATAACTAAATCACTATTCACAGGATAGTGTGAAAAAGGTGCAAGATTATTGGATTTTGTACATACAGATGAATGTGGACCATTCCGATGCGCTACAAAAGATGAAAATCGCTACTATGTTACTGATAACTTCAATAGACATGGATATGTTTATCTGATTAAACATAAGTTAGATACTTTTGAAATTTCAAAAGGGTATCAGGACGAAATAGAGAACCAAAAATGGGCAGAAAGATAAAGGTACTCCGATTCGAAAGGGGAGGAGAAGACCTTAGTATTGAGTTTCTTGATCATATTAGACACTGTGGAATAGTTTCACAGTTGACTCCTCCTAGAACACCATAGCTGAATGGAGTAGCTGAGAGGAGAAATAGAATCCTGTTAGACATAGTTCAAATCTATGATGAGTCGGGCAACACTCCTAATAAGCTTATGGGGTTAGGCATTATAGACAGTCGCACATATCTTAAATCTAGTACTCACCAAGAAAGTTCAAAGATAACTTATGAGATGTGGAAGAGAAAAGGTTTTTCTCTTGGGCACATCCAGATCTGAGGTTGTGAAGTTATCGTTAAACGAGAAACTTAGCACAAACTAGAAGTCAGATCTGAAAATTATCTTTTCATCAGTAATCCACATGAGTCATTTAGATATTTTTTTTACAACCACAAGGATAATGTGGCGTTTGTAACTCATAAATGAGTGTTCCTCGAGAGATAAATGATATCTAAAGAGGACAGTGGGAGTACAATTGATCTTGAAGAAATTCAAGAATCTACCGATAAAGAACCTATGGCAAACGCTGACACTCAACAAGAGGTGGTGACACCTGTTGAACTTGATGACATATCCTTACCCGCTCGCAGTTGTAGAGTTAGCAATCCTTCTCAGTTCTATTATGGTTTCCATATAGAAGAAGAGTATAAGGTTAGTGATTGTACACTAAGTGAATTAGATAAGTCTGCTAACTACAAGGAAGCGATGGCAGGCCCTAAGGCTGCTAAGTGGAAGGAAGCTATGAAAAGAAAGATTCAGTCTATGTCTGACAACCAAGTTTGGAATTTGGTTGGCGCTACACTCAGTCTCAAGACATGGATGGGAAAGTACACACTTATAAAGCTATGTTGGTAATGAAGGGCTATACTCAAACTCTCGGGATTGATTATGAGGAAACCTTTTCACCAGTAGCTAAGATTAAGTCAATTAGGATTATGCTTGCGATAGCTGCATTTCATGATTATGAAATTTGTAAATGGATGTCAAAACCGCTTTCCTTAACGGGAAAATGACAGAGGATGTGTTCATGGCACAACCGGAAGGTTTTGAAAAATTGCAAAGTATCCTAATAGAGTGTGCAAGCTTCGTAAGCCCATTTATGGACTTAAATAGGCTTCTCGTAGCTGGAATCTCTGCTTCCATAAGAAAGTTAAAGAGTTTGAATTTTCTAGAAGCAAAGATGAGTCCTGTATATGTGTCAAAGTCAGTGGGAGTGTTGTAGGCTTCCTGGTATTATATGTAAATGATATAATACTCATAGAAAATGTAATCCTAACATTACAAAGTGTAAAGGATTGGTTGGGAAAATATTCCGCTATGAAAGATTTAGGAGATGCAATACATATTCTTGGTATAAAGATTTACAGAGATAGGTCAAAATGTCTTAGAGGACTTAGCCAGGACATGTACTTAGAATAAAATCTTAAAAGGTTTTAAAATGGTGAATTCTAAAAGGGAATTTACCCTTACATCATGGCATAAAGATTAGAAATGATCTATGTCCAAAGACTGAGTAAGATTGGACAGAATGAGTCGAGTCACATATGCTATAGGATCGATTATATATGCCATGACGAGTATAATACCTAATGTCTCTTTCGCTTGGAGCATAGTGAGTTGACATCAGCAGAATTCTGGTAAAGGTCATTGGTACAGCTGTAAAGAATATTCTTAAGTATTTGAGGAATACTAAAGACATGTTCTTAGTTTATGGTGGAGAATAGAAACTTAGAGTAATGGGTTATATTAATGCAAGTTTCCAAACAGATAGAGATGATAGTCGTTCACAGTATGGTTAGGTATTCTTAATGAATAAGGGAGTGATAACTTTGAAAAGTTCAAAGCAAGATATAATAGCAGATAGGAATCTGAGTATATTGAAACTTGCGAGACTTCAAAGGAAGTCATCTGGATGAGGAAATTCATTGGTGATATTGGAGGTGTTCCAATAGTGCGAATCCCATTGAAATATTATGTGATAATGGAAAGTCCAAAGCACATCGAAAGAAAATACCATTTTGTTCAAAGGAAGGTAGAAAGGCGACGCATGATTGTGAAGGACACACGATCAGTAAACATGCTAGGAGCATAGGTTTACGAGATAAAGTTTTAGTTGTTAGTTTGATTTTGAAACATTACAAACAATGATGGGAACTGAAATAGATTTGGTGATTAAATAATGGAGATTTATTTATTTGCAAGGAGTATACAACCATTTACTATCGTTAGTCATTATGTTTCGGTTTTGCATGTTTAGACACCACTTCCAAAGTAATTAGAATTACTCAAACCTCCTCAGTCGATCACACTATAGGAAGTATGTGGTTAATTAAGACTGTCATGGAGTGTTAGTAGATTGTCTATGGAGATTAGACATTGCATGGAGATTGCTATAACACTCATGAGTACTTAATGGGGATTTAAGTGTAGGAGAAACCCGCACTCAGATAGATTACTTCATGGATTGAAATCACGAGTAATTCTGAGATGATAATATCTTATATTCTTAAAATGGAGATATATTGAGTTTCTAGTTTTTAAGTCTGTTATAACATCCAAAGATCACCCTTGGATTCTTAGGGCGAGCGGCTGGGTATGCCGATGGATGGAGGCGGCTGCATGCTGCATCTAAGAGTAAAATATGTTGGTTTAGTAGAAACAATTAGAGGCTATCTTGGGCCATGATGGTCTTTCTGATTAATAGAACTTTTTTTCTTTTTTCAAAGGCAGTCCTTTTCTTTCCCCGGACCGATGACTCGCTTGTTCAGTATTGCTAACTATTATTGGAGGATTCCGTCCCCTCGGGACTACCAGTAGCTTCGGTTGTCTAAAATTTCAATGTCTGACTTTTTACCCAACCAATCTCTAATATTTAAAAAAAGTTTCATTAGTTCATTCAAACGATGCGCGTAAATGCAAGTCATAAAGGATACGCTAGGTATGACATGATGAGTTGACTAGTACTATGTATGCGAAATTTATTTGTTCCTTTTGCCTAAATGGAAAAGCGATATCTCTGGGCCCTCTGATGATTAAATGTTGACTCATAAAGTGCTTGGCTAAGCAGGACTAAATTGATATGTACAATTCAGTAGTCCCATATACTCAAATTGATCGGAGATCAGAAAGCATAATCTTGAATCTGGAGATTGATTAAAATCCATGTCCCAGTTTCATACGATATCCGAAACAAAGGAATATTTGATCACTTATCTAAAGGGCTGTCTCTAGATATGAATCAGAGTTAGGCAGTTGCATTGGATGACACTCTCTACTTAGTTAATAGGATAGAGACTTAGACCAATAGTAGTTGATGACTTGTCCAAGTGGGAGACTGTTGGAATAGTATCCATAGGTGTGTCCAAGGTCATAACTAAATTGGTAAGACTATCATTAAAAGTAGAGTCCTTTTGGGTTGCCCTCAATGAACAGTAAAACAAACTAATTGAGAGATAATATTAATTAGAATTAATATTGTAGTTAATTAATTAGTTTGTTAATTTATCAAAGTTGATAAATTAATTAGAAGCTAAAAGAAATTAACAGAAACTATAAAGAATATTTATTTAGTTTATTAATTGAATATTAATATGAAACTAAAATGAATATTCTGGAAAGCGAATCCAACCGCCGGCTGGAGTGGAAATTAGGGTTAGGCGATGTACGCGTGTTTGACTTGGGAAAGGATTAATCCCAACCGCCGGCTGAAGGCTTCAACCGGCGGTTGGAGGAAGAAACATGTTATCCGACATCGGCCAAGATACCAAACTCAAGGGCATCCTCTCCCCTATAAATAGAGGCCATCCCTAAGTTTTCAAGGCACCCCAGATTCGAATTTAGTTTGATTCTTTCTCTCTTTTTCATTCCTAATTCTTGAAATAGTCTTTACGACTTAGAGTCGGGACCTTAGGATTTGGAGTTTCTCTTGGTTCATGGGCGTGAACCATTAGAGGTATTCTGGTTTGGGTACTTGCCTCCAAAGCATGGAAGGTCGAGCAAGGAGTCTGCGTGAAGGTCGAGCAAGGAGTCAAAGGTTAGTATTTTATCATTTATCTATTTATTTTGTATTATCGCTTTCGTTTAATTAAGTCAAGGTCCTTTAGGGTTTAGTTTCCTAGTTGCTCTAGATTAATTGTTATTTTCCGCTGCGTATGTTAATCTAGTTAGGGAATAGAAAACCCAACACTTTTGGTACTTAATAACTTCATTGTCATATATAAAGATACTAATTAATCGTATTCTTTTTTGTCTATTTCGTATATTAAAAAATATCAAATGAATCTGCCATACACAAAAGTGCCTATCGAAGAGGTGTTTTAGTACTTATGATGAATGCAATTGATGAATTTTGTGTACCTTATCTATGTATTCGATGGTAGTGTTGTTCATGATGTTCTGATTTAGTGCAATTTGATAGTATGGATATGTAGGAAAATAAATAGAATTGTACGTAGTATTATACTTTTATAATAATAATACAGTAGCTGGAATCATTTTTTTAATACTTCCGATGATTCTAGTTTAATTGCGATATAAACGAATGTGAGACATATAAATTAAAACTGTAGCATTTTTTTACAAAATTGTTTCCCTATACCTAAGGCGACGTCACGTAAGGCAGCATTTGATAAAGTGTCGCATTAGTAAATATGCAATACTTTTATGGCTTAAGGCAACACTTTATGACATTGCATTAGGTTCATTTTGTAGTAGTGATAGTTTAATTTGTTTATAATTGTTGATTGTTTCTTGCTAAAAACGTTTTTAGAATTGAATAAGTGTTAAATGGAATTTCGGTTTTGGACAGATTCTGTGGTTGTTTTTGGTGGAGTCGTAACTCAGTAAATACTACGTGTTTTTAAACGTTTTTTGAGTCTAAAATTAAGTTTAAAGTGTCTACTTTCTAATGCAACCAGTTTCATGGTAAACGGATGAGTTTTGGTAAGTCAAATGGTCGTTTTAAATCAAAAGGTCAAGTCTGATTTTGGTAACATATTTTAGGTCAATCGTGGTTATAAATATCTCTTTCAATTCTCTGAGTTTTATAATTAGATTTCTTTTGTGGTAAACTATAGGGTGTTAGCTTTTCAGAAAAGTATGGTTCATAGTTAAATGAGTTCCTTTGGATTTTCAAATAAAATTTAACGTTTTGGTGCGCCATCAGCAAATTAATTTGGACGAATTGAATAAACGGAATGGGATCATTAAGATGTGGGATTGATAATTGAGAACATTTAGTTGGGGTAATGGAACATAATTCAAGTCACTTAGTAAGTAACAAATGTAGTTTTGTTAAATACTAGTTTAGTGACAACTCAAATGTACATACTTGTTAGACACATTTCAATCAATGAGGATTTGGGGTAACTTAGAGGGAGTTCAAACATGAATCATTCATCAAAGTAGGATACAATGGAAAAGCTAGAAGCTTTGTCTAGATTGTAACCGACGTGCATGTAATTGTAGATTTTCATACGGATTAGTTCGGGATCGCTTGTTTGCTCGCTTTCAAAGTGAGTTTCGTGGGCCCGTTTTCTTACATTTTTACTTGAGGGAAAAGTATGCTCAACTGTTTTCAAATTGTTTTCATGATGTGTAACTATCTGTTTACTGTAGGACGAAATGAATGATTTGTTGACACTGTGAATTATGTGGCAATCTATGTGGTATCTATTTGTTGTGAGTTAAGTAAAGCATGCATACAAATGTCTTACACATGTGGGATTTAGTTCCACCGCTGAGGTAAGATAAGTCAAACAATCATACAATCGTCATTGCACATTAAATTCCACTGCTGAGGCAATTGACATCATACACTTATCATTGCATATGTGGGATTGAGTTCCACCGCTGAGGCAATGACAATGCAAAATCAATCAAGGGTAAATATGATCAAACAATGTATGAGGAATTCAATTACACTAAATTCCTTTATGTGTGCATTTCATTTCATTTGTCCTACTACTATCATCATATATCTTATGCACAGCAAATTGTTTATTTGTGTCATGTGTAAACCTGCAGAATTCACTGACCTTTTGGGTTGACCTTTTTGAGCATATCTTTTCAGGTAATATTATTGTAGCTAAGGAAGAGACTAAAGGGACTTAGTGGACCATTAGGTTGCATTAAGTGAGACTACTTGCGATACATTAAACTTTTGTTTCAAGTTACTATATTTGGAAAGGTGTTTTTGCCTTAACTACTTTTGGAATAAATGTAAACTTATGTAGGTTGTAAGACTTGTTCTTTGCTAATGTGTACGTCCACGGCACGAATCGCTATTTGTGCCGGACGATGTCATGACGCATTGATTTAATTTCATTTAGTGAATTTTGTGATATAGTCATGGTCGCGCCTCCTTGTTTCCTCTTTAGACGGGGTGTGACATATATACTAGTTCAGTACCCGCGCTTTGCAGCGCTGAAGATTTTTACATTGACCAAAAACAATATACTCAAGTGTTTGCGAACAATATTTTTTAAATTCAATAAATGATCGATAATGTACAATGATACCGATACATGTGACATAATATTTGAGATCAGAATATAAAGTCTAAATTTAACTAAAATAAACGAAGATGTATAATATTAACACCACATGAAATATATAAGTGTTTGTACGATTAAAAGATATATAGTATGTTAAAATAGATCGACACAGTATAGAAATCGTTTGCAAAATTAATACCATGTGACAAAGTTGATATAGTTATCGTTAACTTTCGTTTGACTTTACCATTTTTAAATACAATTTTAAATCCCTTATAAGTTAATAAAAGATTTTTTAGATTGACAATTTGGCTAAAGTAAAAACAAGTATTTCCATTGATTTAAACAAAGTCGATTGTAAGCATAGAAAATTAACAAAATCAACCACATTCTAGAAATAACGGGGTCAAATTAAATCAATTACAATTCAATTGCTATTTCTACTTACATATTTAGCTGACCCTACATATTTCTATAGAAAAAATATATATCGTTGAATCTGACCTTGGGACACTTTCTAAATTAAATACATAAACAAGATACTTTTAAAATGAAGAAATGAGAGAAACCGTCTGGTGAAGTTCTTTCCAAATTTATTAAAGGTTAAAGTCGTCACTTTGAATTTAAATAGGGGTAGTTTCATAATTTGCGTTCTTTAAAAGCTTAAAGCAAAGAAGAAATAGGGAAAACTATTTATAAGGGTGTTGAGGTGTTGAGATAGATATATATATATATATATATATATATATATATATATATATATATATATATATATATATATAATATTAATAAACATATTAACTTTATAAATATTGAAGATAATAAATAATAACATGGAAACATAAAACATGTAGCAAACACAATAATATTACTTTTGATCAATAATAATAATAACAATAATAATAATAATAATAATAATAATAATACAAGTTACGCAATGTATCGATAAATGAAATCTTTTTTTCTTCACTTTTATCAAACGAATATGACAAAGTAGAGAATTGCATAGAACATGTTTTTTCTAATTTGATAAGTTTTTCAAGAGAAGCAATAACAGATTTTTTGAATTATGTGGTGGGTAACTTCTCAAATTCCTTCTTCAAACTCTTTGCTTCATCAAACTTTTTCTGCATGGATGTGTACTTACTTTGGACTTCATTCTTTCTTCTTATCTCATCGTTCACTTCAGCTTGCAATTTTTCGATCTTCTCTGCTTTGTAGGCGTTAAGTTCCATTTGTTTAATTGTAATTTGAATGTTTAGAATAAACATTTAATCAAAAAAATATAGATATGATACTTAAGTGCTAGTAATGTTGTTATGTACTCGATCTGAATCATATATTTATATTTATATGGGAGGTGACTGACAGTGTAATCATTTCACAAAGCCGAGTAGAATTTAATTCTAATTGGAAGTTGTAATATTGGAAGTTCAATAGTTACACCAAACAGTAATTGTTTTATCTAAAACCGAGTAGAATTTAGTTTTATGACGTTTGTGGAGCGGTTAATTAGTGTTCTCATTAATTTGGTGCATATATACATACTATATATAGGTGGTTTTGTATTATTATTATGGATCTGTTTTTAATACTGTAATAATTTTGAGCGGGTATTTATATTATTGTATTTAACACAAATTAGCAGTCGTACATGCTTATTAAAAAATACAACTTTGGAACGATATGATGCGTTGTATCTATTAAAATAAATGTGATTTTAAATAATGAGAAGATAGTATTGTACGTGATACGTACATGCACATATATATGCAACTTATTAACGTACTTAATTAACACTCACCCAAATTAACAGAACCTGATACTCGAACCAACGTGATAGATACATGCACATATATATGCAACTTATCCGTATTATATATTTATATTTTTTACTTATATACTATTTAAAGGATATATAATTGATATAGAAGTTTAAGAAATCGAGGTGACTGTAATCATTTCACGAAGTTCAATATATAGTTACACCAAATAGTGATTGTTTCCGAGTAGAATTTAGGGGCAATCTTGGAGCAGTGTCAAGATATTAATGTGGAGCGGTTACTTAGTGTTGACTAATTAAACATATATACTACACTAATTTTTGTATTTAATTAATGTGTTGTACTACACAATCTGCCCTATGTTTTAATCGAATATAGTGGTGAAAATATAGTGGTAGAAATATAGTGGGGTAAATATTATCATTGGCCTATGTTTTAATCGAAATAACATAATCATCATAAGCATTATATATAAAAATAAAGTAAATATATAGAATAATCGAAATAACAGAATCATTAATTATTTTAATTAGATAAAATTAAATTCAAGTACATCAAAAAGCAAAATCATATATATATATATATATATATATATATATATATATATATATATATATATATATATATATGAAGGAACTTAACGTTAATATACATATATATAATAATTTCTTTATACTTTTTTCAACGTCTCAAGGATTTCATTCTTCTTTCGGATAGATTCTTCGATAACATCTAGCGTATCTTCAATTTCAAGTTTATGTTTCAAATCTTGAATTCGATCTCTGCTGAGGAACAGACTTAAGTAAAAATTAGCATAATCTCCAGGACGATCATCTAGTTGATTGTCGCACCCTCAAATTATGATGCGGAAGCGGTTCGGGTCGGGGCGTGACTAATACGGTAATCACAGCATAAAGATATAATGAACGACCACTATATGCGTCGTTGTACAACTTGTATTGATAAAACCAAAGTTTACATCAAAATATATTTTACATTAGCTTGTTTGAAAATGGAGAGATTTAAATACATAATTACTTTATACAAAATATAATAATGCATCTAAATCTCTGATAGTTTGCATGATGACTCGAGCTAAGTGTCATGTCGGGCAGTCCAAACTACTGCTGGGTACCTGTGCTACATGCTAAAATGGGCCAGCGAAACGCTGGTGAGCTCACAGGTTTGTATGTCAACACATATTTGTATAAACCGCAAGATTTAATATTTAAAATGCAATTAAGCAAAATAAAAGTTATACAGCCATGAGCACATAGTCTGAGCTTAACTTGAGGGTCGGGTCCAATTAAGGAATTCCGATCGAGGTGCCTCCTACGAGTGCCTAATCTACACTCGTCTACCCAAATGCTAATACGTCCGTTTGACCAGTTAGTGCTTGCTAACCCGGACGAGGATTGTCAATCCTATATGATATCATATACTAACATTCACGCTACAGATGTACTACCAAACTATGTTGTGGAGGGCTTTAAATTGATTAGTGAAAACAACTCATGTAGTATTTGATTTCGAATGGTACTTGCGTTCATATTGTAAAACAAAACGAGCAATGATATCACACCCCTGAGTAAAACAGTAAAAGAGGGGCCATGAGACTCACCTGAGTCTTGAGAGTTTAAATTAATAAACTTGGTTTGATTAGCCGAGTAGTGATGTCCGAAGACTTGTAACCTGAGGGTGTCCACGACACGCGATGGTTATAAATATATGTAGATGTCTCAACAGACCATCTATGCTAGTTGCTCATTCAACTAGAAATGTCCAAATGATTTGGTTGGATTGATTAGGTTTGAGTTTTGAAAATATGTACGGCCCGTTGGTGACGGTTTGTAATAATAATCCAAGTATTATTATTATGTATTTTGTCATTTTGTATACTTATAAAAGTATATTTGCACACATGGGTATGTATATGTTTACATAAATGTTTTGGAACTAAATGTATATGTATATATATTTATCCGAAAGTATGCGTATATATATACATATATCCGAATTTGTATAAGTCCGAACTTCCTTGATCCGAAAGTGTTGGTCCGAAAGTGATTGAGTCCGAAGTTCAAAGTTTGTCCGAAGTTTGTGAATCCGAATTTGTTCCTAGTCCGAAAGTAGGCATCCGAAACTATAAAATCCGAACTTAGAGTCCAAAACACTGTTCATCCGAAAGTCAACTCCGAAAGTTGACTTTCGGAGTCAAAAATCCGAATTTGGCTAAAAAATCCGAATTTAGCTTCAAAATCCGAAAGTCAACAGTAGTCAAAGTTCGGAGTGAAAATTAGTCCGAATTTGTGATTTTTATTTAAAATAGCAAACGTTATCGAAACGTTCCGAAATTTTTACACAATGTTCCCACATATTATGTACTTCCCATAATTTTTCTATGACTTTTGGAGGTCGTTTGATATTTTTTTAAAATTCGCAAAGCTCCTAGGTACTGTTTAGTCCGAATTTACACCTTTGTTCACAAATATAATTTTCGGGAAGAATTGGTGTATTTTTAGATTGAGCTAAAGAAGAACTTTTTGTAGAAGATATTCATACGGAGATTTTGGTATAAGATTCATATGTTGATTCATCCTAGAACTCAAGTTATGGCTCCGACAAGGAGGTGCAACTTTCTGTCTCCAGAAGACAGAAAGTATATCTTGTCGGAGAAAATTATTATCGGGTACTAAACGGAGTCGAAATGATACGAAACAAATTTTTTTAGAAAGATTACTTCTTGTACTACATTTTAGGCTTAAGAAACGCCCATTTTCATGTTGAAATGATTTTTCTAAAAATCATGGAAGTGGGAGCAAAAATCTGGACAGATTTACTGTTTAAGTGTATTTGTTCCAAAAACGTTTTTCAGCTTATGATTTAGATATTTTCTAGTTATATGAACATACTATCATATAAATAAGCATAATACAAGTATTTTCAAAGATGACGAGATCCTTACAACGTGTATGGAGAAACCGAAAAGATAGGAATGTTCCTCGCGTTGTCGTGATCGTCTTTGCTTCCAAATGTTTTGAGATTCAAGATGGTTTAATGTGGTTTTTGGGTGGCGGAAGAGGGTGTTCTTGGCTGATTTGAGAGAGAAGGGAGAGGGTTTTAGAGAGAGAAAGGGTTGGTGGATGAATGAGGAAAATAAGGGTGATGGTGGTGGCTTAAGGTCAAAAACAAGATCCTAAATTTAGGGATCTTGTTTTGGCTGATTTTGTTACTCAAAAAGGGAGGCAATTTGTTTAAAACTTGTCTCCAAACTTCGGTATGATACCCGTGTTCGTTTACCCAGTCGTTTAATCGTTTATATATACGTTATATACTAAACGTACATTTTTAAATAACATTCGAATCTCGTTATTATTTTGATGTCAATATTACTCAAAATACTTGAAAACATTTATAAAAATGTTTTGGTAATGTGTTGGTACTTGTTGGCACGTTCGTGGTTCGATTGTTAAATCACGTGACGTTTTATCTAAACGTTTTTGTTATCGATATAAAATACGATAATTATAAGGAAGTATTTTATCAAAATACTTTTTAACGAGTTATAAAAATATAACTTGGGTTTGTTTAGATTGTCGGGCGTGTCTCACGCGTTTTTGGTTGCGTAGGAGTTATTTATACGATACGAAATACTTAGGTGATATTATCGACATAATATTTAGAAGTAAATGTGTTTATTAAATAACTTCATATTATTTAATAATTTAGGTTCACCAACGTCCGTAATAATGAGTCGGAATCCATCCGATTGAAATAATTGCACGATTAAACTTAATCGCGTACATGTATATATATATCCTAATATATATAATGATACATACAATTAGCCTTACATAGAACTAATTACATGTATTAATAGAGTGATTAGGCACTAATTACAAGTCCTAATTTGGCGGGTGTCACATTCTCCCCTTGTTAGGAGAATTTCGTCCCGAAATTTAGCTATGAGTCGTGGTTTGAGTGGAGTTTTAGAATAGATGTGGATACTTGAGTCGCATTTGGTCTTCCCGCTCCCAAGTGAATTCCGGACCACGCCGCGAATTCCACCGGACTTTGACGATGGGAATACAACTTTGTTTCAACTGTTTGACCTCACGGTCAATGATTTCCACTGGTGTCTCGACGAAATGAAGTTTATCAACGATATAAATTTCGTCAAGAGGAATGATAAGTGTCTCATCAGACAGACATTTCTTCAGGTTAGAAATGTGAAATGTGGGGTGCACGCTGCTGAGCTCGGGTGGCAGCTGCAATCGATATGCCACTGGACCAATCCTTTCAAGGATCTCAAAAGGTCCAATGTACATGGGGTTCAATTTCCTGCGTCTACTAAAACGGATGACGCCTTTCCAAGGCGAGACTTTCAAGAGTACTCGATCCCCAACCTGGAACTCGAGATGTTTGCGTCTCACGTCAGCATAACTCTTCTTACGATCACGTGCGGCTTTCAGCCGGTTTTGAATACCAACGATCTTCTCGGTGGTCTCGTGTATGATTTCAGGACCAGCGAGTTAGCTGTCTCCCACTTTGGTCCAACAGACAGGTGATCGACACTTACGACCGTACAGTGCCTCGAAAGGTGCAGCTCCAATGCTGGTATGATAGCTGTTGTTGTATGAGAATTCACACAACGGTAAGTGATGTTCCCAGTTTGCACTTAAATCAACTACGCAAGCCCGTAGCATGTCTTCCAGTGTTTGAATGGTTCATTCACTTTGGTCGTCGGTTTGAGGATGATATTCAGTACTCATATCCAGACGAGTACCCAATGTTTTTTGAAGTGATTGCCAAAAGTGAGATGTGAAACGACTATCCCTGTCGGAGATAATCGAGATGGGAACGCCATGTCGGGATACAATTTCCTTGAGATAAATTCGTGTGAGGCGTTCCATTTTATCGGTTTCCTTGATGGCTAAGAAATGAGCAGATTTGGTGAGACGATCGACGATTACCCAAATGGTATCGCAACCGCTCGATGGTTTTTGAACTTTGGTGATGAAATCCATGGAGATCTGCTCCCATTTCCATCGAGGGATTTCCGGTTGTTAGAGTAAGCCGGAAGGTTTTTGATATTCTGCTTTGACTTTAGAGCATGTGAGGCATTTGCCGACATATGTGGCGATGTCAGCTTTCATGTTTGGCCACCAATACAACTCTTTGATGCCATGATACATCTTATCAGATCCAGGATGTATAGAGTATTTGTACTTGTGAGCTTCATCCATCACCAAGTCTCGTAGGTTCCCTAAACTAGGCAACCAGATTTGGTTAGAGAAGTATCTGGCCCCGTTTGGTTTGATCTCAAATTGTTGGTCCATGCCACGCAAGGACTCGTTTTTGATGTTTTCAGATTTGAGTGCTTCGAGTTGAGCAGTGATGATTTGTATGATGAGATCATTGTGAATTGTCATACTGAGGGCTCGAACTCGAAGTGGTTTTACACGTTCCTTTCGACTGAGGGCATCGGCCACAACATTTGCTTTGCCCGGATGGTATCGGATCTCACAATCATAATCGGTGAGCAACTCGACCCAGCGACGTTGTCTCATGTTGAGATCCTTTTGATCGAAGATGTGCTGGAGACTTTTATGATCTGTGAAGATTGTACATTTGGTGGCGTACAGATAGTGTCTCCAGATTTTGAGTGCAAAGACGACAGCTCCAAGTTCAAGATCATGAGTGGTGTAATTCTTTTCATGGATTTTGAGCTGTCGGGAGGCGTAAGCAATAACCTTGTCTCGTTGCATCAACACACAACCAAGACCTTGTGTGAAGCATCGCAGTATACCACGAAGTCATCGTTGCCTTCGGGTAATGATAGAATAGGTGCACTGCAAAGCTTTTGTTTGAGCAGTTGGAAAGCTGATTCTTGCTTATCAGTCCAATCGAATTTCTTTTCTTTTTGAGTGAGCGTTGTGAGTGGTTGGGCTATTTTGGAGAAATTTTCAATGAAGCGCCGATAGTAGCCAGCAAGTCCTAAGAATTGGCGTACTTCTGTCGGCGTTGTAGGTGCTTTCCAGCACTTGATAGCCTCGATTTTAGACGGATCTACATGAATTCCTTGACTATCAATCACGTGTCCAAGGAATTGAACGGTTTGGATCCAGAACTCACACTTGGAGAATTTGGCATATAACTCCTAGTGCTTAAGTAATTCTAGAATGGCTTTCAGGTGTTGCGCATGTTCTTGCTCGTTGCACGAGTAGATCAAGATGTCATCAATAATACAATGACAAACTTGTCGAGATATGGTTTGCACACTCGGTTCATAAGGTCCATGAATACAGCCGGTGCGTTTGCTAAACCAAATGGCATTACTTGAAACTCGTAATGCCCATAGCGAGTTCGGAATGCAGTTTTCGGGATATCTTCATTGCGAACGCGTAACTGATGATAACCTGACCGAAGATCGATCTTTGAATAAAAACTCGACCCCTGAAGTTGGTCAAACAGGTCATCGATACGGGGAAGCGGATAACGGTTCTTTACTGTTAACTTGTTCAGCTCACGGAAATCGATGCACATGCGGAAAGAACCGTCCTTCTTCTTTACAAACAAGACCGGAGCTCCCCAAGGTGAAGAACTCGATCGAATGAACCCTTTGTCCAGGAGTTCCTGTAACTGGGTGGACAACTCCTGAAGTTCGGATGGGGCTAATCGGTATGGTGCTCGTGCCACTAGCGCAGCACCGGGCACAAGATCAATAGAAAATTCGAATTGCCTCGGTGGTGGAAGGCCAGGTAGGTCTTCGGGAAAGACTTCAGGAAAGTCTCGGACAATTGGCACATCCTCAAGTCGCTTCTCCTCCGACTTTTTCTCCATGACATGTGCGAGGATTGCCTGATAACCCTTTCTCAAGTACTTACGGGTTTTCATACACTATATGATGTTCATCCTCGTCCCACCGGTCTCCCCTTGTATGATCAAAGTTCTACCAGCGGTGAGGGGAATGCGGACGATCTTTTCGAAACAGATGATTTCAGCGCGATGTTTGGACAACCAGTCCATACCAACGATGATGTCGAAGCTTCCGATCTCGACTGGTATAAGGTCAATGGAGAAGAGTTCGTTGGCGAGGTTTAAAGTGCAATTAGGTATTACACTGTCGATCTCAATGAGCTTACCATTAGCTAACTCAACAATGTACTTAACATCTAATGCAACATGGATGATGTCAAGTAGTGGGTAAAATTCATCAGAAATAAAACTCCTATCAGCACCAGAATGATAATTACAACAGATGTATATATATAGAAGTGATAATATACGACACCAAAATGTAAAAATCCATAATGTAGAATAATCGAGGGAAATTGTCAATTGATATTACGAATTCAAAAGATGATAGACGATTTCGAGTTACGAGTTCCAAAAGTTACAGACTTAGATTGTTTTACAAAAAGTGTCGGGAATTGTTACATCCGGTCGAGTTACATTGGTCCTACGAAAACATAGTAGAATACAGATTCAGCCTAAGCTAATCCTGATGTAGATTTAGTTGTGGCAGTAGTGCGGTGAGACGGTCCACAGATTCTGCAAGTCTGCTAACCAATCGGAGGGCGTCTTTGGTTTCCCTTAGACGTGTCTCGCACTGGTTCAACCTTGATTGTAGGACGGAGATTTCGTTTCGGTTACCAATCACTTGGTTGTGGACAACCTCCATGGTTTCGATGGTTTCACCCATTCGGTTGTCAAGGATGTCCATGTTACTGACGGTGTTTTCGTGATCTTCGGAGACTTGATTGATTCGTTCGAGTTATGTGAGTCTCCAGTTTTCGTTGGTTTCTTGGAGTTCGATATCCATGGCGTGGAGTCGTTGCTCGTGGTGGTGTACCCTAGCGGCTAAGTCCGGTAGAGTTAGGTGAGCGGGATATGGGCTAGCTCGAGGCGACCTGGTGTCCCTCCTAGCCACCCTTGGGTTTCGTGATCCATACGGATGAGAGCGTGACGAACTGGGTGGTGTGTTTTCCATTCCGAGACAAAGTGTTAGGAAGGATGAGGCCTATATCCATATAATATATAATATAGCCTAAGATATCGAGCGAGAGCGAGGCCTATCTATGTATACATATATATCACATAATAGCCTAGGGTGTCTAACACAGACAGGTTTGAGTCCCGGTTTCTCTCGAGGTCAGAGTCAACTAGTGTATCCTGTTCAGCCATAACTCCTTTCAGATCTTACATCATCTTTATTTAATTGTACATAGTTGATCAAGCTATGTTAAATTAAACTCATATGATGTAATCACTGAACCAGTTATACCTAATAGGGAATACTGCCTAACGGTCATAGTCTAGGCCCACTAAATGCAACCTAGTTCACTATAACCTTAGGCTCTGATACCAATATGTCGCACCCCCAAATTATGATGCGGAAGCGGTTCGGGTCGGGGCGCGACTAATACGGTAATCACAGCATGAAGATATAATGAACGACCGCTATATGCGTCGTTGTACAACTTGTATTGATAAAACCAAAGTTTACATCAAAATATATTTTACATTAGCTTGTTTGAAAATGGAGAGATTTAAATACATAATTACTTTATACAAAATATAATAATGCATCTAAATCTCTGATAGTTTGCATGATGACTCGAGCTAAGTGTCATGTCGGGCAGTCCAAACTACTGCTGGGTACCTGTGCTACATGCTAAAATGGGCCAGCGAAACGCTGGTGAGCTCACAGGTTTGTATGTCAACACATATTTGTATGAACCGCAAGATTTAATTGAATTTAAAATGCAATTAAGCAAAATAAAAGTTATACAGCCATGAGCACATAGTCTGAGCTTAACTTGAGGGTCGGGTCCAATTAAGGAATTCCGATCGAGGTGCCTCCTACGAGTGCCTAATCTACACTCGTCTACCCAAATGCTAATACGTCCGTTTGACCAGTTAGTGCTTGCTAACCCGGACGAGGATTGTCAATCCTATATGATATCATATACTAACATTCACGCTACAGATGTACTACCAAACTATGTTGTGGAGGGCTTTAAATTGATTAGTGAAAACAACTCATGTAGTATTTGATTTCGAATGGTACTTGCGTTCATATTGTAAAACAAAACGAGCAATGATATCACACCCCTGAGTAAAACAGTAAAAGAGGGGCCATGAGACTCACCTGAGTCTTGAGAGTTTAAATTAATAAACTTGGTTTGATTAGCCGAGTAGTGATGTCCGAAGACTTGTAACCTAAGGGTGTCCACGACATGCGATGGTTATAAATATATGTAGATGTCTCAACAGACCATCTATGCTAGTTGCTCATTCAACTAGAAATGTCCAAATGATTTGGTTTGATTGATTAGGTTTGAGTTTCGAAAATATGTACGGCCCGTTGGTGACGGTTTGTAATAATAATCCAAGTATTATTATTATGTATTTTGTTATTTTGTATACTTATAAAAGTATATTTGCACACATGGGTATGTATATGTTTACATAAATGTTTTGAAACTAAATGTATATGTATATATATTTATCCGAAAGTATGCGTATATATATACATATATCCGAATTTGTATAAGTCCGAACTTCCTTTATCCGAAAGTGTTGGTCCGAAAGTGATTGAGTCCGAAGTTAGTTTGTCCGAAGTTTGTGAATCTGAATTTGTTCCTAGTCCGAAAGTAGGCATCCGAAACTATAAAATCCGAACTTAGAGTCCAAAACACTGTTCATCCCGAAAGTCAACTCCGAAAGTTGACTTTCGGAGTCAAAAATCCGAATTTGGCTCAAAAATCCAAACTTGGCTTCAAAATCCGAAAGTAACAATAGTCAAAGTTCGGAGTGAAAATTAGTCCGAATTTGTGATTTTTATTTAAAATAGTAAACGTTATCGAAAAGTTCCGAAATTTTTACACAATGTTCCCACATATTATGTACTTCCCGTAATTTTTCTATGACTTTTGGAGGTCGTTTGATATTTTTTTAAAATTCGCAAAGCTCCCAGGTACTGTTTAGTCCGAATTTACACATTTGTTCACAAATCTAATTTTTTGGAAGAATTGGTGTATTTTTAGATTGAGCTAAAGAAGAACTTTTTGTAGAAGATATTCATACGGAGATTTTGGTTTAAGAGTCATATGTTGATTCATCCTAGAACTCAAGTTATGGCTCCGACAATGAGGTGTAACTTTCTGTCTCCAGAAGACAGAAAGTATATCTCGTCGGAAAAAATTATTCTCGGGTACTAAACGGAGTCGAAATGATACGAAACAAAATTTGTTAGAAAGATTACTTCTTGTACTACATTTTAGGCTTAACAAACGCCCATTTTCATGTTGAAATGATTTTTCTAAAAATCGTGGAAGTGGGAGCAAAAATCTGGACAGATTTACTGTTTAAGTGTATTTGTTCCAAAAACGTTTTTAAGCTTATGATTTAGACATTTTCTAGTTATATGAACATACGATCATATAAATAAGCATAATACAAGTATTTTCAAAGGTGACTAGATCCTTACAACGTGTATGGAGAAACCGAAAAGATAGGAATGTTCCTCGCGTTGTCGTGATCGTCTTTGCTTCCAAATGTTTTGCGATTCAAGATGGTTTAATGTGGTTTTTGGGTGGTGGAAGAGGGTGTTCTTGGCTGATTTGAGAGAGAAGGGATAGGGTTTTAAAGAGAGAAAGGGTTGGTGGATGAATGAGGAAAATAAGGGTGATGGTGGTGGCTTAAGGTCATGAACAAGATCCTAAATTTAGGGATCTTGTTTTGGCTGATTTTGTTACTCAAAAAGGGAGGCAATTTGTTTAAAACTTGTCTCCAAACTTCGGTATGATACCCGTGTTCGTTTACCCAGTCGTTTAATCGTTTATATATACGTTATATACTAAACGTACATTTTTAAATAACATTCGAATCTCGTTATTATTTTGATGTCAATATTACTCAAAATACTTGAAAACATTTATAAAAATGTTTTGGTAATGTGTTGGTACTGGTTGGTGTTAGGTATTATGTGAAGATTAATGGAATAATTAATTATATATTGGAAACTTGCACCGAAAGAAAATTAAAGGCGGCATAAGATGATGCGGCTAATTTCATGCGACTTTAAGTCGGCAAGAGTTTTCTTCTTTTTCAAGTTTATTATTTATATATAATGTAACCCATTGTATTGTAACCCTAACACCTCCTGAAAAATAATAAGATCTCTTTAGTTTGGCCGTGGATTAAACCAATCGAGTAGATTGGACATAACCACGTTATATTCGCGTGTTCGTTTACTATTCTCGTTATCTTAATTGCTTTGTTGATCCGTTTATTTTCGTGGGGGTATAATCTTGTGATTATACGTGTTCTTGGTTGGGTCCTAAAAACCTATCAAAGTGGTATCAGAGCTCGTGTTTTTCGAGTTTGGGAACAATGGCGGATAAAAGCGAGATTAGGATTAGTAAGTTTGATGGCAGCGATTTTGGGTTTTGGAAGATGCAAATCGAGGACGTTTTGTACGAGAAGAAGTTACACCAACCGTTGTCGGGTACGAAACCTGAAGCTATGAGTGATGCCGATTGGGCGTTGTTAGATCGTCAGGCACTTGGAGTAGTACGACTTTCTCTGGCCAAGAATGTCGCCTACAATATTGCGGGGGAAACCACGACTGCGGGTTTGTTAACGGCGTTGTCTAACATGTATGAGAAACCCTCGGCTCTCAATAAGGTTTTCTTGATTCGGCAGTTGGTGAACGCGAAGATGGGTGAAGGTGCATCGCCAGCGGATCATGTGAACGAGTTTAACTCGATCTTGACTAGGTTAAGATCTGTAGGGGTTACGTTTGAAGGTGAGTTGGAGGCACTTTTCTTATTGTCTTCGTTGCCCGATAGTTGGTCCGGTATGGTTACAGCTGTTAGTGGTTCATCCGGAACTACTAAGTTAACGTTTGAGGGGATCCGTGATTTGATACTCGGTGAGGGAATTAGAAGAAAAGATTCCGGTGAGTATTCGGGTTCGTCAGCTTTGAGTGTGACTAGCAGGGGGCATAGTAAGAGTAGATCTAGATCGCTGAGGGAGCCATCAGAGAATAGGAATGTCACGTGTTGGAACTGTAAGCAACTAGGGCACTTTAGGTATCAATGTCCGAATGGTAAACCGAGTGTGAATGCGGCGGTTGATACGACTGAAGATGCGTTGTTGTGTTGTGAAGAGAATCTTGTGGAATCCTGGGTTTTGGATTCGGGTTCATCTTTTCATGCTATCCCGTGCATGGAAGAGATGACGAATTTTAGGTCTTATTCCGGTAGGGTTCGTCTTGCGAACGGAAGAAAACTTAAAGTTGCGGGTATTGGGGATGTTGTCCTCAAAACTCACCTTGGTAAGGATTGGGTCCTCAATAATGTGAGGTTCATTCCTAAGCTCAAGAGGCGGTTGATCTCGATTGGGCAGTTGGATAATGAGCGGTACCATGTTAGATTTGGCGACCAACAGTGGAAGGTTATCAAGGGTAGTTTGGTAATTGCTCGCGGATATAAACGGGGAACCTTGTATATGGTTGAGATTCCGAATGAGGAATGGCTAGGTGGTGAGGTAGGTGTTGAAATTCCTAGTCGACTTGAGCTTCACGAGATTGTTGAGAGGTCTGGAACGAGTGGGAGTTCGGGAAGAGTTGAAACTAGTAGGAGTTTGGCGTTGAGTGGGAGCCTTGGGGTTTCTATGGATACGGTTTGTCATCTCGGTAGTGCTAGTGTTTTCAAGTCTTGGGTTAGATCTTCTCCAATGGCAACTAGGTTGCGACTGACCGAGGGTGGTGAGCAAGATACTTTTCCGAGAGCCGCGTTTGATGTTGATTCCATACAGTGGGAGTTGGCTCGTTGGGGAAAGTTGTGTTTGCCGAAATTCATGCGCATGTTTGTGGTCGGTGATCCAACGGTGAAAGCGAGAGTGTTTGAGTGGATGATCAAGGGTGTGATGGTATTTTCACACGGCTGCCTTGATGGTGTTATTCACGTGATTGTTCTTCCGGGTGGTCTTCTCTTTGTTGGAAAGAAAGATCGTGTAGACGAAAGTCTGTATGGATGGGTTGTAAGTGCAACGAGAGTGTTGGAGCTATGCCGGGCTTCAACCGATCTTCTCATGAACTAATGAGGAGGTGAAAAACTAGAGAGATTTCTTGGTCACAGTTTAATAGTGGAGTTCTGGTAACTGGTATCGAAAGTCTTCCGATTCGGTGTGGTCGTGCGGCGTGTCCCAATGGTTTTTTTGGCGGTATTGGTTTGAACGGGTTCTATTAAAGTGGCGTTTAGTTATGGGTTACTGGAGTTGGGTTGATTTAATCTTCAAGTGGGAGATTGTTAGGTATTATGTGAAGATTAATGGAATAATTAATTATATATTGGAAACTTGCACCGAAAGAAAATTAAAGGCGGCATAAGATGATGCGGCTAATTTCATGCGACTTTAAGTCGGCAAGAGTTTTCTTCTTTTTCAAGTTTATTATTTATATATAATGTAACCCATTGTATTGTAACCCTAACACCTCCTGAAAAATAATAAGATCTCTCTAGTTTGGCCGTGGATTAAACCAATCGAGTAGATTGGACATAACCACGTTATATTCGCGTGTTCGTTTACTATTCTCGTTATCTTAATTGCTTTGTTGATCCGTTTATTTTCGTGGGGGTATAATCTTGTGATTATATATGTTCTTGGTTGGGTCCTAAAAACCTATCAGTTGGCGCGTTCGTGGTTCGATTGTTAAATCACGTGACGTTTTATCTAAACGTTTTTGTTATCGATATAAAATACGATAATTATAAGGAAGTATTTTATCAAAATACTTTTTAACGAGTTATAAAAATATAACTTGGGTTTGTTTCGATTGTCGGGCGTGTCTCACGCGTTTTTGGTTGCGTAGGAGTTATTTATACGATACGAAATACTTAGGTGATATTATCGACATAATATTTAGAAGTAAATGTGTTTATTAAATAACTTCATATTATTTAATAATTTGGGTTCACCAACGTCCGTAATAATGAGTCGGAATCCTTCCGATTGAAATAATTGCACGATTAAACTTAATCGCGTACATGTATATATATATATCCCAATATATATAATGATACATACAATTAGCCTAACATAGAACTAATTACATGTATTAATAGAGTGATTAGGCACTAATTACAAGTCCTAATTTGGCGGGTGTCACATTGATTATCCCAAACTTGCTTCTTTTGAGATGATTCACCCACACTATCATTCAAAACCCAAAGTTTTAGCCTGTTTTCCCTATCAATTGAGTTCATAGACTCGATAAGCCTTGTGACTTTTGCTTTTAATATTCGATTTTCATATTGTGCGGTTTTTTGTTTGGTGGAGAAGATGTGCAACCGGATTTCATTATTAATTGTTGGAGTAAGTTGATTTTTTGTTTAAAAACAACGTGTAGAGACTAGAATAGAAATAAGAATATGGTAAAAAATTGTAATTCAACCGGATTAAATATTGATTCTTCCACCCGTATAATTAATAAGTTTAATTATCAGTCGCAAATGCAAACTTTGATGCCCCCAGGCCCCCTACAACCAAATCGATTGTATCGTCGACTTTTAATATTACTTAACCATTTTTTTCAAAATTAGAATCAACAAATTTTGAAGCGGTTAAAAACATAATTAAACCGATCTAAAATACAAAAATCCGCCACATTTCTTTTTATAACCGCTTCAATATTTTGATATAAAAATACCGATTGCTCAAAAGAATTGATTCAAACACATGACCATCTTTTTGAAAATTATGTGGATAACCAACTTTGTTGAACAACCGGTGAACTATGATTTCCCTGTTTAAATCTTCTAGTGTCCGTAGCTTCATACAATCTCGTCGACGAAGTATGATTAGTACACCATTTCGGGATTTGCCACAACAAACGTAGCATGCCTTACTATTGGTCGAAACATCTCTTCGTGCGTGATGAAGATAAATCTCGTCTAAAACAGTTTATGTATGGATTTCTGCAGAAACTGTAACGAGACTTATTGTTCTTATACAACGTTTTGTTATGCCTCAAGTGTGTATTGGGACTCAAACATCGCCTTCTGCTTTATAATAACTTGAAGATGAGAATGATAATGGAACCAATGAAGATGAAAAGGATAAACTATCATTAACTTATGTATAGATATACTATGTTATTCTAGTGTTCGTAATTTAAATTTTCAATCGTATGAATTTCCATGTTAATTACTTACTCTAGTTTTGATACCGAAACGTAAAAAACAAAAAGAAAACAAATAGGATTAGTAATAATAATAGTATTTATGGTATATAGTTGTTTGGTATTGAAATTATATTTATTCATTAAATGGTATCTATTCTCGGCATCGAGTAATTAAGTAACAACCTCATCAATAAGATCGTATTAATTAAAAGCAAATTTTCAAATGCCAGCAACCACATCGATAATATCGTCGACCTTCCAACTTAATACTTAACTCCATACGAAAATTAAATCATCAGAAACTGATCCAACCTTTAATATAACCGCCTTAATTTTTATCATACCAGCTTCAAATAATGTCTTTTGGACCGATCCACATCTCGGCATGGACCGAACAAATGAACAATACCCAAACTTTTGGGTCTTTCCCTCTCAATACATTATGTTTTTTTTGGAAACGGCAAATAACACCTGCGGGCCAGTAATGGAGTATCATCGTGCCACCACTACCAGCCCATATATTGCCTCACCTAGGAAAAACCACCACAGGTTTCGAACCCGAGACCTATGGGTAAAACCCCGTGCATCACAACCAGCTCAATACATTATGTAATATGATAATATTGTATTTAATTAATAAGTAGTAATTAATATCATAATTAAGAACGCTCAAATATAGTTCTCAAATATATAATACCATAAAAATCTTAATTATAAGATAACATCACATTAATTATTACATAGTTCACAAACTGAATATCACAATAACAATCAACATATATATAATATCAAATTATTAATTACATAGTTTTCAAAGGGGACGAACCCCTTTCGACTTCCGTCATATTGTTCTCTAGTGTTTGACATACATGCAACACCTTATCACAATGTACAATCTTTCGGTTTAGGATATATTTCCCAACTTAATTAATAATACATATCATATCCGAAACCGAAACTCTGAAGGCAAATACCCTACACAATAGGGACTAACTAAAGTATTTGTCAAGGAGGATCATCACTCTGAAGGTTGATCAAATGCTCGAACATATCTTACCCAGGCCACTACGGAGCCTGATACATTAATCGCCCATCAATCTTCCATCAAACTAAAAAAACAGTGTAATTTAATCTGGAACCGCTTTCAGACAGGCTCGGTGTTCCATTAGAAAATGGATGCCAGATAGTATCACACGTGTTTATATAATACGTTTGCTCGACGTCTCCTTTTTCTTCTTGATTTCAACACCAATAGAGAATCTACCATTCCACGTAAAACAAGTAGATTCGTCTAAGGATGCGAAAAATTTAAACAGAGAAATCTCGGTTGAGGGGAATTAAGTATTGTTACTTTTATTTTGAGAGATTTGATCACGAAAAGTAAATTTGATATATATTGGAGAAATTAGATGAGAGAAGAGGGAGAAGATCAGTCTGACCATTAGATATTTGAATGACGATCATATTGAGAACTTAATTGATGATCATATTTAGGGTTTGGATGAAAAAGTTACCTAATATGTATGTATATTTATACTACATTGAGAATGAATACCATTAAATCATTAATGAATGATTTGAATGCTAACACCGACTCTAACCTTTTGTGTGTGTGTGTGTGTGTGTATGTATATATATATATATATATATATATATATATATATATATATATATATATATATATATTTAAAAATTAAATCTGAAATTTTGATACAGAAGAAAAAGAAGTTATTGAAGAGAAAGGCATTTCAATTGGGGCGGTATTTATTTAAACGTTACTAATTATTTCCCACAATTGAAGTGGTATAGTTTTACCCGCTTCAAAATGAATTTACTAGTGGCGGTTTAGTATTGACCGCTACAAATTGGTTGCCCCTATTGAAGCGGGTTCTTTTATCCGTCATAAATGTTATTACTTGAGGTGGTTTAACCTTAACCGCTGCATTTGTGTAGTTGGAATCCCACTTTATGACTGGTAAACCGCTCCATTGTAGATAATTGGACCCACTTTTTGTTCAATATAGCGGTTTTCACTTAAAACTGCTATAATGTTGCGCTCTTTATACTCGTTTTTGTACCAGTGAGAATTTGAGACTCGATGAGTTGAGCAATTCCTTGTTTCTTTTTTACGCTTTTGATGTCCAGATTCTTCTTTCGAGGCCATAGTTTCTAGTGTTATTCAAACAATTAAGACAACATATATAATCAAATACTTAAGAAACTAAAGGCATTTATTATAATAATATTCTAACATTGTTGTTTAAATGATTATGTCAAATTATTAATTTCAAATTCCTAAAAGTCATAGAAGTCTGATCTAACAATAATGAATCTCAAAAGTAAATAATCTCGTATGTATAGAGTCAAATAAATAAGAAGTAAACTATTAAAATAAACTTAAACTATTTAGAATTGAAAAGAAAGAATAATAAAACATAACAATCATACCTTGTTGGCTTGTTAGCTCTCTGACGCAAACCTTGTGTGTTTTCTTCGACGTTCTCTTAACTTTTGAGGTTTTAGGATTGTCTTTATTTATTTACTAGGTGAAGGACCCGTGACAACGCGAGCTACGATAAATGTAAATTTTACGATGAAAAGTTTGAACTTTTTAAGATAAAAGTGTATATCAATTATCATGTGAAATGTAAAAAGTAACATCATATAGTACTCCTATTTGTTTGATTAGCTCGTTTGTAAATATTGGATAGGTGGAGTTAATTATCTCCCCTAGTATTTGCGGTAAGGATTTTGGTGCCTAATTTTTAGGCTTAATAAAATTTTATTTGCTTTTCAAATAAAATTAACCTTCCAATCCGATATGACATATATATTGGACATAAAATAATAAGAAAAATAGTAACTCAATAAAAGTCGTGAAAGCCATCCCTAAAATGTAAAAGTTGATCCTTTAAAATTTAGAAGTAGCGCAATCATTTTCTTTTGAATTCAGTAAGAGTATGAACATCCACATGTTAAACACTAACTTAAGGTATTGTAATAAAGTGTAATGATCTATTTTACCAAGCTAGACTTCATAGAAAGGCAAACATGAAAATAAAGTGTAGTAGTTTACAGGCCCGGCCCTTGGAATTCAGTGGCCCGGTGCGACGGAAAAAAAAGGCCCTTTAAATGCAAAATTTATATGTTACGTAAATACTTTTTTATCACTACCACAAAATCGTTATAAATACAAAAATATCAAAACAAGTGTAACAACGTTTCATCTCATACATAAATGCATTAAAATTGAGCCGTATAATATTAACTCGTATATCTTATTCATATAAAGTCCACAACTAACAATATATGTAATCATATACAATGTCAAATAGTTAAAACCCTAACATATTGAATAATCATAATTAATATGAGTAAATTTAAAAATAAAGAAAATACTCACAATTAAAGATATAAACAAATTACAGGGTAATGTTCAAATGAGATTAAAAATTTGTGTGAGAATAGAGGAACCAATGATATGGTGCCATGTGTACAAAGAGAATACAAAACCCATTTACCCCTTAAGTTAAATATCTCACAAACGACAAATAAAAAAATTATGAAAATTGCACCTTAGATTCAGCGTTTGATCCTCTTCGATTTGCCGTCCATTAAGGCATACTTTCGATGAGTTTTTTTTTTTTTCATTATTTTTAGTGGGTTTCACATTACTAACACGTAACCCCAAACTCCCAACCCTAAACCCTAAACCCTAAACCCTAAACCCCAAACCCTAAACCCCAAACCCTAAACCCTAAACGCTTTATAAAACTCTAAACCCTAAATCATACTAAACCCTAAACCCTAAAGCATGCTAAACCCAAACACTAAACCCTACTAAACCCTAACTCTAAACCCTAACCCTAAACCCTAAATCATATGTATAATCAATCACTAACACATGTGTTACTAATATGTAAAACCCACCAAAAAAATGAAAAAAAAAAGTTCGTCGAAAATATGCCTTGATGGACGGCAAATCGAAGAGGATAAAACGCTGAAAAATATGGTGCAATTTTCATGATTTTTCGACTTGTCGTTTGTGAGATATTTAATTTTTAAAAACGTGGATGAGAGAGAAAAAAGTGACACATAATATATTGTGGTTGGTTCCCCCATTCTCACACAAAATAAATGGTCTCAATTGAACTATTCTCACAAATTACATACTTGGTCAATGGAATATTGATGGCAAAGAAGCCAAGTAAATCGATGGAAGTTCGAATGTTTTGATGATTTGTAGACTTGTAGTTGATTGGCCGCTTTGCTAAAACCATTATGATTTATGAAAGATCGATAACAATAAAACAGGTTGGGCTAAATTCAATTTTGTGGGCTGAACCCTTAGACTAACATACAAACATATCTAACATATTGGATTACAAAACATGGGCCTCTTACTTAAGGTGGGCCCTGTTCGGTTGCCCAGCTTGAACTCCCCTTGAGTCGGGCCTGTAGATATTTATATTAAAACACTTAATACAAAATATACACACAAGTAAGAAAATAACCATACAAATTCTATACACATCGAACACACATAATATTTAGTTTATATGTCTCTAGCTTTATGCTACCTAATTCACCTTGACCAACCCATTTTTGCCACCTCTACAAAAAATCTAAGATAGTATAAATTATGAAATAAAAAAAAACATTGGTCGTGAACTTGTTACTATAAATCGTTGTCTATTATAATTCAAATCCCTAAAAAATCTACATTGATTAGGTTTTTCATAAATTACTAACCCATACAGAATGGAAATACGAACCAACTATTTATATCACCGGTATTAACCTTGAAGATAATCGATCTTGAAGCTGCTATATATTAGCAGCTTGAGCAACACTAAGTAATAGATTGTACATATATTTTAGAATTTGGTATTAAAACTACTCCAATTGAAAAAAGAACCATAATTTCTTCCCATGGATCATTTTCTGCTCAAACCATGTAAATAAACCACCAAACTAAACTACATAAATCCACATATATTGAAATCTTACCTTGTAAAGGAGCCATTTAAGTGTTGACTTCTTTCACATCAGGCGACATTCACCATGATCGCATTAGAACTGTGAAGGAACCATCATTTTTACCGACATAATCCATTTCCGAAGTAGACACACATACTTTACTTCTAACCAGATCAGCCGAAATTTCCAAACCCTAATCGGATCAAACTACAAAACCAGTAGAAAGATCTCAGTAAAGTCAAATCAAAGCAGATCAAATATGAGAGCTGGTCAAGACAGTTAGATACAAATCATAAGACTTTTAGCTTAACACCAATTATAATATGACAACACTTGTATATTTAAAAATTGAAAACAGATACAATATGTTGTATATTAAAGACCTGAATATGTCATTTTGATTATCAATACTCAACTTTCAAATCGGCTCATCAAAAGGATAAGGTGATTAATACGATCAACAAAAGACATCATTTTTGCATATAGGAACCACATAAGTCTATCATTAAAACCCTTAATGTGCCATCTTGTAATGTGCATGATCTATCAAAGACTTAAAAACCAGAAACATTATTTTGCATATAGGATCAGTAAGTCCACCTTATCGAAGGCTTATTGTTCTACTATCAACTTATGAAGTGAATCCTTTTCTGAATTCATTTATGCTTAAAATCATACGTGCCTTCTTTTAGAGCAAAATAGCACGGTCACTCAAGAACATGAACTGAACTGGCCTACAGTAGTATGGGGTGAGGAAAGAACATGAACTAATAAATCCCACTAATTGAAGAAGCAAGTTGAATCTCATCAAGGACGACACCTCAGAACAAAAAAGTTATTCTATATCAAATTCTTTTGTATAGAACCTAATCGTACCCATGCATATTTAAATAATCTCCATAAAAAAACAAAGATTCATGAGATTACTTGCAGATCATCACAAAAAGCCGATCTTAACAAAAAATTAGTACTCTGAGCTAATTGGATGAGTCCATGCAAACTTGAGACATAGTTAAACACTTAAACCCATTCGATATCCAAATAAAAATGCTAACAAATTAGTGAAAGCCACAATCAGTCACCTTTTAAGCACACGAATGTGACTTGAAGTTAAAGCTAACATTGGCTGAAAGTTGGACGAATACAAATAGCTCCATCAATCTGAACTGACACATGATTTAAACTGCTAACCAAATTAACCTGAAAATTGTTACATATCAAATGGTTTGAACAGGTCAACTACAACAAAGCCAACCCAATACTAAGCTTTTCTCGTGCTTATATAAGAAAGCAAATATATGATCTATGTGTGCCCGGCCAGTCACATAATTTAATTTACAAAAATTAATCCATCCTATTCAAAGAAAATTACTCGAAGATAATAAGTTGATTGAAAACATAACTTGATGCAAATGGATTTAACATAAATGATAAATATGAAATATATTATTATAGTGAAGCAAAATATTGTTAGTTCAATTGTTCTCCTCTATAAGCAATGAACCATGCTAAGCTACATTATGATATGCCAAAATAGAGACCTTGGCAAAAAAGAAGAAGAAAACAAACGGTAGACAACCTTTCAGAAAGGAATTATACATAAATTTAGAGCAAAAGTACAGTTGCTGCTGCCATTTCAAATATTTTTAAGATTACAATTTTGGTGCTTCCATCACATGCTCTCTATTAGGCATACAAAAAGAAGCTACTTAGAAGAGACAATTGTACAAATATAGAAGTTAGTAATGAATAATTGTGGATCCTTTAAATGAATTTTTAGGAAGAAAGAACTTTTAAAACAAATATTGAAGCATAAACATATCTTTAAATCAATAAACATATGAATGGTAACCCATAACTGATATAAATTGAAAATCATACAAAAAAACATTAATAAATCTTAATTATTCAATCAAGCATTAGCTGTACTTTGAAACAAATATTTGCATACCACTATGTCAAATGACATAAAATAGATTTGTATGAATAATTATTTAACAATCAATCAACATTAGCTAAACTATACTTTTATCTTAAGAAGGCTGAGCCACTGACGATGAAAACAATGTGAATCATGCATTTAGTAAAAATATAACAATCGAAACTTCCAAAAATGTTCAGAGCATCGTATAATTAAGTGCAACTCGCTCATAACACCTCTACTGTCATATCATTCATCAACAACTGCAAGAACATTTTTCATGTATATATCAAGTCTTACCGCTTTGACCTCCCCATTCGATATGCAATAAGCAGTCAAGATTCCAATAATCGCAAGAAAATGAATAATAGAGTAGGTTGTAACCAAAACCAAAACCAAACATTGCAATCTATAAATTCAATGACAAGAGAAATAGATAAGACATTCCAATTCCATTAATGACATCTATTTACATACATTAAATGTGTTGTTCATGATATACACAACGTCAAAAGAAAAAGATAAGAATGAAAGTAGATATTACCAGATAACGGAGACTAATTGAACTTTCAAGAAGATAATCGATTTGGATTAAGTGGGTGTTTGGGGGAGCGTTAGTAGAGGGCTTTTTAGCTTTTGTGTTATCATAACGCAGAAAAGCTCTTTTAGTGTTTGGATGGAAGAGCTTTTTAGTATTTTAAAGGGTTAAAAAGCTAAAAGCTAAAAAGTCAGGAATTTGGGGTGGTAAGCTAACGCAGAAGCCAAACTCCTACCGCCCGGCCAAACACCCTCTATGTTCCAAACCTGTATGAATCAATCATATAAATGAAAATCAAAACCCTAACATAAGAATCTAATTAAAATCATTACGCACAAGTTTTAAAAGATAAATCCGTCAAGCTTTAAACTGAAGATAGTCGTGCAAAAATTAAAGTATAACCAAAAAGTAACTCAAACACTTTCATAAAATTAAAAAGGTAATGAAACTAAGAAAGAAATCACACATAATCTAAATTCTAAACCTGATGTTGAACCACGGTCGACGTATTCATCTTTAGGGTGTTATAATAGGGGTTTAGGGTTTTTAATTCAACAAACTATCATGAATCTCCAATGTGCATTTTCCAAAAGCTTTTTGTAAATTAAAAAAGCTTTTGAAAAAGCTTTTCACATTTTACCCTAACATTTTAAAACAAAGATCGAGATATATGAACTTATAGGGCGCGTTTAGTTACGGAAAACTATCTCCATTTTTCATTTTCCATTTTTCTAGAGTTTTGAGTCCCTTGAAAAACTAAAGGTGTTTAGAAAACACGTTCAAATGTAATGGATGGAGTTTTCATTTTCCAAAATAGGAAATGGTGGGAACTATCAATCATTAGATTCATTTTTCTTAGAAAACTTCTTTAGAAAATCACAATTTGAACATGTTTTCTAATTTTTTAGTTTTCTTAGAAAATTTTCTAGAAAAATGGAGGAGTTTTCTGTAACCAAACGCACCCATAGCCTCCTAGATTCCCTCACTTTTCATTAATATAATACTACGTACATGTTTAATGAGTTTTTTTTGTACTTCAAAAGCTTTTCCTCATTGGATTTTTTCTAAAGCTTTTTGGAAAAAGCTTTTGAAAAAAAGGCTTTTGGAAAATGTACATTGGAGATGCTCTAAGGAATGTGGATCTAGTTTTTTTATTAATACCTAAGTCTATCGTAAGTTTTATTAATTACTGTATTATTATTTTAAAAAATTTAACAAATAATTAGGAGGTGTAAAGTGTAATTATTTTAGTCATCAAATCTAGATAATCGAATCGATTTTGAAAACCCAATTTAAAGTGAAGATTACTCCATGGTATTTTGCGTATATAAATTTTATTTATTTATTTATTATTTATAGATAGATAGATATATATTAATTAATATTAATATTATTATTATTAATGACTTAACCGCCGGCCTATGTGTCACTACGTCAGTACGTCGTGTGGCAGTGGGCAGTGGCTACAATTATTGGGCTGCAATTATAAATATGTTCCGGGCCGAATATGAGTTGAACTACTTCACCAAAACTTGGGCCATTTATTAAGAGAGAGAATATATAATGGGTATAGAAAAAATGGGCATCTAATAGATTTTAGGCCCTGTGCAAGGGCTCAGTTTGCACATGCCCAGATCCGTCACTAGGTATCACGTTCTTGAAGACGACTCAAATCAAAGATTATAATGTGAGTATTCTCGTGTTATTTTATAAAACTGAGATATGTGCTATTACGTGCCAATTGCTACTATATTAGATACGAGTTATGTGAATTTAGTTACGACTTACGAGCATTGCATTATATACGATTTTGATTATACTATATACGTGTTATCGTCTTTCGAGCTTTGAAATTGATATGGTGGAAAGTATGAAACACGAGTTGAATACTGTTACCCGGTCTTTGAAAATTATGGGAAGGTGTATAAAAGCTCAAAATGCGTTAACACAGAGGTCTCAAAAATTGTTTTTTTCATTATCCAATAATGACCCAAGAAGGGCCAATGCCCACCCTGATTTTATTTTCTATACTACTAAATATATATTCCATCCGTCCTAAAATAAGTGTCATATTTCAGTTTTCATAGAGTAAATTACATTGTTTGATAGTGAAAATGACTTTATTACCCTTGTTTTTTGCACAGACTCCCATGTATCAGTTTTGAGAAAAAGGTATATTGAGAGTAAGATGGTAAAGTTAATAACTATTTTTGAAAATGAACACTTATTTTGAGACAAATTAAAATGGAAATGTGAACACTTATATTGAGACGGAGGGGGTATAATTTAGTAATAGTATGATTCATATATTACTTATGGCCCACCCTAAAATGTATGTGTAAAAATAAATTGGCCCAATTTAACTGATAAAAGTGTACAAGTATAACTATTTGGAGTCCATATTAATTGTAAATCTATAATTACTGTGATTTTTATTTAAAAGTACAACTAACCAACTAATTGGTTAAAATTCAAGTCAACTCGGGCATCTTTGGTCATAGTTGTTAACTCGTGATTCGACTCGCGACTCGAGATCTCGATTTTTAACTCGTGACTCGGCTCGACTCGTAAGAGTCACTATGTTATAATATATATGAATTTTTATCTGTATACGTACATTATTGTTTAAGTTTTTTTGTTTTTAAGTGAAGTAAAACATAGTAAAAGTCGATATTTAAGTCGTTAACCGTCAGTTAACATAAATGCTTTTATATTACATTACGTTAAAGATTTTCCTGATTTTCTTACACGTAAGAGTCGCACAAGACTCGTAAGAGTCACACACAACTCGGAAGCGTTAATAAACGACTCGTAAGAGTCAAAGTCATTTAAGAGTCGGGGTTCGAGTCGCTTTGTTTTTTGAATTTTTTATTCGACTCGTGAATCGTAAGAATTTAACAATTGTGTCGTTGGGTATTTGGCAACTAAATAAGGTAACCACGTGTCTTGTTATATACAATTGAGCCTATTATTTGTTTATTTGGTATACTAACTTTTGCTTTTAATACATCAACTATTTTCTTAATTTTTTCCAACTACTAATATGCAAAGTTGTCGTTCTTATGTCATTCTTTGTAAATTCTTAATTTTTTTTTACCAATTACATCATTCTTTGATTTTACAAGAAAAATATTCTTGCTTTAATGATCAATTACACAAATTGTGTATCAAAAACATATTTTTTTTTAAATTGTGTTTATATTGTAGCATAAACATATTTTAAACATCTATATCTGTTTTACCTGTTTAATAATTGCATATCATAATCATTTTTTTTACATATAATTTATCGGATCTGTACCGTAAATTTTTTGTTGATGATTTATTTATTCTATTAGTATATATTAAAACTAGATGTAGCCCCGTGCGATGCACGACAATATGTGGTATATAATTTTTTATGGATCAATTGTAATTTTAACTAAATATTAATGGTTATTCAACCGTCATAAACCATTATACAACACACATAAGCACTAATTAACCATAAAGATGTCTAAGATTCATTAATTTGTTCACACTTCACAATGATAACTAACAGCAATAAGACGACACAATGTATTCATTCATAACAATGAAAACAATAGCATATTCAACAAAAGCATATGAGCAAATACATAAATTATTCGCATGAAATTTCTTACCTTGAGTTGACTTCAATTAATCTAGCTTCCCCGTAATATGATTGAATAGTTGTACGCGAATAATCAATGTTGAACATATATGTCTACAAATTAATTTATAGATAAGATATATCATAATTATATGTTGAGTCCCAATCGGATAAAACTTTTGAAGTAGGAAGTATATTTTTAATATAAATTAAGATATGCTAAATATTTGAAGGCCAAAACGGCTAAACCATGGAACACTTTAAAATAGTTAACGAAAATAGTTTCATAGGCTTATATTTTTATCTTTAAATTATTATTTAAATTAATTAATAATAAATCGGGAACTTGTTTATTCACCAATTAGATTCATGTAAGGATTCATGATACATCCGTAGACTTACTTTTTAATTAGTTATTAATTGAATTTATTAATTTAAAATTTTTAAAAGATCGCCATGAGTTTCTTTACTTACATTCGCCTACGTGACAAATCCTGGAGCTATCTTTACTACTCGCTTATTATATAGATAGATATATTTAAATTGCATATACGTAGTTGGCATAAAACAATTATAGAACACAAACCTTTGATAAATTGGAAACGTTGGTTTTCAACCTTAATTTTTGGATTTTTTTTTTTAAAAATTAAGAAAGTTAGGAAGTATTGGACTGTTGGTATAATATTATTGGGATGATCGTATAGTATAATATTAAAAAAATTATATTTGTTGTTTGTATAAGTATAAAACTACTTGTTATTATTAAATCTATTTTATTTATTTTATTAATATGAAATTTTAAGACATTGCCACATGGCATCGTTGCCTACGTGGCAAATCTTGGAGCCATCTTTACTACTCGCTTAGACCATTCCCAACCCAGAAACCAACTGACAGAAACTGACAGAGCCACGTCAGCGCCACGTCAGCTTTTCCACAAAACTGACTGAAACTGACAGACCACTCCCATCCCTGCTCCGTCACTTCCATTTTCTGGGCCCCGCGACTAATTAAAAAATCAACTAAAACACAACAACTTAAATAAAAACAATAATTTAAATTAAACACAATTCCTAAAAATTAAAATTACAACAATTCCTAAAAATTAAAATTACAACAATTCCTAATAATTAAAATTACGAGAAATCCTAAAAATTAAAAAGTACGATAATTTAAAAAAATACTAGAATTATAAAGAAATCTAATCGGAGCTCGACTCGTCGGTTTCGTTTGCGTTTTCTTGCTCGTCATCGTCCGATTCGTCGTTGCCATATTTGTCTTGGAAAGTTGGCAATTGGTTGAGTGTTTGGTTGAGATGAAGAACCGGAAGCTTGAGTGTTTGGTAACGGGTTATTCAACAGATTTTGCCACATATCTTTGGCAATATTTTGTAGATCTTTTTTTTTTATTTTTGGAAGTGGATTTGTTGTTTTTTGACATTTTTTTGAGAGTGATTTTGAGGTTTTTGAGAGTGGTGTTTGAAGTGTTGTGTGGAAGAATTGGTGGAATATTTTTGTGTTGTGTGAAAATTAGTAAGTTTGTAGGTATTTTTATAGGTAAAAATGGAGGGTTTAAAAATAATTTGAATTTTTAAATTTTTTGAAATGTTTTTGAAAAATTTGAATTTTTTGAAAAATTTTAACCCACTCTACCAACGGACCTTTTTATACATTTTTTCAATTTTTTCATTTTTTTTTTATGTTGAACGGTAACAAACAAAAAAAAAAAAAAAGGAAATGGGCCCCACTATCACCGACGCACCCATTCAGTTTACCGACTGACGGCAGCCGACGGACGAAACCGACGAGGCGGTGCCAACCCCGTCGGTTCGTCGGTTTGAAGCCGACGCAAAGCGACGCCTCGGGTTGGGAATGGTCTTAGTATATACATAGATATCAAATAATGGTATAAGTAACTTTCGTTGTATGATAGTAATAAAATTTAGATAATTTGTGTTGTGTTATAAATAATTATAGAATGGATGTCCATATCTTATTATAACAACGCTAGATATTGTTTACTATAATTATGAGATTCTTTCTTTGGGAATACTCCACCTTGTAACATTATATATACCTCCATTGAGAGATGAATAAAATAATCCTTTTCTGTTTCTTTCTTTATTGTATTGTTCTTTATTATTTTACAACACGTTATCAGCATGAGGCTCTAACGTATGAGTTTAGGCCGACACTTCGGCGGTTCCCAATATGACTATTAAAGGTCGGTGATTTTTATTAAGTTCACTTTCGATTAGTTCGTCTGACCAATATTCTAAAATATGGATTGGATCCAGCGGTTAATATTGAGGTACAACTCTTTCATTAGTTTTATATATTTAATTAATAACGTAGATGATATGTGATGTATATATATTTACATGATGATTTGTGACCATACATAATTCTTTTGAATTGATATTTTTGTTCTGACTGAAAAAAAAAAAGTACTTGTTTGTGTGCTTTATATTTTCATCCGGTCACACATAATATATTGTGATTTATGATTTTAATATTTGATGTTAAATCTTTCTGTTAAATTAAATCTCTATGGTGATTTGAATTCATACTTCCTAATTTTATCATAAATTATACGCATTGTGCTTGTATTGTGTCAATCTCATACACTACATGATGATAATGATATAGAGTTTTTTTGATGATAAATTATGATGTGCCTATGATTTCGATGAACCTATATAGCGAGACTGATATTACTTTTTTTTTTTTTGAAAGGCTAACAGAAATCGCCTAGGTACTCCGTACGGGGAGACCCAATATATACTGGCCCAATCCAGCCGTACGGAGCCCTTAAGCGCCCCAAGTTACTCCAAATCCGGGAAAAACCCACTAATTCGTCCGCCCGAAGGCACGACAACGAATTAATGGTAAAACCCGCTGGCCTCAAGGATCGAACCTGGGTTTCCCAGGTCTCCTATCATTGACCCCCAAGCCTCTTATTACTTGATTTTGCTTTTAACCAATCTTAGCCTACTTTAAATACTGTATTAATTATTGATCATAATAAATTTCAATATTCATAGGTTAGGTATTAACACTATGAATTGACTATATTGATAAGTGATAATTATAATGATCTATTTAGTTAGCATATAAATTATGCATGTCATGATGTGTAGATCGATTTTTTTTTTTTGTAAGCATAAGATTTTTATGGGAAAAAATCTTTAGAAACAAAGCTCTAAAGGTGTTGGACGAGAATTGTACTTAATTACATTATATACTTGATGAATAAGAAACCATGTTTGTTTACGATTTTTTTTAAATATACTTGGTAACATAAAACTATCATGGGTCTAGCTGGAACTAGTTTGAAGATTATATATATTCTTTGAAATTTATGTATGTAATTACCTAAATGGAAAGTATTATGAACGAGATCATGATGTTTTGATTCATTTTATTATTTAATTTATCACTGTGTTATCTGATCGTATAAAAATCACATTGGACCTATGACGTACTCTTTATCTATTAAAATAAACCTTGTAAACAATTTTATTTGATCGATCGAGTAGCTAAATTAAGTTGATTGGGATTTCGGTGCATATATGCATGTAGCTAGTCATGACTAGTTAATGGGTTAGACTTGAATGGCATGTGTAATAACATTTCTCTATATCTATTAGATTAGATTAGATACTTCCATGGAATGCATAAATTACGAATTTATCCACTTCTTTGATATAACTACTCCAATTTTGTATTAGACAATGTCTATAAAAGGTGACATATAATTTGACAATAATTTTTGCTAGTACACTTAACATTGAACACTTAAAATTTGTGATTATGACGTTTTTTTTGCTGGCAAAATTTACCATAAGGTAATATTGCTTATAGGAGTTCCAATAATGTGTTTGTTCTTTGCTAGTTAATACATATGTATGCATGCGATATATGTTTTATAAGGTTTGGTTTAAGTCACGATATAACTGGCTAGTTTTGTTCATCTACTAGTTTGATTAATAAATATGCTAGTGATGATTAAGTACGCACATGTATACTCTAGCGTTTGTATATGCTAAATAACTAGATTGGACTTAGTAGCTTAATACATTATCAAAAAGATCATGGTTTGACTTTTATATGATACAATTATATGACCAATATTTTAACACGATTTTAAGGAAAATAAGGTATGCGATGAAAACAAGTATAAAGTTATTTACTTAAAAGAATTTAAGGCAAATATATCACATCAAATGTTGTGATACTTCATAGAGTTCGTTATAAGTAAATTCACCCGCGATTGTAAGATTTAAAATTGGTGAATGAATTAGACATATAGTTACTTCTCAGATAATTCATGTGGAGATGAGGTGATCAATGGAAAGAAAAAAAAACTTATAAAATTGATGATGGCAAAGTTTTCGAGTTGTTGTTTGCTTATGACGGAACAAAATAATGAGTTTCTAATGAAATATCATTCAATATGTCTACTTGAATATGTTCCACTCTTTGAAGTGAGTATGATAATACAATGATCAATTTAAAAGACTATAGTTATATGAACATGGTTGAAGTAATTAGTATGGTGTTCATTATAAAGACATGCCATATCACTAAAGGTGGCAAGATATGTTGGAAGCATACGAGAATGAAAAATACTAAAAGTATATGTATCATAGCCAATGCGCGCTATCATGAGAATCATTATTTGTGTGATTATTATATGAGAAAATTTTTTCAACTATTCCACATGAATAAAGAAAAAGATGTCACTACTAATTTTTTTTATAGTTGCTTGATATATTAAATATGAGAATATGTTAGAGGTTTTATTTGCTTATGAGATACTTTATACTTTATTGAATGGTTAGTGATATACTGATATATATGTTCTTAGCTAATTGTGCAACCCATATATACAAAGATGTTTTTCTTGTTTAAATAATGTTAAAGATTAATGGAGTATTATATTGCATTGTGTGAAAGTTATAAAAGAGCTAGTATATATTTTATCAGAATATTATGAGTTTTGTATATCATGATTGTTTAAGCTCTCCATATTCTTCGAATTTCACATCTAGTTAAGTGCAATCGAAATAAATAATGGTAATAAACAAGAAGCCTATAGTTTATAATGTTGCTTGACCGGTTAGACCATCCCGAGTCAGTGATGATGCGAAATTTATTGAAGAACCGTGGGTTACTTCAAAGATGATTTCAATCATTTTTTATTGCTCTTAATGGAAGTTAATTGTTCACCTATCACCACCAAATTAAATTAAGGATTTCATCCCTAAGATTTTTGGAATAGGTACAAAGGGATGTATGTAAGCCTGTACATGTGCCATGTGGATCATTTTGAGTTTAAAATTGATGCATCATCAAAATGATCAAGAAAAACGCAACATGAAGTTAGCATGATTAGTGGCTCTGCTTGTAAGAATGCGAGCACATTTTTCGTATTATATCTTTGAAAATGACGGTGAATACTTCCTAAGGATTTGATAATTATTGGGACAAGTGGTGTTAATTATTTAGTAGCTCATAGTGAGCAAATTGTTGATTGGAAAGCCAATAATTACGAGAGCAAAACTACTAGTTTATGGGGCATGTTATCTTGATACAACATGAATTCGCATCATGCTAAAAGGTTATAATGATTCCTCCCCATTACAATGGTTTTTTTGGGTCACGAACCTATATTTCCCATGTAAGATCTTTGTAATTGTGCGGTATTCTAGTGAATCCACCATGATTGGACGTAAAAAGTCACGTTTTTGCGTACATAATTCCCACCTTTTTAGCCCCAAAATATATTAAACATTCAATATCAATACTTTTTCACCATAATTCATAATTAAGGCTAAAAATAAGGCGTTGCTTCAAAAATCAAGTAAAATGGCCAAATAACGTACAAAATAGAGCACAAACGATACGTTCACGTTCTACGAGCACTTTTAAAGCATAATACCTTGAAGTTATTCTTTGATTATCTCATTATGATCTTCAAGTAATTACGAACGCGTGGACATAAAGAACGCTGGAAACGGATCAAGAACGAAGAAGATAGGGCCAAAACAAGTTACGATCCAGCACGCAAGACTTACGATCCAGTGCACAAGACCACGACCAAGGGGATACCACCCCATAGGGGCCGTATACCCCCCCCCCCCCCCCCCCTTAGGGGCCATATACCCCCCTTATGGGGCCGTATAGCCCCCTTTTTGGGTGGTATACCCCCATTTTGGGGTGGTATACCCCCTCTATGGTGCCGGATACGCCCCGTTTGCTACCGAATATGCCCTATTTGCTACCGAATACGCCCCTTTTGGTGTCGAATACGCCCCTTTAGGTGTCGAATTTAATAGCTCGAGGGTGTATTTCAGTGTTAAATTGGGAGCGAGGGTGTTGAGTGTAAATTTGTAACTTGTAAGCCTATAAATAGAGGCTTTCAACTCCTCATTTCACACCATTCATCATCACCATTCCACCAACACACTCACTTCACACACACTTTCTCTTTGTTTAGTTGTTAGTTAGATGGTTAGTTAGTAGTTAGTTTCTCGTTAATATTTAACGGGACTAACGGAGGGGCTACTTTGTAATATTTGTTAGAGATACTTGGAGGGGTGCTTTTGTAATATTCGAGGCTCTGCTCGTTGTAATCTTTCAGCTTATATTCAGACTACGCATTTGTCACGGTTATCTCTTTCCTTATCTGTTATAATGCATGCTATTGTTATTATGCTAGATTTAGGATTCGTTACCATGATTAGTGAGTAGTTAGCTTGTGTGTCTGTTGTGATGTAGTTAGTCGTTATAATGGGGGATGATGTTAATCCAATAAACGTGGTTAAAACTCTGAAAGACAAGGAGTCGCGAACCTTGTTCTGAGAGTAATTAATTATCTGTGCTATCTATGCATGGTCTGATTTCGAAGCTTTGGAAATACCGTCAAACTAATGTATAGTACAACGTGAAATAATCAGGGATTTATTGGGTAATATTAAGTGAGGGCTGGTTTATATCATAGATGGGTACGCTTTAATACAAACTGAGTTTAAACGGGTTCAGAGTGACCTAAATGTGCAATACGCATGGAATACCGTAAAACGTCCTATTACTTAGTATAGTGCTGGAACCACCTCTGGTGTAGTACAAATGCATGGAAGCTACGGAACAGCCGTCGGTGTATACACTCTAACTTGCATTAGTACGTAAGGCATGGAATGCCGTAAAACGTCCTAGTACCTCGTGTAAGTGTCGGAACCTTCCTTCTGGAACGGTTACAGTACACCCAAGCTACGGAACGGCCGTCGGTGTATACATTCTGAGCAGCACTGGGTCATCCACCAGCTCTGAACCTAACAAACCATCGATGAAAAGTTAACAGACGCTTTCCGAATTAGGTCTTAAATACTCTACTTGAATTAGAATACTTTATGGTGTTAAGAACGGTCAGAAATTAAATATCGGTCTGTTACCTTATTCATGCGCCCAGGAGTTAACTCCAAGAAGGGTCACTTGTCTTCACAGACAGTGTTGGGGGTAGAGCAACCTGATCTGATCAGACTCATGATAGCCTAGTACTCAGTGACATACTGTCTGAGAAATCAGATAGTAGGGTGCTAGTGTTTACACCATAAGTATCTGAAACAAGTAGAATACAAATACTTAGAAAGAACGTTTTCAAAACATCAATCCATTCATCATCTCCCATCAAGGCTAATGAAATCACAACAAACACTCCTCTCCATACTGATTATCACCTATCATTTTATTTTGCTGTTTATTTAGTTTAATATAGAATCTAAGTAATTAAAAACAAAAAATCAAATATCCTGTTTACAAACCCTACTAAATCGAATCGATCGTCTTGACTGCTTGGTTTCACAATACGGTTGATCTTAAGAACGACCCTGAGTCATTACTTACTACTATCCGTAGTTATAAGTAAAACTTAGGTCCCCAGCTCTATAAATTTAAAACCACCCTCCGATCGCCGGTCCCGACGGGAACGTCCGCAACGATAGGGAAGCGATTCCTTGACCGACCGCTGGGACCCGATCACACCACAATGCACAAAATGGGTTGTTGAAAATGATAATTCATTCAGGGGGAGTGAAAGAGCAGCTAGAGTATTGGAATGAATTGGAAAAATATAATTGTTGATCCTCACACAAAGACTTTGAACCTCTAGTTCAAATGATAATACATTTTCCAAAAGTATGTCATTGCCAGACATGTTGAGTGATCTAAAGAGAGTGACTAGATCACATATACACTGCTAGTGCTCCAATTAAAATGTGTGTCCCGGATGGACAACCAATAATTGTTAATGAATCTATGACACGCTTGTTGTGTGATAGAATAATCGATTCCAAATTGAAAATCCTCGAAATTATATAAAATGGAGCAAGAAATTAAGATGGTCACATCGAGGTAATAAAGACCCCATAACAATCTCAGACAGAGACACTAGACAAGAGGGTTCTAGAACCTAAGGTATCTGAAAAACTAAGAGATCTCGTTAAGTGATATTATATAGTGTCTAGTAAAGTGTGGAATCGAAAAGGAGTAAATCGACGTCAATAGTACTATTGAGTATAATATTGCGCAAGATAATGATTTGTAAATAATACGATACTATAATAAGAGTGAGGATTTTGAAACATACTTGCAAGGAGTGTATATGTATAGAATAATTGGCCAAATGTAAAGACGCAAGTAGCTAATGAAAGATTCAAGTCTCTTGTGGTGAGACATGTATATTGGGACTTGAAATCTATATACATGAAAGCTTGAAACTTATTGGATATGCATAAGTCTTTATGAGAAAGCGAAATCAAAGTTTCGAAACATGTTATATAAGGCACATGTGATGGCACACATGTATTTTTGCAAAGACTTGGAAACAATAAAGAGGAGACATGTTCTCGTGTGGTGGATCCAATAATGTTTATTGATATTATACAAGTCTGGCAATATGAGAAATGAATTATATGCGTCTAGAAGAATATAATTAGAGCTCATTTGATGTTGAGATTCCTTAAGGGATATAAAATGTGTGAAGCAAGTCTCATGATTATTTTGCTTGAATCATATAAGAAAAGTTCTCGAGAACACTAATTGACTGTATAGAATTAATCACGATATGAGTTAAAGAAATATGGGCATATGTGTTATAATCGCCTAAGTGTACGTTCAATTGAATTTGTGCCATATAAATAATTATGTTTGCCCACGAAGCTATATAAAGAGACCTGGAATTGAATATGGTCTAAGTTTCATATAGTTTGATTTTATGAATATGATCTCATTGGGAGATTATAAAGGTGATTAAATCCTTACCAAATGATATTGAAAAAGATGACACAATATATCTTGATATACGAATTGAACATACTAAGAATGAAATCCTTGTTCAATCTATATGGATAAATGACACTCATGGTTATGAGGTCACATGATGTTGAAAGACCCTTTTTGACTTTCAAAGATGATGATCACAATATCGATCTAAAAGTGTCATACTAAAATGCATATGAAGCATTGATAGTTCTCATAATGGTCATACATGATGTAATATATATACTTCGATTGTAATATATTTTGAATTTGTTGGCATTATATAACTTGTGAAGTACTAGGATGTACTTGAATGATATGTATGACCTTATTTAATCTCTATAGATATGTGAACAACAAGTAGAGGATATTTGATCATGCAAGAATAAGATAAAGTCATTTTATCAAGACACTTACTATGATGATTAAAGAAGTTGGTTTATAATATTTGATTTTAACAATCAAAGAGTTCAAGTAATGTGATCATCAGGGGGATAAAAGATACGCGTTGCACTCTTTTTCCCTTAGCCATGGTTTTGTCCCTGTTGGGTTTTCCTGGAAAGGTTCTTAATGAGACAATATCCCCAAGCGTATAAGGGAATTATGTACTCTTTTTCCTTCACTAGATTTTTGTCCTACTGGGTTTTATCTAGTAAGGTTTTAATGAGGCATAATCTTTGATTGGACATCCAAGGGGGAGTGTTATAAATAATTATGGAATGGATGTCCATATCTTATTATAACAATGCTAGATATTGTTTACTATAATTATGAGATTCTTTCTTTGGGAATACTCCACCTTGTAACATTATATATACCTCCATTGAGAGATGAATAAAACAATCCTTTTCGGTTTCTTTCTTTATTGTATTGTTCTTTATTATTTTACAACATGTTTTTTATTAGGGTTAATAGACAGTAAGGATATCAAACTTTCATAAAATGTTCAATTTATGGAATGATCAAAAATTGTTTACATAAATCAACCTTAACTATAAGTAATATGTTTGAGGATAACTAAAGTTTATAAAAATGTATACATGGATAATTAAACTTTCTAAAATTGTTAAAAATGATGAATACTTTTGGTTGCTAATCGATCGAGTTCTTTTACACTAGACGTCAAGTTTCTAATTTTAAGTAATTTTTTTGTTAAAAAAATAGATTGTTCCAAAATTTTTTTTGAAAATCCGTATTTGATTACTATTTAATCACATGTGATTGATACTTTGATGTTCAATCGCATGTGATTACAACTTAGTTTTTCATGTTTAAATCTTTTTAAATCATCAATAATTTGAATTTAAAGTTTAATTGGAGATATAAGCGTGTGCGATTATTTTTTAATGTTAAATCACATAAGATTTCACATTACAAATTTTTAAATCCCAATAAAAATGAAAAAAAAAACAAGTTTGTTGAAATTATGGCTTGTGTGATCTATAATCGAAGAGAAAAAGACACTGATTCTGAATATGTAATTTTTATAATTTATAGACATACAGTCAGTTTGTGAGATATTTAGTTCTAAAAAAAAGGTGGAAATGAGTTTTTGAAATGGAGAAATCCTATTGGTTCCTCCATTCTTCATTTTTTTGACATTATTTTTTGAACTTTTCTCTTTAAGGAGATAGGGTTTATATCTTTACTGCTAGATCGATCTTTATATCTTCTCTTGATTATAAGGTTATAGTGTTGTTGTTGATTAGCTAGTCTGTAACACCCCAAATTTCAAGGTATTATTTTAGTACGCGAAAATATAATTATTATAGAGTAGTATTATTTAAATAATGGAATAGAATAGAAATCGTAAACGGTTTCTCAGTTCCAGACTGTACAATTAAAAAGGAATGAAGTTTAATATTCATATATACATATTCTTTTTCTAACTCATTCCAAAACATTCCAGAGGTTAAAATCGTAAGGAACCAAATATGCAGGAACATTTCATCATCTTCAAATCATCAAATTTAATCTTTGATTCAAGCTTCAAATCTTCAATTCATCATCTCCTTCATTATCTTCAAGCTCTTGTAAGTGTTCTTCTGTATTTTCTAACCTAGAAAATGGGTTTCTAGTGAGTTTGTATAATTAGTAAAATCAAATACGAAATTAGGGCTTGAAATTGATGAATTTAGTGTTAATTGGTACTACTATAACTACTGGTAATCATAATACATATTAAAAGTGGTAAAATCATTATTAATGTTCATGAGTAATTATAAGGGTTTTTGCTAAATCTTTGTGGGTTGATGTTAATCAACTAAAATTTTGATTAGTAGTGTTAATTGAGTATGAAAATGATGATAGAACAAGAATTCAAGTATAGAATGTTAGTAAATTGATATTAGAAGTGATTATGAATATTGAAGGTTTAACTTTGGTTGGTTAGTTAATGGTCTAGCTAAACTAGTCAAAGTGGGGGAGGGTGAGATGTGATTACTAGTTAATTGTCATGAGATTTAGATTCTAAATGTGTTGCTATGTGTTATGTGTTATTGAATAGGTGTTAAAGGCTTGGAACACCTTGGTTGATCATACCTTGTAATCTTCATATAAACATCAAGGTGAGTGTTATGGGAATTAATTAAGTAATGGTTGTGTATTCCGGATTGCTTCCGAGCAAGAGGTTGCACAATCAAGTGGTGTGTTATTGGTATCTTGTTTTGTTTCTAATTATTGATTATTGTTGTTGAAATATGTGGAATGGACAATCTTGTAGAGATTAGCTAGCTTTGTTAGCATCGTGTTATTGAGCTTAGTATGCATACCGACGTGGTGTGATGCTAAGTGTGTTGTTGTTATTAGCCCTGGATCCACATAGTGTTTAATCTCTACATATTGTTCCAATAGTTGTGTGCCTAGGATCACATGCTTCTTGTAGTTTATTTTAGTGATTAATGTGTTATGTGGTGAATTACTTGATTAATTGCTCATAAGCTAACTAAGCACTATTGCTTATTCTTTTAAGTATATTATGTTGTAGGTGATAGTGGGCATCGTGAAGGAAAAGAGATTAAGAAGGAATAGCGTGGATTGCTTGCTTTTGATGTGAGTGGTAAGCTCTTTTCTCTTTTAATTATCGTTTGATAAGAACCTGTGTAAAATGCCCAAAAGTTTGTGTTTTAAAGTTGAAAGCATGGTGATCCATGAAACTTGTCGTTTTGTAATAGTTGACTTCCAAAGTCAATGACAATCGTAGAATATGTACATTATGGTTTTGGAAAGTGTATGACAAGTAGAAGTGTTAAACTTGTGGTTTTGGTTAATGATGAAAAGCAATTAAGGGTCAAATTATGTTTTAGTTGAAATATGGGGGTGACATGTAGTCAACTACTTTTGTTGGTCAATTATGGGTTATAGTTGTAAAGAAAATGAGTCAAAACAGTCCTAGTTGGTAAACGGATCAAAAGTGCCCAAATGGGTCACTAATGAATCCGGAAGTTAAAATGAGTTGGATTAAGGGTAGAGTCTCTTTGTCAATTACGTTAGTTTTGTTATGTATTGCTTGAAGTGTGGTAAAAAGGTCCAAATCCCATTGTATGTGGATTGTGAACTTAGTCGTCACGAAAAAGTGGTCAAAACGACTCTAAATTGGTTACACGTCCAAATCCTGTCATTTTTGTGAAAATAGAAAAAGTGAAAAAAGGGAAACCTTCATTTTGGTAGAGTGAAGGTGTCTGCAAAATTTCAGGTCTTAACTCCTAACGAGTTAAAAGTTATGCGTGTCTAAAGTTCGTGAATTGGTAATAAGTGTGCAGGTTTTTGCAGACATGAGGAACTACCCGGCGGGTAGTCCGTGTACCCGACGGGTACTAATGCATAGTTTTTGATATAAAACGAGCTAAAACCGATTACCCGTAGGGTACTCTTGTACCCGAGGCGTAGACCATTTACCCGACGGGTACCCATGCCTACCCGGCGGGTACCCAGCCATTTCCAGCACTTTTGTTTTGAGTTTGATACTTGGTCTAATAGTTTTACATATTACTTTAAGTTATTTAATAATTATTAATGGAACCTAATTGACTATGTATTAGTATATATATATATATATATATATATATATATATATATATATATATATATATATATATATATAAAATTTCCTAAAGTTTTGGGGCGTTTCAAGTTGGTATCAGAGCGATAGTTTAAGAGAATTATGTAATTCACTTTAGGATTGCCTAATCTTAAACTATTTTGAATGCATGATATTGCTTTGTAGTTGCATTTTAGTAGTTTCATTGTTGTGTGATTATGTGTATGACTTCAAGAACGGTTTTTGCCTTAGCTTAATTATGTTTAAGAGTGATGAATAGAAGTGTGTGATTAGTATAATATGACTACGTCTGGCCAACGCTGTTATATTACACTAGTGCACATGCGTGATTCAAAGCTTTTAAACGTAAGATGGTTTTGGTAGAAAATTGTTTTTGACAGTCTAAGTAGGAAGTTTCTTTGCTGTTTATATTATGTAGTGGGTTGAATAAGTTAACTAAATTTTTAATCTTTATAGTAAATGGATGCACCAACAAAGCAAGGTGAAGAGAGTTCTCGGGTACATTCTCCACCGCAAGAGAAGAACTTAGATGAAAGAAATTTACATCTCGAGGATGAAGCTGTGTTAAAACGAGTCATTGGGCAGTCCGTCGAGGAGTTTTCCCCAACCATATTTTCTAGGGTTGATAAAATTGTGACCACCCGATTAAACGAGTTCGAACAAAATATTCAAACTTGATAAACCCTCCACATAATGTTGAAACCCAAGCTGCCCAACGTGAGATGAACAAAGAGAAAGAAAAGTTCGAGTATAAGAGTTTTGCAAATTGTAAACCGCCTGAATTTCATGGAGAATTAAACCCTGTCATTAGTTCTAGGTGGTTGAGTGAGTTAGAAGAAACTTTTAGATTGTGTGATTGTCTTGAACGTTTGTGGGTGCTATTTGCGACGCATCAATTGAAAGGGAGTGCACATGAGTGGTGGAACTCAAAAATTGAGACTTATGGTTTTGAGGCGGCTTCCCAATTTTCTTGGGATACGTTTAAAGATATGTACCGGGGAGAGTTTTCACCACCTGCTGAGATGGAGAAATTAGAAGGAGAATTTCTTGCAATAAACCAAGGGAGTAGGTCGATTGCTAAGGTTTCAAAATCCTTTCATGAGAAATCTCATTTTTGTCCTGAATACACAGCTAATACAAAGTTTTTAATTGATCATTTTATCGACATATGTAACACCCCGCATTTTTGACTAAATTATAGACGTAATTTGCATGCATTTTTAGGCTAATTCCCTAACTTTGAGTGAATTCACAACGCATTTTAGAGGTAAGTCTAGCAAAGCCCAACTAGTTAATACGCGTAGTATTACATTTTTGTAATTAGTTGTAATTACGTACGAAACCATTGGAACAAACGCGACAAAAAATATACGACTGTTGGTGAACAAAAATTATTTAATAAAACGAAATTATTAAATAACATTATCAATTATTAAATATTATGTTGATAATATTTACAAAGTATTTTTCAACGTATGACGTTTATTTTGTAAATTGAAACAACTCAAAACGCATCCGTAAAAATAAAATAAAACAAAGTTATGAATTTTATAGTTCATCTAAATTATTTCTATAAAATAATTCAACTAAAAATATAACCGAATACGTATATAAAAATTTATCGTTTAAAAATATATTAACGTTTAACGATCGGGTAAACGAACACGGGTAAAATGCCAAAATTTGGGACAAGTCCCTTCCCCTTTTGGAGACCAAAAATCAGCCAAAAGCCCCACCCCCCAACCCCATTCTTTCACTCTCTACCTCTCAACTTTCTCTCATTTCCCTCTCTAAAATCACCACCACAAACCGCCACCAAAACTACCACTAAAACACCCCCGATCACCTCGCTCATTTGAAGAAAAGTGATCACGACAACGAGCTCTACACATCTATCTTTTCGGATTTCTCGCGCGGCGACTTGTAAGTTTCCGACAAATCTCGAAAACGCTCCGATTTTGTTATTTCTTGCGATGTTTCGTGTTTAAGATACATAATATACCATGTTTTAGTGTTTTTATCACCTAATTATGTCCAAAACGAAGCTTAAATCTCGATTTTTCAAACTGATCCACGAACAGTTTTAAGTGACACATTGGTGCCAAAAACAGTGTAGCGACACTTAAGTGACGCACTAAGTCTCACATAAAACCCTAATCTTGCGTCACTTCCCTAAGTGACGCCAAAAACCCTCTTTTTACGGCACTTCGTTAAGTGTCGGTAACCCAACACTTCATGCGGCACTAACCTAAGTGACGCCTAAATTCGATTTTCACCTTGACCGACACTTACACCGACACTCATACCCGACACTTGCCTAAGTGTCGCCCCTTATGCGTCATTTCCTCAAGTGACGCTAATAAATCAGAATTTATCATTTCATGCGACACTTCCTAAGTGTCGCTATAAACTATTAAGTGACGCCTCAAGTGACGCTAAAAACAGAAAGTTACAACTTTTTCACTAAGTGTTGAGACTGAGATTTTACCACCTGATTTTACTCCGAAATGAAGTTTCGAATGCATCTTTACTACAGCCACATAGCAGAAATAAAAATTTTCCAAGCTGACTTGGCAGCTCGACCCCAACCAGGGGCTCTGCCCCTTAGACCCCGCCAGGGGTTGCCACCCCTTGGACCCCGCTACCAGGGGCGCTGCCCCCGGACCCCCGTACACAATTTCATACTTTATAAAAATACAACGAAACAAACAGAATTATGCTTCTAAAGTTATGATTTCAAAACGTCACCAACGAGTCGTATACATTTTCACAACTATAAAATATAACCGTACGTATTTAACAAACACTTTGGACATAACTCGATTGTACGAACACTAGCATGGATGGTCAACTACGACATCCACATACTTATTAAATCTCATACGTTTAGGGTGTTAGGAGATCCAGGACTATACTTGGGCTTTAGCCTTTGCTAGCACTCGCACACTTCTTAACTCAACAGGTGAGTTCACAGCCCCACTTTTAACTGTTTTACTGCTTACAACTTGGGGTGAGAAACATAGTCAACTGTTTTATTGATTGCCATAACTGCTTTTACATACACGATTGTATACTTGTTTTACTCGAACAATTAGAGTACTTTGAGCTATTGAACTTTTACACGAACTGGTATTTATGAAACGACATTTTCATAAACTTGTGAAACTTGGTTTGGTAAACCTGAGAACGACCGATACTTTTTATGTAAACGCTAGAGAACGACCAGCCACGTATTTTAGTGCCAGAGAACGACTGGCCAAGTGGACGGGAGAACGACCCGTACGTATTTGGATAGGAGAACGACCCATGCGTCTTTAGACCGGAAAACGACCGGTACTGTGTTTCATTGGAGAACGACCAGCAGAGTTTATTGCCAGAGAACGACTGGCCGAGTTGGACGGGAGAACGACCCGTGCGTCTTTAGACCGGAGAACGACCGGTACTGTTTTGTAAACGCTGGGGAACGACCAGCAACATATTTTAAACTGTAATTGGGCAACATCCCAACCGAACTACATTTGAATAACAATCCACAAAACGATTACTTAACTATTATGGCAATAACTGTTTACGAACTTATTTGGTTAAACAAACTGTACTTGCAAACTTAAAACATGTGAATTCACTCAACCTCGTTGTTGACTTTTACTATGTTTTTCAGGGAATTAGCTGCACACGTAAGGACCACCTGCACAAAAGGAACCCCTTGAAGATTAAGGATGCCAACTTTTTGAAACATATGGATTTCTTTTGTATAACTAATCTGTCTTTAGTCATATTTACGAAATCCACTTTTGTACAATTTAACTACTTATGCGATTCGATGAATCGTAAACTTTATAACTATTACTCTTGGCATCTTAAGATATATGTTTTGTTGTAATCATATGCTCTGATACGTATGCATGTACAATGTAAATGTGGCATCCCCAGCTTATACCAATGCTTCCGCTAAACGAATTTGGGGGTGTTACAACATATGAATACTGAAATTCGTGAGTTTGATGACCCGGCCATCTATGATTCTATTCCAAAAATGTTAAATTGAGCACGATATCGCTCATTTTGTCTATATGAATCTATCGCGATATCATGGTTTTGCATTGGTATTTGAGTAGATTTCGAGAACTTTCGATACTTATTTTGTTTGGAAATTTATCTCAGGTTGAAACTCGGAAAAGCATTCTAATTGGTGAAATCTGGTACTGATCTGGAGCTGAAGTGTAAATGGACTGGTATAGCACCATACCCGATCGGGTATGGTACCATACCCTTCCGGGTGAGGTGTCTTACCCGATCGGATAATTTTATGCGACCGGGTGGTTTAGTGCAAAAGCGAGCCAGCAACGGGCCTATGCTAAATGATGAAGTTTCCGTGTTGATACCCGTCCGGGTATGACTGCCCATCCAATCGGGTATGGCAGCTCACCCGATCGGGTATGCTTGCTCACCTGATCGGGTACTTTGGCGGGGCACTGTACATCTTCTCAGACTGGATAAAAGAAGCTCGTGGACCTGGTGGATTTTACAGACGTGTGCAGCAGCTGATGGAGGAGCAATTAATTCCTTCAACCTCTTTTTGGTCCATGGTTTCCCTCTTCCTTTTTACACAATGGATGGAGCAAAACTTGGAAGGGTTTTATAACCCTAAAAAAATCATCAGAAGATATATCATCATCTCACCACACTTCACTTGGGGGCTCTGGGTTTTTTCTCTCAAAAGAAAACCACGACCCAAACCTACCTCTACTCCATTTCACTTCATTTTTACCACTTAATTCACTCATTTTCACTTGTAATTTCATTGGAAAATTGTGGAGAAGAACAACAAGCAACAATAGTTCATCAACAATCACTTGGATTTTTGTAATTTGTGGGTAACAATTTTACTCTATTTTAATTTAAGTATTTTATGATTTCACTCACTTCTTGCAATTGTTTGATGATGGTTGTGATTATGAGTGGCTAGTTTACTTATTTACTTGTTTGGATGATTTAGCTAGTTGATTAGGGGTGATATTCTTTGGTGTTTGATTAAGTTAGGTTTTGAAGTTCATCCATGAACTCATGTATGCTTAGCTCAACAAAATTTGTGAAACAAATTGGTGACTTTAACTTGATAACTATAGCGAACGTTTGTTGTTAAATTAAATTACCTCATTTGTATGTCCATGTACGAATGATCTTTGTTCATGACAATGAACTTGGATTCTTGTTAACCAAATGAGCTAAGCATATATGGGTTGGGATTATGGCGAATGTCTTTCTTTTGGATGAATCAAAAATCATATCTTTGGTCGTTTTGTTTAATTAAAGAAACTTGTATGTTGGAGCTTGTGAACTTTATTCTTAACTTATTTGGAAATTCACTAGTTGATATAGCGAACGTTTTCTTCTAGTGAATTGCCATTGATTGTTTGTCTAAAAATGATTGAACAAATTTGCGGATGTAACTTTGAAATAAGCTAGATACTTTGAGCTCAAATATGCAAGTTGGTAACCATGGCGAACGTCCGTTACTAGATTAAATCAAAGGACCATGAATTGAAGTTGAACATTTGGTGATGGCGAATGTTAAGCCTTTGTTCAATTGATATTCTCTTTTGCATAATTCAAACCGGTTTTAACCTTTCACCCCGAAATCACTAGTGACCAAGTCCAAACAAGTATCTTTTTAATATACGAAAGTTTTTAATCAATCACTTTGACTCTTAAGAGTCCACTTGCCTAGTTTAATTCAAAAAGTCTTTAAGCAACGTGACAACTCGGTCACACAAACCCAACTTTTATTTTATTTTCTAAATTACTCACACTTAACTCAATACATCTAAAAACTAAGTTCTCTGTGTTCGAACCCGAACTTATCCAACTATACTACTACACGATAGGGTCCACTGCCCGGTTGTGTTTTGGTCTAGCACGGTACTTTCTTGTTCATATTTCAACGATAAATTTTATAACTAGATTTAGCACATCAAGTTTTTGGCGCCGCTGCCGGGGATCTTGTGTTTTAGATTATATTTTAAGTGTGATTAATTGACCCTTTCTAGGAATTTATTCTTGGAAAGTTACTTTTAATTGTGTTGCGCCGGTGCATTTGACGGTTTTATCTTTTGTGCTCTTACAGGTTTGTTTGGTAGTGGATGAACACAAGGAGCTCCGGTAAAGAGCTTCTTAGTCCTTTGTCCAATCCGGAGAAAACCACCAAGAAGAAGCGAAGGAAGAAACCAAAGCAAAAACTGACGGATTCAACTAGTAGTCAAACGGATACGGAAACATCCTTGTTGAGGAAACCTTTGAAGACGAACTCATACCACAACACGAAGAGGAAGAAGTTGTTGTGAGTGAGGACGAGATGGCGGATGAGGATGATACCCCTATTTGGTCACGGACAAGGACCGTTGCACCTACACCCGAGTCGGCCATTTTAAGGCAAAATATCGAGAACAACAATTTCTCTTTAAAGGGACATCACATGCAACTCATCAAGGACACCCAATTCGATGGAAGAGTGCGGGCTGATCCGCATAAACACATAACAAGTTTTCTAGAAATTGGGGAGTACTTTAAATATGGGGTGAATATGGATGAAGTGATCCGGTTAAGAACTTTTTCGATGTCCTTATGTGGTGAAGCCAAGATTTGGTATCAAGAGTTAGAGCCCAACACCATTAGAACATGGGATGAAATGAGAGAAGCTTTTATTAGTAGGTATTATCCTTCGGCTTTGGCCGAAAGATTGTTGAATGACATTCGAGCTTTCAAGCAACAAGAGGGAGAGACGTTGGTAGAAGCATGGTCTCGCTTGAAGGATATGCTAAGGAATTGTCATGGCCATGGGTTGTCAAAGCGGAAATTATCACATTATTTTACAATGGTCTTGACACCCAATCGGCCAATGTTTTAGATGCTTCGGGAGGAGGCTTGTTTCTATACAAGACACCTAATGAAGCTTGGAAGGTACTTGAGGATAAAGTCACTCAAAGTTTGAATTGGGCGAAAGATAAAGGAGGGAAACCGGTTAGGAAGCATGTTGCCTTCGCGGAAGGTAGTAGTGGAAGTGGAAGCTCGGATAATTCGGCCATGATGAAGGAATTGAAGGCAATTTCTTCTAAGTTTGATTCACAAATTTAAAACTCTAAAGGGTGAGATTAAAGAGCTTAGAGATGGATGTGGTAAGTGTGGTGGTAATCATGCCACGGTAAGTTGTATGCAAGATGATCAACCGATCATGGGGGATGAGGAAGATGTGAATTTTCTCCAACAAGGCAATTACCAAAGCGGTGGGAACTACCAACGGGGTGGTTACCAAAATAGAATTTCGGGAGGATACCAAGGAGGAAACTACAATCAAGGAAACCGATTTTCTCGTCCCAACCCAAGCTACAACCAAACCCAAAGTCAAAACTACAATCCACCTTAAAACCAAACCCAAAACCCACCAAGTGACAACAACCCACCACCGGCCCAAAGACAAGAGCCTACTGTATCGCCCATGGAGCAAATGATGAAAGAGTTCATGGCAAAACAAGATGCTTGTATCGAAAGATTAAAGGCCCAAATGACAAATATAAGGTTAAGCATGGAGCAAGGCCAAAAGAACCAACACGCTTCCATTCAAGATTGGAACGAAAGATGGATCGTTTGTCGGAGGGACAAAGTAGTAGACCAACCGGTGGTCTACCAAGCAACACCCAATAAAACCCGAGGCAAACATCCACAAGTGGATCAAAACCATACCAACCACCACCCGCAAGAAACGAACATGTAAATGTTATCACCACAAGGAGCGGGAAGGAACTTCCACCACCTCAAGTCAAGAATCAAAATATTTCTAACCCTATTTTGTAGGAAATTGAGGAGGAAGAGATGGAAGAACAAGTTGATGCAACTCCACCATCAGTTACAACGGTGTCACCTACACCGGTTGTCAAAGCATACAAGCCAAAAATCCCTTATCCTCAACGGTTAAGGAAAGAGAAGATTGTGGCTCAATATGGAAAGTTTGTGGACATGATCAAGGCCATTAGAATCAATGTGCCTTTGGTTGATGTGTTAGCGGGGATGCCGAATTATGCTAAGTTCATCAAGGATTTGGTGAGCAACAAAGATAAGCTATCGGAAGCATCGGCAATGTTCTTAAATGAGGAATGCTCCGCTCTTGTTAAAAATCAAATTCCACCAAAACTTGGTGACCCGGGGAGTTTCATCATTTCATGCACTTTGGGTAAAATAATTACTTGTGATGCACTTGCCGACCTAGGTGCTAGTATTAATTTGATGCCATATTCTCTTTATGCTAAATTGGCCCTAGGATCTTTGACACCCACACGTATGAGCATAAGACTAGCCGATAGGTCATTCCAATATCCCGTTGGGATTGCGGAAAACATGTTGATAGAAGTTGGCCAATTTACATTCCCGGTTGATTTTGTGATCCTCGAAATTGAGGAGGATAGTAAAGTGCCCTTAATTTTAGGAAGACCCTTTTTGCACACCGCGGATGCTATCATCCAAGTAAAGGATAAAAAATTGACCTTAGGAGTAGGACAAGAAAGGATTGCTTTCACGGTGGATAAAGGCCATGAAGCATCTTTATTCTACTGATGATTCTTGTTTTAGAATTGATGTGATAGATGAAGCGGTGGATGAAGAGTTGCAAAGCTTACTTGGAATGGAATCGGAGCTAGTTGAATTGTTGGAATCAAGTGATGAAAGAATGACCGAGGAAGAGTTAGTGATGAGCATAGGAGATGCTTTTGAAGAGGATGAGCAAGTCGAGGATGAAAGCTTTGAAGAATTAAGCGGAGATGAGCACATGAGGATTAAGACGTCTTTAGAGGATCCACCAAGGGAATTGGAGTTGAAAACACTCCCTAGCCACTTGGAGTATGTGATAAGCATCAAATAGATAGTATATTTTATAGTAATTTATCCCTATATTTATATACATTTTAGTGCATTTATATGATTTTAGATACTTATTTTGTTAATATTTGCAGAAATGTATTTTAATTAAAGATTGAAGAAAAATGAGCAAAAACTAATCCAAAACTGAAAGAAACTGAAGAAAATGAAGAAATGAAGAAAAAGGAGCTTAAACCTTGAAGAAATAAAGACCAGAAGTGTTAAAAAGAAGAATTGGACCAAGAAAATAAGTTGAAACCGTTAAAGAAAAGAAGAAGCCCAAATTAAAGCCCAAGCCCGAAATTAGAATATTCTGGAATTAACATTCAACCGGCGGTTGGATTAACCAACCGGCGGTTGGGAATTAGGGTTTAGAGGCAGTGGAAACACGTGGAGTTGGACCATGAGTCAAACTGATCCAACCGGTGGTTGGAATATCCAACCGGCGGTTGGAAGGTCGGCCAGCAAAACTATAAATAGAGGCTTAATTCAGGTTTAAGGATATACGATTCAAGAATAAAAAAACCGAAAGTTAGGGTTTTAGGTCGACTTTAGGTGCGATTTTGGAGGCTAAAGAGCTAGGGTTTGAAGGTTTTTAACCCTAGGAAAAGCTAGTTCGTCAATTGGTTCGATTTCTTTATCCTTGTAACTTTAATAACCTTATTGAGTTATTTATGATATTGTTTATTTGATTTAATTGTGAATTAGGTTTTCATTATAATTGTTAGAATGAATGTTTATTGAGTTTATTATTTGAATTATATGTTTATGTTGGAACTATATTATTGAATGTTTATTATACAAGAATTGTCCTTATTATGATATATTTGTGATTATTCTTGACATAATTAGACTGATTTATATTAAACTAGGATGACCATAAACTGTTTATATTAATTAAGTGATTGTGTTTATGTTTTGATCTTAACCTTATGCGATAAACGAAGAATGATTCATTAATATAAAGTAATTTTGCGATTCAAGCCTAACCATAGAAATTGTATTAATAAATTGATGATAGATCTTATTAATTAGTAACACTTTGCGTAACCTTATGATTGTGTTGCTATGATGAGGATTTGACTTAACCCTAAGTGATCTTCTACATTAGTAAATCACCAATAATAATAGCCAACAAAGCAAATAGACATAAGTACATATAATAAGTTTAATAAATAATAGTTTGAATAATTATAATCTTTTATCCAATTGAGTATACCTAAGTTGTTCCTAAAACTTATCTATTAGAATTTGTATCAAAATATAAATATAAATATGTTCGTTCGGAACTAAAACGTCCCTCTTATCTTGTAGATTATTGTAAATTGGATCCTTTTATTTATTTGTATTATAATTGTAAATATCTGTAATTAGAATAAATAGATAATTAGTTATAAATAAGAATCACGTTTCTTGTGTTCCTTGTGTTCGAATTTGGACTTACTTATTAAGCTATATTACATGAACGGGTTAATCTTGCCTGAATTGTGTGATAGTATTATTTAGTATTTCCTTAATTTAAACTTGTTATTATAATTGCATATACTTAGCACACATCAAGTTTTTGACGCCGCTGCCGGGGAACACTTAACCGGTTGAACTGTTATTTTACCGGGGGAGCGGTGTATTTTAATTAAACTAATTATTTTACTTGTATAATTTTTATTTCTGATACTTTGCAAAATCAATAAGAAATATCAGCTCACCCATTGAGAATACTAACAAAAACAAAGGTATAAGGAGAGTAAAGCCCTACCTCATTGATTTATCATATAAGAGGTAAGGTGCTTCTCGAAAGAAATAGGTTTTTAATAAGCTTCGCGCTGACCTATTTCTCCGCTTTTGTGTATTATCAATGGAGCTACCGAGATCTATTGACTAGCTTTGTAAAAGAAATTTAACAAAATCACTGTAATTTTGAATTGTTGTACAAATAACTAACTTGCATAACTAACAAATAGGAAAATTTTGGGTTGGGTATTATTCTTCGATTATTTAATTTTGAATGTGTTTTATTATTAATTATCAGAAGTCATATACATCAACTTAAATATTTCTAACTTATTATTAACATTTATTTTTGAATTTAAGGTACTACTAAATTCTGTTTTTGTTGCAGATGGATGTATGACCCGCACACTTCATCCTGATCCACTTAGTCCATTTGACGAACCAGAACGAGAATTTAATTCTAGAAGACGATTATCATATGCGCCACCTAATTCGCCAGAACACGGAATTTCATCCGACGAAGACGACTTGATATTTCATAACAGTTTAGTCAAAACGGCTAAACGAGGGTATTACTCCGATTCAGAGTTAGATAAAGTACCTTCGAGACAACATACAGTATATCCAAGAGATTCTGAACCAAAACAGAGAAATATGGCAGACATAGCTAACATGACGCTTGAGGATTACACGATTCAAACTCGTGGAGATCCAAGACCGGGAGTGGTTAGGCCTGCTATAGCTAGAGAAGTAGAGTTTGAATTAAAGGGACAGTTTCTGAAGGAATTGAGAGAGAATCCTTTCAGAGGAGAGGATAAAGAAGATGCAAACGAGCATGTTGAGAAAATTTTAGAGATTGCAGATATGTTTAATATCCCTAATGTTACAAGAGATCAGGTTATGTTACGAGTATTTCCTTTAACATTAAAGGATAGAGCTAAGAGATGGATTAATAATGAACCAGCCGGATCTATTACTACTTCGGAAGATTTTCGTACAAAATTTCTAAAAATGTATTGTACACCTTCCAAAACGTCAAAGATGATCGATGAAATTAGGAATTTTAAGCAGAAACCCGATGAATCTCTATATCAAGCTTGGGAAAGATATAAGGAGATGTTACATAAATGTCCACAACATGATTTGAATGTCCAACAGGAAATAACGGTATTCTATAAAGGAGTTGATCGAGCAACACGTCAACAGTTAGATGCACAAGGCCCAGTACCGAAGAAAACTCCAGCAGTAGCAAAAGCTGGAATTGAAGAATTAGCTAAGCATTCTCAGTTATGGGATGATGGTTCATCTGGGAGAAAAAGGATATCTGAAGATAGTGATGGTCTCGCAGCTATCACAGCAAAATTGAAAAGTATGGGAAGAGATATTAAGAAAGTGAATGAACAAGTACATGCAATCAGGATTGGTTGTGAAATATGTGGAGGAAATCATCTAAAGATAGAATGTCCTAATAATGATAGTGAAATGAACACTGAAGAAGTTATGTATGGGGATTTTCAAGGAAATCCAAATTATCGTCAAGTTTCTAACTTTAGAAGAACTAATCAACCAGGACAACAGTATCAACAAGGAGCACCAGGTTTCTATGTCAAAACGGGACAAAATCCGTCCTATTCTGACAGGATCAATACGTTAGAAAGTATCTTAGGAAAAATGGTTGAAGCAAGTAATAAAAGAATGGATGATCATGATGCAAGGATGCATAATAATGAAGCATCAATCAAACAAATTGAAGGATCAGTTCATCAAATTGCTAAAACATTACAGGAGATATTTCCAGGAACATTGCCAGGATTTACTGAAACAAATCCAAAAGAGCAAGCTAAAGTAGTAATTACCAGAAGTGGTAAGAATGTTGACTCTCCTGTAATAACTAATAAAATTGTTGAATCTGAACTGGTTGAAAAAGAAACAATTGATGAAGACATACAACCAAATAAAAAGAGCATTGGAGAAAATAAGGTTAAAGAAGTCATTAAAGACTATACGCCCCCACCTCCATATCCAACTTCTTTGAGGAAGGACAAAGAAGATGAACAATACCACAAATTTCTGGAAAATCTGAAACAACTTCATATTAACATTCCTTTTGTTGAAGCTATATCTCCAATGCCTAAGTATGCAAAATATCTTAAGGAGCTGCTGACTAACAAAAGTAAACTGGATAATGTGAAAAAGGTGACTATGAATGCGAGATGCTCAGCAATAATGCAGAATAAGCTACCTCCATAAGTCAAAGATCCAGGGAGTATTACTATACCTTGCAAAATTGGTGAAATTACTATTGAAAATGCATTAGCAGATTTAGGTGCTAGTATTTCATTAATGCCATATACTCTTTATATGCGTTTAGGATTAGGAGAACCAAAACCTATTCGTATGTGTATTGAATTAGCTGACCGATCTGTGCAATACCCTAGGGGAATAGTTGAAAATGTTTTAATTAAAGTTGATAAATTTGTTTTTCCATGTGATTTTGTAATCTTAGATATGATAGAAGACCCTAAAGTCCCTATTATATTAGGAAGACCATTTTTAGCAACTACACATGCCCTAATAGATGTTTTTAATAGAAAAATTACCATGAGGTTAGGAAATGATAAGATTGTTTTTGATGTTAATAACTCCATGAAATTTCCTGATTATGTGGATGATACTTGTTATTATTTAAATTCGTATGAATATATGGATAACCCTTCTTTTCAAGATTTTTTAGGAAAAGATCAAGCAGATATAGGAATTCTTAACGGATGGACTGAAGAATTTGACACTGCAAAAGATTTAGCAGAATTTGATAAGTTATTAGAGGAAAATGAAGATTTGGAAGAAGCAACCGTGGTTATTCAACAACATCCTGAAGAGGAAGCAATACAGCCAGTTGCTAAGATTATTAACCAAGAATTAATATCATATTCAGTGAACAATATTCCTTGTTTGAAGGAAGAGATATTTGAGATCAAGACATCTATTGAAGAACCACCACAGTTGGAACTTAAAGAGCTACCAACACATTTGGAATATGCTTATTTACAAGGCACATCATACTTACCAGTTATAATATCTTTAAAATTGTCGATAGCAGAGAAAGAATGATTAATTCAGGTTCTTAAACAGCATAAACAAGCAATAGCTTGGAAAATCATGGATATTAAGGGAATCAGTCCTACGTACTGTACTCATAAAATATTGATGGAAAAAGATTTTAAGCCAGTCGTACAACCATTGAGAAGATTGAATCCGAATGTTAAAGATGTGGTCAGGAAAGAAATCATTAAATTGCTGGATTCAGGATTAATCTATCCTATTTCAGATAGTCCATGGGTAAGTCCAGTACATGTTGTACCAAAGAAGGGCGGAATAACGGTTATACCAAATGAGAAGAATGATTTGATACCAACAAGGACGGTAACGGGATGGAGAGTTTGTATTGATTATAGGAAATTAAATGATGCTACTAGGAAAGATCATTTTCCATTACCGTTTATTGATCAAATGATAGAAAGGCTAGCAGGAAAGGAGTTCTATTGTTTTCTGGATGGATTTTCAGGATATTTTCAAATACAGATTGCGGCCGAAGATCAAGACAAAACAACATTTACTTGTCCGTTTGGTACGTTTGCTAATAGAAGGATGCCGTTTGGTTTATGTAATGCACCAGCTACATTTCAGCGTTGCATGATCGCAATATTTCATGATATGGTAGAAGATTTCATGGAAGTTTTTATGGACGATTTTTCAGTATTTGGTGATTCATTTGATTCTTGTTTAAAGAATTTACAGAAGATGTTGCAGAGATGTGAAGGGGCAAATTTAGTTCTTAACTGAGAAAAATGTCACTTTATGGTTAGAGAAGGAATTGTTTTAGGTCATAAAATATCCAAAATAGGAATCGAGGTGGATCAAGCGAAGATTGAAGCCATTTCAAAATTACCTTATCCTACAAATGTAAAAGGAATTAGGAGTTTTCTAGGACACGCTGGATTTTATCGGAGATTTATACCAGATTTTTCAAAGATAGCAAGGCCGTTGAATCATTTGTTGGAAAAAGATGCAAAGTTTGAATTTACAGATAAATGCAAACAATCGTTTGATACATTAAAAGAAAAGTTAATATCTGCTCCAGTTATGACAGGTCCAAATTGGAATCTACCTTTTGAATTAATGTGTGATGCTAGTGATTATGCGGTTGGAGCTGTTTTAGGGCAGAGAATTGATAAAAAGTTTAAGCCAATCTATTATGCCAGTAAGACATTAACAGATGCTCAGGAAAATTACACAACTACGAAAAAGGAACTTCTGGCAGTGGTTTTTGCTTTCGATAAATTTCGTTCATATCTTGTCTTAACTAAAACTGTGGTTTATACTGACCATTCTGCTTTGAAGTATTTGTTTAATAAGCAGGATACGCGCCCTCGTTTATTGCGATGGATTCTTTTATTGCTGGAATTTGATATTGAAATCAAGGATAAGAAAGGAGCTGAAAATGTCGCAGCTGATCATTTGTCAAGGTTAGAAAATCCAGAGTTGGGAGCATTAGATGAAGAGGAAATTCAAGATTCATTTCCAGATGAGAAACTTATGTTAGTCCAAGAAATAAAAGAGATACCTTGGTTTGCGAATTATGCAAATTATTTGGTTACTAAAATTTTACCGAGGATGGATTACCAGAAGAGGAAGAAATTCTTTTCTGATTTAAAGTATTATTTTTGGGAAGATCCATTTCTTTTCAGATACTGTGCAGATGGCATAATTAGAAGATGTGTAGATGGTAAAGAAGCTCAACAGATTATAAAGCATTGTCATGAAGGACCAGTATGAGGACATAATGGACCGAGTTACACTGCAAAGAAAATATTTGACGCAGGTTTTTATTGGCCAACGATTTTTAAGGATACATATGCATTTGTTAGGAATTGTGATTCTTGCCAAAGAGCTGGGAACATTTCTAAACGTGATGAGATGCCACAAAATAGTATACAGGTTTGTGAAATTTTTGATGTTTGGGGCATTGATTTTATGGGACCATTTCCTATGAGTCATGGTAATAAGTACATATTAATAGCTGTGGATTATGTTTCTAAATGGGCTGAGGTAAAAGCATTACCTACGAATGATGTTAGAGTTGTGGTGAAATTTCTTAAACAATTATTTTCCAGATTTGGAACTCCCAGAGCATTGATTAGTGATCGGGGTACTCATTTTTGTAATACTCAATTAGAGAAGGTATTAAAAAGGTATGGTGTTAGTCATCGATTTGCTACACCTTATCATCCACATACTAGTGGACAGGTTGAAAATACCAATCATGCATTAAAACGTATTTTGGAACATTCTGTTGGTTCTAACAGAAAAGATTGGTCGGAAAAGTTAGATGATGCACTTTGGGCATACAGGACAGCATTTAAAACACCTACAGGTTGTACTCCGTATAGATTAATTTATGGAAAAGGTTATCATTTACCAGTGGAAATAGAACACAAAGCATATTGGGCACTTCGCGAATGCAACATGGATATCGATGAAGTTGGTAAGCATCGCTTTTTACAGTTACATGAGTTAGATGAACTTCGTTGGAATGCTTATGAAAATTCAAGGTTTTATAAAGAAAGAACGAAGAAATGGCACGATGCAAGACTTCGAGGAGATAAAGAGTTTGTTGCTGGAGAACGTGTGCTTTTGTACAATTCACGTATTCGGTTATTTCCGAGTAAATTGAAATCCAGATGGAGCGGACCGTTTGTTATTCACCAAGTTCATACAAATGGGAGTGTGGATTTGATAGCTTTCGATGGAACTATTTTTACAGTTAATGGACATCGTTTGAAGAAATATTATGAAGATAATGTAATTGAGAATATTTCAGATATAACTTTGGAAGGATAAGTTATAAGATAATGTCGAACTTACCGACATTTAAACAAAAGTGCTTCTTGGGAGATAACCCATGTTTATTTTTATATGTTATGTTTTTCTTTTATGTTTTTATTTTCAGGTTTGAACTTTGTGGGTATGTTCACTGGAAACCCTCACGAGACTATAACTCGTCTACTCGGGATACCGAGGGGTTTAAAGGCTTATTGCATATGCTAAATGCAATCGTGATTAACTACGAAAGTGTGGATGTTGTATATTATTTTTCAAGAGATGAAGGAATCAACCAAGCAGATTTTTCTTAGCCGATGATGAAATTTATAATTTCAGTCATGGGAGTTTTTCTGTTCTATTTTTCTTTCCCTTACTCACTTTTGTTTATCAATTTTTATACAATGAGGGCATTATATAATTTAAGTGTGGGGATAGGGTTCGTAAGAAAAAGAATTTCTTTAATTAAATAATTAAGTTTGTCTTGTCTAAAATTTTTGAAAATTTAAAATTTAAGTTAATAACTAAGTATTTATTAGTTAGAATAATTTTGTTAAAAGTTTTATTTTGTATTTAAAAGTTTAGACTTTAATGTGGATTAACTGTTTTGTATAAATAACGTAAGCTACTTAAATAAAGGAAGTGATAGATAGTTATATGATATGATGTACTAATAGGCAATCTATATGAAGATTTCTGAATTTTAAAAAATTAATAATATAACTTGTTTATTATTTTATGATACATAATATGATGTATGACATAAAAAGTCTTAATTTTTAAATTTATTATGCAATAATTTTATATCTTTTTACTTATGTGAGTACATTTGGGGGTATATATTGATGGTTTCCTCTGTTATACGAAAGTATAGACCTGGTCTCTATTAATATATACTTAAAAATTAAGCAAACGCAAGTCAAAAGTACTTGAAAAGTCTTAAAAATAAAAGATACATAATGAGGTCGCCAAAATGGTTTGACCAAGTCTGGTTTTGCTTAAACCTGAATCAAGTTATGTCGCTCTGTTGCATGAAAATGCAGACCTGTCACCAATGTCTTGATTCTTAAAAATGTATTTCATATATTTAATTGGAATATAAAAGAAAATTGTATAACTAAATTTAAAGGTATATCATATATGGAAATCATAAGTAATATACATACTAATAATAAAGATGTATTCAGAAATATAAATATAGATTATTTAAAGTGGACAAATATATTAATAATCATTCATGAGCTATATATTACACAAATAATAATAATTTTTATTTATACATTATAGTTATCCATGTTAATTAAATTGTTTAAAATTTTAATTTATGAAACAGATTTTTAGTATTGGTATTCTGATTCTTAAATATTAGTTTGATGCTTATTTTTAAATTTTATTCAGTATTCTACTTGAGGACAAGCAGAACTTAAGTGTGGGGATATTTGATAAACATCAAATCTCTCTATTAAATTATTTAACGAACTGATTAGGCAATCATTTATTGGTTGAGCTTTGCCATTTATTGACCAAGAAAAATGTTGATTAGCCAATAATCCCACCCTTTATTATGTAATGACTATATTACCCTCAACTAATTACTTACCTACTACACAAGAATCACGGCATCTCCAAATTCCCAAATAATTTCAAAAATTTCAACCCTTATTTTAGGAAGATTGAATATCTATTGATGGTAATAATTAATTTTCTTAAAAAGTTTCCTTCAATCTTGTAGTTTTCTTCCGTCGCTATGGTACCCCTAACCGGTCTACCAATTGCACTCGCTATGTATTTGCTTATCACGTCCACTATTCAACAACGAAGGAAAAGCTCCAAAAAACCATCTTCAATGGCCGCCGAGATTGTCTTTACACCGCTAAACGAAATCGGTGATGGAAGAACTAGATTATACCAGATTATATACCATTACCATTTTAATGGTATGTTTAAGCTAGGGTTTGTACCAGATTATATATAATCTCATTCTTTGTATCCACAGACCTAATCCAGCAAGAGACGATTGATTTCATGATCGGGTGTAATTTTTTTTTCAATGTATTTGAAATTCATAAGACTTATGATCTGTTAAGTTAATCGTCTTTGTTACTGATCAATTGAACAAAATATGTATGTTTGTTTTGATTGTAGATTTTTTATTTTGATTTTGCAGGCCTGGATATTGTCGACGATCCTGAAAAACGGCTCCATTTTTTGTATATATATTTGATTTAATGTTCAATGCATGCATGTGATGTACACATTCAATATGATTAGAGCATGAAATTTGGGTCAATCTGCGAAAATGGGTCAACTGGGTTATATTCTAATTACCTAGGAATCAATAGAATATAGTTTACAAGAATGGCGAAAAATTAGTAGACCGCGGAAGTTCAACTCAACTATGTATGCCTAATGACTTTGTCTTGCTTTCTTTCTTCTTTCAGCACTTCATCCTGATTTTAGGAGTTCAGGTTATATTGATGCCAGTTTCTCTGCGTTGGGACAAACCTTTGTGCAACATGTGTTGTCCCATGTTTTCGTCTTATTTAAACATTCAATTTATGTTGTATGAAACATTATAAAATTCCACGTCATCATTTTGTACACTTAACACGTAGAAGTTGACATGGTGAGGATCAGTGCCATATCAGCATACGTAGGTTTCAGGTCTCACATAGTTATCGACAGTAATAAAGTGAAAATAAGGTGGTATTATTGATAAAAAAACGAACTACTGTTGGATTGATGCAGGTTGTTGTGACATCAGCTTCTTCCATGTACATACCCCTTCTTCGTAAATGTGCAGGCTACTTGTCATTTTTTTTAATGTTGATGATGCACTTTTCATTTTGTTTCCCTACTAAACTCAAAGAAACAGGTGTATATGTTTTGGATCTTGTAGAAATGGATATAAAGAAAGCACTTGGGATTGATCCTGATGATAGTAACCTTGGTAATTTTGATCTTTCACTCTGGACTCTGAAAGTAGTTGAAAATCTTTTTATTTGACATGGCAAAATGGGCAGGTCGGGAAGTAGGGTTATTCGTTAAGATGGGTTCAGATAGCAGTGTATTTGATTCATCTGGCGAGAACAATGTGCAGTCCATCCAAGACCCCATAGGAAATGTGCAGTCAAGCTTTGAAAGGTTTCCTTAGAGAGGCCAATGTTTTGGGCAGGTGAAAGTTTCTAAACAGAAAGTGGTACGGAATACCTGAATCTTTCCCAAACATGCTCGCCTTCAAAATATTACCTATTCCGCCAGTTGAGCGTTCAGATTCGTTTCAGGTAAGTAGTCTATTTATGAAGTACAGTATTTGAGAGTTTAACATTATATTTTACCTGAAAATTTTCTATAGGATGTTTTGTGAAAAGGCTTAATTAGTTACATGTAATATATTTTAGTCACATATTATAAAATTAATCTATGAATTTTAATTAAAAAGGAAAAACTAATAAACCCATAATTACTCGAAACCAAGGCTGGCCTATTATATTAAGAGGACCCGTTTTGACCCAAAATTGTGTAAACCGTACCCATATTGACATGTTTCTCTACCCGATCCTACCCACCCAATTCACTAGCTGTATTCCTTTGCTAAGTGTTCTATCAGTGATGTTCATTATTTTTGTCATAAGTATCATAATTTCTATTTCAGCAGTCTCTCTATTAATTTTATTATCATTATATTTGTCACTTGAAATATCAAATTATTAGTACCTTAGGATGAGGATGATATTGATGAAGAGAAGGTAGCTGTTTTATAGGTTGTAATGTCGAGCCATTTACTTATGAATTGGTTAAGATGTGTTATACTTTATCCTAATAGGTTAAAAGAGGGAAACTCTAACGGGTCGAATGATGCCCAAAGTGTATTTTTACATCATGAAATCTTCTAAACCATTTTTTCATTTAATCAGTTTTCATATACCTTTCTTTTTAACAATAATTGACACACTGATATACTATAAGGATTAGAGCAAAAAGATGGTCAGGGTCATCCTGACCCATTTTATTTTCAACAGATATGAATAATGAATAATGCCATATATTGTCATTGCCCAACCAGTCTATTGTTGATTGACTAGAGTTTATGGTGTCATATGTATAGCATTGGTCATTGGAGATAGCCATTTGAATTGAGTTTATGGTGCCCAACCGCTTCCTTATTCCATCCCATTCCACCTGATTGCAAGCACACTGTATATAATAACAACAAGCATAATTATTGTAATTTTTTATATTTATTTTATTTTATTTATGTAATTATAAAGCAGAATGTGATTAACAGGTACGGGCACAGACAATGATGATAATGACTCGCGAACCGACAAGATTTGCTTGGCAATCGTACAATACCACAATGACGAGACAAAGTATTTTATGATGTCAATACGTTCAGTAGCATTGGATATTGGAGCAGAATGTGACCAGAGATGCGTACATGTCTCAGTAAGTGCAACTCAATCTTTTTTTGGCAAATAGCATCTAAATATAAGGTGGCTAAATGGGCGGCATGTTGATTTTGATTTTTGTATACAAGATTAATGACATATTGTTAAATAAAGCATGTTCCACCATCATCTTTGTTTCTCCTCGTAATATGTAATATGCATTAAATTATGATTACATGTTTAATCCCTTTGATATATTATAAATATTATGTTTTACATGACTCACCAGTTTTTTGATTTCCTTGCAACTTATCTTCATAAATGTGGGTAAAACACATTATCTGGGATAGAAGCCTATACCATTATGTCTTCAGGTTTGTGGTGGATAAAAGTCAACTTTTATTGTAACTACTAACACTACTGTATATATATTTATCTCATTGACAACGTCACATCCTAAGAGTCCTGAGTTCTTATGGAAGTTATCAATCAATTAGGTTGACTAAAAATGTTTGTAGGACTTTGCTGAAATTGACAAAATACATGAGGAGATTTATAAATTAGAAGATCATTGTTATCTCATGCATGAACTGTACGAACAGCAAAAGGTAATACATTATTGGCTATCTTGTAAAACGGAAATATATCAACATAAATAATACATGCCTTTTACAGGACAACGCTGAGGATTGGTCAGCTATTGAAGAAATACTGTAGGAAGAAACTGAAAATACAAACATCAAGATTATAATCACGAAAAATCTTGTCGGATTGAGTCGTTTGAAAATGCAGTGATCAACATTTTTATATCTTCTTCTATTTACGAATGTTTGGCCCTTCTTGATTCCTAATAATGTGAATCCTTATGTTATTCGGTTTTACCTTCTATTATTATAGCTATACTTTATTTTACATAAATTGTTTAACAATATAAAAGACCGTTGTGGTGTTGATAGTTTACACTATTTTGTTCAGTTGAATCACAAACCACATGTCATAACAATCATAACTTGAATTATAACGATCTAGCTTGTCATGAAAGACCCGCAAAATTTGCGATTTATCTTCTAGCTTGTCACCGATTACAAAGTCTACCTAACATAAGAATCCTACATTTTAACATTTACATAGCCCGCAAAATTGCGGGTCTTGATCTAGTAGATAGTATATTTTATAGTAATTTATCCCTATATTTATATCCATTTTAGTGCATTTATATGATTTTAGATACTTATTTTGTTAATATTTGCAAAAATGTATTTTAATTAAAGATTGAAGAAAAAGGAGCAAAAACTAATCCAAAACTGAAAGAAACTGAAGAAAATGAAGAAATGAAGAAAAAGGAGCTTAAACCTTGAAGAAATAAAGACCAGAAGTGTTAAAAAGAAGAATTGGACCAAGAAAACAAGTTGAAACCGTTAAAGAAAAGAAGAAGCCCAAATTAAAGCCCAAGCCCGAAATTAGAATATTCTGGAATTAACATTCAACCGGCGGTTGGATTAACCAACCGGCGGTTGGGCATTAGGGTTTAGAGGCGGTGGAAACACGTGGAGTTGGACCAGGAGTCAAACTGATCCAACCGGCGGTTGGAATATCCAACCGGCGGTTGGAAGGTCGGCCAACAAAACTATAAATAGAGGCTTAATTCAGGTTTAAGGATATACGATTCAAGAATAAAAAAACCGAAAGTTAGGGTTTTAGGTCGACTTTAGGTGCGATTTTGGAGGCTAAAGAGCTAGAATTTGAAGGTTTTTAACCCTAATAAAAGCTAGTTCGTCAATTGGTTCGATTTCTTTATCCATGTAACTTTAATAACCTTATTGAGTTATTTATGATATTGTTTATTAGATTTAATTGTGAATTAGGTTTTCATTATAATTGTTAGAATGAATGTTTATTAAGTTTATTATTTGAATTATATGTTTATGTTGGAACTATATTATTGAATGTTTATTATACAAGAATTGTCCTTATTATGATATATTTGTGATTATTCTTGACATAATTAGACTGATTTATATTAAACTAGGATGACCATAAACTGTTTATATAAATTAAGTGATTGTGTTTATGTTTTGATCTTAACCTTATGCGATAAACGAAGAATGATTCATTAATATAAAGTAATTCTGCGATTCAAGCCTAACCATAGAAATTGTATTAATAAATTGATGATAGATCTTATTAATTAGTAACACTTTGCGTAACCTTATGATTGTGTTGCTATGATGAGGATTTGACTTAACCCTAAGTGATCTTCTACATTAGTAAATCACCAATAATAATAGCCAACAAAGCAAATAGACATAAGTACATATAATAAATTTAATAAATAATAGTTTGAATAATTATAATCTTTTATCCAACTGAGTATACCTAAGTTGTTCCTAAAACTTATCTATTAGAATTTGTATCAAAATATAAATATAAATATGTTCGTTCGGAACTAAAACGTCCCTCTTATCTTGTAGATTATTGTAAATTGGATCCTTTTATTTATTTGTATTATAATTGTAAATATCTGTAATTAGAATAAATAGATAATTAGTTATAAATAAGAATCACGTTTCTTGTGTTCCTTGTGTTCGAATTTGGACTTACTTATTAAGCTATATTACATGAACGGGTTAATCTTGCCTGAATTGTGTGATAGTATTATTTAGTATTTCCTTAATTTAAACTTGTTATTATAATTGCATATAATTAGCACACATCAAGTTTTTGACGCCGCTGCCGGGGAACACTTAACCGGTTGAACTGTTATTTTACCGGGGGAGCGGTGTATTTTAATTAAACTAATTATTTTACTTGTATAATTTTTATTTCTGATACTTTGCAAAATCAATAAGAAATATCAGCTCACCCATTGAGAATACTAACAAAAACAAAGGTATAAGGAGAGTAAAGCCCAAGCCCGAAATTAGAATATTCTGGAATTAACATTCAACCGGCGGTTGGATTAACCAACCGGCGGTTGGGCATTAGGGTTTAGAGGCGGTGGAAACACGTGGAGTTGGACCAGGAGTCAAACTGATCCAACCGGCGGTTGGAATATCCAACCGGCGGTTGGAAGGTCGGCCAACAAAACTATAAATAGAGGCTTAATTCAGGTTTAAGGATATACGATTCAAGAATAAAAAAACCGAAAGTTAGGGTTTTAGGTCGACTTTAGGTGCGATTTTGGAGGCTAAAGAGCTAGAATTTGAAGGTTTTTAACCCTAGGAAAAGCTAGTTCGTCAATTGGTTCGATTTCTTTATCCATGTAACTTTAATAACCTTATTGAGTTATTTATGATATTGTTTATTAGATTTAATTGTGAATTAGGTTTTCATTATAATTGTTAGAATGAATGTTTATTAAGTTTATTATTTGAATTATATGTTTATGTTGGAACTATATTATTGAATGTTTATTATACAAGAATTGTCCTTATTATGATATATTTGTGATTATTCTTGACATAATTAGACTGATTTATATTAAACTAGGATGACCATAAACTGTTTATATAAATTAAGTGATTGTGTTTATGTTTTGATCTTAACCTTATGCGATAAACGAAGAATGATTCATTAATATAAAGTAATTCTGCGATTCAAGCCTAACCATAGAAATTGTATTAATAAATTGATGATAGATCTTATTAATTAGTAACACTTTGCGTAACCTTATGATTGTGTTGCTATGATGAGGATTTGACTTAACCCTAAGTGATCTTCTACATTAGTAAATCACCAATAATAATAGCCAACAAAGCAAATAGACATAAGTACATATAATAAGTTTAATAAATAATAGTTTGAATAATTATAATCTTTTATCCAACTGAGTATACCTAAGTTGTTCCTAAAACTTATCTATTAGAATCTGTATCTAAATATAGATATAAATATGTTCGTTTGGAACTAAAACGTCCCCCTTATCTTGTAGATTATTGTAAATTGGATCCTTTTATTTATTTGTATTATAATTGTAAATATCTGTAATTAGAATAAATAGATAATTAGTTATAAATAAGAATCACGTTTCTTGTGTTCCTTGTGTTCGAATTTGGACTTACTTATTAAGCTATATTACATGAACGGGTTAATCTTGCCTGAATAGTGTGATAGTATTATTTAGTATTTCCTTAATTTAAACTTGTTATTATAATTGCATATACTTAGCACACATCAGTATGCTTACCTTCATGAGGAAAATCTACTACCCATAATCATATCCTCTTCTCTCTTAAATGATGAAAAAGTCAAATTGTTAAATGTGCTAGGGGCTCACAAGGGAGCATTTGCTTTGCGCACATCCGACATTCCGGGAATAAGTCCATGATTTTGCAAACATAAAATCAATTTTTGAGATGATGTGAAACCCGTTGTCCAAAGACAACGGAGACTTAACCCGAACATGAAGGATGTCGTCAAGAAAGAGGTGATCAAGCTTCTTGATGCGGGTATCATTTACCCCATCTCCGATAGTTCATGGGTTAGTCCGGTACATTTTGTACCGAAGAAGGGGGTATGACCGTTGTGACCAATGATAAAAATGAGTTGATACCCACTAGGACCGTGACCGGGTGGCGTGTTTGTATCGATTATAGAAAATTGAATGACGCAACTAGAAAAGACCATTTTCCCTTGCCCTTTATTGACCAAATGTTGGAAAGACTAGTGGGGAATGAGTTTTATTGCTTTCTTGATGGATTCTCCGGGTATTTTCAAATCCCCATAGTCCCCGAGGATCAAGAGAAAACCACGTTCACTTGCCCTTTTGGAACCTATGCATACTGGCGAATGCCTTTCGGGCTATGCAATGCCCCGGCCACCTTTCAAAGGTGCATGATCGCCATCTTTCACGACATGGTTGAGACCTCCATGGAAGTTTTCATGGATGACTTTTCCGTGTTCGGAAACTCATTTGACGCATGTCTATCTAACTAGGATAAAATGCTTGAGAGGTGTGAGAGGGCTCAATTAGTTTTAAATTGGGAAAAGTGCCATTTTATGGTAAAAGAGGGTATTGTGTTGGGGCACAAGGTGTCGGGATTAGGGATTGAGGTAGATAAGGCCAAAATTGATGTCATAGCTAAATTACCTCCACCCACCAATGTGAAAGGCATTAGAAGTTTCTTAGGTCATGCCGGTTTTTACCGGAGATTTATTAAAGATTTTTCAAAAATAACAAGACCATTGACCAAACTTCTTGAAAAAGAAGCCCCCTTTGTGTTTGACGGACCATGTTTGAGTGCCTTTGACACGTTGAAAGACCAATTGACCAAAGCACCCATCATAGTTTCTCCCGATTGGTCCAAACCATTTGAACTTATGTGTGATGCTAGCGACTTTGCCTTAGGAGCCGTCCTAGGACAAAGAGTGGACAACCATTTTAAACCAATCTATTTCGCTAGTAAGACATTGAATGGAGCCCAACAAAACTACACCACAACCGAGAAAGAGTTTCTTGCCGTGGTGTTTGCCTTTGATAAATTTAGGCAATACCTTGTTTTATCAAAGATCATTGTTTTCACCGACCACTCGGCTCTCAAGTATCTTTTTGTAAAACAAGATGCTAAGCCCCGTCTCATTAGTTGGATTCTTCTTTTACAAGAATTTGACATTGATATTAAGGATAAAAAGGGGGCCGAGAACCTTGCCGCCGATCACTTGTCGAGATTGGAAAATCCAAATCTTGACAAGCAAGGCGATACTAACATTGATGATTCCTTTCCCGAGGAATTTCTTTTGCAGGTAGGTGATGACAAGGAGAAAGATGAAGAAGCACCTTGGTATGCCGATTTGGCAAACTACTTGGTTGGTGGAGTTTTGAGAAAAGGGATGAGCCACCAAGATAAGAGTAAATTCTTCTCGAAATTTAAAGCACTACTTTTGGGAAGAGCCTCATTTGTTCCGTGTTTGTGCGGACGGGATGATAAGGAGGTGTGTTTCCGGTGGAGAAACAAGGGAAATCTTGGATGCATGTCACCATGGACCCACGGGAGGTCGTTATGGGCCTTCGGTCACCGCAAAGAAAGTTTTTGATGCGGGTTTCTATTGGCCTACAATTTTCAAGGAAGCAAACACTTTGTGCCAAACTTGTGATTCTTGCAAAAGAACGGGAAACATCTCTAAAAGAGATTAAATGCCTCAAACTAGCATCCAAGTTTGTGAGGTGTTTGATATATGGGGCATCGATTTCATGGGTCCGTTTCCTCCATCTTTCAAGAATGAGTACATTTTGGTGGCGGTAGATTACGTATCAAAGTGGGCGGAAGCCAAGGCTCTACCAAAGAATGATGCTAGAGTTGTGATTGATTTCTTGAAGAGTCTATTTTGTCGGTTTGGGATGCCAAAGGCTTTGATAAGTGATCGAGGAAGCCACTTTGCCAACCAACAATTGGAGAAAGTTCTCAAACGATACGGGGTAAATCACCGGTTTTCGACTTCTTACCACCCCCAAATAAGTGGTCAAGTTGAAAACACCAACCGGGCTTTAAAACGGATCCTTGAGAAGACGGTGAAAGATAACCGGGCGATATGGGCTAAGAAACTTGAGGATGCATTGTGGGCGTTTCGAACCGCCTACAGAACTCCAATTGGTACAACGCCCTACCAGTTGCTTTATGGAAAAACATGCCATTTACCATTTGAGGTTGAACACAAAGCGTATTGGGCGCTCAAGAATTGTAATATGGATTTACTTGAGTCGGGTGAAAAGAGGATGTTGCAATTACACGAGTTAGATGAGCTTAGGTTGCAAGCCTATGAGAATTCACGTCTTTACAAGGAACGAACAAAGGTATTGCATGACCGAAAGCTAAAAATGAGAAAGGAATTTAAAGCGGGTGACAAAGTGCTTTTATTCAAATCTCGATTCAAATTGAAGCAACCTAAGTTCAAACCACGTTGGAACGGCCCTTATACGGTCAAGCATGGGTATCCTTCGGGATATGTTGAACTTTTCAAGGAGGATGGTGGAAGTTTCATTGTAAATGGGCATCGTCTAAAGTTATATCATGAAGAAGATGTGGGAAGCGAGTGGGAAGAACTCGCGGTTTGCCCCAAGAACAAATGAATTCGGGGTCGAGTCTAGCTTGGACTCGTTAATAAACTAAGCACATGCACGAGTAAACTCGTGTTAGTATCCTTTGATTTATTTTTGATATAGTTGTTATTTTTGATATAGTTGTTATTTTTGTTAGTAATAAGTGGATATGCTGCTGTAAATCATGTTGAATTTGATTGCTTGCTTGTTGATCTGGGTGCTGTAAATTGCTTTAACTAATATAGGATGAAATACATATACCCATCCGGGTGAGGCAAAGTACCCGTCCGGGTACACCAAATAACCCGATCGGGTGAATTTAGCCGACCGGGTAATTCTTTGAAAAACTTGACCAGCACCAAGCCCTGGCTGAAGATGCCAAATCCTTGAACCATACCCTTCCGGGTATGGTATGTGACCCGTCCGGGTGATTCTTTTGAACCGTTCGGGTAAGGGTCGACCCGATCGGGTAAGTAGTCGGGCTAGGCTATATCTGTATGATTTTGGCACTGTGCTTCATTCACACCACATACACAACCCGCCCTGCTGTTTCTCTCTCTGCCGATACCGATCCACCATCTACTCACTCAAAAATCGAATTCTAATCTTACAATTAATCATTCTCTAATCATGCCTAGACTATCTAAGGTACCAATTAACATCTCTAACTTGCTTAATCGTTTGATTTTTGGGGTATGAACACTAGAATTGGGTTTTGCTAAAAATCAAATGTGGGGATGTTGTTAGTTGGTTTTTATTAATGAGTATGCTTATTACATGCTTAATACTTCGTTTCTACCATGATTCCATGCTTGAATTGCTAGATTTTGATACTTAGAAAATTAGGGTTTGTATGGCTAATTTTGGGTAATCCGAATTTGGTAGTTTATGTTTGGTATTTGGTGTTAATTAGCATGTATTTCATGATTGATAGGCTTATTGATACTTATTAGTTGATTAATTTCGATTTCTAGCAATTAGGGTTCTTGAGAAATTTGGGGAAGATGAAACAGTTGACTTTTCTGAGTCAAACTTTGACTTTGACTTTCTGGACTTAACTTTTAATTGTAATGCATTTCTTGACTCCAATTGTGTCATCCTTTTACACAATGCAAGTTTATGTTTGATATTAAAGTTATGTGCCTATGTGAAAGTTATTTGGTTTAGCGTGTAATCTTGATTGTAAGGCTTGCTTGAGTTAAATCGTGTTTAAATTAGCATGATTCAAACGTTGTTTGATATTAGATTATATGTTACCTTGGCAAAAGTCGACTTTGAATCTAAGTAGTGTTTAAGGTTGTTGGTACTTTAAGTTGTTAGGGGTGTGGTTGTTGCTTTGGTAAATAATCGCTCATTTTGTCTCAATTTTGCTAACACTAACACTACTATTGGCAACTTTGTTTCTTGTTGTGTTGTGTTGTGCAGAAAAACAAACAAAGCCAAGGTCAAACATCGGAACCTCAATACCCTATCAGTATTTTTGCAGAATTGCTTCCTCGGGACCTCCACCCAAACTTGGTCTTTGAGCCTCATCACCATCGCTATCATGAGAACTGCGAAGCATTGTACAAGATTCACAAAAAAGCATGCGAGTATCCGAGGGTTATTGATTGGGCACCATTGGATGAAGTTAGTTTTGCTCGTGAGATTACCCGGGCTCTAACTCAGAGTATCCGGTATGATGGTGAGGTTTATGACGTCCAGGATTTTTAGAAGCTGATTGAGATCCAGGAACCCATTTTTGAGGAGCTTACCATGGAATTCCTTGCCACTGTGCAAATGTTCACGTTTAATTCCATTGATTGTGATTTCTTGACCTTCAAGCTGGGGGGAAATCCTCACTCCTTGTCACTTCGGCAAATGGCCGTCTACCTGGGCATCTACACCCAAGAGGAGTTGGATGCCGTTTGGTTTCCAAAATATATTCTGACAGGTGCTTCCTTAGATGAGGGCGAGGTCTCTTACGATGATTGGGCAAAGTTCATTGATAAAACATATAGGTCCGGCAGAAACCCTTCGAGTGCCCTCACGGACCTAAAATACAAGGTCTTGTAAAAACTGTTGGCTCACACCATCACACTGCGTGGGCAAAATACGGAGAAGGTTTTAAAGGCGGATTTATGGTATTTAATCAAACTGAGAAATCGGGAGAGAATAAACCTTCCGTTTTGTGTGGGAAGATTTCTCCACGCATACGGAAGTGGGCCAAAGCCGGAGTCTAAGTTGTGTGGTGGTCACTTTATCACCAGGTTTGCCAAGGGTTTGGGAGTTAACCTTAGACCTAGGGCCCACCCCTTCACTCTTGTTCCAAACCCGGGACATGTTATTGGGGTTGATATGTATAGACCCACTGGGGTAGTTTGGATGCGTGGAGGACATTACCTTCCTTTCCTACCCACCACATCATCCTCACGCATCCCTGTACCTCGGGAAGGATCACGGGGGAAACGTCCTACTACACAACAAGAGTCTGAGGAATCAGAAGAGGGTGAAGAAGAAGAAGAAGAAGAGGAGGCCGAGGACAAGGAAATGGATGAGACAGAGGCCCCGGGACAGAGCCCTCAGAGCCAGGCACCGCCATATTGGCGAGGGTTTATGGACGAGTTTGGTAGTATGCGTCTGGATCAGCAAAACTTCAGAGATGAGTCCCGATACGATAGGGGGCCATACGCTATCAGAACGATTACATGATTCACAACCAGGAGCGCATATGCCATAGTTTGCCTGATGTTTACCCCACCCCTTACCATCATCCACCCCGTTGGGGCGAGCCTGGTGGTATTCTCCCAGCCCCAGTTTATGATCGCGATGCTGCTTTGGTTGAGCTCCTGAGACATCAGGAGCATCTCCACACTTCTGAATATCATCAGCAGCAGCAGGATTGGGGCACTACTTGGTCCACCCCTCATCTGAGTAACTGGCAGCAGGGGGCCTTGCAAGATTGGCTTTTTGGTTCATCCCAGTCACCGCAGCAGCAGCATGATCCCACCCAAGACCCATCCCATGGCGGGGGTTAGTTGTAGTATTATTTTCATTGAATTAACTTGTAAACTGTTGAACAATTTTCTATTCTTTGTTGTTTTTCCTTTTGGTACTTTGGATGATTAGCATTCATTTACCTTTTTATTATTACTATTATTATTATCTATGTTGCATTTGTGTTTTTTGTGCTTGTGTGTTTGTTTACCATGCCGAGCTGGAATGGATCTCACGCTTATCAAGAGCCAACTCATTGTTTCCACGCCTTTATGCAAAACCCCCGGGGAAGTTCTCGTTTCTTTTTACCTTCCCACTTATGTTGATTCATTGATTATTTTTGCATTGGGGGCAATGCAATTCTCAAGTGTGGGGAGGTAAATTCACTCGAATTTCATTGCTAGTAAATTGTCATTTCTTGCCTTTTATTGGGGTTTGTAAAAGTCTACTGGTTTCCCAATCGAACTTTACAAATCCTATTAACGGGCCATTGGTCACTTATTAGGTCTGTTATTGATCTTGGACCCAATAGATTTTTGCAAATTCAAATAAAGGGTCGGAAATGATAATTTGCTAGGAATGTGCTTGTCCTTAAAAGATTGATTGCTTTGAAATTTTAAACTTTTAAAATCTAGTGAAAGTGATTCAATCTTCCCTCTTGCAACTTAACCTTTTGAGATGTGTCATAAAAAGCAACCTAATAGGGTGAATTGCATGACTAGCACACTTGTAACCTCCACTATAAATTGTGAGAAATTTAAGCCTTACTGAGAAAAACACTTATCTTTAGTGTTTACATTATTTGTTGCTATGAGTGTGCCGGTGATTGTAGTTTGTTCTAGAATTTGCCCTAGTGATGTATTTCGAGACTGCTGTGGGATCGAAGAAATGTGATATAGGTGGGGTCGACGACGAGGAGGTATTGTTAGGATTTTTGATCTTATTTTCCTTTAAAACCATTTATATCCGGTCCACACAGGTCGTTAGCACTCATTTTTGGTGCTAAGAAACCCTTAGAAAACTTCCACATTCACTCCACTAAAAATGTTAGCCTAATTTTTGTGTAGTCATTACCCGAATCACATATTTTCTTAAATGTTGCCTAATTGAAATTTTAATGGATTTTGTCTAAAAATGTGACTTAAATCGTTTTGAATTGGGATTCTAGTGTTAAATTCTATGATTGATGTTGGAAGCAATTAAATTAATAGAAGTTAACAATTGAGCTTAAAGTTTATGGTTGGATGATTGTAGTCAACTAAATGGCCTTTGAATTCCTGAACAAGTAGTTCCCGAGGGGTGTTCTACACCTAGCCACCGAAGGTTTTTATCCGGTCTAGGATGGTTGGTCCGAAAGTTTGTTACACAGGGTTCATAGAAAGTCATAGAATGCAATTATTCCAATCAAATGAGTACAATCAATTTTATTTATTACGAGCAATTGTCATATATGAGTTATGAGTAAAATGAGGAATAATTCGAATTGATTTGGCATGAGAATCCTAAGTTTTATTACTGTCACATGTTTAAACCATTAGGTAATATTTCCACATTTTTATGGGTCTTGACTACCACTTTTCACCAATTTTTGTGTCTATCATACCCAATTCCATATTAGCTTACATTTGTTACATCACCTGTTTAGAATACCTTTTCTGAGATCTCACTTGGTTCTCACGCCAAGTCGGTGGAGATTTGATCCTTTTGCAAGCCTATGGTAACATTGCATCACGACTTGGCTTGATTGAGTATTACATCATTTACATCCTTACCTTGTAGTTTTATAGGTTGAGAGTGAGTGATTATACACTTATCCTTATGTGAGGTGCTAGGTCGTGCATTCGGGCTTGACAAACTCATCATCTCAAGTTTTTATTGATTATATACATGTTACTAACATAATTGCTTTGGTAGTTAGTGTTGGTATTATTTTGGTAAACTTGATCATGTTGCAAGAGTGGGTAATGAAGTGATAAATAATGGTTTGCTTGAGGACAAGCAAAGTTCAAGTGTGGGGATATTTGATATCGCTCATTTTGTCTATATGAATCTATCGCGATATCATGGTTTTGCGTTGGTATTTGAGTAGATTTCGAGAACTTTCGATACTTATTTTGTTTGGAAATTTATCTCAGGTCGAAACTCGGAAAAGCATGCTAATTGGTGAAATATGGTACTGATCTGGAGCTGAAGTGTAAATGGACTGGTATAGCACCATACCCGATCGGGTATGGTACCATACCCTTCCGGGTGAGGTGTCTTACCCGATCGGATAATTTTATGAGACCGGGTGGTTTAGTGCAAAAGCGAGCCAGCAATGGGCCTATGCTAAATGATGAAGTTTCCGTGTTGATACCCGTCCGGGTATGACTGCCCATCCAATCGGGTATGGCAGCTCACCCGATCGGGTATGCTTGCTCACCTGATCGGGTACTTTGGCGGGGCACTGTACATCTTCTCAGACTGGATAAAAGAAGCTCGCAGACCTGGTGGATTTTACGGACGTGTGCAGCAGCTGATGGAGGAGCAATTAATGCCTTCAACCTCTTTTTGGTCCATGGTTTCCCTCTTCCTTTTTACACAAAGGATGGAGCAAAACTTGGAAGGGTTTTATAACCCTAAAAAAAAATCATCAGAAGATATATCATCATCTCACCACACTTCACTTGGGGGCTCTGGGTTTTTTCTCTCAAAAGAAAACCACGACCCAAACCTACCTCTACTCCATTTCACTTCATTTTTACCACTCAATTCACTCATTTTCACTTGTAATTTCATTGGAAAATTGTGAAGAAGAACAACAAGCAACAATAGTTCATCAACAATCACTTGGATTTGTGTAATTTGTGGGTAACAATTTTACTCTATTTTAATTTTAGTTTTCTATGATTTCACTCACTTCTTGCAATTGTTTGATGATGGTTATGATTATGAGTGGCTAGTTTACTTATTTACTTGTTTGGATGTTTTAGCTAGTTGATTAAGGGTGATATTCTTTGGTGTTTGATTATGTCAGGTTTTGAAGTTCATCCATGAACTCATGTATGCTTAGCTCAACAATATTTGTGAAACAAATTGGTGACTTTAACTTGATAATTATAGCGAATGTTTGTTGTTAAATCAAATTACCTCATTTGTATGTCCATGTACGAATGATCTTTGTTCATGACAATGAACTTGGATTCTTGTTAACCAAATGAGCTAAGCTTATATGGGTTGGGATTATGGCGAATGTCTCTCTTTTGGATGAATCAAAAATCATATCTTTGGTGGTTTTGTTTAATTAAAGAAACTTGTATGTTGGAGCTTGTGAACTTTATTCTTAACTTATTTGGAAATTCACTAGTTGATATAGCGAACGTTTTCTTCTAGTGAATTGCCATTGATTGTTTGTCTAAAAACGATTGAACAAATTTGCGGATGTAACTTTGGAATAAGCTAGATATTTTGAGCTCAAATATGAAAGTTGGTAACCATGGCGAACGTCCGTTACTAGATTAAATCAAAGGACCATGAATTGAAGTTGAACATTTGGTGATGGCGAATGTTAAACCTTTGTTCAATTGATATTCTCTTTTGCATAATTCAAACCGGTTTTAACCTTTTACCCCGAAATCACTAGTGACCTAGTCTAAACAAGTATCTTTTTAATATACGAAAGTTTTTAATCAATCACTTTGACTCTTAAGAGTCCACTTGCCTAGTCTAATTCAAAAAGTCTTTAAGCAACGTGACAACTCGGTCACACAAACCCAACTTTTATTTTATTTTCAAAATTACTCACACTTAACTCAATACATCTAAAACCTAAGTTCCCTGTGTTCGAACCCGAACTTATCCAACTATACTACTACACGATAGGGTCCACTACCCGGTTGTGTTTTGGTCTAGCACGGTACTTTCTTGTTCATATTTCAATGATAAATTTTATAACTAGATTTAGCACATCAGAGCATTGGTGCGAGAAAGAAACTTGCAGGCTAAATCTGCTAAGGCTGCAAGTAAAAGAAAAGCAGAGCAATCGACTACTTCTCAATCTCCTCCATTCAAGAAGTTTCGGTTTAAATCAAAATCTCAACAACAACAACGACCACAACAACAACAACAATGTCAATCCCAATCTCAATCTCAAACCCGGGAATTGCCTCTTTGTGACAAGTGTGGAAGGAGGCACACAGGAGAATGCAAGTGTTTTAAATGTGGAAGACCCGGGCATATGTCACAGAATTGTCCAAGTCCTTACCGGTTGTGTTATTATTGTTTCAAGGATGATCATCTTCGAGCTGATTGTCCCAAAAAGAAGGAGGATATTTTGAGAAGTCAACAAAGAGGGAGGAAAAAAAAAGGGAACATCATCTGGTTTGAGACCAAAGAACCGTTCATTCCAAATCACTGAAGAGGAGGCAAAAGAGTCATACGATGTGGTGACAGGTACCTTTATTATAAACTCTATACCTGCCCACATTTTAATCGACTCTGGAGCCACCAAGTCGTTTGTATCAGTGTCGTTTTGTGCTTCTTTGAATACTCCTATTTCTAAACTTGATTACCCCTTAGAAGTAGAAATTGCCGATAGTAAAACAGTGATTGTTAGTGACAGCTTTTCTCTTATCTTATGAAGCTTTTATAACCGAAAAGGTTGGGAGTGTTGATCTTACAATGGAATCTTGCTATGCTTACCAGGAAAGTTAAGAAGTTTCTTCAAAGGACTCGGAAAACAAAGTTGGGGGGCAAACCTGGTTTTGATAAATCAAAAGTTTGTTGCTACAATTGTAAGAATTATGGACATTTCGCAAGGGAATGCGAAAAAGGCAAGCAACCAACTTCTGGGTTTACCAAGCTAAGTGTTTCAAAGGTTTATTCACCTCAGTTTCAAGCTTCTGGAAAAGACAAAGCTACTTCTTCATCATCAGCCTTAGTTACTACTAGTGATGGAACCTATGACTGGAGTGCTGAAGCAGAAGAATACGTTCAGTATCAAAATCAGGCTTTCATGGCTAAAATTTCTGAGGTTGATTCTACTCCATTTGAAGAAATATGTTCAAAGTGTACTGATTTGGGGGAGCAAATAAGTATTTATCAAACTCAGAACCAAAATCTTTTATTGGACATTCAAAGGTTAAAAGATGAACGATTTGTTGACAAATTTGAGTCCACAACAGTGGAAATCCATGATTTGAAAGTTAAAATTCTCAATCAACAAAATGTTATTGATAGTTATATAACTGAGATGAATTTGTTGGGAAAAGAAAAATCAGATGCACAATCTGAAATTTTGGATTTAAAACGAAAACTTTCAAATGTTTCTACATCTTCTTTGGTTTTAGATGAAATTATTCATTCTCAACGTTTAGATACCAAATCTAAATCTGGGATTGGATATCATGCGGTTCCACCACCGAAAGATTATGTTCAAATGCCAATATTAGATCAAACTTCTGAGTTTGTACCTACAACACCATAAGTTGTAGAAATTGAGGTCAAAATACCTCAAGGTGAAAAGAATCAAGGGGATTCTAAGATAGCTGATTCTGTGAATTTAGATTGTGTTAACAATGATTGTGACAAATCACTTCAAACTGATTAAACTCAAATTTCTAAAAATTGTGAGCATGATCTCCAAAAAAGAAATTTCAAAAGTGATGAAGAAAAGGATTTGAGTAAATCTAAAACTTGTGAAACACCAAGACAAGTTATTAAGATTTTGAAAAGAGAAAATCCTACAACAAAGTCACAATCATTCTCCAAGTCTTCTTCTTCTAAGACTTGTGATCACAAGTCTTCTTCTTCTAAAAATTGTGATCACACTCCACAATCTGAATCCCAAAAATGTGAAGCTTCTACAAGTTCACATACTCATTCTCTCTCTCGAAAGAGATATGAGAAAAGAAATTGCTATTTATGTGGAGTTCGTGGACATATTTTGAGGGATTGCATTCATTTTGCAAGAATATGTTTTAGAAAACAACAAAAGAAAGCAAAACCCACAAAAGATGTTCATGATGAGAATGTTACTAAAACATTCAAAGAAAAGATTACCAAATCTTTTCAACCACATCAAAAGAAGAAAACTTTTTCTTCAAAGAAGGAATCTTCTATTCCTTTCAACGGTACATCAATCAAAGACTCTAAAGATTTTTGAAAGAATTTAAAAGAGATTGATGTTATCGTTTTTAAATAATTTAAATTGTAACGAAAATTAACTCGCAATTAGTTACAAAAATTAAATTAAGGACCGAAAAATTAATTATTTTAGGACAACAAAAATATAGAGTTGAAAAATGAAATCAAGTCATTTTAGGTGCAAACGATCGAAAACGAGGCTTTAGGAGCTAGTTTGGACATATACACATACCACTTGGACCCACCATCTTCCTCACAATTAAAAAATAAATAAAAACATTTGGTCTCCTCCTTCCCCCTTCCCTTCTTCGACCGACACCCCCACACCACACCCAAACCACCATTAAAACTCAACCATAATTCATGATCTTGCATTCTTTGAACTCCATTTTGCATGCTTAACACATTTCTACAATCAATTTCAAGTTCCATCCATAAAATCTAAGGTAAAAATCACTAAACTCTTACTTTGAGCCCTAGAAACCCAAATTTTGAAATTCATCAAATTGGAGCTCAAAATTTGGGGCTTTCTTGATTAAATACCTAGGTTAATGATATAGAACAAGTTTCTAACACTTTTTATTGCATTCATGATCATGAATTCATATTTTGAAATTTCAAGTTCATGAATTTTGCTAGTTTAGGGTTTTGCTTGTTCAAGTTGTTAATTCTAGGTGATAAAGCTTTGTTTTGATCTTTTGAATGATTATAACATGATTATATCATAATGTGATTAGTTTGAAGATGAATTTGAAAGTTTGACTTTTCAAAGTCAACAAAAAGTCGACTAATTTGCTTATTTGATCAAGTTGTTGAAATTATTCGACTAATCTTGATTGAATTGCTTGTTAGGATGATAAGTAGTTGATTGAATGTGCAAACTAAGCTTTAGAATCACATGATCATTATTTTAGCAAATTAAAGTCTTGAACCAAAATCACCATTTTAATTAAGTGAACGTTGCATGTATAAACTAGCTTGTTTAAAGGTTGTAAGATGCTTAAAATAACCTTGGTTTATGATTGCATGAGTTAGTTTTGACCATTTCACGCTATCACTTGAATTTGTCGTTTCAAAGTAAGCTTTGACTTTTGAAAAGTCAACCCGAAGCATCATATTTTAAGACAAAACAATTTTCAATCAAAAACGATACTTCGAGTGGCATTATTAAAAGTCAATGCATACTTCATGCTATACGACCGTGACTTGTGAGAAGTTGCATGAAATTAGTCATAAAGTCTTGCCATTTTTTATCCTCGGTAAAACTGAACTTGAAAATTGACATGATTTATGATTCACTAATCTTAACTACCTTATTACGTGTTAAAATGATTATTGAATTTTGGACAAGTGTATACAATGCTTCCATGTTCTAAAGAAAAGTAAGTTTCATCCGAACAATTATCTAAACCATTAAAATGAGACTTACTAGACTTTTACAACCAATAATGAAATCATTTTCTTTTGCCAAAAATTCAGTAATGGTTCGTGATATGTTACCATTACTAAATGATCTCTACTTGCATTATACATATATATGTTGCCTTGGCATGTTTGGAATCAATTTTAGGTACTTTGGAACTTTGAATGTTGAAAGTAATCCTTAAAAAGATTACGGATTATTGCAAATTTAAATCCCTCATTTCGAATTTTTTCTAAAAATTCGAGAGTGTTTTAATTCTATCTCTTTTAAAGGAATTTCTTCACTTTAATTTTTCCATTTTTTCAGGTACCATGAAGAATAAGCCCAACCCAGCTCGACCATTGACAGGGACACTTGCATACTTAAGTGCTACACCCGAATATGATCAGAGGGCACATATATGGAGAGACAAGTCGTATGGTTGTCTTCATTTTATTGATTGGGACAAGTTGCAAGTATTAGGGTTCAAAGGAAGATTGGAAGAGATTTTGAGTTATACAGTGGATGGTCAACGGTTTGAGGCTTGGTTCCGGTTATTTAGCATTGATGAGCCAGTTTATATGGAGATACTCACTGAGTTTATGTCCATTTACACGTTTGATCCTGATAGAGCATTTGATGCCGAGGGTATGATTACATTCAGATATCTGGGTAGTTTGCGCACACTTTCTCTGGCACAGTTTGCCCAACATTTAGGATTGTATACACCCGAGGAGATCGACTCTCCTCTATTCACTAGTAGAGCCACCTCAGCCTCTATTTCTACATCACCAGCAGAGATGTTGAATCACTGGTCGCTAACCATGTTGAGTCGCTGGTCACTGACCAACTCAATGAAACACTACTCGATGAAGAAATGGATTGTATCAAAGCTGCTGTTGCTGAAGATTAGTTTCACAGATCATCGTTCATTCTACTCTCAAAGGAATTGATACGCTGAGGAAGATTAAAGCTCAACTTGGTGTGTCGCTGATCAATGACAGCGAGAGCTTTACATCTTCAAATCAATAAAGGCAAAAGTCACTGCCAGAATAACGGCTAGTCACTGAAGATCTCTAGTTCAAGTCATTCTACAAGAGCATGTTAGCTCGCAGTGAGTGAGGAGGATTACTGCATCTTCAGGGACTATTCAATAAAGCCTCTCAATCATCAAGTACAGAAAGTACTGTACTTATCTATACATCAACAAGAGCGTTCCAACTTGAAGTATGTCCGAAAGATTACGTGGCAGTGAATGATTGGTTTTAAGGTAACCAGATATTTGCGGTAACAGAATTGGGACCCGTAGAATGTCGGTTCATCAGAGATCAAGCCAATCAAGCAGTGACACGTGTCATTCCAAGATCCTATTTTATAGGAGATATTTTAGGAACTCTTGTATTATAAATAGTCCAGTGTTTTGTGCTGTAGAGGCTAGTCGTTCAATCGTGTTAATCACTTGTGTGTCAGTGAGTAGTTAGTCTAAGCACGTATTAACGATCCAGCGAGAGAACAGTCAGCGTGTAGAGAACAGTCAGCGTGTTTGTCCACTGCCGTTCTTCTCAATCTGTAATAGATTATCTAAGTGTTTGAATTGGATTAACTTTGATTAATCCATTCCGCATTCAATACGTGTGAATTTTATGATCAATATAATTCACCATTTAAGCTACTATTACTTTGTTACTTTGATATTGTCATATATATATATCTGTTATACTCTGTTTCTGTTAATCAATTAACAACTAACTAAGTAACTTAAGTAAAATCAAAATTAGTTGTTAAATTGTATTCAACCCCCCCCCCCCCCCCCCCCTTCCTACAATTAAACTTTATACTTTGCGATTTCAAATCACTAACTGATAGTGATTCCGGGACTCTCAATTGGTATCAGAGCAGAGTTGGTTTAAATTTAATTAACCAGGTCTGCAATGGAATCAGTAAAGTACAGTTGTGTAGACTCTGATTATCAGAAGGGAAATGGTTCTACAACCAAACCTCCAGCTTTTGACCCTTCAAGGATTGAAACTTGGATGTCCCGAATGATGATGTTTTTAGACTTAGTTGACGACCATCTCTGTAATACAATAACCAATGGTCCCCACATTCCAACCACAATTATTCCTGCTGTCATTGCTACAGCTACTACTCCTGCTATACCAGAAATGGTTGTGCCCAAAAGAGAGGAACAATGGACCGATGAGGATAGACGATTGGTTAGACTTGATAAACAAGCTAAAATCTACATAGGCATGGCACTTCCTGATGAAGTGTTCGAATCTATCAGGCTTTGTAGAACTGCTAAAGACATGTAGGACACCCTTAGGAATATATATATTGGAACTCCTGATATTATTCGCTGCAGGGAAGTCAATCTCACTCGCCAGTATGAGCTGTTCGCAATGGAACCAAATGAATCTTTGTCTTCTGCTTACACCAGATAGCAGTCACTGATGAACAAAATGGAGAAGACTGGTATACGCAAGGAACAGAGATTTGTTGTTGAAAAGTTTCTTGAGTTGCTGCCAAGGAAAATCTGGGGAACCATTGCCACATGCACCAGAAAAAGGAATGATTATTCAATTCTTAATCTAACTCAAGTCTATGGTATTTTGCTCAACTGGGAGCAGTCTGAAAAGCAAGCTGATTAGAGTGAGCACATTCGTGCAACACTTGGAAGTCAAAAGATATCCAATGCCCTTGTAGCTGAGCTTGAAGAAATCGATCAGAGACAGAAGTCAAAAGTGTCTAAGAGAAGCTCAAAGTCACTGATAGCTGAAGAAGAAGAAGGTGATCAAGTTGATGAACAGCCAGAGTATGAATATGATGAGGGTCTGGAAAAGCTTGAAAAAGACATGGCCATGTTGGTTGCTGATTTCAGAAGGAACACCAGATCAAAAAGATTCGCTGGTGCTCTATCATCTGACAATTTTCAATCCAAGGGAGAATGCTACAAGTGTGGCAAACCTGGTCATTTTGCAGCTGAATGTAGATCAAAGTCAGTCAATCCAATCCCTGAACAAAAGCCAATGTTCAGAAATGACAAGTACAACAAATACAAGGAAAAGTACAAAAAGCTGAAGGCTATGTCCAAATCAGGGAAGAAGAAGAGAAAAGGGTTTGTCGCTGAAGAAAGTTCACTCAGTGTCTCTGATTCATCCTCTTCATCCGATGATGAAGAAGCAATGATTTTCTTGGACAAAGATTATTGTTTGATGGCTGATGACACTGAATTCCATGAAGACATCAAGGAAGTAGCTCAAAAATGTTTAGCATCTGGTTGGGATTCTGATAGCATCTACAAAGGTATTCTTAGAGAGACTATCTGGTACTTGGACAGCGGATGTTCCAGGCACATGACAGGATGCAAGTATCTACTCAGTGACTATCAGGATGAAAAAGGTCCTGATGTGGTATTTGGTGATAACAAGGTTGGTAAGGCCAGAGGGTATGGAGTCTTAACTAATGGTAATGTGATGTTCAAGCGAGTGGCAAATGTGGGGGGACTAAAACACAATTTATTAAGCATCAGTCAGTTTTGTGACTCCAAGAACAAGGTACTATTTGATCATGAAGCAGGAGTTATTTACAACAAGAAGGGAAGTGTTGTACTTTCTGCTAATCGAAAAGGGAATACTTATGTGGTCAACATGGATTCAGCACAATCAGGAACATGTTTTTACTCCAGAACCGTTTCAGAAGAAAAATGGTTGTGGCACAAGCGACTTTCTCATTTGAATCTCAAAGCAATCAGTAAATTGAGCAAGAATGGTTTAGTCACTGGACTACCAAAATTATCTTATGTTAAAGATAAGCTTTGTTTAGCATGTGAAAAGGGAAAGCATCACAGCTCATCTTTCAAAGGTAAGCAGACTTCATCAGTGACTGAATGTTTCCATTTGCTCCATATGGATCTATTTGCTCCAGTAAGTACTCCAAGTCTTGGTGGAAAAAGGTACTGCTTGGTAATAGTGGATGAATACTCCAGATACATTTGGGTATTTTTTCTCAAAGCTAAAAGTGAAGCTGCCAGCGAAATCATATCCTTTGTCAAGAAAATGGAGAATCTAAATGATGTCACGATAAAACATCTGAGAAGTGATAATGGCACTGAATTTAGAAATATTGACCTGGAAAGTTTCTGTGATTCAAAAGGTATTTCTCAAAATTTTTCAGCACCTAGAACACCTCAACAAAACGAGGTGGCAGAAAGGAGAAATAGAACCTTGATTGAATCTGCCTGGTCAATGCTCATTGATGCTGGTCTTAAGACCCATTTCTGGGCTGAAGCAGTAAGTACTGCCTGTTACACTCAGAATAGGTCACTGATTGTCAAAAGACACAATAAGATAGCATATGAGCTGTTAAGGGGGAGAAAACCCGACATAAGTTTTCTCCATGTTTTTGGTAGTACCTGCTACATTTTAAACAAAAGAGATCACTTAGGAAAGTTCGATCCTAAAGCTGATGAAGGAATATTTGTTGGTTACTCAATCATCTCTAAAGCTTTCAGAGTTTATAATAAACGAAGAGAATGTATTGAGGAATCAATGGATGTTACTTTTGATGAATCATACGATAAGTCAATCACTGATCCAAAAGAATATGAAAATCTTGTTTTTAATAAAATGGATAGTGACTCATCAGTTAAACAAAAACCTACCGATGAGAAATATCAAAATTTCTCTTCAGATTCTGAGAGGGAAGATAGTGTCCCTGAGTTAAATTCCAGCTCTACTTCAGCTGAGAATAACTCAGGAACATCATCTTTACCCACTAATGGTCCATCATCATCTTCCTGCTCAAACCCAAGTCTACAAAATAATGATTCAGATAACACCACACATGTTTCTAATGATGATCTTCCTGCTCAAACCCAAGTCACTGCTGAACCTCAGCGAATAACTAAATGGACAAAACATATCGATAATCTATTGATTATTGGTAATCCACAATCCAGGGTTCAGACAAGATCAACAACTGCTAACTTTTGTCTGTTTGTTAGCTTTGTATCTCTAATGGAACCAAAGAAGGTTGATGAAGCACTCACTGATCATCACTTGATAGCTGCCATGCAAGAAGAGCTATCTCAGTTTAAAAGAAACAAAGTTTGGAAGCTAGTGCCTCAGCCTACTGGAAAATCAGTGATTGGAACAAGATGGGTATTCAGAAATAAAATGGATGCTGATGGAATAGTTATCAGGAACAAGGCTAGACTGGTTGCACAAGGTTACTGTCAGCAGGAGGGCATTGACTATGATGAAACTTTTGCACCAGTAGCCAGATTGAAGCAATCAGGTTGTTTTTAGCCTATGCAGCTCACAAGAAGTTCAAAGTATATCAAATGGATGTGAAAAATGCCTTTCTGAATGGCAAGTTGCAGGAAGAAGTATATGTCAAGCAACCACCTGGATTCATTGATCACAAACATCCCGGTTATGTTTATAAACTTGATAAAGCATTATATGGACTAAAACAGGCTCCTAGAGCCTGGTATGACACTCTCTCTGTCTATCTGATAACATGTGGCTATATCAGAGGAAAAATTGACAGCACATTATTTATCAAAAGAGATAAGAGAGATGTCATACTAGTCCAAATTTATGTGGATGATATTATTTTTGGGTCTACTAACAGTGACATGTGTAAGGAATTTGCTGATCTCATGACTAAAAGTTATGAGATGAGTATGATGGGTGAACTAACATTTTTCCTTGGTCTGCAAATAAAACAAACCAAAACTGGAATTTTTATAAACCAAGGAAAATATGTTAAAGATTTGTTAAAGAAATTTGAATTTACAAACTGCTCATCCCTTACTACTCCCATGTCACCAGCAGTAAAGTTACATGCTGACTCTGATGGTAAATCTGTAAACATCACTGCTTACAGAGGAATGATCGGGTCGCTGCTGTATCTAACTGCTAGTAGACCAGACATTATGTTTGCTAAATGTCTTTGTGCTAGGTATCAAGCTGATCCTAAAGAATCACATTTGCTCGCTGTCAAAAGGATATTTAGATATCTGAAGGGTACACCAAATCTTGGTCTCTGGTACCTATCTGGTTCAGATTTCTCCCTGAAAGGATATTCTGAATCTGATCATGCTGGATGCAAACTGGATAGAAAAAGTACATCTGGTAGCTGTCAATTTCTTGGAGAAAAGCTAGTAAGCTGGTCCAGCAAGAAACAAAACTCAGTCTCAACTTCAACTGCTGAAGCCGAATATGTTGCTGCCAGTGCCTGCACTGCTCAAATTCGCTGGATGAGAAATCAGCTTGCTGACTACGGATTTGACTTCAGTGAGATACCAATCTACTGTGACAGTCAAAGTGCCATAGCCATTGCCAACAATCCAGTAATGCATTCAAGAACAAAGCACATTGATGTTAGATATCATTTCATCAGGGATCACGTGATGAAAGGTGACATTGAATTGCATTTTATCCCAACTGATTACCAACTTGCTGATTTGTTTACAAAACCTTTAGATGAGAAAAGATTTAACTTTCTTATCAGCGAGCTTGGCATGTTAAACTTGAATGACTAGCTCAGCTATCAAGCTCAGTTAGTTATTTTTGTTAAGCTTTAATTTTTTTTAATAAATTGATTATATACAGAATAAAGTTAGTTGAGCACTATCTCTGATCAATTAACTCCAACTGATTAAATCAGCAAGTATAATGATCAGTTAGATATGTTCAATTAATTTTACAATGTGTATAATCTCATGAGTATCTGTTATGTCTCTATATGATCTATATATCACTACCCTATTTTTTTCCTTAGTTGATTTAGTTAGTATTCTAAATTGTAACTAGACCAGTGAAAGTTAATATAGTAAAGTGTTACATAGTTCATATCAGACATAATCTATACTCATTTTTCTTTTAATAAAAAAAAAATCCTTTGTGATTCTCTAAGTATTAATTATGCTTCTATATTAATTTTATCTCAGAGACTTATTTCTTTCTTAGCTGATCTTGTTAGTATTCTAAGTTGTAACTCGATCAGTGAAAGTTAATCTAAGACTCCGTGATACAACTTTTATACTAACATAATTAATACTTATGATTTTATAAATAAATAACATTCATATTCAAGAAAGATAAACCATGATTCATATCTGCTCAGTGATCAAATCTCTATGACTTATTCAGTATTCTAAGTTGTGACTAAATCAGTGAGACAAAATCTCAGACAGATAGAAAATCATGTTTATTATTCTTGAATATTTGTGTTTCTTTTCATTACATAATCAATTCATGTGATTATATGCATCAGGGACTCTCTGATCCAATCATTAATGGTGTTTTAGCAATTAATCATTTCGGTGTGTCACAAAAGTCGCACCTCTGGCACTCTATTTCTTACGTCAAGTGCACTTCTCCAGCACACCTCTCCAATCACCATTAATACCATCAGGTTCCATAATCATCACCCCTATACCACTAACCACCATCAATTATCACCACTATACCACCTCTACTTACCACCATCATCGACCACGATGATCCATTCTCAACCACATAATTCCCACACAACTCCACTATAAAAACGACTCTTTACCTCACCTCATATCACGCCTATTTGATGATCATTCCCTCGTCACTCTGTTTTGAAAGTAAAAAAAATTCTTTTAAACCATCTGTATTGATAGCAAGATAAAAATCAAGTTTTACATACATCATTTCTGCAAAAGTTTAAAGCTCTTCGAGCCTTTGCAGAAACCAAAGATCTTGATACAACAGTTTTCAAATCAAATCATCAAAGAAACCTTTCGTGCTCAAAAATAGGGTATGTGGAGATACTATTTTTTTTCCCCTTCTCCCTGCCTGATTTACGAATTTTCTTCAAACTATGAGCACAAAATCAAAAGACTGATCAGTTAAATCGCTAATCAATTATCTCAGAATTGATTAAGCAAGTGCGATCTCTAAAAAAAAGCTGATCACTACAAAGTCATTCTCATGAAAAACCAAGGGGATACTTGCTCCCTAGTCTGCAACTGCTGTACATCCGTCCGCTCCTGCTTTCCCATCGATCATGTCACTGAACACACCCCCAGTGACCACAGCTGGTCAACCACCAAAGAAAAGTCCAGAACCATTAAAAGAAAATCTAAATTGGGGTCCCTGACATTAATGGATCAAGGACATAGTAAAAAGAAGACGTCTAAGGATGCCAAGGGTGAAACAGGGTCTGAACGTTCAGTCACTGTGGGCACCCTTGCTGAAACCAAGCCTTCAACCCACAACCTCTTATTGAGTCAACCCATGAGCTACTCATCATTCTCAACAAAAGGATGATGTTTTAAACAAAGGGCAAGTGACATCAGTAGGTGATAACACACTCTTCGCTGGTGTCACATCACTGGCTACAGACCCGGGCCACCTCTCATCTAGCACTGCACCAGCTGTCAATGTCTCTCTCCAGTCACAGGGAGAGATACAGGCTGATCCCTCTGTTTTCAATGATCCATCAGCTAAAACACAAGCTGATGATGACGAGAAAACCACTCACTTATTACAAAAAGATCAAACATTTGCTGCAGCATTTCATGCTATCATCAAGGGGGAGAAATATTCAATTGTTGCTGATGCTACCAGAGAAATGCTGATCTACTTCGTGCTATTATCAAGGGGGAGAGAATGTGCAAATAAATGCAAAAACCAATGTTGCTTATGCTCATATGAAAAATCGCTGATACTATCAAAGTTGCTGATACTTGGGAATCATCTTTGCGGCTTCTATCACAAAACTTACATATTCCCTGTATTTGAGTTATAATTTTCTTGGCGATTTTATTCAATATTTGTGCCACTTCAGCTTAGCAATGAATCCTTCTCTATCCGGATCAGTATCTGAAGCTTAGCAAGGAATCCTTCTCTATCCTGATCAGTATCTAAAGGTTCATTTTCATTGATTTTCAGTCGGTTAAAGCTTCGTGAGAGGGTGTCATGCTGAAGATAGTAGGTTTGATATACCAAGAATCATTGTTTCATCTGATCGCTGAAGATAGTAGGAATCACTGCTATTTATCTAATCGCTAAAGATAGTAGATTTGATATACCAAGGATCACTGCCTCATCTGATTGCCTCATCTGATTGCTGAAGATAGTAGGTTTAAAACTTGTAATAGATTTGATTTATTGTAACTGAAAAACCATATGTACTTTATATTTTACAGTTCAATGAAATCTGATCTTTTGAGAAAACCAAAGTGCAAAACTCAGATCATATCAAAAGAATCCAAAAAGATAAATGAAAGGATCAAAGTGTAACTCACTGAATGTTTAAATTCTATAAACACTGACTATAAACTTTCACAGCAATAAGTTTGTCTAGGTAGCTTTGATCACAATCATTTAGGGGGAGATTGTTGAGTCACTGGTCGCTGACCATGTTGAGTCGCTGGTCACTGACCAACTCAACGAAACACTACTCAATGAAGAAATGGATTGTATCAAAGCTGCTGTTGCTTAAGATTAGTTTCGCTGATCATCGTTCATTCTACTCTCAAAGGAATTGATAGGGTGAGGAAGATTAAAGCTCAACTTGGTGTGTCGCTGATCAATGACAGCGAGAGCTTTACATCTTCAAATTAATAAAGACAAAAGTCACTGCCAGAATAACAGCTAGTCACTGAAGATCTCTAGTTCAAGTCATTCTACAAGAGCATGTTAGCTCGCAGTGAGTGAGGAGGATTACTGCATCTTCAGGGACTATTCAATAAAGCCTCTCAATTATCAAGTACAGCAAGTACTGTACTTATCTATACATCAGCAAGAGCGTTCCAACTTGAAGTATGTCCGAAAGATTACGTGGCAGCGAATGATTGGTTTTAAGGTAACGAGATATTTGCGGTAATAGAATTGGGACCCGCAGAATGTCGGTTCATCAGAGATCAAGCCAATCAAGCAGCGACATGTGTCATTCCAAGATCCTATTTTATAGGAGATATTTTAGGAACTCTTGTAGTATAAATAGTCCAGTGTTTTGTACTGTAGAGGCTAGTCGTTCAATCGTGTTAATCACTTGTGTGTCAGTGAGTAGTTAGTCTAAGCACGTATTAACGATCCAGCGAGAGAACAGTCAGCGTGTTTGTCCACTGCCGTTCTTCTCAATTTGTAATAGATTAGCTAAGTGTTTGAATTGGATTAACTTAGATTAATCCATTCCGCATTCAACACTTGTGAATTTTATGATCAATATAATTCACCATTTAAGCTACTATTACTTTGTTACTTTGATATTGTCATATCTATATATCTGTCATACTCTGTTTCTGTTAATCAATTAACAACTAACTAAGTAACCTAAGTAAAATCAGAATTAGTTGTTAAATTGTATTCAACCCCCCCTTCTACAATTAAACTTTACACTTTGCGATTCCAAATCACTAACTGATAGTGATTCCGGGACTCTCAAGAGACTTGGAGTCATTGGTCACCACGTCCATACTTTTCGGGTATTAAAGCTACCCTGCTTACAGATCTAGTGATCCAGCTTCTACACAAGCTACTTGCTTGTTCCATCTATGGGAAGCACACTGTGAATGGGAGAGTATCCGATTTAGATGTTGCATTGATGGGTCATATCCTTGATAGGAGGAACATTCAGGTTGCTTATTTGGTTGCTCAGCGGATTAGTAAGGAGCAGGAGTTTGGAGCTAGGAGATCATATATGGGTGCGGTGATCACTAGATTGATTCGGAGGATGGGTCTACTTAGGACATCAGATGTGGGTGTTAGGTTTCAGACAAAACTAGATTGGGATGCACAGCCAGTTGATTATGAGTTCCTCAAGAGGATGGAGGTTATCAACATTGCTAAGGATGATTCTATTTCCATCCTGAAGAGGAAGACTATTTCTGAGGATGTTGATAGATTGATTCCAGGGTTGGTATTACCGAGAGGAGTGAGGAAGAGAAAACAGCAGGCAGCAGCTTCTGACTCGGACGAGGACGAGTCCGATGCACCACTTCCACCACCACCAGTACCACCACCCACTACCGGGGCAGGACCCTCCGGTACAGCTCCACAAGTTTCAGTACCTGCCTACAGGTACCACTTTGGGACCCCACCAGGAGCAGATTACTGGTATTGGATGATGTTTATGCATGTTAGATGCTACCGGGCTCTATGAGAGCAGGCTGTAGGGGTTCCTACGAGCCCACTCCCAGAGATACCATGTGGGATGGGTCGAGCACCACCACACTTTTGTATCCCCATGCAGCTCCTACCCCAGTTCCCCCTCCAGCTCACGGTCGTGGTTTACCTCCCAGGGTAGTCCCGCCTAGACCTCAGCCAGCTCCGACACGAGTTCGTGTGACCAGGCAGGTTGACCCCTCAGTAGTTGGTTCAGCCAGGGGTCAGACATCAAGAGAGAGTAGGAGATCCAGGGTATCTAGAAGAGTTGTTAATGCTCAGAGCCACAGGGATATCAGACAGACATATCTGACTACTGTAGTATAGGTCCCCGTTTCATCTCACAGACAGATAGACTTGCTCAGAGGACATACACAGTAGGGATCACCTATCCCCGTCCTCGACAGCCTTGGTATGCATGCAGGTCCATTTGTTGATCAGTTGATACGAGATGGGGTATTCATAGCAGGCAGTCCAGATGTACCCAGAGCACCTGAGCAGGATGCCTCAGATGCGGGGACCAGATACCAGGATGGGATCATTGACTCATCGTCCGATGGAGAGACATCTGCAGGTCCCATCACTTCGATCATACCACCAGCCGAGCAATAAATTGCTCCGCTTTTTGACTTCTTTCTACTTTTTACCAGACATTATTAGCTTTTGTTATCTGTATTATCTTTTATTATCTGTACCTGATACATAGACATCACCACTTTATTAGCTTATTATTATTAGTATGGTATGACTTTACTTTTCTTATTTAGCAGCGATTATATAATTGTTGAGTGGAATGGTTGTTTGATCCAAACAATATTTCTCGAAAATCACGACGGAGACGATTGTCGACAACACCTCGGAGCATGCCAAAGACTACAAATGGAAAATCTACAAAAAGAGCAAACCTCCGACAAATTGCCGACACGAGCACAACAAGTCTCTAGGGGAGTAACTTCGTTTCACACTCTCTATCCATTAAGCCTTAATTTTCTTAACTGGTATCTCTAAAAACAAAGTGTGGGATTTCTTAACCACACAATAACACTTAGGTAACATCCAAAAATCATTAGAAACTCTAAGTGTGGGATACTTCGACAAGAGGTATTCTATGCATTGATTCGAACATTAGGGACAATGTTCCTTTAAATGTAGGATATACGGTTCGCAACCGCAAGTCTGACCTCTTATCCGTAAAGTAAAACAACATTTTCATAAAAAGCTAAAAATAGAGAAATTTTTCAAAATTTTCGATTCGAAAGCACTATTTTTGGAAATCCTTTCTACCAAAAATGTAACTTACAGTAAGAAACGAACTTCAAATTGAACCAAAAAGTTTTCTTTAAAGATACGGACGAAAAAAGCAACACTTGGCTAGGCACACTTTGACCAAAATATTTGATTCGAGAGGTTTGAGCCCATTATAATCATTCATCTTTAAATCCTTCACTTTTTGTTTCATGTGTGTGCCGATGTAGTCATTGGAATTAGAACTTGCTCTTGTAAAGCATTTCGAGATCAAATCGATGGGTGCCATATGTGGTAAAGGTACAATCATTCTCGATATTTTCTAAGGAATCTCCGTCACATCCATTCGAAAATAACTCAACCACCAAAAATTCTTCCCACTTTTCATTCACTACTAAAAAAATCAAACTTCCACCCACTCTTCACACCCACTATCCAAACAAAATCTCCCTTTTCCATCATCATTCCGAAACAACGGGAAAAATCCCTTCCAGATATTTTTAGAGAAACTCTCAATTTCACATGTTCCTATAGGAGAAGTTAAACAACCTCGTAACCCTGTTAACCTCTTGCCAAAAGAAAACCCCAAACATCTCGGCGAGCTGGGAATTACAAAAAGAGAAAAGTCAATAAAAAAGAAGAAAGAGAAAAGCATATGCACTAGCCCTACTCAAAGAGAATTAAAAAGGGGATATCAAAAATCAAAAAGGGGAAATACGAAATCGTACCTATTCAGAACCAGAGAAATTTCAAGGAGACTTTCTCAAAAGAAATATACCTTCATTTCAGGAATATGCGAAAAGAAACACCCAAAATTAATTTTTTTAAGTCATCACAAACCTTTCCCAAATCTTCCAAAACTCAAAACCCTGATTCCTTTCCGAAATATCCCGAACGATTAGTGTCGTTCTCAACCAAGTGATGGAGATTTGATTCTTGATCAAGCCTATGACGAAAATGCTACATGACTGGCTATCTGAGTGTTTGACACTAGCAAGTAGGAAACCCTAAACACTTGAGTGATTTGAGTGACCCACTGCAAGGATTGCCTAGTCATGAATATTCCCCATCAAGGTTGCCCGAAGAAAAGTATCGAATTCTTTGAAAACTCGAGCTTCTTTTGAAAGTCCTTTCACAAACTGGAATGTTATAGCCTTTGGTGAATATCATTTCTGAGAATAAAGCGATTAGAACCACTCTAAAAAGCTTTGTTAAATGAGTTTGCTTGAGAATAAGCAAAGTTCTAAGTGTGGGATACTTGATATCGTGTAAAAGTCATGTTTTTACTAGCGATACATATCTCTCTCATTTCAGAACAATACTAGGAAAATTTGCTCAAATATTATATTAATCAATGATATTTTGTCAAGAAGGTTAAAATAAGGAAGCACAAGAAAAATCAGGCAAAATGGACGAAAAACGAAGAATTCACGCGCGTTTAAAGATTCAAGGCAACCAAGACAAGATTTCGAGAAGAAAGAGTCATCTAAGAGATTTCTCCATGTTAAAGTCTTCGTTTTCAAAATTAGAATCCAACTCAAAAAGAATCAACAAAAACGGATAAAGAATAAAAATTCTACGCGCTGCGAAAGATTCAGAACATTCGAAACAAGACATCTCAAGATCGGAAAATCATCTCGGGAATTTATTTATATCAAAGTCTTCGTTTTAAAAAATCGATTCCAACGCAAAAAGAATCATCACAATCGGACGCATAACGAAGGAGATATGCACGAAAACGTGAACCGAAGAAGGCGTACGGCTTGGGCCGACTGGCAACCGGTCGCCGCCGGCTGGCAACCGGCCGCCGAGGGCTGGGCACCAACCGGTGCCGGCTCACTTTTGGGCCCGGTCAACCGGTGCTGGCACGGTTCCAACCGGTGCCGGCCCGCTTCCGGCCGGTGCCGGGTGCTTTTTCATCCGTGCACCACCTTTTTCGTCCCGTATGCGTACCGCACGCGCTTTTTCGCTAAAATGAGCCTAACTTCGCTATCGTGAGCCAGATTTAAGCTATAAATATGCCGTTAGATTCGTAATTCAAATACACACACTCCTAGGCTATTTTCAGCCCCATTTTCTCATTCTAGAATTTTCTTTTGTAATCTTTCTCACTCTAAGATTAGTTTAGTTAATCTTCGGATTAATTTAGGAACTAGAAGGAGCGATCGGAATTGAAGATTTTATTTGTACGGAATAATGTACAAAAAATGCGGAATAATGTACTTAAAAATATGACTTTTTGCGTTAAAGAGCATTATGAACCATTCGCCATGTGATGATATTACTTTTTCAAAGGGATGAAACTGTTCCAAGCAAAAGCATCCGGATTTCCGTCCCACGCTAACATCTCATCCTGAATAATGTAGGTTAGCATTTTAACAGAAAAGCCATTCGGGTCAAGCTCCCACTTCCATCTATCTCGATGCCCAGCTGTGAGAGAAAGAGGCTCCAAGATAGAAATCAAATCAGCTAACTCATTTGTTGTTTGACCTCTAGGATTAGAACGCCAATCCCAATTCGCTTGCCACTCCGAATCTCGCATGACCCATTTATCACTTAGCTTGCAATCTTTATGATTCTCGAGAGCATATAAACTGGCAAAGAATCCAAAAACCTTTTGCCCGACCTACTCCAAACATCCTTCCAGAAAAGAATATATTTGCCACTAACAACCGATTTTGTAAAAGAATTAGAAAATTGAATCCTCATGTTATCTATAGCATTACCAATGCTAATAATGCCTTTCCAGACTTTTTTATGAAGACCCGCACCCGAAGTTGGACAAAACTACCATCATTCCCATGAATCACTTTGCACCAAAGGGCACCGGGCTCTTTATGAAAGCGCCATCTCCATTTACCCAGTAAAGCAAAAAAAAATTGCTTTATTACTTCCCATGCCCAGCCCACCAACATCTTTGGTTTGGTTAAGCATATTTTTTGCTAACTGATCAATGACGTACTTGTTGAACCTTCTTTAAAACCCCAAAAAAAATCTTCTACAAATACTTTCTAAGGTATTTAGAACTTTTATTGGGGCTTGAAAATGCGGAAGGTAGTAGAGCGGAAGGCTCCCAAGAACGGATTTTGACAGAGTGAATCTACCTCCAATGGAAAGATTTGAGGCTTTCCAAGAAGATAAACAATTAAGGAATAATTTCCAACTTCCTATCCTTGTGAGATTATCACCCACCGGTAGACCCAAATACGAGATAGGCAGAGACGCATGACAAAATTTTATAATTCTAGCCACCCTTTCCACCTTCACTTCACTAACACCTACACCATATAACCGACTTTTATGAAAGTTTACCCGGATCCCCGAAGCATCTTCAAGACTTCAAAACATTTAAAATGTAGACGAGACTTTTAGCATTCGAATCCGACTATTCACCAAGGAACAATGCATCATCCACATACTGTAATAAAGACACATTTGACCTATCTTCCTCTAGATAAACTCCTTTATAAATATTTTTATTTCATGCCTCCTTCATAGATACTTGTAATGCCTCTGCGATAATGATAAGCAATAAAGGAGATAGAGGATCACCTTGCCTTAAACCCTTTTACATCTTGAATTCGCTGGAGGGAGATCCATTTATAAGAACCGAGATTGAGGCTGAAGTAAAGCAACCTCAAATCCAACTCAACCATTTATCACCAAAACCCATTTGAGACATCACATTAAAGAGAAATTCACAATTAACACTATCAAAAGCTTTTTCGAAGTTGACCTTAAAAAGAAGCATCGAGATATCCATATCTTTAGCAAGCTCATTTGCAATAAGAACTTCATCAAGAATCTGCCTCCTAGCATTAAAAGCTGTTTGATTTGGGGAGATAATTTTATGAATGACTTGAGCTAGCCGGTTTGCTAAGATTTTTGATATAACCTTGTTGCCGTAGCCTATAAGGCTTATTGGACGATAGTCAGAAAGGTCAATTGGATCATCATTCTGTAGAATGAGAACAATGAATGATGGATTACACGCTCTCGCGAAATGACCCAAGAGCTCAAAGTGTTTAATACATCTGTAGAAGTTTGCATGGATTAACTCCTAGAAGTTTTTAGTGAAATTAAAATTCAGACCATCCGGCCCTAGAGCTTTTTAATCCGAACTTGCCCAAACAGCCTTTTTAATTTCATAAAAAGAAATATCAGCTTCAAGGGAATCTATATCAGCTTGATGCAAGGACTAAAACAATCGACTCCTAAGTTTGGGACGAACCTGAAGATCTTCCAAGAAACGACTCCTAATTTATTGATGTATATTAAGTTTATAAATAAGGATCCGAGGAGAACACTTTAAATGAGGGGAATACCAAATTTACTGCATTTTAGGAACAAACTAGTAGGTGTAAAATGCAGTCAAAATTTATAGGTGTAAAATGCAGTATTCTGTTGGTAAAATGCAGTGAATCTGGGTGACATGTTTATCGTAAAATGCAGTGAATTCGGCATGCCCCTCCTTCCCCTCATGTGATACCTTCCCCTCAAAACCTTATCCTCAGTTTATTACATTTATAATTTTTTTCAAGCTTTTTTTAGTACTTGTTAGTATTTTATTTCGGCCCACCCAAAACAAAAATGCTAACTACACCAGGCATAACTATATATATATATATATATATAGTCAAAAGTTCAAATGATAACCACAAAAGGTATAGAACTACGAGAACTTTTAAATTATAGGGATTATATATATATATATATATATATATATATATATATATATATATATATATATATATATATATAACTAGTATGGAACTCGTGCGATGCACGACAAATAAAGTAAACCAAAAAGATTAAAACAATAAAGGGAAACATTATTTGGGTATGAATACTTATGTTATGTGCATCGATTTTACTCTTACACCAATAAGATCACTTCCATCCGTGACTAAAATTGATTGAAACCTACTAAGCCACGTCAACTTTTTCAGAAACTGACAAGTCAGAATCTTGCTATCAGTGACATCGTCACACTGATATCGCGTAAAAAGTCACGTTTTTACCACCAATATTTTGGAACTATATTTGGCATTTGGACTCAAATAAACACCCAAATCAATGAGAATCCGTCAAGAAGATCAAAATGAAGATGCACGAGAAAAATCAAGTAAAACGGACGAAAAACGAAGATTCCACGCACATTTGAAGATTCAAGACATCCAAAACAAGATTTAGATACAAAATACCCATCACCAGGATCCATCTTATCCAAGATGTTCGTTTTCAAAATACGAATCCAACAGAAGAAGAATCAACAAAAACGGACGAATAATGAAGATTCTACGTACGCCGGAAGATTCAAACAATTTGCATGAGACATCTAAAGATCAGAGATACATCTCAGGGATTTCTTTTCATCAAAGTCTTCTTTTTTGAAAAACGAATCCAACAAAAAAAGAATCGACGCAAACGGACGTATAACGAAGAAGATACGCACGAATCAAGAAACGAGCGAAAAGAAAGCGGGTGCGGGTGGCTGCCAGCCGCCGCCGGCCACCACCACACCGCCGCCGGCCACCTGGTGGGCGGCGCCGGCCGCCACTCTCCCGTCCATTTCGCGCTTTATTGTCCTTGCCCGTACTCGCTTGGTACATTTGCTAGCACTTTACGCAACTTTAGGGTACACGTGCTAGACCTTTACGCGCTTTAGGGTACATGTGCTAGCACCTTTTGCTAATGTGTTCCCCAAGTTGCTAAAATGCACCGGATTTCACCTATAAATAGGAGTCCTATGGTTCATTTGCAAAATACACCTTCCACATCTTGAAAACACACCATACACCTTACACATCTCATTTCTTTTCATGTAAAATTAGTTGTAGTTCTTCCTTTAGGCTAGTTTAATTAATTAAAATAGCTAATTAATTAACTAAGGAAATTTTTACGGAGGTGCTCCGGGACGCGTTTTAGCTACGAGTTATTTATACTTCTTTCCAGGTTTTAATCTATCTTCCATATTTAGATATGTTTGTTCTTTATTTAATAAATTTAAATATGCATGCTAGAATTGCCATGATTAACTAGATAACTCAATTGTCTGCTATGATAGTCATTTAGGAAGTGTTGAATATGTGATTATATTGTATGTTATGAGACTGCGGATGGATTATATTACAAATAGATATAGGAATTAAATCTTTATCGCTTATCTGCCCAACTCATGTTGTGACTAAAACCTTATCCAAAAATGAACGTAGCTAACTCGTAGGGTATAGGTCACTTAGTTATACTATGTTAGATTGAATCATTGAGCTCGGCATGGCCGGTGTTCTCTAGACCAAAATAGGATCCAAGAGACACGGAATATGGGAATAGAGGTAGATTAAGATTAAATTTATATAGACGATATTCTTGAGACAACTTTCGGAATATCCTCGACTTAAATAATACTTTTGCATGTTTATATTGAACTATTGCTTTGATCGTCTTATTGCATGTTCTTGTTTGATTGTTTCCTTAGGATTATCATTATAGTAAAATACAAAAGACATTAATTATTGTGAAATAATATGACGGCCCCTATTCGACTGTTCTTTGATATAGTACTGGAAACGCTTATGGCGGAGTACAGATGTATGGAAGTCAAGAACAACCGAAGGTAGTTATATTATGAATCGAATAACAAATGTATTACTTAAGTTTCCATTTGTGGTACCACTCATCCCTGTTTTCTTGCATACCTGAGTAATGTTGATAATTCGTACGAATAAGTGATGACATATTATCCGGCCGTTTAGATCAGTTAGTCTAACCTATTCCGGCGAGGGTAAAACCCGTTTATAAGATTGTTTATTCAACAAACTATGCCATGATTCGGACATCTCTGACGACCGAGATTGGGGAATAGGATTAGAGATTAACTATCGGATAATATGGGTATACATTTGAGAGAACTTTCGGTGTGTGCTTTAATATATTCTACAACCCACATGACATTCTATTTGCCTGATTGTGGACACCTTCGCGTTAGCCCGATAGGAGGATTGTAGTAATAGCTCACATTAACTTACAAACTTATTCCCATTAGAACTCTCCATATTTAACAAACTCCTGAACCACTTCATAGTAGACAATCGCTTTAATCGTTGAATGCCCGAAGTAACCTCCACTTTTTAGTTTAGTTTAGTTTAAGTTAGAATAGAAAACCCATAACCAAAACCAACTCTCTTATCCCTAGATAAATACATAAAAGTTTCTAAACACCCTAGTTTCAATTTGTCGCGCTTTGAAGAACGATCCTAGGTCATACTTGTCCTTTGCTAGCCCCTTGATTAGCATAATAGTAACCCTAGGCCCCAGCCTTATAAATTTAAAACCCACTGTTACCTCGCATCACCATTAGAAATTTCAACGACCGGTGCGTGAGGCAACAAGTGTTTGGCACCGCTGCCGGGGAGCATCGGCAACCGATTTTAGGATTTAGTAACCTTTGTGTTTAGCGATCCTTTTGAGAGATCAACATCGATCAAAAGTTACCTTTTTACCTTTAGGATTAGCTTAGTTTTATTTAAAAGCCTGCACTTAAATGTTAGATTATTAGATGCTTTAGTAGAAATGCCTTCGTGTGCTAAATTCTTTAAAGAACTCCTTTCAAACAAAGAAAAACTTAGGCAAATAGTTAGTTTACCCTTGAATGCTGAATGTTCTTTAATTGTACAACATGGTCTCCCACCTAAATTAGGCGACACTGGACGTTTTACTATACCCTGTTTTCTCCAAGGTATTCAAATTAGTAATGCCTTAGCAGACCTGGGTGCTAGTGTTAATCTTATGCCTTATTCCCTCTACAAGAAATTAGGATTAGATGACCTATTACCTACTCGTATGACCATCCAATTAGCTGATAGATCAGTTAAACTCCCTCGAGGAATTGCTGAAGATGTCATGGTCAAAGTCGATAAGTTCGTTTTTCCAGTAGACTTCATTGTCATGGACATTGAGGAAGACGCCCATATCCCGCTTATCCTTGGCAGACCTTTCATAAATACTGCCAAGGCCGTAATCGACGTAAACGAAAAATCTTTAAAATTGAGAGTTGGGAAAGAGGAGGTCACCTTTAATGTCGATCGATTAATGAAGCAACCTCTGGAAGAGGACCTTGGTTTGTGTGATACCATTCAGGATATTTTTGATGAACATCTCCACGAAGTACTAGCATTATCCAGCCACGACCCGATACCCAACACCATAATCACCGTTCGGAAGCTATATAATGAGGACCCTGGGCTGCATTCCGCAATCACTTCGCCAACAACATCCGACGAGCTACTATTTTCCCTGTTTGAAAAGAAATTTCCTCACATCGATGGCAAAACAATTGTTGTTCCATTAGGATGCGGTACACTGATACCTTGGCTAGAAAGAGATAAACCAATATTCAAAGAACCAAACCCATTTCCTTCAATGAAAGAAATCCTAGATTCGTTCAAGGGAATGAGTGTTGAGCCACCATCATTTGAACCGCAACTAAACAACCAACCCGTACAACTATCACTCTCAAACCCTGAAATCACCATAAAACAATCTTCATCCGCTCAATTTCAAGAATTCCAGTTCACCGACGACGGAGGAATCATCCTCACCAGAAATGATGAAGTTTCCTCATCATCAGTCAACAAATATGAACTAAAGACGAACGAATTCTCAAACAAAACCGAGTGGGTTGAAATAGCATCAATCTCCACATCTGAACCCGAGACAGACGAGGCACCATTCCAAGCTGAATATGAGAAACTGAATAGAGACGAGATAGCTAGAATGAAGCCGTCTATTGAAGAACCACCAAACCTGGATTTAAAAGAATTACCACCTCACCTTGAGTATGCTTACCTCCATGGAACATCACAACTCCCAGTGATAATATCAAAAGAGTTAAAACCCGAGGAAAAAGCTCAACTCATAGGTGTTTTGAAATCACACATAAAGGCGATTGCATGGAAAATTTCTGATATCTAAGGAATCAGTCCCAACTATTGCACGCACAAGATCCTCATGGAGAACGATTTCAAACCATCCGTGCAGAGGCAGCAAAAGGGTGAATCCTAAGATTCAGGACGTGGTTAAGCAAGAGGTTATTAAACTCGTGGATGCTAGATTGATTTACCCAATATCCGACTCACCTTAGGTTAGCCCTGTTCAAGTCGTCCCGAAGAAAGGAGGAATGACGGTCATTCCAAACGAAGAAAATGAGCATATTCCAACTCAGACGGTTACCGGTTGGAGGGTTTGCATCGATTACCGGAAGTTAAACGAAGCAACTCGCAAGGATCACTTCCCGCTTCCGTTTATTGACCAAATGCTCGAGAGGCTATCAGGAAACGAATTCTATTGTTTCCTTGATGGGTTCTCCGGATATTTCCAAATCCCGCTCGATCCGAAGGATCAGGAGAAAACAACGTTCACGTGCCCATACGGAACATTTGCGTACCGACAAATGCCGTTTGGATTATGCAACGCACCTGCAACATTTCAGAGATGCATGGTTGCAATTTTCCATGACATGATTGAACAATGCATGGAAGTCTTTATGGACGATTTTTCGGTCTTTGGAGACTCTTTCGCATCATGTCTATCCAACCTTGATAGAATGCTCGCCAAATGTGAAGAATCAAATCTCGTGTTAAATTGGGAAAAATGTCACTTTATGGTGAAGGAAGGAATAGTTTTAAGACATCGGATATCAAAGTCAGGAATCGAAGTAGACAAAGCAAAAGTCGAAACCATTGCCAAACTTCCACCGCCAACCAAAGTTAAGGCCATACGAAGCTTTCTAGGACACGCTGGGTTCTACCGCCGTTTTATCAAGGACTTCTCCAAGATTTCTCGACCTATCACCCACCTTCTGGGAAAAGACATCAAGTTTGTGTTTGATGAGAACTGTATGAAGGCCTTCAACTACCTAAAAAAGGAGCTAACCAATGCAACAATCATGGTCGCTCCAGATTGGAGTCTACTATTTGAGATCATGTGCGACACTAGTGATTTCGCAGTAGGGGTAGTTCTAGGGCAAAGGAAGAATAATCACTTTCGACCAATCTACTACGCTAGCAAAACGCTCACAGACGCTCAAGAGAACTACATAACTACAGAAAAGGAGCTGCTAGCCGTAGTGTTTACCTTTGACAAATTTAGATCCTACCTAATACTGTCCAAAACGATAGTGTACACGGATCACTCAGCTCTAAAATACCTCTTCAAAAAGCAAGACGTAAAGCCCAGATTGTTACGATGGATTCTACTCCTACAAGAATTCGACATAGAGATAAAAGATAAGAAAGGAGCAGAAAATGTCGCCGCAGATCTTTTGAGTCGACTAGAAAATCCGTCAATGGAACAACTTGTAGAAAGAGATATTAAAGATCGATTTCCAGAAGAGCAGTTAATGAGTTTAGGAGAACAAATGCAAGGTTCGCAATTCATAGATGATCCTTGGTTTGCAGACATTGCCAAATTCGTAGTGGGAGGGATCACAAGGAAAGGAATGCCATCATCACGAAGACAGAAATTCTTCCGTGACGTCAAGCATTACTTTTGGGACGATCCATATTTGTTCAAGGTTTGTCCTGACCAAATTATGAGAAGATGCGTCGATGGGAAAGAAGCCGAACACACACTCCACCAAAGCCATCACGAACCCACCGGAGGACATCATGCAGCTAATCTGACAGCAAAGAAAGTTTACGACTCAGGATTCTACTGGCCCACCATTTTCAGAGACGCACAAGACTTGGTGAAACGCTGCAATATTTGCCAAAGGTTTAGAAACATCACAACGCGTAACGAAATGCCATTAACGAATATCCAAGCATGTGAGATATTTGACATATGGGGATTAGACTTCATTGGGCCATTTCCAAAATCCTACGGAAAGGAATACATTCTAGTAGTTGTCGATTACGTATCCAGATGGGTCGAAGCTCAAGCTTTTCCAACAAATGACTCAAGAGTCGTAACCAAGTTCTTAAAACAGTTATTTTGTCGGTTTGGAACCCCTCGAGCGATCATCAGCGATCGAGGCACGCACTTTTGCAATACTTAGTTTATGAAATTATTGCAACAATATGGTGTTACCCATAAGACCTCTACGGCCTATCATCCGCAAACGAATGGGCAAGCAGAAATTACAAACCGGGCACTAAAAAGGATCTTGGAACGAACAGTTGGTCAACACAAGGAAAGATGGGTAGATAAGCTAGACGATGCTTTATGGGCATTCCGGACAGCTTATAAAACGCCATTAGGAACAACCCCCTATAGGCTCGTTTATGGAAAGGCATGTCATCTTCCGATTGAACTCGAATACAAAGCTTACTGGGCACTGAAGAACTGTAGTTTAGATCCTACGATAACGGGAATGCACCGGAGAATGCAACTGAACGAGCTAGCGAAGTTAAGAGATCAAGCTTATGAAAGCTCCTACAAATTCAAAGAGAGAACCAAGCTGCTCCACGATGCGAAGCTCCGCCCCACACGCTTCAATCTAGGTGATAAAGTTCTACTCTTTAACTCCCGATTTAAGAAGTTTTCTTGTAAATTCAAAACACGATGGAGCGGTCCATTCACAATCTCTAAAGTATTCCCTTATGGTGCCATCGAACTCGAGGCCCCGGACGGGAACTTCAAAGTTAACGGTCACCGTTTAAAACACTACGTAGAAGACTTTCCCTCAACCGAGGAAGTCTATAACTACGAATCACCCTAATAGAATAGCAGGTATGAAAGAGTCAAGCTACGAGACTCGATAAACAAAGCGCTCTTGGGAGTCACCCCAAGCGTATCTTATATTTTCAACATTTATTTTTCTTTTACTTTAGTGTTTGATCTAATCCATTCTTATGCAGTACCTCGCCTCATGAAAGGCTAATGAGTATGTTTAGACCATTAACCATTTTGTTTTTTTTCGCAGGATGAGTTCACAGTTAGCAGGAGCACGAGCCCCCAGTCAGGGACGCTCACGTGCCATGCATCACTCCCGGAGTTCATCACCCGGTAGTAGCATGAGGACCGTCAGGGGATCGTAGTCACCGCCCCCTCGATTGGATGAGATCTTGGCAGACTTGGTGGAGGTAAACGTTCAGGAGACATTCCTGTTACGTTCCGTCCATACCAGGTTACCTTCGTCTCGCCAATCAGAGGGACAGACCACAGGGACCTCCAGAGTACCCACCCATCATCATGAGGTGACTACCGCAGACCCTGCTGTCACTTGGTCGATACTGAGAGCCCTCGAGGTCCAGCACACTGCCATCACTGATATCCACACTGCTTTGGGCCTTCCCTCCATACCTGTGTACCCCTTCCAGATGGGACCTGATCCCGCTCCGCACATTCCACCATGGGACCTATTCCCACCATGGAACACGACTGCGCAGGACCACCCCACTCTTACGGACCCACTAGAGGAGGAGATCGCTGCATTAGATGCTTGGATTTAGGATCCAGATGATGGCACTGCATCTCCATTCTATACCATCAAGGAGTCAGCATCTCCTACATCGATCGTTAAAAACACGATCTTTATGGATGATGACTTCACCGATTGGGAGGCGCTCTATGCTGATACGGATTAGCTATCATTAGTTATGTTAGTTATGTTTAGTATAAACGTGTATTGATATTTGTGTTTCCTGAAGGATATTTAATATGCAGAACTCGACGTAGGAATTATGGAACAAGTTTATTTTAATGAGCCTGGTCCAGTTCAAGCAAATTCAAACACTTGAATCTGGTCGATAAATCCAGTGGCAACACATGCAATAAAAGGAAGTATCTCTTCTAACCTTACTTTGCTTGATTAAACACACTAGAATTCTAAGTAAAACTCTAAGTGTGGGATTATGACTCACAAACAGAGAATGACTTAGAAAACCTGTTGAGTCATAATCCCACACTTAGAGTTTTACTTAGAATTTTCAAATTTACTTGAGTCATAATCCCACCTTTTAGGGTACATGTGCTAGCACCTTTTGCTAATGTGTTTCCCAAGTTGCTAAAATGCACCGGATTTCACCTATAAATAGGAGGCCTATGGTTCATTTGCAAGACACACCTTCCACATCTTGAAAACACACCATACACCTTACACATCTCATTTCTTTTCTTGTAAAATTAGTTGTAGTTCTTTCTTTATGCTAGTTTAATTAATTAGAATAGCTAATTAATTAACTAAGGAAGATTTGTACGGAGGTGCTCCGGGATGCGTTTTAGCTACGAGTTATTTGTACTTCTTTCCAGGTTTTAATCTATCTTCCATATTTAGATATGTTTGTTCTTTATTTAATAAATTTAAATATGCATGCTAGAATTGCCATGATTAACTAGATAACTCAATTGTCTGCTATGATAGTCGTTTAGGAAGTGTTGAATATGTTATTATATTGTATGTTATGAGACTGCGGATGGCTTATATTACAAATAGATATAGGAATTAAATCTGTATTGTTTATCTGCTTAACTCATGTTGTGACTAAAACCTTATCCAAAAATGAACGTAGCTAACTCATAGGGTATAGGTCACTTAGTTATACTATGTTAGATTGAATCATTGAGCTCGGCATTGTTGCGTCCCGAAACGGTCGTTCGCGAAGCGGGCACAACAGTGGGGTTGTTTTAAATTTATAGAGCTGGGGATATCCTTAGCTAATACTACTTTCAGCCCTAATTAGGTTACTAGGGTAGTAAGCGGTATGTTGACTCAGGTGTCGTTCTTACACTACAACGGGCATGGGATCTTAGGCGTTCTAATTATCTTTTGTAATCTAGCTAGGGTTTAACTAAAGTTTTGATTTGGTTTGGTTTTATAACTAATCTACGGAAAATAAATGCAGAAAAGGAAAGGATGTTTGTACGGAGGCTCAGAGAACAGTGGATACGAGAGTGTTTACTATGACGCCGGTATATGCTTTGGATAGTAGTTATGGGTGTTAAAGCCACTAGTTATGATGATTAATCCGTTGAGTAACCGGAACTTAAATTAACACGAAGTATTATACCTACGGCAGTTCCTTAGCTTATCCCGCGTATTTAAACGTTATACGAAGTACTGGGTCGTTTTATGGTTTTTCCTTAGCATTGATTCAAATTACCAGTTTGCTCATTGGATACACTATATTATTAATGATGTATAATTATGATCCTATCAGATATCTAACGTAAAGGTCTCTACAATCAGATAAATAATATGTCACATGGATAGCAATTATATAGTGTCAGATACACCGGAAGTTCTCCCAAATGTACTGATCAATTCAATCAACAGTTATTCTCTAATCCTATTCCCCAATCTCTGACAAATGTGTGTCGGTATCATGGCACGAATTGTTGAATAAACAATAATGTGAACAGGAGTTACCCTACGGAATAGGTTGGATTAACTTGTCTAACGGTTTATTGAATTGTTCATCATCAATCATATAAATCACCTTAACTATTACATGCATATCACTCTACTGTATAAACATCAACTTATATCTGAAAACCCTAATCATGCAGTTACATATAGTAATCGGAGGTTCAGTTCTAGCATGCAGCATTCCTAAGGCAACAATCAAACAAGAACATGCAATAGAAAGGCACACAGATAACTATTCCTATTTCATACTGTATCACATAACCAGATAATTGGATCATAAATATCCCGAAAGGTCTCTCAAAGATATTCAATATATGAGCTTGAATCTAACCTATCTCTAATCCTATGCTCCGCATCTCTTATGATATAGTTTCAATCTAGAGAATACAGCCATGTCGAGTTCAAATGCTTCATCATACATAGAATAGGTAGATTACGTACCACTAATAACTGGCCAGGTTTTAGCAGGAAGTTTCTAACCACAGCATAAGTTGGATAGGTAAACAATTGAGATTCAATTCACAAATTCAGATACAGTTTAATACTCACACAGACAGAGTAACAGTATGTTTACAATTGGGATCATTATTTCCACAACGGATTGTGCCCACGACTTTCATAGCTTCCACGTTCCGTACTACACACATTCGTGATGATTCCGCGCTATACAAATGAAAGCCGTATAACGTTACCTCTGTTGTTTCATAATGGTGACATCCCAATTGCATATTAAATCATAACTACTTAAGCATAACCATTATCATAGCAAACACAGATTTGTCTAGCCTAGCATGGCATCTCTAGCAATCAATACAACGTAAACATAATATAAGCAAATCATATTTACGAAATAAAGAAAAGAGATATAAATATAACCTGAATATTTATTACAGACAAATCTTCGTGACCAAAGTCTCGGAGTGACTCCGTACAGACGCTACAACTACCGCTACGCTAACTAGCTGCTCTTTCTATTTCTCCTCTAACTCCTAAGAGTAGTGCTAGAGAGAGAAAATAGAGAGAGAGTGTGTGTGTGAGAGAGAAAGTGAAAATTCTATGAAAGAATTGGTGTGTGAAATGAGGATGGAGAGGTCTCTATTTATAGGCAAGCCATGGATCCAAGAGTACAAGCACACAAGCACACGTACAAGCAAACGAAGCAAGACGGAGGCCGTGTGTGACCAAAAGAGGCCGTGTACGGCCCTATACAGGCCGTGTACGGCCCTGTACAGGCCGTGTACGGCCCTGGGGTGGCCGTGTGCTAGGCCGTGTGATTTTTCTGACTTTTCTCCCATCTTCGGAAGGCCGTATCTTCTCCGTTTTGCGTCCGTTTGACTTGATTCTTTCGCCTACGGCTTCGTAATTCCGTTGCACTTCTAATGATGCCAATTTGGTAGAAATTGGATGTGTGGGGCCCGGGCGTGTCCAGAATACGTTTTGTGGCTTTCGGCTGCGCTGTAATTTGCATAACTTTTTCGTCCTTGATCCGTTTTGAGCAATCCTTATATCCACGTTCTCGTAATCTCCATAGATACAAAATAAGGTAAATGTGAGGTCTTGGTATGGAGTTTACAGTAGATTTAGGGATTGGCTCAATTTGGTGCCCATTTCAGTGTATTTTCAGCCCTTTTCGTATAGTTTTGGAAAGTCCGTCAAGTTTTCACCTATATAACAAAATATGATAAATAATGATGTTTTAAGAATGTTTTTGTTATAAAAGGCCTAAATATGGGGTCAATAATGTAGGTAAAAACGTGACTTTTTACGCTACATCAAATATCCCACACTTAGAGTTTTGCTTGTCCTCAAGCAATTCCGCCTGTCAACTATACCCAGAAACTTTTTCTGAAAAAATGTTTTTACGGGAGTCGTAAATATAAGTAAAAAGTACAAAAATAATCAAATAATCCCTCAGGTGTAACATAGGAGATATGCACACGACGTATCCAACTTTTCAGAATGATCATCTTAGGCATGCTTTCAATTCTCGTGATCTTGGAATATACATGACTGGGCAATTCCTCACCAGGTGGTCACTCAATTCACACAAGTGTATCGGGTTTCCTAATAATCTAGATCAAACGAAATCGCTCATAATACCAGTCATGCAGCATTCATCGTCATAGGCTTGATCGAGAATCGAATCTCCACCACTTAGACAGGGACGGCACTAATTATCCCAGGACATTTGATTGGGTTGTATTTTGGGGGTGAAAAAGGGAAATATTTTGAAAAGGAAAGGTTGGTAGGGTATGGAAGAAAGGACTGATCTTGACTCCAGAAACTCTTAAGGTCGTGAGAAACCTTTATTTGATTGAATCCTATAGAAAGGGGAATCCACCGAGAATTTCTTCTTTTTGGATGATTCTTGAACTTCCTTGGATCTTTTATTCTTTCTTTTTGTATTTTCTTGAGGCATTTTCTTTTCTATTTTTTTTTTCTTTTTCTTTTGCTTTTTTTAGATGCCTCATCCTCTTTTCGCTTTTGCAATTTCTTCAAGATAATTTTAACGGCTCCATGGATGATTCTTTTGGGAGCTTCGGGTGATTTCTTTTGATATTCTTCTTTTGAAGTTCGTCACCAGGAATTTATGACTTGAGGGAGCAATTGCTCGAGTGGGTAAGGACATCCAAATAGCTGTTTCTCACTTCCTCAGAAATTTCCTTTATCAAGACGTTTTGGTGGTGAGTGGAAATGTGGGTTTTTTAGGGGTTTGAAAGAAACGAAAATGCTTAGGCTCAACAGGGTTTTTCTAGGGGATCTTCAACACTAAAAGTGTCGGAAAAGGGTTGGCTTGAAAAGATATGAGAAAAAGGGTTTATTCCTAAAAATGTCCAGGTCATCTAATTGCACCTATGCCACGTATGGCACCTGTCAATATGGTCTCGAAACGCATGTCAGGAGCAAGTTCTAATTCAGAACGCATGCACCGGTCACACACAAGAAACGAAAAGTGAAGCATTAAAAATGAATGCTATTAGGCTCAAGATACCTCACCGCAAGTTTATAGGGTTGTATGTGCCCAGCCATGTGATGCCCCTCTTAGACTTTCATTAAGAAAAAGTTGGAATCTGACGTGATTCTACCTCTTTCTGCTTAACCTTTGAGTTTATTTGAAAATTTTGTAGCCTTACATATATTGTTGACTCAAAATGGTTTTGAAAGTTTAGGGTAAAGTGACGACATATTGGCTTCATGCGAGAACAAGTTGAAAAATTTGAGGATATTTTTGAAAAAATTTAAGCTTATTATACGAAGTAGGGTATATTGCTATCCCACACTTAAAAGTAAACATTGTCCTCAATGTTTTTGCCACTAAGTAGGGAGAATCCCGCACTTAGGGTTTTAATGATTTTATTGAACAATTTTTAGTTTCAAGTATTCTCTAAGAATGTGGTTGCTAATCCCACACTTAGGGTTTGAAATAGGGGTCATGGCAAAAAATTTTATAATGAAAATACTGAAAAGGAACTTCCCTATAAATAGTGGTTACTGGAGTTAGACCAGGTTCGTGCAGAAGTGGTGCAAATGATTTCAGAAGTTTAGGCTCAACCATTCCATACGAAGCTAGTTCTGCAGTAATCACAACCTCATCAGAGTATCACGTCTCAGTAGTCAAAACATAAGTACAGAGTAATAATACGAAATAAAATAAAGATAAAGTAAAGATAAAGTAAACTAATAATAGTCATCTAGCAAGTCATCGCTATCTGGATCAAACTCATCCTCTGCAGTCCTATCATAGACTGGTGCAGTAGCTGGGCTTGAAACATCAAGCATGGCATAAAGCTGCTCACAAAGAACTGGATCCATAGATGCAGAGGTCCCAGAGGCAGCAGGCTCAGCAGCAGGAGTAGTAGGGTGTCCAGTAGATGGTCCAGCAATAGGTCCAACAAAAGATCCAGTAGGAGGGAAGAAAGACCAGGGTGGTCGAGATGGTCCTGGGTCTGGTCCCAACCTGAAAGGTGGTCCCGCAGGTCTCGGCAATCCGGCTACCTCACACAGTGCTGAAAGGATCTGATGATGTGCAGTGAAGGTCTGGAATAAGGCCCAAGTAGCAGCGGGATCATACAGGGTAATGCCATACTCAAGAGTAGGTGGCTGTCTGATCGCTGGAGTAGTCTGTGGTGACACAGGCTGGGCTGCAGGTGATGTGGCCTCCTCCTCATGCTCTAGCTGAACATCTACAAGTCCCTCCTCAGGGATAGCAGGTAAAGCTCTCCTGTGTCTCCTCTGCCTGGGTCTGTGTCGTCTCCTCTGTCTAGGTTGCCTCTCAGCAACATGATCCTTAGTCTCGATCCGAGCGTCCATCCTGAAATAAACATAAAACAGGTAATGCTAAATAGAAAGTGAACAAATGCAGAAAGGACAGATGGAATGCCATCTGAACTTTTCGCACTTGTGTAAATAAGACTTATCTCAGATAAAGCTATTTGATTGTCTGATAAGTCGCAAGCCTGCATATATATTAGATCAGTGATAACAATACTAGATTAAAAATAAACTAAGAAATAAAAAGGACAGGAAAAGTAAGATAAGCTTGGGGTGCCTCCCAAGAGCGCTTTGTTTAAAGAGTCTTTTAGCTCGACTCTTGTACCTTTCTAACTGACTCAGGGTGGTTCGAAGATAAAGACATCCTCACGAATGGGGAAGTCTTCGATGTAATGCTTTAACCGATGACCATTTACCTTAAAATTACCTTCCGGTGATTCGAGTTCGACTGCACCATAAGGGAATACCTTTGAGATTATGAATGGTCCGGTCCACCTGATCTTGAATTTTCCAGAGAACTTTTTGAAGCGCGAATTGAAGAGAAGCACTTTATCTCCTGGTTTGAACCTTGAGAGTTTAAGCTTGGAATCATGAATTCTCTTGGTTCTGTCTTTGTAGTTCAGGGAGCTTTCATATGCTTGATTTCTTAATTCGGCCAATTCATTTAGTTGCATTCTCCGATGGGAACCTGTTATAGAAGTGGGCAGATTGCAGTTCTTCAGCGCCCAGTATGCTTTGTATTCCAACTCCACTGGTAGGTGACATGCCTTGCCATAAACTAGACGATATGGTGTGGTACCTAAAGGTGTTTTGTAAGCAGTTCTGAATGCCCACAGCGCATCGTCTAATTTGTCAGCCCACTTATCCCCATGATTTCCGACTGTTCGCTCCAAGATTCTCTTTAAAGCTCTGTTCGTGATCTCAGCTTGTCCATTTGTTTGTGGATGATAGGCGGTGGACATCTTGTGAGTGACGCCATACTGCTGCATAACCTTGATGAATTGAGTGTTGCAGAAGTGAGTGCCACGATCACTTATGATAGCTCTTGGAGTTCCGAATCGACAGAATAGTTGTTTGAGAAACTTTGTCACTACTCTGGCATCATTTGTCGGGAAAGCTTGCGCTTCGGCCCACCTGGAGACATAATCGACAGCAACTAGGATGTACTCTTTTCCATTAGACTTAGGGAAAGGTCCCATAAAATCTAACCCCCATATATCAAAGATTTCACAAGCCTGGATATTAGTGAGTGGCATTTCGTTCCTTGCTGATACATTGCCTTGTCTTTGGCAAATGTCGCAGCGTTTCACCAGGTCATAAGCGTCTCGATAGATGGTTGGCCAGTAAAAGCCAGAATCATACACCTTTCGTGCTGTTAAGTTAACTGCGTGATGTCCTCCAGTAGGTCCATGGTGGCTTTGTCGAAGGATTTGTTCTGCTTCCTTCCCATCGACGCATCTTCTAATGATCTGATCAGGGCAAACCTTAAAGAGGAAAGGATCGTCCCAATAGTAATTCTTTATATCGCGGAAGAATCTTCGTCTCTGAGATGTCGGCATTCCTTTGGGTATTATATTTCCTACCAGGAAATTAGCATGATCAGCATACCAAGGATCTTTGGATGTGGATCCTTGATGGTATTTGCCGATGTGCATGAGTTGTTCTTCAGGAAACTGGTCTTGAATATCCTTTTCATTAAGCTGCTCTAGTGTAGGATTTTCTAATCGGCTTAGATGATTTGCTGCAACGTTTTCTGCTCCTTTCTTATCTCTGATCTCGATATCGAATTCTTGTAGGAGTAGAATCCATCTTAGCAGTCGAGGCTTTGCATCTGGTTTTTTGAAAAGATACTTCAAGGCTGAATGATCTATATAGACGATAGTTTTGGACAACATAAGATAGGAACGAAATTTATCGAAAGCAAATACTACCGCAAGCAGCTCCTTTTCTGTGGTCGTGTAATTTTCTTGAGCGTCTGTGAGCGTTTTGCTGGCATAGTATATTGGTTGAAAGTGCTTATCCTTCCTCTGTCCCAATACAGCTCCAACCGCGAAATCACTGGCATCGCACATGATCTCAAATGGAAGGCTCCAATCTGGGGCAATCATTATCGGTGCATGTACAAGCTGATCTTTCAAATAGTTGAAAGCTTGGAGACATTCATCTGTAAAGGCAAACGGAGTATCTTTTTCAAGAAGATGAGTCATAGGTCGAGAGATCTTGGAGAAATCCTTGATGAAGCGACGGTAGAATCCGGCGTGACCTAGAAAACTTCGGATGGCTTTAACAGAAGTAGGTGGAGGAAGTTTTGAGATAGTTTCAACTTTAGCTTTGTCAACTTCAATTCCGGCTTTTGATATGCGGTGCCCTAAAACTATTCCTTCTTTTACCATGAAATGGCATTTTTCCCAATTCAGAACGAGGTTTGATTCTTCACATCGGGCAAGCATCCTATCCAAGTTGGAAAGACAAGTAGAGAAGGAATCTCCAAAGACTGAGAAGTCGTCCATGAATACCTCCATGCATTGTTCGATCATGTCATGGAAAATTGCCACCATGCATCGTTGAAATGTAGCAGGTGCATTACATAAGCCAAACGGCATACGTCGGTAAGCGAAAGTTCCATATGGACATGTGAATGTTGTCTTTTCTTGGTCCGTTGGATCGAGAGGAATCTGAAAATATCCGGAGAATCCATCAAGAAAACAGTAGAATTCATTTCCTGATAATCTCTCCAACATCTGATCAATGAACGGTAGAGGGAAGTGATCTTTGCGAGTGGCTTCATTTAGTTTTCGGTAATCAATACACACGCTCCAACCGGTGACGGCTCGTGTTGGAATTAATTCATTGTTTTCGTTAGCGATAACCGTCATTCCTCCTTTCTTTGGGACAACTTGAACTGGGCTGACCCAAGGGGAATCTGAAATAGGGTAAATCAGGCCAGCGTCCAAGAGTTTGATAACTTTTATTAACCACTTCTTGAATCTTCGGGTTGACTCTCCTCTGCCTTTGAATTGATGGTCTGAAGTCGTTTTCCATTAAGATCTTGTGAGTGCAATAGTTCGGACTGATACCTTGAATGTCAGAAATCTTCCAAGCAATTGCCTTCTTATGTGACTTCAAAACTTCAATGAGTTTTGCTTTCTCTTCCGGCTTCAGGTCTTTTGATATGATAACTGGTAAGTGTGAAGGTCCTTCGAGAAAATCATATTTAAGGTGTGAGGGTAGTTCCTTCAGCTCCAATTCTGGTGGTTCTTCTATGGAAGGTTTCATCCTTGCAATTTCGTCTCTTTTAAGCTCGTCGAACTTCGTTTGAAATTCTGAATCTTCTGCAGGGATCTCTGGACTGTCGGCTGATGCTATTTCAACCCATTCTGGTTTATCGGAGAGCTCATCTTTTCTTAGCTCGTATTTTGCTTTTGAAGAGTGAGAGATTGCATTGTCTTCAGTGATTATGGTATTGTTGTTGTCCGTGAATGCAAATCTCTGGAATTGAGCAGAAGAAGATGTGCTGAATGTGAACTATGGATTTGATCTTTCAGATTGTAGATAAGGTGGTTTAAGCATTGACTCCATCTCTTCGAGAGTCTTCAGAATTTGGTCTTTTGAGAGAGATGAATCAGGTACTTCAGGAGTAGGGTTCCTTCTTAAGAGAGTGACAGGTGTGCCAGATCCAAGCGGAGCAGCTGTGATAGAACTGTTAAGCTGATTGCTAGATTTCTTTAAAGGAAATAGTACTTCCTTAGATGCAGTTGGTGGATCCGAGATAGCTGAGCATAAACCTCCATCTTCTTGGCAAAGTCTTCTGGTGGTGATGACCGTGTTTGGAAGAGAGTTATTGCTGCTTACTGCGAGGATCTCTTCCAGGTGTTCTTCAATTATTTCCTGCATAAAATCTACAAGACCAAGGTCTTCTCCCACAGGTTGTTTCATTAGCTTGTCAACATTGAAGGTGACCTCCTCAGTTCCGACTCGAAGTTTTAAAGATTTTTCATTTACGTCAATGACGGCCTTGGCAGTGTTTAGGAAAGGTTTGCCAAGGATGAGTGGAACTTCGGTGTCTTCCTCAATGTCCATGACAACAAAATCCACAGGAAAGACGAATTTATCAACACGTACCATAATATCTTCAGCAATTCCACGAGGGAGTTTAACTGATCTATCGGCTAATTGGATGGTCATATGAGTTGGTAAAAGTTCGCTTAATCCTAATTTCCTATAGAGGGAATACGGCATAAGGTTTACACTAGCTCCTAAGTCGGCTAAGGCGTTACTTATTTGAACATCCTGTAGATAACAAGGTATAGTGAAACGGCCAGTATCTCCTAGCTTTGGGGGTAGTCCTTGTTGCATGATCAAAGAGCACTCTGCATCTAAAGGCAAGTTAACTATTTGTTTAAGTTTTTCTTTATTTGATAAGAGTTCTTTAAAGAATTTGGCACAACTAGGCATCTCAACTAAAGCATCTAAAAGTTTGACATTTAAGTGTAAGCTTTTAAACATCTCTAGATATTTTCCAAACTGGGCTTCTTGTTTCTCTTTCTTAAGCCTACCAGGGAAAGGTATACGTGTAGGAACAATGACTTCTGGGGCTTTAGAAGGTGCTGGCTCAGGAGAAGTGACAGTTGTCTTAACTGGCACTGAGTCAGTGAGAGGTGAAGAAATAGAAGGTTCGTTTGTCGGAATATCTATCGATTTCTCATTCTTAGTCTCTTTTCCTCCTCTAGTGACAACAAGGATATCATCATAATCATAAGATGAATGATGAATAGCTTTGCTAATCGCTTCTTCCCTTTGCTTCTCATCAACTTTTAAAACAACCTTTTTACATTATCCTCCATGTTTTTAACTAAATCGTTTGAAATTCTAAGCAAACTATCAATTTGGTTTTGAAAATCAACAATTTGTTTATTAATATTATTTTGATTAACCATGAAGTTATTGAAAATTTCGGTGTTTAGACGAGAAGTCAAATGAGAGGAAGTAGAGGGTGAAGAAAGAACTAACGATTGAGAAGAAGATCTACTGGTTGGCCTCTGAATGAATGATTTTGAATGATGTGTTTGATCAGAGGTTTCTCCAGTAGTGGCAAGAATATCTTCTTTGAACCTTTGCGTGAGAATAACTTTTGAGGTTTCTTCTCGTGTTTGGGTTTAGAAGGTTCTTGCATGTCCTTGATAACTTTAGAGATTGATTCAATTTGAGCTTTCAAAGTGTCCAAGGCATTAGAAGTACTCCTTTCCTCCGAAGTTGATTCATCTTGCTCCAAGTCATGTTGATGCATCGTCATCGTCTCGATCAACCTCCACGCTTCGTCTGAAGTATGTAGCATGAAGTTTCCGGATGAAGCAGCATCGAGGGTTTGTTGGTGATGAGGATTCAAACTATTGTAGAATGTGCAGACCAAATTCGTTTCAGCAAACTGATGATTCGGACATCTTCCGAGCAAATTCTTAAAGCGTTTCCAAGCAGAGCTTAATGATTCATTATCCTTTTGGAGAAAGTTAGTGATTTCATTCTTAAGCTTGGTTTGTAGGGATGGAGGGAAATATTTAGCCATGAATTTGGTAGCCATCTCCTCCCATGTATGAATCGAATTAGGTTCGAGTTCATAAAACCATGCTTGTGCTCGAGAAGCTAAAGAATAGGGAAACAGGTGAAGTCGAGTAACTTCATTACTGGATCCCGTTTGTTCGAAGGAGTCGGAAAGGTTGATGAATTTATTAAGATGAGAGTTTGGATTTTCAACCGAGAAACCATGAAATTGACACTGAGATTTAATCATTTTAATGAAGTGAGGCTTAATTTCAAGGTTTTCGTCAGCAGATGATACGATTGGTCCTCCTCGTTCCTCTAGCAGTGGCTTGATTGATGAGGCGAGAATGATACGATTCGTCATAACTTGTTGGTAGAAAGTAGAGTTTTGGAAAGGATGGGTTTAAACTATTCTAAGAACGGAAAGGGAAATCTAACCTAAAGACAGGAAAAGTAACTTACGGATGATATTGATCTTCCGAAAGGATCGCTAAAAAACTAAGAAAACTAAAAATACCTAAAATCGGTCGTTGTAGTCCCCGGCAGCGGCGCCAAAAACGTGTTGCGTCCCGAAACGGTCGTTCGCGAAGCGGGCACAACAGTGGGGTTGTTTTAAATTTATAGAGCTGGGGATATCCTAAGCTAATACTACTTTCAGCCCTAATTAGGTTACTAGGGTAGTAAGCGGTATGTTGACTCAGGTGTCGTTCTTACACTACAACGGGCATGGGATCTTAGGCGTTCTAATTATCTTTTGTAATCTAGCTAGGGTTTAACTAAAGTTTTGATTTGGTTTGGTTTTATAACTAATCTACGGAAAATAAATGCAGAAAAGGAAAGGATGTTTGTACGGAGGCTCAGAGAACAGTGGATACGAGAGTGTTTACTATGACGCCGGTATATGCTTTGGATAGTAGTTATGGGTGTTAAAGCCACTAGTTATGATGATTAATCCGTTGAGTAACCGGAACTTAAATTAACACGAAGTATTATACCTACGGCAGTTCCTTAGCTTATCCCGCGTATTTAAACGTTATACGAAGTACTGTGCCGTTTTATGGTTTTTCCTTAGCATTGATTCAAATTACCAGTTTGCTCATTGGATATACTATATTATTAATGATGTATAATTACGATCCTATCAGATATCTAACGTAAAGGTCTCTACAATCAGATAAATAATATGTCACATGGATAGCAATTATATAGTGTCAGATACACCGGAAGTTCTCCCAAATGTACTGATCAATTCAATCAACAGTTATTCTCTAATCCTATTCCCCAATCTCTGACAAATGTGTGTCGGTATCATGGCACGAATTGTTGAATAAACAATAATGTGAACAGGAGTTACCCTACGGAATAGGTTGGATTAACTTGTCTAACGGTTTATTGAATTGTTCATCATCAATCATATAAATCACCTTAACTATTACATGCATATCACTCTACTGTATAAACATCAACTTATATCTGAAAACCCTAATCATGCAGTTACATATAGTAATCGGAGGTTCAGTTCTAGCATGCAGCATTCCTAACGCAACAATCAAACAAGAACATGCAATAGAAAGGCACACAGATAACTATTCCTATTTCATACTGTATCACATAACCAGATAATTGGATCATAAATATCCCGAAAGGTCTCTCAAAGATATTCAATATATGAGCTTGAATCTAACCTATCTCTAATCCTATGCTCCGCATCTCTTATGATATAGTTTCAATCTAGAGAATACAGCCATGTCGAGTTCAAATGCTTCATCATATATAGAATAGGTAGATTACGTACCACTAATAACTGGCCAGGTTTTAGCAGGAAGTTTCTAACCACAGCATAAGTTGGATAGGTAAACAATTGAGATTCAATTCACAAATTCAGATACAGTTTAATACTCACACAGACAGAGTAACAGTATGTTTACAATTGGGATCATTATTTCCACAACGGATTGTGCCCACGACTTTCATAGCTTCCACGTTCCGTACTACACACATTCGTGATGATTCCGGCGCTATACAAATGAAAGCTGTATAACGTTACCTCCATTGTTTCATAATGGTGACATCCCAATTGCATATTAAATCATAACTACTTAAGCATAACCATTATCATAGCAAACACAGATTTGTCTAGCCTAGCAAGGCATCTCTAGCAATCAATACAACGTAAACATAATATAAGCAAATCATATTTACGAAATAAAGAAAAGAGATATAAATATAACCTGAATATTTATTACAGACAAATCTTCATGACCAAAGTCTCGGAGTGACTCCGTACAGACGCTACAACTACCGCTACGCTAACTAGCTGCTCTTTCTATTTCTCCTCTAACTCCTAAGAGTAGTGCTAGAGAGAGAAAGTAGAGAGAGAGAGAGTGTGTGTGAGAGAGAAAGTGAAAATTCTATGAAAGAATTGGTGTGTGAAATGAGGATGGAGAGGTCTCTATTTATAGGCAAGCCATGGATCCAAGAGTACAAGCACACAAGCACACGTACAAGCAAACGAAGCAAGACGGAGGTCGTGTGTGACCAAAAGAGGCCATGTACGGCCCTATACAGGCCGTGTACGGCTCTGTACAGGCCGTGTACGGCTCTGTACAGGCCGTGTACGGCCCTGTATAGGCCGTGTACGGCCCTGGGGTGGCCGTGTGCTAGGCCGTGTGATTTTTCTGACTTTTCTCGCATCTTCGGAAGGCCGTATCTTCTCCGTTTTGCGTCCGTTTAACTTGATTCTTTCGCCTACGGCTTCGTAATTCCGTTACGCTTCTAATGATGCCAATTTGGTAGAAATTGGATGTGTGGGGCCTGGGCGTGTCCAGAATACGTTTTGTGGCTTTCGGCTGCGCTGTAATTTGCATAACTTTTTCGTCCTTGATCCGTTTTGAGCAATCCTTATATCCACGTTCTCGTAATCTCCATAGCTACAAAATAAAGTAAATGTGAGGTCTTGGTATGGAGTTTACAGTAGATTTAGGGATTGGCTCAATTTGGTGCCCATTTCAGTGTATTTTCAGCCCTTTTCGTATAGTTTTGGAAAGTCCGTCAAGTTTTCACCTTTATAACAAAATATGATAAATAATGATGTTTTAAGAATGTTTTTGTTATAAAAGGCCTAAATATGGGGTCAATAATGTAGGTAAAAACGTGACTTTTTACGCTACATCAGGCATGGTCGGTGTTCTCTAGACCAAAATAGGATCCAAGAGACACGGAATATGAGAATAGAGGTAGATTAAGATTAAATTCATATAGACGATATTCTTGAGACAACTTTCGGAATATCCTCGACTTAAATAATACTTTTGCATGTTTATATTGAACTATTGCTTTGATCGTCTTATTGCATGTTCTTGTTTGATTGTTGCCTTAGGATTATCACAATAGTAAAATACAAAAGACATTAATTATCGTGAAATAATATGACGGCCCCTATTCGACTGTTCTTTGATATAGTACTGGAAACGCTTATGGCGGAGTACAAATGTATGGAAGTCAAGAACGACCGAAGGTAGTTATATTATGAATCGAATAACAAACGTATTACTTAAGTTTCCATTTGTGGTACCACTCATCCCTGTTTTCTTGCATACCTGAGTAATGTTGATAATTCGTACGAATAAGTGATGACATATTATCCGGCCGTTTAGATCAGTTAGTCCAACCTATTCCGGCGAGGGTAAAACCCGTTTACAAGATTGTTTATTCAACAAACTATGTCATGATTCGGACATCTCTGATGACCGAGATTGGGGAATAGGATTAGAGATTAACTGTCGGATAATATGGTTATACATTTGAGAGAACTTTCGATGTGTGCTTTAATATATTCTACAACCCACGTGACATTCTATTTGCCTGATTGTGGACACCTCCACGTTAGCCCGATAGGAGGATTGTAGTACTAGCTCACATTAACTTACGAACTTATTCCCATTAAAACTCTCCATATTTAACAAACTCATGAACCACTTCATAGTAGACAATCTCTTTAATCGTTGAATGCCCGAAGTAACCTCCACTTTTTAGTTTAGTTTAGTTTAAGTTAGAATAGAAAACCCAAAACCAAAACCAACTCTCTTATCCCTAGCTAAATACATAAAAGTTTCTAAACACCCTAGTTTCAATTTGTCGCACTTTGAAGAACGATCCTAGGTCATACTTGTCCTTTGCTAGCCCCTTGATTAGCATAATAGTAACCCTAGGCCCCAGCCTTATAAATTTAAAACCCACTGTTACCTCGCATCACCATTAGAAATTTCAACGACCGGTGCGTGAGGTAACACACACACAAAATAAGAAAAATGAAAAAAAAAACTGACGCGCCATCAGTGTCGGTTCCGTAGGTATTAACCGACGGAAAGCGACGATGATTGATAGGAGTGCTCTAACTATCCAAACATAATGTATTTTTTTGAATAACCAAGTAAAAAAGAAGAAAGAATATAATGATAATTTATAAAAGCTTCGATAGCACATTACAATGCTACATTCTAAATAAATGAAAATAACTGAAATAATAAACAATCACAACATATGTTGGTTAGATTTGCTTAAACCATAAGAATCAATGATAGTGTGAAGAGAAAAGTACAAATTGCTTTGTAACGCTTGTCTTTATTACAAGTACAATTTTTAAAAAAGTTATGACCACTTCATTGTCTTCAACATATATATGTTGTTGATTATTTATCTTTTAAATCCACTCTTTCAACTTCACCATGCAAAAATTATTCATTTTAAGAGTATCAATGTATATAACCATTTATACAGATTCATATAAATAAGCAAAAGCAACTGATTAATCTATTGTCAATTTCTCATCATATTTGCATCTGGCTCTGAAGTCAGAGGCTCTAATAGAATACATATATATATATATAAACTAGTGTGAGACTCCATGTGATGGACGGCTTCGGAATCAAACCTAGATGAAGTGTTTCACTTGAAATGATTGTTATTTTAATGTTGCATAGACGTTGTTAACAGTGGAATGAGGTAACGTAAGTTTCTGAACGTTATCTAGTCATTAAGAAAATATTAAAAATGCTTGAATGCATAACTTGTTAAACAACTTATTGTCGCACCCCCAAATTATGATGCGGAAGCGGTTCGGGTCGGGGCGCGACCAAATATGGTAATCATAACACAAAGATATAATGAAAGACCACTATATACGTCGTTTTACGTTTGTATTGATTAAACCAAAGTTACATCAAAAGTATAGTTTACATTAGCTCAGTTTCTGAATTGAGAGATTTACATTACATAATTACTTTATACAAAATATAATAATGCAATTAAATCTCTGATTGATTGAATGCTGACTCAAGATAATGAATCCTGATGGGCAGTCCAACCTACTGCTGAGTACCTGTGATACATGCTAAAACTGGTCAGCTAAAAGCTGGTGAGCTCACAGGTTTGAATGTCAAAACATATTGTATGAACCGCAAGATTTTAATTGTATTTAAGTTGCAACGGCAAAATAAAAGAGAGTATACAGCCATGAGCACATAGTCTGAGCTTAACTTGAGTTGTCAGATCCACATTTAAGGATTCCGATCGAGGTGCCTCCTATGAGTGCCTAATCTACACTTGCCTGAAGAAATATTAATGCGTCCGTTTACCCTGTTAATGCGTGCTAACCCGAACGAGGATTGTCAATCCTATATGGTACCATACACTAATATTCACGCTACAGTAGTATTACCAAACTATGTTGTGGAGGACTTTAAAATGATTAGTTGTGAAAACTCATGTAGTATCAGTTTAGTTTCGTACTTGCGTTCATATTGTAAATAAATCGAGCAATATATCACACTCCTGAGAAAACAGTAAAAGAGGGGCCATGAGACTCACCTGAGTCTTGAGTGTTTATCTAAATAAACGTGAGTTGATTAGTCAAGAAGTGATATCAGAAGACTTGCAACCTGTGGGCGTCCAATACGCGCGATGGTTATAAACGTGAGTAGGTATCTTAAAAGTTACCTTTGTAGTTGTTCGTTCAACTAGAATGTCCAAATGACTACGGTTTGGTTGATTTATTTGAGTTTTGAAAACGTGTACGGCCCGTTGGTGATTGTTTGTAATAATAATTCTAAAGTATTATTAATATGATGTTGAAGTGTTATACTTATAAAGTATTTACAACTTTAGGTGACGGGGGTTCGGGGGTAGCGCCCCTGGTTAGCAGGGTTCCAAGGGTGGCAACCCCTGGCGGTGTCCAAGGGGCAGAGCCCCTGGCTGGGGTCGAGATGCCAGGTTAGCTCTAAAATTTTTTATTTCTACTATGTTGTTGTGGTGAAAAACGCATTTGAAATCTGAATTCGGTCATCGTTAAGTGATAAAATTTCAGGTCTTGACACTTGGTAAAAACTGAGTTTTCTTGGTTCTGTTTTAAGCGACACTGGGTGCGACATAAGGTGTGGTGTCGCAGGTCAAGGGTTGCGACATTGATCTTTGCGTCGCTAAGTGCGACATCCGCAATTTAATGCGACGTTAGGTGTTGTGTCACTATATGCGACGTTGTTCGTTCTTGCGACGTAGGGGTCTGTGTCGCTATGTGCGACGTTAGCAATTTAATGCGACATTGAGGCTGATGTCGCACCAAGCGACATCGCGATATGTTTTGCGACGTTGTGGCTGATGTCGTACATCAGAGTCTGATTGGACTCCGGTGGCCGGAAACGTGGCCGGACTACTTTGGTTTGGTTTGAAACTTTTACCCAACCCTTATTTGGACATTATAAGCTTAGATAAACAACATTCATGAAGAATCAATAAAATCTAAGAGCTTTCGAGAATTGTCGAATACTTACGAATCGTCGCGAGAGAAATCCGAAAAGATAAAATCGTAGCTCTCGTTGCCGTGGTCGTTTTTCTTCAAATGTGTCCGGTGATTGGAGGTGTTTTGGTGGTAGTTTTATGGTAATTTGTGGTGGTGGTGGTTTTAAGTGGTAGTGTTGGGGAAAAGAGAGGGAGAGAGAGTTAGATTTGTGTGTGTGTGTTGTGAATGAAACAAAAATGAGGTGAGGGGGTGATGACCCTCACCTAGGACCGGTTTTGGGTGGGGTCACCAAAGTGTGCCTCACCAATTTTTCGTTCCCTGTAATTGCGCTCCGTACGGTGTTCGTTTTCCCGGTCGTTTAAACGTTTAATTAATATTACACACGTTTAAATGTGTGTTTTAAAATACGAATAATTATCCGATATTTTGTTGAAGTATTTCATCAAATACTTTGAAATTGAGTTATAAAATATAACTTAGGTTCATTTCGATTAATTGCGCGTTCGTTTATTTTTGTCGTGTAAACGTTACTTATACGATACGAAATAATTATGAAATATTATCAAAATAATATTTATGATAAAATAGTGTTATTAAATAACGTTATATTATTTAATGAATTTGTTCACCAACGTCCGTATTAATTGTATCGAATTACATTCGATTTGAAATGTGTACGATTTAAATCAAATCGCATAGAGATATATATTCAACAATATATATAATGATAAATTAATTAGCCTAATCTAGGAACTAATTACATGTATTAGAGGGGATTAGGTACTATTCACTAGTCCTAATTTGGCGGGTGTCACACATATAAATTCAATAAGTAATATAGACATTAAACATAAAAAAAATTTATGAATAGATAGTGACACTAATATATAAAAATGCATGGTTGATAGTCTCTCAAACAATTCTAATCGAGATATAATCCATACCTTGAATGATTTGACATCAATTGTTGAACAACTCGGCTATTGACATAACTGCAAAAGCATGTGTGTTTAGTCTCAAATTAAAAGAGGGTGAAAACTTACAAGATCTAAATGAAAAAGTTATTACTTGTATTCATTTAGATTTGTATAGCAAACATAAAATAACTTCGTATGTTGCCATCATTGTAAAGACAGAATTAAGATTACATATGTATCTTGAAGGCAAAAGTTATTTGCAGCAGATCATAACATCGTATACATTGATACTTTTAATTTTTTCAGCCTAGACATTAAATTAGCATGCACTTGTGCTCGTTAGTCGTCACTAATTTTAACTACCCACTTAAACAAACATAATTATAAATATAAAAAAAGGGTTTATATTTTGGCTATGTATCAATTTCCTATAAAATTGACTCAACAACATTGATCTATATTGTATATGTAAATACTCGATGTTAAAATAGGGGGAATATTTCTATGAAGAGGTAAAAAAAAACAAGAAGAAGAAGAACATGCTACAAGAAATAAATAAATAGAAATAAGAAGAGCTGATGATATAGAAATACTGAATCGTAAATAGAGTTCAGGTTCAATTCCATAGATAATCTAGGGAGGATTGTCTACAATTCTTAAAATTCTTAGTCATCTATTTGATATTTCGAAAATGGGTTGGTTGAACTTGAAAATTCACTCATTAAAATTGAATAAGTAAACAATTAAATTGGATTCGGTTGGATGGTACTAATAAGATAATTGTGTGCTAACTTCTATTTCTTATTGAATTAACCGACCAACTTGTCATTGGACATTTATTTTGAATGCGATAATTTCAGTTAATGATTTTGTTAGGATTATAAGTTCGTACAGTTATAGATTTTTGGTTTATATTTCAAGTAGATGTGATGCTGTATTAATAAACTTTTTAAAAAAACAAAAAAACAAAACTTTTGTATTCAAGTTTGGATGGTACAATAAAAACCACTCCTACAAGTATGCCCCTGGTTTAATTTGTAAATACTTTTTCCTTTGTAGGGTAGTCCCTTACTCCCTTTATCCTAAAAAAAATAAAAAATAATGGATGCTATTAGTTATAACTCATCAATACATGGGTGTTTGACTGATATAATATTAAGTTATAAACTTAGGGTAAGGTTCAAATGAGTACAACAATTTTGGGTGAGAATGAGGGAACCAATAGAAATCTGATACGTGTCATTTTACTCTCTCTCCTCCACATTTTTAAAAATTAAATCTCTCAAACGGTAAGTCGAAAAATTATAAAAATTGCACCATAAAAATCAGCGTTTTATTCTCTTCGATTAGAGATGTGACAAGGTATACTTTCGACGAACTTTTTTTTTTTCATTTTTTGATGGGTTTTAAAAACGAGTAACACATGTGTTAGAAGCTGGTAACATATGTATTACCAACAACTAACACATGTGTTACCAGCAACTAACATATGTGTTACTAATTTTGTAAAACAAAAAAAAAAAAATAGTCGAAAGTATACTTTGTGAGATGGCAAATCGAAGAGAGAAAAATGAGAAGGCTAATTTTCGTGAGAACGTGAGAAACACTTCAAAATTATTTTTTAACTATTCGAAACACATTTTCCTATAAAACTTTTTCAATGATTATTATTAAGATAACTTTTGGAAGCTATGATATAAATAAAAATAAAAAATATTAACTTTTTTTTAAATATTTTTTTTACAGTCGTTACTGTTATGATTATTTAAGATAATCACAAAATATAATATGATAATCACATGTGATTATTCTTTAATATAATGTGATTAGCATGTATTCGAGATAATCACAAAATATGACATGATAATCACATATTATTCATGTGATTATCAAGTTATAAAATGTGATTATTATGAATAATTTTTTTTTTTAAAAAATAATAAAACGTCAAAAAGATTTTCATTTGAAAAATGGCTTCTAAAAGTTATTTGAAAAAAAGCTACGTAGAAAATTTTGTAAAATAACGTGTTTCGGATAATTAAAAAGTGATTTTAAAGTGTTTCTCACGTTCTCACGAAAATTTGTCTTCTCATTTGAACCTGGAACTATATATATATATATATATATATATATATATATATATATATATATATATATATATATATATATATATATATATATATATATATATTTTACATTTGACACAAATAATTTTAACAACCCCAACAAGTATGTTTCGTATTTAGAGCTTCCCTCTAAATGTGGCGCCCGCGCGCGCACACACACATCCTGACTGAACTAATTACTCTATGAATTTATGTTGTATACTTGGTGTAATGCTAGAAGTAAATCGAATTTTAGTTAGGTAGATTGGTTACATAGTCCTTTGCTTAGTATGTTGTAATTTTGGTACTAGCTTCTTGCTAAAGTGGTGTTAATAAATTTCGCTGTTAAAAAAAAAAAATACTCTATGAATTTTAAATATAATCAAAAATTACGAATTTGGTTGACAAGGGCATTAAAAAATCACAAACATGACAAATTCACACAAAAATTATATCAGATCATTGCAATTAATAATACCGTAGCCAAATAATGTTAAATACATTAACATTTGCAATTCTAAACTACATAATTAGTTACTATTGTATTTACACAATAAAATTACAACAGAAAATTAGCAGCTGCTTAGTTAGTTAACTTCTTGATTAATGCAGAGTAATAAAAAGGCTGGAACTATATAGTGATGGTTGATTCAAGTCCATTAATTTATGGGTCCAAGACAAAGTTCAAGACTTAAGTCCAAAACACAAAAGTCCCAAAACTAAACTTCTTTGTACATATCCAAACGTACTAGAATAAATCTCTATACAGATGCATACAATCAAGATGTTATACATACATTAATATATATAAATTTTTTTAAAAAAAAAACTAATATATATAATATTGGGGCGGTTCGGTTAATAGTGGGTCGGTTAGGGGCATTAACCGTAACCGAACCATAATATTCGGTTAACCAAAATATAAATAACCGAACCGTCGGTTAACATAGTGGGTCGGTTATTTTGGTTCGGTTAATCGGTTATTTTGGTTACGGTTCGGTTAATCAGTTTTTGTGCTCACCCCTAGACAAGGCAGTCCTGGAACGGCTTAACATTCTGAACCCAAGTATGTGTGTCACCAATACAAGTTACAACTGCAACACTATAATCGTTTAAATTAAATATTTTGTGAAGCTTTAATTTAAAGATGATGGTCTTAAAAGTCTAGAGTCTAGACCACATTTTGCTGGTCCAAAACTATTTATTATTTTGGTGATGTTGATGTATAGATATATCACTTTATAAGATGTACGTTACTATTATGATATTTGCTATCTTTGAGTGTTGTTTTGGTAGCTTTAGTACTACGTTGTTATTATAAAATTACTAAAATTATTTATTATTATTGTTAGTGATCATGGCCATCAACATTGACATTATTTTTATAATAAAGACTATTATTGTCACTATGAATACCTATATCTTCTACTTGAAGAGATACAGGATGAAAAATACATGTTTTTATAAGGATTTTATACATAAAAAAAATACAAAAAGGGTGAAGTTGTAAGGGGTAGCTGCGTTTTGACGGGAAGAAATGACAGACATTCTCAATCGTAAAGTTCTCTTATCAACGGTTGAATATCATCTATCGCTCGTTCCTCTCAAAATGCAACTGCGCCTTTAATCCTATGCCAGATAAAAATATCTTACATTATTCTAGATGCCATAAGGAAAAAACACTAAAGAATGGGACATAAAGTCCAACAACAAATAGGGATTGAAGCTGATGGGTAAACGGAGACTAATGGAACCATAGGGTGACCAACTAATAATGTTATGACCATTATAAACGGAGACGTCAGTTTGGAATCTACGCGCGTTGGTTCAACCATTAAAAACTATTTTTCTCAATTTATCATGGACATTGTGGAGGTTCGATCGTGCTCCATTGAAATTACTAAATTTACTAAATTTATATATTATTATTGTTAGTCATCATAGCCATCGACATTGACATTATTATTATTATTACTATTATTGTCACTATGAATACCTATATCTTCTACTTAAGAGATACGGGATGAAAAATTACATGTTTTTTTAAGGATTTTATATATAAAAAAAAATACGAAAAGGGTGAAATCGTAAGGGGTAGCTGCGTTTTGACGGGAAGAAGTAACAAACGATCTCAACCGGAAAGTTCTCTGATCAACGGTTGAATATCATCTATCGCTAGTTCCTCTCAAAATGCAACTGCGCCTTTAATTCCATACCATATAAAAATATCTTACATTATTCTAGATGCTATAAGGAAAAAACACTAAAGAATGAGACATAAACTCCAACAACAAATAGGGATTGAAGCTGGTTAAACGGAGACTAATGGAACCATAGGGTGACCAACTAATAATGTTATGACCACCATAAACGGAGACGTCAGTTTGGAATCATCTACGCGCGTCGGTTCAACTGAAATTAAAAACTATTTTTCCTAATTTACCGTGGACATCGTGGGGGTTCGATCGTGCTCCATTGAAATTACTAAAATTAATAAATTTATTTATTATTATTGTTAGTCATCATAGCCATAAACATTGACATTATTATTAGGGCTGTTCACAGTTCGGATAAAACCGAATTATCCAATTGGATAACTCGGATCGGACCATATGGTTTGGATAATTGGATTTTTGAATCGGTTCGGATCAAAACCAAACTTATTATTTTGGATCACGGATTGGTTTTGGTTTGTAAATTACAAACCGGATTATCCAAAAAAACCAAATAACAAATAAATATATATTTTTCAAACATTATATATATAGATGAACATACAAAATAGTTTACTAAATTATTAATATTTTATAAATATCCAAATAAAATAGGTAGTTTATAGTTTACAAAATTGTTTACATACATATGTAGGTAATTTATAATTTCGTTTTGCATTTTACTATTATATTATACACATGTATATGTATTAAGAGATGCAAATGAGAACCATTTATTTTGTATAATTATATTATGATAGTAGATATTGAATATATTTATGTATGTGTTTGGATATCCAAAAACCAAACCGATCCATCCAAATAATAATTCGGATGGATTGGTTCGGTTTTCGAATTTGTTTGGACGGATCGGATTCGTATTTTCAAAACCATAATCCATTAATTGGATTTATGTATACGGATCGGTTTTAAACCGATCCATCCATTTGAACACCCCTAATTATTATTACTATTATTGTCACTATGAATACCTATATCTTCTACTTGAGGAGATACGGGATGAAAAATTACAAGTTTTTTTAAGGATTTTATATAAAAAAAATATATATGAAAGGGTGTAATTGTAAGGGGTAGCTGCGTTTTGACGGGAAGAAGTGACGGACGATCTCAACTGTAAAGTTCTCGGATCGACGGCTAAATATCATCTACCACTCAGTCCCCTAAAATGTAACTCCCCCTTTAATCTCATACCATATAAAAATATCTTACATTATTCTAAATGCCATAAGAAAAAAAAACACTAATGAAATGTGACATAAAGTCGAACAACAAATAGGGATAGAAGCAGGGTAAACGGAGACTAATGAAAATATATGGTGACCAACTAATAATGTCAAAACCACTCTCAACAGAGCTGTCAGTTTGGAACCGACACGTGTCGGTCCAACCAACGCCATTGGCACCAAGCCGTCAGCTTGGCGAAGAGAAAAACGACGAGATGTGGGCCCAAAGGAAATTAAAAACTATTTTTCTTGTTTTACCTTTACACAAATATATATATATATATATAGGGATTTGCTAATGTGTGCCCCAGTGGCACACGTTAAGCTGCAATTAATGAACCCACAATTTCCTTATATATCATAATTTGTAATTAATATATGTATAAAAAAGGTAAGAATTGGATTGAATTAATGAGTATTAAATGCAAATTCTGATATTTAAGGAAATTACGAGTTCATTAAATGCTCCTTAACGTGTGCCACAGGGGCACACGTTAGCAAATATATATATATATATATATATATATATATATATATATATATATATATATATATATATATATATATATTGGAATAATCCAGAGGGAAGTGCATTTTTTGGGGAAGGGGGAAAGCGTTAGTATGCATCAGGAAGCAAGTTACCTTCACCCATACAAATCTCGAAAAAAACAAACTGAAATTTAGTAAATGTTAATCAGAATCGATGCTATGAATGTTAAGCTTACTTGATAAATTCTTTCTTCAAGTTATAGCATCGATTTATGAATATTAGATTCAAATCCGTTAATATGCATCGCGGTGCATATTAGTTAGTATGCATTGTGATGCATATTAACAATAAAAATATCTTTCAAATAATGTGAAGTTTTAATATGCATCGCGATGCATATTAGTTAATATGCATCACACTACATATTAACAATTTATTAAATAAATATTCATCAATTAATGTTATGACATAAAAATGAAATTCATTCGTTAAAATATTCTTTATAGCATCGATTTTGATTACTATTTACCTATAAAAAATAATTTTTTGTTGACGTTTTGATTGATAATTGTAATATGCTTCTTGATGCATACTAACACTTCCCCCTTCCCCCCAAAAAGGCACTTCCCTCTTGATCACTACCCTACATATATATATATATAGTGGGAGGATCCAGGGGGAAGCACTTTTTTTTGGGGGAAGTAGGGAAGTGTAATATTCATCACGGAGCATCTTAACTTCGTCAATACATTTGTCGAAAATTAAAAAGTGAAAATTAATTAATGTTGATCAAAATGGATGCTATGAATGTTAAGCTTCCATGATAAATTCTTTTTGTAGGCTATAACTGTAACATCCTCTCTTCGGGTCTGGTAATTTCTAATTTTAAATTGATTTATTTAATATTGTTAGAAATTATCTGATATTAATTGTTTATTGTGAAACTTAGGTGAATAAGTCTCAGGACTTATTGTGAATAGTAAATTATTGCGTGATTTAATTTACTATAGTTGACGGTAGTATAAAATAAGTTTCTCGCAAATGGTTTTTAGGTTCCAGGCAATATATTAAAAGGGGACAAGTTTTAAGTGGATACGGAGTCGGTGTAAAATCTGGACCGACTTACTTTAGGAAAGTTATTTTCTTCCTTAAACCAAACCCTACCACAAACCTAAGAACAAGAACTCAAACCAAACCTTGAAACAAGGGGAGCTGTGAATTTGATTTCCCATCAATTAACTTTGATCATCACACTCTTGTCATCCTAAGTGGTAAGTTTTAATTATGCCTAACTTATAGCTTGATTGAATTGATAGAAATCATAGGAGTTATGGTGATTAGATGATATATGATCATAATTGATGCTAGAAACCGATTGATGTTCATAATATGCAATTTTGATGTTTTGTTCTTGAGTTAGAAGATTAGAGCTCAAGTTTGGGGGTTATGCAATTAGTGTGAAATTGGTATGGATTTAGATATAGAAGTTGAACTATATGATGTTATATGTTTATAATTGATGTTACCTTGTGTTAAAACTCTTGCAATATCGAATTTGTGACTGAAGTTGTAGTTATTTTAAGTTTGAATTCGTATTTGGGGTATGCTGTGTTTCGTTGCTGATGCTGCTGTAAATGAAGAACAAGCCGGCGGCTTAAGCCCACCAGCCGGCGGGTTCTCTGTTTGGGTTGGAGAGCCGGCGGGTCAAGTACCCAAGCCGGTGGGTTGTAACCCAAACCCGGCTGTATAACACCCCTCATTTCAATACAATATTTAAGTGTATTTTACATCGGAAGCGTATATCAAATCACATTACTTATTAGGGATATAATTAAACTTACAATATTTCAAAACATATTATAATCAACTGGGTGTTATATAAAATTCAAAACATAACTTTTGGTTATCAAACCAATATCAGAGTTTACATCTGGTCAAACATTTCATCCAGTCAACAATCTTCTTGCCCACCCATTGTATTTACACAATAACCTGCAAGAAGTGGGGTGGTGGGGTTAGCATAACGCTAAGTGAAGGAATCAATAAGCACAGTCCAACTTAGCATAACAACTTTGTTTACATCAAAGCATCGTATCATATAATATCACAGAGTTTCTAGAGTTCTTAGGGAAACCTTCGGCTAAGAACATACAATTCTATTTCAATGAGATAACATCTCAATACAATAACATAAAATGAGGATCGGTGGCTCCGGAGGTATCATAATACCCGGGGATTCCCCCAGAACACTTAACGTCAATCCGTATGGCCAATACAGAATAGACCGATAACTTGGTACTAATCACATACGACCTAATTTCCTGTTAACGAGAAGTACAAGGAAATTCATGTCGTATTACAATAGTATCCAAATCCAACTATCGCGTTGACCTCAAGTCCGATGCCCGAAGGCCAAATATAACATGTGACCACATATTCAATCATGTCAACATATCAGACTAAATAGTCTATCAACAGTATTATTACTAACAACCATAATCATAATGGAAACTGAACACAGTAATAATACGTTACTCGTTGTAACCAAACCTGTTACAACTAAATCATACTGAGGTTATAGATCCACTCACCGATAACCTCAGTCTCACTCAGTAGTCTAATGTCACTGAGTCTTCGGTTAATCTGAAATACCACAAAACACACAAGTTAGTAACTTGTTCCATAATCATCATTCTAGCATATTTATTAAATCATGTAATCCCTGAAGTCTAGACAAACAAAAGTTCAATCAGAAATAAAATCCAAAAATTCCGAAATGACGTTTTAAAACTGAAAAATGCCATTTTCGACCCCTAGATGACCCCGAATGGCCAAAAACTGCCTAGGCTATAACATATAGCTTTGATCATTGGGCCGTTTCCGAGTGGACATGCGAATTTCAGCTTAATCCGAATTAATGAAATTTTGTTACAAAAAAGAGGTCTCTAAAGTGCAATTAAACACTTATGCACTTTTGAAATTTGCGAAACATAAACTTTTAAAATTCTCGATTCGCAGTTATCTCAACTCGCAGGTCAACTCGGTTCGCAGAAACTCGACTCGCAACGAATTAACTCGACTCGCAGAGTCATCTCAACTCGCTTAGCGAGACTCAACTCGCTTCGCGAGAACTCAGCTCGCCTCGTTGGACGAACTGGGTTTCGAGGTTTTCGCTGCTGCTACTGATTTTCGAACCAAAACTCCAAAATTTCAGTTTCTAAGGTTTCTAACAGTTTACTAACTTCACAGAAACATCATATAGCTCAAAACCGAGCTTCAATTTCACTTCTAACTCAATAACCCATATAATCAACTCTTAAAACAAACTCACTTGATTATGAAAGAAAGATAATCAGATAGAGATGATGATGGTTCTGATATTATGAATTCGAAATCACAGAACGAATTTGGTTATAAAATTTGATATGGTTCCATTGAGTTTGCCAATTTTTTTCAAGAATAGGGAATGAAAGAAAGTTTGAGAACTTATGGGTTTTCAAAGTCAGTTCACAAACCGACTCACATATTTAAGTGGTATAATCTTATACCCGTTCTAAATCTATTGTCTGGAACCCGAAAACCATTTGCGAGTCCAAACATTTTATTGTACCGACAGCTTTATTAATTTAAAACAATTAATAATTTACTTGTCACATTGAAATATTTGACTCCTATTCCAATTAATTTCAACTAGTTCAAACAATATTATTTCCAAACACATTAAATAATAATTTAAAATTCTAGGAAATAATATAAAACAACTAGGTCCATTTTGAGGATGTTACAGGCTGCTACGTGATAAATACGACGGCTAAAATAGGCTTTAAAACGTGACTTAGTTCTGGTACCTCAAAACATGTTGTACCCGGCGGCTAGATAGGGTGAGCCGGCGGATTGGCTGTTGAAGCCAGCGGGTCCCTGACCCTAGCCGGCGGCTTGTTTGGCTTGCCTAGCATCTCACTTTTACTTGTTGATTTGAATATTAAATTGTTTGCTACATGTTATAACATTGATGAACCAGTAGTGGTACATGATAATAGTTGTGTTGTGACTCATAATACGTAATTAGTAACTTGTAATTGTGACGTTGATTGTGTTAAGTTCCTAATGTTACAGATTGATATAAGTTAAGTATTGATGATCCTGATTACTAACTTATATTGATTGTTGTTCTCAGATCCTCCAAAGACTCAGTAATATCAGGATTTGAGACTTGGACTACAGAGGTATTGGTGAGTGGATTCAGAACTCACCATTTGATTTAGTTGTGACCGTTTGTTTACAACAAGTGAACGTAGACATGTTGTTGTTGCATTTAGTTGATATTGTTGATTATAAATCTACGTGCTATGTGTGGCCTTCGGGCATCAGTTGTTAATGAGGTCAATGAGTTGAACTGGTTGGTTGGATTGGTTGGTGATTATGTGAATTACACAGGGTCTTGCTTCATTTGTTGTGTGTATAGAACCTGTGTTTGAATATAATAGCCACTGGTTATCGGTCGCGTCCGTTTTGGCCATACGGATATGTCTAGATAAGTGTTCTCGGGGAGCCACCCGGGTATTATGGTTTTCCCCAGAGCCACCGATCCTCATTACTATATTGTTGACTGGTTGTATTATTGTTTACTGTAGTTTGGTGTAAACAGGTGGTTATGCTAAGTTGAATTGTGTGTGATGAATTCATTCACTTAGCTATGTGCTAATCTCTCAATTTACTTCCTGCAGGTTATGTTTTGGGATGTGGGTTGCAGGATTGTGACGCTCCAGGAGCGGGGAATGTTTGACTGGTCATGCTACTCTGAGATGTTTCGTTATAAACTAAGTTTTGAACAATATAATACCCCGTTTAATGTTGTTTATCAGTAGTTATTAAACAGTTTGTATAATGGTGTGGGTGTGAAACATATAAACAGTTATGTACATTATTATAATGTGTAGTAAAGAAATATGTTTTAATTCCTACGCTTCCGTGTTAGTAATATAATATAGTTGTACCAAATGAGGGGTGTTATAAGTTGGTATCAGAGCATAGTTTTGGGCTAATTGAGCATTGTAAAGTGTTCAATCCCAATTCTGGAGCGTGTTATGTCAAACATTCCTGGGTATGGGATTTAACATTGTATATGAATCGTTTAGTAGATAGGTACTAATGATTAATAATTGTTGAGTTGTTGTGATGAATACAGATATGGCAGATAACGAGCAACCGACTGTGAACCCTAACAATGCCTCCAGGACCGATGTTCCTCCTTTGCCTATTCATGATGAACAACCTGGTCATGATGGTACTTCTGTTCCTGTTGGTGAGGAATCAAATAGAGATGATTATATGCATGAATTAGAAGATGAGGTGATTAATCTTAGAAAATTTAAAAGACAAACTGAAGTTACATCATCTCAGCAACGTTTTCAACAACAAGTACCTTTATTTGATACTGTTTCACCATCTTAGTCGAGTAAAATGTGTTCTTTTAAAACGTTTATGGCAAGTAAACCACCAGAGTTTAGTGGTAGTACAAATCCGTCTGTAACTTTAAACTGGTTAAGGGACATGGAACGAAAATTTGATGTAACACATTGTGAAGAAGAATCTAAGGTTCCGTATACAGTTCAATGTCTTAAAGCTGAAGCTATGGTTTGGTGGGATTCGATCACTGGTCATTTGACTAAACAACATAAGGAATCTATTCGCTGGCCTGATTTTCATCAAGCAGTTTGTAATCAGTATTGTTCGGACTTTGATAGGGCTAGAATTAGACGAGAGTTTGTGAACTTGCAGTTGACTGATAAGATGACGATTGATGAGTTGATAGCACAGTTTTCTGAGAATATGCGGTTTGTTCAGCAGTGGGTTCCGAATGAGAAAACTCGGATTGAACAGTTTGTGGATGCTTTACCTTCTAATTATCGTACCACTGTAAGATTAGCAAGTACTTTATCTCAAGCTTTTAACATCGTACGTTCTGTTGATAGTGACTTGAGAGGTTCCGGTTATCAAGCTAGGGATACTTCTTCTCAGAAGTCTAGAAGTGAATCCTCGGGGAAAGGGAAACAGAGGTGGCAGAGTAATCGACAGGGTCAACGATCTGGTAGTAAGAGTGGTTCATCTGGAGGTTCTAATTGATGTAATTCTTGTAAGTCACAACATGCTGGTCCGTGTACTCCACAGACAAATAAATGTCTCAAATGTGGTGAATTGGGGCATGAAATCAAGAATTGCAGGTATCCTAATTTTGTGTGTTGGACGTGTAAGAAAGAAGGACATCGCGTTGGTCAGTGTCCGGAAGAGGGGAAACAGGGTTCAGTTTCGGTCGAAAGTTCGTCATCTTCCGGGCAAAAGCGGAAAAATCCGCCGTCAGCTGCAAGTAGGGCCTTTCAAATGACAGTCGATGAGGCTGTTCACACAGAAGATGTTATCACTGTTACTTTTCTTATAAACTCTGTACCAACGTGTATTTTATTTGATTCTGGAGCTAATTGCTCTTTTATATCTGTGTGTTTCTGTGATAAGTTGAAATTGATCCCTACTGTGATAACTAAGCCCTTAGAAGTAGAGATTGTTAGTGGCAAGTTAGTTCCTGTTACCACCTCGGTGACATGAGCTAATATTGTGATAGATGGCCAGACTTTTCCAATTTCGTTTCTATTAATGCCGATTCCAAGTTTTGATGTGATTATTGGCATGGATTGGTTAAGTCAGTTTAAAGCAAGTATAGATTGCCACCATAAGTTGATTAGGATCCCAATTTCTGAAAAGTCATGCGTTGTGGCTCGAGGAGAATGGGATGGTGGGTGTATACCTTTGATCTCCTTGATGAAAGCTAGGAAGTCGTTGTATAAAGGTTGTGAGTCTTACCTAGCCTATGTGATTGATGCCAAAGTAGAAAAGAAATATGTTTCCGATGTCCGGATAGTTTCTGAATATCCGGAAGTGTTTCCCGATGAATTACCTGGGTTACCACCAGTTAGGGAAGTTGAATATCAGATTGATCTTGTTCCTGGCTCGTCACCTGTAGCTAAAGCTCCCTAAATATTAGCTCCTTCTGAAATACATGAAATGATGAATCAGATACAGGAGTTGTTGGATAAAGGGTTTATTAGATCTAGTTCTTCTCCTTGGGGTGCACCGGTTTTTTTTTGTGAAAAAGAAGGATGGGTCTTTTCGTATGTGTATTGATTATCGGGAACTGAATAAACGAACCGTGAAGAATAAATACCCTTTGCCTCGAATAGACGATTTGTTTAATCAGTTGCAGGGATCTTCGTTTTATTCTAAAATTGATTTGAGGTCGGGTTATCATCAAGTTCGTGTTCGTGAACAGGATATTCCTAAAACTGCTTTCCGTACCAGGTATGGTCATTTTGAATTCCTGGTTATGCCTTTTGCTTTGACAAATGCTCCAGCAGTTTTTATGGATATGATGAACCGTGTGTGTCGACCTTTTCTCGATAAATTTGTGATTGTGTTTATTGATGATATTATGGTGTATTCTAAATCCGAATCAGAACATGAAATGCATTTGAGATTAGTGTTGGAAACGTTGAAAAGAGAACACTTATATGCAAAGTTTTCTAAATGTGAATTCTGGATTCGGGAGGTGCAATTTTTAGGCCATATTATCTGTAATGAAGGTGTCAAAGTTGATCCTTTTAAAATTGAAGCTGTGATGAATTGGAAAGCTCCAAAATCTGCTTCAAAGATAAAGAGTTTTCTTGGGCTAGCTGGGTATTATCAAAAAATTCATTAAAGACTTTTCAAAGATTGCTGGTCCTTTAACAAAATTGACACGTAAAGATGTTAAGTTTCAATGGGATGAGTCACAAGAAGTAGCTTTTCAGACCTTGAAACAGTTATTGTGTCAGGCACCTGTGTTGGCATTACCAGAGGGATCTGATGACTTTGTTGTTTACTGTGATGCATCTTATGCTGGGTTGGGTGGTGTTCTTATGCAAAGAGACAGAGTTATTGTGCATGCTTCTCAGCAGTTGAAACAGCTTGAAAGAAATTACCCTACTCATGATTTAGAGTTGGCAACAGTGGTGTTTGCATTGAAAATCTGGAGACATTATCTTTATGGTATATGGTGTATTATCTGTACAGATCACAAGAGTCTTCAGTACATGTTTTCTCAGAAAGAGTTGAATATGCGTCAGAGACGGTGGTTAGAGTTAATCAAGGATTATGATTGTGAAATTCGTTACCATCTGGGAAAGGCAAACGTGGTTGCTGATACGTTAAGCCGAAAAGTACCTCTGATATAGTTTATTACTTGAAAGTTGATGTTTCTTCTGACTTGGTGGATAGAATTAAAGATGCACAATTGGAAGCTTTATTAGATCATAATCTAAAGTCGGAAATCATGGTGAAAAGGAAAGATTTGTTAATTGATGATTCTAGAGGATTGAAAACTTTCCAGTATCGCGTGTGGATTCCTCTGATTGGTGGTATTCATGATATGATATTGACTGAAGCCCATAAGTCACGATTATCTGTTCATCCCGGTAGTACTCGAATGTATAATGATTTGAAATCTTTGTATTGGTAGCCTACGATGAAAACTGATATAGCTCAGTTTGTTTGATCTTGTCACATTTGTGCTCAAGTCAAAGCGGAACACCAGAAGCCGTATGGGTCACTAAAACAGTTGGAGATTCCAGAATGGAAGTGGGAACACTTAACTATGGATTTTGTGACTAAACTTCCGCGTACATCTCGAGGAAATGATATGTTTGGGTTATTGTTGACTGGTTGACCAAAAGTGCACATTTTCTGGCTACTAGTGAAACTGCATCTCTTAGTAAGCTTGCACAGTTGTATGTCAATGAGATTGTTTCCCGACATGGTATTCCGTTGTCCATTGTATCGGATAGGGATTCTCGGTTTATTTCTCATTTCTGGTAGAGTTTGCAGCAAGAGTTGGGTACCAGAGTTAATCTCAGTACTGCTTATCATCCTCAGACTGATGGTCAATCAGAGCGTACGATTCAGACACTTGAGGATATGTTGAGGGCTTGTGTTTTGGAATATGGCGGTTCTTGGGATTCTCATTTTCCATTGGTTGAATTTGCTTATAATAATTCTTATCATTCCAGTATTGGCATGCCTCCGTATGAGATGTTATATGGGCGTCATTATAGAACGCCTACGTGTTGGTTAGAGGCTGGTGAGAAACAGTTTGCTGGGCCCGACATTGTTCAGATGAAAGCTGACAAAGTGGCAGTTGCTCGGGAAAAGTTGAAAGCCGCACGTGATAGACAGAAGCAGTATGCTGATTGATGTGACGCAAAAAGTCATGTTTTCAAGGCCATTATTCCACACTTTTTGGGCACATCTTTAATGAAAATATTCTAAAACAATCATTATTTACCAAAATTCACTAAAGTGCTCAAAATATAGACGTTGCTACAAAAATCACTAAAAACATCCGAATAACGAGCAAAACGGAGCAAACAAGCAGCAACCAATTCTCGCACCCTCATTTATCCTATGATAAGCATATTCTAACCTTATGATATGTTGTGATAGGTAAAATCGAGACGAGAAAATCAAGAATCATGAAAATCAGATAAGGAACGGAGAAGACAGGACGGTTACAAACTCCTATAAAGTGATTTCGGCTATGCTAAAGTTATAGACATCCAATTTCAGTGATATTGGCACCATTAGAAGCGTAACGGAATTACGAAGACACAGGCGAAAGAATCAGGTTAAACGGACGCATAACGAAGGAGATACGGACATTTTAAGCAACGAACGAAATCAGACAGAAGCCGTATACGGCCATACACACCGTATATGGCCTTTCCAAGACCGTATACGGCCCTTGCTCCCCCAATTTCAGCTTCGTTTGCTTGTACGTGCTGCTTTGTGACTTGTACGCGCGATTTTGAGCTTTTGCCTATAAATAGGGACCATCTCCTCCAACATACACACACACCTCACCATTCCACACATTTCTCCATTTCCACTTTCTCTCTCACACACTCTCTCTCTCTCTCTCTATTCTCTCTTTCTTTCTTTCTCTCTCTAGAAATTAGGATTTGATCCAGTTAGTTCTCAGTTAGTATTTAACGAAAACTAACGGAGGGGCTACTTTGTAATAGCGTAGGGAATAGTCCATGGGCTTTTATTGTAATATTGTCAAGGATATTGCGGAAGTTCTGCTTGTACTCTCTCTCTAAACGCTTATTCAATCTACGCTTTATTAACGGTTACTTCTTTCCTTATCTGTTATAATGATAATTGCTATTGTTATTATGCTAGATTTAGGACCTGTTATTATGCGTAGTGAGTAGTTTCCTTGTGTCTTGTTATGATGTAGTTAGTTTATATATGTGTGGGGTGATGCTACTTTAAACATACGATTGGGATGATAACATTATGAAACAACGGAGGTAACGTTATACGGCTTTCATTTGTATAGCGCCGGAATCATCACTTATGTGTGTAGTACGGAACGTGGAAGCTATGAAAGTCGTGGGCACAATCCGTTGTGGAAGTAATGATCCCAATTATATTACGAAATGAAAACCGGTGATTTATTAACCTTGTATTTATGAATTTCTAAACCTAATCGCCTTTCCTCCAATTAAACGTGGTTAGAACCTTTATGACAAGGAGTCGCGAACCTTGATCAAACGGTCACTACCTATCTATGTTTTCTGAAACTGTAAACATGGTCTGAATTGCGTAGCTGTGGAAATACTGTTTAAACCTTTCGTATAGTACACCGTGAATCAATCAGGGATTTATTGGGAAATAGTGAGGGCTGGTTTATATCATAAATGGTTGGGCTTTAATACAAACTTAGTTTAAACTAGTCTAGAGTGACCATAAAGTATGTGACCCCGGAAAGACTACGGTAAACGGCACTGTACTTCGTGTAACGTTGGAAACACCTCTGGTGGAGTACAAATACGTAGGAGCTAAGGAAATGTCGGTGGTTGAAGACTGTGTCACATCCTGGTTTAACTTCAAAGCTGTGGAAATGCTTGATCGCACTGTACACCGTTAGTACACCTAAAGATCTGGAACACTGTGGAAATGCTTAATTGCACTGTACACCGTTAGTACATCTCGGGTCTGGAAAACTGTGGAAATGCATAATCGCATTGTACACCGTGACGAAAGCTCTAGACTAAAATATAACCATTAATATAAAGTTAATAGTTACAAAATCAAGTCTTAATTTTAAATGCCTTATTTGACTTCGTTGTCCCCGTAGTGTTAAGAAAGGTCCGAACCTTAGTGGGTATGTTACTCTATCTCATGCACCCAGGAACTAACATTCCAAGAAGGGTCGTTACTCCGTCACTGGATAACGTTGAAGAGTTGAGCATCCTCCTCCAATCAGACTCAATTTGGCCTAGTACTCAGTGACATACTGATTGGTCTCCCCAATCAGTAGGGTACTAGTGTTTATACTACGAACAATTAAGCTCAGATAAGACACAAACCTTTAAAAAGACATTTTCATATCAAAACCCTAGCATCACCCCCGCATAAGCTAACAAAGTCATAACAAACACATCTCCTCCTGATATCGCGTAAAAAGTCACGTTTTTACTACCAATATCTCTCTCATTCTGGAACGATTCTTGGCATATTGATTCAAAAACATTACAAATCAGCAACATTATGCCAAGATGGTTGAAACAAGGTTGCACGAGAAAAATCAAGCAAAACGGATGTAAAATGAAGATTCCACACACGTTTGAAGATTCAAGGCATAAAAACGAGATTTCAAGACAAAAGTGCCCTTCACCAACATCCATTATTTTCAAGATGTTCGTTTTCAAAATACGAATCCAACAGAAGAAGAATCAACCAAAATGGGTAAAGAATGAAGATTTCGCGCCCGCCGGAAGATCCAAATGATCCGTATGCAAAATCTGGAGCTATGGACCTCATTTTCAGGCATATCCTATGTCAAAATCTTTGTTTTTTAATTACGAATCCAACAAAAAAAGAATCGACTCAAACGGACATATAACGAAGAATACACGCACGAATCAAGAAACGAAGCAACAAATCGCGCAACGGGGCGTGGTAGGGCCCACCGCCGCCGGCCACCAGCCCACCGCCGCCGGCCACAGGGCTGGCACCGCCGGCCTCCTCACTCCCATCCTGGTTTCCGTTTTTGGCAAGTTTTGGTACCTGGTGCGGTCACTTTTCGCGTTGTACAGTACCCGGTGCGGTCACTTTTCGCGTTGTACACTCCACTTTTGGCTAGTCTTTCTAACATGCACCTCAAGTCTTCATGATGCTAAAATGAGCCAAAACTCACCTATAAATAGGTTGCTTAGGTTCATTTGTAACACACACCATATATGCACACATTCTAGCATATTTCACTCTTTCTTTCTCACTAGATAATCTTTCGTAGTCTTTTAGTCTTTCTCATTCTAGGAATATTGTAATTAGTCCACGGACTAACGTAGAAGCTAGGGCGAACGCTAGAGATTCGGAGATCAATCTTTGTACGTGTGAAAGAGTTTGTCAATTATAATAATACGCTGCTACGCATTTAATTCCGGGTGATTTCTAAACTTTTATTATACTTGTCTAATTTCATATTTGAATATGTATTATTGCCTGGTATGTGATTTATTTGTTGCCATGAATTGCGAGTAGTTTATTATTGTGATTGCTGAGGATGTAGATAATTATAAGTAAGGATGTCATTACATAACTAATGCACGACAATCATAAAATGGTATGACGGCCCCTATTCGACTGTTTATTCGGTATAGTGCAGGAAATGCGTTATGCAAAGTACAAACGTACGGAAGCCGGTAAACGACCGAAGGTAGTTATATCATTGGAATCAGCTCTGGTTTAACAGTTGGAATTCCGAAAGGATAATACAACTTCACAACTAACTGGTGTATCCTACGAAAATCAATGCATTACAAAATAATGTTCGTCAATTACGTTCAGATAAAATAGGAAATAATAACCCTTGTATTGTTTAGACTTTATGAATTTAAGTCTAGTTCACGGAGTACCCTTTCCAGTTATCCACGTGACTGCAACCTAGTAATTAGGACCTGATCAACCTTAATTATGGTAAGTAGTTATCTGTGCCCATGACATGCTATAAGTAAGACACAGTGAAATCACTCGTTGTATATATTAGGTTTACTTTCCTGCACTGCTTTACATTTAATTAGTTGGAGTGTCACTTTCACCGTCAATTACTCTTGACCGCGTGTTGGATATAAGAAGCAGTGGAAATCTCATGTAAAGTACACTGTCTATTATTGAAAGGCATGGTCCTCGTATGAAACACGTTTTAACAAACTGCGAATAACCTGGGGATGCATAACTGTTTGAAAAGGAGAACTTAAATCATAAGTCGAAGTAATTAAAGCTTAATTGAACAAAAACAAGACTTAGGAATAAGAGTAAAGTCCTAATGACCTAGAATCCTTAAAACACTAAGTCTTACACAATCGACAGTCCAAACATGCAAAGTTATTAATCTTCGTGCTAATAGTGTAGTAAACTACCTTAGGGGTCAAGAACGGTTGGACCTATGAGACGATACGCTACTGATTCATGCACCTCGGTTTAAACCAAAATAGGTTGCTCATCTTTCAACTAGATGAGTATTGGAAGTTTGCGTATTGCTCCGACCAGAATCACAATAACCTAGTTCCAAGTGACACGCCAACGGGAAACTGAGTTGGTAGGGTTCTAGAGTTTACGCCTAGTAGTTTATTTACCATATTACGTATCAACCCTATTTGTTCTGTCATCCTGAAATGTTAATTATCGAAATCTCAGCAATCACATCTTTATCTTTATCTGTTTTCCTGCATTTTAATTCCCTGCAATTTACTTTTCTGCATTTTAATTATCTGTCTTTAAATCCCAAAACCTACCTACTTTGTGCCATCCTAAATACTTCCCTACTGAAAGTGTCAACTTTAATCGCCCACACGTTTGGATTCATAGAACGATCTTAGGTCATACTTACCGCTTACTAACCAGAGTAGGTAGTACGTATAATTTAAGCCCCGCAAAAATATAAATTTAAAACCCCTGTTGCGCTCGCATCATCATTTGAAAAACAACGACACGGTGTGAGCACAACAAGTTTTTGGCGCCGCTGCCGGGGAATTACAAACGCATAATTAAAGCCACCTTAAGTAATTGTATTTAGGAGATCCTTCCGATTGAAATCTTCTTAGAAATCCTTCGAAAGTTAATTTGCGTAATTTTAGTTTACTGATAATTTAATACTAGTTAATTAGGATAATATCAGTTTAAATATGACGTCTCGAAAACCCACTTCTATTAGTACTTCAAAGGATGAATTATATGCTTCCCTAGAAGAATTTAGGATTCCACATCCCATCCCAAACCATTTCCTGGATTTTGATGTCACGAATCGGCTACCTGACCTAGCATCATCTCCAGAAGATCACTCTTCAACTTTGCAAATGCCTACAGTGTCAAAATCTGTCCACTTGGATTATCTTCCCGAAGAAAATCATGAAGTAAAGCCCCCGAAAACATGTGACCTAATTACCCTCATTCCTGAGACATCTGTATATGCCCAAACCATATCCGATTCTCACAATGACGGTATCTTTCCATTCTCTTCATACGAACCTAAATACACCATATACCGAATGGTGGATAGGGTTCCATCCGTCGAAATAAAACAACCTTGTTTTAAAGAACGCCACCTTGGTGCTTCTTTCGATCCTTCCCGAAGGGCGGACGTCTATAAAGCATTCGTCATACAATTGACCTATGTCAATCTCCCGTTTTCCTTCAACCAACGAGAAACGATTGCTGGATTGGAAAAACAAGTAAACCTTCTTCTTCGTCTATCAAATCAAGAATGCAAAGGCCACTCCACAAATTTCAAGGACCAAGAACTAAAGTTTGTAGAAGATTTAGATCTACTCCTCAAATCATTTGCCGACATGGATTACCTTCCAATATCTATGATATTAATCAATCACAATGTCGCCGCAATGATCAACAAACTTGAGTTCTGGACAGAACAAAACCCGATCACCTTTCTTGGTAAAATTCCATTCGTTGTCGACCCCGCTTCTTACCTAATCTCAAAATTGCGAGAAGTTTTCCCTAATTCCACAAAGGAAAAAATCGACACAAGCTTCTTTGAAAAAAGAAAAGACCTCCACGTCAAGCTTGTTCAAATCTTCACCTTCACCAAATACCCCTTCACTTCCACTCAAAAAGCCGGAATCAGTGAACTCGGTAAGCTAGTTAAACTTACAACCGGAGAACCCGATTCGCCGGAGGAGAATGCGTTTATGGAAGCAGTAAATAAACTTACTCACAATCTGAACTACAAAAACAAAGGAGAACGCGACGGTCTATCAAATCCCAAGAAGATAAGGAAGGCATATAATAAGTTGATTAGCGATCTTGTCAATTTAGGGTATGAGGAACGAGAGATCCTAGGAAGTATAGAGGATCGTCATTTTCTAGTTTACAATGTCATCTGGGAGCTATCGAAATGTTTTGTACCGAAAAATGTTCAATTAAGGGAGCAAATCTCGACCATTTCCCTTTGGAGGGATCGGAACGGGTCATAAAACAATTCTTTCTGAAAAAAGTCGAGACCCGCAACCTTAAGTGAGCAACTTTTAAGTATAAATATATAATATAATAAATTTTTGAAAGTTTCCCTTAAAAGAAAAACGTTTTTAAATGTTTGCCTGGAAACACGTGCGTGACTGAAAGAATGTGAAAACGTTTGGGTATTCTACTTAAAAGGGTACATTCAACAAGTCCACGACAGACAAAGATTTTTAAACACCAAAAATAGCTTAAGTTTAATGTTTAAAAGTTGATTTTAAGTGTTCCACGAAATTTTGCGCGTTTCTTAAAATATTTGCGACGTAACAAGAAACTAACAAGTAACTAGTTACAAGAATTATATTTAAGATTCACCACCATTATTAGTAGACATTGGAAATTAGTTTGAGATATTAATACTTGACATTTAATTCATCTTAGGGACCATGTGAATGCCATAGTACTTAGGGTAAGTACGTGTACCCTAATGGACCACTATGAACTTCATTAACTCCCCAAAATTCAAACCACTCAACAAACTTCATCTTCCTCCCTTTCCTTCCTCAAAAAAAAACCGGCCACCATGAATCCACCATGAACCCACCATCAAAACTCCATCAAATTACATAATCTCTTGTCCTTTCGAGCTCCTTGTTGCATATACTTCTCGTTGTACTTTCTTCTTTGCATTTCATTCACTCTAAGCAAGGTATGATCACGAAACCCACTTTAAACTTAAAAGAACTTGTTTCTTGTAGTTATCTAAGTTAGTAACTAGGAAATAGTGCTTTTCATAATCAAATACTTAGGTACGACACGTTCCTACCACTTACACATGCGAAACCCCATGTTTTAAATCTTGATCAACTAATCTAGCTTAGGACTTGGATTAAACTAAGTGTTAGTATGCAAAGTACCCTAGTAATTAGGGCATTTTGTATGATCCCTCTATGTTTATTGCTTTATGTTAACAACTTAAGTCTAGCAATTTTGGCTTTTGAAAGTCAACAATAAGTTGACTAGCTTACATGAAAAATATGATAAGTTAAAAATTGCATGACCATGTTGTACTTGTTTTGACTAGTCAAATTAGGCAATAACTAGAGAATCATCACTCTTGAATAAAAAGACTTGGACCACACCAAATACATGGGCATGATAACCTCTTTTATGCATAACTTAGTTTGCTTATCAAATAGGAAATGCTTAAAACGAATTAGAATATGCATGCATAAATAGGTTAAAATTATGGCATGCGGACATTCGAAAATATCATTTGAAAAAAAAAAAAAAAAAAGCTTTGACCTAAAAGTCAACTTGAAGTATTGAATTTATTTTAAGACAAAATCTTTTATTCTAAAACCTTACTTCAACTTGTACTTCCAAAGTCGAACCTTACCAATAATGATGTTATCATTATTCATGAATTCTCGTCATTTCAAACTTGGTCTGCACCAAACTTTGTAAATGACAAGTACTTCACGGTAAAACGATTGCCATTCCATGACTATACTTTCCTGAGTGATGATATTACCTCGACGATTAACTGTTTGTTACATGGGAGCATTATACGTTCAATGAAATCTTTAGATTGTCTAGAAATTAAAGCCCTCACTTCGAAATTCTCCGAAGCGTGCTTTGAATTTCTCTTTCTTAAAGAATCCATTACTTTAAATGTTCTCAGGTACAATGACACGCAAGAAGAAATTAAATCCAGCACGACCCCTTGCAGGATCTTTAGCGTATATGAGTGCCACACCAGCTTATGACAAAATGGCCCGTATATGGAGGGACAAAAAGTTCGGGCGTCTCAGGCACATTGATTGGGATGTTATGCAAGCTTTAGGACTCAAGCAGCGACTCGAAGACCTGCTTAGCTACACAGTGAATGGGCAGCAGTCCGAACCCTTGAAGAGATTATTCAGCATTGATGAGCCCGTATATGTGGAAATGGTTACGGAGTTTATGACCACCTTCAGTTTTCAGGAAAGAGGGAGGATTGAAGATTGTTCAGTATCATTTCAGTATTTGGGCAACCCGCACACTCTGTCACTCGCCCAGTTCTCGCTCCACCTAGGCCTGTACACACCTGAGGAGATACAGTCGCCTTTATTCACCACGGGAGCTACCTCTGTTTCTGTCACCACCAGTTGCATTGAAATATGGAGCCAATGGTCCCCCACACCGTACTTTTCAGGAATCAAGGCGACCCGACTCAAGGACCCAGTTCTCCAGATTCTTCACAAGCTCATAGCTTGTTCCTTTGACGGGAAACACACCACCAGCGGACGAGTCTCCGGATTCGATGTCGCTCTCATGGTGAGCATTCTCGAAAAGAGAAACATACAGGTTGCCTATTTAGTCGCTCAGAGGCTTCTACAGGAAAAGGATTTTGGCAAGAGAAGATCATACCTAGGAGCAGTAATTACTCGCCTGATCCGAAATATGAGATTGCTTCGGACAGCGGATGTTGAAAGATTCAAAGCAGGATGGAGCTCCAAGCCACTTGACTACCAGTTTCTTAGGAGTATGGATATACTCCGGATAACGAGAGATGGCGCAGTCTATATCAAAGCACGGGCAGCAGATCCTGACAGTGTAGACATTTTAATACCAGATTTGGTCCTACCAAAAGAGACAAAGAAAAGGAAACGACAGCAAGGGCCCAGTGAGTCAGATACCGATGAGGATGACAGTGATGACAAGGATGATGATGAAGATGATGACATACCACCACCACCACGAGTAGAGCCACCACGTACTAGGGCAGGACCTTCTGCTCCTGCCCCAAGACCGAAAGGGCCTTCATTCATCTATCATTACGGGGCGCCTACAGGTCCCGATTACTGGTACTGGAATATGCAGATGCAGACTAGGATCTATACAGCATTGCAACAGCAGGCAGCTGGTATACCCATGACCCCACTACCACACTTACCATGTGGAATGGGTCGAGCACCACCACACCTATATCCACCTGTAGTTTCTACTCCAGCACCTCGACCACCACCGGGTCGTGGGCATATTATGCCACCACGGGTTATCATTCCTAGACCTCAGCCACCCCCAGTGCAGATCCCAGTCACTAGACAAACCATTCCGTTAGTTGTTGGTTCATTCAGAGTCCACACATCAAGAGGAAGTAGGACATCCAGAGTATCGGCACGGACTGTCACAGTTCAGAGCCCCAGGACTGGCAGACAGACCATCCCTTTAGCTACTATACCTATACCAGTCTCCTCTCACAGGCAAACAGATCTCTTCCAGGACAACACACACCAAGGGTCAGCCATGTTCCCGTTCGGTAGCTTCGAGATACCATCCGGACCACTTATCGATCAGCTAGTAGACCAAGGAGCTTTTACCATCGGCATGCCAGACGAAGGAGCTAATCATGATGCATCAAACGAAGGCACCAATGATCAGTATGATGGCTCCTCATCAGACGAGACTTCTCCTGGACCCACTACATCTACAGCAGCAGTATGACCATGAGCAGAGCAATGGATTGCTCCTCTTTCTGACTTCTTTCTACTTTCTACCAAAACTCTTTACTATTATTGTCTGTATTGATGTACGATTGATGCTTCGACATCACATCTATCTATTTACTATTTTATTATGCTTTCACTTTACTTTTCTTATTAGCAGCTATTATTTAAATGATTGAGTGGATTGTTTGTTGAACCAAACGACTATTTATCGGAGACCAAATCAAAGGAAGCAACGAACCTCACGGTGAAGAACACTGAGAGACGTAATCTACAAGTCGCGGACCAGCAAACTTCTAACACACACCAAACGACACGCACAGCAAAAGCGGTACACCATTCCAAAAAACCCTTATCCGTTAAAGCTTTGATTATCTCACCCAATGTTCCAACACTAAGTGTGGGATATCTCATACCACATGACACTTGTGAAACAATCCAAAGATAAGTAGAATCTCTAAGTGTGGGATACTTCGTCACGAGGTGTTCAACAAATAGATTCGAACATTAGGGACAATGTTCCTCTAAGTGTGGGATATTCGGTCTACAACCGCAAGTTTTACCTCTTGTCCGTAAGCCAAACAATATTTTCATTAAAAGACTACAAATGGAAAAATTTTCAAATTTTTCGGATTCAAAAACATCGTTTTCTGGAAATCCTATCTTTCAAAACTATGAACTATAGCTAGAAACGAGTTTTAACAAAGAAACAAAACTGTTTTAGATCAAGATACGGACGAAAAAGGCAACACATGGCTAGGCACATACTAACCAAAGCATTCGATTCGTGGGGATTGAGCCCATAATTAGCATTCATCTTTAATGCTTCACTTTTCGTTTCGTGTGTGTGCCGATGTATGCATTTGAATTAGAACTTGCTCTTGTAATACATTTCGAGATCACATCAATGAGTGCCACACGTGGCATAGGTACAACCTATCTTGATAGCTTCCAAGGAATCCAAAACACCTTTCCACCATCAAACATCCACCCACTCAACACCTACTCTTCACACTCACTAAAGATTTCCTGTCATTTATCTCGAACCTCAAAAGTCTCATAAACCATCAGAGACACTTTCAAATTCCCAAAACCTTTGCAAAGAAGAGCCAATATAACCCAAGGTCATTAGAAACCTTCCAGGCCGCAAAGTACATTATCAAGATCGGCGAAAAGAAATCAAACCAATCACGCCAGCACTATCATAAAAAGGGCCAAGAAAAAGGAAGAATCCAATAAAAGGCTATGTAGTCCTCCAAAAAAAAACCTAAGGAATTTCAAAGGAAAGCTTCAAGAAAATACAAGAAAAAACCATCACACCCCTCACCACTTACCTTCTTAAAACCAAAACCCGATTCCTTCCAAGTTATCTCGACAGGTTAGTATCATCCTCAGTGATGGAGATTTGATTCTCGATCAAGCCTATGACGAGAATGCTGCATGACTGGTTATCCGAGTGATTGACAGTAGTAAGCAGGAAACCCTAAACACTTTGAGTGATTTGAGTGACCCACTTGTGAGGATTGCCTAGTCATGATCATCATATAAGTTGCCCGAAGAAGGTATCGAAATTCTATAAACTCGTAGTTTCTAGTAAAAACTCTTTCATAACCAAAGTTTATGTTTTCTGAAAATAGTGTTTTCTAACAACTAAAGCGATTAGAATCCTTCCAGAAGTTTTTATGAATGAGTTTGCTTGAGGACAAGCAAAGTTCTAAGTGTGGGATACTTGATATCGCGTAAAAAGTCACGTTTTTACTACCTATATCTCTCTCATTCTGGAACGATTCTTGGCATATTGATTCAAAAACATTACAAATCAGCAACATTATGCCAAGATGGTTGAAACAAGGTTGCACGAGAAAAATCAAGCAAAACGGATGTAAAATGAAGATTCCACACACGTTTGAAGATTCAAGGCATAAAAACGAGATTTCAAGACAAAAGTGCCCTTCACCAACATCCATCATTTTCAAGATGTTCGTTTTCAAAATACGAATCCAACAGAAGAAGAATCAACCAAAATGGGTAAAGAATGAAGATTTCGCGCCCGCCGGAAGATCCAAATGATCCGTACGCAATATCTGGAGCTATGGACCTCATTTTCAGGCATATCCTATGTCAAAATCTTCGTTTTTGAATTACGAATCCAACAAAAAAAGAATCGACTCAAATGGACATATAACGAAGAAAACACGCACGAATCAAGAAACAAAGCAACAAATCGCGAAACGGGGCGTGGTAGGGCCCACCGCCGCCGGCCACCAGCCCACCGCCGCCGGCCTCCTCACCCCCGTCCCGGTTTCCGTTTTTGGCAAGTTTTGGTACCTGGTGCGGTCACTTTTCGCGTTGTACAGTACCCGGTGCGGTCACTTTTCGCGTTGTACACTCCACTTTTGGCTAGTCTTTCTAACATGCACCTCAAGTCTTCATGATGCTAAAATGAGCCAAAATTCACCTATAAATAGGTTGCTTAGGTTCATTTGTAACACACACCATATATGCACACATTCTAGCATATTTCACTCTTTCTTTCTCACTAGATAATCTTTCGTAGTCTTTTAGTCTTTCTCATTCTAGGAATATTGTAATTAGTCCACGGACTAATGTAGAAGCTAGGGCGAACGCTAGAGATTCGGAGATCAATCTTTGTACGTGTGAAAGAGTTTGTCAATTATAATAATACGCTGCTACGCATTTAATTCCGGGTGATTTCTAAACTTTTATTATACTTGTCTAATTTCATATTTGAATATGTATTATTGCCTGGTATGTGATTTATTTTTTGCCATGAATTGCGAGTAGTTTATTATTGTGATTGCTGAGGATGTAGATAATTATAAGTAAGGATGTCATTACATAACTAATGCACGACAATCGTAAAATGGTATGACGGCCCCTATTCGACTGTTTATTCGGTATAGTGCTGGAAATGCGTTATGCAAAGTACAAACGTACGAAAGCCGGTAAACGACCGAAGGTAGTTATATCATTGGAATCAGCTCTGGTTTAACAGTTGGAATTCCGAAAGGATAATACAACTTCACAACTAACTGGTGTATCCTACGAAAATCAATGCATTACAAAATAATGTTCGTCAATTACGTTCAGATAAAATAGGAAATAATAACCCTTGTATTGTTTAGACTTTATGAATTTAAGTCTAGTTCACGGAGTACCCTTTCCAGTTATCCATGTGACTGCAACCTAGTAATTAGGACATGATCAACCTTAATTATGGTAAGTAGTTATCTGTGCCCATGACATGCAATAAGTAAGACACAGTGAAATCACTCGTTGTATATATTAGGTTTACTTTCCTTAAAACACTAAGTCTTACACAATCGACAGTCCAAACATGCAAAGTTATTAATCTTCGTGCTAATAGTGTAGTAAACTACCTTAGGGGTCAAGAACGGTTGGACCTATGAGACGATACGCTACTGATTCATGCACCTCGGTTTAAACCAAAATAGGTTGCTCATCTTTCAACTAGATGAGTATTGGAAGTTTGCGTATTGCTCCGACCAGAATCACAATAACCTAGTTCCAAGTGACACGCCAACGGGAAACTGAGTTGGTAGGGTTCTAGAGTTTACGCCTAGTAGTTTATTTACCATATTACGTATCAACCCTATTTGTTCTGTCATCCTGAAATGTTAATTATCGAAATCTCAGCAATCACATCTTTATCTTTATCTGTTTTCCTGCATTTTAATTCCCTGCAATTTACTTTTCTGCATTTTAATTATCTGTCTTTAAATCCCAAAACCTACCTACTTTGTGCCATCCTAAATACTTCCCTACTGAAAGTGTCAACTTTAATCGCCCACACGTTTGGATTCATAGAACAATCTTAGGTCATACTTACTGCTTACTAACCAGAGTAGGTAGTACGTATAATTTAAGCCCCGCAAAAATATAAATTTAAAACCCCTGCTGCGCTCGCATCATCATTTGAAAAACAACGACACGGTGTGAGCACAACACCTCCATACTGATTTCATCCCTATTTCTGTTTTCCATTTATTTACTTTTTATTTAATTGCTTTAAATTACGGACCTAAGTAACAAAAAACCCACTCAAAACTCTGTTTTTAAAATCCCGTCACTAAACTAAACAACTTGTCTTGATACTTCCGTTTCACAATACGATTAGCTTGAAGAACGACCCTAGGTCATACTGCAGCTATACAGCTGTAGTAAAACTTAGGTCCCCAGCTTTATAAATTTAAAACACTCCACTGCCGTGTCGTCCTTCCGTTGCGTTGACGACCGTGTAGGATTGAGGCGCGATAAGTTTTTGGCGCTGCAGCCGAGGAGTTAATCGTAAGACTCTGAAGCATCCAGACGAGTTTTCTATTTAGTGATACTTCTTTCCCATTCTTATTTTCTTTTCCTTGTTCCAACCGACAATATCTTCCCATATCCCACAACGATATTCGACCAGATCATCCGGATCTGAATCTCTCATTTTCGTACCCGATCCTGAGTCGATTATCCATACCATCCGCAAAGAAAGACGTTCCCGTTTCCCACAAATGGCCGCTCGTGTTACTCTCGCCGACAACACCAAACCATCCATCGAAGGACGAGGAGGACCGATTAGCTATCCAGTGATTGACGGAGCTTCTTTTGAGCTTAAACACCACATCGTACAACTCATAAAAGATAACTGCCAATTCCACGGTCTACCCCGTGATGATCCCAACGCTCATATCGATAAATTCATTCAGGTTTCAAACTCCTATAAGCAGAATGGGGTTGAGCAGGATATCATCCGCTTATACTTGTTCCCCTATTCTCTCGCTTTACATGCTTCTACCTGGTTTGAGGGACTTGAGACCGGCTCAATCACCTCATGGACCGACATGGGTAATAAGTTTCTCGCTAGATACTTTCCCTTGTCCAAACAAACTCAGGCAAAGAATGACATCGCAAACTTCCAACAAGCCCACGATGAATCTATCTACTCAGCATGGGAGCGATTCAAGAGTTTACTGAGGAAATGTCCAAATCACCAAATGTAACACCCCCAAATTCGTTGATTTAGATTAGCGGAAGCATTTAGTTTGAGTACGGGGGTGCCACAATAACAAAGCATGCATACGTATCAGAGCATATGATTAGAACAGAACATATATATTAAGATGCCAAGAGTAATAGTTACAAAGTTTACGATTCATCGAATCGTATAAGTAGTTAAGTTGTACAAAAGTGGATTTCGTAAATATGACTAAACAGTTTTAGTTATACAAAAGAAATCCATATGTTTCAAAAAGTTGGCATCCTAAATCTTCAAAGGTCGCCTAGATTTCCAGTTGTGCAGGCGGTCCTTACATGTGCAGCTAATTCCCTGAAAAACATAGTAAAAGTCAACAACGAGGTTGAGTGAATTCACAGGTTTTATGTTTACAATAATAGTTGGTAGTTCGAAATGTTACACCAAATAGTTATCGTCATCACGATCAAGTAAGGTTTTGTGGAATGTTATCCAAAGAATGCAGTTCACAGTTTAAGTGGGATGTTACCCAAAATACAGTTTAAGTTTCGTAGGAAAGCAGTATCCTATTAGTTTACCCAAGAAGTAGGGATTTAAATTGTTTATCCAAGAAGTAGTGTTTAAAATGTTTGCCCAAGATGTAGGGACTTTCCAAGTGTGCCCAAGAAGTAGGGACTAAATCGTTTGTCCAAGAAGTAGGACCCATCAGTATCTGCCCAAGAAGTAGGGACTTCTATTTATGTGCCCAAGACGTAGGGACTTGTATAAGTTGTGTCCAAGAAGTAGCACTGGCATCCAAGACGTAGGACCCATCTGCTCAAGAAGTAGAGCCTTCATCCAAGACGTAGGATGGCACCTTGCCCAAGAAGTAGGGACTTTCTGTTTGCCCAAGATGTAGGGACTTTCTGTGCGTGCGTGCCCAAGACGTAGGGACTTTCTGTGTGTTTATGAAAATGTTGTTTCATAAAAGCTAGTAAATAAAAGTGTGTAGCTGGTCGTTCTCCAGCATGTTCTCAGTTTAGTTTTCGTATGAAATACCATTTCATAAATAATAGTTATAATCGTTTGACCGCAGTCACAAATAGTTAGCACAATGTATATCACAACAGTTATATAAAAGTTTGCTCACGTAGCAAAAGCGTTGACTATGTTTTCCACCCCTGTACAAAAGCAGTTAAAACAGTAAAGTAGGGGCTGTGAACTCACCTGTTGAGTTAAGTAATGTGCGAGTGCTAGCAAAGCCTAAAGCCCAAGTATAGTCCAGAATCTCCTAACGCCCTAAACGTTTGAGATTTAATAAGTACGTGGATGTCTAAGTCTGACCATCCATGCTAGTGTTCACGCAACTAAATTATGTCCAAAATGTTTGTTTAACGTTTACGTTTGTATTTCGCAGTTGTGAAAATATATACGACTCGTTGGTAATAGTTTGAAATCACGATTTCAATAAAATAAGTTTGTTTGAAATGTCTGTACAGTTCGTATATCGTATCATGTGTAAGTATTCGTTTCCGGTTAAGTTCGACACTTAGTGGGAAAAATGATTTGCAAGTTGAGTTTCGCAAGTTGAGTTTCGCAAGTTGAGATTTCGTAAGTTGAGATTTCGCAAGTTGAGTTTCGCAAGTTGAGATTTCGCAAGTTGAGATTTCGCAAGTTGAGTTTCGCAAGTTGAGATTTCTCGCGAGTCGAGTTGAGATTTCTCGCGAGTCGAGTTGAGATTTCTCGCGAGTCGAGTTGAGATTTCTCGCGAGTCGAGTTGAGATCCACGAATCAAGTGGACTCGCAAGTCAAGTCGACCCGCAAGTCAAGTCGACCCGCAAGTCAAGTCGACTCGCAAGTCAAATCTCGACTCGCGAAATTCGTCAGATTTGGATCTCGGCTCGCGAAACTGGCTGTTCAGCGATTTTTATGCAAATTTCGACTTTTAAAGCGTTTTCGAAGGTGTTTTTGGACATAATAAGTTGATATAACACTAATACATGGTAGATTAAGCATTATAAACACTAAATATCAAAGAAATATCAAAATCTAAGAGTTTGCGGGATTGTCGGGATCTTACAAAGTTTACGCGAGAGAAATCCGAGAAGATGGAAGTGTAGATCTCGAGTCCGTGATCGTTTTCCTCTAAATGAGTTAGTCGATTTGAGGTCGTTTGATTGTAGTTTTTGGCGTTTTTGTGTGGTTTTTGGTGGTGGTTTTTGTGATGGAGGTTTTGAGAGAGAGAGAGAGAGGAAAAAAAAGATGATGGTGATGAAAAATGAAGTGGGAAAAGGGAGGTGGAGCCGGTTTCGGTTCCTCCAAAACGAGAGGGGACTTTGTCCCGCTTTTGTGGTATTTAACCCGTGTTCGTTTACCCGATCGCTAAACGTTTAAATAAATTTTAATTTGGTAACTTTTTAAATATGTATTGGAATATATTTTTAGTTGGGATAATTTATAGAATCAATTTAGTTGAATCATAAATTTTTATAACTTTGTTTTATTTTAATCGTTTGCGCGTTTAATATTTTAACTCACTTAAACTTCGTTCGTACGATACAAAATGCCTTGTAAATATTATCGGCATAATATTTAATAATTAATAATGTTATTTAATAATTTCGTATTATCAAATAATTTTGTCCACCAACAGTCGTATATTTTTGTCGCGTTTGTTCCAATCGTTTTGCGTGTAATTATAAAAATTACGAATCGTATAATACTACGCGTATTATCTAGTTGGGCTTTGCTAGACTTACCTCTAAAATGTGTTGTGAATTCACTCAAGTAGGGAATTAGCCTAATAATGCAAGTGATTAACGTTAATAATCGCGTTTAAATTTGCGGAGTGTTACATTCTCCCCATGTTAGAGAAATCTCGTCCCGAGATTTAAAATCAAGTCGGATCGCCCGCGGCGTATGTTCTCCGATAAGTCATGTCGTCAATAATAATATCAATTTGCGTGGCGCTCAATTGTTGCCAGAAAAGTTTTAACGATTTAGTATACTCGCGGTATAGTTTAAATAGTTATGCGTTCGATAATGGTCGAAGTTTACCAAGCGTTAAGTTTGAATAGACATTCGAATGAAACGTATGTTAAATCGTAGCAACAGCTGTTAAGACATACCGTGTTAGCCGAGGTCCGCAACTGTTTCCGGTGCACGGAGGATGTATGCACGTCCACGAGCATTTGGAGCGTTGGCATTGCGATTGTTGTTGTTCTGATTGTTGTTGGCGTTGTTGAGCTGTGGGCACTGGTTTCGGTAGTGTCCTGGTTCACCACACTCAAAGCAGCCAATGTTTTGTCGCCCGGGGTTTGGTTGAGCGGGAGGATTGTTTCTACAAGAATGGGCTCGGTGTCCCCATTGGCTGCATCTACCGCAGAGAGAGCACTCGCCCTCGTGATGCCTTTCGCATTTTCCGCATTTAGGCCTCTTGCCTAGGTAAGGTTTCTGTTCGGTGTTGGTGATGGCGGCGTATGCTCTGGTGGTTACCGGGTTCCTGTTTTGCTGACCCTGACGGTCATTACCCTCATTGTTCCATTTTCGTTTGCTGTGACCCGATTCACCAGCATCAGTATGGTTGGGTTCAGTTTTCCCCGTAGCAGTTTTCAAAGTTCCAATTAGGACCGCATCATCGGTCAAGCTTTGATCCAGGTCCACTGCACTCCGGAAAGTAGCTGGTTTGGAGGACATCACCATGCCTCTGATCTGTGGGGCCAATCCCCTGTTGTAACGCTCAATGCGTTTGCTTTCGGGAGTCACCATGTGGGGTACCAGGCGTGCAAGTTCCTGAAATCTTGTCGTGTACCCGGTGATGTCAGCACCAATCATCTGGATGTTCCAAAGCTCGGTTTCCAGTTTCTGTTGCTCACTGTGAGAGCAAAACTCTTCCATCATCATCCGTTTCAAAGTCTCCCACGAGATGGAGTAAGCGGTTGGTCGTCCCATGATTTGAACTTGAGCGTTCCACCAAGTCAACGCTTTGTCAGCTAGGGTACACGTGGCGTATTTCACCATGGTGTCAGTTGCGCAGCCGCTGATGTCAAGGACCGATTCCATCTTCTCGATCCAGTGGACTAGGCCGATGGCCCCTTCAGTCCCGGTGAAGGTGTTGGGTTTACAAGCCTGGAAAGTTTTGTATGAACACCCTTGTTGGGTATTCGCTGGGGTTTCGCTGTTGACAGGTGTGGCTCCACTGTTGTTTACCACATTTTCACGGTTGCGGCTGGCCTCGTATTGAGCGATAGCTTCAGCTACACGTCGCTCGATAATTTGTTCGGTGGTTTCGACGACAGGAGGTGTATTCGTTTGGCGACTGTTGCGGGTCTTTCTTTGCTTAGGCGGCATGCTGACGTTCTGCGAGGAAGGAAATGCAGAAGTCAATGCCAATGAAAGAGATGTGAAGGATGAAGTTTCACATAATTCAGTTATCGAGTACTTAAGAAGAAATGACAAGATCCCCATCACATATCTCACGACTATGAAACACCCATATGTACTTAGCATAATATAATCACGTTGGCCAGGCGTCACTATATGATGCTAAATACATACTTCTTTTCATCAACCGTTCAATACGATCAGGTTCGCATGAGATCAGAGTGTGTATGAATGAATCGAACGTTGTACAGTTCAAATAGAGGATTACGCGTATCGATGTGTAGTAACGATAGTTTAGTCGTATGCAAATGTGTGTATGCATGTGCGTTCTAGCCAAGGCTATAGTCTAGGTCTCTAAGGTCTCTAAGTCGCCTAAGAAATCTAGTTCGCTATAACCAATGGCTCTGATACCAATCTGTAACACCCCCAAATTCGTTGATTTAGATTAGCGGAAGCATTTAGTTTGAGTACGGGGGTGCCACAATAACAAAGCATGCATACGTATCAGAGCATATGATTAGAACAGAACATATATATTAAGATGCCAAGAGTAATAGTTACAAAGTTGACGATTCATCGAATCGTATAAGTAGTTAAGTTGTACAAAAGTGGATTTCGTAAATATGACTAAACAGTTTTAGTTATACAAAAGAAATCCATATGTTTCAAAAAGTTGGCATCCTAAATCTTCAAAGGTCGCCTAGATTTCCAGTTGTGCAGGCGGTCCTTACATGTGCAGCTAATTCCCTGAAAAACATAGTAAAAGTCAACAACGAGGTTGAGTGAATTCACAGGTTTTATGTTTACAATAATAGTTGGTAGTTCGAAATGTTACACCAAATAGTTATCGTCATCACGATCAAGTAAGGTTTTGTGCAATGTTATCCAAAGAATGCAGTTCACAGTTTAAGTGGGATGTTACCCAAAATACAGTTTAAGTTTCGTAGGAAAGCAGTATCCTATTAGTTTACCCAAGAAGTAGGGATTTAAATTGTTTATCCAAGAAGTAGTGTTTAAAATGTTTGCCCAAGATGTAGGGACTTTCCAAGTGTGCCCAAGAAGTAGGGACTAAATCGTTTGTCCAAGAAGTAGGACCAATCAGTATCTGCCCAAGAAGTAGGGACTTCTATGTATGTGCCCAAGACGTAGGGACTTGTATAAGTTGTGTCCAAGAAGTAGCACTGGCATCCAAGACGTAGGACCCATCTGCTCAAGAAGTAGAGCCTTCATCCAAGACGTAGGATGGCACCTTGCCCAAGAAGTAGGGACTTTCTGTTTGCCCAAGATGTAGGGACTTTCTGTGCGTGCGTGCCCAAGACGTAGGGACTTTCTGTGTGTTTATGAAAATGTTGTTTCATAAAAGCTAGTAAATAAAAGTGTGTAGCTGGTCGTTCTCCAGCATGTTCTCAGTTTAGTTTTCGTATGAAATACCATTTCATAAATAATAGTTATAATCGTTTGACCGCAGTCACAAATAGTTAGCACAATGTATATCACAACAGTTATATAAAAGTTTGCTCACGTAGCAAAAGCGTTGACTATGTTTTCCACCCCTGTACAAAAGCAGTTAAAACAGTAAAAGTAGGGGCTGTGAACTCACCTGTTGAGTTAAGTAATGTGCGAGTGCTAGCAAAGCCTAAAGCCCAAGTATAGTCAAGAATCTCCTAACGCCCTAAACGTTTGAGATTTAATAAGTACGTGGATGTCTAAGTCTGACCATCCATGCTAGTGTTCACGCAACTAAATTATGTCCAAAATGTTTGTTTAACGTTTACGTTTGTATTTCGCAGTTGTGAAAATGTATACGACTCGTTGGTAATAGTTTGAAATCACGATTTCAATAAAATAAGTTTATTTGAAATGTCTGTACAGTTCGTATATCGTATCATGTGTAAGTATTCGTTTCCGGTTAAGTTCGACACTTAGTGGGAAAAATGATTTGCAAGTTGAGTTTCGCAAGTTGAGTTTCGCAAGTTGAGATTTCGCAAGTTGAGATTTCGCAAGTTGAGTTTCGCAAGTTGAGATTTCGCAAGTTGAGATTTCGCAAGTTGAGTTTCGCAAGTTGAGATTTCTCGCGAGTCGAGTTGAGATTTCTCGCGAGTCGAGTTGAGATTTCTCGCGAGTCGAGTTGAGATCCACGAGTCAAGTGGACTCGCAAGTCAAGTCGACCCGCAAGTCAAGTCGACCCGCAAGTCAAGTCGACTCGCAAGTCAAATCTCGACTCGCGAAATTCGTCAGATTTGGATCTCGGCTCGCGAAACTGGCTGTTCAGCGATTTTTATGCAAATTTCGACTTTTAAAGCGTTTTCGAAGGTGTTTTTGGACATAATAAGTTGATATAACACTAATACATGGTAGATTAAGCATTATAAACACTAAATATCAAAGAAATATCAAAATCTAAGAGTTTGCGGGATTGTCGGGATCTTACAAAGTTTACGCGAGAGAAATCCGAGAAGATGGAAGTGTAGATCTCGAGTCCGTGATCGTTTTCCTCTAAATGAGTTAGTCGATTTGAGGTCGTTTGATTGTAGTTTTTGGCGTTTTTGTGTGGTTTTTGGTGGTGGTTTTTGTGATGGAGGTTTTGAGAGAGAGAGAGAGAGGAAAAAAAAGAAGATGGTGATGAAAAATGAAGTGGGAAAAGGGAGGTGGAGCCGGTTTTGGTTCCTCCAAAACGAGAGGGGACTTTGTCCCGCTTTTGTGGTATTTAACCCGTGTTCGTTTACCCGATCGCTAAACGTTTAAATAAATTTTAATTTGGTAACTTTTTAAATATGTATTGGAATATATTTTTAGTTGGGATAATTTATAGAATCAATTTAGTTGAATCATAAATTTTTATAACTTTGTTTTATTTTAATCGTTTGCGCGTTTAATATTTTAACTCACTTAAACTTCGTTCGTACGATACAAAATGCCTTGTAAATATTATCGGCATAATATTTAATAATTAATAATGTTATTTAATAATTTCGTATTATCAAATAATTTTGTCCACCAACAGTCGTATATTTTTGTCGCGTTTGTTCCAATCGTTTTGCGTGTAATTATAAAAATTACGAATCGTATAATACTACGCGTATTATCTAGTTGGGCTTTGCTAGACTTACCTCTAAAATGTGTTGTGAATTCACTCAAGTAGGGAATTAGCCTAATAATGCAAGTGATTAACGTTAATAATCGCGTTTAAATTTGCGGAGTGTTACATTCTCCCCATGTTAGAGAAATCTCGTCCCGAGATTTAAAATCAAGTCGGATCGCCCGCGGCGTATGTTCTCCGATAAGTCATGTCGTCAATAATAATATCAATTTGCGTGGCGCTCAATTGTTGCCAGAAAAGTTTTAACGATTTAGTATACTCGCGGTATAGTTTAAATAGTTATGCGTTCGATAATGGTCGAAGTTTACCAAGCGTTAAGTTTGAATAGACATTCGAATGAAACGTATGTTAAATCGTAGCAACAGCTGTTAAGACATACCGTGTTAGCCGAGGTCCGCAATTGTTTCCGGTGCACGGAGGATGTATGCACGTCCACGAGCATTTGGAGCGTTGGCATTGCGATTGTTGTTGTTCTGATTGTTGTTGGCGTTGTTGAGCTGTGGGCACTGGTTTCGGTAGTGTCCTGGTTCACCACACTCAAAGCAGCCAGTGTTTTGTCGCCCGGGGTTTGGTTGAGCGGGAGGATTGTTTCTACAAGAATGGGCTCGGTGTCCCCATTGGCTGCATCTACCGCAGAGAGAGCACTCGCCCTCGTGATGCCTTTCGCATTTTCCGCATTTAGGCCTCTTGCCTAGGTAAGGTTTCTGTTCGGTGTTGGTGATGGCGGCGTATGCTCTGGTGGTTACCGGGTTCCTGTTTTGCTGACCCTGACGGTCATTACCCTCATTGTTCCATTTTCGTTTGCTGTGACCCGATTCACCAGCATCAGTATGGTTGGGTTCAGTTTTCCCCGTAGCAGTTTTCAAAGTTCCAATTAGGACCGCATCATCGGTCAAGCTTTGAGCCAGGTCCACTGCACTCCGGAAAGTAGCTGGTTTGGAGGACATCACCATGCCTCTGATCTGTGGGGCCAATCCCCTGTTGTAACGCTCAATGCGTTTGCTTTCGGGAGTCACCATGTGGGGTACCAGGCGTGCAAGTTCCTGAAATCTTGTCGTGTACCCGGTGATGTCAGCACCAATCATCTGGATGTTCCAAAGCTCGGTTTCCAGTTTCTGTTGCTCACTGTGAGAGCAAAACTCTTCCATCATCATCCGTTTCAAAGTCTCCCACGAGATGGAGTAAGCGGTTGGTCGTCCCATGATTTGAACTTGAGCGTTCCACCAAGTCAACGCTTTGTCAGCTAGGGTACACGTGGCGTATTTCACCATGGTGTCAGTTGCGCAGCCGCTGATGTCAAGGACCGATTCCATCTTCTCGATCCAGTGGACTAGGCCGATGGCCCCTTCAGTCCCGGTGAAGGTGTTGGGTTTACAAGCCTGGAAAGTTTTGTATGAACACCCTTGTTGGGTATTCGCTGGGGTTTCGCTGTTGACAGGTGTGGCTCCACTGTTGTTTACCACATTTTCACGGTTGCGGCTGGCCTCGTATTGAGCGATAGCTTCAGCTACACGTCGCTCGATAATTTGTTCGGTGGTTTCGACGACAGGAGGTGTATTCGTTTGGCGACTGTTGCGGGTCTTTCTTTGCTTAGGCGGCATGCTGACGTTCTGCGAGGAAGGAAATGCAGAAGTCAATGCCAATGAAAGAGATGTGAAGGATGAAGTTTCACATAATTCAGTTATCGAGTACTTAAGAAGAAATGACAAGATCCCCATCACATATCTCACGACTATGAAACACCCATATGTACTTAGCATAATATAATCACGTTGGCCAGGCGTCACTATATGATGCTAAATACATACTTCTTTTCATCAACCGTTCAATACGATCAGGTTCGCATGAGATCAGAGTGTGTATGAATGAATCGAACGTTGTACAGTTCAAATAGAGGATTACGCGTATCGATGTGTAGTAACGATAGTTTAGTCGTATGCAAATGTGTGTATGCATGTGCGTTCTAGCCAAGGCTATAGTCTAGGTCTCTAAGGTCTCTAAGTCGCCTAAGAAATCTAGTTCGCTATAACCAATGGCTCTGATACCAATCTGTAACACCCCCAAATTCGTTGATTTAGATTAGAGGAAGCATTTAGTTTGAGTACGGGGGTGCCACAATAACAAAGCATGCATACGTATCAGAGCATATGATTAGAACAGAACATATATATTAAGATGCCAAGAGTAATAGTTACAAAGTTGACGATTCATCGAATCGTATAAGTAGTTAAGTTGTACAAAAGTGGATTTCGTAAATATGACTAAACAGTTTTAGTTATACAAAAGAAATCCATATGTTTCAAAAAGTTGGCATCCTAAATCTTCAAAGGTCGCCTAGATTTCCAGTTGTGCAGGCGGTCCTTACATGTGCAGCTAATTCCCTGAAAAACATAGTAAAAGTCAACAACGAGGTTGAGTGAATTCACAGGTTTTATGTTTACAATAATAGTTGGTAGTTCGAAATGTTACACCAAATAGTTATCGTCATCACGATCAAGTAAGGTTTTGTGGAATATTATCCAAAGAATGCAGTTCACAGTTTAAGTGGGATGTTACCCAAAATACAGTTTAAGTTTCGTAGGAAAGCAGTATCCTATTAGTTTACCCAAGAAGTAGGGATTTAAATTGTTTATCCAAGAAGTAGTGTTTAAAATGTTTGCCCAAGATGTAGGGACTTTCCAAGTGTGCCCAAGAAGTAGGGACTAAATCGTTTATCCAAGAAGTAGGACCCATCAGTATCTGCCCAAGAAGTAGGGACTTCTATGTATGTGCCCAAGACGTAGGGACTTGTATAAGTTGTGTCCAAGAAGTAGCACTGGCATCCAAGACGTAGGACCCATCTGCTCAAGAAGTAGAGCCTTCATCCAAGACGTAGGATGGCACCTTGCCCAAGAAGTAGGGACTTTCTGTTTGCCCAAGATGTAGGGACTTTCTGTGCGTGCGTGCCCAAGACGTAGGGACTTTCTGTGTGTTTATGAAAATGTTGTTTCATAAAAGCTAGTAAATAAAAGTGTGTAGCTGGTCATTCTCCAGCATGTTCTCAGTTTAGTTTTCGTATGAAATACCATTTCATAAATAATAGTTATAATCGTTTGACCGCAGTCACAAATAGTTAGCACAATGTATATCACAATAGTTATATAAAAGTTTGCTCACGTAGCAAAAGCGTTGACTATGTTTTCCACCCCTGTACAAAAGCAGTTAAAACAGTAAAAGTAGGGGCTGTGAACTCACCTGTTGAGTTAAGTAATGTGCGAGTGCTAGCAAAGCCTAAAGCCCAAGTATAGTCCAGAATCTCCTAACGCCCTAAACGTTTGAGATTTAATAAGTACGTGGATGTCTAAGTCTGACCATCCATGCTAGTGTTCACGCAACTAAATTATGTCCAAAATGTTTGTTTAACGTTTACGTTTGTATTTCGCAGTTGTGAAAATGTATACGACTCGTTGGTAATAGTTTGAAATCACGATTTCAATAAAATAAGTTTGTTTGAAATGTCTGTACAGTTCGTATATCGTATCATGTGTAAGTATTCATTTCCGGTTAAGTTCGACACTTAGTGGGAAAAATGATTTGCAAGTTGAGTTTCGCAAGTTGAGTTTCGCAAGTTGAGATTTCGCAAGTTGAGATTTCGCAAGTTGAGTTTCGCAAGTTGAGATTTCGCAAGTTGAGATTTCGCAAGTTGAGTTTCGCAAGTTGAGATTTCTCGCGAGTCGAGTTGAGATTTCTCGCGAGTCGAGTTGAGATCCACGAGTCAAGTGGACTCGCAAGTCAAGTCGACCCGCAAGTCAAGTCGACCCGCAAGTCAAGTCGACTCGCAAGTCAAATCTCGACTCGCGAAATTCGTCAGATTTGGATCTCGGCTCGCGAAACTGGCTGTTCAGCGATTTTTATGCAAATTTCGACTTTTAAAGCGTTTTCGAAGGTGTTTTTGGACATAATAAGTTGATATAACACTAATACATGGTAGATTAAGCATTATAAACACTAAATATCAAAGAAATATCAAAATCTAAGAGTTTGCGGGATTGTCGGGATCTTACAAAGTTTACGCGAGAGAAATCCGAGAATATGGAAGTGTAGATCTCGAGTCCGTGATCGTTTTCCTCTAAATGAGTTAGTCAATTTGAGGTCGTTTGATTGTAGTTTTTGGCGTTTTTGTGTGGTTTTTGGTGGTGGTTTTTGTGATGGAGGTTTTGAGAGAGAGAGAGAGAGGAAAAAAAAGAAGATGGTGATGAAAAATGAAGTGGGAAAAGGGAGGTGGAGCCGGTTTTGGTTCCTCCAAAACGAGAGGGGACTTTGTCCCGCTTTTGTGATATTTAACCCGTATTCGTTTACCCGATCGCTAAACGTTTAAATAAATTTTAATTTTGTAACTTTTTAAATATGTATTGGAATATATTTTTAGTTGGGATAATTTATAGAATCAATTTAGTTGAATCATAAATTTTTATAACTTTGTTTTATTTTAATCGTTTGCGCGTTTAATATTTTAACTCACTTAAACTTCGTTCGTACGATACAAAATGCCTTGTAAATATTATCGGCATAATATTTAATAATTAATAATGTTATTTAATAATTTCGTATTATCAAATAATTTTGTCCACCAACAGTCATATATTTTTGTCGCGTTTGTTCCAATCGTTTTGCGTGTAATTATAAAAATTACGAATCGTATAATACTACGCGTATTAGCTAGTTGGGCTTTGCTAGACTTACCTCTAAAATGTGTTGTGAATTCACTCAAGTAGGGAATTAGCCTAATAATGCAAGTGATTAACGTTAATAATCGCGTTTAAATTTGCGGAGTGTTACACCAAATGACAAAGACTGACAAGGTGTGCACCTTCTACCGAGGTCTTGATCCTAACCATCGCATCAATCTTGACGCAGCAGCTCAAGGAAACTTCATGAAACTTACTGATGATGAAGCATGGAGCTTGATTGAGGATATGACGATGCACCACCACGATTGGAAGTCTGATGAGCAATCCTCATCCTTACCCCTCTCCGCAAATAACACCCGCCAAACTGAAGCCATTTATTCTCTGAGCGAACAAATTGAGACTCTGACAAAATAGATAGCAGATCTGAAGAAACAACCACAGCAGATCCACCAAGTTCAGGCTTGCCAGAACTGTACCAACCATCCCGCTGAAGAATACGAGGTTGAGTACGAAGATCCTACTGACGGTTCGGTCTACTATGCCCAGTTCCCTGTCAGACCTCAAAATCCTCCTGGCTTCGCTAGAACTTCACCACCCCGAACTCGAGGAAACCAATATCCTCCACGGAACAACCAACCCCCTTTCCAGCCCAGGTTTCAGCAACGATATCCGACGTACCCGCAACAACCACAACTCCCATACAATCAACCACTTCCATTAACCGCCACTGAGGATACCCAGCCTGCTGAACCTGTGAAAACCATCATTCCAGTCACATGTACTGATGACAACCTCAACAAATTCATCCAAGGTCAGACCGCTTTCAACCAGAAGACTACGGCTCGACAAGACCAAACTGATCTATTCCTTCGAAATCAACTCTCGGTCCTAAAAAGCCTTGAGAACCAGATCGGTCAGTTAGCCCAACGTCTCGATACCCGACCGCAAGGGACCTTACCAAGCAATACTATTCAGAATCCCCACGTCGAGGAAGCCAAGACCTTAAACTCTGATAGACCAACTCCTTCTATGACTACTTCTCCAAAAAGGGAACATTCTTCTGTCCCACCGATAGTTGAGACCAAATCAATGCCCACGCCGAATCGTGAGGTTGAGATTCCTTTCCCTAACCGCCTGCACAAGAAGTACAATGCCAAGTCATTCAAACTTGATGGAAAGTTCTTAGACACCGTGTCTAGAATCCCTTCTAGTACAAAATACATCCGACGAATGCTGGCAACTAAGGACAAGATTCCTTCCACTCCTAAAGTCTCCCTGAACGCCGAGTGTTCAGCCGTCATCCAGAATGCCTTACCGGAAAAACTAGGAGACACGGGTCGATTCACCTTGCCCTGTTCTATCTATCACTCAGGCACAATACGCTCCTTGGCCGATCTTGGAGCTAGTATCAATCTGATGCCTTACTCGCTCTACTCCAGATTAGAATTAGGACCTCTCCAGCCCACTAATATGAGCGTCCAGCTTGCCGATCAATCAGTCCGATACCCGAAAGGCATTGCTGAGAATGTCATGGTAAAAGTTGACAGGTTCTATTTCCCACTGACTTTGTGGTGATGGATATACAGGAAGACATTAACATACCCATTATCCTAGGTAGGCCATTCATGAAAACTGCACGTGCTATCATTGATGTATACTCTCAGGTTATCAGTCTACGAGCACATGGACAGACAATATCATACAAGATTGATCAGACGACTGTTCAATAATAAAGCATGCAGAGACATACGCAATATCCATGGGCAGAGTTACTTCAGATGATGACACTTCTGATTCAGAGCCAGAACCATACAGGCCATACGAGCATACTTGTCTTATCTCAGCTACTGAAGAGTCAGAATCAGAAGACGATGAAATGGAAGAATCTGAACCATAGGAAGAAATAGAAGAGGAGGAAAATTCAGAGCAGGATGAAGAAGAAGAAGAACAACCTGAAACAGAACCAGAGGAAGAGGAGATGGAAGAAACGGAACCAGAAGAAATGGAAGAATCCGAGGAAGAGCAGGAAGAATCAGAGCACGAGGAAGTATATCAGTCCACACCACCTCATCAATGCCTTCCTGACTCATATTTACCGACAGCAGAGATTATGCAGATCGAGAACCTTGAGAACTTTATCCCTCTATCACAAGATGAATCAGATGAAGATACATTGACTGATTACTCTCATGATGCATAATTTGGTCTTACCATGGAGAAACTCATTGCATCAGCTATTGATCCCACCAAACCTCTCGTGTCTCCCCGACTTGACGCTCTGCTGAATATTGAGAAGACTATAGCCTTATCCGCACAGCACCCAGAGCTTCGAGACAAACTCTTGAGAAAGATTGCAGCATATAAAGCATCCCGACTTCCCCAAAGGATTCAAACCTTTGACACATCTGCACCTCGAAGTCAGTTCGAGAAGCGAAGCACCTCCGGATCTAGCCGTAACTCTGATTCTCAGGAAGAAAAAGACATCGAGATGGATTCCTCTCAGCCGATATCTCAGATTACTGATGACACCCTTCCACAGTCCGACACTGTTGAGTTCCCTGATTTCCAGGCTAGGGATACTCCAGCTGAGGAGAGTGACGAGGATGACATCATCTAGACTGATGTTCCAATAGATATCCGGTCTGTCCGACTTCTTGCATCTTCGACTGTTCACGCCTCTCCCCAAATTCCGACTATCTCCAACCATGAGGAAATGATAAGTGCTATTGAAGAATTCGAAAATGACATACCTATAATGACAAGCATTATCATTAACTCCACCAATGATTACACTCCACACCAAAGGAACCTGATTGAGGAAATCATAGCCGAATCTGAGGTCAACGAAGCCGAGAATTCCCAAGATTACAGATTCTTCCACAACCGCCTAAATGCCTTTGCCGAAGACCTCGCTGCTCAGTTGCTACGAGGGCACCACACTACTGGACCAACACCTGAGGAGCTAGAGTTCTTTGAAGACCAAAGACGCATGTACAGGAAGATCTATGACACGCTGTTCAGATCCGCATTTCCATATTCTGCTGAGCAACATGAGTTCTTAAATTCTTATCGCAGTAATATGTACAATGCTACTGGAATCCCGACGCAGACATAGACATCCGGTTGATGAATGATCTTAGGGGACTTCTAGATTCTATGGCTAGGAATGATCATATCGATGAGACTTCTCCTCATAGGTTCTACATTGACTGCACCATCGAGTACCACGCTCACAAGATTGCCGAAGATCTCGAGTACGTGAGTTCTGACGAGAGGACGCGTGTCATCCCTTCTTCTATACCTGAAGGTTCAATGGTTAACATCGCGAACTTCCTCACTGATCGAATCAAGGAAATCTTCGCTGAGGTACCTGATGAAGAGCATAGTCAAATATTCAACTACGGATTACGTGAGGTTTACGATATAGTAAACAATACCTTCAAGAACTCAAACCTCACGTTTTCCCACTATCAAACTCACCTACTCCAAGAGATCCATGAGTCAATCCGAGAACTTAGAGGAAACTCAGGCATTGCAAATCACGAGACTTTACACCTGCAGTTCTTTAGATTCATGGACTCTCTCAGACGACAGCATCCTGAACGAGAGATGATCGAGGCTGATGGATTCTCTTTCGTGGATTCCCGCGGAACCATCTCCAAAGCAGTAAAGGAGATAACTTGGGATCTTCTACACATGAAAAGGGTTGCTGAGACTCATCTTAAAAGCTTCCCTATCTTTTCATCTGAGATTCCAAACATCGTCGACATCATCACTCGTCATTTTCTGAGGATCTACCCACGCAACCCCAGGATTCCACTTCTGCGCGCTTCCGGTCCTGGTGGTTCCAGCACCAACTAATCTGAAGGAAGGCAAAGTCGAGCTCTCGGCTCTAAAAACAGCGCTTCTCGGGAGGCAACCCATGCAATAAGACGTGTAGAGAGAACAGTGTCAATAAGTGAAGATATATCTCTGACTATCCGTCACACTTGGTCGTCACCAAAACACTTTTCTGATATTACAACTCATTTGCAAATAAACCACTCGTCTCAGAAATAAGGAAATCAATTTGAAAAATGATGATTTGGGTGTTTCGAGCATTTGAGGTACTTGCATACTACTTTTATGCATTATGCTCGAACTCGTTTAAAAACACATGTTTTAGAAAAATGATTTGTAATAGAAAACATCTTTTCAAATTCTGAGACGGTGATTTATCTTTTTATTTGCAAATACTTTGAGTTTGTAAACTGGTACGACCAACGTGTTCACACTTACGAGATTGATTCACAAAAGAAATAATGGATGGAGAAAAACCAATAGCAAGACGCTTGAAGCTGTGCCGCTCTTCATGAATGCAGAAAAAGATCTTGGCAACATCTCTTTTCAGCAAATTCAGATTCTCAGCTTCTTTGCTGCTCGCTATCTAAGGAGTGTCTTAACCTTTACTCTCTTTTGTTTATGATTCTATATATTATTTGCTTTGTTAGTTTGTTAAAGTAGTCTATACTCTATCCTAAGCTTATCACAAAGTGTGGGATTCCAGCCCAAAACAAACACTTGAGAAACATTTTCTTACATGTTCAAACTCTAAGTGTGGGATTTTACTTCCAGTAAATCTCAACTCAAGAGAACATTAGGGACAATGTTCCTCTAAGTGTGGGATAGCAGGTATAGAATACCTTGGTTAGTTTTCTTTGATTTTTAATGTCCGAAATAGTAAACTCAGAAAATGTTCCTCAAATTTTTCAAAATTTTTCAAGAAAATTGAAAGTATGAGCTAAATCTATTGATTAACTCTGCTAATTTTGAGCGAAAATATCTTTTGAGATGAGCTATTTTCATATGTGAGTAATATATTTCAGAGTCTAGGGAAAATAAGGTAGAAATTGCTTAAGCAAGAAATAATAATCTGATGGAAGCATGACGAAGCACATACAACCCTATTTACAGTGAGGAATCTTTAGCCTAATAGCATTCATCTTTAATGTTTCACTATTCATTTCTTGTGTGTGCCGATGCATGCATCTCTGAATTAGAACTTGCTCTTGACATACGCTTCGAGACCACATTGGTGTGTACCGTACGCGGTATAGGTGCAATTAGATGACCTTGACATTCCCTAGGATTTAAACCCCTTTTCACATATCTCTTCAAGCCCAAAACCCTTTTCGATGCTCATCTTTAGTATCGATGATCCGCCTAGTAAACCCTGTTGAGCCTAAACCTTTCGTTTCATAAAACCCTCATAAAACCCTACTTCCTAAAAATATTCCCCAAACTTATCTTAGAATTTTTGAGGTTATGAAGAACATCTTTTAGAATATCCGCTTCACTTATCCTACCCCTTCGTGTTCTCAAAAAGATTGAAGAATCCTTGGTGTGTAAAATTGACACCGCGAAAAGACTCGAAATGTTCAAGATAAGGGATTTCTGAAAGAATCAAAAGAAGAAAAATATCCTTGGAAATTCTCTGGCAAAGAAATTCTGAAGAAGAAAAGAAAGAAAAATAGTTCCACAAGAATAAAGCTTAAAGTCCTTTGAAGTATCATCCTCACAAGAAGATCCTGATAGAAGACCGAAAGCTACCACTCTCTCCGTTCTGAAATAAAGTTATTCATGATCTCAGTTGTTTTAAGATAAGCAACCCCTACAACCCAAAAACACCACTATCCATACCCTTTACCCCTCATCAAACACTACAACCCTCATGAATGTCTTGGATAATTAGCACCGTCCTCACCTAAGTGGTGGAGATCCGATTCTCGACCAAGCCTATGACGATGAGTGCTGCATGACTGGCTATTTGAGCGATTTCATTTTTTCTAGATTGGTAGGAAACCCGATACACTTTGAGTGAATTGAGTGACCACCTTTAGTGAGATCGCCTAGTCATGTGTACTCCAAGATCATGAGATTTGGATGTATGCCTAAGATAATCTTTTCCTGTTTAAGGAAGGATCATCTTATCTTCCCCTAAATTCCTGAAACTATCTTATTTTCATTTGACAGTGGTAACTTTTAAAAATGTTGAAGCTCGCCCTAAAAATGTTTTAAAATGTTTTCAAAAACTGAGTGTTAATTGAGGACAAGCAACGTCTAAGTGTGGGATAACTTGATGTGACGCAAAAAGTCATGTTTTCAAGGCCATTATTCCACACTTTTTGGGCACATCTTTAGTGAAAACATTCTAAAACAATCATTATTTACCAAAATTCACTAAAGTGCTCAATATATAGACGTTGCTACAAAAATCACTAAAAATATCCGAATAACGAGCAAAACGGAGCAAACAAGCAGCAACCAATTCTCGCACCCTCATTTATCCTATGATAAGCATATTCTAACCTTATGATATGTTGTGATAGGTAAAATCGAGACGAGAAAATCAAGAATCATGAAAATCAGATAAGGAACGGAGAAGACAGGACGGTTACAAACTCCTATAAAGTGATTTCGGCTATGCTAAAGTTATAGACATCCAATTTCAGTGATATTGGCACCATTAGAAGCGTAACGGAATTACGAAGACACATGAGAAAGAATTAGGTCAAACGGAAGCATAACGAAGGAGATACCGACGTTTTAAGCAACGAATGAAATCAGACAGAAGCCGTATATGGCCATACACACCGTATACGGCCTTTCCAAGACCGTATACGGCCTTGTACACACCGTATACTGCCTTGGGCAAGCCGTATACGGCCCTTGCTCCCCCAATTTCAGCTTCGTTTGCTTGTACGTGCTGCTTTGTGACTTGTACGCGCGATTTTGAGCTTTTGCCTATAAATAGGGACCATCTCCTCCAACATACACACACATCTCACCATTCCACACATTTCTCCATTTCCACTTTCTCTCTCACAAACTCTCTCTCTCTCTCTCTATTCTCTCTTTCTTTCTTTCTCTCTCTAGAAATTAGGGTTTGATCCAGTTAGTTCTCAGTTAGTATTTAACTGAAACTAACGGAGGGGCTACTTTTGTAATAGCGTAGGGAATAGTCCAGGGGCTTTTATTGTAATATTATCAAGGATATTGCGGAAGTTCTGCTTGTACTCTCTCTCTAAACGCTTATTCAATCTACGCTTTATTAACGGTTACTTATTTCCTTATCTGTTATAATGATAATTGCTATTGTTATTATACTAGATTTAGGACCTATTATTATGCATAGTGAGTAGTTTCCTTGTGTGTTTGTTATGATGTAGTTAGTTTATATATGTGTGGGGTGATGCTACTTTAAACATACGATTGGGATGATAACATTATGAAACAACGGAGGTAACGTTATACGGCTTTCATTTGTATAGCGCCGGAATCATCACTTATGTGTGTAGTACGGAACGTGGAAGCTATAAAAGTCGTGGGCACAATCCGTTGTGGAAGTAATGATCCCAATTATATTACGAAATGAAAACCGGTGATTTATTAACCTTGTATTTATGAATTTCTAAACCTAATCGCCTTTCCTCCAATTAAACGTGGTTAGAACCTTTATGACAAGGAGTCGCGAACCTTGATCAAACGGTCACTACCTATCTATGTTTTCTGAAACTGTAAACATGGTCTGAATTGCGTGCTGTGGAAATACTGTTTAAAACCTTTCGTATAGTACACCGTGAATCAATCAGGGATTTATTGGGAAATAGTGAGGGCTGGTTTATATCATAAATGGTTGGGCTTTAATACAAACTTAGTTTAAACTAGTCTAGAGTGACCATAAAGTAAGTGACCCCGGAAAGACCACGGTAAACGGCACTGTACTTCGTGTAACGTTGGAAACACCTCTGGTGCAGTACAAATACGTAGGAGCTAAGGAAATTTCGGTGGTTGAAGACTGTGTCACATCCTGGTTTAACTTCAAAGCTTTGGAAATGCTTGATCGCACTGTACACCATTAGTACACCTAAAGATCTGGAACACTGTGGAAATGCTTAATTGCACTGTACACCGTTAGTACATCTCGGGTCTGGAAAACTGTGGAAATGCATAATCGCATTGTACACCGTGACGAAAGCTCTAGACTAAAATATAACCATTAATATAAAGTTAATAGTTACAAAACCAAGTCTTAATCTTAAATGCCTTGTTTGACTCCGTTGTCCCCGTAGTGTTAAGAAAGGTCGGAACCTTAATGGGTATGTTACTCTATATCATGCACCCAGGAACTAACATTCCAATAAGGGTCGTTACTCCGTCACTGGATAATGTTGAAGAGTTGAGCATCCTCCTCCGATCAGACTCAATTTGGCCTAGTACTCAATGACATACTGATTGGTCTCCCCAATCAGTAAGGTACTAGTGTTTACACTACGAACAATTAAGCTCAGATAAGACACAAACCTTTAAAAAGACATTTTCATATCAAAACCCTAGCATCACCCCCGCATAAGCTAACGAAGTCATAACAAACACATCTCCTCCATACTGATTTCATCCCTATTTCTGTTTTCCATTTATTTACTTTTTATTTAATTGCTTTAAATTACGGACCTAAGTAACAAAAAACCCACTCAAAACTCTGTTTTAAAAATCCCGTCACTAAACTAAACAACTTGTCTTGATACTTCCGTTTCACAATACGATTAGCTTGAAGAACGACCCTAGGTCATACTGCTGCTATACAGCTGTAGTAAAACTTAGGTCCCCAGCTTTATAAATTTAAAACACTCCACTGCCGTGTCCTCCTTCCGTTGCGTTGACGACCGTGTCGGATTGAGGCGCGACACTGATCCACGTAGATGACCAGTAACTTTTGTTGAAGGTGAACTTGTTTATCTTAAAGTTTCACCTTGGAAGGGGGTTATTCGGTTTGGGAAACGTGGTAAGTTGGCTCCTCGATATATTGGACCATTGTAACTACCAAAACAATAAAAGAATGTACTAATAACAAGAATGTAAGCAATGAGTGACTAAACAAAAGGCCTGATAGAAAAGACTTTAAACATGAATTGGACATTTCGTAAAGTTAATTAATCTTTTCTATTTTTAAAGGAAGAGTAAGTATTATAAACTTTTATATTAAAAGTAAATATAATTGAAAAAACAAAATTAAATAATCGTGAAGATTTCATGTGAGTTAAGAAAAAATAATAATAATAAATCACCTAGTCATGTTAAAAATAAAAACAGTCATTAACTTTTACAACTATATTAACATACATCATCATCCTCTATATTGAAAATATACATGAGACTTGAAACCCTTTTAGGTTTAAAATATTTGTGTGATATTTTATTAATTGCTGACGTACTGCGCATAACCCAATCGTATCACAAATATATTTTAAAATGAGTATTGCAAACAGATTCATTTACATGAAATCAATAAATAGAACTGAATGATTACGGAAATGATGATGATAGAACTTGAGGTTCTACAAATATGACAAGGAGGTTTTCAAAATATATAAATTATTGATTCTCTTGATGAGATTATTATAGATCTTGATGATCTTAGAAAGAAAACATATAATAATAACACGAGGTTATTTTAATTTGTGTATTCTCTTGAGGAGGTCATAGATCTTGAGGACCATCACAATAACATTATGTTTGATTCTCTTAAGGGAATCATAATAGAACAATTAACAGTAACTTGAGGTTATGTAATTTTGATTCTTTTTAAAGACTTATTGTAACATTCTTGATATGGGCTTGGTAGAAATACCGTAATTCCTTTATTTATTTCGTATTTAAATTGTATTTAGGAATACTTGGTGTATTTTGATAACTAAAATAAATAGGTCAAATGGTTAAAAGACTTATTGTGATAAATAAATTATTAATTGTTTTAAATTAATTTAGTTGACGGTATAATAAAACTTATTTCTCGCAAATGTTTTTTTTTAGGTTCCAGACAATAGATTTAGGACGGGTATAATACTACACTACAATATACTTAACAGAAAACATATGTCGACCATAGTTTCTTTCACTTCCTGATTTTGTCTAACTCCTCAAGAACACACACACACATTTGAAATCTTTGCAAATTAAAAGAGAAATCAAGAGGAAATCAACTAGAAATCTTGTGGACATAATTATGATTCTACTTCATCTTCTTCATCTCTATATCTCCTCCATTTGCAAGTGAGTTTACCCATTTTCATGTTTATACATAAGTGATTGAATTAGGTTAAATTGGTGATGAACACAATTACTATATGCTTGATTGAAGTTGAATAATCCTTATTAAACTGATCTTATGATGGTATATGATGAATTATTGTGTTCTTCAAATTCTAGGTTGGATGAAATTGGGTTTTTTGGTTGGAACTAGGTTGAATGATGATGCATGTGTAGATTTAGGAGTTAGATGATGATAAATTGTGGTCATAACATGTTATATGATGATACTTGAGACTATTTGCTTGTTAAAAGCATGTATTACAACCGAATTAATGTGAATTGTGGGTTTTGGTTCGAGCTGAAAGTGTTACAAGTCTGGGTTGAGTTGCTGGAAATCGCACGAACGCGATCCCGGCCTTTGATCCGGATCGCGTTTCATAGTTATAAAGAGTCACAGGTCAAAATTGTTCTTCGGAACGCGATCCAGCCCCATGATTAGTCGTGAACAAAAAAACCGAAACCGAAACCGAAACCGAAAAAAAACCGAAACCGAAACTGGTCAAAACCGGTTTTGACCAAAACCGGTTCGGTTTTTGGTCAAACCGGCGGTTTGCGAACCGGTTTGGGGATTTTACCGTTGCAACCGGTTTGTAACCGGGTTGTAACCGGTTTGTGGCCAGGAACCGGTTTAAGAACCGGTTTTCGGGCTGGATCTTTTTGGAGCCGTTTGTAGTCGTTAGGCAACGGATATATTCCTTTTTTTTTACATTTTTGTCATCAAACACTTAGTATAAATAGGTAGTATGGGTTTGGTACAATTACAACTCACAAACCTTCTCATTCTAGTGTTACAACTCACAAAACTTATACGATTTACGTACGAAATTCTAAAAATATTTTTTCAACAACCTCAAAACAATCTCAAAAAATGGCTACGCAATCTTCATCAACTGTCGATGGTATTGGTTCTTCAAGTGCACCGACTATCGTTCAAGTTTTGACAACCAAACGTAATCCGGAGGTTTGGTGTAATTTCAACAAAGTGTTGTTGTCGGATGGTTCAACAAAAGCACATTGTAAGCGTTGCGGGAAATTTATGAAAGTCGACTCCAACTCAACGTTGAAAAATCATGCCTCAAAGTACTGTGACGGACTCAAAAATAATCCGGAGGAGGGTCAAGCAACTATGTCACGAGATGGGGGTATTTTTACTTACGATGCGGACCGTTGCCGAGAAGCGTTTGCGGGCTTTGTGATTCAAGAAGCGTTACCTTTGTGTTACCGCTCATTGGGTTGATCCCGCAACTTGGCAAATGATGAAACGTACCATTGCTTTTGAAAACTTTGACTATCCTCACACGGGTCATAATTTGTTTGTAATGTTACGAGATGTAATGAAAACGTTTAAAATAGAAGAAAAGGTTTTTTCAATATCATTTGATAATGCGAGTAACAATACAAACGCCGTTCAAAAATTAATACTAAAATATGGACCACCTTTGAAAGGCATTTTCTACCATAGTAGATGTATTGCACACATCATTAACTTGGTTGTGCAAGACGGATTAGCGGTTCCACAAATAAGTGTAGTAAGAGATGCGTATAAAACTATGTTACAAGATATATTTTGTAAGGGTAAGGCTAGATACAAAAGTTATATGAAATTGTGTAAGGATACGGATTCCATTTTTCTAACGCCTAATTGGGACATGCCCGTAAGATGGAATTCGACTTACAACATGTTTGTTTGTGGGTTACGCCAACGCGACACTTTACAAGCTTTTCATTTTGAACTTGTTCAAAAGGGTCGTGCAAACGAATTTCCAACCGAATATTGGGAGGTTATTCTAAAGATATAGGAATTACTCAAACTTTTTAAAACCGCAACTACTTTGTTATCCGGTGTTTATTATCCCACGATTCATTTGGTACTTAACCAAATTTATTTAATGTGTTCAAAACTAAACGATTACGAATTGTGTGGTGATGTGTATGCAATAATGGTGGCTCCCATGAAAGAAAAACTAAGAAAATATTTTAAAGAAATGCCACCGATAATTAGTTGTTCCGCCGCATTAAACCCATGTTTGAATGTTTCCGGGGTGGAATTGCTTATCGATAACATTTGTAACGATTTGGATTTGAATGACGAGGACCCGTTTTTTGCACAATATACAAAAGACTATTTTAACAAATGTTTTAAAGATGTATTTGGTCATTATTTTCAAAAATATGGTTCAACAATTCCTTGTTCTAGTTCGAGTTCCACAATGTTTGGTTCATCTTCCTCTCGAGACCCAATGATTAACTTATATAATAGTTTACGACAAGAAAACAATAAACGGGCAAGGGGTGATGGTAATCAATCGGCCACTAGCGAATACGGGAGATATACCGGAACCGATTTTCTAAACACTATACAACCCGATGAATTCGCAAAATTCGATATTTTGGCTTGGTGGAAAGGGAGGGAATCTCAATTTCCCGTTCTAACCATCATGGCCCGAGATTTACTAACTGTCCAAGCTTCTACGGTAGCTTCGGAATCTGCTTTTTCTCTTAGTGGCAGGGTATTATCTATACGACGAACAAGACTCACACCGGCCTCATTAGAGATGTGCATTTGCTTAAAGGATCACTTGGATGCCGCGGAACGTATACAACACATTTCCAGTCTTGAAGGTGAAATGGAATACGAAGGAGATATACACGATATCGAGGTCGAAGCGGGTATGGCCATATCACTTTCCGATGAAGAAATTGCTCTAGATGAAGCTTCGCGAGAGGCTACTACCGATGAAGATTTCGACATTTGAAGACTATGCACGAGAGACTACGCATTTGAAGATGTTAGAAGAATTGAAGACTAATAAAAGATGAAGATTGATAATAATTATGAAGATTTATTTCTACGAAGCATATTATTATGAATATTTAGAAGACTTTGTTTTAAATTTTTGCTAAGTAATGTTTCAATTCCTAATGTATTAGATTTCCATTGAATAAAATTTGAAGATTACGTTATTTTTCAATAAAACGCTTAACGCTCGAATAATATTATTGGGAGTTGATATATTCAAGGAACTTTTTACTACTTTCACGGAATTGTACAACTCTATATGCTTACAGTACAGCTTTTTATGCACCTATTTCCTTGTAATTAGTAAAACATTCCTTGAATTTATCCGCACCCATTGAATTATATAGAGTTTTTGTTTTCAATAATTTTTTTATGTACATTTTTGAAGCCTTTGTTTCAACTTGTTGCGATGTTATGTTTTCATTCATAATGTACTAACATTATATTGAAGAAAAATCGAAGAATACGTTATTTTTCCATAAAACACTCATCGCTCGAATAAGATTGAATTATATAGACTTTTTGTTTTCGATAATATTTATAAGAAGATTTTAGAAGCCTTTGTTTTAAGTTATTGTTAACTTATGTTTTCATTCATAATGTACTCACATTCTATTGAAAAAAAGTCGAAGAATACATTGTTTTTACTTAAAACGCCTAACGCTCGAATAAGATTGAATTATATAGACCTTTTGTTTTCGATAATGTTTATAAGAAGATTTTAGAAGCCTTTGTGTTAAGTTATTGTTAACTTATGTTTTCATTCATAATGTACTAACATTCTATTTAAAAAAAGTCGAAGAATACATTGTTTTTACCTAAAACACCTAACGCTCGAATAATATTGAATTATATAGACTTTTTGTTTGCAACAATTTTTTATGAAGATTTTTGAAGCGGTTTTTTTAAGTTATTGTTAAGTTATGTTTTCATTCATAATGTACTAACAATATATATTGAAGAAAAATATCGGAATACATTGTTTTTACCCAAAACGCTCAACGTTTGGAAAAAAAAATAGAAGAAACCGGTTTGAAACCGGTTTGAAACCCGAACCGGTTCCAAACCTATCAAAACCGGTTCCCATCGGTTTGGGTTTTATCCTCTTTGAAACCGGGTCGGTTTCGGGTCGGTTTGGGTCAAAACCGGTTTGCTTGCGTTGACTGAAAAACCGGTTTGGAAACCGGGTCGGGTCGGGTTGGCCCCAAAACCGACTTTGTTCACGGCTACCCATGATGTCCGGATCGCGTTAGCCTTTGTAAAATGTGAGTCGATTGATTTTGTTCTTGGGAACGCGATCCAGCCTCCAGGTCCGGATCGCGTTCGGAAATGAAAAACGGTAACAGAATGTTTTGTAGTACCAAACGCGATCCAGCCACCTCTTACCCGGATCGCGTTTGTCAGTTATAATTTGACGAATTTGACAACTTGTGACTTGAGTACTTATGTTATTTAACTAGTAATGGAAGTATAGAGTAAGTAATTAATTGACATTATATGCATGATTAGATTGTAATAAACTTGATACGAGAATCTAATTCGGGTTTTGATTGTGTTCTCAGATAAACCGAAGACTCAATAAAATAAGACCTTTGAGTGGAGGCGGTGATCGTCAAGGGTGAGTGGATCTTGGACTCTCAGTCTAAGTTAGTTTTAACAACGTGGTTACAATGGGTAATTTGGTTTATTGCAATGATTGCTTTAATATTATATTGCCATGACGGTTATCCCTTGAACGATTTATTGGTGTCCTGTATACTATGATAGTTTGGATTATTTGTTTGGGTGAAGGTCAACTAATGTGTTGGGTTGAGTACTATTACTTTGGACAACGTAATTGATTTGTACATGTGTTGGGCACTGAAATTACGTTGTATGTAGTATTAGTACTAAACTATCGGTCTAACCACTGTTTGGCCTTCAGTTGGTTATAAGTGTTACTTGGGGAACCACCGCGGTATGAAGGTACCTCAAGGACCACCGATCCTTCTATGTTACTTGAGATGTGCTAGTTGTAGTTACTTGTTATGCTAAGTTAGATTGTGAACCCTGGATTTGTTCACTTAGCTTTGTGCTAATCCCTATCCCCCAACTTCTTGCAGGTTTAGCTTTTGATTGTGGGTACTAGAAGTTGGTTGAAGGAATGTTTGGCACTGCTCTCTGATTGTGTTTGATACGTTTTGGGTCAAAAACAATTATGTCACGGATTTTTATATAACGCCTAAATTGTGTTAATACTTTTAGTGATGACTTGGTATTAAATATTGTATATGTATTTGGGTTGCACATTTTGAAATGTAATATACGCAATCTTTGTCGTATTGCTTTTATCTACGCTTCCGTATTATTAAAAAAAAAATGCCTTGTTATTTTGGAGGGTGTTATACTTATAATAAAACAACAATCATAACTTGAGGTTATGTTGTTTCGATTCTCTTTATGTAATCACAATAGAACATTATTTGTTCTTGTAAACTACAAAAGAGATTACGAATTGAATAACGAAAAAAAATCTATCAATTTTTCCTTAGAGTCAATTCTCGTGCTAGATAACGTGTTGTAAAATGAAAGAACAAGAATAATAGATGGAGAGGAAGAGGGAAATATTATTGAGTGATTAGTATCAAAATGAATACAAATGACATGTATATATAGGTATTGAAGTAAACCCTAATAACCTAGTAGATAGATGGTGGACTATCCACAAGCCCATGGATCAAGTCCATGGATTTCACAACACAAACCATGTACAATAGATTTTTTCGAACACCCTAGATTATTGAGTTTTGTTTATAGTGGCATGTAAACACACTCTCCTATTTGGAATTTTTCATCTGTACACGTCGAAGCATGTGTCTTACAAAACTTACACATTGAATGTTTATCGTAAAAAAAGATCGTATCTTGGTTTAAATCCACGAGAGGATTTGTGTGTTGCCAATCGCGTGTATACCATATACCGGTCCAACCTCTAGTATATAACATAAAATAATACTGTAGTAAACAATGAATCTTCAAGCTAATCCATATTACGCAGTTTCCCATTAGTAAATAAATTAATTAATGGACATATTATATGTAAAAGCTACTCCTTCCGTCCCATTCGAAATGTCTACATTTCTATTTTTTGATGTCCCATATTAAGTGTCCATTTCTTATTTCAACCAATCAAAAATGATTTTAGTGAGTAGATATGACATTTAATTGGTGAAATTTGTAGTTATTGGAAAATCCCAAAACTTTGTGCCCAGTCAAAGAGAACACTTTGATCCTATGAAGGTATTATCGAAGTTTTTTTAGCTAGAAAAAGGAAATATAACAATATCTCACATATTTGATCCTATAACATACCAATACCTTACTAATTTTTAATTATATTGATATCAAGTATGTTGTGTTTACTTCTAAAATGCATTACGTGATATAATTAATGCCCAATTTTATGTGAAATTTGAAGATCACATAGATACTTATTAGATCAATGTATTAGTCATGTCTCACTATGCAATTCAAAATAATTCATCAATTATTTTTGAAATAATTGAGCTGGTTATTGAAGTAATAATACGATAAATGATAAAGCGGAATAAAAATGCGTAGGGAATTCAATCGTGAAAACATAATGATGCAGAGAAAATTATATAGACGATAGCGAATGAAAAAACTTAATTCGAAACTAAAAACAAGAAAGATAGAACTTCGAAACCTTTTATCAAAATCACTTGGAACTAAGTGATAAACAATGATCTAATCATTTTTTCCCCACATAAATCAGCATATTATCTTATGACTTAAACTATTTGAGGCCTTTTAATGTTGTTTTGTCACATAAAGTGGCTTAATATCTTAAAAACTTATATATTCTTTGAGATATGGGTAAAAATTGTTGAAGGTTATTGTCGTTATCCTATATCTAATACACAATATCAAAAACTTGGGGCCTTGCAGAATTGGGGGCCTAAAGCGGTAGCTTCACTGGTTTTACCCTTGAGCCACCTCTGGACGGCTCAGAGAATCACACAAGGAGGGGGCATCAAGTTTTTTATTCATATATTATTTTTCTAGAATTTAAAATTGAACAATAGAGCTATAATGACTTTCATACGATTTAATACAGTTAGTAATAGTTACAGATGTAGAAAATATGATTTATAAAATTTTAATGAAAGAAAAAACTTGACCAAGATTTGAGCAGAGTTTTTGTTTGGGGGAAGACGTTCCAAGTCCCAAAGTTTCCAATGTTTTTTTATGATTTTTAGTTGAACTTTTAATTTTTGCACCCTATTGATATATAAATTCACAATTTAGTCAGTATATATATTTGGCTTTATAGCACGGATCACCAAAATGCTTTTCTTTTTGTTCCGAGATCACAAACATACCGTTTTTATTACCAAAATCACAAACATACTTGTTAGTTATGTGTTGAGGTCGCCAACATACTTTTACATATGTATGGGTTGAGGTCGCCAACATACTTGTTAGTTGTATGTTGAGGTCACCAACAAAATTTAGTCGCAAACAACTTTTTCAGAAATATGTTAGTGACCTTAGTATTAAAAACAATATCCTGGTAAATCTGGTTGATCCATACAATAAACGCTATATATTTTCAATAATTCAACCCAACTTTTTACATATGTAATTAATAATGTAACTTTTGGTGTTCTTTTCCGCAATTATATATAAGTAATTAATGACACATTGAACGTTTAATCTATAAAAAAATACACATTAGAATGTGTTATGTAATGCTAATATAAAATCCTTAAACTATGCAATATATATAGGACGTTAATAGTTATATTTGAACAGTGGCGGATCCAGAAGTAAAAACTACGTGGTTCGCTATAAGCCTAGCTCAGATGGATCCCCTGAGTGGGGTCAGGTGTCGGGTCAGGTTGGGATTTTTTTATACATAGCACAAATCACATGCTCAATAATAGTATTAAATTAAATAAATTATTCTTGACGGGGTTTCATGCTCTCAAAATACTCCATAATTCTGTTTATGTATCACTAGTAATATCATTAATTCGATATATATATTACACCAATACAACCATTTAACAATAAATCATCAAATTTTGATACGCAAATCAATCTTTGTTTACTCTATCGTTATATATGCATAATTCTCGAGTAGCACTCAACAAAATCAATGCTTGTTGCGTCACGCCGTCACGGTAATCCACTAGGTAAATAATGTGTTATAAGTATTGTATATAGATATAGTAGATCGATTGTTACCTCATATTCGCAAGATAGAAGAACAGAATAAAGATAACCCTTTTAACTAATACTAGTAAATGACCCGCGCAATGCGGTGGTTATAAATGAAATGAAAATAGTGGTGATTGTCGGTGATACGTGACGATATAAACAACCAAACCTTCCTCTAACACATGTTCAAAAACAGAAAACAAAGCCTTCTTAAATGTGGCCTGAATTTTATCACCCTGAATAAAAATGAAACAACCATCAATAATGCATTTCCAGTTAAACAGTACGTAAGTTGACGTAAATTTACCTACCCTCTCATCCATAAGTATCATGTCAATCTGAAATGTAGATTTGCACAATCGAAGTATGCACACATTTAGCTTCCAAGAATCTCTGAAAGTGTCAAGATCAGATATGAAATTCAAAGGCTGATCGTCCATTGAGTAAGGTGAGAAAATGTGGAATGTGAATGTGCAATATTGAACCAAAATGACGAACCCTTTTATAGACAAATTTCGAAGGAGATAAGAAAGATAAATACAAGGCGTATAATATATGTGATGAGAGGAAAGAATAAAAGACACAGATAATAGCAACAAATTTACATGCAATTTGCATGATTTTTTTAATATGCATGTACTTTGTTTGTTGAATATGCAAAGATCATGCATCAGACTTTGAATTTGCATGTTAAGAACCGAATTTTTAACCAATAGATGGAAGAAAATTATAATAATAGCCAATGCATGATAATACACCGTCATCAGTATATGCATGTAATTTCGTCCTCGATTTAAATTACCCGAGCATGAATTCAGCTCACTATTTGAGAGATACTAAGTTTTGATTTTAATGGCTTTATTGTCAAAGGGTAGATTGGGGATTTCGCATCTTCATATGTTTAAGATTTAGTCCCATGGTCTAAACATTTATAAGGGTTGTAGATATGTGTACAAGTAATAGAAAGCAAAAGGTTTTTATTAGTAGCAATTTAACAAAAGGTTTGAGGAGGTGTTTGTAATTCACACAAACTTATAAAAGGGAAAGAGTGAAGGTGGACATGAACACCTGACGTCCTGACCTCTAAAGGCAACAAAACAAGTGTTAAGTTGTTGACGTTTGACCACTAGGCCAAAACTAATTAAGTTCATGTTTTTTAAAGGTAGTTCAAAACATAAATACAAGGTGGTTAATATAGAAATTTGCTCCGAAGTCGCATAGAAATTGAAAGTTAAGGTGGGTCAACTGACCTACTTTCTTATACCTTGTATCCGCCTTTGTATTTGAAAGACTCAAATATCAAATCGTTTGTTTTTTTTTCCCTTTATTATTATTATTATTTAATAAGTACGTTATATGTTAATTAGGGGTGTTCATCGGTTCGGTTTTCGGTTTCATTGGTTTAATCGGTTCGGTGTTTTCGGTTTAAAAAATTTTAAGATGCTAACCAAAGACCGAACCGAACCATTTAAAAATGTGAAATAACCAAACCGAAGACCGTTTTCCAATTCGGTTTGGTTTTCGGTTTAAACCAAAAATACCAAATTACAATATAAGATAAAATATTGATAAATTATACATTACTCGTCACAATTTCATCACATTAATTAAACAAAATAAAAGAGTAAATGGCTGCCTCGGTTGTTTGTTTAGAGAATTGGAGAAAATGTATATCAAGTTTGTTTACTTGTAAGAGATTATTATTTATTATCTCTAAATAAAATAATATAAAAATATATATTAGTATAATAATCGGTTTTTTCGGTTTAACCGAATAAACAATGATCAAACCAATCACCGAACCGAAGATCAATTATCATATTCAGTTTCGGTTAAAACCCGAACCGAAGACCATTTTAAAAATCGGTTCGGTTTTAAACAGTTTACGGTTCGGTTCGATTTTCGGATTAAACGGTTTACAACCAAATATCGGTCACCCCTAATGTTAATTCGGAGTTTAACTTCATGCGCTGAAAATTGTAGTTATTTATTTAGATTTGATTGATGTGAGAATGAGGTGCCTAACTTGACTTTTTAAACTTCTTACAGTAATGTGTTGTTTTTTTGAAAAAATTTAGTAAGGGCATTTTGTAGTAGTCTCGTCCAAAGCTTTAAAAAGTTCACGGCTTGGTACTCTGGCTAAAGTCCTCTAGTATAGCATGAAAAAACAATTAAACATCTATTATATTAGTATAGTACTCATGAAGTACAATGGTAAAAATGGTGGCGGTGACGATGGTAGTGGTGGTGTAAGAGTGAAGAGAAATTGTTTTAAGTGTTTTGTTTAGATTTAGTAACAGATTATTAATGGAAAGTGAGATGATTGAAATATCGTAGTAATTCGGTAGGGGTAATATAGTTATTTCCTGTGATTGAATTAAAATTAGGACATAACGGTATATATATTATATATACAGTTAAGATAATACATTTAACATATTTGACTTAAAATTAATTTAAGAAAGGGTTTATGGACCAGATCGCCAACGTACTTTACTTTTTGTCCCAATGTCACCAATGAACCGGTTTTATTACCAAGGTCGACACCAAACTTTTTACTTTTTTCTCAATGTCACCAACAAACTAATTTTATTACCAATGTCGACAACGAACTTATTAAATATGTTTTGAGGTCACCAAAATACCTTTTTTTTAACGAGCTACGTTTTGAATTTGTTGATGTGGTGTTGCCATGCATTTCATTTATGTGACCAGGCTTCCACGTAAGCTAAACTTGTACATGTATGGTTAATTCTTCTTCTCCTATCGAATAACATGTAATTTTTGATTGCTTTACGATAATCACCACTTTTCCATTGAATCTAAACGCAATTACTACTTTTTTTTTATCAAAAACGTAACCCAAAATTACATGTTAGTCGGTCGGAGAAGATGTAGTTAGCCTTGATGTACAAGTACACGTATGGTTAACTTCATCTTCTCCGAACTTGTACATGTACACGTATGGTTAACTTCATCTTCTCCGACCGACTAACATGTAATTTTGGGTTACGTTTTTGATAAAAAAAAAAAAAAAAAAAAAAGTAGTAATTGCGTTTAGATTCACTGGAAAAGTGGTGATTATCGTAAAGCAATCAAAAATTACATGTTATTCGATAGGAAAAGAAGAATTAACCATACATGTACAAGTTTAGCTTACGTGGAAGCTGGTCACATATATGAAATGCATGGCAACACCACATCAACAAATTCAAAACGTAGCTCGTTATAAAAAAAAAAAAAGGATTTTGGTGACCTCAAAACATATTTAACAAGTTCGTTGTCGACATTGGTAATAAAATTAGTTTGTTGGTGATATTGAGACAAAAGTAAAAAGTTTGGTGTCAACCTTGGTAATAAAACCGGTTCATTTGTGACATTAGGACAAAAAGTAAAGTACGTAGGTGATCTGATCCATAAACCCTTTAAGAAAATGGTTACCGTCTCAATTGCCCCTTACAAAACTAATATATACAAGTCAATCAATCCCGTTACTTGACAATATAAAGTAAATTTAAATTCTATAGTTATTTTATCTTTTATTCGATCATTCAATTCAATTTTTTTTTTTATCAATTCATACTCTAAACATTAATTGATCTCAATCAGACAATTGCTCTAATATGTTCATTGTCAATGTCATCAATTGTCAAAAATTTTATCATTGTAGGACCATATGGTGTTTTATTTAGACATCTAATAAGTTTGACACTCGATTTTTATATTAACATATGAAACTTTCAAAATGGAATCAAATATCATACTCTTAATAACTTATCTGAACAAGACATCTCTCTTATCTAATAAAGGAAAAGGTTAATTAGTTAATCTTCTCCTAAATCACTCCTCAAAAACTAATCTACACCTTTCATTGACTTAGTCAAATTAATTATAGCCCTTGATTGTCATTAGGAAAATGATTAATTAATCTTAAACTTTTTTGTCCTAATTTGTTCCAAATATGCCCTCATGCTTCCTGTACCCATCCCTTCCTTTTTCTTTCAAAATAAGCTGCCATTCACGACCTACACACAACAAATCGCTTCAATTGCAAAAACCGATTAGGAGTTCCCAAATCCCAAATGCTTTAATCGACTCTTTCATTCTTCTTGCCCTCATTCAATTGAACAAAGATTTCAATCGATTGGTGAAGATTAGGACGATTGGTCGGACCATACTGCCCCAGAAGCAAATCAAAATTCGCAGGAGTAATGGCCGATTATTTTGATGAAAGGTGCAATCTATCCTGTTTTGATTCTCCATTTGTTTGATTGACGTTAATTTCTCACAAGTTTGTATTATTGCACGTGTATGTCAATTGTAGCAGTCATGTGTATATGAAGCACACCATGTGTTTGTGGTAACGCCTCAAACGGGATCAATACAACATTAACATTGATTGAAATGTATTTTACAATACGTGTTGCGCTTAATTGATTAATTAACCTTATTTGTCATGCAATTGGGATAATGCCTTGAAGGTGTTCGATGAAATGTGTGAGAGGACTGGAAGTTTGTAAAGTGGAAAATGGAAGTAGTTGATTCTCATTCATGATGGAGTCAGTTTTTAATCCCCATTGCAATCAAAAAAATTCTAAAGTAAGTCTCTCATTATGTCCATTACTGAATAGATCAAACAAAAAAACTGACTGAAATGAAATAGAGACAATAGTGGTTGCAGGCTATGACAATTATAGAGCATACCATATAAGCATAAACTGTTGGATATGGTGCAATTGAACTAGATCAAACTACTTTAGCTTAATTATCCACTGATGACAATTATATAATGCCATTTCATGATGGCAAAAGTCAATAGTCGCAAGAGATGTAAGTTCTGAATAACTGTGGTTAACAAGTTAAGATGGGGTTCATCTTGAAATGAGTGAATTTATTGTGCAAAATAGATCAAGCTGTGGTTTACCCGAAACAATTACTGTCCAAGTAATCTAATTGTTTCATATACAATATGTGGAATTGATATAATGCTCAATGCAGGGGAAAGGATGGAGAATCAAAAACAGTCGGATCAATATACGTGTCACGCTTGACACCCATTGGCCTTTAGTTTAGTGAGTTTGATCCATCTTCAATTTCAGTAAGTAGTGTAGAAACAAATATGTTCGTTTTGATTATGAGTTTGATCCGTCTTCAATTTCAGTAAGTAGTGCTTCATCCGAAGTTACAAGTTTTACCACCAAAGCAGGCCCATCAAGGCCGTAACAACCATTCTTTTATTGGAAAAAAACCTGGTGATAGACCAATTATTGGGATGGTTGCGGCTCACTGGAATGCTGATGTATTAGCTCACAAAGTACTACTATATTTAAACATGTAACTAGTGATAGACCAGTTCTGATCAAGATATACTACTTGCTGCCTTTGATAATTTGTTTCATCATATATGCGTGTTCAATTCTTATATATTTAATTTAACCGGTGGTTTATGGTGGTTTGATATGTTTGATCAGAACTTTGATGCCACAATGTGTGTGTGTGTGTGTGTTTGTGTATATTTTCATTTTGTTTGTTGTTAAACTACTCAATATTAGCACCTCTTTTTATGGTTCAGAATGACTATTTCTATGCTATTTTTTAATTTGCAGTGCCCAAATGGTTCTAAAGATGGTGATTTGAAATGAAAGGTGTTTGATAAAATGTCAGATAAATATAACTACATGGTATAAGAGCACAAAAACCTCAAGTAAGATGCCTTCTTTTTCAATTATATATCAACTTTTATCCATAAGTTGCCTGATTGGTTGGGCAGGTTAGGTTGAACATGGTGTCAGTTTATGATAGGGGTGAAATGGGTCGAATCAGCTTGGGTTGACATGCAAATGTTTTTGTCCGGATTTTGAAACTATTACAATCAACTATTAACCCGATTATGAGTAAATTCTTAGTGTTAGGAACATTAGTTACGTCGTATCTCTTTAGATAAAACTATATATGAAGTTGACAGTAAATACACTTTGGACGAACATTAAACTCATTGGAACCATTTCCTTTTAGTTAATTTTGATATTTGACTACTTGGCCCGTTTGGCAAAATATATTTAAATCTACTCATTCGTATACGACCTTTATGTCTGTAATTTATCAATTAAAAGATGAAGAAGTTGCAGGTTGATTTAATTCATTCGCTTAATCATTTTCTTGATCGGTAAGGCCTATCACAGTATGCTTGTGTGAAGGGGCAGCTCACGCAAATTCGGTGTAACACCCGCCAATTTAGGACTATAATTAGTGCCTAAACTACTTGTAATTACATGTGTTTAGTTTTGTAATATTCTAAATATATGTAACATTTTGGTGTAATTACATACATGCTTACGCGATTTGATTAAATCGTGCACTTATGTACCGGACGAGGTCCGACTTTATTTAATATGGACGTTGGTGACAAAACTTTTAAATAATGTAGGATTATCCAAATAAACATTATTTGCATTAATATATTATGAAAATATATTACACGTATTTCGTATCGTTTAAAACACTCCGAGCGTGGCGAAAGCACGCGAGACGCGCCCAATAAAAGAAAATAATTCAAATTATATTTTTATAATTCATTATTAAGTATTCTGATAAAATACTTCGAATAAAAATGTTTCGGATATATATATTTAAAATATATTATAAAACTTAAGAATACTACGGGATTTAACCGACTATGAGTCGTGGCAAGAGATTCGAAAATAAAAACCCGCGAGCCCGAGTGGGTCGGCCCAGACTGCGGACCCAACCCACCGACCCATGACCCGATCCTTTTAATCCCTTTCCCCTCCCCACTTCACCTCACTTTACACACACACTCACACCCAAAACTCTCTCTTTTCTCTCAAAACTCAACCCAAAATTACTCAAAAACGTCACCAAAAACGCACCATTTCACGGAGTTACTTCAAGAAGAAACGATCAACGCATCACGAGCTTCATCTTCATCTTCTTCGTTTTCAATTTCGTGGTATGAAACTTTAAAACTCTTTTAAATTACTTATAAAGCTTTTATTTACATGCTAGAACATTTACTTAACGAGATTATGTCCAAAAATTCCGTCAAAAACGCTTTAAAAATCGAAACCCACTTGAAAAACGCCGACAATTCGTCCTGCGAGTTGAGATCCCAGATCTCGGTCGTCCTGCGAATCGAACCGAGATCTCGACTCGCGAAGCCAATTAACGAACCGAAACTGACTGCGGATCGAGCTGACTTGCGAGTCGACTCGCGAGTTGACTTGCGAGTCGAACTTTGACCGCGAACCCAACCCGGTTCGCAGCCTACTGCTTTGCGAGCCCAAACTCACTTCGCACCGCGAACTCAATTCGCAACACCATTTCAGTCCGCGGCCAACCTTAGTCGATTTTTCCGAATTTAAATTCCAAATGCGATTTTTAATAAAGTAATGTAGTAGAAATAAAAATTTTCCAAGCTGACCTGGCAGCTCGACCCCAGCCAGGGGCTCTGCCCCTTGGACCCCGCCAGGGGCTGCCATCCCTTGGACCCCGCTACCAGGGGCGCTGCCCCCGGACCCCCGTCTTCCAGGAACTTGAAAATACTTTTTACACTAAGTGTCGAATTCTCACATACGACGATACGTATAACAATAAAACTTTTGGATTTATTACAAAACCGTCACCAACGGGCCATACTTGTTTTCAAACTACAAATGAAATACTAAACAAACACTTGGACATTTCCTAGTTGAGTGGACAACTAGCATGGGTGGTCTTTTAAGACACCAACTTATTTACTTGCTTACTTACGACCTTGTGCATTTCGGACGCCAGAAGGTTGCAGGGTTCTGAGAACCGATATACGTACTTACATCTGCTTACTTGGTTGATTTCACATACGTACTTACTAGACTCAGGTGAGTCTTACAGACCCACTTTTACTGTTTTTCTATTGGGGTGAGATACATGCTACTGTTTTACGTATGAACACAATGTACTGAACTGATACACTACTTTTTACACACATTGCATGAGTACCTTTTTATCCACTTAAAGCCTCCTATCATAAGTTGTTAGTTATGGACTTAAGCGCGATTACTAGTAAATGGATCCATTTGTGACTGACAATCCCTGCCTGGGGTAGTAGTGCTACCACGGATTACACCGTAGAAACAGGCATATTAGTATTTATTACATATGAGTGTTCGGATAGCACTCACAGGGGTACGTGATACTGTACTTGATTGTACCATTCACACTACACTGTTAAGCTTCAACTTGTGAGCTCATGACACTTGTGATGATTTACTGAATTACTTATTTGGCTTGTTAGCTACGCGGGTACATATTTGTGGTTCATACTGATACTTTTACTACTAAACCTGTAAGATTCACCAACCTTTTTGGTTGACACTTTTTAGCTTTGTATCTCAGGTACACAGACGGAGTAGGATTACCCTGGACACTAGCTAGAGTCGCATGATTTTCTACATTGCATCTAACGGAGATTCTTAGCATTATCTTTTGTATATTATGATTATGTAATAGAATCTTCCGCTATACGCGTGGGCTCTAGGGAACTACATTTTGTAACTGAAAACACTATGTTTTCAAACATTTTATATATTGTAAATGTAACTATTTTACAAACGTTGCATATAGATGTCGTTTGCTTTATCTTTATGCTGTTGATACTTGATTAGGAACCGTTGCTCAATTTGGTTCCAAAGAATTCTTATTTGAATATAGCCAAAAGCCTGTTTCCATGCACTCATATTTAAAGTTATTATGTATCCTTATCTATAGTGGTGTTATCAATAGATAATTGTAATGTTTACGACTTTTGGCATAAAAATGCAGGTAAATCAATGGTAATTCTTGATGTTTTGTCTCCTGCTTTTGGTCATGCAGGATCAGAAAGTCAGATGGCATGCTACACCGTTTGAGGAAAGATTGGAGAAGGCTTTATCCGAAGATGAACTAATTGCTGAGAGGTATGATACACTTTGATGAACTTACTGCTTTTGATCCACTCCAATCCATCATATGCAAAATATAGCTTGATTCCTCTTTGAAAGCATATGGGTCAAAATTCCCACCTACTTGGCTACTTCAATTCTGGCCACTGTATATTTGCAGTCGATGTTAGTAAGTTGTCTAAATATTGACGATATGATTTGAACCCCTATAAATATACGCTGCGATAGTTCAAGGTAATTCTTTTAATCATATGTGTGGTCGATGAGCTATATTCCCTTGAATGTTTGTTAACTAGAATTGGGTTGAGTCAAAGTTACCAGCTGGTTGATGTATTCTTCGAATTGTAGAGTAGTGTTGTCACTTGTGTGGTCTGTAATGTTAATTTGTATGACTGTTATAATTGAAATATTTCTTTATGTACACAAGAAGTTAGTGCCAGGTTCCACACAATGAGCAAGTAGTAACTAGCTAGGTGTTCTATAGTGATTTTGAACTCTAATTTTATGAGGCATAATGTTATAAGTAGGAGTCTTAATTAATTGATCTTTATTTGATAATCATTTCCTGTCTTTCAATTTTCATATCAAAGTATAAATTTATGTCGTCTTTGGGCAGGTTTTGTTGCAACACATCAAAGCAGACCCATGGTTGAAAGTAAGTATCAGTGCTGCATTATTTATTGAAATTTACGAAACATGTATATATTTTGTGGTAAGTCTCTCATTACATCCATTTGAATATAAGGAGATATATAAATTTGATTAGTTTGTAATCTTAATTTGGGCTAAGATTGGATGTTTCAACCTGTTTGCAGTTTGATAGCTGTTTAACTAAATGATTCAAGTGAACCAAATTGGGTTGGTTACAAAAGCCTTACAGTGACAATGTCAAAACGTGTGTCATATATATGAAGCATCATGGCATGAAGGAAGAAGACAAGGTCTTGGATTCGATTTCGTCTGATTTGGGTTAAATATATCTGTACAGAGGCAAAATGGGGTGTTTGATGTAACAAATTCACAGAGTGCCGTTTATCCTCGATCACCCGTCTCAGTATATCATTTCAGAGTTCTTAATGGAATTCAGGTACTAAAGTTTCAAGTATTCAACCTTTTCAACTTTTACACTATTTTATAGCATGGAACAATTATCATATGGGGCAATTCCAACGATATTTCTTTTGCTGCATACTGATGTTTTTTTAAAGGCAATCGTTTTTGCGTCATAGAGGTACAAAGTTGACCTGGTATATGATCAAAACTTTTGTGGCTGGCAAAAGTTTTACCTTCTCATATGTGTTTCATAAATGTTAACAAATAGTAGATTCTAAAAGTTATAGTCATGATCGTAGTATAAAGTCTGGATCTTTATGATTTCAGACACTGAATCCACATACGAATCTTAAAATGTTGGAAAGATAGATATTCTATCATCGAATGTTTGTAGTTGATTAGGGGGAGGAACCAACAAAAAATAATTGTTCATTTGCTTAGATTGAATGCAACTCTAAGACTCGATAGGTACTGGAAATGTTAACCATTAACCACTGAATTCATGTTTCAGTTTTGATTAAACTTATATGCTAAAGATTTATTGATCGACCTTTAGGAGATTTATGAAGTTGATTAGATTATCTTTTAGAATGTCAAATTGGATTTTAATTACTAAGGTTGACGACTACACAGAAAAGGCACAAAAATCTGGTACCCTATTCACGTAAGTATTGTGTTTGTTAATCAAGTTTAACTTTGATATATTGTCTATGCAAATTGTCGTGACTTTTATTTCATATAAATGGCAGGGGCATTCAAAAAATCTGGTACTTAAATTGTCGTCCCGAAACCCCAAACTCCCAACCCTAAACCCTAACCCCTAAACCCCAAACCCCAAACCCTAAACACTTTATAAAACCCTAAACCCTAAATCATACTAAACCCTAAACCCTGCTAAACCCTAACACTAAACCCTGCTAAACCCTAACCCTAAACCTTGCTAAACTCTTACTCTAAACCCTAACCCTAAACCCTAAATCAAATGTATAATCAATCACTAACACATGTGTTACTAATATGTAAAACCCACCAAAAAAATGAAAAAAAACAAAAAAAAAGTTCGTCAGAAATATGCCTTGATGGACGGTAAATCGAAGAGGATAAAACGCTGAAAAATATGGTGCAATTTTCATGATTTTTCGACTTATCATTTGTGAGATATTTAATTTTTAAAAACGTGGATAAGAGAGAAAAAAGTGACACATGGCATATCGTAGTTGGTTCCTCCATTCTCACAAAAAATAAATGGTCTCAATTGAACTCTTCTCTATATATGAATTGAAGTTTCTCAAACTTTGGGTGATTGTATTATTTGCTCTAACTTATGAGAGTATAGGGTGATGAGATTTTGTTTTTACAGTGTTTTGATGAGAATGTTGTTGCTGAAAAAGTGGTGGTATGGTAAACAGTATTCTCAAAATTTATTTTTGTATTTTTAACAAATGTGTGTGGATAAAAACAAAAAACAAAAACAAAAAAAAGATTTGAAAGCAGCGTCGCACATAAAATGGCATGCGAGGACACTGCTGAGAACTTTGTTTAGAACATTGATGCGGTGTGATAGTAGACTGTGTTACAGTGTTCTGGATGGTGAACACCATTGGGAACGGCTCCCGACTCGGTGATTTGAAGTCATCAAAGCTACTGCTGTAATTGTAGTTTCTACGTTAAGTCCTTTTGTTATTTGTAAGGACTTTATTGGGTATTGGTTTTATATATATATATATATATAGTAAGGGGATCAAAAAAGAAGAGAATTTGGGTGGAGAAGAGGGAGAAGCATTTCTGGCCAATCATTTAAATTCAAGGTTAAGGGGTATTCTAGTAAATTGTAAATAAAATAATAAACATATTAAGTTGAATGACAATTTAATGTTTTACATGAAATAAGAAGAAACCGTTCGAATTTAATTTAATTGCATCATCCGTTCTTGGTTATTTCTCTCCAAACTAGAACATCAAGTATTATTCAACTAATTCCTGGTAATCATCGAGTTTATTAATTCCAATGATTCATTCTTTTTACTAATAAAAAGTTATCAAATCGTCGCACAAGGATGACGTGAATTCATTTTTGTATTATTCACACTTTCATAAACACTTGCAGCGTTCTTGATAACCTTATGAAACACCAATTGTAATATTAACATAATTGTGGATTCATTTTTGTATTATTTTTTTAACCGTAAGACTTAAGTATATCAAAATTTGCACACACGTTTTATGTGATCAAATAGACATTTCCCATTTGGTACTCTTTCTAATTTTCATGTTCTATTCAAATTTGGATTAAAGTTTAAGATATAGGCCAAAGATCCGGCGGATCTTATAATTACTCGGCGGATCCTAGTTGATGTGATAAGTAAATGTTATATGTGTGCAGAATTCCAATAATCAGAAATATTGACTGAGGTCAGTTATAAAGTAAAGAATGTTATGAGAATAGATAAAATAGTAGAGGCGGTAATAAATTCCTCATAAAAGATGTTGACTGATCATGTGGAATTAATTTTTTAAGTGAAGAAAAGTCACAGTGAGAATTAATGATATGAAATAACCTGATGACGGAAGTGTGAAAAACATAATCTAGCTACGCCTGATCACCGTAGCTATATTATGCTATGTCACTGGAAGTTATTGAGGTTACCAATTATCAGAGATACTTAATGTGACAAAGTGTGTGTAAGAGTAAGACATGTATAAACTCTTTATTGAGCAAAACAGAAATCAGTTTAAATGTACAGGTGTGCATGATTATGTGAATGTGATGGTAGAAATGACATGTTAAATAAAGTTTGAGTGATTGTGTAAGTTTGACTGGGAAGTCAAAGTAAAGGGACCAATGGTATGATAATTATATTTGACTAAGTAAACAGTTTTGACTAAGAATACATTTATATATAAAAAAAAAAAAAAAAAAAAAAAAAAAAAAAAACTCAGGGCGTTTCAAGTTAAATGTTTTATGATGCATAATTTATAATAATGATTTGCAACTATATTTACTACCACTTGTGCATGGTCTTGTGCGATTAATTCAACTAAATATGAAAATGATTCAGTTATTATCCCCATATATTAATTTGCTATTATGTGAAAATAAAAAGTATATTTGAGTATATAGTTGATTCACAAAATTATCATTATGATCCAATTATTTTATGCATAGATTCACGAAATAAAATCTCTGATTCAGTTTTTCAAAAAGTGATTCATCATTTTAATTTACCGTTATTATTTAGTTGATTCAGTTTTTATTAAATGGGATTTTAAAAAAAAAGGATAATTCACAAAGTTAGTGTGGTGAAAGTAATATGTATATTCAAAATATATTCAAAATATATTATCCCCAACGTAATATGTATATTCAAAATGGACGGTTAGCTGGCCTTCCTTCTTTTTAGCAATAAATTTATATCACATTTAATTGATTAAAAAGTGACTTTTGACTTATTTGCCCCTAATAATCAATTAAAAAGCTTTTAAATTTAATTTATATTACACAAATGTCAGTTTTAATTGTGAATCATTGATTGAAAATTTGGAAGGTCAAGATCATTTCTCCATCTTCTCTCAACAAAAATCCTTCTCCATAGAACCACATCCTATATATATATATATATAATTTGTTGATGTTGCCATGATTAATTGGGTCTTAATTGTTCTTTATACTTCATTTTTATTTTTAAGTACGTAGTTATGTTATGATGATTTGTTGGTTGATCTATTACGAAGAAATTTTTATATTCGAAACGTGTAAAAATGCAATACTTACTATTACATGTTGGGTTGGGTAAATATCTTAAAAGCGTATGTTATGCTTGAAACTTGATGTCTTGAAACTTTATGTCTACTGTGTACCGAATATTTGATGTCTAAGTTATATTTGTGCTACCAGTATTATTTTTCTTTCTTGTTTATGTATTTGAGTGTACATGTGTACTCTCTCATATTCAAGTGTTACAAATCAAAGGTTTATATGTATGGTTTGATTTTGTTTTAGTTTTGGGGTTAAAATTTCAAGTTACTTTACTTTAAATGATACGTAACTAATTACGTAATTATATGTACACCTTTAAACACATGCAACATTAGTAAATAATACAATAACTATCATATTCTAATTACACTAGTTTTAAGACCCGTGAAAATACGGGTATGTTAATGATCTAAATTAAAAGATTATTTGGTTAAACTTTTAAGTAAAATAATTTTAGAGGTAAATTGTATGGTATTATGTATTAACTTTTCTACTCTTATGTTTTGTAGTCATTTTAAATTTATTTTATATTTACAATTACACTATTTTGTTATCGAGATAAAATTCTAGAAATCACATATCAACTAAAATTAATACAGTTTTGTCTACCTCGTATTCTAAAATTGTAAGTTAAATTTCTTTAATTACAAAGAAGAAAAAATAAAACTATAAGGTTAATTAATATATTTTTGGTCAATAACTATACAAATAAGTTTTATGCATTAGATCCTATATTACTTCGTATTACTTTTTGCAAGTTATTTCTAAGGATTATTTTTGTAATCGTTAACAAAAAGTAAGAACACAAAAGTTAACACACGTCTTTATGAAAAGAAAAACGATACTTAAAGATTTATTCAAATCTTAACCATACTTGCAAAATATTACATGAAAACATAAAGAAAAAATCTACTTTGAAGCACTCGACACACAAAGTTTGTGCTATAACTAAAATTACCGTTCAACTTTTAGGAGTCAAACTAATCCTCAAAATGGACTTGAAAGAACTCTTGGTAGCCATATATTATTGCCACATCCTTCCTTTAGTTTCTTGAACTTCGTAGCATTCTTTATTTGGCTTTCACTTAAATTACCATTAAAATCCTACCATCCTATGTACACATTTTGTACGGTTTGAAAAGAAGTTAAGATGTACATACACTGAATTAAAGGAAGAAATATACTAATTGTGCATGGTGAAGTTTGGGGCGGCGCACAAAGAAAGAGGAGGTATGATATTGGTTGGTGGGAGAGATCAATTAAATTAAAGAGTTCAAAGGAAGTTTACGTATTTACATGTCTAGAAACTCACAAAATAATTAATAAAATTATTTCACATTAATTTTAAGCTATTTTAAAATCTCAATATTATATATTGATGACATCAGCGGTTTAACCACAAGTTGACACCTAAGCATGAAAACATACATCATGAAGTGACACATCAGCTTTATGACATAGGCGTAACCCCCCTTTATTAGTATAGATAGATTTAGATCAACTATCACGACCTATTTAGTTTTCACAAATTTAACGTACATTAAAATATACATGTTTATTCAATTCATTTAATATCAACCGCACAAATATGGCCGTATTATTAACAACCTTATACATGTTTCAGTTATTTTTGTATTCATCGTACTTAAAAATATTAAGGCATACCTAATCTACACTTCTATTATAATCTGCATTCTATGTTTCATTATATGATAGAATTAAATAAAATTGCAATATAATAAAAAACTGTATTAAAATTGTGGTAGCCCCGCGAATTCGCGGGTTATGATCTAGTTGAAGAAAATAGTAATTTACCGCTGCTTTACGCGGTTATAATGCTAGTTTCCGATAAAATGTTTAACCAGAAAACTTAGTGTGACAACAGATACACAACTTTCACAATTTGACAATCGAGTCATTTATAGTTTTTTATTTGTAATACCGTTAAATCAATATGCATGCATTTTACGAGGGTCTGATTTTTTTAAGGCGGTGAATGATCAAATGAGATAGATCAGGTTACAGGTCTGGTCAAAACAGGGATGTTGTACCCGATGTTTTTCAAAGACTACTTCCAACAGTGAACACCTACTGAACATTTCAGTTTGTGCCAAATCAGTGTCACGTCAATTGTTCACAAAACTGACACAAACTGAACATTTCCTGCCAACAGTAACACCACTTCAGTTTTTTATGGACCCCACATTTACCAATATACCTTTATTTTTATACATTAATCAAATAAACAAAAACAAAAACAAATTTTAATTTAATCATGTAGCCCACACCCTTCTCACCGACACCCGTCGAAAAACTGATGGAGCCAGAAACTGACGCCAACCGATGCCATGGTGCCAATGGCATCAGTTTTTTTTTTTTTTTTGGGAATCGAAGTCCCGTTGGGAATACTCTATTAGAGTATCCACTTACAATTTTTTGAGTATTCACTTGTACATAAAAAAGAACTTTAAAAACAAAAGAATACCGTTTAACTTTATTAGATTGATCAGATAAATAAACTAAATTTCTACCAAAATATTGTAGAAGCCTTCATATATACTATGTCTAGCTAGTTGATTGATTTGTTTTATCATATACTAAATGTAAACCCGTACAATACACAAAGTAATTTTAATCATAACACTAAAGAATATTATATTTTTAATGAGATAAATACATACCATTGACCGTTAGCAAAATTGAAACGATGAACAATCATAATAAAATCAATACATGCATGAAGACGGAACAGAAAGCCTCTAAACAAGTGAACACTTTTTCTTTTTTCAAACATGCATCATATCAATGAAAAAAAAAATGCTATAATACAAAAAATAATTAATACAAAAAACAATCAATTTAGAGGTAAACCCGCTTTCACGTTGAAAAGAGGTGACAATTCATACTATTGGCCTCAAAACTTGAAAATCTTTATTATATCTAAAAATGGAGTTAAGAATGCCTAACGATGCTTATGTGGCACCAATCAAATGTTGCCAAATACACAAATTTCATATGTGTCGTTTGCACAAAAAATTTCACAATTAATCTTCCATGTCATCAATGCTTACATGGCACTAACATGTTTAAATTTCTCTACATTAAATAAATTAATGACCCTTTATTAATTTCTAAATTTGAATTATAATTTTGAAAAAGTTACATGGATATTAAATATATTAAATGAATAGTCAATCTTTACCATAATATAAACACTCCCCTACCTTTTCACCTTCAAATTTGAATGATACAAATCAAATTCACTATCGTCCAAAATCACGAACGCATATTACGGCTACCTCTATAGCTTATTTCAATTCACTTTGGACACCCCTAAACAAACGAACACATATTACAGCTAATTCAAGCCCTAAAGTGATTGATATCACACATTTTGTAGCTTTCTATGATTACCGAATGATATTGGTTCTATATAATTCGGTTTCTCATTCGAATGCAGGTACTCACCAATCGATAATTTCGCCCCTGAAGCATTTGCAGATTGTAGTACTTTGTAAGTTCATCGTATTACTTAGTTCAAACTCATTACTTGAGTTGTAACTAACTGAAATTATGTTATGTTTTGATTTGTACACAATCGATCGTACTCATCTTCTTTCAAAACTTTACCTATTGTAGCGTCTTTGTTCGATTTTTTTGAATTTCATACTCGAATTGAGCTAATTATGTGATGCCTTATTCGGATTATAATTTTGTTTTGTCTTACTTGAATTTATGTGTACCACTAAAATGAGAAAATATATACTTCATTAAAGTTTTATATTATTGTAGGATCCTATTGATAATTCGCTTTGATTTTTGTCCATGATTAGGTGTAATGTAAAAGGGATATACACTCATTCATGGTGTTCCACACTTGTGTAATAGGTATATACGTGCAAGTTTGTTAACAATTATCACCAACTCGATTTTTTCTTAAATCCAAATGTTAATTTTATTTTATTTTGTTTAATCACATTTGATCTCTTATCAATTAATTTAACAACTTTCTGTTGATAAGAATTTGCTTTATGCTATCATCTATGAATGTTGTTTGTCGGTTTATTTAGATTAGTATCACGTATGAATTAACTGTATTACAACTGATGATGAATAATTTGAATTCAAAAGCTCGATCGTATGATCATTTCATTTTGTCCACTACATATTGTTATGTTTTTGCTGATGCTTTGCAAAGGTTCTGGTTAACTCTACCCCTTTTTTCCTTAAATGTTTTATTTATGTATGTTCTTAATGGATAATATTTGTATTCATATTCCTTAGAGGTGTACATATTTTTATCATGTTTGTGTTACAAATCAAGAAGATAATTGGTTCAATTAGTTCAGCCACTTTTATGTACCTATTAGTAGTTCAATCACCTTATTTTCATCTTAAGGTTGTATCGTATCATTGTTGCTGCAGCACGCAACCTTAGTTTGACACTTCAGTTGATGTTGCAAGGTAACATTTGTTTTCTATTTATCATATTAAGTAATGTATATGACTTGAATCTTTGATGTTGTAATTTGGGTTTAGTACCTGGAAATGCAACTAACTTGTACCCGATATTTATTGTGTGTACCATACTTATGTATGCTATTTTTAATGCACCAAACTTTTAAACACTAGTACAAAAACGGATATATATGGCGGTGAAATAGGCCATCTGAAGCGGTGAACAGACCGCCCCTGATACCGGCGCCACGAAAAGTGGGAACTTGTTTGAAGCGGTCAAACGACCGCCACAAATTCTATAAATAGGAGCGGTCAAATCAAAAAATAGAGCGGTTATATAGATACAAAAATTGGCGGGAAGAATAACATTTGAAGCGGGTTAGTGATGACTACTAAAGCGGTTAATTTTGACAATTTGAAGCGGGTTAGTAAAACAGTATTTGTAGCGGTTCACTTGAAAATAATAAATGTGTAAATGGAGCGTTGTCTATCTAGTTTTTGTGGCGGTTTTTTAAATGGAAATTGAAAAAAAAAATACATTTGTTGTAAAACAGTATAAATGTGTAAATGGAGCGTTGTCTATATTAGTTTTTGTGGTGGTTTTTTAAATGGAAATTGAAAAAAAAATAGATTTTTAATGGCTTTTGACTAGCCATTTGTGGCGGTTGTTATAATTAAAGTATTAAAAAACAAATTCTTGGAACTGCGTATATATGCATTTAGTTAGCATTTGGAGCGGATGTATCGTATATATATGTATATGCTGCTGCGAGCATGCAGAATGCATATACCAAAACCAGCATAATCCAAAAACCAAATTGACCAACAATTAAAAACAAAATCTAACCGGCCTGAACATATAAATCATGCTAATAAGTAATAACATTACGTATGTACAACATATATAACCTAAATATAATGTTTAAATATTTAAAATGGGTTTATTTACTTGTTCTGACCGTCAAGAATGTACCTCTTTGCAAATTCGATTGTGCCCTCGATTACCAACTTGTCCAGTATATCGGCTGTATAAGGGGACAAGTCGCTTCAAACCTATAATAAATTCAAATTAAAACATAAAAAAAGAGAACGAGTTTAATGCATTGAATTATACAGAAATTATATATTACGTACTATATATGGACTTACATTTTGTGGGAAATCTGGTTGCATACTCATAAAGAATTGTTGCATATGCATCATTACGTAATACCCACATTCCCAACTGTCTTGTTGTTGAAGACACTGATTTGAAGCACAAAGTTAGTTTAACACATATAATTTATGATCAATTTGCATATATATCAAGTTTTTCAAACTATATTATATGCTTACCAACACCATCTCCCATTGCCAATCCTCGCCTTTTCTCCTGAAAATTCAGTACTATGAAGTTAACTACAAGTTATAAGAAACAATTGCCTAATTAGCATTTTCATTCAAGTTAACATATATACTTACCCATGAACACCCTTTACGAATTTATAAGACTTCCAAGTCTTTTTCAGCTTCATCGAATCCAATATGTATCCGCGGTGCTCAACATTGTCAAGAATGATAAGCACCCAATGTTTACTACCCAAAAGTTACAACGTTTCAGTTTTAAATAATAAATAAGGCAATGTACGTAGCAAATATATATAGATATAATACATACCTTGCGAAATAGGGAGCAAGGAAAAAACGCTTATCATTGTGAGCAGTGAACACATCTGTGATGTGCTTCATGACAGTGGAGATAGGAATTGTTTCCTGGATTAGATGAGGATTAAGGAACGCGCAGTTGCAGGGAAAGCCCAGTTTCGGTTTGCAAAGATACAAGTACCTAAATAAACACCAAAATTTATAGGATAGAACTAGAATGTAATACACATATTTTGTTAATTAAAGATACAAAACGTATGTTTTAAAGAACTTACATCGACCATCAATTAAGAACAGTGACATCGAGCCAATTGTTTGTCACCCAAATTAAAAGAGCCTCATACTCAAACCAATCTAGGATCGGCTCAGGATACATATTATAAGGGGATTCAATCTCAATTGATACGGTTTGTTGATCAATGAACCATGATCTGAATCGCCTACTTATATCTATTAACTCCTTAGGCCTTCTTAACAGCTGCATCTCCATATTTTTAATTCTTTGAATTTGTTGATCACGGAGCTCAGATGGTTTTGATGTATTCAGAAGAACATCATCCATAACTGGGTGCTACATTAGCAAAGTATTAGATTATATGAAAATTAATAAATAGACATAAAATAAAAGATATTTCATTACTACATACGTACATAAACATCATCATCACGTGTAAAATTCTGAACTTTGCTGCTAGAGTCGGATGGTGAAACACAGGTTGTGTATGCACTGGTCATCGGGTGGTGTCGCACCACCTTGCTGGCATGCTACATTTTACGATTTAACAATTAACGGATAAATATGTACATAACTCAAAAGAAATACATATATACATAACTGGATATAAAATACAACACATTACGGAGTCAACATGTGGTGGTGTGGAGGTGGATGGTGAAACACAGGTTGTTGATGTGGTCCTTGGGTGGTGTCGCACCTCCTCGCTGACATGCTACATTTTACGATTAAACAACTAACGAATAAATATGTACATAACTCATAAGGAGTCTATATGTATACATAACTGGATATAAAATACAACACGTTACCAAGTCAACATGTGGTGTGGAGGTGGATGGTGAAACACAGGTTGTGGATGTGGTCGTTGCGGGGTGTCGCTCATCCTCGCTGACATGCTACATTTTACGATTAAAAAAATTAACGAATAAATATGTACATAACTCATAAGGAGTATATATGTATACATAACTGGATATAAAATACAACACATTACCAAGTCAACATGTGGTGTGGAGGTGGATGGTGAAACACAGGTTGTGGATGTGGTCATTGCGGGGTGTCGCTTCTCCTCGCTGACATGCTACATTTTACAATTAAAAAAATTAACGAATAAATATGTACATAACTCAGAAGGAATATATATGTATACATAATTGGATATAAAATACAACACATTACCGGGTCACCATGTGGTGGTGTAGAATCCCTCCTTGGTGGTGTGGGGAGTCGACTTCCCACAAAGTCATGTGGCGACATAACAGGACCAAGCTAACAAAATGGTAAAACATTAATTAGGCCAATAAAACATTACAATATAATACCAAATGGATCTACGAATAGACGTATACGAATACCTTTATCGCTTTGCGAGGCCATTGAATAGCTTCGGTACTTTTGGCTTGGCCTAAGAGTTTGATTCCCTCCTTGGGAATTGGAATGGGAACATTCTCAAGACCGTGTTCAACGGTTTCTACCAGCACAAACATGTACCCGCTCTGCAGTCCTTCCTTGTGAGACGGACAAGTAATCCCACTTGCCCATCTGATTTCATGATAACTGTATGGCATCATAATTTGACATGGAAGGGGTTCCTGTCAAACGCACATGACTTAGATGGAACACGATTCTTCACAATTTTAGGTTATTTTACTAGTAGGATACATATATATCTTAAGCATTCACAATTAAAATGATCACAATGATCAGAATGATCACAGTTAACAAATATATATCTTAAGTTAACAAATTTATATATTTGCAAAGAGAAGGCAATTACCTCATCATCGTCATCGGGCCGGTATGGTGATCCACCAGGTGTAGAAAGGTGTATGTGTTCAGCATTCAGATTACCCACTTCTATCTCTGTCTGGGCCATGTCGACCTCAACTGCAACTGCTTTCCTCTTTTGACCCTTCCTAGTTCCAAGGGCCTTTTTCATCCCCACCACACTGGATACCGCCCGTGTCCGACCCCCATGTTCTTTTCCCTTGTATTGTGTGAGGGGATCGTCTGCCCCCACCATATCAAAGGTGCCATCATTCAACATTTTGGTCTCCTTCTCTAGCTATATAAATGAAATAAAGTTTCACATGTTAGAACATTTAATAACATTTATTAGTGACAAGTTTTATAATATCTATAACTTTAGCTTCGGGTTCGGGTCAGCCATTTGGTTTTCGGGTTGATCCAACAAACCGAAAACTAGAGGAGGTATAATTTAGAATATCCAGAAACTGAATTGTCACCCCTATATTCTTACCAATGGCGGTACGAGACTGTGGACCGTGTAGGCCATTGCCCACACAAGCATCTTACTAATTATCTTGATATACATTTAAAGTTGAATCATACAAGTATTTACCCACATAGATAAATGGTTAGCACCCTTGCATCCAACCAAATGATCACTTGTTCAAGCCTAGCACCCAGCTCCTTTCTTTTGTTATTTTTTCTTTATGTAATTTTCCCCTCTTATTTCGCTTTCCTTTCCATTCAATATCTTTTGGCTTATTCTTTAGTCTTTAGTAAGTTATATGTGAGAGAAACAAATTTGTGAAGTAAAACACAAGTAGTCACAACATTTGGTCACATTGCTAAGTTTATGAATTTGTTCACATTTCTAAGTTTATAAACTTTTGGTTTGGTTTTTCGTGTTGAATATATGAATTAAGTTAAACTGAATTCTTTTTCGGTTTGGCTGAATTAATGTTAACAAAACAAAAGTTTTTGGTTTATCATGACGTATGACTCGAAGGATAAAAATCTCAATTCAGAACCCAAACCTTATGTGACGATCATCCTAAAATTTGCCCCCTTAAAAATATAAAATCTGGTACCGCCCCTGATTCTTACCAATTCATCCGCCGCTTTTTTAAGAGAATCCCTACTTTCTTGTGTGTCTGTTTTCTTCTCTTCCCGCAGTCTCGCGTAAAGATACAAAATTGAACGCTCACACTTGTACTTTGCTAGACACGGGAATTCGGTTAAAACCTTCTTTTTGTTTTTGTAATAATACTCCCTCAAACCAGCATAACCCAACCGTCCTACACGGGCAGGATCCGTGTTTGCTATCGCACTGGCCTTGGCTTTCTCACTTTTTCTCTTCACATATGAGATGAAAAATAACGTTAGTAACTTTTTTATAATAATGAAACCAACTTAGCACAAAACATGAGATATGAACTACCTTGAATTCATCAGTGGATCTCTCAGCAACAAATTTTGGCCAGTGATCCATGTCCATAGAGGGCCATTTTTTATGAGGGTCGTTGTTAGTAGAGGCAAACTGAGTAGTAAGTTCACTCTTCCACCTCCTCCAAATTTTATTCATCTTCCTGTAATGGACTTCTTTGTGCTTGTCATCTGGTATGTTCCAATGACTTTTCATTAGGTCCCATACGTTATCCAAAACTTCTTGAGCAATTAGTGTACCCTCATCTCCTGCCTTCAGTGGCTTCGTATTCCATCCCAAATGGTTAGGGATTCGTGCTCTAACCTCGTTTTCAAACCAAGTTAGATAATCTGTCCTATTGTCTCCAGTAGCTTCTCCTTGGGCGTCGAACTCAATGTGACGGTCTGAATCGGGAGTGTAGTCATTCTCCTTTGCCTTCCCTAGTCTACCTTTTTTGGCCATGTCGTTTATATTTGATGTCCTACAAAAAAGGAATTTATCGATATTAAGTTCATAAAGAACATGTGCAATATAAATGATATTAACACGTACGATAAACACTGGCTAACAATTAAAATGATAAATGAGCAATTAACTACAGACATTATAATTTATTAAGAGTATAATATGTAACAAACACAACGCAAAACGGATAGCAAACATTACACACGTGCAAATAAGAAACTGATCGAATTGTCATACATATATATTTCCCTTTATTAGAACCAGCTAAAGACCAGGTGAACACAAATATTAATTCCCACATAAAAACGACAGTGATGGATGCACTTTCTCAAGTATTGAATAGGGTCTTTGCTGGCATATCTTAGAGTGTTCTCACAGGTTCAGGATTGGAGAATCAACAACTACGGGACCACATCTTTACATCAATATCATCAAGATCAGTATTGAATTCAATATCTTTTAATTTTGACATATATAACGAGCTGAGGGTGGGGACCAAAAAAAGCGTTGTTTTATAAAGAACATTCCCTTTTGTATGTACTCACAACAATCAATAACATATGGGTGGTGATTTGTACACCACCAACCTTTAGCCATGCACCACTAGTTATGCATTAAATTGTTGTACTGAATAACAGAGTGATGCACATTAGTGGTGTATGCCTGTATGGTTAAAAAATTATGTATAAATTATATATTTACCTAAAAAATTATGTACAAATATATCAATACTGTATATGTTTCAATCCGGCATACACTAAATGAAAAATTTTACATAGAAAAATACAATTAATTTACACTATTTAACAAACTACCACCAATAATGGATGTATTGGAGTTACATGACAACAGTTCAAAAGCCGATCAAAATTGGAAAACCTAGCAATTAATGCAACCGTTTGGATATGAGTCGCGGCAAAATTATACCGTTATAAACTTACCAAAGTGCAATGGGTTTACAATAACAAACTTTAACCTAGATTTACCGGTGGGTATTTGTGGATACGGTGGTGCAGAAGTAGAACGAAGCCGAAGATGATGAAGCAGAAAATCTCGATCAAAAGTGTATTCTGTCTCTATGTAGACCGAAAAGTGCCTTTTCACCAATAAAGCTTAACTCATTTGAAGCGGTTAAAAACAATACCCGCTTCAAACTACAAAGACAACCGCCACGTCATAAACCAACCGCTTCAATTGGCCAATGAAACTTTTTGATTTTTTAGCCCACGTTTGACGGGGAACCAAAAAAATTGAAATTTGGTGCTTTAGTTTTTATCAAGTGCATATATATAGATATAGTATAGATATAGAATATAGATATATATAGTAATAGTAATATAGATAATATAGATCTATATATCTATAATCTATCTATATCTATTTATAAAGCATATTGCTATTTTATTGTTGCAAAATTTAACAAGTACGGAGTAAGACTCAATAATTCATTGTTTCATTTTATATAACTAGATACTAGGCATTGAGCCCGTGCGATGCACGGCCGTTTGAAAAATGCAGTTATATAGTAATTTGTAAGTAGCCGAATATTTTAATGGGCATATAATAAGTGTTATCAATAGCACAATTAATTTGTGGTGTTGACCAATTATTTTACGTTTACTTCGATAATATTTTTCATATATATCATTCATTTACTTTTCAGCATAAAGTTATAAACAAACTTCTTTGCAAACAATGTTCAAGAATTTGTAAATTAATAACAAATAATCGTTAACTAAAATAATACGCTCTAATAGGTAATTAAAAAGCTTTATTTTATATATAAAAACTAAGCATTGAGCCCGTGCGATGCACGACCATTTATATAATACTATTAAATTAGTTTGTATGTTACTATGTTTAAGTTTGAATACCTAATACAATTAAATTAATTTGTAAGTTATTTTGTTAAGTTTTAATACATTTGTTGAGCTTATGCAATGCAAGATAATTAAAAAAATAAAAATTAATCATATGTTTTTTAGGTTTTCAACTGTATCTTAATATTGTTGAAAGTTTAAAATTTATTACTGAAATTCAATAGTAATATATACCAAAATATCAGAAAATAATCAATTTCATATATCTTTATTAAAACTAATTTTCTTAAAACATGGTAGTTGATGATGATAATATTTGTTAATTGCAATGTATAAGATATGGATTGAAAAATGAATCTTTTTTTTATGTAAGTAAAAATTGTTATATATTAAATATAATATAGGAATTTTAAAGGCTATTATAATAAAGTATAATTGATAAATAATAGTCTTAGTAATTATTAATTAAGGTTTTCAAAGAAAAAATAATATGATGATGTGTCAAATTAGGAGGCTCTAAAGAAAAGGAAATGTTACGACGTGGAATGTCTAAATATCAAGGAAAAATCTTTGTTTTATATGTATAGATAGATAAGTTATGTAATTTTTCAATATTTTTTTTTATTTAATATATTTAATAATATTTAATATTTAACTTTTAATTAAATTTAAATTTAATAATTAAAATGGTAAGTGTAATTATTTAATTAAATCTAAATTGTCGGATCACCTTGTAAATTTTCATTGAAAGGTCCAGATTGCTCAACGGGATTTTGGTTTATTTATATTAATAATTATTATTATTATTATTATGTTATTATATTAGTATTATTAATTATTATTATTATTATTAGGATTTTGATAAAGAGTGCCAACACGGGGTGTGGTAACACTGTGTTTACAGTGTTTTTGGTGTTGTGTTGTGAGTTTAAAATTTTGGGGTGTGGTAACAGTGTTGTGGACAGTGTTTTTGAATATGAAAATGTTTGAAGGGAAAAGTTGGAAAAAAACATTAAAAATGATCAAAACGTCGTGTGAGCCACCGTTGGAAATCAAACGCTGGACGAAAAACGCCGCAAAAACGCCGTGTTGAGTACGCCGTGACGGGGCCGAAAAACGCCGTCGAACGGCGTTTTGGCCGAAAAACGCCGTCGAACGGCGTTTTTCATGAAAATCGCTGACTTTTCATGACCGACACCGAGTGCTCGGGCACTAGTTAAGCATTCCTTAATTAGATTCAAAGTATTAATTAAGCTCAGAAGTTATCATGTTTAGAATTGATCTTGAAATAATTAAATTTATTTATGGAATATATGACTTATAAATATAGAAAGTGAGTGATGCATTAAATACAATTAAGGAATGCTTAACTAGTGCCCTTAGGGCACCATTTAGCAAAACTAACTAAAAGAAAGAATCAATTAAATTATGTTTTCTTAATTGATGTGCATGGATGCATGCTATTAGTCGTGAACACAAAACCCATACCCCGGAACCGAACCCGGAAAAAAAACAGAATCGAACCCGAAAAAAACCGATTTTTTTGAACCCAGTTCGGGTTTTTTTCGTACCCGGCGGGTAGGGACCCGGGTTGGGTCTTTGAAATTCAAATCGGGTTGGGACCGGGTACACTACGGGTCGGGTTGGAAAACCCTGTATAAAACCCGGATAAACCCGGTTTAAAAACCGGTATTCGTGGGTCAAAAACCCGGTTCGGGTCGGGTCGGGTAGGTCAACAACCCGGTTTTTCTTCCTTTGACCTAAATCCCGGTTCGGGTACCAGGTCGGGTCGGGTATGCCCGAAACCCGACTTTGTTCACGCCTACATGCTATAAGATGTAATGCCCCCCAAAGTCGAAAGCAGTGACTAACCGGATATCTTAAGCTTTCAACGATTAACCATAGTGGAAGGTAACTATTAGCCACAACTTTAGACTAATAAAGAGCTCCAATTTGTTATCAGTTTCCGATGTGGGACGGGTTGTTACAGAGATCGAGGGACTCATGTGCCATTCATGAAGATATATATTAATGAAAACCTCATGGAAGACGATGTGTCTCAATGGGGTTATCTTTAAGACAATTAGCGTATCCCACATTAGTTGGTGAAGATTTTAAAATAATTGTGGTCAACATGCATTAGCTGGCAACCTCTTATTTCCATTGTCTATTTTTTGATATTTTAAGGTTTATAATGACAAGTTGAATCTAAAAATTTCCTGAGAACTTTTGGGGACAATAGAGGTACGTGTTGGGTGTATAAGGTAAACTCCTGTTCAAAGTATCACAAACGCTCTTATTGTGGCCAAAAAGGACATTGGACCCATGAGAACTATAAAGTTAAGCGTTTAGTGGAAGTACATTGATCAACTATTTGGAAGTTCTCGTGTGGTCCCGTAAATTTTTGGTACGCTAAAACTTATATGTCTGAATTCCATAAGCAAGCAACACCATTTTGACTGTTTATAAATTCAAACGTATACATTCGCTACTTCGATTCACTATGACAAAAACGACATATTAATATCACCACAAAATTAAACACATGGTGACTTCCTACAACACTAGCGTCCAACATTATAACCATAAAGCACAAGCATTTGACTTCCTTAATTACCCCACTACTATCATCATACTCGTCGCGCCACCAACATCTAACATTACGGTAACATCCCGCCTTACCACGACACAATATTGTCCGGTTTGCCAGCAGGCGCACGACTTTTCCTTGGCGACCACACTAGTATTACTCCCCATGAGGTCACCCATCCTGGAACTACCTCGCTCGAGCACGCTTAACTGTAGTTTTCTCACGGGATCTACTACCCTTACGGTCCCAAAATGTGTTGTGTCATGTAAGGATGATATTATCCTTATAAGCCCCAATGTAACTGCCCTTTACCACGGCACAATATTGTCCGCTTTGCCTGCAGGCGCACGGCTTTGTTCTTGGCGACCACCACTTTATCCTGGACACTTCCCCCACACGAGCACGCTTAACCACGACGTTATCGTGCGATCTACTTCCAGTGTGGGCCGAAAACGCGTTGTGTCGTAAAAGGATGACTTTTTCCCTTATAAGTCTTCAGATCTCCCATGTCAATGGCCGATGTGGGATTTGCCTAGAGTGTTACACCCAAATACCTCATGTTCATGGCCAAATTATTTCCATTAATATGTAGATCACTATAGTTAAATCATATTTGTTTCTATTATATTTCACATGGATAAATAATACATAACACAAGCATTTTACAATAAATCTTCAATATATTTACATTTACGTTTTTATTTTAAAATCGTTACTCGCACCTCCATCATCCGTCACCAATTTTACCGCCGCATTGCACGGGTGTAATGCTAGCTAGTACAGTAGTACTCAAAAATGAACGATACATGTTGTAGGAGCGATATGATATATCGGTTTTAAGCTAAAGTCATTCTATTATCCGATAAGTAAGAACAATTAATTAAGAACAATATAAATAAAGAACAAATATACAAAATTGAAAATTAACCATCCGCTAAACTAGGCAGATCATCATTAATCCACTTTTCTTTCTGTTCGATCATTTGATCTAGTGTCTCCACCATCTTTTCGCAGTTCTCGAGTAACTTTCTTTCTTCGGCAATAGATCTACGTAGACAATCCATATATGAAGATTCAATTATATGAATCATCATATTCCGTCGCTCAATATGCTGAATATTTTATTGTTTATCATAAATTGAATGATTTAGTTTATCAATCGTCTTTACTACTTCTTCTTTTTGTTTTTTATCCTCATCTAGCATTTCTTTCACACAATTGGTGTACAATTCGGAATACACTCGGAATCGATGCGTCAATGTATTCCCTCTTTTAGAAGGTGGTTCTGTAGACCCAGAAGATTCTTCCATTAAGCTATACCTGTTTTGATTTATTGTGGAAACTGGCCGGCCGGAAAGTTTTACCAAAATATTTTTATTTGTTCGAATTTATATAAATGTTGTCAAACGTACAACCAATGGCAATACATGCAACAAGAAGCGGTTTTGTATAATATTCTAAACATCTTCCCCCCAAAAAAGTAAATGACCAGACCGCTCCAATTAACATTCTAAATATCTAGAATATGTATACTACGTATAATATTCTAAAATCTAAACATCTTCCCCCCAAAAAAGTAAATGACCTACACTTTAGGAAACTACTTATAGGCCGGCCTACTACAAGTCAACAACATATGAGAAATTAAATGGACTCTTAAATGCCCAACCACCAAATCAAATCCCACTTTTAACGACGCGGTTTTGTGTTAAATACACCGCTTCATATTAGAATACTTATATACGAATTAATACTCCGTATTTGTTATCAATATATATATATATATATATATATATATATATATATATATATATTCATGATAATATATTGATGAATAATAATACTAATAGAATAATAGATCGATGAAATGATAACACGGTGGATCGGAGTAACATATATTTTAAACAATAAGAGAAGCAGATTCATAAAAGAAATAAAAACTTGTTAATTCATTTGATATACATGTAGATTACACATGATTACAACAAGTCATTAAAAACTTCATTTTGTTCCACATTTTGGTTGAACCGAACAATTTGTGCTTCAATCATTTCCTTCTGATTCACGTAAAACCTAAGATTATAGTCAAGTTGCTCCTTATAGTCAACCTCATCAGTGGAAGGCTCTTTAATTTTGCGGGTCTTTTGAAGTTCTTTCATGATCTTTTTTATCGTGTTTGTAATCTTGGTAACTTGATATTGCAATTCTTCGGTCATTTCATTATCAACATCTATCAAAGTATACACCTTAGAGCGGATACGATGACGTTCCTGTTCGCTGACATTCACGATGCTAGTGACCTCATCTCCGGAAGAAGCCATATATTGCATGTTAATAATGCTAACAAATGTTACGGAATAATTTTTTGAGATAGGTTTTGATCGAGAAACTGATGTCCCTTTTTTGGGTCTTTCTACGGTTTATATATTTACTTTTTCTGGAGCGGTTTTTATTTAAACCGCCCCACCTTCGAAACTTTAAAAATCTACTTTAAAAATACGGAGTAATAGTAATAATATAATATAATAATTAATAATAATAATACAACACAAATTATTGTCCTCTACTAATTTTAAACACAATTAATAATAAAAAACTCCAGAACACTGTCCAGAACAGTGAGAATTCAGTTTCAGCACACCACCAAAAAATCCTCACTTTCAACATTCACCAGACCACTGTCTCAGAACACCGACACCACACGCTGTGCTCCTATGCTCAAATCGACATTTGTCTTACTTTAACATTAATCTACTCCGTATGAGTTAACAAAAACGATCCTAGGTAATTAACGTGTGATTAACGTGTGATTAACTTTAATCATATATGAACACTAATCTATGTTAATATAACATATATATTCATGAAAACAACAGATTGATCAATAGATTACAATGAACACTTGCTATTTTTATAAATTTCGTTCACCTCTATATTTGATGTGAAACTCGCAATTAGTTCTTCACATTTTTCCTTTTGATCTTTGTAAAATTGAAGAGATGAGATGAGCTTGTAACGATAACCTACCTCCTCAGTTTCCTGGATTTCTGAGTAAACATCGGCAATTATTAGACTAAACGTTGTTATATGTGCACGTAACATGTTGATGGCATCACTATCAACACCCATCAAGTTTTGAGTTAGAGTACCCATAGCCTTTCCATTAAGTATTGAGTTAGTCTCCATTTTGTAAAATAAAAAGATATAATGTAGTAAAGAGAAAAGGGTAAAATGGTATTGCTTCTATTGAGAGTTGTAAATGCTTTATATAAAGAGAGAAAGGGGACATTAATGAGGGGTAGGTGAGATAAGATAATTAATACAGTGTACATAAATAAACTGAAGAACCATCACAGGATAGCCTAGTGGTTGGCGTCCTGTTATCCTCACAAGAGGTCTCAGGTTCAAACCTTTAAACCTCACCAGATGCAAAAAAATCTTTGGGTGGCGACTGGAAGGTTCGGAAACGTACATGGTAACGGTTAGGCCGCGTACATCACAAGGAAAAGCTTGGCCAACCCGAGGGAGCCTGTTAGAAACGGGATTACCCTTTAAAAAGGGGGAAAAATGAAGAAGAATTCAAACATATAATATCAACATGATAACCTCAAAATGGGAAACACGACGTCCTATTTCCACCTTCTCTCTAAAACACCACACAAATCACACAAAAACTACATCAAAAACTCAATAAATCACCTAGCTCATTTAGAAGAAAACGATCACGGAGTCGAGCTCTACACAACCATCCTCTCGGATTTCACATGCGATAACTTTGTAAGAACCCGACAATCTCGTAAATTCTTAGATTTTGAAGTTTTCTTTGATCTATCTTCGCCTTTGATCGATCCACATTCGTATCCGTAAAAGTATTAATGTAAAAAAAAAACAAACGTTGACACATCTAACATACTTATGACTTGTGACAATGTTTGATGAATTATAATAATAAAAAAATGAATCATAGTAATAAAAAATATTAAATTATGTTGCTTCTCCCTCTTATCCACCTAATTTTTCTTCTTTTTTGATCCCGCTATATATATATATTATCATTTCGTGCTTGTAATTTTATTAATTTATTGCATATAATAAATAATAGTAATAATAATAATAATAATAAATAATAGTAATAATACTTAGTGAATTAAAGAACTTCATGTCAATTTCAGTAATGAAATAACTAAAGGATAAAATTACATTATCAAATGAAAAATTACAAACGTATCAGGTCGATCCAATCCCTAAGGTTTCGATCATACATCTCGAAACGAATTAGCATGTTTTCTGCGTTTTTTTTCTCGGAGGTGTAGTATTGAAAATCATCTTCAAGTTTCTTGAGAAATTTGAGCTCGGATGCAGAGGGTTGAACTCCAAATTCGTCAAATTTATCATTGAGGTCGTTGATCCATTTGCCGATCTTCCCAATTGCCGTATTAAACTTTTCGACGTTTTCTTTTTGTAATTTGATCATTTGTTGGTCTATCTCCTTTAAAACGCCTGCTTTCTCTCCTAAAACATACTTCTCTTCTTCGGTTACCATTTTTTCAGTTTAACAAAACAACTGAACTATCTCTTACAATCTACGAAATATCTTTCTATTTTATATAGTTACAGTATTTGAAGCGGTTTACTGAAAACCGTTGCAATAGTGTGTGGCTTCCTTCTGGGTTTTTGTTGCGCTACTATAGTTGTACCGTTGTACGTAGAGTTGCACCGCACGGCCATAGATATAATGCCCAAATGTCCAAAATCAAGGGAAATCTTTGTTTTACGGAGTATATACTCTGTATATCTATTATACGGAGTATATATATATATATATACCTATTAATATATTATTACGTAATACGTAGTATGACATTTAAACATGAAATATAGATCATCCCCATAAATGCAAATATAAAAAAAATTGTAATATAATCACAAAATACAATCTCGTAACATGATATCGGAAGTTTTACATCACCACCTACGACTTCTTGAACACACTCTTCTGCTATAATCAAACAACTTTTGAAACACACTTTTTAAGCTCAAAGATAAACATGGCTACAACATTTGATATACACTTCTAGGCTAAATGAGAATTAAAAATTTAAAATAGCTTTTTTATGGACGACGTTCCATCTCTAGAATGCTAGGAGTAGTATCAAATTCCTAGCGACCTGATATGATACATACAAAAAGCAAAACAAATGAATGAGTGATTTGAAACGTGTGTGTGTGTATATATATATATATATATACACCGTTTTCTCCTCACTTTCTTTTAAACTCCATGAACATATATGCTCATCAACAATCAGTCGGAGCGTTGAAAAAAACTCGTGTCTATAACAGGGAAAACGTGATTGTTTACAATGCTGTTATAAAGACGTTTTCTTTTCAATGTTCCGATAGATTGAGAGAGTGGGATCTTGGAGAAGATATAACAGGGAAATCGTGGTTGCTATGTAGTATCATATCATATCATACTTAATAAGTATAACTATATGCAAAAGAGTATCACAATTGAATAGGCTAGGGAAAGGGAAAATCTTCATATTTTCCTTTTTTAGGTAAAGACTAAAGAGAAGGACACTGGACACCATATACTTATAAAATAGGGTGAGAAATGGGATTGAAATATTGAATCATTGAATGCAACTCTAAATTAAACAACTTAACCCCACTGACCAAATTGAATGTATTTGCAACTTTGCAAGTTTCGAGACTATATTGTACAGTATAGAATTGTTTTATACTCAACCCAACTCAATGTCTCAACCTTTAAAGATATAAATGGAGCGGAATAATGCATGTGAAATGGCTAAATTTTGTAGGTTTCGAGATTGGACTACTCCCATTATTAACATTTTAGGAACAGGGGTGGTGATATGTCCACCGCTCTTTTTTGATAAATCACTATCCTTTTTAAGCTTTTTTTGCTGACTCTAAAAAAAATTTTACTATTATTTGATCAGTTTTGTAGACACGTACAAAATGACTCTAACTTCGTTTCTGGTCACGTACGATAATTATTTAAACTGAAATTGGATATAAAACTACGTAAGTGCAAAATAGACGAATGAAATGAAACAAAATTTCTTTATAAATACATACAATACAATACAATAACGGAGTATATTGCATGAATAATGCGACAAAATTGTCTAATTAGTATAAATACATAAAATAATATAAATACATACAATAATGCGACAAAATAAAAGGAACACAACCAAGGTTTAATGTATAAACATGTTATATATCTTACAGTCTTACTAATTTCATGTATACAAATTATTTACGTAACGGAGTATATTGCATGAAAGAGATCGATAAGGCATTCCATATATTACAGATAAATAATAGATCGAGTGTGTACTAATTATTAATATATTAATATATCTATCTATAATTTATAATATATAATCTATAACCACACTTTTCATCCATTAAATATTAAATCTAATCACTAAGGTCTTTTTGATTGATTAAATATCAAAATGGATAGTTATAACGAGACATCCAAAAATAGTAACATATATAACATATAAATATAGATTCATTTTAAGAGTTTGTACCATAAATAGTCTTAGTCTCAATTGTTATCATCTCATCCCATCTCGCGATATTTGCTCTACGTTCCTCTATGCGTTGAAGTAACATTCGTATATGTTCTTCGTCTTCCTGGTTCCATTTGTTTGAATCGTTTTGCCGTGACGTTCGGATTGACTATTTAATTAATTAATTGGTTGACTCATAAAATCAAATACTTTATACTAGTAGCGGTTTACCTGAACATTTGGATCGGTTTATTAGTAGCCTTTATCTATTTATTTCATTCTTATTTAGTTATTTATGTTATTATAATTATATTTATTATAAAAGAGGGACGGTCATTTAAAGATCTTGGAGCGGTTCACATATGTTAATTTAAATTTCCAACATTTCTCTTTTATCTATTTATCTATTTATATTTATTTTATTCTATCTTATTATTTGTATTTTATATTTTATATTTCATATTTATATTTAAAAAAAAATCCTGAGAGATTAATAACGTAATATAAATAAAAGTCACCCCGATAATAATAATAATATAGTAAATAATAACGTAATATAAATAAAATATGGAAACATAAAATTATATGCACGTATGAAACACACTAATATATTACTTTCGATTAAAAAAAGAATGATAATAATATTACAAGTTTTGAAATGTATCGATAAATAAAATCTTTTTTTCTTCGCTTTTATCAAACGAAGATGACAAAGTAGAGAATTGCGTCGAACATGTTTCTTCTAATTTGAGAAGTTTTTCAAGAGAAGCAATAACAGAATTTTTGAATTCTGAAGTGGGTAACTTCTCAAATTCCTTCTTCAAACTCTTTGCTTCATCAAATTTTTCCTGCATGGGCGTGTACATACTCTAGACTTCATTCTTTCTTCTCGTCTCTTCCTTCACTTCAGCTTGCAACTTCTCGATCGTCTCTGCTTTGTAGGCGTTAAGTTCCATTTGTTTACTTGTAATCTGAATCTGAATGTTTAGAATAAAATTTTAATCAAAAAATATATATACTGCGTATTTATATATACTCATTTATTACATGGGAGGTGACTGATCGACAGTGTAATCATTTCACAAAGCCGAGTAGAATTTAATTCTAATTGGAAGTTGTAAAATTGAAAGTTCAATAGTTACACCAAACAGGTCAATAGTTGAATCACTATTTTGATATTTTTAATTTTTAATTGAATAGAAGTATACAAAATACGGTACAAAATATAATTGCCAAGGACTATATTCACCAGGAGTGGTGAATTTTACTATTATATGAATAGTTTGTCTTTTACCTATTTTTATATATTTATCTTACAAAAACATAACAATTATTTTTCTATTGTTGGGTAATATTTATAATGTCGTTGGATGAATTAACAGAAAAAAAATAATAATAACAACGATGAAACAACAACAACAATAATAATATCACAAGACTTATTGAATTATTGATCTTAAGACATAACTAAAATTTTACTCGTTAAAAATATTATCATTTAACTTTCACCGTGGCTTTCGATTTGATTTGGTTTGCATTAAAATTCAAACTGTATTTAACGAAAATTCAAACAATAGTATCATTTAACTTATAATTCTTTTCACATAACAACTTTAAGTGAAATTGAGTTTTTCTCAATAAAGTTATGTGCACTCTTTCAACTTAACAAATATGATTCATGGATGTATAAGTTATACTAATAAAAACAAATTTAAGTTTGTAAATTAATATGTTGACATTTATAAATCAATGTTTGTACATTGTTTTAAGCATCTCCAACAAGGGCTTTTTCTAAAGCTTTTTTGTGTAAAAAAGCTTTTGAAAAGCTTTTTATCATTGGAGTATAAAGCTTTTTAAGTGTAAAGCTTGATAAATCTCAAGCTTTTAAGCAAAAGCTTTTTACCAAATTTGTGTGTGTAGGCTTCAAAAGAAAAGCTTTGCAAAAGCTTTACTCATTGGACTTATCTAAAGCTTTTTTGGATGTTGATGATGTGTCTTTGGAAAAAGCTTTACAATAGCTTTATACATTGGAGATGCTCATGAGAACGTCATAATTGTCACGTGTACGAAAACCATGTATGATAATTATTATTTGAGTATATATATTTTGATACGTTCGTTTTTATATTTAAGATTAAGACGCACGTATAATATATTCACTTAAAATTAGAACATACATACATATAATAATTTATACATATTTAAACTTTTTTCAACGTCTCAAGGATTTCATTCTTCTTTCGGATAGATTCTTCGATAACATCCAGTTTATCTTCAATTTCAAGTTGATGTTTCGCATCCTGAATTCGATCTCTGCCGAGGAACAAACTTAAGTAGAGATTAGCATCATCAGCAGGACGATTATCCAGTTGATTATCCCAAACTTGCTTCTTTCGAGATGATTCACCAACACTATCATTCAAAACACAAAGTTTTAGCCTGTTTTCCCTATCAATTGAGTTCATAGACTCGATAAGCCCTGTGACTTTTTCTTTCAATACTAGATTTTCATATCGTGTGATTTTTTGTTTTTTGTGTGGTGGTGAAGATGTGCAACCAGATTCCATTTGAAATTTGGAATAAATTGATTTATTAGTTGTGAATAAAGAATAGAAATAAGGATATTATCAATATGGGAAAAAAAGTTGTAATTCAACCCGATTTATAACTATGGTTCTTTGTACCAACTAATTAATTAATTAAGTATCTAATAAATGCAAACTTTTCGATGCCCCCAGTCCCTCTCAATTTAAAGTCTCAACAACCAGATCGATTTTATCGTCGACTTTTAATATTTACTACGGAGTATTATAAATTATAATAACCAGATTATATTAGAATCAACAGATATTGAAGCGGTTATAAACATAAATGAATCGATCCAAAATGTGAGGAGCCGCTACATTTCAATTTTAACCGCTTCACTTTGGAGCTGATCTAAGAGACTAAAAAACATGAAAAGAAAAGTCAAATGTATGTCAGCCTGTCAGGGAAGGAAGCTGGGAGGGAGCCAGGGAGGGGGTGGTGACTGATGTCATAGACTTTAATTATGGCTAGGGGAGCATGGTGTGGTCTTGTCAAATACACTAGATTTTTTTATGAGATATGCTATAAATAACTACTCCGTATTTAACAAAATAGTCAAGGGATTATTTTGTTAAATGAGTTTGGTCAAGGGATCAAATTTGTGATTTTGTTAAATTTATTCTGACACAGCAATTATTAATTCTATAAATAAATACATGTCCTCTTTCGATTAAGGCAAGTTCATATTTACCGTCCCCCTGCTATGGAGACTCTTATCCTCCACAGTAGATCTGGCCATGAAAAGCAATGCTTCAACATGGCCTGTTATTGTCAATTTCACTCGTGTAGTATTACTGATTCTTACAAAAACTTGTATGTCCATTACAGTTGTGGACATGTATCTTCTGCCATAAACTTCACTTACAACACGCCAATTTTTGTTACTGTGGCAAAAAACGAGAAGCATTTGGCTCTTCTAGACCATTTCCGAAGGTGTCATATTCATTCTTAAACATAACAGTAAAAAGAATGGAAGATGTGTATCAACTTAGTGTGAAATGCATGGATACATCTTTCTCGCTACAATCATTTGTGTATAAGCTTAGCAACTTCGTGCATTTTTGGGTCTTAAATGTACGTGTTGTTTGACATTTTGTGTTTGTGTTTTAATGTTTCACTTGTTTGTTTAGTTTGTTGGGCTTCCTGAAATTGTGTGTCTTGGGATAAGGACTTAATCGAGCCGAGCTGTCTATAATCTAGATGCGTTTGACCTCAATCAGACTTGTTTTAATTTGTAACTGAAATCTTTGTAATCTTAAAGATTTTTAGGAGTTTTTTTTGTGTGTGTGTGGATGTGGTACGAAATTTTTTTAAGTGTTGAGTACATTGGATCAACTATATTGGTCAATCAATTTTCTCGTCTCCTATTTTAGTTACCAATTATGATTTTCATATGTTACCACAACATTTCTTTCTCATTGAACAAATTAAAAAGACATTTATACTTAAACTATTAAAATTAACATACATAATTGAAATTAATAGTGCCATAGGACATTTTTTGAATCTCTTAATTAATAATGAAACATTACGTTATTTCTTATACAAAGAATTCAAAGTCTCTCTCTTTTGATTCATAGACCTCTCGAGTTCTTTGAGTTGCTTCCAAAGATGTTCATACTTCTTCTTTTGTTTATTGAGTTTTTTGGTCCAAAGGTTAACTTGAATATGCATTACTTCATCCCTTTGCGCTGCATAATTTAAAAGATCCATCATTGGAGAAGGAGGACGTGGAGGTATATCATTATCTGGAATTCGAGAAGATGATGCCAATGCCATTATTATATATTGTTTTTTAAAGATGGTCTTTTAAGAGTTTATTAATAATGTGGACTTTGGATTTTGATGTATATATAGGCAAAAAAAATTGAATTGAAGGCATTTAATTTTATTTAATCTACTACAATCACCGAAGGTGATTTTCACTATTTTTAACCTATTCAAACTCACCTAAACACTATTTCAACTCAATCACAATTAATATTATGTATTAACTTACACAAATTATAAACTTTTATAATTTATAAATATAACTAAGATCGAACAACCCAATTATGTTTAGATTTTCCATTATAAATGAAAAACTTCATAAAAAGAATTAGTTGTGATAGATGAGTAAAAAATGTATGAATTTAATTATATCAATAGCCCTTTGGTCTAGCACTATGTACGGGAATCTATCAATTGAGAGGTTATGTGTTCGAGTCTCGTGAGAGACAAGTGCACATTAATCATGTGAGTTAAATTGTAGTATTCTTTTTTTTTAACCACTTAATAATTTAGTGCCAATTGATAACTTTTTTTTAATATTAAATTACAGAAAGTAAGAAATTTCTTTAATAATATTGAAGTTTCAAGTTTATAGAAGATTTATGAATTAATATCTTGAAGTATTTTTTGTTAGGTGACACATTGCACCATATTAGGTGCTACTGTGTCAACTTAATGAACATATATATATATATATATATATATATATATATATATATATATATATATATATATATATATATATATATATATATAACAACAACCAAAGATAATTTACATGCATGTCACAAAATATATAAGGCCGCCATGAACCGATCCATATACATTAATTAATTAAACTTAAAAATGTGTGGGGAACCGGATTAAATATTGATTAATTCTTCCACCTGTATAATACGAGTAATTAAAAGTCAATCGTAATTGAAAAACTTTTCGATGCCCCCATTCCCCCAACAAGCAAATCAATTTTATCGTCGACTTTTAATACTTTAATTATATATTAATTAATTAATTTATAATTAATAAATAATTAATAAGCATTTTGTTAAAATAGAATCAATATATCTAGAAGCGGTTAAAAGCATTAATGAACTGATCCAAAACATATAAGACCGTCACATTTTCTTTAATAGGAATAAAAATTTAATACAAATAAAAATTGTTAAAAAAGTCAAATATATGTCTGGAAAGTGGGCTGGGGAAGGTCAGGGAGGGGGTGGTACAGGTATCATAGACTTGATAAGGCTAGGGATAGGAACATTGTGTGGTCTTGTCAACCGGATTAAATATGGCCACCCGTCTATTAAGTTTATTTATCATCATACGTAAATGCAAATTTTTCATGACCAAGTCGATCCCCCAACAGCCAAATCAATTTCATTAATCAATACTCATTATTTGTTAAATGAATGAATCAACAATGTTGAAGCGGGAAAAAATTATTAAACCGATCCAAAATTATTAAAACTATTAAACCGGATTAAACTCTCATATCAATTTGATTTGATTTGTATATTTCTACGACGATGATGATTTGCTATTATAAAAATAACTAATGCTTTAAAAAAACAATTAAGAAAAACATTGACCAAGTGCCTTAAATGTTGACTAACATAATTTTTTGACACCGTTTGGCATAGTAGTTTCATTGTTTCAAAAACATAAATACCATGCAACACTGAAAGTCTGAAACTACTGTTCTTTTCTAGAACCGTGGTCTATATATATGGAGTATTTTTTTTGAAAGGACACATATATATATATATCAATACACTGTTCTAAACAGTAATCAACCATTGGCTTCGGCAGTCACTTTTGCAATGGGGATTGATATATACAATATGGGTTTTGTTTTTTCATCCACCAAAACTTTGCTATACTGTACTTGTACTATGTGCTTAAATGTTTGTACAGTTTGGTGTAAACATCAAAAGTTATGTTGTACAGTATATGTCAACACCCATTTGCAATACACTCATCGATCAACTGTTCTATATTCTATGTATCAATTAATAATCAATATGTCAATCGCTGTTTATTTTTTTTAATTGAGAATATGTATCGGCATACCCATTTATAAATACCCATTACTCCGTTAGCTTTGGCAATCACTTTTGCATACAATCATCCGGCACAATCACCTAAATTGGTAACAATAGCATCATCCAAACAACAAAATGAAGCAGTTCCATATGAAGTTCTCACGTTTTGGTGATCTTCTTTCAGAACAATATTCATTCACGACCGCAATTTCTCTGTTTACTCGTCCGTCAATCATAGCCGAATCAAATCTCAACGAACGGAATAAAATATTCCTTAAGGTCACTATTATGCTTTTCTCAAAACGTATTCACATTTTCCATTACTCTGGCAAAAAGCCTGGCAGTTTTGCTGATTCTTTCAAAAACATATCTTTTGCCGAACAAATGAAATTTTGCATCACAGAAGTCCTTGCAAGGTATATCTTGCTATTCGTCCGAGTTCTTCAATTGGAGATCAAAATAGATCGAGTATGTAACAATACGTGGTTATAATTATATAAGCTACCTAGGTTAAATGTTACTCAATCATACAGTATTATATTGTACGTACTATACGTACGTTGTTATGTAATTTTATGGTATCAGTGTGGGGTGTTAGTATATTAAATCAAATTGTTACATGGAAATTATATATAAAGATGAAGCAAAACAAAAAAGAATTTGGAACATGTGAATTATATATATAAAGATGATCAAGTTTCAGCACCGGATTTCTGCAGAAACTGCAACGAGATTTATTGTTCGTATACAAGGTTTTGTTATGTCTCAATTGTGTATTTGGGACTCAAACATCGCGTTCTGCTTTGTAATAACTTGAAGATGAGATTAATGATAATGGAACCAGTGAAGATGAAAAGGCTAGAGTAAATTATCATCAACTGAACATGTACATCATATCAATATATACTATGTTATTTTTGTGTTCGTAGTTTAAATTTTCAATCGTATGAATTAATTAGCTCATGTACATCGCCTTCTGCTTTGTAGAAGAGAATGATTATGATAATGGTACGAGTGAAGATGAAAAGGCTAGGATAAACTATCATCGATAATATCGTCGACCTTTATTAACTTTAATTTATAAAAAATTAAATAACTAAAAACCGATCCAAACTTTCATATAGCAGCCTTCATTAATCATTATATACCAAAACTTCAACATTCAAATATTGTCTTTTGGGCCGATCCATGAACATCTTGGCATGGTCCAAACAAATGAACAATACCCGAGGAAATAAAGGGATCGTATTAATTACGGCCTTTTGGGCCAAAACCCTGAAGGCTACGATCCTGCATGCACAAGGAGGATCGTCACTCGATCAGAAGAAATGCTCGAACATATCTTACCCACTAGTGAGTCTGATACATTAATCGCCCATCAATCTTCCATCACAAGAAAAACCGTGTGATATTATCTGGAACCTCTTTCAGACATATTCCATTAGAAAATGGGTATCCGATAGTATCACACGTGTTTATACAATACGTTTGATCGACGTCTCCTTTTTCTTCTTGATTTCAACACCAATAGAGAATCTACTAACATTCTTGAGTTCCAGAAGAGAAAGAAAACCTCACACTTTTGAAGAAACAAGTAGATTCGTCTAAGGATGCCAAAAAATTTAAACAGAGAAATCTCGGTTGAAGAGTTGAGTATTTGTTAATTTCTTTTTGATAGATCTGATCACGAAAAGTGAATTTGATAGATATTTGAGAAATTAGATGAGAGAAGATCAGTCTCTGACCATTAGATACTTGAATGAGGATCATATTGGGAACTTTATTAATTGATGATCATATTTAGGGTTTGGATGAAAAAGTGACCTAATGTGTATGTATATTTATACTACAATGAGAATGAATACCATACCATTAATGAATGAATTGAATGCTAACAAGTAACACCTACCGACGCAACTCTAACCTTTTGCATATGTATATATATATATATATATATATATATATATATATCTCTATATCTATATATTTAAAAATTAAATCTGATTATGAAATAGAAAATAAAAAAAGAAGCTATTGAAGCGTAATAATAGTTTTACCGGAGGGTAAGGCATTTCAATTGGGGCGGTGTTTATCTAACCGCTACTAATTGTTTCTTACAATTGAAGCGGGATAGTTTTACCCGCTTCAAAATAAATTTAGTAGTGGCGGTTTATAAGTAACTGCTACAACTATTTATCACAATTGAAGCGGGAACGTTTTACACGCTTCAAAATGAATTTACTAGTAGCGGTTTAAAAATAACCGCTACAAATTGGTTACCCCAATTGAAGCGGGTTCATTTACCCGCTATAAATGTTATTACTTGAGGCGGTTTAACCTTAACCGCTGCATTTGTGTAGTTGGGACCCCACTTTTTGACTGGTAAACCGCTACAAATTAGATAATTGGACCCACTTTATAATCCATATAGCGGTTTTCACTTAAAACCGCTATAAAGCTGCGCTCTTTTTACTCGTTTTTGTACTAGTGAAAAATGGTGTTTTAATGTAATTTGATGACGTGTTGATGATTTGTCAAACTCTCTGGATGTCACGTGGCACCTTCAACGAGCTCACGTGGCACCTTCAACGAGTGACACGTCCCAAATTACATTAAAACACCTTTTTTGAAAGTTTGATGCATTAAAAATAGCATACATAAGTTGGGTACACACAATAGATATTGGGTACAAGTTAGTTGCATTTCCAGGTACTAACCCCTTGTAATTTTGGTGCACTAATATGGATATCGTATAGTAATTGTTATACTTTGTGAGTCAGGTCGAGTGACGCTTTCAAAGTGGTTTTCTTTAAATAATTCATGCTTCTTGATGGTGACTTTATGTGGAATTATTGATGAACATGTTTGATTTTTATAGTATTTGGCATCTACATCTAGACTCTTGCAAAGCAAGAAGATTAGCTAGCAAAGACACATGATTTGACAATACCTATTTTAGTTGGAGCGCGGCTCTTTTAACTTGGAGACGAATGCATTGTGATATATGATTTTGCTGGAAGCAACATTGGTTATAAATATATACTAGCCAAAATGAAGATATACGGTTTGAATCGAATGCATTTGTACACTTTACGAATATTTTTACTTTGTAGGAAATACAATGTTTTACATCTTAATACACATAATTTTCATGTTTAAAGAATATCATCCATATTATATATTGTTGTATCGATGCTGCCGTGCATCGCACGGGCTTTAGCACTAGTAATGAAATAAATCATTTTATGGAATCGATAAAAAAAACATACGGGATATAATCTCATTTAATTCGAATTCTAACATAATAAATAGATATTAATAAATTTAATATTAAATATAGAGTAAGGTTCAAATGAAGAACCAATTGGATGAAACTAAAGTCAAGATGTGAAGCTCAAGTGCTCAAGTCAAGAGTGCTTTATTTTTTCAATTATGTTTCAAGGGTTGGGATGTAGTTGTCAAAGTGTATTATTCTGGGGATTTTCTTAATCTCAGTGTCAATATATTTTACTGTTTTTTGCCAAAAAAAAAAAGAACCAATAGGAATGCGTCACGTGTCACTAAACCCTCTTTCCCCAACGTTTTTAAAAATTAAATATCTTCCAAACGGTAAGTCGAAAAATCACAAAAATTGCACCATAAAAATTAGCGTTTTATTCTCTTCGATTAGATATGTGACAAGGTATACTTTCGACAATTTTTTTTTTCCGTTTTTCGGTGGGTTTTGAAAACAACTAACACATGTGTTACCAGCTAGTAACACATGTGATACCGGCGAGTGACATATGTGATACCAGGTAGTAACACATGTGTTACTAATTTTTTGTACAGCCCTAAGGAAAAAAAAAAGTCGTTGAAAGTATAGCTTGTGAGATGGCAAATTGAAGAGAAAAAAATGTTGATTTTTATGGTGTAATTTTTATAATTTTTTGACTTACCGTTTGTGAGATATTTGATTTAAAAAAAAACGTGAGGGAAAATGGGTTTTATGAAACATGGCACATTTTTATTGGTTCCTCCATTCTCACCAAATTTTCCATTCTCATTTGAACATTTTAATAATTAATAATTTGTTAATTGATATAATAAGATTCAACATGTGTCATTGTTACCTACGTCACAAAATATGAAGCAATTGTTTATACTCCCCGTACAGGTGAATGGAATGGTGAGAAATGGAATGAGGGTGAACTCTCGTGTTTGTTGTCGATTGAGAATGGGAACCGAGAATTAATATGGGATTCTCTTTCACCTCAATTCATTCTCGAAAAAAAGTGGAGAATAGGTGAGAACGAAGAAATTGGTTGTAGGTTCATTCTCGATGGGAATGAGGATCACCGAAAAAAACACTTGAGTATATAATGTAAAGGCACGTGCAAAGCACATTCTATCCCAAATTGAAAAAGCATCCCAAACCCTAGACCAGTTTACCCTCAATTTTCCTTTGAATTTCTTCAGCTTCAACATTTGTTGGCTTCTCCGCTGCTATTGTAGCTGTTAACTGTCCCGGGTTTTAGTCGACAAATCATAACCCACGAGTTTTAGATAATTTTAATTTCATCTTCTTCAATAATTTCTTCTTCTCCAAGCAGGTATATAGTCGTGGGTTAATTTAAAGTTTTCATTTGTATTCTCGAGTTTTATTTTAATGGAAAGGAATGGGAAGGAAAAGAAAACAGACAAAAAGAAAGGAAAGGAATGAAATATAACATTTTTTATATGCATTCTTGAGTTTAAGGAAAATAAAAGAAAGGAAAGGAAAGTAGTTACCTATTTATATTCTTGAGTTGAAAGGAAAAGAAAAGAATTAAATCAAAATAAATAATTTTACTCTTTGTTATACTTCAACTATAAAATTGAGTTATTATAAATCAACAAAAAAGTTGGAAATCAATTAATTGAAACACAGGTAAAAGAACTGTCTTTTTAATTCAAAATAAGAAGTGTCACCACAAACAACATTATTTTAGTCCAGACAAAAAACAATACGAAGATATCACTTTTCTACTTGCAATAGTTTCAAGCACCCAATGCTCTACCCTTAACAAACAATTGTGATAGTTCTTCGTAATGATTAATTTCTTTATTCCTCCACTTTGCGGCTTCCGGCTTCACCTATTCAAAAAGAAACAAAATCATATAATATAACTCTTAACAATTTGATTGTAATTATAAAAGTATATAGAATCAGTACAAAAACAACCTCGATTAATGCTTCCCATACTTCATCATCGGCTTCAATTAGCTTGGTATCAGAATTCCACGCAAAACCACTTAACGGAGCTCCCCGAAAAAGATCATAGCATTGCGAGAAATTTTCTTTTAAAGTTTTCAATCGATTCTTTAAATGGACTTTTCTAAACCCTTTGTCTGCCATTTTTTCATTTAACACGTTCACCATATTAGTGTACGCCTGAGTAGTGAATGAGCCGTCAATTTTGTTACCTTCATCTTGTTCCTTCAACATAGCCTGAATGAAAGTGGCATCCATCTTCGTCGACCAGTGTAAATGATCCCTTCTCATTCCAGTTCCTTCATTGGCTTGCCTGTACATGGTTAATTTCTGCATAGTAATCAATCGTATTAACTAAATAAACAAATATGGAGTAACATATAAGTGTACTATGGCTCTAGCGTGTAGAACAATAATTTATTTACAAACATCAAAATTTATATAGACATAGACACAAAGTAGTAAATCAAGAAAAGCAACTTAACAGCAAGACCGATCCCAACATTAACCACTATACAAATATCACTAGTTTACACATTGTTTTAGTATACATAACACCACAAAGATCTCCTGCCCATGGAACTTGTTTGTTATTTTCACACTCACCTATTCTGTCAATCAAACCAGATTAGTACTGCCGTCGATTGACTTCATATATTAACAACATTTAATTTCTCCACAAGTCTGACATACGTTAGTTAGTCGCATGTTTTATATCTAAATAATTACAATCAATCTCAGCATACAATTTTTCTACGTTGCTTCACTATGAATACAATATGTCAGCATATAGTTTTATCAAACCTCGATCCAACTCTAGTTTATCCAACCAACATATAGAAGTTATTTACACAAAGATTTAGATACATATATCGATCAGAAAATAACTTATATCTATATAATAGAACATTGTTAATAAAGCAATTAAGTTTGATACCTTCTGATCGAATGAGATCGAGAAAACGATGTCGATCAGTTAGTTGACGTGGAATTATCAGAACGAGAGAACCAGTATTGAAGATTTTTGTTGATTGAAGATGAGACGTGGGTGCTTGTTTGTTGTACGTGAATATACCTGATCAACCAATTTACGTGGGAATAATGATAGGGTTGCTAGGTTATATTAGTCATTGTTCACACAGAAGATAACTTTTCCTTTGTAATCAGCCCAATTTTGGACGGAAAGGACCTACAGCAAAAAGCCTTTTAACTAATCAGTCCAATTCCATTGGACCCCTTTCCTTTCCCTTACAAAAAAAACTCAAGAATGACATTTAGTTTTATTTTCCATTCCTCCCATTTCCTTTCCATTAAAAAAAAACTTGAGAATACAGTAAACTGAATTTGTGTAAATTTACTTATTAAGTTGTTTGGTTATGTTCTTTTCTAGTAATTAATAGATATAGATTTTTTTCCTCCGTAAGTTACTTACGTGTGTAGATCTGTAACTAGGATGTGAAGTAAACAAGCTTCCATTGTTACTTGTATTAAAATCTCAAAATTCTCCAAAATTTTGTTTTATTAGTTGCAAGTTTTATTTATTTCCATTCTACCACATAACCAAACAAGTGAATTAATTCTGCTGTATATTTCTCAAGTTGATTCCGTATATGTACCAAACACAAGAATTGAAATCATTCTTCTAAATGCATTCCATTCCATTCCTCTCCATTCTCATTCTCTACTGCGATTCCATTCTCAACGATTCCATCGTACCAAACGCACCCTTAATATATATATAGATATTAATCTCATGGTAGATAAGTAGATATAGCAGTCCTTTACTTGGTGATTGTGATTATAAATCAAAAATTAAAATCGGTACATGATTTCCTTTTTTTTTTTTTTTTTTTTTACTTTTTTCCGTTAAACTGTTTTTATTATATCATCTTTTTATTATTTACAGTATCAAAAATAAAACATTTTCTTCGACATTCTTTTGTTATGAGGTATTAAAACAATAGTTAAAGTGCAAGTACGTAACTTCTTTTTAAGGGTGATGATTCGTACACCACTAGTTTTTAGTCGTACACCACCAAATATGCTTTACAGTATTGTACTGTACAACACTGTAAAACATATTTGGTGGTATACGGCTAAAAACTAGTGATGTACGAATCATGGTGTACGAATCAGTTCCCTCTTTTTAACCAAGCTACCTTATACAAAGTTGAAAGAAAATCAATCGAAAGGGTGTTTCATGCCATGTGTAAATTTGACGCACTTGGTTAAAAAAAAATTTTAGGTAAATTAAAAGTGACCATATATGTATTCGAAAGTTGATCTAAAATACGTATACTGTCACTCTAATTTCTACGAAGTATGACTATTTTCTCCAACAACAAAACATCAAACCATCCAACATATATAGTGTTTAAATCCCAGCACGAAGTGCTGGGCAATCAAAAACTCGTCGGCCTCAAAACTTGAAAATAATGAAATAAATGATTTTAAGGAATCGATAAAAAAAACATACGGGATATAATCTCATTCGAATTCTAACATAATAAATGGATCTTAATAAATTTAATCTTAAATTAGTTATAGAAAACACTTATACGATGTCATCATTCTAATTAAGTTTCAACTTTTCAATTAAATCCTTTTAATTTAGTAAATTTTAAAATAAGATTCTTAACTTACTAAAAAAGAATTTTTTTTAATCAACTACCCACTTATATATATAAAAAAAAATTCATTAATTAAAATATTATTCAAATCAATATATAATGTTTCTATTTTCAATTCACCATAGGAATAAAATTACTTGAAAGGGTGAATTAATTTGTGACACCCGACAAATTAGGGCTAGTTATTAGTACCTAATCACTTGTCAACACATGTAATTAGTGCTATATTAGGCTAATTGTATGTATCATTATATATATTGATGGATATATATCAGTACGCGATTATATTAAATCATGCATTATCATATCGGCCAAATTTCGATTTATTTATATGGACGTTGGTGAACCTATATTATTAAATAATATGAAATTATTTAATAACATTATTAATTCCTAAATATTATTTCGATAATATTCTATAAGTATTTCGTATCGTATAAAACACTCATACGCGCCCAAAAACGCACGATTCGTGCCCAACAATCAAAACCAACTAAAGTTATATTTTTATAACTTCAAGTAAAGTATTTTGATAAAATACTTCCACTATAAATATTGAAAGTATATCGAAAAGCAAAACGTCTAGTTTAAACGTCATGATATGTAATAATCGTAAAACGATTACACAAACTATCACTAACACTTTGCCAAAACATTTTATAAATGTTTCCAAATATTTATAAACCATGGGAACAAGATCCACAAAACGTGGATCTTGTTGAGGAAGTTTCTTGACTTTAACCACCACCATCATCTCATCTTTCTTCATTCAATCACCAACTCAATCTCTCTCCTTCTCTCTCTAATCTCTGATCTTTCTCTTTCTAAAATCAGCCACTTTCACCACCATAATTCACCATCAAAACCTCTTTAGATCATCAAGTCGATTGAAGCAAAAACGATCACGAGAACGCGAGCTACGCTTCCACCTTTTCGGATTCTTCATTCGATCATTGTAAGAATCCCGACACTTTCGTAAAATACTTGTATTATGTTTATATAGATGATATATTGTTCATACAACTTGTTAATGTCCAAATCTAAATCTTAAAAACGTTTTTCATAAGTATGTATGTATGACAGATTCTGTCTCTCAAAAACAGTCCCACAAAATCGTTAATATCTCGAGCTCTAAGATGAGTTAGACAACCAATTTTTTTTAAAAGTTGCGTATTGAAAAGAGCTACAACTTTCGTGTTTTACACTTTTTCCAGATCTGTACGGATTTAAGTATAGAAGCTGATCTCTGAATGTTACTCGTTTCCGAACCAAATCCGACTACCTTTCATGTTGATTTTTGTTAAAAATAGTATATGAACTTATAAAATTACCATAAAGTGCAGATTTACACTAGACCCATAGGGGAACATCTGTGATTTTTGGTGGGTCTTGGTTCGGACTAAAATGTGTAGAAAACGAGAGGGTTGTTGAGTCAAAAATCTGGAGATTTTAACTAACAGAGGGAACAAGATTATAACTAACAGAGGCAACAAGATTATAACTAACAGAGGGAACAAGATTATAACTAACAGAGGCAACAAGATTATAACTAACAGAGGCAACTAAGTTATAACTAACAGTGGAAACAAAATTATAACTAGCAGTAATAACAAGTTATAACTAGCAGTAATAACAAGTTATAACTAGGAGTAATAACAAGTTATAACTAGGAGTAATAACAAGTTATAACTGGGAGTAATAACGAGTTATAACTAGCAGTAATAACAAGTTATAACTAGGAGTAATAACGAGTTATAACTAGAAGTAATAACGAGTTATAACTAAGAGTAAAAACAAGATTATAACTAGAAGTGGTAACAACTAGTAATCACTTAAGACAACAACACAACAATACATGACCTATACGAATTCTAAACACATCAAGATCACACACGATAATACACTCGTTAACATCTTCACTACCAAAGACGATGCGTATGAATTACTATCGTCTATCCCTTTTATACGCACATAACATCTCACAACACAATTCCGCTGTACCATCGTATGTTCGCGAGGAGTATATCATTTAGTATTTCATCCATCATTTTATTTCCTTAGAATCACAAATGGAACTTATTGTTTGAAGGACTATAGGCTCCGTACGTAAAACCATACCCCACCTACTCGCAAACTCGCATCTAGTATGCAACTCTGTTGTTTGTCAAATGTGATTATCACTTGTGTCATTGTATATTACCCCATAAATATATATATGCATATGTGATGTATCATGTTTTGGTGCAAACAACTCATCCATTCTATTTGCTTTTGTCAGTATCATGCCGCCAAAAAAAAGAAAGGTTTCAGTCAAGCTGAACTCAATGCTGCGGTTACCCGAGCTGTAGCCGAAGCCATGGCTGCTCGAGACGCTCAAAGGAATGAAGAGACAGTCAATGCCACTCCTACTCCTGTTATCAAACCTTGTTCCTACAAGGACTTTCTCAGCTGCAAGCCACTCTACTTTAAGGGCACGGAAGGTGCTATTGGCTTAATCCGGTGGATTGAAAGAATGGAATCTGTCTTCAGTCTCTGTAACTGTGCTGAAGATAGTAAGGTCAAGTTTGCTGCTTACACCTTTCAAGAAGGTGCACTAACGTGGTGGAACACCCACGCAAACTCTATTGGCGTCGAGATCGCAAACCGACTTCCTTGGCCTGAATTGAAGAAAAAGTTAAGGGAGAAGTACTGTCGCGAGGAAGAACTACACCGACTGGAAGTGGAGTTCTGGCATCTGGCGGTACAAGGGAACGATATTGCTGGGTACACCACCAAGTTCCAGCAATTCGCTCTGTTGTGCCCAGGTTTGGTTGATACGGAAGGAAAAAGTATCAAGAAGTACATCTGCGGCCATCCGGAGAATATCCAGGGGAATGTCGCCTCAGCGCAACCAACCACCCTTGATAGAGCTATCGGAATTGCTCATGAACTTATGGCAATGGTTGTCAGCCGTGAGACATCTGTACCATCTTCTGGGAACAACAACAAAAGAAAGTGGTCTGGGAACACCACTCAAAACCAATCATCATTCAAGCGGTCTGAGTCTATTAAGACCACCAACACTGGTTCTGGTTCCAACAAGGGCTACACTGGAAATAAGCCCTACTGTTCAAAGTGCCACCGTCATCATGATGGTCCTTGCGGCACACCTTGTGGAAGATGTCAAAGGTATGGACATTTGACCAAAGACTGTAGGTCTACCACTGTCAACACCAACACCACCACCAGCCAACCAAAGTCCTGCTATGAGTGTGGAGAAACTGGGCACTTTAGGAATGAATGCCCAAAGCTGAAGAACAAGGGTAACAACACTGCGAAGGGAAGAGCTTTCGTTCTGAAATCAGGAGAGGCCCGTCAAGACCCGAATGTGGTCTCGGGTACGTTTCTTCTCAACAATCGTACTGCTTCTGTTCTGTTTGATTCTGGTGCTGATAGGAGCTTCATATCTGATGAGTTTAGTCAATTACTTAACATTGCCCCTATTGTCTTAGATGCTAAGTACATTGTAGAATTAGCTAATGGCAAGTTAATTGAGACTGACAGTGTAATACGAAATTGCACTTTATATCTATCTGATGAAATTTTCTCTATTGACCTTATACCCGTTGAGATTGGAAGTTTCGACGTCATTATTGGAATGGATTGGTTATCCAAGCACCGAGCTGAAATTGTCTGCTACGACAAAATCGTCCGTATACCTCTTGTCACCGGTAGTACTCTAATCATACAAGGGGAGACCGGTAGGACGAGACTGAATATCATATCCTGCATGAAAACTCGCAAGTACCTTAGGAAAGGGTACCAGGCGATCCTCGCACATGTCTTGGAGAAAAAGTCGGAAGAGAAATGACTTGAGGATGTGCCCATTATTAGAGACTTTCCAGAAGTCTTTCCAGAAGACTTGCCTGGTCTTCCACCACCGAGACAAGTTGAGTTCTTGATCGACCTCGTGCCCGGGGTAGCACCCGTTGCACGAGCTCCATACCGTTTAGCCCCTTCAGAACTTCAGGAGTTGTCTACTCAGTTACAGGAACTCCTGGATAAGGGATTCATTAGACCGAGTTCTTCACCATGGGGAGCTCCGGTACTATTTGTGAAAAAGAAGGACGGTTCATTCAGGATGTGTATCGACTATAGAGAGTTGAACAAATTGACCGTCAAGAACCGTTATCCACTTCCTCGTATCGATGTCCTGTTCGACCAACTTCAAGGGTCAAGTTTCTATTCAAAGATAGATCTAAGATCAGGTTATCATCAGTTACGAGTTCGTGACATCGACATCCCAAAGACTGCCTTCCGAACTCGTTATGGACATTACGAGTTCCAAGTGATGCCATTTGGTTTAACTAACGCACCGGCTGTATTCATGGATCTCATGAACCAGGTGTGCAAACCATATCTCGACAAGTTTGTCATTGTCTTCATAGATGACATTCTTATTTACTCACGCAATGAGCAAGAGCACGCGCAGCATCTCAAAGTCATCCTAGAACTTCTCAGACACGAAGAGTTATATGCTAAATTCTCCAAGTGTGAGTTCTGGATGCAAACCGTTCAATTCCTTGGTCATGTGATTGACAGTCAAGGAATTCACGTAGATCCATCAAAGATTGAGGCTATCAAGTGCTGGCAAGCACCGACGACGTCAACCGAAGTACGCCAATTCTTAGGACTGGCAGGTTATTATCGGCGCTTCATTGAGAATTTCTCCAAAATAGCTCAACCTCTCACAATACTGACTCAGAAGGAAAAGAAGTTCGATTGGACTGATAAACAAGAGTCAGCATTTCAGCTATTGAAGCAAAAGCTTTGCAGTGCACCATTTTTATCATTACCCGAAGGCAACGAAGACTTCGTGGTGTACTGTGATGCCTCACACCAAGGTCTTGGTTGCGTGTTGATGCAAAGAGACAAGGTTATTGCCTACGCCTCCCGACAACTCAAAGTTCACGAGAAGAACTACACAACTCATGATCTCGAATTAGAAGCCGTAGTGTTCGCTCTCAAGATCTGGAGACACTATCTGTATGGCACAAAATGTACCATCTTCACCGATCACAAAAGCCTCCAGCATATATTCGATCAGAAGGATCTCAATATGAGGCAACGTCGCTGGGTCGAGTTACTCACCGACTATGACTGCGAGATCAAGTACCATCCGGGCAAAGCAAATGTAGTTGCCGATGCCTAAGTCGCAAAGAGCGCACAAAACCACTTCGAGTCCGAGCCCGTAGTATAACCATCCATAATGATCTAATCATTCAAATTCTCGCTGCTCAACTCGAAGCATTGAAACCTGAAAACATCAAAGATGAGGCCTTGCGAAACCTGGAGAATCAATTCGAAACCAAACCCAATGGGGTCAAGTACTTCGCAAACCGGATTTTGTTACCCAAGTTTGGGAATCTTAGAGGCTTGGTGATGGATGAAGCTCACAAGTCCAAATATTCTATACATCCTGGATCTGACAAGATGTATCATGGCATCAAGGGATCATACTGGTGGCCAAACATGAAAGCAGATATTGCCACGTATGTCAGCAAGTGCCTCACATGTTCAAAAGTCAAAGCTGAATATCAGAAGCCCACCGGTCTGCTACAGCAACCGGACATTCCCGAATGGAAATGGGAGCAAATCACTATGGATTTCATCACTAAACTCCCAAGAACAGCTAGCGGTTGCGACACCATTTGGGTGATCGTGGACCGGCTCACCAAATCAGCTCATTTCATCGCCATCAAGGAAACTGACAAAATGGAACGTCTCACACGAATCTATTTGAAGGAGATCGTATCCCGACACGGCGTTCCAATCTCAATCATCTCTGATAGAGACAGTCGATTCACATCTAACTTTTGGCAATCATTGCAAAAGTCATTGGGTACTCGTTTAGATATGAGTACAGCCTATCATCCACAAACCGATGGCCAAAGTGAAAGAACCATCCAAACACTGGAAGATATGCTACGCGCCTGTGTAGTTGATTTCGGTGCAAATTGGGAGCATCATTTGCCTTTGTGCGAATTCTCATACAACAACAGCTACCACACCAGCATCAAGGCTGCACCTTTCGAGGCACTGTACGGTCGTAAGTGCCGGTCGCCTATCTGTTGGACTGAAGTTGGAGACAGCCAACTGACTGGTCCTGAAATCATTCATGAAACCACCGAGAAGATCGTTGGTATCCAACAACGGTTGAAAGCCGCACGTGATCGTCAGAAGAGTTATGCTGACGTGAGATGCAAGCATCTCGAGTTCCAGGTTGGGGATCGAGTATTGCTCAAAGTATCACCTCGGAAAGGTGTCATCCGTTTTGGTAAACGTGGGAAGTTAAACCCTAGATATATCGAACCTTTTGAGATCCTTGAAAGGATTGGTCCAGTCGCATATCGATTGCAGCTACCTCCAGAGCTCAGTAGCGTGCATCCCACATTTCACATTTCTAACCTTAAGAAATGCGTGTCTGATGAGACGCTCATTATTCCTCTAGATGAGATTCAAATCAATGATAAACTTCATTTTATCGAGACACCAGTGGAGATCATGGACCGTGAGGTCAAACAGCTTAAGCAAAGTCGTATCCCAATTGTCAAAGTTCGGTGGAATTCGCGGCGTGGTCTGGAATTCACCTGGGAACGGGAAGACCAGATGCGACACAAGTATCCACAGTTATTTTCAAACTCCACTCACACGCCGACTCAGAGCTAAATTTCGGGACGAAATTCTCTTAACAAGGGGAGAATGTGACACCCGACAAATTAGGGCTAGTTATTAGTACCTAATCACTTGTCAACACATGTAATTAGTGCAATATTAGGCTAATTGTATGTATCATTATATATATTGATGGATATATATCAGTACGCGATTATATTAAATCGTGCATTATCATATCGGCCAAATTCCGATTTATTTATATGGACGTTGGTGAACCTATATTATTAAATAATATGAAATTATTTAATAACATTATTAATTCCTAAATATTATTTCGATAATATTCTATAAGTATTTCGTATCGTATAAAACACTCATACGCGCTCAAAAACGCACGATTCGTGCCCAACAATCAAAACCAACTAAAGTTATATTTTTATAACTTCAAGTAAAGTATTTTGATAAAATACTTCCACTATAAATATTGAAAGTTATATCAAAAAGCAAAACGTCTAGTTTAAACGTCATGATATGTAATAATCGTAAAACGATTACACAAACTATCATTAACACTTTGCCAAAACATTTTATAAATGTTTCCAAATATTTATAAACCATGGGAACAAGATCCACAAAACGTGGATCTTGTTGAGGAAGTTTCTTGACTTTAACCACCACCATCATCTCATCTTTCTTCATTCAATCACCAACTCAATCTCTCTCATTCTCTCTCTAATCTCTGATCTTTCTCTTTCTAAAATCAGCCACTTTCACCACCATAATTCACCATCAAAACCTCTTTGGATCATCAAGTCGATTGAAGCAAAAACGATCACGAGAACGCAAGCTACGCTTCCACCTTTTCGGATTCTTCATTCGATCATTGTAAGAATCCCGACACTTTCGTAAAATACTTGTATTATGTTTATATAGATGATATATTGTTCATACAACTTGTTAATATCCAAATCTAAATCTTAAAAACGTTTTTCATAAGTATGTATGTATGACAGATTCTGTCTCTCAAAAACAGTCCTACAAAATCGTTAATATCTCGAGCTCTAAGATGAGTTAGACAACCAATTTTCTTTTAAAAGTTGCGTATTGAAAAGAGCTACAACTTTCGTGTTTTACACTTTTTCCAGATCTGTACAGATTTAACTATAGAAGCTGATCTTTGAATGTTACTCGTTTCCGAACCAAATCCGACTACCTTTCATGTTGATTTTTGTTAAAAATAGTAGATGAACTTATAAAATTATCATAAAGTACAGATTTACACTAGACCCATAGGGGAACATCTGTGATTTTTGGTGGGTCTTGGTTCGGATTAAAAATTGTAGAAAACGAGAGGGTTGTTGAGTCAAAAATATGGAGATTTTAACTAACAGAGGGAACAAGATTATAACTAACAGAGGCAACAAGATTATAATTAACAGAAGGAACAAGATTATAACTAACAGATGCAACAAGATTATAACTAACAGAGGCAACTAAGTTATAACTAACAGTGGGAACAAAATTATAACTAGCAGTAATAACAAGTTATAACTAGCAGTAATAACAAATTATAACTAGGAGTAATAACAAGTTATAACTAGGAGTAATAACAAGTTATAACTGGGAGTAATAACGAGTTATAACTAGCAGTAATAACAAGTTATAACTAGGAGTAATAACGAGTTATAACTAGGAGTAATAACGAGTTATAACTAGAAGTGGTAACAACTAGTAATCACTTAAGACAACAATACAACAATACATGACCTATACGAATTCTAAACACATCAAGTATACTTTTCGAGTATAACACATCACCATAATAATAATAATACTTGGAATTATTATCACCAAAAACTCACCAACGGGCCATACACATCTTTCAAAAACTCAAAACTAATCAATCAAACCAAATCATTTGGACATTTCTAGTTGAATGAACAACTAGCATAGATGGTCTGCTGAGACATCTAATCATTTAAAACCTTCTACGTTTAATACGCCCTGCAGGTTTCAGTCGATTGAACGACATCAATTCTCTTGTATAATCTCATTAGTGCTTCATAGCATCTCATTAGGCTCAGGTGAGTCTCATAGCCCCTATTTTAAATGCTTTTACCTAGGGGTGAGATACATGCTCTGTTTTGTTTTACATGTGAATGCAAGTATCAAAAATCGCTATATCCTGCATGAGTTAATCATCTAATCATCATAAGTCCTCATAAGCATAGTTTGGTAATACTTTGTAGCGTGAATGTTAGTGTATGGTACCATATGGGACTGACAATCCCCGTCCGGGTCAGCAAGCACTGATTGGTCAAACGGACGCATTATCATTTGTTCATACGTATGTTGATTAGGCATACGCATAGAGGCACCCTCGCTCAGGCACTTAATTGTGATCCTGACATCTCAGTTAAGCTCAGACTATGTGCTCATGGCTTTATATACATTATATTTGATTAATTTCAAACATCATTATTAAATCTTGTGGTTCATACATCATATCTTATCATTAAACCTGTGAGCTCACCAGCTTTATAGCTGACCTTTAGCATGTATTCTCAGGTTCTCAGCAGCAGTAGGACTGCCATTCAGGATGCCCATTAGTTCGAGTCGCATACAGACATCAAGAGATTGTCATGCATTACTATATTTTGTATAATTTAGTTATGCCATAGAATCTTTATCATTTGAACTCAAGGGCTTTTGTAAACTATATTATAACGGTGTAAAACCTTTATTTTATCAATGTATTTGTAAACGACTCATGTAGTGGTCGTTCATTATGAAATCTTGTGTGCTTTGTATATTGATTAGTCGCGCCCCGAACCGACCCGCTTCCGCATCATAATTTGGGGGTGCGACAGATTGGTATCAGAGCCTAAGGTTATAGTGAACTAGGTTGTATTTAGTGGGCCTAGACTATGACCGTTAGGCAGTATTCCTTATTAGGTATAACTGGTTCAGTGATTACACCATATGAGTTTAATTTAACATAGCCTAGCTAACTATGTACAATTAAATGAGTACAATGTGAAATCTGAAAGGGGTTATGTTGAACAGGAATGCGATAGTTGACTCTGACCACGAGAGAAACCGAGACTTATACTTGGTTTGTGCTAGACAATCATTAGGCTATTATGTGATATAGGCATATATACATACATAGGCCTCATTTATGTGCTACCTTATAGGCTATTATATATTGAAGATATATGATTAAGCCCCACTCGCGTATTATCTTCTAAGCTATTATATATATCGAATATATATAGATCACACACAATAATACACTCGTTAACATCTTCACTACCAAAGACGATGCGTATGAATTACTATCGTCTATCCCTTTTATACGCACATAACATCTCACAACACAATTCCGCTGTACCATCGTATGTTCGCGAGGAGTATATCATTTAGTATTTCCTCCATCATTTTATTTCCTTAGAATCACAAATGGAACTTATTGTTTGAAGGACTATAGGCTCCATACGTAAAACCATACCCCACCTACTCGCAAACTCGCATCTAGTATGCAACTCTGTTGTTTGCCAAATGTGATTATCACTTGTGTCATTGTATATTACCCCATAAATATATATATGCATATGTGATGTATCATGTTTTGGTGCAAACAACTCATCCACTCTATTTGCTTTTGTCAGTATCATGCCGCAAAAAAAAAAGAAAGGTTTCAGTCAAGCTGAACTCAATGCTGCGGTTACCCGAGCTGTAGCCGAAGCCATGGCTGCTCGAGACGCTCAAAAGAATGAAGAGACAGTCAATACCACTCCTACTCCTGTTATCAAACCTTGTTCCTACAAGGACTTTCTCAGCTGCAAGCCACTCTACTTTAAGGGCACGGAAGGTGCTATTGGCTTAATCCGGTGGATTGAAAGAATGGAATCTGTCTTCAGTCTCTGTAACTGTGCTGAAGATAGTAAGGTCAAGTTTGCTGCTTACACCTTTCAAGAAGGTGCACTAACATGATGGAACACCCACACAAACTCTATTGGCGTCGAGATCGCAAACCGACTTCCTTGGCCTGAATTGAAGAAAAAGTTAAGGGAGAAGTACTGTCGCGAGGAAGAACTACACCGACTGGAAGTGGAGTTCTGGCATCTGGCGGTACAAGGGAACGATATTGCTGGGTACACCACCAAGTTCCATCAATTCGCTCTGTTGTGCCCAGATTTGGTTGATACGGAAGGAAAAAGTATCAAGAAGTACATCCGCGGCCTTCCGGAGAATATCCAGGGGAATGTCGCCTCAGCGCAACCAACCACCCTTGATAGAGCTATCGGAATTGCTCATGAACTTATGGCAATGGTTGTCAGCCGTGAGACATCTGTACCATCTTCTGGGAACAACAACAAAAGAAAGTGGTCTGGGAACACCACTCAAAACCAATCATCATTCAAGCGGTCTGAGTCTATTAAGACCACCAACACTAGTTCTGGTTCCAACAAGGGCTACACTGGAAATAAGCCCTACTGTTCAAAGTGCCACCGTCATCATGATGGTCCTTGCGGCACACCTTGTGGAAGATGTCAAAGGTATGGACATTTGACCAAAGACTGTAGGTCTACCACTGTCAACACCAACACCACCACCAGCCAACCAAAGTCCTGCTATGAGTGTGGAGAAACTGGGCACTTTAGGAATGAATGCCCAAAGCTGAAAAACAAGGGTAACAACACTGCGAAGGGAAGAGCTTTCGTTCTGAACTCAGGAGAGGCCCGTCAAGACCCGAATGTGGTCTCGGGTACGTTTCTTCTCAACAATCGTACTGCTTCTGTTCTGTTTGATTCTGGTGCTGATAGGAGCTTCATATCTGATGAGTTTAGTCAATTGCTTAACATTGCCCCTATTGCCTTAGATGCTAAGTACATTGTAGAATTAGCTAATGGCAAGTTAATTGAGACTGACAGTGTAATACCAAATTGCACTTTAAAACTATATGATGAAATTTTCTCTATTGACCTTATACCCGTTGAGATTGGAAGTTTCGACGTCATTATTGGAATGGATTGGTTATCCAAGCACCGAGCTAAAATTGTCTGCTACGACAAAATCGTCCGTATACCTCTTGTCACCGGTAGTACTCTAATCATACAAGGGGAGACCGGTAGGACGAGACTGAATATCATATCCTGCATGAAAACTCGCAAGTACCTTAGGAAAGGGTACCAGGCGATCCTCGCACATGTCTTGGAGAAAAAGTCGGAAGAGAAACGACTTGAGGATATGCCCATTGTTAGAGACTTTCCAGAAGTCTTTCCAGAAGACTTGCCTGGTCTTCCACCACCGAGACAAGTTGAGTTCTTGATCGACCTCGTGCCCGGGGTAGCACCCGTTGCACGAGCTCCATACCGTTTAGCCCCTTCAGAACTTCAGGAGTTGTCTACTCAGTTACAGGAACTCCTGGATAAGGGATTCATTAGACCGAGTTCTTCACCATGGGGAGCTCCTGTACTATTTGTGAAAAAGAAGGACGGTTCATTCAGGATGTGTATCGACTATAGAGAGTTGAACAAATTGACCGTCAAGAACCGTTATCCACTTCCTCGTATCGATGTCCTGTTCGACCAACTTCAAAGGTCAAGTTTCTATTCAAAGATAGATCTAAGATCAGGTTATCATCAGTTACGAGTTCGTGACATCGACATCCCAAAGACTGCCTTCCGAACTCGTTATGGACATTACGAGTTCCAAGTGATGCCATTTGGTTTAACTAACGCACCTGCTGTATTCATGGATCTCATGAACCAGGTGTGCAAACCATATCTCGACAAGTTTGTCATTGTCTTCATAGATGACATTCTTATTTACTCACGCAATGAGCAAGAGCACGCGCAGCATCTCAAAGTCATCCTAGAACTTCTCAGACACGAAGAGTTATATGCTAAATTCTCCAAGTGTGAGTTCTGGATGCAAACCGTTCAATTCCTTGGTCATGTGATTGACAGTCAAGGAATTCACGTAGATCCATCAAAGATTGAGGCTATCAAGTGCTGGCAAGCACCGACGACGTCAACCGAAGTACGCCAATTCTTAGGACTGGCAGGTTATTATCGGCGCTTCATTGAGAATTTCTCCAAAATAGCTCAACCTCTCACAATACTGACTCAGAAGGAAAAGAAGTTCGATTGGACTGATAAACAAGAGTCAGCATTTCAGCTATTGAAGCAAAAGCTTTGCAGTGCACCATTTTTATCATTACCCGAAGGCAACGAAGACTTCGTGGTGTACTGTGATGCCTCACACCAAGGTCTTGGTTGCGTGTTGATGCAAAGAGACAAGGTTATTGCCTACGCCTCCCGACAACTCAAAGTTCACGAGAAGAACTACACAACTCATGATCTCGAATTAGGAGCCGTAGTGTTCGCTCTCAAGATCTGGAGACACTATCTGTATGGCACAAAATGTACCATCTTCACCGATCACAAAAGCCTCCAGCATATATTCGATCAGAAGGATAATCATTCAAATTCAAATTCTCGCTGCGACATAATTTGGGGGTGCGACATAATTTTTTCACTAATTTAGTTTCATATACTTTTAAAATTTTAATCTCTACTTATATAAAGTAATATTATCATGAATCCAACTAAATGTTTAATATACATATTAACTTACACACTTATTATTACAAACAAGATACTAAATACGAAATTCTATATTAAAAATCAACAGCCCGTGTGTATACACGGATTTAAAGTCTAGTATTAAATATAAATAACAATTGACAATGTGGTTTACGATAGTATCGTGGTCACGGAAAAACAGTTTTTAAAAATAAGAAATAATAAGGAATCCCAATCTTGAATACATTAACACTCCAAAGCAAGGTTGTCAAGATTAGGATCCTACGTAGAATCGTTTTTGCCTTTACAAGATTGTGATCGTAAGATCCTACCAAAATGTCATTATATATTTAAAGATATCAAAATTTGTGTAGACTACTAACAATTAGAGAAAATAATGTAACACTCAAACTTTTAAATTACGAAAATGATGCAATTTGTCAACATATATTTCTAGGACGATACTCGTACTAAAACAAAAGATAGTAGCATAGTATAATCGCACCAATAGTCATAACGAGTTTTAAAACATACGAGCTTATAAATGAAAATTACTAATCTATGATATCAATCGTAACTTCATTCGGATCATCAATGTCATTGGACTTTGGACTATGGTATGGACTTTATAAATAATTTAGCCCAATTGTAAATAAAACAAAACAAAATAAAATAAAAAATTAGCCCATTTGTAGGATCCGACGTTCATCGATCTTACGATCCTACGATTCTACTCCGATTCTACCTCCTGAGCGATCCTACTCCGATCACTTGGTAAGATCGTAGGATCCTACGATCAAGATCGCAATATCGATAATCGATAACCTTGTTCCATAGTATCATGGTCATAGAGTAAATATTTTATGGGAAAATTACCTTAATATTCAAATGAGGGCCCACATTTTACATATTTTCAAAGGCCCTTGCGATTTATTTCCTGCTTAGTGTGCTTACGAAATTTCCAATCCAACTTGTTTTTTTTTTTTCGAATTACCTCCTTGGTTCTTGTGTTGATTTTGTGGTGTTCAAAAAAAAAATTTCGTAGGATTTTTATATTAACTTATATTATGAGGGTACTTTTTATTAACTTATATATTATATATTATGAGGTATATTAATGAGTTCATTAGTTGTTTATGATTCGAATCTAAGTAACATAATAATAATTTATATAAGATTTTGATTTTGATTTAAGCATTTCGCAAGAGAACCCATATATTGCGATAGTATGTAAATAATCTTCAAATACTAGAAATGTTATCACATGATTCGTTTGTATTTTTTTATTGGGAAAGAAAAAATATATTACTTTTTTTTTTTTTTTTTAAAGGCTAAATATATTAAAATTGTCTACTAGCATATAGTTGGTGAAATGTTTATGCATTTAAATTTCACAAGACAAAATTAAGTTTGGTCGGGAAGTGTGGGTCTCATTTGAATATTAAGGTAATTTCCCCTTTTTTGTTATATACGTTACAGAGAATTTTATAACATATGAATTGACCAACCATATGTTATTGGGTTAGACCCGTTTCTACCTTCTGTCCCTCTCATCCTACTATATTCCTCCTACCTGCCCCTACATGGCCTTTTGCTTTTAATTTTTACACCTTATACTTTTATTTAGTACTTCTTAAACTAAGCGACACAAACTCAAACATCATTTTTTGTCAAATTAGCGTCACGTCAGCAGTTTTTCAAACTGACACAAAACTGACATTTCGTTGCCAACAATAAACATCACTTCTCTTTTTTCTGAACCTCACACACTACTTTCTTTATTTATTTAAAGCACAAACTTAAATTAAACATTTTCATTAAAATTAAAGACATTACATTATATAAAATAAAACGTTACAATTCCTTAAAAAAAATACGTTTATTGAAAATAAAAAATACGACTAGTCGTCTACTCCGAATCGTCCGAACCTTCGTCTTCATTTTCGTGTTCGTCATCGTCCGAATCGTTGACTTGACCCGAACCCGATTCGTGACCAAAAACCATTTTGAAATCCGACTCATAATTATCAACCACGGTTTTCCGCACCTCTTCGAGCATTCTTTTCTCCTTGCCTTTAAGACCCTTCGGTATTTTTTTATATAGCATTTTTCATGATTTAAGGATAGTTTTTTTGGTAGAATTTTTGTCGATCGTGGCCAATGTTTTTTGTTGTGCTTCCGCGTATCTTATGTTTGCTAAACGTTCTTGTTCTTTCAAATTGCGTGAAGAAGTAGCGGCGTCACTCGAACTCGAACTTTTTTGACTTCTTCAAGAAAGAGCACGGTCGGGCGTTCGACGAATTTGGTCGTTTTGGAACAACCTTTCCATGTTAGTCGCAAGAGGTTCGGATGTTGGCATGTCATCACCAAGATTTATCGGTTCGCGCTCGGATTGGCTTGGGCGTCGGTTGGTCATAATCTTTTATAACCTTTTAAAACTTTGTCCCAAAAAGCTTCCAAGCTTTGTGAAACCCCTTTCTTTGATTTTTCGGATATGTGGACCCAACGTTGCATTCTCTTTGATGTTGCTAATGTATCTTTGATCAAGGATCGTATAGCAGCTAGTACTAGAGGAAACTTTATTCTTTACGGTCACCAGAGGAATGATACTCTCCATTACCTCAATGCGAGCTAACATGATCTTGTAGAGTCATTTATCTTATCATCTTTCAGAGACTGCTTTTTATTTAGGATAGCAACTGATGCCTTTATTGTGTAGAAAGATTGACTTGAATCTCTCGTTATCAAGAGGATGATCAGCAACACACAAAGTTGAGATTCAATCACTCTGCTATGCTCGTATATATATGATATTCATGGTAGCAATGATCATCTTCTTCCGTGACAGGAGTTTTGTCTTTATTATTTCTTAGTGCAAACATCAATAATGATTGAGTTGGTCAGTAACTAGTGACCCAACAAAAGTATGCATATGATATAGTTCTGGTTAGAACTTACGAAATTTTATCTTAATTATTACTTCTGTTTTTATTAAGTCAATGAAAGGACATATCATTAAATTATGAAGAGGGGGCCCGATAGTATGGGCGATGGCTCATAGAATCACACAAGGAGGGGGCATCAAGTTTTTGATTCATAAATTATTTTTCTAGAATCTAATATTTGAATGATAGAGCTATAATGACTTTCATACGATGACTTTCATACGATGACTTTCATACGATTTATTACAGTTAGTAATAGTTACAGATATAGAAAATATGTTTAATGAAAGAAAAAACTAAGACTAAGATTTGAGCAGAGTTTATATTTTGGGAAGATGTTCCAAGTCCCAAAGTTTCCAATTTTTTTTTTAGTTGAACTTTTAATTTTAGCACCCTATTGATATATAAATTCACACTTTAGTCCGTATATATTTGGGTTTATAGTACGGATCACCAACATGCTCTTCTTTTTGTTCCGAGATCACCAACATAACGTTTTTATTACTAAAATCACCAACATATTTGTTAGTTATGCATTGAGGTAGCCAACGTATTTTTACATATGGGTTGAGGTCGCCAACATACTTGTTAGTTGTATGTTGAGGTCACCAACAAAATTTAGTCACAAACAAAATTTTCAGAAATATGTTGGCGACCTTAGTATTAAAAACAATATGTTGGTAAATCTTGGAACAAAAAGTAAAATCCGTTAGTGATCCGTACAATAAACACTATATATTTTCAATAATTCAACCCAAATTTTTACATCTGTAATGTTACTTTTGGTGTTCTTTTCGGCAATTATATATTGGTGATTATATTTCCACCAAAGATATTGATAAATCCACCATAAATGTGCATCATTTGTTTGTACAGCACAAACTGTGAATGTAGAAGTGTGGTGGATTTATCAAGATCTTTGGTGGAAATATCACCACCCATTATATATAGTAATAATTAATGACACATCGAACGTTAATCTAAAAAGAATGCGGAGGTGGGTTCAATAAAGAATGAAAAAATAAAAAAGAATGAAGCAACCAATAGGAAGCTTCAATTTCAATTAAATGGGGAGGGGTACAATTTTCTTTTTAATTAAAAACCCACCTCCTCTAGCATTTTTTAAATTTAAATAACTTAAAAATGGATAATCAAAAAATTATAAAAATTACACCATAAAAATTATAGTCTTTTTCTCTTCGATTTAAGATCTCACATGATATACTTTCGACGATTTTTTTCTTCCACTTTTTGTGGGTCTAAAAACTACACATAATAAAATAGCATTTGATAAAACAAATGATTTAAATTTTGCACATAATTAGTGATAAGTTTTATCATAATTTACTATATTTACTATATTTATTGCTAGATGTTGACAATTTTAAGTTGATAATACTCGCTTTCTGAAATTTACATACGATGACACTATAATCACATGTGATTGTTGTTCCATATAATAATAACATGTGATTATAACAAAGGAATTTTTTTTCGATTTTTTAATTGTCAAATAAAATTATTTATGTGTGTTTATAAGTGTACTTTGAAGTTTGCACGTGATAAATGCAACATCATGATTAAACACAAAACAATAATAGGTATGATGACATGTAATTATAGTTATAATCTATGATTTTAGTTGTAATCACGTTTGATTAAATACCTAACTTGGAAAACCTACATTTGTTTATTGGGTTAAAGTTACGGATCGGTAACGAACTTTCACTTTTCTACCGAGTTAGGTAATGAACCCATTTTATTACTAAAGAATGTCATTAACTTTCTAAATTTAATTTGAGTTAGTAATTATGATGACGGGGCTACCCTATTAGCAAAATATGTCCACGTAAACTGATGAGGTGGCTCCCACCTAACTTACTTATGGACACCTGGACATCTTCTCTAACCTTGATTTTCTCCGGGTAAATCTCCGGCGAAATTTTTTAACGACAAAAAATAAATAACTTTTTTATACAGATTACATATTAGCAAATCAAGGTCTGGAAAAAAGTTATTTCCGGCCAAAACAGTCAAGTTTTCTTTTATTTCTATAAAGCTAAAAGACATTTAACATTACATGAAAGTCTCTGAATTAGTTAAATGGTTCTACGGGAGATATTTGTGCACTTTCCTCACGGTAATTTTATTTTTAATTCAAAATAAAATCGATACCTAAAAACATAAAATCATTAAAAAAAATGAATATTTTTTCCATTATCTCACTCTGAGTCCGCATCGTCCCTGTTTCTCCGTAAATTGCATTCTCTTTCTCCTCTGCAATCACCTCCGGCAACGACGATGAGAGTCTTCCACCACCATTGTACAGCAAAAACTCCACCGCTCCTTGGTTAAGTCCAGATTCCACACTCCACGATCTTCATCAGGTAATAAAAGTAGTATGTTTACATGTGGTGTAAACTATAATCAATACCTTTTACTCAGCAGAACACGTGTTTTAATTCCTAATTTTTACTGAAACGAGAAGCTGTATTGTCTTTGGATAAAAGCTTAATATATTTATCTTGTTCTTCGCCGATCTGAATTACACTAGTGTAAACATATGTGGCGGCAGTAGAGATAACGAGATTCGCTGATATGTATAAGTTGTACAAAAAAAATATTTTTTACCGGAAGAAATGAAGCCGGAAATTTGCCCACAAAAAATTAAATTCAAAGAAGATGATGTCCACATGTAGGTAAATAAGCCGCGTGGAAGCCAGCTCATCAGTTACGTGTACATATTTTTGCTAAAATGGTATCCCGTCACCATAATTACCTAACTCGAAATAAAATTTGAAATTTCGTTACCTGCATTAGTAATAAAATGGGTTCGTTACCTAACTCGGTAAAATAGTGAAAGTTCGTTGCCGATCCGTAGCTTTAACCCTGTTTATTCACATGTGATTTATATGATTAAAAATAGAATTATAATAGCTAAAATCACATGAAAAACTAACTGTATATAATAAAACGTAAAAGAAATCGCATGTGATTAAAATAGTTATCTTCATATTTTGTCTCTTTCAATGCTTAAATTATTTCACGAATGAATCAACGAAGCTGGTCTTTGTCTTCAAAATAAAAAATAAAAAGCATGCACCTGGCGAATTCCATATTGATTACGGAGTACTATAACTTATGTTTTCTTTGGTTGACAAACCTCATATTTCATGTAATATCACGAAATTCAATAAAAAAAATTGCAATGAAATCGCTGGTTAACAACGCAATTTTTTCAATCAACATTTGTATCTAATCAAAACCTCATTACCTGAGACATACAATCTGTTACATCTACAAGTTGTTGTAATAACTTCAGTGTTAGATGCAACCGCAATCGATCAATATTTCGACCTACTTTATTAGATGCACGTAATCCTACATACAGTGGCGGATCTAGGATATGAGAATGAGTGTGCACTAGATTGTATGAACATATTTTTTCTTAGATGGAGCAGAGTTAAAGGTATTTAGCGGATCGAGTTTCGGGTTTTTCTATTCAAGTTACAAGTTGAACTTTTTTATCCAGTAAAAATGAAAACTTAACCAAATCGCTTCCATAACCAACCTAAAATCAAATTACTATACTATATGGTTGGTGCTCAGTCACTTTAGTATCTTATCCCAGCCATTCATCTTGGTTGACATTTGATCCAGACCGTCGGATAGAGATGGACAACAGTTCCAAACAATACAATACGGTTATATTCAATGGAACTGCTCAAAAGTAAAACCTTCTTCCCACGTTCTCCACCACCCTTTCCTAGATTTATCTACCAATTAAAAAGTAAAAACCCCTAAATTTCTATCGGCACACTACCCTTTCTCCCTGCAGTTATAAAGTGACATGTGTCCTTCCAAATAAACAAAGTCTTTACAAATAGAAAGGGCATTTTAGTAATGAGAAATACTTTATTCACTAAAATTTTACAAAAAAATCTTTACAAAATGAGGTGTCAAAATGTCATGAAGAGAGAGAAGGATGAAAGAGAAAAAAATGATTTGTTGGAACATGGATCGGGTTCGACCCGGATCCAACCCGTCCACTAACTAAATACATTGTGAGTTATTATAACCTTAGTGGTTAATACTCATGATGATCCATGAATGCCCATTATAGTTGTGATTAATGGAGACCGTTCATATCCTCGGAGGTTATGTATTTGATGGCTATATAAAGTGAGATCACTTTATATGCAAGGGTTGGACTTGAGAGAAAAGATACTCAATACACACATGAGAGACCATTGAGTGAAACGAGTTAAGACTCGTTAGCCTAGTGTATGTTTGATGCAAACGTGGTATTGGAATCTTAGGCTGTGAAATCGTGTAAGCTTTCCGTTAGTGATCGCTTAACCCGACCGGTGATTTAAACGGTGGTTCGTCGCTTCCGCTTCCGCTATAGTATTCGGGTATGTACCGAATCCTTAATCTCCTACATTGGTATCAGAGCCGCATGTTTATTTCCCGGCTAATAGTTTATCAATTAGTTTGATAATATTGCATGATTTTACGTTGATACAATTGTGTGTACTATACGTAGATCAAGTTATGTCTTATTCATAATATATGTTTGTTTGTCAACATGCTAAATTACTTTGCTAGTATATGTTTGATGATGACGATCGGTCAAACGGCATGCTCAGTACACATATTTGAGAACGATAAAAGAAGAATCTTGAATAAGTAGTTGTGTGATATAATTGCTTTACTTATTTGTTTGATTATAGCAATAAAAGTGGAACCCGGCCCTTGACATGCTCGGTTGTCTGTCCATATTTCTTTGCTAGTGTTTTTTTTTATTCTTCGGGCACCATTTATTTTAATTGTGATTATTATTTCTATATAATCTGGTAAAATAAATTTGGTGTGAATTAGAGTGAAAAACAATGGAACAAATTAGTAATTTTGACATTCCCATGAACCAAGATATACTATATGAATTTTAGATTCTAATGTATGCTAAGTTGCGATATAAAGTGCATGAAGTTTACGTTCTGTTTATTTAGCGTACAAAATGTAATTTCATGGAGTGCGTATATATACTTGCAATATATATATGAGTTGAATCTTGGTTTTGGCTTTGGCTAAATTTCACAGTAACAAGTACGTGCGTGATTATAATAAGCTCATGAATATTTGTTGATTCATATTTTGATAGTGCACATGGCCTATTAAGTGTATTAGTTATACTTAATTTGATACATGTCATTGAATGCAACAAATTGTATCTGTTGGATACTTGAATAGTTGGGATCGATTTGTGAAAAGTTTTAGGTCCATACGAGATCTTTCTTTAATGGAAAAGAAAAGAATGTCAGTTTCTTTTTAAGGCTTTATTAATCGATTCATTAGAAACATATGTATGTAACTTAATCGATTTGTTTCTTGACATGCTGGAATTAGTATTCTAAGCCACGTGTATGTAAAAATCTTATGGTCTTAGGAGTTGTTGTAACAACAGCCAAATTTGGGCTAGTATTAGCGCCTAATTCTTTGTTAATACATGTAATTAGTTCTGTGTTAGGCTAATTTATGTATCGGATTAAATGTTGGTTAATATATACAACTTTGCGATTTGATTAAATCGTACGCAACTTAAATAGAATGAACTTCTATTCGGTTAACACGGACGTTGGTGAACAAATGTTTATAAACTGAAATAACGCAATTATGACCGAAATGCTATTTTATAATAGTTAATAACTGCTTTGTACAACTCGAATAAAACGTACACGATTTATAAACAAAAGTAATTAAATGTAACTTAATCTATTAAAGAATTAAGGAAATAATTTAAATAAATTATTTAACAAGAATTGTGGTTTTATAAATATGATTAAACGACGGAGCAAACGAACACCGCACGGGGAGCGGGAACTGGAAAGTGGGGATAAACCCCCACCTCCCACCCTTTTCTTCTCATTTTTCACCAATCACTTTCTCTCTCTTACTTTTCTTCTTTCTTTCTTCTCTAAATCACCAACCACCTTCACCACCAAAAATCTATCAAAAACGACAAATAAACATATCAAACGACTTCGGATCTTCAAGATTTTTATAGATTATCGACCACCGCATCCCGATCTACATTCCTATCTTTTCGGATTTTCAATCCGACGCCGCGTAAGTTTCCGACAAATCCCGACATCTCTCGTTTTTGATCATTTTTACTAGTTTATGGTTTTGATAGGCTTAATATGTTCATATAAGGGTTGGGTAAAAGATTTGGACCCAACGGAAACCGGGAAACTCGTTTTCGACAAAAATTCCGGCCATCAGACCGCTACGTCGCATTTGGCCAGGGGCCTCTGCGACGTCGCGGCCTACGTCGCACAAAAACCTCCACGTCGCACTAGCGACGCAGCTCCTTACGTCGCATTAAATTGCGGACGTCGCACATGGCGACGTAGACTTTAACGTCGCAAACCTCCACGTCGCATTAGCGACGCCAGCCCCTACGTCGCATTGATTTGCGAAGGTCGCATCATGCGACGTACATGCCTACGTCGCACCCGACGTCGCACCCGACGTAGCACCCTACGTCGCACCCTACGTCGCACATGACAGAACCTTGAAAACTCGGATTTTACTAAGTGTCGATCTTACACAACTTCCAATACTTATACTATACGACTTAACAAACATCATAGAACATACTTTCTATTACAATCACTCTAAATTGCGTTATTAACGATAAAACTTAATTATAACAAACCACCAACGGGCCGTATATACTTTGACACGAACGTGAACGAACCAACATTTAACACAACGGGGTATGAACAACTAGCCTAGATGGTCTTGCGAGACATCTACTTACTTAACCTTACGTGTTTAGGCACTAGAAGGTTACGAGTTCGGAGAACCTACGGTTGATACTACTTACTCGTTTATTGACATAAACGTACTTGCAAAGACTCAGGTGAGTCTTACAGCCCCACTTTTACTGTTTTATACTTGGGGTGAGATACTTAGCAACTGTTTTACGTATGAACACAATGTACTGAACTGAAAACATTACTGATTACAAACAAACGCATGAGTTACTTTTATCCACTGAAAGCCTCCTAATCGTAAGTTGTTAGTTATGGTCTTAAGCGCGAGTACTAGTAAATGGATCCATTTGGGACTGACAATCCCTGTCTGGGGTGGTAGCGCCACCACGTACTGATTTACACGTAGAAACAGACATATTAGTATTTGTTACATATGAGTGTGCGGATAGCACTCACGGGGGTACGTGATTTATTTCACACTATACGGTTAAGCTTCAACTTATGAGCTCATGGCACTGTACTGATATACTGATTAACTTACTTTGCTCGATAGCAATACGGGTACATACTTGTGGTTCATGACACTTACTTATTACTAAACCTGTGAGATTCACCAACCTTTTTGGTTGACACTTTTTAGCTTTGTATCTCAGGTACACATACGGAGTAGGATCACTCCAGGATTACTAGCTAGAGTCGCATGATTTCCAAACTGCATTTAACGGAGATTCTTTGGCATTATCTTTTGTAACTTTGATTATGTAATAGAATCTCCCGCCACATACGCGGACTCTAGGCTTACGTATTTTTGTAAAGAAAACTATATGTTTTCAAACGATACAATTTATGAAATGTAACTATTTTACAAACGTCTCATTTAGAGGTCGTTTACTATTAATCTTGTGCTTTGTATATTGATTAGTAACACCCAATGTATGCTTCCGCAAACCGTTAAATTTGGGGGTGTTACAGATTGGTATCAGAGCCTAAGGTTATAGTGAACTAGGTTGCATTTAGTGGGCCTAGACTATGACCGTTAGGCAGTATTCTCTTATTAGACATGACTGGTTCAGGAATTACAGCATACAACTTTAATTTAACATAGCCTGATCAACTATGTACAATTAAAGAAAGATGATGTAAGATCTGAAATGATTATGTTGAACGGGGATACGTTAGTTGACTCTGACTACGAGAGAACCGGACCATTACTTGATACGTGCTAGACACTAGGCTGGATAGGATATATGTATATATATTAGCCTCATCTTACTAACGTTTTGTCTCAGAAATGGCAAACCTCCCATCCAACTCGTCTCGTTCTCAAACCGGGTCGCAGAACCCTAGGGTAGCAAGGAGGAACAACAGGTTGCCTCGAGCTGGCCCGTACTCCACTCACTTCACCTTGCCGGCCCTAGCCGCTAGGGTGAACCAACACGAGCAACGACTTCGCACCATGGACGTCGTGTTACAGGAAACCAACGAAAACTGGAGACTTACATCTCTCGAACGTCTAGAACAAGTCTCCGACGATCTGAAAACCACTAACAACAACATAGACGTCCTTCGCAACCAAATAATAGAAATAAGGGTGGAAAATGCCCTCCTGCAACAAAGGATGGATGAATATGTGCAGCGCTCACTTGAAACAGAAGAATATGCGCGTGGACTAACACAACGACTAGCACTAGCAGAAGACAACGCCCGACAAGCTAGCAGGCTTGCAAACACTGTGGACCGTCTTGTCACGATGATGGAACAAATTAACCTACGTTAAGACTAGCTTAGTCTTTGTCTTTTAAACTATCCTGTAATCTAGTAACTACCTAAGTACTACTCTATGTTTCAGTCGGATGTAACAATTCCCGACACCTTTTGTAATACATCCGCAGGATGTAACCTTTGAACTCGTATTATCTATCATATATTCCTTGCTGTTTTGATTCATATTAATTGCCATAATCCTTTTTCATATTGATGTTATGTATTACCACCTTTATACATGTACATCTGAAATAGATACAGCTATCTTACAAAATCTCATGTATCTTCATTTCTTTATTGAAGAGTCATGCCGCCAAAGACACGACCATACACCGATGCCCAGATCACGTCACTCATAACCCAGGCTGTTACTGAAGCCTTAGCTCGGAACACTCCACCTGGTTCCACAAGAAACAGCGATGCCGCTGAAACTTCTGCTGCTAAACCTTGTTCATACAAGGATTTTCAAAACTGCAAACCCTTGAGCTTCAAGGGGACCGAAGGAGCCATCGGACTTATTAGATGGTTTGAAAAGATGGAATCTGTTTTCCGCATCAGCAAATGTGCGGAGGACGACAAAGTCAAGTTCTCCACCTGCACCCTCGAAGATGGTGCCCTCTCATGGTGGAATTCCTATACCCAGTCTGTGGGTATTGATACAGCTTATCTACTCCCTTGGGAGGATCTGAAGAGAATGCTCACTGATGAGTATTGCCCGGCCGAACAACTATACAAGCTGGACGAAGAGTTCTGGAACTTGAAAGTGCAAGGAACTGATATCGTTGGATACACCACGCGATTCCAACAACTCACCGTCCTTCGCCCAACCATGGCGGGTACTGAACCCGACAAGATCAAGAAATACATCCGCGGCCTCCCGGAACCTGTCCGGGGAAATGTCGCCTCATCAAAACAAACCACTCTTCATGGTGCCATTCGGTTGGCCCATGAACTACTAGCCATGAACGAGGACCCCGAACCACCCACTCCATCCTCCAACAGCAACAAAAGAAAATGGTCCGACAACCACAACAACCACCAAAACAAGAAACCTGAAACCATTAAAGCCTACACCTCTGTTTCTGATGACAAAGGAGCGTACAAGGGAACAAAGCCCTATTGCCCAAAGTGCCAACGACACCACCATGGTTCGTGTCCCTGCAGCAAGTGTAAAAGATTTGGACACTTGGCTAGGGATTGTAGATCAAACACCACTGACACCAACACTTCTGCACCAAAGACTTGTTATGGGTGCAACGGAACGGGGCATTTCAAGAAAGACTGCCCAAAACTGAACAACAACAACAACAACAGGAACAACAACAATGCTCGAGGAAGAGCTTTTGTACTGAAATCTGGGGAAGCCCGTCAAGACCCGAATGTGGTCACGGGTACGTTTCTTCTCAACAACTTGACTGCATCTGTATTATTTGATACTGGTGCTGATAAGAGCTTTATTTCCGACGAATTTTACCCACTACTTGACACTACACCTATTGCCTTAGATTCTAAGTACACAATAGAATTGGCAAACGGAAAACTTATTGAGGCCGACAGTGTGGTACCTAATTGCGCTCTGAACTTAGCTAACGAGCTCTTTTCCATTGACTTGATACCTGTCGAAATCGGCAGCTTTGACATCATCGTCGGTATGGATTGGTTGTCCAAGTACCGAGCCGAAATCGTTTGTTTTGAGAAAATCGTACGCATTCCTCTCGTCACCGGTGGAACTTTGAGCATACAAGGGGAGACCGGTGGGACGAGAATAAACATCATTTCTTGCATGAAAACTCGAAAGTACTTGAGAAAAGGGTACCAGGCAATCCTCGCGCACGTTATGGAGAAAAAGTCGGTGGAAAAACGACTTGAGGATGTGCCTATCGTTCGAGACTTCCCAGAAGTCTTTCCTGAAGACTTGCCTGGCCTTCCGCCACCTCGACAAGTCGAATTTTCTATTGACCTTGTGCCCGGTGCAGCACCCGTGGCACGAGCACCTTACCGATTAGCCCCATCCGAACTCCAGGAGTTGTCTACTCAGTTACAGGAACTCCTGGACAAGGGATTTATTCGACCAAGTTCCTCACCTTGGGGAGCTCCGGTCCTGTTTGTGAAAAAGAAAGACGGTTCTTTCCGCATGTGCATCGACTACCGCGAACTCAACAAATTAACTGTCAAGAACCGTTACCCACTTCCTCGCATTGATGACCTGTTTGACCAACTTCAGGGGTCGAGTTTTTATTCAAAGATCGATCTACGGTCAGGTTATCATCAACTCCGAGTTCGCGATGAAGATATTCCAAAAACTGCTTTCCGAACTCGCTACGGGCATTATGAATTCCAAGTGATGCCATTCGGCTTAACCAACGCACCGGCTGTATTCATGGACCTTATGAATCGGGTGTGCAAACCTTACCTTGACAAGTTTGTTATCGTCTTCATCGATGACATCCTGATTTACTCGCGCACTGAACAAGAACACGCGCAACACCTGAAAACCATCCTAGAGCTGCTCAAACACGAAGAGTTGTACGCCAAATTCTCTAAGTGTGAGTTCTGGATGAAAACCGTTCAATTCCTTGGACACGTCATCGACAATCAAGGGATTCATGTTGATCCTTCAAAAATCGAGGCTATCAAAGGTTGGCAAGCACCTACTACACCGACCGAGGTACGCCAATTCTTAGGACTCGCCGGGTACTACAGGCGATTCATCGAGAACTTTTCGAAAATAGCCCTACCTCTCACTGCGCTGACTCAAAAAGAAAAGAAGTTCGATTGGACTGACAAACAGGAGTCGGCTTTTCAACTACTAAAACAAAAACTCTGCAGTGCACCTATCTTATCTTTACCCGAAGGCAACGATGACTTCGTGGTATACTGTGATGCTTCACACCTAGGTCTTGGTTGCGTGCTGATGCAACGAGACAAGGTCATCGCTTACGCCTCTCGACAACTCAAGGTCCACGAAAAGAATTACACAACTCATGACCTAGAGTTGGGGGCTGTTGTTTTCGCTCTGAAAATCTGGAGACACTACTTATACGGTACCAAGTGTACAATCTTTACTGACCATAAAAGTCTCCAACATATCTTCGATCAAAAGGATCTCAACATGAGGCAACGCCGATGGGTCGAGTTGCTCACTGATTACGATTGCGAAATTCGCTATCATCCAGGCAAGGCGAATGTTGTCGCCGATGCCTTAAGCCGAAAAGAACGAGTGAAACCACTTCGAGTTCGAGCTCTCAGTATGACCATTCACAACAACCTCATCAATCAAACTCTCGCCGCTCAACTCGAAGCACTCAAACCAGAAAACTTGATAAACGAGGCCTTGCGGGGCATGGACAAACAATTTGAAACCAAACCTAACGGGGCCAAATACTTCTCGAATCGAATCTGATTACCAAGTTTTGGGAACCTGCGAGACTTGGTGATGGATGAAGCTCACAAGTCTAAATACTCTATACACCCCGGTGCCGACAAAATGTATCACGGCATCAAGGAAATGTATTGGTGGCCCAACATGAAATCTGACATTGCAACCTATGTTGGCAAGTGTCTTACTTGTTCCAAAGTTAAAGCTGAACACCAGAAACCTTCCGGTTTGCTACAACAACCCGAAATACCACAATGGAAATGGGAGCAGATCACCATGGATTTCATTACTAAACTCCCGAAAACTTCTAGCGGTTGCGATACCATTTGGGTGATCGTCGACCGACTCACTAAATCTGCTCATTTCCTAGCTATCAAGGAAACTGATAAGATGGAACGTTTGACACGGATTTACCTGAAAGAGATCGTGTTAAGACACGGCGTGCCTATCTCAATCATCTCCGACCGAGATGCTCGGTTTACTTCTCGCTTCTGGCAATCACTGCAAAAATCTCTTGGTACTCGTCTGGATATGAGTACGGCTTACCATCCTCAAACCGATGGCCAGAGCGAACGAACCATACAAACACTGGAAGACATGCTACGAGCCTGCGTAGTTGACTTCGGTAAAAACTGGGAAAATCACTTACCGTTGTGCGAGTTCTCGTACAACAACAGTTATCACACCAGCATAAAGGCTGCACCCTTCGAGGCACTGTACGGTCGTAAGTGCCGGTCACCTATCTGTTGGACTGAGGTGGGGGATACACAACTCACCGGTCCAGAAATCATACATGAAACAACTGAAAAGATCGTCGGCATACAAAATCGACTAAAAGCCGCGCGTGATCGTCAGAAAAGCTATGCTGACGTAAGACGCAAACACCTTGAGTTCCAAGTAGGGGACAAGGTACTTCTCAAAGTGGCACCCTGGAAAGGTGTCATTCGATTCGGAAAACGAGGCAAACTAAATCCTAGATACATTGGACCATTTGAAATTCTTGAAAAGATTGGTCCAGTGGCATACCGCCTGCAACTTCCTGCTGAGCTTAGCAGCGTTCACAACACATTCCACATTTCTAATCTTAAGAAATGTCTGTCTGATGAGACACTGATTGTACCGCTCGACGAAATTCAGATCGATGATAAACTTCATTTTGTCGAGGAACCTATGGAAATAATGGACCGCGAGGTCAAACAACTAAAACAGAGTCGTATTCCCGTCGTTAAAGTCAGGTGGAATTCTAGACGTGGTCCTGAATTCACTTGGGAACGGGAAGACCAAATGCGACTGAAATACCCACATCTCTTCCCTGACAACGCACCGACCGTGCAATCGAACTAATTTCGGGACGAAATTCTTTTAACAAGGGGAGAATGTAACAACCGCCAAATTTGGGCTAGTATTAGCGCCTAATTCTTTGTTAATACATGTAATTAGTTCTGTGTTAGGCTAATTTATGTATCGGATTAAATGTTGGTTAATATATACAACTTTGCGATTTGATTAAATCGTACGCAACTTAAATAGAATGAACTTCTATTCGGTTAACACGGACGTTGGTGAACAAATGTTTATAAACTGAAATAACGCAATTATGACCGAAATGCTATTTTATAATAGTTAATAACTGCTTTGTACAACTCGAATAAAACGTACACGATTTATAAACAAAAGTAATTAAATGTAACTTAATCTATTAAAGAATTAAGGAAATAATTTAAATAAATTATTTAACAAGAATTGTGGTTTTATAAATATGATTAAACGACGGAGCAAACGAACACCGCACGGGGAGCGGGAACTGGAAAGTGGGGATAAACCCCCACCTCCCACCCTTTTCTTCTCATTTTTCACCAATCACTTTCTCTCTCTTACTTTTCTTCTTTCTTTCTTCTCTAAATCACCAACCACCTTCACCACCAAAAATCTATCAAAAACGACAAATAAACATATCAAACGACTTCGGATCTTCAAGATTTTTATAGATTATCGACCACCGCATCCCGATCTACATTCCTATCTTTTCGGATTTTCAATCCGACGCCGCGTAAGTTTCCGACAAATCCCGACATCTCTCGTTTTTGATCATTTTTACTAGTTTATGGTTTTGATAGGCTTAATATGTTCATATAAGGGTTGGGTAAAAGATTTGGACCCAACGGAAACCGGGAAACTCGTTTTCGACAAAAATTCCGGCCATCAGACCGCTACGTCGCATTTGGCCAGGGGCCTCTGCGACGTCGCGGCCTACGTCGCACAAAAACCTCCACGTCGCACTAGCGACGCAGCTCCTTACGTCGCATTAAATTGCGGACGTCGCACATGGCGACGTAGACTTTAACGTCGCAAACCTCCACGTCGCATTAGCGACGCCAGCCCCTACGTCGCATTGATTTGCGAAGGTCGCATCATGCGACGTACATGCCTACGTCGCACCCGACGTCGCACCCGACGTAGCACCCTACGTCGCACCCTACGTCGCACATGACAGAACCTTGAAAACTCGGATTTTACTAAGTGTCGATCTTACACAACTTCCAATACTTATACTATACGACTTAACAAACATCATAGAACATACTTTCTATTACAATCACTCTAAATTGCGTTATTAACGATAAAACTTAATTATAACAAACCACCAACGGGCCGTATATACTTTGACACGAACGTGAACGAACCAACATTTAACACAACGGGGTATGAACAACTAGCCTAGATGGTCTTGCGAGACATCTACTTACTTAACCTTACGTGTTTAGGCACTAGAAGGTTACGAGTTCGGAGAACCTACGGTTGATACTACTTACTCGTTTATTGACATAAACGTACTTGCAAAGACTCAGGTGAGTCTTACAGCCCCACTTTTACTGTTTTATACTTGGGGTGAGATACTTAGCAACTGTTTTACGTATGAACACAATGTACTGAACTGAAAACATTACTGATTACAAACAAACGCATGAGTTACTTTTATCCACTGAAAGCCTCCTAATCGTAAGTTGTTAGTTATGGTCTTAAGCGCGAGTACTAGTAAATGGATCCATTTGGGACTGACAATCCCTGTCTGGGGTGGTAGCGCCACCACGTACTGATTTACACGTAGAAACAGACATATTAGTATTTGTTACATATGAGTGTGCGGATAGCACTCACGGGGGTACGTGATTTATTTCACACTATACGGTTAAGCTTCAACTTATGAGCTCATGGCACTGTACTGATATACTGATTAACTTACTTTGCTCGATAGCAATACGGGTACATACTTGTGGTTCATGACACTTACTTATTACTAAACCTGTGAGATTCACCAACCTTTTTGGTTGACACTTTTTAGCTTTGTATCTCAGGTACACATACGGAGTAGGATCACTCCAGGATTACTAGCTAGAGTCGCATGATTTCCAAACTGCATTTAACGGAGATTCTTTGGCATTATCTTTTGTAACTTTGATTATGTAATAGAATCTCCCGCCACATACGCGGACTCTAGGCTTACGTATTTTTGTAAAGAAAACTATATGTTTTCAAACGATACAATTTATGAAATGTAACTATTTTACAAACGTCTCATTTAGAGGTCGTTTACTATTAATCTTGTGCTTTGTATATTGATTAGTAACACCCAATGTATGCTTCCGCAAACCGTTAAATTTGGGGGTGTTACAGTTGTACCGTATGATGTGTGATTCATACTAGTTAAGTTTGTTAAATGTACAACTTTAATTAATGGCATATTGGATTAATACTTATGTGTCCATTTTTGTATTTATAAAGGATGATTATGAATTTGTGTATGTCATCCTCAATCTTTCATATGTTGAAAGTATATCATACTTGTTACTGGCTCATTAACGGGATATTTAATTTGTCATATATATTGTTATTGGACGAATATAAGTATTTATAGAAGTTTTTGAAATGAACCGTTTATACATGAAATAAGTTTGGCATGTTTTGGATCGGTTATAATGAGATCAATTTGGTTTTGTATAATTGTACTATCGAATTAGTTTCGCAAATGGTGCCAAAATTATCACTTGAATAATAATTGAGCATTCATAGTACTAAATGATGAACCGCATGATAACTTTGGATCATTTGGTTTTTTATGTTACATTTTATCTTAGTGATAATTAGAACCTTTAACGAGTTATTATTTTTCGTAATAATTAACTTATAATTCACATATGTTGTGAACCATGATAAACCATTTAAGAATTTTGATCCGAAACGAGTTTTGATCTCTATAGCATATAAATTATCTTTGCGATAATTGTTTTCTTAGGAGATGGTAAAAGGAAAAACGATATAAGGGCCAAATGTTATTTAATCATTTCTTAGTGGAAATGATTCTAATAAATTTCTCATTGTTGAAATTCCAATTTCTTTGTGAAAGTTCAAATCCATTGGTTGATCGTTATTTAGTATAATGATTATAAGGAACTATCATAAGTTAATAGTAAGTCCTTTAATTGATCATCATTAAGTATAATGATATTTTTCCTTAACTAAAACTTGATTTTGTTAAAATTGTAAGCATATGAGTTAATCATTATTTAGTGTAATGATTTTGGTATCAAGTATTGTTAATCATTTTGTGCCAAATGATTATAATAATTTTTCATTACGTTTGAAAAATTAATTTCTGTGTGAAACTGTGAGCACTTTAATAAATCATTATTTAGTATAATGATTATACTGATTTATATATGTTCAACATTGTACTCGGTATTTATTTGTGAAATTTGATCAAAATGATTGTTAATCATTATCGGTTCAATGATTATACAAAACGATTTTGTTTGAAAGTTTATTACTTTATTAGATCTTATCAAAATTAGTTAATCATTTTCTTGGTAAAATGATTATATTAAACTTTCTTTATTTTTGAAATGTTTCTCGAATTTTGATCAATATAAGTTAATCATTTTTAGTGAAATGATTATATTGCACTTTCTCTTTATTTGAAAGTTGTAATTCACTGTCAAATACCGAGCGTAGTTAACCATTTCTTAGTGTAAATGATTATATCAAACTTTCTCTTATGTTTGAAAGTTATATTTCTTTGAGAAATATTGAACATATTGGTCAATCATTTTGTAATGATTATCATCTTTCATTTTGTTTGAAAGTATAATTTCTCTGTGAAATTTAGAGCATATTAATTAATCATTATTAGTATAATGATTCTATTAAGCTTTCTTTGCGTATGAAAGTAACATTTCTTAGCGAAATTGAAAATATTTTTTTAATATGCAAAAGTGCTCTTATTTGTTGACTTTGCATCTTAATTGGCTATGTTAGTTGTGGTTTCATGGTAGGCTTTATAGGCGATAACTGGAAACGTAGTGACCTTTTTCTCTATAACCTATTATGAACTATAATTGGCATAATTAATTATTTGCAAATATTTTGTATATACGGATGGATATTAAAAGTTCTTGCATTGTTGTCTCCGTTTAGAACTTTGTGTTCAATAATATTTTCAGAACTTCGTGTTCAATCGAACTTTGTATTGATAGAACTTCGTGTTCAGTGTACCTTCATATTCAATTGAGCTTTGTTGAACTTTGCGTTCTTTAGAACTTTGTGTTCCACTTGAAGTTTGTGTTCAATCGAACTTTATATTAATCGGACTTCGTATCCAATCAAACTTCATTATAATTGAATCATGTGTTCAATAGAACTTAGTGTTCATTAATGGTTTTCACGATATTAAGACCTTGTTGAATTTATGGGAGCATAAAATTCAATATGTTTGGAAGAGCAAAAGGCTCAAAATGGTCATATGGCATTAATGGAAGAATTAAGGGAAGGATAAGGACATTATTAATTGCTCACATTATGTTGCTGAGTGGTATGGATAATCTCATTGGTTGATTTAAGCGAGATTGATCTTGCTATAAAGATGCAATCGGCATCGACCGACTAATTTATAGTCACTTCTAATATCAAAATGAGATCTATCATCAAGAAAATGTTCTTATTCTTGAACAATTGGTTCAATATATAAGTCTTTCATAATCTAAAAGTTTGGAGCACAAGGAATTGTACCTTACTTATACTGAAAACATAAAGAATGTTAGAGCTAGAAGATAATCGGCTTGAGGCCTATAACCACATACTAAGTTGTATGTGACATGACATAGCTCTAATAAGGTTTAACCATATGGTTTTGAACCTGCAAACACTGTGTTTGTAGTTTTGTTTTCATTGTTTTCATCCTTTGTGGATATAATTATTCTTTCGTACTTCCATGGTAATGCTATTAAATTGTCTTATTCAACAAGCTCTTATTTTTATATATACTAATATCCTAAATGATACTGTCATTATGGATATCGGTTATTCACGTTATAACCCAAGTTTTTCCTTAGATACATCTTCAAATAAGTTTTTGAGTATGATGTAAAACAAATATTGATTAAGTGGATGTGTCCGCTTATGTACAATATTCAGTTGGAAAAACTGCTAGAAAACCATTTGGAATAGTTATCCATTGCGATCGATCCATTATGTACACGGTCCTTTCAATTTCCGAGTAAGACACGAAGCGTTTTATTGTAAATAATTTTTTAAATAGTTCCTCGATTTTGATTGTGTCTATTTGATTCTTTACGAATATGAATCGTTTTATGGTTTTCAAAATTTATTTAATTTTCTTGAAAATCAATAAATAATAAAACTAAGGAAGTTTTAATTAATCGAGGAAATGAATACCAATATGATTAGTTCAAAGCACTTAGTGATGCTCATGGTATTCAAATTTTTCAACTTGTTTTTCCTACGACTCCACAACAAGTCGTGTTGCGGAAAGTAGGAACATAACGCTTCTTGAATTGATTAAGTCGGTGATGGTTGAGTTGTATTCAAATTTTTCAACTTGTTTTTCCTACGACTCCACAACAAGTCGTGTTGCGGAAAGTAGGAACATAACGCTTCTTGAATTGATTAAGTCGGTGATGGTTGAGTTAATTATGTCTATCATCTTTGGGGTGATCTATAGTTATCTTATTCGCACTTTATCATGTGTCTTCCAATCAGTATCTTCCACGCCATATGAGTTATGGATAGGTTGTAAGAACGACTTAGGTACCTTGAGATTGTATAGGTATATATTACATTACTCATTATTTTAAGTTTTCGCAAACTTTAGACCACGACGAAAGAAAATGTGTTTTCGTTAAATACTTTGAACAATATAATCCAAAGATTATGTGTTTATAGGTGAACACGATAGTGGGAGTGTAACTAGATTTGAATCTCGGATGCCACGTTATTGGAAAATACATTTCCAAGTGAACAAATACAAATAAAGATTAGTCCTTTTTTGTAAACATATAGAATAACTTCATTCGAGTGGGAGAATTTGAGGAATTAAGGAAAAGAATTTGTTTCTTTGTGGCAATTCCTCAACATATTGCGAATGAGAGTAATTCTAATTTGAGTGGGAGAATATTGAGAAATCGCCGATTTCGTTTCAATGAAATCTCAATTCGAGTGGGAGTAGTATGAGAATCCAAGAATTTGTTTCAAGGAAATCTCAATCTGAGTGGGAGCAATTTAAGAAACCAAGAATCCGTTTCAAGGTTATATTAATTGCGAAAAAGAGAACCTCTTTGTCGATATGCGATCGGAAAAGGTATACTTTGTGGTTCACCTAAAACTCCCTCATATCCTACAAAGATAAAATGGATCAAACCCTATGATGAATAAATGATTTCATGAGACTGAAATCATTCTTGGGAATTAGTTGAGCTCCCCAAAGGACACAAAGCTCGATTTGTGGCAAAAGGCTACAATAACTTAAAAGGATACTAAGGTATCCAAGTAGTACTTTGATTTGTTGTGCAATAAAGATGGATCTGCAGAAAAGGCTAGTTATATATATTCTGACTGAGTTGTTATCTCTTGGAGTAACAAGAAATAGTCACACAAATCCTTGTATACAATGGAAGCTGAATGTTTTGGAAAATTCAGCCGTGGTTCGAATAAGCTGTGTGGCTTAACCACTTTTCGACTAACTTATGAGTTATTACTAATTTATCAATTAAGTATTGATATGGTCACATCGTGTTGCTTCCGTAGCATATATGAAAGACCTTAAGTCTCTATTGTGAGACCAAGCACATTAATATCAAGTACAATTTTGTGAGACATGGTTGCAAGAATACAGGCAAATATGTAGTACATATTTACACAAATAGCAGATCATTTGGAATACCTAGAGAGATGTGTTTATGTAACATGTCAAGGCTCAAGGTTGTATAGACATTAAAAATGTACTAACTTAATGTTTCCCAAACATATTTAAGTTTTAATGTCCATGACAATTTGTTTGTCAAATCCTATATACAAAGGAATGTTGTGTTTACATTCTTAATTTGTAAAGTATGTCAGACAGATTGGAGATCAGCCCACTCACATGGGTGATCGACTCCATTATTTTAGTGATAAGTGGAGCAGTAGCGTATTTTAAGTATATTGTCTAAGTGACAATTGAGAGCACAAACTTAAAATCTTTGATGCTACAGTTATAAAGTTTACAACAATTGGTGAATTACTTAGCTTCACCTAATCTGTCTATGATACCAGATGCGAGTTCTTACTGAGTTTTATGAGTAGATGAGTGAACTCGGATTCGAACATTGAGTGTGTTTGAATTAGTATCTGTGCAACATTGATTGAAAGACATACCTCCATGGGAAAGGAGAAATGTTGCAGCATGTGATTCATACCACATGTGTATAAGACGACCAATAAGGGAAATAGAAGAAACGATCTCTGCTTCTATGCTATGTGAGTCCCTTGAGGTATGAGTAACCTCAATTTTGGTATCCTTATGACCTTTTCTTGTCTCTTGAGGATTAGCTTGATGTTTGCTATCTTAAGGCGTTGCTTAAGGGTTATGAATGATTCGACCTGGCAGGACGCTCTTAGAAAAGCGATTTGAGTTAAGTCCGAAAGAATCTAAGAAGAGGGAAGATCATTTGAAGTTCACATTAAGTTGTATTCACCGGTCGACCAATTATCTTGTCTTAGTGACATATCTTAGCGATAAAAGATAATTGTAAATACAAAGGGTTTTATAAGTAAAACTGAGATCATGTGTATTACTAATGTGATTAATGATCTAGGATATTGCATACTAAATCTACTCTTGCCAAATGTTTATTGAGCTGCTATATACTCCTAACAGATGTATAGCAATTGAGCTCTCGAAGTATGCCGGTCGCACGGCCTATTTTTCTAGTATGAACAGTTTGCAAGTTACACAATTATTCTCTCGAAATATATTGAGTAAATCATTTAGTTTGTGTACGAGTGGGAGATGTTGGAACATGGATCGGGTTCGACCCGGATCCAACCCGTCCACTAACTAAATACATTGTGAGTTATTATAACCTTAGTGGTTAATACTCATGATGATCCATGAATGCCCATTATAGTTGTGATTAATGGAGACCGTTCATATCCTCGGAGGTTATGTATTTGATGGCTATATAAAGTGAGATCACTTTATATGCAAGGGTTGGACTTGAGAGAAAAGATACTCAATACACACATGAGAGACCATTGAGTGAAACGAGTTAAGACTCGTTAGCCTAGTGTATGTTTGATGCAAACGTGGTATTGGAATCTTAGGTTGTGAAATCGTGTAAGCTTTCCGTTAGTGATCGCTTAACCCGACCGGTGATTTAAACGGTGGTTCGTCGCTTCCGCTTCCGCTATAGTATTCGGGTATGTACCGAATCCTTAATCTCCTACATGATTAATGTGATTGGATGATTCTACATGCCACATCATTTTGTAAGAAGTTATTTGTAAGAATTTTGTGAATGTAGAATTCCTCTTTAGTAATATTTGTTGTGCATACAATTAAGATTAGCGGTTATTAATTATTCAAGTCGTGGGTTATCTTCCTCCAAAATAATAGGGTTGGTAGTTTTTTACATTTCTTTTAAAAAAAATTAGTGCCTGGATCGTATAAATTTTTTTAATATACTAATTTATCTTTGCATTTTAAATTCATTTTCAATAAGATAGATATACTAGTGTGCATTGAATATGTATGAGTTGGTGGATCCGATTCTCAAGGAATTTTACATGTAATTCATTTCTGTTCTACATGAATTTGTATATGCTCATTGTATCAAATCAGTAAATCATTATGTATCAAATTACTAAAATGAATGTATCAATTTCGTTGTGCATCATCATGTATACAGAGAATATTGATATGCATCATTTTTATGGAAGACGTGCATCATCTTTGTGATGTATGTGTGTATACGTTCATCTATATGAATATAGTTTATTAATTTAGGTTGTTGGAAAGATTCAAAAAAACGAATGAATCGGAGATATTTGATGATGTAATTTTGAAAAAAATTATTATTATATTATATTCAAGCATTTGATATACATTTACTTACCCTTTATTATTAATTATATTACAAAAATGCCATGGTCAATTCAATATGATTAGTGATACATCGGATGGCTGTGAATCCTTCCAACCCTTTTTACTGCCTATATATATATATAGGTGGGTTAAAATAAGAAGGCTAATTTTCGTGAGATCGTAGGAAATCATTCAAAATCACTTTTTAACTATCCGAAACACATTATTCTTCAAAACTTTTTCAATGATTACTATTAAAATAACTTTTGGAAACTATGATATAAATATAAATAAAAAATATTAACTTTTTTTCGAACTTTTTTTTTTACTGTTTTGATTATTTAAGATAATCACAAAATATAATATGATAATCACATGTGATTATTCTATAATATAATGTGATTATCATGTGTTCGAGATAATCACAAGATATGACATAATAATCACATATTATTCATGTGATTATCAAGTTATAAAATGTGATTATTGTGAATAAAAAATTTAATAAAAAATAATAAAAAAATAAAAAAACGTTGAAATTTTTTTATTTGAAAAATAGATTCTAAAAGTTATTTGAAAAAGAAGCTACGAAGAAAATTTAGTAAAATAACGTGTTTTAGATAGTTAAAAAGTGATTTTAAAGTGTTTTTCACGTTCTCATTTGAACCTGGGACTATATATATATATATATATATATATATATATATATATATATATATATATATAACTTATTGAAACTTATTTAAATAGAGCTACTTAAATTGTTACTATATGAGAAAAATAGAGAGTAAAAAGGGGTTGTTATGATTATTTGAGACTTAATATTTACGAGTATACTCCTATAATTTATAAAATAAAATGTCAAGAGTTAAATTTCACTGAAACAAAGTCATACTGATCACTATTACATCTTAAACTATGGACAAAATTAAAAAAAAAAAAAAAAAATTCTGGATTTGTGAACGATGAATAAAATTAAATGAAAATAAGTTGATGTGCAATCTATATAGAGAACACAAAAGTACAAAACATGTTTTGTTAGAAAAATTATGAATCATTTTTAATAAATAAATATCAATATAAAAGTAAAGAAAGAAAATAAAACACGCATAGAATTTGGGCTTTAGGTTTTTCTCATTTACTAAAATAAACAGATGAAAATAAAAGCACACAAGTCATGACTCATGAGACATCTAGCTGGCAATTTTCAATGATTCGACGTCATGTTGGAACCTAATCGTGTGATGTGTAAAATCTAGTTATAAAAATAAACTAAGAAATACTGACACTTAACTATTACACAACTGAGGTAAGTATATCATATCGCTTATAATATAGCTACAGTAAGTCTAGGTTCGTTCCACAGGGAATGTAGATTAAATACTTAAAATATAATTGATTTAAATGCAGAAAAAGAATTGAGTTTTGTGTAACCGAATTGTTACTTCGCATAAACTACTAAATTAAACTAAAAGTAAAGTAAACTCAGAAAGAGTTAAATTTGATTTATTAAACTTATTCAAATATTAAAAACGACACTTACTTGAACTAGCTCACTAATGATTTTGAGTTGTATAATAAAAACCAGGTTATCTAGTAATCAATGCTCATCTTAATTTAGATCAGGTTTAACGTTCGTCATGACCTTCACATAAATCTTGATTAACTAATTAATAATTTAACTTAATGAAAGACGTCCATCAATATCATCACCTTATACATTTAAGTTTAATTATTTAACTTATACCAAATCTGAGTCCGCTATCATTGGATTAATCATACATAGACATATAATCAAATAATGAAATAACTTTGTGACAAACGTTCGCTATAATCACTAATTATATCATTAACAAACTTCAATAATATATAAAACTTAAAGACATAATAATTTCAATTAAACATTAATTAAATTGCAATAGATAGTTTATTTATATTGAATATATGAATCTTAATTAAACTTAGATTAGTGCGTCCACTTAACCTACACCTTAATTTCAATTCAATAATTTAAGATTTAATCTAGTGAATAACTTTCGTCAACTTCACCTACTTACACATTCATGTTTAAACGATTATCTTGTTTAATATCTGCTTTAACAATCAATTAACAATTATTCATAGACAAATCTTAAATTATATATAAGAATCACATGATGATATCATCAAATATTCAATTAGCCAATCAAATTGTCTAATTCTATCAAATTGTTAAAATTTAGGAAAATGATGACATCGTAATTAATTATTTCATAATCTTAATCCTAATCAAATTCAAATTGTCTAACTTTATCAAATTATTTAATCCTAATCAAATTCAATATTATAATAATAATTATAATTATAATAATAATAATTAAATATAGGATGGTAGCTATTTGACTATATATAGGATTCCTATTTTCTTCTTACCAACAATCGCATATGGATTACTAATTTATTTTTCTTCTCTTTCAATTATATCCTTTATAACACCCCTCGTTTTACAACCTTTTTAATACAATATATCGGAAGCGTATGTCCAAGTTTCAACATTTATGAGTTACATCATTTCAAATACCAAGTTACATTACAAATTCAAACTAATTTAAAACATAGTTCATCAACATGGGTGTTATTTCAAAACCAAAAGATAACAATGATTTATACAAATCAATATCAGAGTAACGCCTAATCATCAACATTCCTTCCATTTCAACTTCTTGCCCACCAGATAAAATCTATAACCTGCAAGAAGTGTTAATGTGGGGGATTAGCTCAAAGCTAAGTGAGTAAATCAATAAACAACAGTCCAACTTAGCATAACAACTTTGTGCACAACTACTAACCATATGCACACAACACACCTGTTTACAACTTATCCAATCACAATCAACTGGCGTCAAAGAGGACCGGTGGTTCTTGAGGTATCACCTTCTCAAAGAACACTTTAAAACCACTGCAGGCCCATACAGAGGTTTAACCGACTACTTGGTGCTACAACTCAAATAACACAGGCTACGACAATAATACTTGTACTAAGACCCTGTGTTATCCAATCAATAGCAAACCCAAGCCCAGCCCAGATGTCCGCTGGCCTCTGAATCAACTGGTGCCCAAAGGCATTACAACAAGTGATCACATAGCTACAGACTCATCATGTATCATATCAGACTAAGAGTCTATCAACAGTATTATTATTAAACCAAAATAATCATGGCAACTAAATCAATAATAATACGTTTACCCGTTGTAACCAAACCTGTTACAACTAAATCACACTGAGGTTCATAGATCCACTCACCGAATACCTCAGTCATCCACTCAGTAGTCTAATATCACTGAGTCTTCTCCACATCTGAGAATACAACAGAATAACACAAGTTAGTCACTTGACAATTGTCTCAATATTGATATATCATGATACAATTGTAAATACATCAAACAACTTATCACTAACTTGTATTAATTCAACATTCATTATTTCAAGATTATGAATAACCACTTTAATCATCACAATTCACAATCACTTATCAAATTATGATCATTAGAATCACATTCTCACCTTTCTCCATCTTAATCCTTGTTAACTAATATAATTAACCCATTAACAAGATTATTAGCATCTTCATCAACAATTCATCAAAACTCTCATAACCCTTAATCAATATACACATTTCAACTTGAATTATGTCAATCATCATTATAAATCAACTATTATCAATTATTCACTAACAACACAAGCTTAAAAGCTTTGATTCTAGCAAAATCAACTAAACTCATGAATTGTATTAATGATCATATATCACTTCCTTCATTTCTAAGTTAAGGCTTATGTTATAATCATCATTTAAGCATCAACTAATAATTGTATCATCATCTTTATCATCAATTCCATCATATAACCCATCAACTTATCATAATCATCAATTTTCCAAGAACACCTAATCAATTTCACAACCCTTAGCCTAATTAATGTTAAACATCACCATAATTAAGCTTAAGTAACATCAATTTAACAAAATCAAGCTTCAATTTCGGATTAAACTTTATAATTAACTCAAAATCCCAAAAAACCCAAATTCTAGGTTTTAGAAATCAAGAACACATAATCATACCTTGATTATAATGATAATAGAAGCTTGAATTCGTGTTTAGCAACCTCAATTTGATGTTAGGAATTGATTTTGTGAATTTAATCTAGGGTTTCATGAATTATGGAGGTATGTATGATACGTATGCATATAGATATATGATGAAGTAACAACCGACTCAAATATGAGTCTATCATATAATTTGTTAATTTTCATTCCCCGTATCTTTCATTGTCTGGAACTTAAAAATCATTTGCGGGGAAACATTATTTTATTTTACCGTTAACTGAGTTAATTTAAAACAATCAATAATTTATTAGTCACAATAAATTATTCGACTCTTTTCTCCTCTTATTTTAAATTAACACAACACACTTATTTTTTGACACATTAAATAATAGTTCACTATCAGAAAATATTAAAATACTACTAGACCCGAAGACTGGGTGTTACATCCTTACTTTTAATCACAAAATTAACTAATGTTTAACAAAAAATTCGATACTAAAAATTTTTAATTTTACCTTACATAACCCCGTGTGTATACACGGGTTTAAGGGCTAGTAATTATAATAAACTATTATTATGAAAAAGCTCCCGCTAAATTGATCATATAATAATTTACCAACAAAATAAATCAATTAGATTAAACTAAACACATAAGGTTCACGATTAAACAAAAATAATTCAACATAAATATTAAAAGATAACAACCCTAATCATTAGATCACACCATTCAAGTAAGTGTAAAGAAATTTAGCTACTCATAATTATTATAAAGTAAACACAAATAATAATCTTAAATTATATATAAGAATCACATGATGATATCATCAAATATTCAATTAGCCAATCAAATTGTCTAATTCTATCAAATTGCTAAAATTTAGGAAAATGATGACATCATAATTAATTATTTCATAATCTTAATCCTAATCAAATTCAAATTGTCTAACTTTACCAAATTATTTAATCCTAATCAAACTCAATAATATAATAATAATTATAATAGTAATAATAATTAAATATAGGATGATAGCTATTTGGCTATATATAGGATTCCTATTTTATTCTTACCAACAATCGCATATGGATTATTAAATTATTTTTCTCCTCTTTCAACTATATCCTTACTTTTAATCACAAAATTAACTAATGTTTAACAAAAAAAATCGATACTAAAAAATTTTAATTTTACCTTACATAACCCGGTGTGTATACACGGGTTTAAGGGCTAGTTATAAATAAAGTAAACATTATTATTAAAATAAATAAAAGAATGCAAACCAAATAATTATTATACCCTTACAATGATTGTACGTAACCCTAACTTCTCTTGCTCCTAAAAAACGCGCTCCTAAACCCTTAAAAAAAACCCTAAATTCGAATTTAAGGTTAAAAACCCGAATTTAGAATTTTATTTTCGACTTTAGGGTTTAATCCTATGAAAAAGTGGTACAAATTCGTACGGTATATGCCTCCTTTTATAGTTGCTGGGTTTGAGTCCCAACCGCCACACCAACCGTCGGTTGGTAACTTTAATCCGTGTCTAATACAAACTTCCTGCACCGCCACACGTGAATCCAGCTAGTATACTTGACCTGCACACATTTTCCATCTAATCTTGGGCCCCACTCTTTTCTTGCACTTTGACTAGCCTTATTTCTTTCTGGGCCCCGCCTGTTGACCAAATGGCTTCCTTTGCTTTCACATGAAAAACCCTGCAAGACATCACAATCATAATCACCATTTTTATTTTATTAGGCTTTGTCTATATATACACCACCTATACGCTATATATACACCACCTATACGCTATATATACACCATTAGGGGTAATAATTATGTTATTTAATCATTTGACTTAAAACTACATATTGGACATTAAGTCATTATTATATTTATTTATCCATTTTCCTTTTTAGTTTTTCATTATTACTCCGTATATTATTACTACTTATATATGCTCCGTATATATATAACTATATTTAACACATACATTAAAAAACTATAAGACAAAATTAATTCTCACTAACAATTAGTCCTTTGCATTTTTATATATTATAGATATAAATACATAAAATAGTTTAAGACACATTTTTTTATACAGAAACACTTTCGATAAAATATTTTAGTAACTATAAACCACATAAGCAAAAAGCAATGTATGTATAATTGTGAGTCAAAAACATGTAAGTAGTTTAACGTATATGAAAAAGTTAATCTGTTTATATATATAGCTAACATATATCAGTATTTGATCAAAAGTTATGCAGATTTTGTAAATATTATATACAATATTGTTAACTTTTAGTTATTACCTAGGTTAAAAATTAATACTTATGACTCAAAAATAAAATTTGGGTTTATGTTATTCTCAATGAAATAGATCCGAAAGTAACTTTTAGTATTTTTATAACTGAAAATCAAATCAAATTTATAATATTTTATACGTTTACTGGATAAGTAAATAAAAAGATACACAAATTATATTTGTAATATTCTAATAATATTTGTAATATTCTACAATAATAATAGAGATAAGGGGATGAATGAAAATTCATAGATACATATAAATTTGCTTTTTAACAAAAGAGTAATCAAAATATGCATATGAATTTCACGCTTCTCAAGGTTAAATAGCATTAATCATTATGTAAGACACCTATATAATGGTGTATATATAGTATGATCCTTTTATTATTGTAATTTATACTTAATATATTAATGTTGATATTATTATTTTATTATTATTATTTATATAGTTATTATATTATTATTATTACTAACCTAGTACTAGATTTTAGGATTATTATCATATCACTAACATTTTTATTAATAATTATTGTTATTTAGCCCATTTAATTATTTGGTCCAACTCGTAAATTTCAATAAATATTTAATCTAATTATTCTTGTTCAATCCATTTAACTTTTTTGAACTTAAATATTTACAAACTTTATTTATTTCTTGTACATTTTCTAACCACTTTGTACCAACTATATTTATGTCAAATTAACTTTTATACAAAAATTACTTTATTTACTCTACTTTCAACTCATTTTCATTCTATACTAATTCAAACTCCATTTCTACCTAATTTGTAAATATGAACAAAATAATTATATTTTATCAAATAATTGTAACTAAAAGTATATAAAAACTATGAAATATTACTATCCAAATATAACATTATTTAATGTTATCATCGTGGAACGTATAAGATCAAAGTCTTTCATTTGGACGGTCGAAGGGAACTTGTGCAAATCTTTTCAGTTTCATGTATGGAGTTCACAACCTTGGGAGTTAGCATAAATATTTCTTATAATGATGTCGTTTGTGTTGCAATTTTTTGAAGATAGATCTAATGTCAAATGAATATGACATTTGAAGTTTGATATAGGCATATCTCAATGTAATCTCAATGTAATCTCATTTCAACTTTTGTTGAATTAATATATATATTTTCTTTTTTGCCAAAAAAAAAAAAAAAAAGACATCAAGCTGGCAAAAGCAATGAGTGGCGGTGGCTAAAATGAGGTTGTGGATCGACTTTCTAGAGGGTACCCACTGAAAAACGAAAAAAAAAAATTCGTCGAAAGTATACCTTGTCACATCTCTAATCGAAGAGAATAAAACGTTGATTTTATGGTGCAATTTTTGTGATTTTTCGACTTACCGTTTGGGAGATATTTAATTTTTTATAAACGTGAGGGAAAGAGGGTTTACTGACACGTGACGCATTTCTATTGATTCTCTCATTCTCACATGAAGTTGTTGTACTCATTTGAACATTACTTTATTCCTTATATACAAATCACAAACTAAATCATCATATTATCATGCTATATTCAAGGATATATCATGATTTAATCCTGAAAATAACTTTTCTTGAGAAGTTGAATTATTTATTAGATTTTCAAGGGTAACACGGTTATTTTGTGTCCATCTAATTATGAGTAGTAAGCCACTAAATAAAGATATACAATTTTTTTTTTCTAACCACTTTCTTATATTCATTTTCTCTTTTTCTCAATTTTCAAATTATAAAATAGTGATTGATTTTGATTTGTTTGTTAGATATTTCTACTTATTTTTTTGGGAGTGTTTTTTTTTTTTTTTTTTTTTTTTTTCAAAATTTGCCTAAAATTGGATGATAATGATTTAAAAGTATAGTGAAAAAAATAAAAGACGATATTACATTTGAATATTAGTTATTGATTTGTAATTTGTTAGTGTATACCACTAGCTACATGTATATTCGATAAACAAAATGATAAAACATATACGGAGTATTTGATATGGGTAAGGTTCAAATAAGAACCATTATAAAATTAAGAACTTTAAGAACCACAAGGAATATGTAATTGTTCACGTGTAATTCACTTTATACACATGTGAACATTAATATTTGTTCAAATCAGAAACAAAAAGACGTAAAAAATGTAAAATTATGTATAAAAACTCGTAAAAACACATATGTTCACAAGTGAACAGTTCACATGTGAACAAATCGGTTAAAGTTAGTTAAAATAAGTTTTTACACTTAATTTTTCGAATTTTAAGGTCTTATTGATTCTTATAAACATTTATATATATATTTTGACATTATCATATGTGAACATTCACATTTCTTAGTGGTTCGCACAAATTCTCAAATTCTTAATGATTCTCATTTGAACCCTCCACTGATATAACATAAATAATATAAAATGTACTCTTTCGAGCTTAGAATTGACGGAAGACCATGTTTAGGTTATAGAATTGGCACGATGACACACTACTTCACATTTCACTTGGTATGATGTAAATTCATCAATCTGACAATATCATCTTTTAAAAATAAATATATGATAAACATTACCGAATAATTATTATATATTTTTAGACGTTTTATATTATTTAGCCAAAGAAAAAATTATAATTATTAGCCAAAGTCTTTTTTTTTTTACTTACACGGCTTCGATAAAAGGCACACATATTAAACAAAACTATCAATTAATAGAGTGTAATTTTGAACCATTGGTACATTAAAGATAATGTTCATCGACCCCTCGCTTTGCGATAGGCAATAAAAGTCTTGTTTAGATTCAATGTGAGAATGAGGTGCTTAACTTGACTTCTTAAACTTCTTACAGTAATGTGTTGATTTTTTATCAAATTTAGTAAGGGCATTTTGTAGTCGTCTCGCCCATAACATTAAAAGTTCACGGCTTGGTACTCTGGTTAAAGTCCTCTAGTAGAGCAATAAAAAACAATTAAACATCTATTATCTATTACTACTTACTAGCATATATAGCAATCGTGAAGTACAACGGTATAAATAACGGTAAAAATATTGGCGGTGACAATGGTAGTGGTGGTGTAAGAGTGAAGAGAAATTGTTTGTAAGTGTTTTGTTTAGATTTAGTAACAGATTATTAATGGAAAGTGAGATGATTAATCGGAGTATATTGTAGTAATTAGGTAGGGGTAAAATAGTTATTTCACGTGATTGAATTAAAATTAGGACATACCAGTAAATATTTTTTATATATAGTTAAGATAATACATTTAGTACATTTGACTTAGAATTAAATTAAGAAATGATCATTGTCTAAATTGCCCCTTACAAAACTAATATATACAAGTGAATCAATCCAAGTTATTTGACAATATAAAAAGCAAATTCAAAATCTATAATTATTTCTTCTTCTATTCGATCATTCAATTCAATTTTTTTGTCAATTCATACTCTAAACATTAATTGATCTCAATCATACAATTGCTCTAATAATTTGTTCAGTGTCAATGTCATCGTTGTCAAATTTTATCATCGTAGGACCATATTGTGTTCTATTTCGACATCTAATAATTTTGACACTCGATTTCTATATTAACATATGAAACTTTCAAAATGAAATCGGATATCATACTCTTAATAACTTAACTAGAACAAGACATTGAAGAAAATAGTAATTTACCGCTGCTTTATGCGGGTATAATGCTAGTTTCCGGAAAAATACACAACTTTCACAATTTGACAATCGAGTCGTTTATAGTTTTTATTTGTAATACCATTAAATCAATATGCATGCATTTTACGTGGGTCTAATTTTTTTTAAGGCGGCGAAATGATAGAATGAGATATATAGGTCAAGTTACATGTATGGTCAGAACAGGGATGTTGTACCCGATGTTTTCTAATAGAGTATCCACTTACAATTTTCAAGTTTTCACTTGTACATAAAAAAAAACCCTCTAAAAACAAAGAATACCGTTAAACTTTATTAGATTGATCACATAAATAAACTAAATTTCTACCAAAATATTGTGGAAAGCCTCCATATATACTATATCTAGCTAGTTGATTGATTTGTTTTATCATATACTAGACTAGATATAAACCCGTATAATACACAGTAATTTTAATCATAGTATTAAAGAATATTATCTTTTTAATGAGATAAATACATACCATTGACCGTTAACAAAATTGAAACGATGAACAATCATAATAAAATCAATACATGCATGAAGATGAACAGAAAACCTCTAAACAAATGAACAATTTTTCTTTCTTCGAACATGCATCATATCAATGAAAAATAAAGAAACATATGCTATAATAACGATTGTTGTGTTCACGACGGTATATAAAATACTTTAACAATTAATTGAAATTACAGTAAACAATTAATAAAAAAAAAACAATTAATTTAGATGTAAACCTGCTTTCACGTTGAAAAGAGGATGACAATTTATACTATTATCCTTTATATCAAGATTAATTGAAATCATGTCATTTTTATTTTCGTCGCTATTTTACTTCTCAAGCTCTCATGGTAGATAAGTAGATATAGCAGTCCTTTACTTGGTGATTGTGATTAAACTGTTTTTTTATTATATCATCTTTTTCTTACTTACAGTATCAAAAATAAAACATTTTCTTCGACATTCTTTTGTTATGAGGTATTAAAACAATAGTTAAAGCTAAGTGCAAGTACGTAACTTCTTTTTAACCAAGCTACCTTATACATATACTAAAACTGTAAAAAAATTACGTTGCGACTAGTCGAAGAAATTTATGGAAATTTCTCAAAATGATAGAGTTATTAGAACTGTTACGTATAAATTTACTCAAAATGATTGATACAGTACTGTTATGGAAAATATTAACCATACATGTTATTCGATAGGAGAAGAAGAATTAACCATACATGTAAAAGTTTAGCTTACGTGGAAGCCTGGTCACATAAATGACATGCATGGCAACACCACATCAACACATTCAAAACGTAGCTCATTAAAAAAAAGTTATTTTGGTGACCTCAAAACATATTTAACAAATTCGTTGTCGACATTGGTAATAAAATTAGTTCGTTGGTGACATTGAGACAAAAGTAAAAAGTTTGGTGTCGACCTTGGTAATAAAACCGGTTCATTGGTGACATTGGGACAAAAAAGTAAAGTACGTTGACGATCTGGTCCATAAACCCAAAACAAAAAAGGTGAAGAATGGCGATGGTGGGACTTGAACCTGCATCAAATGTAACCCAAAGATGTTAATTTAACTCGCTTCAACCAATCTACCACAACTTTAGTACAGATTATATATTTCTGAAACTTCTAAATATATCTAAGTCACAGCTCAAATTCTTCGTGCTGGGCAATCAAAAACTCAGTTGAAAATAATGAAATAAATGATTTTAAGGAATCGATAAAAAAAACATACGGGATATAATCTCATTCGAATTTTAACATAATAGATAGATCTTAATAAATTTATTTTTAAATCTTATCTTATTTTATATATAGGAAATACTTTTATGATGTCATCATTCTATTTAAGTTTCAATTTGTCAATTAAGTCCTTTAATTTTTAGAAATTTTAAAATAAGATCCTTAACCTATTAAAAATGGATTATTTTCAATCAACTACTTACTTACATATAAAAAAAAATTATTCATTATATAAACATTATCCAAATTGATCTGCAATGTTTCTATTTTCAATTCACCGAGTCGGAATAAAATTACTTGAAAAGGTTAATATAGATTTAAAATAATTAATTTTTTTCACTAACTTGATTTTAAAAACTTATAATTTTTTAATTACGACTTACATAAATTCATTTACATAAAGTAATATTATCATGACTACAACTAAATGCATAATATACATATGAAATTTCATATTAAAAATCAATGGCCCGTGTGTATACACGGGTTTAAAATCTAGTAAATTATATATATGAAACACTTATATGATGTTATCATTCTAATTAAATTTTAATTTTTCAATTAAGTCCTTTCAATTTAATAAATTTTAAAATAAGATTCTTAGCTTACTAAAAAAGTATTTTTTTAATCAACTACTCACTTATATATAAAAAAATAATTCATTAATTATAATATTTTTCAAATCAATATGTAATGTTTCTATTTTCAATTCACCATATGAATAAAATTACTTGAAAGGGTGAATTAATTTTTTCACTAAATTGGTTTCAGAAAGTTTTAAAATTTTAATCTCTACTTATATAAAGTAATATTATCATGAATCCAACTAAATGTTTAATATACATATTAACTTACCGACTTATTATTAGAAACAAGATACTAAATACGAAATTTCATATTATAAATTAACAGCCCGTGTATATACACGGATTTAAAGTCTAGTGTTAAATATAAGTAACAATTGACAATGTGGTTTACGATAGTATCGTGGTCATGGAAAGACAGTTTTTAAAATCCCAATCTTGAATACATTAACACTCCAAAGCAAGGTTGTCAAGATCAAGATTCTACGTAGAATCGTGTAACATCCTCGTTTTGGGCCTAGTTGAAATTTGTAATTTCTTTATTTATTTAATTATTTAATCGCGTTTTAAATAATTAATGTCTTGTAGATAATTGAAAAATTAATAGGCCCATTAGCTAGATAACTTATTGTGAATAGTAAATTATTACTTGTTTTAAATTTATTTAGTTGATGGTAAAATAAAATTGTATTTCCCCGCAAATGGTTTTTAAGTTCCAGACAATAATAAATACGGGGAATGAAAATTAACACTTATATGGTATACTCTATGGGATGGGTCGGTTTTTACCTCCCACATATACACACATACGTACATGCATACATACACCAAGAAACCCTAAATCAATTGCATGAAACTTTAACATCAAATTGGAGCTTGTAAATTCGGATTCAAGCTTCCTTAATCATCAAGAACAAGGTATGATCACATGTTCTTCATTTTTCATAACCTAGAAATTGGGGTTTTTGGGGTTTTTGCTAATTGGTGAGTTTAATCCGAAATTAAGGGTTGGTTTTGTGAAATTGTTGTTAGTTAAGCTTGTTAATGTTGATTACTAACAAGATTCAAGCTTAAGATTATAAATTTATGGTGACTCTTAGGGTTTATGGTGATTTTGATGAGTTAATGACTTTAATCCGAAATTAAAGTATGAAATTGGTTAAGGTGGTGTTAATAAGTGTTTATAAGATGGTTAATAATCTTAAATTAACCTAGAAGTGAATTAATCATGTTATATAAGTTGTAATCAAAATGGATAGAAGCTTGTAATACTTGCATTATAGTTAGTTGATGTTTATATATGGATTATAACCTTAACCCTAGTTTAAAAATGAAGAATTTGAAGTATAATCATATGGATAGTTATGGGTTTAATTGAATATTCATGAATTGAAGCTTGTGGTTATGTTAGACTTGTTAAATTGTGTTTAATTTATGATTAGAACTTAAGTCTAACTTTGTATTGATGAAGTTGATATATGTTCATGAAGAAAGTCTTGAACTTAAGGTGTATTTTAAGAATTTAAAGCTCTTAAGCTTAAGTTAATAATATGTAGTTGTTACTAGTTGTTGATGATCATATTATAGTAGGTTAATGATGAATAAATGTGATTAAGTTGATAGAATCACCTATATCATATTTTGATATTAGTTGATATCATGTAGTGAGATAATGAAATACTCATAAATGAGTTGTTATAACTTGTTGTTCTTGTAAGTTCAAGATATTATATATATATATATATATATATATATATATATATATATATATATATATATATATATATATATATATATATATATTGAATATGTTATATGATTATAACATGAGTTGATTATAATGGATAAGCTACTGACTTGTTATTTGATTTAATACTTAGATATGGAGAAGACTCAGTGATATTAGACTACTGAGTGGACGACGGAGGTGTTGGTGAGTGGACCTGTAACCTTCGGCGTAACTTAGTTGTAACAGATTTGGTTACAACGGGTAAACGTGGTTTTACTGTTTATAGACTGTTGATTGACATGTTGCCTTGATAGATATAGATTTTGTGATATCTGGCCTTTGGGCATATGTGCTTAATTGGAGGTCAACATGGTTTGGGCTTAAGGATACTATTGAGTTGCCAACACAGGTCCTTGTACACGGTTGGTTATAGGAATACTGTGTTGTGTGGGTAAATAGTAACTAAGCTATCGGTTTACCACTGTATTGGCATGCAGTTGGTGTGAGGTTTCTTGGAGGGCCACCCGGGCATGAGGACGCCTCAAGGACCGCCGATCCTCTTGAATTATGTGTTTACGATGCTATATGCTGTAAACAATGTGTTGTGTTTATGATGCTGTTGCTGTAAACTCGTTTATTATGCTATGCTTAATTGTAAACATATTTGCTATGCTAGGTTGCACTGTAGGCTATTGGTTCATTCACTTAGCATTGAGCTAATCCCACTCCTTGCAGGATATGATTAGGTTACGGGATGGCTAAGGAGTTGTTGACTGGATGGAACGTTTGACGACTAGATGTTACTCTGATCTTTGATTTTTATAAATCATTGTTGTCTTTCAAATTATGTAACGCCCAAAATGATAAATTATGTTTTGAAATAGATTGACTTTACATGAGTATTATACAATGTAAAATTATTAATGTTTGTTGGACTTTCGCTTCCGGTTATTAAAAAAAAATGGTTCTGAAAATTGAAGGGTGTTATAAATCGTTTTTGCCTTTACAAGATTGTGATCGTAAGATCCTATCAAAATGTCATTATTTATTTAAAGATATCAAAATTTGTGTAGAATACTAACAATTAGAGAGAATAATGTAGCATTCAAACTTTTAAATTAAGAAAATATGCAACATGTCAACATATATTTCTAGGACGACAATCGTATTAAAACAAAAGATAGTAGTATAGTACAATCGCACCAATAGTCATAATAAGTTTAAAAGCATACGAGCTTATAAATGAAAATTACTAATCTATGATATCCATCGTAACTTCATTCGGATCATCAAAGTCATTCGACTTTGGACTATGGTATGGACTTTATAAATATTTTAGCCCAATTGTAATTGTAAAAAAAAAAATATAATAATAATAAAAATTTAGCCCATTTGTAGGATCGGACGTTCACCGATCTTACGATCCTACGATTCTATTCGATCCTTCCTCATGAGCGATTCTACTTCGATTCTGCACGTTTTCATTTGGTAAGATCGTAGGATCCTACGATCAAGATCGCAATCTTGATAATCTTGTTCCAAAGTATCGTGGTAATTGAGTAAATATTTTATGGGAAAATTACCTTAATATTCAAATGAAGGCCCACATTTTACATATTTCCAAAGGCCCTTGCGATTTATTTCCTGCTTAGTGTGCTTACGAAATTTCCAATCCAACTTTTTTTTTTTTTTTTTTCGAATTACTTCCTTGGTTCTTGTGTTGATTTTGTGGTGTTCAAAAAAAAAAAAAATTCATAGGATTTTTATATTAACTTATATAATGAGGTTTTTTTTTTTTATTAACTTATATATTATATATTATGAGGTATATTAATGAGTTCATTAGTTGTTTATGATTCGAATCTAAGTAACATAATAATAATTTATATAAGATTTTGATTTTGATTTAAGTTTCGCAAGAGAACCCATATATTGCCATAGTATGTGAATAATCTATCTCCAAATACTAGAAATGTCATCACAAGATTCGTTTGTATTTTTAAATTTGGGAAAGAAATACTCCGTAAAATATTACTTATAGTTATAGTTATAGTAGTGAGGTTCAAATGAGAATGAAAAATTTGGTGAGAATTGAGGAATTAATAAAAATGCGCCATGTATCATAAAACTCATTTTCCTCTACGTTTTTTAAAATCAAATATCTCACAAACGGTAAGTCGAAGAATTATAAAAATTACATTATAAAAATCAACATTTTTTTCTCTTCGATATGCCAACTCACAAGGTATACTTTCGACGACTTTTTTTTGGTTTTACAAATTGTACAAAATTAGTAACACATGTGTTAGTAGCTGATATCACATGTGTTACTCGCTAGTATCACATGTGTAACTAGCTGGTAACACATGTGTTACTAGCACGTAACACATATGTTACTCGTTGGTAACACATGTGTTAGTTGTTTTTAAAACTCACTGAAAAACAAAATAAAAGTTCGTCGAAAGTATACCTTGTCACATCTCTAATCGAAAAGAACAAAACGCTGATTTTATGGTACAATTTTTGTGATTTTTCGACTTACCGTTTAGGAGATATTTAAATTTTAAAAACGTGATGGAAAGAATGTTTGGTGACACGTGACGCATTTCTATTGATTCCTTAATTCTCACATAAAGTTGTTGTACTCATTTGAACCTCACTTTATCCCTTATATACAAATCACAAACTAAATCATCATATTATCATGCTATTTTCAAGGATATATCATGATTTTATCCTGAAAATAACTTTTCTTGAAAAGTTGAATTATTTATGAGATTTTGAAGGGTAAATGGTTATTTTGTGTCCATCTAATTATGAGCAGTAAGTCACTAAATAAAGATATACATTTTTTTTTCTAACCACTTTCTTATATTCATTTTCTCTTTCTAACACATTTTTTTTTGTCTTTTTCTCAATTTCAAATTATAAAATAGTGATTGATTTTGATCTGTTTGTAAGATATTTCTCCTTATTTTTTTGGGAGTTTTTTTTTTTCAAAATTTGCCTAAAATTGGATGATAATGATTTAAAAATATAGTGAAAAAATAAACTACGATATGACATTTGAATATTAGTTATTGATTTGTAATTTGTTAGTGTATATATACCACTAGCTACATATATATTCGATAAACAAAATGATAAAACATATACTCCATCCGTCCCAGTTTTATTGTTCTCTTTTAACTTTTGAAGTCTTTTTTTGATAACTTTGACATTGTATATTTATGTTTATATTATATAATATTTGATGCAAAATATATGAATGAATTAGATTGATCACATAAATTAAATAAACTAAATTTCTACCAAAATATTGTGGAAAGCCTCCATATATACTATATCTAGCTAGTTGATTGATTTGTTTTATCATATACTAGACTAGATATAAACCCGTATAATGCACGGTAATTTTATTCATAGTATTAAAGAATATTATCTTTTTAATGAGATAAATACATACCATTGACCGTTAACAAAATTGAAACGATGAACAATCATAATAAAATCAATACATGCATGAAGATGAACAGAAAGCCTCTAAACAAATGAACAATTTTTCTTTTTTCAAACATGCTAGCTAGTTGATTGATTTGTTTTATCATATACTAGACTAGATATAAACCCGTATAATGCACGGTAATTTTATTCATAGTATTAAAGAATGTTATCTTTTTAATGAGATAAATACATACCATTGACCGTTAACAAAATTGAAACGATGAACAATCATAATAAAATCAATACATGCATGAAGATGAACAGAAAGCCTCTAAACAAATGAACAATTTTTCTTTTTTCAAACATGCATCATATCAATGAAAAATAAAGAAACATATGCTATAATAATGATTGTTGTGTTCACGACGGTATATAAAATACTTAAACAATCACACTAAGCAATTAATACAAAAAACAATCAATTTAGAGGTAAACCCGCTTTCACGTTGAAAAGAGGATGACAATTCATACTAATGGCCTCAAAACTTGAAAATAATGAAATAAATGATTTTAAGGAATCGATAAAAAAAAAACAAAAAACAAAAAACATACCGGATATAATCTCATTCAATTCGAATTCTAACATAATAAATAGATCTTAATAAATTTAATATTAAATATAGAGAGAGGTTCAAATGAGTACAAGAACTTTTTGTGAGAATAAGGAAACCAATAGAAATGCGCCGTGTGTCACTAAACTCTCTTTCCCCAACGTTTTTAAAAATTAAATATCTTCCAAACGGTAAGTCGGAAAATCACAAAATTACACCATAAAAATCCGCGTTTTATTCTCTTCGATTAGATATGTGACAAGGTATACTTTCGATGAATTTTTTTTCGTTTTTCAATGGGTTTTGAAAACAACTAACACATGTGTTACCAGCTAGTAACACATGTGTTACTCGCTGGTGATACATGTGATACCAGCGAGTGACATATGTGATACCAGCTATTAATACATGTGTTACTAATTTTGTACAAACTCCCCCCCCCCCCCCCCCCCCCCCCCCCCCCCCAAAAAAAAAATCGTTGAAAGTATACCTTGTGAGATGACAAATCGAAGAGAAAAAAATGCTGATTTTTATGGTGTAGTTTTAATAATTTTTTGACTTACCGTTTGTGAGATATTTGATTTTAATAAACGTGAGGGAAATGAGTTTTATGACATATGACACATTCTTATTAGTTACTCCATTCTCACCAAATTTTTCATTCTCATTTGAACTTCTTAATAATTAATAATTTGTTAATTGATATTATAAGAGTCGACATGTATCATTGTTACCTACGTCACAAAATATGAAGCAATTGTTTATACTCCCTTAATAAAGTCTTTCTCCATTTTGAATCAACAAAAGTTTCTCATCTTTGAGAGAATTTATATATATATATATATATATATATATATAGTGGCATGATCCAGAGGGAAGTCCATTTTTTGAGGGAAGAGGGAAGCGTTAGTATGCATCAGGAAGCATATTACCATCACCTATACTAATCTCGAAAAAAGCAAATTGAAATTTAGTAAATGTTAATAAGAATCGATGTTATAAATGTTAAGCTTCCTTGATAATTTTTTTTTCAAGTTATAGTATCGATTTATGAATATTTGATCCAAATTCGTTAAAATGCATCGCGGTGCATATTAGTTAATCTGCATTGTGATGCATCTTATCAATAAAAATATTTTTCAAATAATGTGAAGTTTTATGATGCATCGCGATGCATCTTAGTTAATATGCATCACACTGCATCTTAACAATTAATTAAATAAATATTCATCAATTAATGTTATGACTTAAAAATGAAATTCATTCGTTAAAATATTTTTTATAGCATCGATTTTGATTACTATTTACCGATAAAAATAATTTTTTGTTGACGTTTTGATTGATAATTGTAATATGCTTCCTGATGCGTACTAACGCTTCATCCCTTCCCCCAAAAAGACACTTCCCTCTTGATCACTACCCTATATATATATATATATATTAAAAAGAGTCAGACAAAATCTAAAAATTTAGACATCTTTGTTTTCCTCTCTAAATTTAATTATTGTTTTATTTATTATAGAAGTAGCCAGATACAATTTAAGGCACAATATTAAGGCTTGTGCTAACGGGTCCGTCGCTTGGCATCGGTTGGGGGCGTCGGTTGCACCGACGCACCGACGCCGTTGGCACGGGGCGTCGGTGCCTCCGCATCGGTTGGGCTCGTCGGCAGACCGAAGCAAGAGAGAGGGTGGGGCTGGGGTCCACGTTTACCTTTTACCGTTTGAAAACAAAAAAAAAAAAAATAATAAAAAATTTGAAAAATGTGTGAAACGGTCAACAAAAAAAAAAGATATTTTTTTATTTTTTTTTATTTTTTACACTCTATAAATTCAAACCAAATCCAACCCATTTTTCACAACATTCACTCCTCAATTCAATACTTTTATATACAATTCCCCACTTTTATACAATTTATTCTTTTCAATTCCCCACTCTCAACCAACTTTCCACATTATTTCACACCCAATTCACCACTTTTATATAAAACTCACCACTTTTATATAAAATTTTATCAACTTCTCCAATTAACCACTCTCAATTCACCACCTCTATTCCCCAAAAAATGAGGCGAAATTCCAACTCTACCGGCGACGATATGTTTAACAACTTATTCAACTACGTGCCTCAACCGCTTAATCAAGGTTCACCACCATCCACTTTCTCGGCTCAATCGAGCAACTCGTCACCTAGCCAACCCCCCGGTTTTTCATCATACGCAAGTCCAACCCGAACCTTCCAAAGTCCATCCGCTCCATACCAAATGTATCAACCCTACGCATATCAAGGTTTTTCACCAACAATCCCATTTCAACAATCTCCCGCGGCGTTCGGAAACCCACACTACATGCACCAACCTCATCCTTCCGCTTTTAACCCATATCCACCAACACCAATCAACTACCCACAATTCGGAAACATCAACACTCCACCCCGAATTGAACCCGAAACCCAACCCGAACCCGAACCCGAACCCGAACCCGAAACCCAACCCGAACCCGAGCGGGCTCCAAAAAGAGGAAGATCTAAAGGAAAAGCCGTGGACACTGCCTCGACCCGGGTGCAAGTACGCTGGTCCGACGAGGAGGCGGTTTTGTTGGCGCAACGATGGATCCACCGGTCAGAAAAAGACAAGGAAGGCGCTGCACAAGCTGGAGATGCATTTTGGGCTAAAGTTGTGGAGGACTACAACAAGGTGGCTCCCCAATACCTTTCCAAGAGCCAACTTCAAGGCAAATGGAACAAGATTCGTTCGGATTGCAAGATCTTCATAGGAATTTACAAGGATGTTACAAATCCTCGTCCGAGCGGTGCCAAAGAAGAAGACATTGTGAAAGCATGTCATAAGAGGTTCAAGTCCCGAATGAAAAGAGATTTCACATATGAAACTTCTTGGAACGTAGTCAAAAATCATCTAAAGTTTTTGGCAACGTTTGGTGTCATGAGCAACCGAGAAGAACCATCCCAACCCGAGCTCGAACCCATCAATCTTGGAGACGACATGGCTTATTCCGAGCCTCTCACTTTTAACATGCAACATTTGTTCACCGACGACCCCATTCGTCGCCCGCCCGGTCGTTCGTCTTCTAGAAAAAGCCAAAAAAGCTCGGGTTCCAGTGACGCCGCCACTTCTTCGCGTTCTTTGAAAGAACAAGAACTTTTGGCCAACATACGAGCCGCAGCAGAGGCCGAACGTACAATGGCGCAAATCGGAAAAGCCGCGGCCAAAAAAACGATCATTAAGTCGTGGAAAATGCTTATGCAGCCTGTCCCGTCGTTTCTCAAAGGCAAGGAGAAAAAAATGATCAAGGAAGTAAGAAAAACCTTGGTTAACAACTATGAGTCGGACTACAAAACGTTCTTTGGTCACGACGCGGGTGCGGGTTCTACTCAAGTGGCGGAAACGGATGAAGACGAGGCCGACAATGAAGACGACAACGAAAACGACAACGAATCCGAGTAGACTACTAGTTGTATTTTTAAGCTTTCAATAAATGTATTTTTTTCTTTTTTAGGATTTGTAACATTTTTCTTTTTTAGGATTTGTAACATTTTATTTTTTTAGGAATTGTAATTTTGTCCTTTTTTTAGGAATTGTAACATTTTATTTTTTAGGGTTTGTAATATTTAATTTTTAATTAATGTAATGTTTTTAGTTTTAATTTAAATGTGTTATTTAAGTTTTTGTATTAAATAAATAGATTAAATAGTGTGTGGGGCCCTGAAAATAAGGGAAGTGATGTTGCTGTTGTCAGGGGTGTGTCAGTTGTGTGTCAGTTTGTGTCAGTCTGACGTGGCGCTGAGCTGGCAGGCAACTGACGCGTCAGTTCGTGTCACGGTTGGGAGCAGCCTAATAGATTTATTAAGAATGAAAAGTATTTCCCGCCCTTTAGTCCACGGTGTCTACGGAACTTATTTCTGTCTCCGTCAATTAAATCTTAACTATCAATTTTTTTAATTTTTAATTTTTTATTTTATAGTTACATGTGACGTCATGTTAAGTGTTAAAATATAGTTGGACTTTACGGGTCAACCGCCAGCCCCAACTTTCGCTGTAAATAGCACGTTACAGGGGCTATTAAAGCAACGACACACGAGTTATATCATTGAACTCATATTTTAATTTCTACTAGCCAAATGGCACAACTAAGTAACCGTGAATTATGGTGGTGGCAACCAGCGATCATTGGCATCAAAGACGAAGTTACTCCGGCAGTACTAGTTGTCACAATTTCAGTACTGATGCTGGGAATTGTATGGTACAAGATGACACTTGGGAGGAGCACCTCACCGCCGCTGCCACCGGGTCCCGTTTCCTTGCCAATAGTTGGGTACCTTCCATTTCTTGGTCCTGACTTGCACAAACAGTTCACCAACATGGCTCGTACCTACGGCCCAATCTTCAAGTTCTATCTTGGAAACAAACTTCAAATCGTGATAAACAACAACCCAGAATTAGTAAAAGAGGTTCTCCGTGACCAAGATCATGTCTTTGGTAACCGTGGCCTAACAATCGCTAACTCAATACTATCTAATGGAGGCCACGATCTAATATTTTCCGAGCTGACCTCCGACTGGCGTAAGTTACGTAAGATATGTGTGATGGAACTTCTTGGCAACAAGAACCTTGAAGCATGTAGTTCTTTCAGAAGGGAGGAAGTTAGAAAAACAATCAAGAATGTTTTTAGTAAAATGGGTACATCAGTCGACATTGGCAATATAGCTTTCTTGACGGAGGCGAACGTTATAAGAAGAATGGTTTGGGAACACTCATCGGATGAAGGGGCAGAAGATAGCAGCAATCTTGGAGATGAGCTGCAGATGATTTTTACGAAGGTTATTGAGTATGTCGGACAACCGAATTTGTCTGATTTCTTCCCTATTTTAGCTTGGTTTGATCTACAAGGTATCGCGAGGGGCATGAAGGAGCAAACTAGATTATTGGATATTATTTTGTCAAGAATAATTGAAAATCGAGTCAAATCCAACTCAGAATTGTTACAGAACGGAATTGCAAATGCAAGCAAGAAAGATTTCTTACAGATCTTATTGGAGTTCAAGGACAAAAATGAAGCAACATCACTAAGCGTCACCCAGATAAAGTATCTTCTAATGGTAATTTAGCTAATCCTTTGTACGTTATAGATCTACTCAAGTAGTGTAGACTTTAATTGATCACACATGCATGATTCATCCATAATATATCGTATATCATATAATATAAAATACGGTAATTTTGAAGGTACCAATATTTCAATGGTACGCGTACGCCTCGCAAATTACATGTCTACAAATTACCCACATATGTTTAGACATGTATTTGAACACCTGAATTGTCAGTAATACATGTTAGGTATGAGCATTTGCGGTGAGGATAACACTTTAGCAATGCCCAATTGGTATATCATATAATAATGTGTGTATATAATATATATAGCACTCAAATATACGAATTTTAGTAATATGAGTTGAAAATGTCAAAAGTTATATGTTTGTTAATCTTATTTACACGGTTTGCTTAAATATTTCATAATTATCCATTGAATTTTTTTTGATATATTCACAGATGCCACATGTTCTAAAAACTTATATATATATTTCAAAAGTTAAATATATATTATTTCATTTCATTCCTTTATAAATAAAAAGAACATACCTCCTAAAAACTTGACACATAAGCTCTCCAAAAATTGCCACATGTCCTAAATAAAAAATTAAAAATATCACTTCTCTAATTACTTAAATGTTCATAATGAATACATAATAATAATAATATTCATTCTCATTACTTGTATCTTTATCTTTGGTTAGTATATAAAAAGTACACATTCACTCTTACGAACACACATCATCATCATCTTATTAGATGACATGAATATCATTCCTTTATAAATAAAAAGAACATACCTCCTAAAAACTTGACACATAAGCTCTCCAAAAATTGCCACATGTCCTAAATAAAAAATTAAAAATATCACTTCTCTAATTACTTAAATGTTCATAATGAATACATAATAATAATAATATTCATTCTCATTACTTGTATCTTTATCTTTGGTTAGTATATAAAAAGTACACTTTCACTCTTAAGAACACACATCATCATCATCTTATTAGATGACATGAATACTCTTTATTTTCTTTATTTTTCACTCTTAACATAATAAAATAAAATTCAAACTTAACTTTAATCTAACATACACATAAGAAATTCATTAACACCTTCAAAGTGAACATTAGCTTAATCTTAACCTTAATATACTATAAGAATTCATTAACATCTTAGAAATTAAGATAATATAAGATCACCCCTTAATTATATAGATGCTTCACAAATTGCTACATCAACATTTTGGATGTATTCATATAATGACACATTAGCTTGCTAACTCAATTTTTTTAAGAAGATAACAATATAATTTTAATTCATCATCATTATAGTTTTGTCATTATTAATGTATCTTCTTTTAAGTTCCTATGTTTTTTCTTACTCCAAGATCTCTATTTACAATATGCACACATCACAATTTAAAGGTAATTTTTTTTTAGCTTATAAAATTTTATATTCTTTCTTACTTCAACATAGCCATTTGTTATTGCTATATAACAATTCAAAAATATCACTCAACTCTTCATTCCTTTATAAATAAAAAGAACATACCTCCTAAAAACTTGACACATAAGCTCTCCAAAAATTGCCACATGTCCTAAATAAAAAATTAAAAATATCACTTCTCTAATTACTTAAATGTTCATAATGAATACATAATAATAATAATATTCATTCTCATTACTTGTATCTTTATCTTTGGTTAGTATATAAAAAGTACACTTTCACTCTTAAGAACACACATCATCATCATCATCATCATCTTATTAGATGACATGAATACTCTTTATTTTATTTATTTTTCACTCTTAACATAATAAAATAAAATTCAAACTTAACTTTAATCTAACATACACATAAGAAATTCATTAACACCTTCAAAGTGAACATTAGCTTAATCTTAACCTTAATATACTATAAGAATTCATTAACATCTTAGAAATTAAGATAATATAAGATCACCCCTTAATTATATAGATGCTTCACAAATTGCCACATCAACATTTTGGATGTATTCATATAATGACACATTAGCTTGCTAACTCAATTTTTTTTAAGAAGATAACAATATAATTTTAATTCATCATCATTATAGTTTTGTCATTATTAATGTATCTTCTTTTAAGTTTCTATGTTTTTTCTTACTCCAAGATCTCTATTTACAATATGCACACATCACAATTTAAAGGTAATTTTTTTTTAGCTTATAAAATTTTATATTCTTTCTTACTTCAACATAGCCATTTGTTATTGCTATATAACAATTCAAAAATATCACTCAACCCTTCATTCCTTTATAAATAAAAAGAACATACCTCCTAAAAACTTGACACATAAGCTCTCCAAAAATTGCCACATGTCCTAAATAAAAAATTAAAAATATCACTTCTCTAATTACTTAAATGTTCATAATGAATACATAATAATAATAATATTCATTCTCATTACTTGTATCTTTATCTTTGGTTAGTATATAAAAAGTACACTTTCACTCTTAAGAACACACATCATCATCATCTTATTAGATGACATGAATACTCTTTATTTTCTTTATTTTTCACTCTTAACATAATAAAATAAAATTCAAACTTAACTTTAATTTAACATACACATAAGAAATTCATTAACACCTTCAAAGTGAACATTAGCTTAATCTTAACCTTAATATACTATAAGAATTCATTAACATCTTAGAAATTAAGATAATATAAGATCACCCCTTAATTATATAGATGCTTCACAAATTGCCACATCAACATTTTGGATGTATTCATATAATGACACATTAGCTTGCTAACTCAATTTTTTTAAGAAGATAACAATATAATTTTAATTCATCATCATTATAGTTTTGTCATTATTACTGTATCTTCTTTTAAGTTTCTATGTTTTTTCTTACTCCAAGATCTCTATTTACAATATGCACACATCACAATTTAAAGGTAATTTTTTTTTAGCTTATAAATTTTTATATTCTTTCTTACTTCAACATAGCCATTTGTTATTGCTATATAACAATTCAAAAATATCACTCAACTCTATCATACTAAAAATCATTAGTATATCCAAAAATTATATTTTCCATTACATTGTTGAAACTGGTTCTACATACATATCCGATTATGTAGCTTCATGATCGATATATAGAACAGCTATTATGAAATCATAACTAATAGTTAAATTGGTGGTCTAAAATGATAGATTGCTAAAAACATGAGATTTCATTGATATCATTTAATTTTTATGCGTCAACTAATTTTCTCTCTAAATGATCCACGATTTAAGGTGTATCAGACAACGTACTAAGAAGTGTTGATGTTTGGGAATAATTGATTTTCGATAAGAAATAAAAGTTTTTCTCGAATTCAATCAGCGTTCTCTTTAAAGATAATATACGTTTAACATTACAAAATTTAATATTAACCAATCGAGCGTGGGCCGTGCGTAGCACAGCCGAAATGCTCACTAGTATATATATAAAGAAAGGTATATGACCTCTAAATGTGACACATCATCTAGCCTTTTTTCTTTTTCATTTTTTTTTAAATTCAATTTACTATGAGACAATATAATAATAATAATAACAATAATAATAATAATAATAATAAAATTTAAATCACATCACTTTTACATTTTCGACGCATTTATATTGTTGCGTTCTTATAAACAATATGTTTTTTCATTCTATATGTTTGCGATCATATGCTACATTTCTTATCAAACACTTTGTTTATACTTTAACTTTTTTTAAGCAAAGGTTGTCTAACATCATTCAAATTTGTCATTCAACAACTAAAATTGTTATCATCGCCATGTTTACACTTTCGATGCATTAACACTTATAGAACACTTTCATTTTCTAATTCTATATATTTGCAATTTTTTAACAAACTATACTTAATCTACTTTAAAATTCATCATACTAATTGTGACAATATTATGATGGTGATGAAGACAAAGAACCGAAAACTATTAATTGGACGTACCTAAAAAAATTACATATCGATTATTTAACCTGTTAAATATTTCATCTAAATATATAATCGATTCTTAACAATATGAGTTGTCATTGTTATCATTTGATTTATATACGTTATAATATTTTCACTTAATTTAATAAATCCAACCTTGTTAAAAATATAATAACGTATCTGTTATTTGTAATTAAAATTTTCCATTACCGACTTAATAATCACTCGTGAATCTTAAAAAGAAGTTGACGTTGCTCGTGGGCTGTGCGTATGTACAGCCAAATACTTACTAGTATATATATATAAAGAAAGCCTATTTCTTTATAATGGTGACACCTCACCAAAACAAATTCTTTTCTTTTAATTTTTTTTATATCAAACTTATTATTATTATTATTATTATTATTATTATTATTATTATTATTATTATTATTATTATTATTATTATTATTATTATTATCAACTAGCATCTTCAATTCTGATTTTGTACTTTAGATTTATCATTTTTACATTTTTTATTAGACACTTTCCTTTTCTCATCCTATATTTTTACGATTTATTTATCAAACTTCATTTAACCTACTTTAAATGTTGTCATATTCAATTTTATCACTCGAGACGTACATATCTTACTTTATATTTCTTATCAAATATTTTAAATAATATTGCGCTTTTCTAAAAAAGTTTATTTAATGTCGTTAATATAAGTCAAACACTTTCATGTTCACATTCAAAAACTTTTGCAATTAATAGAAAACTTTATTTAGCATACTTTAAAATTTGACATTTTTCAGCTTATTTATCGACACGTACACATTTTATTTTACATGTGCTGTCAAACACTTTTAATCTTTGAATCTATATTTTTGATTTTTAAAAAATGTTATTTAACTTCCTTCAAATTTTGTTATATTCATTTTACTATTTCGCCACATGTATATTTATTTTGCATTTTATTTTATCAAACATTTTCATTTTCTCAATATATATGCCAAAAATGTAAAAATCTCTAATAGCATCTAAGTTAGTTGCATAATGTATCTAATTTCCTTTTATATACGAGTCCTGTTTAATTATTATAAAGTTCATTTTTTCTAAAAAACTCATTTTTCAATGTTAAATGCTTAAAAGTTAGAACGTTTTATATACATATCCGATTTTATAGGCAATCAAAAGAATTTTAAAATTTTATTAATTGTGACAATAGCTTCGCCGATGATGAAGACAAGCAACCGAAAAGCTATTAATGGGACTTATCTAATAACTAAATTGGACATTTAAAATGATCGGTTGTTACTAACATGATAAGTCATTGAGTTAGCCTTAAGACTAATGACGTTTCTTTTTTTATTTGTTTTGCTTTATAATTTCAACGCATCATCATAGCTAACATTACGATAAAAAATATTAACATTTCTAAACGTGGGTCTGGGGTCATGCATTGCATGACCCTATACATTTACTAGTATATATATATATATATATATATATATATATAAATTAACTTACAAATCAATTGATTATATACATCATCAATTAAACAAGGTTCTAATCAATTTATATTTTAAACAATATAAATTCTCAAAATTGACATTTTCAAAACCTTAACATTCGTTTGTGATGAATGTTTATTCAAAATTACAACTTAGTATTCTTTTAGAAGATTATTAGTAATTGCTATAATAAGTAATGTGTATTCATTATATAATATCCACCACTTACTGATTATGTCTGATAGAGTGTTAACTTAACATTTATCAATGTTAAAACTTAATATTCATTGAAAATGTACATAAACCTTAATGAATGATATGGATAAGTTAACATTCATCCGAAATGAATATAAAGACTTACATATAACATCTATTAATAATTATTTATAATATTATTAAACTCAATCACTGAGTGGTGAATAATAATTAATGAATATACAATACTTATAACAACTATTAATCATTATTAATTTTAGAGTCTTTAACTAACATTCATCACAAATGAACATTAACGTTCTTGAAGATTTAATTTTGTGAAATTTGATGATGAATGACGATCATAATTCGATTACTTAGTTGTTTATAAGTTTTGTATGATAAAATTTGTTTAATTTTATTGTTTTCGTTTTTTTTTTTTAAAGAAGAAAAGTTACACCAATTTGAGTATTTTCGAAGAATCCATATCATAACGAAGTATATGAACCTTTTGATGAATTTGAAATTTTAGAATATTTGTGTTTGATAAATCGATGGAATACGTGTCGTAGTTTTGGATTTTAGGAAGAAAATGTTAACATTGCCTATGTAAGTTCATTTCCTTTCCCTAAGGATGCTAAGATTAGATCAAGGGCTTGGATCTACTTCCCCCATCCCTCAAAAGTGTTGCTTCCATCTTGATCATTTCCCTCAAGGTCCATATGTGTGTGTGTCAGTCAAATATTATACAAAATCACAATTAACAATAAAAATGGTTGTATCAGGATGTCATGATTGCAGGAACAGAGACAACCACAACACTGATAGAATGGGCCATGGCAGAGGTTATGAAAAATGAAAAGGTCATAAAAAGGATTCATGAAGAACTAGAAGAAGTTGTAGGAGAAAACAACATTGTTGAAGAATCTCATCTCTCAAAATTACAATACCTAAATGCAACGATTAAGGAAACTATCCGGTTGCACCCCATAATCCCTATCCTAGTGCCACGTGTACCAAGCCAAGATTGCATTGTAGGAGGATACACCCTTCCAAAGGGTTCAAGCGTCTTAGTGAATGTTTGGGCCCTCCAACAAGATCCTAGATACTGGGACAATCCGTTAGATTTCAATCCGGAGAGGTGGTTAACCTACCAGGGGACAAATGAATGTGATTATAATGGAAACAATATGAAGTTCATACCATTTGGATCAGGGAGAAGACTCTGTCCAGGTATTTTGTTAGCGGACAAAATGCAAACGTTTGTACTCGCTTCGCTCTTGCACTCCTTTAACTGGAGTCTACCTGAAGGCAGGCAACATGACGTTTCCGAAGATTTTGGCTTCACGCTAAAGAAGAGTAAACAACTCATTGCTATTCCATCACAAAGGTTGCAAGATCTAAGCCTCTATGAATAATCTTATAGGACTTTTCCATATCGTTAAGATCCTCCCTTAGATAACTAGTAAGCTTTATGTTTAAATACCGGTAACTTAATTTGTATTGTATAAGAAATAAATGTACCATCATCATGTAGGTTCTCTGCCAGTATCTTGCTTACAAGTCTCTGGATTGTTATAATATATGTACTTAAGGTATAATAATATTCGATGAATTTTGCTTTTGTTGTTTTACTTTCACTTATACTCTAGCACCAATGACACCTCCGTTGTGTGAATTGGATATGGTCCAACAACAAAATTATATTGTGCATGAAGTAATCTAGCATCAGGAAAATTGAAATGAACTGAAATCTCAATATCATTTCGTTTGTCACACCCTGTCTAAAGCGGAAACAACGAGGTGTGACAAATGACTAGATCACAACACATTGAATAATAGAATTTGCTAAATGAAAATAAAACCAAGTGTTGTGACATCACTCGACACAAAGGAGACTTGTGCCGTGGACAAACATATCCACATTGGACAAAGTCATACAATAATAGTGTGTTACATTAATAAGAATAGTCTAGGCAAAACATGCCTTCCATAAATAGTATCATAGCCAGTGTCTTATATATCTCAAGCATTCCACTTAATGCAACCTAACGGTCTACTAAATCCCTTTTGTATCGTCCACAGTTGTGCGAGTGCTACTGTCGCGGTCCCAGCGGTCGGACGAGTTTTAATCCGGTCGTTAAACCTCCCAACCAGGACGCGCGGACAGGGTGTTTTAAATTTATAGAGCAGGGGAATCCTAAGCTGTATACTACTGACAGACCTAAAAGGGCAGTAAGTGGTATGTATGACTCAGGTGTCGTTCTTCAAACTACAACGGGCATGAGAGTTTAGGAAGTTTAATTATCTTTGGAAATCTAGCTAGGGTTTTTTAAAAGCTTTTGGATAGGTTTGGTTTTTTATAACTAAATACTAATTTAAATAAAGAAAATAAAACAAAAGAGGTTTGTACGGAGGCTCGGACGACAGAGGATACGCGAGTGTTTACTATGATTTCATTATATGTTATTGGTGAATAGTCAAGGGTAGGGCTACTAGGTGTGATGATTAATCCGGAGAGGATAGAAACATAATTAATGCAAAGTATTGTACCTACGATCGTTTCGCGGCTTCCATACGTTTGTACTCCACCAACTGGTGTTTCCAGCACTATACCGAGTAATAGGGCATTTTACGGTTTTTCCGTTACATTAATTAGAGTTCCACATTACTTTCACAGATATCCTATATCCTAATGAGCTATAACTACGAGCCTATTAGATATCTAACGTAGAGTTGTCCGCAATCAGATAAATAACATGTCACATGGATAGCAGTTATAGAAGTCAAATACACCGGAAGTTCTCCCAAATGTACAGACCAATTCAACCGACAACTATCCTCGAATCCTGGTCCCCAGTCACAGTCATCAGAGACGTCTGTATCGTAGCGTGAATTGTTGATTGAACAAGAACACGAACGGGGATAATCCCGTAGACCAAGTTGGGATAGTCGGGCTAACGATCAGTTAAATTGTTCAGTATTACAGATATAAATCATCACAACTATTCCATGCATGTTAATCTACTGTGTAAAACAATATTCTGTATCTGAAAACCTAATCATGTAGTTACAGATATGACCAGGAGGTTAACTCTAGCATGCATCAATCCTAAGGCAACAATCAAACAAGAACATGCAATAGGGTGACACATAACAGAATACCATAGTCCTAAACATAGCAAATAACCAATAACCAGATCATAGATATCCCGAAAGTTCTCTCAAGGATACCTAACAGATAAACATGGATCTAATCTATCTCTAATCCTACGCTCTGTGTCTCTTATGATCTGTTTCAATCTAGAGAACACAGCCACACCGAGTTCATTGATCATCAAGCATAGAATAGGTAGAGAACGTACCGCTAGTAATTGGCCAAGTTCTAGCAGGAAGATTCTAACCACAACATAAGTCGGATAGATAAACATTCGAGATCCAGTTTATAAGTTCAAAAACAGTTTAAAGTAACACAGACAGAGTAACAGCATGGCATAAACATATTGACTATTCTAACATAACTACGTCATAGTAAACACAAAGAAATGTCTAGCCTAACATCATATATCTAGCATACAATCCTAAACAAGCATACACAAAGCAACACATGTTTAAATAGGAAAAGTAAGAGATATATAAATAGAACCTGATACGAATTTATTACAGACAGATCTTCGCGAATACAATATCTCGGAGTGACTCCGTACAAAAGCTAAAAGCTACCTCTACCTAACTAGCTCTCTAACTAGCCCAATTCTAGAGAGAGAAAGTCTCTAGAGAGAGAAACTAGAGAGAGTGTGATGTGTGTGAGAGAGAAAGTGTAGGGAGAGAATGAGAAATGAAGAAATGGTGTATGTTGAAGGGTGAGGGGTGTCCACTATTTATAGGCAATCCTCAAAATCGCGCGTACAACTCACGAAGCAGCACGTACAAGCAAACGAAGCAGGATACGGGGGTGCAGGGGCCGTATACGGCCTTGTAGGGGCCGTATACGGTGTTGTGTGGGCCGTATACAGTCTCACAAGGGCTGTATACGGTGTGTGGGGCCGTATACGGGCTCTGTTTGATTTCGTTCGTTGCTTAAAACGTCCGTATCTCCTTCGTTACGCGTCCGTTTGACCTGATTCTTTCGCCTGTGGCATCGTAATTCCGTTACAATTCTAATGATGCCAATCTCATAGAAATTGGGTGTGTAGAACTTAGGCGTAGCCGAAATGACTTTTAGTGGCTCTGAAAGTGCAGTGTCTTCTCCGTCCTTTGGCCGTTTCACTTGATTCCAGATTTTTCCGTCTCGATTTTACCTATACAACAGATGGTAGAAGTTAGGAAGTGTGTCTTGACAGGTAAATGAGGGCGGATGAATCGGCTTGGTTTAAAATGCCATGTTTTGTGCATTTTCTAAGTGTTTTCAGTGATTTTTGTCACAACGTCTACTTTTGAACCACTTTAGTGAATTTTGGTAGATAAGTAAGTTTTTGGAATGTTTTCACCAATAGTGAGGAATAAAGCTTCTAAAAACATGACTTTTTACGTTACATCAGCTACCTGAAAAGATATGCTAAAAAACGTCAACACATAAGTTGGTGAGTTTCGTAGGTTTAAATGTGACACAAAATAACGTTTGCTGTTATAAATGAGCTTGTTAGGACAATGACATGAAATGGTACATATAATGAAATTATTATAAATGAAGAGTTCACAATCAATGATGCATGATGTCATTACCCGAAAGGAGTAAGACGAAAAGCATATACGCGGGTCGGAATGATGTCATTGCCTTAGCAAGACGAATAGCCTCAACGGGTCGGCATGATGTCATTTCCCCAATCGAGCAAGACGCATAGCCACAATGGGTCGGCATGATATCATTACCCTAAAGGAGTAAGACGAATAGCCACAATGGATAGGCATGATGTCATGACTAATAGCCTCTCTATGTTCACAACGTTTAACGACAATTCAAGTTCCACAAATGTTGCACATAATTCCACATAATGTCACACACTTCACTCATATGTCCAAAAGAAATAAACGATTTCACTGCATGAAAAACAGTTGAAAATAAATTTGAGCATACTTTTCCCCCAAAGGAAATTAAGTAAGAAAAATGGGGCCACGAAAACTCACCTGGAAAGCAAAGCAAGTAAGCGTTCTCGAATTAGTCCATACAATGATCTACAATACATATGAGAAGGTTACAATTTAGACAAAGCCTATAGCTCTTCAATTGTATCCTATTTTGATGAATGACTTGTGATTGAATTTCCCTTATAACGTCTCAAATCCTAAACTGAATACGATGTGTCTTATAAGCCTCATGTGTTTGTGTTGTCACTTTATAATTATTTAACAAATCTATGTTTGTTATTCTTTAAGTGACTTGAAATATGACTTACCACTCCCACTAAGTGTTCTCAAGACTAATCTCATACCTCAATGATCTCACATTACTTACGTCTCAACATTTGTAATCCCAATATGTTTTCAAAATTTTCTAGTTGCTTATATGATTCGAAACACGTTGCTGATGGCGCACTGAAATGTTAAATTCCATTTAAAATCGAAACGAACTCATTTGACATTGGACCTTACTTTTCTGAAAACTAACATCTTAAAGTTTTTCACAAAACAAATTTCATTTGAAACTCTTAATATTGAAAGAGATATTTAAAGCCAAAGTCGACCTAAAAATCTGTTACCGAAATCAGTTTTGACCTTTTGACTTGAAATAAACATTTGACTGATCAAACTCATCATATTGATATGAGACTAATTGCATTTCAAAGTAGACATCTTAAACTTAATTTTAGACCAAAGAAACGTCCAAAATCGTTAGGTTTTGACCAAGTTATGACTCCACAAAAACAGACCATAGAATCTATCCAGATTCACAATTTATGACCAATGAATCAATCAATACCAAAAACGTTTTCACAATGATCCAATGACCTTTTCGATTTTAATTTTAGTACACCATCAGCTTATAACATTCTTAACCTAATCATCAAGTATGTTCATCAAGAATTGAATTCCAAGGGATAGGAAATCAAATAACGATACAAAATGTTTGAAATCGAAAGAAAAATAAGAGATATTGTTGTGTAAAAACAAGTTATAAAATAAACTAAGAAATACCGACACTTAACTATTACACAACTGAGGTAAGTATACCCTATCGTGTATAGTATAGCTACAGTAAGTCCTGGTTCGTTCCACAGGGACTATGTATTCGAGAATTATAATTAAATGCAATTAACTTAATACAGAAAAAGACTATGGTTTTGTGTGACAGAATTGTCACTTTGCCTAACAAACTAATTTAATTAAACTAAGTGGACTCAGGAAGAGTCAAAGTGATTTGGTTAACTTTTTCGATACTAGAAACGACACTTGCTTGGACTAGTTCACTAATGACTTCGGGGAATTTAATTAGAACCAATTAATAACGATTCACGTTCATCTCACTTAGATTAGGTTTAACATTCTACATCACCTAAACTCTAATCTCAATTTATCAAATTACAATTTAGTTTATGAAAGACATTCGCCACATTCATCAACTTACACGTTTAGGTTTAATTTTCTAAATTATGATTTCTATGCGTTCGCAATCAAAACTCAATTATTCATAGACAAACAATTGATAATAAACATATAAATGATAAACATCCGCTACAATCATTTATTTGTTCATCAAATAATTTAGAATGAATAATGAAACCCTAACTCGTAAGAAATTTGATTAAACGTAATTTGATTATACATGAATATCAAAAGATAATCCCCCATACTCATTAATTATTTCATCAAAACAAGTGTTTAGATACTTAGCTACTCATGATTACTAAAGATCAATCAAGAGAACAAATGAAATCAACGAACACATGATTATAGAAAATAAAGATGTAGAATGATTGATTACAATGATTAATTGTTGATCCGAAGTAGCCAAATGATTAAAGTAAGCAAGAGATCTTCAAAAGTGATGAAAAGCTTCAAACCTTGAGAGAATAAATCGTCCTAGGGTTTTCTGATATCAAAAGTTACTTCCTGATCAAAAGAAAACGTATTTTAAACATTTTCAAAAGTGCTGGAACCGCCGAATTACGCGATCCGGGAACACCATACGCGATCCAGATTTCTTCTTTATTACGCGATCCGGAAAATAACATGCGGACCGCGTATTCACTAGAAAAACCCTCTGAGCCAAAATTTGCCTTGCTTACGCAATCCAAATTCCTTTCATCGGATCGCGTAACCGTGTAGAAATTTGATGACACGCAAAAAGTCATGTTTTTGTGTGCCATTATCTCACCATTTTAGCCCAGTTATTAATGAAAACACTTAAAATATGAACTTAAATATCACATTTCATCATAAGGGCTAAAATATAGACGATGTTTCAAGAATCAGCAAAAACAACCTAAAAATGAGTAAAACAGAGCACAAATGTAACACCCCCAAATTTGATGATTTGCGGAAGCTTGATTTGGGTGTTACTAATCAATAACAAAGCACAAAGATAATAGCAAACGACTCTATATGCGTCGTTTTAACAAAATATATTGATAATTGAAATGTTTACAATATTTAAAGCGTTACATAGCTCGAGTTAAATAAAATGAGATTTCAGTACATAAGTACTTATACAAAATATACTAATGCAAGAAAATCTCAGTAGTCTGCATGCTGACTCGAGCTAATATCCTGAAGCAGAATCATCCTACTGCTGGGTACCTGCGATATATGCTAAAATGGTCAGCTATAAAGCTGGTGAGCTCACAGGTTTGAAATCAAGTAATATCGTATGAACCGCAAGATTTAAATAATGTATTGCATCCAGCAATAAAATAATGAATTGCATCCAGCAATTTAATGATAATCATCGTGTATACAGCCATGAGCACATAGTTGAGCTTAACTCGAGGGCCGGGTCCCCTATAGAGAATTCCGGGCGAGGTGCCTCCACGAATGCCTAATCAACATTCGTCTTCCCAAATATTAGTACGTTCGTTTACCCGGTTAGTGCTTGCTAACCCGAACGAGGAGGGTCAATCCTATATGGTACCATATACTAATATTCACGCTACAACGTATTAACAACTATGCTGACGGAGGACTTTAAAATGATTAGTTTCGAAAAACTCATGTAGTATATGAAAAGTTAGTACTTGCGTTCACATGTTAAAAGTTGAGCAGTATATCACACCCCTGAGTAAAACAGTAAAAAGAGGGGCTATGAGACTCACCTGAGTCTGAAATGCGTTTATACAAGCGTAAGTTGATTAGCCAAAATGAAGTCCAAAGACTTGTAACCTGAGGGTGTCCACGACACGCGATGGTTATAAATATGATTGGGTATCTCAAAAGATCACCCCAGTAGTTGTTCATCCAACTATAATGTCCAAATCTCCACTATTTGGTTGATATGTTTAAGTGTTTGAAAAGTGTATGGCCCGTTGGTGACGGTTTGAAATAATAAACTTTAAGTATTATTATCAAGTTATTGACGTTTTGCACTTACAAAAGTTTCCCAAAGTGTTTTATAAGTTGTATCGTATAAGTATTTGAAGTTATAAAAGTTCGACACTTAGTGAAATTAAAGTTGGAAAACCTGCTGTTTTATGCGACGTAGGGTGCGACGTCGCAGGTAGGATTGCGACGTAGAGCATGACGTCGCTAAAGTCGACGTTTCGCAATTTAATGCGACGTAGGGTGCTACGTCGCTAATGCGACGTAGGTGATTTCTGCGACGTAGGGGTTTACGTCGCTAAATGCGACGTAGTGAGGTATTGGCGACGTTAAGGGTGACGTCGCTATATGCGACGTCGCAATTTAATGCGACGTTGTGACTGACGTCGCACTATGCGACGTCACGAGGTGTTTTGCGACGTAGAGGCTGACGTCGCATAAATTCCGGGCCAAATGCGACGTAGCGGTCTGTTGGCCGGAAAATGGGTCGAAAACGAGTTTTTCGGTTTCCGTTCGGTCCAAAACTTTTACCCAACCCTTATTTGAACATTATAAGTCGATACAAACCGCAAACAAGTAAAAACACTTAAAAACGAGAGGTGTCGGAAACTTACAAATCGCCGAAATGAAATTTCGGAAAGATAGAAAGATAGATCGTGTCGCGGTGGTCGTGAATCTCTAAAAATCTTGAAGATCCGAAGTCGTTTGATATGTTTATTTTGCGTTTTTGTGAGATTTTTGAAGGTGGGGGTGGTTGGTGGAGTTGAGAGAAAAGAAAGGAGAAAGAGAAAGAGAGATGAGAAAGTGAGAAAAAGAGAGTGGGAAATGGGAGGTTATCCTCCCATTTTTCGCCCCGCGTTCCCGCTCCGTGCGGTGTTCGTTTGCTCCGTCGTTTCAACGTTAATTAATTATTTTAAATATTAAATGGTACGTTTTAAATACAAATTATTACGTGATATTTTATTTAATTATTTTACAAATAAGTTTACGTTTGAGTTAATAATGTAAGTTGGTTTATTTAGTTTGTGCGTTTTACATTTTAAATTGTATAATTTCTGATTGTATGATACGAACGAATACGAAATATTATAATAATAATATTTTTGACATAACAACGTTATTTAATAAAATTTGTCACCAACGTCCATATTAAATTTGAATCGAAATACATCCGATTTAAATTGCGTACGATTTAATCAAATCGCATATTCGTATATATTCAACAATATATATAATTCGATACATTAATTAGCCTAACCAGGAACTAATTACATGTATTAACATTCGATTAGGCACTAATCTCTAGTCCTAATTTGGCGGGTGTTACATTCTCCCCCTGTTAGAAGAATTTCGTCCCGAAATTTAGCTCAAAGTCGTGTTTGATGTGGTATCAGTGAAAAGTTGAGGATATTTGAGTCGCATTTGGTCTTCCCGTTCCCAAGTGAATTCCGGACCACGCCGCGAATTCCATCTGACCTTGACGATGGGAATACGACTTTGTTTCAGTTGTTTGACCTCACGGTCCATAATTTCAGCGGGTTCCTCAACGAAGTGTAGTTTATCGTCAACACGAATTTCATCTAATGGAATAATAAGTGTCTCATCAGACAGACACTTCTTCAGATTTGAAATATGAAAAGTAGGGTGCACGCTGCTAAGTTCGGATGGCAGCTGCAATCGATAAGCTACGGGGCCAATCCTTTCGAGGATCTCAAACGGCCCGATGTATCTGAGATTCAACTTCCCGCGTTTGCCAAAACGGATGACGCCTTTCCAAGGCGATACTTTTAAGAGAACTCGATCCCCAACTTGGAACTCGAGTGGTTTGCGTCTCACGTCAGCATAACTTTTCTGACGATCACGTGCGGTTTTGAGTCTGTTTTGGATTTCCACAATTTTCTCAGTGGTGGCGTGAATGAGTTCAGGACCAGTGAGCTGACTATCTCCCACTTCAGTCCAACAGATCGGTGATCGGCACTTACGACCGTACAGTGCCTCAAAAGGTGCAACCTTAATGCTGGCGTGATAACTGTTATTGTACGAGAATTCGCACAACGGTAGATGTTTTTCCCAGTTTGTACCGAAATCAACTACGCAGGCGCGTAGCATATCTTCCAAGGTTTGAATGGTTCGTTCACTTTGACCGTCGGTTTGAGGATGGTACGCGGTACTCATATCGAGACGGGTACCCAATGCTTTCTGAAGTGATTGCCAAAAGTGAGAGGTGAAACGGGCATCTCTGTCAGAGATGATCGAGATTGGAACGCCGTGATGAGAAACGATTTCCTTGATGTAGATTTGTGTAAGGCGTTCCATTTTATCGTTTTCCTTGATTGCCAGGAAATGAGCAGATTTAGTGAGGCGGTCAACGATCACCCAAATGGTATCGCAACCGTTCGACGACTTGGGTAGTTTGGTTATGAAATCCATGGCAATTTGTTCCCATTTCCATTCAGGGATTTCAGGTTGCTGGAGTAAACCAGGCGGTTTCTGATGTTCGGTTTTGACTTTCGAGCAAGTAAGACACTTGCTGACATAAGTGGCGATTTCGGCTTTCATGTTTGGCCACCAGTAGAATTCCTTGATGCCGTGGTACATCTTATCGAATCCGGGATGAATAGAATATTTAGACTTGTGAGCTTCGTCCATCACCAAGCCTCTTAGGTTCCCAAAACTGGGCAACCAGATTCGGTTTGAGAAATACCTAATCCCGTTAGGTCTGATTTCGAATTGTTTGTCAATGCCCCGCAAGGCTTCATTTTTGATGTTTTCGGATTTCAGGGCTTCGATCTGAGCGGTATGAATTTGAATGGTAAGATCGTTGTGAATGGTCATACTGAGGGCTCGGACTCGAAGTGGTTTAGGTCGTTCCTTTCGACTGAGGGCATCAGCTACAACATTAGCCTTCCCTGGATGGTACTTGATCTCACAATCGTAATCGGTAAGCAACTCGACCCATCGACGTTGCCTCATATTGAGATCCTTCTGATCGAAGATATGTTGGAGACTTTTATGATCGGTAAAGATAGTGCACTTAGTGCCGTAGAGATAATGTCTCCAGATTTTGAGAGCAAAAACGACGGCTCCAAGTTCGAGATCATGAGTGGTGTAGTTCTTTTCATGAATTTTCAGCTGTCGTGAAGCATAGGCAATGACTTTGTCTCGTTGCATCAGCACGCAACCGAGACCTTGGTGAGAAGCATCGCAGTATACCACGAAGTCATCGGTGCCTTCGGGTAAGGATAGAATTGGAGCACTGCAAAGCTTTTGTTTCAGAAGTTGGAACGCTGACTCTTGTTTATCGGTCCAATCGAACCTTTTGTCCTTCTGAGTCAGTACTGTGAGTGATTGAGCTATTTTGGAGAAATTTTCAATAAATCGTCGATAATACCCAGCAAGACCCAAGAATTGTCGTACTTCAGTTGCAGAGGTGGGTGCTTGCCAGTCTTTGATAGCCTCGATTTTTGATGGGTCCACGTGAATTCCCTGACTGTCGATCACGTGACCAAGAAATTGAACAGTTTGGATCCAGAACTCACACTTGGAGAATTTAGCATAAAGCTCCTCGTGTCTAAGTAGTTCTAGGATAGTTCTGAGGTGTTGCGCATGTTCTTGCTCGTTGCGCGAGTAAATGAGTATGTCATCGATAAAGACAATGACAAACTTATCGAGGTAAGGTTTGCACACCCGATTCATGAGGTCCATGAATACTGCCGGTGCGTTAGTTAGACCGAAGGGCATCACTTGAAATTCGTAGTGCCCGTAACGAGTTCTGAAAGCAGTTTTTGGAATATCGGTGTCGCGAACTCGTAACTGATGATAACCTGATCGCAGATCGATTTTTGAATAAATACTTGAACCCTGAAGTTGGTCGAATAAATCATCAATGCGAGGGAGTGGATAACGGTTCTTGACGGTCAATTTGTTCAACTCTCGGTAGTCGATGCACATTCGGAATGAACCGTCCTTCTTTTTGACAAATAAGACCGGAGCTCCCCAAGGTGAAGAACTCGGTCTAATGAATCCTCGATCCAGCAGTTCCTGTAACTGAGAGGACAACTCCTGAAGTTCGGATGGGGCTAAACGGTATGGTGCGCGGGCCACCGGTGCGGCACCCGGCACGAGATCGATTGAGAACTCAACCTGTCTAGGCGGAGGTAGACCAGGTAGTTCTTCCGGAAAGACTTCGGGAAAGTCTCTAACAATCGGCACATCCTCAAGTCGCTTCTCCTCTGACTTCTTCTCGGTGATGTGTGCAAGTATCGCAGGGTAACCCTTTCTCAGAAATTTTCGGGTTTTTAAGCAGGAGATTATATTGAGTCCCGTCCCACCGGTCTCCCCCTGTATGATCAAGGTTCCACCGACAGCGAGTGGGATACGGACGATCTTATCGTGACAAACGATTTCAGCTCGATGTTTGGACAACCAGTCCATTCCAATAATGACGTCGAAACTGCCGATTTCAATGGGTATAAGATCGATCGAAAAGGTCTCGTCAGCTAGGTTTAAAGTGCAATTAGGTATCACACTGGTGGTTTCTACAAGTTTTCCATTGGCTAGCTCTACAGTGTACTTAACATCTAAGGCAACAGGAGTGATGTCAAGTAATGGGTAAAAATCATCGGAGATAAAGCTTCTATCAGCACCAGTATCAAATAGAACAGAAGCAGTTAAGTTGTTGAGGAGGAACATACCCGAGACCACATTCGGGTCTTGGCGGGCGTCCCCAGATTTGATGACGAAAGCTCTGCTGCGGGTGTTGTTGTTGTTGTTGTTGCTGCGGTTGTTGTTATTGCGGTTCTTCAGTTTTGGGCACGTATCCCTGAAATGCCCGGGGTTTCCACACTCAAAGCAGACTTTGGGTGGCCTGGTGTTGTTGTTGGAGTTGTTGTTGGTGGGTGAGCGGCAGTCTTTGGTGAGATGGCCGTACCTCTTGCAGTTGTTGCAAAAGGAACCACAGGAACCCTCATGGTGATGGTTGCACTTGGGACAATATGGCTTGCTCCCAGTGTAACCCCGGATGATATCAGTGGTGGTGTTGTAGGCTTTGATGGTGTCAGGTTTCTTGTTTTGTTGGTTGGAGTGGTTGTTGTGGTAGTCAGACCACTTGCGTTTGTTGTTTTGGGAGGATGAAGTGGGTGGTTCAGAATCTTGGCTCATAGACATCAGGTCTTGGGCCAATGAGATTGCACCGTCAATGGTGGTTGGTTTTGAAGAGATGACGTGTCCCCGAACAAAATCAGGGAGACCAAGGGCGTACTTCCTGATTTTATCAGGTTCAGTGCTTACCATAGCTGGGCGGAGGGCAGCTAATTGTTGAAATCTGGTGGTATAACCATCGATGTCACCACCCTGAACCTTTAAGTTCCAGAACTCCTCATCTAGCTTCTGGAGTTTGGCGATAGAGCAGTACTTGGCAGTGAGTTTGGCTTTCAATTCCTCCCAAGTGATTTGGTAGGCAATGTCAGCACCCACTGATTGGGTATATGAATTCCACCAAGAGTGGGCATCATCTTCAAGAGAGCAGGTGGCAAAGTTTACTTTGTCGTTCTCCGCGCATTTACTGACACGGAAAACAGTTTCCATTTTCTCGAACCATCTGATCAGTCCGATGGCTCCTTCAGAACCCTTGAAACTCGAGGGTTTGCAGCTTTGGAAGTCCTTGTAAGAACAAGGTTTGGTGGCAGAGGTTCCAGCGGTATCGCTGTTTCTTGTGGAGTTGGGTGGAGTATTGCGAGCCAAGGCTTCAGTAACAGCCTGGGTTATGAGTGAAGTAATCTGTGCATCGGTGTAAGGTCTGGTCTTTGGCGGCATGATTCTTCAATAAAAGAAATGAAGATACATGAGATTTTGCAAGAAAGTTGTATTTATCTCAGATGTGCATGTATAAAAGCAGTAATACATAACATCAACAGGAATAATGGCAATTAATATGAGTCGAAAACAGCAAGAATACTTGATAGATGATACGAGTTCAAAGGTTACATCCTACAGATGTATTACAAAAGATGTCGGGAATTGTTACATCCAACCGAATTATAGAATAGCGCGTAGATTACAAGACAAAGACTACACTAGTCTTAACGTAGATTAATTTGTTCCATCATCGTGACAAGACGGTCCACAGTGTTTGCAAGCCTGCTAGCTTGTCGGGCGTTGTCTTCTGCTAGTGCAAGTCGTTGTGTTAGTCCACGCGCATATTCTTCTGCCTCAAGTGAGCGTTGCACACATTCATCCATCCTTTGTTGCAGAAGGGCGTTTTCCACCCTTATTTCTATTATTTGATTACGAAGGATATCCATGTTGTTGTTAGTGGTTTCAAGATCGTCGGAGACTTGTTCTATGCGTTCGAGGGATGTAAGTCTCCAGTTTTCGTTTGTTTCCTGCAACACGACATCCATGGTGCGAAGTCGTTGCTCGTGTTGATTCACCCTAGCGGCTAGAGCCGGCAAGGTGGAGTGGGTGGAGTACGGGCCAGCTCGAGGCAACCTGGAGTTCCTCCTTGCTACCCTTGGGTTCTGCGACCCGGATTGAGAACGAGATGAATTTGATGGTGTGTTTGCCATTTCTGAGACAAAGCGTTAGTAAGATTGATGCCTATATTCATATAGTTCCTATATAATATAGCCTATTGAGTGTCTAGCATAAACATGTTCAAGTCTCGGTTCTCTCGAGGTCAGAGTCTTCTATTGTATCCTGTTCAGCCATAACTACTTTCAGATCTTACATCATCTTTGCTTAATTGTACATAGTTGATCAGGCTGTGTTAAATTAAACTCGTATGCTGTAATCTCTGAACCAGTCATACCAAATAAGGAATACGGCCTAATGGTCATAGTCTAGGCTCACTAAATGCAACCTAGTTCACTATAACCTTAGGCTCGGATACCAATCTGTAACACCCCTAAATTTGATGATTTGCGGAAGCTTGATTTGGGTGTTACTAATCAATAACAAAGCACAAAGATAATAGCAAACGACTCTATATGCGTCGTTTTAACAAAATATATTGATAATTGAAATGTTTACAATATTTAAAGCGTTACATAGCTCGAGTTAAATAAAATGAGATTTCAGTACATAAGTACTTATACAAAATATACTAATGCAAGAAAATCTCAGTAGTCTGCATGCTGACTCGAGCTAATATCCTGAAGCAGAATCATCCTACTGCTGGGTACCTGCGATATATGCTAAAATGGTCAGCTATAAAGCTGGTGAGCTCACAGGTTTGAAATCAAGTAATATCGTATGAACCGCAAGATTTAAATAATGTATTGCATCCAGCAATAAAATAATGAATTGCATCCAGCAATTTAATGATAATCATCGTGTATACAGCCATGAGCACATAGTTGAGCTTAACTCGAGGGCCGGGTCCCCTATAGAGAATTCCGGGCGAGGTGCCTCCACGAATGCCTAATCAACATTCGTCTTCCCAAATATTAGTACGTTCGTTTACCCGGTTAGTGCTTGCTAACCCGAACGAGGAGGGTCAATCCTATATGGTACCATATACTAATATTCACGCTACAACGTATTAACAACTATGCTGACGGAGGACTTTAAAATGATTAGTTTCGAAAAACTCATGTAGTATATGAAAAGTTAGTACTTGCGTTCACATGTTAAAAGTTGAGCAGTATATCACACCCCTGAGTAAAACAGTAAAAAGAGGGGCTATGAGACTCACCTGAGTCTGAAATGCGTTTATACAAGCGTAAGTTGATTAGCCAAAATGAAGTCCAAAGACTTGTAACCTGAGGGTGTCCACGACACGCGATGGTTATAAATATGATTGGGTATCTCAAAAGATCACCCCAGTAGTTGTTCATCCAACTATAATGTCCAAATCTCCACTATTTGGTTGATATGTTTAAGTGTTTGAAAAGTGTATGGCCCGTTGGTGACGGTTTGAAATAATAAACTTTAAGTATTATTATCAAGTTATTGACGTTTTGCACTTACAAAAGTTTCCCAAAGTGTTTTATAAGTTGTATCGTATAAGTATTTGAAGTTATAAAAGTTCGACACTTAGTGAAATTAAAGTTGGAAAACCTGCTGTTTTATGCGACGTAGGGTGCGACGTCGCAGGTAGGATTGCGACGTAGAGCATGACGTCGCTAAAGTCGACGTTTCGCAATTTAATGCGACGTAGGGTGCTACGTCGCTAATGCGACGTAGGTGATTTCTGCGACGTAGGGGTTTACGTCGCTAAATGCGACGTAGTGAGGTATTGGCGACGTTAAGGGTGACGTCGCTATATGCGACGTCGCAATTTAATGCGACGTTGTGACTGACGTCGCACTATGCGACGTCACGAGGTGTTTTGCGACGTAGAGGCTGACGTCGCATAAATTCCGGGCCAAATGCGACGTAGCGGTCTGTTGGCCGGAAAATGGGTCGAAAACGAGTTTTTCGGTTTCCGTTCGGTCCAAAACTTTTACCCAACCCTTATTTGAACATTATAAGTCGATACAAACCGCAAACAAGTAAAAACACTTAAAAACGAGAGGTGTCGGAAACTTACAAATCGCCGAAATGAAATTTCGGAAAGATAGAAAGATAGATCGTGTCGCGGTGGTCGTGAATCTCTAAAAATCTTGAAGATCCGAAGTCGTTTGATATGTTTATTTTGCGTTTTTGTGAGATTTTTGAAGGTGGGGGTGGTTGGTGGAGTTGAGAGAAAAGAAAGGAGAAAGAGAAAGAGAGATGAGAAAGTGAGAAAAAGAGAGTGGGAAATGGGAGGTTATCCTCCCATTTTTCGCCCCGCGTTCCCGCTCCGTGCGGTGTTCGTTTGCTCCGTCGTTTCAACGTTAATTAATTATTTTAAATATTAAATGGTACGTTTTAAATACAAATTATTACGTGATATTTTATTTAATTATTTTACAAATAAGTTTACGTTTGAGTTAATAATGTAAGTTGGTTTATTTAGTTTGTGCGTTTTACATTTTAAATTGTATAATTTCTGATTGTATGATACGAACGAATACGAAATATTATAATAATAATATTTTTGACATAACAACGTTATTTAATAAAATTTGTCACCAACGTCCATATTAAATTTGAATCGAAATACATCCGATTTAAATTGCGTACGATTTAATCAAATCGCATATTCGTATATATTCAACAATATATATAATTCGATACATTAATTAGCCTAACCAGGAACTAATTACATGTATTAACATTCGATTAGGCACTAATCTCTAGTCCTAATTTGGCGGGTGTTACAACAAACGATCATTGAATTTTAAGTTCACGTATTTTAGCACAATTTGAGCTATACTTGGAATTTTGACCTCTAACTTATGTCATTTTCTTCGTTAGGAAAATACGATCGCGTGGATATAAAGAACGCTCAAAACGGACATCGGATGAAGAAGTTATGCCCGAATGAAGAAACGAAGAACCGAATACGGCTGGACACAGACCGTATACGGCTGGACCAGACCGTATACGGCTGGACACAGACCGTATACGGCCTGTGCACAGCCGTATACGGCCCAGTTCAGCCATATACGGTTGGTGCTCACCCGTATTCGCTCCAGTTCACCCGTATACGGTCCAGCTCAGTCGTATTGTGCGTTTGGGTGATAAAAATCTGATTTTTATTCGCCTTTGCGATACGGTTGTGCGTTTGAAGGTTTGGATACGGTCTACGGATACGGCTGTGCGAGTTCTATATATACAAGCCTCATTTCATAAATCTCCAACCAACTACACTCTATACACTTCACACACACTTTCTCTCACTACTCTCTCTCTAGATTAGGTTATAATTAGTAGTAGATTAGCGGCTAGTTAGTAGAGGGGCAATCTTGTAATATCGCTTGGTGCGTACTAGGAGTTCTGCTCGTGTAACGTTCAAGTTGTATTCAGCTACGCTCTTATTACGGTTATATCTATCCTTTATCTATTTCATTATGATGATTGTTATTACTGTTGTCATGCTAGATTTAGGATTGGTTGCCATGATTAGCGAGTAGTGATATTGCGTGTTTGCCATGACGTAGTTAGTTGTAAATTGGTTGGAATGATGCTATGAAAATTAGTGCTTTGATTTACTTTCTATCTATGATTTTAAACCTATTAAACTATTCGCCTTTCAACCAGTAAACGTGATTACGGCCTTAATGATGGGACGTCGCGAACCCCATCAAAGGTACTTAGTTATCTGTGTCAAATATGAACATGGTCTGATTTGTTAATCGTGTAAACATCGCTTTCTAAATGAACGCTAAGTACATCGCCATCGTGGAAATACTGCTTTCTAATTCGAACGCAAAGTACACTGTGACTATGGAAATATGGTTTTCAAACTGAACACTAAGTACACTGGAGCCGTGGAAATACTGCTTTCTACTCTGAACGCAAAGTACACTGTGCCCATGGAAATATGGTTTTCTAACTGAACGTGAATATTACACTGTTAACAAGTTAGGGATTTATTAGGACTTAAAAGTAAGGGCTGGTTTATATCATAGAAGGATAATATTATGCTTAAATACAAACTTAGTCAAGTAGTCTGGGTTAGCCTTTATGAAGCAATGTAAGGTACCGTAAGTCGGCTGAGTACTCGGTATAGCGTCGACAACACCTCCGGTGTAGTTAACACGTGGAAGCCAAGGAAAAGCCGCAGTTACTAAGCCTTGTGGAATAACGGCAACTCTGTGATCAGCAGAGCTGGTACCGACTAGGTCCTTGGTTCATCAATGGAAACACCTCCGGTGGAGTACAGTGTAGTAATCACGGAAAGAGTCGTTGTTATCGGTCTATGTGAATCACGAGTCATGACTCAACACCCAGACTCACCAAACCATCGATAGAAAGTAATCAAGCACACTCTATAAACTTGGTCATAAATGTTTTATTTAAATTAGATATTATTGTGGGGTTAAGAAAGGTCGGACATCGAGTTGGTTTGTCTCCTTATTCATGCACCCAGGGTTTCATCCCAGATAAGGGTCGCTATACCTTCACCGGTTAGTGTTGTGGGCTGGATAAACTACTCCGATCAGAATCAAAATAGCCTAGTCGCCCAGTGACATACTGATCGAGAACTCTATCAGTAGGGGGCTAGTGCTTACTCCACAGATACCTGAAATAAATAAAATACAAACCTTTAGAACACGTTTTCATACATCATACATCATTCCAATCAATAAGGCTACCGAAATCATAGCAAACACCCTCTCTTGATTATCTGCTATCTACATTTATTTTATTCCGCTTTAGTTTAAATTTTCTGCCTAAGTATAAAAAAAACAAAAACAAAACCCCAATAAAATCTTTTAAAAACCCGCTAGATTGATAAGTACGCATGTTTCATCCACGATCCACAATACACTGACTCAGAGAACGACCCTAGGTCATCCTTGCTGCTATACACCAATAGTAACTAGGTATACTTAGGCCCCGCAAATATAAATTATAAAACCCTCTAATCCAGCCAAGCGGGAGGCTCGCAACGACAGGAGCGATTCCTAAAATCTAACCGTTCGGCTGGCATCAAGTTTTTTTGGCGCCGCTGCCGGGGGAGTCAGCCGTAAGATCTGAAGACGTTCCAGACGAATTTTTCTTTCTAGTGTCCTGTAGTTTAGTTTAGTTTTTTTTTCATTTTTCCTTGTTCCATTCGAAAATTCCTTCCCACAACACACAACGATATTTGACCCGATCATCCGGATTCGAATCTCTCACTTTCGTAACCGATCCTGAGACGATCATCCGAACGATCCGCAAGGAGAAACGCATCCGCAACCGACAACCGATGGCTGCACGTGTCACGCTTGCCGACATCACCAAACCATCAATTGAAGGTCGAGGTGGACCCATCAGCTATCCGGTCATTGACGGCGCGTCCTTCGAGCTTAAACATCATATCGTTCAGCTTATCAAGGAATTCTGCCAATTCCATGGTTTACCCCATGACGATCCTAAATCCCACATCAACCGATTCATTCAGACTACCAACTCGTACAAGCAGAACGGGATTGATCAAGATATAGTCCGTCTATACCTATTCCCCTATTCGCTTACTCACCACGCTTTGACTTGGTTTGAGGGATTAGAGACCGGCACTATCACCTCCTGGACGGATATGGCAACAAAATTCCTTACTAAGTACTTTCCTCCGGCTAAGCAAACCAAGTACAAGAATGACATTATGAACTTCCACCAAGCTCATGATGAGTCTATCTACACAGCATGGGAGAGATACAAGAGTTTGTTGAACAAATGCCCTAACCACCTTATAGAGAAAACCAGCCAGCTGTGCACGTTTTACAACAGTCTCGCTCCGAACCATCGCACTACCCTTGACGCCGCTGCTCAGGGCAACTTCATGCAACTCACCGATGAGGAAGCTTGGAACTTGATCAAGAATATGACGATGCACCATCACGACTGGAACTCTGGTGAACATTCCTCATCATCAGCACCGATTGCTGCACCCAATCCATTCCAGACCGAAGCTATCAAGTCTCTGACAGAGAAGATCGAGCACCTAACGAAGCAGATCGGCGAAATGAAGAAACCATCCCAGCACACCCATCAAGTTCATGTATGCCAGAACTGTGCCAACCTCCCAACAGAAAATTATCGGGTTGAGTACGAGGATCCTACTGACGGAACGGTTTATTACGCTCAATTTCCAGCTCGCCAAAATCCACCTGGCTTCGCTCGAACCTCTCCGCCTAGGACTAGAGGCACCCAATACCCACCTAGGAACCAACCACCCTTTCAGCCCAACTACCAACCTAGGTACCCGTCTTACCAACAACAACCCCAACTCACCTATAACCAACCACTATCATTGACTGCACCTGACGCAGATCAATCACCCGAACCCTCTAAGACCATAGTGCCCATTACCAGTACGGATGATACCCTCACTAAGTTCATCCAAGGCCAGCACCAAATTAACCAAAAGACTAGCGCTAGGCAGGACCAAACCGACCTATTCATTAGGAACCAACTGGCCGTTCTCAAAAATCTTGAGACCCAGATAGGACAGCTAGCCCAACGTCTTGACTCTAGGCCCCAGGGTAATCTCCCTAGTAACACGGTACAGAACCCACACATAGAAGAGGCCAAACAGATGAGTACTACAGACAAGAAGGTGGCACCGAGCCAACCTCCCACTCCTTCTCCGGTGAAGGAAGATACTCCTATCCCACCGACAGTTGAGTCCCCGTCTGTCCCTACACCACAAAGGGAAGTACGCATCCCGTTTCCCGACCATCTTAAGAAAGCCTATAAGGTTAAAGACTTCCATCTCGATGCGAAGTTCTTGGACACCGTGTCCCGAACCCCTTCCAGTTCAAAATACATCCTAAAACTCTTGTCGACCAAGGATAAGGTACCCGAAGTACCCAATGTCCCACTGAACGCGGAATGTTCAGCTCTTATAAAGAACTCTATCCCTGAGAAATTAGGAGATACTGGACGCTTCACCCTTCCTTGTTCGATCTATCACTCGGGCATGATACACTCTCTAGCCGACCTAGGAGCCAGTATCAACCTGATGCCCTATTCGCTTTACACTAGATTGGAATTAGGACCCTTTAAACCGACCAAAATGAGTGTCCAGCTAGCTGACCAATCCATTAGACACCCTAAGGGAATAGCTGAGAACATCATGGTTCAAGTTGATAAGTTCCTATTTCCCACAGACTTTGTAGTGATGGACATTCAGGAGGATGTCCATATCCCTATCATCTTAGGTAGACCATTCTTGAACACCGCACGCACTATCATAGTTGTTTACTCTCAGACTATCAGTCTTAGATCTCATGGAGAGACTATCACCTTCAAGATCGATCAAGCTGATCAGTCTGTCACAGAGCATGCGGAGATATGTGCGATTTCGACAGGAAGAGTTACCACGAATGATGATTCTGAACCAGACACCCCTATTTCTGACGAGCCCATCACGATTACTTCCGACACTGAGGAAGAAGAGATAGAAGAGGAAACCGAGGAAGAAGAGATAGAAGAAGAAGAAGAAGAGCTAGAGGAAGCTACACCGCCACACATTCCTGAGACACACCCTCCGACCGCAGAGATCATGCAGATAGACTATGCTTTGAACTTCATCCCTCTGCCGGAGAGCGACTCAGAGGAACTTTCGATTGACCACTCCCTGGATGATGAGTCTCTACTTAAGCCACATATACCTCCTCGAGGGATTCCACCCCTTGACTCATCCGAGCCTCGATAACATTTTGAGCTTGGAGGTACATCTAGATCAAGCGATGATTCTGATTCCCAGGATGAGAGGGATATCGAGATGGACTCTTCCCAGCCGGTATCACAGATCACCGACGAGTCTCAACCACTCACCGACGCTGTTGAGTTTCCTGACACTTCAGCAACCGAGAGTGACGAGGATGATATCATTTTCATTGATGTTCCAATCGATACCCGCTCCATTCGCCTTCACCTCACTCCAATCATTCCCCCTTCAGTCATTATCCCTCCTCCTACTATAGGAAATACCGAAATCCCGATCATGTCTGAACTAGAAGAAATGCTTAGTGCTATTGAAGAACACGGGGAGGATTTCCGAACTTTGATTGCGATTATACGAGATTCTACTATTGAATACACGCAACGTCAGAGGGATATTATTGAGGACATTGAGACTGAATATGAGGTTTATCGAGCCAACTCCTACCTGAGTCCGCAACATCTAGTTAGTCGCATCAACGCCTTCGCCAACGACCTCGCAGGAGAGTCATCAAACGATGATGAGCCTTCCCCCGATGAAGAAGAATTCTATAAAACACAGAAGACCACGTATGGCCGGGTGTAGCAAGCATTTATCAGGTCCGCATTTCCATATTCGCACCAACAGATGGAGTTTCTCCAAAATTTCAGACACAACATGGATTATGCTACTGGGAACCCTGAAAACGAAATAGATGTTCAGCTAATGGCGGATCTCAAATGACTTCTAGATTCTATGGCCGATAATGATCACATTGACGAGTCCTCACCACCCAGGTTTTTCATCAGCTGCACTATCGAGCATCACGCCCAGATAATCGTCGAAAAGTTAGAACACTTCAGTTCAGACGAGAGAGCACGAGCCATCCCTTCTTCTGTTCCAGAAGGTTTGACGGTTAACGTTGCAGATTTCATCTCTGAACGACTTAAAGACATTTTTGGTTCTATCCTATGGGAGCAGCCCAGACAGCTATTCCACAATGTGTTACGTGAGGTTTACAACAGGATGATTAACATCTTCCTGAAACCAGAGCTCACGTATACCGACCATCAGAAACAGCTGATCCAAGGCATATTCAGATCCATTGAAGAACTGGGCAGGACATCAGCAATGCCACTCATGAGGACATCCACCTACGCTTCTTCGGATTTATGGACACCCTACGGACAAATCGACCGGTGCGTGAGACGCTTGAGCACGATGGAGCCACCCTTGTGGACACTAATGGACCAATCTCTAAGGCAGTCCAAGATGCTATAATGGATCTTTTATACTTGCAAAGGACTGCTGAGGAGCATTTCCATACCTATCCTCTTCATGTGGCGAGAATCCCAAACATCACAGAAGTCGTCGCACGACATTTTATGAGATTCTACCCACCAAACCCCAGGACACTTCCATTCCGCATCCCAAGTCCTGGGAGATCCTCTTCTGGCTGATCCAAGAGGAAAAGTCGAGCCCTCGACTCTAAATAGAAGCGCTTCTCGGGAGGCAACCCGTGCAATAAGTATCCTTAGTATTAGTATTAATAATATTAGTTTTTAAATCCCAAGAAGTGATATATCTCTGACTATCTTTCACACTTGGGTATCAAAATGCTTTCAAAACACCACTTCAGCTTTTACCACCTAATCCAGGAAAATAGGAATTAAATTTTAACAAGACATGTGTTTCAAGCATTTGAGGTACTTGCGTGCTACTTTCACGTATTATGCTCGAACTCGTTTAAAAACACATGACTTAAAACTCGTTTTGAATAAAAATAAAAAAAAACATCTTTTCGCATTCTGGATTTAGGCACTTTCGGTAAAAAGCTATAATAAGAAGTCGGTAAAAATATACCCAACGTGTTCACACTTACGAGATATCTTCACAAGAGAGTGAAAGAAGTGTAAAGATGGAGGACAGTGCTGTTATTTGTAAGCTGCACACGCTAAAGCCGAAAGATCTTCATGAAGCCACTGCTAAAGAAGAATTTCTGTCAAGATCTCGTCTTCAGTGCATCTTCCAGAATTCCATCCTTCCACCTTCGCTTAGATAGGGGAGTTCTCTCGTTCTCACTCTCGTTTTTTATATGATTGTTGGCTTCAAATTCTCATTAAAGTAGTCTATGCCATATCCCCAGCTTATCACTAAGTGTGGGATTCCAGCCCAAAACAAACACTTGAGTAATATTTTCCGATATGTTCAAACTCTAAGTGTGGGATTTTTCTCAAATCCCAACTCAAGAGAACATTAGGGACAATGTTCCTCTAAGTGTGGGATAGCGGTATAGAATACCTTAGGTCTGCTTGTTTCTTGTTTCCAAAAGCAAACTCATAAAATGTTCCTCAAAATCATAAGCTTAACTTCGACAGTGGATATGTTACTCATTCAGTTGGCTTAATTTTCATAAAAACTCACTTTTGCTAAAAATTTTTCAAAAATTTTTGAGTTAAAATGTCTTAAGAAGGAGAATTTTCATATATGAGTAGGGTATTTTGGAAATTAAGAGTAAATAAGATAGGAATTTCTTAGGTCTAAAATGATAATCTAAGAGGGGCATCGCATGGCTAGACACAAACAAACCCAAAAACTTGCAGTGAGGTATCTTGAGCCAATATAAGCATTCATCTTTAATGCTTCACTATTCGTTTGTTTGAGTGTGCCGATGCATGCATCCGGAATTAGAACTTGCTCTTAGTATGCACTTCAAGACCACATTGGTAGAGTACCGTACGCGGTATAGGTGCAGTTAGATGACCTTGACATTCCTTAGGATTTAACCCCTTTTTATCATATCTCTTCAAGCCCCAAACCTTTCCAACACTCATCTTTAGTGTTGATGATCCGCTTAGTTAACCCTGTTGAGCCTTAGCCTGTTCGTTTCTTTCAAAACCCTTTACATCTTAACCCATTTTTTCCACACCCACAAAAAAAACTTATCTTAGAATTTTTAAACTTGTGGAAAATGTCATTTAAAAGTCCTTTTTGTTTTCATCCCAAATCACAAATACTGGTGTTTACTCAAAATCTCTCGCGTGCATTCCCTTGATAAAAATCAAAAGTTGGAAATTTATGGTGTAAAAAATTGACACCAAGTAAATGCAAAGTCATCAAAAGGATGAAAAAGATGAAAGAAAGAAAAGGATTTCAAAAGGGCAAAAGAAAGAAACAAAATAAAATCCCTAGAAAAGCCCAAAAATAGAAACAAAAGAAAAAGAAAAGAAAATAGAATAAAGCTAAGTGCTTCGAATCTCTCGAAAAATTCCCGCTCTTATAAAATACATAAATTCCCTCGTGTATTTTCAAAAGATAGAAGTCAAAATAGCTATCTTCTTCCCGTACTGTTATCCGTTTCCGTTTTCATTAAAAAGGTAGTTTAAATAATGTTTTTCAAAAGTTTAGAAGTCCTAAGATAAGCAAAACCCTTTACAACAACTAAAAATTTCCACTTATCCATACCCCGTAACCCTCACCTGCCATTACAACCCACTCTGAATGTCCTGGGATAGCTATGTAACACCCCTAAATTTAACAGTTTGCGAAAGCGATGTTTTGGGTGTTACTAATCAATAATCACAAGCACAAAGGATACAGTGAACGACTCTAAATGAGACGTTCGAAAAGTATTACATTAATACATAAGTAATTCAAAATACAAGCTCGAGTTTCGAGTAAATTCCTAGAGATTCTAATACATAACAGTAAGTACAAAAGTAATGTAATAAAATCTCCAAGCTTGTATATGCATGCGACTCGAGCTAAGTAAGCTTATCCTGCTGGGCATCCCTACTGATGCTGTGTACCTGAGAAGCATTACTAAAACGGTCAACCAAAAAGGTTGGTGAATCTCACAGGTTTGTAAGTAAGTAAATAATTTGAATACATAAGTAGTATTTGTAAATCGTAAGCCAGCCAGTAAGTAACGATCGCAGGTCATGCTAATCGTTCACTTAAGTAATGATTGCAGGTCATGCTAATCATCTGTAAATGAGTGGTTGCAGGTCATGCTAACCGTTTGTACGTGAGTGGTTGCAGGTCTTGCTAACCGTAATGAGTAACGATCGTAGGTCATACAAATCGTTCACTCCGTAATGATTGCAGGTCATGCTAATCATGCGTTTCCACGAACTATCATAATAGAAACTTAACATACAGTAGATAATAGTACTCCTGTGAATGTAGTCTTACATTCATATTAAACAAGTAAGAAAATGCCACAAGCCACCATGATTGCAGGTCATGCTAATCATGCGATAACTCGGCCATTATCAGTATTATGAAAACAAGTAAGAAAATGTCCTAGGTCACCATGATTGCAGGTCATGCTAATCATGCGTTAACTCGGCCATCATTAGTTTTATGAAAACATGTAATGCATCTCACCCCTGGGTATAAAACAGTAAAATAGGGGCTGTAAGACTCACCTGAGTCTAGCAGACAATGCAGTAAGCAAGCAAAGTAGTATCCCGAACTAGCAACCCTTAGCGTCCTAATACGCATAAGGTTTAGTAAGTAAATGGAATACTTGTAAGGTATCCATGCTAGTTGTTCCCAAACTAGTAAATGTCCATTTGTTGTTTGTATGTTTGTATTTGTTTGTAAGTTGTAGTTTGTAGAAAAGTTGTACGGCCCGTTGGTATCGGCGTATAATAATAATTCCATCCATTATTATTATGTATTCTTAGTATTTGTACAGTTGTAAAGCGTACTTGTATAACTGTTTGTTTGTATTACAACGTGTAGTGTTTGCGTAAGTTCCAATGGGCTTAATCCCTAAAGGGTACGAGTGAAACCTCGTATTAGTTAGCGTGTAATCCCGCACGTAAGTAGTGTACAAGTGTAAGTTCGTTGGAGTGTAATCTCCTAAGTATTTTGAGTGTAATCTCGTTTGCGTGTGTGAGTGAAATCTCACGTTCAGTTTAGTATAGTCTTGTACGTATTCAAGTATTGTTGTATATTTCCAAAAGTATAGTATTTTCATGTATAAGTCGCATCGTATTTGATTTAATAGTTGAAAAGTGATTCCAACACTTATATAATATTTTGTTTTCTGATCTGAGCTATCTGCGACACAAGGCTTGTGTCGCAGACCACATGCGACATAAGGTCTGTGTCGTAAGGATTGGTTTCTGATTTAGTGTTTATGCGACACAATGGTTGTGTCGCAGACAAGGGTACGACACAACAATACGACATAGTCGTTGTGTCGCAATCAAGCGATAGGTAAACTTTGTCTCGCAGATGATACGACATATAGTGCGACATAAGCGTTGTGTCGCATACATTGCGACATAAAGTGCGACATAACATGCGACATAGTGTTGTGTCGCATGAAATTTTGGTCTGATGCGACACAAGAGGTCTGTTCGAAATTTAAGTTTCCGAAAACGTATTTTCCGGTTTCCGTTGGGTCTAGAACTTTTATACTAGTTTTAATATGTTATAATAAGTCCATAGTAACCATTGGTAGTCGTTTTTAAGGTTTGTGGTGTCGTTTTCTTTAAAATGACCAAAACCGACCTTTTCGTTAACGAGTTCAAAAACGAGTTTTAATTACGTATTCGGACATCATTTAGCTAGGGGAACAACATGGAAGTAAAATAAATGTAATCGGAAAAGTTTCGGGTCGCCGGAAAACTTACAAGTCGTCGTATCGCGAAACCGAAAAGATGAAGTTGTAGTCCTCGTTGCGGTGATCACTTTCCTCCAAACGAGCTAGTTGTTTTAGGGAGTTTTTGTGGTGTTTTTCTAGAGAGAGAGTGAGAACCGATTGAGAGAGAGAGATGAGAGTTTAGAGAGAAGATTGAGAGAGATTGGGTAAGGGTGTGTTTTGGTTATGTTTTTCATCAAAGAGGCATGGGGGTGGTGCCCCATGTCTTTGGCCGGTCCATGGTGAGGCCACATGGTGTGGTCTCACCAACTTTTCGTTCCCTCGCGTTTGCGCTCCGTGCGGTGTTCGTTTCCCGGGTCGTTTAGACTTTAAAATCATTTTATACGCGATTAAATATACGTTTAAAATACGAATATTATTCGGTAATTTAGTTGAAGCATTTTAATAAAATACTTTGTTTTGAAGTTATAAAATGTAACATTTGTTTTGTTTTGTCGGTTGGTCGAGTTTTCGGAGAGTTCGGTAACGTTTTCGTTAAAACGTATGTTTTCGTTATATTATAAACATAATATAAAATGGTAATTAAAGTAATTGAATAAATTAACATTATTTAATAATTGTTTTACCAACGTCCGTATGTTTGTACAATTGTAGTTTTATACGATTTGAACGAATCGTATACGCGTGTATATATGTATATATTCCATCCATATATATATATATATATATAAAGTAAGTAACGTATTTAATCCTATTTCATATTAAATACAAGTAGTAAACACGTAATTAGGTAAATTTTTAAATTTGTCCTAACTTTGGGGTTGTTACATTCTCCCCTTGTTTATAAAATTTCGTCCCGAAATTTGTTCGAAGTAGTAGTCGGTATCGTTTGAAAAAGTTGGTAAAGAGTATCGACCATTAGTCCACTGGACATGGTTAGTTGATAATAGTGTTAGAGTTCCCGGTCTCAACCAGTGTGAGGTGTTTGGGAGGAAAGTTTGTTTATGGAAGCAAGGTGTAATACAAGTTATATGGTCGAAATCCATACGGTCGGTTGTTTCCTAATCCTATTGGGTACTTAGGATCTAGGAAAGTACATAGAACACAAGGCAATATACATAAGTTGTGAAACAGTTCGGGTAATCCAGAAATGTGCGTACCCGGGTTGAGTAAATCACAGAGTCTCGGGTTCGGGTCATCCTCCCTAGCGTTGATTACATAAGCTCTACTTCTTGTGTGGTTGGTTCGGAGTTTCAGTTTTGGGCAATCCTTCCTGAAATGCCCGGTACCGTTGCACTCATAGCAGGTTTTGGGTGCACTGGTGTTGGTACCAGTAGTGTTGGTTTGGCATTCTTGGGCCAAATGCCCAAATTTCTTGCAGTTAGTGCAGGGACAGGAGCCATCATGGTGTAACCCGCATTTGGAACAGTAAGGTTTGCTCCCCTTGTAAGCCTTCGAGTCATTGGCATTGACAGTTGCAGGCTTTTTATCAGAAGTCGGATTGGATGAGTGGGGACTTACTTCCCATTTGCGTTTGTTATTTGCAGGTGGGGTTGAAGTCGAGCCACGGCGGACAGAGTTGGCCGTTAACTCATGGGCCATGCGAATGGCGCTCTGGATAGTTCCTGGTTTAGATGAAGTCACCAGATCTTGAAGTCGCTCAGGAAGTCCATCAACGTATTTCTCTATCCTCTTGTACTCAGGATCGACCATGGTTGGGCAGAGAAGTGCCAGCTGGTGAAAGCGGTTGGTGTAACCGGTGATGTCATTTCCCTGCATCTTGTGATTCCAGAATTCTATCTCCAGTTGTTTCAGTTCATCTCTTGGGCAGTACTCGCCCCTTAGCATAATCTTCAGCTCATTCCATGGAAGTTTGTAGGCATTGGCGACACTCACAGTCTGAGCGTAGGTGTTCCACCAAGTAAGAGCAGTGTCAGAAAATGTGCTGGCTGCGAACTTGACCTTGTCGTCCTCAACGCAGTTGCAGATAAGGAATACTGATTCTATCTTCTCGATCCATCGTATTAGACCGATTGCTCCTTCAGTACCTGCAAAGCTCAAGGGTTTGCAGTTTTGGAAGTCCTTGTAGGTGCAGGTTTTGGGTGGTGGTGTGTTGTTAGCCGTATCTTCGCTTCCGGGAGTGGTTGCTCGGACAGCTAAGGCTTGAGCCACACTACGGGCAATAATACCCGCAACTTCGGCTTCAGTAAGTGTGATTTGTCGTCGAGGAGGCATGTTCCTTGAAACAACAAATAAAGAACATGTAAAGGTTCGAACAAGAATTATAATTGTGATGTTCGGGTAAGAATAAAGAAATTACGCCAAAGGTTGGTACGTGGATAGTTTATCAAGAGTAGTAGAATTGTTATAATAGTAAGGATGGAATGACGAGAATCGAGTTGTCGTTTGTTTGGTGTAGGTTGAAAATGAATTTCGCAGTAGTCGAGAGAGAGTATCGTATCGGAGAAAGAGGCCTATGTATATATATATGTATCACATAACCGCCTAGTGTGTGTCTAGCACAATCAAGTAAAGTCTCGGTTTTCTCGAGGTCAGAGTCAGCTATTGCATTCCTGTTCAACATAACCCCTTTCAGAACTTACATCATCTTTATTTTATTGTACATAGTTGATCAGGCTATGTTAAATTAAACTTGTATGATGTAATTCCTGAACCAGTTATACCTAATTAGGAATACTGCCTAACGGTCATAGTCTAGGCCCACTAAATGCAACCTAGTTCACTATAACCTTAGGCTCTGATACCAATCTGTAACACCCCTAAATTTAACAGTTTGCGGAAGCGATGTTTTGGGTGTTACTAATTAATAATCACAAGCACAAAGGATACAGTGAACGACTCTAAATGAGACGTTCGAAAAGTATTACATTAATACATAAGTAATTCAAAATACAAGCTCGAGTTTCGAGTAAATTCCTAGAGATTCTAATACATAACAGTAAGTACAAAAGTAATGTAATAAAATCTCCAAGCTTGTATATGCATGCGACTCGAGCTAAGTAAGCTTATCCTGCTGGGCATCCCTACTGATGCTGTGTACCTGAGAAGCATTACTAAAACGGTCAACCAAAAAGGTTGGTGAATCTCACAGGTTTGTAAGTAAGTAAATAATTTGAATACACAAGTAGTATTTGTAAATCGTAAGCCAACCAGTAAGTAACGATCGCAGGTCATGCTAATCGTTCACTTAAGTAATGATTGCAGGTCATGCTAATCATCTGTAAATGAGTGGTTGCAGGTCATGCTAACCGTTTGTACGTGAGTGGTTGCAGGTCTTGCTAACCGTAATGAGTAACGATCGTAGGTCATACAAATCGTTCACTCCGTAATGATTACAGGTCATGCTAATCATGCGTTTCCACGAACTATCATAATAGAAACTTAACATACAGTAGATAATAGTACTCCTGTGAATGTAGTCTTACATTCATATTAAACAAGTAAGAAAATGCCACAAGCCACCATGATTGCAGGTCATGCTAATCATGCGATAACTCGGCCATTATCAGTATTATGAAAACAAGTAAGAAAATGTCCTAGGTCACCATGATTGCAGGTCATGCTAATCATGCGTTAACTCGGCCATCATTAGTTTTATGAAAACATGTAATGCATCTCACCCCTGGGTATAAAACAGTAAAATAGGGGCTGTAAGACTCACCTGAGTCTAGCAGACAATGCAGTAAGCAAGCAAAGTAGTATCCCGAACTAGCAACCCTTAGTGTCCTAATACGCATAAGGTTTAGTAAGTAAATGGAATACTTGTAAGGTATCAATGCTAGTTGTTCCCAAACTAGTAAATGTCCATTTGTTGTTTGTACGTTTGTATTTGTTTGTAAGTTGTAGTTTGTAGAAAAGTTGTACGGCCCGTTGGTATCGGCGTATAATAATAATTCCATCCATTATTATTATGTATTCTTAGTATTTGTACAGTTGTAAAGCGTACTTGTATAACTGTTTGTTTGTATTACAACGTGTAGTGTTTGCGTAAGTTCCAATGGGCTTAATCCCCAAAGGGTACGAGTGAAACCTCGTATTAGTTAGCGTGTAATCCCGCACGTAAGTAGTGTACAAGTGTAAGTTCGTTGGAGTGTAATCTCCTAAGTATTTTGAGTGTAATCTCGTGTGCGTGTGTGAGTGAAATCTCACGTTCAGTTTAGTATAGTCTTGTACGTATTCAAGTATTGTTGTATATTTCCAAAAGTATAGTATTTTCATGTATAAGTCGCATCGTATTTGATTTAATAGTTGAAAAGTGATTCCAACACTTATATAATATTTTGTTTTCTGATCTGAGCTATCTGCGACACAAGGCTTGTGTCGCAGACCACATGCGACATAAGGTCTGTGTCGTAAGGATTGGTTTCTGATTTAGTGTTTATGCGACATAATGGTTGTGTCGCAGACAAGGGTACGACACAACAATACGACATAGTCGTTGTGTCGCAATCAAGCGATAGGTAAACTTTGTCTCGCAGATGATACGACATATAGTGCGACATAAGCGTTGTGTCGCATACATTGCGACATAAAGTGCGACATAACATGCGACATAGTGTTGTGTCGCATGAAATTTTGGTCTGATGCGACACAAGAGGTCTGTTCGAAATTTAAGTTTCCGAAAACGTATTTTCCGGTTTCCGTTGGGTCTAGAACTTTTATACTAGTTTTAATATGTTATAATAAGTCCATAGTAACCATTGGTAGTCGTTTTTAAGGTTTGTGGTGTCGTTTTCTTTAAAATGACCAAAACTGACCTTTTCGTTAACGAGTTCAAAAACGAGTTTTAATTACGTATTCGGACATCATTTAGCTAGGGGAACAACATGGAAGTAAAATAAATGTAATCGGAAAAGTTTCGGGTCGCCGGAAAACTTACAAGTCGTCGTATCGCGAAACCGAAAAGATGAAGTTGTAGTCCTCGTTGCGGTGATCACTTTCCTCCAAACGAGCTAGGTGTTTTAGGGAGTTTTTGTGGTGTTTTTCTAGAGAGAGAGTGAGAACCGATTGAGAGAGAGAGAGAGATGAGAGTTTAGAGAGAAGATTGAGAGAGATTGGGTAAGGGTGTGTTTTGGTTATGTTTTTCATCAAAGAGGCATGGGGGTGGTGCCCCATGTCTTTGGCCGGTCCATGGTGGGGCCACATGGTGTGGTCTCAACAACTTTTCGTTCCCTCGCGTTTGCGCTCCGTGCGGTGTTCGTTTCCCGGGTCGTTTAGACTTTAAAATCATTTTATACGCGATTAAATATACGTTTAAAATACGAATATTATTCGGTAATTTAGTTGAAGCATTTTAATAAAATACTTTGTTTTGAAGTTATAAAATGTAACATTTGTTTTGTTTTGTCGGTTGGTCGAGTTTTCGGAGAGTTCGGTAACGTTTTAGTTAAAACGTATGTTTTCGTTATATTATAAACATAATATAAAATGGTAATTAAAGTAATTGAATAAATTAACATTATTTAATAATTGTTTTACCAACGTCCGTATGTTTGTACAATTGTAGTTTTATACGATTTGAACGAATCGTATACGCGTGTATATATGTATATATTCCATCCATATATATATATATATATATATATATAAAGTAAGTAACGTATTTAATCCTATTTCATATTAAATACAAGTAGTAAACACGTAATTAGGTAAATTTTTAAATTTGTCCTAACTTTGGGGTTGTTACATTCTCCCCTTGTTAATAAAATTTCGTCCCGAAATTTGTTCGAAGTAGTAGTCGGTATCGTTTGAAAAAGTTGGTAAAGAGTATCGACCATTAGTCCACTGGACATGGTTAGTTGATAATAGTGTTAGAGTTCCCGGTCTCAACCAGTGTGAGGTGTTTGGGAGGAAAGTTTGTTTATGGAAGCAAGGTGTAATACAAGTTATATGGTCGAAATCCATACGGTCGGTTGTTTCCTAATCCTATTGGGTACTTAGGATCTAGGAAAGTACATAGAACACAAGGCAATATACATAAGTTGTGAAACAGTTCGGGTAATCCAGAAATGTGCGTACCCGGGTTGAGTAAATCACAGAGTCTCGGGTTCGGGTCATCCTCCCTAGCGTTGATTACATAAGCTCTACTTCTTGTGTGGTTGGTTCGGAGTTTCAGTTTTGGGCAATCCTTCCTGAAATGCCCGGTACCGTTGCACTCATAGCAGGTTTTGGGTGCACTGTTTTTGGTACCAGTAGTGTTGGTTTGGCAGTCTTGGGCCAAATGCCCAAATTTCTTGCAGTTAGTGCAGGGACAGGAGCCATCATGGTGTAACCCGCATTTGGAACAGTAAGGTTTGCTCCCCTTGTAAGCCTTCGAGTCATTGGCATTGACAGTTGCAGGCTTTTTATCAGAAGTCGGATTGGATGAGTGGGGACTTACTTCCCATTTGCGTTTGTTATTTGCAGGTGGGGTTGAAGTCGAGCCACGGCGGACAGAGTTGGCCGTTAACTCATGGGCCATGCGAATGGCGCTCTGGATAGTTCCTGGTTTAGATGAAGTCACCAGATCTTGAAGTCGCTCAGGAAGTCCATCAACGTATTTCTCTATCCTCTTGTACTCAGGATCGACCATGGTTGGGCAGAGAAGTGCCAGTTGGTGAAAGCGGTTGGTGTAACCGGTGATGTCATTTCCCTGCATCTTGTGATTCCAGAATTCTATCTCCAGTTGTTTCAGTTCATCTCTTGGGCAGTACTCGCCCCTTAGCATAATCTTCAGCTCATTCCATGGAAGTTTGTAGGCATTGGCGACACTCACAGTCTGAGCGTAGGTGTTCCACCAAGTAAGAGCAGTGTCAGAAAATGTGCTGGCTGCGAACTTGACCTTGTCGTCCTCAACGCAGTTGCAGATAAGGAATACTGATTCTATCTTCTCGATCCATCGTATTAGACCGATTGCTCCTTCAGTACCTGCAAAGCTCAAGGGTTTGCAGTTTTGGAAGTCCTTGTAGGTGCAGGTTTTGGGTGGTGGTGTGTTGTTAGCCGTATCTTCGCTTCCGGGAGTGGTTGCTCGGACAGCTAAGGCTTGAGCCACACTACGGGCAATAATACCCGCAACTTCGGCTTCAGTAAGTGTGATTTGTCGTCGAGGAGGCATGTTCCTTGAAACAACAAATAAAGAACATGTAAAGGTTCGAACAAGAATTATAATTGTGATGTTCGGGTAAGAATAAAGAAATTACGCCAAAGGTTGGTACGTGGATAGTTTATCAAGAGTAGTAGAATTGTTATAATAGTAAGGATGGAATGACGAGAATCGAGTTGTCGTTTGTTTGGTGTAGGTTGAAAATGAATTTCGCAGTAGTCGAGAGAGAGTATCGTATCGGAGAAAGAGGCCTATGTATATATATATGTATCACATAACCGCCTAGTGTGTGTCTAGCACAATCAAGTAAAGTCTCGGTTTTCTCGAGGTCAGAGTCAGCTATTGCATTCCTGTTCAACATAACCCCTTTCAGAACTTACATCATCTTTATTTTATTGTACATAGTTGATCAGGCTATGTTAAATTAAACTTGTATGATGTAATTCCTGAACCAGTTATACCTAATGAGGAATACTGCCTAACGGTCATAGTCTAGGCCCACTAAATGCAACCTAGTTCACTATAACCTTAGGCTCTGATACCAATCTGTAACACCCCTAAATTTAACAGTTTACGGAAGCGATGTTTTGGGTGTTACTAATTAATAATCACAAGCACAAAGGATACAGTGAACGACTCTAAATGAGACGTTCAAAAAGTATTACATTAATACATAAGTAATTCAAAATACAAGCTCGAGTTTCGAGTAAATTCCTAGAGATTCTAATACATAACAGTAAGTACAAAAGTAATGTAATAAAATCTCCAAGCTTGTATATGCATGCGACTCGAGCTAAGTAAGCTTATCCTGCTGGGCATCCCTACTGATGCTGTGTACCTGAGAAGCATTACTAAAACGGTCAACCAAAAAGGTTGGTGAATCTCACAGGTTTGTAAGTAAGTAAATAATTTGAATACACAAGTAGTATTTGTAAATCGTAAGCCAACCAGTAAGTAACGATCGCAGGTCATGCTAATCGTTCACTTAAGTAATGATTGCAGGTCATGCTAATCATCTGTAAATGAGTGGTTGCAGGTCATGCTAACCGTTTGTACGTGAGTGGTTGCAGGTCTTGCTAACCGTAATGAGTAACGATCGTAGGTCATACAAATCGTTCACTCCGTAATGATTGCAGGTCATGCTAATCATGCGTTTCCACGAACTATCATAATAGAAACTTAACATACAGTAGATAATAGTACTCCTGTGAATGTAGTCTTACATTCATATTAAACAAGTAAGAAAATGCCACAAGCCACCATGATTGCAGGTCATGCTAATCATGCGATAACTCGGCCATTATCAGTATTATGAAAACAAGTAAGAAAATGTCCTAGGTCACCATGATTGCAGGTCATGCTAATCATGCGTTAACTCGGCCATCATTAGTTTTATGAAAACATGTAATGCATCTCACCCCTGGGTATAAAACAGTAAAATAGGGGCTGTAAGACTCACCTGAGTCTAGCAGACAATGCAGTAAGCAAGCAAAGTAGTATCCCGAACTAGCAACCCTTAGCGTCCTAATACGCATAAGGTTTAGTAAGTAAATGGAATACTTGTAAGGTATCCATGCTAGTTGTTCCCAAACTAGTAAATGTCCATTTGTTGTTTGTACGTTTGTATTTGTTTGTAAGTTGTAGTTTGTAGAAAAGTTGTACGGCCCGTTGGTATCGGCGTATAATAATAATTCCATCCATTATTATTATGTATTCTTAGTATTTGTACAGTTGTAAAGCGTACTTGTATAACTGTTTGTTTGTATTACAACGTGTAGTGTTTGCGTAAGTTCCAATGGGCTTAATCCCCAAAGGGTACGAGTGAAACCTCGTATTAGTTAGCGTGTAATCCCGCACGTAAGTAGTGTACAAGTGTAAGTTCGTTGGAGTGTAATCTCCTAAGTATTTTGAGTGTAATCTCGTGTGCGTGTGTGAGTGAAATCTCACGTTCAGTTTAGTATAGTCTTGTACGTATTCAAGTATTGTTGTATATTTCCAAAAGTATAGTATTTTCATGTATAAGTCGCATCGTATTTGATTTAATAGTTGAAAAGTGATTCCAACACTTATATAATATTTTGTTTTCTGATCTGAGCTATCTGCGACACAAGGCTTGTGTCGCAGACCACATGCGACATAAGGTCTGTGTCGTAAGGATTGGTTTCTGATTTAGTGTTTATGCGACACAATGGTTGTGTCGCAGACAAGGGTACGACACAACAATACGACATAGTCGTTGTGTCGCAATCAAGCGATAGGTAAACTTTGTCTCGCAGATGATACGACATATAGTGCGACATAAGCGTTGTGTTGCATACATTGCGACATAAAGTGCGACATAACATGCGACATAGTGTTGTGTCGCATGAAATTTTGGTCTGATGCGACACAAGAGGTCTGTTCGAAATTTAAGTTTCCGAAAATGTATTTTCCGGTTTCCGTTGGGTCTAGAACTTTTATACTAGTTTTAATATGTTATAATAAGTCCATAGTAACCATTGGTAGTCGTTTTTAAGGTTTGTGGTGTCGTTTTCTTTAAAATGACCAAAACTGACCTTTTCGTTAACGAGTTCAAAAACGAGTTTTAATTACGTATTCGGACATCATTTAGCTAGGGGAACAACATGGAAGTAAAATAAATGTAATCGGAAAAGTTTCGGGTCGCCGGAAAACTTACAAGTCGTCGTATCGCGAAACCGAAAAGATGAAGTTGTAGTTCTCGTTGCGGTGATCACTTTCCTCCAAACGAGCTAGGTGTTTTAGGGAGTTTTTGTGGTGTTTTTCTAGAGAGAGAGTGAGAACCGATTGAGAGAGAGAGAGATGAGAGTTTAGAGAGAAGATTGAGAGAGATTGGGTAAGGGTGTGTTTTGGTTATGTTTTTCATCAAAGAGGCATGGGGGTGGTGCCCCATGTCTTTGGCTGGTCCATGGTGGGGCCACATGGTGTGGTCTCACCAACTTTTCGTTCCCTCGCGTTTGCGCTCCGTGCGGTGTTCGTTTCCCGGGTCGTTTAGACTTTAAAATCATTTTATACGCGATTAAATATACGTTTAAAATACGAATATTATTCGGTAATTTAGTTGAAGCATTTTAATAAAATACTTTGTTTTGAAGTTACAAAATGTAACATTTGTTTTGTTTTGTCGGTTGGTCGAGTTTTCGGAGAGTTCGGTAACGTTTTAGTTAAAACGTATGTTTTCGTTATATTATAAACATAATATAAAATGGTAACTAAAGTAATTGAATAAATTAACATTATTTAATAATTGTTTTACCAACGTCCGTATGTTTGTACAATTGTAGTTTTATACGATTTGAACGAATCGTATACGCGTGTATATATGTATATATTCCATCCATATATATATATATATAAAGTAAGTAACGTATTTAATCCTATTTCATATTAAATACAAGTAGTAAACACGTAATTAGGTAAATTTTTAAATTTGTCCTAACTTTGGGGTTGTTAACGTATTTAATCCTATTTCATATTAAATACAAGTAGTAAACACGTAATTAGGTAAATTTTTAAATTTGTCCTAACTTTGGGGTTGTTACATTCTCCCCTTGTTAATAAAATTTCGTCCCGAAATTTGTTCGAAGTAGTAGTCGGTATCGTTTGAAAAAGTTGGTAAAGAGTATCGACCATTAGTCCACTGGACATGGTCAGTTGATAATAGTGTTAGAGTTCAAGGTCTCAACCAGTGTGAGGTGTTTGGGAGGAAAGTTTGTTTATGGAAGCAAGGTGTAATACAAGTTATATGGTCGAAATCCATATGGTCGGTTGTTTCCTAATCCTATTGGGTACTTAGGATCTAGGAAAGTACATAGAACACAAGGCAATATACATAAGTTGTGAAACAGTTCGGGTAATCCAGAAATGTGCGTACCCGGGTTGAGTAAATCACAGAGTCTCGAGTTCGGGTCATCCTCCCTAGTGTTGATTACATAAGCTCTACTCCTTGTGTGGTTGGTTCGAAGTTTCAGTTTTGGGCAATCCTTCCTGAAATGCCCGGTACCGTTGCACTCATAGCAGGTTTTGGGTGCACTGGTGTTGGTACCAGTAGTGTTGGTTTGGCAGTCTTGGGCCAAATGCCCAAATTTCTTGCAGTTAGTGCAGGGACAGGAGCCATCATGGTGTAACCCGCATTTGGAACAGTAAGGTTTGCTCCCCTTGTAAGCCTTCGAGTCATTGGCATTGACAGTTGCAGGCTTTTTATCAGAAGTCGGATTGGATGAGTGGGGACTTACTTCCCATTTGCGTTTGTTATTTGCAGGTGGGGTTGAAGTCGAGCCACGGCGGACAGAGTTGGCCGTTAACTCATGGGCCATGCGAATGGCGCTCTGGATAGTTCCTGGTTTAGATGAAGTCACCAGATCTTGAAGTCGCTCAGGAAGTCCATCAACGTATTTCTCGATCCTCTTGTACTCAGGATCGACCATGGTTGGGCAGAGAAGTGCCAGCTGGTGAAAGCGGTTGGTGTAACCGGTGATGTCATTTCCCTGCATCTTGTGATTCCAGAATTCTATCTCCAGTTGTTTCAGTTCATCTCTTGGGAAGTACTCGCCCCTCAGCATAATCTTCAGCTCATTCCATGGAAGTTTGTAGGCATTGGCGACACTCACAGTCTGAGCGTAGGTGTTCCACCAAGTAAGAGCAGTGTCAGAAAATGTGCTGGCTGCGAACTTGACCTTGTCGTCCTCAACGCAGTTGCAGATAAGGAATACTGATTCTATCTTCTCGATCCATCGTATTAGACCAATTGCTCCTTCAGTACCTGCAAAGCTCAAGGGTTTGCAGTTTTGGAAGTCCTTGTAGGTGCAGGTTTTGGGTGGTGGTGTGTTGTTAGCCGTATCTTCGCTTCCGGGAGTGGTTGCTCGGACAGCTAAGGCTTGAGCCACACTACGGGCAATAATACCCGCAACTTCGGCTTCAGTAAGTGTGATTTGTCGTCGAGGAGGCATGTTCCTTGAAACAACAAATAAAGAACATGTAAAGGTTCGAACAAGAATTATAATTGTGATGTTCGGGTAAGAATAAAGAAATTACGTCAAAGGTTGGTACGTGGATAGTTTATCAAGAGTAGTAGAATTGTTATAATAGTAAGGATGGAATGACGAGAATCGAGTTGTCGTTTGTTTGGTGTAGGTTGAAAATGAATTTCGCAGTAGTCGAGAGAGAGTATCGTATCGGAGAAAGAGGCCTATGTATATATATATATGTATCACATAACCGCCTAGTGTGTGTCTAGCACAATCAAGTAAAGTCTCGGTTTTCTCGAGGTCAGAGTCAGCTATTGCATTCCTGTTCAACATAACCCCTTTCAGAACTTACATCATCTTTATTTTATTGTACATAGTTGATCAGGCTATGTTAAATTAAACTTGTATGATGTAATTCCTGAACCAGTTATACCTAATGAGGAATACTGCCTAACGGTCATAGTCTAGGCCCACTAAATGCAACCTAGTTCACTATAACCTTAGGCTCTGATACCAATCTGTAACACCCCTAAATTTAACAGTTTGCGGAAGCGATGTTTTGGGTGTTACTAATTAATAATCACAAGCACAAAGGATACAGTGAACGACTCTAAATGAGACGTTCGAAAAGTATTACATTAATACATAAGTAATTCAAAATACAAGCTCGAGTTTCGAGTAAATTCCTAGAGATTCTAATACATAACAGTAAGTACAAAAGTAATGTAATAAAATCTCCAAGCTTGTATATGCATGCGACTCGAGCTAAGTAAGCTTATCCTGCTGGGCATCCCTACTGATGCTGTGTACCTGAGAAGCATTACTAAAACGGTCAACCAAAAAGGTTGGTGAATCTCACAGGTTTGTAAGTAAGTAAATAATTTGAATACACAAGTAGTATTTGTAAATCGTAAGCCAGCCAGTAAGTAACGATCGTAGGTCATGCTAATCGTTCACTTAAGTAATGATTGCAGGTCATGCTAATCATCTGTAAATGATTGGTTGCAGGTCATGCTAACCGTTTGTACGTGAGTGGTTGCAGGTCTTGCTAACCGTAATGAGTAACGATCGTAGGTCATACAAATCGTTCACTCCGTAATGATTGCAGGTCATGCTAATCATGCGTTTCCACGAACTATCATAATAGAAACTTAACATACAGTAGATAATAGTACTCCTGTGAATGTAGTCTTACATTCATATTAAACAAGTAAGAAAATGCCACAAGCCACCATGATTGCAGGTCATGCTAATCATGCGATAACTCGGCCATTATCAGTATTATGAAAACAAGTAAGAAAATGTCCTAGGTCACCATGATTGCAGGTCATGCTAATCATGCGTTAACTCGGCCATCATTAGTTTTATGAAAACATGTAATGCATCTCACCCCTGGGTATAAAACAGTAAAATAGGGGTTGTAAGACTCACCTGAGTCTAGCAGACAATGCAGTAAGCAAGTAAAGTAGTATCCCGAACTAGCAACCCTTAGCGTCCTAATACGCATAAGGTTTAGTAAGTAAATGGAATACTTGTAAGGTATCCATGCTAGTTGTTCCCAAACTAGTAAATGTCCATTTGTTGTTTGTACGTTTGTATTTGTTTGTAAGTTGTAGTTTGTAGAAAAGTTGTACGGCCCGTTGGTATCGGCGTATAATAATAATTCCATCCATTATTATTATGTATTCTTAGTATTTGTACAGTTGTAAAGCGTACTTGTATAACTGTTTGTTTGTATTATAACGTGTAGTGTTTGCGTAAGTTCCAATGGGCTTAATCCCCAAAGGGTACGAGTGAAACCTCGTATTAGTTAGCGTGTAATCCCGCACGTAAGTAGTGTACAAGTGTAAGTTCGTTGGAGTGTAATCTCCTAAGTATTTTGAGTGTAATCTCGTGTGCGTGTGTGAGTGAAATCTCACGTTCAATTTAGTATAGTCTTGTACGTATTCAAGTATTGTTGTATATTTCCAAAAGTATAGTATTTTCATGTATAAGTCGCATCGTATTTGATTTAATAGTTGAAAAGTGATTCCAACACTTATATAATATTTTGTTTTCTGATCTGAGCTATCTGCGACACAAGGCTTGTGTCGCAGACCACATGCGACATAAGGTCTGTGTCGTAAGGATTGGTTTATGATTTAGTGTTTATGCGACACAATGGTTGTGTCGCAGACAAGGGTACGACACAACAATACGACATAGTCGTTGTGTCGCAATCAAGCGATAGGTAAACTTTGTCTCGCAGATGATACGACATATAGTGCGACATAAGCGTTGTGTCGCATACATTGCGACATAAAGTGCGACATAACATGCGACATAGTGTTGTGTCGCATGAAATTTTGGTCTGATGCGACACAAGAGGTCTGTTCGAAATTTAAGTTTCCGAAAACGTATTTTCCGGTTTCCGTTGGGTCTAGAACTTTTATACTAGTTTTAATATGTTATAATAAGTCCATAGTAACCATTGGTAGTCGTTTTTAAGGTTTGTGGTGTCGTTTTCTTTAAAATGACCAAAACCGACCTTTTCGTTAACGAGTTCAAAAACGAGTTTTAATTACGTATTCGTACATCATTTAGCTAGGGGAACAACATGGAAGTAAAATAAATGTAATCGGAAAAGTTTCGGGTCGCCGGAAAACTTACAAGTCGTCGTATCGCGAAACCGAAAAGATGAAGTTGTAGTCCTCGTTGCGGTGATCACTTTCCTCCAAACGAGCTAGGTGTTTTAGGGAGTTTTTGTGGTGTTTTTCTAGAGAGAGAGTGAGAACCGATTGAGAGAGAGAGATGAGAGTTTAGAGAGAAGATTGAGAGAGATTGGGTAAGGGTGTGTTTTGGTTATGTTTTTCATCAAAGAGGCATGGGGGTGGTGCCCCATGTCTTTGGCCGGTCCATGGTGGGGCCACATGGTGTGGTCTCACCAACTTTTCGTTCCCTCGCGTTTGCGCTCCGTGCGGTGTTCGTTTCCCGGGTCGTTTAGACTTTAAAATCATTTTATACGCGATTAAATATACGTTTAAAATACGAATATTATTCGGTAATTTAGTTGAAGCTTTTTAATAAAATACTTTGTTTTGAAGTTATAAAATGTAACATTTGTTTTGTTTTGTCGGTTGGTCGAGTTTTCGGAGAGTTCGGTAACGTTTTAGTTAGAACGTATGTTTTCGTTATATTATAAACATAATATAAAATGGTAATTAAAGTAATTGAATAAATTAACATTATTTAATAATTGTTTTACCAACGTCCGTATGTTTATACAATTGTAGTTTTATACGATTTGAACGAATCGTATACGCGTGTATATATGTATATATTCCATCCATACATATATATATATATAAAGTAAGTAACGCATTTAATCCTATTTCATATTAAATACAAGTAGTAAACACGTAATTAGGTAATTTTTTAAATTTGTCCTAACTTTGGGGTTGTTACAGCTAGCACCTTCCTCACCTAAGTGGTGGAGATATGATTCTCGAGCAAGCCTATGACGATGGATGTTGCATGACTGGCTTATGAGCGATTTCGTTTGATTAGATTGATAGGTAACCCGAAACACTTTTGAGTGAATTGAGTGACCACCTTGTGAGATCGCCTAGTCATGTATATTCCAAGATCGCGAGAATTGAAAGCATGCATAAGAGAATCATTTTATGCCTCTGAAAGGAATACCTTACTTTCTCTTATTTCCTGGATATGTTACTTGTATATGGAGATGGTTGTTTTTGATATGGTTTGATTCACCCCAAAAATAAACTCGTGTTTCCAAAATGTTTTTCCTAAAAAGCAAGTGAGAATTTTGGGTTTTGCTTGAGGACAAGCAAAGTCTAAGTGTGGGATATAAGATGACTCGCAAAAAGTCATGTTTTTGTGTGCCATTATCTCACCATTTTAGCCCAGTTATTAATAAAAACACTTAAAATATGAACTTAAACATCACATTTCATCATAATGGCTAAAATATAGACGATGTTTCAAGAATCAGCAAAAACAACCTAAAAATGAGTAAAACAGAGCACAAACGATCATTGAATTTTATGTTCACGTATTTTAGCACAATTTGAGCTATACTTGGAATTTTGACCTCTAACTTATGTCATTTTCTTCGTTAGGAAAATACGATAGTGTGGATATAAATAACGCTCAAAACGGACATCGGATGAAGAAGTTATGCCCGAACGAAGAAACGAAGAACCGAAGGACCGAATACGGCTGGATACAGACCGTATACTGCTGGACCAGACCGTATACGGCTGGACACAGACTGTATACGGACTTTGCACAGCCGTATACGGCCCAGTTCAGCCGTATACGGTTGGTGCTCACCCGTATTCGCTCCAGTTCACCCGTATACGGTCCAGCTCAGCCGTATTGTGCGTTTGGGTGATAAAAATCTGATTTTTATTCGCCTTTGCGATACGGTTGTGCGTTTGAAGGTTTGGATACGGTCTACGGATACGGCTGTGCGAGTTCTATATATACAAGCCTCATTTCATAAATCTCCAACCAACTACACTCTATACACTTCACACACACTTTCTCTCACTACTCTCTCTCTAGATTAGGTTATAATTAGTAGTAGATTAGCGGCTAGTTAGTAGAGGGGCAATCTTGTAATATCGCTTGGTGCGTACTAGGAGTTCTGCTCGTGTAACGTGTAACAACCCGCTTACCATGACACAATATTGTCCGCTTTGCCCGCAGGCTCACGGATTTGCTCTTGGCAACCACATACTTCCCAGGATGGTCACCCATCCTGGATCTGCCCTCGCTCGAGCACGCTTAACTGCCGTGCTCTTGCAACAATCTGCCACCTGTGGTCCCAAAACGCGTTGTGTCATTTAAGCGCCTTGTTACCCTTATAAGCCCCAGCATCCCTCATGTCCATGGGCGATGTGGGATCAGCCTAGGGTGTTACAACTCACCCCCCCTTAGGGACTCATCGTCCTCGATGAGGTTTGCCCCATCATCCCGACGGCACATGAGTTGCTCTGATACCATAACTGTAACAACCCGCTTACCATGACACAATATTGTCCGCTTTGCCCGCAGGCTCACGGATTTGCTCTTGGCAACCACATACTTCCCAGGATGGTCACCCATCCTGGATCTGCCCTCGCTAGAGCACGCTTAACTGCCGTGCTCTTGCAACAATCTGCCACCTGTGGTCCCAAAACGCGTTGTGTCATTTAAGCGCCTTGTTACCCTTATAAGCCCCAGCATCCCTCATGTCCATGGGCGATGTGGGATCAGCCTAGGGTGTTACATAACGTTCAAGTTGTATTCATCTACGCTCTTATTACGGTTATATCTATCCTTTATCTATTTCATTATGATGATTGTTATTACTGTTGTCATGCTAGATTTAGGATTGGTTGCCATGATTAGCGAGTAGTGATATTGCGTGTTTGCCATGACGTAGTTAGTTGTAAATTGGTTAGAATGATGCTATGAAAATTAGTGCTTTGATTTACTTTCTATCTATGATTTTAAACCTATTAAACTATTCGCCTTTCAACCAGTAAACGTGATTACGGCCTTAATGATGGGACGTCGCGAACCCCATCAAAGGTACTTAGTGATCTGTGTCAAATATGAACATGGTCTGATTTGTTAATCGTGTAAACATCGCTTTCTAAATGAACGCTAAGTACATCGCCATCGTGGAAATACTGCTTTCTAATTCGAACGCAAAGTACACTGTGACTATGGAAATATGGTTTTCAAACTGAACATTAAGTACACTGGAGCCGTGGAAATACTGCTTTCTACTCTGAACGCAAAGTACACTGTGCCCGTGGAAATATGGTTTTCTAACTGAACGTGAATATTACACTGTTGACAAGTTAGGGATTTATTGGGACTTAAAAGTAAGGGCTGGTTTATATCATAGAAGGATAATATTATGCTTAAATACAAACTTAGTTAAGTAGTCTGGGTTAGCCTTTATGAAGCAATGTAAGGTACCGTAAGTCGGCTGATTACTCAGTATAGCGTCGACAACACCTCCGGTGTAGTTAACACGTGGAAGCCAAGGAAAAGCCGAAGTTACTAAGCCTTGTGGAATAACGGCAACTCTGTGATCAGCAGAGCTGGTACCGACTAGGTCCTTGGTTCATCAATGGAAACACCTCCGGTGGAGTACAGTGTAGTAATCACGGAAAGAGTCGTTGTTATCGGTCTATGTGAATCACGAGTCATGACTCAACACCCAGACTCACCAAACCATCGATAGAAAGTAATCAAGCACACTCTATAAACTTTGTCTTAAATGTTTTATTTAGATTAGATATTATTGTGGGGTTAAGAAAGGTCGGACATCGAGTTGGTTTGTCTCCTTATTCATGCACCCAGGGTTTCATCCCAGATAAGGGTCGCTATACCTTCACCGGTTAGTGTTGTGGGCTGGATAAACTACTCCGATCAGAATCAAGATAGCCTAGTCGCCCAGTGACATACTGATCGAGAACTCTATCAGTAGGGGGCTAGTGCTTACTCCACAGATACCTGGAATAAATAAAATACAAACCTTTAGAACACGTTTTCATACATCATACATCATTCCAATCAATAAGGCTACCGAAATCATAGCAAACACCCTCTCTTGATTATCTGCTATCTACATTTATTTTATTCCGCTTTAGTTTAAATTTTCTGCCTAAGTATAAAAAAAACAAAAACAAAACCCCAATCAAATCTTTTAAAAACCCGCTAGATTGATAAGTACGCCTGTTTCGTCCACGATCCACAATACACTGACTCAGAGAACGACCCTAGGTCATCCTTGCTGCTATACACCAATAGTAACTAGGTATACTTAGGCCCCGTAAATATAAATTATAAAACCCTCTTATCCAGCCAAGCGGGAGGCTCGCAATGACAGGAGCGATTCCTAAAATCCGACCGTTCGGCTGGCATCAAAATTCGACTGTGATGGAATTAGCCTTCATTACGCGATCCGGCTCCAATATCTTGGATCGTGTATCACAGCTGAAATTGACTTTCTCCTTCCAAACTTCAATATTTCAGCACCATTTTTCTACCAACATGTTCCCTTTAACAATGTAGCCTACAAATCAATTCCGAATGAAATAAGTATCAAAAGTTCTAAAAATAAGAATAAAAACAATGATATCGCGTAAGATATATATGTACAAAATGAGCCATATCAAACATCCCAACACTTAAACCTTGCTTGTCCTCAAGCAAAACATGTATACCAGATTTAAACCATAACCCCTCTTGCATTTCCAGAAATGGAAAACAAGTTTTTGCAAATTAATACTAACAATAATCACCTAAGTAATTATGCTAGCAACTTGTATACAATTTCAAAAACTTGAGATGATAATTTGTCAAGCCCGAATGCACGACCAAGCACCTCACAATAGGATTAGTGTATCAATCACTCACTCTCAACCTATAAACTACAAGGTAAGGGAATAAATGATATAACACTCAATCAAGCCAAGTCGTGATACACTGTTACCATAGGCTTGCAAAAGGATCAAATCTCCATCGTCTTGGCGTGAGCATCAAGTGAAATCTCAGAAAAGGTATTCTAATAATGTGGTGTATAAAGTATGGGTGAGGACGGAATGGGTGGGTTAGACTCAAGCAATTGGTGTAAAGTAGTAGTCAAAACCCATGAAAAAGTAAGGAAATGTTGCCTAATCGTTTCTTAATGTGACAGTAATAAAATTCAGGATTCTCATGCCAAATCAATTAGAATTATTCCTTACTTATACTTAACAATTCTATACTCAATAGTTAACAGCTCATAATTCACATTGATTTGCACTTTTGATTGGATTAATTGCATTCTATGACTTTCTATGAACCCTGTGTAGCGAACTTTCGGACCAGCCATCCTAGACTGGATAAAGACCTCCAGTGGCTAGGTGTAAAACACCCCTCGGGAACTACTTGTTCAGGAATTCGAAGGCCATTTAGTTGACTACAATTAACTAATCATTAACATTCAAGCTTAAACAATTAACTTCCATAAATTTCATTGTTTTCAACCTTCAATTACTTATCTTTACAACTTAGCATTTTTTAATTGATCACAACTTCAATTATAGAATTTAACATTAGAATCCTTCTTAAAAACGATTTAAGTCACATTTCAAACAAAAATCCATTAAAAATTTAAATTAGACAACATTTTGGAAAATAAATGGATCGGGAGTTGACTACACAAAAATAGGCTATATGATGTAGTGATAATGTATGTATGTGGAAGTGTCTACGGGTTTCTTAGCACTAAAAATGAGTGCTAACGACCTGGGTGGACTGGATATAAATGGGTGTAACAGAAAATAAGATCCCAAAGCAATTAAGATTTCTTGGCCGATTAAACTAAATGATCCATACGGTCCCGATAATTGGTTAGAAAGTCAAAATTGCCAGGATTAAGCTCCAATCCTAAGAATACCTCTTCATCATACGACCTCAACTATATCACATTTCTGTGATCTCACAGCGGCCTCGAAATGCATCAATAGGGCAAGTTCTAGAACAAACTACAATTACCGACACACTCATAGCAACAAACAATGTAAACACTAAAAATAAGTGTTTTTTTTCTCAATAAGGCTCAAATATCTCACAATTTAATAGTGGGGCTACAAGTGTGCTAGTCATGCAATTCACCCTATAAGGTTGCTCATACGACACATCTCTAAAAATTTAACATGCAAGAGGGAAGATTAAATTACTTACAACTAATATTTACCCTACGTTATGAAGCAACTAATCTTATGATTACAAGCAAATTCCAAGCAACCCGTCATTCCTAACCCTTTATCAAAATTTGCTAAAACCTATTGGACCCAAGATCAATAACAGACATATTAAGTGACCTATAGCCCGTTAATAGAATTCGCAAAGTTCGATTGGGCACCCTAATAGACTTTAACAAACCCAATAAAAGACAAGAACAACAATTTACTAGGAATGAGGTTCAAGTAAATTGACCTCCCACACTTAAATTGTGCATTGCCCTCAATGCACAAAACAAATATGATCATTAAATACGAAGTAAAAGGGAACGAGTACTTCCCCGGGGATAGTGGCAAAAAGTGATGAAAATGCCATAATAATGTTGTCGCTGAACTTACTGCCAGCATATGCAATTGATTCCATTCCAACAAGGCATTCTATCGAAATAAAACAACCTAGGCATAACTTATAATAATATGGATAGGATGAGATGGCAGTGTACAAAGTGTACCCAAATGCCACTCATATAAGAATTTTACGCCAATAATCCCAAATACCTAATACAAAGTCTAGATCAACACACAAAATGAAAAGTAGTTCAAACAGAATTAAATTGTTCAAACACCAACACAAAATCAACGGGAATTAATCCCCAAATAGCCAATGCCCGGATGAACCATGCTGAGAATGCTCTTGCACCTCTCCTCTTTGGTGCCTTTCAAGTGTCTCAAGCGCAGCTTGACGATTGTAGTCAGGGACATGATTGACAGCTCCAGGTTGACCCTACCTTGTGAATTGCTGATAGGGGGTGGGGTGAACGTCATCATCTTCAGTAAAGATACGCTGAGTATTGTGCCTATGCCAATCATTAAAGTAACGCTGCACCCCCCACTCGTATCTTGACTCTACATGAAAATCCTGCTGTTGAACCCGCATAGTCTCAAAGTTAGTGATGAAACCCTGAAACCAACCAGGCGCATCCTGATATTGTGAACCCGCGCCTTCGGATGGATTCTCATCCATATGCTCCGGTTGGGAAGGCTGTGATGACTGAGCCTGACTGTAATGCTTTGTAGGTCTCCAAGGAACAAACTTCTTATTTATCTTTGATACCGCTCTAGCAGCGGCGTACATCTCAAATGATAGTGGAGTTGATGTATGCGGGACCAAAGTGTACGGATGTTGTCGCGGCTTCAAATTCACACCAAAATGTTTGGCAATAAGTGTGACATAATGGCCCCCAACAAGCTTGGAAGGTTTCTTCCGACCATGATTGTAAAAATTCAGCACCTCAGCAACACAGTAAGGAATGCTCACCCGTCTCCGATTTATAATATGCTGCAGAAACCACATGTCCACGGCATTAACCTTCTCCGTGTTCTTACCCCTACACGCAATAGAATGTGCAATAAACTTCTGAAGCAACCGTAATTCCACGGTATTCAGATTACTTGAGAAATTATCCCCTGAAGAATATGGGGTGTTACTCAAACAGCTCCAAACCTCATCCATCTGCACAGATTTTTCATCCAACCAAGCTCCTTCAAAAATAAATTGCTGAAAATGGCCCGAATTCCGTTCTTCGAGAGTATAAATCTGCAAACATCTAGCCAAATCCAGTAAAGACATTACCCTAGCTTCACCCCCCAACCGAAATCCCAGCAAAGGATCAATGATCCTTTTAATATTGTACATTTCCACAGTAGAGAAAAATTCCAAACATAGCTCCTTATAAATGGGTTCCTTGATGGCAAAGAACCTCTCCAAATCATTCAAATCATAAGTGTTACCATCGGCTCTTGATTTAACAGTTTGTAACAGCGTGCCCCTGATATCATCCACGAGACCTACCTCTTCTAATGGATGCCAATCAATCTGACGTGGATACACAATCTCTTTGTCCGTAATCTTCATCAAAGTTTCATTCCACACGTTATACTTATTAGACATTCTTGATGTGAACTGAAGATGTGGATGAATGCTTGTCGGGACAAACTGGGAAATGAGAGACATGGGAGGTGCCCTGATGGATTTACTAGCCTGAGAAGTCGATTCCTTGCTTTTACCCTTCCTTTGGAGTACTCATGCTCTCTACAATTCCAAACACAAAACAACATATACGGGTGGCGAATGTGTTAGCGTTAGCAAAATCAATTAGCCATCACTCACAAAATGAGCGATCAATTGTCTAAAACACATTCCCCAACAACTTTAAACACATAATCCACTTACAAATGATCACATTCCAAACAATTAAACCAAACATTCATCATCCCAATTCAAGTGACTAGACCGCTGAGTTACTTATCAATAATCATCACAAATAGAAACTCAACTCTCCAAAGGTAACACGTAATCTAATATCAAACAATTGCTTGAACACGATAATGCTTAACATAATCTAGTCCCAAACAAGTCTCACAATCAAGATTACATGACAATCATACAATGTGATGTCGTGTAAACGGGGCTTTAGTTTTAAAATGGAAATGACCTTACTTGCTAATACAAAACTTAGGCAAGAATACCTGATCGCATAATAGTATAGTTCGGTAAGTCCGGATCGAACACGAGGAACGGATGTCGATTCGAATAAAGTGGAAATTGTTACAAAAAATTAAAGCAGTAAATAAGAAGGGGACGTTTTAGTTCCGTTCGAACAATTAACAATCAAAAATAAAATATAAATAATTAATTAAAACTTAATTAAAAAGAAATAATTAATAAAACAATTAATCAAATCGAATACTTGATTCAAATGGTGGAAGAAATGTATTCACTTAGATTACTTTCATTAGAATCCGGTTATCACTTTATCAGTTTGCTCAAACAATGGATTTTATTGCTACATAACTAATAAGATAACCCCCTTTCTGAAGTAAGTAATCTAACACAATTAAGAAAGACACAAGGTCGTTTTCAACATGCTAGTTGTTCACAAACGTTGCCCACCGAATTGTGTTCTAAATTAAACCTACGTCGTTTATGTGATTTACTTTTGCGACTTGAATCAACAAAGTCTATATAGCTAATAATAGCTATCTCGTTCATTAAAAATTATTACCGATCATGAACCCTAACCTATCAAACTCAATATGTTTAGTGATAATTACCAACCGAAATCAACAATCATCAATAATTTCATAATCAAAAGGAACTCAATCTCAATCAATTAAGAAACCACGTTAGGTAATCACTAATAATCAAATAATGACCAAGGATCATCAAATAAACACATAAACATTCATAAAATCCAATATCTTTTGCAAATCGATAATCAAACCATCATCTAAGTATCATCATCTAAGCAAATACATAAATAGTTTAGCAAATCATAACGTTACAGAAACTCAGAAATGAAAATGAAACCGAAATCATAATCAAATGAAAAGGAATAACGTATTCGAACCGAGAAACCGAAGAAATGAATGAACAATCGAAAACCCTTGATTCCTCTTGCTTTCTTCACCTTCAAAATGCTCTGGAATTAGTGTTGGAATGACTGAAAATCGGCTGGAGAAAAAGTGTGTGTGATAACCCTAAAAAATGAGATTAATTTAGGGTTTTAAGTATTCTGTCGAATTGATCCATCTGCCGGATGGATTTTCCATCCGCCGGTTGGATGTGAAAAGCCCAGCGGGCTCGGCCCGCGGTCTGGCAGCCCGGCTCACTCAATCTATCCGCCGTATTGATGTTTCATCCGGCGGATGGATGTGAAATCTCATTTTTCCTTGTGAATCGCTTCTCTTCTCTTTTCCTAGCTTCAAGACTTTACTTCTTTTCTTCAATATTAGCTCGTTTTCTAATTCTTTTCCGATTCAAGCTCCAATTAACTCCTAAATGCAAATATGAACGAAATCAGTATCTTATTCACACAAAATGCATAAGAATTCAATTAAACAAAGGGGTAATTAGTACTATAATCTAGTACATTTCGGCATTCATCAAATATCCCCCACTTGAATCCTACTTGTCCTCAAGTAGACCATTGATTAAGAACTTAAAAACTTCCAATATGAACGGCAAACAAAAATGAAAAAGGACTTACATACTACACAGCATTCCGCAAACCAAATTCTTATCTTAAAATCTATTCTTCCTTAAAGTTTAGCAATCAAGAAACTCTTTTAGGGAAACAAATTCTACTACATTATTATTAGACATAAAAGATAAATCAACCAGATTACCGATATTGTTGTCCACTTAAATAATCTTATATTTCAGAAATTGAGCTAAACTTATTATTATTCTAGCAGGCCTTACCCTTGATTCTCAATAGCAAAATACTCTCATACAACTAATGTGCCACAATTTTCCATATAATGAGCATCCAACTAAATCAATCATTTTTCAAACCAAGACATTGGTGAAAGGTTTGTACCTCAGTATAACAGAGCGACATATCTTGGCTTTAGTTTTTCAATTCATGAGTTCTTTGTACTCTTTTCTTTATATTATTTTTCTTTTATCAAATATACTGACGGAAACCAGGTCTGTACTTACGTACAACAGAGGAGACAACACCCAGTATATTCCCAAATGATGATAATTAGGATCCCAAAATTATGGATTATAACACGCTATCGTACAAGAATTAAGACTAAGATCATACCTTGCTAAAAGATCCTCTTATGACAATTCCTACTTTAAGCATTAAATTTCTTAATAGCTCAATAACTTTCAAATAGATTGCCTATCGATACATCACACAATGGACTATCTAATATTTAAAAATTTAATTCATTTCATCCTTTGAATTCCCAAAAATGTGTTACTAGATTTTCTAAGCTTTACACAGAATACAATTTTAAAAGAAAAATTTGGGCTGAAAATGACTAACATAGAATGCCCTTTAGCTTGAAATTTACCAATATTTACCATTCATATCTTAAGGACAAACATACTTATTTTCTCCCATCCCCCACTTAAAAATATGCAATGTCCTCATTGCAAAAAGAAACAATAATATAGGGAATAGAAAAGAAGTGAACAGAAACTCCCCTGAGCTATCTTCAATGAAGCCTTTCAACAACCAGCATCCTCTTCCATGAGCTTTATTAACACAAAACAAAACAAAATAAATAATTAAGAAAAACAACGGGTTGTCTCCCGAAAGCGCTTTTGTTTATCACATCGGTAAGCTCGACATTTTTCTTCATGACTTAATTAAGATTCATCTCCAAATCACGTTTGGAGTCCCTTGCATCACCATAGTACTTCTTCAAACGGCTTCCATTCACCTTGAACGTTGTACCAGAATGACCTTTCAAATCAACAGCTCCAAAAGGGTAAACCTCTTCGACTATGAAAGGTCCTGTCCAATGTGTCTTCAACTTTCCAGGAAACAAATGCAGGCGAGAACTGTATTAGAGCACCTTGTCACCTTTTTCAAAGGAATTATTTGATTTTAAACGCGAATCATGCCATTTCTTGGTACGCTCCTTATACAGCCTAGCATTATCATAAGCATTTATCCTTAACTCCTTTAACTCCTGTAACTGTGCCAATCGTTCTTTCCCTGCCGCATGATCATCGAGATTGCAGTGCTTCAGTGCCCAGTACGCCTTGTGTTCCAACTCAAATGGAAGGTGGCAAGCTTTCCCATAAACGAGTCGGTAGGGCGTAGTTCCAATGGACGTTTTAAAAGCTGCCCTTGCGGCCCATAATGCATCATCCAGTTTATTTGACTAATCTTTCGGATTTCCATCAATTGAACACTCTAAAATACGCTTCAAACCACGATTAGTCACTTCAACTTGTCCACTGGTCTATGGATGAAAAGCAGTGGAAAACTTATGATTGACTCCATACTTCTTCAAAACTCTCTCCAATTGAGCATTTGCAAAATGCATTCCACGATCACTAATCAACGCCTTAGGTGTTCCAAATCTCGAAAACAACTGTTTAAAGAACTTAATCACCACTCGCGCGTCATTAGTAGGTAATGCTTTTTCTTCCGCCCACTTCGAGACATAATCAACAACCACTATGATATACTTGTTTCCGTTGCTTAGTGGAAATGGTCCCATAAAATCTATCCCCCAAACATCGAAAATTTCGCTAACCATGATAGGGTTTTGTGGCATCTCATCTCTTTTAGAGATTCTTCCTGTAAGTCCCTAGTTCTTAGGATCGATAACTTCATTATCTGTAGTATTAAGGTGCGAAATCCCTTAATACGGTGTTATCTTACTAACAACGAATAAGTTCGTGTTTATATGATTATTAACTAATAACTTTGCCTTAAATGTATACCGTCAAAGCCTAGCCGTTAGTCTATGGTTTTCTCTGGATACTGAAATCGCAAATTACAGGTTCGTAAGCAAAAGTTCTCAAAAGTTATGTTTTTCACGGCTTGAAAAACATTAAATACCTCGTTTCAACTCGCAGCCGCTGGACCTGCGAGTTGACTCGACTCGTTCCGTAAGCCCAAGCCCAGTATGGCTTCGGCTCGCTATGCTTATTCTGCGGGTTCAGATCTCATCTCACAGCTCAACTCGCTGCGACTTGAAATCTCGACTCGCCAAACTTATTTGTTTCATTTTCAATATTCGTCTAACACTTTAACACATTTAATATATTTAACGAATATTAATAACAAAACAAATATTCATTTACAAATCTAAACCAATTGTACAAACATGATAACAATTACACCAGTCCTATTTCAAGCTAGATCTGTTGTCACAAACTATGTTTCAACGGACTCCCCCTTGACAATAGCTCTAGCGTCTTTATCTTCATATTGTCTTTGCTTTTCAAGAGTAAATCTTACTTCCTGCAAAAATCTTAAGTTTGATGCATGTTTTAACCATCCTATGATAATCTCGTGCTAAATCACCCCATTCAAAAGTAGATACGATCTTGTTCTTGTACAACATAATCAAATCTGCCTTTGACAAATTCATCAGGTGTCTGTGATCATAAACACGAAGAATCTCCTTTTCTCCATCAGGATAATCATCATCAGCTTCAATCTTAAAGGCTTCACATGTTGCAATATCTACCCCCCAATATTTCAATTTTCCTAAAATATTCTGAGGCATGGTCTTCATAGGTATTTGCTTAATACACTTGACCGCTGGATAAACCTTCTTCCCTCTTCTTCTTCCAGTTCTCTGACTTTTCTCGTTCAGTTTAATCGTTTTTCCTTTCCCTGGCTTAATCTTGGAAAAATTCATAGATAATCCCTCAGTCCTGATAATACGCTCAACATACTTAGCATAGTCATCATTACTTGGATTTATCATATATAATCTAGCCAAGTCTCGAATCTCATATCGAGGCAATGAACTAAACACTGCAAGCTTCCTCTCAAAATATTGAACCCCGTCAAACCTTTTGATCGCGAAGAGCTTCAGACAGAGTCATTGTCACACCCCGCCAAACGGTAATTACAATTACATAGAGTGGTTTGCGGAAGCTTAGTGACGTGACAGGGGTGCGAGCAGTAAAACAACCAACAGATACATACATACTCAGAGCATATGGTTATCGCAGAACGAAATAGATTAAGATGCCATTAGTTAAAGTTTTACAAAAGGTTACCACTTGAAAAGTAGTAACAGTAATAGTAGTAGTTGAAATCAGTATTTCATAAAATACATAATATCAAAGGTAGATTTCATAGGTATGACTGCAATAGTTGCAGTTATACAGAGGAAATCCAAGTGTCCCAAAAGTAGTGGCATCCTAACAAGTCCAGGGTAGTCCGTCCTGATATACATGCAGATCTTACTTACGCTGCTAATTCCCTGAAAAACATAGAGTAAATCATCAACAAAATTGTTGAGTGAATTCACAGGTTTGTATGTAGTGTAGGAAACACAAGTTAATCATTTTAGAATAACATTTCCAATCAGTTATCAGTAGGAAACACAGGTTATTTGAATATAAATAACATTTCCAAATAATAGTTGTTCACTTAGTAGGAAACACAAGTTATTTCAATAAAATAACATTTCCAAATCAGTTGTAATTGTAGTAGGAAACACAGGTTAACCTAAATAAAGATTAACATTTCCAAATCAGTGTACGTAGGAAATCACTTCCTAAACAGTAGTTTTGTGGGAATATTTAGACGGTGATCCCTTGAAAGGTGAGCTAAACCTGTCAAGTAAGGTAACCCGATCTAACCCTATAACCAAACCACGACCCGAATCTGTTGTTGTTTGCCAAGTAGGACATGTAAGTATACGCTCCCAAAACCGTAGGAGGGTCGTCACGGCGATAGTACTATCCGTATACTCAGTGGCTAGAGTCACCTAGCTAATGGTTATAGTCTGTAGCCATAAGGTCTTTTATGCACTACATCGTTCAGCCTAGATCTGTACCAAGATTCGTTGCCTAAATTCCCAAAATAGTTATGAAAACCTTTCATAAAACACAGTTCAAATAGTTGTGTGAAATACCCTTTCACAAACAGTTCAAGTATGAAGTACCCCTTCATAAACAGTTCAAGCAAATACATACCGTATTTAATCAATCATAGCATGAAATCGCATTTCATCAATAGTTAAGTAAATACATCAAGTATTTAAACAGTTGTCGCATGCAATTATACATACGATTTCTATGTTTTCCACCCTGAGGTTTTAAAACATTAAAACATTGAAAAGGGGTTTGTGAACTCACTGTGAGTGCTCGGATGTGAATGCTAGCGAGATATGATAATGTAGCCCAAACGTAGTCAACCTATACACAATATTGTATTAACCATAAGTACATAGTTTTCTTACGTTAATAATTCATTTGTTTGAAGAAACTATCAATTTCTTAAGTTTGTGTATGCCGTTGATGATGGTTGTTGAAAATAATTCATATTTTCCCAAATTATGTTTGTTTGTCGAATTATTCGATGTGTGTAAGTATATATACATACATATACTTATATAGTTGAATATATATATCCTCGTAGATATACATATTATTGTCCGTAGTCTCGTTCACATATATATATTTATATCATATATATAAATAGTTTGTAGTTTAGGTTTTCAAAAACACAAGTCTCACTTGTTACAATGAAATTTCCGTTTTGTCTCAATGTATATGTCATACACTTTTCATAAGTCCGTATACATAAATAAATCGTTACCTTTCATTAGTCATATTTATTTCCGTTCATAAAATAAATATCGTCAAGTTTCCAAAATAATTGTATACATTTAATTAAATCATTGTTAATGATTTTGAATCGAGTTTTAACGATTATAATAACCGTATAAAGTTTTGTCGTATATATATATATATATATATATATATATATATATATATATATATATATATATATATACACACACATAAACGTTTGTAAGCCATGTTAAACATATATATTTATCGTACTCGTTCCAATACTCGTTGTGTTTTGTGGTTAATCCGAAAGTGTCGTTTTGTATATATATATATATATATATATATATATATATATATATATATATATATATATATATAGACATATATATAATGTTAATGTTTTCAGATTTAGCTATGTTGCACCGTTTTGGCCATAACTCTCTCATACGGACTCGGATTTGGGCGATCAAGCTGGCGAAACGATCGAGACTCAGAGGGCTACAACAAGAAGTACGCTCCGTGTTCTTTAGTATGCACCGCGTACTATTCATTTTGCAAAGAACGCACCGTGTCCATAAGGACGCACCGTGTACTATATATATATGCAAAGTACGCAACGCGTACTACCTATACGCGCCGTGTACTATGAGTTTGCGATGTACACGCCGCGTGGTACATGGACACACCACGTGGATCATAAGTTTGCAAAGGACGCGCCGCGTAGTCTTAGGACACGCCGCGTCCTCGTGTTTCAGTCCGACCATATTCAACCAAACGCGAGTTTTGGGTTTTTAATCCTTGAAATCTTGTTCCCATACGTTTATAACAAGTGAATACAACCTTTTTATAGTACCATTACTCATTTTACTTGACAAATTTTGGATTTCAAAGTTTGGTTTTTATAAAACCCATTTCGTGTTCATCAACCAAATCATCAATCTTTATGTGTTATTCGTTTAGATTATGATGTATATACGATTTATATAACGAAATACAAGTAAAGAAATCAAAGAGGAAGATGTTTCCTTACAAATGAAATGTTGGTGATGATGAAGAAGAAGTAGGCGATGATGGTGAAGATGATAAGTTATTATTATTGTTATTAAATTGTTTCTGCCTCCTGCTGGTTCTGGTTTGTGTTTTTACTTAGTAAGGTGGAGAAAGAAAATATGATGATGAAGGTATGTGCGTGAGTGATCAGGAAGAAAAAGGAGGGAGTAAATAAATCAAACGAGTATGGGAGTGATACAGTGGCATGTCTCTGCATTATTGGTGTTGGGTGCCCATTTTTGGTACCACAATTTCGAGTACGGGTATAATTGTAGCAATATAAAATAAAACATTTTATATTTTTATTTTGTAGATGCTTCCCTGGTTCATAATATATTTTCAGAATAATGAGGTTATCATTATTTTTGATAGTTGTACATTTTTGTACATTTTACTGCGCGCGTCCAAATAAGCGCCAAATTTCAGTTGAGTTTTGATTTCATATTTTGAGGTAATGTTCTAAATACTTTAAAACATACCAGAAAAATAAATAAAAATATTTAAACAAACGTATAATCGTTTTTGTTTAGTTCCAGTTTCTAACTGTTTACGCAATATTTTTAAATAAAAATATTTAAAAATATATTCGAGTTCATTTCAGAACTTTTGTATCATCAACGATTGTATTTGTTTTTGTCGTGTTCACACCGATAGTTCTGTACGTAATTATAAATAATTACGAAATACGTAGTACCTTTTGTTCAAAAGTTTTGGGCTCGCTAGACTCATATCACATCATAGGTTTAGTTTAAAAAAATCGCAGGGAATTAGCGTAAGAAATGCATGTAATTAAGTATATTTATATACCTAATTTGGAGGAGTGTCACATTCTCCCCCCGTTAGTGAAATCTCGTCCCGAGATTTAAGTCGAGCCGTGAGTCTCGGTCACGCTCTTAAATAGGTTGGGGTATTTCTTTCGTATTTCATCCTCTCGTTCCCTGGTAAACTCTAGGCCATGTTTCGAGTTCCAACGAACTTTAACCAGTTTGATTCGTTTGTGTCGAAGTTTCTGCGTTTTAAAATCCACAACTTCAACAGGTTCCTCCACAAAGTTAAGTTTTGAGTCAATGAAGACTTCGTCAGGAGGAATGATAAGCGTTTCATCATAAAGACACTTTTTGAGGTTGCTAACGTGGAAAGTATCGTGTATGCTACTAAGCTCTTGCGGTAGTTTGAGCTTGTATGCGACAGGACCAACCCTAGCCAGAATTTCAAATGGTCCGATGTATCGTGGGTTCAGCTTTCCTCGTTTGCCAAATCGTGCTACCCCCTTCCAGGGCGATACTTTGAGTAGGACCTTGTCTCCTACTTGAAACTCAAGAGGTTTACGACGATTATCAGCATAGCTCTTTTGTCGGTCTCGTGCCGCTTTCAGTCGGCTCAGTACTTGAGTTATCTTGTCAGTGGTTTCCTGGACAAGTTCGGGTCCAGATAGTTGTCTGTCGTCCAACTCTGCCCAACAGAGTGGTGATCGGCACTTGCGTCCATATAACGCCTCAAAATGTGCCATCTGTATACTCGTGTGATAACTATTGTTATACGAAAATTCAGCTAGAGGTAGGTGGGTATCCCAGTTACCTCCAAAGTCTATCACACATGCTCGCAACAAGTCTTCGAGCATCTGTATAGTTCGCTCACTTTGGCCGTCAGTCTGCGGGTGGTAGGCAGTACTCATATCGAGTCGAGTACCCAGAGCCTGTTGTAATGTTTGCCAAAAGCGAGAAGTGAATCGTGCATCTCTATCGGAGATGATGGATAGTGGCACTCCATGCCGAGTAACAATCTCTTTCACATAGATTCTCGCTAGTTTCTCCATTTGATCCTTTTCCCTAATAGCAAGAAAGTGGGCTGATTTCATCAATCGATCGACAATCACCCATCTGGCGTCTGCTCCTGACGTTGTTTTAGGTAACTTCGTAATGAAGTCCATTGTTATTTGTTCCCATTTCCATTTGGGCAGTTCAGGTTGTTGCAAAAGCCCAGACGGCTTTTGGTATTCAACTTTGACCTTTAAGCAAGTCAAGCATTTGCTAACATAGGTGGCAATGTCACGTTTCATCCCAGGCCACCAGTAGAAACTTTTCAAGTCATGGTACATCTTGTCTGCACCAGGATGTATTGAGTAGTTGGACTTATGAGCCTCGTCCAAAATCAGTTTGCGCAACTCATCTACGCATGGTACCCAAATTCGGTTCATGAAGTACAACACTCCATTGTCCTTTTTGTTTTTCCATCCCTTTCAAGGATTCATCCTTAAGGCGTTCGGAAGTGAAAGCAAGTTCTTGAGCTTCACGAATTTGAGTAATGAGATTAGAGTGGATTGTCAATCCCAAGGCTCGAACTCTTCGCACTAGTACAAATTTGGGCTTTCGTCACACATGGTCTATTTGAAACGGTCACACATTCCAATATTTATGTGACCAAAGGGCCAAAAAAAATCTGGACGTTATTATTTAGCCACACATGAACTCCAATCGTGTGACCATTCTGAAGCGTATTTGCCACACCTTCGAACATCTATGTGGCTAAAGGGAACTGGATTTTTTTTGCATTTCATTTAGTCACACATGAAGTTGGAACGCGTGACAAATCTTGTCACACACTTGAACACTGTGACCAAACGCCACTATATGGTCACATAGAGTAATTGTTTATGTGACTAAAGCATAGAGTCGATTTTATCACACATGATTAAAGTGTAGCCAAAGCCAGGTACATATGGTCACATAAGTTATTATGTGACCATATGTTTATTGTCTGTTAGAATGGCAAAAGGTAATGTCTTTAGTCACACTAATTTCTAGCCCGATCATGTGACTATATGGCATTAGAATAGCCACACCATATCACAAATGTGTATCGAAAGGATGTTTATGGCCACATGTTAGGTGATTATATGTGACCAATATATTCACAACAGTCACGTTTTTAGATATTCATGTGACTATTTTTTAAAGCGAAAATGGGCAAAAACGATTATCATTAAATTTGATATTAGTCACATTGAGTGCTGTTTGTGTGGCTATATCATGAGACCTTATTGGTCACATGGAGTAATGGTTTGTGTGACTATTGCATAGAGTCGATTTTGTCACACATGATTTAAGTGTAGCCGAAGCCAGGTACATATGGTCACATAAGTTATTATGTGTGTCTAAAATTTAGTGTGTGTTAGAAACTTAGAATGGCAAAACGTAATGTGTATAGTCACCCTAATTTCTAGCCCGATCATGTGACTATAAGGCATGGTAATAGCCACACCATATCACAAATGTGTATCCAAAAGGATGTTTATGGCCACATTTTGGGTGATTATATGTGACCAATGTATTCACAACAGTCACGTTGTTAAATATTCTTGTGACTATATTTTAAGGCTAAAATGGGCAAAAACGATTATCATTAAATTTGATATTAGTCACATTCAGTGTTGTTTGTGTGGCTAAATCATGAGACCCTATTGGTCACATGGAGGAATTGTTTATGTGACTAAAGTATAGAGTCGATTTTGTCACACATGATTTAAGTGTAGCCAAAGTCATGTACATATGGTCACACAAGTTATTATGTGTGTCTAAAGTTTAGTGTGTGTTAGAAACTCAGAATGGCAAAACGTAATGTGTATAGTCACCCTAATTTCTAGCCCGATCATGTGACTATATGACATGGTAATAGCCACACCATATCACAAATGTGTATCAAATAGGATGTTTATGGCCACATTTTGGGTGATTATATGTGTCAAATGTATTCACAACAGTCACGTTGTTAAATATTCTTGTGACTATTTTTTAAAGCTAAAATGGGCAAAAACGATTATCATTAAATTTGATATTAGTCACATTCAGTGCTGTTTGTGTGGCTAAATCTAACGTATATTGTTATATTAAAAAGCATTGGAATTCTAACAGATATAACATTTAGCTGCATTGGTTAACGTGTTTCTTTAGGTGTATTGGCTGGGACCCAAGTTCGAACCCCACTCTCATAATGTTTTTTTAATATAAATGTCATTTTGACCAAATGGTTTAATGTACGCAAGCAGACTTAGTGGTATGATCAAATTAAATGGTTATTGTAATATGCTTGTGATTAGTTATTGGTTACATAAAATTGTTGTTATATATGACATTTATCCGTAAGTATTTATGTTGTAATTTACAAAGTGAATGCATGTTCTAAAAAAAATGGGAGTCATAGAAATTAAGATACAAGTAATCATTCTATAAAATAATCAAAAGGTAATTTACAAGGTTACTGTACTACAATTAATATAGCTAGTGTTCCAGCATTACATATATATATATGTTGATCACTTGGACTTTGGTATAACAATACCCAAACTCTAGTTGGTTCGAAAGTAATCATCTCGTGATTCATTACCCAAGTCACGTTTATCCACACGTGGCAATATGTTATCATTGTGCGGGTGAATGACCGTGCTAAATTCCTCATCGATTTCATCATATGTATCTCTGTAATTCTTGGGAGGTGCTTTCAGGACAATAGATAAATTCCTAGTTAGCTGGTCTTTCACATAAAACACTTGTCGTGCTTGTGAGGCTAACACGAATGGATCAACCTTGTGGCCTATATTATTCAGGTCAACCAATGTATAACCAAGATTAGTATCGCGTTGGACCGCGCCATCTTTACGGTTAACCCAATCACATTTGAAAAGAGGAAGTTGCCTGAAGCGGTAATCAAGTACCCATATCTCTTGCAAAACCCCATAATAAAATGTGCGTCTAGTGGTTGCAACTTCTTTGGATATGTGAATATCTTCTGTCTCAACACTAACCCCACTGTTTTGGTAAACTCTGCCATCACTACATTTAGTACGAAATGTATACCCATTGATGTTATATGTAGTGTATTTCACTACGCTGGCTCGTGGTCCATATGAAATCCACCTTACGGCTTCGGATACACTGTCTTTGGAGATCGCTAACTCTCTCTCAACCTGCAGAATCTCATTACAAGTATATATATATATATATATATATATATGTGAGCTTGAAATTGAACGAATTAATTAACAAAACACAAATAGTGATAGAAAAAAAGAATTGTCCAGCTTTTAGTTTGACTTTATTCTTCAACTCTGACAGTACTAACAGGCTTAATAGTAGTAACTTTGGTTAATGAAACTGCAGTTAATTAAGTCGATCTCCAATTGGTAAAAACTGGACAATTGTAAGGAGTAAATAATATACGATCAAATAACAATTACCTCTTCGCGTAACCACTTAGCAAAAGATTTAACGTGCTCATTCTGCAGCCATGCTTTTCGTTTACCCGGGTTTTGTGTTACCAAAACCTCCTTGTGTCGCCTGAAACAAGGTATTTTGTTATTATATTTGATAGAACATTAATTAAAGTAGACATGTGTTAGTAATTAATACTTACTCGATATACGGGACAATCTCATCTGTATTCAGTATTACATACAAATGTGCTTTCTGAAAGAGTTCTGCAGATACTTCACTTGATTTGCCAGCCGACAGTGGCTTTCCGTCCTCGTTTTCATCAGTTTCATGTGCATCATTTGGGATACCAATAGTTTTCATGGATTTTTGATATTCTCCGAAAAACTCTATTGTTTCTTCGCACATGTCCCTTAATAACCTTCATACATCGTTCGAAGGGATACATCCACCGAAAGTATACAGGACCACATAATTTTACCTCCCTAATTAGGTGCACAGTCAAATGGACCATAATATCAAAAAAAGAAGGAGGAAAGAACTTTTCGAGTAGGCACAGTGTGACACAAAGTTCTTCTTGCATCTTATCTAGTTCCTCTAATATGATCTCTTTGCTACATATAGATTTAAAGAGAAAACAAAACCTGATAATAGCCTTGCGTGTAGGTTCGTCCATTATCGAACGTATTGCAATGGGCAAAAACTCCTGCATTAGCATGTGATAGTCATGTGATTTAAGGCCGATGAGCTTCCTATCTGTTAGGTTGACTAAACTAGAGAAATTTGAACAATATCCTTGCGGTACCCTCATGTTGTAAAACGTCTGACAAAAGATGTCCTTTTCGGCATTCGTTAACGTGTAACCTGCTGGTGGTATTACTGTTATTTCTCGGTCGTCTTTCCTAACAAACAACTCTGGTTTGTCTATTCCCAACTCTTTAAGATCCAATCGAGCATTCTCTCCATCTTTCGTCTCTCCCGGCACATTTAGCAAAGTCCCGACTAGACTCTCAGCAACATTATTTTCTATATGCATGAAATCGATACAATGTTGAACTTCATTGTGCCTCCAATACTTTAGCTTTCGATACCAGATGTTGAATTTCTTCCAATACGCACCATTCTGTTCATTTGATTTGCTTGAAGTACCATCCTCTTTTCCTGATCTTTTCCTCTTCTCCTTTTGGATCTTCCCACCTCTGCCTCTGGCATCTTCTTGGTTTGCTTGTTTTACGCGTCCCCACTTATTTTCAATATGTTTTACCTCGTTGTATATTTGTTCACCGGTCATTGGAATTGGAGCCGTGCCAAATTCTTGATTTCCATTAAACGCCTTCTTTTGCTTTCTGAACGCATGGTTATATGGTAGATATCTTCTGTGACCTACATTGTAACACCCCCAAATTGGATGATTTGCGGAAGGTTGATTTGGGTGTTACTAATCAATAACAAAGCACAAGATATATAGTAAACGACTCTATATGCGTCGTTTTTAACAAAATATATTGATAATAGAAATGTTTACAACATTTAAAGCTTTACATAGCTCGAGTTTAAATAAAAGGAGATTTCAGTACATAAGTACTTGTACAAAATATACTAATGCAAGAAAATCTCAATCGTCTGTATGCTGACTCGAGCTAAAGTCCTGAAGCAGAAACATCCTACTGCTTGGTACCTGCGATATATGCTAAAAGGTCAGCTAAAAAGCTGGTGAGCTCACAGGTTTGAAATCAGTTAATATAGTATGAACCGCAAGATTTAAATAATGAATTGCATCCAGCAATTTAATAATGAATTGCATCCAGCAATTAAATGATAGTCATCGTGTATACAGCCATGAGCACATAGTTGAGCTTAACTCGAGGGCCGGGTCCCCTATAGAGAATTCCGGGCGAGGTGCCTCCACGAATGCCTAATCCACATTCGTCTTCCCAAATATTAGTACGTCCGTTTACCCGGTTAGTGCTTGCTAATCCGGACGAGGTGGGTCAATCCTATATGGTACCATATACTAATATTCACGCTACAACGTATTAACAACTATGCTGACGGAGGACTTTAAAATGATTAGTTTCGAAAAACTCATGTAGTATATGAAAAGTTGGTACTTGCGTTCACATGTTAAAAGTTGAGCAATATATCACACCCCTGAGTAAAACAGTAAAAGAGGGGCTATGAGACTCACCTGAGTCTTGTGAGTTTAACTTAATAAACTTGAGTTGATTAGCCGAGTATGAAGTCCAAAGATTTGTAACCTGAGGGTGTCCACGACACGCGATGGTTATAATCATGATTGGGTATCTCAAAAGATCACCCTTGTAGTTGTTACATAACTATATATATGTCCAAATTACTACGGTTTGGTTGATTTGTTAAGTGTTTGAAAATAGGTACGGCCCGTTGGTGACGGATTTGTAATAATAATCTCAACTATTATTATTTTGATTTCGTGGAGTTTTACTTGAAAAATGTGTTTTGATTGTGTTTTAGAAGCCGTTACGGAATCTAAGTACGGGGGTCCGGGGGTAGCGCCCCTGGTAGCGGGGTCCAAGGGGCGGCAGCCCCTGGCGGGGTCCAAGGGGCAGAGCCCCTGGCTGGGGTCGAGCTGCCAGGTCAGCTTGGAAAATTTTTATTTCTACTATATTGCTTTGAAGAAAAACGCATCTGGGATCTGAATTCGGGTAAAATCGAGTGATAAATTTCGAGTCTCGACACTTAGTAAAATCTGAGTTTTCTGTGTTTTGCGACACAATATGCGACACAAGGGTAGTTATGCGACACAAGGGTTGTGTCGCATAGGAATGCGACACAATGTCTATGCGACACAATGGTTGTGTCGCATAGATGCGAGATGCTGATTCAACAGCGACATAGTGATTGTGTCGTATGAAAATACGACATAGAATACGACATAGTGGTTGTGTCGCAAAACTTACGACACAAATTCTTTGGTACGACACAAGGTGCGACATAGTAGGTTTTATACGACATAACATGGGAAATACGACACAACATGCGACACAAGGATTGTGTCGTATGGAAGAACATCAGCCCAGAAAGTCCGGCTGTTTAGATTTTTCCGGCCAAAAACCCATTTCAAATCCGTTTTTAAGCTGTGAATATCATGTTCTATACTTAGTAATGGACATAAACAAGTTATAATAACAATTACAAGTGAAAAATACTAAGAATCGAGAGATTTCGGGATTTTGTCGGAAACTTACAAATTGCCGAAATGAAAATCCGGAAAGATAGCGTTGTAGATCGTCGCGAGGTGGTCGTGAATCTCTAAAAATATTGATGATTCGAGCGTGTATAATGGTGTTATTTGCGGTTTTAGTGATTTGTGGTATTTTGGTGGTTTTGGAGTAAATAAGAGAAGAGAGAGAGAAAGATAAAAAGAAATGAGAGAAATGAAAGGGAAATGGGAGGTTATCCTCCCATTTTTCAGTCTCCGACTCGCGATCCGCGTGGTGTTCGTTTTCTCCGTCATTTAACGTTTTATAATTTATCTTACATATTAATTGGTAAGTTTTAAGATACAAATTATTACGCGATATTTTATTTAAATATTTTACAAATCGATTTATATTTGAGTTATAAAAAGTAAGTTTGTTTATTTAGTTTGCGCGTTTTAATATTTTAAATCGTGTAAGTTCTGTTTGTACGATACGAATGAATACGAAATATTATCACAATAATATTTTTGACATAAAAGCGTTATTTAATAAAGTTGGTCACCAACGTCCGTATTAAATTGAATCGAAATACATTCGATTTAAATTGCGTACGATTGAACCAAATCGCATTTTCGTATATATTCAACAATATATATAATTCGATACATTAATTAGCCTAACACAGAACTAATTGCATGTATTAACGTATGATTAGGCACTAATTACTAGTCCTAATTTGGCGGGTGTTATATACATAGCTCTGCTTGGATGACGCAGGAAGTCTAATACAATATGTATCTTTCCCACATACCACACAACCTTTGTATCCACTGGTTGGGCAGCCACATAAAGTACCAAGTGAAGGTAATCATTTATTGTCCATAACACCACCGCACGTAGACTAAATATTTGCTTTGTGGAAGCATCATATGTGTCGACCCCTGTCTCGAATAAGAGTTGCAGATCATCAACCAACGGTTCTAAAAAAACATCGATATCATTTCCCGGGTATCCCGATATCAATACAGATAGCATGATAAACTTTCTTTTCATACACAACCATGGAGGAAGGTTGTAGATGACAGATAAAACTGGCCACACACTGTGATGCCTATTTCCTTTGTTGACATCAACACCATCAGCAGATATTCCTAGCCTTAGATTCCTTGGATCATTTGCAATTTCGGGGAATTCATTATCTATGGTTCGCCATGCCTGTGAATCCGCCGGGTGACGTAACACACCATCTGTTTTCCTCCTTGTCGCGTGCCATCTTAATTCTTCTGAAATACTTGTTATCTTAAAGAGACGTTGCAGCCTTGGTATTATTGGAAAGTACCACATTATGTATGCTGGGATCTTCTCATACACTTTTTTTGTCTTCTTATCCACCTTCCATCTTGATGTCCCACAGGTACGACACACGGTCAATTCCTTGTCCTCTTTCCAGTAAAGAAGGCAATTGTTGATACATACATCTATCTTTTTGTATCCTGAACCCTGCAATTTGAAAATTTTCTTTGCCTGATAAGTGTTTTCCGGCAATTCGTTACCATCAAGTAGCATCTTTTTTAACAATCCTAGCAGTTCAGTAAAGAATTGATCAGAACAGCCATACTTACTATTTAAGTTGAGTAGGTGAACTATGGCTGACAACTTTGTGAAGTCAGGACACCCACTGTAAAGTGGCTTCTCTGCATCTGATAGCAGTTCTAGAAGCTTGGCATGGTCATCCGGATCCTCATCATCAAAATTATCTTTTGTAGCATTAACCATTTCCACTGTTTCACTCGCATGTGTTGGGAGTTCTGCATCAAAATCCATATGGTTGTCACCATATTCTGTTGTAACAATTGGCTCATCCTTCTCTCCATGATAAGTCCATTGTGTGTAGCTTTGATCAATGCCATTGCTGAATAAATGGAAATGCACTTCCTCCGTTTTACAAACTACATGGTTTAAACATTTGGTACATGGACATGGGATTAGAAGATGTGGATTATTACCCTGTGGGTCGATGTTACTCATCTTCTTCAAGTTGTTTACTGCATAATCAATAAATGCTTCTACTCCATCTCTATAAATTCTGCCCAGCCTGTTTGTTCCCATCCAAGACTTGTCCATTACTTAGGGTTTGAAAAATCCAATTAGGTGTGTCGGCGTGTTATGTACTGTAATTGATTAGGGTATGAAATATGTTAGGTATAGTAGCGCCTTGATTAATGCAATTAGGGGATCTTAGTTGAAGAGTGCCAAAAAGTGATTGAGGATCTCAAACACAGGCTTGCTGTACTCAAAGCTTTGCTGGTTAAGACCACTTTCAACAAGGGGGAGAATAATGATGATGATGAAGTCAGACATGATGCAAGCAATGATGGAAAAGTGGTGCGGAATGATGATATGGCTGAGGAGACTGCAAAGGCACCTGATGCAGAGGCTGAGGGGGAGTCAAAGGTTAGAACAGAGCCTAAGATGACAATGGGAAGAAAGAAAGCAATACCATATGCAAGTGCTAAAGCTAGAAGATTTGAAGAACTTAAAAGGGCCAAGTCATGTGGTCCCACTGCTAGTTTAAGAGTCACTCCCACTGCTACTGCAAAATCAACACCAGCCACTGCTAGTTGTATTCAAAGTACAGCTAGCAGTAAACCTACCACTGTTATACCAATTGATAGGAACAGAAAGAAGGATGCTGAAAAAAAAGAAGCTAAAAGGAAAGCTAAGAAACCAACAAGAGGTGAATTGAAAAATCAATTGGTTTGCAAGTTAAGAGGAGATACATATCCTACAGTGCAGTTGAGGAGAATGACATTAGAGCAATTGCAGGAATTATGGGATAACAATCCAATTGTTAATCCTGAGGCAAGAGAAAGAATTGAAAAGAAAAGGAGAGAGGATGAAGAGATACAGAGAAGGCTGAAATTAAGGTATCAACAGATTGATGAGGAGCTTGAACAAAAGAAAATCGAAGCCCAAAAGGCTGAAGAGTTGAGATTAAATGTTGCAAGTCATAGAAGGTCATTTCAAATGATTCAAGACTCTGATGATCAGATATATGATTTGGATAGAGATGAAGAAATCTTAGAAGAGATGATGGTTGAAAAGAGAGATAAGAATGAAAATACAAATCTTAATGATGAAGATCTCTCAGATATTGTTGAATGGTAAGGAATTTTCATAGAGTCAAACACTGTGTCTTATGAACTCAGAATTAAAAGAAGAAATGGAGATGTGAGTTTTCATAAGTCTATGGTTGATATTTTGAGAAAAGTAAAGAAAATGGATGTGTATGATATGTATAGAGTTGGAATGGAAAAGGATATGAAGCTTGTGAATATTCATATTGAAAGACACGTATGGGAATGGTTAAGAATGATGTTTGAACCAGAACAGTATGGTGAACTTTTTTTGGGTAGTGAAGCTGTTAGTGATTGGAGACATTTTGCTAGAGCAGGAGTTCATTGCATACGACTGAGTAATGGTAAATACATCTATATGTTGGAAGAAAGAGATTATGTTCTGAGCCAATCATGAATCAGTACAACAAGAGGGTAGAATCAAGCAAGAAAGGGTCCCAATCTTCTAAAGAATCTGAAGCTGAATGAAGAAACTTAATGCAATTCCAGATTGATTAACTTTAGGGGGAGATTGTTGGGATCTGAGCTGAGTTGGCCAAGTGTGGAAGCGCTTTCCACTGTTCGTGTTGAAGAGTGCCACTGCTAGAGGAAGTGAAGACTAGCTACTGCTAGTGTAATTGTATGATAGCCACTGTTAGAAATATACTTGGTGAATATTGTGATAAGTATATTGTAGCCACTGTTAGTGGAAAGCATGGCGTAGCCACTGTTAATGTAATTAATGATATATGATTATATGGCACTATGCGGAAAACGAATTCGATTAACCATAAGGATTCATCATTTTGAACACTTTTATAAACTTTATTTATCATTAAACACATTTTATAAACTTTGGTAATTCTTGAACACATTGCCTATAGTTATGGTTGATTAACGTACAATTTTTTATCCTTCACTAAATTAAAATTTTTATGAAAGTTTAAATCCCTTGTTGTCTATTAACTTTTTCGATAAAAAGTTTTATCGTTTCATTTTTTACGTCTTTAATAGATTCTTCGTACTAAACCAAATGAATTTGATTGAACAGATTCTACGTCTTTAACAGATTTACGTCTTTAACAGATTTACGTCTTTATGTGACTTTAGCCTAAGTTTAATAGTGAAATGTATGATATATGGCACTACCGGTATCACACATGAGGGTATTTTTGTAAAATTCCCTTCCTACCCACCTTTTTAATCCCCTTTCTTCCCCATTCCTTTACATCGTCCACTTGCTATTTCCCTCCATTACCATCCTCATTTTATTCCCGCTCATTTTTCTCCCTGTAACATGGCGTCATCATCATCTTCTCAAAATCAAGCTTTGGAACCACAATTTTATTACTGCCATTGCGGAGCCAAGATGTATGTTCGCACATCATGGACTGAGATCAACCCGGCACGCAGATTCGTAAAATGCCCAGATGTTAGTTTTAACCTTATTTTTTTTATTGTTGTTGGTATCTGAAATTGATGATGCTATTAGGTTAAATATTGACTCAAAAATGCTTTTATTTTGTTATTTTGTTGTGATTTAGGTTAAAACCCATTTTTGTACAAGATATCGCTTTCTTGATTCGGAGTTTCCAGAGTATTACAGGAAAATTATGTATCAATTAAGAATGGAATGCAAAAACAAGTCCATCAGGAATGAAACGGAAGAAGATTCAGACTCAAAGATGGTGTTGATGAAGATGGTTGAAGAGTTGACTCCCATGAAGTCAAAATTGAAGATGTTTGACCAAGTGTTTGCACTTTTAATTGGTGTTGTAGTGATGTTGTGTGTAGTTATACTTGTTCTTGTTATGAACTAAGTTTCTTTAAATGGTGTGATTAATGGTTCTTTTAAGTAGCTATATGTATCATGTTTGGTGGGTGTATGGTAAATAAATTATTATATAAATGTAACCTCAACTAATAATAAATAAATTAATCAAAGCAGAATGAACAAAAAACCATTTGTGAAATATTATATGCAAATAATAACATTGATACAAATAATCACATACGCCAATAGTGAAATATTAGATATACGATATACGGCAGTAGTTGCGGTATCACACACGCCACTATTGAACTTAATTAGGGTGTTATGTAATTCGTCATTTCGGCATATGTATGCATGTGACATTGCCCTAAGGTTAATAGTCAAATGTACGATATACGGCAGTAGTTGCGGTATCACACACGCCACTATTGAACTTAATTAGGGTGTTATGTAATTCGTCATTTCGGCATATGTATGCATGTGACATTGCCCTAAGGTTAATAGTCAAATGTACGATATACGATAGTAGTTGCGGTATCACACACGGCACTATTGAACTTAGGGTGTTATGTAATTCGTCATTTCGGCATATGTATGCATGTGACATTGCCCTAAGGTTAATAGTCAAACGTACGATATACGGCAGTAGTTGCGGTATCACACACGCCACTATTGAACATAGGGTGTTATGTAATTCGTCATTTCGGCATATGTATGCATGTGACATTGCCCTAAGGTTAATAGTCAAATGTACGATATACGGCAGTAGTTGCGGTATCACACACGCCACTATTGAACTTAGGGTGTTATGTAATTCGTCATTTCGGCATATGTATGCAAGTGACATTGCCCTAAGGTTAATAGTCAAGTGTACGATATACGGCAGTAGTTGCGTTATCACACACGCCACTATTGAACTTAGGGTGTTATGTAATTCGTCATTTCGGCATATGTATGCATGTGTCATTGCCCTAAGGTCAATAGTCAAATGTACGATATACGGCTGTAGTTGCGGTATCACACACGCCGCTATTGAACTTAGAGTGTTATGTAATTCGTCATTTCGGCATATGTATGCATGTGACATTGCCCTAAGGTTAATAGTCAAATGTATGATATACGGCAGTAGTTGCGGTATCACACACGCCACTATTGAACTTAGGGTGTTATGTAATTCGTCATTTCGGCATATGTATGCATGTGAAATTGCCCTAAGGTTAATAGTCAAATGTATGATATACGGCAGTAGTTGCGGTATCACACACGCCACTATTGAACTTAGGGTGTTATGTAATTCGTCATTTCGGCATATGTATGCAAGTGACATTGCCCTAAGGATAATAGTCAAGTGTACGATATACGGCAGTAGTTGCGTTATCACACACGCCACTATTGAACTTAGGGTGTTATGTAATTCGTCATTTCGGCATATGTATGCATGTGTCATTGCCCTAAGGTTAATAGTCAAATGTACGATATACGGCAGTAGTTGCGGTATCACACACGCCACTATTGAACTTAGGGTGTTATGTAATTCGTCATTTCGGCATATGTATGCAAGTGACATTGCCCTAAGGTTAATAGTCAAGTGTACGATATACGGCAGTAGTTGCGTTATCACACACGCCACTATTGAACTTAATTAGGGTGTTATGTAATTCATCATTTCGGGATATGTATGCATGTGACATTGCCCTAAGGTTAATAGTCAAGTGTACGATATACGGCAGTAGTTGCGGTATCACACACGCCACTATTGAACTTAGGGTGTTATGTAATTCGTCATTTCGGCATATGTATGCATGTGACATTGCCCTAAGGTTAATAGTCAAGTGTACGATATACAGCATAATTCAACTTAATTATTATAAGTATAAGATTTTCATACTTTTGTTTGTGTGTGTATAAATAAAAATATGTTATTGTTAAATTGTGTACCGAGTAAAAATATAATTTATCTTCTTACCATATTTGTTTATATAAATACGTTTTTATAACATTTTTATAATATTGTATATAAATATGTTATTGTGAAATTGTGTATATCAAGAGTAAAAATAGTTTATCTTTTTTTACCACATTTGGTAATGTCTGCTAATACTAACCCTTAAAGGTTGAATGACATAAATACCCTTTATAATCCATTACCAATACAATACGAAGGATTTTTTGAGCTCAATATTGTTTGACTTGCTGTTTTCCCCCCTACAATCATAAATTCATAATTAACCTTATTCATAATTTTAACTCTAAATATTATTTCCTTCATTTTGGAGCCAAATTTTTCCCCAAAAAATTTAAACTGACCAATTAGAGCCAAGCAGAAAAATTTGAATTTCAAGTGACCTTTAAATTACTTTCCAAAACATCTTAATACATTTACAACTCTCAATTAATCTCCAACCAAAATATCAAACAATTTACAACTCTCAATTAATCTCAATTAAAGTATATATATATCATGGATAACGAAGCCGATCATCCTCTAAATAATTATAATGATGACGACCGCGATTTAGGATATGAATCGGAGGGTTACGATGATGTACAAGATGATGAAGCCGATGAAAACGACAATAATGCAAATCCCAAAAGTTCCGCCGAGGGGCATAACAAGATTATTTGCGTTTCGCAACAAGTATGGCAGACCCGGTGCACAAAAGCTCAAGGTAACCTTCGATCAAATGGATCGGCTAATATGGGACAATAGAGCTTTGTTTGCGAGTTTTTTGGGAGACATTGTTCGTGAGCATATTGGTTTGAAGATTCTATCCTGGAAGAAGGTCGATAAAGAAGAAAGAGATAAACTGTGGGATGAAATCATGGTATTTGTAACCCACTCCATGCTCCCTTGATTAATTTCCTTTATTAATTAAAATTGTTTACAGTACATTATATATGCAACTGCATATATATATATATATATATATATATATATATATATATATATATATATATATATATATATATATATATATATATAGATTTAACTTGTTAATATTGATCTTGCAGCGATATTTTGATGTTGATGAGACACACAGAAAGGTAGTAATGAATCGTCTTGGTGCCCATCTTAGGAATTTTAGAAGGAAATTGAGAGAATCCTACATACTGCCCAACCTAAACACACCAGCAGTAAATGAAGTCCCAATGAAATATAGTGCATTTGTCCATGCCCCGGAATGGAACTCTTTTGTAGAGTATACGAGCACGGAGGATTACCAGGTTTAGTCATTTATATTAGAGTGCATATATATATATATAATTTCAGATTATTGTGTTTGCACATTAATGCCATCTAATAATCATTTTCTTCTGTAATTAGAAAAAGTCAGATGCGTCAAAAGAGGCGCGCTCCAAGTCGGTTTATCCGCATACCATGGGACGAGGTGGCTACGTACATGTGAAAAAGAAATTGGTAATTACATTTACATATATAATGTATGTTTCTATTTTGTACATTATATGTATCAATTATATATAAGATCAAAGTAAAATACACAGAAAGCTAGTGTACTCTGTTTCTGTTTTCAATTTTATATGCTTACATGTTAATTGGTAATTTGACTAATTTACATGTGTGTTGATTTGATGATTATAAGATCGAAGAAAAAGTAATCGAAGCACATGAAGAACCCCCACGTGGTATATTGTGGTTGAGAGGAAGGCAAAACAAAGCCGGGCTATTTCTAGACGAAATGACTAAAGAGAAGGGACAAGAAGTAGTAAGCATTAATTTGACATGCAAATTTTCCGTTTAAATAGTTCATGTAGTTTACTTTCGATAAATCAATTAACTACTGGATGTTGGAATCTATAATGCAGATAGACACTCACGAGAAGATCAAAACCGAAACCTTACAGCTTGCTCATGACAACGATGCAATGACAGAGGTATTTGGAAAGGAAAAGGGAGGGTATGCCAGAGGAGTAGGAAGTGGAGTGACAATCAACAAGTATTTTCATCTTCCAGCAGCTCGAAGCAGAAAAGCAGCAGATGCCGAATAGATGAAATTACTTCCAGCAGAACTTAATTCCAAAGGGTAAATTCTAATAAACACAAAAACTTTATTTAAACAAAAAGATAAAAAAATAAAATAAGATAAAAATACAATTATATAAACATTGGTATCAAGTACCATTTTATTAATTACTTGAACAAAAAAAAATACATAAACAAAATGAATAAGAATTTATCTGCTTAGGGATCATATTAGTAAGAATAAGTTATTTAAATTTATTATGAAAAAGTATAAGCAGATTGTTAGTATACATACCTCATGAAATTCAAATAAATTACAATAAAAACACAACTTATTTTATCGTTAATCTACTTATATTTATAAAATTATATCTTAGATACCTTTATCCACATAGCATAATTGAAAAATACATTATTCACTTAAAGTGAAAATATTTTAGTAGAGATAGTTCAAGACGATTACCAGTATTATGATCCACATAAACAAATTATACTCACATTTCTAAGCAACACATTTATTATTAGTATGAATATTATCAAGTGATCTCTAAGATATGATATACTGAAGAATTCTAGTAAAACACATAACACTGATCTTTAAAACAAGGTAGTGATTACATAATGTAACATACACTTGAATTTAAGTTTAGACAAATATCAAACATACCTTGAAGATACTAGTGGTCGTAGATCTGTACATAGTACAACAAAGAAACCCTTAGTATAAAAAAAATATACTTGAGAATATTATCTTAACTAATGGTTCCAGGTCTGTACTTAGTACAACAAAGTTACCTTTAGTTAAGTTAATACCCATATTATAACTATTTGTCCCTTTTATAGCTTTATACTTATAGTGTACATGAATACTATCATTCAACAATTTAAGACTTACGTCATACACCATATAATAGATACACTAGATAATAATCAAATAAATTGTTACTTCTTAACAATTAGAAATGTTTGTATAACTTGCCTACCAGTATATCATATGATGAATCTGTCTAAACATTTAAAACAGAAAAATTATAACTTTGTGGAAATAGGTGTATAATCAAATAAATATAAATACATACCTGATAAAATAGCTGCAGTTTGAATGTAGCTTTAGTTGAACCTACTAATGTTGAGAACTGAGACACTGCTAGATTTGCTCAGAATACAAGTATTGTGCCGCTGTTAGAAGTACTACCACTGTTAGTAGTTGCCACTGCTAGTTAGTAGCTGCCGCTGTCAAGTAGTTTGTCTAACAGTGCCACTGTTAGTGTGTAGTTTGTATTTTGTATTAAGTACTCAATCACTATTGATAATATACGAGTACTACCCCTGTTAGTGATATAGATAACCACTGTTGGTTAGATATAGTTGAATAGAGAGAATTATGGAATAGATATGATTCCATAATAGTTTGATTCTGTAAAGGACTCTATATGTTATAAATAGAGATCCTGTAAAACCCTAGAGGGTGACGAATTCATTCTAGTTATTAGCTTCAAGGTTGTAAACCCTAACACAAATTGTGTGTTCGTATTATTGTTAATAATATTGAAGCTTTTGGTTAGATATTCTGTTATATACAAGTTTGTTCTTCAAGTTATTAATAAACTATTCCGCAAGCTTATTAATAATCAATCAAAGTAATACATACTACTTGACAAACTACTTGACAGCGGCAGCTACTAACTAGCAGTGGCAACTACTAACAGTGGTAGTACTTCTAACAGCGGCACAATACTTGTATTCTGAGCAAATCTAGCAGTGTCTCAGTTCTCAACAATCTCCCCCTAAACTTGATCATTCAGAGTAATGATTCAAGTTTCAATCCTTCTTTTCTTCTTCTATCTCCTTCATCGTTTGCCTCTTATGCAGTTGATTGAACACCATGTATAAAGCTCTGTAAGCTCCTTCAGTAATGATGGTTGTAGATAACTTCAAATCAACCAATCTATTCAGCAGCCCTGTTCCCAGCACATAGTGTCGATCATCAAACATGTAGATCACCTGCCCATTGTTAAATACTACCATGTGTACTCCAGCTCTGGCAAAATATCTCCAGGTTATAACCCTTTGATGATAGTGAAAGAATAAGTGATACATGCTGGCTGGTTCAAACATGCTTTGCAATAACTCCATCATTTGTCTTTCAATCACAACCTCAGAGTTCTTTCTATTCCTGATTCTGCTCACTTGATACAACTCCATAAGATCATCTCTTGTACAGATTCTGAGCAAATCAATCATACTCCCAACATGGTCATCAAATCCTCTTTCCCTTTCAATCTTGATCTCAAGGATCATTTTTCTGAAACCATAATCAATTGCTACTCATTCCCAATTTATAATTCTAGCCTTTCTTGGTCCTTCAGAAATCTCCTTGCTATCAGTCAGAATCTTGATTCTCTTTTTCAGCTCTGGATCAAATCTTGGAATGTCAGGAATAACATTGTCTTTAGAAATCTGATTTTTCCATGAATTTCTTCTGACTTCATTCTGCTTATCCTCTAAGGCTTTCTCTGCTGCCTCAGCAGCTGCTTTTTCTCTTCTTTCTTCTTCTTCTTTCAAAAACTTTACCATTTCCCTATCTGCCTTTTCTTTCTTCTCCTTCATCAATGCATTCAAATGCCTATTCTCTTCCAATTTCTTGGTCCACTCATCATCTCTTCCCATATACCTATCATATGCCTGTTCCAGCTTCTGCATATTCCATCCTTTAACAATTTTAGCTGGGGCATAATTATCAGACAGAGCATTGATCATTTGTCTTCTCCTTTCAGCATATGGTAAAGGTTTACTCCTCTTCTTGGCTAATTCCTCTTGCTTTTTCTTTCTAGCCCTTTCCTCATTTGACCTTTTCATCAACAAAAATCCAGAAGATAACTCTTCCTCTTCATTACCTTTCTTCTTCTTTAAATAATCATGAACTCTCTGAGCAGGAAGCTTTAATCCTTGTGCAGTCTTTTCTTTAACAATCTCTGCAGCTTTCTGTGTAATAGTCACTACACTCAGATCATCCAAAATCATTTTAACATCATCACCCTCTTCTTCAGCTTTAGCTTCTGCAGCTCTCCTTATCAACCTTTCCCTTTCTTCTACTTGCATCCTTAGCATATCATGAGACTCAAGATGAGGTTCTTTAATTTCTTTCACTTTTGATTTTTCTTTTAACTTTCCTTTACCTTTGTCTTTTGGATCAATCACAGGCAATTTAGACTCAGGCTTGAGTGGTGAAGTTGGTTCTCTTATTGTAACAGGTACCTCTCTTGGTCTTGTTGTTGTGGTAGTTGTGGCAGGGGTTGATATGACAGCAATGGTGATTGGTGTATCAACAGTGGTAGGTGTTGGTGTACTAACAGGGGTAGATGTAACAGTGGTAGTGTTAGTGTTTACAGTGGTTGAAATTGTGACAACAGTGGTAGAAGTTTTGACAGGGGATAAAGTATTAGTTGGCTTTCTTCTGGGAATAGATTTCTTTCTTGTAAAGGTCTGCAACTTCTTCTCTTCATCAATTGACTTTGATTGCTCCCCCTTAATCTCAACTTCTCCTTCTTTCATCTCTTTTTCAACATCATCAACCACCTCATACACTGGCCTATCACTGAAACTGACTCTTTTCTTATTTTCCAGGTTAGCACCCATCACATCCCAAAAATATAATCTAAGTGCAGCTTTCTCAGGCAACCCTTTATTCAATGGAAATACCTGATAAACTGTTTCATCTGTTTCATCAGTCTGCTCTGCTCCTGCACCATCACTTGTATTAACATTTTCAGAAGAATCTTCACCAGTATATACCACCATTCTTCTGTCATCTGCAGCATTTACCATCTCATCATCTAAACTTTCATGTATCACATAATCAGAGACATTGAGCTCCTCCTCAGCCTTATCCCTGCTCTGCACATAATCATCATCTTTATCATCAAACACTAACTCCACAGTGTCTTCTGATTGTGCCTCATTATGCTCACATATATCCATCTCAACTGTATTATCATCAAGCTCAAGCACCTCTGTAGCTGCAGAATCATCATGCATCTCATCAATATTTATCATTGCTCCACTCATATCATCATGAGGTCCATGTGAATCATCATCATCATCATCATCACCTGCTTTTCTTGAACCATCATCTTCAGGCATATTATCATCATCTGCTTTCTTCTCCCCCTTGCCTGAAGATTCCTTTAACTTATTCGCAGGTAGAAGAATATTGTTGACAGCCTCCTCAAGCATTACCAATCTATTCTGCACATCAAGCAACTCTGCCTTCTGATGATCAATGATCTCCTTCTGCTTAGCAATTAACTCATCCTGAGCTTGAATTTTCTGTTGAGCCTCTTTTCTGTAAGCCCTTTCTCTCTCATATTTGCTCCACAGTTTATTGATATCATGTACAAGATAGGAAATCGTCAATTCATCAGTATCACTAGGCTCATCAACATTAGAGTGTGACCTCTTAGTTGAATCCTTGCCCACATCTGCCACTGCAGATGTCCCTTGGTTATTGGTACTGGGACCTACATTTGAATCATCACCCATAGGTTCATCAAACATAGTTGCCTCTGGTTGGGTCTGATTAATGTTACCACTATCCTGCCCTGCCAGTGGGCTAGAAACAGTAGTGGCAGCCCTTCCAGAATGAACATTTTCATCAAGTATGTTCACCTGTTGTGTTGGGACAGTTGACTGAGACTGTGGAGAAACAGGAATCTCCATAGCCTGTGTAGCCTTCTTGGATTTCTTGGCTTTAGATGGGGTAGGCTGTTTGTTCCCTTGTTTTCTTTTGATGCCACCTCCTGATGTGTGTTCAGAACCAACTTGTGTTGTTGGTCTGTCATCATTTGGTCCAGATGGTGTTGGTAATACACCACCAGTGGCAGAAGGAGTAACTAGCATTGTAGAAAATAATGCAGTTTCCTTCTTAGAAAAAACATTCTGATACTGATTCATAGCCTTAATAGTCCTCAAAGATAGAGTAGAACTAACAATCACACTATCCTCTGCTGGCAGATTTGACAATTGATTATTCAATAAAAGCTGAACAAATCTAGGGTACATAACGAATGTATCACCCTTTACATTCCTAACCATATTATCTAAGATAAATCTAGATATATTAAATTTAATACCCTGTGCCAAGCAGATAATAGGATATGCAATAGTAGAACTAAATTCATTAAAACTAGTTCTCTTTTGAGACAAACATACCAGAAAAGTATGAATGTAGAACTTCCATTGAGGACAAAACCATGACTTCAAGAAAGTATATTCTGATCTTGTCTTTCCTGAACCTTCATACCCCATATCCATAATGCCTTTAAACAAATCTTCTCTCGATAATTCCAGAATTCCACCTTCATCATCAAACTGTAAAAGCTCTCTTAGAACAATCTCAGTAACCATTACCTTCTTACCCTTGACAGTGGAATGAATGTGAGTAATGCCATTAACATTCCCTTCCTTTGCATTCTGCCAGAATTCTTGAATATGCGATCGAATTAATCGTGGACAAACAGTAAGGGCATGTGTAACTGGACAATTACTCAAGAAATCAATAATAGGGTGAAAATACTCATCTGCAAGTTCTTTATTCAAGAAAGCCCTCATATTGTGTTCAGAATGAACACTTAGCGTAGAATGATCAGAATCAGATGACAATGAAGATGCCATTGATGTAATTGATGAACGAACGAAGAGTGAATTACAATAAACAACTCAAAGCGAGAGCGATTATTGAAGGGTTTTGAAAATTTTGAAAGCGTAATTGAAAAAGTGAAGTATTTGAGTATTTATTTGATGACAGTGCCAAGCCCTAAAAATAGAACTAGCAGTGGCACTACTGGTTATACCCAACAGGGGCACAATTTACAAACAAACCCAACAGGGGTACCTCACTTGGTCAATTTATAGTCAACCCTTTCTAACCATCTAACAAAGCTAGCAGCGGCTGATAGTCTAGCAGGGGCATCCGACAAAGGAAACGCCAACTTAGAACTAACAGGGGCATAAACTTATCTTAGTTAGACAACGAATTTTTTTTTTTTTTTTTTTTTTTTTTTTTTTTAACCAAAAAAATAAGAAGAAACAAATAAAACATTAAATTCCAGCTCAAGTGATGTCTCTTGACAGTGGCTGAAACCTGCAATATTAAACTAAGAAAAACAACTAGCAGGGGTTAAATTACACACATATACATTGACAACTAGGGGGTTAAAAACAACTAGTGGTAGTATATCTAACCAACTAGTGGTACATCTACCACTGTCGGTTAGATATAGTTGAATAGAGAGAATTATGGAATAGATATGATTCCATAATAGTTTGATTCTGTAAAGGACTCTATATGTTATAAATAGAGATCCTGTAAAACCCTAGAGGGTGACGAATTCATTCTAGTTATTAGCTTCAAGGTTGTAAACCCTAACACAAATTGTGTGTTCGTATTATTGTTAATAATATTGAAGCTTTTGGTTAGATATTCTGTTATATACAAGTTTGTTCTTCAAGTTATTAATAAACTATTCCGCAAGCTTATTAATAATCAATCAAAGTAATACATACTAAGATCTCTAGCTGGGATCATCAAGTGGTATCAGAGCTTGGTATTACTTTGATCTTGAAGAAGGTAATTAAATTTTGCAGCTTTTTCAACAAACAACAACATGTCTACTGAAACAATGGAAGGTATTCAAGCTACAAAAATCCCCATGCTCAAACCCGATGAGTTTGAGCTATGGCAGACTAGGATTAGACAATACATGTTGCTGACTGATTATATGATGTGGGAGGTGGTTACTAATGGACCAGTTTATACTAAGGATGCAGATGGTAAAAAGGAAGAAAGACCACCACCAAAGACTGATGCAGAGAGAAAAGAAAGAGCAACAGAGTGGAAGGCATTAAGTACTCTACTTTTGTCTATTCCTAATGAGTATCAAAGGAAGTTTGAAAACTGTGAAGATGCTCAGGTTCTTATGCAAGCAATTGTTAAGAGATTTGGTGGTAATGATAACACCAAGAAGAATAAGAGATCTCTTCTCAAACAACAGTTTGAAAACTTTGCAGGTGTAAAGTCTGAAACTCTGACTCAGACTTTTGATAGATTTCAAAAGCTTGTGGGTGATCTTGAGAATCACAATGTTAAGGTTGATAAAGATGATTTGAATAGGAAGTTTCTAAGATCATTAGGCACAGATTGGAATATGTATACTGTGGGACTTAGACAAAGTGCAGATCTTGAAGAAAAGGAGATTGAAGATCTATACAATGATCTGAGGAACTTTGAGCCTGAGGTGATGGCTCTGAAACAGTCCAATAGTAGCTCTAACAATGCTGCTTTTGTGTCTGTTGGTGAATCTGGTAGCTGTAGCACATCTGGTGCTAATGATAATATCTTGGAAGCCTTCTTTGCGAGTCATGTTAATTCATCATTAACAACAGAGGATTTGGAACAGGTTAATGAAGAAGATCTTGAAGAGATGGATTTGAGATGGCAGATGGCTATGATTACTATCCGGGCAAAAAGGTTTATGCAGAGGTCTGGGAACAGAAACTTCACTTACAAGAGAGATGGTGTAGCTGGATTTGACAAGAGCAAGGTGGAGTGCTTCAACTGTCACAAGATGGGACACTTTGCTAGAGAATGCAAGAGCACACAGGCTGGAGGATCTCAGAATGGTATTATGAGAAATAGTTCTGCTCCACAAAGAAGATTGGTACCTGTTCAGAACACCACTTCCGATTCATTGGTTGCACAAGATGGGATGGGAGGATTTGACTGGAGTAACCAAGAAGAGCTTGTAGTTCAGAATCAAGCTTTGATGGCTGTCACAGAAGAACCAGAGCCTTCAGACATTCCATATGAGGGCAAGCCACCAAGCTTATGGCATATTGATTCTGGCTGTTCAAGACACATGACTGGAGACAGGAAAAAGCTACAGGACTTTAAAGCGTTTGATGGAGGAGATGTAGCATTTGGAAGCAATCCTAAAGGAGGTAAAATCACAGGATCAGATTTTGAGCTTAAGGCCTTCACAGATAGTGACTATGGTGGTGAGAACATGGATCGAAAATCCACCAGTGGAGGATGTCAATTTCTTGGAAATAGATTAGTGTCATGGCAATGTAAAAAGCAGACCACGGTTTCCACTTCTACAGCAGAAGCAGAATATGTTGCAGCATCAAGTTGCTGTGCACAGGTTCTTTGGATTCAGAATCAAATACTGGATTATGGTTTGACTTTCATGAACACTCCTATTTATATTGATAATACTTCTGCTATTAGTATCATTCAGAATCCAGTTAAGCATTCAAAAACCAAACACATTGAGATCAGATATCATTTTATACGAGATTGTTATGATAAAAGATCGATTCATATTTTTAAAATTCATACTGATAATCAACTTGCAGATCTTTTTACAAAAGCATTTGATGTAGGAAGATTTACATTTTTGATAACTAATATTGGTATGATCAATCTCACGTAGTGTTTTGGTCTGGATTTGATACTAACAGGGGTAAAATATATTGTATGTGACAGGGTCAGGTGTTGCCACTGTTAGCTTCATCATGATAACAGATGGTGCCACTGTTAGTTTACCTTTGCCACTGTCAATGTATTTTAAACCCCTGCTGTATATGTGTGTAATTTAACCCCTGCTAGTTGTTTTTATTAGTTTAATATTGCAGGTTTCAGCCACTGTCAAGAGACATCACTTGAGCTGGAATTTAATGTTTTATTTGTTTCTTCTTATTTTTTTGGTTAAAAAAAAAAAAAAAAAAAAAAAAAAAAATCGTTGTCTAACTAAGATAAGTTTATGCCCCTGTTAGTTCTAAGTTGGCGTTTCCTTTGTCGGATGCCCCTGCTAGACTATCAGCCGCTGCTAGCTTTGTTAGATGGTTAGAAAGGGTTGACTATAAATTGACCAAGTGAGGTACCCCTGTTGGGTTTGTTTGTAAATTGTGCCCCTGTTGGGTATAACCAGCAGTGCCACTGCTAGTTCTATTTTTAGGGCTTGGCACTGTCATCAAATAAATACTCAAATACTTCACTTTTTCAATTACGCTTTCAAAATTTTCAAAACCCTTCAATAATCGCTCTCGCTTTGAGTTGTTTATTGTAATTCACTCTTCGTTCGTTCATCAATTACATCAATGGCATCTTCATTGTCATCTGATTCTGATCATTCTACGCTAAGTGTTCATTCTGAACACAATATGAGGGCTTTCTTGAATAAAGAACTTGCCGATGAGTATTTTCACCCTATTATTGATTTCTTGAGTAATTGTCCAGTTACACATGCCCTTACTGTTTGTCCACGATTAATTCGATCGCATATTCAAGAATTCTGGCAGAATGCAAAGGAAGGGAATGTTAATGGCATTACTCACATTCATTCCACTGTCAAGGGTAAGAAGGTAATGGTTACTGAGATTGTTCTAAGAGAGCTTTTACAGTTTGATGATGAAGGTGGAATTCTGGAATTATCGAGAGAAGATTTGTTTAAAGGCATTATGGATATGGGGTATGAAGGTTCAGGAAAGACAAGATCAGAATATACTTTCTTGAAGTCATGGTTTTGTCCTCAATGGAAGTTCTACATTCATACTTTTCTGGTATGTTTGTCTCAAAAGAGAACTAGTTTTAATGAATTTAGTTCTACTATTGCATATCCTATTATCTGCTTGGCACAGGGTATTAAATTTAATATATCTAGATTTATCTTAGATAATATGGTTAGGAATGTAAAGGGTGATACATTCGTTATGTACCCTAGATTTGTTCAGCTTTTATTGAATAATCAATTGTCAAATCTGCCAGCAGAGGATAGTGTGATTGTTAGTTCTACTCTATCTTTGAGGACTATTAAGGCTATGAATCAGTATCAGAATGCTTTTTCTAAGAAGGAAACTGCATTATTTTCTACAATGCTAGTTACTCCTTCTGCCACTGGTGGTGTATTACCAACACCATCTGGACCAAATGATGACAGACCAACAACACAAGTTGGTTCTGAACACACATCAGGAGGTGGCATCAAAAGAAAACAAGGGAACAAACAGCCTACCCAATCTAAAGCCAAGAAATCCAAGAAGGCTACACAGGCTATGGAGATTCTTGTTTCTCCACAGTCTCAGTCAACTGTCCCAACACAACAGGTGAACATACTTGATGAAAATGTTCATTCTGGAAGGGCTGCCACTACTGTTTCTAGCCCACTGGCAGGGCAGGATAGCGGTAACATTAATCAGACCCAACCAGAGGCAACTATGTTTGATGAACCTATGGGTGATGATTCAAATGTAGGTCCCAGTACCAATAACCAAGGGACATCTGCAGTGGCAGATGTGGGCAAGGATTCAACTAAGAGGGCACACTCTAATGTTGATGAGCCTAGTGATACTGATGAATTGACGATTTCCTATCTTGTACATGATATCAATAAACTGTGGAGCAAATATGAGAGGGAAAGGGCTTACAGAAAAGAGGCTCAACAGAAAATTCAAGCTCAGGATGAGTTAATTGCTAAGCAGAAGGAGATCATTGATCATCAGAAGGCAGAGTTGCTTGATGTGCAGAATAGATTGGTAATGCTTGAGGAGGCTGTCAACAATATTCTTCTACCTGCGAATAAGTTAAAGGAATCTTCAGGCAAGGGGGAGAAGAAAGCAGATGATGATAATATGCCTGAAGATGATGGTTCAAGAAAAGCAGGTGATGATGATGATGATGATGATTCACATGGACCTCATGATGATATGAGTGGAGCAATGATAAATATTGATGAGATGCATGATGATTCTGCAGCTACAGAGGTGCTTGAGCTTGATGATAATACAGTTGAGATGGATATATGTGAGCATAATGAGGCACAATCAGAAGACACTGTGGAGTTAGTGTTTGATGATAAAGATGATGATTATGTGCAGAGCAGGGATAAGGCTGAGGAGGAGCTCAATGTCTCTGATTATGTGATACATGAAAGTTTAGATGATGAGATGGTAAATGCTGCAGATGACAGAAGAATGGTGGTATATACTGGTGAAGATTCTTCTGAAAATGTTAATACAAGTGATGGTGCAGGAGCAGAGCAGACTGATGAAACAGATGAAACAGTTTATCAGGTATTTCCATTGAATAAAGGGTTGCCTAAGAAAGCTGCACTTAGATTATATTTTTGGGATGTGATGGGTGCTAACCTGGAAAATAAGAAAAGAGTCAGTTTCAGTGATAGGCCAGTGTATGAGGTGGTTGATGATGTTGAAAAAGAGATGAAAGAAGGAGAAGTTGAGATTAAGGGAGAGCAATCAAAGTCAATTGATGAAGAGAAGAAGTTGCAGACCTTTACAAGAAAGAAATCTATTCCCAGAAGAAAGCCAACTAATACTTTATCCCCTGTCAAAACTTCTACCACTGTTGTCACAATTTCAACCACTGTAAACACTAACACTACCACTGTTACATCTACCCCTGTTAGTACACCAACACCTACCACTGTTGATACACCAATCACCACTGCTGTCATATCAACCCCTGCCACAACTACCACAACAACAAGACCAAGAGAGGTACCTGTTACAATAAGAGAACCAACTTCACCACTCAAGCCTGAGTCTAAATTGCCTGTGATTGATCGAAAAGACAAAGGTAAAGGAAAGTTAAAAGAAAAATCAAAAGTGAAAGAAATTAAAGAACCTCATCTTGAGTCTCATGATATGCTAAGGATGCAAGTAGAAGAAAGGGAAAGGTTGATAAGGAGAGCTGCAGAAGCTAAAGCTGAAGAAGAGGGTGATGATGTTAAAATGATTTTGGATGATCTGAGTGTAGTGACTATTACACAGAAAGCTGCAGAGATTGTTAAAGAAAAGACTGCACAAGGATTAAAGCTTCCTGCTCAGAGAGTTCATGATTATTTAAAGAAGAAGAAAGGTAATGAAGAGGAAGAGTTATCTTCTGGATTTTTGTTGATGAAAAGGTCAAATGAGGAAAGGGCTAGAAAGAAAAAGCAAGAGGAATTAGCCAAGAAGAGGAGTAAACCTTTACCATATGCTGAAAGGAGAAGACAAATGATCAATGCTCTGTCTGATAATTATGCCCCAGCTAAAATTGTTAAAGGATGGAATATGCAGAAGCTGGAACAGGCATATGATAGGTATATGGGAAGAGATGATGAGTGGACCAAGAAATTGGAAGAGAATAGGCATTTGAATGCATTGATGAAGGAGAAGAAAGAAAAGGCAGATAGGGAAATGGTAAAGTTTTTGAAAGAAGAAGAAGAAAGAAGAGAAAAAGCAGCTGCTGAGGCAGCAGAGAAAGCCTTAGAGGATAAGCAGAATGAAGTCAGAAGAAATTCATGGAAAAATCAGATTTCTAAAGACAATGTTATTCCTGACATTCCAAGATTTGATCCAGAGCTGAAAAAGAGAATCAAGATTCTGACTGATAGCAAGGAGATTTCTGAAGGACCAAGAAAGGCTAGAATTATAAATTGGGAAGGAGTAGCAATTGATTATGGTTTCAGAAAAATGATCCTTGAGATCAAGATTGAAAGGGAAAGAGGATTTGATGACCATGTTGGGAGTATGATTGATTTGCTCAGAATCTGTACAAGAGATGATCTTATGGAGTTGTATCAAGTGAGCAGAATCAGGAATAGAAAGAACTCTGAGGCTGTGATTGAAAGACAAATGATGGAGTTATTGCAAAGCATGTTTGAACCAGCCAGCATGTATCACTTATTCTTTCACTGTCATCAAAGGGTTATAACCTGGAGATATTTTACCAGAGCTGGAGTACACATGGTAGTATTTAACAATGGGCAGGTGATCTACATGTTTGATGATCGACACTATGTGCTGGGAACAGGGCTGCTGAATAGATTGGTTGATTTGAAGTTATCTACAACCATCATTACTGAAGGAGCTTACAGAGCTTTATACATGGTGTTCAATCAACTGCATAAGAGGCAAACGATGAAGGAGATAGAAGAAGAAAAGACGGATTGAAACTTGAATCATTACTCTGAATGATCAAGTTTAGGGGGAGATTGTTGAGAACTGAGACACTGCTAGATTTGCTCAGAATACAAGTATTGTGCCGCTGTTAGAAGTACTACCACTGTTAGTAGTTGCCACTGCTAGTTAGTAGCTGCCGCTGTCAAGTAGTTTGTCTAACAGTGCCACTGTTAGTGTGTAGTTTGTATTTTGTATTAAGTACTCAATCACTGTTGATAATATACGAGTACTACCCCTGTTAGTGATATAGATAACCACTGTTGGTTAGATATAGTTGAATATAGAGAATTATGGAATAGATATGATTCCATAATAGTTTGATTCTGTAAAGGACTCTATATGTTATAAATAGAGATCCTGTAAAACCCTAGAGGGTGACGAATTCATTCTAGTTATTAGCTTCAAGGTTGTAAACCCTAACACAAATTGTGTGTTCGTATTATTGTTAATAATATTGAAGCTTTTGGTTAGATATTCTGTTATATACAAGTTTGTTCTTCAAGTTATTAATAAACTATTCCGCAAGCTTATTAATAATCAATCAAAGTAATACATACTAAGATCTCTAGCTGGGATCATCAACTAACACATCATACTTAGGACTTAAGCTTATTATTGTGAAGCTTATTCTCCTAATGTACTATCATTTCCCATAATTTTTGCAGATAAACACTTAAAATTTTTTAAAGAATATTATATTTATATTCTTTAATGAAGGCGATTCCCCTTAGGCAACAAGCAAATGAATGCCATACGCCTTTTTTTTTAATAATTACACATAAAAATACTAACTATTACAAAGATACCCTTGGAAGACTAATCACTCTGGATATCTCATTCCGTTCAGTTGAACCAACGTCTCACATCTTGCCCTGTCGAACGCCTTTGTGTATAAGTCTGCTAAGTTATCCAATGATGGAACCTTAACTAACTTTATCAACTTCTTCTCAGCACAGTCTCTAATAAAATGATGTCGAATATCAATATGCTTAGTTTTACTGTGCTTCACCGGATTATTGGTGATCGACATAGTTGATTCATTACCAATCATCATAGGAGTATTGGTTATATTTAACCTGTAATCCCGCAGTTGCTGTTGAATCCAAAGCACTTGAGAGCAACAGCTGCCAGCTGCAACGTACTCAGCTTCACATGTAGAAATGGCTACCGAGGTTTGCTTCTTGCACTGCCAGGATACTAATCTACCTCCTAGGAATTGACATCCTCCGGTTGTAGATTTCATATTCTGATTGCATCCTCCATAATCCGAATCAGTATAAGCTACGAGATCTAAGTCTCCATCAGTCGGATACCAAAGTCCCAGCTTAGGTTTCCTTTTGAGGTAACGAAAGATTCGTTTAACAGCTTGCATGTGTAACTCTTTCGGATTAGCCTGATATCTTGCGCATAAACAAACAGCAAACATTATGTCAGGTCTAGAGGCTGTTAGATACATTAGTGACCCGATCATGGCTCTATAAAGAGTTGGATCCACATCGCTATCACTCGATGTATCTGGACCTAGTCCATGATTGACTGGAATTGGAGTATTGTAGACCTTACTTTCATCCATCTTAAATCGTTCCTATAACTCATATGTATATTTAGATTGATGAATAAAGAATCCATCCTTCTTTTGATCAACTTGTAATCCTAAGAAGAAATTCAACTCTCCCTTTAGAAGATCAGCCAACTCCAATACTTGTAATTTAGAGAACTGAGATAGTTCTTCTTGCATTGCTTCTACCCACGAGCTTTCTTTTAGAGCCATTTGAACATTTTTAGGCTCAACTTGTGAGATAAAGCATGAATGTAGACATTGATTAGGAATCCCTGTCTCTTTCAATGCAGTATACAAGCTTTGGTATTATAAATTTTCAGACGTACTAGCTTTTGATTGAGTCCTTGTTTGAACCGGAGTATTAATATCACCGATGATGTTTTCAACGGGATGATTCTTACTCGTTCTAGTTGAAGCAACAGGCTCAACTGGAATCTCATCTCCTAAGTTAGTACCAATTTCATCATAGACACTATGATGTTCAGTAGTGTCTTCCAAATCCGGTACACCCTCTCTAGATAGCTGTGAGTTATCAATACCCATAGATATCCTTAACTCTCTCAGTGGAGTGAGGATTTCGTCCACTAATTTTTCAGTCAGCTATTCTTCATTTAGAGGTGTATCTACTTTGGATTTTTGAGATCCACTAGTAGATGGTTGATTTGGATCAACATTTGTCTTGATTCCAGAAACTGGAACACTCGATGTTGAAGTATGGCCAGTATCCACATCTTCAGATAATAAATGTTCAGCTATCTCTGAATCACTGACATAGTCACTAATAGGAACTTTAAATGATGCAAAGAGATCATAATAATCAAATTGCCAATCTAAGCCCTTATGAACATCCGGTGTGTAACTCGTAACTTCAATGTTATAAACTACCTCCAAACGTCCTGTGACTTTATTAAAGACTCTCTTGTTTGGTGAATTGGGCATATAACCTAGGAAAAATCCTTCGTCAGCCTTTTCACCAAATTTAGCTTGATGTCCGGTCTTTAATATTGTGCATGAAACTCCAAAGGGTTCAAACCCTTTTAAGTTTGGTTTCTTATTGTTCAAAAGCTCATAACAAGTCTTGTTCTGCTTCTTAACCATAAGAACTCTATTTAGAACGTAACATGTTGTGTTCACTGCTTCTGCACAAAAGATAATCGGAAGCTTTGAATCAACAAGCATTGTTCTAGAAGCTTCAATCAACGTTCTATTCTTCCTTTCAGCTACACCATTCTGTTGAGGTTCATAAGGTGCACTGAATTGATGAATTATCCCTTTGCTTAAGCAATAGATATTCAACGTTGAATTTTTGAATTCCGTTCCGTTGTCACTACGAATACGCTTCACTCTCTTTTTATAGACATTCTCTACCAGATCAAAGAACTCAATTAGAGTTCCTGGAGTTTCATCCTTAGATCCCAAAAAGAATACCCACGAGAATCTAGAATAATCATCTGTGACAACCAAACAGTACCATTTGTCACCTAGACTTCTCTTGCTTATAGGGCCGAAGAGGTCCATATGTAGCAACTCAAATGGTGAGGAGATAGAGTTTTCAGTCTTAGATCTGTGTGGTTTCTTGTGCTGCTTTCCTTTCATGCAAGGAACACACTTATCTTCAGACTCGAAACGTTTTTGTGGTACACCCAGAACTAATCCATTCTTGGTTATATAGTTCATTTTTCTCCAGTTCAGGTGTGCCATTGTCCTATGCCATAATAACGCGTCTGCTTTCGAAGCCTTGGATAATAAACATGTTGACACCATTGAAGAACTAGGAACACCCATGTTGATAGCATAGATGTCCTTCTTCCTTGGTGCCTTCATCAATATCCAATCATCAGGTATTTTAACTCCTGGCTTCAGGACTAAGGCTTCCTTTTCATTAAAATGAACTGGATGACCTTTATCACAGACTTGGGAAACACTTACTAGGTTGTGAGTTAGTTCTTCAACATAGTTCACATCCTCCAGAGTCAAAGTTCCATTTGAAACTTTTCATTTTCCCGTAATTACTCCTCATTTGTCTCCAGCAAAGTTAACTCTTTGCTTCAGACTCTCTTTGAAGTCCTTCAGTAGACTTCTCTCTCCTGTCATGTGCCTTGAACATCCACTGTCTACATACCACCAACTGTCCTTGTTCACAGTCTGTTCCTACACATAACAAGTTGTACACAATTAGTTTTCAAGAGGGACCCAAGCCATTACGGTCTTGGTTTGTCCCTTATCATTAACAATCTGAACTTCCTTGAAATAACCATTACTGTTCTCATCAGGAGTCTTGGTTACTTTCACAGGAATTTGAGGCTGTTGATGATCAGAAGTCTTTTGCCTATGAGGAGAGTGAGTAGAAAACCTCCTAGGCACATAACTTTGTCCTTGTGTACGTGAAGTAGAACCACTCTCTAACTGACTGTGGTTTCTACTAGGGGTCCTAAATCTCGACGGTGTCTTATCTCTAGATTTATTTAAAACATTTTCAGATTGAGAATAAGGCCGTTTAGGTTTAGGTGGAGAGACACTATGATTACCATTTCTTTTCAGAATATTTACACGTTTACTACCTAATCCCGGTTTGGTACCTAACCTATCCATAACTGAACTAGAATTGGTCTGTGTCTTATCATTAATCATTAATTTATGTGATGCTTCCGGCTTTTTGTTTGGACAACACGAAGCTACATGTCCCTTTAGGTGACATTTGAAGCAAGACATCTGTTTACGTGATTTACTAACTTTTGCCTTTTCATTCGGAGTCTTAGGCACTAAAGGATCAGATGTTTTCTCCTTATTAATCTTATCATCAGTCTTAGTATCATTAATCACTCCACCCGATACGAACTGTATTTTGGTGTGATGTGATATCTTACTATTATCAGATGACAGATTCTTAACAGAAATCTTCTGTGCCTCTGACTGTTCAGGCTTGTTAGTCACTACTTTCTCAGGATTGGCATCTGTCATCTCAGAATCTTCAGGAGTACTAGTGTAATTAGCATTAAAAGGATGAGGTACATCATTGTATCCTATCCCAGTCTTGTCCTTTACACTACGTTGAGCATCTAGCATTTTATCCATTTCTAAAGTTCTATAAGACTCAATCTTACGATTTTGCTCAACTAACTTCTGCTTAAGCTCAGCTAGCTCTCTATCCCTATCAGCTATTATTTGATTTAAGTCATTAATGTTCATATAAAGACCATTTATCAGAAACATTAGACTTAATCTTATTCTTAAGATCTACCTTATCTGTACTTAACCTAAGGACATCACTTTTAGCTTGTTCAAGTTCAGATATTATAGTCTTATTAGAATCATTAAAAGTGCTAACTTGGGATGAAAAATTCTGATTAGACACAGTTAAGACACTTAATTGAGATTGTAAATCAGTAACTAGATAACAAACATCAGCAAGAGTAAGAATATCCAAACATACCCTTTTCTTGTCAGTTTGTACTTCAGCCATGCGTGCCGCAAAGTCATCTGGACTCATATCAGCAGTTGAATCCATGTACAGCACGTCCTCATCACTTGCTTTTTCTTGAATCTCCGGCACCTTCACCTCAACATCAGTAGGCATATAGCTTGTGGACTCAGCAGCTATCTCTTGATCGTCAATCTCAGCCATGAGAGCTTCCTCAGACTGAGCTTGCCAATCATAAGATCCATCTAACTGTTTCACAACTAAGGCTTTGGAAGCTAGAGTACTTCCCGAGCTTTGTTTGCTATTGCCAGTTTCAACCTTAGGTCTTTGACACTCACGAGCAAAGTGTCCATAACCTTGACAGTTAAAACACTTGATCTTGGTTTTATCAAACCCTGATCGATTTCCCACCACTTTTCTACCGGTTCTCTTTAAGAAAATTTTAACTCTCCTAGATAACATTGCAAGTTGATCCTGGAGATCTATTTCCTCAAGATAGTCAGGGTCTATCTGATCATAGTCTTCATCAAACATAATCGGATCATTGATTTTACCCTGAATGTAGTTTTCATAGGAAGCAACAAAGGATGCAAGAACAGATGATTGTTGCTCAGCAGATTTTACACTCATCGGCATCTTTTGATGTCCTTGAGCTGACTTCTCAGCAGTTGTACTTTTAGTTTCATTACCTAATGAGGTAACTAGGCACAAATCATCTTTTATCATTTCACCATTTTCATCAGTATTACCAACTAACAGTGCAGTGGTCGAACTAGATGAAGTATTTGAGAGATTTGATTTCCCATGATATAGCCCAGGATTCTGAACCTGATCAGAATCTGTTTCTCTCGATTTCTTAGTGAAATCATAACCTTTTAGCTTGTCAATGACCTGCTCTAAAGTCATGGTTGCATACCTTTCATCATTGTCTTTGAGCATCACACCATACATTTCCCACTTAGACGGTAAACCCTCAATAAACTTTTCGGTTCTTTCAGTCTCAGTAGTAACAATCTCATGGTTGTCAAGCTCACTTAATAAGTGGTAGAATCTAGTGATATAAGCATCAAGATCTTCTCCCTTTAAAGCTTTAATAACAGTAAACTGTTTCTTGAGAAGATTCTTCCTGCTTGCCTTCACTTGAGGACTTCCCTCACATCTTTTCTCTAACGCTTCCCAGAGCGTTCTAGCAGTTTGAAAAGACTTGAGTTGATGGTTTATCTCCTTAGGTAAACTCATCTTGATTGCAGAATGGGATTTATTCTCCAACTTATAGTCCTCCTTTTGTTGTTCACTCATCCGGTTATAAGCGAGAGTAACAATTGCATTATTAACTGTTTGAGTAGGTGTCGTGTATCTATTCTTGATACACATCCAGATTGACAGATCGTGAAATCTACAGTAAGATTCAAATCTATCCTTCCAGTTATAGTAATCTTCGATCCTCAACAATGTAGGTGGAACATTAGATTTTCCAACCTTGTGTTCCATCTCGATCATTTTACTTAGGTCCGACATCGTAAATTCAAAATCAAATTGTCTTCGCGAATTCAGAAAACTCGATTCGCAGGAACTCAATTAAACTCGCAATCTCAGCTCGATTTGCAAACTTCAGTTTGCCAATCTCAGTTCGGATCGCGACAGATGTTGATTCGCAAGTGATTTTAATTCGCAAGGGATCTCGATTCGCAGCTAAAGTCAACTCGCCAAACTCAGTTCAACTCGCAAGTTCAACTCGGTTCGCAGACGTAGTTGAAACCCTAATCTCAACTCGCGAAATGACTGAAAAACCCGAAAACGAAAATTTTTGGTATTTTTACGATTGAAACTTAAAATTTCGACCGTAAACAAACCCTAAATCGTCCAGAGAGTGATTTTGATCGTTAATATGTACCTATGCACGTAAAAACGATCCGAAATCAAACGCGAAATAACCCGAAAACCTCGAACTTACTCGTATTTAGCCCGAAAGCTCTGATACCAGATGTAAGTCCCTAGTTCTTAGGATCGATAACTTCGTTATCTGTAGTATTAAGGTTCGGAATCCCTTAATACGGTGTTATCTTACTAACAACGAATAAGTTCGCGTTTATATGATTATTAACTAATAACTTTTCCTTAAACGTATACCGTCAAAGCCTAGCCGTTAGTCTATGGTTTTCTCTGGATACTGAAATCGCAGATTACAGGTTCGTAAGCAAAAGTTCTCAAAAGTTATGTTTTTCACGGCTTGAAAGACATTAAATACCTCATCTCAACTCGCAGCCGCTGGGCCTGCGAGTTGACTCGACTCGTTCCGTAAGCCCAAGCCCAGTATGGCTTCGGCTCGCTATGCTTATTTTGCGGGTTCAGATCTCATCTCACAGCTCAACTCGCTCCGACTTGAAATCTCGACTCGCCAAACTTATTTATTTCGTTTTCAATATTCATCTAACACTTTAACACATTTAATATATTTAACGAATATTAATAACAAAACAAATATTCATTTACAAATGTAAACCAATTGTACAAACATGATAACAATTACACCAGTCCTATTTCAAGCTAGATCTGTTGTCACAAACTATGTTTCAACACTTCCCGTTCGTTGGCAAGCATCGCATTCCTTTACAAACTCATACGCATCCTTGTAGATGGTTGGCCAGTAAAATCCTGCTTCAAACACCTTTCTGGATGTATATGATGGCCCATGATGTCCTCCCGTAGGACCGTTGTGACACTGACTTAAAATACTTGTGCATTCTTCTCCATGAACGCACCTTCTCACCATACCATCAGCACACTCCCTAAACAAAAATGAGTCTTCCCAAAAGTAATGTCGCAAGGCCTAGAAAAATCTCTTTCTTTCGTTATAATTCATCTCGGTGGGAAGAGTTTTTGTAACTAAAAAATTAGCGTAATCAGCAAACCATGGAAGTTCACTCATAATTAACTTCATCAAACTCTCATCAGGAAAAGTGTCCTGAATTTCCGATTCATCCAACTTTTCTAACTCCGGATTTTCCGATCTTGAAAGGTGATCAACGGCTAAATTCTCAGCACCTTTCTTGTTGCGAATTTCGATATCGAATTCCTGCAGCTAAAGAATCCATCTTAGCAATCTTGGTTTCGTATCTTGCTTGCTAAACAAATACCTCAACGCTGAATGATCGGTAAAGACTACAGTCTTCGATAGAATCAAATATGATCGGAACTTATCAAAGGCAAAAACAAATGCAAGCAATTCCTTTTCTGTTGTAGTGTAATTCTCTTGCGCATTTGTTAAGGTTTTGCTAGCATAGTAAATAGGTTGAAACTTCTTGTCAACCCGTTGACCTAACACCGCTCCTACAGCATAATCACTAGCATCGCACATTAGTTCGAATGGAAGGTCCCAATTCGGACTAATCATGATGGGTGCAGATACTAATTTTTCCCTCAAAAGATTGAATGCATCAAGACATTCCTTGGAGAATTCAAACTTAGCTTCCTTCTCTAACAGTTTATTCATCGGCCGAGCTATCTTGGAAAAAATCTTAATAAAACGGCGATAAAATCCGGCATGCCTCAAGAAGCTTCGTATACCCTTGACATTCGTTGGAGGTGGCAACTTTTCTATTGCCTCGACCTTAGCCTTGTCCACCTCGATTCCTACGCTCAAAATATTGTGTCCTAACACGATCCCTTCTCGGACCATGAAGTGGCATTTCTCCCAGTTTAGCACAAGATTCGAACTCTCACATCTTTGCAGCATTTTCTCCAAATTTGTCAAACACTCATCAAAAGAGTTCTCGAAGACGGAGAAATCATCCATAAATATCTCCATTCTGTCTTCAATCATGTCATGAAAAATTGCCATCATACACCTTTGGAATGTTGCGGGTGCGTTACACAGCCCGAATGGCATCATTCTATATGCAAATGTTCCAAATGGACAGGTGAATGTGGTCTTATCTTGATCGTTCGCATCTATCAAAATCTGAAAGTATCCGGAAAAACCATCTAAAAAGCAGTAATATTCCTTTCCGGCTAAACGCTCGAGCATTTGATCAATGAACGGTAAGGGAAAGTGATCCTTGCGCGTAGCATCGTTCAATTTTCTGTAGTCAATACAAACTCTCCACCCAGTGACGGTTCTCATGGGGATCAACTCATTCTTTTCATTGGCTACCACCGTCATACCTCCCTTCTTTGGTACAACATGAATGGGGCTTACCCACGGACTGTCGGAAATTGGGTATATCAACCCGGATTCTAGTAACTTGATAATTTCTTTTCTCACCACATCCGTTACCTTCGGGTTTAAACGCCTCAAGGGTTGCACCACTGGCTTGAAATCGGATTCCATAAGAATCTTGTGAGTGTAGTATAAAGGGCTTATTCCTTTGATATCACTAATCGTCCATGCGATAGCCTGCTTGTGCACCTTAAGAACCTTCAATAGGCTTTCCTTTTCCTTAGTTGAAAGATGTGCAGAAATGATTACCGGCAGATCGGATTTCCCTTGCAAGTATGCATATTCCAGATGAGTAGGTAGCTCTTTCAACTCTAACTTAGGCGGCTCTTCAAATGAGGATTTAACCGCAGACAACTCCTCTCTTGAACATGGAATACCATGCATAGTAATTCGCGTCTCCTTTTTAATTGAAATTCCATTTGTCAAAATTGACTCTTCGCTCTCCCTTAATTTAACACCTTCATTTTCTAACTCCTTCTCGCACGTTGTCTCAATATCCTCGAGCAATTTATCGAACTCTTCAATATCACGGATTGCCTCGAGGCTTCCCATCCATCCTTCAAGAATCATCGGATCTAAATCTTCGTCATCCTTCAAACTTTGCAAAAACTCCTCATCGTCAGACAGTTCTCTCGCACTAGCAAAGTAACAAGTATCATCCACTGAGGCAGGATATTGCATAGATTTATTCACATTGAATACCACTTTTTCATCCCCCACTCTCATGGTGATTTTCCTATCAAAAACATCAATCAACGCTCTGGAAGTGGCTAGGAAGGGTCTTCCTAAAATAATCGGCACCTAGGGATCTTCAACCATGTCAAGAATCACAAAGTCACAGGGGAACACAAACTTATCGACCTTGACTAAGACGTTCTCGACCATCCCTCTTGGGTACTGAACAGAGCGGTCAGCTAACTCGATGCACATTCGGATGGCCTTAGGTTCTCCTAACCCAAGTCAAGCATACATAGTATAAGGCATAATGGATATGCTAGCTCCAAGATCCGCTAGTGCATTTGCAATGTCCAATTTACCAATCAGACAGGGAATAGTGATACTCCCTGGATCATTCAATTTTGGTGGTAGCTTGTTTTGCATCACAGCTGAGCATCGCTCATTCATCGTTACAGTGGTTGCCTGCGCCAACTTGCTTTTATTGGTCAAATGCTCCTTCAAGTATTTCGCATACTTAGGCATTTGGGCAATAGCTTCCACAAATGGGATGTTGATATGAAGCTGCTTCAAATTTTCTAGAAATTGGTGGTAATGAGTTTCATCCTTTCCTCTTCTCAAAGCTGCAGGGTATGGCGGGGGTGGCGCATGATCCTTTGCATATTTCTTATCCCTAACAATTTGATCAGCCTTCGTGTCCACCTTAAGACTTTTGACAACCACCGCTTCCTTTTCCTTTTTCAGCACAAGCTCAGACACGAGATTCTTAGCAAAATTAGGGTCCTCATAAACCTTCCCACTTCTCGCGGTAACTGCTTTTGCTTGATCTCGTGGGTTGGTTTCGGTGAATCCTGGTAGAGTTCCTAGAAACCCTTTTTGGAGAACCTTAGCTATGTTAGAAATGGTCCCCTCAATTTGCTTGATTGCGGCACCTTGATTACGTACTAAAGCTTTGGTAGTATCCATCCGTTGTCAAGAACTAGCAACAAATTGCTCATTAGTGAGCAAAAACTTTCCCATCATCTCCTCCAAATTGGTTTTCTTCTCGGGAACAGATACAGCCGGAAGCTCCTTAGTGAAAAGACCAGGCTGAGCTTAGCGAAACTGGCGACCTCCCTCTTGGTATGGTCATCGGAAAAAGGTTCCACCACCTTGGCGATATGTTCCTTGAGCTTCTCCAAATTTAACTTCCTCATTTTTTTTCTCCCGAATCCATTTCGGGGCAATCCTTGACCAAATGTGTTCCTCCACAGTTGTCACATCCTACTTGGATTGCATGGACCGTCTCAGTTACCTTCTTTATGTCTCTTCCCATGCTGTCAAGCTTGGCAGTGATGGCTGCGAGACCAACATCATTGCTTACTGACCTCTTTCTCAGAGAGGTTCCATCGTCCCAAAGTTGAGAATGCTTGGCTTGATCACGAATGGCCTCTAAGGCTTCCCTAGGAACCTTTTTTGGAATAGATCCTTGTGCATTAAGTTGCTGTCTTGTGGCATGATCCACTCCCTTGTAGAATACCATAACGATTTGTTGGTCATTTAGGTCGTGCTGTGGGCACTTATGCATCAAGTCTTTGTACCTTTCCCACGCTTGGTGAAGCGACTCATCGATGTCTTGCTTGAAATTCCTAATCTCGTCGATCATTTTGACGTTTTGGATGGTGGGCAGTACATCTTAAGAAATTTTGTGCGAAGATCTTCCCACGTGGTGATGGATCCGGCTGGTTCATTCGAAATCCATCGTTTTGCGGATCCATTTAGTGTTATTGGGAACACTCGGAGCATGACTTGATCGCGTGTAACGTTGGGAACGTTGAACATATTGGCGATCTGCAGGACTTTCTCAACGTGCTCGTTAGCATCTTCCGTGTCTTCTCCTTGGAAAGGAGTCTCTCTAAGCTCCTTGAGGAATTGTCCCTTGATTTCGATTTCGTGCAATAGCGGGCCTTACTACTCCTGGGCCAAGGTCAGTGCGCATTCGGCTTGAATACTCCTCGATGGTCATGTTTGCAATGTCGTCCGCCATTTCAAACTCTGGTTCCGATTGATCGCTGGGGTATTCGGTTGGTGGTCTAGTGCGATACTCTCCGTACTCGCCCTCGAAATCCGAATCATAATTGAAGGCTAGCGGGGTGTAAAGATTATTATTAAACACCTCGAACTCTTCGTTAGAAAATGGGTTGAGTATCGGTGAATTAGGCGGTGCAGAAGAAGCGGGTCTTCTTTGATGAAATGTTCGTTCGGGTTCTGCAAATGGAACGGCTGGGTTGGGTTCTGTTGTTCGGGTCATATACTCCCTGCAAGAATATTATCAAGTTAGTAGAACAAGCTACTTAGGTATCCCTAAACAGAGTAACTTAATATAATATTCACAACTGTTGACTATCAGACAAAAGTATATACAAAAATAACAAACAATAAATAATTCTAAAATAAAACAAATAGACAATTAAACAAATTCCGAATTATTGAATCGAATCAAACCGCTCCCCGGCAGCGGCGCCAAAAACTTGATGTCGTGTAAACGGGGCTTTAGTTTTAAAATGGAAATTACCTTACTTGCTAATACACAACTCAGGCAAGAATACTTGATCGCATAATAGTATAGTTCGGTAAGTCCTGATCGAACACGAGGAACGGATGTCGATTCGAATAAAGTGGAAATTGTTACAAAGAATTAAAGCAGTAAATAAGAAGGGGATGTTTTAGTTTCGTTCGAACAATTGACAATCAATTATAAAATATAAATAATTAATTAAAACTTAATTAAAAAGAAATAATTAATAAAACAATTAATCAAATCAAATACTTGATTCAAATGGTGAAAGAACTGTATTAACTTAGATTACTTTCCTTAGAATCCGGTTATCACTTTATCGATTTACTCAAACAATGGATTTTATTGCGACATAACTAATAAGATAACCCCCTTTCCGAGGTAAGTAATCTAACACAATTAAGAAAGACACAAGGTCGTTTTCAACACGCTAGTTGTTCACAAACGTTGCCCACCGAATTGTGTTCTAAATTAAACCTACGCCGTTTATGTGATTTACTTTTGTGACTTGAATCAACAAAGTCTATAGCTAATAATAGCTATCTCGTTCATTAGAAATTATTACCGATCTGAACCCTAACCTATCAAACTCAATATGTTTAGTGATAATTACCAACCGAAATCAACAATTATCAATAATTTCATAATCAAAAGGAACTCAATCTCAATCAATTAAGAAACCACGTTAGGTAAACACTAATAATCAAATAATGACCGAGGATCATCAAATAAACACATAAACATTCATAAAATCCAATATCTTTTGCAAATCAATAATCAAACCATCATCTAAGTATCATCATCTAAGCAAATACATAAATAGTTTAGCCAATCATAACGTTACAGAAACTCAGAAACGGAAATGAAACTGAAATCATAATCAAATGAAAAGGAATAACGTATTCGAACCGAGAAACCGAAGAAATGAATGAACAATCGAAAACCCTTAATTCCTCTTACTTTCTTCACCTTCAAAATGCTCAGGAATTAGTGTTGGAATGACTGAAAATCGGCTGGAGAAAAAGTGTGTGTGATAACCCTAAAAAATGAGATTAATTTAGGGTTTTAAGTATTCTGTCGAATTGATCCATCCGCTGGATGGATTTTCCATCCGCCGGATGGATGTGAAAAGCCCAGCAGGCTCGGCCCGCGGTCTGGCAGCCCGACTCACTCAATCCATCCACCGTATTGATGTTTCATCCGGTGGATGGATGTGAAATCTCATTTTTCCTTGTGAATCGCTTCTCTTCTCTTTTCCTAGCTTCAAGACTTTACTTCTTTTTTTCAATATTAGCTCGTTTTCTAATTCTTTTCCGATTCAAGCTCCAATTAACTCCTAAATGCAAATATGAATGAAATTAGTATCTTATTCACACAAAATGCATAAGAATTCAATTAAACAAAGGGGTAATTAGTATTATAATCTAGTACATTTCGGCGTTCATCACGATGTATCATCATCTTGCGCCAAACTACCCATTTTCAACAAGTTCCATAGCTCTAATATCAAACATGTACTTGACTTATGCAAAGTAATCACACAGTTAGAATCAAGTAATGCATTACAATCAAAAGTCATGTAACAAAGTCAACTGTTGACCAGAAAAGTCAACTTCATCTTCTTCCCCAAATTACATGAACCCTAATTTCAAAAACTACACAAAAATTGAAATTAATCAACAATTAAGCTTTATGAAACATAGAAATCAGGAGATACATGCAAACTAACACCAAATATCAACTTTCATTCTCATAATTCGGATTAAACTACAAACCCTAAGTTTATGAATCACCAAATCAAGCAATAAAATCAAGATATAGTTGAAGAAACATGTACATTATCAACTAGCAAACACATATAAAAAACAACAAGATTAGCATCCCCACACTTGAATTGGGCTAAACCCGAATTCAATTGTTCATACCCCAAAATCTTACAAACAAGTGATAAAAGGATGTTAATTTGTACCTTGGACATGGTTGTTAGTTGATTATTAGAAGATTACTTGAAAGATTTGATGTTAAAATCGATTTGTAGGTGCGTGCTTGTGTGGTGCTTGTGCCGGCAGAGAGAGAGAGCAAAAATTTGGGTTTGTGGTTTGTGAAAAATCGACCAAGTGTTTTAACCCTGGAACGCGTGGCCCGCCCGAATACGCGATCCAGAAAGCTTAGCACGGATCGCGTAATGACGACCAATTTCCACTGTAACCGATTTTTCCTTACATACGCGATCCAAAAAATATCAATCCGGATCGCGTAATTGAGTTGAAAATCTTCTGTAACCGAATTACCCTAACTTACGCGATCTGAACACCCAACCTGGATCGCGTAACTTCGTTTAAAAACCACTGTAACCAAATTACTCATGGTTACGCGATCCAAAAACTAAACCTGGATCGCGTTTGACAGTTTAAATCCGATTTCCAAACCTTTTTTTTTATATGAAATCAAAGTTGAAATAAAAGTAATAATAATAATAATAACATAAAGAGATATATATATATATATATATATATATATATATATATATATATACACGAACGATGTACCATGCCTTGCTTAGTTTATTAACGAGTCCAAAGCTATAGACTCGACCCCGAATTCATTTGTCCTTGGGGTAAATCGCAAGTGCCTCCCACTCGCATTCAGCATCCTCTTCATGATATAGCTTCAATCGGTGACCATTCACAATGAAAGAACCGCCATCAGATTTGAACAATTCCACATAACCGGAAGGATAACCATGTTTAACCGTATAGGGACCGGTCCAACGTGGTTTAAGTTTCGGTTGTTTTAACTTAAAACGAGATTGAAACAATAGCACCTTATCTCCGGCCTTAAATTCTTTCCTCATTTTCAGCTTTCTATCATGCAAAACCTTTGTTCTTTCCTTATACAACCTTGAATTCTCATAGGCTTGCAACCTCAACTCATCCAACTCATGTAGTTGGAGCATTCTTTTCTCACCGGCTTCAACTAAATCTGTATTACAATTCTTGAGTGCTCAATAAACCTTGTGTTCCACTTCAACCGGTAAATGGTAAGTTTTGACATAGAGCAACCTGTAAGGTGTAGTTCCAATCGGTGTCTTGTAGGTGGTTCTAAATGCCCACAAAGCATCATCCAATTTCTTTGACCAAATAGCCCAGTTATCTTTAACCCGTTTTCTCAAGAATTCTCTTCAAGGCTCTATTTGTATTCTCCACTTGACCACTAGTTTGTGGGTGGTAAGAGGTAGAAAACCGATGTTGAACTCCATACTTCTTCAACACGTTCTCAAGTTGCTGATTCGCAAAGTGACTTCCCCAGTCACTTATTAAGGATTTAGGCACACCAAATCGGCAAAACAAACTTTTCAAGAAGTCAATCACTACCCGGGCATCATTCTTTGACACATAATCCACCGCTACCAAGATGTATTCACACTTATTTGATGGTGGAAATGGACCCATGAAATCAATGCCCCAAATGTCAAACACCTCACAAACCTGAATACTCGTTTGAGGCATTTCATCCCTTTTTGAGATGTTGCCTACTCGTTGACATGAATCACAAGTTTGGTAAAGAGTTTGTGCCTCTTTAAAGATCGTGGGCCAATAGAATCCAGCATCATAAACTTTCTTGGCTGTAACAGATGGTCCATAGTGCCCACCGGTTGGTCCATGGTGGCACTCATCCAGAATTCTTCTCGTTTCACCCCAGAAACACATCTCCTAATCATTCCGTCGGCACATACCCGAAACAAGTTTGGGTCTTCCTAAAAATAGTACTTTAAATCTGAAAAGAACTTTCCCTTCTGTCGATGGGTCATGCCTTTTCTCAACACACCTCCAACCAAATAGTTTGCAAAATCAGCATACCAAGGTGCTTCATCCTCATTCTCCACATCGTCACCTACCTGCAAAAGAAATTCCACGGGAAAGGAATCATCAATGTCAGTATCGCCTACCTTGTCTAGGTTTGGATTTTCCAACCTTGACAAGTGATCGGCGGCTAGGTTCTCGGCCCCCTTTTAATCCTTAATCTCAATGTCAAACTCTTGCAAAAGAAGAATCCAACGAATGAGTCTAGGTTTAGCATCTTGTTTTGAAAACAAGTACTTTAGGGCTGAATGGTCGGTGAACACAACAGTTTTGGACAATACAAGATAAGGCCTAAACTTATCGAAAACAAACACAACAGCAAGTAACTCTTTTTCAGTGGTTGTATAATTCTGTTGAGCCCCATTAAGTGTTTTACTAGCAAAGTAAATTGGCCTAAAATGATTACCCTCGCATTGTCCTAAAACTGCTGATGAACGCCAAAATGTACTACATTATAGTACTAAATACCCCCTTGTTTAGATTAATTCTTTTGTGTTTTAAGTAAATTCGATACTTAATTCGTTCATGTTTGCATATAGGAGTTTATTGGAGCTTGAATTGAAAAAGAAGCAGAAAGCGAGCTATTATTGAAAAAAAGAAGATAAAATGGTTGAAGTTTGAAGAATAAAAGTTGAGTGGCTAAAAAAGTGTGATTTCCAATCCATACGGCGGATGGATTATTCCATCCGGCGTATGGAATGCTGGGATGGACTGGATCAGACGCGGGTTTTAGAAACTGGGCTTTAACATCCATCCGGCGGATGGATTAATCCATCCGGCGGATGGATTGATTCGGCAGAAACCCTAAATACTTTATTTTAGCTTCATTTTGAGGGGATTCAACCTAGTTTTCTCTCCAGCCGATTTTCAATTAATTCAAGACCATTTCCAGAGCATTTCAAAGGACAGAAAGCAAGAAGAATCGAAGGTTTTCATTTGTTTAATAATTCTTTCAGTTTCTCGGTTCGAATACTTAAATCCTTTTCATTTGATTATGATTTCGGTTATGATTATAGATCTGAGTTTCTGTAATAACATGATTGGCTAAATCTTTATTGCATTTGTTTAGATGATAATACTCAGATGATGATTTGATTATTGAATTGCAGATTATATTGGATTTTATGAATGTTTATATGTTTACTTGATGATCCATGTTTATATATTGATTATTGATGATTACCTAGGGTGATGATCTATTGATTTATGATTGAGTTCTTTCTTAATAGATTGTTATTGATAATTGTTGATTTTAATTGAGAATTATCACTAGATATATTGAGTTTGATAGGCTAGGATCAATAATGATTAATAATCGGTGATGAATTTGATAACTATTTATTAGTTATAAACTTTGTTGATTCAAATTGCAAAAGTAAATCATATAAACGGTGTAGGTTTAATTTATAATACAATTTAGTGGATAACGTTAAATTGAACTGTTAACGTGTTGAAAACAACTTTATATCTTTCTTAATTGTGTTCAATCAATTAATCTTGTAAGGATGATTGGTAATATTTATTACGTCACAATAAAATCCATATGTTAGCAATTCAATAAAGTGATAATCTGATTCAAAGGAAAGTAATCTAAACAAATGCATTTCTTCTATCATTTGATTCAAATATTTTATTTAATTAATTGTTTTCTCGTTTATTTCTTTTTAATTTAAGTTTACTTATAAAATCACTTTTCATAATTGTCAGTCAATTGTTCGAACGGAACTAAAACGTTCCCCTCTTTTTATTTGTTTTAATTATTTGTATCAATTTCCATTTTATTTGAATTAACATCCGTTCCCTGTGTTCGATCCGGACTTATCGTACTATACTATTATACGATCAGGTATTCTTGCCTGAGTTGTGTACTAGCAAGTAAGGTAAATTCCATTTTAAAAACTAAAGCCCCGTTTACACGACATCAAGTTTATTGCGCCGCTGCCGGGGAGCGGTTTGTTTGATTCAATAATCTGGAGTTGTGTAATTGTTTACTTGTTTATTTATTTTATTTATTTTGTAGTTATTAGCTTCGTTTCAACTTTTATTCGTTAGGTTACTATTGTGAATATCAGTTTGAGTTGTTCTGTTCAGGGTTGTCAGAGTTGCTTGTTCTGTTGACTTTGTAAGTTATTTGCAGGAAGTTTATGACCCGAACAACGGAGCCCGACCCTACCGATCCTTTCAAAGAACCCGAACGCATATTTCATCAAAGAATACGCGCTGCTTCCGCACCCCCTAACTCGCCGTTAATTAACACCTTTCTTGTCGACGATTACGAGGTTTTTACCAATAACCTTTTCACCCCGCGAACCCGCCACTACCATTCGTATTTAGAAAGCGACTTCGGGGAGTATTTACAATTCCTTTTTAGCGATCAATCAGAACCAGATAACATAATGGCAGAAGATATCGCTAACATGACTTTAGAGCAGTACTCTAGCAGAATGCGCACCGATCTTGGGCCAGGAGTAGTGAGGCCTGCTATAGCACGCGAAGTGGAGTTCGAAATCAAGGGACAATTCCTCAAGGAGCTTAGAGAGACTCCTTTTAGAGGAGAAGATTCGGAAGATGCTAACGAGCACGTTGAGAAAGTCCTGGAGATTGCCGATATGTTCAATGTTCCCAATGTCACACGCGATCAAGTCATGCTCCGAGTGTTCCCGATAACACTTAAGGGAGCCGCAAAACAATGGATTTCAAATGAACCTGCCGGATCCATCACCACTTGGGAAGATCTTCGCACGAAATTTCTCAAGATGTATTGCCCACCGTCCAATACGTCAAAGATGATCGACGACATTCGGAATTTCAAACAAGACATCGATGAGTCACTTCATCAAGCTTGGGAAAGGTATAAGGACTTGATGCATAAGTGTCCACAGCACGATCTAAAAGACCAACAAATCATGATGGTATTCTACAAAGGAGTGGATCGTGCTACAAGACAACAACTTGATGCTCAAAGATCTATTCCAAAGAAGATTCCTATGGAAGCCTTAGAAGCCATTCGTGATCAAGCCAAGCATTCTCAACTGTGGGACGATGGCACTTCTCGGAGAAAAAGGTCAGTAGGCAATGATGATGGTCTCGCCGCCATCACTGCTAAACTTGACAGCATGAGAAGAGATATAAAGAAGGTAACCGAGACGGTCCATGCAATTCAAGTAGGATGCGGCAACTGTGGAGGAACGCATTTGGTAAAGGATTGTCCTGAAATGGAGTCTAGAGAAGCCAAGGAGGAAGTTAAATTCGGAGAAGCTCAAGGAAATTACCGCCAAGGTGGTGGAACCTTTTTCCGAAGACCATATCAAGATGGAGGCCGCCAATTTCGTCAAACTCAGCCTGGTCTTTTTACTAAGGATCAACCGGCTGCATCAGTTCCTGAAAACCAAACCAATTTGGAAAAGATGATGGGGAAATTTCTAGTCACTAATGAGAAATTCATTGCTAGTTCTGGACAACGGATGTACACTATGGAAGCATTAGTGAGAAATCAAGGAGCTGCCATTAAGCAGATTGAAGGAAACATTTCCAACATTGCTAAGGTTCTTCAAGAGAGATTTCCTGGAACTCTTCCCGGATTTACTGAAACCAATCCACGTGATCAGGCGAAGGCTGTAACTACTAGAAGTGGAATGGTTCATGAAGATCCGATAGTCAAGAAGAAACCTGTACCTCACCCCCTGCCTGAGAAAGAGAAGGAAGTGGAAGTTGTTGAAGGTCCTAAGGTGGACACTGAGGCTGATCAAATTACTAGAGATAAGCAATACGCGAAGGATCATGTTCCACCTCCTCCTTACCCAGCAGCCTTAAGGAGAGGAAAGGATGAAGCTCAGGACCATCAGTTCTTAGAAAACTTGAAGCAGCTTCATATCAATATTCCGTTTGTAGAAGCAATTGCTCAAATGCCCAAGTATGCTAAATACTTGAAGGAATTGTTGACCAACAAGAGAAAACTAAAGGAGGCAACCACGGTGACAATGAACGAGAGATGCTCAGCGGTAATGCAAAGCAAACTACCACCTAAGATGAAAGATCCCTGGAGTATTACTCTTCCTTGTCTTATTGGAAGTTTAGACGTCACTAATGCGCTGGCTGATTTGGGGGCAAGCATATCGATAATGCCGTATACTATGTATGCTAGACTCAAGTTAGGGGAACCAAAGCCAATCAGAATGTGTATTGAGTTAGCAGATCGGTCAATTCAATATCCTAAAGGGATGATCGAGAATGTTTTGGTTAAGGTGGATAAGTTTGTTTTCCCTTGCGATTTTGTGATTCTTGACATGGTAGAAGATTCAAAGGTACCTATCATTTTAGGAAGACCGTTTCTAGCCACTGCAAGGGCATTGATTGATGTTTTTGAGCGAAGAATCACTCTGAGGGTAGGAGAGGAAGAAGTAGTATTTGATGTTAACAAGTCAATGCAATATCCTGCTGCAATTGATGATACTTGTTACTTTGTTAGTGCTAGAGAAATGTCCGATAATGAGGAATTTCTACAAAGTCTCATGGAAGATGAAGATCTTGATCCCATGATTCTTGAAGGGTGGACGGGAAGTCTAGAAGCAATTCGTGATATCGAAGAATTCGATAAGTTGCTTGAGGAGATAGAAACCACGTGTGATGAGGAGTTAGAGAGTGAAGGGAATAAGTTGATGGAGAGCGAAGAGTCAGTCTTGACTAATGGCATTTTGATTAAGAAAGAGATTCGCATTACTATGCATGGGATTCCTTGCTCAAGAGAAGAGGTGTTAGCAGTAAAATCTTCATTTGAAGAACCACCAAAGTTATAGTAGAAGGATTTACCGACCCATTTGGAATATGCGTATTTGCAAGGGAAGTCAGATCTGCCAGTCATCATTTCATCTCAACTGTCAGCTCACGAGAAAGAAAGTTTATTGAAGGTTCTTAAGGAGCACAAGCATGCTATCGCTTGGATGATTAGTGATATCAAGGGAATAAGCCCCTCTTACTGCACACACAAGATCCTCATGGAATCTGATTTCAAACCTGTAGTGCAACCGTTGAGGCGTTTAAATCCTAAAGTGACTGATGTGGTTAGGAAGGAGATCATTAAGTTGCTTGACTCTGGGTTGATATACTCAATTTCTGATAGTCCATGGGTTAGCCCCATTCATGTTGTGCCCAAGAAGGGAGGTATGACAGTGGTTGCTAATGAGAAGAATGAGTTAATCCCCACAAGAACTGTCACCGGATGGAGAGTCTGTATCGACTATAGGAAATTGAATGACGCCACGCGCAAGGATCATTTTCCTTTGCCGTTCATTGATCAAATGCTCGAGCGTCTTGCTGGAAAGGAATATTACTGTTTTCTAGGCGGATTTTCCGGGTACTTCCAAATTCCGATAGATGCACATGATCAAGACAAGACTATGTTCACATGCCCATTCGGAACTTTTGCTTATCGAAGAATGCCTTTCGGTTTGTGCAATGCACCTGCAACATTACAGCGATGCATGATGGCGATTTTTGATGACATGGTGGAGGATAGCATGGAGATATTCATGGATGATTTCTCCGTTTTCGGAATTTCTTTTGATGAATGTTTAGCAAATCTGAAAAAGATGTTGCAGAGGTGTGAAAGTTCGAATCATGTTCTTAATTGGGAGAAATGTCATTTTATGGTCCGAGAAGGGATTGTATTAGGACATAAGATTTCAAGTGTAGGAATCGAAGTGGACAAGGCTAAATTCGAGGCAATAGAGAAGTTGCCTCCTCCGACGAATGTCAAGGGTAGGAGTTTCTTGGGGCATGCGTGATTTTATCGCCGTTTTATCAAGGATTTTTCCAAGATAACTCGTCCAATGAACAAACTGTTGGAGAAGGAGGCAAAGTTTGAATTTTCCAAGGAATGTCTTGATGCATTCAATCTTTTGAGAGAGAAGTTAGTATCTGCACCCATCATGATTAGTCCAAATTGGGATCTTCCCTTTGAACGAATGTGCGATGCTAGTGATTATGCTGTAGGAGCGGTTTTAGGTCAGAGGGTTGACAAGAAGTTTCAACCTATTTATTATGCGAGCAAGACTTTGACAAATGCACAAGAGAACTACACTACGACTGAAAAGGAATTGCTCGCTGTTGTTTTTGAGTTTGATAAATTTCATTCTTACTTGATTTTGTCGAAGACGGTAGTGTTTACCGATCATTCAGCGTTGAGATATTTGTTTAGTAAGCAAGATGCGAAGCCAAGGTTGTTGCGATGGATTTTGTTACTGCAAGAGTTTGATATCGAGATTCGAGACAAGAAGGGAGCTGAAAATATGGTTGCCGACCATTTGTCACGATTAGAAAATCCAGAGCTGGATAAGTTAGATGAATCGGAAATTCAGGATAAATTTCCCGATGAAAGTTTGATGAAGGCATTCATGAGTGAACTTCCATGGTTTGCTGATTATGCCAATTTTTTTAGTAACAAGGACTCTTCCCACTGAGATGAAGTATAACGAAAGAAAGAGATTTTTCTCGGCTTTGCAACATTACTTTTGGGAAGATCCGTTTTTGTTTAGGGAATGTTCTGATGGTATTGTGAGAAGGTGCGTTAGTGGAGAAGAATGCACTGAAATCTTAACTCATTGTCACAATGGTCCTACTGGAGGACATCATGGACCTTCGTATACGGCCAGGAAGGTGTTTGAAGCAGGATTTTATTGGCCAACCATTTACAAGGATGCTTATGAGTTTTTAAAGGAATGCGATGCTTGCCAGCGAACGGGAAGAATCTCTAAAAGAGATGAGATGCCACAAAATCCTATCATGGTTAGTGAAATTTTTGATGTCTGAATGATAGATTTCATGGGACCATTTCCACCAAGCAACGGAAATAAGTACATCATAGTGGCTGTGGATTATGTTTCGAAGTGGGCTGAAGCAAAGGCATTACCTACTAATGACGCAAGAGTGGTGATAAAGTTTCTTAAACAGTTGTTTTCGAGATTTGGAACACCTAAGGCGTTGATTAGTGATCGAGGAACGCATTTTGCAAATGCACAATTGGAGAAGGTTTTAAAGAAGTATGGAGTCAATCATAAGTTTTCTACTGCTTATCATCCACAGACTAGTGGACAAGTTGAAGTGACCAATCGCGGTTTGAAGCGGATTATAGAACGATCAATTGATGGTAATCCAAAAGATTGGTCAAATAAACTGGATGATGCTTTATGGGCTGCAAGGACTGCGTTTAAAACGTCTATAGGAACTACGCCTTACCGACTCATTTATGGAAAAGCTTGCCATTTGCCATTTGAGTTGGAACACAAAGCGTATTGGGCATTGAAGCACTGCAATCTCAATGATCATGCGGCAGGGAAAGAAAGATTGGCTCAGTTACAGAAACTAGAGGAGTTAAGGATAAATGCTTATGATAATGCTCGACTGCATAAGGAGCGCACAAAGAAATGGCATGATTCGCGCCTAAAATCGAGTAATTCATTTAAGGAAGGTGACAAGGTGCTCTTATACAGTTCTAGGTTGCATTTATTTCCTGGAAAGTTGAAGGCACGTTGGACAGGACCCTTTGTGATTGAGAAAGTTTACCCTTTTGGAGCTGTTGATTTAAAGGGTCATTCTGGTAAGACATTCAAAGTGAATGGAAGTCGTTTGAAGAAGTATTATGGTGATGCAAGGGACTCCAAACGTGATTTGGAGATGAATCTCAATTAAGTAATGGAGCACAATGTCGAGCTTACCGACGTGATAAACAAAAGCGCTTTCGGGAGACAATGTTGATGTCGATATCAACGGGTTGTTTTATATTTATAATTGCTGGGGTCTAAGTGTGACTTACTAGTACTGAACCAAAGGGTTAGTAGGCGGTAAGTTGGACCTAGAGTCGTTCTTAAAGAGAAACTGAATTGAAACGGAGGTGATCCAATCAATCTTTCTTTTCTAGTAAATGTTTTAAAAGAGTGCGTTGGAGGTTTTGGTCAATGTTTTAAGACCCGGTTCGACCGGCCCGGTCGGACCGTATTTTTAAGAATTTTCGGGCCATTTAAAACCGGTTTTTTCAAAAAGTTAACTAGTCAACGACCCGGTTGACCCGGCCGGTCGGACCGGGTTGGACCGGGACCCGGAAAGGCACATTGACCCGGGTTTCATTTTTTTTTTTTTTTTTTTTTATTTCTATGTACATTTAATCATTTATATTTATGGAATGTTTACTGATTGTGTATTTCAAGAATAATAAGAGTAATAAATGAATCTTTGACTGATGTGTCATCACCATTTATTACTCTATGAATTATATAATTATTATATTGATGTGTATTCCAAGAAAAACAAGAGAATCGATGTGTCATCACCCTTTATTACTCTACGGATTATAATTATTATACATGATATAATTAATAATTATATTTATAATTATAAAAAAATAAACAGTTCACTAAATATTACTATTGTATACTATTATTAAATCCGGTCCGACCTTCCGGTGCCCAACCGGTCCGACCAGAAAATAAAAATTTTCCGGGTCGACTAAAAACCCGGGTTTTAAAACACTGGTTTTGGTTCAGTTAATTAAGTAAACTAAATAAAGCGAATAAAATGTAATAAGATGTCAGATAATGCAAAGTAGTATTTGTTGTGAGTTCGTTAGTTAATAATTATGGGATGATGACTCTTACGGGAAAACGATTAACTAAATTGGGTTGCTTATGGGATTCATTAACTTATGGTATAACCAATAGATTCCTTATTAGTTGGTTATCAACTAATATGTCACGAGGAACTAAGGTATCATGATTCTGACCAGACAGACAATGCTCAACTCTCCACACTCTCCTGTGAGGGAGTCAGTGGCCCATATTATTGAACGTATTCGCTCGTGGGCGAAGGAACAGAGTAGCAAGTCCATAACATGTCTAGCCGTTCTTAATACCACAATGATTATGAATCCATTAAACAACTAACTTAGAATTTGTGTCCGGACTTATTTAATTAATTTCTACCAATGAAACTTAAGCGTGATAAACGAGGGAAAGCATTTAGGTTTCTTGCGTATCTTACTTTAGGGTTTCATGGTTTTAAGCAAAAGTATCGGTTTAAGTTGGATTTAAACTTGCCTTTCTCAATTAAATTAACAAATCCCTAGGTTTTCGTAAATGGTCATTTAGCCTATAGCCTACCTAATCTAATCTAATCTAAACTAAAACAACTAATTAAAACGCTGACGGCTTTTTACAGAAAGTCAAACCCAGACCATGTCGGAAAATACTATGGTGGCTCACAACGTATTGAATTGTTTACCAATGTTTCCGTTGTGAGTTTAATTGCTTCACGATGTTTACATGATAAGTACATTGTGATTGGAAGTGTACAATACTCATGGCAAGTCCACGTAATCACATTGCATTTCATAATGCTTGCCTGACGTTACAATTAAAGACATAGTTTTTACACAGATAACTATTGACCGAGTATTGAGGTTCGCGACTCCTCTTTACAAGGTTACAATCACGTTTGTTAATCGAAAGGCGAATATAAGTTTTAGGTTTAAAATCACAAGATAAGTCCGTTCACAAAGTTTCCAATTTTATAACGTCGATCAATAATACAACTACCTTCGGTCGTTACCGGCTTCCATATATTTGTACTATGCTCAAAAGCATTTCCAATACTATACCGAGTAATAAGTCGAATAGGGGCCTTCATATTATCTCACGACGTATTCAAAGTCATCCCACAATTATGTACTAACTACATAACAACAAATACAATAGTAATCTACTCGCTAATCATGGTAATAACGATCGCAAACATAATTAAAGCAAACATGTTTAATTAAGATAGATAAGGATAGAGATAACCGAGATTAATATGCGAGAAGGAATAGACTTGAATTAATGAGCGTAACTCCAAGCATACACCAAAGATTACAACAACGTTCCTAGCTTTCTTTCTACTCTAAACAAAGTGCTAAACTAATCTAATGCTAATTTTAAAGTAAGAAAGTAGAATGAGAAAGTAAGAAAGTTATATGACTAGTGCATATGGGACATTTTGAAATGAAGCCTAAAGCCTCCTATTTATAGGTGAGCTTTGGCTCACATTAGCACCATGAGGTGCATGTTAGAAAGCTTGCCAAAAGTGGTGTGTACAACACGAAAAGTAGGCGCACCGGGTACCATACAACACGAAAAGTAGGCGCACCGGGTACCAAAAGTTACCAAAAACGGAAACCGAGGCGGGTACAGGCCAGTCGGCGGCGGTGGTGGTCCAGCCGGCGGCGGTGGTCAGGTGGCCGGCGGCGGTGGGCCCACCCCTGCCCCGTTGCGTTGTTGTGCGTGTTTTCTTCGTTATACGTCCGTTTGAGTTGATTCTTTTTTTGTTGTATTCATAATTCAAAAACGAAGATTTTGACATAGGATAGGCCCTGAGATGAGGTCCCTAGCTCCAGATATTGTGTTTGGATCATTTGGATCTTCCGGCGGGCGCGAAATCTTCATTTTTTACCCGTTTCAGTTGATTCTTCTTCTGTTGGATCCAAATTTTGAAAACGAACATCTTGGAAATAATGGATGTTGATGAAGGGCACTTTGGTCTTGAAATCTCGTTTTTATGCCTTGAATCTTCAAACGTGTGTGGAATCTTCGTTTCACATCCGTTTTACTTGGTTTTTATTGTGCAACCTCGTTTTGACCTTCTTGGCATAATGTTACTGATTTGTACTGTTTTTGAGTTAATATGCCAAAAATCATTCCAGAATGAGAGAGATATCAGTAGTAAAAACGTGACTTTTTACGCGATATCAGACAACCCGTTGTTTTTATTAATTAATTATTTTGTTTTGTTTTAGTGTGTGAATAAAGCTCTTGGAAGAGGTTGCTTGTGGTTGGAAGGTTTTAGTTTAGCTTGTATATTGAAGATAGCTCAGGGAAGTTTCTGTTCACTTCTTTTCTATTCCCTATGTTATTGTTTATTTTGCAATAAGGACATTGCATACTTTTAAGTGGGGGATGGGGGAAAAGAAGTTTGTTTGTCCTTAAGTTATGAATAGTAAATATTGGAAAATTTTAAAGCTAAAGGGCATTCTACGTGTTAGTCATTTTTCAGTCCAAATTTTTCTTTTAATATTGTTTATGCGTTAAAGTTTGGCGAATCTTGTAACATATTTTGGGAATTCAATGGATGAAATGAATTTAATTATTAAATATTAGATAGGTCATTATGTGATGTATCGATAGGCAATCTATTTGTAAGTTATTGAGCTGCTAAGAAATTTAATACTTAAGGAAGGAATTATCCTAAGAGGATCTTTTAGCAAGGTGTGACCTTAGTCTTAATTCTTATTCGATAGCGTGTTATAATCCATAATTTTGGGATCCTAATTATCATCATTTTGGAATATACTGGGTGTTGACTCCTTTGTTGTACGAAAGTACAGACCTGGTTTCCGTCAGTATATTTGATATAAAAGAAAAAAAGAAAAGAGTGCAAAGGACTCATGAATTGAAAAACCAAAGCCAAGATATGTCACTTTGTTGTACTGAGGTACAGACCTGTCACCAATGTCTTGGTTTGAAAAATGATTGATTTATTGGGTTGTTCATTATTTAGAGAATTGTGACACGTTATTGGTATGAGAGTATTTTGCTTTTGAAAATCAGGGGTAAGGCCTGCTAGAATAATAATAAGTTGAACTCAATTTCTGAATTTTAGATTGTTTAAGTGGACTACAATATTGGTAATCTGGGTGAATTATCTTTTATGTATAATAATAATATATTAGAAGTTGTTTCCCATAGAGAGTTTCTTGATTGCTAAATCTTAAGGTAGAATAAATTTTAGGATAAGAATTTGGTTTGCCGAGTGCTGTGTAGTCCTTTTGCACTTTTGTTTGCCGTTCATATACGAAGTTTTGAAGTTTTTAATAGATGATCTACTTGAGGACAAGTAGGATTCAAGTGGGGGATGTTTGATGAACGCCAAAATGTACTACATTATAGTTCTAAATACCCCTTGTTTAGATGAATTCTTTTGTGTTTTATGTGAATTCGATACTTAATTCGTTCATATTTGCATATAGGAGTTTATTGGAGCTTGAATTGAAAAAGAAGCAGAAAGCGAGCTACTATTGAAAAAAAGAAGTTAAAATGGTTGAAGTTTGAAAAATAAAAGTCGAGTGGCTGAAAAAGTGTGATTTCCAATCCATACGACGGATGGATTATTCCATCCGACGGATGGATTATTCCATCCGGCGTATGGAATGCTGGGCTGGACTGGATCAGACGCGGGTTTCAGAAACTGGGCTTTAACATCCATCCGGCGGATGGATTAATCCATCCGGCGAATGGATCAATTCGGTAGAAACCCTAAATACTTCATTTTAGCTTCATTTTGAGGGGATTCAACCTAGTTTTCTCTCCAGCCGATTTTCAATTAATTCAAGACCATTTCCAGAGCATTTCAAAGGATAGAAAGCAAGAAGAATCGAAGGTTTTCATTTGTTTAATCATTCTTTCAGTTTCTCGGTTCGAATACTTAAATCCTTTTCATTTGATTATGATTTCGGTTATGATTATAGATCTGAGTTTCTGTAATAACATGATTGGCTAAATCTTTATTGCATTTGTTTAGACGATAATACTCAAATGATGATTTGATTATTGAATGGCGGATTATATTGGATTTTATGAATGTTTATATGTTTACTTGATGATCCATGTTTATATATTGATTATTTATGATTACCTAGCGTGATGTCTATTGATTTATGATTGAGTTCTTTCTTAATAGATTATTATTGATGATTGTTGATTTTAATTGAGAATTATCACTAGATATATTGAGTTTGATAGGCTAGGATCAATAATGATTAATAATCGGTGATGAATGTGATAACTATTTATTAGTTATAAACTTTGTTGATTCAAATTGCAAAAGTAAATCATATAAACGGTGTAGGTTTAATTTACAATACAATTTGGTGGATAACGTTAAATTGAACTGTTAACGTGTTGAAAACAACTTTATATCTTTCTTAACTGTGTTCAATCAAGTAATCTTGTAAGGATGATTGGTAATATTTGTTATGTCACAATAAAATCCATATGTTAGCAATTCAATAAAGTGATAATCTGATTCTAAGGAAAGTTTTGATTCTAATATTTTATTTAATTAATTGTTTTCTCGTTTATTTCTTTTTAATTTAAGTTTACTTATAAAATCACTTTTCATAATTGTCAGTCAATTGTTCGAACGGAACTAAAACGTTCCCCTCTTTTTATTTTTTTAATTATTTGTATCAATTTCCATTTTATTTGAATTAACATCCGTTCCTTGTGTTCGATCCGGACTTATCGTACTATACTATTATACGATCAGGTATTCTTGCATGAGTTGTGTACTAGCAAGTAAGGTAAATTCCATTTTAAAAACTAAAGCCCCGTTTACACGACATCAACTGCACCTAAGGCATAGTCACTCGCATCAAACATCAATTCAAATGGTCGTGACCAATCGGGCGAAACCATAATGGGTGCATTGGTCAACCTATCCTTAAAGTCTCAAAAGCTTTCACACATTCAACATCAAACACAAAGGTGACATCTTTCTCAAGCAATTTGGTCATGGGTCTAGTGATCTTAGAAAAGTCTTTAATAAACCTACGATAAATACCCGCATGACCCAAGAAACTTCTAACCCCTTTAACATTTACGGGTGGAGGTAACTTGGCAATGACATCAATCTTTGCCTTGTCAACCTCAATCCCCACACTTGACACCTTGTGCCCCAAAACAATTCCTTCCTTAACCATGAAATGACACTTTTCCCAATAAAGAACTAAGTGTGCCTTCTCGCATCTTTCAAGCATCTTATCTAAGTTTGCCAAGCATGATTCAAATGAATTCTCAAAGATAGAAAAATCATCCATGAAAACTTCCATGGAAGTCTCAATCATGTCCTGAAAGATGGCGATCATACACCTCTAAAAGGTGGCTGGGGCGTTACAAAGCCTAAAAGGCATCCTTCTATAAGCATATGTACCAAAGGGACAAGTAAAGGTCGTCTTCTCTTGATCTTTAGGGTCTATAGGGATTTGGAAATTGTAACAACCGCCAAATTAGGGCTAGTATTAACGCCTAATTCTTTTGTTAATACATGTAATTAGTTCTGTGTTAGGCTAATTTATGTACCGGATTATATGTTGGTGAATATATACAACTTTGCGATTTGATTAAATCGTGCGCAACTTAAATAGAATGAAATTCTATTCGATTAACACGGACGTTGGTGAACAAATGTTTATAAACTAAAATAACGCAATTATAACTGAAATGCTATTTTATAATAGTTAATAACTGACTTGTACTACTCGAATAAAACGTACACGATTTTAAAAACAAAAGTGATTAAAATTAATCTAACCTATTAAAGATTTAAGGAAATAATTTAAGTAAATCATTTAACAAAATTTGTGATTTATAAATATAATTAAACGCGTAAAATAAATATTTAACGTTTAAATGACGGAGCAAACGAACACCGCACGGAGCGGGAACGCGGGGCGAAAGTGGGGATTTAACCTCCCACCTCCACCCACTTTCTTTCATTTCTTATTCTCTCTCTCTCTCCTCCTTTTCTTTTCTCTCAAAAACCACAAACCAAAAATCAACGAAAATCGCAAAATAAACATACTAAACGACCTCGGATCTTCAAGCCCCTTTGGAAATAAACGACCACCTCGCGACGATCTACACTTCTACCTTTTCGGATTTTCAATCCGACACTTTGTAAGTTTCCGACAAATCCCGACATCTCTCGTTTTTGATCGTTTTTACTAGTTTATGGTTTTGATAGGCTTGTTATGTTCATATAAGGGTTGGGTAAAAGAATCGGACCAAACGGAAACCCGAAAACATGTTTTTGGCTCAAAATCCGTCAATCAGACGTAAGTGACGCACTGATGAACCCAGATATGCGTCACTTCGTGCGACACTGACTAAGTGTCGCATAAGCCCTCTTTTCCCGTCACTACCTAAGTGACGCATTTTCAATATCCGTCACTACTAGCGTCACTTGCCTTAGTGACGCCTATGATCGAAATATAATTTTATACGACACTCTTGCCTGACACTACTCTAGTGACGCCTAGAACCTTAAACCGACACTTGTTACCGTCACTGCCTAAGTGTCGCCACCTTATGCGTCACTTCCCTAAGTGACGCCCTAAACTTATATTTCGCGATTTTATGCGACACTTCCTAAGTGTCGCCTAAACCTTAAGTGACGCTATGAAGTGTCGCACAAAGCAGCAGATTTTCAACTATTTTACACTAAGTGTCGCACTTATACAACTTCCAATACTCATACCCTACGACTTAACAAACATCATAGAACATACTTTTCTATTACAAATACTCTAAATTGCGTTATGAACGATAAAACTTTAATTATAACAGATCACCAACGGGCCGTATATACTTTGACACGAACGTGAACGAACCAACGTTAAACACAACGGGGTATGAACAACTAGCCTAGATGGTCTTGCGAGACATCTACTTACTTAACCTTACGTGTTTAGGCACTAGAAGGTTACGGGTTCGGAGAACCTACTTGATTTACTACTACTTGCTATTTACCCCTGCTCGACTCAGGTGAGTCTTACAGCCCCACTTTTACTGTTTTATACTTTGGGGTGAGATACTTAGCAACTGTTTTACGCATGAACACAATGTAGTGAACTGAAAACATTACTGATTACAAACAAACGCATGAGTTACTTTTATCCACTGAAAGCCTCCTTATCGTAAGTTGTTAGTTATGGTCTTAAGCGCGAGTACTAGTAAATGGATCCATTTGGGACTGACAATCCCTGTCTGGGGTGGTAGCGCCACCACGTACTGATTTACACGTAGAAACAGACATATTAGTATTTGTTACATATGAGTGTGTGGATAGCACTCACGGGGGTACGTGATTTATTTCACACTACACGGTTAAGCTTCAACTTATGAGCTCATGGCACTGTACTGATTAACTGATTTACTTACTTTGCTTGATAGCAATACTGGTACATACTTGTGGTTCATAACACTTACTTATTACTAAACCTGTGAGATTCACCAACCTTTTTGGTTGACACTTTTTAGCTTTGTATCTCAGGTACACTTACGGAGTAGGGTCACTCCAGGATTACTAGCTAGAGTCGCATGATTTTACAAACTGCATTTAACGGAGATTCTTTGGCATTATCTTTTGTAACTATGGTTATGTAATAGAATCTCCCGCTATACGCGTGGGCTCTAGGGAATTACATTTTGTATACGAAAACCTTCGGTTTTCAAACGATTATAAATTATGAAATGTAACTATTTTACAAACGTCTCATTTAGAGGTCGTTTACTATTAATCTTGTGCTTTGTATATTGATTAGTAACACCCAATGTATGTTTCCGCAAATCGTTAAACTTGGGGGTGTTACAGATTGGTATCAGAGCCTAAGGTTATAGTGAACTAGGTTGCATTTAGTGGGCCTAGACTATGACCGTTAGGCAGTATACTCTTATTAGACATGACTAGTTCAGGAATTACAGCATACAACTTTAATTTAACATAGCCTGATCAACTATGTATAATTAAGGAAAGATGGTGTAAGATCTGAAATAATTATGTTGAACAGGGATACGATAGTTGACTCTGACTACGAGAGAACCGGACCATTACTTGATACGTGCTAGACACTAGGCTGGATATGATATATGTATATATATTAGCCTCATCTTACTAACGCTTTGTCTCAGAAATGGCAAACATCCCATCCAATTCATCTCGTTCTCAATCCGGGTCGCAGAACCCAAGGGTAGCAAGGAGGAACGCTAGGTTGCCTCGAGCTGGCCCGTACTCCACTCACTCTACCTTGCCGGCCTTAGCCGCTAGGGTGAACCAACACGAGCAACGACTTCGCACCATGGATGTCGTGTTGCAGGAAACAAACGAAAACTGGAGACTTACAGCACTTGAGCGCATTGAACAAGTCTCTGAGAATCACGAAACCACCGTTACAAATGTGGACATTCTTCTCAACAGAGTGGTGGAGATAAGCGTGGAAACCACTCTTTTAAAACACAGACTTGAGGAGTGTGAACAACGCTCACGGGAAACGGAAGAATATAACCGTGGATTGGTACAACGACTAGCATTAGCTGAAGACAATGCCCGACAAGCCAGCAGGCTTGCAAACACTGTGGACCGTCTTGTCACGATGATGGAACAAATTAATCTACGTTAAAACTAGTGTAGTCCTTATCCTGTAATCTAGTAACTGTCTAAGCACTACTCTATGTTTCAGTCGGATGTAATAATTCCCGACACCTTTTGTAATACATCCGTAGGATGTAACCTTTAAACTAGCGTCATCTATCAAATATTTCTTGCCGCTTTGACTCATATAAATTGCCATGATCCTTTTCATATTGATGTTATGTATTACCACCTATATACATGTACATCTGAAATACATACAACTTTCTTGCAAAATCTCATGTATCTTCATTTCTTTTATTGAAGAGTCATGCCGCCAAAGTCAAGACCTTACACCGATGCCCAGATTACCTCCCTTATAACCCAGGCTGTTACTGAAGCCTTAGCTCGGAATACTCCACCAGGTTCCACAAGAAACAGCGATGCCGCTGAAACCTCTGCTGCTAAACCTTGTTCATACAAGGATTTTCAAAACTGCAAACCCTTGAGCTTCAAGGGGACCGAAGGAGCCATCGGACTTATCAGATGGTTCGAAAAGATGGAATCCGTTTTCCGCATCAGCAAATGTGCGGAGGACGACAAAGTCAAATTCTCCACCTGCACCCTCGAAGATGGTGCCCTCTCGTGGTGGAATTCCTATACCCAGTCTGTGGGTATTGATACCGCTTATCTACTCCCTTGGGAGGATCTAAAGAAAATGCTCACTGATGAGTATTGCCCGGCCGAACAACTATACAAGCTGGACGAAGAGTTCTGGAACTTGAAAGTGCAAGGAACTGATATCGTTGGATACACCACCCGATTCCAACAACTCACCGTCCTTCGCCCAACCATGGCGGGTACTGAACCCGAAAAGATCAAGAAGTATATCCGCGGCCTCCCGGAACCTGTCCGGGGAAATGTCGCCTCATCAAAACAAACCACTCTTCATGGTGCCATCCGGTTGGCCCATGAACTTTTAGCCATGAATGAGGACCCAGAACCACCCACTCCATCCTCCAACAGCAACAAAAGAAAATGGTCCGACAACCACAACAACCACCAAAACAAGAAACCTGAAACCATTAAAGCCTACACCTCCAATACTGATGACAAGGGGGCGTACAAGGGAACCAAGCCCTATTGCTCAAAGTGCCAACGACACCACTTTGGTTCGTGTCCCTGTAGCAAGTGTAAGAGATTCGGACACGTGGCTAGGGACTGTAGATCAAACACCACTGACACCAACACCTCTGCACCAAAGACTTGTTATGGGTGCAACGGTACGGGGCATTTCAAGAAAGACTGCCCGAAACTGAACAACAACAACAGGAACAACAACAATGCTCGAGGAAGAGCTTTTGTGCTGAAATCTGGGGAAGCCCGTCAAGACCCGAATGTGGTCACGGGTACGTTCCTTCTCAACAACTTGACTGCTTCCGTATTATTCGATACTGGTGCTGATAAAAGCTTTATTTCTGATGAGTTTTATCAACTACTTGACACTACACCTATTGCCTTAGATTCTAAGTACACTATAGAATTGGCAAACGGAAAACTTATTGAGGCCGACAGTGTGATACCTAATTGCACTCTGAACTTAGCTAACGAGCTCTTTCCCATTGACTTGATACCTGTCGAAATCGGCAGCTTTGACATCATCGTCGGTATGGATTGGTTATCCAAGCACCGAGCCGAAATCGTTTGTTTCGAGAAAATTGTACGCATTCCTCTCGTCACCGGTGGAACTTTGAGCATACAAGGGGAGACCGGTGGGACGAGAATAAATATCATTTCTTGCATGAAAACCCGAAAATACTTGAGAAAAGGGTACCAGGCAATCCTCGCACACGTTATGGAGAAAAAGTCGGTGGGAAAGCGACTTGAGGATGTGCCTATCGTTCGAGACTTCCCAGAAGTCTTTCCTGAAGACTTGCCTGGCCTTCCGCCAACTAGACAAGTCGAGTTTTCTATTGACCTTGTGCCCGGTGCAGCACCCGTGGCACGAGCCCCTTACCGACTAGCCCCATCCGAACTTCAGGAGTTGTCTACTCAGTTACAGGAACTCCTGGACAAGGGATTTATTCGACCAAGTTCCTCACCTTGGGGAGCTCCAGTCCTGTTTGTGAAAAAGAAAGACGGTTCTTTCCGCATGTGCATCGACTACCGTGAACTCAACAAATTAACCGTCAAGAACCGTTACCCACTTCCTCGCATCGATGACCTGTTTGACCAACTTCAAGGGTCGAGTTTTTATTCAAAAATCGATCTACGGTCGGGTTATCACCAACTCCGAGTTCGTGATGAAGATATTCCTAAAACCGCTTTTCGAACTCGCTACGGGCATTACGAATTCCAAGTGATGCCATTCGGCTTAACCAACGCACCGGCTGTATTCATGGACCTTATGAATCGGGTGTGCAAACCTTACCTTGACAAGTTTGTTATCGTCTTTATCGATGACATCTTGATCTACTCGCGCACTGAACAAGAACACGCGCAACACCTGAAAACCATCCTAGAGCGGCTCAAACACGAAGAGTTATACGCCAAATTCTCTAAGTGTGAGTTCTGGATGCAAACCGTTCAATTCCTTGGACACGTCATTGATAATCAGGGAATTCATGTCGATCCTTCAAAAATCGAGGCTATCAAATGTTGGCAAGCACCTACTACACCGACCGAGGTACGCCAATTCTTAGGACTCGCCGGATACTACAGGCGGTTCATTGAGAATTTTTCGAAAATAGCCCTACCTCTCACTGCACTGACTCAAAAGGAAAAGAAGTTCGATTGGACTGACAAACAGGAGTCAGCTTTTCAGCTACTAAAACAGAAACTCTGCAGTGCACCTATCTTATCTTTACCCGAAGGCAACGATGACTTCGTGGTATACTGTGATGCTTCACACCAAGGTCTTGGTTGCGTGCTGATGCAACGAGACAAGGTCATCGCTTACGCCTCTCGACAACTCAAGGTCCACGAAAAGAATTACACAACTCATGACCTAGAGTTGGGGGCTGTTGTATTCGCTCTAAAAATCTGGAGACACTACTTATACGGTACCAAGTGTACAATCTTTACTGACCATAAAAGTCTCCAACATATCTTCGATCAAAAGGATCTCAACATGAGGCAACGTCGATGGGTCGAGTTGCTCACTGATTACGATTGCGAAATTCGCTATCATCCAGGCAAGGCGAATGTTGTCGCCGATGCCTTAAGCCGAAAAGAACGAGTGAAACCACTTCGAGTTCGAGCTCTCGGTATGACCATTCACAACGACCTCATCAATCAAACTCTCACCGCTCAACTCGAAGCACTCAAACCAGAAAACTTGACAAACGAGACCTTGCGAGGCACGGACAAACAATTTGAAACCAAACCTAACGGGGCCAAATACTTCTCGAATCGAATCTGGTTACCAAGTTTTGGGAACCTTCGAGACTTGGTGATGAATGAAGCTCACAAGTCAAAATACTCTATACACCCCGGTGCCGACAAAATGTATCACGGCATCAAGGAAATGTATTGGTGGCCCAACATGAAATCGGACATTGCAACCTATGTGGGCAAGTGTCTTACTTGTTCCAAAGTTAAAGCTGAACACCAGAAACCTTCCGGTTTGCTACAACAACCTGAAATACCACAATGGAAATGGGAGCAGATCACCATGGATTTCATTACTAAACTCCCGAAAACTTCTAGCGGTTGCGATACCATTTGGGTGATCGTCGACCGACTCACTAAATCTGCTCATTTCCTGGCCATCAAGGAAACAGATAAGATGGAACGTTTGACACGGATCTACCTGAAAGAGATCGTGTCAAGACACGGCGTGCCCATCTCAATCATCTCCGACCGAGACGCTCGGTTTACTTCTCGCTTCTGGCAATCACTGCAGAAATCTCTTGGTACTCGTCTGGATATGAGTACGGCTTACCATCCTCAAACCGATGGCCAGAGCGAACGAACCATACAAACACTGGAAGACATGCTACGAGCCTGCGTAGTTGACTTCGGTAAAAACTGGGAAAATCACTTGCCGTTGTGCGAGTTCTCGTACAACAACAGTTATCACACCAGCATAAAGGCTGCACCCTTCGAGGCACTGTACGGTCGTAAGTGCCGGTCACCTATCTGTTGGACCGAGGTGGGGGATACACAACTCACCGGTCCAGAAATCATACATGAAACAACTGAAAAGATCGTCGGCATACAAAACCGACTAAAAGCCGCGCGTGATCGTCAGAAAAGCTATGCTGACGTGAGACGCAAACACCTTGAGTTCCAAGTTGGGGACAAGGTACTTCTCAAAGTGGCACCGTGGAAAGGTGTCATTCGATTCGGAAAACGAGGCAAACTAAATCCTAGATACATCGGACCATTCGAAATCCTTGAAAAGATTGGTCCAGTGGCATACCGCCTGCAACTTCCTGCTGAGCTTAGCAGCGTTCACAACACATTCCACATCTCTAATCTGAAGAAATGTCTGTCTGACGAGACACTGATTATACCGCTCGACGAAATTCAGATCGATGATAAACTTCATTTTGTCGAGGAACCCATGGAAATAATGGACCGCGAGGTCAAACAACTAAAACAGAGTCGTATTCCCATCGTAAAAGTCAGGTGGAATTCTAGACGGGGTCCTGAATTCACCTGGGAACGGGAAGACCAAATGCGACAAAAATATCCACATCTCTTCCCAGACAACGCACCGACCGTGCAACCGAGCTAATTTCGGGACGAAATTATTTTTAACAAGGGGAGAATGTAACAACCGCCAAATTAGGGCTAGTATTAACGCCTAATTCTTTTGTTAATACATGTAATTAGTTCTGTGTTAGGCTAATTTATGTACCGGATTATATGTTGGTGAATATATACAACTTTGCGATTTGATTAAATCGTGCGCAACTTAAATAGAATGAAATTCTATTCGATTAACACGGACGTTGGTGAACAAATGTTTATAAACTAAAATAACGCAATTATAACTGAAATGCTATTTTATAATAGTTAATAACTGACTTGTACTACTCGAATAAAACGTACACGATTTTAAAAACAAAAGTGATTAAAATTAATCTAACCTATTAAAGATTTAAGGAAATAATTTAAGTAAATCATTTAACAAGATTTGTGATTTATAAATATAATTAAACGCGTAAAATAAATATTTAACGTTTAAATGACGGAGCAAACGAACACCGCACGGAGCGGGAACGCGGGGCGAAAGTGGGGATTTAACCTCCCACCTCCACCCACTTTCTTTCATTTCTTATTCTCTCTCTCTCTCCTCCTTTTCTTTTCTCTCAAAAACCACAAACCAAAAATCAACGAAAATCGCAAAATAAACATACTAAACGACCTCGGATCTTCAAGCCCCTTTGGAAATAAACGACCACCTCGCGACGATCTACACTTCTACCTTTTCGGATTTTCAATCCGACACTTTGTAAGTTTCCGACAAATCCCGACATCTCTCGTTTTTGATCGTTTTTACTAGTTTATGGTTTTGATAGGCTTGTTATGTTCATATAAGGGTTGGGTAAAAGAATCGGACCAAACGGAAACCCGAAAACATGTTTTTGGCTCAAAATCCGTCAATCAGACGTAAGTGACGCACTGATGAACCCAAATATGCGTCACTTCGTGCGACACTGACTAAGTGTCGCATAAGCCCTCTTTTCCCGTCACTACCTAAGTGACGCATTTTCAATATCCGTCACTACTAGCGTCACTTGCCTTAGTGACGCCTATGATCGAAATATAATTTTATACGACACTCTTGCCTGACACTACTCTAGTGACGCCTAGAACCTTAAACCGACACTTGTTACCGTCACTGCCTAAGTGTCGCCACCTTATGCGTCACTTCCCTAAGTGACGCCCTAAACTTATATTTCGCGATTTTATGCGACACTTCCTAAGTGTCGCCTAAACCTTAAGTGACGCTATGAAGTGTCGCACAAAGCAGCAGATTTTCAACTATTTTACACTAAGTGTCGCACTTATACAACTTCCAATACTCATACCCTACGACTTAACAAACATCATAGAACATACTTTTCTATTACAAATACTCTAAATTGCGTTATGAACGATAAAACTTTAATTATAACAAATCACCAACGGGCCGTATATACTTTGACACGAACGTGAACGAACCAACGTTAAACACAACGGGGTATGAACAACTAGCCTAGATGGTCTTGTGAGACATCTACTTACTTAACCTTACGTGTTTAGGCACTAGAAGGTTACGGGTTCGGAGAACCTACTTGATTTACTACTACTTGCTATTTACCCCTGCTCGACTCAGGTGAGTCTTACAGCCCCACTTTTACTGTTTTATACTTTGGGGTGAGATACTTAGCAACTGTTTTACGCATGAACACAATGTAGTGAACTGAAAACATTACTGATTACAAACAAACGCATGAGTTACTTTTATCCACTGAAAGCCTCCTTATCGTAAGTTGTTAGTTATGGTCTTAAGCGCGAGTACTAGTAAATGGATCCATTTGGGACTGACAATCCCTGTCTGGGGTGGTAGCGCCACCACGTACTGATTTACACGTAGAAACAGACATATTAGTATTTGTTACATATGAGTGTGTGGATAGCACTCACGGGGGTACGTGATTTATTTCACACTACACGGTTAAGCTTCAACTTATGAGCTCATGGCACTGTACTGATTAACTGATTTACTTACTTTGCTTGATAGCAATACTGGTACATACTTGTGGTTCATAACACTTACTTATTACTAAACCTGTGAGATTCACCAACCTTTTTGGTTGACACTTTTTAGCTTTGTATCTCAGGTACACTTACGGAGTAGGGTCACTCCAGGATTACTAGCTAGAGTCGCATGATTTTACAAACTGCATTTAACGGAGATTCTTTGGCATTATCTTTTGTAACTATGGTTATGTAATAGAATCTCCCGCTATACGCGTGGGCTCTAGGGAATTACATTTTGTATACGAAAACCTTCGGTTTTCAAACGATTATAAATTATGAAATGTAACTATTTTACAAACGTCTCATTTAGAGGTCGTTTACTATTAATCTTGTGCTTTGTATATTGATTAGTAACACCCAATGTATGTTTCCGCAAATCGTTAAACTTGGGGGTGTTACAGAAATATCCCGAAAACCCGTCAAGAAAACAAAAGAATTCGTTTCCAGCTAGTCTCTCTAACATTTGGTCAATGAAAGGTAAAGGGAAATGGTCTTTCCGGGTATATTCATTTAGTCGCCTATAGTCAATACAAACACACCAACCTGTGACTGTCCTAGTAGGAACCAATTCATTTTGGACATTTGTCACAACAGTCATACCCCCCTTTTTAGGTACACAATGAACCGGGCTCACCCAAGGGCTATCAGAAATAGGGTAAATAATACCCGCATCAAGCAATTTAATAACCTCCTTTTTGACTAGATCCTTCATATTTGGGTTAAGCCTCCGTTGTCTTTGAACAACGGGTTTTGCCTCATCTAAAAGATTTATTTTGTGTTTACAAAAATATGGGCTTATTCTAGGTATGTTGGAGGTACGCCAAGCAAAGTCGCCCTAATGAGCTTTCAACACATCAAGTAACATGCATTTTTTAGAATTAACAAGTTTAGAGGAAATTACAACCGGTAAATTCTCCTCTTCCAGAAATGCATACTCCAAATGGCTTGGCAATGGTTTCAACTCCAAATCCCTCGGTGGATCCTCCAATGAAGTCTTGATCCTCAACCGATCCTCACTTTTCAGCTCCTCAAATCTTTCCTCAGCTAATGGCTCTTCATCATCATCCTTAACTTCCACAGCTTCGAGCAACTCTTCCTCAGTCATTTTCTCCTCAACAGTCTCCATAAGCTCAGCTAATTCAGCATCCAATCTTAGCAAATCCTGTAACTCCTCAGCCAAAGCCTCATCTATGACATCAATACTGAAACAAGTATCGTCAGTAGAATCAGGATGCTTCATGGCCTTATCGACCGTAAAAGCAATCCTTTCATGGCCTACTCCTAAGGTCAACTGCTTATTTTTAACATGAATAATAGCATCAGCAGTATGTAGGAAGGGACGTCCTAGAATGAGTGGGACTTTACTATCTTCCTCCATTTCGAGGATCACAAAGTCAACAGGAAAAGTAAAAGGTCCAACATCTATCAACATATTTTCCGCAATCCCAATGGGATATTGGAATGATCTATCGGCCAGTCGGATACTCATACGTGTGGGCTTAAGGGATCCTAGAGACAATTTCGCATAAAGGGAGTAGGGCGTTAAGTTTATACTAGCACCTAAGTCCGCTAGGGCATCACAAGTCATAAACTTCCCTAAAGTACATGAAACAATGAAACTCCCCGGATCACCCAATTTGGGTGGAATCTGATTCTGAACAATAGCAGAACACTCATAATTCAGGAAAGTAGCCGACGCCTCCGAAAGCTTATCTTTGTTGCTCACCAAGTTTTTGATAAACTTGGCATAATTTGGCATTCCGGCTAGTACATCCACCAAAGGCACATTTATCCTTATGCTCTTGATCATATCCACAAACTTTCCATAATGAGCTGCAATCTTCTCTTTCCTCAAACGTTGAGGATAGGGAATCTTCGGTTTATAGGCCTTCACCACCGGTTGTGTTACAGGAGGTGTTGGTGAAACCGGAATAGATGTGGGTTGCTCAGTTTCCTCTTCTTCACCATCAACCTCCAACTCATTAGTATCCTGCAAAACAGAGTTAGAAATTTTTGTCTTTTTGACCGGAGGTGGTAGCTCTTTCCCGCTACGAGTGATAATGGTATTGGCATGCTCATTTCGGGCAGGTGGTGGCTGATATGGCTTTGGTCCACTGCTTGAAGATGTCTGCCTTGGGTTTGGTTGGGTGTTGCTCGGTAGACCACCGGTTGGCCTACTACTTTTCCCCTCAGATAACCGATCCATTTTCCTCTCTAAATCCTGAATTGAAGCCTATTGATTTTTCTGACCCTGATCCACACTTAGCCTCAAATTAGTCATTTGTGTCTTCAACCTCTCAGTACAAGCATCCTATTTGGAAATAAATTCCTTCATCATCTTTTCCAAAGAAGACTCGGTTGCTTCCTGTTTCTGAACTTATGGTTGAACATTATCTCTCGACTGGTACTGATTGTTGTAATTCTGATTCTGTCGAGGATACATGTTCCCTTGGTAATTACCCTGATTCCGGTTCTGATAACCGCCTCTCTGATAATTATTTCCAGTTTGATAATTAATTTGTTGCAAGTAATTTGCATCCTCATCTGCCATCATCATCGGTTGATCATCACTATCACAATAATTAGTGGCATGATTTGTGCCAGAAGCTCCTTGATCTCTCCTTTGAGAGTCTTGAACTGATTATCAAACTTGGTAGACATATCTTTAAGCTCCTTCATCATCTCAGAATTATCAGAAGTACTACCACTACCACTTCCTTCAGCAAAAGCAACGGTCTTTCGGGCTGGTTTCCTACTATCTTTTGCCCAATTGAGACTTTGTAGAACCTTATCCTCCATTATCTTCCACGCCTCATTTGGAGTTTTTTACATAAACACTCCACCACCACCAGCGTCAAGAACATCAGATGATGAAATATCAAGACCATTATAAAAGAGTTCGATGATTTCAGCCTTTGATAGACCATGGCCATGACAATTCCTAAGCAACTCTTTGATCCTCAACCATGCCTCCACCAAAGTTTCATTTTCGGCTTGCCTAAAACCTCGAATCTCATTTAACAACCTTTCTGCTAAAGCTGGTGAAAAATAACGCCCAACAAAAGCTTCCCTCATTTGGTTCCAAGTTTGAATAGAATTTGGCTCGAGTTCTTGATACCAAATTTTTACTTCCCCACACAAGGACATTGGAAAAGTCCTTAACCTGATTGCCTCTTCCGTGTTCGGACCATACTTGAAATTCTCACCAATCTCCAAAAAGTCAGCAATATGCTTATGCGGATCGGACCGCAATCTTCCATCAAACTGAGTATCCCGAAGCATTTGCAAATGGTTTCCCTTTAGTGAAAAATTATTATCAATTTGTGGCCTCCGAATTGCTGAACCCGGAGTAGGAGCAACGGTCCTAGTCCTATTGAACATGGGTGTATCATTATTATCAGCCATTGGTTCTTCTTCGGCTTCTGATCTGACTTCCTCTTCAAACCTAGATTCAAGTTCTTCTTCAAAAACTTCTTCCTCAATGATTAAGTTCGTTGAAGTAGAACCACTAATCGTTTGACTGCTAGTTGTTTCCGTCGATTTGTTCTTTGATTTCTTCTTCCTTTTCTTCTTTGTGGTTTTCTCTGGACCGGATAAAGGACTGAGGAGTTCGTTACCAGAATTCCTCGTGTTCATCCACTACCTAAGCAAACCTGCAAAAACAAAGAAGATAAAACCGTCAAACGCACCGGCGCAATACAATTAGACTTTAAAAGTAACTTTCTAAGAAATGAATTCCCAGAAAGGATCAATTAATCACACTATAATTAAATTCCCAAATTAAACACAAGTCCCCGGCAGCGGTGCCAAAAACTTGTTGTGTAAAAACAAGTTATAAAATAAACTAAGAAATACCGACACTTAACTATTACACAACTGAGGAAAGTATACCCTATCGTGTATAGTATAGCTACAGTAAGTCCTGGTTCGTTCCACAGGGACTATGTATTCAAGAATTATAATTAAATGCAATTAACTTAATACAGAAAAAGACTATGGTTTTGTGTGACCGAATTGTCACTTTGCCTAACAAACTAATTTAATTAAACTAAGTGGACTCAGGAAGAGTCAAAGTGATTTGGTTAACTTTTTCGATACTAGAAACGACACTTGCTTGGACTAGTTCACTAATGACTTCGGGGAATTTAATTAGAACGAATTAATAACGATTCACGTTCATCTCAATTAGATTAGGTTTAACATTCGCCATCACCTAAACTCTAATCTCAATTTATCAAATTACAATTTAATTTATGAAATACATTCGCCACATTCATCAACTTACACGTTTAGGTTTAATTTTCTAAATTATGATTTCTATGCGTTCGCAATCAAAACTCAATTATTCATAGACAAACAATTGATAATAAACATATAAATGATAAACATCCACTACAATCATTTATTTGTTCATCAAATAATTTAGAATGAATAATGAAACCCTAACTCGTTAGAAATTCGATTAAACGTAATTTCATTAAACATGAATATCAAAAGATAATCCCCCTACTCATTAATTATTTCATCCAAACAAGTGTTTAGATACTTAGCTACTCATGATTACTAAAGATCAATCAAGAGAACAAATGAAATCAACGAACACATGATTTTAGAAAATAAAGATGTAGAATGATTGATTACAATGATTAATTGTTGATCCGAAGTAGCCAAATGATTAGAGTAAGCAAGAGATCTTCAAAAGTGATGAAAAGCTTCAAAACATGAGAGAATAAATCGTCCTAGGGTTTTCTGATATCAAAAGTTACTTCCTAATCAAAAGAAAACGTATTTTAAATATTTTCAAAAGTGCTGGAACCGCCAAATTACCCGATCCGGGAACACCATATGCGATCCAGATTTCTTCTTTATTACACGATCCGGAAAATAACGTGCGGATCGCGTATTCACTTGAAAAACCTTCTGAGCCAGAATTTGCCTTGCTTACGCGATCCCAATTCCTTTCATCGGATCGCGTAACCATGTAGAAATTCGACTGTGATGGAATTAGCCTTCATTACGCGATCCGGCTCCAATATCTTGGATCGCGTATCACATGTTCCCTTTAACAATGTAGCCTACAAATCAATTCTGAATGAAATAAGTATTGAAAGTTCTAAAAATAACTAAAAATAAGAATAAAAACAATGATATCGCGTAAGATATATATGTACAAAATGAGCGATATCAACAACGCTTGATTCTTAAAACGGATTATCAAATGGATGAAGATTGATGATTTTGGTGTGAAAATAGGCTAAGGAAGAGAGAAAATTCATTTTTAGGGTTTTATTATTATTATTTTATTTTATTTAATGTAAGATATCATGAAAGATCTTTTCTGGTTCCCTACTCCAACCCCTTGGCCGGTTTTCTTAAGGGAATTATCGGCTAATACTTGGACATGTTATAGCTCAATGATTTTAGAGACCGTGGGCTTTGGATTCATGTCATTTGGAGTCCGGATAAGAAAGTTATGGCCCAAACCGTGAAACCTCGCATAAAACTCAGCTTTTATCTTTTTAACGTGTTACACGTTTTTACTTAGCTTATTATAAATTTATTATTATTGTTAATATTTTTATTATTTTATAATTAATTATTATTATTTTTTTAATCATACTCTGCACATTCTCTTAAGTATCCAAACTATGAGCGCGTTTACGTTTTGCTTTGTATCTTTTTCGTTACACCTCCTATTGCGATGATTCTTTTTGCATTGGATTCGATTTTCAAAAATGAAGACTTTGATTTAAATAAATCTCTGAAATGAGTATAACACAAAAATGAGTTTTTACGGCTTGAATTATGATTACGGTTTGGTGACGGTTGTCACATCGTCCCTTTATTATATTTACAAAGGAGTAATATTTGTATCGTTAACAAACATAAATGTTTTTGTGTTGTCAAATAGATTGTTATATTTTACATTTATAATTTTCAATTATTTCTACATATACATAATTCACCCCTCTATTTTAGACATAATATAAATATACTACCTAACACATAAGCTATGCATATTATTTCTTCCCTTTTTAATCATTTATGTGATGTAATATCTTTTCTTTCTTTTTATATATAAGAAGAATACATATCTTCAAAATATGCCACATTAGCCCTTCTAAGGTAGACATGCGTCCTTCATTAATGTTTTAAATTCTATTAATAAACAAAAGTATAATATGTTAAAATCTTAATACTTTAAATTAAAAACTTAAAAAATTATCTTTAGATCATTAATATCATTAGTAGAACACCTTCATTCAAAACATGTCACATTCGTGACATGTGTCCTACCTCAACACTTTTGATTTCTTAATAATATTTAATCTCAAAATATTATCATTAACACTTTTATTTTCATAAATTAATACAAAAATTAATTATCACTATCAATTAATTAGTAAAACAATATGGGTATAACACTTTTACTTCTATCTATTATAATAATAATAATGAAATGATGCTTTTGAAATACACACACTATTGTTAAAATTTGCAAACATCAACTAAACTTAGTAACTAATGTTGTATGGCTATTTTCATAGTAGAATAAATTATTACTCTTCAAAGTAACACATGTATTAACCTATTTTATTTACTATAAAAGTATTATAAACAAGATTCACAAATAATATTTTTCTAACACATAGCCATATAAAAAATTAAACATTCACCAACATGAGTCAATTAAATATAAATATAATTATACTTTTTTTTAAAAAAAATGGCCACATGCATTTTATACTTTTACTACTACTACTACAAAAATGCACATTACATGCGGTGAAAAAGCATATTACGGGCTGTGAACGGCCCGCCATCTATGCGAGCGATGTTTAAAAGATAAACCTACTTGGAGGCGGTGAAAACACTGCCTTAAAGAAACATATGTAAGACGGTTTTAAAATTTTAGGGCGGTTTATCTTCGACACTGTTCCGTCATTTAAGGGAGAAGATTTTATTTGAAATAAGGCGGTGCACCTTGGGTGTTTGGCGCCAGTTGTTAACATATATAAAGGCGGTTTTCCTTATTATATTATGGCCTTTAATTAATCTTTTTGATTAATTAAATGTTTATAATAAATTTTAAGGCGGTGTTTAGGAAATATTGTTTTTATTATCGATGGCGTCAAAAAATTAAAAACAACCGGATATTTAATATTATTCAATATTAGGCATTTCAATTAACCGCTTTTAACGGTCTGTATTTGATTCCCGCCAAAATTTCTAGTAGCCGCTATCATGTAAGTACCAAATTTCCGTAGCCAATTACTGACCATATCAATTTCCAGAACGCCAAATAACCAAATTCCGACATATATACATGGTACAAATATTAAACAAATATTGTATAAACATATAATTACAAAGCATCTTAATAGCAAGTTCCTCTAAATTGATCACGATAGGTAAACATTGGCAAACCTTTTACATCTGTTATATACCGCCCGTAATGCGCCAAACACACAAGTTCATCTAATTAAATGGATCATGATAGGTAAACATTGGCAAACCTTTTACATCCGTTATATACCGCCCGTAATGCGCCAAACACACAAGTTCATCTAATTAAATGGATAATGTATATACAGCCGTATATACCGCATCGTTCAAGTCCATGTATAAATAACTCCTCATGTCTCTCCAAATCTATAACCAAATTTAATTAAACATGTTAAGTATCTACAATAAACCCAAATTTAATTAAACAAGTTAAGTATCTACAATGAACATATTTATTATATTTTTATATATCTTATCGCCGACTTGGGCTGCGAACCAACTCAGATCGCAGAGCCCATGCGGTGCAAACTAAGACGTAATATATATGAATTTTAGGTTAGAAAATTCATAAGTTTTGCAACATACCCCGTACGAATTTGTGTGTTGTTCCAGAGCTTTTTCTACTTTCTAAAGGCTAGGTTTTGAGTGTTTAACATTCGTTAATATCAAGACAAAGCATATTAGTTAATATAATTGTATTAGAAACGCGATTAACTCGTTATATTATCATATAACACGTAACCTCCCTAAAAGAAATACGTCATCTCTACCCTCTCAAAAACATCTCATGTACTTCATAAAATCTCAATCCTCGAGTAAAAGCTCTGTGTGGTGAAAAAGAGGAGCCCGTAAAATAAGTGCATAGCACGAAATAAACCTTCCCATAGAACCATCACTCCACTAAAAAATCCTCACACCACTTTCGGTAGAATGTTGTGACTAGATTAACTCTACTCTCTCACCACAGAGGTAACGAGTTGATTCTCGATCAAGCCTATGACGATAAGCGATACATGACTGACGTTCTGAGCGATTGATAAAATAGAATAGGACACCCTAAACACTTTGAGTGATTTGAGTGACCACTGTGAGAGGATTGCCTAGTCATGTATATAAAAGATCGAGAGGATCAAAAGTATGCTCCGAAAAGATTATTCCTTTACTTTTTCAAAGGCATGAATATCTTGATTATTCCTAAAGCCCCTCAGTAACATGTTCCGTGCTAAAACCTTTCATTATCCACGCATTTTTGACCTTTCTGAAAGTCGAGTTTGCTTGAGGACAAACAAAATTCTAAGTGTGGGATACTTGATATTGCGTAAAAAGTCACGTTTTTGCTATCGATATCTCTCTCATTTTAGAGCAATACTTGAAAAATAAGCTCAAATATTACATTAATCAATGATATTTTGTCAAGTAAGTCAAAATAAGGAAGCACGTGAAAAATCAAGTAAAACGGACGAAAAACGAAGATTTCACACTCGTATAAAGATTCGAAGCAACTAAGGCATGATTATCAATCAAAAAGAATCATCTAAGGGATTTCTCTATACCAAAGTCTTCGTTTTCAAAAATCGAATCTAAAGCAAAAAGAATCATCAAAAAACGGATAAGTAATGTTGATTCTACGTGCAACGAAAGATTCAAACCATTCGGGACAAGATATCTCAAGATCGGAAAATCATCTCAGGGATTTCTTTACATCAAAGTCTTCGTTTTCAAAAATCTAATCCAACGTAAAAAGAATCATCAAAAACGGACGCCAGCCCGCGCCGCCCGGTGCCGGGTGCTTTTTCGTCCGTACGTGTACCAGGCCGATTGCTTTTTCATACCGCACGCGCTTTTTGGCTAAAATGTGCCTAACTTTTCTATCGTGAGCCGGATTTCAAGTATAAATACATGGTAGGGTTCACAATTCAAAAACACACATTCCTAGTTTAGTTTTTCACTCTAAAGAATCAGTTTACTTTCTCTCTCTACTTTCTCACTCTAGGCTAGTTTTTAGATTAGTTTAGGAGCATAATTTAAATAGAAAGAAAGTATGGAATGTGTTGTAATCTTGTGGATGTACGCTTGGAACTATGATATTCAATTCAAATCTATTCATTCTCACATTTAATCCGGGTTATTTCTATCATAATCTATCTTAATTAAAATGTATTCTTTAATTATGCTAGATATAGTTATTGTCCTGCTTAGCGAGTAGATTACTATTGTATTTGTTGTGATGTAGTTAGCGTAAATAATTATGGGATGACTTTAATATGTCGTGAAGTAATATGATGGCCCCTATTCGACTATTCTCGGATATAGTGCTGGAAACGCTTCATGCGGAGTACAAACGTACGGAAGTCATATTACGGATCGACTTTAATCTATCATGAAATAATATGATGGCCCCGATTCGACTGTTCCTTGATATAGTGCTGAAATGCTTTATGCAAATTACAAATGTACGGAAGTCTGGAACGATCGAAGGTAGTTATATTATGGATCGATATTGTAAGAACGGAAACTTTATGTTCGGACTTACTTTATCTTTTCGATTTTAAACCTAAAACTATTTAATCGCCTTTCGGTCAACAAATGTGATTGTAACCTTGTAAAGAGGAGTCGCGAACCTTAATACTTGGTCAATGATTATCTGCGTCAAAACTATGGTTTAATTATAGCGTCATGTAAACATCGTAAAACGCAATGAGATTACGTTGGAATCACCATCGGTGTAGTACACTTTAGATCAAAATGTACTTATTATGTAATCATTACAAAGTAATTAAATCTGCAATGTAAACATCGGATGACAATGAATTACACTGCGGAATACCATAGCATTTTCTGACATGGTCTGGGTTTAACTTTATGAAATACGCCTATTACTACCGCAATGGTCGTTTCCGCAGCAGCGATAACAGTGGGTTGTTTTAAATTTATAGAGCTGGGGAAATCCTAAGCTAACACTACTTTCAGCCCTAATTAGGTTACTAGGGTAGTAAGCGGTATGTTGACTCAGGTGTCGTTCTTACACTACAACGGGCATGGGATCTTAGGCGTTCTAATTATCTTTTTGTAATCTAGCTAGAGTTTAACTAATTTTGGTTTGGTTTTGGTTTTATAACTAATCTATAAAAATAAATGCAGGAAAGGAAAGGGGGTTTGTACGGAGGCTCAAAGAACAGTGGGTACGCAAGTGTTTACTATGATGCTGGTATATATTTTGAGTGATTAGTTATGGGTGTTAAAGCCACTAGTTATGATGATTAATCCTTTGAACGATTGGAAACTCTAATCAATGCGAAGTATTGTACCTACGACAGTTCCTTAGCTTTCCCACGTATTTAAACGTTATACAGAGTACTGTGCCGTTTTATGGTTTTTCCGTAGCATTGACTTAGATCACCAAATCACTCATTGGATACACTGTATTCTTAATGACGTATAATTATGATCCTATCAAATATCTAACGTAAAGGTCTCTACAATCAGATAAACAATATGTCACATGGATAGCAATTATAGTGTCAAATACACCGGAAGTTCTCTCAAATGTACTGATCAATTCAATTAACAGTTATTCTCTAATCCTATTCCCCAATCTCTGACAAATGTGTGTCGGTATCATGGCACGAATTGTTGAATAAACAATAATGTGAATAGGAGTTACCCTACGGAATAGGTTGGATTAACTTGTCTAACAGTCAATTAAATTGTTCATCATTAATCATACAAACCATCATGACTATTACATGCACATTACTTTACTGTATAAACTTCAACTTATATCTGAAAACCCTAATCATGCAGTTACATATAGTAATCAGGGAGACAGTGCTAGCATGCAACATTCCTAAGGCAACAATCAAACAAGAACATGCAACAGAAGGGCACACAGACAACTATTCCTAATTCATTGATGCGTCACCAGTGGTCGGTAAGGATTTTACCCTTGTCGTTGCACCGGTTACTGGCGACGGCGATTAGTGGGTGTTTTAAATTTGTAATTGCGGGGCCTAAGTTTTCCCTAACAATGCTAATCCTAAGGGTGAGCAAGTGGTAGATATGACCTAGAGTCGTTCTTCAAACTGACTGAATTGAAACTAAGGCGTGGCGGATGAGGGCTTTCAAACTAGTGAAGGGTTTATAAAATAGTGGGGGAATTTTGATTTTTCTATTAACTAACTTAGGCAAGTAAATAAATAAAAGTGAAATTAAAATAATAAATAAAGTAGATAAGGTAAAGATAGTGTTTGCTGAGACTTCGTTAATTAAGTTACGGGATGATGTTTGGAGAAACTGTTTTGAAAGATATTTGTTAATTGTTATTCTTGAATACTCGTGATGTAAACACTAGATTCCCTACTAATTAAAATCCCATTAGCATGTCACACTAGGAACTAGGTTATGGTGACATCACAAAGTAATTAGAATAATAAGAAAGATCTTTATTTAATGTTTACTTTCTTATGAACGGAGACAAAATCTAAAGGTACTAGACAAAATTGAATCATATAACGATTCCTCGTCATCTTAACAGATTCATGTATTTAAAAAGTTCATTTATGACTTTAAACCAGCCCTTGCTTAAGACTACCCAATAAATGCCCTAATTATCCACAGCGTTCCTCACTTAAAGTGGTTCCGCCGTTTCAAACCTTGGCCATGTCTTGTCCTACGGTATTCCCCCATGTAGTCTTGAGGTTCCATGGTTTCATACCTTTGAAAAATTATGTTGACACAGATGACTAACTACCTTTTAGTTGGACGTCATTAAAAAGGTGTTGTAATCACGTTTATTGGTGGAAAGACGATAAATTAACTTAAAGTTTAAAAGTCTATTTAGAAAGATTAATTAAACTAGGTTTCTCATTTTATATATTAGTCCGTAATATAACTACCTTCGGTCGTTACTCGACTTCCATACATTTGTACTCCACCTTGAAGTGTTTCTAGTACTATATCGAGTAACAGTCGAATAGGGGCCATCATATTACTTTAATATTTAATTATAAATCATCCCATTATTAACTAACTACATCGCAAGCAAACACAACAGGTATACTACTCTCTAATCATGGCAATAACTAAATCTAGCATAATCAATATAAACGTAATTAATTAAGATAGATAAGGATAGAAAGAACCAGGATTAAATGAAAGAGAGAATAGACTTGAATTAATAAGCGTAGCTCCAAGCGTATACCAAAGATTACAACATGTTCCTTGCTTTCGTTCTATTCTAAACAAGTTTCTTAAACTAGCCTAATACTAATTTGGAGTGATAAAATAGAAGGAGAAAGTAGAACTAATAATTAGAGAGTATTATTAGCCTAAAGAGATATATGGAAGGTGTGTCTTGAAATGAAGCCATGAGGCCTCTATTTATACTTGAAATTCGGTGCATTTTAGCAACTAGAAGCTCATGTTAGCAAAAGGTGACACTTTTCCGGAAAGGTCTAGCACATGTACCCTAAAGCGCGGAAAGGTGTAGCACGTGTACCCTAAAGTTGCAGAAAGGTCTAGCACATGTACCAGGAGAGTACGAGCAAGGACGGAAAAGAAGCCGGGGGATGGGTGGCTGCCAGCCGGCATTGGGTGGCTGCCATCCGGCGTTGGGTGGCTGCCAGCCGGCCTTGGTTGGCGGCCAGCCGTCCCAGTTTGCCGCCTTTTGCTCGTTTCTTATTTCGTGCGTATCTTTTTCGTTATGCGTTCGTTTTCGTCGATTCTTTTTGTGTTGGATTTTTTTTTCAAAAACGAAGACTTTGATGCAAAGAAATTCCTGAGATGTGTCTCTCATCTTTACATGTCTCGTGCGAATCATTTGAATCTTTCGGCGTATGTAGAATCTTCATTCTTCATCCGTTTTTGTTGATTCTTCTTCTTTTAGATTCGTATTTTGAAAATGAAGACTTTGGATAAGATAAACCTTAATGATGGGCACTTTGTCTCTAAATCTTGTTTCGGATGCCTTGAATCTTCAACTGTGCGTGGAATCTTCATTTTTCGTTCGTTTTGCTTGATTTTTCTCGTGCAACTTTATTTTGACCTTCTTGGCAAAGTTTCATTGATTTGTGTATTATTTGAGTCTAAATGCCAAGTATTGTTCCAGAATGAGAGAGATATCGGTGGTAAAAACGTGACTTTTTACGCGATATTATTCATATATTTCATGTAACCAGATGTTTGAATCATGAATATTCCGAAAGGTCTCTCAAAAATATTTACCATATGAGCTTGAATCTAACCTATCTCTAATCCTATGCTCCGCTTCTCTTATGATATAGTTTCAATCTAGAGAATACAGCCATGTCGAGTTCAAATGCTTCATCATACATAGAATAGGTAGAGGACGTACTACTAATAACTAGCCAGGTATTAGCAGGAAGTTTCTAACCACAGCATAAGTTGGATAGGTAAACAATAGAGATTCAGTTCACAAATTCAGATACAGTTTAAATTCAAACAGGTAGAGTAACGGCATGTTATAAAATCATAACTACTTAAATATAACCATTATCATAGCAAACACAGATTTGTCTAACCTAGCATGACATCTTTAGCAAGCAATATAACGTAAACATAATATAAGTACATCATATTCAAAAAATAAAGAAGAGAGATATAAATAAAACCTGAATAAGTATTACAGACAAATCTTCGTGACCCAAAGTCTCGGAGTGACTCCGTACAAATGCTACAACTACCGCTACGCTTACCTAGCTCGTCTACTAGCTTAACTCTAGAGAGAGAAAGCTAGAGAGAGACTCTAGAGAGAGAAAGAAAGAGTGTGTGAGAGAGAGAAGAGAGGAATGAGAGGTGTGAGGTGTGTGAAATGAGGTTGAGGAGCCCTCTATTTATAGGCCACCAAGGATGCAAGAGTACAAGTCCACAAGCATGCACGTACAAGCAACCGAAGCAAAACGAGAGCACACAAGAAGGCATGACGCCGTGTACGGCCCTGTAGAGGCCATGTACGGCAATCTATAGGCCATGTACGGCTTGTGGGTGGCCGTGTACGGCCCTGTGGTGGCAGTGTGCTAGGCATTGTGCTTTTTTTGACTTTTCACGTTGCTTCGGAAGGCCGTATCTTCTTCGTTTCAAGTCCGTTTGACTTGATTCTTTCGCCTACGGTCTCATAATTCTGTTACACTTCTAATGATTCCAATTTGGTAGAAATTGGATGTGTGGATCCCAGGCGTGTCCAAAGTATGTTTCGTAGTCTTTGGTTGTGCTGTTTCTTGCATATCTTCTTCATCCTTGATCCATCTTGAGCAATCCTTATATCCACGTTCTCATAATCTCCATAGCTACAAAATAAGATAACTATGAGGTCTTGGTATGGAGCTTACAGTAGATTTAGGGTGTGGCTCAATTTGGTGCCCATTTCAACATATTTTCAGCCCTTTTCGTATAGTATTGGAAAGTCCATCAAGTTTTCACCTTTATAACAAAATGTGATGAATAATGATGTTTTAAGAATGTTTTTGTTATAAAAGGCCTAAATATGGGGTCAATAATGTAGGTAAAAATATGACTTTTTGCACTACATCAACGCCGCTAGCATTTTAGATTAGAGTAGGTAAGCTACAGGCTCAATTAACATTTAAGAAAACCTAGGGATTTGTTGATTAAATCAAGCAAGGCATGTTTAAAATCCATTTCAAAAAGATATTTTCCCTATAATTCAGTAGTCCAAAGTAAGATACGCAAGAAACAATAAAATGTTTCTCTCGCTTATCACTCTTAGACTTTACTGATTAGAAATAATTAAGTGGTCCGAACAATTAATCTAAGTTAGTAGTATATTGAATCTGTAATCTTTATGGTATTAAGAACGATCAGACTTTTATATGGGCCTGCTACTCCGTTCCTTAGCCCACGAACGACTGCGTTCAATAATAAGTGCCACCGACTCCCTCATAGGAGAGTATGAAGAGTTGAGCATCGTCTGTCTGATCAGAATCACGATACCTTAGTTCCTCGTGACATATTAGTTGATAACCGACTAATAAGGAATCTAACGGTTATACCATAAGATATCAGATTTGATAAACATACCTAGTTTAGACCCACGTTTCTTGTAAACTCAAAGTCATCATCCCATATTATCAGCTAATGAAATCACTACAAATACAGCTTTCCATCATCTGATTTATTATTATCTTTTATCGCTTAATTTACTTTACTTAGCAAACTGAACCAAAACCCCAAACCACTTTTATAAAACCCCTTTTACTAGTAAACGACTGATTGTTTGGAACACATTTGTTTCAATTCAGTTTCTCTTTAAGAATGACTTTAGATCCAACTTACTACCTACTAACCTTTTGGTTCAGTAATCGTAAGCCACAACTTAGACCCCAACTTTTATAAATTTTAAAACCCTCTGTTTGTCTGCATCACCGTTAGAATTATAAACGACCGGTGCGCAGCATAACAAATATCAAAATCTTTGAGAGATCGTAGGGATCCACAGTATATATATAAAATATAGTTTTAGACGGTTGACATGTCACCTAATGTCACGTGTCATTCCGTGAACATCTGGTTACTCGTTAGTGGGTAGTTTAAAAATTCGTATTAGCTGGGGTCTAAGCTGTGGCTTACGATTACTGAACCAAAGGGTTGGTAAGCAGTAAGTTTGACCTAGAGTCGTTCTTAAAGATAAACTGAATTCAAACAAAGGTGGTCCAAACAATCAATTGTTTTCTAGTAAGAGGTTTATAAAAGTGATTTGGGGTTTTGGTTCAGTTTTCTAAGTAAAATAAATAAAGCGATAAAAGATAATAATAATAAAACAAATGATGGAAAGTAGTATTTGTTGTGACTTCATTAACTAATAATATGGGATGCTGACTTTGGGTTTAAAGGAAACGGTGGTCTAAATTGGTTATGTTTACCGAATCCGATATCTCATGGTATAACCGTTAGATTCCTTATTAGTCGGTTATCAACTAATGTGTCACGAGGAACTAAGGTATCGTGATTCTGATCAGACGGAGGATGCTCAACTTTCCATACTCTCCTGTGAAGGAGTCAGTGGCTCTTATTATTAAATGCAGTTGTTTGTGAGCGAAGGAACAGAGTAGCAGGCCCATTTAAAGTCCGACCGTTCTTAAAACCATGCAGATTACAGATTCAGTAAATAACTAACATAGAGTATTTGTTCGGACGACTTAATTGTTTTCCATCAGTAAAATATAAGAATGATAGGCGAGAGAAACGTTTAATTGTTTCGCGCGTATCTTACTTTAGAATACTGAGTTATAAGGAAAACGTTGTTTTAAATTGAATGTTTGAACATGCCTTGCTTAATTGAATCAACAAATCTCTGGGTTTTGGTAAATGTTAATTTAGCCTGTAGCCTACCTACTCTAATCTAAAATGCTGACGGCGTTTTTCATAAAGTCAAACCCAGACCATGTCGGAAAATGCTATGGCGATCCGCAGTGTAATTTATCACTATATAATGTTTTCATTGCGGATTTAATTACTTCGTAATGTTTAAATAGTAATTACATAGTGATCTGAAGTGCACTACACCGATGGTGATTCCAACGTAATCACATTGCATTTTACGATGTTTTCATGACGTTATGATTAAACCATAGTTTTGAATCTATAAAGTAGGTTCCATTGAATTCGAGTCTCTCACGCTCTGGTCGGTCCTGCCTTAACGAATCCATGAATCTGAAGAAACGCAAATGAATGTCTTCATGAGTGGTAGTGCTGGTGCTTCTTCTCAATTCATTGATGGATTCGAGGACGCCTTGGATGAGTTGCCTTGGATGATCAGAATACGTGAGGTTTGGTTTCCAAAAGATGTTAACCATTCTGTTATAAACCTCTGCAGTCCATCATGAAATAACTGTCTGGGCTCCTCAGAGAAAGTAGTACCAAAGATTTCTCCAAGCTGTTCTATGATAAAGTTCGCAGTGTTAACCATTGAACCTTCAGGTATGGATGAAGGGATGTCACGCGTACGTTCATCAAAGCTCACATGCTCCAGCCTTTCGATAATCTTATGAGCATAGAATTCTATGGTGCAGTCGATGTAAAACCTGTGTGGTGAAGAATCGTCGATATGGTCATTATTAGCCATGGAGTTCATCAATCCCCTAAGATTATTCATCATCAGAATGTCGACCACCGCATCAGGATTCCCAGTAGCATGATCCAAACAGGCTCGATAAGAGTGAAAAAAAAGCATCTGCTCGGGTGAAAATGGAAATGCGGACCTGATCAGTGTTTCATATACCTAGTCGTATATGGTCTTCTGTTCCTGAAAAAACTCTAGCTCTTCTGCAGATGGTTCATCGTTGTCTTGATGTTCTTGCGAAAGCTGAAGTGTCAGGTCTTCGGCGAAGGCATGAAGGCGGTTTTGGAAGAACTGAGGATCTTGGGTACTGGCGTTGGCCTGATAAACTTCATATTCTGCTTTGATCTCTTCAATCAAGTCCCTTTGTTGTGGCATGTATTCATTAGTGGAATTTCTGATAATCGCCATCATGATACGAAAGTCATCCTCGTATTGCTCAATGGCACTGAGCATCTCCTCGTGATTAGAGATGATCGGAACTTGGATTATTCCGAGAGGAGAATTTGGAATAGCAAGAGGCAGACGAAGGTGAATAGAGCAGATATCAATCGGAACATCAATGTATACGACGTCATCTTCGTCACTCTCTGTCCCTGGGGCATCAACCTCTAAAGAATTCGGGAACTCAACAGCTGTGGATGGTGACTGAGACTCGTCGGTGATCTGAGATATCGGTTGAGAAGAGATCATCTCAATTTCCTTTTCATCCTAAGAGTCGGAATCATGACAGGACCCAGATGTACCTCATAGCTCGAAGTGAGTTTGAGGTTCAGATGAATCAAGGGCTTGAATCCCTTGAGGGGGTATGTGTGGTCATAGTCGAGATTCTTTATAATTTGCAATCTTCTTCAGTAGTTTGTCTCGTAACTCTAGATGTTGCTTAGACAAAGCAATGGTGTTTTCGATATTCTCCAGAGCACAAAATCGAGGAAGGGTGAGAGGTTTGGTAGGATCGATGACTGATGCGATAAGTTTCTCCATTGTAAGCGCGTATTCAGCATCATGAGAATAGTCAATCAGTGGTTCTTCTTCATCTAAGTCACTATCTGGCAGAGGGATTAAGCTTTGAGTGTATTCTATCTGCATGATCTCTGCTTTTGAAAAGTGTGAATCAGGAAGGTAAGTTGGTGAAGACTGATCTTCTTCTGTCTCGTCCTCCTCTTCTTCTTCTATTTCATCTTCTTCAGTTTCGTCCTCTTCTTCCATTTCTTCTTCAGTGTCAGAAGTAATGTGCTCGTCAGTTGTGTGTCTGGTTCATAATCATCATCCGAAGTAACTCTGCCTATCAATATCATACATATCTCCGCATGCTCTGTCATAGCCTGGTCAGTCTGATCAATCTTAAAAGTGATAGTTTCTCCATGAGATCTAAGACTAATAGTCTGTGAATAAACATCGATGATAGTACGTACAGTGTTCAAGAATGGTTTTTCTAAGATAATAGGGATGTGTACATCCTCCTGAATGTCCATCACTACAAAGTCTGTAGGATATAGGAAGTTATCTACCTTAACCATGACATTCTCAGCTATTCCCTTAGGGTGTCTAATGGATTGGTCAGCTAGTTGGATGCTCATTTTGGTAGGCTTAAGGGGTCTTAATTCTAGTCTGGTGTAAAGTGAGTAAGGCATCAGATTGATACTTGCTCCTAGGTCGGCTAGCTAGAGTATCATGCTCGAGTGATAGATCGAAAAAGGAAGAGTGAAACGTCCTGTATCTCCTAATTTCTCAGGTAAGGAATTTTTAAGGATAGCTGAGCATTCCGCGTTCAGTGGGACATTAGGTACTTCGGGTACCTTGTCCTTGGTCGACAGGAGTTTAAGGATGTATTTTGAACTGGAAAGGGTTCTGGACACGGTGTCCATGAACTTTCCATCGAGACGGAAGGTGTTTGCCTTGTAGGCTTTTCTAATATGGCCTGGAAACGGAATTTGTACTTCCCTTTGAGGTGTAGGGACAGACATGGGCTAGACGAGTGGAAGGCTGGCTCGGTGCCTCCTTCTTGTCTGTAGTACTTACCTGTATAGCCTCTTCTACGTGGGGGTCTTGTACTGTGTTACTAGGAAGATTACCCTGAGGCCTAAAGTCAAGACGCTGGGCTAGTTGTCCAATTTGGGTCTCAAGATTTTTGAGAATGGCCAGTTCGTTCCTGATGAATAGGTCAGTTTGGTCTTGCCTAGTGCTAGTCTTTTGATTGATTTGGTGTTGGCCTTGGATGAACTAAGTGAGGGTGTCATCTGTAGTAGTAATGGGCACAAGGGTCTTAATGGTTTCAGTCGGTTGAGCGGCGTCGGGTGTAGTCAAAGACAGTGGTCGGTTATAAGTGTGTTGGGGTTGTTGTGGGTAGGTAGGGTATCTAGGTTGGTAGTTGGGTTGGAAAGATTGTTGGTTCCTAGGTGGATATTGGTTGCCTCTAGTCCTAGGGGGAGAGGTTTGAGCGAAACCAGGCGGATTTTGTGGGCGAGCTGGAAATTGAATATAGTAAAACGTACCGTCAGCAGGATCCTCGTATTCAACCTGATAGGCTTCCGTAGGTAGGTTGGCACAGTTCTGGCATTCCTGAACTTGGTGGGCGTGCTGGGATGGCTTCTTCATTTCGCCGATTTGTTTCGTCAAAGTTTCGATCTTCTCAGTCAAGGATTTGATAGCTTCGGTCTGGAATGGGTTTGGAGTGGCAAGCGGTGCCGATGATGAGGAATGCTCACAAGAGTTCCAATCGTGATGGTGCATTGTCATATTCTCGATCAGGTTCCATGCCTCTTCATCAGTTAGTTGCATGAAGTTACCTTGAGCAGCAGCGTCGAGGGTGATGCGATGGTTTGGAGCAAGACCGTTGTAAAACGTGCACAGCTGACTGGTTTTCTCAATCAAGTGGTTAGATTCATCATGAGCTTTGTGGAAGTTCGTGATGTCATTCTTGCATTTGGTTTGTTTGGCCGGAGGTAAGTACTTTGTTAGGAACTTAGTAGCCATCTCCGTCCAAGAGGTGATAGAGCCGGTCGCTAATCCCTCAAACCAAGTTAAGGCATGGTGAGTGAGAGAATAGGGGAATAGGTATAGGCGAACTATGTCCTGATCAACCCCATTTTGCTTGTAAGAGTTAGTGGTTTGAATGAATCGGTTTATGTGAGCGTTGGGATCATCGTGGGGTAAACCATGGAATTTGTAGAATTCCTTGATGAGTTGAACGATATGGTATTTAAGTTCGAAAGACGCGCCGTCAATAACAGGATAGCTGAAGGGTCCACCTCCTCCTTCGATTGATGGTTTGGTACTGTCGGCGAGCGTGACACGAGTAGCCGTCGGTTGTCTGGTGCGTTTTTCTTTACGAATGGTTCGGATAATCGACTCAGGATCGGGTACGAAAATGAGAGGTTCAGATCCGGATGATCTGGTCGAATATCATTATGTGTTGTGGTGAGGAACTTGCGTTTGGAACAAGGAAATGAAAACTAAACTACGGGTATTACTAGAAAGAAAAGTTCGTCTGGAACGTCTTCGGATCTTAAGGCTGATTCCCCGGCAGCGGCACCAAAAAACTGATGCAGCCCGATAAGTCAGGTTGTGAAGCGCTCTCCTTGTGAAGGGGGAGAACCGTCCTCATCGTTAAAGGACTGATCGAACAAAACCGAGCTGTGATCAGCGGGTTTTAAAATTTGTAAGTGCGGGGCCTAAGTATACTTAAAACTATAGTTGTACTATAGTAAGGATGACCTATGTTCGTTCTGTGAATCAGTGTATTGTGGATCTTGGACGTAGGAGATGATCTATCTAACTAGTAATGGTTTTAAAAGATAGTTGGAGGTTTTGTTTGGTTTTTGTTATACTTAGGCAGAAAATTTAAATAAAGCGAAATAAAATATAGATAGTTAGCAGATAATCTAGAGGAGGTGTTTGCTATGATTTCGGTAGCCTATAACTGAGATGATGTATGAGTTATGAAATTATCTTAAAAGATTTGTATTTCATTTATTTCAAGTATTTGTGGAGTAAGCACTAGTTCCCTACTGATAGAGTTCTCGATAAGTATGTCACTGAGTAACCAGGCTATCGTGATTCTGACCGGAGTAGTTTATCCATCCCACAACACTAACCTGTGAAGGTATAGTGACCCTTATATGGATTGAAATCCTGGGTGCATGAATAAGGCGACAAACCAACTCGATGTCCGACCTTTCTTAACCCCACCATAATACTTTAATCTAAACAAAACATTTAAGTTCAAGACAAGTTTTGTGTGCTTTGATTACTTTCTATCGATGGGTTTGTAAAGTCTAGGAGTAATGTGATCACTGATAATGTACAAAACATGTAACAACGGCTCTTTCCGTGGCTTTACCAAGTACTTAGCCGACTGACGGTACCCACTTTGCTTTATACAGTAACCCCGTTAATCAACACAGTGAAGTAACGATGACATTTCCGTGGCTTCCACGTTGTACTCCACCAGTGGTGTTTCCATCGCTATACCAAGTACTTAGCCGGTACCTACGGTGCTTCATAAAGGTTGCCCTAGACTTGTTTAACTAAGTTTGTATTTAAGCACAGTAATCATCCATCTATGATATAAACCAGCCCTTACTTTAAAGTCCCAATAAATCCCTAATTTATTCACAGTGTAATATTTGCGTTCATTTTAGAAAACATTAATTCCACAGTCACTGTGTACTTTGCGTTCAGATAAGAAAGCAGTATTTCCACAGTTTCGGTGTACTTGTGTTCAGTTCAGAAAACATTATTCCATAGTCACAATGTACTTTGCGTTCAATTTAGAAAGCATTATTTCCATGGTGACGATGTACTTTGTGTTTTTTTTAGAAAGCAATGTTTACACTATTTATAAATCAGACCATGTTCGTTTAGACACAGATAACTAAGTACCTTCGGATAGGGTTCGCGACGTCCTATCATTAAGGCCGTTATCACGTTTACTGGTTGAAAGGCGTTTAGTTTTAATGAGGTTTAAAATCATAGATAGAGAGTGAGTCAAAGCACTAGAGTTTTCATTTATAAAAACATTAATCCACAACGGATTGTGTCCACGACTTTCATAGCTTCCACGTTCTGTACTACACACATTGGTGTTTCCAGCGCTATACAAATGAAAGTCGTATAACGTTACTTCCGTTGTTTCATAATGACATCATCCCAATTATTACGACTAACTATATCATAGAAAACAACCAATAATACTACTCGCTAATCATGGCAAACGATCCTAAATCTAGCATGACAAAAGCAATAACAATCACCATAATAAAAATAGATATAGGATAGATATAACCGTAATAAGAGCTTAGCTGAATACAACGTGAAAGAATACAAGCGGAACTTCGACTATCCTCCAAGCGATATTACAATATTTCCCCTCTATTCGTTCGGTATATTAACCGATACTAACTAGCCGCTAACTACGAACACTAAAAATGAAAACCTAAATCTGGAGAGAGAGTAGTGAGAGAGTGTGTTGAAGTGTTGGTGGATGAAGAAGTGTGTTGAAAATGGAGAATAAAGCCCCATATATATAGGAAACGCTCAACCGTATTCTTCAACCATATCTGAACCTTCAAACGCACAACCGTATTGCACAGCCGCATAAAAATCCAATTTTGTATGCCTGAACACGGAATACGGTTGGTTTTGGCCGTATACGGGCAAACTAGGGCAAATATGGGTGAACACCAACCGTATACGGTTGGTTTTAGCCGTATACAGCTAAACACAGGCCGTATACAGTCTGTGCAGGCCGTATACGGTCTGTGTCCAGCCGTATACATTCTGGTTCATCCGTATTCGGTCAATTGGTTATTCGTTTCTCCGTTTAAGCGTATCTTCTTCGTCGTTTATCCGTTTAGAGTGATTCTTGTGCCCACAGTTTCATAATTTCCTAACGAAGAAAATGACATAAGATAGAGGTCATAATTCCAAGTATAGCTCAAAATGCATTGAAAAGCATGAACGGAAGATTCATTGATCGTTTGTGCTCTATTTTACTCGTTTTTAGGCCGTTTTAGTTGATTCTTGAAGCATCGTCTATATTTTTGCCTTCATGATGAATTTTAGTATATACTTGTATATTTCAAATGTTTTCATCCATAATCGGGCTAAAAAGGTGAGATAATAACACATAAAAACTTGACTTTTTGCGTGTTATCAAATATTCCACACTTAGACTTTGCTTGTCCTCAAGCAAAAACTCAAAATTCTCACTTTCTTCCCAATGAAAATATTTGAAAGTGTTAATGCATTTGGGTGAATCAAAACATATCAAGAACAAACATTCCCATATAAAGTAACATATCCTGGAAAATAAGAGAAAATGAGGTATTTGTTTCAGAATAATGAAATGATTCTCTTAGGCATGCTTTTAGTTCTCGCGTTCTTGGAATATACATGACTAGGCGATCTCACCAGGTGGTCACTCAATTCACTCAGAAGTGTTTCGGGTTACCTATCATTCTAATCAAACGAAATCGCTCATAAGCCAGTCATGCAACATCCATCGTCATAGGCTTGCTCGAGAATCATATCTCCACCACTTAGGTGAGGACGGTGCTAATTATCCCAGGACATTCAAATGGGTTGTAATGTTTGGTGAGGGTTAAAGGGTATGGATAAGTTGAATTTTGGGTTTTTAAGGGTTTTGCTTATCTTAGGACCTTCAAACTTATGAAAAATTTTATTTAGACATACTTTTTAATGAAAACGGAAAAGGATAACGATAAGGTAGGAAGATAGCTACTTTGACTTCTATCTTTTGAAAACACATGGAAGATTTATATTTTTCCTAGAATCAGAGTTTTCGGGATAGTTGAAGCACTTAGCTTTATTTTATTTATTTTCTTTTCTTTTTTTTTTCTCTCTCTCTTTTTGGCTTAGAATTTCTTTGCCAGAGAAGTTCTAAGGGGTTTTAATATTTTTATTGTCTTTCATAAATCCTTTCTTACTTTCATTTTTCAATCCTTTGACAACTTCGAATTCACTTGGTGCCCATTTTCGCACCGCAAGACTCTTGATCTTCGAGTATTCATCATGGAAACGCACATGAGATGTTTTGAGTAAACACGAAATTTGTGGTTTTTGGAGTGAAAACAAAAAGGATATCTAAATAGCATTTTTCAAAAATTTAAAAATTCTAAGATAAGGTTTTGGTAGGTATGGAAGTGAGTGGGTTTAAAATGTGGGTTTTAAAGAAACGAAAAGGCTAAGGCTCAACAGGGTTTTCTAAGCGGATCATCAACACTGAAGATAAGTGTTGGAAGAGTTTTGGGCTTGAAAAGAAGGCTAAAAGGGGTTAAATCCTAAGGAATGTCAAGGTCCTCTAATTGCACCTATACCGCATACGGTACTCTACCAATGTGGTCTTGAAGTACATACCAGGAGCAAGTTCTAATTCCGGATGCATGCATCGGCACACACTTATCAAACGAATAGTGAAGCATTTAAAATGAATGCTTTTAATGACTCAAGATACCTCACTGCAAGTATGGGTTGAATGTGGATCATCATTTCAGCTCAAGAAATTCCTAACTTATTTAATCTTATTTTTCAAAATACCTTACTCATATATGAAAATGATTCCTCTCAAGACATTTTAATTCAAAAATTTTGAAAAATTTTAAGCGAAAGTGAGTTTTTAAATTGAGGAACATTTTCCGAGTTTGTTTTTGGAAATAAGAATCTAACCTAAGGTATTCTATACCGCCATCCCACACTTAGAGGAACATTGTACCTAATGTTCTCTTGAGTTGAGATTTTACTGGAAGTAAAATCCCACACTTAGAGTTTGAACATATCGAAAAATGTTTCTCAAGTGTTTGTTTTGGGCTGGAATCCCACACTTAGTGATAAGCTTAGGATATGGCATATACTACTTTTATTAAATGATAAAATAGAACAAAATGATCATATCAAAACAAGGATAAGAACGAGAAAACTCCCCTATCAACATGCTGGTCGAAAGCTGAAAGTCTGAAGATATGCTGCCTTTGAAGAAGAGTATTTGCAAAATATCTTCCTTGCGGCAGCTCCATGAAGTTTGTTCAGCTTTTGGGAAGCGCTCTTTGTAAAAAGTGGCTTGATTCTTCACTTCTACTTCTTTCTCTCTTGTGAAAATATCTCGTAAGTGTGAACACGTTGGATATACTTTTCATCAACTTCTCATTTTATAGATCTTTACCGAAAGTTTGTCACTATCCCAGAATGTGAAATGATGTTTTCTACTACAAATCATTTGTAAGACATGTGTTTTTAAAGGAGTTCGAGCATAATACGTGAAAGTAGCACGCAAGTACCTCAAATGCTCGAAACACATGAATTAATATTTCGAAGATGTTTCCTAAATTCTAGGATTTGTGATATGGTAAAAGCTGTCAGTGTAAAATGAAGTGGTGTTTTGAAAGCATTTATATATCTAAGTGTGAAAGATAGTCAGAGATATTTCACTTCTTGGAATTTAAAAACAAAATACAACTAATACTAAAGGGTATTTATTCCACGGGTTGCCTCTCGAGAAGTGCTTCTATTTATAATCGAGGGCTCGACTTTTGTTCCTCTTGGATTAGCCAGAAGAGGAACCTCCAGGGCTAGAGGTGCTGGATAGTGGTGCCCTGGAGTTTTGAGGATAGAACCTGAGGAAATAGCAAGTGATGACTTCGGTGATATTCGGGATCCTTGACACGAAGAGCGGGAAACTATCAAAGTGTTCCTCATCAATCCTCTGTAAGTATAAGAGGTCCCAGGTGATATCATGGACTGCTTTGAAGATGGGTCCATCGGAATCTATAAAGTAGGTTCCATTGAATTCGAGTCTCTCACGCTCTGGTCGGTCCTTTCTTAACGAATCCATGAATCTGAAGAAACGCAAATGAATGTCTTCATGAGTGGTAGTGTTGGTGCTTCTTCCCAATTCATTGATGGATTTAAGGATGCCTTGGATGAGTTGCCTTTGATGATCAGTATACGTGAGGTTTGGTTTACAAAAGATGTTAACCATTCTGCTATAAACCTCACGCAGTCCATCATGAAATAACTGTCTGGACTCCTCTGAGAAAGTAGTACCAAAGATTTCTCCAAGCTGTTATGTGATAAAGTTCGTGGTGTTAACCATTGAACCTTCAGGTATGGATGAAGGGATGTCACGCGTCCGTTCATCAAAGCTCACATGCTCCAGCCTTTCGATAATCTTATGAGCATGGAATTCTATGGTGTAGTCGATGTAAAACTTGTGTGGTGAAGAATCGTCGATATGGTCATTATTAGCCATGGAGTTCATGAATCCCCTAAGATTATTCATCATTAGAATGTTGACCTCCGCATCAGGATTCCGTAGCATGATCCAAATGGGCTCGATAAGAGTGCATAAAACGCATCTGCTCGGGTGAAAATGGAAATGCGGACCTGATCAGTGTTTCATATACCTTGTCATATATGGTCTTCTGTTCCTGAAAAAAATCTAGCTCTTCTGCAGATGGTTCATCGTTGTCTTGATGTTCTTGCGAAAGCTGAAGTGCCAGGTCTACGGTGAAGGCATGAAGGCGGTTTTGGAAGAATTGAGGATCTTGGGTACTGGCGTTGGCTTGATAAACTTCATATTCTGCTTCGATCTCTTCAATCAAGTCCCTTTGTTGTGGCGTGTATTCATTAGTGGAATTTATGATAATCGCCATCATGATACGAAAGTCATCCTCGTATTGCTCAATGGCACTGATCTTCTCCTCGTGATTAGAGATGATCGGAACTAGGATAATTCCGAGAGGAGAATCTGGAATAGCAGGAGGCAGACGAAGGTGAATAGAGCATATATCAATCGGAACATCAATGTATACGACGTCATCTTCGTCACTCTCTGTCCCTGGGGCATCAACCTCTAAAGAATTCGGGAACTCAACAGCTGTGGATGGTGACTGAGACTCGTCGGTGATCTGAGATATCGGTTGAGAAGAGATCATCTCAATTTCCTTTTCATCCTGAGAGTCGGAATCATGACTGGACCCAGATGTACCTCCTAGCTCGAAGTGAGTTCGAGGTTAAGATGAATTAAGGGCTTGAATCCCTTGAGGGGGTATGTGTGGTCGTAGTCGAGATTCTTTATAATTTGCAATCTTCTTCAGGAGTTTGTCTCGTAACTCTGGATGTTGCTTAGACAAAGCAATGGTGTTTTCGATATTCTCCAGAGCACGAAATCGAGGAAGGGTGAGAGGTTTGGTAGGATCGATGACTGATGCGATAAGTTTCTCCATAGTTAGCGCGTATTCAGCATCATGAGAATAGTCAATCAGTGGTTCTTCTTCATCTGAGTCACTATCTGGCAGAGGGATTAAGCTTTTAGTGTAGTCTATCTGCATGATCTCTGCTGTCGAAAAGTGTAAATCAGGAAGGTAAGTTGGTGTAGACTGATCTTCTTCTGTCTCGTCCTCCTCTTCTTCTTCTATTTCATCTTCTTCAGTTTCGTCCTCTTCTTCCATTTCTACTTCAGTGTCAGAAGTAATGTGCTCGTCAGTTGTGTGTCTGGTTCAGAATCATCATCCGAAGTAACTCTGCCTGTCGATATCATACATATCTCCGCATGCTCTGTCATAGCCTGGTCAGTCTGATCAATCTTGAAAGTGATAGTTTCTCCATGAGATCTAAGACTGATAGTCTGTGAATAAACATCGATGATAGTTCGTGCGGTGTTCAAGAATGGTCTTCCTAAGATAATATGGATTTGCACATCCTCCTGAATGTCCATCACTACAAAGTCTATAGGATATAGGAACTTATCTACCTTAACCATAACATTCTCAGCTATTCCCTTAAGGTGTCTAATGGATTGGTCAGCTAGCTGGATGCTCATTTTGGTACGCTTAAGGGGTCCTGATGTAGGGTAAAAAGTCACGTTTTTACCTACATTATTAACCCCATATTTAGGCCTTTTATAACAAAAACATTCTTAAAACATCATTATTTATCATATTTTGTTATAAAGGTGAAAACTTGACGGACTTTCCAAAACGATACGAAAAGGGCTGAAAATACACTGAAATGGGCACCAAACTGAGCCAAACCCTAAATCTACTGTAAACTCCATACCAAGACCTCACAATTATCTTATTTTGTAGATATGGAGATTACGAGAACGTGGATATAAGGATTGCTCAAAACGGATCAAAGACGAAAAAGTTATGCAAGTTACAGCGCAGCCGAAAGCCACAAAACGTATTCTGGACACGCCCGGGCCCCACACATCCAATTTCTACCAAATTGGCATCATTAGAAGCGTAACGGAATTACGAAGCTGTAGGCGAAAGAATCAAGTCAAACGGACGTGAAACGAAGAAGATACGGCCTTCCGAAGATGCGAGAAAAGTCAGAAAAATCACACGGCCTAGCACACGGCCACCCCAGGGCCGTACACGGCCTGTACAGAGCTGTACACGGCCTGTACAGAGCTGTACACTGCCTGTATAGGGCCGTACATGGCCTCTTTTGGTCACACACGGCCTCCGTCTTGCTTCGTTTGCTTGTACGTGTGCTTCTGTGCTTGTACTCTTGGATCCATGGCTTGCCTATAAATAGAGAGCTCTCCAACCTCATTTCACACACCAATTCTTTCATAGAATTTTCACTTTCTCTAGGCTAGACAAATCTGTGTTTGCTATGATTATGGTTATGCTTAAGTAGTTATGATTTAAAATGCAATTGGGATGACCACATTATGAAACAACGGAGGTAACGTTATACGGCTTTCATTTGTATAGCGCCGGAACCATCACGAATGTGTGTAGTACGGAACGTGGAAGCTATGAAAGTCGTGGGTACAATCCGTTGTGGAAATAATGATTCCCAATTGTAACATGCTATTGCTCTGTCTGTGTGAATATTAAACTGTATCTGAATTTATGAATTGAATCTCAATTGTTTACCTATCCAACTTATGTTGTGGTTAGAAACTTCCTGCTAAAACCTGGCCAGTTATTAGTGGTACGTAATCTACCTATTCTATGTATGATGAAGCATTTGAACTCGACATGGCTGTATTCTCTAGATTGAAACTATGTCATAAGAGATGCGGAGCATAGGATTAGAGATAGGTTAGATTCAAGTTCATATATTGAATATCTTTGAGAGACCTTTCGGGATATTTATGATCCAATTATCTGGTTATGTGATACAGTATGAAATAGGAATAGTTATCTGTGTGCCTTTCTATTGCATGTTCTTGTTTGATTGTTGCCTTAGGAATGCTGCATGCTAGAACTGTACCTCTGATTACTATATGTAACTACATGATTAGGGTTTTCAGATATAAGTTGATGTTTATACAGTAGAGTGATATGCATGTAATAGTTAAGGTGATTTATATGATTAATGATGAACAATTTAATTGACCGTTAGACAAGTTAATCCAACCTATTCCGTAGGGTAACTCCTGTTCACATTATTGTTTATTCAACAATTCGTGCCATGATACCGACACACATTTGTCAGAGATTGGGGAATAGGATTAGAGAATAACTGTTGATTGAATTGATTAGTACATTTGGGAGAACTTTCGGTGTATCTGACACTATATAATTGCTATCCATGTGACATATTATTTATCTGATTGTAGAGACCTTTACGTTAGATATTTGATAGGATCGTAATTATACATCATTAATAATATAGGGTATCCAATGAGCAAACTGGTAATTTGAATCAATGCTAAGGAAAAACCATAAAATGGCACAGTACTTCGTATAATGTTTAAATACGCGAGATAAGCTAAGGAACTGCCGTAGGTATAATACTTCGTGTTAATTTAAGTTCCGGTTACTTAACAGATTAATCATCATAACTAGTGGCTTTAACACCCATAACTACTATCCAAAGCATATACCAGCATCATAGTAAACACTCTCGTATCCACTGTTCTCTGAGCCTCCGTACAAACATCTTTTCCTTTTCTGCATTTATTTTCCGTAGATTAGTTATAAAACCAAAACAAACCAAATCTTATTTTAAACCTTAGCTAGATTACAAAAGATAATTAGAACACCTAAGATCCCATGCCCGTTGTAGTATAAGAACGACACCTGAGTCAACATACCGCTTACTACCCTAGTAACCTAATTAGGGCTGAAAGTAGTATTAGCTTAGGATATCCCCGGCTCTATAAATTTAAAACAACCCACTGTTGTGCCCGCTTTGATAACGACCGTTGCGGTGGTAACAGGTCCTAATTCCAGTCTGGTGTAAAGTGAGTAAGGCATCAGATTGATACTTGCTCCTAGGTCGGCTAGAGAGTGTATCATGCTCGAGTGATAGATCGAACAAGGAAGAGTGAAACGTCCTGTATCTCCTAATTTCTCAGGTAAGGAATTTTTAAGGATCGCTGAGCATTCCACGTTCAGTGAGACATTAGGTACTTCGGGTACCTTGTCCTTCGTCGACAGGAGTTTAAGGATGTATTTTGAACTGGAAGGGGTTCTGGACACAGTGTCCATGAACTTTCCATCGAGACGGAAGGTGTTTGCCTTGTAGGCTTTTCTAAGACGGCCTGGAAACGAAATTTGTACTTCTCTTTGAGGTGTAGGGACAGACATGGTCTCGACTGCCGGTGGGACAGGATCTGGAGTGGAAGGTTGGCTCGGTGCCTCCTTCTTGTCTGTAGTACTTACCTGTATAGCCTCTTCTACGTGGGGGTTTTGTACTGTGTTACTAGGAAGATTACCCTGAGGCCTAAAGTCAAGACGTTTGGCTAGTTGTCCAATTTAGGTCTCAAGATTTTTGAGAACGGCCAGTTCGTTCCTGATGAATAGGTCAGTTTGGTCTTGCCTAGCGCTAGTCTTTTGATTGATTTGGTGTTGGCCTTTGATGAACTTAGTGAGGGTGTCATCTGTACTAGTAATGGGCACAAGGGTCTTAGTGGTTTCATTCGGTTGAGCTGTGTCGGGTGCAGTCAATGACCGTGGTTGGTTATAGGAGAGTTGGGGTTGTTGTGGGTAGGTAGGGTATCTAGGTTGGTAGTTGGGTTGGAAAGGTTGTTGGTTCCTAGGTGGATATTGGTTGCCTCTAGTCCTAGGGGGAGAGGTTCGAGCGAAACCAGGCGGATTTTGTGGGCGAGCTGGAAATTGAGCATAATAAAACTTACCGTCATCAGGATCCTCGTATTCAACCTGATAGGCTTCCATAGGTAGGTTGGCACAGTTCTGGCATTCCTGAACTTGGTGGGCGTGCTGGAATGGTTTCTTCATTTCGCCGATTTGTTTCATCGAGGTTTTGATCTTCTCTGTCAAGGATTTGATAGCTTGGGTCTGGAATGGGTTTGGAGTGGCAAGTGGTGCCGATGATGAGGAATGCTCACCAGAGTTCCAATCACGATGGTGCATCGTCATATTCTCGATCAGGTTCCACGCCTCTTCATCAGTTAGTTGCATGAAGTTACCTTTAGTAGAAGCGTCGAGGGTGATGCGATGGTTTGGAGCAAGACCGTTGTAAAACGTGCACAGCTGACTAGTTTTCTCAATCAAGTGATTAGGACACTTTTTTAGCAGACTCTTATATCGCTCCCATGCCATATAGATAGATTCATCATGAGCTTGGTGGAAGTTCATGATGTCATTCTTGCATTAGGTTTGTTTGGCCGAAGGAAAGTACTTTGTTAGAAACTTAGTAGCTGATGGCGTCCCAGCGGTCGGTAGGATTTTACTCCGGTCATTGTTCCGGTCAACCAGGACGCGCACAAGGGTGTTTTAAATTTATAAGAGCTGGGGCTCAAACTATAAGTACTACCTACCTTGGGAGCAAGCAGTAAGTATAACTCAAGGTCGTTCTGTTATCGGAGCGAATTGAAACGAAGCGGATCACCAAAGATTAAGGTCACAAATAGGATAAGGGTAGGTAGATATATTTTTTGGGGGTTGTATTTTCTAAGTTATCCTAAATACAATAAAGTAAATAACGGAAATAAAAGATAGAGAGTAAGCAGACAGGTAGAGATGTGATTGCTGAAACTTTGATAATTAGGGTTTCGGGAAGATGTTCTTTATAAATTTGACTGGAGATTCACCAGATAATTAAAAGATATACTTTCGGTGTAAACACTAGGACCCTACGTTTCAGATGAAACTCTAAAATCATATGTCACTGGAATCCTAGGTTATCATGATTCTGATAAGATCAGGCTATTTTCAAACCCCCCTGAACTTTGCTTGGATAAGACAAAGTGACCCTTTAGGGTGCAGGCATAAGGCAACAGACCGCAATTTATCTACTGACCTTTCTTAACACCTAATCGTCTATTTGCTTTTACCATGGTGAATACTAATTGCATCCTATGTATGTTAAAATGTTGGTTAATTAGGGTTTAGTATGTCTGGGTATTATTAATGACACAACCCTGTATTTGTCTACTTTAAGCTCATATTCAACCATCATAAATATAGACCCTCCTTTACATTCAGGAGTTCTTCCCTAGGAATAATCACGGTGTACAGGGCAGTTAGGCATTTCCATGTACTGGCGGTGTACTGGGCATTTAAGCATTTCCACAGCTTTCCAGATCTTAGGTGTACTAACGATGTACAGTGCAACAAGCATTTCCACAGCTTTGATTCCTAGACCACAGTTCTAGAAGGATCACTTCTAGGTAATCCACGATGAAACAATCCTATGGACATATCCTTAGTTTCCACGTATTTGTACTCCACACGTGGTGTTTCCCACGCTATACGAAGTACCGTGCCGTTACAAGGAAAGGAGAAGCTTTAAAAATAAAACAATCATTTAAATGAACCAAAATAGTTCCATTTCCATTATCAAAAGAAAAATGATAACCATCTTTAAACAAAGCATAAAATGAAATAATGTTTCTAGTCATTTCTGATGAATAATAGCAATTATTTAAATCTATCCTAACTCCAGAATTCAGCATGAGCTCAAATCTTCCAATCTTCATCACAGGCACAATTCCCTTGTTTTCCATCCCCCCATTTCTGCTTCGTTTGCTTGTACATGCTGTTTCGCGAGTTGTACGTATGGTTTGAGGCTTTCACTATAAATAGGGGGTCACCTCCACACTTCATACATACCTCATTCTCACTTCATTTTCTCACTTTCAAATTTCTCTCATTTTCTCTCTTTCATTATCTCTCTCTACTTTCTCTCTCTAGAATCTCTCTCTAGAGATCTAGAAGGAAATAGAGAGTGTTAAGCTTACGGTTCGAGTCTAGAGGAAGGTTTAGCTTGGTAATCTTGTTGTAACGAGTTTTTCAAGTTCAGACTATTTGTAATCCTCAGTATTACGATGATGTATTCCCGGTGATATCTAAACTTTACTTACTGTTATAATGCTTGTGCTTTATGTTATTTCAGTAGTTTAATATTGTGATTATTGAAATGTAGATATTAGGAGTATGGATGGTGTTAAATTAATGTTTCATTTATACGATTGGAGATTGTTATGCTGTATATCAGGTTAAACTTATCCTGAATATAGATCTAGTTTCTTGTCATCCTTTCCAGACTTTCACGTGACTGTTGCCCTAAGATAGGATCAGATCAACCCTAATACTATGTAAACACAGTTATCTCTAGTTACAGTACTAAGTTGAGCTCTCCATTCTTCACACTTCTACCTTTCTTTAGCCCCTGCAATATAGTGCAAATGTTATTACCACACCCTGTATCCAGAACCCACGAATTAGAAGTTGTGGTATTATGGAGTTCGATCATAAACATACTTGAGTGAATACTCTTCTCGACCTTTCCATCTTTAAGGTCCTTCAGGTACTTTGGGCAGTTACGCTTCCAATGCCCCTTTGTGTTGCAGTAGAAGCACACTGCTTCCTTTGGGTCACTAACATGTGCAATTTCAGAATCGGTCCCTTTCTTAGACCTACGAATGGACTTTCAGTCAGCAGTCTTTCTTTTCCAATTTGACCTTTTCCTTTTCTTTGCACTTTGACCAACAGTCAACATAGGAGCTGCTGAGCCAGAGGACACATCATCTTTCTTGGTTCCTTACTCAGCAGTTTGCAGTAAATTGTGGAGTTCCATTATTGAGCCTTCTCTCTCATTCATATTCATCTGATATGACATTAAAAACAGATTGTAGACAGCTGGCAAACTGGATAGAATTATGGCGATGGAAAACTCTGTGTCAAATACCATGTTCAATGATTCCAACCTATCAAAGTATCCTTTCATCTCTAAGATGAAAGCAAAGATAGAAACTCCAGGTTTGGGCTTGCAAGCCATGAGGGATTTCACCACATCAAGGTATACTTTGCTTGCCTTAGCCTGAAACTTTTCTTTCAGTTGTTGGTTCATTTCATAAGCCCAAGTGTTTTCAAAAGTCTTTTTCAATTCAGGGCTCATGGAAGATGCCATGATACAAGACACTTTATTCGCATCATCATAATGTTTCCGGTGTGCCTCAATCTCCTCTTGGGTTGATTCTTCATCAATTATGGGAATTTGCTCATCGAGAACATACTCCTTGTTCTCGTACCTCAAGGTAAACCTTAGGTTTCGCATCCAGTCCATATAGTTTGGACCGGTTAGTCTTTCCCTCCCAAGAACTGAGAGTAGTGAGAAGTTTAAGTTATTTGCGGGATTGGGGACGGGAGGATTTGCACCATTTAAATTAGCCATCTATGAGATAAAACAGTTTTAGTTAGTTTGAATATTCCTTAATTGATTACCCAATTTTCTAAATTAAGGCTAGGATCTATATTTTCAGTTTTATGAAAAGGGTCGCCGTAATCATATAACTAAAATACTTTTGTCTATTTCATTTCTATGAAACTCCTAGATCTTTGAGATTCATTGATTTCTATCAATGGCATGTTAATCTCGGTTATGCACATCTACTATTCATGACTGGTATGCCAAGGATCATGAACAAGATGGTGAATTAACCATGCAAACCCCGCGTGATCCCTGGCTCGAGTACGCTCAAGAATCGCGAGTCTCAATCACCTCTCATTATGTCCTCATATTAATGTGCCGGTAAACCACACACGCTCCATTAACAGTTCATACGAGAGATGTGCGGATTTCATGGGTTAGCATACTATTCATCATTTCCTATAGCTAAAACGGGATTTTGTTTTACTATTTTAAGTCTACTTTTAATCTTGACATCATCCTATCAAAAGTCCTCGGTAGCTCCATCGAACGCACAAATTAGTGGAGAAGCAGGTCAGCGCGAAGCCTATTAAAAACCTGAGTTCTTTAGGGAAGCAAAGCGACCCGCTTTATACCTCTCTTATAGTTTGTTCCTCATGGGTGAGCCGATTTATCAATTGAGTGGCGATGTATTTAGACTTTAATTATACATATATATAAATCATGTTATACATATAATATCTCTTGAAGTTAAGAGTTCTATTTTAAACCTTTTAAAATTGATTGGTCTATTTTAAACAATTTAAAATTATCAGTATCTAAACTGTAAATGCATATTACCTATTTAGAAAATTCTCTTTCCAATTTATCTTTACCTACATACTATTGCAGATAATTGCATGCTACTATTTGTTAAGCTATGGCTCTGATACCACTGTTAGGTTTTCTATTCCCTAACTAGATTATTATACACGCAGCGGAATAACAAAACTTCAAATAATCTAAGGCGATTAGGAAACTAAAATCCTAAGGGATCTTTAACTTTAACAACATAGTACAATAAACAAATTGGATAAAGAAAATAAGGAAAACACTAACCTTAAGAGAAAACCTACGCGCACAGACCAACGAGCAGAGCTTCGTTACTTGGAGGCAAGTACCCAAAGTAGAATACCTCTAATGCTTCACACCCAAAAACCCAAGAGAAAGTCGAATTTTTAGAATCCTTGAAAATTCGTAGCTGACTTGATATATAATGAAGGTATAGGATGCCCCTATTTATAGTTGTGGAAGAAACCCCAGATTCGACTCCTAACCGGCGGTTGGACCTTCCAACCGGCGGTTGGAGCTGATAGTCTTGGACTCCAAGTCTGCGACTTCCAGTGCCTTAGAAACCCTAATCCCAACCGGCGGTTGGACTTTCCAACCGGCGGTTGAATCTAGTTTCTGGAATCTTCTGCCTAATTTAATTACTTTGGATTTTCTAATTAATAAACTATTTATTAATTAACAAAACAATTATAATATTAATACAATTAATATTATCCTTCATTTTTCTCTTGATTTTTTATTGAGGGCAACCCAAAAAGGACTTTACCATTAATGATAGTCTCACCAATTAGTTATGATATTGGACACTATTCCAATAATAATTTGATAAGTATACAATACAACGAAACCTATAATGATAATACTCTTGAATTATTATTACGAAAACTCACCAACGGGCCGTACATGTTTTCAAAACACAAACAACAAACAATCAAACATTTAGACATAACTAGTTGAATGAACAACTAGCATAGGTGGTCTGTTGAAACATCTACTTATTTAAATAACCTTGCGCGTTTAGGACACCCGGCAGGATACAGTCGTTGGACGACATCACTTACTTGTACTACATCACTATTTGCTGTTAGCAAAGACATCAGACTCAGGTGTGTCTCATAGCCCCGCTGATGTGACGTAAAAAGTCATGTTTTTAAATATGATATTCCACACTTTTTGGGCACATCTTCAGTGAAAACATTCCAAAACAATCATTATTTACTAAAATTCACTAAAGTGTTCCAAATATAGACGTTGCTACATAAATCACTAAAAACGTCCGAATAACGAGCAAAACGGAGCGAATAAACAACAACCAAATCTTACACCCTCATTTACTTTTTGATAAACACATTCTAACCTTATTATATGATGTCATAGGTAAAAACGAGACAGGAGAATCAAGAATCATGCAAATTGGGTAAAGAACGGAGGAGATATGGCTTCTACAGATTATTAAAAGTCATTAGAGCTATGCCTGAGCTCTACACATCCAATTTCTATGAAATTGGTACCATTAGAAGCGTAACATAATTACGAGACTGTAGGCGAAAGAATAAAGTCAAACGGACGTGTAACGAAGGAGATACGGGCGTTTTAAGCAACGCACGAAAACTGACGGACCCCGAATACGGCCTTGGCAAGCCGTATACAGCCCCACAAGACAGTATACGGCCTTTTAAAACTGTATACGGCCCCCTTGACCCCGTATACGGCCCCTCCTAAGGCCAATTGGTCTCCTTTTTTGCTTTGCATGCTTGTACGTTGTGCTTCGAGGCTTGTACGTATGATTTGAGGCTTCACCTATAAATAGGGGTCACCTCCTTCAAGTTTTACACACCTCATTCTCATTTCTCATTTCTCACTTTCTCTGTCACACACTCTCTCTCTACTTTCTCTCTCTAGGTTCTCTCTCTAGTCTCTCTCTCTAGTTTCTCTCTCTAGGGTTTAACCGTTGGAACTAGTGGGAAGACTAGGGGAGAATCCTTTTCTTTTCTAGCTTACTTATGTACTTTAATTAGTAGAAGCTAGTATTTGTAATGCTTGGATATTATATGAAGAAATACAAGCTGTTATTCTGTGACACCCGACCAATTAGGGCTACTGTTAGTTCCTAATCATTGTGCTAATACATGTAATTAGGGTGAATTATGTGTATCATTATGTGTATTAATATATGTTATTATATTTGCACACATTTGCGATTTGTTTAAATCGTACACTTTATTATCGGATGGAGTCCGACACAGTTTAAATACGACGTTGGTGAAAACATTTCTATAAATAACTTTAATCTATTTTTAGAAGTTGTTTATCATTATCTATTATTTTGCTAAAATAATACTCGAAAAACCTAGACGTTTCGGTTAAAACGTCTCAAACGCAACGATAACGCGCGAATTTATTTCGACAACCAAACGAACGTCAATAATTAAATTGACAACCTAAATTAAGTATTTTAAATAATACTTCAATGGAAATTTATCCAAATTATATCGTTAACCTAAACGACTCAAAATAACGTTACGCGATTAAACCGCCGTAGAACAAACACGCAAATCGAGGCCGACGAATTAACGGGACATTTTTATAAGTGTTTCCAAGTACTATATTAAATATTTCAAGTAGAAATATCGAAACTCAAATCGTTAAATAAAAACGTCAACTAAACATTTAACGTACAAATAAACGTTTAAACAATCGGGTAAACGAACGTAAAACGCAACGATTTAAGCTTGAAATGTGAAATGACCAAAATACCCCTTGTGGGACCACATGGGGGCCGGCCACCCCATGTGCCACCACCCTTCTTCCTCCTCTCTTATTACATGCAAAGTCATGATGATGTTCATCACCACTTACACACACTTCACTCCCATTTTCATTTCACACTCAACTCCTTTCCCCAAGTTTCTCTCAAAACTCTCTCTCATTTTCTGGAGAAAAACACAGCCCAAACACCTCCATAAACCACCATTGATCACCACCATTAATCAAGAACAAGGAAGAAGAAGAAACAAGAATCAAGCTCCATTTCATCACCACCATTTTTTCTTCATCATTTGCTTGGTATAAATCATCAAACCTTTTACTTATCTTACTTTTAATCTACTGATTATGATGTTATAGTGTTCATCTATCATGATTATGTCCAAACTTGGTGTTGAAAATCGTTTTTATAAAGCAAACAAGAACATGCATGAAATCTGCCTAGAAATCGACAGTTCACAAAAATATTCGTATAAAATCAAATACTGAGAGTTAGAAGATGCATTTTTTTTTAAAATTTGCGTATTGAAAAGATCTACAACTTTCATGTTTTACACTTTTTCCAGAAACGTACTCATTTTTCTCTACGATCCGATTTATAAGACTGACCAGGAAGTTTTTCGATAAAATGTGTTCGGTTGTTACGCGGCTTTATTTAACTATGTTAATGGACTTGTTAGAAGCTGAAAATTTGATATGTTAGTCAAGACACTTAGTAAATCAGTTGGTAAAAATTTGGAAGTTTGATTTGGACTATAGATAGGTGAAATCAGTTGGCGTAATGACCCGACATAAACCGAAAACATTAAATCTTGAAGTTTAAGGTGTAAACTTAAAAACCGACATCTCGAAACGACCCCGACTCGAACCAAAATTTCTGGAGACTCTTTGAACATATCTAAGGCTTCCCTAAAAATTTCGGGTCAAACCGAGCCCGTTTGACCATGTTTACAAAGCAAAAACACAACAGTTTGACTTTGCGAGTTGACTTTGACTTGCGAGTTCAGTTTGACTTGCGAGTTCAGTTGACTTGCGAGTTCAGTTTGACTTGCGAGTTCAGTTTAACTTGCGAGTTCAGTTTGACTTGCGAGTTCAGTTTGACTTTGCGAGTTCAGTTTGACTTGCGAGTTCAGTTTGACTTTGCGAGTTCAGTTTGACTTGCGAGTTCAGTTTGACTTGCGAGTTCAGTTTGACTTGCGAACTGAAGACTTGCGAGTTCAGTTTGACTTGCGAACTGAAGACTTCCGAGTTGACTTTGACTTAGGAGTTGACCTTTTTCAGTTGACTTTTTTACCTTGAGAGTTGACTTTTTAACCCTTAGTTAATTCTCATAAAATCACATTTTGGACTCTAAATTCCGAGCCTTAACACATTCGGACATATATAAAAGCAATAAACACCTACAAAGATCAAACCTTTATGATGTAGATTCATATATGAAACACAGGTGCTTCGAGAAGTATACAACACGATGAACTTAACAATAATAATACTTTGAATTATTATTACAAACTTTCACCAACGGGTCGTACACATTTTTAGTAAACGAACTTGAACAACTTATATGGACATACTAGTTAGATGAACTAGCTCTAGGTGGACATTAACCCTCCACCTACATTGTGAATTAAGTGGACATTAACCATCCACTTACATAGATGATCTTTTAAGACATCTACTCATACAACCTTATACGTTTAGGACGTTAAAAGGCTACACATTGGATCACACTTTGCTTGCTAATTGATATTGCTTGCTTGCTATTTGCTAGAACTCAGGTGAGTTTCATAGCCCCTCTTTTTACAGTTTTATAACTATTTTGGGGGAGAATACATACTACAACTGTTTTATACAATTGCTTTGCAACTGCTTTGTATACATTTGAATTACACAACTGCTTTTATGAACACAAGTACCATAAACAACGCTATACGGATTGCATGAGTTACACACTAATCCACAAAGGCCCTACACATCATAGTTTGTTAGTTTTGCTAAAGCGTGAATATTAGTAAATAGATCTATTTGGGACTGACAATCCCCGTCCGAGTTAGTCGCGCTAACCTGTCAAACGGACGTATTAATATTTGTTCATAACGAGTGTACCGGATTAGACACTTGCATTGGGGCACCCACGATCGTGTACTCGAAAGAGGCACGGCACACATTGTTAAGCTTCGGACTATGAGCTCATGGCAAATGGTATACATATTTTTGCATTCGTGCAACTACATATTTACTTATCGTTTGTTAACGATACATTTACTTGACATATTTACCTATCGTTTGTTAACGATACATTTACTCAACACATTTACTTATCGTTTGTTAACGATACATTTACTTATCATTGTTGAATGATACAACGATTAAAATCTTGTGTTTCATAACTCGTGTTTCATACTATTGGGTTTTATACCAACATTTAAACAACTCTATGAACTCACCAACTTTATGTTGACCTTTTAGTATGTATTTCTCAGGTAACCCGCCGCAGTAGGAAGCTTATGGAAAGCTTAGCTCGAGTCGCATTGTTTTCAAACATCAAGAGATTAGATTGCATTTATCTGTATTTGGTAAAATCAGTAATGTATTAGAAATCTCTTAACGGTTTATGCGAACTCCAGATATTTTGTAAACATTTAAACTTATGGAATGTAATGTTTTCAAACGTCTCATATAGAGGTCGTTTGCTTTAATCTTTGTGTAATGATATTTGATTTGGTCGGCGCCCCCATGACAACTCATGTTTCCGCTGCCACGTGTTTTGGGGGTGCGACAGATTGGTATCAGAGCCTAAGGTTATAGCGAACTAGGATTGCATTAGTGACCTAGACTATAACCGTTAGGTTAGTATTCCTCATTTGTTATGACTGGTTCAGCAATTGCATCATTTGAATTTAATTTAACATAGCTTGATCAACTATGTACAATTAAACAAGAATCGATGCAAGACCTGAAATGGTTATGGTGGATGGGAATGCATTAGAAGGCTTTGACCGAGGATAGAATGGGACCAACCTTATACGTGCTTATGTGCTAGGTTATTGTATCTATATAACCTTAACCTTACGTATACTAAAACTCCTTGCCACAGAAAATGGCAACCACTCCCACCGCTACGTCTCCCAACTCTGAGAACGAAGCCCAAACACGAACTGCTACTGAAGGAATCGTTACTATGTCTTCAGCACCAAACTCTCCTGAACGACTTTACTACATCACTGGCGAAGCCCGAGTGTTACGTACTCACCCAAGGGGTACCAGATCATCTCGAGCCAGCCCTTACTCAAACTCCATTGCTAATACCACTCGCCGTCCATCATACCCCCGTAGATGGGACTGGCTACCCACAACTCTCAATATTTGGAGGTCTGAGGAAAACATGGAGGTTTCCGATGATCCCATGGACATCTCTCCCTATACCCAAGAACCAACACACCACACTGTACCCGTGTTGACTGCCAGACTTCACCGCCACGAGGCAAGACTTGAAAGCCTGGAACGAGAACAATACATAGTGCAAATGTACTGGCTGCGCCAATCACATGACCGCATTGCACAACTGTTTCAAGACCAAGAAAACATGACAAACACTCTAGAAATGATGCACCAACACGTCATTGACGACAGAGGCGCGGTTGACCTTCTTCAAGCAAGGTTAGAAGAATGTGAACAACGTTCACGGGAAGCTGAAGAGTACACCCGAGTACTAGAACAACGACTAACCTTGGCTGAGGATAATGCCAGACAAGCTGGCAGACTTGCAGGAACCGTGGACCGACTTGTCACACTAATGGAACGAATAAACTTGCGTTAGAACTAGTTTGATCTTCATCTTGTAACCTATCGAGGCGGGATATGCCCGACTAATCTATCTTATGTTGTCTTTTGTAAACTCTAGTATTAAGTCCGGAAGTAACAATTTCCGGCATGTTTTGTAAACTTCCTAAACTTTGTAATCGTTTAAACTTGCGCCTCGGTGTGGTTATAAAATTTGCTTCCTTGTGTTATTGAATATCTTGCTGTACATACTTGTTTTATCTTCTTGTGTACACCTACAAAGATTTTAAGATCTTACTCACTGAAATCTTATGTACCTCGTATTCTCTTTATCTCAGAATCATGGCACCAAAACGTCAAATGAGCTCCGCTGACATCGAGCAACTCGTCAATCAGAGGGTCCAAGCAGCTCTAGAAGCTGCCAGAAACAATCCCAATCCGAACCAAGGAAACCCTGGAGGGACAGGCAACAACCCACCTGTGCCAAAGCCCTGCACCCACAAAGATTTCATGAATTGTAAACCTCTCCATTTCAAAGGAACCGAAGGAGCCGTCGGTCTCATGAGATGGATTGAGAAAATGGAGTCTGTTTTCCGAATAAGTAACTGCCAAGAAGAGAACAAGGTCAAATTCTCTACCTACACCCTAGCTGAGGGTGCACTCACTTTCTGGAACACATACGCCCAAACTCAGGGTATTGATGCTGCCTATCAAATATCTTGGGACGAACTCAAAAACTTGTTGAGGGAAGAATACTGTCCCCGCGAGCAACTCCAACAGCTCGAACATGAATTCTGGAACCTCACAGTTCAAGGAAATGATATTACTGGCTACACAACCAGATTTCACCAGCTTGCTCTTCTTTGTCCATCTATGGTGGACCCTGAATCCAAACGTGTCGAAAGATACATTTGGGGACTACCTGATTCCATCCAAGGCAATGTCATCTCTTCCAAACCCGGGACCATCCAGAGTGCCGTCCGAATGGCACACGAGCTTATGGCTCAAATTGTCCGCCGTGGGGCACCCACCGTGAAAACCACAGGGGACAACAAAAGAAAATGGTCTGGGAACAACAGCAACCAACAACAAACCAACAAAAAGGCCGAGACTGTAAAGGCCTACACTTCTGGTTCAGGATCTGGGGATAAGAAAGCATACGTAGGAAAGAAACCTTACTGTTCCTCTTGCAATCGACACCACGATGGTCCGTGTGGTAACCAATGCGGTAACTGCAAACGCTACGGACATCTAACCAAAGATTGTCGAACTCCACCCACTAATGTCAACCAGATCAACCAACCCAACGCACCGAAGGCATGTTTCGAGTGCGGAAACACTGGGCATTTTAGAAACACCTGCCCGAAACGCAACAACAACGCCAACAGAAACAACAACAATAACAACAACCCCCGCGGTCGCGCTTTCGTCATCAACGCAGGAGAAGCCCGCTAGGATCCCAATGTGGTAACCGGTATGTTTCTCCTCAATGATTTAACCGTTACTGTTTTGTTTGATACCGGAGCTGATAAAAGCTTCATATCTGATGAATTCATTTCACTTCTCAACATAACACCCATTGCCCTAGATGCTAAGTACACTGTAGAGTTAGCTAACGGCAAACTGATCGAGGCCGATAGTGTGATACCTAATTGCACTTTAAACCTCGCCAATGAATTGTTTCCCATAAACCTTATCCCTGTTGAAATCGGGAGCTTCGATGTCATCGTAGGCATGGACTGGTTGTCCAAGCATCATGCTGAAATTGTCTGTTTTGAAAAGATTGTACGTATACCTCTCGCTACCGGTGGAACCTTGATCATACAGGGGGAGACTGGTAGGCGAAACTTAAACATCATCTCGTGTATGAAAACCCAAAAGTACCTGAGGAAAGGCTACCCAGCAATCCTTGCTCATGTAACCGAAAAGAAGTCGGCTGAAAAGCGACTCGAAGATGTACCCATTGTACGAGACTTTCCTGAAGTCTTTCCCGAAGACTTGCCAGGCCTTCCCCCGCCTAGACAAGTCGAGTTCCAAATCGACCTTGTGCCCGGTGCTGCACCCGTGGCACGAGCCCCATACAGATTAGCCCCATCCGAGTTGCAGGAGTTATCCACCCAATTACAGGAACTCCTGGACAAGGGATTTATTCGACCAAGTTCCTCACCTTGGGGAGCTCCGGTCCTATTCGTTAAAAAGAAGGATGGATCCTTCCGCATGTGTATCGATTACCGTGAACTAAACAAACTCACTATCAAAAACCGATACCCACTTCCTAGAATCGACGACCTGTTTGACCAACTTCAAGGTTCGAGCTTTTACTCAAAGATCGACCTTCGGTCTGGTTATCACCAACTTCGCGTTCGAGACGCCGACATCCCGAAAACCGCTTTCCGAACCCGCTACGGGCATTACGAATTTCAAGTGATGCCTTTTGGTCTAACTGACGCACCGGCTGTATTCATGGATCTTATGAATCGGGTGTGCAAACCATATCTAGATAAGTTTGTCATTGTATTCATTGATGACATCTTGATCTACTCTCGCAACGAAACAGAACATGGCCAACACCTCAAAACTATCTTGGAATTACTCAAACACGAGGAGCTATACGCCAAGTACTCCAAGTGTGAGTTCTGGATGCGAACAGTACAATTCCTAGGGCATGTCGTTGACAGCCAAGGGATACGTGTTGATCCAGCAAAAATCGAGGCCATCAAGTGCTGGAAAGCACCAACCACTCCAACCGAGGTCCGACAATTCTTAGGTCTCGCCGGGTATTATCGGCGATTCATCGAGAATTTTTCCCGAATTGCTCAACCATTAACCTCCTTGACTCAGAAAGACAAGAAATTCGACTGGACCGACAAACAGGAGTCGGCTTTTCAACTCCTTAAACAGAAACTCTGCAGTGCACCAATCCTATCCTTACCCGAAGGCACCGATGATTTCGTAGTTTACTGCGACGCCTCACATCAAGGACTAGGTTGTGTGTTAATGCAACGTGATAAAGTCATCGCTTATGCCTCTCGGCAACTGAAAATCCATGAGAAAAACTATACCACTCACGATCTCGAATTAGGAGCTGTAGTTTTTGCACTCAAAATCTGGAGACACTACCTGTATGGTACAAAATGTACTATCTTCACTGACCACAAAAGCCTTCAACATATCTTTGATCAGAAGGACCTAAACATGAGACAACGTCGTTGGGTCGAGTTACTTAGTGACTACGACTGTGAAATCCGATACCACCCGGGTAAGGCTAACGTTGTTGCCGATGCCCTAAGCCGAAAAGAACGAGTGAAACCCCTTCGAGTTCGAGCCCTTGGTTTAACCATCCACAACGATCTTATTTCTCAAATTCATTCCACTCAACTCGAAGCACTCAACGAGAAAAACATCAAAAATGAGGCCTTGCGAGGCATGGAAAAACAATTTGAAATCAAATCCGATGGAACCCGATACTTCTCCAACCGAATTTGGTTACCTAACTTTGGGAACCTACGAGAATTGATCATGGACGAAGCTCACAAATCCCGGTACTCCATACATCCTGGTTCTGACAAGATGTATCATGACGTCAAACAACGGTATTGGTGGCCCAACATGAAAGCTGACATAGCCACGTATGTTAGTAAGTGTCTAACCTGTGCCAAGGTTAAGGCCGAATACCAGAAACCTTCTGGGTTACTCCAACAACCCGAGATATCTCAATGGAAATGGGAAAACATAACCATGGACTTCATCAACAAGCTACCAAAAACACCGAGCGGTTGCGATACCATTTGGGTGATCGTAGATCGTCTCACAAAATCCGCCCATTTCCTAGCCATCAAAGAAAACGACAAGATGGAGCGATTGGCTCGCATCTACATCAAAGAGGTTGTGGCACGACACGGCATACCCATTTCAATCATCTCCGATCGAGATAGCCGATTCACCTCTCGATTCTGGCAAACACTTCAACGAGCCCTTGGTACTCGCCTTGATTTGAGTACTGCTTATCATCCGCAAACCGATGGTCAGAGTGAACGGACCATTCAAACTCTTGAAGATATGCTTCGAGCATGTGTAATCGACTTCGGAAACACATGGGAAAACCACCTACCTTTGTGTGAGTTTTCCTACAACAACAGTTACCACACCAGCATTGATGCTGCACCTTTTGAGGCACTTTATGGGAGAAAGTGCCGATCACCCATTTGTTGGACCGAAATCGGCGATAGCCAACTCACTGGTCCTGAAATCATCCATGAAACGACCGAGAAAATCGTGACCATTCAAAACCGGCTGAAAGCCGCCCGTGATCGTCAGAAAAGTTATGCTGACGTGAGACGCAAACCGCTCGAGTTCCAGGTTGGGGACCGAGTACTCTTGAAAGTATCACCTTGGAAAGGTGTCATTCGTTTTGGTAAACGCGGCAAACTAAACCCTAGGTACATCGGACCTTTTGAAATTCTTGAAAGAATTGGTCCGGTGGCATATCGACTGCAGCTACCCCCTCAACTCAGTAGCGTGCACAATACTTTTCACATTTCTAACCTAAAGAAATGTCTGTCTGATGAGACACTTGTTGTTCCTCTCGACGAAATCCATATCGACGATAAACTCCACTTTGTAGAGGAACCGATAGAAATCATGGACCGTGAGGTCAAACGATTGAAACATAGTCGTATTCCCATCGTTAAAGTCCGGTGGAATTCTAGGCGCGGTCCTGAATTCACTTGGGAACGGGAAGACCAAATGCGACTAAAACATCCACATCTATTCTTAGATGCCCCTCAGACCACGGCAACAAGCTAATTTCGGGACGAAATTCTCCTAACAGGGGGAGAATGTGACACCCGACCAATTAGGGCTACTGTTAGTTCCTAATCATTGTGCTAATACATGTAATTAGGGTGAATTATGTGTATCATTATGTGTATTAATATATGTTATTATATTTGCACACATTTGCGATTTGTTTAAATCGTACACTTTATTATCGGATGGAGTCCGACACAGTTTAAATACGACGTTGGTGAAAACATTTCTATAAATAACTTTAATCTATTTTTAGAAGTTGTTTATCATTATCTATTATTTTGCTAAAATAATACTCGAAAAACCTAGACGTTTCGGTTAAAACGTCTCAAACGCAACGATAACGCGCGAATTTATTTCGACAACCAAACGAACGTCAATAATTAAATTGACAACCTAAATTAAGTATTTTAAATAATACTTCAATGGAAATTTATCCAAATTATATCGTTAACCTAAACGACTCAAAATAACGTTACGCGATTAAACCGCCGTAGAACAAACACGCAAATCGAGGCCGACGAATTAACGGGACATTTTTATAAGTGTTTCCAAGTACTATATTAAATATTTCAAGTAGAAATATCGAAACTCAAATCGTTAAATAAAAACGTCAACTAAACATTTAACGTACAAATAAACGTTTAAACAATCGGGTAAACGAACGTAAAACGCAACGATTTAAGCTTGAAATGTGAAATGACCAAAATACCCCTTGTGGGACCACATGGGGGCCGGCCACCCCATGTGCCACCACCCTTCTTCCTCCTCTCTTATTACATGCAAAGTCATGATGATGTTCATCACCACTTACACACACTTCACTCCCATTTTCATTTCACACTCAACTCCTTTCCCCAAGTTTCTCTCAAAACTCTCTCTCATTTTCTGGAGAAAAACACAGCCCAAACACCTCCATAAACCACCATTGATCACCACCATTAATCAAGAACAAGGAAGAAGAAGAAACAAGAATCAAGCTCCATTTCATCACCACCATTTTTTCTTCATCATTTGCTTGGTATAAATCATCAAACCTTTTACTTATCTTACTTTTAATCTACTGATTATGATGTTATAGTGTTCATCTATCATGATTATGTCCAAACTTGGTGTTGAAAATCGTTTTTATAAAGCAAACAAGAACATGCATGAAATCTGCCTAGAAATCGACAGTTCACAAAAATATTCGTATAAAATCAAATACTGAGAGTTAGAAGATGCATTTTTTTTTAAAATTTGCGTATTGAAAAGATCTACAACTTTCATGTTTTACACTTTTTCCAGAAACGTACTCATTTTTCTCTACGATCCGATTTATAAGACTGACCAGGAAGTTTTTCGATAAAATGTGTTCGGTTGTTACGCGGCTTTATTTAACTATGTTAATGGACTTGTTAGAAGCTGAAAATTTGATATGTTAGTCAAGACACTTAGTAAATCAGTTGGTAAAAATTTGGAAGTTTGATTTGGACTATAGATAGGTGAAATCAGTTGGCGTAATGACCCGACATAAACCGAAAACATTAAATCTTGAAGTTTAAGGTGTAAACTTAAAAACCGACATCTCGAAACGACCCCGACTCGAACCAAAATTTCTGGAGACTCTTTGAACATATCTAAGGCTTCCCTAAAAATTTCGGGTCAAACCGAGCCCGTTTGACCATGTTTACAAAGCAAAAACACAACAGTTTGACTTTGCGAGTTGACTTTGACTTGCGAGTTCAGTTTGACTTGCGAGTTCAGTTGACTTGCGAGTTCAGTTTGACTTGCGAGTTCAGTTTAACTTGCGAGTTCAGTTTGACTTGCGAGTTCAGTTTGACTTTGCGAGTTCAGTTTGACTTGCGAGTTCAGTTTGACTTTGCGAGTTCAGTTTGACTTGCGAGTTCAGTTTGACTTGCGAGTTCAGTTTGACTTGCGAACTGAAGACTTGCGAGTTCAGTTTGACTTGCGAACTGAAGACTTCCGAGTTGACTTTGACTTAGGAGTTGACCTTTTTCAGTTGACTTTTTGACCTTGAGAGTTGACTTTTTAACCCTTAGTTAATTCTCATAAAATCACATTTTGGACTCTAAATTCCGAGCCTTAACACATTCGGACATATATAAAAGCAATAAACACCTACAAAGATCAAACCTTTATGATGTAGATTCATATATGAAACACAGGTGCTTCGAGAAGTATACAACACGATGAACTTAACAATAATAATACTTTGAATTATTATTACAAACTTTCACCAACGGGTCGTACACATTTTTAGTAAACGAACTTGAACAACTTATATGGACATACTAGTTAGATGAACTAGCTCTAGGTGGACATTAACCCTCCACCTACATTGTGAATTAAGTGGACATTAACCATCCACTTACATAGATGATCTTTTAAGACATCTACTCATACAACCTTATACGTTTAGGACGTTAAAAGGCTACACATTGGATCACACTTTGCTTGCTAATTGATATTGCTTGCTTGCTATTTGCTAGAACTCAGGTGAGTTTCATAGCCCCTCTTTTTACAGTTTTATAACTATTTTGGGGGAGAATACATACTACAACTGTTTTATACAATTGCTTTGCAACTGCTTTGTATACATTTGAATTACACAACTGCTTTTATGAACACAAGTACCATAAACAACGCTATACGGATTGCATGAGTTACACACTAATCCACAAAGGCCCTACACATCATAGTTTGTTAGTTTTGCTAAAGCGTGAATATTAGTAAATAGATCTATTTGGGACTGACAATCCCCGTCCGAGTTAGTCGCGCTAACCTGTCAAACGGACGTATTAATATTTGTTCATAACGAGTGTACCGGATTAGACACTTGCATTGGGGCACCCACGATCGTGTACTCGAAAGAGGCACGGCACACATTGTTAAGCTTCGGACTATGAGCTCATGGCAAATGGTATACATATTTTTGCATTCGTGCAACTACATATTTACTTATCGTTTGTTAACGATACATTTACTTGACATATTTACCTATCGTTTGTTAACGATACATTTACTCAACACATTTACTTATCGTTTGTTAACGATACATTTACTTATCATTGTTGAATGATACAACGATTAAAATCTTGTGTTTCATAACTCGTGTTTCATACTATTGGGTTTTATACCAACATTTAAACAACTCTATGAACTCACCAACTTTATGTTGACCTTTTAGTATGTATTTCTCAGGTAACCCGCCGCAGTAGGAAGCTTATGGAAAGCTTAGCTCGAGTCGCATTGTTTTCAAACATCAAGAGATTAGATTGCATTTATCTGTATTTGGTAAAATCAGTAATGTATTAGAAATCTCTTAACGGTTTATGCGAACTCCAGATATTTTGTAAACATTTAAACTTATGGAATGTAATGTTTTCAAACGTCTCATATAGAGGTCGTTTGCTTTAATCTTTGTGTAATGATATTTGATTTGGTCGGCGCCCCCATGACAACTCATGTTTCCGCTGCCACGTGTTTTGGGGGTGCGACATATTCTGCTCGCAATTCGTATCGGTATTATCTATCCTTTCTGGTATTAATTTGTCATAATGTTCTTTTTTGATATTTGTGATTTATTAATGTTAGAAATGTTTATTGCTATGCTTTGTGAGTAGTTGCTTGTATGTTTGCCATGATTTAGATAGTTATTGATGATGTTTGGGAGTTGTTATACTCTGTTATCTGTCTAAACTTATCTTGAATATAGATCTAGTGTCTCTTCACCCTTTCCAGACTTTCACGTGACTATTGCATTAGGTTTAGGACTTTTCAAACCTTAGCTACGTAGATATAGTTATCTCCAGTTACAGTATGAGGCTATGAACTTTCCTTATAATGGCACGGTACTTCGTATAGCGTTGGAAACACCACGTGTGGAGTACAAATACGTGGAAGCTAAGGAAATGCCATAGGATTGTTTCATCGTGGATTACCTAGAAGTGATCCTTCTAGAACTGTGGTCTAGGAATCAAAGCTGTGAAAATGCTCGTTGCCCTGTACACCGTTAATACACCTAAGATCTGGAAAGCTATGGAAATGCTTAAATGCCCGGTACACCGTTAGTACATCTAGGGTTTGGAAAGCTCTGGAAATGCCTAACTGCCTTGTACACCGTGATTATTCCTAGAGATGAACATTTGAATGTAAAGGAGGGTCTATGTTTATGACGGTTGAATATATGCTTAAAATAGATAAACACGGAAGTTCTATTATATGAGCAAGGACTTATCTATAGTTCAAGATGCTCAACCATGCTTAACTCTACATAACCGATAGTTTAGAATAACAACAGTTAACAACCAGTACACAGTTAGATAATAACAAATAGACTTAGGGTTAAGAAAGGTCAGTAAATACAATTGCGGTCTGTTGCCTTATGCCTGCATCCTAGATACTTTAAGGGTTAATTGGTCTTATTCAAGACAAGTTCAGGGGGGTTTGAAAACAACCTGATCTGATTAGAATCATGATAGCCTAGGTACTCAGTGACATACGTATTTAGAACCGGAATTAAATAAGTAGGGTCCTAGTGTTTACAACTAAGTCTATCTGTCTATTAACTGAATGTGTCCCCAGTAACATCATCCCAACTGTACGCTATCCTAAATCATGGTGAACCACGTCTTTGAGATGTTTAAGTGTTACATGTATGCTAGCTTCCCTTTACTTTTATGCTTTCTTAGTTGAGTAGCTTAAATAAATGAAAACCTAAAAACAATCACTTATCCACTTATCCAAAACCCTAGCTTGATTACTAAGTTGTCAGAACTAGCTCTGTTTCAATTCTGCTATCGCGAGGAACGACCCTGGATCATCCTTACCACGTACTAGAATCAGGTATTCGTACCTAATAACAGTAGGTTGTACGGAGGATTAGGCTCCCCCGACAAAACATAAATTTAAAACTACCCACTTACGCCGCGCCCAGCAGAAAGGTCCGCAATGACAGGAAGCGATTCCTGAATCGACCGTTGGACGCGCATCAAGTTTTTGGCGCCGCTGCCGGAGACGGTAGTACGATTCGGAGCCTGTTTAGATATATTAGTTTTTAAGCGATCCTTTTGGACTGGGATTCACCATCCCTATCTGAAGTTACTTTCTGCCCGTAGATTAGCGCAGTTAGATTAAATTAGCATAGCTTAGTTTTGATTAATTTCTCTTCTCACCACAACTTTAATTCTAAAACATTCTTCGTGTGCTGTCTTTACTAATAACTTGGCAATGGTAACTTTACAACAACTAAGTGATCAATTAGAAAGTCTCATTAATTCAATCCAAGATAGACGTAGGAGTGATGCCCACGTAGATAATGAATGTCAAATGTATAGTATGACTTATCCGGATAACATAGCGTATTTACATCCTCAATCACAATACCAGTATGACCCTTATGCTGTCCAACAACATCAATACCAACCTTACAATCCTGAACCATTCAAAGTCTACCCATACTCAGCTTTCCCTGTACACGAACCACAACCGTATGAAAGTTCTGACTTGAGAGATACGCCCATAGCTTATCTCAGCAGTAATGCTACTCTTTCACCCTCTCACAACCCACTTGAACTCTTAATGAAAGAACAAGATGACATGCTTAGAAGATGTACTGATAAGCTGTCTAAAATAGAAACACTAGTCCAAGTGAGAAGTAAGGAAACTAGGGATCAAGTTACAACTGACTATAGGCTATAGGAAGATGAGAGGCACCCACACACCACATCTACTTCATGTGACACAAACTTTCATTCTCATAAGACTGGTTGCAAAATTTCTTCAAATCCTACACCTACCCACTCACTTCCACCCATTCTTAACCTAACTACATCCGAGACCGATGAGGAGTTCATTCTAGAGGAACTCTCCGAACCACTGTAACTCGAAACTACTGGCCAGGGTGACGAGTACGACTTGGTGGATGAAGAAATAGAATTGGAGAACCCGGAGGTGAAGATTTACACAGAAGACTCAGCTTCAGAAGGACCGGAGGAATGCACACCAACTCTGAGAAGTGATCTTATTCCAATCCAAACCGACGTGGTTGAAAACATCCCACAACTAGTTGTGGTTGATGATATCCCACATATCTCCCTGGATGAATCACCCATTGATCTAGTTGAAGCTTATATCGCTATAGAATCCATTACCCAAGTAGTCGATGAGAATGTTGTTACATGATTGGAGACAATAACGGATACTGTCCCACCTCCATGCCCAGAGTACAACATTCTATTTAACCCAAAGACCATAGGAAGAAAGGCGGGTTCTACGTCATGGTTTCCCTACAAACCTTCTATCCACCACATAATGACGTATACATCATGGAGTAGTAAGGATTCTTTTGACCAACCCATTCCATCAATCCGACCCAAGGAGGTATTAAAAGTTGAGAGATTTGTTATACCTCCGGTAAAACCATTGCCTCACTTTCAACCATCTCCTTATATTGGACATAACCTAGCCTCAATTTGCCTTAAACTCTTAGGTATTGTGACACCCCGCAATTTCGACATAATTATAAACGTTAATTGCACTCATTTCTAGGCTAATTCCCTACTTTGAGTGAATTCACAACAATTTTAGAGGTAAGTCTAGCAAAGCCCAACTAGTTAATACGCGTAGTATTACTTATTTGTAATTAGTTGTAATTACGTAAGAAACAATTTGGAACAAACTTGACAAAAATATACGACTGTTGGTGAACTAAGTTATTCAACAAAACGAAATTTATTAAATAACATTATTTAATATTAAATATTATGTTAATAATATTTACAAAGAATTGTATAACGTATAAACGTTTATTTCGTAAACTGAAACGAAACTAAGTTAAAATTTTATAAACTTAACTAAATTATTTCCGTAAAATATTCCAACCAAAAATATAAACAAAAAATGTATTTAAATATTTATCAGATAAAATATTATAACATTTAATAATCGGGGAAACAAACACCATACGGAACGCAACCACGGGGGACGAAAAAGGGAAACAAAACCCCCACCCCACCTCCTCTCCTTTCCCATTCTTCCATTTCACTCTCTCTCTCTCTCTACTCCCAATTCTCTCATCCTTCTCTCTAAAAACTCACCAAAAATCACCAAAAACTACTACAAAAACTTCATAAATTATCAAACTCATTTAGAGAAAAACGATCACCTCGCAACGATCTACACTTCTACCTTTTCAGATTTCAAAACCGACACGCTTAAGTTTCCGACATTTCCTGTAAATCCTTAGATTTCGAAGTTTTCTTTTATATTTCATGTTTAGTATACTTAGATCATCATGTTTTATTGTTTTATACAACTGAAAATGTCCAAAATCGAGCCAAAAATTCGTTTTTGTGAGCTGTTCGTCGAACAGTCTAAGGGTCACTAGTGTGCCAAAAACAGTGCTAGCGACACTAGCTAAGTGTAGCTATGCCAAGTGTCGCCCCTATAGCGACACTATTTAAGTGTCGCTGAAACACTTAACCAGATTTATATTAGCCACACTACCTTAGTGACGCCATAATTGAACAAGTGTCGCCTATAGCGACACTAACCAAGTGTCGCTAATCAATTGAAAATCAGGAATCTAGCGACACTCACCTAGTGTCGCCTAACTAGCGTCGCCTATAGCGACACTAGCCCAGTGTCGCCAAAAACAGTTTGTTGACAAACAATATTTTCACTAAGTGATGAACTTAATCGGGAACGGATATTTACATACGACATGATACACGAACTATACAAACATAACGAAAACACTTACATTATTGAAATTTTGATTTCAAACTATCACCAACGAGTCGTATACATTTTCACAACTATGAGATACAAACGTAAACGTACTTAACAAACGTTTTGGACATAACTTGGTTGTACAAATATGTCCAAAACGTTAGCATGGATGGTCGACTTAGACATCCACATACTTATTAAAATCTCATACGTTTAGGGCGTTAGGAGATTTCGGGTTAGACTTGGGCTTTAGACTTTGCTAGCACTCGCACACTTCTTAACTCAACAGGTGAGTTCACAGCCCCTACTTTCACTGTTTTAACTGCTTTTGTACAGGGGTGGAAAACATAGTCAACGCTTTTGCTACGTGAGCAAACTTTATTATAAATGTTGTGATATACATTGTGCTAACCATTTGTGACTGCGGTCAAACGATTATAACTATTATTTATGAAATGGTATTTCATACAAAAACTAAACTGAGAACATGCTGGAGAACGACCAGCTACACACTTTTACTACTAGCTTTTATGAAACAACATTTTCATAAACACACAGAAAGTCCCTACGTCTTGGGCACGCACAAACAGAAAGTCCCTACTTCTTGGGCAAACAGAAAGTCCCTACTTCTTGGACAAGGTACCATCCTACGTCTTGGATGAAGGCTCTACGTCTTGAGCAGATGGGTTCTACGTCTTGGATGCTAGTCCTACTTCTTGGACACAACTTATACAAGTCCCTACATCTTGGGCACATACATAGAAGTCCCTACAGCTTGGGCAGATACTGATGGGTCCTGCTTCTTGGACAAACGTTTTAGTCCCTACTTCTTGGGCACACTTGGAAAGTCCCTACGTCTTAGGCAAACGTTCTAAATACTACTTCTTTGATAAACGATTTAAATCTCTACTTCTTGGGTAAACTAACAGGATACTGCTTTCCTACAACACGTTTCAAACATTTGATTTGGGTAACATCCCACAACAACTACTTTTGGGTAACATCCCACCACGATTATACCTGAACAAACATTCTAAACGAAACTATTTGACTTTTAGGTCAACAAACCTACTCAAACTCAGTTCAACTATTGCAAACATAAAACCTGTGAATTCACTCAACCTCGTTGTTGACTTTTACTATGTTTTTCAGGGAATTAGCTGCGCATGTAAGAATCGCCTGCACACATGGAATTTAGGCGACCCGTGAAGCTTTAGGATGCCAACTTTTGACAACTGGATTTTTTTGTATAACAAAAACTGTTTAGTCATATTTACGAAATCTACTTTTGTAACTTACATACTTTTACATTTGTACGATTCGATGAATCGTAAACTTTGTAACTAATACTTTTGGCATCTTAATATATGTTTTGTTGTAATCATAAGCTCTGATATGTATGCATGTACTTTGTATACGTGGCACCCCCAGCTTATACCAATGCTTCCGCTAATCTAAATCAATGAATTTGGGGGTGTTACAGATTGGTATCAGAGCCATTGGTTATAGCGAACTAGATTTCTTAGGTGACTTAGAGAACTTAGAGACCTAGACTATAGCCTTGGCTAGAACGCACATGCATACACACATTTGCATACGTCTAACGTCGTTACGACACATCGATACACGTGATTCCTTCGTCGAACCATACTATGTCTGAAACTGTTCCCTTTCATTCAAAACTCATATGAACCTAATCGTATTAAGCGATTGATGAAAAGAAGTATGTATTTAGCATCATATAATGACGCCTGGCCAACGTGATTATATTATACTAAGTACATATGGGTGTTTCATAGTCGTGAGATATGTGATGGGGATTTTGTCACTTCTTCTTAAATACTCGATAACTGAATTATGTGAAACTTCATCCTTCACATCTCTTTCATTGGCATTGACTTCTGCATTTCCTTCCTCGCAGAATGTCAGCATGCCGCCTAAGCAAAGAAAGACCCGCAACAGTCGCCAAACGAATACACCTCCTGTCGTCGAAACCACCGAACAAATTATCGAGCGACATGTAGCTGAAGCTATCGCTCAATACGAGGCCAGCCGCAACCGAGAAAATGTGGTAAACAACAGTGGAGCCACACCCGTCAACAGTGAAACACCAACAAATACCCAACGAGGGTGTTCATATAAAGCCTTCCTCGCCTGCAAACCCAACACATACACCGGGACTGAAGGGGCCATCGGCCTAGTCCACTGGATCGAGAAAATGGAATCGGTCCTCGACATCAGCGACTGTGCTACTGACAACATGGTGAAATACGCCATGTGTACTCTCGCCGACAAGGCATTGACCTGGTGGAACGCTCAAATCCAGATTCTTGGGCGTACAACTGCCTACTCCATCACTTGGGAAACTTTGAAAAGGATGATGATGAAGAGTTCTGCTCTCAGAGTGAGCAACAGAAACTAGATGCCGAACTATGGAACATGCAAATGGTCGGTGCTGACATTACTGGGTATACAACCAAGTTTCAGGAACTTGCACACCTGGTACCCCACATGGTAACCCCCGAAAGCAAGCGCATCGAACGATACAACAGGGGTTTGGCCCCACAGATCCGAGGCATGGTTATGTCCTCCAAACCAACAACTATTAGGAGCGTAGTGGATCTGGCTCAAAGCTTGACCGATGATGCAGTCCTGATTGGAACCCTGAAAGCTGCCTCGGGGAAAAGTGAACCCAACCACACTGATGCTGGCAACTCTGGAAACAACAAACGGAAATGGAATGATGAAGGAAACGATCGCAAGGGTCAGCAGAACAGGAACGTGGGAAACACCGAAGCCTACGCCGCCATCACCAATATTGAACCGAAACCTTACCTAGGCAAGAGGCCTAAATGCGGAAAATGCGAAAGGCATCACGAGGGTGAATGCTCTCTATGCGGTAGATGCAGCCAATGGGGACACCGAGCCCATTCATGTAAAGCCAACCTTCCCACTCGAACAAACAACGGGTGCTTCGAGTGCGGTGAACCCGGGCACTACCGGAACCAATGCCCACAGCTCAACAACCAAAACAATAACAACCGCAATAACGGAAACAACAATCAGAACAACAACAACCGTATGGTCAACACCGAAAATGCTCACGGACGCGCATACATCATAGTGGCAAGGGATGCACAACCAGACCCCTACGCCAACATTGGTATGTTTTAATTAACTATTACGTTTTAACGTTATGCTATTTGAATGTCGATACAAACCTAACAAACTATGCAACGAGCATACAAAAACTATTTCAAGTCACATGGTGACTTACGACGACACAATTTGGTGACAACACCTCTTTTCGGAAAACATACGCGACGGGCGTTCCGACTTGATTTTTAAATCTCGGGATGAGATTTCTCTAACATGGGGAGAATGTGACACCCCGCAATTTCGACATAATTATAAACGTTAATTGCACACATTTTTAGGTTAATTCCCTACTTTGAGTGAATTCACAACAATTTTAGAGGTAAGACTAGCAAAGCCCAACTAGTTAATACGCGTAGTATTACTTATTTGTAATTAGTTGTAATTACGTACGAAACAATTTGGAACAAACGAGATAAAAATATACGACTGTTGGTGAACTAAGTTATTCAACAAAATGAAATTTATTAAATAACATTATTTAATATTAAATATTATGTCAATAATATTTACAAAGAATTGTATAACGTATAAACGTTTATTTCGTAAACTGAAACGAAACTAAGTTAAAATTTTATAAACTAAACTAAATTATTTCCCTAAAATATTCCAACCAAAAATATAAACAAAAAACGTATTTAAATATTTATCATTTAAAATATTATAACATTTAATAATCGGGGAAACAAACACCACACGGAACGCAACCACGGGGGAAGAAAAAGGGAAACAAAACCCCCACCCTACCTCCTCTCCTTTCCCATTCTTCCATTTCACTCTCTCTCTCTACTCCTAATTCTCTCATCCTTCTCTCTAAAAACTCACCAAAAATCACCAAAAACTACTACAAAAACTTCATAAATCTTCAAACTTATTTAGAGAAAAACGATCACCTCGCAACGATCTACACTTCTACCTTTTCAGATTTCAAAACCGACACGCTTAAGTTTCCGACATTTCCTGTAAATCCTTAGATTTCGAAGTTTTCTTTTATATTTCATGTTTAGTATACTTAGATCATCATGTTTTATTGTTTTATACAACTGAAAATGTCCAAAATCGAGCCAAAAATTCGTTTTTGTGAGCTGTTCGTCGAACAGTCTAAGTGTCACTAGTGTGCCAAAAACAGTGCTAGCGACACTAGCTAAGTGTCGCTATGCCAAGTGTCGCCCCTATAGCGACACTATTTAAGTGTCGCTGAAACACTTAACCAGATTTATATTAGCGACACTACCTTAGTGACGCCATAATTGAACAAGTGTCGCCTATAGCGACACTAACCAAGTGTCGCTAATCAATTGAAAATCAGAAATCTAGCGACACTCACCTAGTGTCGCCTAACTAGTGTCGCCTATAGCGACACTAGCCCAGTGTCGCCAAAAACAGTTTGTTGATAAACAATATTTTCACTAAGTGTTGAACTTAATCGGGAACAGATATTTCCATACGACATGATACACGAACTATACAAACATAACGAACACAATTACATTATTAAAATTTTGATTTCAGACTATCACCAACGAGTCGTATACATTTTCACAACTATGAGATACAAACGTAAACGTACTTAACAAACGTTTTGGACATAACTTGGTTGTACAAATATGTCCAAAACGTTAGCATGGATGGTCGACTTAGACATCCACATACTTATTAAAATCTCATACGTTTAGGGCGTTAGGAGATTTCGGGTTAGACTTGGGCTTTAGACTTTGCTAGCACTCGCACACTTCTTAACTCAACAGGTGAGTTCACAGCCCCTACTTTCACTGTTTTAACTGCTTTTGTACAGGGGTGGAAAACATAGTCAACGCTTTTGCTACTTGAGCAAACTTTATTATAAATGTTGTGATATACATTGTGCTAACCATTTGTGACTGCGGTCAAACGATTATAACTATTATTTATGAAATGGTATTTCATACAAAAACTAAACTGAGAACATGCTGGAGAACGACTAGCTACACACTTTTACTACTAGCTTTTATGAAACAACATTTTCATAAACACACAGAAAGTCCCTACGTCTTGAGCACGCACAAACAGAAAGTCCCTACTTCTTGGGCAAACAGAAAGTCCCTACTTCTTGGGCAAGGTACCATCCTACGTCTTGGATGAAGTCTCTACGTCTTGAGCAGATGGTTCCTACGTCTTGGATTCCAGTCCTACTTCTTGGACACAACTTATACAAGTCCCTACTTCTTGGGCACATACATAGAAGTCCCTACAGCTTGGGCAAATACTGATGGGTCATGCTTCTTGGACAAACGTTTTAGTCCCTACTTCTTGGGCACACTTGGAAAATCCCTACGTCTTAGGAAAACGTTCTAAATACTACTTCTTTGATAAACGATTTAAATCTCTACTTCTTGGGTAAACTAACAGGATACTGCTTTCCTACAACACGTTTCAAACATTTAATTTGGGTAACATCCCACAACAACTACTTTTGGGTAACATCCCACCACGATTATACCTGAACAAACATTCTAAACGAAACTATTTGACTTTTAGGTCAACAAACCTACTCAAACTCGGTTCAACTATTGCAAACATAAAACCTGTGAATTCACTCAACCTCGTTGTTGACTTTTACTATGTTTTTCAGGGAATTAGCTGCGCATGTAAGAATACCCTGCACACATGGAATTTAGGCGACCCGTGAAGCTTTAGGATGCCAACTTTTGACAACTGGATTTCTTTTGTATAACTAAAACTGTTTAGTCATATTTACGAAATCTACTGTTGTAACTTACATACTTTTACATTTGTACAATTCGATGAATCTTAAACTTTGTAACTAATACTTTTGGCATCTTAATATATGTTTGGTTATAATCATAAGCTCTGATATGTATGCATGTACTTTGTATACGTGGCACCCCCAGCTTATACCAATGCTTCCGCTAATCTGAATCAATGAATTTAGGGGTGTTACAGGTATGTACCAATATTACCCCTTGTGTCTACTGATGGATGCAAGGAAGTCACTAGGATTGCCTGACAAATAGTTCTAGAGTCAAACTAGAGACTCAAACAAAAACAAGCGCTTTTAGAGTCCCGGAATCACTATCAGTTAGTGATTTGGAATCGCAAAGTGTAATGTTTAATTGTAGAGGGGTGGTTGAATACAATTTAACAACTAATTCTGATTTTACTTAAGTTACTTAGTTAGTTGTTAATTGATTAACAGAAACAGAGTATAACAGATATATAGATTTGACAATATCAAAGTAACAAAGTAATAGTAGCTTAAATGGTGAATTATATTGATCATAAAATTCACAAGTGTTGAATGCGGAATGGATTAACCAAAGTTAATCCAATTCAAACACTTAGCTAATCTATTACAGATTGAGAAGAACACCAGTGGACAAACACGCTGACTGTTCTCTCGTTGGATCGTTAATACGTGCTTAGACTAACTACTCACTGACAAACAAGTGATTAACACAATTGAACGACTAGCCTCTACAGTATAAAACACTGGACTATTTATACTACAAGAGTTCCTAAAATATCTCCTTAAAATAGGATCTTGGAATGACACGTGTCGCTGCTTGATTGGCTTGATCTCTGATGAACCGACATTCTGCGGGTCCCAATTCTGTTACCGCAAATATCTCGTTACCTTAAAACCAATCATTCGCTGCCACGTAATCTTTCGTACATACTTCAAGTTGAACGCTCTTGCTGATGTATAGATAAGTACAGTACTTTCTGTACTTGATGATTGAGAGGCTTTATTGAATAGTCCCTGAAGATGCAGTAATCCTCCTCACTCACTGCGAGCTAACATGCTCTTGTAGAATGACTTGAACTAGAGATCTTCAGTGACTAGCTGTTATTCTGGCAATGACTTTTGCCTTTATTGATTTAAAGATGTAAAGCTCTCGCTGTCATGAGCAGCGACACACCAAGTTGAGCTTTAATCTTCCTCAGCATACCAATTCCTTGAGAGTAGAATGAATGACGATCAGCGAAACCAATCTTCAGCAACAGCAGCTTTGATACAATTCATTTCTTCATTGAGTAGTGTTAAGTTGAGTTGGTCAGTGACCAGCGACTCAACATGGTCAGCGACCAGTGACTCAACACGCTTCTTGGGAGGCAACCCGTGTCTAACGTAGTTTTGGTAATAGTAATATGCTAACCCAATAAATAGAAAATGAAACCCTAATATTAATGTTCCAAGTTTTCTTTATTTTTATGAACAAAAAGGATGGTTTGCGAAATTACTTCATTAAAAGTCAAATTTTTGTCAAAACCTTAAAACTTCCTACTCCCACTTGTTTAACTTTATTGCAACTTCTATTTTTAACCATTATCTAAGATCTCAATTTCTTAATGTCCCTTCACTCACAAACGTGGAATCCTACTAGAATGAGAATTAGGAACCTTAGTCATCTTATACCACCCATTCACATATTTTGAGCATTGAAGGTACTTACATATATTTCTGTGAACATACATATAAGATCTTTAAATAATTTATCTGAAAACCTGATTTGTATGTTAATATGTGTATTATGCTCAAACTCGTTTAAAAATGTGTGCTTTAGAAATCTTTATACTTGGTTGCCTGATTTAAATTCCTCATGCTAGTATTTCCATATCTGTTGTTTGTGTTACGGTGAAATTATAGGCAACTAACACTTTTGGTGTGAGATTAGATTCCAAGTCATACACTGGTTTGTTTTATCTTCAAAGTACTCACTTTGATAGTTCTTTTTACAAACCAGTGAGTCTATGATTTGGAGAATAATCACTTGTTTGTTAGATCACGTTTGTTTGTTCTATTTGTACAAATGCCTAGCAAACAGGGACTACGCCTATGGATGAAGAATCTTCAAGTATAATGGAAAGATGACAAAGGGAGCTTATAGTTCATTAAGATTGGGAACCTTTCGAGCATTGCTTTGCAGGGGAAGAGATGTCTCTTTTAGACATGTAGATGATTTCTAATTTTCTACAATCTATCATTTTGGAAGTCGAGGTCTCGACTTTAACAGCAGCGCTTCTCGGGAGGCAACCCGTGGAATAAGAACTGTAGAGAGAAAGTGTCAACAAGTGAAGATTATCTCTGACTATCCTTCACACTTGGACATGCCAAAAAGCATTATGGAAACTTCTCTGAAATTACAACTCGTTTGCAAATAAATCACTGGTCTCATAAAATAGGAAATCACTTTGAAAACTGATAATTCATATGATTCGAGCATTTGAGGTACTTGACACTACTTTTATGCATTATGCTCGAACTCATTTAAAAACACGTGTTTTATAAAACTGATTTGTAATAGAAAACATCTTTTCCAAATATGAGACAATGATTTCTCTTTCCATTTGCAATAAAAACTGAGTTTGTAAAAATGGTATGCCCAACATGTTCACACTTACGAGATTAATTCACATGAGAATGATGGATGAATAAGACCGTTAGCAAGACGCTTGAAGACGAGCCGATCTTCATGAAGAATGCAGAAAAGGATTCTGGCAACATCTCTTTTCAGTAACACCGCCTCTCAGCTTCAATGCAGCTCGCTATCTGGGGAGTGTCTTTACCCTTTTATTTGCTTTTGAATATGATTATATATGTTATTTGCTTTGTCAGTTTGTTATGTAGTCTATACTCTATCCTAAGCTTATCACTAAGTGTGGGATTCCAGCCCAAAATAAACACTTGAGAAACATTTTCTTACATGTTCAAACTCTAAGTGTGGGATTTTACTTCCAGTAAAACTCAACTCAAGAGAACATTAGGGACAATGTTCTTCTAAGTGTGGGATAGCAGGTATAGAATACCTTGGATAGTTTTTTATGATTTTTAATGTCCGAAATAGTAAACTCATAAAATGTTCCTTAAATTTTTCAATTTTTTAAAATTTTTTAAGAAAATAAAATATGAGCCAAATCATCATCTTAACTCTGCTATTTTTGAGTCATAATGTCTTTGGAGATGAGCTGTTTTCAAATATGAGTAAGATATTACGGAAAATAAGGTGGAAATTTCTTAAGTAAGAAATGATAATCTAATAGGAGCATGACAAAGCACATACAACCCTATTTGCAGTGAGGTATCTTGAGCCTAAAAGTATTCATCTTTTATGCTTCACTATTCATTTCTTGTGTGTGCTGATGCATGTATCTCTGAATTAGAACTTGCTCTTGACATACGATTCGAGACCACGTTGGTGTGTACCGTACGCGGTATAGGTGCAATTAGATGACCTTGACATTCCCTAGGATTTAACCCCTTTTACATATCTCTTCAAGCCCAAAACCTTTCCGATACTCATTTTTAGTATCGATGATCTGCCAAGTAAACCCTGTTGAGCCTAAACCTTTCATTTCTTCATAAAACCCTCATCTTTAAACCCTACTTTCCCAAAATACCCCCAAACTTATCTTAGAATTTCTAAGGTTATGAAGAACATCTTTTAGAATATCCGCTTCACTTATCTTATCCTTTCGTGTTCTCCAAAAGTCATCTCTCTTGAGAATCCTTGATGCGTAAAATTGGCACCACGAAAGACTCAAAATGTTCAAGATAAGGGATTTCTGAAAAAATCAAAAGAAAAATATCCTTAGAAATTCTCTGGCAAAGAAGATCTGAAGAAGAAAAAGAAAATAGAAAAGTAGAAAAAGAAATAAAGAAAAAGCAGAAAAGAAAAGAAAAAATAGTTCTGCAAGAATAAAGCTAAGTCCTTCAAAGTATCATCCTCGCAAGAAGAATCTAATAGAAGACCGATAGCTATCTCCTTTCCGTTCTAAAATAAAGTTATTCATGATCTCAATAGTTTTAAGATAAGCAAAACCCTTATAACCCAAAAATACCACTATCCATACCCTTTAACCCTCACCAAACACTACAACCTCATGAATGTCTTGGGATAATTAGCACCGTCCTCACCTAAGTGGTGGAGATCCGATTCTCGATCAAGCCTATGACGATGAGTGCTACATGACTGGCCATTTGAGCGATTTCATTTGTTCTAGATTGATAGGAAACACGATACACTTTGAGTGAATTGAGTGACCACCTTTTTTGAGATCGACTAGTCATGAGTACTCAAAGATCACGAGATTTGGAAGTATGCCTAAGAGAATCTTTTCTTGTTTATGAAAGGATCATCTTATCTATTCATATATTCTTGAATTATCTTGCTTATATATGGAAGTGGTAACTCTTAAAAATGTTTTGACTCGCTCTGAAATGTTTTAAAATGTTTTGAAAAACTGAGTGTTGCTTGAGGACAAGCAACGTCTAAAAGTGGGATAACTTGATGTGACGCAAAAAGTCATGTTTTTAAGTATGATATTCCACACTTTTTGGGCACATCTGCAGTGAAAACATTCCAAAACAATCATTATTTACTAAAATTCACTACAGTGCTTCAAATATAGGCGTTGCTACAAAAATCACTAAAAACGTCCGAATAACGAGCAAAACAGAGCGAATAAACAACAACCAAATCTTCCACCCTCATTTATCTTATGAGAAACACATTCTAACCTTATTATATGATGTCATAGGTAAAAACGAGACGGGATAATCAAGAATCATGCAAATTGGGTAAAGAACGGAGGAGATATGGCTTCTACAAATCGTTAAAATTCATTCCGGGTATGCCTAGATATACACATCCAATTTATAATAAATTGGTACCATTAGAAGCGTAACGGAATTACGAGACCTTAGGCGAAAGAATCAAGTCAAACAGACGTGTAGAAGGAGATACGGGCGTTTTAAGCAACGCACGAAAACCGACGGACCCCGAATACGGCCTTGGCAAGCCGTATACGGCCCCACAAGACCGTATACGGCCTTTTAAAATCATATACGGCCCCCTTGACCCCGTAAATGGCCCCTCCTAAGGCCAATTGGTCTCCTTTTGTGCTTTGCGTGCTTATACGTTGTGCTTCGAGGCTTGTACGTATGATTTGAGGCTTCACCTATAAATAGGGGTCACCTCCTTAAAGTTTTACACACCTCATTCTCATTTCTCATTTCTCACTTTCTCTGTCACACACTCTCTCTCTACTTTCTTTCTCTAGGTTCTCTCTCTAGTCTCTCTCTCTAGTTTCTCTCTCTAGGGTTTAACCCTTGGAACTAGTGGGAAGACTAGGGGAGAATCCTTTTATTTTCTTGCTTACTTATGTACTTTAATTAGTAGAAGCTAGTATTTGTAATGCTTGGATATTATATGAAGAAATACAAGCTGTTATTCTGCTCGCAATTCGTATCGGTATTATCTATCCTTTCTGGTATTAATTTGTCATAATGTTCTTGTTTGATGTTTGTGATTTATTAATGTTAGAAATGTTTATTGCTATGCTTGGTGAGTAGTTGCTTGTATGTTTGCCATGATTTAGATAGTTATAGATGATGTTTGGGAGTTGTTATACTATGTTATCTGTCTAAACTTATCATGAATATAGATCTAGTGTCTCTTCACCCTTTCCAGACTTTCACGTGACTATTGCCTTAGTTTTAGGACTTTGCAAACCCTAGCTACGTAGATATAGTTATCTCCAGTTACAGTATGAAGCTATGAACTTTCCTTATAATGGCACGGTACTTCGTATAGCATTGGAAACACCACGTGTGGAGTACAAATACGTGGAAGCTAAGGAAATGCCATAGGATTGTTTCATCGTGGAATACCTAGAAGTGATCCTTCTAGAACTGTGGTCTAGGAATCAAAGCTGTGGAAATGCTCGTTGGCCTGTACACCGTTAATACACCTAAGATCTGGAAAGCTGTGGAAATGCTTAAAAGCCCGGTACACCGTTAGTACATCTAGAGTTTGGAAAGCTGTGGAAATGCCTAACTACCCTGTACACCGTGATTATTCCTAGGGATGAACGTTTGAATGTAAAGGAGGGTCTATGTTTATAACAGTTGAATATATGCTAAAAATAGATAAACACATAAGTTCTGTTATATGAGCAAGGACTTATCTATAGTTCAAGATGCTCAACCATGCTTAACTCTACATAACCGATAGTTTAGAATAACAACAGTTAAGAACCAGTACAAAGTTAGATAATAACAAATAGACTTAGGGGTTAAGAAGGGCCGGTAAATACAATTGCGGTCTGTTACCTTATGCATGCATCCTAGATACTTTAAGGGTTACTTGGTCTTATTCAAGACAAGTTTAGGGGAGTTTGAAAGCAGCCTGATCTGATCAGAATCATGATAGCCTAGGTACTCAGTGACATACGTATTTAGAACCGGAACTAAATAAGTAGGGTCCTAGTGTTTACAACTAAGTCTATCTGTCTATTAACTGAATGTGTCCCCAATAACATCATCCCAACTATACGCTATCCTAAATCATGGTGAACCACGTCTTTGAGATGTTTAAGTGTTACATGTATGCTAGTTTCCCTTTACTTTTATGCTTTCTTAGTTCATTAGTTTAAATAAATGAAAACCTAGAAACAATCACTTATCCACTTATCCAAAACCCTAGCTTGATTACTAAGTTGTCAAAACTAGCTCCGTTTCAATTCTGCCGTTACGAGTAACGACCCTGGATCATCCTTACCACGTACTAGTATCAGGTATTCGTACCTAATAACAGTAGGTTGTACGGAGGATTAGTCTCCCATGACAAAATATAAATTTAAAACTACCCACTGACGCCGCGCCCAGCAGAAAGGTTCGCAACGACAGGAAGCGATTCCTGAACCGACCGTTGGACGCACGTCACCCACTTTTTACTGTTTTTATCTCGGGGTGAGGATACATGCTCCGTTTTTATTTACATGTGAACACAAGTTGAAAACTCGATATATTGACTGCATGAGTTGTTTTACTAATCATTTAAGCCCTCCACATCATAGTTTGTTAGTATGGATCTTAGCGCGAATGTTAGTGAACCGACCGTTGGACGCACGTCACCCACTTTTTACTGTTTTTATCTCGGGGTGAGGATACATGCTCCGTTTTTATTTACATGTGAACACAAGTAGAAAACTCGATATATTGACTGCATGAGTTGTTTTACTAATCATTTAAGCCCTCCACATCATAGTTTGTTAGTATGGATCTTAGCGCGAATGTTAGTGAATAGTACTATTTGGGACTGACAATCCCCGTTCGGGTTAGCACGCACTAGCCGATCAAACGGACGCATTATCATTTGTTCATACAAGTGTAGATTAGGCACACGCAGGGAGGCACCCTCGATCAGGCACTTGATTGTGATCCTGACACCTCAGTTAAGCTCAAACTATGGGCTCATGGCAGTAATATACACATTATTTGATTGGTTTAAAATCTTTATATAAAATCTTATGGTTCATACATTATGTTTATTCATACAAACATGTGAGCTCACCAGTTTTAGCTGACCTTTTAGCATGTATTCTCAGGTACTCAGCAGTAGTAGGTCTGCTCAGGATTATATAGCTCGAGTCGCACACAGACACCAGGAGATTCCCTTGCGTTTCTACCTTTTGTAAAACTAGATATGATTTAGAATCTCTTACATTTGGCTTACGAGCTTTTATAACTATTAAAACATTGTAAAACTTTGATATCATTAATGAAATTTATAAACGACGCATATAGAGTCGTTCATTATATCTTACGTGCTGTGATTACCGGTTTAGTCGCGTCCCGACCCGAATCGGTTCTGCACAGTAAATTTAGGGGTGCGACATAATTTAAATTACAACTTAAAATCATTAAACATTTATTTATAATGAATAACATATATAAATTAATATTTATCATAAATGAATGTTTAATATTATTAAGTTGTAATTTTGATTAACATGCTTTTCAGATGAATGTTAATGGTATGAGATTTTTTAAATTTGCGAAATTCGATGACGAATGAAAACCACAATTTAATGTCGCACCCCCAAATTATGCTGCGGAAGCGGGTCGGTTCGGGGCGCGACTAATCAATACACAAAGCACCAGATTACATAATGAACGACCACTACATGCGTCGTTTACAATTACATTGATAAAATAAAGGTTTTACACCGTTATAATATAGTTTACAAAAGCCCTTGAGTTCAAATGATAGAGATTCTATGGCATAACTAAATTATACAAAATATAGTAATGCATGACAATCTCTTGATATCTGTATGCGACTCGAACTAATGGGCATCCTGAATGGCAGTCCTACTGCTGCTGAGAACCTGAGAATACATGCTAAAGGTCAGCTATAAAGCTGGTGAGCTCACAGGTTTAATGATAAGATATGATGTATGAACCACAAGATTTAATAATGATGTTTGAAATTAATCAAATATAATGTATATAAAGTCATGAGCACATAGTCTGAGCTTAACTGAGATGTCAGGATCACAATTAAGTGCTTGAGCGAGGGTGCCTCTATGCGTATGCCTAATCAACATACGTATGAACAAATGATAATGCGTCCGTTTTGACCAGTCAGTGCTTGCTGACCCGGACGGGGATTGTCAGTCCCATATGGATCCATACACTAACATTCACGCTACAAGTATTACCAAACTATGCTATGAGGACTTAAAATGATTAGATGATTTTAACTCATGTAATATATATCGATGTTTTGATACTTGTGTTCAGATGTAAAACAAAATGAGCATGTATCTCACCCCTAGGTAAAAGCATTTAAAAAGGGGCTATGAGACTCACCTGAGCCTAATGAGATGCTATCAAGCACAAATGATGGTTTACAAGACAAATGATGTCGTTCAATCGACTGAAACCTGCAGGGCGTCTTAGACGCGCAAGGTTTTATTTGATTAGATGACTTTACAGACCATCTATGCTAGTTGTTCCCTCAACTAGTTATGTCCAAATACTTTGGTTAATGTTTATGTTTAAAGTTGTGAAAATCGTATACGGCTCGTTGGTGATTAATTGTAATAATAATCTCAAAACGTTATTATTGAAATGTTGAAATGAAATACTTGTAAAGTGTATTTGAAGTGTTTAGTATTCTTATAGGTCATGTGTTGTTGTGTTGTTGTCTTACGTGATTACTAGTTGTTACCAATTCTAGTTATAATCTTGTTGCCTCTGTTAGTTATAAATGTGTTGCCCCTGTTAGTTATAAACATGTTGCCCCTGTTAGTTATAAAAGTGTTGCCCCTGTTAGTTATAAACGTGTTACCCCTGTTAGTTATAAAAGTGTTGCCCCTGTTAGTTATAAACGTGTTGCCCCTGTTAGTTATAAAAGTGTTGCCCCTGTTAGTTATAAACGTGTTGCCCCTGTTAGTTATAAAAGTGTTGCCCCTGTTAGTTATAAAAGTGGTGCCCCTGTTAGTTATAAACGTGTTGCCCCTGTTAGTTATAAAAGTGTTGCCCCTGTTAGTTATAAAAGTGTTGCCCCTGTTAGTTATAAACGTGTGATTTTTGACTCAACAAACCTCTCGTTTTCTACACTTTTTAGTCCAAACCAAGACCCACCAAAAATCACAGATGTTCCCCTATGGGTCTAGTGTAAATCTGCACTTTATGGTAATTTTATAAGTTCATCTACTATTTTTAACAAAAATCAACATGAAAGGTAGTCGGATTTGGTTCGGAAACGAGTAACATTGAAAGATCAGCTTCTATACTTAAATCCGTACAGATATGGAAAAAATGTAAAACACGAAAGTTGTAGCTCTTTTCAATACGCAACTTTTAAAAAAAAATTGGTTGTCTAACTCATCTTAGAGCTCGAGATATTAACGATTTTGTGGGACTGTTTTTGAGAGACAGAATCTGTCATACATACATACTTATGAAAAACGTTTTTAAGATTTAGATTTGGACATTAACAAGTTGTATGAACAATATATCATCTATATAAACATAATACAAGTATTTTACGAAAGTGTCGGGATTCTTACAATGATCGAATGAAGAATCCGAAAAGGTGGAAGCGTAGCTCGCGTTCTCGTGATCGTTTTTGCTTCAATCGACTTGATGATCCAAAGAGGTTTTGATGGTGAATTATGGTGGTGAAAGTGGCTGATTTTAGAGAGAGAAAGATCAGAGATCAGAGAGAGAATGAGAGAGATTGAGTTGGTGATTGAATGAAGAGAGATGGGATGATGGTGGTGGTTAAAGTCAAGAAACTTCCTCAACAAGATCCACGTTTTGTGGATCTTGTTCCCATGGTTTATAAATATTTGGAAACATTTATAAAATGTTTTGGCAAAGTGTTAGTGATAGTTTGTGTAATCGTTTTACGATTATTACATATCATGACGTTTAAACTAGACGTTTTGCTTTTCGATACAACTTTCAATATTTATAGTGGAAGTATTTTATCAAAATACTTTACTTGAAGTTATGAAAGTATAACTTTGGTTGGTTTTGATTGTTGGGCACGAATCGTGCATTTTTGGGCGCCATGAGTGTTTTATACGATACGAAATACTTATAAAGTATTATCGAAATAATATTTAGGAATTAATAATGTTGTTAAATAATTTCATATTACTTAATAAAATAGGTTCACCAACGTCCATATAAATGAATCGGAATTTGGCCGATATGATAATGCACGATTTAATATAATCGCGTACTGATATATATTCATCAATATATATATTGATACACACAATTAGCCTGATACATAGTACTAATTACATGTATTTCTAAATGATTAGGAACTAATAACTAGTCCTAATTTGACGGGTGTCACATTCTCCCCTTGTTAAGAGAATTTCGTCCCGAAATTCAGCTCTGAGTTGGCGCGTGAGTGGAGTTCGAAAATAAATGTGGATATTTGAGTCGCATCTGGTCTTCCCGTTCCCAAGTGAATTCCGGACCACGCCGCGAATTCCACCGAACTTTGACGATTGGGATACGACTTTGCTTAAGCTGTTTGACCTCACGGTCCATGATCTCCACTGGTGTCTCGATAAAATGAAGTTTGTCGTCAATTTGAATTTCCTCGAGCGGAATAATGAGTGTCTCGTCGGACAGGCATTTCTTCAGGTTAGAAATGTGAAATGTGGGATGCACGCTACTGAGCTCTGGAGGTAGCTGCAATCGATATGCAACTGGACCAATCCTTTCAAGGATCTCAAAAGGTCCGATGTATCTAGGATTTAACTTCCCACGTTTGCCGAATCGGATAACACCCTTCCAAGGTGATACTTTGAGCAATACTCGATCCCCAACTTGGAACTCGAGATGCTTGCGTCTCACGTCAGCATAACTCTTCTGACGATCACGTGCGGCCTTCAGCCGTTGTTGGATACCAACGATCTTCTCGGTGGTTTCATGAATGATTTCAGGACCAGTGAGTTGACTGTCTCCCACTTCGGTCCAACAAATAGGCGATCGGCACTTACGACCGTACAGTGCCTCGAACGGTGCAACTCCAATGCTGGTATGATAGCTGTTGTTGTATGAGAATTCACACAATGGCAAATGATGCTCCCAATTTGCACCGAAATCAATTACGCAGGCGCGTAACATATCTTCCAGTGTTTGAATAGTCCTTTTACTTTGGCCATCGGTTTGTGGATGATAGGCTGTACTCATGTCTAAACGAGTACCCAATGACTTTTGCAATGATTGCCAAAAGTTAGATGTGAATCGACTGTCTCTATCAGAGATAATTGAGATTGGAACGCCGTGCCTTGTTACGATCTCTTTCATATAGATTCGTGTGAGACGTTCCATTTTGTCGGTTTCCTTCATGGCAAGGAAGTGAGCAGATTTGGTTAGACGATCAACTATTACCCATATAGTATCGCAACCACTTGATGTTTTCGGGAGTTTAGTGATGAAATCCATAGAAATTTGCTCCCATTTCCACTGAGGAATGTCCGGCTGTTGAAGTAAGCCGGTGGGTTTCTGATATTCTGCTTTGACTTTTGAACATGTGAGGCACTTGCTGACATACGTGGCAATCTCTGCTTTCATGTTTGGCCACCAGTATGATCCCTTGATGCCATGATACATCTTGTCTGATCCAGGATGTATAGAATACTTAGACTTATGAGCTTCATCCATCACTAAGTCTCGAAGATTCCCAAACTTGGGTAACCAGATTCGGTTTGCGAAGTATTTGACCCCATTGGGTTTGGTTTCAAATTGATTCTCCATATTTCGCAAGGTCTCTTCCTTGATGTTTTCAGGTTTCAATGCTTCGAGTTGAGCAGCAAGAATTTGAATGATTAGATCATTATGGATGGTTATGCTAAGGGCTCGTACTCGAAGTGGTTTTGTGCGCTCTTTGCGACTTAGGGCATCGGCAACTACATTTGCTTTGCCCGGATGATACTTGATCTCGCAGTCATAGTCGGTGAGCAACTCAACCCAGCGACGTTGTCTCATATTGAGATCCTTCTGATCGAATATATGCTGGAGGCTTTTGTGATCGGTGAAGATGGTACATTTTGTGCCATACAGATAGTGTCTCCAGATCTTGAGAGCGAACACTACGGCTCCTAATTCGAGATCATGAGTTGTGTAGTTCTTCTCGTGAACTTTGAGTTGTCGGGAGGCGTAGGCAATAACCTTGTCTCGTTGCATCAACACGCAACCAAGACCTTGGTGTGAGGCATCGCAGTATACCACGAAGTCTTCATTGCCTTCGGGTAATGATAGAATTGGTGCACTGCAAAGCTTTTGCTTCAATAGCTGAAATGCTGACTCTTGTTTATCAGTCCAATCGAACTTCTTTTCCTTCTGAGTCAGTATTGTGAGAGGTTGAGCTATTTTGGAGAAATTCTCAATGAAACGCCGATAATAACCTGCCAGTCCTAAGAATTGGCGTACTTCGGTCGGCGTCGTCGGTGCTTGCCAGCACTTGATAGCCTCAATCTTTGATGGATCTACTCGAATTCCTTGACTATCAATCACATGACCAAGGAATTGAACGGTTTGCATCCAGAACTCACACTTGGAGAATTTTGCATATAACTCTTCATGTCTAAGAAGTTCTAGAATGACTTTCAGATGTTGCGCGTGTTCCTGTTCATTGCGCGAGTAAATAAGAATGTCATCAATGAAGACAATGACAAACTTGTCGAGATATGGTTTGCACACTCGGTTCATAAGATCCATGAATACTGCCGGTGCGTTAGTCAAACCAAAGGCCATAACCTGAAACTCGTAATGACCATAGCGAGTTCGGAAGGCAGTCTTTGGGATGTCGATGTCACGAACTCGTAACTGATGATAACCTGATCTTAGATCTATTTTCGAATAGATACTTGACCCTTGAAGTTGGTCGAATAGGTCATCAATACGAGGTAGTGGGTAACGGTTCTTGACGGTCAATTTGTTCAACTCTCTATAGTCGATACACATTCTGAATGAACCGTCTTTCTTTTTCACAAACAGAACCGGAGGTCCCCATGGTGAAGAACTCGGTCTAATGAATCCCTTATCCAGGAGTTCCTGCAACTGAGTAGACAACTCCTGAAGTTCTGAAGGGGCTAAACGATATGGTGCTCGTGCAACAGGTGCTGCCCCCGGCACGAGATCGATCGAGAACTCAACTTGTCTCGGAGGTGGAAGACCAGGTAAGTCTTCTGGGAAGACTTCTGGAAAGTCTCTAACAATGGGCACATCCTCAAGTCGTTTCTCTTCCGACTTTTTCTCTATGACATGCGCGAGGATTGCCTGGTACCCTTTCCTAAGGTACTTGCGCGTTTTCATGCAGGATACGATGTTCAGTCTCGTCCTACCGGTCTCCCCTGGTATGATTAAAGTGCTACCGGTGACGAGAGGAATGCGGATGATTTTGTCATAGCAGACAACTTCAGCTCGGTGCTTGGATAACCAATCCATGCCAACAATGATGTCGAAACTTCCAATCTCAACAGGTATAAGGTCAATAGAGAAGATCTCATCAGATAGATTTAAAGTGCAATTAGGTATCACACTATCGGTCTCTATGAGTTTACCATTAGCTAACTCTACAATATACTTAGCATCTAAAGCAATAGGGGCAATGTCAAGCAATGGACTAAACTCATCCGATATGAAGCTCCTATCAGCACCAGTATCAAACAGAACAGAAACAGTAAGATTGTTGAGAAGAAACGTACCCGAGACCACATTCGGGTCCTGACGGGCCTCTCCTGAGTTCAGAACGAAAGCTCTTCCCTTCGCAGTGTTGTTACCCTTGTTCTTCAGCTTTGGGCACTCATTCCTAAAGTGACCAGTTTCTCCACACTCATAGCAGGATTTTGGTTGGCTAGTGGTGGTGTTGGTGTTGACAGTGGTAGACCTACAGTCTTTGGTCAAATGTCCATACCTTTGACATTTTCCACAAGGTGTGCCGCAAGGACCATCATGATGACGGTAGCACTTTGAACAGTAGGGCTTATTTCCAGTGTAACCCTTGCTGGAACCAGAACCAGTATTGGTGGTCTTATTAGACTCAGACCTCTTGAATGATGATTGATTTTGAGTGGTGTTCCCGGACCACTTTCTTTTATTGTTGTTACCAGAAGATGGAATAGATGTCTCCCGGCTGACAACCATGGCCATGAGTTCATGAGCAATTCCGATAGCTTTTTCCAGAGTGGTTGGTTGAGCTGAGGCGACATTCCCCTGGATATTCTCCGGAAGGCCTCGAATGTACTTCTTGATACTTTTTCCTTCCGTATCAACCAGGCCTGGGCACAACAGAACGAATTGCTGGAACTTGGTGGTGTACCCAGCAATATCGTTCCCTTGTACCGCCAGATTCCAGAACTCCACTTCCAGTCGGTGTAGTTCTTCCTCGCGACAGTACTTCTCCCTTAGTTTTTTCTTCAATTCAGGCCAAGGAAGTCGGTTTGCGATCTCGACGCCAATAGAGTTTGCATGGGTGTTCCACCACGTTAGTGCACCTTCTTGAAAGGTGTAAGCAGCAAACTTGACCTTACTATCTTCAGCACAGTTACAGAGACTGAAGACAGATTCCATTCTTTCAATCCATCGGATTAAGCCAATAGCACCTTCCGTGCCCTTAAAGTAGAGTGGCTTATAGCTGAGAAAGTCCTTGTAGGAACAAGGTTTGATAACAGGAGTACGAGTGGTATTGACTGTCTCTTCATTCCTTAGAGCGTCTCGAGCAGCCATGGCTTCGGCTACAGCTCGGGTAACCGCAGCATTGAGTTCAGCTTGACTGAAATCTTTCCTCTTTGGCGGCATGATTCTGACAAAAGCAAATAGAGTGGATGAGTTGTTTGCACCAAAACATGATACATCACATATGCATATATATATTTAGGGGGTAATATACAATGACACAAGTGATAATCAGATTTGACAAACAACAGAGTTTCAAACTAGATGCGAGTTTGCGAGTAGGTGGGGTATGGTTTTACGTATGGAGCCTATAGCCCTTCAGACAATAAGTTCCATTTGTGATTCTAAGGATATAGAATGATAGAGGAAATACAAAATGATATATTCCTCGCGAATATGTGATTGTACAGCGGAATGTGTTGTGAGATGTTATGTGCGTATAAAAGGATAGACGATAGTAATTCATACTCATCGTCCTTGGTAGTGAAGATGTTAACGAGTGTATTATCGCGTGTGATATATATATATATATTCGATATATATAATAGCTTAGAAGATAATACACGAGTGGCCTTAATCATATATCTTCAATATATAATAGCCTATAAGGTAGCACATAAATGAGGCATATGTATGTATATACGCCTATATCACATAATAGCCTAATGTGTGTCTAACACTAATCAAGTATTAGTCACGGTTTCTCTCGTGGTCAGAGTCAACTATCGCATTCCTATTCAACATAACCCCTTTCAGCTTTCACATCGTACTCATTTAATTGTACATAGTTAGCTAAGCTATGTTAAATTAAACTCATATGATGTAATCACTGAACCAGTTATATCTAATAAGAAATACTGCCTAACGGTCATAGTCTAGGCCCACTAAATGCAACCTAGTTCACTATAACCTTAGGCTCTGATACCAATCTGTCGCACCCCCAAATTATGCTGCGGAAGCGGGTCGGTTCGGGGCGCGACTAATCAATACACAAAGCACCAGATTACATAATGAACGACCACTACATGCGTCGTTTACAATTACATTGATAAAATAAAGGTTTTACACCGTTATAATATAGTTTACAAAAGCCCTTGAGTTCAAATGATAGAGATTCTATGGCATAACTAAATTATACAAAATATAGTAATGCATGACAATCTCTTGATGTCTGTATGCGACTCGAACTAATGGGCATCCTGAATGGCAGTCCTACTGCTGCTGAGAACCTGAGAATACATGCTAAAGGTCAGCTATAAAGCTGGTGAGCTCACAGGTTTAATGATAAGATATGATGTATGAACCACAAGATTTAATAATGATGTTTGAAATTAATCAAATATAATGTATATAAAGTCATGAGCACATAGTCTGAGCTTAACTGAGATGTCAGGATCACAATTAAGTGCCTGAGCGAGGGTGCCTCTATGCGTATGCCTAATCAACATACGTATGAACAAATGATAATGCGTCCGTTTTGACCAGTCAGTGCTTGCTGACCCGGACGGGGATTGTCAGTCCCATATGGATCCATACACTAACATTCACGCTACAAGTATTACCAAACTATGCTATGAGGACTTAAAATGATTAGATGATTTTAACTCATGTAATATATATCGATATTTTGATACTTGTGTTCAGATGTAAAACAAAATGAGCATGTATCTCACCCCTAGGTAAAAGCATTTAAAAAGGGGCTATGAGACTCACCTGAGCCTAATGAGATGCTATCAAGCACAAATGATGGTTTACAAGACAAATGATGTCGTTCAATCGACTGAAACCTGCAGGGCGTCTTAGACGCGCAAGGTTTTATTTGATTAGATGACTTTACAGACCATCTATGCTAGTTGTTCCCTCAACTAGTTATGTCCAAATACTTTGGTTAATGTTTATGTTTAAAGTTGTGAAAATCGTATACGGCTCGTTGGTGATTAATTGTAATAATAATCTCAAAACGTTATTATTGAAATGTTGAAATGAAATACTTGTAAAGTGTATTTGAAGTGTTTAGTATTCTTATAGGTCATGTGTTGTTGTGTTGTTGTCTTACGTGATTACTAGTTGTTACCAATTCTAGTTATAATCTTGTTGCCTCTGTTAGTTATAAATGTGTTGCCCCTGTTAGTTATAAACATGTTGCCCCTGTTAGTTATAAAAGTGTTGCCCCTGTTAGTTATAAACGTGTTGCCCCTGTTAGTTATAAAAGTGTTGCCCCTGTTAGTTATAAACGTGTTGCCCCTGTTAGTTATAAAAGTGTTGCCCCTGTTAGTTATAAACGTGTTGCCCCTGTTAGTTATAAAAGTGTTGCCCCTGTTAGTTATAAAAGTGGTGCCCCTGTTAGTTATAAACGTGTTGCCCCTGTTAGTTATAAAAGTGTTGCCCCTGTTAGTTATAAAAGTGTTGCCCCTGTTAGTTATAAACGTGTGATTTTTGACTCAACAAACCTCTCGTTTTCTACACTTTTTAGTCCAAACCAAGACCCACCAAAAATCACAGATGTTCCCCTATGGGTCTAGTGTAAATCTGCACTTTATGGTAATTTTATAAGTTCATCTACTATTTTTAACAAAAATCAACATGAAAGGTAGTCGGATTTGGTTCGGAAACGAGTAACATTCAAAGATCAGCTTCTATACTTAAATCCGTACAGATATGGAAAAAATGTAAAACACGAAAGTTGTAGCTCTTTTCAATACGCAACTTTTAAAAAAAATTGGTTGTCTAACTCATCTTAGAGCTCGAGATATTAACGATTTTGTGGGACTGTTTTTGAGAGACAGAATCTGTCATACATACATACTTATGAAAAACGTTTTTAAGATTTAGATTTGGACATTAACAAGTTGTATGAACAATATATCATCTATATAAACATAATACAAGTATTTTACGAAAGTGTCGGGATTCTTACAATGATCGAATGAAGAATCCGAAAAGGTGGAAGCGTAGCTCGCGTTCTCGTGATCGTTTTTGCTTCAATCGACTTGATGATCCAAAGAGGTTTTGATGGTGAATTATGGTGGTGAAAGTGGCTGATTTTAGAGAGAGAAAGATCAGAGATCAGAGAGAGAATGAGAGAGATTGAGTTGGTGATTGAATGAAGAGAGATGGGATGATGGTGGTGGTTAAAGTCAAGAAACTTCCTCAACAAGATCCACGTTTTGTGGATCTTGTTCCCATGGTTTATAAATATTTGGAAACATTTATAAAATGTTTTGGCAAAGTGTTAGTGATAGTTTGTGTAATCGTTTTACGATTATTACATATCATGACGTTTAAACTAGACGTTTTGCTTTTCGATACAACTTTCAATATTTATAGTGGAAGTATTTTATCAAAATACTTTACTTGAAGTTATGAAAGTATAACTTTGGTTGGTTTTGATTGTTGGGCACGAATCGTGCATTTTTGGGCGCCATGAGTGTTTTATACGATACGAAATACTTATAAAGTATTATCGAAATAATATTTAGGAATTAATAATGTTGTTAAATAATTTCATATTACTTAATAAAATAGGTTCACCAACGTCCATATAAATGAATCGGAATTTGGCCGATATGATAATGCACGATTTAATATAATCGCGTACTGATATATATTCATCAATATATATATTGATACACACAATTAGCCTAATACATAGTACTAATTACATGTATTTCTAAATGATTAGGAACTAATAACTAGTCCTAATTTGACGGGTGTCACATTTAATTAATTGTTGGTTTATAGGCTTTGTATAATGAAATTCTCTTAATTTTGTTGTGTTTTTAACAAATCAAAAAATTTACAAAAACCGTTACACCTAAAATTCATAGCTTTTGATGAATCTAAATCATGAAGATTGAAGAATTGCATGAATATGTTTGATGGATTTGAAGATTTATAATGTTTTTGATTGATGAATCGTTGAATTACATGTTTTAATTTTGGATTTAGAATAAAATTGATGAAATGAGTATTGTAGATGAATTATAGAAGACATTGAAAAATGAGTGGTTGATGGTTGCTTCCCTCCTTCCCTCAAATTTGAAGCTTCCTTCTTGATCATTCTCCTATATATATATATAAACCAAAACCCCATGGAGGAATCTTGTTCCTTCGATAGAATTCTGAAATTTGATCCAACGATCTAGATTAATTTAAAAAGATTACAATTAGCCCCCTCTAATAATTTTTATAGTTAAATTAAATAATAATTAAAAAACTTGAAGATTAAATAATAAACTCGAAAGTTAAAACAAAATCGTGGAGATTCGTCAAAGATTGTTAGCCAAATTATTTTTAATTTTATAATTGTAATAAATCAATTAATTAATGATTAATAATAATTATAAACTCGAAAGTTAAAACAAAATCGTGGAGATTAGTCAAAGATTGTTAGCCAAATTATTTTTAATTTTATAATTGTAATAAATCAATTAATTAATGATTAATAATTATAATAAATCAATTAACCAGGGAGCCTTGACTTTTTTTTTGGCGAATAACAAAATAATTTAATTGATGGAAGCTTCAATACATGTTGAAAACAACTGAGAGATACAAGAAAACAAAAATACTGAGAACCTACATTTGAAGCACACGCAACTAAAAGCTCCAAAGCTATGAAAAACAACTAAACCAAAAACACTACTATATCTAAAAACCAGAGATGAATAAAAGTGACCATGAAGAATAACCCACCATTGGAACCTTGAAATTGCGCTAAAAAGCCTGCGAGAACTACCAAAGACTTATAAACTTTGAAGAGGTGCACCATACGAGACCGATACTGATTCTTTCCGTATGCCTTAACCCATGCTAGAACCCGGAACTGAAAATTAGATTTCATTAATTGATGGTGATTCGTCACATCGAACTAGACCTTGAATAAAACTTTCAAAGTCCTTCATCTCATTTTGTTTACGAGCCTTCATGTTAATTGAGGGAGCCTTGACTTGAAGCATTATACCCATACGATATTCATCACACATGGATTTTTCTTAACTAACTTGTGTTTATCTCCAATAAATACATGAAATGACACAAATATCAGTAAAAGGATCAGGTTAATAAAACTTCTAAATTGTTCCTTTCAACTGAAAAGTCCCAACTCGTGTGAGCATTTGATTAGATTTTGTGAATTCTTCATTCTGTTTTAACTGAACCGATTCATTTGGGTTTATATTGAGAATTGTACTCTGTTGTTGAATGTTAAAACTGTTTGTGATATGTACGGATTGTATTATTGCATTAAGCTACAATGAAGTTACAAGAATTATAAACTCATAATTGGTCATGGTTTAAGATTGATATATTTTAGCTTTGCCTTTATTTTCCATTAATTATTTAGTATTCATGATTGGTCATATGAATAGTAACTATTAACTAATTAAGAATCATGAATATGTCTCAACTACATGAGTTTATTAACGTTGCATCCCTAATTACATTATTATTATACAATTTCATGGCTAATCTCGTGTTGCCGATGGTACGTCTTCAACTTGTATCTTATTATATTTAAATATTTTATATTAATTTCTTAATTATTTTCAAACAAGTTGGAAATAAATTAAGCGGCCAACTTGTCTATTGGCATATGTATATTTGCAATTATTATTAATTGAACATATCATTTTTATTTTTTTATTTATACTCCCTCCGTCCCAGTCAAAGTATTCTCTTTGACTGGGCACAAAGTTTTGGGATTCTTCAATAACTACAAATGTCACCAATTAAATGTCATATCTACTCACTAAAATCATTTTTGATGGGTTGAAATAAGAAATGGACACTTGATATGGGACAACAAAAAATAGAAATGTAGACATTTCGAATGGGACGGAGGGAGTAGCTTTTACATATAATATGTCCATTAATTAATTTATTTACTAAGGGGAACTGCGTAATACGGATTAGCTTGAAGATTCATTGTTTACTACAGTACTTTTTTATGTTATATACTAGAGGTTGGACCGGTATATGGTATACACGCGATTGGCAACACACTAATATTTCAAACAATGACGGCTAGGGTTTGGGAGAAAAGGAGATATGACGGCGATCAACGACGATCAACCCAAGATGAAGATAATGAAGGTTGGATACATGTTACTTGCGATAGGAAACATCGATCTAACGTCACTCATGGATATCTGAATGATCAATCGGCACAAGTTAGATCAGGAATATCGAAAAATAAGGTAAACCCTAATATTCATGCTATTGATCGATTGGCTATGACGATATACATCACAAACATTCCTTGGAAGGCGTCTGCGAAAGATGTATGGAATGAGTGCCAAAAATGGGGCACGGTGATTGATGTGTTCATCCCATCAAAACTATCAAAAGTTGGTTCCAGGTTTGGATTTGTGAAATTTAACAGGGTTTCTGATGTCGTTTCGCTTATTTCTAACTTACGCACGATATGGATGGGAAATTTCCATCTGTATGCGGATTTTGTACGGAAACCACGTGTGATGGAGACTCATAAGGAAAACGACAGTCGCATGGCTCAGAATCTAAATTTTTCCACTTCGTATGGTGAGGTTCTTACTCAGGGAAGACTGACTCAAAAGCATGTCCATGCACAGCAGAAGAATGATTCTCAGTATAAACATTTGGACCATGATCATGTGATGGAAAATAATAATCTGAAAGTCAAGAAGAAAATTTCGTTGTCTGAGGAAGATTGCTTAAGCTTGGATTTGGAGTTAAATCAATCTTCTTTTCTTGCAAAAGTTGTGGATATTCAAGTAATTCATAAGATACATTCGATTCTTAAACTTAATGGGTTTGTGGATTTTGATATTATATATATTAGAGGTCGATGGATTTGGGTGGAATTAGAGGCATCACAATCATTATTTTCGTTTAAATCATCTGTTGAATTGAATAAGATCTTTTCAGAATTTAAAAATCTTGATAAAGGTTTTGTTCAGGATGAAAGGGTGGTGTGGATTGACATTGTCGGGGTTCCGTTAGCTGCGTGTACTGTGAATGCTTTTAAAAAGATTGGTACGGAATGGGGCGAGAGTGTATTTGTAGATATGGCTAGGGATGAATCGTTGGCACATGGGAAAGTTTGTGTGATCACAAAGATTATGCACAAGATTCATGAGGAAATTATTGTTGTGTTAAACGGGAAGTCATTTGATGTTAAGATAAATGAATTTGCTTATTGGCTCCTGATTTCGATCTAGAAACGGATGAAAGTGTTACTAGCAGCTCAGATTCAGAATTGAGTGATGAATCAAAATCAGGAGAAACACTAGATTTTCAAAAACAACATCAGAAAGAAAGTAAAACAAAAGGAATTGATCACCACAGTCCAGATAATCTATATAATGTGGCTTCAAAGACTCATCAGAATGAATATATGAATAATGACTTTGGGCATGAAGAGAAGCAAATGGATTCTGACCCATTTAATCTTATGGGGTTAATTGAGGAAACCAATGGCACTACTTGGAGAAAAGAAACAGTAATCAAAGATTGTGAGCCAGGAGTTCAGAATATGAAAAATCAAGTCGATTATGAAGGTGCTAATATTGGAAAGGCGGGAAATAAAGATGAATATGTCAAGGCTAACATATACAGTAAAGGGAACCAAGCTTCAGATTTTCAAGAGGGTTGTAATAGTACAGGATCTACATCAACTACATCACTGCCTCCTGGGTTCATAGAATTTGCTTCTAATGTTAAGAGAAAAAGAGAAGGACTTGATGAAAAGAAGTACAATAAGTCAGGGGGTTCTCTAGAATCATTATGTTTTCGACATTCTTCATTTTCTGTTGATGATTGTGAATGGGTGATCCAACTAGGCAAAATAATCGGGCTCGAAATGCCAGAGAAACTAAATGAAGTTAACCGATTATTGAACAGGTTGCGGGTGAATAATGGGTTTCAATGAATATTCTGTCATTGAACGTATGTGGGATCGGGGTTAGAGAACCTTCCAAAAGTTTGAAAATTTATAACGTTATTAATAAGTTTGTTGTTAATTTTGCAGGGTTACAAGAAACGTTTATGACTTCTGTTAATCTTTTTCATATTCGGTCGTTGTGGGGAAGCTCAAATTTTGAGTTTGCTTCTTCTTTGGCAAGGGGACATTCAGGAGGCATTCTTTCGATATGGAATCTAAATGTGTTTAAAAAAACATGATATATTCGTTTAATAATGTTCTCATTGTTGAAGGTAAATCGTTAGATTCCCAATTGGATGTTTTTATGCTCCTCAAGAGGAAGGTGAGAAACAACTGCTTTGGAATTTCATTCTTGGTTTCATGGATTCTAATCCTGGTAATTATATTGTGTTTGGTGATTTTAATGTGGTTCGTAACGAAGCTGAGCGATTTGGTATAAGATTTTCTCACATTTTAGCAGGTGCTTTTAATGCTTTCATATCTAATGGCAATCTTCATGATATTCCGATGGGGGGATATAAGTTTACTCGGATTAATAAAGAATGTACGAAAGGTAGTAAACTAGATAGATTTCTAGTTTCTGAATCGATATGGTCCCAATGTGGTTCGATGACGACTGTTGCTTTGGATCGTAATATATCCGATCATCATCCTATTCTGTTACAACGTTTTGTTGCTGATTATGGGCCAGTTCCTTTCAAGTTGTATCATTCGTCGTTCAAGTGTGATGGTTTTGATGATCTGGTCATTGATTATTGGTCTTGTGGTGAATACAAAAAAGACTCTTCTGCTATTGTCATGCTCAAAAACAAAATGAAAGGCTTGAAAATGGTAATCAAAAGCTGGTAGCATTCAAGGCAATCTTCACAGGAGGAAATTAATATTCTCAGAAAGGATTTAGCAAAGTTGGATCAGCTGGTTGATGATGGTAAGGCTCCATTTAATGTTGGTTATGAAAGAAATAACATTCTTCAAAATATCCAGATGCATGAGACTAGACAAATGGAGGATGTTATTCAAAAAGCGAGGGTTAAATGGTGTGTTGAAGCGGATGAGAACTCGAAATTTTTTCATGGAATCATTAATAAGAAAAGGAAGCAACTATCGGTTCGGGGCATTAAAAGTGATGGAAGCTGGCTGGAAGACCTGTCCGCGGTTAAAGAGGTTTTTTACAGACATTTCTCTAAAAAGTTTGCTAAAGTAAACTCCATCCATTATGCTGTTCGAAGTAATCATTTTAAAACATTGAACTCAACACAGCTCGCGTTGTTGGAAGGAGATATATGTTTGCAAGAGATTAAAGATGCGGTATGGAATTGTGGTAGTGATAAAACTCCAGGGCTAGACGGTTTTACTTTTGGTTTCATTAAGCGATACTGGAGCATTTTGCTAGAGGATATGTTGGCGGCTATCACAGTGTTCTTTACTACCGCTCATATGCCCATCGGTTGTAACGCGTCCTTCATTACTCTGATTCCGAAAAGTGATTCTCCGTTGGTGGTTAATGATTTCCGTCCTATCATTCTAATTGGATTTTTCTATAAGGTTATTGCGAAAATCTTAGCTACCCGTATTGCTTCGGTTATTGACTATTTAGTGGATCCGGTGAAATCTGCTTTCATAAAAGATAGACAGATTTTGGATGGCCCTATGATACTGAATGAAATTGTCCATGAGTTCAAAAAGAAGAAGAAAAAAGCTATGTTATTTAAGATTGACATTGCTAAGGCTTATGACACTGTAAGTTGGGATTATTTAATATCCATTCTCTGTTTCATGGGATTTGGCCATAAAAGCATACAATGGATTAAGGCATGTCTTGAATCTGCCCGATCTTCTATCATCGTCAATGGCAGTCCGACTCCTGAATTCCAATTAGAACGCGGTTTGAGACAAGGAGACCCTTTAGCTCCTTTTTTATTTATCTTGGCTATGGAAGGTTTTCGTGTCGCTATGGAAGATGCTAAGGACGCTAACAGGTTCAACGGAATTAAAATTGGGAATATATCTTTATCTCACCTTATTTATGCTTACGATGTTATTGTCATTGGAGAGTGGAATTTGAATAATTTCATCAACGTGTTAGACATTTTCAAGTGTTTTTATCTTGCTTCTGGTCTTCAGATTAGCGTCACGAAGTCCAAACTTTTTGGTATAGGAGTGGGTGACATGGAAGTGGCGCAATTTGCTGAGATTGCGGGGTGTAAAGGAGATCAACTTCCGTTTGTGTATCTTGGAATTCCTATTGGTGCTAATATGAATCGTGTTTATTCGTGGCAACCGGTGTTAAATAAGTTTTCTAAACGCCTGTCGAAATGGACAAGTAAATTGTCATCTGTTGGCGGAAGGGCGGTTCTTATTTCTTCTGTTTTAGGTGCTCTTCCTACATATTATCTTTCTTTATTCTCCATGCCGGTCAAGGTATGTAATATGTTGGAGGCTATGCGGGCTAATTTTTATTGGGGCGCTGATTTGAACGAGAGAAAAATACATTGGGTTAAATTGGAGTTGGTTTTGGCAAGTAAAGAGAATGGTGGTCTTGGTTTTGGTAGTTTACATGCTTTCAATTTAGCCCTCTTATACAAATGGAGATGGAGGTACCATATGTTCCCTGATTCATTGTGGGTTAGAATTATTAAACCAATATATAGGCCGTCCATTTTCCAAACTACAAGTGCTAGGGTTATTACAAGATCTGGACCGTGGAACTCAATTATGAAACAGGTCCAAATCCTTCATGACAAAGGGAGAATCCTTATGTCCGTGATAAAAAGAAAGATAGGTGATGTTAAGTCTACGACATTTTGGCTCGATACTTGGTTTGATGAGACTCCGTTGGCTATCAGATATCCTCGCTTGTTCTCTCTGGAGAATAATAAACAAGCTAAGGTTGGAGATAGATGGAATGCAGCTGATTTTTCATGGGAATGGCGTAGAAACATTCGTGGTGGTGTTGAAGAGACCCAACTGCAAAATATTATGAATGATATAAAAAATGTGACTATTGCTAATTCCTCTGATAAGTGGGTCTGGGACTGTAATAATGTAAAAGAGTTCACGGTTAATGAAGTTCGAAAATATCTAGACGACGTTACTTTGCCTACACATTTTCTTGCCACAAGATGGAATAAAAATGTTTCGCGAAAGGTTAACATTCATGTTTGGAGGATGATGAAAGATCGACTTCCGACTCGATATAATTTATGGTTTAGAGGGATTCATACTAACACTTTACTTTGTCCCATTTGCACAAATGGTATTGAAACTCTACACCACACTATGGCCGAGTGTATTGTTGCTAAGAAGTCTTGGAACTCGATTTTAAAATGGATGGACATTTAACTCCCATACACTCAAGAATGTAATGAGATTATCGATTTTGTAGAGTCTATGAAAATAAAATCAAAAGCTAAGGATATCATTAAGGTTATCATATATACCTTATGGTGGGAGCTGTGGCGATTCAGAAATGATACTGTTTTTAACCCCTCAAAGAAGTGAGATTTGGTTCTTTTTGATTCTATTGTTAATTTCTCTTTTTTGTGGTATAGTAACAGGGGTAAATCTTCAAGCATTCGGTGGGATGAGTGGCTTAAAAATCCACTTTTATGTTCTTAATCTGTTTGGGGAATTCTTGTTCGAGTTTGAAGATGCTTCCTATTTTCATTGAGTTGGCGAATCTCTTCATGTTAAGCCTTTCCCCGGGACTTGTTTGGGATTGCATCAAAAACACCTCGGAGTGAAAACCGGTGGCTCGGCCTTCGCGGGTGGGGGTTTTTCTCATGTCTTGGTCTATCTGTAATCGGCATGAGTTTTTTCACCCCTTTTGCAATCTTTGTAGTTAAAGTTTCAGGTCGAATCTAGATTATGTTTTTATTGTTTTTCTAGATTTTGTCATTTTTTCTAGCTCCTTGCTAGGTTGTTTTTAATGATAATTTCATTTCTGCCGTTCAAAAAAAAAAAATCCTCTCGTGAATTTAAACCAAGATACGATCTTTTTTTACGATAAACATTCAATGTGTAAGTTTTGTAAGACACATGCTTCGACGAGTTCATATGAAAAATTCCAAATAGGAGAGTGTGTTTACATGCCACTATAAACAGAACTCAATAATCTAGCGTGTTCGAAAAAATCTATTGTACATGGTTTTAACAAACACAAGGAACTAGTTTTACATAAATATTAATTAACTTTGAAAACAGTTGTATATTAAGTTTGTAAATGTAAACAATGAAAAAATGTAACTTTCATTTGAAAAAACGTTTTCAAGTGCACTAAAAACATATATACAAAGATAGCACAGGCCAGCTTATTTCAAAAGACGATGAGTATAAAAGCAGCAAACTTACGATTAATAATACCGGCTGGCCCGGCCGTGCCCAAGGCATCACACGAGGAGGGGGCATCAAGTTTTCGATTCATATTTTATTTTTCTAGAATTTTAAATTGAACGATGGAGCTAAATGAGTGATTGAAAGTAATGTAAATGAGGGTATATTTGAATATTAATGATTTTTTATAGTTATATTTTAAAGGTGATAATTATAAGGAAATGATAATGACAGCTCTTAGTGTTATCAATAAAATATATAAAAAGCATTAAATGAAGTTGAAAATTTACTTATTAATTCAAAATTATATATAATTCAGTTTATGTTTGCATTTAATTCATTGAAACTTTACATTTATTAATAATACTAGATTATAAAGTTGTATATACACACGGGCTGTGTAAGAAAAAATTAATTAGGTGTGTTTAGGGAACTTTTGCTTATATGCTTATTTTTAACTAATAAGCTCCCTAGTGTGTTTGGAAAGCTCAATTTAATTTGCTTTATTTGTGAGAGGGATGAAAATAAACTTTAAATTCCTAGCTTGTTTTCTTATAAGTAGTAAGCTTGGAAAATAAGCTTCATTCCCTTCTTTTCGACTCCGGAACACTTTTCGATTTTTTTTCTTTTCCTATCCTTCCAACTCAGAAACACCGAAAATAGTATAATGATCACTCACCTTCTTTTCTTTCTTATGCTTTTCTTTCCTCTTCAGTCTTTTCTTTCTATTTAAAACTTTGGAGCAGAGTGTAATGTGTTTGGAAAGCCCAATTTAGTTTGCTTATTTGCTTTATTTGTGAGCGGGGTGAATCTAAACATCAAATTCCTAACTTATTTGCTTCTAAGCAGTTTGCTTGAAAAATATGCTCCCCCAAACACCCTTTAGAGCATCTTCAATGTTAGCAATAAATGTACTTTTTGCACTAAGATAGTGCAAAATGTACAAAAAAAACTCCTCCAATGTAAACATTAAAGCTTAGCACTATTTTAGTGATGCACTAAATATGGGTCAAATTACACTAAATATAGTGTAACACTATCCATTACACTAAACACTATTCCTTTGTTATTTAAATCAAACAATAAAAACTAATATTATTGAATAGATTATTTTCTATTTCTTATAAGTATAATTAAAATTAAAATGAGTCCAATATTGTTATATCTTGATCTATTTATGTTTTATGTTTATTGCGTTATTATGTTTTTTGGTTGTTTCAAAGTGCATTTAGTGCAAAAATATAGTGTACAGTTGTACACATTGGAGCCAAATTTTTTAGTAATAAGATTTCATCTTTACACTATCTTAGTGATAATATTTAGTGATAACGTTGGAGTTCCTCTTATTCATATATAATTAAGCAACATTTGTCATCGTTAAACATTATTAATGTTAAGGGTTAAATTGTTTTATAGTATAATATTTTATTGTAAACCCGTCTATACACACAAACTTGCAAGAAGAATCGGATGGTGAATCAAATTAGTGTCATTTATGTGAATGTAAACCCATAAGTACACACGGATGCGAATAAATTTATCTTTACATATTTGAATGTCAAACCAAACATGTGGATACACACGGATATCGAATAAAATTATTTTTCGTTCATATGGATGTTAAAATTTTATTTTTTTCGTTGAGTGTTATTGTTTGGTGGTTTAAAATAAGACAAAAGTTCAACGATCACTTTCATTTTCTCTTCTTTCAAATTAAACCCGTCAAACAAATACAACATGAGTTCATATGAAATTAGTTTGTAAATTATGAATCGTAGAAGAATTAGAGAATATGATTAGTTATTAATATATTTTGATGAAATCATGATTAGTTAATAGTGATTATCTTTATGTAGGTATATCTACATTACATATAAAGCATCTTCACATATATCTTAATTTTGTACTCAACTATTGTTATTGTACGTCTATTTTACCCTTAAAATCAAATTTTAAAAAAGTCAAGCATCTCAAATGGTTTGATCATAATTCAAATTTTTAATTACTTGACAATAAAATAAAATCTATATTATTATTTTTTTCGAATCATACAATTCTATCTGTTTTAATTTAAACTCTATAAAGTTAAATAATTTTAATCTCACAGTTATTGTTTTGTCTAATCAAATTACCATGACGCTCGATTCATACAGTTTTTAAATGCAAACTTTTTAACCCGAATCAAACAAAAAAACCTAACCGAACATCAACACATAAGTAATAACTCGCTGCATTGTGCGGGCACACTGTTAGTATATATATATATATATATATATATATATATATATATATATATATATATATATATTTCAAAGTTCAAGGTAATTAGTTGTGATAGTTCCATTATTAGATTTAATTTTCATTCATGTTCATAATCATAATAACGAATATATTACTCCCACAAGTATATTACTCCTTATTTAATTCTTATGAAGATCGAATTGTGAGTGAGTCTAAACATGATATTGATAATTAAGATTAGAATTGAATAAACAAATATTATATTATAATATACGTATGATTAAATAAACAAAATATGCCGTGATCTTTTTTATTAATTAATTATTACTCCGTATATTATATACCCCATACTTGATAAGATTAAATAAAAAAATATTGTATATATCTAAAAATTGACGTGATTCTTATTATAATTTTATCTATATTTTTTAGTGGGTTAAAGAGATTTGATTGGTTAATTGAAAGTTGAATTTAATTAAGAGATTTGATTGGTCAATAGGAGTTGATTTTGAGCAAAATTAAAGGTAGACAAGTTTTCTTTTATTAATATTTACTAGGTTATAAACCGGTGTATACACACGGTGTGTTGATTGCTTAATTAAAATATAGGTTATATAATCTTTAATCTTAATTTAATTAAAAAATGGACATAATATGTAATTGATTAATTGAATCTGATTTATTTGATGATGTCGTAACCCGCTTCCTATAAAATAATTATTAAGATATATTGTAAATAGTATATGTTATAGTATAGTGTAGTATATTATTGTAATAGTTTTTAAACCCGTGTGCACATGGGTCTTATAAGATAAATCGAACAATAAAATCGATGTTTTTAAATATGTTTATGGTAGCCGGCCGTTACTTAGATATGATATATAAAATGTTAAAAAAATATACTCATATCAAACTTACATATATAGATGAAGATTATGTGAACAACTTTTATGAATTTTATTATTTTTTAAATGATTACAATTATAAAGGAATATAATTACGTTGATAGGTATTAAGATTACATATAGTTGGATAGTAGGAATAGGAATTAACATAAGATTAGGATACTTCATATAAGTATATAGCGATAATAATTACATTACATATATACATATATAAATACAAATTATTATTTTTTTGATTATAGAAGATAAATAAATGAATATTGATTGATTAATGACATCATCAAATCCTAAATTTTAGTCAATTGAATAAAATTAAGTAGATTTATTAGCTAATTAGATATTTGATGACATCATAGGTTGTTTCTTATATATAATTTAAGATTATATATATTAGATTGGATTTATATTAGATTAGATATTAAATAAGTTTGTTGATTAAAAAGGAAACTTTATGATTAATAAATGTCATTAAATAATAGGGTGAACTTATTGAACGGACTCGCGTGCAATTTTACACGGGTTAACTCGCGTGCAAATTAGAACGTCGTTATTGACTTATTGTCAATACTTTGTTTTTTTTTTTTTTTTTTTGAAATGGTCAATACTTTGATATTTTAATAGTTTTTATTCATAATAAATAATCATAGTTGGACTAGTTAACACTATTCAGCAATTTGCGATCTATAAATAATTTATATATTAATTGCTTTACAAACAACTTGGAAATTGTCAATTGATTATACAACCAAACTTGTATATTCGTACGTAAACACTCATACAAAAAGAAGAATTATCCGTAAGTCAATAACACATTAATGTAAATACTTTAATATTTTTTATTAATTAATAATGATAATCATAGTTGAACAACTCAATACCGAGTTAGAACTAATTTATTTAAATATTAATATTAATTTCTTAATTTTTTACAAACAAGTTGGAAATAAATTAAGCGGTCACCTAATATATTTTTTGTGTATATTCGAGTTCTCTTGTTATTATATTTGCAATTAGACCAAAATATATTACTACTACACCAAACTATTAAGGGTATATAATACCCTGAACTTGTAAACTCGGTCATTATAATACCTTGACTTACTCACATGTTATCACGTGTTCTTCATGTCAGAAGGGAATTCACTATAATTGCGAGAAAACGAACTTCGAGTCTCCGTACGTCACCCAGCTAACGGAAATAAGTCAAAATAATAACATGTGAGTGAGTTAAGGTACTATAATAACTCGAGTTTACAAATTCATGGTAATATCCTATACCCTTAATGGTTTATGGTTCTAATGATCCTAGTCAACTAAATTGAGGGTAATAAAATAGATTTTGGCCTTGCAATTATAATATATTGAACATATCATTTTTAGTTTTTATTGCATTCACATGTACAATATATCCATTAATTAATATATTGATGGGAAACTGCGTAATACGTATTAGCTTGAAGATTCATTTTTTACTACTTTTTTATATTATAAACTAAATGCAAACCCGTGCGATGTACGACCATAGGCGGATCTTATAAGGAGCATGGGATTAGGGGTGAGCATGGTACGGAACCGGTACCGAACCGGTTGGTACCGCTTATTTTTTTGGCTCTAAAGTGAGTACCGAATACCGGATCGTTTAAAGCGGTACGGTACCGATACGGGTAAAAGTGGTACTATACCGCTTTGGTACCAAAACATTGATGAATAATAAATAAACCTATTTACGTATTTTATTCTCGATAAAATTCAGAGAAGATGAATATTAATGAATCTCAAACAAATAAAAACATCATTAAGTGACATAGATGGATATTGAAGAAGAAAAATGAATATATACAACGACGTTATTGTACCGTGTTAAGTGTTTTGCTAATGACACAAGTCATGATCCTTACCTTTATATTAACAAGCAATATGTTTGGAATCCGATTTAACTAGGGTGCTAAAAACGTGATTGTTTGTGTAGCAAAAAAAACTAGCTATACTTCTATAAAATTACAATTGTATTCATACACGAGAGTCTAACTCTATTTTATATTTCTTAATTACCTAAAAAATATCATTTTTATATTAATAGACATATCATATGATCATAGAAATGATGTTATAAATAAATCTTTTTAAAATATAGAAAGAACCTACAGATCTATAACAAATAAAAACATGTATATTTCGGATATGGTACAAAAGCGGGAAAGTGGTAAAATACCGGTACCGAACCGGTTGGTACCGGTTATCTTTTTGGCCATAAAGTGAGTACGAAATACCGGAGCGTTTAAAGCGGTACGGTACCGGTTCGGTACGGTAGCGATACGGGATCGGGATTCGAGTACTAATGCTCACCCCTACATGGGAGGGTCGTGGCCCCCCCAAAAGTTCGAGTTATTAATATTATTTTAGAAACATATACTTAAATGTGAAGTTTGTTTAGTGGTCAAGGAAGAATGTTTCAAGTGCAAGTGTTATAAAAGTTCGTATGTTCGATTCCTGTTGCCATATTTTCTTTTTTATTTTACATATTACTACTTAATTAAGATAATGAATATTCAAGTGGTTCAGTTGCCATATATTCTTTTTTATTTTATATATTACTATACTTAATTAAGATAATGAATACTATGAATACTGTAAAATCATTTTTAATGCATAATTTACTATAATCTGCATATACATGGAAATTAGTAAATGGTATATTTGAAAATTAACTTTAAATTGATTATCTTTTTTATGTAATATATAATATATCAGCAATATTATCTGTGAATTTTTAAACTATCTATTAAGTAAAAGCTTACAACAAATTATATAATCTCTCGTTAGATATTATATGTTAATTTTGAACCTTTATGCATAATTGAACGATTAAAAAAACATTTTACACAAGACGTTATTGGCCCCCCCGAGAATTATGTTCAAGATCCGCCACTGTGTACGACACTTTTAATCATACAATTCACATATCACACATTTACGTTTAAATTTGATAAGCTACTAAAACATAACGTATAGAAGTATATCTCATCGTTACATTAATTTAGCTTACATACGGTTCATGGTATTACTCCACTCGTCTCAGTTAAAGTGTCCACTTTGACTATGCACACAGTTTTAGGATTCTCTACTAGCAACACTCTTTACCAATCAAATATCATCTTTACCCACCAAAGTCTCTTTTTATTGGTTAAATATAAAAGTTGATACTTATAATGGGACAACTCAAAATAGTAACCTAAACATTTTAGGTGAGACGGAGGTAGTAATAAGTAAAGGATATATTTTTCTAATATGAATTAAAAAATATAGAAAACTTAAATATTAAACTTATAAAAGTTACATGTGTTAGCCATGCAAAATGAACTCACATTAAACCATACATAAACCAATTAATTAATATTGGTTTGGATATATTTTCTTGTTGGATATAAGTTCGTCATACCTATAACATGTAAATTTATTAATCAATTAATTAATTTTGATATACTAATATACTTCATGTTTCAAGAATTATCATCCATTTAGTCTAGTACGCATATTAACTAATTTTATATTATTAATTATTAGTTTGATTATCATCCATTTAATCTAGTACGCATATTAACTACTTTTATATTTTTCATTTTTAGTTTGAACGGAATACTAATACTAAGTATATATAAACTAATTTTTTTTAGTATTATTATTAATTATTAATTTTAATTATAAAACCTTTTATAATTGTGAGAGATTGACACGTGGCATTGCTTATGTGGCAAATTCTAGATTTTTTTTATACTCCTTTAGTGTCAATAAAATTAAATTAAGGCACTATTGTAGAATGATTTTTAATTTACCTTATAAGGGATATAGTCTTATAGATGAACTTATTTGATAGTAGTGATCTTCTATTATTCCATAGTGATAATTTTGAACTTGATATTGTATTTTGTTATACGATTCAAAGTTGGAGTGTTTATCATCCACAATAACATCAAAAAACGATTAATAATTAATAATAATAATAATAATTTTCCCTTTATTCAAACCTCCATACAAATAAAAATAATATTAGTTGATAAATATGAGAAGTTATTACATATACAAAAGAAGAATGTGATCGATTAACACTCGGAACAAAATTACAATCTACCTATTTTGTTTGGTACCATATGAATGAAGAACAAACTAAAATATAAAATATAATAGTTAATAAAAATATAAACGGAGTTTACTATGCTATATTCAGAAACAATGGGTTAAATTTCACCATCCTTAATTACTGTTGGTCAGAAATCTTCTAAGTTATTAGTACTGCCAAGCTTACAAGATTAATACTGCTAGTCAGTGTTTCTACTGCTCGTACAAAGTTACTACTGCTATCAAGAGTTACTACTGCCAGTGTATTAAGTGTTAGTACTACCAAGTCAAGCTTCAAAGTTAATGCTGCTAGAAGGAATTACTACTGCTCACTATTGTTAATACTGTTAGTAGTGTTCTAGCAGTTACTACTGCTTGTTGTAAATTACATGGTTAATACTGTTAGTGTAATTTACAGTATTAGTGATGCTTAGTGGGTAGTAATTGCAAACCATGCTTAGGTTGCAGACCATATTTAGTTAGATTTGTTTTCAAACTTTAACGAGGAAAACGTGTAAATGACAAGGACTCTATATTTTATTAATAGAGTTCCTTACCTTAGAAGTATGGTAGAGATGTTATGTGATTGTATCTAAGTCTGTCTATATACATGTGTGAATACATGTAAGTGTGTGTGTAAGTTAGAATAGCTTTAAAGTTCTTGTAACCCTAATACAACCAAGTGTATTCGTATTATTATCAATTAATAATATTGAAGCTTTGATTATTATTCTCAGTGTTATTGTTTGATTTTCAATTAATTTATCTTTCTAAGTTAACAAGTGTTATTCCGCAAACTTCTTGTTAATTATTCAAAGCGTGTATATTATAATCTTGGTTAAGATCAAGTCGATCCTGAAATTACCCCCACACTTTCATTATGAAGTTGTTAGTAGAATGTAAATTTTATTCTACATCTCACTAACAAAATATTTGACTACTAAGTTGCATTTGATTAGATTATAACTTTATCAATGAAAATTTACCTTATATAAGTGTTGAAGCTAGAAGATTCATATTTGTCCCTCTAATCACATTGGAGTATGGGACGATCTATAATAGCTACATGACAGAATCCCTCCATAGCAAATAAGGCTTTTATACTAATAATTTATTTAATATGCTTATTTATTGATATCGATCTTATTTATTTGTATGAGGTGACAAAAAATAGTTATTTTTCCCATACTAAAAAGTTGTAGATAACCTTACTTGGATCAAGATGAATTCAAACTATTATTATTAGTATATGATTAGAGTTACTGCTAACCAATTTTGCATCACCATACGATAAGCAATAATATTACGACACAAACATCAAAGATAAATAAAAATTTACAATACAAACCTTATTTTAAATTGTATAATCTTTATTTAAATTATTTAAATCCTATTTTTTATTAACTATATAAGTAATTTATGAGAGGTTGCCACGTGGCGTATTTGCCTACGTGGTAAATTCTAGAGCCATTATCTATACTCGCTTAGTATATACATAGATACTAGAGGTTGGACCGGTGTAAAGTATACACGCGATTGGCAACACACAAATCCTCTCGTGGATTTAAACCAAGATACGATATTTTTGTACGATAAACATTCAATGTGTAAGTTTTGTAAGACACATGCTTCGACGTGTACTTATGTAACATACTACCAAATAGGAGAGTGTGTTTACATGCCACTGTAAGCAGAACTCAATAATCTACCGTGTTAGAAATTCTTGAAAAAAAACATTGATAATTGACAACGCTGACCATGTTAGAAATTCTAATTTACATGGTTTTAATAAATACTAGTAATTAGTTTTACATAAATACGAATTAAGTTTGAAAATAGTTGTATATTAAATTTTAATTGTAAGTTACTTGCCACCGTACAACGTATTAAAACACACACACACATATCTATACTCAAATATGAAGCTTATATTGAAAAATGTATACAGAACAAATTAAGCCAACTTACAATTCTCAATACAGTACTTGTATTATAAAGTTCAAGCACAATTGCAGATTAAGTTACAATTATGTAAACAGAGACCACTCTGCTAAAAGTTACAATTAAGCACAATTGCAGATTAAGTTCGAAATAATAAACTCACAATTAATAATACTGGTTGGCCCTGGGCATGGCGGTATGGGCGACGACCCAGGGCATCACACAAGGAGGGGCATCAAGTTTTTGATTAATATATTAGTTTTCTACAATTTCAAATTGAATGATAGAGCTATAATGAATTCATACGATTTAATAGAGTTAATAATAGTTGCAGATGTAGAAAATGCGATTTTTAATTTTTTAATGAAAGAACAAACTTGACCTGTATTTTAACGAGTCAAGATTGGAGCACAGATTTTGTTTTGGGGAATACGTTCAAAGTCCCAAAGTTTATGTTTTTTAATTAATATGGTTTCTATATATTATAAAGTTCATTTTTTTATTCCTCCACTACTAATACTTCCTATTAAATGGGTTTGAAAGTGGGACCTTCATAGTATAATATGTTTGATGCATTGTAGAGTAGAAACTAATTAAACGGTGATGTGGACCGGTTTAACATCTCCTCCATTGCAGATGCTCTAATTATCATATTGATAGTATCCAAAGGGTGTAAAATTAAAACGTACTAAAGATGTGGGGGAGCACAAAAATACCCCAAAAATGGAAATATGGTCAGAAAGCCTTTTTTTTTTTCATATCTACTCCGTGGACTTTTTGCAGATCCTCTATTTACAAAACACCAAAAAAAACAAAACACATCGGAAAACTTTTTGCAGATCCTCTATTTTTATTTTTCACTATCATTATTATTTACTAACTACTACTTTATAAATTCAAGTTACTTGACAAGTATAAAAGTAAATTCAAAATCTATAATTATTTCTCCTTTTATTGGATCATTCTGTTAAATTTTTTAACAGACTGTTTTAACTTTATTAGATTGATCACGTAAATAAACTAAATCTCTACCAAAATATTGTAGAAAGCCTCCATATATACTTTCTCCGTCTCGTTACAAGTGTCCACTATTGACTTTTGAAAGTCTTTCTTTTACAACTTTGACTTTAAATATTTTTGTTTGTGTTATATAATATTTGATGCAAAATATAGGGATGAATTAGATTTTAAATGTATTTTCATTGATATAATTTTCATCATGTATTATATAACAAACAAACAAAATTTAAGGTCAAAGTTGAAAACGAAAGACTTCAAAAAGTCAATAGTGAACGCTTCTAATGGGATGGAGGTAGTACTATTTCTTAGGGGTGAGCTTGGTACCATACCGGTTGGTACCGGTTTGTTTTTTGTCCCCAAATCAAATACCGAATACCGTACCACTTTTATCGGTCGGTACCGGTTCGGTTTAGGTATTTTGGTGTGCATGGTACCATACCGGTACGTGGGATCAACCCAGGCCACCAATGCCCCAATTTTCGCTATAAATAGCACATTACATGGGGCTATTAAATCAACGATCACTGACTTATTATATCATTGAACTCGTATTTTAATTTCTACTAGCTAAATGGCACAACTAAGCAACCGTGAATTATGGTGGTGGCAAGCAGCGATGATTGGCATCAAAGACGAAGTTACTCCGGCGGTACTAGTTGTCACAATTTCAGTACTGATGCTGGCAATTGTATGGTACAAGATGACACTTGGGAGGAGAACCTCGCCGCCGCTGCCACCAGGTCCCCTTTCCTTGCCAATAGTTGGGTACCTTCCATTTGTTGGTTCTGACATACACAAACAGTTCACCAACATGGCTCGTACCTACGGCCCAATCTTCAAGTTCTACCTTGGAAGCAACCTTCATATCGTGCTAAACACCCCAGAATTATTTAAAGAGGTTCTCCGAGAACAAGATGATGTCTTTGGTAACCGTGGCATAACAATCGCTAAGTCATTAATATCTAATGGAGGCAACGATCTAGTATTTTCCAAGCTGACCTCCGACTGGCGTAAGTTACGTAAGATATGTGTGATGGAACTTCTCGGCAACAAGCACCTTGATGCATGTAGTTCTGTCAGAACGGAGGAAGTTAGAAAAACAATCAGGAATGTTTTTAGTAAATTGGGTACACCATTCGACATTAGCAATATAGCTTTCTTGACAGAGGCGAACGTTCTAAGAAGAATGGTTTGTGAAGATGAAGGGGCAGAAGATGGCAGCTATCAAGGAGATGAGCTGCAGATGATTATTAATAAGATTATTGATTATGTCGGACAAAATAATTTGTCTGATATCTTCCCTATTTTAGCTTGGTTTGATCTACAAGGTATCAAGAGGGGCGTGAAGGAGCAAAATACAAAATTGGATATTATTTTGACAAGAATGATTGAAAATCGAATCAAATCCAACTCCAAATTGTTACAGAACGGAATCGCGAATCGAAGACAGACAGATTTCTTACAGGCCTTATTGGAGTTCAGGGAAAAAAATGAAGAAACGCCACTTAGCATCACCCAAATAAAGATTCTTCTAAAGGTAATTAAGCTAATCCTTAGTACGTTATAGATTTAGTAGCGATACATTGCTTCGTCTTATTTGTGGACTTTAGTTCATCACACATGCATGATGCATCCGTCATATATCGTATATCACATAATATAGAAAAGGGTAATTTTAAGGGTACCACTAATCCTCGTACCATATTTTAATGGTACGCGTGCGCCCCACCCGCAATGAGCATCAACGTATACAGGACAAAACACATGTTAAAAAATCACCGACATATGTTGAGGCACATATTTGAACCCCCGAGTTGTCGGTAATACATGTGAGGTCTGAGCGTTTGCGGTGACAGTACCATTTGTGATGAATGTTATTCTAATTACAACTTAGTATTCTTTTAAAATATTAGTAATAGTTGTTATAAGTATTGTGTATTCATCATATAATATTCACCACTCACTGATTATGTTCAATAGAGTGTTAACTTAACATTTGTCAATGTTATAGCTTTACATTCACCGAAAATGTAAACAAACCTTCATGAATGAACTTTTCTTTATAGATGTGATAAGTTACTATTAATCCGAAATGAATATAGAGGCTTACATATAACATCTATTAAACATGCTTTAAATGTATTGTACATCATGCATCAAAAATTTGTATTCTGAATATATACGTAATTTTCAAGTTTTAAATGGATATATATGTAATTCTCCCTTATTAATATTAAGGTGTTTAACTAACATATATCACAAATGAATGTTAACGTTCTTGAAAATTATAATATTGTGAAATTTGATGGACGACAATAATTCGATTATTTACTTGTTTATAAGTTTTGTATGACAAAGTTTTTTAATTTTATTGATTACGTTTATAAATAAAAGATTTCAGAAAAAAAAAAAAAAAAAAAAAAAAAAAAAAAAAAAAAAAAAAAAAAGTTACACACGAATTTGAGAAATTTGAAGAATCCATACAATGACGATCTATATGAAGCGTTTGATGAATCGGAAAACTTAGAATGTTTGTGCTTGATAAATCGATGGAATACCTGCCGTAAGTTTGGATTTTAGGATGAACATGTTAAAATTGCCTATGTAAGTTCCATTGCCTCAATGGTGTTATTTCCATCTTGATCCTTTCACTCAAGGTCTGTGTGTGTCAGTATGATATTATATAAAATCACTACTAACAATAAAAATGGTGGTATCAGAATATCATAATTGCTGGAACAGAGACAACCACAACACTTGTAGAATGGGTCATGGCAATGGTTATTGGAAATGAAAACGTCACGAAAAGGATTCGTGAAGAATTGGAAGAAGTTGTAGGAAAAGACAACATTGTTGAAGAATCTCATCTCTCAAAATTAAAATACTTAGATGCAACGATTAAGGAAACTTTTCGGTTGCACCCTGTAATCCCTATCATATTGCCACGGGTACCAAGCAAAGATTGCACGGTAGGAGGATACACCATCCCAAAGGGTACAAACGTCTTATTGAATGTTTGGTCCCTCCAACAAGATCCTCGATACTGGGAAAATCCATTAGAATTCAATCCTGAGAGGTTCTTAAACTCACCAGAGACAAACGACTGTGATTACTATGGAAACAACATGAAGTTCTTACCATTTGGATCTGGAAGAAGACTCTGTCCAGGTATTTCATTATCCGAGAAAATGCAAATGTTTATAATTGCTTCGCTCTTGCACTCCTTTGACTGGAGGCTACCCGAAGGCGGGCAACATGACATTTCCGATAAATTATGCTTCACGCTAAAGATGAGTAAACCACTCATTGCTATCCCATCGCAAAGATTGCAAGATCTAAGCCTCTATGAGTAATCTTGTAGGAGTTTTCCATATGGTTAAGATCCTCTCTACATTACTTGTAATCTCTGTGTTTAAATTCCCTTTTAATTAGCATTGTTTAAGAAATAAATGTACTATCATGTAGGTTCATTGTCAGTTTCTTGCTTACAAGTCTTTGGATTGTTAATGTGTGTCCTTAAGGTATAATAATAATAATAATAATATTCGACGTATTTACTTTTGTCGTTTCACTTCAGTAATTAAAATTAAAATGAAATGAAATTTCTTTATTATATTTATATTTATATAAATGATTAAAAAGGGAGGAAATAACATAACCAGATTATTTATAGATCGCAAATTGCTGAACAGTAATGACTAGTCCAACTATGTAATGAAATGTAAATATTGGACACGATTACATTGAATTGTAATAACAGAATAGTCCAAATATTGTGTGATTACATTGAATAAAATAATCACACAAATTTTTTTTGTGTGATTATTTTATTTTAAGATATTAGTGTCTCGAAATGTACCTAACTTGGACACGATTACAAGTAACCACATGTTGGATACCAAAAATAGACCAATATTAAAAGTTCGATACACACAATAGAAAAGGTTGAAGTTGGATGCAGACAACGCAGATCGTATCCAAATTAAGTGCATTTCCAAAGACTAATCTCATTTATTTTATATAAAACCGTATTATATATAATAGGTAGTGAGGTAGTGATATATATCATTGTACGTAAATTAGAATCTTAAGTTTTAATGTAAAAAACTAACTCCACTTTTTTATAAACCCTCCGCAATCCGACAATATGTAGCCGTTTATATCGTTCAAGACATTACACTTTCACGAGTCTAAACGATAACTTCATATAGTCAATGAAAAACCAAATAGTTAAAAGTGATCCATCCAAATAGTAATTTGGTTAGATTCGGATTCAATATTTGTTTGGATGGATCATATTCACATTTTGAGAACCAAAATTCAAAAGGATTCATGTGAATGGATCGAATTTGATCCAATCAATCCAAATGAACACCCCTACCAATCGCAGTTCGAAATAGTTTTGTGCATTTTTGGCTACTTTCTACACGCTATTAAGTAACTATTCTTACCAATGTTATAACTTAACATCCATCGGAAATGTAAATAAACCTTAATGAATGAACTTTTCTTTATAGAATTGAGAAGTTAACATTCATCTAAAATGAATATAAAGACTTACATATAGCATCTTTTATAATTATTAAAAATGTTATTGAACTCAATCAATGAGTGGTGAATAATAATTAATGAATACATAATACTTATAACAACTATTAACCATTATTAATATTTAATAATATTAAGGTGTTTAACTAATATTCATCACAAATGAATGTTAATGTTCTTGAAATTATAATTTTGTGAAATTTGATGATGAATGACGACAATAATTCGATTACTTACTTGTTTATAAGTTTTGTATGATAAAATTTGTTTAATTTAATTTATTGTTTTCGTTTATAAATAAAAGATTTCACAAAATTACTTGAAAAAAAAGGTTACACGAATTTGAAATTTTTTGAAGAATTCATATGAAGCGTTTGATGAATTCGAAACTTAGAATGTTTGTGTTTGATAAATCGAGGGTATACGTGCCATAAGTTTGGATTTTAGGAAGAAAATGTTAAATTGCCTATGTAAGTTCCATTGCCTTTCCTTAATGATGCTAAGATTAGATCAACTCAAAATAGTAACCTAGACATTTTAGGTGAGACGGAGGTAGTATTAAGTAAAGGATATATTTTTTAATCTGAATTAAAAAATTTAGAAAACTAATATACTTCATGTTTCAAGAATTATCATCCATTTAGTCTAGTACGCATATTAACTAATTTTATATTTTTAATTATTAGTTTGATTATCATCCGTTTAATCTAGTACACATATTAACTACTTTTATATTATTAATTTTTAGTTTGAACGGAATACTAATCTATCTATACTTATAAAACAAAGATTTTTTCTTGAATTTTAAACATGCCACATCATTATGTTGCCTTTTTTTTTAAACTCTCCTAATTTGCCACATCATCATATTATATTTTTCTTAAAAACCTAAAAAAATTTTCCTTAATTGATGATATGCCACATCATCACATTACCTTTTCTTTAACATTTTCTAACTTGTCACATCATCAAATTATTTTTTCCTTAAAAATCTTAATAATTATTACTAAGAATATTATTTATCAATTATATACTTTATTATAATTATAATGGTATTTAAAATTCCTATTTACATTTAATACGTAAAAAGTAGATTCATTTTCTTATTCATATCTTATACATTTAAATTAACTAATACTCTGTATTATCATCATTAACTATCATGTTTATGTTTTAAGAAAATTAGTTTTAATAAAAATATATTAATTGATTATTTTCTGTACATTTTCATATATATTACTATTGAGTTTCAATAATATATTCTAAAATTTTAACAATACTAAAATACATTTAAAAAATCTAAAAAACATATGATTAATTTTTAGTTTTCTAATTACCGTGTATTGTAAAGGCTCAACAAATATTGTTATTTTTCTCATTCACAAGGTGAAAAAGATCGGTGTTACGGTGAGAAGTAGGCAGAGACCCAAATTCCAAAAAAAAAAAAAAAAAATGAGATTACATCATACCTTATGTATCAACTTTTATCCCATGAATGTTAACATGTTCTCCCGACAAACAAATATCGTTTAAGTTATCCCTTTGCAGTATGTTTCGAGATGGCTATTAACTCGACCTCATAAAATAAATTTATTTTATTTAAAAAAACTCCATACATGAGTGAAAAAATAAAAAGATTCTATATTATTTAATTGTCACGGAGTATAATTTTTTTATATTAATCGTTCATAATAATCAAACACTTTGATACAAAATCCCTCCGTAGCAAATAAGGTTTTTATACTAATAATTTATTTAATATGCTTATTAATTGATATCGATCCTATTTGTAAGAGGTGACAAATAATAGTTAGTTTTTCCCATACTAAAAAGTTATAGATAACCTTACTTGGATCAAGATGAATCCAAACCATTGTTATTGGTATATGATTAGAGTTAATGCTAACCAATTTTGCATCACCATACGATAAGCAATAATATTACGACACAAACATCAAAGATAAATAACCTTATTTTAAATTGTACTAGATTATAACCCGCGGCTTCGCGGGATGATATATGAGACGTATTTATATGTGTTATGTATACATGATAAACCGTAATGATAAACATGAAGTGTTATATTAATGAGATGAATTGGTATGTTGTGTATGCAAATTTTGGTATAATGGTGAAGTGGAAGGTGCATAGTTTTGGCCAATATACATTATATCAACTTAAACGTGGATTGGGAACGAAACATGAGTGTGAGAGTAATATTAGATTTAGACGTTAACATATATATTGTACTTAAGTAGTCAACATTTAGTAAGTTCATTGGTGAGTATATGATCTTATCTGCAGTTTAGTGAATATTTCTTGCTTGCTAAAACTTAAAAAAAAAATGATTTGCTTTTTTAAGATCTTGTGTATATGTTGCATTGCTCTTCCAATTTGTTCCAAACATAAGTATACTAATTACTAATTTCAGTTAAAACAAATAATGTAAAAGTGGAGCAACGTATATAACGTAAGAAGTATTAAAAAAAAAAGTTTGAAAATAATATGTTATATTATATAATACTAATACTAATTGCAATTTAAATCGAAAAAATTAATGTAAAAGTGGAGCAACATAAAGTAACAAGAACAACGTAAGAAGCAATATAACGTGCATTTCGAAGTAACATTACATTTATGCTTATTCATCACAGTCAATAGCATATATATTTGACAAAACAGATAAATGTAAGAAGAATAAATTGAGTAGATCGAAAAATATTCATTAAATAAATGAATAAAATGATGTCAAGCTTACAATTATTAAAAAAGAGAACCCCAAAGACTAAAAATAAAATGCAAACAACTACTAAAAAAATTCAAATGTGCATGACAAAATATAAATAAACGCAAGACTTGTAAGCTTGATGGATTGAATCTTCAAAATTCTTCTAACTTTGGAATCTTCAATAAAGCAATCTCTTCAATAGTTTTCGCCGCGGTTGATGCTATTTTTGGTGCATTAGGAGGCGAAACAACTTTCCGTTTCATGGTAATCTTTGTAGGTGTTTGATAAGCCATATTGGAATTCTCATCGGAACTTTTAGTCATCAACTTCGTCACCTCATTGAACACGTCTTCAGAATCGGTAATGTTAAGAACCTTATATGGTGTGTAACGGCGTTCAACATTCAACCAGCTAACTCTAATCTTGAACACAAATTGCTGGTTGATAAGGCACTCCAACTCCTTCGGTAGCGTATGTGGGTCATTGGACTAAGACAATGTCACATAAATGTTAGACAATATTTAAGGATGATAGTTAATTATCATTAAATATATAAGCATCAATTAAATGGAAACGTACAATTGCAATTTGTGATCTGATCCAACTAATACTCTTGTTGATGATTTTTGCAAGTTGATCCTCAAACAAAGCGAAATGCTTCCAGTAGTATCCAACACTGTTATAACTGTCCTAACCCTTGAGAGGTAAATAATACGTAAGCTATGATAATACTTGTATCGGAATAGTTAGATTAAGCGATTTTAAAAAATAATTGTGGTTAAAAAAAAAAGATTCTTACTTGCTTTGAACATCCGTAATAGGTCCACACTCGGCACAAACATATAATTTTTCAACTATGTTTGACATTGGAATAAGATCAGACCTTCTCCCACAATGATTGCAATAGGAATTATACCATCCTTCTTCCAACAATACTTCAATTATGGAAGCCTTTAACACGCATTGTGAGACCACATCCATCATGCATATATCAGTCACACTCTTGACTACAGCATTTTTGAGAAAGTGATGAAGATCGTCTGGTAAAACAGATTTAGCCTCAAAAGCTGTAGTCGGTGTCAAACGCAAGCCATTAGTGTACAACTGTTTTTTGGTTTTCGTAGTTTCATTTTCAAACTGTGTTGCCAGGTTCTCAAGGTTATTGGGTGTGTTGCACTGTATAAAGAAACACAATAAACCATGATATGTTAGGCATATTATCACAAATTTACCGCTAAAATATCAAATGTATGAGGTTCAAGTAAAATTAAAGAGCATGCACGAATATATATGGGAAAAACATGAATGTTGCTAATTGCATCTTACGTGCTGCTACACTACACTACACTGATGTGTACAAATTTTTTTTTTTAAACATTATTCCTTCACAACATATAATTCTAAGTCAGGTCATATATGATCTTGTGATTTTGATTACAGGGAAGTAATATTGTTTTCTTAAACGGTTTATGGCTATACTTCTATTTTTATTTATTATTATCATACCTTAAAAAGGGGGATACATATCCCATTATCGACAACACAATTGTGAATACACCAATCATTCTTCTAATTTGCCATCCAGGTCATTGTCTCTTCATCACAGGCTATCTTAACAACGGTAAACAAATCATTGTTGAATCTATGATTTATGTCCGTAACTTGAACCTTGAACACAATGTCCCTATTGATAAGGCAACGCAACTCATCCGAAAATATCTGTGGATCAATGGACTAATACAGAAAACATTGGCTATGTTAGTTAAAGTATCCATATTTAGTTTGATTCTCACATAATGTAGTACTAAGAAAGTAACTACACTTGCAATCTTTGATTTTAACCAGCCGACATTTTTGTTGATGCACTTACAGAGCTGTCTCTCAAACAAAACAAATGAAGCGGAGCCCGTAATATCGAGGACATTTAGTATAGTCCTACCTCTTTGAGGAAAAAAAAACCGAAAGACTATCATGAAACGGGATGTATATATAGACTGAGTTATTAATGACATGCTATTCTTACCTTGCATATACATCAGAAACACGGCCACAACCTACGTACCTTGGTTGTCCGATAAAAGTTGATTTTGCATTGATGGTAAACCAACTTGTAGTTTCCAGTATAATCAGCTACACCAAAATTGGAGATATCAAAGAAACTTCCCTCTTTCAACATATCCTCAAAATCAGGGATTAGAAACTTTTTTACAGAAGCATGGATCTTGTTACCCTGAATATAATATGAATCAAACATAGCATACATCAGAAAAGATAGTGTGTAAAAATCGTCCTTATAATGAAATACATATTTATGTGTTGTCAATTGCATGACATACCTCATTGTCAATGAGTATCATTTCGATCGATGAAACAACTGATGGGCTATTTTCGTAGCTCTGTTTCCATAGTAGAAACACTTTGACACGGCACTTCAATCCATCCTTATGACCATCGATTAAATTCAATGGGGTGAAACTTTCGTCAGCAGCCATTTGTGGTGAACAGCGATAGTTAATGGTATGAGGGATTTAAAAGAAGGGAGTGATGTGTGTAACCAAAGGTAGAACTGGGTGAGTATTTATACAGGAATTGATGAAAACCCTGGGATGTCAATGGAGGGAAACTATAATAGGTTTGAAATTGAAATTGAAATTCAAAATCTAGCAAAAAAAATCCTAATTCTATGGGATGTGCAGAAGGTTATTCGGAAGACACAGGAAAAAGCCATATGTGTTTTCGAATTCATGTTAATCACTTCCCAGATTGTAGGTGGATTAGTGATTGAGTTTGTTATGAGTCATCCAAAGGGCACATGAGAAGATTTATATAAAATCGATTTAATTTAATAATAATAGTATAGTAATAGTAATGATTATTATATAATAATAATTATAATTTAGAATTTAGAATTAAGCAATATATATACTGATCGATAACATGTAGAGTATGTGTTAATATGTTATTATTATTATTATTATTATTATTATTATTATTATTATTATTATTATTATTATTATTATTATTATTATTAAAACCAATATTATTATTATTGTTGTTATTATTATTATTATTATTATTATTATTATTATTATTATTATTATTATTATTATTATTATTATTATTATTATTAGTAGTATTAGTAGTAGTAGTAGTAGTATTAGTAGTGGTAGTGGTAGTGGTAGTGGTAGTAGTTAATCATTAAATTTAGTAGCATTTGCAGTCCGTAGTATTAATGTATGTACGTATTATAAGTTTAATTTGGAAGGTAATCTACCATTAAATTAGTATGGTTGAAATATTGGAAAAAAATCGTTTACTTTAATTAATTAATAATAAATTAATTTTAATTTGACGTTAAAGGTATATATATTTGTATTTTATATATTTAGTATTTTTTATTTATTATTTGTTTTTGTTTTCAGATTTTAAATGAGGGCAATAATGGCATTATTTAGATTAGACTAGTTTAGTGACCCGTGACTACACAGGTTTGATAAAAAAAATAAAATTATAAAATTAATTGCTTGAAGAATCTTAACATAGTACATCTACATTTTCATGGAGTTCATAAGGATTTTAACATGTAATGCACTAAATCGGATCACTTGATACAAAGCTATTACTTTGAAAATCAATTTGATTATGTTCCTTAATAACATGATTGTCATATCATTTAAAACATGGTTGTTCAATTATCAGTTTCAAGTCTGAGTTTTTATAACGTGTGACACAGTGACACATGATGAAGTACATTTAATAAAGTCAAAATTTTCTTAATTGTATTAACATTTGCATTTAATACTCATTTATTCAATCTAATAATTATCTTTTCTTTTTTATATATATACTTATTACTGCAATTTTTAAAATTTTAGAAAATTAAAGGTTCATTAATAATTAAGCACTAAAAAAGTATACTTTTAGGCCTAATTTCTCTACCTAAATGGCTAAATCCATGCCTACTTCAAATAATAATTAACATATGTTTTTCAGTCATGATTTCTCTTTATATTTACCAATTAATTCAACATTATAAACAAATTTATGAAAGTATTAATAGGCCTATGTAGCTTTTTCAAAAACGTAAGAGTATCATACCACAACCACACCAAATTGCTATTTTAGTAAGCACACTATGTAACAATTTGGTGTAATGGTTATAGAAGCTTTGTAGCTGGAAATACTACTCCAAAGCACTTTCTAGTTTTTTAGTTAAATTAAACTTGCTTAAAGAGTAAACAACATAAAGAAACTATGAGACCCATAGTCCTTTAAAAAGTTCCATTAGTGAGACGTTGTATAAACCAAAATAATGACACGTGAATCTTCTATATCAATACATAGCCATAAATAATGCAGCAAGCAAATCAAAGAGAATGACATATAAATGATGTTAAAACCTGCAGTCCGTAGTAAGTAATTATTAAATTTAGTAGTAATCGTTAATATTATTATTAGTAAGTAATCATTAAATTTAGTAGCATTTGCAGTCCATAGTATTAATGTTTGTACGTATTATAAGTTTAATTTGGAAGGTAATCTACCATTAAATTAGTATGGTTGAAATATTGAAAAAAAATCGTTTACTTTAATTAATTAATAATAAATTAATTTTAATTTGACGTTAAAGGTATATATATTTGTATTTTATATATTTAGTATTTTTTATTTATTATTTGTTTTTGTTTTCAGATTTTAAATGAGGGCAATAATGGCATTATTTAGATTAGATGGAGGTGAGAGAGATTAATGATGTCAGTAGGGAGAAAGTTTGAATTCAATAGTAGGAGATTATTGGTTTAATTCCATCCTAAGGGAGTAAGGGGTGAGATTTTTTTTTAATGACCTAATGACATTCTAATGATGTCATTTAAACTTTTTTATATATGTAAAGGGGGAAGGGGGATAATCTTTATCTAAATTATTTAAATCCTATTTTTTATTCACTATAGGTAATTTATGAGAGGTTGCCACATGGCGTATTTGCCTACGTAGCAAATTCTAGAGCCATTATTTATACTCGCTTAGTATATACATAGGTACTAGAGGTTGGCCCGGTGTAAAGTATACACGCGATTGGCAACACACAAATCCTCTCGTGGATTTAAACCAAGATACGATATTTTTGTACGATAAACATTCAATGTGTAAGTTTTGTAAGACACATGCTTCGACGTGTACTTATGTAAAATACTACCAAATAGGAGAGTGTGTTTACATGCCACTGTAAGCAGAACTCAAGAATCTACCGTGTTAGAAATTCTTGAAAAAAAACATTGATAATTGGCAACGCTGACCATGTTAGAAATTCTATTTTACATGGTTTTAATAAATAGTAATTAGTTTTACATAAATACGAATTAAGTTTGAAAATAGTTGTATATTAAGTTTTTAATTGTAAGTTACTTGCCACCGTACAACATATTAATACACACACATATATATACTCAAATATGAAGCTTATATTGAAAAACGTATACTATACAAAGCCAACTTACAATTCTCAATACAGTACTTGTATTATAAAGTTCAAGCACAATTGCAGATTAAGTTACAATTATGTAAACAGAGACCACTTTGCTAAAAGCTTCATCCCGATGATAGCGTAATGATACATACAGAGGAATTGACACAAATTCAATCTTTATAGTACTTGGGAAATTCTCTTAAATAAAGCATATAAATGGGAATTAAATTACTAAAATATATACTCCTTTTATAAGGAAATAATGTGTGATGCAAAAATGCAAGCATTTTTCATGCTGCAAGGGTAAATTGAAGGATCAATCTTGTAAATATATAAAAACTTCAAAAGTTGAATATGTAACTTTCATTTGAAAAAGAGAAATTCTACGTTTACAAAAATTTTACAAATAAAACTTTAGAAACACACGTGGTAATTGAATTTGACCAATCAAGTTATATTATTTTTTCTCTCTCCTATTTCTCTCTCCTATTTCTCTCTCATCATATTAATTTTGTAGTATGAAAAACATTTTTCAATCAACCGCACCTAATTAACATATCAACTACATAATGAAAATTTATGTAAAAAACATATATACAAAGACAGTACAGACAAGGTGAGTTTAGAAATAGCAAACTTACAATTAATAATACTGGTCGGCCCTGGGCATGGCGGTATGGGCGACGACCAAGGGCATCATTCAAGGAGGGGATCAAGTTTTTGATTAATATATTAGTTTTCTATAATTTCAAATTGAATGATAGAGCTATAATGAATTCCTACGATTTAATAGAGTTAATAATAGTTGCAGATGTAGAAAATGCGATTTTTAATTTTTTAATGAAAGAACATACTTGACCTGTATTTTAACGAGTCAAGATTGGACCACAGTTTTTGACTTTTTGTTTTGGGGAATACGTTCAAACTTCAAAGTCCCGAAGTTTCTGATGTTTTTTTTTATTTTTAGTTGGACTTTTTATTTTAGCAGCATATTGACATATAAATTCACAATTTAGTCCCCGTATATATTTTTCAATAATTCAACCCAACTTTATACATATACGTAATGTAACTTTTAGTGTTCTTTTCGGCAATTATATATAGTAAATAATGACACGCCGAAAGTTAATTTGTAAAAAATACACATTACAATGTGTCATTGGTAATGTGGGTCCCACAAAAATAAAGTAATCAGTCACTGATGGTAGGGGTCAGTAAGTTGTTAGTCAATTTTTGAAAAAGCTAACGTGATGCCAATATGTCATAAAGTAATCCGTCGGTTTAAGTCTAATCACGGGAGTAGCCTAAAATTACCAACATAATCATCATATTGATAGTATCCAAATGGTGTAAAATTAAAATGCACTAAAGATGTGGGAGAGCACAAAAACACCCCAAAAATGGAAATATGTTCAGAAAGCCTTTTTTTCACATTTACTCCGTGGACTTTTTGCAGATCCTCTATTTAAAAAACATCAAAAAAAAAAAAAAAAAAAAAAAAACTAATACAAAAGTAAATTCAAAATCTATAATAATTTCTCCTTTTATTGGATCATTCTGTTCAAATTTTCAATAAAGTATCCACTTACAATTTTTTAAGTATTCACTTGTACATTAAAAAAAAAAATTTGTATTAACTTTATTAGATTGATCACATAAATAAACTAAATTTCTACCAAAATATTGTAGAAAGCCTCCATATATACTCCCTCCGTCCCATTACAAGTGTCCACTATTGACTTTTGAAATCTTTTTTTTTTTTACAACTTTGACTGTAAATATTTTTGTTTGTGTTATATAATATTTGATGCAAAATATATGAATGAATTGAGTTTTTAATGTATTATCATTGATATAATTTTCATCATGTATCATATAACACAAACAAAAAAATTTAAGGTCAAAGTTGAAAACGAAATACTTCAAAAAGTCAATAGTGAACACTTATAATGGGACGGAGGTAGTACTGTTCGTAGCTAGTTACGTGATATGGTTTATCATATATATTAAAAAATATATTAATCTTAAATTAGACATAATAGCGGTCCTATAGTTTCGTCTCCTTCAAATTAGTTAAGCAATTAAGCAGCCATGAATTTGTCGGGTATAGTATAAATACATGCGACGTCATCTTAAGTGTTAAAATAAAACTATGTGGTAGGGGTGTTCATTCGGTTTAAACCGAAAACCGAATAGTTAATTTCCGTTTATTTTTAACGACGAAAGATAACGGTATTTAATACGTTATTTAATTCGTTATTTATTACTTAACTTTATATTCAATGCTTTCCACTTTATCTTTAATGTTCTTTAATATGATTTATTACTTAATTAGCCGTTTCGGACATGCTTTCTAGATTAAGTATTAATTCATCTATACTATATGCGGAATTGTTTTCTATTTTTTCTTCTAACACTTTTACCTTTTTATTTAATTTTTCCAATTCTTGTTTCAACTTATTATTTTCTTCTTCTTGAGTTACTATATATTTTCTTTTTACCTTTTCTAAACAATCTAAAGATGATTGCACATCTTCTATTATTCTAGTTCTATATGAACTTATTGAAAATTTTTCTTTTATATGTTTTCTGAATTTTCTTAATTCTTCTATCATTTCTATTATTTCTTCATTGGTTGATTTTTTTTCCTTTCGTTTTCTATAAGGACCTCTTTTATTTGTGTTTTCCATTTTTATATCCTATTATTAAGGTTTGTTACTACTGAACTTAATTCTTTAACTTAATCCTTTAATTTATCTAATTGGTTTTCTTTGTACAAATTAGTTCTTCTAACTGGTGTTTCTATTTCTGTATTTATTCTAGGTATCATCGAATTGCTTGACTCACCGATTATATTTCCTAGTTTTATTTGTTTGAATCTTTGACTATGATTTCTTAAAAATTCTCTTTGTATCTTATCTTCTTGTATTAAAGTACTTGTTTTATTAAATAATTTTTCCGTATATAATCTGTCTAAGTTTTTATATTGTATACTTAATGAACTATTTGTTAGTGCATAAGCTATTCGATAGTTTACTGTTAAAGGTATATCTCCTTGTTCCATTAATCCTTTATTTTTGAAATCACATGTTACTCCTATACAATTATTTATACTTTTTGTTTCTAAGGGTATTGGGTATTGTAATGTAACGTTAAACTTAATACATCCATATCCTAGATCTCCATCTATTCTTCCTAAAATACTATATTCTTTTTGCTTTATCCTATTATCATCTACTTGTAATTCTACTGGTGTTTTAATTCCTTCTCTAAAGGTTGATCTTATTATTATTTGTATGACATTTATGTGTATATATCCAATCTTCCTTCTATGTTCTTCTTTTATTTTTTCTAGCCTTTTTGCTATTTGTTCTATTCTTATTATAGGTGCCTGAAATCTTTTATTAGCTTGTTCTATCGTAACGTTTTGCTCTCCTTGCATAATTCCATAATATATTATATTTTCTCTATTTAATCTTTCGATTAATGATCTACTTATACCCTCTGATTCTTTTAGACTAAGAATTCCATGATTTTTAACTTTTGTTACTAGTTTTTTATCTAATAATACATCTGATAAATAATTTCCTGCTTCTTCTTGATTTTCTATATCCTGATATTCTTCAGACATTATTAATACTTTTTTCTATATCTTCATAGTATAAGTTTATTCTTGGTATTCTAAATTCATTTAATATTAATTCATTATTATTTATTTGATAGTTAAATTGTTCTAAGAAGTCTATTCCTAGTAAAACACTTCTTCTTTCTGGCTTCTTTCTATTATCTATCATTATTTCCATTTCTACTTTTAATTTCTTACTAAATATTATATCAATCGTTGTGTACTTAGTATTAGTTACTTTTTTATTATCGTATTTAATTTCTTCAACTAAATCATATACTTCTGTTACTATATCTGGACTGATATGACTATTACATGCTCCTGTATCTATTAGTATAACAATTATTTGATTATTTATGCTTCCTATTACGTGATACTGACTGTAATTTTGTATATCTAATTGAATTTTAAAACTTTTCATTTTTATAATGTTTCTAGTTATGAATGATAAAATCTCCTTCAGAATTTAACAAGGTTATAAGAGTTATTAATATACCTGACTTTCTTATGATGACTGTTGTTTGAACGGAAACTCCAACCCAATACCGGAATTTGTCCTTGACGCTTTCCTAGCTTTGACAGACTTCTCAACGGCTTTCCAGGGCTCCAGGAAATCTTTCCTTCTTCAAACTTAGACTCATAAACAAGTAGTATATATTCTTATTTCTTGTTAAATCCTTGCGGATTTGTTTTAGTGACACATTATTGTACTAGATAATAGTTTTTATTTGAACTTGAGAAATATTTTACAAGAGAATGAGATTACAATTGAGCACTTGACTCGAAAATTAAGCACCCCTTACAATAAGAGATTTCCTCTCTATTTATAGACTTGTGAATGGAATGCTATTCACGCCATTTGACTCAATTTACCGCTAAGATGATAAGGAATCTTATCTCTTAGTACAATTATTGATATAATAATACATAAAGTGGACCATCTGGCCCCATTCTTGCTAGCTGGCTACATCTTTGCTTTTTGTGACGTGAGCGCTTACGTTTATGCTTCAATTATTACTTCTTCATCACTACTTTTCTTTTCACATTCTTCACACGTATGCTCTTCGAGAAATTCTTCGAATAACTTGTGGCATATATATTTCTTGACTTCTTTGCTGTAGTTAAACTTGTTATACATCATTTTAGACATAAAATCTTTTAAGATTCTTTTATCTAATTCTGATGGAGGTTTGGATTGGTGACTCCATATGATTGTTGAACTTGCTGCATAATTAATCCTTCCTTCGATTTTAAAACTTTTGTGAAGAATTAAAACATAATTGTTGCCTAAATGATCTAATTCATCGCCTTGCACGACCGCCTTTCCTATTGCTGGATAATTTTGATTACTAACTCCGATTTGACATAATTGTATAGCTGGCTGAGTTACCTCGCCATCTTCATTGAACTCTGGAATCGTTCCAAAGATCCTTAGAAATCCTTCTTTTTCTTTTATTATTTTGCTGATGAAATTAGTGATTGCCGTCCTCATTTTTGATGGAAAATGTCTGAACATTTCTGCTCCATTGAAGTAAATACAACTGACTAGTCCTGCTTGAAACATCATGTATGCTTTTATTGGTTCTGCTTCTGGAAGTATTATTGCTTTAGGACCTTGATAACCAGTATCTATTGGGTAGACACTAGTTTCTTTGTCTTCTTCTTTATAGTTTAAAAGGAAATTGTATTCCTTTTCCATGATCTTTTTTGTTAGCCGATTATTTTCTTCAATTTGTTGCTTGGTTTGAATGCCACTGATTGTCAAGCTTGGTTTTTTAATTTTTCCCAAACTATGCATTCTTCGTTCTTGTGGAATTGCTCCTTTTGCTGCTTCAGCTGGGCTTGTTACTTTCTGAGCATAACTTTCTGTCTTTTTGTGATCTTCGAGTGCCTTCTTTGCTTCTACTAGACTTAAGTATTTTTTGTGTATAATACCTGTTTGTCCAGTAATGAATATTGCTGCTTTACTCCATTGATCAAAGATACCTTGATTTGGACCATTAAATATTACATAGTATGCCTTTGCTCGTTCTTCTTCGTCCATTTCTTGCTTTATTATTTCAGTCTTCATTTGTTTTGTTGAAATTGTTGTTGCACTTGAACTCTCCCCCACTAATGAAGGAAAAGATTCTTTTATTCCTAATAGACTGAGAACTTCATTTATTTTTTCGTATTCTTTTTGAAGAGCTGCCGCTTCTTTTTGCATTTGTCTGATAGCTTCATGCTTTTGCTGAATTTGCTCTTTGAGTGATTTTTGTTTTTCCATAATGGTTTGTGTTATTGCTTCCATTCCCGTGTTAGAGTATCTGCCAAATAATTTTGACTTCCTGGTATGTGTACTGTAATAAAATCAAATTGTTGTATAATCAAACTCCATCGTAAGAGTCTGCCCTTATTGTATGATTCTTTTAGCTTGATATTTATAAAATCTTTCACATAAGTATTGTCTGTTTGAAAAATAAATTTTACTGGTTGTAAATCCAGTCGAAATTTCTTTAATGCGTTTATAAATGCTAAAAGTTCTTTTTCATGGACTGTATAATTTTGTTCTGCTGGTTTAAACGTTCCAGATGTCCATTTTGATAATAAAACCTTTTGTTTGATCCCGAGGGATTCTTGTTGCATAACAGATTATTCATCTGTTCCTTGCTGCCTTATTTTTGACCGATTGGTCCTTATTGCATCCAATCCGTCAAAATTCTTAAGAAAATTCTTAAGATCTGATGGCTTGTTGTTCGTGACATATTGCTTAAACTCTTCATATGCATACGGTACTGCTTGTAAGATTGCTCCCCAAGTAGTACTACTTGCATCAGTGTTTAATATTAGCAAATCACTAGGCTTTGCTACATACAGCCTTGGTAAGTTTTTACAAATTGTTTTTAATCGTTGAACAGCCAAAGTGGCCAAATCATCCCATTTCCATGGAAGTTTTACTGAAATCATTTTTTGCAATTTTTCTCTTTCTTTTGCTAAATGTTTTATAAAACCTTTTTCTCCGATGTAATTTAAACATCCAAGGAATCTTTGTATTTGTTGTCGATCATTTAATTGATCCGGAAATTCGTTTATTTTTTCTAATAAATGTTTCTGAGGTTCAATAAATCCTCCTTTTAATATTTTCATTCCTAAAAACTCTGTTTCTTGTAAAGCAATTTTTGCTTTTTCTTTGTTTAGAATAACTCCTTTCTCACCAAGTTGAACTAATACCTTAGCGACATTTTTTAAATGATTTTCTTTACTACCTGGTGTGAATATAATTATATCGTCGATATATGCAAGACATATAGATTCTAAACCTTTTAGATTAAAATCCATAAACCTTTGAAACTGACTTGGTGCTTGCTTTAACCCCATTGGCATTACATTGTATTCTAAATGCATCTGAGGTGGACAACTAAAGGCTGTTAAGGGTTTTGTTACCTCATCTAACCTTAGTTGAAAATAACCTGATTTTGCATCCAACGTGGTAAACCAGTCTGAATTTCTTATTTTATTAAAAATGTAATCTTGTCTTGGTAGTTTGTACGCATCACCTTTTGTTGCTGCATTCATTTCTTTGTAATTAATTACCAATCTTCGTTTTCCTCTTTTTATTTCATTATGATTTTCTACATAGAATGCTGGTGCACTATGTGGACTTTTTGAATGTCTAAGTATTCCTAATTCTAGTTGTTTATTATTTTCTTCTCTAAATTCTTCAACATCTCGTTCTGTATATGGTATCGTATTTCTTACATTTATTTCTTGTGTTGGGTCCTTTAATTCTATATGAACTAGGATATTATTTTTATTCTTTTCTGGATCTAAAGGATTTTGACTACTAATTGATTCTAACATAGTATCTATTTGTGCTTCTATATGCATGAAAATTACATTTGATAAAAAACTTTTTACATTGCTCATAATTCTCCCCCGTAGAAAATGTATTGTTGTATAAATTTTTGTTGTTACCTGCTGTTGTTCTTGGTTTCTTAATGGTGGACATGTTAAACTAACTGTATCTAATGTTTGAATAAATGGTTGGTAATCTTTTAGGAAATTATTTTCTATAATTAATGGTATTCCTGTATCTTGCTTATAAATTCCTGATAAAGGAAATCTTTTTCCTTCTATTAGTATTACTAAACTTACTGATTTTTCTTTAATTAAAATTGTTTTACCATTTGCTATTTTTACTATTAATGGTTTTTCTAATTTCTTCCAGTAACTAGTAGGTAATAATTTTTCCATTCCTAGACATATTGTTGCTCCAGTATCTAAATATGCTAATACATTTCTATTATATAACCTTACTTTTATAAATGTACTATTTTTACTCATCTTCACTTTCACTTGAATAGTATCCCTCTGATTCACTCTCCGTATTTAAACTATATGTATCGAAATCAATTGATTCATTTTCACTATATTCTTCTTCTATAGGTTCGAATCCTATACTATATATCATTTTAAGTTTTGCATCTTTTGTTTTATCATTTTTAGGGCATTCATTAGCATAATGACCTATTTCCTGACATTTCCAACATCTACAATTTTTCTTACCTTTTGGACATATTTTACTTTTATCTGTATTATATTTTCTAAATCTTTGCTTATATTTGGGTTTCCATTTTCTTCCTAAATATCTTTTGGGTGTATATTTATAGTATTTCTTCTTTCTTTTTTTATAATACTTTTTATAAGGTTTTGTACATCCATATTCTTGTGGTACATCATCTAATTGTTTACAACATTTTGGGTTGACGTTTTTAACATAAGACTTTTCTATTTTTCTTAAACATAACTCTTGTCTATATTCTTTTGCAAATCGTTCTATTAATCCTAATGTTTGCATTCTTCTTTTTCTTGTTGGATCAGCTATTTGTTTTTCTATGTATTGTGTCATAGGATAGGGTAATTTACTCAAGATTATTTCTAATAATCCTGTTCTATCTGTAGATTTATAATAATTTTCTTTTACTTGACAGAAAAAATTCTCTATATAACATGGATCGCATATCTTCATATTACTTAGTATTCTTATTATATTTGGTTTGTCTTCCTGTCTAGCTTCCTCTGGACCATATCCAAAGAATTCATTGAATATTTCTTGTGCTAATGTGTTTAGAAATACTAATTTTGCTTCTTTTGATGTGTCATTACTTTGTGCATTTACTGTGATGGTCGTGTTTGTTATCCAATCTGCTAATGTTCCTGACGTTTTATATTTTACGTATATTATAAAATTTCCTAATGTTAAATTACTTATTGATTCTTCTCAATCTAGAGTAATGACACATCAAAATATAATAATAATAAATTAAAATTACTAATACAAACAGGAGAAAAATCAATAAGTAATTTAACATTAGGAAATTTTATAATATACGTAAAATATAAAACGTCAGGAACATTAGCAGATTGGATAACAAACACGACCATCACAGTAAATGCACAAAGTAATGACACATCAAAAGAAGCAAAATTAGTATTTCTAAACACATTAGCACAAGAAATATTCAATGAATTCTTTGGATATGGTCCAGAGGAAGCTAGACAGGAAGACAAACCAAATATAATAAGAATACTAAGTAATATGAAGATATGCGATCCATGTTATATAGAGAATTTTTTCTGTCAAGTAAAAGAAAATTATTATAAATCTACAGATAGAACAGGATTATTAGAAATAATCTTGAGTAAATTACCCTATCCTATGACACAATACATAGAAAAACAAATAGCTGATCCAACAAGAAAAAGAAGAATGCAAACATTAGGATTAATAGAACGATTTGCAAAAGAATATAGACAAGAGTTATGTTTAAGAAAAATAGAAAAGTCTTATGTTAAAAACGTCAACCCAAAATGTTGTAAACAATTAGATGATGTACCACAAGAATATGGATGTACAAAACCTTATAAAAAGTATTATAAAAAAAGAAAGAAGAAATACTATAAATATACACCCAAAAGATATTTAGGAAGAAAATGGAAACCCAAATATAAGCAAAGATTTAGAAAATATAATACAGATAAAAGTAAAATATGTCCAAAAGGTAAGAAAAATTGTAGATGTTGGAAATGTCAGGAAATAGGTCATTATGCTAATGAATGCCCTAAAAATGATAAAACAAAAGATGCAAAACTTAAAATGATATATAGTATAGGATTCGAACCTATAGAAGAAGAATATAGTGAAAATGAATCAATTGATTTCGATACATATAGTTTAAATACGGAGAGTGAATCAGAGGGATACTATTCAAGTGAAAGTGAAGATGAGTAAAAATAGTACATTTATAAAAGTAAGGTTATATAATAGAAATGTATTAGCATATTTAGATACTGGAGCAACAATATGTCTAGGAATGGAAAAATTATTACCTACTAGTTACCGGAAGAAATTAGAAAAACCATTAATAGTAAAAATAGCAAATGGTAAAACAATTTTAATTAAAGAAAAATCAGTAAGTTTAGTAATACTAATAGAAGGAAAAAGATTTCCTTTATCAGGAATTTATAAGCAAGATACAGGAATACCATTAATTATAGGAAATAATTTCCTAAAAGATTACCAACCATTTATTCAAACATTAGATACAGTTAGTTTAACATGTCCACCATTAAGAAACCAAGAACAACAGCAGGTAACAACAAAAATTTATACAACAATACATTTTCTACGGGGGAGAATTATGAGCAATGTAAAAAGTTTTTTATCAAATGTAATTTTCATGCATATAGAAGCACAAATAGATACTATGTTAGAATCAATTAGTAGTCAAAATCCTTTAGATCCAGAAAAGAATAAAAATAATATCCTAGTTCATATAGAATTAAAGGACCCAACACAAGAAATAAATGTAAGAAATACGATACCATATACAGAACGAGATGTTGAAGAATTTAGAGAAGAAACTAATAAACAACTAGAATTAGGAATACTTAGACATTCAAAAAGTCCACATAGTGCACCAGCATTCTATGTAGAAAATCATAATGAAATAAAAAGAGGAAAACGAAGATTGGTAATTAATTACAAAGAAATGAATGCAGCAACAAAAGGTGATGCGTACAAACTACCAAGACAAGATTACATTTTTAATAAAATAAGAAATTCAGACTGGTTTACCACGTTGGATGCAAAATCAGGTTATTTTCAACTAAGGTTAGATGAGGTAACAAAACCCTTAACAGCCTTTAGTTGTCCACCTCAGATGCATTTAGAATACAATGTAATGCCAATGGGGTTAAAGCAAGCACCAAGTCAGTTTCAAAGGTTTATGGATTTTAATCTAAAAGGTTTAGAATCTATATGTCTTGCATATATCGACGATATAATTATATTCACACCAGGTAGTAAAGAAAATCATTTAAAAAATGTCGCTAAGGTATTAGTTCAACTTGGTGAGAAAGGAGTTATTCTAAACAAAGAAAAAGCAAAAATTGCTTTACAAGAAACAGAGTTTTTAGGAATGAAAATATTAAAAGGAGGATTTATTGAACCTCAGAAACATTTATTAGAAAAAATAAACGAATTTTCGGATCAATTAAATGATCGACAACAAATACAAAGATTCCTTGGATGTTTAAATTACATCGGAGAAAAAGGTTTTATAAAACATTTAGCAAAAGAAAGAGAAAAATTGCAAAAAATGATTTCAGTAAAACTTCCATGGAAATGGGATGATTTGGCCACTTTGGCTGTTCAACGATTAAAAACAATTTGTAAAAACTTACCAAGGCTGTATGTAGCAAATCCTAGTGATTTGCTAATATTAAACACTGATGCAAGTAGTACTACTTGGGGAGCAATCTTACAAGCAGTACCGTATGCATATGAAGAGTTTAAGCAATATGTCACGAACAACAAGCCATCAGATCTTAAGAATTTTCTTAAGAATTTTGACGGATTGGATGCAATAAGGACCAATCGGTCAAAAATAAGGCAGCAAGGAACAGATGAACAATCTGTTATGCAACAAGAATCCCTCGGGATCAAACAAAAGGTTTTATTATCAAAATGGACATCTGGAACGTTTAAACCAGCAGAACAAAATTATACAGTCCATGAAAAAGAACTTTTAGCATTTATAAACGCATTAAAGAAATTTCGACTGGATTTACAACCAGTAAAATTTATTTTTCAAACAGACAATACTTATGTGAAAGATTTTATAAATATCAAGCTAAAAGAATCATACAATAAGGGCAGACTCTTACGATGGAGTTTGATTATACAACAATTTGATTTTATTGCAGTACACATACCAGGAAGTCAAAATTATTTGGCAGATACTCTAACACGGGAATGGAAGCAATAACACAAACCATTATGGAAAAACAAAAATCACTCAAAGAGCAAATTCAGCAAAAGCATGAAGCTATCAGACAAATGCAAAAAGAAGCGGCAGCTCTTCAAAAAGAATACGAAAAAATAAATGAAGTTCTCAGTCTATTAGGAATAAAAGAATCTTTTCCTTCATTAGTGGGGGAGAGTTCAAGTGCAACAACAATTTCAACAAAACAAATGAAGACTGAAATAATAAAGCAAGAAATGGACGAAGAAGAACGAGCAAAGGCATACTATGTAATATTTAATGGTCCAAATCAAGGTATCTTTGATCAATGGAGTAAAGCAGCAATATTCATTACTGGACAAACAGGTATTATACACAAAAAATACTTAAGTCTAGTAGAAGCAAAGAAGGCACTCGAAGATCACAAAAAGACAGAAAGTTATGCTCAGAAAGTAACAAGCCCAGCTGAAGCAGCAAAAGGAGCAATTCCACAAGAACGAAGAATGCATAGTTTGGGAACAATTAAAAAACCAAGCTTGACAATCAGTGGCATTCAAACCAAGCAACAAATTGAAGAAAATAATCGGCTAACAAAAAAGATCATGGAAAAGGAATACAATTTCCTTTTAAACTATAAAGAAGAAGACAAAGAAACTAGTGTCTACCCAATAGATACTGGTTATCAAGGTCCTAAAGCAATAATACTTCCAGAAGCAGAACCAATAAAAGCATACATGATGTTTCAAGCAGGACTAGTCAGTTGTATTTACTTCAATGGAGCAGAAATGTTCAGACATTTTCCATCAAAAATGAGGACGGCAATCACTAATTTCATCAGCAAAATAATAAAAGAAAAAGAAGGATTTCTAAGGATCTTTGGAACGATTCCAGAGTTCAATGAAGATGGCGAGGTAACTCAGCCAGCTATACAATTATGTCAAATCGGAGTTAGTAATCAAAATTATCCAGCAATAGGAAAGGCGGTCGTGCAAGGCGATGAATTAGATCATTTAGGCAACAATTATGTTTTAATTCTTCACAAAAGTTTTAAAATCGAAGGAAGGATTAATTATGCAGCAAGTTCAACAATCATATGGAGTCACCAATCCAAACCTCCATCAGAATTAGATAAAAGAATCTTAAAAGATTTTATGTCTAAAATGATGTATAACAAGTTTAACTACAGCAAAGAAGTCAAGAAATATATATGCCACAAGTTATTCGAAGAATTTCTCGAAGAGCATACGTGTGAAGAATGTGAAAAGAAAAGTAGTGATGAAGAAGTAATAATTGAAGCATAAACGTAAGCGCTCACGTCACAAAAAGCAAAGATGTAGCCAGCTAGCAAGAATGGGGCCAGATGGTCCACTTTATGTATTATTATATCAATAATTGTACTAAGAGATAAGATTCCTTATCATCTTAGCGGTAAATTGAGTCGAATGGCGTGAATAGCATTCCATTCACAAGTCTATAAATAGAGAGGAAATCTCTCATTGTAAGGGGTGCTTAATTTTCGAGTCAAGTGCTCAATTGTAATCTCATTCTCTTGTAAAATATTTCTCAAGTTCAAATAAAAACTATTATCTAGTACAATAATGTGTCACTAAAACAAATCCGCAAGGATTTAACAAGAAATAAGAATATATACTACTTGTTTATGAGTCTAAGTTTGAAGAAGGAAAGATTTCCTGGAGCCCTGGAAAGCCGTTGAGAAGTCTGTCAAAGCTAGGAAAGCGTCAAGGACAAATTCCGGTATTGGGTTGGAGTTTCCGTTCAAACAACAGTCATCATAAGAAAGTCAGGTATATTAATAACTCTTATAACCTTGTTAAATTCTGAAGGAGATTTTATCATTCATAACTAGAAACATTATAAAAATGAAAAGTTTTAAAATTCAATTAGATATACAAAATTACAGTCAGTATCACGTAATAGGAAGCATAAATAATCAAATAATTGTTATACTAATAGATACAGGAGCATGTAATAGTCATATCAGTCCAGATATAGTAACAGAAGTATATGATTTAGTTGAAGAAATTAAATACGATAATAAAAAAGTAACTAATACTAAGTACACAACGATTGATATAATATTTAGTAAGAAATTAAAAGTAGAAATGGAAATAATGGTAGATAATAGAAAGAAGCCAGAAAGAAGAAGTGTTTTACTAGGAATAGACTTCTTAGAACAATTTAACTATCAAATAAATAATAATGAATTAATATTAAATGAATTTAGAATACCAAGAATAAACTTATACTATGAAGATATCGAAAAAAGTATTAATAATGTCTGAAGAATATCAGGATATAGAAAATCAAGAAGAAGCAGGAAATTATTTATCAGATGTATTATTAGATAAAAAACTAGTAACAAAAGTTAAAAATCATGGAATTCTTAGTCTAAAAGAATCAGAGGGTATAAGTAGATCATTAATCGAAAGATTAAATAGAGAAAATATAATATATTATGGAATTATGCAAGGAGAGCAAAACGTTACGATAGAACAAGCTAATAAAAGATTTAAGGCACCTATAATAAGAATAGAACAAATAGCAAAAAGGCTAGAAAAAATAAAAGAAGAACATAGAAGGAAGATTGGATATATACACATAAATGTCATACAAATAATAATAAGATCAACCTTTAGAGAAGGAATTAAAACACCAGTAGAATTACAAGTAGATGATAATAGGATAAAGCAAAAAGAATATAGTATTTTAGGAAGAATAGATGGAGATCTAGGATATGGATGTATTAAGTTTAACGTTACATTACAATACCCAATACCCTTAGAAACAAAAAGTATAAATAATTGTATAGGAGTAACATGTGATTTCAAAAATAAAGGATTAATGGAACAAGGAGATATACCTTTAACAGTAAACTATCGAATAGCTTATGCACTAACAAATAGTTCATTAAGTATACAATATAAAAACTTAGACAGATTATATACGGAAAAATTATTTAATAAAACAAGTACTTTAATACAAGAAGATAAGATACAAAGAGAATTTTTAAGAAATCATAGTCAAAGATTCAAACAAATAAAACTAGGAAATATAATCGGTGAGTCAAGCAATTCGATGATACCTAGAATAAATACAGAAATAGAAACACCAGTTAGAAGAACTAATTTGTACAAAGAAAACCAATTAGATAAATTAAAGGATCAAGTTAAAGAATTAAGTTCAGTAGTAACAAACCTTAATAATAGGATATAAAAATGGAAAACACAAATAAAAGAGGTCCTTATAGAAAACGAAAGGAAAGAAAATCAACCAATGAAGAAATAATAGAAATGATAGAAGAATTAAGAAAATTCAGAAAACATATAAAAGAAAAATTTTCAATAAGTTCATATAGAACTAGAATAATAGAAGATGTGCAATCATCTTTAGATTGTTTAGAAAAGGTAAAAAGAAAATATATAGTAACTCAAGAAGAAGAAAATAATAAGTTGAAACAAGAATTGGAAAAATTAAATAAAAAGGTAAAAGTGTTAGAAGAAAAAATAGAAAACAATTCCGCATATAGTATAGATGAATTAATACTTAATCTAGAAAGCATGTCCGAAACGGCTAATTAAGTAATAAATCATATTAAAGAACATTAAAGATAAAGTGGAAAGCATTGAATATAAAGTTAAGTAATAAATAACGAATTAAATAACGTATTAAATACCGTTATCTTTCGTCGTTAAAAATAAACGGAAATCAACTATTCGGTTTTCGGTTTAAACCGAATGAACACCCCTACTATGTGGGATCAACCCAGGCCACCAATGCCCCAATTTTCGCTATATGGGGCTGTCAAATCAACGATCATTGACTTATTATATCATTGAGCTCGTATTTTAATATCTACTAGCCAAATGGCACAACTAAGCTGAAAAAATTATCTGCATAATAACTATATTTAATTTACTTAATCCGATAATTAAGACTCCAATGAGTCAACTAATGCATCATCGACGGATATGTACAAGGATAATTAATTATGGATTAATTATGTAGAGAAATATATAATTGGTGATTATATTAAACTAATTGTTAGTTGAGGGTTTATATTGTAAATCTTGATTAACTTGTTGGACAAATTTGACCTACTTATAAATATAAGGGTTAGGGATTAAGTTTAGGTTAATCAACACAATAACCTAAAACCCTCACAAACTCTCTCCTCCCTCCCTCTTGTGTTTTTCGTCCGAACTCCACACAAACCCCAAAACCGGAATTCGGTTTTGGGCTAGTCGAATCACACACATACGTGTGTTTAATTCCTAGTTCAGTTCGCCCGTTGTTACTAAGTTGTAGTAAAGATAACGTATAAACAAAGAAATAAACAACTAGCGGTTTATATCCACAAGATGACTAGTATTGGTACGAACGCGTTGGCACCTCCAACTAAGAAACGAAAGATAGTTCATACCGAGCAATTCACTGTAAGTTATTTCTTTCATCTTGTTAATTCGTTTGATTGATTTAATACAAGTATTTGGATCCGCGGTAATGGGTTTAATGTTTTTAATTATTTTCCGCATATTATTGCTTAATATTTAATTAAAATTAACCGTAAAAACCCATCAGTGGTATCAGAGCCGCTTATACTTGTTTAAATCATCAAAGATACATGATTTGTTATATTTTGATCCGTATAAAATTATGAGAATTTAATTTTGTGGTTTATTAAAAATCGATTTATATGTATGTGTATGTGTGTTTCGATTTTTGTTGATAACTATTATTATTGTAATTGTTTGTATTATAAGAAACCTGATCTTGATTGATAGGGTTATGTGAACCCTAGTTAAGTCGATTGGGTTTATGGTTTTGGTGATACTCACCTTGGCCGAATCCAACTCAACCCCTATTGGGATTTCAGTTGTTGATTCGCTAAGAAGGTTTTAGAGTATAGTCTCAAAACTCGTTATTACAATAATTGTTAGTTATAATTAATTGAAAATAAATGTTATTTTAATTTAATTAAATGGATCAAAATACAGTCATGTATATTTGAAAGTTAGTGTCGTTAAAGTTAAAAGTTAAAGATTAAACCTTTTGGCACACTTGTTATTTAATTTATTATATGGGAATGAGTTTGCATTTATTGCATGTTATATGCAAACCGATTCCTATAATTGCCAAAAGTTAGAATCTTGCCCATGTGACATGTTTGTGGTACATAGCCGAGCCAACGACCAAATATTGCATGTTGTGTGTTGTATGTAATGTTGTAGTTGTTTATTGTTTTATGGTATGAGGAGGCCTGCGTGCCAATTTACAACCTCTTTTTGATTATGTAATTTTTAGTTTTAAAATAGATAGGTTAGACTAGTTTATTTTAAATTAAATGTAATCAAAAGACAAACAAGCGGAGCAATTTTGGAGCATATGGAGCACGGAGCTTATTTGGATGGAAACATCAAGTGGGAGCTTTTGGACTTCATCAAAGCCAGAATTGTGTCATGTTTGTCCCATAGGAAATGACCGTTTAATTCGTGTTGGCTCACGAATTAAACAATTAGTTCTGGTTGGCTATGTTACCGGTTTTATGTTTTATTTATTATTATATAAATGTGTGGTTGTGGTATGTTTAAATATTAAACAAATGACACGAACATAAAACCATTGTTTTAACATTGTTAAAACATAAATTTTAAAATAGTTATTTGATAATGTTTTAAAATGTTTTAAATAAAGACGTATTATAAATCAACATGATTTATATATAAAGCGTATATATATTTTTAAAAGGTAAAAGATATGTTTTAAAAATTGGTTATTTAAAACTAAAAAATATTGGGAACACGATTTAATTGAAACGTGAAAGAACCCTATAAAATTAAACCTAAAGCGTCCTCCATAAAGGGACATTCATACCGACCCCAACTCCATATCCTTTGCCGCCTCCGCGGGTGGGTATGGTTACACTTGGGTTAGGGTGAAGTGTGAGAACCGCGATATCCACTTGAGAAGATGGCCGGATCTCCACAGTTTCGATATGGTACGGTTTATTGGTGATTCGAGTTGAGAACTTCGCCCAAGACGCGTGATGAGGTTAAACATGCCCGGCTCAACCGGAACCTCATAAAGTCTAGGAGTTGTAGGAATACAATTGATGAACACGTCATTGACCTAAAAGCTATTGCTATGTCATTGCAGCCTTCGTTGAGGGCATACATAGTGGAATGTCGGGTCCTAGGCTAATAAGTCAAATTTAGGGTTGTTTGATTTATTAGAAATAATCAATACTGCATTATGAATTTGTTTTATTTTCTGTAGATGTCAATTAACAACACAAAACAAATATTTCTCCCTGGTAATCTTCATGAGCGTTACAATGCATATTGTGATCTCAAGGCGCTTAGGATGGAGAAAGGGCAGTTGGTGAACGATTATTGGACGAACGTTGAAGTTGTCTTGAATCGTTTAAATGAGCTTCACTATGAAATCCCAACGGATTGTATTTGCTAAAGTTGCTTGAGTCATTAAGTGAGGACTTTAAATCCTTTTGCTTGATGTATGACATTAATGACGAATCAACTATATCAAAATTCTATAAGGATTTGTTTGCTTATAAGACGCAAAATGAGTTCAACATGGTATTCAAAGGCTTGAACTTTGAAGATGATGATTTTGATGACTTGCCTAGCATTCCCTGCCCCACATGTGGGAATGAAGATTTATGAGATTGTGTGCTTGATTTGGAGGATATTGAAATGGATGATAATTTTGATTCTGGTATGTTTATGATTGATTGTCTTATGACTTCTTTTGATTCTTGGGTATTAGATACTGCATGTGGTAATCACATCTGCAATAACTTGCAGGGTTTTGAAAGAAGTAGGAAACTGGGACAAGGCGAGTTAAGTTTGCGCGTCGGTGACGGAACATATAACACCCTTCAAGTTTTCAAACCATTTTTTTAACATATCGGAAGCGCATTATTAATAAATACATCTTAGATTGCATACAATACACAACCAAAATGGCAATCCACAATTACATGGTTAAAATCCAAATACCATAACATTTACAAACATTTAAGATAAGTGTTATTTAGTCCAAAACAAGTGTTAAACCATTAACATGGTTTATATAACTAGAGTGAGTCGTCAAACATCCCTTAATCCCATACTTCTTGCAACCCACAACAAAGCTTAACCTGCAAGAAGTGATGAGGAGGGATTAGCAGAAAGCTAAGTGAATAGATCTCTAACCATCAATCTAAACATAGCTTAAGAATTGTCTACAGCAAAGCACAGTAAACAAACAAATCAAAGAGGATCGGTGGTCCTTGGGGTATCTTCATGCCACGGTGGCCCCCCAAGTAACACTTACAACCAACTGAAGGCCAAACAGTGGTTTAACCGATAGTTTGTATAACACCCCTCGTTCTATATAAGAATATTATATTATTTAATTCGGAAGCATGTATTTAAAACCGATTCTATTACTATACATAGTATATAATCATCTACATACTTAATACATAACTATCAAGTCATTAAAACCACATTTGCGGTGGTACTCAAAACGGGGTATTATAGAATTCTAAACAAGGTTTATTACAAAACCATATCAGAGTGAGTATAATATCAAACATTCCATGTATCAAAGCATCCTTTCCTGCTACCCACATTCTTAACAAAACCTGCAGGAAGTAAATGAGGGATTAACACAAAGCTAAGTGAATAGATTTATCACACGCAATTCAACTTAGCTTAACTATGAGTTTACACCAAATAATCGTAAACACACATATTTCAATGAGGATCGGTGGCTCTTGGAATATCATAATACCAGGGGATTTCCCAAAAACACTTATCGTACATATTCGTATGGCCATAACAGACGAGACCGATAGCTACTGGTTATTATAATCAAACACAGGTTCTAAACACACAACAAATGAAGCAAGTCCCTGTGTAATTCACACAATAACCAATAGCCCAACTACACGTTGACCTCAATAACACTGATACACATTGATCCACATATCACGTATATTAAATCAATAATTAAGACTAAACAGTCTAACAACCACATCTACGTTCATTTGTTGCAATCAATAGTCACAACTAAATCAAAAGGTGAGTTTCTAAATCCACTCACCGATACCTTTGTCTTCACAAACTCAGAATCCAGATGTCACTTAGTCTTTGGAGGATCTGAGAATCAACAATAAAATATAAGTTAGTAATCTGGATCTTTAATACATAACTTATATTAATCCATAACATTAGGAATTTAGCACACGTGACATCAAAATTACAAGTTCTAAATCATGTATTAATACAAGTTTATCAATGTTACCACATGTAGCAATCAATTAACATTGAAATCAATCAAGCAAAGGTGAAGTGCTGGACTGGCTAATTAACCCGCCGGCCGGGGTCTAAGACCCGCCGGTTTCACCACATAAGCCGCCGGCTCACACTACCTAGCCGCCGGTTACAACAGTTTTTGAGACATCAGAACTAAGTCAAGTTTTAAAGCCTATTTTAGCCGCCTGATTGGCCACACAGCAGCTGGATTTGGGCTTAAACCCGCCGGCTTGGGTCTTGACCCGCCGGCTACCCAGTGCCCACAACAAAGCCGCCGGCTTCCATAGGGAAGCAGCCGGCTTGTTCTTCAGATACAGCAGCAGCAGCAATATTTGAACAAAACTCTGCACGAACCAATATCCCCAAAATATTATTTTCCTCAACCAAACCAACTTATTACTCATTATAACATCAAAGGGACTTTCAAGGTGAACTTATATCAACAATTAACTTCAAATAGCACAAGAATTCATCCTTCTATCATCAATTTATTCAAAACCTAACTAGGTTATTACTTACATTCACAATCACACTTCAATAACAAAAACACTACAATTTAAGTTAACAATCAGTTCATTATCATCATGTAGTATTGTTAATCATCATGAATATCACAAAGAATCAACAAATTTCATTATTTCTCTATAAACCTAGTTAATATACACATAAAGGCAAAACACTTACCAATTGAAGGACATCAAGATGATACTAATGATTTCTCAATTACTAACAATTTCACAGCCCCAATTCAACTAATCTTAATGATGATTTCAATTTGTTAGTTTGGATGTTTTGTGAGGTGTTAAGAGTTTTCAATTGAACTCTTTCAAGTGAGGGAAATGATAAAACAAAAAGGGGTGGTCGGCCCTTTCTTAAACCGACCCTATTATGCGGGTATTTTATACCCGTCCTGAATCTATTGTTTGGATCCTAAACATCAATTGCGAGAAACTTATTTTATTTTACCGTCGACCATAGTAAATTAAAACAAGAGACAATTTACTATCCACAATAAGTCCTGGGACTTATTTATCTAAGTTTCGCAAATAAACATAAGATTAAGTATTTCCTAAAACAATTAAATAATCAATTTAAATAAGGAATTACCAGACAACTGGAGAGGATGTTACAAATCTCCCCTCCTTAAAGAGATTTCGTCCCCGAAATCTCATCACGATCAAACCATCCAGGATATCTGGATTTCATAGACTCCTTGGTCTCTCAAGTCAGGTTTGAACCTAAACTATGTCTCCACTTTACTAAGACCATAGGTATTTGTTTCTTTCTAAGTTTAGTAAGTTTTCGATCAAGAAGCTCTACCGGTTCTTCAATTAACTTCTGATTCTGATCAACCTTTAAATCTTGTAACGGAAGTATCTGAGACTGATCCTCCACATTACACTTTCTCAAGTAACAAACATTGAACGTGTCATGAATACCAGCAAGTTCTGAAGGAAGATCCAATGTAACAGACTGATCATTAACAACTTTGCGAATTTTAAATGGACCAATATATCTAGGAGCTAGTTTCCCTCGTTTTCCAAACCGGATAACTCCTTTCCAATGCGAAACTTTCAAGTAAACTAATTCGCCTTCAACAAAAGTAACAGGTCGACATTTTAGATCAGCATATTGTTTCTGTCTGTCACGTGCAGCTTTCAACTTTCCACGTGCAATTGCCACTTTATCAGCTGTCATCTGAACAATGTCTGGACCCGCGAATTATTTTTCACCAGTCTCTAACCAACATGTGGGCGTTCTACAACGACGTCCATATAACATCTCATAAGGAGACATACCAATACTAGAATGATAGGAATTATTATACGCAAATTCCACTAATGGCAGGTGAGAATCCCAAGAACCGCCATACTCAATAACACAAGCCCGAAGCATATCCTCGAGTGTCTGAATTGTCCTCTTAGATTGGCCATCAGTTTGAGGATGATATGCTGTACTGAGATTCACACGTGTACCCAACTCTTGCTGTAAGCTTTGCTAGAAATGAGAAATAAACCGAGAATCCCTATCCGATACTATAGACAACGGAATACCATGACGGGAAACAATCTCATTAACATACAACTGAGCAAGCTTACTAAGAGATGCAATTTCACTTATAGCGAGAAAGTGTGCACTTTTGGTCAACCGATCAACAATAACCCAAATCATGTCATTTCCTCGAGATGTACGTGGAAGTTTAGTCACAAAATCCATAGTTAAGTGTTTCCACTTCCACTCTGGAATTTTTAACTGTTTCAGTGACCCATATGGCTTCTGGTGTTCAGCTTTGACCTGAGCAGAAAAATTGTAACACCCCCAAATTTGGTAGTTTGCGGAAGCACGACTTTGGGTGTTACTAATCAAATATCAAAGCACACAAGATATAGCAAACGACTCTATATGTGTCGTTTTAACAAAATACATTAATATAAGAAATGTTTACAACATTTGAAGCTGTACATAGCTCGTGTTCGATTTAAATGAGAGATTTCAGTACATAAGTACTTGTACAAAATATACTAATGCAAGAAAATCTCTAATATCTGCATGCTGACTAGAGCTACAGTATCCCTGATGGCAGTCCAACCTACTGCTGTGTACCTGTGAAACATGCTAAAATGGGTCAGCTAAAGCTGGTGAGCTCACAGGTTTGAAATCAGATAATATCGTATGAACCGCAAGATTTAAGTAGTAATTTGCAATCAGCAAATAAGTAATAGTGTATACAGCCATGAGCACATAGTCTGAGCTTAACTCGAGGGTCGGGTCTGATGACACGTAAAAAGTCATGTTTTTATGTGCCATTATCTCACCATTTTAGCCCAATTATTAATGAAAACACTTAAATATGAACTTAAACGTCACATTTCATCATAAGGGCTAAAATATAGACGATGTTTCAAGAATCAGCAAAAACAACCTAAAAATGAGTAAAACAGAGCACAAACGATCATTGAATCTTCCGTTCACGCATTTAAGCACAATTTAAGCTATACTTGGAATTATCACCTCTAACTTATGTCATTTTCTTCGTTAGGAAATCACGAAACCCTGAGCGCGAGAATCACTCAAAACGGATAAACGACGAAGAAGTTACGCCCGAACGAAGAAACGAAGAACCGAAGAATCAGGATACGGGAGAGCTAGACCGTATACGGCCAAACCAGACCGTATACGGCCTAGCCTGGACCGTATACGGCCTAGCTAGACCGTATACGGCCTAGCACAGCCGTATACGGCTTGTGTTCTCCCTTATTCACCCTACGTTCTCCCGTATACGCTCCAGTTCTCCCGTATATGCCCTAGCTCAACCGTATCATGCGTTTAGGCGATTAAAATCTGATTTTTATTCGGGTTTGCGATACGGTTGTGCGTTTGAAGTTTTGGATACGGTCTACGGATACGGTTGTTCGAGTTCTATATATAGAGGCTTCATTTCTTCATTTTCAACAAACACACATCCAACAAACACACATCCATCAATCCATCCAAGAATCACTCCAACAATCACTCTTTTACGTTTTTAATTTCTTAGTTTAGTTAGTAGATTTCTCTCTCTAGCACTACTCTTAGGAGTTAGAGGAGAAATATTAGGATATAATTAGTCGTAGATTAGCGGCTAGTTAGAAGGGGCAATATTGTAATATCGCTTGGCGCGTCTAGAAGTTCTGCTCGTGTAACGTTCAAGTTGTATTCAGCTACGCTCTTATTACGATTATATCTATCCTTTATCTATTTTATTATGATGATTGTTATTACTGTTGTCATGCTAGATTTAGGATTGGTTGCCATGATTAGCGAGTAGTGATATTGCGTGTTTGCTATGATGTAGTTAGTCGTAAATTGGTTGGAATGATGCTATGAAAATTAGTGCTTTGATTTATTTTCTATTTATGATTTTAAACCTATCAAACTAATCGCCTTTCGACCAGTAAACGTGATTATGGCCTTAATGATGGGACGTCGCGAACCCCATCAAAGGTACTTAGTTATCTGTGTCAAACATGAACATGGTCTGATTTGTTAATCGTGTAAATATCGCTTTCTAAATGAACGCTAAGTACATCGTCATCGTGGAAATACTGCTTTCTAATCTGAACGCAAAGTACACTGTGATTATGGAAATATGGTTTTCTAACTGAACACCAAGTACACTAGAGCCGTGGAAATAATGTTTTCTATTCTGAACGCAAAGTACACTGTACCCGTGGAAATATGGTTTTCTAACTGAACGTGAATATTACACTGTTGACAAGTTAGGGATTTATTGGGACTTAAAAGTAAGGGCTGGTTTATATCATAGATGGATAATATTATGCTTAAATACAAACTTAGTTAAGTAGTCTGGGTTAGCCTTTGTGAAGCAATGTAAGGTACCGTAAGTTGGTTGAGTACTCTGTATAGCGTCGACAACACCTCCGGTGTAGTTAATACGTGGAAGCCGAGGAAAAACCGCAGTTACTAAGCCTTGTGGAATAACGGTAACTCTGTGCTCAGCAGAGCTGGTACCGACTTGGTCCTTGGTTCATCAATGGAAACACTTTCAGTGGAGTACAGTGTAGTAATCACGGAAAGAGTCGTTGTTATCGGTCTATGTGAATCACCGAGTCATCACTCAACACCCAGACTCACCAAACCATTGATAGAAAGTAATCAAGCACATTCTATAAACTTGGTCTTAAATGCTTTGTTTAGATTAGGTATTATTGTGGGGTTAAGAAAGGTCGGACATCGAGTTGGTTTGTCGCCTTATTCATGCACCCAGGGTTTCATCCCAGATAAGGGTCACTATACCTTCACTGGTTAGTGTTGTGGGCTGGATAAACTACTCCGATCAGAATCAGGATAGCCTATAGTCGCTCAGTGACATACTGATCGAGAACTCTATCAGTAGGGGGCTAGTGCTTACTCCACAGATACCTGAAATAAATAAAATACAAACCTTTAGAACACGTTTTCATACATCATACATCATTCCAATCAATAAGGCTACCGAAATCATAGCAAACACCCTCTCTAGATTATCTGCTATCTACATTTATTTTATTTACTTTTATTTTAGTTTTCTGCCTAAGTATAAAAAACCAAAAACAAACCACCAATCAAATCTTTTAAAACCTGCTAGATCGATAAGTACGCATGTTTCGTCCACGATCCACAATACACTGACTCAGAAAACGACCCTAGGTCATCTTTGCTGCTATACACCAATAGTAACTAGGTATACTTAGGCCCCGCAAATATAAATTTTAAAACCCTCTGATCGCCGCTCTAAACGAGAGGTCCACAACGACGCGAGTAAAATCGCGACCGACCATTCGGGCGGCATCAAGCTTTTTGGCGCCGCTGCCGGGGAGTTAGCCGTAAGATCTGAAGACGTTCCAGACTAATTTTTCTTTCTAGTATCCCGTAGTTTAGTTTAGTTTAGTTTTCATTTTTCCTTGTTCCATTCGAAAATTCCTTCCCACAACACACAACGATATTTGACCCGATCATCCGGATTCGAATCTCTCACTTTCGTACCCGATCCTGAGACGATCATCCGAACGATCCGCAAGGAGAAACGCTTCCGCAACCGACAACCGATGGCTGCACGTGTCACGCTTGCCGACAGCACCAAACCATCAAATGAAGGTCGAGGTGGACCCATCAGCTATCCGGTCATCGACGGCGCGTCCTTCGAGCTTAAACATCATATCGTTCAGCTTATCAAGGAATTCTGCCAATTCCATGGTTTACCCTATGACGATCCTAACGCCCACATCAACCGATTCATTCAGACTACCAACTCGTACAAGCAGAACGGGGTTGATCAGGATATAGTCCGTCTATACCTATTCCCCTATTCGCTCACTCACCACGCTTTGACTTGGTTTGAGGGATTAGATACCGGCTCTATCACCTCCTGGACAGATATGGCTAGAAAATTCCTTACTAAGTACTTTCCTCCGGCTAAGCAAACCAAGTACAAGAATGACATTATGAACTTCCACCAAGCTCATGATGAGTCTATCTACACAGCATGGGAGAGATACAAGAGTCTGTTGAACAAATGCCCTAACCACCTTATAGAGAAAACCAGCCAGCTGTGCACGTTTTACAACGGTCTCGCTCCAAACCATCGCACTACCCTTGACGCCGCTGCTCAGGGCAACTTCATGCAACTCACCGATGAGGAAGCTTGGAACTTGATCGAGAATATGACGATGCACCATCACGACTGGAACTCTGGTGAGCATTCCTCATCATCAGCACCGATTGCTGCACCCAATCCATTCCAAACCGAAGCTATCAAGTCTCTGACAGAGAAGATCGAGCACCTAACGAAGCAGATCGGCGAAATGAAGAAACCATCCCAGCAAGCCCATCAAGTTCAGGCATGCCAGAACTGTGCCAACCTCCCAACAAAAAGTTATCAGGTTGAGTACGAGGATCCTGCTGACGGAATGGTTTACTACGCTCAATTTCCAGCTCGCCAACAAAATCCACCTGGCTTCGCTCGAACCTCTCCGCCTAGGACTAGAGGCACCCAATACCCACCTAGGAACCAACCACCCTTTCAGCCCAACTACCAACCTAGGTACCCTTCTTACCAACAACAACCCCAACTTACCTATAACCAACCACTATCATTGACTGCACCCGACGCAGCTCAATCAACCGAACCCTCTAAAACCATAGTGCCCATTACTAGTACGGATGATACCCTCACTAAGTTCATCCAAGGCCAGCACAAAATTAACCAAAAGACTAGCGCTAGGCAGGACCAAACCGACCTATTCATTAGGAACCAACTGGCCGTTCTCAAAAATCTTGAGACCCAGATAGGACAGCTAGCCCAACGTCTTGACTCTAGGCCCCAGGGTAATCTCCCTAGTAACACGGTACAGAACCCACACGTAGAAGAGGCCAAACAGATGAGTACTACAGACAAGAAGGTGGCACCGAGCCAACCTCCCACTCCTTCTCCGGTGAAGGAAGATACTCCTGTCCCGCCGACAGTTGAGTCCCCGTCTGTCCCTACACCACAAAGGGAAGTACGCATTCCGTTTCCCGGCCGTCTTAAGAAAGCCTATAAGGCTAACGACTTCCGTCTCGATGGAAAGTTCGTGGACACCGTGTCCCGAACCCCTTCCAGTTCAAAATACATCCTGAAACTATTGTCGACCAAGGATAAGGTACCCGAAGTACCCAATGTCCCACTGAACGCGGAATGTTCAGCTCTTATAAAGAACTCTATCCCTGAGAAATTAGGAGATACTGGACGCTTCACCCTTCCCTGTTCGATCTATCACTCGGGCATGATACACTCTCTAGCCGACCTAGGAGCCAGTATCAACCTGATGCCCTATTCACTTTACACTAGATTGGAATTAGGACCCCTTAAACCGACCAAAATGAGTGTCCAGCTAGCTGACCAATCCATTAGACACCCTAAGGGAATAGCTGAGAACATCATGGTTCAAGTTGATAAGTTCCTATTTCCCACAGACTTTGTAGTGATGGACATTCAGGAGGATGTCCATATCCCTATCATCTTAGGTAGACCATTCTTGAACACCGCACGCACTATCATAGATGTTTATTCTCAGACTATCAGTCTTAGATCTCATGGAGAGACTATCACCTTCAAGATCGATCAAGCTGATCAGTCTATCACAGAGCATGCAGAGATATGTGCGATTTCGACAGGAAGAGTTACCACGGATGATGATTCTGAACCAGACACCCCTATGTCTGACGAGCCCATCACGATTACTTCCGACACTGAGGAAAAAGAGATAGAAGAGGAGACTGAGGAAGAAGAAGAGGAGATAGAAGAAGAAGAGGAAGAGCCAGAGGAAGCTACACCGCCACACATTCCTGAGACACACCATCCGACTGCAGAGATCATGCAGATAGACTATGCTTTGAACTTCATCCCTCTGCCGGAGAGCGACCCAAAGGAACCTTCGATTGACCACTCCTTGGATGATGAGTCTCTACTTAAGCCACATATACCTCCTCGAGGGATTCCACCCCTTGACTCATCCGAGCCTCGATCACATTTTGAGCTTGGAGGTACATTTGGATCAAGCAATGATTCTGATTCCAAAGACGAGAGGGATATCGAGATGGACTCTTCCCAGCCGGTATCACAGATAACCGACGAGTCTCAGCCACTCACCGACGCTGTTGAGTTTCCAGACACTTCAGCAACCGAGAGTGATGAGGAAGATATCGTTCTCATTGATGTTCCGATCGATACCCGCTCCATTCGCCTTCACCACACTCCAATCATTCCCCCTCTAGTCATTATCCCTCCTCCTACTATAGAAAATACCGAAATCCCGATCGTGTCTGAACCAGAAGAAATGCTTAGTGCTATTGAAGAACACGGGGAGGATTTCTGAACTCTGATTGCGATTATACGAGATTCAACTATTGAATACACGCAACGTCAGAGGGATTTTATTGGGGACATTGAGACTGAATATGAGGTTTATCGTGCCAACTCCTACCTGAGTCCGCAACATCTAATTAGTCGCATCAACGCCTTCGCCAACGACCTCGCAGGAGAATCATCAGACAATGATGAGCCTTTCCCCGATGAAGAGGAATTCTATGAAACACAGAAGACCACGTATGGCCGGGTGTATCAAGCATTTATCAGGTCCGCATTTCCATATTCGCACCAACAGATGGAGTTTCTCCAAAATTTCAGACACAACATGGATTATGCTACTGGGAATCCTGAAAATGAAGTAGATGTTCAGCTAATGGCGGATCTCAAGGGACTTCTAGATTCTATGGCCGATAATGATCACATTGACGAGTCCTCACCACACAGGTTTTTCATCAGCTGCACTATCGAACATCACGCCCAGATAATCGTCGAAAAGTTAGAACACGTCAGTTCAGACGAAAGAGCACGAGCCATCCCTTCTTCTGTTCCAGAAGGTTTGACGGTTAACGTTGCAGATTTCGTCTCTGAACGACTTAACGACATTTTTGGTTCTATCCTATGGGAGCAGCCCAGACAGCTATTCCACAATGGGTTACGAGAGGTTTACAACTGGATGATTAACATCTTCCTGAAACCAGAGCTCACGTATACCAACCATCAGAAACAGCTGATCCAAGGCATATTCAGATCCATTGAAGAACTAGGACATGACATCAGCAATACCACTCATGAGGACATCCACCTACGCTTCTTCGGATTTATGGACACCCTGCGGACAGATCGACCGGTGCGTGAGACGCTTGAGCACGATGGAGCCACCCTTGTGGACACTAATGGACCAATCTCCAAGGCAGTCCAAGATGCTATAATGGATCTTTTATACTTGCAAAGGATTGCTGAGGAGCATTTCCATACCTATCCTCTTCATGTGGCAAGAATCCCGAACATCACAGAAGTCGTCGCACGACATTTTATGAGATTCTACCCACCGAACCCCAGGACACTTCCATTCCGCATCCCAAGTCCTGGGAGACCCTCTTCTGGCTGATCCAAGAGGAAAAGTTGAGCCCTCGACTCTAAATAGAAGCGCTTCTCGGGAGGCAACCCGTGCAATAAGTATCCTTAGTATTAGTATTAGTAGTATCAGTTTTTAAATTCCAAGAAGTGATATATCTCTGACTATTTTTCACACTTGGGTATATCAAAATGCTTTCAAAACACCACTTCAGCTTTTACCACCTAATCCAGGAAAATAGGAATTAAATTTTATCAAGCCATGTGTTTCGAGCATTTGAGGTACTTGCGTGCTACTTTCACGCATTATGCTCGAACTCGTTTAAAAACACATGACTTAAAACTCGTTTTGAATTAGCAAATATCTTTTCACATTCTGGATTTAGGCACTTTCAGTAAAAAGCTATAACAAGAAGTCGGTAAAAATATACCCAACGTGTTCACACCTACGAGATATCTTCACAAGAGAGTGAAAGAAGTGTTAAAGATGGAGGACGAAGCTGCTAATTGTAAACTGCGCACGCCAAAGCCGAAAGATCTACATGGAGCCGCCGCTAAAGAAGAATTCCTGTCAGGATCTCCTCTTCAGCGCATCTTCCAGAATTCCATCCTTCCACCTTCGCTTCGATAGGGGAGTTCTCTCGTTCTCACTCTCGTTTTTGATATGATTGTTAGCTTTAAATTCTCATTAAAGTAGTCTATGCCATATCCCCAGCTTATCACTAAGTGTGGGATTCCAGCCCAAAACAAACACTTGAGTAACATTTTCCGATATGTTCAAACTCTAAGTGTGGAATTTTTCTCAAATCCCAACTCAAGAGAACATTAGGGACAATGTTCCTCTAAGTGTGGGATAGCGGTATAGAATACCTTAGGTTTGCTTGTTTGATTCTTGTTTCCAAAAGCAAACTCGGAAAATGTTCCTCAATTTGTTTAAAAAAAACTCACTTTTGCTAAAAATTTTCAAAATTTTTGAGTTAAAATGTCTTAAGAAGGAGCATTTTCATATATGAGTAGGGTATTTTGGAAATTAAGAGTAAATAAGATAGGAATTTCTTAGGTCTAAAATGATAATCTAAAAGGGGCATCGCATGGCTAGGCACAAACAAACCCAAAAACTTGCAGTGAGGTATCTTGAGCCAATATAAGCATTCATCTTTATTGCTTCGCTATTCGTTTGTTTGAGTGTGCCGATGCATGCATCTGGAATTAGAACTTGCTCCTGGTATGCACTTCGAGACCACATTGGTAGAGTACCGTACGCGGTATAGGTGCAATTAGATGACCTTGACATTCCTTAGGATTTAACCCATTTTTATCATATCTTTTCAAGCCCAAAACCCTTCCAACACTCATCTTTAGTGTTGATGATCCGCTTAGATAACCCTGTTGAGCCTTAACCTTTTCGTTTCTTTCAAAACCCTTTAAATCTTAACCCACTTATTCCACACCCACCAAAAATCTTATCTTAGAAATTTTAAACTTGTGGAAAATGTCATTTAAATGTCCTTTTTGCTTTCACTCCAAATCACAAATACTAGTGTTTACTCAAATTCTCTCGCGTGCGTTCCCTTGATAAATCAAAAGTTGAGAATTTATGGTGTGAAAAATTGACACCAAGTAAATGCAAAGTCATCAAAAGGATGAAAAAGATGAAAGAAAGAAAAGGATTTCAAAAGGGCAAAAGAAAGAAACAAAATAAAATCCCTAGAAAAGCCCAAAAATAGAAACAAAAGAAAAAAAAAAGAAAGAAAAGAAAATAGAATAAAGCTAAGTGCTTCGAATCTCTCGAAAATCCCCGCTCTTATAAAAAAAACATAAATTCCCTCGTGTATTTTCAAAGATAGAAGTCAAAATAGCTATCTTCTTCCCGTACTGTTATCCGTTTCCGTTTTCATTAAAAAGGTTGTTTAAATAATGTTTTTCAAAAGTTTAGAAGTCCTAAGATAAGCAAACCCTTTACAACAAATAAAAAATTCCCACTTATCCATACCCCGTAACCCTCACTTGCCATTACAACCCACTCTGAATGTCCTGGGATAACTAGCACCGTCCTCACCTAAGTGGTGGAGATATGATTCTCGAGCAAGCCTATGACGATGGATGTTGCATGACTGGCTATGAGCGATTTCGTTTGATTAGATTGATAGGTAACCCGAAACACTTTTTGAGTGAATTGAGTGACCACCTTGTGAGATCGCCTAGTCATGTATATTCCAAGATCGCGAGAATTGAAAGCATGCCTAAGAGAATCATTTTATGCCTCTGAAAGGAATACCTTACTTTCTCTTATTTCCAGGATATGTTACTTGTATATGGAGATGTTTGTTTTTGATATATTTTGACTCACCCCAAAAATAAACTCGTGTTTTCAAAATGTTTTTCCTAAAAGCAAGTGAGAATTTTGAGTTTTGCTTGAGGACAAGCAAAGTCTAAGTGTGGGATATTTGATGACACGCAAAAAGTCATGTTTTTATGTGCCATTATCTCACCATTTTAGCCCAATTATTAATGAAAACACTTAAATATGAACTTAAATGTCACATTTCATCATAAGGGCTAAAATATAGACGATGTTTCAAGAATCAGCAAAAACAACCTAAAAATGAGTAAAACAGAGCACAAACGATCATTGAATCTTCCGTTCATGCATTTAAGCACAATTTAAGCTATACTTGGAATTATGACCTCTAAATTATGTCATTTTCTTCGTTAGGAAATTACGAAACCGTGAGCGCGAGAATCACTCAAAACGGATAAACGACGAAGAAGTTACGCCCGAACGAAGAAACGAAGAACCGAAGAATCAGGATACGGGAGAGCTAGACCGTATACGGCCAAACCAGACCGTATACGGCCTAGCCTGGACCATATACGGCCTAGCTAGACCGTATACGGCCTAGCACAGCCGTATACGGCTTGTGTTCTCCCGTATTCACCCTACGTTCTCCCGTATACGCTCCAGTTCTCCCGTATTTGCCCTAGCTCAACCGTATCGTGCGTTTAGGCGATTAAAATCTGATTTTTATTCGGGTTTGCGATACGGTTGTGCGTTTGAAGTTTTGGATACGGTCTACGGATACTGTTGTGCGAGTTCTATATATAGAGGCTTCATTTCTTCATTTTCAACAAACACACATCCAACAAACACACATCCATCAATCCATCCAAGAATCACTCCAACAATCACTCTTTTACGTTTTTAATTTCTTAGTTTAGTTAGTAGATTTCTCTCTCTAGCACTACTCTTAGGAGTTAGAGGAGAAATATTAGGATATAATTAGTTGTAGATTAGCGGCTAGTTAGAAGGGGCAATATTGTAATATCGCTTGGCGCGTACTAGAAGTTCTGCTCGTGTAACGTTCAAGTTGTATTCAGCTACGCTCTTATTACGGTTATATCTATCCTTTATCTATTTCATTATGATGATTGTTATTACTGTTGTCATGCTAGATTTAGGATTGGTTGCCATGATTAGCGAGTAGTGATATTGCGTGTTTGCTATGATGTAGTTAGTCGTAAATTGGTTGGAATGATGCTATGAAAATTAGTGCTTTGATTTATTTTCTATTTATGATTTTAAACCTATCAAACTAATCGCCTTTCGACCAGTAAACGTGATTACGGCCTTAATGATGGGACGTCGCGAACCCCATCAAAGGTACTTAGTTATCTGTGTCAAACATGAACATGGTCTGATTTGTTAATCGTGTAAATATCGCTTTCTAAATGAACGCTAAGTACATCGTCATCGTGGAAATACTGCTTTCTAATCTGAACGCAAAGTACACTGTGATTATGGAAATATGGTTTTCTAACTGAACACCAAGTACACTGGAGCCGTGGAAATAATGTTTTCTATTCTGAACGCAAAGTACACTGTACCCGTGGAAATATGGTTTTCTAACTGAACGTGAATATTACACTGTTGACAAGTTAGGGATTTATTGGGACTTAAAAGTAAGGGCTGGTTTATATCATAGATGGATAATATTATGCTTAAATACAAACTTAGCTAAGTAGTCTGGGTTAGCCTTTGTGAAGCAATGTAAGGTACCGTAAGTCAGTTGAGTACTCTGTATAGCGTCGACAACACCTCCGGTGTAGTTAATACGTGGAAGCCGAGGAAAAACCGCAGTTACTAAGCCTTGTGGAATAACGGTAACTCTGTGCTCAGCAGAGCTGGTACCGACTTGGTCCTTGGTTCATCAATGGAAACACTTTCAGTGGAGTACAGTGTAGTAATCACGGAAAGAGTCGTTGTTATCGGTCTATGTGAATCACCGAGTCATCACTCAACACCCAGACTCACCAAACCATTGATAGAAAGTAATCAAGCACATTCTATAAACTTGGTCTTAAATGCTTTGTTTAGATTAGGTATTATTGTGGGGTTAAGAAAGGTTGGACATCGAGTTGGTTTGTCGCCTTATTCATGCACCCAGGGTTTCATCCCAGATAAGGGTCACTATACCTTCACCGGTTAGTGTTGTGGGCTGGATAAACTACTCCGATCAGAATCAGGATAGCCTAGTCGCTCAGTGACATACTAATCGAGAACTCTATCAGTAGGGGGCTAGTGCTTACTCCACAGATACCTGAAATAAATAAAATACAAACCTTTAGAACACGTTTTCATACATCATACATCATTCCAATCAATAAGGCTACCGAAATCATAGCAAACACCCTCTCTAGATTATCTGCTATCTACATTTATTTTATTTACTTTTATTTTAGTTTTTGGCCTAAGTATAAAAAACCAAAAACAAACCACCAATCAGATCTTTTAAAACCTGCTAGATTGATAAGTACGCATGTTTCGTCCACGATCCACAATACACTGACTCAGAAAACGACCCTAGGTCATCCTTGCTGCTATACACCAATAGTAACTAGGTATACTTAGGCCCCGCAAATATAAATTTTAAAACCCTCTGATAGCCGCTCTAAACGAGAGGTCCACAACGACGCGAGTAAAATCGCGACCGACCGTTCGGGCGGCATCAGGGTCCCATATAGAGAATTCCGAGCGAGGTGCCTCCACGAGTGCCTAATCCACACTCGTCTGAACAATTATTAGTACGTCCGTTTACCCAGTTAGTGCATGCTAACCCGGATGAGGAGGGTCAATCCTATATGGTACCATATACTAATAATCACGCTACAACGTATTACCAAACTATGCTGACGGAGGACTTTGAAATGATTAGTGGAAAACAACTCATGTAGTATATTGTAAAGTTTGTACTTGTGTTCACATGTTAAAATAAGCATTGAATCACACCCCTGAGTGAAAAGCGATAAAAAGAGGGGCTATGAGACTCACCTGAGTCTTGAGCGTTTGGTCAATAAACGTACGGTGCTTAATCAAGCAATGAGATGTCCGCAGACAGATAACCTAAGGGTGTCCACGACACGCGATGGTTATTAATATGAGTCGGTATCTCAAAGGACTACCTTTGTAGTTGTTATGCAACTATATATGTCCAAATTACTACGATTTGGTTGATTATTAGATTTGTGTTTTGAAAACGTGTACGGCCCGTTGGTGACAGATTTATGGTATTAATCTCAACATTATTATCTTGTTTTTCTAAGTATTTTGCTTGTATTATATATATATACCAATGTATTCCCGAAGTCGTGTAGTTGAAAGTTTAAAGTTTTACTAGTCCAACACTTAGTGAAAAATCTGAGTTTTCTGTGTTTTGCGACACAAAAGTTTGTCATGCGACACAAGGGTTGTGTCGCATAGGGATGCGACACAAGAGCTTAGCGACACAAGGGTTGTGTCGCATAAGCTTTCGATGCTAAATCAATAGCGACATAAGGGTTGTGTCGTATTTGGTTTACGACACACGGTGCGACATAATGGTACGACACAAAATATGACACAACATGGTTTATGCGACACAACATGCGACACAAGCGTTGTGTCGCAAAGATGAACACCAGCCCAGAAAGTTTCGGCTGTCGAGATTTTTCAACCCAAAACCCAAATCAAACACATTTTTAGGCTATAAAACCTTGTTATCTTCCTAGTATTGGACATATATAAGTTATATAAACTATCATAACACAAAAACAAGTAGTAATTTGATAGATCTAGGAGTTTTTGTAAAAATTCTTACAATTGCAAATCGGGAGAGATGTAGTCCGAAAATGATGATAGTGCTTTTGTTAATCTTGTTCCCCTTGTAGTGTGATTCCGAAAATGTGAGTTTTGTTATCGGTTTTTGCGAAATCCAAAAATTTGGTGGTGATGGGTTTGAGAGTGTTTAAGGGTGTGTGTGTGTGATGTGACTCAAATAGTCATGTTTTTAAGGGCAATATTCCGCACTTTTTGGACGTAACTTTAGTGAAAACATTCCAAAATGATCATTATTTACTAAAATTCACTAAAGTGGACTAAATATAGGCATTGCTGCAAAAATCACCTAAAACGTCCAAATAACAAGCAAATCAGGGCGAATAAACGTGCACAAAATCCTCCGGCCTCATTTACCTTGTATAGATCACATTCTAACTTCATCATATGATAAAACAGGTAAAATCGAGACGGGAAAATCAAGAATCATGCAAATCGGATAAAGAACGGAGAAGACTGAGCGGTATCAGACCCTATAAAGTCATTTCGGCTATGCTTGAGCTATACACATCCAATTTCAGTGAAGTTGGCATCATTAGAAGCGTAACAGAATTACGAAGACATAGGCGAAAGAATCAGGTCAAACGGACGTATAACGAAGGAGATACGCGCGTTTTAAGCAACGAACGAAATCAGACGGACACCGTATACGGCCTTGGCAACCGTATACGGCCTACCTAAGACCGTATACGGCCTCATACACACCGTATACGGCCCCACCAAGGCCGTATATGGCCCCCCTGCCCCCGTATCGTGCTTCGTTTGCTTGTACGTGATGTTTCACGAGTTGTACGACTGATTTTTGAGCTTTGCCTATAAATAGGGGGTCACCCCTCCTCGTTCTACACACCTTAACACATTCACACACTCTCACATTTCTCTCATTTTCATTTCTCTCATTTTCTTTCACTTTCTCTCTCTAACTTTCTCTCTCTAGCACTACTCTTAGGAGTTAGAGGAGAAAGGTTAGGGTTGAGCTTACGGTTCGAGTCTAGAGGAAGTTTTAGCTTGGTAATCTTGTTGTAACGAGTTTTTCAAGTTCAGACTATTTGTAATCCTCAGTATTACGCTGCTATATTCCCGGTGATATCTAAACTTTACTTACTGTTATAATGCTTGTGCTTTATGTTATTTCAGTTTGTATTCTGCATATCGCCATGTTTATAGAGTAGTTTAATATTGTGATTGTTGAAATGTAGATATTAGGAGTAGGGATGATGTTAAATTAATGTTTCATTTATACGATTGGAAATTGTTATGCTGTGTATCTGGTTGAGCTTATCCTGAATATAGATCTAGTCTCTCATCACCCTTTCCAGACTTTCACGTGACTGTTGCCCTAGGATAGGATCTGATCAACCCTAATACTATGAATATACAGTTATCTCCAGTTACGGTATGAAACTATGAACTTTCCTTTAAAAGGCACGGTACTTCGTATAGCATTGGAAACACCTCGTGTGGAGTACAAATACGTGGAAGCTAAGGAAATGCCATGGATTGTTTCATCGTGAATTACCTAGAAGTGATCCTTCTAGAACTGTGGTCTACGAATCAAAGCTGTGGAAATGCTTGTTGCACTGTACATCGTTAGTACACCTAAGATCTGGAACACTGTGGAAATGCTTAAATGCCCAGTACACCGTCAGTACATCTAGGGTTTGGAACACTGTGGAAATGCCTAATTGCCCTGTACACCGTGATTATTCCTAGGGATGAACGCCTGACTGTAAAGGAGGGTCTATATTTATGATGGTTAAGAATGTGCTTCAATAGAAACAATACAGGGTAGTGTCAATCATATACCTAGACATGCAAAACCCTAATCACACCAATAGTTTAACATACACAGGATACAATCAGTATTTGCTATAATAAAAGTAAATAGACGATTAGGTGTTAAGAAAGATCAGTAAATACAATTGCGGTCTGTTGCCTTATGCCTGATCCCTAGAACATTTAGGGTGACTTTGTCTTAGTTAAACAAAGGCTCAGGAGGGTTTGAAAACAGCCTGATCTGATCAGAATCATGATAACCTAGGATTCCAGTGACATATGTTTCTAGGATTTCACCTGAACGTAGGGTCCTAGTGTTTACATCGAAAGTTTGTTTTGTTGGGTCAAAATTGTTTTAGGTCTGAGTTGAAGTCTTGATGAGAAGACAGAGTACAAGTGATTAAAACTGTTTGTTTTGAAGGTTAAAACTGTCTTTACAAAGTTACAACTGATAGAAGAAAACTGAAGAGAAGACAAGTGTTACAACTGATTGAAGATAGATTACAACTGATAGTTATATGTCTGTAAGTAGTTAAAACTGCTTATGTATTTGTAACTGTTAGTTATATATGAAACAGTTAACACTGATTATATATTTGTACTTAGTTTTTGTTACAATTGAAGCAGTTACCACTGAATGTGTAACAGTTACAACTGTTTACTTCAGAATGGTAGTTACAACTGTTTATGATTTTGTGATAAGTATGAGTCGGTTATGGAAGTTAGTTTATTCCATATTAGTAGGAGATTGTATAGGACTCTATGTGTTATAAATAGAGATCCTTTAGACCTAGATAGGTTAACGTATTACGCAGCTTCAAGGTTTTCTGTAACCCTAATACATCAAGTGTATTCGTCTTATATCATTAATAAGATTGAAGCTTTCGATATATTATTGTGTTCATCATATTAATTGATATTCGTTGATCTTCTTAATATTATTGAGTGTGATTCCGCAACTTCTCAATAATATATTCAAGGCTTATTACATACGATTGTTTATTAAGTTAAACAGGGACTAACAAAGTGGTATCAGAGCTTGTGAAGCTTTGAAGACATGAAGATCTGGGATTATTAGTATTAGTATTTGAGTTTTAGTTCAGATATTAAGTTTTGATTTCAATGGCGACTGAAGGTAATGAAGGAATTCAAGCTACAAAGATTCCAATGCTTAAACCTGATGAGTTTGACCTATGGAAGGTCAGAATCAGACAATATATGCTTCTCACGGATTATCAGATGTGGGAAGTTGTTGTTAATGGTATTCCAGTAACGCTTGATGGTGATGGAGTAAAGCAGCCAAGAGCACCACCAACATCTGAAGCAGAGAGGAAAATCAGATCTACTGAGTACAAGGCGCTTAGTACTCTGTTGCTATCCATTCCGAATGAGCATCAGAGCAGATTTGATTCTTGTGAAGATCCCAAGGTACTAATGGAGGCGATTGAGAAGAGGTTTGGTGGTAATGATAACACCAAAAAGAATAAAAGATCTTTGTTAAAGCAACAATTTGAAAATTTTAGCCATGTGAAAACTGAAACTCTAACACAAACCTTTGATAGGTTTACTAAATTAGTTGGAGAATTGGAAAATCACAAGGTTAAGATTAACAAAGAAGATCTTAACAGAAAGTTCTTAAGATCATTAGGTGATGAATGGACAATCTATACTGTTGGATTGAGGCAGAGTTCAGACATTGAAGTTAAGGAATTAGAAGATATATACAATGATCTGAGGAACTTTGAGTCTGAGGTGGAAAGTAAGAAGCAAGCAACTGGGTATAGTCATAATGCTGCTTTTATGTCTATGGCTGGAACAAAGGTAGAATCAAGTCAAATGGGTTTTACTTATGTTTCAGGAGGAGCAGGATCATCATCAAATAGTTCTAATGATCAGATATTAGAATCTTTCTTTGCAAGTAATGTGAATTCTTCACTTACTAATGAAGATCTGGAACAATTTGATGGTGATGATTTAGAGGAGATGGACATTAAGTGGCAAATTGCATTGACTACTCAGAGAGCAAAAAGGTTCATGCAGAGGACTGGTAGAAACAACTTTGCATACAAGAGGAATGATGCAAATTGGTTTGATAAGAGCAAGATTGAGTGTTTCAACTGTCACAAGATGGGACACTTTGCTAGAGAATGCAGAAACCCTAGGCAAGAGCAGAATGGTAATGGTCAGAGAGCTGGAAACAATGGAACTCAAACCAGAAACATTCCAATTCAGGGTGCTTCAGCAAATGCATTGGTGTCAATGGATGGATGTGGATGGGACTGGAGTGATCAAGAAGAACATGTAGTGAAGAATCAATGTCTCGTGGCCATTGCAGAATCTGACAAAAAGTCAGAAGTTCCTACTGAGGTACAAAATAAACTATGTTCTGCTGTTTGTAAACAAACTGTTAAACATTACAGGGATCATAATATAAAAGTGTGTGAGGAACTAAAACAATGGGAAATCAAAAGTAAACATACCATAGCAGTCATTGAAAATCTGGAAAATCAAATAAAGGCATATGAAGTCAATGCAACACAGTTTAAATATGACATTGAATATGCTAGGTGGGAGAGAGACACTCTTAAAGATAAAGTCGAGTTGTTATCTAAGAAACTTACTGAGGTCACATGTGAAAGAGATAGCATAAGACTTGATGTAAATAAATTAGAATATGCTTCTAAGAGTGTCAATAAACTTATTGATTCACAGATCCATGATAAAATTAAGACTGGATTAGGGTACAATAATGTACCTCCACCTTATAATCACACCTACTTTCCTCCTAAAAGTGAAATTGATATCAATTCACTTAAAAGAGTAATGACAGATGAGGTTAAAAAGGCTGATCCAATTAAAATTTTATCAGATAATGAGCTGTTTGTAGAAGGTGAGATTAGTGATTGGACTGAGGAAGATGATCAGAGTGATAGGACATCTGATAGTGAGAAGAGTGTGAAATCTGAATCATCTAAGTCTGAGTCAACATGTGAGAATGTGAGGAGAGTAATTACTGATCTAGTTTCTAATCTTAAAACTGATAAACTAGAAGAGGGTAAGAAAATGTTTAAGGAAAAGGCAAAACTGGACTTAGAGAATGTGAGCATGAATACTAACAAATCTAAACATGGGTTAGGATATGTTAGTAATACAGTTAATTCAGTTACTAAACCTGTTGTTAAATCTGTTGTGAATAACTGTGTAAATTGTAAATGTAAAGCAAGTACTTCTTCTTCACAGAATTTTCAAAATCAAAAACCCAGAGGTAATCAAAGAAATTGGAATCAAATGGTTTCACAAAAATTGGGCAATAATGTTACTGTGATTAAAGAAATGTCTTGCTTTATATGTGGAAAAATGGGTCATCTTCAATATGACTGCTATCATAATCCTGAGAATGTTCAAAGGATTAGAAAACAGTCATGGACAAAAGCAAATATGATTAACAAACAAAATTTTCAATCAAATCAAATCAAAATTTTCAATCAAAAGTTAATCGTACTGCCAGAGTTCAGAAGATAAACTCAAAGGCTAACATGTTAAGCACTGCTATAGGTAAATCTACTGCAGCAGTAATAACAAAATTAGCCAAAAGTTTAAAGACTAAAACAGTGGTAAACAAATACAAAAACAGTGTTAACAAAATTAACACTGACTCTTCAATTGGTAAAACAGTTAAAACTGTTAAGCCAAAGAACACTGTTAAGTCTAAAATAAGTTGGATTTTGACACCTATTAAGACTGATAAATTAGCAGATCCAAATTCCAACAGTGCATCACAATCAATAATCTTCAAGAAAGTTGAATATGTGAATGCACATGGGAAACCCAAAGCCAAATTGGTTTGGGTTCCCAAGAGAAATTAATTCTCTTTTTTGACTGTTTGTGCAGGGCAAGCCAAAAAGCTTATGGCACATCGATAGTGGTTGCTCAAGGCACATGACTGGAGACAAAGGAAAGCTACAGAATTTCAAGTCTTTTGATGGAGGATATGTAGCTTTTGGAAGCAATCCAAAAGGAGGAAGAATCACAGGGAAAGGAACAGTTCAGAGTGAAAAGCTAAGTTTTGATAATGTTTATTTTGTGGAACAACTGAGGTATAATTTACTAAGTGTGAGTCAAATCACAGATAAAAAGAACCCAGTTCATTTTACTGACACTGAATGCCTTATCTTATCCAAGGAATTCAAAATACCTGAAAACATGATTTTAATGAGAATTCCAAGGCAAGATAATGTATATAAGTGTGACTTAGTAAATATGACACCTCAACCTGATTTAAACTGCCTTATTTCTAAAGCAAGTGTGAATGAATCTGAATTGTGGCATAGGAGGATGTGTCACATGAATTTCAAAACCATTAATAAACTTGTCAAAAACAAGCTTGTTAGAGGTTTGCCTGAAAAGGTCTATTCATGTGATGATCATTGTGTTTCTTGTCAAAAGGGAAAGCAACACAAATCTTTATTTAAGTCCAAATCTGTGAACACAAATAGCACGCCCTTACACTTATTGCATATGGACTTATTTGGACCAACCAGTATAAGTAGTATGGGGAAAAAGTCTTACTGCCTTGTGATTATTGATGATTACACTAGATTTACATGGGTTTTCTTTCTTAGGACAAAGGATGAGACAGGTGAAATACTTAGATCATTTATAACTAAGATGGAAAATCAATTGGATAAAAGAGTAAAGATCATCAGAAGTGATAATGGAACAGAATTTAAAAATCATGAGATGGATAAATTCTGTGAAGTTAAAGGTATTAAGAGAGAATTTAGTGCACCTAGAACTCCTCAACAAAATGGAGTAGCTGAAAGGAGGAATAGGACACTGATTGAGGCTGCTAGAACCATGCTATCTGATGCAAAGCTACCTATGTCCTTTTGGGCAGAGGCAGTTAGCACAGCTTGCTATGTTCAGAATAGAGTATTAGTTGTTAAGCCTCATAACAAGACACCATATGAACTGTTATTTAAGAGAAAGCCTTTGGTTAGTTTCTTAAAATCTTTTGGGTGTCCTTTTACTATCTTAAATACCAAAGATCACTTAGGTAAGTTTCAAAGTAAGGCAGATGAGGGGATATTTGTTGGTTACTCTATTCAAAGTAAATCTTATAGAGCATTCAATCAAAGAACCAGGATCATAGAAGAATCAATGCACATCACTTTTAATGAAAACACTGTTAATCCTGAAGGAAAAGGTCCTGAATCACTGTTTGATATTGATGCACTTAATACTGCTTTTAGATATACAAATGTGGATACTAGTGCAGGTACAAGTGCATGTACAAATACAGGAACAGGTGATGGAGAAGGTAGATCAGACTCAGGAATATCAGTTGGAATGAAGAAGGATTCATTGGAATACATATTATTTCCAATTTGGTCTCCTGAACCCCCAGAAGTGTTTGAAACTGATCAACCAAAGACATCACAGAATTTGGAAACAGGAAAATCAGATGAAACATCATTTTCTCATGTTGATGATTCTGATAGACCTGTTATGGAAGACAGTACAGAAGACAGTGATATGAGTCCAGTCCAGAAGAATACAAAGGCAGGTGTGGATGTTGATCAAACACCAACAAAGCATTTTGACTCGGAGCAGGAACAATTGAATTATCTACATTTGATGAGCTCTACTTTTGTGTCAAAGAGAATTGCAAGAGAAGTGTCAAGTAGTGAGTCTGGACAAGAAGGAAATTTTACCAACTTGGAGGTGGGGATTCAAGAAACAGCAGCATCTAAATACATTACTCATAAAGATCATCCACTTGAGAATGTAATAGGAGATATTGAATCTGCTGTTAAAACAAGAAATCAAAGTCAGGTGTTTGAAGCTTCAGCAAATGAGGATGAAGTAAATCTTGATACAGAAGCTGTTAATACTTCTTTATTTGCCTGTTTTCTGTCTCAAACAGAACCAAAGAAGATTACTGAAGCTTTGAGAGATCCTAGTTGGATTGAAGCTATGCAAGAGGAGTTGCTTCAGTTTAAGATTCAAGAAGTCTGGACATTGGTTGATTTGCCTAAAGGGAAGAGGGCAATTGGTACTAAATGGATTTTCAAAAACAAGAAGGATGAAAGAGGTATAGTGATCAAAAACAAGGCTAGATTGGTTGCACAGGGGTATTCACAAGAAGAGGGGATTGATTATGATGAGGTTTTTGCACCTGTTGCAAGAATAGAGGCAATTAGATTGTTTTTGGCTTATGCTTCATTCAAGGGATTCATTGTGTATCAGATGGATGTTAAGAGTGCTTTTCTGTATGGCACTATACAGGAAGAGGTTTATGTATGTCAAGCTTGAAAAAGCTCTTTATGGATTACACCAAGCACCTAGAGCTTGGTATGATACTTTTTCAGATTATCTGTTGCAGAATGGATTCAAAAGGGGTGCAATAGAGAAAACTTTGTTTACTAAAAGAATTAAGAATGATATACTACTGGTTCAAGTCTATGTAGATGATATCATTTTTGGTTCAACAAAGGATAGTCTTTGCAAGGAGTTTGAATCATTGATGCATGAAAAGTTCAAGATGAGTTCCATGGGAGAATTAACATTTTTCTTGGGGTTGCAAGTGAAGCAACAGAAAGAAGGAATCTTTATTCATCAAAGTAAGTATGTTAATGATATACTGGATCGGTTTGGGTACAAAGATGCTAAAGTTGCAAGCACACCAGTTGAGACAAACAAGAAATTACATGCAGATCTTGAGGGGGAGAGTGTGGATGAACATCTTTACAGATCAATGATCGGGTCTCTTATGTATCTCACTTCATCAAGACCTGACATCATGTTTGCAGTGTGCTTATGTGCAAGATTTCAAGCTAATCCAAAGCTGTCACATCTTCTTGCAGTCAAAAGAATATTTAGATATTTGAAGGGTCAACCAAAATTGGGCCTTTGGTATCCAAAGTTTACTTCTTTTGATCTGCTAGCTTATACAGATAGTGATTATGGAGGAGCTAATCTGGACAGGAAATCTACATCAGGAGGTTGTCAATTTTTGGGAGATAGATTGGTTTTATGGCAATGTAAAAAACAAACCACTGTATCTACATCTACAGCAGAGGCAGAATATGTAGCAGCTGCAAGTTGCTGTGCTCAAGTGCTATGGATTCAGAATCAGATGTTAGATTATGGTTTTACCTTTCTTAATACTCCTATTTTTATTGATAATAGTTCTGCAATCAGTATTATAAATAACCCAGTTAAACATTCTAAAACAAAGCACATTGAAATCAGATATCATTTCATTAGAGATTGTAATGAGAAAAGTCTTATTCAAATTTTGAAAGTTCATACTGATAATCAGTTTGCTGATCTGTTTACAAAAGCTTTTGATGTAGGCAGATTCACATTCTTGGTTACTAGTATTGGAATGATCAATTTGTCATAAGTTATTTTTCTTATTACTGCTCTCTGTGAATAATATCTACTGTGTTTTTCATTTGGGTTAATACTGATTTGTTAATTAAACACTGATTGTGTGTAATGTGTATCGTTATCACTGTTTACTACTTTTAGTATAAACAGTGGTAATAATCATTTCACCACTGTTAGTGTATAGTTAACACTGTATTCTTGTATTTTTGTTTGCATTAACACTGCAGGTTATATTGCTATGCTTTGGAGTTTAACTGCTTGTGGAGTTTACTTTCGGTAAAAAAAATAATAAATAAAAATAAAAAATAAATAAAATAAAATCAACCACTGCTTTGTTTATATGGTTTTGCTAGATCTGAAGTACTACTTGTATTAAGTTAGCACTGCCTTGGTCGGTTGGTACTGCTTGTACAAGTGAGCACTGCTAGCTTTATTATGTAAATGATGCATTTGAGAAACCAAGTGTTGATTACCACTGATGGTTATTTTCACAATTATTACTGAACGTGTTATTTTTCTTAATTAACACTGTTTTAGTTATAATTGGGGATTTGGTCAAATTAGGGTTTACAACTGATTTAATTTCAGTACTTAACTCTCAACACTTAGGGTTTTTCATTACGCTCTCAAAATTACTCATACAAACCACTGCACTAAGTCTCATCGATTCTCGATTATGTAAAATCATCTTCGATTCTCTTCGATTACTTGATTTCTTATCATGGCATCGACTTCATCTACTGTTCAACTACCGATTGGAAAAGATCATAATATGATCGCATTCTTGATGAAACCTGCTGAGGCAAACGAGTATGTGGAAATCATTGATTTCCTTCGTGCTTCACATATTCGTCATGCTCTCACTGTGGCACCCAGGATATCTCACGGTCATATCAACAATTTCTGGGTGAATGCATCAATAGAAGAGGAACAGGGGATTAAACGAATCGTTTCAGAAGTTATGGATACACGTGTTGTAGTTACATAAGCTACTGTTAGAGCTTCATTACAACTAGATGATGAGGCAGGTATCACTTCTTTAGATGATACTGTTATGTATGATACTTTACGATTGATGGGTTATGAGGGTTCTTTTGATGTTTTTACTTTTCAGAAAACCTTATTTTCTCATCAGTGGAGGTTTTTAATACATACAATTTTACACTGCTTGTCATCTAAGAGATCATCTTTTGAGCAGTTTGGAAGCAATATTGCTTATGCAATAGCTTGTCTTGCAACTGGTCAAAGGTTTAATTTTTCAAATCTGATATTTTCTGGTATGCTTAGAAACATTGAGCAGTCAAAGATTAAATTTTTGATGTATCCACGTTTTGTGCAGTTGTTCTTAAATGAACAAATTCCTAATTTAACTGCACTTGAGAAAGTTATTGGTATTGTCTCTTTTAAACCAAAAGTTTTTGTAAATATGAAGAGAGATACTAAATTTTCTGGGAAGGTTACAGCATTATTTTCTACAATGCTTCCTGCACCTTCCACCACAACATCAGTAATACCAACTGAAGCTGAACCGGCTACTGAGAGAATGGTTCCACCCACCACTTCTCAACCCACAGTAGTTGGGGGTAATAAAAGAAAACAAGGGACCACAACAGCTAAATCTACTAAATCCAAAAAGGCTAGAAAACAGGCATCTGAGGCTGCTGCTGCTCAGGTGTCTCAGTCAAATGATTCATCACAGCAGATGATCAATGAGGAGGAGGCTGATCATTCTGAGAGGGCTGCTTCTACTGCTTCTAGCCCACTGGCAGAGCAGGACAGAAGTAACATTAATAAGACCCCATCAGAGGCAACACATGGAAATGATTCTACACCTATAGATGATCCTAGTGGTCCCAGTACCAAGAACCAAGGGGACTTTGATGATCATGCTAGGCATGAGTCAGACTTTGATGATGTCAATGATTCACCAAAGGATTCACATCCTGAAGGTGTTGAGGCTAGAACTAACTTGGAATTGACGAAAATGGTTGATTATGTATGGGCTGAATTTGTAAAGGAGAGGAAGAAGAATAAAGCTAAGGATGGAATTATCACTCAGTTGCAGAGCAGAGTGAAGCAGTTAGAAAGGATTGTTATTAAATGTTTGAAGGAAGGGAGGAAGTATGTGGTTCATGATACTTCTGAACCTGAGGATACTTATAAATTTCCACAAAATGCTTTCAAAAAGGGGGAGAAGGTCTGGACAAACTTGGGTGATAAGATGAATAAGGAGGATAAGGTTGTGTCTGATGATGACAAGGTTGATGAAGAAATTGAAATGGAACAACCAGTGGATGATGAGTTTGTGCATACACCTTCAACACCACCAACGGAGCCAGAAATAAATGAGTCAGTGTATGAGACAGTGGAAACAGAGATGAATGACCCAGTGGCAGATGATAATATATCTGAACATACTGAGGTTATTGGGTCAGTGGAGCAAACTGCATAGGTTAATATGGGTGAAAAGACTGAGGAGTTACAAATTGATGGTGATGATGGTGATGAGGTTAATAAACCTGAGATAGCAGTGGAAAAAGAAGAAGAAAAGACTGATGCTCAAACTGATGCTCAACAAGTTGAAAAGACTAGGAAAAAGAGCATTCCAGTTAAAACTGCTAAGATGACAGGAACAGGAAAGAAGGTTGAAACTCCAAAGAAGACATCTACACAACAACCATCTTTGCCTGGATTTCAGATTAGAGAACCTGTTGCTGCTCCTGTTCAACAGAAGAAAGATTTGCCAAAGATTGATCCAAAAGATAAGGGCAAGGGAAAACTGGTAGAAGAACCAAAGAAGAAAAAGCAAAAACCAGTGCCACCAGAAGTAACTGCTCATGATACTGAATATGCACAAAGGTTACAGGCTGAGCTAAATGCAGAGGATTTGATTGATGTTGAGATTGAGGAAGGAAAGTTTGTAAAAATGACAAAAGAGCAAGTGGCAGAATGGGATGAATATTTGCTGAAAGAGCAGAGACATGATGATATTGAATATCTTGTTGATCAGATTAAGAAAAAGAAAGCAGAAGAAGCAAGAAAGAAAAAGGCAGCAAAACCACCAACAAAAGCTCAGATGAAGAAGAACTTAATTGCAAAGCTGAAAGGTGGGTATATTCCTTTGAATGCATTGAAACAGATGAGTTTAGAGAGATTGCAGGAGTTATGGGATAAAGATGATATGAATCCTGATGTGATTGAGAAGAAAGAAAAAGAAAAGAAAGAAGCTGAAAAGAAAAAGAAGGAAGTTGAAAAAGAAAGAAAAAAGGCTGAAAAAGAAAGGAAATTGAAGGAAAAAGAAGAAAAAGAAAAAAGAGAAAAGATAGAAGCTGAGAAGAGGAAGAAAGATGAAATTGAAAGAAAGAAAAGAGAGTTAGATGAAATTCCTGATAGAGAAAGGAATGTTGATGAATTGAATGAGTTTATTCTGTTACAACCAATGGAATCTGAGGTAATTAATGTTGAATTACCTGGTATCATTGATTGGTCTATTGAGCAATTTGTCAATCCTGTTAAGATTCACAAGATTAAAATTGAAAGAGCAGATGGAAATATATCTTGGTGGAGATCTTTTAGGGATTTGATAAAGAGGATTAGTAGGACTGATTTGGTGAGAATGTATGAGATTGGGATGGAAAAGGATTTAGATTTGAAAAGGTTTGATAATCTGGTTGAGAAAGTTACATGGCATTGGATTAAGGCTATATTTGAGCCAGAAGAGTTTCCATTTCAATTTGCTACTTTCAGTAAGGTCAGAAATTGGATATATCATGCCAAACCTGGAGTACATCAGATCGTTATGGATGATGCAGTATTTATGTGGTTATTGACAGATAGATTTTATGATATAAATCTGAGATTTTTTGTAAGTCCCCTAGTTTTAGGATCAATAACTTCGTTATCTGTAGTATTAAGGTGCGGAATCCCTCAATACGGTGTTATTTTACTAACAACGAATATGTTCGTATTGCGTTTTAACTAGACTTAGCTTTAAACAACGAATCGTCAAAGCCTAGCCTTAGGTTATGTTTTTCTCTGGTTTGTTGAATTCGCAGCAATTGAAATCAGAATGCAAAAGTTATGTTTTTCACCGATTGAAAAACATTATATATGTCCAGCTCGTCTCGACTCGCAAGGGCCTGCGAGTTCGGTCCAACTCGCAGCCCAAGCCCAACTCGGAACTCGGCTCGCCAGACTTCCACGAATTCAGTTCTCATCTCAGCTCGTTAATCTCGCGACCTGAGAACTCGACTCGCACAGAATGTATTTATTTCGTATTTAATAATTCGTCTAACTTAACACAATAATATGTTTAACGAATATTACTAACAAAACAAATATTTATTTACAAATCTAAACCAATATACAAACGTAATAATAATTACACTAGTCCTATATCAAGCTAGATCTGTTGTCACAATCTATGTCTCAACAGACTCCCCCTTGACAATAGCTCTAGCGTCTTTATCTTCACGCTGTCTTTGGTCTTCATTTGTAAATCTTACTTCCTGCAAAAATTTTAAGCTTGATGCATGTTTTAACCATCCTATGATAATCTCGTGCTAAATCACCCCAACCAACAGTAGATATGATCTTGTTCTTGTATAACATAATCAAATCTTCCTTTGATAAATTCATCAAATGTCTGTGATCATATACACGAAGAATTTCTTTTTCGCCATTAGGATAATCATCATCAGCTTCAATCATAAAGGCTTCTCCTGTTCCAGCATCTACCCCCCAATATTTCAATTTTCCCAAAATATTCTGAGGCATAGTCTTCATTGGTATTTGCTTAATGCATTTGACCGCTGGATAAACCTTCTTCCTTCTTCTTCTTCCAGTTCTCTGACTAAGTTCGTTTAGCTTTATCATTTTTCCTTTCCTTGGCTTAATCTTCGAAAACTTCATAGATAATCCTTCAGTCCTAATGATACGCTCAACATACTTAGCATAATCATCATCACTTGGATTTTTCATATCTAATCTAGCCAAGTCTCGAATCTCATATCGAGGCAATGAACTAAACACGGTAAGCTTCTTCTCAAAATATTGAACCCCGTCAAACCTTTTGATCGCGAAGAGCTTCAGGTCAGAGTCATAATACCATCCAATAATGCCAGTTTTAAGTACACGCTTTCCAGTAATATCAACTTCTTTCAAAATGCGTTGCTTATTTTCCTTTTTCTTTTTCAGCATTTCTTGGATAAACATAGGATTACCAACCATATGTTTGTATTTGTCCTCTATTTCTTCAACTTCAGTATCTGAATCTTCAGAAGCATTCTCAAAAGCTTCTAAATCAATAACTGATTCTCCTTGTTCATTTACAAAAACAAATTCAGTCGTTGATGGATTCACAACATGTTCATCTACATTTGCATCCAGATCAACACCTTCATCTATCACTGATTCAAATACTGCAGTCCAATCTTCAGGAAGTTTGAACTCTCCTTCTTCAATATCATAATCAATCTCTTCATCTATCTCATCCAGAATATCATCTTCCGAATCTGATAGATTAAGCATTTCCATTCCTAGAGAAAAACATAAATACAAATATATTAATAATTCAAATTCTTTATTGATTTCCCTGAACCAATCTAAGAATTTCTTTATTAATTCTTTTGTATATTTTAACCTAACATATAAACGCAATATAAATATAACTTATAAAATCTTTTATTGATTACCCTGAATCAATCTAAAATCTCTTAAGTCTACTTAACAAATATTAATTAATTTTAAATTCTAATGCATTGTGAATAATCACCAAACATTTAAATTTACTATTAATTACCTTATATAATTTCCAAGTGTTAATTGATCTCATTCATTATCAATTTAACCTTTAAATTATATATCATTTGTCTAGTTAATACGAATACATTTTTCTAATGCATTGTGAATAATCACCAAACATTTAAATTTACTATTAATTACCTTATATAATTTCCAAGTGTTAATTGATCTCATTCATTATCAATTTAACCTTTAAATTATATATCATTTGTCTAGTTAATACGAATACATTTTTAACTTGTTAATTACTTATAAACCTTACGGTCTTAAGTCTATAATCAAATCTAAAATGCATATGTTATTATAAAATTATGACCGCCGAAATTAATCGGAACACGCCGCTCGACTACTCAATAAGTCAGAAGTCTTTCGATCACTATTTTATCTTAACATAATTTTATAAACTTAAATTACCAAACATATTTTACTTAAAATAATAATAACCCTAAGCCAAATATATTTACACAATAATTAAGTTTACACTTGTTCACTACAAACTATTACAAATATTACAGTACTAAGATAATACTAAGCTATCTTACCAGCTTCAGTATCACCCGATACAGTCTTATCTGCACTTGTACCCACTCCAGAACCACTAGCACCAGCACCAGACTCCCCCTGAATAGTAGCTTGCTCACTAGTCTTTGAAGGACCAGTCTGCTCACCACTCGGTGCATTGGGATCATCGTCCTTGTCTTGATCTCTCTTTCTCTTCAACTCATTCTCTCTGCAAGACTCCAGATATACCAATATCTCCCCCTGAGCAGGCTGTCCTGAATGCGATCTCAAGACCAGACTCTCTAAAGAAGATAACTTCAGTCTCTGTACAGTGAAGTCCGCAAGTAACGTCTCATGAGTCTTCATCAACAGATTGTACGATTCACTCTGCTTGAGTATCTGTTGTGAAAGAAGAAGATTGCTCGACACCAGCTCTGGAATCTGAGAAGTAAGCTTCTCCAAATCCTTTACCCTCGACTCTAAGGATGTAATCCTTTCAGCATCAGTCGTTGGAGTAACAGGTATCGTTCTGGGTCCAGGCGGTGTAAGAGACTCAATATGCCAGTCTCTGGTAAGCGGTGTATGAGGTTGAGACAAAGCTTGCGTAAGCAAACTTGTCGCAAATCTAGCTGTTTTGTTCGTCGGAAAATTAGCTCCACGAACTAAATCAGCAACCTCATGCTGTAAAGTTAAACACAATTAAAATCAGTTATTGTTACAGATTACTCTGTCTCAAACTCTAATTAATTGCATAACACTCATAGTTATAGAATTTATATCTCATACTTGAAGCGGTAAAGACATCGATTCCGTAACCACCGGTGCAACCATCTCTACCTGTGGTGTATCCTGAGAAACTGTATACAGAATTAACTGTCTCAGTTCAACTCCTGATAAACAACAAGTTAAGATTATTTAACTTTAATTAATACTAACCTTCTCGAATAGTAAGCGTTCTCGGACGCTTCATCAAAGGAATCTCAACTTCCTCAGTACCTTCCTCCAGAATACTCTTACCCTTCCTCTTCTTTTCAGAAGCAGATGGAGGAGGAGAAGGTGTATTATCAGAATCTTCATCTGAAGCCGTCTCACCATCACGACCTCTAGATGATCTAACAGGATCCTAAATTTTAAATATATTAAACATTTATGATTAGCGTAAGCTCTATCATACAAGTTCTATATATTTAAGATTAATCAGATATAATACCTCAGTTGGTACAACAACTGATCTATCAAGCTGTATCTGCTCATCCTCAAGTAATATAACTTCTGGATGTGCAGCCTCAGCTTCAGCTTCCTGTTCGTATAATGATATTTATATTTTTAAAATCAGAAATAATATCCAATTTACTAAATATCTAATATCAGAATCATTATATAATAATATTATGCATCTATGATCAATAAAAACAATCTATCAACTAAGCATCTATATTATTACATAAGTAACAGATTACCTCAGGTGGTGCCAAGTAACTCTCAATGTCTTGAAGCAAAGGATTTGTCTCATCATCATTCTGCTCCAAAACTTCTTGCACAACCTGTGCAGCAACCTCTTGATTCACCTGCTGATCCACCTGACCAGCCTGAATAAGAACATCCTCAAGGAGCCCTTGTGGATCTTCAGGTTGAGCTTCCTCAGCTACAGGTGCAGGTACAACATCAGCAACAGCAGGAGCAACAACAGCAGCAGGAGCTACGTCCAACCACCCATGATTTGGCGGTGCAACGTAGTTCGGATCAACAATATATCCAAAAAGTGGTCTAATTTCCGGTTTCACCACTCCTTCCTTCCTAATCGTCTGCATAAACATGGCATTATAACCACGTTGATCAATGGTATTCACCGATAAAAACGGCTCAGGAATAACCAAGTTCGGTAGACGCGCACGTATGATAAGCATACAAAACCTCGGGTAGATCATAAATCTAGATCTAACAGAACCCGATATCTGTCTAGCTATCTCTCCAAAAATGTAATCACAAAAACTGTATGGTTTATTGTAAACCAGTGACAGTACAGCCGATAGAATCGCAGGGCTCAACTCATCAAAGCCACCTTTCTTTGCTGCGAAGACTATATTCATCACGTGCCAAAGAAACCTCCACTGACCAATGACCAGAGGCTTCTGGAACTGACGTCCACGCCTGTCTCCTGTATATCCCATACGTCCAATAGCACCCTCAATAAAGTCCATAGGATACTCAATATCCCCGTTCTCCTGTTCTACCGTACCTAGCTGCAAAATCTCACGAAGATTACCAGCTGAAAAGGTAACAGGTTGTCCACCAACTGTAGCTCGAATCTCTGGCGGAGTGACAGATTCGTCATAAACAATATCCGTCCAGAAATCGTTCAGTATAGTCTGTGAGATAGGAGGATTGGCCGTAATGGCATATCTAATCCTTGATCGTGCTAGAAAACGTAATATATCAGCAACCCTGTCAGCCCGTTTGGCCTCAAGGTTCAGATCAACCAGGATGTTGTGACCCTTATCAAATGCTCTAGCCATATCTGTAATAAATACAAACAACAGATATAATTTAATGCACGATAAAAAATATTTAAACTATTATGTATTATGAATCGAGATTCATCAAACATCTTAGTTTAAAATTGTAATTATATATAACTTGATACAAAAATAATCTCAAGTCGTATATAAAAATTTTACTTATAACTAAAAAGTCTTAAGTCTAATTTAAATCACGTTAGGTACTTGTTATTTTAATAAAAATCTCAAGTCGTTAACGTTAAAAATTATACCGCTAATGTGAAATTAGGACACGCCACTAATTTTCTTCTTAAATTAGTAGACTTTCGATATAATCATATAAGAATTAACACAAATCCATTTCATAAAAGTTATTACTTAAAAAGTCTTAACATTTATATCACTACTTTAAAAAATAAAATTTTTCTAAGTACTGGACTCGCATAAACTGGCCTAACGAGGTGAGGTCAACTCGTTTTGCTTATGAACTCGCTAAACTTATAAAGCAGCTATTGAAGTGAACTCGCTAATCTCATGGATTCGCTAGTCAACTCGCTGCGAGTTGATTCACAATGTCAACTCGTTTCATTCAATCAGGGAGTCGAGGTAAAATCTCAACTCGTTCGATGAACAGCCGTCGATAATTTTTAATTAAAATCGATTAATCTGTTGAATTTAACATGATCTATCAATTGATTTACGTTTATTAACATCCATTTAACATAAACCACAAGGATTTATGTCCAATAACATCGTAATCGACGCAAATCGTTTAGTTTTTAACCCGAAACCCTAAGTTTTATAAAAACTTCAATTTCTTGTTATTTACACGGTGAAATCCGTTGGTTTATACCTCAAAATGTTCGCAATATGAAGGTGTATAAAGTCCTCGGATTGAATAACTCGTTCCCGTAATCTAAGAATCGAAATCAAACGAAAACAATAAATCGCCTCGTTTCGCCTTGTTGACGGATTCGCAAGCTTTACTGAACTCGCGAAGTATGTGGGTTCGGTGGGTTGGTCTGACTCGTTTGACCACCTTTATACTTTACATTCGATTCGCGAGATTTGAAGCGGACTCGCAAGTCGAAGTCAACTCGCAGAAATAATTAAAAACGCGAATTTTAATTCTAAGTATAAATAAAAACCCGATATTTTCACAAGTCTAAATTATAATTAATTTTCACTTGTATTTGTCACGTTGTTCAACTCAAAAACATTCAGTATGATTTAATTCCGAAGGGTAAGCATAATTAACACAAAAATTAAAAACTAAAACAAAATTACATAATCATAGGTATCAAGTACCATTTTATTAAACACTTGAAACAAAATAAAATACATACACAAAATGAATAAGAATTTATCTGCTTAGGGATCATATTAGTAAGAATAAGCAATTCATGATATATTTAAAAAGTTTAAGCAGATTGGTAGTATACATACCTCATGAAATTCAAATAAATTACTATAAAATTACAACTAAATATATCATTTATACATTTATATTTATAAAACTATATCTTAGGTACCTTTATCCACATAGCATAATTAATAAATGCATTACGCACATAAAGTAAATATTTTAATTATAGATAGTTCAAGACGATTACCAGTATATGATCCACATAAACAAATTATACTCAATTTTCTAAGCAAACTCTTTATTGTTAGTATGAGAATTATCAAGTGCTTCCTATTATATGACATACTGAAGAATTCAAGTAAAACACATAACACTGCATCATTAAATTTTCAAGGTAGCGGTTACTAAATGATGTATCTTTTCGAAACATATAACATACACTTGAATTTTTACGGTTAGACAAATATCAAACATACTTTGAATATGCTATGTTATCTAAGTCTGTACGTAGTACAACAGAAGATTCCTTCTAGCATAATTCAAAATATATTTGAGAATATTAATTTAATTAAAGGTTTCAGTTCTGTACATAGTACAACATAGTTACCAGTAATTAAATTAATACCCATATTGCTACTATTTGTCACTTTAATTAAAATGCATGATAACAGTGTATGGTAATACCATCATTCAACATTTAAGACTTAATGTCATACATCATAGAATAGTTACACAAAATAATAAACAAGTAGTTAATTAAATTCTTAAGACTTAGAAAATTTCATATAATTTGCCTACCAGTACATCATATGATGAAGCCATCTAAAATTTTACTAAAAATAGACAAATTATAACTTGTGGATATAGGTGTATAATCAAATAAATATAAACACATACCTGATAGAACCGCTGTAGTTCTAAAGCAACTTTATTTGAACCTACTACCATATCATACTTAGGACTTAAGCTTTATTATTGTGAAGCTTATTCTCCTAATGTACTATCATTTCCCGTAGTTTTTGCAAATAAAAACTTAAATGAAGGCGATTCCCCTTAGGTAACAAGCAAATGAATGCCATACGCCTTTTTTTTTTTTTTTTTTTTTTTTTTTTTTTTTTTATATTTTTTTTTAATAATAAACACATAAATACTAACTATTACAAGAATACCCTTGGAAGACTAATCACTCTGGATTTCTCATTCCGTTTAGTTGAACCAACGTCTCAAATCTTGCTCTGTCGAACGCCTTTGTGTATAAGTCTGCTAAGTTATCCAATGATGGAACCTTAACTAACTTTATCAATTTCTTTTCAGCACAATCTCTAATAAAATGATGTCGAATATCAATATGCTTAGTTTTACTGTGCTTTACTGGATTATTGGTGATCGACATAGTAGATTCGTTATCAATCATCATAGGAGTATTGGTTATATTTAACCCGTAATCCCGCAGTTGCTGTTGAATCCAAAGAACTTGCGAGCAACAGCTGCCAGCTGCAACATACTCAGCTTCACATGTAGAAATGGCTACCGAGGTTTGCTTCTTGCACTGCCAGGATACTAATCTACCTCCTAAGAATTGACATCCTCCAGTCGTAGATTTCCTATTCTGATTGCATCCTCCATAATCCGAATCAGTATAAGCTACGAGATCTAAGTCTCCATCAATCGGATACCAAAGACCCAGCTTAGGTTTCCCTTTGAGGTAACGAAAGATTCGTTTAACAGCTTGCATGTGTGACTCTTTCGGATTAGCCTGATATCTTGCGCATAAACAAACAGCAAACATGATGTCAGGCCTAGAGGCTGTAAGATACATTAGTGATCCGATCATGGCTCTATAAAGAGTTGGATCCACATCGCTATCACTCGATGTATCTGGACCTAATCCATGATTGACTGGAATTGGAGTATTGTAGACCTTACTTTCATCCATCTTGAAACGTTCTAATAGCTCATATGTATATTTAGATTGATGAATAAAGAATCCATCCTTCTTTTGATCAACTTGTAATCCTAAGAAGAAATTCAACTCTCCCATTGCAGACATTTCAAACCTTTTTCTCATGACTTTCTCAAATTCTTGACACATCTTTTCATCAGACGATCCAAAGATAATGTCATCAACATACACTTGTACAAGAAGAAAGTCTTTCTTTTTCCACTTCACAAATAGTGTACTATCAATTGATCCTCTTGTAAATCCATTCTCAAGTAGATACGTTGATAGTGTTCCATACCATGCCCTAGGTGCTTGATGTAATCCATATAGAGCCTTATTCAAACGATATACTCTATCTGGATACTCAGGATTAGCAAACCCTGGCGGTTGTGAAACATACACCAATTCTTCCACTTTGCCATACAAAAAGGCACTCTTAACATCCAACTGATACACTTTTATACCATAATATGATGCGAATGCTAAGAATACTCTAATTGCTTCTAGCCTAGCAACTGGTGCAAACACTTCATTGTAATCAATACCTTCTTGTTGATTAAAACCTTGAACCACTAGACGAGCTTTATTGCGAGTAACGATACCTTTATCATCTCTCTTACACTTAAATACCCATCTAGTTCCAATTGGATATTCTCCCTTTGGTAGGTCAACCAACTCCCATACTTGTAATTTAGAGAACTGAGATAGTTCTTCTTGCATTGCTTCTACCCACGAGTTTTCTTTTAAAGCCATTTGAACATTTTTAGGCTCGACTTGTGAGATAAAGCATGAATATAGACATTGATTAGGAATCCCTGTCTCTTTCATTGCAGTATACAAGCTTTGGTATTCAGAATTCTCAGACGTATTAGTTCTGGATTGATGCCTAGTTTGAACCGGAGTATTAATATCACCGATGATGTTTTCAACTGGATGATTCTTACTCGTTCTAGTTGTAGTAACTGGTTCAACTGGTATCTCATCTTCCAAATTAGTACCAATTTCTTCCAATTCAGGTACATCTTCCGTACGTGCTGAAGATATTCTTAGATGTTTCAAAGGAGTAAGTATGTCATCAAACTTTGTATGAAGATCATCAAGATCTTCTGTTTCTAGAGACTTATCCTCTGAAGGTTTTTGTGACTCACTTGTGGAAGCTTTATCTGAGTCAACAGTAGTCTTGATTCCAGACTGCTTAACACTCGATGTTGAAGCGGGACCAATATTCTCATCTTCAAACACTAAATGTTCAGCTATCTCTGAATCACTGACATAGTCACTAATAGGAACTTTAAATGATGCAAAAAGATCAGAATAATCAAATTGCCAATCTAAGCCCTTATGAACATCCGGTGAATAGCTTGTAACCTCAATATTATAAACTACCTCCAAACGTCCTGTGACTTTATTAAAGACTCTCTTATTTGGCGAATTGGGCATATAACCTAGGAAAAATCCTTCGTCAGCCTTCTCACCAAATTTTGCTTGATGTCCAGTCTTTAATATGGTGCATGAAACTCCAAAGGGTTCAAACCCTTTTAAGTTAGGTTTCTTATTGTTCAAAAGCTCATAACAAGTCTTGTTATGTCTCTTAACCGTAAGAACTCTATTAAGAACATAACATGCTGTATTCACTGCTTCTGCCCAAAAGATGACCGGAAGCTTTGAATCAGCAAGCATTGTTCTAGCAGCTTCAATCAACGTTCTATTCTTCCTTTCAGCAATACCATTCTGTTGAGGTTCATAAGGTGCACTGAATTGATGTAATATCCCTTTGCTTAAGCAATAGATATTCAACGTTGAATTCTTAAACTCTGTTCCATTGTCACTACGAATACGCTTAACTCTCTTTTTATAGACATTCTCTACTAGATCAAAGAACTCAATTAGAATTCCAGGAGTCTCATCCTTTGATCCCAAAAAGAATACCCATGAGAATCTAGAATAGTCATCTGTGACAACCAAACAGTACCATTTGCCACCTAGACTTCTCTTGCTTATAGGGCCGAAGAGATCCATATGTAGCAATTCAAATGGCGAGGAGATAGAGTTTTCAGTCTTAGGTCTGTGTGGTTTCTTGTGCTGCTTTCCTTTCATGCAAGGAACACACTTATCCTCAGACTCGAAACGTTTTTGTGGTACACCTAGAACCAAACCATTTTTGGTTATATAATTCATCTTTCTCCAGTTTAGATGTGCCATTCTCCTATGCCATAACAGAGCATCTGTTTCCGAAGCCTTGGACAATAAACATGTAGACACCATTGAAGAGTTAGGAACACCCATGTTGATAGCATAGATGTCCTTCTTCCTTGGCGCCCTCATCAATATCCATTCATCAGGAATTTTAAAACCTGGCTTCAGGACTAAGGCCTCCTTTTCATTGAAATAAACTGGATGACCTTTATCACAGACTTGGGAAACACTCACTAGGTTGTGTGTAAGTTCTTCAACATAGTTCACATCCTCAAGAGTCAAAGTTCCATTTGAAACTTTTCCTTTTCCCGAAATTACTCCTCCTTTATCTCCTGCAAAATTTACTTTTTGCTTGAGACTATCCTTGAAGTCCTTCAGTAGACTTCTTTCACCGGTCATGTGCCTCGAGCATCCACTGTCTACATACCACCAACTGTCCTTGTTCACAGCATGCTCCTGCACATAACACAAAACACGATCAGTTATCAAGAGGGACCCAAGCCATTACGGTCTTGGTTTGTCCCTTATCATCAACAAACTTAAGCTCTTTAAAATAACCATTCTTCCCATCAGGAGCTTTGGTTACTTTCGAAGTAGCTTGAGTTTGTGGACGATCAGCCTTAAGAGGTGAATTTGAGGAGAACCTCTTAGGCACAAAAGTATGAGCTCTATTATGATAATTATAATTAAACTCATGTGATCGCGAAGTAGTGCCACTTTCATAATGACTATGGCCTCTACTTGGAGTTCTAAACCTCGACGGTGTCACATCCCTAGACTTATGGACATAATTATCACTTTGAGTATATGACCGTTTAGGTTTAGGTGGGGAGACACTATGCTTACCATCTCTTTTAAGAATGTTCACAGGTTTATTACCTAACTTAGGTTTGGTATCTAACCCGTCTACAGTCATATCAGAGTCGGTCTGTGTCTTTTCCTCAATCACAAGCTTATGTGGTGCTTCAGGCTTTTTGTTAGGACAACACGAAGCCACGTGTCCTTTTTGATGACATTTGAAACATGACATCTGCTTGCGTGATTTGCTCACTTTTGCTTTCTCATCCGGAGTCTTAGGCACTAAAGGTTTAAGCTGTTCCTTATCAACTTTATCATTAATCTTAGCATCGTTAATCACTCCACCCGATACAAAATGTATTTTGGTGAACTGAGAAGCCTTGCTATTATCTAATGATACGTTCTTAATAACATCTTTCTGTGCCTCTGACTGTTCAGGTTTATCAGCTACTAAAATCTCAGGATTAACTTCAGTCATCTCAGAGTCCTCAGGAATAGGAGTGTAATTGGCATTAAAAGGCGGGGATACATCATTGTAACCTAACCCAGTCTTGTCCTTTACACTACGTTGAGCATCTAACATTTTATCCATTTGAGATGTCCTATAATTCTCAAGTTTACGGTTTTGCTCAATTAACCTTAAATTAAGGTTCACTATTTCCTGATCCTTACTAGCAATCGTCTCATTTAAGTCTTTGATATTCATATAGAGACCATCTATGACAACAGATTTTTCACTTATGGTATCTCTAAGTTTTGTTCTATCCAACGCATCAGACTTAATTTTATCTTTTAAGACCTGTTTATCATCACTTAATCTACGAACATCCATAATAGCTTGATCAAGTTCAGATCTAACAGTCTTATAAGATTCCTTATCCATATTTAATTGTGATGACAGATTACTATTTGACACAGTTAAGACACTATTCTGAGACTGTAAATCAGTAACTAAGTAACAAACATCAGCAAGATTAAGAATATCTAAACATACCTTCTTCTTGTCAGTTTGTAATTCAGCCATACGTGCCACTAATTCTTCAGGACTCATATCTGGAGTTGAATCCATATATAGCACATCATCATCACTTGCCCTTTTTTTCAGACTCAGCCACCTCTACTCTCTGTTCCATGTCAGTGGGCATGTAGGACACTGATCCAGCAGTTGTTTCTTCGATCTCGGCCATCAAAGCTTCTTCAGAATGAGCTTGCCAATCATACGAGCCATCCAACTGCTTCACCACTAAGGCTTTGGAAGCAAGAGTACTTCCCGAACCTTGTTTTCCTTGTGCTTCTACTTTAGGTCTTTGGCATTCTCTAGCAAAATGACCAATACCCTGACAGTTAAAGCATCTGACCTTGGTTTTATCAAACCCTGATCTATTGCCCAACACCTTTCTACCAGTTTTCTTGAGGAAATTCTTCACCTTTCTAGATATCAACGCTAGTTGATCTTGAAGTTCCAGTTCCTCAAGATAATCAGAATCTATCTGCTCATAATCCTCATCAAATAGAATAGGATCATTGATCTTTCCTTCTATGTAGTTCTCATATGATGCCACAAAGGAAGCAAGAACAGACAGTTGCTGTTCAGCAGATTTCACACTCATCGGCATCTTCTGATGCTCTTGAGGTGACTTCTCAGAATTCTTTCCCTTTGTCTCATCACCAGAGGAGGAAATAAAGCACAGATCTTCAGTGATCATCTCTCCATTTTCATTAGTATCACCAACTAACAGTGCAGTGGTCGAACTCGATGACGCAGTCGAAAGACTTGACTTTCCATGATACAGCCCAGGGTTCTGAACCTGATCAGAATCACTATCTCTTGACTTCTTGGAGAAATCATAACCTTTCAGCTTGTCAATGACTTGCTCTAAGGTCATAGTAGAATACCTAGTTTCGTTATCCTTAATCATAACACCATACATTTCCCATTTAGAAGGCAAACCCTCAAGGAACTTGTCGGTTTTAGATACTTCTTCTTCAAAAATTTCATGGTATTCTAATTCACTTAGCAGATGGTAGAATCGTGTAACATAGGCATCAAGATCTTCTCCTTTTAAAGCTTTAAACATAGTAAACTGCTTTTTAAGAAGACTCTTCTTGCCAGCTCTCACCTGTGGACTTCCCTCACCTCTTTTCTCTAAAGCTTCCCAGAGCGCTTTAGCAGTATGAAAAGACTTGAGTTGATGAGCAAGGGATTTAGGAAGACACATCTTTATGCAAGAATGTGATTTATTCTCATTTCTGTACGCTTCCTTCTCTTGATCACTCATGTTTGCATAGGTAAGAACTACAGTAGCATTTTGAACAGTTTGAGTAGGTGGGGTGTATCCACTCTTGATACACATCCAGATAGACAGATCATGGAATCTACAGTAAGATTCAAATCTGTCCTTCCAATTGTAGTAATCCTCGATTCTTAACAACTTAGGTGGAACGTTTGACTTTCCCACCTCGTGGTCCATTTCGATCATTCTACTTAAGTCAGACATCTTAAAAACGTAAAATTAAACTGTTTCAGCGAATTCAGAAATCTCAACTCGCAAGACTCAGCTCAACTCGCAATCTCAGCTCGACTCGCAGAATTTGTCGATTCGCAAGCCTCAGTTCGGATTGCTAAAAGATGTCGATTCGCAAGTGATGTCGATTCGCGAGAGATCTCGGTTCGACTTGCAAGCCTCAGTTCGACTCGCTAGTTCAACTCGGTTCGCAGGCGACGCTGGAACCCTAATCTCGACTCGCGAAACGGCTGTTAAACCCGAAAAACGAATTTTAAGGTATTTTTACGAACGAAACTAAGAAATTCGACTGTAAACTAACCCTAAAACTTCCAGAGAATGATTTTGATCGTTAGTATTGCAATAATGCACGTAAAAACGACCCGAATCAAAAACGCAATAAACTAAAACTCACGAACACACTCGTATCTAGCCCGAAAGCTCTGATACCAGATGTAAGTCCCCTAGTTTTAGGATCAATAACTTCGTTATCTGTAGTATTAAGGTGCGGAATCCCTCAATACGGTGTTATTTTACTAACAACGAATATGTTCGTATTGCGTTTTAACTAGACTTAGCTTTAAACAACGAATCGTCAAAGCCTAGCCTTAGGTTATGTTTTTCTCTGGTTTGTTGAATTCGCAGCAATTGAAATCAGAATGCAAAAGTTATGTTTTTCACCGATTGAAAAACATTATATATGTCCAGCTCGTCTCGACTCGCAAGGGCCTGCGAGTTCGGTCCAACTCGCAGCCCAAGCCCAACTCGGAACTCGGCTCGCCAGACTTCCACGAATTCAGTTCTCATCTCAGCTCGTTAATCTCGCGACCTGAGAACTCGACTCGCACAGAATGTATTTATTTCGTATTTAATAATTCGTCTAACTTAACACAATAATATGTTTAACGAATATTACTAACAAAACAAATATTTATTTACAAATCTAAACCAATATACAAACGTAATAATAATTACACTAGTCCTATATCAAGCTAGATCTGTTGTCACAATCTATGTCTCAACATTTTTGATGGGCTTGAGAAATGCAAGATTGCAAGCTGCAGTTTTAGATGATGTAGCTCTGGAATTGGTATATATGGTGCTGAATCAGATTCATAAGAAGGATGAGATAGATAGAAGAAAGAAAAGAAATGACTAACAGTTTTGAAAGAATTTTGTGAAGCTCATAATGGAGGATTAGAAGAAACTTAATGCTGTGAAGGACAGATTAAGTTTAGGGGGAGATTGTTGGGTCAAAATTGTTTCAGGTCTGAGTTGAAGTCTTGATGAGAAGACAGAGTACAAGTGATTAAAATTGTTTGTTTTGAAGGTTAAAACTGTCTTTACGAAGTTACAACATATAGAAGAAAACTGAAGAGAAGACAAGTGTTACAACTGATTGAAGATAGATTACAACTGATAGTTATGTGTCTGTAAGTAGTTAAAACTACTTATGTATTTGTAACTGTTAGTTATATATGAAACAGTTAACACTGATTATATATTTGTACTTAGTTTTTGTTACAATTGAAGCAGTTACCACTGAATGTGTAACAGTTACAACTGTTTACTTCAGAATGGTAGTTACAACTATTTATGATTTTGTGAAAAGTATGAGTCGGTTATGGAAGTTAGTTTATTCCATATTAGTAGGAGATTGTATAGGACTCTATGTGTTATAAATAGAGATCCTTTAGACCTAGATAGGTTAACGTATTGCGCAGCTTCAAGGTTTTCTGTAACCCTAATACATCAAGTGTATTCGTCTTATATCATTAATAAGATTGAAGCTTTCGATATATTATTGTGTTCATCATATTAATTGATATTCGTTGATCTTCTTAATATTATTGAGTGTGATTCCGCAACTTCTCAATAATATATTCAAGGCTTATTACATACGATTGTTTATTAAGTTAAACAGGGACTAACATGTTTACTCTTTATCTGGTAAATCTCCAATCAATTTTATAATGAACATTATCCCGAAACCCTAGTTATCCAAGTTTCAGCAATCACATCTCTACCTGTCTGCTTAAACCCTAATTTCATTTCTCGTTATTTACTTTTCTGCATTTAGGATAATTATAAACAAAACCTTCCAAACAAAAAATCTATCTACCTACCCCCATCCTAATTGCGACCATAATCATTGGTGACCCGCTTTATTTCAATTCGCTCCGATTTAAGAACGACCTCGAGTTATACTTACTGCTTGCTCCCAAGGTAGGTAGTACTTATAGTTTGAGCCCCAACTCATATAAATTTAAAACTCACTGTCCGCCGCTTCTGTTGCTGTTGGAACAACGACCGGAGTCAAATCCGACCGACCGATAGGAGTAGCGACAAGTTTTTGGCGCCGCTGCCGGGGATCGTAGAGCATTACGATTTGAAGCCGCCTTAGATATTTTAGCTTTTAGGAGATCCTTTCCAGTTAGGTTTTCCCAAACTTAGCTGTTAGTTATTTGCTTTCTTTAGAATAATTTAGATAGTTTAATTAAAAATGAAAAATACAAAAACATCTTTCTATGATTCATTTCCGTCTAGCCCCATTCCTCCACTCGCCCTCAAGACGTCCGAAGAAATGATGGCCATGGATGACGCTGAGTTCTTCGCCTGCTTAGAACAAGAGTTGGAATCTGACGTCTACTCTTCTTCCGAAGTTATCTCCGCTAATTCAGACGATGAATCTAGAACCATAGGGCAATTCTTAGACCTTGACTTAGGAACCCATGATTCTCATCAGAAGATCTCAACTTCTGCATCTAGCATTCCAAGCTATCAGGTTATACCTGCTCCTGAGATTTCATATTCCTTAGAAAACTTCTTTCAATTCCCTACCTCATCTGGTTTTGTCGAGAGTAACTCTGAACATCTTCAACCCTTTCGTTTTCCACCCATTGAAGAACGTCTTCCACCATGGGACGAAGAAGTTTACGAATACCCTCCAAAATCACCTATCTTTTTGAACCTCGTACCCGAACCTGAGTACACCATCTATCGTGTTGTTGATAGGACTTTACCAATCAAACCTGAAGAAAATATCCGCTATGTAGGTAACTCTTTTAATCCTGATAGGAGATTGGATGTTTGTCGGGCATTTGCTAGACAACTCAAAACGTCTGACTTTCCTTTTTCGGTTGAGCAAAGAGAAGTCGCTCGTAGGATAAAGAAACGGGTTGGTATTCTCCACCATCTTCCAAATCAAAAGGAGGAAGGTATCTTCACACATTATCGAGAGCAAGAACTAAAGCTTAAATCAGAAATAGACCTACTAATGGACCTATTCGCCTGCACCGATTATCAACCGGTTTCCCAAACCCTAATTAATCGTTATGTTGCGGCTATGATTTATGAGCTTGAGTTCTGGATCAGCAAAGATCCCGCTATATCTCTCGTCATTTCTGATAAAATTCCATTTTTCGTTGACCCCGCTACTTACATGATCAACAAGTTGTTAGAAATATTCCCTAGTGCCACTAACGATAACATGGAAGCTACTTTCTTTGCTGGAAGGAAGGATATTAACGTCTCACTCACTTTTTTATTTGCTCAGTCAAAATTTCCTTTCACTGTTTCACAAACTTCTTTAATCGAAGAAATCACGGAGTCAGTTCACACTACCACCGGAGATCCCGATTCGAGAGAAGAATGGAAATTTCAACAAACCCTAGGAATGCTTCTTCATGACTTAAACCATATAGATGACGGATCACGAAACGGAATTTCAAACCCTAAGAAAGTTAGAAAGGAATTTAACAAGTTTATTGACAATCTTCTAGATTTAGGCAAAAAGGAACGTATGTTTCTCACTGAACACGAACGATTCTCGTCACATCCCGCAGACCTAGTTGATTCTGTCATTAAGATTCTCACTTGTGACTTTATTCCTCGCTACACTTTCCCTCAACCAAGAGCACCAAATTCACTTAAACAATTGCTCTTGGGCAATACTCAATAAATTTGTCCAAAAGTCGAGCTACCGACTTTAACCAAGCGCTTTTTGGGAGGCAACCCAAACTTTAGTTAATTTAGTTTTATTTTAAATATTTAGGATAAGTAATATTAGTGGTTAATTATTAAATTTAAAAGCTTGCATTTAAAAACACAAGAAAACGTTCTTTTAAAATTCAAATTCGCGCGACACAGTAACGAATTTCAGACATTTTCAGAAATTTCTAAAAATTTTATTTTTAAATTTTGAAAAATTAATTTTGAATTTGTCTTGGATTTTAAAGAACACAAAAAAGATTGTCTTGTTTTAAATAAAAACGTATACGATTTCGCGTACGATTCGCAATATCTTTTCAGACTGCGCGTAAAGATTCAGAAAATTACGAACATACTTTTTAAAGTTGTTTTATTAAAAATTTTTAAACTTTGAAATTTTACTTGTATGTCTCGTATCTTTCGCGAATTTTAAATCGCGTACGTTTGAAAGGGTATAAAAAGGATTTTTAGCCATCACATAAGACAAAAACATAAAAAAACTTCATCTTCTTCCACCTCTCCCCTCCAAAACCGTCGGCCTCATCCCCATCACCACCAAATCTTCATTACTCAACCATTTTGCATGATTCCAAGCTCAAAAATCATCATTTTATGATTTTTTTTGCATCCACAACATCACTACATCAAGTTTAAGGTAATTCTTGACCTAATTTTGTGATTTTCATGAAACTTTAAAAATTAGGGCTTGTAACTCATTTTCATAGATTTCATGGTTGAAAGTTGTAATCTTTAGTGTTATTTCATGCTTATCTTGATGCTTAACATGATTACAAGCTTAATCTAGTGATTTGTTGGCTTAATTGCAAGATTGGAGATTAAAGTGTTGACTTTTTGGATGAACTATGGCTAGTTTGACTTTTTGGTTGATTAATTGCTTATGTTGACTTTTGTTGATGGAGTTATGCTTAAATATGATAGGTTAACATGTTTTGATTGATTATTTGCAATTAGAAAATGATTAAGCTAGTTTTTGGTAATTAAAGTAAGCTCATTTTTGATAAAATCATCATAAACATCATTTTTACTTAAAACTTTTATTTAAACCATGTTTATGACTTTTCTAAACTTAAAAGCTTACAAAAATTGTTAAAACAAGCTTCGGTTCAATTAATCATTTTTTTTAAGTTCATCACTTTAATTAATAAAGTGTATAACTTTGAAATGAAACCAACAAAAACGCCATTTTCTAAAAACTACCATCTTGTCAAATAAGTTTACTTCCATTCTTTGCTTGAAATCATGTAAATAAGCTTTATGTCTTTTGGAAATTGCGGAAAATTGAATTGCATATTTAATTGGTAATATGCCCTTTTATGATTAATTGATTTACTTGAGGTAATTATATGACCTTGGATTTAATCTCATTTAGATTGATTAACCATGAACATGAAGTGTTTAAGTTTTTAGTGCTTGGGATAATTAAGTTAGGTACCTTGTTGACTTGCTTTGATTATGCTAGAAATTTGGAACTTCGTGCCACTTTCCCTTGATTAGACATAAGCTAATAAGAAATTGGTGATTTGTGATTGGTTGCGGTTAGGTTTAGCAATTTTAAAATTTCTGGATATGCCCATTTCTAAAGCCTACATTTCCAATTTTTTCTGAAAATCTGGAAATACTTTAGCATATCCATTAATATATCACCATTATGGTCTAATCTTTTCTTGTCTTTTGTCACAGATGGATAATTGCCCACCTTCACTCAGCTACTTGGCCAAATCTTCAAAGAATAGGTCACTCATTCGCCAGTGGTTGCAGCGACCGATAGGCAGTAATCGGTATGTGGTATGGAAAGACATGATTAAGCTAGGGATCAGGGATGAGTTGAAGAGTTTGTTGATGTATGAGACTGATGGTCAAGTGAACAATGCCTTTCTCCGTCTCTTCTATATAGATGAATATGCATACCGAGAAGCAGTGACAGAGTTCATGATGACTTACCAGCTGAATCCAAAAATGAGTGTATCCGACAAAAGAAAGATTTCATTCAGGTTTCAGGAACAGATTCATCATATCTCAGTTGCCGACTTGGGAGTGTATCTTGGTTTATATACAGAGTCTCAGGTCAACTCTGCATGGTTCAGAAACAGTATTCAAGACATCTCCAGCCTACCAAACAGGAACCATAAGGATATTTGGATGGATTTAGCAGGATCAAACTTTAGGAGCTGTGTTAAGTCATCCACTTTCATCAAGCCGGTTCATCACATCCTTCACAAGTTGCTAGCATGTTCTATATTTGGAAAGAAGGAAGGTGGAGCTGTGAGTGCCGAAGAGTTGAAGTTCATGGAAGCAATCATAGGAGGAAAGAATCTGAATGTTGCTTTCTTGATCGCTGAGAGACTTGGGGATGAGACAGATTTGGATAGGCACATGTTCATGGGGTCGATTATTACTAGATTGCTGTATAGTATGGGATTGTTGACTGAGGCCCACACTGAGGAGTTTACTGTTTGTTCTCGTTCTTTGCCATTCAACTTGGACTACTGCAAGTTGATCCATCTTGTTGAGGTAGATGAGTAGAGACAGTGCCTATGGAAGAACACCAAACAGATCATTCCAGGATGTCGTTTCCCTGGGAAGTTTGTTAGAGGATCCTCACCTGTTGCAGATACTGAGGATGACCCATCTGATAGAGCCCGAGCACCTACTACTCATGCTAGGGTCCCGCATGGAGGAGCTGAGACAGCCGAGCCACCAGCTCAGGCTACTGTTCACTACACAGATCCAGTGACCTCGCTGACACAGTATTATCTTTTGGATGCTCTTCAGGTTAGCCGTTCCCATCAGCTGTTGATTTCCAGGAAACTTGGTATTCCTGACCCAGAGCCTTACATGTACCGATGCGGTCCACCACCACCAGCCATAGCACCACCACATACATCCATCCCATCACATACCACCCATACACCATCACCCGCTATCCGGACCACACCAGTACCAGAGCAGGTCCAGTCAGTTGAGACCGAGATACCGGTAGTTCAGCCAGTGATTTCTGCACCTGTGATTTCTCATCCTGCCCAGCCAGTCACCAGTGGATCTTACCGTGCTGACACAGTCTACTTGGGCACGTATGCTGTATCTTTTGACACTTCCGGGATGCTATTAAATTTGGGACCGATCTCTTCCTCAGCTGTACCGACAGAGAGCATGCTACGTCAGGCTTACATGACCTTACTATAGCAAGCAGGGGTTACTTCGGCTATTTTGCTAGAGTGGGGCTACACTGATCCGATGAGACTACTAGCAGCTACCCTCAGAGACATATTATTTCAGCTCAAACTGTTTAATGCTGAAGAACAAGGACATAGAGTATCTAGTGGCCAGCAGTCAGTCGCAGGACCATCTGCATTACCAGCTCCTACTCAGCATACTGATGCACCTGACCAGGGATCCCCAGCCTCATAGTTCTACCCCATTTGCATCATTTGACTTTGGTTTCAGACATTATTACTATTATTATCTTGTGTTTGTTTGGCTACTGTTAAACCTTACTTTTGGAACTTATTTGTATCTGCCACTAGTTGGTTGATCACTCTATCTGTATTTACATTATGCTATTACTTATTATGTTTTATTTTCTTTCTGTTTAATAAGTAGAAATGTTGTGATGTATGAACGTGGAAAAAGGCAAGATGACGCACTTTCAAGAAGAAGATCTGTGAAGTCAAAAGGCAACCCGAACCAGTTTTCAATATTTGCAGACTGCGGAACATTCAACATCTCATGGAGGGGCCTCGTTCTTCTCAAAACTTCCTTGTATCTAAGCACTTCAAAGAACTAAGTGTGGGATCACTCCCCACACCACAAACACTTATCGAAATCACTCCAACTTCTTCAAAACCTAAAGTATGGGATTCTACACCATAAGGATCCCCACTTAAAAGAATTGAAGTTGATTTCTGATAACGTTGGATACATAACACCGGATAACCCCGTATGAAGCTTGCTGTCCTTCAAGAAGAATGCAGAAGAAAGCTCGCTTCGACTCTCTCTCTCCTGCAAAACTTCATATGCTTCAAAACGCTATCTGGGGAGTTTCTTAACCTTCTATCCATTTCATGATCACATATATTCTGTCTTGTTAGCTTGTTATATTCTATACCCTATCCTGAGCTTATCACTAAGTGTGGGATTCAAACCCAAATTTAACACTTAAGAAACATTTTCTTACATGTTCAAACTCTAAGTGTGGGATTTTACCTCCAGTAAAAACTCAACTCAAGAGAACATTAGGGACAATGTTCCTCTAAGTGTGGGATAGCAAGGTATAGAATACCTTGGATAATTTTAGGCGATTTTTATGTCCAAAAATAGCATTACTCAGAAAATGTTTTCCCAAAACGAACTTTTTCAAACAAAATTTTTCAAAAATTTTTTTTCAAAAATTTAAAGTTATGAGTTAAATTATGAAACTAAACTCTAAGTTTTTGAGTTAAATACTTTCGAAAAGAATCATTCTCGAAATATGAGTAAGGTATTTTGGAATATAGGGAAATTAAGGTAGAAATTTCTCGAGCAAGAAACAATAATCTGAAAGGAGCATGGCTAGGCACATACAACCCTATTTTGTAGTGAGGTATCTTGAGTCTAAAAGCATTCATCTTTAATGCTTCACTTTCATTTCTTGTGTGTGCCGATGCTTGCATCTCTGAATTAGAACTTGCTCCAGACATACGTTTCAAGACCACATTGGTGTGTACCGTACGCGGTATAGGTGCAGCTAGATGACCTTGACATTCCTTAGGATTTAAACCCAATTCTTACATATCTCTTCAAGCCCAAAACCCTTCCGATACTTATTTTTAGTATCGATGATCCGTCTAGTAAAACCTGTCGAGCCTAAACCTTTCATTTCGTAAAAACCCTCGTACTAAACCCCCACTCGACCAAAATTCCCAAAACCTTATCTTAGAATTTCTAAGGTCGTGAAAAACATCTTTTGGAACATCCTCTTCAATTATGCTCTAAAGTCTTCCTCTTCTGTGTACTCTAAAAAGTCAAAAGTGCGAAAAATTGGCACGACAAAAGAAATTGAAGTTCAAGATCAAGGATCATAGTTCCGAAAAGGATTTCTGAAAGGATCAACATAAAATATCCTTAGAAATTCTCTGGCAAAGAAGCTCTGAAGAAGAAAAGAAAAATAAAAAGTAGAAAAATCAAGAAAAGAAAAAGAAATAGTTCCATCAAATAAAGCTGAATGCTTCAAGTATCACCTTCTCAAGGAAAATTCGATAGAAGACGAGCAGCTACAAAATCCTCCGTTCCGTTTTGAAATAAAGTTTTTCACTATCTTTGAGTTTTAAGATAAGTCAAACCCTTACAACCAAACATATACCACTATCCATACCCTTAAACCTCACCAAACACTACCACCCGTTGAATGTCTTGGGATAGTTAGCACCGTCCTCACCTAAGTGGTGGAGATCCGATTCTTGACCAAGCTTATGACGATGAGTGCTGCATGACTGGCTTATTTGAGCGATTTCATTTGTTCTAGATTGTTAGGGAACCCGATACACCTTGAGTGAATTGAGTGACCACCTTTAGTGAGATCGCCTAGTCATGTGTACTCCAAGATCACGAGAATTGGTAGTATGCTTGATGATAATTGCTTCTTGCTTCTGGAAGGATCATCTTATCCTTTCCCTTATTCCTAAACAGTCTTAATCATATTAGAAGTGGTATCATTTTGAAATTATTTTGACTCGCCCCTTAAAAACCAAATTTTAAATGTTTTTTCTAACTGAGTGTTGCTTGAGAACAAACAACGCCTAAGTGTGGGATAACTTGATGTGACTCAAATAATCATGTTTTAAAGGGCAATATTCCGCACTTTTTGGACATAACTTTAGTGAAAACATTCCAAAATGATCATTATTTACTAAAATTCATTAAAGTGGTCTAAATATAGGCGTTGCTGCAAAAATCACCTAAAACGTCCAAATAACAAGCAAATCAGGGCGAATAAACGTGCACAAAATCCTCCGGCCTCATTTACCTTATATAGATCACATTCTAACTTCATCATATGATAAAGCAGGTAAAATCGAGACGGGAAAATCAAGAATCATGCAAATCGGATAAAGAACGGAGAAGACTGAGCGGTATCAGACCCTATAAAGTCATTTCGGCTATGATTGAGATATACACATCCAATTTCAGTGAAGTTTGTATCATTAGAAGCGTAACAGAATTACGAAGACATAGGCGAAAGAATCAGGTCAAACAGACGCATAACGAAGGAGATACACGCGTTTTAAGCAACGAACGAAATCAGATGGACACCGTATACGGCCTTGGCAACCGTATACGGCCTACCTAAGACCGTATACGGCCTCATACATACCGTATACAGCCCCACCAAGGCCGTATACGGCCCCCTGCCCCCGTATCGTGCTTCGTTTGCTTGTACGTGCTGTTTCGCGAGTTGTACGGCTGATTTTTGAGCTTTGCCTATAAATAGGGGGTCACCCCTCCTCATTCTACACACCTTAACACATTCACACACTCTCACATTTCTCTCATTTTCATTTCTCTCATTTTCTTTCACTTTCTCTCTCTAACTTTCTCTCTCTAGCACTACTCTTAGGAGTTAGAGGAGAAAGGTTAGGGTTGAGCTTACGGTTAAAGTCTAGAGGAAGTTTTAGCTTGGTAATCTTGTAATAACGAGTTTTTCTAGTTCAGACTATTTGTAATCCTCAGTATTACGCTGCTGTATTCCCGGTGATATCTAAACTTTACTTACTGTTATAATGCTTGTGCTTTATGTTATTTCAGTTTGTATTCTGCATATTGCCATGTTTATAGAGTAGTTTAATATTGTGATTGTTGAAATGTAGATATTAGGAGTAGGGATGATGTTAAATTAATGTTTCATTTATACGATTGGAAATTGTTATGCTGTGTATCTGGTTGAGCTTATCCTGAATATAGATCTAGTCTCTCATCACCCTTTCCAGACTTTCACGTGACTATTGCCCTAGGATAGGATCTGATCAACCCTAATACTATGAATATACAGTTATCTCCAGTTACGGTATGAATCTATGAACTTTCCTTTAAAAGGCACGGTACTTCGTATAGCGTTGGAAACACCTCGTGTGGAGTACAAATACGTGGAAGCTAAGGAAATGCCATGGATTGTTTCATCGTGAATTACCTAGAAGTGATCCTTCTAGAACTGTGGTCTAGGAATCAAAGCTGTGGAAATGCTTGTTGCACTGTACACCGTTAGTACACCTAAGATCTGGAACACTGTGGAAATGCTTAAATGCCCAGTACACCGTCAGTACATCTAGGGTTTGGAATACTGTGGAAATGCCTAATTGCCCTGTACACCATGATTATTCCTAGGGATGAACACCTGACTGTAAAGGAGGGTCTATATTTATGATGGTTAAGAATGTGCTTCAATAGAAACAATACAGGGTAGTGTCAATCATATACCTAGACATGCAAAACCCTAATCACACCAATAGTTTAACATACACAGGATACAATCAGTATTTGCTATAATAAAAGTAAATAGACGATTAGGTGTTAAGAAAGGTCAGTAAATACAATTGCGGTCTGTTACCTTATGCCTGATCCCTAGAACATTTAGGGTGACTTTGTCTTAGTTAAGCAAATGCTCAGGAGGGTTTGAAAACAGCCTGATCTGATCAGAATCATGATAACCTAGGATTCCAGTGACATATGTTTCTAGGATTTCACCTGAACGTAGGGTCCTAGTATTTACATCGAAAGTTTGTTTACTCTTTATCTGGTAAATCTCCAATCAATTTTATAATGAACATCATCCCGAAACCCTAGTTATCCAAGTTTCAGCAATCACATCTCTACCTGTCTGCTTAAACCCTAATTTCATTTCTCGTTATTTACTTTTCTGCATTTAGGATAATTATAAACAAAACCTTCCAAACAAAAAATCTATCTACCTACCCCCATCCTAATTGCGACCATAATCTTTGGTGACCCGCTTTATTTCAATTCGCTCCGATTTAAGAACGACCTCGAGTTATACTTACTGCTTGCTCCCAAGGTAGGTAGTACTTATAGTTTGAGCCCCAACTCATATAAATTTAAAACTCACTGTCCGCCGCTTCTGTTGCTGTTGGAACAACGACCGGAGTCAAATCCGACCGACCGATAGGAGTAGCGACAGTGTGTTTTGGTGAAATGAAAATGAAGTAGGAAACGGGGAGGGGGTGAGGTGTAGGTGAAAGCCTCACTTTTCAGTCCTCGCCCCGTGTTCCGCGCGGTGCTCATTTTCCTAATTATTTAAACGTTAAATAATTATTTTATACGTTAAAATATACGTTTTTAAAATACGAATAGTTAAATAAATATTTTCGTGGAAGTATTAAATTAAATACTTGTCAATTGAGTTACAAAATATAATTTAAGCCTGTGTCGTTTTGTTTGCGCGTTTAATACTTTGATTGCGTGGACCTTGTTTGTACGATATGAATTAAATACGGAATAAAATAATATTTTGTACATAATTGTGTTGTTAAGTAATATTGTATTATTTAGTAAAAATTGTTCACCAACGTCCGTATTAATTGAATCGAATTACATTCGATTTTGAAACGCGTACGATTTAATCAAATCGTATAATTGTATATATATTCAACAATATATATATATACTAGATCATAACCCGCGACTTCGCGGGCTAACACATATGTTCGCTAATAGGTTTTTTTGTGAATAATTTTTATATGAATGTCAATTTGTAGCTTATTGTATACGTTTATGTTAAAATAAGGTAAATAACTACAGTATGATTGTGTTCTTATTAGATCAACGTTTATCTGAATTAGGAATGATTGTCTGAAAAATTCATGTCTTATACCTTTTTTGGAGCATATTAGTGTGATATTTATATCTATTGATGAGCGTTTGTTAAATCCAAATGACTTCATTCATTATTGTAATGTAAGTGTCTATATAACTGTATGTTGAAGTTTGATCCGCATATTTGAGTATGTATGATATTAATGCTATGTGGAATGGAATGGTAAAATGTTGAACTTGATACCTTTTAAAATTATACCAAGGACACCATATGACACCATTGATATGGCAATTGATTTTAGAATAGCACATCAATACCGACTATATTGCACTATTATATTTTGAAAAAAGTTTAATACCGGCTGAAATGAAATTGTGGTAATTTTGGGATCTCTCGATGGTTAAGTATGTAAAAATCTATTACGCAATTACATTTACAAATCCATAGCATTCCATGGATTAATCAAAAAAGCCCATGTACGTTGAGAATACTATGGATATGAGTACCTCACTAAGAATGAAAACCACTTTCTTGGAAGCTTAGGCCCTAAAAATTCATAGAACACAAGGTTTATTCCGTCCTTCATTGATGTAATGAGGGCCACATCTAATCTCAGGCCATTTTTGAATGATAATGAGCAGGACACTGTGATATTAGTCACCACTTCATTGTCTCTTGCAATAGTCTTATAAAATCTGCTAATCTACCACCTACCCTTCATGATTACAATATCATAAAGAAACGAATGTATAAACTTAATAAAAATGAATATATGTGGCAATTTTGACCCATTCACATATAAAGGGTCATAATCTAGTAATGTAGTACCTCAAAAACATGACATTAGTAAAAAAAAAAAAATATAGAAAAATTTAGCAATATGGGAGCCTGTCAAGTAACCGACGGTGCATTTCTAATATTTAAGGCAACAAATTAGATCACCAGGAAAAAAAATGAACCTTTCTTAATAAAGGTTTAAATATAGCAATAGTAAACAATTAAATAATTAATATGAACAGATACACAACTACATCTACTCATAAAGAATCAAAACTTCATATAAGCAACAATTACAACCAACCACGAAAAAGATCGCAAAAAGTAGTTTTCTCAAGATGTACCTACCCTACAAGAAATATGTTTTCAGTAAAGTTAAACTCAAACATTTAGGTGATGTAGTGTATCTTCTATGTTTTAGTCTCAAAAGTGTATCTTTAATTTATATGAGCTCCTAAAACCGCACTATTACTCTATTAGAAAAATATATTATAGCAATAAACTGAGGAAAAAAAGCTTTACCAATCATATATAACGCATCAACATTTTTATAGGAAATGGATAAAAAATTATGTGTGGAACAGCATGACCCAACCCGTACCAAAAATGACCTACTACCCACCCCCTAAGCCACCTTTAAATTATTTAGTATTAGGAGGCATTTGCAGCAATACATAATCATAGTTGTTGATGCACCTATTACCCAAGATACCCGAGCTGCGCATTTTCCACTTGCATATGAGGGACCTATGTTATCATAGTAGCATATTCTACGATATATTCTAGCAATATGTATTCTGTTAATGTTGCACCTAAACCTTGTAAAAAAAGAAATAAAAAAAAAGAAACCAGTACCATAGTAGCAAACATACAGTGTTAAAGCTATCACTGTATAATAAGAACGTACATTCTTGTCCAATATACAGTGTAAGGTTGAAAGCAAGGATACCGTTATGAGCAATGGGTTGAAAACAATATACAGTGTCCAATATACATTGTAAGGTTGAAAACAACAGTGGAGTTCAATTTGATCAGCCAAACCATTTTCTTCAAACAAAAGGCTCGCCACTCCGTGATCTTATCTTGTTGAATACCAACCATCAGCTACACATCAGCTACATAGATAGTTATAATGATACCATGTTAACAAAAAAAATATATCAAAAAAGCATATGCTGATGTAAACCAAGACGAAGTGATTATACATTACTTCAATGCACTACCTACTTTCTAAATTAAGTATATGTGACTAACCCATATTGACAAATATTAAGAGTTCGAAATTGACCCATATACCTATTATAGATACAGATATTACAAATGCATTACCTCTTTATCTTGAAGATTACTATTTTAGCTTGACCCGCCATTTTGCCACCTTTATAAAAGAATCAAAAAAGATCGCACACATGCTTCTTATATAGGACCAAACATACTAAACATTAAACTAATAACTACCATGATATTCATTTGATACATATGTAGCACATAATAAGTTAAAACTCTACTATCATACGAATAACCAAACATTAAACTAATAAAAAAAACAAAATGCATGAAGCGAACCTGATTTAAAAGTGACAAAAAATTCAAGAGCACTTGAAAAGGAGACTCTCAGCAACGAACTCATGCAAGTAACATTAAGAACTACCAGTTTCGTTAATCTGAAAAAAATGCAGAATACTAAAAAAGAGGATGAGTGTCAATCATTTACCAAATTCAGATTGTTTAAGTCCTATATCAGAGCACTGTCAAAATTTTATTACCTGAAATACTCTTAAAATAGCCACAAGCAAACAATAATTTAAACATCATCTTGTGTATTCTTCATAGCAAGTACCTGACTAAATACATAAGCTGATCAAATCTGAAAGTCGACTAAAGCACTTGCTGACAGGCACCAATCATGCAAGATAGCCAAATCAGTATCATGTATGATACCCATCATATTCATCAAGTAGAAACCAAAAATAACAGTCTAGGCATATATTTGGAACTGACTTGAAACTCCAAGTCTCAACCCTACCAAATTAGGAGCATCATACGAAACACATCAGCTAGCTGATAACATGAAACATTTGAACAAAGTTCTATATTGACATATAATAGTGGTCATCATACACATTTTGCATATCACAACGAAAAGGATTAAGCAATCCTAGAAACTTAAAATCAAAGCTAGTCTTACTTAAGGTATTGGGAGAGTATCAAAAGGCAAAAGATTAATTTTTCTTCTTCGATTTACCATTGTTTCTTCTTTTGCTAACCTTCTTTTTCACAGCGATCAAATTATCGTTAATTCGAGATATTCACCATTAAATTGATCAAAATAAAAAAGTAGAAAATTATGAAAGTAACCTTCACACTATACATTCACAAAGCATTATGTAAGAATCTAATGATATGAAACAACAAAAACCAACTATTTACAAACTGATAAGTAAAAAAGCAAAAAAACTCACAGATATACCCGCAAAATTTTTCTTCTTCGATTATGCTTCTCCCTATCATAATCAAATGTGCTTAGTTCGATCGATGATCTCAACTGTAACAGAGCACAATAATTGTTAGGCACATGAGAAACAAACAGTTGAACCTGTGGAAAGAAACTTTTTTAGAGTACAAACCTTTCTTGTCACCATCCCCATCAAGAATAACCGTATCATCTTTTGATATTGTGACCTAATTTATGAGGAAGTTCCAAACATAAGTATACATTGCATACTCCAATGATGAAGAATTAGAAATTCATGGTAACAACAATCATTTGCAAATTCAATCCTCAAAACCCTACGTTTACTTCAAATTAAAAACGAAAATCACAATATCTTCTGTTGATGATGAAAAAATTGATAATCATGATAGCAACAAACTATAATCGTTATGTATCAAAATAGGGTTTGTTGATAACTCAAAGCATGTTTTCAAGCGCAAGCATAACATTCAAATCTTGAAAGAAATCATACCACAAACGTATGTATAAACCAATTTAGGATAAAGATTATAGAAACACCTATTGTGAGAAAGATCGCGTTTTTTTTATTTGTCTTCGTTACGATTCTGGAATCACAAAGATGTATGTTTTGAATTCCGCAAGATCCATGGCGTTTCAATTTGTGCAGGTATGATTTTTTTGTATCGCGGTTTGAATGAAAAGAAGTTACAGCTCTATTGAAGTTTGAAGACCGTAAGTGCCATATAAATGGTAAGCATTAAAAATATTTAATTTTTACCATTAATATTGCCCCAAAATAATTTGCAATTTGAATTTCAAAAATGCTGGTGATTTTTAATTGGAGTTGAAAAGAAGGGTAATCAGGTAATTTAATAATAAAGCTATGGATTTATTTGATAATCAAGAATTGAGGTGGCTAAATACCTAAAAGCTAATTAAGAAAAGATTATGTAATCTAACCCTCTTTTAATAAATAAGAGGAGATTGATACATTAATTAGCCTAACACAGAACTAATTACTTGTATTTACAATTGATTAGGCCCTAATTAATAGTCCTAATTTGACGGGTGTCACATTCTCCCCCTGTTAGAAGAATTTCGTCCCGAAATTTAGTTTGATGTCGGATTTGATGTAGAGTCAGTGAAGAGTTGAGGATACTTGAGTCGCATTCGGTCTTCCCGTTCCCAGGTGAACTCCAGACCACGCCGTGAATTCCACCTGACCTTAACGATGGGAATACGGCTTTGTTTGAGTTGTTTGACCTCACGGTCCATGATTTCAGCGGGTTCCTCAACGAAATGGAGTTTGTCGTCAACACAAATCTTATCGAGTGGGATAATAAGTGTCTCATCAGACAGACATTTCTTCAAGTTAGAAATGTGAAAAGTGGGGTGCACGCTGCTGAGCTCGGATGGCAGCTGCAATCGATATGCCACAGGACCAATCCTCTCGAGGATCTCGAATGGTCCAATGTACCTGGGATTTAACTTCCCGCGCTTGCCAAATCGGATGACACCTTTCCAAGGTGAAACTTTGAGTAGCACTCGATCCCTAACCTGGAACTCGAGTGGTTTGCGTCTCACGTCAGCGTAACTTTTCTGACGATCACGTGCGACTTTTAGTTTGTTTTGGATGCCAACGATTTTCTCGGTGGTTTCGTGAATGATTTCCGGACCAGTGAGTTGGCTATCTCCCACTTCGGTCCAACAGATCGGTGATCGGCACTTACGATCGTACAGTGCCTCGAATGGTGCAGCCTTAATGCTGGAATGATAACTGTTGTTGTACGAAAACTCGCACAAAGGTAGGTGTTGTTCCCAGTTTACAGCGAAGTCAACTACGCAGGCTCGTAGCATGGCTTCCAGTGTTTGAATGGTTCGTTCACTTTGGCCGTCGGTTTGAGGGTGGTATGCGGTACTCATATCGAGACGGGTACCCAACGATTTCGGAAGTGATTGCCAAAAGTGAGATGTGAAGCGACTATCCCTATCGGAGATAATCGAGATTGGAACGCCGTGTCGAGAGACGATTTCCTTGATGTAGATTCATGTAAGGCGTTCCATTTTATCAGTTTCCTTAATTGCCAGGAAATGAGCAGATTTCGTGAGACGATCGACGATCACCCAAATGGTATCGCAACCGCTCGATGACTTAGGTAGTTTGGTTATGAAATCCATGGCGATTTGTTCCCATTTCCATTCGGGAATGTCGGGTTGTTGAAGTAAGCCAGAAGGTTTCTGGTATTCGGCTTTGACTTTTGAGCAAGTAAGATACTTGCTAACGTAGGTGGCAATTTCGGCTTTCATGTTCGGCCACCAATAGAAATCCTTGCTACCGTGATACATTTTATCAGATCCCGGGTGAATAGAATATTTAGACTTGTGAGCTTCATCCATCACCAAGTCTTTGAGATTACCACAACTAGGCAACCAAATTCGGTTTGAGAAACACCTAACTCCGTTAGGTTTGGTTTCGAATCGTTTATCTATGCCCCGTAAGGCTTCGTTTTTGACATTATCAGGTTTGAGGGCTTCGAGTTGAGCAGCGAGGATCTGAAAGTTCAGATCGTTATGAATAGTCATACTGAGGGCTCGGACTCGGAGTGGTTTCGATCGCTCTTTTCGACTGAGGGCATCAGCAACAACATTTGCCTTACCCGGATGGTATTTGATTTCACAGTCGTAATCGGTAAGCAACTCGACCCATCGACGTTGTCTCATGTTGAGATCCTTCTGATCGAATATGTGTTGGAGACTTTTGTGGTCGGTAAAGATTGTGCACTTAGTGCCGTAAAGATAATGTCTCCAGATTTTGAGAGCAAAAACGACAGCTCCAAGTTCAAGGTCATGAGTAGTGTAATTCTTTTCATGGATTTTGAGTTGTCGTGAGGCGTAGGCAATGACCTTGTCCCGTTGCATCAACACGCAACCGAGACCTTGATGAGAAGCATCGCAGTATACTACGAAGTCATCGGTGCCATCGGGTAGTGATAGAATTGGAGCACTGCAAAGCTTTTGTTTCAGAAGTTGGAACGCTGACTCTTGTTTATCATCCCAATCGAACTTTTTGTCCTTCTGAGTCAGTGTCGTGAGTGGTTGAGCTATTTTAGAGAAGTTCTCGATGAATCGTCGATAGTACCCGGCACGTCCTAAAAACTGCCGTACTTCGGTTGGTGTGGTAGGTGCTTGCCAACACTTGATAGCTTCAATTTTTGACGGATCAACATGTATTCCCTGACTATCGATAACGTGTCCAAGGAATTGAACGGTTTGTATCCAGAACTCACACTTGGAGAATTTGGCGTAAAGCTCCTCGTGTCTGAGTAGTTCTAGAATGGTTTTGAGATGTTGCGCGTGTTCCTGTTCGTTGCGCGAATAGATGAGGATGTCATCGATAAAAACAATGACAAACTTGTCGAGGTAAGGTTTGCACACCTGATTCATAAGATCCATGAATACAGCCGGTGCATTGGTTAATCCAAAGGGCATCACTTGGAATTCATAATGCCCATAACGGTTCTGAAAGCAGTTTTCGGAATGTCGGTGTCGCGAACACGTAGCTGATGATAACCTGACCGAAGATCGATCTTTGAATAAAAACTCGACCCTTGAAGTTGGTCGAACAGGTCATCTATTCGAGGACGTGGATAACGGTTCTTGAAGGTCAATTTTTTCAACTCTCGGTAGTCGATACACATTCTGAATGAACCGTCCTTCTTTTTCACAAATAAGACCGGAGCTCCCCAAGGTGTAGAACTCGGTCTGATGAATCCTCTATCCAGGAGTTCCTGTAATTGGGTGGACAACTCCTGAAGTTCGGATGGTGCTAAGCGGTATGGTGCTCGGGCTAAGTTCGGTCAGAGGTACCTTTTCGGCTTATATCATCAGCAACCACGTTCGCCTTTTCTGGATGGTAACGAATTTCACAATCATAATCCTTGATCAAGTCTAACCATCGTCTCTGACGCATATTCAACTCTTTCTGAGAAAACATCTACTGAAGACTCTTGTGATCTGTACAGATAATACACCTTGTACCAAAAAGATAATGCCTCCAAATTTTTAACGCAAACACAACGGCTGCCAATTCTAAGTCGTGTGTAGGATAGCTTATTTCATGCTGTTTCAACTGCCGATAAGCATATGCAATAACTCTGTCTCTCTGCATAAGAACACTTCCCAACCTAGCATAAGATGCATCACACTAAACAATAAAGTCATCCGACCCATCAGGTAACGCCAAAACTGGTGCCTGACAAAATAATTGCTTCAGAGTTTGAAAAGCAGTTTCTTGTTGATCATCCCATTGAAACTTTTCATCTTTACGAGTTAGTTTTGTCAACGGACCGGCAATTATAGAAAATTCTTTAATGAACTTCCGGTAATAACCCGCTAAACCCAGAAAACTCTTTATCTCAGAAGCATTCTTTGGGACTTTCCAATTCATCACAACTTCAATTTTTGAAGGATCAACTTTAACACCATCATTACAGATAATATGACCCAGAAATTGCACCTCCCGAATCCAGAGTTCACATTTGGAGAATTTTGCATATAAGTGTTCTCTTTTTAAAGTTTCCAACACTAATATCAAATGCATTTCATGTTCTGATTCGGATTTCGAATACACCAAAATATCATCAATAAACACAATCACAAATTTGTCAAGAAAAGGTCGACAAACCCGATTCATCAAATCCATAAACACTGCTGGAGCATTTGTTAAACCAAACGGCATAACCAGGAATTCAAAATGACCATACCTGGTACGGAAAGCAGTTTTAGGAACATCCTGTTCACTAACGCGAACTTGGTGATAACCCGACCTCAAATCAATTTTAGAATAAAACGAAGATCCCTGCAACTGATCAAACAAATCATCTATTCGAGGTAGAGGATATTTATTCTTTACCATTCGTTTATTCAATTCCCGATAGTCAATACACATTCTAAAGGACCCATCCTTATTTTTCACAAACAAAACTGGTGCACCCCAAGGAGAAGAACTAGGTCTAATGAACCCTTTGTCCAACAACTCCTGTATCTGATTCATCATTTCACGTATTTCAGAAGGAGCTAATCTATAGGGAGCTTTGGCTACAGGCGACGAGCCATGAACAAGATCAATATGATATTCAACTTCCCTAACCGGTGGCAAACCAGGTAATTCATCGGGAAATACTTCCGGATATTCAGAAACTATCCGGACCTCAGAAATAGATTTCTTTTCTACTTTGGCATCAATCACATAAGCTAGGTACGACTCACAACCTTTAGACAACGACTTCCTAGCTTTCATCATGGAAATCAAAGGTATACACCCACTATCCCATTCTCCTTAAGCCAAAATGCACGACTCTTCAGAAATTGGGATTCTAATCAGCTTATGGTGGCAATCTATACTTGCTTTATACTGACTTAGCCAATCCATGCCAATAATCACATCAAAACTAGGAATTGGCATCAACAGAAATGAAATTGGAAAAGTCTGGCCATCTATCACAGTACTAGCTCCAGTCACCAAGGTGGTAACAAGAACTAACTTGCCACTAACAATTTCTACTTCTACAGGTTTAGTAATCACAGTAGGGATTAATTTCAACTTATCACAGAAACACACAGAGATAAAAGAGCAGTTGGCTCCAGAATCAAACAAAACACGCGCTGGTACAGAGTTTATAAGAAAAGTACCAGTGATAACATCCTCTGTATGAACAGCCTCATCGACTGTCATCTGAAATGCCCTACTTGCAGCTGGCGGAGGATTCTTCCGCTTTTGACCGGAAGATGACGAACTCCCGACCGAGACCGAACCCTGTTTCCCCGCCTCAGGACATTGCCCAACACGATGACCTTCCTTCTTACAATTCCAACACACAAAATTCGGAAATTTGCAGTTCTTAAATTCATGACCAAGTTCACCATATTTAACACACTTGTTCTTCTGAATAGTACATGGGCCAGTATGTTTAGATCTACAAGTACTACACCAAGTGGATTTATTAGACGAACCACTTTTATCACCAGACCTCTGATTCTGTCTATTGCTTTGCCATCTTTGTTTCCCTTTTCCCGAGGATTCATTTCTGGATTTCTGATCAGATTTATCTTTAACATGAAAACCTTGAGCCCTCATATCACTATCAACAGAACGTGCAAGGTTAAAAGCCTGAGATAAAGTACCCGCTAACCTCACTGTGGTGCGATAACTTAGAGGTAAGGCATCAATAAACTGTTCAGTTCTAGTTTTCTCATTAGGAACCCACTGTTGAACAAACCGTAGCTTCTCAGAAAATTGGGTTATCAACTCGTCAATCGTCATCTTATCAGTTAATTGCAAGTTCACAAACTCTCGTCTGATCCGAGCCATGTCAAAATCTGAGCAATATTGATTACAAACTGCTTGATGAAAATCAGGCCATCGAATAGCTTCCTTCTGTTGTTGAGTCAAATGACCGGTGACTGAATCCCACCAAACCATGGCTTCATCTTTCAAACATTGAACAGCATAAAACACTTTGGATTCTTCCTCACAATGAGTAACATCAAATTTTCATTCCATATCTCTTAACCAGTTTAAAGTCACAAACGGATTTGTACTACCACAAAACTCCGGTGGTTTACTTGCCATAAATGTTTTGAAAGAACATACTTTACTTGGCAAAGGTAGTGGAAAAGTACCAAAAACCGGTGCTTGTTGTTGAAACTGTTGCTGAGATGACGCAGCTTCAGTTTGTCTTTTAAATTCTCGGAGATTGATCACCTCATCCTCTAATTCATGTATATAATCATCTCTATTCGATTCTTCAGCAACATGAACTGAAGTACCATCGTGAACAGGTTGTTCACCATGAATATGCAAAGGAGGAACATCGGTCCTTGAGGCATTATTAGGGTTGGCGGTCGGTTGCTCGTTATCTGCCATATCTGTATTCAACACAACACTTGAAACTTGTTAATCGTTAGTACCTAACTACCAACAGATTCACAACCAATGTTAAATCCCATACCCAGGAATGTTTGACATAACATGCTTCAGAATTGGGATTGAACACTTTACAATGCTCAATTTGCCCAAAACTATGCTCTGATACCAACTTATAACACCCCTCGTTCTATATAAGAATATTATATTATTTAATTCGGAAGCATGTATTTAAAACCTATTCTATTACTGTACATAGTATATAATCATCTACATACTTAATATATAACTGTCAAGTCATTAAAACCACATTTGCGGTGGTACTCAAAACGGGGTATTATAGAATTCTAAACAAGGTTTATTACAAAACCATATCAGAGTGAGTATAATATCAAACATTCCATGTATCAAAGCATCCCTTCCTGCTACCCACATTCTTAACAAAACCTGCAGGAAGTAAATGAGGGATTAGCACAAAGCTAAGTGAATAGATTTATCACACGCAATTCAACTTAGCTTAACTATGAGTTTACACCAAATAATCGTAAACACATATATTTCAATGAGGATCGGTGGCTCTTGGAATATCATAATACTCGGGGTTTTCCCAAGAACACTTATCGTACATATCCGTATGTCCATAAGGGACGAGACCGATAGCTACTGGTTATTATAATCAAACACAGGTTCTAAACGCACAACAAATGAAGCAAGTCCCTATGTAATTCACACAATAACCAATAGCCCAACTACACGTTGACCTCAATAACACTGATACACATTGATCTACATATCACGTAGATTAAATCAATAATTAAGACTAAATAGTCTAACAACCACATCTACGTTCATTTGTTGCAACCAATAGTCACAACTAAATCAAAAGGTGAGTTTCTAAATCCACTCACCGATACCTTTGTCTTCACAAACTCAGAATCCAGATGTCACTTAGTCTTTGGAGGATCTGAGAATCAACAATCAAATATAAGTTAGTAATCTGGATCTTTAATACATAACTTATATTAATCCATAACATTAGGAATTTAGCACACGTGACATCAAAGTTACAAGTTCTAAATCATGTATTAATACTAGTTTATCAATGTTACCACATGTAGCAATCAATTAACATTGAAATCAATCAAGCAAAGGTGAAGTGCTAGACTGGCCAATTAACCCGCCGGCTAGGGTCTAAGACCCGCCAGTTTCACCACACAAGCCGCCGGCTCACACTACCTAGCCGCCGATTACAACAGTTTTTGAGACATCAGAACTAAGTCAAGTTTTAAAGCCTATTTTAGCCTCCTGATTGGCCACACAGCAGCCGGATTTGGGCTTAAACCCGTCGGCTTGGGTCTTGACCCGCCGGCTACCCAGTGCCCACAACAAAGCCGCCGGCTTCCATAGGGAAGTAGCCGGCTTGTTCTTCAGATACAGCATCAGCAATAGTTCAACAAAACTCTGCACGAACCAATATCCCCAAAATACTATTTTCCTCAACCAAACTAACTTATTACTCATTATAACATCAAAGGGACTTTCAAGGTGAACCTATATCAACAATTAACTTCAAATAGCACACGAATTCATCCTTCTATCATCAATTTATTCAAAACCTAACTAGGTTATTTACTTACATTCACAATCACACTTCAATAACAAAAACACTACAATTTAAGTTAACAATCAGTTCACTATCATCATGTAGTATTGTTAATCATCATGAATATCACAAAGAATCAACCAATTTCATTATTTCTCTATAAACCTAGTTAATATACACAAAAAGGCTCTTTTGGCCGTTCTTGCTGTCTTAAGTCGTCCTCTTTTCTTTATAAGCTGTTAATTGATTTCGTGCCTGCCCTAAGGCTAAGGGGAGAACTGCATGTCCTACTAGTCGGATAGAAGCCTACCCACGTACCAGCCTACATTGTTCATATCGAGCTTTCCATTAGAATCTTTCTTTGATTTGAATTTTAGATTCAAAGATTTCCAATCTTTTTTTTACAAAATTCCCAACAAAATAAAAGACCACAACGGAACAAGAAATTTCAATTCGTTTGTTGATGAGGCGGCACCCGGATTTGAACTGGGGAAAAAGGATTTGCAGACCCCCGCCTTACCACTCGGCCTGCTTCTATTTGTCTAGATGTGATCCAAGAGGGTTCAAGTGCCTCAAGAGCGTATTTACCAAAACAAATAGTGTTACCTCGATAAGATATTCCCTTCATTCTTCCTCGATGTTATTTACAGAATCTGGTGCACGAACCAATATCCCCAAAATTCTATTTTCCTCAACCAAACCAACTTATTACTCATTATAACATCAAAGGGACTTTCAAGGTGAACCTATATCAACAATTAACTTCAAATAGCACAAGAATTCATCCTTCTATCATCAATTTATTCAAAACCTAACTAGGTTATTTACTTACAGTCACAATCACACTTCAATAACAAAAACACTACAATTTAAGTTAACAATCAGTTCACTATCATCATGTAGTATTGTTAATCATCATGAATATCACAAAGAATCAACCAATTTCATTATTTCTCTATAAACCTAGTTAATATACACATAAAGGCAAAACACTTACCAATTGAAGGACATCAAGATGATACTAATGATTTCTCAATTACTAACAATTTCACAGCCCCAATTCAACTAATCTTAATGATGATTTCAATTTGTTAGTTTGGATGTTTTGTGAGGTGGAGTTTTCAATTGAACTCTTTCAAGTGAGGGAAATGATAAAACAAAAAGGGGTGGTCGGCCCTTTCTTAAACTGACCCTATTATGCGGGTATTTTATACCCGTCCTGAATCTATTGTTTGGAACCTAAACATCAATTGCGAGAAACTTATTTTATTTTACCGTCGACCATAGTAAATTAAAACAAGAGATAATTTACTATCCACAATAAGTCCTGGGACTTATTTATCTAAGTTTCGCAAATAAACATAAGATTAAGTATTTCCTAAAACAATTAAATAATCAATTTAAATAAGGAATTACCAGACCACTAGAGAGGATGTTACAGTTTGGTTACTAATACTACATACAACATACTTACAATAAATAACACATGTACATAGCACATATGTTGTCCAAAACATTAGTACCCAAACCTAATCCATGTTGACCTCCGACATTCAATTAGTCCACAACCATCATGGCAATGTATACACATATATATATAAGACACAATCAATATCAATACAGTAAACCAAATTTACCCGTTGTAACCAACTTGTTACAACTAATCTAGACTGAAAGTCCAAGATCCACTCACCCTTGATGATCACCGTTTCCACTCAATGGTCTTATTTTATTGAGTCTTCGGTTTATCTGAGAACACAATCAAAACCCGAATTAGATTCTCGTATCAAGTTTGTTACAATCTAATCATGTATATAATGTCAAATAATTGCATATACTATACTTTAAATATTAGTTAAATAATATAAGTGCACAAGTCGCAAGTTGTCAAATTCGTCAGATTATAACTAGCAAACGCGATCCGGGTTAGGAGTGGCTGGATCGCGTTTCACAGTTCCAAAATATTCTGTTACCGATTTACACTTGCAAACGCGATCCGGGCTAAGGAGCTGGATCGCGTTTCCAAGAACAAAATCAATCCGACTCGAATTTAACACTGACTAACGCGATCCGGGAACAATGAAGCTGGACCGCGTTACAAGGAACAAAATCATTTTGTAACCATTTTACGCTGTGAAAAGCGATCCGGAATAGGAGCTGGGATCGCGTTCCCAAGAAGAAAACCCAATTACCCAAATTTACATTAAGGAACGCGATCCGGCATGATGGCTGGGATCGCGTTTGTCACTTTTTCAGCAACTACACCCAAACCTGAAACACTAACAGCTCGAACCAAAAACCCCAAAAATCACAATCTCAGATACTAAACACGAATTCACACCGTAATTCACCTCTAGTATCATCAATAAACATGGTATAATAGTAAACAACATCATCTAACATCAAATTCAACACATGCATTATGCATTTAACCTAATTTCCTCAAACTCAAGTATATTCATGAAAATGGAGAAAATACACTTACAATGGAGTTAGTATCAAGAAGGTGATGATGATAATCAGTTGTAGAAACACAATCACAGCTCCAAGTGATAGTTAATTTGATTTATGGATTTCTAAGTGTAAATGTGTGTGTGTTCTTGAGATATATGAGTTCAAACCAAAATCAGGGAAGTATGGAAAAAGAAGGTCGACATTTCCTATTTGTTCAAGTATAATGCAGTGTAATGTTATACCCGTTCTAAATCTATTGTCTGGAACCTAAAAATCATTTGCGAGAATAAGTTTTATTATACCGTCAACTCAATTAACTTAAAACATGCAATAATTTATTTATCACAATAAGTCATTTGACCAATTAATCTATTAATTTCAATTATCCAGTTAATACCAAGTGTTTCTAAATACTATTAAACAACAAATAAAATAGAGAAATTACCGTATTCTCCTAGGCCCAAAAAGAGGATGTTACAAATCTTCCCTCCTTAAGGAGATTTCGTCCTCGAAATCTCGCCATGCTCAAAAAGACTAGGATAGCGCGTCTTCATGCTAGATTCGGTCTCCCATGTAAGGTTTGGTCCCAAACTATGATTCCACTTAACTAATACCATGGGAATATCCTTCTTCTAAAGTTTAGTCACCTTACGGTCTAAAAGCTCTACGGGTTCCTGTACTAGCCCTTGACTTCGGTCAACACGTAAGTCTTGCAATGGAAGAACTTGGGATTGGTCCTCCACACTGCATTTCCATAAGTAGCACATGTTGAAAGTATAACGAATACCCGCTAATTCAGGAGGAAGATCTAATGACACAGTTTGATCATTAACCACTTGCCGAATTCTAAATGGGCCAATTTATCTAGGGGCAAGTTTACCACATTTACCAAACCGAATAACACCCTTCCAAGGTGAAACTTTCAAGTAAACCAATTCACCCTCTACAAACGAAACGGGTCAACGACGCGGATCGGCATATTGCTTTTGTCTATCGCGGGCAACTTTTAACCTATCACGGGCTATAGCTACTTTATTGGCTGTAATCTGCACTATCTCACGACCCGCAAATTGTTTCTCACTCGCCTCTAACCAACAAGTGGATGTTCTACATCGACGACCATACAACATTTCATAGGGTGGCATGCCTATACTAGAGTGAAAAGAATTATTATAGGCGAATTCTACCAACGGCAAGTGAGAATCCTAAGACCCACCAAATTCCAACACACAAGCCCTTAACATGTCCTCGAGAGTCTGAATAGTCCACTCAGACTAACCATCAGTCTGAGGATGATAAGCAGTGCTCAAATTTACTCTAGTACCCAATTCCCGCTGTAAACTCTGCCAAAACCCAGATGCAAACCAAGAATCTCTGTCAGAAACTATAGACAACGGAATCCCATGCCTTGACACAACTTCATTAATGTACAATTGCGCCAGTTTACCCAAAGATGCCGTCTCACTAGTGGCAAGAAAGTGAGCACTCTTGGTCAATCTATCGACAATTACCCAAATCATATCGTTACCCTTAACAGTTCGAGGTAATTTAGTTACAAAATCCATGGTTATATGCTCCCATTTCCACTCGGGAATCTAAAGTTGTTTCAAAGCTCCATATGGTTTTTGATGTTCGGCTTTTACTTGCGAGCAAATGTGACAAGATTCTACAATTCGAGCTACATCTAGTTTCAAAGTAGGCCACCAATACAAATGTTTTAAATCATGGTACATTTTGGTACTCCCGGGATGAATCGACAGTTTAGATTTGTGAGCTTCTAATAAGATCACATCTCGAAGACCACCAAGCAAAGGAACCCAGACTCTAGATTGAAAAGTCTTTAATCCACGTGAGTCATCAACCAACAAGTCTTTTCTTTTAAGCATAACCTCGGATTTCAAGTTATTATCCATCAATGCCTCCATTTGTGCAGATTTTAACTGATCAATTAAATCTAATGAAACCTCTAACCGCATGAAACGCACTTTTTCTGATTTTTGTTGGGACATAGATTGTGACAACAGATCTAGCTTGAAATAGGACTAGTGTAATTATTATTATGTTTGTATATTGGTTTAGATTTGTAAATGAATATTTGTTTTGTTAGTGATATTCGTTAAACATATTGTTTTGCTAAGTTAGACGAATGTTAAATACGAAATAAATAAACAGACGTTTGATGCGAGGCGAGTCGAGATCTCAGGTCGCAGCAAGTTGAGCTGTGAGGTGAGTTCTGAATTCGCGAGGTATCAGTCTGGCGAGCCGAGCTCCGAGTTGGGCTTGGGCTGCGAGTTGGACCGAACTCGCAGGCCCATGCGAGCCGAGCCGGACAGAACTATTTAAACGATTTTCCTTAGAAAATCGTTAACAACTTTTGCATATTCCAAACCTGCGATTCCAGCAAACCAGAGAAAAACATAACCTATCGACTAGGCTTTGACGATTCGTTGTTTAAAGCTAAGTCTAGTTAAACGCAATACGAACATATTCGTTGTTAGTAAGATAACACCGTATTGAGGGATTCCGCACCTTAATACTACAGATAACGAAGTTATCGATCCTAAAACTAGGGGACTTACATCTGGTATCAGAGCTTTCGGGCTAGATACGAGTGTGTTCGTGAGTTTTAGTTTATTGCGTTTTTGATTCGGGTCGTTTTTACGTGCATTATTGCAATACTAACGATCAAAATCATTCTCTGGAAGTTTTAGGGTTAGTTTACAGTCGAATTTCTCAGTTTCGTTCGTAAAAATACCTTAAAATTCGTTTTTCGGGTTTAACAGCCGTTTCGCGAGTCGAGATTAGGGTTCCAGCGTCGCCTGCGAACCGAGTTGAACTAGCGAGTCGAACTGAGGCTTGCAAGTCGAACCGAGATCTCTCGCGAATCGACATCACTTGCGAATCGACATCTTTTAGCAATCCGAACTGAGGCTTGCGAATCGACAAATTCTGCGAGTCGAGCTGAGATTGCGAGTTGAGCTGAGTCTTGCGAGTTGAGATTTCTGAATTCGCTGAAACAGTTTAATTTTACGTTTTTAAGATGTCTGACTTAAGTAGAATGATCGAAATGGACCACGAGGTGGGAAAGTCAAACGTTCCACCTAAGTTGTTAAGAATCGAGGATTACTACAATTGGAAGGACAGATTTGAATCTTACTGTAGATTCCATGATCTGTCTATCTGGATGTGTATCAAGAGTGGATACACCCCACCTACTCAAACTGTTCAAAATGCTACTGTAGTTCTTACCTATGCAAACATGAGTGATCAAGAGAAGGAAGCGTACAGAAATGAGAATAAATCACATTCTTGCATAAAGATGTGTCTTCCTAAATCCCTTGCTCATCAACTCAAGTCTTTTCATACTGCTAAAGCGCTCTGGGAAGCTTTAGAGAAAAGAGGTGAGGGAAGTCCACAGGTGAGAGCTGGCAAGAAGAGTCTTCTTAAAAAGCAGTTTACTATGTTTAAAGCTTTAAAAGGAGAAGATCTTGATGCCTATGTTACACGATTCTACCATCTGCTAAGTGAATTAGAATACCATGAAATTTTTGAAGAAGAAGTATCTAAAACCGACAAGTTCCTTGAGGGTTTGCCTTCTAAATGGGAAATGTATGGTGTTATGATTAAGGATAACGAAACTAGGTATTCTACTATGACCTTAGAGCAAGTCATTGACAAGCTGAAAGGTTATGATTTCTCCAAGAAGTCAAGAGATAGTGATTCTGATCAGGTTCAGAACCCTGGGCTGTATCATGGAAAGTCAAGTCTTTCGACTGCGTCATCGAGTTCGACCACTGCACTGTTAGTTGGTGATACTAATGAAAATGGAGAAATGATCACTGAAGATCTGTGCTTTATTTCCTCCTCTGGTGATGAGACAAAGGGAAAGAATTCTGAGAAGTCACCTCAAGAGCATCAGAAGATGCCGATGAGTGTGAAATCTGCTGAACAGCAACTGTCTGTTCTTGCTTCCTTTGTGGCATCATATGAGAACTACATAGAAGGAAAGATCAATGATCCTATTCTATTTGATGAGGATTATGAGCAGATAGATTCTGATTATCTTGAGGAACTGGAACTTCAAGATCAACTAGCGTTGATATCTAGAAAGGTGAAGAATTTCCTCAAGAAAACTGGTAGAAAGGTGTTGGGCAATAGATCAGGGTTTGATAAAACCAAGGTCAGATGCTTTAACTGTCAGGGTATTGGTCATTTTGCTAGAGAATGCCAAAGACCTAAAGTAGAAGCACAAGGAAAACAAGGTTCGGGAAGTACTCTTGCTTCCAAAGCCTTAGTGGTGAAGCAGTTGGATGGCTCGTATGATTGGCAAGCTCATTCTGAAGAAGCTTTGATGGCCGAGATCGAAGAAACAACTGCTGGATCAGTGTCCTACATGCCCACTGACATGGAACAGAGAGTAGAGGTGGCTGAGTCTGAAAAAAGGGCAAGTGATGATGATGTGCTATATATGGATTCAACTCCAGATATGAGTCCTGAAGAATTAGTGGCACGTATGGCTGAATTACAAACTGACAAGAAGAAGGTATGTTTAGATATTCTTAATCTTGCTGATGTTTGTTACTTAGTTACTGATTTACAGTCTCAGAATAGTGTCTTAACTGTGTCAAATAGTAATCTGTCATCACAATTAAATATGGATAAGGAATCTTATAAGACTGTTAGATCTGAACTTGATCAAGCTATTATGGATGTTCGTAGATTAAGTGATGATAAACAGGTCTTAAAAGATAAAATTAAGTCTGATGCGTTGGATAGAACAAAACTTAGAGATACCATAAGTGAAAAATCTGTTGTCATAGATGGTCTCTATATGAATATCAAAGACTTAAATGAGACGATTGCTAGTAAGGATCAGGAAATAGTGAACCTTAATTTAAGGTTAATTGAGCAAAACCGTAAACTTGAGAATTATAGGACATCTCAAATGGATAAAATGTTAGATGCTCAACGTAGTGTAAAGGACAAGACTGGGTTAGGTTACAATGATGTATCCCCGCCTTTTAATGCCAATTACACTCCTATTCCTGAGGACTCTGAGATGACTGAAGTTAATCCTGAGATTTTAGTAGCTGATAAACCTGAACAGTCAGAGGCACAGAAAGATGTTATTAAGAACGTATCATTAGATAATAGCAAGGCTTCTCAGTTCACCAAAATACATTTTGTATCGGGTGGAGTGATTAACGATGCTAAGATTAATGATAAAGTTGATAAGGAACAGCTTAAACCTTTAGTGCCTAAGACTCCGGATGAGAAAGCAAAAGTGAGCAAATCACGCAAGCAGATGTCATGTTTCAAATGTCATCAAAAAGGACACGTGGCTTCGTGTTGTCCTAACAAAAAGCCTGAAGCACCACATAAGCTTGTGATTGAGGAAAAGACACAGACCGACTCTGATATGACTGTAGACGGGTTAGATACCAAACCTAAGTTAGGTAATAAACCTGTGAACATTCTTAAAAGAGATGGTAAGCATAGTGTCTCCCCACCTAAACCTAAACGGTCATATACTCAAAGTGATAATTATGTCCATAAGTCTAGGGATGTGACACCGTCGAGGTTTAGAACTCCAAGTAGAGGCCATAGTCATTATGAAAGTGGCACTACTTCGCGATCACATGAGTTTAATTATAATTATCATAATAGAGCTCATACTTTTGTGCCTAAGAGGTTCTCCTCAAATTCACCTCTTAAGGCTGATCGTCCACAAACTCAAGCTACTTCGAAAGTAACCAAAGCTCCTGATGGGAAGAATGGTTATTTTAAAGAGCTTAAGTTTGTTGATGATAAGGGACAAACCAAGACCGTAATGGCTTGGGTCCCTCTTGATAACTGATCGTGTTTTGTGTTATGTGCAGGAGCATGCTGTGAACAAGGACAGTTGGTGGTATGTAGACAGTGGATGCTCGAGGCACATGACCGGTGAAAGAAGTCTACTGAAGGACTTCAAGGATAGTCTCAAGCAAAAAGTAAATTTTGCAGGAGATAAAGGAGGAGTAATTTCGGGAAAAGGAAAAGTTTCAAATGGAACTTTGACTCTTGAGGATGTGAACTATGTTGAAGAACTTACACACAACCTAGTGAGTGTTTCCCAAGTCTGTGATAAAGGTCATCCAGTTTATTTCAATGAAAAGGAGGCCTTAGTCCTGAAGCCAGGTTTTAAAATTCCTGATGAATGGATATTGATGAGGGCGCTAAGGAAGAAGGACATCTATGCTATCAACATGGGTGTTCCTAACTCTTCAATGGTGTCTACATGTTTATTGTCCAAGGCTTCGGAAACAGATGCTCTGTTATGGCATAGGAGAATGGCACATCTAAACTGGAGAAAGATGAATTATATAACCAAAAATGGTTTGGTTCTAGGTGTACCACAAAAACGTTTCGAGTCTGAGGATAAGTGTGTTCCTTGCATGAAAGGAAAGCAGCACAAGAAACCACACAGACCTAAGACTGAAAACTCTATCTCCTCGCCATTTGAATTGCTACATATGGATCTCTTCGGCCCTATAAGCAAGAGAAGTCTAGGTGGCAAATGGTACTGTTTGGTTGTCACAGATGACTATTCTAGATTCTCATGGGTATTCTTTTTGGGATCAAAGGATGAGACTCCTGGAATTCTAATTGAGTTCTTTGATCTAGTAGAGAATGTCTATAAAAAGAGAGTTAAGCGTATTCGTAGTGACAATGGAACAGAGTTTAAGAATTCAACGTTAAATATCTATTGCTTAAGCAAAGGGATATTACATCAATTCAGTGCACCTTATGAACCTCAACAGAATGGTGTTGCTGAAAGGAAGAATAGAACGTTGATTGAAGCTGCTAGAACAATGCTTGCTGATTCAAAGCTTCCGGTCATCTTTTGGGCAGAAGCAGTGAATACAGCATGTTATGTTCTTAATAGAGTTCTTACGGTTAAGAGACATAACAAGACTTGTTATGAGCTTTTGAACAATAAGAAACCTAACTTAAAAGGGTTTGAACCCTTTGGAGTTTCATGCACCATATTAAAGACTGGACATCAAGCAAAATTTGGTGAGAAGGCTGACGAAGGATTTTTCCTAGGTTATATGCCCAATTCGCCAAATAAGAGAGTCTTTAATAAAGTCACAGGACGTTTGGAGGTAGTTTATAATATTGAGGTTACAAGCTATTCACCGGATGTTCATAAGGGCTTAGATTGGCAATTTGATTATTCTGATCTTTTTGCATCATTTAAAGTTCCTATTAGTGACTATGTCAGTGATTCAGAGATAGCTGAACATTTAGTGTTTGAAGATGAGAATATTGGTCCCGCTTCAACATCGAGTGTTAAGCAGTCTGGAATCAAGACTACTGTTGACTCAGATAAAGCTTCCACAAGTGAGTCACAAAAACCTTCAGAGGATAAGTCTCTAGAAACAGAAGATCTTGATGATCTTCATACAAAGTTTGATGACATACTTACTCCTTTGAAACATCTAAGAATATCTTCAGCACGTACGGAAGATGTACCTGAATTGGAAGAAATTGGTACTAATTTGGAAGATGAGATACCAGTTGAACCAGTTACTACAACTAGAACGAGTAAGAATCATCCAGTTGAAAACATCATCGGTGATATTAATACTCCGGTTCAAACTAGGCATCAATCCAGAACTAATACGTCTGAGAATTCTGAATACCAAAGCTTGTATACTGCAATGAAAGAGACAGGGATTCCTAATCAATGTCTATATTCATGCTTTATCTCACAAGTCGAGCCTAAAAATGTTCAAATGGCTTTAAAAGAAAACTCGTGGGTAGAAGCAATGCAAGAAGAACTATCTCAGTTCTCTAAATTACAAGTATGGGAGTTGGTTGACCTACCAAAGGGAGAATATCCAATTGGAACTAGATGGGTATTTAAGTGTAAGAGAGATGATAAAGGTATCGTTACTCGCAATAAAGCTCGTCTAGTGGTTCAAGGTTTTAATCAACAAGAAGGTATTGATTACAATGAAGTGTTTGCACCAGTTGCTAGGCTAGAAGCAATTAGAGTATTCTTAGCATTCGCATCATATTATGGTATAAAAGTGTATCAGTTGGATGTTAAGAGTGCCTTTTTGTATGGCAAAGTGGAAGAATTGGTGTATGTTTCACAACCGCCAGGGTTTGCTAATCCTGAGTATCCAGATAGAGTATATCGTTTGAATAAGGCTCTATATGGATTACATCAAGCACCTAGGGCATGGTATGGAACACTATCAACGTATCTACTTGAGAATGGATTTACAAGAGGATCAATTGATAGTACACTATTTGTGAAGTGGAAAAAGAAAGACTTTCTTCTTGTACAAGTGTATGTTGATGACATTATCTTTGGATCGTCTGATGAAAAGATGTGTCAAGAATTTGAGAAAGTCATGAGAAAAAGGTTTGAAATGTCTGCAATGGGAGAGTTGAATTTCTTCTTAGGATTACAAGTTGATCAAAAGAAGGATGGATTCTTTATTCATCAATCTAAATATACATATGAGCTATTAGAACGTTTCAAGATGGATGAAAGTAAGGTCTACAATACTCCAATTCCAGTCAATCATGGATTAGGTCCAGATACATCGAGTGATAGCGATGTGGATCCAACTCTTTATAGAGCCATGATCGGATCACTAATGTATCTTACAGCCTCTAGGCCTGACATCATGTTTGCTGTTTGTTTATGCGCAAGATATCAGGCTAATCCGAAAGAGTCACACATGCAAGCTGTTAAACGAATCTTTCGTTACCTCAAAGGGAAACCTAAGCTGGGTCTTTGGTATCCGATTGATGGAGACTTAGATCTCGTAGCTTATACTGATTCGGATTATGGAGGATGCAATCAGAATAGGAAATCTACGACTGGAGGATGTCAATTCTTAGGAGGTAGATTAGTATCCTGGCAGTGCAAGAAGCAAACCTCGGTAGCCATTTCTACATGTGAAGCTGAGTATGTTGCAGCTGGCAGCTGTTGCTCGCAAGTTCTTTGGATTCAACAGCAACTGCGGGATTACGGGTTAAATATAACCAATACTCCTATGATGATTGATAACGAATCTACTATGTCGATCACCAATAATCCAGTAAAGCACAGTAAAACTAAGCATATTGATATTCGACATCATTTTATTAGAGATTGTGCTGAAAAGAAATTGATAAAGTTAGTTAAGGTTCCATCATTGGATAACTTAGCAGACTTATACACAAAGGCGTTCGACAGAGCAAGATTTGAGACGTTGGTTCAACTAAACGGAATGAGAAATCCAGAGTGATTAGTCTTCCAAGGGTATTCTTGTAATAGTTAGTATTTATGTGTTTATTATTAAAAAAAAAAAAAATATAAAAAAAAAAAAAAAAAAAAAAAAAAAGGGCGTATGGCATTCATTTGCTTGTTACCTAAGGGGAATCGCCTTCATTTAAGTTTTTATTTGCAAAAACTACGGGAAATGATAGTACATTAGGAGAATAAGCTTCACAATAATAAAGCTTAAGTCCTAAGTATGATATGGTAGTAGGTTCAAATAAAGTTGCTTTAGAACTACAGCGGTTCTATCAGGTATGTGTTTATATTTATTTGATTATACACCTATATCCACAAGTTATAATTTGTCTATTTTTAGTAAAATTTTAGATGGCTTCATCATATGATGTACTGGTAGGCAAATTATATGAAATTTTCTAAGTCTTAAGAATTTAATTAACTACTTGTTTATTATTTTGTGTAACTATTCTATGATGTATGACATTAAGTCTTAAATGTTGAATGACGGTATTACCATACACTGTTATCATGCATTTTAATTAAAGTGACAAATAGTAGCAATATGGGTATTAATTTAATTACTGGTAACTATGTTGTACTATGTACAGAACTGAAACCTTTAATTAAATTAATATTCTCAAATATATTTTGAATTATGCTAGAAGGAATCTTCTGTTGTACTACGTACAGACTTAGATAACATAGCATATTCAAAGTATGTTTGATATTTGTCTAACCGTAAAAATTCAAGTGTATGTTATATGTTTCGAAAAGATACATCATTTAGTAACCGCTACCTTGAAAATTTAATGATGCAGTGTTATGTGTTTTACTTGAATTCTTCAGTATGTCATATAATAGGAAGCACTTGATAATTCTCATACTAACAATAAAGAGTTTGCTTAGAAAATTGAGTATAATTTGTTTATGTGGATCATATACTGGTAATCGTCTTGAACTATCTATAATTAAAATATTTACTTTATGTGCGTAATGCATTTATTAATTATGCTATGTGGATAAAGGTACCTAAGATATAGTTTTATAAATATAAATGTATAAATGATATATTTAGTTGTAATTTTATAGTAATTTATTTGAATTTCATGAGGTATGTATACTACCAATCTGCTTAAACTTTTTAAATATATCATGAATTGCTTATTCTTACTAATATGATCCCTAAGCAGATAAATTCTTATTCATTTTGTGTATGTATTTTATTTTGTTTCAAGTGTTTAATAAAATGGTACTTGATACCTATGATTATGTAATTTTGTTTTAGTTTTTAATTTTTGTGTTAATTATGCTTACCCTTCGGAATTAAATCATACTGAATGTTTTTGAGTTGAACAACGTGACAAATACAAGTGAAAATTAATTATAATTTAGACTTGTGAAAATATCGGGTTTTTATTTATACTTAGAATTAAAATTCGCGTTTTTAATTATTTCTGCGAGTTGACTTCGACTTGCGAGTCCGCTTCAAATCTCGCGAATCGAATGTAAAGTATAAAGGTGGTCAAACGAGTCAGACCAACCCACCGAACCCACATACTTCGCGAGTTCAGTAAAGCTTGCGAATCCGTCAACAAGGCGAAACGAGGCGATTTATTGTTTTCGTTTGATTTCGATTCTTAGATTACGGGAACGAGTTATTCAATCCGAGGACTTTATACACCTTCATATTGCGAACATTTTGAGGTATAAACCAACGGATTTCACCGTGTAAATAACAAGAAATTGAAGTTTTTATAAAACTTAGGGTTTCGGGTTAAAAACTAAACGATTTGCGTCGATTACGATGTTATTGGACATAGATCTTTAGGGTTTATGTTAAACGAACATTAATGAACGTGAATCAATCGATAGATCATGTTAAAATTACAAGATTAATCGATTTTAAGTGTAACCTCGCGACGGCAGTTCATCGAACGAGTTGACATTTTGAATCAACTCGCAGCGAGTTGACTAGCGAATCCATGAGATTAGCGAGTTCACTTAAATAACTTTAGCGAGTTGATCAATGTAGCGAGTTTATAAGTTTAGCGAGTTCATAAGCAAAACGAGTTGACCTCACCTCGTTAGGCCAGTTTATGCGAGTCCAGTACTTAGAAAAATTTTATTTTTTAAAGTAGTGATATAAATGTTAAGACTTTTTAAGTAATAACTTTTATGAAATGGATTTGTGTTAATTCTTATATGATTATATCGAAAGTCTACTAATTTAAGAAGAAAATTAGTGGCGTGTCCTAATTTCACATTAGCGGTATAATTTTTAACGTTAACGACTTGAGATTTTTATTAAAATAACAAGTACCTAACGTGATTTAAATTAGACTTAAGACTTTTTAGTTATAAGTAAAATTTTTATATACGACTTGAGATTATTTTTGTATCAAGTTATATATAATTACAATTTTAAACTAAGATGTTTGATGAATCTCGATTCATAATACATAATAGTTTAAATATTTTTTATCGTGCATTAAATTATATCTGTTGTTTGTATTTATTACAGATATGGCTAGAGCATTTGATAAGGGTCACAACATCCTGGTTGATCTGAACCTTGAGGCCAAACGGGCTGACAGGGTTGCTGATATATTACGTTTTCTAGCACGATCAAGGATTAGATATGCCATTACGGCCAATCCTCCTATCTCACAGACTATACTGAACGATTTCTGGACGGATATTGTTTATGACGAATCTGTCACTCCGCCAGAGATTCGAGCTACAGTTGGTGGACAACCTGTTACCTTTTCAGCTGGTAATCTTCGTGAGATTTTGCAGCTAGGTACGGTAGAACAGGAGAACGGGGATATTGAGTATCCTATGGACTTTATTGAGGGTGCTATTGGACGTATGGGATATACAGGAGACAGGCGTGGACGTCAGTTCCAGAAGCCTCTGGTCATTGGTCAGTGGAGGTTTCTTTGGCACGTGATGAATATAGTCTTCGCAGCAAAGAAAGGTGGCTTTGATGAGTTGAGCCCTGCGATTCTATCGGCTGTACTGTCACTGGTTTACAATAAACCATACAGTTTTTGTGATTACATTTTTGGAGAGATAGCTAGACAGATATCGGGTTCTGTTAGATCTAGATTTATGATCTACCCGAGGTTTTGTATGCTTATCATACGTGCGCGTCTACCGAACTTGGTTATTCCTGAGCCGTTTTTATCGGTGAATACCATTGATCAACGTGGTTATAATGCCATGTTTATGCAGACGATTAGGAAGGAAGGAGTGGTGAAACCGGAAATTAGACCACTTTTTGGATATATTGTTGATCCGAACTACGTTGCACCGCCAAATCATGGGTGGTTGGACGTAGCTCCTGCTGCTGTTGTTGCTCCTGCTGTTGCTGATGTTGTACCTGCACCTGTAGCTGAGGAAGCTCAACCTGAAGATCCACAAGGGCTCCTTGAGGATGTTCTTATTCAGGCTGGTCAGGTGGATCAGCAGGTGAATCAAGAGGTTGCTGCACAGGTTGTGCAAGAAGTTTTGGAGCAGAATGATGATGAGACAAATCCTTTGCTTCAAGACATTGAGAGTTACTTGGCACCACCTGAGGTAATCTGTTACTTATGTAATAATATAGATGCTTAGTTGATAGATTGTTTTTATTGATCATAGATGCATAATATTATTATATAATGATTCTGATATTAGATATTTAGTAAATTGGATATTATTTCTGATTTTAAAAATATAAATATCATTATACGAACAGGAAGCTGAAGCTGAGGCTGCACATCCAGAAGTTATATTACTTGAGGATGAGCAGATACAGCTTGATAGATCAGTTGTTGTACCAACTAAGGTATTATATCTGATTAATCTTAAATATATAGAACTTGTATGATAGAGCTTACGCTAATCATAAATGTTTAATATATTTAAAATTTAGGATCCTGTTAGATCATCTAGAGGTCGTGATGGTGAGACGGCTTCAGATGAAGTTTCTGACAATACACCTTCTCCTCCTCCATCTGCTTCTGAAAAGAAGAGGAAGGGTAAGAGTATTCTGGAGGAAGGTACTGAGGAAGTTGAGATTCCTTTGATGAAGCGTCCGAGAACGCTTACAATTCGAGAAGGTTAGTATTAATTAAAGTTAAATAATCTTAACTTGTTGTTTATCAGGAGTTGAACTGAGACAGTTAATTCTGTATACAGTTTCTCAGGATACACCACAGGTAGAGATGGTTGCACCGGTGGTTACGGAATCGATGTCTTTACCGCTTCAAGTATGAGATATAAATTCTATAACTATGAGTGTTATGCAATTAATTAGAGTTTGAGACAGAGTAATCTGTAACAATAACTGATTTTAATTGTGTTTAACTTTACAGCATGAGGTTGCTGATTTAGTTCGTGGAGCTAATTTTCCGACGAACAAAGCAGCTAGATTTGCGACAAGTTTGCTTACGCAAGCTTTGTCTCAACCTCATACACCGCTTACCAGAGACTGGCATATTGAGTCTCTTACACCGCCTGGACCAAGAAAGATACCTGTTACTCCAACGACTGATGCAGAAAGGATTACATCCTTAGAGTCGAGGGTAAAGGATTTGGAGAAGCTTACTTCTCAGATTCCAGAGCTGGTGTCGAGCAATCTTCTTCTTTCACAACAGATTCTCAAGCAGAGTGAATCGTACAATCTGTTGATGAAGACTCATGAGACTTTGCTTGCGGACTTCAATGTACAGAGACTGAAGTTATCTTCTTTGGAGAGTCTGGTCTTGAGATCACATTCAGGACAGCCTGCTCAGGGGGAGATATTGGTATATCTGGAGTCTTGCAAAGAGGATGAGCTAAGGAGGAAGAGAGATTCAGACAAAGACGATGATCCCAATGCACCGAGTGGTGAGCAGACTGGTCCTTCAAAGACTGGTGACCAAGCTACTATTCAGGGGGAGTCTGGTGCTGGTGCTAGTGGTTCTGGAGCTGGTACAAATGCTGATAAGACTGCACAGGTTGATACAGAAGCTGGTAAGATAGCTTAGTATTAGCATAGTGTAGTAATTATTGGTAGTAATTTGTACAGAATAATTGTAACTTAATATTGTGATAATATATTCGGCTTGAGATTTGTAATTACAAGTTAAATGTATTAGATATTGTTAAGTTATTTGATTTTATAAATGTTAAGATAAAATAGTGATCGAAAGACTTCCGACTCATTGAGTAGTCGAGCGGCGTGTTCCGATTAATTTCGGCGGTCATAATTTTATGATAACATATGCATTTTAGATTTGATTATGGACTTAAGACCGTAAGGTATATAAGTAATTAACAAGTTAAAATAGATATTGTATTAACTAGACAAATGATATATAATTTAAAGGTTAAATTGATAATGAATGAGATCAATTAACACTTGGAATTATATAAGTTGATTAATAGTAAATTTAAATGTTTGGTGATTATTCACAATGCATTAGAATTTAAAATTAATTAATATTTGTTAAGTAGACTTAAGAAATTTTGGATTGATTCAGGGCAATTAATAAAAATTTTATAAGTTATATGTATATTGCGTTTATATGTTAGGTTAAAACATACAAAAGAATTAATAAAGAAATTCTTAGATTGATTCAGGGAAATCACTGAAGAATTTGAATTATTAATATATTTGTATTTAAATTTTTTTCTCTAGGAATGGAAATGCTAGATCTATCAGATTCAGAAGATGATATTTTGGATGAGATAGATGAAGAGATTGATTATGATATTGAAGAAGGAGAGTTCAAACTTCCTGAAGACTGGACTGCAGTATTTGAATCTGTGATAGATGAAGGTGTTGATCTGGATGCAAATGTAGATGAACATGTTGTGAATCCATCAACGACTGAATTTGTTTTTGTAAATGAACATGGAGAATCAGTTATTGATTTAGAAGCTTTTGAGAATGCTTCTGAAGATTCAGATACTGAAGTTGAAGAAATAGAGGACAAATACAAACATATGGTTGGTAATCCTATGTTTATCCAAGAAATGCTGAAAAGGAAAAAGGAAAATAAGCCACGCATTTTGAAAGAAGTTGATATTACTGGAAAGCGTGTACTTAAAACTGGCATTATTGGATGGTATTATGACTCTGACCTGAAGCTCTTCGCGATCAAAAGGTTTGACGGAGTTCAATATTTTGAGAAGAAGCTTACAGTGTTTAGTTCGTTGCCTCGATATGAGATTCGAGACTTGGCTAGATTAGATATGATAAATCCAAGTGATGATGACTATGCTAAGTATGTTGAGCGTATCATTAGGACTGAAGGATTATCTATGAAGTTCTCGAAGATTAAGCCAAGGAAAGGTAAAACAATAAAGCTGAACGAACTCAGTCAGAGAACTGGAAGAAGAAGAAGAAAGAAGGTTTATCCAGCGGTCAACTGTATTAAGCAAATACCTATGAAGACTATGCCTCAGAATATTTTGGGAAAATTGAAATATTGGGGGGTAGATGCTGGAACAGGGGAAGCCTTTATGATTGAAGCTGATGATGATTATCCTGATGGTGAAAAAGAAATTCTTCGTGTATATGATCACAGACATCTGATGAATTTATCAAAGGAAGATTTGATTATGTTGTACAAGAACAAGATCATATCTACTGTTGGTTGGGGTGATTTAGCACGAGATTATCATAGGATGGTTAAAACATGCATCAAGCTTAAAATTTTTGCAGGAAGTAAGATTTACAAATGAAGACCAAAGACAGCGTGAAGATAAAGACGCTAGAGCTATTGTCAAGGGGGAGTCTGTTGGGACATAGATTGTGACAACAGATCTAGCTTGAAATAGGACTAGTGTAATTATTATTATGTTTGTATATTGGTTTAGATTTGTAAATGAATATTTGTTTTGTTAGTGATATTCGTTAAACATATTGTTTTGCTAAGTTAGACGAATGTTAAATACGAAATAAATAAACAGACGTTTGATGCGAGGCGAGTCGAGATCTCAGGTCGCAGCAAGTTGAGCTGTGAGGTGAGTTCTGAATTCGCGAGGTATCAGTCTGGCGAGCCGAGCTCCGAGTTGGGCTTGGGCTGCGAGTTGGACCGAACTCGCAGGCCCATGCGAGCCGAGCCGGACAGAACTATTTAAACGATTTTCCTTAGAAAATCGTTAACAACTTTTGCATATTCCAAACCTGCGATTCCAGCAAACCAGAGAAAAACATAACCTATCGACTAGGCTTTGACGATTCGTTGTTTAAAGCTAAGTCTAGTTAAACGCAATACGAACATATTCGTTGTTAGTAAGATAACACCGTATTGAGGGATTCCGCACCTTAATACTACAGATAACGAAGTTATCGATCCTAAAACTAGGGGACTTACAATTTTCCTTTCTGACTTAAAGCATCCGCCACGACATTGGCCTTACCCGGGTGGTAACGAATCTCGCAATCATAGTCATTAATCAATTCCAACCACCGCCTTTGACGCAAGTTGAGCTCTTTCTGAGAGAACATATATTGAAGACTTTTGTGATCCATACAAATAACACATTTCGTACCGTAAAGATAATGCCTCCAAATCTTCAAGGCGAAAACCACAGCCGCTAGTTCAAGGTCATGGGTAGGATAATTTGTCTCATGAGGTTTCAATTGACGTGAAGCATAGGCAATAGCACGGTCACGTCGCATCAAAACACAACCTAAGCCGGCAGAAGAAGCATCACAATACACGATAAAATCATCGGACCCGTCAGGTAATGCTAAAACCGGAGCCTGACACAATAACTGTTTCAGAGTCTGAAAAGCTGACTCTTGTTGCTCAGCCCACTGAAATTTCACATCCTTTCGGGTTAATTTAGTCAAAGGAACCGCAATCATAGCAAAGTCCTTAATGAACTTACGATATTAGCCAGCCAAACCCAGAAAACTCTTAATCTCAGACGGAGATTTAGGAGTTTGCCAATTCATAACGGCCTCAATTTTTTATGGATCCACTTTAACCCCATCCTCACAAATAATGTGCCCCAAAAACTGTATCTCACGTAACCAAAACTCGCATTTGGAAAACTTAGCATACAATTTTTCCTTTCTAAAAGTGTCAAGAACCATACGCAAGTGTATCTCATGATCGGATTCAGACTTAGAATAAACCAAGATATCATCAATAAATTCAATAACAAACTTATCAAGAAAAGGTCGACAAACTCTATTCATCAAATCCATGAAAACTGCCGGAGCATTAGTCAATCAAAAAGGCATAACAAGAAACTCATAATGACCATATCGCGTACGAAAAGCAGTTTTTGAAATATCATCCTCATGAACCCGTACTTGGTGATAACCCAATCTCAAATCTATTTTTGAGATATAAGAGGACCCTTGCAATTGGTCAAACAATTTATCTATTCGAGGCTAAGGGTATTTATTCTTAACTGTTCTTTTCTTCAATTCCCTGTAATCGATACACATTCTAAGGGTGCCATCTTTCTTTTTAACAAACAATACCGGTGCGCCCCAAGGAGAAGAACTCGGTCTAATAAACCCTTTATCTAATAACTCCTGAATCTGACTCATCATCTCACGTATTTCGGAGGGAGCTAATCTATAAGGCGCTTTAGCTACAGGGGTAGAACCGGGAATCAAATCAATATGATATTCTACATCCCTAATAGGGGGCAAACTAGGTAATTCATTAGGGAAAACATCTGGATATTCGGAAACCACACGAACATCCGGAACAGACATCTTTTCTAGCTTAGCATCTACCACATAGGCTAGGTACGAGTCACAACCCTTAGCTAGAGATTTTCTAGCTTTCATCATAGAAATCAAAGGAATTTTTCCTTTCTCCCTTTCTCCTCGAGCAACAATATATGATTCATCAGAGATTGGGATTTTTATTATCTTCCTATGACAATCTATACTTGCTTTCGTCTCACTTAACCAATCCATACCCAAAACCACATCAAAACCGAGAATGGGCATGAATAGAAAGGAAACAGGGAAACTATTACTCTCAATCAAAATGCTAGCTCCAGTCACCGATGTGGTAACCGGAACCATTTTACCATTGGCTACTTCAACCTCAATAGGTTTGGTGATACAAGTAGGAGTCAATTTTAGTCTATCACAGAAATGCATGGATATAAATGAGCAATTTGCTCCAGAATAAATAGAACACAAGGCGATACAGAATTTGAAAGAAAAGTACAGGTTATGACATCTTCAGTTCGGACAGCTTCATCAGCTGTCGTTTGGAAAGCCCTGCCAGTTGCAGACGATGGATTCTTTCTTTTCTGGCCAGAAGATGAAGACCCCGTGACCGAACCCATTTTCTGTCTCCCCGCCTCCGGACACAAACCCGAACGGTGCCCCTCTTTGTGGCAATTCCAACATACATGATTTGGGAACGGGCAATCCTTGATATTATGTCCAAAATGTCCACATTTGATACACCTAGCTGTCTGAGGAGTGCAATGTCCGATGTGACTAGATTTACAATTTTGGCACCAATTGGATTTATCCACTACACCACCACTAGCGTTTTGCTTTATGTTCTGATGATTACCTTGCCATTTCTTCTTCCCTTGACTAGCCGTAGAATCACCCTTTGGTTTCATTGGGGACCTCTCCTTAATACTCAAATCTTGAGCCCGAATGTCACCATCCACTGAACGGGCTAAAGAAAATGCTTGGTTAAGAGAACCCGCTAATCTCACCGTGGTTCTATAGCTAGGAGGTAGAGCCTCAACAAACTGCTCCACCTGGGTCCTTTTAAAAGGGACCCATTGTTGAACAAACCTTAGCTTTTCCAAGAATTGGGAAATGAGCTCATCAATAGTCATATTATCCGTCAAGTGTAAATCCAGAAATTCCCTTCGAATACGAGCCATGTCAAAATCCGAACAATATAGTTTACACACCTCATTGTAAAAGTCAGACCATTGAATAGATGCCCTTTGCTGTGGTGTCAAGACAGAAGTAATGGAATCCCACCATGTCATAGCCTGACCTTTAAGAATCTGAACTGCAAAAGGAACTTTGCTTTCTTCCTCACATCGGCATACCTCAAATTTTCTTTCTACATCCCTCAACCAATCCAAAGTAACATAGGGATTTGTACTACCGGAATAATCAGATGGTCCACAAGATTTAAAAGTCTTAAAAGAACATAATCTCGGTTGATGTTGAGGTGGAAAAATCGGAATCTGATAACCCGATGGACCGGAAGAAGAAAAAGGAGCTGATGTCTGATAATTACTATAATGCTGTTGTTGGTGGAAATAAGGTAGAGACGTAGGTATCTGTGATGTTACCACGAGAGGTGGTATCGTACTAACAAACGGTGGTAAAGACTGTAAGACTTGCTGGGATGATCTAGCTTGTTGCTCTCGCATGAACTGCTGTTCTACACCCCTAAGTCTATTCAATTCATCCTCTAGTTGTAACACATATTCATCTTGATTTAGATCCTCAGCCGAAAATGAAGTACCAGTTTGACCTTGTCTATCATTCTGGTTCGCAGGAAGGGAAACATTTTTTCTAGAAACACTATTTGGAGTAACGGTTGGGTTTTCATCATTTGCCATATCCTGCACCACAACACATCTCACAACTTGTTAATCGTTAGTACCTAAATACTAACCGACTCACATATCCTAGCTAAATCCCACTCCCTGGAATGTTTGACTACACAATTAGATTTGGGATTGAACACTCGTCACATGTTCAATTCACCCAAATCTATGCTCTAATACCAATTTATAACACCCTTCAAGTTTTCAAACCATTTTTTTAACATATCGGAAGCGCATTATTAATAAATACATCTTAGATTGCATACAATACACAACCAAAATGGCAATCCACAATTACATGGTTAAAATCCAAATACCATAACATTTACAAACATTTAAGATAAGTGTTATTTAGTCCAAAACAAGTGTTAAACCATTAACATGGTTTATATAACCAGAGTGAGTCGTCAAACATCCCTTAATCCCATACTTCTTGCAACCCACAACAAAGCTTAACCTGCAAGAAGTGATGAGGAGAGATTAGCAGAAAGCTAAGTGAATAGATCTCTAACCATCAATCTAAACATAGCTTAACAATTGTCTACAGCAAAGCACAGTAAACAAACAAATCAAAGAGGATCGGTGGTCCTTGGGGTACCTTCATGCCGCGGTGGCCCCCCAAGTAACACTTACAACCAACTGAAGGCCAAACAGTGGTTTAACCGATAGTTTGTATAACACCCCTCGTTCTATATAAGAATATTATATTATTTAATTCGGAAGCATGTATTTAAAACCTATTCTATTACTATACATAGTATATAATCGTCTACATACTTAATACATAACTGTCAAGTCATTAAAACCACATTTGCGGTGGTACTCAAAACGGGGTATTATAGAATTCTAAACAAGGTTTATTACAAAACCATATCAGAGTGAGTATAATATCAAACATTCCATGTATCAAAGCATCCCTTCATGCTACCCACATTCTTAACAAAACCTGCAGGAAGTAAATGAGGGATTAACACAAAGCTAAGTGAATAGATTTATCACACGCAATTCAACTTAGCTTAACTATGAGTTTACACCAAATAATCGTAAACACACATATTTAATTGAGGATCGGTGGCTCTTGGAATATCATAATACCCGGGGATTTCCCAAAAACACTTATCGTACATATTCGTATGGCCATAACGGACGAGACCGATAGCTACTGGTTATTATAATCAAACACAGGTTCTAAACACACAACAAATGAAGCAAGTCCCTGTGTAATTCACACAATAACCAATAGCCCAACTACACGTTGACCTCAATAACACTGATACACATTGATCCACATATCACGTATATTAAATCAATAATTAAGACTAAACAGTCTAACAACCACATCTACGTTCATTTGTTGCAATCAATAGTCACAACTAAATCAAAAGGTGAGTTTCTAAATCCACTCACCGATACCTTTGTCTTCACAAACTCAGAATCCAGATGTCACTTAGTCTTTGGAGGATCTGAGAATCAACAATAAAATATAAGTTAGTAATCTGGATTTTTAATACATAACTTATATTAATCCATAACATTAGGAATTTAGCACACGTGACATCAAAATTACAAGTTCTAAATCATGTATTAATACAAGTTTATCAATGTTACCACATGTAGCAATCAATTAACATTGAAATCAATCAAGCAAAGGTGAAGTGCTGGACTGGCCAATTAACCCAAGATATCATCAATAAATTCAATAACAAACTTATCAAGAAAAGGTCGACAAACTCTATTCATCAAATCCATGAAAACTGCCAGAGCATTAGTCAATCAAAAAGGCATAACAAGAAACTCATAATGACCATATCGCGTACGAAAAGCAGTTTTTGAAATATCATCCTCATGAACCCGTACTTGGTGATAACCCAATCTCAAATCTATTTTTGAGATATAAGAGGACCCTTGCAATTGGTCAAACAATTTATCTATTCGAGGCTAAGGGTATTTATTCTTAACTGTTCTTTTATTCAATTCCCTGTAATCGATACACATTCTAAGGGTGCCATCTTTCTTTTTAACAAACAATACCGGTGCGCCCCAAGGAGAAGAACTCGGTCTAATAAACCCTTTATCTAATAACTCCTGAATCTGACTCATCATCTCACGTATTTCGGAGGGAGCTAATCTATAAGGCGCTTTAGCTACAGGGGTAGAACCGGGAATCAAATCAATATGATATTCTACATCCCTAATAGGGGGCAAACTAGGTAATTCATTAGGGAAAACATCTGGATATTCGGAAACCACACGAACATCCGGAACAGACATCTTTTCTAGCTTAGCATCTACCACATAGGCTAGGTACGAGTCACAACCCTTAGCTAGAGATTTTCTAGCTTTCATCATATAAATCAAAGGAATTTTGCCTTTCTCCCTTTCTCATCGAGCCACAATATATGATTATCAGAGATTGGGATTTTTATTATCTTCCTATGACAATCTATACTTGCTTTCTTCTCACTTAACCAATCCATACCCAAAACCACATCAAAACCGGGAATGGGCATCAATAGAAAGGAAACAGGGAAACTATTACCCTCAATCAAAATGCTAGCTCCAGTCACCGATGTGGTAACCGGAACCATTTTACCATTGGCTACTTCAACCTCAATAGGTTTGGTGATACAAGTAGGAGTCAATTTTAGTCTATCACAGAAATGCATGGATATAAATGAGCAATTTGCTCCAGAATAAATAGAACACAAGGCGATACAGAATTTGAAAGAAAAGTACAGGTTATGACATCTTCAGTTCGGACAGCTTCATCAGCTGTCGTTTGGAAAGCCCTGCCAGTTGCAGACGGTGGATTCTTTCTTTTCTGGCCAGAAGATGAAGACCCCGTGACCGAACCCATTTTCTGTCTCCCCGCCTCCGGACACAAACCCGAACGTTGCCCCTCTTTGTGGCAATTCCAACATACATGATTTGGGAAAGGGCAATCCTTGATATTATGTCCAAAATGTCCACATTTGATACACCTAGCTGTCTGAGGAGTGCAATGTCCGATGTGCCTAGATTTACAATTTTGGCACCAATTGGATTTATCCACTACACCACCACTAGCGTTTTGCTTTATGTTCTGATGATTACCTTGCCATTTCTTCTTCCCTTGACTAGCCGTAGAATCACCCTTTGGTTTCATTGGGGACCTCTCCTTAATACTCAAATCTTGAGCCCGAATGTCACCATCCACTGAACGGGCTAAAGAAAACGCTTGGTTAAGAGAACCCCACTAGAACAAAATTGCGATTTCGTTACACCAAAAAAGTGTGACGATATGCATATAGTCACACTTGGTTTTTTAACGTAGGTGTGACGAAAGGTCGAGCGACCATAGGGTACATACGGTGACATTAGCGAGTTAGTGGCCGTATCCATTTAAAATCAGTAACCAAAACCATAAAATGTGTGACTGATTGGGTACAAGTTTACTTTGGTTTAATCAGTTTTAGTGACCGTAAACACTTTATAGTCACACGAGCGGTTTTTAAGAGTAGCTATTGTTCGTCCTTTGGCTACATGAATATATAATAGATGTGGCATTTGCGATTATTTAGTCATATAACGAATGTTTTTTAAGGAATTAGTCACATACAATTAAGCAAAAAGTGGCCAAAATTGTTAATGAGTGTGACCATATGATTGGTAAAATCAAGTAAGTGTGTATTATGTGTGACTATTATCCGTCCTTTGGCTACATGAATATGTAATATATGTGGCCTTTGCGATGATTTAGTCACACAACGATTGTTTTTCATGGTGATTTAGTCACATACAATTAATCATAAAGTGGCCAAAAGTTTTAATAAGTGTGACTATATGCTTTTTAAAGACAAGTAAATGTGTTTATTGTGTGACTATTGTTCATCCAATGGCCACATGAATTTTATGTTTGTGTAGCGTTTTGTAATATTTAGTCACACAACGCATGTTTTTTTTTAGAATTAGTCACATATAATTAAGCAAAAAGAGGCCAAAAATGTTTATTAGTCACATATTTTGTGTGACAATTATTCATTCAATGGCCACATAAATGTGTATATTGTGTGACTATTGTTCATCAAATGGCCATGTGAATTTTTTGTTTGTGTGACGTTTTGTAATATTTAATCACACAACGAATTAAGCAAACAGTGACCAAAAGTGTTAATAGTGTGATCGTATTAAGTGAGTGAATCTTTTAGCCATATTTAAGAAATAAATAATTTGTGTCACAATATGAATTATATATATATATATATATATATATATATATATATATATATATATATAAATATATATATATAAAATATATATAACATAACAAAAAAAATACACACAACAAATTCAAACACAACAAAATTGGAATGTATATAACTGAACCAAATATAAAATTGAATGTCGTACATAAAAAACATGCTAAAATAACCATGATCTGTAAATTTAAAAATAAAAAATTTAAAGACTTTTGACTCTTCAAGTTGGGTCTCGCTTGCTTTTGCACGGTATCATGAAAGATAAATTTGCGCTTATTTTGGAATTTAGATGCAGTTTTGTTCTCACCAACCTTTGGTATGGAAATTGGTGGTGTTACCTGTACAAAAAAAAAAGCCAAATGTATCAAACATTAAATTAAATATGAAGAATAATTTTATAAAACACATGTATTTACCTTTTCAACACTTAACGGGGATCCGCCCTCTTGGTCAGTACTGCTATGTTTAGGATTCATGTCCATTGGAGACAACTGCAATATAAATTAAGAAACACATTTGTTAGCAATATAAAATGAAAATGTTGGCAAAATTACAATTAGTACTGACAAAGTTACAACCCATTTAGACCCGAGTCCTTTTAGAACCAAACTCATCTAGACCTAGCTGCCTGAACCCGCAAGAACAGAAAATTGATATGTTGACGTTTATATCGTGACCGTATATGGCTACCCTTAAAAATCTATAATCTTGCAAGTTGCAACGATAGAATATACTACGTAATATAATATAATACATATCTAAGTATCAAGAGACTCACTGGCAAACCAAAATTTTAACAACTCCATTCCCAGCTGCGATTTTAATAATCAGCTGCATTGAGAATACAGTTCTTAGTTTAGCAAACCAAGCTTAATATATATATATAATGGAGTTTACCTGTGCAGCCTCTTTGTTAAAATATCGACCATCGGCTCTTAATACTAGCAACGCATTCTGATAGTCCTCAGGTGGCAACAAATTAAACAATGCCTAATTACAAACATATATATTAATACATATCTAAGTATCAAGAGACTCACTGGCAAACCAAAATTTTAACAACTCCATTCCCAGCTGCGATTTTAATTATCAGCTGCATTGAGAATACAGTTCTTAGTTTAGCAAATCAAGCTTAATATTAGACTCATAAATCATATTACGTACTTTACATATATATAATGGAGTTTACCTGTGCAGCCTCTTTGTTAAAATATCGACCATCGGCTCCTAATACTAGCCACGCATTCTGATAGTCCTCAGGTGGCAACAAATTAAACAATGCCTAATTACAAACATATATTAATACACTTATTTTAATTACTAAACTTACAATCACTTGTATCAACAGTGAAGAAGCATGTCACATTTCCATTCCCTGACCCGAGTCCAGAAAGAATACCACCAACCAACAAAACCAACAATGGAATCCACACAAAATGTTCTTTTGATAAACAAAAACCATTGCCCCCAATTTTCAATTTCTTTACATTTCACATCATTCACAGTTCTCTTCTAGTTGTATATTTTAACTGGCTTTTCAAATGTAAGACGGTCCTGCAGAGTTCAAGCAACATAAAAGGTGCATTAGAAGGACTCGTGGCCTGACACCATAAAGCCCATCCAAACGAAATTCGATAAAGAAAACAAGGCACCTAAAGAATCAATACGTTCAACAAAAAACAAATTAATTGCTAATTATAGCAGAAAAAAATTTACCTGATTTGCTGTAAAGGGCCTTTTAGGGGCGGTGTCCGAGTGGAAAGATCTGCAAGAGCAATTCAGAAAGAAAAAAAAACGCCGTAATTAATAATTAACTTAAGCTACAGAGCTTTGAGGCAACACCAAGATAAAGTAAAACATCGGAAGCAAATGAGTATTTACTATCCAAAGTATACGTTATCCTTTATTACTTTAAGAACCTCTCCAACAGTGCTTTGCTTAGGCAACCTAATATTATGAATTGTAGGCTGCAACATAAAGCAACAGAGTTTAAAACCCAATCGATATTCGGAAAGCATATTAACAAATCAGAAACATACCTCTTCCTTGGTAGCATGGTGAAAAGCAACCTTCAGAGTTTTTAGAAATTATAATTCTGGCAGAGGGATATCTAACACTTTGTAATACAAAATATCAGAAACCTACACACAAAGAGAAAAAAGAGGGAACCAGCTACAAGACTAGCCATTTTCGGACGTTTTAACAATACCAAACACTAGGTGGAAAGTATATGACCAACGTAGGAGGTATTTAAAGAAACTAGGAAGTACATGAACCTGATTGCAATGAACCAGCATGTCAAGCAGATGTTCTGCAACCCGATACTTTATCGGATGAGGTTTGGGTTGCTGAGAATAGCAGTTATGAGGAGTAAGTCTGATTTTTGACGGATCATCCAGATTAAGTTTCACAGCAACTTTCTCCACCACATCATCATATGTATGCAACTTTGACCTGTATATTAATTAAAAAAATATTAGTCTACGATAACAACACGTTCATAAAAGAATGATCTAGTACAAGGTTCATAACTACAGAGCATTATCTGGAACCTAAATTCAAAATCTCTACTACAACAATCAAGAGCATAAAAATGTGAATTAAGTTCATTGATATTACAGTTTTGTACAACAAATGATGGCTGAATTTCAAGCTGTACAGATTATGGTACCTGTGATAGGACTTGCCTTCTTCTGAAGTACATGAACCTGTTGTTGTTGTTGTGTATGCTACCAGTTTTGACAAATCTGGGATCCAAAATGACAATTCAGAAGAACCAGTAACGAACATAAGACTGCCTAGAGCCCATTTTATGACAGGTGGCTCGTTTACAGTACTCAACCAGTTAGCCATCCGGAAAGACCGGAAAGATAGAGTGTCATGACCAAAATTCCTAAGACAATTGCATAGCATAAGTATTATGATACTAGATGAAACAATATAGGTGCCAGAAAAATAGGACAGTCGCATTTACTATTGATATAGGAGGTAACACGGTCAGCTCGGGCAGGTTGGGTCACAGATTCACATGTCAAAACAGGTTCTGACTGAAACAAGTCTTTTTAGCATGGTCGAAACGGCTAGTTGGGTTGGCCAACCAAACTTTAGTCTGTTTTTTAGATTGTATTATAAGGGAACTGATGTTTAGAATATGGATACAGAATTGATCATATTACAATAATATTCTAAAACTTTAGATAAAATAAAAGTCATAGATTGTATGCATTATAATAAACCTACGGACTTCAAAATTCAAACCACTCGAGTTCTCAACCCATTTAACTAGTACCCATATCAGCCCTAATCGATCATTCAATCCATTCATTGGATACTAAGGCATGAAGTTAAAAAAAAAAAAAGTTTTCTCTTAAAACTTAGGCACTAAAAAGCATGAAAATACACAATGCTAACAAGTGTGAGGAATGATTTTAGCCATTATACCTAGTTTTAGATTTGTACATAACTATGTATGTAGGTATACAAGTACTTATGGTCTACGTCATAACCAAAAAACTATAGACCGTGGTTTGTTTGGATTGACATATATAGACTTTTATAGTACCAAGTGGGCATTATTTTCAAATAAGAAACGATTTCCATTAACAAACTAATTAAGAAAACCCAAATCAAAATGAAACTGAGTATTAATTACATTACCGTGGGTAAAACATCGATATCCAAGTCATTCAAGCAATTAGTAATATCCCTCCACGACTTACAAACGGACGCACAATAAACAACAACCGTTCTCGCCGGCCATGAGGTCTCGCTCTCCTCAACCCTACGAATAATATCCAAAAGCAGTTCAGGCGGTAGATTTGCCCACTAACCTTGATCAATCAATTCTAATGGAGCTACATCAGGAGCAATATGTGATCTAGTACGACTTCGCCAATGTCTCCCTTCAATCCCTCTTCTTGATTGTAACACCCCCAAATTTAACGGTTTGCGGAAGCATACATTGGGTGTTACTAATCAATATACAAAGCACAAGATTAATAGTAAACGACCTCTAAATGAGACGTTTGTAAAATAGTTACATTTCATAATTAATCATCGTTTGAAAACCGTAGGTTTTCGTATACAAAATGTAATTCCCTAGAGCCCACGCGTATAGCGGGATATTCTATTACATCACCATAGTTACAAAAGATAATGCCAAAGAATCTCCGTTAAATGCAGTTTGTAAATCATGCGACTCTAGCTAGAAATCCTGGAGTGATCCTACTCCGTAAGTGTACCTGAGATACAAAGCTAACAAGTGTCAACCAAAAAGGTTGGTGAATCTCACAGGTTTAGTAATAAGTAAGTGTTATGAACCACAAGTATGTACCCGTATTGCTATCAAGCAAAGTAAGTAAATCAGTTTATCAGTACAGTGCCATGAGCTCATAAGTTGAAGCTTAACCGTGTAGTGTGAATATATCACGTACCCCCGTGAGTGCTATCCGCACACTCATATGTAACAAATACTAATATGTCTGTTTCTACGTGTAAATCAGTACGTGGTGGTGCTACCACCCCAGACAGGGATTGTCAGTCCCAAATGGATCCATTTACTAGTACTCGCGCTTAAGACCATAACTAACAACTTACGATAAGGAGGCTTTCAGTGGATAAAAGTAACTCATGCGTTTGTTTGTAATCAGTAATGTTTTCAGTAATGTTTTCAGTTCAGTACATTGTGTTCATGCGTAAAACAGTTGCTAAGTATCTCACCCCAAAGTATAAAACAGTAAAAGTGGGGCTGTAAGACTCACCTGAGTCGAGCAGTGGTAAATAGCAAGTAGTAGTAAAGCAAGTAGGTTCTCCGAACCCGTAACCTTCTAGTGCCTAAACACGTAAGGTTAAGTAAGTAGATGTCTCGCAAGACCATCTAGGCTAGTTGTTCATACAACCCGTTGTGTGTAATGTTGGTTCGTTCTCGTTTGTATCAAAGTATACGGCCCGTTGGTGATTTGTTATAATTAAAGTTTATCATTTATAACGCAATTTAGTGTAATTGTAATAGAAAGTATGTTCTATGACGTTTGTTAAGTCGTATGACATAAGTATTTGAAGTTGTGTAAGTTCGACACTTAGTAAAATCTGACTTTTCAAGGTTCTGTCATGTGCGACGTAGTGTGCGACGTAGGGTGCGACGTCGGATGCGACGTCAGGTGCGACATCAGGTGCGACGTGGGCATGTACGTCGCATGATGTGACCTTCGCAAATCAATGCGACGTAGGAGGCAGCGTCGCTAATGCGACGTTGAGGTTTTTATGCGACGTAGGCCGCGACGTCGCAGAGGCCCCTGGCCAAATGCGACGTAGCGGTCTGATGGCCGGAATTTTTGTCGAAAACGAGTTTTCCAGTTTCCGTTGGGTCCAAATCTTTTACCCAACCCTTATATGAACATATTAAGCCTATTAAAACCGCAAACTAGTAAAAATGATCAAAAACGAGAGATGTCGGGATTTGTCGGAAACTTACAAAGTGTCGGATTGAAAATCCGAAAAGATAGGAATGTAGATCGTGAAGTGATGAACATTTTTCCCCAAAGATGTGGTATGATCCGGCGTTGTTTAATACGTTTATTTGTCGATTTTGATGGTGGTGGTGTGTTGGTGAAATAGAGAGAAAAGAAGAGAAAGAGAGAGAAAGAAAAAGATGAAGAATGAAAAGAAATAAAAGAAAGAGGTGATTTAGGTGGGAGATCCCCACCGTTTTCAGTATACTCCCCGCGCTCCGTGCGGTGTTCGTTTTCTCCGTCGTTTAGGCGTTAAATATTTATTTTACGCGTTTAATTATATTTATAAAATCACAACTCTTGTTAAATAATTTATTTAAATTATTTCCTTAAATCTTTAATAGTTTAACTTAAATTTAATTACTTTTGTTTCTAAATCGTGTACGTTTTAATCGGGTAGTACAAGGCAGTTACTAACTATTATAAAATAGTATTTCGGTCATAATTGCGTTATTTTAGTTTATAAACATTTGTTCACCAACGTCCGTATTAACCGAATAGAATTTCATTCTATTTAAGTTGCGTACGATTTAAGCCAAATCGCAAAGTTGTATATATTTACCAACATATAATCCGATACATAAATTAGCCTAACACAGAACTAATTACATGTATTTATAGAGAATTAGGCACTAATTCTAGTCCTAAATTGCCGGTTGTTACATTCTCCCCTTGTTAAAAGAATTTCGTCCCGAAATTAGTTCGATTGCACGGTCGGTGCGTTGTTTGGGAAGAGATGTGGGTATTTTTGTCGCATTTGGTCTTCCCGTTCCCAGGTGAACTCAGGGCCGCGCCTAGAATTCCACCTGACTTTTACGATGGGAATACGACTCTGTTTTAGTTGTTTGACCTCGCGGTCCAGGATTTCCATAGGTTCCTCGACAAAATGAAGTTTATCATCGATCTGAATTTCGTCGAGCGGTATAATCAGTGTCTCGTCAGACAGACATTTCTTCAGATTAGAAATGTGGAATGTGTTGTGAACGTTGCTAAGTTCAGCAGGAAGTTGCAGGCGGTATGCCACTGGACCAATCTTTTCAAGGATTTCGAATGGCCCGATGTATCTAGGATTTAGTTTGCCTCGTTTTCCGAATCGAATGACACCTTTCCACGGTGCCACTTTGAGGAGTACCTTGTCCCCGACTTGGAACTCAAGGTGTTTGCGTCTCACGTCAGCATAGCTTTTCTGACGATCACGTGCGGCTTTTAGTCGGTTTTGTATGCCGACGATCTTTTCAGTTGTTTCATGTATGATTTCTGGACCGGTGAGTTGTGTATCCCCCACCTCAGTCCAACAGATAGGTGATCGGCACTTACGACCGTACAGTGCCTCGAAGGGTGCAGCCTTTATGCTGGTGTGATAACTGTTGTTGTACGAGAACTCGCACAACGGTAAGTGATTTTCCCAGTTTTTACCGAAGTCAACTACGCAGGCTCGTAGCATGTCTTCCAGTGTTTGTATGGTTCGTTCGCTCTGGCCATCGGTTTGAGGATGATAAGCCGTACTCATATCCAGACGAGTACCAAGAGATTTTTGCAGTGATTGCCAGAAGCGAGAAGTAAACCGAGCGTCTCGGTCGGAGATGATTGAGATGGGCACACCGTGTCTTGACACGATCTCCTTCAGGTAGATCCGTGTCAAACGTTCCATTTTATCAGTTTCCTTGATGGCTAGGAAATGAGCAGATTTAGTGAGTCGGTCAACGATCACCCAAATGGTATCGCAACCGTTAGAAGTTTTCGGGAGTTTAGTAATGAAATCCATGGTGATCTGCTCCCATTTCCATTGGGGTATTTCGGGTTGTTGTAGCAAACCGGAAGGCTTCTGGTGTTCAGCTTTAACTTTAGAACAAGTATGACACTTGCCAACATAGGTTGCGATGTCAGATTTCATGTTGGGCCACCAATACATTTCCTTGATGCCGTGATACATTTTGTCGACACCGGGGTGTATAGAGTATTTAGACTTGTGAGCTTCATCCATCACCAAGTCTCGTAGGTTCCCAAAACTTGGTAACCAGATTCGATTCGAGAAGTATTTGGCCCCGTTAGGTTTGGTTTCGAATTGTTTGTCCATGCCCCGCAAGGCCTCGTTTATCAAGTTTTCTGGTTTGAGTGCTTCGAGTTGAGCGGTGAGAGTTTGATTGATGAGATCGTTGTGAATGGTCATACCGAGAGCTCGAACTCGAAGTGGTTTCACTCGTTCCTTTCGGCTTAAAGCATCGGCGACAACATTCGCCTTGCCTGGATGATAGCGAATTTCGCAATCGTAATCAGTGAGCAACTCGACCCATCGACGTTGCCTCATGTTGAGATCCTTTTGATCGAAGATATGTTGGAGACTTTTATGGTCAGTAAAGATTGTACACTTGGTACCGTATAAGTAGTGTCTCCAGATTTTTAGAGCGAATACAACAGCCCCCAACTCTAGGTCATGAGTTGTGTAATTCTTTTCGTGGACTTTGAGTTGTCGAGAGGCGTAAGCGATGACCTTGTCTCGTTGCATCAACACGCAACCAAGACCTTGGTGTGAAGCATCACAGTATACCACGAAGTCGTCGTTGCCTTCGGGTAAGGATAAGATAGGTGCACTGCAGAGTTTTTGTTTTAGTAGTTGAAAAGCCGACTCCTGTTTGTCAGTCCAATCGAACTTCTTTTCTTTTTGAGTCAGTGCAGTGAGAGGTAGGGCTATTTTCGAAAAATTCTCAATGAACCGCCTGTAGTATCCGGCGAGTCCTAAGAATTGGCGTACCTCGGTCGGTGTTGTAGGTGCTTGCCAACATTTGATAGCCTCGATTTTCGAAGGATCGACATGAATTCCTTGATTATCAATGACGTGTCCAAGGAATTGAACGGTTTGCATCCAGAACTCACACTTAGAGAATTTGGCGTATAACTCTTCGTGTTTGAGCAGCTCTAGGATGGTTTTCAGGTGTTGCGCGTGTTCTTGTTCAGTGCGCGAGTAAATCAAGATGTCATCGATGAAGACGATAACAAACTTGTCAAGGTAAGGTTTGCACACCCGATTCATAAGGTCCATGAACACAGCCGGTGCGTTGGTTAAGCCGAATGGCATCACTTGGAATTCATAATGCCCGTAGCGAGTTCGGAAAGCTGTTTTAGGAATATCTTCATCACGAACTCGGAGTTGGTGATAACCCGACCGTAGATCGATCTTTGAGTAGAAACTCGACCCCTGAAGTTGGTCGAACAGGTCATCGATGCGAGGAAGTGGGTAACGGTTCTTGACAGTTAATTTGTTGAGTTCACGGTAGTCGATGCACATGCGGAAAGAACCGTCTTTCTTTTTCACAAACAGGACCGGAGCTCCCCAAGGTGAGGAACTTGGTCGAATGAATCCCTTGTCCAGGAGTTCCTGTAATTGAGTAGACAACTCCTGAAGTTCGGATGGGGCTAGTCGGTAAGGGGCTCGTGCCACGGGTGCAGCGCCGGGCACAAGATCAATAGAGAATTCGACTTGTCTAGTTGGCGGTAGATCAGGCAAGTCTTCAGGAAAGACTTCCGGGAAGTCTCGAACAATAGGCACATCCTCAAGTCGCTTCTCCACCGACTTTTTCTCCATAACGTGTGCGAGGATTGCCTGGTACCCTTTTCTCAAGTATTTTCGGGTTTTCATGCAAGAAATGATATTGATTCTCGTCCCACCGGTCTCCCCTTGTATGCTCAATGTTCCACCGGTGACGAGAGGAATGCGTACAATTTTCTCGAAACAAACGATTTCGGCTTGGTACTTGGACAACCAATCCATACCGACGATGATGTCAAAGCTGCCGATTTCGACAGGTATCAAGTCAATGGGAAAGAGCTCGTTAGCTAAGTTCAGAGTGCAATTAGGTATCACACTGTCGGCCTCAATAAGTTTTCCGTTTGCCAATTCTATTGTGTACTTAGAATCTAAGGCAATAGGTGTAATGTCAAGAAGTGGGTAAAATTCGTCGGAAATAAAGCTCTTATCAGCACCAGTATCGAATAATACAGATGCAGTCAAGTTGTTGAGAAGAAACGTACCCGTGACCACATTCGGGTCTTGACGGGCTTCCCCAGATTTCAGTACAAAAAGCTCTTCCTCGAGCATTGTTATTGTTCCTGTTGTTGTTGTTGTTCAGCTTCGGGCAGTCTTTCTTGAAATGCCCCGTTCCGTTGCACCCATAACAAGTCTTTGGTGCCGAGGTGTTGGTGTCAGTGGTGTTTGATCTACAGTCCTTAGCCAAGTGTCCAAATCTCTTACACTTGCTACAGGGACACGAACCAAAGTGGTGTCGTTGGCACTTGGAGCAGTAGGGCTTGGTTCCCTTGTACGCTCCCTTGTCATCAGTATTGGAGGTGTAGGCTTTAATGGTTTCAGGTTTCTTGGTTTGGTGGTTGTTGTGGTTGTCGGACCATTTTCTTTTATTGTTGTTGTTGGAGGATGGAGTGGGTGGTTCTGGGTCCTCGTTCATGGCTAGAAGTTCATGGGCCAACCGAATGGCGCCGTGAAGAGTGGTTTGGTTTGATGAGGCGACATTTCCCCGGACAGGTTCCGGGAGGCCGCGGATGTATTTCTTAATCTTGTCGGGCCCAGTACCTGCCATAGCTGGGCGAAGAACAGTAAGTTGTTGGAATCGGGTGGTGTATCCGACGATATCAGTTCCTTATACTTTTAAGTTCCAGAACTCTTCGTCCAGCTTGTGAAGTTGTTCGGACGGGCAATACTCATCAGTGAGCATTTTCTTCAGGTCCTCCCAAGGGAGTAGGTAAGCGGTGTCAATACCCACAGACTGGGTATAGGAATTCCACCACGAGAGGGCACCATCTTCCAGGGTGCAGGTGGAGAATTTGACCTTGTCGTCTTCCGCACATTTGCTGATGCGGAAAACTGATTCCATCTTTTCGAACCATCTGATAAGTCCGATGGCTCCTTCAATCCCCTTGAAGCTCAAGGGTTTGCAGTTTTGAAAATCCTTGTATGAACAAGGTTTAGCAGCAGAGGTTTCAGCGGCATCGCTGTTTCTTGTGGAACCTGGTGGAGTATTCCGAGCCAAGGCTTCAGTAACAGCCTGGGTTATGAGTGAAGTGATTTGAGCGTCAGTGTAAGGTCTTGACTTTGGCGGCATGACTCTTCAATAAAAGAAATGAAGATACATGAGATTTTGTAAGAAATTGTATTTATTTCAGATGTACATGTATATAGGTGGTAATACATAACATCATAATGAAAAGGATTATGGCAATTAACATGAGTCGAAACAGCAAGGAATTTTTAATAGGTAACACGAGTTCAAAGGTTACATCCTACGGATGTGTTACAAAAGATGTCGGGAATTGTTACATCCGACTGGAACATAGAGTAGTGCTTAGATAGTTACTAGATTACAGGATAGTTTACAAAACAAAGACTACGCTAGTCTTAACGTAGGTTAATCTGCTCCATCATTTCGATGAGACGATCCACAGTATTTGCAAGTCTACTGGCTTGCCGAGCATTGTCTTCAGCTAATGCTAGTCGCTGTACCAATCCGCGGGTATATTCTTCCGTTTCCCGTGAGCGTTGTACACACTCCTCAAGTCTGTGTTTCAAAAGAGTGGTTTCCACGCTTATCTCCACCACTCTGTTGAGAATAATGTCCACATTTGTAATGGTGGTTTCGTGATTCTCAGAGACTTGTTCGATGCGCTCAAGTGCTGTAAGTCTCCAGTTTTCGTTTGTTTCCTGCAACACGACATCCATGGTGCGAAGTCGTTGCTCGTGTTGGTTCACCCTAGCAGCTAAGGCTGGCACGGTGAAGTGAGTGGAGTACGGGCCAGCTCGAGGTAACCTGTTGTTCCTCCTTGCTACCCTTGGGTTCTGCGACCCGGATTGAGAACGAGATGAATCGGATGGGATGTTTGCCATTTCTGAGACAAAGTGTTAGTAAGATTGAGGCCTATATTCATATAGTCCCTATATAATATAGCCTATTGAGTGTCTAGCATAAACATGTTTAAGTCTCGGTTCTCTCGAAGTCAGAGTCTTCTATTGTACCCTGTTCAGCCATAACCCCTTTCAGATCTTACATCATTTTCGCTTAATTGTACATAGTTGATCAGGCTATGTTAAATTAAACTCGTATGATGTAATCACTGAACCGGTTATACCTAATAAGGGATACTGCCTAATGGTCATAGTCTAGGCTCACTAGATGCAACCTAGTTCACTACAACCTTAGGCTCTGATACCAATCTGTAACACCCCCAAATTTAACGGTTTGCGGAAGCATACATTGGGTGTTACTAATCAATATACAAAGCACAAGATTAATAGTAAACGACCTCTAAATGAGACGTTTGTAAAATAGTTACATTTCATAATTAATCATCGTTTAAAAACCGTAGGTTTTCGTATACAAAATGTAATTCCCTAGAGCCCACGCGTATAGCGGGAGATTCTATTACATCACCATAGTTACAAAAGATAATGCCAAAGAATCTCCGTTAAATGCAGTTTGTAAATCATGCGACTCTAGCTAGAAATCCTGGAGTGATCCTACTCCGTAAGTGTACCTGAGATACAAAGCTAACAAGTGTCAACCAAAAAGGTTGGTGAATCTCACAGGTTTAGTAATAAGTAAGTGTTATGAACCACAAGTATGTACCCGTATTGCTATCAAGCAAAGTAAGTAAATCAGTTTATCAGTACAGTGCCATGAGCTCATAAGTTGAAGCTTAACCGTGTAGTGTGAATATATCACGTACCCCGTGAGTGCTATCCGCACACTCATATGTAACAAATACTAATATGTCTGTTTCTACGTGTAAATCAGTACGTGGTGGCGCTACCACCCCAGACAGGGATTGTCAGTCCCAAATGGATCCATTTACTAGTACTCGCGCTTAAGACCATAACTAACAACTTACGATAAGGAGGCTTTCAGTGGATAAAAGTAACTCATGCGTTTGTTTGTAATCAGTAATGTTTTCAGTAATGTTTTCAGTTCAGTACATTGTGTTCATGCGTAAAACAGTTGCTAAGTATCTCACCCCAAAGTATAAAACAGTAAAAGTGGGGCTGTAAGACTCACCTGAGTCGAGCAGTGGTAAATAGCAAGTAGTAGTAAAGCAAGTAGGTTCTCCGAACCCGTAACCTTCTAGTGCCTAAACACGTAAGGTTAAGTAAGTAGATGTCTCGCAAGACCATCTAGGCTAGTTGTTCATACAACCCGTTGTGTGTAATGTTGGTTCGTTCTCGTTTGTATCAAAGTATACGGCCCGTTGGTGATTTGTTATAATTAAAGTTTATCATTTATAACGCAATTTAGTGTAATTGTAATAGAAAGTATGTTCTATGACGTTTGTTAAGTCGTATGACATAAGTATTTGAAGTTGTGTAAGTTCGACACTTAGTAAAATCTGACTTTTCAAGGTTCTGTCATGTGCGACGTAGTGTGCGACGTAGGGTGCGACGTCGGATGCGACGTCAGGTGCGACGTCAGGTGCGACGTGGGCATGTACGTCGCATGATGCGACCTTCGCAAATCAATGCGACGTAGGAGGCAGCGTCGCTAATGCGACGTTGAGGTTTTTATGCGACGTAGGCCGCGACGTCGCAGAGGCCCCTGGCCAAATGCGACGTAGCGGTCTGATGGCCGGAATTTTTGTCGAAAACGAGTTTTCCGGTTTCCGTTGGGTCCAAATCTTTTACCCAACCCTTATATGAACATATTAAGCCTATTAAAACCGCAAACTAGTAAAAATGATCAAAAACGAGAGATGTCGGGATTTGTCGGAAACTTACAAAGTGTCGGATTGAAAATCCGAAAAGATAGGAATGTAGATCGTGAAGTGATGAACGTTTTTCCCCAAAGATGTGGTATGATCCGGCGTTGTTTAATACGTTTATTTGTCGATTTTGATGGTGGTGGTGTGTTGGTGAAATAGAGAGAAAAGAAGAGAAAGAGAGAGAAAGAAAAAGATGAAGAATGAAAAGAAATAAAAGAAAGAGGTGATTTAGGTGGGAGATCCCCACCGTTTTCAGTATACTCCCCGCGCTCCGTGCGGTGTTCGTTTTCTCCGTCGTTTAGGCGTTAAATATTTATTTTACGCGTTTAATTATATTTATAAAATCACAACTCTTGTTAAATAATTTATTTAAATTATTTCCTTAAATCTTTAATAGTTTAACTTAAATTTAATTACTTTTGTTTCTAAATCGTGTACGTTTTAATCGGGTAGTACAAGGCAGTTACTAACTATTATAAAATAGTATTTCGGTCATAATTGCGTTATTTTAGTTTATAAACATTTGTTCACCAACGTCCGTATTAACCGAATAGAATTTCATTCTATTTAAGTTGCGTACGATTTAAGCCAAATCGCAAAGTTGTATATATTTACCAACATATAATCCGATACATAAATTAGCCTAACACAGAACTAATTACATGTATTTATAGAGAATTAGGCACTAATTCTAGTCCTAAATTGCCGGTTGTTACATTGATATACTCCCAATTCCATCTCTCATCTCCCTTAACTCGCGTACAATACCTTTGAATGACATCTTGATGGTTTATCATACCAATCTCAAAATTAGATGAGGGTTACGAATAACGAGTAGATCCGTGTGATGATTGATTTTCCGATCACGGCATCGGTGCCGTAGCCAACCTTGTAAACCGGCGTAATCTCCGGCAAAGAAATTGATTGAAGAGACTGTTTTTTCCCAAAATCTTCACGCCCTAAAGATATGCACCTCGGGATGCTCCTTACGAGTGTTGTTTATTCCCCCCATTCTAAAATTAAAAAGATAGATTGCATATATATAAATGAAATGTAATTTTATACCTACTTTTTAAGTATAAAATTTAATTTAATTTAAATTCACCTATGTATAAATAATAAGCAAAGAATTTATAAGAACACTTTAAAAATAAGAACAGTTAAGAAGTAAGGACGTTTCAAATGCACAGTTACTCTTGATAAAATAGTTAGATTAACATTCATACATCTCAAATATGCAAATCAAAATAAATGTACACTTATAAAAATGCAGAAAAATTAAAAAAACGATTAATGCACGATTATCTCTATAATTATGCATCAATCATTTTTCCGAATTTTGTGCATTTATGAAAGTTCGCATCATTTTTTTAACAGATTTTTGAGATGTATGAGTGTGAATCTAATGAATTTGTTTCATATATCATATATTTCATTATTAAATTTGGGATAATGTCATATATTCCAAAATGATGAATTAATTTTATCCTAAGTTTAATAGTGGCATATGTGACATTGGTAATGTCATATATCATATATTCCATTATTAAACTTAGGATAATGTCATATATATCCAAATGATGAATTAATTTTATCGTAAGTTTAATAGTGGCATATGTGATATTGTTAATGTCATATATCATATATTTCATTATTAAACTTAGGATAATGTCATATATATCAAAATGATGAATTAATTTTATCGTAAGTTTAATAGTGACATATGTGATATTGGTAATGTCATATATCATATATTCAATTATAATACTTAGGATAATGTCATATATTTCAAAATGATGAATTAATTTTATCCTAAGTTTAATAGTGACATATGTGATATTGATAATGTCATATATCATATATACCGTTACTAAACTTAGGATAATGTCATATATTCTAAAATTATGAATTAAATTTATCCTAAGTTTAATAGTGACATATGTGATATTGGTAATGCCATATTTATAAGAAAATACTACGTGTAAACATTTCAAAAAGTGATCCTTTGTTAAGGTTTTTTTTTTTTTTTTTTGTAAAGATAAAAAAATTAACGTGGTGTAACATTAATAATATATTGTGCTATATTTTTCACAAAGTGTTACATCTTAAATGTAAAGATAATTTATACTAGTACTTATCTTAAAGTGTTGAATATACTAGAAAATATTTAAATTATAACTTGTTAGAATTGGTGTACGTGTGCTAAAATAAAATGTTATTTGTATACATATAAAATATATAAATGTCCACATTAGACCCTCCCAACAAGTTTCATCATATCATATTACTTATGTTATATTTTCTTTAATAAATTCGTGAATTCATTAAACGTACGTAACTTAAAATTTGCTTCTAAATTTTTATTTAGAGATTTTCGTTTTTAAGTTCTATTCTACCACATATATAAAAACGGAACTATTTTTGTTTGTAAGGTTTTACCTAGATTTTTGATTCATCAAAATATTTTATATTTTTTGAAAGTATTAAAATTTATTCCCTCTTTTATTTTTTTCAATCTCCCGCCTATAATTTTCCCCAAATTCAAGAACTCTACAACTTCTCCCTCCAAATGCTCTTGTCAACTAGGATACTTCTCTCCCTTATCTCCCTTTGCTATTTTTATGTAATGCCCACAACACCTCACGATTTTCATTTGGTCCGATTATAGACCTAAGGTTTTGTGGAAGATATGATTATTTGGGTATTATTTCGCCCCAAGAATGAAAGGTAAGTTAATTTGATTTATTTGTAGATAAATATTGAGCTTATTTTTTCTTCATATCCGAATAAACCAGTTTGTACTGATTTATATAATTTCCACCTTTAAATATATAGTGTATGAATTTTATTTATATATTTATTAATATAACAAAACAGAGCCATGTAAGATCCTTCGGTTTCTAGGGATGAGTTTTGAGAGGCAAAGACTAGTTCTTTGAATATATACTACTATTATTATCTGTGTGTACAATGCTGCAATTTCTTTTTTAAAGTTAGAGTCTTTTTTGTTGGTCAAAGAAAAGCATCATAGGTAAGTATAGGTGGCAAAATGAACGGGTTGGGTCGAGTCGAGTCACAGGTCTAGATGGGTTTGGGTCTATAAATTGGTCCGGGTCTAGATGGGTCATATAGGAAGATGGGTCTAAATGGGTCAGGGTCAAATGGGTCTCGGGTCGGGTCGACCCATCGGTTTCCACCAAACTTTTTTTTTTATATGAGAGAAAAAATGGAAAAAATGAAATGAGATGAAAAAAAAAAAAATTACCCACGAGACCCGTGTAAATCCATTGATTAATTGTTATACAATTGGAGGTTATATTAAATACCCATTTAGACCCATCCAAAATGGGAGGTGACCTAACAAACCAACCCCTCATAAATATTAACCAAGTTGACCCATAAATAACCAATGGGTCTAAAATTGCACCTCTATATGACATACAATTAACATTAATTCTAAATTATAATGACGAGAACTAAATTTCGTGCCTATTATTAGGTATCCTTGTCATGTGTTCATAATCATTTTATTATTTATAACCATTATATTTGTTCAAGGCCTTACCTTTTTACATATCCTATTAAGAAATTACATATGTTATGATTGTTAATGTCATATAACCATTTGATCATACCATTTCTACTTGCATACATTAAACTTTTTGGTCAAAATGACTTTAATATGCAAAAACATGTTGAGAGTGGGATTCGAACTTGGATCCCAACCCATCCATCTACAAAGAAACGCGTTAAGCAATTGAGCTAAATGTTAGGTCTTTTTACAAAGCCAATACTTTTTATATAACTATACACGTTAGCTTTTGGCAAGCTAACACACGCTAAACTTTAGACGCACATAATAAGTTATGTGACCATTTGTACCGGATTTTGGCTACACCGAAATCATATGTGACAAACTCGACTACATGATTTAGTCACATAAACAATTACTTCACGTGACATATAAAGTCTCCTGATTTAGACACACAAACTCACGCCCAATGTGACTAATATCAAACTTAATGATAATCATTTTTGCCCATTTTTGCTCTAAATAATAGCCACATGAATATTTCACAACGTGACTGCTGTGAATATATTGGTCACATATAATTACCTAAAATGTGGCCATAAATATCATTTAGATACACATTTGTGATATAGTGTGGCTATTATAAAGCCATATAGTCACATGATCGTACTAGAAATTAATGTGACTATACAAATTAGCTTTTGACATTCTAACACACACTAAGCTTTAGACACACATAATAAATTATGTGACCATATGTACCGGATTTTGGCTACACTAAAATCATGTGTGACAAACTCGACTATATGGTTTAGTCACATAAACAATTACTTCATGTGACCATATAGTGGCATCTGATTTAGACACACATACTAACACTCATGACTAATATCAAGTTTAATGATAATCGTTTTTGCCCATTTTTGCTCTAAATAATAGTCACATGAATATTTCACAACGTGACTATTGTGAATATATTGGTCACATATAATCACTAAAATGTGGCCATAAAAATTATTTAGATACACATTTGTGATACGGTGTGGCTATTATAAAGCCATATAGTCACATGATTGTGCTAGAAATTAATGTGACTATACACATTAGCTTTTGGCATTCTAATACACACTAAACTTTAGACACACATAATAAGTTATGTAACCATATGTACCGGATTTTGGCTACACTGAAATCATGTGTGACAAACTCGACTATATGATTTAGTCACATAAACAATTACTTCATGTAACCATATAGTGGCATTTGGTCACAGTGTTTAAGTGTGTGACATAGATTTGTCACGTTTTATGTGTATAACGTGACTAATGCTTCGAACTTACTCTTCATTTGTCACGCGTTCCAAATTCATATGTGACTAAATAATCAGCCGAAAAATAGCACTGCCCTTTAGCCACATAAATGTTCGAAGGTGTGGCAATATATTTCAGAATGGTCACACGATTGGAGTTCAGATGTGGCTAACTAATAACGTCAATTTTATTTTTGTACCTTTAGTCACATAAATATTCGAATGTGTGACCGTTTCATTTCGACTATGTGTGACCAAATCGCAAATTTGTACTAGTGCCCGCTAATCTCACCGTGGTTCTATAGCTAGGAGGTAGAGCCTCAACAAACTGCTCCACCTGGGTCCTTTCAGAAGGGACCCATTGTTGAACAAACCTTAGCTTTTCCGAGAATTGGGAAATGAGCTCATCAATAGTCATATTATCCGTCAAGTGTAAATCCAGAAATTCCCTTCGAATACGAGCCATCTCAAAATCCGAACAATATAGTTTACACACCTCATTGTAAAAGTCAGACCATTGAATTGACGCCCTTTGCTGTGGTGTCAAGACAGAAATAATGGAATCCCACCATGTCATAGCCTGACCTTTGAGAAGCTGAACTGCAAAAGGAACTTTGCTTTCTTCCTCACATCGGCATACCTCAAATTTTCTTTCTACATCCCTCAACCAATCCAAAGTAACAGAGGGATTTGTACTACCGGAATAATCAGATGGTCCACAAGATTTAAAAGTCTTAAAAGTACATAATCTCGGTTGATGTTGAGGTGGAAAAATCGGAATCTGATAACCCGATGGACCGGAAGAAGAAAAAGGAGCTGATGTCTGATAATTACTATAATGCTGTTGTTGGTGGAAATAAGGTAGAGACGTAGGTATCTGTGATGTTACCACGAGAGGTGGTATCGTACTAACAAACGGTGGTAAAGACTGTAAGACTTGCTGGGATGATCTAGCTTGTTGCTCTCGCATGAACTGCTGTTCTACACCCCTAAGTCTATTCAATTCATCCTCTAGTTGTAAAAGATATTCATCTTGATTTAGATCCTCAGCCGAAAATGAAGTACCAGTTTGACCTTGTCTATCATTCTGGTTCGCAGGAAGGGAAACATTTTTTCTAGAAACACTATTTGGAGTAACGGTCGGGATTTCATCATTTGCCATATCCTGCACCACAACACATCTCACAACTTGTTAATCGTTAGTACCTAAATACTAACCGACTCACATATCCTAGCTAAATCCCACTCTCTGGAATGTTTGACTACACAATTAGATTTGGGATTGAACACTCGTCACATGTTCAATTCACCCAAATCTATGCTCTAATACCAATTTATAACACCCTTCAAGTTTTCAAACCATTTTTTTAACATATCGGAAGCGCATTATTAATAAATACATCTTAGATTGCATACAATACACAACCAAAATGGCAATCCACAATTACATGGTTAAAATCCAAATACCATAACATTTACAAACATTTAAGATAAGTGTTATTTAGTCCAAAACAGGTGTTAAACCATTAACATGGTTTATATAACCAGAGTGAGTCGTCAAACATCCCTTAATCCCATACTTCTTGCAACCCACAACAAAGCTTAACCTGCAAGAAGTGATGAGGAGAGATTAGCAGAAAGCTAAGTGAATAGATCTCTAACCATCAATCTAAACATAGCTTAACAATTGTCTACAGCAAAGCACAGTAAACAAACAAATCAAAGAGGATCGGTGGTCCTTGGGGTACCTTCATGCCGCGGTGGCCCCCCAAGTAACACTTACAACCAACTGAAGGCCAAACAGTGGTTTAACCGATAGTTTGTATAACACCCCTCGTTCTATATAAGAATATTATATTATTTAATTCGGAAGCATGTATTTAAAACCTATTCTATTACTATACATAGTATATAATCGTCTACATACTTAATACATAACTGTCAAGTCATTAAAACCACATTTGCGGTGGTACTCAAAACGGGGTATTATAGAATTCTAAACAAGGTTTATTACAAAACCATATCAGAGTGAGTATAATATCAAACATTCCATGTATCAAAGCATCCCTTCCTGCTACCCACATTCTTAACAAAACCTGCAGGAAGTAAATGAGGGATTAACACAAAGCTAAGTGAATAGATTTATCACACGCAATTCAACTTAGCTTAACTATGAGTTTACACCAAATAATCGTAAACACACATATTTCAATGAGGATCGGTGGCTCTTGCATTATCATAATACCCGGGGATTTCCCAAAAACACTTATCGTACATATTCGTATGGCCATAACGGACGAGACCGATAGCTACTGGTTATTATAATCAAACACAGGTTCTAAACACACAACAAATGAAGCAAGTCCCTGTGTAATTCACACAATAACCAATAACCCAACTACACGTTGACCTCGATAACACTGATACACATTGATCCACATATCACGTATATTAAATCAATAATTAAGACTAAACAGTCTAACAACCACATCTACGTTCATTTGTTGCAATCAATAGTCACAACTAAATCAAAAGGTGAGTTTCTAAATCCACTCACCGATACCTTTGTCTTCACAAACTCAGAATCCAGATGTCACTTAGTCTTTGGAGGATCTGAGAATCAACAATAAAATATAAGTTAGTAATCTGGATCTTTAATACATAACTTATATTAATCCATAACATTAGGAATTTAGCACACGTGACATCAAAATTACAAGTTCTAAATCATGTATTAATACAAGTTTATCAATGTTACCACATGTAGCAATCAATTAACATTGAAATCAATCAAGCAAAGGTGAAGTGCTGGACTGGCCAATTAACCCAAGATATCATTAATAAATTCAATAACAAACTTATCAAGAAAAGGTCGACAAACTCTATTCATCAAATCCATGAAAACTGCCGGAGCATTAGTCAATCAAAAAGGCATAACAAGAAACTCATAATGACCATATAGCGTACGAAAAGCAGTATTTGAAATATCATCCTCATGAACCCGTACTTGGTGATAACCCAATCTCAAATCTATTTTTGAGATATAAGAGGACCCTTGCAATTGGTCAAACAATTTATCTATTCGAGGCAAAGGGTATTTATTCTTAATTGTTCTTTTATTCAATTCCCTGTAATCGATACACATTCTAAGGGTGCCATCTTTCTTTTTAACAAACAATACCGGTGCGCCCCAAGGAGAAGAACTCGGTCTAATAAACCCTTTATCTAATAACTCCTGAATCTGACTCATCATCTCACGGATTTCGGAGGGAGCTAATCTATAAGGCGCTTTAGCTACAGGGGTAGAACCGGGAATCAAATCAATATGATATTCTACATCCCTAATAGGGGGCAAACTAGGTAATTCATTAGGGAAAACATCTGGATATTCGGAAACCACACGAACATCCGGAACAGACATCTTTTCTAGCTTAGCATCTACCACATAGGCTAGGTACGAGTCACAACCCTTAGCTAGAGATTTTCTAGCTTTCATCATAGAAATCAAAGGAATTTTGCCTTTCTCCCTTTCTCATCGAGCCACAATATATGATTCATCAGAGATTGGGATTTTTATTATCTTCCTATGACAATCTATACTTGCTTTCTTCTCACTTAACCAATCCATACCCAAAACCACATCAAAACCGGGAATGGGCATCAATAGAAAGGAAGCAGGGAAACTATTACCCTCAATCAAAATGCTAGCTCCAGTCACCGATGTGGTAACCGGAACCATTTTACCATTGGCTACTTCAACCTCAATAGGTTTGGTGATACAAGTAGGAGTCAATTTTAGTCTATCACGGAAATGCATGGATATAAATGAGCAATTTGCTCCAGAATAAATAGAACACCAGGCGATACAGAATTTGAAAGAAAAGTATAGTTTATGACATCTTCAGTTCGGACAGCTTCATCAGCTGTCGTTTGGAAAGCCCTGCCAGTTGCAGACGGTGGATTCTTTCTTTTCTGGCCAGAAGATGAAGACCCCGTGACCGAACCCATTTTCTGTCTCCCCGCCTCCGGACACAAACCCGAACGGTGCCCCTCTTTGTGGCAATTCCAACATACATGATTTGGGAACGGGCAATCCTTGATATTATGTCCAAAATGTCCACATTTGATACACCTAGCTGTCTGAGGAGTGCAATGTCCGATGTGACTAGATTTACAATTTTGGCACCAATTGGATTTATCCACTACACCACCACTAGCGTTTTACTTTATGTTCTGATGATTACCTTGCCATTTCTTCTTCCCTTGACTAGCCGTAGAGTCACCCTTTGGTTTCATTGGGGACCTCTCCTTAATACTCAAATCTTGAGCCCGAATGTCACCATCCACTGAACGGGCTAAAGAAAACGCTTGGTTAAGAGAACCCGCTAATCTCACCGTGGTTCTATAGCTAGGAGGTAGAGCCTCAACAAACTGCTCCACCTGGGTCCTTTCAGAAGGGACCCATTGTTGAACAAACCTTAGCTTTTCCGAGAATTGGGAAATGAGCTCATCAATAGTCATATTATCCGTCAAGTGTAAATCCAGAAATTCCCTTCGAATACGAGCCATGTCAAAATCCGAACAATATAGTTTACACACCTCATTGTAAAAGTCAGACCATTGAATTGACGCCCTTTGCTGTGGTGTCAAGACAGAAGTAATGGAATCCCACCATGTCATAGCCTGACCTTTGAGAAGCTGAACTACAAAAGGAACTTTGCTTTCTTCCTCACATCGGCATACCTCAAATTTTCTTTATACATCCCTCAACCAATCCAAAGTAACAGAGGGATTTGTACTACCGGAATAATCAGATGGTCCACAAGATTTAAAAGTCTTAAAAGTACATAATCTCGGTTGATGTTGAGGTGGAAAAATCGGAATCTGATAACCTGATGGACCGGAAGAAGAAAAAGGAGCTGATGTCTGATAATTACTATAATGCTGTTGTTGGTGGAAATAAGGTAGAGACGTAGGTATCTGTGATGTTACCACGAGAGGTGGTATCGTACTAACAAACGGTGGTAAAGACTGTAAGACTTGCTGGGATGATCTAGCTTGTTGCTCTCGCATGAACTGCTGTTCTACATCCCTAAGTCTATTCAATTCATCCTCTAGTTGTAACACATATTCATCTTGATTTATATCCTCAGCCGAAAATGAAGTACCAGTTTGACCTTGTCTATCATTCTGGTTCGCAGGAGGGGAAACATTTTTTCTAGAAACACTATTTGGAGTAACGATCGGGTTTTCATCATTTGCCATATCCTGCACCACAACACATCTCACAACTTGTTAATCGTTAGTACCTAAATACTAACCGACTCACATATCCTAGCTAAATCCCACTCCCTGGAATGTTTGACTACACAATTAGATTTGGGATTGAACACTCGTCACATGTTCAATTCACCCAAATCTATGCTCTAATACCAATTTATAACACCCTTCAAGTTTTCAAACCATTTTTTTAACATATCGGAAGCGCATTATTAATAAATACATCTTAGATTGCATACAATACACAACCAAAATGGCAATCCACAATTACATGGTTAAAATCCAAATACCATAACATTTACAAACATTTAAGATAAGTGTTATTTAGTCCAAAACAAGTGTTAAACCATTAACATGGTTTATATAACCAGAGTGAGTCGTCAAACATCCCTTAATCCCATACTTCTTGCAACCCACAACAAAGCTTAACCTGCAAGAAGTGATGAGGAGGGATTAGCAGAAAGCTAAGTGAATAGATCTCTAACCATCAATCTAAACATAGCTTAACAATTGTCTACAGCAAAGCACAGTAAACAAACAAATCAAAGAGGATCGGTGGTCCTTGGGGTACCTTCATGCCGCGGTGGCCCCCCAAGTAACACTTACAACCAACTGAAGGCCAAACAGTGGTTTAACCGATAGTTTGGTTACTAATACCACATACAACATACTTACAATAAACAACACATGTACATAGCACATATGTTGTCCAAAGTATTAGTACCCAATCCATGTTGACCTCCAACATTCAATTAGTCCACAACCATCATGGCAATGTATACACATATTTATATAAGACACAATCAATATCAATACAGTAAACCAAATTTACCCGTTGTAACCAACTTGTTACAACTAATCTAGACTGAAAGTCCAAGATCCACTCACCCTTGATGATCACCGTCTCCACTCAATGGTCTTATTTTATTGAGTCTTCGGTTTATCTGAGAACACAATCAAAACCCGAATTAGATTCTCGTATCAAGTTTGTTACAATCTAATCATGTATATAATGTCAAATAATTGCATATACTATACTTTCAATATTAGTTAAATAATATAAGGGCACAAGTCGCAAGTTGTCAAATTCGTCAAATTATAACTAGCAAACGCGATCCGGGTTAGGAGTGGCTGGATCGTGTTCCACAGTTCCAAAATATTCTGTTACCGATTTACACTAGCAAACGCGATCTGGGCTAAGGAGCTGGATAGCGTTCCCAAGAACAAAATCAATCCGACTCGAATTTAACACTGACTAACACGATCCGGGAACAATGAAGATGGACCGCGTTACAAGGAACAAAATCATTCTATAACCATTTTACGCTGTGAAACGCGATCCAGAATAGGCACTGGGATCACGTTCCCAAGAAGAAAACCCAATTTACCCAAATTTACATTAAGGAACGCGATCCGGCATGATGGCTGGGATCGCGTTTGTCAATTTTTCAGCAACTACACCCAAACCTGAAACACTAACAGCTCGAACCCAAAACCCCAAAAATCACAATCTCAGATACTAAACACGAATTCACACCATAATTCACCTCTAGTATCATCAATAAACATGGTATAATAGTAAACAACATCATCTAACATCAAATTCAACACATGCATTATGCATTTAACCTAATTTCCTCAAACTCAAGTATATTCATAAAAATGGAGAAAATACACTTACAATGGAGTTGGTATCAAGAAGGTGATGATGATAATCAGTTGTAGAAACACAATCACAGCTCCAAGTGATAGTTAATTTTATTTCTATGGATTTCTAAGTGTAAATGTGTGTGTGTTCTTGAGATATATGAGTTCAAACCAAAATCAGGGAAGTATGGAAAAAGAAGGTTGACATTTCCTATTTGTTCAAGTATAATGCAATGTAATGTTATACCCGTTCTAAATCTATTGTCTGGAACCTAAAAATCATTTGCGAGAAATAAGTTTTATTATACCGTCAACTCAATTAACTTAAAACAAGCAATAATTTATTTATCACAATAAGTCATTTGACCAATTAATCTATTAATTTCAATTATCCAGTTAATACCAAGTATTTCTAAATACTATTAAATAACAAATAAAATAGAGAAATTACCGTATTCTCCTAGGCCCAAAAAGAGGATGTTACAGAATAAATGTTGGTTCCGAAGCCGTGGGAACTTATAAACTTGCCCTCCCTATGGGATTAATTTTAGAACTTACTAATTGTTACTATGTTCCTAGAATTATTAAAAATGTAATTTCGTATGACTTGTTGGTGGATAATGGTTTTGATATTATTTCTAAAGGAAAGACATTTTTGGTTTATCGCAATAGTGTTTTTTATTTTAAAGCTATCTCCCAACGTGGTTTGTACACTTTAGAATTACATTCCCCTTCTAGTACAATTCTTCATATTAATGCTAATGTTGATATTAACAAAGCATACCTTTGGCATTGTCGTTTAGGCCATATAAATGAGAAGCGCATTGAAGAGCTCCATAAAAATGGACTCTTGGACACTTTTGATTTTAAATCATTTGATAAGTGTGAATCTTGCATTTCTGGTAAAATGACAAAGGCACCTTTTAAAGGAACAAATGAAAGGGCCAACGACTTATTGGAAATCATACATACTGATGTGTGTAGACCTTTTAGTCATGAAGCTAGAGGTGGATACCGTTACTTCAATACATTTACTGATGATTTAAGTAGATATGGATATGTTTACTTAATGAAACGTAAATCTGAAAGTTTTGGTAAATTCAAAGACTTTCAAAATGAAGTTGAGAATCAATTAAGTAAGAAGATAAAGAAGCTTCGGTCCGACCGAGGTGGAGAATATCTAAGCGAAGAGTTTGAGCGTCATTTGAGAGATTGTGGAATTGTCTCACAATTAACTCCTCCATATACACCACAATGGAATGGAGTATCCGAACGTCGGAATCGTACTTTGTTGGACATGCTATGATCTATGATGAGTCAAATGGATTTGCCTTTATCTTTTTGGGGACACGCACTCGAAACAGCAGCATATACACTAAACCGTGTACCATCTAAATCAGTTGTAACAACTCCGTATGAGTTGTGGTATGGTAGATCTCCAAATTTATCATACATGAAGATTTGGGGTTGTAGGGTACATGTTAAAAGGCATGTAATTGACAAACTTGAGTCTAAAATTGATAAATGTATATTTGTTGGATACCCTAAGGAAACTAGGGGCTATTATTTCTATAATCCAAATGAGAACAAAGTATTTGTAGCTCGTTATGGATATTTTCTTGAAGAGGATTTCCTTGACAAGAAAACTGATGGAAATAATCACCTCCTTGAAGAAGTAGAGGAAGAACAAATATCACATGAGGTGATGGTACCCATTCAACATGATGATGTTGATGATCAACATGAAGATGTTGATGATCAGCATGACAATGTTGATACTACTGAGACACCTAGTCTTCGAAGGTCCGACCGGATGCGTAGTGTACCTAGTAGGTATGTCTATGTCATTGAAGATAATGGTTTGCAAGAACCAACTTCTTACAGTGAGGCGATGTCTAGTTCGGAATCTGATAAATGGCAAGAAGCTATGAAGGCTGAGATGCAATCCATGTATGAAAATCAAGTTTGGGAACTTGATGAACTTTCACCCGGTGGTAAAGCTGTTGGGTGTAAGTGGGTTTTCAAGAAGAAAACTGACATGGATGGTAAGGTACAAACTTATAAAGCAAAAATGTTGCAAAAGGTTTTACTCAAACTCATGGTATTGACTATGATGAAATTTTTTCACCCGTAGCCATGCTTAAGTCTATTAGGATTCTAATGGCCATAGCTGCGTACTATGATTACGAGATATGGCAAATGGATGTCAAAACCTCCTTCCTTAATGGGAACTTGACTGAGGTTGTGTATATGTCACAACCGGATGGTTTTGTGGATCCTAAAAGACCTAAAGGAGTTTGTAAATTGCTTAAATCTATTTATGGATTAAAGCAAGCATCTAGGAGTTGGAACTTATGTTTTGATGAGAAGATAAAGGAGTTTGGTTTCATCAAAAGTTAGTTCGAACCATGTGTCTATAGGAAGTTTAGTGGGAGCGACATTACCTTCTTGGTTTTATATGTAGATGACATATTGCTCATTGGAAATAGTACTAACATGCTTAAAAGTGTTAAGTCATGGCTTAGTAAGTGTTTTCAAATGAAGGACCTTGGAGAGGCATCCTATATTCTTGGAATCAAAATATTGAGAGACAGGAGTAAAAGGTTGATTGGACTGAGTCAAAGTACATACATTGACAAGATCTTGAATAAATTCAAGATGGATGAATCCAAGAAAGGGATGATTCCGTTGTCAGCTGGATTGGTTGAGCGTGTCAGCAAGTTGGTCACGAGTGCTAACATGGTACACCTTTAGAGAGCCATTTTCGATCTTCTCTTGAACAAAATGATAATCGAGTGCAACATGCTTCATTCGACTATGAAACACCGAGTTAGCACACAAATACGTAGCTCCAATGTCACAATATAATACTGGTGTTTGTGACAGTTTAATGCCATGTTTCGAGAGAAGGTGAGTGATCCAAGTTATCTCAGCAGAGGTGTTTGCAATTGCTTTGTATTCTGCCTCGGTTGATGAACGTGAGACAGATTTTTGACGAGAAGACTTCCAAGAGATTGCGTTTGACCCAAGATATATTACATAGCCAGTGGTGGATCTGCAAGCATCCCATATGCTTCGGAAGTGGGATCTATCATGTATGTTATGTTATGTACTAGACCGGATGTCGCATATGCTATTAGTGTTACGAGTAGATTCCAACAAAATCTGGGAATCAAGCATTGGGGAGCTGTGAAGAATATCTTTAAGTACTTGCGAAGGACTAAGGATATGGTCTTAACTTTTGGTGGTGATAAAATGGACCTCAAAGTGATTGGTCATACTGATGCTAGTTTTCAAACCAGCAAAGAGGACTCTAGATCGCAGACAAGTTTTGTGTTTATGTTAAATGGAGGAGCAGTAAGCTGGAAAAGTTCAAAGTAAAGTACTGTAGCCGATTCCACTACAGAGGCAGAGTATATTGCTGCAAATGATGCTGCAAAGGAAGCTGTTTGGTTGAAGAATTTCATAATGGATCTTGGAGTTGTTCCCAGTATCTCCAATCCAATTGAAATCTTTTATGATAATCTTGGTGTTGTGGCGCAAGCTAAAGAACCTAGAGCTCATCACAAGTCTAAACACATACTTCGTAAGTTTCACTTGATTCGTGAGATTATCGAACGAGGTGATGTGAAGATACAACAAATTCCAACTGATAATAATGCTGCCGATCCGTTGACAAAAGCGTTATCTCAAGCCAAGCATTACAAGCATGCTGAATTCATAGGCATGAAGTATCTCTAGGCTTATTATTATAATTCTTTATGTATTGATTGAACAATTGAACTTTATTGAAATTCAAAGAGATGTTTTTCTTTTGCATATTTCTTTAAAATGTTCAATTATTTAGTATGTTTTAGCAATCCATGGAATTGCGCATGACGGATTCCAAAATCTTCCATAGCCTACTCGTTATCGTGGGAATCACAATGGGGTGATGGTGACTGTGAAATATTGGCCGAAATCTTAATTAGGACTTAAAGCATTAAGGTTGTCAAAGATTCATGGGTATTTGATTTGATCAAATATTGGTTGACCTGCTTTGAGTGTAACTTCATGGACTTCTATCATAAGTTAACTCAAGTGAGATATCCTTATTACATGAGACGTTAATTGCATTCAAGCTTAGTTAACATTAGGCTTAGGCACAGTCTAACGTTATGCATAAATGCATAGCCATAACGGCTGGTTGCTGGGTTCAGTGGGAGCTAAGTGTAGAGTGGTTAATTGTCAAGATGGGATTTGCACCTCTTTTAATTAATAGAGATATTGTTAGGCCTTTGGTGGTTATAACTGAAGAATGCGTGGCCGCGCTCGGAGAGTATTAGACTTCCGTCATTTTAAACCAGTTGAGACTAGATCAAGAACAAAGAGAGTATTATTATGGTTGAGTAAAGTCCATGCCAGGCACTCTCGTAAATATCGTGTTGCAAAAGGATATGCTGCTCTTTTAATATACCGTTGTGAATGGGTGATTCAACTAAAATCATGTGAGGTATAAGAGTTCTTATGACTCGGTCATCCTATGCGTCTTGCTAGGGACCGCCATAGGAAACTTAATAAGTTAAGTATAATCATCTATGCACAAGTGGGAGTCTGAAAGAATTATGTGCATAATAATTATATTTAATTTACTTAATCCGATAATCAAGACACCAATGGGTCATACTAATGCATCATCGACGGATATGTACGAGGATAATTAATTATGGATTAATTATGTAGAGAAATATATAATTGGTGATTATATTAAACTAATTGTTAGTTGAGGGTTTATATTGTAAATCTTGATTAACTTGTTGGACAAGTTTGGCCTACTTATAAATATAAGGGTTAGGGATCAAGTTTAGGTTAATCAACACAATAACCTAAAACCCTCACAAACTCTCTCCTCCCTCCCTCTTGTGTTTTTCGGCCGAACTCCACACAACCCAAACTGAAATTCGGTTTTGGGCTAGTCGAATCACACACATACGTGTGTTTAATTCCTAGTTCGGTTCCCGCGTTGTTACTAAGTTGTAGTAAAGATAACGTATAAACAAAGAGATAAACAACTAGCGGTTTATATCCACAAGATGACTAGTATTGGTATGAACGCGTTGGCACCTCCAACTAAGAAACAAAAGATAGTTCATACCGAGCAAATCACTGTAAGTTGTTTCTTTCATCTTGTTAATTCGTTTGATTGATTTAATACAAGTATTTGGATCCGCGGTAATGGGTTTAATGTTTTTAATTATTTTCCGCATATTATTGTTTAATATTTAATTAAAATTAAACGTAAAAACCCATCGTAAGCAACCGTGAATTATGGTGGTGGCAAGCAGCAATGATTGGCATCAAAGACGAAGTTACTCCTGCGGTACTAGTTGTCACAATTTAAGTGCTGATGCTGGCAATTGTATGGTACAAGATGACACTTGGGAGGAGCACCTCGCTGCCGCTGCCACCAGGTCCCCTTTCCTTGCCAATTGTTGGGTACCTTCCGTTTATTGGTCCTGACATACACAAACAGTTCACCAACATGGCTCGTACCTACGGCCCAATCTTCAAGTTCTACCTTGGAAGCAACCTTCATATCGTGCTAAACACCCCAGAATTAGTAAAAGAGGTTCTCCGTGAACAAGATGATGTCTTTGGTAACCGTGGCATAACAATCGCTAAGTCATTAATATCTAATGGAGGCCACGATCTGATAATTTCCAAGCTGACCTCCGACTGGCGTAAGTTACGTAAGATATGTGTGATGGAACTTCTCGGCAACAAGTACCTTGAAGCATGTCGTTCTGTCAGAACGGAGGAAGTTAGAAAAACAATCAGGAATGTTTTTAGTAGATTGGGTACACCATTCGATATTAGCAATATAGCTTTCTTGACAGAGGCGAACGTTCTAAGAAGAATGGTCTGTGAAGATGAAGGGGCAGAAGATGGCAGCTATCAAGGAGATGAGCTGCAGATGATTTTTACGAAGATTATTGATTATGTCGGACAAAATAATTTGTCTGATGTCTTCCCTATTTTAGCTTGGTTTGATCTACAAGGTATCGAGAGGGGCATGAAGGAGCAAACTAGAAAATTGGATATTATTTTGACAAGAATGATTGAAAATCGAATCAAATCCAACTCCAAATTGTTACAGAACGGAATCGCGAATCGAAGACAGACAGATTTCTTACAGGCCTTATTGGAGTACAGGGAAAAAAATGAAGAAACGCCACTTAGCATCACCCAAATAAAGTTTCTTCTAAAGGTAATTAAGCTAATCCTTAGTACGTTATAGATTTAGTAGCGATACATTGCTTCGTCTTATTTGTGGACTTTAGTTCATCACACATGCATGATGCATCCATCATATATCGTATATCACATAATATAGAAGAGGGTAATTTTAAGGGTACCACTAATCCTCGTACCATATTTTAATGGTACGCGTGCGTCCCACCCGTAATGAGCATCAACGTACACCGGAAAAAACACATGTTCAAAAATAACCGACATATGTTGAGGCACATATTTGAACCCCCGAGTTGTCGGTAATACATGTGAGGTCTGAGCGTTTGCGGTGACAGTACCATTTGTGATGAATGTTATTAAAATTACAACTTAGTATTCTTTGAAAATATTTGTAATAGTTGTTATAAGTAATGTGTATTCATCATATAATGTTATTCAAATCACCACTCACTGATTATGTTCAATACAGTGTAACTTAACATTTATCAATGTTATAGCTTTACATTCACCGAAAATGTAAACAAACCTTAATGAATGAACTTTTCTTTATAGATGTGATAAGTTACTATTCATCCGAAATGAATATAGAGGCTTACATATAACATCTATTAAAAATGCTTTAAAGGTATTATACATCATGCACTAAAAACTTGTATTCTGGATATATACGTAATTTTCAAGTTTTAAATGGATATATATGTAATTCTCCCTTAATAATATTAAGGTGTTTAACTAACATATATCACAAATGAATGTTAACGTTCTTGAAAATTATAATATTGTGAAATTTGATGATGAATGACGACAATAATCCGATTACTTACTTGTTTATAAGTTTTGTATGATAAAGTTTTTTAATTTTATTGATTAGGTTTATAAATAAAAGATTTCACAAAAAAAAAAAAAGAAAAAAAAAAGTTACACATGAATTTGAGATTTGGAAGAATCCATACAATGACGATCTATATGAAGCGTTTGATGAATCGGAAAACTTAGAATGTTTGTGCTTGATAAATCGATGTAATACGTGCCGTAAGTTTGGATTTTACGATGAACATGTTAAAATTGCATATGTAAGTTCCATTGCCTTTCCCTAAGCATGCTAAGATTTGATAAGGGCTCGGATCTATTTTACTTCGTCCCTCAATGGTGTTATTTCCATCTTGATCCTTTCACTCAAGGACTGTGTGTGTCAGTCTGATATTATATAAAATCACTACTAACAATAAAAATGGTTGTATCAGAATATCATGATTGCAGGAACAGAGACAACCACAACACTTGTAGAATGGGTCATGGCAATGGTTATTGGAAATGAAAACGTCACAAAAAGGATTCGTGAAGAATTGGAAGAAGTTGTAGGAAAAAACAACATTGTTGAAGAATCTCATCTCTCAAAATTAAAATACCTAGATGCAACGATTAAGGAAACTTTTCGATTGCACCCTGTAATCCCTATCATATTGCCACGGGTACCAAGCAAAGATTGCACGGTAGGAGGTTACACCATTGAATGTTTGGTCCCTCCAATAAGATCCTCGATACTGGGACAATCCGTTAGAATTCAATCCGGAGAGGTTCTTAAATTCCCCAGAGACAAACGATTGTGACTACTATGGAAACAACATGAAGTTCTTACCATTTGGATCTGGGAGAAGACTCTGTCCAGGTATTTCATTATCCGAGAAAACGCAAATGTTTATAATTGCTTTGCTCTTGCACTCCTTTGACTGGAGGCTACCCGAAGGCGGGCAACATGACATTTCCGATAAATTATGCTTCACGCTAAAGATGAGTAAACCACTCATTGCTATCCCATCACAAAGGTTACAAGATCTAAGCCTCTATGAGTAATCTTGTTGGACTTTTCCGTATGGTTAAGATCCTCTCTACATTACTTGTAAGCTTTGTGTTTAAATTCCCTTTTAATTAGCATTGTTTAAGAAATAAATGTACTATCATGTAGGTTCATTGTCAGTTTCTTGCTTACAAGTCTTTGGATTGTTAATGTGTGTCCTTAAGGTATAATAATAATAATAATAATAATAATAATAATATTCGACGTATTTACTTTTGTCGTTTCACTTCAATAATTATACTCTAGCATCAATGACACCTCCGTTGTGTGAATTGGATATGGTCCAACAGAAAAATTGTGCATGAAGTAATCTAGCGTCAACAAAATTAAAATGAAATGAAAATTCCTTTATTATATTTACATTTACATAAATGATTACATTTATAGATCGCAGATTGCTGAACAGTAATGACTAGTCCAACTATGTAATGGAATGTAAATATTGGACACGATTACATTGAATTGTAATGACAGAAATAGTAATACTGTTCAGCACAAATTATCATACAAGTTTTGGTTACTATTGTCATAACATAATAGTCCAAATATTGTGCGATTACATTGAATAAAATAATCACACAAAGTTTTTTTTGTGTGATTATTTTATTTCAAGATATTAGTGTCTTGAAATGTACCTAACTTGGACATGATTACAAGTAACCAAGAGCGGATCCACAGTGTCACCGTGTAGGTCACTTGACCTACCTTAGCCCTCAAACGTTAATGGAAATTGAGTGGCAACTTTTTTAGGAACCATGTTATATTAATATTATGACCTACTTTATATTAAAAATAGTATAGTTTGGCTTGGTGGTCAATAACGTTTTGATTTGTGTTCTTTCAGAATCAACAGGAGTTCAATTCATCTCATAGTGTTACTTTTCAGTTTCTTTCTCTTTTACGTTTAAGCGGATTACGAACAACCCCCGAAACTTTCAGTAAAATCACCTTTTGACCACTTTTTTCTTTGATATTCAAATTTTTATATAGAAAATTTATGTTATTATTTTAACAATCCTAGTTTCTTTGCGAATATGATGCAATAAATCTACTAGATTTCTATAATACTTCTCTTATATAGTACGTAGTAGATAATAATGGATAGAATATAGATTAAGATTATTCGGTCATAAGTGACAGGCATTGATCTAGTTTAGTGCAAAATGAGAAATATGCATTTATAAATGTATTGTGGTGTAATATCTTGAAACATATAGTACTAATAACGATAAAGACACACTCACGAAGAATATTTGGTGTATGAAACTTAGTCAGGAATAAGTCAATTGATTTTAATACAATTATTGAACACGTTTTATGTGCTTTGTATTGAAAATCCGACCCGACCCTACCCGTCCTCACTCGACCGATCCGTGGTTTGTAGTTCCTTTTGTCATCTGAACCACGTGGTTTGTAGTTCTGGATCCGCCACTGCAAGTAACCACATGTTGGATACACACAATAGACCAATATTAAAAGTTCGATACACACAATAGAAAAGGTTGAAGTTGGATGCAGACAACACAAATTATATCCAAATTAAGTGCATTTCCAGAGACTAATCTCATTTATTTTATATAAAACCGTATTATATATAATAGGTAGTGAGGTAGCGATATATATCATTGTAAGTAAATTAAAATCTTAAGTCTTAATGTAAAAAACTAACTCCACTTTTTTATAAACCCTCCGCAATCTGACAATATGTAGCCGTTTATATCGTTCAAGACATTACACTTTTACAAGTCTAAACGATAACTTCTTTAGTCAATGAAAAACCAAATAGTTAAAAGTGATCCATCCAAATAGTAATTTGGTTCGATTCGGATTCAATATTTATTTAGATGGATCAGATTCACATTTTGAGAACCAAAATTCAAAAGGATTCATGTGAATGGATCGAATTTGATCCAATCAATCTAAGTGAATACCCCTACCAATCGCAGTGCATTTTTGGCTACTTTCTACACGCTATTAAGTAACTATTCTTACCAATGTTATAACTTAACATCCATCGGAAGTGTAAATAAACCTTAATGAATGAACTTTTCTTTATAGAATTGATAAGTAAACAATCATCTAAAATGAATATAAAGACTTACATATAGCATCTATTATAATTATTAAAAATATTATCGAACTCAATCAATGAGTGGAGAATAATAATTAATGAATACATAATACTTATAATATAACACCCCTCATTTTCAATACAATACCTCGGAAGCGTAAGTCCAATTACATTTCAAATTATATATACACGTATAAAGTCAAACTATTTCAAATCATAGTATATCTTTTTGGGTGTTATGTAAATCCAAAGACAACACTGATTTATCCGAATCAGATATCAGAGTAAACATCCAGTTGTCAAACATTTCATCCAGTCAACAGCTCATTGCCCAGCCCGTTATATCAAAACCATAACCTGCAAGAAGTGGGGGTGGTGAGATTAGCATAAAGCTAAGTAAGTGAATAAATAATCAACAGCCCAACTTAGCATAACAATCCTGTTTACAGCAAATAATCGTAAACAAGTAATATCTATGTTTACATCATAAAGCATCGTAAACACACAATCTCAATGAGGATCGGTGGCTCTTGAGAAACCATACTGCCGCAGTGGCTCTCAAAGAACACTTACCGTCAATCTGTATGACCAATACAGAATAGACCGATAGCTTGGTACTAATTTCATACGACCTAATTTCCTGTTAACGATATGTACTAGGAAATTCCTGTCGTCTAACAATAGTAACCAAGCCCAACATCTTGCTGACCTCAATAATCAATGATCAAAGGCAATATATCAAGTGATCACATATTCACATACTCATCCTGGCAATGAGTCAGACTCATTAATCTATCAACAATATTATTACAATTAAACCATAATCATCAATGATAACTAAAACGGTAATAATACGTTTACCCGTTGTAACTAAACTTGTTACAACTAAATCACACTGCGGATTACAGATCCACTCACCGTTACCTCAGCTGCAAGCTCAGAAGTCTAATGTTACTGAGCCCTCTCCCGTATCTGAGAATACAATTCAAACAAATGAGTTAGTAACTTGTCCAATAACTGATAACTCATTTTATAGTCATATCACATTTCTCAATACATAGTATCAAAATAATAAACAGTAATCATTTATAATAACTCCGTTAAATCATTGGTTATTGGTAATAACCAACTCATCATTTAATATTTCTATTTCATAAGTATATAACTTATCTCAGATATATAAGCTAAACACCAATACTGGAGTTAAAACAAAGTTATTCCAACATTCGGTTAAAATTCAAAATCTTGAAAAAATCAATGTACCCGCCGGGTACTATCACTACCCGCCGAGTAGTAAATAAATCAGCCATGTAATCACACAAACAACCAGGTACTTTAATTTTGTGGTCACAGAATCAAATTGCATTTTAAACATTAGAGGAGCAGCCGGGTTCCTATTTCAACCCATTAACCCGCTGGCTAGCCATGTTACCAGCCGGGTAACAACCAAACATGCTTACCCGCCGCGTAAGGGTAGTACCCGTCGGGTACTCCCTTCGTCCCAGCAATCTGCAGGTCTGTTCTAGCTCAAACCGAAAATCATAACCACCAAACATCAAATCCAGCTATCAAATCAACTTAGCAAGCTTTCAAATACTAAATAATCACCAATAAGCTTCACATAACATCAAATAACATGTTTTCAATCAAAATCAATCAAACCAAGTTTATGTATAACAAGAACACTTACACTTTGATTATGAACAAGATGATGATGATAATGAAATCTGAGGTTCAAGAACTTGAATCCAAATCACAGCTCACAATTTAGTTTCAATCTTTGTTTAGGATCCTTAGATTTTAGGTTTAGTTTGTATGGAGGAAATGAAGTGAAATGACTTTCCCTTTTGGGAAAGTTGATAAATATAGGTCGGCCAGTTTCCACTGACCCCATATCCATTTAAATTTAGTCTCGTTCTAAACATATTGTCTGGAACCTAAAAACCTTTTGCGATTCCAACAATTTTATTTTACCGTCAACTTTATAAAGTTATTATAAACAATAATTTACTAGTCACAATAAGTCGTTTGTCTTTTTGACTAATCATTCACAATAACTTAATAAAATAAACAAAGAAATTTCCTAACACATTAAACAATTTAATTTCATAACCCCATAAACAATTATTTATAGTCAGGAAATTACCCAATTATCACTAGGCCCAAAAAATGGGTGTTACAAATTATAACACCCTAGGCTGATCCCACATCGCCCATGAACATGAGGGATGCTGGAGCTTATAAGGGTAACAAGGCGCTTAAATGACACAACGCGTTTTGGGACCACAGGTGGCAGATTGTCGCAAGAGTACTGCTGTTAAGCGTGCTCGAGCAAGGGCAATTTCCAGGATGGGTGACCTCCTGCGTAATGTGGTCTCCAAGAGCAAAGCCGTGCGCCTGCGTGCAAAGCGGACAATATAGTGTCATGGTAAGCGGGTTGTTACAGTTATGGTATCAGAGCAACTCATGTGCCGTCGGGATGGTGGGGCAAACCTCATCGAGGACGATGAGTCCCTGCCAGGGGAGGGGGGGTGAGTTGTAACACCCTAGGCTGATCCCATATCATCCATGGACATGAGGGATGGTGGGGCTTATAAGGGTAACAAGACGCTTAAATAACACAACGTGTTTTGGGACTACAGGTGGCAGATTGTCGCAAGAGTACTGCTGTTAAGCGTGCTCGAGCAAGGGCAATTTTCAGGATGGGTGACCTCCTGGGAAGTGTGGTCGCCAAGAGCAAAGCCGTGCGCCTGCGGGCAAAGCGGACAATATTGTGTCATGGTAAGCGGGTTGTTACATATAACAACTATTAACCATTATTATTATTAAATAATATTAAGGTGTTTAACTAATATTCATCACAAATGATTGTTAATGTTCTTGAAATTATAATTTTATGAAATTTGATGATGAATGACGACAATAATTCGATTACTTACTTGTTTATAAGTTTTGTATGATAAAATTTGTTTAATTTTATTGTTTTTGTCTATAAATAAAAGATTTCACAAAATTACTAGAAATAAAAAAGTTACACGAATTTGAAATTTTTTGAAAAATCCATATGAAGCGTTTGATGAATTCGAAACTTAGGATGTTTGTGTTTGATAAATCGAGGGTATACGTGCCATAAGTTTGGATTTTAGGAAGAAAATGTTAAATTGCCTATGTAAGTTTCATTGCCTTTCCTTAAGGATACTAAGATTAGATCAAGGGTTCAGATCTATTTCCCTCTGTACCTCAAAAGTATTGTTTCCATCTTGATCCTTTCTCTCAATATATGTCTGTGTGTCAGTCAAATATTATACAAAATCACTACTAACAATAAAATCGGTTGTATCAGAATGTCATGATTGCAGGAACAGAGACAACCACAACACTAATAGAATGGGACATGGCAATGGTTATTGGAAATGAAAACTGTAACACCCGCCAAATTAGGACTAGTAATTAGTGCCTAATCGTATGTTAATACATGTAATTAGTTCTGTGTTAGGCTAATTAATGTATCGAATTATATATATTGTTGAATATATACGAAAATGCGATTTGATTAAATCGTACGCAAATTAAATCGAATGTATTTCGGTTCCATAAATACGGACGTTGGTGACAAATTTTATTAAGTAACACTATTATGTTAAAAATATTATTCTAATAATATTCAAATTTCAATTCGTATCGTACAAACAAAACAAAATAACTTACATTTTTATAACTCAAATATAAATTGATTAGTAAAATATTTAACTAAAATATCGCGTAATAAATTTGTATTTTAAAACTTACCATTTAATATGTAAAATAATTATTTAACGTTTAAACGACGGAGCAAAAGAACACCGCATGGAGAACGGAGACTGAAAAGTTGGTGGATAACCCCCCCAACTCTCCCCTTTCTTTCCTCATTCTTCCTCCACCCACTCTCTCTCTTACTACTCTCTTCTCCCATTTTCTCTCTAAAAAGAAAAACCACCACCACCCCATTAAATCGCCAAAAAGGAACACGAAACGCACTCGGATCACCATACTCGTTTGGAGAAAAACGACCACGATATCACGATCTATCATCCTATCTTTTCGGATTTTTCATCCGACACATTGTAAGTTTCTGTTAGTCCCTGTTTAACTTAATAAACAATCTTACGTAATAAGCCTTGAATATATTATTGAGAAGTTGCGGAATCACACTCAATAATATTAAGAAGATCAACAAATATTAATTAATATGATGAACACAATAATTATACCGAAAGCTTCAATCTTATTAATGATATAAGACGAATACACTTGATGTATTAGGGTTACAGAAAACCTTGAAGCTGCGCAATTATCATTAACCTATCTAGGTCTAAAGGATCTCTATTTATAACACATAGAGTCCTATACAATCTCCTACGAATATGGAATAAAATAACTTCCATAACCGACTCATACTTATCACAAAATCATAAACAGTTGTAACTACCATTTTGAAGTAAACAGTTGTGACTGTTACACATTCAGTGGTAACTGCTTCAATTGTAATATAAGACTAAGTACAAATATATAATCAGTGTTAACTGTTTCATATATAACTAACAGTTACAAATACATAAGCAGTTTTAACTACTTACAGACACATAACTATCAGTTGTAATCTATCTTCAATCAGTTGTAACATTAGTCTTCTCGTCGGTTTTCTTCTATCAGTTGTAACTTCGTAAAGACAGTTTTAACCTTCAAAACAAACGGTTTTAATCACTTATACTCTGTCTTCATCAACAACTTCAATTCAGACCTGAAACAGTTTTGACCCAACAATCTCCCCCTAAACTTAATCTGTCCTTCACAGCATTAAGTTTCTTCTAATCCTTCATTATTAGCTTCACAAAATTCTTTCAAAACTGTTAGTCTTTTCTTCTCTTCCTCCTATCAATCTCCTCCTTCTTATGAATCTGATTTAACACCATATATACCAATTCCAGAGCTACATCATCTAAAACTGCAGCTTGTAACCTTGCATTTCTCAAGCCCATCAAAAATCTCAGATTTATATCATAAAATCTATCTGTCAATAACCACATAAACACTGCATCCTCCATAACAATCTGATGTACTCCAGGTTTGGCATGATAAATCCAATTTCTGACCTTGCTAAAAGTAGCAAACTGAAATGGAAACTCTTCTGGCTCAAACATAGCCTTAATCCAATGCCATGTAACTTTTTCAACCAGATTATCAAACCTTTTCAAATCTAAATTCTTTTCCATCCCAATCTCATACATTTTCACCAAATCAGTCCTACTGATCCTCTTTATCAAATCCCTAAAAGATCTCCACCAAGATACATTTTCATCTGCTCTTTCAACTTTAATCTTGTGAATCTTAACAGGATTGACAAATTGCTCAATAGACCAATCAATGATACCAGGTAATTCAACATTAATTACCTCAGATTCCATAGGTTGTAACAGAATAAACTCCTTCAATTCATCAATATTCCTTTCTCTATCAGGAATTTCATCTAACTCTCTCTTCTTTCTTTCAAGTTCATCTTTCTTCCTCTTCTCAGCTTCTATCTTTTCTCTTTTTTCCTTTTCTTCCTTTTCTTTCAATTTCCTTTCTTTTTCAGCCTTTTTTCTTTCCTTTTCAGCTTCTATCTTTTCTCTTTCTTTCTTTTCAATCACATCAGGATTCAAATCATCCTTATCCCATAACTCCTGCAATCTCTCTAAACTCATCTGTTTCAATGCATTCAAAGGAATATACCCACCTTTCAGCTTTGCAATTAAATTCTTCTTCATTTGAGCTTTTGTTGGTGGTTTTGCAGCCTTTTTCTTTCTTGCTTCTTCTGCTTTCTTTTTCTTAACCTGATCAACAAGATATTCAATATCATCCTGTCTCTGTTCTTTTAGCAAATATTCATCCCATTCTGCCACTTGCTCTTTTGTCATTTTCACAAACTTTCCTTCCTTAATCTCAACATCAATCAATCCCTCTGCATTTAGCTCAGCCTGTAACCTTTGAGCATATTCAGTATCATGAGCAGTTACTTCTGGTGGCACTGGTTTTTTCTTTTTCTTCTTTGGTTCTTCTACCAGTTTTCCCTTGCCTTTATCTTTTGGATCAATCTTTGGCAACTCTTTCTTCTGTTGAACAGGAGCAGCAGCAGGTTCTCTAATCAGAAATCCAGGCAAAGATGGTTGTTGTGTAGATTTCTTCTTTGGAGTTTCAACCTTCTTTCCTGTTCCAGTCATCTTAGCAGTTTTAACTGGAATGCTCTTCTTCCTAGTCTTTTCAACTTGTTGAGCATCAGTTTGAGCATCAGTCTTTACTTTTTCTTTTTCCACTGCTATCTCTGGTTTACTCACCTCATCACCATCATCACCATCAATTTTTAACTCCTCAGTCTTTTCATCCAAATTAACCTCTACAGTCTGCTCCACTGACCCAACAACCTCAGTATGTTCAGAATTATTTTCATCTGCCACTGGGTCATTCATCTCTATTTCCACTGTCTCATACACTGACTCATTAACCTCTGGCTCTGTAGGTGGTGTTGGAGGTGTATGCACAAATTCATCATCCACTGGTTGTTCCATTTCAATCTCTTCATCAACTTTGTCATCATCAGACACAACCTTATCCTCCTTGTTCATCTTATCACCCAAATTTGTCCAGACCTTCTCCCCCTTTTTGAAAGCATTTTGTGGAAACTGGTAAGCATCCTCAGGTTCAGAAGTATCATGAACCACATATTTCCTTCCTTTCTTCAAACATTTAATAACAATCTTCTCCAACTGCTGCACTCTCCTCTGCAACTGAGTGATAATTTCATCCTTAGCTTTATTCTTCTTCCTCTCATTTACAAATTCATCCCAAACATAATCAACCATTTTCGTCAATTCCAAGTTAGTTCTAGCCTCAACACCTTCAGGATGTGAATCCTTTGGTGAATCATTGACATCATCAAACTCTGACTCATGCCTAGCATGATCATCAAAGTCCCCTTGGTTCTTGGTACTGGGACCACTAGGATCATCTACAGGTGTAGAATCATGTCCATGTGTTGCCTCTGATGGGGTCTTATTAATGTTACTTCTGTCCTGCTCTGCCAGTGGGCTAGAAGCAGTAGAAGCAGCCCTCTCAGAATGATCATCCTCCTCCTCATTGATCATCTGCTGTGATGAATCATTTGACTGAGACACCTGAGCAGCAGCAGCCTCAGATGCCTGTGTTCTAGCCTTTTTGGCTTTAGTAGATTTAGCTGTTTTGGTCCCTTGTTTTCTTTTATTACCCCCAACTACTGTGGGTTGAGAAGTGGTGGGTGGAACCATTCTCTCAGTAGTTGGTTCAGCATCAGTTGGTGGTACTGATGCTGTGGTGGAAGGTGCAGGAAGCATTGTAGAAAATAATGCTGTAACCTTCCCAGAAAATTTAGTATGTCTCTTCATATTTACAAAAACTTTTGGTTTAAAAGAGACAATACCAATAACTTTCTCAAGTGCAGTTAAGTTAGAAATTTGTTCATTTAAGAACAACTGCACAAAACGTGGATACATCAAAAATTTAATCTTTGGCTGCTCAGTGTTTCTAAGCATACCAGAAAATATCAGATTTGAAAAATTAAACCTTTGACCATTTGCAAGACAAGCAATTGCATAAGCAATGTTGCTTCCAAACTGCTCAAAAGATGATCTCTTAGATGATAAGCAGTGTAAAATCGTATGTATTAAAAACCTCCACTGATGAGAAAATAAGGTTTTCTGAAAAGTAAAAACTTCAAAAGAACCCTCATAACCCATCAATCGTAAAGTATTATACATAACAGTATCATCTAAAGAAGTTATACCTGCCTCATCATCTAGTTGTAATGAAGCTCTAACAGTAGCTTCTGTAACTACAACACGTGTATCCATAACTTCTGAAACGATTCTTTTAATCCCCTGTTCCTCTTCGATTGATGCATTTACCCAGAAATTGTTGATATGATCGTGAGATATCCTGGGTGCTACAGTGAGAGCATGACGAATATGTGAAGCACGAAGGAAATCAATGATTTCCACATACTCGTTTGCCTCTGCAGGTTTCATTAAGAATGCAATCATATTGTGATCTTTTCCAATCGGTAGTTGAACAGTAGACGAAGTCGATGCCATGATAAGAAATCAAGTAATCGAGAAGAATCGAAGATGATTTTACAGAATTGAGAATCGATAAGACTTAGCGCAGTTGTTTGTATGTGTAATTTTGAAAGCGTAATGAGAAACCCTAAGTGTTGAGAGTTAAGTACTGAAATTAAATCAGTTGTAAGCCCTAATTTGATCAGATCCCCAATTATAACTAAAACAGTGTTAATTAAGTAAAATAACACGTTCAGTGATAATTGTGAAAATAACCATCAGTGGTAATCAACACTTGGTTTCTCAAATGCATCATTTACATAATAAAGCTAGCAGTGCTAACTTGTACAAGCAGTACAAACCGACCAAGGCAGTGCTAACTTAATACAAGTAGTACTTCAGTTCTAGCAAAATCATATAAACAAAGCAGTGGGGTTTTTTTTTTTTTTTTTTTTTTTTTTACCGAAAATTAAACTCCACAAGCAGTAAAACTTCATAAACACCTGCATAAGTTAGACTCCAAGACATAGCAATATAACCTGCAGTGGTAATTCCAAACAATAATACAAGTATACAGTGTTAACTATACACTAACAGTGGTGAAGTGATTATTACCACTGTTTATACTAAAAGTAGGAAACCGTGATAACAAAACACAATACACACAATCAGTGTTTAATTAACAAATCAGTATTAACCCAATATTGAAATCACAGTAGATATTATTCACAGAAAGCAGTGATAAGAAAAATAACTTATGACAAATTAATCATTCCAATACTAGTAACCAAGAATGTGAATCTGCCTACATCAAAAGCTTTTGTAAACAGATCAGCAAACTGATTATCAGTATGAACTTTCAAAATTTGAATAAGTCTTTTCTCATTACAATCTCTAATGAAATGATATCTGATTTCAATGTGCTTTGTTTTAGAATGTTTAACTGGGTTATTAATAATACTGATTGCAGAGCTATTATCAATAAAAATAGGAGTATTAAGAAAGGTAAAACCATAATCTAGCATCTGATTCTGAATCCATAGCACTTGAGCACAGCAACTTGCAGCTGCTACATATTCTGCCTCTGCTGTAGATGTAGATACAGTGGTTTGTTTCTTGCATTGCCATGAAACCAATCTTTCTCCCAAAAATTGACAACCTCCTGATGTAGATTTCCTGTCCAGATTAGCTCCTCCATAATCACTATCTGTGTAAGCTATCAAATCAAAGGAAGTAAACTTTGGATACCAAAGGCCCAATTTTGGTTGACCCTTTAAATATCTAAATATTCTTTTGACTGCAAGAAGATGTGACAGCTTTGGATTAGCTTGAAATCTAGCACATAAGCACACAGCAAACATGATGTCAGGCCTTGATGAAGTGAGATACATAAGAGACCCGATCATTGATCTGTAAAGATGTTCATCCACACTCTCCCCCTCAAGATCTGCATGTAATTTCTTGTTTGTCTCCACTGGTGTGCTTGCTACTTTAGCATCTTTGTACCCAAACCGATCCAGTATATCATTAACATACTTACTTTGATGAATAAAGATTCCTTCGTTCTGTTGCTTTACTTGCAACCCCAAGAAAAATGTTAATTCCCCCATGGAGCTCATCTTGAACTTTTCATGCATCAATGATTCAAACTCCTTGCAAAGACTATCCTTTGTTGAACCAAAAATGATATCATCTACATAGACTTGAACCAATAGTATATCATTCTTAATTCTTTTAGTAAACAAAGTTTTATCTATTGCACCCCTTTTGAATCCATTATGCAACAGATAATCTGAAAAAGTATCATACCAGGCTCTAGGTGCTTGATGTAAGCCATAAAGAGCTTTATCCAATTTGAAAACTTTATCAGGAAACTTAGAATCTTCAAACCCTGGTGGTTGACATACATAGACCTCTTCCTGTATAGTGCCATACAGAAAAGCACTCTTAACATCCGTCTGATACACAATGAATCCCTTAAATGAAGCATAAGCCAAAAACAATCTAATAGCCTCTATTCTTGCAACAGGTGCAAAAACCTCATCATAATCAATCCCCTCTTCTTGTGAATACCCCTGTGCAACCAATCTAGCCTTGTTTTTGATCACTATACCTCTTTCATCCTTCTTGTTTTTGAAAATCCATTTAGTACCAATTGCCCTCTTCCCTTTAGGCAAATCAACCAATGTCCAGACTTCTTGAATCTTAAACTGAAGCAACTCCTCTTGCATTGCTTCAATCCAACTAGGATCTCTCAAAGCTTCAGTAACCTTCTTTGGTTCTGTTTGAGACAGAAAACAAGCAAACAAAGAAGTATTAACAGCTTCTGTATCAAGATTTACTTCTTCCTCATTTGCTGAAGCTTCAAACACCTGACTTTGATTTCTTGTTTTAACAGCAGATTCAATATCTCCTATTACATTCTCAAGTGGATGATCTTTATGAGTAATGTATTTAGATGCTGCTGTTTTTTGAATCCTCTCCTCCAAGTTGGTAAAATTCCCTTCTTGTCCAGACTCACTACTTGACACTTCTCTTGCAATTCTCTTTGACACAGGAGTAGAGCTCATCAAATGTAGATAATTCAATTGTTCCTGCTCCTTGTCAAGATGCTTTGTTGGTGTCTGATCAACATTCACACTTGCCTTTGTATACTTCTGTACTGAACTCATATCACTGTTTTCTGTACTGTCTTCAATAACAGGTCTATCAGAATCATCAACATGAGAAAATGATGTTTCATCTGATTTTCCTGTTTCCACATCCTGTGATGTCTTTGGTTGATCAGTATCAAACACTTCTGGGGGATCAGGAGACCAAATTGGAAATAATATATATTCCAATGAATCCTTCTTCATTCCAGCTGATATTCCTGAGTCTGACCTACCTTCTCCATCACCTGTTCCTGTATTTGTACCTGCACTTGTATCCACATTTGTATATCTAAAAGCAGTATTAAGTGCATCAATATCAAACAGTGATTCAGGACATTTTCCTTCAGGATTAACAGTGTTTTCATTAAAAGTGATGTGCATTGATTCTTCTATGATTCTGGTCCTTTGATTGAATACCCTATAAGATTTACTTTGAATAGAATAACCAACAAATATCCCCTTATCAGCCTTACTTTGAAACTTACCTAAGTGATCTTTGGTATTTAAGATTGTACAAGGACACCCAAAAGATTTTAAGAAACTAACCAAAGGCTTTCTCTTAAATAACAGTTCATATGGTGTCTTGTTATGAGGCTTAACAACTAATACTCTATTCTGAACATAGCAAGCTGTGCTAACTGCCTCTGCCCAAAAAGACATAGGTAGCTTTGCATCAGATAGCATGGTTCTAGCAGCCTCAATCAGTGTCCTATTCCTCCTTTCAGCTACTCCATTTTGTTGAGGAGTTCTAGGTGCACTAAATTCTCTCTTAATACCTTTAACTTCACAGAATTTATCCATCTTATGATTTTTAAATTCTGTTCCATTATCACTTCTGATGATCTTTACTCTTTTATCCAATTGATTTTCCATCTTAGTTATAAATGATCTAAGTATTTCACCTGTCTCATCCTTTGTCCTAAGAAAGAAAACCCATGTAAATCTAGTATAATCATCAATCATCAATAGACAGTCAGACTTTTTCCCCATACTACTTATACTGGTTGGTCCAAATAAGTCCATATGCAGTAAGTGTAAGGGTGTGCTATTTGTGTTCACAGATTTGGACTTAAATGAGGATTTGTGTTGCTTTCCCTTTTGACAAGAAACACAATGATCATCACATGAATAGACCTTTTCAGGCAAACCTCTAACAAGCTTGTTTTTGACAAGTTTATTAATGGTTTTGAAATTCATGTGACACATCCTCCTATGCCACAGTTCAGATTCATTCACACTTGCTCTAGAAATAAGACAGTTTAAATCAGGTTGAGGTGTCATATTTACTAAGTCACACTTATATACATTATCTTGCCTTGGAATTCTCATCAAAATCATGTTTTCTGGTATTTTGAATTCCTTGGACAAGATAAGGCATTCAGTGTCAGTAAAAAGAACTGGGTTCTTTTTATCTGTGATTTGACTTACACTTAGTAAATTATACCTCAGTTGTTCCACAAAATAAACATTATCAAAACTTAACTTTTCACTCTGAACTGTTCATTTCCCTGTGATCCTTCCTCCTTTTGGATTACTTCCAAAAGCTACATATCCCCCATCAAAAGATTTGAAATCCTGCAGCTTTTCTTTGTCTCCAGTCATGTGCCTTGAGCATCCACTATCAATATGCCATAAGCTCTTTGGCTTGCCCTGCACAAACAGTCAAAAAGAGAATTAATTTCTCTTGGGAACCCAAACCAATTTGGCTTTGGGTTTCCCATGTGCATTCACATATTCAACTTTCTTGAAGATTATTGATTGTGAAGCACTGTTGGTATTTGGAACTGTTAATTTATCAGACTTAATAGGTGTCCAAATCCAACTTATTTTAGACTTAACAGTGTTCTTTGGCTTAACAGTTTTAACTGTTTTACCAAACGAAGAGTCAGTGTTAATTTTGTTAACACTGTTTTTGTATTTGGTTACCACTGTTTTAGTCTTTAAACTTTTGGCTAAATTTGTTATTACTGCAGCAGTAGATTTACCTATAACAGTGTTTAACATGGTAGCCTTTGAGTTTATCTTCTGAACTCTGGCAGTATGATTAACTTTTGATTGAAAATTTTGTTTGTTACTCATATTTGCTTTTGTCCATGACTGTTTTCTAATCCTTTGAACATTCTCAGGATTATGATAGCAATCATATTGAAGATGACCCATTTTTCCACATATAAAGCAAGACATTTCTTTAATCACAGTAACATTATTACCCAGTTTTTGTGAAACCATTTGATTCCAATTTCTTTGATTACCTCTGGGTTTTTGATTTTGAAAATTCTGTGAAGAAGAAGTACTTCCTTTACATGTACAATTAACACAGTTATTCACAACAGATTTAACAACAGGTTTAGTAACTGAGTTAACTGTATTACTAACATATCCTAACCCATGTTTAGATTTGTTAGTATTCATGCTCACATTTTCTAAGTCCAGTTTAACCTTTTCCTTAAACATTTTCTTACCCTCTTCTAGTTTATCAGTTTTAAGATTAGAAACTAGATCAGTAATTACTCTCCTCACATTCTCACATGTTGATTCAGACTTAGATGATTCAGATTTCACACTCTTCTCACTATCAGATGTCCTATCACTCTGATCATCTTCTTCAGTCCAGTCACTAACTTCACCTTCTACAAACAGTTCATCATCAGATAAACTTTTAATTGGATCAGCCTTTTTAACCTCATCTACCATTCCTCTTTTAAGTGAATTGATATCAATTTCACTTTTAGGAGGAAAGTAGGTGTGATTATAAGGTGGAGGTACATTATTGTACCCTAATCCAGTCTTAAGTTTATCATGAATCTGTGAATTAATAAGTTTATTTACACTCTTTGAAGCATGTTCTAATTTACTTACATCAAGCCTTATACTATCTCTTTCACATGTGACCTCAGTAAGTTTCTTAGATAACAACTCAACTTTATCTTTAAAAGTGTCTATCTCCCACCTAGCATATTCAATGTCATATTTAAACTGTGTTGCATTGACTTCATATGCCTTTATTTGATTTTCCAGATTTTCAATGACTGCTATGGTGTGTTTACTTTTGATTTCCCATTGTTTTAGTTCCTCACACACTTTTATATTATGATCCCTGTAGTGTTTAACAGTTTGTTTACAAACAGCAGAACATAATTTATTTTGTACCTCAGAAGGAACTTCTGACTTTTTGTCAGGTTCTGCAATGGCCATGAGACATTGATTCTTCACAACATGCTCTTCTTGATCACTCCAGTCCCATCCACATCCATCCATAGACACCAAAGCATTTACTGAAGCCCCCTGAATTGGAATGTTTCTTGTCTGTGTTCCAGTGCTTCCAGATCTCTGACCATTACTATTCTGCTCTTGCCTAGGGTTTCTGCATTCTCTGGCAAAATGTCCCATATTGTGACAGTTGAAACACTCAATCTTGCTCTTATCAAACCAATTAGCATCATTCCTCTTGTATGCAAAGTTATTCCTACCAGTCCTCTGCATGAACCTTTTTGCTCTCTGAGTAATTAATGCAATTTGCCACTTGATGTCCATCTCCTCTAGATCATCACCATCAAATTGTTCCAGATCTTCATTAGTAAGTGAAGAATCCACATTACTTGCAAAGAAAGATTCTAATATCTGATCATTAGAACTATTTGATGATGATCCTGCTCCCCCTGAAACATAAGTAGAACCCATTTGACTTGATTCTATCTTTGTTCCAGCCATAGACATAAAAGCAGCATTATGACTATATCCAGTTGCTTGCTTCTTACTATCCACCTCAGACTCAAAGTTCCTCAGATCATTGTATATATCTTCTAGTTTCTTAACTTCAATGTCTGAACTCTGCCTCAATCCAACAGTATAGATTGTCCATTCATCACCTAATGATCTTAAGAACTTTCTGTTAAGATCTTCTTTGTCAATCTTAACCTTGTGATTTTCCAATTCTCCAACTAATTTAGTAAACCTATCAAAGGTTTGAGTTAGAGTTTCAGTTTTCACATGACTAAAATTTTCAAATTGTTGCTTTAACAGAGATCTTTTATTCTTTTTGGTGTTATCATTACCACCAAACCTCTTTTCAATCGCCTCCATTAGTACCTTGGGATCTTCACAATTATCAAATCTGCTCTGATGCTCATTCAGAATGGATAGCAACAGAGTACTAAGTGCCTTGTACTCAGTAGATCTGATTTTCCTCTCTGCCTCAGATGTTGGTGTTGCTCTTGGTTGCTTTACTCCATCACCATCAAGCGTTACTGGAATACCATTAACAACAACTTCCCACATCTGATAATCCGTGAGAAGCATATATTGCCTGATTCTGACCTTCCATAGGTCAAACTCATCAGGTTTAAGCATTGGAATCTTTGTAGCTTGAATTCCTTCATTACCTTCAGTCGACATTGAAATCGAAACTTAATATCTGAACTAAAACTCAAATACTAATACTAATAATCCCAGATCTTCCTATCTTCAAAGCTTCACAAGCTCTGATACCACTTTGTTAGTCGCTGTTTAACTTAATAAACAATCTTACGTAATAAGCCTTGAATATATTATTGAGAAGTTGCGGAATCACACTCAATAATATTAAGAAGATCAACAAATATTAATTAATATGATGAACACAATAATTATACCGAAAGCTTCAATCTTATTAATGATATAAGACGAATACACTTGATGTATTAGGGTTACAGAAAACCTTGAAGCTGCGCAATTATCATTAACCTATCTAGGTCTAAAGGATCTCTATTTATAACACATAGAGTCCTATACAATCTCCTACGAATATGGAATAAAATAACTTCCATAACCGACTCATACTTATCACAAAATTATAAACAGTTGTAACTACCATTTTGAAGTAAACAGTTGTAACTGTTACACATTCAGTGGTAACTGCTTCAATTGTAATATAAGACTAAGTACAAATATATAATCAGTGTTAACTGTTTCATATATAACTAACAGTTACAAATACATAAGCAGTTTTAACTACTTACAGACACATAACTATCAGTTGTAATCTATCTTCAATCAGTTGTAACATTAGTCTTCTCGTCGGTTTTCTTCTATCAGTTGTAACTTCGTAAAGACAGTTTTAACCTTCAAAACAAATAGTTTTAATCACTTATACTCTGTCTTCATCAACAACTTCAATTCAGACCTGAAACAGTTTTGACCCAACAGTTTCCGACAAATCCCGAAATCTCTCGTTTTTAAGTGTTTTTGCTTGTTAGGGGTTTGTAACAACTTATAATGTCCATAAATGGGTTGGGTAAAAGATTCGGACCGAACGGAAACCGAAAAACTCGTTTTCGATACAAACTCCGGCCATCAGACCGTAACGTCGCTTTTGGACCCAGAATTATGCGACGTCATCTTCAACGTCGCAAAACCCCTCGTGACGTCGCATGGTGCGACGTAGGTCACAAAGTCGCATAAAATTGCGACGTCGCATATAGCAATATCAGCCTTAACGTCGCTAATACCTCACCACGTCGCGCTTAGCGACGCAAGCCCTTACGTCGCAGAAATTAACAACGTAGCATTAAATTGCGAAAGTCGCACATAGCGACGCCATGATCAACGTCGCAGTCAGGACCTGCGATGTCGCACCCAACGTCGCACAAACCAGAAAACACAGATTTTCACTAAGTGTCGAGACCCTAGATTTTATCACTTGATTTCACCCAATTTCAAGTCCAGATGCATTTTTCGTCAAAGCAATATAGTAGAAATAAAAATTTTCCAAGCTGACTTGGCAGCTCGACCCCAGCCAGGGGCTCTGCCCCTTGGACCCCGCCAGGGGCTGCCGCCCCTTGGACCCCGCTACCAGGGGCGCTGCCCCCGGACCCCCGTACTAGATTCCGTAACGGCTTCTAAAACACAATCAAAACACATTTTTCAAGTAAAACGCCACGAAATCAAAATAATAATAGTTGAGATTATTATTACAAATCCGTCACCAACGGGCCGTACCTATTTTCAAACATTCGAATCAATCAACCAAATGTAATTTGGACATTCTAGTTGGACAGACAACTACAAGGTAGTCTTATTAGATACCTTCGCATATTATAACCATCGCGTGTCGTGGACACCCTCAGGTTACAAGTCTTTGGACTTCGATTCTTGGCTAATCATTCTCAGTTTATTTTCATAAACTCAACGACTCAGGTGAGTTTCATGGCCCCTCTTTTTACTATTTTACTCAGGGGTGTGATATATTGCTCAATTTTAACATGTGAACGCAAGTACAAACATTTCATATACTACATGAGTTTTTCACAACTAATCATTTAAAGTCCTCCGTCAGCATAGTTGTTAATACATTGTAGCGTGAATATTAGTATATGGTACCATATAGGATTGACCCTCCTCGTTCGGGTTAGCAAGCACTAACCGGGTAAAGGGACGTACTAATATTTGGGAAGACGAATGTTGATTAGGCATTCGTGGAGGCACCTCGCCCGGAATTCTCTATTGGGGACCCGGCCCTCGAGTTAAGCTCAACTATGTGCTCATGGCTGTATACTTATACATTATCAATTGCTGGATGCAATTCAATTATTAAATCTTGCGGTTCATACGATATTACTTGATTTCAAACCTGTGAGCTCACCAGCTTTAGCTGACCCATTTAGCATGTATCGCAGGTACCAAGCAGTAGGCTGTTTCTGCTTCAGGACTTCTAGCTCGAGTCAGCATACAAACGTTTGAGATTTTCTTGCATTAGTATATTTTGTACAAGTACTTATGTACTGAAATCTCCTTTTATTTAAACTCGAGCTATGTAAAGCTATAAATGTTGTAAACATTTCAATATCAATATATTTTTTGTTAAAACGACGCATATAGAGTCGTTTACTATATATCTTTGTGCTTTGTTATTGATTAGTAACACCCAAATCGTGCTTCTGCAAATCATTAAATTTAGGGGTGTTACAAAAACGTCACGAAAAGGATTCATGAAGAATTGGAAGAAGTTGTAGGATCAAACGACATTGTTGAAGAATCTCATCTCTCAAAATTACAATACCTAGATGCAACGATTAAGGAAACTTTCCGGTTGCACCCTGTAATCCCTATCCTATTGCCACGGGTACCAAGCAAAGACTACACGGTAGGAGGATACACCATCCCAAAGGGTTCAAACGTCTTATTGAATGTTTGATCCCTCCAACAAGATCCTCGATACTGGGACAATTCATTAGATTTCAATCCGGAGAGGTTCTTAACCTCCCGGGAGACAAACGAATGTGATTACAATGGAAACATTATGAAGTTCTTACCATTTGGATTAGGGAGAAGACTTTGTCTAGGTATTTCACTATCCAAGAAAATGCGAATGTTTATAATCGTTTCGCTCTTGCACTCCTTTGACTGGGGGCTACAGGCGGGCAACATGACGTTTCCGTTAAATTACGCTTCATGCTAAAGATGAGTAAATAACTAATTGCTATCCCATCATAAAGGTTGCACGATCTAAACCTCTATGAGTAATCTTGTAGGACTTTTCCATATGGTTAAGATCCTCTCTAGATTACTTGTAAGCTTTGTGTTTAAATTCCTGTAATCTAATTTGGATGTATAAGATATAAATGTACCATCATCATGTAGGTTCAGTGTCATTTTCTTGCTTACAAGTCTTTGGATCGTTAATGTGTGTACTTAAGGTATGATAATAATAATATTCGATGTATTTCCTTTTGCTAGCTGTTTCGCTTTCACTTATACTTTAACACTAATGACACCGTTGTGTGATTTGGATATGGTCCAACAGCAAATGAAGTAATCTAGCATCAACAAGATTAAAATGAAATGAAAATCTCAATAATATTTGGTCCCTTTATTATTTTTACATAAATGACTAAAAAGGGAGGAAATAACATAACAAATTATTTATAGGATAAATGACAAAAATCGGCCACGAACTGCCACTGGTTACTCCAAGTATGCAACCTACCCAGTATATTACTCATGTATGCAACCAACCGGAGAATTTTGTACTTTGGTGCGTAAGATGGTAACCAGTTACCGGTTTGACCGGTCAACTTGATTTAAAGCCGTTTTTGAATTTTATAATAAATGTGACGTGGATAATTTAACGTGACATGGAATTTATAATTTAATCAATAACAAAAAATGTTGTTTATTAAATGAGATAATTATCTCATTTAAACACACACACGCTTTTTTCCCCTCGTCACTCGTCACTTGTCACTCAATGCACCTTCACATTCAACCGATTTCAACCAAGATCCAGACATAAATGTTGTATTCCACGCTTGTGTAGTAAGGTACGCACGTAATATACTCGTTGATTTCTTATTTTGGTTGATTTTTCTCGTTAATCTGGAAAACCCGAAAACCCTAATTATGAAGTTAAAATTGAGCTATAATTAGGTTTTTGTTATGTTTTAATGCTAATTGATGTATACGACGGTAAATGTGGTAGACTAACGTCGTTTTAACTGAAAAGCCCTAATTTTTGAAACCCTAATTTTTGAAACCCTAATTCTACCAGTTAACCTACTCCACTTCTCGTTTGTGTGTTTGTGTGTTTGTTCGTTGATAAATTTGTTAAAATACATGATATTTTGTACAATTTTGTGACTTGAAAGTGTTGTTGCAGGATGAAGAGTATGAGGTATTACTTGGAGGTGACAATACACCACGATGGACTATTTGTTCCCAAGCCTTTAAAGTACACAAATGGTGATTCAGATACTATTGTTGATCAAGATTTAACCAACGTCGCATTTGATAAACTCATAGAGTACCTCAGTGGTTGTTGTAGCGCCAAGGTACACAAACTTTATTACTGTATTCCTGGGTTTAGCTTACAAAGTGGGTTAAGGGAAATTCTCCATGATGGTCATATTAAAGAATGTCATAGAATAGCACATGACAAGGGGGTAAACTTGACCTATATTGTGAACATATAGGCTATGATATTCTATCCTGGTTAAATGAAAATGATGATGGCCTAGATGGTTGTTTCTTGAAAGGGCAAGTGAAAGGTGAGTTGTTGACTGCAATGGGTAGGGATGCTAACAATCAAAGATACCCAATTGCCTGGGCTGTAGTTAATGTTGAAAACAAAGACAATTGGTGTTGGTTTTTGGCTGCTTTGATTGATGATCTTAGGTTATATGATGGGCACTATGTCACAATCATTTCAGATGGTCACAAGGTACATATTCCATGTTATTTCCTTTACTCATTCATCTTGCTTATATATAATGTGTTATACACAATGTATTTGCATAATCAGATGTGACTTATATAACCTTTCAGGGGCTTATTGAAGCAGTAAGGACTTGGTTACTTGTTGCTGAACATAGACAATGCACTAGGCATATATATCAAAACTTCAAGACAAGATGGTCAGGAGTGGAATTCAGAGGCTTGTTCTGGTCTGCAGCATCTAGTTTGATAGTTACCAAGTTTGAAGGCATAATGGCTGAGATTAAGGCACTAAGTGAGGAAGCTTACAACTACCTGATTGAGAGGGATCCAAATACATGGTGCAGGGCATACTTTGCAATGGATAGAGCATGTGCTGCATATGAAAATGGGATCTGTGAGAGCTACCACAGAGCCATTCTAGATGCCAGACAGAAGCCAATCATCACCATGATTGAAGATATAAGATTGTTCCTAATGCAGAGGATATTCAGTATGAAACAACATGCAAGGGAATTAGAAGACTCAATTTGTCCTTCCATCAGGAAGTACATTGAGTTGCAAAAGGTCAAACAGAGGTATATTATTTATTTTTATATGTTTTTATGTACTAAACACTTGATTACTCCTAATTAAATATATAATACAAACTGTATTTGCATTACTTAGGGAATGGGTTGTATACCAAAGTGAATTTCAAGTGTTTGAAGTGAGAAGTGCAAATGAGTCATATGGTGTTACAAAAGGATCAAGGAGTTGTGAGTGTAGATTATGGGACTTGAGTGGGATACCCTGTGTCCATGTTGTTGCTGCATATATCCATTGTCACATTGAACCAGAGGAGGGAGTCAGTCCATGGTTACAAAAGGAACATTGGCAGAATGCATATGCTTACTCTATTAAGCTAGTGAAAGGCTCTGCAAGTTGGTCCAAGACAACAGATCCACCAGTAGTCCCACCAATAGTGAGAAGAATGCCTGGTAGACCCAAAAAGAAAAGAATCAGGCACACTTCTGAAAATGATCATCAGGTTAGTCGAGTTGGCAGAGTTATGACATGCCAAAACTGCTGGGAGAAGGGTCACAACAGAACCTATTTTAAGAATCCAACAAGACCAAAGCCTGCAACTGCTAGTAGAGGTAGGAGAAGAGGTGGTAGAGGTGGAATAGGTCCAGCTGGACCTAGTGGTGTTTTAAATGAGGGAGAAGATGCTGGGATAACCGTAGGTAAAGTCACAAGAGGTGGTAGAGGTGGAAGAGGTAGGAGAGGTGGTAGAGGTGTAGCAGTTGGAAGAGGTGGAAGAGGTGGTAGAGGTGTAGCACTAGGAAGAGGTGGAAGAGGTGGGAGGGGTGGAAGAGGTGGAAGAGGTGTGAATATCAAACATGATAAGGTAAGGTTTACCAAAATAACATTACTTTTGTGTCTCTAATTTTGTACACATAAATGTTTATTAGCTAACAAATCAGATAAGTTGCTTACTGTTTAATGTGGTGTTTTATTAAAAATAGGCTATAGATGAACCTGTTAATGTTGAAGCATTGTTGGATGAACCTGATGATATTGAACCTTTGTTGGATGAACCTGTTGATGTTGGACCATTGTTAGATGAACCTGTTGATGATGAACCATTGTTGGATGAACCTACTGCTGCAGCAGCAGGAGAACTTGATGGATATGATACAGAGGTTGTTGATGAAGACATTGAGATGGAACAACCACCTGTTCAAAGAAAACTTTTTAATGAAGATCCACAACCCTTAACTCAAGAGAGCAGGGCAAATTCCAGTCAGGTAAACCTTACTCAGCCTCAATCTGAAGAAGTTGTTGATGGGGTTGCACCTGGTTTCACTTGGAAGAAAGATCCACATCATGTCAAACCCAGAAAGAAGTCGGAGAGAATTGCAAATAGATGGAATGCCAAACTACCAAAAGATGGAACTGGCCAATCAGTTGATAAGCCCTTCCTATTGCAAGATGAAGATGACTAGAAGTGTGTGGTGGTGAGCAGAGGAGATTGGATATAAAATGGTCAAGACTAAATGGTATCTTATGTAATGGTCAAGACAAACACATGTGCTTTATTGGTCCCATTTCTCCTCTTTTTTGGTTGTATGTACTGTAATCTATGCTTTATCATGTGCATTATGCACTTTTGGTGGCCCTAGACACAATTTAATATGTTAACTATTTAAGTACTTTGGATGGTAGTAGCATGGGTCTACTTTATTGGTATTGTATCCAGCTTGTATTCTGGAATCATTGTCTTTTTATTCTGGGATAACATTGTGCTTGAAGTATTACTTTAATGGATGCCACTATTATGTAGTAAAATGCTTACTGTTGGTACATTTTCTTTCTGAATTTGCACTACTTTGGTACTTAGTTAATGGTACATTCTGTATTTGCAATACGTTGTTACTTAGTTAATGGTACATTCTGTATTTGCATAATCTGATATTTGCACTACTGAGTGTTTGTGCTTTCAATGTACACTTCAATGAAAATTTTCATACACAATACACTTCAATGTAAATTTTCAGAAAATATTCAAATTTGCATTAGTGACGTAGAAACACAACACACACCTATCCCAATTCAATTACACATTAAAACCTACAACAACCATACAACTACTCTTGCAACATTATAAACCAAGACCAACTGCAAAATCAATGAACCAACAACCCGTGCAACATCAACTAAACAACAAGCCTGCAAAATCAATAAACCAACACCCCTGCAACATCAACTAACCTACCTAAATCATGTTACTTCCTACTTATAAATAACTAAAAGACCAACAACAAACAACAATGCAATTGCACACTTCTTCAATAACACACAATTTGACTTCACTGTGTGCAACTCCATTTGTAACTCAACCAATTCCTGCTCCTTTTTGGACTTGTAGACCTCAAATTCTTCATTCAACTGATCCACCCTTTCTCTGTTCCTCATGCCTTCCCTAAACAATTCAGTTTGATCTCGATTCAATGAAGAGTAAAGTTGATACAAAGTTTGTTTGTACCACTCATTGGTTAATTCTTCATCAATAAACCGATAAGCACCACACCTTTTCCAAGCACTCTGCACAATTTGGGATTTAATATAAGATACGAATATATTTTATTTGGTAATCAATTATTTCGAGTTCAACAAACTGAAACTCACCATGGAATTAGGGCAAGTCAGGAAGCGACGTGCAGGGTTGGCGGGGGTCCACGATGTGCGTTTCTTCAACAATAATGGAGGATTGCATTCGCAGTGGGTTGGAAAGTCACCATTACGCTTTGAATTTAACGAAATAGAAGAAGAAGATGACATCGTCGAAGCAGAGCTCAATTTAGGGTATCTGAAACGGCGGATAAAATTTAAAGGGGAAAAGTGACTTAAATCGACCCAACTTGCTGACGTGGATAACACGTGGATGTATGACGTGGCAATAAATATTATGTGGCAGCCGACATGTCTGCCACCTCAGCAATGTAAAATATCAGCAGGTAAAAACATAGTTTTGAAAGATCCTAGCACGAAATTCTCCGATTGGTTGCATACATGAGTAATAAACTAGGTAGGTTGCATACTTGGAGTAACCAGTGGCAGTTCGTGGCCGATTTTTGTCATTTATCCTTATTTATATATCGCAATTTGCTGAACAGTAATGACGAGTCCAACTATGTAACGTAAATATTTGATTTCTTTCATACGTAAACACTCGTATTAAAAGAAGAATAATTATCAGTAAGTCAATAACACATTATTGTACGTTAATACTTTAATATTTTGTATTTATTATAACGATAATCATAGTTGAACAAGTCAATACCGAGTTATTACTTGCCACCGTACAACGTATTAATACACACACATATATAGACTCGAATGCGAAGCTTATGTCAAGAAACATATACACAAACACAACTAGGGCCAACTTAAAATTATTAACATAGTAACCATAAACAAAAATGGGTTTACGTACTATTTGAAAGTGTATTATTATACTACCTCTACTATTATATGGATCGTAACTTATATTGTATGTGTTGAACTTGCAAATCATGTTCTATATACACTTTATTTTTCTGTAAATAACCATTTATGGCTTTTGAATTGGTTTTGGTTACTATTATCATAACCGAATAGTCCAAATAAACCGAATTGTAATAATAGTACTCTTGTTTATTATCTATCAAAATATACGTTAGACATTTGTGCAGGGGCGGACCCACGTTATAACTAACGGTGTCACGTGACACCAGTCAATTAAGTTGACTTAGTGTAAAATTAGTTGAAAAGTTATTGTTTTTTTAAGAATGACACCACTCATATTTAGCCGGTACACCTTACTATTTAAATAAACTTAATAAACTATCAATTAGAGTGAGCTTCAAATATTTTGCGACACCGACGACTAAATTTTCTGAGTCCGCCACTATTTGTGTGATTATTTTTTTAAGGGATTAGAGTCTAGAAATGTACCTAACTTGGACATGATCTGAATTGTGTGTACTCAACTTCAATACTTTCTACTATGTGTATCGAACTTTCAGTTTTAATCTATTGTGTGTATCCGATGACTTATTCAGTCGCTAACCAGTAATTTTGCTCACGTGACAATTGTATAAGACGTCACGTCATCTGCACATCGTCAAAAACGGGTGTCAAATCAGCGATTACAAATTATAACATGTCGGATGCACACAATAGCAAAAATTAAATTCGATACATACAATAAAAAAAGGTTGAAGTTGGATACACAATATATATCGTATCCAAATTAAGTGCATTTCCAGAGACTAATCTCAATTTTTTGATATAAAACCGTATTATATATAATAGGTAGTGATTATATCGTACGTAACTTAAAATCTTAAGTTCTGATATAAATAAACTAACTTTGCATTTTTGTAAACAATCAACGCAATACAATAATATGTAGCCGTTTATATCGCTCATGACATTACTCTCTTATGGGTCAAAATGATAATCATTCGGTCAACGAAAAAACCAAATAGTTAAAAGTGATCCATTCAAATAGTATTTTGGTTCGGTTTGGATTTGACGTTTGTTTGGATCGATCGGTTTCACACTTTGAGAACCAAAATCCAAATGGATTCATATGAATGGATCGAATTTGATCCAATCAATCCAAATGAACACCCCTACCAATTGTAGTATGAAATAGTTTTGTGCATTTTTGGCCACTTTCTACACGCTATTTAGTAGCGTAGGATTTTGTTGCAACTTTTGCATAATTTACTGGTGTGTTTTATGTAGTTTTTATGCCGTTACACAGCTCTTTCGCTACTGCATTTGCTGCTCTTCACAGCTATTTTTATGATGTTTGGCAGTCGTTCGCAGCAGTTTTAGCTGCTGTGTTGCAGCAATTTTAACTGCTGTTTTGCAGCAGTTTTTCCTGCTATTTTATGTTCGTTTAGTTGCTGTTTTGTGCATGATTTAAGTGCCATTTTGTGTAGAAGGGTGTAATTTGTGCAGTTTTTGGTGGTGTTATGGAAATGTTAATTGATATTTTATGCAGAATCATCATTTAATAATTTGTCCCCACAATATTCCTGAATCCGTCATAATCATCATTTAATAATTTGTCCCCACAAATTATCATCATTTAATAATCCATACAGCACGTCAAACAACACTAGTTGAATTCTTATTCATTTCTTTATATTATAATTGATTCAATATTAGGATAGAATTGGATCCAATGAAAATCTTTGTACATGTTTATTTATTATGTTTCCACTGCGTTGTTAATTAATTGTTAATTAAAATAAATTTAATTAGACTGCGATTTCCAACAGTGGTATCATAGCTATTTTTATATCTTATATTGATCATGATGATTAGTTTTGATATGGACTCATGGTGTAAAGTTTGTGTCTTGTTTGTAATTGATTTTTGGATCATCACTTAAGCACATATTATGGCGCATGTTTAATATCAAAATAATCATCTTGTGTTACTAACGATGAAAATCGATTTTTTGGATTGTAGATCTAAGAAATTGATTTGGCATGTGTTAGTAACAAGTTATTTTATTTAAATATGGTTGATATTTAAATATTAAATTAATGGCTTGTTTTTATTTTAATATGTTATATTTGTTACCATGGTTATAAACATGCATAATTAACCATGGCAAACCATTAATTTAATTTTAATAATGAAGTTATTAAAATATCATATTAATTATGCATAACCATGTTTGCCCTAGTCTTGTAGTTGTGATTGTGTTTGTATGTGTGTTTTGAAATTTACGGCATTTTTGGGCCGGTTCTTATAATAATTAATTTTGAGAATTTTGGTCCCTTTTTGATGTAATTTTAATTTAATGTACATTTTCTATTGTTGTAATTTCTTACCTAGAATAGGTTATTGTACTTTTATTTATAATAGTAGCAAGATGAAAATTTGGAGCATAAAGGAAACAAGAAGATAGAGATCAAGTAACGTGAAGTCCATCTTGATCTGTAACACCCCAAAATTTAAAAGTATTATTGTGATGGATAAATAAATAATTGGTTTAAGTTAATGTTATTGTAAGAAAAATAAAATAGTAGAAATCATGAATGATTTTTATGTTCCAGACAATAGGTATTAAAGGGGAATAAAATTTACATTTATATATACATATGCACGTCCATATATTCCCAAAAGTTCCAGATCCCAAAATTAAAAGGAATAGAGTCGCAGGAAGCAGGAACCCAATTCAAATTCAGTTTCAAATCTTCAAAAATAAACTTTAAAAACCTCACTTCACCATCCTTAATTTATCATCAATCAAAGGTGAGCATGATTCTTTTCTTATTTAAATTAGAAACTTGATTATGATAGAATTGACATGAGTTTGTGAATTGGTATGAATTAGGATTTAGAATGATGCTTAGTTGAGGATTTTTAGTTGCTAATGATGATAAGAAGTTTGGGTTTATGCTGCTGTGAATAATTTGGAGTTGCCATGTTTAAACAGAAGTTACAGGTTTGGGGGACAACGACGATCGCGACGCGAATATGGGGGGAACGCGATGCGATTTGGGTTAAGTGGCGACGCGATTTAGCTTAAATCGCGACGTGATTTGTTATGGGACGCGACGCAATTTAATGCTTCTTCAGAACCTGTTTTTGCTGCTTAATGGGTTTAGCCATGTTACTAATATAGAAATGGTACCAGGAGTAATAACATGTTATAGTAAAGGTATAAAATCAGAATTCGGATAAAAACTTGAGTGTGAATCATTTGAGTCGTTTGTAGTTATTAAGGTGTGGTTTGACCGAGTAATTGACGATTGAACTAATATATAGTTTGAATCAAGAATATGTTAAAATGATGAACTAGCTACAAATAAATTGTTAATATATATATATATATATATATATATATATATATATATATATATACGAGATTATGTCTAAAATGTTAATCGAAGTAACGAAAGACTGTTAAAACAATTAATTGACCATAAACCAAGTGATCAAAGAGTAATATATGACCGCTAAGCACATGGTTTAATTGATTAGTGAAAGATTGAGACTAAAGCGGGATTGTGTTTAAACTCATTATTATCATATTATTAGTATTACATACTAATAAGATTATCTTTTAGGTAATAATTTAAGTATGAAAGATTAATAAGTTAATGAGGTTATGAAAAGTATAATTATGTAGTTTGGTTTAAAAGTCGAGTTTGATCACTTTATAGGAGTAACGGATTGATAATTATGTTTAGTTGACTATGATGAATATTAGAAGCTAAATGTATTGTTATGACTACGTGTTTATCTAATAGGTGATTCAAGACATGGCGTCCACAAGCATTGTGTTAATTCGCTTATTTATCTAAAAGCAAAGGTAAGTGTTATGGGAATTAATTAAGTAATGGTTGTGCATTCCGGATTGCTTCCGAGCAAGAGGTTGCATAATCAAGTGGTGTATTTTTGGTAACTTGTCTTGATTTTCAATTATTGATTATTGTTGTGATTTATGTGGAATGGACAATTATGTGGAAATTTTCCAGCCTTGCTAGCCTAGTATTATTGAGCTTGATATGCATATCGACATGGTATAGTATTAAGCTATATATAGTTATTGGGCGTGGATCCACATAGTGTTTAATCTCTACCTATTGTTACAATAGTTATTTGTTTAGGGTTATATGTTTAGTATTGTTTGTTGTTAATGATTATTGTGTTATGTTGTGGATTACTTGGTTAATTGCTCATAAGCTCACTAAGCTTTATGCTTACTCTTTCAGTTGTTTTATGTTGTAGGTTTATAGTTCGATTGAACTAAAAGTGCTTGACGGGTGATTTATGATAGCATGCGGATAGCGTGGATTGTAGCTTTCTTTATGATTAGATAAGTTTCATTTCTTTTAAATTATCATTATGATGATATTTGTGTAAATCGCCCAAAAGAATATGATCTAATGTCATGTGTCAATTAAAAAGAGAAATTGTTGTATGTAATTGACTTTGTAAAGTCAAATGTTGATAATAGGTGATATAGGTTGTTGTTGATTTTTATATGGGACCAAATGTAAAAAAATTACTTTTTAAATATTATGATTTTATAAATTGTAACGTACGAGTCTTGTAAAAAAAAAAATTTGGGGCGTTTCATGATCACCATGGGATTATGAGTCAAGTGGTAGCTGAAAATACATATTTTCTAATGATGATTAAATTGTCCTTAGATTGACCATTCAGTTGTCATGTTGACTCATGAAATCGATCATAGGATTTTGAGCTTGGCTATGCATATATATGTGTGTGTTTTATTTTATTGCATGAAAAATATAATTTTTGATCTTATTTATTTGCAAGCTTGTTTTGTTGAAAAACAATATTATATATTATAAAACTAAAATGATGATTTTAAGTTAAAACTATAATAGAGTTTAAAATTGGTGATTTTATATCACATTATATATATATATATAGTGGAATGATCCAGAGGGAAGTGCATTTTTTGGGGGGAAGGGGGAAGCGTTAGTATGCATCAGGAAGCATATTACCTTCACTCATACAAATCTCGAAAAAAGCAAACTGAAATTTAGTAAATGTTAATCAGAATCGATGCTATGAATGTTAAGCTTCCTTGATAAATTCTTTCTTCAAATATAGCATCGATTTATGAATATTAGATCCAAATCCGTTAATATGCATCGCGGTGCATATTAATTAATATGCATTGTGATGCATATTAACAATAAAAATATCTTTCAAATAATGTGAAGTTTTAATATGCATCTCGATGCATATTAGTTAATATGCATCACACTGCATATTAACAATTTATTAAATAAATATTCATCAATTAATGTTATGACTTAAAAATGAAATTCATTCGTTAAAATATTCTTTATAGCATCGATTTTGATTACTATTTACCAATAAAAATAATTTTTTGTTGACGTTTTGATTGATAATTGTAATATGCTTCTTGATGCATACTAACGCTTCCCCCCTTCCCCCCAAAAAGGCACTTCCCTCTTGATCACTACCCTATATATATATATATATATATATATATATATATATATATATATATATATATATATATATATATATATGTTTTACGGTGACATTTAAAATGGTTTAAATAATTCAAGTTTGTGCTTGTTATTTTTTTAAAAACTATAGTAATCTCATGTAGGTATTTATCAGTAATAAAATAACACTTGACGGGCAAACATGAAAACGTAAAACTAGATATATTTTTAAGCGATAAGTTAAAATTGATTTTAACAAATCGTGTGACAAACTAACGTGCACGAATTATTTTGTCACATACTTTTTAAACATTGATTTAATAATGATTAAATAATATACCCGTCCAACTAAGTCATGCCATCCAATTAGCTTGAGACACTTGGTTGTCCTTTTTGGCCATGGTCAGACCTAGGTCAAATTTGATGCTGAGGTGATTAGTTGTCACTTATCAGACCTATGCAAATTTTCACAGTCTCAAAATTGGACGACTTAATCGAGCCCTGGTCAGACCTAAGCTCGATACAAGGATGGGATAAACATGCCAGTCGGAGACATATAGTTTTAGCACTATACTTTCTCAATCCCATAAAGGATTTAAGAGTTGCACTTGTAATGCAATTGGTACCCGCTACCTACCGATTGAATCTATCATTATATTCGTGATCATTCGTTATGATGATAGAAGCTCAATGTGGATCTTAGCCTTTCATAAATTAATTGTTTTATTATAAAAATTGGGTAGTTGATTATAAAAGGATTTATTATCGTAAATACTAAAATGAACTTTATTTTGATTTTGTAGATGTCAACTCAAATAGTAAATAATTTAACTCTTTCTTTCTTGTTGGAGAAGGAGAATCAAAAGGGTACCCACTTACTTGACTGGTATCAAAAATTGAGGATGGTCCTCAAGAATCAAGGGAAGTCGTATATTCTTGATACCCCACTAGCTCCACTTCCCACTCCCACTGACTCTCCTGCTATTCATGATGCTTGGAATAAGCGTAACAATGAGCAGGGAGAGATTACGTTGCTAATTCTTGCGATTTTGCATCCAAGCTTACATAAGCTTATGGAGGGTCGCAAAGCATATGATATGCTTGTTGAGCTGAAAAGTCTTTTTCAGCAACAAGCACGTCTAGAGGTTTTTAATAATGTTAAAAAGCTCACTGCATGCAAGATGAAAGATGGTGAGTTGATCAATACTCATGTTCTTAAGATGAGGAGCTATTTTGATGAGCTTCAAAGGCTTGGATCTCCTATATCTAATGATATGGGTGTGAGTTTTATGTTAAACTCATTACCTATATCGTATGATAATTTTATTACAGAATTCTATATGCAAGGAGATAAGAAATCAATCTCGAAACTTCATAACTTGCTTATGACAACTGATAAAGATGTTCGTCCCAAGGCTTCATCATCCTTGAAAATCAAGGGAAAAAGTTATTGAGTCACTGGTCGCTAACTAACTCAATTCACTGATGAACTAAGTCCTTGGAAATGATGAAGACAAAGCTCCTGTTGCTGAAGTATGTACTCGCTGTTCTCATCCATATCTCAAATGGATGATCTGATGAAGTGGAATAAAGCTCAACTCTGTGTGTCGCTGATCAAGTATCTGACAGCGAGAGTTTTACATCCATATCTAAATAAAGGGAAAAGTCACTGCCTCAATAAAAGAAAGTTGCTGAAGATGAACAAATCAAGTCACATTACAAGAGCGTGTTAGCTCGCAGTGAGTAAGGAGATTTATTTCTTCTTCAGTAACTTATTAATAAACAAAGTTTCTGCATAAGTACAAGTCGCTTAACATCTATATGTCAATAAGTGTTCCTCGTACTACAAATATCTTCCAGATGACGTGTCAGTAATCTATTGGCTGGAATTGAATAGAGATATTCCCGGTAACATAATCATTGCCTACATAATGTCTGTTAGCCTAAATTTAGAGCTTTCAGAGCCAATCAAGCAGCGACTAAATTTAGAGCTTTCAGAGCCAATCAAGCAGTGACACGTGTCATTCCAAGATCCTATTTTGTAGGAGATATTTACTATCAGGATCGACTTGATCACTATCAAGATTATAACACTCACACACACTTTGAATAATTAACAAGAAGTTTGCGGAATAACACTTGTTAACTTAGAAAGATAAATTACTTGAAAGTATAAATAATAACAAGTAATATGATAGTCAAAAGCTTCAATATTATTAGAACAATAATACGGATACACTTGAATTGTATCAGGGTTACAAGAACCTTAAAGCTAACACTCTAAGTTGCACACACTTATCCGTATGTATCTCACATATGTATCTAGACAGATTTAGATACAAACATATATCACATGCATGCCTTACATGTGTGCCATACCACTAAGATAGGCAACTCTATTATAAAAATATAGAGTTGTCCTTTACACGTTATTGTAATTAAAGCATGGAAACAAATCTATCTAAACGTGGTCTGCAACCTTAAGCATGGTCTGCAAACACTGTACATTGACCCACAACAGATTTGGTAATCTGACAGACCCACTAAGAAGCACTAATACTGGAAATTATACTAACAATATTAATAACTGAATTTACAATGAGCAGTACTAACTGTTGAAAGACTACTAGCAATATTAACTTGACGGGTGGTGTGTGCTAAGTATAGTCAATTAAAATAACAAGTTTTAAATAAAGAAAATACTAAATAATACTATCACACAATATAGGCAAGAATGACCCGTTCGTATAATATAGTTTTTACAAGTAAGTCCAGGTATCGAACACAGGGAACGTAGAATATAAAATAGTTAATTACTTCCTATATAATTACAATTAATTACAATTATTCACAATTTAACTACAATTAATATTATATATAAGGGGGGACGTTTTAGTTCCGTTCGAACATATATTTACTTTGATACAGATATTCAAATAAACTAAATCAATTACAATAATTAATTTCTACTAGGATAAATAAGATAGATAAGAGATTGTATTTACTTATACTAGCCTTATTCAATTTATAATCTTTCTTTATGTTTATTGGAACGTTAATAATAATTAAAGGTGATTCGCTAAGATATAAAGTCTCCAAAACATTCTTCAACTTTATTATAAGTATAATCAACACCTAGGAGAGCATTCCATAAGTATTCCTATAACTCATTCTATTAAAACAATAATCCGGCTATTATAGCAAGTTCATAACAATGATGCTAAATTAATATACCAATTAACAATCATAAGTTACACGCTCTTTATCTATCATGAAACATTCATGTCAAGACATAAACACAGTTAATTAATTTATAAAAACCTAATAGACATTATTGAAGTTTATGATATAAATTGATTAATCATGTCAAGAACAACTTACTCATATAATGTAATACAATAATTTATTAATGCATAATAAACATTCAATAATCCAATATTAACATAAACATAAATTCCAATTATAAATCAAATAATATTCATATAAGCAATACAATAAAAGCTTCAATTCATAATCAAATACAATTAATCAGAATCAAAAATAGCCTAATAAACATTATTGAAGTTACAAGGATAAAGAAACCGAACCGATTGACGAATTACACTCTTCGTAGGGTTAAAAACCTTAAAACCCTAGCTCCTAGCCCTCAAATTCGTGCCCCTAGTCGAATATTAACCCTAATAATCGACTTTTGAATATTGAAATCGTATATGGTTTAGGCTGAATGAAGGTTCTATTTATAGTTTTTCTGAACCGCCAGTCTAACCGCCGGTTGAAGTCCTCAACCGCCGGTTGGAGGTATTTGACTTAGGCTCCAAGTCTGCGATCTTCCACCGCCTTATATTATTATATTCAACCGCCGGCTGGATAACTCAACTGCCGGTTAGTCCTTAATTCCACAATCTTCCAAGTATGGGCCTGACTTCAGTTTTAGCCAATTATCCTTCTTAATCCGTTTTAATTTATTCTTTAAACCCAATTATTTTTATCTTCAGATTTAGTCTTCAATTCAGGTCCAAATGTCTTCAATCTTCTCTTTATTTTCTTCATTTTAAGCTCTTTTCTCGTTCTTTCCTTCATTGAATTATTCTTATACCTATATTGCAAATATAAACACATTAAGTATTCAAATCTAATAGAAATGCAATAAAAGTACATAAAATATAAGGAATATTAGTATGTAAATATAGCATTATTTGATGTTATCAAATATCCCCACACCTAAGTTCTGCTTGTGCTCAAGTAGAATATGTTCATAAACTAAAATTGATAAGCATCAAACTAATATTTAAAAACCAGAATATCTAAATTAAAAACTTGTTTCGCAATTTAAAACTTTAAACATTTTAATTAACATGGATAACTATAATGTACAAATAGAAATTATTATTATTCGTCCAATATATAGTTCATAAATGATTACTAATATATTTATCCACTTTAAACAATCTATATTTATGTTTCTGAATACATCTTTATTATTCGTATGTATATTACTTATGATTTCCACATATGATATACTCTTAAATTTAATTATACAATTTACTTTTATATTCAAAATAAATACATGAAATCCATTTTTAAGAATCAAGACATTGGTGACAGGTCTGCATTTTCATGCAACAGAGCGACATAACTTGATTCAGGTAAAGCAAATCCAATTTAAATCAAACCAGCGGTGACAGGTCTATACCTTAGTATAACAAAGCGACATAGTTTGATTAACTTAGGAATTTTATTTGAAAGATTTTCTTTATTTTGCTTTATTTTTAAGAATACTAATTAGAAACCAGGTCTGTACTTAGTACAATAGAGAAAACAATTAGTAAACCCCCAAACGTTTTCATATAAGCATAAAGACATATAAAATTATTGTATAATAAATTTAAAAATTAAGACTTTAATGTCATACATAATAATATGTACCATAAAATAATATATAAGTTATTTTATTAATTTCTTAAAATTCAGAAATCCTCATATAGATTGCCTATTAGTACATCATATCATATAACTATATATCATTTATTATTAAGTTTCTTACGTTATATGTATAAAACAGTTAATCCATATTAAAGTCTAAGCTTTTAAATACAAAACAAAACTTTTAACAAAAATATTCTAACTAATAAACACATAGTTATTAACCTTAAAAACTTTAAATTAGATGAAAATTTATAAAAAATTATAATATAAGGACAAGTAAACATTTAAGTAATAATTAAATGAAAAATTCTTTTCTACCGATCCCTTCCCCACACTTAATTTATACAATGTCCTCATTGTATATAAACATATAAAGATAACATGAGAAAAAGGCAGAAAAGAAATTAGAACGAAAAACACCCCTGACTGTAGATTCAAAATTTGTCATCGGCTAGTGCTATGTCCAATTCGGTTGATTCTCGATCCTTTAAGGTAGTATACAACAAACCACACTTTCGTAGTTAATCACGATTGCATTTAGCATATGCAATAAGCCTTTAAACCCCTCGGTATCCCAAGTGGACGAGTTATAGTCTCGTGAGGGTTTCCAGAGAACACATCCACAAAGTTCATAATTTCCAATAAAATAAATGCTGAACTTAATGCCAATCTGATAAAGAAAACTGCTAACAAAATGAAACAAACATATTAAAATAGCAACCTAATTATAGCAAAAAATAAAAATTAGAAGTAAGATAATAATACAGTCATCCAACAATAAGTAATAACAAGTCTGATAATAAGGAAACCAGAAGCAAAGCAAGAGTACTAATCACTGTCACTATCATCATCCTGGCCTGGCTGTTGAGAAGGTCCTCCAAAATCCAATGGAACGTATGGATGAAACTGGATCAATCTCTCAGTCAACAACTGATCTAACAAACCCTGCTCATAAGCAGAAAGATGAAAAGACTGTCTCTAGAACCGATCAAAACTCTGCTCAAAACTACTAAACCTCTGATCTAACAAATCAAATCTCCTCGTATGCTCGAGCTCCATCCTCTCTAATCTCTGCTGCAAGTCTGCTAAACTATTATCTCTATCACGGCCTCTACCTATCGGCTGCTAAACAGGTGGTGGTGGTACCTCAGGTGCTGGTGGTGGTGGTACTACTGCTGTTGGAGGTCCTCATAACCGTGCTCTCTGAATGAGCTGCTGACCTGGAGCTAACGACAGAACCCACAACAATACTCCATCCCCAATCCCCTCCTGCAGTATACCTAACTCAATCAACTTTTCCTCACCTAACAATGCCATCCCCGAACTCACTGGTGTCAAAGTCACAAAATCTGCTGGACCCGTACTAAAATACCTAGCTAATCGTGTAATATACTGGCCACCACACAAACTGCTAGTATCTCGACTACCTGTCGCCTGAGTCGTCATCCAATGAACTAACCTCCAGGGAACATTTACCAGTGTCCTCTGGATCATAGAATGCAAATAATAAAAATTTGGCTGGTAGACCTTCTCCGGTCCGGTGTGTCTACCACAAATCGAAGCTGAAATCAACCAATGTAACAACCTATGCGCTGAACTCCTCAAATACACATCTAACGGTGCTCTATGGCCATAATCACATGTAGCAATCTCACGCCAAAGCTGTGCAACCTCTACTCCGAAATACTGATCGATACGAGCTGCAGACAAGTGAGCCTGGAAATACGGGTTGTGGAGCTCATTTGGTGTAAATAGCCCCAATGCAATCCCAAACTCAATCAAACTCATCTCCCTAGGCTGACCACCTAGCTTAAATGAAATCGAGGCCCGATCAAACTGGCGAGAAGCTGAATCAAACCTAAGCGTGGTATAGAACTCCATAACTAACTCTCTGAAAATAATATCCCGGATATGAAACAATCGAAACCAAGCCTGAGAAACAAAACCTACATCACCCGTAGGTAATATATAGCTCTGAGTCATCATCCGTCTCAGAGTAGCATCTCCTGTCTCACCATCCAGGCGTAGATCTACAACTCTCTCCACAACTGACCAATCTAACACATTAGGAGTCTCTACAGGCTGCGCGATATACTCAGCTAACTGATCCAAATACTCTGCATGTCTCTCCGACGTATACGACTCGTGCTGGAATCGCAAATAAACATGACACTGATAGGATGGGTTGTCGAGAATGGCACGTCCACGTTGTCTGCGAGTAGACATTTTCTGCAAAAACAACTTAAAATTTTCATTAGTTATATAATTATATACGCAGATACATGGGGTTGTGCTGCCTTTAATGCTGCAGATGATCCAACCGCCGGTTGGGATATCCGATCACCGGTTGGGTTAATCTGCATGCAGAATAGTCCCTCGGTTTTAAATTTTCGACCAACCTGTGCAGTTTAATACTACCATCTATGTATAGCAACTTCATGCAACAATATCAATACCAAAATTAAGTTCAATGTACCAATAACTAAGTTACAACTATAATTAAATATATGCTAAAACATGAAAAATAACGATATTAAGTAATGTTAACTATCTCTTCCATATGCATTATATCCATAGTTCAAACATGCAAAACTATGTATATTACGTTTGTTTCGAAAACATATCGAATCACTGATTACATAGAGGTATTGTTTCTAGTTTTAAGTGTTCCTAAAAAGAATACGTCTAGAACGAAGCTAGATTATATACCAATTCTTTATGTGTGCTCTAACCATCCGTTTTGTCATGAAAATATATATATATATATATATATATATATATATATATATATATATATATATATATATATATATTCTAATTTTGTTGTCTCGAAGATATATCGAATCCATTTTATCAATTATTTAATAATGTTAATAATCGATATTAGTACTATATAATTAATGTTCATTTTCTTCTAATAATATGTATTATAAATTTTTAAATAATTCCTTTAAACATTTTGCGTTTGTACTTTTTTAAGATTTCTTAATAATATTTCGAGAACAAATAATGCATTATAATTTTCTCTAATTTTACTAAAGAATTTATATCTAAAACTAATAACAATCCGCAACAATCCGCAATCAAATCGCAACAACCCGCAATAATCCTTAACAATCTTATTCTAAGAAAAAACGAGTTCTCACCAGGAACTAATCACTAAAACCTATTCAATAATCATAATATATTCTAACTTTTATCATATATTCGTAATCATCAAACCCTAAATCTAAAAACCACAATTTTAAACAAAAATTAAAAGTTTAAGGTTTTAGAATGTACCTTTTAGAAGCTTGATCAAGAAATCAAGATGTATAAACAATCTAGATGTGATTTTCGGGGTTTTATTATTCGGAATCGAGAGATTTTTGGTTGTTTTTGGTTTGTTAAACTGATCAGTCGCAGGTCTGTTGAGGTTTTAAACGAAAAGTGTCCAACCGCCGGTTGGGTTCACCAACAACCGGTTGGCTTAAACATGCCCAAACGTTACAAAGCCCATTTCAGTTTAATTATTGGGCCTGGTCCGGTTTAATAACTCTAAGCCCAGATTTAGTTTATTAATCTTTAACGCATCAGTATACGTATTTAAGGCCAAAATAATTTAATTTTCATAGACCTAAAATTATAATTTAAATTGCTTATATTATATAAAACATTGATAGTTATATAAATATGAGTTGTAAAATACATATAAATAAGATTAGAGGACTGAAATACTTATCGCGTTTAGCAAGCAGTTGTCTTTGTGATAAATTCTTTTTTTGCTCCTTTTGCAAGATATGACTTCCATATACATAAAATAACTAGCCTGTGTTTTCAGATCGTACAACCGCTGGTTGCGTCGACTCAACCACCATTTAGATTTTCACCGTCGACTGTGTTTTAATTCAAATATTGTTTATTATCTGACTACCTCAAGTTTTGTTTGTTTTTGTATCTTTTCAATCTTATCGATTGGATTGTCCATCCCTCCAAGATGTTGAATGGAAATTTCTTCACTATTGCAAATCATTCTGGTTTCTCCCATCCTTGTTGTTGAATTTCCCAAAAATTGTGTAGCTATCACAATTGATGGTTGGAATCAATCTATTTCGATTCATTAATCGAGCAATAATAGACATTTTATCCATAATTTTTGGATCATACCTGTTAAACTTTTTTTACAAGTTTATAATAATCTCTACACATATTTAAACATTAATAACTAAACAAATATTTTTAAAACAATAATAGAAATCATATAAATACTAAACAAATACATAAAAATCCAGTAAATGAATATCAATTAAATAATAAACATAACATAAGTCTTTAATAAAAGAAACAAAAACAAATACTAGGAATTATAACTAAAAATAAAATGAAAATGCAAATGGTTATTGGAGTGTTGTGAATTTCTTTAGGTATGATGGAACCATTCTTGAGCCACAGCGGATGCATAGTACCCATTAGGTAACATGATGCTGATCGGGATTCTTTGGTCAGGTGGGAAGATCCTTACAAAGTATCCGAACATTGTCTTCGTGACATCGAGAACTTCAGAAGTATAATCTTCAAAGTGCTTGTGATGTTCTTCTGCTGCTACTTGTAATTCATAAAATTCTCTCATTATCTTTTGTACTGCTTTAGCTATTCTTCCTTCTTCATTAATTATCTTGTATCCCTCTTCCTCCTTCGTTTCACGCTCTTGATGCTCACGTCTTAATGCGTCCATAAATCCATAAAATCCCAAATGCAGACGATCATATTTTCCAACGGTAGGATTTCTAACTACATCTTCAATCTCCTTAAGTGATAGTAGCATCAACTCTCTCTGACGTGCAGTAAACAACAACCCAGAAAATCTAAAAATATTTATCATTTTTGTGTAAACTTGTGACAAACCTAAGTGAAATAGACTGATATGAGATTCGTAGTGAACTCCATGAAAGATAGACTTTAACTCATTCTTCACATAAGTTACCACATTAACCAATGCTCCCTCAGGTATCCCATCCGGAATTTTCCTCTTTTGCTCATCACTCGATGGGTAGAATAATTCATCAACCATTTGTTGCACATAATACTCCAAAGTGCAGTCTACATAAAATTTGTTGTAACGAATATGATCCTTTTGTTCCATTAAGCTTAGCAATCCTTGCAAATCTTCCATTAATCCAATATCCACCATTTGAGTGGGATCTCCGGTTGTCCAATCGATCTGAGCCTTGTATGATTCCAATAAATTGATTTGTCGATCAGAATAAGGAAACGGATAACGTGTCAATGCTCGATACACACAAGAGTAATAATTCTTTTGATCCTCAAAGAAATCGTCATCCTGCGCTTCTTGATGATAGAAAGTATCTCTCAACTCAGTTACATACTTATCAAAGTAATTCACCATTTGAGTGTGATTAGGATCGTACCATTGCTCATATTCTCTTTCTATCATTTCAATTATTCGTCTTTGTTCTAGTGTGTAATTGATAGTAGATGCTCTAATAACCTCCATAATAAAACGAGTATCATCTTACTAGCCTCTAAATGTTGAATCATTCCATCTCTAGTAGATACTATAGGTGCAGGTATAGGTATAGTCCCTAAATCAGTGCTTTCATCATCAGACATACTTTCTTCATTAATATCAAATTCACTTTCTTCATTTTCCGAGGAAATGTCTTGTGCAGGGTCACTATTTGGCCTAAGAGATTGTTCATCAATTCCTATGTCTTTGCATTCCACAATTTCACTCACAATTTCGAGTTGCATGTTTTCCATTTTATTAACAGTTAGTAATTTTTGTATACATAAATTAGCACATATTTTAGTACACATAGATTTCACGTAAAACAAGTAATACAAATTATACAAAAAATTAACAATTAAACATTTATAATTACCTAAGTTAGTCAAAAGTCCTCGGTAGCTCCAATGGTTATACACAAAAGCGGAGAGATAGGTCAGCGCGAAGCATATTAAAAACCTACATCTTTCGGGAAGCAGAGCGACCCTCCTTATACCTTTATTTTTGTTAGTACTCCCAATGGGTGAGCCAATTTTTCTATTGACTTACTTTGTATAATAAAATTTTATTTTACAGGGGAAGAATTAAAAAATTTTAAATTTTACCGCTCCCTGATAGCGGCGCCAAAAACTTGGTGTGTGCTAAGTATAGTCAATTAAAATAACAAGTTTTAAATAAAGGAAATACTAAATAATACTATCACACAATACAGGCAAGAATGACCTGTTCGTATAATATAGCTTTTACAAGTAAGTCCAGGTATCGAGCACATGGAACGTAGAATATAAAATAGTTAATTACTTCCTATATAATTACAATTAATTACAATTATTCACAATTTAACTACAATTAATATTAAAAATAAGGGGGGACGTTTTAGTTCCGTTCGAACATATATCTACTTTGATACAGATATTCAAATAAACTAAATCAATTACAATAATTAATTTCTACTAGGATAAATAAGATAGATAAGAGATTGTATTTACTTATACTAGCCTTATTCAATTTATAATCTTTCTTTATTTTTGTTGGAACGTTAATAATAATTAAAGGTGATTCGCTCAGATATAAAGTCTCCAAAATATTCTTCAACTTTATTAAAAGTATAACCAACACCTAGGAGAGCATTCCATCAGTATTTCTATAACTCATTATATTAAAATAATCATCCGCCTATTATAGCAAGTTCATAACAATGATGCTAAATTACGATACCAATTAACAATCATAAGTTACACGCTCTTTATCTATCATGAAACATTCATGTCAAGACTTAAACACAGTTAATTAATTTATAAAAACCTAATAGACATTATTGAAGTTTATGATATAAATTGATTAATCATGTCAAGAACAACTTACTCATATAATGTAATACAATAATTTATTAATGCAAAATAAACATTCAATAATCCAATATTAACATAAACATAAATTCCAATTATAAATCAAATAATATTCATTTAAGCAATACAATAAAAGCTTCAATTCATAATCAAATACAATTAATCAGAATCCAAAATAACCTAATAAACATTATTGAAGTTACAAGGATAAAGAAAACGAACTGATTGACAAATTACACTCTTCGTAGGGTTAAAAACCTTAAAACCCTAGCTCCTAGCCCTCAAATTCGTGCCCCTAGTCGAATATTAACCCTAATAATCGACTTTTGAATATTGAAATCGTATATGGTTTAGGCTGAATGAAGCTTCCATTTATAGTTTTTCTGAACCGCCAGTCCAACCGCCGGTTGGAGGTATTTGACTTAGGCTCCAAGTCTGCGATCTTCCACCGCCTTATATTATTATATTCAACCGCCGGCTGGATAACCCAACCGCCGGTTGGTCCTTAATTTCAGAATCTTCCAAGTACGGGCCTGACTTCATTTTTAGCCCATTATCCTTCTTAATCCGTTTTTCTTTATTCTTTAAGCCCAATTATTTTTATCTTCAGATTTTGTCTTCAATTCAGGTCCAAATGTCTTCAATCTTCAGTCTTCTCTTTATTTTCTTCATTTTAAGCTCTTTTCTCGTTCTTTCCTTCATTCAATTATTCTTATACCTATATTGCAAATATAAACACATTAAGTATCCAAATCTAATAGAAATGCAAAAAAAGTATATAAATATAAGGAATATTAGTCTGTAAATATAGCATTATTTGATGTTATCAACGGGCAGTAGTAGTTCCTTCTAGCATCATTACACTTGAAGTTTGGCTCGCCAGTACTAATCTTGTATACACTGGCAGTACTAACTCTTGATAGCAGTAGTAACTTTGAACGAGCAGTATAAACACTACCAGGAGTATTAACTCTGTAAGCTTGGCAGTACTAAAGACTTAGCAAATTTCATATCAACAATCTCCCAACAATCTCCCCCTAAACTTAATATGTCCTCTCAACATAATTAAGTTTTCTTGAAAGCTTTCAAAATCTTTTCTTTGATTGATGAAGAGTCTCTCTGAATGATTTCCTCTTGATGCTTGCTGCTCTCCTCTGCTCTTTTTCTCAGATACATTTCCATTTCATTGATCAGATAGGCTGTAAGATCTACATCTCTGCATTTGACCTTCAAGTTTAGCATTTGCTTGATCATTCTGATATGAATTAGATATTCTGTACCCACAAAGGAATATCCAGTTGTTCCATCCTTATGAATAATCATATGCACTCCATTGTGAGCAAAGCAATACCATGAAAACACATCAGATGGCTTCTTCTGAAAGTACTCCATTTCAGTATTTGGTTCATACATCAACTCAAGAAGATCATACAGAATTCAGTTATCACTGTGTCTGTCTGCATTAGCATGTCTTCTTCTTCCAACCTCCCACATCTGATCAAGTTCATCTGTGTTGAAGACTGTTACCATGTGCCACAATGAATTATGAATCTCTTATCTGTCTCTAGCCCTGATTACTTTATAGCTTTTCTTCATTTCATAGTCAATGTACATGAACCAATTAATGATATGGTACTCCACAGCCAATGGCACAAACTTAGTTGTATCTTCAATAATCATTACTCTCAGCCTATCCATATCCATCTCATCCTCTTAATCACCCTCAGTAGTAGATGGTACATCAGTATGCACATCTTTTTCCTTTTCTGCTTCCTTCTCTACCTCGTTCTTCTTCTCATCAACCTTCTGTTTCTTTGTAGCTTCATCATCAATTTTATTTGAAGATTTCCTTTTTCTAGAAAACTGAAGCAACTTTCCAGCTCTAACAGGCCTATCATGAATTCATTTAAGCTCAGCCTTAAACCTCACTATGTCATATTGATTAGGCTTAGCATGTACTCCTCCATCAGCCACAAATTTCTGTCCTGATTCATACATAGCCTTTAATCTGTCAAAGTCCATCTTTCTTAGCACATAGAGGGTTATACCTTTGGTGTTCTCTTATGTATCTAATATACATCTCTTTCATTTGAGCTTTTGTCTTAGGCGTGGCCTTCATCTTGGCATACTTTTCATCTGCCAATTGTCTCCTTCTTTGGGCCAACAAATCCTCCAAGTGATCTTGCCTTTGCTCAGGAATAAACTCAGTCCATTGAGCCTCTGTAGCTTTCTGAGCCAAAATATGATCAAAATGAATCTGCTCATCCTTAGTCATCCTCACCCTCACTCCAGGCTCAATATCTACCACAAACATGTCATCAGATTCATCATACAAACTAGCATTCCATTCATCCTGAATCCTCCTAGCCTCTCTCTCACTGAAAGCCTCCAATTCCTTCTTCTTCATTGGTTTTTCAGGATCAATCAGAATTGCCTTTCCCTTATCTTTAGCCTTTTCCTTTTCTTTTCTCTTAAGGCTTCCCTAACACCTTCAGGCATAATCCTTTCAGATAGTGGCTCTCTAAAAGCAATCCCTAAACCCCCATGGTGTAGCAGTTTTGGTAGGGGTAGGTGCTTTGTCAACATCCACAAGTGCCTCAACAGCTATTAGCTCATCATTGGCAGTACTAACTGGCTCATCAAGCCCAACAGTATTAACAATTTCATGCCCCAGTACACTAGCAGCACTAATTGAGGAATTATCTCCATCAGTTGTAACTCCAGTACCAGCAGTAGTAACTGGAGCAGTATTAATATCAATCATTTCCCTGGCAGTAGTAATAGCAGCAGCAGTAGTATTCACATCCAAGTTATCTTTGGCAATATTTTCAATTACACTTCCAATCTGCTCTGCACTAACATCCTCAAATTTACCTACTGAAAGCTCATCAACATCATCATTTGCCACATAAACAGACCTCTCACCAGTCTCCTCCTCTGATGTATCATCAGGAAACTTCTCAACATTGTCAATATCATCAATGTCCTTTTCATACTGTTTTCTCTAGCTCCTCTTCTGCTAGAATCCTATCTGCATCTTCTTCAGAGATATGAGCAGTTCTAAGTCTAGACCCACTTTCACCTGTGAACTCGAATTGATTTCCTTCTTTGTTATGATCATCATCATCAGATGAGCTTGAAGAGCTTGATGAGATCCCTTGAGCTCTTTCTGCCTTAACCAACCTTTTCAGTTCAGCAGACTTACTCTTAGCTTTGTTTTTCCTTTCATCTCTATCCTTCATCAACTTTTTGACCATCATCCTCAATCTCATAATCTCCAAACCCTGCTTCTCAACCACATCACATATCCTACTACAAGTTTCCATCAATTCCTTGAGTTGAGAGCAATCCTCACCATCTCTAGAAGTATTACCCTCTTTTGATAGATCATTGGAAGATTTAACTACTCTCTCAGACCTAGTCTGAGCAGAAGTAGTTCCCCTTGTGGTTTCTTAGCACTGGGGTCCACTAGATACATTAGTATCCACTGGAACCTCAGCAGTAAAGGTATCCAATGGCACCTCAGTATCTGGTGTTGCAATGGATTGGGTCCTAGTTCCAGTACCAATGTCATGTTCTTCCAATGGGGCAGAAGCAGTAGTGGCAGCCCTTTCCATATAGTCATCCACTTCATAGACCACCTCCTCATCTATATTTGGCTGAGACATCCGAAAAGAAGGAGATTCAAATGCCTGTTTCTTAGCCCTTTTAGCTTTCTTGGAGGTTGGTTGAGGGTCCCTTGTTTTCTTAGATTTCTTTGCTACAACTGTAGGTTGGGAGGTAGAGGGTATGGCTACCTCTTCAGTTGTAGTGGAAGGTGCACTGAGCATATGTGCAGTCAAATTTGTGACCTTCCCAGAAAATGAACACTTTCTCCTCATGTTTGCAAAAACTTTTGGTTTGTGTGAGGAGATTAGGTAAATACCAACCAGAATGGGTAAATCTGATAGTCAATTAGCCTTGGATCTAGAATGATTAACAATATTAATTGCTTGGCGGAATCAAACAATCACACGGATAACAAGTAATCACAAACCGAAAACTAATAATCGAATCAAAGAAACTTGTTATTGATCAAATGGAACGTACATGTAACACCCCCAAATTTATTGTTTAGCGGAAGCACGTTTTGGGTGTTACGAATCAATAATCACAGCACAAAGATATATAATGAACGACCACTATATGCGTCGTTTTGGACTTGTATTGATAAAACAAAAGTTTACATCAAAATATTATTTACATTAGCTCAGCTTGAAATTGAGAGATTTAAGTACATAATTAATCTATACAAAATATAATAATGCAGCTAAATCTCTGATTGTTTGCATGATGACTCGAGCTAATTGATCCTTACTTGAGCAGTCCAACCTACTGCTGGTCACCTGTGATACATGCTAAAATTGGTCAGCTAAACGCTGGTGAGCTCACAGGTTTTTATGTCAACACATATATTTGTATGAACCGCAAGATTTAATAATTGAATTTAAAATGCAATTAAGCAAAATAAAAGTTATACAGCCATGAGCACATAGTCTGAGCTTAACTTGAGTTGTCAGGCCCACTTAAGGAAACCTAACTTGAAATGCCTCCTACGAGTGTCTAATCCACACTCGTCTTCCCAAATGCTAATACGTCCGTTTGACCAGTTAGTGCGTGCTAACCCGGACGAGGATTGTCAATCCTATATGATATCATATACTAACATTCACGCTACTACGTATTACCAGACTATGCTATGGAGGGCTTTAAATTGATTAGCTTGAAACTCATGTAGTATTTGATTTGATTTGTACTTGCGTTCAACTTGTAAAACAAAACGAGCAATAATATCACACCCCTGATTGAAAAGCAGTAAAATAGGGGCCATGAGTCTCACCAGAGTCTTGAAGTGTTTAAACAAATAAACTTGATTTGGCTTGACTTGTATTGACGTCCGAAGACTTGTAACCTGAAGGTGTCCATGACACGCGATGGTTATTAATTGTTTAGGTATCTCGAAAGACTACCTTTGTAGTTGTTTGTCCAAATTACCCCGATTTGGTTGATTGAATTGTATGTTTGAAAACGTGTACGGCCCGTTGGTGATTAATTGTAATAATAATTTTGATGTAATCACATTGATTTCTAAGCGTTATACTTGAAAAGTAAATTCCATTATGTTTGAAAAGTTGTATCGCATAAGCGTTTGAAGTTGTACAAGTTTGACACTTGGTGAGAAATGTGCTTACAGAATCTAAGTACGGGGGTCCGGGGGCAGCGCCCCTGGTTAGCGGGGTTCCAGGGGTGGCAACCCCTGGCGGGGTCCAAGGGGCTGGCCCCTGGCTGGGGTCGAGATGCCAGGTCAGCTCGAAAAATTTTTATTTCTATTAAATTGCTTTGGTGAAAAACGCATCTGGACTTGAATTTGGGTGAAATCAAGTGATAAAATTTTGGTCTCGACACTTAGTAAAAATATGAGTTTTCAACATTCTGTTTTATGCGACACAATATGCGACACAATAATTTGTCATGCGACACAAGGGTTGTGTCGCATAGAAGTGCGACACAAGGGCTTAGCGACACAAGGGTTGTGTCGCATAAGCGTACAATGCTGATTCAACAGCGACATAGCGATTGTGTCGCATGGTATTTGCGACATAAGGTACGACACAATATTGTGTCGCAAAAGGTCCGACACAACTGAGTTTTTACGACACAAAATACGACACAAGGAGTTTTATGCGACACAACCTGCGACACAAGGCTTGTGTCGCAAAGATGAACACCAAAACAGAACCCAGCGACTGTCGAAGATTTTCGACCCAAAACTCAAATCTAACCCATTTTTAAGCTGTAAATTCGTGTTTTACTTGTTTAATAAGCATATAAATACTTAAATAACCCAATAATATGCAAAAATAAGTTAAAACGAAAAGTTTCAAGAATTTGTCGGAACTTACAAAGTGGCGAAACGAAAATCCGGAAAGGTAGAAATGTAGATCGTTGCGTGGTGATTCCGTTTTTGTAGAAATCTTGATGATTTGGTAACGTTTTGTGTTGTTATTTGGGGTTTTTGAATTGAAATGGTGTTGGTGGTTTTTGGAGAGAAAAGAGAAAGAGAGAGAGAAGTTGTAGGTGAAGAATGAGGAAAGAAGAAAGGTGAGGGGGTGATGTCCCCTCCCTTGGCCGGTTTGTGGGGCCCACCCATTGTGGGTGTGTCCCAAATTTTAATTCCGGGTATTCGCGCTCCGTGCGGTGTTCGTTTTCTCGATCATTTAAATGTTAAATTATTATTTTACGCTTAAATATATGTTTTAAAATGCGAATATTTATTCGATATTTTTGTTAAAGTATTTCATAAAATACTTAATAGTTGCATTATAAAAATATAACGTTATCTCGTTTTGTTTGTTTCCGCGTTTTTTGTACAATACGAATTGAGTACGTAATATTATAAGACAATATTTTGGATATAATTGTGTTACTAAATAATATTGTATTATTTAATAAAATCGTTCACCAACGTCCGTATTTAATTTGACCGAAATGCATTCGATTTGAAACTGGTACGATTCAATTTAATCGTATTCTTGTATATATTCAACAATATATATATTGATACATTAATTAGCCTAACACAGAACTAATTACATGTATTAAAACTTGATTAGGCACTAATTTCTAGTCCTAATTTGACGGGTGTCACAGTACAAGAATGTTTACAGAGATGGTTTTTTGATAAATGGTGCAAGGGTTTCGTCAACCCTTGCTTAGAACTCGTATGGTTCTATTTATACTCAAACTGACCGACTTAGCGACACTTAACCAAGTGTCGCAAACATTGGCCATGCGACACTGACTTAAGTGTCGCATACAATTCTAAACTCATTCTTGGCGACACTTAACAAGTGTCGCCCAAAACTAATACTCAAGTGAAGCTAATAATACATTTTTATATATTCCAAATAATGACACATACAACTCGATAGACCAACTGACTGACACACTAAATGTACCAACAAACTCCCCCATGTCAGCAGCTTGGTCTTCAAAAAAAATCTTCAGCACTTCCAGTCTGCAGGGAACGTTCCTCCTGCATGAACGCCTTGAGCTAAACAAACAGATACAACCTTTTGAAACCGTAAAGCTTCCGTCTTGAACTCTGGATGATAAGTAATCGGATTCTCTTGTAGAGCTTCAAGATCTTTCTTGGTAAGGTTGATCAAGCTCAACTGATCATATACTCGAATCTTCGTCGACTTGGCGTTCCATAATTCTTCAGGCTCAGTATCTGGAATATATACAATTTCAGCTTCGCCTATGCTGCTGTCATATACCCAATACTTTAATATTCTCAATAAATCAAATGGAAGTTTCTCCAAAGCATTGTACTTCAAAGTTTTAGGAGATCTGAAGAAAACCTTAACCCAGGGCCTGTTGGTTGCAGGATTGATCCTGTTCCAGTAGATGCGTCTCATCCCCAAGTTAGGTGTAAGCAAAAAGAACTGTTTCGAATTTACCTCTTTTCTCAAAATTCTTTGAACATCATTCGCGAGCTCATTATCGGTAGGATTGATAATATTCATTTTTGCTAATCGTAATAGCTCACAATATGGCAAAGTATTCAGATGATTGAAACGTGTAATAAAGTAGTGTAAGCCATCTAATCTCTTCACAATAATCACTTTATTCTCCACATCATACTTCCAGCTGATAATAAGACCTTTTAGCTTACGCTTTCCCGCTTTTATAGAATGTAACACCTGCATAATTAGGATAATTAATTATGCCTAATTGTTTGTAAGTAGTTGTAATTAGTATGTAATAGGACTAATTACAGGCTCTATTTGTATATATATATATAAGGTGATTTATATATATGTGTGTGTACTTACGCGATTTGGATAAATCGTGCGAATTAACCGGACGGAGTCCGACACAGTTTACTTGGACGTTGGTGACAGAAATTTTCTTAAATAATGAAAACGTATTTTGTTATATAAAATACGCAACCGAACGAGCATTATTTATATATTATCGCGACGACATTTTAACTAACGCAACAAAACGTAATAAACGCGACTTAATAATTAAATTATTGCGACAAATGTTTTTATTATTAATTTCAAGGTATTTTTATTTAAATACTCCAGTTACATTTTAAAAATATAACAGTTTGGTTAAATACTAAAAACAAACGATTAATCGATTAGGACACGGAGTAAATACCGTGTTTTGAGGGATGTTTTCCCCTCCCTTGTCTCTTGGATCAGCCAACACCCTTCCCACTCCTCATTTCTTCTTTCATTTTTATTACTTCCAAAATACACACACACATAAACTCTCTCAACCTCAAAATACTACCAAATTTTCGGAATCAAAACTCAACCACGAAAATTACATATTCGGAATCACCATCACGAGTGGAGCAAGAATATCAAGACCGTTTTCATCATCTCGTCCTCCATCTAGCTCGATTTGCAAAAGTAAGAATTTTCTAAAATCTTAGATCTATTCAATTTGGTGTAATGTTTTGATGTTTTGATGTGTACACAACTTAGATATAACCTTATACATGAAGAATACACGATTTTATAGCTCAAAAATGGGTTAGATTTGCGTTTTTGGTCGGAAATTCTTGAAACCCGAAAGTTTCTGGGCTGGTGTTCATACATGCGACACAAGCCTTGTGTCGCATGCTATGTCGCATAAACCCGTTTATGTCGCGCCTTGTGTCGTACAAATCCGTTTGTGTCGTAACCTTTGCGACACAATATTGTGTCGCACTCTATGTCGCATACTATGTCGTATTTTATACGACACAACCTTTATGTCGCTATTGAATTAGCATCGCAAGCTTTTTGCGACACAACCACTGTGTCGCAGGGCTCTTGTGTCGCATCCTTCATGCGACACAACCCTTGTGTCGCATGACAAATTTTAGTGTCGCATTTTGTGTCGCAAAACACAGCAGATTCACAAATAAATTCCAAGTTAAGTGTTATACATTTCGGACTTCAAACGACTATACGATATAACAGCTAAGGTACATTGAAACATGTTTTTCAAGACTAACAATTCAAACAAGTTTATAAATCTCGAGATTAACGTTTCAACTAAGTCACCAACGGGCCCAAACATGTTTTCCAACAAACGAACAATTACAAACATACAGACAAACATCGGCTATACTAGTTGTGTACAACTAAACGAAACGTCTCGTGAGACACATACTTACATAACTTCATATGAATAGGCATTTGAAGGTTACGGGTTCGGAGAACCTACTTGCTATATTTACTACTTGCTATTTGCTACAGCTTATTACCAGACTCAGGTGAGTCTTACAGCCCCACTTTTACTGTTTTATACTTTGGGGTGAGATACTTAGCAACTGTTTTACGTATGAACACAATGTACTGAACTGAAAACATTACTGTTTACAAACAAACGCATGAGTTACTTTTATCCACTGAAAGCCTCCTAATCGTAAGTTGTTAGTTATGGACTTAAGCGCGATTACTAATAGATGGATCCATTTGGGACTGACAATCCCTGTCTGGGGTGGTAGCGCCACCACGTACTGATTTACACGTAGAAACAGACATATTAGTATTTGTTACATATGAGTGTGCGGATAACACTCACGGGGGTACGTGATATATTCACACTACACGGTTAAGCTTCAACTTATGAGCTCATGGCACTGTACTGATTAACTGATTTACTTACTTTGCTTGATAGCAATACGGGTACATACTTGTGGTTCATAACACTTACTTATTACTAAACCTGTGAGATTCACCAACCTTTTTGGTTGACACTTTTTAGCTTTGTATCTCAGGTACACTTACGGAGTAGGATTACTCCAGGATTACTAGCTAGAGTCGCATGATTTACAAACTGCATTTAACGGAGATTCTTTGGCATTATCTTTTGTAACTATGGTGATGTAATAGAATTTCCCGCTATACGCGTGGACTCTAGGGAATTACATTTTGTATACGAAAACCTACGGTTTTCAAATGATTATTAATTATGAAATGTAACTATTTTACAAACGTCTCATTTAGAGGTCGTTTACTATTAATCTTGTGCTTTGTATATTGATTAGTAACACCCCAAACTATGCTTCCGCAAAACAATGAATTTCGGGGGTGTTACATAGAACTTGCAGGTCTTCAACGTATCTGAATCAGTAGCTGAAGTAGATGGAATATCAGAAGATCCGGGATCTGCAGAAGTAGAAGTATCAGCTGTAGCAACTGGTGCAATGTCAGGAATAGAAGCTGTTGACGGTTCAGGTTCCACAACTTCTTCCTTATCCGAAACCTCTAGTTCTTCTCCCATGAACACCTCATCAGGGTTTGCTTATTCATCGTTAACCGTTTCCTGTTCAACTTCAACATTTACATCATCATCAAAAATAACATCTTCTTCTTGCTCAGGTATCGTATAATTATCCTCGTATATCATACTCCGCAGAAAATCTAAGTTGACTTGAGAATAGTCAATATTTAGCGGAATCGGTTGACCTGAAATAAAATCAGAAGAAGCAAAGTAATCCAAAGTAATATTTTCATTAATATCAGAAGGATCTACATTTTCAGGCTGGGGGGAGTCATAGTTGATGTTTCCAAGGCACGCAGGCCTGACTCCCCCGAAATAGTAGCTACAGACTTCAACTCAAAAAGCCTAGACTCTAGACCTGGAATCCGAGCAACATGAACCTCTAACTCAATAACCCGAGCAACCTTGATCTCTAAATCTTTTATCTGCGCAGCCTGAGCTTCAATAACTGCAGCTTGATCATCGAAGCGCTTGTTCACCAGCTCTATTTGAGCAAGAAGCTACTGAAGAACTGCAGGCTGTGGCTGCGGGTCAGACTCAATCTCAATACCTGACCCAAGTCGGCGGCGAGTAAATGTACAATCTGTATCAGAATCCACCGAACGTGGTCTTTTGTCGGTCCTGGGGGCACATGAACACGCCCATGGGACATCCTCCTCTGCGTTTAAAACGCTGAGGATCTACCAACTGAATTGCCGCTAGAGTATCCGTTGGTGGCGAGTCTCCTTCAGAATCAGCTAGGGTGGGACCACCATCGTCATCACCACCAGTGTCCACATTCTGGACGTTCTCGATATCGTCAAGTTATTTCTGCACAGTAATATCAACAAAATCGTCATCATGCACCGGCTTCTTGGGAGCTGGTGCAACTATATCCAAAAAGCCGTCATTCGACGGCGGCTGATAATTCTCGTCGACGATATGCCAAAAAATCTCAACATCAGGCAGCTGTTGCTGACCCCTCGGTGGAATCGCGCAATCTCCGAAAACTCGAACCAACATTGGCTGAGGTAGCAGCTGGGAGATCAGATCAGCTGGAATCCCTAGATTCAGGGAATTCAGAACCAGCTGTACAAAACGTGGACACAAGTACCACATATCCTCTCCGGACTGGATGTTGTCGATCATATTCTCGAAGATGTAGCTAGAGAAGTTGTATGGTTTGTTGTACACAAGAGCTAGCATCAAAGAGACCGTAGCATGGCTCATTCCATCGAATCCATCTTTCCTCGGAGATAAACATACGATAATGATATGAGCTAAGTATCTCCAAACTTGGCTCAGATGCTGCTTGCGATACTGATCTGATGGGATCTCAGGGTAACCCATCCTGGTCATACCACCGGCTATAAAAGTGTTGTCGAATTGAGATGACAATTCATGGTCATCGTCAAAATGTAAAACCTGTCGAATTGTGTCTTCAGTAACCACGATTTGATGACCAAGAACTGTAGTCAAAATCCTTCGCTGGTTATTCTCTGTGTTGATAATCGCGTTTGTCCAGAAAGCGCTAACTTGATTCAGATATGCTGGAGGATTCTCAGTAATAGCAAAACGAATCCTCGAGAACCGGAGAAAATGAATCATCGGATGGAAGGGAACCGATTTGGCGTGCGTAGCATTGAGAAAAGCTACAATGTTGTGGCAGCGGTTGGTACAAGCAGAATAAGCAACTAGGTCTTCCATCTGAAACTGTAAAACAACTGAACATAGAAAAACATATCGTTATAGAATAGGTTCAATTGTTACGGAAAAATTATATTAAAAACTAACTAAAACTGAATTATTGGTGACACTTCATGAAGTGTCGCTTTACACTATGCGGCCCTTGCTAGAGTGACGCTTGCAATTCAGTTAAAATTAAGAATGCGACACTTCGATGAAGTGTCGCTGAGCAATAAGAATTTTGGCGGCACTTCGTTAAGTTTCGCATTAAAAAATTAATTTCGAACCACGCGGCACTTAATGAAGTGACGCAGCCTATCCAGAATCAAATGAAGTGGCACTCAGTTGAGTGTCGCTTAACTGTATGCGTCACTTGGGTGAGTGACGTAGTTAGTTTCAAATTACCAAGAGTGCGACACTCGAGTGAGTGTCGCAGCAACTGTCGGAATGATGAACATGAACCCAGATCGCATACCAACCCAGATAATCTCAAAATTAAAATTTGGGGTTTTTGCAAAACAAACAAACCAAACGGTGCGGCATGCGTAACCGACTAAAACACACCCTTTATTATCACATTTAACACACGAAAAGGTTGTTAATTTACTCGTTTTAACCGAAACCCTAATCCCGAATATAAACATACAAATTAAATTCAAATTACACGGTGAAAAGGGTTAAAAGTTATACCAAAATGTGCGGATTGATGATTAGAACAAGTGTATAAGAGCCGATCACGAAGAAATTGCACAAAAATCGCCAAAGATACCAAAAATCAAACACAGATCGAGTGTCGCTAAATCGAGAGCGAGTGACGCAGGTTTTTGGTAAGTGTCGCAACTATAATTTTGAAAGTGAATGGTTAGAGTGCCGCTTCCTATACTATTTATACCTAAATACAATTTATGCGGCACTCGACTTGTAGCACTTAACATGACCGTAGCGACACTTAATTAAGTGTCGCTAAGACACTAATTTTGAAAAAATTTCGATCTTGTGCCTTTGGATTTTGGTACTCGATTTGATAGAAATTCGTAACTTGGAGAAAAAAAAAATAAAAGAAAAATAAAAATAAAACCTAAAATTAAACTACATACATATCACTCACATTCTTATTGGTGACAGGATTGTTTAGAGTCTGGTTAGGGATCATATCAGTATAACATGCAGTTATTAGGAAATGATAAGTGTTATTTCGATCATCAGTATATTTGTCCACTTGAAATTTACTTGACATGTTTAAAGCACCTTTTATAAAAATTAGTTCAAGACGATCATCGGTATTGTTTGTCCACTTAAACATATTACATCCGTATCTGTGAGCTAACCTTTATTGTTAATATGAATATTAATTTTGTGAAACCTATTGTATGATATACTGATAAACTTTAGTAAAACGCATAACGCTGCATATTTTACAAATAAGGTAGAGATTAAAAGACCAAGTTTATCTCGGCTATCTCGTAACATACACTTGACCTTTAAATTTAGGCATACATCAAACATATTATGAAGATAGTAGTGGCCCCAGATCTGTACTTAGTACAACAGAGGGTCCCTTAGTATGAGCGAAACAAGTTTGAGACTATTTGCATAACTAATGGATTCAGGTCTGTACATGAGTACAACAATAGTCACCATTAGTTAAGCTAATAATCATATTATTACTATATGCCAATTTAGCACTAACATAATGATTATGACAGTGTACGGTAGTACCTTCATTCATCAATTAAGACTTATGTCATACATCATATAACAGTTTTCACAAAGTAATAGACAAGTGTTAACATTACTTCTTACTCACTCACAGACCGGTGTGTATCATGCCTACCGATACATCATATGATGAAACCAATGTTTATAAAAGCTATTTTAAATAAGTCAGATAAACCTACTGACACATCCAGGATAAACTTTAAAATTCCATTTTATGCATGTCACCCGATGTACTATCATATCCCAAGTTGTTTACAGACACAACCCAACGTCTTTTTATAAATTTAGCATCCTTGCATTTTCCTTAGTACTAAACAGCATAAGGAATGGCTGTTGCAACTATTAATTTTTTTTTAAACAAACAAAAGTAAAATAAATAGTAAATACAGTTCCAAGTTACGCATTACTTATGAGTGGGATCTTTCATCCTAATCATTGAGACTAACTCATCAAACCGAGACCTTGAAAAAGCTTTTGTGAAAATATCCACATTTTGTTTGGAAGTGTCTATGTGAATTAAGTCTATTAGGTGTTTCTCAAAGCAATCCCGTATGAAATGAAAATGTATTTCAATATGCTTTGTTTTTTAGTGTTGTACGGGATTGTGAGTTATTAATATGGCAGCAGTGTTATCAATATGTATAGGAGTAAGAGTAAGAAGGAACCCATAATCTCGTAGTTGGTGCTGAATCCAAAGGACTTGAGACCAGCAACTGGCAACAGCAATGTATTCGGCCTCTGCTGTTGAGGTAGAAACCGTCGTCTACTTCTTGCACTGCCATGAGACTAACCGATTCCCCAAAAACTGACATCCTCCCGTAGTTGACTTCTTATCAATATTACACCCGCCATAATCAGAATCGGAGTAAGCAGTCAATGCGAAGTTATCCTCTTTAGAGTACCATACTCCAAGAGATGGTTTAAACTTAAGATAACTAATGATACGCTTGACCGCTTTCTCATGAGAAACCTTAGGTTTTGCCTGGAACCGAGAGCATATGGACACATCAAACATGATATCGGGTCTTGAGGCTATGAGGTACATCAGAGAACCTATCATTGAATGATAGTTACGGAGATTTGCATCGTCTTCATCCTCTGCCAGACCAATCTTTTGATTTAACTCACTGGGGGTTCCATAGGTTTTACAGTCAAACATGTTGTTTTTTGTTAAGATATCATTTACGTACTTGGTCTGATGAATAAAGATCCCATCATCAGACTGATCAACCTGTAGACCTAAGAAAAAGGTAAGCTCCCCCATCGAACTCATCTCAAACTTATCCTTCATAATGCCTTCAAAATCTTTACAGAAAACTTCATTCGTAGACCCAAATATAATGTCGTCCACATACACTTGAACTAGCAGTAAATCCTTCCCAGACTTTTTAATGAAGAGAGTGACGTCTATTTGTCCACGCTTAAACCCATTCTGAAGCAAATGCGTTGTAAGAGTTTCATACCATTGACGTGGTGCCTGGTGAAGACCATACATAGCTTTGTCTAACTTGTAGACATACTTTGGATGTTTTGGATCTTCAAAACCAGGTGGTTGATTAATGTACACAACCTCACGAAGCTTTCCATACAAAAATGCAGATTTCACATCCAGTTGAAATAATCGAAATCCTTTATACGATGCATAAGCCAATAATAATCGAATGGATTCCAATCGAGCCACTGGAGCAAAGACTTCATCGTAATCAAGACCTTCAATTTGTTTGAAGCCTTGAACCACTAATCGAGCTTTATTCTTTATAACAACTCCTCAATCATCCTTCTTAACTCGAAATACCCATCTCGTACCAATAGGATGAGCATCCTTTGGTGCTTTTACTAATTCCCAGACCTGAAGCTTCTCGAACTGTTGAAGCTCTACTTGCATTGCTTCAACCCAATTAGAATCTTTTAGAGCTTCAATAACATTTTTGGGTTCCAACTGAGATAGAAAACAGGAACGAACCCTAGCTATTAGGCTAGTTAACTCAGTTGCGGTTTTACTTCGAGTTAAGATTCCAGCATTTGGATCACCAATGATGTTATCAGTTGGGTGATTCTTATGCACACGAGATTGAGGAATGAGGTCAGGCACAATGACCGATTCCAAATTCGTATCATCTTCCCCAATCTCAGGAGCATCTTCTTTGTCAAGTATAATACTCATTTCTGTTAAAGACAATCTCCTTGGGGCATCATCATCTTCATCAAAATGCGTATAGAAATGAGACCTTTCCAACTCTTCTTCTTCTTCTGACAACCCAGGCAAATCAGGAAGAATTGGAATATCAGAAGAAATAGGAACTGTTTTTGAAGTAGATGGAACATCGGTAGCCGGTGCAGTAGTAGCATTAACAAGAGTTGGAACTACAGCGGCTGGTGTAGGTGAAGTAGCAGTTGCTGGATTGGGTGTTGGTGTAGGAGTAGCTGCAGGAATGGGTATAGGTGATGGAGTTGAGCTATCAGAAGAGAGATCAATTCCATGAAGTAATGTTACTACTACTTCAACCAAATCTTCTTCAGGAAGATTAAATGAGTTAAACACATCATCGTATTTGAAAAACCACTCAGGACCTGTTCCTTGAGGAGACTCAGTGTAACACAAACACTTGACTTCAAAATGCTCCTCAATCCGTTTAGTTGATTTATTGTAGACCCTTTTGTTCGGAAAATTTACAGAAAAACCAAGAAAAATTCCCTCGGTAGCCTTATCACCAAACTTAGAGACTTTTTCCTCTGTAATCATAATCATGCAGGGACACCCAAACGGCTCTAGAAACTGCAGATTTGGCTTACGGTTGTTGAAAAGTTCATAACTCGTCTTGTTCTGCTTTTTAACCGTCAGTACCCGATTCAGAACGTAACAGGCGGTGTTAATTGACTCAGCCCAGAAAATGATAGGTAACTTAGAATCCGCTAACATAGTTCGAGCTATCTCGATGATGGTTCTATTCTTGCGTTCAGCAACCCCATTCTGTTGTGGAGTTCTTGGAGCACTGAATTGATGTTCAATACGCTTAGACGCACAGTACATCTCGATAGTTGAATTTTTGAATTCGGTTCCGTTATCACTTCGCAGTCTCTTAACCCGTAAGTTGCTTAAATTAGCCAACTTATCAAACAAATACACTAAAATATTGGCAGCTTCATCCTTTGATGCAAGAAAATAAACCCAAGAAAATCTTGAGTAGTCATCTGTTACTACTAGACAGTACGATCTTCCACCTATACTCTTAGTTGAAATTGGACCAAACAAGTCCATATGCAACGGTTCCAATGGTGCAGCAATGGAATTCACTAACTTAGACTTATGAGACTTCTTATGGAATTTTCCTTTGTGACACGAAACATAGTCATCTTTTAATGAGAATGACTGCTTGGGAACTCCATTCACTAGATCTTTCTTAACCAAGTAATTCATTTTGCGGAAATGAATATGTCCCATTTGCCTGTGCCAAAGTAGCAATTCCTTCTCTGAAGCCTTTGATAGAAGACATGTAAACTCGTTAGTTGTCTCAACGGTTCGCATATTCAAAATATAAGTATCATTTTTCCTTGGTGCACGCATCAGCACCCATTCCTCCTGAATTATGAACCCTGGCTTCAGAATTGCACATTCTGTATCTGTGAATGATGCTGTATATTTCTTATCACAAACTTGTGAAACACTTAGAAAATTATGCTGAAGCTGTTCCACATAGTTGACTTTCTCAAAGCTTACTTTTCCATTAGTAAGCGTTCCTTAACCAGTAATTAACCCACCAGCATCTCCTGCAAACGCAACATATCCTCCATCCAACGGTTGAACATCAGTCAGAAGAGACACATTGCCAGTCATGTGTCACGAGCAGCCACTGTCCAAGTACCATTCGCTATCCTTAACTTGCTCAGACTGCTGCAACACAAAATAAGAAGAAGATTAGTGAGAAACAGAGACCCAAGCCTTTACAGACTTAGGTCTTTCGGAGTCATCAACAATAATCACATCAGACAAAATTTTATTTTTAAACAAATCAGGATTTTCACCTGATGTGTTATTGTTGATGACTGAAGAGTCAACAATGGACTCTTTTCTTTCCAAACTTTTACTGGCTCAGAAATTTGTTTCTTAGTAATGTTGAGCTTTGGCATTGACAAAGGTTTTTGCTCAACCTTACTATGCTTCTCAACCAATTTGGGAGAGTTTGAGAATCACCTAAGAGGAGAATGTGAAAAAGAGTTTCTAAAAACAGTATTCCTAGGCATAGCTCTCCCAAAACGCTGATTAGAGAGCTTTGGACAATCACGAATCAAGTGTCCATGTCTCTTGCAGTAGAAACAGAAACGCTTCTCAACAAAAGGTTGAGGCTGAGGACTATTAGAAAAAGGTCGAGATGGGAAAGCACTTCCAAAACAAGCACATTGCTGTGTACAAACTTTAGTAGAAGCTTTCACATATTGAGAAGTTGAAGGTTTTTCGGTAGAAGAATTTTTAACATCTGAATTTCTTTTCAAAATTTTCACAGGTGTCTGTGAAGTTGTTTGAGAAGACTCTATGAAAACCTTTTCTTTACCCTTTTTAGTTTGAACTTTAATCACAGGTTCATTTGTCAGAATCACATTTTCAGGGTTAATCTCAACTTTCTCAACCTTTTCATACTCTTGTTCTGTTATATCCTCAATCTCAACTTCCTCCTTAACACTAACTGGAGGTGAACTAGTAGGCTTGACAAAAGTAGGCAAAGGGTACTCTGTCTTTTTGGCTTTCTCCTTTCCTTGGTTTTTGGTACTAACTGAAGCATCATTGTTAGTACTTGTCTTTGCTTCTTTATTAGCTTTTGTATCTACCTTTGATGCATAGGTAGGTACAAAGTCTTTGGTGCCTTCCTTAATAGGCGTAGGACATTAATTAGTAGGAGGTGGAACTAGGTGATAACCTAGTCCAGTTTTACTTTTTGTATCTGTCCGTTGCTTGTTAACGATTTCATCAAAGACAACAGAAGATGTTGAAAATTTTGAGATTTTTCGATTTAGATCTACAACCTCAGCCTGTGAGTCAGCAAGTTCTTTATTTAACAAAGAGATTTCGTTAAGATAGCTATTGATAGCATCTTGCTGACTAAAGACCTAGGCTTTATAGGTCTGTGTATCTAGTTTATAAGCCTCAATTTTCTGCTTAAAAAGCTTTTCATTACTTTTCAAAAACTTGTTTGACTCCATAAGTTTTTCAACTTTTTCTCTCAAATTTTCATTATCTACTTTTTAACTTTCTAAAGAAGTAGACAATTGTATACATGAAGTACAAGAGAAAGGTTCATCGATAACCTCAGGAGTGATATGAGCCATAAGAGCTAGTTGGTGCATCTCAGCTTGTGCAATCCAATCAGTTTGTGTGGGCTTGAACACGACCAAAGAATCAGAAGCTCCAGTCTTTACTATCTCCTTTTCTGGTGTCTTGGGAGGAGATGGCTTGGTTAGACCCGAAGAGGGTATTTTAGGCTTTTCACATTCCCTCGCGAAATGTCCCAAGTTCTGACAGTTATAGCATCGAACCTTACTTTTATCAAAACCAAAACCAGATTTACCATCACCTTCTAAACTCTTGCGACTAGTTCTCTGTAAGAACTTCGTCACCCTCCTAGTGATCATAGCTATGTTCCATTTAAGATCCATTTGCTCAAGATCATCATCATCTAATTGAGCATAGTCCTCTTGAGCCATCTGCAATGTGGTATTTGGTTGTGAAACCAAATCCTTATAGGAACTCTGTCGTGCCTCTATCGGTCGGACGGATTTGATTCCGGTCGTTGATCCAACAGCAATAGAAGCGGCGAACAGTGAGTTTTAAATTTGTAGAGCAGGGGAATCCTAAGCTGTATACTACTGACAGACCTAAAAGGGCAGCAAGTGGTATGTATGACTCAGGTGTCGTTCTTCAAACTACAACGGGCATGGGAGTCTAGGAAGTTTTATTATCTTTGGAGATTCAGCTAGGGTTTTTTTAAAAGCTTTTGGATGGGTTTGGTTTTTTTTTTTATAACTAAATACTAATTAAATAGAGAAAACAGAACTAAAGAGGTTTGTACGGAGACTCGGTCAACAGAGGATAAGCGAGTGTTTACTATGATTTCGTTAAATGTTATTTGATGAATAGTCAAGGTTAAGGCTACTAGATGTGATGACTAATCCGGAGAGGATAGAAACATAATTAATGCAAAGTATTGTACCTACGACCGTTCCGCGGCTTCCATACGTTTGTACTCCACCAATGGGTGTTTCCAGCACTATACCGAGTAATAGGGCGTTTTACGGTTTTTCCGTTACATTAATTAGGGTTCCACATTACTCCCGTAGATTTCCTATATCCTAATGAGCTACAACTACGATCCTATTAAATATCTAACGTAGAGTTGTCCGCAATCAGATAAATAACATGTCACGTGGATAGCAGTTATAGAAGTCAAATACACCGGAAGTTCTCCCAAGTGTACAGACAAATTTAACCGACGACTATCCTCGAATCCTGGTCCCCAGTCACAGTCATCAGAGACGTCTGTATCGTAGCGTGAATTGTTGATTGAACAAGAACACGAACGGGGGTAATCCCGCGGACCAAGTTGAGATAATCGGGCTAACGGTCAGTTAAATTGTTCAGCATTACAGATATAAATCATCACAACTATTCCATGCATGTTAATCTACTGTGTAAACCAATATTCTGTATTTGAAAACCTAATTATACAGTTACTGATATGAACCAAGGGGATAACTCTAGCATGCATCATTCCTAAGGCAACAATCAAACAAGAACATGCGATAGGGTAACACATAACAGAACACCGTAATCCTAGCATAGCAGATAACCAATAATTAGATCATAGATATCCCGAAAGTTCTCTCAAAGATATATAACAGATAAACATGAATCTAACCTATCTCTAATCCTACGCTCCGTGTCTCTTATGATTTGTTTCAACCTAGAGAACACAGCCATACCAAGTTCATTGATCATCAAGTATAGAATAGGTAGAGAACGTACCACTAGTAATTGGCCAAGTTCTAGCAGGAAGCTTCTAACCACAGCATAGGTTGGATAGATAAACATTCGAGATTCAGTTTACGAGTTCATACACAGTTTAAAATAACACGGGCAGAGTAACAGCATGGCATACACATTTTGACTATTCTAACATAACTACATCATAGTAAACACAAAGAAATGTCTAGCCTAACATTATATATCTAGCATACAATCCTAAACAAGCATAAACAAAGCAACACATGTTTAAAACTGGAAAGTAAGAGATATATAAATAGAACCTGATACGAATTTATTACAGACAGATCTTCGCAAATACAATGTCTTGGAGTGCCTCCGTACAAAAGCTAAAAGCTACCTCTACCTAACTATCTCTCTAACTAGCTCAATTGTAGAGAGAGAAAATCCTCTAGAGAGAGAAACTAGAGAGAGAGTGATGTGTGTGAGAGAGAAAGTGTAAGGAAGAAATGAAATGAGAAAAAATGGTATGAATGAGGTGTTGGGGATGTCCACTATTTATAGGCAAACCACCAAATCGCACGAACAACTCACGAAGCAGCACGTACAAGCAAACGGAGCATGATATGGGGTAGGGGGGCAGTATACGGCCTTGTAGGGGCCGTATACGGTGTAGTATAGGCCGTATACGGTCTTATATGGGCCGTATACGGTACCTGAGGCCGTATACGGTCTCCGTCTGATTTCGTTCGTTGCTTAAAACGTCCGTAACTCCTTCGTTATGCGTCCGTTTGACTTGATTCTTTCGCCTGTGGTTTCATAATTCCGTTACGCTTCTAATGATGCCAATCTCACAGAAATTGGATATGTAGAGCTTAGGCGTAGCCAAAATGACTTTTAATGGCTCTGAAAGCGTAGTGGTTTCTCCGTCCTTTGGCCGTTTCACTTGATTCCAGATTTTTCCGTCTCGATTTTACCTGTACAACAGATGGTAGAAGTTAGGAGGTCTGCCTTGACAGGAAAATGAGGTCGGAGGAATCGGCCTGTATTAAAATGCTGTGTTTTGTGCATTTTTAGAGTGTTTTCAGTGATTTTTATCACAACGTCTACTTTTGAACCACTTTAGTGTATTTTAGTAAATAATCAATGTTTTGGAATGTTTTCACTAAAGAAAGGTTCGAAATGTGAGGAATAAAGCTTCTAAAAACATGACTTTTTACGTCACATCAAGTTATCCCACACTTAGACGTTGCTTGTCCTCAAGCAACAACTCTCTGAAAAATATTTTTAGGTCATGTTTTTTTTTAGGGGCGAGTCAGAGAATATGTTCCGAGATTAGCATTTCCTCATATAAGTCAGTTACTTCTAAAAGTGTGGAGGAGGATAAGATGATCCTTCCATAAACAAGAAGAGATTCTCTCAGGCGTACATCCAAATCTCATGATCTTGGAGCACAAATGACTAGGCGATCTCACTATAGGTGGTCACTCAATTCACTCAAAGTGTATCGGGTTTCCTATCAATCTAGCTCAAACGAAATCGCTCAAAGTAGCCAGTCATGCTGCACTCATCGTCATAGGCTTGATCGAGAATCGGATCTCCACCACTTAGGTGAGGACGGTGCTAATTATCTCAAGATATTCAGAGGGTTGTAATGTTTGGTGAGGGTGAAGGGTATGGATAGTGGTTTGTGAGGGTGTTTAGCTTATCCTAAAATCACTGAGATTATGAACAACTTTATTTAGAACGGAGGGGAGCGGAGAGTTGGTAGCTGTTTCAGCTTTTGCCGGATTTTTCATGAAGAGCTATGCTTTGAAACTTTCAGCTTTATTTGCGGAGCTATTTTCTTTTCTTTTCTTTTCTTTTTCTTCTTTTCTTTTTTCTTTTCTTTTCTTCAGAATTTCTTTTAGAGAATTTCCAAGGAATTTATATTTTGAATCCTTTAGAAATCTTTTTCTCTATCTTGATCATTTTGATTCTTTTCCAGGTGCTAATTTTTCCCGCACCATCGTCCTTCCAGTTCTCTTGTGTGCTAATTTTCCCGCACCATTTGTTGAGAAGCTTGATTTTGGAGAATGCGAATGAGTAGGATATTTGAATCATATATTCTAAAAGGTTGTTCTTCATAACCTCAGAAATTCTAAGATAAGTTTGGAGGTAATTTTTGGGAAGTAGGTGAAAATTAGGGTTTTGAAGAAACGAAGGGTTTAGGCTCAACAGGGTATACTAGGCGGATCTTCGATACTAAAAATGAGCATCGGAAAGGGTTTTGGGCTTGAAAAGATATGTAAGAAATGGGTTAAGTCCTAAGGAATGTCAAGGTCATTTAATTGCACCTATACCGCGTACGGTACACACCAATATGGTCTCGAAGCGTATGTCAAGAGCAAGTTCTAATTCAGAGATACAGACATCGGCATACACACAAGAATTGAAAGTGAAGCATTTAAAGATGAATGCTTTTGGGCTCAAGATACCTCACTGCAAAGGGTTGTATGTGTCTAGTCATGTTCCTTTAATTATTACTTCTTGTTTAAGCAATTTCTACCTTATTTCCTTTAGGCTTTTAGAAATATCATACTTATATTTTGAAAATGGTTTTTCTCAGTAGTATTTGAGACTCAAAAACTGAGTTAGACTCATTAATTTTGAAAAAATTTGACCTTATTTTTGAAAAATTTTGAGAGAAAAATTACTATTGGACATAAAAATCACCTATTAAGGTATTCTATACCTACCATCCCACACTTAGAGGAACATTGTCCCTAATGTTCTCTTGAGTAGAGATTTTACTTAGTAAGATACACAATTAGAGTTTGAACATGTAAGTAGATGTTTCTCAAGTGTTTAATTTGGGCTGGAATCCCACACTTAGTGATAAGTTTAGGATGAGGTACAAAAATTAAATGTACTAACATAGGCATAATAAACATAATTGAAACGGGGAGAAAGGAACAGAGAGACTCCCCATTTGTGTTTACTGGAATAGACCAGGTTTGTGCAGGAGTGGTGCTAGTGAATTGCTGGATTTTAAGGACCAGGCTCGTTTAAGATCATCCATTCCACACAAAGCTGAATTCTGCAATAAACCACGACACACATATCACAGTATCTCATCTAGGTAGCAGGTCTAAAGCGTAAGTACAGAGTCATAATACAGAAAGTAAATAATAAAGATAAAATCTAGTAATCATCAAGTAGGTCGTCAGTGTCAGGATCAAACTCTGCCTCAACATCCCTGTCGAAAACAGAAGTCGGCGATGGAATGGAGAAATCCATAGCAGCCCTAGCCAGACTCATGATCTCGTCAGAGGAAGTGACAGAAGTGTGAGCATCAAAACTAGCCAGAAGCTGCTCTGTGAGGCTGTGATCTGGTGATGCAAATCCTGTGGGTAATGCTGGATCAAGATCATCAGTTGCAGTAGTGGGGCCAGAGGAAGGTCCAGCAGTAGAGAGAACAGGTGGATCAGCAGGAGGACAGAAGAACCATGGAAGTCGAGATGGTCCTGGATCTGGGCCAAGCCTGTAGGGAATGGCATCAGGTCTCGGAATCTCGAGCTGCTCACAGATAGAGGACATGATGTCATGCTGGATGGAGAGTGTCCGAAAGAGGGCCCACGAAGCAGCTGGGTCAGCCGTAGTGATACCGTACTCGAAAGTGGGTACGGGGGCTGGCAAAGGTGATGAGGGCCTCTCATCGGGTAACTCCTCGTGAGTGATCGGGACATCAGTCAGGTCCTCCTCAGTGATGGCCAGCATAGCCGCTCTCTGTACTCTGCGTCTACGGGGTCTGTGTCATCTGCGTGGTCTCGCAGCTACATGATCAGCGTCAACAGCGTCCATCCTGAAACAAGATAAAATAAACAGGTAATGCTGACAGTGATAGTCAATACTTATCTCAGATTTTGCAATTCGAAGTCACATAAGTGGCAAGCCTGCAATTTTATTAGTTCAGAGATAACCATACTTAATAAAAATAAACTAGGAAATAAAATGACAGAAGTAAAGATAGGCTTGGGGTGCCTCCCAAGAGCGCTTGTTTTACGAGTCTCTAGCTTGACTCTTTGTACCTTTCTGTCGACTCACGGTGGTTCAAAGATAAAGACATCTTCCCTGATGGGAAAGTCTTCGAAGTAATGCTTTAAGCGATGACCATTAACCTTAAAATTACCTTCTGGTGCCTCGAGTTCGACTGCACCGTAAGGAAATACCTATGATACTATGAATGGTCCGCTCCACCTGATCTTAAACTTGCCAGAGAATTTCTTGAATCGCGAATTGAAAAGCAGCACTTTATCTCCTGTTTTGAATCGTGAGGGCCTCAGCTTAGCATCGTGAATTTTCTTAGTTCGTTCTTTGAAGTTTAACGAACTGTCATATGCCTGATCCCTTAGTTCGGCTAACTCATTCAACTGCATTCGTCTATTTGCTCCAGCTGTAGAAATATCTAAGTTACAGTTCTTCAAAGCCCAGTATGCTTTATATTCCAGCTCTATTGGTAAGTGACATGCCTTGCCATAAACTAGACGATATGGTGTGGTTCCTAATGGTGTTTTATAGGCGGTTCTGAATGCCCACAATGCATCATCTAATTTTTCAGCCCATTTGTACCCATGATTACCAACGGTTCTTTCCAAGATTCTTTTCAAAGCTCGATTTGTTGCCTCAGCTTGCCCATTTGTCTGGGGGTGATAAGCTGTTGATGTTTTGTGAGTGACACCATACTGTTGCAGAACTTTCATGAATTGAACGTTGCAAAAGTGTGTACCACGATCACTAATTATTGCTTTTGGAGTTCCAAATCGACTAAATAGCTTTTTGAGAAATTTGGTTACCACTTTGGCATCATTTGTTGGGAGAGCTTGGGCTTCGGCCCACCTGGAGACGTAGTCGACTGCAACCAAGATGTATTCTTTACCGTTAGATTTAGGGAATGGTCCCATGAAATCTAATCCCCAGATATCGAAGATTTCCACGGCCTGGATGTTTGTGAGTGGCATTTCATTCCGGGCTATTATATTGCCTTGTCTTTGGCACATATCGCAGCGTCTCACCAGATCGTATGCATCTCGAAATATGGTTGGCCAGAAAAAGCCGGCATCATACACTTTTCTTGCGGTCATGTTGGTACCGTGATGTCCTCCAGTAGGTCCATGGTGGCTTTGGTGTAAGATGTGTTCTGCCTCTTTCCCATCAACGCATCTTCTAATGATCTGATTAGGGCAAACCTTAAAGAGGAAAGGGTTGTCCCAATAGTAATTTTTTATATCGCGGAAGAATTTTTGTCTTCGAGAGGTTGGCATCCCTTTAGGTACAATTTTTCCCACCAAATAATTGGCATGGTCAGCATACCAGGGATCATTGGTAGATCGTGACCCTTGATGGTATCTACCAATATGCATGAGTTGTTCTTCTGGAAACTGGTCTTGAATGTCTTTTTCGTGCAACTTATCCATTGAAGGATTCTCTAATCGGATGAGATGGTCCGCCGCGACGTTTTCTGCTCCTTTTTTGTCTTTGATCTCGATGTCGAATTCTTGAAGGAGTAAAATCCATCGTAGAAGGCGAGGTTTAGCATCTTGCTTCTTAAAAAGATATTTCAGAGCTGAGTGATCTGTATAGACAATAGTTTTGGACAAGATTAGATAAGAACGAAATTTATCAAAAGCAAATACTACCGCTAGCAGCTCTTTTTCTGTAGTTGTATAATTTTCTTGGGCGTCAGTGAGCGTTTTGCTGGCGTAGTATATTGGTTGAAACTGTTTCTCCTTCCGCTGTCCCAGAACTGCTCCGACTGCGAAATCACTGGCATCGCACATGATTTCAAATGGGAGACTCCAGTCTGGAGCAACCATGATCGGTGCATGGATAAGCAGATCTTTCAGATGATCGAAGACCTTGAGACATTCGTCTGTAAAGACAAACGGAGTATCTTTTTCGAGGAGATGAGTCATAGGTCGGGATATCTTAGAGAAATCTTTGATAAAGCGACGGTAGAACCCGGCGTGTCCTAGAAAACTGCGGATGGCTTTAACAGAGGTGGGTGGTGGAAGTTTTGAGATGGTCTCGACTTTTGCTTTGTCAACTTCAATTCCAGCTTTGGATATACGGTGTCCTAAAACTATGCCTTCTTTTACCATTAAATGGCATTTTTCCCAATTCAGAACTAGGTTCGATTCTTCACATCGGGTGAGCATCTTGTTCAAGTTAGAAAGACAAGTGGTGAACGAATCTCCGAAAACCGAAAAATCATCCATGAACACTTCCATGCATTGTTCAATCATGTCATGGAAGATTGCTACCATGCATCTTTGAAATGTCGCCGGTGCATTGCATAAGCCAAATGGCATACGTCGGTAGGCAAAGGTTCCGTATGGACAAGTGAACGTTGTCTTTTCTTGGTCCTTTGGATCGAGAGGTATCTGAAAATAGCCGGAGAAACCGTCGAGGAAGCAATAGAATTCGTTTCCTGACAATCTTTCAAGCATCTGATCAATGAACGGTAGAGGGAAGTGATCTTTGCGTGTAGCTTCATTTAGTTTCCGATAGTCGATACATACCCTCCAACCGGTGACGGTTCGTGTCGGAATCAACTCGTTGTCTTCGTTAGCGATGACCGTCATGCCTCCTTTCTTTGGGACGACTTGAAGTGGACTGACCCATGGGGAATCAGAAATAGGGTAAATTAGACCAGCATCCAAGAGTTTGATAACCTCCTTTTTCACCACGTCTTGAATCTTTGGGTTAACTCTCCTTTGCCTTTGAATGGAAGGCTTGAAGTCATTTTCCATTAAGATCTTGTGAGTGCAGTAATTTGGGCTGATCCCTTGTATGTCAGAGATTTTCCATGCAATCGCTTTCTTATGTGACTTTGGAACCTTAATGAGTAGTGCTTTCTCTTCAGGCTTCAGATCTTTGGATATGATAACTGGTAAGTGCGAAGTTCCTTCGAGAAAAGCATATTCAAGGTGTGAGGGGAGTTCCTTTAGCTCTAATTCGGGTGGTTCTTCAGTGGAAGGCTTCATCCTGGCAATCTCGTCTCTCTTAAGCTCATCGTATGTTGTCTGATAATCTGACTCAACTGCAGGTGCCTCTGGAATGTCGGCTGATGCTATTTCAACCCATTCTGTATTGTTGTACAGCTCATCTTTTCTCAGCTCATATTTTACTTGGGAGGATTGAGAGAGTGTATTATCTTCAATGATTATTTCTTTGTTGTCCTTTGTGAGTGCAAATCTCTGAAACTGAGCTGAAGAAGATGTGGTAAAAGTAATCTCTGGTTTCAAGTTTTCACAACTTTCAGAAAGTTGCGGATCGGATGGTTTAAGCATTGACTCCATTTCTTTGAGAGTCTTCAGAATTTCTTCTTTTGAGAGAGATGAATCAGGAACTTCAGAAGTAGGGCTTCTTCTCAAGAGAGTGACCGGAGTGCCTTGTCCAAGTGGTACAGCAGTGATAAATTTGTTGGACTGTAAGTTGGAATTCTTTAAAGGTAATAGCACTTCCTTTGATGCAATGGATGGATCCGAGATAGCTGAGCATAGACCCGCACCTTCTTCACAGATTTTCCTCGTTGTGATGACAGTGTTTGGAAGGGGATTAATGCTGCTTACTGCGAGGATTTCTTCCAAGTGTTCTTCAATTATTTCCTGCATAGAATCTACAAGACCAAGGTCTTCTCCCATAGGAAGTTTCATTAGTTTATCGACATTGAAGGTGACTTCCTCAGTTCCCACTCTAAGTTTTAAAGATTTTTCATTTACGTCAATGACGGCCTTGGCAGTATTTAGGAAAGGTCTACCAAGGATGAGTGGTACCTGAGTGTCTTCCTCAATATCCATAACAACAAAATCAACAGGAAAGACGAATTTATCAACACGTACCATAATATCTTCAGCAATTCCTCGAGGGAGTTTAACTGATCTATCAGCTAATTGGATGGTCATTCGGGTTGGTAAAAGTTCGCTTAATCCTAGTTTCCTATAAAGCAAGTATGGCATAAGGTTTACACTAGCTCCTAAGTCAGCTAAGGCGTTACTTATTTGAACATCCTGAAGGTAACAAGGGATAGTGAAACGGCCAGTGTCTCCTAGCTTTGGGGGCAGTCCTTGTTGCATAATTAAAGAACATTCTGCGTCTAAGGGCAAGTTAACTATTTGTCTGAGTTTCTCTTTGTTGGATATGAGTTCTTTAAAGAATTTGGCACAACTAGGCATTTCAACTAAAGCATCTAATAATCGAACGTTTAAGTGTAAGCTTTTGAACATCTCTAGATAAATTCCAAACTGGGCTTCTTGTTTTTCTTTCTTAAGCCTACCAGGGAAAGGTATACGTGTTGGTTTAACTACTTCTGGGGCTTTGGAGGATTCTGGTTCAGGAGAGGTGACAGGAGTGTCAACAGGTACTGAATCAGTGGGTAGAGAAGAACTAGAAGGCTCGTCTGAAGGAATATCTTTTGATTTCTCATTCTTAGTCTCTTTTCCGCCTCTAGTGACAACAAGGATATCATCATAATCATAAAATGAATGATGAATAGCTTTGCTAATCGCTTCTTCTCTTTGCTTCTCCTCAACTTTTAAAAACAATCTTTTAACATTATCCTCCATGTTTTTAATTAAATCGTTTGAAATTCTGAGCAAATAATCAATTTGGTTTTGAAAATCAACAATTTGTTTGTTTTTATTATTTTTCTCAACCATGAAGTTATTGAAAATCGTATTGTTTAGACGAGAAGACAATTGAGAGGAAGTAGAGGGTGTAGAGGGAACTAACAAATGAGAGATAGGTTGTTTGGATAACCACTGAGTGAAAGATTTTGAATGAATGATTTGATCAGTGGCTCCTGATGTGGCGAGAACATCTTCCTTGGGCTTCGAGTGTGAGAAGAGCAGTTGAGGTTGCTTCCTAGATTTGGAAGAGTCTTGCATATCCTTAACAACTTTAGAGATGGATTCGAGTTGAGCTTTTAAAGTGTCGAACGCTTGAGCAGAAGTGTCTTTGTCTTCCGAGGTTGATTCATCAAACTCCAAGTCATGTTGGTGCATCGTTATCGTCTCAATCAACTTCCAGGCTTCTTCTGAAGTATGTAGCATGAAATTTCCGGATGAAGCAGCATCGAGGGTTTGTTGGTGATGAGGATTCAGACTGTTGTAGAATGTGCAGACCAGATTCGTTTCAGCCAACTGATGATTCGGACATCTTCCAAGTAGATTCTTAAAGCGTTCCCAAGCTGAGCTTAATGATTCAGTAGTTCCGTGACGAAAGTTAATGATTTCATTTTTGAGCTTGGTTTGTAAGGACGGAGGGAAAAACTTAGCCAAGAACTTAGTAGCCATCTCCTCCCATGTATGAATCGAATTGGGTTCGAGTTCATAAAACCATGTCTGAGCTCGGAAAGCTAAAGAATAAGGAAACAGGTGAAGTCGGGTGACTTTGACACTGGATCCGGTTTGTTCGAAAGAGTCGGAAAGGTTGATGAATTTGTTAAGATGGGCGTTTGGATTTTCAACCGAAAGACCATGAAACTGACACTGAGATTTAAGTAATTTAATGAAGTGTGGCTTGATTTCAATGGTTTCGTCGGTTGGTGATACGATTGGTCCTCCTCGTCCCTCTAGCAGTGGTTGGGTTGATGAGGCGAGAGTGATACGATTCGCCATAACTTGTTTTAAGAAGAAAATAGGGTTTTGGAAAGGATAGGTTTAACTAATGCCGGGAAATTAAAAACTAACTAACCTAGGGATAAAAACTGTAACTTCCGGATGATATTGATCTTCCGTAAGGATCGCTAAATAACTAAGATAACAAAATTCCTAAAATCGGTCGTTGTAGTCCCCGGCAGCGGCGCCAAAAACTTGTCGTGCCTCTATCGGTCGGACGGATTTGATTCTGGTCATTGATCCAACAGCAATAGAAGCGGCGAACAGTGAGTTTTAAATTTGTAGAGCAGGGGAATCCTAAGCTGTATACTACTGACAGACCTAAAAGGGCAGCAAGTGGTATGTATGACTCAGGTGTCGTTCTTCAAACTACAACGGGCATGGGAGTCTAGGAAGTTTTATTATCTTTGGAGATTCATCTAGGGTTTTTTTAAAAGCTTTTGGATGGGTTTGGTTTTTTTTTTATAACTAAATACTAATTAAATAGAGAAAACAGAACTAAAGAGGTTTGTACGGAGACTCGGTCAACAGAGGATAAGCGAGTGTTTACTATGATTTCGTTAAATGTTATTTGATGAATAGTCAAGGGTAAGGCTACTAGATGTGATGACTAATCCGGAGAGGATAGAAACATAATTAATGCAAAGTATTGTACCTACGACCGTTCCGCGGCTTCCATACGTTTGTACTCCACCAATGGGTGTTTCCAGCACTATACCGAGTAATAGGGCGTTTTACGGTTTTTCCGTTACATTAATTAGGGTTCCACATTACTCCCGCAGATTTCCTATATCCTAATGAGCTACAACTACGATCCTATTAAATATCTAACGTAGAGTTGTCCGCAATCAGATAAATAACATGTCACGTGGATAGCAGTTATAGAAGTCAAATACATCGGAAGTTCTCCCAAGTGTACAGACCAATTTAACCGACGACTATCCTCGAATCCTGGTCCCCAGTCACAGTCATCAGAGACGTCTGTATCGTAGCGTGAATTGTTGATTGAACAAGAACACGAACGGGGGTAATCCCGCGGACCAAGTTGAGATAATCGGGCTAACGGTCAGTTAAATTGTTCAGCATTACAGATATAAATCATCACAACTATTCCATGCATGTTAATCTACTGTGTAAACCAATATTCTGTATTTGAAAACCTAATTATACAGTTACTGATATGAACCAAGGGGATAACTCTAGCATGCATCATTCCTAAGGCAACAATCAAACAAGAACATGCGATAGGGTAACACATAACAGAACACCGTAATCCTAGCATAGCAGATAACCAATAATTAGATCATAGATATCCCGAAAGTTCTCTCAAAGATATATAACAGATAAACATGAATCTAACCTATCTCTAATCCTACGCTCCGTGTCTCTTATGATTTGTTTCAACCTAGAGAACACAGCCATACCAAGTTCATTGATCATCAAGTATAGAATAGGTAGAGAACGTACCACTAGTAATTGGCCAAGTTCTAGCAGGAAGCTTCTAACCACAGCATAGGTTGGATAGATAAACATTCGAGATTCAGTTTACGAGTTCATACACAGTTTAAAATAACACGGGCAGAGTAACAGCATGGCATAAACATTTTGACTATTCTAACATAACTACATCATAGTAAACACAAATAAAATGTCTAGCCTAACATTATATATCTAGCATACAATCCTAAACAAGCATAAACAAAGCAACACATGTTTAAAACTGGAAAGTAAGAGATATATAAATAGAACCTGATACGAATTTATTACAGACAGATCTTCGCAAATACAATGTCTTGGAGTGCCTTCGTACAAAAGCTAAAAGCTACCTCTACCTAACTATCTCTCTAACTAGCTCAATTCTAGAGAGAGAAAATCCTCTAGAGAGAGAAACTAGAGAGAGAGTGATGTGTGTGAGAGAGAAAGTGTAAGGAAGAAATGAAATGAGAAAAAATGGTATGAATGAGGTGTTGGGGATGTCCACTATTTATAGGCAAACCACCAAATCGCACGTACAACTCACGAAGCAGCACGTACAAGCAAACGGAGCACGATATGGGGTAGGGGGGCCGTATACGGCCTTGTAGGGGCCGTATACGGTGTAGTATAGGCCGTATACGGTCTTATATGGGCCGTATACGGTGCCTGAGGCCGTATACGGTCTCCGTCTGATTTCGTTCGTTGCTTAAAACGTCCGTAACTCCTTCGTTATGCGTCCGTTTGACTTGATTCTTTCGCCTGTGGTTTCGTAATTCCGTTACGCTTCTAATGATGCCAATCTCACAGAAATTGGATATGTAGAGCTTAGGCGTAGCCGAAATGACTTTTAATGGCTCTGAAAGCGTAGTGGTTTCTCCGTCCTTTGGCCGTTTCACTTGATTCCAGATTTTTCCGTCTCGATTTTACCTGTACAACAGATTGTAGAAGTTAGGAGGTGTGCCTTGACAGGAAAATGAGGTCGGAGGAAGCTGCCTATATTAAAATGCTGTGTTTTGTGCATTTTTAGAGTGTTTTCAGTGATTTTTATCACAACGTCTACTTTTGAACCACTTTAGTGTATTTTAGTAAATAATCAATGTTTTGGAATGTTTTCACTAAAGAAAGGTTCGAAATGTGAGGAATAAAGCTTCTAAAAACATGACTTTTTACGTCACATCAAACTTAGAAAAGCTGTATAAATTCAGCTTGTTCCTCAATTGCTGGTGAAATAGGAGCTTGCGGGGGTTGTGAACCATGTGAAGTTCCAGATGTATAAACTGAAGAGTAATCCCTAGTGGAATTCGAAGGTGAATTGGTATCTGACACAAAAGCCATTCCACCATAAGACTTCCCAGAGCTAACCTTTCCACCATAAAGAGACGGGTCTTTAACAAAACCACCCAACTTACATTCCTTCTTCTTTAACTCCATCGCATGAGCTTGGAGTATGCCAATCAGATCATCTAACTTTATCGTGTCCAACTCTTGATTCTTCTTTAAGAATTGAACCTTGATTTCCCAAGCTTTTGGTAATGCATCCAAAAGCTTCTTATTAATCTCACTTTCAGTAAAGGTATATCTACCCTCAGTCAACTCACTAACCAACTGTGAGTATCTAGTGAACAACCCGGATGCAGTCTCATTTGGAAGAATATCAAAAAGGTCATATTGCTTCTTGATTAATTCCAATATGGCTTACTTATACTTCTCATTACCACCGCATCGGGTTTCAATAGCCTTCCAAAGATCGTAGGTTATTTCGTGATGCTTGAATATCCGTAAGACATCGTGATGCTTGAATATCCGTAAGACAGCTTTTTGTTCAGTATCATACTCCTTACGTTCTTCTGGAGTCATTGCCTTATAGGTCTTGGCTGGAGGGATCCCTCTGTAATTACCCTCAGCAACGGGCTTCTCATATCTTTCCAAAAGAGGGCCCCATAGTTCAGGGCAATGAAAGTCTACATATTGCTCAAATCTTGACCTCCAGTAAGCATAGTCCATGTCTGCTGAAAACATTGGAGGTTTACTACTATTACCCACATCATTATTTTGTCTGAGCATATCTCTAATGTTTTGGAGACTTTCCTTATCAGAAGCCATTAAAAGATACCTGAAAAATAAGCTAAAACACAAAAATGAAAATCTGATTAGTAATAAAAGGTGACACTTGATGAGTGTCGCAGAGAAGTAGCGACACTAGGTTGAGTGTCGCAAGGTCAAATAAAGTCAAATTCAAGTGACGCTTGAAAGTGAAGCACAATAGAAACTTGGCGACACTAGAGGTTAGTGTCGCTGTTTTAATTAAATGTCGCACTCAAGTGTCACACTTGAGTGACGCAGGAGAGTGCCGTAGAGAATCTAAGTGAAAACTGATCAAGTGTCGCTGGAACCCTAATTCCAAACTGATCAAGTGTCGCTGGAAGTGTCGCAACGAGTGTCGCAGAAACGGCTGATGAACCCCAAAAACCCTAAAAAATGAATTTTTGTAACCCTAACAAAAATTCTTCGATCCCAAACGAATGAAACCTGTAAATATCTAACTTTAACACCTGATTTGCACCAAATCAATCCAAATATCGCGAGTTTTCTTGATTTTCTTCACGAATCTAACCGAAATAAATCAAATAGATCAAAACGTTAATCAAATCACCAAAGGCTCTGATACCAGTTGATAGTCCCTTAACCTTGGATCTAGAATGATTAACAATATTAATTGCTTGGCGAAATTAAGCAATCACACGGATAACAAGTAATCACAAACCGAAAACTAATAATCGAATCAAAGAAACTTGTTATTGATCAAACGGAACGTATAAGAATGTTTACGGAGTTGCTTTTTCGACAAATGGTGCAAGGGTTTCGTCAACCCTTGCTTAGAACCCGTATGGTTCTATTTATACTCAAACTAACCGACTTAGCGACACTTAACCAAGTGTCGCAAACATTGGCCATGCGACACTGACTTAAGTGTCGCATACAATTCTAAACTCATTCTTGGCGACCCTTAACAAGTGTCGCCCAAAACTAATACTCAAGTGTCGCTAATAATACATTTTTCATATATTCCAAATAACGACACATACAACTCGATAGACCAACTGACTGACACACTAAATGTACCAACAAAATCTTTTAATTCCTGATTTATGATATGTTGTACAAACCTTGGATACATTAAAAATTTTCTATCACCATTATCCAGGTTAGACAACATACCACTGAAAATTAATTTAGAAAAATTAAACTGCCTAGCATTAGCTAAGCAGATTATTGATGATAAACGCCAAAATATACTAGATTATAGTACTAATTACCCCTTTGTTAGATAGGTTTCTAATGCATTTTGTATGAACAAGATACTTATTTCGTTCATATTTGCATTTAGGAGTTTAATTGGAGCTTGGATCGAAAAGAAACAGAAAACGAGCTAATTTTGAAGAAAAGTTGCTAAAACAATGGACAAGAGAAGATTGAATCGGAAAGAGAACGAAAGATGAGCCGAAAATGGAAGAAAAGTGTAAATGTTGAGTTTTCGGCTATGCATTAGTATTTTGGCCATAACTTCCTCATACGAACTCCGATTGGGTTGATTCAAGTTGGAGAATTTAGATAACACATAGGGCTACAACATATCAAAAATCCAGATCATTTGGATTTTGGGAAGGTCGTGCCGCAACCATAACAAGTCGCGCATCTATTCAATGTCAGTCGCGCCGCGACCGTACATGGTCGCGACGCGATCCTATGTCGGCCAGAGGGTTTAAAACCGATTTTTCATCATTTGAAACCCTAACTTGCTCACAACTTCACCAATACGAACAGAGGCAACCAGAGGGGTTTTTCTCCCACTTCGGGAGCGTTTCGATGGCAATTCGGAGGCGGAAAAAGTCTAGGATCAATTCCTATTGATTCTTCTTCATTCGTTTTATGATTCGGTTTGCTTTTCTTGTTCCGATTTCAGTTCAAACATGGTCTATGTGTTTCGTTGGAATCATGAATCTGATTTTGTATAATTGAATCATGGATTAGACTTATTGTTAATTGTTTAGTTTAATAATCTTTGATTATGAATGTTTGAAAGTTATAATTGTGTTTTGAATCAATTGACTGATTAAAGATTGTTACGTTGTCTGTAGAACCTTGTTTATTGGTGATAATTAATTGCTACGTAACGTGGTCAATATGATTATTGAGATTGAGTTCCTTTGATACTATTGATTATTGATGATTATGAATTTTGGTTTATGATCATTGCTAAATATATTGAGTTTGATAGGATAAGAGCATAGTAATTAATTAATCTAAAATGAATGAGCTAATAAGAGATTATTAGTAGGTATTGTTGAGTCATACCGCGAAGATTAATCGTAACAAGTCGTGAATACTTAATGCACAATCTAGGGAAAAGCACGCAATAGAGCAACATTCTTGCGACGTCAGATTGATCTTTAATGTGGGACTCTAGATTGTAGATATTAGTTAACCAGAACCGGAGACTAATATACATTTAACTTGGATTCTTTGATTAGTATCTACGTTGATATAAAAGAAATCACAATCAGACAATCAAAACACAATGAACTGGATAATATGAATCTGAGGGTGAAGACTCTAAGCAATTACATGTCTATCTCCAATTGTTTATCTTTGACTCTTTACCTTGTTTTATGTTGTTGGTTTGGTTAATTAGTTCATATTGAACGTTCGTACGGAACTAAAATGTAAACCCTATTTTACTGCTTTATTAATAATTCCAATTTAACTGAATAAAATCGTTCCTGTGTTCGACCTGGACTTACCATAGCTATACTATTCCGATCGGGTATTCTTGCCTGGTTGTGTGATAGTAGTGATTGGTATATCCTGTACTTTATAAATAATAAAACTAGACGCTTTCACACGCATCAATTGCAGATACAATATTGCTGCTAAACTGATCCCAAGAAGTTTTCTTTTGGCTTAAACAGTGTAATAGGGTATGTATTAAAAACTTCCATTGAGGGGAAAATAAAGTTTTGAAAAAGGTTAATTTATCTAACCCCTCATACCCTAGCAGAGGTAATACATGATAAATTTCGGAAGCAAGAAGGCATTCTATCCATCTTGATCTTGAAAACGAAGATGAGTGCGTATGGTTGCCTCTGTAACCCTGATGGCTTTATCATCCACCTTTGCCATAATTGTAGTAACCCCATCTACTTCTTCTTTCTGAGCCAAAGTCCAGAAATAGTTGATATGCTTGTAGTAGATAATGGGGTTAATTGTAAGAGCGAAATGAATGTTGCTAGCTTTTAGAAAATCGATAATCTCATGAAATCCTGTAGCGTCTTTACATTTCTTAACATATGCAAGCATATTGTGGTTTTTTGTAGTTGGCAACTATCACACCCCGTCTAAAGTGGAAACAACAGGAACAACGATAGGATCACAACACATCAATATATAGAACTCTAAATGCAATTAAAGATCAATGTGTTGTAATTTCATCAACACGAATAGTGGTTCGTGCCAAGCATACATTCCAACAATGAATCGAAGTCTTACAAATAATCAATAAAGGTGTTCAACATAGTTAAGGCAAAACATGCATTTCCAAACAACCAAAATGCTAAACCAAATGTTTCATGTATCTTGAAGTGACACTTAATGCAACGTAAATGGTCCACTAAGTTTTCTTGTCCTCAGCCTTAGTTCCACTAGTGCTACCTGAAAAGATATGCTCAAAAACGTCAACAAATATGTTGGTGAGTTTCGTAGGTTTGAAACAAGACACCAGAAAATAAACGTTTTGCTGTGATAGTAATAATTTAGGATAATGCATATAGAAAAGGTGCACATAGTGTAATAACATAATCCCAACTGAACCACAACAACTGTCATCACCCCACGAAGGAGTATGACCCAAATCCGCATCGCAAACACAAAATGGCATTAGCTACTCCAACAAAGAAATTTAATGCAAACACCAAAAGTAAGCATTAACCAATAAACCGTAATGCAAACACCAAAAGTAAGTATTAACCAATAAACCTTAATGCAAACAACAAAAGTAAGCATTAACCGATAAACCCTAATGCAAACACCAAAAGTAAGCATTAGCCAATAAAAGCTCAATCACATAGTGTCACACAATTCCGCATATATCCAAAAATAAAATACACAAGTTCACAGCATGAAAAACCATTTATAAAACACGAGCATACTTTTCCCCCAATTTGAAAATATATAATTGAAAACGGGGCCACGAAAACTCACCTTAAATATCAAAGTAAGTATCGCCCTTAAATGAATCCACCAAACAATCGCAATCTACAAGTGAATGTATAACATGTAGGTTACAACCGAGACATATCTATGTCCTTCCATTGTATCCCAAGTCCAAATCACTTCTACTAAGTTTTTTCACATCCCAAACCTCAAAATCAACCCTATTGTGAAATTCAGATTCTGTCCAGAATTTTTGTACCATTTTACCGATTTTTAAACATGACTTAATGAAATCATTTGACTCTACAATTTTAAACAGTGACACTTCAATATTTTTAGAATAACCTGTAATTTTTCCAAGATTAGTTTTAATATTTAACTATTTTTAAAAATTCACTAAAACAATCTGCTCAGAAATAACAACGACCTCCACGTACCAAAAGGTCACAATTTATTAAAACTAATTTAAACTTACAATGATTATAATATTTTTACAGAAAATAGTTAACACTTTAAAAATACCTCAATAAAAATTTCAAGACTCAATTATTAGTTTAACCTACGTTTAAAAAATTGACAAGTCAACCGAAATCATGAACCGAAAAACTCAGAAATGACACTCAATCTTGTAAAATAGTTTTGACTGACTTATACTCAACATTTAGCCATGAAACCAACTCCATTTGAACGTAGACTCAAAATACATAAGTTTAGAATCCTGTTTCATCAAAAATCTTCGTGAAATGACCAAGTTACAAGCTTCCCAAACCGAAACTAAAATCTGGTCAGATTAGGGTTTATGAGAAATCAACCCTAAATATTTGTATAAACAAACCAAAATGCCAATACAATCATATATTTCAATCCTAATCATTTACTTACTGATTTTACACATATCTTAATGATTTTATTCACTAGGAATACAATGGATCGAACCGAAAGGGAATGATAACAACGAAACAATCGAAATAACGTATTAATGAATGAAATTGGATAGGAATAATACCAACTATCGAATGATCGCACAAAAAACTTCCTTAGAATCTGTAAATAACGAGGTTACAATCCTTAGAATTCGTTTTTAAGAATAGAATAAACGTATAGAAGAATTATAGAATCAAAAGCTTACCAAAGTTTCTGAAAATTCGTCACCCACCGCAGCAGTTTACGAAATAATTTTTATAAAATAATATAGGGCGTGTCAGAGGCCGAAACTTCAAGAATTTATGTAAAACATCGAGATCTACAACTTTGTAGTTTTGACTGAAGCCTGAAAATGAACATAAATGGGTCAAATCAGCCTCTGTTCGTGACTGAAATTTTGAGACAGAATCTGAGATCATCAGGTTTACCATATTTCGGTTGATATGATGAATCAAGGGGTTAAAACCCTTGAGAATAGAGTATAATGATGACAAAAGCGATTGATATGGCTGGAAGAAATAAAAACGTTTAGGGTTTGTTTTAGGGTAGCATTTATACGATTTTGGGCTTGGGCTTGGGCTTGAGACGTATTCCAACCAGAGGTTGGCTTTGTCCAGATGGATGTTGGGCTTAAAATTCTTCAAACGATCTGAATTTTGGATATGTTATATCCCTATGTGTTCCGGTCATCTGGGCTTTTGAATCAACTCAATCCGAGGTCGGATGAGAGAGTTATGGCCCGAGCGGTGCAGCCTCGCAATTAACTTCGAATTATTTTATTATCCGTTTACGTTTTGCTTCATATCTTCTTCGTTACACGTCGGATTGCGATGATTCTTTTTGCGTTGGATTCGTTTTTCAAAAACGAAGTCTTTGATGTAAATAAATCCCTAATATGAGTCTTTTCACAAAAATGTGTTTTTACGATTTGAACTACGATAACGGTTTTGTGACGGTTGTCACAATATCCCCCCGTTTAGGGAATTTCGTCCCGAAATTCTATCAAAATTATTACTAAAAATGTTATTATGGATTAGACATCGGTTTTTAGTTTCTTATGATCCTCTCGTTCCCAAGTGATTTCGAATTCTCGCCTAACGTTATATCGTATCCTTACCGGTTATATGACAAAGTGTTGTTTTAAGTTCCATCTCGATTTTTATTCCACTACACATTACTATGTTTCATTTTGTGTGACACCATAAGAGACTCATCACTTGATTATGTATCGCGAACTCCGTTTGCTCCATCCATCCCTTCGATTGATAAGTTAACAAACCTATTTGCTAAACCTATAATACGAATTCGTTCGGTTCGTTAAGAAAGTAAAATAAGTTGGTGTTTGCAAGTGTTTTCTCAACATCTAAAAGACTCTTCCTTAATTCCAACTCCCATGGATACCACAGAGATAACGTTTGGACCGAGAGGCATAACTATATCGAGTCCCAAACGTCGTCTTTGGTATAACTTCTTTGTGATACCTCAACTGAATTTATAGTTTGTTTGATGGTCGATTTTTCTATACACCTATGCGAACCTTGAAGTTGATTTAACAAGTCATCGTTTCTAGAGATAGGACATCAGTTCTACGTCGTGCACGTTTTGAAAATTTTAACAACTAATGGTTTTCACCGAAATAGGTTTCCTACATATCGAGGGGTAGGTATTTCAACTCTATTTTTTGAAAAGTCTCAGGGAATATTCGTTAACCATCCGAATATCATCAAATTTTAGTTTATCGGTTTTTCGCTCACCTTGAAAATTTATATTTGTTTCACCTAAAAGTTTAAGGATGAAAAGTTGTTCTGTTAGTTAGGAATAGTAAGGGGTTCTTACCAAAATGTAATATGGTGTTACAAGTGACGTTAGTAATGCATAAAATGTACCTCCCATACCCGTTGTGTGGTTAATTCCCATGGTTTTGTGCTAGACTTTAATTTATCATAGTTTATTTGTGTTGTGTAGCATCCCATACTTCTGGCTCACACATACAAGACTTGTAGCTGAATTATAGGCGCTAAGGAATAGGCAATATTAAGGAATGGTCATGACCAACTAAGTGAAAAATATTTATCCTTTATACAAGCATACAGTTGTTTGATTCTACAGAGTTTGCATGAGGTTCTCACATTGAGAGTTGCGTTTAACGCGAAACAATTACCGTTGGGTTCAATTTGACGTATTGAAATTTAGATTATGCAAAAATGAGTCTCAATCATTTAAACTTCTATAGTGTTCTCAATGTGTCCTACGTATATTGTATATTAAATTTTTGATCTCTTTACGGTTTTAAGGGAGTTTGTTGATTGTTAAATCTTTTGTGTTTTAGATGTTGATTCCATTTTATTTTATTTTTTTGTAGATGAGAGTATCGATATGTATGCAATGGTCGTGTCGCCAAGGAGGATCAATCCACAATATCACCAAGGAAGGAAAGTTCATACGTACAAGAGCATTTCCTTGTGAGGTTATAAGAGTTTGCTTCTATAAGGAGTAAATAAGTGTGCACTTAGATTTTATCCTAAAATCTTAAGGGGCTTGGATTAGGGCTAATCTCATAGTGTATGTTCTCTCGCATCGAATTCCCATTATTTAAGGACTAGAAAATATACGCGTTATGCAGCGGTAAACAAAAGAGAAAAGAAATGTATGTGGCGATCGATATTAATAATTTTCCATAATGTGAATGAATGGATGATAATAGTTGTTGTTAGTGGTCATCAATACTGTTATGTGACGGCTTAGAGTTCAAAAATTGTTTAAATTAATTATGAGAAATCTCCATATACCAACGTAAGGTGAAGTAACTATTTGGTCATCCGCTTAAATCTCAGAGTCAAGTGTTTCCAAACTTGTTGAATGAATAACTACCCAATTTCAATCCTATATTGGTCGAAGCTTTCTAAATGTTTATTAGTGAGAAGAGTAATGTAGTAAATGTCGGTTAATATAGTGAAGGTAGTTGGGTCTTTTCGCATCTTGAAGCTTATGAGGCTGAAAAGAAAAAGGGTAAATCAATTATAAGAGAGTATAGATGGGGAAGAATCTTAGAGATGGGTGAAGCAGGTTAGCGCCAAACCACATTTTTCGTTGCGTTTACTGGTTCCTCCATGTCGTTTTGTTTTATTTCTAGCAATCTTTCAACCAAGTTTATCCCCCCGTTTAGGCTCGTGAGGTATGTTTCGGAAATTGTCATAACTATTGGTGAAGGAAGTGTATTGTTTAGCTCAACCTTTAGTGATGTTTTGATGTCAAAATATAATTAGAGTTTGGTTCCGTTTGAAGGCATAATTGGTTCTTTGGTTTGAAGTAGTCTTCTTTTGTGTATCGATTTAATAATGCTAATAACATGGTCACGCAATACAGTGTAACGGTGAATCGAACGAAAGAACATCAATCGGAGATATTATTTGTTCCGTATTTGTATTTAAGGCCAATGCCTTATGTGAATTATTCTATTGATTTCCCATCGGTCTATTTGTCTCGTGTATATCTTGATCTTCACTTTTTAATTGGGCCTAATTAGGGTTCCCAGATTATTGGGTTGCACATTTTTGAGACAATAGTTAAGATCCACCATCTCATTTCGTATGGATTAGTAGAGTACCATTCCCATGTTAGTACACAATATGACATAGGATACGTGAATTCATTTTAACGTGTCAACCAAACGATTTCCTCATGATTTTCCCTTGTCCATTTCGTCGGTGAATTCATTATGTTTTCGGTGATTATGAAAGCTCGTTGGTTTCGTGTTTTATTTTGACTTGGGGGAAACAAAAGTTATCCGTGACTAAGTTCGTGAAATTTCATGATGCAAGGAAGTGGTTTATCATTGGAGTTGGGCGTTTGTCAATCTTGAGTTTAACGTATGTCTCATTATTTGAGCATGTCGAAGAATAGTTATAACCGGGGATTTCTTCAATTTTATAGGAAAATTATGAGTGAATTTTCTTTTGAGAGTTTATCCAGTGGTATGTCATATAGAGGTGAAATACATTATAAAGTTTGTACCACTAAATTTTAGTTGTAAAACGTTAAAAGCAATGGAGTGTATTATATTATGTTGTTTGATTTATTTTAAATTTTGAATAGTAATAAAATTTATTTATTTATTACTACATTTTATTCTATGCAACAACGTATTCCTAGACATAGAGAGTTTCAAAACGATATAAATTATTATTATTATTATAATATATTTTTTTTGTACCAAAGATCTTAGTAGAAGAATTTCGAGGCATCATATAATAATCTAAATGTTCGCGGATGGTTAGACATTTTAATCGCATAAATAGTAAAGGGTTGTTAAATTTGAGAATTATAACCAAGTTTTTGGATTACCAATACATCAACGAGTGATGTTCATAATAGGAGCCTTAAAAAAAGGTTGATCGACTGAGTTGCAATAATTTCATTGGTAGAAAATATAATGTAGGTACGTTTTAGTTTGACTTAAATCCTTACGGAAGTTGTAGTCAATTAGTTTAGAAATCGAGATTAGAATACATGTTAAGAATGGTCTTATTCAGTTGCAGCACAAGGCATTGGAGCCTTTACCATATAGAGGTGAAGTTGCCAAGCCATATAGAGAATTGAATGTGTGCCCACGGTTATCAAGATCTTGGGCTAGCTTGCAAAAAGGGATTAGAAAATTTCATTGTGAGAGGTTAAAAGTGGTCAAGTGAGTGAATGCATCACTGACTAACGAGGCAAAGACTATCGTATACTATGTGGTTGTAATTAGAAATTTTTAAGGAAAGTTAAGATATAATTATGCCCAAAGAATTAGAAGGATAGTGAGCTAATTACTTTGGTTCCAGTGAGTATTGATTTATTAGAGTGTTGCATGATTGTTCTTTAGTGAGTTATTATCCACGTTTATTAGTCTCATGGTACAGATTCCATGTCTCAGAATGACGTTTACTTACTACCCGATTTACACTTTTATATTTATCAAGTCTCGCTCCCGTCACGTATAACGATTAGCATTTCGAGTAGAACGTCTTGGCGGCATGTTTACTACGATTTCGAGTACATACAAGTTTAGAATAGATGAGCAGTTTGGATAGTGTCAGATGTATGCACCAAACCAACGACCAAAGATCATGAGTTCGGAACAAATACAGTTGAGATTTTGACGTCGTCACGCGACTTTGAAGGCGACACATTTGACACTCGAATATGGTCATATAAACACATATATATCCTGATACCTTTGCAATTACGTCGGCCGCCATAATTGTTAGGGTATCCTTTCATATATGTACTTATTACCAGATCCTATATCACAATGTTCGACCTTGTTCCTACATATTCATATCTAAAAGTGGCACGAATTTACAAGGAAATGATACTATGATCAATATAGTATCGATAGATGACATTAATGATCATGCGCCGTTTAGCCTACATAACCCTCTCGGGTACGCGGCACGTGGGGAACCACCAACGGAGCATGTCTTGCTCGAGAACCGAATTGTGAATGAGTACACGTCGTTTAATGCACACGTAGTTCCTAGCATAGCATCTATATGAAGGTTCCTAGGTTATAGTCTAGGTCAATCCACCTAATTCTCTATAACCAATGTCTCTGATACCAATCTGTCACACCCCGTCTAAAGCGGAAACAACGGGATATAACAACGATAGGATCACAACACATCAATATATAGAACTCTAAATGCAATTAAAGATCAATGTGTTGTAATTTCATCAACACGTATAGCGGTTCGTGCCAAGCATATATTCCAACAATGAATCGAAGTCTTACAAATAATCAATAAAGGTGTTCAACATAGTTAAGGCAAAACATGCCTTTCCAAACAACCAAAATGCTAAACCAAATGTTTCATGTATCTTGAAGTGACACTTAATGCAATCTAAACGGTCCACTAAGTTTTCTTTACCTCAGCCTTAGTTCCACTAGTGCTACCTGAAAAGATATGCTCAAAAATGTCAACACATATGTTGGTGAGTTTCGTAGGTTTGAAACAAGACACCAGAAAATAAACGTTTTCCTGTGATAGTAATAATTTAAGATAATGCATATAGAAAAGGTGCACATAGTGTAATAACATAATTCCAACTGAACCGCAACAACTGTCATCACCCCACGAAGGAGTATGACCCAAATCCGCATCGCAAACACAAAATGGCAGTAGCTACTCCAACAAAGAAATTTAATGCAAACACCAAAAGTAAGCATTATGTCACACCCCGCCAAACGGTAATTACAAATTACGTAGAGTGGTTTGCGGAAGCTTAGTGACGTGGCGGGGGTGCGAGCAGTAAAAACAACCAACAGATACATACATACTCAGAGCATATGATTATCGCAGAACGAAATAGATTAAGATGCCATTAGTTAAAGTTTTACAAATGATTACCACTTGAGAAGTGATAACAGTAATAGTAGTAGTTGAAATCAGTATTTCATAAAATACATAATATCAAAAGTAGATTTCATAGGTATGACTGCAATAATTGCAGTTATACAGAGGAAATCCAAGTGTCCCAAAAGTAGTGGCATCCTAACAAGTCCAGGGTAGTCCGTCCTGATAATGCATGCAGATCTTACTTACGCTGCTAATTCCCTGAAAAACATAGAGTAAATCGTCAACAAAATTGTTGAGTGAATTCACAAGTTTGTTTGTTATGTAGGAAACACAAGTTAATCATTTAAGAATAACATTTCCAAATAAGTGTTGTTTGTCAAGTAGGAAACACAAGTTATTAACAAATAACATTTCTCAAGTCAGTTGTAGTTGTAATAGGAAACACAAGTTATTAACAAAATAACATTTCCTAAAACAGTTATCAGTAGGAAACACAAGTTAACCTAAATAAAGATTAACATTTCCAAATCAGTGTACGTAGGAAATCCCTTCCTAAACAATAGTTTTGTGGGAATATTTAGACGGTGATCCCTTGAAAGGTGAGCTAAACCTGTCAAGTAAGGTAACCCGATCTAACCCTATAACCAAACCACGACCCTAATCTGTTGTTGTTGTGCCAAGTAGGACATTTAAGTATACGCTCCCAAATTCGTAGGAGGGTCGTCACGGCGATAGTACTATCCGTATACTCAGTGGCTAGAGTCACCTAGCTAATGGTTATAGTCTGTAGCCATAAGGTCTTTTATGCACTACATCGTTCAGCCTAGATCTGTACCAAGATTCGTTGCCTAAATTCCCAAAATAGTTATGAAAAACATTTCATAAAACATAGTTCAAATAGTTGTGTGAAATACCCTTTCACAACCAGTTCAAGTATGAAGTACCCCTTCATAAACAGTTTAAGCAAATACGTACAGTATTTAATCAGTCACAACATGAAATCCAATTTCATCAATAGTTTAAGTAAATACATCAAGTATTCAAACAGTTATCGCATGCAATCATACATACGCTTTCTATGTTTTCCACCCCGAGGTTTTAAAACATTAAAACATTTAAAAGGGGTTTGTGAACTCACGGTGAGTGCTCGGATGTGAATGCTAGCGAGATAAGATAGCGTAGCCCAAACGTAGTCAACCTATACACAATAATGTATTAACTATAAGTACTATATTTTACTTACGTTAATAATTCGTTTGTTTGAAGAAATTATCAATTTCTTAAGTTTGTGTATGTCGTTGATGATTGTTGTTTGAAAATAAATAATATTTTCCCAAGTTATGTTTGTTTGTCGAATCGTCCAAAATGTGTAAGCATATATACATATATACTTATATAGTTGCATATGTATATGTTCTCGCATATATATATTATTGTCCGTTGTCTCGTTCATATATATATATATAGATATATATAAAAGTTTGTCGTTTAAGTTTCCAAATTGTAATCTCGTTTTAGTCCCATCGTACGTCACATTCATTTGTCATAAGTCCGCAATCATAGTTTGTCTCGTTTTATAATGTCGTATGTTTTGTAGTGTGTTAGGCTCGGCCCGATTTGTTGGCCCATTAGCAATAATGTATTTTATTTGTCCAAACCTTGGTCCAAGCCCAAAGTCTCAGCCCAAGAAACGTCCGGCCCAATTCGCGACTAAAGCCCAATCTGCAGCCCAGTAGGTGAATCCGCCGGATTCTATTTGAATCCGCCGGATTCTCGTTAGTGGATAAGGTGTTGCCGGATCTTCGGGTCAAACAGCCGGGTCGGGTCAATATTAAGTGAATCCGCCGGATTTAGTTGAATCCGCCGGATTCTTTTGTGTTCAAAAACGTTCATAAGAAGCTTGGGAATCCGCCGGATTCAGGTGAATCCGCCGGATTCGATCGTGTCTTTTACTCGTTCACAGATGTTTAAACCGTTTACGGGGTGTGCGAGTTTCATAGGGGAATCCGCCGGATTCTACATGAATCCGCCGGATTCATGTCAGTTCCAGGCCCTGTTCGAGCAGGGCAAAACACAATCCGATTTTCTTGGTTCCAAATCGTTTATACATCAACACCAAATGTTTATATCATCATAGTACAATATTATAACAACTTAACAACTCTTTTTAACTAGTTTTCATGTATCGATTTTGTATTTGAAGTTTTGGGTTTTAAAACCATTTTCAAGAATCACTCATCAATCTTTGAGTTTGTGATGTTATGTAGCTAGATTATGATGTATATACAAGTAATATATCAAAATTTAAACAAAGAGATCAAAGATTATAGGTTTTCTTACAAAGATGAAAATGGTGAGAATGATGATGAATGTTTGATGATGATGATGGTGAAGCCACTGAATTTGTTCCACTTCCACTTCCTGATGTTGCTTACTTCTGATCTTGTTACTTTGTTTTGAGAGAAAGAAAATGGAAATAATTGTGTGTGTGTGTTTTTGCCGAATGATCACAGGGAGATGGAGGGAGTATGGGTTTAAAATCAATCGGTCTGCTGCATTATTGTAGGTTGGTGGGATTTTTGTCCCACCAATCTCGAGTACGGGTATAATTATAGCAATATAAAATTTAACATTTTATATTTTTATTTTGTAGATGCTCTCCGGGTTCGTAATATGTTTTCAGAATAATGAGGTTATCATTATTTTTGATAGTTGTACATTTTTGTACATTTTACTGCGCGCAGTTAATTGAGCGCCAATTTTCAGTAAATTTAGGATTTCATATTTTGAAGTAATGTTCTAACTTCTTCCAAATGAACGAGAAACTTTGCATTTTTATGATTCGACGTCGTATGCGCGTTTTAGAATTGTTTCTGTTCGTGTTATAATACGTTTTATGTTAAACGTAAAATTAGACCTTTATATCTATGTGTTATAGATATATAAATACTCGTAATTAATAATTATATTATTAATTATTTTTGTATCACGAAACTTTTGTCATTTATTTGTCAGCTTCGCTCCGATACGTTCGTACGTAATTTATAAATAACTACGTATTATGTAATTCTTTTTGTATTATTGTTTAGGGCTCGCTAGACTGACATCACATCATCGGTTTAGTTTAAAACAAATGTAGGGAATTAGCGTAAGAAATGCATGTATTAAGTATAATTATATACCTAATTTGGAGGAGTGTCACATTCTCCCCCCGTTAGTGAAATCTCGTCCCGAGATTTAAGTCGAGCCGTGAGTCTCGGTCACGCTCTCAAATAGGTTGGGGTATTTCTTTCGCATTTCATCCTCTCGTTCCCAGGTAAATTCTGGGCCATGTTTTGAGTTCCAACGAACTTTAACCAGTTTGATTCGTTTGTGTCGAAGTTTCTGCGTTTTAGAATCCATAACTTCAACCGGTTCCTCCACAAAGTTAAGTTTTGAGTCAATGAAGACTTCGTCAGGAGGAAGAATAAGTGTTTCATCAGAAAGACACTTTTTGAGGTTGCTAACGTGGAAAGTATCGTGTATGCTACTAAGCTCTTGCGGTAGTTTGAGCTTGTAAGCGACGGGACCAACCCTAGCAAGGATTTCAAATGGTCCGATGTATCGTGGGTTCAGCTTTCCTCGTTTGCCAAATCGTGCTACTCCTTTCCAGGGAGATACTTTGAGTAGGACCTTGTCTCCTACTTGAAACTCAAGAGGTTTACGGCGGTTATCAGCGTAACTCTTTTGTCGATCTCGTGCCGCTTTCAGTCGGCTCAATACTTGAATTATTTTGTCAGTGGTTTCCTGGACAAGTTCGGGTCCAGATAGTTGTCTGTCGTCCAACTCTGCCCAACAGAGTGGTGATCGGCACTTGCGTCCATATAACGCCTCAAATGGTGCCATTTGTATACTCGTGTGATAACTATTGTTGTAAGAGAATTCAGCTAGAGGTAAGTGGGTATCCCAGTTACCTCCAAAGTCTATCACACATGCTCGTAACAAGTCTTCGAGCGTCTGTATCGTTCGCTCACTTTGGCCGTCAGTCTGCGGGTGGTAGGCAGTACTCATATCAAGTCGAGTACCCAATGCCTGTTGTAATGTTTGCCAAAAGCGAGAAGTGAATCGCGCATCTCTATCAGAGATGATGGATAGTGGCACACCATGCCGAGAAACAATCTCTTTAATATAGATTTTTGCTAGTTTCTCCATTCCATCCGTTTCCTTAATAGTTAGAAAGTGGGCTGATTTCGTCAATCGATCGACAATCACCCATATGGCATTTGCTCCAGACGTTGTTCTAGGTAACTTCGTAATGAAGTCCATTGTTATTTGCTCCCATTTCCATTTGGGCAACTCAGGCTGTTGCAAAAGCCCAGACGGCTTTTGGTATTCCACCTTTACCTTCGAGCAAGTTAAGCATTTGCTAACGTAGGTGGCAATGTCACGTTTCATTCCAGGCCACCAGTAAAAACCTTTCAAGTCCTGGTACATCTTGTCTGCACCGGGATGTATCGAGTAGTTGGACTTATGTGCCTCGTCCAAAATCAGCTTGCGTAACTCATCTACGCATGGTACCCAAATTCGATTCATAAAGTACAACACTCCGTTGTCCTTTTTCTCGAGTTGTTTTTCCATCCCTTTTAAGGATTCCTCCTTAAGGCGTTCGGAAGTGAAAGCAGTTTCTTGTGCATCCCGAATTTGAGTAATGAGATTCGAGTGGATTGTCAATCCCAAGGCTCGAACTCTTCGAGGTTTGATCCGTTCCTTACGACTCAGGGCATCTGCTACAACGTTAGCCTTACCCGGGTGATACTTTATTTCACAGTCGTAATCGTTAAGTAATTCGACCCAACGTCGTTGTCTCATGTTAAGTTCTTTCTGGTCGAATATATGTTGCAGGCTCTTATGATCAGTGAAGATCGTACACTTTGTACCGTATAGGTAGTGTCTCCAGATCTTCAGTGCAAAAACAACGGCTCCTAATTCCAAATCATGAGTCGTATAGTTTTTCTCATGCACTTTTAGTTGTCGTGATGCATAAGCAATGACCTTTTCGTTTTGCATCAGTACGCAACCCAATCCCTGATGCGAAGCATCACAGTAAACAACAAAGTTATCTACTCCTTCGGGTAGTGATAGTATGGGTGCGCTGCTCAGTTTCTGTTTCAGTAGTTGGAATGCATTCTCTTGTTTCTCATCCCACTCAAATTTCTTGTCTTTTTGAGTTAATGTGGTAAGTGGCTGAGCTATCTTTGAAAAGTTTGCGATGAATCGTCTGTAATAGCCAGCTAGACCAAGAAATTGTCGTACTTCAGTTGGGGTTTTCGGTGCTTCCCAGTTGTTGATTGCCTCAATTTTGGATGGGTCTACATGAATTCCCTTGTCATTTATCACATGACCAAGGAATTGAACCTCTCGAATCCAAAATTCGCACTTAGAGAACTTTGCGTAAAGCTTCTCTCTTTGTAGTAGTTCGAGAACAAGCTTCAGATGTTGCTCGTGATCCTCTTTCGATTGTGAGTATACCAAGATGTCGTCAATAAACACAATGACGAATTTATCCAAATAAGGTTTGCATACTCTGTTCATCAAATCCATGAATACTGCTGGTGCGTTGGTCAGCCCAAAAGGCATGACTAGGAACTCGTAATGACCGTATCGAGTCCTAAACGCAGTTTTCGGTACATCCTCTTCTCGTACCTTAAGTTGATGGTAACCAGATCGTAGGTCAATTTTTGAATAATAACTTGACCCTTGCAATTGATCAAACAGATCATCAATGCGTGGTAACGGGTATCTGTTCTTGATAGTTACCTTGTTCAGTTCTCGATAATCGATGCACATCCGCATAGATCCATCCTTTTTCTTGACAAATAGGACCGGAGCTCCCCAAGGTGAAAAGCTCGGACGGATGAATCCCAAATCTAGAAGTTCCTGCAGTTGTGTGGATAGTTCTTGCATTTCCGAGGGAGCTAGACGATAAGGTGCACGTGCGATAGGTGCGGCTCCTGGCACCAGGTCAATATGAAACTCCACTTGTCGTGGGGGTGGCAATCCCGGCAACTCATCAGGAAATACTCCTGGATAGTCGCGTACGATGGGCACATCGTCTATACGTCGCTCCTCGGTTTTCTTTTCTACAACGTGTGCCAGAAATGCTTGGTACCCCTTTCGAAGATACTTACTGGCCTTCAAACACGAAATCATTTTAGTGGCACTCTTTCGTTTCTCACCTTGAACCACAAGTGTTTCTCCTGTTGACAGTGGTAATCGTACCAGTTTATCATGACATATGATCTCAGCGCGGTTCTTAGATAACCAATCCATACCGACTACAACGTCAAAACTTCCCAACTTAACCGGTAGTAAGTCTATTTCGAAGAGATGACCTTCTAACTCCAAGGTACATCCCGGTACTATTTCTCCTGATTCGATCAACTCACCATCGGCTAATTCTATGGTATACTTGTTTTCTAATTTACGGGATTCAAGTTCTAATAGTGGTCTAAACTCAGTAGACACAAAACTTAAATCAGCACCCGAATCAAATAACACAGAGGCATAATGATTGTTTACAAGAAACGTACCAGTGACGGTGTTAGGGTCCTGGCGTGCCTCTTGTGCCCCGATCACGAATGCCCTTCCTTGAGCCGGTTGGTTGTTGATGTTGTTGGCTCGGTTATTGTTGTTACCGCGGTTGTTGTTGTTGTTGTTGCGGTTTTGGTAGTTGTTATTGAGCTTAGGGCATCGGTTACGGTAGTGTCCTTGCTCACCACATTCAAAACATCCCTGGTTTTGACGCTCAGTGTTTGCCCGTGGGGGAGGGTTAGTTTTGCATTCTCGGGTTCTATGTCCCCATGCCCTACAATTTCCACAATACCCACACCCACCTTCATGGTGTCGGTTGCACTTATCACATTTGGGTTTGTTACCCAGATACGATTTCGATTCAGTAGTGGTAGCAACATATGCTTTCGCATTTCCAGAATGTTTCTTGCTTTGCTGACCCTGGCGATCAGCACCACTACCGTTCCACTTTCGCTTTGCACCACCAGAACTACTAACATCAGTACTGTTCGGTTCACTTTTTCCCGACACAGCTTTCTTAGTCAGATTTCCCATCCTGACTGCCTCATCAGTCAAACTTTGTGCTAGTGTAACAGCACTCCTGAAAGTGTCCGGTTTAGATGATGTCACCAGACTGCGGATTTGTGGTACTAGACCGAATATGTAACGCTCGATACGCTTATACTCGGGTGTCACCATATGTGGCACTAGACGTGCAAGTTCCTGAAACTTAGTGGTGTACCCAGTAATATCAGCACCAATCATGGTGATGTTCCACAACTCTGTTTCTATTTTCTGCATCTCACTGCGAGGGCAGAATTCCTCCAACATCAAATTCTTAAATGTCCCCCATGACATTGAATAAGCAGCCGGTCGACCAAGTGATTGGATTTGACTGTTCCACCAAGTGAGCGCTTTGTCAGCCAAAGTGCAAGCAGCATACTTCACCATACAGTCAGGTGAACAGTCACTAATGTCCAATACTGATTCAGTTTTCTCTATCCAATGAATCATACCAATTGCACCTTCAGTGCCACGGAAGGAAATCGGCTTACAAGCCTGAAATGTTTTGTATGAACACCCTTTGCGAGCATTCACGGTTGTCTCAGTATTAACAGGGGTAGATCCACTGTTGTTAGCTCCAGGTTCACGACTACGGCTTGCCTCATATTCAGCAATACCTTCAGCTATTCTTCGTGCGATCATTTGTTCAGTGGTTTCGGTGGGTGGTGGTGGTGGAGGCGTAGTCGTCTTTTGACTTGTTCTAGTGACTCGTCGTTTGGGAGGCATGATTTAGCTCTGCGATGAATAAAAATCAGAGTGTTAATGTTGAGATATTGAATGTGAATAGATCAAAGATTCACATTTGATAGAAATGAATGACATGAAACGATGAATGAATAGGGTTTTACAACACGTGCCATACAACTTTGAAACACCCACATGTATCTAGCATAATATAATCACGTTGGCCAGGCGTCATTATATAATGTCTAATACATATTTCTTTTCATTGTCGTTTAACACTGTAAATTTCAGAGGTTCTCAAGAATAATCAACCATCAAGTTGTAATATGTTTCAGGGTTTACAAGAATTGATCACAAAGTGTCGATAAAGTATAGGTTTAATCACAAGTCGACAGTTGTAAACGAAAATAATATGGTTGATAATAAGCATAATGAACACGAGATGCAAACCAAACATACATTATATGTTAAAGGTCATAACGCTGTTACATGAGTTTGGTACAAAATGAGATGGGATTTCTAATATACCCATCGATGGTTAGCGTTATACAAAAGATGATGGGTTTCCTATACATATACCCATTCTACTAACAAAGTTTCATCCAACATACAGCTAGTCCATAACTAATACATACATACATTTCCCCAAAAGTAATAGTCTAATATGGTGTAGGCACAACCGCCATACACAGTCCTAACGGAACCATGGGAAATACATCCTAACCGCAACCATCACTGCTGCTGTCATCACACAAACACTAGCTACAATCTCTGACACCCTAGCACGCCTCTCTAAAGCTGCAACGCGTGCACGGGTGGATGCTAGACCCTGCCAGTCTGTCTGACGATGAGTCTCCACAAAATCCATCCTCTGATGGAGCATAGTCATATCCATATCAGTGCGGGAGGCATCGCTCAGTAGCTCCATCACATCTCTGCTCCTGCTAGATGATATCCTAAATATGGTATGAACCACAGCCACAAGGGTAGGTACAGTGAGCTCCAGAGGCTCACCAGTGAGATATGCAGATGGTGGTGAGTGGGAGGACTCTCCAATCTCAAAGGTCGAGGGAATGCCCTCTAGTGATCTCCACTCTCTCAATACTCGAGGCATCCAGTCCAGATGAGAAGGTCGGAGCCTCTTCTGTGGCGGCTCGACAACTGGAACCTCAGTCTCAGTCTCTGGCGCCTTATCGCGTGGCGCGAGTGGTCCCCTGGGAAAATCCCGAACACAGATCCTAGCTGTCATCCTAGGTACAGGCACACGAGAAGTACCCGCAACAGGTGGTGTAGAGGTATGAGTGACCTCAGGTGCGGTCGGAGGTGGTACAAAGTACGCATCACTAGTGTCATCAGACATAGCTCTCACATGAACTGATGACTCATCCCCTACTGTAATCACGGGACCCTCAAAAGTAGCCTCGGTCGGCTCTTCATCCGAAGCGTAAACATGGTAATGTGATTGACTAGACATACTGTGACAAAAGAAATTGAGTGTGGCGTGTCAGTCGTATGTTAGTTGTATGCAAAGTATGTATGCATGAATGCACAAATGTTCTAGCCAAGGCTATAGTCTAGGTCTCTAAGGTTTTCAGTCACTTAAAGACTTCTAGTTCGCTATAACCAATGGCTCTGATACCAAGTCTGTCACACCCCGCCAAACGGTAATTACAAATTACGTAGAGTGGTTTGCGGAAGCTTAGTGACGTGGCGGGGGTGCGAGCAGTAAAAACAACCAACAGATACATACATACTCAGAGCATATGATTATCGCAGAACGAAATAGATTAAGATGCCATTAGTTAAAGTTTTACAAATGATTACCACTTGAGAAGTGATAACAGTAATAGTAGTAGTTGAAATCAGTATTTCATAAAATACATAATATCAAAAGTAGATTTCATAGGTATGACTGCAATAATTGCAGTTATACAGAGGAAATCCAAGTGTCCCAAAAGTAGTGGCATCCTAACAAGTCCAGGGTAGTCCGTCCTGATAATGCATGCAGATCTTACTTACGCTGCTAATTCCCTGAAAAACATAGAGTAAATCGTCAACAAAATTGTTGAGTGAATTCACAAGTTTGTTTGTTATGTAGGAAACACAAGTTAATCATTTAAGAATAACATTTCCAAATAAGTGTTGTTTGTCAAGTAGGAAACACAAGTTATTAACAAATAACATTTCTCAAGTCAGTTGTAGTTGTAATAGGAAACACAAGTTATTAACAAAATAACATTTCCTAAAACAGTTATCAGTAGGAAACACAAGTTAACCTAAATAAAGATTAACATTTCCAAATCAGTGTACGTAGGAAATCCCTTCCTAAACAATAGTTTTGTGGGAATATTTAGACGGTGATCCCTTGAAAGGTGAGCTAAACCTGTCAAGTAAGGTAACCCGATCTAACCCTATAACCAAACCACGACCCTAATCTGTTGTTGTTGTGCCAAGTAGGACATTTAAGTATACGCTCCCAAATTCGTAGGAGGGTCGTCACGGCGATAGTACTATCCGTATACTCAGTGGCTAGAGTCACCTAGCTAATGGTTATAGTCTGTAGCCATAAGGTCTTTTATGCACTACATCGTTCAGCCTAGATCTGTACCAAGATTCGTTGCCTAAATTCCCAAAATAGTTATGAAAAACATTTCATAAAACATAGTTCAAATAGTTGTGTGAAATACCCTTTCACAACCAGTTCAAGTATGAAGTACCCCTTCATAAACAGTTTAAGCAAATACGTACAGTATTTAATCAGTCACAACATGAAATCCAATTTCATCAATAGTTTAAGTAAATACATCAAGTATTCAAACAGTTATCGCATGCAATCATACATACGCTTTCTATGTTTTCCACCCCGAGGTTTTAAAACATTAAAACATTTAAAAGGGGTTTGTGAACTCACGGTGAGTGCTCGGATGTGAATGCTAGCGAGATAAGATAGCGTAGCCCAAACGTAGTCAACCTATACACAATAATGTATTAACTATAAGTACTATATTTTACTTACGTTAATAATTCGTTTGTTTGAAGAAATTATCAATTTCTTAAGTTTGTGTATGTCGTTGATGATTGTTGTTTGAAAATAAATAATATTTTCCCAAGTTATGTTTGTTTGTCGAATCGTCCAAAATGTGTAAGCATATATACATATATACTTATATAGTTGCATATGTATATGTTCTCGCATATATATATTATTGTCCGTTGTCTCGTTCATATATATATATATAGATATATATAAAAGTTTGTCGTTTAAGTTTCCAAATTGTAATCTCGTTTTAGTCCCATCGTACGTCACATTCATTTGTCATAAGTCCGCAATCATAGTTTGTCTCGTTTTATAATGTCGTATGTTTTGTAGTGTGTTAGGCTCGGCCCGATTTGTTGGCCCATTAGCAATAATGTATTTTATTTGTCCAAACCTTGGTCCAAGCCCAAAGTCTCAGCCCAAGAAACGTCCGGCCCAATTCGCGACTAAAGCCCAATCTGCAGCCCAGTAGGTGAATCCGCCGGATTCTATTTGAATCCGCCGGATTCTCGTTAGTGGATAAGGTGTTGCCGGATCTTCGGGTCAAACAGCCGGGTCGGGTCAATATTAAGTGAATCCGCCGGATTTAGTTGAATCCGCCGGATTCTTTTGTGTTCAAAAACGTTCATAAGAAGCTTGGGAATCCGCCGGATTCAGGTGAATCCGCCGGATTCGATCGTGTCTTTTACTCGTTCACAGATGTTTAAACCGTTTACGGGGTGTGCGAGTTTCATAGGGGAATCCGCCGGATTCTACATGAATCCGCCGGATTCATGTCAGTTCCAGGCCCTGTTCGAGCAGGGCAAAACACAATCCGATTTTCTTGGTTCCAAATCGTTTATACATCAACACCAAATGTTTATATCATCATAGTACAATATTATAACAACTTAACAACTCTTTTTAACTAGTTTTCATGTATCGATTTTGTATTTGAAGTTTTGGGTTTTAAAACCATTTTCAAGAATCACTCATCAATCTTTGAGTTTGTGATGTTATGTAGCTAGATTATGATGTATATACAAGTAATATATCAAAATTTAAACAAAGAGATCAAAGATTATAGGTTTTCTTACAAAGATGAAAATGGTGAGAATGATGATGAATGTTTGATGATGATGATGGTGAAGCCACTGAATTTGTTCCACTTCCACTTCCTGATGTTGCTTACTTCTGATCTTGTTACTTTGTTTTGAGAGAAAGAAAATGGAAATAATTGTGTGTGTGTGTTTTTGCCGAATGATCACAGGGAGATGGAGGGAGTATGGGTTTAAAATCAATCGGTCTGCTGCATTATTGTAGGTTGGTGGGATTTTTGTCCCACCAATCTCGAGTACGGGTATAATTATAGCAATATAAAATTTAACATTTTATATTTTTATTTTGTAGATGCTCTCCGGGTTCGTAATATGTTTTCAGAATAATGAGGTTATCATTATTTTTGATAGTTGTACATTTTTGTACATTTTACTGCGCGCAGTTAATTGAGCGCCAATTTTCAGTAAATTTAGGATTTCATATTTTGAAGTAATGTTCTAACTTCTTCCAAATGAACGAGAAACTTTGCATTTTTATGATTCGACGTCGTATGCGCGTTTTAGAATTGTTTATGTTCGTGTTATAATACGTTTTATGTTAAACGTAAAATTAGACCTTTATATCTATGTGTTATAGATATATAAATACTCGTAATTAATAATTATATTATTAATTATTTTTGTATCACGAAACTTTTGTCATTTATTTGTCAGCTTCGCTCCGATACGTTCGTACGTAATTTATAAATAACTACGTATTATGTAATTCTTTTTGTATTATTGTTTAGGGCTCGCTAGACTGACATCACATCATCGGTTTAGTTTAAAACAAATGTAGGGAATTAGCGTAAGAAATGCATGTATTAAGTATAATTATATACCTAATTTGGAGGAGTGTCACACATTAACCAATAAACCTTAATGCAAACACCAAAAGTAAGCATTAACCGATAAACCCTAATGCAAACACCAAAAGTAAGCATTAACCAATAAAAGCTCAATCACATAGTGTCACATAATTCTGCATATATCCAAAAATAAAATACACAAGTTAACAGCATGAAAAACCATTTATAAAACACGAGCATACTTTTCCTCCAATTTGAAAATATATAATTGAAAACAGGGCCACGAAAACTCACCTTAAATATCAAAGTAAATATCGCCCTTAAATGAATCCACCAAACAATCGCAATCTACAAGTGAATGTATAACATGTAGGTTACAACCTAGACATATCTATGTCCTTCCATTGTATCCCAAGTCCAAATCACTTCTACTAAGTTTTCTCACATCCCAAACCTCAAAATCAACCCTATTGTAAAATTCAGATTCTGTCCAGAATTTTTGTACCAATTTACCGATTTTTAAACATGACTTAATGAAATCATTTGACTCTAAAATTTTAAATAGTGACACTTCAATATGTTTAGAATAACCTGTAATTTTTCCAAGATTAGTTTTAATAGTTAACTATTTTTAAAAATTCACTAAAACAATCTGCTCAGAAATAACAACGACCTCCACGTACCAAAAGGTCACAATTTATTAAAAATAATTTAAAACTTACAATGATTAGAATATTTTTACAGAAAATATTTAACCCTTTAAAAAAACCTCAGTAAAAATTTCAAGACTCAATTATTAGTTTAACCTACGTTTCAAAAATCGAAAAGTCAACCGAAATCAGGAACCGAAAAACTCAGAAATGACACTCGATCTTGTAAAATAGTTTTAACCGACTTATACTCAACATTTAGCCATGAAACCAACTCCATTTGAAAGTATACTCAAAATACTTAAGTTTAGACTCCTGTTTCATTAAAAATCATTGTGAAATGATCAAGTTTCAAGCTTCCCAAACCGAAACTAAAATCTGGTCAGATTAGGGTTTATGAGAAATCAACCCTAAATATTTGTATAAACAATCCAAAATGCCAATACAATCATATATTTCAATCCTAATCACTTACTGATTTTAAATATATCCTAATGATTTCATTCACTAGGAATACAATGGATCGAACCGAAAGGGAATGATAACAACGAAACAATCGAAATAATGTATTAATGAATGAAATCGGATAGAAATAATACCAACTATCGAATGATCGCACAAAAAACTTCCTTAGAATTTGTAAATAATGAGGTTACAATCCTTAGAATTCTTTTTTAAGAATAGAATAAACGTATAGAAGAATTATAGAATCAAAAGCTTACCAAAGTTTCTGAAAATTCGTCACCCACCGCAGCAGTTTACGATATAATTTTTATAAAATAATATAGGGCGTTTTAGAGGCCGAAACTTCGCGAATTTTGTAAAACATCGATTTCTACAACTTTGTAGTTTTGACCGAAGCCTGAAAATGAACATAACTGGGTCAAATCAGCCTATGTTCGTGACTAAAATTTTGAGACAGAATCTGAGATCATCGGGTTTACAATCTTTCGGTTGGTATGATGAATCAAGGGGTTAAAACCCTTGAGAATAGAGTATAATGATAACAAAAGCGATTGATAATGATGACGAATATGGATGGAAGAAATAAAAACGTTTAGGGTTTGTTTTAGGGTAGCATTTATACGATTTTGGGCTTGGGCTTGGGCTTAAGACGTATTCCAACCAGAGGTTGGCTTTGTCCAGACGGATGTTGGACTTAAAATTCTTCAAACGATCTGAATTTTGGATATGTTATAGCCCTATGTGTTCCGGTCATCTGGGCTTTTGAATAAACTCAATCCGAGGCCGGATGAGAGAGTTATGGCCCGAACGGTGCAGCCTTGTTGGGACATAGATTGTGACAACAGATCTAGCTTGAAATAGGACTGGTGTAATTATTATTACGTTTGTACATTGGTTTAGATGTGTAAATAAATATTTTTTTTGTTAGTAATATTCGTTAAACATATTATTGTGCTAAGTTAGACGAATGTTTAAAGACGAAATAAATAATAGACGTTTAATGCGAGGCGAGTCGAGATCTCAGGTCGCAGCGAGTTGAGCTGTGAGGTGAGATCTGAACTCGCGAAGCATTAGTCTGGCGAGCCAAGTTATTTGTTGGGCTTGGGCTGCGAGTTGGACCGAACTCGCAGGCCCGTGCGAGCCGAGACGAACTGAACTATATAATGTTTTTCTAACGTGAAAAACACAAGACTTTTGCATATTCCGAACCTGTGATTCCAGAAAACCAGAGAAAACATAACCTACGGCTAGGCTTTGACGATTCATCGTTTAAAGTTAAGCTTTATTAAAACGCAATTCGAACGTATTCGTTGTTAGTAAGATAACATCGTATTGAGGGATTCCGCACCTTAATACTACAGATAACGAAGTTATCGATCCTAGAACTAGGGGACTTACATCTGGTATCAGAGCTTTCGGGCTAAATACGAGTGTGTTCATAAGTTTTAGTGTTATTGCGTTTTTGATTCAGGTCGTTTTTACGTGCGTTCTTGCAATACTAACGATCAAAATCATTCTCTGGACGTTTTAGGGTTTGTTTACAGCCGAAATTCTTAGTTTCAGTCGTAAAAATACCTTAACATTCGTTTTTTCGGGTTTAACAGCCGTTTCGCGAGTCGAGATTAGGGTTCCAGCGTCGCCTGCGAACCGAGTTGAACTAGCGAGTCAAACTGAGGCTTGCGAGTCGAACCGAGATCCCTCGCGAATCGACATCACTTGCGAATCGACATCTTTAGCAATCCGAACTGAGGCTTGCGAATCGACGTATTCTGCGAGTCGAGCTGAGATTGCGAGTTGAGCTGAGTCTTGCGAGTTGAGTTTTCTGAATTCGCTGAAACAGTTTAATTTTACGTTTTTAAGATGTCTGACTTAAGTAGAATGATCGAAATGGACCACGAGGTGGGAAAGTCAAACGTTCCACCTAAGTTGTTAAGAATCGAGGATTACTACAATTGGAAGGACATATTCGAATCTTACTGTAGATTCCATGACCTGTCAATCTGGATGTGTATCAAGAGTGGATACACTGCACCTACTCAAACTGTTCAAAATGCCACTGTGGTTCTTACCTATGCGAACATGAGTGATCAAGAGAAGGAAGCTTACAGAAATGAGAATAAAGCACATTCATGCATAAAGATGTGTCTTCCTAAAGAGATTGCTCATCAACTGAAGTCTTTTCATACTGCTAGAACGCTCTGGGAAGCTCTAAAGAAAAGAGGTGAGGGAAGTCCATAGGTGAGAGCTGGCAAGAGGAGTCTTCTTAAAAAGCAGTTTACTATGTTTAAAGCTTTAAAAGGAGAAGATCTTGATGCCTATGTCACGCGTTTCTACCATCTACTAAGTGAACTGGAATACCATGAAATTGTTGAAGAAGAAGTAGCTAAAACCGACAAGTTTCTTGAGGGTTTTCCTTCTAAATGGGAAATGTATGGCGTTATGATTAAGGATAACGAAACTAGGTATTCTACTATGACCTTAGAGCAAGTCATTGACAAGCTGAAAGGTTATGATTTCTCCAAAAAGTCAAGAGATAGTGATTCTGATCAGGTTCAGAACCCTGGGTTGTATCATGGAAAGTCAAGTCTTTTGACTGCGTCATCTAGTTCGACCACTGCACTGTTAGTTGGTGATACTAGTGAAAATGGAGAAATGATTACTGAAGATCTGTGCTTTATTTCCTCCTCTGGTGATGAGACAAAGGGAAAGAATTCTGAGAAGTCACCTCAAGAGCATCAGAAGATGCCGATGAGTGTGAAATCTGCTGAACAGCAACTGTCTATTCTTGCTTCCTTTGTGGCATCATATGAGAACTACATAGAGGGAAAGATCAATGATCCTATTCTGTTTGATGAGGATTATGAGCAGATAGATTCTGATTATCTTGAGGAATTGGAGCTTCAAGATCAACTAGCGTTGATATCTAGAAAGGTGAAGAATTTCCTCAAGAGAACTGGTAGAAAAGTATTGGGCAATAGATCAGGGATTGACAAAACCAAGGTCAGATGCTTTAACTGTCAGGGTATTGGTCATTTTGCTAGAGAATGCCAAAGACCTAAAGTAGAAGCACAAGGAAAACAAGGTTCGGGAAGTACTCTTGCTTCCAAAGCCTTAGTGGTGAAGCAGTTGGATGGCTCTTATGATTGGCAAGCTCATTCTGAGGAAGCTTTGATGGCCGAGATCAAAGAGACAACTGCTGGATCAGTGTCCTACATGCCCACTGATATGGAACAGAAAGTAGAGGTACCTGAGTCTGAAGTGAAGGTAAGTGATGATGACGTGCTCTATATGAATTCAGCTCCAGATATGAGTCCTGAAGAATTCGTGGCACGCATGGCTGAATTACAAACTGACAAGAAGAAGGAGTATGCTGTGAACAAGGACAGCTGGTGGTATGTAGACAGTGGATGCTCAAGGCACATGACCGGAGAAAGAAGTCTGTTGAAGGACTTCAATGAGAGTCTCAAGCAAAAAGTAAATTTTGCAGGAGATAAAGGAGGAGTAATTTCGGGAAAAAGAAAAGTTTCAAATGGAACTTTGACTCTTGAGGATGTGAACTATGTTGAAGAACTAACTCACAACCTAGTGAGTGTTTCCCAAGTCTGTGACAAAGGTCATCCAGTTTATTTCAATGAAAAGGAGGCCTTAGTCCTGAAGCCAGGTTTTAAAATTCCTGATAAATGGATATTGATGAGGGCTCCAAGGAAGAAGGACATCTATGCTATTAAAATGGGTGTTCCTAACTCTTCAATGGTGTCTACATGTTTATTATCCAAGGCTTCGGAAACAGACGCATTATTATGGCATAGGAGAATGGCACACCTGAACTGGAGAAAGATGAATTACATAACCAAAAATGGTTTGGTTCTAGGTGTACCACAAAAACGTTTCGAGTCTGAGGATAAGTGTATTCCTTGCATGAAAGGAAAGCAGCACAAGAAACCACACAGACCTAAGACTGAAAACTCTATCTCCTCGCCATTTGAATTGCTACATATGGATCTCTTTGTCCCTATAAGCAAGAGAAGTCTAGGTGGCAAATGGTACTGTTTGGTTGTCACAGATGATTATTCTAGATTCTCATGGGTATTCTTTTTGGGATCAAAGGATGAGACTCCTGGAATTCTAATTGAGTTCTTTGATCTAGTAGAGAATGTCTATAAAAAGAGAGTTAAGCGTATTCGTAGTGACAATGGAACAGAGTTTAAGAATTCAACGTTGAATATCTATTGCTTAAGCAAAGGGATATTACATCAATTCAATGCACCGTATGAACCTTAACAGAATGGTGTTGCTGAAAGGAAAAATAGAACGTTGATTGAAGCTGCTAGAACAATGCTTGCTGATTCAAAGCTTCCGGTCATTTTTTGGGCAGAAGCAGTGAATACAGCATGTTATGTTCTTAATAGAGTTCTTACGGTTAAGAGACATAACAAGACTTGTTATGAGCTTTTGAACAATAAGAAACCTAACTTAAAAGGATTTGAACCCTTTGGAGTGTCATGCACCATATTAATGACTGGACATCAAGCAAAATTTGGTGAGAAGGCTGACGAAGGATTTTTCCTAGGTTATATGCCCAATTCGCCAAACAAGAGAGTCTTTAATAAAGTCACAGGACGTTTGGAGGTAGTTTATAATATTGAGGTTACGAGCTACTCACCTGATGTTCATAAGGGCTTAGATTGGCAATTTGATTATTCTGATCTCTTTGCATCATTTAAAGTTCCTATTAGTGACTATGTCAGTGATTCAAAGATAGCTGAACATTTATTGTTTGAAGATGAGAATATTGGTCCCGCTTCAACATCAAGTGTTAAGCATTCTGGAATTAAGACTAATGTTGACTCAGATAAAGCTTCCACAAGTGAGTCACAACAACCTTCAGAGGATAAGTCTCAAGAAACAGAAGATCCTGATGATCTTTCTACAAAGTTTGATGATATACTTACTACTTTGAAACATTTAAGGATATCTTCAGCACGTACGGAAGATGTACCTGAATTGGAAGTGTTGAGACTTAAGCCACTGCTAGATCTAGTCAGAATACAAGTGTTGTGCCTCTGTTAGAACAAAGTCAACCGCTGTTAGAAGAAGTCTACCGCTGCTTGAAGTAGACAACCACTGTCAACTAGTTTAGTCTAACAGTGCCACTGTTGGTACATGTAATTTGTATTGTGTAGTTACTCCACTGTTAATATATGAGTACTATCCCTGTTAGTAATATAGATAACCACTGTTGGTTAGATATAGTCGGTTAGAGAGAATTATGGAATAGATATGATTCCATAATAGTTTGATTCTGTAAAGGACTCTATATGTTATAAATAGAGATCCTGTAAAACCTAGATAGATACAATTCATTCTAGTTATTAGCTTCAAGGTTGTAAACCCTAACACAAATTGTGTGTTCGTATTATTAATAATATTGAAGCTTTTTGATTAGATATTCTGTTATATTCAAGTTTGTTCTTCAAGTTATTAATAAACTATTCCGCAAGCTTATTAATAATCAATCAAAGTAATACATACTAAGATCTCTAGCTGGGATCATCAGGAAGAGATTGGTACTAATTTGGAAGATGAGATACCGGTTGAACCAGTTACTACAACTAGAACGAGTAAGAATCATCCCGTTGAAAACATCATCGGTGATATTAATACTCCGGTTCAAACTAGGCATCAATCCAGAGCTAGTACGTCTGAGAACTTAGAATACCAAAGCTTGTATACTGCAATGAAAGAGACAGGGATTCCTAATCAATGTCTATATTCATGCTTTATCTCACAAATCGAGCCTAAAAATGTTCAAATGGCTTTAAAAGAAAGTTCGTGGGTAGAAGCAATGCAAGAGGAACTATCACGGTTCTCTAAATTACAAGTATGGGAGTTGGTTGACCTACCAAAAGGAGAATATCCAATTGGAACTAGATGGGTATTTAAGTGCAAGAGAGATGATAAGGGAATCGTTACTCGCAATAAAGCTCGTCTGGTGGTTCAAGGTTTTAATCAACAAGAAGGTATTGACTACAACGAAGTGTTTGCACCAGTTGCTAGGCTAGAAGCAATTAGAGTATTCTTAGCATTTGCATCATATTTTGGTATAAAAGTGTATCAGTTGGATGTTAAGAGTGCCTTTTTGTATGGCAAAGTGGAAGAATTGGTGTATGTTTCACAACCGCCAGGGTTTGCTGATCCTGAGTATCCAGATAGAGTATATCGTTTGAATAAGGCTCTATATGGATTACATCAAGCACCAAGGATGTGGTATGGAACACTATCAACGTATCTACTTGAGAATGGATTTACAAGAGGATCGATTGATAGTACACTGTTTGTGAAGTGGAAAAAGAAAGACTTTCTTCTAGTGCAAGTTTATGTTGATGACATTATCTTCGGATCTTCTGATGAAAAGATGTGTCAAGAATTTGAGAAAGTCATGAGAAAAAGGTTCGAAATGTCTGCAATGGGAGAGTTGAATTTCTTCTTAGGATTACAAGTTGATCAAAAGAAGGATGGATTCTTTATTCATCAATCTAAATATACATATGAGCTATTAGAACGCTTCAAGATGGATGAAAGTAAGGTCTACAATACTCCAATTCCAGTCAATCATGGACTAGGTCCAGATACATCGAGTGATAGCGATGTGGATCCAATTCTTTATAGAGCCATGATCGGATCACTAATGTATCTAACAGCCTCTAGGCCTGACATAATGTTTGCTGTTTGTTTATGTGCAATATATCAGGCTAATCCGAAAGAGTCACACATGCAAGCTGTTAAACGAATCTTTCGTTACCTCAAAGGGAAACCTAAGCTGGGTCTTTGGTATCCGATTGATGGAGACTTAGATCTTATAGCTTATACTGATTCGGATTACGGAGGATGCAATCAGAATAGGAAATCTACAACTGGAGGATGTCAATTCCTAGGAGGTAGATTATTATCCTGGCAGTGCAAGAAGCAAACCTCGGTAGCCATTTCTACATGTGAAGCTGAGTATGTTGCAGCTGGCAGCTGTTGCTCGCAAGTACTTTGGATTCAACAGCAACTGCGGGATTACGGGTTAAATATAACCAATACTCCTATGATGATTGATAACGAATCTACTATGTCGATCACCAATAATCCGGTGAAGCACAGTAAAACTAAGCATATTGATATTCGACATCATTTTATTAGAGATTGTGCTGAGAAAAAGTTGATAAAGTTAGCTAAGGTTCCATCTTTGGATAACTTAGCAGACTTATACACAAAGGCGTTCGACAGAGCAAGATTTGAGACGTTGGTTCAACTAAACGGAATGAGAAATCCAGAGTGATTAGTCTTCCAAGGGTATTTTTGTAATAATTAGTATTTCGCCTTCATTTAAAAAAAAAAAAAAAAAAAAAAAAAAAAAAAAAAAAAAGGCGTATGGCATTCATTTGCTTGTTACCTAAGGGGAATCGCCTTCATTTAAGTTTTTATTTGCAAAAACTAAGGGAAATGATAGTACATTAGGAGAATAAGCTTCACAATAATAAGCTTAAGTCCTAAGTATGATATGGTAGTAGGTTCAAATAAAGTTGCTTTAGAACTACAGCGGTTCTATCAGGTATGTGTTTATATTTATTTGATTATACACCTATATCCACAAGTTATAATTTGTCTATTTTTAAGTGAAAACTTTAGATGGCTTCATCATATGATGTACTAGTAGGCAAATTATATAAAATTTTCTAAGTCTTAAGAAGTTAATTAACTACTTGTTTATTATTTTGTGTTACTATTCAATGATGTATGACATTAAGTCTTAATTGTTGAATGATGGTATTACTATGCACTGTTATCATGCATCTTAATTTACAGTGACAAATAGTAGCAATATGGGTATTAACTTAATTACTGGTAACTTTGTTGTACTAAGTACAGAACTGAAACCTTTAATTAAATTAATATTCTCAAATATATTTTGAATTATGCTAGAAGGGATCTTCTGTTGTACTACGTACAGACTTAGATAACATAGCATATTCAAAGTATGTTTGATATTTGTCTAACTTTTAAAATTCAAGTGTATGTTATATGTTTCGAAAAGATACATCATTTAGTAACCGCTACCTTGAAATTTAATGATGCAGTGTTATGAGTTTTACTTGAATTCTTCAGTATGTCATATAATAGGAAGCACTTGATAATATTCATACTAACAATAAAGAGTTTGCTTAGAAAATTGAGTATAATTTGTTTATATGGATTATAATACCGGTAATCGTCTTGGACTGTCTATAATTAAATATTCACTTTATGTGAGTAATGCATTTATTAATTATGCTATGTGGATAAAGGTACCTAAGATATAGTTTCATAAATATAAATGTATATATGATAAATTTAGTTGTAATTTTACAGTGATTTACTTGAATTTCATGAGGTATGTATACTACCAATCTGCTTAGACTTTTAAATATATAATTAATTGCTTATTCTTTCTAATATGATCCCTAAGCAGATAAATTATTATTCATTTTGTTTATGTATTTTATTTTGATCAAGTGATTAATAAAATGGTACTTGATGCCAATGGTTATATAATTTTGTTTTTTTATCTTATTTTTATTTGTTTTTAATTTAAGTTTTTATTAGGTTTTACCCTTCGGAATTAAATTATACTGAATATTTTTGAGTTGAACAAACGTGACAAATACAAGTGAAAATTAATTATAATTTAGACTTGTAAAATATCGGGTTTTATTTATACTTAGAGTTAAATTCGCGTTTTTATTTATTCCTGCGAGTTGACATCAACTTGTGGATCAGCTTCAAATCTCGCGAATCGGATAAAAGTATAAAGGGGGTCAAACGAGTCAAGCCAACCCACCGAACCCACAAATTTCGCGAGTTCACTAAAACTTTGCGAATCCGTCACACAGGCGAAACGAGGCGATTTTTGATTTTCGCTTGATTTCGATTTTTAGAGTACGGGAACGAGTTTTTCAATCCGTAGACTTTATACATCGTCAATTTACGAACATTTTGAGGTATATATCAACGGATTTCACCGTGTAAATAATGAGAAATCGAAGTTTTTATAAACTTAGGGTTTCGGGTTATAAACTAATCGATTTGCGTCGATTATGATGTTATTGGACATAGATCTTTAGGGTTTATGTTAAACGAACATTAATGAACGTGAATCAATCGATAGATCATGTTAAAATTACAAGATTAATCGATTTTAATTGTAAATTCGCGACGGCAGTTCATCGAACGAGTTGACATTATGAATCAACTCGCAGCGAGTTGACTAGAGAATCGGTGTGATTAGCGAGTTCACTTCAATAGCTGCTTGATAAGTTTAGCGAGTTGATCAATGTAGCGAGTTGATAAGCAAAACGAGTCGACCTCAACTCGTTAGGCCAGTTTATGCGAGTCCAGAACTTAGAAAAATTTTAATTTTTTTTGTAATAACTTTTATATAATTAATTTAAATTAGACTTAAGACTTTTTAGTTATAAGTTAAATTTTCATATACGACTTGAGACTATTTTTGTAACAAGTTATATATAATTTCAATTTTAGACTAAGATGTTTGATGAATCTTGATTCATAATACGTAATAGTTTAAATATTTCTAATCGTGCATAAAATTATATCTGTTGTTTGTGTTTATGTTACAGATATGGCTAGAGCATTTGACAAGGGTCACAACATTTTGGTTGATCTGAACCTTGAAGCCAAGCGTGCTGATAGGGTTGATGATATACTACGATTCCTTGCACGATCACGGATTAGATACGCCATTACGGCCAATCCTCCTATCTCTCAGGCTATACTGAACGATTTCTGGACGGATATAGTATATGACGAATCTGTCAACCCGCCAGAGATTCGAGCTACGGTTAGTGGTCAGCCTGTTACATTTTCAGCTGGTAATCTCCGTGAGATTTTGCAGCTAGGTACGGTAGAACAGGAGAATGGGGATATTGAGTATCCTATGGATTTTATTGAGGGTGCTATAGGCCGTATGGGTTATACGGGAGATAGACACGGACGTCAGTTCCAGAAACCTCTGGTTATTGGTCAGTGGAGGTTTCTCTGGCACGTGATGAATATAGTTTTTGCAGCAAAGAAGGGTGGTTTTGATGAGTTAAGCCCTGCGATTCTATCGGCTGCACTGTCACTGGTTTATAATAAACCATACAGTTTTTGTGATTATCTTTTTGGTGAGATTGCGAAACGGATATCGGGGTCTGTTAGATCAAGATTTTTGGTTTACCCGCGATTTTGCATGCTGATTATCCGTGCACGTCTACCGGATTTGGCTATACCTGAACCACATCTTGTGGTTAATACGATTGACCATCGTGGGTATAACGCCATGTTCATGCAGACTGTCAGGAAGGAGGGAGTGGTGAAATCGGAAGTTAGACCACTATTTGGGTATGTTATTGACCCGAACTACGTTGCACCGCCAAATCATGGGTGGTTAGACGTTGCTCCTGCTGCTGCTGCTGCTCCTGCTGATGCTGATGTTGTACCAGAACCTGCAGCTGAGGAAGCTCAACCTGAAGATCCACAAGGGCTCCTTGAGGATGTTCTTATTAGGCTGGTCAGGTTGATCAGCAGGTGAACCAAGAGGTTGCTGCACAGGTTGTGCAAGAGGTTTTGGAGCAGAATGATGATGCGACAAATCCTTTGCTTCAAGACATTGAGAGTTATTTAGCACCACCTAAGGAAGCTGAAGCTGAGGCTGCAAACCCAGAAGTTGTATTACTTGAGGGGGAGCAGATACAGCTTGATAGATCAGTAGTTGTACCGACTGAGGTATTATATCTGATTAATCTTAAATATATAGAACTTGTATGATAGAGCTTATGCTAATCATAAATGTTTAATGTATTTAAACTTTAGGATCCTGTTAGATCATCTGGAGGTCATGATGGTGAGACGGCTTCAAATGAAGATTCTGATAATACACCTTCTCCTCCTCCATCTGTTTCTGAAAGGAAGAGAAAAGGTAAGAGTGTTATGGAGGCAGGTACTGAGGAAGTTGAGATTCCTTTGATGAAGCGTCCGAGAACGCTGACTATTCGAGAAGGTTAGTATTGATAATAAAAGTTAAATAATCTTAACTTGTTGTTTATCAGGAGTTAAACTGAGACAGTTAATTCTGTATATAGTTGCTCAAGATACACCACAGGTGGAGATGGATGCACCGGTGGTTACTGAACCGATGTCTTTACCGCTTCAGGTATGAGATATAAGTTCTATAACTATGAGTGTTATGCAATTAATTTGAGTTTGAGACAGAGTAATCTGTAACAATAACTGATTTTAATTGTGTTTAACTTTACAGCATGAGGTTGCTGATCTAGTTCGTGGAGCTAATTTTCCGACGAACAAAACAGCTAGATTTGCGACAAGCTTGCTTACGCAGGCTTTGTCTCAACCTCATACACCGCTGACCAGAGACTGGCATATTGAGTCTCTTACACCGCCTGGACCAACGACGATACCTGTTACTCCGACGACTGATGCTGAAAGGATTACATCCTTAGAGTCTAGGGTAAAGGATTTAGAGAAGCTTACTTCTCAGATTCCAGAGCTGGTGTCGAGCAATCTTCTTCTTTCTCAGCAGATACTCAAGCAGAGTGAATCGTACAATCTGTTGATGAAGACTCATGAGACTTTGCTTGTGGACTTCAATGTACAGAGACTGAAGTTATCTTCTTTGGAGAGTCTGGTCTTGAGATCACATTCAGGACAGTCTACTCAGGGGGAGATATTGGTATATCTGGAGTCTTGCAGAGAGGATGAGCTGAAGAGGAAGAGAGACTCTGACAAGGACGATGATCCCAATGCACCGAGTGGTGAGCAGACCGGTCCTTCAAAGACTGGTGAGCAAGCTACAACTCAGGGGGAGTCTGGTGCTGGTGCTAGTGGTTCTGGAGTGGATACAAGTGCATATAAGACTGTACCGGGTGATACTGAAGCTGGTAAGATAGCTTAGTATTATCATAGTACTGTAATATTTGTAATAGTTTGTAGTGAACAAATGTAAACTTAATTTATTGTGTAAATATATTTGGCTTAGGGTTATTATTATTTTAAGTAAAATATGTTTGGTAATTTAAGTTTATGTAATTATGTTAAGATAAAATAGTGATCGAAAGACTTCCGACTCATTGAGTAGTCGAGCGGCGTGTTCCGATTAATATCGGCGGTCAAAATTTTATAATAACATATGCATTTTAGATTTGATTATGGACTTATGACCGTAAGGTATATAAGTAATTAACAAGTTAAAAATGTATTCGTATTAACTAGACAAATGATATATAATTTAAAGGTTAAATTGATAATGAAGGAGATCAATTAACACTTGGAAATTATATAAGGTAATTAATAGTAAATTTAGATGTTTGGTGATTATTCACAATGCATTAGAATTTAAAATTAATTAATATTTGTTAAGTAGACTTAAGAAATTTTGGATTGATTCAGGGTAATCAATAAAAGATTTTATAAGTTATATGTAAATTGCGTTTATATGTTAGGTTAAAATATACAAAAGAATTAATAAAGAAATTCTTAGATTGGTTCAGGGAAATCAATGAAGAATTTGAATTATTAATATATTTGTATTTACATTTTTCTCTAGGAATGGAAATGCTTAATTTATCAGATTCGGAAGATGATACTTTGGATGAGATAGATGAAGAGATTGATTATGATATTGAAGAAGGAGTATTGGTTATATTTAACCCGTAATCCCGCAGTTGCTGTTGAATCCAAAGTACTTGCGAGCAACAGCTGCCAATCTGCAACATACTCAGCTTCACATGTAGAAATGGCTACCGAGGTTTGCTTCTTGCACTGCCAGGATACTAATCTACCTCCTAGGAATTGACATCCTCCGGTTGTAGATTTCCTATTCTGATTGCATCCTCCGTAATCCGAATCAGTATAAGCTACGAGATCTAAGTCTCCATCAATCGAATACCAAAGACCCAGCTTAGGTTTCCCTTTGAGGTAACGAAAGATTCGTTTAACAGCTTGAATGTGTGACTCTTTCGGATTAGCCTGATATCTTGCGCATAAACAGACAGCAAACATTATGTCAGGCCTAGAGGCTGTTAGATACATTAGTGATCCGATCATGGCTCTATAAAGAGTTGGATCCACATCGCTATCACTCGATGTATCTGGACCTAGTCCATGATTGACTGGAATTGGAGTATTGTAGACCTTACTTTCATCCATCTTGAAGCGTTCTAATAGCTCATATGTATATTTAGATTGATGAATAAAGAATCCATCCTTCTTTTGATCAACTTGTAATCCTAAGAAGAAATTCAACTCTCCTATTGCAGACATTTCGAACCTTTTTCTCATGACTTTCTCAAATTCTTGACACATCTTTTCATCAGAAGATCCGAAGATAATGTCATCAACATAAACTTGCACTAGAAGAAAGTCTTTCTTTTTCCACTTCACAAACAGTGTACTATCAATCGATCCTCTTGTAAATCCATTCTCAAGTAGATACGTTGATAGTGTTCCATACCACATCCTTGGTGCTTGATGTAATCCATATAGAGCCTTATTCAAACGATATACTCTATCTGGATACTTAGGATCAGCAAACCCTGGCGGTTGTGAAACATACACCAATTCTTCCACTTTGCCATACAAAAAGGCACTCTTAACATCCAACTGATACACTTTTATACCAAAGTATGATGCAAATGCTAAGAATACTCTAATTGCTTCTAGCCTAGCAACTGGTGCAAACACATCGTTGTAGTCAATACCTTCTTGTTGATTAAAACCTTGAACCACCAGACGAGCTTTATTACGAGTAACGATTCCCTTATCATCTCTCTTGCACTTAAATACCCATCTAGTTCCAATTGGATATTCTCCCTTTGGTAGGTCAACCAACTCCCATACTTGTAATTTAGAGAACTGTGATAGTTCCTCTTGCATTGCTTCTACCCACGAACTTTCTTTTAAAGCCATTTGAACATTTTTAGGCTCGATTTGTGAGATAAAGCATGAATATAGACATTGATTAGGAATCCCTGTCTCTTTCATTGCAGTATACAAGCTTTGGTATTCTAAGTTCTCAGACGTACTAGCTCTGGATTGATGCCTAGTTTGAACCGGAGTATTAATATCACCGATGATGTTTTCAACGGGATGATTCTTACTCGTTCTAGTTGTAGTAACTGGTTCAACCGGTATCTCATCTTCCAAATTAGTACCAATCTCTTCCAATTCAGGTACATCTTCCGTACGTGCTGAAGATATCCTTAAATGTTTCAAAGGAGTAAGTATATCATCAAACTTTGTAGAAAGATCATCAGGATCTTCTGTTTCTTGAGACTTATCCTCTGAAGGTTGTTGTGACTCACTTGTGGAAGCTTTATCTGAGTCAACATTAGTCTTAATTCCAGAATGCTTAACACTTGATGTTGAAGCGGGACCAATATTCTCATCTTCAAACAATAAATGTTCAGCTATCTCTGAATCACTGACATAGTCACTAATAGGAACTTTAAATGATGCAAAGAGATCAGAATAATCAAATTGCCAATCTAAGCCCTTATGAACATTAGGTGAGTAGCTCGTAACCTCAATATTATAAACTACCTTCAAACGTCCTGTGACTTTATTAAAGACTCACTTGTTTGGCGAATTGGGCATATAACCTAGGAAAAATCCTTCGTCAGCCTTCTCACCAAATTTTGCTTGATGTCCAGTCTTTAATATGGTGCATGACACTCCAAAGGGTTCAAACCCTTTTAAGTTAGGTTTCTTATTGTTCAAAAGCTCATAACAAGTCTTGTTATGTCTCTTAACCGTAAGAACTCTATTAAGAACATAACATGCTGTATTCACTGCTTCTGCCCAAAAAATGACCGGAAGCTTTGAATCAGCAAGCATTGTTCTAGCAGCTTCAATCAACGTTCTATTTTTCCTTTCAGCAACACCATTCTGTTGAGGTTCATACGGTGCACTGAATTGATGTAATATCCCTTTGCTTAAGCAATAGATATTCAACGTTGAATTCTTAAACTCTGTTCCATTGTCACTACGAATACGTTTAACTCTCTTTTTATAGACATTCTCTACTAGATCAAAGAACTCAATTAGAATTCCAAGAGTCTCATCCTTTGATCCCAAAAAGAATACCCATGAGAATCTAGAATAATCATCTGTGACAACCAAACAGTACCATTTGCCACCTAGACTTCTCTTGCTTATAGGGCCGAAGAGATCCATATGTAGCAATTCAAATGGCGAGGAGATAGAGTTTTCAGTCTTAGGTCTGTGTGGTTTCTTGTGCTGCTTTCCTTTCATGCAAGGAACACACTTATCCTCAGACTCGAAACGTTTTTGTGGTACACCTAGAACCAAACCATTTTTGGTTATGTAATTCATCTTTCTCCAGTTCAGGTGTGCCATTCTCCTATGCCATAATAATGCGTCTGTTTTCGAAGCCTTGGATAATAAACATGTAGACACCATTGAAGAGTTAGGAACACCCATGTTAATAGCATAGATGTCCTTCTTCCTTGGAGCCCTCATCAATATCCATTTATCAGGAATTTTAAAACCTGGCTTCAGGACTAAGGCCTCCTTTTCATTGAAATAAACTGGATGACCTTTGTCACAGACTTGGGAAACACTCACTAGGTTGTGAGTTAGTTCTTCAACATAGTTCACATCCTCAAGAGTCAAAGTTCCATTTGAAACTTTTCCTTTTCCCGAAATTACTCCACCTTTATCTCCTGCAAAATTTACTTTTTGCTTGAGACTCTCATTGAAGTCCTTCAACAGACTTCTTTCTCCGGTCATGTGCCTTGAACATCCACTGTCTACATACCACCAGCTGTCCTTGTTCACAGCATACTCCTGCACATAACACAAGATACGATCAGTTATCAAGAGGGACCCAAGCCATTACGGTCTTGGTTTGTCCCTTATCATCAACAAACTTAAGCTCTTTAAAATAACCATCCTTCCCATCAGGAGCTTTGGTTACTTTCGAAGTAGCTTTAGTTTGTGGACGATCAGCCTTAAGAGGTGAATTTGAGGAGAACCTCTTAGGCACATAATTATGAGCTCTATGATTATAATTAAACTCATGTGATCGTGAAGTAGTACCACTCTCATAATGACTATGGCCTCTACTTGGAGTTCTAAACCTCGACGGTGTCACATCCCTAGACTTATGGACAGAATTATCACTTTGAGTATATGGCCGTTTAGGTTTAGGTGGGAAGACACTATGCTTACCATCTCTTTTAAGAATGTTAACAGGTTTATTACCTAACTTAAGTTTGGTATCTAACCCATCTACAGTCATACTAGAGTCGGTCTGTGTCTTTTCATCAATCACAAGCTTATGTGGTGTTTCAGGCTTTTTGTTAGGACAACACGAAGCCACATGTCCCTTTTGATGACACTTGAAACATGACATTTGCTTGCGTGATTTACTCACTTTTGCTTTCTCACCCGGAGTCTTAGGCACTAAAGGTTTAAGCTGTTCCTTATTAACCTTATCATCAGTCTTAGCATCGTTAATCACTCCACCCGATACAAATTGTATTTTGGTGAAATGAGAAGCCTTGCTATTATCTAATGATACGTTCTTAATAACATCTTTCTGTGCCTCTAACTTTTCCTGATCATTAGTTACTGAAATTTCAGGAGTAGCATCTGTCATTTCAGAATCTTCAGGAATAGGAGTGTAATTGGCATTAAAAGTAGGGGATACATCATTGTAACCTAACCCAGTCTTGTCCTTTACACTTCGTTGAGCATCTAACATTTTATCCATTTGAGATGTCCTATAGTTCTCAAGTTTACGATTTTGCTCAATTAACCTTAAGTTAAGGTTCACTATTTCCTGATCCTTACTAGCAATCGTCTCATTTAAGTCTTTGATATTCATATAGAGACCATCTATGATAACAGATTTTTCACTTATGGTATCTCTAAGTTTTGTTCTATCCGAAGCATCAGACTTAATTTTATCTTTTAAGACTTGTTTATCATCACTTAATCTACGAATATCCATAATAGCTTGATCAAGTTCAGATCTAACAGTCTTATAGGATTCCTTATCCATATTTAATTGTGATGACAGGTTGCTATTTGACACAGTTAAGACACTATTCTGAGATTGTAAATCAGTAACTAAGTAACAAACATCAGCAAGATTAAGAATATCTAAACTACCTTCTTCTTGTCAGTTTGTAATTCAGCCATGCGTGCCACGAATTCTTCAGGACTCATATCTGGAGCTGAATTCATATAGAGCACGTCATCATCACTTACCTTCACTTCAGACTCAGGTACCTCTACTTTCTGTTCCATATCAGTGGGCATGTAGGACACTGATCCAGCAGTTGTCTCTTCGATCTCGGCCATCAAAGCTTCCTCAGAATGAGCTTGCCAATCATAAGAGCCATCCAACTGCTTCACCACTAAGGCTTTGGAAGCAAGAGTACTTCCCGAACCTTGTTTTCCTTGTGCTTCTACTTTAGGTCTTTGGCATTCTCTAGCAAAATGACCAATACCCTGACAGTTAAAGCATCTGACCTTGGTTTTGTCAAACCCTGATCTATTGCCCAATACTTTTCTACCAGTTCTCTTGAGGAAATTCTTCACCTTTCTAGATATCAACGCTAGTTGATCTTGAAGCTCCAATTCCTCAAGATAATCAGAATCTATCTGCTCATAATCCTCATCAAATAGAATAGGATCATTGATCTTTCCCTCTATGTAGTTCTCATATGATGCCACAAAGGAAGCAAGAACAGACAGTTGCTGTTCAGCAGATTTCACACTCATCGGCATCTTCTGATGCTCTTGAGGTGACTTCTCAGAATTCTTTCCCTTTGTCTCATCACCAGAGGAGGAAATAAAGCACAGATCTTCAGTAATCATTTCTCCATTTTCACTAGTATCACCAACTAACAGTGCAGTGGTCGAACTAGATGACGCAGTCGAAAGACTTGACTTTCCATGATACAACCCAGGGTTCTGAACCTGATCAGAATCACTATCTCTTGACTTTTTGGAGAAATCATAACCTTTCAGCTTGTCAATGACTTGCTCTAAGGTCATAGTAGAATACCTAGTTTCATTATCCTTAATCATAACGCCATACATTTCCCATTTAGAAGGCAAACCCTCAAGAAACTTGTCGGTTTTAGCTACTTCTTCTTCAACAATTTCATGGTATTCCAGTTCACTTAGTAGATGGTAGAAACGCGTGACATAGGCATCAAGATCTTCTCCTTTTAAAGCTTTAAACATAGTAAACTGCTTTTTAAGAAGACTCCTCTTGCCAGCTCTCACCTGTGGACTTCCCTCACCTCTTTTCTCTAGAGCTTCCCAGAGCGTTCTAGCAGTATGAAAAGACTTCAGTTGATGAGCAATCTCTTTAGGAAGACACATCTTTATGCATGAATGTGCTTTATTCTCATTTCTGTAAGCTTCCTTCTCTTGATCACTCATGTTCGCATAGGTAAGAACCACAGTGGCATTTTGAACAGTTTGAGCAGGTGCAGTGTATCCACTCTTGATACACATCCAGATTGACAGGTCATGGAATCTACAGTAAGATTCGAATCTGTCCTTCCAATTGTAGTAATCCTCGATTCTTAACAACTTAGGTGGAACGTTTGACTTTCCCACCTCGTGGTCCATTTCGATCATTCTACTTAAGTCAGACATCTTAAAAATGTAAAATTAAACTGTTTCAGCGAATTCAGAAAACTCAACTCGCAAGACTCAGCTCAACTCGCAATCTCAGCTTGACTCGCAGAATACGTCGATTCGCAAGCCTCAGTTCGGATTGCTAATGATGTCGATTCGCAAGTGATGTCGATTCGCGAGGGATCTCGGTTCGACTCGCAAGCCTCAGTTCGACTCGCTAGTTCAACTCGGTTCGCAGGCGACACTGGAACCCCAATCTCGACTCGCGAAACGGCTGTTAAACCCGAAAAACGAATGTTAAGGTATTTTTACGACTAAAACTAAGAATTTCGGCTGTAAACAAACCCTAAAACGTCCAGAGAATGATTTTGATCGTTAGTATTGCATGAACGCACGTAAAAACGACCCGAATCAAAAACGCAATAACACTAAAACTTATGAACACACTCGTATTTAGCCCGAAAGCTCTGATACCAGATGTAAGTCCCCTAGTTCTAGGATCGATAACTTCGTTATCTGTAGTATTAAGGTGCGGAATCCCTCAATACGATGTTATCTTACTAACAACGAATACGTTCGAGTTGCGTTTTAATAAAGCTTAACTTTAAACGATGAATCGTCAAAGCCTAGCCGTAGGTTATGTTTTCTCTGGTTTTCTGGAATCGCAGGTTCGGAATATGCAAAAGTCTTGTGTTTTTCACGTTAGAAAAACATTATATAGTTCAGTTCTTCTCGGCTCGCATGGGCCTGCGAGTTCGGTCCAACTCGCAGCCCAAGCCCAACAAAGAACTCGGCTCGCCAGACTAATGCTTCGCGAGTTCAGATCTCACCTCACAGCTCAACTCGCTGCGACCTGAGATCTCGACTCGCCTCGCATTAAACGTCTATTATTTATTTCCTCTTTAAACATTCGTCTAACTTAGCACAATAATATGTTTAACGAATATTACTAACAAAACAAATATTTATTTACACATCTAAACCAATGTACAAACGTAATAATAATTACACCAGTCCTATTTCAAGCTAGATCTGTTGTCACAATCTATGTCCCAACAGATGTAAGTCCCCTAGTTCTAGGATCGATAACTTCGTTATCTGTAGTATTAAGGTGCGGAATCCCTCAATACGATGTTATCTTACTAACAACGAATACGTTCGAATTGCGTTTTAATAAAGCTTAACTTTAAACGATGAATCGTCAAAGCCTAGCCGTAGGTTATGTTTTCTCTGGTTTTCTGGAATCGCAGGTTCGGAATATGCAAAAGTCTTGTGTTTTTCACGTTAGAAAAACATTATATAGTTCAGTTCGTCTCGGCTCGCATGGGCCTGCGAGTTCGGTCCAACTCGCAGCCCAAGCCCAACAAAGAACTCGGCTCGCCAAACTAATGCTTCGCGAGTTCAGATCTCACCTCACAGCTTAACTCGCTGCGACCTGAGATCTCGACTCGCCTCGCATTAAACGTCTATTATTTATTTCGTCTTTAAACATTCGTCTAACTTAGCACAATAATATGTTTAACGAATATTACTAACAAAACAAATATTTATTTACACATGTAAACCAATGTACAAACGTAATAATAATTACACCAGTCCTATTTCAAGCTAGATCTGTTATCACAATCTATGTCCCAACAGACTCCCCCTTGACAATAGCTCTAGCGTCTTTATCTTCACGCTGTCTTTAGTCTTCATTTGTAAATCTTACTTCCTGCAAAAATTTTAAGCTTGATGCATGTTTTAACCATCCTGTGATAATCTCGTGCTAAATCACCCCAACCAATAGTAGATTTGATCTTGTTCTTGTACAACATAATCAGATCTTCCTTTGATAAATTCATCAGATGTCTGTGATCATATACACGAAGAATCTCTTTTTCGCCATCAGGATAATCATCATCAGCTTCAATCATAAAGGCTTCCCCTGTTCCAGCATCTACCCCCCAATATTTCAATTTTCCCAAAATATTCTAAGGCATAGTCTTCATAGGTATTTGCTTAATACAGTTGACCGCTGGATAAACCTTCTTCCTTCTTCTTCTTCCTGTCCTCTGACTGAGTTCGTTCAGCTTTATCGTTTTTCCTTTCCTTGGCTTAATCTTTGAGAACTTCATAGATAATCTTTCAGTCCTAATGTTACGCTCAACATACTTAGCATAGTCATCATCACTTGGATTTATCATATCTAATCTAGCCAAGTCTCGAATCTCATATCGAGGCAATGAACTAAACACTGCAAGCTTCTTCTCAAAATATTGAACCCCGTCAAACCTTTTGATCGCGAAGAGCTTCAGGTCAGAGTCATAATACCATCCAATAATGCCAGTTTTAAGTACACGCTTTCCAGTAATATCAACTTCTTTCAAAATGCGTGGCTTATTTTCCTTTTTCGTCTTAAGCATTCCTTGGATAAACATTGGATTACCAACCAAATGTTTGTATTTGTCCTCTATTTCTTCAACTTCAGTATCCGAATCTTCAGAAGCATTCTCAAAAGCTTCTAAATCAATAACTGATTCTCCTTGTTCATTTACAAAAACAAATTCAGTCGTTGATGGATTCACAACATGTTCATCTATATTTGCATCCAGATCAACACCTTCATCTATCACAGATTCAAATATTGCAGTCCAGTCTTCAGGAAGTTTGAACTCTCCTTCTTCAATATCATAATCAATCTCTTCATCTATCTCATCCAAAATATCATCTTCCGAATCTGATAAATTAAGCATTTCCATTCCTAGAGAAAAATGTAAATACAAATATATTAATAATTCAAATTCTTCATTGATTTCCCTGAACCAATCTAAGAATTTCTTTATTAATTCTTTTGTATATTTTAACCTAACATATAAACGCAATTTACATATAACTTATAAAATCTTTTATTGATTACCCTGAATCAATCCAAAATTTCTTAAGTCTACTTAACAAATATTAATTAATTTTAAATTCTAATGCATTGTGAATAATCACCAAACATTTAAATTTACTATTAATTACCTTATATAATTTCCAAGTGTTAATTGATCTCCTTCATTATCAATTTAACCTTTAAATTATATATCATTTGTCTAGTTAATACGAATACATTTTTAACTTGTTAATTACTTATATAGCTTACGGTCTTAAGTCCATAATCAAATCTAAAATGCATATGTTATTATAAAATTTTGACCGCCGATATTAATCGGAACACGCCGCTCGACTACTCAATGAGTCGGAAGTCTTTCGATCACTATTTTATCTTAACATAATTACATAAACTTAAATTACCAAACATATTTTACTTAAAATAATAATAACCCTAAGCCAAATATATTTACACAATAAATTAAGTTTACATTTGTTCACTACAAACTATTACAAATATTACAGTACTATGATAATACTAAGCTATCTTACCAGCTTCAGTATCACCCGGTACAGTCTTATCTGCACTTGTATCCACTCCAGAACCACTAGCACCAGCACCAGACTCCCCCTGAGTTGTAGCTTGCTCACCAGTCTTTGAAGGACCAGTCTGCTCACCACTCGGTGCATTGGGATCATCGTCCTTGTCAGAGTCTCTCTTCCTCTTCAGCTCATCCTCTCTGCAAGACTCCAGATATACCAATATCTCCCCCTGAGTAGACTGTCCTGAATGCGATCTCAAGACCAGACTCTCCAAAGAAGATAACTTCAGTCTCTGTACATTGAAGTCCGCAAGCAAAGTCTCATGAGTCTTCATTAACAGATTGTACGATTCACTCTGCTTGAGTATCTACTGAGAAAGAAGAAGATTGCTCGACACCAGCTCTGGAATCTGAGAAGTAAGCTTCTCTAAATCCTTTACCCTAGACTCTAAGGATGTAATCCTTTCAGCATCAGTCGTCGGAGTAACAGGTATCGTCGTTGGTCCAGGCGGTGTAAGAGACTCAATATGCCAGTCTCTGGTCAGCGGTGTATGAGGTTGAGACAAAGCCTGCGTAAGCAAGCTTGTCGCAAATATAGCTGTTTTGTTCGTCGGAAAATTAGCTCCACGAACTAGATCAGCAACCTCATGCTGTAAAGTTAAACACAATTAAAATCAGTTATTGTTACAGATTACTCTGTCTCAAACTCTAATTAATTGCATAACACTCATAGTTATAGAACTTATATCTCATACCTGAAGCGGTAAAGACATCGGTTCAGTAACCACCGGTGCATCCATCTCCACCTGTGGTGTATCTTGAGCAACTGTATACAGAATTAACTGTCTCAGTTTAACTCCTGATAAACAACAAGTTAAGATTATTTAACTTTTATTATCAATACTAACCTTCTCGAATAGTCAGCGTTCTCGGACGCTTCATCAAAGGAATCTCAACTTCCTCAGTACCTTCCTCCATAACACTCTTACCTTTTCTCTTCCTTTCAGAAACAGATGGAGGAGGAGAAGGTGTATTATCAGAATCTTCATCTGAAGCCGTCTCACCATCACGACCTCCAGATGATCTAACAGGATCCTAAAGTTTAAATATATTAAACATTTATGATTAGCATAAGCTCTATCATACAAGTTCTATATATTTAAGATTAATCAGATATAATACCTCAGTCGGTACAACTACTGATCTATCAAGCTGTATCTGCTCCCCCTCAAGTAATACAACTTCTGGGTTTGCAGCCTCAGCTTCAGCTTCCTGTTCGTTTAATGATATTTATATTTTAAAATCAGAAATAATATCCAATTAACTAAATATCTAATATCATAAGCATTAGATAGTAATATTATGCATCTATGATTAATAAAACAATCTATTAACTAAGCATCTATATTAGTATATAAATAAAATATTACCTCAGGTGGTGCTAAATAACTCTCAATGTCTTGAAGCAAAGGATTTGTCGCATCATCATTCTGCTCCAAAACCTCTTGCACAACCTGTGCAGCAACCTCTTGGTTCACCTGCTGATCAACCTGACCAGCCTGAATAAGAACATCCTCAAGGAGCCCTTGTGGATCTTCAGGTTGAGCTTCCTCAGCTGCAGGTTCTGGTACAACATCAGCATCAGCAGGAGCAGCAGCAGCAGCAGGAGCAACGTCTAACCACCCATGATTTGGTGGTGCAACGTAGTTCGGGTCAATAACATACCCAAATAGTGGTCTAACTTCAGGTTTCACGACTCCCTCCTTCCTAACCGTCTGCATAAACATGGCGTTATACCCACGATGGTCAATCGTATTAACCACAAGATGTGGTTAAGGTATATCCAAATCCGGTAGACGTGCACGGATAATCAGCATGCAAAATCGCGGGTAAACCAAAAATCTTGATCTAACAGACCCCGATATCTGTTTCGCAATCTCACCAAAAAGATAATCACAAAAACTGTATGGTTTATTATAAACCAGTTATAGTGCAGCCGATAGAATCGCAGGGCTTAACTCATCAAAACCACCCTTCTTTGCTGCAAAAACTATATTCATCACGTGCCAGAGAAACCTCCACTGACCAATAACCAGAGGTTTCTGGAACTGACGTCCGCGTCTATCTCCCGTATAACCCATACGGCCTATAGCACCCTCAATAAAATCCATAGGATACTCAATATCCCCATTCTCCTGTTCTACCGTACCTAGCTGCAAAATCTCACGGAGATTACCAGCTAAAAATGTAACAGGCTGACCACTAACCGTAGCTCGAATCTCTGGCGGGTTGACAGATTCGTCATATACTATATCCGTCCAGAAATCGTTCAGTATAGCCTGAGAGATAGGAGGATTGGCCGTAATGGCGTATCTAATCCGTGATCGTGCAAGGAATCGTAGTATATCAGCAACCCTATCAGCACGCTTGGCTTCAAGGTTCAGATCAACCAAAATGTTGTGACCCTTGTCAAATGCTCTAGCCATATCTGTAACATAAACACAAACAACAGATATAATTTAATGCACGATTAGAAATATTTAAACTATTACGTATTATGAATCAAGATTCATCAAACATCTTAGTTTAAAATTGAAATTATATATAACTTGTTACAAAAATAGTCTCAAGTCGTATATAAAAATTTAACTTATAACTAAAAAGTCTTAAGTCTAATTTAAATTAATTATATAAAAGTTATTACAAAAAAAATTAAAATTTTTCTAAGTTCTGGACTCGCATAAACTGGCCTAACGAGTTGAGGTCGACTCGTTTTGCTTATCTACTCACTACATTGATCAACTCGCTAAACTTATCAAGCAGCTATTGAAGTGAACTCGCTAATCACACCGATTCGCTAGTCAACTCGCTGCGAGTTGATTCATAATGTCAACTCGTTCGATGAACTGCCGTCGCGAATTTACAATTAAAATCGATTAATCTTGTAATTTTAACATGATCTATCGATTGATTCACGTTCATTAATGTTCGTTTAACATAAACCCTAAAGATCTATGTCCAATAACATCATAATCGACGCAAATCGATTAGTTTATAACCCGAAACCCTAAGTTTATAAAAACTTCGATTTCTCGTTATTTACACGGTGAAATCCGTTGATATATACCTCAAAATGTTCGTAAATTGACGATGTATAAAGTCTACGGATTGAAAAACTCGTTCCCGTAATCTAAAAATCGAAATCAAGCGAAAATCAAAAATCGCCTCGTTTCGCCTGTGTGACGGATTCGCAAAGTTTTAGTGAACTCGCGAAATTTGTGGGTTCGGTGGGTTGGCTTGACTCGTTTGACCCCCTTTATACTTTGTATCCGATTCGCGAGATTTGAAGCGGATCCACAAGTTGATGTCAACTCGCAGGAATAAATAAAAACGCGAATTTAACTCTAAGTATAAATAAAACCCGATATTTTACAAGTCTAAATTATAATTAATTTTCACTTGTATTTGTCACGTTTGTTCAACTCAAAAATATTCAGTATAATTTAATTTCGAAGGGTAAAACCTAATAAAAACTTAAATTAAAAACAAATAAAAATAAGATAAAAAAACAAAATTATATAACCATTGGCATCAAGTACCATTTTATTAATCACTTGATCAAAATAAAATACATAAACAAAATGAATAAGAATTTATCTGCTTAGGGATCATATTAGAAAGAATAAGCAATTAATTATATATTTAAAAGTCTAAGCAGATTGGTAGTATACTGTAACACCCCCAAATTTGACAGTTTGCGGAAGCAATGTTTTGGGTGTTACTAATCAATAATCACAAGCAAAAAGGATACAGTGAACGACTCTAAATGAGACGTTCGAAAAGTTATTACATTAATACATAAGTAGTATCAAAATACAAGCTCGAGTTCAAGTAAAATCCTAGAGATTCTAATACATAACAGTAAGTACAAAAGTAATGTATGTAAATCTCCAAGCTTGTAAATGCATGCGACTCGAGCTAAGAAAGCTTATCCTGCTAGGCATCCCTACTGATGCTGTGTACCTGAGAAGCATTACTAAAATGGTCAACCAAAAAGGTTGGTGAATCTCACAGGTTTGTAAGTAAGTAAATAGTTTGAACACACATGTAGTATTCATAAATCATAACCAGCCAGTAAGTAACGATCACAGGTTGTGCTCATCGTTTACTTAAGTTTTAATAAGTGGGTGGTTGCAGGTTATGCTAACCGTTTGATACAATTGCCATGAGCCACCATAGTTGAAGCTTAACGTACAGTAAATATAGGTACCCCCTCATGAATGTAATCCAAAACATTCATACGGAACGAGTAAGAAACGCCCGTTTCTACAGGAACGGTTCGTGGTAGTGCGTGCTACCCCGGGCGGGGATTGTCAGTCCCATATGGATCCATATACTAAAACTCGCGCTTATCACATAACTAACAACTATGATTAAGGGGGATTTCATTGGATTAGTCGTAAACTCATGCAATTGGCGTATCCGTAATCTCGTACAGTAAGTAAATCATGGCAGCAAGTAAGTTTTGTGTGTTCATGGAAAACAGTAATGCATCTCACCCCTGAGTATAAAACAGTAAAGTAGGGGCTGTAAGACTCACCTGAGTCTGGCAGACAATGCAGTAAGTAAGCAAGTAGTATTCCCGAACTAGCAACCCTTAGCGTCCTAATACGCATAAGGTTTAGTAAGTAAATGGAATACTTGTAAAGTATCCATGCTAGTTGTTCCCAAACTAGTTAATGTCCATTAGTTTGTTTGTACGTTTGTAATCGTTTGTAGTTTGTAGAAAAGTTATACGGTCCGTTTGTTATCAGGGTATAATAATAATTCCATCCATTATTATTATGTATTCATAGTAGTTGTACTTTTGAAGAGCGTATGTGTATAACTGTTTGTTTGTATCACAACGTGTATCGTGTGCGTAAGTTCCAATGGGCTTAAACCCCAAAGGGTACGAGTGAAACCTCGTAAGTATTAGAGTGTAAGTTCGTATCAGTTAACGTGTAATCCAGCACGTAACTAGTGAGTGAACTTGTAAGTTCGTATCGGTTGTAATCCCGTGTAATGTACCAGTGTAAGTTCGTTGGAGTGTAATCTCCTAAGTATTTCCAAGTGTAATCTCGTACGCGTGTGTGAGTGAAATCTCACGTTAGTTTAGTATAGTATTGTACGTATTCAAGTGTTGCTGTATACCCTCAAAAGTATAGTATTTTCATGTATATTTAGTAGTTGAAAAGTAACTCCAACACTTAGAATATATTTTGTTTTCTGATCTGGGCTATCTGCGACACAAGGCTTGTGTCGCAGACCGTATGCGACATAAGGTCTGTGTCGTATGGATTGAATTCGGTTAGGTGTTTATGCGACACAATGGTTGTGTCGCATACAAGGGTACGACACAACGATACGACATAGTCGTTGTGTCGCAATCAAGCGATAGGTAAACTTTGTGTCGTAGATGATACGACACATAGTGCGACATAAGCGTTGTGTCGCATACATTGTGACATAACATGCGACATAACATGCGACACAGTGTTGTGTCGCATAAAGTTTTGGTCCGATGCGACACAAGAGGTCTGTTCGGAATTTAAGTTTCCGAAAACGTATTTTCCGGTTTCCGTTGGGTCTAGAACTTTTATACTAGTTTTAATATGTTATAATGAGTCCATAGTAACTATTGGTGGTCGTTTTTAAGGTTTGTGGTGTCGTTTTCTTTAAAATGACCAAAACCGACATTTCCGTAAAAGTGTTCAAAAACGAGTCTAAATTATATATTTGGACATTACTAATCTAGGGGAACAATAATCTAGCAAAATAAAAGTAATCGGAAAAGTTTCGGGTCGCCCGAAAACTTACAAAATTGTCGAATCGAGAAACCGAAAAGATAGGATTGTAGAGCTCGTTCTCGTGATCACTTTTCTTCAAACGGGTATAGACCTTCGAGGTGTTTTAATGGTGTTTTTAGGGTGTTTAAGTGATGGTTTTAGAGAGAGAGAGAGAAAACCGATAGAGAGAGAGAGGAGTGGGAGAGATGGAGTGTTTTTGGTGTTTGTGTGTGGAAGTGAATGAGAAGACATGGGGGTGGTGTCCCATGTCTTTGGGCCGGTTTTGGGTGGGGCCACCAAGGTGTGGTCTCACCAATTTTTGCTTCCTCGTGTTTGCGCTCCGTGCGGTGTTCGTTTCCCCGGTCGTTTAAACGTTAAAATGATTTTATACGCGATTAAATATACGTTTTAAAATACGAAATAATATCCGATAATTTAGTTGAAGTATTTTAATAAAATACTTTGTTTTCAAGTTAAACAATATAACTTAGTTTTGTTTTGTCGGTTGGTCGAGTTTTCGGAGAGTTCGGTGACGTTTTAATTAAAACGTACGTTTTCCGTTATATTATAAACATAGTATAAAGTACTAGTCAAAGTAATTAAATAATTTCACATTATTTAATAATTGTTTTACCAATGTCCGCAAGTTTGTACAATTGTTGTTTTATACGATATGTACGAATCGTATACGCGTATATATATATATATATTCCATCCATATATATATAATAAGTAAATAATGTAAATAACTCTATTTCATATTATATACAAGTAATAAGCACGTAATTAGGGAAGTTTTAAATTGGCCCTAAATTTGGGGTTGTTACATTCTCCCCTTGTTATGAAAATTTCGTCCCAAAATTTGTTCGAAGTAGTAATTGGTAGTTCGATATTCGTCAGGTAGCTACAATGCATACTAGTAGCCTACAGTAGTAGGGTAGGTCCTACAGTGTTTGAAATCAAGTAGTTGTCAGGTGGTAACGTACCCTAATTTTTGTTGCCTGGAGGTAGTGGGCATTGGGCCTTGAGATGGCCAGCACTCCCACAGTTGAAGCAGAGTTTCACTTTAGGAGGGTTCGTACTTTTAGGGTAGGATTTGCATCGACCGGTAGGTGTAGTACACGGTTCGTCATGATGCCGAGTGCATCGGGAGCAGTAAGGTTTATTTCCTAAGTAAACCTTCACCCTTTTTGCTGGAGGTGGGGTACAGTCAGTGTCGTTATCCTCTTCAGTAGGAGTACTTTGGGAAGTTAGTGGTGAAGTAGGGTTTTCTAAAGCTATCAAACGTAGCTCGTACTCACGCATACTGTAACACCTGCTAAATTAGGATAATTAATTTTGCCTAATTACTTGTAACTGGTTGTAATTAGTATGTAATAGGACTAATTGCGGACTCTATTTGTATATATATAAGGTGAATTATATATATATGTGTGTACATACGCGATTTGGATTAATCGTACGAATTAACCGGACGGAGTCCGACACAGTTACTTGGACGTTGGTGACAGAAACTTACCTAAATAATGAGAACGTATTTTATTATATAAAATACACAGCGAACAAACATTATTTATAATACCGCGACGACAATTTAAATAATTTAACGTATATGTATTAAACGCGAGTTAAGAATTTTAATACTTCGACAAATGCTTTTATAATTAATTTCAAGGTATTTCATTAAAACATTTCCCGTCACCTTTTAAAAATATAACTGCTTGATAACGTTTAAACGACGGGGGAAACGAACACCGCACGGAGCGGAAACGCGGGCGAAATTGGGGGCTTAACCTCCCAATTTCCACCTCCTTCTTTCATTTAATTCTTCTTCTCTTTCTCTTTCTTCTCTCTTTCCTCTCAACTTCATCCTCACCACCAACTCCACATTTCTCACTAATTCACAAAATACTACCACTAAACGCACGCGAAACATACTACCCTTTTGGAAGAAAACGACCACCACATCACGATCTATCACGCTATCTTTCCGGATTTTCATTTCGGCATTTCGTAAGTTTCCGACAAAACCCGAAACTCTCCATTTTTACTCATTTTTACGTTTTTATAGTTTATATATGCTTAAAATGTCCAAAAATGGGTTGGGTAAAAGATTTGGACCGAACGGAAGCTTTTCGACCGATTTTCCGGCCACCAAATTCCGATCAGACCGCTACGTCGCAGAGACGCTGGACTATCTGCGACGTAGCTCAAAACGTCGCATTATCTGGCCAACGTCGCATTTAGCGACGTCGCGGCCTACGTCGCACAAAAATCCCAACGTCGCACTAGCGACGCAGCCTATTACGTCGCATTAACTTGCGGACGTCGCACATAGCGACGTAGACTTTAACGTCGCCTCCTACGTCGCATTGATTTGCGAAGGTCGCATCATGCGACGTACCACCCTACGTCGCATGCTACGTCGCATGCTACGTCGCACAAACCAGAACCTTGAAAAGTCAGATTTTACTAAGTGTCGAACTTACACAACTTCAATACTTATGTCATACGACTGAACAAACGTCATAGAGCATACTTTCTATTACAAATACACTAAATTGCGTTATAAATGATAACGCTTTGAATCATTATTACAAACCGTCACCAACGGGCCATATTTGTTTTCAAACTACAAACGGATTACTAAACAAACACTTGGACATAATGAGTTGTGTAAACAACTAGCCTAGGTGGTCTTGCGAGACATCTACTTACTTAACCTTATATGTTTAGGCATTTGAAGGTTACGGGTTCGGAGAACCTACGGTTGATATTATTTACTCGTTTATTGATATAAACGTACTTGCAAGGACTCAGGTGAGTCTTACGGCCCCACTTTTACTGTTTTATCTTATTGGGGAAGATACATGCTACTTATTTTTCTTGAACACAAGTACTAAACTGTTTACTATATCAAACGGAATTGCATGAGTTGTTACTATTTACAGAAGTCTCTCCATCATATATCGTTAGTTATGGACTTAAGCGCGAACAGTAGTTAATGGATCCATTAGGGAAATGACCCTCCCCACCCGGGGCAGTAGCGCTGCCACGTACCGATTTACACGTATAAACGGGTGACAACTTATTCGTTACTGATGCTTGCTCTCTTACGAGCATGTCACGGGAGCAAACATATTATTACGGGTTAAGCTTCGATTATGAGCCTCATGGCAACGGTATAAACTTATTTATTTACATTTGCTGGATTGCAAATACTGATTTTACGATTGCTGGATTGCAATGGCTGATTTTACGCCTACGGGCACTACTAATGAAATCTCGTGTTCAAAGCCGATATTACTTACAAACCTGTGAGATTCACCAACCTTTTGGTTGACACTTTTTAGCATGTTTTCTCAGGTACCCGGATGGAGTAGGATTACTCCAGGATTTTTGCTAGAGTCGCATGATTTCAACACAACTGCATTAACGGAGATTCTTAGCATTATCTTTTGTAGATTACGATTATGTAATAGAATCTCCCGCTATACGCGTGGACTCTAGGGGAAACTACATTTTGTATACGAAAACACTAAGTTTTCAAACATTATATCTATGGAATGTACTAATTTACAAAACGTCTCATTTAGAGGTCGTTTGCTTTATCTTTGTGCTGTGATATTTAATTGGTAACACCCCAAACTATGCTTCCGCAAAACAGTGAATTTCGGGGGTGTTACAGATTGGTATCAGAGCCTAAGGTTATAGTGAACTAGGTTGCATTTAGTGGGCCTAGACTATGACCATTAGGCAGTATTTCCTTATTAGGCATGATTGGTTCAGGAATTACATCATACGACTTTAATTTAACATAGCCTGATCAACTATGTACAATTAAGGAAAGATGATGTGAGGTCTGAAATGGTTATGTCAAACAGGAATACGTTAGTAGACTCTGACCACGAGAGAACCGAGACTCTTACTTGTTATGTGCTAGACATACGCTAGGCTATTATGTGATATACGAGTATATACATACATAGGCCTCACTCGCTGACTATACTACTAGGCTATTATATATGTGAATAGGCCTCGCACGTAAATACACTCGCTATAGAGATAGTCGACGTTTCCCTGGTGACACTTACAAATTTCTCTCAGCGGTTTGCACCGACTATGACAGACTTGATTACCGTCACACCACCTTGTGGCGCACTCTAATGATTTTACGAAAATCACATCTAACACCCTGAAACAACGTACTTCCAAGGACTAAAATCCTCTCTCTGTCATTTCTATAGAACTCAAAGACACGAATTCCCAAATGGACGACTACATGTCTGATAGTGACCAAGTCCACGGGGAACAAATCCAGTACACGTATCTCGATGAGGACATCGTACCAGAAGAAGAAATCATGCTGGAGGGAAACGAAAATCAGGATTTCGGAATGACTGGCATCGATATTGAAGAATATGAGAGAGTGCGAGATCAGGCTGTGGGACTAGACGGCCGAAATTGGGCACTTAAGCGTAAGTGCATAGACTATGAACAAAGATTGAGAATCTCAAACCGATCTGTCCCTACACGAATCAAAGATAAGATCCGTTACTGGAAGAAAGTAGCCACCAACCTAACCCGTAGGACCAAAACATGGATCAAACGTTTGGGCAGGAAATCAACGGAGGAGACTAGGTACCGCTCCACGACTCAAAGATACAGGGACATGCTTGAAGCACGCTACCACCCACACGACCTGAACCTGGAGTCGGAAGAAGAATCCGAAGGCCAGGAACCCTAACTAAGAATGAACCAACCGACTAGCAGAAACTGTGGACCGCTTTGTCACGCTGATGGAACCAATTAATCTACATTAAGATTAGTGTAGTTTTTGTCTTGTAATCTATCTCGTAATCTAGGGACTATCTAGCACTACTCTATAAACTAGTCGGATGTAACCATTCCCGGCACCCTTGTAATATCTCTGTAGGATGTAACTTTTGAACTCACTTTATCTATCAGATATCCTTTGTTATCTCAACTCACCTTAATTGTCATTTTCCATATTGATGTTATGTATTACTGCTTTTATACATGTACATCTGTGACAATTACCAACTCATACAAAATCTCATGTATCTTCATTTCTTTTATTGAAGAATCATGCCGCCAAAGACACGACCATACACCGACGCCCAGATTACCTCCCTTATAACCCAGGCTGTTACTGAAGCCTTGGCTCGGAATACTCCACCAAATTCCTCGAGAAACAGCGATGCCGCTGAAACCACTACTGCTAAACCTTGTTCTTACAAGGACTTCCAGAACTGCAAACCTCTAAACTTTGCAGGTACCGAGGGAGCTATCGGTCTAGTACGCTGGATCGAGAAAGTTGAGTCTGTATTTCTTATCTGCAACTGCGCGGAGGGAGATAAGGTTAAGTTCTCCGTTAGTACTTTTACTGACACCGCACTCACCTGGTGGAACACTTATGCCCAGACTGTGAGTGTTGCTACTGCTTACCAACTCCCGTGGGAGGAGTTGAAGAAGATGTTGAGGGGCGAGTATTGCCCCAGGGATGAATTGAAACAACTAGAAGTGGAATTTTGGAACCATAAGATGCAAGGTAATGATATCACCGGCTACACCAACCGTTTCCACCAACTGGCACTTCTGTGCCCAACCATGGTCGATCCTGAGTACAAGAGGATCGAGAAATTCGTTGATGGTCTTCCTGAAAGACTCCAAGACCTGGTAACTTCTTCCAAACCGGGTACTATTCAGAGCGCCATCCGTATGGCCCATGAACTAACGGCAAATTCTGTCCGCCGTGGTACAACTTCAACCCCATCTGCAAACAACAAACGCAAGTGGGAAGGTAACCCCAACTCATCCAACCAAACCTCCAACAAAAAGCCTGAGTACATTAAGGCTTATTCATCTGGAACTTCGGAGAAGAAAGGGTACAGCGGGAGCAGACCCTACTGTCCCAAATGCAACCGCCACCATGACGGTTCTTGCCCTTGCTCCAACTGCAAGCGGTTCGGGCATCTAGCCAAGGATTGTCGAACCAACATTCCCACCCCCAACACTAATGCACCAAAGGCCTGCTTTGGGTGCGGAAATACAGGGCATTTCAAGAAAGATTGCCCAAAGCTGAAAAACAACAACAACCCTGCTCGCGGCAGATCATTCGTTATCAAGGCTGGGGAAGCCAGACAAGACCCGAACGTCGTGACGGGTACGTTCCTTCTCAACGACCTTACTGCTTCTGTGTTATTTGATACCGGTGCCGATAGAAGCTTCATATCTGAGAAATTTAGCCCTTTACTTGATATTACTCCCACTGCCTTAGATGCTAAATACATTGTAGAATTAGCTAATGGCAACCTGATTGAGACTGATAGCATCATACACAACTGTACACTTAACCTCACGAACGAAACGTTTCCCATTGATTTAATCCCTGTCGAGATCGGCAGCTTCGATATTATTGTCGGTATGGATTGGTTATCCAAGCACCGAGCTGAAATCATCTGTCATGACAAACTCGTTCGCATACCTCTTGTCTCCGGTGGAACCTTAGTCCTACAAGGGGAGACCGGTAGACGGAATCTGAATATTGTATCCTGTCTGAAAACGAGAAAATACCTACGAAAAGGGTACCAAGCCATCCTCGCACATGTAACGGAGAAGAAGTCGGAGGAGAAGCGACTTGAGGATGTTCCGATCGTGCGGGATTTCCCGGAAGTCTTTCCTGAAGACTTGCCCGGACTTCCGCCACCTAGACAAGTTGAATTTCAAATCGAACTTGTGCCCGGAGCTGCACCCGTGGCACGAGCCCCTTACCGTTTAGCACCATCCGAAATGCAGGAGTTGTCTAACCAACTACAGGAACTCCTGGACAGAGGATTCATTCGACCAAGTTCCTCGCCTTGGGGAGCTCCGGTCTTATTCGTGAAAAAGAAAGATGGATCTTTCCGCATGTGTATTGACTACCGAGAGCTGAATAAGCTAACCATAAAGAATCGGTACCCACTTCCTAGAATCGATGACCTATTTGATCAACTCCAGGGATCGAGTGTTTACTCAAAGATTGATCTACGGTCGGGTTATCATCAACTCCGAGTCCGTGACAATGATATCCCAAAGACAGCCTTCCGAACTCGTTATGGGCATTACGAGTTCCAAGTGATGCCATTCGGTTTAACCAACGCACCGGCCGTATTCATGGACCTTATGAATCGGGTGTGCAAACCATATCTTGACAAATTCGTCATTGTGTTCATCGACGATATTCTGATTTACTCTCGCAATGAGCAGGAACATGCTCAACATCTGAAAACCATTCTAGGACTTCTGAAACACGAAGAGTTATATGCCAAATTCTCTAAGTGTGAGTTCTGGATTCGAACCGTTCAATTCCTCGGGCACGTGATTGACAGCCAAGGAATTCATGTTGATCCCGCCAAGATTGAAGCAATCAAGGGCTGGGAGTCACCGACCACTCCAACCGAAGTGAGACAATTCTTAGGTCTTGCTGGTTATTACCGCCGATTCATCGAAAACTTTTCAAGAATAGCTGTTCCACTAACCACACTGACTCAGAAAGATAAGAAGTTCGATTGGACTGATAAACAAGAGTCAGCCTTCCAGCTATTGAAAAACAAACTTTGCAGTGCACCAATCTTGTCCTTACCCGAGGGCACCGACGATTTCGTAGTTTACTGCGACGCCTCACACCAAGGACTTGGTTGTGTGTTGATGCAACGGGAAAAAGTCATTGCCTATGCCTCACGACAACTAAAAATTCACGAGAAAAACTATACGACCCACGACCTCGAGTTAGGTGCTGTGGTCTTCGCATTGAAAATCTGGAGACATTATCTCTACGGTACGAAAAGCACTATCTTTACCGATCACAAAAGTCTCCAACACATATTCGATCAGAAAGATCTAAACATGAGACAACGTCGCTGGGTTGAGTTACTTAGTGACTACGACTGCGAGATCAAATACCATCCGGGCAAGGCTAACGTAGTTGCCGATGCCTTAAGCCGAAAAGAACGAGTGAAACCCCTTCGAGTTCGAGCACTTTCTATGACAATTCATAACGAGCTTCCTGCTCAAATCCTTACCGCTCAACTTGAAGCCCTCAACGATGAAAACTTGAAAAATGAAGCCTTGCGAGGCTTGGATAAACAATTCGAAATCAAACCCGATGGAACTCGATACTTCTCTAACCGGGTGTGGTTACCCAAATTCGGAAACTTGCGAGATTTGGTGATGGCTGAAGCTCACAAATCTCGATACTCTATACATCCTGGATCTGACAAGATGTATCATGACGTCAAAGGGTTGTATTGGTGGCCTAACATGAAAGCTGACATCGCCTTGTACGTCAGTAAATGCCTAACCTGTTCCAAAGTTAAGACCGAACACCAAAGACCCTCTGGGTTGCTTCAACAACCTGAAATTCCTCAATGGAAATGGGAACAGATTTCCATGGACTTCATTACCAAACTACCGAAAACTTCGAGTGGTTGCGATACCATTTGGGTGATCGTGGACCGTCTCACGAAATCTGCTCATTTTCTGGCCATCAAGGAAACCGACAAGATGGAGCGTCTGACTCGCATCTATGTCAAAGAAATCATCTCGCGACACGGTGTACCTACCTCGATCATCTCGGATAGGGACAGCCGTTTTACTTCTAACTTTTGGCAATCGCTACAGAAATCTCTTGGTACTCGTCTGGATATGAGTACTGCTTATCACCCGCAAACCGATGGCCAAAGCGAGCGAACTATTCAAACACTGGAGGATATGCTACGAGCCTGCGTAGTCGACTTCGGTACTTCTTGGGAAAATCATTTACCGTTGTGCGAGTTCTCGTACAACAACAGTTATCATACCAGCATAAAGGCTGCACCCTTCGAGGCACTTTACGGACGTAAGTGCCGATCACCTGTCTGTTGGACTGAGTTAGGAGAATCCCAACTCACGGGTCCAGAAATCATTCAAGAAACTACTGAGAAAATCGTTGGTATTCAAAACCGGCTGAAAGCCGCACGTGATCGTCAGAAAAGCTATGCTGACGTGAGACGCAAACATCTTGAGTTCCAGGTAGGAGACAAGGTACTTCTCAAAGTGGCACCGTGGAAAGGTGTTATTCGATTCGGGAAACGAGGCAAACTAAATCCTAGATATATCGGACCATTCGAAATCCTCGAAAGGATTGGTCCAGTGGCATATCGCCTGCAACTTCCTGCTGAACTTAGCAGCGTACGCAACACATTCCACATTTCTAACTTGAAGAAATGTCTGTCTGACGAGACGCTGATTATACCGCTCGACGAAATTCAAATCGATGATAAACTTCATTTCGTCGAGAAACCTATGGAAATCATGGACCGTGAGGTCAAGCAATTGAAACAGAGTCGTATTCCCATAGTAAAAGTCAGGTGGAATTCTAGGCGCGGCCCTGAGTTCACCTGGGAACGGGAAGACCAAATGCGACAGAAATACCCACATCTCTTCCCAGACAACGCACCGTCCGTGCACTCAAGCTAATTTCGGGACGAAATTTCTTTAACAAGGGGAGAATGTAACACCTGCTAAATTAGGATAATTAATTTTGCCTAATTACTTGTAACTGGTTGTAATTAGTATGTAATAGGACTAATTGCGGACTCTATTTGTATATATATAAGGTGAATTATATATATATGTGTGTACATACGCGATTTGGATTAATCGTACGAATTAACCGGACGGAGTCCGACACAGTTACTTGGACGTTGGTGACAGAAACTTACCTAAATAATGAGAACGTATTTTATTATATAAAATACACAGCGAACAAACATTATTTATAATACCGCGACGACAATTTAAATAATTTAACGTATATGTATTAAACGCGAGTTAAGAATTTTAATACTTCGACAAATGCTTTTATAATTAATTTCAAGGTATTTCATTAAAACATTTCCCGTCACCTTTTAAAAATATAACTGCTTGATAACGTTTAAACGACGGGGGAAACGAACACCGCACGGAGCGGAAACGCGGGCGAAATTGGGGGCTTAACCTCCCAATTTCCACCTCCTTCTTTCATTTAATTCTTCTTCTCTTTCTCTTTCTTCTCTCTTTCCTCTCAACTTCATCCTCACCACCAACTCCACATTTCTCACTAATTCACAAAATACTACCACTAAACGCACGCGAAACATACTACCCTTTTGGAAGAAAACGACCACCACATCACGATCTATCACGCTATCTTTCCGGATTTTCATTTCGGCATTTCGTAAGTTTCCGACAAAACCCGAAACTCTCCATTTTTACTCATTTTTACGTTTTTATAGTTTATATATGCTTAAAATGTCCAAAAATGGGTTGGGTAAAAGATTTGGACCGAACGGAAGCTTTTCGACCGATTTTCCGGCCACCAAATTCCGATCAGACCGCTACGTCGCAGAGACGCTGGACTATCTGCGACGTAGCTCAAAACGTCGCATTATCTGGCCAACGTCGCATTTAGCGACGTCGCGGCCTACGTCGCACAAAAATCCCAACGTCGCACTAGCGACGCAGCCTATTACGTCGCATTAACTTGCGGACGTCGCACATAGCGACGTAGACTTTAACGTCGCCTCCTACGTCGCATTGATTTACGAAGGTCGCATCATGCGACGTACCACCCTACGTCGCATGCTACGTCGCATGCTACGTCGCACAAACCAGAACCTTGAAAAGTCAGATTTTACTAAGTGTCGAACTTACACAACTTCAATACTTATGTCATACGACTGAACAAACGTCATAGAGCATACTTTCTATTACAAATACACTAAATTGCGTTATAAATGATAACGCTTTGAATCATTATTACAAACCGTCACCAACGGGCCATATTTGTTTTCAAACTACAAACGGATTACTAAACAAACACTTGGACATAATGAGTTGTGTAAACAACTAGCCTAGGTGGTCTTGCGAGACATCTACTTACTTAACCTTATATGTTTAGGCATTTGAAGGTTACGGGTTCGGAGAACCTACGGTTGATATTATTTACTCGTTTATTGATATAAACGTACTTGCAAGGACTCAGGTGAGTCTTACGGCCCCACTTTTACTGTTTTATCTTATTGGGGAAGATACATGCTACTTATTTTTCTTGAACACAAGTACTAAACTGTTTACTATATCAAACGGAATTGCATGAGTTGTTACTATTTACAGAAGTCTCTCCATCATATATCGTTAGTTATGGACTTAAGCGCGAACAGTAGTTAATGGATCCATTAGGGAAATGACCCTCCCCACCCGGGGCAGTAGCGCTGCCACGTACCGATTTACACGTATAAACGGGTGACAACTTATTCGTTACTGATGCTTGCTCTCTTACGAGCATGTCACGGGAGCAAACATATTATTACGGGTTAAGCTTCGATTATGAGCCTCATGGCAACGGTATAAACTTATTTATTTACATTTGCTGGATTGCAAATACTGATTTTACGATTGCTGGATTGCAATGGCTGATTTTACGCCTACGGGCACTACTAATGAAATCTCGTGTTCAAAGCCGATATTACTTACAAACCTGTGAGATTCACCAACCTTTTGGTTGACACTTTTTAGCATGTTTTCTCAGGTACCCGGATGGAGTAGGATTACTCCAGGATTTTTGCTAGAGTCGCATGATTTCAACACAACTGCATTAACGGAGATTCTTAGCATTATCTTTTGTAGATTACGATTATGTAATAGAATCTCCCGCTATACGCGTGGACTCTAGGGGAAACTACATTTTGTATACGAAAACACTAAGTTTTCAAACATTATATCTATGGAATGTACTAATTTACAAAACGTCTCATTTAGAGGTCGTTTGCTTTATCTTTGTGCTGTGATATTTAATTGGTAACACCCCAAACTATGCTTCCGCAAAACAGTGAATTTCGGGGGTGTTACACATACGCAGGTCATTTTGGAAGGCAATTCGTCGTAGGTCATCAATGTCTTCCCGTGCTTCCGTTAGTTGTTTTCGTAGCGATTCAATAGTTTGGTTGAGGTGGCTGACTGATTCAGCAGTCAAGGTTACATCAACTGGTGCTTTTGCAGCAGTTAGAGCAACAGGAGAAGCAGGTGCTGTTGCTAATTCAACGAAAGGTTCGGTATCACACTCGAGTTCGAGGAGGTAAGGAAACGTTATTGGTTCCTCACTGAGCAGTTCATCATCCAAGGTAGGGTTGTTGACGGAGTGAGTTGTCATTTCCTACGAAATAATTATTCTATTTAAGAATTGCTACAAGAAAGTGAAGTTCTATTGGATGACTTGTTTAAAGTAACGAATAATATACGAGCTCCCGGTCTCAACCAGTGTGAGATATTTGGGAAAAGTGTTTGTTATTGGTAGTCCAAGTGTAATACAAGTTATATGTTCGGAATTCGTATAGTCGGTCATTTCCTAATCCTATTGGGTACTTAGGATCAAAGAAAACACACAGAATAATAGACAGTTACACATAATCATTAAGCGAGAGATTACAGTCTCGGGAAATCAAAGAATGAGCGTACCCGGGTTAAGCAAATCACAGAGTCTCGGATTTGGGTCATCCTCCCTAGCGTTAATTACATAAGCTCTACTCTTCGTGTGGTTGGTTCGGAGTTTCAGCTTTGGGCAATCCTTCCGGAAATGCCCGATACCATTGCACTCATAGCAGGTCTTGGGTGCAGAAGTATCAGTACCAGTGGAATTGGTTCGACAGTCTTGGGCCAGGTGCCCGAATTTCTTGCATTTGGTGCAGGGACAGGAGCCATTATGATGGCGACTACATTGGGAGTAGTAAGGCTTGCTCCCCTTGTAAGCCTTTGAGTCATTGGCATTGACAGTTGCAAGCTTCTTATCAGGAATCGGGTTGGATGAGTGGGGACTTACTTCCCATTTACGTTTGTTATTCGCAGACGGGGTTGAAGTCGAGCCACGGCGGACAGAATTGGCCGTTAACTCATGAGCCATACGAATGGCACTCTGAATTGTTCCCGGTTTGGACGAAGTTACTAAATCTTGAAGTCGTTCGGGAAGTCCATCAACGTACTTTTCGATCCTTTTGTACTCGGGATCAACCATGGATGGGCACAAAAGTGCCAGCTGGTGAAAGCGGTTGGTGTAACCGGTGATGTCATCACCCTGCATCTTGTGATTCCAGAATTCAATCTCTAGTTGTTTCAGCTCTTCTCTTGGGCAGTACTCTCCCTCTCAGCATGTTCTTTAGTTCATCCCACTGTAGTTTGTAAGCATCAGCAACGCTCACAGTCAGCGCATAGGTGTTCCACCAGGTAAGAGCGGTGTCAGAAAAGGTACTGGCGGCGAACTTAACTTTATCCTCTTCCTTGCAGTTGCAGATGAGGAATACTGATTCGATTTTCTCGGTCCAACGAATCAGACCGATCGCTCCTTCAGTACCTGCAAAGCTCAATGGTTTGCAGTTTTGGAAGTCCTTGTAGGTGCAGGTTTTGGGTGGAGGTGTATTGTTAGCCGTATCTTCGCTACCAGGATTGGTTGCTCGGACAGCTAGAGCTTGGGCCACACTATGGGCAATAATACCCGTGACTTCGGCTTCAGTAAGGGTGATTTGTCGTCGAGGAGGCATGTTCCTTGAAACAATAAATAAAGAACATGTGAAGGTTTGAAAAAGAATTATGATTGTGATGATTTTGGTAAGTTTAGAGAAATTACGCCAAAGTTTGAAGGTTGTTTAAAGTTGTGTACTATAAATAAGTTTATACGGTTTTGAAGTTTTTTGAAAATTGTATAAACATTTTTGTGAGAAATTTTGTAACATGTTTGATAAAAATACATTTGTTATAAAATTTTGATAGTAAAAATCGGTTGTATAATTTGAAATCTGACGAAAATTGAGTTGAAAATGGTTTTATTAGGTTACACCTAACGGTACAGTAATGTACTTTGTAGAATGTTATAAACGTAGAATTAGGTAGGAATAGCAAATGAAAACAAGGTCTCGATCTTCATATCGAAGGATGTTCGAGTAACTATGGTTGTCGGTTATAATGGTGTGGATATCTTCGGACGTATGTCGGTATTCGTGAATTCATAAAAGTTAAATAAGGACAGAATGACGAGAATCGAGTTGTCGTTTGTTCGATGAAATTTTAAAGAATATTGATTTCGTAGTAGTCGAGAGAGAGTATCGTATCGGGGAAAAAGGCCTATGTATATATATATATATATATATCACATAACCGCCTAGTTCGTGTCTAGCACAATCACGTAAAAGTCCCGGTTCTCTCGTGGTCAGAGTCAGCTAATGCATTCCGGTTCAACATAACCCCTTTCAGAACTCACATCATCTTCATTTAATTGTACATAGTTGATCAGGCTATGTTAAATTAAACTTGTATGCTGTAATTCCTGAACCAGTTATACCTAATGAGGAATACTGCCTAACGGTCATAGTCTAGGCCCACTAAATGCAACCTAGTTCACTATAACCTTAGGCTCTGATACCAATCTGTAACACCCCCAAATTTGACAGTTTGCGGAAGCAATGTTTTGGGTGTTACTAATCAATAATCACAAGCACAAAGGATACAGTGAACGACTCTAAATGAGACGTTCGAAAAGTTATTACATTAATACATAAGTAGTTTCAAAATACAAGCTCGAGTTCAAGTAAAATCCTAGAGATTCTAATACATAACAGTAAGTACAAAAGTAATGTATGTAAATCTCCAAGCTTGTAAATGCATGCGACTTGAGAGAAAACTTATCCTGCTGGGCATCCCTACTGATGCTGTGTACCTGAGAAGCATTACTAAAATGGTCAACCAAAAAGGTTGGTGAATCTCACAGGTTTGTAAGTAAGTAAATAGTTTGAACACACATGTAGTATTCGTAAATCATAGCCAGCCAGTAAGTAACAATCACAGGTTATGCTCATCGTTTACTTAAGTTTTAATAAGTGGGTGGTTGCAGGTTATGCTAACCGTTTGATACAATTGCCATGAGCCACCATAGTTGAAGCTTAACGTACAGTAAATATAGGTACCCCCTCATGAATGTAATCCAAAACATTCATACGGAACGAGTAAGAAACGCCCGTTTCTACAGGAACGGTTCGTGGTAGTGCGTGCTACCCCGGGCGGGGATTGTCAGTCCCATATGGATCCATATACTAAAACTCGCGCTTATCACATAACTAACAACTATGATTAAGGAGGATTTCATTGGATTAGTCGTAAACTCATGCAATTGGCGTATCCGTAATCTCGTACAGTAAGTAAATCATGGCAACAAGTAAGTTTTGTGTGTTCATGGAAAACAGTAATGCATCTCACCCCTGAGTATAAAACAGTAAAGTAGGGGCTGTAAGACTCACCTGAGTCTGGCAGACAATGCAGTAAGTAAGCAAGTAGTATTCCCGAACTAGCAACCCTTAGCGTCCTAATACGCATAAGGTTTAGTAAGTAAATGGAATACTTGTAAAGTATCCATGCTAGTTGTTCCCAAACTAGTTAATGTCCATTAGTTTGTTTGTACGTTTGTAATCGTTTGTAGTTTGTAGAAAAGTTATACGGTCCGTTTGTTATCGGGGTATAATAATAATTCCATCCATTATTATTATGTATTCATAGTAGTTGTACTTTTGAAGAGCGTACGTGTATAACTGTTTGTTTGTATCACAACGTGTATCGTGTGCGTAAGTTCCAATGGGCTTAAACCCCAAAGGGTACGAGTGAAACCTCGTAAGTATTCGAGTGTAAGTTCGTATCAGTTAACGTGTAATCCAGCACGTAACTAGTGAGTGAACTTGTAAGTTCGTATCGGATGTAATCCCGTGTAATGTACCAGTGTAAGTTCGTTGGAGTGTAATCTCCTAAGTATTTCCAAGTGTAATCTCGTACGCGTGTGTGAGTGAAATCTCACGTTAGTTTAGTATAGTCTTGTACGTATTCAAGTGTTGCTGTATACCCTCAAAAGTATAGTATTTTCATGTATATTTAGTAGTTGAAAAGTAACTCCAACACTTAGAATATATTTTGTTTTCTGATCTGGGCTATCTGCGACACAAGGCTTGTGTCGTAGACCGTATGCGACATAAGGTATGTGTCGTATGGATTGAATTCGGTTTGGTGTTTATGCGACACAATGGTTGTGTCGCATACAAGGGTACGACACAACGATACGACATAGTCGTTGTGTCGCAATCAAGCGATAGGTAAACTTTGTGTCGTAGATGATACGACACATAGTGCGACATAAGCGTTGTGTCGCATACATTGTGACATAACATGCGACATAACATGCGACACAGTGTTGTGTCGCATAAAGTTTTGGTCCGATGCGACACAAGAGGTCTGTTCGGAATTTAAGTTTCCGAAAACGTATTTTCCGGTTTCCGTTGGGTCTAGAACTTTTATACTAGTTTTAATATGTTATAATGAGTCCATAGTAACTATTGGTGGTCGTTTTTAAGGTTTGTGGTGTCGTTTTCTTTAAAATGACCAAAACCGACATTTCCGTAAAAGTGTTCAAAAACGAGTTTAAATTATATATTTGGACATTACTAATCTAGGGGAACAATAATCTAGCAAAATAAAAGTAATCGGAAAAGTTTCGGGTCGCCGGAAAACTTACAAAATTGTCGAATCGAGAAACCGAAAAGATAGGATTGTAGAGCTCGTTCTCGTGATCACTTTTCTCCAAACGGGTATAGACCTTCGAGGTGTTTTAATGGTGTTTTTAGGGTGTTTAAGTGACGGTTTTAGAGAGAGGGAGAGAAAACCGATAGAGAGAGAGAGGAGTGGGAGAGATGGAGTGTTTTTGGTGTTTGTGTGTGGAAGTGAATGAGAAGACATGGGGGTGGTGTCCCATGTCTTTGGGCCGGTTTTGGGTGGGGCCACCAAGGTGTGGTCTCACCAATTTTTGCTTCCTCGTGTTTGCGCTCCGTGCGGTGTTCGTTTCCCCGGTCGTTTAAACGTTAAAATGATTTTATACGCGATTAAATATACGTTTTAAAATACGAAATAATATCCGATAATTTAGTTGAAGTATTTTAATAAAATACTTTGTTTTCAAGTTAAACAATATAACTTAGTTTTGTTTTGTCGGTTGGTCGAGTTTTCGGAGAGTTCGGTGACGTTTTAATTAAAACGTACGTTTTCCGTTATATTATAAACATAGTATAAAGTACTAGTCAAAGTAATTAAATAATTTCACATTATTTAATAATTGTTTTACCAATGTCCGCAAGTTTGTACAATTGTTGTTTTATACGATATGTACGAATCGTATACGCGTATATATATATATATATATATTCCATCCATATATATAATAAGTAAATAATGTAAATAACTCTATTTCATATTATATACAAGTAATAAGCACGTAATTAGGGAAGTTTTAAATTGGCCCTAAATTTGGGGTTGTTACATATACATACCTCATGAAATTCAAGTAAATCACTGTAAAATTACAACTAAATTTATCATATATACATTTATATTTATGAAACTATATCTTAGGTACCTTTATCCACATAGCATAATTAATAAATGCATTACTCACATAAAGTGAATATTTAATTATAGACAGTCCAAGACGATTACCGGTATTATGATCCATATAAACAAATTATACTCAATTTTCTAAGTAAATTCTTTATTGTTAGTATGAATATTATCAAGTGCTTCCTATTATATGACATACTGAAGAATTCAAGTAAAACTCATAACACTGCATCATTAAATTTCAAGGTAGCGGTTACTAAATGATGTATCTTTTCGAAACATATAACATACACTTGAATTTTAAAAGTTAGACAAATATTAAACATACTTTGAATATGCTATGTTATCTAAGTCTGTACGTAGTACAACAGAAGATCCCTTCTAGCATAATTCAAAATATATTTGAGAATATTAATTTAATTAAAGGTTTCAGTTCTGTACTTAGTACAACAAAGTTACCAGTAATTAAGTTAATACCCATATTGCAACTATTTGCCAATTCAAATTAATATGCATGATAACAGTGTATGGCAATACCATCCTTCAACAATTAAGACTTGATGTCATACATTATAGAATAGTAACACAAGATAATATACAAGTAATTAATTAACTTCTTAAGACTTATAAAATTTCATAAAATTTGCCTACCAGTACATCATATGATGAAGCCATCTAAAGTTTTCACTTAAAAATAGACAAATTATAACTTGTGGATATAGGTGTATAATCAAAAAAATATAAACACATACCTGATAGAACTGCTGTAGTTCTAAAGCAACTTTATTTGAACCTACTACCACATCATACTTTAGGACTTAAGCTTATTATTGTGAAGCTTATTCTCCTAATGTACTATCATTTCCCTTAGTTTTTGCAAATAAAAACTTAAATGAAGGCGATTCCCCTTAGGTAACAAGCAAATGAATGCCATACGCCATTTTTTTTTTTTTTTTAATGAACACATAAATACTAACTATTACAAAAATACCCTTGGAAGACTAATCACTCTGGATTTCTCATTCCGTTCAGTTGAACCAACGTCTCAAATCTTGCTCTGTCGAACGTCTTTGTGTATAAGTCTGCTAAGTTATCCAATGATGGAACCTTAACTAACTTTATCAACTTTTTCTCAGCACAATCTCTAATAAAATGATGTCGAATATCAATATGCTTAGTTTTACTGTGCTTCACCGGATTATTGGTGATCGACATAGTAGATTCGTTATCAATCATCATAGGAGTATTGGTTATATTTAACCCGTAATCCCGCAGTTGCTGTTGAATCCAAAGTACTTGCGAGCAACAGCTGCCAGCTGCAACATACTCAGCTTCACATGTAGAATAGCAAGCTACAACTCAGGGGGAGTCTGGTGCTGGTGCTAGTGGTTCTGGAGTGGATACAAGTGCAGATAAGACTGTACCGGGTGATACTGAAGCTGGTAAGATAGCTTAGTATTATCATAGTACTGTAATATTTGTAATAGTTTGTAGTGAACAAATGTAAACTTAATTTATTGTGTAAATATATTTGGCTTAGGGTTATTATTATTTTAAGTAAAATATGTTTGGTAATTTAAGTTTATATAATTGTGTTAAGATAAAATAGTGATCGAAAGACTTCCGACTCATTGAGTAGTCGAGCGGCGTGTTCCGATTAATATCGGCGGTCAAAATTTTATAATAACATATGCATTTTAGATTTGATTATGGACTTAAGACCGTAAGGTATATAAGTAATTAACAAGTTAAAAATGTATTCGTATTAACTAGACAAATGATATATAATTTAAAGGTTAAATTGATAATGAAGGAGATCAATTAACACTTGAAAATTATATAAGGTAATTAATAGTAAATTTAAATGTTTGGTGATTATTCACAATGCATTAGAATTTAAAATTAATTAATATTTGTTAAGTAGACTTAAGAAATTTTGGATTGATTCAGGGTAATCAATAAAAGATTTTATAAGTTATATGTAAATTGCGTTTATATGTTAGGTTAAAATATACAAAAGAATTAATAAAGAAATTCTTAGATTGGTTCAGGGAAATCAATGAAGAATTTGAATTATTAATATATTTGTATTTACATTTTTCTCTAGGAATGGAAATGCTTAATTTATCAGATTTGGAAGATGATATTTTGGATGAGATAGATGAAGAGATTGATTATGATATTGAAGAAGGAGAGTTCAAACTTCCTGAAGACTGGACTGCAGTATTTGAATCTGTGATAGATGAAGGTGTTGATCAGGATGCAAATATAGATGAACATGTTGTGAATCCATCAACGACTGAATTTGTTTTTGTAAATGAACAACGAGAATCAGTTATTGATTTAGAAGCTTTTGAGAATGCTTCTGAAGATTCGGATACTGAAGTTGAAGAAATAGAGGACAAATACAAACATTTGGTTGGTAATCCAATGTTTATCCAAGGAATGCTTAAGAAGAAAAAGGAAAATAAGCCACGCATTTTGAAAGAAGTTGATATTACTGGAAAGCGTGTACTTAAAACTGGCATTATTGGATGGTATTATGACTCTGACCTGAAGCTCTTCGCAATCAAAAGGTTTGACGGGGTTCAATATTTTGAGAAGAAGCTTGCAGTGTTTAGTTCGTTGCCTCGATATGAGATTCGAGACTTGGCTAGATTAGATATGATAAATCCAAGTGATGATGACTATGCTAAGTATGTTGAGCGTATCATTAGGACTGAAGGATTATCTATGAAGTTCTCAAAGATTAAGCCAAGGAAAGGAAAAACGATAAAGCTGAACGAACTCAGTCGGAGGACAGGAAGAAGAAGAAGGAAGAAGGTTTATCCAGCGGTCAACTGTATTAAGCAAATACCTATGAAGCCTATGCCTCAGAATATTTTGGTAAATTTGAAATATTGGGGGGTAGATGCTGGAACAGGGGAAGCCTTTATGATTGAAGCTGATGATGATTATCCTGATGGCGAAAAAGAGATTCTTCGTGTATATGATCACAGACATCTGATGAACTTATCAAAGGAAGATCTGATTATGTTGTACAAGAACAAGATCAAATCTACTATTGGTTGGGGTGATTTAGCACGAGATTATCACAAGATGGTTAAAACATGCATCAAGCTTAAAATTTTTGCAGGAAGTAAGATTTACAAATGAAGACTAAAGACAGCGTGAAGATAAAGACGCTAGAGCTATTGTCAAGGGGGAGTCTGTTAGGACATAGATTGTGACAACAGATCTAGCTTGAAATAGGACTGGTGTAATTATTATTACGTTTGTACATTGGTTTAGATGTGTAAATAAATATTTGTTTTGTTAGTAATATTCGTTAAACATATTATTGTGCTAAGTTAGACGAATGTTTAAAGACGAAATAAATAATAGACGTTTAATGCGAGGCGAGTCGAGATCTCAGGTCGCAGCGAGTTGAGCTGTGAGGTGAGATCTGAACTCGCGAAGCATTAGTCTGGCGAGCCGAGTTCTTTGTTGGGCTTGGGCTGCGAGTTGGACCGAACTCGCAGGCCCATGCGAGCTGAGACGAACTGAACTATATAATGTTTTTCTAACGTGAAAAACACAAGACTTTTGCATATTCCGAACCTGCGATTCCAGAAAACCAGAGAAAACATAACCTACGGCTAGGCTTTGACGATTCATCGTTTAAAGTTAAGCTTTATTAAAACGCAATTCGAACGTATTCGTTGTTAGTAAGATAACATCGTATTGAGGGATTCCGCACCTTAATACTACAGATAACGAAGTTATCGATCCTAGAACTAGGGGACTTACAAGCCTCGCAATTAACTTCGAATTATTTTATTATCCGTTTACGTTTTGCTTCATATCTTCTTCGTTACACGTCGGATTGTATAACACCTGCCAAATTAGGACTAGTAATTAGTGTCTAATTCTATGTTAATACATGTAATTAGTTATGTGTTAGGCTAATTAATGTATCGAAATATATATTGATGAATATATACAAATTATGCGATTTGATTAAATCGTACGCAATTTAAATCGAATGTAATTCGGTTCAATAAATACGGACGTTGGTGAAACATTTTGATTAAATCATAAAACATTATGTAATAACGCTTTTATATCCAAAATATTATTTTAATAATATTCCAAGTATACTTTGTATCGTAGAAACAAACGTTTACATGATTAAAATTAATAAACGCGCAAACAAAATGAGCTAAATTATATTTTATAACACAATCGTAAAGAAATTTGTAAAATGCTTTAATAAAATACTGAGTGACTATTTATATTTTAAAACGTATATTTAAAGGTGTAAAATAAATATGTAACGTTTAAACAACCGAGGAAACGAATACCGCACGGAGCAGAGGCGTGGACTGAAAAGAGGGTGAGGCTTTCACCTACACCCCCTCCCTTCTCTTTCCTTCTCATTTCATTCCACCACCTCTCTTTTTCTCTCTCTTTTTCTCTCAACTTCACCACCTCACCACCACACCTCCACCACCAAAAACCACCAAATACTACCGTCAAACGCCACCGAAATTCAAGACTCGTTTAGAAGAAAACGTTCACCTCATCGCGATCTACGACTCTATCTTTTCGGAATCTTGATTCGCCACTTTGTAAGTTTCCGACAAAATCCCAAAACCCTTCGTTTTTTATTATTTTCGACATATTATTGTTTATCTAAGCTTAGAATGTCCAAAAATGGGTTGGGTAAAAATATTGGACCGAACGGAAGCCGGAAAATGCGTTTTTGGGGTTAAAAATTCCGATCAGACTCCGATGTCGCATTTGGCTTGGGCCAGTTGCGACATCAGCCTTAACGTCGCTAAACATCTCACAACGTCTTATATAGCGACATTACCCCCAACGTCGCATTAAGTTGCTAACGTCGCATATAGCGACATCGATCCCTACGTCGCAAGAACCAACAACGTCGTATATAGCGACATAACACCTAATGTCGCATTAAATTGCGAATATCGCACTTAGCGACGCCATGCTCAATGTCGCAGTTATGACCTGCGACATAACAACCTACGTCGCACACGATGTCGCACAGATCAGAACCGAGAAAACTCAGTTTTTACTAAGTGTCGAGACCTGAAATTTATCACTTGATTTTACCCAAATTCAAATCCTAGATGCATTTTTTACCCAACCAGGGGCCAGCCCCTTGGACCCCGCCAGGGGTTGCCACCCCTGAAACCCCGCTTACCAGGGGCGCTGCCCCCGGACCCCCGTCATTAAAAGTCACTTTTCCATCTAAGCGTCGAACACTTACAAAAACTTATACATTACAAAGAAACATGTAATAATACTTTGAGATTACTATTCCAAACCGTCACCAACGGGCCGTACATGTTTTCAAAACTCGAAACAAACAACCAAATCGTAGTAATTTGGACATTCTAGTTGAATGAACAACTACAATGGTGATCTTTTGAGATACCCAATCATGTTTATAACCATCGCGTGTCGTGGACACCCTCAGGTTACAAGTCTTTGGACTTCATTACTCGGCTAATCAACTCAAGTTTATTAAGTTAAACTCGCAAGACTCAGGTGAGTCTTACAGCCCCACTTTTACTGTTTTACATACGGGGTGAGATACATTGCTTACTTTTCTTGAACACAAGTACCAACTATTCATTCTACTCTACGGGATTGCATGAGTTACTTACTTTCTACTGAAGTCTCTCCATCATATATCGTTAGTTATGGACTTAAGCGCGAACACTAGTTAATGGATCCATTAGGGAAATGACCCTCCCCGCCCGGGGTAGTAGCGCTACCACGAACCGTACTGTATAAACGGGCGACTATTATTCGTTACTTATGCTTGCTCAGTTACGAGCATGTCACGGGAGCAACTTATTACTTACGGGTTAAGCTTCGATTATGAGCCTCATGGCAACGGTATAACCTACTTATTTTACATTTGCAGGATTGCAAATACTTGATTTACGCCTACGGGCATTACTGATGAAATCTTGTGTTCAAAAACTGACACTACTTACAAACCTGTGAGATTCACCAACATTCGTGTTGACTTTTTAGCATGTATTCTTAGGTACACTTACGGAGTAGGATTACTCCTGGACATAGCTAGAGTCGCATGATTTCTACAAAACTGCATTAACGGAGATTCTTAGCATTATCTTTCGTATATTTTGATTATGTAATAGAATCTCCCGCTATACGCGCGGACTCTAGAGAACTATATTTTGTATACTTAAACATTAAGTTTTCAAACATTTAAGTCATATGGAAATGAAACCGTTTTACAACGTCTCATTTAGAGGTCGCTTGCTATTTTATCTTATGTTCTGTGATTATTGATTAGTAGCACCCCAAACCTTGCTTCCGCCAAACAGTGAATTTGGGGGTGTTACAGATTGCGATGATTCTTTTTGCGTTGGATTCATTTTTCAAAAACGAAGACTTTGATGTAAATAAATCCCTAATATGAGTCTTTTCACAAAAATGTGTTTTTACGATTTGAACTACGATAACGGTTTGGTGATGGTTGTCACAGCAACCATGAAGATTGTAACACCCCCAAATTTAACAGTTTGCGGAAGCGATGTTTTGGGTGTTACTAATCAATAATCACAAGCACAAAGGATACAGTGAACGACTCTAAATGAGACGTTCGAAAAGTATTACATTAATACATAAGTAATTCAAAATACAAACTCGAGTTTCGAGTAAATTCCTAGAGATTCTAATACATAACAGTAAGTACAAAAGTAATGTATGAAAATCTCCAAGCTTGTAAATGCATGCGACTCGAGCTAAGTGAGCTTATCCTGCTGGGCATCCCTACTGATGCTGTGTACCTGAGAAACATTACTAAAACGGTCAACCAAAAAGGTTGGTGAATCTCACAGGTTTGTAAGTAAGTAAATAATTTGAATCACAAGTAGTATTTTGTAAATCGTAAGCCAGCCAGTAAGTATCGATCGCAGGTCATGCTAATCGTTCACTTAAATAATGATTGCAGGTCATGCTAATCATCTGTAAATGGGTGGTTGCAGGTCTTGCTAACCGTAATGAGTAACGATCGTAGGTCATACAAATCGTTCACTCCGTAATGATTGCAGGTCATGCCAATCATGCGTTTCCACGAACTATCATAATAGAATCTTAACATACAGTAAATAATAGCACACCAGTGAATGTAATTCGAAACGTTCATATAAAACAGGTAAGAAACGTGAGCCACCATGATTGCAGGTCATGCTAATCATGCGTTAACTCGGCCATGAGCCACCATAATTGCAGGTCATGCTAATTATGCGTTAACTCGGCCATTATTAGTTTTTATGAAAACAAGTAATGCATCTCACCCCTGAGTTAAAAACAGTAAAGTAGGGGCTGTAAGACTCACCTGAGTCTAGCAAGTATGTTTGTGTAAGCAAACAAGTATAGCGGATGTAAGTCCGTAAGTATGTGTCGGATGTAATTCCGTAGTGCGGTTCTCCGAACCCTGTAACCTTCTGGCGTCCAAAACGCACAAGGTCGTAAGCAAGTAAGTAAGTATGTTGGTGTCCCGAAGGATCACCCATGCTAGTTGTCCACTCAACTAGGAAATGTCCAAGTATTTGTTTGTACGTTTGTAATTGTTTGTAATTAAGTGTGGCCCGTTGGTGACGGAGGTGTAATAATAATTCAAATATTATTATTATGTAATTCATTGTGTTTGTATACTTGTAAAGCATATACATAAGTTGATTATTTGTAACGTGACATATAACTGTTGTTCGGATGTAAGTCCGTGCGAGTGTAAACTCGTGCGAGTGTAAGCTCGTCTTTATATAACAAGTGGTTCGAGTGTAAGCTCGTAGTAACGTGGGTGTAATCCCAAACCATGTGTAAGTATCCTTAGATTTTCTATTATTTTATCCGAAAGTATACTTATATATATATATGTATCTATATATATATGTGTCCGAAGGTGCCAAAATTTAACATTAAGGGTCAAAAATATAATTTTTCCGAAAGTCAACTCGCAGTCAAAAAGTCCACTCGCAAAGTCAACTCGCAAGTCAAAAGTCAACTCGCAAGTCTTCAGTTCGCAAGTCAAGAGTCAACTCGCAAGTCTTCAACTCGCAAGTCAAAGTCAACTAGCAAGTCTTCAACTCGCCAGTCAAAGTCAACTCGCAAGTCTTCAGTTCGCAAGTCAAAAGTCAACTCGCAAGTCTTCAACTCGCAAGTCAAAAGTCAACTCGCAAGTCTTCAACTCGCAAGTCAAAGTCAACTCGCAAGTCTTCAACTCGCAAGTCAAAGTCAACTCGCAGAAGTTAACTCGCAGAAGTCAACTGTTGGTGTTTTTGTTATCGTAACTTGGTCAAACGAGCTCGGTTTGACCCGAAACTTTTAGGGAAGTATTAAAATAGTTTATAGAGCCTAAGAAAATTATCGGTTCGTGTCGGGGTTCACCCGGAGTGTCGGTTTTGCAAATTTACCAAAACAGTCCCTATTTTTAGTTTTCAGAAATTTTACTCGGTTTGCGCCCTCGATTTAACCCATTTGTAGTCCGATTCAAGTCCAACCAAAAATCACACGTGTTCTACTATATGTAATGTTCATTTCTGCATTTTATGGTATTTTCATATGTCCGTTTAATATTTTAAACAAAAATAAATATGTCGAGGGGTCGGATTCGGTCCAGAGCAGACCTATGTCCAAAGATCAAGTAATAGCCGAAAATGGGTGTATTTCTGGAAGTAGCTAAAGAAGAACTTTTTGTTCAAGACGAAAATACCAAACTTTTCCAAGTGGTCTCACACGTTTATTTAACTTACAACTCGAGTTATGGTTGTTTTCGTGCGACGGTTTTTCTGGCCAGAAAGTAGTGTGTACATAAGTGTTTCAAAAACGAGTTTTGGTTAAGGATTTGGACATTTCTTTGTTAAGTAAGCAACTAAACATATTAATAAGTAGTAACCAAGTAAATCTAGCAAAGTAAACGAGAATCTTACAAGGATATCAAAGATCTAGAGTCGTGGTGCGAAGAGGATGCGAAAACCGAGCTTTTCTTTTGATTTCCTTCAAGAATCAAGTTGTAGATGATGGTGGTTTGTGGTGGTGGGTTGGAGAACGACCAGGGGAGAGGGAGGAGGGAGTAGAGAGTGTTTGGGTGAAGTGTGGTGAGAGTTTGGAGTGTGTAAGTGAATGAATGAGGGGAGTGGTATGGAGGGTTGAGTGTGTAAGTACCAAAGAGGAAAGTCTTTGGCATGGCTTCCCATCCCCCCCCCCCCTTTTGGCTGCAGATTTCGTGGGTCCCACCCACTAGGTGGGTGTTTAAATCATTTCCCAAGTTTCGTTACGCGTGGTGCTCGTTTACCCGTTCGTTTTGCGTTTTATTTAATCGTTTAACGTTTTATATATTACGTTTTGTTAACGATTTAAAACCCAATATTTTAAATAAAAGTTTTACTCAAATAACACATTTTAAGTTACTAAAATAATATTCGAGATTTCGTTTGGTCATCGGTCGCGAATCGTGCGTTTATTCGAATTGTGTAACGTTTCTAAACGTGTTAACCGTACGCGTGTAATTATTATGAAGTTATAAAATATAACTTAAGTGTATTTCGTGTGTCGGGCGCGTTCCGCGCGGTTTGGGTCGTTTCTGAGCATTTTACACAATGCAAAATGCTTATTTGATATTATCGAAATAATATTTGGAATTAAATATGTTTATCAAATAATCTCATATTATTTAATAACTTGAGTTCAACAACGTTCGTATTTTGTACAATTGTAGTTTCATACGATTTGAACGAATCGTATACGTGTATATATATATATCACCTATATACATATATAGTAAGTAATTATCATACTTAGTCCTATTTCATACTAAATACAAGTAGTAAACAAGTAATTAGGAAAATTTTAAATTTACCCTAATTTTGGGGTTGTTACAAAGATGTAGAAGATGAAGATGCTATTGAATGATTAAAACGTGAAATTGAAGGTAATTTGAGTAAGGGTTTTGATCATTTTTAAATTCTGAGAGCAAGTTGGCAAGTGGATTGAAAAAGTGTAAGTGTTGGTGAATTTATATTATTGGATATATAGCAGTATTAAAGCCCTAATTCCAAACACTACAAATTAACACTGGCAGTGTTATATCGAAAAATGCACTAGCAGTACTAAAAATATGAGCGGTACTAAAATGTGTGCTAGCAGCATTAACCATACACCAACACTAGCAGTTGAAACACGAGCAGTACTAATATAGCTAACAGTACTAACTTGTATAAGCAGTATTAACCGACCAGGGCATTAACAACTTAACACAAGCAGTACCAAAAAGACTTAGCATATATTAGCCATACCAAGTAGTACTAATATCTACTAGCAGTAGTAAATGAGATAGAAACAATGCTAGCAGTATTAATAATACTTAGTAGCAAAAAGATACATTATTCATCATGTTTTTTGTTTCTTTTATTTGTTTTTTTTTGTTTTTTTTTTTTTTTTTTTTTTTTTTTTTGATAATCAAAAGAAAACAAACATTAAATTCCAAAGCTAACAGCATTAAAAATCCTCTAGCAGTACTAATAACCTACACAGTTTTAATCTAGAAATACAAGAACAATACTAATAATATACATATGTACAAGTGTTGGTGAATTTATACTGTTGGATATATAGCAGTATTAAAGCCCTAATTTCAAACAGTACAAATTAACACTGGCAGTGTCAGTATACATAAACCAATCAATGATGGGGTACTCCACTGCCAATGGCACAAGCTCAGTTGTATCTTCAATGACCATTGCTCTCAGCCTATCCGTATCCATCTCATCCTCTTGATCACGCCCGGCAGGAGATGGCACATCAGTATGCACATCTGTATCCATCTTTTTAGTTTCCTTCTCAATTTCCTTTTCTTCCTCATCCACCTTCTACTTCTTTTCTGACTCAGTTGCAGCTTTCTTTGTAGATTTCCTCTTCCTTGAGAAGTGAATCAAGTTTCCAGCTCTAGCAGGCCTATCATGAATTCCTTTTAATTCTGCCTCAGACCTGACTATGTCATCTTGAGTTGGTTTGGCATGAACTCCTCCATCTTCAAAAAACTTATGACCCAACTCATACATGGCCTTGAGCTTCTCAAACTCCATCTTTCTCAACACAGATAAAGTTAAACCCTTAGTGTTCTTGATATATCTCACATATATCTCCTTCATTTGAGCTTTTGTTTTAGGCTTCGCCTTCATCTTTGAATATTTCTCATCAGCCTCTTTATTTCTTCTCTTTGCCAACAGATCCTCCAAATAATATTGTCTTTGTGCAGGAGAGAAGGCATTCCTTTCTGATTCTGTTGATTTCTGAGCCAATATATGATCAAAAAGAATATGCTCATCTCTGGTCATCCTGACCTTTACACAAGGATCAATATCCACCACAATCACATCATCAGGCTCTGCATTCCATTCCTCCTGAATCCTCCTAGCCTCAGCCTCACTGAAAGCTTCCAAATCTTTCTTTCTCATTGGCTTTTCAGGCTCCAACAATATACCTTTGCATTTTCACAGTATTTGAATCTCCTCTGGTATCCATTTGGAATAGCCACTAAGAGAGTGCTAAGAGATCTACACTCTATAGCTCTCTCTTTCCTTTCAACATCAGTTGTTGGTGGTGCTCTAGGTATCCTGTTACCATCGCCATCTCTTGGATATTTTGGACCATTTTCAACAATATCCCACATCTGATAATCTGTAAGCAGCATGTACTGCTTGATCCTATTTTTCCACATATCATACTCATCAGGCTTGAGCATAGGGATCTTGGTAACCTGCACACCAGCTACTACCTCAGAAGACATTTTAATTTAAATTTTAAATGAGTCTAAACTCAATACAAACAGAGCCAAACTCCCAGATCTTCCTATATTCAAAGCTACCAAAAGCTCTGATACCACTTGTCATGATCGACTTGATCACTATCAAGATTATAACACTCACACACACTTTGAATAATAAACAAGAAGTTTGCGGAATAACACTTGTTAACTTAGGAAGATAAATTACTTGAAAGTATAAACAATAACACGTAATATGATAGTCAAAAGCTTCAATATTATTAAAACAATAATACGGATACACTTGAATTGTATCAGGGTTACAAGAACCTTGAAGCTATCACTCTAAGTTTCACACACTTGTTCGTATGTATCTCACTGATGTATCTAGACAGATTTAGATACAAACATATATCACATGCATGCCTTACATGTGTGCCATACCTCTAAGATAGGCAAATCTATTATAAAAATGTAGAGTTGTCCTTTACACTTGATTGTAATTAAAGCATGGAAACAAATCTATCTAAACGTGGTCTGCAACCTTAAGCATGGTCTGTAAACACTGTACATTGACCCACAATAGATTTGGTAATCTGACAGACCTACTAAGCAGCACTAATACTGGAAGCTGAATAAAGGCGACTTGGACTTGCATGTTGGTAATGGAGCTCGAGCAGCAGTACTAGCTATTGGTAGCTACGAGCTCAATTTACCAAGTGGTCTTGTCATTTGTTTAGACAATTGTCATCATGCTCCTAATATAACTAGGGGAATTATTTTAGTTTTCCGTTTGAGGGATGTTGGTTTCAAACCCTCTTTTACAGATTATGGAATTTCAGTTTCTAAGGATAATTTATTTTATATTTAATGCTATTCCTCGTAATGGTATTTATGAAATTGAAATGCATGATAATTATGTTTATACATGTAGCGCTAAAAGGGTCAAGCAAGACTTGAACCAAACCTGTTTATGGCATTGTTGTCTTGGACATATAAACAAGAAACGCATATCAAAACTCCAAACTGATGGACTTTTGGAATCAACCGGATCTGAGTCATTTGATGTATGTGAATCTTGTCTATGTGGAAAGATGACTAAGGCTCCTTTCTCTGGTAAAAGTGAAAGAGCTAAGGATCTGCTTGGACTTATACATACCGATGTATGTGGCCCTTTCAGAACCATGTCAAGAAATGGTGAATACTACTTCATTACATTTACTGATGATTACAGTCGCTATAGTTATGTTTACTTGCTTAAACATAAAAATGAGGTCTTTGACACATTCAAAGCCTTCAAGAGTGAAGTAGAAAAACCATTTTAGCCATTCGATCTGATCGAGGTGGTGAGTACATGAGTGATGAGTTTTTGGATCATCTAAGGAATTGTAGAATTGTCTCACAATTCACTCCACCTAGAACACCACAACATAAGGGCCGTTTGGTTGGAGGTTTTGGTGGGATTTCATGGGATTTGGAATTGAAATCCCATAAAATGATATGTTTGGTTGGAGTATTTTAAATGCAGCGGAATTTTAAAAGCCCATGGATGAAGGATTTCTAAATACTTTGAAAAAGGAAAGGATTTACCATCCTATAAGCGACAAAAGTTGCAGAGCCTATATCTAAAAAAAACACCCTTTAATCTCCTCCACATATATTACCTCCACCTCCTGCTCATCTTTCCTATACGACCTAGTTCTTCTTCCTTCATTTTTTCTCAAGATCTACCTGCTCATTTTCCTTCGATTTTCTGAACTAAGACATTCGTTAAGCAACACCCAGATAACCTGTTACTTGCTTAATCTTGTTTGTTCATTTATTGTTTCGATTTTTTGTTGTAAATTACGTTCAATTTAGTTTTGCATGTTGTTTTTCTTCTTTGGTTTAAAATTCTGTATTTCCCCTTTAACTTTTACATTGTAACATTACCGATTCCTCTTACTTCTTCATCTTCTTTTTTTTATATTTCCATGATTTATAGATATTATCGTTACTCGATCCCTAATTTCCAATTTGGGTGCCTTGATTTTGTGGTGAGAGTTTTGCGTTATCTTTACCAATAAGTTAAATATAGTAATAATTTGGAACCTGGCTAATTTGTGCGTGATGCTGTGATGGTGTTTATCATACATAATTATGTTTAGGTTTAAACAATAATAATCCATTGAATCTGGTTTACGTAACAATTTAGAATTGTAAAATACTAATGTAAAATTTATAAATCAAGGGTACCTTTGTCATTTACTATTAATTACAAAGTGGGTAGGATTTCAAATGATGTCAACCAAACATGTGATAGGATTTAAATATCTAGTATTTCAAAAGCCTTGGGATTTCAAATCCTTCAATATTTCAAATGATGGGATTTCAAATCCGCGAACCAAACGCCACCTAACGGTGTGTCTAAGAGGAGAAACCGAACTTTACTTGATATGGTTCGGTCTTTTGGGGTTTTTCCCTAGAGTCTGCAGCACGCATACTCAACATGATTCCAACTAAGAAGGTAACCAAGACACCATACGAGTTATGGCATGAGAACATGCCCAAGTTGTCTTACTTGAAGGTCTGGGGTTGTGAAGCTCACGTGAAGCGTGAGACTTCTAACAAACTAGAGTCCAGAACTGTCAAGTGCTATTTTGTGGGGTACCCAAAGGAAACTATGGTTTACTATTTCTACAATCCCAATGAGAACAAAGTGTTTGTTGCTCGTAATGCTCAGTTTTTAGAGAGTAGTCTCTTATTACAAGAGGCAAGTGGGAGCTATGTAGATCTTGAAGAAATTCAAGAACCACAAAATGAGGTACCTTTTGAAGGCACTAGCGAACAACGTACTGAGCCCGAGCATACTGATGCTGAGCAGCAGGGCAATGCACCTGTCATTCGCAGATCTAGTAGAGTTCCTCAACCGAATAAGAGATATAACTATCTTGTCAATTCTGGGGACCCCGAGCTAGGAGATTATGATGAACCCTCTAGTTATAGAGATGCTATATCGGATCCTGAATCTGATAAATGGTGTGAAGCCATGAATGCAGAGATGCAGTCCATGAAAGATAATCAAGTATGGGACTTGATTGATTTTCTACCAAACAATAAACCTGTTGGGTGTAAGTAGGTCTTCAAGAAGAAGACAGACATGGACAGAAATGTAAACACCTTTAAGGCTCACCTCGTGGCGAAATGGTTCACTCAGACTCGAGGAGTTGATTATGATGAAACCTTGTCTCCCATGGCAAACATTAAAGCCATTAGGATATTGATTTCCATAGCTGCTTATCATGATTATGAAATATGGCAAATGGATATCAAAATCACATTCTTAAATGGCCACCTTAGCGAGGACGTATATATGGTGCAACCAGAGGGGTATGTGAGTTCAAAATATCCTAATAGAGTATGCAAGCTTCAAAGATCCATTTATGGATTGAAGCAGGCATCAAGGAGCTGGAATCTCCGCTTTGACGAGAAAATCAAAGAACTTGGTTTTACTCAAAATGGAGATGAGCCCTGTGTTTACATTAGAGCTAGTGAGATCACTGAAGTTTTCTTGATCTTGTATGTTGATTACATACTACTGATAGGCAATGATATTCCAACTTTGAAAGACGTAAAGTCTTGGCTTGGAAAATGCTTTGCTAAGAAAGATCTAGGAGATGCAGCGTATATCTTTGGGATTAAGATCTATAGAGATAGATCTAGGCGGCTGACTGGTCTTAGCCAAAGTACATACATTGACAAGGTCTTGAAGAGGTTCAAGATGCAAGACTCTCTAAGCGAGGTAACTTGCCAATGCAACATGGGATAACATTAAGCAAGTTTCAATGTCCTACCTCACCTGCTGAGATAGAACGCATGAGAGGAATCCCGTATGCTTTGGCAATTAGATCCATAATGTATGCCATGTTATGTACTAGACCAAATGTTTCGTATGCCTTGAGTATGACGAGTAGATACCAACAAAATCCAGGTGAAAGTCATTGGAAAGTTGTAAAGAACATTCTTAAGTACCTGCGAAGGACTACAGATATGCTCTTAGTTTACGGTGGTTTGGATGAGGAGTTTAGTGTAAAGTGTTACACTGATGCAAGCTTCCAAACTGATCGAGATGATTCTCGATCCCAATCAGGGTATGTCTTCATCATGAATGGAGGTGTCGTTGATTGGAAGAGTTCCAAGCAAAGTACAGTTGCGCAGTCTACAACGGAATCAGAATACATTGCGGCATCATAGGCTGCAAAGGAAGCTGTCTGGATCAGGAAGTTTGTTGCTGAGCTAAGAGTAGTACCCAGCATAACTTGACCTATGGACATGTACTGCGATAACTCTGGTGCCTTGATACTTGCAAAGGAACCTAGAGTGCATAAGGGCAGTCGACACATTCTTCGGCAATTTCACTACGTTCGTGAAGTTGTTGGAAGAAATGAGATCAGCATCCTCAAAGTTCATACAGATCTTAACGTAGCATATCCATTTACTAAGCCTATGCCTACCACTAAGCATGATGATCATATTAGAGGCACTGGACTTAGATTTGCTAATGTTTTATTTTGATTTATATTTTAGTATTTGGATAATTGGAACATTTAGCAGTTTTATTTGATTAATGAATTGATATACTTGGTATGATCGTTTTCATAAATATTTTTGTGTTCTATATTTGCATGTTTAAATCCATGAATAATTAAATTATTCTAAATATCCATAGTCAGTCAAAGTTATGGGAATAACATTGAACTAAGACTAATGTGAATGTTGGTAATATTCATTATGGATGAACATGTAACTTGTTGACACCAAATTCACATGTATTCATTGTTGATGAATATTGGAATGACCCAACCTCGAGATGTCACTGCATGAATCGTCGTAAATAGTGAATCTCAAAAATGATTAAGTCTTTGTGTCTTAGACCTGAGATATATGTTGGTTCTCGATTGCAGGACTTGTTATACTTTGATATGGTTAAACGCTGTTCTGAATAAGACAGTTATAAAGACCATCATCCGGTATAATGGGAACCGCATGATAGACGCATATATTCAATATGGGATTTGTTTCTCTTATTGTAAGAGTGTGATACTACTGGGCCCCTCGATGGAATGAATAGATGTTTGCATGGCAGTGCCCAACCTAAGATTGATAGTTGATCAATTTAGCTTGGTAATCTTATTCGATTTCTAAATCGAGAAACGGAATCGTTGAATAAATGAGAATGACTTGATCCATGTCTCATGTTCAACATTGTATCCAAACAAAGGGACAATAGATTTTAAACTATTTGATTGTTTATTGTAACTAAACTCATTTGTTTTTAGGGGCAATTGCGTGTTGCTAGACGTTAACAGTTGTCTATATAGTTACTAGGTGTTGTAACATGCACAAGTGGGAGTATGTAGGATTTATGTGCACGATACAAACGTTAACTATATTACTAATTACATATGAGCTTATGGGGTCACACACTTAAGCACTTAGACACCAACATTATATATTGGAGATATATAATTATAACCATTGAGAAAGCAAATTTTAATCAAATATGATTTAATTAAATTAAGTTAAAGGGTTCTATGTATTAGTTACATATTGTATATAATTAATACTTAGCAAAATAATATTTTTTATTTTAAACCCTCATGGGTACAACATGAAAGGATTAAGGATGGACTTTATTTGTTAATGTGATAATTATCTAATTTTAATTTAGGTTTTCAATATATATATATATATATATATATATATATATATATATATATATATATATATATAGGGGAAGGATCAAGAGGGAAGCTTCAAAATTGGGGGAAGGAGGGAAGCAAACCTCAACCACTCTCTTTTATATTCATCCACAATACCCATTTAATCAATTTTCATCTAAAATTCCAAATTAAAGCATGAAATTCAAAGATTCAACAATCAAAAACATTATAAATCTTCGAATTCATCAATCACAATCATAGATATCTTCAATTCGTCATAATTCTAATTCATCAACAATTATGAATATTAGAGTAACTTTTGGGTTTTTGAGTAAATTTTGATTTGACAATGAAAACAATAAAATTAAAGGAATTTGATCGTACAAAACTTGTAAACAAGTAATTAATCAAATTATGATTGTCATTCCAATTGAATTTTCAGATTGAAAAAGTTTCAGACCGAAAGCATGTTAATCAAATTACAACTTAATACTCTTAAACATTCATTTATGATGAATATTAATTTATATATGTTATTATACACTATTGAATGTGATAACATAACATTCATCGGTGTATAATCATGTATATGCGTTAACATTCATCGTAAATGAATGTTAACGTGCTGAAAATATGATTTTCATTAACATGCTTTTGAAATGCATGTTAACGATCTAGGAGGTGATTTCAAGTTATTTACAAGTTTGCCACCGCGTTAACTTTTACGTTGACCAGAATGTGTGGCTGGAAATTGCTTCCCTCCTTCCCCCATTTTTTTACTTCCCTATTGATCTTCCCCATATATATATATATATATATATATATATATATATATATATATATATATATATATATATATATTAAAGAGGATATTATCAAATGAGTAGTTGGTTGTGAAAACACAAAAACAAATCCATCTTTTTCTTTCTGTGTCGTGCGGCCGAAAAACTAATGGGTTTTGGTTTTCATTTGTTTTTTCAATCAAAGACAATACAAGTTATATACGGATATAGCTTTTGGGTTATACAAGGACTAGCATTCAGTTGGTATTGTTTGACGTGCTGTGTGGATCAACCGTAGAGATAATCATATTATTGATTATAATTTCTTCAAAGAAGTCCAATTCTTATTTATCTCTTTAAATTATGATTGATTCAATATTAGGATATAATTGGATCCAATGGAAATCTTTTTACATGTTTATTTATTATGTTTCCGCTGCGTTGTTAATTAATTGTTAGCTAAAATAATTTTGATTAGACTGCGATTTCCAACGGCTTCTTCTAGCCCTCGTCTCTTACCTTCTTCCATCTGAAAAAAAAAAAAACCCTGACGAATATCACTCTATTCACCCAGAGACTATATGAAAAAAATGTACCACACACACTTTATTACAAATTCTTGTGCAGCAGATTGTACTTGTATACATTTATGGTTGATACATTATCGTTTCATATGCAATGTTTTAAAACTCGGTTTTTTAAGCGAACCGAAAAGGTGGCCGATTCCGGTCGAACCGGTTCAACTGGCCGGTCGGACCGGTTCACCATTAAAATAAAAAAAAAAAAAAATTTTGTTTTATGCATTTTTCTAAGTATTTTAAAAAATATATATATATTTTCTAAGATTTTTTCCCTATTTCCAACAACTATAACATAATAAAGTTATAATAAAAATATAAAAAAAAAAAAAAAAAATCAAAAACCGGTTCAACCGGAAAAGTCAACGGTCTAACCCGATTCTCAAAATAGTCAAAAACCGGTCCATTCTCACTCGTTCTCTCTTCCGGATCCGATCGAACCGGCCGGTTCGAACCGGTTTTCAAAACATTGTTCATATGCTGAGGTTGCCATCAATGGCAATAATTTATTAGAAAACTAAGGTTATTTATATATTAGTTTTGTTGAAAAAGTCAAATATGATGGCTTTTAATGGAGAAGTTTGATGTTTATATTTTAATCCTTATATAAAAATTAGTACTATTACTATCAGCACAATAGAAATTTGATTGTTATCAAAGTTATTACATAATAATATTTGAAAAAAATCAGAAAATTACAAGGATTTTGGAAAGAATGGAAGTACCAATGGAAGGGTGTCATGTGTACAAAGAGAATACCCACATGTTAAAAACCCATTTACCCCCTAACTTAAATATCTCACAAACGACAAATCAAAAAATTATGAAAATTGCACCATTAGATTCAGTGTTTGATCCTCTTCGATTTGCCGTCCATCAAGGCATACTTTCGATAAAAAAATGTTTCACCTTTTTTTGGTTGGTTTTACTAATTGCTAGCACATGTGTTAATATTTGGTTAAATATTTAATTTAAGTATAAAGTTTAGGGATTAGGGTTTATGATATATTAGGGTTTAGGGTATAATAGGATTAGGGTTTAGGGTTTATGAGGGTTTAGGGTTTAGTAAGATTTAGGGTTTAGAGTTATATAAAGCGTTTAGAATTTAGGGTTTGGGTTTAGGGTTTTGGTTTTGGGTTTTCGGGAGAAACCCCAAAACCCAAACCCTAAACCCTAACCCCTAACCCTCAAACCCTAAACACAACACTTTAACACATGTGTTAGTAAATTGTAAAACCCGCCAAAAAACGTGAAAAAAAAATTCGTCGAAAGTATGCCTTGATGGACGGCAAATCGAAGAGGATCAAACGCTGAATCTAATGGTGCAATTTTCATAATTTTTCGATTTGTCGTTTGTGAAATATTTAAGTTTGGGGGTAAATGGATTTTGTATTCTCTTTGTACAAATGGCACTCTCCCATTGATACTTTCATACTTTCCGTAATTCATGTACTCTCATGATCCCATCTCAATAATATTTATAGTTAATAGTAGAAAAAATTTCACGGATCGTCCCTGTGGTTTTGTCACACCCCGCCAAATGGTAATTACAGTTAACAAGAGTAAATTGCGGAAGCTTAGTGACGTGGCGGGGCTGCGAGCAGTAATAACAACCAACAGATACATACATACTCAGAGCATATGATTATCGCAGAACGAAGTAGATTAAGATGCCATTAGTTAAAGTTTTACAACAGATTACCACTTTGAAAAAGTAGTAACAGTAATAGTAGTAGTTGAAATCAGTATTTCATAAAATACATAATATCAAAAGTAGATTTCATAGGTATGACTGCAGTAGTTGCAGTTATACAGAGGAAATCTAAGTGTCCCAAAAGTAGTGGCATCCTAATATGTAACACCCCCAAATTTAGTGATTTGCGGAAGCATACTTGGGTGTTACTAATCAATATACAAAGCACAAGATATACAGCAAACGACCTCTAAATGAGACGTTTTGTAAAATAATTACATTTCATAATTAAATCGTTTGAAAACATATAGTTTTCTTTACAAAAATATGTAAGCCTAGAGTCCGCGTATGTGGCGGGAGATTCTATTACATAACCATAGTTACAAAAGGATAATGCCAAAGAATCTCCGTTAAATGCAGTTTGGAAATCATGCGACTCTAGCTAGTAATCCTGGAGTGATCCTACTCCGTAAGTGTACCTGAGAATACATGCTAAAAAGGGTCAACCAAAAGGTTGGTGAATCTCACTGGTTTATCAGTATATAATCAGTTTGAACACAAGATTTCATCAGTAGTGCTCGTAGGCGTATATCAAGTATTTGCAAATCTCGCAAAAGTAAAGTAATCAAGTTATACCGTTGCCATGAGGCTCATAATCGAAGCTTAACCCGTAAATAATCAGTTGCTCCCGTGACATGCTCGAAATTGAGCAAGCATAAGTAAACGAAATAATAGTCACCCGTTTATACGTGTAAATCGGTACGTGGTAGCGCTACTACCCCGGGCAGGGAGGGTCATTTCCCTAATGGATCCATTAACTACTGTTCGCGCTTAAGTCCATAATTAACGATATATGATGGAGAGACTTCAGTAAATAGTAATTAACTCATGCAATTCCGTTTGGTATAGAAATCAGTTTAGTACTTGTGTTCAGGAAAAATAAGTAGCATGTATCTCCCCCAATAAGATAAAACAGTAAAAGTGGGGCCGTAAGACTCACCTGAGTCTTTGCAAGTGCGTTTATATCAATAAACGAGTAAGTAGTATCAACAGTTGGTTCTCCGAACCCGTAACCTCCAAATGCCTAAACACGTAATGTCAAGTAAGTAGATGTCTCGCAAGATCATCTAGGCTAGTTGTTCATACAACCCAATGTGTCCGAATGTTGGTTTGTTATCGTTTGTATAAAAATGTACGACCCGTTGGTGACGAGTTTGGAATAATAAACTTTAAGTATTATTATCAAATTATTGATGTTTTGCACTTACAAAAGTGTCCCAAAGTGTTTTATAAGTCGTATCGTATAAGGATTTGAGGTTGTAAAAGTTCGACACTTAGTGAAAATGTGAGTTTTCAAGGTTCTGGTTTGTGCGACGTAGCATGCGACGTTGCAAGCGACGTAAGGTGCGACGTAGGCAGGTACGTCGCATGATGCGACCTTCGCAAATCAATGCGACGTAGGGGGCGACGTCGCTAATGCGACGTTGCTTCGGTTTGCGACGTTAAAGTCTACGTCGCTACGTGCGACGTCCGCAAATTAATGCGACGTAAGGGGCTGCGTCGCTAGTGCGACGTTGGGATTTTTGTGCGACGTAGGCCGCGACGTCGCAGAGGCCCCTGGCCAGGTGCGACGTAGCGGTCTGTTGTCCGGAAAATGTGCCGAAAATGAGTTTTCCGGTTTCCGTTCGGTCCAAATCTTTTACCCAACCCTTATATGAACATTTTAAGCATGTATAAACCATAAAAACGTAAAAACATTAAGAATCGAGAGATGTCGGGTTTTGTCGGAAACTTACAAAATGCCGAAACGAAAATCCGGAAAGATAGTGTTGTAGATCGTGAAGTGTTGAACGTTTTTCTCCAAACGGGTGGTATGATCCGAGTGCTTTTTGTGTTGTTATTTTATGAAATTGTAAGATGGTGGTGGTGATAGTGAAGTTGGTGATTGAGAGAAAAAGAAAAGAGGAAAGAGAAGGGAGAGGTGAGAAATGGAAGGGAAAAGGAAGGAGGTGGGGGTTTTGTGTGAAAGCCCCCATTTTCAGTCCGCGTCTCCGCGCTCCGTGCGGTGTTCGTTTCCTCCGTCGTTTAAGCGTAAATATTTATTTCGCACGTTAATTATTCATTTAAAAAAAAGTAAATTTTGTTAAGTAATTTAATTGGATTATTTTTCTAATCTTTAAATAAGTTTGTGTAATTTGTTTTTAAGTCGCGTAGTTTTAGTTGTACTAAATAGGATAATTTGGGAGTATTACTAAGATGCTATTCCGAATGTTATGATGTTTTTAAATAATGTTTTATGCTTAAATTTAAAATGTTTCACCAACGTCCGTATTTACCGAATCGAATTACATTCGATTTAAAACTGTGTACGATTAAATCAAATCGCGTATTCGTATATACTCATCAATATATATTTTGTTACATCAATTAGCCTAACACAGAACTAATTACATGGATTTACAGAGAATTAGGCACTAATTCTAGTCCTAATTTGCTGGTTGTTACATTCTCCCCCTGTTAAAAGAATTTCGTCCCGAAATTTAAGTCGAAGTCGCGTTCGGGGTAGAATTGGTGAATAAGTGGGGATACTTGAGTCGCATTTGGTCTTCCCGTTCCAAAGTGAATTCCGGACCGCGCCGCGAATTCCACCTGACTTTGACGATTGGAATACGACTTTGTTTCAGTTGTTTGACCTCACGGTCCATAATTTCGACAGGTTCCTCAACGAAACGTAGTTTGTCATCTATGCGAATCTCGTCAAGGGGGATAATAAGTGTCTCGTCAGACAAACATTTCTTTAAGTTAGAAATGTGAAAGGTAGGGTGCACGCTGCTGAGTTCAGAGGGCAGCTGCAATCGGTATGCCACTGGACCTATCTTCTCGAGGATCTCAAAAGGTCCAATGTACCTGGGGTTTAATTTTCCGCGTTTGCCGAATCGGATTACGCCTTTCCAAGGCGATACTTTTAAGAGTACTCGATCCCCAACTTGGAACTCGAGTGGTTTGCGTCTCACGTCAGCATAGCTCTTCTGACGATCAAGCGCGGCTTTGAGTCGGTTTTGGATTTCAACGATTTTCTCTGTGGTTTCATGTATGAGTTCGGGACCAGTGAGTTGACTATCTCCCACTTCAGTCCAACAGATCGGTGATCGGCACTTACGACCGTACAGTGCCTCAAAAGGTGCAGCCTTTATGCTGGTGTGATAGCTGTTGTTGTACGAGAATTCGCACAACGGTAGATGTCTTTCCCAATTTGTACCGGAATCAACTACGCAGGCTCGTAGCATGTCTTCCAGTGTCTGAATAGTTCGTTCGCTCTGGCCATCGGTCTGAGGATGGTACGCGGTACTCATATCGAGACGGGTACCCAGTGATTTTTGGAGTGATTGCCAGAAGCGAGATGTGAAACGGGCATCCCTGTCAGAGATAATCGAGAGAGGGACACCATGTTGGCAAACGATTTCTTTGATGTAAATTTGTGTAAGGCGTTCCATTTTGTCGGTTTCTCTGATTGCCAAGAAATGAGCCGATTTGGTGAGACGATCGACGATCACCCAAATGGTATCCCAACCGCTCGCCGATTTAGGTAGTTTGGTTATGAAATCCATGGTAATTTGCTCCCATTTCCATTGAGGAATTTCAGGTTGTTGGAGCAGTCCGGAAGGTCTTTGGTGCTCGGCCTTGACCTTGGAACAAGTTAAGCATTTGCTGACGTACAAAGCAATGTCAGCTTTCATATTCGGCCACCAGTAAAACCCCTTGATGCCGTGATACATTTTGTTGGATCCCGGGTGGATAGAATATTTGGACTTGTGAGCTTCATCCATCACCAAGTCTCGAAGGTTCCCGAAATTAGGCAACCAGATTCGGTTAGAGAAGTACCTAACTCCGTTGGGTCTGATCTCGAATTGTTTATCCATGCCTCGCAAGGCCTCGTTCTTGAACTTATCGGGTTTCAGGGCTTCGAGTTGGGCAAGATGTATTTGGGTGGTGAGATCGTTATGAATGGTAATACTGAGTGCCCGGACTCGGAGTGGTTTTGTTCGTTCCTTACGACTGAGAGCATCAGCAACCACGTTTGCTTTGCCCGGATGATATTTGATCTCACAGTCGTAATCGGTGAGTAATTCAACCCATCTATGTTGCCTCATGTTAAGATCTTTCTGGTTGAAAATGTGTTGGAGACTTTTGTGGTCGGTGAATACAGTGCTGCGGGTACCATAAAGATAATGTCTCCAGATTTTTAAGGCGAATACCACGGCCCCTAGCTCGAGGTCGTGAGTTGTGTAGTTTTTCTCGTGAACTTTAAGTTGTCGGGAGGCGTAAGCAATGACCTTGTCTCGTTGCATCAGCACGCAACCGAGACCTTGGTGAGAAGCATCACAGTATACCACGAAGTCATCGGTGCCTTCGGGTAGAGATAGAATGGGTGCACTGCAAAGCTTGGATTTCAAGAGTTGAAATGCCGACTCTTGTTTATCGGTCCAGTCGAATTTCTTTTCCTTCTGAGTCAGCACGGTGAGGGGTTTGGCAATTGTTGAAAAGTTTTCGATGAAACGGCGGTAGTAACCGGCCAATCCCAAGAATTGGCGTACTTCGGTTGGAGTGGTTGGTGCTTTCCAGTTCTTGATTGCTTCGATTTTCGAAGGGTCTACATGAATTCCCTGACTGTCGATAACGTGTCCAAGGAATTGAACGGTGTTTATCCAGAACTCACACTTAGAGAATTTGGCGTAAAGCTCCTCGTGTCTAAGTAGTTCTAGGATGGTTCTGAGGTGTTGTGCGTGTTCATGTTCATTTCGCGAATAGATAAGGATGTCATCGATAAAAACAATGACAAACTTGTCGAGGTATGGTTTGCACACCCGATTCATAAGGTCCATGAATACAGCCGGTGCGTTGGTTAGGCCAAAGGGCATTACTTGAAATTCGTAGTGCCCGTAACGGGTTCTGAATGCGGTTTTTGGGATGTCAGCATCGCGAACACGCAACTGATGATAACCTGATTGAAGATCAATTTTTGAATAACAGCTTGATCCTTGGAGTTGATCGAACAGATCATCGATTCGAGGAAGTGGGTATCGGTTCTTGACGGTTAGTTTGTTCAACTCTCGGTAGTCAATACACATTCGAAATGAACCGTCTTTCTTTTTAACAAACAAGACCGGAGCTCCCCAAGGTGAAGAACTCGGTCTGATGAATCCTCTATCCAGGAGTTCCTGTAACTGCGTGGACAACTCTTGAAGTTCAGATGGAGCTAGGCGGTACGGTGCTCGGGCCACCGGTGCGGCACCCGGCACGAGATCAATCGAGAACTCAACCTGTCTAGGTGGAGGTAAACCAGGTAGTTCTTCTGGAAAGACTTCGGGAAAGTCTCTAACGATTGGCACATCTTCAAGTCGCTTCTCCTCCGACTTTTTCTCCGTGATGTGCACGAGTATTGCTGGGTAACCCTTTCTCAGAAATTTTCGGGTTTTTAAACAGGAGATTAAGTTTAGTCTCGACCCACCAGTCTCCCCCTGTATGATCAAGGTACTACCGGCGGCGAGAGGAATTCGGACGATTTTATCATGGCAAACAATTTCGGCCCGGTGCTTGGACAACCAGTCCATACCCACGATGACATCAAAACTTCCTAGTTCAACAGGCATTAGATCGATTGAGAAGGTTTTGTTTGCGAGGTTTAAAGTGCAATTAGGTATCACACTACTGGTTTCTATGAGTTTACCATTTGCGAGCTCTACAGTGTACTTAACATCTAAGGCCGAAGGGGTGATATTAAGCAGTGGGCAAAACTCATCAGATATGAAACTTTTATCAGCACCGGTATCAAATAATACTGAAGCAGTAAGATCGTTGAGAAGAAACGTACCCGTTACAACATTCGGGTATTCCCTAGCTTCCCCAGCTTTGATGACAAATGCTCTGCTACGAGCTGGGTTGTTGTTCCGTTTGTTGCTGTTGTTGTTGTTGTTGTTGTTTCTCTGCTTAGGGCAATTATTCTGAAAATGCCCAGGACTTCCGCACCCATAACAAGTCTTCGGGGCACTGGTGTTTCGACAATCCTTGGCCAGATGCCCAAAGCGTTTGCAGTTTGTGCAAGGGCAGGAATCGTCGTGGTGACGATTGCATTTGGGACAGTAGGGCCTGCTTCCAACGTACCCTTTCCTTTCTGAAGTGCCAGATGAATAAGCCCTAAGGGGCTCAGGCTTTCGGTTGGTGATTTGGTTGGATGAGTTGGGGTTTCCTTCCCATTTTCGTTTGTTGTTTGCAGGTGGGGCTGAAGTTGTGTTACGGCGGACAGCGTTTGCCGTGAGTTCATGGGCCATACGGATGGCGTTCTGGATAGTACCTGGTTTGGATGAAGTCACCAGATCCTGGAGTTTTTCGGGCAATCCATCAATATATTTCTCGATCCTCTTGTACTCAGGATCGACCATGGTTGGGCACAGAAGTGCCAGCTGGTGGAAACGGTTGGTGTAACCGGTGATATCATTACCTTGCATCTTATGGTTCCAGAATTCCAGCTCCAGTTGTTTCAGTTCATCCCTGGGGCAATACTCACCCCTTAACATCTCCTTCAACTCCTCCCACGGGAGTTTGTAAGCATCGGCAACGCCCACAGTTTGGGCATAGGTGTTCCACCACGTGAGTGCGGTGTCGGTAAAAGTACTAACAGAGAACTTAACTTTGTCCCCCTCCGCACAGTTGCAGATAAGGAATACCGATTCAACTTTCTCGATCCAGCGTATTAGACCGATTGCTCCCTCAGTACCTGCAAAGTTTAGAGGTTTGCAGTTCTGGAAGTCCTTGTAAGAACAAGGTTTAGCAGCAGTGGTTTCAGCGGCATCGCTGTTTCTCGAGGAATTTGGTGGAGTATTCCGAGCCAAGGCTTCAGTAACAGCCTGGGTTATAAGGGAGGTAATCTGGGCATCGGTGTATGGTCGTGTCTTTGGCGGCATGATTCTTCAAAAAAAAAATGAAGATACATGAGATTTTGTATGAACTTGTAATTGTCACAGATGTACATGTATAAAAGCAGTAATACATAACATCAACATGGAAAATGACAATTAATGTGAGTTGAGATAACAAAGGATATCTGATAGATAAAGTGAGTTCAAAAGTTACATCCTACAGAGATATTACAAAAGGTGCCGGGAATGGTTACATCCGACTAGTTTATAGAGTAGTGCTAGATAGTCCCTAGATTACGAGATAGATTACAAGACAAAAACTACACTAATCTTAATGTAGATTAATTTGTTCCATCAGCGCGACAAGGCGGTCTACGGTTTCTGCTAGTCGGTTGGTTTGCCTGGCGTTGTCTTCCACCAAGGCCAGTCGTTGTGCTATTGTTCGAGAGTGATCCGCAGTCTCCTGTGAACGCTGTTCACATTCTTCTAATCGGTTTCTTACAAGTTCATCCGCACCTAATTCGGCGGTCATGGAATCCTGAATTATGCTTACAGAGAGGTTGGTATCCTCTTGTTCTAGCTGTAGTTGTGATATGCGGTCGAGAGCTTGACGAAGCAGGTAAGCCATTCGGTGTTGTTCCAGTTCTAGGTTTTCGAGTCTTTGCTCCTGACGGCGGAATTGGGTAGCCAATACTTGTAACGTGAGATGTGCCGAGTTCTGAGAGTTATGTACAGGATAAGGGCTGGTTCGAGGTGACCTTGTGTTCCTCCTGGCTACTCGTGGGTTCCGTGACCCATGTGAGTGAGAGTGTGTCGGATTAGGTGGTATGTTTGCCATTCCTGTGGCAGAGTGTAAGTAAGACGAGGCTAATATACATATACATATATCATATCCAGCCTAGTGTCTAGCACGTATCAAGTAATGGTCCGGTTCTCTCGTGGTCAGAGTCAACTAACGCATTCCTGTTCGACACAGCCATTTCAGACCTCACATCATCTTTCCTTAATTGTACATAGTTGATCAGGCTATGTTAAATTAAAGTCGTATGATGTGATTCCTGAACCAATTATGCCTAGTAAGGGAATACTGCCTAATGGTCATAGTCTAGGTCCACTAAATGCAACCTAGTTCACTATAACCTTAGGCTCTGATACCAATCTGTAACACCCCCAAATTTAGTGATTTGCGGAAGCATACTTGGGTGTTACTAATCAATATACAAAGCACAAGATATACAGCAAACGACCTCTAAATGAGACGTTTTGTAAAATAATTACATTTCATAATTAAATCGTTTGAAAACATATAGTTTTCTTTACAAAAATATGTAAGCCTAGAGTCCGCGTATGTGGCGGAAGATTCTATTACATAACCATAGTTACAAAAGGATAATGCCAAAGAATCTCCGTTAAATGCAGTTTGGAAATCATGCGACTCTAGCTAGTAATCCTGGAGTGATCCTACTCCGTAAGTGTACCTGAGAATACATGCTAAAAAGGGTCAACCAAAAGGTTGGTGAATCTCACAGGTTTATCAGTATATAATCAGTTTGAACACAAGATTTCATCAGTAGTGCTCGTAGGCGTATATCAAGTATTTGCAAATCTCGCAAAAGTAAAGTAATCAAGTTATACCGTTGCCATGAGGCTCATAATCGAAGCTTAACCCGTAAATAATCAGTTGCTCCCGTGACATGCTCGAAATTGAGCAAGCATAAGTAAACGAAATAATAGTCACCCGTTTATACGTGTAAATCGGTACGTGGTAGCGCTACTACCCCGGGCAGGGAGGGTCATTTCCCTAATGGATCCATTAACTACTGTTCGCGCTTAAGTCCATAACTAACGATATATGATGGAGAGACTTCAGTAAATAGTAATTAACTCATGCAATTCCGTTTGGTATAGAAATCAGTTTAGTACTTGTGTTCAGGAAAAATAAGTAGCATGTATCTCCCCCAATAAGATAAAACTGTAAAAGTGGGGCCGTAAGACTCACCTGAGTCTTTGCAAGTGTGTTTATATCAATAAACGAGTAAGTAGTATCAACAGTTGGTTCTCCGAACCCGTAACCTCCAAATGCCTAAACACGTAATGTCAAGTAAGTAGATGTCTCGCAAGATCATCTAGGCTAGTTGTTCATACAACCCAATGTGTCCGAATGTTGGTTTGTTATCGTTTGTATAAAAATGTACGACCCGTTGGTGACGAGTTTGGAATAATAAACTTTAAGTATTATTATCAAATTATTGATGTTTTGCACTTACAAAAGTGTCCCAAAGTGTTTTATAAGTCGTATCGTATAAGGATTTGAGGTTGTAAAAGTTCGACACTTAGTGAAAATGTGAGTTTTCAAGGTTCTGGTTTGTGCGACGTAGCATGCGACGTTGCAAGCGACGTAAGGTGCGACGTAGGCAGGTACGTCGCATGATGCGACCTTCGCAAATCAATGCGACGTAGGGGGCGACGTCGCTAATGCGACGTTGCTTCGGTTTGCGACGTTAAAGTCTACGTCGCTACGTGCGACGTCCGCAAATTAATGCGACGTAAGGGGCTGCGTCGCTAGTGCGACGTTGGGATTTTTGTGCGACGTAGGCCGCGACGTCGCAGAGGCCCCTGGCCAGGTGCGACGTAGCGGTCTGTTGGCCGGAAAATGTGCCGAAAACGAGTTTTCCGGTTTCCGTTCGGTCCAAATCTTTTACCCAACCCTTATATGAACATTTTAAGCATGTATAAACCATAAAAACGTAAAAACATTAAGAATCGAGAGATGTCGGGTTTTGTCGGAAACTTACAAAATGCCGAAACGAAAATCCGGAAAGATAGCGTTGTAGATCGTGAAGTGGTGAACGTTTTTCTCCAAACGGGTGGTATGATCCGAGTGCTTTTTGTGTTGTTATTTTGTGAAATTGTAAGATGGTGGTGGTGATAGTGAAGTTGGTGATTGAGCGAAAAAGAAAAGAGGAAAGAGAAGGGAGAGGTGAGAAATGGAAGGGAAAAGGAAGGAGGTGGGGGTTTTGTGTGAAAGCCCCCATTTTCAGTCCGCGTCTCCGCGCTCCGTGCGGTGTTCGTTTCCTCCGTCGTTTAAGCGTAAATATTTATTTCGCACGTTAATTATTCATTTAAAAAAAAGTAAATTTTGTTAAGTAATTTAATTGGATTATTTTTCTAATCTTTAAATAAGTTTGTGTAATTTGTTTTTAAGTCGCGTAGTTTTAGTTGTACTAAATAGGATAATTTGGGAGTATTACTAAGATGCTATTCCGAATGTTATGATGTTTTTAAATAATGTTTTATGCTTAAATTTAAAATGTTTCACCAACGTCCGTATTTACCGAATCGAATTACATTCGATTTAAAACTGTGTACGATTAAATCAAATCGCGTATTCGTATATACTCATCAATATATATTTTGTTACATCAATTAGCCTAACACAGAACTAATTACATGGATTTACAGAGAATTAGGCACTAATTCTAGTCCTAATTTGCTGGTTGTTACATAATAAGTCCAGGGTAGTCCGTCCTGATATGCTTGCAGATCTTACTTACGCTGCTAATTCCCTGAAAAACATAGAGTAAATCGTCAACAAAATTGTTGAGTGAATTCACAGATTTGTTTATTATGTAGGAAACACAGGTTAATCATTTAAGAATAACATTTCCAAATAAGTGCTGTTTGTCAAGTAGGAAACACAAGTTATTAACAAATAACATTTCCCAAATCAGTTATCAGTAGGAAACACAGGTTAACCTAAATAAAGATTAACATTTCCAAAATAGTATACGTAGGAAATCACTTCCTAAACAGTAGTTTTGTGTGTGGGAATATTTAGACGGTGATCCCTCGAAAGGTGAGCTAAACCTGACGAGTAAGGTAACCCGATCTAACCCTATAACCAAACCACGACCCTAATCTGTTGTTGTTGTGCCAAGTAGGACATTTAAGTATATGCTCCCAAATCCGTAGGAGGGTCGTCACGGCGATAGTACTATCCGTATACTCAGTGGCTAGAGTCACCTAGCTAATGGTTATAGTCTGTAGCCATAAGGTCTTTTATGCACTACATCGTTCAGCCTAGATCTGTACCAAGATTCGTTGTCTAAATTCCCAAAATAGTATGAAAACATTTCATAAATCATAGTTCAAGTAGTTGTGTGAAATACCCTTTCACAAACAGTCACGTATGAAATACCCTTTCATAAACAATCAAGTAAATACATACAGTATTTAAAGCAGTTGTCGCATGCAGTTATACATACGATTTCTATGTTTTCCACCCCGAGTTTTAAAAGCATTAAAACAGTGAAAAGGGGTTTGTGAACTCACTTAGTAGTAGAGTAGATGTGATAGCTAGCGGTGAAGAGTAGCGTCGCCCAACGAAAGTCAACCTATACAATATAATGTATTAACCATAAGTACGTTTGATTTGTTAAATCGCTTATGTTAATGATTCGTTTGGTGACAGTGTTTCGTTATTAGCGCACGTACATATATTGATTCTATATATGTATACTTATGTGAATATACGTATTGTATATTTTAAGTCATTTGTCATATTTATTTCCGTTTAATTAATATCATCAAAGTTTTCAAAATAGTTGTATATATTTAATTAAATCATTATCAATGATTTTGAATCAAGTTTTAATGATTATAGTAAATGTATAATGTTCGTCTCGTTCCACATGTGCATATATACCAATAGGTTCGTTCTACATTTGTAGGTATATATATATACACTTTTCATAAATTCGTATACTTATATAAGTCGTTTAGGTCCCCAAGTCACTAGTTTCCAATTAGTTGTATACGTTTAATTAAGTCATTATTAATGACTTCAAATCGAGTTTTAACGAAAATGTTAAACGTATAAAGTTCATCGTTTGCTTAATTGATTCTCGTTCCGTTAAATAATTCGGTTCACATTTTATGTTTGGAATGTTTTGGAGGTTTATTGGGCTTGGCCCAATTACTCGGCCCAATAGCGATGGATTTAATTTCATGACCCGAGAGGCCCGATCAAATAGTTTTGGTCCATCCTATTAACCCATTTACACACTTGGCCCAGTTTGATGACTCGGTCCAACTCAGCCCATGGCCCATTCAAAAGTCCACAGCTCGAGGCCCAACAGAACAGCCCAGCCCACAACCCATTTAAAGCCGATCGGCTTGGGTCGGCTGTTCGGCTTGGCCAGCCGTTCGGCTATGGCCCAAGCCGTTCGGCTATAAGCCTCGGGCCCAAATGTTTTGCACTCGGCCCAATTATATCCGATCCAGCATGTGACCCGGCCCAGCAAACAGCCCAAGCCAGACCAGCCAGCCGTTCGGCTTGGACTAGCCAGCCGTTCGGCTTCGGCTAGCCAGCCGTTCGGCTCGGCTCCTCGACCCAGCCCCTGTTCGGTTTTTAACTCTGCAACATTTAATTCGAGGTATGTTTTTGCTATGGTTCCAATGGATTTTGAGTTTATATGCTTTATATCATCCATATATTATGTTATATCATATTTATAACAACTTTTATATATGAAATTCTTGATTTCATGTTTTTGGTTCAAAAACCATCTTCCAAATCAAAGTCCCAAATCTTCAAATTTGTGTGTTATACACATAGATTATGACATATATACTTGTTATACTATGAATTATAAGCATAGAATTTCAAAACGATGAGTTTTCTTACAATGTAAAAATTTGAGGAGGTTGATGATGATGGCGATGAGATGATGAGGATGAAGATGATCTTGTTGTTCCACTTCCACCACCACAATCTGCTGCTGTTGGTTGCTTATGCTGATTTTGATCTTGTTTGTATATTGAGAGAGAAAGGAGATAGATAGATTGTGATGAAAATGAAAATGGTGTTGTGAGGTATGATGATATCAAAAGATCAGGAAACAAGAGTGATACGGAGTGTAGATTTTTAAACAGAGTTTTGCCTCCTGCATTATTGGCGTTTGGTAGCTTATTTTTGCACTGAAATTCCGCGTACGGGTATAATTATAGCAATATAAAATTTAACATTTTATATTTTTATTTTGTAGATGCTCTCCTGTTTCGTAGTACATTTTCAGAATAATGAGATTATCATTATTTTTAGTTGTTGTACATTTTTGTACATTTTACTGCGCGCGTCCAATTGAGCGCCAGATTTCAGTTGAATTTCGAATTCATATTTTGAGGTAATGTTCTAAATACTTTAAAACGTACTAGAAAAATAACACTTTTCAGATTTTGGCCTTTTAGGTACGTTTTAGAATTGTTTCTGTTCGTTATATAATACGTTTTATGTTAAACGTATAAGTGAACTATTTTATCTATATGTTATAGATATATAAATACTCGTAATTAATAATCGAATTATTAATTATTTCATGTTACCAAATCTGTTCAATTATTTTTGTCGGCTTCGTTCCGATACGTTCGTACGTAATTTATAAATAACTACGTATCATGTAATACTTTTTGTATTATTGTTTTGGGCTCGCTAGACTGACATCACATCATAAGTTTAGTTTAAAACAATCGCAGGGAATTAGCGTAAGAAATGCATGTAATTAAGTATAATTATATACCTAATTTGGAGGAGTGTTACATTCTCCCCCCGTTAGTGAAATCTCGTCCCGAGATTTAAGTGGAGCCGTGAGTCTCGGTCACGCTCTCAAATAGATTGGGGTATTTCTTTCGTATTTCATCCTCTCGTTCCCAGGTAAACTCCGGGCCATGTTTCGAGTTCCAACGAACTTTAACTAGTTTGATTCGTTTGTGTCGAAGTTTCTGCGTTTTTGTGTCCATAACTTCAACAGGTTTCTCCACAAAGTTTAGTTTTGAGTCAATGAAGACCTCGTCAGGAGGAATGATAAGTGTTTCGTCGGAAAGACACTTTTTGAGGTTGCTGACATGGAAAGTATCGTGTATGTTACAAAGCTCTTGCGGTAGTCTGAGCTTGTAAGCGACGAGACCAACCCTAGCAAGGATTTCAAATGGTCTGATGTATCGTGGGTTCAGCTTTCCTTGTTTGCCAAATCGTGCTACTCCTTTCCAGGGAGATACTTTGAGTAGGACCTTGTCTCCTACTTGAAACTCAAGAGGTTTACGGCGGTTATCAGCGTAACTTTTTTGTCGATCTCGTGCCGTTTTCAGTCGGCTCAATACTTGAGTTATTTTGTCAGTGGTTTCCTGGACAAGTTCGGGTCCAGATAGTTGTCTGTCGTCCAACTCTGCCCAACAGAGTGGTGATCGGCACTTGCGTCCATATAACGCCTCAAAAGGTGCCATCTGTATGCTCGTGTGATAACTATTGTTGTAAGAAAATTCAGCTAGAAGTAGGTGGGTATCCCAGTTACCTCCAAAGTCTATCACACATGCTCGCAACAAGTCTTCGAGCGTCTGTATAGTTCGCTCACTTTGGTCGTCGGTTTGCCGATGGTAGGCAGTACTCATATCAAGCCGAGTACCCAGTGCATGTTGTAATGTTTGCCAAAAGCGAGAAGTGAATCGTGCATCTCTGTCAGAGATGATGGATAGCGGCACACCATGCCGAGAAACAATCTCTTTAATATAGATTTTAGCTAGTTTCTCCATTCCATCTGTTTCCTTAATAGCAAGAAAGTGGGCTGATTTCGTCAATCGGTCGACAATCACCCATATGGCATTTGCTCCAGATGCCGTTCTAGGTAACTTCGTAATGAAGTCCATTGTTATTTGCTCCCATTTCCATTTGGGCAACTCAGGCTGTTGCAAAAGTCCAGACGGCTTTTGGTATTCAACCTTTACTTTCGAGCAAGTTAAGCATTTGCTAACGTAGGTGGCAATGTCACGTTTCATTCCAGGCCACCAGTAGAAGCCTTTCAAGTCATGGTAGATCTTGTCTGCACCAGGATGTATCGAGTAGTTGGACTTGTGTGCCTCATCCAAAATCAGCTTGCGTAACTCATCTACGCATGGTACCCAAATTCGGTTCATGAAGTACAACACTCCGTTGTCCTTTTTCTCGAGTTGTTTTTCCATCCCTTTCAAGGATTCATCCTTAAGGCGTTCGAAAGTGAAAGCAAGTTCTTGTGCCTCGCGAATTTGAGTAATGAGATTCGAGTGGATTGTCAATCCCAAGGCTCGAACTCTTCGAGATTTGATTCGTTCCTTACGACTCAGGGCATCTGCTACAACGTTAGCTTTACCCGGGTGATACTTTATTTCACAGTCGTAATCGTTAAGTAATTCGACCCAACGTCGTTGTCTCATGTTAAGTTCTTTCTGGTCGAATATATGTTGTAGGCTCTTATGATCAGTGAAGATCGTACACTTTGTACCGTATAGGTAGTGTCTCGAGATCTTCAGTGCAAAAACAACGGCTCCCAATTCCAAATCATGAGTCGTATAGTTTTTCTCATGCACTTTTAGTTGTCGAGATGCATAAGCAATGACCTTTTCGTTTTGCATCAGTACGCAACCCAATCCCTGATGCGACGCATCACAGTAAACAACAAAGTTATCTACTCCTTCGGGTAGTGATAGTATGGGTGCGCTGCTCAGTTTCTGTTTCAATAGTTGAAATGCATTCTCTTGTTTCTCATTCCACTCAAATTTCTTGTCTTTTTGAGTTAATGTGGTAAGTGGCTGGGCTATCTTTGAAAAGTTTGCGATGAATCGCCTGTAATAGCCAGCTAGACCAAGAAATTGTCGTACTTCAGTTGGGGTTTTCGGTGCTTCCCAGTTGTTGATTGCCTCAATTTTGGATGGGTCTACGTGAATTCCCTTGTCATTTATCACATGACCAAGGAATTGAACCTCTCGTATCCAAAATTCGCACTTAGAGAACTTTGCATAAAGCTTCTCTTTTTGTAGTAGTTCGAGGACAAGCTTCAGATGTTGCTCGTGATCCTCTTTCGTTCGTGAGTATACCAAGATGTCGTCAATAAACACAATGACGAATTTATCCAGATAGGGTTTGCATACTCTATTCATCAAGTCCATGAATACTGCTGGTGCGTTGGTCAGTCCAAAAGGCATGACTAGGAACTCGTAATGACCGTATCGAGTCCTAAACGCGGTTTTCGGTACATCTTCTTCTCGTACCTTAAGTTGATGGTAACCAGATCGTAGGTCAAATTTTGAATAATAACTTGACCCTTGCAGTTGATCAAACAGATCGTCAATGCGTGGTAACGGGTATCGGTTCTTGATAGTCACCTTGTTCAACTCACGGTAGTCGATGCACATTCGCATAGATCCATCCTTTTTCTTAACAAACAAAACCGGAGCTCCCCAAGGTGAAAAGCTCGGACGGATGAATCCCAAGTCTAGAAGTTCTTGCAATTGTGTGGATAGCTCTTGCATTTCCGAGGGAGCTAGACGATAAGGTGCACGTGCGATAGGTGCGGCTCCTGGCACCTGGTCAATGTGAAACTCAACTTGTCGTGGGGGTGGCAATCCCGGCAACTCATCAGGGAACACTCCTGAATAGTCGCGTACAATAGGTACCTCGTCTATACGTCGTTCCTCGGATTTCTTTTCTACAATGTGTGCCAGAAATGCTTGGTACCCCTTTCGGAGATATTTACTGGCCTTCAAGCACGAAATCATTTTTGTGGCACTCTTTCGTTTCTCACCTTGAATCACTAAAGTTTCTCCTGTCGGTAACGGTAAGCGAACCATCTTATCATGACATATGATCTCGGCGCGGTTCTTAGATAACCAATCCATACCGACTACAATGTCAAAACTTCCCAACTTAACCGGTAGCAAGTCTATTTCGAAGAGATGACCTTCTAACTCCAAGGTACATCCCGGTACTATTTCTCCTGATTCGATCAACTCACCATCGGCTAATTCTATGGTATACTTGTTGTCTAATTTACGGGATTCAAGTTCTAATAGTGGTCTAAACTCAGTAGACACAAAACTTAAATCAGCACCCGAATCAATTAACACAGAGGCATACTGGTTGTTTACGAGAAACGTACCAGTGACGGTGTTTGGGTCCTGGCGTGCCTCTCGTGCCCCGATCACGAATTTAACACCCCCAAATTTGATGATTTGCGGAAGCTTGATTTGGGTGTTACTAATCAATAACAAAGCACAAAGATAAATAGCAAACGACTCTATATGCGTCGTTTTAACAAAATATATTGATAACTGAAATGTTTACAACATTTAAAGCTTTACATAGCTCGAGTTAAATAAAATGAGATTAAGTACTTGTACAAAATATACTAATGCAAGAAAATCTCAATCGTCTGTATGCTGACTCGAGCTAAATCCTGAAGCAGAAACATCCTACTGCTGGGTACCTGCGATATATGCTAAAAGGTCAGCTATAAAGCTGGTGAGCTCACAGGTTTGAAATCAAGTAATATCGTATGAACCGCAAGATTTAAATAATGAATTGCATCCAGCAATTAAATAATGAATTGCATCCAGCAATTAAATGATAGTCATCTTGTATACAGCCATGAGCACATAGTTGAGCTTAACTCGAGGGCCGGGTCCCCTATAGAGAATTCCGGGCGAGGTGCCTCCACGAATGCCTAATCAACATTCGTCTTCCCAAATATTAGTACGTCCGTTTACCCGGTTAGTGCTTGCTAACCCGAACGAGGAGGGTCAATCCTATATGGTACCATATACTAATATTCACGCTACAACGTATTAACAACTATGCTGACGGAGGACTTTAAATGATTAGATTCGAAAAACTCATGTAGTATATGAAAAGTTGGTACTTGCGTTCACATGTTAAAAGTTGAGCAGTATATCACACCCCTGAGTAAAACAGTAAAAGAGGGGCTATGAGACTCACCTGAGTCTGAATGCGTTTAAACAAACGTAAGTTGATTAGCGAGAAATGAAGTCCAACGACTTGTAACCTGAGGGTGTCCACGACACGCGATGGTTATAATCATGATTGGGTATCTCAAAAGATCACCCTTGTAGTTGTTACACAACTATATATGTCCAAATTACTTCGATTTGGTTTATTTAATAAGTGTTTGAAAACGTGTACGGCCCGTTGGTGACGGATTTGAAATAATAAACTTTAAGGATTATTATCATGTATTTGGCGTTTTGCACTTAAAAGTGTGTCCCAATGTGTTTTATAAGTCGTATCGTATAAGTGTTTGAGGTTACATAGTTCCGACACTTAGTGAAATTGAGATTTGAAAACCTGCTGTTTTATGCGACACAATCATGCGACACAAAATGAATTATGCGACACAAAGGTTGTGTCGCATAGGAGTGCGACACAATGTCCATACGACACAAGGGTTGTGTCGCATGGATGCGAAATGCTGATTCAACAGCGACATAGTGATCGTGTCGTATGGGGTATGCGACATAGTGGTTGTGTCGCAGGACTTGCGACACTAAATATCTGGTACGACATAAGGTACGACACAAGGGATTTTATGCGACATAAAGGCTAAAATACGACACAACATGCGACACAATGCTTGTGTCGCATGGATGAACACCAGCCCAGAATTCCGGCTGTTCAACATTTTCCGGCCAAAAATCCATTTTTAACGCGTTTTCAAGCTGTAATTTCGTGTTCTATACATTGTAATGGACATATACTAGTTATAATAACAACCACAAACGAAAAATACTAAGAATCGAGAGATTTCGGGATTTTGTCGGAAACTTACAATTTGCCGAAATGAAAATCCGGGAAGGTAGAAATGTAGATCGTTGCGAGGTGGTCGTGAATCTCTAAAAATATTTGTGATCCGGTCGCGTTTCGTGGTAGTATTTTGCGGTTTTATAAGTTTGGTGGTTTGTTTCTTTTTAGAGAGAAAAAGAAGAGAGAGAGATAGAAGGAAAGATGAAATGAAGAAAAAGATGGGAGGTGGGGGTTATCCCCACTTTCCAGTTTTCGCTCCGCGTCACGTGTGGTGTTCGTTTGCTCCGTCGTTTAAGCGTTAATTAATTATTTACATTTTAATTATAAGTTTTAAATTACGATTTATTACGCGATATATTATTTAAATATTTTACAAATCATTTTATATTTGTGTTATAAAACATAAGTTAGTTTATTTCGTTTGCGCGGTTTAATGTTTTAAATCGTGTAAGTTTGGTTTGTACGATACGAATGAATACGAAATATTATCAAAATAATATTTTTGACATAAAAGTGTTATTTAATAAAATGAGTCACCAACGTCCGTATAATATTGAATCGAAATACATCCGATTTAAATTGCGTACGATTTAATCAAATCGCATATTCGTATATATTCAACAATATATATATAATTCGATACATTAATTAGCCTAACAAGGAACTAATTACATGTATTAACATATGATTAGGCACTAAATCACTAGTCCTAATTTGGCGGGTGTTACATTCTCCCCCTGTTAGAAGAATTTCGTCCCGAAATTTAGCTCGAAGTCGTGTTTGATGTGGAATCAGTGAAAAGTTGAGGATATTTGAGTCGCATTTGGTCTTCCCGTTCCCAGGTGAATTCCGGACCACGCCGCGAATTCCATCTGACCTTGACGATGGGAATACGACTTTGTTTCAGTTGTTTGACCTCACGGTCCATAATTTCAGCGGGTTCCTCAACGAAATGAAGTTGATCGTCAACACGAATTTCATCTAATGGAATAATAATTGTCTCATCAGACAGACACTTCTTCAAATTTGAGATATGAAAAGTAGGGTGCACGCTGCTAAGTTCGGATGGCAGCTGCAATCGATAAGCTACGGGGCCAATCCGTTCGAGGATCTCAAAAGGCCCGATGTATCTGGGATTCAACTTCCCGCGTTTGCCAAAACGGATGACGCCTTTCCAAGGCGATACTTTCAAGAGTACTCGATCCCCAACTTGGAACTCGAGTGGTTTGCGTCTCACGTCAGCATAACTTTTCTGACGATCACGTGCGGCTTTGAGTCTGTTTTGGATTTCCACAATTTTCTCAGTGGTAGCGTGTATGAGTTCAGGACCAGTGAGTTGACTATCTCCCACCTCAGTCCAACAGATCGGTGATCGGCACTTATGACCGTACACTGCCTCAAAAGGTGCAGCCTTAATGCTGGCGTGATAACTGTTATTGTACGAAAATTCGCACAACGGTAGATGTTTTTCCCAGTTTGTACCGAAATCAACTACGCAGGCTCGTAGCATGTCTTCCAGTGTTTGAATGGTTCGTTCACTTTGGCCATCGGTTTGAGGATGGTACGCGGTACTCATATCGAGACGGGTACCCATAGCTTTCTGAAGTGATTGCCAAAAGTGAGAGGTGAAACGGGCATCTCTGTCAGAGATGATTGAGACTGGAACACCGTGATGAGAAACGATTTCCTTGATGTAGATTTGTGTAAGGCGTTCCATTTTATCGTTTTCTTTGATTGCCAGGAAATGAGCAGATTTGGTGAGACGATCGACGATCACCCAAATGGTATCGCAACCGTTCGACGACTTGGGTAGTTTGGTTATGAAATCCATGGCAATTTGATCCCATTTCCATTCAGGGATTTCAGGTTGTTGAAGTAAACCAGGAGGTTTCTGATGTTCGGTTTTGACTTTCGAGCAAGTAAGACACTTGCAGACATAAGTGGCGATTTCGGCTTTCATGTTTGGCCACCAATAAAATTCCTTGATGCCGTGGTACATCTTATCGGATCCCGGATGAATAGAATATTTAGACTTGTGAGCCTCGTCCATCACCAAGTCTCTTAGGTTCCCAAAACTAGGCAACCAGGTTCGGTTTGAGAAATACCTAATCCCGTTAGGTTTGATTTCAAATTGTTTGTCAATGCCCCGCAAGGCTTCATTTTTGATGTTTTCCGGTTTCAGGGCTTCGATCTGAGCGGTATGAATTTGAATGGTAAGATCGTTATGAATGGTCATACTGAGGGCTCGGACTCGAAGTGGTTTTGGTCGTTCCTTTCGGCTGAGGGCATCGGCTACAACATTAGCCTTCCCTGGATGGTACTTGATCTCGCAATCGTAATCGGTAAGCAACTCGACCCATTGACGTTGCCTCATATTGAGATCCTTCTGATCGAAGATATGTTGGAGACTTTTATGATCGGTAAAGATTGTGCACTTAGTGCCGTAGAGATAATGTCTCCAGATTTTGAGAGCAAAAACGACAGCTCCAAGTTCGAGATCGTGAGTGGTGTAGTTCTTTTCGTGAATTTTCAGCTGTCGTGAGGCATAAGCAATGACCTTGGCTCGTTGCATCAGCACGCAACCAAGACCTTGGTGAGAAGCATCGCAGTATACCACGAAGTCATCGGTGCCTTCGGGTAAGGATAGAATCGGAGCACTGCAAAGCTTTTGTTTCAAAAGTTGGAACGCTGACTCTTGTTTGTCGGTCCAATCGAATCTTCTGTCCTTCTGAGTCAGTATCGTGAGTGGTTGAGCTATTCTGGAGAAATTTTCGATAAATCGTCGATAATACCCAGCAAGACCCAAGAATTGTCGTACTTCAGTTGCAGAGGTGGGTGCTTGCCAGTCTTTGATAGCCTCGATTTTTGATGGGTCAACGTGAATTCCCTGACTGTCGATCACGTGACCAAGAAATTTAACAGTTTGGATCCAGAACTCACACTTAGAGAATTTAGCATAAAGCTCCTCGTGTCTAAGTAGTTCAAGGATGATTTTGAGGTGTTGCGCATGTTCTTGCTCGTTGCGCGAGTAAATGAGTATGTCATCGATAAAGACAATGACAAACTTATCGAGGTAAGGTTTGCACACTCAGTTCATGAGATCCATGAATACAGCCGGTGCGTTGGTTAGACCAAAGGGCATCACTTGGAATTCGTAGTGCCCGTAACGAGTTCTGAAAGCAGTTTTTGGAATATCGGTGTCGCGAACTCGTAACTGATGATAACCTGATCGCAGGTCGATTTTTGAGTAAAAACTTGAACCCTGAAGTTGGTCGAATAGATCATCAATGCGAGGAAGTGGATAACGGTTCTTGACGGTCAATTTGTTCAACTCTCGGTAGTCAATGCACATTCGGAATGAACCGTCCTTCTTTTTGACAAATAAGACCGGAGCTCCCCAAGGTGAAGAACTCGGTCTAATGAATCCTCGATCCAGAAGTTCCTGTAACTGAGAGGACAACTCCTGAAGCTCGGATGGGGCTAAACGGTACGGAGCGCGGGCCACCGGTGCGGCACCCGGCACGAGATCAATTGAGAACTCAACCTGTCTAGGCGGAGGTAGACCAGGTAGTTCTTCCGGAAAGACTTCAGGAAAGTCTCTAACAATTGGCACATCCTCAAGTCGCTTCTCTTCCGACTTCTTCTCCATGATGTGTGCGAGTATGGCAGGGTAACCCTTTCTCAAAAATTTTCGGGTTTTTAAACAGGAGATTATATTGAGTCCCGTCCCACCGGTCTCCCCCTGTATGATCAAGGTTCCACCAACGGCGAGTGGGATACGGACGATTTTATCGTGACAAACGATTTCAGCTCGATGTTTGGACAACCAGTCCATTCCAATAATGACGTCGAAACTTCCGATTTCAATGGGTATAAGGTCGATCGAAAAGGTTTCGTCAGCTAGGTTTAAAGTGCAATTAGGTATCACACTGGTGGTTTCTACAAGTTTTCCATTGGCTAGCTCTACAGTGTACTTAACATCTAAGGCAACAGGAGTGATGTCAAGTAATGGGTAAAAGTCATCGGAGATAAAGCTTCTATCAGCACCAGTATCAAATAGAACAGAAGCAGTTAAGTTGTTGAGGAGGAACATACCCGAGACCACATTCGGGTCTTGGCGGGCGTCCCCAGATTTGATGACGAAAGCTCTGCTACGGGTGTTGTTGTTGTTGTTGTTGCGGTTGTTGTTGTTGTTGTTGTTCTTCAGATTTGGGCACGTGTCCCTGAAGTGCCCGGGTTTTCCACACTCAAAGCATACTTTGGGTGGTCTGGTGTTGTTGTTGGAATTATTGTTGGTAGGAGAGCGACAGTCTTTGGTGAGATGGCCGTACCTCTTGCAGTTGTTGCAAAAGGGACCACAGGAACCTTCATGGTGACGGCTGCACTTGGGACAATGTGGTTTGCTCCCAGTGTAACCCCGGATGATGTCAGTGGTGGTGTTGTAGGCTTTGATGGTGTCAGGTTTCTTGTTTTGTTGGTTGGAGTGGTTGTTGTGGTAGTCAGACCACTTGCGTTTGTTGTTTTGGGAGGATGAAGTGGGTGGTTCGGAATCTTGGCTCATAGACATCAGGTCTTGGGCCAATGAGATTGCACCGTCAATGGTGGTTGGTTTGGAAGAGATGACGTGTCCCCGAACAAAATCAGGGAGACCAAGGGCGTACTTCCTGATTTTATCAGGTTCAGTGCTTACCATAGCTGGGCGGAGGGCAGCTAGTTGTTGAAACCTGGTGGTATAACCATCGATATCACCACCCTGAACCTTTAAGTTCCAGAACTCCTCATCTAGCTTTTGGAGTTTGGCGATAGAGCAGTATTTGGCAGTGAGTTTTGCCTTCAATTCCTCCCATGTGAGTTGGTAGGCAATGTCAGCACCCACTGATTGGGTATATGAATTCCACCAAGAGTTGGCATCATCTTCAAGAGAGCAGGTGGCGAAGTTTACTTTGTCGTTCTCCGCGCATTTATTAACACGGAAAACAGTTTCCATTTTCTCGAACCATCTGATCAGTCTGATGGCTCCTTCAGAACCCTTGAAGCTCGAGGGTTTGCAGCTTTGGAAGTCCTTGTAAGAACAAGGTTTGACGGCAGAGGTTCCAGCGGTATCGCTGTTTCTTGTGGAGTTGGGTGGGGTATTGCGAGCCAAGGCTTCAGTAACAGCCTGGGTTATGAGTGACGTAATCTGAGCATCGGTGTAAGGTCGTGTCTTTGGCGGCATGATTCTTCAATAAAAGAAATGAAGAGACATGAGATTTTGTAAGAAAGTTGTATTTATTATAGATGTACATGTAGAAAGCAGTAATACATGACATCAACATGGAAAAATGACAATTAATATGAGTTGAACAACAAGGAATATTTGATAGCTAATACGAGTTCAAAGGTTACACCCTACGGATGTATTACAAGAGGCGTCGGGAATTGTTACATCCGACTGAATTATAGAGTAACGCGTAGATAGTTACTAGATTACAGGATAGATTACAAGACGAAGACTACACTAGTCTTGACGTAGATTAATTTGTTCCATCATCGTGACAAGACGGTCCACAGTGTTTGCAAGCCTGCTAGCTTGTCGGGCGTTGTCTTCTGCTAGCGAAAGTCGTTGTGTTAGTCCGCGCGCATACTCTTCTGCTTCATGTGAGCGTTGCTCACATTCTTCCATCCTTTGTTGTAGAAGGGCATTTTCCACCCTTATTTCTATAATTTGGTTGCGAAGGACACCCATGTTGTTGTTTGTGGTTTCAAGGTCGTCGGAGACTTGTTCGATGCGTTCAAGGGATGTAAGTCTCCAGTTTTCGTTTGTTTCCTGCAACACGACATCCATGGTGCGAAGTCGCTGCTCGTGTTGGTTTACCCTAGTAGCTAAAGCCGGTAAGGCGATGTGAGTGGGATACGGGCCAGCTCGAGGCAACCTGGAGTTCCTCCTTGCTACCCTTGGGTTCTGCGACCCGGATTGAGAACGAGATGAATTTGTTGGAATGTTTGCCATTTCTGAGACAAAGCGTTAGTAAGATTGAGGCCTATATTCATATAGCTCCTATATAATATAGCCTATTGAGTGCCTAGCATAAACATGTTTGAGTCTCGGTTCTCTCGAGGTCAGAGTCTTCTATTGTATCCTGTTCAGCCATAACTACTTTCAGATCTTACATCATCTTTGCTTAATTGTACATAGTTGATCAGGCTATGTTAAATTAAACTCGTATGCTGTAATCCCTGAACCAGTCATACCTAATAAGGAATACCGCCTAATGGTCATAGTCTAGGCTCACTAAATGCAACCTAGTTCACTATAACCTTAGGCTCTGATACCAATCTGTAACACCCCCAAATTTGATGATTTGCGGAAGCTTGATTTGGGTGTTACTAATCAATAACAAAGGACAAAGATAAATAGCAAACGACTCTATATGCGTCGTTTTAACAAAATATATTGATAACTGAAATGTTTACAACATTTAAAGCTTTACATAGCTCGAGTTAAATAAAATGAGATTTCAGTACATAAGTACTTGTACAAAATATACTAATGCAAGAAAATCTCAATCGTCTGTATGCTGACTCGAGCTAAATCCTGAAGCAGAAACATCCTACTGCTGGGTACCTACGATATATGCTAAAAGGTCAGCTATAAAGCTGGTGAGCTCACAGGTTTGAAATCAAGTAATATCGTATGAACCGCAAGATTTAAATAATGAATTGCATCCAGCAATTAAATAATGAATTGCATCCAGCAATTAAATGATAGTCATCTTGTATACAGCCATGAGCACATAGTTGAGCTTAACTCGAGGGCCGGGTCCCCTATAGAGAATTCCGGGCGAGGTGCCTCCACGAATGCCTAATCAACATTCGTCTTCCCAAATATTAGTACGTCCGTTTACCCGGTTAGTGCTTGCTAACCCGAACGAGGAGGGTCAATCCTATATGGTACCATATACTAATATTCACGCTACAACGTATTAACAACTATGCTGACGGAGGACTTTAAATGATTAGATTCGAAAAACTCATGTAGTATATGAAAAGTTGGTACTTGCGTTCACATGTTAAAAGTTGAGCAGTATATCACACCCCTGAGTAAAACAGTAAAAGAGGGGCTATGAGACTCACCTGAGTCTGAATGCGTTTAAACAAATGTAAGTTGATTAGCGAGAAATGAAGTCCAACGACTTGTAACCTGAGGGTGTCCACGACACGCGATGGTTATAATCATGATTGGGTATCTCAAAAGATCACCCTTGTAGTTGTTACACAACTATATATGTCCAAATTACTTCGATTTGGTTTATTTAATAAGTGTTTGAAAACGTGTACGGCCCGTTGGTGACGGATTTGAAATAATAAACTTTAAGAATTATTATCATGTATTTGGCGTTTTGCACTTAAAAGTGTGTCCCAATGTGTTTTATAAGTCGTATCGTATAAGTGTTTGAGGTTACATAGTTCCGACACTTAGTGAAATTGAGATTTGAAAACCTGCTGTTTTATGCGACACAATCATGCGACACAAAATGAATTATGCGACACAAAGGTTGTGTCGCATAGGAGTGCGACACAATGTCCATACGACACAAGGGTTGTGTCGCATGGATGCGAAATGCTGATTCAACAGCGACATAGTGATCGTGTCGTATGGGGTATGCGACATAGTGGTTGTGTCGCAGGACTTGCGACACTAAATATCTGGTACGACATAAGGTACGACACAAGGGATTTTATGCGACATAAAGGCTAAAATACGACACAACATGCGACACAATGCTTGTGTCGCATGGATGAACACCAGCCCAGAATTCCGGCTGTTCAACATTTTCCGGCCAAAAATCCATTTTTAACCCGTTTTCAAGCTGTAATTTCGTGTTCTATACATTGTAATGGACATATACTAGTTATAATAACAACCACAAACGAAAAATACTAAGAATCGAGAGATTTCGGGATTTTGTCGGAAACTTACAATTTGCCGAAATGAAAATCCGGGAAGGTAGAAATGTAGATCGTTGCGAGGTGGTCGTGAATCTCTAAAAATATTTGTGATCCGGTCGCGTTTCGTGGTAGTATTTTGCGGTTTTATAAGTTTGGTGGTTTGTTTCTTTTTAGAGAGAAAAAGAAGAGAGAGAGATAGAAGGAAAGATGAAATGAAGAAAAAGATGGGAGGTGGGGGTTATCCCCACTTTCCAGTTTTCGCTCCGCGTCACGTGTGGTGTTCGTTTGCTCCATCGTTTAAGCGTTAATTAATTATTTACATTTTAATTATAAGTTTTAAATTACGATTTATTACGCGATATATTATTTAAATATTTTACAAATCATTTTATATTTGTGTTATAAAACGTAAGTTAGTTTATTTCGTTTGCGCGGTTTAATGTTTTAAATCGTGTAAGTTTGGTTTGTACGATACGAATGAATACGAAATATTATCAAAATAATATTTTTGACATAAAAGTGTTATTTAATAAAATGAGTCACCAACGTCCGTATAATATTGAATCGAAATACATCCGATTTAAATTGCGTACGATTTAATCAAATCGCATATTCGTATATATTCAACAATATATATATAATTCGATACATTAATTAGCCTAACAAGGAACTAATTACATGTATTAACATATGATTAGGCACTAAATCACTAGTCCTAATTTGGCGGGTGTTACAACGAATGCCCTTCCTTGAGCCGGTTGATTGTTGATGTTGTTGGCTCGGTTGTTATTGTTGCGGTTTTGGTTGTTGTTGTTGAGCTTAGGGCATCGGTTACGGTAGTGTCCTTGCTCACCACATTCAAAACATCCCTGGTTTTGACGCTCAGTGTTTGCCCGTGGGGGAGGGTTAGTTTTGCAGTCTCGAGTTCTGTGTCCCCATGCCTTACAATTTCCACAATACCCACACCCACCTTCGTGGTGTCGGTTGCACTTATCACATTTGGGTTTGTTACCCAGGTATGGTTTCGATTCAGCAGTGGTGGCAACATATGCTTTCGCATTTCCAGAATGTTTCTTGTTTTGCTGACCCTGGCGATCAGTACCACTACCGTTCCACTTTCGCTTTGCACCACCAGAACTACTAACATCAGTACTGTTCGGTTCACTTTTTCCCGACACAGCTTTCTTAGTCAGATTTCCCATCCTGACTGCCTCGTCGGTCAAACTTTGTGCTAGAGTAACAGCACTCCTGAAAGTGTCCGGTTTAGATGACGTCACCAGACTGCGGATTTGTGGTACTAGACCGTATATGTAGCGCTCGATACGCTTATACTCGGGTGTCACCATATGTGGCACTAGACGTGCAAGCTCCTGAAACTTAGTGGTGTACCCAGTAATATCAGCACCAATCATGGTGATGTTCCACAACTCTGTTTCTATTTTCTGCATCTCACTGCGAGGGCAGAATTCCTCCAACATCAAATTCTTAAATGTTCCCCATGACATTGAATAAGCAGCTGGTCGACCAAGTGATTGGATCTGACTGTTCCACCAAGTGAGCGCTTTGTCAGCCAAAGTGCAAGTTGCATACTTCACCATACAGTCAGGTGAACAGTCACTAATGTCCAATACCGATTCAGTTTTCTCTATCCAATGAATCATACCAATTGCACCCTCGGTGCCACGGAAAGAAATCGGCTTACAAGCCTGAAATGTTTTGTATGAACACCCTTGGCGAGCATTCACGGGTGTGAGCATTCACGGGTGTCTCAGTATTAGCAGGGGTAGATCCACTGTTGTTAACTCCAGGTTCGCGACTACGGCTTGCCTCATATTCAGCAATACCTTCAGCTATTCTTCGTGCGATCATTTGTTCGGTGGTTTCAGCGGGTGGTGGTGGAGGCGTAGTCGTTCTTTGACTTTTTCTAGTGACTCATCGTCGGGGAGGCATGATTTAGCTCTGCGATGAATAAAATGCAGAGTGTTAATGTTGAGATAGTGAATGTGAATAGATCAAAGATTCACATTTGATAGAATGAATGACATGAAAAGATGATTGAACAGGGCTTTACAACACGTGCCTTACAACTTTGAAACACCCACATGTACCTAGCATAATATAATCACGTTGGCCAGGCGTCATTATATAATGTCCAATACATATTTCATTTCATTGTCGTTTAGCACCGTTAATTTCAGAGGTTCTCAAGAATAATCAATCACCAAGATGCAATATGTTTCAGGGTTTACAAGAATTGATTACAAAGTTATCGATAAAGTATAGTTTTAATCACAGGTCGACAGTTGTAAGAGGAAATAATATGGTTGATAATAGGTATAACGAACACGCGATGTACACCAAACATACAATATATATTAAAAAGTCATAACGCTGTTACATTAGTTTAGTACAAAATGAGATGGGATTTCTAATATACCCATCAATGGTTAGCGTTATACAAAAGGTAATGGGTTTTCTATACATGAACCCATTCTACTAACAAAGTTCCATCCAACATACAGCTAGTACACACCTAGTACATACATACGTGTACATCAAAAGTAGTAGTATAATCTAGTGTAGGCACAAACCGCCATACACAGGCCTAACGGAACCATGGTAAATACATCCTAACCGCAACCATCACTGCTGCAGTCATCACACACACACTAGCTACAATCTCTGACACCCTAGCACGCCTCTCTAAAGCTGCAACGCGTGCACGGGTGGATGCTAGACTCTGCCAGTCTGTCTGACGGTGAGTCTCCACAAAATCCATCCTCTGATGGAGCATAGCCATATCCATGTCAGTGCGGGAGGCATCGCTCAGTAGCTCCATCACATCTCCGCTCCTGCTAGAGGATATCCTAAACATGGTGTGGACCATAGCCACAAGGGTAGGCACAGTGAGCTCCAGAGGCTCACCAGTGAGAGATGCAGATGGTGGTGAGTGGGAGGACTCTCCAATCTCAAAGGTCGAGGGAATACCCTCTAGTGATCTCCACTCTCTCAATACTCGAGGCATCCAGTCCAGATGAGAAGGTCGGAGCCTCTTCTGTGGCGGCTCGACAACTGGAACCTCAGGCTCAGTCACTGGCGCCTTATCGCGCGGCGCGAGTGGTCCCCTGGGAAAATCCAGAACACAGATCCTAGCTGTCATCCTAGGTACAGGCACACGAGAGGTACTCGCAACAGGTGGTGTAGGGGTAGGAGTGACCACAGGTGCGGTCGGAGGTGGTACTAAGTAAGCATCACTAGTGTCAACAGACATGGCTCTTAAATGAACGGATGACTCATCCTCTACAGTGATAGCGGGACCCTCAAAAGTAGCCTCGGTCTGCTCTTCATCCGAAGCATAAACATGGTAAAGTGATTGACTAGACATACTGTGACAAAAGAAATTGGGTGTGGCGTGTCAGTCGTATGTTAGATGTATGCAAAAGTAAGTATGTATGAATGCATGAATGTTCTAGCCAAGGCTATAGTCTAGGTCTCTAAGGTTTTCAGTCACCTAAAGACTTCTAGTTCGCTATAACCAATGGCTCTGATACCAAGTCTGTCACACCCCGCCAAATGGTAATTACAGTTAACAAGAGTAAATTGCGGAAGCTTAGTGACGTGGCGGGGCTGCGAGCAGTAATAACAACCAACAGATACATACATACTCAGAGCATATGATTATCGCAGAACGAAGTAGATTAAGATGCCATTAGTTAAAGTTTTACAACAGATTACCACTTTGAAAAAGTAGTAACAGTAATAGTAGTAGTTGAAATCAGTATTTCATAAAATACATAATATCAAAAGTAGATTTCATAGGTATGACTGCAGTAGTTGCAGTTATACAGAGGAAATATAAGTGTCCCAAAAGTAGTGGCATCCTAATAAGTCCAGGGTAGTCCGTCCTGATATGCATACAGATCTTACTTACGCTGCTAATTCCCTGAAAAACATAGAGTAAATCGTCAACAAAATTGTTGAGTGAATTCACAGATTTGTTTATTATGTAGGAAACACAGGTTAATCATTTAAGAATAACATTTCCAAATAAGTGTTGTTTGTCAAGTAGGAAACACAAGTTATTAACAAATAACATTTCCCAAATCAGTTATCAGTAGGAAACACAGGTTAACCTAAATAAAGATTAACATTTCCAAAATAGTATACGTAGGAAATCACTTCCTAAACAGTAGTTTTGTGTGTGGGAATATTTAGACGGTGATCCCTCGAAAGGTGAGCTAAACCTGACGAGTAAGGTAACCCGATCTAACCCTATAACCAAACCACGACCCTAATTTGTTGTTGTTGTGCCAAGTAGGACATTTAAGTATATGCTCCCAAATCCGTAGGAGGGTCGTCACGGCGATAGTACTATCCGTATACTCAGTGGCTAGAGTCACCTAGCTAATGGTTATAGTCTGTAGCCATAAGGTCTTTTATGCACTACATCGTTCAGCCTAGATCTGTACCAAGATTCGTTGTCTAAATTCCCAAAATAGTATGAAAACATTTCATAAATCATAGTTCAAGTAGTTGTGTGAAATACCCTTTCACAAACAGTCAAATATGAAATACCCTTTCATAAACAATCAAGTAAATACATACAGTATTTAAAGCAGTTGTCGCATGCAGTTATACATACGATTTCTATGTTTTCCACCCCGAGTTTTAAAAGCATTAAAACAGTGAAAAGGGGTTTGTGAACTCACTTAGTAGTAGAGTAGATGTGATAGCTAGCGGTGAAGAGTAGCGTCGCCCAACGAAACTCAACCTATACAATATAATGTATTAACCATAAGTACGTTTGATTTGTTAAATCGCTTATGTTAATGATTCGTTTGGTGACAGTGTTTCGTTATTAGCGCACGTACATATATTGATTCTATATATGTATACTTATGTGAATATACGTATTGTATATTTTAAGTCATTTGTCATATTTATTTCCGTTTAATAAATATCATCAAAGTTTTCAAAATAGTTGTATATATTTAATTAAATCATTATCAATGATTTTGAATCAAGTTTTAATGATTATAGTAAACGTATAATGTTCGTCTCGTTCCACATGTGAATATATACCAATAGGTTCGTTCTACATTTGTAGGTATATATATATACACTTTTCATAAATTCGTATACTTATATAAGTCGTTTTGGTCCCCAAGTCACTAGTTTCCAATTAGTTGTATACGTTTAATTAAGTCATTATTAATGACTTCAAATCGAGTTTTAACGAAAATGTTAAACGTATAAAGTTCATCGTTTGCTTAATTGATTCTCGTTCCGTTAAATAATTCGGTTCACATTTTATGTTTGGAATGTTTTGGAGGTTTATTGGGCTTGGCCCAATTACTCGGCCCAATAGCGATGGATTTAATTTCATGACCCGAGAGGCCCGATCAAATAGTTTTGGTCCATCCTATTAACCCATTTACACACTTGGCCCAGTTTGATGACTCGGTCCAACTCAGCCCATGGCCCATTCAAAAGTCCACAGCTCGAGGCCCAACAGAAGAGCCCAGCCCAGCCGGCCCAGCCCACAACCCATTTAAAGCCGATCGGCTTGGGTCAGCTGTTCGGCTTGGCCAGCCGTTCGGCTATGGCCCAAGCCGTTCGGCTATAAGCCTCAGGCCCAAATGTTTTGCACTCGGCCCAATTATATCCGATCCAGCATGTGACCCGGCCCAGCAAACAGCCCAAGCCAGACCAGCCAGCCGTTCGGCTTGGACTAGCCAGCCGTTCGGCTTCGGCTAGCCAGCCGTTCGGCTCGGCTCCTCGACCCAGCCCCTGTTCGGTTTTTAACTCTGCAACATTTAATTCGAGGTATGTTTTTGCTATGGTTCCAATGGATTTTGAGTTTATATGCTTTATATCATCCATATATTATGTTATATCATATTTATAACAACTTTTATATATGAAATTCTTGATTTCATGTTTTTGGTAAACCATCTTCCAAATCAAAGTCCCAAATCTTCAAATTTGTGTGTTATACACATAGATTATGACATATATACTTGTTATACTATGAATTATAAGCATAGAATTTCAAAACGATGAGTTTTCTTACAATGTAAAAATTTGAGGAGGTTGATGATGATGGCGATGAGATGATGAGGATGAAGATGATCTTGTTGTTCCACTTCCACCACCACAATCTACTGCTGTTGGTTGCTTATGCTGATTTTGATCTTGTTTGTATATTGAGAGAGAAAGGAGATAGATAGATTGTGATGAAAATGAAAATGGTGTTGTGAGGTATGATGATATCAAAAGATCAGGAAACAAGAGTGATACGGAGTGTAGATTTTTAAACAGAGTTTTGCCTCCTGCATTATTGGCGTTTGGTAGCTTATTTTTGCACTGAAATTCCGCGTACGGGTATAATTATAGCAATATAAAATTTAACATTTTATATTTTTATTTTGTAGATGCTCTCCTGTTTCGTAGTACATTTTCAGAATAATGAGATTATCATTATTTTTAGTTGTTGTACATTTTTGTACATTTTACTGCGCGCGTCCAATTGAGCGCCAGATTTCAGTTGAATTTCGAATTCATATTTTGAGGTAATGTTCTAAATACTTTAAAACGTACTAGAAAAATAACACTTTTCAGATTTTGGCCTTTTAGGTACGTTTTAGAATTGTTTCTGTTCGTTATATAATACGTTTTATGTTAAACGTATAAGTGAACTATTTTATCTATATGTTATAGATATATAAATACTCGTAATTAATAATCGAATTATTAATTATTTAATGTTACCAAATTTGTTCAATTATTTTTGTCGGCTTCGTTCCGATACGTTCGTACGTAATTTATAAATAACTACGTATCATGTAATACTTTTTGTATTATTGTTTTGGGCTCGCTAGACTGACATCACATCATAAGTTTAGTTTAAAACAATCGCAGGGAATTAGCGTAAGAAATGCATGTAATTAAGTATAATTATATACCTAATTTGGAGGAGTGTTACAGGTTTGTCTCAAATTGCACTCGTCGTCCCTCGCAGTTTTTTCTTGCACTCGTCATCCCTGTGATTGCTAAATCTTGCACCGGCAGTCCCTTATGCTAACGTCCGTTAGTTTTTCAGTTAAATATAAGGGTACAATGGTCATTTCAGTACTTTAGGGACTACGAGTGTAATAATCTAAACCACAGGGACCACCCGTGTAATTTTTATTTTTTATTTTTAATTTTTTAATTCATTGAATTTTAATATTTTTTTAATATGTATTTATAGTTAATTTATTTATTTTCTTAATAAGTTTATCACTTTAAATTTAATTATTAATTTTTATTATCTTATTTTATTTTTTGCGGTATTTACGTTCGTTTATTTACGTTCGATAACATGTTTATGAACGTTCCTTTATTTACGTTCATTTATTAACGGTCGTTTATTTATAGTTAATTTATTTACGTTCGTTTATTTTGCGGTATTTACATTCGTTTATTATCTTAATATGTTTATCACTTTAATATTTTTTGCCTCGTTCGTTTATTTACTTTCGATAACATGTTCATGAACGTTCGTTTATTTATAGTTAATTTATTTACGTTCGTTTATTTTGCGGTATCTACGAAATTTTTTTAGTGAACGAAATTTTTTTAGTGAACGAAATATGTTTGGACCCAATGAACATAAACAAAAATGTTCACTAAATAATATGTTTAATATTTTTCTTAGTGAACATGAACAAAAACGAACATAAACAAACAAACATATTTCGTTTACTAAGAAAATTTTCTTAGTGAGCAAAATTTGTTTGTTTGTTTATGTTCATTTTTGTTTATGTTCACTAAGAAAATTTGTTTGTTCAGGAACATAAACGAACATTCACGAACAAATATATAACTTAATGCATTTGTTCAGATCCAACGACACAAACTATAAAATGTAAAATTATATAAATGTTTAATATTATTATAAGTAGAATTTAGATGAGATTAAATAAGATATACAAATATGTATTATTTTAATGAAACTATTAGTTAACAAATGAGGATGTTATCAAACGTTCATAAACATGTTATCGAACGTAAATAAACGAACGAGACAAAAAATATTAACGTGATAAACTTATTAAGATAATAAACAAACGTAAATAAACGAACGTAAATACCTCAAAATAAACGAACGTAAATAAATTAACTATAAATAAACGAACTTGAATAAGCGAACGTAAATAAACGAACGTTCATGAACATGTTATTGAACGTAAATACCGCAAAAAATAAAATAAGATAATAAAAAATAATAATTAAATTTAAAGTGATAAACTTATTAAGAAAATAAATTAACTACAAATACATATTAAAAAAATATTAAATTTCAATGAATTAAAAAAATAAAAAATAAAAATTGCACGGGAGGTCCCTGTGGTTTAGATTATTACACTCGTAGTCCCTAAAGTACTGAAATGACCATTGTACCCTTATATTTAACTGAAAAACTAACGAACGTTAGCATAAGGGACTACCGGTGCAAGATTTAGCAATCACAGGGATGACGAGTGCAAGAAAAAACTGCGAGGGACTACGAGTGCAATTTGAGACAAACCACAGGGACGATCCGTGAAATTTTTTCTTAATAGTAACTCTTCTAATCAAATTGTAGAATGTTTCTTCAACAATGCTCAACAAAAAATTAACACACCGTAAGGCTGAATATATTTCAGTTCAGCTACTTTACTTTTCCTTTTGCTCTCCATTTTCTAGGGATATTTAGAAGATAACACTTATAAACCTATTCAAATTTATTGAAATAATTCTGTAAAACACACACATTTAAAACAAATAATCTTAAAAAGAATATTTTAGAAAACAAATATTAGAGCTTAATTCCCATATCTTGAAAGAAAAAAAAAATACATGAATAGAAAGCGTTATTAATAAAGAAAATGCAAATCATCACATATATGATAGGGATAATATGAAAGGTTTAATCTCTTTTAGGAAAGTAAGTTTAAACAAAAGTAATTAGTCAGGAAGCCGGTAGTAAGGTGGAGATCAGCTTTTGCAGTGGTGATCGCTGGGGAAGACGATGATGACGACTGGAAGAGAAGGAAAAGGATGTCAAAAGTAATGAGATTTCTTTTGTTCATAATAAACCCAAATGAAATGCTTATTCTTAATAAAAAAAAAAACCTGAAAAATGAGAGAATCATCGTTTTTATTGAACGATTGATGTGGATATTTGGGTGAGATTTTATTTTTTATGAAGAACAGATCGAGAGAGTATGAGGATATTTTGATTTTGTGGAGTTATCATTCAAGCAACAGGAGGAGAAACCAAATGAATGAGATTTTCATTTTAAAAGATTAGGAAACAAGCCACGATTTTAAAATCAATGAATGGTTTGCATGTATTTTCATCTTAGTTTATCCAGGTGTTTTGAAAATGTGATGTAGCTTTGGAAAATATTACATCTGTTAAAAAATATCAAGACTTGGGCAACTTTGAAATATACTCCCTACATGGCATAAATAATTGTTGATTTTAATTTTTTGTTAACCATATAATTGTTGATTGATAACCCAATATCATATTCGGAATAATGAATATTTAGCATATAGCATAGTCAAATAAAAAGTTTATATATTATATATTTATTTCTTAACGATATAAATTTATTTACACAATATAATAAGAGTTATCGAGGTGTAGGTGAAGACCATTTTAAAGTAGTTTTATTTTAGATACTTATTTTGAATTTTGATTTGATATGTGGTTCATGATAGTACTAATGAATATCATAGTAACTAAACAAAATACTCATTTATTAATCTGCCTTTAATGAAAGGCATAGTATATGAATTTAGAGAAAAACAATCTACCTTAATAAACACTAATATAAGTATACGTATACTATCATCTACGTACCTAAAAAGAGTAGTAGTGTAAATTAGCGTAAACATATACTATTTTGTAATGAATATTATATTCCATCAATATTACAACCTTTAAAACAGAAAAAATTGCATTGGTAGTCCCTGTGGTTTACACAAAATAGCACTTGTAGTCCCTTGCAGTTTTTTTTTTGCACTGGTCATCCCTGTGGTTGATAGTTGTTGCACTGGTAGTCCCTGTGGTTACTCTCCGTTAGTTTTCTCCGTTAAAAGGATCAGTTATGTAATATTTTTCCCTTATCGCTAACGACCGTTAGTTTTCTTGTTAAAAGGACTAGCCGTGTAATATTTTTTTTTCAAATTTCAAGTTTATTTAAATTTAATATTATTTTTAATTGTATTTAGTTAATTTATTTTTAAAATAATCTAATCAATTTAGTTTAATTATTTTAATCAACCTTTTTAGTGATAATTATTTTACTTTTTACAATTAAAATGGTTAACTTAAATATTTCTTTATTCTAGTTTGTTTTTTGTGTCTCGATCTATATAAACCCACTAAAAATATTACATGTTGATAATGTGCAATTTGAATACGTTCATAGTATACAAAACTGTTAACAATATATATGTGGTATGTAGAATTGTTTATGCGGAGTCATGAAATCGACGATGATATGCAAAATTAAGAGTATAAACTATTATATTTTTAAAATATTATATTTTTAGTGGGTTTATATAGATCGAGATACTTGAAAAAATTTGAATAAAGAAATATTTGAAGTGATCATTTTAATTGTAAAAAATAAAATAATTAGCACTGAAAAAGGTTGATTAAAATAATTAAATTAAATTGATTAAATTATTCTAAAATTAAATTAACTAAATACAATTAAAAATAATATTAAATTTAAATAAACTTGAAATTTTTGGAAAAAAAATTACACTGCTAGTCCTTTTAACGAGAAAACTAACCATTGTTAGCGATAAGGAAAAAAAAATTACATAGCTGGTCCTTTTAACGGAGAAAACTAACGAAGAGTAACCACAGGGACTACCAGTGCAACAACTAGCAACCACAGGGACGACCAGTGCAAAAAAAAACAGCAAGGGACTACCAGTGCTATTTTGTGTAAACCACAGGGACGACTAATGCAATTTTCTCTTTAAAACATGTAATTTGTGGAGTGAATTATTTTTTTTTTAAATCCATTTAAAATGACTTGTGTTTTTCTTTAATTGTGTATCTTCAAGGTAAATTTAGTGATTAAATTTAGGATACCATTTACTTGTGGCGGATAGTGTTCTATAATGTAACATTCTAAATTTATGGTGTGGTGGACAGTGTTATAAAGATTTTTATTATAAAATAATAAATTAAAAGAAAACATAATTATTACTGTACTTTTTCTGTACTTTTTCCCATCACTTTTTCTTATTAATGTGTAATGATTGTACTTTTCTTATTATTATTTATTATTTATTAATTTATTGGTATGTTATTGTATTTAAATGGTATGTATAGAGATTCCCTTAAATTTTTACATGTAAATAGTCTTTTAGGTATTTGTGTAAGGGAGCCGATATATACAACAACAATTTTGATATATACACCAACTATTATGCATCAGAATCTGTACTGTACAATACTTTGATGCATTAATTTGATATATGTATCAATTAAATGTGTTGTATTTATCAATACCCTTTGTGTAATTTGGGCTTATGTGATGGTGGCACAGAGTTGTTAGTTTTAGGTATTTGTGTAATTTGGACTTATGGGATGGGTGGCACAGAGTTGTTGCTAGTTTGGCATGTGGGTCATTATCAATTACCAAATAAAAATTAAAAGATCCCTTCAATAATCTTTTATAATTTTATTCATGAATATAACATTTGTTTTATTCTTATATGATAAATAAAGCTTTTTACATATATTTTAAAGTTGAACGGTATTTTGATATAATTTTTAGCTATGATTTTTTTTTAATATTTAGGCTACATTTATAGTCTATCGAATAAAAAAGAAAAGATCAAATGAAAAGTTCACTTAATAATGTTATATATTTTCATTTTAGAAAAGTAGAATAAATACAATCGTGAAATGCTTACCATCTTACCTTATACATTCTCCTGAAAACTTAAGAACAATTATATTATACCGGGCTGAACTAGTTTACAACAAAGATGTCTTACATTATTGATCCTAGTATCATAGGCGACCGAACGGCCGCCCCCTAATTACAACAACCAGCTCTTCCCCAATCAACTCAAGTCTACTTTATTGAGTCTACTTTAACTGTGGACTAGGTACCGCACATTTTACTTAAAATCAGACATATGCAACCTTAACCACCGTCATCAAACTGAAAGATTTTTGCCTTCGAAGAGTTGCTCTCTTGACATATTTTGCATAAAAATAGAGTTCGATCATGTTCTCTCTCACGATCAAATAAAACAATTGACTTTCATTTGGGTATGAAATCATGCAGCATACTAAAATATTGCCTTTAGGTCTAAGATGAGTATACCTGCCAATGAACTGCTTTCAAGTTTCAACATCCACAATCACAACTTTCATATAAAACAAAATAAATCGACTTGCAGTTGGTTCTTACTAAAGAAACATAATTTCCTAGAGGACTCCAACTGTGCGTAGAAAAATATTCGTCAAACTTGGGAATCATCTAGCAAACATAGCTAGAGAACTTTTATCAAAAATGACAACAAATCTTTATTGCACAATTTTTGAGCTCAACAAATTTCTATTAGTTTGCATTTGCCAAGCCTTCGAATGTGCTTTGTTTTTCATGAACATTTTACACATACATAAGAATCTAACAAATAAAAATAAAAAAACAAAGTACGATGAATCGACAATTGCAATTAATAAGAAAAAGAAAAGAATATTAATCAAATCATAAATAGCCCTCAGATCTCATAGCTTATTGAATCATACAAGGAATTACATCAGGTAGTAGCAATTCAATAAAAGCCATTAACTTTGCCACAAATAAAAATCATTTGGTGTTAATGTGTGCTTGTGAAGAAGAAAAAGTTTAATGTTTATGACAAAGAACAACAGTTAATGAATAGCAACACCAGAAAACCTCTTCAATGTTTATTGATTTTCCATCATTGGGCAATTTATATTTATAGTCTAAAACAAATACCTATAAAAATTGTAAAAAAATATGGATGACATATATATGTATCATTCTATGATTTTCATCAAGTTTTACAACAAAAAGTGATTAAATTTATCATATAATGAAAAAGTTTAATCTGGGGTGATGGTTCATCCCAAATGGCATTTAAAGTTTGTAACTTATGCCAATGAGTCAAATTTTCATACCTTTTTTCAATATAATTAATTTTTCCATGATACAAAACTAAAAACAACGCTCAGATTATTAGCTATTAAACACCTTAATTTATAAGATGGTGAATAATGAAGCAACTTATTGGGATAAAACAAAAAAGGAGCAACCTTTTTAATCTTAATTAAGGATAAAAAAGATAAATTGATAAAAAGCGAACATTCAGAATGAGTAGGAGGTTAGATAATCCATTCATGAATTAATCGGAATATATATAAAACATTCCTCATTATGCTCGCAAATATACTAAAAAATAAAATAAGCAACAAAAAAATATAAAAATGGAAAACCATCAGAAAAATTGGATTGATTGCATCAAATTGATCAAAACCCTACGAAAAGGTATGATTTTTCAGACGACCGTCGTGAGTATTAATCCATATTCTTCATTTGGGAATGATAAAAATAACTTATCTGATAGCTGGGAGCCGATGAACCCTAATTTTTGATTTGGGGGTTTTAGTAATAGACATCATCAACTTCGGCGTATATAGGTTAAAACCCCTAGGGTTTTATAGTTGTAAGCCCAGTTGAACAAACCTGGGCCATATTTTTAGCCCATTAACATTCGGCCCTTTTTTATCTTATTATAACTTCGATTGGGTTTTGAGATTTGAGGTGTTTGAACTTTTGACCTTGACAGAAGATCTGGTTTATTCATCTTTTCTTTAATGATTTTCTTCTCCCATTTATATTTCTTAAACTATTCTAAGGGGGCGTTTGGTTCAGGGATTTGAAATCCTAGGATTTACAATTACGAAGGATTTGAAATTCCAAAGGATTTTAAATCCTAGGATTTAGAATCCTGTTGTATGTTTGGTTGACACTTTTGATTCAAAGGATTTTAACATTAATGTCAATACTACCCTTTATTAACAGAAACTGTACAGTATTACTCATCAATATTTTTAACATAATCAAGAACTTTAATGCTAGAATCCATCAACAAAACCTAGATCTATGAATACATAAAATAGAAACCACAATTGATTGACTGGGCACTGTTGCTACATACTAACACAGGATGTTCAAATTGCACAACACATTAAGCCATGAACCCTAAAATTAGATATCAATCAATTGAGCACTTGTAATTTCTGACCTATAAACTTGTTAATTTAAGATAACAATAATAACATACGAATTTACAATTTCTTTCGAGATGCAATGACGGCGTATTAATTCTTCTCAGGTACAATTTCTACAATTTCAGAAAGGGATGTTTAAAACATGGGCAAGTAGGAAGAAGAGGTGACCGTGATCGAGATTAGAGGTGTATAAAGAAACGTTATTGAAGGAGAATAATTTCTTCATTTTGGATGTGTTTTTAACTGGTGGCCATGAACTGCGATTCAGATAGTGGTGAAGGATTGTGTTTGCAATGGAGGAGAAAGGGTTTATTAAAGTTGAAGGGTATCTTTTTGTTAAAGTGGAAGGGTATTTTTGTCAAGATTGCTTCCGTGTTCCCAGGGATTTAAAATCCCTCGCTCATCACATGCATTTAGAAATCCCTTCCTCACATCATTTCAATTCCAAATCCCTCCATAAAATCTCCAACCAAACGTATCATTTCATAGGATTTCAAATACAAATCCCATGAAATCCCACCAAATAATCCAACCAAACGCCCCCTAAGTCTCTTTTTCCCTGCCTTCTTCTCCTGCTTTGCTATTATTGTTTCAAGAGGTGGATTCACAACAGATGGCAAAGATGTTGGATAGCGTTGGCAACTTGTTAAACGAATTAATGATGGTTTATAGATGGGTATTGATATTTCCAACATGATTTTTGATATATCTACCACGCCTGTGCAGTAAGCAGTTGTACCATATGAATAAATAATTGTACATTATTGATTTATAGAAATATATATGAACGTACTTATAAAGCAAATGAAATTGTTTATTCAATACACTATACATATATAATCAACCAACTGAATTTCAGAATTTATATAATGTAATGTTGATATTGATTATTGAAATTTGAAATCTGCAAGCGATGGTCTACTTGAATCATGCAATCAGATTTGACCTCGAACTAATCTTTCACTAATATCTATGGAACCAAATTGCCAACTGTAATATTGAATATCATCCGATAGTCAACCATCAAAAATTATCCATACACCACTAAATATGATTTATAGTGTTTTACAGTAGTGATGTATGGATAATTTTTGATGGTGTACGGATCATCACCCCTATTATGTTTGTTTGTTTCAAAAAAGTTTTCAACTTACAAAATTAATTATATAAAATCTAAATAAATTCATTGAACTTCCAAAGTGACACTCGTTTATTGCTGTGGACCCCATGATATCTACCCAATAGCAAAATTTTTCACTAACAGTACTTGTATATTGGCATAGATAACTATTTGGACACCCCTCTTTCACACTCAAATGATTATTCATTTATTTGGACCCTTATTATTCATAATAGAACTAATAGCACTTCATGAAAAATAATTATGGATCCGCCACTGATTATGATAATCCATAATTGTGTTATTTTACAATGACGATTACAAATCACACTGATTAAATTCTTTTGTTCATGCAATTGTCACAACTCTAAAATCAATAATTATCTTGTAGTAATAAAAACTAAAGAAATATACATAGGGTATATTAAGAAAACACACTTAAAAAATACAAGGTAGCAAATTTGAGAAAGAAGACATCTTCGCTCAAATGAAAAAAAAAAAAAAAGGAGGAAGATATAACATTTTGATTCGGAGCATATAACTAACTAATCAATTAAAGGCCAAACAATGGATGGATCCTACGTTTTCAATGAAGGAATATAAAATCTGTAAGAAACTGTGAATCATCAATAAAGTAAAAATTAAATATTTATAGATTCCAATTCTTATTTGAAACTATCGCACAATTCTAAATCTATATCTATATATGATATAGTTGTATATTATTTTTTAAATGTTCATCAGATATAAATATCTTTTTATTTAAAATTGAGAAATTTAAGGGGTTTTATTTTTCATATTATTTAAAATTAGAAGACTCAATTAACTAATTAGAATTTTTACAATTGATGACATCATATAGGTGATTTTTATATTATATTTATAAAATAAGATAAGATTTATATGGGTGAAAATTGGATGGAAGAAGTGTTAATTGTAAATGTAAAATATAAAACTATGGCACATTAATTGAAACAATGGGTGGCCTATCATTTCCCGTCTTAAGATGCATATAGACAGAGTTGGACGTAGGTTTGGACGTCTTAATACGTAGACAACTCACAGTGGATTAAACGGTATACTGGGCAACTCACAGTGGATTAAACGGTATACTATTCAGAAAATGCATAAGCTGTGTATCATATTAAAACAAGACAAGAAGTGAATTTGTGTATTACACACGTATTTAGACACACCTATTTAGACATAATTAACATGGAGCCTCAGCTTTTTATTTAGGGACAAACAAAAGAACACTACTAAATTGATAAAAACTAAAACTGCCAAAACATGCACACTATCATCCTCCAACACAAATACAAGAAAAGTGATACAAATACTTAAAATCTATGCGTAAATACGTTGAAATATTATGCTAGCTAGTTTGATCTAGCAGCAATCTACACAAAAGCCTTGGCTTGAATTAATGTGATTTAGCCATTGTTTTCTTTTGAAACAACACAAACGATCATACATTCCAAATAAATATAAGATCTGGATTTGGTGAATTAATTAAGTATATATACCTTCATAGAGGGATATGATCATGATGAGTATAATCTCAAGAATAGACGTACAATCGATCGATATCTAGAAGTTTTAAAACAACCAATACAGTTTGTATCATTTTTTGGTCAATGAAATGACTGTGTTAAAGTATCGGGTTTTCTTGATAGCTAGATGTTCAGCCAAATGCTTCCCATACCTCTTAAATAGCTCGTCAATTATGGACTTCCCGAAATGAGAAGTCAACAGTGGTTCCATAACAGCTCTCACCACTTTTGCTGCGTTTTCGCCATGACATTCATTGAATTTATAAAAATCATTTGCATTTGTGTAATCTGTGTCGTGTGGATCCCAGTTGACTTGAAAAGTAGTTAAGTTATTAAGAGAAAATGATCCCTCATATTGAACAATATTCCTAACTTCATCCTTACAAGGATGATAGATTGGCATATTGAATGAGTTAATATCTGATTCTCGAAAAAACCCCTGCGGTATTTGTTACAGCATAAATGATTAATTAGTTGTTGAGTTAAATTGGAATAATTAACGAAAAGATCTAAACAAAAGCACCCTATACCTCTCTTACCATGTCCACAAGTGATTGTGCTAGTAGCTCCATGAGTCGGCAACAATCATCGCTAGTTGGATCAACAATACTTCGACCATTGAATGTTAAAACCATGCATCCACCACGTACTATTTCCTCAGAACGTTTTTGCAAAAACTTCTTGAAGTCAATATGAAATTGTTTTGCATATTCTTGGAACACATTTGAACGTGTAAATTAAGTTACATATACTCTGAAAGTCTAAAACTATAAACCCCGTAAATAATTGTAAGACGTACTATAGACTTGGCTATCATACAAACCTGAGAAAGCCAATGTAGACTATAAGAGGAGTGAACAAGGTGCAAATTTTTGTCTGGGAAGAGTCTACCGTAGAATGAACCGGGAACAGCTGAAACAAAACAATGGCCAAAATTTTCTCCCTTCTTCTTTCTAAGTTTTGCATAAAATTCAGGTAAGAGTTGGAATATGTGATTAAAATCATTTCCAAATAGGTCATTTAATTAGGAATACTTGAAACTGTGGTGGTTTACGATTATTTGCTACACACATCTCATTGACTATATTGATTATGTTAGATGCTACCAATAGTGTGTTTTTGCTAAAGGAGCATCCCATATCTGTTATCTTAAGACATTTACCAACTTCGATATCACTATTAGCTATGCCCTTTATTGAGCACTTTAGAATTGGTTGCACTTTTTGTATCACGATTTCCTGGAGATAAATAATTACGTTGCACTTCAATCGCCATAGTTAAATATATGTAATAAGGTATACGGAAGAATAGTAATTAGTTATAGTGACGTACCTGAAGCACCGAATTGTTGGCGTAGCTTGATTCTCCATCGCCAATATTCATGTGTAAGATGTTCTCTACTATCATGGCTATATCTTATTGTGTTTGTTCTGCAGCAATATGGCCTTTTAGTAGCTTTGAATAGGCCATCCACAAGCTTACATATATATTCAGAAATATGAATTATTACATACATATTATTGAGGCTTCTAGTATGAGTTCAATAATACAAAATATATTTTCCTTTATTTTCAGTATTAATTTAATTTTTTACTATTCTCGTAGTAATATTTTACAATTGACTCAAGTCTTTAAACATAGTTTAAGATAAATTCAAAAGTTAAAGGTGAGTCATATATAGTCATTTACTCTCTATTTTTTTTTTTTTTTTTCTTTCTAAAACACACATATCGATCATGCATGCATGGAAAATGGTACATCATCTATGCATAGCAATATAGGCATAACTCCCCCAAATTTTAAAATGCCGAACTCGATTCATGAAACACTGCGAATTAAGATCCAAGTATAGTGTTAAGTGCAAATGTGTATAAGTGAGTTGATTAAAATTTCAATGTACAATGAAAATCACAAAAGTTAAATGTAGAAATGTTAGAAATTAAGCCAGATTGTTAATTAAGAGATGTTAAGTTTTCTAAGATTATCATATCAATCCACCTCTATCTAAAGTTTTGTAAACGGTCTTATTTATCGCTTTTCTTGAAATAATAATAATTAATAATTAATAATAATAACTAGGTCTTATTTATCTCGCATCTCTGCACACTACCACGATAAGTTGGTTTGCATAATGCACAACTTAGAAGTTGAGCATTTCCAAAGATTTTACCTAAGCCACTCATTACTAATTAAATGTTTCTATGGGATAGAGTTTTTCTCAACCACTGCCCAATATATCTAAGCCAAAGTATAATTAACAGTGTAGCAAAAAGATAGCAAATATGCAATGGTTAAATTTATTATAATCATTTCAGTTTATAGCAATATACACCATTGCACCAAACGCCACCTAATGAGGTTAATAAACTTGAGTATAGATTAACTTGAGTCCGTAAGCCTTCATCATTAGACACAGAGAAATATATTAATACCTGATCTGTGAGTTCAATTAACGCATGCAGTCGAAAATCCTTTGGCCTTAGTCTTTTTAGATGAGCTTTCTCCAATACCCAGGCTCGATCAGTAGAGCTCATGGTAAATTCACGACACTTAGGGAATTAGACATAATGGCCAGCCCCTGAACTGACTTTTATGTTACCGCATATACTGGAACATAAAAAGGTAAACAAAATTTGTAAGGTGTATATCAATATGAAGATGAATTGCAATTGAAACCATAACCCACAACTCCCAAATGGCTAAATTAGAGTTTGATTTTCAACCTTTATACTAAAAAGGTCACTTTAAGAATTTGGTAATAAACATCTACAGTAAAATTATTCCAAAACTATATATGTCACTCTTGGAGGTCAGGTGCCCTGCCATTCATTGTGTAAACTACTCCAAACCTGTTTTCACCGGTAACCTAACCTGCACATTTTGCCAAAATCAGTTAAATGGGCAAAATGGACGAAAGAGTGTGGGCACCGTCAATATCACTCGTTTTGAACCCCTCCCAGCCTATTTTCCACAGCTAGATATGGAACTAATTCTGCTGACATAAGTGACATTAATCAGTGGAAAAGCATACCAGTCATCACATATTCGGGTGCATAATAGCCATAAATTCCCATCACACGAGTAGATACATGAGTATTATCCCATTCTGGACCATATTTAGCAAGTCCAAAATCAGATGGCTTCGCGTTGTAATCCTAATACAAAAAATATGTTTGAGGTCAATAAGAGTAATTATCATTAACATAATGTCAAAGCCACAGACTGCATCTAGATAAATCACAGGCCTTTCAACTTCCTCATGAAGAAAAGCAAGACCCTTTGCAGCACCAAGAGCATTTTTCATTCTAGTCGCCAAAGGTAGCAGCAAGGTCCCTGTAAACATATTATGAACTTAAGGAAAATTGCAATAAACGGCAAAGCTATTTTCACACTTGACTTTAGAAACAGCTACTACAACAATATAACTTTGAATAACATTCTAAAAATTAACCATATAACTTTCATGGGTGATTTAAAAAACCATTTGGTCACATTTGCATTTGAAAAGAAGCCGTTTTTGAATAACTACAAACAAAATGTATGAATCTTCTCACATAGAGCATACATGTGCATATACATAACACAATGTCTAGGATATCATACAAGAAAGGATTCGATAAGTCCAACATTGATCCCTAAGTTAATTGGTTCTGTAGCAAGAGCAAGACCTGCTGGACGACAACCAATTACAACTAAATCCAATATCCAATCTCCGATCAATATTGATGGTAGCTGCATATACGGATTGATGTTTTTCAGTAAGTAATATACATTTAGGTGACTCCATACTACGAACCTTTACAATTAGCTATTAGATCGACAATAAAGAAACTTTACAATTATCACCTAAGTTTGCAAAGGCTTGAATTGTGTCTCCCTATATAGTGTTATATTATTATACTACTACGTATATGAGTGAAAAATAACAAAAGTAAAACAACATGTATAAATACTGATGTATCGCAAAAAGTCACGTTTTTACATGCATTATTTGACCCATATTTAGCTCTTTTCTAATAAATACATCTTAAAATCATCATTATTCACCAACTTTTGTTAGAAAAGTATAAACTTGTCGGTTTTTTGAAAATCAAGCGAAAAGGGCGGAAAACTGACCTAAATAGGCACCATTTTGAGCCTAACCCTAATTCCACTGTAAACTTCATACCAGAACCTCATAACTGTCTTATTTTTTTAGCCATGGAGATTACGAGAACGTGGATATAAGGATTGCTCAAGATGGATCAATGATGAAGAAGATATGCTGCAAACAGCACAACCGAAGACTACGAAACGTATTCTGGACACGCCTGGGCTCCACACCTCCAATTTCTACCAAATTGGCATCATTAGAGGCGTAACGGAATTATGAGACCATAGGAGAAAGAATCAAGTCAAACGGACGTGAAACGAAGAAGATACGCGCGAATTAAGCAAAGAGAAAAGCCGAAAAAATCACACGGCCTACCACACGGCCACCCCCTAGCCGTGTACGGCCTAGAGGAGGCCGTGTACGGCCTATACAAGGCTGTGTATGGCTTGTATAGGGCCGTGTACCTGGTCCCATCTCGTGGTCTCTCGTTTTGCTTCGTTTGCTTGTACGTGCATGCTTGTGGACTTGTACTCTTGCATCCTTGGTTGCTTATAAATAGAGCACTCCTCATCCTCATTTCACACACCTTCATCACATCATTTTCCTCATTTTCATTTTCTCACTCTCTCTCTCTCTAAGTAGTTTCTCTCTCTAGAATAATTTAGGTTAGTTCTCTCTCTAGTTTCTCTCTCTAGAGAACTAGAGAGATGTAGGCACGGTTCGAGTGGGGAACATAGTTGTAGCTTGGGAATTTTATTGTATTGAAGTTTTCAAGACTCTGGCTTGTATTACTCAGTGTTACGCTGCTTAAATACTGGTTATTACTTATTCCTTTACTTACGGTTATATGTTTTGTTTGCATGATATCTTTGTTTGTGTTGCGAATATTGTCATGCTATTTACGTAGTTTGATACTGTGATTGTTGAAATGTAGATGTTAGGATTATGGATGATATTTAATTCATATTTAACATACTATGATTGGTGATTGTTTTGCTGTATATCTGGTTGAGTTTTACATGAATATAGACTTAATCAAGTTTCCACCATTTCCAGTCTTTCACGTGACTATTGCCTTAGGATAGGATCTGATCAACCCTAATACTACGTAGATATAGTTATCTCATATTACAGTATGAAGCTATGAATATTCCATAAATCGGCATAGTACTTCGTATAGCGTTGGAAACACCTCGTGTGGAGTACAAATACGTGGAAGCTAAGGAACTGCCGTAGGTCTATTTCATCGTGGAATACCTAAAAGTCACCCTTTTAGAATATGGGTCTAGGAACAATAAAGCTGTGGAAATGTTCGTTGCACCGTACACCGTTAGTACACCAAGGTTAAAATACAGCTGTGGAAATGCTCGCTGCACCGTACACCGGTAGTACACCAAGGTTAACATACAGCTGTGGAACAACTTTAATGTACAGTACACCGTTAGTATGCCTTGAGTCTGGAACACTGTGTGTCGCACCCCCAATTTATGATGCGGAAGCGGGTCGGTTCGGGGCGCGACTAATCAATATACAAAGCACCAGATTACATAATGAACGACCACTACATGCGTCGTTTACAAATAAATTGATAAAATAAAGGTTTTACACCGTTATAATATAGTTTACAAAAGCCCTTGAGTCCAAATGATAGAGATTCTATGGCATAACTAAATTATACAAAATATAGTAACGCATGACAATCTCTTGATGTCTGAATGCGACTCGAACTAATGGGCATCTTGAGTGACAGACCTACTGCTGCTGAGTACCTGTGATACATGCTAAAATGGGTCAGCGAAACGCTGGTGAGCTCACAGGTTTGTATGTCAACACATATTTGTATGAACCGCAAGATTTAATGATAATTGAATTTAAAATGCAATTAAGCAAAATAAAAGTTATACAGCCATGAGCACATAGTCTGAGCTTAACTCGAGATGTCAGGTCCACATTTAAGGTATCCTGATCGAGGTGCCTCCTGCGAGTGCCTAATCAACACTCGTCTACACAAATATTAATACATCCGTTTTACTAGTTAGTGCGTGCTAACCCGGATGAGGCTGGTCAAACCTATATGATATCATATACTAATATTCACGCTACTAAGTATTACCAAACTATGCTGATGGAGGGCTTTAAAATGATTAGTGAAAATAACTCATGTAGTAATTGATTTGATGGTACTTGCGTTCATATTGTAAAACAAAACAAGCAATGGATCACACCCCTGAGACAACATATTTAAAAAGGGGCTATGAGACTCACCTGAGCCTAATGAGTTGCTAACACGCAATAATGATGTTGTTCAAGAGTAATGATGTCGTCTCCAACGACTAAAACCTGCCGGGCGTATTAAACGCTCAAGGTTTTAAAATGATTAGATGTCTTATCATATCATCTATGCTAGTTGTTCATCCAACTAGTAATGTCCAAATGATTTGGTTTAACTGATTAGATTTGAGTTTTTGAAAGATGTGTACGACCCGTTGGTGAGTTTTTGTTAATAATAATCTCAACTATTATTATTATACTTTGATTGTTGTATCGTATTTAAATTGTTATAGTTAAAACTGCTAGTTATAGGTTTCTGCCGAAAGTTATGGTTTCTGCCGAATAGTTTCTACCGAAGGTTAAGGTTTCTGCCGAAGGTTATAGTTTCTGCCGAAGGTTATAGTTTCTGCCGAAGGTTATAGTTTCTGCCGAAGGTTATAGTTTCTGCAGAAAGTTATAGTTTCTGCCGAAGGTTATAGTTTCTGCCGAAGGTTATAGTTTCTGCCGAAGGTTATAGTTTCTGCCAAAGGTTATAGTTTCTGCCGAAGGTTATAGTTTCTGCCGAAGGTTATAGTTTCTAGATTTTGAACTCGATGAACACTCTATTTAACCAACTTCTAGACCGATTCAAGTCTAACCAAAAATCACACTTATTCACCTAAGAATCTAGTGTAAATCTGCACTTTATGGAGATTTTATAAGCTCATTTACTATTTTTAACAAAAATAAACATGAGGAGTGGTCGGATCGGGTTCGATTATGAGTTCAGTCCAAAGACTCACGTTTTTCACCATGATCCGTGAGGATCTGGTCCGAGAGCCAAAAATGAAAGTTGTAGCTGGTATCTTAGTGAACATTTTTCGTTTAGATGTCGAGAGTTGGTTCTTCCTAGTTTTCAAGATATAGACGTTTTTGTGGGCTGTTTTTACGAAGACAGAAACTGTTACCATTTTTGAGTTTGTAAAAACGAGTTTCAAGTTTTGATTTGGACATTTTATAGTTTGATGAGCTACTAAACAAGTAAATAAATGTATTAAAGTAGTTTTAAGGTGTCGTTAACTTACAAGTGTCGGTTTTGAAAACCGAAAAGATAGAGTCGTAGAGGATCGCGTGGTGCTCGTTTAGCTCCTAGCCGTTTTGCAAAGGGAGGTGTTTTGATGGTAGTTCTTGGTGGTTTAAGGTGGCGGTTTTGGTTGTTTTAGAGAGAGAGAGAGAGAGACGAGTTAGGGAGAGAGAGGTGGTGAAAGAGTGAAGGAACAAATTGATGCAATAATGTATGTAGGTATGTGTTAGTCAAAAGCATGATCCACAAAATGTGGATCATGTTTGACCTGATTTTTCTTAAGGTCAAAGGAGGTGGATTTTTGTTACATTTTGTCTCCAATTATTGATGTTATACCCGTATTTGTTACCCGATCGTTTAAACGTATAATTTAGACGTTATATATCATACGTATGTTTTTAAATAACGAATGAACTTTAGATATTTTGAGTTGAAGTATTTTATCAAAATACTTATTAATGTGTTATAAAATATAACTTTAGTTTATTTCGATTGTTGCATGCGTTTCACGTATTTTTGGTCGCGTAAACGTTATTTATACGATATGAAATACTTTTGAAATATTATCGAAATAATGTGTAATAAATAATGAGTTGTATTAAATAAAAATTCTATATTACTTAATACTTGTTTTCACCAACGCCGTATAGATAAATCGGAATTCGGTCGATTAAAAATACACGATTAAATATAATCGCGTACTGATATATATTCAACAATATATATTGATACATACAATTAGCCTAATACATAGAACTAATTACACGTATTTCTAAATGATTAGGAACTAAAAACTAGTCCAAATTTTTACGGTTGTCACATTCTCCCCTTGTTAAGAGAATTTCGTCCCGAAATTCAGTTTGAAGTTGATGTGTGAGAGGAGTCTGAAAATAGATGTGGATATTTAAGTCGCATCTGATCTTCCCGTTCCCAGGTGAATTCCGGACCACGCCGCGAATTCCACCGAACCTTGACGATTGGGATACGACTTTGCTTAAGCTGTTTGACCTCACAGTCCATGACCTCCACTGGTGTCTCGACAAAATGAAGTTTGTCGTCGATTTGAATTTCCTCAAGCGGGATAATGAGTGTCTCGTCGGACAGGCATTTCTTTAGGTTAGAAACGTGAAATGTAGGATGCACGCTACTAAGCTCTGGAGGTAGCTGCAATCGATAAGCGACTGGACCAATCCTTTCAAGGATCTCAAAAGGTCCGATGTATCTAGGGTTTAACTTTCCACGTTTGCCAAAACGGATGACACCTTTCCAAGGTGATACTTTGAGCAAAACTCGATCTCCAACTTGGAACTCGAGATGCTTGCGTCTCACGTCAGCATAACTCTTCTGACGATCACGTGCGGCCTTCAGCCGTTGCTGGATACCAACGATCTTCTCAGTGGTTTCATGAATGATTTCCGGATCAGTGAGTTGGCTATCTCCAATTTCGGTCCAACAGATAGGCGACCGGCACTTTCGACCGTACAGTGCCTCGAACGGTGCAACTCCAATGCTGGTATGATAGCTGTTGTTGTAGGAGAATTCACACAATGGCAAGTGATGTTCCCAATTTGAACCGAAATCAATTACGCAGGCGCGTAACATATCTTCCAGTGTTTGAATAGTCCTTTCACTTTGGCCATCGGATTGTGGATGATAGGCTGTACTCATAACTAAACGAGTACCCATTGACTTTTGCAATGATTGCCAAAAGTTAGATGTGAATCGGCTGTCTCTATCAGAGATAATTGAGATTGGAACGCCGTGTCGGGATACGATCTCCTTCAAATAGATTCGTGTGAGACGTTCCATTTTGTCGGTTTCCTTCATGGCAAGGAAGTGAGCAGATTTGGTTAGACGATCAACTATTACCCATATAGTATCGCAACCACTTGATGTTTTCGGGAGTTTAGTGATGAAGTCCATAGCGATTTGCTCCCATTTCCATTCTGGAATATCCGGTTGCTGTAGCAAACCGGTGGGCTTCTGATATTCAGCTTTAACTTTTGAACATGTGAGGCACTTGCTGACATACGTGGCAATCTCTGCTTTCATGTTTGGCCACCAGTATGATCCCTTGATGCCATGATACATCTTGTCAGATCCAGGATGTATAGAATATTTGGACTTGTGAGCTTCATCCATCACCAAGTCTCGAAGATTCCCAAACTTGGGTAACCAAATTCGGTTTGCGAAGTATTTGACCCCATTGGGTTTGGTTTCAAATTGATTCTCCATATTTCGCAAGGCCTCTTCCTTGATGTTTTCAGGTTTCAATGCTTCGAGTTGAGCAGTGAGAATTTGAATGATTAAATCATTATGGATGGTTATGCTAAGGGCTCGTACTCGAAGTGGTTTTGTGCGCTCTTTGCGACTTAGGGCATCGGCAACTACATTAGCCTTCCCTGGATGATACTTGATCTCGCAGTCATAGTCGGTGAGTAACTCAACCCAGCGACGTTGCCTCATATTGAGATCCTTCTGATCGAATATATGCTGGAGGCTTTTGTGATCGGTGAATATGGTACACTTTGTGCCATACAGATAGTGTCTCCAGATCTTGAGAGCGAACACTACGGCTCTTAATTCGAGATCATGAGTTGTATAGTTCTTCTCGTGAACTTTGAGTTGTCGGGAGGCGTAGGCGATAACCTTGTCTCGTTGCATCAACACGTAACCAAGACCTTGGTGTGAGGCATCGCAGTATACCACAAAGTCTTCATTGCCTTCGGGTAATGATAGAATTGGTGCACTGCAAAGCTTTTGCTTCAATAGTTGAAATGCTGACTCTTGTTTATCAGTCCAATCGAACTTCTTTTCCTTCTGAGTCAGTATTGTGAGAGGTTGAGCTATTTTGGAGAAATTCTCAATAAAACGCCGATAATAACCTGCCAGTCCTAAGAATTGGCGTACTTCGGTCGGCGTCGTCGGTGCTTGCCAGCACTTGATAGCCTCAATCTTTGATGGATCTACGTGAATTCCTTGACTATCAATCACATGACCAAGGAACTGAACGGTTTTCATCCAGAACTCACACTTGGAGAATTTAGCATATAACTCTTCGTGTCTAAGAAGTTCTAGAATGACTTGGAGATGTTGCGCGTGTTCCTGTTCATTGCGCGAGTAGATGAGAATGTCATCAATGAAGACAATGACAAACTTGTCGAGATATGGTTTGCACACTCGGTTCATAAGGTCCATGAATACTGCCGGTGCGTTAGTCAAACCAAAGGGCATCACTTGGAACTCATAATGTCCATAACGAGTTCGGAAAGCAGTCTTTGGGATGTCGATGTCACGAACTCGTAACTGATGATAACCTGATCTTAGATCTATCTTCGAATAGAAACTTGACCCTTGAAGTTGGTCGAATAGGTCATCAATACGAGGAAGTGGGTAACGGTTCTTGACGGTCAATTTGTTCAACTCTCTATAGTCGATACACATTCTGAATGAACCGTCTTTCTTTTTCACAAACAGAACCGGGGCTCCCCATGGTGAAGAACTCGGTCTAATGAATCCCTTATCTAAGAGTTCCTGCAACTGAGTAGACAACTCCTGAAGTTCTGAAGGGGCTAAACGATATGGTGCTCATGCAACAGGTGCTGCCCCCGGCACGAGATTGATCGAGAACTCAACTTGTCTCTGTGGTGGAAGGCCAGGTAAGTCTTCGGGAAAGACTTCTGGATAATCTCTAACAATGGGCACATCCTCAAGTCGTTTCTCTTCCGACTTTTTCTCCAAGACATGTGCGAGAATCGCCTGGTACCCTTTCCTAAGGTACTTGCGAGTTTTCATGCAGGATACGATGTTCAGTCTCATCCTACCGGTCTCCCCTTGTATGACTAAGGTACTACCAGTGACAAGAGGAATTCGAACTATTTTGTCATAGCAGATAATTTCAGCTCGGTGCTTGGATAACCAATCCATTTCAATAATGACGTCGAAACTTCCAATTTCAACAGGTATAAGGTCAATAGAGAAGATTTCATCAGATAGATTTAAAGTGCAATTTGGTATTATACTGTCAGCCTCAATTAACTTGCCATTAGCTAATTCTACTATGTACTTAGCATCTAAGGCAATAGGGGCAATGTTAAGCAATTGACTAAACTCATCAGATATGAAGCTCCTATCAGCACCAGAATCAAACATAACAGAAGCAGTAAGATTGTTGAGAAGAAACGTACCCGAGACCACATTTGGGTCTTGATGGGCCTCTCCAGAGTTCAGAACGAAAGCTCTTCCCTTCGCAGTGTTGTTACCCTTGTTCTTCAGCTTTGGGCAATCATTCCTAAAGTGCCCAGTTTCTCCACACTCATAGCAGGACTTTGGTTGGCTGGTGGTGTTGGTGTTGGCAGTGGTAGACCTACAGTCTTTGGTCAAATGTCCATACCTTTGACATTTTCCACAAGGTGTACCGCAAGGACCATCATGATGACGGTAGCATTTTGAACAGTAGGGCTTATTTCCAGTGTAGCCCTTGTTGAAACCAGAACCAGTGTTGAGGGTCTTATCAGACTCAGACCTCTTTGATGATGATTGGTTTTGAGTGGTGTTCCCAGACCACTTTCTCTTGCTGTTGTTACCAGAAGATGGAGCAGATGTCTCACGGCTGACAACCATGGCCATGAGTTCATGAGAAATTTTGATAGCTCTATCAAGGGTGGTTGGTTGCGCTGAGGCGACATTCCCCTGGATATTCTCAGGAAGTCCGCGGATGTACTTCTTGATACTTTTTCCTTCCGTATCAACCAAGCCTGGGCACAATAGAGCGAATTGCTGGAACTTGGTGGTGTACCCAGCAATATCGTTCCCTGGTACCTCCAGATGCCAGAACTCCACTTCTAGTCGGTGTAGTTCTTCCTCACGACAGTACTTCTCCCTTAGCTTTTTCTTCAATTCAGACCAAGGAAGTCGGTTTGCGATCTCAACGCCAATAGAGTTTGCGTGGGTGTTCCACCACGTTAGTGCACCTTCTTGAAAGGTGTAAGCAGCAAACTTGACCTTACTATCTTCAGTACAGTTACAGAGACTGAAGACAGATTCCATTCTTTCAATCCATCGGATTAAGCCAATAGCACCTTCCGTGCCCTTAAAGTAGAGTGGCTTGCAGCTGAGAAAGTCCTTGTAGGAACAAGGTTTGATAACAGGAGTAGAAGTAGCATTGACTGTCTCTGCATTCCTTAGAGCGTCTCTAGCAGCCATGGCTTCGGCTACAGCTCGGGTAACCGCAGCATTGAGTTCAGCTTGACTGAAACCAGTCTTCTTTGGCGGCATGATTCTGACATAAGCAAAGAGAGTGGATGAGTTGTTTGCACCAAAACATGATACATCACATATGCATATATATATTTATGGGGTAATATACAATGACACAAGTGATAATCACATTTGACAAACAACAAAGTTGCATACTAGATGCGAGTTTGCAAGTAGGTGGGATATGGTTTTACGTATGGAGCTTATAGTCCTTCAACAATAAGTTCCACTTGTGATTCTAAGGAAATAGAATGATGGAGGAAATACGAAATGATATACTCCTCGTGAAAATACGATGGTACAGCGGAATTGTGTTGTGAGATGTTATGTGCGTATAAAAGGGATAGACGATAGTAATTCATATGCATCGTCTTTGGTAGTGAAGATGTTAACGAGTGTATTATCGTGTGTGATTTATATATATTTGATATATATAATAGCTTAGAAGATAATACGCGAGTGGGGCTTAATCATATATCTTCAATATATAATAGCCTATAAGGTAGCACATAAATGAGGCCTATGTATGTATATACGCCTATATCACATAATAGCCTAATGTGTGTCTAACACTAATCAAGTATTAGTCACGGTTTCTCTCGTGGTCAGAGTCAACTAATGCATTCATGTTCAACATAACCCCTTTCAGCTTTCACATCGTATTCATTTAATTGTACATAGTTAGCTAAGCTATGTTAAATTAAACTCATATGGTGTAATCACTGAACCAGTTATATCTAATAAAGAATACTGCCTAACGGTCATAGTCTAGGCCCACTAAATGCAACCTAGTTCACTATAACCTTAGGCTCTGATACCAATCTGTCGCACCCCCAATTTATGATGCGGAAGCGGGTCGGTTCGGGGCGCGACTAATCAATATACAAAGCACCAGATTACATAATGAACGACCACTACATGCGTCATTTACAAATACATTGATAAAATAAAGGTTTTACACCGTTATAATATAGTTTACAAAAGCCCTTGAGTCCAAATGATAGAGATTCTATGGCATAACTAAATTATACAAAATATAGTAATGCATGACAATCTCTTGATGTCTGAATGCGACTCGAACTAATGGGCATCTTGAGTGGCAGACCTACTGCTGCTGAGTACCTGTGATACATGCTAAAATGGGTCAGCGAACAGGTTTGTATGTCAACACATATTTGTATGAACCGCAAGATTTAATGATAATTGAATTTAAAATGCAATTAAGCAAAATAAAAGTTATACAGCCATGATCACATAGTCTGAGCTTAACTCGAGATGTCAGGTCCACATTTAAGGTATCCTGATCGAGGTGCCTCCTACGAGTGCCTAATCAACACTCGTCTACACAAATATTAATACATCCGTTTTACTAGTTAGTGCGTGCTAACCCGGATGAGGCTGGTCAAACCTATATGATATCATATACTAATATTCACGCTACTAAGTATTACCAAACTATGCTGATGGAGGGCTTTAAAATGATTAGTGAAAATAACTCATGTAGTAATTGATTTGATGGTACTTGCGTTCATATTGTAAAACAAAACAAGCAATGGATCACACCCCTGAGAAAACATATTTAAAAAGGGGCTATGAGACTCACCTGAGCCTAATGAGTTGCTAACACGCAATAATGATGTTGTTCAAGAGTAATGATGTCGTCTCCAACGACTAAAACCTGCCGGGCGTATTAAACGCGCAAGGTTTTAAAATGATTAGATGTCTTATCATATCATCTATGCTAGTTGTTCATCCAACTAGTAATGTCCAAATGATTTGGTTTAACTGATTAGATTTGAGTTTTTGAAAGATGTGTACGACCCGTTGGTGAGTTTTTGGTAATAATAATCTCAACTATTATTATTATACTTTGATTGTTGTATCGTATTTAAATTGTTATAGTTAAAACTGCTTGTTATAGGTTTCTGCCGAAAGTTATGGTTTCTGCCGAATAGTTTCTACCGAAGGTTAAGGTTTCTGCCGAAGGTTATAGTTTCTGCCGAAGGTTATAGTTTATGCCGAAGGTTATAGTTTCTGCCGAAGGTTATAGTTTCTGCCGAAGGTTATAGTTTCTAGATTTTGAACTCGATGAACACTCTATTTAACCAACTTCTAGACCGATTCAAGTCTAACCAAAAATCACACTTATTCACCTAATAATCTAGTGTAAATCTGCACTTTATGGAGATTTTATAAGCTCATTTACTATTTTTAACAAAAATAAACATGAGGAGTGGTCGGATCGGGTTCGATTATGAGTTCAGTCCAAAGACTCACGTTTTTCACCATGATCCATGAGGATCTGGTCCGAGAGCCAAAAATGAAAGTTGTAGCTGGTATCTTAGTGAACATTTTTCGTTTAGATGTCGAGAGTTGGTTCTTCCTAGTTTTCAAGATATAGACGTTTTTGTGGGCTGTTTTTACGAAGACAGAAACTGTTACCATTTTTGAGTTTGTAAAAACGAGTTTCAAGTTTTGATTTGGACATTTTATAGTTTGATGAGCTACTAAACAAGTAAATAAATGTATTAAAGTAGTTTTAAGGTGTCGTTAACTTACAAGTGTCGGTTTTGAAAACCGAAAAGATAGAGTCGTAGAGGATCGCGTGGTGCTCGTTTAGCTCCTAGCCGTTTTGCAAAGGGAGGTGTTTTGATGGTAGTTCTTGGTGGTTTAAGGTGGCGGTTTTGGTTGTTTTAGAGAGAGAGAGAGAGAGACGAGTTAGGGAGAGAGAGGTGGTGAAAGAGTGAAGGAACAAATTGATGCAATAATGTATGTAGGTATGTGTTAGTCAAAAGCATGATCCACAAAATGTGGATCATGTTTGGCCTGATTTTTCTTAAGGTCAAAGGAGGTGGATTTTTGTTACATTTTGTCTCCAATTATTGATGTTATACCCGTATTTGTTTACCCGATCGTTTAAACGTATAATTTAGACGTTATATATCATACGTATGTTTTTAAATAACGAATGAACTTTAGATATTTTGAGTTGAAGTATTTTATCAAAATACTTATTAATGTGTTATAAAATATAACTTTAGTTTATTTCGATTGTTGCATGCGTTTCACGTATTTTTGGTCGCGTAAACGTTATTTATACGATATGAAATACTTTTGAAATATTATCGAAATAATGTGTAATAAATAATGAGTTGTATTAAATAAAAATTCTATATTACTTAATACTTGTTTTCACCAACGCCGTATAGATAAATCGGAATTCGGTCGATTAAAAATACACGATTAAATATAATCGCGTACTGATATATATTCAACAATATATATTGATACATACAATTAGCCTAATACATAGAACTAATTACACGTATTTCTAAATGATTAGGAACTAAAAACTAGTCCAAATTTTTACGGTTGTCACACTGTGGATATTCCAAATGCACTGTACACCGTGAGTATATCTTGAGTCGGAAACACTGTGGATATGCCAAATGCACTGTACACCGTGAGTATTCCTAGGGATGAATGCCTGATAGCAAAGGAGGGTCTAATTCATGAAGGAGTTAATTATGCTTAAATCTGATATAAATGAGTTCTAAAAAGAAAGCAAGTATTCGGCTGTAATACAAGATGCTTAAACCGCTTAACTCAACATAACCGACAGCTCAACATATATAGCATACAATTTGTACATACCTAGATAAACTCACATAGATTTAGATTTTTTAGTTCAGATACATAAATGCAGTTTGTTACCTTATGCCTACACCCAGGATATATCATCCGTAGAGGTCGCTTAGTCTTTTAAGACAAGTGAGGGGGGGGTTTAAACAACCTGTTTCTGATCAGTATCAGGATAACCTAGGATTCAGTGACATATGTTTTTAGGCTTTTAGACTAAAACGTAGGGTCCTAGTGTTGGAAATAGTGTCCAAGGTCATAACTAATTGGTAAGACTATTCTAAAGGTAGAGTCCTTTTTGGGTTGCCCTCGATGAACAATAAGAGAAACAATAAGAGAGATAATATTAATTGGAATTAATATTATAGTTAATTAATTGGTTTGTTAATTTATCAATGTTGATAAATTAATTAGAAGCTAAAAGTAATTAACGGAAACAATAAAGAATATTTAGTTAGTTTATTAATTGGATATTAATTAGAAACTAAAAGGAATATTCTGGAAGCGAATTTCAACCGGCGGTTGGAAGTTTCAACCGGCGGTTGGAGGATTAGGTTTTGTAAGGCGGTGACGCGTGTTTGACTTGGAACAGGATTTAAGTCCAACCGGCGATTGGAGGCCGAATTCAGTTATCCCACATCGGCCAGAGTATAAACCCCAAGGCATCCTCTTCCCCTATATATAGAGGCCTAATCCATGGTTTCCAATCATCCCAGTTTCGAATTGAATTCGTTACTTTCTCTTTTTCTCATTCCGAATCCTTGTGAGAGTTTACACGACGTAGGGTCGGGACCCTAGGATTTGGAGTTTCTCTTGGTTCACGGGTATGACGCATTAGAGGTGTTCTATTTTGGGTACTCGCCATCCAAAGCATGGAAGGTCGAGCAAGGAGTCTGCGTGAAGGTTCTGCAAGGTGGTCTGCGCGTGAGAAATTGGTTTTCTCAAAGGTTAGTATTTTCTCATTTATCTATTTATTTTGTTATTGTTAATAGCTTTATTAAGTAGCGGTCCTTTAGGGTTTAGTTTCCTAGTTGCTCTAGATTAATTGTTATTTTTCCGCTGCATATGTTAATCTAGTTAGGGAATAGAAAACCCAACAGTGGTATCAGAGCGTAGGCTTAATAAGGTTAGCAATACGAAATGTAGATAATATGTATTTGGAAATAAAACTGTCTTTTATTTTGTCCAAATAACTAAATTAAATATATTTGTATAATAGATTTATATATGTATACAGTTTATTTACTAATCAGACCATAGTATTTTAATGGTTTAAAATATATGCTCAATTTTAAAATGTTTTAAAATTGAACCCTGAACCTTAAATATTTAAGAGAGACCTTATATATAATATGATTTATATATATTTATCATTTAAGTCTAAATACATCGTCAGTCAATTGATAAATCGGCTCACCCATAGAGAAAAAACTATAAGAGAGGTATAAGGCGGGTCGCTCTGCTTCCCTAAAGAAGTAGGTTTTTAATAAGCTTCGCGCTAACCTGCTTCTCCGCTTCTTTGTGCGTTCAATGGAGCTACCGAGGACTTTTGATAGGATGATGTCAAGATTAAAAGTAGGCTTAAAATAGTAAAACAAAATCCCGTTTTAGCTATAGAAAAATGTGAAAAGTATGGTAACCCATGAAAACTGCACATCTCTCGTATGGACTGTTAATGGAGCGTGTGTGGTTAACCGGCACATTAATGTGATGACATATTGAGAGGTGATGTGGGACTCGCGATTCTCGAGCGTACTCGAGCCGGGCACCACGCGGGGTTTGCATGGTTGGTTCACCATCTAGTTCATGATCCTCGGCATATCAGTCATGAATGGTAGATGAGCATAACCGAGATTAACATGCCATTAATAGGTTTCAATGAATCTCAAAGATCTAGGAGTTTCATTGAAATGAAATAGACAAAAGTATTTTGTTGTATGATTATGGCAACCCTTTTCATAAAACTGAAAATATAGATCCTAGCCTTAATTATTAATTGGGTAATTAATTAAGGAATAGTCAGACTAACTAAAATAGTTTTTATCTAAAAAATATCTGTTGAAAATGGTAATAATCCTCTCGTTCTCAATTCCGCAAATAACCTAAACTTCTCACAACTCTCAGTTCTTGGGAGGGAAAGACTTACCAGTTCAATCTGTATGGACGGGTGATGTAACCCTAGGTTCACTCTAAGGAACAAGAGTATGTTCTCGATGAGCTGTGAAACCATAGGTACGAGAACAAGGAATATGTTCCCGACAAGAATAAGGAGTATATTCTCAATATAAATAAATTCCCACTAATGATAATGATTCAACCCAAGAGGAGATTGAAGCTCACCGGAAATATTATGTTGTTTGATACTAAGTTTTGCTCAACATAATTCTATCTGGTCAGCCAACTGTCTACAAACAGTTTGTAACCTCATGTCAAATGGTTTTGAATGAGAAAGAGACCTGAATAATGGAACTCCAAAATTACTGAGCAAAGGATCAAGAAGATTGATGTGCCTTTTTGGCTCAGCAGCTCCTGTGTTGTCAATTGGTCGTGATGCAAAGGAAAGGAAGATATCTGGAATAGCTACGAATGGAAAGTCCAATCGTGGGGCTAAGCAAAAGATTGATTCTGAAATTGCACCAGCAATGATCCAAAGGAATTAGTGTGTGATACTGCAACACAGAGAAGCACTAGAAGCGTTGCTGCTCAAACTATCTGAAGGACCTTAAAGACAGTAAGGTTGAAAAGGATTCAGGTATATAAATAATCGAACTCCACGATACTACGACTTCTACTTCGTAGGTCTTGAATACAGGGTGTGGTACTCACATTTGCACTGTATTTCAAAGCCTAAAGGAGAGAAGAAGTTTAAAGCATGGAGAGCTCAACTTAGTCGTGGGAGACAAGAGAGTCACGCTCATTGGAAAGTTTGAGCTCATGCTAAAATCCGGAGTTAGGATACATTTAATTAATTGCTGTTATTCGTCAGAAATGACAAGAAACGTAGATTCATTTCATGCTTGTTTAAAGAGAGTTATCAGTTTTCATTTGGAAATAAAAATGGTGATAAAGCCTCTACTTGCAAAGGCATATATGATAATGTTGAATATGTCAGCACAGGAATTTAAATGATGGTTCGTCTAAAAAGCTTGATAAATCCAAATTGTGACAATATCGTCTAAGGCACGTAAACAAGAAAGAATATTACCCAAACTCTAAAAGTATGGAATGTTGAAATCATTCGACCTTAAATCGGATGATGTATGCAAATCTTGTTTATTGAGCAAGATGACTAAATCACTATTCACGTGTAATATGAAAGAAGTGATGAATTGTTCGACTTGATATACATGGATGTATGTCGACCATTCCGATGCGCCACAAAAGATGGAAATCGCTACTATGTTGCTGATTACTTCAGTAGACATGGATATGTTTATCTGATTAAACATAAGTCAGACACTTTTGAAAGTTCGAAAGGTGTTAGGACGAAATAGAGAAACAAACGGGCAGAAAGATAAAGGTACTCCAATCCGATAGGGGAGGAGAAGAGCTTAGTATCGAGTTTCTTGATCATCATAGACATTGTGGAATAGTTTCACAAATTAACTCCTCCTAGAACACCATAACTGAATGAAGTAGCTAAGAGGAGAAGTAGAATCCTGTTAGACAAGGTTCGATCAATGATGAGTCAGGTAACACTTCTAATAAGCTTATGGGGTTAGGCTTTATAGACAGTCGCACATATCTTAAATCTAATACACCAAGAAAGTTTCAAAGATGACTTATGAGATGTGAAAGAGAAAAGGTTCTTCTCTTGGGCACATCCAGATCTAAGGTTGTGAAGTTATCGTTAGACGAGAAACTTAGCACAGACTAGAAGACAGATCTGAAAGGCATCTTTTCGTCGGTTATCCACAGAAGTCGTTTAGATATTTGTTGCTCAAAAGGGAGTGTTTCTTGAAAGAGAAATAATATCTAAAGAGGACACTGGGAGTACAATTGATCATGAAAAGATTCAAGGATCGACCGATGATGAAACTATGGTAAACACTGACACTCAACAAGAGGTGGTCACACCTGTTGAACTTGATGACATATCCTTTCCCGCTCGCAGTTGTAGAGTTAGCAAACCTCCTCGGTTCTATTATGGTTTCCATAAAGAAGAACGGAATAAGATTAGTGACAGTACACTAAGTGAATTAGATGTGTCTGCTAACTACAAAGGAAGCAATGGCAGGCCCTAAGGCTGCTAAGTGGAAGGAAGCTGTGAAAAGTAAGATTCAGTCTATGTCGACAACCAAGTTTGGAATTTGGTTGACACTACACTCAGTCTCAAGACGGTGAGTTATAGGTGCATCTTCAAGAAGAAGATAGACATGGATGAAAAGTACACACTTATAAAAGCTAGGATGGTAACGAAGGGCTATACTCAAACCTTCAGAATTGATTATGAGGAAACCTTCTCACCAATAGCTGAAATAAAGTCAATTAGGATATTGCTTGCAATAGCTGCATTTCATGGTTATGTCATTTTTGCAGATGAATGTTAAAACCACTTTCCTTAACAGGAAATTGACAAAGGATGTGTTCAAGGCACAACCGGAAGGTTTTGAAAATGCAAAGTATCCTAATAAAGTGTGTAAACTTCAGAAGGCCATTTATGGACCTAAACAGGCTTCTTGTAGCTGGAATCTCTACTTCCATGAGAAAGTCAAACAGTTTAGATTTTCTAGAAGCAAAGATGAGTCCAGCAGATGTGTCAAAGTCAGTGGGAGCATTGTAGTCTTCCTGGTATTAAATGTGAAAGATATAATATTCATAGAAAATGTAATCCCAACATTACAAGGTGTAAAGAGTTGATTGGGAGAATATTTCGCTGTGAAAGATTTGGAAGATATAATATATTCTTGGTACAAAGATTTACAAAGATGTGTTGAAAACGTCTCAAAAGACTTAACTAGGACATGTACTTAGAATGAAATTTTGAAAAGTTTTAAAATGGAGAATTCTAAGAAAGGGAATCTACCCTTACATCATGGCATAAAGATTACAAAATGATTAGTGTCCAAAGACTGCATAAGATTGGACAAAATGAGTCGAGTCCCATAGGCTTCGGTTATAGGATCGATCATACATACCATGAAGTATACAAGACTCGATGTCTCATTTGCTTGGAGCATAGTGAGTTGACATCAGCAGAATCCTGATAAAAGTCATAAAACAGCTGTAGAGAATATTCTTAAGTATTTGAGAAATACTAAAAAAACAGGTTCTTAGATTATGGTGGAGAAGAGAAACTTAGAGTAACGGTTTATATGGATGTAAGTTTACAAATAGACAGAGATGATAGTCGTTCACAGTCTGGTTGGGTACTCTTACTAAATGGGGGAACGATAAGTTTGAAAAGTTCAAAGCAAGATACAATAACAGATAGGAATCTGAGTATATTGAAACTTGCAAGACTTCAAAGGAAGTCGTGAGGATGAGGAGTTTCATTGGTGATCTTGGAGATGTTTCAATAGAACGAATCCCAATGAAATATTATAACGGAAAGTCCCAAAGCACATTTAAGAAAATACCATTTTGTTCAAAGGAATGTACAAAAGAGACACGTGATTGTGATGGACACAAGATCAGTAAACATGCTAGGAGCATAGGTTTAAGAGATAAAGTTTTAGTTGTTTGATTTTGAAACATTACAAACAATGATGGGAACTAGAATAGACTTGGTGATAAATGATGGAGATTATTTATTGGAAGGAGTTCTACCAATTACTATCGTTTATCATTGTGTTTCAGTTTAGCATGTTTAGACACCACTTCCAGAGTAATTAGATTCACTCAAACCTCCTCACTCGATCACACTATAGGAAGTATGTGGTGAAGTAAGACTGTCATGGAGTGTTAGTAGATTGTCTATGGAGATTAGACATTGCATGGAGATTGCTGCAACACTCATGGGTACTTAATGGGGATTTAAGTATAGGAAAAACCCGCACTCATGGAAGTTACTTCATGGATTGAAATCACGAGTAACTCTGAGATGATAATATCTTATATTCTTAAAATGGAGATACATGAGTTTCTAGTTTTCAAGTCTGTTATACTTTAGTTTATTCAAACGCTGTGCGTAAATGCCAGTCATAAAGGATACGCTAGGTATGACATGATGAGTTGACTAGTACTATGTATGCGAAATTTATTTGTTCCTTTTGCCTAAATGGAAAAGCGATATCCCTGATCCCTCTGATGATTAAATGTTGACTCATAAAGTGCTTGGCTAAGCCAGGACTAAATTGATATGTACAATTCTGTAGTCCCATATAGTCAAATTGATCGGAAATCAGAAAACATAATCTTGAATTTGGAGATTGATTAAATCCATGTCCCAGTTTCATACGATATCAGAAACAAAGGAATATATGATCACTTATCTAAAAGGATTGTCACTGGATATGATCAGAGTTCGGCAGATGCATTGGATGGTACCTCTACTTAGGATAGAGACGGACCAATAGTAGTTGATGACTTGTCCAAGTGGGAGACTGTTGGAAATAGTGTCCAAGGTCATAACTAATTGGTAAGACTATTCTAAAGTTAGAGTCCTTTTTGGGTTGCCCTCGATGAACAGTAAGAGAAACAATAAGAGAGATAATATTAAATGGAATTAATATTATTGTTAATTAATTGGTTTGTTAATTTATTAATGTTGATAAATTAATTAGAAGCTAAAAGTAATTAACGGAAACAATAAAGAATATTTAGTTAGTTTATTAATTGGATATTAATTAGAAACTAAAAGGAATATTCTGGAAGCGAGTTCCAACCGGCGGTTGGAGGATTAGGGTTTGTAAGGCGGTGACGCGTGTCTGACTTGGAACAAGATTCAAGTCCAACCGGCGGTTAGAGGCCGAATTCAGTTATCCCACATCGGCCAGAGTATAAACCCCAAGGCATCCTCTTCCCCTATAAATAGAGGCATAATCCATGGTTTCCAATCATCCCAGTTTCGAATTAAATTCGATACTTTCTCTCTTTCTCATTCCGAATCCTTGTGAGAGTTTACACGACGTAGAGTCGGGACCCTAGGATTTGGAGTTTCTCTTGGTTCATGGGTGTGAAAAATTAGAGGTGTTCTACTTTGGGTACTTGCCATCCAAAGCATGGAAGGTCGAGCAAGGAGTCTGCGTGAAGGTTCTGCGAGGTGGTCTGCGCGTGAGAATTTGGTTTTCTCAAAGGTTAGTATTTTCTCATTTATCTATTTATTTTGTTATTGTTAATAGCTTTATTAAGTAGCGGTCCTTTAGGGTTTAGTTTCCTAGTTGCTCTAGATTAATTGTTATTTTTCCGCTTCATATGTTAATCTAGTTAGGGAATAGAAAACCCTAACACCTAGTGTTTACACCGACTGTCCGTCTGATGATTTGCCCAAGGTAGTCTCCAATCATCTTTATAATGAATATCATCCAGAAACCTTAATTATCGAAGTTTCAGCAATCACGCTCTACCTGTTGCCTACTCTATATTTTATTTACTTGTTTTATTTAGTATTAGATAAACCAACCAAAACCTACCTACTTTTATAAACCCATCCTATCAGAATGCTCATATACAGTAAGTCCCTTTTAGTTCCATTCGCTCCGATTTTAAGAACGACACTCGAGTTATACTTACTGCTTACTCCCCAAAAGTAGGTAGTATTTATAGTTTGTGCCCCAGCTCATATAAATTTAAAACCTAACACGTTCACGTGTTGCGTCGTTGTTTGTAGGACCGCTGTGCCCACCTTAGAACGACCGCAGCAGAGTCAGCACTCTGACGGCGCAACAGGTTTTTGGCGCCGCTGTCGGGGATCGGTTGAGCGTAGTGAACTTTAAGATTACCGTAGATAGTTGACTTTTAGGAGACCCCTCCTTAAGATTTTCATTACTTTAGGAAGTTAATTGCTTTAGTAGTTAGTTAAATTAGAAAACCCTAGAAAACCCTAATTCTCCTTCCAGTCTTATTTCTCCCATGAATGAGATAACGATCATGGACGATGCGGAATTCTTTGTGTCTTCCCACAAAGAGGTCTGTGTTAACCAGGAAGTTGAGATTGACGAATATTCATCCTTAGACTTAGGTTTTGATACATCTCAGTAGAAGATTCCACCTTCTGTCACTATTGAATTAAGTGGTCAACCCACACTTGACCCTGAGATTTTATCAATCTTATCTAAGTACCCACATTACCTTAGACCTGCCACCCTACCAGAAGACATTCCTTTCGGTATTGAAGTTTTCTTCTATCCACCAATGCCTTGGATGGATTTGAATGAGCGACTTCATTGCTTAGATGAATACTTCAGGTATGATCTTCCAGATATATTGCGAGCCTACCCCACTACTCTTTTCCAAAGTGTAGAAGAGGATGAGCGTCTCCAATGTTCGGAGGATCCTGAACTAGAAACACCAACCCTACCCGACACTGAATCAATTAAAAACCCATCAGAATCAAGTAATGAACACCACTTAGGAAACTTTCACAAGCCCAGTAGGAGAATAGATATCACTTAGGAAACTTTCACAAGCCCAGTAGGAGAATAGATATCTGTGCTGATTTTCTTAGAAACCTTAAGATATCCGATTTCCCCTTTTCAACTGAGCAGAGAAAGACCTTTGTAGTAATTGATAGGATAATAACATGTCTACGTGCTAATTACGATCAAAAAGACGAGTTATCACTGAAATCAGAGTTAGACCTACTAATGGATCTAATAGCTAGCACCGAGTATCCATCTGTTTCACAGATTAGGATTAATCGTTATGTTGCTGCCCTGATTGACAAGCTCGAATTTTGGATTGAAAGAGCCCCTATCACATATACTTTGATTCCATGCGTTAAACTATTCTTTGTTGATCCTGCCACTTATCAGATTAATGAACTGAGATCAATTTTCCCTGATTCTACTAAGGAAGCCATGGATTCTGCTTTCTTCCAAAAAAGGAAAGAAATCCATGTTAAGCTTACTCAGTTGTTACTAACATCAAAATTCCCTTTTACTGAGCAACAAAGGATCTACATCAGAAAGATTTCCCGAGTAATTCACTCTACTATTGGAAACCCTGATTCAGAAGAAGAAAAGGAATTTCAGCATGTCATCGGAGAATTGCTCTTTGATCTATGTTTTATAGATACAGGATTTCGGGATGGTATTTCGAATCCGAGGAAGGTAAGACGAGCATTTAACCAATTCATTGATGCGTTACTAGCATTAGGTCAAGAAGAAAACGAATTCTTACCGGAATTTGAGCGTTATTATATAAATCCCGCTGACCTAATTCATAGTATCATTAAAGCTCTTCAAGGTACGTTCGTTCTTCGCCACACTTTCTCGCATGTTTCAGGCTTATCTGAAAGTGCTGTCACAAGCACTGACAGATAAATGGTGATGGTCTAATGTAAATAAGTTTGAATATTTTGTTAATTAGGATAAAAATAATTTTAATTAGATTTTCTTTTAATTTACTTTTATAAAAACAAAGAAAACGTTCTTTAAAGTTTAAACGCGTAATTTTTTAAACGAATTTTCGCAAACAGTCCAAATGTTTTAAAAATTTATTTGGATTGGTTTTAATTCTAAAGAACACAAAAAGATTTAATAAAACGTATTTAAAAACGCAAATGTTTTCGCACGCGAATTAATGTTACATTTTTAATATACGAATTTAAATACGAAAGTCTCGTACGTATCTTGGATAATTTTCATAAAAATATTTTAAATTTATAAACCCAAGTATACGTTTCGTTTCGTTCGCATTTAAATTAAAAATGCAATTTAAAAATGCATAAAGCAAAAGAAGCTTCCACCATTTTTCACAAAAAGTAAAAAGCAACTTTTTCTTCCTCCTTCTTCTTCCCCAAAACCGTGGCTTTCATCACCATCACCATTCCTCCATTTTTCTTCAAATCAAGCTTCAAATCTTCCATCTTTTCATCTCTTTTGCATTTAGATCACTTCTACATCAAGATTGAGGTATGATTATAACCCAAGATCATCATTTTGAATAATTTTATAAAGTTAGGGTTTATGCTTAGATCTTTGATTTTGATCATCAAGTTTCATGTTTTTTGCTTGCAAAGTGCTATATTCTTAATTGGCAACATGTTTGTGAAAGTAATTTGAATATTCCATGGTTAGATTTGATGTTTTGTTTTTGAAAGTTGACTTTTTGTTAGGGTTTTAGCAAATTTTGACTTTTTGATGATTATTTGCTTATGTTTGACTTTTCGGTGATTAATTTGCGCTTAAAATAATTAGTTTAGATAAGTAATTGATTGTTAAGGTTTAAGAGGATTGATTAATTGCATGTTTATGAATTAAAGTAAGGCTTTTTATGCAAGATTATTTAAAAGCCCATTACTTTAATTAAAATATTTATTTTTAAAATGGTATTTATTTAAACTTGATGTAATTTGCTTCACAAAAATGCAATTAATAATATTTGAAGTGACACTACTTTAATCAATAAAGATAGTGAAATTTCAAATTAATCATCCTCTAATTAAAGTCTTATGCTTTAACCAAAATGATGGACAATAAATAGAATCGCTTTTCTTGCTTATTTTAAATCAAAGTAAGGTAATTATATGATTTATGATCATGATGCTTGCTTGATTATTTGATTACTTAGCATGTTTAGAAATATTCATCTTTAAGTAAGCTTAGAAAATAGGAAAGTTGCAGTTCTGTTTATTCGTTTGGATTGCAAATTGTTGATTGCGGTTTTAGGAAAAATCATAGAAAAATAATGGGATTAATGCAAAATCTAAAGCCTACATTTCGAATTTTTTCTAAAAGATTCGTGATAATCATTAGCTAATCCTATTTATTTTGATATGACTTGTTTCCTTGTTTTTCTTGAATAGATGGACCCGATTCCACCAATGCTTGCTTATTTGGCCACGACTACACAAGGAAAGGCTTTGATCCGGAAATGGTTAAAGAGGGCATTTGGGAGTAATAGGTACATAGTTTGGGAAGATATGGGAAAACTTGGAGTTGAAGATAGGTTGAGAAGGTTGATAGGATACGAGGTTCAGGGACATGAGTTCAGCTCTTGGATTCAGCTTTTTAGCATTCGTGAGCCCATATACCCTGAGGTTGTTACTGAGTTCTTGATGACATTCGAGCTTGACCTAGAGTTAGAGATTGGTAATAACAAGAAGATAACATTTAGATACCGAGGGAAGAGCCAGAGTGTATCCATTTTGGGCTTAGCTAGACACTTGGGATTATATTCAGCGGATCAGATTAGCTCAGATTTGTTTTTACGTGGTCATCAGACGATTCCTCATCATCCCGAGAGGAACCATAGGATCATTTGGAGTGAGCTGACGGGCACCCACTACACTTGTGGTGCCAAGTCCTCGGCTCTGATTATGCCTCAGTTACGTCTCCTACACAAGCTTATTGTGACATCTATTATGGGAAAGAAGGAGACCGGGCCGATAAATGGGGATGAGTTGTATATCATTGATGCTATCATGAACCGCCAGAATATCAATGTGGCTTGCATTATTGCTGAGAGGACGGCGAAGGAGAAGAACTTGGACCTGACGAAGCATGTGTTTATGGGAGCCTTCATTACCAGATTGTTGAGAGGGATGCGGCTCTTGAAAAAGAGTCAAGAGGATGAGTATAGAGTGTCTTCCACTTCATTACCTTGTGACTTGGATTACTGCAAGCAGATCCAGCTGATTACTGAGGATTCTGAGAGGCAGTGTTACTGGAAGGACACTCAGCAGCCTATTCTAGGATGTTTCATGACCAGGTAGAGGGTCAGAGAGGAGGATGTAGAGAATCTGGTTACTGATAGAGTGGATAGAGTACCGGTTGTGCCTAGGAGTACCAGGACACCAGTCAGGGATGCTGGGGTTGGGACATCAGGTCCCCGAGCTCAGATACGTCATACAGATCCAGTCACTCCCATGACCCTGTACTTCATTTTGCACGCGTTGGCTGTCAACAACACTCATCAGGCACTTATAGCTAGGGCTTTAGGTATTCCAGCTCCCGAGTCGCTCCTGTACGAGTGTGTGCCACTACCACCAGTTCCACCTTCCACTACCATGCCACCATCCACTACCATTCCACCACCTACTACCATACCACCATACACTACCCACATACCACCTACTACTACCATTCCACCCACACGGTTGGTCGAGCACTGTTTATCGGTTGATGCTGCATTTCCACATCCTACTGCATCAGCCCATAGAGCTCATTCTTCTCAGCAGTCCATAGGAGGAGAGGCTGCTGGTTCCTACCGACCAGATATTGTTCATTTGGGCACTGATCCTTTCACATTATCAGAGTTTGCAGGGTTGCTGGCATTAGACCCTATACCTTCTGATGAGCTTCCTACAGAGGATATGCTTAGGCATATTTACATGACCAAGATAGAGCGTGAGGGGATGACTTATGAGGACTTTCGACAGTGAGCCTTGGAGGATCCGATGAAGTTACATGCCTGCTCCCTTAGAGATGTATTGATGCAGTACAGGCAGGTGAGGTCAGAGGAGCAGAGAGTCTCCAGTGGTCAGCAGTCAGTTGCCGGACCTTCCTCAGTTCCTCCACCGGTTCAGCCATCTGTTCAGGACTCTGATCAGGGCTCTCCAGCACCCTAGATCTGTGCTCCCATATCTACATACTTACTATTTTCTCTATTCCATACTTTTGACTTGTTGTGTGGCTGTGGAACTTTACTTTGTTATATTTTTTGACATGAACTACCAGACACAGTCTATTTAGTTTCTTTATTTTCGGTATTTAGTCATCAGTTATTTAGTTTACTTATTATGTTTTAATCTCTGTTTTTCTTAGCTAGAATAAGTGAAACATGTTTGTGCAAATGAGAATTGAGGAAAGGAGATGCCGATCGTTCACGAAGAAACTGCTTTCTGCATGGAATCAACACAGAAACTTCAAACACCTGCAGATCGCCGCTTCTTTCTTTAAACACATCTCCCCGTCTCTACCTTAGGGAAGTTCCTTTCTTTTTGTCACAATTTTCGCCATTACCATATATCCAACTATGCCTAAATTCTAAGTGTGGGATTCCATTCCACCAAATTTTTCAAAACACTTAAAATTGTTCCACTATTTTAAAACCTAAGTGTGGGATTTTTCCCGAAGAAAATCCTATGTCTTAGCAATGAACATTGAGGACAATGTTGTTTTAAGTGTGGGATACACGGTACATAAATACCGCAAGTCTATATTTGCCTGTCCAAAGTAATACCTCCGTTTTCATTCAAACTTTTTCAAAAATTTTCGCAAAACCAACCTAAAAAGTTGAGATTTTTAATCACCAAAAACATTCGAAAATTCAACCTCGACGGTGTTCGACATCCATTCGGTTGATTTTGAATATTTTTCAAAAGATTTTAGTCTTAGAAAATTCTTTAAAGGGATAAACCTTCTGTCAAAATAAATAAATTGCTTTGGAAAGTAAGATAAGGCAAAAATAAGAACGTATCTTGAACTGAAATTGTGAAATCCTCTAGGCATCGCATGACTTGGTGCATATAACCCCTTTTTGTTGTGAGGTATTTGAGACCATTATAAGCATTGATGAACGCCAAAATGTGCTATTTTATAGTGCTAATTACCCCTTAGTTTGATTAATTTCTTATGCATTTGATTTGAATTCGATACTCATTTCGTTCATATTTGCATTTAGGAATTATCTGGAGCTTGAATTATAAAAGAAACGGAAAACGAGTGAATATCAAAGAAAAGATGCTAAAAATTGTGGAGCTTGAAGAATGGAAGTCGATTGGCTAAAGATTTGAGATTTTCAATCCATACGACGTATGGAAATCCATACGGCGTATGGATCAGTTGAGCCGGGCCGCCAGAAGACGCGGGTTAAACCCATGGGCTTTTCAATCCATACGGCGTATGGAATTCCATACGGCGTATGGATTGATTCGGCAGAAACCCTAAATACCTCATTTTGCTCTCATTTTGAGGCTATCATTTCATATTTTTTTCTCCAGTCAATTTCTTCATTTCTTAAACCATTTTCCAGAGCTTTTGAAGGGGAAAAGAGCAAGAAGATTCAAGGGCTTTCATTCATTCATTCATTATTTTGATATTTCGGTTCGAATACACTTTTTATTTTCATTTGATTATGATTATGATGTTGAATTCGATTCTGATTTTCTGTGATAATATGAGTGGCTAAGTTTTTAATACAATTGCTTAGATGATAATACTCGGATGATGATTTGATTGTTGAATTGCTAGTTAATATTGAATTTCATGAATGTTTATATGTTTATTCGAAGATCCATGTTTAATTGTTGAATCTTGATGATAACCTAGCGTGATGATCCATTGATTTATGATTGAGTTCTCTATTGATTGGTCATTATTGATGATTGTTGGTTTTAATTGATGATTATCACTAAATAGATTGAGTTTGATAGGCTAGGATCAATTATTGTTAAGAATTGGCAATGAATGTGATAACTAGTAATAGTTATAGACTTTGTTGATTCAAGTTATAAGGATAAATCATACAAACGGTGTAGTTATAATTCATAATGCAATTTGGTGGATAACGTTAAATTGAACTGTTAGCGGGTTGAAAACAACTTTATAACTTTCTGAATTGTGTTTAATCAATTAATCCTGCAAAGATGGTTGATACATTTGTCATGTCACAATGAAGTTCATACATTAGCAATTCAATAAAGTGATAATCGGATTCCGAGGAAACTAGTCTAAGCAATTGTACTTCTCTTACTATTTGAATTAAATCTTTTATTAAGTTATTTTATTATTTCTTTATTTTATAATTAAGTTTTATTTAATAAATCATTTCTTTTATAATTGTTACTCAATTGTTCGATCGGAACTAAAACGTCCCCACTTTTTACTGCTTTAATTAATTGTAGCAATTTCCAATTTGTTGATATTGACATCCGTTCCCTGTGTTCGATTCGGACTTACTAAACTATGCTATATATGATCAGGTATTCTTGCCTGTGTTGTGTGTAGTAAGTTAGGTATTTTCCATTTTAAAACTAAAACCCCGTTTACATGACATCAAGCATTCATTTTTAATGCTTCACTTTCATTTTGGAGTGTGCGCCGATGCATGTGTCTTTGAATTAGAACTTGCTTCTGTAATGCGTTTCGAGACCATACCAATGAGTGCCGTATGCGCTATAGGTGCAATTAGATGATCTTGGCATTTATTATAAGGATTAACCCATTTCTTTCATATCTTTTCAAGCCAACCCTTCCAACTTTCTTTCTAAGATTGTTGATGATCCGATTAGAAAACCCTTTGCGCCTTAGCCATTTCATTTCAAAACCACAAAAACCCTAAACACTTCCCCCACAACACAAACACTTTCCCACTAAACACCATTCCAGCTCGCGAACTTCATAGATCATAAGAAAAGGATTGCTTGAGATATCTTTCTATTGGTGTCTCATCTTCAAACATCTCTCAATCTTTCAAGAGTTTAAGAGAAAAGAATGTTGGGTTTTCTATTTCCTAACTAGATTAACATATGCAGCGGAAAATAAAAATTAATCTACAGCAACTAGGAAATTAAACCCTAAAGGACCGCTACTTAATAAAGCTATTAACAATAACAAAATAAATAGATAAATGAGAAAATACTAACCTTTGAGAAAATCAATTTCTCACGCAGACCAACTTGCAGAACCTTCACGCAGACTCCTTGCTCGACTTCCATGCTTTGGATGGCGAGTACCCAAAATAGAATACCTCTAATGCGTAATACCCGTGAACCAAGAGAAACTCCAAATCCTAGGGTCCCGACCCTACGTCGTGTAAACTCTCACAAGGATTCGGAATGAGAAATAGAGAAAGTAACGAATTCAATTCGAAACTGGGATGATTGGAAACCATGGATTAGGCCTCTATTTATAGGGGAAGAGGAACCCCTTGGGTTTTACCTTTGGTCGATGTGGGACAATCAGTTTCGCCCTCCACCGTCGGTTGGAGGATCCAACCGCCGGTTGGACTTGATTCCTGCCCAAGTAACACCACGTGTCACCGACTTATAAACCCTAATCCTCCAACCGCCGGTTGAACCTTCCAACCGCCGGTTGGAACTCGTTTCCAGAATATTCCTTTTAGTTTCTAATTAATATCCAATTAACAAACTAACTAAATATTCTTTATAGTTTCTGTTAATTACCTTTAGCTTTCAATTAATTTATCAACTATGATAAATTAACAAACTAACTAATTAACTATAATATTAATTCAATTAATATTATCTCTCTTACTGTTCATCGAGGGCAACCCAAAAAGGACTCTACCTTTAGAATAGTCTTACCAATTAGTTATGACATTGTACACTATTTCCAACAGTCTCCCACTTGGACAAGTCATCAACTACTATTGGTCCGTCTCTATCCTAAGTAGAGGTGCCATCCAATGAATCTGCCGAACTCTGATCATATCCAGTGACGTTCCTTTTAGATAAGTGATCATAAATTCCTTTGTTTATGATATCGTATGAAACTGGGACATGGATTTAATCAATCTCCAGATTCAAGATTATGTTTTCTGATTTCCGATCAATTTGACTATATGGGACTACAGAATTGTACATATCAATTTAGTCCTGGCTTGGCCAAGCACTTTATGAGTCAACATTTAATCATCAGAGGGCCCAGGGATATTGCTTTTCCATTTAAGGCAAAAGGAACAAATAAATTTTGCATACATAGCACTAGTCAACTCATCATATCATACCCATCATACCCTTTATAACTGCCATTTATGCACATCGTTTGAATAGATTAAGGTATAACTGACTTGAAAACTAGGAACTCAAATGTATCTCCATTTTAAGAATATATGATATTATCATCTCAGAGTTACTCGTGATTTCAATCCATGAAGTAACTTCCATGAGTGCGGGTTTCTCCTATACTTAAATCCCCATTAAGTACCCATGAGTGTTGCAACAATCTCCATGCAATGTATAATCTCCATAGACAATCTACTAACACTCCATGACAGTCTTAATTCACCACATACTTTCTATAGTGTGATCGACTGAGGAGGTTTGAGTAAGAACTTATTACTCTGGAAGTGGTGTCTAAACATGCTAAACTGAAACACAATGATAAACGATAGTAAATGGTAGAACTCCTTCCCATAAATAATCTCCATTATTTATCACCAAGTCTATTCTAGTTCCCATCATTGTTTGTAATGTTTCAAAATCAAACAACTAAATATTATCTCGTAAACCTATGCTCCTAGCACGTTTACTGATCGTGTGTCCATCACAATCATGTGTCCCTTACCTTCCTTTGAACAAAATGGTATTTTACTTCAATGTGCTTTGGACTCTCCATTATCACATTACATTTCATTGGGATTCGTATTATTGGAACACCTCCAAGATCACCAATGAAATTCCTCATCATTATGACTTCTTTTAAGTCTCACAAGTTTCAATATACTCAGATTCCCATCTGTTATTGTATCTTGCTTTGAACTTTTCAAACTTATCGTTCCCCCTTTTAGTAAGAGTACCCAACCAGACTTTGAACGACTATCATCTCTGTCTGTTCGTAAACTTACATCCATATAAACCGTTACTCTAAGTTTCTCTTCTCCACCTTAATCTAAGAACCTGTCTTTAGTGTTTCTCAAATATTTAAGAATATTCTTTACAGCTGTTTTATGACCTTTACCAGGATTCTACTGATGTCGACTCACTATGCTCCAAGCAAATGAGACATCGAGTCTTGTATACTTCATGGCATGTATGATCGATCCTATAGCCGAAGCCTATGGGACTCGACTCATTTAGTCCAATCTTATGCAATCTTGGACACTAATCTTTTAGTGTCTTTATGCCATGATGTAAGGGTAGATTCCCTTTCTTAGAATTCTCCATTTTAAAACTTTTCAAAATTTTATTCTAAGTATATGTCCTGGTTAAGTCCTTTGAGACGTTTTCAACATATCTCTGTAAATCTTTGTACCAAGAATATATTGTATCTTCCAAATCTTTCACAGCGAAATATTCTCCCAATCAACTCTTTACACCTTGTAATGTTGGGATTACATTTCCTATGAGTATTATATCTTTCATATAATTCCAGGAAGACTACAACGCTCCCACTGACTTTGACACATCTGCTAGACTCATCTTTGCTTCTAGAAAATCTAAACTGTTTGACTTTCTCATGGAAGTAGAGATTCCAGCTACGAGAAGCCTATGTAATTCATGAAGCCTACACACTCTATTAGGATACTTCGCATTTTCAAAACCTTCCGATTGTGCTTTGAACACAATCTCTGTCAGTTCCTGTTAAGGAAAGTGGTTTTGACATTCATCTGCCAAATTTCATAACCATGAAATGCAGCTATTGCAAGCATTATCCTAATTGACTTTATTTCAGCTATTAGTGAGAAGGTTTCCTCATAATCAATCCCGAAGGTTTGAATATAGTCCTTTGCTACCATCCTAGCTTTATACGTGTGTATTTCCCATCCATGTCTATCTTCCTCTTGAAGATACACCTACAACTCACCGTCTGAAGACTGAGTGTAGTGCCAACCAAATTTCAAACTTGGTTGTCAGACATAGATTGAATCTTTCTTCTTCCTTCCACTTAGCAGCCTTAGGGCCTTCCATCGCTTCCTTGTAGTTAGCAGACACATCTAATTCAATTAGTGTACTGTCACTAATCTTATCATGTTCTTCTTTATGGAAAACCATAATAGAACCGAGGAGGTTTGCTAACTCTACAACTGCGAGCGGGAAAGGTTATGTCATCAAGTTCAACAGGTGTTAACACCTCTTGTTGAGTGCTAGAGCTTACCATAGTTTCATCATCGGTCGATCCTTGAATCTTTTCAAGATCAATTGCACTCCCACTGTCCTCTTTAGATATTATTTCTCTCTCAAGAAACACTCCCTTTTGAGCAACAAATATCTAAATGACTTCTGTGGATAACCGATGAAAAGATACTTTTCAGATCTAGCTTCTAGTCTGTGCTAAGTTTCTCGTCCAACGATAACTTCACAACCTTAGATCTGGATGTGCCCAAGAGAAGAACCTTTTCTCTTCCACATCTCATAAGTCATCTTTGAACTTTCTTGGTGTATTAGATTTAAGATATGTGCGACTGTCTATAATGCCTAACTCCATAATCTTATTAGAAGTGTTACCTGACTCATCATTGATTGAACCTTGTCTAACAGGATTCTTCTTCTCCTCTCAGCTACTCCATTCAGTTATGGTGTTCTAGGAGGAGTTAATTTGTGAAACTATTCCACAATATCTATGATGATCAAGAAACTCGATACTAAGGTCTTCTCCTCCCCTATCGGATTGGAGTACCTTTATCTTTCTGCCCGTTTGGTTCTCTATTTGGTCCTAACACCTTTTGAACTTTCAAAAGTGTCTGACTTATGTTTAATCAGATAAACATATCCATGTCTACTGAAGTAATCAGCAACATAGTAGCGATTTCTATCTTTTGTAGCGCATCAGAATGGTCGACATACATCCATGTATACCAAGTCGAATAATCCATCACTTCTTTCATATAACATGTGAATAGTGACTTAGCCATCTTGCTCAATAAACAAATTTGCACATATCATCCGATTTAAGGTCGAATGATTCCAACACTCCATACTTTTGGAGTTTGGGCGATATTCTTTTCTTGTTTACGTGCCTTAGACGATATTGCCACAATTTTGGATCAAGCTCTTTAGACGAACCAACATTTAAATTTCTTTGCTGACATATTCAACATTTTCATACATGCCTTTGCAAGGAGAAGCTTTTATCACCATTCTCATTATCAAATGAAAACTGATAACTCTCTTTAAACAAGCATGAAATGAATCTATGTTACTTGTCATTTCTGACGAATAAAAGCAATTATTTAAATGCATCCTAACCCCAGATTCATGAGCTCAAACTTTTCAAAGGGCGTGACTCTCTTGTCTCCCACGACTAAGTTGAGCTCTCCATGCTTTAAACTTCTTCTTTCCTTTAGGCTTTGCAATACAATGCAAATGTGAGTACCACACCCTGTATTCAAGACCTACGAAGTAGAAGTCGTAGTATCGTGGAGTTCGATTATTTATATACCTTAATCCTTTTCAACCTTACTGTCTCTAAGGTCCTTCAGATATTTTGGGCTGCAACGCTTCTAGTGCTCCTCTGTGTTGCAGTATAACATACTGATTCCTTTGGATCATTGCTGGTGCAATTTCGGAATCAATCTTTCTCTTAGCCCCACGATTGGATTTTTCATTCGTAGCTATTCCTGATCTCTTCCTTTCCTTTGCATCACAACCAATTGACAACACAGGAGCTGCTGAGCCAAAAAGGCATATCAATCTTCTTGATCCTTTGCTCAATAATTTTGGAGTTCCATTATTCAGGTCTTTCTCTCATTCAAAACCATTTGACATGAGGTTACAAACTGTTTGTAGACAGCTGGCTGACCGGACAGTATTATGTTGACCAAAACTTAGTATCAATTATCATAATATTTCCGGTGAGCTTCAATCTCTTCTTGGGCTGTGTGACACCCGTCAAATTAGGACTAGAAATTAGTACCTAATCAAGTTTTAATACATGTAATTAGTTATGTGTTAGGCTAATTAATGTATCAATTTATATATTATTGAATATATACAAGTATGCGATTTGATTAAATCGTACAAGTTCCAAATCGAATATAATTCGGTTCAATTAAGTACGGACGTTGGTGAACAATTTAATTAAATAACACAACATTATTTAATGAAACTATTATATCTCAAGAATATTATTTATATAATATTTCAGTTTAAACCGTATCGTATAAATAACAATTCATTTGATTTAAAATATAAACGCGCGCGACTAAGCAAAATGAGTTTAAGTTATAATTTATAACTACCGCATAAAGTATTTTGATAAAATACTTCAACCCAATTTAACGGGGATTTATTCGCATTTTAAAAAGTATATTTAAAAGTAACTAAAATCAATTAAACAATTAAACGATCGGAAAAACGAACACCGCACGGAGCAAAAAGATGGGGTTTCCCCCACCTTATCTCATTCCATCATCATCACCTCCTCTTTATCTCTCTCTCTTTTCCATTTTCTTTCAAAATCACCATCCACCACCACCATCTAAAATCATCAAATTACACCCCAAAACGACATCAAATCTTCAAGATTTTTAGAGATTAACGACCACCACGCAACGATCTACACTTCCATCTTTTCAGATTTTCGTTTCGACACCGCGTAAGTTTCCGACAAAAACCCGGAACTCTCCGTTTTCGATTATGTTTACATGTTTATGGTTTATAATTGTCCAAAATGTCCATATAAGGGTTGGGTAAAAGTTTTGGAACCAGTGGTCGCCGGAAAACACGTTTTCGGCTCAAAATCCGGCGAACAGTTGGAACTGTCGCTAGTGTGCCAAAAACAGTAGTAGCGACACTAGCCAAGTGTGGCTATGCCTAAGTGACGCCCCTATAGCGACACTACTTAAGTGTCGCTGAATTACTTAACCAAATTTAACTTAGCGACACTCCCTTAGTGACGCCGAAATTCATAAGTGTCGCCATAGCGACACTACTCAAGTGTCGCCCAACTATCAAAAATCAGAACTATAGCGACACTTACTAAGTGTCGCCTAAGCCCGTAGCGACACTATCTTAGTGTCGCCAAAACCAGAATAGTTACAACTTTTTACTAAGTGTCGAGATCAAAATTTTATCACTTGATTTTACCCAAATTCAAGTCCAGATGCGTTTTTCACCAAAGCGATATAGTAGAAATAAAAATTTTCCAAGCTGACTTGGCAGCTCGACCCCAACCAGGGGCTCTGCCCCTTGGACCCCGCCAGGGGCTGCCGCACCGTGGACCCCGCTATCAGGGGCGCTGCCCCCGGACCCCCGTACTTAGATTCCGTAAGCACATTTCTCACCAAGTGTCAAACTTGTACAACTTCAAAACGCTTATACGATACAACTTTTCAAACGTAATGAAATTTGCCTTTCAAGTATAACGCTTCGAAATCAATGTGATAACATCAAGACTATTATTACAATTAATCACCAACGGGCCGTACACGATTTCAAACATACAAGTCAATCAACCAAATCGGGGTAATTTGGACATCATAGATAAATAAACAATTACAAAGGTAGTCTTTCGAGATACCAGTACAATTAATAACCATTACGTGACGTGGACACACTCAGGTTACAAGTCTTCGGACATCAATTCACAGCTAATCAGTTCAAGTTATTCGATAAACAATCAAGGCTCAGGTGAGTCTCATGGCCCCTATTTTACTGCTTTTCAATCAGGGGTGTGATATTATTGCTCGTTTTGTTTTACAAGTTGAACGCAAGTACAAATCAAATCAAATACTACATGAGTTTCAAGCTAATCAATTTAAAGCCCTCCATAGCATAGTCTGGTAATACGTAGTAGCGTGAATGTTAGTATATGATATCATATAGGATTGACAATCCTCATCCGGGTTAGCACGCACTAACTAGTCAAACGGATGTATTAGCATTTGGGAAGACGAGTGTGGATTAGGCACTCGTAGGAGGCATTTCAAGTTAGGTTTCCTTAAGTGGGCCTGACAACTCAAGTTAAGCTCAGACTATGTGCTCATGGCTGTATAACTTTTATTTTGCTTAATTGCATTTTAAATTCAATTATTAAATCTTGCGGTTCATACAAACATATGTGTTGACATACAAACCTGTGAGCTCACCAGCGTTTCGCTGACCAATTTTAGCATGTATCACAGGTGACCAGCAGTAGGTTGGACTGCTCAAGTAAGGATCAATTAGCTCGAGTCATCATGCAAACAATCAGAGATTTAGCTGCATTATTATACTTTGTATAGATTAATTATGTACTTAAATATCTCAATTTCAACCGAGCTAATGTAACTATATTTTTTATGTAAACTTCGTTTTTATCAATACAAGCTAAAACGACGCATATAGTGGTCGTTCATTATATATCTTTGTGCTGTGATTATTGATTCGTAACACCCAAATCTTGCTTCCGCTAAACGATATATTTGGGGGGTGTTACAGGCTGATCATTATCAATAGTGGGAATTTACTTATCGAGAATAAACTCCTTATTCTCGTCGGGAACATATTCCTTGTTCTCGCACCTACGGTTTCACAGCTCATCGAGAACATACTCTTGTTCCTTAGAGTGAACCTAGGGTTACGTCACCCGTCCATACAGATTGAACTGGTAAGTCTTTCCCTCCCAAGAACTGAGAGTTGTGAGAAGTTTAGTTTATTTGCGGAATTGGGAACGAGAGGATTATTACCATTTTCAACCGATATTTTTGAGATAAAACCTATTTTAGTTAGTTTGACTATTCCTTAATTAATTACCCAATTTCTAATTAAGGCTAGGATCTATATTTTCAGTTTTATGAAAAGGGTCGCCGTAATCATATAACAAAATACTTTTGTCTATTTCATTTCTATGAAACTCCTAGATCTTTGAGATTTATTGATACCTATCAATGGCATGTTAATCTCGGTTATGCTAATCTACCATTCATGACTGGTATGCCGAGGATCATGAACTAGATGGTGAACCAACCATGCAAACCCCGCGTGGTGCCCGGCTCGAGTACGCTTGAGAATCGCGAGTCCCACATCACCTCTCAATATGTCCTCACATTAATGTGCCGGTAAACCACACATGCTCCATTAACAGTCCATACGAGAGATGTGCGGTTTTCATGGGTTAGCATACTTTTCACATTTTTCTATAGCTAAAACGGGATTTTGTTTTACTATTTTAAGCCTACTTTTAATTTTGACATCATCCTATCAAAAGTCCTCGGTAGCTCCATTGAACGCACAAAGAAGCGGAGAAGCAGGTCAGCGCGAAGCTTATTAAAAACCTACTTCTTTAGGGAAGCAGAGCGACCCGCCTTATACCTCTCTTATAGTTTGTTCTCTATGGGTGAGCCGATTTATCAATTGACTGACGATGTATTTAGACTTAAATGATACATATATATAAATCATATTATATATAAGGTCTCTCTTAAACATTTAAGGTTCAGGGTTCTATTTTAAAACATTTTAAAATTGAGCATATATTTTAAACCATTAAAATACTAAGGTCTGATTAGTAAATAAATTAACTGTATACATATATAAATCTATTATACAAATATACTTAATTTGATTGTTTGAACAGAATAAAAACAATTTTATTTCCAAAATACATTTTATCTATATTTTGTATTGCTAACCTTATTAAGCCTACGCTCTGATACCACTGTTGGGTTTTCTATTCCCTAACTAGATTAACATATGCAGCGGAAAATAACAATTAATCTAGAGCAACTAGGAAATTAAACCCTAAAGGACCGCTACTTAATAAAGCTATTAACAATAACAAAATAAATAGATAAATGAGAAAATACTAACCTTTGAGAAAATCAATTTCTCACGCAGACCAACTTGCAGAACTTTCGCGCAGACTCCTTGCTCGACTTCCATGCTTTGGATGGCGAGTACCCAAAATAGAATACCTCTAATGCGTCATACCAGTGAACCAAGAGAAACTCCAAATCCTAGGGTCCCGACTCTACGTCGTGTAAACTCTCACAAGGATTCGGAATGAGAAAGAGAGAAAGTAACGAATTCAATTCAAAACTGAGATGATTGGAAACCATGGATTAGGCCTCTATTTATAGGGGAAGAGGAACCCCTTGGGTTTTACCTTTGGCCGATGTGGGACAATCAGTTTCGCCCTCCAACCGCCGGTTGGACTTGATTCCTGCCCAAGTAACACCACGTGTCACCGACTTATAAACCCTAATCCTCCAACCGCCGGTTGAACCTTCCAACCGCCGGTTGGAACTCGTTTCCAGAATATTCCTTTTAGTTTCTAATTAATATCCAATTAATAAACTAACTAAATATTCTTTATAGTTTCTGTTAATTACTTTTAGCTTCTAATTAATTTATCAACTATGATAAATTAACAAACTAATTAATTAACTATAATATTAATTCAATTAATATTATCTCTCTTATTGTTTCTCTTACTGTTCATCAAGGGCAACCCAAAAAGGACTCTACATTTAGAATAGTCTTACCAATTAGTTATGACATTGTACACTATTTCCAACAAAGAAATCCAAAAAGAAGATACGATACAAAAGCGAAGATAGTACTCATCACGAAGATATTATCCGCAGAAGACAGTACGAAAAATTGGTACTTGTCAGAAGAGAAGTCAAAGATGTCCCACTACATGAAGGATCTCCGAGGTCATAAAAAGAAGAAAAAGAAAAAAAAAGAAAAGCAGACCTTGGAGAACTCCTAGAAAAATAAGCAGACTACTCTCCAAAGAAGAAAAATCCGTTAGATCTCAAAAGAAACATCAAAAGAAGAGATTATTCCTCTAGGAGATGAGTTTACTCTAGTAGTTATCTCAAGTGAAACTTGCTTTGATCTTTGAAAAACTCCGAGTCTGAAGCTCCGAAACCCTAAAAACATTGACCAACCTACCCCTATCCTTACCCACTTTACCCTTACTCACACAACCCGATTAAAATGCCTTGGGATAGTTAGCACCATTCTCAAAGGAGTGGTGGAGATTAGATTCTCGACCAAGCCTATGACGATAAGCACTGCATGACTGGCAATGAGCGATTTTTTTTCTATAGATTATAGGTAACCTGATACACTTCTGAGTGAATTGAGTGACCCACTTGTAAGAATCGCCCAGTCATGTACATCTACGTCTCGAGAGTTGCAAAGTATGCCAAAAAGGGTTGATCAATTTTATGTTTAAGTATAGTTAATTTTTGTTGATTCTTACTTTCCGAAAAGATTTATCTACTTTGAAGAAAGTGACTTTCTGCGGAAGATACTCTAAGCATCCAAAATAATTTTTCAAAAACTATTTTCCAAATGAGGTTTGCTTGAGGACAAGCAAAAGAAAAAGTGTGGGATATTTGATGTATCGCAAAAAGTCACATTTTTACATGCATTATTTGTCCCATATTTAGCTCTTTTCTAACAAATACATCTTAAAATCATCATTATTCACCAACTTTTGTTAGAAAAGTATAAACTTGTCGGTCTTTTGAAAATCAAGCGAAAAGGGCAGAAAACTGACCTAAATAGGCACCATTTTGAGCTGAAACCTAATTCCACGGTAAACTTCATACCAGAACCTCATAACTATCTTATTTTGTAGCCATGGAGATTACGAGAACGTGGATATAAGGATTGCTTAAGATGGACCAAGGATGAAGAAGATCTGCTGCAAACAGCACAACCGAAGACTACGAAACGTATTCTGGACACGCCTGGGCTCCACACCTCCAATTTCTACCAAATTGGCATCATTAGAAGCGTAACAGAATTATGAGACCGTAGGCAAAAGAATCAAGTCAAATGGACGTGAAACGTAGAAGATACGCGCGAATTAAGCAACGAGAAAAGCCGAAAAAATCACACGGCCTACCACACGGCCACCCCCTAGCCGTTTATGGCATAGAGAAGGCTGTGTACGGCCTATACAAGGCCGTGTACGGCTTGTATAGGGCCGTGTACGGCCTGGTCCCTTCTCGTGGTCTCTCGTTTTGCTTCGTTTGCTTGTACGTGCATGCTTGTGGACTTGTACTCTTGCATCCTTGGTTGCCTATAAATAGAGCACTCCTCATCCTCATTTCACACACCTTCATCACATCATTTTCTCTCATTTTCATTTTCTCACTCTCTCTCTAAGTAGTTTCTCTCTCTAGAATAGTTTAGGTTAGTTCTCTCTCTAGTTTCTCTCTCTAGAGAACTAGAGAGATGTAGGCACGGTTCGAGTGGGGAAGATAGCTGTTGCTTGGGAATTTTATTGTATTGAAGTTTACATCGGCAATGATCCAAAGGACTCAGTGTGTTATACTGCAACACAGAGGAGCACTAGAAGCGTTGCTGCCCAAAATATCTGAAGGACCTTAAAGACAGTAAGGTTGAAAAGGATTCAGTTATATAAATGATTGAACTCCACGATACTACGACTTCTAATTCGTAGGTGTTGAATACAGGGTGTGGTACTCACATTTGCACTGTATTGCAAGGCCTAAAGGAAAGTAGAAGTTTGAAGCATGGAGAGCTCAACTTAGTCATGGGAGACAAGAGAGTCACGCCCATTGGAAAGTTTGAGATCATGCTAAAATCCGGAGTTAGGATACATTTAAATAATTGCTGTTATTCGTCACAAATGACAAGCAACATAGTTTCATTTCATGCTTGTTTAAGGATAATTATCAGTTTTCATTCGTAATGAGAATGGTGATAAAGCGTCTCCTTGCAAAGGTTCATATGAAAATGTTGAATATATCAGCAAAGTAATTTAAATGTTTGTTCGTCTAATGAGCTTGATAAATCCTAATTGTGGCAATTATCGTCTTAGGCACGTAAACAGGAAACGCATCACCCAACTCCATAATGATGAAGTGTTGGAATCATGCGACCTCAAATCGGATGATGTATGCGAATCTTGCTTATTGGGCAAGATGATTAAATTCCCCTTTCACAGGTTCGTGAGAAAAAAGTGAATGATTATTTGACTTGGTACACACAGATGTATGTGGACCATTCCGATGCGCCACAAAAGATGGAAATCGCTACTATGTTACTGATGACTTCAGTAGACATGGATATGTTTATCTGATTAAATATAAGTTATATACTTTTTCAAAAAGGGTATCAAGACGAAATAGAGAACCAAATGGGCCGAAAGATAAAGGTACTCCGATCCGATAGGGGAAGAGAAGACCTTAGTATCGAGTTTCTTGATCATCTTAGATACTGTGGAATAATTTCTCAGTTGACTCCTCCTAGAACACCATAGCTGAATGGAGTAGCTGAGAGGAGAACTAGAATCCTGTTAAACATAGTTCAGTCTATGATGAGTCAGGCAACACTTCTAGTAAGCTTATGGGGTTAGGCATTATAGACAGTCGCACATATCTTAAATCTAGTACACCAAGAAAGTTTCAAAGATGACTTATGAGATGTAGAAGAGAAATTTTTTTTCTCTTGGGCACATCCAGATCTGGGGTTGTGAAGTTATCATTGGACGAGATACTTAGCAAATACTCGAAGCTAGATCTGAAAAGTATCTTTTCATCGGTTATCCACATAAGTCGTTTAGATATTTGTTGCTCAAAAGGGAATGTTTCTTGAGAGAGAAATAATATCTACAGAGGACAGTGGGAGTACAATTCAAGGATCGACCGATGACGAAACTATGGTAAACACTGACACTCAACAAGAGGTGGTAACACCTGTTGAACTTGATGACATTTCCTTTCCCGCTCGCAGTTGTAGAGTTAGCAAACCTCCTCGGTTCTATTATGGTTTCCATAAAGAAGAACAGGATAAGATTAGTGACATGACACTAATTGAATTAGATGAGCCTGCTAAATACAAGGACGCGATGGCAGGCCCTAAGACTGCTAAGTGGAAGGAAGCTATGAAAAGTAAGATTCAATCTATGTCTGACAACCAAGTTTGGAATTTGGTTGACACTACACTAAGTCTCAAGACGGTGAGTTGTAGGTGTATCTTCAAGAGGAAGATAGACATGGATGAGAAGTACACACTTATAAAGCTAGGATAGCAGCGAAGGGCTATACTCAAACCTTCGGGATTGATTATGAGGAAACCTTCTCAACAATAGCTGAAATAAAGTCAATTGGGATAATGCTTACGAAAGCTGCATTTCATGGTTATGAAATTTGGCAGATGGATCTCAAAACCATTTTCCTTAATGGGAAACTGATAGAGGATGTGTTCACGGCACAACCAGAAGGTTTTGAAAATGCAAAGTATCCTAATAGAGTGTTCAAGCTTCATAAGCCCATTTATGGACTTAAATAGGCTTCTCGTAGCTGGAATCTCTGCTTCCATGAGAAAGTCAAATAGTTTGGATTTTCTAGAAGCAAAAATGAGTCCATCATATGTGTCAAAGTCAGTGAGAGCATTGTAGTCTTCCTGGTATTATATGTGAATAATATAATACTCATAGGAAATATAATCCTAACATTACAAAGTGTAAAGAGTTGATTGGGAGAATATTTCGCTATGAAAGATTTGGAAGATACAATATATTCTTGGTACACAGATTTACAGAGATATGTTGAAAATATTAAATGGATCAAGATAATTTGTTAGCCCTCTAGCTTAGCCCACATGTCAGCCCATTTCTAGTACATTCGGTTGGATTATAAATTGCCTCATTTGGCTTTGTTTATGATCATGGGAAACAATTCCCTCTAGACAATAATTATAATAATACTTCATCTTTATTTACAATTTACATGTTTTTATGGTATCAGAGCATTAAATATATCTATCTTTAATTCCACTTGATTCTTTATCCTTTCAACTCCAAAGACTCTTCTTTTTCCTCTAGCCTCACCGTCTTCTTTTTCCATCCATATTCTTCTGTAAACTCTCGGCTCACTTCTCATCACCAAAGTTTCTCAGACTATGGCAGGAGATAATCCACCACAAATAACCAATGACAAACCCTTTGGGGTGACTAACATCAAGACCCATGTTCCTGTAATGTTGGACTTAAAAAAGTTAAATTATGGGAAATGGAGTGAGCTGTTTAAGGCTCATTGCAAAAGCTTTGATGTCCTTCATATCATTGATGGATCCTCCTCTAGTACCAGTGCAACTGCTGCCAACTGGGAGAAACTTGATGCACTCGTTAAGGTTTGGTTGTATGGTTCCATCTCGGAATCGCTGGTTGAAAGGGTCTTGAAACCCGACAACACCGCAAAAGACGTGTGGGATGCCCTTAAATAAGTATTTCATGACAACAAAAGATCTCGAATCATGGAACTTCACAACGATTTGAGAAGCTTGGAACTTGGTGATCGTACAATCGAAGAATATTTTAGAAGAATTAAAGCCATTGCTGATCTTATGAACAACCTTGGTTCGACCATAACTGAAGAGGATCTTGTTTCATACGCCATCTCTGGCCTTGGTGACAAATATGATCAGGTTGCGGGTATTATTTGACACCGTGATCCATTTTCTGATCTCGAAACTGTTCACTCTATGCTTCTTGTTGAAGAAACTCGTCTTAATCGAAAAACACGTAACCACAACTCCCAAGACTACAATGCATAGTCTCCTACAATTCTGATGGCTAGCTTTAGCCCAGGCTCTCGTAACCGCAATCATAAAAGTCCTCAAATTTGTCATAACTTTCAAAGAGGTAATTGTCGCTTTGCTGAAAAATGTAAGTTTATTCATAATAAGAATGATGTTGCATGGAATGGTGATGCAAAACAAACACATCAGTGGCAACGTCCTTTGTCCACCCCCACAAGCCCAATCTGGACAGACACAATTTTTGAATGGATATCGTCAGCCTAATTGGGGCAATATTAGTGGGTTTCATGGTCCAACTGGTTCTGGTCAGGCCCAGTTCTCGGCCCAACTAAAAAACAGCCCAGTTTCAGCCCAACAGGTTTTTTACAATCCAAATGCTCAGCTTTCAGGACCACATGGACACTTTTCGGGTCAGCAAGCATTTTTGGCAGGCCCCGTTTCTACCCAACAAGATTCTGGTGGGCTACTTCCAGCCGAACAATATTTTGGTCAGGCTCCATTATTGGCCCAACAGCCCATTCATGGTGTTTCAGGAAATGGTATTCTTGGTGCACCTCCAGTTTCTTTTCCTCAGCAAGGGCCTTATGGTTATTTAGGAAGTCAAGAAACAATCCTACTGCAAGCTTTTAGCACTATGACGTTGCGAGATCATGGAGATACATAGTGGAACATGGACACCGGGGCTACCACACATCTCAATCGTAGTGCAGGTAACCTTACTACCGTTTTTAATAAAAGTATTTATCCATCTGTCTTGGTTGGTGATGGGGCATCCATACCTGTAACCAACTCGGGCCATTATTGCTATCTTTGCATCGCCCACTACATCTTCACAATGTTCTTGTCACACCAAATATTATTAAAAACCTCATATCCGTTCGCAAATTTACCCGAGATAATAAATGTACTATAGAATTTGATGAATTTGGTTTTTCTATGAAGGATTACATGACCCAGCTCATCCTTCTTCGATGTGATAGCAAAGGAGATTTATACCCAGTTACTAAGCCTACCTTCCCCAAAGCTCTCTTCACTACTAGTCGAACCACATGGCATCAACGTCTCGGTCATCCGGGAGATGATGTCCTAAGAAGTCTTGTTTCTCGTAATTTTATTTCATGTAATAAAACGAAGTCTCCCGTGTTGTGTCATGCATGTCAGCTTGGCAAACACGTGCGACTTCCCTTTTCTCATTCGAAAATGATTGTCGAGTCTGTGTTTGACATTGTCCACTCGGATTAATGGACATCTCCAATTCCGAGTGTGAGTGGGTTTAAATATTATGTTATCTTTCTTGATCATTTTTCGCATTACTTATGGGTTTATCCATTGCGTAACAAATCAAATGTTTTTGATAGATTTTTACACTTTCGTGCATATGTTAAAACTCAGTTTAATTGTGAAATTAAAGCCTTTCAGTGTGACCATTGGGGGGGGGGGGGGGGGGGGGGGGGGGGGAATTTGATAATTCCCGACTACATAGCCTTTTTGATAAAAATGGGATCCAAATTCGTTACTCTTGCCCCAAAACTTCCCAACAAAACGGAAAATCTGAACGCATGCTTCAAACAATAAATAACCTTATCCGCACCCTTCTTTTTCAAGCTCACCTCCCACCACACTTTTGGGTCGAGGCCCTACACATGGCCGCCTATCTCCTTAATATTTTACCATCGACAACCATTAACAACTTCATACCCTTCACGAAACTATTTAACAAACCTCCCACATACTCCCGCTTACGCATTTTTGGGTGCTTATGCTACCCTCACCTCCACAGCCCACACAAGTTAGCTCCACGCTCAACACCGTGCATATTTCTCGGTTACCCCGCCAATCATCGCGGATATTGATGTCTTGATTTAGCCACCAACAAGATTATTCTCTCTCGACATGTCACATTTGATGAAACCGTATTCCCGTTCGGTTCGATGACACCTCATCATCCGCCATCTTACACTTTTCTTGACGATCACCATGAACCAAACCAAATTTCTCGGCAACTTCTCACCTCTACACCTCCTCAATCGAGTCCGACAATCTCATCCTCAACACAACAACACCCCGATACAGACCCTACAAACCTATCTACGGCTGCACCAACAAACCCTAACCCTTTGGAACCTTAAGCATCAATCGTACCTCCACCTACGACCTCTGCTCAACCCACAACAATAACACATCCTAATCCAAGTCAACACTCCACTCGCCCCATGGGTCACTCGTGCTCGTGCCGACATTACTAAACCCGTTGATCGTTTGAACTTACATGTCACCATCACTTCCCCCATTCCGAAATCTCCAACTCTTGCCCTTAAAGACCAGAATTGGCACAATGCTATGATTGATGAATATAATGCTTTGATTAAAAATGGTACGTGGGTTCTTGTACCCCGGCCAGCTAATGCTAACATTGTTCGTTCCATGTGGCTTTTCAAGCATAAATTTCTTGCAGATGGGTCATTGAGTAGGTACAAGGCACGCTTAGTTGCAAATGGGCGTAACCAGCAGATTGGGATTGATTGTCACGAGACCTTCAGCCCGGTAGTTAAGCCGGCAACCATCCGCACTGTTCTGAGTCTTGCAATCTCAAGACATTGGCCGGTTCATCAACTGGATGTTAAAAATGCCTTTCTTCATGGTCATCTCTCTGAAACTGTGTACATGCACCAACCACCTGGGTTCACAGACCCTCGGTGATGTCGCTAATGAAAGCGCGTCTTGTTTTATAATTTATAAATAGAAATACCTAATAAATACTTTCAAGCAACCAGGCAAGAATACCCGATCAATTGTAAATATAGATTTGGTAAGTCAAGTTCGAACACAGGGAAAAAGGTGGAATATTTAAAATAGAAATTAACAATTAACTAGAAAACAGTAAATATGGGGGCGTTTTAGTTCCGTACGAACAATTCAGAAAACACTTAATTAACATAAACCACCATAAATAAAACTTTAAATTAAAATAATAAATAAATAATAACAAGAAATCCTAATTGGAAGGAATAAGTAATTGTATAGTTAATGTCACTTAGATTCATATTTCCTGATTGATTACGTATTGATTATCTAATTGTGATTCTTTTAGATCAACTTAATACCAAATTCTTCAATGAATACTAAGTCGAATATGAACTAGCCAACGTTTCGGGTCCAACTAATTCCTATAATCTAGGTTCCAACATGAAACACTGGTTCCAATGTCACAAGATGATCAGTCAATTGTGTGCCTTTCCCTAAATTATGCATTAAACATTCACTACGCGTTATAATCAACTCTATTGGTATGACTCAACAATACCCAATAATTAACTTATTGTCTTGCTCATCTTAAAGTAGATTATTATTGTTTACTCGACCTATCAGACTCAACGTATTTAGTGATAATTCAAAACCCTAAAGTTATGACCATCAATAGTTAATAACATTAAAGGAACTCAATCTCATCAACACTATTAACCACGTGAAGCAAAAATAATAACTAGTTACCAATAAACAAGTGTCCACGAGTAATATAACCGTTTTCAATCAAATAACTTATTCAATACGCAATTATAATCGTTCAATAATCATAATCTAGTTTAAATCAACTACACAATCACATTAAAATTCAATTCATCATCAAAACAGAAATATTCAGATTCATTACTTCAAATTCTTCAATGAAAATAAAGAACGAAATATACCGAATCGATTAACGATGAACTACGAAAGATTAGAGCGAATTATCCTCAACCTTAGCTTCCGTACCTCCAAACTAACCCTAAAATACGAATTATAAACCCTAAAAGTCGTCTGGAACCGAAATAAATCGAAAACCTTTGCAAAACTCTCGAAATAAGGTTTAAAACGCGTTTTTATACTTCCTGGAATTTTGATCCATACGGCGTATGGATTTCCATACGGCGTATGGATTGATTTTAAGCCCAGCCCAAGTCCGCGTAACCTGGGCCTCCACTGCTGCAATACATGCGGCGTATGGATTCCATACGGCGTATGGATGCTTTTTCCAGCCGATTTCTTGACTTTTCTTCTTTTATTCTTTTCTTCGACTTCGACTTCTCATTATTCTTCAAATATGCATCATTTAGCTTGATTATTGATTGTTTTCTGTTCCTTTTTCATAAACGCTCCATTTCCACATCTATTTGCAAATATGAACGAAATCAATATCTATTCTAAACAAAATGCAATAAAAACATTCAATATAGTAAAATACTACTGAAATATAGTACTTTTGAGCGTTTATCAAACATCCCCCACTTGAATCCTACTTGTCCTCAAGTAGACTATCGACTCAAAAATCAAATTCTTAGGAAAACAATCATCTATATTAATCTAAATAACTGAAATAGGAATTACACAACATCACCCATCTTCAACTCAAATGTTTAAATTTAAAAATCTGATAATTCTAAAAACAATTATTAAAAAACTATGAGATTTACAAAAATTGATTTACACATAGAGTTATTCTTCTTAGACATCAAATAGTTCACAATTGTAACACCCCCAAATTTAGTGATTTGCGGAAGCATACTTGGGTGTTACTAATCAATATACAAAGCACAAGATATACAGCAAACGACCTCTAAATGAGACGTTTTGTAAAATAATTACATTTCATAATTTAAATCGTTTGAAAACATATAGTTTTCTTTACAAAAATATGTAAGCATAGAGTCCGCGTATGTGGCGGGAGATTCTATTACATAACCATAGTTACAAAAGATAATGCCAAAGAATCTCCGTTAAATGCAGTTTGGAAATCATGCGACTCTAGCTAGTAATCCTGGAGTGATCCTACTCTGTAAGTGTACCTGAGAATACATGCTAAAAAGGGTCAACCAAAAGGTTGGTGAATCTCACAGGTTTATCAGTAAGTAATCAGTTTGAACACAAGATTTCATCAGTAGTGCCCGTAGGCGTATATCAAGTAATTGCAAATCTTGCAAAAGTAAAGTAATCAAGTTATACCGTTGCCATGAGGCTCATAATCGAAGCTTAACCCGTAAATAATCAGTTGCTCCCGTGACATGCTCGAAATTGAGCAAGCATAAGTAACGAAATAATAGTCACCCGTTTATACGTGTAAATCGGTACGTGGTAGCGCTACTACCCCGGGCAGGGAGGGTCATTTCCCTAATGGATCCATTAACTACTGTTCGCGCTTAAGTACATAACTAACGATATATGATGGAGAGACTTCAGTAAATAGTAAATAACTCATGCAATTCCGTTTGGTATAGTAAACAGTTTAGTACTTGTGTTCAAGAAAAAAAAGTAGCATGTATCTCCCCCAATAAGATAAAACAGTAAAAGTGGGGCCGTAAGACTCACCTGAGTCTTTGCAAGTGCGTTTATATCAATAAACGAGTAAGTAGTATCAACAGTTGGTTCTCCGAACCCGTAACCTCCAAATGCCTAAACACGTAATGTCAAGTAAGTAGAGGTCTCGCAAGATCATCTAGGCTAGTTGTTCACACAACCCAATGTGTCCGAATGTTGGTTTGTTATCGTTTGTATAAAAATGTACGACCCGTTGGTGACGAGTTTGGAATAATAAACTTTAAGTATTATTATCAAATTATTGATGTTTTGCACTTACAAAAGTGTCCCAAAGTGTTTTATAAGTCGTATCGTATAAGGATTTGAGGTTGTAAAAGTTCGACACTTAGGGAAAATGTGAGTTTTCAAGGTTCTGGTTTGTGCGACGTAGCATGCGACGTAGCATGCGACGTAAGGTGCGACGTAGGCAGGTACGTCGCATGATGCGACCTTCGCAAATCAATGCGACGTAGGGGGCGACGTCGCTAATGCGACGTTGGTTCGGTTTGCGACGTTAAAGTCTACGTCGCTACGTGCGACGTCCGCAAGTTAATGCGACGTAATAGGCTACGTCGCTAGTGCGAAGTTGGGATTTTTGTGCGACGTACGCCGCGACGTCGCAGAGGCCCCCGGCCAGGTGCGACGTAGCGGTCTGATGGCCGGAATTTTTGTCGAAAACGAGTTTTTCGGTTTCCATTCGGTCCAAAACTTTTACCCAACCCATATTTGGACATTTTAAGCATGTATAAACTATAAAAACGTAAAAATGAGTAAAAACGGAGAGTTTCGGGTTTTGTCGGAAACTTACGAAATGCCGAAATGAAAATCCGGAAAGATAGGAATGTAGATCGTGATGTCGTGGTCACTTTCCTCCAAACGAGTGGTATGATTCGGCGGGGTTTGATGGTGTTATTTTGCGATTTTTGGTGATGAATGTGGTTTGGTGATTGAGAGTAAAAGAAAGAGAGAGAGAGAAAATAGAAAATGGAAATGAAAGAGAAGGTGGGGAAATGGGAGGTTATCCTCCCATTTTCCGGTCCCCGCACCCCGTGCGGTGTTCGTTTGCTCCGTCGTTTAATCGTAAATAGTTATTTTAAATATTAAATGTACGCTTTAAAATACAAATTATTACGTGAGATTTTATTTAAATATTTTACAATTTAATTTATATTTGAGTTATAATTGTACGTTAATTTATTTAGTTGCGCTTTTTAACATTTTAAATTGTGTAACTTTTTGATTGTACGATACAAATGAATACGAAATGTCATTATAATAATATTTTTGACATAACAATGTTATTTACTACAATTGGTCACCAACGTCCGTATTAAACTGAATTGAAATACATTCGATTTAGATTGCGTACGATTTAACCAAATCGCATTATCGTATATATATTCAATAATATATATAATTCGATACATAAATTAGCCTAACACAGAACTAATTACATGTATTAACAAAGAATTAGGTACTAATTCTAGTCCTAATTTGCCGGTTGTTACATTCTCCCCCTGTTAAAAGAATTTCGTCCCGAAATTTAAGTCGAAGTCGCGTTAGGGGCAGAATCGGTGAATAAGTGGGGATACTTGAGTCGTATTTGGTCTTCCCGTTCCCAAGTGAATTCCGGACCGCGCCGCGAATTCCACCTGACTTTGACGATTGGAATACGACTTTGTTTCAGTTGTTTGACCTCACGGTCCATAATTTCGACAGGTTCCTCAACGAAATGAAGTTTGTCATCAATGCGGATCTCGTCAAGGGGTATAATAAGTGTCTCGTCGGACAGACATTTCTTTAAGTTAGAAATGTGAAAGGTGGGGTGCACGCTGCTGAGCTCAGAGGGCAGCTGTAATCGATATGCCACTGGACCTATTTTCTCGAGGATTTCAAAAGGTCCAATGTACCTGGGGTTTAATTTTCCGCGTTTGCCGAATCGGATTACGCCTTTCCAAGGCGATACCTTTAAGAGTACACGATCCCCAACTTGGAACTCGAGTGGCTTGCGTCTCACGTCAGCATAACTTTTCTGACGATCACGCGCGACTTTGAGTCGGTTTTGGATTTCAACGATTTTCTCTGTGGTTTCATGTATGAGTTCAGGACCAGTGAGTTGACTATCTCCCACTTCAGTCCAACAGATCGGTGATCGGCACTTACGACCGTACAGTGCCTCAAAAGGTGCAGCCTTTATGCTGGCGTGATAGCTGTTGTTGTACGAGAACTCGCACAACGGTAGATGTCTTTCCCAATTTGTACCGGAATCAACTACGCAAGCTCGTAGCATGTCTTCCAGTGTCTGAATAGTTCGTTCGCTCTGGCCATCGGTCTGAGGATGGTACGCGGTGCTCATATCGAGACGGGTACCCAGCGATTTTTGGAGTGATTGCCAGAAGCGAGATGTGAATCGAGCATCCCTGTCAGAGATAATCGAGATAGGGACACCATGTTGGCAAACGATTTCTTTGATGTAAATTTGTGTAAGGCGTTCCATTTTGTCGGTTTCTCTGATTGCCAAGAAATGAGCCGATTTGGTGAGACGATCGACGATCACCCAAATGGTATCGCAACCGCTCGCCGATTTAGGTAGTTTGGTTATGAAATCCATGGTAATTTGCTCCCATTTCCATTGAGGAATTACAGGTTGTTGGAGCAGTCCGGAAGGTCTTTGGTGCTCGGCCTTGACCTTGGAACAAGTTAAGCATTTACTGACGTACAAAGCAATGTCAGCTTTCATATTCGGCCACCAGTAAAACTCCTTGATGCCGTGATACATTTTGTCGGATCCCGGGTGGATAGAATATTTGGACTTGTGAGCTTCATCCATCACCAAGTCCCGAAGGTTCCCGAAATTAGGTAACCAGATTCGGTTAGAGAAATACTTAACTCCGTTGGGTCTGATCTCGAATTGTCTGTCCATGCCTCGCAAGGCCTCGTTCTTGAAGTTATCGGGTTTCAGGGCTTCGAGTTGGGCAAGGTGTATTTGGGTGGTGAGGTCGTTATGAATGGTAATACTGAGTGCCCGGACTCGGAGTGGTTTTGTTCGTTCCTTACGACTGAGAGCATCAGCAACCACGTTTGCTTTGCCCGGATGATATTTGATCTCACAGTCGTAATCGGTGAGTAATTCAACCCATCTACGTTGTCTCATGTTAAGATCTTTCTGGTTGAAAATGTGTTGGAGACTTTTATGATCGGTAAGGATAGTGCACTTAGTGCCGTAGAGGTAATGTCTCCAGATTTTGAGAGCAAAAACGACAGCTCCAAGTTCGAGATCATGAGTGGTGTAGTTCTTTTCGTGAATTTTTAGCTGTCGTGAGGCATAAGCAATGACCTTGTCTCGTTGCATTAACACGCAACCGAGACCTTGGTGAGAAGCATCGCAGTATACCACGAAGTCATCGGTGCCTTCGGGTAGTGATAGAATTGGAGCACTGCAAAGCTTTTGTTTCAGAAGTTGGAACGCTGACTCTTGTTTCTCAGTCCAATCGAACCTTTTGTCCTTCTGTGTCAGTACCGTGAGTGGCTGAGCTATTTTAGAGAAATTTTCGATAAATCGCCGATAGTACCCAGCAAGACCCAAGAATTGTCGTACTTCAGTTGCAGAGGTGGGTGCTTGCCAGTCTTTGATAGCCTCGATTTTTGATGGGTCCACGTGAATTCCCTGACTGTCGATCACGTGACCAAGAAATTGAACGGTTTGGATCCAGAACTCACACTTAGAGAATTTAGCATAAAGCTCCTCGTGTCTAAGTAGTTCAAGGATGGTTCTGAGGTGTTGCGCATGTTCTTGCTCGTTGCGCGAGTAAATGAGTATGTCATCGATAAAGACAATGACAAACTTATCGAGGTAAGGTTTGCACACCCGGTTCATGAGGTCCATGAATACAGCCGGTGCGTTGGTTAGACCAAAGGGCATCACTTGGAATTCGTAGTGCCCGTAACGAGTTCTGAAAGCAGTTTTTGGAATATCGGTGTCGCGAACTCGTAACTGATGATAACCTGATCGCAGGTCGATCTTTGAGTAGAAGCTTGAACCCTGAAGTTGGTCGAATAAATCATCAATGCGAGGGAGTGGATAACGGTTCTTAACGGTCAATTTGTTCAACTCTCGGTAGTCGATGCACATTCTGAATGACCCGTCCTTCTTTTTGACAAATAAGACCGGAGCTCCCCAAGGTGAAGAACTCGGTCTAATGAATCCTCGATCCAGAAGTTCCTGTAACTGAGAGGACAACTCCTGAAGTTCGGATGGGGCTAAACGGTATGGTGCGCGGGCCACCGGTGCGGCACCCGGCACGAGATCGATTGAGAACTCAACCTGTCTAGGCGGAGGTAGACCAGGTAGTTCTTCCGGAAAGACTTCGGGAAAGTCTCTAACAATCGGCACATCCTCAAGTCGCTTCTCCTCCGACTTCTTCTCGGTAATGTGTGCGAGTATGGCAGGGTAACCCTTTCTCAGAAATTTTCAGGTTTTTAAGCAGGAGATTATATTGAGTCCCGTCCCACCGGTCTCCCCCTGTATGATCAATGTTCCACCAACGGCGAGTGGAATACGGACAATTTTATCGTGACAAACGATTTCAGCTCGATGTTTGGACAACCAGTCCATTCCAATAATGACGTCGAAACTGCCGATTTCAATGGGTATAAGATCGATCGAAAAGGTTTCGTCAGCTAGGTTTAAAGTGCAATTAGGTATCACACTGGTGGTTTCTACAAGTTTTCCATTGGCTAGCTCTACAGTGTACTTAACATCTAAGGCAACAGGAGTGATGTCAAGTAATGGGCAAAAATCATCGGAGATAAAGCTTCTATCAGCACCAGTATCAAATAGAACAGAAGCAGTTAAGTTGTTGAGGAGGAACATACCCGAGACCACATTCGGGTCTTGGCGGGCGTCCCCAGATTTGATGATGAAAGCTCTGCTGCGGGTATTGTTGTTGTTGTTGCGGTTGTTATTGTTGTTCTTCAGTTTTGGGCACGAGTCCCTGAAATGCCCAGGTTTCCCACACTCAAAGCATACTTTGGGTGGTCTGGTGTTGTTGTTGGAGTTGTTGTTGGTGGGTGAGCGGCAGTCTTTGGTGAGGTGGCCGTACCTCTTGCAGTTGTTGCAAAAGGGACCACAGGAACCCTCATGGTGACGGCTGCACTTGGGACAATATGGTTTGCTCCCAGTGTAACCCCGGATGATGTCAGTGGTGGTGTTGTAAGCTTTGATGGTGTCGGGTTTCTTGTTTTGTTGGTTGGAGTGGTTGTTGTGGTAGTCAGACCACTTGCGTTTGTTGTTTTGGGAGGATGAAGTGGGTGGTTCAGAATCTTGGCTCATAGACATCAGGTCTTGGGCCAATGAGATTGCACCGTCAATGGTGGTTGGTTTGGAAGAGATGACGTGTCCCCGAACGAAATCAGGGAGACCAAGGGCGTACTTCCTGATTTTATCAGGTTCAGTGCTTACCATAGCTGGGCGGAGAGCAGCTAGTTGTTGAAACCTGGTGGTATAACCATCGATGTCACCACCCTGAACCTTTAAGTTCCAGAACTCCTCATCCAGCTTTTGGAGTTTGGCGATAGAGCAGTACTTGGCAGTGAGTTTGGCTTTCAATTCCTCCCAAGTGATTTGGTAGGCAATGTCAGCACCCACTGATTGGGTATATGAATTCCACCAAGAGTGGGCATCATCTTCAAGAGAGCAGGTGGCGAAGTTTACTTTGTCGTTCTCCGCGCATTTGCTGACACGGAAAACAGTTTCCATTTTCTCGAACCATCTGATTAGTCCGATGGCTCCTTCAGAACCCTTGAAACTCGAGGGTTTGCAGCTTTGAAAGTCCTTGTAAGAACAAGGTTTGGTGGTAGAGGTTCCAGCGGTATCGCTGTTTCTTGTGGAGTTTGGTGGGGTATTCCGAGCTAAGGCTTCAGTAACAGCCTGGGTTATGAGTGACGTAATCTGAGCATCAGTGTAAGGTCTGGTCTTTGGCGGCATGATTCTTCAATAAGAGAAATGAAGATACATGAGATTTTGCAAGAAAGTTGTATTTATCTCAGATGTACATGTATAAAAGCAGTAATACATAACATCAACAGGAATAATGGCAATTAATATGAGTCGAAAACAGCAAGAATACTTGATAGATGATACGAGTTCAAAGGTTACATCCTACAGATGTATTACAAAAGATGTCGGGAATTGTTACATCCGACCGAATTATAGAATAGCGCGTAGATAGTTACTAGATTACAGGGTAGATTACAAGACAAAGACTACACTAGTCTTAACGTAGATTAATTTGTTCCATCATCGTGACAAGACGGTCCACAGTGTTTGCAAGCCTGCTAGCTTGTCGGGCGTTGTCTTCTGCTAGTGCAAGTCGTTGTGTTAGTCCACGCGCATATTCTTCTGCCTCAAGTGAGCGTTGCACACATTCATCCATCCTTTGTTGCAGAAGGGCATTTTCCACCCTTATTTCTATTATTTGATTACGAAGGATATCCATGTTGTTGTTAGTGGTTTCAAGATCGTCGGAGACTTGTTCTATGCGTTCGAGGGATGTGAGTCTCCAGTTTTCGTTTGTTTCCTGCAACACGACATCCATGGTGCGAAGTCGTTGCTCGTGTTAGTTCACCCTAGCGGCTAAGGCCGGCAAGGTGGAGTGAGTGTGGTACGGGCCAGCTCGAGGCAATCTGGAGTTCCTCCTTGCTACCCTTGGGTTCTGCGACCCGGATTGAGAACGAGATGAATTTGATGGAATGTTTGCCATTTCTGAGACAAAGCGTTAGTAAGATTGAGGCCTATATTCATATAGCTCCTATATAATACAGCCTATTGAGTGTCTAGCATAAACATGTTTAAGTCTCGGTTCTCTCGAGGTCAGAGTCTTCTATTGTACCCTGTTCAGCCATAACTACTTTCAGGTCTTACATCATCTATGCTTAATTGTACATAGTTGATCAGGCTATGTTAAATTAAACTCGTATGCTGTAATCACTGAACCAGTCATACTTAATAAGGAATACGGCCTAATGGTCATAGTCTAGGCTCACTAAATGCAACCTAGTTCACTATAACCTTAGGCTCTGATACCAATCTGTAACACCCCCAAATTTAGTGATTTGCGGAAGCATACTTGGGTGTTACTAATCAATATACAAAGCACAAGATATACAGCAAACGACCTCTAAATGAGACGTTTTGTAAAATAATTACATTTCATAATTTAAATCGTTTGAAAACATATAGTTTTCTTTACAAAAATATGTAAGCATAGAGTCCGCGTATGTGGCGGGAGATTCTATTACATAACCATAGTTACAAAAGATAATGCCAAAGAATCTCCGTTAAATGCAGTTTGGAAATCATGCGACTCTAGCTAGTAATCCTGGAGTGATCCTACTCCGTAAGTGTACCTGAGAATACATGCTAAAAAGGGTCAACCAAAAGGTTGGTGAATCTCACAGGTTTATCAGTAAGTAATCAGTTTGAACACAAGATTTCATCAGTAGTGCCCGTAGGCGTATATCAAGTAATTGCAAATCTTGCAAAAGTAAAGTAATCAAGTTATACCGTTGCCATGAGGCTCATAATCGAAGCTTAACCCGTAAATAATCAGTTGCTCCCGTGACATGCTCGAAATTGAGCAAGCATAAGTAACGAAATAATAGTCACCCGTTTATACGTGTAAATCGGTACGTGGTAGCGCTACTACCCCGGGCAGGGAGGGTCATTTCCCTAATGGATCCATTAACTACTGTTCGCGCTTAAGTACATAACTAACGATATATGATGGAGAGACTTCAGTAAATAGTAAATAACTCATGCAATTCCGTTTGGTATAGTAAACAGTTTAGTACTTGTGTTCAAGAAAAAAAAGTAGCATGTATCTCCCCCAATAAGATAAAACAGTAAAAGTGGGGCCGTAAGACTCACCTGAGTCTTTGCAAGTGCGTTTATATCAATAAACGAGTAAGTAGTATCAACAGTTGGTTCTCCGAACCCGTAACCTCCAAATGCCTAAACACGTAATGTCAAGTAAGTAGAGGTCTCGCAAGATCATCTAGGCTAGTTGTTCACACAACCCAATGTGTCCGAATGTTGGTTTGTTATCGTTTGTATAAAAATGTACGACCCGTTGGTGACGAGTTTGGAATAATAAACTTTAAGTATTATTATCAAATTATTGATGTTTTGCACTTACAAAAGTGTCCCAAAGTGTTTTATAAGTCGTATCGTATAAGGATTTGAGGTTGTAAAAGTTCGACACTTAGGGAAAATGTGAGTTTTCAAGGTTCTGGTTTGTGCGACGTAGCATGCGACGTAGCATGCGACGTAAGGTGCGACGTAGGCAGGTACGTCGCATGATGCGACCTTCGCAAATCAATGCGACGTAGGGGGCGACGTCGCTAATGCGACGTTGGTTCGGTTTGCGACGTTAAAGTCTACGTCGCTACGTGCGACGTCCGCAAGTTAATGCGACGTAATAGGCTACGTCGCTAGTGCGACGTTGGGATTTTTGTGCGACGTACGCCGCGACGTCGCAGAGGCCCCCGGCCAGGTGCGACGTAGCGGTCTGATGGCCGGAATTTTTGTCGAAAACGAGTTTTTCGGTTTCCATTCGGTCCAAAACTTTTACCCAACCCATATTTGGACATTTTAAGCATGTATAAACTATAAAAACGTAAAAATGAGTAAAAACGGAGAGTTTCGGGTTTTGTCGGAAACTTACGAAATGCCGAAATGAAAATCCGGAAAGATAGGAATGTAGATCGTGATGTCGTGGTCACTTTCCTCCAAACGAGTGGTATGATTCGGCGGGGTTTGATGGTGTTATTTTGCGATTTTTGGTGATGAATGTGGTTTGGTGATTGAGAGTAAAAGAAAGAGAGAGAGAGAAAATAGAAAATGGAAATGAAAGAGAAGGTGGGGAAATGGGAGGTTATCCTCCCATTTTCCGGTCCCCGCACCCCGTGCGGTGTTCGTTTGCTCCGTCGTTTAATCGTAAATAGTTATTTTAAATATTAAATGTACGCTTTAAAATACAAATTATTACGTGAGATTTTATTTAAATATTTTACAATTTAATTTATATTTGAGTTATAATTGTACGTTAATTTATTTAGTTGCGCTTTTTAACATTTTAAATTGTGTAACTTTTTGATTGTACGATACAAATGAATACGAAATGTCATTATAATAATATTTTTGACATAACAATGTTATTTACTACAATTGGTCACCAACGTCCGTATTAAACTGAATTGAAATACATTCGATTTAGATTGCGTACGATTTAACCAAATCGCATTATCGTATATATATTCAATAATATATATAATTCGATACATAAATTAGCCTAACACAGAACTAATTACATGTATTAACAAAGAATTAGGTACTAATTCTAGTCCTAATTTGCCGGTTGTTACAACAATGATTACTGATATTGTTATCCACTTAAACAATCTATAATTGAATACTCGAGCTCAACTTATTATTATTCGTGTAAATATTCCCTTAGATTCCCCAAAACTATATACCTTCATACTCATAATATGCCAATATTACATATCTTTGAAATTTAATCAAAACAATCATTTTTCAAATCAAGACAGAGGTGACAGGTCTGTGCCTCAACACAACAAAGCAACATAACTTGATTTTGGTTTAGCAATAATGTTTTTAGTCAAACCATTGGTGACAGGTCTGTACCTCAGTACAACAAAGCGACTTAATTTGACCACATTTTAAAATCATGAGTTAAACTCTTTTGCTCTTTTTCATTAGATATACTGACGGAGACCAGGTATGTACTTTCGTACAACAAAGGAAACAACACCCAGTATATCCCCAAATGATTATTAATTAAATTCCCAAAAATATGGCATATCACACATTACTGATACGAAAATTAAGACATACATCATACATAGCTAAAGTTCATCTAAAAGTAACATTTACTCCTTAATTATCATTTCTTACTAGCTCAAACATTCTCATATAAATAGCCTATCAATACATCTTATAATGAAGCTAAATAACATCTTTAATAGCTTTAATATTTAATTAAAAGTGTAGAAAATTTTAAATTCAACCTACAAAGTTACAAAATAATTATCTCTAGAAAACAAGAAATTTAAATGCAAAAATTTGGTTGAAAAATGGGTAACTCATAACCTCCTAGTTACTTACCTTAATAAGATAACTATTAACCAAATTACAAAATCATTTACTTATTATCAGAACAATTATGTGGAAATTTCACTTCTTTTCTCTCTCATCCCCCACTTAAAGATGTACAATGCCCTCATTGTACAAATAATGACATGCTTAAAAATGGGAAAAAGAGAAAAGAACTTAGAACAGAAAAACTCCCCTGGAATAGTGTGCAGTTTAATGACAAGGATGATACGAATTTCCCACATCCTCGCGATTCAATTATTCGTTGCGCTGAACTTACTGCCAGCATGACACGTACTCACAACACAATTCTGAGGGTACAATCAACAAACATAATAAAACAATACCAAATAAAAACATCCTAATTAAAAACAACCAAACCTAAAACTACCAATCCAACATAATTAATCAAACCTACAAATAAAAACAGTCATAATAATGATAATAAAACAATAATAATAATAGTGTCTGGAATCATAAACCAATTAGGATGAACATCATCCTAGTCACTGTCATCATCCTGGCGGTACCGGTACTGGTGAGAAGGCGCTCCATACTCTGACTGCGATGGTGGTGGTGGTCGTGGCATGAACTCTGGTGGCATCTGGTACTGGAATGGTTGATATGTAGGTCCAGAAGGAAACTGACCAAACAGTTGCTCAAACAAGCCATCCTGGTAGTCCAAGGGTGCACTGGTCTGATGGAAATGCTGTCTCTGCATCAGATCTATCTGATCAAACCTCTGAGTCTGCTGTAACTGCATCTGGTGCATCTGCTGAGACAACTGATCAAACTCAGTAGCATACCCTCTGTTACGGCCTCGTGCCGTACCTCGACCTCTATCACTGCCACTCGTGTCTCCTCTGGCTCTAGCCTGCCTCGACTGCAAAGTCTGTCCCACCGGAGTAATCGGAACCCAGTAATACATCTCTGCAGGACCACCATACGTGGTGCATGGCTCAATGAGAGCAAACGCCTCCAACCGGTGTGCAGTCAGCCAACCCATACTAGGCTGAACAATCGTACATGAGCCCATCTCATCCTGAGTAGCCAAACCAAAATATCTCACCAATCGAGTAACAAAGTGACCTCCGCACAAACTACTACCATCTCTAGTACTAGTAGCTCTCTTCGACATCCACTTAGCCAACCTCCAAGGTACATTCACTAACCTCTTCCTGATAATCGAACTCAAATAAAACAAGTCAGGCCTCGAAACTTTCTCAGGTCCCTCCTTGCGACCCACAATGGCGTAAGTCAACAATCTGTGAATGAGTCGATGACGAGGATCTCGAATACGCGTGTAAGAAGGTGTCGAACTACCATAAGCACCCTGGGCAATAAACTGCCACTCCTGCTCAATCTCCAAATCCGTGAGCTTCTTCACAGCACCTGCAGAAATGTGGTCTAGAAAGTGATGATTATCCAGCTCATTGGGCTCATAAAGCCCCAAACCCAAAGCAAACTGAACCAAAGTCATCTGTCTGGGCTGTCCCCCTAGCTGGAAGAAAATGGAATACTCAGTCCATTGGGTCGACCTGGCATCAAACCTAAAAGTACTGTAAAACTCTACAACCAACTCTCTGTAGATATCCTCCTTGATACTGAATAACCGTGACCAAGCATAGGAAACAAATCCAATGTTTCCATCCTCTAATGTGTATGGAATAGCCAGTAAATTCCTAATGGCTTCAGCACCATTAGTAAATCCCTCTCTAGCAATCACATGCTCCAAAACATTCCAGTTAATAGCATCAAGCACCTCAATGGACTGGCCAATATTGGAAGCCAGTCGATCTCTAAACTGCATCCTAGCAGTCTCAGAATATGACCCATGAAAAGTGAGGTATCTTTGTGATCTAATCAACGGGTTTCCCAAAGTTTCACCTCCTCGTGCTCTCCTGTTAGACATGATAACTGCTAAACAAAACAATTGTTAATAATACTGAATAAGCAGTTAATTGCAAAAAGATCACTAAAAATTTCGGCAGCATTTCGGCTTAAAATTGAATAATCCACCATAAAGGTTCAGCCTAAAACTACCGCAACAATCAATTTCATTAACCTGAATTGCAATTTAAACAAATACTACTCAATATGCATACATGTATATACTTAATTAAATATACCTGACAATTGCCTAATCAAATGTATTATAATAACTTGGTACCATTTTGAATATACGAAATTGCACAATCACTAAACTTGAGTTTTAGCAATTAGCAAACATTCATATAAACTCAAAATGAATTATTGTAACACAATTAATCAAAATAACAATTTATCACATAACCGTAATCACAAACACTTGTGTACCAAACAAATATTTGCATTAATCATCATGTGGTCAAAAAATTAATAAGCACCAAATTAAAACATAGCATAATTGAGCACAACTCATTTTCTCATTTAATCATCACTAACGAATAATTCGAATAATACCAAATATGCAATACAATTGAAAAACGAACATGACATTGCAATGCATATAGCAATTAGAACATAAACCAATCAAAACATGCTAATAATCATACACAAATCCGAAATACCCAAAAATTTACAATAAACCCTAACTTCCAAACGAGCGATTTAACCAACGAAAATGAAAACGGGAAGTTATACCTTGTAGAGGAAAGTGCGTGTAACACGAATACGAAAAAATGGCGATGAATGCGTGGCCGGAAATTCCGTTTGGGGGTTGTGGGTGTGAAAGCCGTAGGTGGTGATGGAGAAAAGGGTTTTGGAATGAAAAATGGGAAAGAAGAAAGCTGCTGGCAGTTTTCTGCATTTTTGATCCATACGGCGTATGGATTCCATACGGCGTATGGATTAAAAAGGCCCAGGTCAACTCATTAAACCCAGTCAACGGCCCAGTCCAGCGGCCCAATCAATCCATACGGCGTATGGATTCCATACGGCGTATGGATTGAAAAATCAGAATTTTTCAAAAACTATTTTCAACCCAATTTTTAACCCAAATTCACCACTAACTTTATATAATTAAATCTCAAACCTGGATGATAATCACGACTTCAAAATCTTCACAATTCCACACTATGAAATAAATAACAATAATTAACAAACATTAAATGAAAAATATTCAAAATAATACTAATATTCAAAACACACATTCAAAAACAAAAATCCAAAACAAACAAAAGTCTAACGTAATCCAAAACAAACCAAAATGTTAGAAACAATCCAATAGCATAAGGAATATAAAAGGAATGAAACGCTGAAATTAGTTTAATGGATAGAGGACAAGGAAGCTCTTCATCATTTCAGTAACTACATTTTCAACCCCATTACCAAAAGTCGCAAAACTTTCTAAGTGTCCATTGGTAACATGTTGAAGATAGACCAAGTCCCAGCTGATTCCTTTTATCACCTTATTAATTACTCCCTCAGGTGCCAATACTAACTTATCACCTACCAGCTTGTACTCACGATCGGGATGATTCTTCTTAAACTCACTCATAAACTCTAAACAATCTGCCACTATCCCAGCATGCTTACTTAGAAACGGTTCTTTCCTTAAACTTCTTATTCTAGTTTCAATCCTTGCAATTACCTCATTCTGAACACAAGTCAGTTCTAATCCTGAATCTTTGAAGATTTCAACCAATTTAGTATATATTTCCACCATCCCATAATGGAAATGCTCCCTCATAGTTAGAACCTTATTGTTATCAACTAAAACATCCAAGTTCAGTACCACATAAGTAGCCAAATCAATATCACAATGAGGATGAATGAATTCCGGGTGAGGCCTTTCTTCCGCTTCCTTAGCAAAGCGATCCATTTTTGTCACCATTCCATGAAGATAGTAATGAATAGTACTCGTAACAATGAACCGATGAGGTGTAATATCCGTCAAATGGTCATCTGAATGTAGCAATCTAACCAACTCTCTTAAACCAAACCTAAATTCCTTGTCTGCTTCTGCCTTTGGATGACCAGTAGCTTCGTACAGAGCCCTAAGCATACGGCTAAGACACGCGGTCTGATTTGCCGAATAAGGAAATGCAGAATGCCGCAAAACCTCATAAATCTCCGTGTATCTTTTCTTCTGAGCTGTGTAGAATTTCTCTTCCTCCTTAATCCTAGTTTCTAGAGATTCCCCAAAAGTAGTAAGGGCAACATAGAATTGCCTATCAATCCCATACTGACTCTCAATCAAAGCTGCCTCTAACACATCATTTACCAAAACCTTCTGACTATCAGTGAAATCCACAGTGGACCTGCGAATAATCTCAGAACTGAAAGGAATATCCCCTCTAAACTCCTCAAGTGCTGATAGCAACCCCTGACACGATGAAGTAATAGGAACGGGAATACGGCCTAATTGGGTATAAGGAGGCACCCTCTCGGCGGAACTGGCATCCGAAGTAACAGACTGATCCCTCTTAACCATGTTATTATCATTTGCATCACTTTCAAAACTCCTCGCCATTGAACAAACCTAAATAAAAATAAATCTGGAAATACAAAACACCACTAACGAAAAACAAGTTAGTTCACACAAAATAAACAAAAATTAAATAACATGTACAATTTTAAATAAATGTAACTCCAACCGGCGGACGGATTTCCATCCGCCGGTTGAAACTAAAACCCCAAAAGTTTAACCAATTAAAGGATAATTAGTTTCAACCAATGAATTAATGAAAACAGTTTACAAAATTAATTAAACTTATTAAAACAACTTTACTGAAACTTAATTAACAAAAGTTACTTTTAAAACAGAAAGAATTAAAAATTATTAATTTCTATTTAAATAAACACAACCGCTTTCTCCCCGGCAGTGGCGCCAAAAACTTGATATCGCTAATGAAAGCGCGTCTTGTTTTGTAATTTATAAATAGAAATACCTAATAAATACTTTCAAGCAACCAGGCAAGAATACCCGATCAATTGTAAATATAGATTTGGTAAGTCAAGTTCGAACACAGGGAAAAAGGTGGAATATTTAAAATAGAAATTAACAATTAACTAGAAAACAGTAAATATGGGGGCGTTTTAGTTCCGTACGAACAATTCAGAAAACACTTAATTAACATAAACAACCATAAATAAAACTTTAAATTAAAATAATAAATAAATAATAACAAGAAATCCTAATTGGAAGGAATAAGTAATTGTATAGTTAATGTCACTTAGATTCATATTTCCTGATTGATTACGTATTGATTATCTAATTGTGATTCTTTTAGATCAACTTAATACCAAATTCTTCAATGAATACTAAGTCGAATATGAACTAGCCAACGTTTCGGGTCCAACTAATTCCTATAATCTAGGGTCCAACATGAAACACTGGTTCCAATGTCACAAGATGATCAGTCAATTGTGTGCCTTTCCCTAAATTATGCATTAAACGTTCACAACGCGTTATAATCAACTCTATTGGTATGACTCAACAATACCCAATAATTAACTTATTGTCTTGCTCATCTTAAAGTAGATTATTATTGTATACTCGACCTATCAGACTCAACGTATTTAGTGATAATTCAAAACCCTAAAGTTATGACCATCAATAGTTAATAACATTAAAGGAACTCAATCTCATCAACACTATTAACCACGTGAAGCAACAATAATAACTAGTTACCAATAAACAAGTGTCCACGAGTAATATAACCGTTTTCAATCAAATAACTTATTCAATACGCAATTATAATCGTTCAATAATCATAATCTAGTTTAAATCAACTACACAATCACATTAAAATTCAATTCATCATCAAAACAGAAATATTCAGATTCATTACTTCAAATTCTTCAATGAAAATAAAGAACGAAATATACCGAATCGATTAACGATGAACTACGAAAGATTAGAGCGAATTATCCTCAACCTTAGCTTCCGTACCTCCAAACTAACCCTAAAATACGAATTATAAACCCTAAAAGTCTTCTGGAACCGAAATAAATCGAAAACCCTTGCAAAACTCTCGAAATAAGGTTTAAAACGCGTTTTTATACTTCCTGGAATTTTGATCCATACGGCGTATGGATTTCCATACGGCGTATGGATTAATTTTAAGCCCAGCCCAAGTCCGCGTAACCTGGGCCTCCACTGCTGCAATCCATGCGGCGTATGGATTCCATACGGCGTATGGATGCTTTTTCCAGCCGATTTCTTGACTTTTCTTCTTTTGTTCTTTTCTTCGACTTCGACTTCTCATTATTCTTCAAATATGCATCATTTAGCTTGATTATTGATTGTTTTCTGTTCCTTTTTCATAAACGCTCCATTTCCACATCTATTTGCAAATATGAACGAAATCAATATCTATTCTAAACAAAATGCAATAAAAACATTCAATATTAGGGGTAAAATACTACTGAAATATAGTACTTTTGAGCGTTTATCACTCGGCATCCCAACCATGTTTGTTTACTCAAGAAATCTCTCTACGGTCTTAAACAAGCTCCTCGAGCATGGTTCCAACGCTTCGCAGCTTATGCTACTCGTGTTGTCTTTTCTCACAGCCGATGTGATTCGTAATTGTTCATTTATAGGCATGGCACCAACATTGCATACTTATTACTCTATGTTGATGACATTGTCCTCACTGCATTTTCCACAGCTCTTCTTCACCGGATCATTTTCTCTCTGCATCAAGAGTTTGCCATGACAGATCTCGGCCCCCTTAACTATTTTCTAGGAATATCGGTGCTTCGCAACAACAGTGGTATGTTCCTATCCCAGAAAAAGTATGCCACAAAAATTCTCGAGCGTGCACAGATGCTTACTTGCAATCCCTGCAAGACTCCGGTTGACACCGAAAGCAAACTTGGCCCTTATGGCCCTCCGGTCTCTGATGCCACTTTATACCGTAGTCTGGCCGGTGCCCTTCAGTATCTCACTTTTACTAGACCTGACATCACCTATGATGTTCAACAAATTTACTTGTTTATGCATGATCCTCGAGAGACACACTACTCAGCTCTTAAACGCATTCTTCGCTATGTTCGTGGCACTCTAGATCTTGGCCTTCAGTTATATGCCTCATCTACTGCGTCTCTAACTGCTTTCTCCGATGCTGATTGGGCAGGTTGCCCCGGCACTAGACGCTCTACTTTTGGCAATTGTGTCTTTCTCGGCGATAATTTATTATCATGGTCGTCAAAGCGGCAACACACCGTCTCTCTAACTAGTGCCGAGGCAGAATATAGGGATGTCGCTAATGCTGTCGCTGAGACTACGTGGCTTCACAATTTGTTACGGGAACTCCATGCTCCTATCTTCTCTGCCACTATTGTTTATTGTGACAATGTGAGTGCTGTATATATGTCATCCAACCCCGTTCAAATCGGATGATGTATGCGAATCTTGCTTATTGGGCAAGATGATTAAATCACCATTCACAGGTTCGTATGAAAAGAAGTGAATGATTATTGGACTTGGTACACACAGATGTATGTGGACCATTCTGATGTGCCACAAAAGATGGAAATCGCTACTATGTTACTGATGACTTCAGTAGACATGGATATGTTTATCTGATTAAACATAAGTCATATACTTTTAAAAAAGGGTATCAAGACGAAATAGAGAACCAAATGGGCAGAAAGATAAAGGTACTCCGATCCGATAGGGGAAGAGAAGACCTTAGTATCGAGTTTCGTGATCATCTTAGATACTGTGGAATAATTTTTCAGTTGACTCCTCCTAGAACACCATAGCTGAATGGAGTAGCTGAGAGGAGAAATAGAATCCTGTTAAACATATGATTCAATCTATGATGAGTCAGGCAACACTTCTAATAAGCTTATGGGGTTAGGCATTATAGACAGTCACACATATCTTAAATCTAGTACACCAAGAAAGTTTTAAAGATGACTTATGAGATGTAGAAGAGAAAAAGTTTTTCTCTTGGGCACATCCAGATCTGGGGTTGTGAAGTTATCATTGGACGAGATACTTAGCATATACTAGAAGCTAGATCTGAAAAGTATCTTTTCATCGGTTATCCACAGAAGTCGTTTAGATATTTGTTGCTCAAAAGGGAGTGTTTCTTGAGAGAGAAATAATATCTAAAGAGGACTGTGACACCCCCAAATTTAATGCTTTGCGGAAGCGAGTTTTGGGTGCCACTAATCAATAATCAAACCCAAAGTACAAGCAAACGACTCTAAATGAGACGTTGTGGAAGATGTTACATTAATACATAAGTTTTCAAAAGTAATACATTATTGATGAGTTCGCAACTTGTTTTGTTAGATTTTAAGTACATAATCATTATACAAAAGATAATGCAAGTAAAATCTTCATATGTGTAATTGCATGCGACTCGAGCTACTAAAGCATATCCTGTTGGGCCATCCGTACAGATCAACCCTACTGTTGCTGTGTACCTGAGAATGCATTACTAAAACAGGTCAACCAAAAGGTTGGTGAATCTCACAGGTTTATAGTAAGTAACAGTTTGAACACATTAGCTTGTAAAATCATTGAGTAAATATTGCACAGTCGCAATAGTTTCCGTATATATTGCCATGAGCACCATAGTCGAAGCTTAACAATCATTGATTTTGCCCTCGTGAATGCTAATCCAGAACATTCATATGTAACGAGTAAGAAACACCCATTTATACTGAATGTTCAGGGTAGTGCGTGCTACCCTGGGTGAGGATTGTCAGTCCTAATGGATCCATTTACTAGTACTCGCGCTTAAGACCATAACTGACGACTATGATTAAAGGGACTTCATTGGATTAAGTAATCTCATGCAATCGATATACCAGTAAATCAGTTTGAAATCAAGTAAGTAAATACATGTGTTCGAGTAAAACAAGTAATGAATCTCCCCCAAAGTAAAGCAGTAAAAAGGGGCCATGAGACTCACCTGTAGAGCGAGCAATCCTAATGCACGTACGTATTCCAACAGTAATCTCCTAACGTCCTAAACACGCAAGATTGTATGTTTGTAAGTGTACGCGTAGTAATTCGTTTGTTTAGTTGTTCATATAGTTGATTATGTTCAATGTATTCGACTTGTATTATATTTGAAGTTTCATAAAATACGCGGCCCTTTGGTGGTGGTTCGGGATCATATTTTGAAAATATAATAATGTTTGTTTTGTATAAACTCCTTTCGTACATTTGTATATCGTGTAGTTTATCATTGATTTGAAAACGTATAAAGTTAATTACTTAGTTTGTAAAAATGTACGACCCATTGTTCGGTTACAATTATATTTCAAAAATATAATTAAGTTTGTTTCGTGTAAAAATGTTTATTTAAACGTATATCGTATCCATATAAATGTTTGTATTCTTTTTATTAAATTTTGAAATTAAATAGCTGGTCTGGGCTAGGTACCCGCCGGGTAGGCGAGGTACCCGCCGGGTAATGATGCTGAGAAAGGAATCCGCCGGATTTAAATCAATACGCCGGATTCAATGGGTTTCGAGGGGAATCCGCCGGATTCACCCGAATCTGCCGGATTGGGCTCAAAGTTTGGGGAATACGCCGGATTCAATCCAATACGCCGGATTCAAGGATTTTCAAGGGGTGCCCGCCGGGTACTATGGGTACCCGCCGGGTATGGTTGGATTTTTAAAGAACGCGCCGGGTGATCAAGGGACGCGCCGGGTGGATCATAAATCTGGGCGGGAATCCGCCGGATTCCCTTGAATCCGACCGGATTCCGAGGTCTGGTCCAGGTTGTTTCGTCCGATCATCATATAAACCAATTTTAAACTCATATTTCCGCATACAATAACTACTAGAACACTAATATACGATGTATTAAGTATTTAAAACATGAAATTATAGAGTAACGATTAGTGTTCTTACAATGTATATTTTTGGACCCAAAATGATGGTGATGATGATGTTGATGAGCTAGATGATGATGATACTGATGATTGTTGTTGTTGTTGTGTTTGATGATCCGAAAATCCAAAAAGAATAGAGCCGAGAGAGAGTTTGAATGGATACTAATTGTGCGAGTGTGTGTTTGCATTATTGAGGTCAATTGATATAACTGGCCTCAATAATTGAGGTAGATAGGTAATTCCCGACCCGTGTTCGCGTACCCGATCGTTATATAGTGTAATATTTAAATATGGTAATATTCCAAATATTATTTCGTATATGTTTATAAACAAAGTATTTTATAAAAATACTTCCAATGAGATATAAAAATATATCTTAGTTTAACTCGAAATACACGGATAGTTTTCTATATCTAAAATGTATTTAAATAATTTTCAGAGTACGTAATTATTATTCTCAATAATAATACTTTGTTCAAAAAATGTTTTTCGCCAAATCTTAATTTGGGTTTCTACGTTCTACCAGATTTGTGTACGTGTGATTATTATATAATCGTTTCGGGTTATATAATACTTTGTAATTAAAGTTCAAATTAGGACGGTAATTTGGGTCATTTTTGACCGGGTGTCACATTCTCCCCTTGTTATGAGAATTTCGTCCCGAAATTTGTTCGTAGTATTTATCGTTGTATTCAAGTTATAGTTCGCGTGTTATCTACATAAGTCTGACAACACCTATCTAGAGTTGTCTATCTCCCCTTGTTGAACTAGTGCCCTTCCGGCTACTAAGGAATTCGAAATGAAGTTTCGAGATGTTTTGACTATTATGCCTACATGATCAGTCCAGTCGATCACTAGGGAGTAGCTACAATGTGTACTAGTAGCCTAAAGTAATTCAGTAAATCCTTGAGGGTTTTGTCGGTAGGACAAAGTTAATCATTCAGCCAATTGCTAGAGTACAACTACTTTTGCACTAGTAGTCCACCTTAGACTCTATCAATCTTATACAGAAACGAAGTGGTTTAGCACATTTCAGGTCTATGTGGGATGTTACCCAAAATACGGTTTTATGTGAGTCGTCACCCAAAAATTTATTTTACTCGGGACGTTACCCAGTATATAAAAGTCAACCGGTTTGTTTTCCGGTGTACAACATCGTAGGATATGTTATTCCTATACCTTTGTGCTAAAACTAGTTTCATATATAGAGACTATAGATCTAAATTGTTATTTTCCCCTAACTCTTTAGTGTACTTAGAATCTAGGGAAAACCTAACAACTATCAAGTAGCAAGTAAAGTTTATCAAGTAAGTAGTATGAAAGCAGATAGGTTGCTAGCGAGTTACCATAATCGCATCCCTATTCAGATTCTGGTATGTTTTGTTCCTATAACAGCAAGGAAGTCATTGTGTACTGTGTAATTTTGTTGTCCATTCAAAGTTTGAAATTTTGTATAAAGTTGTGTACAGTAAGCAAGTTTGCGCGGTGTTGAAGTCTTGAAATTTCTATAAAACATTTCATAAGAAATTTTGCGACATGTTTGTTAAAGCACATTTGCCAGAAAATTTTGACAGTGAAAGTCGATTGAAAAACTTTGAAGTTTGTCGAAAACTTTAGTCAATAAACAGTTTGGTTGAAATTCTTGTCAGTAACAAAGTTTTGAAATCTTGTTTAACAAAATCTATTCAAAAATAAAATTTAAGAAAAGTTCGGGGTAAAACCATGTTGAAATTGTTGAAAATGGTTTTCCTAGGGTTCGCCTAACAGTAAGACGGAGTACGTTGTAAACATAAAAATTTTGTAGACAGTAGCAGTTAAAAATAGAGTCTCGATCTTCTTATCAAAGGACGTTGAAATAAGTATGTTTGTTTGTGGTAGTGGTGTAGACGGTCTCAAAGATATCATCGAGTAAAGGCCTATTCCTATACATCTAGTATATAATAGCCTAGTGAGTAGTACGTAGTCTAGGCCTATGTATGTATATATACCAATATCCCATAATAGCCTAATCATACTTGTATGTATCACCGATTCCATCGGTTTCATACTGTTTACCTGAAATAGTTCGCCCATTTCCTTATTCTATTTGTACTTAGAATCTAAGGAAACACATAAAGTACTAAGCAATAATGGAACCTATTCAAGTAAGTAATACAGATGCAGTTTTGGTTATTCGGGAGTGAACGTACCCGAGTTGAGTAAGTCAATAAGTCTAGGGTTCTTGTGTTTACCTTCAGCATTAAACCTGCCCTTAGCAGCGTTGTTGTTTTTGTCCTTCAGCTTTGGACAGTCTCTCTTGAAATGCCCAGTACCATTGCACTCATAGCAGGTTTTGGGTGCAGAGGTGTCGGTACCAGTGGTGGTTTCTTTACAGTCCTTGGTCAGATGTCCAAATCGCTTGCATTTGGTGCAAGGACATAGACCATCATGATGAAGCTTGCACTTAGAGCAATAGGGCTTTCTTCCCTTATACTCTTTCTTGTCATCAGTTTCAGAAGTGTTGGCCTGAGCAGTTGCAGGCTTCTTGTTTGCTTGGCTCTGATTTCCAGAGCTTCCATCAGCTTTCCTCTTGTTATCTCCCGAGCTGTTTCCAGTAGTTTTGGCACCATCGGTTCCTTGACGAACCATTTGTGCCATCAGCTTGTGTGCCATACGCACTGTACCATGAAATGTGGGAGAGTTTGACGAAGTAACCATTCCCTGAATTTGTGGAGGAAGTCCCCAAAGATAGCGCTCAATTCGCTTGGATTCTGTATCGACCATTGATGGGCAAAGGTGTGCCAACTGATTGAATCGAGAGGTGTAGCTGGCAATGTCGTTCCCTTGAGTGGAGAGATTCCAGAATTCCGCCTCAAGCTGTTGAATTTCATCCCTAGGACAATACTCATCCTTGAGCATTTTCTTCAGCTCATCCCAGGGAGTTTCCAGAGCAATGTCTTGGCCTATTAAGTCAGCATAAGTGTTCCACCATGTCAGAGCATCGTCCATGAAAGTGTAGGTGGAGAACTTGACCTTACAGTTCTCAGGGCAACTGCAGATGCGAAAGACTGCCTCTGTCTTCTCCATCCATCGCAACAACCCAATGGCACCTTCTGTGCCTTTGAAGCTCAAAGGATTGCAGTTAAGGAAGTCTTTGTAGGTGCAGGGTTTCACTACAGGGGCATTTGGTGGTGTTTCAGCACTTTCAGATCGTTGTCGCTCGGCAAGTACTGCGTCAGCAACCAATCGATCGACCTGAGCTTGAGTGAACTTTTGTCGTGGAGGCATGTTCCTTCAATGAAGATAAGGGACATGTCAGAGTTTCGTACAAGAATATGATCATCGTAGTTGCATATATAACAGTAATATATCACAACACAAGTGACAATCAATTGTGTAGAATAATAGTGGTTGCAATCACTTAACTTGCAAGTTCAAATGATTACGAGTATTGAGGTTTACAAAAGTGAAGGGGATATTACATCCGTACATGTATCAGTAGTTTTGCGGAATGTGATAAGGAAAGTAGAAAAGATTTGTACTTAGAGAATACTGGATTCGAACGTTTAAACTGATGGGTGAGTGAAGAATGGTCCTCTGATGACCAGTTTATGCAGAGTAAGGCGTCGAAGTTCTTAATCTCTACCTAGGGTAAGTCTATTTCGAAGAGATGACCCTCTCTGTCAGGGCACATCCCGGTACTATTTTCCTGACTCGATCAACTTACCATAGGCCTATTCTAAAATGAGTTCGTACAGTGTGTGTGTTACTAAATATCGGAGGATCTTAATAAGCCTAATCATATAGGTGTAACCTATATACACTTATTATCCACCTAGTTGTGTCTATCACAGAACAAGTACAAGTCACGGTTCTCTCGTGGTCAGAGTCAACTAGTGCATTCCTGTTCAACATAACTCCTTTCAGATCTTACATCATCCTCATTTAATTGTACATAGTTGATCAGGCTATGTTAAATTAAACTCGTATGCTGAAATCCCTGAACCAGTTATATCTAATGAGGAATACTGCCTAACAGTTATAGTCTAGGCCCACTACATGCAACCTAGTTCGCTATAACCTTAGGCTCTGATACCAATCTGTGACACACCCAAATTTAATGCTTTGCGGAAGCGAGTTTTGGGTGCCACTAATCAATAATCAAACCCAAAGTACAAGCAAACGACTCTAAATGAGACGTTGTGGAAGATGTTACATTAATACATAAGTTTTCAAAAGTAATACATTATTGATGAGTTCGCAACTTGTTTTGTTAGATTTTAAGTACATAATCATTATACAAAAGATAATGCAAGTAAAATCTTCATATGTGTAATTGCATGCGACTCGAGCTACTAAAGCATATCCTGCTGGGCCATCCGTACAGATCAACCCTACTGTTGCTGTGTACCTGAGAATGCATTACTAAAATAGGTCAACCAAAAGGTTGGTGAATCTCACAGGTTTATAGTAAGTAACAGTCTGAACACATTAGCTTGTAAAATCATTGAGTAAATATTGCACAGTCGCAATAGTTTCCGTATATATTGCCATGAGCACCATAGTCGAAGCTTAACAATCATTGATTTTGCCCTCGTGAATGCTAATCCAGAACATTCATATGTAACGAGTAAGAAACACCCATTTATACTGAATGTTCGGGGTAGTGCGTGCTACCCTGGGTGAGGATTGTCAGTCCTAATGGATCCATTTACTAGTACTCGCGCTTAAGACCATAACTGACGACTATGATTAAAGGGACTTCATTGGATTAAGTAATCTCATGCAATCGATATACCAGTAAATCAGTTTGAAATCAAGTAAGTAAATACATGTGTTCGAGTAAAACAAGTAATGCATCTCCCCCAAAGTAAAGCAGTAAAAAGGGGCCATGAGACTCACCTGTAGAGCGAGCAATCCTAATGCACGTACGTATTCCAACAGTAATCTCCTAACGTCCTAAACACGCAAGATTGTATGTTTGTAAGTGTACGCGTAGTAATTCGTTTGTTTAGTTGTTCATATAGTTGATTATGTTCAATGTATTCGACTTGTATTATATTTGAAGTTTCATAAAATACGCAGCCCTTTGGTGGTGGTTCGGGATCATATTTTGAAAATATAATAATGTTTGTTTTGTATAAACTCCTTTCGTACATTTGTATATCGTGTCGTTTATCATTGATTTGAAAACGTATAAAGTTAATTACTTAGTTTGTAAAAATGTACGACCCATTGTTCGGTTACAATTATATTTCAAAAATATAATTAAGTTTGTTTCGTGTAAAAATGTTTATTTAAACGTATATCGTATCCATATAAATGTTTGTATTCTTTTTATTAAATTTTGAAATTAAATAGCTGGTCTGGGCTAGGTACCCGCCGGGTAGGCGAGGTACCCGCCGGGTAATGATGCTGAGAAAGGAATCCGCCGGATTTAAATCAATACGCCGGATTCAATGGGTTTCGAGGGGAATCCGCCGGATTCACCCGAATCCGCCGGATTGGGCTCAAAGTTTGGGGAATACGCCGGATTCAATCCAATACGCCGGATTCAAGGATTTTCAAGGGGTGCCCGCCGGGTACTATGGGTACCCGCCGGGTATGGTTGGATTTTTAAAGAACGCGCCGGGTGATCAAGGGACGCGCCGGGTGGATCATAAATCTGGGCGGGAATCCGCCAGATTCCCTTGAATCCGACCGGATTCCGAGGTCTGGTCCAGGTTGTTTCGTCCGATCATCATATAAACCAGTTTTAAACTCATATTTCCGCATACAATAACTACTAGAACACTAATATACGATGTATTAAGTATTTAAAACACGAAATTATAGAGTAACGATTAGTGTTCTTACAATGTATATTTTTGGACCCAAAATGATGGTGATGATGATGTTGATGAGCTAGATGATGATGATACTGATGATTGTTGTTGTTGTTGTGTTTGATGATCCGAAAATCCAAAAAGAATAGAGCCGAGAGAGAGTTTGAATGGATACTAATTGTGCGAGTGTGTGTTTGCATTATTGAGGTCGGTTGATATAACCGGCCTCAATAATTGAGGTAGATAGGTAATTCCCGACCCGTGTTCGCGTACCCGATCGTTATATAGTGTAATATTTAAATATGGTAATTTTCCAAATATTATTTCGTATATGTTTATAAACAAAGTATTTTATAAAAATACTTCCAATGAGATATAAAAATATATCTTAGTTTAACTCGAAATACACGGATAGTTTTCTGTATCTAAAATGTATTTAAATAATTTTCAGAGTACGTAATTATTATTCTCAATAATAATACTTTGTTCAAAAAATGTTTTTCGCCAAATCTTAATTTGGGTTTCTACGTTCTACCAGATTTGTGTACGTGTGATTATTATATAATCGTTTCGGGTTATATAATACTTTGTAATTAAAGTTCAAATTAGGACGGTAATTTGGGTCATTTTTGACCGGGTGTCACAAGGACAGTGGGAGTACAATTCAAGGATCGACCGATGACGAAACTATGGTAAACACTGACACTCAATAAGAGGTGGTAACACCTGTTGAACTTGATGACATATCCTTTCCCGCTCGCAGTTGTAGAGTTAGCAAACCTCCTCGGTTCTATTATGGTTTCCATAAAGAAGAACTGGATAAGATTAGTGATAGGACACTAATTGAATTAGATAAGCCTGCTAACTACAAGGACGCGATGGCAGGCCCTAAGACTGCTAAGTGGAAGGAAGCTGTGAAAAGTAAGATTCAGTCTATGTTTGACAACCAAGTTTGGAATTTGGTTGGCACTACACTAAGTCTCAAGACGGTGAGTTGTAGGTGTATCTTCAAGAGGAAGATAGACATGGATGAGAAGTACACACTTATAAAGCTAGGATAGCAGCGAAGGGCTATACTCAAACCTTCGGGATTGATTATGAGGAAACCTTCTCAACAATAGCTGAAATAAGGTCAATTGGGATAATACTTAAGAAAGCTGCATTTAATGGTTATGAAATTTGGCAGATGGATCTCAAAACCACTTTCCTTAACTGGAAACTGATAGAGGATGTGTTCACGGCACAACCAGAAGGTTTTGAAAATGCAAAGTATCCTAATTGAGTGTACAAGCTTCATAAGCCCATTTATGGACTTAAATAGGCTTCTCGTAGCTGGAATCTCTGCTTCCATGAGAAAGTCAAATAGTTTGGATTTTCTAGAAGCAAAAATGAGTCCAGCATATGTGTCAAAGTCAGTAGGAGCATTGTAGTCTTCCTGGTATTATATGTGAATAATATAATACTCATAGGAAATGTAATCCTAACATTACAAAGTGTAAAGAGTTGATTGGGAGAATATTTCGTTGTGAAAGATTTGGAAGATATAATATATTCTTGGTACAAAGATTTAAAGAGATATGTTGAAAACATCTCAAAGGACTTAACCAGGACATGTGTAACACAACCAAATTTAATGATTTGCGGAAGCTCGATTTGGGTGTTACTAATCAATAACAAAGCACAAAGATATATAGTAAACGACTCTATATGCGTCGTTTTAACAAAATATATTAATATTGAAATGTTTACAACATTTAAAGCTTTACATAGCTCGAGTTTAAATAAATGTAGATTTCAATACATAAGTTCTTGTACAAAATATACTAATGCAAGGAAATCTCAACGTCTGTATGCTGACTCGAGCTAGAAGTCCTGAAGCAGAAACAACCTACTGCTTGGTACCTGCGATATATGCTAAATGGGTCAGCTAAAAGCTGGTGAGCTCACAGGTTTGAAATCAAGTAATATAGTATGAACCGCAAGATTTAAATAATGAATTGCATCCAGCAATTTAATGATAGTAATCGTGTATACAGCCATGAGCACATAGTTGAGCTTAACTGGAGGGCCGGGTCCCCTATAGAGAATTCCGGGCGAGGTGCCTCCACGAATGCCTAATCAACATTCGTCTTCCCAAATATTAGTACGTCCGTTTACCCGGTTAGTGCTTGCTAACCCGAACGAGGAGGGTCAATCCTATATGGTACCATATACTAATATTCACGCTACAACGTATTAACAACTATGCTGACGGAGGACTTTAAATGATTAGTTTCGAAAAACTCATGTAGTATATGAAATGTTTGTACTTGCGTTCACATGTTAAAAGTTGAGCAATATATCACACCCCTGAGTAAAACAGTAAAAGAGGGGCTATGAGACTCACCTGAGTCTTGTGAGTTTAACTTAATAAACTTGAGTTGATTAGCCGAGTATGAAGTCCAAAGACTTGTAACCTGAGGGTGTCCACGACACGCGATGGTTATAATATGCGAAGGTATCTAATAAGACTACCTTGTAGTTGTTCGTCCAACTATAATGTCCAAATTACATTTGGTTGATTGATTCGAATGTTTGAAAATATGTACGGCCCGTTGGTGACGGATTTGTAATAATAATCCCAACTATTATTAGTTTGATTTCGTGTCGTTTTACTTGAAAAATGTGTTTTGATTGTGTTTTAGAAGCCGTTACGGAATCTAAGTACGGGGGTCCGGGGGCAGCGCCCCTGGTAGCGGGGTCCAAGGGGCGGTAGCCCCTGGCGGGGTCCAAGGGGCAGAGCCCCTGGCTGGGGTCGAGCTGCCAGGTCAGCTTGGAAAATTTTTATTTCTACTATATTGCTTTGACGAAAAACGCATCTGGGATCTGAATTTGGGTAAAATTGAGTGATAAATTTCGAGTCTCGACACTTTGTAAAAATCTGTGTTTTTGGGGTTCTGGTTTGTGCAACGTTGGGTGCGACGTTGAGCATGGCGTCGCTATGTGCGACTTTCGCAATTTAATGCGACGTTGTGCGTGGCGTCGCTATTTGCGACGTTGTTGATTTCTGCGACGTAAGGGCCTGCGTCGCTATACGCGACGTCGGCAACTTAATGCGACGTTAATGACGATGTCGCTATATGCGACGTGGTGACTGGTATTGCGACGTTGCAACTAACGTCGCAATTGGGCCAACCCAAATGCGACGTCAGAGTCTGTTCAGATTCCGGTGGCCGGAAAATCGGTCGAAAGGCTTCCGTTCGGTCCAAATCTTTTACCCAACCAATATTTGGGCATTATAAGTTGATCCAAACCACTAACAAGCAAAAACACTTAAAAACGAGAGATTTCGGGATTTGTCGGAAACTTACAAAGTGTCGGATCAAAAATCCGAAAAGATAGGATGATAGATCGTGATGCCGTGGTCGTTCTTTTCCAAAGGAGTAGTATGTTTTGCGTGTGTTTGATGGTGTAATTTTGTGATTTGGAGAGATTGTGGAGGTGGTGGTGATTAGAGAGAAAAGAAAGAGAGAGAAAAGATAAAGAGGGAGTGAGTGAGAAATGAGAGGAGGAGAAAGGAGTTGGGGGTTTATCCTCCAACTTTCAGTCTCCGCAATTGTGGTCCGTGCGGTGTTCGTTTTCTCCGTCTTTCAAACGTTAAATAATTATTTTACATATTAAATGGTACGTTTTAAAATACAAATTATTACGCGATATTTTATTTAAATATTTTACAAATCAATTTATATTTGAGCTATAAAATGTAAGTTTGTTTATTTAGTTTGCGCGTTTTAATATTTTAAATTGTGTAAGTTTCTGTTTGTACGATACGAATTGAAATTCGAGCATTATTAAAATAATACTTTTAACATAACAGTGTTACTTAATAAAATTGTCACCAACGTCCGTATTTATAGAACCGAAATACATTCGATTTAAATTGCGTACGATTTAATCAAATCGCATTTTCGTATATATTCAACAATATATATAATTCGATACATTAATTAGCCTAACACTGAACTAATTACATGTATTAACATATGATTAGGCACTAATTACTAGTCCTAATTTGGCGGGTGTTACAACATGTACTTAGAATGAAATTTTGAAAAGTTTTTAAAATGCAGAATTCTAAGAAAGGGAATCTACCCTTACATCATGGCATAAAGATTACTAAAAGATTATTGTCCAAACACTGCATAAGATTGGACTAAATGAGTCGAGTCCCATAGGCTTCGGCTATAGGATCGATCATACATGCCATGAAGTATACAAGACCCGATGTCTCATTTGCTTGGAGCATAGTGAGTCGACATCAGCAGAATCCTGGTAAAGGTCATAAAACAGCTATAAAGAATATTCTTAAGTATTTGAGAAATACTAAAGACAGGTTCTTAGATTATGGTGGAGAAGAGAAACTTAGAGTAACGGTTTATATTGATGTAAGTTTACAAACAGATAGAGATGATAGTCGTTCACAGTCTGGTTGGGTACTCTTACTAAATGGGGGAACGATAAGTTTGAAAAGATCATAGCAAGATACAATAACAGATGGGAATCTGAGTATATTGAAACTTGCTGTGACACTCCTCCAATTTAGGTATTATTATACCACTAATTACATGCATTTCTTACGCTAATTCCCTGCACAAAGCTAAACTAAATTTTTGATGTGATATAAGTCTAGCAAGCCCGAGAATTTTGTACAAAAAGTTTTACGTATTTCGTAATTAACTTTAATTACGTACGAACTATCGGAACGAACCCGACAAAAATAAAATAACAATGTTGGTGAACATATAATTAATAATATGAAATTATTAATTACGAATATTATTAAATTTATATTATTGTATTAATATAAAACATTACACGTTTTATTTAAAACGTATCGTACAAGACTGCGACAAATATAAAACATGCCTAAAGGTCGAAAATAATAAAATTATTATTTTTCCCCTTCATAATAAAGTGTTTGGGGAATTACCTCAAAATATAATTGCGAAATTTAAATGAAAATTGGCACACAATTGGACCCGTACCCGAAATTAACGGGCTAAAAACCTACAATATTTACACAAAGTAAATATCTGGGAGACATAACTAAAAATGAGCCATGACTCCCCTTTGAAATATTAAACCCGTATCATATATTTTTATCTGTCTGTGTTCCCTCCGTCTCACATACACACACAAGCAACTCACCAAACTCAAATAATTGAGTCTTCCTCTTCTTCTCTGGGTGAACCTTCGGCAGAAACAAAGAACACAGGAGCAACATCATATTTTGTTCTTCATCATCTCCAAAAAATTACCAAATAACAACAACAAAACACTTACACTATAAACATCATCATCATCTTCGGCTTCATAATCATCATCATTATCACCTCACTGTGAGAAACTTTCCTTTCCATAGTATTACTTAAATTTTCGTATATATAATGTAAACATAACTTAAATCATGTATATATATGGTTATTTGATGGATTAAACTCTCAAAATAGATTTAGTAAACAAAACCCATGAACAATGAATTTGGTACATATGAAAATGAAATAATTTTATTGATTGTTATAATTACAGTACTATGTTAATACTCGTTGTTATGGATGATTGAGACTTTGGGAAATCGTTAGAACTAAAACCAGTTATGTATACATGTAGTCTGCAAAGTCGAACAGAGCAGAACCCAAAAACAAACTAACACGATCGGTTAGCCTAAGCTAGCCGATTGGCTAGCTTTATTGAGCCGGACGGCTCACACAACTGAGCCGAACGACTAGTTGTTGTTGAGCCGAACGGTTTGCGAGTTGACACCCGAACGGTTCGCGATGTATTTTTAAACAAAACCCAGACTGTGCGATAAATGGTACAAAAATATTAACGAGTACATGATATAAAATTACTGTTAAGTTGTAATTTTTATAAAACCTTGCGACACTAAGTTTGGTACCGAAATTGTACACGACTACGGGACAATATTTTATACGGATAATTATACGAATAATGTTATAATATGGACGCGACAAACTTTGGGACGAAAATAATTAGTCATTTCGAAAACGACAATTTTTGGAATGAGTAAAATGATTGGTACAAACGTTATATGGTGTATGTATATATATATAAACATATACTTAGTCAACAACTTACATATATATATATATATATATATATATATATATATATATATATATACATTTATATATATATATATAGACACGAACTTTTAACAAGTGTATTCATATATGCATGCAATGAGACAAAATGTGATCAATTTTCGTAACAAAACGAGACTTATGTTTTTGGAACTACACGACAAACTATATATTTACATATGTATGTATGAACGACAACGACAACTATATATATATATATATATATATATATACAATAAACGAACTATGTATATATATACACGACAACACTTATATATATATATATAATGAACCAATTATGTATATATACTCGACGACGACAAGTAATATATATACGAATATATATATATATATATATATATATATATATATATATATATATATATATATATATATATATATATATATATATATATATTCAACTAATAAGTATATATATATATATATATGTATATACTTACACGCTTCGAAAGATTCGACAATAAACATAATTTGAAAAATATTAATTATTTCCAACATATATCACAAACGACTTGTACAAATTTAAGAAATTAACAATTTCTTTAAAACAATCAAACTGTTAACATAATTTGACAAATGGTCAAAGTACTTATGTTAATACATCATGGTGTATAGGTTGACTTTCTTTGGGCGACACTACTCTCACTCGCTAGCTTTCACATCTGCGCACCTATTGTGAGTTCATAGCCCCTTTTTCACTGTTTTAAATGCTTTTAAAACTAGGGGTGAAAAACATAGCAATTGCTTTGCTACTGCATGCAATAACTGATTTAAATACTGTATGAATTTACTTAAACTGTTTATGAAATGTTATTTCATACGATTACTTGAACTGCTGTTTATGAAAAGATGTTTTCATACTATTTTGGGAATTAGACAACGAATCCTAGAACGGACCTAGGCTTACGGTGTAGTGCATAAAAGTCCTTATGGCTACAGACTATGAACATTAGCTAGGTGACTCTAGCCACTAAGTATACGGATAGTACTATCACCGTGACAACCCTCCTACAGTTTTGGAGCGTATACTTACAGGTCCTATTTGGCAAACAACTACTGCTGGTCGTGGTTTGGTTATAGGGTTAGGTCGCGTTGCTTTAACTCGACAGGTTTAGCTCACCTTTCGAGGGATCACCGTCTAATTATTCCCACAAAACTACTATTTGGGAAGTGAGTTCCTACGAACAACTATTTTGGAAATGTTGATCTTTAGTTAGATTAACCTGTGTTTCCTACTACCAACGATTTAGGAAATGTTATTCCTTGATTGGATTAACCTGTGTTTCCTACAAACTATTATTTGGGAAATGTTATTTTCATTAAATAACTTGTGTTTCCTGCAAACTACTACATTAGGAAATGTTTCTCTTAACTGATAAACTTGTGTTTCCTACCAAAACAAACAACTACTATGATTTGGAAATGTTATTCTTAAATGATTAACTAGTGTTTCCTACACTACATACAAACCTGTGAATCCACTCAACAATTTTGTTGATGATTTCTCTATGTTTTTCAGGGAATTAGCCGCGTAAGTAAGAAACTGCATGCATATCAGGACGGACAACCCTTGACGAATTAGGATGCCACATACTTTTGGGACAGCTGGATTTCCTTTGTATAACTGTAGACACTGCAGTCATACTTATGAAATCTACTTTTGAAACTATGTATTTATAAAATATTGTTTTAAACACTACTACTACTATTACAACTTTCTAAGTTGTAACACTTTGTGAAACTGTTTGACTGTTGGCATCTTAATGTATTACGTTCTGCAATAACCATATGCTCTGTGTATGTATGTACATATTGGTTGTACTACTGCTCGCAGCCCCGCCACGTCACCAAGCTTCCGCAAACTTAATTAAAAACTAATCGTAATTACCGTTTGGCGGGGTGTGACACTTGCAAAGACCTTAAACGAAGTCATAAGGATGAGAAATTTCATTGGTGATCTTGGAGGTGTTCCAATAGAACGAATCCCAATGAAATATTATGTGATAACGGAAAGTCCCAAAGCACATTGAAAGAAAATACCATTTTGTTCAAAGGAAGATAGAAAAGGGACACGTGATTGTGAAGGACACACGATCGATAAACATGCTAGTAGCATAGGTTTACGAGAAAAAGTTTTAGTTGTTAGTTTGATTTTGAAACATTACAAACAATGATGGGAACTAGAATAGATTTGGTGATTAAATAATGGAGATTTATTTATTTACAAGGAGTATGCAACCATCTACTATCGTTTATCATTGTGTTTCGGTTTAGCATGTTTAGACACCACTTCCAGAGTAATAAGTTCTTACTCAAACCTCCTCAGTTGATCACACTATAGGAAGTATGTGGTGAATTAAGACTGTCATGGAGTGTTAGTAGATTGTCTATGGAGATTAGATATTGTATGGAGATTGCTGCAATACTCATGGGTACTTAATGGGGATTTAAGTAATAGGAGGGACCCGTACTCATGAAAGTTACTTCATGGATTGAAATCACGAGTAACTCTGAGATGATAATATCTTATATTCTTAAAATTGAGATACATTGAGTTTCTAGTTTTTCAAGTCTGTTATACTTTAGTTTATTCAAACGCTGAGCGTAAATGCCAGTCATAAAGGATACGCTAGGTATGACATGATGAGTTGACTAGTACTATGTATGCGAAATTTATTTGTTCCTTTTGCCTAAATGGAAAAACGATATCTCTGGGCCCTCTGATGAATAATGTTGACTCATAAAGTGCTTGGCCAAGCCAGGACTAAATTGATATGTACAATTCAGTAGTCCCATTTAGTTAAATTGATCGGAGATCAAAAAACATAATCTTGAATCTGGAGATTGAGAAAAATCCATGTCCCAGTTTCATACGATATCTGAAACAAAGGAATATTTGATCACTTATCTAAAGGGCTGTCTCTAGATATGATTCAGAGTTCGGCAGTTGCATTGGATGACACTCTCTGCTTAGTTAATGGGATAGAGACTTAGACCAATAATAGTTAATGACTTGTCCAAGTGGGGGACCGTTGGAATAGTATCCAAGGTATGTCCAAGGTCATAACTAATTGGTAAGACTATCATTAAAAGTATAGTCCTTTTTGGGTTACCCTCAATGAACAGTAAGAGAAACTAATTGAGAGATAATATTAATTAGAATTAATATTGTAGTTAATTAATTAGTTTGTTAATTTATCAAAGTTGATAAATTAATTAGAAGCTAAAAGAAATTAACAGAAACTGATATCGCGTAAAAAGTCACGTTTTTACTACCGATATCTCTCTCATTCTGGACGATTCTTGGCATTTTTAACTCAAATATGGTTCAAATCAATGACATTATGCCAAGGTGGTCAAAACAAGATTGCACGATAAAAATCAAGCAAAACAGATGATAAACGAAGATTCCACACACGTTTGAAGATTCAAGGCATCAAAACGAGATTTCAAGACTAAAGTACCCTTCACCAACATCCATTCTATCCAAGATGTTAGTTTTTAAAATACGAATCCAACAGAAGAAGAATCAACTAAAACGGATAAAGAATGAAGATTCTACGTCCACCGGAAGATCAAAATGATTCGTACACGATATCTGGATTTAGGGACCTCATCTCAGGGGCTATCTTATATCAAAATCTTCGTTTTTGAATTACGAATCTAACAAAAAAAGAATCGACTCAAACGGTCGGATAACGAAGAAAACACGCACGAATCAAGAAACAAAGCAAAAGACAACGAAACGGGGCGGGTGGCAGCCATCAGCCGCCGGCCACCACCCAGCCGCCGCCGGCCAAGGGTGGGGTGGCGCCGGCCTGCTGTCCCCTGCCCCGGTTTCATTTTTTGGCTAATTCCCGTACCTGGTGCGCCTACTTTCCGCGTTGTACAGTACCTGGTGCACCTTTTAATCTGCATTACGCTATGTAACACCCCCATAAGACCCGTACCTGGACCACGTGCGGGCAGTGTTACTATTGAGGCCCACTGGGCTAGGTCTGCAGCCCAATGCACCCCAACCCATCACCGCTGCAGCTCAATTGGTGATACTAAGTTGAAAGACTTAGTATTAAAGGGATTCAGGTTCGAATCCAACAACCTACCTGGTGGATATTACTAAATCCACAGGTGATGGGTTGGGGTGCATTGGGCTGCAGACCTAGCCCAGTGGGCCTCAATAGTAACACTGCCCGCACGTGGTCCAGGTACGGGTCTTATGGGGGTGTTACATGATGCTAATGTGAGCCAAACCTCTCCTATAAATAGGAGGCATAAGGCTTCATTTCAAGATGTCCCATATGCACTAGTCATATTACTTTATCACTTTCTAACTCTCATTTCTTACTTTAAATTTAGCATTAGATTAGTTTATCACTTTGTTTAGAGTAGAAAGAAAGCTAGGAACATTTTGTAATCTTTGGTGTACGCTTGGAGTTACGCTCATTAATTCAAGTCTATTCCTTCTCGCATATTAATCTCGGTTATTTCTATCCTTATCTATCTTAATTAAATATGTTTGCTTTAATTATGTTAGAGATCGTTTATGCCATGATTAGCGAGTAGATTACTATTGTATTTGTTGTGATGTAGTTAGTATATATAATTGTGGGATGACTTTAAATACGTTGTGAAATAATACGACGGCCCCGATTCGACTGATTACTCAGTATAGTATTGGAAATGCTTTTGAGCATAGTACAAATATATGGAAGCCGGTAACGACCAAAGGTAGTTGTATTATGGATCGACGTTATAAAATTGGAAACTTTGTGAACGGACTTATCTTGTGATTTTAAACCTAAAACTTACATTCGCCTTTTGATTAACAAACGTGATTGTAACCTTGTAAAGAGGAGTCGCGAACCTCAATACTCGGTCAATAGTTATCTGTGTAAAAACTATGTTTTTAATTGTAACGCCATGCAAGCATTATAAAATGCAATGTGATTACGTGGACTTGCCATGAGTATTGTACACTTCCGATCACAATGTACTTATCATGTAAACATCGCGAAGCAATTAAACTCACAACGGAAACATCGGTAAACGATTAAATACGTTGTGAGCTACCATAGCATTTTCCGACATGGTCTGGGTTTGACTTTCTGTAAAAAGCCGTCAGCATTTTAATTAGTTGTTTTAGTTTAGATTAGATTAGATTAGGTAGGCTATAGGCTAAATGATCATTTACGAAAACCTAGGGATTTGTTAATTGTATTAAGAAAGGCAAGTTTGAAATCCAACTTAAACCGATACTTTTTCCTAAAACCATGAAACCTAAAGTACGGTATGCAAGAAACCTAAATGCTTTCCCTCGTTTATCACGCTTAAGTTTCATTAGTAGAAATTGATTAAATAAGTCCGGACATAAGTTCTAAGTTAGTTGTTTAATGGATTCATAATCGTTGTGGTGTTAAGAACGGCTAGACATGTTATGGACTTGCTACTCTATTCCTTCGCCCACGAGCGAATACGTTCAATAATATGGGCCACTGACTCCCTCACAGGAGAGTGTGGAGAGTTGAGCATCGTCTGTCTGGTCAGAATCATGATACTTTAGTTGCTCGTGACATATTAGTTGATAACCGACTGATAAGGAATCTATTGGTTATACCATAAGTTAATGAATCCCGTAAGCAATCCAATTTAGTTAATCGTTTTCCCGTAAAAGTCATCATCCCATGATTATTAGCTAACGAACTCACAACAAATACTACTTTGCATAATCTGACATCTTATTACATTTTATTCGCTTATTTAGTTTACTTAGTCAACTGAACCAAAACCCCCAACGCACTCTTTTAAAACATTTACTAGAAAAGCAAGATTGATTGGATCACCTCCGTTTCAATTCAGTTTCTCTTTAAGAACGACTCTAGGTCCAACTTATCACATACTAACCCTTTCAGTATCAGTAAGTTACACTTAGACCCCAGCAATTATAAATTTTTAAACATCCGTTGACGGTTCGTAACAGACCCGCACAACAAGTTTTTTGCGCCGCTGCCGGGGAGACTAACTGTCCGATACAGAGGCCCAACCAATCCCAATTCTAGTAAACCCTTAGGATAAAACCCTCTAAAAAAACACAAAAGCATTTTCTTTATTGTCTTTTCTTTTAGTGTATGACCTGTTCCCCTAGATCTGCACCACTGTTTAATTTCCCTGATCCAGAACTTATAATACGCACTATTCGACGAGAAAAGAAGCAATCTGCACTTAAGCAAGCAATGGTTGAACGCATCACTCTCTCTGATAACAGTAAACCCTCTATCGAAGGAAGAGGAACCCTCTATCGAAGGAAGAGGAGGACTAATACTCTCGCTGATAACAGTAAACCCTCTATCGAAGGAAGAGGAGGATCAATTCTCTACCCCGAAACCCCTGGTCAATCTTTCGAGCTTAAACACCACATCATCCAACTAATCCAAAACCACTGTCAATTTCATGGATTGCCTAGTGATGACCCAAACTCTCACCTCGACAAGTTCATCTCTCTTTCAAATTCCTACAAGCAAAACGGAATTGGCCAAGATACAATCCGTTTATACATTTTCCCTTATTCGCTCACCCATCATGCGCAAACATGGTTTGAAGGTTTAGAGACCGGCTCTATCCCTTCATGGACTGTGATGGCGACAAAGTTTCTAACCAAGTACTTTCCGCCCTCTAAACAAACCAAACTCCGAAATGACATCATGAACTTTCGACAAGCTTTCGATGAGTCATTATATACCGCATGGGAACGATTCAAAGGAGCCTTGAAGAAATGCCCCAATCACCGACTCGATAAGTCTGCACAATTGTGCACTTTCTACAATGGTTTAGATCCTAACCACCGAACTACCCTCGATGCTGCTGCACAAGGAAGCTTCATGGCAAAGACCGACGAAGAAGGATGGAACCTTATAGAAAACATGACTATGCATCACCACGATTGGAATTCTGGAGATCATTCAACATCTTCCACACCTATCGCTGCTGCAAACCCGATTCCGGTCGAAGCAATTAAGGCACTTACAGAGAAAATGGACTCGCTCGTCAAACAGTTTGGAGAACTTAAGAAACAACAGCACCAAGTACACCAAGTGCAAGTCTGTCAACACTGCACCAACCCGCAACCATCTGGCGAATACCAAGTTGAATACGAAGAAGCAGATGGCACTGTCTACTATGCTCAGTTTCCAGCTCGACCACCCGGTTTCAACCAAAACAACAACCAACCTAGAGGACCTCCCTTTCCGCCGAGAAACAACCAACAACCATACCAACCCCGATACCCACCTAGATATCCACCCTACCAACAACAATCACAACTTTCTTATAATCAACCCCTTGCACTTCCTGCACCTACTTCCGACACAAACCAAACCACTGAACAAACCACCAAGACAAATGCCCCAACTACAAGTTCAGATGACGCCTTCACCCAATTCATGCAAGGTCAACACCTGCTCTACCAAAAGACGTCCGCTAGACAAGATCAAGCCGACCTCTTCATGAGAAATCAATTGGCTGTGCTAAAGAATTTGGAAGCTCAAATTGGAAAATTGGCACAACGTCTTGAGAATAGACCCCGAGGAAGTTTGCCTAGCAACACGGTTCAAAATCTGCATGTTGAGGAAGCAAAGCAACTTACAACACCCAAGGAAGCAGCTACTACTCCACCTGATGCTGTTCCAGTAAAGGAAGAACCAAAGGTCAAGATACCAGCTGTGGAAACAATGAACAAAGAGGTTAGAATCCCTTACCCCTAGACTTAAAGTTCAACCTAAGAAACTGTCGTCCTTTAAGTTAGATGGAAAATTCCTCGATACCATGTCTAGAGTTTCTGGTAGTAATAAGTATATTAGGAAATTGCTATCCACTAAAGATAAATTGCCTGAAGTGAAAAATATTCCCCTTAGTTCTGAAACCTCCGCCCTACTTAAGAATAGCCTTCCCGAAAAACTAGGAGATACTGGAAGATTTACACTCCCTTGTTCTATCTACAATTCCGGAAATATGAGCGCTTTAGCCGACTTAGGAGCCAGCATTAACCTTATGCCCTACTCCCTGTTTAAGAGGCTAGAACTTGAAAACTTGAAACCCACTAAGATGACCGTCCAGCTAGCCGACCAATCTGTTAGATACCCCAAGGGAATAGCTGAGAATGTCCTTGTTCAAGTTGACAATTTTTTCTTTCCAACGGATTTCGTGGTAATGGATATCCACGAGGACATAAACATCCCAATTATCCTTGGAAGACCATTCATGAACACAGCTAGAGCAGTGATTGATGTGTATAACCACACGATTGTTTTACGATCGCATGGTGAAAGCATCACTTACAAGATCGACCAACCGGAATGCACCCCAGAAGAGGAAGAATGTTGTGATATATCCACAGGAAGAATCTGTTCCGATGACGAATCAGAACCAGAGGAGGAACCACAATTCACCCGATCATCAGTTCTTATTTCTGACACTGAATATGACCCAGAAGAGGAAGAATACGAGGAAGCAGATGAAGAAATTGAATCTGACCCTGAGGAGGAAGAAGAAGAACCAGAAGAGGAAGAGGAAGAAATGGAAGAAGATGAAGATCACACTGATTCGCCACAAATGGCCGAAGTTAAAAGAATACAAAACTGCGATGATTGCTCTTCGTCAGAAGAATCAGTTAATTACGGAGTCATCCGCCAAGAGCTCAGGTCCTCTCATCTTAAAAGAATGGGAAACATCCTTAATTCCTATCTCGATCCATCAAAACCCTTCACCAGAACCCGACTCCGAGACATAGAAATCTTTGAAGAAGGACTCCGATCATCACCACACCCAGACCAGTATGCTAAACTTTTACAGAGAATTTCAGCATATAAGGCACGTCAACCAGGAAGCTTTGCCGAAGAGAACCTCCATGACATAACAACCGAAGTCCGAACCATCGAAATCGATAGTTCTCGACCCTTCAACAACGCACCCTCAGACGAAGAACTCCACCAATTTCCAGATTCACGTGACAAAGACTCCGACTGCAACAGCGAATGCGACGACGATTACGTCAACGTCACTCTTGATAAACGCTCTATTCCACAACCTCCTCTTGCTCCACCAAATTCCCCTGCCGTCACAACTGAGAGACTAGAAATTCCTCTGATAGATACTCATCAAGACATTATCGAGATGATTGACGAATACGACGATGTCCGAATCATCGTAGAAGCCATCAAAGAGTCAACCAACGATTACAACACCGCCCAGAGACACATGATAAGGGCAATCATACGAGACTACGATTCATACCTCGCCAATTATGGAGAACCAGAGCCCAGCACTCTTCGGAGAAATATTCGAGCATTCTCTGATCTGCTTCAAGAACAACTTACTATAGAAGCTCAACAGCGAGAAAGACCCAACTACCCAATGGGAGAAATCAAATTCTACGGAAACCAAAGGCGAATATACCAAAAGGTATATTGTGCCTTAGCCGGATCAGCTTTTACGTACTCATCAAGTCAAAAAGCTATTCTTGCATCAATGAGAACCAATCTGGAAAGAGCCACCGGGAACCCAAGAAGTTATGCCGACATCATAATGGTGGGAGATCTTAGAACTCTTCTAGATCTCATCGAAACTGGAGAACACCTCACATCCTGAGAGAACTGCAGGATCGTCATTCAATCCACCATTGGGCACCACGTTGAATTAATAATTAATGAGCTAAACGAGCCAGCCTATGAAGAGGAAACTCGTGAGGTACCGAGATTCATCCCGCACATGTCACAAATCAATTTAGCCACTTATGTGACAACTCGGCTGCGCTGAATGTACCAAGAAGAAGATGTAGAACTCGACGTCTATCGAAATGGATATCGCGAGATATTCAGCAAGCTAATCTGCATCTTCACCGACTCGGATTTTCCTTTTAACCGCGAGCAACATCAACTAATCAGACAGGTGTGCCAAGCAACCAGATCTTTCGGAGGAGACCCTTTGGCTAATGACTTTGAAGAAGTGAAAACCGAATTCATGGCTTTAATCGCCTCGATAGGAAGAAACCACCCACAGCGTGAAATCGTTCGAACTCACACCTGCACTCGAATTGACCCTAACGGACCAGTCACAAGGGCAGTTCGATACATCTGCTATGGAATGGCAATCCTCGACTGACTCGCCACCGATCACTTCAAAAGCTTCAGAATGGAATCCACCAACCCACCAACTCTCATTGCTGACATGATAGAGCAATTCCTACAATACTATCCACCACGATACTCTCTACCAAGAAACCACAGTGACCACACCACCACTACGGATGCATCAAGCATCATCTGAAGAAGAAGAAAAGGACTAAGTCGAGCTCTCGACTTTAAAAGAGCGCTTCTCGGGAGGCAACCCGTGTTTTTACATTTCTGCAATTTTACTTTCCAAGAAGTGATGAAATCTCCGACTATCTTTCACACTCGGATCATACAAAGAATGCTCCAGCTTGCAAGGAAGCATCAACAACCGAAGAATAGTATATCCGACGTGTTCACACTCACGAGACCAATCACAAGAAGACTTGATCAAGAATGCACCAAAGAAGACAAAGACCGGCAGATGCAACCAAAGGAATACTGCAACTACCGGGGAGTACTTCTATATCGTTCTCTTTCATTCGTTTTAAATGTGCCATATCCACTATGCTTATCACTAAGTGTGGGATTCAAGCCCAATACACACCGCTACAAGAATGCTTCTTAGATGTTTCAAATTCTAAGTGTGGGATTTTACCCCAGTCACAGCTTAGAATAACATCGAGGACGATGTTCCTGTAAGTGTGGGATAGCAGTAGTTGCACTACTGTAGAATGGATGATGGTATATTCTTGATTCTAGAATCGTTGCTCTTTAAGACTGCCTTGCTCCAAAAAGTAAACAAAATTTTTCAAAATTAAATGAAAAATTTTAGACAAAGAACGATTTACTTTAAGGAATAAGGACGAATAAAATATAAATTCTTTTGAAAAACCGGTTTGAAAATCCCATAAAGAGCATCGCATGACTAAGCACACAACAAACCAACTTTCGATTCGTGAGGTATCTTGAGCCATATGAAAAGCATTCACTTTTAATGCTTCACTTTTTCGATTCTTGAGTGTGCCGATGTATGCGTTTAGAATCAGAACTTGCTCCTGTAATGCATTTCGAAGCCAAACAAGCGAGTAAAAAGGAGATCGAATCACATCATTCTTGAACCCTTCTATACACCCCAAAATAAACACGTCATCCCGTACCTACTCAAAAGCATCCCTCAAACTTCGTAAAGAGTTTCAAAGATGAAAGAAGAAAAGCTACAAGGATACGAAGTCAAAATTACCCAAGAAAACTCGAAGAAAAGAAAGTCAAATGGAGAAAAGACTCCTTCCAAGAACCAAAAGAAAAAAAAAAGGCGTCAATCGTCCTGAAAAGTCAAAAACTTTAGCTTTCCAACTTCACAAAAAAAAAAAAAAACCAACAAAACCCCCTCTCACATCACCAACACCTCACTCCAAAACCCTACATCACTCCCCTAGAATGATTGTGGCTGGATCGACTTCACGCTCACCCAAAAGGTAACGATTTGATTCTTGATCAATGATGCATGACTGGCGTTTTGAGTGATTGATAAATACTAGAATAGGAAACCCTAAACACTTTGAGTGATTGGAGTAACCACCTTGAGAGGATTGCCTAGTCATGTATCAAAGATCAAAGATCAAAAGCATGCTCCTATAGATTACAACCTAGCTTTTTCAAAAATCAAATATCTTTATTTTTCCAAAACCCCCTTTAGTAAAGAGTTCCATCTTAAAATATTTTATTATCTGCTTATCTTTAACCATGTCGAAACACGAGTTTGCTTGAGGACAAGCAAAGTTCTAAGTGTGGGATACTTGATATCACGTAAAAAGTCACGTTTTTACTACTGATATCTCTCTCATTCTGGAACGATTCTTGGCATTTTTAACTCAAATATGGTTCAAATCAATGACATTATGCCAAGGTGGTCAAAACAAGATTGCACGATAAAAATCAAGCAAAACGGATGATAAACGAAGATTCCACACACGTTTAAAGATTCAAGGCATCAAAATGAGATTTCAAGACTAAAGTACCCTTCACCAACATCCATTCTATCCAAGATGTTCGTTTTCAAAATACAAATCCAACAGAAGAAGAATCAACTAAAACGGATAAAGAATGAAGATTCTACGTCCGCCGGAAGATCCAAATGATTCGTACGTGATATCTGAAGTTAGGGACCTCATCTCAGGGGCTATCTTATGTCAAAATCTATGTTTTTGAATTACGAATCCAACAAAAAAAGAATCGACTCAAACGGGCGCATAACGAAGAAAACACGCATGAATCAAGAAACGAAGCAAAAGACGGCGAAACGGGGCGGGTGGCAGCCACCAGCCGCCGCCGGCCAAGGGTGGGGCGGCGCCGGCCTGCTGTCCCCTGCCCCGGTTTCCTTTTTTGGCTAATTCCCGTACCTGGTGCGCCTACTTTCCGCGTTGTACAGTACCCGGTGCACCACATTTCCGCGTTGTACAGTACCTGGTGCACCTTTTTACCCGCATTACGCTAATGTGCACCCCTAGATGCTAATGTGAGCCAAACCTCTCCTATAAATAGGAGGCATAAGGCTTCATTTCAATATGTCCCATATGCACTAGTCATATTACTATTGTATTTGTTGTGATGTAGTTAGTATATATAATTGTGTGATGACTTTAAATACGTTGTGAAATAATACGACGGCCCCGATTCGACTGATTACTCGGTATAGTATTGGAAATGCTTTTGAGCATAGTACAAATATATGGAAGCCGGTAACGACCGAAGGTAGTTGTATTATGGATCGACGTCATAAAATTGGAAACTTTGTGAACGGACTTTTCTTGTGATTTTAAACCTAAAACTTACATTCGCCTTTCGATTAACAAACGTGATTGTAACCTTGTAAAGAGGAGTCGCGAACCTCAATACTCGGTCAATAGTTATCTGTGTAAAAAATATGTTTTTAATTGTAACGTCATGCAAGCATTATAAAATGCAATGTGATTACGTGGACTTGCCATGAGTATTGTACACTTCCGATCACAATGTACTTATCATGTAAACATCGCGAAGCAATTAAACTCACAACGGAAACATAGGTAAACGATTAAATACGTTGTGAGCTACCATAGCATTTTCCGAAATGGTCTGGGTTTGACTTTCTGTAAAAAGCCGTCAGCATTTTAATTAGTTGTTTTAGTTTATATTAGATTAGATTAGGTAGGCTATATGCTAAATGATCATTTACGAAAACCTAAGGATTTGTTAATTGTATTAAGAAAGGCAAGTTTGAAATCCAACTTAAACCGATACTTTTTCCTAAAACCATAAAACCTAAAGTACGGTATGCAAGAAACCTAAATGTTTTCCCTCGTTTATCACGCTTAAGTTTCATTGGTGGAAATTGATTAAATAAGTCCGGACATAAGTTCTAAGTTAGTTGTTTAATGGATTCATAATCGTTGTGGTATTAAGAACGGCTAGACATGTTATGGACTTGCTACTCTATTCCTTCGCCCACGAGCGAATACGTTCAATAATATGGGCCACTGACTCTCTCACAGGAGAGTGTGGAGAGTTGAGCATCGTCTGTCTGGTCAGAATCATGATACTTTAGTTCCTCGTGACATATTAGTTGATAACTGACTGATAAGGAATCTATTGGTTATACCATAAGTTAATGAATCCCGTAAGCAATCCAATTTAGTTAATCGTTTCCCCGTAAAAGTCATCATCCCATGATTATTAGCTAACGAAATCACAACAAATACTACTTTGCATTATCTGACATCTTATTACATTTTATTCGCTTATTTAGTTTACTTAGTCAACTGAACCAAAACCCCAACGCACTCTTTTAAAACATTTACTAGAAAAGCAAGATTGATTGGATCACCTCCGTTTCAATTCAGTTTCTCTTTAAGAATGACTCTAGGTCCAACTTATCACATACTAACCCTTGGTTCAGTATCAGTAAGTTACACTTAGACCCCAGCAATTATAAATTTTTAAACATCCGTTGACGGTTCGTAACAGACCCGCACAACAGAAACTATAAAGAATATTTAGTTATTTTATTAATTGAATATTAAATAGAAACTAAAAGGAATATTCTGTAAGCGAGTTCCAACCGACGGTTGGAGAGACCAACCGGCGGTTGGAGGATTAGGGTTTGTAAGTCGGTGACATGTGATGTTACTTGGGCAGGAATCAAGTCCAACCGGCGGTTGAAAGCTCCAACCAGCGGTTGGAGGACGAATTCAGTTGTCCCACATCGGCTGGATGACAAACCCCAAGGCATCCTTTTCGCCTATAAATAGATGCATAGCCTAAGCTTTCAAGGTATTCCAGATCCGAATTTAATTCGGTTCTTTCTCTCTTTCTCATTCCTAATCCTTGTAAGAGTTTACACGACATAGAGTCGGGACCTTCGGATATGGAATTTCTCTTAGTTCACGGGTGTGAAGCATTAGAGGTTTTTTTGGTTTGGGTACTTGCCATCCAAAGCATGTAAGCTTGAGCAAGGTGGTCTGCGCATGTGAGAAATTGGTTTTCTCAAAGGTTAGTATTTTCTCATTTATCTATTTATTTTGTTATTGTTAATAGGTTTATTAAGTCAAGGTCCTTTAGGGTTTAGTTTTCTAGTTGCTCTAGATTAATTGTTATTTTCCGCTGCATATGTTAATCTAGTTAGGGAATAGAAAACCCAACAATTTAAACATTCGCATCAACTAAAAGTTTCACATAACAAAAATTAACACCAATATTAGTGTCAAGGTTCATATGGTGGGTTGACGTGACCCCGACGGTTCGTGTCGTTTTGAAGTCGTCAAGTCATACGTCGTGTGGGTTTTTTAAAAATTTGTATTAGCTGGGGTCTAAGCTGTGGCTTACGATTAGGGTTAGCAAGTAGTAAGTTGGACCTATAGTTGTTCTTAAAGATAAATTGAATTGAAACAAAGGTGTTCCAATCAATCAATCGTTTTCTAGTAAAGGGGTGTTTTAAAAGTGATTGGGGGTTTTGGTTCAGTTTGCTAAGTAAAAGTAAATGAAAGTGATGAAAGATAATAATAAATCAGATGATGGAAAGTAGTATTTGTTGTGATTTCGTTAGCTAATAATATGGGATGATGACTTTGGATTTTAAAGGAAATGGTGGTCTAAATTGGTTGTGTTTATCAAACCCGAAATCTCATGGTATAACCGTTAGATTACCTATTAATCGGTTATCAACTAATATGTCATGAGGAACTAAGGTGTCGTTATTCTGATAAGACAGACGACGCTCAACTCTCCAAAATCTCCTGTGAGGGAGTCAGTGGCCCTTATTATTGAACGCAGTTGTTCGTGAGCGAAGGAACAGAGTAGCAGGCCCATGTAAAGTCCGACCGTTCTTAATACTATGCAAATTACATATTCAGTAAACAACTAACTTAGATTATTTGTTCGGACGACTTAATTATTTTCCATCAGTAGGATTTAAGAATGATAGGCGAGAGAAACGTTTAATTATTTCGTGCGTATCTTACTTTAGGATACTGAGTTATAGGGAAAACGTTGTTTTGAATTGGATTCTAAACATGCATTGCTTGATTGAATCAACAAATCCCTAGGTTTCCGTAAATGTTAATTTATCCTGTAGCCTACCTACTATAATCTAAAATGCTGGCGGCATTTTTCATACAGTCAAATCCAAACAATGCCGAAAAATGCTATGGCAATCCGCAGTGTAATTCATCGTTATCCGATGTTTTCATCGCAGATTTAATTACTTCATAATGTTTACATAGTAAGTACATTGTGATCTAAAGTGTACTACACCGATTGTGATTCCAGCATAATCACATTGCGTTTTACGATGTTTACATGATGGTATAATTAAACCATAGTTTTGACGCAGATATTGACCAAGTGTTGAGGTTCGTGACTCCTCTATACAAGGTTACAATCACGTTTGTTGACAGAAAGACGATTATATAGTTTTAGGTTTAAAATCGTAAAGATAAAGTAGTTCCGAACATAAAGTTTCTATTTTTATAGTATCGAACCATAATATAACTACCTTCGATCGTTCCAGACTTTCGTACGTTTGTACTCCGCATAAAGCGTTTACAACACTATATCAAGGAACAGTCGAATCGGGTCCGTCATATTACTTCACGATAATTTAAAGTCATCCCAAAATTATTTATGCTAATTACATCACAACAAATACAAAAATAATCTACTCGTTAAGCATGACAATAACCATATCTAGCATAATTAAAGAATACATTTTTAATTAAGATAAATAGGAATAGACTTGAATTAAATATCGCAATTCCAAGTGTACACCAAAAGATTACAATACATTCTGCTCTTTCATTCTATTTTAATTGCGCTCCCTCACTAATCTAAAAACTAATATAATATAGAGTGAGAAAAATAGAGAGAGAAAGAGAACTGATTTTTAGAGTGAGAAAGTGTGCTGGGAAGGTGTGTTTTTTAATTATGAATCCAACGATATATTTATAGTTGAAATCTAGCTCACGATAGCGAAAATGGGCTCATTTAAGCGAACAGTGCTTGAAAGTACGAAAAAGCAATTGGAACCGGCCGGGTCAACCGGTCGGGTACGGATGATTAGAATTGCATGAGTTAGATTTTAATTAACTATGTTAATACTTATTGCTTTAGATTATGTTTCAATATGTTTACATTGATCTGATCATTCAATTGTATGCATTACATGATTTACTTCATATTTTTAGTTGAAGATGGCCCCAAAGTAGGGGTGAGCATGGGACAGAAGCGGTAGCAAATCGTACCGAATCTAGGGGTGTACATAAATGGTCTAGAACCGCTAGAACCGTTAAACCGAACCAGGACCGGATCAGAATCGAACCGGACCGTAGCATAACGGTCCGGTTCTCGGTTCTATATTTTAGCCTTAATGGTTCACGGTGCGGTTCGGTTCTAGAACCGGTAAAAATGGTTCGAACCGCCAGAACCGGTTTTATAGGAAAAGAGGAATATATACTTGATATATGTATCTTTTAATATTGATAGAAATTAAGTTATATAATTAGATTTTAAAAAATTGTTATATTAATTATAAGTATATATGTTTTTTTTAGATTTTTATCTTCTATATTCCATGTATCAAAAAAATTCAACTTACATTTTCTTTCTCTTATTCGTCGTCTACATACTTCACCGATCATTTTTTTTTTTGATAGATTGTTAACTATTGATCCATTTAATAAATCTTTTTGAGAACTTGATCAACCTTATTCTTTTGTATTCGACATACATGCATGTTGATAAACGCTCAAAAGTACTATATTTCAGTAGTATATTACCCCTATTCTTGAATGTTTTTATTGCATTTTGTTAAGAATAGATATTAATTTCGTTCATATTTGCAAATAGATGTGGAAATGGAGCGTTTATGAAGAAAGGAAGGAAAACAGTCAATAAATAAGTTAAATGATACATATTTGAAGAAACATTTGAAGCCGAAGTCAAAGAAAAGAAAAGATGAAGAAAAATCAAAAATCCGGCTGAAAAAGGCATCCATACGCCGTATGGATTGCAGCAGTGGAGGCCCAGGTTACGCGGACATGGGCTGGGCTTGAAATCAATCCATACGCCGTATGGATCAAAATCGCAGGAAGTATAAAAACGCGTTTTAAACCCTAAATCGATAGTTTTTGATAGTTTTTCGTATTTTCTTATTTCCAGACGACCTTAGGGTTTGTAATTCGTATATTAGGGTTATTTTGGAGGTACGAAGGGTGAAGATCGAGGATAATTCATCTAAATCATTCGTAGTTCGTCTTTATTGATTCGGTATAACTCTTTTATTCGATTTCATTGAAGAATTTGTTATTGAATAATCTGATTATTTGTGTTTTAATGATGAATTGAATATTCAAAGTGATTGTGTAGTTGATTGAACTTAGATTATGATTATTGAACGATTATAATTGTGTATTGACTAAGTTATTTAATTGAAAACGGTTATATTACTCATGAATCCTTGTTTATTGGTAACTGGTAGTTATTAGTTCTCAGCGTGGTTAATAATGTTGATGAGATTGAGTTCCTTGAACGTTATTAATTATTGATGGTTAGAATCTTAGGGTTTTGATCATTGCTAAATAGATTGAGTTTGGTAGGTTGAGAATTTGATAATTATTCACTTTAAAATGAACAAGACAATAAGTTAATTATTGGGTATTGTTGAGTCATACCACTAGAGTAATTATAATGAGTTGTGAATGTTTAATGCATGATTTAGGGAAAGGCACACAATTGACTGATCATCTTGTGACATTGAAACCAGTGTTTTATGTTGGCCCCTAGATTATAGGAATTAGTTGGACCCGAAACGTTGGCTAGTTCACATTCGACTTAGTATTCATTGAAGAATTTGGTATTAAGTTGATTTAAAAGAATCACAATTAGATAATCAATACGTAATAAATTGGGAAATATGAATCTAAGTGACATTAATTATACAATTACTTATTCCTTCCAATTAGGGTTTATTATTATTATTTATTTATTATTTTAATTTAAGTTTTATTTAAGTTTGTTTATTTTAATTAAAAGTTTTCTAAACAATTGTTCGTACGGAACTAAAACGCCCCCCGTATTTACTGCTTTTTAGTTAATTGTTAATTTCTATTTTAAATATTCCACCATTCGCTGTGTTCGAATCTGACTTACCAAATCTATATTTACAATTGATCGGGTATTCTTGCCTGGTTGCTTGAAAGTATTTATCAGGTATTTCTATTTATAAATTATAAAACAAGACGCGCATTCATAAGCGACATCAAGTTTTTGGCGCCGCTGCCGGAGAAGCGGTTGTGATTATTTAAATAGGAGTTAGTGATTTGTAAACTTTGATTTTTAAAAGAATTTTGTTAAAACAAATAATTTTGTAAAGTTGTTTTAAGTAATTTAAGTAATTGTGTAACAAGTTTTCATTAATTCACTGGTTGAAACTAATTATCCTTTAATTGGTTAAACTTTTGGGGTTTTAGTTTCAACCGGCGGATGGGAATTCGTCCGCCGGTTGAAGTTCCATTTATGTAATATTGTACATGTTATTTAAATTTATTATTTTGTGTGAACTAACTTGTTTTTCGTTAGTGTTGTTTTGTATTTCCAGATTTATTTTTATTTAGGTTTATCCAATGGCAAGGAGCTTTGAAAGTGATTCTAACGAATACGATTTGATTGGGATTTATGATTCTGAGAGTTTGGAGTCAAGAGTTGATAGTGAAATTCCATCATTCACGTACTTGGGCCGCAAGGTTGTGCCTATCACGTCGTCATGTGAAGAATTATTGGGTGCAATTGCGAATGTGAGATGGGACATTCCTTTTACAGCTGAACTAATAAGGATATCCTCTGTTTATTTCTCCGACTATCAACTGGCACTAGTACAGAACCTACTAGATAGTGTAGAAGTGGAAAGACAATTTGGGGATTCTCAGCAGTTTTTGGATGATCTTTTAGATTTTGAGGAATCAATAACCTTAAGGATCGAAGAGGAGAAAGTATTCTTCACCAATCAAAAGAGGCGATATGTTGAGATTTATGAAATTTTAAGACAACATTCGTTTCCTTATTCGGCTAAACAAGCCGCATGTCTTAGTCGTATGATTAAAGCTTTGTATGAGTTAACAGGTCATCCAACTTCCGAAGCTGATAAGGAATTTTTAGCTAGTTTAAAGGATCTAGTTCAATTGTTACAAGTAGATGATCATCTTAAGGATGAGACACCTCATTGTTTTGTAGTGAGTAACACTATTCACTATCACATGAATAGAATGGTTGAACAGTTATATCGTCTTGCTAAGGAAGAAGAAGGAAGACCACGCCCGGATTTTATTCACCCAATTGATGAAATTGATTTAGCAACTTATCTAGTGGCGAATATGAGAGAGTTAGTGGATGAGACTAAGATTCTGTACCAAAAGGAACATTTCCACTATGGAATGGTGGAAATCTACATGAGATTTGCTGAGATATTCAGGAGTTCAGGTTTGGGTTTCAACAGACTTCAAGAGCAAGTTTTGGGTGAGATTGAAAGCTTAGTTAGAAGTTTGAAGGAAACTCCACTGATGAGCAAGCATCATCAGATTGGAGAGTCATGTTTAGAATTTATTGGTGAGCTTGAGGATGACAGTCCGGAGTGAGAGGTTAAGTTAGTTGGTAATGATGAAGTGTGGGATGAAGAAGGAGAGGTAACTAAGTCAGTAATGAAGATTAGCTGGGATTTAATTTATCTGCTTCCCGTGGTTAATGAGCACTTGGCAAATTTTCCAAGTTTTGGTCATGGGATCATTAACGTCATTCCCATAATCACTGAGCGTTTCCTTGCTCTCTATCTTAAGCAGTGATTCTAATCATTCCTTTTGTTTCTTATGCTATTGGATTGTTTCTAACATTTTGGTTTATTTTGGATTATGTTAGACTTTCAGTTGTTTCGGATTTTTAATATATTTTTTTTTTAATTGTGTGATTTGAATATTAAGTATTTATTTTGAATGTTATGTTATTTGAAGATTGTTAATTATTGTTATTTATTTTATAGTGTGGAATTGTGAAGATTTTGAAGTCGTGATTATCTTCCAGGTTTGAGATTTAATTATATAAAATTAGTGATGAAATTGGGTTAAAAATGGGTTTGAAAATCGTTTTTTGGAAAAGTCTGACTTTTCAATCCATACGCCGTATGGAATCCATACGCCGTATGGATTGGTTGGACCACTGGGCCGGGTCGTTGACTGGGTTTAATGAGTTTGACCTGGGCCTGTTTAATCCATACGCCGTATGGAATCCATACGCCGTATGGATCAAAAATGCAGAAAACCGCCAGCAGTCCCTTTTCATCCCCATTTTCAAACCTAAAACCCCATTTTTCACCACCTACGGCTTTAATCACCACACCACCAAATAACCACTTCCGGGCACGCATTCATCTCCATTTTTGCGTATTCGTGTTACACGCACTTTCCTCTACAAGGTATAACTTCCCGTTTTCATTTTCGTTTGTTAAATCATTCGTTTGGAAGTTAGGGTTTATGATAGAATTTTGGGTATTTCGAATGTGGGTATGATGATTGGCATGTTTTGATTGATTTATGTTCTATTTGATATATACATTGCAATGTCATGCTCGTTTTCCTAATATGTTACATATATTAAGTTAATCGAATTATCCGTTAGTAATGATGAAATGTGACTATGAGATATGCTCAATTGTGCAATATGTTTTAATTTAGTGCTTATTAATTTTCTGACCACATGATAATTAATGCAAATATTTGTTTGGTACACAAGTGTTTGTGATTACGGTTATGTGATAAATTGTTATTTTGATTAATTGTGTTATGATAATTCATTGTGAGAGTGTATGGATGTTTGCTAGTTGCTAATGCTCGAGTTTAGTGATTGTGCAATTTCGTATATTCATAATGGTACCAAGTTATTATAATGCATTTGATTAGGCAATTGTCATGAATATTTAATTAAGTATATACATATATGCAATTTGAGTGGTTTTTGTTTAAAAAAAAATGCAATTTAGGTTCATGAAATTGGTTGTTGCGGTAGTTTTAGGCTAAACCTTTATGGTGGATTATTCAATTTTAAGCCGAAATGCTGCCGAAATTTTTATTAACCTTTTTGCATTAACTGCTTATTTGGTGTTATTAACAATTGTTTTGTTTAGCAGTTATCATGTCTAACAGGAGAACAAGAGGGGGTCAAACTTTGGGGAACCCATTGGTGCGAGCTCATAGATACCTCACTTTTCATGGGTCGTATTCTGAGACCACTAGATTTCAGTTTGGAGAGCGTCTGGCTTCTAATATTGGCCAGTCAATTGAGGTTTTTGATGCTGTTAACTGGAATGTTTTGGAGCATGTGATTGCTAGAGAGGGGTTCACTAATGATGCTGAGGCCATTAGGAATTTACTTGCTATTCCATATGTACTAGATGATGGAAACATTGGATTTGTTTCCTATGCTTGGTCCCGGTTATTCAGTATCAGGGAGGATATCTACAGAGAGCTAGTTGTTGAGTTTTATAGCACTTTTAGGTTTGAGTCCAGGTCGACTCAATGGACTGAGAACTCCATTTTCTTCCAGCTAGGGGGACAGCCTAGACAGATGACTTTGGTTCAGTTTGCTTTGGGACTGGGGCTTTATGAGCCCAATGAGCTGGATAATCCTCACTTTTTAAACCACATTTCTGCAGGTGCTGTGAAGAAGCTCACTGACTTGGAAGTTGAGCAGGAGTGGCAGTTTATTGCTCAGGGTAATTATGGCAGTTCGACACCTTCTTACACGCGTATTCGAGATCCTCATGATCGACTCATTCACAGATTGTTGACTTACACCATTGTTGGTCGCAAGGAGGGGCCTGAGAAAGTTTCGAGGCCTGACTTGTTTTATTTGAGTTCGATTATCAAGAAGAGATTAGTGAATGTACCTTGGAGGTTGGCGAAGTGGATGTCGAAGAGAGCTACTGGTACTAGAGATGGGAGTAATTTGTGTGGAGGTCACTTTGTTACACGGTTGGCTAGATACTTTGGTTTGGCTACTCAGGATGAGATGGGGTCATGCACGATTGTTCAGCCTAGCATGGGATGGTTGACTGCACGCCGGTTGGAGGCGTTTGCTCTTATTGAGCCATGCATTACTTATGGTGGTCCTGCAGAGATGTATTACTGGGTTCCGATTACTCCGGTATGACAGACTTTGCAGTCGAGGCAGGCTAGAGCTAGGGGAGATACGAGTGGCAGTGATAGAGGTCGAGGTACGGCACAAGGCCGTAACAGAGGTTATGCTACGGAGTTTGATCAGCTATCTCAGCAGTTGCACCATATGGAGTTACACCAGACTCAGAGGTTTGATCAAATAGATCTTATGCAGAGACGGCATTTCCATCAGACCAGTGCACACTTGGACTACCAGGATGGCTTGTTTGAGCAGCTGTTTGGTCAGTTTCCTTCTGGACCCGCGTATCAGCCATTCCAGTACCAGATGCCACCAGAATTCATGCCACAACCACCACCACCATAGCCAGAGTATGGAGAGCCTTCTCACCAGTATCAGTACCGCCAGGATGATGACAGTGATTAGGATGATGTTCATCCTAAATGGTTTTTGGTTCCAAACACTATTATTATTATTATTATTATTATTATTTTATTATTATTATTATGATTGTTTTTATTTGTAGGATTTATTAATTATGCCGTGGATTTGTAGTTTTAGGATTTGGTTGTGTTTATTCATTAGGATGTTTAAATCTGGTATTGTTTAATTCTGTTTGTTGATTGTTCCCTCATAATTGTGTTGTGAGTACATGTTATGCTGGCAGTAAGTTCAGCGCAACAATTTGAATCGAGAGGATGTGGAAATTCATATCATCCTTGTCATACTCATTAAACTGCACATTATTCCAGGGGAGTTTTTCTGTTCTAAGTTCTTTTCTCTTTTTTTTGTTTTAGTATTTTATTATTTGTACAATGAGGGCATTGTACATCTTTAAGTGGGGGATGGGAGAGAAAAGAGTGAAGTTTTCACATTATTGTCCAGTTAATAAGTAGATGATTTTGTAATTTGGTTAATAGTTATTTTATTAAGATAAGTAACTAGGAGGTTATGAGTTGCCCATTTTTCAACCAAATTTTTGCATTAAAATTTTTGTTTTCTATAGATAATTATTTTGTAACTATGTAGGTTAAATTAAAAATTTTCTATACTTTTTAATTAAAGATTAAGTTGTGAAAAATGTTATTTAGCTTCATTATATGATGTATTGATAGGCAATTTATATGAGAATTTTTGAGCTTTTAAGAAATGAAATTAAGGAGTAGATATTACTTTTTAGATGAACTTTAGCTATGTATGATGTATGTCTTAATTTTCATATTAGTAATGTGTGATATGCCATATTTTTAGGAATTTAATTAACATCATTTGGGGATATGCTGGGTGTTGTTTCCTCTGTTGTACGAAAGTACAGACCTGGTCTCCGTCAGTATATCTAATGAAAAAGAGCAAAAGAGTTTAATAACTCATGATTTTAAAATATAGTCAAATTAAGTCGCTTTGTTGTACTGAGGTACAGACCTGTCACCAATGGTTTGACTAAAAACATTATTGCTAAACCAAAATCAACTTATGTTGCTTTGTTGTGTTGAGGCACAGACCTGTCACCTCTGTCTTGATTTGAAAAATGATTGTTTTAATTAAATTTTAAGATATGTAATATTGGCATATTATGAGTATGAAAGTATATAGTTTTTGGGAGTCTAAGGGAATATTTACACGAATAATAATAAGTTGAGCTCAAGTAGTCAAATATAGCTTGTTTAAGTGGATAACAATATCAGTAATCATTGTGAACTATTTGATGTTTAAGAATAATAACTCTATGTGTAGATCAGTTTTTGTAAATCTCGTAGTTTCTTAATAATTGTTTTTAGAATTAACAGATTTTTAAATTTAAGCATTTGAGTTGAAAATGGGTGATGTTGTGTAATTCCTTTGGTAGTTATTTAGATTAATATAGATGACTGTTTTCTTAAGAATTTGATTTTTGAATCGATAGTCTACTTGAGGACAAGTAGGATTCAAGTGGGGGATGTTTGATAAACGCTCAAAAGTACTATATTTCAGTAGTATATTACCCATATTCTTGAATGTTTTTATTGCATTTTGTTAAGAATAGATATTAATTTCGTTCATATTTGCAAATAGATGTGGAAATGGAGCGTTTATGATGAAAGGAAGGAAAACAGTCAATAAATAAGTTAAATGATACATATTTGAAGAAACATTTGAAGCCGAAGTCAAAGAAAAGAAAAGATGAAGAAAAATCAAAAATCCGGCTGAAAAAGGCATCCATACGCCGTATGGAAATCCATACGCCGTATGGATTGCAGCAGTGGAGGCCCAGGTTACGCGGACATGGGCTGGGCTTGAAATCAATCCATATGCCGTATGGAAATCCATACGCCGTATGGATCAAAATCGCAAGAAGTATAAAAAAGCGTTTTAAACCCTAAATCGATAGTTTTTGATAGTTTTTCGTATTTTCTTATTTTCAGACGACCTTATGGTCTGTAATTCGTATATTAGGGTTATTTTGGAGGTACGAAGGGTGAAGATCGAGGATAATTCATCTAAATCATTCGTAGTTTGTCTCTATTGATTCGGTATAACTCTTTTATTCGATTTCATTGAAGAATTTGTTATTGAATAATCTGATTATTTCTGTTTTAATGATGAATTGAATATTCAAAGTAATTGTGTAGTTGATTGAACTTAGATTATGATTATTGAACGATTATAATTGCGTATTGACTAAGTTATTTAATTGAAAACGGTTATATTACTCACGAATCCTTGTTTATTGGTAACTGGTAGTTATTAGTTCTCAGCGTGGTTAATAATGTTGATGAGATTGAGTTCCTTGAACGTTATTAATTATTGATGGTTAGAATCTTAGGGTTTTGATCATTGCTAAATAGATTGAGTTTGGTAGGTTGAGAATTTGATAATTATTCACTTTAAAATGAACAAGACAATAAGTTAATTATTGGGTATCGTTGAGTCATACCACTAGAGTAATTATAATGAGTTGTGAATGTTTAATGCATGATTTAGGGAAAGGCACACAATTGACTGATCATCTTGTAACATTGAAACCAGTGTTTTATGTTGGCCCCTAGATTATAGGAATTAGTTGGACCCGAAACGTTGGCTAGTTCACATTCGACTTAGTATTCATTGAAGAATTTGGTATTAAGTTGATCTAAAAGAATCACAATTAGATAATCAATACGTAATAAATCGGGAAATATGAATCTAAGTGACATTAATTATACAATTACTTATTCCTTCCAATTAGGGTTTATTATTATTATTTATTTATTATTTTAATTTAAGTTTGTTTATTTTAATTAAAAGTTTTCTAAACAATTGTTCGTACGGAACTAAAACGCCCCCCGTATTTACTGCTTTTTAGTTAATTGTTAATTTCTATTTTAAATATTCCACCATTCGCTGTGTTCGAATCTGACTTACCAAATCTATATTTACAATTGATCGGGTATTCTTGCCTGGTTGCTTGAAAGTATTTATTAGGTATTTCTATTTATAAATTATAAAACAAGACGCGCTTTCATAAGCCACATCACATGTTTTGTTTAAAAAAAAAAAAACATAGATGTATCCAGGGGCGGAGCCATGTGGATGGTAGGGGTAATAGTTGTTACGTGCCATCCGCAACATATAGTGTAAATTTCTTATAAAAAAACTATACTTTTTGTTAGAATTACAAAAACGTTTTAGTATCTATTATACGGGTTCACAAAAAGTAAGATACCAATGTTACGGGTAACAGTAAATCATGGATCCGCCACTAGATGTATCCATGTTATGTTAGAATTACAACAACGTTTTAGAATCGATTATTAGACTTTAAGTTTTTTCTGATTCCTTAATTATTTACTTTAATTTAATAACTATATGTTTTTACACATCTTCTTCTTTATAACATACGCGTGTATATTATTTGGTTCGCGGTTTTGAACCAAAACCGCAAGAACCGAACCGGAACCATACCGGACCAGGACTGAATTACATGGTGCGGTTTATGGTTCTTGATTTTTCATTTAATGGTTCGCGGTCCGGTGCGGTTCTGGTCCGGTTCGGTGCGGTTTTTGGACCACGTACACCCCTAACCGAATCCGTTGGTACCGGTTATCTTTTAGGCCCTAAGAGAGTACCGAATACCGAACCGTTTGAAGCGGTTCCGGTACCGGTATGGTAAAAGTGTTACTGTACCGCTTTGGTCTCAAAATATAACTGAATAATAATAACACCTATCTACATATTTTGTACTCTGTAAAATTTAAAGAAGATAAATGTCCATGAATCTCAAATAAAAAAAATTCATCATTAAGTGAAATAGATGGACAGTGACGAATAATAACATATATATAACAATGTTACCTTGTATCGTGTTAAGTGATTTGGTAATGACACAAGTCACGATCCTTAGCTTTACATTAACAATATATTTGGAATTCGATTTAACTAGTGTGCTAAAAATGCGGTTGTTTGTGTGGCAAAGAAACTAGTTAGAAATGATGTTTAAAAAAAATGTAATTTTATTCATAGACATATCATAGGATCATAGAAATGATGTTTCAAATAAACTTTTTCAAATAATAAAGTAAAACATGTATATTTCGGATACGGTACCAAAGCGGTAAAAGTGAGAAGATACCGATACCGAATCAAAAGTACCGGTTTTCTTTTGGCCCTAAAGTAAGTACCAAATATGGAACCGTTTAAAATCGATCGGTATCGGTTTGATACGGTACAAGTAGAGTACAAGTACGGGATCGGGAATTGGGTAAGGTAACTCACCCCGCTTAAACTTTCTACTCCATCTAACTAGTAACAAGTAGCCATCACCTCTGGGAGTCCGGGATCAAATATGGATGTAAGTAGAGTAGAGGGACGAAATTGCAATTATCACTGATGACTAAAAAGTTGAACCGCATCCGGTCTGACTGAACAAAACCCAAAATTTGGTCTGTAAAATTCGCCGGAGATCAACCAACGATCACACACCAAATTCATTAATGATGGCGGTTGATAACATGCCACCGATCGTCTACACACAACTCAATTACCTTCTCACTCATTCCCCCTATTCAATCAAGGTAACCCACCCTCTATTCTATTTTATTTCTACACCCCCAATTTATAGTTAAATCAAACCCTAATTTCAATGTTTTGTTTATACAGGTTGAACAGATGTGGTCTGGTTCCAAGAATCCTGCTTTACTTGATCGATTCACCTTAGCCATTCCTTTTTGTCTCGATTATATAAAATGTCAGACCTTTTTTAAAAATTTTTTGTGAAAGATGTTAAATTGTTGTATTATATAGTTCATTATAAATTAATATGTAGAATAAAAATAATAAATTGACTTTTTGGTGTTGTAATTATGCACAGGGGATGTTATATACAATGCACAATTTCCATTGTTAGCACCTGATATTATTTTCGGACCCGAAGATGAAAAATTTCGACCTTACGGAGAAGGAGAGTTGAAAGCCAAGAATAGTTTGTCTGATTGGAACTGCAAAGATCCAACCAGGCTATTGTCTATGATTCATCAACTTAGGTAGTACTACTTACCTAAGATAATACGATAAAGCTCGGTTTGGATGATTTTACTGTGACTGTTTTCCGTTTTGTGTATTTTAAGGCTTTTGTTTACACTGCAGGAGTTTGTACATGGCGTATCAGAAAAAACGTGTTGGTGAAGTTGATGATGAACGACTCAAGTTTGAAATCAACACCATGTATTCTCGTGAGGTAAAAGCATGATAGCATTTGAATATCCTAATATAAATGTGATGTGATGCAAAGATGCAATGGTTGAAGAATTTAAGCTAGTTGTTAGCTGTTATGTCCTCTTTAGTTGTAAGTAGTGTATTATCATCATATTTGAGTATTGCAAATATGTATATTGGTAACGGATATATAGTGATGATATGCAAAACTACTCTTTTCTAGTTACATTACATGTTGCTAGATGTAAATGTAAAAACCTGCAACTCTGTATATCTGTGTGTACATATATGGACATTCATACATGCCTATGTTATGTATGTCCATGCGTACGGATTTCCCTATACATGTTTGCACATCCTATAAAATACTTGCTTATATCTTACAAACATGCATATGTATGTGTATATTCCTGTTAGTGTACGTGTATAAATGATTATGTATTTACTCATTAACAGATACTTGTGTACATATATATGTGTATCTGTGTGTATATAAATATCTACATACGTATTTCACTTATATGTATGAACTCAGCCCCAAACACCGAGCCACATACAGATGCACTCATGCCCGTTTTCCTTCAAACTTCACTTTAAGGGCCCCAATACCCAAAACTGAAGCCCAACATATCCAGAAGTATTACCTTTTTAATGATAGTTAAAGCTCCTACTCCATACTTTCTTGGAGTCTAATAAATTTCAAACCGAGCATTTAGGCACACTATTTTCGTTAGTCCTATTACATGCCTCAGCCATATATTTCTTGATTAGGTTATAGAGATTTCTACCTTGCACGCCAAAATTGATAACCTATAAGATCTCTTACAGATGAACTTCAAGTCTTTTGATGTTGTGGTTGAAGGAGCGCCACAAATATATTGTACATAGCGTACGCCTCTGTGTCCCAGTACAGTTAAATTGAGAAATGAGAAAATATTTGCCTCCAGTAACTTTTAAAAGATTATGTTTGCTGATGGCTTTCTTCTGTACAGACCAACTTCGTAGCAGTACTAAAATTTGATTATAGTTATCATGAACTGTTATCAGCTGCACCTGGGCTGTTACGATTTGTACTTATCAATTATTCGTCTAAAATTGCAGCACATCGCATGTTTACTATAAGTGATTTCAGCCATTATACAATGCTCTTGTCTAATTGTATGTAATCATCCTTTCAGGGAATTGAAATGTACATGAGCTCTGGTGCTGACAAGGTATTTATTGTGCGACTTATATACTTGCAGTTGATGCTTAATTCTTTCAGAAATATTCTTTTTTATATCGTAATGAATTTTGTGGTGTACATGTAGTGTAGCCAGAAGAGGTTAAATTTGCAGTTCCGTTACTGGAGATGGATCTAAATAAAATCGTTGCAGGGTCCACCTGGCGGCACCAACAAAAGATATACTTGCAGGTTATTTATCCTGTGAGCAGAAAATATTTGGCAATGGCTTCAGCTCCACGTTTAAAATTGGTATCTTCACCTGAGTTGAAGGCTTTATTTTCTATCGATGAGTTCAGACTTCCTCCTTGGTTGGAAGGGATGTAAGTTTCTTTTCCCTTCTTTTTTCAAAAAGTAAAAAGTTCACGTACTATCATTTATTGAGAATTCTCTAGTATTTTTATAAAATCTTATTTGTAAAAGGTGCATGGCTGAATATCTTCCCAATTTAGAGGAGATACTTGAAACACAGGTTGGTGAATTTCTTGTGTATTCTATATTTACTAGTTATTATTATATTTTCTTATATTTTATATGTTTATATCGCTACCTTTTTTAATTTCTTCTCTTCAGATAAGAGATGCTATTTCATTAATCGAAGTTAGAAGGAAGTTTATTACAGCGTTGGCTGTTCCCTTTGGAAGGCCAGTAGAAGCTGATCCAGTATGTGAAAGTTTTACATTCACATTTGTATAAAGCTACTGTATTTATTTGAATATAATCTGATTTTTATTTTTGGTTTGCCAGGTATTTTGCAGGAAGGCAACCTTTCTAGCTTGCTCTGGCGTGTTTACATTTCTGGTATGGTGTGATACTAGTATACTATGTGTGTTTAGTTAACTGTCGTGTGTAATCAAAGTTGTTTTACAAATGTGTGAAATCGTGTATAATACGAAATATAGGTGCACTTTACCCTTCCACTTCAGTTCCCAAGGCAACAACCAGCTTTGATTCTTCAAAGTTCTCAGGTGGCTTTTTAATTCCTTCTAAAAATAGCATATGTTATCATTGTTGTAGGTGTTAACTTGTCATGATTTCAGAAATATTTTGGAGCCATCAGTAGGTACTATAGGTTGCTGTATGGATGTATTCTGAATTGGGTTCTTGTTTTAAATATTTTTGAAGCATTTTCACTCGCACCCTGGTAAACCAATAAAGTCGGCTAATCTGCAAGATTATCCTTGGAGTCCTAGATGGGATGTGACAGAAATGGCTGAGAGACTATTGTAAGTTTTTCAAATGCAGTCTGATATATTTCATACAGTCTGTAATGCTCAATTCTCATGAAGTTGCGCATCCTTACAGTGATTATCTTGTGGAGGAGTGTTTGAATTTCAAAAAGTACTGCAATGAAGTACTGCTTCAGCAGCGTTAGTGACGTTTAACTCAATCCCTTGTATTATCCGCATCATTTTAGAATTTCAAATTGTGTGGTTGTTTCAGGATTTGTGAGAACACAAGGTGTAACATGATTGAATATGATTCTGAATGTCAACTGAATATGCTAGGTTGTGGTAGATTCATCTTCTTATGGTCCACCATTGTGGTTCGAATGTGACTTAGATATAATGTCGAGATTCTGTTAAAAATTGTTGATCAGACGCGTCAACCGCTGAACCTAGAGAAGACTGGTTTGACCACTATGTACGGGGTTTGTGCTTGTTTTGAGGTTGGGTAGTTCTAGCTTGGCATGAATACGACGTGTTTTAACCGCTCTTTCTTGACTTTGGGGAGTTGGTTCTCAACTGACTTCTTTACGTGGTTATATTTGGGTTAGTAATGGTTTAATCCTTAAAGTTTCACATTTTTTCTATTTTAAGCACTCAAGTTTTTTTCTCATGATTTAATCTTTCAAGTTTTAAACTTTTAATGGTTTAACCTCCAAGCTTCTTATACTTCAAAAATTTGATGGTTTAATTTAAAAATTTAATGGTTTAACCCTTTGAGTCAATGCAAACTTTAAAAATTAATTCATTAGAAAAAAAAACTAGAGTGGTTAAAACGAGAGAAAAAAAGTGAAACTTTAAGGATTAATCATAATTACCCATTTTTAACCAAAGTTATGCTACATTTATTCGTTTAAATTATGCACCTTCTTTTTTTTTTTTGAAATAAGCAGACTTATACCACTACCAACAACAAAATACAAGCCTTTGTTCAACCGTACAGAAGCAACAAAACAAAACCACATCCCAAATTACAAGCAGTAAATTGGGAATGACACTACAAAACTACATAGAAACTTAAAGAGCTACAACAACTAAAAAGCTAAATCACATTTGGATTGTAGACTGTGACAAACCAAATCAAAAGGTAACCAGTGACCAAAACATGACCTTGATCGCTGACATATATGACCACAATAGTACATACAAGTGAAAACCAACTTAGCTGGGCCAGCTTCTGACTTTTTCCATTTGCTCCACGATATATCCACAATCTTATTCCGAGCAGTGATCCAATCAAAGGATCTGACTTGAACTTCATCAAACAAATTCAGACCCCCATTCTTGCTGTTCCAGAAAACTTTTTCGTTTCTTCTAGACCAAATTGTGTATAAGGCAGTCCAAACGATAATTCTCCAAATACTTAACTTTTGACTTGAAAAAGATCCATTCCCCTTATGACTAATTAACTCATTTTTATTATTCACATTACAACACCCCAATCCCCACCAATCAAATATTTTATCCCAGAAATCTTTAACAAACTTACATTTTAAGAAACAACGATCCAACGATTCAATCTCATCACAACAAAACGGGCATAAAACACTATCCATGTCAATACCCATATGATCAATAATATCTCGAATCGGAATTCTATCATTTCTTAACCTCCAAATGCAAATGCAAACCTTTTTAGGAACACTGTTACACCAAAGTGTTTCAACCCTTCTCTTACTATCTACTAATACTATCTTGTCCACCAATTTTCTTAAATTCCTACTTGAAAATCTACCATCCCCACTTGATGACCACTTCCACCCATCCACTCCCTCCGCACTAACCGTATACCCATCAACAACATTCTTAAGCTCCTCCAATTCCCCTACCGCCCTCCCTCTAGGTTCCCTTACCCACACCCAATTCCATTTCCAATGAGCCCCCTCCCACACCCCTTTCTCGCCCACTTTAATATTCTTATTCACTTCCAAATTATATAATCTTTCCCAAAAAGGCTAATATTAGATGTATCGTTCTTCAACTCTTCAAAAGCTTCACAAGTATGGAAGGACCTAATTCAATTACAACAGTGTGAGTCTATGCCAGAAGTATTAGGCTCACATTGTTGGGCTTGGAAATGTGGAAATGGCTGTCTGATTTCTTTTTGGAACGATGTGTGGATAGAAGATTTTTGTTTGAGGAACAAATTCCCTAAATTATATCTTATATCTAACAATCGATTCGGAAATATACACGAGTTCTTTTCATGTCAAACAGAAAATCAGATCATTTGGCATATTGATTTTTACAGATTGTTGACTCCATATGAGAACCGGGAACTTCAAGTATTTAACTACCTTCGAAATGTTCAGTTAACTTAGCTCAAGAAGACACGATCATTTGGAAACCGGGTACAAAAGGCGAGTATTTGGCATCAGAAGCTTCTTCTCTGTTGATATCTTCAAATGTCTTTGATGTGCAAGCTCCTATGTGGGCAAAATACATATGGAATGATGAAAGTCCATCAAAGGTGCAGTGTTTTCATTGGATGGCTATTCAAGGGAAAGTACCGGTAAAACAAGTTCTCAACCAAAGAGGTATAATTCTCACTGATCAAAACACAAATTGTGTTTGGTGCAACGAAAATTCGGAAACTGTGACTCACCTTCTCTTACATTGTGATCGATCTTTCCAAATTTGGTCTACTCTTTTCAAATGGTGGCAAATTGAATGGGTTATTCCTTCTTCAATAGTTGAATTTTCTAATGATTGGAACCAAGGGATGGGGATAAAAGCAGACAACTTTTGGAGAGTTATAGGTGCTTGTACACTTTGGATGATATGGTTATCAAGAAATGAAGGTGTTTTCAATGGAAGATTCACATGCTCCAATTCAATTGTGTGAAACATCAAAATGAAGGTTTTTTTGTGGATCACCTCTCTGCTGATAAGTGTTACTCGCACCAATTTTATATTTGGGATAGTCAACCATGGTCCCTTCTCAATGGTGCATGAGTATTAGATTTATCCGTGATTGTTTCAGTTTTACAAATGTTTGTAATCTCATTCCTTCTTCACCAATTGTTGAAGAGGAAATTATTATAATATACTTATTTTTCGCCAAATATATATATATATATATATATATATATATATATATATATATATATATATATATATATAATCTTTCCCATTTTTCACAAAATATACCCACCCACCCACTCCCCCCCCCTCCCCCATCCACCCATTTATCTTTCCAAAATAAGGTATCTAAACCACTTTTTACCAACCTACCGAACGAATTTGTGAAGTTCAACCCATTCTCATCCATCATCCTCCCCGTCTTTATAATATTACCCCAAACCCTATCTTTCCTAATCGCTTCTCCATCATGACCTCCCAAACCTCCATTGCTCCCATAAATGGATGAAATAACCCGAACCCATAAAGCCCTTCCCTCCGTTTTGAACCTCCACCACCATTTCCCAATTAGACTCCAATTGGAAGCTTTAAGGCTTCCAATATTCAACCCCCCTCCCCATAGCCCGAAAGAGTGGCATTCCAATTAATCCAAGATAATTTACTTTTACCCTCCCCATTCCGGCCCCCCAAAAGAAATTTCTACGAAAATTTTCAAGGGATCTAAGAACACATACCGGAGCCCGAGAGAGGGAAAAAAAATACAACGGAAGACTCCCAAGCACCGATTTGACCAAGGTTAATCGTCCACCAAAAGAAATCATTCTTGCTTTCCAATCCGCGAGACGACTTTTAAACTTTTCCAACACCGGGATCCAAGAAGCATACCTATTCATATTACACCCCACCGGGAGACCAAGATATATAAAAGGGATTGACTCCACCCCGCAACCAATCGTGTCCGCCCAAACTTTCACAACATCCTCTCCCACACCTATTCTCATCAATTTACTCTTTCTCAAATTAACCTTTAGGCCTGACGCATGTTCAATACATTTAAGAATAATCTCGGTTCATATTATTCTAGCTTAAATGTTTGGTGATGAATATAATCCGTAAAACAACTCAAACAAACACTACATTTGTGTTTGGTTCACGGGATAAATAGGAAATGGGCGGAATTAGAATTTAGATTCCATTCCTTAGTTTTTTTGTTGTTGAGAAATTCATCAAGTTGATGTCCATCAAATTCCTTTGATTAAAGGAATTGCAATTCCTTTTCTTTTAATGAATTTCAATTCCTTTATGAATTTCAATTCCTTTTAAAACATTACGCGAAGCAAACCCACCGTAAGATATAAAAATTAGGTTGGTTGGTTGTTGGGTCAATACTCAATAGCAACTGGATAGCCAAATTGTAGTCATGGTTGTGGCAGTTGATTGCTAGGCCAACTTGGATAAAGACCAGGCAACTATAAAAAATCAAACCGTAACTTGAACGACCAAAAATAATTTTCTAACCAGAAATCTGAACCATTTTCTAACCGAAATCAAATGTTATGAATTTATGATAATTCAATAACCGAACTTTTCCAGTTTGTCTTATGTATTAGGCAATAAAAAAACCGCCCGAAACCAACTCACGAGTACCCCTACCTTTTTGGACTTTTTTAATGTTATAATTATAATAACACGCAATGTAAAAGAAATTGAAACAAAGGCAAAAGAAAAAGATTAAAAGTAATAACGATCTAACCATTATTGATACGACGATCATCATTCTTGACCATTCACACATTTACCACCACATAGCGCGAATTTGATCAATGAAACAAATGCCATGTTTATGCATGGTAACCAGCTGTATTCAATAAGTTTCGGTTTGCAACCAAATAATTGTTTCAGTTATATTTTGACTTATTGGATCAAAATAAAGTACAATCCTTTCTGATAATATTAAGTTTGCCATCTAATCTTTTCTTTCTACTAAAACCAGTGGCGAATGTGTACGTGTTCAAAGGTATGCACTTGCATACCCTTGAGTTCTTATGTATAGTGCAAAAAAATATTGTTTTTTATTTTTTTTACTAAAGTTTGTTGAAAATGCATACCCTAAAAAAAGGAGGTGAACACCCTATACTTTATTTTAATCATTCTTCAAAAAGACATTGTAATTATATAGCAAGTGACAACAACTAAACTATGGCTATTTACTATAACTAGTCTGTTATTACTCTCTCCGTTCCACACTTCCACTTATATTGTTCACTAACTTTTTTGTTATGTTATACCTATATATTTAATACAAATTTGACTGAAATTATTTAAAAAAAATTATGAATGAGAGTATAATGTAGAATAGAGAAATTACTGATTTTCATTTTTTTTATAGTTATTTTTTGTAAGTGAACAATCTTTTTGGGACAAACAAAAATAGTAAGGTGTACAATATAAATGGGACATGGAGGAATAATTAATCCCTATCAAGTGTACAATGTTACAATTTTGTTACTATTTTTATTAGCCGGACTTTGAATATATATATTGGACGTATTTAAGTGTTGTAACCATATTTTTATATGTTTTTGGTTGTGTTTCCTACATATAACTTTTTCTTTTTTAGATTTATACATACAATATTAAGTTGAATGCTTACAATATAGTTTTTAGAACTTAATAAATATAACAGAAACTTTAAAATATCGTCTCATAGGATAGTAAAAGGTGTAAAGTTTGATAGATTTTTAAACGTTAAATGTTCGGTTTTTATACTAATTTATCGTATAATTAATAGTCTTCAAAAATTAGGACTGCGAATTTAAATTTGTATTATAAATCTGGAAGTTGTAGCTAAAACCAATTCAATACTAGGTGTTTGGTTCTTATAAAGCGATTAATTTTCAAGCTTAAAAAAATTATAACCAAAGACTTGAATCGAGCAACCGAAACTTGATCCAGAAAACACCTCTAACTTTCCGGAAAAAAAAAACAACCTAAAAAATATATCCATTCTAGTTAGTTCTTTTATGCATACCTGTTGGGTGCAAACCCAAGTCCCACATCAGAAAAATAAAGAAACAAAATCATGTATATAAGTTCATGGGCTACTCCCTCTATCACCAATTAGTTTTAAAGTGGAACCTCATCTGGGCTTATACACATGGGCTTTGGACGAGTTGGGCTTAAAAAGGTCCCGACAATTGGTATCAGAGTCCTTAGGGTTTATTGATTTGAATATTCAAGCAAGTTGATTGAAAGGGAAGATGTCGTCTCAAAAGTTCGAGATTGAGAAATTCAATGGGTCGAATGATTTCGCCTTATGGAAGGTGAAGATGAGGAATTTTCTGGTTCATCTAGGGTTGAACATGGTGTTAGATGGAGATGCGAGCTGGGGTGAGAAAACAACTGCAGATCAGAAGAGAACGATTAATGGGAAAGCACATAGTGCTATTTTGTTGTGTTTGGCAGATGAAGTTTTGAGGGAGGTGGTAGATGAGACAACGGCTGCAGGGATATGGAAGAAGTTGTGTGATAAGTATCAGAACACTTCTTTGACGAATCGTTTATTTCAGAAGCAGCGTTTGTACAACCTCCGGATGACAGAAAGTATACCGGTAAAAGATCATCTTGATAACTTTAATCGTATTATTTTAGATTTACTATCTATTAATGTTAAAGTTGATGATGAAGATTGATGAACGCCAAATTGTACTACATTATAGTACTAATTGCCCCTGTGTTTAATAGATTTCTTATGCATTTTGTTTAGAATTGATACTTATGTTGTTCATATTTGCATATAGGAATTAATTTGAGCTTGAATTGGAAAAGAATCAGAAAACGAGCTAAAAAGTTGAAGTTTGAAGAAGAAAGTCGAATTGGTAAAAGTCTGGAAATTTACTTCCATACGGCGTATGGATTGTGAGAGCTGGGCTGACAAGATCGCGGGCTTAGATGCTGGGCTTTATTCATCCACACGGCGTATGGAAATCCATACGGCGTATGGATTGATTCGGCAGAAAACATAAAAACCCTAATTCACTTCATTTTGAGGGTATGCAACCCTAGTTTTCTCTCAGTCGATTTTCAAGCTTTCAACCCTCATTTCAGAGCATTTTGAAGGAAGGAAGCAAGAAGAATTGAAGTTTAATTCGATTGTTCATTCGTATTTTCGGTTTCTCGGTTCGAATACTTTAAACCTTTTCATTTTATTATGATTTCGGTTTCATTTGTGAATCTGAGTTTCCGTAACAATATGATTGGCTAAGTCTTTTATGTGTTTACTTAGATGATGATACTTAGATGATGGTTTGATTATTGATTTGCGAAAATATTGGATTTTATGAATGTTATTGTGTTTACTTGTTGAACCTTGATTATTGATTGATTATTAGTGATTACCTAACGTGGTTTTATGATTGATTGAGATTGAATTCCTTTTAATTATAAGATTATTGATGATTGTTGGTTTAAATTGACGATTATCACTGAATATATTGAGTTTGACAGGTTAGGGTTAATAATCGGTATTAATCATAAATGAACAAGATAACTATTATTAGTTATAGACTTTGTTGACTCAAGTCATAAAAGTAAATCACATAAACGGCGTAGGATTAATTTAGAACTCAATTCGGTGGGCAGCGTTACTTGAATGTTAACATGTTGAAAACAAATTTGTGTCTTTCTTAATTGTGTTAGATTAATTTACCTCGGGAAGGGAATTATCTTATTTGTTATATTGCAATAAAATCCATGTTTGAAGCAAATCAATAAAGTGATTATCGGATTCTAAGGAAAGTAGTCTAAGTGAATACATTTCCTTTACTATTTGAATCAAGTATTCTTTATTTGACTAATTGTTTTAATAATTTATTTCTTTACTTTCATTTTAATTTAAGTTTTATTATTAAAAATCACTTTTCATAATTGTCAGTTAATTGTTCGAACGGAATTAAAACGTTTCCCTCTTTTGTCTGTTTTCATTAATTGTTGCAATTTCCATTTTATTTGAATTAACATCCGTTCCCTGTGTTCGATCCGGACTTATCATACTATACTATTATACGATCATGTATTCTTGCCAGAGTTGTATTTTAGCCAGTAAGGTAAATTCCATTTTAAAACTAAAGCCCCGTTTACACGACATCAAGTTTTTGGCGCCGCTGCCGGGGAGCGGTTTGTTTTGATTCAATAATTTGGAGTTTGTTTTGTTGTTTACTCGTTTATTTATTTAGAAGCTATTAGTTTCGTTTCAACTTTTGTCTATTAAGGTACTATTGTGAATATTAATTTGAGTTGTTCTGTTCAGGGTTGTCAGAGTTGCTTGTTCTGCTGACTTTATAAGTTATTTGCAGGAAGTTTATGACCCGAACAACGGAGCCCGACCCTACCGATCCTTTCGAAGAACCCGAACGCATATTTCATCAAAGAAGACGCGCTGCTTCCGCACCTCTGACGCGCCACCAGCGGTCGGTTAGGAATTAACCTGTCGTTGCACTGACTACTGGCGACATGTCAGTGGAGTTTTAAATTTGTAAATGCTGGGGCCTAAGTTTACCAGTGCTAAAGGTGTATAGCAGCAAGTATGACCTAGGGTCGTTCTTTGAAATCAACGGTATTGTGAAACAGAGAAATCAAGATGTCCGAATCTAGCTAGTGAAGGTTGTTTTAAAAGCAGTTGGAGGTTTGTTTTTGTTTGTTTTCTAATTTATACTAATAATTAAACTACGCAATAAAATAAAATAAAGGGATAGCAGTCAGGATAGAGGGGGTGTTTGTTGTGACTTCGTTAGCCTTGCATTGGGATGATGTTTTAGTTTAAGTTATGAAAACGTCTTTCTAAAGATTTGTATTTTATTTGTCTTAAGTATTTGTGGTGTAAGCACTAGCACCCTACTGATTGATTGCTCAATCAGTATGTCACTGAGTAACTAGGCTATCGTGATTCTGATCGGAGGAGGCTGCTCAACTCTCAACACTGCCCTGTTACGGAACAGTGACCCTTTTCTGGAATACGAAGATTCCTGGGCGCATGCATAGAGTAACAGACCCACTAACGGTCCGACCGTTCTTAACACCACAGTGATACTCAATTGAATAAAACATTTAGGTTTAAGACTTGGTTGGTGTTTGATTACTTTCCATCAATGGTTTTGTAGAATCCAGGGGTGATAGACAAATTTGGAATACTCGATGATTCCTCGTCTTCCTTTCTGGATTCATAAACTGAGTTTGTATTTTAGATCAGAGATTCCCCATTTATGATTTAAACCAACCCTCACCTGTACTTAACCAATAAATCCCTAGTTTATTCACAGTGTACAATACTTGTTTAAAACAGCATTTCCACAGCTTCAAAACCAGACCATGTTATTTAAACACAGATATTTAATCCGGAGTTTATTCACGGTGTACAATACGTATAAAGTATTTCCACAGATCCAAAACCAAAACACAGATAATTAATTACCCCCGATATGACGTCTTATCAAAAGGTTTTAACCACGTTTATTGGTGGAAAGGCGTTAGTTGAATATGCGGTTTAAAATCATAGATGGAATGCGTAATCAAAGCACCGAGTTTTCATTTATAATATAATAGTTGGGAACTTTATTCCACAACAGATTGTGCCCACGACTTTCATAGCTTCCACGTTCCGTACTCCACACATTAGTGATGTTTCCGGCTATACAAATGAAAGCCGTATAACGTTACTTTCGTTGTTTCATAATGACATCATCCCAATTAACGACTAACTACATCACAACAAACACACAATATAACTACTCACTACGCATAATAACAGGTCCTAAATCTAGCATAATAACAATAGCAATCATCATTATAATAGATAAGGAAAGAAATAACCGTTAATAAAGCGTAGATTGAATAAACGCTAGAGAGAGAGTACAAGCAGAATCTCCGCAATATCTTCGACAATATTACAAATAAGCCCCTGAACTATTTCCTACGCTATTACAAAAGTAGTCCCTCCGTTAGTCCCAGTTAAATATTAACTGAGAACTAACTGATGCTAACCCTAATTCTAGAGAGAGAAAATGAAGAGAGAGAGAGTAGAGAGAGAGAGTGTGTGTGAGAGAGAAAGTGAGAATGAGGAAATGAGTGGAATGAAGAATGGTGTGTAAAACTTGAAGGAGGTGACTCCTATTTATAGGCAAAGTCCCAAATCAGCCGTACAAGTCGCGAAGCACCAACGTACAAGCAAACGAAGCACAAACGAGCACCAATTGGGGTAGGGAGGGCCGTATACGGCCTTGCAGGGGCCGTATACGGTCTTGCAAGGGCCGTATACGGTCTTGGTAGGGCCGTATACGGTGTCCAGGGCCGTATACGGTCTCCGTCTGATTTCGTTCGTTGTTTAAAATGCCCGTATCTCCTTCGTTACACGTCCGTTTGACCTGATTCTTTCGCCCACGATCTCGTAATTCCGTTACGCTTCTAATGGTGTTAATTTCACAGAAATTGGATGTGTATATCTCAGGCATAGCCGGAATGACTTTTAACGATCTGTAGAAGTCGTATCTCCTCCGTTCTTTATCCAATTTGCATGATTCTTGATTCTCCCGTCTCGTTTTTACCTATTACATCATACCATAAGGTTAGAATATGTTTATCATAAGGTAAATGAGGGTGTGAGAATTGGTCGTTGTTTATTCACTCTGTTTTGCTCGTTATTCGGACGTTTTTAGTGGTTTTTGTAGCAACGCCTATATTTGGAGCACTTTAGTGAATTTTAGTAAATAATGATTGTTTTGAAATGTTTTCACTAAAGATGTGCCCAAAAAGTGTGGAATATCATACTTAAAAACATGACTTTTTGGGTCACATCAACCTCCTAACTCGCCGTTAATTAACACCTTTCTTGTCGACGATTTCGAGGTTTTTACCAATAACCTTTTCACCCCGCGAACCCGCAACTACCATTCGTATTTAGAAAGCGACTTCGGGGAGTATTTACAATTCCTTTTTAGCGATCAATCAGAACCAGATAACATAATGGCAGAAGATATCGCTAACATGACTTTAGAGCAGTACTCTAGCAGAATGCGCACCGATCTTGGGCCAGGAGTAGTGAGGCCCGCTATTGCGCGAGAAGTGGAGTTCGAAATCAAGGGACAATTCCTCAAGGAGCTTAGAGAGACTCCTTTTAGAGGAGAAGATTCGGAAGATGCTAACGAGCACGTTGAGAAGGTCCTGGAGATTGCCGATATGTTTAATGTTCCCAACGTCACACGCGATCAAGTCATGCTCCGAGTGTTTCCGATAACACTTAAGGGAGCTGCAAAACGATGGATTTCAAATGAACCTGCCGGATCCATCACCAATTGGGAAGATCTTCGCACGAAATTTCTCAAGATGTTTTGCCCACCGTCCAAGACTTCAAAGATGATCGACGAAATTCGGAATTTCAAGCAAGACATCGATGAGTCGCTTCATCAATCATGGGAAAGGTACAAGGACTTGATGCATAAGTGTCCACAACACGATCTAAACGACCAACAAATTGTTATGGTATTCTACAAAGGAGTGGATCGTGCTACAAGACAGCAACTTGATGATCAAGGATCTATCCCAAAGAAGGTTCCTAGGGACGCCTTAGAGGCCATTCGTGGTCAAGCCAAGCATTCCCAACTTTGGGACGATGGCACTTCTCGAAGAAAAAGGTTAGTAAGCAATGATGATGGTCTCGCCGCCATTACTGCTAAGCTTGATAGTATGGGAAGAGACATAAAGAAGGTAACCGAGACTATTCATGCAATCCAAGTAGGGTGCGATAACTGTGGAGGAACGCATTTGGTTAAGGACTGCCCTGAGATGGAGTCTGGAGAAGCAAAATAGGAAGTTAAATTTGGAGAGGCTCAGGGAAATTTCCGCCAAGGTGGTGGAACCTTTTTCAGGAGACCATATCAGGGAGGAGGACAGCAGTTCCGCCAGGCTCAGCCCGGACTCTATTCCAAGGAGCAAACTGCAGCACCTTTCACCGAGAAGAAGACTAATTTGGAGGAGATGATGGGAAAGTTCCTGACCACTAATGAGCAATTCATCGCTAGTTCTGGACAACGAATGGACACTACAGAAGCATTTGTGCGAAATCAAGGAGCTGCCATTAAGCAGATTGAAGGAAACATTTCCAACATTGCTAAAGTTCTCCAAGAGAGATTTCCTGGAACTCTTCCCGGATTTACTGAAACCAATCCACGTGATCAGGCGAAGGCTATAATTACTAGAAGTGGAAAGGTTCATGAAGATCCGATAGTCAAGAAAAAACCTGTATCTCACCCCCTGCCTGAAAAAGAGAAGGAAGTGGAAGTTGTTGAAGGTCCTAAGGTGGACACTGAGGCTGATAGAATTGCTAGGGATAAGCAATACGCGAAGGATCATGTTCCACCTCCTCCTTACCCAGCAGCCTTAAGGAGAGGAAAGGATGAAGCTCAGTACCATCAGTTCTTAGAAAACTTGAAGCAGCTTCATATCAATATTCCGTTTGTGGAAGCAATTGCCCAAATGCCCAAGTATGCAAAATACTTGAAGGAACTGTTGACCAACAAGAGCAAACTAAAAGAGGCAACCACGGTGACAATGAATGAGAGATGCTCAGCAGTAATGCAAAACAAACTACCACCTAAGATGAAAGATCCCGGGAGTATTACTCTTCCTTGTCTTATTGGAAGTTTAGACGTCACTAATGCGCTGGCTGACTTGGGGGCAAGCATATCGATAATGCCGTATACTATGTATGCTACACTCAAGTTAGGGGAACCAAAGCCAATCAGAATGTGCATTGAGTTAGCGGATCGGTCAATTCAATACCCTAAAGGGATGATCGAGAATGTTTTGGTTAAGGTGGATAAGTTTGTTTTCCCTTGCGATTTTGTGATTCTTGACATGGTAGAAGATTCAAAGGTACCTATCATTTTGGGAAGACCTTTTCTAGCCACTGCAAGAGCATTGATTGATGTTTTTGAGCGAAGAATCACTCTGAGGGTAGGAGAGGAAGAAGTAGTATTTGATGTTAACAAGTCAATGCAATATCCTGCTGCAGTTGATGATACTTGTTACTTTGTGAGTGCTAAAGAAATGTCCGATGATGAGGAATTTCTACAAAGTCTCATAGAAGATGAAGATCTTGATCCCATGATTCTAGAAGGATGGACGGGAAGTCTAGAAGCAATCCGTGATATCGAAGAATTTGATAAGTTGTTTGAGGAGATAGAAACCATGTGTGATGAGGAGTTAGAGAGTGAAGGAAATAAGCTGATGGAAAGCGAAGAGTCAGTCTTGACTAATGGCATTTTGATTAAGAAAGAGACTCGCATTACTATGCATGGGATTCCTTGCTCAAGAGAAGAGGTGTTGGCAGTAAAATCTTCATTTGAAGAACCACCGAAGTTAGAGTTGAAGGATTTACCAACCCATTTGGAATATGCATACTTGCAAGGAGAGTCAGACCTGCCGGTTATCATTTTGTCTAAGCTGTCAGCTAATGAGAAAGAAAGTTTATTGAAGGTTCTTAAGGAACACAAGCATGCTATCGCTTGGACGATTAGTGATATCAAAGGGATAAGCCCCTCTTACTGCACGCACAAGATCCTCATGGAATCTGATTTCAAACCAGTGGTGCAACCGCTGAGGCGTTTAAATCCTAAAGTGACTGATGTGGTAAGGAAGGAGATCATTAAGTTGCTTGACTCTGGGTTGATATACCCAATTTCTGATAGTCCATGGGTTAGCCCTATTCATGTTGTGTCCAAGAAGGGAGGTATGACAGTAGTTGCTAATGAGAGGAATGAGTTAATACCTACGAGAACGGTCACTGGATGGAGAGTCTGTATAGACTATAGGAAGTTGAATGATGCTACACCCAATGATCACTTTCCTTTGCCGTTCATCGATCAAATGCTCGAACGTCTAGCCGGAAAAGAATACTATTGTTTTTTAGACGGTTTTTCCGGGTACTTCCAAATTCCGATAGATGCAAATGATCAAGACAAGACTACATTCACATGCCCATTCGGAACTTTTGCTTATCGGAGGATGCCTTTCGGTCTGTGCAACGCACCTGCAACATTTCAGAGGTGCATGATGGCGATTTTCGATGACATGGTGGAAGATAGCATGGAGATATTCATGGATGATTTCTCCGTTTTCGGAAATTCTTTTGATGAATGTTTAGCAAATCTGAAAACGATGTTGCAGAGGTGTGAAAGTTCGAATCTTGTTCTTAATTGGGAGAAATGCCATTTTATGGTCCGAGAAGGGATTGTATTAGGACATAAGATTTCGAGCGTAGGAATCGAAGTGGACAAGGCTAAAGTCGAGGCAATAGAGAAGTTGCCTCCTCCGACGAATGTCAAGGACGTAAGAAGTTTCTTGGGGCATGCGGGATTTTACCAACGTTTTATTAAGGATTTCTTCAAGATAGCTCGTCCGATGAACAAACTGTTGGAGAAGGAGGCAAAGTTCAAGTTTTCCAAAGAATGTCTTGATGCATTCAATCTTTTGAGAGAGAAGTTCGTATCTGCACCCATCATGATTAGTCCAAATTGGGATCTTCCATTTGAGCTAATGTGCGATGCTAGTGATTATGCTGTAGGAGCGGTTTTAGGTCAGAGGGTTGACAAGAAGTTTCAACCGATTTATTACGCGAGCAAGACTTTGACAAATGCACAAGAGAATTACACTACGACTAAGAAGGAATTGCTCGCTGTTGTTTTCGCGTTTGATAAATTTCGTTCTTACTTGATTTTATCGAAGACGGTAGTGTTTACCGATCATTCAGCGTTGAGATATTTGTTTAGTAAGCAAGATGCGAAGCCAAGGTTGTTGCGATGGATTTTGTTACTGCAAGAGTTTGATATCGAGATTCGAGACAAGAAGGGAGCTGAAAATCTGGCTGCCGACCATTTGTCACGATTAGAAAATCCAGAGCTGGATAAGTTAGATGAATCGGAAATTCAGGATAAATTTCCCGATGAAAGTTTGATGAAGGCATTCATGAGTGAACTTCCATGGTTTGCTAATTATGCCAACTTTTTAGTTACAAGGACTTTTCCCACTGAGATGAAGTATAACGAAAGAAAGAGATTTTTCTCGGCTTTGCGACATTACTTTTGGGAAGATCCGTTTTTATTTAGGGAATATGCTGATGGTATTGTGAGAAGGTGCGTTAGTGGAGAAGAATGCACTGAAATTTTAACTCATTGTCACAATGGTCCTACTGGAGGACACCATGGACCTTCATACACGGCCATGAAGGTGTTTGAAGCAGGATTTTATTGGCCAACCATTTACAAGGATGCATATGAGTTTGTAAAGGAATGCGATGCTTGCCAGCGAACGGGAAGAATCTCTAAAAGAGATGAGATGCCACAAAATCCTATCATGGTTAGTGAAATTTTCGATGTTTGGGGGATAGATTTCATGGGACCATTTCCACCAAGCAACGGAAATAAGTACATCATAGTGGCTGTGGATTATGTTTCGAAGTGGGCTGAAGCAAAGGCATTACCTACTAATGACGCGAGAGTGGTGATTAAGTTTCTTAAACAGTTGTTTTCGAGATTTGGAACACCTAAGGCGTTGATTAGTGATCGCGGAACGCATTTTGCAAATGCACAATTGGAGAAGGTTTTGAAGAAGTATGGAGTCAATCATAAGTTTTCTACTGCTTATCATCCGCAGACTAGTGGACAAGTTGAAGTAACCAATTGCGGTTTGAAGCGGATTTTAGAACGATCAATTGATGGAAATCCGAAGGATTGGTCAAATAAGCTGGATGATGCTTTATGGGCTGCAAGGACTGCGTTTAAAACGTCAAGGATTTGTCCCAATTAAATTAAATTGGATCAAATTGCTTCTGTATCAGTACAAAGTAGAAACTGAAATACAGAAAACTTAAATAATTAAAAGGAAACTAAGTAATTAAAAAGACAAGTAATTAAAAACAAGATTTTGTAAATAAGCACACCTTTTAAAATAGGGATTTATTTTTAGTACAAGTGAGAGAGAAGTGTATGTGACTTTGATGCCTCTCGATGATGAAATAAACAAACTTATATAGGCGAAATGGGATGGAATATGCCATCAGATATTCGCCAATAATACAGACGTTACAAGACTTCAAAATAAAGGGCCTACAAGCTTTAATACATGGCCAACATCTTTTGACAAACTTATTCAATTATTTAGCACACTTATTAGAAAACGATAATTAAACATCCATCATGGACCACACCTGCCAATCTTTTCACAACTTTAAGGCTTAATAATTAGATACTGCCAAATTCGCCAGAGAGATTCCACCACGCTTTTGGCTAATTATAAGCATGCTCATCGATAAACATTATCAGGTGGGGGGCATTCTTTGTCCACTAACCATAATGCGTTGCTCCATACGTCATCTCTTAATAATTTACCATCTCTGTTGCTTTTGGGCTTAGATGTTGATGCGGTCCAACTCGTTGCATAGGGCTTCAATTTCAACAAGTAGTCTTCGGGCTTCTTGGTTTTGTCTTTTGACTTCGGGCCAATGATCGCCCCAGTAGTTATCTCTTGTGGCTTTTGCAACACAGACTTGGGCTTTGAAATCCAATATTGCTTGGAGATTTCGCATTGCTGTAACTGTTTCCTTTGCTGCTCCTCGTTCCAGTTGTTGTGCCACTCCAGTGAGTATATTTGCTTCCCCTGAAGGTATTGGTGTGGTGTTTGCTTTCATTTGGTAGTGCTTATAGAGAGCTCCTGGTTCTTGGAATGAGAATGATCCTTGATATATTCTTGGCAATGGTGTGAAATTTGGGTTATTTGTTCGTAACCATTCCTCTCATTCCTTGACTGCGCAACTTCGTCTAATAACTCCTCTGTTATTGCTAGACTCTTCATCAGAATTCCTGTTGCTTGTTCTGTACATCCTGCAAAACAAAGATTTACTAACCTTGATAATGAGTCAGCAAGAATATTTTTTTTCCATCAATATGCTCAATATTGATTTTGACTCCTGTTCCGGTTATGATGTCAGCAAATTTAAGCCATCGAACCCTAGATGCTTTATTGCTATTAGTTTTGTTGTAAAAACTAATAATTGCTTGGCAATCCGTTCTTAGGGTTATCTCCTTTTTATCAAGGTAATATATCTTCAATTTTTCCAGAGAATTGATGCATGCATTTATTTCGGCATCAATTGTTGATTGCATCACTTTGAATTTTCCGCTGGCTTATGCACAGATCTTTTCTTCTTTTCTGGGATCTTCCTTTTTTTTCTTCCACTTACAAATTCCACCCCAACCTTCCATGCATCCATCTGTTTCAATGATGATGTATGACTCCTCTGGTGGTATCTGTAAATCCGGTAATGCCTTAACCTTTTCTTTGATTTTTCTGACTATAGCATAGTCAGAAGGCTTCATTCGTTTATCTCCATGAGGGTTAGTTTTCTCATAAAGGGGGCCTAACAATAAACTAAGCTTTGGAATATAATTCCTAGCATAGTTTAATATTCCCAGAAATGATCTTAAGCCTGCCTTTGTTTTAAGCTTTTCTTCATCAAAGTCACATATTCTTTTGATAATATGTGGTTGTAGCTTTATCTTGTTTTCTCCAATTATTGCTCCCAGGAATTCAACTTCTGGGACAGCTACCTTCATCTTTGTTGGAGAAAGTATTAACCCCTTTTCCTTACAAATGTTGAGCATAACCTTTAGATGCCTTTCATGATCTACTTCATTCTTTGAGAAAACGAGGATATCATCTATGTATACTGCAATGAACTCTTCAGTTCCTCTGAAGCACTTATCCATTTTTCTCTGAAACACTGCTGGTGCATTTTTAAGTCCAAATGGCATTACTAGCCATTCATAAAGTCCTTCTGGTGCTAGGAATGCTGTCCAGGGTATTGATTCTTCAGCTGTCACACCCCCAATTTCATGCTTTGCGGAAGCGACTGTTTTGGGGCGTGACTAATCAATAATCAAACCCAAAGTACAAGCAAACGACTCTAAATGAGACGTTGTAGAAGATGTTACATTAATACATAAGTTTTCAAAAGTAATACATCATTGATGAGTTCGCAACTTGTTTTGTTAGATTTTAAGTACATAATCATTATACAAAAGATAATGCAAGTAAAATCTTCATATGTGTAATTGCATGCGACTCGAGCTACTAAAGCATATCCTGCTGGGCCATCCGTACTGATCAACCCTACTGTTGCTGTGTACCTGAGAATGCATTACTAAAACAGGTCAACCAAAAGGTTGGTGAATCTCACAGGTTTATAGTAAGTACAGTTTGAACACATCAGCTTGTAAAATCATTGAGTAAATATTGCACAGTCGCAATAGTTTCCGTATACATTGCCATGAGCACCATAGTCGAAGCTTAACAATCAGTGTTTTTGCCCTCGTGAATGCTAATCCAGAACATTCATATGTAACGAGTAAGAAACACCCATTTATACCTGTATGTTCGGGGTAGTACGTGCTACCCTGGGTGGGGATTGTCAGTCCCAATGGATCCATTTACTAGTACTCGCGCTTAAGACCATAACTAACAACTATGATTAAAGGGACTTCATTGGATTAAGTAATCTCATGCAATCGGTATACCAGTAAATCAGTTTGTAATCAAGTAAGTAAGTACATGTGTTCGAGTAAAACAAGTAATGCATCTCCCCCAAAGTAAAGCAGTAAAAAGGGGCCGTGAGACTCACCTGACGAGCAAGCAATCCTAAGTTGTGCGTGTGCATCAACTGTAATCTCCTAATGCCCTAAACACGCAAGGTTGTAAGAGTGAGTAGATGTCTCAATAGACCATCTATGCTAGTTATTTATCAACTTGTTATGTCCAAATGTTTGATTGTTTGTTTGAGTTTTGAAAACATGTACGGCCCGTTGTTGAAGGTTTGTAACAATAATTCAAAAGTGTTGTTGTTATATAAGTTATCGTTGTGTCATATATTTGTACGTTAGTCCGTGTATACTTATCAAAGTATATGTATTTCTATATGAAAATATACTTGTATATATATATATATATATATATATATATATATATATATATATATATATATATGTGTGTGTGTGTGTGTCTTAAAGTATATATTTATGCATGTCAGAAAGTATACTTATCCAAAAGTATATATGTGTTTGTATCCGAAAGTTGCGGTCAAATATGTTGTTTTCCGAAAGTCAACTGGGTCAAACTGGTCAACTGGTCAAATCTGGTCAAACTGGTCAACTGGTCAAATCTGGTCAACCTGGTCAAAGCTGGTCAACTCTAGTCAAAGCTGGTCAATCTGGTCAAAGCTGGTCAAACCTGGTCAATCTGGTCAACTCTGGTCAAAGCTGGTCAAAACAGTCAACTCTGGTCAAATCTGGTCAAAGTGCTGGTTTGGTCGCTGAAGGATTTAGTGACTGAAATCTTATGTCGCTAAAGTGGTCAGTAGCTTAGGATGTTCGTCGCTGAAGTGGTTAGGACTTAAAGTTTGTGTCACTAAAGGTGTCAGCTTGGAGGTTATTCCATCAGATTTTACACGTTTTTGTTCTCTCTTTTTTTTGACATGTTCTAATCCGAATCAGGATCTACCAAAAATTACACGTATTCTACTATGTGTCTTGTTGATATCTGCACTTTATGGTAATTTCATAAGCTCATTTACTATTTTTTAAAAAAATAAACATGAGATGTGGTCAGGTTCGGATCAAAACAGACATTCATCCAAAGATCGATTTATACACGAAAATATAGACATTTCTGGAAATGGTCAAAGAAGAACTTTTTGTTAACAACAAAATTTGTAGTTCACAGGAAAAAGCCTCACACGTTTTGGAGCTCTAGAACACGAGATACAATGTCGAGAATGAGACCCCAGAATCTGTCAACCGAGAACAGATTTGCTATCTCATTTGGTAAATTCATTTTGAGGTATCAAACGGAGTCTACTGATCATGAGACTAATTTTGTTGGAAAGATAACTTCTTGAACTTCATTTTAGGCTTAAGAAACGTTCATTTTAGTGTTGCAATGATTTTTATAAAAATCATTGAAATGAATCATTTTACTGGACAGAAAACTGTCACTTATATATGTTTATGAAAAACGTGTTTTAAGCTTAAGTTTGGACATAATCTTGTTAATGGAGTAGCTAGGCATGTAACTAAACATCATTCCAGTAAATATAGCAAAGCATAATGAGTTCTTACAATAGATATGATGAGGAGAGGAAGAAAAGACGTTGTGAACTCGATTCCTCGCGTTTTCTTGCAAAACTTGATGGTGGTGCTATGGTGGATTGTGGTGGCCTTATGGTGGTTGATGGTGGCTGTGAAAACCTCCAGAATTTCGTGGGTAGAGGGATGGGAGAGAAGAGGTGGAGTGTTTGAATGAAATGAAAGAAAGAGTGGGGTGTAGGAATGAGTATGGGGTTTTCTTTTTGGTGGTCAAGGGGACAAGACATATGGGGGGCAAGGGGGCAGCATCTTTGGGTTTAGGGGCTGGTCTAGGGTCCCCACAATAAGTATTTGGTTTAATTTTTGGTTCCCCAAATTTACTTAATGTCCGGTGTTCGTTTACCCGATCGTTTGTCGTCCGTTTAAACGTTAAACGTTTGTTATACGAGTTTCACTAACGATATATTTTTGTAAATTTTTGATTAAAGTATTTATTTAAAATACTTAGTAAACATTTTATAAAATGTTTCGTTACAGTGTTGGTCTCGATTTGCGTGCTAGTTTTTGCGTTGATTAAACCGCGTAACGATTTTTAAACGTTATAATTGTTATCGTATGATTGTGATAATTCTAAATGAAGTATTTTATCAAAATACTTTGTTTTGAGTTTCTTCTTTCTGTCATACTCGTATGTGCGTGATTATTAAATAATCGATTCATGTTATATATATTTATATATATATATAATACTTGAGTACTCGAATATCAACACGTATATAATACGTGACTTAAAAGTTTAAATTTGGACCAAGTTTTGGGTCATTTTTGACTGGGTGTCACATTCTCCCCTTGTTAGGAAAATTTCGTCCCAAAATTCGTTCGTAGTATTTATCGTTGTATTCAAGTTATAGTTCGCGTGTTATCTACGTAAGTCTGACAACACCTATCTAGAGTTGTCTATCTCCCCTTGTTGAACTAGTGCCCTTCCGGCAACTAAGGAATTCGAAATGAAGTTTCGAGATGTTTTGACTATTATGCCTACATGATCAGTCCAGTCGATCACTATAGTGAAGCTACAATGTGTACTAGTAGCCTAAAGTAATTCAGTAAATCCTTGATTGTTTTGTCGGTAGGACAAAGTTTGTCATTTAGCCAATTGCTTGAGTACAGCTACATTTTGCACTAGTAGCCCACCTTAGACTCTATCAGCCTCATATAGAAACGAAGTGGTTTAACACATTTTAGGTGTATGTGGGATGTTACACAAAATACGGTTTTATGTGAGTCGTCACCCAAAAATTTATTTTACTCGGGACGTTACCCAGTATATAAAAGTCAACCGGTATGTTTTCCGGTATACAACAGCGTAGGATATGTTATTCCTATACCTTTGTGCTAAAACTAGTTTCATATATAGAGACTATAGATCTAAATTGTTATTTTCCCCTAACTCTTTAGTGTACTTAGAATCTAGGGAAAACCTAACAAGTATCAAGTAGCAAGTAAAGTTTATCAAGTAAGTAGTATGAAAGCAGATAGGTTGCTAGCGAGTTACCATAATCGCATCCCTATTCAGATTCTGGTAAGTTTTGCTCCTATAACAGCAAGGAGGTCATTGTGTACTGTGTAATTTTGTTGACCATTCAAGGTTTGAAGTTTTGTATCAAGTTGTGTACAGTAAGAAAGTTTGAGTTGTGTTGAAGTCTTGAAATTTCTATAAAACATTTCATAAGAAATTTTGCGACATGTTTGTTAAAGCACATTTGCCAGAAAATTTTGACAGTGAAAGTCGGTTGAAAACTTTGAAGTTTGATGAAAACTTTAGTCGATAAATAGTTCAGTTGAAATTTTTGTCAGCGGCTAAGTTTCGAAATCTTGTTTTAACAAAATTTATTTGAGAATAGATTTTATGAGAAAGTTCGGAGTAAAAGCATGTTAAAATTGCTGAAAATGATTTTCCTAGGATTCACCTAACAGTAAAACGGTGTACATTGTAGACATAGAATTTTGTGGACTGCAGCAGTTTAAAATAGAGTCCCGATCCCCGTATCAAAGGACATTGTAGCAGCTATGTTTGTCGTTTATAATGGTGTAGATGGTCTCAAGGGTATCATCGAGTAAAGGCATATTCCTATACATCCAGTATATAATAGCCTAGTGAGTAGTACGTAGTCTAGGCCTATGTATGTATACATATCAATATCCCATAATAGCCTAATCTTACTTGTATGCATCACCAATTCCATTGGTATCATACTGTCTACCTGAAATAGTTCGCCAATTTCCTTATTCTATTTGTACTTAGAATCTAAGGAAACACATAAAGTTCTAAACAGTAATAGAACCTATTCAAGTAAGTAGTACATATGCAGTTTTGGTTATCCGGGAGTGTACGTACCCGTGTTGAGTAAGTCAATAAGTCTAGGGTTCTGGTGATTACCTTCGGCATTAAGTACATAGAACCTGCCCTTAGCAGCGTTGTTGTTTTTGTCCTTAGGTGTATGTCAATACTGATGTTTAATCGGTTCGTATCGAATAGGATGTCGGAGCTCTCAACTCTACCAGGGTAAGCCTATTTCGAAGAGATGGCCCTCTAAGCCAGGGCACATCCCGGTACTATTTTCCTGACTCGATCAACTTACCGTTGGCGAGTTCTAAGATGTATATGAACAGTAAGTTCGCTACCAAGTATCGGCAGATATTAATAGGTCTAACCGTATATGTATAACCTATACGTACGTATTATCCACCTAGTCGTGTCTAACGCAAAACAAGTACAGGTCACGGTTCTCTCGTGGTCAGAGTCTACTATTGCATTCCTTTTCAACATAACCCCTTTCAGATCTTACATCATCTTCATTTAATTGTACATAGTTGATCAGGCTATGTTAAATTAAACTTGTATGACGAAATCCCTGAACCAGTTATATCTATTGAGGAATACTGCCTAACGGTCATAGTCTAGGCCCACTAAATGCAACCTAGTTCGCTATAACCTTAGGCTCTGATACCAATCTGTCACACCCCCAATTTCATGCTTTGCGGAAGCGACTGTTTTGGGGCGTGACTAATCAATAATCAAACCCAAAGTACAAGCAAACGACTCTAAATGAGACGTTGTAGAAGATGTTACATTAATACATAAGTTTTCAAAAGTAATACATCATTGATGAGTTCGCAACTTGTTTTGTTAGATTTTAAGTACATAATCATTATACAAAAGATAATGCAAGTAAAATCTTCATATGTGTAATTGCATGCGACTCGAGCTACTAAAGCATATCCTGCTGGGCCATCCGTACTGATCAACCCTACTGTTGCTGTGTACCTGAGAATGCATTACTAAAACAGGTCAACCAAAAGGTTGGTGAATCTCACAGGTTTATAGTAAGTACAGTTTGAACACATCAGCTTGTAAAATCATTGAGTAAATATTGCACAGTCGCAATAGTTTCCGTATACATTGCCATGAGCACCATAGTCGAAGCTTAACAATCAGTGTTTTTGCCCTCGTGAATGCTAATCCAGAACATTCATATGTAACGAGTAAGAAACACCCATTTATACCTGTATGTTCGGGGTAGTACGTGCTACCCTGGGTGGGGATTGTCAGTCCCAATGGATCCATTTACTAGTACTCGCGCTTAAGACCATAACTAACAACTATGATTAAAGGGACTTCATTGGATTAAGTAATCTCATGCAATCGGTATACCAGTAAATCAGTTTGTAATCAAGTAAGTAAGTACATGTGTTCGAGTAAAACAAGTAATGCATCTCCCCCAAAGTAAAGCAGTAAAAAGGGGCCGTGAGACTCACCTGACGAGCAAGCAATCCTAAGTTGTGCGTGTGCATCAACTGTAATCTCCTAATGCCCTAAACACGCAAGGTTGTAAGAGTGAGTAGATGTCTCAATAGACCATCTATGCTAGTTATTTATCAACTTGTTATGTCCAAATGTTTGATTGTTTGTTTGAGTTTTGAAAACATGTACGGCCCGTTGTTGAAGGTTTGTAACAATAATTCAAAAGTGTTGTTGTTATATAAGTTATCGTTGTGTCATATATTTGTACGTTAGTCCGTGTATACTTATCAAAGTATATGTATTTCTATATGAAAATATACTTGTATATATATATATATATATATATATATATATATATATATATATATATATATATATATATATGTGTTATATATATATATATATATATATATGTGTGTGTGTGTCTTAAAGTATATATTTATGCATGTCAGAAAGTATACTTATCCAAAAGTATATTTGTGTTTGTATCCGAAAGTTGCGGTCAAATATGTTGTTTTCCGAAAGTCAACTGGGTCAAATTGGTCAACTGGTCAAATCTGGTCAAACTGGTCAACTGGTCAAATCTGGTCAACCTGGTCAAAGCTGGTCAACTCTAGTCAAAGCTGGTCAATCTGGTCAAAGCTGGTCAAAGCTGGTCAATCTGGTCAACTCTGGTCAAAGCTGGTCAAAACAGTCAACTCTGGTCAAATCTGGTCAAAGTGCTGGTTTGGTCGCTGAAGGATTTAGTGACTGAAATCTTATGTCGCTAAAGTGGTCAGTAGCTTAGGATGTTCATCGCTGAAGTGGTTAGGACTTAAAGTTTGTGTCACTAAAGGTGTCAGCTTGGAGGTTATTCCATCAGATTTTACACGTTTTTGTTCTCTCTTTTTTTTGACATGTTCTAATCCGAATCAGGATCTACCAAAAATTACACGTATTCTACTATGTGTCTTGTTGATATCTGCACTTTATGGTAATTTCATAAGTTCATTTACTATTTTTTAAAAAAAATAAACATGAGATGTGGTCAGGTTCGGATCAAAACAGACATTCATCCAAAGATCGATTTATACACGAAAATATAGACATTTCTGGAAATGGTCAAAGAAGAACTTTTTGTTAACAACAAAATTTGTAGTTCACAGGAAAAAGCCTCACACGTTTTGGAGCTCTAGAACATGAGATACAATGTCGAGAATGAGACCCCAGAATCTGTCAACCGAGAACAGATTTGCTATCTCATTTGGTAAATTCATTTTGAGGTATCAAACGGAGTCTACTGATCATGAGACTAATTTTGTTGGAAAGATAACTTCTTGAACTTCATTTTAGGCTTAAGAAACGTTCATTTTAGTGTTGCAATGATTTTTATAAAAATCATTGAAATGAATCATTTTTCTGGACAGAAAACTGTCACTTATATATGTTTATGAAAAACGTGTTTTAAGCTTAAGTTTGGACATAATCTTGTTAATGGAGTAGCTAGGCATGTAACTAAACATCATTCCAGTAAATATAGCAAAGCATAATGAGTTCTTACAATAGATATGATGAGGAGAGGAAGAAAAGACGTTGTGAACTCGATTCCTCGCGTTTTCTTGCAAAACTTGATGGTGGTGCTATGGTGGATTGTGGTGGCCTTATGGTGGTTGATGGTGGCTGTGAAAACCTCCAGAATTTCGTGGGTAGAGGGATGGGAGAGAAGAGGTGGAGTGTTTGAATGAAATGAAAGAAAGAGTGGGGTGTAGGAATGAGTATGGGGTTTTCTTTTTGGTGGTCAAGGGGACAAGACATATGGGGGGCAAGGGGGCAGCATCTTTGGGTTTAGGGGCTGGTCTAGGGTCCCCACAATAAGTATTTGGTTTAATTTTTGGTTCCCCAAATTTACTTAATGTCCGGTGTTCGTTTACCCGATCGTTTGTCGTCCGTTTAAACGTTAAACGTTTGTTATACGCGTTTCACTAACGATATATTTTTGTAAATTTTTGATTAAAGTATTTATTTAAAATACTTAGTAAACATTTTATAAAATGTTTCGTTACAGTGTTGGTCTCGATTTGCGTGCTAGTTTTTGCGTTGATTAAATCGCGTAACGATTTTTAAACGTTATAATTGTTATCGTATGATTGTGATAATTCTAAATGAAGTATTTTATCAAAATACTTTGTTTTGAGTTTCTTCTTTCTGTCATACTCGTATGTGCGTGATTATTAAATAATCGATTCATGTTATATATATTTATATATATATATATAATACTTGAGTACTCGAATATCAACACGTATATAATACGTGACTTAAAAGTTTAAATTTGGACCAAGTTTTGGGTCATTTTTGACTGGGTGTCACATTCTCCCCTTGTTAGGAAAATTTCGTCCCAAAATTCGTTCGTAGTATTTATCGTTGTATTCAAGTTATAGTTCGCGTGTTATCTACGTAAGTCTGACAACACCTATCTAGAGTTGTCTATCTCCCCTTGTTGAACTAGTGCCCTTCCGGCAACTAAGGAATTCGAAATGAAGTTTCGAGATGTTTTGACTATTATGCCTACATGATCAGTCCAGTCGATCACTAGAGTGAAGCTACAATGTGTACTAGTAGCCTAAAGTAATTCAGTAAATCCTTGATTGTTTTGTCGGTAGGACAAAGTTTGTCATTTAGCCAATTGCTTGAGTACAGCTACATTTTGCACTAGTAGCCCACCTTAGACTCTATCAGCCTCATATAGAAACGAAGTGGTTTAACACATTTTAGGTGTATGTGGGATGTTACACAAAATACGGTTTTATGTGAGTCGTCACCCAAAAATTTATTTTACTCGGGACGTTACCCAGTATATAAAAGTCAACCGGTATGTTTTCCGGTATACAACAGCGTAGGATATGTTATTCCTATACCTTTGTGCTAAAACTAGTTTCATATATAGAGACTATAGATCTAAATTGTTATTTTCCCCTAACTCTTTAGTGTACTTAGAATCTAGGGAAAACCTAACAAGTATCAAGTAGCAAGTAAAGTTTATCAAGTAAGTAGTATGAAAGCAGATAGGTTGCTAGCGAGTTACCATAATCGCATCCCTATTCAGATTCTGGTAAGTTTTGCTCCTATAACAGCAAGGAGGTCATTGTGTACTGTGTAATTTTGTTGACCATTCAAGGTTTGAAGTTTTGTATCAAGTTGTGTACAGTAAGAAAGTTTGAGTTGTGTTGAAGTCTTGAAATTTCTATAAAACATTTCATAAGAAATTTTGCGACATGTTTGTTAAAGCACATTTGCCAGAAAATTTTGACAGTGAAAGTCGGTTGAAAACTTTGAAGTTTGATGAAAACTTTAGTCGATAAATAGTTCAGTTGAAATTTTTGTCAGCGGCTAAGTTTCGAAATCTTGTTTTAACAAAATTTATTTGAGAATAGATTTTATGAGAAAGTTCGGAGTAAAAGCATGTTAAAATTGCTGAAAATGATTTTCCTAGGATTCACCTAATTTTCCTAGGATTCACCTAACAGTAAAACGGTGTACATTGTAGACATAGAATTTTGTGGACTGCAGCAGTTTAAAATAGAGTCCCGATCCCCGTATCAAAGGACATTGTAGCAGCTATGTTTGTCGTTTATAATGGTGTAGATGGTCTCAAGGGTATCATCGAGTAAAGGCATATTCCTATACATCCAGTATATAATAGCCTAGTGAGTAGTACGTAGTCTAGGCCTATGTATGTATACATATCAATATCCCATAATAGCCTAATCTTACTTGTATGCATCACCAATTCCATTGGTATCATACTGTCTACCTGAAATAGTTCGCCAATTTCCTTATTCTATTTGTACTTAGAATCTAAGGAAACACATAAAGTTCTAAACAGTAATAGAACCTATTCAAGTAAGTAGTACATATGCAGTTTTGGTTATCCGGGAGTGTACGTACCCGTGTTGAGTAAGTCAATAAGTCTAGGGTTCTGGTGATTACCTTCGGCATTAAGTACATAGAACCTGCCCTTAGCAGCGTTGTTGTTTTTGTCCTTAGGTGTATGTCAATACTGATGTTTAATCGGTTCGTATCGAATAGGATGTCGGAGCTCTCAACTCTACCAGGGTAAGCCTATTTCGAAGAGATGGCCCTCTAAGCCAGGGCACATCCCGGTACTATTTTCCTGACTCGATCAACTTACCGTTGGCGAGTTCTAAGATGTATATGAACAGTAAGTTCGCTACCAAGTATCGGCAGATATTAATAGGTCTAACCGTATATGTATAACCTATACGTACGTATTATCCACCTAGTCGTGTCTAACGCAAAACAAGTACAGGTCACGGTTCTCTCGTGGTCAGAGTCTACTATTGCATTCCTTTTCAACATAACCCCTTTCAGATCTTACATCATCTTCATTTAATTGTACATAGTTGATCAGGCTATGTTAAATTAAACTTGTATGACGAAATCCCTGAACCAGTTATATCTATTGAGGAATACTGCCTAACGGTCATAGTCTAGGCCCACTAAATGCAACCTAGTTCACAGGAAAAAGCCTCACACGTTTTGGAGCTCTAGAACACGAGATACAATGTCGAGAATGAGACCCCAGAATCTGTCAACTGAGAACAGATTTGCTATCTCATTTGGTAAATTCATTTTGAGGTATCAAACGGAGTCTACTGATCATGAGACTAATTTTGTTGGAAAGATAACTTCTTGAACTTCATTTTAGGATTAAGAAACGTTCATTTTAGTGTTGCAATGATTTTTATAAAAATCATTGAAATGAATCATTTTTCTGGACAGAAAACTGTCACTTATATATGTTTATGAAAAACGTGTTTTAAGCTTAAGTTTGGACATAATCTTGTTAATGGAGTAGCTAGGCATGTAACTAAACATCATTCCAGTAAATATAGCAAAGCATAATGAGTTCTTACAATAGATATGATGAGGAGAGGAAGAAAAGACGTTGTGAACTCGATTCCTCGCGTTTTCTTGCAAAACTTGATGGTGGTGCTATGGTGGATTGTGGTGGCCTTATGGTGGTTGATGGTGGCTGTGAAAACCTCCAGAATTTCGTGGGTAGAGGGATGGGAGAGAAGAGGTGGAGTGTTTGAATGAAATGAAAGAAAGAGTGGGGTGTAGGAATGAGTATGGGGTTTTCTTTTTGGTGGTCAAGGGGACAAGACATATGGGGGGCAAGGGGGCAGCATCTTTGGGTTTAGGGGCTGGTCTAGGGTCCCCACAATAAGTATTTGGTTTAATTTTTGGTTCCCCAAATTTACTTAATGTCCGGTGTTCGTTTACCCGATCGTTTGTCGTCCGTTTAAACGTTAAACGTTTGTTATACGCGTTTCACTAACGATATGTTTTTGTAAATTTTTGATTAAAGTATTTATTTAAAATACTTAGTAAACATTTTATAAAATGTTTCGTTATAGTGTTGGTCTCGATTTGCGTGCTAGTTTTTGCGTTGATTAAATCGCGTAACGATTTTTAAACGTTATAATTGTTATCGTATGATTGTGATAATTCTAAATGAAGTATTTTATCAAAATACTTTGTTTTGAGTTTCTTCTTTCTGTCATACTCGTATGTGCGTGATTATTAAATAATCGATTCATGTTATATATATTTATATATATATAATACTTGAGTACTAGAATATCAACACGTATATAATACGTGACTTAAAAGTTTAAATTTGGACCAAGTTTTGGGTCATTTTTGACTGGGTGTCACATCAGCCATAGCAACTTGATGGAATCCTGACTTAAGATCAAATTTTGAAAAGACTTTGGCATTTCCTATTCTCTTTAGGAGTGTATTGATTCCAGGTAATGAATACTGGTCTTTATAGGTGTTGTCATTAAGAGTTTTGTAATTGAACACCATTCTTTCTTTTCCTTTAGTTTCTGTACCAGTGACTGGATCAATAATTGTTCCTGAATTGACAATCATGGCCATTGTACGATGTCTGCTTTTGCTTGGCCTGATCACTCCTAGTTTGAGTAGTGCATCTATATGTTTCTTAAAAGATGCCTCTAAGGCTGGGGTAACATGCTTTAATGGTTTATCTTGTATTGTGATATCAGGATTTATGATATCAAGTTTACAAGTTTCACCATTCTTTTTCCAGTGCTTCAAAGGTTCTTCCCCAATGTACCCTTGTTCTTTTAGGTTTTTAAGGATAGGCTTGAACCTTTCCTTTATTCTTTCCGCATCCTCTTTTGAAAAGAACACCTTTTCTTGTAGCTCTTGATAGAATTCTTCATCAATTTCTAATTCTTCCAAAGCTGCTGCTGCTACCTCTGTCGATGGTGATGTTTTTATTCTGGTAACCTTTTTGTATAAGGTTATCTCGTATCCTTCAATTCTTATTCCACCATTCATTGATCTTGTGAAGTTAGTTCCAATCAGCATAACAATACCATCTCCTGTTCTCATCTCTAGGGCAAATATTAAGGGTATTCGAAATTTATTTCCTTCTATCCTGAAATTTCCCGCCTTTATCTTTTGATTTGTTGATTGCCTTGAATTGAGGCCATTAAAATAAATGACCTTGTTCATTTCTTCCAGCGCCTCAGTGGGTACTGATAATTTATTGATGCAGCACGATGTTGCCCCAGTGTCAATAATGGCTTTTACTTTGAAAAGCCTAATGCCAGGTATATCGAATTCTACCTCAACATTATAAAGCTGATTATTGACTTTTCTTATCTTTTGTTGCTCAGCGCCACCTTCTGTTTTCATGGTGATTTGAAGTTCATCTTCAATCAAGGCCTTTACTTGTTGTTTCCCTAAAGGTGGAAACACTTCATCAAAGCCCATTTTTCCTTGTAGGTATTCATTTTCTTGCTGAAGATTTTTAATTTGGACCTCCATTTTTGCTATTTGGGTTTCCCACTGTTTGCTTAATTGAGTTTCAATAGCCTTTCTCCATTCTGAGTGATCCGTGGTTTGCTGGATTTGAGCCTTCATGGATTCTGTAACTTTTAACATTTCATTTAAGTCATCCATTAGCTATTGTTTTTCCTTAGCCCAGTTTTCTTTCTCCTCTTGAGCCTTTCTTTTTTCTTCGTCCAACAGGTTTTACAGTCCCTGTTCTTTAATTTTCCATTCAGCAGCCTCTTTTGCTGAACCCACAATAGCTTGTTTCCATTCATTATCCTTTTGAATAAGCATTTTCCATACAGGATTCATCTGCTCTTCCTTCTGCATGATTTCTGTCTCCTTGTTCCTCTTAACTGATACTGTCTTCTTTAGGTAATATGGAGCACATAGTGCACATGCAGTCAGTTTACACTTTGGGCAGTGTATTCTGGACATATTTGTGGTAGCAATTCCACAGAAATGACAGAAAGTGTAATTTGTCATTTCATTTTCTTGCCACTCATGTACGCAGTTTTTACTTTGCACCGGGAGTTCTTTGTTTGGTCTCCCGGTGCAAAGTAAAAACTGCGTACATGAGTGGCAAGAAAATGAAATGACAAATTACACTTTCTGTCATTTCTGTGGAATTGCTACCACAAATATGTCCAGAATACACTGCCCAAAGTGTAAACTGACTGCATGTGCACTATGTGTTCCATATTACCTAAAGAAGACAGTATCAGTAAAGAGGAACAAGGAGACAGAAATCATGCAGAAGGAAGAGCAGATGAATCCTGTATGAAAAATGCTTATTCAAAAGGATAATGAATGGAAACAAGCTATTGTGGGTTCAGCAAAAGAGGCTGCTGAATGGAAAATCAAAGAACAGGGACTGAAAAACATGTTGGAGGAAGAAAAAAGAAAGGCTCAAGAGGAGAAAGAAAACTGGGATAAGGAAAAACAAGAGCTAATAGATGACTTAAACGAAATGTTAAAATTTACAGAATCCATGAAGGCTCAAATCCAGCAAACCACGGATCACTCAGAATGGAGAAAGGCTATTGAAACTCAATTAAGCAAACAGTGGGAAACCCAAATAGCAAAAATGGAGGTCCAAATTAAAAATCTTCAGCAAGAAAATGATTACCTACAAGGAAAAATGGGCTTTGATGAAGTGTTTCCACCTTTAGGGAAACAACAAGTAAAGGCCTTGATTGAAGATGAAGTTCAAATCACCATGAAAACAGAAGGTGGCGCTGAGCAACAAAAGATAAGAAAAGTCAATAATCAGCTTTATAATGTTGAGGTAGAATTCGATATACCTGGCATTAGGCTTTTCAAAGTAAAAGCCATTATTGACACTGGGGCAACATCGTGCTGCATCAATAAATTATCAGTACCCATTGAGGCGCTGGAAGAAATGAACAAGGTCATTTATTTTAATGGCCTCAATTCAAGGCAATCAACAAATCAAAAGATAAAGGCGGGAAATTTCACGATAGAAGGAAATAAATTTCGAATACCATTAATATTTGCCCTAGAGATGAGAAGAGGATATGGTATTGATATGCTTATTGGAACTAACTTCACAAGATCAATGAATGGTGGAATAAGAATTGAAGGAGACGAGATAACCTTATACAAAAAGGTTACCAGAATAAAAACATCACCATCGACAGAGGTAGCAGCAGCAGCTTTGGAAGAATTAGAAATTGATGAAGAATTCTATCAAGAGCTACAAGAAAAGGTGTTCTTTTACAAAGAGGATGCGGAAAGAATAAAGGAAAGGTTCAAGCCTATCCTTAAAAACCTAAAAGAACAAGGGTACATTGGGGAAGAACCTTTGAAGCACTGGAAAAAGAATGGTGAAACTTGTAAACTTGATATCATAAATCCTGATATCACAATACAAGATAAACCATTAAAGCATGTTACCCCAGCCTTAGAGGCATCTTTTAAGAAACATATAGATGCACTACTCAAACTAGGAGTGATCAGGCCAAGCAAAAGCAGACATCGTACAATGGCCATGTGTGACAACTCTCCAAATTAGGTATTAATTAACATTTAAGCATGTGCATTCTTACGCTAATTTCCTGATTATGTTTTAACAAAACTATTTGATGTGATGTAAGCCTAGCAAGCCCAGTATTTTAAAACATAAAGTATTACAAATTATGTGATTAATAATAATCGCGTACAAATATATCGGAACGAACCCGACAAAAATAAATAACAAAAGTTCGTGACACAAAAGTTATTAATAATTCAATTATTAATTACGAGTAATTATATATCTATAACATATAGATAAAATGGTCTAAATATACGTTCAACATAAAACGTATTATAACACGAACAGAAACAATTCTAAAACGCACATAAAAGGTCGAATCATAAAAATACAAATTTTCTTGTTCGTTTGGAAGTAATTAGAACATTACCTCAAAATATGAAATCCTAAATTAACTGAAATTTGGCGCTCAAATAGTCGCGCGCAGTAAAGTGTACAAAATTGTACAACGTTTGAAAATAATGATAACATCATTATTCTAAATATAAATAACGAACCAGGAGAACACCTACGAAATAAAAATATAAAATGTTTATTTTTATATTGCTATAATTATACCCGTACTCGAAATTGATGTACCAAAAATGGCCAACAACCTCCAATAATACAGAGACAATCTCTGATCATCAACCCATACTCGTTTGAAATATATTACTCCCTCTCCTTCTCTTTGTGATCTATCGACATACACACACACATAATCACCACCAATAATTCACTTCATTTTCTTTCTTCATCTGGAACAACAACAAGATCAGAATCAGGAAGCAGTAGCAGGAGTAGAACAACAAGTCAGAGACTTGATCATCTTCATCCTCATCATCGATCATCATTCTCACCACTTTTCTCTTTGTAAGGAAACTCTAAATTCTTAATTCCTTTAATTTGATTTCGTTTTCTAACTTGTAAATGCATCATAATCTAAACATATAACATATATACATGAAAGATTGATGATTGATTCTTGAAAATGGTTTATAAAACCAAAACTTCAAAACTAAAATCGACACACAAAAACTAGTTAAAATAAAATGATAAAGTGTAAAAACGACACATAAACACTTGTATAAACATTTGGTATTGATGTATAAGAGATTGGAACCAAAAACATATGGGATTATATATATATTTCGTACCAGATTCTGTGAACAAGATGATGCTACAGTAAAAAAATTAGTCACGCGATCGCGTGACTTCATGACTAAAATCAAGAAAACTCGTTATCAAAAATCACGCGATCGCGTCATTTTCAAAAGTGAGTCGTCCTGTTTTTCTACTCACGCGATCGCGTCTCTTACAAAACAAACCACGCGATCGGGTCACTTGGGATATCACGCGATCGGTCCAACAGACCACGCGAGCGCGTGATTTGGGTAGACATGCCAGACCCGATTTATGAAATGATTCTAGTGTAATCGTCGGACAAATGCAAACACGTAAACGATTATACGTTGAAACGAAACAATGTTATAACTTAACACATATCGATAACAATTATATGGAATAAATCCGAGACACGGACATATGAACCTATTGACTCGTAAAAACAAACGACACTTAATATATATACGGACTTTGGACTTATTTAAACTCGTACGAACGAACAAACGATATATATATAAACGATTATATGAATATGAACCTTGTAAATTATACGATTATATTATCGGAACATTTAGAACTTATTAAACAAACGTAACGGTATTAAAAACAAATGACATTCTTTTTATAAAAACAATCTAAGTTTTATAACAAATAAAACTCGACACACTTTAAATACGAAACAACGTAGTACAATATATATATATAGACACAACCGTATACGTTTTCTTAAACAAATAAAAACTTATATATATTTGATATACGTAAACAATATATTGGTTAGATATATATAAATACGACACTTAAGAAATATATATTCACATATATATATGCAAATGGATTATATATACGTTTAACAAACGTACAACTTAATAAAATACAACAAGTATATTTACATACGTATACATATATAAAACAAATATATGTACAAACAATGGTAAAGGAACAATGTTCGAATTATACGTACAACAATATACAAAGTATATGTGCAAATGAGAACAAAACGACCTTCCATTAAATAGATAACTACATATTGGTTTGTACACCTACAAGTGTACGACTGAGAAATAATAACGTTATTTCCACACAATGTCATTAGCAAAGTTAACGACTTACATTAATAAGAAATTAACCATTTCTTCAAAAAAACAAACTGTCAACATAAGTGATTAAAACAAATCAAATGTACTTATGTTAATATATTTATTGTATAGGTTAACATACCTTGGGCTTTTATCTGTTTGGCTGCTAGCTTTCATACCGAGCAAACCACCGTGAGTTCACAGCCCCTACTTTACAAATGTTTTATGCTTTTAAACATAGGGGTGTAAACATAGAAACTGCAAGCAAACATATGCAGCAAACTATATAAATGCTTTATTGATTTATACAAACTGTTTGATATGAAATATTATTTCACAACTGTTTTGGGAATTAGACAACAAATCCTAGTGCGGACCAGACTTGAGATGTGTGCATGAAAGACCTTATGTCATGCAGACTATAACCATTAGCTAGGTGACTCTAGCCACTGAGTATACGAATAGTACTATTGCCGTGACGACCCTCCTGTGGATGGAGCGTATACTTAATTGTCCTTCAGGCAAACAACATAAGTTTTGGTTGTGGCTTGGTTATAGGGTTAGGTCGCGTTACTTTAACCTTCGAGGTTTAGCTCACCTTTCAGGAGATTATAGTCTAAGCATTTCCCACATGTTATTAGGATGAACATATCCTACAACTGTTTTATTTTAGTATACTTACTGATTATACTTATATTCTGGTAAACAACCAGACATACATTTTGGGTAACAACCCACATAAAACTATATTTTAGGGTAACAACCCTACAATCTTATATTTTGCAAAAACCTGCAAACATTTATTTATTGAATAACATTTCAATAACTTAAACACAAATGGTTTAACATACCACATATTTATACAAAACCTGTGAATTCACTCAACATATTTGTTGACGACTTTCCTTCTATGTTTTACAGGAAATTAGCTGCGTAAGTAAGAATCGCATGCATTCAGGATGATAACCCTGGACTACTTAGGATGCCATACTTTATGGGACAGCTTTTGAGGATTTCCTCTGTATTACTGCAGACATTGCAGTTATACTCATGAAATCTTATTTTAACATATGTATTGTAAAACTTAAATGTTTTAAACCTTATTACTACTGTACGACTTACACAGTCGTACTACTTTTGTAATAATTATTTAATTGGCATCCTTTATATATTATGTTCAGTATGATCATATGCTCTGATACGATGAATGCACAAATGTAAAGTCATCACCCCGCTGTTAAACTGTTTACACATAATGCTTCCGCTAATTATAACTTGCTTCCGCTAAACATTAAATAAACACAATTATGGATTTTTGGGGTGTGACAGACTTGGTATCAGAGCCATTGGTTATAGCGAACTAGAAGTCTTTAGGTGACTGAAAACCTTAGAGACCTAGACTATAGCCTTGGCTAGAACATTCATGCATTCATACATAAATACTTTTGCATACAACTAACATATGATTGACAAGTGGGATTACATACCTATGGATAATGAAACATGTCTTTGTAACCTATAGATTCCATGACAGAACCTGTCATAAGTGACTACTCATCAGATGATGACATAACCATCGACGAGCAGATACAATATGTATATGTCGATATCGAAACAATTCCGATAGTGGAACTTGTGGAAGAAGAAATTGAAAACCACCAATTCGGCATGGTCGACGTAGAGGAGTACGAAAGAGTACGAGACCAGGCTAAAAGATTGGTTGGTCAAAATTGGGAGCTTGTGTTCAAATGTAGGAACAGTGAGCTAGAATTGAGAATCCTAAAGAGGCCTATGATTGTCCGAGTTAAGGATAAAATACGCTTCTGGAAGAAAGTGGCTAGTAATCGCAAGAAAAGAGTTAAGTCTTGGATCAAACGTTTGTGCAAATGCTCAACTGAGAATGATCTGGACTATTATTCGACTCTACGATACAAAACTATGCTGGAGACACGCTATTTCTCTCCCAATCTGAATCAGGAGTAAAAGTGAAAGATCTACACTGCGACAGAGAACATAGCTAAAGATAGCTTAATAATGAACTGATGAAGAACTGTCGTAGGAATATAATTGTTTTGTTAGGATCTAAGTATAGCTAAGTTTAGTTTAATTAGTACTGTAGCAACTCGTGTTGTATTGGAAATCACTCTTGATGGATATAGAAGATATCATCAAGTTTTATAATGAAACGATGTAAGAACGTTCTAGTTAATGTATAATATAACTTAGGTTCGATTCGAAATTTCGTGCGAATTATATTCATCTCTATATACATGTGATGGAAAAATTTACCACGTGATAATTGTTTGAAACCATTTCCTGCAAACTTTGAAAACCTACTACACTTTGAATTATTGATTTTATCTTGAATTCCCTAAAACATTGTTTGCGCTTGATCGATGATGAAAAGAAATATGTATTTGGCATTATATAATGACGCCTGGCCAACGTGATTATATTGTACAAAGTACATATGGGTGTTTCAAAGTCGTGCGACATGCAATGTGAAACCTTATTCTTTCAAATTCTCCATACTATTCATTTGATAGACAATGTGAAATCTTGTTCATCACATTCATTATCTTGGCATTGACTTCTGCATTTTATTCATCGCAGAACTGAATCATGCCGCTAAAACGACGAATTACTAGGAACAGTCAGAAGACAACTGTACCCCCTACTTCTGAAACCATTCCACCACCTAACACTGAGGAAACTACTGAGCAGATGATTACTAGACGCATTGCCGAAGGTATTGCCGAGTATGAGGCAAGCCGAAACCGTGAGACTGGGATTAATAACAGTGGATCGACCCCTGTTATTACTGAGACTGTTGTGAATAACCGCAAAGGGTGTTCATATAAGACATTTCAGGCTTGTAAACCACCTCCTTTCTGTGGCACTGAAGGTGCTATTAGTATTATACACTGGATAGAAAAGATGGATTCTGTGTTGGACATCAGTGATTGTCTACCAGACACTGCGGTAAAGTATGTCGCCTGCACACTAGCTGATAAAGCTTTGACTTGGTGGAACAGTCAAGTCCAGTCGATGGGACGACCAGCTGCTTATTCCATGACATGGGAAACATTGAAGCGTATGATGATGGAAGAATTCTGCCCTCGCAGTGAGATGCAGAAAATTGAGACTGAGCTGTGGAACATTGCTATGATTGGTGCTGATATCACTGGTTACACAACTAGGTTCCAAGAACTAGCTCGTCTTGTGCCACATATGGTAACACCTGAGTACAAGCGTATTGAACGCTATGTGTATGGACTGGCACCACAGATCAGGAGTTTAGTTACGTCCTCCAAACCTGACACCTTCAGGAGCGCTGTTACCCTAGCGCAGAGTTTGACTGATGAAGCAGTTAGAATGGGGACGCTGATACAGAAAACTGTGCCGGCCAAGGTTGAGCCGAGCAGTGCTGAAGCTGGTAGTTCTGGAAGTAAGAAGCGTAAATGGAATGACCGTCAGGGTCAAACCAACAAGAAAGGATCTGGAAATCCGAAGTCTTACGTTGCCACCATTGTGGAACCGAAGCCATACTTGGGTAACAAACCTAAGTGTGATAAGTGTAGCAAACACCATGAGGGTGAATGTTGGTTTTGCGACAGTTGTAAGGGATGGGGTCACAAAACCCAAAACTGTAAGGTTAACCCTACCCCTAAGGGAAACACTGCTCGCCAAAACCAGGGTTGTTTTGAATGTGGCGACACGAGGCATTATCGAAACCGATGTCCTCGACTCAATAACCAAAACCGTAACGCCAACAACGCTCGTAACCGCAACAACAATGGAAACAACCGTGGAAACAACAACAACAATCAACCAGCTCGTGGACGCGTGTTCATGTTAGGAGCACCAGAGGCACGTCAGGATCCTAACACAGTCACTGGTACGTTTCTTGTAAACAACCACTTTGCTTCTGTGTTATTTGATTCCGGTGCTGATTTAAGCTTTGTGTCCACTGAGTTTAGACCACTATTAGAAATCGAATCCCTTAAGCTAGATAACAAATATACTGTAGAGCTAGCCGATGGTAAGTTGATTGAATCAGGAGAAATAGTACCAGGATGTTCCTTAACTTTAGAAGGTCATTCTTTCAAGATAGACTTACTACCGGTAGAACTAGGGAGCTTCGATATAGTGGTTGGCATGGATTGGTTGTCACTAAACCGCGCAGAGATCATCTGTCATGAGAAGATTGTACGGTTACCTTTACCGTCAGGGGAAATGTTGATGGTTCAAGGAGAAAAGAGTAATCGTGTGGTGAAAACGATTACATGCATGAAGGCAAATAAGTATCTACGAAAAGGGTACCAAGCATTTTTGGTACATGTTGTGGATAAGAAACCCGAGGAGCGACGCATAGACGACGTGGCCGTAGTACGCGACTACCCAGGAGTATTTCCTGACGAGCTACCAGGGTTACCACCTCCACGGCAGGTTGAATTCCATATCGACCTAGTGCCGGGAGCTGCACCGATTGCTCGTGCGCCTTACCGTCTAGCTCCATCAGAAATGCAGGAACTGTCTGCACAGTTACAAGAACTGTTGGATTTAGGATTCATCCGACCGAGCTTTTCACCGTGGGGAGCTCCGATTTTGTTTGTCAAAAAGAAGGATGGATCAATGCGGATGTGTATCGATTATCGAGAACTAAACAAAGTGACGATCAAGAACCGATACCCATTGCCACGCATCGATGATTTGTTTGACCAGCTGCAAGGGTCAAGTTATTACTCAAAGATCGACTTGAGATCGGGTTACCATCAACTGAAGGTACGGGATGAAGATATCCCTAAGACTGCGTTTAGGACTCGATACGGTCATTACGAGTTCCTGGTTATGCCGTTTGGGCTAACGAATGCGCCAGCAGTGTTCATGGATCTAATGAATAGAGTATGTAAACCATACCTTGATAAGTTCGTCATAGTGTTCATTGACGATATCTTGATATACTCGAGAACGAAGGAAGACCATGAACGACATCTGAGGCTAATTCTTGAATTACTGGAGAAAGAGAAGCTTTATGCAAAGTTCTCTAAATGCGAGTTTTGGATGCGTGAGGTTCATTTCCTTGGTCATGTGATCAATAGCAAAGGAATTCACGTAGACCCATCCAAAATTGAGGCGATTAAGAATTGGGAAGCCCCAAAAACCCCAACTGAGATACGACAATTCCTTGGGCTAGCCGGTTACTACCGAAGATTCATTGAGAATTTCTCGAAAATAGCTCAACCAATTACCGCCCTAACGCAAAAAGACAAGAAGTTTGATTGGGGCGAGAAGCAAGAGAATGCTTTCCAACTGCTGAAAGAGAAATTGAGCACCGCACCTATCCTGTCCTTACCAGAAGGAGTAGAAAACTTTGTTGTCTACTGTGATGCTTCACATCAAGGATTAGGTTGCGTGTTAATGCAAAACGACAAAGTCATCGCTTATGAATCTCGTCAATTGAAGATTCACGAGAAGAACTATACGACGCATGACTTGGAGCTAGGAGCAGTCGTTTTTGCACTTAAGATTTGGAGACACTACCTATACGGTACGAAGTGTACGATCTTTATTGATCACAAAAGTCTCCAACATATATTTGATCAGAAAGAACTCAACATGAGACAGAGACGTTGGGTTGAATTGCTGAATGATTACGACTGTGAAATCAAGTACCATCCAGGCAAAGCTAATGTAGTAGCGGATGCCTTGAGTCGTAAGGAACGAGTAAAGCCTCGAAGAGTTCGAGCCTTAGGACTGACAATACACTTGGATCTAATTTCCCAAATTCGTGATGCTCAACAAGCAGCCTTTACTCCAGAACGTAAGAAGGACGAATCCCTCAAAGGGATGGAGAAGCAACTGGAGTCTAAGGAAAATGGAGTATTGTACTTCATGAATCGAATTTGGATTCCTCGTGTTGATGAGCTACGTAGTCTGGTATTGGACGAAGCTCATAAGTCCAATTACTCGATACATTCTGGTGCAGATAAGATGTACCACGATCTGAAAGGATTCTATTGGTGGCCTGGTATGAAAAGAGACATTGCCACCTATGTTGGTAAATGTCTGACTTGTGCAAAAGTTAAGACTGAGTATCAAAAGCCGTCCGGGCTTTTGCAACAACCTGAGTTGCCCAAATGGAAATGGGAACACATCACGATGGACTTCATCACAAAACTACCGAAAACATCATCTGGGATGGACTCCATATGGGTGATTGTCGACCGACTGACAAAGTCAGCTCACTTTCTTGCCATTAAGGAAACGGATAAGATGGAAAAGCTGTCTAGAATTTACATAAAAGAAGTAGTTTCTAGACATGGAGTTCCATTATCTATCATCTCTGATAGAGATGCACGTTTCACCTCTCGCTTCTGGCAAACACTGCAACAAGCTTTAGGCACTAGACTCGACATGAGTACCGCCTACCATCCACAAACCGATGGTCAAAGCGAGCGAACGATACAAACGCTTGAGGACTTGCTACGAGCCTGCGTGATTGATTTTGGAGGAAACTGGGATGTTCATCTTCCCTTAGCTGAATTCTCGTACAACAATAGTTATCATACGAGCATCCAAATGGCACCTTTTGAGGCGTTGTACGGACGCAAGTGCCGATCCCCACTCTGTTGGGCAGAGATGGACGACAGACAGTTATCAGGTCCTGAGATAGTCCAAGAGACAACAGACAAGATATCTCAAGTGCTTAATCGATTAAAAACGGCACGAGACCGACAAAAGAGTTATGCAGACAATAGACGAAAACCTTTAGAGTTTCAAGTAGGTGACAGAGTCCTACTTAAGGTATCTCCTTGGAAAGGAGTTGTACGATTTGGGAAACGCGGCAAACTGAACCCACGTTACATTGGACCTTTTGAGATCCTAGCAAGGATTGGTCCTGTAGCTTATAAGCTTAAACTGCTGCAAGAACTTAGTAATATTCACGACACGTTTCACGTGAGTAACCTTAAGAAGTGTCTATCTGACGAAGCGTTAATAATACCTCCCGACGAAATCTACGTCGACGCAAAACTCAACTTCGTGGAGGAACCGCTCGAAGTAATGGATACGAAAACGCAGAAACTCCGAAACAGTCGGATCAAACTTGTCAAAATTCGGTGGAACTCGAAAAGAGGCCCAGAGTTCACCTGGGAACGTGAGGACGAGATGCGCAAGAAGTATCCCCACCTATTTGAACCCGTGACCACGACTCACGATACAAATTAAATCTCGGGACGAGATTTCCCTAACGGGGGGGAGAATGTGACAACTCTCCAAATTAGGTATTAATTAACATTTAAGCATGTGCATTCTTACGCTAATTTCCTGATTATGTTTTAACAAAACTATTTGATGTGATGTAAGCCTAGCAAGCCCAGTATTTTAAAACATAAAGTATTACAAATTATGTGATTAATAATAATCGCGTACAAATATATCGGAACGAACCCGACAAAAATAAATAACAAAAGTTCGTGACACAAAAGTTATTAATAATTCAATTATTAATTACGAGTAATTATATATCTATAACATATAGATAAAATGGTCTAAATATACGTTCAACATAAAACGTATTATAACACGAACAGAAACAATTCTAAAACGCACATAAAAGGTCGAATCATAAAAATACAAATTTTCTTGTTCGTTTGGAAGTAATTAGAACATTACCTCAAAATATGAAATCCTAAATTAACTGAAATTTGGCGCTCAAATAGTCGCGCGCAGTAAAGTGTACAAAATTGTACAACGTTTGAAAATAATGATAACATCATTATTCTAAATATAAATAACGAACCAGGAGAACACCTACGAAATAAAAATATAAAATGTTTATTTTTATATTGCTATAATTATACCCGTACTCGAAATTGATGTACCAAAAATGGCCAACAACCTCCAATAATACAGAGACAATCTCTGATCATCAACCCATACTCGTTTGAAATATATTACTCCCTCTCCTTCTCTTTGTGATCTATCGACATACACACACACATAATCACCACCAATAATTCACTTCATTTTCTTTCTTCATCTGGAACAACAACAAGATCAGAATCAGGAAGCAGTAGCAGGAGTAGAACAACAAGTCAGAGACTTGATCATCTTCATCCTCATCATCGATCATCATTCTCACCACTTTTCTCTTTGTAAGGAAACTCTAAATTCTTAATTCCTTTAATTTGATTTCGTTTTCTAACTTGTAAATGCATCATAATCTAAACATATAACATATATACATGAAAGATTGATGATTGATTCTTGAAAATGGTTTATAAAACCAAAACTTCAAAACTAAAATCGACACACAAAAACTAGTTAAAATAAAATGATAAAGTGTAAAAACGACACATAAACACTTGTATAAACATTTGGTATTGATGTATAAGAGATTGGAACCAAAAACATATGGGATTATATATATATTTCGTACCAGATTCTGTGAACAAGATGATGCTATAGTAAAAAAATTAGTCACGCGATCGCGTGACTTCATGACTAAAATCAAGAAAACTCGTTATCAAAAATCACGCGATCGCGTCATTTTCAAAAGTGAGTCGTCCTGTTTTTCTACTCACGCGATCGCGTCTCTTACAAAACAAACCACGCGATCGGGTCACTTGGGATATCACGCGATCGGTCCAACAGACCACGCGATCGCGTGATTTGGGTAGACATGCCAGACCCGATTTATGAAATGATTCTAGTGTAATCGTCGGACAAATGCAAACACGTAAACGATTATACGTTGAAACGAAACAATGTTATAACTTAACACATATCGATAACAATTATATGGAATAAATCCGAGACACGGACATATGAACCTATTGACTCGTAAAAACAAACGACACTTAATATATATACGGACTTTGGACTTATTTAAACTCGTACGAACGAACAAGCGATATATATATAAACGATTATATGAATATGAACCTTGTAAATTATACGATTATATTATCGGAACATTTAGAACTTATTAAACAAACGTAACGGTATTAAAAACAAATGACATTCTTTTTATAAAAACAATCTAAGTTTTATAACAAATAAAACTCGACACACTTTAAATACGAAACAACGTAGTACAATATATATATAGACACAACCGTATACGTTTTCTTAAACAAATGAAAACTTATATATATTTGATATACGTAAACAATATATTGGTTAGATATATATAAATACGACACTTAAGAAATATATATTCACATATATATATGCAAATGGATTATACGTTTAACAAATGTACAACTTAATAAAATACAACAAGTATATTTACATACGTATACATATATAAAACAAATATATGTACAAACAATGGTAAAGGAACAATGTTCGAATTATACGTACAACAATATACAAAGTATATGTGCAAATGAGAACAAAACGACCTTCCATTAAATAGATAACTACATATTGGTTTGTACACCTACAAGTGTACGACTGAGAAATAATAACGTTATTTCCACACAATGTCATTAGCAAAGTTAACGACTTACATTAATAAGAAATTAACCATTTCTTCAAAAAAACAAACTGTCAACATAAGTGATTAAAACAAATCAAATGTACTTATGTTAATATATTTATTGTATAGGTTAACATACCTTGGGCTTTTATCTGTTTGGCTGCTAGCTTTCATACCGAGCAAACCACCGTGAGTTCACAGCCCCTACTTTACAAATGTTTTATGCTTTTAAACATAGGGGTGTAAACATAGAAACTGCATGCAAACATATGCAGCAAACTATATAAATGCTTTATTGATTTATACAAACTGTTTGATATGAAATATTATTTCACAACTGTTTTGGGAATTAGACAACAAATCCTAGTGCGGACCAGACTTGAGATGTGTGCATGAAAGACCTTATGTCATGCAGACTATAACCATTAGCTAGGTGACTCTAGCCACTGAGTATACGAATAGTACTATTGCCGTGACGACCCTCCTGTGGATGGAGCGTATACTTAATTGTCCTTCAGGCAAACAACATAAGTTTTGGTTGTGGTTTGGTTATAGGGTTAGGTCGCGTTACTTTAACCTGCGAGGTTTAGCTCACCTTTCAGGGGATTATAGTCTAAGCATTTCCCACATGTTATTAGGATGAACATATCCTACAACTGTTTTATTTTAGTATACTTACTGATTATAGTTATATTCTGGTAAACAACCAGACATACATTTTGGGTAACAACCCACATAAAACTATATTTTAGGGTAACAACCCTACAATCTTATATTTTGCAAAAACCTGCAAACATTTATTTATTGAATAACATTTCAATAACTTAAACACAAATGGTTTAACATACCACATATTTATACAAAACCTGTGAATTCACTCAACATATTTGTTGACGACTTTCCTTCTATGTTTTACAGGAAATTAGCTGCGTAAGTAAGAATCGCATGCATTCAGGATGACAACCTCGGACTACTTAGGATGCCATACTTTATGGGACAGCTTTTGAGGATTTCCTCTGTATTACTGCAGACATTGCAGTTATACTCATGAAATCTTATTTTAACATATGTATTGTAAAACTTAAATGTTTTAAACCTTATTACTACTGTACGACTTACACAGTCGTACTACTTTTGTAATAATTATTTAATTGGCATCCTTTATATATTATGTTCAGTATGATCATATGCTCTGATACGATGAATGCACAAATGTAAAGTCATCACCCCGCTGTTAAACTGTTTACACATAATGCTTCCGCTAATTATAACTTGCTTCCGCTAAACATTAAATAAACACAATTATGGATTTTTGGGGTGTGACACCATGATTGTCAATTCAGGAACAATTATTGATCCAGTCACTGGTACAGAAACGAAAGGAAAAGAAAGAATGGTGTTCAATTACCAAACTCTGAATGACAACACCTATAAAGACCAGTATTCATTACCTGGAATCAATACACTCCTAAAGAGAATAGGAAATGCCAAAGTCTTTTCAAAATTTGATCTTAAGTCAGGATTCCATCAAGTTGCTATGGCTGAAGAATCAATACCCTGGACAGCATTCCTAGCACCAGGAGGACTTTATGAATGGCTAGTAATGCCATTTGGACTTAAAAATGCACCAGCAGTGTTTCAGAGAAAAATGGATAAGTGCTTCAGAGGAACTGAAGAGTTCATTGCAGTATACATAGATGATATCCTCGTTTTCTCAAAGAATGAAGTAGATCATGAAAGGCATCTAAAGGTTATGCTCAACATTTGTAAGGAAAAGGGGTTAATACTTTCTCCAACAAAGATGAAGGTAGCTGTCCCAGAAGTTGAATTCCTGGGAGCAATAATTGGAGAAAACAAGATAAAGCTACAACCACATATTATCAAAAGAATATGTGACTTTGATGAAGAAAAGCTTAAAACAAAGGCAGGCTTAAGATCATTTCTGGGAATATTAAACTATGCTAGGAATTATATTCCAAAGCTTAGTTTATTGTTAGGCCCCCTTTATGAGAAAACTAACCCTCATGGAGATAAACGAATGAAGCCTTCTGACTATGCTATAGTCAGAAAAATCAAAGAAAAGGTTAAGGCATTACCGGATTTACAGATACCACCGGAGGAGTCATACATCATCATTGAAACAGATGGATGCATGGAAGGTTGGGGTGGAATTTGTAAGTGGAAGAAAAAAAAGGAAGATCCCAGAAAAGAAGAAAAGATCTGTGCATACGCCAGATGAAAATTCAAAGTGATGCAATCAACAATTGATGCCGAAATAAATGCATGCATCAATTCTCTGGAAAAATTGAAGATATATTACCTTGATAAAAAGGAGATAACCCTAAGAACGGATTGCCAAGCAATTATTAGTTTTTACAACAAAACTATTAGCAATAAAGCATCTAGGGTTCGATGGCTTAAATTTGCTGACATCATAACAGGAACAGGAGTCAAAATCAATATTGAGCATATTGATGGAAAACAAAATATTCTTGCTGACTCATTATCAAGGTTAGTAAATCTTTGTTTTGCAGGATGTACAGAACAAGCAACAGGAATTCTGATGAAGAGTCTAGCAATAACAGAGGAGTTATTAGACGAAGTTGCGCAGTCAAGTAACGAGAGGAATGGTTACGAACAAATAACCCAGATTTCACACCATTGCCAAGAATATATCAAGGATCATTCTCATTCCAAGAACCAGGAGCTCTCTACATGCACTACCAAATCAAAGCAAACACCACACCAATACCTTCAGGGGAAGCAAATATACTCATTGGAGTGGCACAACAACTGGAACGAGGAGCAGCAAAGGAAACAGTTACAGCAATGCGAAATCTCCAAGCAATATTGGATTTCAAAGCCCAAGTCTGTGTTGCAAAAGCCACAAGAGATAACTACTGGGGCGATCATTGGCCCGAAGTCAAAAGACAAAACCAAGAAGCCCGAAGACTACTTGTTGAAATTGAAGCCCTATGCAACGAGTTGGGCCGCATCAACATCTAAGCCCAAAAGCAACAGAGATGGTAAATTATTAAGAGATGACGTATGGAGCAACGCATTATGGTTAGTGGACAAAGAATGGCCCCCACCTGATAATGTTTATCGACGAGCATGCTTATAATTAGCCGAAAGCGTGGTGGAATCTCTCTGGCGAATTTGGCAGTATCTAATTATTAAGCCTTAAAGTTGTGAAAAGATTGGCAGGTGTGGTCCATGATGGATGTTTAATTATCGTTTTCTAATAAGTGTGCTAAATAATTGAATAAGTTTGTCAAAAGATGTTGGCCATGTATTAAAGCTTGTAGGCCCTTTATTTTGACGTCTTGTAACGTCTGTATTATTGGCGAATATCTGATGGCATATTCCATCCCATTTCGCCTATATAAGTTTGTTTATTTCATCATCGAGAGGCATCGAAGTCACATACACTTCTCTCTCACTTGTACTAAAAATAAATCCCTATAATAAAAGGTGTGCTTATTTACAAAATCTTGTTTTTAATTACTTGTCTTTTTAATTACTTAGTTTCCTTTTAATTATTTAAGTTTTCTGTATTTCAGTTTCTACTTTGTACTGATACAGAAGCAATTTGATCCAATTTAATTTAATTGGGACAAATCCTTTTATAGGAACTACGCCTTATTGACTCATCTATGGAAAAGCTTGCCATTTGCCATTTCAGTTGGAACATAAAGCGTATTGGGCATTGAAACACTGCAATCTAGATGATCATGCGGCGGGAAAAGAAAGATTGGCTCAGTTACAGGAACTAGAGGAGTTAAGGATAAATGCTTATGATAATGCTCGACTGTATAAGGAACGCACAAAGAAATGGCATGATTCTTGGCTTAAGTCAAATAATTCATTTAAGGAAGGTGACAAGGTGCTCTTATACAGTTCTCGGTTGCATTTATTTCCAGGTAAGTTGAAAACATGCTGGACAGGTCCTTTTGTGGTAGAGAAAGTTTATCCTTTTGGTGATGTGGATTTGCAAGGTCATTCTGGAAAAACTTTCAAGGTTAATGGAAGTCGATTGAAGAAGTATTATGGTGATGCAAGGGACTCCAAGCGTGATTTGGAGATGAATCTCAACTAAGTGATGAAGTACAATGTCGAGCTTACCGACGTGATAAACAAAAGCGCTTTCGGGAGACAACCCGTTGTTTTTATTAATTATTTATTTTGTTTTGTTTTTGGTGTGTTAATAAAGCTCTTGGAAGAGGTTTATGGTGGTTGGAAGGCTTCAGTTTAGCTGGTATATTGGAGATAGCTCAGGGGAGTTTCTGTTCACTTCTTTTCTATTCCCTATGTTATTGTTTATTTTGCAATGAGGACATTGCATACTTTTAAGTGGGGGATGGGGGAAAAATAGTATGTTTGTCCTTAAGTTATGAATGGTAAATATTGGAAAATTTTTAAGCTAAAGGGTATTCTATGTGTTAGTCATTTTTCGGCCCAAATTTTTCTTTTAATATTGTTTTCTGCGTTAAAGTTTAGCGAATCTTGTAACTTATTTTGGGAATGCAAAGAATGAAATGAATTTAATTTTTAAATATTAGATAGTTCATCATGTGATGTATCGATAGGCAATCTATATGAAGGTTGTTGAGCTATTAAGAAATTTAATGCATTTAAGTAGGGATTTATCTTAAGAGGATCTTTAGCAAGGTATGACTTTAGTCTTAATTCTTATATGATAGCGTGTTATAATTCATAATTTTGGGATCCTAATTATCTTCATTTGGGAATATGCTGGGTGTTGTCTCCTTTGTTGTACGAAAGTACATACCTGGTTTCCGTCAGTATATTTGATAAAATAATAAGAAAGAAAAGAGTACAAAGGACTCATGAATTGAAAAACCAAAGCCAAGTTATGTCGCTCTATTGTACTGAGGTACAGACCTGTCACCAATGTCTTGGTTTGAAAAATGATTGATTTATTTGGATGTTCATTATTTGGAGAATTGTGACACGTTATTTGTATGAGGGTATTTTGCTATTGGGAATCAAGGGTAAGGCCTGCTAGAACAATAATAGTTGAGCCCAATTTCTGAAATTTAGATTGTTTAAGTAGACAACAATATCGGTAATCTGAGTGAATTATCTTTTATGTCTAATAATAATGTATTAGAAGTTGTTTCCCTTAGAGAGTTTCTTGATTGCTAAGCTTTAAGGTAGAATCAATTTTAAGATAGAAATTTGGTTTGTCGAGTGCTGTGTAGTATGTAAATCCTTTTTGCACTTTTGTTTGCCGTTCATATTTTAAGTTTTGAAGTTTTTGAATCAATAGTCTACTTGAGGACAAGTAGGATTCAAGTGGGGGATGTTTGATAAACGGCAAATTGTACTACATTATAGTACTAATTGCCCCTGTGTTTAATAGATTTCTTATGCATTTTGTTTAGAATTGATACTTATGTTGTTCATATTTGCATATAGAAATTAATTTGAGCTTGAATCGGAAAAGAATCAGAAAGCGAGCTAAAAAGTTGAAGTTTGAAGAAGAAACTCGAATTGGTAAAAGTCTGGAAATTTACATCCATACAGCGTATGGAAATCCATACGGCGTATGGATTGTGTGAGCCGGGCTGACAAGATAGCGGGCCTGGATGCTGGGCTTTATTCATCCATACGGCGTATGGAAATCCATACGGCGTATGGATTGATTCGGCAGAAAATATAAAAACCCTAATTCACTTCATTTTGAGGATATGCAACCCTAGTTTTCTCTCAGTCGATTTTCAAGCTTTCAACCCTCATTTCAGAGCATTTTGAAGGAAGGAAGCAAGACGAATCGAAGCTTAATTCGATTGTTCATTCGTATTTTCGGTTTCTCGGTTCGAATACTTTAAACCTTTTCGTTTGATTATGATTTCGGTTTGATTTGTGAATCTGAGTTTCTGTAACAATATGATTGGCTAAGTCTTTTATGTATTTACTTAGATGATGATACTTAGATGATGGTTTGATTATTGATTTGCAAAAGATATTGGATTTTATGAATGTTATTTTGTTAACTTGTTGAACCTTGATTATTGATTGATTATTAGTGATTACCTAACGTGGTTTTATGATTGATTGAGTTCCTTTTAATTATAAGATTATAGATGATTGTTGGTTTAAATTGATGATTATCACTGAATATATTGAGTTTGATAGGTTAGGGTTAATAATCAGTATTAATCATAAATGAACAAGATAACTATTATTAGTTATAGACTTTGTTGACTCAAGTCATAAAAGTAAATCACATAAACGGCGTAGGATTAATTTAGAACTCAATTCGGTGGGCAGCATTACTTGAATGTTAACGTGTTGAAAACAACTTTGTGTCTTTCTTAATTATGTTAGATTAATTTACCTCGGGAAGGGAATTATCTTATTTGTTATATCGCAATAAAATCCATGTTTGAAGCAAATCAATAAAGTGATTATCGGTAACTAAGGAAAGTAGTCTAAGTGAATACATTTCCTTTACTATTTGAATCAAGTATTCTTTATTTGACTAATTGTTTTAATAATTTATTTCTTTACTTTCATTTTAATTTAAGTTTTATTATTAAAAATCACTTTTCATAATTGTCAGTCAATTGTCCAAACGGAATTAAAACGTTTCCCTCTTTTGTCTGTTTTCATTAATTGTTGCAATTTCCATTTTATTTGAATTAACATCCGTTCCCTGTGTTCGATCCGGACTTATCATACTATACTATTATACGATCAGGTATTCTTGCCTGAGTTGTGTTTTAGCCAGTAAGGTAAATTCCATTTTAAAACTAAAGCCCCGTTACACGACATCAAAGATTGAGCCTTGATTTTGCTTTGTTCGTTACCTGGGTCATATGAAAACTTTGTGGATACTATGTTGTATGGAAGAACTGAAATAACTATAGGGGATGTTAAAGATGCTTTACAGTCTAAAGAACTCAAAAGACAGGTGTCTATGAGTGATAACAGTTCTGGTGCAGGGTTATCAGTTGAAAGGGGTAGACCAACAGAGCGGGGTAAGAAAGGCAAGGGTAAGGGAAAGGCACGTTCAAAATCTAAAGCTCATGCATGTACTATTTGTTATGGTTGCTATGAGAAAGGTCACTTTAAAAGGGATTGTCCGAAGGCGAAGAGTGGTAATGGGGAGAAATACAGGGTAGAGTGTATCTGTAGCACAGGAATCCTGTGAAGATGAAGATTATGGTGAAGTACTAACTACTCAGGAGACATTACCTGTTTTTAGTGGGTCTGAATCGGTAGGTACTTGGGTGATGGATAGTGGGGCATCTCATCATATGGTTTTCTCGCGTGACTTATTCGTTTCTTTTAAGGAATGGAGTTGCAGTGTGAAGATGGGTGATGATAGGCCGAAAAGTATCAAGGGCTCGGGTATAGTTCAGATTAAGACACACGATGGTATTGTCAGGTCACTGGATTGTTGGTATGTTCCTGATCTTAGGAAAAATCTTATTTCTCTGGGTTTGCTAGCTCGACGTGGGTTGAAATATGTTGGTGATGGTGAACATGTGAAAGTGTTCAAGGGATCTTTACTTATTATGAAGGGAAAGATGAATAACACCAATATGTATATTCTAGATGGCAATTCGGTGACTGGATCGGTTACGGTTTCTCAATACTTGGATAAAAATGAGGATAAGACAGAGTTATGGCATCGTAGGTTGTGTCATATAAGCGAGAAAGGGTTGACAACTTTGAGTAGACGGGGATTATTGGGTGGTGATGTAACAGGTGGAATGGGTTTCTGCGAGGCTTGTGTTAAAGGTAAGCAACGTAGGGTCTCATTTGGTGTTGGCAAACATACATCCACGGAAGTCCTGGAGTATATTCACTCAGATTTGTGGGGTCCTTCTCCAGTTAAGTCCCATGGAGGATGTTCTTACTTTGTGACCTTCATTGATGATTACTCGAGGAAGGTTTGGTTGTATTTTCTGAAGTCAAAAGATGTAACACCCTCAAATTTCTCGTTGCGGAAGCGGTCGGGTCGGGTGTTACTAAATCAAATATATCACAAGCACAAAGGTAATTAATGAACGACTCTAAATGAGATGTTTGAAAATAGTTATACATTTCCAAAATAAAAGTGTATACAAGTTGCGCGTTTTCAAAATAATTTCAATACATAGTTTGTAATACAAAAGTTATGCAGAGAAATCCCGTTGTTTGAAAATATGCGACTTGAGCTAGCATAATCTTGTAGCAATCCTAATCCTGCTGGGCACCTGAGAACACATGCTAAAACGAGTCAGCTATAAGGCTGGTGAGTTCATAGGATTGTTAGTTGAAACATAAAGTATAAAACCTTGTATGTTTTGAATGGTAGTTCAAAATCTCCAATTTTGATATGAAATGTATTAAAGTTGTAACACCACTATGTATACGCCTAACGAGGTATCTAATACCTAAGTAATAGTGGTATGTACCTAAGTACATAAAGATTGAGGCATTCCGTGCCTGGATACCTATCTGGTATTAATTAAATCTATCAATGTGGGGCAATACATGCCTAAGTTGTAAACCGAGTAATTGTATGACCACATCATAAGATGTTGAGTAATAATTGTTGTGCCACCGGGCATAGCATGTTGCATCCAGCAACATTATTGTAGTCCCGCAGAACTATGATTTAGTGTTATGATGTGTCCGTTTGACCAGTTAGTGCGTGCTAACCCAGACGAGGGAGGTTAATCTTATATTGAGTATTATGACGTGTCCGTTTGACCAGTTAGTGTGTGCTAACCCAGACATACTGAGCTAACAGCCTCGCGTGATAAGGTTATCGCGTGATAAGGTTATCACCGACCCGTTAACTTATTGTGGATCACGAGCATAAGCTCGCCCATCCGTGAATGAGTGTGGATCACGAGCATAAGCCCGCCCATCCATCGATTGTATCGCTTTACCGCGATATCGTATTTGTGCCCACTGCAATACCGTGGCATCGTTTTGTGCCCACTTTACCGTGGCATCGTTTTGTGCCTAACTGGCATCAACCGCATTGCTCGCAAGCAACGTATGTAATTGAGCCAGCAGTACTACGACATACCCGACTTGAGATAATTGAGCCGACAGTACAACGACATGTCCGACTAGTGTAAATGAGATTCGGCAGTACTACGACATGCCCGACTAAATTGATTGTATTTATATGTGTGTACGTATACCTACATACATAGTTAATTGTAGTTGGCACCGAGTGCTCGAGATGAAGTACAAGTATGTGTATATATATCTATACATACATATATATATATATATATATATATATATATATATATATATATATATATATGTCGAATTGGTAAACACCTTAAATTGTGTATCATGTAGCACATGAAATTGATTGATTGTAGCTAAGTATGTATATACAGTCCTTAACTATTTGTTGTATCACAATAAGCCTAGGTATGACTAATCATCACCTAGTTGTTTGTGTTAGTATAAGGATTCTATACTGATGTATGTTACTAATGTATACTCCTAGCCTCAGCCTAGCAACTATATAGAGATCCTGATTTGTATGGGCAGTATTAGTTCCTAAAAGGAAGATTAATTCTGTAAAAGTATGGTCGTTGTCCAATGTAAGTAGAACTAACCAGTTCTAGTGTAAGTGATAGTATTGTCCCACGATAATATGGTCAACGAATGGTGATAACTTAATCAAGTTATGGGGTGGTAATTGCTTTCCAACAGTCTAACAGTGTATGGTTGTAACCTATCTAGGTTAAGTATGGATACTATTTCAAAACAGTATGGTGGGTGTAATTCCTAAGTATTACACATTTCGTATTACATGGCAGTAATATAGATAATTGTGAATTATAAAAGTTTATTAATATAATTCGAAAACAGTAATTGAGCATGCGTCTCACCCCGAAAACAGTAAAACGTTTGAAAGAGTGTGGCTATGAAACTCACCTGTGAGTTGTCGGCGATCCTACGATACGCGCATCGTCCGATAGGTAACCTCCTAGTGTCCTAAACACACGGGGTTATATGAGTACGAGATCAAATAGTATGACCAAGTAAGTCGTTCAGGTTTGGAAATCGTGTACGGGGGTCCGGGGGCAGCGCCCCTGGTAGCGGGGTCCAAGGGGTGGCAACCCCTAGCGGGGCCTAAGGGGCAGAGCCCCTGGCTGGGGTTGAGCTGCCAGGTCATCTTTGAAAAAATTTTGTTTCTACTAAGTGTTAAAATCTGGTTCCGACACTTAGTGAAAGACATAGGTTTTTAAGGTTCTGTGTTTTGCGACACTAGTAGCGACACTAGGTGCGACATAGGGGCTTGTGTCGCTATGTGCGACGTTCAGATTTGCTGCGACATAAAGGCTTGCGTCGCACCATGCGACATAATTAATTTCTGCGACATTGACTGCGACATTAACCTGCGACATAGGCTATGTCGCAGTACTGTTTTTGGTCCCCTGCGACATAACAAGCTGTTCGACGATTTTATACCCAAAATCAAGATCTAACCTATTTTTGGGCTAGATCCGTTTGTACAAGGCTAGTATATGATAATATAGATGATGCAAACACGAAATAACAAGGAAAACGGAGTGATTTCTTGCCAAAAGTGGAGATCGAGTGATGATGATGAACTTGATGATGATGAAGATGATAATCAATGATGATGTTATAATGTTGTTGTTGTTATTGTGATGTTGTTGTTGTTGTTATTGTTAGTTGTTATTGTTGTTGTTTGATGAAAATGAATTAGAGAGAAAGAGATGAGATAGAGATAGAGAAAGAAGAAGAAAAATGAAAACATAAAAAAAAATGGGGTGGGGAGGGAGGTGGAGGCCGGCCCATCATTTTTGGTGGGTTGGTTGTCCCTAATTGTTGCGTTAAATGCCCGTGTTTGCGTACCCGATCGTAAAATAATTTAATATTTTAAAATCATAAATTTTGTTAATAAGGATTCGTATATATTTTTAGTCAAAGTATTTTAAAAAAATACCTTATTTATAAAGTTTTGCACCAATGTCCGTTTTTGGTATTTCTGCGCGCTTTCAGATTTATTTGTATGTGACTTGGACAAATAGGTTATTATATATATATATATATAATTTTTTTGAAGACTTTAACATTAATGCGTACTAAGTACGAATATTTAAAGTTTAAATTTGGTGCGAAAATTTGACTTTTTGACCGGTTGTCACAAAAGACGAAGTGTTTGGTAAGTTCAAGGAGTGAAAGATCATGGTTGAAAAACGGTCTGAAAAAAGGTAAAAACTCTGAGAACTAACAATGGGTTGGAATTCTGTAATGCACCGTTTGATAACTTCTGTAAAGCAGAAGGTATAGTGAGGCACCGCATTGTACGACACACACCACAGCAAAACGGGGTCGCAGAACGGATGAACCAAACACTGTTAGAGCGTGCGCGATGCATGCGGGTTTATGCTGATCTACCGAAGAAATTCTGGGCTGAGGCAGTTAATACTGCTTGTTATCTGATTAATAGGTCTCCATCAACTGCAATTGATTTAAAGATTCCTCAAGATATGTGGACTGGGTCTGCATGTGATTATTCTGGTCTAAGAATATTTAGTTGTCCTGCTTATGTTCATGTGAATGATGGTAAGCTTTAGCCGAGGGCAATGAAGTGCGTATTTCTAGGGTATGCAGATTGGGTTAAAGGTTATCGGATGTGGTGTACAGAGAAAGGTAGAACTCCAAAATTTATAATTAGCAGAGATGTTACCTTTCATGAAGCTGCTATGTTAGATCAGAAGGGGGATTTGGGGAATCAAGCAGAGAAAGATCGTGGTGCTGATCGGAAGGTGGAGTTTAATACTCCTGATAGAGTTGTGGTAGGTGAGCATGAGAAAGAAGCTGACAAAGTTCCTAACATACAGAGTGAGTCAAGCTCACATGGTAGTGTGGAAGATACAGCTGATATGGGTCCGTCTGAGAGTGTGGAATCTGAACCAGTGTTAACTGAGGAGGATGCTGAAGGGATAGATGATCTACCTATAGCACAGCGGAAGGAAAAAAGGAATGTTCAAAAGCCGGCAAGGTATGCTAACGTTACTTCTTTTAATTCTGTAGCATATGCACTTGCAGTGGGAGAAGACATCGACTTGGATGAACCTAACTCTTATAAAGAGGCGGTTGGGAGTCAAGATGCTGAGAGTTGGTTAGTTGCAATGAAAGAGGAGATGGAATCACTTGAAAAGAACCAAACTTGGATTCTTGTACCATTATCGGAGAGAGTTAAACCTGTAGGATGCAAATGGGTTTTCAAGAGGAAGGAGGGAATTTCTGGAGTTGAACCACCGAGGTTCAAAGCTAGGTTGGTTGCTAAGGGTTTCTAACAAAAGGAGGGAATTAACTATCATAGGTGTTTTCACCGGTCGTGAAACATACGAAGATTCGGGTTCTTTTGGCTATGGTGAGTGTATTTGATTTGGAGCTAGAACAGCATGATGTCAAAACGGCATTTTTACATGGTAGCTTGGATGAGAAAATATATATGTCGCAACCTGAGGGGTTCATTCAACCTGGTAAAGAAGACCATGTGTGTTTGCTGAAGAAATCTCTATATGGTTTGAAGCAGTCTCCAAGACAATGGTATAAAAGGTTTGATTCGTTTATGATTTCCCATGGTTATTTGAGTAATCATTTCGATAATTGTGTCTACTCTAAGAGCTTGTTGGATGGTTCTTTTATTTATCTGTTGCTATATGTGGATGATATGCTTATTGCTTCAAAGAACAAAACTGACATTGACGAGTTGAAAGTTTTGTTAAAGAGTGAGTTTGAGATGAAGGATTTGGGGTCAGCTAAGAAGATTTTGGGTATGGAGATCTGGAGGAATAGAGAAGAAGGTCTCTTGTACATCTCTCAAGAGAAGTATGTGGAGAAAGTTCTTGAAGCATTCCGGGTGGATCAATCCATAATTGTAAGTACTCCTTTAGCTGCACATTTTAAACTTGATAGGAGTACTTTACCGAAGACTAATGATGAGAAAGAGTATATGAAGAAGGTTCCGTATTTGAGTACGGTTGGTAGTCTTATGTATGCTATGGTATGTACAAGACCTGACTTGGCTCATTCAGTTAGTGTGGTAAGTCGTTTTATGAGTAATCCGGGTAAAGCTCACTGGGAAGCAGTTAAGTGGATCATGCGGTATTTGAAAGGTAGTAGTGGTTTGTGTCTGAGATTCGGGCCTAACAAAGATGTTAGTGATTTAGTTGGTTATGTAGATTCTGATCATGGTGGTGATCTTGTGAAAAGAAGATCATTGACGTGCTACATTTTTACCTTGTTTGGATGTTCGGTTAGTTGGAAGGCAACTTTGCAACCAACCATGGCTTTGTCTACTACAGAAGCTGAATACATGTCAATGACTGAAGGTATTAAAGAATGCATGTGGTTACATGGTTTGATTGAGAGTCTTGGTTTGAAGGTGGAGAAACCTACTTTGTATTGTGATAGTCAAAGTGCTTTAAATTTGGCTAAGAATCCGGTGTATCATGAGAGAACGAAGCATATTGACATTCGGTTAAACTTCATTCGGGATATATTGGAAAGTGGGAGATTCTTGATTCAGAAGATTGATACTGAGGAGAATCCAGCAGACATGTTAAATAAGGTGTTACCGAGAGCCAAGTTTCAACTGTGCTTGGACTTGGTGAATATTCGCATGAGGTAGGCCCCGAGGGGGTGAGTGGTCAAGAACGAGTATACGTGAGTTATTGAAGAATGGTGGAGTATGGTGAATCTTGGGCTTTGACGGTTGAAGACAATTCAAGTCAAGGTGGAGATTTGTTGAAATTTGGTGACTTTCATTGGATCCCGGTGGGATGGGTTCGATCCCGGTGGGAGAATTAAGTGTTCTGTGAACAGAGCTTTTGATCTCGGTTGGATGGCAAAGGTTCCCGGTGGGATCGTTGGCGTTTTGGGGAGATCCCGGTGGGATCACAAGGGATCCCGGTGGGATCGTAAGGTCGGCCAGAAAACTTGTTTTTCAAGACTTTCCTTTTATCGTTCGCACTATATATCGTAACTCTTATTCTTTGTAAAAGAAGGCCACGAAAATACTTGGTGCCATTCTAATAAAAAGATATTACTCGGTTCTTGCCCGTGGATTAAACCAATCACATCGATTGGATATAACCACGTTAATTATGTGCGTTCTCTAATTGCTTTTATCTAGTTCTATTGTGTTTGTTTTTGTGTTTGATCATTCAAATCAGGTTTTGTTAGGAAAATTATGTTGTCATAATTTTCCTACATATTAATTTGATAAGACAAATAGTAAAACTGAAATTAGAAGGGTTAAATTGAAATATTAGGGGATTTAGTTTCCTAATACAATTAGGTTTCTTTGTAAGTCTAGATGGACTCTATATATAAAGAGATCCTAGACATTTAGTTTTGTGTGTATTACCATTAGGGTAAAACCCCGATCTCATAACTTGAGATCGTTCCCCCATGTACCCCTAAGATTCTTTGTAATCACGATACAAACAAAGTATCCTTCTTGTTGTTTTTATTAATAAGATTAGGGGTTTGGCGTTTAAATCTTCTTTGTGTTCTTCATATTGTTCTTTAATCTTGTATTAATCTTTTGTTTGGTATCTATTGGGACTACACAATTGGTATCAGAGCACGTCGAATCTATTCAAGATTTGTAAAGATCCATACTAAACAAAAGAATTCGTATTGAAGAAACCCTAGAAGATTGCTGGAAAAAAAAATTCGTCATACTCTGCGCAGCGATAGTAAAAAATACGGATCTCATTCGTTAACCGTTCAATCGTCTAGGTTCATAACACATAGACGCACAATCTGACTGGAGGAATTTTCGATCTGAGCTTTTTAGTAAGAGATATTTATTGTCGAAATTGGTTGCAGAAAGTTTAGGGTTTTTCAGAACAGCAGAAGTAAATCGATCACTGTGTCTTCGTCATTCCACGAATATCCATGATTTTTGGATATGTTATTCAAGACATATGTTTCTATAGCGTGTAAAAATTTCATTGTTATCGGATGTTTCTACATAGAGATATTAAAATTCGAATCTGCTTCAGTACGTTTATGGTTTCTTTCGTGCAGCTGAAGTCAGAAAAATACTGTAGATTCCTTAACCGTTGGATCGACTTGATTTTTGGATATGTGGTTAATGAAACATTGATGGACTTCGTGTTAAAATTTGAGCTTCATTGGATACGGCATCAAGGAGATATACAGTTACAAAATTGCCACTGCTCAAACCCAACCGCTGCTAGGTTTGTACCACTGTTTGTACAACCTTGCCACTGCTAAAAGGTTTGTACCACTGTTAGTACAAGCTTACCAATGTGTGTACAAGCTTCCCGCTGCTAGTACAATCTTACCACTGTTAGAACAAGCTTTCCACTGCTAGTACAAACTTGCCGCTGCTAGTAGAGCTTGCCGCTGTTAATGTAATTTTGCCACTGCTTCAACAAGGTTACTACTGTTCAACCATTTTAATGATGCTCTTCATTGTTACTACTGCTTGGTATCGATTACCACTGTTAGTCATTTTTCAAACACTAATGCAGAATTAGTGATGCTCGTCATGGATGGTACTACATGGTATTCGTTACTACTGCTGGTTAGTTATTTCTACAGCATTTATGGTTGATTATATTACTTTTGGTGGTGAGATGTTCGATATGACTTCAAACTCATATGAAATCAGACTCAAAGGTTAGCTCAAGTCTACTCAACATTTTTGACACCATTGATGAAGTTTTCAATTAATAGGTTCAACATTTATACGTTCAGAGTGATGGGTTGATATTCTGTAACGGGTTTTCATGCTTATGTTCAAGATAGTTGAAGATTTTTCAATCGGTAATAAGTGTTGTTGAAGATAAGAGTTGTAAGAGCTTAAATTATGTTCAAACCAAATCATACAAACTTTCTTTTACAAGATTAGAGATTTTAGTAGATTTCTCTAAGGTTTTCTAACCCTGATACATAGAATTTGTATCTGTCTCGTTAAAAAGGGTACGGCGAAACAGGGGGAGAACCATTTGACATTGGGTAGCTGATATTAAGGGGAGAATAAAAAGGGAAGAGTTTTTGAAGTTGAAGAAGAAAGAGTTGACGAATTATGCAAGATGTTATGAGCTGTCAAGATGAAGATTTTACTTTTTGTTTATGTATCATCTTGTAATCAGTTTACTAGTTGTTTTGTCATCATCAAATAGGGGGAGATTGTTAGGAAAATTATGTTGTCATAATTTCCCTACATATTAATTTGATGAGACAAATAGTAAAACTGAAATTAGAAGGATTAAATTGAAATATTAGGCGATTTAGTTTCCTAATACAATTAGGTTTCTTTGTAACTCTAGATGGACTCTATATATAAAGAGATCCCTAGACATTTAGTTTTGTGTGTATTACCATTAGGGTAAAACCCCGATCTCATAACTTGAGATCGTTCCCCCATGTACCCCTAAGATTCTTTGTAATCCCGATACAAACAAAGTATTCATCTTGTTGTTTTACATTAATAAGACTAGGGGTTTGGCGTTTAAATCTTCTTTGTGTTCTTCATATTGTTCTTTAATCTTGTATTAATCTTTTGTTTGAGAATTTTTTACTATCGCTGCGCAGAGTATGACGAATTTTTTTTCCAGCAATCTTCTAGGGTTTCTTCAATACGAATTCTTTTGTTTAGTATGGATCTTTACAAATCTTGAATAGATTCGACGTGCTCTGATACCAATTGTGTAGTCCCAATAGATACCAAACAAAAGATTAATACAAGATTAAAGAGCAATATGAAGAACACAAAGAAGATTTAAACGTCAAACCCCTAATCTTATTAATAAAAACAACAAGACGGATACTTTGTTTGTATCGGGATTACAAAGAATCTTAGGGGTACATGGGGGAACGATCTCAAGTTATGAGATCGGGGTTTTACCCTAATTGTAATACACACAAAACTAAATGTTTAGGGATCTCTTTATATATAGAGTCCATCTAGACTTACAAAGAAACCTAATTGTACTAGGAAACTAAATCCCCTAATATTTCAATTTAACCCTTCTAATTTCAGTTTTACTATTTGTCTCATCAAATTAATATGTAGGGAAATTATGACAGCATAATTTTCCTAACAATCTCCCCCTATTTGATGATGACAAAACAACTAGTAAACTGATTACAAGATGATACATAAACAAAAAGTAAAATCTTCATCTTGACATGTCATAACATCTTGCATAATTCCTTAACGATCTTTATAATATTGTTTTGAATTAAATTGTTAATATGTTGCGGAATAACAATTAACAACTATCAAGAAGATTGATTAAGTAACATGCACGTAAACAATTATCACCAAAAGCTTCAATATTATTATGTGAATAATACGAATACACTTAAGTATTAGGGTTTTCACCTTGAAGCTAATCGTAACCTATGTTGTATATCTATCTTAGGCTACCAGGATCTCTATTTATAATACATAGAGTCCTATACAATCTGTAGTTATTATGGTATACGTGCTTATCACATAAATAACTCTAACAAACTAACCGACTCATTAATTACATTAACAGTGGCTACGTGTATTCTCCACTAACAGTGGTTAAAAAATACACTTCATAAATTCTAAGTATATAACGAACAGTGGCATCAACACAATCATACTAGCAGTGGCTAGTCTTCAACTCTTCTAACCGCGGCAAGCATCAACACTAACAGTGGCAACCATTCCACTCAACACTTAATCAAATCTGCTCAGATCCCAACAATCTCCCCCTAAACTTAATCAATCTTGCATTGCATTAAGTTTCTTCAGTTTACTTCAATCTTTTGTAGGAGACTTAGACCCCTTCTTGTTTGATTGACACCTTTTGTGATACTGATTCAAAATCTTATACACTATATCCTTGCCTTTATCAGTCTTCACAGCCACTTGTAATTTCTTTTTGACTAAATGTTCCAAAAGTGCTAAACTTAGAACATAGTCTCTCTCTTCCAGCATATACAAGTATTTACCATTCTTTACTGCAATACAGTATACCCCTGCTCTAGCATAATGTCTCCAGTTGACAATCATCTCAGAACACATAAATATTTCTCCATAAAGTTCTGGTTCAAACATCATTCTTAACCATTCCCACACATTTCTTTCAAGAGCAACTGTAATCAGCTTCACATCCTTTTCCAAAGCAATCTTATACATATCATACACATCAAAGTTGTTTATCCTTTTCATAATCTCTCCCATTGACTTATGAAATGTTACAACTTCATTTCTTCTTTCAATTCTGATTTCATAAGACACTTAAGAAGTTTTTAAACAAATTCCTTCCCATTTAATAATTTCTGAAAAGTCTTCATCACCCATATTGATGTTCTCAGATCTATCAGGCTTTTCCACTATCATCTTATCCAAAATCTCCTCATCTCTTTCTAAATCAGTCACTTGATCATCTGAACTTTGAATCATTTGAAAAGTTCTTTTATGACTTTTAACTCTTAATCTCAACTCTTCAGCATTTGTCTTTTCTTCTTTCTCCTTTTCAAGCTCTTCATCTATCAATGCATATCTTTCTTTCAACCTTCTCTGTATTTCCTCATCTTCTTTCCTTTTCTTTTCCAACCTTTCTCTTGCTTTAGGATTCACTAAAGGATCATTATCATACATTCTTTGCAACTCCTCCAATGACATTCTCCTCAATCTTATAGTTGAAATCCTATCTCTTCTCAATTTACACACCAATTGATTTTTCAATTCTGCCCTTGTTGGTTTCTTTGCTTTTCTTTTAGCAGCTTCTCTTTCTCTCTTCTCTCTCTTACCTCTTTCAATTATCTGTTTCAATGATACTTGCATAGGATTGCCTTTCTTCTTTTCAATGTATGCATTATATACAGAATCATCTTCCAAACCTTTAGCTTTCATCTCTGCATAGATTCTGCTTGCTTCCTTTGTCATTTTCACAACCTGTCCAGATGTAAGCAATACATCTACTTCATCAATTTCTGGTACAGATGTCTGAGTAGGCACATATTTCTTCATCTCAGCTGCACTTCTCTTTTCAGCTTCAATTCTTTCCTGTTCATCTAGTTCTGCCTGCATTCTTAAAGCCAGCTCATGATCATGCTCAATACTCTATGGTACTAGCTTCTCCTTTTTCTTTGGCTTTTCTTCCAATTTACCCTTACCTTTATCTTTTGGATTAATCTTGGGAAGTTTAGAATCAGGCTTAGGAAAATTAGAAGTTTCTCTAATTGTAACGGGTACCTCAATTCTTCTAGCAGTGGGAGGTCTTTGAACAGTGGTTGATTGAGTTGTAGCAGTGGGTTGAGATTCAGTGGTAGCAGTGGCTTGAGGTTTTGTAGTAACAGTGGTAGGATCTGTAGCAGTGGTAGTAGTTAATGTAACAGTGGTTGAAGCAGTGGTAGACTTAGGTTTACTACTAGCAGTGCTTTGAACACAACTAGCAGTGGTAGGTGTTGATTTTGCAGTAGCAGTGGGTAGAACCTTATGCCAAACAGTGGGAGTTACAGATTTAGCTCTCTTTGTTGACTTGGTTTTCTTAGGTGACTCAAATCTTGCGGCTTTCATACTAGTCAATGGAATTGACTTTTTCCTTCCCATTGTCACCTTTGGTTTCTCAACTTGAGACTCTTGCTTAACAAAAATTGACTCCCCCTTAGTCTTAGCATCATCATCATCCACTGGAATCACACCATCATCATCACCAGCTTCCATGTTTTCAGTTTCCACACTTGCTTTTGTTTCATTTACTACCTCTTCATCTTGTTGAACAACACTTTCAACACCCTTCTGCACATCATCCATTAACACATCTGCATCCTTATTAACCTCATCAGTCTTCTCAATGTTATCATTTTCATGATCACTCAACTCAGCCATAAATATATCATTCTTTGCATCATCTCTGATCTCTTCTTCTCTATTTTTCTCCCCTTTGTTGGGAGTGTTTTCAACACTCTCATCAACCTTACTCTCTTTCAAATATTTCACTATCACATTCTCAAGAACACTGATTCTGTCTTTTAAATTGTCAATCACTTGTTCCTGTTCTACTAACTTAGTAGCCTGCTCTGCTAGCTTTGCATCTTGAGTTTTATTGACCCTTTTCTCTTTGAGCAACCTATCCCATAGCAAATCCACAGCTTCTGTCAATTGTACATTTGTTAATTCAATAGTTGTTCTAGCCTCATCATCATTAGAGTGTGACCTCCTAGATGAATCATTGACAAAATCATCATCTGCCTCATGCCTAGCATGATCAGCAGAAGTCCCTTTTTTCTTGGTACTGGGACCTTCACCTGCTTCATTACCCGTAGGTTCAGCATTAGAAGTTGCCTCTGGTTGGGTCTTATTAATGTTACCACTGCCCTCCTCTATCAGTGGACTAGTAGGAGTAGTGGCAGCCCTTCCAGAAAGACCATCTAACCCCTCTTTGGTCACCTGTTGTGGTACATTTGGCTGAGACAAATGAGTAGTAGGATCCTCACTTGCCTGTTTCAATTTTCTTTTCTTGGGCTTTGATTGGGTAGGCTTGTTGGTCCCTTGTTTTCTTTTTGTACCCCCACTAGGTGTGTGTTCAGACTCAGTTGGTGCTACTGGCCTGTCACCAAGTGGTTCAGATGTAGTTGGTGGTACTACATCTGTGGTGGAAGGAGCAGGAAGCATTGTAGAAAACAATGTTGTTTTCTTCCCAGAAAACTTCTTATTGGTATTTTTACTCATCTCTGTAAAAGTTCTTGCAGAAAGAGTACCAACACCAATAACAGAAGATTGTGCAACCAAATCAGTAACCTGTTTATTTAAAACAAGTTGCACAAATCTTGGATACATTATAAACATATCCTTCTTTCCCTTTGTTATGTTTCGAATCATGCCATCAAGTATGTATTTGGAAAAATTATATTTTAGACCTGTAGCCAAGCACACAAGTGCATAGGCTATTTGTGTTCCAAATTCATTGTATGCAGTTCTCTTAGATGACAAACAGTGAAGAATTGTATGGATTAAAAACTTCCATTGAGGGCTAAAGAATGATTTAAAAAATGTAAAATGTGTGTAATCACCTTCATACCCCATTAATCGTAAATTATCATACAAAACTTTGTCATCTAAGGAAGATATACCTGTGACATCATCAAGAAGAAGAACTTCTTGTAACACTTCCTCTGTAACCACCACCTTAGTTTCTTGAACTTAAGAAACTATTTGATCTTTGCCCGCAACCACTTCAAATTTGGCATTCTTCCAAAGCTCGTTTGAATGACCTCTTGAAACCCTTGGAGATACGGTAAGCGCATGAAGTATATAACTTGAACGTAGAAAATCAATAATCTGTATGAATTTCTGTGCACTCGAGGGTTTCATCAGAAAAGCGATCATATTGTGTTCCTCATAAACACTCATAGTCGAATCAGATGAAGAAGAAGACGCCATGAACGTAAATTGATTGTCGAAGAAGAAGTGGTCTGATTGTAATTGCAGTGGTTATAAGAGAAAATATGAAAACGTAATGAAAAATTGAAGTGTTTTAGGTCTAAATACTATTAGTTATAAGAGCAGTGCCAAGCCCTAGAAAATAGAACCAACAGTGGCACTGTCCGATATAACTGACAGTGGGAAGGTATAAGAAATATCTAACAGTGGGAGACATTTGAACAATTTTTCAAACATTAAATAACAATAATACTTATAAAGCTAACAGCAACTACTAGAACTAGCAGAGGCAACCGACCAAGGTAACCAAAACTTAGTACTAGCAGTGCAAACACTTAGCTTTATAATAATACTTATAATTTTTTTTTTTTTTTTTTACAAAATAAATAAAATTAAATAAACTAAAAAAAAAAAAAAAATGTTAGTTCCAGCAGTAGCAATGTCTTCTGACAGTGGCTAGGAACCTGCACAGTGGTTAGCTAAAAAACAAACAGTGGCGATAACTTTACACAAATGTACAAGCAGTGGCAGTTTTATAAAGACAGTGGCAAGAATGTTCTAACAGTGGTACCAACTGAAAGCACATTAAAGCTAACAGTGGTAAACACTTAGAACTTAAAGCACTATTCTTTATAAAGAACCACTGTTAGTATCAATTCTAATTCCGAACATAGTTTAAGTTAGATTGATCATTCCAATACTGGTGACCAAAAATGTAAACCTTCCCACATCGAAAGCCTTTGTGAAAAGATCTGCATATTGATTATCAGTATGAATTTTAAAGATTTGGATCAATCTCATTTCATTACAATCTCTAATGAAGTGATATCTAATTTCAATATGTTTGGTCTTAGAATGCTTAACATGATTGTTAATGATACTAATTGCAGAGTTATTATCAATATAAATAGGAGTATTTAGAAAAGTCGGACCATAATCCAGCATCTGATTCTGAATCCAAAGTACTTGAGCACATCAGCTTGATGCAGCAACATACTCTGCCTCTACTGTTGAAGTGGATACTGTGGTCTGCTTCTTGCATTGCCATGACACCAATCTTTCTCCTAGAAATTGACACCCTCCTGAGGTAAACTTTCTGTCCAAATTCTCTCCACCATAATCACTATCTGTGAAAGCCATGAGTTCAAAGGAAGAACTCTTTGGATACCAAAGGCCCAATTGTGGTTGACCCTTTAAGTATCTAAAAATTCTTTTCACTGCATACAGATGTGATTGTTTGGGATTTTCTTGATATCTAGCACACACACACACACACACAACAAACATAATGTCTGGTCTGGAAGAGGTGAGATACATGAGAGAACCAATCAAGGATCTATAGAGATGTACATCTACATCCTCCCCCTCAAGATCTGCATGCAATGCCTTGTGTGTCTCCATGGGTATGCTAGCTACTTTAGCATCTTTGTAGCCAAATCTGTCCAGTATGTCTTTAACATACTTTCCCTGGTTGATAAAGATACCATCTGACCTCTGCTTGACTTGAAGTCCCAAAAAGAAAGTAAGTTCACCCATAGAACTCATCTTGAACCTTTGATGCATTAGCTTTTCAAACTCCTTACACAGTGCATCATTAGTAGACCCAAAGATAATATCATCAACATACACTTGTACCAATAGGATATCATTGTGAATCTTTTTGGTAAACAGTGTCTTGTCAATGGTACCTCTTTTAAAACCATTTTCCATCAGATATTCAGATAGAGTCCCATACCAACACCTTGGAGCTTGATGTAATCCATAAAGAGCCTTTTCTAACCTGCATACTCTATCTGGATACTTGTGATCTTCAAACCCTGGTGGTTGACATACATAGACTTCATCCTCAATTGGACCATAAAGAAAAGCACTCTTTACATCCATCTGATACACCTTGAATCCTTGATATGAAGCATATGACAAGAATAATCTAATTGCTTCTATTCTGGCAACAGGAGCAAAGACATCATCATATTCAACGCCTTCCTCCTGAGTATACCCTTGTGCCACCAATCTTGCTTTGTTCTTAATCACTATCCCTCTTTCATCCTTCTTATTCTTGAAGATCCACTTTGTTCCAATTGCCCTTTTTCCTTTTGGTAGATCAACTAAGGTCCACACATTCTGAATCTTAAACTGTAACAACTCTTCCTGCATTGCTTCAATCCAACTGGAATCTTTAAGAGCTTCCACTGCCTTCTTTGGTTCAACTTGAGATAGAAAACATACATATAAAGATGTATGAAGTTCCTCTTCACTGATCTTAGTTTGCTGTCTAGTTTGTATAGCAGAACCAACATCACCAATTACTTGTTCAAGAGGATGATCTCTATGAACAATGTAGTTACATGTAGATGTTTCATGTAATCCAGTTTCCAAGTTTGTATAATTCTCATCATGACCAGAAGTTTCACTTGACCTTTCTGAAGCTGCTGCAACTTGTCCATCCTTTGCACTTCCATTTGTACCTGCACTTGAATCTACATTTGGATATCTAAAAGCAGTGTTAAGTGCATCAATATCAAACAAAGACTTAGGACCTTTCCCATCAGGATTAGATGTATTCTCATTGAAGGTTATGTTCATGGTCTCTTCTATGATCCTGGTTCTTTGATTGAATACCCTATAAGCCTTACTTTGAATAGAGTAACCAACAAATATACCCTCATCTGCCTTTCTTTCAAACTTTCCTAAGTGATCTTTGGTATTTAAGATGGTACAAGGACACCCAAAAGATTTTAAGAAACTAACAAGTGGTTTCTTACTAAACAAAAGTTCATATGGTGTCTTGTTATGAGGCTTAACAACTAATACCCTGTTCTGAACATAGCAAGCTGTGCTAACTGCCTCTGCCCAGAAAGACATAGGTAGCTTTGCATCAGATAGCATAGTTCTAGCTGCCTCAATTAGTGTCCTATTCCTCCTTTCAGCTACTCCATTTTGTTGGGGGGTTCTAGGTGCACTAATTCTCTCTTAATACCTTTAACTTCACAGAACTTATCCATCTCATAGTTTTTAAATTCTGTTCCATTATCACTCCTGATGATTTTAACCTTTTTATCCAATTGATTTTCCATCTTAGTTATAAATGATCTAAGTATTTCACATGTCTCATCTTTTGTTCTAAGAAAGAAAACCCATGTAAACCTGGTATAATCATCAATTACTACAAGGCAATAAGACATTTTACCCATGCTACTTATGTTGGTTGGTCCAAATAAGTCCATATGCAATAAGTAAAGGGTGTGCAGTTGGTATTCACACTTTTGGACTTAAAAGAAGACTTGTGTTGTTTACCTTTTTGACATGCAACACAATGATCATCACATGAATACACCTTTTCAGGTAAACCTCTAACAAGCTTGTTTTTAGCAAGTTTATTAATGGTTTTGTAATTCATGTGACACATTCTTCTATGCAACAGTTCAGATTCAGTCACACTTGCTTTAGAAATAAACAGTTTAAATCAGGTTGAGGTGACATATTTGCTAAGTCACACTTATATACATTATCTTGCATTGGAATTCTCATTAAAATCATGTTTTCTAGTATTTTAAATTCCTTGGACAAGATAAGACATTCAGTGTCAGTAAAATGAACTGGGTTCTTTTTATCTGTAATTTGACTCACACTTAGCAAATTATACCTCAGTTGTTCCACAAAATAAACATTATCAAAACTTAGCTTTTCACTCTGAACTGTTCCTTTGCCTGTTATCTTCCCTCCTTTTGGATTGCTTCCAAATGCTACATATCCACCATCAAAAGATTTGAAGTCCTGTAGCTTTTCCTTGTCACCAGTCATGTGCCTTGAGCAACCACTGTCCACATGCCATAAGCTCTTTGGCTTGCCCTGCACAAATAATCAAGAAGAGAATTAGTTTCTCTTGGGAACCCAAACCAATTTGGTTTTGGGTTTCCCACGTGCATCATGAAAATCAACTTTCTGAAAGATAATTGATTTTGATGCACTATTGGATTTGGAAACTTTGGATTCATATGTGTTCTTTGGTTTCCATATCCAGCTGATATCAGACTTAACAGTGGGTATAGGCCTAACAGTGGTTACCCTTAGTCCTATGTTGATCACTCTAGCAGTGGTAGTCTGCCTTGATTTGAACATTCTTTTGAAATTTTTAACCCTAGCAGTGGCACCATGCTTGACCGTGGTAACACTATCCACTGTTTTAGTCTTGTTGCCTCTGTTGGCCTTTTTTGGTGGTACCACTGCAGCATAAGTAGTAGTGGCTGCAGTTGTACCACTGTTAGCCTTGTTCATCTTCTTGACAGTGGCTACATGATTAACTTTTGATTTAAAATTTTATTTATTAATCATGTTAGCTGTTGTCCACAATGGTTTCACAACTCTACTGAAATTCTTAGGATTATGATTACAATCATGTTGAAGATGATTAGTTATTCCACAGATATAACAAGATTTTTCTTTTACCAACTGAAAACTCTGCCCCAATCTTTGTGAAACCATTTGGTTCCAGTTTCTCTGATTGCCTCTTGGTGCAGTTTTATTAAGTGGTTTTGGTTCTGAAAATCTAGTTTTGCAAGCACAATTAACAAAATTATTTTTCACAGTCTTAGACTCTTGTTTAACTGTTTTTCTAATATAACCTAGACCACTCCTAGATTTATTAGTTTTGCTCACATGTTCTATCTGTTGCTTAGCTTTTTCTTGAAACAGCTTCTTACCCTCTTCTAGTTTTTCACCATTAAGCTCTGAAACTAGACCAGTTATTCTTTTCTTGTCCTCACATGATGAATTAGATGATTCAGATTTTACACTCTTCTCACTTTCAGATGTTCTATCACACTGATCATCTTCTTTAGTCCAATCACTAACTTCACCTTCAACAAACATCTCATCATCAGATAAACTTTTGATTGGATCAACCTTTTTAACCTCATCTGTCATTCCTGTTTTAAGTGAATTGATATCAATTTCACTTTTAGGAGGAAAGTAGGTGTGATTATAAGGTGGAGGTACATTATTGTACCCTAATCCAGTCTTAAGTTTATCATGAATCTGTGAATCAATAAGTTTATTTACACTCTTAGAAGCATGTTCTAATTTACTTACATCAAGTCTTATGCTATCTCTTTCATATGTGACCTCAGTAAGTTTCTTAGACAACAACTCTACTTTATCTTTAAAAGTGTCTCTCTCCCACCTAGCATATTCAATGTCATATTTAAACTGTGTTGCATTGACTTCATATGCCTTTATTTGATTTTCCAGATTTTCAATGACTGCTATGGTGTGTTTATTTTTGATTTCCCATTGTTTAAGTTCATCATACACTCTTAAATTATGATCCCTGTAATGTTTAACAGTTTGTTTACAAACAACAGAACATAATTTAACTTGTACCTCATAAGGAACATCTGACTTCTTGTCAGATTTAGCAATGGCCATAAGACAATGATTCTTCTCCACATGTTCCTCTTGATCACTCCAGTCAAATCCTAGTCCATCTTGAGACACCAATGCATTAGATGTGCCTCCTTGAACTGGTATGTTTCTCCTCTGCACATTCTGCTCTTGTCTTGGACTCCTACATTCCCTTGCAAAGTGCCCCATCTTATGACAATTGAAGCACTCTATTTTACTCTTATCAAACCAACTTGCATCATTCCTTTTGTATGCAAAGTTGTTTCTCCCAGTTCTCTTTATGAATCTCTTTGCCCTCTGAGTGATCAAAGCAATCTGCAACTTAATATCCATCTCCTCTAGATCATCTCCATCAAATTGGTCTAAGTCTTCATTAGTAAGTGAAGAATTCACATTACTAGCAAAGAAAGATTCCAACATCTGATCATTTGAGCTATTAGATGATGATCCACCTCCTCCTGAAACATAAGTAGAGCTTTTATGACTTGACTATACTTTTGTTCCATCCAAAGACATGAAAGTAGCATTGTGACTATATCCAGAAGTCTGCTTCTTACTCTCTATCTCTGGTTCAAAATTTCTCAGGTCATTGTATATATCTTCCAACTCCTTTGTGTCCAGGTCTGCACTTTGCCTTAAGCCTACTGTATAGATTGTCCACACTTCACTTAATGACCTTAGAAACTTTCTGTTAAGATCATCCTGATCAATCTTAACACCATGATTTTCTAATTCACCAACTAGCTTTGTAAACCTGTCAAAAGTCTGAGTCAAGGTTTCAGACTTTACAGAACCAAAGTTCTCATACTGTTGTTTGAGAAGAGACCTTTTATTCTTCTTGGTGCTAGCATTACCACCAAATCTCTTAACAATGGCTTCCATGAATACCTTAGCATCTTCATAGTTTTCAAATCTTCTTTGATATACATTGGGAATAGAAAGAAGTAAAGTATATATAATTCTGAAGTTACCACTGCTCATGACGTTACCGCTGCTAGCACAGAATTACCACTGTTTGTACAATGTTACCGCTGCTAGAAGATTTTTGCCGCTGCTAGTACAATCTTACCACTGTTAGTACAAGCTTCCCACTGCTAGTACAAACTTGCCGCTGCTAGTAGAGCTTGCCGCTATTAATGTAATTTTGCCACTGCTTCAACAAGGTTACTACTGTTCAACCATTTTAATGATGCTATTCATTGTTACTACTACTTAGTATCGATTACCGCTGTTAGTCATTTTTCAAACACTAATGCGGAATTAGTGATGCTCGTCATGGATGGTACTACATGGTATTCGTTACTACTGATGGTTAGTTATTTCTACAGCATTTATGGTTGATTATATTACTTTTGGTGGTGAGATGTTCGATACGACTTCAAACTCATATGAAATCAGACTCAAAGGTTAGCTTAAGTCTACTCAAGATTTATGACCCCATTGATAAGACCCAACCAGAGGAAACAAGAAACAGGTTACTGATTTGGTTGCACAATCTTCTGTTATTGGTGTTGGTACTCTTTCTGCAAGAACTTTTACAAAGATGAGTAAAAATACCAATAAGAAGTTTTCTGGGAAGAAAATAGCATTGTTTTCTACAATGCTTCCTGCTCCTTCCACCACAGATGTAGTACCACCAACTACATCTGAACCACTTGGTGACAGGCCAGTAGCACCAACTGAGTCTGAACACACACCTAGTGGGGGTACAAAAAGAAAACAAGGAACCAACAAGCCTACCCAATCAAAGCCCAAGAAAAGAAAATTGAAACAGGCAAGTGAGGATCCTACTACTCATTTGTCTCAGCCAAATGTACCACAGCAGGTGACCAAAGAGGGGTTGGATGGTCATTCTGGAAGGGCTGCCACTACTCCTACAAGTCCACTGACAGAGGAGAGCAGTGGTAGCATTAATAAGACCCAACCAGAGGCAACTTCTAATGCTGAACCTACAGGTAATGAAGCAGGTGAAGGTCCCAGTACCAAGAAAAAAGGGACTTCTGCTGATCATGCTAGGCATGAGGCAGATGATGATTTTGTTAATGATTCATCTAGGAAGTCACACTCTAATGATGATGAGGCTAGAACAACTATTGAATTGACGAATGTACAATTGACAGAAGCTGTGGATTTGCTATGGGATAGGTTGCTCAAAGAGAAAAGGGTCAATAAAACTCAAGATGCAAAGCTAGTAGAGCAGGTTACTAAGTTAGTAGAACAGGAACAAGTGATTGACAATTTAAAAGACATAATCAGTGTTCTTGAGAATGTGATAGTGAAGTATTTGAAAGAGAGTAAGGTTGATGAGAGTGTTGAAAACACTTCCAACAAAGGGGAGAAAACTAGAGAATAATAGATTAGAGATGATGCAGAGAATGATATATTTATGGCTGAGTTGAGTGATCATGAAAATGATAACATTGAGAAGACTGATGAGGTTAATAAGGATGCAGATGTGTTAATGGATGATGTGCAGAAGGGTGTTGAAAGTGTTGTTCAACAAGATGAAGAGGTAGTAAATGAAACAAAAGCAAGTGTGGAAACTGAAAACATGGAAGCTGGTGATGATGATGGTGTGATTCCAGTGGATGATGATGATGCTAAGACTGAGGGGGAGTCAATTTTTGTTAAGCAAGAGTCTCAAGTTGAGAAACCAAAGGTGACAATGGGAAGGAAAAAGTCAATTCCATTGACTAGTATGAAAGCTGCAAGATTTGAGTCACCTAAGAAAACCAAGTCAACAAAGAGAGCTAAATCTGTAACTCCCACTGTTAGGCATAAGGTTCTACCCACTGCTACTGCAAAATCAACACCTACCACTGCTAGTTGTGTTCAAAGCACTGCTAGTAGTAAACCTAAGTCTACCACTGCTTCAACCACTGTTACATTAACTACTACCACTGCTACAGATCCTACCACTGTTACTACAAAACCTCAAGCCACTGCTACCACTGAATCTCAACCCACTGCTACAACTCAATCAACCACTGTTCAAAGACCTCCCACTGCTAGAAGAATTGAGGTACCAGTTACAATTAGAGAAACTTCTAATTTTCCTAAGCCTGATTCTAAACTTCCCAAGATTGATCCAAAAGATAAAGGTAAGGGTAAATTGGAAGAAAAGCCAAAGAAAAAGGAGAAGCTAGTACCACAGAGTATTGAGCATGATCATGAGCTGGCTTTAAGAATGCAGGCAGAACTAGATGAACAGGAAAGAATTGAAGCTGAAAAGAGAAGTGCAGCTGAGATGAAGAAATCTGTGCCTACTCAGACATCTGTACCAGAAATTGATGAAGTAGATGTATTGCTTACATCTGGACAGGTTGTGAAAATGACAAAGGAAGCAAGCAGAATCTATGCAGAGATGAAAGCTAAAGGTTTGGAAGATGATTCTGTATATAATGCATACATTGAAAAGAAGAAAGGCAATCCTATGCAAGTATCATTGAAACCGATAATTGAAAGAGGTAAGAGAGAGAAGAGAGAAAGAGAAGCTGCTAAAAGAAAAGCAAAGAAACCAACAAGGGCAGAATTGAAAAATCAATTGGTGTGTAAATTGAGAGGAGATAGGATTTCAACTATAAGATTGAGGAGAATGTCATTGGAGGAGTTGCAAAGAATGTATGATAATGATCCTTTAGTGAATCCTAAAGCAAGAGAAAGGTTGGAAAAGAAAAGGAAAGAAGATGAGGAAATACAGAGAAGGTTGAAAGAAAGATATGCATTGATAGATGAAGAGCTTGAAAAGAAGAAAGAAGAAAAGACAAATGCTGAAGAGTTGAGATTAAGAGTTAAAAGTCATAAAAGAACTTTTCAAATGATTCAAAGTTCAGATGATCAAGTGACTGATTTAGAAAGAGATGAGGAGATTTTGGATAAGATGATAGTGGAAAAGCCTGATAGATCTGAGAACATCAATATGGGTGATGAAGACTTTTCAGAAATTATTAAATGGGAAGGAATTTGTTTAAAAACTTCTGAAGTGTCTTATGAAATCAGAATTGAAAGAAGAAATGGAGTTGTAACATTTCATAAGTCAATGGGAGAGATTCTGAAAAGGATAAACAACTTTGATGTGTATGATATGTATAAGATTGCTTTGGAAAAGGATGTGAAGCTGATTACAGTTGCTCTTGAAAGAAATGTGTGGGAATGGTTAAGAATGATGTTTGAACCAGAACTTTATGGAGAAATATTTATGTGTTCTGAGATGATTGTCAACTGGAGACATTATGCTAGAGCAGGGGTATACTGTATTGCAGTAAAGAATGGAAAATACTTGTATATGCTGGAAGAGAGAGACTATGTTCTAAGTTTAGCACTTTTGGAACATTTAGTCAAAAAGAAATTACAAGTGGCTGTGAAGACTGATAAAGGCAAGGATATAGTGTATAAGATTTTGAATAAGTATCACAAAAGGTGTCAATCAAACAAGAAGGGGTCCAAGTCTCCTACAAAAGATTGAAGTAAACTGAAGAAACTTAATGCAATGCAAGATTGATTAAGTTTAGGGGGAGATTGTTGTGATCTGAGCAGATTTGATTAAGTGTTGAGTGGAATGCTTGCCACTGTTAGTGTTGATGCTTGTCGCGGTTAGAAGAGTTGAAGACTAGCCACTGCTAGTATGATTGTGTTGCTGCCACTGTTCGTTATATACCTAGAATTTGTGAAGTATATTTTGTAACCACTATTAGTGGAGAATACACGTAGCCACTGTTAATGTAATTAATGAGTCGGTTAGTTTGTTAGAGTTATTTATGGGATAAGTACGTATACCATAATAACTACAGATTGTATAGGACTCTATGTATTATAAATAGAGATCCTGGTAGCCTAAGATAGATACACAACATAGGTTACGATTAGCTTCAAGGTGAAAACCCTAATACTTAAGTGTATTCGTATTATTCACATAATAATATTGAAGCTTTTAGTGATAATTGTTTAAGTGCATGTTACTTAATCAATCTTCTTGATAGTTGTTAATTGTTATTCCACAACATATTAACAATTTAATTTAAAACAATATTATAAAGATCGTTAAGGGATTATCAACGTCTTGTTGTTTTTATTAATAAGATTAGGGGTTTGGCGTTTAAATCTTCTTTGTGTTCTTCATATTGTTCTTTAATCTTGTATTAATCTTTTGTTTGGTATCTATTGGGACTACACAGGTTTATTGCACATCAAGTGGTATCAGAGCTATGGTTGTAGCCCGATGTTGTGGTGGACGGAATCCTTGGAAACTCTCAACTCCGGTCGATGATCCTAGTAGATCGCTTATAATAAGGCTTGATCTTGGGGGAAATAACATATATCATCGAAAGGGAGCTTTGGTCAATGATCCCAGTGATCGCTTGGTCTCGTACCGACTACCCACGAGAATAATAAGGCTTGATCTAGGGGGATGTGGTTGCATTGAAAGGGAGGCCCAATGCGGAATTTAGGTTTGAGGGGAGGATTGTTGGGTGCAAACCCAAGTCCCACATCGGAAAAATAAAGAAACCAAATCATGTATATAAGTTCATGGGCTACTCCCTCTATCACCAATTGGTTTTAGAGTGGAACCTCATCTGGGCTTATACACATGGGCTTTGGACGAGTTGGGCAGAAAAAGGTCCTGACAATACCCAACCCCATATTCCTAGATCCGCCACTGACTAAAACACGTATGATTACATATTAATTAGTTTATTTATTGTTTTGTTGAATCATCAACTATACTTAATTGTACATATACGACTGAGCTACACCTAAAAAAATCCAATACAATAGAATGGAAAAGGGTGGGACTACCTTATACTGATTCAGTCGCACTCTAACATGTTCTAAAAATTTTAACTTCGTGTTATTAGATTTGTGTGTAATTCGAGTATAAAAAACGAATTAAATGCCCCTAGCATTGCGAGGGGTTTTGTTTGTCCCTAACCTTGGATCTATACGAACCGAGTCACTCAATCGTTTGCGGAATCAACGATTAAGTTATAAACTAAACACACGAATAATCAATACGCAATGAATATGAACCAAAACGTTTGTATATTGAATTATAATCGATCAGATTACAGGGATTTCGACAAATGGCGTTTAGGGTTTCGTCAACGCTAAACAGAAAACGAAAATACGAATTTATACAAAATCTGGCACCTGTGACATCGCACACGACGTCGCAGGCCCAAGCCCATGCGACGTTGGCTACGTCGCAGGCCCAATACCTGACGTCGCACCTGCGACGTTACAGCCAACGTCGCAGGAATCAGGAATTCTAATTCTAATTACAAACTACGAGCTAGACCAACTGACAGACACAAACATGTACCAACAAACTCCCCCGTGTCTTCAGCTTGGTCTTCAAAAATCTTCTTTAAACCCAGCCCGCAGGAAATTGGCCGTCAGCATGAATTCCATTAGCCACACAAACAGTAACAACATTGTAAAACTGCTCGGCTAAACGTATGTTGAACTCATTCTTCTGACCAACACGAATCCGATCATCATAGAGTTTTCTTAAATCTTTTTTATGAAAATTAATCAAACTCATCGGATCATACAGTCTAAACGTTGCTTGCTTCAAATTCCATATACCTCCAACTTCTGGCCACGGTTCAGAATCTGGAACAAAAGTAATAACCGCTTCACCAGTTTGTGAATCAAGTTCCCATTTAACAAGTCTTCTCAGAAAATAATAAGGAACTGGTTCCAGAGGTATCTCAGTCAAACAGTTAGCAGGCGGATAATAAACTTTAACCATAGGCTTCCTAGTGACTGGATCAATCTTCTTTTTCCACGTATACCGAGTGCCCAACGTCGGTTTCAATTTAGAATATGTCTTCGATAACACTTCCCGACGTAAATTTCTCTGAATAAACTCAGCATAATCATTTTCGAACGGATTAATCAATTTAAGCTGAGCTAATCGATTAATCTCTCCTTTTGGCAACGTACTTAATCTATCAAAACGCATTCTAAAGTATTGAACTCCATCTTCTCTCTTAATCATAAAAAGATTCCTCTGACACTTCCAGCTTTTAATAACTCCGGTATAATTTCGACTAACCCGGTACACTTGACATTTAACTGGAATAGGAACTGGATTTCGTCCCTTAGGCCACCATTTCTTGTTTCTTTCTTTCTTTTCTTCAGCAGTATATTTCCTTGGAATATCCTTAGATTCTTGAGCTGCTGAGTCCGGTGCCTGTGTCTGTTGAGCTGGAGTTGCAGCAGAACTTGATTCTCCATGTTGAGCTTTAACAGGCATCTCATCTTCACTTGAATCAGATTCTATAATCGGTGCACCATCGTAAGCTTCCCCAGATTGTGCATCATCATCATACGTTTCATCTGAATTCAACTGTTCTTCTTCAATCGAAACATCCTCATTCATTTCAAAAACATTCTCCATTTCTTCCTCAGAGCCAACTCCACCGGCCATTCTCTGAATAAACGATAAGTCAGCGAATGAATAGTCAACGGACAGCGGTCTCGGTTGCCCTGGAATATCATCAACACAAAAATAATCCAAAACAGAAATATTTTCATTAACATTTTCAAGTACAGGGTTGGGGTTTACAGACGCAGGTTCACTTGACTCTAAATTGGGTACCCCAGACCCAGACTCCCCCGAGGCAAGTAACCTGCCTTCCAAAACATTAACCCTAAGCTTCGTTTCCTCAAGCTCCTTAGATTGAACCTCGATCAGCGCAGCTTGCTCAACAATCTTTTCATCTTGAGCTATCATCCTTTGCTGCATACTCTGGATATCATTCATCATCTTTTGCATAAAAGCTGGTGTCGGTTGAATCTCAAAAAGATCTTGAGGTGTCGGGTTGACTGGAGCTCTTGCTGACGAAGAACGACAAACACGACGACTAGGTCGATAAGTTACATCAGCAGAATCATCGTCACCTCGAGTACGTTTCCCAGTATACCTTGGAGGTACATACTTGCGTCCTTGTCTGATCCTACGCTGAATCCTCAGATATCGGAATGAATCTGTAATCCGGATACGTTCCATCTCAGAGGGATGCGGAACAGTACCGTCCGAGTGCTCAGGCGTCGGACCCCCATCCTGAGGACCTACATTTTCTGCAGCTTCAGAATCAGAACCTTCAACCGTGTCGTGAGAAGCTGAATTGTCTGAGTCAACATGGCCAAACTGCTCGATGTTTTCCAAAATAGCATCCACATGCTCCCCCGCAGCTTGAACAGGGATGTTCACAAGCGGTTGCTGTGGTTGCTTTGGTGCTGGAATGTCCATATACTGAGGTTCCGGGGGCGGCGCGTAATTCTCATCAACAATAGCACCAAATAAGGGAACATCCCTTGGTGCCTCAACCCCCTTCTCATAACCTGCACAAATAGTAAAGATCCGACACATCATCGGTGAAATCTTTAGTTGCTGATCGATATCACCCTGTGCCTGAAGATCTGGATGATGACAATTGATGTGCAACTGAATAAATCTCGGATATAAGATCCATTTCTGATCCCCGGCATTCGCATTATCAACCATAGCCTTGAATATAAAACCCGAGAAGTTGAACGGCTTGTTGTACACTAACGCTAACATGGCGGAAGCCAGACTTCGGCTCATACCATCCGTTCCACCTTTCCCGTTTCCCAAGCAAACAATAATCACGTGCATCAAATATCTCCAAACACGTGTGAGATTCGCTTTTCGATACTGATCAGTGGGAATCCCGGGATATCCAATCCTTTGCATAGCTCCCGTAACGAAAATATGATCAAAACCGACTGGCATATTCGGTTGATCGTTCAGCTGTAAAAGTTCCCGAATACTCTGTTCTGTAATAGTGATTTTCGTACCAAGAACTGTAGAGACCAGGCGTCGAACGTTGTTATCAGTAACAACATTTGCGTTCTCCAGAAAGGGTTGATCAGATTTCCAAAAACCACAGTGTTATCGTAAATGGCGTGGAATACCCTTGAACGTCTCAAAAATGCAATCATCTGACGATACGGTGCAGCTTTATCAGAAGTGTCAGCAAGGTAAGCAGCCGTATTATGACGCGCCTCAAATACTAAAGCCATATCTGCAAAAACAGAAGCATACAAGATATTCTCAAAAAGTGTTAGAACAAACAAAGTATATCAAATTTATCACAAACAAAAGGTTTCATTGATATGTTAAATAAGTACAAAGTTACAGACACACATATCAAATCCTAAACCCTAAACCCTAAACCTAAACCTAGACCAAAGATCCCGGTTAAACGAATACAGCCAAAATCCAAGACAAGGTCAGGCTAAAATCCAAGACAGGGATGGTATCCCACCAGACCAGAAGGCCGAGATCCAGGATAATGAAGGAATTCCTCAAGACCAGAAAACCAAGATTCAGGACAAAGCGAGAATTCCACCGGATCATTAACCAACGGAGACAAAAATGGTCATATCTAAGTGACCAGATAGAAACTTTAAGGCGCATGACCACCAGAAAGCACAAAAAAAATCCACGACCTGAAGAGGATCCTTCTAGCCGCGGACGGGCGAGTGGTGACACTCTTTGGGCAGAAGCAGTGAACACAGTCTTTCTGATTCAGCGAGGAACTGAAAGAAATCGCCCGCCATTGCTAGACAGAATTTAACAGTTAGAAAAATGCAACAATTGGTTTATAACAAAAATTGTCATTTTTCCTGTAAGAGGCGACGTAGCCTATGACGTCGCATATCAGATAGTGACGTAGTAAAGGACGTCGCAGAGAAACAGAATAATAACAATAGCGACGTAGCCCGTGACGTCGCACAAAATTCGAGCGACGTTAAAGGGGACGTCGCATTTTGCTATTAATTGTGAATTTAATCACATTATCAGAACGGTGCGACGTAGAGTAAAACGTCGCTCAGGACGTCGCAGAAAATGCGACAGCGCAGACAATTAAATGATAATGCGACGTAGGCTACGGCGTCGCAGCCGACGTCGCACTGATGAACATTCACGTGCAAACCCAGAAACCCAGAAACCCTAAGATTCAAAATTTGGGGTTTTTCAAAATCAATCGCACTACACGGTGCGGCAACGAATGGTGATCACGAAAACATAAATTATACAATGTTTAGATCACGATTACACAACTAATTCAACCCAAACCGAGAACCCTAAAACCCGCAATATACATTTAACGATTAAAGCTAAAATACACGGTGAAAAAGGGTAAGATTGGTACCTAAGTGTGCGGAATAACGAGTAGATCAAAGCTGCGTGAATGAATCGGAATGAAAACAGCTACAAATCACAAAGATGCTCGAAAAAGTGCTATGTCGCAAATTGCCAGATGGTACGTCGCAGGCTACGTCGCAGGTGAATATTGAATAGTGTGACGTGTTACGTCGCGGTTGAGACTATATATAGTCTAACCCTATATGCGACGTAGACTGGGACGTCGCAAGCGACGGCGAGAGGGACGTCGCATAGAGCAGTGAGGATGTGATTTGAGTCGATTTTGAATTTTTTTCAAAAACCGTTTACTCGTTATTTTAGCAAATAATATCCAAATTACTCGTGACTTGGAAAAATAACTTAGAATAAAAATAAAGCATAAAATGAAATAACTAAAAAAATCTTTTTGGTATTTTCTTTTAATATCACAAAAAGTAAAAAATATAACAAAATAAAATTACTACCACTCTATTTATGGTGACGGAGTTGTTTTGTCTGATTAGGGATCATATCGGAATAACATGCAATTATTAGGAACGGTAAGTGTTATTTCGATCATCAGTATATTTGTCCACTTTAAATTTACGTGGCACATTTAAAACACCTTTTATAAAAATTATTTCAAGACGATTATTGGTATTGTTTGTCCACCTAAACATGTTACATCCGCATTTGTAAGCTAACCTTTATTGTTAGTATGAATATTAACTTTGTGAAACCTATTATATGATATACTGATAAACTTCAGTAAAACAAACACTGCATATTCACATAAGGTAGAGATTACAAGACCAAGTTAATCTCGGTTTTCTCGTAACATACACTTGATATTTATATTTAGGCATACATCAAACCGACTATGAAGATACTAGTGGCCCCAGATCTGAACAGAGTACAACAGAGGGTCCCTTAGTATGAACATAACAAGTTTGAGACTATTTGCATAACTAATGGATTCAGGTCTGTACGTGAGTACAACAATAGTCACCATTAGTTAGGCGAATAATCATATTATTCCCATATGCCAACTTTAAATTTCATAATTATGACAGTGTATGGCAGTACTTCCATTTATCAATTAAGACATATGTCATACATCATATAACATTTTTCACAAAGTAATAGACAAGTTTTAATATTACTTCTTACTTACTCACAAACCGGTGTGTATCATGCCTACCAATACATCGTGTAAAGAAGACAATTTAGATAAAAACTGTTTTAAGTGTGTCAGATAAACCTACTGACACATCCAAGATAAACCTTAAAATTCCATTTTGTGCATGTCACCCGATGTACTATCATATCCCAAGTTGTTTACAGACACAACTTCAACGTCTATTTTAAAAATGTTGCAACCTCGCGTTTTCTTTAATACTAAAGAGTATAAAGAGTGGCTGTTGCAAAATTTTTTTTTTTTTTTTTTAATGAATTTAAAATTTAAACTTAAAAATCCAAGTCACAAATCAATTCTTTGACTGAAAGAACCGTAAACCTATTAGATTGACCAGTTCAATAAAACGTGATCGCAAAAAGGCTTTTGTGAAAAGGTCCGCACACTGCTTAAGGGTTTCTATATGTACGACATCTATAAGGTGTTTCTCAAAGCAATCCCGTATGAAGTGGAACCTAAGTTCAATATGTTTGGTCTTAGAGTGCTGTACGGGATTGTGTGTTATAGATATAGCAGCTGTATTATCAATGTAAATAGGAGTCATAGAGAGATTGAACCCGTAATCGCGCAGCTGGTGCTGAATCCAAAGATCTTGAGAACAGCAACTTGCAGCAGCAACATACTCGGCTTCAGCTGTGGAAATAGCAACCGCAGTCTGCTTTTTGCACTGCCAAGAAACTAAGCGCGATCCAAGGAACTGACATCCTCCAGTAGTTGACTTCATATCTACCATGCAGCCACCAAGATCCGAATCCGAATAGACAGTTAACTCGAAGTTTTTCTCGTTTGAATACCATAGACCCAGAGATGGCCTAAAAGCGAGATATCCAAAATTTTGTTTTACTGCCTTCATATGAGACACCTTCGGATTTGCTTGAAATCGTGAGCAGAGTGAAACGGCAAACACTATATCTGGTCTTGAGGCAGTCAGGTACATGAGAGAGCCTATCATTGAGCGATAGTCTTTCTCTTTGCAATCTTCATCGTCCTCATTAGGTCCAAGATTGTGTTTCACTTCAATTGGAGTGCCGTAGTGTTTACAATTGAGCAATTCATACCGCTTCAACATGTCAGTGACATATTTTGACTGGTGTATATAAATTCCATTGTCAGATTGCTCAACCTGTAGTCCCAGAAAGAACGTGAGTTCCCCCATAGCACTCATTTCAAACTCAGATTTCATCAGTCTTTCAAAATCCTTGCACAACTGATCATTAGTTGATCCAAAAATTATGTCGTCCACATAGACCTGCACAAGTAATAAATCCGCTCCTTCTCGTTTGATGAAAAGCGTGCTATCAATCTGTCCTCTATCAAAACCATTCTTCAGCAAGTATTTGGCAATTCTCTCATACCAAAGTCGAGGAGATTGATGAAGACCATACAAAGCTTTCTTCAGCTTACAAACATGATTAGGATGCTTTGGATCTTCAAAACCAGGAGGCTGACATACATAAATCACTGCGTCGACATCTCCGTATAGAAAGGCACACTTCACGTCAAGTTGATACACACGGAATCCTTTAAAAGAAGCATAGGCTAGAAAAATTCGAATAGATTCCAAACGAGCGACAGGAGCGAAAACTTCATCATAGTCAATACCCTCTAGTTGACTATATCCTTGAACTACCAGACGGGCTTTATTTCGAATAACCGCCCCACGATCATCCATTTTGTTACGGTAAACCCAACGAGTACCCGTCAAGTGAGCACCCTTGGGTAGAGGAACAATTTCCCAAACATTCATCTTGTTTATTTGCTGTAGTTCCTCCTGCATAGCCTCGACCCAAGATGGATCTTTTAAGGCTTGTTCAACCTTTTTAGGTTCAATTTGAGACAAATGACATGAATCGATATGAGCAATAAGTCCCAAAAGCTGTTGAGCTGAAGTCTGCTTTGCTTGTTGTCGTGTTTGAACAGATGCATGAGGATCACCAATGATATTATCAATGGGGTGATCCTTATGTATACGAGTTTCTGGTATGGTAGTTGGCACAACGTCCACACCCAGATTGTTCAAATCTCCCTCAGTTTCGGGAGTAGCAGCAGACTCAGGAATGGCTAACTCTTCTTCTTCCCCTTCATCTTCAGGAGAAAATAAGTGAGAGTAGGCCATTGTTTCTTCCACTTCATCTTCTTCTTGAGGTTCCTCTAAAGGAGGCATGTTTGGATCATATGGAAGCTCCTTTGTGTAGTTATAAACTGTTTTAGAAGGAGCAGCCGAAGATGGTGGAGTAGGAGATGGTGTAGGTGTAGGTGTAGATGGTGGTGATTTTGTTGTTGTTTGTGGTTGTGTGGGTGTTGTTTGTGATGGTGTAGGTGTTGTTTGTGAAGGTGTAGGATTAGTTGGTGGAGGTGCGGGTGTTGCATTGGGAGATGGGTCGGATGGTTTAATATTAACAGGTGTATCTTGAGTAATATCAAGTCCATGAAGTATAGAAACCAATTCTTCCGTATCATCCTCTTCCAGAATATTGAAAGAGTTGAAGAGGTTTCCATAGTTGAAAAACCAATCCGGACCCGTTCCTTGAGGAGGTTCCGTATACCTTAAACATTTTACCTCAAACTGTTCCTCAATCTGATTTGTTGATTTGTTGAAGACTCTTTTGTTCGGAGAGTTGACTGAATATCCAAGAAAAATCCCTTCAACAGCTTTATCACCAAACTTAGAGACCTTATCTTTGGTAATCATGATCATGCATGGACACCCAAAGGGTTCTAGAAACTGCGGATTTGGCTTACGGTTATTAAAAAGTTCATAACACGTTTTGTTCTTTTTCTTAACCGTGAGCACTCTGTTGAGAACATAACAGGCAGTATTAACCGCCTCAGCCCAGAAGATGAATGGTAACTTGGAGTCAGCTAACATAGTCCGAGCTGTCTCGATAATTGTTCTATTCTTTCTTTCTGCGACTCCATTCTGTTGTGGAGTTCTTGGAGCACTGAATTGATGCTCAATACCTCTTGTAGCACAAAACAATTCGAGAGTTGAGTTTTTGAATTCAGTTCCATTGTCGCTTCGTATCCTTTTCACCTTCAAGTTGCACAGATTTGCCAACTTGTCCAACAAATACACCAGAATATCAGGAGTCTCCCCCTTTGAGGTCAAAAAATAAACCCACGAAAACCTTGAGTAGTCATCAGTAACTACCAAGCAGTAAGACATACCACCAATACTCTTTGTAGAGACTGGACCGAAAAGATCCATATGCAGTAGTTCCAATGGAGCAGTAATGGAATTCACTTGCTTAGACTTATGAGACTTCTTACGTAACTTTCCTTTTTGGCAAGAGATACAGTCATCCTTTAGAGCAAATGACTGTTTTGGTACTCCTAGCACTAGGTCATTTGTAAGTCCCCTAGTTTTAGGATCGATAACTTCGTTATCTGTAGTATTAAGGTGCGGAATCCCTCAATACGGTGTTATCTTACTAACAACGAATATGTTCGTATTGCGTTTAACTAGACTTAGCTTTAAACAACGAATCGTCAAAGCCTAGTCGATAGGTTATGTTTTTCTCTGGTTTGCTGGAATCGCAGGTTTGGAATATGCAAAAGTTGTTAACGATTTTCTAAGGAAAATCGTTTAAATAGTTCTGTCCGGCTCGGCTCGCATGGGCCTGCGAGTTCGGTCCAACTCGCAGCCCAAGCCCAACTCGGAGCTCGGCTCGCCAGACTGATACCTCGCGAATTCAGAACTCACCTCACAGCTCAACTTGCTGCGACCTGAGATCTCGACTCGCCTCGCATCAAACGTCTGTTTATTTATTTCGTATTTAACATTCGTCTAACTTAGCAAAACAATATGTTTAACGAATATCACTAACAAAACAAATATTCATTTACAAATCTAAACCGATATACAAACATAATAATAATTACACTAGTCCTATTTCAAGCTAGATCTGTTGTCACAATCTATGTCCCAACAGACTCCCCCTTGACAATAGCTCTAGCGTCTTTATCTTCACGCTGTCTTTGGTCTTCATTTGTAAATCTTACTTCCTGCAAAAATTTTAAGCTTGATGCATGTTTTAACCATCCTATGATAATCTCGTGCTAAATCACCCCAACCAACAGTAGATATGATCTTGTTCTTGTACAACATAATCAAATCTTCCTTTGATAAATTCATCAGATGTCTGTGATCATATACACGAAGAATTTCTTTTTCACCATCAGGATAATCATCATCAGCTTCAATCATAAAGGCTTCCCCTGTTCCAGCATCTACCCCCCAATATTTCAATTTTCCCAAAATATTCTGAGGCATAGTCTTCATAGGTATTTGCTTAATACAGTTGACCGCTGGATAAACCTTCTTTCTTCTTCTTCTTCCAGTTCTCTGACTGAGTTCGTTCAGCTTTATTGTTTTACCTTTCCTTGGCTTAATCTTCGAGAACTTCATAGATAATCCTTCAGTCCTAATGATACGCTCAACATACTTAGCATAGTCATCATCACTTGGATTTATCATATCTAATCTAGCCAAGTCTCGAATCTCATATCGAGGCAACGAACTAAACACTGTAAGCTTCTTCTCAAAATATTGAACTCCGTCAAACCTTTTGATCGCGAAGAGCTTCAGGTCAGAGTCATAATACCATCCAATAATGCCAGTTTTAAGTACACGCTTTCCAGTAATATCAACTTCTTTCAAAATGCGTGGCTTATTTTCCTTTTTCCTTTTCAGCATTTCTTGGATAAACATAGGATTACCAACCATATGTTTGTATTTGTCCTCTATTTCTTCAACTTCAGTATCTGAATCTTCAGAAGCATTCTCAAAAGCTTCTAAATCAATAACTGATTCTCCATGTTCATTTACAAAAACAAATTCAGTCGTTGATGGATTCACAACATGTTCATCTACATTTGCATCCAGATCAACACCTTCATCTATCACAGATTCAAATACTGCAGTCCAGTCTTCAGGAAGTTTGAACTCTCCTTCTTCAATATCATAATCAATCTCTTCATCTATCTCATCCAAAATATCATCTTCTGAATCTGATAGATCTAGCATTTCCATTCCTAGAGAAAAAAATTTAAATACAAATATATTAATACTTCAAATTCTTCAGTGATTTCCCTGAATCAATCTAAGAATTTCTTTATTAATTCTTTTGTATGTTTTAACCTAACATATAAACGCAATATACATATAACTTATAAAATTTTTATTAATTGCCCTGAATCAATCCAAAATTTCTTAAGTCTACTTAACAAATATTAATTAATTTTAAATTCTAATGCATTGTGAATAATCACCAAACATTTAAATTTACTATTAATCAACTTATATAATTCCAAGTGTTAATTGATCTCATTCATTATCAATTTAACCTTTAAATTATATATCATTTGTCTAGTTAATACGAATACATTTTTAACTTGTTAATTACTTATATACCTTACGGTCTTAAGTCCATAATCAAATCTAAAATGCATATGTTATCATAAAATTATGACCGCCGAAATTAATCGGAACACGCCGCTCGACTACTCAATGAGTCGGAAGTCTTTCGATCACTATTTTATCTTAACATTTATAAAATCAAATAACTTAACAATATCTAATACATTTAACTTGTAATTACAAATCTCAAGCCGAATATATTATCACAATATTAAGTTACAATTATTCTGTACAAATTACTACCAATAATTACTACACTATGCTAATACTAAGCTATCTTACCAGCTTCTGTATCAACCTGTGCAGTCTTATCAGCATTTGTACCAGCTCCAGAACCACTAGCACCAGCACCAGACTCCCCCTGAATAGTAGCTTGGTCACCAGTCTTTGAAGGACCAGTCTGCTCACCACTCGGTGCATTGGGATCATCGTCTTTGTCTGAATCTCTCTTCCTCCTTAGCTCATCCTCTTTGCAAGACTCCAGATATACCAATATCTCCCCCTGAGCAGGCTGTCCTGAATGCGATCTCAAGACCAGACTCTCTAAAGAAGATAACTTCAGTCTCTGTACAGTGAAGTCCGCAAGTAACGTCTCATGAGTCTTCATCAACAGATTGTACGATTCACTCTGCTTGAGTATCTGTTGTGAAAGAAGAAGATTGCTCGACACCAGTTCTGGAATCTGAGAAGTAAGCTTCTCCAAATCCTTTACCCTCGACTCTAAGGATGTAATCCTTTCTGCATCAGTCGTTGGAGTAACAGGTATCGTTCTTGGTCCAGGAGGTGTAAGAGACTCAATATGCCAGTCTCTGGTAAGCGGTGTATGAGGTTGAGACAAAGCTTGCGTAAGCAAACTTGTCGCAAATCTAGCTGTTTTGTTCGTCGGAAATTTAGCTCCACGAACTAAATCAGCAACCTCATGCTGTAAAGTTAAACACAATTAAAATCAGTTATTGTTACAGATTACTCTGTCTCAAACTCTAATTAATTGCATAACACTCATAGTTATAGAATTTATATCTCATACTTGAAGCGGTAAAGACATCGATTCCGTAACCACCGGTGCAACCATCTCTACCTGTGGTGTATCCTGAGAAACTGTATACAGAATTAACTGTCTCAGTTCAACTCCTGATAAACAACAAGTTAAGATTATTTAACTTTAATTAATACTAACCTTCTCGAATTGTAAGCGTTCTCGGACGCTTCATCAAAGGAATCTCAACTTCCTCAGTACCTTCCTCCAGAATACTCTTACCCTTCCTCTTCTTTTCAGAAGCAGATGGAGGAGGAGAAGGTGTATTGTCAGAAACTTCATCTGAAGCCGTCTCACCATCACGACCTCTAGATGATCTAACAGGATCCTAAATTTTAAATATATTAAACATTTATGATTAGCGTAAGCTCTATCATACAAGTTCTATATATTTAAGATTAATCAGATATAATACCTCAGTTGGTACAACAACTGATCTATCAAGCTGTATCTGCTCATCCTCAAGTAATATAACTTCTGGATGTGCAGCCTCAGCTTCAGCTTCCTGTTCGTATAATGATATTTATATTTTTAAAATCAGAAATAATATCCAATTTACTAAATATCTAATATCAGAATCATTATATAATAATATTATGCATCTATGATCAATAAAAACAATCTATCAACTAAGCATCTATATTATTACATAAGTAACAGATTACCTCAGGTGGTGCCAAGTAACTCTCAATGTCTTGAAGCAAAGGATTTGTCTCATCATCATTCTGCTCCAAAACTTCTTGCACAACCTGTGCAGCAACCTCTTGATTCACCTGCTGATCCACCTGACCAGCCTGAATAAGAACATCCTCAAGGAGCCCTTGTGGATCTTCAGGTTGAGCTTCCTCAGCTACAGGTGCAGGTACAACATCAGCAACAGCAGGAGCAACAACAGCAGCAGGAGCTACGTCCAACCACCCATGATTTGGCGGTGCAACGTAGTTCGGATCAACAATATATCCAAAAAGTGGTCTAATTTCCGGTTTCACCACTCCTTCCTTCCTAATCGTCTGCATAAACATGGCATTATAACCACGTTGATCAATGGTATTCACCGATAAAAACGGCTCAGGAATAACCAAGTTCGGTAGACGCGCACGTATGATAAGCATACAAAACCTCGGGTAGATCATAAATCTAGATCTAACAGAACCCGATATCTGTCTAGCTATCTCTCCAAAAATGTAATCACAAAAACTGTATGGTTTATTGTAAACCAGTGACAGTACAGCCGATAGAATCGCAGGGCTCAACTCATCAAAGCCACCTTTCTTTGCTGCGAAGACTATATTCATCACGTGCCAAAGAAACCTCCACTGACCAATGACCAGAGGCTTCTGGAACTGACGTCCACGCCTGTCTCCTGTATATCCCATACGTCCAATAGCACCCTCAATAAAGTCCATAGGATACTCAATATCCCCGTTCTCCTGTTCTACCGTACCTAGCTGCAAAATCTCACGAAGATTACCAGCTGAAAAGGTAACAGGTTGTCCACCAACTGTAGCTCGAATCTCTGGCGGAGTGACAGATTCGTCATAAACAATATCCGTCCAGAAATCGTTCAGTATAGTCTGTGAGATAGGAGGATTGGCCGTAATGGCATATCTAATCCTTGATCGTGCTAGAAAACGTAATATATCAGCAACCCTGTCAGCCCGTTTGGCCTCAAGGTTCAGATCAACCAGGATGTTGTGACCCTTATCAAATGCTCTAGCCATATCTGTAATAAATACAAACAACAGATATAATTTAATGCACGATAAAAAATATTTAAACTATTATGTATTATGAATCGAGATTCATCAAACATCTTAGTTTAAAATTGTAATTATATATAACTTGATACAAAAATAATCTCAAGTCGTATATAAAAATTTTACTTATAACTAAAAAGTCTTAAGTCTAATTTAAATCACGTTAGGTACTTGTTATTTTAATAAAAATCTCAAGTCGTTAACGTTAAAAATTATACCGCTAATGTGAAATTAGGACACGCCACTAATTTTCTTCTTAAATTAGTAGACTTTCGATATAATCATATAAGAATTAACACAAATCCATTTCATAAAAGTTATTACTTAAAAAGTCTTAACATTTATATCACTACTTTAAAAAATAAAATTTTTCTAAGTACTGGACTCGCATAAACTGGCCTAACGAGGTGAGGTCAACTCGTTTTGCTTATGAACTCGCTAAACTTATAAACTCGCTACATTGATCAACTCGCTAAAGTTATTTAAGTGAACTCGCTAATCTCATGGATTCGCTAGTCAACTCGCTGCGAGTTGATTCAAAATGTCAACTCGTTCGATGAACTGCCGTCGCGAGGTTACACTTAAAATCGATTAATCTTGTAATTTTAACATGATCTATCGATTGATTCACGTTCATTAATGTTCGTTTAACATAAACCCTAAAGATCTATGTCCAATAACATCGTAATCGACGCAAATCGTTTAGTTTTTAACCCGAAACCCTAAGTTTTATAAAAACTTCAATTTCTTGTTATTTACACGGTGAAATCCGTTGGTTTATACCTCAAAATGTTCGCAATATGAAGGTGTATAAAGTCCTCGGATTGAATAACTCGTTCCCGTAATCTAAGAATCGAAATCAAACGAAAACAATAAATCGCCTCGTTTCGCCTTGTTGACGGATTCGCAAGCTTTACTGAACTCGCGAAGTATGTGGGTTCGGTGGGTTGGTCTGACTCGTTTGACCACCTTTATACTTTACATTCGATTCGCGAGATTTGAAGCGGACTCGCAAGTCGAAGTCAACTCGCAGAAATAATTAAAAACGCGAATTTTAATTCTAAGTATAAATAAAAACCCGATATTTTCACAAGTCTAAATTATAATTAATTTTCACTTGTATTTGTCACGTTGTTCAACTCAAAAACATTCAGTATGATTTAATTCCGAAGGGTAAGCATAATTAACACAAAAATTAAAAACTAAAACAAAATTACATAATCATAGGTATCAAGTACCATTTTATTAAACACTTGAAACAAAATAAAATACATACACAAAATGAATAAGAATTTATCTGCTTAGGGATCATATTAGTAAGAATAAGCAATTCATGATATATTTAAAAAGTTTAAGCAGATTGGTAGTATACATACCTCATGAAATTCAAATAAATTACTATAAAATTACAACTAAATATATCATTTATACATTTATATTTATAAAACTATATCTTAGGTACCTTTATCCACATAGCATAATTAATAAATGCATTACGCACATAAAGTAAATATTTTAATTATAGATAGTTCAAGACGATTACCAGTATATGATCCACATAAACAAATTATACTCAATTTTCTAAGCAAACTCTTTATTGTTAGTATGAGAATTATCAAGTGCTTCCTATTATATGACATACTGAAGAATTCAAGTAAAACACATAACACTGCATCATTAAATTTTCAAGGTAGCGGTTACTAAATGATGTATCTTTTCGAAACATATAACATACACTTGAATTTTTACGGTTAGACAAATATCAAACATACTTTGAATATGCTATGTTATCTAAGTCTGTACGTAGTACAACAGAAGATTCCTTCTAGCATAATTCAAAATATATTTGAGAATATTAATTTAATTAAAGGTTTCAGTTCTGTACATAGTACAACATAGTTACCAGTAATTAAATTAATACCCATATTGCTACTATTTGTCACTTTAATTAAAATGCATGATAACAGTGTATGGTAATACCGTCATTCAACATTTAAGACTTAATGTCATACATCATAGAATAGTTACACAAAATAATAAACAAGTAGTTAATTAAATTCTTAAGACTTAGAAAATTTCATATAATTTGCCTACCAGTACATCATATGATGAAGCCATCTAAAATTTTACTAAAAATAGACAAATTATAACTTGTGGATATAGGTGTATAATCAAATAAATATAAACACATACCTGATAGAACCGCTGTAGTTCTAAAGCAACTTTATTTGAACCTACTACCATATCATACTTAGGACTTAAGCTTTATTATTGTGAAGCTTATTCTCCTAATGTACTATCATTTCCCGTAGTTTTTGCAAATAAAAACTTAAATGAAGGCGATTCCCCTTAGGTAACAAGCAAATGAATGCCATACGCCTTTTTTTTTTTTTTTTTTTTTTTTTTTTTTTTTTTTTTTTAATAATAAACACATAAATACTAACTATTACAAGAATACCCTTGGAAGACTAATCACTCTGGATTTCTCATTCCGTTTAGTTGAACCAACGTCTCAAATCTTGCTCTGTCGAACGCCTTTGTGTATAAGTCTGCTAAGTTATCCAATGATGGAACCTTAACTAACTTTATCAATTTCTTTTCAGCACAATCTCTAATAAAATGATGTCGAATATCAATATGCTTAGTTTTACTGTGCTTTACTGGATTATTGGTGATCGACATAGTAGATTCGTTATCAATCATCATAGGAGTATTGGTTATATTTAACCCGTAATCCCGCAGTTGCTGTTGAATCCAAAGAACTTGCGAGCAACAGCTGCCAGCTGCAACATACTCAGCTTCACATGTAGAAATGGCTACCGAGGTTTGCTTCTTGCACTGCCAGGATACTAATCTACCTCCTAAGAATTGACATCCTCCAGTCGTAGATTTCCTATTCTGATTGCATCCTCCATAATCCGAATCAGTATAAGCTACGAGATCTAAGTCTCCATCAATCGGATACCAAAGACCCAGCTTAGGTTTCCCTTTGAGGTAACGAAAGATTCGTTTAACAGCTTGCATGTGTGACTCTTTCGGATTAGCCTGATATCTTGCGCATAAACAAACAGCAAACATGATGTCAGGCCTAGAGGCTGTAAGATACATTAGTGATCCGATCATGGCTCTATAAAGAGTTGGATCCACATCGCTATCACTCGATGTATCTGGACCTAATCCATGATTGACTGGAATTGGAGTATTGTAGACCTTACTTTCATCCATCTTGAAACGTTCTAATAGCTCATATGTATATTTAGATTGATGAATAAAGAATCCATCCTTCTTTTGATCAACTTGTAATCCTAAGAAGAAATTCAACTCTCCCATTGCAGACATTTCAAACCTTTTTCTCATGACTTTCTCAAATTCTTGACACATCTTTTCATCAGACGATCCAAAGATAATGTCATCAACATACACTTGTACAAGAAGAAAGTCTTTCTTTTTCCACTTCACAAATAGTGTACTATCAATTGATCCTCTTGTAAATCCATTCTCAAGTAGATACGTTGATAGTGTTCCATACCATGCCCTAGGTGCTTGATGTAATCCATATAGAGCCTTATTCAAACGATATACTCTATCTGGATACTCAGGATTAGCAAACCCTGGCGGTTGTGAAACATACACCAATTCTTCCACTTTGCCATACAAAAAGGCACTCTTAACATCCAACTGATACACTTTTATACCATAATATGATGCGAATGCTAAGAATACTCTAATTGCTTCTAGCCTAGCAACTGGTGCAAACACTTCATTGTAATCAATACCTTCTTGTTGATTAAAACCTTGAACCACTAGACGAGCTTTATTGCGAGTAACGATACCTTTATCATCTCTCTTACACTTAAATACCCATCTAGTTCCAATTGGATATTCTCCCTTTGGTAGGTCAACCAACTCCCATACTTGTAATTTAGAGAACTGAGATAGTTCTTCTTGCATTGCTTCTACCCACGAGTTTTCTTTTAAAGCCATTTGAACATATTTAGGCTCGACTTGTGAGATAAAGCATGAATATAGACATTGATTAGGAATCCCTGTCTCTTTCATTGCAGTATACAAGCTTTGGTATTCAGAATTCTCAGACGTATTAGTTCTGGATTGATGCCTAGTTTGAACCGGAGTATTAATATCACCGATGATGTTTTCAACTGGATGATTCTTACTCGTTCTAGTTGTAGTAACTGGTTCAACTGGTATCTCATCTTCCAAATTAGTAGCAATTTCTTCCAATTCAGGTACATCTTCCGTACGTGCTGAAGATATTCTTAGATGTTTCAAAGGAGTAAGTATGTCATCAAACTTTGTATGAAGATCATCAAGATCTTCTGTTTCTAGAGACTTATCCTCTGAAGGTTTTTGTGACTCACTTGTGGAAGCTTTATCTGAGTCAACAGTAGTCTTGATTCCAGACTGCTTAACACTCGATGTTGAAGCGGGACCAATATTCTCATCTTCAAACACTAAATGTTCAGCTATCTCTGAATCACTGACATAGTCACTAATAGGAACTTTAAATGATGCAAAAAGATCAGAATAATCAAATTGCCAATCTAAGCCCTTATGAACATCCGGTGAATAGCTTGTAACCTCAATATTATAAACTACCTCCAAACGTCCTGTGACTTTATTAAAGACTCTCTTATTTGGCGAATTGGGCATATAACCTAGGAAAAATCCTTCGTCAGCCTTCTCACCAAATTTTGCTTGATGTCCAGTCTTTAATATGGTGCATGAAACTCCAAAGGGTTCAAACCCTTTTAAGTTAGGTTTCTTATTGTTCAAAAGCTCATAACAAGTCTTGTTATGTCTCTTAACCGTAAGAACTCTATTAAGAACATAACATGCTGTATTCACTGCTTCTGCCCAAAAGATGACCGGAAGCTTTGAATCAGCAAGCATTGTTCTAGCAGCTTCAATCAACGTTCTATTCTTCCTTTCAGCAACACCATTCTGTTGAGGTTCATAAGGTGCACTGAATTGATGTAATATCCCTTTGCTTAAGCAATAGATATTCAACGTTGAATTCTTAAACTCTGTTCCATTGTCACTACGAATACGCTTAACTCTCTTTTTATAGACATTCTCTACTAGATCAAAGAACTCAATTAGAATTCCAGGAGTCTCATCCTTTGATCCCAAAAAGAATACCCATGAGAATCTAGAATAGTCATCTGTGACAACCAAACAGTACCATTTGCCACCTAGACTTCTCTTGCTTATAGGGCCGAAGAGATCCATATGTAGCAATTCAAATGGCGAGGAGATAGAGTTTTCAGTCTTAGGTCTGTGTGGTTTCTTGTGCTGCTTTCCTTTCATGCAAGGAACACACTTATCCTCAGACTCGAAACGTTTTTGTGGTACACCTAGAACCAAACCATTTTTGGTTATATAATTCATCTTTCTCCAGTTTAGATGTGCCATTCTCCTATGCCATAACAGAGCATCTGTTTCCGAAGCCTTGGACAATAAACATGTAGACACCATTGAAGAGTTAGGAACACCCATGTTGATAGCATAGATGTCCTTCTTCCTTGGCGCCCTCATCAATATCCATTCATCAGGAATTTTAAAACCTGGCTTCAGGACTAAGGCCTCCTTTTCATTGAAATAAACTGGATGACCTTTATCACAGACTTGGGAAACACTCACTAGGTTGTGTGTAAGTTCTTCAACATAGTTCACATCCTCAAGAGTCAAAGTTCCATTTGAAACTTTTCCTTTTCCCGAAATTACTCCTCCTTTATCTCCTGCAAAATTTACTTTTTGCTTGAGACTATCCTTGAAGTCCTTCAGTAGACTTCTTTCACCGGTCATGTGCCTCGAGCATCCACTGTCTACATACCACCAACTGTCCTTGTTCACAGCATGCTCCTGCACATAACACAAAACACGATCAGTTATCAAGAGGGACCCAAGCCATTACGGTCTTGGTTTGTCCCTTATCATCAACAAACTTAAGCTCTTTAAAATAACCATTCTTCCCATCAGGAGCTTTGGTTACTTTCGAAGTAGCTTGAGTTTGTGGACGATCAGCCTTAAGAGGTGAATTTGAGGAGAACCTCTTAGGCACAAAAGTATGAGCTCTATTATGATAATTATAATTAAACTCATGTGATCGCGAAGTAGTGCCACTTTCATAATGACTATGGCCTCTACTTGGAGTTCTAAACCTCGACGGTGTCACATCCCTAGACTTATGGACATAATTATCACTTTGAGTATATGACCGTTTAGGTTTAGGTGGGGAGACACTATGCTTACCATCTCTTTTAAGAATGTTCACAGGTTTATTACCTAACTTAGGTTTGGTATCTAACCCGTCTACAGTCATATCAGAGTCGGTCTGTGTCTTTTCCTCAATCACAAGCTTATGTGGTGCTTCAGGCTTTTTGTTAGGACAACACGAAGCCACGTGTCCTTTTTGATGACATTTGAAACATGACATCTGCTTGCGTGATTTGCTCACTTTTGCTTTCTCATCCGGAGTCTTAGGCACTAAAGGTTTAAGCTGTTCCTTATCAACTTTATCATTAATCTTAGCATCGTTAATCACTCCACCCGATACAAAATGTATTTTGGTGAACTGAGAAGCCTTGCTATTATCTAATGATACGTTCTTAATAACATCTTTCTGTGCCTCTGACTGTTCAGGTTTATCAGCTACTAAAATCTCAGGATTAACTTCAGTCATCTCAGAGTCCTCAGGAATAGGAGTGTAATTGGCATTAAAAGGCGGGGATACATCATTGTAACCTAACCCAGTCTTGTCCTTTACACTACGTTGAGCATCTAACATTTTATCCATTTGAGATGTCCTATAATTCTCAAGTTTACGGTTTTGCTCAATTAACCTTAAATTAAGGTTCACTATTTCCTGATCCTTACTAGCAATCGTCTCATTTAAGTCTTTGATATTCATATAGAGACCATCTATGACAACAGATTTTTCACTTATGGTATCTCTAAGTTTTGTTCTATCCAACGCATCAGACTTAATTTTATCTTTTAAGACCTGTTTATCATCACTTAATCTACGAACATCCATAATAGCTTGATCAAGTTCAGATCTAACAGTCTTATAAGATTCCTTATCCATATTTAATTGTGATGACAGATTACTATTTGACACAGTTAAGACACTATTCTGAGACTGTAAATCAGTAACTAAGTAACAAACATCAGCAAGATTAAGAATATCTAAACATACCTTCTTCTTGTCAGTTTGTAATTCAGCCATACGTGCCACTAATTCTTCAGGACTCATATCTGGAGTTGAATCCATATATAGCACATCATCATCACTTGCCCTTTTTTCAGACTCAGCCACCTCTACTCTCTGTTCCATGTCAGTGGGCATGTAGGACACTGATCCAGCAGTTGTTTCTTCGATCTCGGCCATCAAAGCTTCTTCAGAATGAGCTTGCCAATCATACGAGCCATCCAACTGCTTCACCACTAAGGCTTTGGAAGCAAGAGTACTTCCCGAACCTTGTTTTCCTTGTGCTTCTACTTTAGGTCTTTGGCATTCTCTAGCAAAATGACCAATACCCTGACAGTTAAAGCATCTGACCTTGGTTTTATCAAACCCTGATCTATTGCCCAACACCTTTCTACCAGTTTTCTTGAGGAAATTCTTCACCTTTCTAGATATCAACGCTAGTTGATCTTGAAGTTCCAGTTCCTCAAGATAATCAGAATCTATCTGCTCATAATCCTCATCAAATAGAATAGGATCATTGATCTTTCCTTCTATGTAGTTCTCATATGATGCCACAAAGGAAGCAAGAACAGACAGTTGCTGTTCAGCAGATTTCACACTCATCGGCATCTTCTGATGCTCTTGAGGTGACTTCTCAGAATTCTTTCCCTTTGTCTCATCACCAGAGGAGGAAATAAAGCACAGATCTTCAGTGATCATTTCTCCATTTTCATTAGTATCACCAACTAACAGTGCAGTGGTCGAACTCGATGACGCAGTCGAAAGACTTGACTTTCCATGATACAGCCCAGGGTTCTGAACCTGATCAGAATCACTATCTCTTGACTTCTTGGAGAAATCATAACCTTTCAGCTTGTCAATGACTTGCTCTAAGGTCATAGTAGAATACCTAGTTTCGTTATCCTTAATCATAACACCATACATTTCCCATTTAGAAGGCAAACCCTCAAGGAACTTGTCGGTTTTAGATACTTCTTCTTCAAAAATTTCATGGTATTCTAATTCACTTAGCAGATGGTAGAATCGTGTAACATAGGCATCAAGATCTTCTCCTTTTAAAGCTTTAAACATAGTAAACTGCTTTTTAAGAAGACTCTTCTTGCCAGCTCTCACCTGTGGACTTCCCTCACCTCTTTTCTCTAAAGCTTCCCAGAGCGCTTTAGCAGTATGAAAAGACTTGAGTTGATGAGCAAGGGATTTAGGAAGACACATCTTTATGCAAGAATGTGATTTATTCTCATTTCTGTACGCTTCCTTCTCTTGATCACTCATGTTTGCATAGGTAAGAACTACAGTAGCATTTTGAACAGTTTGAGTAGGTGGGGTGTATCCACTCTTGATACACATCCAGATAGACAGATCATGGAATCTACAGTAAGATTCAAATCTGTCCTTCCAATTGTAGTAATCCTCGATTCTTAACAACTTAGGTGGAACGTTTGACTTTCCCACCTCGTGGTCCATTTCGATCATTCTACTTAAGTCAGACATCTTAAAAACGTAAAATTAAACTGTTTCAGCGAATTCAGAAATCTCAACTCGCAAGACTCAGCTCAACTCGCAATCTCAGCTCGACTCGCAGAATTTGTCGATTCGCAAGCCTCAGTTCGGATTGCTAAAAGATGTCGATTCGCAAGTGATGTCGATTCGCGAGAGATCTCGGTTCGACTTGCAAGCCTCAGTTCGACTCGCTAGTTCAACTCGGTTCGCAGGCGACGCTGGAACCCTAATCTCGACTCGCGAAACGGCTGTTAAACCCGAAAAACGAATTTTAAGGTATTTTTACGAACGAAACTGAGAAATTCGACTGTAAACTAACCCTAAAACTTCCAGAGAATGATTTTGATCGTTAGTATTGCAATAATGCACGTAAAAACGACCCGAATCAAAAACGCAATAAACTAAAACTCACGAACACACTCGTATCTAGCCCGAAAGCTCTGATACCAGATGTAAGTCCCCTAGTTTTAGGATCGATAACTTCGTTATCTGTAGTATTAAGGTGCGGAATCCCTCAATACGGTGTTATCTTACTAACAACGAATATGTTCGTATTGCGTTTAACTAGACTTAGCTTTAAACAACGAATCGTCAAAGCCTAGTCGATAGGTTATGTTTTTCTCTGGTTTGCTGGAATCGCAGGTTTGGAATATGCAAAAGTTGTTAACGATTTTCTAAGGAAAATCGTTTAAATAGTTCTGTCCGGCTCGGCTCGCATGGGCCTGCGAGTTCGGTCCAACTCGCAGCCCAAGCCCAACTCGGAGCTCGGCTCGCCAGACTGATACCTCGCGAATTCAGAACTCACCTCACAGCTCAACTTGCTGCGACCTGAGATCTCGACTCGCCTCGCATCAAACGTCTGTTTATTTATTTCGTATTTAACATTCGTCTAACTTAGCAAAACAATATGTTTAACGAATATCACTAACAAAACAAATATTCATTTACAAATCTAAACCGATATACAAACATAATAATAATTACACTAGTCCTATTTCAAGCTAGATCTGTTGTCACAATCTATGTCCCAACATCATTTTTAGTCAAGAAATTCATTTTTCGGAAATGAATGTGTCCCATTCGTCTGTGCCAAAGCAGTGAATACTTTTCAGAAGCCTTAGACAAGAGACACGTATACTCATTCGAGGTCTCAACAGTTCTCATGTTCAAAATGTATGTGTCATTCTTTCTTGGTGCTCTCAGTAACACCCATTCTTCCGGAATGACATACCCAGGCTTCAGTATCACGCACTCTGTCTTTGTGAACGCTGTAGTATAATCCTTATCACAGACCTGTGAAACACTTAGCAAGTTGTGCGTAAGCTGTTCCACGTAGTTCACATTTTCAAAACTAACATTGCCGTTAGTTTGCGTTCCTCTTCCAGAAATGGTTCCTCCAGTATCTCCAGCAAAGGCAACATATCCTCTTGCGTATGGTTTAATATCCACAAGAAGAGATACATCGCCTGTCATATGTCGCGAGCAGCCGCTATCCAAATACCATTCACTATCTTTAACGCGTTCTGACTGCTGCAACACACAAACGAAGGAGATTAGTGAGAAACGGTGACCCAAGCCTTTAGAGACTTAGGTCGACCGTGGTCATCAACAATAAGCACGTCAGATAGGATTTTATCTTTAAACAAATTAGAATTTTTATCTGATGTGTTATTGTTGACGACTGAAGAGTCAACATCAGACTCTTTTCGTTTCCAAACTTTAGAAGGTTCGGAATTGGTATTAGAAGTAATGTTGCGCTTTTGAATTGGCAAAGATTTTTGCTCAACATTACTTAGCTTCAAAACAGGCTTGGGAGAGTTTGAGTAACGCCTAGGTGGAGATTTTGAAAAAGAATTTCTATAAACAGATGTCCTAGGCATCTCTCTCCCGTAGCGCTGATTTGACAGCTTTGGACATTCACGAATTAAATGTCCTTGTTTCTTGCAGTAGAAACAAGAACGAGTCTCAACAAACGGTTGAGACTGAGGAATTACCACAGGAGATGGAGAAACATTTCTAGAGCATGAACATTGCGTACACGTCTTAGAAAGTGTTTGTTTTGGTTGAGAGGTTGAATTAGAAGGTTTATTACACGAAACTCTTTCATTTTCTATTTTGTGTTGCAAAATCTTTACAGGTGACTGTAAAGTTTGTTGTTTCGAATTTAAAACCTTGGCTTTTCCCTTATTTGGTTGAGCCTTAATTTCAGGTTCAACCTTTGAAATCACTTTTTCAGGTTTAACTTCAACTTTCTTAACCTCAGGATACTCCTGATCCGTAATGTCCTCAATCTCAACAATCTCCTCAAAACAGATTGGAGATTCATTCTTTAGCTCAAGACTCTCCTCAATACTAACAGGAGATTCATTCACAGACTTAACAAACCTTGGCAAGGGGTACTCTGGCCGCTTGGTTTTCTCCTTTGCCGGTTTGTTGTGTTTGGTCTCTTTAGTATCTTTAGCTTTTATACCGTAAAGCTTTGACCAATCAACTGGAATCTCTTCAAAGCCTTCCTTAACAGGCAGGGGACAGTGAGTAGTAGGAGGAGGGACTGAGTGGTATCCCAATCCCTCATTCTTTTTCCCACTAGTTCCATTCTTGCTAAGAATTTCATTAAAGACAACCGTTGAGGAATTTGAACCTAAGATTTTACTCTTATAATTCTCATACTCATTTTTTAAATCTGTAAGTTCTTTCTTTAGGAGTTCAATTTCAACAAGATAGCTTTTAATGGCATCTTCTTGACTAAAAACCTTAGATTTATATTTCTGAGTATCTAACCGATGAGCCTCAAGATGTTTTTCATAAAGTTTCTCATTAGCTTTTAAGAAATTATTTGACTCGGTTAGTTTTTCATTCTTTTTCCTCAACTCTACGGTGTCATTCTGATATGCCTTTAGAGATTCAGTTAACTTAATGCATGAGATACAATTTAATGGTTCATCAGGTACCTCATTCACAATGTGAGCCATCAAACACTGTTGGTATTGCTGGGAGACAGCCGTCCAATCCTGACTTGTGGGCTCGAAAACAATCAGGGCATTATCAGCAGGCCCTTTCTTGGTAACTTCCGTTTCTTTGGTCTTTGGAGGAGTAGAAGGTGTTGTGAATCCCGATGCTGGCATTTTGGGTTTCTCGCATTCCCTGGCGAAGTGACCCAAGTTTTGACAATTGTAACACCGGACCTTACTCTTATTGAATCCGAAGCCAGTCTTCCCGTCACCTTCCAAGCTTTTACGCCCTGTCCTCTGCAAAAACTTTTGAATTCTTCGGGTGATCATTGCCACATTCCAAGTTAGATCCATTTGCTCCAAATCATCTTCATCAAGCTGAGCATAGTCTTCCTTAGTCAACTCCAAAGTAAGATTCGGTTGAGTAACCAAATCCTTGTATGAGCTTAAGAAAGCTGTGTAAATGGCAGCTTGCTCCTGAATAGCAGGTGAGACTTGAACCTGTTGTTGATTTGAAGAAGGTCCAGTCATGAAAACAGAATGAATCCCATCGCAAGAAGAAGAAGAGGTTGATGAAGCATTTGTATTTGTCACGAAGGCGACTCCAGATCCATAAGTCTTTCCAGAGTTAAGTTGAACACCATACACACTAGGATTCTGAACAGCAGCACCAGACCTTGTTTCTTTCTTCTTAATCTCCATTGTGTGAGCTTGAAGATCCCCTATCAAAGTATCCAAAGACATGTTTGCAAGTTCTTCATTTTCTTTTAAAAATTGAACTTTAACATCCCAAGAACTCGGCAACACATCCAGTAGCTTCTTATTGACTTCAATTGGAGGAAAAGTATAACCCCCTTCAAACAACTCACCAACTAACCGTGAGTACCTAGTGAATAAAGAAGTTGTGTCTTCATTAGGAAGGATGTCAAAGATATCGTACTGTTTCTTAATTAGTTCGAGCTTGGCTTCCTTATACTTATCATTTCCTCCACAACGAGTTTCAATTGCCTTCCATAAATCAAATGATGTTTCATGAGTTCTGAAAAGCCATAGAACATCTTTGGTTAAACACATTTTAATCATTGAAAACGACTTTCTCTCAGTATCAAAATCTTTCTTCTCCTCGGGAGTCATAGCTTTATAAGTCTTGACAGGGCGAATACTACGGTATTCCCCTTCAGCTAATGGAGGTACATAACGCTCACGTAATGGTCCCCATAATTCTGGACAATGAAAATCAATGTATTGTTCAACACGGTCTCTTCAGTATACATAATCCATATCAGCTGTAAATAGTGGAGGTTTATTGCTTGAACCAATATCATTGCTTTGCTTTATCATTTCCCTAAGTCCTCTAATATCTTCCTTATCAGCTGCCATTTTAATTGTTTAACCGAAAGTTAAATCCTCTGATATTAGCGACGTTGTAGGTAACGTCGCACCACAAGTATGCGACGGCGAGAGTAACGTCGCAAAAGGCGAAGGATTCAATTAAGAATCAGAAGTAAGTGACGTTGAGTATCACGTCGCAGATGACGTCGCAGAGGACGTCGCAGAATCACACTACGTCGCAACAAGACGTCGCAACACAGCGTCGCAGGACCACTTAAGGTCAAAATAACGACGTCGCGGATAACGTCGCAACCTTACGTCGCAAAGACTAATTAAAGTCAAAATAGCGACGTCGCTGATGACGTCGCAACAGTACGTCGCACAGACTAATTAAAGTCCAAATCACTAACGTCGCATGCGACGTCGTAGCTGAGGTCGCAGGTAACGTCGCAGAACGCGTTGAGCTGCGGCCACAAACCCTAAAAACAAAGATTTTAACCCTAAACGAAAACCACGTGCGAAGATCGACGAAAACCTTCAACTTTCCCAGTAATATTGATCGAAAACTTGTAAAAACATAAAACAAACGTAATAATCACGAAAACACAATGAATATCACGTCCTTTTAATCCCAAACTCGATCCGTTAAGCCAAAACGAGCACTTTCTGCTCTGATACCAGTTGTTTGTCCCTAACCTTGGATCTATACGAACCGAGTCACTCAATCGTTTGCGGAATCAACGATTAAGTTATAAACTAAACACACGAATAATCAATACGCAATGAATATGAACCAAAACGTTTGTATATTGAATTATAATCGATCAGATTACAGGGATTTCGACAAATGGCGTTTAGGGTTTCGTCAACGCTAAACAGAAAACGAAAATACGAATTTATACAAAATCTAGCACCTGCGACGTCGCACACGACGTCGCAGGCCCAAGCCCATGCGACGTTGGCTACGTCGCAGGCCCAATACCTGACGTCGCACCTGCGACGTTACAGCCAACGTCGCAGGAATCAGGAATTCTAATTCTAATTACAAACTACGAGCTAGACCAACTGACAGACACAAACATGTACCAACAGGTTTTTGAAACAAAAAATATTAATATTTTGATTTCAACCTTTTCCTATGTTTGTTTGTATCGTGTTTAAGCCATCTTTTAATTTTCATATAAATATCATAAAATTGGTTTATAATTCAAAAAAAAATCACCGTTTTCATTATTCATTTTTTTCCTTCTCTTCTTAACTAGAGTATTATTATATTATTCTTGTATATTACTAGCTGTTTTATATTTTGGTCAACTTAAATTTACATATACACTATTTTTGGTCAACTGGTCATTCTAACTAGAAATAAGGTTGTAAAGTTGTGTGTATTGTTATTAGCTTGATGTTAGAACGATCTAAAAGTAGACATAGGGTTTTTGATATTTTTTATTCTTTGGTTGGGATAAATGACAAAGTAAAAGACTTTTGTGCTCCTAAATTTCTCCTGAGATTTTAATTTATCATGATTTTGTTGTAAAGTAAATACTCTTATATATATCATGATAATTTGGCCCCTTAATTTGTCAATTGATATGAAAATATATTTGTTGAATTTTCATTATAAATTTGTTAATTTTTTTATATTAACAATTCACAGTTTAGTTCTGAATAAGCTCGAAATATTCAGCTCCACCCTTCTACTCAAAATCAAACTAATTTGAAAATGTTTATTCTCAAGGCTTACATAATTAAAAAGGAAAAACAAAGTTAATATGACACTTACGTTAAGTAAAAAAAACAAGTGGTGCTGTTTGGGAATACTTATCTCCTTTGTCTAATAAAATTCTGGCTTAAATATGTAAACACTAAAACCCAAATCAAGTATGGACCAATTTTAATATATTTTAAGGGTAAAGTTTTAAGGGGTTCGTTGTATTTTGAGAATAATGAGGGGCAAAAAGTATCAATCGTTTTTTCTGTAATCGACGCTCCGGATTCAATGCATCCTAATACCACTACCAATGGCGGAGCCAATAGGGGGCTAGGGGGTGCCCATGTCACACCCCCTATTTGGTGATTGGCGGAAGCGACTGTTTTGGGGCGTGACTTATTCAGTAATCGAGCATAAAAATTAATAGCAAACGACTCTAAATGAGACGTTTTAGAAAATACATTACATTACCAAAAGTAGTACACGGTTTTAAGTCATAAGTATACATCATTAGCGAGTTCGCAAAATGATTCTGAAGATTTTAAATATATAATCAAAGTACAAAAGATAATGCAAATAAAATCTTCATAAGTATATATGCATGCGACTCGTACTAGCTTAGCATATCTTGCGGGCCATCCTACTGTTGCTGCGTACCTGAGAATGCATCACTAAAAGCGTCAACCAAAAGGTTGGTGAATCTCACAGGTTTGTAGTAGTAATAGCAATTTATACACAAAGTAGTAAATAAGTTATCGTACAAATACAATCAGTCAGTAGTAATAGTATCACCATGTACCAGTCAGTAAGTAAAAAATTTACAAATGCAGTAGGTCGGTAAGTAAGGATTTCACAAGTATAAAAGGGTCGGTGTATTCTGCCATGATCCATCATAATCGAAGCTTAACAAGTCTGTAATTTGCCCCCGTGAGTGCTAATCCAAAAACACTCATACGAAACGAGTAGAAAATGTCTGTTTATACGAGTACGGTTCGTGGTGGCGCTACCACCCCGGACGGGGATTGTCAGTCCCATATGGATCCATATACTAAAACTCGCGCTTATCCCATAACTAACAATTATGATTCAGAGGACTTCATTTGGATTAATCGTAACTCATGCATTTCAGTAAGTCTGTAAGTCTGTAGGTCTGTAAGTTGGTATAGTTTGCAAAATGGTAAATTTGTAAGTCGGTCATGCAGTAAGTATATAAGTTGGTAAAACAGTAAGTTTGTAGAGTAGCAAGTCAGTAAAGTCTGTAAAGTAGTATTCCAGTAAAACAGTAAGTAGATAAGTCGGTAAACAGTAAACTTGCACATGTATTTATAGTAAACAAGTAATGCATCTCCCCCAAAGTAAAGACAGTAAAAAGGGGCCGTGAGACTCACCTTTGGGTGCTAGCGTTTCTAAACGCACGTGTTGTCTAACAGTACCCTCCTAGTGTCCTAAACACGCGAGGTTAAATGTATAAGTAAGTGATTAACAAATATTTCTAAGTTCGTTGTTCAGTTAATTAGTATTTTCCAAGTCGTATCATTTGTTGCGTGTAAGTAAATATATATTTGTATATGTTAAAATTTGTCGTTGTCGTATATATAAAATAATAGCCCAATAATCGTTATCATTTCAAAAGTTGTCGTTGTACTTATATATATAAATAATAATAATAGTCGACGTTTATATATATATATATATATATATATATTCGTACTTAAGCTAATGTTTGTACCAAACATTTCGCTCCTTCCAAATATACTCCGTTTATATAATAATAAATTGTTATCGTTTCCAAAACATTGTGGTGTCCCTTTGGTTATACATATGTATATTTACATATACATATATACGTATATATATATATATATATATATATATATATATATATATATATATATATATATGTGACACCCGGTCAAAAAGGGCCAAAATTAGGGGCCAATTTAAACTTTAATTATTCGTACTCGGTACGAATCAAAAACAAAGTATTCGGATAATATATATAACTATATATATATATAACATGAAATGATTATTTAATAATCACACGCGAACAAACCTGAAACCACCGAGGAAACATAAAAATAAAAGTTGTCCCAAAACATTTCCAAATAGAATATTATTAACAGAAATAATATTACGATACTCAGAAAATTTGTAAAACTCTTTTTGGATAATTAAATGTATCCGTAAGTTCAAAGTGAAACAACGATATAATTTAGTATCACACTAAAAGTATTTTTGTGAAATACTTCAAATAAAAACCTATACGATTTAAATTTTAGAAATTTATCGTTTGAAAACATTTTACTAAATAACGATCGGGTACACGAACACGGGTCGGAAAACACCCACTCACCTCAATAATTGAGGCCGGTTATAACAACCGACCTCAATTATTTCACAGACTCTTCATCACTCTCGGTTCCCTCCTCTCTTCTCTTTTCTCTCGGTTCCAATTCAACAACAACAAAACTACAACAATAACAACATCACAGCAACAATCATCATCATCATAATCAGTGATCATCTTCTTCATCATTATCATCGGGACATCACCATCATCCTCACGGGTTCGAATTTTACTACGTAAGAACACTAATCAATTCTTGTTAATTTTTCGTTTAAAATACGTAATATATCATGTTGTAGCATAATACTAAGTTCCTTGTTTGCGGAAATTGGATTAAAACTAGTTTTGTTAAGTTTCTGCACGAACAGACATGAACAGACACGAACCAGAGAGAATCACGCGATCGCGTGATGTTTTTCTTGAGTTCACGCGATCGGGTCAAAGGGATAGTCACGCGATCGGTTGGGGGGTTCACGCGATCGGGTAAACGAGGATGTCACGCGATCGGTTGGGAAGTTCACGCGATCGCGTGATCTTCTATTTTGGGTCAGAATTGTTCAGTGACATTTTTACAAACTTTGAAACGGAAATACAAACTTAAACAATAGATTATAATACGACCGAATACATGTTAATACAAGTAAAGACTATACAATCAAATGCTCATTAGAATCTCGCGTGTTTAGGACATTAGGAGACTTTGGACCATATGTTCCTCGTTGGATATATTCACTGCTCGGATAGACTCAGGTGAGTCTCACAGCCCCATTTTTGCTGTTTCAAATATTGGGGTGAGATACAATGCTTACATGTTTTCGTGATCATATGTAATTTGATTAGTTAATTTGAGAATTAACTCAAGGAATTAAATGATTATTTAGTTCAGATAACTATATTAGTTACATTGTTTGACTACCATTATTTGGTCTTGATTATCATTGTTAAATCATTATTTCGAAACCTGCGTTGGTTTCATCATTGTTAAATTTAATGTTGTTCAAAAACCTGCGTTGGTTTGTTCAATATTACGAAACCTGCGTTGGTTTCATCATGGTTAAATTTATTATTGTTCCAAAACCTGCGTTGGTTTGTTCAATATTACGAAACCTGCGTTGGTTTCATCATTGTTAAATTATTATTGTTCAAAAAAACCTGCGTTGGTTTGTTCAATATTACGAAACCTGCGTTGGTTTCATCATTGTTAAATTTTATGTTGTTCTAAAACCTGCGTTGGTTTGTTCAATATTACGAAACCTGCGTTGGTTTCACCATTGTTTAAAAATCATTATTTCGAAACCTGCGTTGGTTTCATCATTGTTTTGAAAACTAAACTGTTTAATCATTGTTTAGGAAACCTGCGTTGGTTTCATCATTGTTTTAAAAACTAAATTGTTAAATCATTGTCTAGAAAATCCGCGTTGGTTTCATGGTTGTTTGAGGAACCTGCGTTGGTTCAAATCATTATTTAGTAACCTTAATTGGTTAAATCATGGTTTTAGAAAACTTAATTGTTTTAAATCATTGTTTGGTTTATTAATTTAAATCCTTGTTCAGACGAAACATTTTATTTTCGTCAAATTATCATGTTGATCACATCAATGTTTATGTTAAACCTGTGAGATTCACCAGCTTTATAGCTGACCCTTTTTAGCGTTGTATTCTCAGGTGATCAGCAGTAGTATGATGGCCCTCAGGATAAGCTATCTACTCACGAGTCGCATGCATCCATTTTGACATGAAGATTTTCCTGCATTATATTTTGTATAATGGTTATGTATTAAAATCTTCAAAACTACTTTTGCGAACTCGCTATTATGTTGTAAACTTTAACTCAAAACTTGTATTACTTTTGTAATTTTTATAAATGTCTCATGTAGAGTCGTTTGCTTATACTTTGGTGCTTTGTATATTGATTAGTCACACCCAAATCGTCGCTTCCGCAAATCATGAAATTGGGGGTGTGACAGATTGGTATCAGAGCCTGAGGTTATAGTGAACTAGGTTGCATTTAATGGGCCTAGACTATAACCATTAGGCTGTATTCCTCATTAGGTATAACTGGTTCAGGAATTACATCATATGAATTTAATTTAACATAGCCTAGCTAACTATGTATAATTAGATGAAAATGATGTAAAGTCTGAAAGGGGTTATGTCGAACAGGAAGACAATAGTAGACTCTGACCACGAGAGAACCGGGACTCAAGCTGTTTTGTGCTAGACACAACTAGGCGGATATATACGCGTATATGGTATGTGCGTATATGATTAAGCTATTATATATATATAATGTATATATATGGATATGCCTTGGACATGAAATATACGATAGGGCCTTGGATAAATCATAAGGACTTACCGGTCGTAAGTAGATCGAATCAGGGAAAATAGTACCGGAATGTGCCCTAGGTATAGAGGGTCATCTCTTCGAGAGAGTCTTACTCCGGTAAGGATAGAAAATCTTGTTCTTCATCTGTCGTTATGCTTAACGATCAAAATCAATATTCCTCTTAGGATTGAGATCTTTTCCTATCATTCCTAACCAATTCTCTCAAATCGGCAAACACCCAATGGATAATCCCGCGTTGGATAACAAACAAAATTTAAATATCTGTTCTGATGAGATATTCTTGACACTTCTGTAAACTTCAACTCTTGTAATCTGTTAGACTTGCATGTTAACTGATTACAATCCTATTATCTCTTATTGTCAAATGACATTTCATACGTCAGTTCATTTGTTCAGTATTCATATGATTAAGATAATCATTTACTTCGATTCAAACTCTGACATGTTCCTTATCTTGTTATTGAAGGAACATGCCTCCAAAACGAAAATCCTTCACAAAAGCTGAACTGGAACGACTCATCAACCAGCGAGTGACTGAAGCACTGGCTGCACAACAACCTCCTCCCAACAGTGGATCTGGACCAAACCCGAGGAGCACAGAAGTCAACAACGACGCTCCGGTGCCAAAACCCTGCACCTACAAAGACTTCCTCAATTGCAACCCTCTTACTTTCAAAGGTACGGAAGGAGCCATCGGTCTACTACAGTGGATTGAGAAGATGGAGTATGTCTTCCGTATCTGCAACTGCCCGGAGGACTGCAAGGTAAAGTTCTCTATCTGCACATTACTGGAGGGTGCACTCACCTGGTGGAACACTTATGCCCAGACGGTGGGTGTCGATGAGGCTTACAAACTTCCCTGGGATGATCTGAAAAGGATGATGACCGAAGAGTACTGCCCGAGGGAAGAGATCCAACGGCTGGAAACAGAGTTCTGGAATCACTCTATCAGCGGCAATGACATAGCTGGATACACTACTCGCTTCCACCAACTAGCTCTCTTGTGTCCAACAATGGTTAACCCCGAGTATAAAAGGGTGGAGAGGTACATCTGGGGACTTCCTGCAAGTATCAGAGGGATGGTGACTGCTTCCAAACCAGGAACCATCCAGGGTGCCGTTCGTATGGCTCATAGCCTCATGGTACAGGTTGTTCAGGAAGGAAAGGACAACAAAAGGAAATCTGAGGGAAACTCTGACAACCAGAGTCAGGCTACCAAGAAGTCTGCAACCACCAAAGTCAATGTCTCTGGATCTGGATCTGGAACAGAAAACAAGAAGGAGTACTATGGAACAAAACCCTACTGTTCAAAGTGCAAACGCCATCATGATGGACCTTGTGGCGACCCCTGTGAGAAGTGCAAGCGTTTTGGGCATCTTGCAAAAGATTGCCGAGTAAAAGCTTGTTTTGAATGTGGTGTAATGTGTGACACCCCCAAATTTAATGATTTGCGGAAGCTTGATTTGGGTGTCACTAATCAATATACAAAGCACATAAGATATAATGAACGACCACTATATGCGTCGTTTTAAACTTGTATAGATAAAGTAAATGTTTACATCAAAATATAGTTACATTAGCTCGGTTCCTGAAATTGAGAGATTACATAGCATAATTACTTTTACAAAATATAATAATGCAGTCCAATCTCTAGTTGTATGTATGCTGACTCGAGCTAATAATTCCTGCTTGTGCAGCCAAACTACTGCTGGGTACCTGTGATAAATACTAAAATGGGTCAGCGAAAACGCTGGTGAGCTCACAGGTTTGCATGTCAATATATAGTTGTTAGAACCGCAAGATTTATATTGAATTTAAAATGCAATTAAGCAAAATAAAAGTTATACTATCCATGAGCACATAGTCTGAGCTTAACTTGATTTGTCAGGCCCACTTAAGGAAACCTAACTTGAAATGCCTCCTACGAGTGTCTAATCAACACTCGTCTTCCCAAATGCTAATACATCCGTTTGACCGGTTAGTGCGTGCTAACCCGGATGAGGATTGTCAATCCCATATGATATCATATACTAACATTCACGCTATAAAATACTAGAGACTATGCTTATGGAGGACTTTAAATTGATTAGCTTGAAACTCATGTAGTATTTGAAGTTTGGCACTTGCGTTCTACTTGTAAAACAAAATCGAGTAGTAATATCACACCCCTAGTTGTAAAGCAGTGAAAATGGGGCTATGAAACTCACCTGAGTCTTGAAGTGTTTAATTTAATAAACTCGAAATAATTAGCGGTGAATTGATGTCCAAAGACTTGAAACCTGAATGTGTTCACGACACTTGATTGTTATTAATTGTACCGGTATCCCGAAAGACTACCTTTGTAGTTGTTATACAACTATATATATATATGTCCAAATTACTACGATTTGGTTGATTGAATTGATACAAGTTACAACGACTTGTTTGATTTAATTGATACAAGTTACAACGACTTGTTTGAGTGAATTTATACAAGTTACAACGACTTGCTTGATTCTGAAGTATGTTTTGAAAACGTGTACGGCCCGTTGGTGATTTAGTTGAAATAATAATAATTCTAAAATGTTGACTTTGCTACAGTACTGCTACAGTACTGCTACAGTAAATTTGACTTTTTTTGAACAGTAACTTTGACTTCAAAATTCTGGTTTTTCTGTGTTTTGCGACACAACATGCGACACAAAGATTTGACATGCGACACAATGGTTGTGTCGCAGACGTCATGCGACACAAGGATACGACACAGGGACTGTGTCGCATCGAATACGAAATGCTAATTTAATAGCGACATAGTGGTTGTGTCGTATAGAAATACGACATAATTTGCGACATAGAGTGCGACACAATATTGTGTCGCATGAGTTACGACACTAAAGGATTTATACGACACAAGGTGCGACATAAAGGGCAAAATACGACACAACATGCGACACAAGGCTTATGTCGTATGGATGAACACCAGCCCAGAAAGTCCGGCTGTTCGCGATTTTTCCGGCCAAAACTCAATTTAAACTCGTTTTTAAGCTATAAAACTGTGTTCTAATCTTTGTAATGGACATATATAAGTTGTGTAAACATCAAAACATCAAAATATTACATAAAACTAAATAAATCTAAGTTTTTAGAAATTTCCTTACAAATGCAAATCGAAGAAGATGGAGGCCGAAAATGATGGTAGAGCTTTTGTTAATCTTGTTCTTCACTTGATGGTGGTTCCGAAAATGTAAGTTTTGTTGTCGGATTTGATGATTCCGAAATTTTGTATGAATTTGGTGAGAGTGTTTTTGGTGTGTGTGTGTTTTTGGAGAATGAAAATGAAAGAAGAATGAAGGAGAGGTGGGGTGTAGGTGAAAGCCTCACCTCGCAGTCTCCGTCCCGTGCTCCGCGTGGTGTTCGTTTTCTCCGTCATTTAGCGTTAAATATTTATTTTAGTTATTTAAAGATACATTTTAAATTATAAATTATAATAAAATGTTTTATTGTAAAATTTTACCAATTATCTATTTATGATATTTAAAATGAAATTCGTTATATTTGTTTGCGCGTTTGTATTTTAATTATATATATGTTATTTGTGCAATACGAATTGACTACGAAATATTACAATAAATAATATTCCTAATAAAATTGAGTTATTGAATAATGTTTGTATTACTTAATAAAATTGTTCACCAACGTCCGTATTTATTGTAATCGAATTCTATTCGATTTGAAGCTCGTACGATTTAAACAAACCGCATAATTGTAGATATATATTCAACAATATATATAATAATTGATACATTAATTAGCCTAACACAGAACTAATTACATGTATTAAAACTTGATTAGGCACTAAACTATAGTCCTAAATTGACGGTTGTCACATTCTCCCCCTGTTAGAAGAATTTCGTCCCGAAATTTATGTTGAAGTTGTGTTTGACGTTGAATCAGTGAAGAGTTGAGGGTACTTGAGTCGCATTTGGTCTTCCCGTTCCCAGGTGAATTCCGGACCGCGCCGTGAATTCCACCTAACTTTGACGATGGGAATACGACTTTGTTTAAGTTGTTTGACCTCACGGTCCATGATCTCGGCGGGTTCCTCAACAAAGTGAAGTTTCTCGTCAACTCGAATTTCATCAAGTGGAATGATAAGTGTCTCATCAGACAGACACTTCTTCAGATTTGAAACATGAAATGTGGGATGCACGCTGCTGAGTTCAGATGGCAGCTGCAATCGATAAGCCACTGGACCAATCCTTTCGAGGATCTCGAACGGTCCAATGTATCTGGGATTTAACTTCCCTCGTTTGCCAAACCGGATTACGCCTTTCCAAGGCGATACTTTGAGTAGAACTCGATCCCCAACCTGGAACTCGAGTGGCTTGCGTCTCACATCAGCATAACTTTTCTGACGATCACGCGCGGCTTTGAGTTTGTTTTGAATTTCTACGATTCTCTCGGTCGTCTCGTGAATGATTTCTGGACCCGTGAGTTGGCTGTCCCCAACTTCGGTCCAACAGATAGGTGACCGGCACTTACGACCGTACAGTGCCTCGAAGGGTGCAGCTTTGATGCTGGTATGATAACTGTTGTTGTACGAGAACTCGCACAATGGTAGATGTTTTTCCCAGTTTACACCGAAGTCTACTACGCAGGCCCGTAGCATGTCTTCAAGTGTTTGAATGGTTCGTTCACTTTGACCGTCGGTTTGAGGATGGTATGCGGTACTCATATCCAGTCGAGTACCCAGGGATTTTTGAAGTGATTGCCAAAATTGTGAAGTGAAACGACTATCCCTATCGGAGATAATTGAGATTGGAACACCGTGTTTGGTCACGATTTCCTTCAGATAAATGTTGGTGAGGCGTTCCATTTTGTCAGATTCCTTGATTGCTAGGAAGTGAGCAGATTTTGTGAGACGATCCACGATCACCCAAATGGAATCGCAACCGTTCGAGGATTTGGGTAGCTTGGTTATGAAGTCCATGGCAATTTGTTCCCATTTCCATTCAGGAAGACTGGGTTGTTGAAGTAAACCAGAAGGTTTTTGATATTCGATTTTGACTTTGGAGCAAGTAAGGCACTTGCTGACATAGGTGGCGATTTCAGATTTCATGTTCGGCCACCAGTAGAAGTCCTTGATACCGTGGTACATTTTATCGGACCCCGGGTGGATAGAATATTTAGACTTGTGAGCTTCATCCATCACCAAGTCTCGTAGGTTCCCATATTTAGGCAACCAGATTCGGTTTGAGAAATACCTAATCCCGTTAGGTCTGATTTCGAATTGTTTATCCATGCCCCGCAAGGCTTCATCTTTGACATTTTCGGGTTTTAAGGCTTCGAGTTGAGCAGTGAGAATTTGAATGTTTAAATTGTTGTGAATGGTCATACTGAGGGCTCGAACCCGAAGTGGTTTCACTCGCTCTTTTCGACTGAGGGCGTCAGCAACAACATTTGCTTTGCCTGGATGATATTTGAGTTCGCAGTCGTAATCGGTAAGCAACTCGACCCATCGACGTTGCCTCATGTTGAGATCCTTCTGATCGAATATGTGTTGAAGGCTTTTATGGTCGGTAAAGATTGTACACCTGGTACCATAAAGGTAATGTCTCCAGATTTTGAGGGCAAAAACGACAGCTCCTAGCTCGAGGTCGTGGGTGGTGTAATTCTTTTCATGAATCTTGAGCTGTCGGGAAGCATAAGCTATGACTTTGTCTCGTTGCATAAGCACACAACCGAGACCTTGATGTGAAGCATCGCAGTATACCACGAAGTCATCGATGCCTTCGGGTAATGAGAGGATAGGAGCACTGCAAAGCTTTTGTTTTAAGAGTTGGAATGCCGATTCTTGTTTATCAGTCCAGTTAAACTTTTTGTCTTTCTGGGTCAGCGTCGTGAGTGGTATGGCTATCTTGGAGAAATTTTCAATGAATCGTCGATAGTATCCGGCCAGTCCTAGAAACTGCCGTACTTCGGTCGGAGTGGTTGGCGATTGCCAATCTTTGATAGCCTCGATTTTTGACGGGTCAACGTGAATCCCCTGACTGTCAATCACGTGACCAAGGAATTGAACGGTTTTGATCCAGAACTCACACTTAGAGAACTTGGCATAGAGCTCCTCGTGTTTAAGTAGTTCAAGGATGGTTCTGAGGTGTTGCGCATGATCTTCTTTGTTTCGTGAATATATGAGTATGTCATCGATAAAGACAATGACAAACTTATCAAGGTAAGGTTTACACACCCGATTCATAAGGTCCATGAATACAGCCGGTGCATTGGTTAGGCCAAATGGCATCACTTGGAATTCGTAATGCCCGTAACGGGTTCTGAAAGCGGTTTTTGGAATATCGGCATCGTGAACACGCAATTGGTGATAACCGGATCGGAGATCAATCTTTGAATAACAACTCGACCCTTGAAGTTGGTCGAACAAATCATCGATTCGAGGGAGTGGATACCGGTTCTTGACAGTTAACTTGTTCAACTCTCGATAGTCGATACACATTCGAAAAGAACCGTCTTTCTTCTTGACAAATAGGACCGGAGCTCCCCAAGGTGAAGAACTCGGCCTGATGAATCCTCGTTCCAGGAGTTCCTGTAACTGGGTGGACAGCTCCTGAAGTTCGGATGGAGCTAAACGGTATGGTGCTCGGGCCACCGGCTCAGCACCTGGTACAAGATCGATTGAGAACTCAACCTGTCTTGGTGGTGGTAGACCAGGTAGTTCTTCAGGAAAGACTTCTGGAAAGTCTCGAACAATTGGAACATCCTCAAGTCGCTTCTCCTCCGACTTTTTCTCCATGATGTGCGCGAGGATTGCTGGATAACCCTTTCTCAGAAATTTTCGGGTTTTAAGACAAGATATGATGTTAAGCCTCGTCCCTCCGGTCTCCCCCTGTATGACTAGGGTTCTACCGACAGTGAGAGGTATGCGAACAATTTTGTCATGGCAAATGATTTCGGCGCGATGCTTGGATAACCAGTCCATGCCCACAATGACATCGAAACTTCCTATCTCAACAGGCATAAGATCTATGGAGAAGGTTTCGTCGGCTAGATTTAAGGTGCAATTAGGTATCACACTATTGGTTTCTATCAATTTGCCATTTGCTAGCTCTACGGTGTACTTAACGTCTAAAGCAACAGGTGTAATGTCAAGTAGAGGGCAAAATTCATCGGAAATAAAACTCCTATCGGCACCAGTATCAAACAGTATGGAAGCAGTTAAATTGTTGAGGAGGAACATACCCGTGACCACATTCGGGTCCTGACGGGCGTCCCCTGAGTTGATCACGAAGGCGCTACTTTTGGCGTTGTTGTTGTTGCGGTGGTTGTTGTTGTTGTTGCCCTTATTCTTCAGTTTTGGGCAAGAATCCCTGAAGTGTCCTGGGTTTCCACATTCATAACAGGACTTAGGTTGTCGGTTATTTCTGTCAGAGGGGTTGTTGTTGGATTTGGGGGCTCGGCAATCCTTAGTCGAATGCCCGTACCTCCTGCAGTTGTTGCAAGGAGTACCGCACTGACCAAAGTGGTGATAGTTACACTTGGGACAATAAGGTCTGTCCCCGGTGTAGCTGCGGTTGGATTCAGAGTTGGTGGTGTAGACTTGGATAGCGTTGTTTTTCTTGTTTGAGTTGTGGTGGTGTTCAGTGGATTTGCGTTTGTTGTTGTTGGAGGATGAGGTGTTGGAGGTCTCACGGCTGACAACTAGAGCCATGAGTTCGTGGGCCAATCGAATGGCACTTTCAGTAGTAGTTGGTTTGGATGAGGCGACGTTTCCCTGAATGTTCTCGGGAAGTCCACGAATGTATTTCTTAATGCCCTTACTTTCTGGTTCGACCAAACCCGGGCATAATAAGGCAAACTGCTGAAACTTGGTGGTATATTCAGCAACATCATTTCCCTGCACCTCCATGTGCCAGAATTCTTCCTCCAGCCTGTGTAATTCCTCTTCAGGACAGTATTTTTCTGTCAGTTTCTTTTTCAGTTCAGCCCAAGGAAGTCGGTTCGCAACCTCAAGGCCTACGGAGTTTGCGTGGGTTTTCCACCACGTGAGTGCACCTTCCTGAAAGGTGTAAGCAGCGAATTTGACTTTGTTGTTCTCAGTGCAATCGCAGAGACTGAAAACAGATTCCATACGCTCAATCCAACGGATCAAGCCAATGGCACCTTCCGTGCCCTTGAAGTACAGTGGTTTACAACTAAGAAAGTCCTTATAGGAGCAAGGTTTGGGTGGTGGAGTATTGGTTGCTGTGTCCTCGCTACCTGGTGGTGTTCGGGTAGCCAAGGCTTCGGTCACACTGCGGGCAATTATTCCCGCGATCTCAGCCTCGCTAAGGGTAATTTGACGACGAGGAGGCATGATGCTGAGTAAGAAAGAACAAGGAAATGAAATAAGATACTAGTCCGAGTATGATGAACTAGTGGTGTGTTTGTCATTTAGAGACAAGGCGTTAGAGAAAAAGAGGCCTATATTCATATAATATAATATAGCTTAAAGTTGTAATGAGGTCTATTCATGTAAATATATGTATATCACATAATAACCTATTGAGTGTCTAGCACAGACGTGTTTTGAGTCCCGTTTCTCTCGAGGTCAGAGTCAACTAATGTATCCTGTTCAGCCATAACTTCCTTCAGATCTTACATCATCTTTATTTAATTGTACATAGTTGATCAAGCTATGTTAAATTAAGTTCGTATGCTGTAATCCCTGAACAGGTTATACCTAATAGGGAATACTGCCTAACGGTCATAGTCTAGGCCCACTAAATGCAACCTAGTTCACTATAACCTTAGGCTCTGATACCAATCTGTGACACCCCCAAATTTAATGATTTGCGGAAGCTTGATTTGGGTGTCACTAATCAATATACAAAGCACATAAGATATAATGAACGACCACTATATGCGTCGTTTTAAACTTGTATAGATAAAGTAAATGTTTACATCAAAATATAGTTACATTAGCTCGGTTCCTGAAATTGAGAGATTACATAGCATAATTACTTTTACAAAATATAATAATGCAGTCCAATCTCTAGTTGTATGTATGCTGACTCGAGCTAATAATTCCTGCTTGTGCAGCCAAACTACTGCTGGGTACCTGTGATAAATACTAAAATGGGTCAGCGAAAACGCTGGTGAGCTCACAGGTTTGCATGTCAATATATAGTTGTCAGAACCGCAAGATTTATATTGAATTTAAAATGCAATTAAGCAAAATAAAAGTTATACTATCCATGAGCACATAGTCTGAGCTTAACTTGATTTGTCAGGCCCACTTAAGGAAACCTAACTTGAAATGCCTCCTACGAGTGTCTAATCAACACTCGTCTTCCCAAATGCTAATACATCCGTTTGACCGGTTAGTGCGTGCTAACCCGGATGAGGATTGTCAATCCCATATGATATCATATACTAACATTCACGCTATAAAATACTAGAGACTATGCTTATGGAGGACTTTAAATTGATTAGCTTGAAACTCATGTAGTATTTGAAGTTTGGCACTTGCGTTCTACTTGTAAAACAAAATCGAGTAGTAATATCACACCCCTAGTTGTAAAGCAGTGAAAATGGGGCTATGAAACTCACCTGAGTCTTGAAGTGTTTAATTTAATAAACTCGAAATAATTAGCGGTGAATTGATGTCCAAAGACTTGAAACCTGAATGTGTTCACGACACTTGATTGTTATTAATTGTACCGGTATCCCGAAAGACTACCTTTGTAGTTGTTATACAACTATATATATATATGTCCAAATTACTACGATTTGGTTGATTGAATTGATACAAGTTACAACGACTTGTTTGATTTAATTGATACAAGTTACAACGACTTGTTTGAGTGAATTTATACAAGTTACAACGACTTGCTTGATTCTGAAGTATGTTTTGAAAACGTGTACGGCCCGTTGGTGATTTAGTTGAAATAATAATAATTCTAAAATGTTGACTTTGCTACAGTACTGCTACAGTACTGCTACAGTAAATTTGACTTTTTTTGAACAGTAACTTTGACTTCAAAATTCTGGTTTTTCTGTGTTTTGCGACACAACATGCGACACAAAGATTTGACATGCGACACAATGGTTGTGTCGCAGACGTCATGCGACACAAGGATACGACACAGGGACTGTGTCGCATCGAATACGAAATGCTAATTTAATAGCGACATAGTGGTTGTGTCGTATAGAAATACGACATAATTTGCGACATAGAGTGCGACACAATATTGTGTCGCATGAGTTACGACACTAAAGGATTTATACGACACAAGGTGCGACATAAAGGGCAAAATACGACACAACATGCGACACAAGGCTTATGTCGTATGGATGAACACCAGCCCAGAAAGTCCGGCTGTTCGCGATTTTTCCGGCCAAAACTCAATTTAAACTCGTTTTTAAGCTATAAAACTGTGTTCTAATCTTTGTAATGGACATATATAAGTTGTGTAAACATCAAAACATCAAAATATTACATAAAACTAAATAAATCTAAGTTTTTAGAAATTTCCTTACAAATGCAAATCGAAGAAGATGGAGGCCGAAAATGATGGTAGAGCTTTTGTTAATCTTGTTCTTCACTTGATGGTGGTTCCGAAAATGTAAGTTTTGTTGTCGGATTTGATGATTCCGAAATTTTGTATGAATTTGGTGAGAGTGTTTTTGGTGTGTGTGTGTTTTTGGAGAATGAAAATGAAAGAAGAATGAAGGAGAGGTGGGGTGTAGGTGAAAGCCTCACCTCGCAGTCTCCGTCCCGTGCTCCGCGTGGTGTTCGTTTTCTCCGTCATTTAGCGTTAAATATTTATTTTAGTTATTTAAAGATACATTTTAAATTATAAATTATAATAAAATGTTTTATTGTAAAATTTTACCAATTATCTATTTATGATATTTAAAATGAAATTCGTTATATTTGTTTGCGCGTTTGTATTTTAATTATATATATGTTATTTGTGCAATACGAATTGACTACGAAATATTACAATAAATAATATTCCTAATAAAATTGAGTTATTGAATAATGTTTGTATTACTTAATAAAATTGTTCACCAACGTCCGTATTTATTGTAATCGAATTCTATTCGATTTGAAGCTCGTACGATTTAAACAAACCGCATAATTGTAGATATATATTCAACAATATATATAATAATTGATACATTAATTAGCCTAACACAGAACTAATTACATGTATTAAAACTTGATTAGGCACTAAACTATAGTCCTAAATTGACGGTTGTCACATAATGGGACACTACCGAAACGACTGTCCTAAGCTGAAAAACACCAACACTGCCAAAGGAAGGTTCTTCGTACTGAGAGCTAAGGACGCTCAAGCAGACCCTGACACTGGTACGTACAATTGTGCGTCATGTCTATTCTATTCTTTGATGATAAATATACAATTAGATTAGCAAATTGTGGTTAATCGAATCAGGAAGTGTAAAACGTAATTACACTTTAGAATTCAATGGCTAGGCTTTTTGGTCTAGAGCGGTAATTGGGATATCATTATTGATATACATAGGCGAATAGGCCATCTTGTTGGAATCATTGTTGCAGGAAACTTATCGTTTTCCTAAACATGAATGTATCAGTGAAAATATGTGCTACAGTATTCGATTAGCTAAAACAGTATATGGCTAGGCATGCATGTTGTGGCATATAAATTGATTATCACTGCGGTGATCTAGTCGGAACATGGTTATCACGTTAGTGACAAAACATTGGATAAGAATCGAAACACTATATTTGTTAATATAGGGCATGTGTACATTATGTCAGTGTTGATAGTTACATTGAACTATAAGAACACCATAGGAACTCATTGAATTTGGTGGATTATAAATCCAAATCATAGTGACACTTGGTAATACGGACCGACCCTGTTATGTAGGTAACGGGCGGGTAAAGAATCGGACTTCTCCATTATTCATTTGAGATCAGTAGGTTTAAGCCTAACAAGGGGAGAAGGATAAATCGGATGTCTTAGTGCTAGACATATCACATAGTCGGCCTTATTAGAACGCGAGCATAAGTTTCACTTGAATTTCGGGACGAAATTCTCCTAACAAGGGGAGAATGTGACACCCGGTCAAAAAGGGCCAAAATTAGGGGCCAATTTAAACTTTAATTATTTGTACTCGGTACGAATCAAAAACAAAGTATTCGGATAATATATATAACTATTTATATATATAACATGAAATGATTATTTAATAATCACACGCGAACAAACCTGAAACCACCGAGGAAACATAAAAATAAAAGTTGTCCCAAAACATTTCCAAATAGAATATTATTAACATAAATAATATTACGATACTCAGAAAATTTGTAAAACTCTTTTTGGATAATTAAATGTATCCGTAAGTTCAAAGTGAAACAACGATATAATTTAGTATCACACTAAAAGTATTTTTGTGAAATACTTCAAATAAAAACCTATACGATTTAAATTTTAGAAATTTATCGTTTGAAAACATTTTACTAAATAACGATCGGGTACACGAACACGGGTCGGAAAACACCCACTCACCTCAATAATTGAGGCCGGTTATAACAACCGACCTCAATTATTTCACAGACTCTTCATCACTCTCGGTTCCCTCTTCTCTTCTCTTTTCTCTCGGTTCCAATTCAACAACAACAAAACTACAACAATAACAACATCACAGCAACAATCATCATCATCATAATCAGTGATCATCTTCTTCATCATTATCATCGGGACATCACCATCATCCTCACGGGTTCGAATTTTACTACGTAAGAACACTAATCAATTCTTGTTAATTTTTCGTTTAAAATACGTAATATATCATGTTGTAGCATAATACTAAGTTCCTTGTTTGCGGAAATTGGATTAAAACTAGTTTTGTTAAGTTTCTGCACGAACAGACATGAACAGACACGAACCAGAGAGAATCACGCGATCGCGTGATGTTTTTCTTGAGTTCACGCGATCGGGTCAAAGGGATAGTCACGCGATCGGTTGGGGGGTTCACGCGATCGGGTAAACGAGGATGTCACGCGATCGGTTGGGAAGTTCACGCGATCGCGTGATCTTCTATTTTGGGTCAGAATTGTTCAGTGACATTTTTACAAACTTTGAAACGGAAATACAAACTTAAACAATAGATTATAATACGACCGAATACATGTTAATACAAGTAAAGACTGTACAATCAAATGCTCATTAGAATCTCGCGTGTTTAGGACATTAGGAGACTTTGGACCATACGTTCCTCGTTGGATATATTCACTGCTCGGATAGACTCAGGTGAGTCTCACAGCCCCATTTTTACTGTTTCAAATATTGGGGTGAGATACAATGCTTACATGTTTTCGTGATCATATGTAATTTGATTAGTTAATTTGAGAATTAACTCAAGGAATTAAATGATTATTTAGTTCAGATAACTATATTAGTTACATTGTTTGACTACCATTATTTGGTCTTGATTATCATTGTTAAATCATTATTTCGAAACCTGCGTTGGTTTCATCATTGTTAAATTTAATGTTGTTCAAAAACCTGCGTTGGTTTGTTCAATATTACGAAACCTGCGTTGGTTTCATCATGGTTAAATTTATTATTGTTCCAAAACCTGCGTTGGTTTGTTCAATATTACGAAACCTGCGTTGGTTTCATCATTGTTAAATTATTATTGTTCAAAAAAACCTGCGTTGGTTTGTTCAATATTACGAAACCTGCGTTGGTTTCATCATTGTTAAATTTTATGTTGTTCTAAAACCTGCGTTGGTTTGTTCAATATTACGAAACCTGCGTTGGTTTCACCATTGTTTAAAAATCATTATTTCGAAACCTGCGTTGGTTTCATCATTGTTTTGAAAACTAAACTGTTTAATCATTGTTTAGGAAACCTGCGTTGGTTTCATCATTGTTTTGAAAACTAAATTGTTAAATCATTGTCTAGAAAACCCGCATTGGTTTCATGGTTGTTTGAGGAACCTGCGTTGGTTCAAATCATTATTTAGTAACCTTAATTGGTTAAATCATGGTTTTAGAAAGCTTAATTGTTTTAAATCATTGTTTGGTTTATTAATTTAAATCCTTGTTCAGACGAAACATTTTATTTTCGTCAAATTATCATGTTGATCACATCAATGTTTATGTTAAACCTGTGAGATTCACCAGCTTTATAGCTGACCCTTTTTAGCGTTGTATTCTCAGGTGATCAGCAGTAGTATGATGGCCCTCAGGATAAGCTATCTACTCACGAGTCGCATGCATCCATTTTGACATGAAGATTTTCCTGCATTATATTTTGTATAATGGTTATGTATTAAAATCTTCAAAACTACTTTTGCGAACTCGCTATTATGTTGTAAACTTTAACTCAAAACTTGTATTACTTTTGTAATTTTTATAAACGTCTCATGTAGAGTCGTTTGCTTATACTTTGGTGCTTTGTATATTGATTAGTCACACCCAAATCGTCGCTTCCGCAAATCATGAAATTGGGGGTGTGACAATATATATATACTTCGTTCCTCTATCTTTTACGTTAACACTAAAATGTTATGTTAAGTTTGAACAAAATTAGCTTCACACCATATTACACTATGTGAAGCTTTTCATTGTTTTATATTAACATAAAATTGGATGTGAAATTTAAGAAAGAAAATAGCTTAACATGGTATTCTACCATGTGAAGCTTTTCATTATTTCATGTTAAGTTTTTGACATAAATAGCTTCCATGGTTTAATACCATGTGAAGTTTTTCACCTCTATTATGTTAACATCAGAATCTATGTTAAGCTTTAACAAAAATGGCTTAACACAATATTACTCTATATGAAGCTTAACCAAAAATGACTTAACACAATAATATACCATGTGAAGCTTAACCAAAAATGACTTAACACAAGGCTACACCATGTGAAGCTATTTTGAAATAAAGTTAACATAAAACTAGTGTGTGAAACTTTTAATCAAATTAGATTCACATAGCTTCTATGAATGTAAAGCTATATTGGTTTTCAATTTTGTTTACAGAACCTCTGTTCGTCTCTGTATATGCCTATATCAACATAGTTTTTGTTTTTAAATTCGTTTCTATAACTCAATCAATCACCAACATGATGCATTCACGTAATATCACAAGTTTTTACCATTTGATTTCCCTTATCTATTATAAGTGTACACATACTAAATTTTTAGGTTCATTATCATCTTCATCACCAACACTTAAATTATTCATAGTTTTTGTTTAATCTTTTACAATTATGAAATTATGGACACAATATAGCAATAATTTATAAAAGAAATTTGAAGGAGATATTTCCTTACAGTGATTTTAAAAATGATGATGATGGTTCTGCGATGATGATGATGATGATGATGATGATGATGATGATGATGAACAAGTGAAGATGATGATGGTGAAGATCGATGATGAGGATGATGATGGTTTAATTGTTGTTGTTACTGTTTGATGTTGTTGTTGTTGGTTGAGAGTGAGACCGAGAGAAGAGATCAGAGAAAGAGATAGATAGATCTAATATGTTTGTGAATTATTGGAGTCGGTTATATCCGGCTCCAATAATTGAGGTTGGGTGGGTATTTTATACCCGTGTTCGTGTATCCGATCGTTAAGTAGTAAAATCTTTTTTTAAATGACAAATTTCTAACTATGAAATCGTATACGTTTTTAATCGAAATATTTTATAAAAATACTTTTAGTGAGATATAAAATTATATATTTGTTTCACTTTGGTTTGACGGATAGTTTTCAGTGTATACATACCACTTACTGCCCTTTTGAGGTCTGTTAGTAGTATACAGCTTAGGATTCCCCTGAGTCATACATACCACTTACTGCCCTTTTGAGGTCTGTTAGTAGTATACAGCTTAGGATTCCCCTGCTCTATAAATAAAAACCCTGTCCGCGCGTCCTGGTTGGTTGGTTCAACGATCGGATTAAAACCCGTCCGACATCCGGGAGGCACGACAAGCTTTTGGCGCCGCTGCCGGGGACTATAACGACCGATTTTAGGAATTTTGTTATCTTAGTTATTTAGCGATCCTTACGGAAGATCAATATCATCCGGAAGTTACAGTTTTTATCCCTAGGTTAGTAAGTTTTAATTTCCCGTCCTTAGTTAAACCTATGCTTTCAAAAACCCTATTTTCTTCTAAAACAAGTTATGGTGAATCGTATCACTCTCGCCTCATTAACCCAACCACTGCTGGAGGGACGAGGAAGACCAATCGTATCACCAACCGATGAAACCCTTGAAATCAGACCACACTTCATTAAATTACTTAAATCTCAGTGTCATTTTCATGGTCTTTCGGTTGAAAATCCAAACGCCCATCTTAACAAGTTCATCAACCTTTCCGACTCTTTCGAACAAACCGGATCCAGTGTCAAAGTCACCCGACTTCACCTATTTCCTTATTCTTTAGCTTTCCGAGCTCAAACATGGTTTTATGAACTCGAACCCAATTCGATTCATACATGGGAGGAGATGGCTACTAAGTTCTTAGCTAAGTTTTTCCCTCCGTCCCTACAAACCAAGCTCAAAAATGAAATCATTAACTTTCGTCAAGGAACTACTGAATCGTTAAGCTCAGCTTGGGAACGCTTTAGGAATCTGCTTGGAAGATGTCCGAATCATCAGTTGGCTGAAACGAATCTGGTCTGCACATTCTACAACAGTCTGAATCCTCATCACCAACAAACCCTCGATGCTGCTTCATCCGGAAATTTCATGCTACATACTTCAGAGGAAGCCTGGAAGTTGATTGAGACGATAACGATGCACCAACATGACTTGGAGCTTGATGAATCAACCTCGGAAAACAAGGACACTTCTACTCAAGCGTTCGACACTTTAAGAGCTCAACTCGAATCCATCTCTAAAGTTGTCAGTGATATGCAAGACTCTTCCAAACCTAAGAAGCAACCTCAATGGCTCTTCTGACGCTCAAAGCCCAAGGAAGATGTTCTCGCCACATCTAGAACCACTGATCAAATCATTCATTCAAAACCTTTCACTCAGCGGTTATCCAAACAACCTATCTCTCATTTGTTAGTTCCCTCTACACCCTCTACTTCTTTACAACTGCCTTCTCGTCTAAACAATTCGATTTTCAATAACTTCATGGTTGAGCAAAATAATAAAAACAAACAAATTGTTGATTTTCAAAACCAAATTGATTATTTGCTCAGAATTTCAAACGATTTAATTAAAAACATGGAGGATAATGTTAAAAGATTGTTTTTAAAAGTTAAGGAGAAGCAAAGAGAAGAAGCGATTAGCAAAGCTATTCATCATTCATCTTATGATTATGATGATATCCTTGTTTTCACTAGAGGCGGAAAAGAGACTAAGAATGAGAAATCGGTAGATATTCCTTCAAACGAGCCTTCTAGTTATTCTCTACCCACTGATTCAGTACCTGTTGACACTCCTGTCACTTCTCCTGAACCAGAATCTTCCAAAGCCCCAGAAGTAGTTAAACCAACACGTATACCTTTCCCTGGTAGGCTTAAGAAAGAGAAACAAGAAGCCCAGTTTGGAAAATATTTAGAGATGTTCAAAAGCCTACACTTAAACGTTCGATTATTAGATGCTTTAGTTGAAATGCCTAGTTGTGCCAAATTCTTTAAAGAACTTATATCCAACAAATAAAAACTTAGACAAATAGTTAACTTGACCTTAGATGCAGAATGCTCTTTAATTATGCAACAAGGACTGCCCCCAAAGCTAGGAGACACTGGCCGTTTCACTATTCCTTGTTACCTTCAGGATGTTCAAATAAGTAACGCCTTAGCTGACTTAGGAGCTAGTGTAAACCTTATGCCATACTCGCTTTATAGGAAACTAGGTTTAAGCGAACTTTTACCAACCCATATGACCATCCAATTAGCTGATAGATCAGTTAAACTCCCTCGGGGAATTGCTGAAGATATTATGGTACGTGTTGATAAATTCGTCTTTCCTGTTGATTTTGTTGTTATGGATATTGAGGAAGACGCTCAGGTACTACTCATCCTTGGCAGACCTTTCCTAAATACTGCCAAGGCCGTCATTGACGTGAATCAAAAATCTTTAAAACTTAGAGTGGGAACTGAGGAGGTCACCTTTAATATCGATTAACTAATGAAACTTCCTATGGGAGAAGACCTTGGTCTTGTAGATTCTATGCAGAAAATAATTGAAGAACACTTGGAAGAAATCCTCACAGTAAGCAGCATTAATCCCCTTCCAAACACTGTCATCACAACAAGGAAAATTTGTGAAGAAGGTGCGGGTCTATGTTCAGCTATCTCGGATCCGTCCATTGCATCAAAGGAAGTGCTATTACCTTTAAAGAATTCCAACTTACAGCCCAACAGATTTATCACTGATGTACCACTTGGACAAGGCACTCCGGTCACTCTCTTGAAAAGAAGCCCTAATTCTGAAGACTCTCAAGGAAATGGAGTCAATGCTTAAACCATCCAATCCACAACTTTCTGAAAATTGTGAAAACTTGAACCCAGAGATTACTTTTAGCACATCTTCTTCAGCTCAATTTCGGAGATTCGCATGCACAAAGGACAACAAAGAAATAATCATGAAGGATAATGCAATCTCTCAATCTTCCCAAGTAAAATACGAGCTGAGAAATGATGATCTTTACAACAATACAGAATGGGTTGAAATAGCATCAGCCGACATTCCAGAGGTACCTGCAGTTGAGTCAGATTATCAGACAACATACGATGAGCTTAAAAGAGACGAGATTGCAAGGATGAAGCCTTCCACTGAAGAACCACCTGAATTGGAGCTGAAGGAACTTCCCTCACACCTTGAATATGCTTTTCTCGAAGGAACTTCGCACTTACCGGTTATCATATCCAAAGATCTAAAGCCTGAAGAGAAAGCACTACTCATTGAGGTTCTAAAGTCACATAAGAAAGCGATTGCATGGAAAATCTCTGACATACAAGGGATCAGCCCAAATTATTGCACTCACAAGATCTTAATGAAAAATGACTTCAGACCCTCTATTCAAAGGCAAAGGAGAGTTAACCCAAAGATTCAAGACGTGGTGAAAAAGGAGGTTATCAAACTCTTGGATGCTGGTTTAATTTACCCTATTTCAGATTCCCCATGGGTCAGTCCAGTTCAAGTCGTCCCAAAGAAAGGAAGCATGACGGTCATCGCTAACGAAGACAACGAGTTGATTCCAACACGAACCGTCACCGGTTGGAGGGTATGTATCGACTATCGGAAACTAAATGAAGCTACACGCAAAGATCACTTCCCTCTACCATTCATTGATCAGATGCTTGAAAGATTGTCAGGAAACGAATTCTATTGCTTCCTCGATGGTTTCTCCGGCTATTTTCAGATACCTCTCGATCCAAAGTACCAAGAAAAGACGACGTTCACTTGTTCATACGGAACCTTTGCCTACCGACGTATGCCTTTTGGCTTATGTAATGCACCGGCGACATTTCAAAGATGTATGGTAGCAATCTTCCACGACATGATTGAACAATGCATGGAAGTGTTCATGGATGATTTTTCGGTTTTCGGAGATTCGTTTACCACTTGTCTTTCTAACTTGAATAAGATGCTCACCCGATGTGAAGAATCTAACCTAGTTCTGAATTGGGAAAAATGCCATTTCATGGTAAAAGAAGGCATAGTTTTAGGACACCGTATATCCAAAGCTGGAATTGAAGTTGACAAAGCAAAAGTCGAGACTATCTCAAAACTTCCACCACCCACCTCTGTCAAAGCCATCCGAAGTTTTCTAAGACACGCCGGGTTCTACCGTCGCTTTATCAAAGATTTCTCTAAGATATCCCGACCTATGACTCATCTCCTCGAAAAGGATACTCCGTTTATCTTTACAGATGAATGTCTCAAAGCCTTCGATCATCTGAAAGATCTGCTTGTTCATGCACCGATCATGGTTGCTCCAGACTGGAGTCTCCCACTTGAAATCATGTGCGACGCCAGTGATTTCGCAGTCGGAGCAGTTCTGGGACAGCGGAAGGAGAAACAGTTTCAACAAATATACTACGCCAGCAAAACGCTCACTGACGCCCAAGAGAATTATACGACCACAGAAAAAGAGCTGCTAGCTGTAGTATGTGCTTTTGATAAATTTCGTTCTTATCTAATCTTGTCCAAAACTATTGTCTATACATATCACTCAGCTCTGAAATATCTTTTTAAGAAGCAAGATGCTAAACCTCGCCTTCTACGATGGATTCTACTCCTTCAAGAATTCGACATCGAGATCAAAGACAAAAAAGGAGCAGAAAACGTCGCGGCGGACCATCTCAGCCGATTAGAGAATCCTTCAATGGATAAGTTGCACGAGAAAGACATTCAAGACCAGTTTCCAGAAGAACAGCTCATGCATGTTGGTAAGTACTATCAAGGGTCACGATCTACAAATGATCCCTGGTATGCTGACTATGCCAATTATTTGGTGGGAAAAGTCGTACCTAAAGGAATGCCAACCTCTCGAAGATAAAAATTCTTCCGTGATATAAAATATTACTATTGGGACAACCCTTTCCTCTTTAAGGTTTGCCCTGATCAAATCATTAAAAGATGCGTTGATGGGAAACAGGCAGAACATATCCTACACCAAAGCCACCATGGACCTACTGGAGGACATCACGGTACCAACATGACCACAAGAAAAGTGTACGATGCCGGCTTTTTCTGGCCAACCATATTTCGAGATGCGTACGATCTGGTGAGACGCTGCGATATCTGCCAAAGACAAGGCAATATAACAGCACGGAATGAAATGCCACTAACAAACATCCAGGCCATGGAAATCTTCGATATCTGGGGATTAGATTTCATAGGACCGTTCCCTAAATCTAACGGTAAAGAGTACATCTTGGTTGCAGTCGACTACGTCTTCAGGTGGGCCGAGGCCCAAGCTCTCCCAACAAATGACGCCAAAGTGGTAACCAAATTTCTCAAAAAGCTATTCAGTCAATTTGGAACTCCAAAAGCAATAATCAGTGATCGTGGTACACACTTTTGCAACGTTCAATTCATGAAAGTTCTGCAACAGTATGGTGTCACTCACAAGACGTCAACAGCTTATCACCCCCAGACAAATGGGCAAGCTGAGGCAACAAATCGAGCTTTAAAAAGAATCTTGGAAAGAACTGTTGGTAATCATGGGTACAAATGGGCTGAAAAATTAGATGATGCATTGTGGGCATTCAGAACCGCCTATAAAACACCATTAGGAACCACACCGTATCGTCTAGTTTATGGCAAGGCATGTCATCTACCAATTGAGCTGGAATATAAAGCATACTAGGCTTTGAAGAACTGCAACTTAGATATTTCTATAGCTGGAGCAAATAGACGAATGCAGTTGAACGAGTTAGCCGAACTAAGGGATCAGGCATATGACAGTTCGTTAAGCTTCAAGGAACGAACTAAGAGAATTCACGATGCTAAGCTGAGGCCCTCAAGATTCAAAACAGGAGATAAAGTGCTGCTTTTCAACTCGCGATTCAAGAAATTCTCTGGCAAGTTTAGGATCAGGTGGAGCGGACCATTCATAGTATCAAAGGTAATTCCTTACGGTGCAGTCGAACTCGAGGCACCAGAAGGTAATTTTAAGGTTAATGGTCATCGCTTAAAGCATTACTTCGAAGACTTTCCCATCAGGGAAGATGTCTTTATCTTTGAACCACCGTGAGTCGACAGAAATGTATAAAGAGTCAAGCTAGAGACTCGTGAAACAAGCGCTCTTGGGAGGCACCCCAAGCCTATCTTTATTAATTCTGTCATTTTATTTCTTAGTTTATTTTTATTAAGTATGGTTGTCTCTGAACTAATAAAATTGCAGGCTTGCCACTTATCCGACTTCAAATTGCAAAATCTTAGATAAGTGTTGTTCATTTACTATCATTGTTAGCATTACCTGTTTATTTTATCTTGTTTCAGGATGGACGCTGTTGACGCTGATCATGTAGCTGCGAGACCACGCAGATGACACAGACCTCGTAGACGCAGAGCGCAGAGAGCTGCTATGCTGACCATCACTAAGGAGGATCTGACTAATGTCCCGATCACTCACGAGGAGTTGCCCGATGAGAGGCCCTCATCACCTTTGCCAGTCCCCGTACCTACTTTTGAGTATGGTATCACTACGGCTGACCCAGCTGCTTCGTGGGCCCTCTTCCGGACACTCTCCATCCAGCATGACATCATATCCTCTATCTGTAAGCAGCTCGAGATTTCGAGACCTGATACCATTCCCTACAGGCTTGGCCCAGATCCAGGACCATCTAGCCTTCCATGGTTCTTCTGTCCTCCTGCTGATCTACCTGTTCTCTCTACTGCTGGACCTTCCACTGGCCCCACTGCTGATCCTGATCCAGCATTGCCCACAGGATTTGCATCACCAGATCGCAGTCTCACAGAGCATCTTCTGGCTGTTTTTGATGCTCACACTTCTGTCACCCACACTTCCACTGACGAGATTGTGAGTCAGACTGTGGCTACTATGGATTTCTCCATCCCATCTCCGACTTCCGTCTTTGATAGGGATGCTGTGGAGGAGTTTGATCCTGATACTGATGACCTGCTTGATGACTTTTAGATTTTATCTTTAGTATTTACTTTCTGTATTATGACTCTGTACTTACGCTTTAGACCTGCTACCTAGATGAGATACTGTGATATGTGTGTTGATGTTTATTGCAGAATTCAGCTTTGTGTGGAATGGATAATCTTAAACGAGCCTGGTCCTTAAAATCTAGTAATTCACTAGCACCACTCCAGCACAAACCTGGTCTATTCCAGTAAACACAAATGGGGAGTCTCTCTGTTCCTTTTTCCCCGTTTCAATTATGTTTTACTATGCCTATGTTAGTGCGTTTAATTTCTGTGCTTCATCCTAAACTTATCACTAAGTGTGGGATTCCAGCCCAAATTAAACACTTGAGAAACATCTACTTACATGTTCAAACTTTAAGTGTGGGATTTTACTAGTAAAATCTCTACTCAAGAGAACATTAGGGACAATGTTCCTCTAAGTGTGGGATGGCAGGTATAGAATACCTTAAATGGTGATTTTTATGTCCAATAGCAATCTCTCTCAAATTTTTTCAAAAATAAGGTCAAAATTTTTCAAAATAATGAGTCTAACTCAGTTTTTGAGTCTCAGATACTACTGAGAGAAACCATTTTCAAAATATAAGTATGATATTTCTAAAAGCCTAAAGGAAATAAGGTAGAAATTGCTTAAGCACGAAGTGATAATCAAAGGAGCATGACGAGACACATACAACCCTTTGCAGTGAGGTATCTTGAGCCCAAAAACATTCATCTTTAATGCTTCACTTTCATTTCTTGTGTGTGTGCCGATGTCTATATCTCTGAATTAGAACCTTCTCTTGATATACGCTTCGAGACCATATTGGTGTGTACCGTACGCGGTATAGGTGCAATTAAATAACCTTGACATTCCTTAGGACTTAACCCGTTTCTTACATATCTTTTCAAGCCCAAAACCCTTTCCGATGCTCATTTTTAGTATCGAAGATCCACTTAGTATACCCTGTTGAGCCTAAACCTTTCGTTTCCTCAAAACCCTAATTATCACCCACTTCCCAAAAAATACCCCCAAACTTATCTTGGAATTTCTGAGGTTATGAAGAACACCCTTTTAGAATATCTGTTTCAAATATCCTACTCATTCGCATTTTCCAAAATCAAGCTTCTCAACAAATGGCGCGGGAAAATTAGCACACAAGAGAGCTGGAAGGACGATGGTGCGGGAAAAATTAGCACCTGGAAAAAAATCAAAATGATCAAGATAGAAGAAAAGATTTCTAAAGGATTCAAAATATAAAATTCCTTGGAAATTCTCTGACAAAGAAATTCTGAAGAAAAGAAAAAGAAAAGACAAAAGAAGAAAAAGAAAAGACAAAAGAAGAAAAAGAAAAGAAAAAAAGAAAAGAAAAGAAAATAGCTCCGCAAATAAAGCTGAAAGTTTCAAGACATAGCTCTTCATGGAAAATCCGACAGAAAGCTGAAACAGCCACCAACTCTCCGTTCCTCTCCGTTCTAAATAAAGTTGTTCATAATCTCAGTGATGTTAGGATAAGCTAAACACCCTCGCAACCCAAAATTACCACTATTCCTTCACCCTCATTGATGAACGCCAAAATGTGCTATTTTATAGTACTAATTACCCCTTAGTTTGATTAATTTCTTATGCATTTTATTTGAATTCGATACTCATTTCGTTCATATTTGCATTTAGGAATTTTCTGGAGCTTGAATCGGAAAAGAAGCTGAAAACGTGCGAGAATTGAAGAAACGAAGTTAAAAATAAGAAAGATTGAAGAATGGTGGTCGCTGGTGAAAAAAGTTGGAAATTCTGATCCATACGGCATATGGATTCCATACGGCATATGGATGAAGTGAGCCGGGCTGCCAGTTTACGCGGGTCTGATCCACGGGCTTTTCAATCCATACGGCGTATGGATTGCCTCGGCAGAAACCCTAAAAACTTCATTTTGCTCTCATTTTGCATACAACTTCACCACTTTTCTCCAGACGGATTCTCTGATAAAAAACCCTTATTCCAGAGCATTTTGAAGGGATTGAAGCTTGAGGAATCAAAGACTTTCATTCGTTCAATCATTATCTCATTATTTCGGTTCGAATTCATTGTTTTATTTCATTCTATTATGATTATGATGTTGCTTTTGAATCTGATTTTCTGTAGAAATATGTTTGGCTAAGTTTTTATTACAATTGCTTAGATGATAATACTCGGATGACGATTTGATTATTGAATTGCTAGTTTATATCGGTTTTATGAATGTTTATATGTTTATTCGAAGATCCATGTTTAATTGTTGATTGTTGATGATAACCTAGCGTGATGATCTGTTGATTTATGATTGAGTTCTCTATTGATTGGTCATTATTGATGATTGTTGATTTTTATTGATGATTATCACTAAATAGATTGAGTTTGATAGGCTAGGATCGATTATCATTAAGAATTGGCAATGAATGTGATAACTAGTAATAGTTATAGACTTTGTTGATTCAAGTTATAAGGGTAAATCATATAAACGGTGTAGTTTTAATGCATAACACAATTCGGTGGATAACGTTAAATTGAACTGTTAGCGGGTTGAAAACAACTTTATATCTTTCTTAAGTGTGTTTAATCAATTAATCCTGCAAAGATGATTGATACATTTGTTATATCACAATGAAATTCATACATTAGCAATTCAATAAAGTGATAATCGGATTCTGAGGAAACTAGTCTAAGCAATTGTATTTCTTTTATCATTTGAATTAAAATTTTTATTTTATAAGTCATTTTACTATTTCTTTATTTTATAATTAAGTTTTATTTAATAAATCATTTCTTTTATAATTGTTTATCAATTGTTCGATCGGAACTAAAACGTCCCCACTTTTTACTGCTTTAGTTAATTGTAGCAAATTCCAATTTGTTAATATTGACATCCGTTCCCTGTGTTCGACTCGGACTTACTGAGTTATACTATATATGATCAGGTATTCTTGCTTGTGTTGTGTGTAGTAAGTTAGGTATTTTCCATTTTAAAACTAAAGCCCCGTTTACACGACATCAAGTTTTTGGCGCCGCTGCCGAGGAGCGGTTTGTTTCAATGAAATAAATTGGAAGTTGTCTTTTGTTTATAATTTTTAGTTAATTTATTATTTATTTGTTACTTGATTGATTGATTTCTTTTTCACTGTTAGTTATAAGTTAGGGTAGTTAGGTAGCCTGTTTTGCTGATTTGCCAGGTACGCTACTGAAGTTTATGACCCGAACAACAGTTCCAGACCCAACCGACCCTTTTGAAGAACCCGAACGTATATTTCATCAAAGAAGACGCGCTGCTTCAGCACCACCTAACTCACCATTAATCAACACCTTTCTTACCGACGACTTCGAGGTTTTTACCAATAACCTTTTTACCCCACGAACCAGGAATTACCGTTCGTATTTAGAAAGCGGTTTTGGAGAGTGCCTACGATTTCTTTTTAACGATCAACCAGATAACACAATGGCAGAAGATATCGCCAACATAACGCTCGAAGAGTATTCGAGTCGGATGCGTAATGACCGTGGCACTGGAGTAGTAAGACCAGCGATTGCACAAGATGTGGAGTTCAAAATCAAGGGACAGTTCCTCAAGGAGCTTAGGGAGAATCCTTTCCGAGGAGAAGAAAGGGAGGATGCTAATGATCATGTGGAGAAAATCGTGGAGATAGCCGATATGTTCAACGTTCCTAACATCACACGCGATCAAGTTATGCTCAGGGTATTCCCAATCACACTCAAGGGAGTTGCTAAGAGATGGATTCAAAACGAGCCAGCTGGGTCCATCACCACATGGGAAGACCTTCGCACTAAGTTTCTGAAGATGTATTGTCCTCCTTCCAAAACTTCAAAGATGATTGATGAAATCAGAAATTTCAAGCAGGAAATGGATGAGTCACTACACCAAGCTTGGGAGAGATATAAGGACCTGATGCATAAGTGCCCGCAGCACGACCTGAACGATCAGCAAGTCGTTAGTATTTTCTATAAAGGAGTGGATCGCGCCACGAGACAGCAACTGGATTCCCAAGGGCCTATTCCCAAGAAGATCCCTCGTGATGCTTTGACTGCCATTCGCGACCAAGCGAAACACTCTCAATTATGGGATGATGGCACTTCTAGACGGAAGAGGTCTGTGAATGATGACGATGGAATTGTAGCCATCACCGCTAAGCTAGACAACATGGGCAGAGATATCAAGAAGGTTACTGAGATTGTCCATGCTATCCAAGTGGGATGCGACAACTGTGGAGGAAGTCATTTAGTGAAGGATTGCCCCGAGATGCGAACGGGAGAACAGACTGAGGAAGTCAAGTATGGAGAAGCTCAAGCACCATATCGTCAGGGCGGTGGAAACTTCTTCAGAAGACCATACCAAGATGGAGGGCGACAGTTTCGCCAAACTCAACCTGGATTTTTCACCAAGGAGCAGCCAGGTGCATCATCTTCAGACAAGCAAGCCAATTTAGAAGAAATGATGGGTAAGTTTCTCACTTCCAATGAGAAATTCATTACGAGCTCTGGACAAAGGATGGATGCCACCGACGCTGCATTAAGAAACCAAGGATCTGCGATTAAGCAGATTGAAGGGGATGTTTCCAACATAGCCAAAGTTCTTCAAGAGAGATTCCCTGGGACCCTACCTGGATACACTGAGACCAATCCACGGGATCAGGTGAAAGCGGTGATCACCCGGAGTGGAAGGGGTTTTGAAGACCCCATTCCAAAGAAGAAACCTGTTTCTCAACCCCTACCACAAAAAGAGAAGGAAGTAGAAGTTGTGGAAAGTCCCAAAGTGAACACTGAGGCTGAAAGAATTGCTAAAGATAAGCAATATGCAAAGGATCATGCTCTGCCACCACCTTATCCAGCAGCTTTGAGAAGAGGGAAAGATGATGCTCAATACCACCAGTTCCTAGAGAATCTGAAGCAACTGCACATTAACATCCCATTCGTGGAAGCCATTGCTCAAATGCCAAAGTATGCAAAGTATCTGAAGGAACTTTTAACTAATAAGAGCAAACTGATGGAGGCAACCACGGTGACAATGAACGAGAGATGTTCAGCAGTTATGCAAAATAAACTTCCACCGAAAGTGAAAGACCCTAGGAGTATTACCCTTCCTTGTCTGATTGGAAGTTTAGACCTTACTCATGCATTGGCTGACTTGGGGGCAAGCATATCGATAATGCCTTATACTATGTATGCCAGACTTAAGTTAGGGGAACCAAAGCCAATTAGAATGTGCATTGAGTTAGCAGATCGTTCAGTTCAATATCCTAGGGGCATGGTAGAGAATGTGCTAGTTAAGGTGGATAGGTTTGTTTTTCCATGTGATTTCATCATTCTGGATATGGTTGAAGATAAAAAGGTACCTATCATTTTGGGAAGACCTTTTCTAGCCACTGCAAGGGCATTGATTGATGTTCATGATAGAAAAATCACTCTCAGGTTAGGAGACGATGAAGTAGTGTTTGATGTCAACAAATCAATGCGATATCCTGCTGCAGTTGATGATACTTGCTACTTTGTGAGTGCTAGAGAAATGACTGATGATGAAGAGTTCCTTCAAAGTCTCATGGAGAATGAAGATCTAGATCCCATGATTCTGGAAGGATGGACTGGAAGCATAGAAGCAATTAGAGATATTGAAGAATTCGATAAGATGCTTGAGGAGCTAGAGTTCGAGAGTGATGAGGAGTTAGAAAGTAATCAGCCAACAGAGAATGAAGAATCGGTTGAGACTGATGGTATTTTAGTCAAAAGGGAGACTCGCATCACTATGTATGGGATTCCTTATTCACGAGATGAGGTGTTGGCAGTTAAATCTTCTTTTGAAGAACCACCAAAGTTAGAATTGAAAGATTTACCGACCCATTTGGAATATGCATACTTACAAGGAGAGTCGGATCTGCCAGTTATCATCTCATCCAAGCTATCAGGAGACGAGAAGGAAAGTTTGCTAAAAGTTCTGAAGGAACATAAGCATGCCATAGCTTGGACAATTGGTGATATCAAGGGAATTAGCCCATCATATTGTACGCACAAGATCCTTATGGAATCTGACTTTAAACCAGTTGTGCAACCATTAAGACGATTAAATCCTAAGGTTACAGATGTTGTGAGGAAGGAAATCATAAAATTGCTTGACTCTGGATTGATATACCCGATTTCTGATAGTCCATGGGTCAGCCCCATTCATGTTGTGCCAAAAAAAGGAGGTATGACTGTGGTTGCGAATGAGAAGAATGAGTTAATTCCCACGAGAACTGTTACTGGATGGAGGGTCTGTATCGATTATAGAAAGTTGAACGATGCGACACGCAAGGATCATTTTCCTTTGCCATTCATTGATCAGATGCTTGAACGTCTAGCTGGAAAAGAGTATTATTGCTTTCTAGAACGATTCTCCGGGTACTTCCAAATCCCAATTGATGCAAATGATCAAGATAAGACTACTTTCACCTGCCCCTTCGGAACTTTCGCTTATCGGAGAATGCCTTTCGATCTATGTAACGCACCTGTCACATTTCAACGGTGCATGATGGCAATATTCCATGATATGGTAGAAGACAGCATGGAAATATTCATGGATGACTTCTCTGTGTTTGGAGATTCTTTTGATAAGTGTCTGATGAATCTAAAGAGGATGTTGCAAAGGTGTGAGAGTTCCAATCTCGTCTTAAATTGGGAAAAGTGTCATTTCATGGTACGCGAAGGAGTCGTGTTATGGCATAAAATTTCAAGAGCTGGTATTGAAGTTGATCAAGCGAAGATTGAGGCCATAGCAAAGCTACCTCATCCAACAAATGTTAAAGGAATACGAAGTTTCTTAGGACATGCTGGGTTCTATAGAAGATTCATCAAGGATTTTTCAAAGATAGCACGTCCTATGAACAAATTGTTGGAAAAGGAAGCTAAGTTCGAGTTTTCAAAGGAGTGCCAAGATGCGTTCAAGATTTTAAAGGAGAAATTGGTATCCGCACCAATTATGATAAGTCCGAATTGGGATCTTCCATTTGAATTGATGTGTGATGCCAGTGATTACGCTGTAGGAGTAGTTTTAGGTCAGAGGGTTGATAAGAAGTTTCAACCTATTTATTACGCAAGCAAGACTTTGACGAGTGCACAGGAGAATTACACTACGACTGAAAAGGAATTTGCTTGCTGTTGTTTTTGCGTTTGATAAGTTTCGCTCTTACCTGGTCCTGTCAAAAACTGTTGTTTTCACCGATCACTCTGCTTTAAGATATTTGTTTGGAAAACAACATGCAAAACCAAGGTTGTTGCGATGGATTTTGTTATTGCAAGAGTTTGACATTGAGATTCGTGATAAGAAGGGAGCAGAAAATCTGGCTGCAGATCATCTGTCAAGACTGGAAAATCCAGAATTGGATAAGTTGGATGAAATGGAAATTCGAGATAAATTTCCTGATGAAAGCTTGTTGAAAGCAATTCTGAATGAATTTCCATGGTTCGCTGATATTGCAAACTTTCTAGTTACAAAGACTCTTCCATCCGGTTGGACTTCAACCAAAGAAAGAGGTTTTTCTCATCTTTACGGTATTATTTCTGGGACGACCCATATCTATTCAGACAGTGTGCTGATGGAATTGTCCGACGATATGTAGCTGGAGAGGAATGTGATATTATTTTAGAGCATTGTCATGATGGTCCGGCTGGAGGACATCATGGTCCCAATTACATTGCAAGGAAGGTGTTTGAGGCAGGTTTTTATTGGCCAACAGTTTATAAGAATGCATTCAAGTATGTGAAGGAATGCGATGCCTGCCAACGTACTGGGAGAATCTCAAAGAAGGATGAAATGTTGCAAAATCCAATTATGGTAAGTGAAATTTTTGATGTCTGGGGGATAGACTTTATGTGCCCATTTCCACCTAGTAATGGAAACAAATACATCATTGTGGCTGTGGATTATGTTTCTAAGTGGGCCGAAGCAAAAGCATTACCCACGAATGATGCTCGCGTTGTGGTAAATTTTCTTAAACAGTTATTTTCGCGCTTTGGAGCACCGAAAGCTTTAATTAGTGATCGAGGGACACATTTCACAAATCTGCAATTGGAAAAAGTGTTGCGAAAGTACGGAGTTACACATAAGTTTTCAACTGCTTATCATCCACAGACGAGTGGTCAAGTGGAAGTGACTAATAAAGGGTTGAAGCGTATTTTAGAACGTTCAGTTGAAGGAAACCCTAAGAATTGGTCATACAAGTTGGATGATGCATTATGGGCGGCACGAACAGCATTTAAGTCGTCAGTTGGAACAACGCCTTATCGCCTTGTTTATGGAAAGGCTTGTCATTTGCCTTTTGAGTTAGAGCATAAAGCGTACTGGGCTCTACAGAAGTGCAATCTTGATGAGAAGTTAGCTGGAAAGGAAAGAATGGTACAGCTAAATGAGTTGGATGAATTAAGAATAAATGCCTATGATAATTCGAGACTGTTCAATGAGCGAACTAAGAAATGGCATGATGCTCGTCTTAAGTCGAACCATACATTCGAGAAGGGTGATAAAGTTCTGTTGTATAGTTCTAGATTACATTTGTTTCCAGGAAAGTTAAAGAAACGCTGGACTGGCCCCTTTGTTGTTGACAAGGTTTATCCGTTTGGAGCTGTTGATTTGCAAGGATATTCTGGAAAAACTTTCAAAGTCAATGGAAGTAGAGTGAAGAAGTACTATGGTGATATAAGGGACTCCAAGCGTGATTTGGAGATGGATTTGAATTAAGTGGTGAAGCAAGATGTCGAGCTTACCGACGTGATAAACAAAAGCGCTTTCGGGAGACAACCCGTTATTTTGTTAATTTGTATTCGGTTTTATTGTTTTTGTTTTCAGGTTTGAACTTTGTGGGTGTGTTCTCTGGAAACCCTCACGAGACTACAACTCGTCCACTCGGGATACCGAGGGGTTTAAAGGCTTATTGCATGTGCTAAATGCAATCGTGTTGCCTACGGAAGTGTGCTATTGTATTTTATTTCTGAACGAAGTTCTTCAAGTAAAGTGCCTTCAAATCAGGGGAGTTTTCTGTTTCACTTCTTTTCTATTCCCTTTATTTTTATTTTCTTTTGCAATGAGGACATTGCATGTTTCTAAGTGGGGGATGGGGGAAAAGAAGTCTAATTGTCCTTAATTTATGAATGGTAGCTATTGAAAAATATTTAGGTTAAGAGGCATTCTACGTGTTAGTCATTTTTCAACCCAAATTTTTCTTTTAAAATTGTTTTCTGCGTTAAAGTTTAGCGAATCTTGTAACATATTTTGGGAATGCAAAGAATGAAATGAATTTAATTTTTAAATATTAGATAGTTCATCTTGTGATGTATCGATAGGTAATCTATATGAAGGTTGTTGAGCTATTAAGAAATTTAATGCATTAAGTAGGGATTTATCCTGTGAGGATCTTTTAGCAAGGTATGACCTTAGTCTTAATTCTTGTATGATAGCGTGTTATAATCCATAATTTTGGGATCCTAATTATCATCATTTGGGAATATACTGGGTGTTGTCTCCTCTGTTGTACGGAAGTACAGACCTGGTTTCTGTCAGTATATTTGATATCAAAATAGATAAAAATAAATGAGTACAAAGGACTGATAAATTGAAAAACTAAAGGCAAGTTATGTCGCTCTGTTGTACTGAGGTACAGACCTGTCACCAATGTCTTGGTTTGAAAAATGATTGATTTATTTGGATGTTCATTATTTGAGGAATTGTGACACGTTATTTGTATGAGAGTATTTTGCTATTGAGAATCAGGGGTAAGGCCTGCTAGAATAATAATAAGTTGAGCTCAATTCCTGAAATTTAGATTGTTTAAGTGGACAACAATATCGGTAATCTGAGTGAATTATCTTTTATGTGTAATAATAATATGTTAGAATGGCTTCCCATGTAGAGTTTCTTGATTGCTGAGTTTTAAGGTAGAATCGATTTTTAGATAAAAATTTGGTTTGCCGAATGCTGTGTAGTTTGTTAGTCCTTTTATGAATCATTTGCCGTTCATATTTAAAGTTTTAAATTTTTGAGTCACTAGTCTACTTGAGGACAAGTAGGATTCAAGTGGGGGATGTTTGATGAACGCCAAAATGTGCTATTTTATAGTACTAATTACCCCTTAGTTTGATTAATTTCTTATGCATTTTATTTGAATTCGATACTCATTTCGTTCATATTTGCATTTAGGAATTTTCTTGAGCTTGAATCGGAAAAGAAGCTGAAAACGTGCGAGAATTGAAGAAAAGAAGTTAAAAATAAGAGAGATTGAAGAATGGTGGTCGCTGGTGAAAAAAGTTGGAAATTATGATCCATACGACGTATGGATTCCATACGGCGTATGGATGAAGTGAGCCGGGCGCCAGTTTACGCGGGTCTGATCCACGGGCTTTTCAATCCATACGGCGTATGGAATTCCATACAGCGTATGGATTGCCTCGGCAGAAACCCTAAAAACTTCATTTTGCTCTCATTTTGCATACAACTTCACCACTTTTCTCCAGACGAATTCTCTGATAAAAAACCCTTATTCCAGAGCATTTTGAAGGGATTGAAGCTTGAGGAATCAAAGACTTTCATTCGTTCAATCATTATCTCATTATTTCGGTTCGAATTCATTGTTTTATTTCATTCTATTATGATTATGATGTTGCTTTTGAATCTGATTTTCTGTAGAAATATGTTTGGCTAAGTTTTTATTACAATTGCTTAGATGATAATACTCGGATGACGATTTGATTATTGAATTGCTAGTTTATATCGGTTTTATGAATGTTTATATGTTTATTTGAAGATCCATGTTCAATTGTTGATTGTTGATGATAACCTAGCGTGATGATCTGTTGATTTATGATTGAGTTCTCTATTGATTGGTCATTATTGATGATTGTTGATTTTTATTGATGATTATCACTAAATAGATTGAGTTTGATAGGCTAGGATCGATTATCATTAAGAATTGGCAATGAATGTGATAACTAGTAATAGTTATAGACTTTGTTGATTCAAGTTATAAGGGTAAATCATATAAACGGTGTAGTTTTAATGCATAACACAATTCGGTGGATAACGTTAAATTGAACTGTTAGCGGGTTGAAAACAACTTTATATCTTTCTTAATTGTGTTTAATCAATTAATCCTGCAAAGATGATTGATACATTTGTTATATCACAATGAAATTCATACATTAGCAATTCAATAAAGTGATAATCGGATTCTGAGGAAACTAGTCTAAGCAATTGTATTTCTTTTATCATTTGAATTAAAATTTTTATTTTATAAGTCATTTTACTATTTCTTTATTTTATAATTAAGTTTTATTGAATAAATCATTTCTTTTATAATTGTTTATCAATTGTTCGATCGGAACTAAAACGTCCCCACTTTTTACTGCTTTAGTTAATTGTAGCAAATTCCAATTTGTTAATATTGACATCCGTTCCCTGTGTTCAACTCGGACTTACTGAGCTATACTATATATGATCAGGTATTCTTGCCTGTGTTGTGTGTAGTAAGTTAGGTATTTTCCATTTTAAAACTAAAGCCCCGTTTACACGACATCACTCACCAAACATTACAACCCTCTGAATGTCTTGAGATAATTAGCACCGTCCTCACCTAAGTGGTGGAGATCCGATTCTCGATCAAACCTATGACGATGAGTGCAGCATGACTGGCTATTTTGAGCGATTTCGTTTGAGCTAGATTGATAGGAAACCCGATACACTTTGAGTGAATTGAGTGACCACCTATAGTGAGATCGCCTAGTCATGTGTACTCCAAGATCACGAGATTTGGATGTATGCCTAAGAGAATCTCTTCTTGTTTATGGAAGGATCATCTTATCTTCCTCCACAATTTTAGAGTAACTTACTTATATGAGGAAATTCTAATCTCGGAAAATATTCTCTGACTCACCCCTAAAAACATGACTTAAAATATTTTTCAGAGAGTTGTTGCTTGAGGACAAGCAACGTCTAAGTGTGGGATAACTTGATGTGACGTAAAAAGTCATGTTTTTAGAAGCTTTATTCCTCACATTTTGGACTTTTCTTTAGTAAAAACATTTCAAAACATTGATTATTTATTAAAATTCACTAAAGTGGTTCAAAAGTAGACGTTGTGGTAAAAATCACTGAAAACACTCTGAAAACGTACAAAACACAGCATTTTAATACAAGCCGATTCCTCCGACCTCATTTTCCTGTCAAGGCACGCCTCCTAACTTTTACCATCTGTTGTATAGGTAAAATCGAGACTGAAAAATATGGAATCAAGTGAAACGGCCAAAGGACGGAGAAGACACTGCACTTTCAGAGCCACTAAAAGTCATTTCGGCTACGCCTGAGTTCTACACACCCAATTTCTATGAGATTGGCTACATTAGAAGCGTAACGGAATTACGAATCCACAGGCGAAAAAATCGAGTCAAACGGATGCATAACGAAGGAGATACGGACGTTTTAAGCTACGAACGAAATCAGAGGAGACCGTATACGGCCTCAGGCACCGTATACGGCCCTTGTAAGACCATATACGGCCTACTACACACCGTATACGGCCCTTACAAGGCCGTATACGGCCCCCTACCCCATATCATGCTTCGTTTGCTTGTACGTGCTGCTTCGTGAGTTGTACGCGCGATTTGATGCTTTGCCTATAAATAGTGGACTCCCCTCACACTTCAAACACACCCATTTCTCTCATTTCATTTCTTCCTTACACTTTCTCTCTCACACACATCACTCTCTCTCTAGTTTCTCTCTCTAGAGACTTTCTCTCTCTAGAATTGGGCTAGTTAGAGAGCTAGTTAGGTAGAGGTAGCTTTTAGCTTTTGTACGGAGTCACTCCAAGACATTGTATTCGTGAAGATCTGTCTATAATAAATTCGTTTCAGGTTCTATTTATATATCTCTTACTTTCCAGTTTTAAACATGTGTTGCTTTGTTTATGCTTGTTTAGGATTGTATGCTAGATATATAAAGTTAGGCTAGACATTTCTTTGTGTTTACTTTGATGTAGTTATGTTAGAATAGTCAATATGTTTATGCCATGCTGTTACTCTGCCCGTGTTACTTTAAACTGTGTATGAACTCATAAACTGAATCTCGAATATTTATCTATCCAACCTATGCTGTGGTTAGAAGCTTCCTGCTAGAACTTGGCCAATTACTAGTGGTACGTTCTCTACCTATTCTATACTTGATGATCAATGAACTTGGTATGGCTGTGTTCTCTAGGTTGAAACAAATCATAAGAGACACGGAGCGTAGGATTAGAGATAGGTTAGATTCATGTTTATCTGTTATATATCTTTGAGAGAACTTTCGGGATATCTATGATCTGATTATTAGTTAGCTGCTATGCTTAGGATTATGGTGCTCTGTTATGTGTCACCCTATTGCATGTTCTTGTTTGATTGTTGCCTTAGGAATAATGCATGCTAGAGTTATCCTCCTGGTTCATATCAGTAACTGTATAATTAGGTTTTCAGACACAGAATATTGCTTTACACGGTAGATTAACATGCATGGAATAGTTGTGATGATTTATATCTGTAATGCTGAACAATTTAACTGATCGTTAGCCCGATTATCCCAACTTGGTCCGCGGGATTATCCCCGTTCGTGTTCTTGTTCAATCAACAATTCACGCTACGATACAGATGTCTCTGATGACTGTGACTGGGGACCAGGATTCGAGGATAGTCGTCGGTTAAATTGGTCTGTATATTTGGGAGAACTTCCGGTGTATTTGACTTCTATAACTGCTATCCACATGACATGTTATTTATCTGATTGCGGACAACTCTACGTTAGATATTTAATAGGCTCGTAGTTGTAGCTCACTAGGATATAGGAAATCTGCGAGAGTAATGTGGAACCCTAATTAATGTAACGGAAAAACCGTAAAACGCCCTATTACTCGGTATAGTGCTGGAAACACCAATTGGTGGAGTACAAACGTATGGAAGCCGCGGAACGGTCGTAGGTACAATACTTTGCATTAATTATGTTTCTATCCTCTCCGGATTAGTCATCACACCTAGTAGCCTTACCCTTGACTATTCATCAATAACATATAACGAAGTCATAGTAAACACTCGCTTATCCTCTGTTGACCGAGTCTCCGTACAAACCTCTTTTGTTTTATTTTCTTTATTTAAATTAGTATTTAGTTATAAAAACCAAACCTATCCAAAAGCTTTTAAAAACCCTAGCTAGATTCCCAAAGATAATAAAACTTCCTAGACTCCCATGCCCGTTGTAGTTTGAAGAACGACACCCGAGTCATACATACCACTTACTGCCCTTTTGAGGTCTGTCAGTAGTATACAGCTTAGGATTCCCCTGCTCTATAAATAAAAACCCTGTCCGCGCGTCCTGTTTGGTTGGTTCAACTACCGGATTAAAACCCGTCCGACATCCGGGAGGCACGACAGTGTCACATTCTCCCCTTGTTAGGAGAATTTCGTCCCGAAATTTGTTCGTAGTAATTATCTGTATATCGAAATAATGGTCTATGCATTTCTTAAGAAAGTGTGGAAGTGACACAACACTTATCTAGTGTTGTCTTCCTCCCCTTGTTGGACTAGGGCCCTACCGGCGACTAAAAGAATTTGAAAGGTAAGTTTCGAGGTGTGTTGACCATTATGCCTGCATGACAACGCCAGTCGGTCACTAGAGGGTAGCTACAATGTGTACTAGTAGCCTAAAGTAACTATGTAAGTTCTATTGTATTCGTAAAGTTTGTGATAGTCGGTAGGGTTGCAGAGTAAACTAAACTATATCAGTATCGTGTAGTAACTAAGTTGTCGTTTTCCTAATTCTATCAAGTACTTAGAATCTAAGGAAAATATAGAAATTATTAAGCAGCAAGTAAGATCTACCAAAGTAAATAGTATAAAGGCAGTCGGGTTATCTGTAAATGATCATACCAGTGTTGAGTAAGCCAATAAGTCTCGGGTCCTGGTGGTTACCTTCAGTGTTAAGCACATAAAACCTGCCCTTAGCGGTGTTGATGTTTTTATCCTTCAGCTTTAAGCAATCCTTTCTAAAGTGTCCAGTACCATTGCATTCATAGCAGGTATTGGGCGTTGTGGTGTTAGTACCAGTCATGACTGCCTTGCAGTCTTTGGCCACATGCCCGAATTGCTTGCATTTGGTGCAAGGACACGAACCATCATGGTGAAGGCTGCATTTAGAGCAATAGGGCTTGCTTCCTTTATACCCTATCTTGTCATCAGAGTCAGAGGCGTTAGTCTTAGCAGTTGCAGGCTTTTTGTTGGCTTGGCTTTGGTTGCCAGGGTTTCCACCAGCTTTCCTTTTGTTATCTCCAGAGCTGTTACCAGCGTTTTTGTCAACAACGGTTCCTTGGCGAACCATTTGTGCCATTAACTTGTGTGCCATACGCACAGTGCCATGAAAGGTAGGAGAGTTCGATGAAGTAATCATCCCCTGAATTTGTAGGGGAAGTCCCCAGAGATAGCGCTCAATACGCTTGGATTCCTGATCAACCATAGATGGGCAAAGGTGTGCCAACTGATTGAATCGAGAGGTGTAGCCGGCAATGTCATTCCCTTGAGTGGTGAGATTCCAGAATTCTGCCTCGAGCTGTTGGATTTCATCCCTAGGACAATACTCGTCTTTGAGCATTTTCTTCAATTCGTCCCAAGGGGTTTTGAAAGCGACATCTATGCTGATAGAGTCAGCATAAGTGTTCCACCATGTCAGAGCATCATCCATAAAAGTATAGGTGGAGAACTTGACCTTACAGTCCTCAGAGCAGTTGCAGATGCGAAAGACTGACTCTGTCTTTTCTAGCCAGCGCAACAACCCAATAGCACCTTCAGTGCCGTTGAAGTTCAGAGGCTTGCAGCTAAGGAAGTCTTTGTAGGTGCAAGGTTTTACCACAGTGGTACTTGGTGGTGTTTCAGCACTTTCGGATCGTCGTCGCTCAGCAATTAGTGCGTCAGCAACCAGTTGATCAACCTGAGCTTGAGTGTACTTTTGGCGTCGTGGAGGCATGTTCCTTCAATGAAGATAAGGGACATGTCAGAGTTTCGTATAAGAATATGATCATCGTAGTTGTATATGTAACGGTAATATATCACAACACAAGTGACAATCAATAGTGTAGAATAATAGTGTAAACATTTAACTTGCGAGTTCAAATGATCACCAGAGTTAGAGTTTGCAAAAAGTTTCGGGAATATCACATCCGGACAGATATCAGGAGTCATACAGAATGCGATAGGGAGGTAAGAAAGAATTTTTGTCCTTAGAAGTAAGCCGATTCCGATTGTTAATCGGTCCAAACCTTATAGAATGTCGAAGTTCTTAACTCTACCAGGGTAAGCCTATTTCGAAGAGATGACCCTCGAAGCCAGGGCACATCCCGGTGCTATTTTCCTGACTCGATCAACTTACCGTTGGCGAGTTCTAAGGAGTATCCGAACAATGAGTGTGTTACCAAGTATCTGAGAATATTAATAAGCCTACTATATAATAGCCTAATTATATATGTATAAACCATATATACATACATATCCACCTAGTTGTGTCTAGCACAAACAAATATGAGTCACGGTTCTCTCGTGATCAGAGTCAACTAATGCATCCCTGTTCGATATAACCCATTTCAGATTTCACATCATCTTCATTTAATTGTACATAGTTGATCAGGCTATGTTAAATTAAACTTGTATGATGTAATCCCTAAACCAGTTATACCTAATAAGGAATACTGCCTAACGGTCATAGTCTAGGCCCACTAAATGCAACCTAGTTCGCTATAACCTTAGGCTCTGATACCAATCTGTCACACCCCCTATTTCGTGATTGACGGAAGCGACTGTTTTGGGGCGTGACTTATTCAGTAATCGAGCATAAAGATTAATAGCAAACGACTTTAAATGAGACGTTTTAGAAAATACATTACATTACCAAAAGTAGTACACGGTTTTAAGTCATAAGTATACATCATTAGCGAGTTCGCAAAATGATTCTGAAGATTTTAAATACATAATCAAAGTACAAAAGATAATGCAAATAAAATATTCATAAGTATATATGCATGCGACTCGTACTAGCTTAGCATATCTTGTGGGTCATCCTACTGTTGATGCGTACCTGAGAATGCATCACTAAAAGCGTCAACCAAAGGGTTGGTGAATCTCACAGGTTTGTAGTAAATAGTAATAGCAATTTATACACAAAGTAGTAAATAAGTTATCGTACAAATACAATCAGTCAGTAGTAATAGTATCACCATGTACCAGTCATTAAGTAAGAAATTTACAAATGCAGTAGGTCGGTAAGTAAGGATTTCACAAGTATAAAAGGGTCGGTGTATTCTGCCATGAGCCATCATAGTCGAAGCTTAACAAGTCTGTAATTTGCCCCCGTGAGTGCTAATCCAAAAACACTCATACGAAACGAGTAGAAAATGTCCGTTTATACGAGTACGGTTCATGGTGACTCTACCACCCCGGACGGGGATTGTCAGTCCCATATGGATCCATATACTAAAACTCGCGCTTATCCCATAACTAACAACTATGATTCAGAGGACTTCATTTGGATTAATCGTAAGTCATGCATTTCAGTAAGTCTGTAAGTCTGTAGGTCTGTAAGTTGGTATAGTTTGCAAAATGGTAAATTTGTAAGTCGGTCATGCAGTAAGTATATAAGTTGGTAAAACAGTAAGTTTGTAGAGTAGCAAGTCAGTAAAGTCTGTAAAGTAGTATTCCAGTAAAACAGTAAGTAGATAAGTCGGTTAACAGTAAACTTGCACATGTATTTATAGTAAACAAGTAATGCATCTCCCCCAAAGTAAAGACAGTAAAAAGGGGCCGTGAGACTCACTTTTGGGTGCTAGCGTTTCTAAACGCACGTATTATCCAACAGTACCCTCCTACTGTCCTAAACACGCGAGGTTAAATGTATAAGTAAGTGATTAACAAATCTTTCTAAGTTCGTTGTTCAGTTAATTAGTATTTCCCAAGTCGTATCATTTGTTGCGTGTAAGTATATATATATTCGTATATATTAAAATTTTTCGTTGTCGTATACATAAAATAATGCCCAATAATCGTTATCATTTCAAAAGTTGTCGTTGTACTTATATATATAAAAAATAATAGTCGATGTTTATATATATATATATATATATATATATATATATATATATTCGTACTTAAGCTAATGTTTGTACCAAACATTTCGCTCCTTCCAAATATACTCCGTTTATATATTAATAAATTGTTATCGTTTCCAAAACATTGTAGTGTCCCTTTGGTTATACATATGTATATTTACATATACATATATACTTATATATATATATATATATATATATATATATATATATATATATATATATATATATATATATATATACTTCGTTCCTCTATCTTTTACGTTAACACTAAAATGTTATGTTAAGTTTGAACAAAATTAGCTTCACACCATATTACACTATGTGAAGCTTTTCATTGTTTTATGTTAACATAAAATTAGATGTGAAATTTAAGAAAGAAAATAGCTTAACATGGTATTCTACCATGTGAAGCTTTTCATTATTTCATGTTAACACAATATTTCATGTTAACTTTTTGACATAAATAGCTTCACATGGTTTAATACCATGTGAAGCTTTTCACCTCTATTATGTTAGCATCAAAATCTATGTTAAGTGTCGTGCCTCTATTGGTCAGACGGATTTGATTCCGGTCGTTGATCCAACAGCAATAGACGCGGCGAACAGTGAGTTTTAAATTTGTAGAGCAGGGGAATCCTAAGCTGTATACTACTGACAGACCTAAAAGGGCAGCAAGTGGTATGTATGACTCAGGTGTCGTTCTTCAAACTACAACGGGCATGGGAGTCTAGGAAGTTTTATTATCTTTGGAGATTCAGCTAGGGTTTTTACAAGCTTTTGGATGGGTTTGGTTTTTTATAACTAAATACTAATTAAATAAAGAAAACAGAACTAAAGAGGTTTGTACGGAGACTCGGCCAACAGAGGATAAGCGAGTGTTTACTATGATTTCGTTAAATGTTATTTGATGAATAGTCAAGGGTAAGGCTACTAGATGTGATGACTAATCCGGAGAGGATAGAAACATAATTAATGCAAAGTATTGTACCTACGACCGTTCCGCGGCTTCCATACGTTTGTACTCCACCAATGGGTGTTTCCAGCACTATACCGAGTAGCAGGGCGTTTTACGGTTTTTGGATAACCTCTGAGTGTAGAGGGAACTAACAAATGAGAGATAGGTTGTTTGGATAACCGCTGAGTGAAAGATTTTGAATGAATGGTTTGATCAGTGGCTCCTGATGTGGCGAGAACATCTTCCTTGGGCTTCGAGTGTGAGAAGAGCCGTTGAGGTTGCTTCCTAGATTTGGAAGAGTCTTGCATATCCTTAACAACTTTAGAGATGGATTCGAGTTGAGCTTTTAAAGTGTCGAACGCTTGAGCAGAAGTGTCTTTGTCTTCCGAGGTTGATTCATCAAACTCCAAGTCATGTTGGTGCATCGTTATCGTCTCAATCAACTTCCAGGCTTCTTCTGAAGTATGTAGCATGAAATTTCCGGATGAAGCAGCATCGAGGGTTTGTTGGTGATGAGGGTTCAGACTGTTGTAGAATGTGCAGACCAGATTCGTTTCAGCCAACTGATGATTCGGACATCTTCCAAGTAGATTCTTAAAGCGTTCCCAAGCTGAGCTTAATGATTCAGTAGTTCCTTGACGAAAGTTAATGATTTCATTTTTGAGCTTGGTTTGTAAGGACGGAGGGAAAAACTTAGCCAAGAACTTAGTAGCCATCTCCTCCCATGTATGAATCGAATTGGGTTCGAGTTCATAAAACCATGTCTGAGCTCGGAAAGCTAAAGAAAAAGGAAACAGGTGAAGTCGGGTGACTTTGACACTGGATCCGGTTTGTTCGAAAGAGTCGGAAAGGTTGATGAATTTGTTAAGATGGGCGTTTGGATTTTCAACCGAAAGACCATGAAACTGACACTGAGATTTAAGTAATTTAATGAAGTGTGGCTTGATTTCAATGGTTTCGTCGGTTGGTGATACGATTGGTCCTCCTCGTCCCTCTAGCAGTGGTTGGGTTGATGAGGCGAGAGTGATACGATTCGCCATAACTTGTTTTAAGAAGAAAATATGGTTTTGGAAAGGATAGGTTTAACTAATGACGGGAAATTAAAAACTAACTAACCTAGGGATAAAACTGTAACTTCCGGATGATATTGATCTTCCGTAAGGATCGCTAAATAACTAAGATAACAAAATTCCTAAAATCGGTCGTTGTAGTCCCCGGCAGCGGCGCCAAAAACTTGTCGTGCCTCTATTGGTCGGACGGATTTGATTCCGGTCGTTGATCCAACAGCAATAGACGCGGCGAACAGTGAGTTTTAAATTTGTAGAGCAGGGGAATCCTAAGCTGTATACTACTGACAGACCTAAAAGGGCAGCAAGTGGTATGTATGACTCAGGTGTCGTTCTTCAAACTACAACGGGCATGGGAGTCTAGGAAGTTTTATTATCTTTGGAGATTCAGTTAGGGTTTTTACAAGCTTTTGGATGGGTTTGGTTTTTTATAACTAAATACTAATTAAATAAAGAAAACAGAACTAAAGAGGTTTGTACGGAGACTCGGCCAACAGAGGATAAGCGAGTGTTTACTATGATTTCGTTAAATGTTATTTGATGAATAGTCAAGGGTAAGGCTACTAGATGTGATGACTAATCCGGAGAGGATAGAAACATAATTAATGCAAAGTATTGTACCTACGACCGTTCCGCGGCTTCCATACATTTGTACTCCACCAATGGGTGTTTCCAGCACTATACCGAGTAGCAGGGCGTTTTACGGTTTTTCCGTTACATTAATTAGGGTTCCACATTACTCCCGCAGATTTCCTATATCCTAATGAGCTACAACTACGATCCTATTAAATATCTAACGTAGAGTTGTCCGCAATCAGATAAATAACATGTCACGTGGATAGCAGTTATAGAAGTCAAATATACCGGAAGTTCTCCCAAATGTACAGACCAATTTAACCGACGACTATCCTCGAATCCTGGTCCCCAGTCACAGTCATCAGAGACGTCTGTATCGTAGCGTGATTTGTTGATTGAACAAGAACACGAACGGGGATAATCCCACGGACCAAGTTGGGATAATCGGACTAACGATCAGTTAAATTGTTCAGCATTACAGATATAAATCATCACAACTATTCCATGCATGTTAATCTACTGTGTAAACAAATATTCTGTGTCTGAAAACCTAATTATACAGTTACTGATATGAACCAGGGGGATAACTCTAGCATACAACATTCCTAAGGCAACAATCAAACAAGAACATGCGATAGGGTGACACATAACAGAACACCGTAATCCTAGCATAGCAGATAACCAATAATCAGGTCATAGATATCCCGAAAGTTCTCTCAAAGATATATAACAGATAAACATGAATCTAACCTATCTCTAATCCTACGCTCCGTGTCTCTTATGATTTGTTTCAACCTAGAGAACACAGCCATACCAAGTTCATTGATCATCAAGTATAGAATAGGTAGAGAACGTACCACTAGTAATTGGCCAAGTTCTAGCAGGAAGCTTCTAACCACAGCATAGGTTGGATAGATAAACATTCGAGATTCAGTTTACGAGTTCATACACAGTTTAAAGTAGCACGGGTAGAGTAACAGCATGGCATAAACATATTGACTATTCTAACATAACTACATCATAGTAAACACAAAGAAATGTCTAGCCTAACATCATATATCTAGCATACAATCATAAACAAGCATAAACAAAGCAACACATGTTTAAAACTGGAAAGTAAGAGATATATAAATAGAACCTGATACGAATTTATTACAGACAAATCTTCGCAAATACAATGTCTTGGAGTGACTCCGTACAAAAGCTAAAAGCTACCTCTACCTAACTATCTCTCTAACTAGCTCAATTCTAGAGAGAGAAAATCCTCTAGAGAGAGAAACTAGAGAGATAGTGATGTGTGTGAGGGAGAAAGTGTAAGGAAGAAATGAAATGAGAAAAGTGGTATGAATGAGGTGTTGGGGATGTCCACTATTTATAGGCAAACCACCAAATCGCACGTACAACTCACGAAGCAGCACGTACAAGCAAACGGAGCACGATATGGGGTAGGGGGCCATATACGGCCTTGCAGGGGCCGTATTCGGTGTAGTATAGGCCGTATACGGTCTTATATGGGCCGTATACGGTGCCTGAGGCCGTATACGGTCTCCGTCTGATTTCGTTCGTTGCTTAAAACGTCCGTATCTCCTTCGTTATGCGTCCGTTTGACTTGATTCTTTCGCCTGTGGTTTCGTAATTCCGTTACGCTTCTAATGATGCCAATCTCACAGAAATTGGATGTGTAGAGCTTAGGCGTAGCCGAAATGACTTTTAATTGTTCTGAAAGCGTAGTGGTTTCTCCGTCCTTTGGCCGTTTCACTTGATTCCAGATTTTTTCATCTCGATTTTACCTGTACAACAGATTAGAAGTTAGGAGGTGTGCCTTGACAGGAAAATGAGGTCGGAGGAATCGGCCTGTATTAAAATGCTGTGTTTTGTGCATTTTTAGAGTGTTTTCAGTGATTTTTATCACAACGTCTACTTTTGAACCACTTTAGTGTATTTTAGTAAATAATCAATGTTTTGGAATGTTTTCACTAAAGAAAGGTTCAAAATGTGAGGAATAAAGCTTCTAAAAACATTACTTTTTACGTCACATCATTAAGCTTTAACAAAAATGGCTTAACACAATATTACTCTATGTGAAGCTTAACCAAAAATGACTTAACACAATAATATACCATGTGAAGCTTAACCAAAAATGACTTAACACAAGGCTACACCATGTGAAGCTATTTTGAAATAAAGTTAACATAAAACTAGTGTGTGAAACTTTTAATCAAATTAGATTCACATAGCTTCTATGAATGTGAAGCTATTTTGGTTTTCAATTTTGTTTACAGAACCTATGTTCGTCTCTGTATATGCCTATATCAACATAGTTTTTGTTTTTAAATTCGTTTCTATAGCTCAATCAATCACCAACATGATGCATTCACGTAATATCACAAGTTTTTACCATTTGATTTCCCTTATCTATTATAAGTGTACACATATTGAATTTTTAGGTTCATTATAATCTTCATCACCAACACTTAAATTATTCATAGTTTTTGTTTAATCTTTTACAATTATGAAATTATGTATACAATATAGCAATAATTTATAAAAGAAATTTGAAGGAGATATTTCCTTACAGTGATTTTAAAAATGATGATGATGGTTCTGCGATGATGATGATGAACAAGTGAAGATGATGATGGTGAAGATCGATGATGAGGATGATGATGGTTTAATTGTTGTTGTTACTGTTTGATGTTGTTGTTGTTGGTTGAGAGTGAGACCGAGAGAAGAGATCAGAGAAAGAGATAGATAGATCTAATATGTTTGTGAATTATTGGAGTCGGTTATATCCGGCTCCAATAATTGAGGTTGGGTGGGTATTTTATACCCGTGTTCTTGTACCCGATCGTTAAGTAGTAAAATCTTTTTTTAAATGACAAATTTCTAACTATGAAATCGTATACGTTTTTAATCGAAGTATTTTATAAAAATACTTTTAGTGAGATATAAAATTATATCTTTGTTTCACTTTGGTTTGACGGATAGTTTTCAGTGTACAAAATATGTTTAAATTTGACATCAAGTAAATAATTATTATTCTCGTTAATAATGCATTATTTAAAAATATTTTTCACCGACGTCCGTATTTAAGATTACCTTTTCTTTCAGATTTGTTTGTACGTGATTATTAAATAATCATTGTGTTACATATATATAAATACATATATAATATCTGAATACTTTCGTATTAATAAGTTTAAATTACGAATGATTAAAGTTTAAATTGGCCGCTAATTTTGGCCCTTTTAGACCGGGTGTCACAGCCCAGCCTTAGGGGTGTTCAAAATAGTCCGAAACTGGAAAACCGAATCGAAAACTGGTTGATTCGAACCGATTTTTGGTTAACCGAACCGATATTTTCCCGTTTTTCTGTTTCAGTTAACCGAACCGGAAATTTTTCGGTTTTTCGGTTTCGGTTTATAACTTTGAGATCGAAGTGATAAACGGTTAACCGAAAAAAACGAAAAGTTTATATATACCTTATAATATATGTATATATATTGTAAATATTAAATTTATATATTGATATTTATACTTATATTTTGATAAAATCATTTATATTTCTTTTCACTCATTTTAATGTAATTTACTAACTTAATTTTAGTTTAATTTGGTAATTATATTCGAACGATTTATGTACGTATAACATAAATATACAATTATAAATAGTAATATTGATATCGTTTGAAACTTTTATTGTCAAAATATTTTAAAAATAGTGAACACTTAATAATTAATGTATATTTGTATGTTATTAATCACTTTTTAAATAAGTTCTTAGTAATAAACGGTTAATTTGGTTAACCGATTAACCGAACCGAAAATTCGGTTAACCGATTACCGGTTAACCGAATTTTTCGATTTTGGTTTAGGTTAAAAAATATGTTGAACCGGAACTCCGGTTAACCGGTCTCCGGTTAACCGAGTCTCCGGTTAACCGTCCATGAACACCCCTACCCAACCTCCCCTAATCATGTAATCAGCCCAACAAGCCCAACTACATATTACATCTTTAGCCCATAAACCACAATTCAAATGTTTTGTTACATTAGGCCCTCACAATTTGCCTTTGCATACAAACAAGAAACCTTAGAGCACGAGGAGTGCCCCGTTCTCCCTCGCCGTTCAAGCAACGAAAACGTCGGCGGTCGGCGTTCGGCATAGCCCACCGTCGTTCGCCGCCGCCGTTCTCCCTCGCCGTTTGAAACATAACGTTGCTCGGTGCAACGTTTTTTTTTTTTTTTTTTTTGTTTTTTAATGTTTCTAACGGTTAGTTTTAAAAAAAATTATGAAAAAACTTTAAAAACCTGTTTATGGCCGTTTTTTTGACTCATTTTTTTTTTTTCAAAAATCAATACTTTTACACTATAAATATACACTCAATTCCTCTCATTTTTTCACACCTCAAATCTCTTCTACTTCATCTTATTTCTATAATTCTTCAAAACTAAACTTATGAAAATGTCCCAAAACCCAAACGACCCATTCAACCTGCAATCGCAATGGAATCCATTTCCACCAAACTACAACCCACAAACACCACAATCATCTTCATATAACTCGTATCCACCACATGTTTCAAATTCTCAAATGCCGGGTTATGGTCAAACTTACAACCCGCAAACACAAGTTCCATCCACCCAATTCCCGCAAATGACACCCGAGAGTTACCACGAATTTATGTTATGGAAGCAAAGTCAAGCACAAACACCATTGGAGCATTCGGTTGAGGCCGAAACACCGAAGTCGTCTCGGCCCAAAAAATCAAAATCCAAAGTAGTCGACTCGCCGAAAAAAAAGAAAGTAATTACCGTCCGCAATTATTGGACGTCCAAAGAAGAGTTATTTTTAGCTCAATGTTAGATTTGTATTTCCGAAGATCAAAACCAAGGCATCGATCTAAAAGGATAGTCATTTTGGTACTTGGTGATGGACGAGTACAACAAGCGTGCAGATATTGAAAAAGTCGTCCAACGGGGAAAAGACTCATTGTCGTCTAAGTGGACATTTTTGAACAATCGTTGTCAAAAGTATCAAGGAATCTTTGCTAGGTTGGGAAGAGAAAGACATAGTGGTGAAAAAGATGAAGATTTTAGGTTGCGGTGTTTGGAGACGTTCCGGTTTGAGTCGAAATCAGCTTTTCACCACGAACTCGCTTGGAATTTTTTGAAAGATAAACAAAAATGGTTGGTGCCCGAAGCGGTTGTAGTCGGCCGTAGGAACAAGCGGAGGGAGACGGTTGACTTGGAAGATATAGCTTTGGATTTGGAGAATGGCGTGGAGAATGAAATGGAGAATGAAGAAAACCCGAACGCCGCCCTTTTTGGTGATGATGTACACCCGCGGCCACCCGAAAAATCAAGGCGGGCTAAAAGTGCCAAAACATCTTCCGACGCTTCTACTAAAAGTAGCACGCCTTCTTTTGATGAGTCGATCACAACAAACTTTCAACAATTGACTCAATCCAAAGCTAGTGTTTATCGTACCCGAGACATCACCGAAGCAATGCGGGTTTTGAAGATGACAACGGATAGCTTATCGGAAGATGACGCGTGGTTTCTTAACATGGAAAAGAAGAAGATTCGCGAAAAGTTCGGGTGGAGGCGACTGGGTTCGGTTGGTGGATCGGAAACGGATGACGAATAAGCTTTAGTTTAAATTATTGTATTGTTTTTAAATTATCGTATTTTAATTATGTATTTTTAGGAACTTTAATTATTGTATAAAAGTACTTTTTAATTTAATGTTATTTGGTTTTATTTAGTATTATTTGTATGTATTTAATTTGTTTTTACAAAAATAAAAATAAAAAAAATAATCACAGGAACACGGAAACCCAAGATTAACCGTTACCCCACTTTCTGCTTCAGTGTTCAAGTTGAACTGAACACTGAATCACCATCAAGCGCTCCGTGTGCTCTTATACCTACGACCCTATCAGCTCGAATATGCTTCTTTTAATTATTGCTATTTTCAAGTAAGAATCGTTTTTCTTTTACATTTTCATTTTAGGGGTCTCTTTTTATTTCTGTATCTTTTCGTCTGTTGTGGTATTATTCAATCATTTTCTAATCATTATTGTTATTGATATTGAAAAGTCTAATGGAACATCGGATTGATTTATCATCTAATTTCATAATTTTGCTTATGTTTTCTTTCTTAAACTCTAGATTAAGAAGTTTCTATGTCACATATGTTAACTCTGTAATAACTTTATTAAGAATTAGATATATTTGAAACACCTTTTATGATTTTAATTTCTTAATTGATGTTGATTAGAAGTAAAGTTATTGGTTACATGTATACTTGGGTTATAGTATAACAGATTGATACTTTTGAACAATGAATAGATAGTTTTTGTGATTAAATTTCACAAAACCTTTGTTTCAGTAGAGAGGATAGATCGTAATTATATTAGTTATATTTATCCTTATTATCTTGCAACGAATTACGGCCCCCCTTAACTTAGAATTCTGGATCCGCCCCTGACCACTACATTTTACATAAAATGCAAGTAAGCACGTAATATGTAGCGTTGCGAATTCAAATCGTTAATCAAAGAAATTAAGAAGTTAGATCGTGTGCCACTTCTATCAAAATGCAATTGTCTCTCTAAATCACATCTTATTTCAATGTTGTGAACTTGTGATTATTTAATAGTAGGAAAAGAAAAAGCAAATGGTACAAAAAGACCAAGTCGTGAATTCACACATTCAAGATTGCAACCCCATACGGCACGGGTCCCATTTTTACCGATTCAAAGGAATCCGACATATTTGACTCTTAAATGTTTAATTAATTATTACGTTTAATTTCATGCAGCCCTACTTTTAATCCAGATATAATAATAAACAGTCATTATCTTTCTTATCTTATACTCCGTTTAATACGAACAAAAGTCAATTGTTGAGGAATTTAATTAATTTGATTAGTAATGACATGTTATTGATTATAACTAAATGGTTTTTATTAACGGTTAAGTGCGTCAAAATACAATAGTCTGATATTTGTAGTGTGTACCCAACTACTCGGACGTACATTGTGTGTAAGTAACGTGTAACTTGTTATGTAATTTTTGATAATTTTGCAGTGTGTCATCTATATAAAGTGTCACGTGACATCTTTACAAGTTGACGCAATGATATGTTACTAAAATACATACAATGACAATAAATAACAAGTTTTTTTTTACATACAATGTACACCTGACTAAGTGAGTACACATTACGAATGTAAAACTTAGTTAATTACATTTTTTATTATCTTATCTTACACCCTTATAAAAGGTTTAGCCCTTTTCTTTAGTAGCTTAAACTTTTAAAGAACGGAAGTTACATTAATACCCTTATATTCAACAAAATAGACTACATACCCTTAGCTAATTTTAGAATCAATTTACAATATTAATAAAATTTTTCCATAACTAAACAAATGTACATTTGGAAATAACCCAAACCCTTAAATAAAATTAAGTGTGAATAAGAGAATGATATTTAATGGAATAATTGTCCCGTTACTTTGCGCGGGTATATGCTAGTATACTTAACCATTTTCTTAAATGTAATACTTAAGTAACATGATTTTAAGTAATTAGTAATTGAACCTAAAAGCCTCGTGAACGAGTCAACAGATCCAATGCCACCTAGCAACTTGAACAATCAACATATTGACTTTTCTAACTAGGTCGTCATGTATAATATACTAGTAAGGATTATAAGCCGTGCGACGCACGGCCCAGACTTATAACGGTCAATATTAATCTTTGCGATATTATTGTTTTTAAAGATGATCGCTGATTAAAACCAATAAAGTCCCTTTTTATTTCTTAACCGTCACTATTGCCAAAAACTAACACGAAGATTAGTGTCTTACATCTTGAATCGTAGATCATGTGGAGAGAAAATTAGTCGTAAGATCTAATAAAATATTTGGAATGCATGGAAACTAAATGGTAAGTGAAATTTCATGCTCTTAACAATATAAGATGACTGATTGAACTAATAATTATGCTTTCGTAATAGTTTTTCTATTTATCGAACTCAAAACTACTACACTTAAATTATATGTGAATTTTCTTGATTGACCTACACAATTCAATATGTACGTAGAACCACTTCAAAAATGTAATATGAAAATGAAAATTTATGGAAAAATGAATCTTACAGTGATTATGTAATACGAAAAAATAACTCCATGATAAAGTTTCAATTTTCACAAAGTTATTCATAATAAGGTATTGTCTCCGATTCGAAATTTTTATATATATAACTTTATGTGTAAAAATGAATTTTTAAAACCTTACATTTAAATGTTATAAGAGCCTTTAAATTTTTTTGAAAATTTAGAGATAAAATATAGATTAAGATAGTGAAACTGTTTGATAAAAAAGTTAAATTTGATCAAATAATACTATAAAATAAGTTGTATATGCGTTTGTGTAGAAAAAGTAGACAAGACCGTGACTAAATTTGAAATAGGTTACATTAGAAGTAGTATGACTTTTTTTACATGCATGTATGATGTGTAATTTGAAATGTACACTTATTTTGGGACAAATCAAAATCGAAAGATGGACATTTAACATGAGACGCCTAAAGTAGAAAACAATTAACTTACATTGTTTTTAAAATACAAAATTTTGACAACACGTGGCATTCTTTTAGAAGCCTACGTGTCTAAAATTTAGGCGTGGTGCCTCTTTTTATATAATATAGCCCAAAGTAGAAAACAATTAACTTACATTGTTTTTAAAATACAAAATTTTGACGACACGTGGCATTCTTTTAGAAGCCTACGTGTCAAAAATTTAGGCATAGTGCCTCTTTTTATATAATATAGCCCAAAGTAGAAAACAATTAACTTACATTGTTTTTAAAATACAAAATTTTGACGACACGTGGCATTCTTTTAGAAGCCTACGTGTCAAAAATTTAGGCATAGTGTCTCATATATATATATATATATATATATATATATATATATGAAAAATGCTAAACATAGTCTTTATGGCTATGTTTAAAGATTCAGACACTCATAAATTATTTTTACTGCAATAATAACCACTCACCCATTAATTTAACTTCTTCCGACCAATTTAATGTACAATCACTTTATGCGTTAAATTAATTCTTAAACATAACCTTTAGGACTACATTTAGCAAAATTCAAATAATATATATCTTTTTTTCTTTTGAAAGTGTAAAATTTTCATACACTCTAAATAACTACTCCGTATTATATAAAAAACGTAAAGATTTGAGATCAAAGGGGATGGTGGCTTATAGATGACAGCAAGGCAATCTCAAGCAGTATTTTTTATCTACGGTGAGATTCACTGAATCATAAGACACTGTATCTTAAAAATGATACATGTTAACAATAGTGCATCTTAACAATAGTGCATCACACACATACAAATTTGTCCTAAGATGCACCAGTTTCATCTGTTCCTACTTCCCTCTCTAAAACTCTGCCCCTATGAACTACACCCTAACATAAAACACATACTGTATTGACTTTAAATCTAAAATATTGAATATGCAATTACTATATTACCCTTGATTACTACGTAAAGGAAAATGATTTGTAGGCCTAAATTGGTAAGTCTAAATCTGGACTTACTAATTTGATTGGTTAATGTGAATAATTGATTGATGGAGATTAAGAGAGAAAAAATTCAATCAATCAAAAAGTTAGATCTATTTGTAGATCTGTATAACTAGTCATGTATAACATTATTTCTATGTAAATTGTATATACCACGTACTAAAAATATCAGCTTTCACAAAATTACTGTAGTAAATTACCACGTATAACTTTTCACTTGTAATTTACGCATCACGGATTGTACATAACTTGGATCGGTAGTATAAATGCATAATTTCAACTCTGAGAATTAAAAAAAGGTAGTCAAACCTCAAAAAAGTGGAAAGACGACTTTGATAAATCTCATAATCCTTGTAATCCAATTGCAGGCCCCTCAGAAAATATCAAATTCTAGAGAGAGAAACTGCAAAGAAAAATCAGAGAGATAGAGAGAGAGTATTAACTAAATAAAAAAAAAACAGTCAAACCCTTCAATCTTGTGTTCTTATTCATGTTTTGTTCTTTGTTTCCAAATCCCATAATTCTCAATTCAACTCAATTCCCCCCAATTTGCACACAAAAACCCTAATTTTTCATTTCTGTAGTTACATTATACCATGTTAAACAACCAAACATATATTTAAATTATTTATTAATTTATTTATTATTGTGTAAAAATGGGGGGTGTTTGTAGCGGTGGGACGATGAAGCGGAGCACGGTGGCGGAGTACGGCAGTGATCAGGGTAGTTCAGGGTTTTCAGGGAAATTAAAATCAATGAAAAGTTTTGGGAATCATCAGATGAAGAAAAATGAGTATGATGATGATGGTTTATCATCATCTTATACACATCATGATGATCATGATGATGATGAATTTTATCATAGAAGGATTACATCTTATGATTCTGGTGAATTGTTTTTCTCTATTTCAAGAGAATTGAAACCATCTACTCCTGCTAGGGTTAGCAAGGTATTATTATACATATATAATATATATAATTCTGTACTTAAGGGGTGGAGCTGGAAAATCCGAATGAATGGGGCGAAAAAAATTAGTTTTTTTGGCGAAAATTTTAAAACGTCGGTAATACCTATTTTTTTTTTTTCCTTTTTTACTTAATTTAAAAATTCTTGTGGGTTGGCTGTCTATCCTGGCACCGCCTGTCTCCGCCCCTTTCTATCACACACAAACACACAACTATGAGATTATATTTTGCACATTATATGCATATGTGTATGTGTTGAATTAGGATCAAATAACAACTAAATATTTGGTAAGAACAGTAAAATCTACTAGGACAAAATTGGAATTTGAACATTAAAGTAAAAAAAAAAAAAAAAAATCTCAATTTCTGTATGTATTTATGTCAATTGAAGTGGTGTTACATTTTTTAGATTCACAAATGCATATGTTTTACGACGCGTCTAGTGCATAAATCGAAAATTGCAGTTCGATAGATTTAATGCTTCGCAATTTCATTAAGAACTGTAATAAAAATATAAAATTGTGTGATGATGTGATTTTGTCAACTTACATGATTCAAGCATATGTTCCCAGTTCCCACCAAATCTTTTGTTCTTGTTGGAACCCTGTATGTATGTAAGTGTGAAACTGTAGTCTAGCTTCATAACATGAATTTTGTATATTAGGTTTGCTGCTTAACGATGCAAGTTTTACATAGCTGGATTGTAATTGTGTTACTAAAATGGTTTTTAATTTTGAATTTTGGTAGGTGCCTCATGTAAGTACATTTCTAGGAAAAGCTGGTAATGTAGGTCTTGAAGTTTTAGACACACTGGGTAGCAGTATGACAAATTTAAATGCTCATAGTGGATTTGCATCTAATATGGCTTCAAGAGGAAATAAAGTATCTATTCTGGCGTTTGAAGTAGCTAATACAATTGTTAAAGGGTCTAATCTAATGCAGTCGCTTTCTGAAGAAAGTATTCAGATTCTTAAGAAGGAGATTATGCATTCGGAAGGAGTGCAACTTTTAGTGTCTACTGATACGAAGGAGTTGTTACGTATTGCAGCTTCTGACAAGAGGTAGACTGCCGTTTGTCAGATTTCTTTTTTGGCTTCTTTATCATTCTTTTATATGCGTTGTGTAATATGGTTTGTCATTTTGTAGGGAAGAACTTGATGTCTTCTCAAGAGAGGTTGTCCGGTTTGGAGATATGTGCAAAGATCCACAATGGCATAATTTGGATCGTTTCTTTTCAAGGTAAAACTGTTACCTTATGTTACTGATTGTCAATTTTATGTATTAATTTGATATGAATTAATTTGGAGCGTTTTATAATTTGGAATTTTGTTACCTGTTTACGTATGAATTAGTTTGTTCGGGTTATGGTGTATATTTAACGGATTGAATACGTAAAAGTAATAGAGTTAGGTAAGAAATAATAGATGTCAAGTGGGTTGAAAGTCACCCAAAGTCTATATTTAGTGCAAATCGTATTTTATGGACTAATTAGTTATAAGATGTTACGAAATCTTGGACGAACATGTTTCATGCCTACCTAACCTGATCTTTACCAAAATTATCCCATGTTGACCTAAACCCTTTTTGATTCGTTGACCCACCCATTTTGCTTTCTTTGACATATATGATAGTGGAACTAATTAATGATTGTTGATGGATCAGGTTGGACTTGGATCTGTTAACAAACCACCAGCTTAGAGAAGAGGCGGAAATCACTATGCATGAACTGACCAATCTCGCTCAGTATACATCTGTAAGTTGCATTCTTCTTGTCTTTTATGTCCTCCTTACTTCCATCAGTTTGCTACTTCCATCTTAGGGTATTACAATTATTAATAATATCTGCTGTTTTGATATGGTTATAAACTGAACATCCTCAATGCAGGTGTATAGACTTTCTTTTAAATATAGAATAATTCATGGGAGAAGTGTCTGTTTTTTAGTGGTATGGACGCTTCATAGTAGTCCACTTTTTCGAGCCATTTTTTATAGGGCTCTCGACTAGTTAAAGCTAGTACTCTTTAATAGTAGTGAGCCAACCTGTTACGTGTGACGTTCTTCTCTCATTTTCATTCAGATTGACCATCATCAACAGCTAAGTAGTGAAAAATACCTATCAACAAGAAAACATATTATTTGCTAAAGATGCGCCAAGTATGCTTATGTAGTCAAATCATCGAACTGCAGCTGTCCATGAAAACTACGGATGTCCTTCGCTCCTCTGTTTCTAGCATCCAATTTATGTTTTTAGCTATTTTTTTTATTTCTTTCTCCATTTTCTCCCGAATTATTCTGTTTGTGGTAATTAATGGCCTGCACAAGGTCAAGATCACTTGAACTTAAGGAGTTATGTCGTAATTCGCGAGTGATCCTTTAGTTCTTCGAACGTAAGTGTCTTCCTAGTTTTAATTTTGTGGCACTTATGAAAATCGAATTTCAGGCGTCACCCGTAATACAGAGGGCTTCATTTAATTTGATAATCTCAACAGTTGAAAGTAACACAAGCTTCTTAGTACATAAAGCTTTATCGTGACACATAAAACTCAAGCTTGTTATCAGGAATGTCTGTCATCACATTGTTGAACCCTAGTTTCCATTAAGAACTGAAAAGCACATTTTCACCAACAAGCTATTTCAGTTCTCATCCTATGTTTGGTGGATCTAATTCACTATTTTATGTTTATTTCTCCTCATTAAGTCCATATAGTTGTTATACCTCAAGTAAAAGATGCCAACAACTTTTGTTGTGTTGCAGGAATTATACCATGAGTATCATGCTTTAGATAGATTTGAACAAGATTACCGACGTAAGCTCGAGGAAGTGGAATCTTTGCATCTTCCTCGTAAAGGTTAGATAGTTATAATTATTTTCTAGTAGAAGGGCGCTCGATATATTATATTGGTAAATTAATGTGGTTGATTTCTTTGGTTAACATCTCATCCTTGTTTCCATTGTAGGAGAGAGTCTCACAATCTTACATAGTGATGTAAAGCACCAAAGAAAACTCGTGAGGAACTTGAAAAAGAAATCTCTTTGGTCTAAAAGTCTGGAAGAGGTATTATACCAACTTATATAAAGCACACTTTGAGGGATATGAGTTACATTTGTAGTAGACATGAATTATTTATAGTGATTCTCGCTAATGTGTCTGTTTTTGTGCATTATTTTTGCTAGATTGTGGAGAAGCTTGTCGACGTTGTTACCTATATCCATCAAGCAATAGTGGAGGCTTTTGAAGAAAATGGTATTGAACTCTTGTTATGAATTCAATTTATATATCTATTGTGATGGCCACATATATAGATTTTGGTGGTAAAGTGAGAATACCATATTTATCTCACTAACCCTACAAAAGAAATATTTTTATAATTCCAAAATGATAGTATTTTTTATTTTTTTTCATCATATTGACATATCTTTCTGTTTGTTGCTTTGTTTTAGAGCCAAATTCAATGACGAATGTCAAGGAGGCTCATAAAAAGCCTGAAACGCTAGGTGTTGCAGGTCTTGCTTTACACTATGCCAACTTAGTCACTCAGATGGATAACATCGTAAGATACTCTCCTTTTTATTATTATTTCTTCTGCATGATTATTGCAGTTCAGCTTATCATATAGTGTTTAAACATTCCAGGCATCTCGCCCCATCTCCTTACCTCCTAATATGAGGGACAATTTATACAACGGCTTGCCTGCAAGTGTCAAGGCAGCTTTACGTTCTCGTGTACAAGAACTTGACTCCAAAGAAGTGGTACGCCTTATATACTTTATAATGAGCAAAATATTTCATATTACTCATTCTAACAGAGAAAGTGCCTTGTTGCAGATGACGATGCCTCAAATTAAGGCAGAAATGGAAAAAACCCTCCAGTGGCTCGTTCCAGTAGCTACAGATACTACCAAGTACATTTTACGTTTCAACAAGATACAGTATTTTTTTAGAAAAGAATTTCATTTATCTTTGGTAATAAGTCCTTAATATTTATGCTTACAGAGCTCATCAAGGTTTCGGATGGGTTGGAGAATGGGCAAACACAGGGTAAACAACTTATTCTAAGCTCCATCTATTCTGAGTCTTTTGTCATTTGAAATTAATTCTATTTTTTTTTTTTTCAGTAACGAGTTTGGGAAGAAGACAGCGGGGAGTAACAATATTATTCGTCTCCAGACACTTTATCATGCTGATAAACAGAAGATGGACCGATACATTCTAGATTTAATTATTTTGCTTCACCGTCTAATAAGTCTAGTCAGATTCAGAGACAAAGTTCCAAAATACGTTTCGTCTCAACTATCTCCTCCTGGATTAAAAAAAGCTAATGGTAAACCCCAAAGGGTACAAATCTCTTTAGAAGATAGAAATCTTTTGGAAAAAGTTATGAAACGGAGAATGTTGGTTCCGGGAATAAGCAAAAGTCAAGAGTTTGTTGTTGTCAAGAAGAAAAGAGCTTCTGTTTTTGCATCAAGTCGAAGCATGGGAAGCTCTCCCAGGAGAGAACCAGGATACACAAATGTTGACATGTTAGACGTCTTGGATGGTTTAGATACATCTTTTTAAGCCGTTGGTACATATTCCCAATGTGAGGTTCTCGTGTCGATTCCATGCATAGGAATATCCCCCAGGAGATAACTTTTGGATGGGTTTGGTACTACATTTTGAGCTGTTGGTACACATCCAATGCCATTGTTATACATGTTGCATCAATGCATTTTCGGTGTATGTATGTATATATATATACGTCCCCTTATATAAAGTGTAGTAGATTATAAGAGAAGATTATGTCAAGTATGCCAGAGTGTTTATTCTATTTATCTTGTGCACAAATGATATAATTCGTCTATCCCCTATGTCAGATTGTCAGATGTCTAGTTTTGCTCTGTTAATAATTGATTGATATATTTTCTGGTGGCCAAATTGTATTTTTGTTAAATAATAGTCCAATAGATTCCATATTCTATGGTTACTGTTTCATGTAAAGACGTGATGTTTTTACATGAGGTTTCGGGTCTCAACTTTCACTCCCAACTGTTAGTTTTGTGTCTGTTTGTATTACTGTATCGCCATTTCAGCACTTATCAAACTAATATATAATTGATAGGTGCCATCGGTGATTATGTCATTTCAATTTTAGGGCCTGCATTTACAATAAACAAAAATGAATGGTTCGGCTTTTATGGTGGTTTGGCGACGCATTTCCACTAACACAACAAAGTGACACGCTAGTGCCAACCGTGTTAGTTAATCGACGCACGTCGTTGAGAGTGGTCTTAGGTAAATGTTATGAGTGGTAATAGAAAAGTTTAAAAATAGTCTCCGAAATACTATGACGTGGTTATGTGACTCTCCCGAATAAACTGAACATGAAAACCTTTCGTTTGTTTCACGTAAGTTCTCAATTCATAATAATCTCAAGTAACTTTTCCATCCTTAATAAAATCTATTTCATCTATCTGTTTCATTTTAAGCTGATTATTATGTTAGTCTTAAATTGAGTGTCAATTTCCTTGAGTATATCAACTAATAAATTAAGTTTCTGAAAATAGATAAAAATTTTAAATCAAGCTTCTGAATTGGGAAAAGATAAAAGTTTTAAATTAAGTTTACGAATTGGTAAAAACAAGTACTCCATCAAAGTGACTTGATTACTATTTTGGGTTATCTCATTATAACTGTCCACTTTATTATTTAACCAATAAAAAAAGACTTTAATGAGTAGAAGATATTTGACCGATGAAAAGTTTAATTAGCGAAAAATCCTAAAGTCGTGTGTATGGTAGAAATTAACACTTTGAATGAGTCGGTTAACAAATTTTTGAATGACACTTATTAAAAGTGTTTTTTAAACATCAAAATTTTTTAGAGAAAAAATATATTCTCAAAATTATAAATATAATAAATAATAAATATAAAAAAAAGATTTTATAAAATAATAAAATTTTTATTAGGGATCAGATGGTTTAAGAATGGAGGTGCCTAATTGTCGTAAGGCTTTAGGCAGACACCCCATCTTGCATATTTTTAAATGCAAGTAATGACCACTCATCACTTCCCATTAAAACTTGCCTGAAGGATCATGTTTTTTAACTCTACCCATGTTCTCTTTTTATAACCTCTCCCCAACATCACCCTTTTCTTCCATCTTCGATATGGGACCAAAAATCACCACCTCATAAATCATCTCTTCCCCAACATCACCCTTTTCTTTCTTGCAATCAAACTCTACCAATAAATCATCTCTTCATTTCCTAATCGTCGCGTCTTAATATTAACGTTAGAAGATAGCTTTAGATTGTCTGAATTTGATACCGTTTTAACTTGTGAAATCAAGAAGAGACAAGTTTTAATACCTAATATACTCATGTAAGTTATCCAGGTGACTCGAGTCGACACAGTGTCAAGGTTAACCTCGATTCGAGTAGGAAACTTGAGTTGGGTTAAACCTGAAACATTTGAATTTGATTGAACTTAAGTTTCAATACTCATAATATTAGTATTCAAGAATAGTGTTAATCAACTCTATAAAATCGAGCTCAACTTGACTCGAGTCATTTCATGCTAGACTCGGAAATTTTTAGTAAAGTATACAATATGTTAATGTTTTATACATAAACAATTAAACAATAAAAATGTATAATGGCTCCAGTTTGATGAGGCTCGGGAGCTTTAAAAGCGGAGTTTTTCATTGACTGATTTCAGCTGGAAAATATACCCAAGGAGCTCGACTCGACTTGTACCAAGTTGCTTCAGTAGCTGCTCTTCAGTTAGCTCGACTCAATCACATCAATTCACTGCTTATATAAACGAATAAATATCGAAAGTTGCCTCGATTGAGTTTGAATACTGCTTTCTTTTATTTGTTCGCAAAGATACACAAGATGACAAGAGGCAAAGCTTTGACTAAAATCTGGGCTTCTTACTTGACTTGACCCAGTATTAAAAGACCATACAAAAAGTCCATTACAACAAATATATATGATATATAAATATAATATAATAGCCCATAGCCCAGATATATCACTACTTTAGCTTTATAAATTTACAATCATATATAATTATTTACTAGAGCTTAAACCCGTGTATACACACGGGTGTTGATTCTTTAATTAAAATAGTAGTTGTAATTTTTAATTTAATCAAAATAGAGGGAACTAATTGATTAATCTGATTTTAATTAAATCCAATTTTGATTGATGATGTTTCAAAACTATTCATGTATTATAATTATTATTATTTAAAAAAGTAAGTAAATAAAGGGGCTTAATTGAATTGAATTTAATTTAAATAGTTGATAATGTAAACATTTGATAAATAGAGGGACTTAATTGATCAATGAATTTTTTTAATTTGATGACATCATAATGGTTAATCATATATTATATTTAATAATTTAATAATATAAGATTATTATAAAAATACATCATGTCAAAAGGTTTATCATACATCAAATTAATTAGCCTTGATCTAAAGCTTGATTATCACTTATCAGATCTTATAATTGTCGTTTTAGCCGTTCAAATAATATTACCTTTAAGAAAAATGAATACGTTTCTATCATGAAAATTGTTATATATCCTTATTTTTGTCATTTCAAATCAACATTTGTAGTTTTTCAAAGCTTTGATACATTTTATGAAAATCAAAATGTATAATAAGTTCCAAGTTAATAGCAATAACAAGTGTTGTCCAAAAGGTGCAAATTACATGATAAAGAAGATAAATTTTATTCGTCATACGCTCATTTTGACATTCTTTGATTTTCTTCAATTCATCTAAACAAAAGTTATACACTCATTTTGACATTCTTTGATTTTCTTCAATTCATCTAAACAAAATTTATATGCTCATTTTGACATTCTTTGATTTTCTTCGATTCATCTAAACAAAAGTTATACGCTCATTTTGACATTCTTTGATTTTCTTCAATTCATCTAAACAAAAGTTATATACTCATTTTGACATTCTTTAATCAAGTGATGTATTTTATATATATGTGATTTAATATAATATAGTTTTGATATGATTGTAACAATAGATACATGTTGGGGTGAGATGAAACCAATGGGAGTGTTCTCGGAAAATCTAAAATTAGTTTAAAGATAAATAAAAAGTAATTAGTGACATTTTAAGATTTTATCCTTTCAAAATGATAGAAAAAAAAATCATCATTACTATTATTGGAGGAGATTAAATGGGTAAACAGAATGCTTTTAACCTCTCTTATCTATAATCTATAATCTATAATCTATATCTATAATTACTTATAAATCATGTCCATTGTTGATACTTAAAAGTCTTAAAAATTAATATTTCCAAAATGCCCCTGCTACATTAATAAACAGCTACGACCTTTTATATCAAAAAAAAAACAAAAAAAACAAAAACAAAAACAAAAACAAAATCATATTCAATACAATTAATTACTATACTCTAATTTAGTAAATAGCTATCATAATTAATTACACACAACAGCTAACATTCGTGATTTCAAAAAGAAAATCACAGTTATCACAATTATATTTATGGAAACTATTCACAGTTATCATCTATAATCTATAAATCTATAAATACATATAAAGCATCTTCACATTGTTGAATTTTAATACTTAAATGATAATCAAAATTACTCATATATAATCGGTAAGAACATTCTATATTTATTTGTGACGCATTTGACATGTTATACAACTATTCAAATATGATACTCCGTATTTTATTTAACGAACTTACTATTCTACGCAACAAAAATACAAAAAATAGTTGTTACCGCCGCATTGCGCGGGTAATGTGCTAGTTTTAATTATGGCCCTTCATTAGGGATGGCATCCGCGGGTCGTGGACACGGATATGCCAAACTCGCGAATACCCGCTAGCGGGTTATTTTTACACCCGTACCCGCGACCCACGGATACCCGTAGGTCGCAGGTAACCCGCGGGTTTTAAATAATATAAACATTTTATCAAAATATCAAAAGATTTTATATAATTTTAATATATAAAAATGTTCTAAAACATGTTCAAATCAATAGATCATAATTTTAAACGAATTAAATTGTTAAAATTTAAGACATGCGGACTACTAGTTCAATAACTATCAATTTATTTGATAATTTTTTCTTGATCATTTAATAAGTTTGCTATTCGAAACATGAAAACTATACTTTTTAATCTCTATATGAATAGTTTTATTCTATATTGTTCAAATTAACCGTTATATACACACATATATATGCAATAAATTATACAAATCTACTTGTAGGTATCTATAATGTATTTTGTAGGTTCGCGGGTCGAGTTTATCCGCGGGTATAAGTCCATACCCATCACCCGCCCGCGACCCGCCAACGGGTAGAAGTTCATACCCGTAACTCACCCATGGGTAAAAATTTCACGGGTTTACCCACCCACGATGGACGGGTACCCACGAATCGCAGGTTTTTTCTCGCCCATTACCATCCCTACCCTTCATTGACTTAGTATATAAAATTAAGGCCATTGATTGTTAACAAGAAGAATGTTTACCAATTATTTATTCTTTACATTATCAAGAAGACTTAGGAGTCTTTTGTTTGAGCTTAAAATGTCTTAAAAGTGGTAGTTGTATTATTTGATAAGCTAAATGTCCATTAAGATGTTTTGATATATTTTTCTAATTAAGTCTTAATCTAGCTGAAAAACTACTTATTCAGTAAGCTATTTGCAATTGCTTAAAACTTCTAATTGATAAATAAATCCCATAACGTTCTGTCAATTTTCTCGTATAAATTGATCATCGTATGTTAATTTATGTAAAAAATATTTATTTCCTTTTTTGATTCTTGTATTTTAGTTTATTTATTATTTTATGACAATTTATTTATTGATGTTATTATTGGTTTATAGAAGTCTAGAAAGTTGTGTCAGAACTCGTGTAAGTTTTTCTTCTTCTTAAGTTAAGTCGCTTGGAACTCTATTATATTCATGCCATTTGTATCACGTCAAAAAATAGCGAAACACATGTATTCAGATGTTTGTACTTTTTATTTATCAAACGATCTTAATGATTATGTATTCAGATTTCAGATGACAGGTCTTATCATTCAGAACTGCTTTCAGATTTCAGCTATCAGTAATCAGAATAAACAAAAGACCCCTTAATTACCCCCTATTAATTATTAATTAATTGCAAACAAACAAACCCATTTTGAGGAAATTCAAACGTCAACGACATTCCCACCTAAATCGGTTGCAGAGATTTTTTTTTTTTTCCCCAAATTAATAAATGAATACTACGAAAATATATTAGATACATAATTTAATTAAGGATGAGATTCAGAGGAGAAGATACCATTTGAGGAGAAGGAGAAGAAAAATTTTCAAAGTTTCATTTTTACCCATCCACCTTTTTAATATTGTACACTACTCCCTCCTACTTTCTTTGTGACACCCGCCAAATTAGGACAAGTTTTTAGTACCTAATTCTCTGTAATACATGTAATTAGTCCTTTGATTAGGTTAATTAATGTATTCTTATATATATATATATATATATATATATATATATATATATATATATATATATATATATATATATATATTGTTGAATATATATATATATACGCATACGCGATTTGGCTAAATCGTGTCTTTTCATATCGAATTGATTTCGATACATATTCATACGGACGTTGGTGAACTTTTCAATAAATAACATAAATCTATTTGGGGATTAAATAGTAGTTATTCACATTATATTATTATGTAATTAATAATATACGATATAATGTACGTTTTATTTAAAACGTAACCAACATGAATTAAACGCGCGAGACGCGCCTGGCAAATCAAATAAACTCAAGTTATATTTTTATAACTCAAGACAAAGTATTTTGATGAAATACTTCCACTAAAAATATCGTGTATTTACGATAACAACTATAACGATTATAAATCGTCACGCGACTAAACGATCGAAACATAAACGTATAAACCATTTCCGACACATCAACTAACATTTTTACAAATGTTTTCAAGTAATATTAAGTATTACTTCAAGTTAAAAAAATATCGAAATGCAAATGTATTTTAAAACACGTACGTTTAACATATAACGTATAAATAAACACTTAAATGATCGGGTAAACGAACACCGCACGGAACGCGAACTGGGGAACGAAGATTTGGTGAAGTCCACACATGGTGGACCCCACCAAAATCGGCCAAAGAGCCAAAGCATGGCTTGCCATGCTCTTTGACTTCAACAACAACCCACAATCACCACCTTACTTCTCATTTCAATCAACCAAATTCACACTCTTTTCTCCATCATCTCTCTACATCCATCTCTCTCTAAAAATCTGCACAAAGAACATCACCAACATCCACCTTTAATCACCCAAGAATGCCACCGAAAATCATTTTCATCTAGGGATGCTTCAAGATAAAACGATCACCATTCGGAGCTACACGTTTCTATCTTTTCGGATTTCAAAACTGACACTCGTAAGTTTCCGACACCTCAAAACTACCTCTATTACGTTTATTTACATGTCTAGTTGATGTTCTAGCTAGTTAATGTCCAAATCGAAACTTGAAACTCGTTTTTGGAACTTGATTATAAAAATAGAAAACATCTCAGAAAAACAGCTCCACACCAAAAATCATATAAAATCGTACACACAAAATAAATGTATGAGACCACTTGAGAAATCTTCGTATTTTCGTTTTCTACAACTTTCATATTGGGCTCGTGAACCAGAAATACACCCATTTTTACAGAAAACCCGATCTTTGAGCGAAGGTCTGTTTTGAACCAAAACCTACCACTCTTCATGTTCATTTTTGTTTAAAATAGTAGATGAACTTATAAAAATACCATAAAGTGCAAAAATAAACTAGACACCTAGGAGAATATGTGTGATTTTTGGTTAGGCTTGATTCGGACTAGAAACGGGTGAAATCGCGAGTCGAAACCGAGTGAAAATCTGGAACTATTAAACTTAGGGGCTGTTTTGGTATTTTAGAAAAACCGACACTTCGAGAAACTTATAAAACGCAACCATAGTTCTAAAATGCTTATTTATCATTTATAAGACTTGGGTAAAAACCTCGGGTCAAACCGAGTACGTTTGACCATAAAACGAAACACGTATTGCACTAACAGCGGCTAGTGTCGCTAGAGTGCCAAAAACAGTGCTAGCGACACTAACCTAGTGTCGCTGAGCCAAGTGTCGCCTATATAGCGACACTACTCCAATGTCGCTGAAATACTTAAATCCGATTTATACTAGCGACACTACCCTAGTGACGCCATAATCAAGGAATTGTCTGTGACAACCGTCACCAAACCGTTATCGTAGTTCAAGCCGTAAAAAGTCATTTTTGTGAAAATACTAATTTCAATGATTTCATTATATCAAAGTCTTCGTTTTTGAAAAAACGAATCCAACGCAAAAAGAATCATCACAAACGGACGTATAAGGAAGGAGATACGAAACTAAACGTAAGTATCAATTATTTTTGGACCGTGTGACCCAAGTTTTTGTGTCTTCTTGTTTGGCCCAAAGAAAACCGACCCAAATTCCTCCTTAGAGGATCTGGCCGGCCCAACCCATTCAAACTCAAGTAACCCTAAAACTATAAACAAAAACTTAAACCGAAAAGTTTTAGTTTATCCTGATTTATTTTCGTAGTCGACTTCAGATGCCGTTTTGACCTACTTAGGGTCGTTTTCAGCTTCCCCCAAAACTAAAAAGTTGTAGATCTCGATGTTTTACTTAAACCCGCAAGGTTTCGGCCTCTGAAACGAAGCATATTATTTTATAAAAATTATTTTGTAAACTGCTGCAGTGTATTACGAATTTTCTGAAACTTTTAGTTATTCATATATAAACGTATTTTAAAACCCTAAAACGTATTCAAAACATTCACAGCCATATTTTGATGATCTGGGGAGCTTTATTCTACCTATTTTCGAGATCCAAAGTCCAAGAACTCAATCTCGTTACTTCTATATCATTCTATTGATCGAGAGATTGTTTGTTCGCGTGTTTCGGTAAGAATCATGTTCTAGGTTTTCGTTTTTCTTCGTGTTCTTGATGCATGATGAATGAAATCTCATGCCACAATGTTTATTTACAGATTTTAAGAGATTTCTATCGTCCGGATTCTCATTAGTTGGTATAATTCTTTCCGAATCGTTCATTCATTCATATTTCGATTGTTTTGTATTGTCGGCTTTGTTTTGGTCCGATTCCATTGCATTCCGGGTATATGAAATCATTTCGATATTGTTAAAGTCAGTATATATGTTATTAGAATCGAAAAATATGATTAGGGTTGCGGTTTGGGTTGTTTATACAAGTGATTAGGGTTAAATTCCTATAAACCCTAATCTGGACAGATTGTGTTTTCGGTTTGGGAAGCTTGTAACTTGGTCATATCATGAGATTTTTCGATGAAAAAGGAGTCTAAACATAATTATTTTGAGTCTTCTTTCAAATGGCGTCAGTTTCATGGTTAGATGTGGATTCTAAGTTGGTCAAAATGATTTTACAAGATTGTGTGTCATTTATGAGTTTCTCGGTTCCAGATTTCGATTAAGTTGTCAATTTTTGAAACGTACCTTAAACTAAGAATTAGGTCTTGAAATTTTTACTGGAGTGTTCTAAAAGTGTTATATATTTTCTGTAAAAATATGATAATCTTTTGAAGTTTCTAAGTATTTTAAATAAATTATAACTTTTGTGAAGTCAGAAAGTGTCAACGGTTTAGAGCAGTTCATTTTGGTTAATTTTTAAAAATAGTAAATAAATGATATTAATCTGGAAAAATTACAGGAACTTCTAAACACATTGAAATGTTACAAGTTAAAATAGTAGAGTCAAATGATTTCATTATGTAATATTCAAAAATTTGTAAAATGGTATGAAAATTGTGGACAGAATCTGATTTTTACTCGATAGGTTGATTCAAGTTAATATACTTGAGTTGAGTTGTGAGGGAACTTAGTAGAAGTGTTTAGACTTGGGATACAATGGAATGACCTAGTTATGTCTAGGTTGTAACCCATATGCATTATGATATTGTAGATTGCGAGTGGTTTAGTGGATTACACTTAAGGGCGATACTTACATCATTTCTTGAGGTGAGTTTTCGTGGCCCCGTTTTCATTTACATGTTTTCAAATTGGGGAAAAAGTATGCTCACATGTTTTATCAATTGTTTTATGCTGTGAAACGTATTCATTTTCATTTTGGACATATGCTTGAAATGTGCTACATTATGTGAGATTATGTGCTTTATTTGAGATCATTGAGAACACTGAGAACATTTGTGGCTATTCGTCTTGCTCCGTTGGGGGTATTGACAACACGCCGGTTGAGAACATTGAGATCATTGAGGCTATTCGTCTTGCTCCATTGGGGGTATTGACAACACGCCGACTATTGCTATTCGTCTTACTCCGTGGGGGTAATGACAACACACATTATTGTTTGTTGAGGACATTTGGATCAATTGATATCAATGGTCATATCCTCTTGAGGGTATTGACTAGATATATCAAGTATCTTGGAAACTTATTATTTACACTAATTTCACTTTTATATGTGCCTTTTCATTGCATTGTCCTAACTTATTATTATCACATCAAAATGTTTATTTTTATGGTGTCTGGTTTCAAACCTATGAAACTCACCAACATTCGTATTGACGTTTTTGAGCATATCTTTTCAGGTATACTAGTGGACTTAAAGTAGTGGGCAAGAGAACTTAGTGGACCTTTAGGGTTGCATTAAGAGTTATTCAGGACTTGTGTTACATCATTAAGGTTGTTTGTGAAGGCTTGTTTTGCCTTAACATTGTATAGTACGTTTGTTGTAAGCTTTTGAATTCATTGTTGAAATGTATGCACGACATGAACCGTTATTCATGTTATTGGCATCATGACACATTGGATATTGTATTTCATATAGAATTCTTTATAATGATGTGTTATGATTCTATCACCGTTATACCCCGTTGTTTCCGCTTTAGACGGGGTGTGACAGATTGGTATCAGAGCCAGGTTTATAGAGATCTAGGTGGATTGGCCTAGACTATAAATAAGGAACCCACATATAGAACATGAGTTAGGAAGTTATGTGTGCATACAATTCTGTGAAGCTAGTTGTAGCTAGTGTCGATCATTCATCTTAACCATTTCAAGTAAGAAGGACGTTGTAAGCGTTTCTTCATCATCTTACGACTCTTTATGTGGTTCGTCTACATGTTACTTAGGATTCTATAACTATCTGATCTTTTTCCTTAAATACAAAGCTTATTGTGATACAAAGACTTGGAAGATAAGAATATGTATGAAAGGATACTTTTGCGATTATGGCTGCAGACGTAATTGACAAAGGAATTCTTACATATGTGTGCTTATCCGACCATATCTACGTGTCCAATGTGCTATCTTTGTGTCGTATGGGAATAAAATCCCAATAATATTCCTTACTGAATCATGTTTAGGTTTGTGAGTCTAACGCATTTATGCCTAGACAAACTCCAAAGTATTCATTCTATTCTAAACTCATATGAATTCGAAATTATAGCAAGCATACTACTAAGACGCATTACCCGTAAATTCTACTCGTGGAGGAGAAACACTCGGTGGTGGTCATATAAGTGATAGTGGTGATTGAACTGATGGTTGAACTGGAGGAATTTGTTGTATTGAAGGCAAGAACTCCAATGTTGTTGCGATGATTGCACGACAGTGGTGGGCCTTAATATTCAAAGTTGTTCTGCAAGTTAGTAACAGTATATTGAAGCATGGTAGAGCTAATGACACCGAAGGCGAAAATGGAATTAATAATTGAGAATTCAAATGATGGGAGTGGTGATGGCGCGAAAAATAAATAAAATAAAAATAAAAATATTAATAATAAAATATATAAATAAATAGATAAATAAATAAAGGCACTGTTTAAGGAGAAATATTCTTTCAATAACGAAATGAAGAAGTTAGTGAACAAGTTTTGGAAATTTTTCTACAATGGGAGTTAATCATGCAACATATATCGGACAATTTCATGAGTTGGCAAGAATTAGACCTCATTGCGTGGCACTCGAAGCTAAGAGAATTGAGAAGTACACCAACAGCTTTGTTCTGGAAACTCGCGGGATGGTAGAAGTGACTGAGCCTCCTACTATCCATGGCGTAATACTGATGGATGGATTGTTAATCGGTGAAACCAAGGCTGGGAATGTAGAAACAATACCAAGAATGAGAGGGTATTCAAGAGATTGATGGATGCTAACACATGAAGAGAGGGTTACACTTGTTCACATCTTATGTGAGTAAAATGTAACTACTATCATCACACATCTGCATCATGTTGTATTTATTCAAACTGCAACCAAACAGGTCATTTTACAATTGAATGTCGGATGACAGCTCGTCAAGTGGCACCAATCAACTCAGTAGGAAACTCGATGGTTTGTCTTGAGTGAGAGACTTTGAAACAATTTTGTTAATGGGAGCACTTAGAGGCTAAAAGACGTTACATAAGGGTGTACTTTAGTGCTAGAAGATTACTCTTTTAGCATTGACTTGTTGCCCTTCGGACTCAGAAGTTTTGGTGTGGTTGAGGGAATGGATTAGTTGACGAAATTTAGGTAGAAATTGTATGTTTGAGAAAGTATTTCATGTACTAATTAAATGGTGGTGTAATACCTGAGATTTTTAATAGAACACTTCAAAGACGAAAAGAAACAACTCATGAGCGTAAAGGCTAATAAAATAAAAACTCAAAAACATTCTATTATCGACGATTTTCTCGAGGTCTTCCCGAAAGATTTAGAAGGATTATTTCCCTCGTTACTCGTAAAGTTTTGTATCGATCTTATTCTTGGAGCAACCCCAGTTGCAAAAAAAACTCCAAATCACTTAACACTATCTTAATACAAGTGTTATTTAATTCACTTTAAAGATGCTCCAAGATAAGGGTTTTATTCGCCCTAGTCTTTTTCCTTTGGGAGCACCTGTCTTATTTGTCAAAAAGAAAGATGGTTATTTTCATTTGTGCACTGGTTATCGTGAACCTAACAAATTTACGATCAAGAATCGTTGTCCTCTTCCAAGGATAGATGATTCGTTTGATCATTTTCAAGGTGTTCGTTGGTTTTCAAAAATCAATCTTCATTTTGGTTACCATCAATTGAGGGTACCTGAATCAGATATACCTAAGATTGCGTTTAGTACTCGTTACGAACATTTCAAATTTCTCATTATGTCTTTCGATCTTGCTAATGCGACTATAGCATTCCTATATTTAACAAACGCGTATGTAAGCAACATCTTGATAAATTTATCATACTTTTCATTTGCGACGTTCTGAATTATTATAAAACTAAGAAGGAGCATGAAGTTCCTTCAAGACTAATCCTGGAGTTTCTTTTGAAAGAAAAGGTCTATGCAATATATCCAGAGTTCAAAATTTGACTACAAGAGGTTTGTTTTGCTTGGGCATGTTGTGAACAAGGAAGTTATTCTGGTGAATTTTAGCAAAATAGAAGCTGTAAAGAGATGGAAGGTCCCACAACTATCGTGAAGGTTCGTAAAGCATTTGGGATTCACAGGTTATTATCGGCATTTTATCGAGAGTTTTTCAAAGATCGCTCTACTACTCACATATAAATAAGTTTGTTTGGGGTAGAAACTGAGAAAAATCTTTTCAAACATTGAAGGATGTCTTGTGTAATGCATTAATTCGGACTCTTCTCGACGGATCGGAGGATTTCGTTGTGCATTGGGATGCATCAAAACCGAGGTTTAAGTTGTGTTTTAATTAAATGGGAAATGTAATCGTATTCGTCTCTCGACAACTCAAGATACATAAGCATTACTATATTACCCACGATTTGAAACTTGGAGCGGTAGCATTCGTACATATGTGTTGAAGACACTACTTGTATGAAATGAAGAACGTTATTCATACCGATCATAAGAGCTTTTAACACCCCTATGTTCAAAGGAAGTTGAGTACGAGGAAAATGAGGAAGCTCAAATTATTTAGTGGTTACAATTGTGAAATTTGATTCTATCCGGGGAAGACGGATGTGTTGCAGATGTTTTGAGTAGGAAGGAAAGAGTAAGCCAAGTTGAGTGCAAGTCAAAGTTTGACGATACACTTTGGCATTAAGGATAAGATGATCAAATTTCAAGATGAAGCGTTAGGGATACTCATATACCAAAACAAAAAGTTGCGCGGGTTAGACAAACAGTTGGAGCACAAATTCGATGAGAAAATACATCTTGTGAGAGGATTTTGGATTCCTTTGCTAGGTGTTCTATAGACACTAGTAATGGACAGAGTTCATAAGTTAAAATATTCCATACAACGGGAGTTGGTAAGAAGTAGCATGATATCATGGATTTGAATTGGTGTCTGGGATTGAAGAAGGGCATCATTAAGTACATTATACATTTTGTCAATGCATGATCTGTTTGAAGTTCAAAGGCTGAATACCAGAGACACTCACATCTATTTCAGCAACTGGATTTGTCTGAATGGAAAAGGGGAAAACATAATTATGGATTTCAATACGAAATTTTCTAGAACTAGTGGTGGGCATGAATCTATTTGGGTAGAATAACCAAGTCTACTCATTTCTTATCTATCCACAAGGGTTACAAGATGGGGAATTTGGTAAGGCGTTGCATCAGCGAAGTAGTAACAAGGCATGAAGTGTCTGTGCCAATCATGGTCGTATTGGATGGTCGTTTTCTACAATATTTTGGCAAATGTTACAAAAGGCTTTGGGAATGAGTTTTGACGTAAGGACGGTATATCATTCTCGAATTAATGAGCGGGGTGAGCAAACCATTCAAACATTTGAGAATATGCTTAGAGTGTGTTATCGATTTTGGTGAAAGCTGGGATACCCACTTACCATTAGTCAAGTTTTCATACAACACAATTATCATGTTAGTATTCAATGTGCACTATTTCAGGCACTTCAGGGGTGTAAGAGTTGTTCAGTTGTAGTCTGGACTGAAGTTGGATTAAAGTCAGTTGACTTGATTGAAATAGTTCAAGAAGCTATTTACCAGATGGTTCAAATCAAGGAGAGGTTTGGAATCATATATTGCTTAAAGTGTTACTTTGGGAAAGTGTCGTACATTTTGGGAAGTTTGAAATATTAGCATATGTGTTTGTTGGACCGTTCTAAATTGTTGAACGTATGGGTTCAATAATGTATCGGTTGGAAGTTGTCGCAAGAGTGAAGTGTTGTTCATGAAGTATTTCATGTTTCAAATTTAAGAAAGTGTTGACTGATAAGGTCTTACACGTATTTCTAGAAGGAATTTACAGGGAACCACATATAACGTTGGGTAGAGAAACCGGTAGAAACCATGGATTGAGAGGTCAAAATGTTGAAGCACAGAAAGTTTTAAATTGTCATGGCCTGATCGAACGCTTAGTTAGGATTCAAAATTTACTTGGGGATGAAAATAGTGAACAAAATTTAAATGTACGCAGTTATTCAGTGATCGTGTTGACAGTATAGCTTCGACTGAATTTCGGGACGAAATTCTCTCAACTGGGGGATACTGTGACAACCGTCACCAAACCGTTATCGTAGTTCAAGCCGTAAAAAGTCATTTTTGTGAAAATACTAATTTCAATGATTTCATTACATCAAAGTCTTCGATTTTGAAAAACGAATCCAACGCAAAAAGAATCATCACAAACGGACGTATAAGGAAGGAGATACGAAACTAAAAGTAAGTATCAATTATTTTTGGACCGTGTGACCCAAGTTTTTGTGTCTTCTTGTTTGGCCCAAAGAAAACTGACCCAAATTCCTCCTTGGAGGATCTGGCCGGCCCAACCCATTCAAATTCAAGTAACCCTAAAACTATAAACAAAAACTTAAACCGAAAAGTTTTAGTTTATCCTGATTTATTTTCGTAGTCGACTTCAGATGCCGTTTTGACCTACTTAGGTTCGTTTTCAGGCTTCCCCCAAAACTAAAAATTTGTAGATCTCGATGTTTTACTTAAACCCTTAAGGTTTCGGCCTCTGAAACGAAGCATATTATTTTATAAAAATTATTTTGTAAACTGCTGCAGTGTATTACGAATTTTCTGAAACTTTTAGTTATTCGTATATAAACGTATTTTAAAACCCTAAAACGTATTCAAAACATTCACATCCGTATTTTGATGATTTGGGGAGCTTTATTCTACCTATTTTCGAGATCCAAAGTCCAAGAACTCAATCTCGTTACTTCTATATCATTCTATTGATCGAGAGATTGTTTATTCGCGTGTTTCGGTAAGAATCATGTTCTAGGTTTTCGTTTTTCTTCGTGTTCTTGATGCATGATGAATGAAATCTCATGCCACAATGTTTATTTACAGATTTTAAGAGATTTCTATCATGCGGATTCTCATTAGTTGGTATAATTCTTTCCGAATTGTTCATTCATTCATATTTCGATTGTTTCGTATTGTCGGCTTTGTTTTGGTCCGATTCCATTGTATTCCGGGTATATGAAATCATTTGGATATTGTTAAAGTCAGTATATATGTTATTAGAATCGAAAAATATGATTAGGGTTGCGGTTTGGGTTGTTTATACAAGTGATTAGGGTTAAATTCCTATAAACCCTAATCTGGACAGATTGTGTTTTCGGTTTGGGAAGCTTGTAACTTGGTCATATCATGAGATTTTTCAATGAAAAAGGAGTCTAAACATAATTATTTTGAGTCTTCTTTCAAATGGAGTCAGTTTCATGGTTAGATGTGGATTCTAAGTTGGTCAAAACGATTTTACAAGATTGTGTGTCATTTCTGAGTTTCTCGGTTCCAGATTTCGATTAAGTTGTCAATTTTTGAAACGTACCTTAAACTAAGAATTAGGTCTTGAAATTTTTACTGGAGTGTTCTAAAAGTGTTATATATTTTCTGTAAAAATATGATAATCTTTTGAAGTTTCTAAGTATTTTAAATAAATTATAACTTTTGTGAAGTCAGAAAGTGTCAACGGTTTAGAGCAGTTCACTTTGGTTAATTTTTAAAAATAGTAAATAAATGATATTTAATCTGAAAAAATTACAGGAACTTATAAACACATTGAAATGTTACTAGTTAAAATTGTAGAGTCAAATGATTTCATTGAGTAATATTTAAAAATTTGTAAAATGGTATGAAAATTGTGGACAGAATCTGATTTTTACTCGATAGGTTGATTCAAGTTAATATACTTGAGTTGAGTTGTGAGGGAACTTAGTAGAAGTGTTTAGACTTGGGATACAATGGAATGACCTAGTTATGTCTAGGTTGTAACCCATATGCATTATGATATTGTAGATTGCGAGTGGTTTAGTGGATTACACTTAAGGGCGATACTTACATCATTTCTTGAGGTGAGTTTTCGTGGCCCCGTTTTCATTTACATGTTTTCAAATTGGGGAAAAAGTATGCTCACATGTTTTATCAATTGTTTTATGCTGTGAAACGTATTCATTTTCATTTTGGACATATGCTTGAAATGTGCTACATTATGTGAGATTATGTGCTTTATTTGAGATCATTGAGAACACTGAGAACATTTGTGGCTATTCGTCTTGCTCCGTTGGGGGTATTGACAACACGCCGGTTGAGAACATTGAGATCATTGAGGCTATTCGTCTTGCTCCATTGGGGGTATTGACAACACGCCGACTATTGCTATTCGTCTTACTCCGTGGGGGTAATGACAACACACATTATTGTTTGTTGAGGACATTTGGATCAATTGATATCAATGGTCATATCCTCTTGAGGGTATTGACTAGATATATCAAGTATCTTGGAAACTTATTATTTACACTAATTTCACTTTTATATGTGCCTTTTCATTGCATTGTCCTAACTTATTATTATCACAGCAAAATGTTTATTTTTATGGTGTCTGGTTTCAAACCTATGAAACTCACCAACATTCGTGTTGACGTTTTTGAGCATATCTTTTCAGGTTATACTAGTGGACTTAAAGCAGTGGACAAGAGAACTTAGTGGACCTTTAGGGTTGCATTAAGAGTTATTCAGGACTTGTGTTACATCATTAAGGTTGTTTGTGAAGGCTTGTTTTGCCTTAACATTGTATAGTACGTTTGTTGTAAGCTTTTGAATTCATTGTTGAAATGTATGCACGACATGAACCGTTATTCATGTTATTGGCATCATGACACATTGGATATTGTATTTCATATAGAATTCTTTATAATGATGTGTTATGATCCTATCACCGTTATACCCCGTTGTTTCCGCTTTAGACGGGGTGTGACAGATTGGTATCAGAGCCAGGTTTATACAGATCTAGGTGGATTGGCCTAGACTATAAATAAGGAACCCACATATAGAACATGAGTTAGGAAGTTATGTGTGCATACAATTCTGTGAAGCTAGTTGTAGCTAGTGTCGATCATTCATCTTAACCATTTCAAGTAAGAAGGACGTTGTAAGCGTTTCTTCATCATCTTACGACTCTTTATGTGGTTCGTCTACATGTTACTTAGGATTCTATAACTATCTGATCTTTTTCCTTAAATACAAAGCTTATTGTGATACAAAGACTTGGAAGATAAGTATATGTATGAAAGGATACTTTTGCGATTATGGCTGCAGACGTAATTGACAAAGGAATTCTTACATATGTGTGCTTATCCGACCATATCTACGTGTCCAATGTGCTATCTTTGTGTCGTATGGGAATAAAATCCCAATAATATTCCTTACTGAATCATGTTTAGGTTTGTGAGTCTAACGCATTTATGCCTAGACAAACTCCAAAGTATTCATTCTATTCTAAAATCATATGAATTCGAAATTATAGCAAGCATACTACTAAGGAGCATTACCCGTAAATTTTACTCGTAGAGGAGAAACACTCGGTGGTGGTCACATAAGTGATAGTGGTGATTGAACTGATGGTTGAACTGGAGGAATTTGTTGTATTGAAGGCAAGAACTCCAATGTTGTTGCGATTATTGCACGACAGTGGTGGGCCTTAATATTCAAAGTTGTTCTGCAAGTTAGTAACAGTATATTGAAGCATGGTAGAGCTAATGACACCGAAGGCGAAAATGGAATTAATAATTGAGAATTCAAATGATGGGAGTGGTGATGGCGCGAAAAATAAATAAAATAAAAATAATAATATTAATAATAAAATATATAAATAAATAGATAAATAAATAAAATAAATAAAGGCACTGTTTAAGGAGAAATATTCTTTCAATAACGAAATGAAGAAGTTAGTGAACAAGTTTTGGAAATTTTTCTACAATGGGAGTTAATCATGCAACATATATCGGACAATTTCATGAGTTGGCAAGAATTAGACCTCATTGCGTGGCACTCGAAGCTAAGAGAATTGAGAAGTACACCAACAGCTTTGTTCTGGAAACTCGCGGGATGGTAGAAGTGACTGAGCCTCCTACTATCCATGGCGTAATACTGATGGATGGATTGTTAATCGGTGAAACCAAGGCTGGGAATGTAGAAACAATACCAAGAATGAGAGGGTATTCAAGAGATTGATGGATACTAACACATGAAGAGAGGGTTACACTTGTTCACATCTTATGTGAGTAAAATGTAACTACTATCATCACACATCTGCATCATGTTGTATTTATTCAAACTGCAACCAAACAGGTCATTTTACAATTGAATGTCGGATGACAGCTCGTCAAGTGGCACCAATCAACTCAGTAGGAAACTCGATGGTTTGTCTTGAGTGAGAGACTTTGAAACAATTTTGTTAATGGGAGCACTTAGAGGCTAAAAGACGTTACATAAGGGTGTACTTTAGTGCTAGAAGATTACTCTTTTAGCATTGACTTGTTGCCCTTCGGACTCAGAAGTTTTGGTGTGGTTGAGGGAATGGATTAGTTGACGAAATTTAGGTAGAAATTGTATGTTTGAGAAAGTATTTCATGTACCACTTAAATGGTGGTGTAATACCTGAGATTTTTAATAGAACACTTCAAAGACGAAAAGAAACAACTCATGAGCGTAAAGGCTAATAAAATAAAAACTCAAAAACATTCTATTATCGACGATTTTCTCGAGGTCTTCTCGAAAGATTTAGAAGGATTATTTCCCTCGTTACTCGTAAAGTTTTGTATCGATCTTATTCTTGGAGCAACCCCAGTTGCAAAAAAAACTCCAAATAGCTTAACACTATCTTAATACAAGAGTTATTTAATTCACTTTAAAGATGCTCCAAGATAAGGGTTTTATTCGCCCTAGTCTTTTTCCTTTGGGAGCACCTGTCTTATTTGTCAAAAAGAAAGATGGTTATTTTCATTTGTGCACTGGTTATCGTGAACCTAACAAATTTATGATCAAGAATCGTTGTCCTCTTCCAAGGATAGATGATTCGTTTGATCATTTTCAAGGTGTTCGTTGGTTTTCAAAAATCAATCTTCATTTTGGTTACCATCAATTGAGGGTACCTGAATCAGATATACCTAAGATTGCGTTTAGTACTCGTTACGAACATTTCAAATTTCTCATTATGTCTTTCGATCTCGCTAATGCGACTATAGCATTCCTATATTTAACAAACGCGTATGTAAGCAACATCTTGATAAATTTATCATACTTTTCATTTGCGACGTTCTGAATTATTATAAAACTAAGAAGGAGCATGAAGTTCCTTCAAGACTAATCCTGGAGTTTCTTTTGAAAGAAAAGGTCTATGCAATATATCCAGAGTTCAAAATTTGACTACAAGAGGTTTGTTTTGCTTGGGCATGTTGTGAACAAGGAAGTTATTCTGGTGAATTTTAGCAAAATAGAAGATGTAAAGAGATGGAAGGTCCCACAACTATTGTGAAGGTTCGTAAAGCATTTGGGATTCACAGGTTATTATCGGCATTTTATCGAGAGTTTTCCAAAGATCGCTCTACTACTCACATATAAATAAGTTTGTTTGGGGTAGAAACTGAGAAAAATCTTTTCAAACATTGAAGGATGTCTTGTGTAATGCATTAATTCGGACTCTTCTCGACGGATCGGAGGATTTCGTTGTGTATTGGGATGCATCAAAACCGAGGTTTAAGTTGTGTTTTAATTAAATGGGAAATGTAATCGTATTCGTCTCTCGACAACTCAAGATACATAAGCATTACTATATTACCCACGATTTGAAACTTGGAGCGGTAGCATTCGTACATATGTGTTGAAGACACTACTTGTATGAAATGAAGAACGTTATTCATACCGATCATAAGAGCTTTTAACACCCCTATGTTCAAAGGAAGTTGAGTACGAGGAAAATGAGGAAGCTCAAATTATTTAGTGGTTACAATTGTGAAATTTGATTCTATCCGGGGAAGACGGATGTGTTGCAGATGTTTTGAGTAGGAAGGAAAGAATAAGCCAAGTTGAGTGCAAGTCAAAGTTTGACGATACACTCTGGCATTAAGGATAAGATGATCAAATTTCAAGATGAATCGTTAGGGATACTCATATACCAAAACAAAAAGTTGCGCGGGTTAGACAAACAGTTGGAGCACAAATTCGATGAGAAAATACATCTTGTGAGAGGATTTTGGATTCCTTTGCTAGGTGGGCTATGGACACTAGTAATGGACAGAGTTCATAAGTTAAAATATTCCATACAACGGGAGTTGGTAAGAAGTAGCATGATATCATGGATTTGAATTGGTGTCTGGGATTGAAGAAGGGCATCATTAAGTACATTATACATTTTGTCAATGCATGATCTGTTTGAAGTTCAAAGGCTGAATACCAGAGACACTCACATCTATTTCAGCAACTGGATTTGTCTGAATGGAAAAGGGGAAAACATAATTATGGATTTCAATACGAAATTTTCTAGAACTAGTGGTGGGCATGAATCTATTTGGGTAGAATAACCAAGTCTACTCATTTCTTATCTATCCACAAGGGTTACAAAATGGGGAATTTGGTAAGGCGTTGCATCAGCGAAGTAGTAACAAGGCATGAAGTGTCTGTGCCAATCATGGTCGTATTGGATGGTCGTTTTCTACAATATTTTGGCAAATGTTACAAAAGGCTTTGGGAATGAGTTTTGACGTAAGGACGGTATATCATTCTCGAATTAATGAGCGGGGTGAGCAAACCATTCAAACATTTGAGAATATGCTTAGAGTGTGTTATCGATTTTGGTGAAAGCTGGGATACCCACTTACCATTAGTCAAGTTTTCATACAACACAATTATCATGTTAGTATTCAATGTGCACTATTTCAGGCACTTCAGGGGCGTAAGAGTTGTTCAGTTGTAGTCTGGACTGAAGTTGGATTAAAGTCAGTTGACTTAATTGAAATAGTTCAAGAAGCTATTTACCAGATGGTTCAAATCAAGGAGAGGTTTGGAATCATATATTGCTTAAAGTGTTACTTTGGGAAAGTGTCGTACATTTTGGGAAGTTTGAAATATTAGCATATGTGTTTGTTGGACCGTTCTAAATTGTTGAACGTATGGGTTCAATAATGTATCGGTTGGAAGTTGTCGCAAGAGTGAAGTGTTGTTCATGAAGTATTTCATGTTTCAAATTTAAGAAAGTGTTGACTGATAAGGTCTTACACGTATTTCTAGAAGGAATTTACAGGGAACCACATATAACGTTGGGTAGAGAAACCGGTAGAAACCATGGATTGAGAGGTCAAAATGTTGAAGCACAGAAAGTTTTAAATTGTCATGGCCTGATCGAACGCTTAGTTAGGATTCAAAATTTACTTGGGGATGAAAATAGTGAACAAAATTTAAATGTACGCAGTTATTCAGTGATCGTGTTGACAGTATAGCTTCGACTGAATTTCGGGATGAAATTCTCTCAACTGGGGGATACTGTGACAACCGTCACCAAACCGTTATCGTAGTTCAAGCCGTAAAAAGTCATTTTTGTGAAAATACTAATTTCAATGATTTCATTACATCAAAGTCTTCGATTTTGAAAAATGAATCCAACGCAAAAAGAATCATCACAAACGGACGTATAAGGAAGGAGATACGAAACTAAACGTAAGTATCAATTATTTTTGGACCGTGTGACCCAAGTTTTTGTGTCTTCTTGTTTGGCCCAAAGAAAACCGACCCAAATTCCTCCTTGGAGGATCTGGCTGGCCCAACCCATTCAAATTCAAGTAACCCTAAAACTATAAACAAAAACTTAAACCGAAAAGTTTTAGTTTATCCTGATTTATTTTCTTAGTCGACTTCAGATGCCGTTTTGACCTACTTAGGTTCGTTTTCAGGCTTCCCCCAAAACTAAAAATTTGTAGATCTCGATGTTTTACTTAAACCCTTAAGGTTTCGGCCTCTGAAACGAAGCATATTATTTTATAAAAATTATTTTGTAAACTGCTGCAGTGTATTACGAATTTTCTGAAACTTTTAGTTATTCGTATATAAACGTATTTTAAAACCCTAAAACGTATTCAAAACATTCACAGCCGTATTTTGATGATCTAGGGAGCTTTATTCTACCTATTTTCGAGATCCAAAGTCCAAGAACTCAATCTCGTTACTTCTATATCATTCTATTGATCGAGAGATTGTTTATTCGCGTGTTTCGGTAAGAATCATGTTCTAGGTTTTCGTTTTTCTTCATGTTCTTGATGCATGATGAATGAAATCTCATGCCACAATGTTTATTTACAGATTTTAAGAGATTTCTATCGTGCGGATTCTCATTAGTTGGTATAATTCTTTCCGAATCGTTCATTCATTCATATTACGATTGTTTCGTATTGTCGGCTTTGTTTTGGTCCGATTCCATTGTATTCCGGGTATATGAAATCATTTCGATATTGTTAAAGTCAGTATATATGTTATTAGAATCGAAAAATATGATTAGGGTTGCGGTTTGGGTTGTTTATACAAGTGATTAGGGTTAAATTCCTATAAACCCTAATCTGGACAGATTGTGTTTTCGGTTTGGGAAGCTTGTAACTTGGTCATATCATGAGATTTTTCGATGAAAAAGGAGTCTAAACATAATTATTTTGAGTCTTCTTTCAAATGGAGTCAGTTTCATGGTTAGATGTGGATTCTAAGTTGGTCAAAACGATTTTACAAGATTGTGTGTCATTTCTGAGTTTCTCGGTTCCAGATTTCGATTAAGTTGTCAATTTTTGAAACGTACCTTAAACTAAGAATTAGGTCTTGAAATTTTTACTGAAGTGTTTTAAAAGTGTTAAATATTTTCTGTAAAAATATGATAATCTTTTGAAGTTTCTAAGTATTTTAAATAAATTATAATTTTTGTGAAGTCAGAAAGTGTCAACGGTTTAGAGCAGTTCACTTTGGTTAATTTTTAAAAATAGTAAATAAATGATATTGAATCTGGAAATATTACAGGAACTTCTAAACACATTGAAATGTTACTAGTTAAAATTGTAGAGTCAAATGATTTCATTAAGTAATATTTAAAAATTTGTAAAATGGTATGAAAATTGTGGACATAATCTGATTTTTACTCGATAGGTTGATTCAAGTTAATATACTTGAGTTGAGTTGTGAGGGAACTTAGTAGAAGTGTTTAGACTTGGGATATAATGGAATCACCTAGTTACGTCTAGGTTGTAACCCATATGCATTATGATATTGTAGATTGCGAGTGGTTTAGTGGATTACACTTAAGGGCGATACTTACATCATTTTTGAGGTGAGTTTTCGTGGCCCCGTTTTCATTTACATGTTTTCAAATCGGGGGAAAAGTATGCTCACATGTTTTATCAATTGTTTTATGCTGTGAAACGTATTCATTTTCATTTTGGACATATGCTTAAAATGTGCTACATTATGTGAGATTATGTGCTTTATTTGAGATCATTGAGAACACTAAGAACATTTGTGGCTATTCGTCTTGCTCCGTTGGGGGTATTGACAACACGCCGACTATTGCTATTCGTCTTACTCCGTGGGGGTAATGACAACACGCATTATTGTTTGTTGAGGACATTTGGATCAATTGATATCAATGGTCATATCCTCTTAAGGGTATTGACTAGATATATCAAGTATCTTGGAAACTTATTATTTACACTAATTTCACTTTTATATGTGCCTTTTCATTGCATTGTACTAACTTATTATTATCACAGCAAAATGTTTATTTTTATGGTGTCTGGTTTCAAACCTACGAAACTCACCAACATTCGTGTTGACGTTTTTGAGCATATCTTTTCAGGTTATACTAGTGGACTTAAAGCAGTGGACAAGAGAACTTAGTGGACCTTTAGGGTTGCATTAAGAGTTATTCAGGACTTGTGTTACATCATTAAGGTTGTTTGTGAAGGCTTGTTTTGCCTTAACATTGTATAGTACGTTTGTTGTAAGCTTTTGAATTCATTGTTGAAATGTATGCACGACATGAACCGTTATTCATGTTATTGGCATCATGATACATTGGATATTGTATTTCATATAGAATTCTTTATAATGATGTGTTATGATCCTATCACCGTTATACCCCGTTGTTTCCGCTTTAGACGGGGTGTGACATTGTCGCCTATAGCGACACTAATCAAGTGTCGCTAATCAATTGAAAATCATGAATCCAGCGACACTCACCTAGTGTCGCCTAACTAGTGTCGCCTATAGCGACACTAGCCCAGTGTCGCCAAAAACAGAAAGTTGAATTGTTTTTCTAAGTATTGGAATATGTTATATCAAACAAATTGGATACGAAACAACTTATACACAAGACACATATACTTTATTAAGTATACAACAACACAAGTATAATAATAATAGTTGTGATTATTATTACAATCTTTCACCAACGGGCCGTACACGTTTTCAAAACGCAAACAAACAAACCAAATGTATTTGGACATTACTAGTTGTGTGATCAACTAGCATAGGTGATCTTTTGAGATACCTACTCATATTAACCAACGCGTGTCTTGGACGCCCTCAGGTTACAGTCTTCGGACATCATTGCTTGGCAAAGCAACGCACGTTTATTGAGATAAACACATCAGACTCATGTGAGTTTCATGGCCCCTCTTTTTACTATTTTCACTCAGGGGTGTGATTCATTGCTTGTTTTTAACATGTGAACGCGAGTAGAAACTTTACATATACTACATGAGTTTACACAACTAATCATTTTAAGTCCTCCACAACATAGTTTGGTAATACTTCGGTAGCGCGAATGTTAGTGTATGGTACCATATAGGATTGACAATCCTCGTCCGGGTTAGCAAGCACTAACTAGTCAAACGGACGCATTAGCATTTGAGGTTTACGAGTGTGGATTAGGCACTCGTGGGGAGGCACCCTCGATCAGGCACTTGATTGTGATCCTAACACCTCAGTTAAAGCTCAGACTATGTTCTCATGGCTGTATACATTATTATTTTCCTGGTTGCAAATCAATACATTAAATCTTGCGGTTCATACGATATTTGATATTCAAACATGTGAGCTCACCAGCGTTAGCTGACCGTTTTTAGCATGTATCACAGGTACTCAGCAGTAGGTTGGACTGCCCACACAGGATACTTGTAGCTCGAGTCAGCATGCAGACATTAGAGATTTCCTTGCATTAATATATTTTGTAACAGTATTTATGTATTGAAATCTCTCATTTTCAGATCTCGAGCTATGTACTAGCTTCAACTTTGTAAACATTTAACTATCAATGTAATTTTTGTAAACGATGCATATAGAGTCGTTCCTATATATCTTTGTGATGTGATTACTTTGATTAGTCGCGCCTCGACCCGAATCGCTTCTGCATCATAATTTGGGGGTGCAACAGATTGGTATCAGAGCCTAAGGTTATTGTAACACCCGGTCAAAAAGTCAAAATCCTTATCCAATTTAAACTTTTTATAATCATATTATTATATACAATTATAACTCAGCGAACGAAAATTTTACATTTTTATATAACAAACAATGATTATTTAATAATCACAAATAAATCCATTTGAAGTCACATTATATTTTTAAATTGAGTAAGACAATTTTTGATTTAATTAATTAATAACCGAAAGAACGGAAATGTAAATTTAAAAAATATTAAATTTATATATATTATTCGGGTACAGAATACGGGTATTTTACACTGCGAAATAGGAACGAAGTGGGGGAAAACCCCTCCCCCCCCCCCCCTCTTTTGGTCAGCCATCCCAAACACCCCCTCACTCTCTTTTTCATTTTCATTTCTCATCTCTATCTCTTTCTCTTTTTCTTCCTTTCACCAAACAACAACAACAACAACTAATATCATCAACATCAAAAATCGGAAATCATCAACATACATTTTCGGAATCACCATCAAGAGAGGAACAACATTAACAAAGGCAACACCCTCGTTTTCTTCCTCGTTTGGCCTCGATTCGCAATTGTAAGAAATTTCTAAAATTTTAGATTTAATCATTTTGGTGTAATGTTTTGGTGTAATAATGTTTACACAACTTAGTTATAACCTAAACAACAAAGAAAACATGATTTTTCAGCTCAAAAATGCGTTTGATTTGAGATTTTGACCGAAAAAACGCGACAGCCTCGAGTTTCTGGGCTGGTGTTCATCTTTGCGACACAACGCTTGTGTCGTATGTTGTGTCGCATAACTCCATTTGTGTCGTATCTTATGTCGTACGCTGTGTCGCATCTTGTGTCGTAAACCTTATACGACACAACCCTTATGTCGCTATTGATTTAGCATCGCAAGCTTTTGCGACACAACCACTGTGTCACAGAGCTCTTGTGTCGCACTCTATGCGACACAACCCTTGTGTCGCATGACACATTTTTGTGTCGCATGTTATGTCGCAGAAAACAGAAAACAGCCACATTTTTCTAAGTGTCGGGAAACGCTTTCAAATGAAAATTTAAATATGATACGACTTATACTCAAAACAAATCGAAAGCTCAAACCTAATAATAATATGAATTATTATTACGAATCATCAAAAACGAAACGCACTTACAAACATACGAAATCTCTCGTGTTTAGGACACTAGGAGATCATACTTGGCACGACTCGTTACACTAAGACGCTAGCTCCTCAGGTGAGTTTCATAGCCCCACTCTTTCAATCGTTTTATTGTTTTCGGGGTGAAACACATGCTCAATTACTGTTTTCAAATTATATTAATGATCGTTTATAATTCACAATTATTTTTATTACTATATGTAATACGAAATGTGTAATACTTAGGAATTACACCCTTAATATTGTTTTAGAACAATATCAATACTTAACCTAGATAGGTTTCACTCGTACCCTGTTAGGTCGTTGGAAAACGATTACCAATACATAACTTGATTTAGTTATCACAATCCTTTGGTCATATTGTCACGGGACAATATCATTGAATATACTAGAACTAGTTAGTTCTACCTACACTGGTCAACATCTATACTGTTACAAGTTTAGTTATTCTCTGGGAACTAAAACTGTCGACACTCTTCATTATCACTAGAACGGGAACTGGACTTAAGTGAACATTTTCCCGAGACTCAGATATATATACTCGCTAGGCTTTAGGCTAGGAGTACACAATATTATCACACGTTAGTATAGATTCCTTATACTAATACAACTCAACTAGGTGATGAGTATCCATACCTAGGTTCAACGTGCTATTTTTAATATCTAAGTATTTGTTCATACATAATTAGATATAATCAACTAATTTCATGCATGGCATGATTGTTACATGTAATTATTGCTTCGACAGATACATATACACATATCTACATACTGATACATCATCTCGAGCACACGGTGCTACCTACAATTTACATATGTATATTAGTATACATACAGTTATACGATCTACTTAGTCAGGCATGTCGAGTATTGCTGGCTCTCAAACAACTTAGTCGGGCATGTCGTTGTACTGCCGGCTCAATTACAAATTGCTTGCGAGCAATTCCAAAAACGATGCCGCGGTATTGCAGTTGGCACCAAACGATGCCACGGTAAAGTGGGCACAAAACGAAACCACGGTATTGCAGTGGGCACAATTTCAACTCAATCAATGGATCAACGAGTGATACTCGGGATTCACAATAAGTTAACGGGTCGGTGGAGTTTCCACGCGAGGCCGTTAGCTCAAACATGTTCGGGTTGGCTTATGCTAGCCGGGTAAACGAACATACAACAATAATCCGTGGGATTACGATTTCGTTGCTGGATGCAACACACTATCAAATATTACTTAACATCATATGACGTGGTCATACATTTACTTGATTTCAAACTTAGGTAGGTATTGCCCGACTCTGTTAAATTACGTAATACCAGAAAGGTATTCAGGCTCGAAGAGCCTCAATTATTAGGTACTTAGGTACATATCTCTATTGCTTAGGTATTAGATACCTCGTCCACCGTATACACATTTGTATTACAAAACTCCAACATAATACAAGTCAGAATCGTGGATTCTGAGCTACTTTTCAAAACGCTTTGGATTTACACTTTACGTTTTCAACTAACTATCCTATGAACTCACCAGCTTTATAGCTGACCTGTTTTAGCATGTGTTATCAGGTGCCCAGCAGGATTAGGATTACTACAAGATTATGCTAGCTCGAGTCGCATGATTTCAAACATTTGGGACAACTCTGCATTTACTTTTGTATTTTCAAATTATGTAATTGAAATTTCTATTAAACTCGTCACGTTGTAAACGTTCCATTTGGAAAATGTATAATTATTTTCAAACGTCTCATTTAAAGTCGTTCATTATGTATCTTATGCTGTGATATTTAATTTGGTAACACCCGACCCGACCGCTTCCGCAAACCCAAATTTGAGGGTGTTACAAATTGGTATCAGAGCCTAAGGTTATAGTGAACTAGGTTGCATTTAGTGGGCCTAGACTATGACCGTTAGGCAGTATTCCTCATTAGGTATGACTGGTTCAAGAATTACATCATACGAGTTTAATTTAACATAGCGTAGCTAACTATGTACAATTAAATAAAGATGATGTAAGATCTGAAAGGGGTTATACTGAGTTAGGAATGCACTAGTTGACTCTGATTGTTTTGTGCTAGACATCCTAGGCTATTATATGTACTGTAGGTATATATTAATAGGCCTTACATGTATACTACTTCTACGTATCAAATATATACTGGGTATATACAACTCAATTCCGCTGTACTATCATTTACTCGTGAAATGGCACATCGCCGTCTTCCTAACTATCACGACTCGACACTTTCTCCTTATGTACGCATAGGGGAATATCACCTATATCACTAAACCTCGGGAAGGAGGTTCAAACGTATTCAATGGGAATGGAAACCCACACATGCTAAACGTCCACGAAATTAAAAAAAAAAAAAAAACAAACAAACGAGTTTTCTCATCTTTGACCGTACTGGTCACCATTGGATTAGCGATGACTAAGTCCACAAAAATTATAAAAATCACAATTTGATCATTTAGATCAATCAATTCAATACCTCAGTGCCTTGGCACGTACATTCTAGCATTTGTGCTACATTTGGGGAATCACATAACTTCAACGCATATTCGGCCTTAGGGCTACAATCGAACAACTCATGACACGTGGTGTCACATGGTGCTTCGAGCACAACACACAGCACGTGGTGCTGCAATTACACAGTATGTTTATACTGCATTTGGCATATCGGTGCTACACTCACAGTACATGGGTACTGCAATTACGGTGCCGCGGGCACTTCATTACGGCACGTGGTGCTGCATTTCATAATACATCGGTACTACAATCACAATACATTGGTATTTCAATCACTGTGCTGATAGCACTGCATTACAGTACGTTGTTACTACACTCCGGTGCTTTAGGCACTGCATTTCAGTACTTAGTACTACTTTCAATATGCATGTAGACTTGTTATAGTTACATGTACGAATTAGATATACATATGCACTTACTTGATTGGACACGAGGTACCACACCTGACTTTTACTACGCACGTATACTTGTATAGTTACGTGTACACCATATATGTATATATGACTACTCTACTGGACACGAGGTGTCCCACTCGACTACTTTGTGTATGAACATTCGCTATAGGCACTTGTACACTTATACGCATACGCGATTACCTTACTGGGCACGAAGTGCCACACCACGACTACTAAGGCATGTGATGTCTCATTCGATGAATATACTCTAATTCATTAGGATTACCTCTATAGTACTTTAGTAATACATTATAGTCTGATAGACTACGACAATACTATGATTCTGGTCAAACTACATATAATACACAACTAGGTCGTTAGTACGACTACACATTTAAAATTTCCAAAGTCCGAGGACTTTCATATGGATACCTTAAGTGGTTTCTGGATCACCATCACTTTTACATCCGAGCGCACAACAATAAAAATCAAATCTTTGAATAAAAATCTCACACTTTGTCGTTTCATTCTTGTTCAAGAATCATGCCTCCTAAACGACAAATTTTCAATCAAGCTAAGCACGATCAAATCATTAATCAAGCAGTGACTGCGACCCTAGCTGCTCAGAACCAAGTAAAGCCTTGCACTTTTAGGGATTTCCTGAGGTGCGAACCACCAAACTTCGTTGGTACTGAAGGAGCTGTTGGATTAATTCGATGGTTCGAGAAAATGGAATCTATTTTCCGCGTGTGCAACTGCCCCGACGACTGCAAAGTCTTGTATGCCATATACACCCTCTAGGATGATGCCTCTACCTGGTGGAATTTTCACGCCCGAACTGTAGGAATCGACACTGCTCACGAACTTCCGTGGGAAGACTTGAAACGAATCATGAAGGACAAGTATTGTCCCATCGAAGTACTTCACAAACTTGAGGACGAACTTTGGCACCTCACCGTCAAAGACAACGACATCGAAACATATACCAATCGTTTCCAACAACTAGCACACCTTTGTCCAACCATAGTAAACCCTGAACCCCAACGAATCGAAAAGTACATAAGGGGACTTCCGATGCAAATTGAGGGTTTGGTCACAGCCTCGAAACCTGTCACTATAGACGATGTTGTTCGCATGGCCCACAGACTCATGGCACAGGTGGTTCGATGCGGGCCACCTGCAATGGAAAACAATCAAGAAAAAGGGAATGGAAGTTCCAGCTCTAGCCAAAATCCAACGAATCAACCTGGACCCCTGAGATCCTATGCTGTCGAACCCAACGAAAGACAAGGCTATGCGGGTAACAAACCATTTTGTCACGGCTGTAAACGTCATCATGACGGATTATGCGGATTACCCTGCGAAAGGTGCCAACGATATGGACACGTAATCCGGGACTGCAGAGTTCCCGCCAATCCCGACTCTCGAAGGATATGCTTCAAATGTAAGGAACCCGGTCATTACAAGAAGGACTGCCCAAAAAGAAGCAAAATTCACTTAATCGACTCCGAGTAAATCAAATAAATCTCCAACAATAATGTAAGTACAATTTCTCCTCGGAAACATAACCCTTCAATTATAGATTCGCTAATCGCGTACTTATTATCCCCGATATCATTTTATCAAACTAATATTGATTACATCTTAGGGCTAGTTGACCTAGGCCCACATAAAACTCAATGTTTGCTTTCAGCAGACTGATCTACTGCACGTTCACCAAATATTTAGTCCCGATAGGACGTAAACAGTCACTATGTGACAACCATCTAGTCCCGAATGGACTACGACGTAGATGGTTACCGAATAACCATGAAATAATCATACTCCAAACAAACAATATGGTCAGAATGTGACTACAATGATAAACCGCGACACAGTCATGGATTGACTGTCCTTCAACCACGTTATAAGACATGATATGTCTAATATCTACTCGACAAACAACACGTACGTACATTGCTCCCCAGACCCCACACGACCACGACATCACTTTAAATTTCGGGACGAAATTTTCTTAACAGGGGGAGAATGTAACACCCGGTCAAAAAGTCAAAATCCTTATCCAATTTAAACCTTTTATAATCGTATTATTATATACAATTATAACTCAGCGAACGAAAATTTTACATTTTTATATAACGAACAATGATTATTTAATAATCACAAATAAATCCATTTGAAGTCACATTATATTTTTAAATCGAGTAAGACAATTTTTGATTTAATTAATTAATAACCGAAAGAACGGAAATGTAAATTTAAAAAATATTAAATTTATATATATTATTCGGGTACAGAATACGAGTATTTTACACTGCGAAATAGGAACGAAGTGGGGGAAAACCCCTCCCCCCCTCTTTTGGTCAGCCATCCCAAACACCCCTCACTCTCTTTTTCATTTTCATTTCTCATCTCTATCTCTTTCTCTTTTTCTTCCTTTCACCAAACAACAACAACAACAACTAATATCATCAACATCAAAAATCGGAAATCATCAACATACATTTTCGGAATCACCATCAATAGAGGAACAACATTAACAAAGGCAACACCCTCTTTTTCTTCCTCGTTTGGCCTCGATTCGCAATTGTAAGAAATTTCTAAAATTTTAGATTTAATCATTTTGGTGTAATGTTTTGGTGTAATAATGTTTACACAACTTAGTTATAACCTAAACAACAAAGAAAACATGATTTTTCAGCTCAAAAATGCGTTTGATTTGTGATTTTGATCAGAAAAACGCGACAGCCGCGAGTTTCTGGGCTGGTGTTCATCTTTGCGACACAACGCTTGTGTCGCATGTTGTGTCGCATAACTCCATTTGTGTCGTATCTTATGTCGTACGCTGTGTGGCATCTTGTGTCGTAAACCTTATACGACACAACCCTTATGTCGCTATTGATTTAGCATCGCAAGCTTTTGCGACACAACCACTGTGTCGCAGAGCTCTTGTGTCGCACTCTATGCGACACAACCCTTGTGTCGCATGACACATTTTTGTGTCGCATGTTATGTCGCAGAAAACAGAAAACAGCCACATTTTTCTAAGTGTCGGGAAACGCTTTCAAATGACAATTTAAATATGATACGACTTATACTCAAAACAAATATACTTTATAAAGTATACGAAAGCTCAAGCCTAATAATAATATGAATTATTATTACGAATCATCAATAACGAAACGCACTTACAAACATACGAAATCTCTCGTGTTTAGGACACTAGGAGATCATACTTGGCACGACTCGTTACACTAAGACGCTAGCTCCTCAGGTGAGTTTCATAGCCCCACTCTTTCAATCGTTTTATTGTTTTCGGGGTGAAACACATGCTCAATTACTGTTTTCGAATTATATTAATGATCGTTTATAATTCACAATTATTTCTATTACTATATGTAATACGAAATGTGTAATACTTAGGAATTACACCCTTAATATTGTTTATAACAATATCAATACTTAACCTAGATAGGTTGCACTCGTACCCTGTTAGGTCGTTGGAAAACGATTACCAATACATAACTTGATTTAGTTATCACAATCCTTTGGTCATATTGTCGCGGGACAATATCATTGAATATACTAGAACTAGTTAGTTCTACCTACACTGGTCAACATCTATAATGTTACAAGTTTAGTTATTCTCTGGGAACTAAAACTGTCGACACTCTTCATTATCACTAGAACGGGAACTGGACTTAAGTGAACATTTTCCCGAGACTCCGATATATATACTCGCTAGGCTTTAGGCTAGGAGTACACAATATTATCACACGTTAGTATAGATTCCTTATACTAATACAACTCAACTAGGTGATGAGTATCCATACCTAGGTTCAACGTGCTATTTTTAATATCTAAGTATTTGTTCATACATAATTAGATATAATCAACTAATTTCATGCGTGGCATGATTGTTACATATAATTACTGCTTCGACAGATACATATACACATATCTACATACTGATACATCATCTCGAGCACACGGTGCTACCTACAATTTACATATGTATATTAGTATACATACAGTTATACGATCTACTTAGTCAGGCATGTCGAGTATTGCTGGCTCTCAAACAACTTAGTCGGGCATGTCGTTGTACTGCCGGCTCAATTACAAATTGCTTGCGAGCAATTCCAAAAACGATGCCGCGGTATTGCAGTTGGCACCAAACGATGCCACGGTAAAGTGGGCACAAAACGAAACCACGGTATTGCAGTGGGCACAATTTCAACACAATCAATGGATCAGCGAGTGATACTCGGGATTCACAATAAGTTAACGGGTCGGTGGAGTTTCCACGCGAGGCCGTTAGCTCAAACATGTTCGGGTTGGCTTATGCTAGCCGGGTAAACGAACATACAACAATAATCTGTGGGATTACGATTTCGTTGCTGGATGCAACACGCTATCAAATATTACTTAACATCATATGACGTGGTCATACATTTACTTGATTTTAAACTTAGGCAGGTATTGCCCGACTCTGTTAAATTACTTAATACCATAAAGGTATTCAGGCTCGAAGAGCCTCAATTATTAGGTACTTAGGTACATATCTCTATTGCTTAGGTATTAGATACATCATCCATCGTATACACATTTGTATTACAAAACTCCAACATAATACAAGTCAGAATCGTGGATTCTGAGCTACTTTTCAAATGCTTTGTATTTACACTTTACGTTTTCAACTAACTATCCTATGAACTCACCAGCTTTATAGCTGACCTGTTTTAGCATGTGTTCTCAGGTGCCCAGCAGGATTAGGATTACTACAAGATTATGCTAGCTCGAGTCGCATGATTTCAAACATTTGGGACAACTCTGCATTTACTTTTGTATTTTCAAATTATGTAATTGAAATTTCTATTAAACTCGTCACGTTGTAAACGTTCCATTTGGAAAATGTATAATTATTTTCAAACGTCTCATTTAAGGTCGTTCATTATGTATCTTATGCTGTGATATTTAATTTGGTAACACCCGACCCGACCGCTTCCGCAAACCCAAATTTGAGGGTGTTACAGTTATAGTGAACTAGGTTGCATTTAGTGGGCTTAGACTATGACCGTTAGGCAATATTTTCTATTTAGTATGACTGGTTCAGGAATTTCATCATACGAGTTTAATTTAACATAGCCTGATCAACTATGTACAATTGAATAAAGATGATGAAAGATCTGAAATGGTTGTATTGGAATAGGGATACGATAGTTGACTCTGACCACAAGGGAAACCAAACTCAAACATGTCTTTGTTAGACACTCTAGGCTATTATGTGATATATGTTTATATATACATGGATAGGCCTCGTTTAAGTGCTACACTTTAGGCTATATTATATATTGTAGATATATGAATATAGGCCTCACCTTACTAAATGTTTTGCCACAGAAATAGCTGACAACTCTCTCGTAGCACTTACCGATTCGGACAATGAAGTCCAGACACCACAAACTCAAGAGAGGACAACTGTTCCGTCCGTCTCTCCAACACGGGATATTCCCGAACCACCGTTTTACTCATCGGGAGAAGCTCGAGTGATCCGTACTCGCCGTAGGGGTGCTGGATCGTCCCGAGCTGACCCTTACTCCAATTACACTGGCAACCCTAATATCAGAATGTTTCGTCCTCCTCTTACCTGCAGATAGGACTGGTTACCCACAACTCTGAACATATGGAGGTCCGAGGAAGAGATTCAGATTCCTGCTGACCCCAAGGATATCTCCCCGTACACTCAGGAACCGATACATCACACAGTGACGGTGTTGGCCGCTCGACTCCACCGTCATGAGCATAGGCTCGAGGACCTCGATCGAGAGCAACACACAATGACAACCTACCTATTACGTCAAGCCCATGATCGCATGTCACAACTTCAACGGGAATTTGAAGAGATGAACCATACTCTGGACATGGTTCACCAACAAGTGATCGACGACAGAGGCGCGTCCGATCTCTTGCAAGCAAGGTTAGAAGAATGTGAACAGCGTTCACAGGAGGCTGAAGAATACACTCGAGTGCTGGAACAACGATTAACCTTGGCTGAAGATGGTGCTAGGCAGACTAGCAGACTCGCAGAAACTATCAATCACCTTGTCACCCTAATGACACAGATGAACCTACTCCAAGATTAGTGTAGTAACTATCTTGTAATCCTTTATGCTATTGTAGAATCTTTGTAATTCGACCGGATGTAACAATTTCTGGTACCTTTTGTATAACATATAAGTCTGTAACTTTTGAAAACTCGTAAACTTGAAATTGTCTGTAATCATTTGACACCGTAATATTAATCGACAATTTCCCTCGTTTATTCTATATAATTGATTTTCATATTGTGATGTTATGTATTATCGCTTTTATATGTATACATCTACGATAATCATCCTTGTGCGAAATCTCATGTATCATCATTTTTCTTTCCTAAAGAATCATGGCGCCAAGACGACTGTATAGTTAAGCTGAGATCACTCAACTCATCGCACAGGGTGTGGCCCAAGCCTTAGCTGGCCGACAAAACTCTGGCAGCGAAGACACACTGAATAACACACCTCCAGTAAAACCCTGTTCCTACAAGGATTTCCTGAGTTGTAAACCCTTGAATTTTAAGGGCACTGAAGGTGCCATCGGGCTAATCCGATGGATGGAAAGAATGGAATCGGTTTTCAGTCTGTGCAACTGTACGGAAGACAGCAAGGTCAAATTCGCTGCTTACACCTTTCAAGAAGGTGCACTCACGTGGTGGAATACCTATGCCAGTTCAGTGAGTATCGAGGTAGCGAATCAAATCCCATGGGCTGATCTAAAGAAAATGCTAAAGGACGAATATTGTCCTAACGAGGAACTGCACAGATTGGAGGAAGAGTTCTGGCACCTAACTGTTCAGGGCACTGATATCGCTGGATATACCACCAAATTCTAGCAACTTGCTCTTCTATGCCCGGGTTTGGTTGATCCGGAAGAAAAACGCATCAAAAAGTACATCCGCGGTCTTCCAGAGAATATCCAGGGGAACGTCGCCTCATCGAAACAAACCACCATTCAGAGTGCCATCCGCCTGGCACACGAACTCATGGCTTTGATTGTCAGCTGTGAGGCATCTCTTTCATCCTCCAACAACAACAACAAACGAAAATAACTGAACACCGCAACAACTAGAACAAGAAACCCGATACCATCAAAGCTTACACCTCCAACACTGAAACAAAACGGGGTTACACTGGGACTAAGCCCTATTGTTCCAAGTGCAACCGCCATCACGATGGTCCTTGCGGTACCCTTTGCAATAACTGCAAGAGGTACGGTCATCTCACTAAGGACTGTAGATCCCCCAAAACCAACAACAACAATTCCAACAACAACAACACCAACACCAGGCAACCCAAGACCTGTTACGAATGTGGAAACCCTGGACACTTCAGGAATGAATGTCCGAAGCTGAAAAACAAGGGCAACAACAACAACAACAACCCTCGAGGTAGAGCTTTCGTACTTAACTCTAAGGATGCCCGTCAAGACCCGAATGTGGTCACGGGTATGTTCCTTATCAACAACTTAACTGCTTCTGTTCTGTTTGATACTGGTGCTGATAAGAGTTTCATATCGAACGAGTTTAGCCCACTACTTGATATTACCCCTGTTACATTAGATACTTTATATACTATAGAGTACCTAATGACAAACTAATCGAGGCCAATAGTGTAATACCTGATTGCACCTTAAACCTCGCAAACGAACTCTTTCCCATTGATTTAATTCCTGTCGAGATCGGAAGTTTCAACATCATTGTTGGCATGAACTGGTTGTCCAAGCATCGAGCGGAAATCGTCTGTACGACAAAATCGTCCGTATTCCTCCCGTCACCGGTGGTACTTTAATCATATAAGGGGAGACCGGTGGGACGATTTTGAATATAGTATCGTGTATGAAAACCCACAAATACCTTAGAAAGGGGTATCAGGCAATCCTCACACATGTCATGGAGATAAAGTAGGAGGTGAAGCGACTTGAGGATGTGCCCATTGCACGAGACTTTCCAGAAGTCTTTCCAGAAGAACTACATGGTCTGCCACCACCTAGACAGGTTGAGTTCTCGATTGAACTCATGCCAGGTGCTGAACCTGTGGCACGAGCACCTTATCGCTTAGCCCCATCCGAACTTCAGGAGTTGTCCACTCAGTTATAGGAACTCCTGGATAAGGGATTCATTCGACCGAGTTCCTCACCTTAGGGAGCCCCGGTTCTATTTGTGAAAAAGAAGGACGGTTTTTTTCGCATGTGTATCGACTACAGAGAATGATCGTGCCCCGAACGGTCGGTCAAGGAATCGCTTCCTTGTCGTTGTCGGACCTCGCGCTCGAGGCGGGCGATCGGAGGGGTGGTTTTATATTTATAGTGTAGGGAAGCCTAAGTTATACTACTACTTGTATAGTAAGCGGCAGGTATGACTCAGGTGTCGTTCTTCAAACCACAACGGGCATGGGATCTTAGGAGAATTAATTATCTTTAGTAATTCAGCTAGGGTTTAAAAGCTTTTTGGGGAGTTTTTGTTTTCTATTCTATGTATACTAAAGACAGCAAAGTAAATGAGTAGTGTAGTCACTGAGAGATCTATGGATTACGCGAGTGTTTGCTATGACATCGGTGTATGCTATTTAGGGGTAGTTATGAGGATTGAGGCTCTAATTACAATGAATCCTAGCAGTGCCGACTTGGGGTCTCTGAACGATTTTCAACATAGTATTGTACCTACGGCCTTTTCGTGGCTTCAACGCATTTGTACTTCACCAAAGGTGGTTCCAGCGCTATACCAAGTACTAAGCCGTTTTACGGTTTTTCCGATGCCTCGCCCAGAGATCCCGTATCATTACTGTATATGTCCTAATGGGCCATAGCTCCTATCCTATTACTTATATAACCTAGAGTTGTCCAAAATCAAATAAATAACATGTCACATGGATAACAGATATGGAGTGCAAGCTACACCAAAAGTTCTCCCAAATGTAGTACCAATTTAACCGACAACTAACCTCGAATCCTATTCCCCAGTCTCGGTCGTCTGAGACGTCCGTATCGTGGCACGAATTGTTGAATAAACAATAAAGTGAACAGGAGTTACCCCGCAGAATAAGTTGGGAAAGTCTGTCTAACGATCGTTCAAATTGTTCGACATTATTTCATACAGATCATTGTAATTATTCTAGCATGTTAAACTGTTGTATGTAATTATTCTATGTTTGAAAACCTAATCATGAATCCAACAACCACAATAGACAAATAGATACTAGCTTGCAAACCCTAAAGCAACAATCAAACAAGAACATGCAGTAGTGCAACATGGATAGTTATCAGTTTGTTTCAGGCAGAGTTTCTGGATTAATGGTTAAGTCACGAATGCTCCGAAAGTTCTCTCAAAAGCATTCGATATATGAAATTAATTCTAATCTATCTCTAATCCTATGCTCCGTGTCTCCTAGGATGTATTTCAATCAGGAGAACAGCGGCCATGCAGAGTTCATCGAATCATTCAGACACAGAATAGTTGAGGGACCTATTTCTAGCAATTGGCCGGATTCTATCAACAGGTTTCAAACCACAACATAAGTTGGATAAATAAAACATTAGAGAATCATTTCATAAATTCAAACATATCCTAATTACATGCGAGCAGAGTAACAGCATGGTTTAAAGCATAACTACCCTAGCATAACGTTTATCATAGCAAACACAGATTTGTCTAGCCTAACATAGCAATTATCATAGCATGCATTCTTAAATAATCATGACAATAGCACGACATATTTAAAAATAACAGGAAAGGATAATATAATAAAACATGATAGGCGTTACAACAAATCTGCGCAACCGCAGTCTCGGAGCGACTCCGTACAAAGCTCGTAAGCTTGATACTAGCTACCTACTATTTCTCCTCTAACTCCTTAGAGAAGTGTTAGAGAGAGAAAGCTACTACTATTCTAGAGAGATAAAGAAAAATGAGAATGGAATGAGGGATGAGAAATGAGGAGGTTAGGTCCTCTATTTATAGGCTTCAAGTTACAGATTTTACATTCAGCACGCTCGCTCCTAATTTATCACTGAAATACCCCCTCGAGCTATGAAATTTGACACCAAAAGGGGCATATTCGATACCAAAAGGGGCGTATTCGGTAGCAAATAGGGCGTATCCAGCAGCAAATAGGGCGTATCCGGCACCAAAAAGGGGGTATACCACCCTAAAAGGGGGGTATACCACCCCTTAGAGGGGGTATACGGCCCCAATAGGGGGGTATACGGCCCTCTAAGGGTGGTATACGGCCCCTAGAGGGGTGGTGTGCCTTGGTTCATGGTCTTGTGTGCTGGATCGTAAGTCTTGTGCACTGGTCGTAGTTCTTGTGATCTTCGTTTGGCTCTAACTTCTTTGTTTCTTGTCAGATTTGAACGATTCTTGCGCCCACAGTTTTGTATTTTCCTGAAGATCAATATGACACAAATTAGGCCAATTTAGCTTAATTATATGTCAGAATCGCAAGTGGATCGTTTTAGCTCTGATTTGTTCGTTATTTGAGCATTTTAAGTGATTTTTCGAAAGGAAGTCTAAGCTTTGGCTCATTTTACATTTTTAGCATAAAACAATGATTATTTGTTGTTTATTCAAAGATTTCAGCCAAAATGAGCTTGAAATGGTGCATAAAAACATGTCGTTTTGAGTCAAATCAAATATCTCACACTTAGACTTTTGCTTGTCCTCAAGCAAACTTCCAAATCATTCTATTGCCAAAAACTTTATTTTTTGCGAAAAATCATTTTTATGGGTGAGTCTTTAAAGGAAGAAAAATGTACAGAATTGAAACAAGTATTGTTCCGCTACGAAAAAGAGAGATGTTCCTATGACATATCCAAAAGACTTATAAAATGATTGTCTTAGGCATGCTTTCAATTCTCGCGATCTTGTAATATACATGACTAGGCGATCTCACCAGGTGGTCACTCAATTCACTCAAAGTCTATCGGGTTTCCTATCATTCTAGTACAAACGAAATCGCTCATATACCAGTCATGCAGCATTCATCGTCATAGGCTTGATCGAGAATCAAATCTCCACCACTTAGACAGGGACGGCACTAATTATCACCAGACATTTATGAGGGTTGTAATGTGCGGGTTTTAAAGGGTATAGTTAGTGGTAATTTTTAAAGGAAAAGGGGTTTTTGCTTATCTTAGGACCTTTTAAACTTATGAAAAACTTTACTTAGATACACTTTTTAATGAAAACGGAAACGGATAACGATAAGGGAGGAAGATAGCTATTTTGACTTCTATCTTTGAAAACACATGGAAGATTTATATTTTCAGGAATCAGAGTTTTCGAGAGATTTGAAGCACTTAGCTTTATTTCAGATGATACATATTTATTTCTTTTTCTTTTTTTCTATATTTTTGGCTTAGAATTTCTTTGCCAAGGAATTTCTAAGAGATTTTCTTTTTCTTACTGCTCTTTTGAGATTTTTTTCAACCCTTTGACAACTTCGAATTTACTTGGTGCCAATTTTTCGCACCGTATAACTCTCGATATTTGAGTTTTTATTAAGGAAACGCACGCGAGAATTTTTAAGTAAACACGAAATTTGTGATTTTTGAGGGAAAGCAAAAAGAATATCTAAATAGCGCTTTTCAATAAATTTTAAAGATTCTAAGATAAGATTTTGGTGGGTATGGAAGTGAGCGAGTTCAAAAGTTTGGGTTTTTAGAAACGAAAAGGTTAAGGCTCAACAGGGTTTTCTAGACGGATCATCGATACTAAAAATGAGTATCGGTAGGGTTAGGCTAGAAGAGATATGATAAAAATGGGGTTTTTCCTAAGTAAATGTCCAGGTCATTTAATTGCACCTATGCCACATATGGCACCTGTCAATATGGTCTCGAAATGCATACCAGGAGCAAGTTCTAAATCCGAATGCACGCACTGGTCACACACAACAAATGAAAGTGAAGCATTAAAAATGAATGCTTAATATAGGCTCAAATACCTCACTGCAAATATAGGTTGTATGTACCCAGTCACGCGATGCCCCTCTTAGACTTTCATTTTAAAATCATTTAGAGTCTGACATGTTCCTACCTCTTTTTACCGACTTTTGAATACTTGCAAAAAAAATTTGTACTTCTCCTTAATTTATTGACTCAAAAACTTTTGGAAAAGTCAGTCTACTGAATGAGTAGCAAAACTACTGTCGAAGCAAGACCGTTTTTGTTAGTGGAAAAAATTTTAAAATTTTCGGCAAATAAGGATTTCTTTATTTACTGAGGACAATTTCGAAAAAAAATTTGATCTTAACAAGTGGGCGAAGATTATACTGCTATCCCACACTTAAAAATAAACACTGTCCTCAATGTTTCTGCACTAAGTAGGGAGAATCCACACTTAGGGTTTTGCATTAAGTCAAATATAAATTTCAAGTTTTCTAGATATGGCGTATTAACTCCACACTTAGAGTTTTAAGTGGGCGTGAGCATATATTATCATAAGATAGATCATAAGAACTAGAGTGATACTTCCCTACGCTTTGTGAGCACTGGATGGAGGACCAGATTCGTGAAGGAGTGATGCAAGTGATTTGATGGAGTTTGACCAGACTTCTTTAAAGATCATTCATTCCTACGGATACTAAGTTCTGCAAATAGCCATAAATAGAGTCATAATAACCAGGTCTCATAGAATAGTAGTATGATAAGTCTAAAACACAAAGTAGATAAGTCTAAAACATAAAGATAATAAAGATAAACTAAGGCTCATCTAGTAGATCATCCATATCAGGGTCGAACTCAGCGACAGCAGCATCATAAATGGCAGAGAGGGCAGCATCATGGAGGACAGAAGAAGGTGATGGTGCATGAAGTCTGCTAGCAGCTGCGAGCATCTCGGTAGGATCAGAGTGTGAACTCTCGGGAGTCTGTACCGGAGCATCAGTAGTGCCAGCTGTAGGAGGGAAGAATGACCATGATGGTCGAGAAGCTCTCGGACCTGACCCTAGCCTGTAAGGGAGGTCCTGAAGTCTCGGTAGCCCGACTACCTCGCGGATATCAAACATCGAAACATGATGAATGGACAATGTCTGAAAGAGCGCCCAAGCAGCTGCTGGATCTGCAGTAGTGATCCCATAATCAAAGGTCGGGATCGTCTCAGATGCTGGGAAAGACTGTGGTGCAGCAGGTCTCGAATGCTCCCCTGGACAAATCGGTACATCGATCAGACTCTCTTCCTGAATAGCAGCCATCTTCTTCTTGCCTCTGCGGGTTCCTCTTCTCTTCTTGCTTTTCTTACTGCTCTCAGCTGGGGCTTCCATCATGAAAAACACAAATAACACAGGTAACATGTAAAGTTTATGAGGATATACAAATGCAAAAGAACTGATGATTGTTTGTAAAATATTTTTGATTATAAGCGTCATCAGGATTTCTGCATCTGTATATATAAATAATGAAGACTTATCTCAGATTTGTAAATTTCAAAGGCTGTCAGATAAGTAGCTATCCTGCATCATTTGGTTAGGAATGATAATACTAGATAAGATTTAAACTAAGAATTAAAAACAAAAGGACAAATTATTCTAGGATAAGCTTGGGATGCCTCCCAAGAGCGCTTGTTTAAGAGAGAGTCACTAGCTTGACTCTTGATACCTGGGAATAGTTCAAGGTGGCTCAAAAATGTAGACTTCCTCATTAATGGGGAAATCCTCAATGTAATGTTTTAAGCGTTGACCATTAACTTTAAAGTTACCTTCCAGGGCTTCGAGTTCGACTGCACCGAAGGAAAATACCTTTGAGACTATAAATGGTCCACTCCACCTGACTTTGAATTTTCCAGAGAACTTTTTGAAGTGTGAGTTGAAGAGAAGTACTTTATCCCCTGGTTTAAACTTTGATAGCTTGAGTCTTGCATCATGGAACATCTTGGTTCTTTCTTTGAATTTCAGGGAGCTATCGTACGATTTATCTCTTAACTCAGCTAGTTCGTTAAGCTGCATTATCCGATGGGATCTTATGGTGGGAATGTCTAAGTTACATTTCCTCAGGGCCCAGTATGCCTTATACTCTAACTCTATCGGCAGATGACAAGCCTTACCATAAACCAGACGATATGGTGTGGTTCCTAATAGCGTTTTGTATGCTGTTCTGAATGCCCACAACGCATCATCTAATTTATCGGACCACTTTTCCCCATGGTTGAACACCGTTCGTTCTAAGATTCGTTTCAACGCCCTATTTGTCACTTCGGCTTGCCCATTGGTTTGTGGGTGATAAGCTGTTGAAGTTTTGTGAGTTACTCCGTACTGTTGCAATGTTCTCATTAGGTGAGTATTGCAGAAGTGTGTGCCGCGATCACTGATGCTCTCGGAGCTTCAAATCGACAAAATAGTTGTTTGAGAAACTTAGTGACGACCTTGGCATCGTTTGTTGGGAGAGCTTGTGCTTCGGCCCACCTGGACACATAATCAACTGCAACCATAATGTATTCTTTTCCGTTGGATTTAGGGAACGGTCCCATAAAATCTAATCCCCAAATGTCAAAGACTTCACAAGCTTGGATGTTAGTAAGTGGCATTTCACTCCTCTGTGAGATACTTCCAAACCTTTGGCAAGCATCACAACGTTTTACCAAGTCGTAAGAATCTTGAAAAATGGTTGGCCAATAAAAGCCGGCATCATATACTTTCCGTGCGGTCTTGTTAACTCCATGGTGGCCTCCAGTTGGTCCATGGTGGCTTTGGTAGAGGATATGTTCGGCTTCTTTCCCGTCGACGCATCTTCTGATGATATGATCGGGACAGACCTTACAAAGGAAAGGATCGTCCCAAAAATAATTCTTTACGTCGCGGAAGAACTTTCGTCTTCGAGAAGTTGACATTCCTTTCTGGACTATTCCTCCTACCAAGTAGTTGGCAAAATCAGCATACCAGGGATCGTATGAAGAACTAGGTTCCTGATGGTGCTTTCCGATGTTCATGAGTTGTTCATCCGGGAACTGGTCTTGAATATCTCTTTCTTCAAGCTTTTCCATCGCTGGATTTTCCAATCGGCTGAGGTGATCTGCTGCAACGTTTTCTGCTCCCTTTTTATCTTTAATTTCTATGTCGAATTCTTGTAAGAGCATAATCTAGTGCAACAGTCTTGGCTTAGCGTCTTGCTTTTTGAAGAGATACTTAAGAGTTGAATGATCTGTATAGACAATAGTTTTGGACAAAATAAGATAGGAACGAAATTTATCAAAAGCAAATACTACCGCTAGCAACTCCTTCTCAGTGATTGTATAGTTCTCTTGAGCGTCCGTAAGAGTTTTGCTGGCGTAGTAAATCGGTTGAAAGTGCTTATCCTTCCGTTGTCCTAGTACAGCTCCAACTGCAAAATCACTGGCGTCGCACATGATTTCAAACGGTAAGCTCCAGTCGGGGGTTACCATGATTGGTGCATGCACAAGCTGTTCCTTTAAGTAGTTAAAAGCTTTCAGACAGTCATCTGTAAAGTCAAACAGAGTATCTTTTTCGAGAAGATGAGTCATAGGTCAAGAAATCTTGGAGAAATCCTTAATAAAGCGACGGTAGAATCCGGCGTGACCTAGAAAACTTCGGATGGCTTTCACAGAAGTAGGTGGTGGAAGTTTTTAAATAGTATCAACTTTAGCTTTATCTACTTCAATTCCTGCTTTAGATATCCGATGTCCCAACACTATTCCTTCTTTCACCATAAAGTGACATTTCTCCCAATTAAGAATGAGGTTTGATTCTTAGCAACGAGTGAGCATCCTTTCTAGGTTGGAAAGACAAGATGTGAAGGAGTCTCCAAAGACAGAGAAATCGTCCATGAAAACCTCCATACACTGTTTAATCATGTCATGGAAAATCGCCACCATGCATCTCTGAAAAGTAGCAGGTGCATTGCATAGCCCAAAAGGCATACGTTGGTAGGCGAAGGTTCCGTATGGACATGTGAATGTTGTCTTCTCCTGGTCCTTCGTATCGAGAGGGATTTGAAAATAGCCAGAGAAACCATCGAGGAAACAATAGAACTCATTTCCTGACAATCTTTCGAGCATCTGATCAATGAACGGCAGAGGGAAGTGATCTTTGCGAGTGGCTTCGTTTAGCTTGCGATAGTCAATGCAAACCCTCCAACCGGTGACGGTCCTTGTTAGGATGAGTTCATTATGTTCGTTTGTAATCACCGTCATTCCTCCTTTCTTCGGAACAACCTGTACGGGACTGACCCATGGAGAATCTGAAATAGGATATATCAGGCCAGCATCAAGAAGTTTGATAACCTCCTTTTTGACCACGTCTTGAATCTTCGGGTTGACTCTCCTCTGTCTCTGAACTGATGGCTTGAAGTTGTTTTCCATTAGGATCTTGTGCGTGCAGTAGTTTGGACTGATCCTTTGTATGTCAGAGATTTTCCAAGCGATTGCCTTTTTATGTGACTTCAGAACCTGAATGAGTCTGGCTTTTTCCTCAGGCTTCAGATCTTTGGATATGATAACTGGTAAGTGCGAAGTTCTTTCGAGAAAAGCATACTCCAGATGAGAGGGTAGTTCCTTTAGTTCCAATTCTGGTGGTTCTTCAGTAGAAGGCTTCATTCTAGCAATTTCATCTCTCTTGAGTTCATCAAATTCTGTTTGGAAGTCTGATTCTTCAAGAGGTGAATCTGATGTATTGGCTGAAGCTATTTCAACCCATTCTGCTTTATCAGAGAATGCATCCTTCCTCAGCTCGTATTTGACAGTGGATGATGTAGAAGTTGCATTTCCTGCATAGAATTTGAGAGAGCAGAATTTGAGAGAGCAGAGCATAATCCCCTGCTTTCTTCACATAGTTTCCTTGTTGTGATGATAGTGTTGGGGTTGATGCTGCTTACTGCGAGAATTTCTTCCACATGTTCTTCAATTATTTCCTGCATAGAATCTACAAGATCAAGATCTTCTCCCATAGGATGTTTCATTAGTTTATCAACATTGAAGGTGACTTCCTCAGTTCCAACTCGAAGTTTTAAAGATTTTTCATTAACATCAATGACGGCCTTGGCAGTGTTTAGGAAAGGTCTGCCAAGGATGAGTGGAACTTGGGTGTCCTCTTCAATATCCATAACAACAAAATCAACAGGAAAGACGAATTTATCAACACGGACCATAATATCTTCAGCAATTCCACCAGGGAGTTTAACTGATCTATCGGCTAACTGGATGGTCATTCGGGTTGGCAAAAGTTCGTTTAATCCTAGTTTCCTAAAAAACGAGTATGGCATAAGGTTTACACTAGCTCCTAAGTCAGCTAAGGCGTTACTTATTTGAACATCCTGAAGATAACAAGGAATAGTGAAATGGCCAGTGTCTCCTAGCTTCGGGGGTAGTCCTTGTTGCATAATCAAATAGCATTCTGCATCTAAAGGCAAGTTAACTATCTGTCTGAGTTTTTCTTTGTTGGATAAGAGTTCCTTAAAGAATTTGGCACAACCAGGCATTTCAACTAAAGCATCTAAAAGTTTAACATTTAGGTGTAAGCTTTTGAACATTTCTAGATATTTTCCAAATTGAGCTTCTTGTTTCTCTTTCTTAAGCTTACCAGGGAAAGGTATACGTGTAGGTTTAATACTTTCTGGGGCTTTAGAGGGTTCTGGTTCAGGAGAAGCGACGGGGGTGTCAACTTGTACTGAATTAGTAGGTAGAGAAGTAGAAGGTTCATTTGTGGGAATATCTACGGATTTTTCGTTTTTAGTCTCTTTTCCTCCTCTAGTGACCACAAGGATGTCATCGTACTCATAGGGTGAGTGATAGACAGAGTTGTAGATCGCTTCCTCCCTTTGCTTCTCCTCAACTTTTAAAAACAACCTCTTAACATTATCCTCCATGTTTTTAATTAAATCTTTTGAAATTCTAATCAAATAATCAATTTGGTTTTGAAAATCAACAATTTTTCTATTGACATTATTTTGCTCAACAATGAAGTTTTTGAAAGTTTCGCTGTTTAGACGAGAAGTCAATGGGGAAGGAGTAGAGAGAACTAAAGATCAGGAAGTGGGTTGTGTGGTAAACCGCTGAATGAAAGGTTTGGAATAAGAAGTATGATTAGGGTTTGCACTAGTTGTAAGAATTTCTTCATTGGCCCTTCGGCTTGAGAGGAATTTTTGAGGTTTCTTCTCTGGGTTAGGGTTTGAAGATTCTTGCAAATCCTTGACAATTTGAGTGATAGATTCGAGTTGAGTTTTTAGATTGTCTAAGGTTTGATTTGAAGTACTTCTTTCTTCTGAAGTAGATTCACCTGACTCCAAGTCATGTTGATGCATCGTTATCGTCTCAATTAATTTCCAAGCTTCGTCTGAAGTATGTAGCATGAAATTTCCGGATGAAGCGGCATCGAGGGTTTGTTTGTGTTGAGGATTTAAATTGTTATAGAATGTGCAGACCAGATCCGTCTCAGATAACTGACGATTCTGACATCTCTTGATCAGATTCTTAAATCGTTCCCAAGCCTTGCTTAATGATTCATTAGTTCCTTGATGTAAGTTAATGATGTCGTTTTTAAGCTTGGTTTGTAGGGAAGGAGGGAAGTACTTAGCTAGAAACTTAGTAGCCATCTCCTCCCATGTATGAATCGAATTGGGTTTGAAATCATAAAACCATGTTAAGGCTCGAGAAGATAAAGAATAAGGAAACATATGGAGACGGAGAAGGTTTCTATCGGTTCCTATTTGTTCGAAAGAGTCGGAAAGGTTGATGAATTTGTTAAGATGGGCGTTTGGATTTTCAACCGAAAGACCATGAAACTGACACTCAGATTTAATCATTTTAATGTAGTGAGGCTTAATTTCAAGGGTTTCGTCTGTTGGTGCTACGATCGGTCCTCCTCGTCCCTCTAGCAGTGGCTTAATTGATGAGGCGAGAGTGATACGATTTTACATAACTTGTTGGTAGAAAGTAGGATTTTGGAAAGGAAGGGTTAAACTATTCTAATCTAAAGACGGAAAAATTAAAATTAACCTAAGGATAGAAAAGGAACTTCCGGATGATATTGATCTTCCGAAAGGATCGCTAAATAAATAAGATAACTGATGTCCTAAAATCGGTCGTTGTAGTCCCCGGCAGCGGTGCCAATAACCTGTTCGTGCCCCGAACGGTCGGTCAAGGAATCGCTTCCTTGTCGTTGTCGGACCTCATGCTCGAGGCGGGCGATCGGAGGGGTGGTTTTATATTTATAGTGCAGGGAAGCCTAAGTTATACTACTACTTGTATAGTAAGCGGCAGGTATGACTCAGTTGTCGTTCTTCAAACCACAATGGGCATGGGATCTTAGGAGAATTAATTATCTTTAGTAATTCAGCTAGGGTTTAAAAGCTTTTTGGGGAGTTTTTTTTTCTATTCTATGTATACTAAAGACAGCAAAGTAAATGAGGAGTGTAGTCGATGAGAGAACTATGGATTACGCGAGTGTTTGCTATGACATCGGTGTATGCTATTTAGGGGTAGTTATGAGGATTGAGGCTCTAATTACAATGAATCCTAGCAGTGCCGACTTGGGGTCTCTGAACGATGTTCAACATAGTATTGTACCTACGGCCTTTTCGTGACTTCCACGCATTTGTACTTCACCAAAGGTGGTTCCAGCGCTATACCAAGTACTAAGCTGTTTTACGGTTTTTCCGATGCCTCGCCCAGAGATCCCGTATCATTACTGTATATGTCCTAATGGGCCATAGCTCCTATACTATTACTTATCTAACGTAGAGTTGTCCACAATCAAATAAATAACATGTCACATGGATAACAGATATGGAGTGTAAGCTACACCGGAAGTTCTCCCAAATGTAGTACCAATTTAACCGACAACTAACCTCGAATCCTATTCCCTAGTCTCGGTCGTCTGAGACGTCCGTATCGTGGCACGAAATGTTGAATAAACAATAAAGTGAACATGAGTTACCCCGCGGAATAAGTTGGGAAAGTCTGTCTAACGATCGTTCAAATTGTTCGACATTATTTCATACAGATCATTGTAATTATTCTAGCATGTTAAACTGTTGTATGTAATTATTCTATGTTTGAAAACCTAATCATGAATCCAACAACCACAATAGACAAATAGATACTAGCATGCAAACCCTAAAGCAACAATCAAACAAGAACATGCAGTAGTACAACATGGATAGTTATCAGTTTGTTTCAGGCAGAGTTTCTGGATTAATGGTTAAGTCACGAACGCTCTGAAAGTTCTCTCAAAAGCATTCGATATATAAAATTAATTCTAATCTATCTCTAATCCTATGCTCCGTGTCTCCTATGATGTATTTCAATCAGGAGAACAGCGGCCATGCCGAGTTCATCAAATCATTCAGACACAGAATAGTTGAGGGACCTATTTTTAGCAATTGGCCGGATTCTATCAACAGGTTTCAAACCACAGCATAAGTTGGATAAATAAAACATTTGAGAATCATTTCATAAATTCAAACATATCCTAATTACATGCGAGCAGAGTAACAGAATGGTTTAAAGCATAACTACCCTAGCAAAACGTTTATCATAGCAAACACAGATTTGTCTAGCCTAACATAGCAATTATCATAGCATGCATTCTTAAATAATCATGACAATAGCACAACATATTTAAAAATAACAGGAAAGGATAATATAATAAAACCTTATAGGCGTTACAACAAATCTGCGCAACCGCAGTCTCGGAGCGACTCCGTACAAAGCTCGTAAGCTTGCTACTAGCTACCTACTATTTCTCCTCTAACTCCTTAGGGAAGTGTTAGAGAGAGAAAGCTACTACTATTCTAGAGAGAGAAAGAAAAATGAGAATGGAATGAGGGATGAGAAATGAGGAGGTTAGGTCCTCTATTTATAGGCTTCAAGTTACAGATTTTACATTCAGCACCCTCGCTCCTAATTTATCACTGAAATACCCCCTCAAGCTATGAAATTCGACACCAAAAGGGGCGTATTCGATACCAAAAGGGGCGTATTCGGTAGCAAATAGGGCATATCCAGCAGCAAATAGGGCGTATCCGGCACCAAAAAGGGGGTATACCACCCTAAAAGGGGGGTATACCACCCCTTAGAGGGGGTATACGGCCCCAATAGAGGGGTATACGGCCCATAGAGGTGTGGTGTACCCTGGTTCGTGGTCTTGTGTGCTGGATCGTAAGTCTTGTGCACTGGTCGTAGTTCTTGTGATCTTCGTTTGGCTCTAACTTCTTCGTTTCTTGTCAGATTTGAACGATTCTTGCGCCCACAGTTTTGTATTTTCATGAAGATCAATATGACACAAATTAGGCCAGTTTAGCTTAATTATACGTCAGAATCGCAAGTGGATCGTTTTAGCTCTGATTTGTTCGTTATTTGAGCATTTTAAGTGATTTTTCAAAAGGAAGTCTAAGCTTAGGCTCATTTTACATTTTTAGCATAAAACAATGATTATTTGTTGTTTATTCAAAGATTTGAGCCAAAATGGACTTGAAATGGTGCATAAAAACATGTCGTTTTGTGTCAAATCAGAGAACTGAACAAGTTAACTGTAAAGAACCGTTATCCACTTTCGCGTATTGATGACCTGTTTGACCAACTTCAGGGGTCGAGTTTTTATTCAAAGATCGATCTACGGTTAGTTAATCATCAACTCAGAGTTCGTGACACTGACATTCCAAAAAACCGCCTTTCGAACTTGCTATGAGCATTATGAGTTTCAAGTGATGCCTTTTGGATTAACCAACGCACCGGCTGTATTCATGGACCTTATGAATCGGGTGTGCAAACCCTATCTTGAAAAGTTTGTCATTGTCTTTATCGATGACATACTCATTTACTCGCGCAACGAACATGAACATGCGCAACATCTGAAAACCATTCTAGAACTTCTTAAGCACGAAGAGTTATATGCTAAATTCTCCAAGTGTGAGTTCTGGATGCAAACCGTTCAATTCCTTGGACACGTCATCGATAGTCAAGGAATTCATGTTGATCCATAAAAAATCGAGGCTATCAAAAACTGGCAAGCGCCTACAACTCTAACCGAGGTACGCCAATTCTTGGGATTGGCAGGGTATTATCGTTGGTTCATTGAAAATTTCTCGAAAATAGCCCAACCTCTCATGACACTGACTCAGAAAGAAAAGAAGTTCGATTGGACTGATAGACAAGAGTCAGCATTCCAGCTATTGAAACACAAGCTTTGCAGTGCTCCTATTCTATCACTATCCGAAGGTAACGATGACTTCGTGGTATATTGCGATGCTTCTCACCAAGGTCTCGGTTGCGTGTTAATGCAACGAGACAAGGTCATAGCCTACGCTTCCTGGCAACTCAAAATTCACGAGAAGAACTATACGACTCACGACCTCGAGCTGGGGGCCGTGGTGTTCGCCCTCAAAATCTGGAGACATTACCTCTATGGTACTCGAAGTACCATTTTTACCGATCACAAAAGTCTTCAACATATATTCGATCAAAAGGATCTGAACATGAGGCAACGTCGATGGGTCGAGTTGCTTACCGATTATGATTGTGAAATCAAGTATCATCCAGGCAAAGCGAATGTTGTCACCGATGCCCGAAGTCGAAAAGAACGCACGAAGCCCCTTCGAGTCCGAGCACTCGTCATGAACATTCATAACAATCTTGTTACTCAAATCCTCACTGCTCAACTTGAAGCCCACAAGCCTGAAAACATCATAAACGAAGCCTTGCAATGCATGGACAAATAGTTCGAGACCAAACCTAACGGTACTCGACAATTCTCTAACCGAATATGGTTACCCAGCTTCGGCAACTATAACACCCCATTATTTAAAACCATTTTATAATATTAAAAACACTGGAAGCGAGTCCCAATTAAAACAAACCATATTTACATATACCAAAATTTGTAGTTTTCAAATCATCACACTTATACTTATATAATTACAAAACTTGTACTAGCGACCGGGTGTTATATTTATTTCCAAAACATAACTTCAAGATTCCCAAAAGATCAGAGTAGTTGCAGTAGTAATCAAACATTCCATCCAGAATCCCAAAGCTTAATCCATATCCCAAACATAATCTGCAAAATGTTAAATATCGAGGGGTTAGCTCACAGCTAAGTGAATGGAATTGAACCCGACAGTTCAATCCAGAAATAACAAATTAGATTACAACCAAAAAACACCCAAGCACACAATACTAACAAGGACCCACTGTTCTTGAGTAAGCCTTCACAAGAACCCCCAATAACTGGTGTGTGTCGCACCCCCGAAACACGTGGCAGCAGAAGTATGAGGTGTCACGGGGCTACGACCAAATCAAATATCATCACTCAAAGATTACAACAAACGACCTCTATATGAGACGTTGCAAATAGTTACATTATAATAATTCAGAAGTTTACAAAAGTATTTGGAGTTCGCATAATAAAAGTAGAATTACATAATTAAAACTACAAAATATAGTAAATGCAATTCTAATTCCTTGATGTTTGAAAACAATGCGACTCAAGCTATGCTTTCCAAAAGCATCCTACTGTCTTGTTTCCTGTGGGTAGTCCTACATCGTCTGCAAACCTGAGAATACATACTAAAAGGGTCAACATAAAGTTGGTGAGTTCATAGGTTTGCAAGCAGTTGTAAACATAAGTAAGAAATATGAGATTTCCGTTGCGTTGCACGTATGCAAAAACTGTTGTAAAAATATCAGGTTATCATTTGTTATTCCTTGTTTTCCTTTGTTATCATTTGTTATCCTTTGCGTCATGAGCTCATAGTTTGAAGCTTAACCCTTGTTGTTGCCTCAGCAAGTGTCTAATTCGGAACACTCGTTTGTCAAGTATTATGCATCCGTTTGACCAGTTAGAGCAACCTAACCCGGACGGGGGTGTCAATCCCTAATAGATCTATTCACAAATACTCACGCTTACAAATAATTAACAAACTACAATGTGCGAGGGCTTTGTTGGATTATGGTTTCACTCATGCGTTATCCTTTGCTTTCCCTTGTTTCCTTTGTTTTCATTGTTCCCTTTGTTATCCATTGTTTATAAAACAGTTGTATAAAAGCAGTTGCATAACGACAATTGTATAAAGCATGTACAAAGATAGTTGTATAAAACATGTGTGTATGTATTCTCACCACAAAATAGTTAAAACGAGTAAAACGGGGGCTATGAAACTCACCTTAGATTAGCAAGTAGCAAGCAAATATCAAATAAGCAAGCAAGCCGATGTGCAACCTTCTAACGTCCTAAACGTATAAGGTTGTGTAAGTAGATGTCTTGTAAGACCATCTATAGCGATTGTATAAGTGGGGGTTAATGTCCACTTAAGCCAATCGTGTAGGTGGAGGGTTAATATCCACCTAGAGCGAGTTCATCAACTAGTTATGTCCAAATAAGTTGTTCAAGTTCGTTTATCAAAAACGTGTACGACCTGTTGGTGAAAGTTTGTAATAATAATTCATTTAGACATTATTATTAAGTTTGTTTTGTTGTATACTATTCAGTAGTACAAATCGTGTATTGCAAATAGATTATTTTAGTTTGTATAAGCCTTAAACCGTAGGTCAAAGTTGATCAACTCGTTGGTCAAAGCTGGTCAAACTGGTCAAACCTAGTCAAACTTGTTAAACATGGTCAAACCTGGTCAAACTGGCCAAACCTGGTCAAAGTTAGCATCACTAGCAAAATGTAGCAACACTAGTAATTGTGGCATCACTAGGTTAGTGTCTCTACTTGAGACTTAGGATATTTTCAGAAATTGTAGCATCACTAACAAAATGTAGCAACACTAGTAATTGTGGCATCACTCGGTTAGCGTCTCTGCTTGAGACTTAGGATATTTTCTTCAAGTGTTCTAAGTGTCGGTTTCTAATTCGGGAAACTTTCTAAGTTTAGTTTTTGGTCCAAGTTACTAACTAAGTCACACAGACCCATTTTTGTTACCACTTTCCAAAAATAGTAAGTTTTGTCGTTTTTAGAAACCGAGCCGTTTTTGTTGACTTGGTCAAACCGACTCGGTTTGACCCGAAACTTCTACCCAACCCATATATCAGTTTATAGAGTCCAAATAATTTGTCGGTTCATGTCGGCGTTCGCCCGAAGTGTCGGTTTTTAACATGCAACTTAAGATATCAAGATTTCATAATTTTCGACTTTTGTCGGTTTGGTTCGCCATTTAATTTCTACCACTTCTGGTCCAAATCAAGTCTCACAAATTTTACCCACTGATCATCAAGGTTTCTGGTCTAACATATAATTTTTACAGAAACTATAGTGTCCATTTACATATTTAAATAAATTCGCGAAAGAACCGAACTCGGTTTTCGAAAACTTTCAGACCAGACTCAAAGATCAGATTATATCCAAAAATTCGTTGTCTAACTCTCATTAAAACTCAAGATACGGCCATTTTAGTACACTGACTTTTCTGGGACAGAATCTGTCTTCTTACATATATGTTACAAAAACGTATTTTAACCTTTTATTTGGACATATTCAAGTTAGATGAGCTAGATAATACATAAATAAACATCATGTAAGTAAATTTTTAGAGATAGAAAGTGGGTTTCCTCACAATGAGATGATGAAAGAAAGAAGGAAAGGATGATGGTGATGATGGTCTTGGTGCTAGCTCACCTTTCTTGCTTGATCAATGGTGGTGTATGGGTGGTTTATGGTGGAGATTGTTGATCTTGTGGTGGCTGGATTTCCTGCAATTAGAGAGAGAAAGTGGTAAGAAATTTGAGAGAAAAGAGTTAAGTGTTTGAGTGGTGAGAGTGAGTATGCATGTGTGAAGATTGGATGTGTAAGGAAATCAATCATGAGTTTGCATGTAAAATGAGAGGGGTTTAGGGTGGTGGCACATGGGGGCCAGTTTTTAGGGCCCCACTCAAGGGTATTTTGGTCATTTTCTTGTTCCTAATTTAATTTGTTGCGTTTTACGTTCGTTTACCCGATTGTTTAGACGTTTATTTATACGTTAAACGTTTAATACACGCGTTTAAGTAACGGTTTAAATTCCAATATTTTCACTTGAAATATTTAATATAGATACTTGAAAACATTTATAAAAATGTTCCGTTAATTCGTCGGCCTCGATTTGCGTGTTAGTTCTACGGAGGTTAAATCGCGTAACGTTTTAATTTGACGTTTTTCATTATTAACATCAAATGAGATATTTCAAATGAAAGTTTTACTCTAAATGATATATTTTAAATTCTCAAAATATATTTTTGGTTTTCGTTCGATTGTCGGGCGCGTTCCGCGCGTTTCTGTTGCGTTTGAGACGTTTTAGCCAAAACGTCTAGGTTTTTCGTGCATTATTTTAACAAAATAATAAATAATGATAAATAACTTATAAAAATATATTAAAGTTATTTATAGAAATATTTTCACCAACGTCGTATAGTTTGTCGGACTCCGTCCGGTTGTTTCACGTAATTACAACTAATTACGTAAGCGTAATATAAAACAATTACGGGACTGTATATTCACATAAATATACAAATAGTTATAAGTAATTACAAGTATTTAGCCTAAATCACATCTAAATACACGTAATTAGGGTTTCGGTTAAGTTTAAAAGTTAACCTAAATTGCCGGGTGTCACATTCTCCCCCTGTTAGGAGAATTTCGTCCCGAAATTTGCTCGTAGTCATAGTTTGTGTGGGATCTAGCAAAAGTGTGAGTATTTCTGACGTTTAACTAAGTCAATGAAAGGAAAGTTCGTTGTTGTGATGCAACGCATCCATTTGTATACGTTTTGAGAATTATCTCCGTGTACTATTAGGAGGACAAATATTCCTAGATAGTCAGTCGTAGTAAGGTCATTTACTATAAGGCTCGTAGTAGTAGGAAAACATTCCTATATGGTTCATAGTAAGAAAACATTCCTATATGGTTCATAGTAGGAAAACATCCCTATATGGTTCCTAGTAGGAAAATATTCCTATATGATTCGTAGTAGGAAAACATTCCTATATGGTTCGTAGTTCGTGTGAACAGTTAGTTGGATTATATCCAATATAAATTGATGGAAACACATTTCCAATAGGTAAACTGTTAAGAGACCCAAAGATGGTCTAATGTAAAAGTCGTCAGAAAACGTAAGTCATAATCCCAAGAGGTATATGGAAGAATTTGCTTGCTAAGTTCAAAGTGCAAGTTCTACGATGTGCTTGGCACCTAGATCGGTGGGGTGTGATTGCGTATTGGACTAAACTCGTCCAGTATCGAATAAAACTGAAATAGTTAAGTTATCAAGAAGTATGGTCATCAAAAGTGAGTAGGTATGGGAATGTCGTTGGTTCATCACAGAGTTGGTTGTCGTCAGACATGTGTTAGTCTTCAGTGGGACTTGCCATTTCCTATGAGAAAATTGTTTTATTAAAACAGTGGATTTGTAAAAAGAAGGTTTAGCCTCTAAAGTTACATAAATTTCTGGTATATAAAAGGAGTTGTATCTATATCATGTTTTATCACAAAACTACCGGTATCATTTCCGGTTAAATTAACGTTATCATCTATATTACCTACATTGCGATCTTATCTTTAGAAAGTCTGAGTGAAAGTCAAGTGTTTGTTTATAGGTACAGTTTTTATTTGTTAAAAATGTCATCATATTATCTGTTGAAAACTTAATTTCAATCAAAATACGTTGGAAACTCTTGTCAGCACGTTGAAAGACTCTGTTTAGCAAAAATTCGTTGAAAGCTCTGGTTATTGAAAAGTGTTGAAAATTTTGTTTTGTCAAAAATCAGTTGAAAGTTTACGTCTGTGAAAAATCCATAGCGTCTATTCTATTCTCGTGGCGGCGTAGCCTAGCAGCTAGTAACCGAACGGTATGATGATCGGGTTCCTATGCATATGGAGGGGTATTCATGTCGGAAGATTCTCCGCGTCTCAAGAGTTGTAAATAGCCAAAGCCGCACGTGATCGTCAGAAGAGTTACGCTGACGTGAGACGCAAACCACTCGAATTCCAGGTTGGGGACCGAGTACTCTTAAAAGTGTCACCTTGGAAAGGTGTCATTCGTTTTGGCAAACGCGGCAAACTAAACCCTAGGTGCATCGGACCTTTTGAGATTCTTGAAAGAATTGGTCCGGTGGCATATCGACTGCAGCTACCGCCCCAACTCAGTAGCGTGCACAACACATTCCACATTTCTAACTTGAAGAAATGTCTGTCTGATGAGACGCTTGCAATCCCGCTCAACGAAATCCACATAGATGATAAACTCCATTTCATCGAGGAGCCGATAGAAATCATGGACCGTGAGGTCAAACGCTTGAAACAGAGTCGTATTCCCATCGTTAAAGTCCGGTGGAATTCTAGGCGCGGTCCTGAATTCACTTGGGAACGGGAAGACCAAATGCGACTGAAACACCCACATCTATTCCTAGATACCCCATAGACTGCAGCAACAAACTAATTTCGGGACGAAATTCTCTTAACAGGATGAGAATGTGACACCCGACGGTTTAGGGTTACTGATTAACCTGCTAGAAACCCTAATTACGTGTGTTTAGTTTAGTATTAGGCTAAATACTTGTAATTACTTGTAACTATTTGTGTATTTATGTGAATATACACTCCCGTAATTGATATATATATTACGCTTACGTAATTAGTTGTAATTACGCATACGCAATTTGGTGAAATTGTGCAAAACAACCGGACGGAGTCCGACACAGTATAAATACGGACGTTGGTGAAAAACTTTCTATAAATAACTTAAATCTATTTTTAGAAGTTATTTATCATTATTTATTATTTTATTAAAATAATATACGAAAAACCTAGGCGTTTTGGCTAAAACGTCTCAAACGCAACAGAAACGCGCGGAATGCGCCCGACAATCGAACGAAAGTCAAAATATATATATTTTATAATTTAAAATATATTATTTTGTATGAAATTATTATTAAAAACATCGTATAATAATTCGTCAATAAAAACGTCCAATTAAAACGTTACGCGATTTAAACCTCCATAGAACTAACACGCAAATCGAGTCCGACGAATTAACGGAACATTTTTAAATGTTTTTCAAGTATTTAGAATAAATACTTCAAGTGAAAATATTGGAATTTAAATCGTTACTTAAAAACGTGTATAAAATATTTAACGTGCGAATAAACGTCTAAACAATCGAGTAAACGAACGGAGAACGTAACAAATTAAATGGGAAATCAAAAGATGACCAAAATACCCCTTGTGGGACCACATGGGGGCTGGCCCTCCCATGTGCCACCACCCCCTCTCCTCATCTCTTTTTACATTCAAAATAATCATGAGCTTCTTTTTTTTCTAGCCATACATGTCTCATGCACCACTTACACCTTCACTTTTACACTCAACAATCCACCAAATTCTCTCATAAATCTAGAGAAAAACACAGCCCAAAGTCCACCTCTATCACCACCATCTTCCACCACAACCACCACCCTAATCCACCATAGCTCCACCACATTAAAAGTCGACTTTTTGCAAGGGAAACTAGCTCTACAACATCACCTCCTTCTCCATCATTTTCCTTAGTAAGGAACACTTCATCTCTCCAAAATTTTACTTACATAATGTATATCTACATGTTATATTGCTCATCTAACACTATTATGTCCAAATAAAAGGTTAAAATACGTTTTTATACTTTATTCAAGAACATGCATAATCTGCCATCAAAAAGTCAGTCTGGTAAAATGGTCATAACTTGAGTTATAGGAGGAGTTAGACAATGAATTTCTTTTTAAAAGTTGCGTATTAAAAAGAGCTACAACTTTCATGTTTTACACTTTTTCCAGATCTCTACGTAATTTTGGCTATAATCGGATCTTTGAACCTGGTCTGGAAGTTCTCGAAAAATGAGTACGGTTCATACGCGAATTTGTTTAAATATGTAAATGGACACTATGGTTGCTGTAAAAATTATATGTTAGACTAGATACATACATGATCAGTTGGTAAAAATCTCAAACCCTAGTTTGGACCATAAGTGGTAGAAATTAAATGGCGAACCAAACCGACAAAAGTCGAAAATATGAAATCTTGAATTTTTAGGTTGCATGTTAGAAACCGACACTTTGGATGAACTCCGACACGAACCGACAAATTATTTGGACTCTTTAAACTGATATATGGGTTGGGTAAAAGTTTCGGGTCAAACCGAGTAGGTTTGACCAAGTCAACAAAAACGGCTCGGTTTCTAAAAACGACAAAACTTACTATTTTTGGAAAGTGGTAACAAAAATGGGTTTGGATGACTTAGTTAGTAACTTGGACCTAAAACTAAACTTAGAAAGTTTCCCGAATTAGAAACCGACACTTAGAACACTTGAACCAAATATCCTAAGTCTCAAGTAGAGACACTAACCTAGTGATGCCACAATTACTAGTGTTGCTACATTTTGCTAGTGATGCTACAATTTCTGAAAATATCCTAAGTCTCAAGTAGAGACACTAACCTAGTGATGCCACAATTACTAGTGATGCTACATTTTGTTAGTGATGCTACATTTTCTGAAAATATCCTAAGTCTCAAGTAGAGACACTAACCTAGTGATGCCACAATTACTAGTGATGCTACATTTTGCTAGTGATGCTACATTTTCTGAAAATATCCTAAGTCTCAAGTAGAGACACTAACCTAGTGATGCCACAATTACTAGTGATGCTACATTTTGCTAGTGATGCTACATTTTCTGAAAATATCCTAAGTCTCAAGTAGAGACACTAACCTAGTGATGCCACAATTAATAGTGTTGCTACATTTTGCTAGTGATGCTAAGTTTGACCAGGTTTGACCAGGTTTGACCAGTTTGACCAGGTTTGACCAGTTTGACCAGGTTTGACCAGATTGACCAGGTTTGACCAGTTTGACCAGGTTTGACAAGTTTGACCAGGTTTGACTAGTTTGACCATGTTTGACCAGTTTTGACAGCTTTGACCAACGAGTTGACCAACTTTGACCTACTGTTTAAGACTTATACAAACTAAAATAATCGGTTTGCAACACACGATATGTACTAATGAATAGTTTACAGCAAAACAAACTTAATAATAATGTCTAAATGAATTATTATTACAAACTTTCACCAACGGGTCGTACACGTTTTTGATAGACGAATTTGAACAACTTATTTGGACATAACTAGTTGATGAACTAGCTCTAGGTGGATATTAACCCTCCACCTACACGATTGGCTTAAGTGGACATTAACCCCCACTTATACAATCGCTATAGATGGTCTTACAAGACATCTACTTACACAACCTTATACGTTTAGGACGTTAGAAGGTTGCACATCTGCTTGCTTGCTTATTCGATATTTGCTTGCTACTTGCTAATCTAAGGTGAGTTTCATAGCCCCTTTTTACTGTTTTTTTTTCAACTGGGGTGAGAATACATACAATTGTTTTATACAACTGCTTATATGATCACAAGTAACTGTAAACAACTTTTTGTACGGATTGCATGAGGCCTAAATAATCCATTAAAGCCTTCTACCCATCATAGTTCGTTAATATATGCGTGAATATTATTGGATAGTACTATCGGGGATTGACAATCCCCATCCGGACTAGTCGCGCTAGTCAACCCACGGATGCAATATTATTTGTGATTTAGAAGTGTATCGGATTAGTACACTTACCGGAGGCAAACAACGTTAAGCTCGACTATGAGACTCATTGCAAATGGTATACTTATATTGCTTTATGCAATACTTTTACTTATCGTTGGCTAACGATACTTTTAACTGTCATTTTTGAATGATACAACTTGAAATCTTGTGGATCATAACTAAACGATTGTTTACAAACCTATGAACTCATCAACTTTATGTTGACCGTTTAGTATGTATTTCTCAGGTAACCCGCCGCAGTAGGAAGCTTATGGAAAGCTTAGCTCGAGTCGCATTGTTTTCAAACATCCAGATATTAGATTGCATTTAGCTGTATTTTGTATAATCAGTAATGTATTAGAAATCTCTTAACGGTTTATGCGAACTCCAGATATTTTGTAAACATTTGAATTATGGTAATGTAATGTTTTCAAACGTCTCATATAGAGGTCGTTTGCTTTAATCTTTGTGTTGTGATATTTGATTTGGTCGGCGCCCCCATGACACCTCATGTTTCCGCTGCCACGTGTTCTGGGGGTGCGACAAGTTAACCTAACCCGGACGGGGGTGTCAATCCCCAATAGATCTATTCACAAATACTCACGCTTACAAATAATTAATGAACTACGATGTGCGAGGGCTTTGTTGGATTATGGTTTCACTCATGCGTTATCCTTTGCTTTCCCTTGTTTCCTTTGTTTTCATTGTTCCCTTTGTTATCCATTGTTTATAAAACAGTTGTATAAAAGCAGTTGCATAACGACAGTTGTATAAGGCATGTACAAAGATAGTTGTATAAAACATGTGTGTATGTATTCTCACCCCAAAATAGTTAAAACGAGTAAAACGGGGGCTATGAAACTCACCTTAGATTAGCAAGTAGCAAGCAAATATCAAATAAGCAGGCAAGCCGATGTGCAACCTTCTAACGTCCTAAACGTATAAGGTTGTGTAAGTAGATGTCTTGTAAGACCATCTATAGCGATTGTATAAGTGGGGGTTAATGTCCACTTAAGCCAATCGTGTAGGTGGAGGGTTAATATCCACCTAGAGCTAGTTCATCAACTAGTTATGTCCAAATAAGTTGTTCAAGTTCGTTAATCAAAAACGCGTACGACCCGTTGGTGAAAGTTTGTAATAATAATTCATTTAGACATTATTATTAACTTTGTTTTGTTGTATACTATTCAGTAGTACAAATCGTGTGTTGCAAATAGATTATTTTAGTTTGTATAAGCCTTAAACCGTAGGTCAAAGTTGGTCAACTCGTTGGTCAAAGCTGGTCAAACTGGTCAAACCTAGTCAAACTTGTTAAACTTGGTCAAACCTGGTCAAAGTTAGCATCACTAGCAAAATGTAGCAACACTAGTAATTGTGGCATCACTAGGTTAGTGTCTCTACTTGAGACTTAGGATATTTTCAGAAATTGTAGCATCACTAACAAAATGTAGCAACACTAGTAATTATGGCATCACTAGGTTAGTGTCTCTACTTGAGACTTAAGATATTTTCTTCAAGTGTTCTAAGTGTCGGTTTCTAATTCGGGAAACTTTCTAAGTTTAGTTTTTGGTCCAAGTTACTAACTAAGTCACCCAGACCCATTTTTGTTACCACTTTCCAAAAATAGTAAGTTTTGTCGTTTTAAGAAACCGAGCCGTTTTTTGTTGACTTGGTCAAACCGACTCGGTTTGACCCGAAACTTCTACCCAACCCATATATCAGTTTATAGAGTCCAAATAATTTGTCGGTTCATGTCAGCGTTCGCCGAAGTGTCGGTTTTTAACATGCAACTTAAGATATCAAGATTTCATAATTTTCGACTTTTGTCGGTTTGGTTCGCCATTTAATTTCTACCACTTCTGTTCCAAATCAAGTCTCACAAATTTTACCCACTGATCATCAAGGTCTCTGGTCTAACATATAATTTTTATAGAAACTATAGTGTCCATTTACATATTTAAATAAATTCGCGAAAGAACCGAACTCGGTTTTCGAAAACTTCCAGACCAGACTCAAAGATCAGATTATATCCAAAAATACGTACGGATATGGAAAAAGTGCAAAACACAAAAGTTGTATCTCTTTTCAATACGCAACTTTTAAAAAAACATTCGTTGTCTAACTCTCATTAAAACTCAAGATACGGCTATTTTAGTACACTGACTTTTCTGGGATAGAATCTGTCTTCTTACATATATGTTACAAAAACGTATTTTAACCTTTTATTTGGACATATTCAAGTTAGATGAGCTAGATAATACATAAATAAACATCATGTAAGTAAATTTTTAGAGAGAGAAAGTGGGTTTCCTCACAATGAGATGATGAAAGAAAGAAGGAAAGGATGATGGTGATGATGGTCTTGGTGCAAGCTCACCTTTCTTGCTTGATCAATGGTGGTGTATGGGTGGTTTATGGTGGAGATTGGTGATCTTGTGGTGGCTGGATTTCCAGCAATTTGAGAGAGAAAGTGGTAAGAAATTTGAGAGAAAAGAGTTAAGTGTTTGAGTGGTGAGAGTGAGTATGCATGGGTGAAGATTGGATGTGTAAGGAAATCAATCATGAGTTTGCATGTAAAATGAGAGGGGTTTAGGGTGGTGGCACATGGGGGCCAGTTTTTAGGGCCCCACTCAAGGGTATTTTGGTCATTTTCTTGTTCCTAATTTAATTTGTTGCGTTTTACGTTCGTTTACCCGATTGTTTAGACGTTTATTTATACGTTAAACGTTTAATACACGCGTTTAAGTAACGGTTTAAATTCCAATATTTTCACTTGAAATATTTAATATAGATACTTGAAAACATTTATAAAAATGTTCCGTTAATTCGTCGGCCTCGATTTGCGTGTTAGTTCTACGGAGGTTAAATCACGTAACGTTTTAATTTGACGTTTTTCATTATTAACATCAAATGAGATATTTCAAATGAAAGTTTTACTCTAAATGATATATTTTAAATTCTCAAAATATATTTTTGGTTTTCGTTCGATTGTCGGGCGCGTTCCGCGCGTTTCTGTTGCGTTTGAGACGTTTTAGCCAAAACGTCTAGGTTTTTCGTGCATTATTTTAACAAAATAATAAATAATGATAAATAACTTATAAAAATAGATTAAAGTTATTTATAGAAATATTTTCACCAACGTCGTATAGTTTGTCGGACTCCGTCCGGTTGTTTCACGTAATTACAACTAATTACGTAAGCGTAATATAAAACAATTACGGGACTGTATATTCACATAAATATACAAATAGTTATAAGTAATTACAAGTATTTAGCCTAAATCACATCTAAATACACGTAATTAGGGTTTCGGTTAAGTTTAAAAGTTAACCTAAATTGCCGGGTGTCACATTCTCCCCCTGTTAGGAGAATTTCGTCCCGAAATTTGCTCGTAGTCATAGTTTGTGTGGGATCTAGCAAAAGTGTGAGTATTTCTGACGTTTAACTAAGTCAATGAAAGGAAAGTTCGTTGTTGTGATGCAACGCATCCATTTGTATACGTTTTGAGAATTATCTCCGTGTACTATTAGGAGGACAAATATTCCTAGATAGTCAGTAGTAGTAAGGTCATTTACTATAAGGCTCGTAGTAGTAGGAAAACATCCCTATATGGTTCGTAGTAAGAAAACATTCCTATATGGTTCGTAGTAGGAAAACATCCCTATATGGTTCGTAGTAGGAAAATATTCCTATATGGTTCGTAGTAGGAAAACATTCCTATGTGGTTCGTAGTTCGTGTGAACATTTAGTTGGATTATATCCAATATAAATTGGTGGAAACACATTTCCAATAGGTAAACTGTTAAGAGACCCAAAGATGGTCTAATGTAAAAGTCGTCAGAAAACGTAAGTCATAATCCTAAGAGGTATATGGAAGAATTTACTTGCTAAGTTCAAAGTGCAAGTTCTACGATGTGCTTGGCACCTAGATCGGTGGGGTGTGATTGCGTATTGGACTAAACTCGTCCAGTATCGAATAAAACTGAAATAGTTAAGTTATCAAGAAGTATGGTCATCAAAAGTGAGTAGGTATGGGAATGTCGTTGGTTCATCACAGAGTTGGTTGTCGTCAGACATGTGTTAGTCTTCAGTGGGACTTGCCATTTCCTATGAGAAAATTGTTTTATTAAAACAGTGGATTTGTAAAAAGAAGGTTTAGCCTCTAAAGTTACATAAATTTCTGGTATATAAAAGGAGTTGTATCTATATCATGTTTTATCACAAAACTACCGGTATCATTTCCGGTTAAATTAACGTTATCATCTATATTACCTACATTGCGATCTTATCTTTAGAAAGTCTGAGTGAAAGTCAAGTGTTTGTTTATAGGTACAGTTTTTATTTGTTAAAAATGTCATCATATTATCTGTTGAAAACTTAATTTCAATCAAAATACGTTGGAAACTCTTGTCAGCACGTTGAAAGACTCTGTTTAGCAAAAATTCGTTGAAAGCTCTGGTTATTGAAAAGTGTTGAAAATTTTGTTTTGTCAAAAATCAGTTGAAAGTTTACGTTTGTGAAAAATCCATAGCGTCTATTCTATTCTCGTGGCGGCGTAGCCTAGCAGCTAGTAACCGAACGGTATGATGATCGGGTTCCTATGCGTATGGAGGGGTATTCATGTCGGAAGATTCTCCGCGTCTCAAGAGTTGTAAATAGCCAAAGCCGCACGTGATCGTCAGAAGAGTTACGCTGACGTGAGACGCAAACCACTCGAATTCCAGGTTGGGGACCGAGTACTCTTAAAAGTGTCACCTTGGAAAGGTGTCATTCGTTTTGGTAAACGCGGCAAACTAAACCCTAGGTACATCGGACCTTTTGAGATTCTTGAAAGAATTGGTCCGGTGGCATATCGACTGCAGCTACCGCCCCAACTCAGTAGCGTGCACAACACATTCCACATTTCCAACTTGAAGAAATGTCTGTCTGATGAGACGCTTGCAATCCCGCTCGACGAAATCCACATAGATGATAAACTCCATTTCATCGAGGAGCCGATAGAAATCATGGACCGTGGGGTCAAACGCTTGAAACAGAGTCGTATTCCCATCGTTAAAGTCCGATGAAATTCTAGGCGCGGTGCTGAATTCACTTGGGAACGGGAAGACCAAATGCGACTGAAACACCCACATCTATTCCTAGATACCCCACAGACTGCGGCAACAAACTAATTTCGGGACGAAATTCTCTTAACAGGATGAGAATGTGACACCCGACGGTTTAGGGTTACTGATTAACCTGCTAGAAACCCTAATTACGTGTGTTTAGTTTAGTATTAGGCTAAATACTTGTAATTACTTGTAACTATTTGTGTATTTATGTGAATATACACTCCCGTAATTTATATATATATTACGCTTACGTAATTAGTTGAAATTACGCATACGCAATTTGGTGAAAATGTGCAAAACAACCGGACGGAGTCCGACACAGTATAAATACGGACGTTGGTGAAAAACTTTCTATAAATAACTTAAATCTATTTTTAGAAGTTATTTATCATTATTTATTATTTTATTAAAATAATATACGAAAAACCTAGGCGTTTTGGTTAAAACGTCTCAAACGCAACAGAAACGCGCGGAACGCGCCCGGCAATCGAACGAAAGTCAATATATATATATATTTATAATTTAAAATATATTATTTTGTATGAAATTATTATTAAAAACATCGTATAATAATTCGTCAATAAAAACGTCCAATTAAAACGTTACGCGATTTAAACCTCCATAGAACTAACACGCAAATCGAGTCCGACGAATTAACGGAACATTTTTAAATGTTTTTCAAGTATTTAGAATAAATACTTCAAGTGAAAATATTGGAATTTAAATCGTTACTTAAAAACGTGTATAAAATATTTAACGTGCGAATAAATGTCTAAACAATCGAGTAAACGAACGGAGAACATAACAAATTAAATGGGAAATGAAAAATGACCAAAATACCCCTTGTGGGACCACATGGGGGCTGGCCCTCCCATGTGCCACCACCCCCTCTCCTCCTCTCTTTTTACATGCAAAATAATCATGAGCTTCTTTTTTTTCTAGCCATACATGTCTCATGCACCACTTACACCTTCACTTTTACACTCAACAATCCACCAAATTCTCTCAAAAATCTGGAGAAAAACACAGCCCAAAATCCACCTCTATCACCACCATCTTCCACCACAACCACCACCCTAATCCACCATAGCTCCACCACATTAAAAGTCGACTTTTTGCAAGGAAAACTAGCTCTACAACATCACCTCCTTCTCCATCATTTCCTTTGTAAGGAACACTTCATCTCTCCAAAATTTTACTTACATAATGTATATCTACATGTTATATTGCTCATCTAACACTTTTATGTCCAAATAAAAGGTTAAAATACGTTTTTATACTTTATTCAAGAACATGCATAATCTGCCATCAAAAAGTCAGTCTGGTAAAATGGTCATAACTTGAGTTATAGGAGGAGTTAGACAACGAAATTTTTTTTACTCGTTGCGTATTAAAAAGAGCTACAACTTTCGTGTTTTATACTTTTTCCAGATCTCTACGTAATTTTGGCTATAATCGGATCTTTGAACCTGGTCTGGAAGTTTTCGGAAAATGAGTACGGTTCATACGCGAATTTGTTTAAATATGTAAATGGACACTATGGTTGCTGTAAAAATTATATGTTAGACTAGATACATACATGATTAGTTGGTAAAAATCTCAAACCCTAGTTTGGACCATAAGTGGTAGAAATTAAATGGCGAACCAAACCGACAAAAGTCGAAAATATGAAATCTTGAATTTTTAGGTTGCATGTTAGAAACCGACACTTTGGATGAACTCCGACACGAACCGACAAATTATTTGGACTCTTTAAACTGATATATGGGTTGGGTAAAAGTTTCGGGTCAAACCGAGTAGGTTTGACCAAGTCAACAAAAACGGCTCGGTTTCTAAAAACGACAAAACTTACTATTTTTGGAAAGTGGTAACAAAAATGGGTTTGGATGACTTAGTTAGTAACTTGGACATAAAACTAAACTTAGAAAGTTTCCCGAATTAGAAACCGACACTTAGAACACTTGAACCAAATATCCTAAGTCTCAAGTAGAGACACTAACCTAGTGATGCCACAATTACTAGTGTTGCTACATTTTGCTAGTGATGCTACAATTTCTGAAAATATCCTAAGTCTCAAGTAGAGACACTAACCTAGTGATGCCACAATTACTAGTGATGCTACATTTTGCTAGTGATGCTACATTTTCTGAAAATATCCTAAGTCTTAAGTAGAGACACTAACCTAGTGATGCCACAATTACTAGTGATGCTACATTTTGTTAGTGATGCTACATTTTCTGAAAATATCCTAAGTCTCAAGTAGAGACACTAACCTAGTGATGCCACAATTACTAGTGATGCTACATTTTGCTAGTGATGCTACATTTTCTGAAAATATCCTAAGTCTCAAGTAGAGACACTAACCTAGTGATGCCACAATTACTAGTGTTGCTACATTTTGCTAGTGATGCTAAGTTTGACCAGGTTTGACCAGGTTTGACCAGGTTTGACCAGTTTGACCAGGTTTGACCAGGTTGAGCAGGTTTGACCAGTTTGACCAGGTTTGACAAGGTTTGACCAGGTTTGACTAGTTTGACCATTTTTGACAGCTTTGACCAACGAGTTGACCAACTTTGACCTACGGTTTAAGACTTATACAAACTAAAATAATCGGTTTGCAACACACGATATGTACTAATGAATAGTTTACAGCAAAACAAACTTAATAATAATGTCTAAATGAATTATTATTACAAACTTTCACCAACGGGTCGTACACGTTTTTGATAGACGAACTTGAACAACTTATTTGGACATAACTAGTTGATGAACTAGCTCTAGGTGGATATTAACCCTCCACTTACACGATTGGCTTAAGTGGACACTAACCCCCACTTATACAATCGCTATAGATGGTCTTACAAGACATCTACTTACACAACCTTATATGTTTAGGACGTTAGAAGGTTGCACATCTGCTTGCTTGCTTATTCGATATTTGCTTGCTACTTGCTAATCTAAGGTGAGTTTCATAGCCCCTTTTTACTGTTTGTTTTTTCAACTGGGGTGAGAATACATACAATTGTTTTATACAACTGCTTATATGATCACAAGTAACTGTAAACAACTTTTAGTACGGATTGCATGAGGCCTGAATAATCCATTAAAGCCCTCTACCCATCATAGTTCGTTAATATATGCGTGAATATTATTGGATAGTACTATCGGGGATTGACAATCCCCATCCGGACTAGTCGCGCTAGTCAACCCACGGATGCAATATTATTTGTGATTTAGAAGTGTATCGGATTAGTACACTTACCGGAGGCAAACAACGTTAAGCTTGACTATGAGACTCATTGCAAATGGTATACTTATATTGCTTTATGCAATACTTTTACTTATCGTTGGCTAACGATACTTTTAACTATCATTTTTGAATGATACAACTTGAAATCTTGTGGATCATAACTAAACGATTGTTTACAAACCTATGAACTCACCAACTTTATGTTGACCTTTTAGTATGTATTTCTCAGGTAACCCGCCACAGTAGGAAGCTTATGGAAAGCTTAGCTCGAGTCGCATTGTTTTCAAACATCCAGATATTAGATTGCATTTATCTGTATTTTGTATAATCAGTAATGTATTAGAAATCTCTTAACGGTTTATGCGAACTCCAGATATTTTGTAAACATTTGAAGTATGGTAATGTAATGTTTTCAAACGTCTCATATAGAGGTCGTTTGCTTTAATCTTTGTGTTGTGATATTTGATTTGGTCGGCGCCCCCATGACACCTCATGTTTCCGCTGCCACGTGTTCTGGGGGTGCGACAAGTTAACCTAACCCGGACGGGGGTGTCAATCCCCAATAGATCTATTCACAAATACTCACGCTTACAAATAATTAACGAACTACGATGTGCGAGGGCTTTGTTGGATTATGGTTTCACTCATGCGTTATCCTTTGCTTTCCCTTGTTTCCTTTGTTTTCATTGTTCCCTTTGTTATCCATTGTTTATAAAACAGTTGTATAAAAGCAGTTGCATAACGACAGTTGTATAAGGCATGTACAAAGATAGTTGTATAAAACATGTGTGTATGTATTCTCACCCCTAAATAGTTAAAACGAGTAAAACGGGGGCTATGAAACTCACCTTAGATTAGCAAGTAGCAAGCAAATATCAAATAAGCAAGCAAGCCGATGTGCAACCTTCTTACGTCCTAAACGTATAAGGTTGTGTAAGTAGATGTCTTGTAAGACCATCTATAGCGATTGTATAAGTTGGGGTTAATGTCCACTTAAGCCAATCGTGTAGGTGGAGGGTTAATATCCACCTAGAGCTAGTTCATCAACTAGTTATGTCCAAATAAGTTGTTCAAGTTCGTTTATCAAAAACGCGTACGACCCGTTGGTGAAAGTTTGTAATAATAATTCATTTAGACATTATTATTAAGTTTGTTTTGTTGTATACTATTCAGTAGTACAAATCGTGTGTTGCAAATAGATTATTTTAGTTTGTATAAGCCTTAAACCGTAGGTCAAAGTTGGTCAACTCGTTGGTCAAAGCTGGTCAGACGGATGCATAATACTTGACAAACGAGTGTTCCGGATTAGACACTTGTTGAGGCAACAACAAGGGTTAAGCTTCGAACTATGAGCTCATGAATCAAAGTATAACAAATGATAACAAAGGAAAACAAGGAATAACAAATGATAACCTGATATTTTTACAATAGTTTTTGCATACGTGCAACGCAACGGAAATCTCATATTTCTTACTTATGTTTACAACTGCTTGCAAACCTATGAACTCACCAACTTTATGTTGACCCTTTTAGTATGTATTCTCAGGTTTGTAGACGCTGTAGGACTACCCACAGGAAACAAGACAGTAGGATGCTTTTGGAAAGCATAGCTTGAGTCGCATTGTTTTCAAACATCAAGGAATTAGAATTGCATTTACTATATTTTGTAGTTTTAATTATGTAATTCTACTTTTATTATGCGAACTCCAAATACTTTTGTAAACTTCTGAATTATTATAATGTAACTATTTGCAACGTCTCATATAGAGGTTGTTTGTTGTAATCTTTGAGTGATGATATTTGATTTGGTCATAGCCCCGTGACACCTCATACTTCTGATGCCACGTGTTTCGGGGGTGCGACAGCGGGAAACGTAACAATTAATTTGGGAATAAAAAAATGACCAAAATACCCTTGATGGGGCCCCCAAATTCGTTCACCACCTCCCACCCACCCTCTCATACCTCATGCAACCTCATGATTAAGATTCCTTACACCCCCACTCATATTCCATGCATTCCTTCTTTCATTATCATTCACACTCCTCATTTTCTCTCTATCTTTCTTCACTTTTCCTCTCAAGAAACAACTGAATTAAATCAGTCCTCCACCACCTCCATACACCACCCTATCACCACCACATCACCACCACATCACCACCAAGCACCACCACTTTAATCCTCCATCATTTTGCAAAGTTATTCAAGAAGATTCAAGCTCACAAGTTCCTCACCGTCATTTCAACCTTCTTTCTCCAAAACCACCATTGTGAGGGCTCATATCTAATCTTATATATGTTTATTTACATGTTATAATGTCCATCTAACTTGATTATGTCCAAATACCATGTCAAAATACGTTTTTATACTTTATTCAAGAACATGCATAATCTGCCATCAATAAGTCAGTCTGGTAAAATGGTCGTAACTTGAGTTATAGGAGGAGTTAGACAACGAATTATTTTTTTTAAAAAGTTGCATATTGAAAAGAGCTACAACTTTCGTGTTTTACACTTTTTCCAGATCTCTACGTATTTTTGGATATAATCGGATCTTTGAACCTGGTCTGGAAGTTTTCGGAAAACGAGTACGGTTCATACGCGAATTTGTTTAAATATGTAAATGGACACTATGGTTGCTGTAAAAATTATATGTTAGACTAGATACTTACATGATCAGTTGGTAAAAATCTCAAACCTTATTTTGGACCATAAGTGGTAGAAATTAAATGGCGAACCAAACCGACAAAATTCAAAAATATGAAATCTTGAATTTTTAGGTTGCATGTTAGAAACCGACACTTTGGATGAACTCCGACACGAACCGACAAATTATTTGGACTCTTTAAACTGATATATGGGTTGGGTAAAAGTTTCGGGTCAAACCGAGTAGGTTTGACCAAGTCAACAAAAACGGCTCGGTGGCTAAAAACGACAAAACTTACTATTTTTGGAAAGTGGTAACAAAAATGGGTTTGGGTGACTTAGTTAAAAACTTGGACCAAAAACTAAACTTAGAAAGTTTCCCGAATTAGAAACCGACACTTAGAACACTTGAAGAAAATATCCTAAGTCTCAAGTAGAGACATTAACCTAGTGATGCCACAATTACTAGTGTTGCTACATTTTGCTAGTGATGCTACAATTTCTGAAAATATCCTAAGTCTCAAGTAGAGACACTAACCTAGTGATGCCACAATTACTAGTGTTGCTACATTTTGCTAGTGATGCTAGAATTTCTGAAAATATCCTAAGTCTCAAGTAGAGACACTAACATAGTGATGCCACAATTACTAGTGTTGCTACATTTTGCTAGTGATGCTACATTTTCTGAAAATATCCTAAGTCTCAAGTAGAGACACTAACCTAGTGATGCCACAATTACTAGTGATGCTACTTTTTGCTAGTGATGCTAGGTTTGACCATGTTTGACCAGTTTGACCAGGTTTGACCAGTTTGATCAGGTTTGACCAACTTTGACCAGATTTGACCAACTTTGACCATGTTTGACCAACTTTTACCAAGTTTGACTAGGTTTGACCAGCTTTGACCAACAAGTTGACCAACTTTGACCTACGGTTTAAGGCTTATACAAACTAAAATAATCTATTTCAACACACGATTTGTACTACTGAATAGTATACAACAAAACAAACTTAATAATAATGTCTAAATGAATTATTATTACAAACTTTCACCAACGGGTTGTACACGTTTTTGATAAACGAACTTGAATAACCTATTCGGACATACTAGTTGATGAACTAGCTTTAGGTGGACATTAACCCTCCACCTACACGATTGGCTTAAGTGGACATTAACCCCCACTTATACAATCGATATAGATGGTCTTTTAAGACATCTACTTACACAACCTTATACGTTTAGGACGTTAGAAGGTTGCACATCGGCTTGCTTGCTTATTTGATATTTGCTTGCTACTTGCTAATCTAAGGTGAGTTTCATAGCCCCCGTTTTACTCGTTTTAACTATTTTGGGGTGAGAATACATACACACATGTTTTATACAACTATCTTTGTACATGCTTTATACAACTGTCGTTATGCAACTGCTTTTATACAACTGTTTTATAAACAATGGATAACAAAGGGAACAATGAAAACATTGGAAACAATGGAAAGCAAAGGATAACGCATGAGTGAAACCATACAAATCAAATATCATCACTCAAAGATTACAACAAACGACCTCTATATGAGACGTTTGAAAATAGTTACATTACAATAATTCAGAAGTTTACAAAAGTATTTGGAGTTCGCATAATAAAAGTAGAATTACATAATTAAAACTACAAAATATAGTAAATGCAATTCTAATTCCTTGATGTTTGAAAACAATGCGACTCAAGCTATGCTTTCCAAAAGCATTCTGCTGTCTTGTTTCCTGTGGGTAGTCCTACAGCGTCTGCAAACCTGAGAATACATACTAAAAGGGTCAACATAAAGTTGGTGAGTTCATAGGTTTGCAAGCAGTTGTAAACATAAGTAAGAAATATGAGATTTCCGTTGCGTTGAACGTATGCAAAAATTGTTGTAAAAATATCAGGTTATCATTTGTTATTCCTTGTTTTCCTTTGTTATCATTTGTTATCCTTTGCGTCATGAGCTCATAGTTCGAAGCTTAACCCTTGTTGTTGCCTCAGCAAGTGTCTAATCTGGAACACTCGTTTGTCAAGTATTATGCGTCCGTTTGACCAGTTAGAGCAACCTAACCCGGACGGGGGTGTCAATCCCCAATAGATCTATTCACAAATACTCACGCTTACAAATAATTAACGAACTATGATGTGCGAGGGCTTTGTTGGATTATGGTTTCACTCATGCGTTATCCTTTGCTTTCCCTTGTTTCCTTTGTTTTCATTGTTCCCTTTGTTATCCATTGTTTATAAAACAGTTGTATAAAAGCAGTTGCATAACGACAGTTGTATAAAGCATGTACAAAGATAGTTGTATAAAACATGTGTGTATGTATTCTCACCCCTAAATAGTTAAAACGAGTAAAACGGGGGCTATGAAACTCACCTCAGATTAGCAAGTAGCAAACAAATATCAAATAAGCAAGCAAGCCGGTTTGCAACCTTCTAACGTCCTAAACGTATAAGGTTGTGTAAGTAGATGTCTTGTAAGACCATCTATAGCGATTGTATAAGTGGGGGTTAATGTCCACTTAAGCCAATCGTGTAGGTGGAGGGTTAATATCCACCTAGAGCTAGTTCATCAGCTAGTTATGTCCAAATAAGTTGTTCAAGTTCGTTTATCAAAAACGTGTTCGACCCGTTGGTGAAAGTTTGTAATAATAATTCATTTAGACATTATTATTAAGTTTGCTTTGTTGTATACTATTCAGTAGTACAAATCGTGTGTTGCAAATAGATTATTTTAGTTTGTATAAGCCTTAAACCGTAAAGTTGCGTTAATATATGCGTGAATATTATTGGATAGTACTATCGGGGATTGACAATCCCCATCCGGACTAGTCACGCTAGTCAACCCACACCCCCGAAACACGTGGCAGCGGAAGTATGAGGTGTCACGGGGCTACGACCAAATCATAGTTTCAAAAAGTAGTCATGACAATGACCGAGTAGTGTTCTTAGAGTAGTCAATCATGACTATGTTATTGTTTCGAAATGAACGAATGTTTGATAAAGGTGTTCGGAGCAGTCAAAGTCGCGAATCAAGTTATGAGTAAATCGTTTAACGAACGTGTCGAAATAGTGACCAAACATGATCAAGTAGAAATAGTATGAATAGGATAAGGTCTAGTCCGAGGAGGTCTATCAGTCAGTCCTTCTAGTGGTGTAAAACACACGCGATTCATATGTCTAGGTCGAGAGCAGGTGGAGAAAATGAAGTGATGGAAGTAGGTATAGTCCGTCTAAGTGACGAAGTATCGTACGGTTGAAGTTCTATACATGTTCCCGAGTGATTTGGTTGTGAGCGGAAAGAAGCGGGTGAAATATGCGTCACTTATTTTGAGTGGCGAATCCTTAGGTGGATTCTCCTCAAGTGAGTCCTATTCGGTTATATCGTTGCCCGATTCGGTTGGGCGAGCGGGTACCATGGAAATCTCCATAGTAGCGAGTAAGGCTAGAGCCTCGTTTTCAGAGTTGGGTAACGTAGTTGTGGGAGTGGTTGCCGTGAAAGGTGGCAAATAAGTTTAGTGTACGTAAGGTTGTACATATATATACATATATATATATATATATATATATATATATATATATATATATATATATATATATATATATATATATATATACACACACACACACACACATAAAAGCCTAGCACATAAGCACATATAAAGGTTGGTCCCGTTCTATCATCGGTCTATGTCTGCTACTGTATTCTCGTTCACTAAAACCATTTCAGGTCTTGCAGCGAATCTCCTTTAATTGTACATAGTTGATCAGGCTATGTTAAATTAAATTCAATTGATGCAATCGCTGAACAAGTCATTCCAAACAAGGAATACTAACCTAACGGTTATAGTCTAGGTCACTAATGCAATCCTAGTTCGCTATAACCTTAGGCTCTGATACCAATCTGTCGCACCCCCGAAACACGTGGCCGCGAAAGTATGAGGTGTCACGGGGCTACGACCAAATCAAATATCATCACTCAAAGATTACAACAAACGACCTCTATATGAGACGTTGCAAATAGTTACATTATAATAATTCAGAAGTTTACAAAAGTATTTGGAGTTCGCATAATAAAAGTAGAATTACATAATTAAAACTACAAAATATAGTAAATGCAATTCTAATTCCTTGATGTTTGAAAACAATGCGACTCAAGCTATGCTTTCCAAAAGCATTCTGCTGTCTTGTTTCCTGTGGGTAGTCCTACAGCGTCTGCAAACCTGAGAATACATACTAAAAGGGTCAACATAAAGTTGGTGAGTTCATAGGTTTGCAAGCAGTTGTAAACATAAGTAAGAAATATGAGATTTCCGTTGCGTTGCACGTATGCAAAAACTGTTGTAAAAATATCAGGTTATCATTTGTTATTCCTTGTTTTCCTTTGTTATCATTTGTTATCCTTTGCGTCATGAGCTCATAGTTCGAAGCTTAACCTTTGTTGTTGCCTCAGCAAGTGTCTAATCCGGAACACTCGTTTGTCAAGTATTTTGCATCCGTTTGACCAGTTAGAGCAACCTAACCCGGACGGGGGTGTCAATCCCCAATAGATCTATTCACAAATACTCACGCTTACAAATAATTAACGAACTACGATGTGCGAGGGCTTTGTTGGATTATGGTTTCATTCATGCGTTATCCTTTGCTTTCCCTTGTTTCCTTTGTTTTCATTGTTCCCTTTGTTATCCATTGTTTATAAAACAGTTGTATAAAAGCAGTTGCATAATGACAATTGTATAAAGCATGTACAAAGATAGTTGTATAAAACATGTGTGTATGTATTCTCACCCCAAAATAGTTAAAACGAGTAAAACGGGGGCTATGAAACTCACCTTAGATTAGCAAGTAGCAAGCAAATATCAAATAAGCAGGCAAGCCGATGTGCAACCTTCTAACGTCCTAAACGTATAAGGTTGTGTAAGTAGATGTCTTATAAGACAATCTATAGCGATTGTATAAGTGGGGGTTAATGTCCACTTAAGCCAATCGTGTAGGTGGAGGGTTAATATCCACCTAGAGCTAGTTCATCAACTAGTTATGTCCAAATAAGTTGTTCAAGTTCGTTTATCAAAAACGCGTACGACCCGTTGGTGAAAGTTTGTAATAATAATTCATTTAGACATTATTATTAAGTTTGTTTTGTTGTATACTATTCAGTAGTACAAATCGTGTGTTGCAAATAGATTATTTTAGTTTGTATAAGCCTTAAACCGTAGGTCAAAGTTGGTCAACTCGTTGGTCAAAGCTGGTCAAACTGGTCAAACCTAGTCAAACTTGTCAAACTGGTCAAACCTGGTCAAAGTTAGCATCACTAGCAAACTGTAGCAACACTAGTAATTGTGGCATCACTAGGTTAGTGTCTCTACTTGAGACTTAGGATATTTTCAGAAATTGTAGCATCACTTACAAAATGTAGCAACACTAGTAATTGTGGCATCACTAGGTTAGTGTCTCTACTTGAGACTTAGGATATTTTCTTCAAGTGTTCTAAGTGTCGGTTTCTAATTCGGGAAACTTTCTAAGTTTAGTTTTTGGTCCAAGTTACTAACTAAGTCACCCAGACCCATTTTTGTTACCACTTTCCAAAAATAGTAAGTTTTGTCGTTTTTAGAAACCGAGCCGTTTTTGTTGACTTGGTCAAACCGACTCGGTTTGACCCGAAACTTCTACCCAACCCATATATCAGTTTATAGAGTCCAAATAATTTGTCGGTTCATGTCGGCGTTCGCCCGAAGTGTCGGTTTTTAACATGCAACTTAAGATATCAAGATTTCATAATTTTCGACTTTTGTCGGTTTGGTTCGCCATTTAATTTCTACCACTTCTGGTCCAAATCAAGTCTCACAAATTTTACCCACTGATCATCAAGGTTTCTGGTCTAACATATAATTTTTACAGAAACTATAGTGTCCATTTACATATTTAAATAAATTCGCGAAAGAACCGAACTCGGTTTTCGAAAACTTCCAGACCAGACTCAAAGATCAGATTATATCCAAAAATACGTACGGATCTGGAAAAAGTGAAAAACACGAAAGTTGTAGCTCTTTTCAATACGCAACTTTTAAAAAAACATTTGTTGTCTAACTCTCATTGAAACTCAAGATACGGCCATTTTAGTACACTGACTTTTCTGGGACAGAATCTATCTTCTTACATATATGTTACAAAAACGTATTTTAACCTTTTATTTGGACATATTCAAGTTAGATGAGCTAGATAATACATAAATAAACATCATATAAGTAAATTTTTAAAGAGAGAAAGTGGGTTTCCTCACAATGAGATGATGAAAGAAAGAAGGAAAGGATGATGGTGATGATGGTCTTGGTGCTAGCTCACCTTTCTTGCTTGATCAATGGTGGTGTATGGGTGGTTTATGGTGGAGATTGGTGATCTTGTGGTGGCTGGATTTCCAGCAATTAGAGAGAGAAAGTGGTAAGAAATTTGAGAGAAAAGAGTTAAGTGTTTGAGTGGTGAGAGTGAGTATGCATGTGTGAAGATTGGATGTGTAAGGAAATCAATCATGAGTTTGCATGTAAAATGAGAGGGGTTTAGGGTGGTGGCACATGGGGGCCAGTTTTTAGGGCCCCACTCAAGGGTATTTTGGTCATTTTCTTGTTCCTAATTTAATTTGTTGCGTTTTACGTTCGTTTACCCGATTGTTTAGACGTTTATTTATACGTTAAACGTTTAATACACGCGTTTAAGTAACGGTTTAAATTCCAATATTTTCACTTGAAATATTTAATATAGATACTTGAAAACATTTATAAAAATGTTCCATTAATTCATCGGCCTCGATTTGCGTGTTAGTTCTACGGAGGTTAAATCGCGTAACGTTTTAATTTGACGTTTTTCATTATTAACATCAAATGAAAGTTTTACTCTAAATGATATATTTTAAATTCTCAAAATATATTTTTGGTTTTCGTTCGATTGTCGGGCGCGTTCCGCGCGTTTCTGTTGCGTTTGAGACGTTTTAGCTAAAACGTCTAGGTTTGCGTGTATTATTTTAACAAAATAATAAATAATGATAAATAACTTATAAAAATAGATTAAAGTTATTTATAAAAATATTTTCACCAACGTCGTATGGTTTGTCGGACTCCGTCCGGTTGTTTCACGTAATTACAACTAATTACGTAAGCGTAATATAAAACAATTACGGGACTGTATATTCACATAAATATACAAATAGTTATAAGTAATTACAAGTATTTAGCCTAAATCACATCTAAATACACGTAATTAGGGTTTCGGTTAAGTTTAAAAGTTAACCTAAATTGCCGGGTGTCATAGTGTGCCATCACAGTGATTAACCTAAACACACATAGTCAGAGGATCGGCGACCATATCAAGAACACCTTAAACCACTGGTATGCCATCACAGTGATTTACCGATAGTTTAAAGCTATCTTCACTGACTAGGGTTCATCCATCAACGATGTGTATCGGAAACCCCGCCAGCCAAACAATAGCAACAAACCCAACCAGCGTTGACCTCTGAATAATCCACATTGTCACATATGCCCAATGGCCACGAAATCACATAATGCCTAATGGTCATGCAATCATGGAACACTATAAACCAATCAACCAAAAATAACAATAATCAATCCAATTCAACAATAACAATGCCAATATAAAACAAACAGTCAATAACCAATAACCAGTATGTTCACCCGTTGTAACCAAACCTGTTACCACTGGGTTGAACCGAAGAATACAGTTACCACTCACCAATTTCCCGATCTCTGCACTCAGTTGTCTAATGTCACTGAGTTTCCTTCTGCTTATCTAAGAATACAACAAAATAATATAAGTCAGTAACTTATCCAAAATTCCCATAACATAACTCAATTATAAATTTCATTAAGTCACCTAAGTATTAACATGTAAACCAAAGAATACTTAGATAACATTATTACTTGTTCATTAATCAAATAAACATGTAACAGATATATTAAAGTTGAATCAAAGATCAACATTCTGATTTGTTGTAAAAACTCCAGGACCAGCCGGCTGGGGTCTATAACCCGCCTGGTCCTCCTCTCAAGCCGCCGGGTACACCAAATTTTTCATGACCAGAAATTAATTGTGTTTTAAAGACTATAGGAGCAGCCATATTGAGCAAACGAGCAACCGGGTGAAATGAAGAACCCACCGGCTTGGGTCCTTACCTGCCGGTTTCCTCGAATCCACACCGAACCCGCCGGCTAAGGAAGGTGACCCGCCGGCTAGTTCATCCCAACCCAGAAACTGCACTTGTTTTCCAGCTTATAACATCGAAAATTTTTACCAAAATCACAAACTCAGATCACATACAAGTACATATAATTTATAATCACCAAAATAACTTCATATAGGACTACTATAACGTCTTATAAGATCAAACATCACATATACCTTGTTTTATCATCAATTTATTTCTAGCATGAACCCTAACAAAATCAACTCAAAACTGGAAGAACACAAACCCTTCTTGTGTAATAGCTTCATATAAACCCTTCCTAATTCTTTCAAGTCTCAATTTCAAATTCTCATCAATTTCATCAAACAAGTTTCATAAACTTAATAAGTAAATAATACTTACACTTTTCAAGAGAAGAAGATGATAAGGGAGATGATGATAATCTGATTTCCAATCCATAATCACAAATTAATTGCTTTTGTTACTTTTGATTTCTTTAAAATATTGTTTTGTTGAGAGAAATTGAAAAGATATCACCAAAAAGAAGAAATGGGAATGTTTAGGTGATAAGGATCAGTCACCACCACCGCCTCCCTTTTTAATTAGTGTATTTTTTTTCCCCCTTCTAACTCTATTGTCTGGAACACGAAAATAACCGTGAGACAAAATATTTAATTTTACCGTCAATCTTATTAATTTAAAACAATTACAATTTTATTAGTCACATTAAAACCTGTGACTCTTTTACCTATTTATTTCCAACAAATCAATTAATAAATACTTCCCATTTTCATAAATAACCATTTATTTCCAGGCCCGAACACATAATGTTACAAATCTACCCCCCTTAAAGAGATTTCGTCCTCGAAATCTAATTCCACCCAATTAACCCAAAATATAATGGTCACAGATGATCAAGCAATTCAAGAAAGTTCCTAATCCCATAATAAGTCCCGTTACTAAACATCCCTAGTTCCAATTCCAAATTTATCCTATAGCATACAGTCATATTTCTCTAATCACATATCAATAACAATATTTAATTTCAATTCTTAATTAGTAATCAAACTAATATTCATATCAACCTGTAATCTCAAATGCAATATCAATATATTACTATGTTCAACTTTTTCCAACCTTAACCCACAATTCAATTAAAATTTCCTAATCACCTTTCTCAAGTTTACCCGTAACAAAACCATTCATTTTCTGACCTGAATACAACACATTTCTAATATCGTTTAGACTCTAACTACAAATTCCATTCATATCCCTCTGCTCTCTAACTCGTTTACACATGCAACCCTTTCTTGATCCATTTTAATCCCCTTTTTAACCAGTTTACTACAATAACAAGAATTTGACCATTTCAACACTCAATTTCCATAATCACATTAATCCCCTGTGATACTTAGTAACCTAAACAAGTTCATGCGACATAGCATAATATAACAACGGTGATCAAGCGTTGCAATATTATGTTTTTCACACTTCCGTTGTCAGGCTACTTCATATCATAAACCATTAACATGTAATTATCCTCAATTACTTCCTAACTAGGGAATCATATCAGTTTAATCCAAACTAACTTTACTACTAATCATCATAACACAATAAGCAATTCAATTTAATTAAATTCAGAAAAGCTTATCGAATATTACCTTATTCTCCCAAAAGAACATCTGAGAGTACCGATCGTACTCTTACCGTCTCTGTAACCAAAACAACAACTCAAACTTGATAAGTGTCAGTATCTATTATACAAATCAATTTCCCTTACAGTGACTAACCCAACATTTTGGAATGTTTGACCAACACTGAATAGATTTGGGATTAAACATTTGCCAATGCTCAATTCACCCAAACCTATGCTCTGATACCAACCTATAACACCCCATTATTTAAAACCATTTTATAATATTAAAAACACTGGAAGCGAGTCCCAATTAAAACAAACCATATTTACATATACCAAAATTTGTAGTTTTCAAATCATCACACTTATACTTATATAATTACAAAACTTGTACTAGCGACCGGGTGTTATATTTATTTCCAAAACCTAACTTCAAGATTCCCAAAAGATCAGAGTAGTCGCAGCAGTAATCAAACATTCCATCCAGAATCCCAAAGCTCAATACATATCCCAAACATAATCTGCAAAATGTTAAATATCGAGGGGTTAGCTCACAGCTAAGTGAATGGAATTGTACCCGACAGTTCAATCCAGAAATAACAAATCAAATTACAAACAATAAACACCCAAACACACAATACTAACAAGGACCCACTGTTCTTGAGTAAGCCTTCACAAGAACCCCCAATCACTGGTGTGCCATCACAGTGATTAACCTAAACACACATAGTCAGAGGATCGGCGGTTCTTGGTATGCCATCTCAAGAACACCTTAAACCACTGGTATGCCATCACAGTGATTTACCGATAGTTTTAAAGCTATCTTCACTGACTAGGGTTCATCCATCAACGATGTGTATCGGAAACCCCGCCAGCCAAACAATAGCAACAAACCCAACCAGCGTTGACCTCTGAATAATCCACATTGTCACATATGCCCAATGGCCACGAAATCACATAATGCCTAATGGTCATGCAATCATGGAACACTATAAACCAATCAACCCAGAATAACAATAATCAATCCAATTCAACAATAACAATGCCAATATAAAACAATCAGTCAATAACCAATAACCAGTATGTTCACCCGTTGTAACCAAAGATGTTACCACTGGGTTGAACCGAAGAATACAGTTACCACTCACCAATTTCCCGATCTCTGAACTCAGTTGTCTAATGTCACTGAGTTTCCTTCTGCTTATCTAAGAATACAACAAAATAATATAAGTCAGTAACTTATCCAAAATTCCCATAACATAACTCAATTATAAATTTCATTAAGTCACCTAAGTATTAACATGTAAACCAAAGAATACTTAGATAACATTATTACTTGTTCATTAATCAAATAAACATGTAACAGATCAATTAAAGTTGAATCAAGGATCAAAATTCTGATTTGCTGTAAAAACTCCAGGACCCACCGGCTGGGGTCTACAACCCGCCGGGTCCTCCTCTCAAGCCGCCGGGTCGAACCCTCCAGCCACCGGGTACACCAAATTTTTCATGACCAGAAATTAATTGTGTTTTAAAGACTATAGGAGCAGCCATATTGAGCAAACGAGCAACCGTGTGAATTGAAGAACCCGTCGGCTTGGGTCCTTACCTGCCGGTTTCCTCGAATCCACACCGAACCCGCCGGCTAGGGAAGGTGACCCGCTGGCTAGTTCATCCCAACCCAGAAACTGCACTTGTTTTCCAGCTTATAACATCAAAAATTCTTACCAAAATCACAAACTCAGATCACATACAAGTACATATAATTTATAATCACCAAAATAACTTCATATAGGACTACTATAACATCTTATAAGATCAAACATCACATATACCTTGTTTTATCATCAATTTATTTCTAGCATGAACCCTAACAAAATCAACTCAAAACTTGAAGAACATAAACCATTCTTGTGTAATAGCTTCATATAATCATCATATAATCACACTACAACCCTTCCTAATTCTTTCAAGTCTCAATTTCAAATTCTCATCAATTTCATCAAACATGTTTCATAAACTTAATAAATAAATAATACTTACACTTTTCAAGAGAAGAAGATGATAAGGGAGATGATGATAATCTGATTTCCAATCCATAATCACAAATTAATTGCTTTGTTCCTTTTGATTTCTTTAAAATATTATTTTGTTGAGAGAAATTGAAAAGATATCACCAAAAAGAAGATATGGGAATGTTTAGGTGATAAGGGTCGGTCACCACCACCGCCTCCCTTTTTAATTAGTGTATTTTTTCCCCTTGTAACTCTATTGTCTGGAACCCGAAAATACCCGTGAGACAAAATATTTAATTTTACCGTCAATCTTATTAATTTAAAACAATTACAATTTTGTTAGTCACATTAAAACCTGTAACTCTTTTACCTATTTATTTCCAAGAAATCAATTAATAAATACTTCCCATTTTCATAAATAACCATTTATTTCCCGGCCCGAACACAGAATGTTACAAATCTACCCCCTTAAAGAGATTTCGTCCTCGAAATCTAATTCCACCCAATTAACCCAAAATATAATGGTCACATATGATCAAGCAATTCAAGAAAGTTCCTAATCTCATAATAAGTCCCGTTACTAAACATCCCTAGTTACAATTCCAAATTTATCCTATAGCATACAGTCATATTTCTCTAATCACATATCAATAACAATATTTAATTTCAATTCTTAATTAGTAATCAAACTAATATTCATATCAACCTCTTATCTCAAATGCAATTTCAATATATTACTATGTTCAACTTTTTCCAACCTTAACCCACAATTCATTTAAAATTTCCCAATCAACTTTCTCAAGTTTACCCGTAACAAAACCATTCATTTTCTGACCTGAATACAACACATTTCTAATATCGTTTAGACTCTAACTACAAATTCCATTCATATCCCTTCGCTCTCTAACTCGTTTACACATGCAACCCATTCTTGATCCATTTTAATCCCCTTTTTAACCCGTTTACTACAATAACAAGAATTTGACCATTTCAACACTCAATTTCCATAATCACATTAATCCCTTGTGATACTTAGTAACCTTAACAAGTTCATGCGACATAGCATAATATAACAACGGTGATCAAGCGTTGCAATATTATGTTTTTCACACTTCCGTTGTCAGGCTACTTCATATCATAAACCATCAACATGTAATTATCCTCAATTACTTCCTAACTAGGGAATCATATCAGTTTAATCCAAACTAACTTTACTACTAATCATCATAACATAATAAGCAATTCAATTTAATTAAATTCAGAAAAGCTTATCGAATATTACCTTATTCTCCCAAAAGAACATCTGAGAGTACCGATCGTACTCTTACCGTCTCTGTAACCAAAACAACAACTCAAACTTGATAAGTGTCAGTATCTATTATACAAATCAATTTCCCTTACAGTGACTAACCCAACATTTTGGAATGTTTGACCAACACTGAATAGATTTGGGATTAAACATTTGCCAATGCTCAATTCACCCAAACCTATGCTCTGATACCAACCTATAACACCCCATTATTTAAAACCATTTTATAATATTAAAAACACTGGAAGCGAGTCCCAATTAAAACAAACCATATTTACATATACCAAAATTTGTAGTTTTCAAATCATCACACTTATACTTATATAATTACAAAACTTGTACTAGCGACCGGGTGTTATATTTATTTCCAAAACCTAACTTCAAGATTCCCAAAAGATCAGAGTAGTCACAGCAGTAATCAAACATTCCATCCAGAATCCCAAAGCTCAATACATATCCCAAACATAATCTGCAATGTTAAATATCGAGGGGTTAGCTCACAGCTAAGTGAATGGAATTGTACCCGACAGTTCAATCCAGAAATAACAAATCAAATTACAACCAATAAACACCCAAACACACAATACTAACAAGGACCCACTGTTCTTGAGTAAGCCTTCACAAGAACCCCCAATCACTGGTGTGCCATCACAGTGATTAACCTAAACACACATAGTCAGAGGATCGGCGGTTCTTGGTATGCCATCTCAAGAACACCTTAAACCACTGGTATGCCATCACAGTGATTTACCGATAGTTTTAAAGCTATCTTCACTGACTAGGGTTCATCCATCAACGATGTGTATCGGAAACCCCGCCAGCCAAACAATAGCAACAAACCCAACCAGCGTTGACCTCTGAATAATCCACATTGTCACATATGCCCAATGGCCACGAAATCACATAATGCCTAATGGTCATGCAATCATGGAACACTATAAACCAATCAACCCAGAATAACAATAATCAATCCAATTCAACAATAACAATGCCAATATAAAACAAACAGTCAATAACCAATAACCAGTATGTTCACCCGTTGTAACCAAAGATGTTACCACTGGGTTGAACCGAAGAATACAGTTACCACTCACCAATTTCCCGATCTCTGAACTCAGTTGTCTAATGTCACTGAGTTTCCTTCTGCTTATCTAAGAATACAACAAAATAATATAAGTCAGTAACTTATCCAAAATTCCCATAACATAACTCAATTATAAATTTCATTAAGTCACCTAAGTATTAACATGTAAACCAAAGAATACTTAGATAACATTATTACTTGTTCATTAATCAAATAAACATGTAACAGATCAATTAAAGTTGAATCAAGGATCAAAATTCTGATTTGCTGTAAAAACTCCAGGACCCACCGGCTGGGGTCTACAACCCGCCGGGTCCTCCTCTCAAGCCGCCGGGTCGAACCCTCCAGCCACCGGGTACACCAAATTTTTCATGACCAGAAATTAATTGTGTTTTAAAGACTATAGGAGCAGCCATATTGAGCAAACGAGCAACCGGGTGAATTGAAGAACCCGTCGGCTTGGGTCCTTACCTGCCGGTTTCCTCGAATCCACACCGAACCCGCCGGCTAGGGAAGGTGACCCGCTGGCTAGTTCATCCCAACCCAGAAACTGCACTTGTTTTCCAGCTTATAACATCAAAAATTCTTACCAAAATCACAAACTCAGATCACATACAAGTACATATAATTTATAATCACCAAAATAACTTCATATAGGACTACTATAACATCTTATAAGATCAAACATCACATATACCTTGTTTTATCATCAATTTATTTCTAGCATGAACCCTAACAAAATCAACTCAAAACTTGAAGAACATAAACCATTCTTGTGTAATAGCTTCATATAATCATCATATAATCACACTACAACCCTTCCTAATTCTTTCAAGTCTCAATTTCAAATTCTCATCAATTTCATCAAACATGTTTCATAAACTTAATAAATAAATAATACTTACACTTTTCAAGAGAAGAAGATGATAAGGGAGATGATGATAATCTGATTTCCAATCCATAATCACAAATTAATTGCTTTGTTCCTTTTGATTTCTTTAAAATATTGTTTTGTTGAGAGAAATTGAAAAGATATCACCAAAAAGAAGATATGGGAATGTTTAGGTGATAAGGGTCGGTCACCACCACCGCCTCCCTTTTTAATTAGTGTATTTTTCCCCCTTGTAACTCTATTGTCTGGAACCCGAAAATACCCGTGAGACAAAATATTTAATTTTACCGTCAATCTTATTAATTTAAAACAATTACAATTTTGTTAGTCACATTAAAACCTGTAACTCTTTTACCTATTTATTTCCAAGAAATCAATTAATAAATACTTCCCATTTTCATAAATAACCATTTATTTCCCGGCCCGAACACAGAATGTTACAAATCTACCCCCTTAAAGAGATTTCGTCCTCGAAATCTAATTCCACCCAATTAACCCAAAATATAATGGTCACATATGATCAAGCAATTCAAGAAAGTTCCTAATCTCATAATAAGTCCCGTTACTAAACATCCCTAGTTACAATTCCAAATTTATCCTATAGCATACAGTCATATTTCTCTAATCACATATCAATAACAATATTTAATTTCAATTCTTAATTAGTAATCAAACTAATATTCATATCAACCTCTTATCTCAAATGCAATTTCAATATATTACTATGTTCAACTTTTTCCAACCTTAACCCACAATTCATTTAAAATTTCCCAATCAACTTTCTCAAGTTTACCCGTAACAAAACCATTCATTTTCTGACCTGAATACAACACATTTCTAATATCGTTTAGACTCTAACTACAAATTCCATTCATATCCCTTCGCTCTCTAACTCGTTTACACATGCAACCCATTCTTGATCCATTTTAATCCCCTTTTTAACCCGTTTACTACAATAACAAGAATTTGACCATTTCAACACTCAATTTCCATAATCACATTAATCCCCTGTGATACTTAGTAACCTTAACAAGTTCATGCGACATAGCATAATATAACAACGGTGATCAAGCGTTGCAATATTATGTTTTTCACACTTCCGTTGTCAGGCTACTTCATATCATAAACCATCAACATGTAATTATCCTCAATTACTTCCTAACTAGGGAATCATATCAGTTTAATCCAAACTAACTTTACTACTAATCATCATAACATAATAAGCAATTCAATTTAATTAAATTCAGAAAAGCTTATCGAATATTACCTTATTCTCCCAAAAGAACATCTGAGAGTACCGATCGTACTCTTACCGTCTCTGTAACCAAAACAACAACTCAAACTTGATAAGTGTCAGTATCTATTATACAAATCAATTTCCCTTACAGTGACTAACCCAACATTCTGGAATGTTTGACCAACACTGAATAGATTTGGGATTGAACATTTGCCAATGCTCAATTCACCCAAACCTATGCTCTGATACCAACCTATAACACCCCATTATTTAAAACCATTTTATAATATTAAAAACACTGGAAGCGAGTCCCAATTAAAACAAACCATATTTACATATACCAAAATTTGTAGTTTTCAAATCATCACACTTATACTTATATAATTACAAAACTTGTACTAGCGACCGGGTGTTATATTTATTTCCAAAACCTAACTTCAAGATTCCCAAAAGATCAGAGTAGTCGCAGCAGTAATCAAACATTCCATCCAGAATCCCAAAGCTCAATCCATATCCCAAACATAATCTGCAAAATGTTAAATATCGAGGGGTTAGCTCACAGCTAAGTGAATGGAATTGTACCCGACAGTTCAATCCAGAAATAACAAATCAGATTACAACCAATAAACACCCAAGCACACAATACTAACACGGACCCACTATTCTTGAGTAAGCCTTCACAAGAACCCCCAATCACTGGTGTGCCATCACAGTGATTAACCTAAACACACATAGTCAGAGGATCGGCGGTTCTTGGTATGCCATCTCAAGAACACCTTAAACCACTGGTATGCCATCACAGTGATTTACCGATAGTTTAAAGCTATCTTCACTGACTAGGGTTCATCCATTAACGATGTGTATCGGAAACCCCGCCAGCCAAACAATAGCAACAAACCCAACCAGCGTTGACCTCTGAATAATCCACATTGTCACATATGCCCAATGGCCACGAAATCATATAATGCCTAATGGTCATGCAATCATGGAACACTATAAACCAATCAACCCAGAATAACAATAATCAATCCAATTCAACAATAACAATGCCAATATAAAACAAACAGTCAATAACCAATAACCAGTATGTTCACCCGTTGTAACCAAACATGTTACCACTGGGTTGAACCTAAGAATACAGTTACCACTCACCAATTTCCCGATCTCTGAACTCAGTTGTCTAATGTCACTGAGTTTCCTTCTGCTTATCTAAGAATACAACAAAATAATATAAGTCAGTAACTTATCCAAAATTCCCATAACATAACTCAATTATAAATTTCATTAAGTCATCTAAGTATTAACATGTAAACCAAAGAATACTTAGATAACATTATTACTTGTTCATTAATCAAATAAACATGTAACAGATAAATTAAAGTTGAATCAAGGATCAAAATTCTGATTTGCTGTAAAAACTCCAGGACCCACCGGCTGGGGTCTACAACCCGCCGGGTCCTCCTCTCAAGTCGCCGGGTCAAACCCTCCAGCCACCGGGTACACCAAATTTTTCATGACCAGAAATTAATTGTGTTTTAAAGACTATAGGAGCAGCCATATTGAGAAAATGAGCAACCGGGTGAAATGAAGAACCCGCCGGCTTGGGTCCTTACCTGCCGGTTTCCTCGAATCCACACCGAACCCGCCGGCTAGGGAAGGTGACCCGCTGGCTAGTTCGTCCCAACCCAGAAACTGCACTTGTTTTCCAGCTTATAACATCGAAAATTCTTACCAAAATGACAAACTCAGATCACATACAAGTACATATAATTTATAATCACCAAAATAACTTCATATAGGACTACTATAACATCTTATAAGATCAAACATCACATATACCTTGTTTTATCATCAATTTATTTCTAGCATGAACCCTATCAAAATCAACTCAAAACTTGAAGAACATAAACCATTCTTGTGTAATAGCTTCATATAATCATCATATAATCACACTACAACCCTTCCTAATTCTTTCAAGTCTCAATTTCAAATTCTCATCAATTTCATCAAACAAGTTTCATAAACATTATAAGTAAATAATACTTACACTTTTCAAGAGAAGAAGATGATAAGGGAGATGATGATAATCTGATTTCCAATCCATAATCACAAATTAATTGCTTTGTTCCTTTTGATTTCTTTAAAATATTGTTTTGTTGAGAGAAATTGAAAAGATATCACCAAAAAGAAGAAATGGGAATGTTTAGGTGATAAGGGTCGGTCACCACCACCGCCTCCCTTTTTAATTAGTGTATTTTTCCCCCCTTCTAACTCTATTGTCTGGAACCCGAAAATACCCGTGAGACAAAATATTTTATTTTACCGTCAATCTTATTAATTTAAAACAATTACAATTTTATTAGTCACATTAAAACCTGTGACTCTTTTACCTATTTATTTCCAAGAAATCAATTAATAAATACTTCCCCTTTTCATAAATAACCATTTATTTCCAAGCCCGAACACAGGATGTTACAGCAACTTACGAGATTTAGTAATGGACGAAGCTCATAAATCTCGCTATTCTATACATCCTAGATCTGACAAGATGTATCACGGTATCAAAGAACTATACTGGTGGCCTAACATAAAAGCTGACATAGCCACGTATGTCGGCAAATGCTTAACCTGTTCTAAGGTCAAGGTCAAGTATCAGAAACCTTTCGGGTTGCTCCAACAACCGGAAATCCCTCAATGGAAATGGGAGCAGATCTCCATGGATTTCATCACGAAACTCCCGAGAACATCTAGCGGTTGCGATACCATTTGAGTGATCATAGATCGGCTCACAAAATCTGCTCATTTCCTCGCGATCAAGGAAACTGATAAGATGGAACGCCTCACACGAATCTATCTCAAGGAAATTATATCCCGACACGGCGTTCCCATCTCAATTATCTCTGATAGAGATAGTCGATTCACATCTCGCTTTTGGCAATCATTATAGAAATCATTGGGTACTCGTCTGGATATGAGAACTGCATACCATCCACAAACCGACGGCCAAAGTGAACGAACAATCCAAACACTGGAAGATATGCTACGAGCCTGCGTAGTTTATTTCGGTGCAAACTGGGAAAACCACCTACCGTTGTGCGAGTTTTTGTTCAACAACAGTTATCATTCCAGCATCAAAGCTGCCCCTTTCGAGGCACTGTACAGTCGTAAGTGCCGGTCACCCATCTGTTGGACCGAAGTTGGAGACAGCCAACTCACTGATCCGGAAATTATTCACGAAACCACCGAGAAAATCTTTGGTATCCAAAACCGGCTGAAAGCCGCACGTGATCATTAGAAAAGTTACGCTGACGTGAGACGGAAGCATCTCGAGTTCCAGGTTGGGGATCGAGTTTTGCTCAAAGTATCACCTTGGAAAGGTGTCATCCGATTCAGAAAACGCGGGAAGTTAAATCCCAGGTACATTGGACCTTTTGAAATCCTCGAGAGGATTGGTCCAGTGGCATATCGCTTGCAGCTGCCACCCGAACTCAGCAGCGTGCATCCCACATTTCACATTTCTAATCTTAAGAAATGTCTGGCTGATGAGACATTTATCATTCCTCTAGACGAAATCCGTATTGATGACAAACTTCATTTCGTCGAGGAACCCGCAGAAATCATGGACAGTGAGGTCAAACAACTCAAACAAAGTCGTATTCTCATCGTTAAAGTCTGGTGGAATTCGCGGCGTGGTCCGGAATTCACTTGGGAACGGGAAGACCAGATGCGACTCAAGTATCCTCAGTTATTCACAGATCCAACTCCAACCACCGCATGAGCAAAATTTCGGGAAGAAATTCTCTTAACAAATGGATAATGTGACACCCGTCAAATTAGGACTAATTTTTAGTGCCTAATTCTCTGTAATACATGTAATTAGTCCTTTGATTAGGTTAATTAATGTATTCTTATATATATATATATATATATATATATATATATATATATATATATATATATATATATATATATATTGTTGAATATATATACGCATACGCGATTTGGCTAAATCGTGCCTTTTCATATCGAATGAATTTCGATACATATTCGTACGGACGTTGGTGAACTTTTCAATAAATAACATAAATCTTTTTGGGGATTAAATAGTAGTTATTCACATTATATTATTATGTAATTAATAATATACGATATAATGTACGTTTTATTTAAAACGTAACCAACACGAATTAAACGCGCTAGACGCGCCCGGCAAATTAAATAAACTCAAGTTATACTTTTATAACTCAAGACAAAGTATTTTGATGAAATACTTCCACTAAAAATATCGTGTATTTACGATAACAACTATAACGATTATAAATCGTCACGCGACTAAACGATCGAAACATAAACGTATAAACCATTTCCGACACATCACCTAACATTTTTACAAATGTTTTCAAGTAATATTAAGTATTACTTCAAGTTAAAAATATCGAAATGCAAATGTATTTTAAAACATGTACGTTTAACATATAACGTATAAATAAACACTTAAATGATCGGGTAAACGAACATCGCACGGAACGCGAACTGGGGAACGAAGATTTGGTGAAGTCCACACATGGTGGACCCCACCAAAATCGGCCAAAGAGCCAAAGCATGGCTTGCCATGCTCTTTGACTTCAACAACAACCCACAATCACCACCTTACTTCTCATTTCAATCAACCAAATTCACACTCTTTTCTCCATCATCTCTCTACATCCATCTCTCTCTAAAAATCTGCACAAAGAACATCACCAACATCCACCTTTAATCACCCAAGAACGCCACCGAAAATCATTTTCATCTAGGGTTGCTTCAAGATAAAACGATCACCATTCGGAGCTACACGTTTCTATCTTTTCAGATTTCAAAACCGACACTCGTAAGTTTCCAACACCTCAAAACTACCTCTATTACGTTTATTTACATGTCTAGTTGATGTTCTAGCTAACAATGTCCAAACCGAAACTTGAAACTCGTTTTTAGAACTTGATTATAAAAACAGAAAACATCTCAGAAAACAGCTCCACGCCAAAAAACATATAAAATCGTACACACAAAATAACTGTATGAGACCACTTGAAAAATCTTTGTATTTTCGTTGTCTACAACTTTCATGTTGGGCTCGGAACCAGAAATACACCCATTTTTACAGATAACCCGATCTTTGAGCGAAGGTCTGTTTTGAACCAAAACCGACCACTCTTCATGTTCATTTTTGTTTAAAATAGTAGATGAACTTATAAAAATACCAAAAAGTGCAGAAATAAACTAGACACCTAGGAGAATATGTGTGATTTTTGGTTAGGCTTGATTCGGAGTAGAAACAGGTAAAATCGCGAGTCGAAACCGAGTGAAAATCTGGAACTATTAAACTTAGGGGCTGTTTTGGTATTTTAGAAAAACCGACACTTCGAGAAACTTATAAAACGCAACCATAGTTCTAAAATTCTTATTTATCATTTATAAGACTTGGGTAAAAACCTCGGGTCAAACTGAGCACGTTTGACCGTAAAACGAAACACGTATTGCACTAACAGCGGCTAGTGTCGCTAGAGTGCCAAAAACAGTGCTAGCGACACTAACCTAGTGTCGTTGAGCCAAGTGTCGCCTATATAGTGACACTACTCCAATGTCGTTGAAATACTTAAATCCGATTTATACTAGCGATACTACCCTAGTGACGCCATAATCAAGGAAGTGTCGCCTTTAGCGACACTAATCAAGTGTCGCTAATCAATTGAAAATCATGAATCCAGCGACACTCACCTAGTGTCACCTAACTAGTGTCGCCTATAGCGATACTAGACCAGTGTCGCCAAAAACAGAAAGTTGAATTATTTTTCTAAGTATTGGAATATGTTATATCAAACAAATAGGATACGAAACAACTTATACACAAGACACATATACTTTATTAAGTATACAACAACACAAGTATAATAATAATAGTTGAGATTATTATTACAATCCGTCACCAACGGGCCGTACACGTTTTCAAAACGCAAACAAACAAACCAAATGTATTTGGACATTACTAGTTGTGTGATCAACTAGCATAGGTGATCTTTTGAGATACCTACTCATATTAACCAACGCGTGTCTTGGACACCCTCAGGTTACAGTCTTCGGACATCATTGCTTGGCAAAGCAACGCACGTTTATTGAGATAAACGCATCAGACTCAGGTGAGTCTCATGGCCCCTCCTTTTACTATTTTCACTCAGTGGTGTGATTCATTGCTTGTTTTTAACATGTGAACGCGAGTACAAACTTTACATATACTACATGAGTTTACACAACTAATCATTTTAAGTCCTCCACAACATAGTTTGGTAGTAATTCGGTAGCGCGAATGTTAGTGTATGGTACCATATAGGATTGACAATCCTTGTCCGAGTTAGCAAGCACTAACTGGTCAAACGGACGCATTAGCATTTGAGGTTTACGAGTGTGGATTAGGCACTCGTGGGGAGGCACCCTCGATCAGGCACTTGATTGTGATCCTAACACCTCAGTTAAGGGTCAGACTATGTGCTCATGGCTGTATACATTATTATTTGCTTGGTTGCAAATCAATACATTAAATCTTGTGGTTCATACGATATTTGATATTCAAACCTGTGAGCTCACCAGCGTTAGATGACCGTTTTTAGCATGTATCACAGGTACTCAGCAGTAGGTTGGACTGCCCACACAGGATACTTGTAGCTCGAGTCAGCATGCAGACATTAGAGATTTCCTTGCATTAATATATTTTGTAACAGTATTTATGTATTGAAATCTCTCATTTTCAGATCTTGAGCTATGTACTAGCTTCAACTTTGTAAACATTTAACTATCAATGTAATTTTTGTAAACGACGCATATAGAGTCGTTCCTATATTTCTTTGTGCTGTGATTACTTTGATTAGTCGCGCCCCGACCCAAATCGCTTCCGCATCATAATTTGGGGGTGCGACATTCTTCCTCCCCAACCCTCCCCTCCACCACCCACCACTAGCTGCTGCCACCCGCCGCCACAAGCCGCCGCCGCCACCCGTCGCCGCCGGCCGCTTGAAATTTCTTTTTTTCATAATTTTTTTCCCTACTTTTTTACACATTATCACTTTGTACTGCATTTTATTAGAATTATACTTCATTTTATTATTTTTATTGCAAATTGTATATATATGATTAGTAGATATTGTTCGTTTTTACTGCATTTTTGTATTTTACATATTATTCTTTTGATGTTTTTACTGCATTTTATTTATATACCTCGATCTAATATATATTATTTGTTTTCTACTGCATTTTAAGTTATACATAATATATTTTGTACTGTATTTTGTTAAAATTACACTGCATTTTATTATTATTACTGCATTTTGTATATATTTCATACATTACATATTGTTTATTTTTTTTACTGCATATTATATTATACATATGATCCATTTTTACCGCATTTTATATGAAAGTATAATACGTACTGCTTTTTTTACTGCATTTTGCATATATTTATTTAGTACACATTGTTCGCTTTTTACTGCATTTTATATTATACGTAATCTATTTGTACTGCATTTTGTTATTTTTACTGCATTTTGTTATTTTTACTGCATTTTGTTATTTTTATTGCATTTTATATTATACATAATCTATTTGTACTGCATTTTGTTATTTTTACTGCATTTTTCATATATTTCATTTATTATATATTGTTTGTTAATCACTGCATTTTGTATTATACATATTATCTATTTGTACTGCATTTTGTATTAAAGTATACTACATATTGTTGTTTTTACTGCATTTTGCATATATTTCATTTATGACATATTGTTATCTTTTTACTGCATTTTATAATATATATATTATCCATTTGTACGGTATTTTGTTGATGTCGGGTATAGAATATGCGGTAAAATATATAAAAGTTTTAGTTAATTAACAATACGATACAAAATACAGTGAAAAAAACCTATAGTTTTATTCAAAATGCAGTAGGAAAAGGAATACTATATACAATAAAAAATTCATGAAAAAAAAAATTTTGAAAAACAATTTTTTTTGAAAAAAATTTTTTTTTGAAAAAAAAATAAAATTTCCGGTGGGTGGTGTGACAATCCTCCAATTAGGGTATTTACTTAACCTAATTTCATGCATTACTTAGAGTAATTCCCTGATTAGTGAATTCAAAACAATTTATGTGTTAAGTTTTTGATAAACTTACTATGTGATACGTGATATATTTGATAGTAGTTATATGTGTATATATATAATTACGTGTGAAATGAATATATCAAACTATATGAATTGAACACGACAATATTGGTGATACAAAATAATTAATAATTCGAAAATTATTAATTACAACTATTATATAATTATATTATTGATATAATATAACAAATTATACGTTTTATAATAAACGTATTAATCGCGAATAATTAAGTTCCGAAATAAACTTCGAAAATACTTTTGAGTAATTTTTATATTGAAATTATTATATAAAAGTATTATAACGAAAAGAAAACGAAACATTTAGACGATTTTTGTTACGCGTATTACGAACAGAAACAATTTTAAAACGCGTTTAGAGGTTTCAAATAATAAAAGTATTATTTCGTAAGTTACTGTTTTAATGTGTAGAACATTACCTCAAAATATGATTTCTAAATTTAACTGAAATCTGGCACGCGTTTTAACTATACAGTACTTTTACTGTAAACAATTTTAATGATACTTGTAACAAAGTATTTCACATTTCGATTTCAAATTTCTAAATCTGAGATTTAGAGAAACATAACGCGAAATTTTATTATAACTAAAGTACCACAAATTATACCCATACACGAAATTAACGGGCTAAAAACTCCCAATGTTACACATTTTAAAATATCTGGCGACAAATTTGCCACTCCCTCCATACCTCTCTTGATTTTTAAAACTGATATATACTCCTTCTCTCACATTTGGATCACCTAACTACAATAATTCACACACACACACTTCACACATTTTTGCTCTGTGGTTTGTGGCGTTTGGAAGAACAGCAGAGGGAGTAACATCAGCAGGAAGAAAGCAACACCAATTTCACCTTCACTTCACCATCTTCATCTTTAAACACCCACATCAAACATACACACAACAAAATGGTTTCGTAATCATCTCATTATCATCGTCAACCGTTCGTAATCATCATCAACATCTCAGAAATCATCATCATCATCTTCTAAACATCATTGTGAGGATTTATTTCCATTTTCTTCATTTATATAAATTTCTCAAATTTATGATTTTGGTTGATGATTGTTGTTATAAACTTGTTAAAACATGTTATATTAGGTTTATATAACATATTATGGGGTTTGATCATGTTAAAAATCGGTTATATATAAAAACCCGTATGTATTTGTTATAACAGAGACGAACCAGAACCTGAAACCTAAGCCGAGACTGGCGGCTTCAGGCCTTGACCGGCGGCTAAAACCCAACCTGGAAGAGGCCGGCGGCTTCAAGCCGTGGCCGGCGGCTTCAAGCCGTGGCCGGCGGCTTCCCCCTTTTTAAACAGAAAACAACTTTCGACTTTTATAACGCGGACAAAACTAATAAATGTTATACAAACCGAGACTTACTACTTGAATATTATTGCGACAACGAGACTTAGTACTTTATACGGACACGACTTTGAGACAAATTTATATCCACGACATAATTCTATACGGACACTTTGAAGGCGACAAAACTAATACGATAATAAAACTATATATATATACTAACGGACAACTTATATATATATATTTAACGAGAAGTATAAATGGGACGATTTAACTTAGTAAATACCAACTATATAAATGGAAGATTTATATACATAACGATGACTTATATATTTTAATAAATATGAAACTTTTACAAGTGTATTTATATAGATATATATATATATATACGATAAACCAAAAACAAGTTATATTTTTACAACAAACGAGTTACGTTTTGAAAACCTAAACGACAACAAGGTTTTATTCGCGACTATTAACAAACGACTTATACATTCGATATAACAAAGTTATTTGATAACTAATATATTTGATAACTAATATATTTATGTTTTTAAAACATAACCGACAACAACGACAACTACATTTATGTACGTATATTTACGCGACAATTATAAATATACCTATGTACTTATGAACTTAATCAATGACGACAATTAATATATATATTAGAATATATATATTCAACTAATATGTATATAAATACATACCTAAACTTAACGATTATTCTAACACAAACGTCAACAACAACTAAAATGTTACAAACATTTTAACTTAACAAATAATCCGTATACTTATACAAGTATTATTATTTGCGTCTAGGTATTTGATCGACGCTGTGGGATTATTTGCTAGCTGTATATTTTGCTGAAGATTGCAAAACCGTGAGTTCACAGCCCCTAACTTTTATTGTTTTAAATGCTTTTAAAACCAGGGGTGGAAAACATAGTACAATGTGATAACATGCTATATGCTTTATTGTATTGCGTTGCATGCTATTATGTGAACTGATTAACATGATCATTTTCATGCTATTAAACTTGGATTGTTAATATGAAAGGTGTTCATATTATATTGTTGAACTTGAACTATTTCAATAAAATGTTTTCATATTGATTTAACTCGAACTAATTATATGAAACGTTTTCACAACATTTTGGGAATAAGACAACAGATCTTGGTACGATCCTAGGTTTACGCGAGGTAGTTGTAGTGCACATAAAGTCCCAGTGCTTGCAACCTATAACCATTAGCTAGGTGACTCTAGCCACTGAGTATACAGATAGTACTATCGATTTGACAACCCTCCCAGGATATTACTCGTTGGTCATTCCAACCACATCGACGATAGTCGTAACGAGGACTGTATACTTAAGATGTTACTGAGGCAACAACAAAACAACTAGTCGTGGTTTGGTTATAGTACTAGTGTCGTTACTTTAACTCTAAAGGTTTAGCTCACCTTGGAGGGATTATAGTCTATATTTCCCACACAACTAAACAACTAAACAACAACTTGGTTTGAGAAGGGTATTCCCTGTGATGACTAATAGGACAGGGGTTCCTCTGTGAGACTATATTTTAGGAAACGTTTACCTTAATTGGTTGAACTTGGTTTCCCACAAAAACAACTATTCATAGGAAATGTTTACTTAAATGTTAAACCTGTGTTTCCTGCAATAACTATTCTGGAATGTTTACTTTATTGTTAAACTTGAGTTCCTGTTAACTATCTGTTGGAAAATGTTTGCTTGACTGCTAAACCTGATTTTCCTTAACTATTGAAATGGATATGTTTACTTATTTGATAAACATGTATATCCTGCGACTACTTTTTAGGAAATGTTTATGATTAAACTTGTGTTTCCTACACATCTATTATTGTAGTAAGAATGACATTCTTACTAATTATAGGAAATATTTTCTTTAATTAGAATACTTGTGTTTCCTACCTTACATATAAATATTATGTTTGTGTACATGAATGATTTATACAAAACTTAAACCTGTGAATTCACTCAACATTCAATGTTGACAGTTTACTATGTTTTTCAGGGAATTAGGACTCAGGTACTCCTGCATGCATAAAGGACGTAGGCAACCTGACTATTTATGATGCCACTTTTGGGACACTTGGATTTCCTTTGTATTATCAATTCTATTGGTTATACTTATGAAATCCCTCTTTTATAAACTTGTATTTTCAAATACTTATGTTGTCTTTGACAACCCTACTTATGTACGACTTTATAAGTCGTATCTTTTGTAATAACTTTAAACTTATGGCATCTTAAATATATATGTATGTTTTGTATGATCATATACTCTGATACAATGAATGCACTATCGAATCTGTCCGCCCTCAATGCTCAACTATTATTAAAATGCTTCCGCTAATTAACTAAAAGCTTCCGCTAAACTATTAATAAACACGATTACCGATTTGGGGGTGTGACAGGTGGCGGCAGCCAGGTGGTGGTGGGGGTGGTGGTAGGTGGGGTTGGGGGAATAAGAAGGTAGGAGGGGAAAGAAAATAAAGTGGAGGGGTTAAAATGTAAAAATCTAAATAGTGGAAGGGTTGTGGGGTGAAATTTAATGTTATGTTTTTTTTTGTTAACTAATACCCTTATTTTTTAAAGTAATTACAAAGTTGTCATCCCTTATAACCATTGATTCAACTTAAAAGATCATCCAATTATCACAAATAAATCTTCTCCTCTTTCTCCTCAAATAACTCATTCCCCTATGATCCCCAATCTTCAATTAAATGCAAAGAGTATAGTTCAAATGAGTACGTCAATTTTGAGTGAAAATAGGGAATCAATCTCAACCACTCATTTTCATCTAATACCCATTTCCCCCACATTTTTGAAACTCATATATCTCACAAATTGTAAGTCGAAAAATCATGAAAATTGCACCATAAAATTCAGCGTTTTCTCCTCTTCGATTTGCCGTCGCTCAAGTCATACTTTTGACAATTTTTTTTTTTCATTTTTTGGTGGGTTTTACAAATTAGTAACACATGTGTTAGTGATTGGTAGTACATTTAATTTGTGGTTTGGGTCAGGGCTTAGGGCTAGGGTTTAGAATTTAGGGTTAGGGTTTAGTATGGTTTAGGGTTAAGGTTTAGCAGGGTTTAGGGTTTAGTATGATTTAGGGTTTAGAGTTTTGTAAAGCGTTTATGGTTTATGGGTTAGGGTTTAGGGTTTAGGGGTTATGATTTAGTGTTTAGAGTTGGGGGTTTAGGGTTTCGTGGCGAAACCCAAAACCCCCAACCTATAACACCCTGCTTTTACTGAACCATTATAATAATTATTTTGTCTCGGAAGCATATATTTACAACATATACTATATTATACAATACATCTAAATGTCTATAAACTTTTTCCACTTGCAATATACAACAATTTAGTTTTCTTCAAACCAAATAATAAACCATAGGTGTTATATAATTTAAAACATGTTATTATTTATCAAACGACATCAGAGTAATTAACCTGTCAAACATTCCATCCAATTCCAAAGCTTCCTGCCCAACCCACAATATCTCAAAAGTTATGACCTTCAGGAAGTAGAATGTGGGGGATTAGCATAACGCTAAGTGAGTGAATAAATAAACAACAGCCCAACTTAGCATAACAACTTTGTCTACATCAAGCATCGTAAACACACAATATCACAGAGTATCTAGGGTTCTTGGGGAAACCTTCAGCCAAGAACACACAACTAATTTCCATGAGAGATAACATCTCATTCAATGAGGATCGGTGGTTCTTGAGATATCATAATACCCGGGGATTCTACAAGAACACTTACCGTACATATCCGTATGGCCATAACGGACGAGACTGATAGTTTGGTACTAATATCATACGACCTAATTTCCTATTAACGATTAGTACAAGGAAATTCATGTCGTCTTACAATAGTAACCAAACCCAACTAACACGTTAACCTCAATACCATGATGCCCGAAGGACAAATATCAAGTGATCACATATTCGCATTTTCAATCAGGTCAACATATCAACAGTATTATTACTAACAACCATTATCATCATGGCAAAACTAAAACAGTAATAATACGTTACCCGTTGTAACCAAACCTGTTACAACTAAATCACACTGAGGTTATAGATCCACTCAGCGAATACCTCAGTCGTCCACTCAGTAGTCTAATGTCACTGAGTCTTCTCCATATCTGAGAATACAATTAAACAAAATGAGTTAGTAACTCATTCATAATCCTCAACTCATGTTAATTATTATATCACATGGTTCATAACCCAAATCTCAATGAGTTATCACTTCTAATCATTATATCATATCAATGTCTCTGTTTCAAACTCATTATCAATATTCAACACATTTAGTAACTATAAACTTCATAGTTAACCAATCACGATCATTTATCAAGTTATGATCACAACATCACTTTAATCACTTTACTTATCACCAAGTAGCATGATCAAACCATTACAAGATCATTAACTTCAAATATCACTAGTTAATCAAAATCTCAATACTAGGTTTCATGAATACTTAACCACATAAGTTCTAACTTTACTCTTTGATTATCAATCAAGTGTTCTAAATCATATCCCATACCGAATTTCTCATATAACTCATTGATGGGCGCCTAGAGGTCGGTCGCGATTTGACTCGCGTCTTTGCGGTGCCTTCCTCCGGGCGCGTCCATCAACGGGTGTTTTTAAAAATTTGTAAGTGCGGGGCCTAAGTATACTTAAAACTATGGGTACAGTAGTAAGTATGACCTAGGGTCGTTCTATAAACCAGTTGTATTGTGAAACGTTTACGTTGGAGACGATTTATCAAACTAGTAATGGTTTTAAAAGATTTTTTGAGGTTTTGTTTTGGTTTTTATACTTAGGCAGGAAATTAAAATAAAGCAGATAAAATTTATGTAGTTAGCAGATAATCTAGAGGAGGTGTTTGCTATGATTTCATTAGTTTTCTTAACTGGGATGATGTTTGATTTATAGAATGATCTCAAGAGATTTGTATTTCATTTATTCCGAGTATTGAGGAGTAAGCACTAGCTCCCTACTGATAAATCAGTATGTCACTGAGAAACTAGGCTATCGTGATTCTGATCGGAGTAATTTATCCGGCCATACAACGCCAACCGATAACGGAAGAGCGACCCTTATATGGATATGAATCCTGGGTGCATGAATATGACGACAAACCAATCTCGATGTCCGACCTTTCTTAACCCCCACAGAAATACTTCAGTTTAAACGAAACATTTAAGTTCAAGATCAGGTTTTGTGTATGTTGATCACTTTCTATCGATGGGTTTGTAAAGTCTAAGTAAAACGTTTGTACACAATAGGGAACTACGACTCTTATCGTGGAAATACCAAGTTCTTAGCCGAATTACGGTACCTACTTTGCCTTAAACCCTAGACTTGTTTAACTAAGTTTGTATTTAAGCACAGAAATTCTCCATCTATGATATAAACCAGCCCTTACTTTAAAATCCCAATAAATCCCTAATTTGTAAATAGCGTAATATTTGCGTTCGAGAGAAGACAGTGTTTCCACAGGTACAATGTAAATTATACGTTCTGAAAGGAAAGCGATAATTCCACAATACCGGTGTACTTTGCATTCAAGTTAGAAAACGTTTTTCCATAATCACCATGTAGTTTGCGTTCACGAGTGAAAGCATTATTTCCATGATGACGATGTACTTGGTGTTCCATTTAGAAAACAATGTTTACATTTATCACAAATCAGACCATGTTTTAGACACAGATAACTAATCACCTTTGGATAGGGTTCGCGACGTCCTATCATAAAGGCCGTAGCCACGTTTACTGGTTGAAGGGCGTTAAGTTTGATTGAGGTTTAAAATCATAGATAGAAAGTGGATCAACAATTAATTAATCATTAATCGACAACGGATTGTGCCCACGACTTTCATAGCTTCCACGTTCCGTACTACACACATTTGTGATGTTTCCGGCGCTATACAAATGAAAGCCGTATAACGTTACCTCCGTTATTTTCATAATGACATCATCCCAATTAATACGACTAATTACATCATAGCAAACACGCAGTAAAACTACTCGCTAATCATGGCAAATGATCCTAAATCTAGCATGATAACAGTAATAACAATCATCATAATAAAATAGATCAAGGATAGAATTAACCAGAGTAACAGCGTAGCTGAATATAACGTGAAGAAATACAAGCAGAACTTCGAGTATCCTCCAAGCAATATTACAATATTACCCCCCTATTCGTCCGGTCAAAGCCGTGACTAACTAGCCGCTAACTACGAAAATAAAATATAAATCTAACCTAAAGAGTATAAGAGAAAAATGGAAGAGAATATGAATCTAAGAATGTCTTGAATGAGGAGGTTTAACCCCATATTTATACTAGAAGCTCAACCGTATTCCTCAGCCGTATTTCCATCTTCAAAATCTCAACCGTATTCCTCAACCGTATCAAAATCACACCTTGGATGACCAAAACACACGATACGGTTGAGTTTGGTCGTATACGGGAGAGATTGGCCATATCGGGGGAGGGACAAGGCCGGATACGGGGGAGAATGGCCGTATACGGCTGGCATCAGGCTGTATACGCCGTAGCCAGGCCGTATACGGTTGGGTCTAGGCCGTATACGGCTGGATTTGCCCGTATACGGCTTGGTGCCTCCCGTATCGTGGTCCGTCGGTTGTCTTGAATCTTCGTTTGGGCGTAACTTCTTCATCCGATGTCCGTTTTGAGCGTTCTTTATATCCACGCAATCGTAATCTCCTAAGGAACAAAATGACATAAGTTAGAGGTCATAATTTCAAGCGGAGCTCCAAAAGTGCTAAAATACATGAACAAGAATGCTTAAGATCGTTTATGCTCTATTTTATTCGTTTTTAGGCCTTTTTAGTTGATTCTTGAAGCATCGTCTATATTTTAGCCGTCATTATGAAATTTAGTATAAAAATGTATATTTCAAATGTTTTCATCCATAATTGGGCTAAAAATGTGAGATAATGGCACACTAAAACTTGACTTTTTGCGTGTCATCACTCATGAATATCGTAATAATCACTAAAATTTTCAAGAACACTTTAATCAATTTATAGCTTTTAACTTGAATTATGCTTATCATCACCATTAATCAACACTTATCAATCATACATCATTATTCTAAGCTTAGAAGCTTCAATTCTTGAATTATCAACTAAACCCATAAACTTTTCTCATGATCATACACTAATTCTTTCATTTCTAAGTTAGGGTTTAGATTATAATCCTTATTTAAGCATCAACTAACAACTATATCATCATTTCAAGCTTCAATTTTACTTTAATCATGCTAATTAAATCAAATACACAAAACCCATTTTCTAGGGTTTATATAAATCAAGAAATCAACACTTACAATGTGTTAAGATGATGAAGAGATGATTAATTCACGTTTTGGAAGCTTGAATCAAAGTTCTGTGGACTCAATTTCACCTCAAGACTTGTTTTGCAAAGTTGTAATTGTCCATGTGGTGTATACGGTTTGAGCAGAGGAAGAACAAAAGAAGAAGAAGTGATCTCCTTCAAGAATTTTGAGGATTGGTGATAATTTTAAGGTATCATCTTCCTCTCACTCATCATCGAATTTACTGGAATGTTTGTGATGTTTCGTACGTATTTTACACATATAACAGATAATATGTGTACTAGTTTTGTCCCCTTTAATATCTATTGTCTGGAACTTAAAAACCACTTGCGAGGAAAAACTATTTTATTTTACCGTTAACAATGTTAATTTAAAACAATTAACAATTTACTAGTCACAATAAATTATTTGACTCTTTTTCGCATTTATTTTCAAATAACACAACACACCTATTTTCTGACACCTTAATTAATATTCACCGTCAGAAAAATATTAAAATACAACTAGACCCAAGAAGTGGATGTTACAAATCTCCCCTCCTTAAAGAGATTTCGTCCTCGAAATCTGATCACACTTAATCAATCTTGTGTGACAGAATCACCTATTCATTTCCATTTCAATTCACTATTAATATAGTTCTCATATACTCCTAACCACATAATTATTCATTACTATGAACATACAAGATGTGGTTATAATTTAATTCACTTATGCATATCATCCTTATGCATATCTTTAGTCACACAAACACCAAAATGTACTTACATATATTTAACCACTTAAACACTAAATGTGTATACATCTTATCAATTTACACATCACCAGTGTGTATCTCAATTAAATTCACACAAACACATAAATTGTGCTTTGTACTCCATTTAATTTGCTAATACTAATCACATTATTCAACAACAAGTGTAATATTATCACTTATAATAATTACTCCCTTGAGCAACTCATCATTATATGTACACATTTTCAATTCTCTCTTCATGCACATATCCACATGTACATATTTTTATCTTTTCCCAATGAGCTAAATGATCACTTACATGACCAGTCATAACTAGCCGTGTAACAATTTAAAACACGTAATCACTTGAAATAAGTGAAACATATATTCACAGGAACCATTTATCTTTACAGTCATAACAATAGTGGTAATAATGACCACAACCCGCACCTTAGCAACAAGGTTAAACTTAATTTATAATTAGCAATTTAGTTAATAATCTTATATATCTTTAGCTAACACATTACTAAAAATCTATACTTTTGCAACTAGTTCATTACTGATTTACAACTTGTAATTATAAACACTACAAGGTTATATGAAACTCTTTACTCTAAAGTAACCCAAAATCATATAACCATAAACACATAAGAATAAACAATATGTAGAGGTCAAATCTATAACACCCGCCAAATTAGGACTAGTAATTAGTGCCTAATCATACGTTAATACATGTAATTAGTTCTGTGTTAGGCTAATTAATGTATCGAATTATATATATTGTTGAATATATACGAAAATGCGATTTGATTAAATCGTACGCAATTTAAATCGAATGTATTTCGATTCAATTAAATACGGATGTTGGTGACAAATTTTAGTAAGTAACATTATTATGTTAATAATGATCAAATTTCAATTCGTTTTGTACAAACGAAACTTACACGATTAAAAATGTTTAACGAGCAAACTAACTCACATTTTATAATTCAAATATATATCGATTAGTAAAACGATTAAGTAAAATATCGCGTAATAAAATTTTACTTTAAAACTTATTATTTAATATGAAAAATATCTATTAAAAGTTAAAAGACGGAGAAAACGAACACCACGCGGAGCGCGGGGCGAAAACCGAAAAGTGGGGATAACCTCCCACTTCTCATTTTCTTTCACTTTCTCCTTTTCTCTCTCTTTTTCCTCTCTTTTTCTTTCAACTCACCAAACACACCAAACTCACAAAATCGACAAATAACACCATTATACGTGCTCGTATCATCAATATTTTTAGAGATTCACGACCACCTCGCGACGATCTACAACGCTATCTTTCCGGATTTTCATTTCGGCAATTTGTAAGTTTCCGACAAAATCCCGAAATCTCTCGATTCTTAGTATTTTTCAATTGTGGTTGTTATTATCACTTGTATATGTCCATTACAATGTATAGAACACGATTTTATAACCTAAAAACGAGTTTAAAACGGATTTTTGGCCGGAAAAACCTTGACAGCCGGACTTTCTGGGTTGATGTTCATCCATGCGACACAAGCCTTGTGTCGCATGTTGTGTCGTATTTTGACATTTGTGTCGTATAAAAGCCCCTGTGTCGCACCTTGTGTCGTACCCGATAATTAGTGTCGCAAGTCCTGCGACACAACCACTATGTCGCATACACCATACGACACAATCACTATGTCGCTGTTGAATCAGCATCTCGCATCTATGCGACACAACCATTGTGTCGCATAGACATTGTGTCGCATTCCTATGCGACACAACCCTTGTGTCGCATAACTACCTTTGTGTCGCATATTGTGTCGCAAAACACAGAAAACTCAGATTTTTACCAAGTGTTGAGACTCGAAATTTATCACTCGATTTTACCCGAATTCAGATCCCAGATGCGTTTTTCGTCAAAGCAATATAGTAGAAATAAAAATTTTCCAAGCTGACCTGGCAGCTCGACCCCAGCCAGGGGCTCTGCCCCTTGGACCCCGCCAGGGGCTGCCGCCCCTTGGACCCCGCTACCAGGGGCGCTACCCCCGGACCCCCGTACTTAGATTCCGTAACGGCTTCTAAAACACAATCAAAACACATTTTTCAAGTAAAACGCCACGAAATCAAAATAATAATAGTTGAGATTATTATTACAAATCCGTCACCAACGGGCCGTACATGTTTTTCAAACACTTAACAAATCAACCAAATCGTAGTAATTTGGACATATATATAGTTGTGTAACAACTACAAGGGTGATCTTTTGAGATACCCAATCATGATTATAACCATCGCGTGTCGTGGACACCCTCAGGTTACAAGTCTTTGGACTTCATACTCGGCTAATCAACTTACGTTTGTTTAAACGCTTTCAGACTCAGGTGAGTCTCATAGCCCCTCTTTTACTGTTTTACTCAGGGGTGTGATATATTGCTCATTTTTAACATGTGAACGCAAGTACAAACATTTCATATACTACGTGAGTTTTTCACAACTAATCATTTAAAGTCCTCCGTCAGCATAGTTGTTAATACGTTGTAGCGTGAATATTAGTATATGGTACCATATAGGATTGACCCTCCTCGTTCGGGTTAGCAAGCACTAACCGGGTAAACGGACGTACTAATATTTGGGAAGACGAATGTTGATTAGGCATTCGTGGAGGCACCTCGCCCGGAATTCTCTTTAGGGGACCCGGCCCTCGAGTTAAGCTCAACTATGTGCTCATTGCTGTATACACGATGACTATCATTTAATTGCAGGATGCAATTCATTATTTAATTGCTGGATGCAATTCATTATTTAAATCTTGCGGTTCATACTATATTAACTGATTTCAAACCTGTGAGCTCACCAGCTTTCTAGCTGACCTTTTAGCATATATCGCAGGTACCAAGCAGTAGGATGTTTCTGCTTCAGGATTTTAGCTCGAGTCAGCATACAGACGATTGAGATTTTCTTGCATTAGTATATTTTGTACAAGTACTTATGTACTGAAATCTCCTTTTATTTAAACTCGAGCTATGTAAAGATTTAAATGTTGTAAACATTTCTATTATCAATATATTTTGTTAAAAATGACGCATATAGAGTCGTTTACTATATAACTTTGTGCTTTGTTATTGATTAGTAACACCCAAATCAAGCTTCCGCAAATCATCAAATTTGGGGGTGTTACAGATTGGTATCAGAGCCTAAGGTTATAGTGAACTAGGTTGCATTTAGTGGGCCTAGACTATGACCATTAGGCAGTATTCCTTATTAGGTATAACTGGTTCAGTGATTACATCATACGAGTTTAATTTAACATAGCCTGATCAACTATGTACAATTAAGCAAAGATGATGTAAGATCTGAAAGTAGTTATGGCTGAACGTGGTACGATAGAAGACTCTGACCTCGAGAGAACTGAGACTTAAACATGTTTATGCTAGACACTCAATAGGCTATATTATATAGGAACTATATGAATATAGGCCTGAATCTTACTAACGTTTATCTCGGAAATGGCAAACATCCCACCCAATTCATCTCGCTCTCAATCCGGGTCGCAGAACCCAAGGGTAGCAAGGAGGAACAACAGGTTGCCTCGAGCTGGCCCGTACCCCACTCACCTCACCTTGCCGGCCTTAGCTGCTAGGGTGAACCAACACGAGCAGTGACTTCGCACCATGGATGGCGTGCTGCAGGAAAAGAACGAAAACTGGAGACTTACATCCCTTGAATGCATCGAACAAGTCTCCGACGACCTGGAAACCACAAACAACAACATGGATGTCCTTCGCAACCAAGTAATAGAGATAAGCGTGGAGAATGCCCTCCTGCGTCAAAGGATGGAAGAATGTGAGCAGCGTTCACATGAAGCAGAAGAGTATGCCCGTGGACTAACGCAACGACTAGCACTAGCAGAAGATAACGTCCGACAAGCTAGCAGACTTGCAAACACTGTGGACCGTCTTGTCACGATGATGGAACAAATTAATCTACGTTAAGACTAGTGTAGTCCTTGTCTTGTAATCTATCTCGTAATCTAATGACAATCTAAGCACTACTCTATAAATTAGTCGGATGTAACGATTCCCGACACCTTTTGTAATAACTCTGTAGGATGTAACCTTTGAACTCGTATCATCTATCAAATCTCCCTTGATGTTCAACTCATATTAATTGTCATTTTTCATGTTGATGTCATGTATTACTGCTTTTATACATGTACATCTATAACAAATACAACTTTCCTACAAAATCTCATGTATCTTCATTTCTTTTATTGAAGAATCATGCCGCCAAAGACAAGACCATACACCGATGCTCAGCTTACATCCCTTATAACTCAGGCTGTTACTGAAGCCTTGGCTCGGAATACCCCACAAAACTCCACAAGAAACAGCGATGCCGCTGAAACCCCTACTGCTAAACCTTGTTCTTACAAGGACTTTCAAAGCTGTAAACCCTCAAACTTCAAGGGTTCTGAAGGAGCCATCGGACTGATCAGATGGTTCGAAAAGATGGAAACTGTTTTCCGTGTCAGCAAATGCGCGGAGAACGACAAAGTAAACTTCGCCACCTGCTCTCTCGAAGATGATGCCCACTCTTGGTGGAATTCATATACCCAATCAGTGGGTGCTGACATTGCCTACCAACTCACTTGGGAGGAATTGAAAGCAAAACTCACTGCCAAATACTGCTCTATCGCCAAGCTCCAAAAGCTAGACGAGGAATTCTGGAACCTAAAGGTTCAGGGTGGTGATATCGATGGTTATACCACCAGATTCCAACAACTTGCCGCCCTCCGCCCAGCTATGGTGAGCACTGAACCTGATAAAATCAGGAAGTACATCCTCGGCCTTCCTGAGCCTGTTCGGGGGCACGTTGCCTCTTCCAACCAAACCACCATTGATGGTGCAATCCTATTGGCCCAAGACCTGATGTCCATGAGCCAAGATTCTGAACCACCCACTTCATCCTCCCAAAACAACAAACGAAAGTGGTCTGACTACCACAACAACCACTCCAACCAACAAAACAAGAAACCTGGCACCATCAAAGCCTACAACACCACCACAGACATCACACGGGGCTACACTGGGAACAAACCCTATTGTTCCAAGTGCAGCCGTCACCATGAAGGTTCCTGTGGTCCCTTTTGCAACAATTGCAAGAGGTACGGCCATCTCACCAAAGACTGCAATTCCCCTGCCAACAACAATTCCAACAACAACACCAGACCACCCAAAGTCTGCTTTGAGTGTGGGAAACCCGGGCACTTCAGGGACACGTGCCCAAAACTGAAGAATAACAACAACAACAACAACAACAACCGCAACAGCAACAACAACAACACTCGAAGCAGAGCCTTTGTCATCAAATCCGGGGACGCCCGCCAAGACCCGAATGTGGTCTCGGGTATGTTCCTCCTCAACAACTTACATGCTTCTGTTCTATTTAATACTGGTGCTGATAGAAGCTTTATCTCTGATGACTTTTGCCCACTACTTGACATCAATCCTGTTGCCTTAGATGTTAAGTACACTGTAGAGCTAGCAAATGGAGAACTTATAGAAACCGATAGTGTGATACCTAATTGCACTTTAAACCTAGCTGATGAAACCTTTTCAATCGATCTTGTACCCGTTGAAATCGGAAGTTTCGATGTCATCATTGGAATGGACTGGTTGTCCAAACACCGAGCCGAAATCATTTGTTACGATAAGATCGTCCGCATTCCACTCGCTGCCGGTGGAACCTTGATCATACAGGGGGAGACCGGTGGGACGGGACTCAATATTATCTCTTGCTTAAAAACCCGAAAATTTCTGAGAAAGGGTTACCCTGCAATACTCGCACACATCACAGAGAAGAAGTCGGAGGAGAAGCGACTTGAGGATGTGCCAATTGTTAGAGACTTTCCAGAAGTCTTTCCGGAAGAACTACCTGGTTTACCTCCACCTAGACAGGTTGAGTTCTCAATTGACCTCGTGCCGGGTGCCGCACCGGTGGCTCACGCACCGTACCGTTTAGCCCCATCCGAACTTCAGGAGTTGTCTGCCCAGTTACAGGAACTTCTGGATAGAGGATTCATTAGACCGAGTTCTTCACCTTGGGGAGCTCCGGTCTTATTTGTTAAAAAGAAGGACGGTTCATTCAGAATGTGCATCGACTATCGAGAGTTGAACAAATTGACCGTCAAGAACCGTTATCCACTTCCTCGCATTGATGATCTGTTCGACCAACTTCAGGGTTCAAGTTTCTACTCAAAAATCGACCTGCGATCAGGTTATCATCAGTTACGGGTTCGCGACACCGATATTCCAAAAACTGCTTTCAGAACTCGTTACGGGCACTACGAATTCCAAGTGATGCCTTTCGGTCTAACCAACGCACCGGCTGTATTCATGGACCTCATGAACCGGGTGTGCAAACCTTACCTCGACAAGTTTGTCATTGTCTTTATCGATGACATACTCATTTACTCGCGCAACGAGCAAGAACATGCGCAACACCTCAAAACCATCCTTGAACTACTTAGACACGAGAAGCTTTATGCCAAATTCTCTAAGTGTGAGTTCTGGATACAAACCGTTCAATTCCTTGGTTACGTGATCGACAGTCAGGGAATTCACGTTGACCCATCAAAAATCGAGGCTATCAAAGACTGGCAAGCACCCACCTCTGCAACTGAAGTACGCCAATTCTTGGGTCTTGCTGGGTACTATCGGCGATTCATCGAAAATTTCTCCAAAATAGCTCAACCACTCACGATACTGACTCAGAAGGACAAAAGGTATGATTGGACCGACAAACAAGAGTCAGCGTTCCAACTTCTGAAACGAAAGCTTTGCAGTGCTCCAATTCTATCCTTACCCGAAGGCACCGATGACTTCGTGGTATACTGCGATGCTTCCCACCAGGGTCTCGGTTGCGTGCTGATGCAGCGGGACAAGGTCATTGCATATGCCTCACGACAGCTGAAAATTCACGAAAAGAATTACACCACTCATGATCTCGAACTTGGAGCTGTCGTTTTTGCTCTCAAGATCTGGAGACATTATCTCTACGGCACTAAGTGCACAATCTTTACCGATCATAAAAGTCTCCAACATATATTCGATCAGAAGGATCTCAATATGAGGCAACGTCGATGGGTCGAGTTGCTTACCGATTACGACTGTGAGATCAAGTACCATCCAGGGAAGGCTAATGTTGTAGCCGATGCCCTCAGTCGAAAGGAACGACCAAAACCACTTCGAGTCCGAGCCCTCAGTATGACCATTCACAACGATCTTACAGTTCAGATTCATACCGCTCAGATCGAAGCCCTGAAACCGGAAAACATCAAAAATGAAGCCTTACGGGGTATTGACAAACAATTCGAAATCAGATCTAACGGGATTAGGTATTTCTCAAACCGCATTTGGCTGCCAAATTTCGGGAACCTACGAGACTTGGTGATGGATGAAGCTCACAAGTCTAAATATTCTATCCATCCGAGATCCGATAAGATGTACCACGGCATCAAGGAATTTTATTGGTGGCCAAACATGAAAGCCGAAATCGCCACGTATGTCAGCAAGTGTCTTACTTGCTCGAAAGTCAAAACCGAACATCAGAAACCGCCTGGTTTACTCCAGCAACCTGAAATCCCTGAATGGAAATGGGAACAAATTGCCATGGAATTCATAACCAAACTACCCAAGTCGTCGAACGGTTGCGATACCATTTGGGTGATCGTTGACCGCCTCACTAAATCTGCTCATTTCCTGGCAATCAAGGAAAACGATAAAATGGAATGCCTTACACAAATCTACATCAAGGAAATCGTTTCTCATCACGGTGTTCCAACCTCGATCATCTCCGACAGAGATGCCCGTTTCACCTCTCACTTTTGGCAATCACTTCAGAAAGCTTTGGGTACTCGCCTTGACATGAGTACCGCATACCATCCTCAAACCGACGGCCAAAGTGAACGAACCATTCAAACCCTGGAAGATATGCTACGCGCCTGCGTAGTTGATTTTGGTACAAACTGGGAAAAACATCTACCGTTGTGCGAATTCTCGTACAATAACAGTTATCACGCCAGCATTAAGGCTGCACCTTTTGAGGCACTGTACGGTCGTAAGTGCCGATCACCGATCTGTTGGACTGAAGTGGGAGATAGTCAACTCACTGGTCCTGAACTCATTCACGCCACCACTGAGAAAATTGTGGAAATCCAAAACAGACTCAAAACCGCACGTGATCGTCAGAAAAGTTATGCTGACGTGAGACGCAAACCACTCGAGTTCCGAGTTGGGGATCGAGTACTCTTAAAAGTATCGCCTTGGAAAGGCGTCATCCGTTTTGGCAAACGCGGGAAGTTAAATCCCAGGTACATCGGGCCTTTTGAGATCCTCGAACGGATTGGCCCCGTAGCTTATCGATTGCAGCTGCCATCCGAACTCAGCAGCGTGCATCCGACTTTTCATATTTCAAATTTGAAGAAGTGTCTGTCTGATGAGACACTTATTATCCCTCTAGATGAAATTCGTGTTGACAATACACTTCACTTCGTTGAGGAACCCGCTGAAATTATGGACCGTGAGGTCAAACAACTGAAACAAAGTCGTATTCCCATTGTCAAGGTCAGATGGAATTCGCGGCGTGGTCCGGAATTCACCTGGGAACGGGAAGACCAAATGCGACTCAAATATCCTCAACTATTCACTGATTCTACATCAAACACGACTTCGAGCTAAATTTCGGGACGAAATTCTCTTAACAGGGGGAGAATGTAACACCCGCCAAATTAGGACTAGTAATTAGTGCCTAATCATACGTTAATACATGTAATTAGTTCTGTGTTAGGCTAATTAATGTATCGAATTATATATATTGTTGAATATATACGAAAATACGATTTGATTAAATCGTACGCAATTTAAATCGAATGTATTTCGATTCAATTAAATACGGATGTTGGTGACAAATTTTAGTAAGTAACATTATTATGTTAATAATGATCAAATTTCAATTCGTTTTGTACAAACGAAACTTACACGATTAAAAATGTTTAACGAGCAAACTAACTCACATTTTATAATTCAAATATATATCGATTAGTAAAACGATTAAGTAAAATATCGCGTAATAAAATTTTACTTTAAAACTTATTATTTAATATGAAAAATATCTATTAAAAGTTAAAAGACGGAGAAAACGAACACCACGCGGAACGCGGGGCGAAAACCGAAAAGTGGGGATAACCTCCCACTTCTCATTTTCTTTCACTTTCTCCTTTTCTCTCTCTTTTTCCTCTCTTTTTCTTTCAACTCACCAAACACACCAAACTCACAAAATCGACAAATAACACCATTATACGTGCTCGTATCATCAATATTTTTAGAGATTCACGACCACCTCGCGACGATCTACAATGCTATCTTTCCGGATTTTCATTTCGGCAATTTGTAAGTTTCCGACAAAATCCCGAAATCTCTCGATTCTTAGTATTTTTCAATTGTGGTTGTTATTATCACTTGTATATGTCCATTAAAATGTATAGAACACGATTTTATAACCTAAAAACGAGTTTAAAATGGATTTTTGGCCGGAAAAACCTTGACAGCCGGACTTTCTGGGCTGATGTTCATCCATGCGACACAAGCCTTGTGTCGCATGTTGTGTCGTATTTTGACATTTGTGTCGTATAAAAGCCCCTGTGTCGCACCTTGTGTCGTACCCGATAATTAGTGTCGCAAGTCCTGCGACACAACCACTATGTCGCATACACCATACGACACAATCACTATGTCGCTGTTGAATCAGCATCTTGCATCTATGCGACACAACCATTGTGTCGCATAGACATTGTGTCGCATTCCTATGCGACACAACCCTTGTGTCGCATAACTACCTTTGTGTCGCATATTGTGTCGCAAAACACAGAAAACTCAGATTTTTACCAAGTGTTGAGACTCGAAATTTATCACTCGATTTTACCCGAATTCAGATCCCAGATGCGTTTTTCGTCAAAGCAATATAGTAGAAATAAAAATTTTCCAAGCTGACCTGGCAGCTCGACCCCAGCCAGGGGCTCTGCCCCTTGGACCCCGCCAGGGGCTGCCGCCCCTTGGACCCCGCTACCAGGGGCGCTGCCCCCGGACCCCCGTACTTAGATTCCGTAACGGCTTCTAAAACACAATCAAAACACATTTTTCAAGTAAAACGCCACGAAATCAAAATAATAATAGTTGAGATTATTATTACAAATCTGTCACCAACGGGCCGTACATGTTTTTCAAACACTTAACAAATCAACCAAATCGTAGTAATTTGGACATATATATAGTTGTGTAACAACTACAAGGGTGATCTTTTGAGATACCCAATCATGATTATAACCATCGCGTGTCGTGGACACCCTCAGGTTACAAGTCTTTGGACTTCATACTCGGCTAATCAACTTAAGTTTGTTTAAACGCTTTCAGACTCAGGTGAGTCTCATAGCCCCTCTTTTACTGTTTTACTCAGGGGTGTGATATATTGCTCATTTTTAACATGTGAACGCAAGTACAAACATTTCATATACTACGTGAGTTTTTCACAACTAATCATTTAAAGTCCTCCGTCAGCATAGTTGTTAATACGTTGTAGCGTGAATATTAGTATATGGTACCATATAGGATTGACCCTCCTCGTTCGGGTTAGCAAGCACTAACCGGGTAAACGGACGTACTAATATTTGGGAAGACGAATGTTGATTAGGCATTCGTGGAGGCACCTCGCCCGGAATTCTCTTTAGGGGACCCGGCCCTCGAGTTAAGCTCAACTATGTGCTCATGGCTGTATACACGATGACTATCATTTAATTGCAGGATGCAATTCATTATTTAATTGCTGGATGCAATTCATTATTTAAATCTTGCGGTTCATACTATATTAACTGATTTCAAACCTGTGAGCTCACCAGCTTTCTAACTGACCTTTTAGCATATATCGCAGGTACCAAGCAGTAGGATGTTTCTGCTTCAGGATTTTAGCTCGAGTCAGCATACAGACGATTGAGATTTTCTTGCATTAGTATATTTTGTACAAGTACTTATGTACTAAAATCTCCTTTTATTTAAACTCGAGCTATGTAAAGATTTAAATGTTGTAAACATTTCTATTATCAATATATTTTGTTAAAAACGACGCATATAGAGTCGTTTACTATATAACTTTGTGCTTTGTTATTGATTAGTAACACCCAAATCAAGCTTCCGCAAATCATCAAATTTGGGGGTGTTACAGATTGGTATCAGAGCCTAAGGTTATAGTGAACTAGGTTGCATTTAGTGGGCCTAGACTATGACCATTAGGCAGTATTACTTATTAAGTATAACTGGTTCAGTGATTACATCATACGAGTTTAATTTAACATAGCCTGATCAACTATGTACAATTAAGCAAAGATGATGTAAGATCTGAAAGTAGTTATGGCTGAACGGGGTACGATAGAAGACTCTGACCTCGAGAGAACTGAGACTTAAACATGTTTATGCTAGACACTCAATAGGCTATATTATATAGGAACTATATGAATATAGGCCTGAATCTTACTAACGTTTATCTCGGAAATGGCAAACATCCCACCCAATTCATCTCGCTCTCAATCCGGGTCGCAGAACCCAAGGATAGCAAGGAGGAACAACAGGTTGCCTCGAGCTGGCCCGTACCCCACTCACCTCACCTTGCCGGCCTTAGCTGCTAGGGTGAACCAACACGAGCAGCGACTTCGCACCATGGATGGCGTGCTGCAGGGAAAGAACGAAAACTGGAGACTTACATCCCTTGAATGCATCGAACAAGTCTCCGATGACCAGGAAACCACAAACAACAACATGGATGTCCTTCGCAACCAAGTAATAGAGATAAGCGTGGAAAATGCCCTCCTGCGTCAAAGGATGGAAGAATGTGAGCAGCGTTCACATGAAGCAGAAGAGTATGCCCGTGGACTAACGCAACGACTAGCACTAGCAGAAGATAACGTCCGACAAGCTAGCAGACTTGCAAACACTGTGGACCGTCTTGTCACGATGATGGAACAAATTAATCTACGTTAAGACTAGTGTAGTCCTTGTCTTGTAATCTATCTCGTAATCTAATGACAATCTAAGCACTACTCTATAAATTAGTCGGATGTAACGATTCCCGACACCTTTTGTAATAACTCTGTAGGATGTAACCTTTGAACTCGTATCATCTATCAAATCTCCCTTGATGTTCAACTCATATTAATTGTCATTTTTCATGTTGATGTAATGTATTACTGCTTTTATACATGTACATCTATAACAAATACAACTTTCCTACAAAATCTCATGTATCTTCATTTCTTTTATTGAAGAATCATGCCGCCAAAGACAAGACCATACACCGATGCTCAGCTTACATCCCTTATAACTCAGGCTGTTACTGAAGCCTTGGCTCGGAATACCCCACAAAACTCCACAAGAAACAGCGATGCCGCTGAAACCCCTACTGCTAAACCTTGTTCTTACAAGGACTTTCAAAGCTGTAAACCCTCAAACTTCAAGGGTTCTGAAGGAGCCATCGGACTGATCAGATGGTTCGAAAAGATGGAAACTGTTTTCCGTGTCAGCAATTGCGCGGAGAACGACAAAGTAAACTTCGCCACCTGCTCTCTCGAAGATGATGCCCACTCTTGGTGGAATTCATATACCCAATCAGTGGGTGCTGACATTGCCTACCAACTCACTTGGGAGGAATTGAAAGCAAAACTCACTGCCAAATACTGCTCTATCGCCAAGCTCCAAAAGCTACACGAGGAATTCTGGAACCTAAAGGTTCAGGGTGGTGATATCGATGGTTATACCACCAGATTCCAACAACTTGCCGCCCTCCGCCCAGCTATGGTGAGCACTGAACCTGATAAAATCAGGAAGTACATCCTCGGCCTTCCTGAGCCTGTTCGGGGGCACGTTGCCTCTTCCAACCAAACCACCATTGATGGTGCAATCCTATTGGCCCAAGACCTGATGTCCATGAGCCAAGATTCTGAACCACCCACTTCATCCTCCCAAAACAACAAACGAAAGTGGTCTGACTACCACAACAACCACTCCAACCAACAAAACAAGAAACCCGACACCATCAAAGCCTACAACACCACCACAGACATCACACGGGGCTACACTGGGAACAAACCCTATTGTTCCAAGTGCAGCCGTCACCATGAAGGTTCCTGTGGTCCCTTTTGCAACAATTGCAAGAGGTATGGCCATCTCACCAAAGACTGCAATTCCCCTGCCAACAACAATTCCAACAACAACACCATACCACCCAAAGTCTGCTTTGAGTGTGGGAAACCCGGGCACTTCAGGGACACGTGCCCAAAACTGAAGAATAACAACAACAACAACAACAACAACAACAACAACCGCAACAGCAACAACAACAACACTCGAAGCAGAGCCTTTGTCATCAAATCCGGGGACGCCCGCCAAGACCCGAATGTGGTCTCGGGTATGTTCCTCCTCAACAACTTACATGCTTCTGTTCTATTTGATACTGGTGCTGATAGAAGGTTTATCTCTGATGACTTTTGCCCACTACTTGACATCAATCCTGTTGCCTTAGATGTTAAGTACACTGTAGAGCTAGCAAATGGAGAACTTATAGAAACCGATAGTGTGATACCTAATTGCACTTTAAACCTAGCTGATGAAACCTTTTCAATCGATCTTGTACCCGTTGAAATCGGAAGTTTCGATGTCATCATTGGAATGGACTGTTTGTCCAAACACCGAGCCGAAATCATTTGTTACGATAAGATCGTCCGCATTCCACTCGCTGCCGGTGGAACCTTGATCATACAGGGGGAGACCGGTGGGACGGGACTCAATATTATCTCTTTCTTAAAAACCCGAAAATTTCTGAGAAAGGGTTACCCTGCAATACTCGCACACATCACAGAGAAGAAGTCGAAGGAGAAGCGACTTGAGGATGTGCCAATTGTTAGAGACTTTCCAGAAGTCTTTCCGGAAGAACTACCTGGTTTACCTCCACCTAGACAGGTTGAGTTCTCAATTGACCTCGTGCCGGGTGCCGCACCGGTGGCTCGCGCACCATACCGTTTAGCCCCATCCGAACTTCAGGAGTTGTCTGCCCAGTTACAGGAACTTCTGGATAGAGGATTCATTAGACCGAGTTCTTCACCTTGGGGAGCTCCGGTCTTATTTGTTAAAAAGAAGGACGGTTCATTCAGAATGTGCATCGACTATCGAGAGTTGAACAAATTGACCGTCAAGAACCGTTATCCACTTCCTCGCATTGATGATCTGTTCGACCAACTTCAGGGTTCAAGTTTCTACTCAAAAATCGACCTGCGATCAGGTTATCATCAGTTACGGGTTCGCGACACCGATATTCCAAAAACTGCTTTCAGAACTCGTTACGGGCACTACGAATTCCAAGTGATGCCTTTCGGTCTAACCAACGCACCGGCTGTATTCATGGACCTCATGAACCGGGTGTGCAAACCTTACCTCGACAAGTTTGTCATTGTCTTTATCGATGACATACTCATTTACTCGCGCAACGAGCAAGAACATGCGCAACACCTCAAAACCATCCTTGAACTACTTAGACACAAGAAGCTTTATGCCAAATTCTCTAAGTGTGAGTTCTGGATACAAATCGTTCAATTCCTTGGTTACGTGATCGACAGTCAGGGAATTCACGTTGACCCATCAAAAATCGAGGCTATCAAAGACTGGCAAGCACCCACCTCTGCAACTGAAGTACGCCAATTCTTGGGTCTTGCTGGGTACTATCGGCGATTCATCGAAAATTTCTCCAAAATAGCTCAACCACTCACGATACTGACTCAGAAGGACAAAAGGTATGATTGGACCGACAAACAAGAGTCAGCGTTCCAACTTCTGAAACGAAAGCTTTGCAGTGCTCCAATTCTATCCTTACCCGAAGGCACCGATGACTTCGTGGTATACTGCGATGCTTCCCACCAGGGTCTCGGTTGCGTGCTGATGCAGCGGGACAAGGTCATTGCATATGCCTCACGACAGCTGAAAATTCACGAAAAGAATTACACCACTCATGATCTCGAACTTGGAGCTGTCGTTTTTGCTCTCAAGATCTGGAGACATTATCTCTACGGCACTAAGTGCACAATCTTTACCGATCATAAAAGTCTCCAACATATATTCGATCAGAAGGATCTCAATATGAGGCAACGTCGATGGGTCGAGTTGCTTACCGATTACGACTGCGAGATCAAGTACCATCCAGGGAAGGCTAATGTTGTAGCCGATGCCCTCAGTCGAAAGGAACGACCAAAACCACTTCGAGTCCGAGCCCTCAGTATGACCATTCACAACGATCTTACAGTTCAGATTCATACCGCTCAGATCGAAGCCCTGAAACCGGAAAACATCAAAAATGAAGCCTTACGGGGTATTGACAAACAATTCGAAATCAGATCTAACGGGATTAGGTATTTCTCAAACCGCATTTGGCTGCCAAATTTCGGGAACCTACGAGACTTGGTGATGGATGAAGCTCACAAGTCTAAATATTCTATCCATCCGAGATCCGATAAGATGTACCACGGCATCAAGGAATTTTATTGGTGGCCAAACATGAAAGCCGAAATCGCCACGTATGTCAGCAAGTGTCTTACTTGCTCGAAAGTCAAAACCGAACATCAGAAACCGCCTGGTTTACTCCAGCAACCTGAAATCCCTGAATGGAAATGGGAACAAATTGCCATGGAATTCATAACCAAACTACCCAAGTCGTCGAACGGTTGCGATACCATTTGGGTGATCGTTGACCGCCTCACTAAATCTGCTCATTTCCTGGCAATCAAGGAAAACGATAAAATGGAATGCCTTACACAAATCTACATCAAGGAAATCGTTTCTCATCACGGTGTTCCAACCTCGATCATCTCCGACAGAGATGCCCGTTTCACCTCTCACTTTTGGCAATCACTTCAGAAAGCTTTGGGTACTCGCCTTGACATGAGTACCGCATACCATCCTCAAACCGACGGCCAAAGTGAACGAACCATTCAAACCCTGGAAGATATGCTACGCGCCTGCGTAGTTGATTTTGGTACAAACTGGGAAAAACATCTACCGTTGTGCGAATTCTCGTACAATAACAGTTATCACGCCAGCATTAAGGCTGCACCTTTTGAGGCACTGTACGGTCGTAAGTGCCGATCACCGATCTGTTGGACTGAAGTGGGAGATAGTCAACTCACTGGTCCTGAACTCATTCACGCCACCACTGAGAAAATTGTGGAAATCCAAAACAGACTCAAAACCGCACGTGATCGTCAGAAAAGTTATGCTGACGTGAGACGCAAACCACTCGAGTTCCGAGTTGGGGATCGAGTACTCTTAAAAGTATCGCCTTGGAAAGGCGTCATCCGTTTTGGCAAACGCGGGAAGTTAAATCCCAGGTACATCGGGCCTTTTGAGATCCTCGAACGGATTGGCCCCGTAGCTTATCGATTGCAGCTGCCATCCGAACTCAGCAGCGTGCATCCGACTTTTCATATTTCAAATTTGAAGAAGTGTCTGTCTGATGAGACACTTATTATCCCTCTAGATGAAATTCGTGTTGACAATACACTTCACTTCGTTGAGGAACCCGCTGAAATTATGGACCGTGAGGTCAAACAACTGAAACAAAGTCGTATTCCCATTGTCAAGGTCAGATGGAATTCGCGGCGTGGTCCGGAATTCACCTGGGAACGGGAAGACCAAATGCGACTCAAATATCCTCAACTATTCACTGATTCTACATCAAACACGACTTCGAGCTAAATTTCGGGACGAAATTCTCTTAACAGGGGGAGAATGTAACACCCGCCAAATTAGGACTAGTAATTAGTGCCTAATCATACGTTAATACATGTAATTAGTTCTGTGTTAGGCTAATTAATGTATCGAATTATATATATTGTTGAATATATACGAAAATGCGATTTGATTAAATCGTACGCAATTTAAATCGAATGTATTTCGATTCAATTAAATACGGATGTTGGTGACAAATTTTAGTAAGTAACATTATTATGTTAATAATGATCAAATTTCAATTCGTTTTGTACAAACGAAACTGACACGATTAAAAATGTTTAACGAGCAAACTAACTCACATTTTATAATTCAAATATATATCGATTAGTAAAACGATTAAGTAAAATATCGCGTAATAAAATTTTACTTTAAAACTTATTATTTAATATGAAAAATATCTATTAAAAGTTAAAAGACGGAGAAAACGAACACCACGCGGAGCGCGGGGCGAAAACCGAAAAGTGGGGATAACCTCCCACTTCTCATTTTCTTTCACTTTCTCCTTTTCTCTCTCTTTTTCCTCTCTTTTTCTTTCAACTCACCAAACACACCAAACTCACAAAATCGACAAATAACACCATTATACGTGCTCGTATCATCAATATTTTTAGAGATTCACGACCACCTCGCGACGATCTACAACGCTATCTTTCCGGATTTTCATTTCGGCAATTTGTAAGTTTCCGACAAAATCCCGAAATCTCTCGATTCTTAGTATTTTTCATTTGTGGTTGTTATTATCACTTGTATATGTCCATTAAAATGTATAGAACACGATTTTATAACCTAAAAACGAGTTTAAAATGGATTTTTGGCCGGAAAAACCTTGACAGCCGGACTTTCTGGGCTGATGTTCATCCATGCGACACAAGCCTTGTGTCGCATGTTGTGTCGTATTTTGACATTTGTGTCGTATAAAAGCCCCTGTGTCGCACCTTGTGTCGTACCCGATAATTAGTGTCGCAAGTCCTGCGACACAACCACTATGTCGCATACACCATACGACACAATCACTATGTCGCTGTTGAATCAGCATCTCGCATCTATGCGACACAACCATTGTGTCGCATAGACATTGTGTCGCATTCCTATGCGACACAACCCTTGTGTCGCATAACTACCTTTGTGTCGCATATTGTGTCGCAAAACACAGAAAACTCAGATTTTTACCAAGTGTTGAGACTCGAAATTTATCACTCGATTTTACCCGAATTCAGATCCCAGATGCGTTTTTCGTCAAAGCAATATAGTAGAAATAAAAATTTTCCAAGCTGACCTGGCAGCTCGACCCCAGCCAGGGGCTCTGCCCCTTGGACCCCGCCAAGGGCTGCCGCCCCTTGGACCCCGCTACCAAGGGCGCTGCCCCCGGACCCACGTACTTAGATTCCGTAACGGCTTCTAAAACACAATCAAAACACATTTTTCAAGTAAAACGCCACGAAATCAAAATAATAATAGTTGAGATTATTATTACAAATCCGTCACCAACGGGCCGTACATGTTTTTCAAACACTTAACAAATCAACCAAATCGTAGTAATTTGGACATATATATAGTTGTGTAACAACTACAAGGGTGATCTTTTGAGATACCCAATCATGATTATAACCATCGCGTGTCGTGGACACCCTCAGGTTACAAGTCTTTGGACTTCATACTCGGCTAATCAACTTACGTTTGTTTAAACGCTTTCAGACTCAGGTGAGTCTCATAGCCCCTCTTTTACTGTTTTACTCAGAGGTGTGATATATTGCTCATTTTTAACATGTGAACGCAAGTACAAACATTTCATATACTACGTGAGTTTTTCACAACTAATCATTTAAAGTCCTCCGTCAGCATAGTTGTTAATACGTTGTAGCGTGAATATTAGTATATGGTACCATATAGGATTGACCCTCCTCATTCGGGTTAGCAAGCACTAACCGGGTAAACGGACGTACTAATATTTGGGAAGACGAATGTTGATTAGGCATTCGTGGAGGCACCTCGTCCGGAATTCTCTTTAGGGGACCCGGCCCTCGAGTTAAGCTCAACTATGTGCTCATGGCTGTATACACGATGACTATCATTTAATTGCAGGATGCAATTCATTATTTAATTGCTGGATGCAATTCATTATTTAAATCTGGCGGTTCATACTATATTAACTGATTTCAAACCTGTGAGCTCACCAGCTTTCTAGCTGACCTTTTAGCATATATCGCAGGTACCAAGCAGTAGGATGATTCTGCTTCAGGATTTTAGCTCGAGTCAGCATACAGACGATTGAGATTTTCTTGCATTAGTATATTTTGTACAAGTACTTATGTACTGAAATCTCCTTTTATTTAAACTCGAGCTATGTAAAGATTTAAATGTTGTAAACATTTCTATTATCAATATATTTTGTTAAAAACGACGCATATAGAGTCGTTTACTATATAACTTTGTGCTTTGTTATTGATTAGTAACACCCAAATCAATCTTCCGCAAATCATCAAATTTGGGGGTGTTACAAAATCTTATGGTAAAAACCATTTTTACTTAATCAATTAGCATCCTATCACATCGAATTGGATACTAAATCAACACCAGTTGATAATATGCATTATCAGCATAATTCTTTCAACACATCAACATAAGGTGTTGTCGTTAGTCACATGTTCAACAATATCAACACATTGTTATCTGCAGTCAACTAACCTCTACTTTGCTTAGTTCTTATCTTTTAATTATTACTAGTTGCAATTTATCACACATACACATCTATTATACAATAGATATCATGTTAGCAACAAATTTGTGGTTTACTACTCTTTCATTTCAGTCAATCAGTGACTATTTCTCAATTACAGGTCAATATATCTTACCTGTTATTTTAAAATCACTTAACTTTATCTGGTACTTAGTAGCCTCAACAATTTCATGTAAAATGGCATAATATAAATACGTTGGCCAGACGTCGTCATATTATGTCCGTTACACTTCATTTTCAGGCAACTTTATACCATTTACTTTCCAAGGTAATTAATATTTACTTTCATATATATCATTAACAGTGATATCAAATTTTACACACATATGATAACACTTTTACAGCAGGTATATGGTCAAATATTAACTTGCTACCAGTTCCATGTATCCCTTGGAAGATGGAATTACCCATATAATCAGATAGGTATAAGCAACACAGACAGTTACACCATTTTCATTGTCTCATTAAATCAGATGTAATGTCTAACACAACCACATCAATCAATACCTTTAGTTTAATTACAATTGAGCATTTCATGTTCAATTATCACATAGATATAAACTCATATACTTGACTAAAAATTCTTAAAATGCGCAATTCAACCAATTTGAATGTTCTACATGATTCAAGTACTTCATCATGGATCAATTAGTCCACATAATATGATCCACATAATTTCATACTCAATGTATACTAACCCTAGTTAGCAACAATCAACAATATAATTTATTGGTACATTTTGCAGTTAAATAAACCGCCTGAGAACAACTCATACATCATAACATCCGTGGACCTCTTAAAACAAGTTTTACTATTATATATAATCATAGGAATGATCCCTGGGCATAAAGGAACAAAAGCCCAATACAAAACGTAAGTCAAAAGTCCGAAATAAGGTCCAAAAAACAATAAAATGCCATTTTCGGGCCCCGAAGTGCCCAAAACTGACAAGGCTCATGGCGAAGCGAAGAGCTTTGACCGTTGGGTCGTTTTTGAGTGGACATGTATATTTTGTCTTATTCTGACACCGAAATTTTCTAACGAAAATTTCTACGTCGAACGTCGAAAAACTTAAAATCTTTATTTTTCACATAAAGAGCCACAAGCCGCCGGCTTATAGGGTGGACCCGCCGACTTCAGACCCCAAACAGCCGGGTCCGAGTGTCTAGCAGCTGGGTACAACGATTTTTGGGCAACAGAAATAAAATGCCGTATTTGGGCTGGAGAAGCCGCCGGTTTAGGTCCACCAGCCGCCGGGTCAACAACCCAAGCAGCCGGCTTTATAGTCTAAGCAGCCGGGTAGTGCTCAGTACAGCAGATTCCCAGCCTGCACTCATTAATTACCATTTTACGAACTTTAAATACGCCTATTTCACAAATCGTAAAGAGTTAAGGTCTGAAATTTTGCAGGCACCTTCATATAACTAAAATGAAACTTTCCCTTTTTACACTTTTTTAATTTACACGTTTTACGAGAAAATGGACGTACTACTCATTTTGGACCATTTTAGCTCATTTTTGTGACACGTCAATTTTCAAATGGCATGGTTTCTTACTCCAACACTTTACCAACATGTTCCTATATACATTTGTGACGTGTGGGCATATTCATCACCCTCACATACCCATTCTATCATGGTTTGACTCGTTGACCCGTTTGAGGGTCCAATTGTACACTTTTACCAATTTCAATCATATTAACTACATTTACACTTTCAACACACATTCCTACTATATGTAGGACTTAAAGTCACTGTTACATTGGTCATAACCAAACCACTACTCATTTTAACCGTTTAACCATCAAGTGACCCATTTGGGCACTTTGACCCGTTTGGATTTTAACCCATATAATCACTAATTTAACACTCGTTTCACACTTCTTTGACATTACCAAGTCAAACAACTTCATTTTCACTATTGGTGTCATGTTATAACCTTGAAATACCAAATTCACATAAAATCAAATACACTATTGGTGTCTAAGTTAGGGTTTAGATTATAATCCTTATTTAAGCATCAACTAACAACTATATCATCATTTCAAGCTTCAATTTCACTTTAATCATGCTAATTAAATCAAATACACAATACCCATTTTCTAGGGTTTATATAAATCAAGAAATCAACACTTACAATGAGTTAAGATGATGAAGAGATGATTAATTCACGTTTTGGAAGCTTGAATCAAAGTTCTATGGACTCAATTTCACCTCAAGACTTATTTTGCAAAGTTGGAATTGTCCCTGTGGTGCATACGGTTTGTGTAACACCCTCAAATTTCGGGTCGCGGAAGCAGTCGGGTCGGGTGTTACTAAATCAAATATCACAAGCACAAAGATATATAATTAACGACTCTAAATGAGACGTTGAAAATAGTTATACATTTACCAAATAAAACGTTTACAAAGTTAATAGTGGTTTTCAATTACATAAATTGAAATACAAAAGTAAATGCAGTGTTGTCCCAAAGTTTGAAAACATGCGACTCGAGCTAGCATATCATGTAGTGGTCCTAATCCTGCTGGCCACCTGAGAATACATACTAAAACAGGTCAGCTATAAAGCTGGTGAGTTCACAGAGTATTTAATATGAAATCGTGTGATAATACCATCCGTATTATAAAAAGCGGTTATACACCGTGTGTTTAGATTTAATGAGTTTGCAAGGACATTACAAAAGTTATATATCGGGGTGTAGGTTACCCTAACCATATGATTTACTAGATAGTGGAGTTTAGTATGTATCGGCTATTAATCTTTACTTAGAAGTACGGGTTCCTAGAAGTAAGTCACCTACCCATGTAGGAACCACAACATATGTTGATTAGTTAATAAGTATCCCGAGTCCCAATAATCCAACGGATTATCCTGCAAGTATATAGTTATGAAAGTAGCACTACGTGCATACTTTATGTTCAAGTGCACCACGTGCTTAAACTGGATAAACAATGAAGCACCACGTGCTTAAGGTCAAATGTAGCGAGGCACTCCGTACCTGAGATGCGTAATAGGTATGCATATGTATGAAGCACCACGTGCTTAGCAATGTAGTAATGTATACATCAACATGTATAGGTAATCAGTAGTAGCACCACGTGCCAAGTAGTGGTTCAGCGAACCCGGAAGTAGCACAACGTGCCAAGTAGTGGTTCAGCGAACCCGGAAGTAGCACAACGTGCCCGGAAGTAGCGCAACACGCCCAGTGATGGCCCTACAGGCTCAGCAGTAGCATAACATGCCTACTGTGTGATCATATGAAGCATTACATGCTTGTTTAACGTTAATGAAGCACTACGTGCTTAATGGTGTAAATAGGGTGTGTACATGTATATATATATATATAAGCGAAGCACCGCGTGCTTGTTAGTGTAAGCGTGTGTACATCATCATGTACATGTAATCGTAAGTAGCACCACGTGCCAAGTAGTGGTTCAACGAACCCGGAAGTAGCACAACGTGCCCGGAAGTAGCGCAACGCGCCCAGTGATGGCCCTACAGGCTCGGCAGTAGCATAACATGCCTACTGTGTAATCAGATGAAGCATTACATGCTTGTTTAATCGTTAATGAAGCACTACGTGCTTAACAGTTTATGTATGCATAAATTAGTGTAAGCTATCTACAGATAAACACTACACTCAATTTATGTGCATTTATTACCCTACGGTAATGTTGAAGGTGTAATCTAACAATCTACACCTATGAGTAAAGTTTAGTGTTCACAATGCATCTAAGTGTGACTAATCACCACCTAGATGATGGGCGTAGCATGTCATGTCTAGATGCGTATAAATGTCACCTAGCTATTCGGATTAGTACATAATGCCTAAGTGTGTCATTATATCACTTAGTTGTCGAAAAGTACCTACATCACTTAAATGATGGATACTATCAGTCGGTTCTATAAATCGTGACTTGATTAGTAAGTGTGGTCTCTAGGTTGTGTTTCACGAGTAAACTAGCCAAATCTAGTAATACTGAATCGTCGATGTGACGAAGTGTTTAAATGTTGTTCCTTGTATAATTCTAGTTGTTGTCTTGCTAAGGCACACTTAGCTTGCATATGATGTACAGTTGTCTCGAGGGTGTTGGAATCTAATATGTCATTTGCAAACATTTGTAAAGCAGTTGTAAATTCATTTACCAATGAAAAGTAAGTAAATCATGAGTATGTATCTCCCCCGAAATCAGTGAAAACAGTAAAAAGGAGGGGCTATGAACTCACCTGAGGAGCTAGCGTCCTAATGTAACGAGTCGTGTCCAAATATGATCTCCTAGTGTCCTAAACACGAGAGATTTCGTAGGTTTGTAAGTGTGGTTCTTGATTGGGGAAATCGTAATAATAATTCATATTATTATTGGGTTCGAGTTTTCGTATTTAAATTGTCACTTGAAAACGTCTTCCGATACTTAGAAAAATTTGGTTATTTTCTGTTTTCTGCGACATAACATGCGACACAAAAATGTGTCATGCGACACAATCATTGTGTCGCATAGTGCGACACAGAAGCTCTGCGACACAGTGGTTGTGTCGCATAATGCGTGTGATGCTAAATCAATAGCGACATAAGGGTTGTGTCGCATGGAGTCTGCGACACAAGGTACGACACAAGAATACGACATAAGGGTTGTGTCGCATGAGTAATCCATGCGACACAGTATGCGACACAAGGCTTGTGTCGCACTCAAGAACAGCAGCCCAGAAACTTTCGGGTTTCGCGTTTTTCTGGCCAAAATCGCAAATCAAACTCATTTTCAAGCTGAAAAATCGTGGTTTCTTGGTTGTTTAGGTTATAACTAAGTTGTGTAAACATTATTACACCCAAACATTACACCAAAATGATTAAATCTAAAAATTTAGGAATTTCTTACAATTGCGAATCGAGGTCAAACGAGGAAGAAGATGATGATGTTGCCTTTGTAAATGTTGTTCCTCTCTTGTTGGTGATTCCGAAAATGTAAAATTCGTGGGTCGATTTGTAGTTCCGAAAATTTGTGGTAATTGGGTGGAGAGTGTTTGTGTGTGTAAAATGAAAGGGAATGGGAGAGTGAGGTGGGGTGGAGGTGGGTTTTACCCAATTCCAGATCCCGCTTCGCGGACTGTGGTCTCCAACCACAGGGTCAAATACCCGTGTTTCGTTACCCGTTTGTAAAATAAATAATGTTTTTAAATTTCGTAATATTTATTCGTATAATTAATAATGGTTTCGAGTTGGAACATTTTATAAAAATAAAATGTTTAAGTTTAAGTCGTACGAGTCGTTTTAGTTTTCTAATATATCATTTTTAAATGATACGAAAGTATTTAAGTTTCGTCTAGCTAAATTACGTTTTAAACAAAACGATTTATGTTCTAAAATATTTTAATATTTCCCGTGTAAATAACGTTTATTAAAATAATAACACATTATCTAAAAGTAATACGTACTAAATACGATTGTTTAAAGTTTAAAATAGGCGTGAAAATTGGCCTTTTTGACCGGGTGTTACATTCTCCCCCTGTTATGAAAATTTCGTCCCGAAATTTAAAATGATGTCGTGGTCGCGTGTGGTCTGGGGAGCAATGCACGTACGAGAGATTTATTGAGTAGATAGTAGACATATCATGTCTATGACGGAGTTGAGGAGCAGTCAATCCATGACTGTGTCGAAATTTATCGTCGTAGTTACATTCTGACTATATTGCTTGTTCGAGGTATGATTAATTTGTGGTTGTTAGGTAACCGTTTACGTCGTAGTCCATTAAGGACTAGATGGTTGTCACATAGTGACCGTTTTGTGAGTAGTCCTATCGTGACCAAATATCTAGCAGATAATAATTTAACTAGTCTGCTGAAAGCAGACTCTAAGCTTAACTTTGCCCTAAGCGTTTGAATTTTCCAAAATGGTGTGAGGGATGACACCTAGATGTTTAACGAGTTAAAGGATTAAGTTGTTGAGAAAGGACGTAACCTTCCTACCTTAGAGATCCCGCTAGGCGTTGTTGTAAAGTCTCGGGCAGTCTCTTTTGAGGTGTCCCGGGTCTCCGCATTCGAAACAGACCTTCGGGCCGTTCGGGTTTGAGATAGTAGTAGGGACTCTGCAGTTCTTAGTTGGGTGTCCATAGCTTTTGCACCTATTGCATGGCGTGCCACACGCCCCCGTATGATGGCTTTCGCATTTGGGGCAGAAGGGTTTGTTTCCCTTGTATTTCTTTTCTCCGGGTTTGATTATACTGAGTGGTACGGGTTCAGGTCTTAAGGTTAGCTCGTGGCTATTGCTGGGATTTCCATCCCATTTCCTCTTGCTATGGGGATTAGGAGATCGAGGGAGTGTCTCATAGTCGGATTTCATCGCCATTAGTTCATGAGCTAAACGTATGGCTTTCCGGATGGTTGTAGGTGCGGATGAGATGACGTTCCCTCGTATAGGCTCAGGAAGACCTAGAATGTATTTTCTGATACGCGTGGGCTCTGAGTTTACTATGTTTGGGCATAAAGGTGCCAATTGTTGGAATCGAGTGGTGTATGAGGTGATGTCATTCCCTTTTACAGCGAGGTTCCAGAGTTCAACCTCAAGTTGATGTATTTTCTCGTTAGGACAGTACTCCTCCTTGAGCATTTGTTTCAGTTCCTCCCAGGGCATCCTGTAAGCAACTTCGGTGTTCATGGAATGAACTTGGGTGTTCCACCAGGTAAGTGCACCTTCCTCAAAAGTGCAGGTAGAGAGTTTGACCTTGCGGTCGTCAGGGCATTCGCAGAGACAGAATATGGATTCCATTTTCTCAATCCACCTAGTTAAGCCAATAGCTCCTTCGGTTCCAGAGAAGTGTAATGGTTTGCACCTCATAAATTCTTTATAAGTGCAGGGTCTCGTTTGGAGTGGGTTGTTTAGTGTGGCCTCACCGTCTGTTCGTAAATTTCGTGAGAGTAACGCATCGGTCACTCCTTGAGCGATGTATCGGGCGAGTTCAGCTTCGTCGAAAGTCAGTTGCCTTGAAGACATGTTCCTTTAAGAAAGGCAAACGGGTGTAAGTTGTCGTGATAGTGTTGATTTCTCCAAGTATTTTATCAAAGTGAGATAGGATCCATGAATCATTTAAGGTGTTCGTTGGAAAGTCCTCGGACTTTAGAGTTTTAGATGTGTAGTCGTATTAATGGCTCCGTTGTATTTTATTTGTGATCAATCGAGTTCATGCTGCTGTCGTAGTCTAACAGACTATATAATGTAGTACTAAGGTACTATAGATGTAATCCTAATGAATTAGACTGCACTCATCGTATGAGGCATCACATGCCTTAGTAGTCGTGGTGTGGCACTTCGTGCCTAGTAAGGTAGTCACGTATGCGTATAAATGTACAAATGCTTATGGCGAGTGTTCCTACATAAAGCAATCAAGTGGGACACCTCGTGTCCAGTAGAGCAGTCATATATGCATATATGGTGTACACGTAACTATACAAGTATACGTGCATAGTAAAAGTCAATGGTGGCACCTCGTGCCCAATTAAGTAAATGTATATGTATATATGTAAGTCGTACATGTAACTATAACGAGTCTACATGTATAATTGAGGTAGCACCTAATGCTATAATGCAGTGCTATCAGCACAGTAATTGAAATACTAATGTTTTGTAATTATAGTACCAAAGTACCATGAAACGCAGCACCACATGCTGTAATGAAGTGCCCGCGGCATTTATATTGTAGTACCCATGTACTATGAGTGTGGCATCAACATGCCATGATTGTAGTATCGACGTACTGTGAAGGTTGCACTAACGTGCTCAAGTTGTGGTATCAACATACCTTGAAATCCTAGCACTACGTGCCATGTATTGTTTGATTGTAGCCCCAAGGCCAAAATGTGTTGTAATTATGTGATTTCCCAAATGTAGCACAAAGGCTAGAATGTGAGTGCCCAAAGCACTGAGGTGTTGAATTAATTGATCTAAATGATCAAGTTGTGATTGAGATAATTAATTTGTTGTGGACTTAGTCAACACTAATCCAATCGTGACCAGTATGGTCAAAGTCTAGAGATTCGATTAGTTTTAGCATGTGTGGTTTTCCATTCCAATAAATAACGTTTGTACCTCCTCCCCGAGGTTCAGCGATAAAAGTGTCGAGTCGCGATGGTGAGGAAGACGGTGATATGCCTCTTCGCGAGTATGTCTTGGTTCAGCGGAATTAATTGTATATATATACTCGATATATATATAAGTATGTAATAGTAGTACACGTGTAAGGCCTATTCATATATACCTACAGTACATATAATAGCCTAGGGTGTCTAGCACATAACAATCAGAGTCAACTACGCATTCCTGTTTCAGTATAACCCCTTTCAGACCTTACATCATCTTTATTTAATTGTACATAGTTAGCTACGCTATGTTAAATTAAACTCGTATGATGTAATTCCTGAACCAGTCATACCTAATGGGGAATATAGCCTAACGGTCATAGTCTAGGCCCACTAAATGCAACCTAGTTCACTATAACCTTAGGCTCTGATACCAATCTGTAACAACCTCAAATTTCGGGTCGCGGAAGCAGTCGGGTCGGGTGTTACTAAATCAAATATCACAAGCACAAAGATATATAATGAACGACTCTAAATGAGACGTTGAAAATAGTTATACATTTACCAAATAAAACGTTTACAAAGTTAATAGTGGTTTTCAATTACATAAATTGAAATACAAAAGTAAATGCAGTGTTGTCCCAAAGTTTGAAAACATGCGACTCGAGCTAGCATATCTTGTAGTGGTCCTAATCCTGCTGGCCACCTGAGAATACATACTAAAACAGGTCAGCTATAAAGCTGGTGAGTTCACAGAGTATTTAATATGAAATCGTGTGATAATACCATCCGTATTATAAAAAGCGGTTATACACCGTGTGTTTAGATTTAATGAGTTTGCAAGGACATTACAAAAGTTATATATCGGGGTGTAGGTTACCCTAACCATATGATTTACTAGATAGTGGAGTTTAGTATGTATCGGCTATTAATCTTTACTTAGAAGTACGGGTTCCTAGAAGTAAGTCACCTACCCATGTAGGAACCACAACATATGTTGATTAGTTAATAAGTATCCCGAGTCCCAATAATACAACGGATTATCCTGCAAGTATATAGTTATGAAAGTAGCACTACGTGCATACTTTATGTTCAAGTGCACCACGTGCTTAAACTGGATAAACAATGAAGCACCACGTGCTTAAGGTCAAATGTAGCGAGGCACTCCGTACCTGAGATGCGTAATAGGTATGCATATGTATGAAGCACCACGTGCTTAGCAATGTAGTAATGTATACATCAACATGTATAGGTAATCAGTAGTAGCACCACGTGCCAAGTAGTGGTTAAGCGAACCCGGAAGTAGCACAACGTGCCAAGTAGTGGTTCAGCGAACCCGGAAGTAGCACAACGTGCCCGGAAGTAGCGCAACACGCCCAGTGATGGCCCTACAGGCTCGGCAGTAGCATAACATGCCTACTGTGTTATCATATGAAGCATTACATGCTTGTTTAACGTTAATGAAGCACTACGTGCTTAATGGTGTAAATAGGGTGTGTACATGTATATATATATATATATAAGCGAAGCACCGCGTGCTTGTTAGTGTAAGCGTGTGTACATCATCATGTACATGTAATCGTAAGTAGCACCACGTGCCAAGTAGTGGTTCAACGAACCCGGAAGTAGCACAACGTGCCCGGAAGTAGCGCAACGCGCCCAGTGATGGCCCTACAGGCTCGGCAGTAGCATAACATGCCTACTGTGTAATCAGATGAAGCATTACATGCTTGTTTAATCGTTAATGAAGCACTACGTGCTTAACAGTTTATGTATGCATAAATTAGTGTAAGCTATCTACAGATAAACACTACACTCAATTTATGTGCATTTATTACCCTACGGTAATGTTGAAGGTGTAATCTAACAATCTACACCTATGAGTAAAGTTTAGTGTTCACAATGCATCTAAGTGTGACTAATCACCACCTAGATGATGGGCGTAGCATGTCATGTCTAGATGCGTATAAATGTCACCTAGCTATTCGGATTAGTACATAATGCCTAAGTGTGTCATTATATCACTTAGTTGTCGAAAAGTACCTACATCACTTAAATGATGGATACTATCAGTCGGTTCTATAAATCGTGACTTGATTAGTAAGTGTGGTCTCTAGGTTGTGTTTCACGAGTAAACTAGCCAAATCTAGTAATACTGAATCGTCGATGTGACGAAGTGTTTAAATGTTGTTCCTTGTATAATTCTAGTTGTTGTCTTGCTAAGGCACACTTAGCTTGCATATGATGTACAGTTGTCTCGAGGGTGTTGGAATCTAATATGTCATTTGCAAACATTTGTAAAGCAGTTGTAAATTCATTTACCAATGAAAAGTAAGTAAATCATGAGTATGTATCTCCCCCGAAATCAGTGAAAACAGTAAAAAGGAGGGGCTATGAACTCACCTGAGGAGCTAGCGTCCTAATGTAACGAGTCGTGTCCAAATATGATCTCCTAGTGTCCTAAACACGAGAGATTTCGTAGGTTTGTAAGTGTGGTTCTTGATTGGGGAAATCGTAATAATAATTCATATTATTATTGGGTTCGAGTTTTCGTATTTAAATTGTCACTTGAAAACGTCTTCCGATACTTAGAAAAATTTGGTTATTTTCTGTTTTCTGCGACATAACATGCGACACAAAAATGTGTCATGCGACACAATCATTGTGTCGCATAGTGCGACACAGAAGCTCTGCGACACAGTGGTTGTGTCGCATAATGCGTGTGATGCTAAATCAATAGCGACATAAGGGTTGTGTCGCATGGAGTCTGCGACACAAGGTACGACACAAGAATACGACATAAGGGTTGTGTCGCATGAGTAATCCATGCGACACAGTATGCGACACAAGGCTTGTGTCGCACTCAAGAACAGCAGCCCAGAAACTTTCGGGTTTCGCGTTTTTCTGGCCAAAATCGCAAATCAAACTCATTTTCAAGCTGAAAAATCGTGGTTTCTTGGTTGTTTAGGTTATAACTAAGTTGTGTAAACATTATTACACCCAAACATTACACCAAAATGATTAAATCTAAAAATTTAGGAATTTCTTACAATTGCGAATCGAGGTCAAACGAGGAAGAAGATGATGATGTTGCCTTTGTAAATGTTGTTCCTCTCTTGTTGGTGATTCCGAAAATGTAAAATTCGTGGGTCGATTTGTAGTTCCGAAAATTTGTGGTAATTGGGTGGAGAGTGTTTGTGTGTGTAAAATGAAAGGGAATGGGAGAGTGAGGTGGGGTGGAGGTGGGTTTTACCCAATTCCAGATCCCGCTTCGCGGACTGTGGTCTCCAACCATAGGGTCAAATACCCGTGTTTCGTTACCCGTTTGTAAAATAAATAATGTTTTTAAATTTCGTAATATTTATTCGTATAATTAATAATGGTTTCGAGTTGGAACATTTTATAAAAATAAAATGTTTAAGTTTAAGTCGTACGAGTCGTTTTAGTTTTCTAATATATCATTTTTAAATGATACGAAAGTATTTAAGTTTCGTCTAGCTAAATTACGTTTTAAACAAAACGATTTATGTTCTAAAATATTTTAATATTTCCCGTGTAAATAACGTTTATTAAAATAATAACACATTATCTAAAAGTAATACGTACTAAATACGATTGTTTAAAGTTTAAAATAGGCGTGAAAATTGGCCTTTTTGACCGGGTGTTACATTCTCCCCCTGTTATGAAAATTTCGTCCCGAAATTTAAAATGATGTCGTGGTCGCGTGTGGTCTGGGGAGCAATGCACGTACGAGAGATTTATTGAGTAGATAGTAGACATATCATGTCTATGACGGAGTTGAGGAGCAGTCAATCCATGACTGTGTCGAAATTTATCGTCGTAGTTACATTCTGACTATATTGCTTGTTCGAGGTATGATTAATTTGTGGTTGTTAGGTAACCGTTTACGTCGTAGTCCATTAAGGACTAGATGGTTGTCACATAGTGACCGTTTTGTGAGTAGTCCTATCGTGACCAAATATCTAGCAGATAATAATTTAACTAGTCTGCTGAAAGCAGACTCTAAGCTTAACTTTGCCCTAAGCGTTTGAATTTTCCAAAATGGTGTGAGGGATGACACCTAGATGTTTAACGAGTTAAAGGATTAAGTTGTTGAGAAAGGACGTAACCTTCCTACCTTAGAGATCCCGCTAGGCGTTGTTGTAAAGTCTCGGGCAGTCTCTTTTGAGGTGTCCCGGGTCTCCGCATTCGAAACAGACCTTCGGGCCGTTCGGGTTTGAGATAGTAGTAGGGACTCTGCAGTTCTTAGTTGGGTGTCCATAGCTTTTGCACCTATTGCATGGCGTGCCACACGCCCCCGTATGATGGCTTTCGCATTTGGGGCAGAAGGGTTTGTTTCCCTTGTATTTCTTTTCTCCGGGTTTGATTATACTGAGTGGTACGGGTTCAGGTCTTAAGGTTAGCTCGTGGCTATTGCTGGGATTTCCATCCCATTTCCTCTTGCTATGGGGATTAGGAGATCGAGGGAGTGTCTCATAGTCGGATTTCATCGCCATTAGTTCATGAGCTAAACGTATGGCTTTCCGGATGGTTGTAGGTGCGGATGAGATGACGTTCCCTCGTATAGGCTCAGGAAGACCTAGAATGTATTTTCTGATACGCGTGGGCTCTGAGTTTACTATGTTTGGGCATAAAGGTGCCAATTGTTGGAATCGAGTGGTGTATGAGGTGATGTCATTCCCTTTTACAGCGAGGTTCCAGAGTTCAACCTCAAGTTGATGTATTTTCTCGTTAGGACAGTACTCCTCCTTGAGCATTTGTTTCAGTTCCTCCCAGGGCATCCTGTAAGCAACTTCGGTGTTCATGGAATGAACTTGGGTGTTCCACCAGGTAAGTGCACCTTCCTCAAAAGTGCAGGTAGAGAGTTTGACCTTGCGGTCGTCAGGGCATTCGCAGAGACAGAATATGGATTCCATTTTCTCAATCCACCTAGTTAAGCCAATAGCTCCTTCGGTTCCAGAGAAGTGTAATGGTTTGCACCTCATAAATTCTTTATAAGTGCAGGGTCTCGTTTGGAGTGGGTTGTTTAGTGTGGCCTCACCGTCTGTTCGTAAATTTCGTGAGAGTAACGCATCGGTCACTCCTTGAGCGATGTATCGGGCGAGTTCAGCTTCGTCGAAAGTCAGTTGCCTTGAAGACATGTTCCTTTAAGAAAGGCAAACGGGTGTAAGTTGTCGTGATAGTGTTGATTTCTCCAAGTATTTTATCAAAGTGAGATAGGATCCATGAATCATTTAAGGTGTTCGTTGGAAAGTCCTCGGACTTTAGAGTTTTAGATGTGTAGTCGTATTAACGGCTCCGTTGTATTTTATTTGTGATCAATCGAGTTCATGCTGCTGTCGTAGTCTAACAGACTATATAATGTAGTACTAAGGTACTATAGATGTAATCCTAATGAATTAGACTGCACTCATCGTATGAGGCATCACATGCCTTAGTAGTCGTGGTGTGGCACTTCGTGCCTAGTAAGGTAGTCACGTATGCGTATAAATGTACAAATGCTTATGGCGAGTGTTCCTACATAAAGCAATCAAGTGGGACACCTCGTGTCCAGTAGAGCAGTCATATATGCATATATGGTGTACACGTAACTATACAAGTATATGTGCATAGTAAAAGTCAATGGTGGCACCTCGTGCCCAATTAAGTAAATGTATATGTATATATGTAAGTCGTACATGTAACTATAACGAGTCTACATGTATAATTGAGGTAGCACCTAATGCTATAATGCAGTGCTATCAGCACAGTAATTGAAATACTAATGTTTTGTAATTATAGTACCAAAGTACCATGAAACGCAGCACCACATGCTGTAATGAAGTGCCCGCGGCATTTATATTGTAGTACCCATGTACTATGAGTGTGGCATCAACATGCCATGATTGTAGTATCGACGTACTGTGAAGGTTGCACTAACGTGCTCAAGTTGTGGTATCAACATACCTTGAAATCCTAGCACTACGTGCCATGTATTGTTTGATTGTAGCCCCAAGGCCAAAATGTGTTGTAATTATGTGATTTCCCAAATGTAGCACAAAGGCTAGAATGTGAGTGCCCAAAGCACTGAGGTGTTGAATTAATTGATCTAAATGATCAAGTTGTGATTGAGATAATTAATTTGTTGTGGACTTAGTCAACACTAATCCAATCGTGACCAGTATGGTCAAAGTCTAGAGATTCGATTAGTTTTAGCATGTGTGGTTTTCCATTCCAATAAATAACGTTTGTACCTCCTCCCCGAGGTTCAGCGATAAAAGTGTCGAGTCGCGATGGTGAGGAAGACGGTGATATGCCTCTTCGCGAGTATGTCTTGGTTCAGCGGAATTAATTGTATATATATACTCGATATATATATAAGTATGTAATAGTAGTACACGTGTAAGGCCTATTCATATATACCTACAGTACATATAATAGCCTAGGGTGTCTAGCACATAACAATCAGAGTCAACTACGCATTCCTGTTTCAGTATAACCCCTTTCAGACCTTACATCATCTTTATTTAATTGTACATAGTTAGCTACGCTATGTTAAATTAAACTCGTATGATGTAATTCCTGAACCAGTCATACCTAATGGGGAATATAGCCTAACGGTCATAGTCTAGGCCCACTAAATGCAACCTAGTTCACTATAACCTTAGGCTCTGATACCAATCTGTAACACCCTCAAATTTCGGGTCGCGGAAGCAGTCGGGTCGGGTGTTACTAAATCAAATATCACAAGCACAAAGATATATAATGAACGACTCTAAATGAGACGTTGAAAATAGTTATACATTTACCAAATAAAACGTTTACAAAGTTAATAGTGGTTTTCAATTACATAAATTGAAATACAAAAGTAAATGCAGTGTTGTCCCAAAGTTTGAAAACATGCGACTCGAGCTAGCATATCTTGTAGTGGTCCTAATCCTGCTGGCCACCTGAGAATAAATACTAAAACAGGTCAGCTATAAAGCTGGTGAGTTCACAGAGTATTTAATATGAAATCGTGTGATAATACCATCCGTATTATAAAAAGCGGTTATACACCGTGTGTTTAGATTTAATGAGTTTGCAAGGACATTACAAAAGTTATATATCGGGGTGTAGGTTACCCTAACCATATGATTTACTAGATAGTGGAGTTTAGTATGTATCGGCTATTAATCTTTACTTAGAAGTACGGGTTCCTAGAAGTAAGTCACCTACCCATGTAGGAACCACAACATATGTTGATTAGTTAATAAGTATCCCGAGTCCCAATAATACAACGGATTATCCTGCAAGTATATAGTTATGAAAGTAGCACTACGTGCATACTTTATGTTCAAGTGCACCACGTGCTTAAACTGGATAAACAATGAAGCACCACGTGCTTAAGGTCAAATGTAGCGAGGCACTCCGTACCTGAGATGCGTAATAGGTATGCATATGTATGAAGCACCACGTGCTTAGCAATGTAGTAATGTATACATCAACATGTATAGGTAATCAGTAGTAGCACCACGTGCCAAGTAGTGGTTAAGCGAACCCGGAAGTAGCACAACGTGCCAAGTAGTGGTTCAGCGAACCCGGAAGTAGCACAACGTGCCCGGAAGTAGCGCAACACGCCCAGTGATGGCCCTACAGGCTCGGCAGTAGCATAACATGCCTACTGTGTTATCATATGAAGCATTACATGCTTGTTTAACGTTAATGAAGCACTACGTGCTTAATGGTGTAAATAGGGTGTGTACATGTATATATATATATATAAGCGAAGCACCGCGTGCTTGTTAGTGTAAGCGTGTGTACATCATCATGTACATGTAATCGTAAGTAGCACCACGTGCCAAGTAGTGGTTCAACGAACCCGGAAGTAGCACAACGTGCCCGGAAGTAGCGCAACGCGCCCAGTGATGGCCCTACAGGCTCGGCAGTAGCATAACATGCCTACTGTGTAATCAGATGAAGCATTACATGCTTGTTTAATCGTTAATGAAGCACTACGTGCTTAACAGTTTATGTATGCATAAATTAGTGTAAGCTATCTAAAGATAAACACTACACTCAATTTATGTGCATTTATTACCCTACGGTAATGTTGAAGGTGTAATCTAACAATCTACACCTATGAGTAAAGTTTAGTGTTCACAATGCATCTAAGTGTGACTAATCACCACCTAGATGATGGGCGTAGCATGTCATGTCTAGATGCGTATAAATGTCACCTAGCTATTCGGATTAGTACATAATGCCTAAATGTGTCATTATATCACTTAGTTGTCGAAAAGTACCTACAGCACTTAAATGATGGATACTATCAGTCGGTTCTATAAATCGTGACTTGATTAGTAAGTGTGGTCTCTAGGTTGTGTTTCACGAGTAAACTAGCCAAATCTAGTAATACTGAATCGTCGATGTGACGAAGTGTTTAAATGTTGTTCCTTGTATAATTCTAGTTGTTGTCTTGCTAAGGCACACTTAGCTTGCATATGATGTACAGTTGTCTCGAGGGTGTTGGAATCTAATATGTCATTTGCAAACATTTGTAAAGCAGTTGTAAATTCATTTACCAATGAAAAGTAAGTAAATCATGAGTATGTATCTCCCCCGAAATCAGTGAAAACAGTAAAAAGGAGGGGCTATGAACTCACCTAAGGAGCTAGCGTCCTAATGTAACGAGTCGTGTCCAAATATGATCTCCTAGTGTCCTAAACACGAGAGATTTCGTAGGTTTGTAAGTGTGGTTCTTGATTGGGGAAATCGTAATAATAATTCATATTATTATTGGGTTCGAGTTTTCGTATTTAAATTGTCACTTGAAAACGTCTTCCGATACTTAGAAAAATTTGGTTATTTTCTGTTTTCTGCGACATAACATGCGACACAAAAATGTGTCATGCGACACAATCATTGTGTCGCATAGTGCGACACAGAAGCTCTGCGACACAGTGGTTGTGTCGCATAATGCGTGTGATGCTAAATCAATAGCGACATAAGGGTTGTGTCGCATGGAGTCTGCGACACAAGGTACGACACAAGAATACGACATAAGGGTTGTGTCGCATGAGTAATCCATGCGACACAGTATGCGACACAAGGCTTGTGTCGCACTCAAGAACAGCAGCCCAGAAACTTTCGGGTTTCGCGTTTTTCCGGCCAAAATCGCAAATCAAACTCATTTTCAAGCTGAAAAATCGTGGTTTCTTGGTTGTTTAGGTTATAACTAAGTTGTGTAAACATTATTACACCCAAACATTACACCAAAATGATTAAATCTAAAAATTTAGGAATTTCTTACAATTGCGAATCGAGGTCAAACGAGGAAGAAGATGATGATGTTGCCTTTGTAAATGTTGTTCCTCTCTTGTTGGTGATTCCGAAAATGTAAAATTCGTGGGTCGATTTGTAGTTCCGAAAATTTGTGGTAATTGGGTGGAGAGTGTTTGTGTGTGTAAAATGAAAGGGAATGGGAGAGTGAGGTGGGGTGGAGGTGGGTTTTACCCAATTCCAGATCCCGCTTCGCGGACTGTGGTCTCCAACCACAGTGTCAAATACCCGTGTTTCGTTACCCGTTTGTAAAATAAATAATGTTTTTAAATTTCGTAATATTTATTCGTATAACTAATAATGGTTTCGAGTTGGAACATTTTATAAAAATAAAATGTTTAAGTTTAAGTCGTGCGAGTCGTTTTAGTTTTCTAATATATCATTTTTAAATGATACGAAAGTATTTAAGTTTCGTCTAGCTAAATTACGTTTTAAACAAAACGATTTATGTTCTAAAATATTTTAATATTTCCCGTGTAAATAACGTTTATTAAAATAATAACACATTATCTAAAAGTAATACGTACTAAATACGATTGTTTAAAGTTTAAAATAGGCGTGAAAATTGGCCTTTTTGACCGGGTGTTACAGTTTGAGTAGAGGAAGAACAAAAGAAGAAGAAGTGATCTCCTTCAAGAATTTTGAGGATTGATGATAATTTTAGGGTTTCATCTTCCTCTCACTCACCATCGAATTTACTGGAATGTTTGTGATGTTTCGTACGTATTTTACACATATAACAGATAATATTTGTACTAGTTTTGTCCCCTTTAATATCTAATGTCTGGAACTTAAAAGCCACTTGCGAGGAAAAACTATTTTATTTTACCGTCAACAATGTTAATTTAAAACAATTAACAATTTACAAGTCAAATAAAAAGTTAAATTGTTAGCTTTAAGATTTTAAATATTGAATATACAATAGTTTATGGTATCTTGGTTTAGTTTTTTTGTCGTGTTATAAATTTGCATCGTATTTTCAATAATTTTTTTTTGTTTGGTCAGAGTTACATACATTGGGATAACCGAAACCCACTAATAAATATAAAAAAGCGATAGGTAATACTAATTAGATACCCAGCGGGTATTAGGTCAGGTTCGGGTACGAATACTCTAAACGGGTATGAATACAGATACATTAAAATCCGTCGGAACCCAACCCATTGGCATCCATAATCTAAGCATTGTAAATTAGAAATGATAAAAGAATAAAAAAAAGGCAGTGGTATGGGTCGGATACACTAAAATCCGTTGGAACCCGATCCGTTGGCATCAATAATCCAACAATTGCAAATTAGAAATTCATAAAAGAATTCAAAAAAGGTGTTCGTAAAGTTACATACATTGGGATAACCGAAACCCACTAATAAATATGAAAAATCGATAGGTAATTAATGTCGTGTAAACAGGGCTTTAGTTTTAAAATGGAAAATACCTAACTTACTACACACAACACAGGCAAGAATACATGATCATATATAGTATAGCTCAGTAAGTCCGAGTCGAACACAGGGAACGGATGTCAATATTAAATAAATTGGAAATTAATACAAATAATTAAAGCAGTAAAAAGTGAGGACGTTTTAGTTCCGATCGAACAATTGAGTAACAATTATAAAAGAAATGATTTATTAAATAAAACTTAATTATAAAATAAAGAAAGAATAAAATAACTTAATAAAAGATTTAATTCAAATAGTAAAAGAAGTACAATTGCTTAGACTAGTTTCCTCATAATCCGATTATCACTTTATTGAATTGCTAATGTATGAACTTCATTGTGACATGACAAATGTATCAACCATCTTTGCAGGATTAATTGATTAAACACAATTCAGAAAGATATAAAGTTGTTTTCAACTCGCTAACAGTTCAATTTAACGTTATCCACCAAATTGTATTATTAATTATAACTACACCGTTTGTATGATTTATCCTTATAACTTGAATCAACAAAGTCTATAACTATTACTAGTTATCACATTCATTGCCAATTCTTAACAATAATTGATCCTAGCCTATCAAACTCAATATATTTAGTGATAATCATCAATTACAACCAACAATCATCAATAATGACCAATCAATAAAGAACTCAATCATAAATCAATGGATCATCACGCTAGGTTATCATTAAGAATCAACAATTAAACATGGATCTTCGAATAAACATATGAACATTCATGAAATTCAATATAAACTAGCAATTCAATAATCAAATCATCATCCGAGTATTATCATCTAAGCAATTGTATTAAAAACTTAGCCACTCATATTATCACAGAAAATCATAATCGAGTTCAACATCATAATCATAATCAAATGAAAATAAAAAGTATATTCGAACCGAAATATCGAAATAATGAATGAGCGAATGAAACCCCTTCAATCTTCTTGCTCTTCCTCCTTCAAAAGCTCTGGATTTAGGGTTTGGAATGAGAGAAAATCGATTGGAGCAAAGTGTGGTGAGTTGGTGTAAAAAATGAGGGCAAAAATGAGTTTTTTAGGTTTTCTGTCGAAGCGATCCATACGCCGTATGGAATTCCATACGCCGTATGGATTGCAAAGCCCATGGGTTTAACCCGCGTCTTCTGGCGGCCCGGCTCAACTGATCCATACGCCGTATGGATTTCCATACGCCGTATGGATTGAAAATCTCAAATCTTCAGCCAATCGACTTCCATTCTTCAAGCTCCACAATTTTTAGCATCTTTTCTTCGATATTCACCCGTTTTCAGCTTCTTTTCCGATTCAAGCTCCAGATAATTCCTAAATGCAAATATGAACGAAATGAGTATCGAATTCAAATAAAATGCATAAGAAATTAATCAAACTAAGGGGTAATTTGTACTATAAAATAGCACATTTTGGCGTTCATCAAACATCCCCCACTTGAATCCTACTTGTCCTCAAGTAGACTAGTGACTCAAAAATTCAAAACTTTAAATATGAACGGCAAACGATGCATAAAAGGACTTACAAACTACACAGCATTCGGCAAACCAAATTTTTATCTAAAAATCGATTCTACCTTAAAACTCAGCAATCAAGAAACTCTACATGGGAAGCCATTCTAATATATTATTACACATAAAAGATAATTCACTCAGATTACCGATATTGTTGTCCACTTAAACAATCTAAATTTCAGAAATTGAGCTCAACTTATTATTATTCTAGCAGGCCTTACCCTTGATTTTCAATAGCAAAATACTCTCATACAAATAACGTGTCACAATTCTCCAAATAATGAACATCCAAATAAATCAATCATTTTTCAAACCAAGACATTGGTGACAGGTCTGTACCTCGGTACAACAGAGCGACATAACTTGGCTTTGGTTTTTCAATTTATGAGTCCTTTGTACTCATTTATTTTTATCTATTTTGATATCAAATATACTGACGGAAACCAGGTCTGTACTTTCGTACAACAGAGGAGACAACACCCAGTATATTCCCAAATGATGATAATTAGGATCCCAAAATTATGGATTATAACACGCTATCATACAAGAATTAAGACTAAGGTCATACCTTGCTAAAGATCCTCACAGGATAAATCCCTATTTAATGCGTTAAATTTCTTAATAGCTCAACAACCTTCATATAGATTGCCTATCGATACATCACAAGATGAACTATCTAATATTTAAAAATTAAATTCATTTCATTCTTTGCATTCCCAAAATATGTTACAAGATTCGCTAAACTTTAACGCATAAAACAATATTAAAAGAAAAATTTGGGTTGAAAAATAACTAACACGTAGAATGCCTCTTAACTTCAATATTTTTCAATAGCTACCATTCATCACTTAAGGACAATTAGACTTCTTTTCCCCCATCCCCCACTTAGAAATATGCAATGTCCTCATTGCAAAACTAAAATAAAAGGGATAGAAAAGAAGTGAAACAGAAAACTCCCCTGATTTGAAGGCAATATGCTTGAAGGACTTCATTCAGAAATAAAATACAACAGCACACTTCCGTAGGCAACACGATTGCATTTAGCACATGCAATAAGCCTTTAAACCCCTCGGTATCCCGAGTGGACTAGTTGTAGTCTCGTGAGGGTTTCCAGAGAACTCACCCACAAAGTTCAAACCTGAAAACAAAAACAATAAAGCAGAATACAAATTAACAAAATAACGGGTTGTCTCCCGAAAGCGCTTTTGTTTATCACGTCGGTAAGCTCGACATCTTGCTTCACCACTTAATTTAAATCCATCTCCAAATCACGCTTGGAGTCCCTTATATCACCATAGTACTTCTTCACTCTACTTCCATTGACTTTGAAAGTTTTTCCATAATATCCTTGCAAATCAACAGCTCCAAACGGATAAACCTTGTCAACAACAAAGGGGCCAGTCCAGCGTGTCTTTAACTTTCCTGGAAACAAATGTAATCTAGAACTATACAACAGAACTTTATCACCTTTCTCGAATGTATGGTTCGACTTAAGACGAGCATCATGCCATTTCTTAGTTCGCTCCTTGAACAGTCTCGAGTTGTCTTAAGCATTTATTGTTAATTCATCCAACTCATTTAGCTGTGCCATTCTTTCCTTTCCAGCTAACTTTTCATCAAGATTGCATTTCTGTAAAGCCCAATATGCTTTATGTTCTAACTCAAAAGGCAAATGACAAGCTTTTCCATAAACAAGGTGATAAGGCGTTGTTCCGACTGACGACTTAAATGTTGTTCGTGCCGCCCATAATGCATCATCTAACTTGTATGACCAATTCTTAGGGTTTCCTTCAACTGAACGTTCTAAAATACGCTTCAACCCTCTATTAGTCACTTCCACTTGACCACTCGTTTGTGGATGATAAGCAGTTGAAAACTTATGTCTAACTCCGTACTTTCGCAGCACCTTTTCCAATTGCAGATTTGTGAAATGTGTCCCTCGATCACTAATTAAAGCTTTCGGTGCTCCAAAGCGCGAAAATAACTGTTTAAGAAAATTTACCACAACACGAGCATCATTCGTGGGTAATGCTTTTGCTTCGGCCCACTTAGAAACATAATCCACAGCCACGATGATGTATTTGTTTCCATTGCTATGTGGAAACGGGCCCATAAAGTCTATACTCCATACATCAAAAATCTCACTTACCATAATTGGATTTTGCAACATTTCATCCTTCTTTGAGATTCTCCCAATACGTTGGCAGGCATCGCATTCCTTCACATACTTGAATGCATCCTTATAAACTGTTGGCCAATAAAAACCTGCCTCAAACACCTTCCTTGCAGTGTAATTTGGACGATGATGTCCTCCAGCCGGACCATCATGACAGTGTTCTAAGATAATATCACATTCCTCTCCAGCTACACATCGTCGGACAATTCCATCAGCACACTGTCTGAACAGATATGGGTCTTCCCAAAAGTAATAACGTAAAGATGAGAAAAACCTTTTTCTTTGGTTAAAGTCCAACCCGGATGGAAGAGTCTTTGTAACTAGAAAGTTTGCAATATCAGCGAACCATGGAAATTCATTCAGAATTGCTTTCAACAGGCTTTCATCAGGAAACTTATCTCGAATTTCCGTTTCATCCAACTTATCTAATTCTGGATTTTCCAGTCTTGACAGATGATCTGCAGCCAGATTTTCCGCTCCCTTCTTATCACGAATCTCAATGTCAAACTCCTACAATAACAAAATCCATCGCAATAACCTTGGTTTTGCATCTTGTTTTCCAAACAAGTATCTTAATGCAGAGTGATCGGTAAAAACAACAGTTTTCGACAGGACCAGGTAAGAGCGAAGCTTATCAAATGTAAAAACAACAGCAAGCAATTCCTTTTCAGTCGTCAAAGTCTTGCTTGCGTAATAAATAGGTTGAAATTTCTTATCAACCCTCTGACCTAAAACTGCTCCCACAGCGTAGTCACTGGCGTCACACATCAATTCAAATGGAAGATCCCAATTCGGACTTATCATAATTGGTGCGGATACCAATTTCTCCTTTAAAATCTTGAACGCATCTTGGCACTCCTTTGAAAACTCGAACTTAGCTTCATTTTCCAACAACTTGTTCATAGGACGTGCTATCTTTGAAAAATCCTTGATGAATCTTCTATAGAACCCAGCGTGTCCTAAGAAACTTCGTATTCCTTTAACATTTGTTGGATGAGGTAGCTTTTCTATGGCCTCAATCTTCGCTTGATCAACTTCAATACCAGCTCTTGAAATTTTATGCCCCAACACAACTCCTTCTCGTACCATGAAATGACACTTTTCCCAATTTAAAATGAGATTGGAACTCTCACACCTTTGCAACATCCTCTTTAGATTCATCAGACACTTATCAAAAGAATCTCCAAACACAGAGAAGTCATCCATGAATATTTCCATGATGTCTTCTACCATATCATGGAATATTGCCATCATGCACCGTTGAAATGTGACGGGTGCGTTACATAGACCGAAAGGCATTCTCCGATAAGCGGAAGTTCCGAATGGGCAGGTGAAAGTAGTCTTATCTTGATCATTTGCATCAATTGGGATTTGGAAGTACCCGGAAAATCCGTCTAGAAATCAATAATACTCTTTTCCAGCTAGACGTTCGAGCATCTGATCAATGAATGGCAAAGGAAAGTGATCTTTGCGTGTCGCATCATTCAGTTTTCTGTAATCGATACAGACCCTCCATCCAGTAACAGTTCTTGTGGGAATTAACTCATTCTTCTCATTCGCAACCACTGTCATACCTCCTTTTTTTGGCACAACATGAATGGGGCTGACCCATGGACTATCAGAAATCGGGTATATCAATCCAGAGTCAAGCAATTTTATGATTTCCTTCCTCACAACATCCGTAACCTTAGGATTTAATCGTCTTAATGGTTGCACAACTGGTTTGAAGTCAGATTCCATAAGGATCTTGTGCGTACAATATGATGGGCTAATTCCCTTGATGTCACCGATCGTCCATGCTATAGCATGCTTATGTTCCTTCAGAACTTTTAGCAGACTTTCTTTCTCTTTTGCTGATAGCTTGGATGAAATGATCACTGGCAGATCCGACTCTCCTTGTAGGTATGCATATTCCAAATGGGTCGGTAAATCTTTCAATTCTAACTTTGGTGGTTCTTCAAAAGAAGATTTACATGCCAACACCTCTTCTCGTGAACAGGGAATCCCATGCATAGTGATGCGAGTCTCTTTCTTGACTAAAATACCATTAGTCTCAACCGATTCTTCATTCTCAGTCGGCTGATCACTTTCTAATTCCTCATCACTCTCGAACTCTAACTCCTCAAGCATTTTATCGAATTCTTCAATATCTCTAATTGCTTCTATGCTTCCCGTCCATCCTTCCAGAATCATGGGATCTAACTCTTCATCTTCCATGAGACTTTGAAGGAACTCCTCATCATCAGTCATTTCTCTGGCACTCACAAAGTAACAAGTATCATCAACTGCAGCAGGATACCGCATTGATTTGTTGACATCAAACACTATTTCATCGTCTCCTAACCTCAGAGTGATTTTTCTATCATGAACATCAATCAATGCCCTTGCAGTGGCTAAAAAAGGTCTTCCCAAAATGATAGGTACCTTTTTATCTTCAACCATGTCCAGAATGATGAAATCACACGGAAAAACAAACCTATCCACCTTAACTAGCACATTCTCTACCATGCCCCTAGGATATTGAACTGAACGATCTGCTAACTCAATGCACATTCTAATTGGCTTTGGTTCCCCTAACTTAAGTCTAGCATACATAGTATAAGGCATTATCGATATGCTTGCCCCCAAGTCAGCCAATGCATGAGTAAGGTCTAAACTTCCAATCAGACAAGGAAGGGTAATACTCCCAGGGTCTTTCACTTTCGGTGGAAGTTTATTTTGCATAACTGCTGAACATCTCTCGTTCATTGTCACCGTGGTTGCCTCCATCAGTTTGCTTTTATTAGTTAAAAGTTCCTTCAGATACTTTGCATACTTTGGCATTTGAGCAATGGCTTCCACGAATGGGATGTTAATGTGCAGTTGCTTCAGATTCTCTAGGAACTGATGGTATTGAGCATCATCCTTCCCTCTTCTCAAAGCTGCTGGATAAGGTGGCGGCGGTGCATGATCCTTAGCATATTGCTTATCTCTTGCAATTTGTTCAGCCTCGGTGTCCACCTTAGAACTTTCCACAACTTCTACTTCCTTCTCTTTTTGCGGTAGAGGTTGAGAAACAGGTTTCTTCTTTGGAATGGGGTCCTCAAAACCCCTTCCACTCCGGGTGATTACTGCTTTCACCTGATCCCGTGGATTGGTCTCAGTGTATCCAGGGAGGGTCCCAGGGAATCTTTCTTGAAGAACTTTGGCTATGTTGGAAACATTCCCTTCAATCTGCTTAATCGCAGCTCCTTGGTTTCTCATGGCAGCGTCTGTAGCATCCATCCTTTGTCCAGCGCTCGTAATGAATTTCTCATTGGACGTGAGAAATTTACCCATCATTTCTTCTAAATTAGCTTGCTTGTCTGAAGATGATGCACCTGGCTGCTCCTTGGTGAAAAATCCAGGTTGAGTTTGGCGAAACGGTCGCCCTCCATCTTGCTATGGTCTTCTGAAGAAGTTTTCACCGCCCTGACGATATGGTGCTTGAGCTTCTCCATACTTGACTTCTTCAGTCTGTTCTCCCGTTCGCATCTCGGGGCAATCCTTCACTAAATGGCTTCCTCCACAGTTGTCGCATCCCACTTGGATAGCATGGACAGTCTCAGTAACCTTCTTGATATCACGAGGGACTTTCTTGGGAATAGGCCCTTGGGAATCCAGTTGCTGTCTTGTGGCACGATCCACTCCTTTATATAAAATACTCACGACTTGCTGATCGTTCAGGTCGTGCTGCGGGCACTTATGCATCAGGTCCTTATATCTCTCCCAAGCTTGGTGTAGTGACTCATCCATTTCCTGCTTGAAATTTCTGATCTCGTCAATCATCTTTGAAGTATTGGAAGGAGGACAATACATCTTCAGAAACTTCGTGCGAAGGTCTTCCCATGTGGTTATGGAACCAACTGGCTCGTTTTGAATCCATCTCGTAGCAGCTCCCTTGAGTGTGATTGGGAATACCCTGAGCATAACTTGATCGCGTGTAATGTTAGGAACGTTGAACATATCGGCTATCTCAATTATTTTCTCCACATGATCATTAGCATCCTCCCTTTCTTCTCCTCGGAAAGGATTCTCCCTAAGCTCCTTAAGGAACTGTCCCTTGATTTCAAACTCCACATCTTGTGTAATCGCTGGCCTTACTACTCCAGTGCCACGGTCATTACGCATCCGACTTGAATGTCACACCCCCAAAATCCATAATTACGTTTATTTAATGTTTAGCGGAAGCAAGTTATGATTAACGGAAGCATCATGTGTAAACAGTTTAACAATGGGGGTGATGACGTTACAATTGTGCATTCATCGTATCAGAGCATATGATCATACAGAACATAATATATTAAGGATGCCAGTTTAAACAGTTGTTACAAAAGTAGTACGACTATGTAAGTCGTACCGTAATAATAGAGTTTAAAACATTTAAGTTTTACAATACATATGTTAAAATAAGATTTCATAAGTATAACTGCAATGTCTGCAGTAATACAGAGGAAATCCTCAAAAGCTGTCCCAATAATATACGGCATCCTAAGTAGTCCAGGGTTGTCCATCCTGAATGCATGCGATTCTTACTTACGTAGCTAATTTCCTGTAAAACATAGAAAGAAATTCGTCAACAAATATGTTGAGTGAATTCACAGGTTTTGTATAAATATGTGGTATGTTAAACCATTTATGTTTAAGTTATTGAAATGTTATTCAATAAATAAATGTTTGCAGGTTTTGCAATTTATAAGATGTTAGGGATAGTTACCCTAAAATATAGTTTTATGTGGGTTGTTACCCAAAATGTATGTCTGGTGATTCACCAGTATATAAATATTACCAGTAGGTATACCAGTATAAAAACAGTTGTAGGATACGTTCATCCTAAATAGTAAGTGGGAATGCTTAGACTTATAATCCCCTGAAAGGTGAGCTAAACCTCGCAGGTTAAAGTAACGCGACCTAACCCTATAACCAAACCACAACCAAAACTTATGTTGTTTGCCTGAAGGACAATTAAGTATACGCTCCATCCACAGGAGGGTCGTCACGGCAATAGTACTATTCGTATACTCAGTGGCTAGAGTCACCTAGCTAATGGTTATAGTTTGCATGACATAAGGTCTTTCATGCACACATCTCAAGTCTGGTCTGTACTAGGATTGGTTGTCTAATTCCCAAAACAGTTGTGAAATAATATTTCATATCAAACAATTATATAAAGCAAATAAAGCATTTATATCATTTGCTGCATGTGTTTAGCATGCAGTTTCTATGTTTACACCCCTATGTTTAAAACCATAAAACATTTGTAAAGTAGGGGCTGTGAACTCACTGTAGTTTGCTCGGTATGAAAGCTAGCAGCCAAACAGATAATTGCCCAAGGTATGTTAACCTATATACAATAAATATTTTAACATAAGTACATTTGATTTGTTTTAATCACTTATGTTAATTGTTTGTTTGTTTTGAAGAAATGGTTAATTTCTTAAGAATATAAGTTGTTAACTTTATTAGTGACATATCGTTGAAACATTATTATCATTCCTCAAATCGTATACTTGTTAAGCGTACAAACCATTATGTAATTGTCTATTTAACGGAAGGTCGTTTTGTTTCATTCGTATATATATATATATATATTTGTGAATATATATATTTTTAAGTGTCGTAGGTATATACGTTTAATAAATACATTGTTCACGTATAACAAAATATATAAGTTTTCATTTGTTTAAGAAAACGTATATGTTTGTGTCTATATATATATCGTGTGTTCTCGTATATCTTTATATATATATATATTGAAATACGTTGCTTCGTATTTTAAAAAGGTTGTAAGTTTTATTTGTTATAAAACTCGATAATATATTTATTCCGTTTATAAAATAAATATTATTTGTTTTTACTATCATTACGTTTGTTTAATAAATGTAAAAAAAAAAAATTTAAATGTCCCGATTGTATAATCATATCCAAATCGTATAATTTACAAAGTTCATATATATATATGTCATATATCGTTTGTTCGTACGAATTAAATAAGTCCAATGTATGTAATCATAGTTTGTCTCGTTTTATAATGTCATTCAACAATTTATCATGTCTCGTATATGTCTTGTACAATTGTAGTCGTTAACGAAATTGTTTTGTGTTTTAAAATAAAAGTCAAGTGTTGACCAGACTCGGGAATCCGCCGGATTCTATATGAATCCGCCGGATTCAAGTCAAAAGTCGGAATACGCCGGATTCGGGTGAATACGCCGTATTCATCATAGTTTTCATACGGTTTCGTTTTGGTTCGGGAATACGCCGGATTCGGATGAATCCGCCGTATTCGTTTGTGTTCACAGGCATTTCGTGTGAAGGTTTGGAATACGCCGGATTCATTTGAATCCGCCGTATTCATCCGTGTCTTTTACTCGTTCATCGTTTTAGCCGAAGATTTGTGTGCGGGTCGGACACGGGAATCCGCCGGATTCCCTTGAATCCGCCGGATTCGTTTGGTTTTCGTTGGGAATACGCCGGATTCAATGGAATCCGCCGTATTCGTGGCTCGTTTCAGTCCCCTGTTCGTGACTGTTAATATGTATACACGGGTTTATTTGGCTCAAATCCTTTACACATCAATCCCAAATGTTTATATAAATGTTATATGTCATTTTTACAAGTTATTACGTTATTCTAACAAGTTTTTGTGTGTCGATTCTAGTTTTTGAAGTTTTGGTTTTATAAACCATTTTCATAAATAATCATATATAATCATCATATTGTTGTTATATGTACAGATTATGATATATAAACATGTTAGAATACGAAATCGAAGAAAAGAAATCAAAGTTTGATGGTTTCCTTACAAAGTGAAAATGGTGAGAATTATGAACGGATGATGAAGATGATGATGAATATGTTGTTGCTCCTGCTTGTTGTTGCCTCTGATCTTGTTACTGCCCTTGTGTTTTCTTAGTGAAGTAGAGAAAGAGATTTGATGATGATGATTGATGAAAAATGAAATCATCAGGAGAAATGAGAGGAGGGAGTATATTTCAAACGAGTATGGGAGATCACCAGTAGGTGGTCTCTCAATTATTTGAGTTAGGTGCCAAATTTTGGCACCTCAATTTCGAGTACGGGTATAATTTTAGCAATATAAAAATAAACCTTTTACATTTTTATTTTGTAGGTGTTCTACTGGTTCGTAATTTATGATTAGAATAATGATATTATCATTATTTTAAGATGATGTACATTTTTGTACATTTTACTGCGCGCAACTATTTGAGCGTAAAATTTCAGTTAATTTATCATTTCATATTTTGAGGTAATGTTCTAACTTCTTCCAAATGAACGAGAAAATTTGCATTTTTATGATTCGACCTTTTATGTGCGTTTTAAAATTGTTTCTGTTCGTGTTATAATACGTTTTATGTTAAACGTATATTTAGACCATTTTATCTATTCGTTATAGATATATAAATACTCGTAATTAATAATTGAATTATTAATAACTTTTGTGTCACAAACTTTTGTTATTTATTTTTGTCGAGTTCGTTCCGATATATTTGTACGTAACTTTAAATACTTACGTATTACATATTACTTTTTGTTTTAAAAGTACTGGGCTTGCTAGGCTTACATCACATCAAATAGTTTTGTTAAAACTTAATCAGGAAATTAGCGTAAGAATGCACATGCTTAAATGTTAATTAATACCTAATTTGGAGAGTTGTCACATTCTCCCCCCGTTAGGGAAATCTCGTCCCGAGATTTAATTTGTGTCGTGCGTCGTGGTCACGGGTTCAAATAGGTGGGGGTACTTCTTGCGCATTTCATCCTCGCGCTCCCAGGTGAATTCTGGACCTCTTTTCGAGTTCCATCGAATTTTGACAAGTTTGATCCGACTGTTTCGGAGCTTCTGCGTTTTAGTGTCCATTACTTCAAGCGGTTCCTCCACGAAGTTGAGTTTTGCGTCGACGTAGATTTCGTCGGGAGGTATGACTAACGCTTTGTCGGATAGACACTTCTTAAGATTACTCACGTGAAACGTGTCGTGAATATTACTAAGTTCTTGCGGCAGTTTAAGCTTATAAGCTACAGGACCAATCCTTGCTAGGATCTCAAAAGGTCCAATGTAACGTGGATTCAATTTACCGCGTTTTCCAAATCGCACAACTCCTTTCCAAGGAGATACCTTGAGTAGGACTCTGTCACCTACTTGAAACTCTAAAGGTTTCCGTCTATTGTCTGCATAACTCTTTTGTCGATCTCGTGCTGTTTTCAATCGATTAAGCACTTGAGATATCTTGTCCGTTGTCTCTTGGACCATATCAGGACCTGATAACTGTCTGTCGTCCATTTCTGCCCAACAGAGTGGGGATCGGCACTTGCGTCCGTACAACGCCTCAAAAGGTGCCATTTGTATACTCGTATGATAACTATTGTTGTACGAGAACTCGGCTAAAGGGAGATGAACATCCCAGTTTCCTCCAAAATCAATCACGCAGGCTCGTAGCAAGTCCTCAAGCGTTTGTATCGTTCGCTCGCTTTGACCATCGGTTTGTGGATGGTAGGCGGTACTCATGTCAAGTCTAGTGCCCAATGCTTGTTGCAGTGTTTGCCAGAAACGAGAGGTGAAACGTGCATCTCTATCAGAGATGATAGATAATGGAACTCCATGTCTAGAAACAACTTCTTTTATGTAGATTCTAGCCAGCTTTTCCATCTTATCTGTCTCTTTGATGGCTAGAAAGTGAGATGATTTTGTCAGTCTGTCGACTATCACCCATATGGAGTCCATCCTAGATGCTGTCTTCGGTAACTTCGTTATGAAATCCATTGTGATGTGCTCCCATTTCCATTTGGGCAACTCAGGTTGTTGCAAAAGCCCAGACGGCTTTTGATATTTAGTCTTAACTTTTGCACAAGTCAGACATCTACTAACATAGGTGGCAATGTCTCTTTTCATGCCAGGCCACCAGTAAAATCCTTTCAGATCGTGGTACATCTTATCAGCACCAGGATGTATCGAGTAATTGGACTTATGAGCTTCGTCCAATACTAGGCTACGTAGCTCATCAACACAAGGAATCCAAATTCGATTCATGAAGTACAATACTCCATTTTCCTTAGACTCCAGTTGCTTCTCCATCCCTTTGAGGGATTCGTCCTTCATACGTTCTGGAGTAAAGGCCGCTTGTTGAGCATCACGAATTTGGGTAATCAGATCCAAGTGGATTGTCAGTCCTAAGGCTCGAACTCTTCGAGGTTTTACTCGTTCCTTACGACTCAAGGCATCCGCTACTACATTAGCTTTGCCCAGATGGTACTTGATTTCACAGTCGTAATCATTCAGCAGTTCAACCCAACGTCTCTGTCTCATGTTGAGTTCTTTCTGATCAAATATATGTTGGAGGCTTTTGTGATCGGTGAAGATCATACACTTCGTAACGTATAGGTAGTGTCTCCAAATCTTAAGGGCAAAAACGACTGCTCTTAGCTCTAAGTCATGCGTCGTATAGTTCTTCTCGTGAATATTCAATTGACGAGACGCGTAAGCAATGACTTTGTCGTTTTGCATTAACACGCAACCTAATCCTTGATGTGAGGCATCACAGTAGACAACAAAGTTTTCTACCCCTTCTGGTAAGGACAGGATAGGTGCGGTGCTCAATTTCTCTTTCAGCAGTTGGAAAGCATTCTCTTGCTTCTCGCCCCAATCAAACTTCTTGTCTTTTTGCGTTAGGGCGGTAATTGGTTGAGCTATCTTCGAGAAATTCTCGATGAATCTTCGGTATTAACCGGCTAGCCCAAGAAATTGTCGTATCTCAGTTGGGGTTTTTGGGGCTTCCCAATTCCTAATCGCCTCAATTTTGGATGGGTCTACGTGAATTCCTTTGTTATTAATCACATGACCAAGGAAATGGACCTCACGCATCCAAAACTCGCATTTAGAGAACTTTGCATAAAGCTTCTCTTTCTCCAGTAATTCAAGAATCAACCTCAGATGTTGTTCATGGTCTTCCTTCGTTAGCGAGTATATCAAGATATCGTCAATGAACACGATGACGAACTTATCAAGGTAGGGTTTACATACTCTATTCATTAGATCCATGAACACTGCTGGCGCATTCGTTAGCCCAAACGGCATAACCAGGAACTCGTAATGACCATATCGAGTCCTAAATGCAGTCTTAGGGATATCTTCCTCCCGTACCTTCAGTTGATGGTAACCCGATCTCAAGTCGATCTTTGAGTAATAACTTGACCCTTGTAACTGGTCAAACAAATCATCGATGCGTGGCAATGGGTATCGGTTCTTAATCGTCACCTTGTTCAGTTCTCGGTAATCGATACACATCCGCATTGATCCATCCTTCTTTTTGACAAACAAAACCGGAGCTCCCCACGGTGAAAAACTCGGTCGGATGAATCCTAAATCCAACAGTTCTTGCAACTGTGCAGACAGTTCTTGCATTTCTGATGGAGCTAGACGATAAGGCGCACGAGCAATCGGTGCAGCTCCCGGCACCAGGTCGATATGAAATTCAACCTGCCGTGGAGGTGGTAACCCTGGTAGCTCGTCAGGAAATACTCCTGGGTAGTCACGTACTACGGCCACGTCTTCTATGTGTCGCTCCTCGGGTTTCTTATCCACAACATGTACCAAAAATGCTCGGTACCCTTTTCGTAGATACTTATTTGCTTTCATGCATGTAATCGTTTTCACCACACGATTACTCTTTTCTCCTTGAATCATCAACATTTCTCCTGGCGGTAACGGTAACCGTACAATCTTTTCATGACAGATGATCTCCGCGCGGTTCAGTGACAACCAATCCATGCCAACCACTATATCGAAGCTCCCTAGTTCTACCGGTAGTAAGTCTATCTTGAAAGAATGACCTTCTAATGTTAAGGAACATTCTGGTACTATTTCTCCTGATTCAATCAACTTACCATCGGCTAGCTCTACAGTGTATTTGTTATCTAGCTTAAGGGATTTGATCTCTAATAGTGGTCTAAACTCAGTGGACACAAAGCTTAAATCAGCACCGGAATCAAATAACACAGAAGCAAAGTGGTTGTTTACAAGAAACGTACCAGTGACTGTGTTAGGATCCTGACGTGCCTCTAGTGCTCCTAACATGAACACGCGTCCACGAGCTGGTTGATTGTTGTTGTTGTTAGCATTGTTGTTGTTGGCTCGGTTGTTGTTGTTTCCACGGTTGTTTCCATTGTTGTTGCGGTTACGAGCGTTGTTGGCGTTACGGTTTTGATTATTGAGTCGAGGACATCGGTTTCGATAATGCCTCGTGTCGCCACATTCAAAACAACCCTGGTTTTGGCGAGCAGTGTTTCCCTTAGGGGTAGGGTTAACCTTACAGTTTTGGGTTTTGTGACCCTATCCCTTACAGCTGTCGCAAAACCAACACTCACCCTCATGGTGTTTGCTACACTTATCACACTTAGGTTTGTTACCCAAGTATGGCTTCGGTTCCACAATGGTAGCAGCGTAAGACTTAGGATTTCCAGATCCTTTCTTGTTGGACTGACCCTGATGGTCATTCCATTTACGCTTCTTACCTCCAGAACTACCAGCTTCAGCACTGCTCGGCTCAACCTTGGCCGGCACAGTTTTCTGTGTCAGCGTCCCCATTCTAACTGCTTCATCAGTCAAACTCTGTGCTAGGGTAACAGCGCTCCTGAAGGTATCAGGTTTGGAGGACGTAACTAAACTCCTGATCTGTGGTGCCAGTCCATAAACATAGCGTTCAATACGCTTATACTCAGGTGTTACCATATGTGGCACAAGACGAGCTAGTTCTTGGAACCTGGTTGTATAACCAGTAATATCAGCACCAATCATAGCAATGTTCCACAGCTCAGTCTCAATTTTCTACATCTCACTGCGAGGGTAGAATTCTTCCATCATCATACGCTTCAATGTTTCCCATGTCATGGAATAAGCAGCTGGTCGTCCCATCGACTGGACTTGACTGTTCCACCAAGTCAAAGCTTTATCAGCTAGTGTGCAGGCGACATATTTCACCGCAGTGTCTGGTAGACAATCACTGATGTCCAACACAGAATCCATCTTTCCTATCCAGTGTATAATACCAATAGCACCTTCAGTGCCACAGAAAGGAGGCGGTTTACAAGCCTGAAATGTCTTATATGAACACCCTCGGCGAGTATTCACAACAGTCTCAGCATTAACAGGGGTCGATCCACTGTTATTAATCCCATTCTCACGGTTTCGGCTTGCCTCATACTCAGCAATTCCTTCAGCAATGCGTCTAGTAATCATCTGCTCAGTAGTTTCCTCAGTGTTAGGTGGTGGAATTGTTTCAGGTGTAGGAGGTACAGTTGTCTTCTGACTATTCCTAGTAATTCGTCGTTTTGGCGGCATGATTCAGTTCTGCGATTAATAAAATGCAGAAGTCAATGCCAAGATAATGATTGTGATGAACAAGATTTCACATTGTCTGTCAAACGAATAGTATAGAGACTTTGAAAAAAATGAGATTTCACATTGAATGTCGCACGACTTTGAAACACCCATATGTACTTTGTACAATATAATCACGTTGGCCAGGTGTCATTATATAATGCCAAATACATATTTCTTTTCATCATCGATCAAGCGCAATCAATGTTTTAGGGAATTCAAGATAAAATCAATAATTCAAAGGGTAGTAAGTTTTCAAAGTTTGCAAGAAATGGTTTTAAACAATTATCACGTGGTAAATTTTCTATCATATGTATATATAGAAATGAATATAATTCGCACGAAATTTCGAATCGAACCTAAGTTATATTATACATTAACTAAAACATCCTTACATCGTTTCATACAAAACTTGATGATATCTTCTATATCCATCAAGAGTGGTTTCCAATACAACACGAGTTGCTACAGTACTAATTAGACTAAACTTAACTATACCTAGATCTTGACAAAATAGTTATATTCCTACGACAGTTCTTCATCAGTTCATTATTAAGCTATCTTTAGCTATGTTCTCTGTCGCAGTGTACATCTTTTACTTTACTCTTGATTCAAATTGGGAGAGAAGTAGCGTGTCTCCAGCATAGTTTTATATCGCAGAGTCGGATAATAGCCCAGATCATTCTCAGTTGAGCATTTGCACAAACGTTTGATCCAAGACTTAACTCTTTTCTTGCGATTACTAGCCACTTTCTTCCAGAAGCGCATTTTATCCTTAACTCGGACAATCATAGGCCTCTTTAGGATTCTCAATTCTAGCTCACTATTCCTACATTTGAACACAAGCTCCCAATTTTGACCTTCCAATCTTTCAGCCTGGTCTCGTACTCTTTCGTACTCCTCTATGTCGACCATGCCGAATTGGTGGTTTTCAATTTCTTCTTCTACAAGTTCCACAATCGGAATTGTTTCGGTATCGACATATACATATTGTATCTGCTCGTCGATGGTTATGTCCTCATCTGATGAGTATTCACTTATGACAGGTTCTGCCATTTTTCCCGTTTCAAGAGATCTATAGGTTACAAAGACATATTTCAGTATCCATAGTTATGTAGTCTCTATTGTCAATCTATTATCCAATCACAATGCACAGTAACATAAACAATAATAATAAACCAAACACATATGCCATATCATATAACTGATCATAGTTAGTTCACAAGTTTTTATACAAAACAGGATGGATCTATCCTAGATATCCATCGGTCCAAAGACTAATCAAAGCATGACGGGTCTGTCTACACACCGTCGGTCCAAATGAGATACAAAACATGACAGGTCTGTCTATACCCGTCGAACCAAAGTTCCAAATTTAATACATAGTATATATAAAATCCTAAGTAAGCACAACCCGCCCTACATAGGTCTAACGGAAATACGGTAGAAATGATCCCACGACTGTCCTCAACACAGCCATCACCACACAAGCACCAACCACAAGCCCTGCAATCCTAACACGTCTCTCAAGTGTCCTCACACGAGCACGTGCGGACTCAGCTATCTCCTGGGCAGTAAACACATGGTTCAACAGAAAGTGGTGACGCTCATGCACACCAGCCATGTCCCCATACAAACGGGAGACCTCATCCTGTACCTGTCCAAGGTAAGAACTCCTGCTAGAAGAAATACAGAACAATGTATGCATAACAGCGACTAATGTAGGGAGAGTCTGCTCTATCGGCTCTCCAGTAGTAGGCAGTGATGCTGGGGGTCGTGAAGACTCTCCTGTCTCAAATGTGGAGGGAAAACCCTCTAATGACCTCCAGTGCCTCAACATAGGAGTCATCCACTCTAGATGAGCAAACCTGGGTGCCCTCTGTGGAGACTCAACAGACTCGTCCGCTGGTGCTAACGGACCAATAGGAAGATCTCGGACACACATCCTCGGTGTCCTCCTATACACAGGCCTACGAGATGTCTCAGCAGCCTGATGGTGAATACCTGTAGTAATAGGGGTAACCTCATGTGTTGTCGGTGGTGGCGCGATGTAAGCGTCACTAGTGTCATCGGACATGTCTCTCAAATGAACAGATGACTCATCCCCTACAGTGATCGCGGGACCCACAAAAGTAGCCTCGGTCGGCTCCTCATCCGAAGCATAAACATGGTAAAGTGATTGACTAGACATACTGTGACTAGGGAAATTGTGTGTGACGTGTCAGTCGTATGTTAGATGTATGCAAACGTATGTATGTATGAATGCATGAATATTCTAGCCAAGGCTATAGTCTAGGTCTCTAAGGTTTTCAGTCACCTAAAGACTTCTAGTTCGCTATAACCAATGGCTCTGATACCAAGACTGTCACACCCCCAAAATCCATAATTACGTTTATTTAATGTTTAGCGGAAGCAAGTTATGATTAGCGGAAGCATCATGTGTAAACAGTTTAACAATGGGGGTGATGACGTTACAATTGTGCATTCATCGTATCAGAGCATATGATCATACAGAACATAATATATTAAGGATGCCAGTTTAAACAGTTGTTACAAAAGTAGTACGACTATGTAAGTCGTACCGTAATAATAGAGTTTAAAACATTTAAGTTTTACAATACATATGTTAAAATAAGATTTCATAAGTATAACTGCAATGTCTGCAGTAATACAGAGGAAATCCTCAAAAGCTGTCCCAATAATATACGGCATCCTAAGTAGTCCAGGGTTGTCCATCCTGAATGCATGCGATTCTCACTTACGTAGCTAATTTCCTGTAAAACATAGAAAGAAAGTCGTCAACAAATATGTTGAGTGAATTCACAGGTTTTGTATAAATATGTGGTATGTTAAACCATTTATGTTTAAGTTATTGAAATGTTATTCAATAAATAAATGTTTGCAGGTTTTGCAATTTATAAGATGTTAGGGATAGTTACCCTAAAATATAGTTTTATGTGGGTTGTTACCCAAAATGTATGTCTGGTGATTCACCAGTATATAAATATTACCAGTAGGTATACCAGTATAAAAACAGTTGTAGGATACGTTCATCCTAAATAGTAAGTGGGAATGCTTAGACTTATAATCCCCTGAAAGGTGAGCTAAACCTCGCAGGTTAAAGTAACGCGACCTAACCCTATAACCAAACCACAACCAAAACTTATGTTGTTTGCCTGAAGGACAATTAAGTATACGCTCCATCCACAGGAGGGTCGTCACGGCAATAGTACTATTCGTATTCTCAGTGGCTAGAGTCACCTAGCTAATGGTTATAGTTTGCATGACATAAGGTCTTTCATGCACACATCTCAAGTCTGGTCTGTACTAGGATTGGTTGTCTAATTCCCAAAACAGTTGTGAAATAATATTTCATATCAAACAATTATATAAAGCAAATAAAGCATTTATATCATTTGCTGCATGTGTTTAGCATGCAGTTTCTATGTTTACACCCCTATGTTTAAAAGCATAAAACATTTGTAAAGTAGGGGCTGTGAACTCACTGTAGTTTGCTCGGTATGAAAGCTAGCAGCCAAACAGATAATTGCCCAAGGTATGTTAACCTATATACAATAAATATTTTAACATAAGTACATTTGATTTGTTTTAATCACTTATGTTAATTGTTTGTTTGTTTTGAAGAAATGGTTAATTTCTTAATAATATAAGTTGTTAACTTTATTAGTGACATATCGTTGAAACATTATTATCATTCCTCAAATCGTATACTTGTTAAGCGTACAAACCATTATGTAATTGTCTATTTAACGGAAGGTCGTTTTGTTTCATTCGTATATATATATATATATATTTGTGAATATATATATTTTTAAGTGTCGTAGGTATATACGTTTAATAAATACATTGTTCACGTATAACAAAATATATAAGTTTTCATTTGTTTAAGAAAACGTATATGTTTGTGTCTATATATATATCGTGTGTTCTCGTATATCTTTATATATATATATATTGAAATACGTTGCTTCGTATTTTAAAAAGGTTGTAAGTTTTATTTGTTATAAAACTCGATAATATATTTATTCCGTTTATAAAATAAATATTATTTGTTTTTACTATCATTACGTTTGTTTAATAAATGTAAAAAAAAAAAATTTAAATGTCCCGATTGTATAATCATATCCAAATCGTATAATTTACAAAGTTCATATATATATATGTCATATATCGTTTGTTCGTACGAATTAAATAAGTCCAATGTCCGTAATCATAGTTTGTCTCGTTTTATAATGTCATTCAACAATTTATCATGTCTCGTATATGTCTTGTACAATTGTAGTCGTTAACGAAATTGTTTTGTGTTTTAAAATAAAAGTCAAGTGTTGACCAGACTCGGGAATCCGCCGGATTCTATATGAATCCGCCGGATTCAAGTCAAAAGTCGGAATACGCCGGATTCGGGTGAATACGCCGTATTCATCATAGTTTTCATACGGTTTCGTTTTGGTTCGGGAATACGCCGGATTCGGATGAATCCGCCGTATTAGTTTGTGTTCACAGGCATTTCGTGTGAAGGTTTGGAATACGCCGGATTCATTTGAATCCGCCGTATTCATCCGTGTCTTTTACTCGTTCATCGTTTTAGCCGAAGATTTGTGTGCGGGTCGGACACGGGAATCCGCCGGATTCCCTTGAATCCGCCGGATTCGTTTGGTTTTCGTTGGGAATACGCCGGATTCAATGGAATCCGCCGTATTCGTGGCTCGTTTCAGTCCCCTGTTCGTGACTGTTAATATGTATACACGGGTTTATTTGGCTCAAATCCTTTACACATCAATCCCAAATGTTTATATAAATGTTATATGTCATTTTTACAAGTTATTACGTTATTCTAACAAGTTTTTGTGTGTCGATTCTAGTTTTTGAAGTTTTGGTTTTATAAACCATTTTCATAAATAATCATATATAATCATCATATTGTTGTTATATGTACAGATTATGATATATAAACATGTTAGAATACGAAATCGAAGAAAAGAAATCAAAGTTTGATGGTTTCCTTACAAAGTGAAAATGGTGAGAATTATGAACGGATGATGAAGATGATGATGAATATGTTGTTGCTCCTGCTTGTTGTTGCCTCTGATCTTGTTACTGCCCTTGTGTTTTCTTAGTGAAGTAGAGAAAGAGATTTGATGATGATGATTGATGAAAAATGAAATCATCAGGAGAAATGAGAGGAGGGAGTATATTTCAAACGAGTATGGGAGATCACCAGTAGGTGGTCTCTCAATTATTTGAGTTAGGTGCCAAATTTTGGCACCTCAATTTCGAGTACGGGTATAATTTTAGCAATATAAAAATAAACCTTTTACATTTTTATTTTGTAGGTGTTCTACTGGTTCGTAATTTATGATTAGAATAATGATATTATCATTATTTTAAGATGATGTACATTTTTGTACATTTTACTGCGCGCAACTATTTGAGCGTAAAATTTCAGTTAATTTATCATTTCATATTTTGAGGTAATGTTCTAACTTCTTCCAAATGAACGAGAAAATTTGCATTTTTATGATTCGACCTTTAATGTGCGTTTTAAAATTGTTTCTGTTCGTGTTATAATACGTTTTATGTTAAACGTATATTTAGACCATTTTATCTATTCGTTATAGATATATAAATACTCGTAATTAATAATTGAATTATTAATAACTTTTGTGTCACAAACTTTTGTTATTTATTTTTGTCGAGTTCGTTCCGATATATTTGTACGTAACTTTAAATACTTACGTATTACATATTACTTTTTGTTTTAAAAGTACTGGGCTTGCTAGGCTTACATCACATCAAATAGTTTTGTTAAAACTTAATCAGGAAATTAGCGTAAGAATGCACATGCTTAAATGTTAATTAATACCTAATTTGGAGAGTTGTCACATTGAATACTCTTCGAGCGTTATGTTGGCGATATCTTCTGCCATTGTTTTATCTGGTTGATCGTTAAAAAGAAAGCGTAAGCACTCTCCAAAATCGCTTTCTAAATATGAACGGTAATTCCTGGTTCGTGGGGTAAAAAGGTTATTGGTTAACGATGAGTTCGGTGGTGCTGAAACGGCGCGTCTTCTTTGATGGAATATACGTTCGGGTTCTTCAAAAGGGTCAGTTGGGTTTGGAATAGTTGAGCGGGTCATAAACTCCAGTACCGTACCTGGCAAATCAGCAGAACAGGCTACCTGACTACCCTAACTTATAACTAATAGTGAAAAAGAAATCAACTAATCAAGTAAATAAATAATAAATTAACTAAAAATTATAAACAAACGACAACTTCCAATTTAATTAATTGAAACAAACCGCTCCCCGGTAGCGGCGCCAAAAACTTGATGTCGTGTAAACGGGGCTTTAGTTTTAAAATGAAAAATACCTAACTTACTACACACAACACAGGCAAGAATACCTGATCATATATAGTATAGCTCAGTAAGTCCGAGTCGAACACAGGGAACGGATGTCAATATTAAATAAATTGGAAATTAATACAAATAATTAAAGCAGTAAAAAGTGGGGACGTTTTAGTTCCGATCGAACAATTGAGTAACAATTATAAAAGAAATGATTTATTAAATAAAACTTAATTATAAAATAAAGAAAGAATAAAATAACTTAATAAAAGATTTAATTCAAATAGTAAAAGAAGTACAATTGCTTAGACTAGTTTCCTCAGAATCCGATTATCACTTTATTGAATTGCTAATGTATGAACTTCATTGTGACATGACAAATGTATCAACCATCTTTGCAGGATTAATTGATTAAACACAATTCAGAAAGATATAAAGTTGTTTTCAACCCGCTAACAGTTCAATTTAACGTTATCCACCAAATTGTATTATTAATTATAACTACACCGTTTGTATGATTTATCCTTATAACTTGAATCAACAAAGTCTATAACTATTACTAGTTATCACATTCATTGCCAATTCTTAACAATAATTGATCCTAGCCTATCAAACTCAATATATTTAGTGATAATCATCAATTACAACCAACAATCATCAATAATGACCAATCAATAAAGAACTCAATCATAAATCAATGGATCATCACGCTAGGTTATCATTAAGAATCAACAATTAAACATGGATCTTCGAATAAACATATGAACATTCATGAAATTCAATATAAACTAGCAATTCAATAATCAAATCATCATCCGAGTATTATCATCTAAGCAATTGTATTAAAAACTTAGCCACTCATATTATCACAGAAAATCAGAATTGAGTTCAACATCATAATCATAATCAAATGAAAATAAAAAGTGTATTCGAACCGAAATATCGAAATAATGAATGAGCGAATGAAACCCCTTCAATCTTCTTGCTCTTCCTCCTTCAAAAGCTCTTAGGGTTTGGAATGAGAGAAAATCGACTGGAGCAAAGTGTGGTGAGTTGGTGTAAAAAATGAGGGCAAAAATGAGTTTTTTAGGTTTTCTGTCGAAGCGATCCATACGCCATATGGAATTCCATACGCCGTATGGATTGCAAAGCCCATGGGTTTAACCCGCGTCTTCTGGCGGCCCAGCTCAACTGATCCATACGCCGTATGGATTTCCATACGCCGTATGGATTGAAAATCTCAAATCTTCAGCCAATCGACTTCCATTCTTCAAGCTCCACAATTTTTAGCATCTTTTCTTCGATATTCACTCGTTTTCAGCTTCTTTTCCGATTCAAGCTCCAGATAATTCCTAAATGCAAATATGAACGAAATGAGTATCGAATTCAAATAAAATGCATAAGAAATTAATCAAACTAAGGGGTAATTAGTACTATAAAATATCACATTTTGGCGTTCATCAGTAATACTAATTGGGTACCCAGCGGGTATTAGGTCAGGTATGGGTACGAATATTCTAAACGGGTATGGATACAGATACATTAAATGTCGCACCCCCACATTTCGGGTTGCGAAAGCGAATCGGATCGAGGCACGACTAATTACATATCAAGCACAAAGGTATAATGAACGACCACTATATGCGTCGTTTTGAACTTGTATTGATAAAAACAAAAGTTTACATCAAAATAATGTTTACGTTAGCTCCGTTTCTGAAATTGAGAGATTTACATAACATAATTACTTTATACAAAATATAATAATACAATTAAATCTCTGATTGTATGAATGCTGACTCGAGCTAATGATTCCTGCTTGGGCAGTCCAACCTACTGCTGTGTACCTGTGATACATGCTAAAATGAGTCAGAGAAACGCTGGTGAGCTCACAGGTTTGTATGTCAACACATATTTGTATGAACCGCAAGATTTAATTGAATTTAAAATGCAATTAAGCAAAATAAAAGTTATACAGCCATGAGCACATAGTCTGAGCTTAACTTGAGTGTCAGGTCCAATTAAGGAAACCCAACTGAGGTGCCTCCTGCGAGTGCCTAATCTACACTCGTCTTCCCAAATGCTAATACGTCCGTTTGACTAGTTAGTGCGTAATAACCCGGACGAGGATTGTCAATCCTATATGATATCATATACTAACATTCACGCTACAGATGTATTACCAGACTATGCTATGGAGGGCTTTAGTGATTAGTTGAAAACAACTCATGTAGTATTTGCTTGATTTGTACTTGCGTTCAACATGTAAATAAAACGAGCAATGTAATCACACCCCTGAGTAAAACAGTAAAATAGGGGCCATGAGACTCACCTGATCCTTGAGTGTTTATCGAAATAAACTTGAATTGATTAGCTGTGAATTGATGTCCGAAGACTTGTAACCTGAGGGCGTCCAATACGCGCGAAGGTTATTTATTGAATAGGTATCTTAAAAGACTACTTTTGTAGTTGTTCGTTCAACTATAATGTCCAAATTACCATGATTTGGTTGATTGACTTGTCCAAATTACTAGGATTTGGTTGATTGTCTTGTGTATTTGAAAACGTGTACGGCCCGTTGGTGACGGTTTGTAATAATAATTTCAAAGTATTATTATTATGAAGTCGAAGTGTTATACGAGTTTGACACTTGGTGAAATATATTTACAAACTCTAAGTGACGGGGGTCCGGGGGCAGCGCCCCTGGGTAACGGGGTTCCAGGGGTGGCAACCCCTGGCGGGGTCCAAGGGGCTAGCCCCTGGTTGGGGTCGAGATGCCAAGTCAGCTCGAAATTTTTTTATTTCTACTATATTGCTTTAGTGAAAAACGCATCCAGGATTTGAATTTGGGTAAAATCAAGTGATAAATTTCAGTCCTCGACACTTAGTAAAATATGAGTTTTCTAGGTTCTGTCATCTGCGACATTGTATGCGACATTAGGCGTTGTGTCGCAGGTCATGACTGCGACATTGGTCATGGCGTTGCTATGTGCGACATCCGCAATCTAACGCGACGTTGGGGGTTGCGTCGCTATATGCGACATTGTTGGTTCTTGCGACATAACGGTCTGTGTCGCTATGTGCGACGTCAGCCATTTAAGGCGACATTGAAACTGATGTCGCACCATGCGACATCGTGAGGTGTGTTGCGACGTTGTGGCTAATGTCGCAGTTTGTCTGGGACAAATGCGACATTACGGTCTGATCGGATTCTGGTGGTCGGAAACGGGGCCGGACGACTTTCGTTTGGCCCGAGACTTTTACCCAACCCTTATTAGGATATTATAAGCTTATACAAACAATATACAAACGAAAATACACCAAATCGAAAGGTTTCGAGATTTTGTCGGAAACTTACGCGGTGGCGAATCAAAATTCCGAAAAGATGAAGTTGTAGATCGTGACGAGGTGGTTCTTTTTCTCCAAATGAACTTGACAATTTGATGGCGTTTGATGATGCTTTTTAATGGATTTAAGTGATGGTGGAGGTGGTGGTTTTTAAAAGGATTTGAAAGAGAGATAGAGAGAGTGTGTAAATTGTGAGATGGGGAAAATGAGGATGGGGAGGGGATCCTCCCCTTTTTGGCCGGCCCTGGTGGGGTCCACGGTGTGTGGACTTCACCAATTTTCGCTTCCTGAGTTCGTTCTCCGTGTGGTGTTCGTTTTCCCGATCGTTTTTACGTTAAATAATTATACATTTTTAAATACTAATAATTATTCAATATTTTTGTTGAAGCATTTTACTAATTACTCAATGTTTGAGTTATAAAATATAACTAAAATCTTGTTTTGATTGTTTGCGCGTTTATTGTTTTAAATCGCGTAGGTTCTGTTTGTACGATACGAAATGGGTACGAAGTATTATCAAACAATATTTTTGGATATAATAGTGTCATTAAATAATATTATATTATTTAATAAAATTGTTCACCAACGTCCGTATTTATTGAACCGAAATACATTCGATTTGAAACTTGTACGATTTAATCAAATCGCATACTTGTATATATATTCAACAATATATATTACTTGATACACAAATTAGCCTAACACCGAACTAATTACATGTATTAAAACTTGATTAGGCACTAATTACTAGTCCTAATTTGACAGGTCACATTAAAACCCGGCGGAACCCGACACATTGGCATCCATAATCTAAGCATTGTAAATTAGAAATGATAAAAGAATTAAAAAAAGACAGTGGTATGGGTCAGATACACTAAAATCCGCCGGAACCCGACCCGTTGACATCCATAATTCAACAATTGCAAATTAGAAATTCATAAAAGAATTCAAAAAAGGTATTCGTATAAGAATTTAAATCACTGGGCGATGAAATGAAGTCATAATTTTTTTGAAATTGAAAATAACTTATTGGGGTTTTTTTCAGAAAAAATAAAATAAAGAATATTGTAAGAAGAGTTTGAATTATGGAAGAAATAATTAAGTATTTATTAAATTAAAATTTCCATAAAATATTTGGAGGATTATATACAATTAAAGAAAAAATAGAGGATTAATATTGTATATATTGAAGGGTCTATATTGTAAATATAGAATGGTATATTAGTCTTTTAGTCATATGAAAATGGGATTAATGATGTCATTAAATAAATAAATGGTTAGATCTTAATTGTTGATCTCCATCTAATGGCTATAACTTTTTCAAGATCTTTCTTTTAATATATAAAATAAAAAAGATAGATAGATAGATGTAAATATATTTCATATTCCATTAATTAAATGGTAATGAATGAAAATAAGACGTAAGTGAATGTATGAGACCTTTTGAGCATAGAATGTCTAAAGTGAAGGATAAAATGGTTACTTAGTAGTTATCATGTTAGATGGAAAGATATAAACACTACATATAAATTCCGATAATCATGTGAAGTGTTTTTTTTCACCCGTCGTTATTTTATTCATTCCAACATTACAAATAAACTATTTTGGCATAATTGTAATCATATAAGGTGTCATAAACTAAATCCGAATCATTAGCATAATGTGTTTGAAATTAACTGTGTTTATTCATTCCAAAAACTACCATATCAGTGAGAAACCAGCTTCAATTGAAGTAATTGAAATTCTTGATTCACAAGAAAAAATTGTACGATAATTTCGTCGATTTTTTCAAGAATATCGTTTACCTAAATATTCTTCAGTATAAAAGTAACTAACATTTTCAATACCTGATAGAGATTTGCAAATCTCCATTGGTGTGTCTTTTCTATACTTTTTTCATGTATCATATGAATATGAATATTATATGTGCTCATATGTTGATGTAGGATGATGCTGATTATGCCTAATTCAAGGAGTATATTTATCAACAAGATGATCAATTTAATGACATAGATGAGACATATGAAGATCGTGATTTAAAAACCTTAAAAACAAATTAATATTAGATTTTTTTATCCTAACTATAGACATATTACTTACAAGTTCATTTATAGGTATATGCGAATGATAGGTTGGTTCTGACAGAAATACTGAAGAAGGAAACTGAATAAAAGAAGGCTCCTCCAGAGACCTTTGAAAACCGTCTAATACACGAAGATGAAGATGAAGATGAAGAAGGGCATGAAGGCGATTACTTTCTTATGAATTTGACTTTTTTTAATTATTTTTCTAATCTTTTAATAACAATGATTCATGATGTTATGAATCTTTAGTATAATAAACTTGATCTATGTTTTTAAGTTATAACTTCATTTTATTGTCTTTATCTATCTCTTGAAAAGTTTTTATTCAATTATGGTTTAAGTCTTCTACTATAGTACTACTGAATGCTCTAGTATATGAATAATTTAGCATTTCCGTTTTGATTACCTATTCAACTTATCTACCAAAATAAAATATAGTATATGAATTATCAAAATTATACAAATTTATTATCCGTATGATGCCTGGAATTTTGTGAGTTTTGATCCGGTAAAAATTTATTTTTGCCGCTCATATATAAATGTCTGATTCCGTCCCGAGTACACAGGAAGAAAACAACTAACGTTTGTCGGTGATGATTCCGTAGGTCCCTTCACTGGTAGATACAATACAATTACTGACCCACCCAAATTAAATTAAAATTAAATATATAAAAAAGGCCTTTTTTATTTGAATGGATAATAACAAGATCCAACTCATCGCACACATTAACGGCTACCCAACTGTTCCCTGCCTACTCTCTCACTCCCCAATTATATCCACTTTTCTCCTTCATTCATTTCATATATACGATATCTTCTTTAACAAACACAATTATTTTGTGGTATGTGGATTTCGCCCATTACTTTTGTGGTTCTTAGTTTGTTTAAGAAGGAGGTGAGTTCCAATATTTTTGTTGGTCTTCTTCAAGACCTTCAATTTGTTTATATTTCTTTATAGATTTGTCAATCACTTTGATTTGGAGCAATATTGTCCTTGACGATATCATCAATTTCTTCAAGCTCTTATTCCATGTGTGGATCTTTAAGAATTTATGTACATTCACTAGATTTGGAAGGATGGTCAATAGTTTGTGTTTCAATTTCAATCAATTAGTCAAGCAGTTTATTTTAGGAGTAGAACTCTTTAGGTAGGTGTAATTTTAGTTTCAATGTATCAATGGACTGCCTTTTTGCCCTTCCTTCAATTGTAATTTCAATAAATTTTCTTGATCTAAATCAATACAATTCTATTTTCACCAAAAAAAAAACAAAAAACAAACACAATTATTAAATGAATAATAATATTAAATGTTATAAATAAGGTTCAGATTAGAGGGTCAGGTGATAAATAAGGTTCAGACAAGAGAGTCACCTCCAAATTTGAATAAAAGGAGGGGAAGACCATTTTAATTCTTTGATTTATGTGATTAACGGTTTAAATTCTAATACAATGTTGTTAAGATGTAGCAAATCTGAACTGATAATCACATAAATCAACGGCTAAAATCGTCTGCCTCTCATTTCTATCAAAATACAACTTTCTCTCAAAACGTTACCCTATAAATAAATACACTTAAAAATGTGTCCAATTTTTAAATATATATGATAAGGGTATTGTGGATATGTAATTTGTCCGGCGTTGATGCTCCTTGCGAATCCTTATATGATAAAGGGATTTCATTTTTTGACTCTTATTTTCTTTTTTTGATAATCAATTTATAATTTACACCAATCAAATATTGAGTATAGTTTTCGATCCGAAGCATATCAATTACTTAGCTTTATTAGTTACAAAACTTCAATGTAACATATTACTAATAAAAGCTTGCACTCTAGGAGTTCTTTAAAAAACTAATAGTACGCTCTTGGACTATCTTAAAGAATGGGAGGTGCTCCTCACACACCTCTTTTCAGTCCGTATACACTATTTATTGTGAACTTTCTATTTTGTCCTTAGTTAAACCCCGTAAAGAAAAATATATTTATAATTCAAAATCCACCCACCAAACTGCCTCCGCACTCCAACCTATCTCGTTTGATCATTTCAAGGTCTCAAAGAAATTGGACCCACCTTACATTTCACCCTAGATTCGCGAATGTTCATGAACAACATGAAAGTAGTGTTCAAATTCCATCAATGTTTCAATGTTAAAGGTGTCAACGAGAGGATGATAATACTATAAATAGAAGGGCTATTGAATTAACATTATTGACATAATATAATCGTTATAAGGTTGTGGGTTTAAGTCTTGAAATTGAGAGTATTATAAATATTCATCGATGAATGTACATAGGTGCACCAGTGTTTGCCTTATTAGATGGAAAACAAGGGAAAATGAACATTAATTAGTTTCCTCTATTTAATTTAATTAAATACTAAAATCTTTAATTTACGTTAAGAACTAACTTTTCGTATGTATATTAAGATGCATGAATGTGTCTCATCTTTAGATATCAAGATTGATTTACAGTTGTATAAAGCAAATCATAAGTTCATAACCCTTCTTTTTCTTATCCATCCAATATGGAAGATATTATTATTCAAGAAACTTAAATATAAAACTGTAACAATCATTATAGCTTATGTAACCGATATTTATTTATTACAGTATGATACTTATGAGCAAAATAAATAACATCCTGATTTTCAAATCATTCTCCAAGTATTTTTTTAAGCTATTTAACTCAAATATAAAATAATTTTCCTCAAATTGTTTTCCTATAAATAAATACGGAGTAATTCTCATACACCGACATGCATAGTTGTTAACTCGTTACTCGATTCGTGATTCGGAGTATTGATTTTTAACTCGTGACTCGTGACTCGACTCGACTCGTAAGAGTCATAATTTTACAATAAATACATATATTTATATCTATATGTATACTATTGTTTAGATTTCTATCCTTAATTGAAGTAAAACATGATGAAAATCATTAAATAACATAAATGTTTAATTTATAATGGATTATTAGTAATTTCCTATCATATTTTGTCATTTTATATTTTGTGTGTCCGGTTTCCGACTCGTAAGAGTCGCCCAAGACTGGTAAGAGTCGCACATAACTCGGAAGAGTCAATAAATGACTCGTAAGAGTCAAAGCCATTTACGAGTCAGGGTCCGAGTCGCCTCTTTTTTTGAATTTCTGAACCGACTCGTAAGAGTCGACTCGTGAATCGTAAGAATTTAACAACTATACCGACATGACCAATGCCAAGTTGCCACATCAGACAGATACACACAGTATGCCGACTCATCATGACCCCATATAATCCATCCAGATAACATGTGAAACAGTAACAAATTCAACGGATAACCTCGAATCAAATTTGCTTCACCATTCCACCTCACCCATCGTTTCTTCGCTTCCCATATCTCACTTCTTTATTATTAGGAAAATGATATAAATAGCCGATTTTGGTTAAACATATCATTTTCATCTTAAATTTAAATATATAGTTCAATGTATAAATATTATTATCAAATTTAATTAAGAAAAGTCGAATGTTCATACTTTTTAATTATTATTAGGGTTTTGTTAACGGAATCTCTTAAAGCTTTCGTTAAGACTTATAGACATGCATAAAGGATTTGTACCTTTATCGGAATCCAGGGGTCAAAATAAAGTCAAAGGTAAACATAAAGTTGGTTATGGTTATAACACAAGTTTAATGCATGTTCGAAAGTCTTAACGAAAGCCCTAATGGCTTACGTTAGCAAAACCCTTATTATTATTATTATTATTATTATTATTATTATTATTATTATTATTATTATTATTTTATTATTATTTTTTTTTTTTTGGAAAAAAACATTATAAATATTCATTTACATTTTTAGAAAAATCTTTATATCCATAATTTACATTTACATCTATATATATCCCTTATCCAATTCATCTCACCATAACACAAAATCCATCAAATAGTTCTTCCAATTCATTCATTAACAAATGGCATATTCATCATCATCACAATTCTTCTTCACTTCCCCCAAATTCACAACCAATCACCAATCAACAACCTCCGCAATTAACTTCTCCAAATCACATGCTTCTAAAATTTCCGCCAATTTCGCAACAGCTGAACGTACAACATCCACTACACGAATTACAACCACTCATTCGTCACTCTACGATGTGCTCGGAATCCAAATTGGTGCTGATTCGGTGGAGATCAAAGCGGCGTACCGGAAGTTAGCGAGAGTTTTGCATCCGGATGTCGGAAGTCATGATTCGTCAGCTGATGAGTTTATTAAAGTGCATTCTGCTTACGCTACGTTATCTGATCCAGGAAAACGAGCCGATTATGATCGAAGTTTGTTCGGAAGACACGTGGCTGTTCGGAGTTCATCTCCGGCTGGATATACCGGTCGCCGATGGGAAACTGATCAGTGCTGGTAGTTTTAGTGTGGTATAAAGTAAACTATGTACATGTAACATCATCTATGTATATTTTAGATTAGTTTGAGTTAGTATTAATATTAGTATTGGTATTAGTATTTAGTATGTTAACAAAAATAACATTTTCGGGTTTTGATTTCACTAGAGTAAGTATAATTAAACTTGGTGTTAATATTATATTTACAGGTAATGATATTTTCACCACCAAGTTTGATATATTCACCAAAACTAAGCATTACATATGTAATGTACTTTTTTAATTTGACGGATTTATCAAGATCTACTGTCGACATATATATCACTGTCCTATATTTATGGATGTATGTATATGTATATTTTCATAGTGGTATTATTTGGTTGGTAACTAAATTAACTAACAAGGTAACATGCATTATATATTGGTGATAAAACTAATGACATGACAACAAACTAGTTGACAAAATAAGGCTTTATCTATCCATATCATTAAAAAGTACTCGCCATACCATTTATCCATTAAAAAAAAGGAAAAAGTACAGAATGAAAAAAAGAAGTGATGGAAAAAAGTACACTAATAATTATGTTTAAAATAAAAAAAAATAAAAGAAAATGGTATGGTTAGTAGGACCCCAAAATAAATGATGATAATTTGTACCACTATATCATTAAAAAATTCTTCTATACATTTTGATGTTGTATATATAAATACCACTAATTGTGGTATACAATGTTGTATTATACAATAGTATTAGTTGTATATGAAGAACTTTTTGTAATATACGAATCATTCTTCTAAAACTATAGTTAGTTGTGTATGAATAATTTTTTGTGATATACGAATCACTCTTTAGTGATTTTTGAATTTGAATTTTAATTAAAAAATTCAATATGGATGGATAAATATACCATAATATATATATATATATATATATATATATATATATATATATATATATATATATATATATATATATATATATATATATATATACCGTGGTATTTGTATACTCCCTATGTCCCATTTCAAATGTCCACATTTCTATTTTTGTTTGTCTAAAATTAAGTTTCCACTTTCATTTGAGTAATGCTAAATATGCCTACTTACGTAGACCTAAAAACGGACCTAACTTTCTAATTGGTTGTTTTTTTTCTCTCTCTTAATTTCATCCAATCAATTTTTCAAACCCACCAATCACATCTTTAGATCTAAAATTAGTCATATAGATTTAGGTCTACCAATCATTTTCCCTTTCATTTTCAACCACACAAAAAACATCTACAAAATAAAAGCTAAAATCTTATTGGTTAATCTATTGTACTTTTCTAAAACTGTATCATACACATACTAGACATTTATAATGGACGGAAGGAGTATTAAGTTTTAATTGTTGTACATGGTGGTGTATCCGTCAAATATATATATATATATATATATATTTGGTAAAAGGGAGTTACCCTAGTAAATTTTATATAATGATATAACGTTATAAGTACAGAGATGTGGAAAAACCACATAAAGCTTAGACTAACAGAAAGTGAGACTAAGCACATATACTTGACAGGCCAAGTATATGACAACCACTTTAACAACCAGAAAACCAATCAAAACTAAAAAACAAACAAATCACCAAGCAATGATCCACTGCAACCGCATTACAACTGAAGAGAAAATCAGCCCTTGTTGATAAGGGATCTCAGAAGCTTCCAAGTCTCCAACACCCTATTAACCCATCCAGAAGGCTTGAACCTGAAGGAATAAAACTTGTATCTAATCACTTCTAAAATAGAAGACACCATTAGATTTTTCGAGCGCCTTTTCCTTTGAAATAGTCGCATATTACGCTCATTTCAAATGAAATAGGTTGTAGCACCAAGAAGCAGCTTGAAGATGATGATTCTAATAGATTTCCAAGAGGAACATGGTTTGATCCAATCAACACAGTCCACTAAACACGTAGATTGTAAATTGTATCCAGCAAAATGCAAAACCTCCAACCAAACCTGAGAAGAAAAATGACATTTAAAAAATAAATGGGAATGAGAATCCGGTTGGGTGTAGCAAAGCGAGCACCGAAGCAGGTTTAAGTTGGTAGAAGAACCAACATCCCATTGCTTCAAATGATCCTGAGTCTTCAATTTTCCACCTAAAACCAACCATAGGTGAATAGCATGACGAGGAATACATAAAGAAAACCACACGACCGAATTCCAATCAACCAAGTCAGCCCTTGGCCGAATGGCCTCCCAAACATGGCTGATTTTAAAGTCAACCAAATCACCTTCTAAAGATCTCCAAAGCAGCTTATCCGAATCATTAACCAGAACCGGATTATGGAGCTGATTTAAAATTGGGTATCTAATAATCCAAGATGAAGGCCAATTCCAAGAATTTCCAACAACCACATCAGCAATTGAATTCGTGATCTGAAAATCTCTAGTAATAGAATAACGAGAAATAAAACGAGCTAGAGGACAAATAGAGTGCCAAGTATCAAACCATACCGAAATAGATGTGCCATTACCGATACGGAGCAAAAAATGCTTGCGAATAATATCACGTAATTGCATAATCTTCCTCCAGCACCAACTTAAATCACCTTTAACCGTGACATCCCAAAAGTTTCGACCCTTAAGTTTGTGATAATAAATCCACCGCACCCACATAGATTCCTTATGAGCTAACAGATTCCATATGTGCTTAGCCATAAGAGCCTTGTTCCAAATTTCTAGTCTTTTAATCCCAAGACCACCTTCAGTTTTAGGAAGACAAACAACCTTCTACGAAACCTTAGCTTTACCACGCTTCAAATTCCCCTGACACCAAAGGAAGCCTCTAATCAAACCTTCAATTTCTTTAATAATGTAAACATGAAGAATAAACAAAGCTGCCCAATAACCCTGCAATGAAGATAACACCGAAGAAACAAGTTGCAACCTTCCTGCCAACGACAACCACTTGTTTTTCCAATTACCAATTCTATTATGAACTTTTTCAACTAAAGGTCTACAATCTCGGGAAAGTAAACTTGTTGAAATTAATGGAACTCCTAAATACCGAACAGGGAGCTGACCTTCTGAAAATGGCATAATAGAAAGAATATCATTTCGAACAGAAATAGGCACATTACATAAGAAGGCAGTATAACACCCCTCACTTATAGTTATCTAAATACAATATATCGGAAGCGCCTGTCCAAATTAAAACTTTAATCAATCAAAACATAAAGGTTCAACTAATTTAAAACACAATTTATCAATCTGGGTGTTATATGAAAACACGAACAACACTGATTTATAAACATCAGATATCAGAGTAACGCAACAAAGTCAAACATTCTTCAGTCCATTCCTTGCCCAGCCCAAAATCATCTCAAGACCTGCGAGGAGTAAATAGTGGGATTAGCACAAAGCTAAGTGAGTCAACCTGTCACTATCAGCACAATTCAGCATAACAATACTGATTATCACAAAGATCACATAGACACTGACACAACATCACCAAGAGGATCGGTGGTCGTTGTGACACCGCTCAGACCCGGGAGGTGCACCAAGTGACATTTACAACCAACTGCAGGCCAATACAGTGGCATTACCGATAACTGTTTGCTACCTTTAGTCAATATGTGTTATATTCTCAACACATGATCACAAATCTCACATTGACTAACCTGTAGCAACCCAGTCCAACTAATCAGTCAAGTTGACCTCCGAATCACAGAATGCTCAAAGGCAACACATCACTTATAACACGTGTATTTCACAATTCAACAGTTCAACAATCACAATCACAATCACTATATCACTATGTTCACCTGTTGTAACCAATTATGTTACAACTAAATCACACTGAGAGTACGATTCCACTCACCAATACCTCAGCTGCACGCTCAGAGATCTAATATTACCGAGCCTTCTCTGGTTTATCTGAAATCACCACAAATATCACAAGTCAGTAATTTGTCAATCAACAATGAACTTATGTTATAATAAGTAACACATGTTATAATTATATAACATATCACAGTATATCATATCAATCATGATAAACGGTTATCAAATAATAACTAACACTTATGTCATTCCAATTATATTACAACTTATCTTAATTGTAACATCAAATAATAATACTATCCAGTCACAATATTTATTATGTCACTTCACTCACTAGTCGCTGCTTAAACACGAAAGATCGTTTGAAATAAGTTTGTAACGAAATTAACATTTCTGTGTTGGGGTCATTTAGCCGCCGGCTAAACCATCTGACCGCCGGCTAAAGCGAATTTGTGACCGCCGACCCAAAGCGAACTCCTGACCGCCGGCTAAATAACTTGACCGCTGGCCATAGGCCACAGTCCCAAACCCTGTTCTTCTGTTCTTCGTTTCCAGCTTATTAATTCGACTAAACACACACCGAATCACCTATCTCAACTATCTAATCGGTTATACATAACGAATAACGATTTCTAACAACTACTAACATCACATATCATCATTTTAATTCATCAATTTCATCATAATGATCATAAACCCTAATGATATAATCAAGTTCTTAATAAACTATATAAACACTTACCAATTGATTATGAACAGGATGATGATGGTGATAATATTCAGTTTATAATCACAACTCAGATCTCCTTTCTTTCTAATTTTGATTTGGAATGATTTTGATATATTTGTGAATATTAAAAATGAAAGCAGGAGAATCAAATAAAAAGGGAGGAGGTCGGCTCCTAAACCGACCTTCCATTATACGGGTATAATTTAATACCCCTTCTCAACCTATTGTCTGGAACCCGAAAACCATTTGCGAGTCCAAACTTTTATTTTACCGTCAACTTTATTAATTTAAATCACTTAATATTTTACTAATCACAATAACTCCTGAAACTTATTTCCTATTTATTCGCGATTAATTCAAACACTATTATTTCCAAACACGTTAATATTATTTTAAAATCACCAAATAATATAAAACAACTAGGTCCGATTTACGGATGTTACAGGCAGTACTCTTAGGAATACTCGGGGCTAGACCAGACACCTCGGTAAATTCATTAAGAGCCTGAGAAACAATCTGGACAGAATTAACATTGCCTCTACAAAACATAAATAAATCATCAGCAAAGCATATATTCACAATCCGTTGCTTAGCACAATGGATATGAAAATCAAAGTCCTCCGAATCATTAACCCGTTTTCTGATTAACAAAGTAAGAATCTCCATAACCATAGTAAACAAATATGGGGACAAAGGGTCTCCTTGACGAAGACCCCTTCCCCCTTTGAAGAACCCGTGAGAATGACCATGAAGTCATATAGAAAATGATACCGACGTAACACATGCCATAATCAACTTAATCATATGAGAAAGAAATCCAAAACCATGTAATATGTGTCGTAGGAAACTCCAATTCACAGTATCATACGCCTTTTGGATATCTACCTTGAAAGCACAACGTGGAGTTCCGCTGTCAAGGTGATACCTCCTCATTAATTCCTGAGTCAGCTGAATATTATCCGAAATAGATCTTCCAGGAATAAAAGCCGATTGATTCTCACTAATGATATCGCCCAAAGACTCTTTAATCCGATTAGTAAGAATCTTACTAATACATTTATAAAGCACATTACATAACGATATTGGGCGGAAATCATTAATTCTAGCTGGAGTAGTTACTTTTGGGATTAAAACAATAGAGGTATGATTCAATTCCTTAAGCAAACAACCATTTACAAAGAAATCCCGAACAGCCAAATAGACATCATTGCCCACTATCTCCCAAGCCTTCTTATAAAATGCAGCAGAGTATCCATCATAGAAAACATAGCCGCTTTAACCTCCTCCTTTGTAACTTCACAAATCATTCCATTAGCTTTCGCAATGGGAATCTTCTTAACAAACAGCCCATCATCAATTAAGGGCTGAACAGCCCCTGGGTGTCCCAAAAAATTCTGGTAATGCTCCACAAAAACAAGAGGAACCTGATCTCCTTCACAAAGTACATTCTGAGAATCAAGAACAACATTAATTCTATTTCTGCTAACCTTTTCTTTGACCACATTATGAAAATACTTTGTATTACTATCCCCTTCACGGAGCCAATCAATCTTCGATTTTTGCTTTAAATAGCGTTCCTCATCAAGAACAGCTTGATTAAACGCCATTAAGTAATGGCAAGCTTCCTCTCTAAGAACAGCCGAATCAGGATTAGTATCAAGCTTCTTTTGAACCCTATCTAATTCCACACGGAGTTTCATAACTTTATCATGAAGATTTCCTTGATCCCTCGTTAGCTTACGTAACGGTTTCTTCAATAATTTCAGTTTACTAGTAATCCGGAACATGTTATGACCAGCCACCGGATTCTTCCAAACATCAACAATAATCTTTAAAAAATCAGCCTTATGAGCTAAGAAATTAAAGAATTTGAAAGGTTTAGGAGACCTTCTAATAGATGTAGGCAATTTCAACACCGCAGGAGTATGATCCGAAATGCGATATGGTTGGAATAATGCAACTAAACCCGGCCACATATTAGACATCTCCACATTCCCCATGACTCTATCAATCTTCCTCAGAATTCCATCATTACTTTTAGGTTTTTGATTCCAAGTAAAATGAAAACCAAAGCTATTAATATCCATAATAGCAATATCCTCCACACATTCCTTAAACTCCCGCATCGCAATGGAATGACCAGAAGGGCCAGTAGAAGTATCCTCTAGATTAAGAGGAGCGTTAAAATCACCCATTAGAACCCACGGCCTACCATTAACAAAATGGCTATGCATACGTAAGTCTTGCCACAAATCCCTTCGATGAACATAAGCATTCCCTGCATAGATAAAGGAACAAAAGAAAACCTTTTTTTTCCGATCGAATACCAATTTGACAATGAATAACCTGATCAGATGCATGAAGCCACATCAAATCAACAATGCCAGGGTCCCATCCAATAATAATTCTAGTACCTCCAATTCACTGATTCACGTTAGAAATCCAGTCCCAATGAGAGAAGATCTTTGAGCATATGTTTTGTAATTTAGATGAATGAATATGGGATTCCAGAACTGCACAAACACTTAAATTATTCTCTCTAACAACCTGTTGAACCTCACTTTGTTTAGGGACTCGGTTCATGCCCTTAATATTCTATGAGGCTAAACTAACCATTAGAACCATTCAGACCGGGAGTGCTTGCCCCCTCAGAAGTAAATGGAACATTAGGATTTCCTACAAAAGTTGACGTTTCATTACCATCACCTTCAACGTCACTACAATCCTCTATATCATCAAGAACACTTTTACCACCAAGAACACTTTTACCTCTATCATACTGCCCACTTTTATTCAAATGAGCCGATTCCAAATCATCATCTAAAGAAACTGATTTTAAGATAGAAAACCGATTCTCAACAGAAACTTGCTTCAAATTAGTATTCAGATTATTTGATTTAGACGATTGTCCTGGATCTTTAGGTTTATAAATCATTTTTGGCTTTTGGTTATGTAAAATAAACCCATCTACAGACTTTCCTTGTTTCTCAACACGAGCAACCTTCTTTGGAGCAACAAAGCCATGATTATTCACTGTCTTAGCATCTTCTTTTACCACATTCTTTGGACATTCAGAATCTTTATGTCCAAATATTTTACATAGACTACATCTCGGAGGTCTCCACTCATATTCAACTCTAACCGTGTACAACGTTTTACCAGCACCCTCAAGTTTTGGAATAGAAACCACAACACTTTCTTTAAATTCAGTCCCTGAGTCAACTTCCACCATAGCACGAGCAAAATTAGGTCTACCCCATGATTCCATACACATGGTACTAGTATATGAATCCAACATTAAAGGAGTGCCCACCTTCGTGGCAATGCCACTTAATCCAACCTCATTAAACGCAAGAAGAGGAACATTATGCAATTTAATCCAAACCGGAACTTTAGACAGATCTTCCTTGGCCAAATTAGCATCCGAAGTCCATTTCCTGAGAATAATAGGTACCAGACGAATCATCCAAGGACCACCTTCAAGGACCTGATTCATACCATATTCAGAATTGAACTTGAAAAAAAAGAACCCATTAGCATGCATTATCACCCGTTCAATGCCAAATTTCTTTCGGACATTAAGAACATAGTTTTGAACAACCGGGAATGCCAATCTCTTACCAATAAAATACCCATACAAAGTATTTGCATACCTTTTACTCGCTTCCTTAACAGTTTGTAAAGGAATTTCAAAGTCAGCCGCAACATCACTAGGAGGATCCAAGTTAAGCGTGCAAAAGTTTACCTTGCATTTGCTAACATGATCCGCAACTTGAGCATATGATTTAAGCCCGACAGACTTCGGATTAGCAGTTGGAAGAGGAACATTAACAGTAGCAGCTTCAAGCCGATCCAACCCTCTAGTGCCAAATAGCAAGTTATCGTTACCTACTTTCCCATGATCAGCGTGAAACCCCTGATCTTTATTCTGCCCATTATTTATCTCATCTTCAGATACATCAGTTTCATAAGCCATATCAGAATTAACATCACCTTTAACGCGTGGCTCTTCAGGGATTTTACGGGATTGAATCCCAACCTGAGAACCCGAAGCATCATGATGACCAGCCATCATAACAGGACCACCATAACCAGCATCATATAACAGGCCAGCAGCAGTCGATTGTGTAGGTGGCTCAACGTTCACCGTAACATCTTGTTCTTTAGAATTAATGACATCAGAATCCTGAACGGGATCATTACCCTTTGTATTAATCACGTGAATCTCACTCAAAATAGAAGGATATCTGGTTTCCTTATTTTCCGAAACATAACTTGTTTTTATCGTCCACCTTAGGGTTTGAACTAACCCTAGCCGTATCATGATCAAGATGAACGCTATCCGGCTGACGTGAAGGATTAACATTAAGATTCCTTAATCGATCAAATCTAGCAGCAATTGAATCAATATTAATGCCCTTACTATCGATGTTAGTATTTCCAGATTTTAGGGTTTTCAACTCTTCATCCGAATGAACAATGTTTGCTTGATCAGAATCAGAATCAGATTGAGAAGCAGCACCCCCATGATCGCCATCACTTTTAGCCCCGTGCATTCTGGAACCAGGACTGAAACTTGTTAGAACATGTTGTTCTAACATTTTGTGTCAGTAGTTTGTATATACAAGCTAGTGTCAAGGGGGAGTTTGTTAGAACATGTTGTTCTAACATTTTGTGACAATAGCTTGTATATTGTATTGGCTTAGATTGAATTAGTTTTAATTACAAACAAAGTTTGTGTGTGTATGCGACAATGGCTATTATCGCATGACTTAAATACTCTCGCATGTATGTTAGTGCACAAGTGTGTATATATAAACACACTTAGTTCATTTTTCTAAATAGATTTTAGAGAAGTCTTTTAGGAGAAGCTTTTCTCATTGGGTAACTCTTTGATTGTAACATTTAGAGAGAGAGCATTGGAGAGATTGTAATCAAGCTGATATTACAACAGTTTTGTTCACATTTGTTCATTCATATTGATTACTCGTATCAATTACATTTTGCATTTAGATTCTGATTTTGTTCTCGTGTTCACGTTCTATACAAATACACGATTTCCGCTTGTGTGTTTGAGATTCGATCAGCTGTAGATCCTACGGAACTTCAATTGATCTACAGCTGATCGAATCTCAAACACACAAGCGGAAATCATGTATTTGTATAGAACGTGAACACGAGAACAAAATCAGAATCTAAATGCAAAATGTAATTGATACGAGTAATCAATATGAATGAACAAATGTGAACAAAACTGTTGTAATATCAGCTTGATTACAATCTCTCCAATGCTCTCTCTCTCTAAATGTTACAATCAAAGAGTTACCCAATGAGAAAAGCTTCTCCTAAAAGACTTCTCTAAAATCTATTTAGCAAAATGAACTAAGTGTGTTTATATATACACACTTGTGCACTAACATACATGCGAGAGTATTTAAGTCATGCGACAATAGCCATTGTCGCATACACACACAAACTTTGTTTGTAATTAAAACTAATTCAATCTAAGCCAATACAATATACAAGCTATTGTCACAAAATGTTAGAACAACATGTCCTAACAAACTTCCCCTTGACACTAGCTTGTATATACAAACTATTGACACAAAATGTTAGAACAACATGTTCTAACAAAACTGGACTTCTTCTTTTTCCTTTTTGATGCCGATTGCTTCATCTCATAAAACGGATCAGCCCATCAAAATTTTTTTATAACTAGAAGAAAATGTATTATAAGAAGATTATATATATGAGGTCACATCTTCAAACTTCGTTAGAAAGTGTTTTATAAATATGGATGATGATTTGTACACTACAAAAATTTATACGTACACCACTAACTATGCTTTATGGTGTTGTACTGGACAACACTGTAAAACACAGTTAGTGATGTATGGATAATTTTTGCCCGTGTACAAATCACTCCCCTATAAATATGAGATGAGATTCACCAGTTAGAAGATCTTTTATGGCAATAAATGTTTCTAATCAAACAAAACAGTAATTAAAGGATTGCTTCCCGGGCTCTAGGCTCCACAACGTTCACTCTTCCATCTTTAGCTGAGTTTAAATTTTAATTTTTAGTTTATTTGACCTTTAAAATTTGGGTTTTAATAAACAATGCCATTAGAGCACTGTTTAAGAATACTATAATTACAATCAAAACGTTTGATAAAGTCCAAGCATTCTCTATATATAATGAATCATAGTTCCACTTACTAAATATAACTTACATATTTGTTCTTATTATGACAACATTGTTATTTGTTTAACGTTTTGATTTATTTATAGTAGTTTTAAACATTGTCTTAACAACATCATTTATCACAACCCAATTTAAATTTTACGTCATAGTTAAAATGAAGGTAGTATTATAGAAATATATTAGTTTCCATTTTTAATTTTATCGAGGGGTAAAAAATGCATAATACTAATACCATTAATAATTACCGTTTTCTTTTTCAGATAAAAAAAAATAGAGTTAATTGCATGGTTGGTCCCTATTTTTTATACACAATTGCATCGCTAGTCCTTATATTTTACTTGTTGCACCAGAGGTCCAAAAATATGAAATTTGTTGCGTTGTTGGTCCCTGCTCCGACCACAATGACTTAATTACCCTTAATGTTCTATTTTTTGTCTTGATTTAAGTAAGGGTAATTTGGTCATTTTAGTCGGAAGAGGGACCAACCACGCAATGAATTTCATGTATTTGGACCTATGGTGCAACAAGTAAAATATAGGGATTATCGGTGCAATTGTGTGTAAAAAATAGAGACCAACCATGCAATTAACTCAAAAAAAATAAAAAAAACAATCCGATGGAAGACAACCTTTTGTTACATCCCCGGGTTGTTTCATAAGCAACGGCGCATTGAGGATTTAGTAAGACGTGTAACATTCAATTTTTGGAATTCTTAGTACAAATAAATTATGCTAACAAAAAATGCAAATGTTTATAATAAATTTAGGGCTAATAATTGGTGGTGTCAATAAGAAATAAAAAAAATATATATATTTTACAATTTCAACCCCTTAACTTTCTTAGATATACATAATCAGTCATCGAATTAAAGCTAACTGCACAATTAAATCAGTGCAGTTTAACGGTATGGAATATTTTCCCTAGAAATTTATATTTCATATAACGAATGACCGTCACACAAATACTACCATACATTCAATGTACCTCCGCCATTACATCAAAGTCAATACATCAAAGTCAATAACATTAGAAACAAAATAAAATACAGTTGCATATATAAAAATTAAAAAGTAGGCCGGACCAATTTATGCGTGGTCTGAAGCTGATAAATGCCAAAGGGACCACCTCGTATATGGTCTAACAAGTGGGTGTACGTTATTTTTGTGAGGAAAATATAACCTTTTTTATTTTATACTCCGTATTAATTTACAAATATAATGGAGTATTAAAGGTATTCATAATTGATTATTTGATTTATTCCATTGAGTTGTGACAACTTTATTAAGAAGATGGGAATTTAGTTTACATGAAAAAAAATGATGAATAACTGAGACACCATATATATATAAATGTAAACTTAAATCTTGCTCTAGTAATTGTCCTCATCCTCATGAGTTTGGATCCTCTCAAGTTTGGTTTTACACGGGTTAGGGAACTAAATTTTTTATTATTAGAGGTATGGATTGCGACTTCAATGTTATGTTTCGAACTGTTTCAATCTCTTCTATCAGGCATCAGTCCATATTTTGTGATTATGTGTTGATGAGTTTCAATCTCTGCAAGCGGTCTGTGTTTCAAGATGTGCTCATGTTCTTTGAATTTGGAGGTAGATTTTGATTTCGTGTTTTATCAAATTGTATTTCAATCTGTTATGGTCATAGCAGATTCAATCGCAATGTATAAACATAGGTTGGCATCTTAAAACCTCATCATTGTATCACTTGGATCACCATATAGTATTGCTATTTTTGTGAAAGATATAAGGGAAGTTAAATTGTCTACCTGTTGATGTTGCTTTTTCACTTATCAACATAAGTCAAATGAAAATAATTGTCTCTATTTTTAAAATTAGAACATTTTTTATTGAGTGCGTGATCTAATATTTTTTTATTATTTACATTTTTATATTAGAATGACAGTTTTACAATTTATCCCACATATATGTGCAATCTACATACTATATACTACCTATTTTGTCTCTTCAACCTATTGATTGATGAGCTGAGCTAATCACGTATCGCTAGACTATTCGTAATAAAATGATACATCATTACTTTTTAAATAAATCTTAAAGAAAAATCTATTAAGAAAAAAGTATAACCACTTGACAAATCCACTTGCATTGTGGAACAAAAAATTATTACACCTATAAAAATGTCGTACATTACTATCACAAATATATACAACTGTCTTTTTTTTAGAATTTGAACCCGTGACATCATAGTCAGAAAATCAACTTGATACGCACCACTAACAAATATTTTATTCACTCCAAAATTTTGCAATAAAATCTTTAAAACACTACATACAGCTAGTACAAGTGATGTTCCTAAAATGAGATTATCACTCAACATCAATGACAATGATTCGCATTAACAACAAAAAAGCAAATTTATGTTGAGTTTTCATCTTCAATAGATTAAAATTGGACACGTTATTTGGATAAGAAGAGTTTATGTGTTGATAAAATGTCAAGTGTGACAACTTGCCCCACTATATTGACACTGATAATTGGTATTATATGTGGATGAGAATATAAGGTAGCTTTTAGAGGATAATTCACATGGATTATCTTTCCTATTTTTTATATATATATTTAGAAAATAACTACGGTAATAAGTACTCATGAGCAATGGTGTCCCATGTTTATTTACTAGACTTTAAACTTGTGTATACATACGGATCTATTGATTTTCAATATGAAATTTCGTATTTAGTATCTTGTTTCTAATAATAAAGTGTGTAAATTAATATAATATTACGCATTTAGTTGGATTCATAATAATCTATATCTATACTATTATATAAAGCATTTGAGTATTTTTTTTGTAAGATATAAATGACTACTTTACCCCCTGAATTACGAATAGTTTTTTTTAAAATCCATAGAAATTACTAACATACCTCTACAATTCTTAAATTCTCATTAATACTATATTTATTAAACCACTAACTATGTAACATATGACTTAAATATATATTAAATAAAACTTATCAATATCTATACTAATAATGTATTTGTAATATTTTTTTTAAGAGGGAATTTACCAATCTACCCCTAACATTACTATTAATATTTGAAGAACCTACTTGAAATTACAAAATACCCATTATAACATTACTAATAAAAATATGACATAACTTTTAAACCGTAAAAAGATACGAGACGTGCCAATTATGTACGGAAAGGTCAGAACTAGACAAACGTGTTGACAAACTGCCGAAGGCGGTTTGTCCACTTTTTAGAGACAAATTTCACCTTTAAAGCCTTCTATTTCAATTTTCCCTCAATTTTGTACGTTTTTAAGCTTTTAAAAAATAATAAACGAACCCTTAACTTTATTCTTTTGAGCAACTATAAATTTCTCACATTTATTTACAAGTTTAATTTTATTTTTATGTAATCAATTCACATATTCTAGAATTTTAGTTTTTCGATCAAAAAAGCTAAAGCTCGGAAAAAATTCAAAAGTTGGTGTGTAGCTTCCGGAATCTATATTTCACATTGACAAATTTACGTGATACTCTTTAGATAGATAGCAAGATTTACTAAAAAGATATTAGTGGAGCCTAATAAAAAGTTCAAGCTACCTATATGTTACATTTCATATTGTGTGAGCCGGAAAATTTTACATAATGCGTAACGTATATTAATATGTGATCGTAAATTGTTTCCATTTTGTTCCCAACACATATTTAGTTTGTTTCCCATCAACTTTATTGTAACTTTATTTTTTAATCCTAATGTTTTGTCGGTTTTTTTATGCATAATGTCCCGCCGCAAAGCGCGGGTATCCTACTATATGACTTTATGTAAATGGATTTATATAAGTAGAAATTAAAAAATTAAAAGTTGTTGAAACCAAGTTAGTGATAAAAAATAAATTATTTTAAGTCTATATTAACCTTTTTAAGTGATTTTATTCATACTCGGTGAATTGAAAATAGAAACATTACAGATCGATTTTGATAATGTTTTAATTAATGAATAAAATTTCTTTTTATATGTAAGTGAGTAGTTAATTAAAAAAGTCTTTTTTTAATAAGTAAGAGATCTTAATTTAAAATTTACTAAAATTAAAGGACTTAATTGATAAATTAAAACTTAATTAGAATGATAACATCATAAAGATATTTCTTATATATAATTTAATTAATTTAAAATTATTAACTTTTAATAATAAACACACTTGATGTCCATTAATTTAGTTATTAGTAATAAATATTATTGAAGAAGAGTCAGGCTACTTAGATTCTAATCCAAGTAAAATGATAGAATAATTTGTACATAATGAGTTCACTTGATACATAATAGATCTTTGCAATGTATAGTCACAGCATATGCTGCAAGTCTCGGAAATCATCATGAGTATAATGTGATTAGATCGCATAAATCTGAGTAAATGTAGTTATCAGATAATCCAAACAGGAAAAACCTCCTAAAGTTACCTATGTAGTCGACTAGTCGTAGCATATGGTGCAGTAATGTTATGAAATTGGCATTTTGGGCGTGCGGCGATGCTTTGCTACGAACTCCCCTCAATTTTGCAGGTAGTATTGCTGCGAATGAATATAATTACCTGCAAATAATGGGCTTTTTTTGATAATAATAAAACAAATTAGAGGATCATCTCCTCTAAGCGTTTGCCTATAAATGCCACTGAAAGTTACAGAATACAGAGTCGAAATAAATGAATATATCCTTAATTTGTTATAAAAATATATGAAGGATGCAAATAATTTTGATACAAACGAAATGGTTCTATGAGATGAAGAAAAAAGTGTTTATCTTAAGAATTCATTTTGAAAAGGCTTTGTTAATTGGGAGTTCATTCTACTCATAATGTGGCGAATGGGTTTTAATGACTAGAAGGTTACCCGCGTAATGCAATGGTGACAAAAGCTTTTCTTACGGTAGGAACTGCATATCGTACTTAATTGAAATTTAATGCAATATTGGTAAATCAATTTGTACTGTATCTATATATTGTATTTCAAATGAATCTAATTAGTGATGACAATTCTCGACATAACATAATATCCGACACGATGCTGAGATGAAAATAAATGGTGAAGGGTTGTATTTTCGAGTCTTAACCCACCGATTGGTTTATTTAATTAATTGGATCAGCACAATACAGGTCATATACATGTTGGTTACTTTTGAACCGTTAACCAGGATTTATCAAATCATTTCGCGTTTAGGTTTATGAAGCTTTGACCCACAAATCCTAATCTGCAATCCTAACTCGACACGAATCGCAACCCCTGATTATAATTTGAAGGTTTAATCAAGTTAAATTACATATATCTAATATAGCTATAAAATTGCATTATTTGCATTGACGTTGTATAAATTAAAATAGTAATATCTAATTTCTCAAAATCAAATAGTCAAATTCTTTATATAGTAGTGATAAATTGAGTCTTATAATTACTTAAAAGTATATGAACGAAATTTAAGTATCTCTTTTATAACACCCTTACATTTTAATAATGTATTTTACAACCCGGAAGCGATGTCCCAAACAAAACTTTACATTTTTAAATACAAATACAGCCTGTTTCAAAACAATACAAATAAGTTTAATCTAAAATACAGCCGTGGGGTGTTATATGATTCCAAAACATCACATTGATTTAATAAAACCAATATCAGAGTCAACGCAGTAGTTGTCAAACATTCATCACAGGTCAACACCTTCTTGCCCAACCATCCTATCAAGTCATAACCTGCAAGAAGTAATTAAAGTGGTGGGATTAGCACAACTGCTAAGTGAGATAGAACTGTAACCGACAGTCCGATCTAGCAATAACAACTTTAATCACAACAAATAATCACAGTCACAATCACATAGTTTCACACAACATCAGAGGATCGGTGGTTCTTGAGGCAGCCCAAAACCAGTAAAAAGCTCCTCAAACAACACTTAGTAACCCCACTGAGCTGTAGACCACAACAGCTGTAACATCCTCTCCGATAGCCTGGTATTTTCTATTCATAATTTCGTATTTAATAAGTTTTAAATAATTTTGCTATATAAATTTTTTAATTGTGAAAGTTGGTGAAATAGGTCTTAGGACTTATTGTGGATAATGAAATGTTGCTTGTTTTAATATATTAAAGTTGATGGTACAATAAAATGAATTTCTCGCATCTAGCAATTAGGTGCCAGACAATAGATTTAGAGCGGGTATTAAATACCCAAAGTTGTAGGTCGGTTTTATTAGGGACCGACCTAACCCTTTTGATCACTTTACCATTTTTCATTTTTTTCATCTTCTCTTGGAACTAAACCTACAAACCCTAGCTAGTAAATCAAGTAAAATCATCAAACTACAAAGTGATTGGGGGTTATAATCTACAAGCTAACATCATCATCTACATCTTCCATTCATCTTCTTCATTTTTAAAGGTAAATGGGGTTTATTTCAAAATGTTAGGATTTATGAATAATTGGTTAATTTGATTTGTTCTTGCAATTGTATGATGATAATTTGTTATATATGATTATAGGTGATGATTTGTAACTAGTTAAATGCATTAGAATCGAGTTTGATAAGTTTGAATATTGAAAATGGAGTTAAAGTTCGTTCAGGTCTGTTCTTGAGCTGAAGAACAGATGAACGCGATCCCGGCTATGGTTTCGGATCGCGTTCCCTTGTTGTAAACGACCTATTCGAGTTTTTGGCCTTAGAAACGCGATCCAGGCCAAGCATCCGGATTGCGTTTGCTAGTGTTTTTCGGTGACAGAATTTTTGACTAAGGCGAACGCGATCCAGCCCTGACTAGTCAGGATCGCGTTTTCATGTTTAATTTTGATGGATTTTACAAATTTCAACAAAATGCATGTGTTTAGAAGGTGGTGTTTATAGTGGCACTTATTGAATGCTATTGTGGCATTTTACAAAAATGCTCATTTTGATATTTACACATTATGAGACAAAGTACTAACTTATGTTGATTATTGATTCTCAGATTCTCCGAAAGATAAGTGATCTCTGGAATCAGAGATTTTGAAGGCAACAGTATCGGTGAGTGGATTCAGAGCTCACCATTTAAATTTAGTTGTGATCATTTGATTGCAACGAATAAACGTGAATATGTTTTGTTGATTAGTTGATATACCTTGTTGACTGTGAACCTATGTGCTACGTGTTTGGCCTTCGGGCATCAGTTGTTAACGAGGTCAACGAGTTGTTAAATGGTTGGTTGAACTAGGTAGGGGTTGAATGAATAATACAGAGTCGTACTTCATTTGTTGTGTGTTTGATTCTGTATTTGAGTTCAACTACCACTAGTTATCGGTCTCGTCCGTATGGCCATACGGATATGGTTGGGTAAGTGTTCTTGGGGAGCCACCCGGGCATTACGGTTATCCCCAGAGCCACCGATCCTCGTTAAGTTGTTGTTGATTTGTGGAATATCGTATTGCGGTTGTTTGAAGCAATTATATGATTATGCTAATTTATATGTTGTGTTATGAACTCACTCACTTAGCTTTGTGCTAATCCCTCGCATTTACTTTCTGCAGATTATATTTTGAATAGGTGAGTAGCAGAAAGTAGATGCTCTAGGAGCTGGGGAATGTTTTGACAGCTTGCTACTCTGATTATGTTTTGTAACAATTAATGTTAAGTTTTATATAATACCCCGTATTATGTGTTTGTTAAACCTGTTTAACTCGACACGACTTAACTTATGATCGGTTTATGATTTTGTTCTAACGTATAGTAATTAAATATGTTTTAATTCTCTTCGCTTCCGTGTTTTCAATATAATAATGTTATGGAAAATGTGGGGTGTTATAAGTTGGTATCAGAGCATGGTTTTGGGGTAATTGAGCATTGTAGAATGTTCAATCCCAAAACTGTAGCGTGGTATGTCAAACATTCCTGGGTATGGGATTTAGCATTGGTTGTGAAATTGTTAGTAGATAGGTACTAACGATTAACAAGTTTCAAGTGTTGTGTTGATTTCAGAAATGGCAGATGACGAACAACCGATCCCCAACCCCAATAATGCCTCTCGGTATGTTGTTCCTCCTGTTGTGACTAATAATCGTGAAGGTACATCTCATCAAGGCGGTGAAGAAACCAATAGGGATGAGTATATACATGAGATAGAAGATGAATTGATATTTCTGAGAGAGTTTAAAAGGAAAGCTGAGGAAGTTGCAGCTAGGCAACTTTTGCAACAACAATCTTCGGTGTTTGGTGCTAGTCCATCTTCTCAGACTAATAAGATGTGTACTTTTAAAACTTTTATGTCTTGCAAACCACCGGAGTTCCATGGAAGTACCAATCCAACTGTGGCTTTAAATTGGTTAAGAGATATGGAACGCAAGTTTGATGTGATTAGCTGTGAGGAAGAATCCAAGGTCAAGTTTGCTGTGCAGTGCCTGAAGGATGATGCCATGGTTTGGGGGGATTCAATTACTGGGCATTTTAATCCACAACAAAAGGAATCTATACGATGGAATGAATTTCATCAAGTAGTGTGTAATCAATATTGTTCTGATTTCCATATGGCACAAATTAGGAGGGATTTTGTGAATCTTCAATTAACGGATAATATGACCATGGAGGAGTTGATAGCTCAATTTACAGAAAAACTTCGATTTGTACAACAATGAGTTCCGGAGGAGAAGACGAAGATAGAGCAGTTTGTGGATACTTTACCCCATAACTATCGTACTACCGTGAGACTAGCCACTAGTTTATCTCAGGCTTTTAATCTTGCTCGATCCGTGGATAGTGACATTAGAGGGTCTCGTGAAACACGATCTAGAGATAATTCTTCAAAGTCTAGAGCGGATTCCTTTAGTAAAGGGAAATCAAATTGGCAAGGGAATCGTCAGACAAAGAAGTATGTTAGTAAGAGTAGTTCGTCGGGAAGTTCGAACTGGTGTAGTACATGCAAATCTAGACATTCAGGGCCTTGTACTCCGCAAACAAATAAGTGTCTGAAATGTGGTGATCTTGGTCATGAGATAAGAAATTGTCGTTATCCGAACTTTGTGTGTTGGACTTGTAAAAAGGAGGGACATCGAGTGGGTCAATGTCCAGAGGCGGGGAAATCGGGGCTTGGTTCGGTCGGGAGTTCGGCATCTTCCGGTCAGAAAAGGAAGAATCCTTCACCAGCAACCAGTCGGGCTTTTCAAATGACAATCAATGAGGCTGTACATACAGAAGATGTTATAACTGGTACATTCTTTATAAACTCTGTACCGGCTCGTGTTTTATTTGACTCTGGTGCTACTTGTACTTTTATATCTGTATGCTTCTGCGACAAGTTGAAATTAGTGCCTACTGTGATAACCAAACCCGTAGAAGTAGAAATTGTTAGCGGTAAATTAGTTCCTGTTACCACCTCGGTGACTGGAGCTAATATTGTGATTGATGATCGAACTTTCCCTATTTCATTCTTGTTGATGTCAATCCCTAGTTTTGACATAATAGTTGGTATGGATTGGTTAAGTCAGAATAGGGCTAGCATTGATTGCCACCAAAAGTTGATTAGGATCCCAATCTCCGACGGGTCATACGTTGTGGCTCGAGGAGAACGGGATGGTATGTCTATTCCCCTGATTTCGATGATGAAGGCTAGGAAGTCATTATCCAAAGGTTGCGAGTCCTACTTAGCTTATGTAGTTGATGCTAAACTTGAAAGAAAAGTTATTTCCGATGTACCGGTTGTGTGTGAATACTCTGAGATATTTCCTGATGAGTTACCTGGGTTGCCACCAGTTAGGGAAGTTGAGTACCGTATTGATCTTGTGCCGGGTTCGTCGCCTGTAGCTAAAGCTCCTTATAGGTTAGCGCCTTCTGAGATTCGCGAAATGATGAATCAGATACAGGAACTGTTAGATAAGGATTTTATTAGACCTAGTTCTTCGCCGTGGGGTGCACCAGTATTATTTGTGAAAAAGAAAGACGGGTCTATGCGCATGTGTATTGATTATAGAAAGTTGAACAAGAGAACGGTAAAGAATAAGTACCCTCTTCCTAGAATAGATGACTTATTTGATCAGTTGCAGGGTTCTTCAGTGTATTCTAAGATTGATCTGAGATCGGGTTATCATCAGGTCCGTGTTCGTGAGGAGGATATTCCAAAGACTGCATTTCGTACTAGGTATGGTCATTATGAATTTTTGGTTATGCCTTTTGGTTTGACGAATGCTCCAGCTGTATTTATGGATTTAATGAATCGGGTTTGTTGACCTTTCTTGGATAAATTTGTTATTGTTTTCATTGATGATATTCTCGTGTATTCAAAATCCGAAGATGAGCATGCTCTGCATTTAAGATTGGTTCTTGATACGTTGAAACGAGAACAGTTGTATGTCAAGTTCTCTAAGTGCGAATTTTGGATTCGGGAGGTTCAGTTTTTGGGTCACGTAATTTGTAAGGATGGTGTGAAAGTGGATCCAACTAAAGTCGAGGCTGTGATGAAATGGAACGCCCCAAAGTCTGCTTCGGAAATAAAGAGCTTTCTTGGATTAGCGGGTTATTACCGGAAGTTTATAAAAGATTTTTCTAAGATTGCGGGTCCGTTAACCAAATTAACCCGTAAGGATGAGAAATTCGTATGGACTGATCGTCAGGAGCATGCATTCCAAACGTTAAGACAAATGTTGTGTCAGGCACCGGTGTTAGCATTACCGGAGGGTTCAGATGATTTCATTGTTTATTGTGATGCTTCTTTTTCGGGCTTGGGCTGTGTTCTTATGCAAAGGGATAAAGTTATTGCCTATGCTTCTCGTCAGTTGAAACCGCATGAAAAGAATTATCCCACTCACGATTTAGAATTTGCAGCGGTTGTATTTGCCTTAAAACTTTGGAGACATTACTTGTACGGGACTCGATGTGTTGTTTGTACTGACCATAAAAGTCTGCAGTATGTGTTTTCCCAAAAAGAGTTGAACATGCGTCAGAGAAGATGGCTTGAATTAATCAAAGACTATGATTGTGAAATTAGATATCACCCAGGCAAAGCTAATGTGGTTGCGGATGCTCTAAGCCGAAAGGGTGCTTCTGATCGAATCTTTTATCTCAAGGTAAATGTTTCCTCTGACTTGATTGATCGAATAAAAATTGTACAATTAGAAGCTTTGTTGGATCACAACTTAAAGTCCGAAATTATGTTGAAAAGAAAAGATGAATTAGTGGACGATTCTAGAGGATTGAAAACTTTTAAGTCTCGGGTGTGGATTCCTTTACTTGGCGGAATTCGGGATACGATTTTGAATGAAGCTCATAAGTCTAAGTTAACTGTTCATCCCGGTAGTACTCGAATGTATAACGACTTAAAACCTTTGTATTGGTGGCCCACGATGAAGACTGACATTGCACGGTTTGTTGGTAATTGTCATATCTGCGCGCAAGTTAAAGCTGAACATCAAAAGCCGTACGGATCACTGAAACAGTTGGAAATTCCCGAGTGGAAATGGGAACATATAACCATGGATTTTGTAACTAAACTGCCACGTACCATTCGAGGTAATGATATGGTTTGGGTTATTGTAAATCGGTTGACAAAAAGTGCGCATTTTCTTGCTGCGAGTGAGACCACCTCTTTGACTAAGCTCGCCCAGTTGTATCTTAATGAAATTGTATCAAGACATGGTATTCCAGTGTCAATTGTGTCAGACCGAGATTCCCGTTTTGTTTCGCATTTTTGGCAGAGTCTTCAACAAGAATTGGGTACCCGTGTAAATCTAAGTACAGCGTATCATCCTCAAACAGATGGTCAATCAGAATGAACGATTCAAACATTAGAGGACATGCTTCGTGCCTGTGTGTTGGAATATGGAGGTTCATGGGATTCACATCTTCCGTTGGTCGAATTTGCTTATAACAATTCGTATCACTCGAGTATCGGTATGCCTCCGTATGAAATGTTATATGGTCGTCGTTGTAGAACACCGACATGTTGGTTGGAAGTCGGTGAGAAACAGTTTGATGGACCCGACATAGTACAAATGACCGCGGATAAGGTAACAATTGCACGTGAAAAGTTGAAAGCCGCGCGCGATAGACAGAAAAAGTATGCGGATCCGAAAAGGCGACCGGTTGTATTTTCTGAGGGTGAACTAGTCTACCTTAAAGTTTCCCCGTGGAAAGGTGTAATTCGTTTTGGTAAACGGGGAAAGTTGGCACCTAGATACATTGGTCCATTTAAGATTCGACAAGTGGTTAACGACCAGTCAGTGACGTTGGATCTTCCTCCTGAGCTTTCGGGTATTCATAGTACGTTTAACGTGTGTTATTTGAGGAGGTGTAACATTGAGGACCAGTCACAAATACTTCCTTTGAAGGATTTAAAAGTTGATAGAACTCAAAAGTTAGTTGAAGAACCGGTAGAAATCATAGATAGGAAGGTTACCAAACTTAGGAAGAAACAAATTCCTATGGTGCTTGTAAAGTGAAAACATAGTTTAGGTTCCAACCTGACTTGGGAGACTGAGGAGTCTATGAAATCCAGATATCCTGGATTGTTTGATGGTGTTGAGATTTCGGGGACGAAATCTCCTTAAGGAGGGGAGATTTGTAACATCCTCTCCGATAGCCTGGTATTTTCTATTCATAATTTCGTATTTAATAAGTTTTAAATAATTTTGCTATATCAATTTTTTAATTGTGAAAGTTGGTGAAATAGGTCTTAGGACTTATTGTGGATAATGAAATGTTGCTTGTTTTAATATATTAAAGTTGACGGTACAATAAAATGAATTTCTCGCATCTAGCAATTAGGTGCCAGATAATAGATTTAGAGCGGGTATTAAATACCCAAAGTTGTAGGTCGGTTTTATTAGGGACCGACCTAACCCTTTTGATCACTTTACCATTTTTCATTTTTTTCATCTTCTCTTGGAACTAAACCTACAAACCCTAGCTAGTAAATCAAGTAAAATCATCAAACTACAAAGTGATTGGGGGTTATAATCTACAAGCTAACATCATCATCTACATCTTCCATTCATCTTCTTCATTTTTAAAGGTAAATGGGGTTTATTTCAAAATGTTAGGATTTATGAATAATTGGTTAATTTGATTTGTTCTTGCAATTGTATGATGATAATTTGTTATATATGATTATAGGTGATGATTTGTAACTAGTTAAATGCATTAGAATCGAGTTTGATAAGTTTGAATATTGAAAATGGAGTTAAAGTTCGTTCAGGTCTGTTCTTGAGCTGAAGAACAGATGAACGCGATCCCGGCTATGGTTCCGGATCGCGTTCCCTTGTTGTAAACGACCTATTCGAGTTTTTGGCCTTAGAAACGCGATCCAGGCCAAGCATCCGGATCGCGTTTGCTAGTGTTTTTCGGTGACAGAATTTTTGACTAAGGCGAACGCGATCCAGCCCTGACTAGTCAGGATCGCGTTTGCATGTTTAATTTTGATGGATTTTACAAATTTCAACAAAATGCATGTGTTTAGAAGGTGGTGTTTATAGTGGCACTTATTGAATGCTATTGTGGCATTTTACAAAAATGCTCATTTTGATATTTACACATTATGAGACAAAGTACTAACTTATGTTGATTATTGATTCTCAGATTCTCCGAAAGATAAGTGATCTCTGGAATCAGAGATTTTGAAGGCAACGGTATCGGTGAGTGGATTCAGAGCTCACCATTTAAATTTAGTTGTGATCATTTGATTGCAACGAATAAACGTGAATATGTTTTGTTGATTAGTTGATATACCTTGTTGACTGTGAACCTATGTGCTACGTGTTTGGCCTTCGGGCATCAGTTGTTAACGAGGTCAACGAGTTGTTAAATGGTTGGTTGAACTAGGCAGGGGTTGAATGAATAATACAGAGTCGTACTTCATTTGTTGTGTGTTTGATTCTGTATTTGAGTTCAACTACCACTAGTTATCGGTCTCGTCCGTATGGCCATACGGATATGGTTGGGTAAGTGTTCTTGGGGAGCCACCCGGGCATTACGGTTATCCCCAGAGCCACCGATCCTCGTTAAGTTGTTGTTGATTTGTGGAATATCGTATTGCGGTTGTTTGAAGCAATTATATGATTATGCTAATTTATATGTTGTGTTATGAACTCACTCACTTAGCTTTGTGCTAATCCCTCGCATTTACTTTCTGCAGATTATATTTTGAATAGGTGAGTAGCAGAAAGTAGATGCTCTAGGAGCTGGGGAATGTTTTGACAGCTTGCTACTCTGATTATGTTTTGTAACAATTAATGTTAAGTTTTATATAATACCCCGTATTATGTGTTTGTTAAACCTGTTTAACTCGACACGACTTAACTTATGATCGGTTTATGATTTTGTTCTAACGTATAGTAATTAAATATGTTTTAATTCTCTTCGCTTCCGTGTTTTCAATATAATAATGTTATGGAAAATGTGGGGTGTTATAACAGCGGTTATTCAATAACCCAACTGAGCTGCTGGTCGAAACAGCGGTTAACCGATAGCTTGTTACTATTTTCACACGACCTAATTTCCTATGAACGACATGTACAAGGAAATCCCTGTCGTCCAACAATAGTAACCCAGCCCAAATCATCTTGACCTCCGATTAATCACTTATGCCCAAAGGCCACATAATCACAATCAGCATATCAGACTAAACAGTCTATCAACAATAAATCTACATTCACTTGCTGTAACCAAACCTGTTACAGCTAAACCACACTGAAGGTACAGAACCACTCACCAATACCTCAGCTGTATGCTCAGAGATCTAATATTACTGAGCCTTCTTTGTATATCTGAAAATCACAACACAACGTCACAAGTTAGCAACATGTCAACAATAATAACTTCATGTTATAATCATATAACATGTCACACTATCTCAAAATATCAACACATATATTATCAACATCACAAGTTATCATCATACCGACATCATTATATCATCAACTAATTGTATATATCATATTAAACCACAAGTACTGATTTAGCTTTAGTTAGATCATGACTAACATCTCTTTCTAATCTGTTGTTACTGCTTCAGATTCACAAAATGTTTATAACAATTATCTTTTCTGCGTTGGGGCCATTTAGCCGCCGGCTAAACTGTTTGACCGCCGGCCAAAGCAGCCTCTGCGACCAGTTTTCAGCAACTCCAAATCCGAACCAATATATACTCAAATCAATAATCCAGCTATTCTAATCAATTAAATACAACAAGTAACGATTTCTAACAACATTTATAATCACATATCATCATTTCAATCTCTAATTTCATCAAGAATCATAAACCCTAACATTTAGTATGGATATATATATGAACACTTACAAATTGAAGTGATATGAATATGATGATGAAGATGAACTCTGATGATGATGATGAATTACTCACAGAAACAAGATCACTCTTTCTTTTCAATTTATTTGATTTCTCACTATGTGTATTTGTGTGTGTTTTGATTTCATCAGGAAAGAAGCAAATAGGAAATAGGGGGAAATAAAGAAATAACGTCGGCTCCCAAACCGACCTTCAATATACGGGTATAATTTAATACCCTTTCTCAACCTATTGTCTGGAACCCAAAAACCATTCGCGAGTCCAAACATTTTATTGTTCCGTCAACTATATTAATTTAAAACAATTAATATTTCACTACCCACAATAAGTCCTGAACTTATTTTACCCATTTATTTTCAACAATTCTAATCAAAACTATTTCCTAACAACTAAAATCAGGAAATAATATAAAACTCCTAGGCCTTATTTGCGGATGTTACATCTTTTGAATAATTTGAAATTTTACAGTAAATTCTTTATACATTAGTATAGAATATAGAAGTGGGTTACAGTTCGTAAATAATATTTTTATTTTTCACCAATATTTATATCAAAATATTAACAGACATATAAATATCCGTCAAAGTTTTACATAAGTTGTAAAAAAGAAAATTAATATCCATCAATAGGGTTACATATTTTGTAACAAAAATTAATTATGATACATCTATTCTATCTTATATATATTAAAAGAAAAATCTGGAAAGAATAAGGACCATTAGATGGAGATCAACAATTAAGATCTAATCTTTAACTTATTTCATGACATCATTAATCCCATTTTTATGTGACTAAAAGACTAATTTATCCTTCTATATTTATAATATACACTCTTCAATATTTACAATATAAATCCTCTATTTTTCCTTTAATTGTAGATAATGCTCCAAATATTTTATGAAAATTTTAATATAATAACTAATTTATTATTTCTTCTATAATTCAAACTCTTATTACAATCTTATTTATTTTATTTTTTCTGAGAAAACCTCAATAAATTATTTTCAATTCCAAAAAATTCATAACTTCATTCCATCGCCCAGTGATTTAAATTCTTATACGACCTACTATTTTGAATCCCATTATCAATTTCTAATTTACAATTCTTGGATCATGGATGCCAACAGGTCGGGTTCCGACGGATTTTAGTGTATTTGTACCCATACCATAGCCTTTTTTGAATTCTTTATTAATTTCTAATTTAGAATGCTTGGATTATGGATTTCAACGGGTCGATTTACTGATACCCGCTCCATAACCGCTGGGTACCCAATTAGTATTACCCACCAGTTTTTCATATTTATTCGTGGATTTCAGTTATCCCCATGTATGTAGCTTTGGCGAAACAAAAAAAATTTAGTTATTAAAAATACGACACAAATTTGAAACACGAAAAAAATGATACTAAAATATCATAAACTATAGTATATTCAAGATTTGAAATCTTAAATCTAACAATTTAACTTTAAATTAACTAATTTAAAGTTTCAGTACGTTCAATATAACAAACAATTTCATGTTTTCATATCATATAAAATTAACATGTAATAATCATGAAAATTCAAATATAATAGCGTATAGTATAAGGTTCACCAGTTGATGTGTACACTATCTTATTATATATATAAATTTTGTATATATAGTATATATAACTCAAAATAATAATAACAATTATTCAGTTACGAATACGGGTACTTAAATATTTTTCATGAACGATTCCGCGAATTTCACGGGTCCTAAACTAGTTAATTTACATAATAAACCTTATATTTTTGTTTTAAAAAGTTCAATTTCTTTTTAGGTGTAATTAAGACTTTATTTCAAACTCTTTATTATATAGTATCGAAGATACTTAAAAGTGTAGTAAATAAATTTATAATATCTCTTTTATAAAAAGTTTATTACACTATAAATTTTGAATTTGTCATATATTAAGATAAAAAGATGATTATATTCTGTAAAAAATATAATATTTCTATCAAAACAATTGTAATTGACATTTGATAGCCATAAATATATTATGTCAATAACATAGGTTATAAAAAATCAAATAGTTTTAAGGTGACATAGTTTTATAATCGAAATTAATTATGATATAATAAATATATAATTATTAATTGCATTGATTTAAGTGCTAAATATTAAATTGATATGATATACTAAAAAAGGAAGGGTAAAATAGTAAATTACTACTTCTCCTTTTAAAACTTTGGGTCAAATATATTATATAGTAGTATATATAAATGATGCAAGTGAATAAACTCTAGTTTAAAATCTACATACGTGTCTCTATCCTTGTCAGAGTTTCGTATGGGAAAAGGCCAAAAGGTGTTCGACAAGGTGATCATTTATCTCCATTTCTATTCCTTATTGACTTATTGTGGAGGAAAGTCTACATACATATCATCTTGAAAGAGGCTACTCAAAAGAACTTTTATAAAGGAGTGAGAATTGGAAAGGCTACTCCAATATGTGGGATGATACTATCATATTCTTGAAGTAGAATGTGCATAAGGGAAGAAACTTAATGAGGATCATGAAATGTGTTCAATATGCACCGGGTTTGAAAAATAAATCCAAATAAAAGTAAAGTATACAGCATCGGGGTTCAAAATGAAGATGTAGAACGGCTCACAAAGTGAATGGGGTGCTACAGAAAAAAAGATTCTAAACTCGATATTAAGTCCATGTTGTGAAGATGTGATTTAAACATTGGATCATTGCTTCATTTCTAGTAAAAGGGTTTGGGATGGGTGGGTTAATTCAAATGGTAGAACACTGCCCCTTCCCCCTTTCACTTTAAGATCGACCGGATAAATAATTCATCATCCGGGCACTCAACAAAACTCTGTGACGAAGTTCAAGTTCTCTCGCGTTATTGGACTTCTCCTAGAGGAAAAGATGTAATATGCTCTTGGAGGGAATGGTGTGTAAATCCAATCAATGCATGTAAAGAAGTAAATCATTCATCAACTTTCAACTTTCAACATTCAAGTTCACTAAAGCCTATCAGATTGTTTAGACTTTTGGTCATTCATTGTTCTTCCCATGTCTTGTTCTGTCTCTTGCAGGTGAGCAATTTTTTCTCTATGTAATTTGTTTCCTCTTGATATTAATGTATGCTTTCTCATAAAGAATAAAATATAGAAATATACATACAAGCTAACCATGTCGTCAGATATCACCATATAACCCGCCACGCTGCACAAAGCAGTTTTTCCCATCTGTCTTTCCAATTCTCATGCAGTCCACAACTCCATGGTAGATGCTCTAACTTCGCAAGTGTCTCATCACCTTTATTAACTTCTACGCTCACATAAATAACTTAATTCAGTTTAGCTTTCTTTGGCTGAATTAACCTTTGTGCAAATATCCACCAGGTACACGCTGTACTTCCCAACTCATTCTAAAATCATAACAGCTTCCTCCGAGTCAGACTACACCCACAACTTCCTAATTCAAAATAACTTAATTCCGTTTAGCTTTCTTTGGCTGAATTAACCTTTGTGCAAATATCCACCAGGTACCACGCTGTACTTCCCAACTCATTCTAAAATCATAACAGCTTCCTCCGAACCATACTACACCCACAACTTCCTAATTCAAAATATGTATTCCATATGCACACGAAAACTCGGAAATCCTACACACATACATATACTATATACATATCATGATTCTGTTTATATTGCACTTTTATCTTTCTAGTTTCTAGCAATATTTTCTCAAATACTCGGCATATGCTTCAATTATAATTGGAGTAGCTAGGACGTAAACGCAAATAAAAGAACAAAAAAGTTCTTAAACAGTGATCAAGTATGACATCTTAAAACTAATATTTCAGGGCTTTTGCACAAACTATCATTTATTTCTAAAAAAAATAATAATAAATAAATAAAAATAGAAGCAACAGACGTTACCATAAATTGAAAACCAAAAGATACAAGGTCCACAAAAACCAAACAACAAAACACAACTCTATATTACAAAGATGGTAATATAGAAGTGAACCACTAACAACAAAAGAAACAAAAGCCATAGACCAAATGGGCCATCGATACAGAAACTAGTCCAGCAACAAAATGAAAACAAGAACAGACCACACAGGCACAAAAACAGACAGGACTAGAACTGCAGGCCGCAACCATCGAGACGAACATTATCTGAGACCACCTGCTGTACTCTTCCGATGCAGCCACAAGATTAATAGAATGCTCCCTTGCTGTGAACCAATCATAAGTCCTAACTTGAATTTCCTTGAATCGGGTACCACAGCTGTTACTGTCTTGAAAATCTTCTCACTACGAAAGCGCCAAATCATGTACAATGTAGACCAAACTTCATTTCTCAAAGCTTTTTTCTGCAGTGCTGAGAATGACCCATTTCGTTCATGAACCACCACTCTTCAAAACTCCTAAAATCACATTGACCCAAACCCCACAATTGAAAGGTTTTAATCCAAAGATCCCAAACCAAAGCACAAGACCAAAAGTGAAGAATGCTATGTAAATCAATCCCATTTTATCAAGAAGACAAGAACTACACGCACATACAACCAAGCTCGTTGGTGTTCATGAATGGTTAACCGTTAATCGGGCATTTTGTTAACTGATACGAGTATATTGCATGTTAGTATATTTTTCTGAACCTAAATCAAAACTGAATATTTCAATTAATTCACAATCAATTAAGGGTTTTTTCTTCTTCTTCAGTTATTCGATCAATAATCATTTTAAAATTAAATAACACAGGTATACTATTCATTAGCAATTAAAACAATCATTTTAACCCAAATACAGCCAAAGCCAGGTATGGTATGTAAAGAAGTGGATGATAATATCTACTTGAAGACAAACTATCCTGCATTAATTTAACCAAAACAGACACAAAATTCCTGCTAAGCTTTATGTATTACATTTTCCAGGCCGGCAAAAACAGTGTATCAATGCCTCTGTCTCCCGACACTAAAACGTTCATCCAATTCTAATGCGAGTCAAATGTTTAAGAACAGAAATTACTACAAAAAACCTATAACTCGTCTTTGATATCCATCTCTTCTTCTGTGGGTGTGGAATCAGTTTCCTCCTTCGGGCTGCTCTCAACCTCGGGGACTTCTTCTACTTCCTCTTCCTCATCAACTGATGCATCTGGACTTATACTTAGACTTGTCTTCACGGAATCATATATACGTGATGCAAAGTCCTTAGGGTCACTTAGCATAAATCCACTCTCCATCAATGCCGTTTGGTACATAAGTTGAGCAGTTGTCTTTACACTAGCATCCTGAAATATTAAATTGTAATTTATTATAACCATATTAACTTGCATTGTAAGAGTATATGAAATAATAAACAGATATATGTATACCTCTGGGTCCTTTACAACTCTCTCACGAAGCTCCTTAATAATTGGATGTCTGGCGTTAATTTCAAGTACCCTTTTGCCACGCATGTACGCTTGTTTGCTGGCATCAGACAGAGTTTGAGATTGCATGATTCGTTCCATATTAGCACTCCATCCGTACTTGGAAGTCACGACTACACAAGGGGTGTCAGCCAAACGGTTACTGATCTTCACATCGTCAACGTTTTCGCTGACAAGGGTATCCTTCCACCACTTGGTCAACTCTTTGAATGATTCTTTGACTTCTTTATCTTTTGAATCCTTGCCTAGTTTCAAACCTTCCTTTGAAACATTTTGGAATTTCTTGTCTTCAAAATCCATCAAGTATTGCATCAGGTACTCATCTACAGGATCTGTGAAAAGAATCACCTGCAAATGACATGTTTCATTTCAGTAATTGCAATAGCACAATTAAAACTGGTTGTATCTTTCAAAATTGGAATAAACAAAAGATACCTCAAAGTTTTTCTTTTTCAGCCTCTCGAGGAATGGTGATTTCTCAAGTTGTTCCTTGCTGCTGCCTGTGATGTAGAAAATATCCTTCTGTCCAGATTTCATTCTTGAGATGTACTGCTCAAGTGATGTTAGTTTGCCATCTGACTTCGTGCTGCAACATAAATAAATATGGTTAGGAAATCGGTCTATCATATCATACGAGTATATATAATAACCACTAATGAAAAAGAAATCCGCAAAATTCATACGTCTCAAATCTGAGAAGTTTGGCTAAACGGTTCCTATTTGCTGCATCCTCAATGATACCAAGTTTAACCGACTTTCCAAATTCATTCCAGAACTTAGTATATTGGCCTCTCTTCTCATCATTCTCCTTTGTTTCTTCCACCTCTGCAACGAAAAGGATTTCACACATCAAACTCATAAGATATCGCGTATGGAGATAAGAATATGTGAGCAGAACTTTGAGGTTTAACTACCTTTCTTGTCTTTGTCATGAGATTCATCAGGGTCCTCTTCAGCAAGTTTACGGATCATGTCAAGGGCCTTCCTGATAAGTTTCTTCTTGATTGTTTTTAAGCTGCTGTGTTGTTGAAGCATTTCTCGAGATACATTAAGTGGTAACGTGTCAGAATCAACAAGACCCTGATCAAACAATAGATTAGCGTTACCAACCATATCTAAAAATACAAATCTGAGTATTATAGGTTAGTTAGCTAAAGACATTACCAGCAAGAAACTTAGATATTTAGGTAAAAGCTCGTCAAATTCATCTGAAATGAATACTCTTCTAACATAGAGCTTCAAGTTAGATTTGTTGGCATTGTAGTAACTCTCATAAAGGTCAGTAGGAGCCTTGGGAGGCACAAACATAACAGCCTTAAACTCAACATCACCCTCCGCGTTAAAGTGACTCCATGCCATTGGCTTCTCATCACCAAAATCCTGTCATATGAAAAAAGATATACCATTATAACTACTTGTGGCAAAATCAACTCATTTATTTATTTATTTTATAAGTGAGTTGATTTGTGTTATGTAATACCTCTAACAGGTAAAGCTAGCTAAAAATAAAACACAGCCCCAACGGGTTGGAAGTCGACCAAAGTAAATTTCTTAAAACATAAACCCTCCTAAATACTTCTGTTTATAACAATTTTGTGTATTATGAATGAAATATAACCACATTTGGCACACTAATTATTTATCAATAAAAAGTTAACATAAAGGGTTTCAGGTCAACCCATCCTGAACCATTTTGTCATTTAGATCCATATGGTTACAACAAACAAGATACAAATCAAGAGAAATCAAAAATGAGGTAGATTTATGGGTACCTTAGCGAGAGAATGGTAGAATTTGGTGTACTCTTCCTCGGTCACCTCCTTTGGACTTCTTAACCAGATAGCTTTAACATCATTCAAACGTTCCCATTCGTATGTTGTTTCTTTAATGGTTTTGGTTTTTGATTTTTGTTCATCTTCCTCTTTGTCAGAATCTTCCTCTTCTTTCTCTTCACCCGCATCAGTAGACTCAGCTGGTCAAATTATTGAACAAGGAATTTTAGAATATGGTATGAATGCAGTGCAAACAGAGCAGATATCATAAGTTGCATGAGACATACGTTTTTCTTCATCATCACTGGAGTCATCTTCTTCAGCAGGTACCTCAACATCTACTTCTTTGGTGGCCCAGAGGTATATCGGGAAGTTAATGAATTCAGAATACTTCTTCACCAAATCCTGTAAAAATGTACAGACAAAGGCAGCCCTTTAAGTCACAAAATGCTTGACATGATCGATGTCGTAACTACTATGTGCACTATGATAAGTAGTAATACACAGGACACTTGCAATGTAGAGGATCATTCATTTTTAGGAACTTGGGTAAGATACCAGAAATATTACAATAGAAGACATGAATTAATTCTACAATGCACACATCAATAGATTACCTTCAATTTTGACTCTTCTAGGTATTCCCCAGCTTCGTCTCTAAGGTGCAATCTGATTTCAGTACCACGGCCAAGCGGCTCATTGTATGTATCTTCAGAGATTGCAAATGCACCATCAGCCTTCGACTCCCACACATATCTAAAATGTTGAGCAATTTAATTAGTAAAGCTAAATTGGCCTACTTCAGAAATACTGGAAACATAATGGCACAAAACCCAGAAGGCATACTGAATATCATCGTTGTGTTTGCTGATCACTTCCACATAGTCAGCAACAAGATATACAGAATAAAATCCAACACCAAATTGACCAATAAGGTTAAGATCTCCTCCTGTCTGCATTTTCTCCACAAAAGCTACAAACAAGAAAAAAGGACAATAACATTATTAAACAATTTAACTAGCACCAAATATAACTCCTCTGTCAATTTTAAGCTGCTCAAATACAATACCTGAAGTTCCAGACTTGGCAATTGTTCCCAAGTTCTTGATAAGATCCTCCTTTGTCATACCAACACCTCTATCACGAATAGAAAGAATCTTGTTTTCTTTGTCTAACTTAATCTAAAAAAACAAAGTTGGTTAAATCACATTTCAGAACTCCAAGATAGGGCTTAAATTGAAGAAAATTATAGGAGTAATAAATACAAACCTGGATCTCAAGCTTGGTATCATCACCTTCACCCAAAACCTCCTTATCAGTAAGAGAAAGGAATCTAATTTTGTCCAACGCCTGAAATATGTGTTTTACAATGTAAGAAGAGTTGAATTGTAAAATCACACTACGATATGCTCCAAATTGGGCTCCACAAGATCAAAACTTACATCAGATGCATTGGAGATTAATTCCCTCAAGAAAATGTCCTTGTTGCTGTAAAGAGAGTTGATAATGATGTCCATAAGCCGAGATACTTCTGCTTGAAACTCAAACTTCTCCGCATTGCTGCGAAGGCTCTTTCTCGACATCGATTCAGCCTCCCTAAACCATGACAATGAGGCCTCTTAGAATAACTAATAGTAACACAATTAGTCAAGACAACAACTTCTAGCTAAATTCAAATCTGTCAGTTTTCTTTAAAATCAATAGTAGGGTACCAAACAATACATGTATAAATTAGGTACATACGAAAACACTACATGTATATATTAGGTACATACGGAAATTCGCAAAAACATTTCACAAACAAACCTCTTGGCAACATCTGAATCAGTTGACAAACCATGTGGAACAGCACCAAGCTTATCTTCAATCTTGGGAGGATCCACCAATTCATCCGAATCCGACTCTGCGCTCGCGTGTAACTTCCGACCTGTAATAAACAATCATATAATTATTTTTAAACCACAACAAGAGAACATTTGCAAAAATACTTTCAGATACCAAAAAAATGAAGTTAAACTAACCATTTACAGCAAATGCATGACAATTTGTACCATTCATATTAGTAAGTATAATAGTACCTCTGTTTCAGCTAAATTAATGTTTTTTTTTCTAATTCGACGCTTAACAGCAGCATAATTACCACTATCCCTCACATAACTATGATAAAACCTCCAAAGTAAACATAATTTTCGCTTCAATGAACAAAAAACAAAGATCTTAACTAAACTAAACTAAATCACACGCATTGATCAACTTGCAAGAATTAGGTAAAAGATCAACAATTTGTAATTAGGATCTATTAGCAGAGCACATGATCGAATAAACTAAACAAAACCTAAGTCAACAAGTCAAAGTAGAACCTAAATCTTAACTAAAAAAACTTTTTATTTCTCAATAAACAGAAATTCACATAAGAAATTACATATAAGCTATACATACATTAGCAATAATAACTACTATACAGAACATTACTAATTCAAAAACCCTAACAAATGTTAAAAACATACCTTGATCTGGAAGAAGAAATAACAGACATAACAGAAACAATACGGACGGAAGAGTCCACTTCCTCATTGCGATCGATCTGAAGATACAGAGTTTATGAATCTAATGTTTGTGTGTGATTTATGTGAGATTTAGTTATGGATTTTTTTATATATACTGAGAGTGTAGAGTATGAGAAGGGGAGAGAAGGCCACGAGGAATGAAGGGTTGGATGAAGGTTGGTGATGCTGACGTGGAAGATCTAACGGTTGGTTTTAAACAGTAGTGTTACGTGGCAGTGTTTTATTGGTTGGGAGTTCCTCTGCGACGTGGAAAGAAATGGGGTTTTGTTTCTGGAAGTCTCTATCGTAAATGGAAGACTTGAACGACTTATGATTTGAGTGGGTTTTGTACGTGAAGGTCTATTGTAACACGGTGTACCTCCCAACGACCAATCTACGGATTCATCAAAACGTATTTGAGACTGGAAAAATGTTTACATGTAGGAGAACGTTCAAATTAATGATATATTGTTTGAAAGTATAAAATATATCACCTTTTTTACGAAGTTTACTCGATTTATTGTAACTAAACTTTTTTTTTTTGCATTGACAATAAAAAAAACTTATCATTTTTGTCAACGTCAAAAAAAGAAAATTGTACATGCGATATACTCCCTCCGTCTCACCAAAAGTGTCATGTTTTGATTTTTGAAGTTTTTAATTCTCAACTTTGACCTTAAATATTTTTGTTTGTGTTATATAATACCTGATGAAAATTATACCAATGAAAATACATTTAAAACTCAACTCATTCATATATTTTGCATCAAGTATTATATAACATAAACAAAAAAAAATAAGGTCAAAGTTGAAAAAGGAAAACTTTAAAAAGTCAAAACAGAACACTTTGGATGGGACGGATGGAGTACGATATTTTACAAGTTCAATACATACAATAGATAAATGGAAGTACGTCTCATAGAACAGTTAACGAGCAAAGTGTATTGCACTTTGAAACGATAAACCCTTCGTATTATTGTATTTAGAACATTTATAAATGTAATGTACATTTTACATTGAATAATAGTATACTCCCTCCGTCCCAGTTTTATTGTCCACTTTTGACTTTTGGAGTCTTTCTTTGACAACTTTGACCTTGAATATTTTTGCTTGTGTTATATAATACTTGATGCAAAATATATGAATGGATTGGGTTTTGAATGTATTTTCATTTGTATAATTTGCATCAAGTATTATATAACACAAACAAAAATATTCAAGGTCAAAGTTGTTCAAGAAAGACTTCAAAAGTCAAAAGTGGACAATAAAACTGGGACGGAGGGAGTATTATTTAAGTGTGATGACAAATTAATTCTTACAAGCTCATGTATAGACACAAGTTATGTATGGTAAATTGATTATTCAAATCCGTGAATAATTAAAGTCGTTTAGGCCGCGTTTAGTTGAAGGATTTCATGGGACGCACAAAAAACTCCTTTAGCATACCCCCAAATACAATTAAAACCATGTATTAATCATAACAACGTATCAACTGGCAGGATTCGGATCAAGTGGGACTAAAACAAGCATCCAACAAACGGGCATATCTACGAGTAGAGCCAAAACAAAATATGTCTTAACATATACATATAACTATTGTAATTTAATTATAATTAAGGCTCTATTAGCAATATAATATAAGAACTATTAAGTAAGAAATCAAGAACAAGATGGAGAGAATTAGGATAACACTTATGAAAGTGTATCATGAGGTGCCATTTACTCATTCAACTAATGTAATATTTATACTACTTACATACACTATTGATTTTACACTTTGGGGTAATTAGGGGGACAAGCAAGTAACCATTATTGATTTAGTAGTTGATAAAAGTGGCAACCAAATAGGCATATGTTGCCAACTATACATATTTTATAACAATAACCATATTATTATATTTTCTCTTTACCCTTTTTCTTACCCTTATTTCCATTCTTCAATTGTTGCTATCATGTGTTTTTTCAACAACATTTTTTCCCTTAAAATCTTGCCTCACTCGTGTTCAAGAATTCCTCTATTATAGGCTTGTGTAGTTATAGAATCTTCACACTAGCCATTGAACGCTCATGGCCGGTATTGCCATATTGTTCCTCGTCTAGACCGAATATGACAACCCATTAAATTTTGTTAGAGGAAATGCAAATGTATCATATGTATTTAAAATATGCTCAGTATTTTCGTGTCCTTTAGTTTCAACGATATGGTACAATAAATAACTAAAAACGTTTCAAATGTAGCAGCAAGTGAGATCAAATGAGTGCATGCAACGTGTTGATCAGCGGGTGTGCAAGTATTTCACCAATAATTCAAGATGTTAATGTGTTTACGACCTTAATTTAAGATGCGGGAAATAAGTTATTACGTACCTTAATCTTTGTGACCTTAAATAATACTCTTGGTGTCAATTCGTTATTCAAATTTAAAGTGTTAATTATTCATCCATATAACCTTCAAATCAATTATCCCTGTCACTTTTTGTTCTTATATCTAACTCTCAATATCTTATAGAGAACTTTCAAATCGATTATCTCATATGATGTTCCACAGTTGTCCAATTTGTCACATGATACAAGTTCACATGAACTATATAATAATTGCATATTTATAATCATCTTTTGATGTTTACACAAACTTGACATGTCTATGCTAATTACTCTTATCCATTATTTCTACTCGAGTGTTTTTCGAACAAAATTTTTAGAACGATATGAAGTGATTAGTTTCTTCAGGAAAACTAAAGAGAAAGACACGACTTCAATACAAAGCTCGAAATTAAGCTCAAGACTTTGCATAAAATGTTATGGTATTATTACTTATGCATTAATATAAAATAATGCGAGACTGATATCGTGTAAAAAGTCATGTTTTTAATACCGATATCTCTCTCATTCTAGAACGATCCTTGGCATTTTCACTCAAATATAGCACAAATCGGTAACATTATGCCAAGATGGTCAAAACAAGGTTGCACGATAAAAATCAAGCAAAACGGATGAAAAACGAAGATTCCACACACGTTTGAAGATTCAAGGCATCAAAACGAGATTTCAAGACTAAAATGCCCTCCACTAACATCCATTCTATCCAAGATGTTCGTTTTCAAAATACGAATCCAACAGAAGAAGAATCAACTAAAACGGATAAAGAATGAAGATTCTACGCCCGCCGGAAGATCCAAATGATTCGTACGCAATATCTAGAGCTAGGGACCTCATCTCAGGGCCTATCCTATGTCAAAATCTTCATTTTTGAATTACGAATCCAACAAAAAAAGAATCGATGCAAACAGACGCATAACAAAGAAAAAACGCACGAATCGAGAAATGAAGCAAAAGACGGCGAACCGGGGCGGGGGTGGGCCAGCCGCAGCCGACCACCACACCACCGCCGCCGGCCACCCTTGCCCCGCCTTGGTTTCCATTTTTGGCAACTTTTGGTACCTGGTGCGCCTACTTTTCGTGTTGTATAGTACCCGGTGCGCCTTCTTTTCGTGTTGTACAGTTTCCGGTGCACCCTTTTGGCTACCTTTTACTAACATGCACCTCTTGATGCTAATGTGAGCCAAAGCTCACCTATAAATAGGAGGCTTAAGGCTCCATTTCAAAATGTCTCATATGCACTAGTCATATTACTTTCTTCATTTCTCACTCTACTTTCTTACTTTAAATTTAGCATTAGATTAGTTTATCACTTTGTTTAGAGTAGAAAGAAAGCTAGGAACGTTTTGTAATCTTTGGTGTACGCTTGGAGTTACGCTCATTAATTCAAGTCTATTCCTTCTCGCATATTAATCTCGGTTATTTCTATCCTTATCTATCTTAATTAAATATGTTTGCTTTAATTATGTTAGAGATCGTTTATGCCATGATTAGCGAGTAGATTACTATTGTATTTGTTGCGATGTAGTTAGTATATATAATTGTGGGATGACTTTAAATACGTCGTGAAATAATACGATGGCCCCGATTCGACTGATTACTCGGTATAGTATTGGAAATGTTTTTGAGCATAGTACAAATATATGGAAGCCGGTAACGACCGAAGGTAGTTGTATTATGGATCGACGTTATAAAATTGGAAACTTTGTGAACGGACTTACCTTGTGATTTTAAACCTAAAACTTACATTCGTCTTTCGATTAACAAATGTGATTGTAACCCTGTAAAGAGGAGTCGCGAACCTCAATACTCGGTCAATAGTTATCTGTGTAAAAACTATGTTTTTAATTGTAACGTCATGCAAGCATTATAAAATGCAATGTGATTACGTGGACTTGCCATGAGTATTGTACACTTCTGATCATAATGTACTTATCATGTAAACATCGCGAAGCAATTAAACTCACAACGGAAACATCGGTAAACGATTAAATACGATGTGAGCTACCATAGCGTTTTCCGACATGGTCTGGGTTTGACTTTATGTAAAAAGCCGTCAGCATTTTAATTAGTTGTTTTAGTTTAGATTAGATTAGATTAGGTAGGCTATAGGTTAAATGATCATTTACGAAAACCTAGGGATTTGTTAATTGTATTAAGAAAGGCAAGTTTGAAATCCAACTTAAACTGATACTTTTTCCTAAAAACCATGAAACCTAAAGTACGATATGCAAGAAACCTAAATGCTTTCCCTCGTTTATCACGCTTAAGTTTCATGGACAGAAATTGATTAAATAAGTCCGGACACAAGTTTTAAGTTAGTTGTTTAATGGATTCATAATCATTGTGGTATTAAGAACGGCTAGACATTTTATGGACTTGCTACTCTATTCCTTCGCCCACGAGCGAATACGTTCAATAATATGGGCCACTGACTCCCTCACAGGAGAGTGTGGAAAGTTGAGCATTGTCTGTCTGGTCAGAATCATGATACCTTAGTTCCTCGTGACATATTAGTTGATAACCGACTAATAAGGAATCTATTGGTTATACCATAAGTTAAAGAATCTCATAAGCAACCCAATTTAGTTAATCGTTTTCCCGTAAGAGTCGTCATCCCATGATTATTAACTAACGAACTCACAACAAATACTACTTTGCATTATCTGACATCTTATTACATTTTATTCACTTTTTTTAGTTTACTTAATTAACTGAACCAAAACCCCCAACGCACTCTTTTAAAACATTTACTAGAAAAGAAAGATTGATTGGATCACCTCCGTTTCAATTCAGTTTCTCTTTAAGAACGACTCTAGGTCCAACTTACCGCCTACTAACCCTTTGGTTCAGTACTAGTAAGTCACACTTAGACCCCAGCAACTATAAAATTTTAAACATCCGTTGACCGTCCGTAAAAAAGACGAGCGCAACAGAGACGAAGGCAATAATTAGCCCGTCTAGCTCAGTTGGTAGAGCGCAAGGCTCTTAACCATGTGGTCGTGGGTTCGAGCCCCACGGTGGGCGTGTTAGGTGTATTGTTTTTATCGAGTTCTACACGTTGAAATAATAATAACACTATACATAAATGTGTTTTAAGATATTGACTACACTATTATTATTAGTACGCATTACAGAACATATGTATATTCAGATCTATAAACTTTATTCAGGGGTAGCAAAAATTAATGCTCAACTCTTGACGCATGGTAACAAGGATCGATTCAAATTTGAAAGTTAAACGTCAAAACCCATAACCCCTTACTATTAAGTTGTAGAATTAAACAAAAAAAACTAGGAAGTTCTGAGATCGTAAACATTCCAAAAATTAAAATCTATATGTAGCGGGAACCAAATGTGTAGTAAAAAACAAGCTAAAATATGATAAAATAAAGCCTAGAACCCATGACATCTCATTAAAATGCAAAGTATTCTACCAACTGGATTGCAAACAAGTTTATTTATATTCTACAATTCTAATTTATATATGGATCTTATGCAGTTATTATGCCTTATCAAATAACATCTATATCATAATATATTACACATGTTCACAAAATATCACGTGTAGCATTGGAGACCCCTTGCAACCAAGTACATCCGCCCCTGTGTATATTTGATTTGATGACAAGAAATAATTGAAAAGTACAGAGAAATGTGTTCTTTTTGCACAGTGAGTGTGATTAAATATTGAGTATTCTAATTTATACGCCATCTTCTAGTAACTTTGTTGGGTACGTTTAGTTTAATCCTAACTCGGACTCTTGTTAATAATTACAAATTTAGTTGAATAATTGATGTTTCGGTCAGATTTGAATTCTTAATGACATTTGGAATATGTAGCCATGGAAGATCGATCGTTAATTTACGATCATAAATAAATTATGGTTGGATTGTCTGTTTGTTCTAGGAGATAAATTGTATTTTGTTTAATTTTAAGCCCACAATGCAATATTGTATGAGGGCAGGAGGCTATCAGTTGAAATTAACCGGTTACTCATGGCTTTTTATTCAAAGAGAAGTAGAGGAGGGACATCGAATGATCCTATCAGTATACTCGTGCTATATAACGGATGTTTTCTATTCAAAATGATGTTAAGTTGGTGTCAATATAGTAGTGTATGACATTGGAGACGTATGCAATAGAAATTTAAAAAGACATTCAATTTATTTATATAAATACAATACAATGAATCATAATTCATAAACATCAATTTTTATTTTCAATTATTATAAAATCTCATTGTCTTTCTAATTATCTATACTATTATATAATGAGTTTGGATCATTGTAATAAAATGGGAGAAATAGTAAATTACTATTTTACCATTTAAGATTTTATTCAACCTTATATCATAAATTTTAGGTCAAACACAGTTAAATAAAAGTTAATTATCATATTTTTTTAAATATCGTTGTAACTGACGTAATATAATGATGAATATTGAAATGTCGGTTACGATTGATATGATATAAATATCGGTGAAAATGTAGCGGATTGGTTTTATGGGTTGAAGGGTTAGAATTTTTATTGCAAAAACAAACTTAAAGATGGGTTAGCTGATCTTTTTTCTATTAAAGATTTTGATGATTTGGAAAGCGTGAGAAAGGCTGCAATTTTGAATGTTGTTGTCATGCAACGCTATGTTTTTCCACGGCTTGGCATGATAATTGATACAGAAGCTAAAGTAACCCATTCCTCTCTAGCGGTTGATATGCAAAAGATGATTGTGGAACCCATGGAAGAAGTTTTGAAAATTGGATGCAAACATGTTGACGTTCCTTGTGCTCCTATTTTTCAGAGTGGTGGGAACATTAATTTCGGCACTGGTGCTTCAAGCGATGAATATTTGCACTATGGTTCAGCCAGCGTGATAGTTTTTGAACTTGGGACCGATTATAAAAGATATTGCACGACTTTGGCTAGAACATTTCTTATCGATCCCAATCCTACACAAGTCAAAGCTTATTGGGTTCTTCTCAAGGCCCATGAGGATGCTCTCAATGCAATGATTCCTAGTAATAAGGCCAATTCTGTTTATAAGGCTGCACTTGCATCTGTTAAAAATGAAGTGATATCGCTCGTTTTGTACATGTTTATCTCTCGCGATATCATTGTTTTTGTACTTGTTTCTAGTCGATTTCATGAACTTTTGGTACTTATTTAGTTGGAAATTGATTTCATGTGTTTAGGTTGAAGATTGAGAAAGAAATGATGAAAAGATGGAGGATTTTGCTGATTTTGCTATGCTGCACCGTTTTGGCCATATCTCCCTCATACGAACTCGGATTGAGGTGATTCAGGCGGCCAAACGAAGCTAACTCAGAGCTCTACAATTATCCAGAAGATAGTCAGCTGAAAAGAAAAGGGGTCATAGCAGATCTGCTAAAGAAAGCAGATCGGCTATTTTAGTGCAAAATTCAGTCAGAAGTTCGACCTTGTGTACACACTTCCATTTCCAAGTAGCTTAGCCGATCTGCTTTCCTTAAGCCGATCTGCTTTCCTTAGCAGATCTGCTAAGCCTTAGCCGATCTGCTATGATGCGCGGGGAAGTCTATTTATGTACTGTTTTAGGGTTCCACAAAAACACAACTTCTACATCTCGACCTACCAGCCCCCAAGGGCGATTTTTATGGTTCTTGGAGCCATTTTTCATCATCTAAAAAGTCTCTCATCATTTTAACTCTTTTGGTCACAAGAATCATCATCCGAACATTGTAATCACTCGGTTTGCATCTTTATTCGATTATAATTATGTTTACTTTGATTTCTCTTATTTCATGTGTTTATCTTGTTGTTATGATGATTAGTGGCTAGATTGTTGTGCTTGTTTGGATGAAATAGCTAGTTGATTAGGGGTGTATCTTTTGGTGTTAATTTATGCTCGAGTTTGTGAATCATCCATGGATTTGTATGTATTTAGTTAGTTGTTGTTATGAATTTTGGGCATTTTCACTAAGCGATTATAGGGAACGTTTGTTGCTTATAAAAAATACCTAAATAGTTGTTTGTCATTTGTGGAACAAAGCATTTGATGATTGTAACAACAACTAGTTAAATACAAACAAGTTAGCGATTATAGCGAATGTTTGTCGTGTGGATGATTTGCAAACTCACAAATATCTAAATTTATGTTTAATCGGAGAACCTTGTGTGATTGAGCTTAATCTCTAGAATTTGGCCATTTGGTGATTTACTAATTGATATAGCGAACGTTTTCAACCAAGTAAATTGCTATCGATTATTTGTCTATAAATGATTGAACAAAATTGCGAATGTGGTTTTGGAATGTGTCAAATGATTTAGCTAAATTGTGCGAGTTGGTAACCATGGCGAACGTTCGTTACTAGATTAAATCATAGGTTTGTTGATTGAAGTTGAACTATAGGTCTTAGCGAACGTTGAGCTTATGTTAGATGAATATTACCCTTGGCATATAGTATAACCGGCTATAACTCTACACCCCGAAATCACTAGTGAAATAGTCCAAGCAAGCATTGTTTTTAATATCTGAAAGTTTCCAATCAATCACTTTGACTCTTCAGAGTCCACCTGCCTAGATTAATTAAAGTTTGCAGTTTTAAGCATCGTGACAACTCGGTCACACAAAACCCCCACAGTTACTTTTCTGTATAAATTACTTGCACTTGGATATAACTTCTTAAAAACAACATTCCCTGTGTTCGAACCTAGACTTACCACTACTATACTACTACTCGACAGGGTCCACTGCCCGGTTGTGTTTTGGTCTAGCTCGGTACTTTCTTGTTCACTTTTCAACGATAAATTTTATAACTAGATAAACCACATCAAGTTTTTGGCGCCGCTGCCGGGGAATGTGATTGATTAAGAGTTTAATTCGAGTGTAATTAATTGACCCTTTTTCTGGAATTTATTTCTAGGAAAGTTACTTTAAGAGTTTTAGTTGTTATTAGTGTATATATTTTTAATGTTTGTTTATTTTGTGTTGAGTGGTTACGTTTTACCGTTTTTAGTTTTGATGTTTGTAGCAGATTTGTGACTTAGCATCAATGTCATATTACTCAAATCATAAAGGTTACAAACCTTTATGTGAAGAGAGTGATTATGATGATGTGCCAATAATATCACGCGAAAGGTGTGCACCACCAAGACACTACCAAGATAATTGGACTCAACTTTATCCATCAAGGACTTGGAATGAAGAACCTTTAATCACTCAAGAGATCGAACAACCAAAAATGTCTAATCTTGAAAGGTTGTTGAAAGAAGCAATAGAGCAAACAGAGAGGCATAGTAGAGAATTTGATGAAATCTTCTATTGGAATTTGGAGCCTTACCATGAAAGGCCATATGATACATTTACCATTGCAAATGAGCATTGGGATGATGTTGAGGCTATTGAGCATAATGATTCTTATTCTAACTATGGTTTTGCAGATTCTTCTAACTTTGTTTTTCAGGATGATAGTGAAGACGAAATGGATGAGGAGGAAGAAGAGAATGAAGTCACAAGTTACCCTCATGAAACTTCACAATCTGTTTTGCAGGATTCATGCATGCTAGAGCCTGAAGTGACTAAGGACGCCATTGTTGACTATGATGCCGATATAAAGGAATTACAAGGACTGCTGGGAATTAGTGATCATGAGCTAAACGAGCTCGTAAAAAAGGGATTTGGAGATGATCTTATTCTAGAGGCAGAATTTGAAAATTTGTATCGAGCTAATAGCACTCAGGTGCTTGAGGTAGATAGGTTGGAAATGTTGGAAAGGGGTATTGAGTGTGTGCATACAAACTATTTTGAAGAACCACCCGATTATCTTTGTATACTTGCCAAAGATTTTTCTGAAAACGTGGGGATAACTAGTCATTCATACTTGGAAGTGGCAATCATCCGGATTATCATTATACCACTCAAGAAATGGAGAGGTTATTTTCACATTACAAATTGTAGTTGGAGGATGTTCTACCGAAATGTCAAAACAAAAGATGACATCCTCCTATGTGAGTATGACGAGAAAGGAGGTGGTAGCGTGATTGAGGATTGGTTATGAGAAAGCAAGGGTCGAGTCTAGCTCGGGACTCGGGAATAAACCAAGCATCTTGCGGGAGGTGAACCCGTATCGAGATATGATTGATGATTGACAATGGTAACTTTATGCTATGGCAAGAATGTACCTGAAAGGAATGGATGTTTTGAAATCATGATCGAAGGTTATCCAGAATTTGAACAAGCAAAAACCCCCGGGAAGTACTCGCTCCCTTTTACCTTTCACACTTATGCTTATTTCATATATTATATTTTGTTGCATTGAGGACAATGCAAATGTTAAGTGTGGGGAGGTTATTATTCACTTGAATTTGTTTGTCCTTTTAAGATTAATTGCTTTAGTAATGTAATTGATAAATTTTGTTGAAAGTAATTAAATCTTACCTCTTGCATGATAAATTTGTCATAGAGCAACCTCCTTGGGTGAATTGCATAACTAGCACATTTATAGCCCCACTAAAAATTGTGAGAAATCTTGAGCTTAAATTGAAAACACTTATCTTTAGTGTTTATATATTTCAATTGCTATGAGTGTGCCGGTGTTTGTAGTTTATTCTAGAACTTGCCTTAATGATGCATTTCAAGACCGCTGTGGGATCATATTCATGTGATTTAGGTGAAGTAGACGATGAATTGGTATTCATTAGGTTTTAGATTTTCAGTTTTTATTTTAAAACCATTTATAACTAGTCCACCCAGGTCGTTAGCACTCATTTTTAGTGCTAAGAAACCCCTAGATACTTTTCACTTACATTTTCATCACAATTAATATCCTAGCCTTATTTTTGTGTAGTCAAAAGTTTAAAAGTTGCCTTGTAACATTTCAAATCGATTTATAAAATGTGATTTCTAATCAACCTTTTGAAGATTATTATATGAAGATTATTGATTCAAGGAAGCAAAACCAAGGTGAAATTCAAGAAACTTTTTGAGCAAACTAGAAGCACAAATGAAGTCATAGACAAAAGTTGATGAAATTTAACTAAGGAGGCAAGAATTGAAGAAATATTGTTAGATGATCAAAGTTGAAGCCTAAGGTTAATTGAGATCACATTTTCATTTTTAGTTTCAAGGTAACACAACATACAAATTTTTGACTACCATTTTCAACAATTTATAAAAGTGTCTACCATATCACAATTTCACCATCACACTTATAATTATAACACATTGTTAGAATACCTCTTTTGATACTTCATTTGGTGCTCACGCCTAGTCGGTGGAGATTTGATCTTTTGGCAAGCCTATGGTAATAACGCATCACGACTTGGCTATTTGAGTGTTTATCTATTCCATTCCCAATCTTGATTAAATTGAGAGTTGAGTGATTGAAACACATTTCCTATTGAGAGGTGCTAAGTTGTGCATTCAAGCTTTACAAATTTATTTAAGGTTTTCTATGTTTGTATTCATGCTACTAACATGATTACTTTTGCAATTGTGGTTAGTTATATTTTGTAAAACCTTGTTCTTAAATTCTAAATGCAAGAGGTATATGTTTTGGAATGTAAATCATAGTTTGCTTGAGGACAAGCAAAGTTCAAGTGTGGGGATATTTGATATCGCTCGTTTTGTACATGTTTATCTCTCGCGATATCATTGTTTTTGTACTTGTTTCTAGTCGATTTCATGAACTTTTGGTACTTATTTAGTTGGAAATTGATTTCATGTGTTTAGGTTGAAGATTGAGAAAGAAATAATGAAAAGATGGAGGATTTTGCTGATCTTGCTATGCTGCACCGTTTTGGCCATATCTCCTTCATACGAACTCGGATTGAGGTGATTCAGGCGGCCAAACGAAGCTAACTCAGAGCTCTACAATTATCCAAAAGATAGTCAGCTGAAAAGAAAGGGGTCATAGCAGATCTGCTAAAGAAAGCAGATCGGCTATTTTAGTGCAAAATTCAGTCAGAAGTTCGACCTTGTGTACACACTTCCATTTCCAAGTAGCTTAGCCGATCTGCTTTCCTTAAGCCGATCTGCTTTCCTTAGCAGATCTGCTAAGCCTTAGCCGATCTGCTATGATGCGCGCGGAAGTCTATTTATGTACTGTTTTAGGGTTCCACAAAAACACAACTTCTACATCTCGACCTACCAGCCCCCAAGGGCGATTTTTATGGTTCTTGGAGCCATTTTTCATCATCTAAAAAGTCTCTCATCATTTTAACTCTTTTGGTCACAAGAATCATCATCCGAACATTGTAATCACTCGGTTTGCATCTTTATTCGATTATAATTATGTTTACTTTGATTTCTCTTATTTCATGTGTTTATCTTGTTGTTATGATGATTAGTGGCTAGATTATTGTGCTTGTTTGGATGAAATAGTTAGTTGATTAGGGGTGTATCTTTTGGTGTTAATTTATGCTTGAGTTTGTGAATCATCCATGGATTTGTATGTATTTAGTTAGTTGTTGTTATGAACTTTGGGCATTTTCACTAAGCGATTATAGCGAACGTTTGTTGCTTATAAAAAATACCTAAATAGTTGTTTGTCATTTGTGGAACAAAGCATTTGATGATTGTAACAACAACTAGTTAAATACAAACAAGTTAGCGATTATAGCGAATGTTTGTCGTGTGGATGATTTGCAAACTCACAAATATCTAAATTTATGTTTAATCGGAGAACCTTGTGTGATTGAGCTTAATCTCTAGAATTTGGCCATTTGGTGATTTACTAATTGATATAGCGAACGTTTTCAACCAAGTAAATTGCTATCGATTATTTGTCTATAAATGATTGAACAAAATTGCGAATGTGGTTTTGGAATGTGTCAAATGATTTAGCTAAATTGTGCGAGTTGGTAACCATGGCGAACGTCCGTTACTAGATTAAATCATAGGTTTGTTGATTGAAGTTGAACTATAGGTCTTAGCGAACGTTGAGCTTATGTTAGATGAATATTACCCTTGGCATATAGTATAACCGGCTATAACTCTACACCCCGAAATCACTAGTGAAATAGTCCAAGCAAGCATTGTTTTTAATATCTGAAAGTTTCCAATCAATCACTTTGACTCTTCAGAGTCCACCTGCCTAGATTAATTAAAGTTTGCAGTTTTAAGCATCGTGACAACTCGGTCACACAAAACCCCCACAGTTACTTTTCTGTATAAATTACTTGCACTTGGATATAACTTCTTGAAAACAACATTCCCTGTGTTCGAACCTAGACTTACCACTACTATACTACTACTCGACAGGGTCCACTGCCCGGTTGTGTTTTGGTCTAGCTCGGTACTTTCTTGTTCACTTTTCAACGATAAATTTTATAACTAGATAAACCACATCAAGTTTTTGGCGCCGCTGCCGGGGAATGTGATTGATTAAGAGTTTAATTCGAGTGTAATTAATTGACCCTTTTTCTGGAATTTATTTCTAGGAAAGTTACTTTAAGAGTTTTAGTTGTTATTAGTGTATATATTTTTAATGTTTGTTTATTTTGTGTTGAGTGGTTACGTTTTACCGTTTTTAGTTTTGATGTTTGTAGCAGATTTGTGACTTAGCATCAATGTCATATTACTCAAATCATAAAGGTTACAAACCTTTATGTGAAGAGAGTGATTATGATGATGTGCCAATAATATCACGCGAAAGGTGTGCACCACCAAGACACTACCAAGATAATTGGACTCAACTTTATCCATCAAGGACTTGGAATGAAGAACCTTTAATCACTCAAGAGATCGAACAACCAAAAATGTCTAATCTTGAAAGGTTGTTGAAAGAAGCAATAGAGCAAACAGAGAGGCATAGTAGAGAATTTGATGAAATCTTCTATTGGAATTTGGAGCCTTACCATGAAAGGCCATATGATACATTTACCATTGCAAATGAGCATTGGGATGATGTTGAGGCTATTGAGCATAATGATTCTTATTCTAACTATGGTTTTGCAGATTCTTCTAACTTTGTTTTTCAGGATGATAGTGAAGACGAAATGGATGAGGAGGAAGAAGAGAATGAAGTCACAAGTTACCCTCATGAAACTTCACAATCTGTTTTGCAGGATTTATACATGCTAGAGCCTGAAGTGACTAAGGACGCCATTGTTGACTATGATGCCGATATAAAGGAATTACAAGGACTGCTGGGAATTAGTGATCATGAGCTAAACGAGCTCGTAAAAAAGGGATTTGGAGATGATCTTATTCTAGAGGCAGAATTTGAAAATTTGTATCGAGCTAATAGCACTCAGGTGCTTGAGGTAGATAGGTTGGAAATGTTGGAAAGGGGTATTGAGTGTGTGTATACAAACTATTTTGAAGAACCACCCGATTATCTTTGTATATTTGCCAAAGATTTTTCTGAAAACGTGGGGATAACTAGTCATTCATACTTGGAAGTGGCAATCATCCGGATTATCATTATACCACTCAAGAAATGGAGAGGTTATTTTCACATTACAAATTGTAGTTGGAGGATGTTCTACCGAAATGTCAAAACAAAAGATGACATCCTCCTATGTGAGTATGACGAGAAAGGAGGTGGTAGCGTGATTGAGGATTGGTTATGAGAAAGCAAGGGTCGAGTCTAGCTCGGGACTCGGGAATAAACCAAGCATCTTGCGGGAGGTGAACCCGTATCGAGATATGATTGATGATTGACAATGGTAACTTTATGCTATGGCAAGAATGTACCTGGAAGGAATGGATGTTTTGAAATCATGATCGAAGGTTATCCAGAATTTGAACAAGCAAAAACCCCCGGGAAGTACTCGCTCCCTTTTACCTTTCACACTTATGCTTATTTCATATATTATATTTTGTTGCATTGAGGACAATGCAAATGTTAAGTGTGGGGAGGTTATTATTCACTTGAATTTGTTTGTCCTTTTAAGATTAATTGCTTTAGTAATGTAATTGATAAATTTTGTTGAAAGTAATTAAATCTTACCTCTTGCATGATAAATTTGTCATAGAGCAACCTCCTTGGGTGAATTGCATAACTAGCACATTTATAGCCCCACTAAAAATTGTGAGAAATCTTGAGCTTAAATTGAAAACACTTATCTTTAGTGTTTATATATTTCAATTGCTATGAGTGTGCCGGTGTTTGTAGTTTATTCTAGAACTTGCCTTAATGATGCATTTCAAGACCGCTGTGGGATCATATTCATGTGATTTAGGTGAAGTAGACGATGAATTGGTATTCATTAGGTTTTAGATTTTCAGTTTTTATTTTAAAACCATTTATAACTAGTCCACCCAGGTCGTTAGCACTCATTTTTAGTGCTAAGAAACCCCTAGATACTTTTCACTTACATTTTCATCACAATTAATATCCTAGCCTTATTTTTGTGTAGTCAAAAGTTTAAAAGTTGCCTTGTAACATTTCAAATCGATTTATAAAATGTGATTTCTAATCAACCTTTTGAAGATTTTTATATGAAGATTATTGATTCAAGGAAGCAAAACCAAGGTGAAATTCAAGAAACTTTTTGAGCAAACTAGAAGCACAAATGAAGTCATAGACAAAAGTTGATGAAATTTAACTAAGGAGGCAAGAATTGAAGAAATATTGTTAGATGATCAAAGTTGAAGCCTAAGGTTAATTGAGATCACATTTTCATTTTTAGTTTCAAGGTAACACAACATACAAATTTTTGACTACCATTTTCAACAATTTATAAAAGTGTCTACCATATCACAATTTCACCATCACACTTATAATTATAACACATTGTTAGAATACCTCTTTTGATACTTCATTTGGTGCTCACGCCTAGTCGGTGGAGATTTGATCTTTTGGCAAGCCTATGGTAATAACGCATCACGACTTGGCTATTTGAGTGTTTATCTATTCCATTCCCAATCTTGATTAAATTGAGAGTTGAGTGATTGAAACACATTTCCTATTGAGAGGTGCTAAGTTGTGCATTCAAGCTTTACAAATTTATTTAAGGTTTTCTATGTTTGTATTCATGCTACTAACATGATTACTTTTGCAATTGTGGTTAGTTATATTTTGTAAAACCTTGTTCTTAAATTCTAAATGCAAGAGGTATATGTTTTGGAATGTAAATCATAGTTTGCTTGAGGACAAGCAAAGTTCAAGTGTGGGGATATTTGATATCGCTAGTTTTGTACATGTTTATCTCTCGTGATATCATTGTTTTTGTACTTGTTTCTAGTCGATTTCATGAACTTTTGGTACTTATTTAGTTGGAAATTGATTTCATGTGTTTAGGTTGAAGATTGAGAAAGAAATGATGAAAGATGGAGGATTTTGCTGATCTTGCTATGCTGCACCGTTTTGGCCATATCTCCCTCATACGAACTCGGATTGAGGTGATTCAGGCGGCTAAACGAAGCTAACTCAGAGCTCTACAATTATCCAGAAGATAGTCAGCTGAAAAGAAAAGGGGTCATAGCAGATCTGCTAAAGAAAGCAGATCGGCTATTTTAGTGCAAAATTCAGTCAGAAGTTCGACCTTGTGTACACACTTCCATTTCCAAGTAGCTTAGCCGATCTGCTTTCCTTAAGCCGATCTGCTTTCCTTAGCAGATCTGCTAAGCCTTAGCCGATCTGCTATGATGCGCGCGGAAGTCTATTTATGTACTGTTTTAGGGTTCCACAAAAACACAACTTCTACATCTCGACCTACCAGCCCCCAAGGGCGATTTTTATGGTTCTTGGAGCCATTTTTCATCATCTAAAAAGTCTCTCATCATTTTAACTCTTTTGGTCACAAGAATCATCATCCGAACATTGTAATCACTCGGTTTGCATCTTTATTCGATTATAATTATGTTTACTTTGATTTCTCTTATTTCATGTGTTTATCTTGTTGTTATGATGATTAGTGGCTACATTATTGTGCTTGTTTGGATGAAATAGCTAGTTGATTAGGGGTGTATCTTTTGGTGTTAATTTATGCTTGAGTTTGTGAATCATCCATGGATTTGTATGTATTTAGTTAGTTGTTGTTATGAACTTTGGGCATTTTCACTAAGCGATTATAGCGAACGTTTGTTGCTTATAAAAAATACCTAAATAGTTGTTTGTCATTTGTGGAACAAAGCATTTGATGATTGTAACAACAACTAGTTAAATACAAACAAGTTAGCGATTATAGCGAATGTTTGTCGTGTGGATGATTTGCAAACTCACAAATATCTAAATTTATGTTTAATCGGAGAACCTTGTGTGACTGAGCTTAATCTCTAGAATTTGGCCATTTGGTGATTTACTAATTGATATAGCGAACGTTTTCAACCAAGTAAATTGCTATCGATTATTTGTCTATAAATGATTGAACAAAATTGCGAATGTGGTTTTGGAATGTGTCAAATGATTTAGCTAAATTGTGCGAGTTGGTAACCATGGCGAACGTCCGTTACTAGATTAAATCATAGGTTTGTTGATTGAAGTTGAACTATAGGTCTTAGCGAACGTTGAGCTTATGTTAGATGAATATTACCCTTGGCATATAGTATAACCGGCTATAACTCTACACCCCGAAATCACTAGTGAAATAGTCCAAGCAAGCATTGTTTTTAATATCTGAAAGTTTCCAATCAATCACTTTGACTCTTCAGAGTCCACCTGCCTAGATTAATTAAAGTTTGCAGTTTTAAGCATCGTGACAACTCGGTCACACAAAACCCCCACAGTTACTTTTCTGTATAAATTACTTGCACTTGGATATAACTTCTTGAAAACAACATTCCCTGTGTTCGAACCTAGACTTACCACTACTATACTACTACTCGACAGGGTCCACTGCCCGGTTGTGTTTTGGTCTAGCTCGGTACTTTCTTGTTCACTTTTCAACGATAAATTTTATAACTAGATAAACCACATCATGAAGCTCCTGAATTGACTGCAAATTTGACCAAATCAGCTGGTTGGGGAATAGGTCTTCAGTTGAGGGACTCGCGTTTGACGTTTGATGAGGAGAACCAAATAATTTTGAGAGCGGGTATGGTTGTTGTGACAACCGTCACCAAAATGCAATCGTTGTTTCACTGTTGAAATTCATTTCCAACTGTAATCAAATTCTGACTCGTTAAGTGAATCTAATTTTCGAATGTTCCGCGTTAAACATCATTCTTATTTTAAGAAAACTTACGCTCAAGTGAAATCAATAAACTTAACTAACTTTGTGTGAGATTTAAGAAAATTAAATATGTCATACGAAAGCCAAACTGGAACGCATAAATATTAGATAGGAATTTGGATTTGAGGCTGAGGGCCCAACCGCAGGTTGGCCCAATCCAACCACCAGTTGGGTGTACGTGGGCCGCAAGCAGATGAGCCCAACCGCCGACTGAGCAAGCCCAACCACCGGTTGGGAGTCTGGGTATATAACTTCATATTTTCTAACCCTAAACGACTTTTACATGCCCCAAACAATTCTCAGCCATTTATATCTTGAATATCAGTCGAATTTCGTGCCAATAAACTCAATTCATAAGGGTTTTGATCCGTTGAATCATCATACTAATCGAGAGCTTCGTTATACGCCATCGGTGGTAGGTTTTTAGTGATTATTATTCGATTTCTCATTCATTTCCCTGCAAAAATGTGGTCAAGAGATTAATACTCTCTATTCTTACAGATTCTAAGAAGAAACAATCATCATACACGTGCTAAATCGGTAGATCTCTAACTTAAATCTTTCAATTCTATCGTATTTATCGTTAATTTTGTTATCAATTCATTGGAATCCAAACTTTGATGAATATTCGGGATGATTGAATTTAGGAATGAGTTAAACTGATGGTGCAATGAAGTTTTGAATCATAATTGTTGTTAGTGTTATGTGAAAAACGTTCGAATGATTATTAGACAGAGATTTCGATTTTGGACAGATTCAGTGGTTGGTTTTGGTGAAGTCATAACTCAGTCAATACGACATGTTTTTGGAAGTTTCTTGAGTCAAAAATTAAGTTTAGGATGTCTACTTTCAAATGCAATAGGTCTCATGTCAAAAGGATAAGTTTCGGTCAGTCAAATGGTCGTTTTAAATCAAAAGGTCCAGTCTGATTTCGGTAACAGATTTTAGGTCAACTTTGGTTATAAATATCTCTTTCAATTTCAAGAGTTTTTAAATAAAATTTGTTTTGTGATAAACTTTAAGATGTTAGCTTTTCAAAAAAGTATAGGACATAGTCAAATGAGTTTGTTTGGATTTTCAAACAAAATTAAACATTATGGTACGCCATCAGCAATGTGATTCGGACAAGATGAACAAATAGAATAGTATGGAAGGGGTTTAGAGAACTATAAATGATGAGCTATTACAAATGTGAGACCACTATGATATGGGATTGATGCTTGAGAATAGTTAGTTGGGGTAATGGAACATAATTCAAGTCACTTAGAAAGTAACAAATGTAGATTTGTTAAACATTAATTAAGTGACAACTCATACACACAAGACTTATAAGGCACGTTTCAATCAATGGGGATTTGAGATAACATAGGAGGGAATTCAAACATGAGTCATTCATCAAAGTAGGATACAATGGAAAAGCTATAAGATTTGTCTAGATTGTAACCTACGTGTATGTAATTGTATATTATCGTACGGATTAGTTCAAGGACGCTTACTTGCTTTGCTTTTGAGGTGAGTTTCGTGGCTCCGTTTTCTTACAAAGTTTCATTTGGGGGGAAAGAATGCTGAACTTGTTTTCAACTATTTTCATGCTGTGAACTTATCTGTTTTATTTTGGACATAATGATTGAATTGTTACACTGTGAATTATGTGGCAAACTATGTGGTATCTATCACTTGTGAACTAAGTCAAACAAACATACAAATGTCTTACACATGTGGGATTTAGTTCCACCGCTGAGGTAAGATAAGTCAAACAAGCAAGCAATTGTCATTGCACATGTGGGATTGAGTTCCATCGCTAAGGCAATTGACATCATACAATTATCATTGCATATGTGGGATTGAGTTCCACCGCTGAGGCAATGACAACGCAAAATCAATCAAGGGTGGATATGATCTAACAATGTATGAGGAAATCAATTACACTAAGTTCACTTGTGTGTGCATTTCATTTCATTTGTCCTACCATCATATATCCTATACACAGCAACTGATTTATGTGTATCATGTGTAAACCTACGGAATTCACCAACCTTTGGGTTGACCTTTTTGAGCATATCTTTTCAGGTAACACTAGCACAGCTAAGAAAGAGACTAAAGGAACTTAGTGTACCTTTAGGTTGCATTAAGTGTTTGCAAGAGATACATCAAGTTATATGCTCTATGTTACTTTAATTGGAAAGACGTTTTTTTGCCTTAACAATATTTCGATAAATGTAAACTTATGCAGATTGTAAGACTTGTTCCTTGCGAGTATAAACCGCTGTTTATGTCAGGAGATGTCACAACGCATTGATTTATTTTCATTTAGTGAATTATATATTTCGATGTGTTGTGATATAATCATTCGTTGAATGTCGTTGTTTCCGATTTAGATGGGGTGTGACAGTTGTGACTCTCTCACTTGGGTTAGATCACTTGAAGTCGTCAAGTCAAGACTATGCACTATTGCTTGCTGATACCGTAATTCTTACAGTTAATGGTCATGAAGTAGTCACCTTTCTAAGCTCAAAATTTTTTACTAATGTTACATTCTGTTTCGGTGATGGTTTTGCAAGAACAAGAAAAAAAATCACCACTGAGAGTTTATACTAGACGTAAGAACTCTAAAGCAACCTCAAGGTCAGACAACCATGAAATGCCTTGATTTGACGTAAAAAGTCATGTTTTACGCACATCTTTTACCTCATATTTAGCACTTAATTAACAAAAACATGCCAATAAAGCTCACATTTACCACATTTTGTTAAAAAGGTCTAAACTTTACAAATATTTCAAAAACAACGATAAATGGATGAAAAACACACTTAAATAGGCATAATTCGTTCGACATGCTATTTTATCATAAAACCTCGATCTGGGACTTAATAAATATCTTAAAATGTAGGTCTGGAGAATACGAACGCGTGGATATAAAGAACGTTGAAAACGGATCAAGAACGAAGAAGTTAGAGCCAAACGAGTACGATCCAACACACAAGACTTACGATCCAGCACATAAGACCATGGACCAAGGGGATACCACCCTCTAGGGGCCGTATACCCCGCTTTAGGGGCCGTATACCCCCTCTACAGGGCCGTATACCCCCTGTTTGGGGTGGTATACCCCCTTCTAGGGGTGGTATACCCCCTCTATGGTGCCGAATACGCCCCGTTTACTACCGAATACGCCCTATTTGCTACCGAATACGCCCCTTTTGGTGTCGAATTTCATAGCTCAGGGGTGTATTTCAGTGTTAAATCGGGAGCGAGGGTGTTAAGTGTAAAATTGTAACTTGTGAGCCTATAAATAGTGGCCTTAGCCTCCTCATTTCAATGATCCCTCACACCTTCAATCCATTCTACACTCTCACTTTCACACACACTTTCTTTTGTAATTTCATTTCTTAGGTAGTTTCTCTCTCTAACACTTCTCTAAGGAGTTAGAGGAGAAAATAGTGGGTAGCTAGTAGATTAGAGGAGAGATAATCTTTGTAATTGTAACACCCCCAAATTTGATGTTTAGCGGAAGCATACATTGGGTGTTACTAATCAAATATCAAAGCACACAAGATATAGCAAACGACTCTATATGCGTCGTTTTAACAAAATACATTAATATAAGAAATGTTTACAACATTTGAAGCTGTACATAGCTCGTGTTCGATTTAAATGAGAGATTTCAGTACATAAGTACTTGTACAAAATATACTAATGCAAGAAAATCTCTAATATCTGCATGCTGACTCGAGCTACAGTATCCCTGATGGCAGTCCAACCTACTGCTGTGTACCTGTGAAACATGCTAAAATGGGTCAGCTAAAGCTGGTGAGCTCACAGGTTTGAAATCAGATAATATCGTATGAACCGCAAGATTTAAGTAATGATTTGCATCCAGCAAATAAATAGTAGTGTATACAGCCATGAGCACATAGTCTGAGCTTAACTCGAGGGTCGGGTCCCATATAGAGAATTCCGAGCGAGGTGCCTCCACGAGTGCCTAATCCACACTCGTCTGAACAATTATTAGTACGTCCGTTTACCCAGTTAGTGCATGCTAACCCGGATGAGGAGGGTCAATCCTATATGGTACCATATACTAATAATCACGCTACAACGTATTACCAAACTATGCTGACGGAGGTCTTTGAAATGATAAGTGGAAAACAACTCATGTAGTATATTGTAAAGTTTGTACTTGCGTTCACATGTTAAAAGTAAGCATTGAATCACACCCCTGAGTGAAAAGCGGTAAAAAGAGGGGCTATGAGACTCACCTGAGTCTTGAACGTTTGGTCAATAAACGTACGGTGCTTAATCAAGCAATGAGATGTTCGCAGACAGATAACCTGAGGGTGTCCACGACACGCGATGGTTATTAATATGAGTCGGTATCTCAAAGGACTACCTTTGTAGTTGTTATACAACTATATATGTCCAAATTACTACGATTTGGTTGATTTTTAGATTTGTGTTTTGAAAACGTGTACGGCCCGTTAGTGACAGATTTATAGTATTAATCTCAACATTATTATCTTGTTTTTCGAAGTATTTTGCTTGTATCATATATATACCAATGTATTCCCGAAGTCGTGTAGTTTAAAGTTTAAAGTTTTACTAGTCCAACACTTAGTGAAAAATCTGAGTTTTCTGTGTTTTACGACACAATATACGACACAAAGGTTTGTCATGCGACACAAGGGTTGTGTCGCATAGGAATGCGACACAAGAGCTTAGCGACACAAGGGTTGTGTCGCATAAGCGTTCGATGCTAAATCAATAGCGACATAAGGGTTGTGTCGTATTTGGTTTACGACACACGGTGTGACATAATGGTACGACACAAAATACGACACAATATGGTTTATGCGACACAACATGCGACACAAGCGTTGTGTCGCAAAGATGAACACCAGCCCAGAAAGTTTCGGCTGTCGAGATTTTTCAACCCAAAACCCAAATCAAACTCATTTTTAGGCTATAAAACGTTGTTATCTTCCTAGTATTGGACATATATGAGTTATATAAACTACCATAACACAAAAACAAGTAGTAATTTGATAGATCTAGGAGTTTTTGTAAAAATTCTTACAATTGCAAATCGAGGCTAAAGGAGGCCGAAAATGATGATGATGCTCTTGTAAATCTCGTTCCTTGCTTGATGGTGATTCCGAAAATATGAGTTTTGTTGTCGGTTTTGCAAGATCCAAAAATTTATGGAATTTTAGAGAGAGAGTTTTGATGTGTGTGTGTGTGTTTTTGTTGAAATGAAAATGAAAGAAGAAATGGGGAGGAGGTGAGGTGTAGGTGAAAGCCTCACTTTCCAGTCCCCGTTCCGTGTTCCGCGCGGTGTTCGTTTTCTCGATTATTTAAGCGTTAAATAATTATTTTATACGTTAAAATATGCGTTTTTAAAATACGAATAATTAAATCAATGTTTTCGTTGAAGTATTAAATTAAATACTTGTCACTTGAGTTATCAAATATAATTTAAGCCTGTTTCGTTTTGTTTGCGCGTTTAATACTTTGATTGCGTGGACCTTGTTTGTACGATATGAATTAAATACGAAATAAAATAATATTTTGGACATAATTGTGTTATTAAGTAATATTGTATTATTTAGTAAAAATTGTTCACCAACGTCCGTATTAATTGAATCGAATTACATTCGATTTGAGATGCATACGATTTAAATCAAATCGCATAATCGTATATATTCATCAATATATATACATTTCGATACCTTAATTAGCCTAACACAGCACTAATTACATGTATTTACAATTGATTAGGCCCTAATTAATAGTCCTAATTTGACGGGTGTCACAGTAATAAAGGAGTATTGCTGTTCAAGCTGGTATTCAAGGATTGCAATTTTTTTCTCTCTGTTACGCTGTTCTATTATCCGGTGATATCTATTACCGCATACTGTTATTATGTCTGAATTATCCATGCGTAATATTATGGTATGTGTTTTATTTGTTGCCATGTTTATTGAGTAGTGTAATATTGTGATTGTTGGAATGTAGATATTTAGGAGTAGGGATGATGTTAAATTAATCTTTAATTAAATATGTGATTAGAAATCGTTATGTTATGTATCGGGTTAAACTTTTCAAGCGGTAGATCTAAACCACCATATACACCTTTCCAAGCTTTCACGTGGCTATTACTTTAGTATTAGGACCTGATCAACCCTAGTATCGGTAGATAGTTATCTGTGTTGTTGAAACTGTGGACATGCTGTAAAACGGCCCAGTACTTAGTATAGCACTGGAAACACCTCTGGTGGAGTACAAATGCGTGGAAGCTACGAACCGGTCGTAAGCATATGACACCGTGGATACCTGGAAGTCACCCTTCCCGAACATGGTCTAGGTATATACAAAAGCTGTGGAACTACTGAAAAATGTAGTATACACCGTGAAATGAACCTAGGGATGAACGTTTGATCGCAAAGGAAGGTCTACACCTTGACAGAAGTATTTGTGCTCCTCAACTAAGTTTAAGGAATTTGGCAAAGAAAGCGAACATTCAGTTGTAGTGTAAGATGCTTAAACCCCCTTATCCAACATAACTGATAGTTTAACATACAATAGCAAGCAATTAGTACAAACCTTAATAAAATCAATTAGAACTAGGTGCTAAGAACGGTCAGAAATTAAATATCGGTCTGTTACCTTATTCATGCACCCAGGGTTAATCCCAAGAAGGGTCACTTGTCCTCATCGGACAGTGTTGGGGGTTGAGCAGCCTGATCTGATCAGAATCATGATAGCCTAGTACTCAGTGACATACGACTTAGGGTTTCCGCCTTAGATCGTAGGGTGCTAGTGTTTACACCAAACCTCTGTTGATAGTGTTTAAGGCAAGTCTCCAATCATCTTTTATAATGAACATCATCCCGAAACCTGAATATTGAAACTTCAGCAATCACAACTCTATCTATCTGCTTACCCTATCCATAGTGTAGTATTTACTTTCCTGCATCTTAGTTAAATTAGAAAATACCAAAAACAAATCCTACCTGCTCTATTAAACTCATCCTATTAGCTGCTATTCTCTGAGGTATTTAATTCATTTCGATTCGCTCCGATTTTAAGAACGACACCTGAGTCAGACTTACCGCTTACTACCCTAATACCCTTAGAGCAGTAGGTAGTAATAAAGCTTAGGCTTCCCAGCACTTATAAATTTAAAACCCTCTGATCACCCGCCTCGAGCGTGAGGCCCGACGACGACAGGAAGCGATTCCTGAACCGACTGTTCGGGGTGCGATCATGCCTAAAGAAGAGCTTAAAAGAAAACATCAAGCTACTGAGGAAGAAGAGAAGTTAGAGCCAGAAGCAAGCAATGCTGATAGCCGTGCTCCAAAGCGTCCAAAGGTTTAAAGCTTGGGGAATGTATTGATGCAGAATGTGAACTGGAGCAACTGAAACCTCGTTTTAAAGAATTGGACCCAAATGGATCTAGGTTGCAAGTTGGTGAAGGTACTTCTGGTTCCGGTTCTGGTCAAGCTGCAGAAGAATAGAAGTTGGTTTCTCTTTAGTGTCACACATTTTAGTTTTGATAACACATATGACGAAAACATGTTGCATATAATTTCAGGTGCTTCAAACTATTACTCTAATCCATGAATATACCATGTATTTTGATGATAAAAATAATTATTGTAGGTTCCGTGATCTTTTGATTCGCATCTAACAAGTAATCCGTGCAGAATCCGATTATCGAATCCGTGACGTGAACTGTAAAACACAAAATGTAAATAAAAGATTTGATCTTTATTGATACTACACGAAAGATCATATAACGAAAGTCTTCTTTATAGGTTAATGTAAAGATTATAACTATTAAATGTAACATCTTGAAAATTCTGAATTTACTAATAAAGATCATAATGTTATATTTTTACTTAGAGTCACAATTAGTCCTAATCATACAAGAGGAATTTCAGTTGTTACAAGAAGTAAAGGGTTGTTTTTGTAAATGCATACAATAAAACGAGTAAACAATTGTATAGGAGATTTAGTTTCCATGAAAGTCGATAAGCATTCTTTATTTTCGCTAATAAACTCGGTGGTGATATATAGTAATATAATCTCATTGTTTCATTCATGAAACTAAACTAAATTAAAAGCAATAAGAAAAGTCGACTGAAGATTAGTGGTATCTAGGATATCGCAAAGTAACTTCGATCTCTAACTTGGTAACGGTTCAAGGTAATTCTCGTTTAGCTTTACAGAATAATTATTGTTTGCGGATTAGATATTTTATAGGATCGTATTGATTGAGTTTTCTAAAGCGGTTAATACGTTTTGAAACTACAGATCGAGTTCTTGGATTTTCCTCGTATTCGATAAGTTAAGAATCCATGTAATAAAGTATTTTTATACAAAAAAAAAAAATAGGTGATTAATATTTATGATAAGAAGTTTGAAAAGTCAACATGAAAGCAATCTAAAAAGCTTTACAAAATTTTAATGATAGATGTTTTATGAAGAATAAGTTTGAGAACGAAGAGTTTAGATTGCTTTTATAAAGAAACCAATAGACGAGAGTTAAATAATTCTCTCTAGTCAAGATTACAATAAATGGCTTTTTGTCAAAGTGGTTTGGGATTTTGTTAGCAGTCATATGGTCCTTGGTTTTCAAGTCTATGTACTGGTTTTTAAGTAGATTATTACGAGATGATATGTTAAATGTTTGAGTACAACGTCTGATTGCAAGGGTGAAAGGTGTCTGTTGATTCTAGTATGTTGTTTTATCAAATTTACAAGAAAATCCAACTCATGGGTTTAGTTAGTCTCATTTTGAAATACATGGTTTAAAGTTAAGGGATGGCGTAAGATTTGTAATGTGTGTAACTGTGTATCAACCGTCCGTATCAAACTCGATCAATCAAGTTGGTTACTATTTTAATGTGTTAGGTTATCGTTCAAATTAAGTATTTAGTAGGATTTGACTTGTTTGTAGGAAGCATTGCTTAAACAAGGTTGAAGCTTTGCTCACGATTAAGATCATTTTATGGATAAATTTAGGGAACGCTTAATTGCTTTGCCTTAAAGGTGAGTTTTCGTGGCCCCATTTTCTTTACATATTTTTACATTGGGGGAAAAGTATGCTTACATGTTTTACCAACTGTTTTATGCTGTGAACGTATTCATTTATATTTTTGGACATATGCTTGAAATGTGTGACACTATGTGACTTATATGCATTGAGACTTGTTGCTTACATCCGTGCTGTACTTCCTTGTGGGGTATTTGCTGTACATTGAGATTGGTTGTTTACATTCGTGCTTTACCTCCTTGTGGGGTATTTGCCGTACATTGGGATTGTTGCTTACATTCGTGCTTTACTTCCTTGTGAGGTAATTGCCGTACATTGAGATATATTGGCTGCATTATTTCACATTTGTGTACATTTCTATTGTATTGTCCTAACTTATTATTATCACAACAAAAGTTTATTTTTGTGTGTTGTTTCAAACCTACGAAACTCACCAACATACGTGTTGACGTTTTTGAGCATATCTTTTCAGGTAATACTAGTGAACTAAGGAGCTTGAGGCTAGTGGCTTTAGCGAGACGTTTAGGTTGCATTGAGACTTGGTGGATTGAACGTTGAACATATGCCGCTATGTTTAGTTTGTGATGTGATCGTTGGATTCATGTGTATTTGAAACTTTATACTCGGGTTACTGATTGACCGCGGCACAAATTGCCTTTGTGTCGGGAGATATCATGACACGTTGTTGAATTGCATTTAGTGTTGTTCTATTATATCAATGTGTTATGATCTAGTCGCACGTCGTATCCCGTTATTTCCGCTTTAGACGGGGTATGACATTAAATCGATTGGGTTTCATGATAGTATATCACTTGGTAAGAGTTGATAGCTGAACTTCCTCGAGACGAACAAAATAACTTCTATTACATCTCATCTATTTAACCGATTAATGCTTTAACCGATAAAACTTGGTCTAAACGTACAACATCAAATTCATAAATCATAAGTAATATTTGAATATTTTAAGAGAGCAACATAATACATTGCATTTCTACGCAAAAATATGCTTTACAAAACTTCATCTCGCCAATATCAACTGCGATTGAGACTCTAATTAATATACATAGGTCTGATTATTAATTTAGATAATCACTTGATAGGAACCGAAAACTTAACAATGGGTGGTTCATCCCATTCGACGCAAAATATCTGGATCATGCCGTTCTTGCCAATTTACTTGAAGGGGCATCTTCACCATACAAGCAAAATTTTGCTTCTTTAAACCTATAGAAAAAAAATTATAATCAACTTTACTCATTAAGCTTATCAACCATATATTAATATATAATGCTTTTTTATATTTTTTTTTCATGAAACCTTGCAATATAAACTACACAGAAGTGACAATTTCAACATTTACCCAAGAGCGGACCTAAGCTGGTTATATTTTAGTTCCAGTGGGTCAAGCCTGTTGAAAGTCACCCAAAAGTGTTTTTAAATTCTTATATCTTCCTAAATCACTCTACTAAACGATTCATATAGTGTATTCTCACATCCACCAAGTCGAATGATATATAGGGGCTGCTCGCTCTAGGATACAACCCACAGTTGTACTTGTATTTTCTATTGCAGCCCCTTATCTGCATTATACTGTAATAAGCAAAGACTCTATTACTTTTGAAACGTGTGTGAAACATTGTAACATTGAAGTTGAGGTTGAGATTAATGAATATGTTAAGAATCGAGATTCCATTTGTCCACAAGATCGAACACACACAAGATTAACAAGAATTTGATTCTTTATTATTACACACAATATTGTTACATTGTAACTTTTGACACTTGAAACTAAACACAAACTAATCTATTTATACTATTTCTAATGACACCTTCCAACCATTACAATGGTTCGGTTGAAGGTAGTTATAGGGCGGTTGGTAGTGGTTAATATAACCATCACACCTTTACAATCAAAGGTTGTACCCTTTCCTAATAGACATAACTTTCCTAATTAATAACCAATAATTAACCGCCTTTATTAACCAACTAACTAACATAATTAACCAACTAACTTTTGGTTAACAAGACATAAACAATTAAGTCTAACATATTCCCCCCTAATTGTTTAAGTCTTGTTCTTCGAATCTTCATGCTCCCATTTCGCGTTCTTCTATTCTCCAAGGCAATTTGCCTTCATGAAATTAACTTCAAAACGTGGTGTCATTCTTGATTACAATTTGGTTGGTGGATCCTTCTTTGATTCATCCATGAATCACCCATCTTCACGTTAAGAATTCAGAGGTCCAAGCATAAAACATGATTCTTCGCGTTCTTGATCAACACCCTTCTTTACTGCTATTGTAATCCTTCTTTAGCAGTCACACTGCCCTTCATCAACCTGTTTTGGTTTCTATCTTCACCACACAACAAACTCTCCTTTGGGTTTGTTTAACGCAACTCTATTGAAATTAGTTTCTCCATCAATTCTTTGTTCCACAAGAGCATGTTCATCTTTGTTCTTCATTAGAAAAACACCAACAGTGGTGCTTCCTCTTTGTTACCTCTGTCTTCGTAACACCTGAACATCAACCGTGATGTTCCCTTCTCAATTTTGATCATATCACATGACCATTCTTCACTTCTTTTATCATTCAATCTATAACAGATTGTTTTTTTTCTTCTTTCGCGGTTGCCTCACACAACAACTTATTGTGGTTGCCTCACACAATAAGTTCTTCTTCGAACAACGACCCAAAGAAAACAAAAATATTTTCTTTCTTTCTTTCTTCAGAATTGTTGTACCAACAATCCCCTTGGTGTCTTTTTTCTTCTATGTATTTTGATCCTTTGATCAAAGTTGAATAAAAATTCTTGTAATCTTGGAGCCCTAGGCTCTGATACCAATTGTTAGGAATCGGAATTCTATTTGTCCACAAGATCGAACACACACAAGATTAACAAGAATTTGATTCTTAATTATTACACACAATATTGTTACATTGTAACTTTTGACACACTTGAAACTAAACACAAACTAATCTATTTATACTATTTCTAATGACACCTTCCAACCATTACAATGGTTCGTTTGAAGGTAGTTATAGGGCGGTTGGTGGTAGTTATTTAACCATCACACATTTACAATCAAATGTTGTATCCTTTCCTAATAGACACAACTTTCCTAATTAATAACCAATAATTAACCTCCTTTAATAACCAACTAACATAATTAACCAACTAACTTTTGGTTAACAAGACATAAACAATTAAGTCCAACATAATACACTAAAAACCCATTTTTTTCTACCTAACATCTAATTATCATTCGAATTCAAAAACTCATAGCTCTAGATATAGGTATAAAAAATAATAAAAAATCAACCCAATCAAACAACAGTTTCATAGCTCATACTTTAGTAATTTAGTTGACTAAAAGGAAAATCGTAAGAGCTTTAGTTTTAAAACTTCATACGGGATGGAGGCAGAATCACAACTTGAACTCAGTCAAGTGAAGTAGTAGTTTTGTTCCATTAAAAACCAATAAGGCAGCCTTGATGAGCTCACAAATAATCTTTTATACCGATCAAAAACATAATTTAATCAGGAATATCCTAACGTGATATATGTTACTTGAGCATTAAATTATATCTTTATAGCACATGGACATGATGATCCTCGTAGAGAACTCCACTATCTTTAAAGCATACAGAATGAAATCGTTCTACAATATTTCCTAATGGATGTGAAGATGTAAATGTGCGGTTCATTAAAATACATGATATCTCCTATTAGTTGCATAGTGTGAGGGAGATGGTACCTTGATAGCAAATTCCAGCTCTCAAACATGTGCAAGAGCTAATGCATTAACATATACACAAAGAGGTTCTTCAATAGCCATATCTCCAAGAACATATCAATCGGGAGCATCAATATGAGTAACGGATTGTGGTTGTGGCTCCACTTCGTTCGTAATCCCATTGGAATGAGAAACTTCTTGATCAACATAGTTAATTTTCTGGAATATACATAAATTATAAACCATGTAATGTAATAGTAAAAGGTAAGTGAAAATAACTTCATTGTTCATTTAAACCTCACCAGGTCGTTATTAGTGCTTGAAATCTTGACCATGGCAAATTGGCTCACTTGTGGTGGTCCAATTGCAGGCCGTTGATTTGTTACCACTTACCACCAAAGCATTAGAAGCCTGTTGTTTCGCTCACAACTTAATACCACTTAGCTATACGATATCAGCTTTAGTGTCTTCAGCTTTGTTGGCCAATTAGGATTTTAAAGAGGTTACCGAAATCAATACCAATCACCATGAGTGTGGCCAGAATATGGTCCTCCAATAAATAAAAATTAATCCGAATCAAAACCATAAATATAGTTTTTCAACAATGTCTACTTCATTTTTCATCCACTTTTGAATATCATTGTCCGCAGAGCATTCCAGTCCCATAAATATGAAGGTGTTACACCCAACATGCATGTCTGGTTGGAGAACTCCCTGCAAAAAATAAAAAAACCTTAGCACATATAAACATAGTTCCAATGATCATATATGCCTTATAAGATCCATAATTAGCAAGTGCAGGTGGCAAAATTGGAATGTTGGGTAACGGGTCAACATGGGTAATTATCTATGCTGATACAGGTGGGTGGGATTGGCCTGGAAAGCTAGTCACTGTCAAATATGACATAGAATATATAATTTCAACAATAATCTAATTTTTGTATAAGATAATTAATAACGCTTAATGCATTATAAATATACTTGTAGAAGCTTTCACCCATGTGATCTCTTTTTTAATTGGACATATTGTATTTCAACCATACAATCCATTAGAGATACTTAATCAACGCTATCTATAAATAGATGGATCAGAACACCAACTCTACAGGTGCGATATGGAATAAAGTAGTGTTCAGGCCTGATCATAAGAGTTAACTACAAAAATGTTGTAAATAACGGGTCAAGAACAATTTCAAAACCAATAAAATTTAACTATAAAAACTTCAACTTAGCTGGAAACATGAAAACTGAAATACAATACTGGATTTAAAATTATTGATCCTAATCTATGATCAAATTTCTAAATGATAATTCGTAACTGCACTCAAACAGATTCAAAGATGACACACCATAAAAGCAATAAAAAGTTAATAATCTTGGATCAATCATCATCACAGATCAATATATATTATACTCAAACTTAAATTGGCGACATGAAATACCTAGATGAATTCAAAAATTTCAAAATTATGCTAAATGTTTGTCATAGCTTAGATGATTCATAACAACGATTTCAAGTTATGAGAAAAAGAAGTATTGAAAACAAAGAATACTGAAACCAAATTTACCCTATTCATAAACTCATCGAGATCTCTAACTGTCAAGAACAATGCCTCATGCTGAAGGTCAAACTTGTGGCGCACCTAATGAAATTTCATAATATGCTTTGCTAATAAATATTATAAGAAGTTTCCAATTTTGACCTCATAATGGTGTTACCTCTGTCTTTCTATAATGAGATTAGAGATCATCAACATTTTCAACTACAACAAGGGGATCTTTGGTATCTAAGATATTGATATCCACATCCGGTTCTTCGAAGATGTCCACCATTTCCACCTTCTACTACAAGAATTTTCAAATAGATACTAATAATGTAAAAGCGTTGACATTTATTCACAAAAAGTGAAACAAATAATCGATACCATATGATCCTTTTGAGGTTTTGTTGTTTCCGACGCCATACCAATGATCTCATCATGTAACCAAGAATCTCAAAGATATTTAATGAAACACCTTTGATGCAGTCATAAAACCTCCTTCTGTAAATTAAAAAAAAATGAATTCCAAATTATAAAACATTGATAATACAAACTGTATAACACCAAAACACACAAATATTTATGAACAAAACTGAGAGGAAAACAAACCTTGAAATACGTAACTGAAAGAAAACCATTGAAATGGTAGCAATTTCTGATCCGTGTTTACAGTTAGCAACTCATATAAAAAGTTCCTGTTAGTAAACCGACTGGGTTTGACGCGCCACCAGCGGTCGGTTAGGAATTAACCTGTCGTTGCACCGACTACTGGAGGCGTGTCAGTGGAGTTTTAAATTTGTAAATGCTGGGGCCTAAGTTTACCAGTGCTAAAGTTGTATAGCAGCAAGTATGACCTAGGGTCGTTCTTTAAAACCAACGGTATTGTGAAATAGAGAAATCAAGATGTCCGAATCTAGCTAGTGAAGGTTGTTTTAAAAGCAGTTGGAGGTTTGTTTTCTAATTTATACTAATAATTAAACTACGCAATAAAATAAAATAAAGGGATACCAGTCATGATAGAGGGGGTGTTTGTTGTGACTTCGTTAGCCTTGCATTGGGATGATGTTTTGGTTTAAGTTATGAAAACGTCTTTCTAAAGATTTGTATTTTATTTGTCTTAAGTATTTATGGTGTAAGCACTAGCACCCTACTGATTGATTGCTCAATCAGTATGTCACTGAGTAACTAGGCTATCATGATTCTGATCGGAGGAGGCTGCTCAACTCTCAACACTGCCCTATTACGGAACAGTGACCCTTTTCTGGAATACGAAGATTCCTGGGCGCATGCATAGAGTAACAGACCCACTAATGGTCCGACCGTTCTTAACACCACAGTGATACTCAATTGAATAAAACATTTAGGTTTAAGACTTGGTTGGTGTTTGATTACTTTCCATCAATGGTTTTGTAGAATCCAGGGGTGATAGACAAATTTGGAATACTAGATGATTCCTCGTCTTCCTTTCTGGATTCATAAACTGAGTTTGTATTTTAGCTTAGAAATTCTCCATTTATGATTTAAACCAGCCCTCACTTGTATTTAACCAATAAATCCATAGTTTGTTCACAGTGTACAATACTTGTTTAAAACAGCATTTCCACGGCTTCAAAACCAGACCATGTTATTTGAACACAGATATTTAATCAGAAGTTTATTCACGGTGTACAATACGTATAAAGTATTTCCACAGATCCAAAACTAAAACACAGATAATTAATTACCCCTGATATGACGTCTTATCAAAAGGTTTTAACCACGTTTATTGGTGGAAAGGCGTTAGTTGAATATGCGGTTTAAAATCATAGATGGAACGCGTAATCAAAGCACCGAGTTTTCATTTATAATATAATAGTTGGGAACATTATTCCACAACGGATTGTGCCCACGACTTTCATAGCTTCCACGTTCCGTACTCCACACATTAGTGATGTTTCCGGCGCTATACAAATGAAAGCCGTATAACGTTACTTCCGTTGTTTCATAATGACATCATCCCAATTAACGACTAACTACATCACAACAAACACACAATATAACTACTCACTATGCATAATAACAGATCCTAAATCTAGCATAATAACAATAGCAATCATCATTATAACAGATAAGGAAAGAGATAACCGTTAATAAAGCGTAGATTGAATAAACGTTAGAGAGAGAGTACAAGCAGAACCTCCGCAATATCTTCAACAATATTACAAATAAGCCCCTGAACTATTCCCTATGCTATTACAAAAGTAGTCCCTCCGTTAGTCCCAGTTAAATATTAACTGAGAACTAACTGATGCTAACCCTAATTCTAGAGAGAGAAAAAGAAGAGAGAGAGAGTAGAGAGAGAGAGAGTGTGTGAGAGAGAAAGTGAGAGTGAGGAAATGAGTGGAATGAAGAATGGTGTGTCAAAATGTGGAGAGGTGACCCTCTATTTATAGGCAAAGCTCCAAATCAGCCGTACAAGTCGCGAAGCACCAACGTACAAGCAAACGAAGCACAAACGGGCAGCATATGGGGCATGATGGTCCATATACGGCCTTCATAGGGCCGTATACGGTGTTGCTAGGGCCGTATACGGTCTTGGTAGGGCCGTATACGGTGTCCAGGGCCGTATACGGTCTCCGTCTAATTTCGTTCGTTGCTTAAAACGCCCGTATCTCCTTCGTTACACGTCCGTTTGACCTGATTCTTTCGCCCACGATCTCGTAATTCCGTTACGCTTCTAATGGTGCTAATTTCACAGAAATTGGATGTGTATATCTCAGGCATAGCCGGAATGACTTTGAACGATCTGTAGAAGCCGTATCTCCTCCGTTCTTTACCCAATTTGCATGATTCTTGATTCTCCCGTCTCGTTTTTACCTGTTACATCATACCATAATGTTAGAATGTGCTTATCATAAGGTAAATGAGGGTGTGAGAATTGGTCATTGTTTATGATGTGTAAAATCTAGTTATAAAATTAAACAAAGAAATACTGATCGTTAACTATTTCACAACTGAGGTAAGTATACCCTATCGTGTATAGTATAGCTACAGTAAGTCCAAGTTCGTTCCACAGGGATTGTAAATTTAAGAATTAAAACTAAAAATGTAATTAACTTAGTACAGAAAAGACTTGGGTTTGTTGTGACCGAATTGTCACGTTGTTTAACAACTAAATTAAATAAACGAAAACAAGTGGACTCAGAAAGAGTCAAATTAATTAATCGTACTTTTAGATATTAAAAACGACACTTACTTGGATTATTTCACTAATGACTTCGGGTTGTATAATAAAACCAGGTTATCTAGCAATCAATGCTCATCTTAATTTAGATCAGGTTTAACGTTCGCCATGACCTTCACATAAATCTTGATTAACTAATTAATAATTTAATTTAATGAAAGACATTCGCCAATATCATCACTTTATACATTTAAGTTTAATTATTTAACTTGTACCAAATCTGCGTCCGCTATCATTGGATTAATCATATATAGACATATAATTAAATAATGAAATAACTTTGTGACAAACGTTCGCTATAGTCACTAATTAAATCATTAACAAGCTTCAATAATATATAAAACTTAAACACATAATAGTTTCAATTAAACATTAATTAAATTGCAATAGATAGTTTAATTATATTGAATATATGAATCTTAATTAAACTAAGATTAGTGCGTCCACTTAACCTACACCTTAATTTCGATTCAATTATTTAAGATTTAATCTAGTGAATAACTTCCGTCAACTTCACCTACTTACACATTCATGTTTAAATGATTATCTTGTTTAATATATGCTTCCGCAATTGTAAGTCCCTAGTTCTAGGATCGATAACTTCGTTATCTGTAGTATTAAGGTGCGGAATCCCTCAATACGGTGTTATCTTACTAGTAACGAATACGTTCGTAATTGCGTTTATAAAGCTTAACTTTAAACGAATAATACGTCAAAGTCTAGCTGTTAGGTATAAGTTTTCTCTAGGTTTTGTGAATTCGCAGATCAGAATAAATGCCCAAAGTTATATTTTTCACGAATGAAAAACATTATATACGATCAACTTGTCTCGGCTCGCATGGGCCTGCGAGTTCGGTCCAACTCGCAGCCCAAGCCCAACTCAGGACTCGGCTTGCCAGACTTATGTAATACGAGTTCAGTTCTCATCTCGCTCAGCTCGCTGCGACCTGAGATCTCGACTCGTCTCGCATAAAACGTATATACTAAAAACATATTTCGTCTATCTTTAATACTAAATATTAATAACAAAACGAATATGCGTTTACAAATCCAAACCAATGTACAAACATAATAATAATTACACCAGTCCTATTTCAAACTAGATCTGTTGTCACAATCTATGTCTCAACAGACTCCCCCTTGACAATAGCTCTAGCGTCTTTATCTTCACGCTGTCTTTGGTCTTCATTTGTAAATCTTACTACCTGCGTAAATCTTCATCTTGATACAAGTTTTAACCATCAACTGATAATCTCTCGCTAAGTCAGCCCATTCAATAGTCGTCAAAATTCTGTTATCGTTTAACTTTAACAGATCCTTTCTCGACATATTCATCAGGTGTCGATGATCATAAACTCTAAAGATTTCTCTTTCACCACCTTCAACCTCATCATCAGCTTCAACCATAACAGCTTCTCCAGTTCCTGAATCCACGTGCCAACTCTTCATATTTCCCAAAATATCCTGTGGCATTGTCTTCAATGGAATATGCTGTATGCATCTAACAGCTGGATAAATCTTTTTCCTTCTTCTTCTTCTTCCAGTTCTTTGACTTTTCTCTTGTAGTTTCACAGTCTTTCCCTTTCTTGACTTAATCTGAACAAACTTATTTGTACCAACCTCATGTCTGATTATTCGCTCAACACGATTAGAATAATCATCACGACTTGGATTATTTATCTCCAATCTAGCCAAGTCACATATCTCATAACGTGGTAAAGAGCTAAAAACTGCAAACTTTCGCTCAAAATATTGAACTCCATCAAACCTTTTGATAGCAAAAAGCTTCAGCTCAGAGTCAAAGTACCATCCAACAATCCCTTTATGAGGAACACGTTTTCCCGTAATATCTACTTCTGAAACTCCAATCTTTTTCTTCCGTTTTGGAAGTTTCCTAAGAAAAACAGCAGGATTCTTGGTAGGAATCAAATTTTCATCTTTTTCAGAATCGGTTGAGTCATCGATTTCTTCATCTACATCGACAACCATTGGACCTTGTTCATTTTCAATAATAACTTCTGTCCTAGATGGGCTCACAAGGTGTTCATCGATATTCGCATCTGGATCTACACCAATGACTTGCACAATCTCAAGTACAGCAGTCCAATCAGTAGGTGGTAGAAATTCTCCATCCTCAAGATTAAAATCAATGTCTTCATCTATCTCATCAAAAATATCATCTTCCGAATCAGATAGATCAAGCATTTCCAATCCTAAGAGAAAACCACAAATACAAATCAATATTAATAATTAAAACTCTCTTATCGATTTCCCTGAATCAACCTAAGAATTTCTTTATTAATTCTTTTGTATATTTTAACGCAATTTACAAATAACTTATAAAATCTTTTATTGATTACCCTGAATCAATCCAAAATCTCTTAAGTCTACTTAACAAATATTAATTAATTTTAAATTCTAATGCATTGTGAATAATCACAAAACATTTAAATTTACTATTAATTACCTTATATAATTTCCAAGTGTTAATTGATCTAATTCATTATCAAGTTAACCTTTAAATTATATATCATTTGTCTAGTTAATACTAATACATTTTTAACTTGTCAGTATACAAACTCTCAAGTTTAAAATGCATATGTTATTATAAAATTTTGACCGCCGAAACTAATCGGAACACGCCGCTCGACTACTCAATGAGTCGGAAGTCTTTCGATCACTATTTTATCTTAACATATAATTATATAAACTTAAATTACATCAAACATATTTTACTTAAAATAATAATAACTCTAAGCCGAATATATTTACACAATTTGTTCACTACAAACTATTACAAATATTACAGTACTATGATAATACTAAGCTATCTTACCAGCTTCAGTATCACCCGGTACAGTCTTATCTGCACTTGTACCCGCTCCCGAACCACTAGCACCAGCATTTCCATCAGACTCCCCCTGAATCATAGCTTGCTCACCAGTCTTTGAAGGACCAGTCTGCTCACCACCTTCTGGTGCATTGGGATCATCGTCTTTGTCAGAATCTCTCTTCCTCTTCAGCTCATTTTCTCTGCAAGACTCCAGATATACCAATATCTCCCCCTGAGTAGACTGTCCTGAATGCGATCTCAAGACCAGACTCTCCAAAGAAGATAACTTCAGTCTCTGCACATTGAAGTCCGCAAGCAAAGTCTCATGAGTCTTCATCAGCAGATTGTAAGATTGACTATGCTTGAGTATCTGCTGAGCAAGAAGAAGATTATTCGACACCAGCTCTGGAATCTGAGAAGTAAGCTTCTTTAAATCCTTTACCCTCGACTCTAAGGATGTAATCCTTTCAGCATCAGTCATTGGAGTAACAGGTATCGTTGTAGGTCCAGGCGGTGTAAGAGACTCTATACGCCAGTCTCTGGTCAGCGGTGTATGAGGTTGAGACAAAGCTTGCGTAAGCAAGTTCGTCGCAAATCTAGCTGCTTTATTCGTCAGAAATTTCGCCGCACGAACTAGATCAGCAACCTCATGCTTAAAGTTAAACACAATCAAAATCAGTTATTGTTACAGATTACTCTGTCTCAAACTCTAATTAATTGCATAACACTCATAGTTATAGAACTTATATCTCATACCTGAAGCGGTACAGACATCTGTTCAGAAACCACCGGTGTATCCTTCTCTACCTGTGGTGTATCTTGAGCAACTGTATACAGAATTAACTGACTCAGTTTAACTCCTGATGAACAACAAGTTAAGATTATTTAACTTTTATAATCAATACTAACCTTCTCGAATAGTTAGCGTTCTCGGACGCTTCATCAATTGAGCATCAATCTCCTCAATATCTTCCTCCATAACACTCTTACCCTTCCTCTTCTTTTCAGAAGCAGATGGAGGAGGAGAAGATGTATTCTCAGAATCATCATCAGAAGCCGTCTCACCATCACGACCTCTAGATGATCTAACAAGATCCTAAATTTTGAATATATTAAACATTTATGATTAGCGTAAGCTCTATCATACAAGTTCTATATATTTAAGATTAATCAGATATAGTACCTCAGTCGGTACAACAACTGATCTATCAAGCTGTATCTGCTCCCCCTCAAGTATTACAACTTCTGGGTTTGCAGTCTCAGCTTCAGCTTCCTGTTCGTTTAATGATATTTATATTTTAAAATCAGAAATAATATCCAATTAACGAAATATCTAATATCATAATCATTAGATAATAATATTATGCATCTATGATTAATTAAAAACAATCTATCAACTAAGCATCTATATTATGACATAAACAAAATATTACCTCAGATGGTGCAAAATAACTATCAATATCCTGGAGCAATGGATTTGTCGCATCATCATTCTGCTCCAACACCTCCTGAACAATCTGAGCAGCAACATCTGGGTTCACCTGTTCCCCAGCATGTGCAGGTTGTTCCAAAACATCCTCTAAAAGCTCTTGTGGACATTCAGCAGGACCCACATCAGCTTCAGCAGGAACAGCAGCAGCAGGAGCAACAACATCTAGCCAACCATGATTTGGTGGCGTAACGTAGTTTGGGTCAATTATATACCCAAAGAGTGGTCTAATCTCAGGTTTCACCACTCCCTCCTTCCTAACCATCTGCATGAACATGGCGTTATACCCACGATGATCAATCATATTAACCACTAGATGTGGTTCTGGTATAGCCAAATCCGGTAGACGTGCACGGATAATCAACATACAAAATCTCGGGTAGACCAAAAACCGTGATCTAACAGACCCCGATATCTGTTTCGCAATCTCACCAAAAAGATAATCACAAAAACTGTATGGTTTATTATAAACCAGTGACAGTGCAGCCGATAGAATAGCAGGGCTCAACTCATCAAAACCACCCTTCTTCGCTGCAAAAACGATATTCATCACGTGCCAGAGAAACCTCCACTGACCAATAACCAGAGGTTTCTGGAACTGACGTCCACGTCTATCTCCTGTATAACCCATACGTCCTATAGCACCCTCTATAAAATCCATAGGATACTCAATATCCCCATTCTCCTGTTCTTCTGTACCTAGCTGCTGAATCTCACGGAGATTTCCAGCCGAAAATGTAACAGGTTGGCCGCTAACCGTTGCTCGGATCTCTGGTGGGTTGACAGATTCGTCATATACTATATCCGTCCAGAAATCGTTCAGAATCGCCTGAGAGATAGGAGGATTGGCTGTAATGGCGTATCTAATCCGTGATCGTGCAAGAAAACGAAGAATATCAGCAACCCTGTCAGCCCGCTTGGCTTCAAGGTTCAGATCCACAAGTACATTGTGTCCCTTGTCAAATGCTCTCGTCATATCTGTAAAATAAACACAAACAACAGATATAATTTTAATGCACGATTAAAAAAAATAAAAAATAAACTATAACGTATTATGAATCGAGATTCATCAAACATCTTAGTTTAAAATTGAAATTATATATAACTTGTTACAAAATAGTCTCAAGTCGTATATAAAAATTTAACTTATAACTAAAAAGTCTTAAGTCTAATTTAAATCCATTAAATAAAAGTTATTACTTAAAAAGTCTTAACATTTATATCACTACTTTAAAAATAAAATTTTTCTAAGTACTGGACTCGCAGAAGACAACTAAGTGAATCGAGATCAACTCGTTTTGCTTATCAACTCGCTTCGTTTATCAACTCGATTTACTTATCAACTCGCTTTACTTATCAACTCGCTATTTAAGTGAACTCGCTAATCATGTCGATCCGCTATTCAACTCGCTGCGAGTTGAATCGAAGTGTCAACTCGTTCGATGAACAGCCATCGCGAGTTTGTTTTCAAAATCAATTAATCCATTGATTTAAACGTAATCTATTGATTTATTTACGTTCATTGATGTTCGTTTAACATAAACCCTAAAGATTCATGTCCAATAACATCGTAAAACTATGTGAATCGTTTAAACTTCAAACCGAAACCCTAAGTTCAAAAAATCTTCGATTTTGTGCAATTTAAACGGTGAAATCCGTTGTTATATACCTCAAAATGTGCGCAACAAGAAGATGTATAATAGTTACGGATTGAAAAACTCATTCCCGTATTCTAAAAATCGAAATCAAACGACAACCTAGTTTCGCCTCGTTTCGCCTGTAAACGGATTCGCAAGCTTTACTGAACTCGCGAAGTTTGTAGGTTCGGTGGGTTGGCTTGACTCGTTTGACCCCCTTTATACCTTGTATCCGATTCGCGAGATTTCAAACGGATCCGCAGGTTGACTTAGTCAACTCGCAGGAATAAATAAAAATGCGAATTAAATACGTAGTATAAATTAAAAACCCATTATTTGTACAAGTCTAAAATAAAATTATTTTTCATTTGTATTTGTTACGTTTGTTCAACTCAAAAATATTCAGCATAATTTAATTCCGAAGGGTAAAGCCTAATAAACACAAAAACTTAAATTAAAAACAAATAAAAATAAGATAAAAACACAATTATATAAACATTGGTATCAAGTACCATTTTATTAATCACTCAAAACAAAGTAAATATACAAACTAAATAAGATTTTATCTGTTTAGGGATCATATTAGTAAGAATAAGCAATTAATTATATATTTAAAAGTCTAAGCAGATTGGTAGTATACATACCTCATGAAATTCAAGTAAATTACTATAAAATTACAACTAAATTTATCATTTATACATTTATATTTATAAAACTATATCTTAGGTACCTTTATCCACATAGCATAATTAATAACTGCATTACTTACATAAAGTGAATATTTTTATAGATAGTCCAAGACGATTACCGATATTATGAACCACATAAACAAATTATACTCAATTTTCTAAGCAAACACTTTATTGTTAGTATGAATATTATCAAGTGTTTCCTGTTATATGACATACTGAAGAATTCAAGTAAAACTCATAACACTGCATCATTAAATTTCAAGGTAGCGGTTACTAAATGATGTATCTTTTCGAAACATATAACATACACTCGAATTTTTAAGATTAGACAAATATCAGACATACTTTGAAGATGCTATGTTATCTAAGTCTGTACGTAGTACAACAGAAGATCCCTTCTAGCATAATTCAAAATATATTTGAGAATATTAATTTAATTAAAGGTTTCAGTTCTGTACTTAGTACAACAAAGTTACCAGTAATTAAGTTAATACCCATATTGCTACTATTTGTCACTTCAAATTAAAATGCATGATAACAGTGTATGGTAATACCATCGTTCAACAATTAAGACTTAATGTGATACATCATAGAATAGTAACACAAGATAACAATCAAGTAATTAATTAACTTCTTAAGGCTTAGAAAATTTCATATAATTTGCCTACCAGTACATCATATGATGAAGCCATCTAAAGTTTTCACTAAAAATAGACAAATTATAACTTGTGGATATAGGTGTATAATCAAATAAATATAAACACATACCTGATAGAACCGCTGTAGTTCTAAAGCAACTTTATTTGAACCTACTACCATATCATACTTAGGACTTAAACTTATTATTGTAAAGCTTATTCTCCTAATGTACTATCATTTCCCTTAGTTTTTGCAGATAAAAACTTATATGAAGGCGATTCCCCTTAGGTAACAAGCAAATGAATGCCATACGCCCCCTTTTTTTTTTTTTTTAAATGAACAAAGAAATACTAACTTTTACAAAAATACCCTTGGAAGACTAATCACTCTGGATTTCTCATTCCGTTTAGTTGAACCAACGTCTCAAATCTTGCTCTGTCGAACGCCTTTGTGTATAAGTCTGCTAAGTTATCCAATGATGGAACCTTAACTAACTTTATCAACTTCTTCTCAGCACAATCTCTAATAAAATGATGTTGAATATCAATATGCTTAGTTTTACTGTGCTTTACAGGATTATTGGTGATCGACATAGTAGATTCGTTATCAATCATCATAAAAGTATTGGTTATATTTAACCCGTAATCCCGCAGTTGCTGTTGAATCCATAGAACTTGAGAGCAACAGCTGCCAGCTGCAACATACTCAGCTTCACATGTAGAAATGGCTACCGAGGTTTGCTTCTTGCACTGCCAGGATACTAATCTACCTCCTAGGAATTGACATCCTCCGGTCGTAGATTTCCTATTCTGATTGCATCCTCCGTAATCCGAATCAGTATAAGCTACGAGATCTAAGTCTCCATCAATCGGATACCAAAGACCCAGCTTAGGTTTCCCTTTGAGGTAACGAAAGATTCGTTTAACAGCTTGCATGTGTGACTCTTTCGGATTAGCCTGATATCTTGCGCATAAACAAACAGCAAACATTATGTCAGACCTAGAGGCTGTTAGATACATTAGTGATCCGATCATGGCTCTATAAAGAGTTGGATCCACATCGCTATCACTCGATGTATCTGGACCTAGTCCATGATTGACTGGAATTGGAGTATTGTAGACCTTACTTTCATCCATCTTGAAGCGTTCTAATAGCTCATATGTATATTTAGATTGATGAATAAAGAATTCATCCTTCTTTTGATAAACTTGTAATCCTAAGAAGAAATTCAACTCTCCCATTGCAGACATTTCAAACCTTTTCCTCATGACTTTCTAAAATTCTTGACACATCCTTGCATCAGACGATCCAAAGATAATGTCATCAACATAAACTTGTACAAGAAGAAAGTCTTTCTTTTTCCACTTCACAAACAGTGTACTATCAATCGATCCTCTTGTAAATCCATTCTCAAGTAGATACGTTGATAGTGTTCCATACCATGCCTTAGGTGCTTGATGTAATCCATATAGAGCCTTATTCAAACGATATACTCTATCTGGATACTCAGGATCAGCAAACCCTGGCGGTTGTGAAACAAACACCAATTCTTCCACTTTGCCATACAAAAAGGCACTCTTAACATCTAACTGATACACTTTTATACCAAAATATGATGCAAATGCTAAGAATACTCTAATTGCTTCTAGCCTAGCTACTGGTGCAAACACTTCATTGTAGTCAATACCTTCTTGTTGATTAAAACCTTGAACCACCAGACGAGCTTTATTACGAGTAACGATTCCTTTATCATCTCTCTTGCACTTAAATACCCATCTAGTTCCAATTGGATATTCTCCCTTTGGTAGGTCAACCAACTCCCATACTTGTAATTTAGAGAACTGAGATAGTTCTTCTTGCATTGCTTCTACCCACAAGCTTTCTTTTAAAGCCATTTGAACATTTTTAGACTCAACTTGTGAGATAAAGCATGAATATAGACATTGATTAGGAATCCCTGTCTCTTTCATTGCAGTATACAAGCTTTGGTATTCAATATTCTCAGACGTACTATCTCTGGATTGATGCCTAGTTTGAACCGGAGTATTAATATCACCGATGATGTTTTCAGTGGGATGATTCTTACTCGTTCTAGTTGTAGTAACTGGTTCAACCGGTATATCATCTCCTAAATTAGTACCAATCTCTTCCAATGCAGGTACATCTTCCGTACTAGCAGAAGATATCCTTAAGTGTTTCAAAGGAGTAAGTATATCATCAAACTTTGTAGAAAGATCATCAAGATCTTCTGTTTCTTGAGACTTATCCTCTGAAGGTTGTTGTGACTCACTTGTAGAAGCTTTATCTGAGTCAACATTAGTCTTAATTCCAGACTGCTTAACACTTGATGTTGAATCAGGACTAGTATTCCCATCTTCAAACAATAAATGTTCAGCTATCTCTGAATCACTGACATAGTCACTAATTGAAACTTTAAATGATGCAAAAAGATCAGAATAATCAAATTGCCAATCTAATCCCTTATGAACATCCGGTGAGTAGCTCGTAACCTCAATATTATAAACTACCTCCAAACGTCCTGTGACTTTATTAAAGACTCTCTTGTTTGGCGAATTGGCCATATAACCTAGGAAGAATCCTTCGTCAGCCTTCTCACCAAATTTTGCTTAATGTCCAGTCTTTAATATGGTGCATGAAACTCCAAAGGGTTCAAACCCTTTTAAGTTTGGTTTCTTATTGTTTAAAAGCTCATAACAAGTCTTGTTATGTCTTTTAACCGTAAGAACTCTATTAAGAACATAACATGCTATATTCACTGCTTCTGCCCAAAAGATGACCGGAAGCTTTGAATCTGCAAGCATTGTTCTAGCAGCTTCAATCAACGTTCTATTCTTCCTTTCAGCAACACCATTCTGTTGAGGTTCATACGGTGCACTGAATTGATGTAATATCCCTTTGCTTAAGCAATAGATATTCAACGTTGAATTCTTGAACTCTGTTCTATTGTCACTACGAATACGCTTCACTCGCTTTTTATAGACATTCTTTACTAGATCAAGGAACTCAATTAGAATTCCAGGAGTTTCATCCTTTGATCCCAAAAAGAATACCCACAAGAATCTAGAATAGTCATCTGTGACAACCAAACAGTACCATTTGCCACCTAGACTTCTCTTGCTTATAGGGCCGAAGAGATCCATATGTAGTCACTGATAGCTGGACCAATATTCTCATCTTCAAACAATAAATGTTCAGCTATCTCTGAATCACTGACATAGTCACTGATAGGAACTTTAAATTATGCAAAAAGATCAGAATAATCAAATTGCCAATCTAAGCCCTTATGAACATCAGGTGAGTAGCTCGTAACCTCAATATTATAAACTACCTTCAAACGTCCTGTGACTTTATTAAAGACTCTCTTGTTTGGCGAATTGGGCATATAACCTAGGAAAAATCCTTCGTCAGCCTTCTCACCAAATTTTGCTTGATGTCTAGTCTTTAATATGGTGCATGAAACTCCAAAGGGTTCAAACCCTTTTAAGTTAGGTTTCTTATTGTTCAAAAGCTCATAACAAGTCTTGTTATGTCTCTTAACCGTAAGAACTCTATTAAGAACATAACATGCTGTATTCACTGCTTCTGCCCAAAAGATGACCGAAAGCTTTGAATCAGCAAGCATTGTTCTAGCTGCTACAATCAACGTTCTATTTTTCCTTTCAGCAACACCATTCTGTTGAGGTTCATAAGGTGCACTGAATTGATGTAATATCCCTTTGCTTAAGCAATAGATATTCAACGTTGAATTCTTAAACTCTGTTCCATTGTCACTACGAATACGCTTAACTCTCCTTTTATAGACATTCTCTACTAGATCAAAGAACTCAATTAAAATTCCAGGAGTCTCATCCTTTGATCCCAAAAAGAATACCCATGAGAATCTAGAATAATCATCTGTGACAACCAAACAGTACCATTTGCCACCGAGACTTCTCTTGCTTGTAGGGCCAAAGAGATCCATATGTAGCAATTCAAATGGCGAGGAGATTGATTTTTCAGTCTTAGGTTTGTGTGGTTTCTTGTGCTGCTTTCCTTTCATGCAAGGAACACACTTATCTTCAGACTCGAAACGTTTTTGTGGTACACCTAGAACCAAACCATTCTTGGTTATGTAGTTCATTTTTCTCCAATTCAGGTGTGCCATTCTCCTATGCCATAATAAAGCGTCTGTTTCCGAAGCCTTGGATAATAAACATGTAGACACCATTGAAGAGTTAGGAATACCCATGTTGATAGCATAGATGTCCTTCTTCCTTGGAGCCCTCATCAATATCCATTTATCAGGAATTTTGAAACCTGGCTTCAGGACTAAGGCCTCCTTTTCATTAAAATAAACTGGATGACCTTTATCACAGACTTGGGAAACACTCACTAGGTTGTGAGTTAGTTCTTCAACATAGTTCACATCCTCAAGAGTCAAAGTTCCATTTGAAACTTTTCCTTTTCCCGAAATTACTCCTCCTTTATCTCCTGCAAAATTTACTTTTTGCTTGAGACTCTCCTTGAAGTCCTTCAGTAGACTTCTTTCTCCGGTCATGTGCCTTGAGCATCCACTGTCTACATACCACCAGCTGTCCTTGTTCACAGCATGCTCCTGCACATAACACAAAACCCGATCAGTTATCAAGAGGGACCCAAGCCATTACGGTCTTGGTTTGTCCCTTATCATCAACAAACTTAAGCTCTTTAAAATAACCATCCTTCCCATCAGGAGCTTTGGTTACTTTCGAAGTAGCTTGAGGTTGTGGACGATTAGCCTTAAGAGGTGAATTTGAGGATAACCTCCTAGGCACATAATTATGAGTTCTATTATGATAATTATAATTAAACTCATGTGATCGCGAAGTAGTACCACTCTCATAATGACTATGGCCTCTACTTGGAGTTCTAAACCTCGACAGTGTCACATCTCTAGTCTTATAGACAGAATTATCACTTTGAGTATATGGCCGTTTAGGTTTAGGTGGGGAGACACTATGTTTACCGTCTCTTTTAAGAATGTTAACAGGTTTATTACCTAACTTAGGTTTGGCATCTAACCTATCTACAGTCATACTAGAGTCAGTCTGTGTCTTTTCATCAATCACAAGCTTATGTGGTGTTTCAGGCTTTTTGTTAGGACAACACGAAGCCACGTGTCCCTTTTGGCGACACTTGAAGCATGACATCTGCTTGTGTGATTTAGGAACTTTTGCATTACCACTCGGAGTCTTAGGCACTAAAGATTCAAGTATTTGTTCCTTATTAACCTTATCATCAGTCTTAGTATCGTTAATCACTCCACCCGATACAAACTGTATTTTGGTGAAATGAGACACCTTGCTATTATCCGATGATTGGTTCATAATAACATCCTTCTGTGCCTCTGACTTTTCATGGTCATTAGTTACTGAAACCTCAGGATTAACATCAGCCATTTCAGAATCTTCAGGAATAGGAGTGTAATTGGCATTAAAGGGAGGGGATACATCATTATAACCTAACCCAGTCTTGTCCTTTACACTACGTTGAGCATCTAACATTTTATCCATTTGAGATGTCCTATAGTTCTCAAGTTTACGGTTTTGCTCAATTAATCTTAAGTTAAGATTCACTATTTCCTGATCCTTACTAGCAATTGTCTCATTTAAGTCTTTGATATTCATATAGAGACCATCTATGACAACAAATTTTTCACTTATGGTATCTCTAAGTTTTGTTCTATCCGAAGCATCAGACTTAATTTTATCTTTCAAGGCCTGTTTATCATCAGTTAATCTACGTATATCCATAATGGCTTGATCAAGTTCAGATCTAACAGTCTTATAGGATTCCTTATCCACATTCAATTGTGATGACAGATTGCTATTGGACACAGTTAAAACACTATTCTGAGATTGTAAATCAATAACTAAGTAACAAACATCAGCAAGATTAAGAATATCTAAACATACCTTCTTCTTGTCAGTTTGTACTTCAGCCATGCGTGCCACGAATTCTTCAGGACTCAGATCTGGAGTTGAATCCATATATAGCACGTCATCATCACTTGCATTCACTTCAGACTCAGGCACCTCTACTCTCTGTTCCATATCAGTGGGCATATATGACATTGATCCAGCAGCTGTCTCTTCAATCTCGGCAATCAAAGCTTCCTCAGAATGAGCTTGCCAATCATAAGAGCCATCCAACTGCTTCACCACTAAGGCTTTGGAAGCAAGAGTACTTCCCGAACCTTGTTTTCCTTGTGCTTCTACTTTAGGTCTTTGGCATTCTCTAGCAAAATGACCAATACCCTGACAGTTAAAGCATCTGACCTTGGTTTTATCAAACCTTGATCTATTGCCCAACACCTTTCTACCAGTTCTCTTGAGGAAATTTTTAACTTTTCTTGAAACTAAGGCTAACATCTCTTGAAGTTCCAATTCCTCAACATAATCCGGATCTATCTGCTCATAATCCTCGTCAAATAGAACAGGATCATTGATCTTTCCCTCTATATAGTTTTCATATGATGCCACAAAGGAAGCAAGAACAGACAATTGATGTTCAGCAGATTTCACACTCATTGGCATCTTCTGATGCTCTTGAGGTGAATTCTCAGAATTCTTTCCCTTTGTCTCATCACTAGAGGAGGAAATAAAGCATAGATTTTCAGTAATCATTTCTCCATTTTCACCAGTATCACCAACTAACAGTGCAGTTGTCGAACTAGAGGACGCAGTCGAAAGATTTGACTTTCCATGATACAACCCAGGGTTCTGAACCTGATCAGAATCACTATCTTTTGACTTTCTGGAGAAATCATAACCTTTCAGCTTGTCAATGACTTGCTCTAAGGTCATAGTAGAATACCTGGTTTCGTTATCCTTAATCATAACGCCATACATTTCCCATTTAGAAGGCAAACCCTCAAGAAACTTGTCGGTTTTAGCTACTTCTTCTTCAACAATCTCATGGTATTCCAGTTCACTTAGCAGATGGTAGAAACGCGTGACATAGGCATCAAGATCTTCTCCTTTTAAAGCTTTAAACATAGTAAACTGCTTTTTGAGAAGACTCCTCTTGCCAGCTCTCACCTGTGGACTTCCCTCACCTCTTTTCTCTAGAGCTTCCCAGAGCGTCCTAGCAGTATGAAAAGACTTCAGTTGATGAGCAATCTCTTTAGGAAGACACATCTTTATGCATGAATGTGCTTTATTTTCATTTCTGTAAGCTTCCTTCTCTTGATCACTCATGTTCGGATAGGTAAGAACCACAGTGGCATTTTGAACAGTTTGAGTTGGTGCGGTGTATCCACTCTTGATACACATCCAGATTGACAGGTCATGGAATCTACAGTAAGATTCAAATCTGTCCTTCCAATTGTAGTAATCTTCGATCCTTAACAACTTAGGTGGAACGTTTGATTTTCCCACCTCGTGATCCATCTCGATCATTCTACTTAAGTCAGACATCTTAAAAACGTAAAGTAAAACTGTTTCAGCGAATTCAGAAAACTCAACTCGCAAGACTCAGCTCAACTCGCAATCTCAGCTTGACTCGCAGAATATGTCGATTCGCAAGCCTCAGTTCGGATTGCTAAAGATGTCGATTCGCAAGTGATTTGGATTCGCGAGGGATCTCGGTTCGACTCGCAAGCCTCAGTTCGACTCGCTAGTTCAACTCGGTTCGCAGGCGAAGCTGGAACCCAAATCTCGACTCGCGAAACGGCTGTTAAACCCGAAAACGAATGTTTAAGGTATTTTTACGACTGAAACTGAGAATTTCGACCGTAAACAAACCCTAAAACGTCTAGAGAATGATTTTGATCGTTAGTATTGCAAGAAAGCACGTAAAAATGACCCGAATCAAAAACGCAATAACACTAAAACTCACGAACACACTCGTATTTAGCCCGAAAGCTCTGATACCAGATGTAAGTCCCTAGTTCTAGGATCGATAACTTCGTTATCTGTAGTATTAAGGTGCGGAATCCCTCAATACGGTGTTATCTTACTAGTAACGAATACGTTCGTAATTGCATTTATAAAGCTTAACTTTAAACGAATAATACGTCAAAGTCTAGCCGTTAGGTATAAGTTTTCTCTGGGTTTTGTGAATTCGCAGATCAGAATAAATGCCAAAAGTTATGTTTTTCACGAATGAAAAACATTATATACGATCAGCTTGTCTCGGCTCGCATGGGCCTGCGAGTTCGGTCCAACTCGCAGCCCAAGCCCAACTCAGGACTCGGCTCGCCAGACTTATGTAATACGAGTTCAGTTCTCATCTCGCAGCTCAGCTCGCTGCGACCTGAGATCTCGACTCGTCTCGCATAAAACGTATATACTAAAACATATTTCGTCTATCTTTAATACTAAATATTAATAACAAAACGAATATGCATTTACAAATCCAAACCAATGTACAAACATAATAATAATTACACCAGTCCTATTTCAAGCTAGATCTGTTGTCACAATCTATGTCTCAACAGCAATCAATTAACAATTATTCATAGACAAATAATTATAATAAACTATTATATGAAAAAGCTCCCGCTAAATTGATCATATAATAATTTACTAACAAGATAAATCAATTAATATAAACTCGAATACATAAGGTTCACGATTAAACAAAAATAATTCAACATAAATATCAAAAGTTAACAACCCTAATCATTAGATCACATCATTCAAGTAAGTGTAAAGAAATTTAGCTACTCATAATCAAGCAATAACAATCAAAAGTAATAATTGAAATCAAAGAAAACATAATTATATAATGAAATAAAAGAGTAAACGAATGATTACAATAATTAAATGATGATCCGTTGTAGCCGAATGATTGAAACAAATGAACGATCTCCAAAAGTATGAAAACCCTCAAAAATACCTTCAAAATTCATAACCTATTTTTTATATATGAAAAAGTATGTGTATTCTGCGGCAGAATGAAGGCTGCTATTAAAATATTGCTGGGTCACAATCCATACGACGTATGGATTTTGATCCGCCGTATGGATCAAAAGTGCGTATTCTCCAAGAAAAGGTTTCCAGCCTTCCACCGACCTAATGACACGTGATCTTCTTTTTTTTTATTATTATTTTTTTTAGCCGCCATAATTACTTCTACTTTTTGACTTTGTGATCCAAATTCCAATTTGAGCCCTGCATCCATTTCTTGCTTCACGTGGTTACTGCCAAAACAAAAGAACCAACAACTTCATTATTTATTATTTATTCATTTATTCTTATTATTATTAATATTATTAATTAGTATTATTATTACTAACAACCTAATATAATAACATTAATATTATGACTAACTCACTCCTAAATAGTTATTTAGTCAAACTCATAAACTTTTCGAACTCAAATATTTGCAAACTTTATTTATTTACATCACTCTATTAACCACTTTGTCCCAATCATATTTAGGTCAAATAAACTTTTATACAAAAACTACTTTATTTGATCTATTTTCAACTAATTTTCGTTCCTTACTAATTCAAACTCTATTTCTACCTATTTTATAAATATGAACAAAATAATTAACTTTTATCAAATAATTGTAATTAAAAGTATATAAAAACTATAAAATATTACTATACAAATATAACATTATTCAATGTTATCAAATTATCCCCACACTTAAACTCTACTTGTCCTCAAGTAGACTAAAACTAAACTACTAAATATACATCACTAATCCAAAAATGATTACTTAAAAGCATAAAACTAATATTTAAAAATTAAAATACTCAAATTAAAAATCCGTTTTCAATTTCTAAAATTTAAACAATTTAATTAACATGGAAAACTAATTTGTACAATAAAAATTTATTATCTTAAATTATATATAGGAAGCGGGTGATGACATCATCAGAAATCCAATTAACCAATTAAATTATTTAATTTGGTCCTATTAGCTAAAATTTAGAATAAAATGATGTCATTAATACATATTTTGTATTGAAATATATTTATGTATTAATTTATTAATATAATTATTAATATTTTAGATTCTTAAATTCATTAGGAGACTTGCACAAGGAGGATTATTTTAACTTTAAATAAGTAAGGTAATAAATAAAATATAATATTAATATTAATCTTAATCTTAATACTTTGTATTTTATTACAATTATTAATTAATATACGCAATAAATTTATTATACTTCTTTCGTCTAATGACTTTTGAACTTCATTGCATATCTCTTTAACTCGTACGAAATGATAGAATTTTATCATATACATAATTCGCGTAATTATAATAATCAAATACACATTGGATAGCCCGTGTGTATACACGGGTTTGATGTCTTGTTCACATAATATATAGCTCATCAACGATTACTAATATTGTTGTCCACTTAAACAATCTATACTCAAATTTCTGAAAACACATTTATTGTTAGTATGTATATTACATATGATCCCCACTTATGATATACCCCTAAAATTTAATCATGCACTTTACTTTATATTTAAAATAAGTATATAAAAATCATTTTTAAGAATCAAGACATTGGTGACAGGTCTGCATTTTCATGCAACAAAGCGACATAACTTGATTCAAGTAAAGCAAACCCTTTTTTAAATCAAACCAGCGGTGACAGGTCTATACCTTAGTATAACAGAGCGACATAGTTTGATAAATTTGGGAATCTTAATTTTAAAGATTTTATATTTCTTTTGCTTATTTTCAAGAATACTAATATGAAACCAGGTCTGTATTTTCATACAACAGAGGAAACAATTAGTAAACCCCCAAATGCTTTTATATAAATATCAAAAAATATAAAATATTATGCATGCTAAATCTAGGAATTAAGACTTTTTGTCATACATCATAGAATGTTTACCACAAAGTAATATACAAGTTTAAAATTTACTTCTTAAAATTCAGAAATTTTCATATAGATTGCCTATCAGTACATCGTATAATGAAACTATACATCATTTATTATTACTTTAAAATTATATGCACAAACAGTTTAAATCCATGTTAAAGTCTAAACTTTAAAAATAAAAACAAACTTTTAATAAAACTATTTTAATTAATAAATACTTAGTCTCAAAACTTAAAAATAAAACCTCTTTTTTTTTTTTTAATGGAAATCCAAAAAGATACAACAAAACCTAAGGACAAGTAAACTTCTTTTCGACCCCCATCCCCACACTTAAGTTGTACAATGTCCCCATTGTACTAAACAGAATAAAATCTCAGTGAAAATGAGAGAAAAGAAGTAGAACAGTAAAACTCCCCTTATATCTCTTGAAAAGTCCAACAGCATGCTCGTACAAGTCCAAGCCGGAGCATCATTCAACAGCACAGCACACAAAACAAAACAAAAAGAAACATAACATATAAAACAATTAAATACATAGTTCAGACATAAAAATAAATCCTAACTCATTTTCGTAGGAATCACGATTGCATTTAGCATATGCAATAAGCCTTTAAACTCCTCGGTATCCCAAGTGGACGAGTTATATTCTCGTGAGGGTTTCCAGTGAACACACCCACAAAGTTCAAACTAAATAAAAATTTATAAACAAATCTAAAACTTAATAAACCTAAACAAAGTGAATAAATAAAAGTATTTACTATCAATAAAAGTCTAAACATAATTATATATATATATATATATATATATATATATATATATATATATATATATATATATATATATATATATATAGTAGCTGGATCAAGAAAGAAGAAAATTTTGTGAGAGAAATGGGAGAAGCATTGTGGACCAATAATTTCAAATTGTGGTGAAAGGGTATTGATGGTAATTCATTTTTAATTGATTAAATAATTATTGATTTTTTTAATTAAAATACGGCAGTTACTCCTTGCATATAATTTGGAAGACTTAGTCAATCATTTTTCATTTCATTCGATACCTAAATCAAAAGAGGATTGTTCGAGTTAATTCCAAATACACTCCGTTCCGGCTGATCGCTTCATTGGACCAATGATTCACATGACAACAATTAATAATTTCTACAAAATCGTTCATGGTGTTATTTAAGAAAAGTGAATTTGTTGAAAAGAATATTAATTGTTCAATTATTTTCTTCACAACGTAGGCCATCAACCAAATCGATCAGTGTAACTTTCATTTCATATTAATTACTCAATGAATAAAGATGTTTGCTCATGATGTCAAAATAGATTGCAAATAAACATATTGACGTATATGTGATTTACAACGTTATTAATAAACATATGTTCAAGTTTAGTTTATGATAAATATAATCAGTTTTAGAGTAAACTAGTACATAACCCACATAAAACGACGAAAAACATATATCAATTAATGTAAAAATATTTCTTTGATGACTCGATTCACACAATATCTCATTTTTCAATACTCAATTTAAAGTATCTATTGTATACCCAAGAAATAGTTTAGCATTAATTAGTTTTATATTTTTAAGTTATACTATTCATGTCTTAATTTGAATGTTAGATCTTATAGATATAGATGCCTATTTAATTATATAAAGGGACATGAGAGTAATTTCTCATCTTAAGGTTTAAGCCAAAAAGGCTAAACCATTTATAATACTCCATCCGTCTCAATTTTATTGTCCCAGACAAAAAACACGCAGTTTAAGAAAAGTGTACTGGTCGTACTATACAACCAATAAGATTTAATCTCTCACCACATTCAAACGTTTTGATTGGTTCAAAGTACAAAGTGGACAATAAAATAGGAACATCCCAAAATGGAAAGATGGACAATAGATTCGGGACGGAGGGAGTAGTATATAGATTGAGGGGCATCTTGGGGATTTCCGATATCCTCTTTACTAAGTTTAAGCCAAAAAAATATGTAAATGCTTAATAAGGGATTAAGATATCTAATAAAATGATTCACAATATTTATAACTATGATTATTCAGTTATTTAGACAACTGATTCACATAATACATACTTTGATTCACAAAATTATGTAACTATAATTCACAAAATACATACTTTGATTTACAAAATAATATACTTCGATTCACAACATTGTATATATAACTATGATCCACTAAATACATACTTCGTTTCACACATTTATTTAACTATGATATGATTCACAAAATTTATAACTATGATGATTCATTTAGTTATACATCTATGATTCATAGGAAAAATACTTTGATTCACAAAATAATTTAACTGTGATTCACCAAATACATACTTTGATTCAATTCGCAGATTACATATTTCGTTTCACACAATTATTTAACTATGATATGATTCACAAAATTTATAAACACAATGATTCAATTATTTATACAACTATGATTCGTAAAATACGTACTATGATTAAAAAAAACATAAAATAATATTTTGGTTATCTCTTTTAGCAAGTATACGTAGCAAATGTTGAATTGTTGATTCAAAACTTATAATGTAATTATAATGACATTAGGTGACGGTTTCTTATAAAGATCCTTAGCATTTGAGTTGTTTTGGTCTCTCTTTTTGGGTGAAATAAACATAAATACTGTTCCCATGATCGAATCACCCTCCTAAAAAAATGTTAAACAAAACTATATCTGAAAAAAAATCATTTTTTTTTCAAACAAAAGGAAGTACCGTATGACTAGATTGGAAGATTCCTAAATTATGGCAACTATAATTTGGGAAAGTGTGAATGTTGGGTGACGGTTTCAAAATGCATGGGAAGATTAAATTACCTTTTCGTCCTTATATCCTTAAAAAATGAGACTATATTTCTAGTAATATTGTGAATCGTTGATCAAGATAATGGAAGGTCTAGATTGTTTCTCCCTTTTCTCTCATCAAATTTTCTTCTCCATTGATCCTAATCATATATATATATATATATATATATATATATATATATATATATATATATATATATCTAAAGGGGTTTTTTTTAAAAAAAAAAAAAATAACTTAATAATAATACTACTACTATCAAACTAATAATTATAATAATTTTAACAAAAATTATCACTATAACTATAATGTAAAAATAATATTAACACTAATAATAATAATAATAATAAAAAGGATACGATACGGGTTCACCTCCCGCAAGGTGCTTGGTTTATTACCGAGTCCAAAGCTCGACTCGACCCTTAGCTTTCTCATAGCCAATCTTTCATCACGCAACCACCTCCTTTCTCATCATACTCGCATAGGAGGATGTCTTCTTTTGTTTTGTCATTTCGGTAGAACTTCCTCCAACTAAAACTTATAACGTGAATATAAACTCTCAATTCATTGAGTGGCCTTTTGATAAACTTAATGAGTGCCACTTTCAAGGATGAATGACTAGTTATCCCCACGTCTTCTGAAATTTTTTTAACAAGTATACAACAATAATCGGGTGGTTCTTCAAAATAGTTTAGATGCACACACTCAATACTCCTATTTAACCAAGCCAATCTATCCACCTCAAGAGATTTATTCATTTGCCCATGCACAATGTTAGACTCAACAATCCCACCACTAAAAACTGATTCTACATATGAGTAACCGGGCGATTTTGGTTCTATCAACAATTTACACTCACAATTGCATGGCAAAGAATGAGGTATCAAACCTGATTTTAACTCCCCACTTGAAGGATCATCTAAGTCGCCACCACCTATTTCAGTTTGCACTTGTGCACTACTAGCTCGATACAAATTTTCAAATTCCGCTTCTAGGATAAGATCATCTCCAACTCCACTTTCAACAAGCTTATCTAACTCATGATCACTAATTCCTAGCACTTCTTGTAACTCCTTTATATCGGCATCATAGTCAACAATGGCATAAGAATCTGAATATGAAACATTTGGCTCGTGCTCTTCCAAAATAGATGATGATTCAGCAGCTTCCAAATCTGGCATCACCAGAATTACTTCGACTTCTTCATCTATGTTTACTTCAAAATCAGAATCGTCAAAATCTGAATCTTCAAATCCTGAACTTTCAGTCATTCAGGCTCAAGAGAGTGATTCCTGCAAAACAGATTGTGAAACTTCATGAGGGTAATTAGTGTCTTCATTTTCCTCTTCCTCCTCATTCATTTCATCATCACTATCGTCCTGAAAAACAAAGTTAGAAGAATATGGAACATCAACGTTAGGATAATAATCATTATGCTCAATGGCATCAACATCATCCAAATGGTCAATTGCATTAGAAAATGTATCATTTGGCTTTTCATGGTTAGTCTCAAAATTCCAGTCGAAGATTTCGTCCAATTCTCTACTATGTCTCTCTGTTTGCTCTATAGCCTCTTTCAACAACCTTTCAAGATTAGAAATTTTCGATTGTTCTTTCTCTTCGGTGACTGAAGGTTCTTCATTCCAGGACCTTGATTGATAAAATTGGCTCCAATTATCTTGGTAACATCCCTGTTGTGCATACCTCTCGCATGATATCATTGGCATATCATCATTATTACTCTCATAAAATAAAGGTTTGTAACCTTCATAATTCGAGTAACAAGACATTGAAGCTAAGACACAAATCTGCTACAAACATGAAAACTAAAAATGGTAAAACATAACCACTCTATACAAAATAAACAAACATTAATACTATATACAAAAATCAATAAATAAAACTATTAAAGTAACTTTCTTAAAAATAAATTCTAAAAAGGGATCAATTAACTACACTTAAATTAAACTCTTCAAATAAAACACAATCCCCGGCAGCGGCGCCAAAAACTTTGATGTGTAAAATCTAGTTATAAAATTAAACAAAGAAATACTGATCGTTAACTATTACACAACTGAGGTAAGTATACCCTATCGTGTATAGTATAGTTACAGTAAGTCCAAGTTCGTTCCACAGGGATTGTAAATTTAAGAATTAAAACTAAAAATGTAATTAACTTAGTACAGAAAAGACTTGGGTTTGTTGTGACCGAATTGTCACGTTGTTTAACAACTAAATTAAATAAACGAAAACAAGTGGACTCAGAAAGAGTCAAATTAATTAATTGTACTTTTAGATATTAAAAACGACACTTACTTGGATTATTTCACTAATGACTTCGGGTTGTATAATAAAACCAGGTTATCTAGCAATCAATGCTCATCTTAATTTAGATCAGGTTTAACGTTCGCCATGACCTTCACATAAATCTTGATTAGCTAATTAATAATTTAATTTAATGAAAGACATTCGCCAATATCATCACTTTATACATTTAAGTTTAATTATTTAACTTGTACCAAATCTGCGTCCGCTATCATTGGATTAATCATATATAGACATATAATTAAATAATGAAATAACTTTGTGACAAACGTTCGCTATAGTCACTAATTAAATCATTAACAAGCTTCAATAATATATAAAACTTAAACACATAATAGTTTCAATTAAACATTAATTAAATTGCAATAGATAGTTTAATTATATTGAATATATGAATCTTAATTAAACTAAGATTAGTGCGTCCACTTAACTTACACCTTAATTTTGATTCAATTATTGAAGATTTAATCTAGTGAATAACTTCCGTCAACTTCACCTACTTACACATTCATGTTTAAACGATTATCTTGTTTAATATCTGCTTCTGCAATCAATTAACAATTATTCATAGACAAATAATTATAATAAACTATTATATGAAAAAGCTCCCGCTAAATTGATCATATAATAATTTACTAACAAGATAAATCAATTAATATAAACTCGAATACATAAGGTTCACGATTAAACAAAAATAATTCAACATAAATATCAAAAGTTAACAACCCTAATCATTAGATCACATCATTCAAGTAAGTGTAAAGAAATTTAGCTACTCATAATCAAGCAATAACAATCAAAAGTAATAATTGAAATCAAAGAAAACATAATTATATAATGAAATAAAAGAGTAAATGAATGATTACAATAATTAAATGATGATCCGTAGTAGCCGAATGATTGAAACAAATGAACGATCTCCAAAAATATGAAAACCCTCAAAAATACCTTCAAAATTCGTAACCTATTTTTTATATATGAAAAAGTATGTGTATTCTGCGGCAGAATGAAGGCTTCTATTAAAATATTGCTGGGTCACAATCCATACGGCGTATGGATTTTGATCCGCCGTATGGATCAAAAGTGCGTATTCTCCAAGAAAAGGCTTCCAGCCTTCCACCGACCTAATGACACGTGATCTTCTTTTTTTTTATTATTATTTTTTTAGCCGCCATAATTACTTCTACTTTTTGACTTTGTGATCCAACTTCCAATTTGAGCCATGCATCCATTTCTTGCTTCACGTGGTTACTGCCAAAACAAAAGAACCAACAACTTCATTATTTATTATTTATTCATTTATTCTTATTATTATTAATATTATTAATTAGTATAATTATTACTAACAACCTAATATAATAACATTAATATTATGACTAACTCACTCCTAAATAATTATTTAGTCAAACTCATAAACTTTTCGAACTCAAATATTTGCAAACTTTATTTATTTACATCACTCTATTAACCACTTTGTCCCAATCATATTTAGGTCAAATAAACTTTTATACAAAAACTACTTTATTTGATCTATTTTCAACTAATTTCCGTTCCTTACTAATTCAAACTCTATTTCTACCTATTTTATAAATATGAACAAAATAATTAACTTTTATCAAATAATTGTAATTAAAAGTATATAAAAACTATAAAATATTACTATACAAATATAACATTATTCAATGTTATCAGTTTATTCGCTCTGTTTTGCTCGTTATTTGGACGTTTTTAGTGATTTTTGTAGAAACGCCTATATTTGGAGCACTTTAGTGAATTTTAGTAAATAATGATTGTTTTGGAATGTTTTCACTAAAGATGTGCCCAAAAAGTGTGGAATATCGTACTTAAAAACATGACTTTTTGCGTTACATCAAGTTATCCCACACTTAGACGTTGCTTGTCCTCAAGCAACACTCAGTTTTTGGAAACATTTTAAAACATTTTAGAGCGAGTCAAAACATTTTTTAGAGTTACCACTTCCAGATATAAGTAAGATAATCTCAAGAATATAGGGAGAGATAAGATGATCCTTTCATAAACAAGAAAAGATTCTCTTGGGCATACTTCCAAATCTCATGATCTTGGAGTACACATGACTAGGAGATCTCACAAAAGGTGGTCACTCAATTCACTCAGAGTGTATCGGGTTTCCTATCAATCTATTACAAATGAAATCGCTCAAATAGCCAGTCATGCAGCACTCATCGTCATAGGCTTGATCTAGAATCGGATCTCCACCACTTAGGTGAGGACGGTGCTAATTATCCCAAGACATTCATGAGGGTTGTAGTGTTTGGTGAGGGTTGAAGGGTATGGAAAGTGGTATATTTGGGTTGTAAGAGTTGCTTATCTTAAAAACTACCGAGATCATGAACAACTTTATTTTAGAACAAAAAGGAGATAGCTATTCGTCTTCTATCAGATTTTTTTCTTGTGAGGATGATACTTCGAAGGACTTTTAAGCTTTATTCTTGCGAAACTATTTTTTCTTTCTTTTCTTCTTTTTCTTCTTTTTATTTTCTTTTTCTGCTTTTATACTTTTCTATTTTCTTTTCTTCTTCAGAACTTCTTTGCCAGAGAATTTCCAAGGATATTTTCTTTTGATTCTTTTAGAAATCCCTTATCTTGAACATTTCGAGTCTTTTTGCGGTGTCAATTTTACACACCAAGGATTCTCAGGAGAGATGACTTTTGGAGAACACGAAGGGGTAGGATAAGTGAGATGGATATTCTAAAAGGTGTTCTTCATAACCTCAGAAATCCTAAGATAAGTTTTGGGGATATTTTGGGAGGTAGAGTTTATATTGTAAGGTTTGTATGAAACGAAAGGTTTAGGCTCAACATGGTTTACTAGGCGGATCATCGATACTAAAAATGAGTATCGGAAGGGTTTTGGGCTTGAAGAGATATGTAAAAAAATGGGTTAAATCCTAAAGAATGTCAAGGTCATCTAATTGCACCTATACCGCGTACGGTACACACCAATGTGGTCTCGAAGCGTATGTCAAGAGCAAGTTCTAATTCAGAGATACATGCATCGGCACACACAAGAAATGAATAGTGAAGCATTAAAGATGAATGCTATTAGGCTCAAGATACCTCACTGCAAGTAGGGTTGTATGTGCTTCGTCATGCTCCCATCAGATTATCATTTCTTGCTTAAGAAATTTCTACCTTATTTTCCTTAGATTCCTAAATATAATACTCATATTTGAAAATAGCTCCTCTCAAAAGATATTATGACTCAAAATTAGCAGAGTTAATCAGGTGATTAGGCTCATACTTTTTAATTTTCTTGAAAAATTTGAGGAACATTTTCTGAGTTTGCTATTTCGGACATTAAAGATCATTAAAAACTAACCAAGGTATTCTATACCTGCTATCCCACACTTAGAGGAACATTGTCCCTAATGTTCTCTTGAGTTGAGATTTACTGAAAGTAAAATCCCACACTTAGAGTTTGAACATGTAAGAAAATGTTTCTCAAGTGTTTGTTTTGGGCTGGAATCCCACACTTAGTGATAAGCTTAGGATAGAGTATAGATTACATAACAAACTTTAACAAAGCAAATAATATACAGAATCATAAACAAAAGAGGGTAAAGGGTTAAGACACTCCCCAGATAGCGAGCTGAGAGTCTGAATTTGTTGAAAAGAGATGTTGCCAGGATCCTTTTCTGCATCCATGAAGAGAGTCTCGGCTTCAAGCGTCTTGCTATTGGTTTTCTTCAACCATCATTCTTCTTGTGAATCAATCTCGTAAGTGTGAACACGTTGGTCGTACCCTTTTTATAAACTCAAAGTATTTGCAAATGAAGAGATAAATCACTGTCTCAGAGTTTGAAAAGATATTTTCTACTATATATCAGTTTTATAAAACATGTGTTTTTAAACGAGATCGAGCATAATGCATAAAAGTAGTATGCAAGTACCTCAAATGCTCGAAACGCATGAATTACCAATTTATCAAATTGATTTCCTATGTTCTGAGACGAGTGGTTTTATTTTGCAAATGAGTTGTAAAATCAGAAGGTTTTTCATAAAGTATTTTGGTAATGACTAAGTGTGAAGGATAGTCAGAGATTTTCTTCACTTATTGACACGTTTCTCTCTACACGTCTTATTCCACGGGTTGCCTCCCGAGAAGCGCTGCTGTTAGAGTCGAGAGCTCGACTTTACACCTCCGAGATTAGGTGTACGAGAAGGAGCTCCTAGGGCGAGTGATGGTGACATTATGTGCCCTGGGTTGTGGGAAAGAGTATCGTGGAGGATAGATCCTTTGGAAGTGGCAGGCCATGGTTGAGATTAGATCTAGCGGTTCCATGGTCTCCACTTTGAAGTTTCGAAGTTGTTCTGAGGTTGCTCTAGAAAGACCTAGTAATCCTTGCGTGATGTAATCAACTGCCTTAGTGATTGGCCCTTTGGAATCAATCTGCGTTGTTTTTCTTATCTTGATCACTTCCCTACTCGGATACCTAAGTCTGAAGGAGTCCATAAATTCTAGTAACTTCAACTTCAAATCTTCGAATTCTTCACTATGAGGATCTCCTTCGAATACAGTTGTAGCCTTGCACAAGCCTTTGATTAGCTGGTGCTGATGCAGGGTGAAAGGAAAGCCAGAGTTTTTGAAAATATGAATCATTTTGTTGAATATCTCGCGATATCCAGCCTGGAGGATATACTCTGCTTTCTCGGCGTCTTCTGCATTCAATATCTCGTGGAATCGAGTTATCACAAAAGTGACAACATCGAGTAGAGACATATTTTTAACAATGAGAGGGTGATTACTCCTGCTTTCGTCCCTTATGATGTACCTAAGCTCTTCGATTATCATTTTAATATGATGTTCTAAAGTAGACTTGATGATAAATCGATTGCTTTCTTTGGTACTCAGGTGATCTTTCTCAGCTAATAAGTCAAGGAATCCCTATAGATTTCTCATCACCATGAAGTCAGTAGCATCTTCAATATTTCTTCTGATAGCACCCAACTTCTCCCTCTGTTTTGATGAATAAGGAAATGCAGAGCCCATGAGAACATCATACACCTTGCGGTATATTTGTCTCCGTTCAATGTAGAAGAGTAGTTCATTTGCTTTATTCCTTTCTTTCTTGAGCTGAGATTTGAGTGCATCGGTGAATGTTCTGATGCAATGTCTAAGGTTGAGTGGATCTTCGGTTCCTTTACTAGTGAGACAGATAGTGCATGCTGCCTCAATAACCGCTATTAGCCATCTTTCATGCATAGTGTAATCATTGGTAGAATTTCTAATAGCTGCTATTATGATGTGAGGATCACCATCATACTTGTCAATCACAGAAATCATTTGCTCATGAGTAGAGACGATTGGGATGCAGATGATTTCTTGAGATAAGGCTTGTGGATCAGGCAATTCTGGAGAATCAAGAGGATAAATATCTTCATTGGCAAGAGGCTCATTTTCTTCTTTCATCTCTTATTCCTGCTTAGCTGCTGGTTCAGAGGTCTCGTCATCAGATGTGTCTTGGCTAATAGAGACCGTATATAGCTCACTATTCTCCATCGGAACACATTCGTTCGTATCAATCTTGAATGTGATGCTTTCTCCGTGAGCGCGTAAGCTGATCGTCTGAGAGTGCACATCGATGACTGCTCTGGCGGTGTTCATAAAAGGTCTACCTAGGATTATTGGGATGTTTATATCTTCCTGAATATCCTTTACCACAAAGTCAGTTGGGAAAAAGAACTTGTCAACTTTAACCATGATGTTCGCAGCTATTCCCTTAGGGTATCTAATGGATTGGTCAGCTAGCTGGACACTCATTTTAGTGGGTTTAAGGTCTCCTAATTCTAATCTTTTGAATAATGAATGTGGCATTAGGTTAGTACTTGCTCCTAGATCGGCCAAAGATCGAATATCACCAGATTGGTTGATAGCGCAGGGAAGGGTAAAATGTCCGGTATCTCCTAGTTTTTCCGACAGACGATTTTGAAGGATAGCTGAACATTCAGCAGTTAGCGGGGCATTAGGTACTTCGGGTACCTTGTCTTTGTTTGAGATAAGTCTCCTAACATATCTATGTTGAGACCTGAGCTACTGTCGAATCTGCTCAGAGTACAAGTATGTTGCCGCTGTTAGAAGTTTACCACTGCTAGTTAGTAGTTGCCACTGTTAACTAGTTTTAGTTTAACAGTGCCACTGTTAATGTGTAATTTGTATTTTGTATCAAGTACTCAACCACTGTTAATATACGAGTACTACCCCTGTTAGATATATAGATAACCACTGTTGGTTAGATATAATCTGTTAGAGAGAATTATGGAATAGATATGATTCCATAATAGTTTGATTCTGTAAAGGATTCTATGTGTTATAAATAGAGATCCTGTAAAACCCTAGAGAGATACGATTCATTCTAGTTATTAGCTTCAAGGTTGTAAACCCTAACACAATTATGTGTTCGTATTATTATTAATAATATTGAAGCTTTTGGTTAGATATTCTGTTATATACAAATTTGTTCTTCAAGTTATTAATAAACTATTCCGCAAGCTTATTAATAATCAATCAAAGTAATACATACTAAGATCTCTAGCTGGGATCATCAAGTGGTATCAGAGCTTGATATTACTTTGATCTTGAAGAAGGTAATTGAATTTTGCAGCTTTTTCAACAAATAATAAGATGTCTACTGAAACAATGGAAGGTATTCAAGCTACAAAGATTCCCATGCTCAAACCCGATGAGTTTGAACTATGGCAGACTAGGATTAGGCAATACATGTTGCTGACGGATTATATGATGTGGGAGGTAGTTACTAATGGACCAGTCTATACTAAGGATGCAGATGGTAAAAAGGAAGAAAGACCACCACCAAAGACTGATGCAGAGAGGAAAGAAAGAGCAACAGAGTGGAAGGCATTAAGTACTCTACTTTTGTCTATTCCTAATGAGTATCAAAGAAAATTTGAGAACTGTGAAGATGCTCAGGTTCTCATGGAAGCAATTGTTAAGAGATTTGGTGGTAATGACAACACCAAGAAGAATAAGAGATCTCTTCTCAAACAACAGTTTGAAAACTTTGCAGGTATAAAGTCTGAAACTTTGACTCAGACTTTTGATAGATTTCAAAAACTTGTTGGTGATCTTGAAAATCACAATGTTAAGATTGATAAGGATGATTTGAATAGGAAGTTTCTAAGATCACTAGGCACAGATTGGAATATGTACACTGTGGGACTTAGACAAAGTGCAGATCTTGAAGAAAAGGAGATTGAAGATCTATACAATGATCTGAGAAACTTTGAGCCTGAGGTATTGGCTCTAAAACAGTCCAATGGTAGCTCTAACAATGCTGCTTTTGTGTCTGTTGGTGAATCTGGTAGTTGTAGCACATCTGGTGCTAATGATAATGTCTTGGAAGCCTTCTTTGCAAGTCATGTGAATTCATCCTTAACAACAGAGGATTTGGAACAGGTTAATGAAGAGGATATTGAAGAGATGGATTTGAGATGGCAAATGGCTATGATAACTATAAGGGCAAAAAGGTTTATGCAGAGGTCAGGGAACAGAAACTTTACTTACAAGAGAGATGATGTAGCTGGATTTGACAAGAGCAAGGTGGAGTGTTTCAACTGTCACAACACTTTGCTAGAGAATGCAAGAGCACACAGGCTGGAGGATCTCAGAATGGTATTGTAAGAAACAGTTCTGCTCCACAAAGAAGATTGGTACATGTTCAGAACACCACTTCAGATTCATTGGTTGCACAAGATGGGATGGGAGGATTTGACTAGAGTGACCAGGAAGAGCTTATAGTCAAAAATCAAGCTTTGATGGCTGTCACAGAAGAACCAGAGCCTTCAGACATTCCATATGAGGTACAATCTAAATTATGTTCTCCTACATGCAAGAAAATGGTTAAATTTTATAGGGATCATAATATGGTTGTGTGTAATGAGTTAAAAGCTTGTGTAGAAAAGAGTCAACATTCAACTTTAGCTATTGAAAACTTAGAAAGACAGATAAAAGCTTTTGAAAAGAATGAATCACAATTTCACTTAGATATTAAATATCTGAATTGGGAAAAGAAAGCTTTACAAACAAAAGTTGATATGCTAAGTGCAAAGTTGGCTGAGGCAATTTCTGATAAAGAGTCAATAAAGTTGAAAGTTGATGAATTGGAAAATGCTTCAAAAGGTGTTCAAAACTTAATCAAGTCTCAAATTCATGATAAATTAAAAACTGGATTAGGTTACAACCTTAATGCTGTACCCCCACCTTATAATCATACTTACTTCCCATCTAAAATTGAGTTTGACTTAGAAAAACTTAAGGTAGATGTGTCTGAGGAGGTTAAAAAGGTAGATCCAGTAGTTAATTGTGCTAATAATGTGAATTTTGATAAAGTGGAAGTATCTGATTGGACTGAGGAAGATGAGAGTGATAGTGATAGCTCATCTAGTGGTAATTATGTGGATGATTGTGTTAAGCCTATTACTGGTCTAGTTTCTGAACTAAATAGTACTAAACTAGAAGAAGGTAAAAAGATGTTTGTTGAGAAAGCAAAGGCACAGATAGATCAAGTGAGAAAATCAAATAAATCTAGATCTGGTCTAGGTTATGTGCATAAAAGAGTCAATCCTGTATCAAAAGATAAGTCAAAAGAGAAATCTGAGTGTGATAAATGTGCATGTAAATCAAACAGGTCTGATTTAAATACTTCAAATAATGTAAATAAATCCATTCCCAGGGGTAATCAGAGAAATTGGAACCAATTGGTTTCACAAAGGCTGGGTAATGAGTTTGAATGTGTAAAAAGAAAATCATGTTATATTTGTGGTAGGTATAATCATCTTCAACAGAACTGTTACTACAATCCTAAAAATAATAGGAACAGTGGTAACGGACAAATGTTGAAAATTAAGCCAAACAGAGGCAAAGCTGCAGCCCCTGTTAATGCTGCAGCAGTGCCACTGTCAAAGGCTAACAGAGGCAAGACAAGAATAGGGCAGGGTTTGACCACTGTCAGGCATGGTACCTCTGCTGGTATTAAACATTTCAAAAGAATGTTTATACCAAGTAAAGCTACCACTGCTAGGGTAATAAATACTAATTTGAAGGTGACCACTGTCAGACCATTAACCCCTGTCAGGTCTAAAACAGATTGTTTTTGGAAACATAAGAATGCATCTACATCAAATGTATCCAAAATCAATGGAGCATTGAGATCAATCACCTTTAAAAGGGTTGATATCAAAAATGCTCATGGGAAACCCAAAGCCAAATTGGTTTGGGTTCCCAAGAGAAACTAATATGTTCTCTGTTTATATGTGCAGGGCAAGCCAAAGAGCTTATGGCACATTGATTCTGGCTGCTCAAGGCACATGACTGGAGATAGGGAAAAGCTGCAGGATTTCAAAGCATTTAATGGAGGAGATGTAGCATTTGGCAGCAATCCTAAAGGAGGTAAGATCACTGGAAAAGGTAAGGTAAAAAGCAGTAAGCTCACTTTCAATGATGTATATTATGTTGAGCAATTGAGATATAATTTGCTTAGTGTGAGTCAAATCACAGATAAGCAAAATCCTGTTTATTTCACTGACACAGAATGCCTTATACTTTCTGAAAAACTCAAAATACCTGAAGATAAAATTTTAATGAGAGTTCCAAGAAAGGATAATGTATACTGTAGTGATTTAAACAAGATGGAATCTCAAAATGTTAACTGTCTGATTTCTAAAGCTACTGTTTCTGAATCTGAACTATGGCATAGGAGGATGTGTCACTTGAATTACAAGACCATGAATAAACTTGTTAGGAATAAGCTAGTGAGAGGCTTACCTGAAAAGTTATTTGAATGTAGTGATCACTGTGTATCTTGTCTCAAAGGCAAGCAACACAAGACCTCTTATAAGTCCAAGCTTGTGAATACCAATACCACTCCCTTACACCTGTTACATATGGACTTGTTTGGCCCTACCAATGTAGCTAGTCAAGGGAAGAAATCTTACTGTTTGGTGATAACTGATGATTATTCTAGAATGAGTTGGGTATTCTTTCTTAGGACCAAGGATGAGACAGGTGAAATACTTAGATCATTCATAACTAGGATTGAGAATTCAACTAATCAAAAGGTTAAGATCATCAGATGTGATAATGGGACAGAATTTAAGAATCAAGAGATGAATAAGTTCTGTGAGGATAAAGGTATAGAAAGACAGTTTAGTGCACCTAGGACTCCACAACAAAATGGAGTAGCTGAAAGGAGGAATAGGACACTAATTGAGGCTGCTAGAAGCATGCTAGCAGATGCTAAACTTCCAATGTCCTTTTGGGCAGAGGCAGTCAGCACTGCTTGTTATGTTTTGAATAGGATTTTGATCATTAAACCTCATAACAAGACACCCTATGAGTTATTCTTTAAGAGAAAACCTTTGGTTAGTTTTTTGAAACCATTTGGATGTCCTTGTACTGTCTTAAATACCAGAGATCATCTTGGTAAGTTTCAGAGTAAGGTAGATGAGGGTGTATTTGTTAGATACTCTATTCAAAGCAAGGCTTATAGAGTATTTAATAAAAGGACTAGGATCATAGACGAGACCATGGATGTGACCTTTAATGAAAATACATCAAATGTAGAAGGAAAAGGTCCAGAAGTATTGTTTGATATTGATGCACTAACCCATGCTTTTAGATATCCAGATTTGTCTACTAGTGCAGGTACAGATGCAGGTAATGATGCAGGTAATGATGGGACTTCAATCTCAAGTCAGACTAAAAAGGATAACTTGCAGTATGTATTGTTTCCTATTTGGTCTCCAGATCCACCAGCAGCATTCCAGTCAGAGCAAGATGAACCTTCAGATGATACAAGTGGGTCAAGTGGCAAAAATGGTTCAAACAAGGATGATTAGTGTGAGAATATGGTGGTGAGAATATGGATAGAAAGTCAACAAGTGGAGGATGTCAATTTCTTGGAAATAGATTAGTGTCATGGCAATGTAAAAAGCAGACCACGGTTTCCACTTCTACAGCAGAAGCAGAATATGTTGCAGCATCAAGTTGCTGTGCACAGGTTCTTTGGATTCAGAATCAAATGCTGGATTATGGTTTGACTTTCATGAACACTCCTATTTATATTGATAATACCTCTGCTATTAGTATCATTCAAAATCCTGTTAAGCATTCAAAAACCAAACACATTGAGATCAGATATCATTTTATAAGAGATTGTTATGATAAAAGATTGATTCATATTTTTAAAATTCATACTGATAATCAACTTGCAGATCTTTTTACAAAAGCATTTGATGTAGGAAGATTTACATTTTTGATAACTAATATTGGTATGATTAATCTCACTTAGTGTTTTGGTCAGGATTTGATACTAACAGGGGTGAAGTATATTGATTGTGACAGGGTCAAGTGTTGCCACTGTTAGCTTCATCATGATAACAGTTGGTGCCACTGTTAGTTTACTTATGCCACTGTCAATGTATTTTCAACCCCTGCTGTATATTTGTGTAGATTAACCCCTGCTGTTTGTTTTTCTTAGTTTAATATTGCAGGACACAGCCACTGTCAAGAGACATCACTTGAGCTGGAGTCTAATATTTTCTTTGTTGCTTCTTATTTTGGTTTAAAAAAAAAAATTCGTTTTCTAATAAAGCTAAGTTTATGCCCCTGTTAGTTCTAAGCTGGAGTTTCCCTGGTCGGATGCCCCTGCTAGACTATCAGCCGCTGTTAGCTTTATTAGATGGTTAAAAGGGTTGACTATAATTGACCAAGTGAGGTACCCCTGTTGGGCTTATTTATAAGTTGTGCCCCTGCTGGGTATAACCAGCAGTGCCACTGTTAGTTCTATTTTTAGGGCTTGGCACTGTCATCATATAAATACTCAAATACTTCACTTTTTCAATTACGCTTTCAAAATTTTCAAAACCCTTCAATAATTGCTCTCGTTTTGATTTGTTTATTGTAAATCGCTCTTCGTTCGTTCATCAATTTCTTCAATGGCATCGTCATCTTCGTCTGATTCTGGTACTTCTACGCTAAGTGTTCATTCTGAACACAACATGAGGGGCTTTCTTGAATAAAGAACTTGCCGATGAGTATTTTCACCCTATCATCGATTTCTTAAGTAATTGTCCAGTTACTTATGCCCTTACTGTCGCTCCACGATTGATTCGATCGCATATTCAAGAATTCTGGCAGAATGCAAAGGAAGGGAATGTTAATGGCATTACTCACATTCATTCCACTGTCAAGGGTAAGAAGGTAATGGTGACTGAGATTGTTCTAAGAGAACTTCTGCAGTTTGATGATGAAGGAGGAATTCTGGAATTATCTAAAGATGATTTGTTTAAAGGCATCATGGATATGGGGTATGAAGGTTCTGGAAAAGCAAGATCAGAATATACTTTCTTGAAATCATGGTTCTGTCCTCAATGGAAGTTCTACATTCATACTTTTCTGGTATGTTTGTCTCAAAAGAGAACTAGTTTTAATGAATTTTGTTCTAGTATTGCATATCCTATTATCTGCTTGGCACAGGGTATCAAATTTAATATGTCTAGGTTTATCTTAGATAACATGATTAGGAATGTGAAGGGTGATACATTCATTATGTACCCTAGATTTGTTCAGCTTTTATTAAATAATCAATTGTCAACTTTGCCAGCAAAGGATAGTGTAATAGTTAGTTCTACTCTATCTTTGAGGACTATTAAAGCTATGAATCAATATCAGAATTCTTTTTCAAAGAAGGAAACTGCATTATTTTCTACAATGTCAGTTGCTCCTTCTGCTACTGGTGGTGTATTACCAACACCACCTGGACCAAATGATGACAGGCCAACAACACAAGTTGGTTCTGAACACACATCAGGAGGTGGCACCAAAAGAAAACAAGGGAACCAAAAGCCTACCCAAAGTAAAGCCAAGAAATCCAAGAAGGCTAAACAGGCTGTGGAGATTCCTGTTTCTTCACAGTCTCAGTCAAATATTCCACCACAACAGGTGAACATACTTGATGAAAATGTTCATTCTGGACGGGCTGCCACTACTGTTTCTAGCCCACTGGTAGGGCAGGATAGTGGTAACATCAAACAGACCCAACCAGAGGCAACTATATTTGATGAACCTATGGGTGATGATTCAAATGTAGGTCCCAGTACCAATAACCAAGGGACATCTGCAGTGGCAGATGTGGTCGATGATTCATCTAGGAGGTCACACTCCAATGTTGATGAGGCTAGTAATAAAACTAGGGAATTGACTATTGCTGATTTGGTACATGATGTCAATCTGATTTGGAATAAGTTTGAGAAGGAAAGAGCTTTGAGAAGAGAGCAACAGGTTCTGTTGGTTGCTCAGGGTGAGTTGATAAAGAAATAGAGGGATGAAATTTTTTATTTACAAACCAGGTTGTCAATTGTTGAAGATGCAGTTGATAAAGTTTTGTTGCCTGCTAGGGAATCTTCAGGCAAGGGGGAGAATAAAGATGATGATCATGAGCAGAATGATATGCCTGAAGATAAGAATGGTCATGAGCAGAATGATAATAATGATGGTGATACTGGAGGTGCAGATGATTTCAGTTTCATGGATATACCTGCTGATGTAGAGATGAGTGATAAAGTTTTTGAAGATGAATTAAATGTCTCAGATTATGTGGTCAATGAAGACATGGATGAACAGATGGTGGATGCTGAGAATGATAGGAGAATGGTGGTGTATGTGGGAGAAAATGTTCAAACAGGTGATAGTGTTGCAGATGATAGTACACAGAGTGGTCCAGCTTTAAATGTTTTTCCATTAAACAAAGATTTACCTTTTAAGGCTGTGGCTAATCTGTATATCTGGGATATTATGGGAGCTAATCTAGATATGTGCAAAAGAGTAAGTTTTAGTGATAGGTTGGTGTATAGTGATGATAGATCTGTTGAAAGTGAGAAGATGGAATCTGATGATGTAGAGGGTAAGGGGGAGTTGATAGAGTCAACACCTGAAGCTAAAGAGGAAGATAGAGTGAAGATTTACAACAGAAAGAAATCAATTCCAAAGAGAAAGTCTACCTCTGCTAAGGTACAAACATCTGTTGAAACTCAATTGTTGACCACTGCTAGTAGTGTTTCTACCTCTGCTAGTAGTTTGGTATCTACCCCTGTTGAGGTATCTACCACTGTTGGTACTTCAACAGCAACCCCTGCTACTACAATTTCAACCCCTGTCATAACAACCCCTGTTACTACAACACCTACCCCTGTTAGCACAAAACCAACCACTGTTGTATCAACCTCTGTTGGCACTTCACACATTCCTACAACTGTTGGTACATCTATTGTTACTCCAGTTTACACCACTGCTACAACAATGACCACTGCTAGGACTCTAGAAGTGCCTGTTACAATCAGAGAGCCTACACAACCAACCAAACCTAAGTCTGATTTGCCAAAGATTGATTCAAAGGACAAAGGTAAGGGAAAATTGAAAGAAGAGAAAAAGATTAAGAAGGTTGTAGAGCCTCCAATTAATTTGGATGAGGCTAGAAGAGCTCAGGAGGAACATGATGAAAGAATGTTGAGAATGGCAGTTGAGTCTAAAAGAAAGGAAGGTCCTGATGTTGATGTTATTCTGGAAGATTCTAGTGTGGTAACTTTGTCTCAAAAAGCTGCACAGATGTTGAATGATATGGCTGCAAGAGGTCAAGGTTTGTCTGCTCAACAGATTCATGATATGATCAACAGAAAGGATGATAAAGATGGTTTGGATCCAGGGTTTGCAAAGCTTAAACAAGCTAATGAAGAAAAGGAAAGATTGAAAAGACAAGCTGAGCTTGAAAAGAAAAGGAACAAACCACCAACTGCTGCTCAAAGGAAAAAGGATTTAATCAAAATTCTTGGTAATAGGTATGCACCAAGAAGTGTGCTTGAAGGTTGGGATGTACAGAAATTGGAAAGGGCATATGGAAAATATCAGAATGAGGAGAAGGAAGATTTTGAGAAAAGGATTCAGAAAGATAAATTCATTAAGAAAAAGTTGGAGGAGGATAGAAAGAAGATTGCTGAGCAAGTGAGAAGAGAAGAGGAAGAGAGAATTGAAAAGAAAGAGCAAGAAGAGAGAGAGAAGCTAAAGAAAGAGAGTTAAAAAGACTTTCTGATCAAAATATAAAGAGCAGATGGAATGGAGTACTTGCTTCTGATAATGTAGTTCCTGATTTGGAAAGAGATGCAGAGGAGTTGAAGAAATATATCAAAGAGGTGAAGGATTATAAAGAAAATATTCACATCAATCATGATAGATCTTCAAGGATAGTTGAATGGGAAGGAATTAAATCAAAGGTTGCTGATGGTGATAAAGAACAGATCAAGATTGTTAGAGAGAATGGTGATAAGCAATATTTGTCATCTGTTGCTGATGTGCTTAAGAATGTGAATAGATTGGACATTCTAGATCTGTTTGAGCTAAACAGTCAAGGAGATAGACAGGCTTCATTGGTGATTATGGAAAGAGAATTGGGAAGATGTCTGAATATGTTGTTTGAGCCTAAGCCATTCATCAATTTGTTCTTACATTGTATTGATGCTGTGAATACTTGGAGACATTTTGTTAGAGCTGGAGTTCATATGATTTTAATTAGAAGTGGAACGTCAATCTTCATGCTTGATGAAAGAAGATATGTTCTGGGAACTCAGATTCTAAGAAATGTGCTTGCATCTCAATTGAAAACTACAGTGATTTCTGAAGGAGCATTTAATGCTTTATATATGGTGCTCAATCAGTTCCATAAAAGAATGGAGTTGGAAAGAATGAAGGAGGAGGAGAGAAGAAGAAAACAGAATCAACCTCAGAAAGATGAAAAAAAGATGAAGAAACTTGATTCATTACTGAGAATGATCAAGTTTAGGGGGAGATTGTTGAGACCTGAGCTACTGTCGAATCTGCTCAGAGTACAAGTATGTTGCCGCTGTTAGAAGTTTACCACTGCTAGTTAGTAGTTGCCACTGTTAACTAGTTTTAGTTTAACAGTGCCACTGTTAATGTGTAATTTGTATTTTGTATCAAGTACTCAACCACTGTTAATATACGAGTACTACCCCTGTTAGATATATAGATAACCACTGTTGGTTAGATATAATCTGTTAGAGAGAATTATGGAATAGATATGATTCCATAATAGTTTGATTCTGTAAAGGACTCTATGTGTTATAAATAGAGATCCTGTAAAACCCTAGAGAGATACGATTCATTCTAGTTATTAGCTTCAAGGTTGTAAACCCTAACACAATTGTGTGTTCGTATTATTATTAATAATATTGAAGCTTTTGGTTAGATATTCTGTTATATACAAATTTGTTCTTCAAGTTATTAATAAACTATTCCGCAAGCTTATTAATAATCAATCAAAGTAATACATACTAAGATCTCTAGCTGGGATCATCAATTTAGCATACTTGAAAGCTTTAACTTCATTAGGTTGTTGCTTTAGACGTCCTGGAAATGGTAAGCTTTCCTTTTTAGGGTTTGGAGAAGACTTTTTCTCAACTGTCTGTGTGACAGGAGATTTTTCTTTCACCGGAGAAAGAACTGAAGGTTGGCTCGGTGCCACCTTGTAGTCTTGGTTGGTTACTTGGTTAGCTTCCTCAGTATGTGGGTTATGAAAGGTATTACTAGGCAGACTACCCTGTGGTCTAGTGTCAATAAGTTCTGCTAGTAGACTTACTTGGGTTACAAGAGTGTTTAGTAAAGTTAGTTGGTCTCTTAAGAAGAGATCAACCTGGTCTTATCTAGCCGTAATCGTTTGAATGATCTATGTGAGGGTGTCGTCTGGACTAGTAATTGGCGTGGTAGGTTCATAAGGTTGGGCCATCTCTGGTGTGGTTCCGGGAAGTAAAGGTGGTTGGTGGTAGGCTGGGTATTGGAATTGGTTGGGAGGTGGAATTGGTAGGTATTGGTTGGCTCGAAGAGGAGAGGTTTGAGTATAATCAGGTGGACGTGGGTGAGTTCGGAACTGGTCATAGTAGGCTGTGCCATCAACAGGGTTCGTAGCTTGTGGATTGTTACAGCTCCGACAGGACTAAATATGGTAGACCTGTTGAGGAGGTTTCTTCAGTTTTCCTATTTCCTTAGTGAGCGTTCTGATGTGTTCCGTCAGAGATTTGATCGCCTCAGTTTGCACGGGATTGGGAAGGGCAAGCGGTGTCGATGATGAGGAATGCTCATCAGTGTTCCAATCGTTGTGATTCATGGTCATGCTCTCAAGCAGATTCCAGGCTTCGTCATCCGTGCAACGCGTGAAGTTTCCTCGAGCAGCGGCATCGAGCATTGGCTTGTGGTGCGGTGCGAGACCATTGTAAAACGTGCACAACTGAGTTGATCGTTCGATTTGGTGGTTAGGACATCTTCTAAGCAACCTCTTAAATCTTTCCCACGCACTATAGATTGATTCATCATGAAACTGTTGGAAGTTCAAGATATCTTTTTTTAACTTGATTCGTTTGGATGGGGGAAAGTACTTTGTTAAGAACTTATCTTCCATTTCCGCCCATGAGGAGATAGAGTTGGTCTCTAATTCCTCGAACCAAGTCTGTGCATGATGAGAAAGAGAGTAGGGGAACAGATATAAGCGGATTGTATCTTGCTCAACCCTATTTTGCTTGAAAGAGTCGGATAGGGTGAAAAATTTATTGAGGTGGGAGTATGGGTCATCGTTCGGTAGTCCGTTGAATTGGCAGCGATTCAGGATCAGCTGCACTACGTCGTGCTTGAGTTCGAATGATGCTCCTTCAGTCTCCGGGTAGCATATGGGTCCTCCTCGAACTTCTATCGAGGGTTTGTTGCTATCAGCGAGAGTGATGCGTGCGGTGGTTATAGGATTGTGGGCAGATGAGCGCTTTTCTTGTCGGATGGGTAAGATGTCATCTTCAGGATAGGGGAAAGGAAGGGTTGAAAGAATTTTTAATGGTTTAAGAAGAGAGAACCATCCTAAAGGTTCACTAGAAAGAAAGTTCATCATGACGTCTCTGAGTCTTACAGTTGATTCCCCGGCAGCGGCGCCAAAAACTTGACGCGCCACCAGCGGTCGGTTAGGAATTAACCTGTCGTTGCACCGACTACTGGCGGCGTGTCAGTGGAGTTTTAAATTTGTAAATGTTGGGGCCTAAGTTTACCAGTGCTAAAGGTGTATAGCAGCAAGTATGACCTAGGGTCGTTCTTTAAAACCAACGGTATTGTGAAACAGAGAAATCAAGATGTCCGAATCTAGCAAGTGAAGGTTGTTTTAAAAGCAGTTGGAGGTTTGTTTTTGTTTGTTTTTGTTTGTTTTCTAATTTATACTAATAATTAAACTACGCAATAAAATAAAATAAAGGGATAACAGTCATGATAGAGGGGGTGTTTGTTGTGACTTCGTTAGCCTTGCATTGGGATGATGTTTTGGTTTAAGTTATGAAAACGTCTTTCTAAAGATTTGTATTTTATTTGTCTTAAGTATTTATGGTGTAAGCACTAGTACCCTACTGATTGATTGCTCAATCAGTATGTCACTGAGTAACTAGGCTATCATGATTCTGATCGGAGGAGGATGCTCAACTCTCAACACTGCCCTGTTACGGAACAGTGACCCTTTTCTGGAATACGAAGATTCCTGGGCGCATGCATAGAGTAACAGACCCACTAATGGTCCGACCGTTCTTAACACCACAGTGATACTCAATTGAATAAAACATTTAGGTTTAAGACTTGGTTGGTGTTTGATTACTTTCCATCAATGGTTTTGTAGAATCCAGGGGTGATAGACAAATTTGGAATACTAGATGATTCCTCGTCTTCCTTTCTGGATTCATAAACTGAGTTTGTATTTTAGCTTAGAAATTCTCCATTTATGATTTAAACCAGCCCTCACTTGTATTTAACCAATAAATCCATAGTTTGTTCACAGTGTACAATACTTGTTTAAAACAGCATTTCCACGGCTTCAAAACCAGACCATGTTATTTGAACACAGATATTTAATCAGAAGTTTATTCACGGTGTACAATACGTATAAAGTATTTCCACAGATCCAAAACTAAAATACAGATAATTAATTACCCCTGATATGACGTCTTATCAAAAGGTTTTAACCACGTTTATTGGTGGAAAGGCGTTAGTTGAATATGCGGTTTAAAATCATAGATGGAACGCGTAATCAAAGCACCGAGTTTTTATTTATAATATAATAGTTGGGAACATTATTTCACAACAGATTGTGCCCACGACTTTCATAGCTTCCACGTTCCGTACTCCACACATTAGTGATGTTTCCGGCGTTATACAAATGAAAGCCGTATAACGTTACTTCCGTTGTTTCATAATGACATCATCCCAATTAACGACTAACTACATCACAACAAACACACAATATAACTACTCACTACGCATAATAACAGATCCTAAATCTAGCATAATAACAATATCAATCATCATTATAACAGATAAGGAAAGAGATAACCGTTAATAAAGCGTAGATTGAATAAACGTTAGAGAGAGAGTACAAGCAGAACCTCCTCAATATCTTCAACAATATTACAAATAAGCCCCTGAACTATTCCCTACGCTATTACAAAAGTAGTCCCTCCGTTAGTCCCAGTTAAATATTAACTGAGAACTAACTGATGCTAACCCTAATTCTAGAGAGAGAAAAAGAAGAGAGAGAGAGTAGAGAGAGAGAGAGAGAGAGAGTGTGAGAGAGAAAGTGAGAGTGAGGAAATGAGTGGAATGAAGAATGGTGTGTCAAAATGTGGAGAGGTGACCCTCTATTTATAGGCAAAGCTCCAAATCAGCGGTACAAATCGCGAAGCACCAACGTACAAGCAAACGAAGCACAAATGGGCAGCATATGGGGCATGATGGGCCGTATACGGCCTTCATAGGGCCATATACGGTGTTGCTAGGGCCGTATACGGTCTTGGTAGGGCCGTATACGGTGTCCAGGGCCGTATACGGTCTCCGTCTGATTTCGTTCGTTGCTTAAAACGCCCGTATCTCCTTCGTTACACGTCCGTTTGACCTGATTCTTTCGCCCTCGATCTCGTAATTCCGTTATGCTTCTAATGGTGCTAATTTCACAGAAATTGGATGTGTATATCTCAGGCATAGCCGGAATGACTTTTAACGATCTGTAGAAGCCGTATCTCCTCCGTTCTTTACCCAATTTGCATGATTCTTGATTCTCCCGTCTCGTTTTTACCTGTTACATCATACCATAATGTTAGAATGTGCTTATCATAAGGTAAATGAGGGTGTGAGAATTGGTCATTGTTTATTCGCTCTATTTTGCTCGTTATTTGGACGTTTTAGTGATTTTTGTAGAAACGCCTATATTTGGAGCACTTTAGTGAATTTTAGTAAATATTGATTGTTTTGGAATGTTTTCACTAAAGATGTGCCCCAAAAGTGTGGAATATCGTACTTAAAAATATGACTTTTTGCGTTACATCTGGGTTGCATAAGCTATAACATCTAAAGGTTGCATCATTCAAAAAGATCAAATCAAACATAAATAATCAAATATCATTCACTCTTTTAACTGAATACTAATAATTTTAGCCAAACATTTGTGTGAGTGTTTAATAAACCAGCAATATTGATTAATCAGCAAACCTAGCACACATATCTAAATAACGATACACTGTTTTTCATGATTCATGATAACATATTAACAACAAAACTAAATGATATATAATTTTCATCGATTGTGATAGTGCCAGTGTTTTTTCAACCGTTCATGATACATGTAAATTATTAAAAAAAAATCATCTTCAAAATTCGGTGTTCTCTTTCATTTAAACATTTTATCAAACACGCGGTGTGCTTGAAACTAAAGAACAAAATATGATTGTCATTACTCAACAAGTTTTAGAAATCCGAAAACAGCCTAAACTTGCATTTGACATAAGAACGTGATTTAAAATTCATGAAAAACATAAGTTTAAGTCGACTCACCAGATCAGCAAGCGTATAACTTTCTAGCTATGACAACAAATAATATAAAAGATACTTGATGAAGATGATGACTTTTAACAGAATTTTCAGATACACCAAAAAAGTATACGCAATTACTCGAAGAAAAGTATCCACATGAATACGAGAAATCATATTCGAAATGTAAAAATTCTCATACTTACAATCATGTTCAGGAAAAAAGCTGATAAATCTTGAACACGACTATGAAACGATTGTTTCCCACAAGCAATCCAAGTTTGATTCCGATGAGTATTTAAAAAGATATGGCCAGGGAAAATGGAAAGATCGTAGGGTAGAGAAATTTCAAAAAAAAAATGTTGTAAATTTAATTAAATGTCAATTGCCTGTATTTCAAATTAGGTATTTATTCTCTTAATTAGTTATTAATTAACATTAATTAATTAATAAGGGTAATTTGAATGGTAATGACAATTTAGTAATTAAATAATAAGAAGTGTGATTTTTTGGCAAATCAAGATACTAATTTTTGATCAATGGATGTAATTAAATTTTCTTTGTCATTGAATGGCGATTAGCCCATTGAAATTGATTTGTATTTGGATTAGGCTAATATGTGCCTATTTTAATAGTAAAGAGGGAAAGGATTTTTTTTTTTTTATACAAATATACTCGACCATTTTTAAACCTAACAACGTATAACTTTAGGTATATGAGACCTAATTTTGTACATATATCAAATCAGGTGCAGGAGCGGCTCAGATGTACATAGCATAAAGCGAATTTAGAGCACCCACAATGGATTAAGTCATCCAAAAGATTTTTTTATGACATTTTTTCTTACACCATCTTTATTAATAACAAAAAACTATTTACTCTAATGAATAAAGCTTTACAAAAGCTTTTTTACTAATAAAATACACACACAAAATTTCAATTGAGTTATCAGTTAAAAACTCAATATTGACAAACCTTTTTCCAGAAAAAGCTTTACACTCCAATAATTTAACCTTTTCAAAAGCTTTTTTTTATACAAAAGAACCTCAAAAAATCAACCATCGGAGATACTCTTAAAAAATATGGGGCCATTTTTTTATTTGAAATAATTACTATTTTTCTATCATATTTTATTGCCAATTTAATAAATATGCTTAGTAAAAATATAGAGAATCTGTTTTGGAAATTATAAAAAGCCAATCCATTCATTTCCTTGTGATATTTAATCATGAACATAAACACCATGAGTATTTTACTTTGATGTAAAAAACCATTGAAAAATAAGTATTATAACTAAAGAAATGAAAAATAGAACGTTGTACCCATTTTAACAAAATCACTTAAAACTTAATGATAAAAAAACGGGTTTAGTCGTCTTCCACATAAAAAGAACCTAATATATATATATATATATATATATATATATATATATATATATATATATATATATATGTATAGTCAAAGTTTCAAACTAGAAGCACAAAAGGTACAGAACCCCAAACCCTCAAACACCCAAACCCCCAACCCTAAACCCAAAACCATAACCCCTAAACCCCAAACCCTAAACGCTTTACAAAACTCTAAACCCTAAATCATAATAAACCCTAAACCCTGCTAAACTCTAACCCTAAACCCTACTAAACCCTAACCCTAAATCCTAAACCCTAGCCCTAAGCCCTAACCCTAAGCCCTAACCCTAACCACAAATCAAATGTACAACAAATCACTAACACGTGTGTTACTAATTTGTAAAACCCACCAAAAAAAAAAGGTTGTCAAAAGTATGCCTTGAGGGACGGCAAATCGAAGAGGAGAAAACGCTGAATTTTATGGTGCAATTTTCATGATTTTTCTACTTACCGTTTGTGAGATATTTGAGTTTCAAAAATGTGGGGTATTTGATGAAAATGAGTGGTTGAGATTGATTCCCCTATTCTCACTCAAAATTGATGTACTCATTTGAACTCTACTCTAAAATGTATTAATCTATTCAAAACTTCAAATTATATCGTTCTCATGAAATAGTATATCTCTTAGCCTCCTGCCTGTTCATCTGAAGAAAAATTGTGGATTGTGATGGTGACTGATGTAACGTATTTGTGCTCTGTAATGAATCAATAGCAAATTATTTTGAATGATTCCAAATCAACGGCTCTAATTACTCGTGACTTGCTCGGTGGCGGTGGTTGTGATTCTGATTCATCCAAGGAATTGGACCTCAATTTACCTAATTCTACTTATTTGTAACTATACTATACTTTTTCCAAATTTTTGCTCGATTGATCATGAAATTATAGCTTTATCAGACTGTTAATTTTACGAGTTTTATGATAATTTAGCTTATATTAAGAAACATGTATTAGACTAATTCTGTTTTATTGTAATCATATCACTTTTTTTGTTTAAATTTTTTTGTTCGATTATCGTCAATTGTTAGCTTTATCATTCCTTTAGTATACTACGACTGTTTGATAATTCTGTAGATATGAATACTCGGATTAGATTAAATTATGTTATGGATGACCTAATTTACAGACTCGATTAGTTCTCTGTTCTATATTATTTCAGTTGTATTTATATACCTTCATATTTTTATATGTAATGTATATTTCATGAGAACGATCGGTTCATTTTGTGCATACTGAGTATGATGATGATATGTTAATGTTATTGCTGCATTCTCAATCTCCGATATATGTTGGGTTGTAATTGGAAGAGTAAACATAGATATGCATAGCGTAAATTTTGGCTTTGTAGAAAAAAATTAAATAGATCGATCCGGATCACGATCCGTTTTGTTGGATCATGGATCGGATCACGATCCATTTTGTTGGATCATGGATCGGATAATTATCCATTTAAGTTAGATCACTAATGGATCGGATCAAGATCCATCCATATCCATCCATTGACAGCCCCGTAAACTCGTAAGCTACCGATCCAGGTCTTATTGTGAAAGTAAAAAGCCGCCCCACCACAGCAGGCGGGTTGCTTCCTCTTGTTGGGTTTTCTATTCCCTAACTAGATTAACATATGCAGCGGAGAATAACAATTAATCTAGATCAACTAGGAAACTAAACCCTAAAGGACCTTGACTTAATAACTGAAAGCGATAATACAAAATAAATAGATAAATGAGAAAATACTAACCTTTGAGAAAACTAATTTCTCACGCGCAGACCACCTTGCAGAACCTTCACTCAGACTCCTTGCTCGACCTTCCATGCTTTGGATGGAAAGTACCCAAGATAGAATACCTCTAATGCTTCACACCCGTGAACCAAGAGAAACTCCAAATCCTAGGGTCCCAACTCTAAGTCGTGTAAACTCTCACAAGGATTAGGGATGAGAAAGAGAGAAAGAACCGAATTAAATTCGGATCCGGGATACCATGAAAGCTTAGGGATGACCTCTATTTATAGGGGAAAGGATGCCTTGGGGTTTGGTCATCCAGCCGATGTGGGACAACTGAATTCGTCCTCCAACCGCCGATTGAAGCCTTCAGTCGGCGGTTGGGATTAATCCTTTCCCAAGTCAAACACGCGTCGCATCACCTTACAAACCCTAATCCTCCAACCGTCGGTTGAACCTTCTAACCGCCAGTTGGAATTCGCTTCCAGAATATTCCTTTTAGTTTCTAATTAATATCCAATTAATAAACTAACTAAATATTCTTTATAGTTTCTGTTAATTACTTTTAACTTCTAATTAATTTATCAACTATGATATTAATTTCAATTAATATTATCTCTCTTATTGTTTCTCTTATTGTTCATCGAGGGCAACTCAAAAAGGTATCTACTTTAGCAATAGTCTTACTAATTAGTTATGACCTTGGACACTATTTCCAACAGTCTCCCACTTGGACAAGTCATCAACTACTATTGGTCCGTATCTATCCTAAGTAAAGAGTGTCATCCAATGCATCTGCCGAACTCTGATCATATCTAGTGACAGTCCTTTAGATAAGTGATCATATATTCCTTTGTTTAAGATATCGTATGAAACTGGGACAGGGATTTTAATCAATCTCCAGATTCAAGATTATGTTTTCTGATTTCTGATCAATTTTCACTATATGGGACTACAGAATTGTACATATCAATTTAGTCCTGCCTTAGCAAAGCACTTTATGAGTCAACATTTAATCATCAGAGGGCCCATGGATATCTCTTTTCCTCTTAGGCAAAAGGAACAAATAAATTTCGCATACCTATCACTAGTCAACTCATCATGTCATACCTAGCATATCCTTTATGACTGGCATTTACGCACAGCGTTTGAATAAACTAAAGTATAACAGACTTGAAAAACTAGTAACTCAATGTATCTCCATTTTAAGAATATAAGATATTATCATCTCAGAGTTACTCGTGATTTCAATCCATGAAGTAACTTCCATGAGTGCGGGTTTCTCCTATACTTAAATCCTCATTAAGTACCCATGAGTGTTGCAGCAATCTCCATGCAATGTCTAATCTCCATAGACAATCTACTAATACTCCATGACAATCTTAATTCACCATATACTTCCTATAGTGTGATCGACTGAGGAGGTTTGAGTAATTCTGATTACTCTGGAAGTGGTGTCTAAACATGCTAAACTGAAACACAATGATAAACGATAGTAAATGGTAGAACTCCTTCCAATAAATAAATCTCCATCATTTATCACCAAGTCTATTCTAGTTCCCATCATTGTTTGTAATGTTTCAAAATCAAACTAACAACTAAAACTTTATCTCACAAACCTATGCTCCAAGCATGTTTACTGATCGTGTGTCCTTCACAATCATGTGTCCCTTTTGTATCTTCCTTTGAACAAAATGGTATTTCATTTCAATGTGCCTTGGGACTTTCCGTTATCACATAATATTTCATTAGGATTCGTTCTATTGGAACACCTCCAAGATCACCAATGAAATTTCTCATCCTTATGACTTCTTTTAAGGTCTTGCAAGTTTCAATATACTCAGATTCCCATCTGTAATTGTATCTTTCTTTGAACTTTTCAAACTTATCGTTCCCCTATTCAGTAAGAGTTCCCAACCAGACTGTGAACGACTATCATCTCTATCTGTTTGTAAACTTACATCCATATAAACTGTTACTCTAAGTTTCTCTTCTCCACCATAATCTAAGAACCTGTCTTTAGTATTTCTCAAATACTTAAGAATATTCTGTACAGCTGTTTTATGACTTTTACCAGGATTCTGCTGATGTCGACTCACTATGCTCCAAGCAAATGAGACATCTTGTATACTTCATGGCATGTATGATCGATCCTATAGCCGAAGCCTATGGGACTCGACTCATTTAGTCCAATCTTATGCAGTCTTTGGACACTAATCTTTTAGTAATCTTTATGCCATGATGTAAGGGTAGATTCCCTTTCTTAGAATTCTCCATTTTAAAACTTTTTCAAAATTTCATTCTAAGTACATGTCCTGTATAAGTCCTTTGAGATGTTTTCAACATATCTCTGTAAATCTTTGTACCATGAATATATTGTATCTTCCAAATCTTTCACAGCGAAATATTCTCCCAATCAACTCTTTACATCTTCTAATGTTGGGATCACATTTCATATGAGCATTATATCATTCACATATAATACCAGAAAGACTACAATGCTCCTACTGACTTTGACACATATGCTGGACTCATCTTTGCTTCTAGAAAATCTAAACTATTTGACTTTCTCATGGAAGCAGAGATTCCAGCTACAAGAAGCCTGTTTAAGTCCATAAATGGCCTTCTGAAGCTTACACACTCTATTAGGATACTTTGCATTTTCAAAACCTTCTGGTTGTGCCTTAAACACATCCTCTGTCAGTTTCCTGTTAAGGAAAGTGGTTTTGTCATTCATCTGCCAAATTTTATAACCATGAAATGCTGCTATTGTAAGCAATATCCTACTTGACTTTATTTCAGCTATTGGTGAGAAGGTTTTCTCATAATCAATCCCGAAGATTTGAGTATAGCCATTCGCTACCATCCTAGCTTTATAAGTGTGTACTTCCCATCCATGTCTATCTTCCTCTTAAAGATACACCTACAACCCATTATCTTGAGACTGAGTGTAGTGCCAACCAAATTCCAAACTTGGTTGTTAGACATAGACTGAATCTTACTTTTCACAGCTTCCTTCCACTTAGCAGCCTTAGGACCTGCCATCGCTTCCTTGTAGTTAGCAGACTCATCTAATTTACTTAGTGTACTATCACTAATCTTATCATGTTCTTCTTTATAGAAACCATAATAGAACTGAGGAGGTTTGCTAACTCTACAACTGCGAGCGGGAAAGGATATGTCATCAAGTTCAACAGGTGTTCCCACCTCTTGTTGAATGTCAGTTTTAACCATAGTTTCGTCATTGGTCGATCCTTAAATCTTTTCAAGATTAATTGTACTCCCACTGTCCTCTTTAGATATCATTTTTTTCTAGGAACACTCCTTTCGAGTTACAAGCACCAAATAATCATTATGGTTGTAAAACAAATATCTAAATGACTCCTGTGGATTACCGATGAAAAGATACTTTTCAGATCTGACTTATAGTTCGTGCTAAGTTTCTTGTCTAACGATCACTTCACAACCTCAGATCTGGATGTGCCCAAGAAAAACCTTTTCTCTTCCACATCTCATAAGTCATATTTGAACTTTCTTGGTGAGTACTAGATTTAAGATATGTGCGACTGTCTATAATGCCTAACCCCATAAGCTTATTAAAAGTGTTGCTCGACTCATCATAGATTGAACCATGTCTAACAAGATTCTATTCCTCCTCTCAGCTACTCCATTCAGCTATGGTGTTCTAGGAGGAGTCAACTGTGAAACTATTCCACAGTGTCTATGATGATCAAGAAAACTGATACTAAGGTCTTCTCCTCCCCTATCGGATTGGAGTACCTTTATCTTTCTGCCCATTTGGTTCTCTATATTACGTCCTAACACCTTTTGAACTTTCAAAAGTGTCTGACTTATGTTTAATCAGATAAACATATCCATGTCTACTGAAGTCATCAGTAACATAGTAGCGATTTCCATCTTTTGTGATGCATCGGAATGGTCCACATTCATCTGTGTGTACCAAGTCTAATAATCCATCACTTCTTTCATATAACATGCGAATAGTGATTTAGTCATCTTGCTCAATAAACAAGATTTGCATACATCATCCGATTTAAGGTCGAATGATTCCAACACTCCATACTTTTGGAGTTTGGGCGATATACTTTCTTGTTTACGTGCCTTAGACGATATTGCCACAATTTGGATCAAGCTCTTTAGACGAACCAACATTTAAATTACTTTGCTAACATATTCAACATTTTTATATATGCCTTTGCAAGGATACGCTTTATCACCATTTTCATTATCGAATTAAAACTGATAATTATCCTTAAACAAGCATTAAATGAAACTATGTCTCTTTGTCATTTTTGACGAATAACAACAATTATTTAAATGTATCATAACTCCGGATTCTAGCATGAGCTCAAACTTTCCAATGGGCGTGACTCTTTTGTCTCCCATGACTAAGTTGGGCTCTCTATGCTTTAAACTTCTTCTTTCCTTTAGGCCTTGCAATACAGTGCAAATGTGAGTACCACACCCTGTATTCAAGACCTTACGAAGTAGAAGTCGTAGTATCGTGGAGTTCGATCATTTATATATCTGAATCCTTTTCAACCTTACCGTCTTTAAGGTCCTTCAGATATTTTGGGCAGCAACGCTTCTAGTGCTCCTCTGTGTTGCAGTATAACACACTGATTCCTTTGGATCATTGTAGGTGCAATTTCAGAATCAATCTTTCTCTTAGCCCTACGATTGGACTTTCCATTCGTAGCTTTTCCAGATCCTTTCCTTTTCTTTGCATTATGATCAATTGACAACATAGGAGCTACTGAGCCAAAAGGCACATCAATCTTCTTGATCCTTTGCTCAGTAATTTTGGAGTTACATTATTCAGGTCTCTTTCTCATTCAAAACCATTTGACATGAGGTTACAAACTGTTTGTAGACAGCTGACTGACTGGATAAAATTATGTTGACCAAAACTTAACATCAAACATCATAATATTTTCAGTGAGCTTCAATCTCCTCTTGGGTTGATCATTATCATTAGTAGGAAATTACTTACCGAGAATATACTCCTTATTCTCACCGAGAACATACTCCTTGCTCTCGTACCTTAGAGTGAAGCTAAGGTTTTACATCCAGTCCATACACCTTGGACTGGTAAGCCTTTCCCTCCCAAGAACTGAGAGTAATGAGAAGTTCGAGTTGTTTTGCGGAATTGGGAACGGGAGGATTATTACCATTTTCAACGGATATTTTGAGATAAAAAAAACTGTTTTAGTTAGTGTGAATATTCCTTAATTAATTACCCAATTTCAATTAAGGCTAGGATCTATATTTTCAGTTTTATGAAAAGGGTCGCCGTAATCATATAACAAAATACTTTTATCTATTTCATTTATATGAAACTCCTAGATCTTTGAGATTCATTGATACCTATCAATGGCATGTTAATCGCGGTTATGCTCATCTACCATTCATGACTGGGATGCTGAGGATCATGAACTAGATGGTGAACTAACTATGCAAACCCCGCATGGTGCCCGGCTCGAGTACGCTCGAGAATCGCGAGTCTCACATCACCCCTCAATCTGTCCTCATATTAATGTGCCGGTTAACCACACACGCTCCATTAACAGCCAATACGAGAGATGTGCGGTTTTCATGGGTTAGCATACTTTTCACATTTTTCTATAGCTAAAACGGGATTTTGTTTTACTATTTTATGTCTACTTTTAATCTTGACATCATCCTATCAAAAGTCCTCGGTAGCTCCATTGAACGCACAAAGAAGCGGAGAAGCAGGTCAGCGCGAAGCCTATTAAAAACCTACTTCTTTAGGGAAGCAAAGCGACCCGCCTTATACCTCTCTTATAGTTTGTTCATTATGGGTGAGCCGATTTATCAATTGACTGACGATGTATTTAGACTTAAATGATACATATATATAAATCATATTATATATAAGGTATCTCTTAAACATTTAAGGTTCGGGGTTCTATTTTAAAACATTTTAAAATTGAGCGTATATTTTAAACCATTAAAATACTAAGGTTTGATTAGTAAATAAATTAATTGTATACATATATAAATCTATTATACATATATACTTAATTTAGTTATTTGGACAAAATAAAAACAATTCTATTTCCAAATACATTTTATCGACATTTTGTATTGCTAACAATATTAAGTTATGTCTCTGATACCACTGTTGAGTTTTCTATTCCCTAACTAGATTAACATATGCAGCGGAAAATAACAATTAATCTAGATCAACTAGGAAACTAAACCCTAAAGGACCTTGACTTAATAACTGAAAGCGATAATACAAAATAAATAGATAAATGAGAAAATACTAACCTTTGAGAAAACTAATTTCTCACGCGCAGACCACCTTGCAGAACCTTCACGCAGACTCCTTGCTCGACCTTCCATGCTTTGGATGGAAAGTACCCAAAATAGAATACCTCTAATGCTTCACACCCGTGAACCAAGAGAAACTCCAAATCCTAGGGTCCCAACTCTAAGTCGTGTAAACTCTCACAAGGATTAGGAATGAGAAAGAGAGAAAGAACCGAATTAAATTCGGATCCGGGATACCATGAAAGCTTAGGGATGACCTCTATTTATAGGGGAAAGGATGCCTTGGGGTTTGGTCATCCAGCCGATGTGGGACAACTGAATTCGTCCTCCAACCGCCGATTGAAGCCTTCAGCCGGCGGTTGGGATTTATCCTTTCCCAAGTCAAACACACGTCGCATCACCTTACAAACCCTAATCCTCCAACCGTCGGTTGAACCTTCTAACCGCCGGTTGGAATTCGCTTCCAGAATATTCCTTTTAGTTTCTAATTAATATCCAATTAATAAACTAACTAAATATTCTTTATAGTTTCTGTTAATTACTTTTAGCTTCTAATTATTTTATCAACTATGATAAATTAAAAAACTAATTAATTAACTATGATATTAATTCCAATTAATATTATCTCTCTTATTGTTTCTCTTACTGTTCATCGAGGGCAACCCAAAAAGGACTCTACTTTAGCAATAGTCTTACCAATTAGTTATGACCTTGGACACTATTTCCAACACCTCTGTCGTCGTCGGGGAGCTCTTGGTGAGGAGACCTTGGGATAAGTTGCTAAAACAAACGGGGGGCGAGGATTGACCCGCTCAGTAGAATTCTGAATAATGACTGTTGGCAGCAGGTGGAGGCATTTCTTTGGCCCCTTCAAAAAAAAAAAGAAATGCGGGCAGGGTGGAGCTCGGCAGAAGGCTCGAGAATAGGGTAGGGTCATGTTCTTAAGATTCAGATAGTAAAAAAGTTCCAAACCTTTGTGCATGCACCTCCGTACAAGTGCTGCATACAAGTTCCGGCTAGGATGATTGGGAAATATCAAACCAATTGAACCGCTCACATCACAGTAGTAGTAGCGTAAAGGCCGTAAGCCGGGGGGCGGCCATAACATAAAGATATTACTATCACACCTCTCTCTCATTATCTATAGATGTCTAAAAAGAGAGAGATCCGTTGCGTGAGCAACCCGACTGTGCGTTACATGTGCTCTACAGGCTGCACTCTATCTTTCTTCCCCCTTTTTCTTTGGATTTGGAAGACGACCGTTACGTTTGGTTCGAAAGGCATGGTTTTTAGTATGTCTCCAAATAGGTCCCCCACTAGTCCGGCTAGCTAGTGAGTGGTTCTTTCGGGCGGGAAGCAGGCCGGGCCCGACAGGCAGGCATCTCCCGCAATGTAAGCAGCATTGTTCGCCACCACCCGAGAAGCAAAAGATTATAGAGTCCAGGCTGAAAATACATGCATAGATAGTGGTCTAATGACAAGGCCAACGACGGAAGCTCGGGACGGAGCTGTATGATGCGGAAGTCTCACGTACGGTTCCCTGAGAAGGGAGTGGCTACCTACTGGAGCTTCGACCAATCACCACCGGTCAATTCCGCTTTGGGGCCACCCCTTACTCTACCATTATTTTAGGGGTATGGGGTTTGAGACAAAGAAAGATCAAGGAAGCATATCTTTTCCTTTATACTTCACTTGTATATGTTTTTATGCTATTAGCTATTTTGTTGATTCTTTTCAAAACAGGAACCACCGATTTACAAATTTCATTAACCACAGTTTTTAGTGAGCGGCGCCAAATCTTTCTATGGATTGCTTTTTTCGCCTCTTTCGCCGTCAAAGTGCCTATGGGACCAGTTCATATTTGGTTACCCGAAGCTCATGTAGAGGCACCTACGGCAGGATCCGTCTTCTTGGCGGGAATTCTTTTAAAATTGGGAACCTACGGCTTTTTAAGATTTTCAATACCCATGTTTCCTGAAGCAACACTTTGTTTCACTCCTTTCATTTATACTTTAAGCGCGATTGCTATAATATATACTTCCTTGACCATTTTTAAGACAGATCGATCTTAAGAAGATCATTGCTTACTCCTCAGTAGCTCATATGAATCTGGTGACTATTTGTATGTTTAGTGTGAACATACAGGGAATTGGAGGTAGCATTCTACTGATGTTAAGTCATGGACTGGTTTCTTCAGCCCTTTTTCTATGTGTTGGTGTTCTATATGACCGACATGAGACTCGACTTGTTAGATATTACGGAGGTTTAGTGAGCACCATGCTGAATTTCTCTACCATTTTCTTCTTTTTCACTTTGGCCAATATGAGTTTACCTGGTACTATTAGCTTTATCGGGGAATTTCTCATCTTAGAGCTTTCCAAAGAAATAGCTTAGTAGCCACATTAGCAGCGATTGGGATGATTTTGCGTTGCGGGAGATGCCCGCTCATAGGGCCCGGCCTGCTTCCCGCCCGAAAGAACCACTCACTAGCTAGCCGGTCTAGTGGGGGGCCTATCTAGAGACATACTGAAAACCATGCCTTTCGAACCAAACGCAATGGCCGTCTTCCAAATCAAAAGAAAAAGGGGGAAGAAAGATGGAGTACAGCCTGTAGAGCACATGTAACGCACAGTCGGGTTGCTCACGCAACGGATCTCTCTCTTTTTAGATATCTATAGATAAAGAGAGAGAGGTGTGAAAGTAATAGCTTTATGTTATGGCCGCCCCCGGCTTACGGCCTTTACGCTACTCCTACTACTATGATGTGAGCGGTTCAAATTGGTTTGATCTTTCCCAATCATCCTGGCCGGAACTTGTAAGCAACATTTGTACCGAGGTGCATGCACAAAGGTTCGGAACTTTTTTATTATCTGAATCTTAAGAACAGGATCCTACCCTATTCTCGAACCCTCAGCCGAGCTCCACCCTGCCCGCATTTCTTTTTTTTTTGAAGGGGCCAAAGAAATGTCTCCACCTGCTGCCAACAGTCTTTCTTCGGAATTCTACTAAACGGGTTGATCCTCACCCCCCGTTTGTTTTAGCAACTTATCCTAAGGTCTCCTCGCCAAGAGCTCCCCGGCGACGACAGAGGAAGCAACCCGCCTACTGTGGTGGGGTGGCTTTTTTATTTCACAATAAGACCTGGACGATTATCCCTACCCTCGGTAACTTACGAGTTTACGTCCATCCCTGGTCAGGTACAGTTTCCTTTGTCTTTCTCCCTTATAGGCGTTACCCGAATTCGAGCAAGTGTTTCCACACCCCCCCAAATTGACTTGAGAAGGAATCCATTCTCGTGAACAAACACAACCCCTACACACACCTAGGAGCACCCCTTCCTGCATATCCATACAAGACCCGAGTAGGCGGGTCGAGGTCCTACGAGGTACCCACTACTCGGAGTACCCTCCCCAAAGGAAAAAGATGCGTTTGTCAGGTTCGGTTCTTCTTAGTTGGGTTGGGCGGGTTCGACCAGAAATGCTATGCTTACACACAAGACTACCCCTCTTCCCGAATGAAACGCCCCAAAACTTTAGAAATTTTTTTTTATATATACTCAATTTTATCATATATCTTAAATATCGGCACCGAAATCTATGAGCTAAAAGCGTCACAAAGAGGTGCTGCTAAACATAAATTTTTTGAAATAAAACAGTCACTAAAAGTGTTAGGAACACTTATGCATTTCTGAATTTTGCAACATGCTACGTAATCCTGGCTACACTACGCGATCGCGTAATCATCATTCATACACGATCCAACCTAACTCACGCGATCGCGTATTTATACGTGAAATGGACTGTAACCAATTTAGTGTATGTTAAGCGATTGCGTATGTGCCACGCGATCGCGTACTGATCCCTGACAGCTGACACTTTGACCAAACTCAGATTTTTAACCCAAATTCAAACGCGCATAACTCTTAACTCGTTAGGAGTTAGTACCTGAAATTTTACAGATACATCCAATATACCAAAATGAAGGTTTCCCTTTTTACACTTTTTTCAAAATTCACAACAATGAAGAATTCGGACGTTAATCAAAATTATGGTCATTTCGACCACTTTTTGAGAACAAGTCAATTCACAAACCAAAAGCATTTGGACCTGGACCTTTTTACTCACATTACTAGCAACCCAAAACAACTTTGAAACTCACGACAAAGAAACCATATCAATAATCTCACTCGACTTAACATATAAATACTTCGGTGACCCATTTGGGCACTTTTTGACCCATTTACTAAAACTAACAACCAATTAACATTAACCATCAATCTAACTCCAATTCCACACATTATTGACCATTTCAAGGTAGTTGACTATATGTCAACACCAAAGTCAACCAAAAACATTATTTCAACACTTGATAAAACTTACAACTTTACAACATGATTCACACTCATCTTTGACACCAAAATATTTAACTTTGACTTTGACTACTTTCCACCTTGGCTTTTCCAAGTCAAAGGTATACATCATTAACCATTAACAACCTTATACTTTAACTACTTCATTACATCAAAACCTATCTTTTTGGGAGATTTACACAAATGACCATTCATAACGATAATTCAAAAGAATGAGAAGCTTGTCTAACCATAAAGCAAGCTCCATTCCATGCTAACTTCTTGCAACCATAATCTACTCGCTCTAGCCAATTGGATCAACCGAACCAAGCACCTACAACATGAAACACTTGAAGGGTTAAGCATAAAGCTTAGTGAGCATACAAGCAATCAACTGAATAATTTACAATTTAATCAACATATATTCAACAATTTAATTACTGAGCAATTGTAAAGACTAATCTTTCGCTAAGCTGTTCTGCTTTCGACTTGTTGCTGAGCACATGTATAACACACCACATTTCATAATCATTTTATTTAAAATAGAATACCTCGGAAGCGTAAGTCCAATTACATTTCAAATTATATATATATATATATACGTATAAAGTCAAACTATTTCAAATCATAGTTTATCATTTTAGGTGTTACGTAAATCCAAAGACAACCCTGATTTATACAAATCAGATATCAGAGTAAACATTCAATCGTCAAACATTCCATCCAGTCAACAGCTTCTTGCCCGCCCGTTATATCAAACCATAACCTGCAAGAAATGGGGTGGTGGGATTAGCATAAAGCTAAGTGAGTGAATAAATAATCAACAGCCCAACTTAGCATAACAATCATATTGTCGCACCCCCTAATTCGGGTTGCGGAAGCGGGTCGGTTCGGGGCGCGACTAATCAATAACAAAGCACACCAGATATATAATGAACGACCACTACATGCGTCGTTTTACAAATTACATTGATTAACGTAAAAGTCTACATATGTTTTACAAAAGACGAGTTCGCATAGATATTTGAGAGATTCTAATACATATCTAATTTATACAAAATATAGAAATGCAGGGAAATCTCATGATGTTTATATGATTGCATGCGACTCGAGCTACAGTATCCCGATGGGCAGTCCAGCCTACTGCTGAGTACCTGAGATAACATGCTAAAAGGTCAGCTAAAAAGCTGGTGAGCTCACAGGTTTAATATGATAAGATATGATTTATGAACCGCAAGATTTAATGAGTTGATTTACAAAACATGTAAATAAATGAATAATGAGTATCACTGCCAAGAGCACATAGTCTGAGCTTAACTGAGGGGTCAGGATCCACCTTTAAGGACCTGAGCGAGGTGCCTCTCTATGAGTGCCTAATCTACACTCAATACTGAACAAATGGTAATGCGTCCGTTTGACAGGTTAGTGCTTGCTAACTCGGACGGGGATTGTCAATCCCATATGGTACCATACACTAACATTCACGCTAAATCATATTAACATAACTATGCTTCAGAGGACTTTGATTGATTAGATGAAAACAACTCATGCAGCATACGTGATAATTTGATACTTGCGTTCACATGTAAAACAAAAACAGAGCATGTATATCACCCCTAGGTAAAAACATTTAAAATAGGGGCTATGAGACTCACCTGAGTCTAATGAGATGCTACTAAGCACAAATGATGATTCACAAGACAATGATGTCGATCAATCGACTGAAACCTGCAGGGCGTCTTAGACGCGCAAGGTTTTGATAAATGATTAGATGTCTTAACAGACTATCTTTGCTAGTTGCTCAATCAACTAGTAATGTCCAAATGATTAGTTTTGGATTGTTTGTATTTTGTAATTATGTACGGCCCGTTGGTGAGTAATTGAAATAATAATCTAAAAACATTATTATTAAAATATTGAAATGATATACTTATAAAGTATATTTGAAGTGTTTAATATTCGTATCGTATAAGTATTACAAGTATTATGTCATTTAACACTTAGTGTATAGAGAAGTTATAAATATTTCATATTCGGCGACACTTAATAGTTTTTGGTCAATGTCGAAAACGTGGTCAACGGTCTCGGTTTGACCCGCAACCTTTACCCAACTCCTAAAATGGTCAAATAAGTTTATAACACTTGTTATTATGTTTCGTGGGTCTCTCGAAGTGTCGTTTCCAAGAAAGTACCAAAACAGTCCTTAGGGTTTCTGTTTTCCAGATTTTGACTCGATAAACCTCTCGATTTGGCCCCTTTGTAGTCCGATTCCGACCTAACCAAAAATCACACATGTTCTCGTAGGTGTCTAGATCATTTATGAAATTTATCACGATTTTACAAGGTCCTTTACTATTTTAAACAAAAATAAATATGAAGGGTGGTCGGTCTCATCTCAACAGTGAGGTCAGTCCAAAGACTCGTGTTTTTAGCTATGATCCGTGAGGATCTGGTCCGAGGGCCAAACACGAAAGTTGTAGCTGGTATCTTAATGAACATTTTTCGTTTAGATGTCGAGAGTTGGTTCTTCCTAGTTTTCAAGTTATGGTCGATTCCGTGAGGCGATTTTATGAAGGCAGAATCTGTTTTGGTATATGTATATATGTATAATTCATAAAAACGTATTTTGAGCTATGATTAGGACATGATATTGTCATATGAGCAACATAACATGTTATTAAACATTAAGCAAGAAAATATAGAGAGAGAAGTGGTGGATTCTTACAAGAAATCGAGATCTAAAGAAGAAGTGAGATGGATGATGCTAGAACCGAACTCGTTGATGCTTCCTCCTTGGTTTCTTCTTCAAGATGGTGGTGGAGGATGATGGTTGTGGGTGGTGGATGGTGATGGCTGATTGGGAGTAGAAAGGAGAGAGTAATAAGTGTGTGTTTTTAGAGAGATTGTAGAGAGAGAGAGGGAAGGGGCAAGAATGAGGAATTCATGGATCTTGTTTTGGTTTTAGTCAAGTAAACATATTCCCCATTTTAGGGGTGGCTGATTTTCGGCCTGGGGGTCCCACAAGAGGGTGTGGGTGTCTCCAAACTTTATTCCCCAATTTCTTGCTCCGTTCGGTGTTCGTTTACCCGATCGTTTCATCGCCCGATTAGTCGTAAAACGTATTATATACAAGTTTTCGTATATGATTTAAAACTCGATATTTTTGGATAATAGTTTTAGTCAAATGACATATTTTAGGTTGCCAAAATAATATTTGGGATTTCGTTTGAGTGTCGGTAGCGGATTTTACGTTTGAATAATTTACGTAACGTTTCAAACGTTATAATTGATTACGTGAGATCGCGTGAATTTTTAATTGAAGTATTTCATCAAAATACTTGGAAATAAGTTATAAAAATATAATTTTTATAAATTTCATTTATCGGGCGTGTTTTGCGCATTTCTGGTCGCGTTTGGGTTATTTGGACGATACGATTCACTTATGAAATATTATTCAAATAATATTTAGAATTAAATGTATTTATCAAATAATTTAATATTATTTAATAAATTGGTTTCACCAACTTCCGTATTAGTATGTATCGGAATCCATTCGAATGAAATGCACGATTTAAACAAATCGCGTATGTGTATACATTTCACAAAATATATATAATGATACAAACAATTAGCCTAAGATAGAACTAATTACATGTATTACAAAATGATTAGGCACAAATTTCTAGCCCTAATTGGTCAGGTGTCACATTCTCCCCTTGTTAAGAGAATTTCGTCCCGAAATTCAGCTCTGAGTCGTAGATGGAGTGGAGTCTGTGAATAGCTGTGGATATTTGAGTCGCATCTGGTCTTCTCGTTCCCAGGTGAATTCCGGTCCTCGCCGCGAATTCCACCGAACTCTGACTATAGGGATACGACTTTGCTTAAGCTGCTTGACCTCACGGTCCATGATCTCCACTGGTGTCTCGACAAAATGAAGTTTGTCGTCAATCTGAATCTCCTCGAGGGGAATAATGAGTGTCTCATCGGACAGACATTTCTTAAGATTAGAAATGTGGAATACGGGATGCACGCTACTGAGCTGAGGAGGTAGCTGCAATCGATATGCGACTGGACCAATCATTTCAAGGATTTCAAAAGGTCCGATGTACCTAGGATTTAACTTCCCACGTTTGCCGAATCGGATGACACCTTTCCAAGGTGATACTTTGAGCAATACTCGATCCTCAACATGGAACTCGAGATGCTTGCGTCTCACGTCAGCATAACTCTTCTGACGGTCACGTGCGGCCTTCAGCCGTTGCTGGATACCAATGATCTTTTCGGTGGTTTCATGAATGATTTCAGGACCAGTCAGTTGGCTGTCTCCAACTTCAGTCCAACAGATAGGCGACCGGCACTTACGTCGGTACAGTGCCTCGAAGGGTGCAGCTCTAATACTGGTGTGGTAGCTGTTGTTGTACGAGAATTCACACAATGGCAAGTGATGTTCCCAATTTGCACCGAAGTCAATTATGCAGGCGCGTAACATATCCTCCAGTGTTTGAATAGTCCTTTCACTTTGGCCGTCGGTTTGCGGATGATAGGCTGTACTCATATCCAAACGAGTACCCAATGACTTTTGCAATGATTGCCAAAAATTGGATGTGAAACGGCTGTCTCTGTCAGAGATAATTGAGATTGGAACGCCGTGTCTTGATACGATCTCCTTCATATAGATTCGCGTGAGAAGTTCCATTTTGTCAGTTTCCTTCATGGCGAGGAAATGAGCTGATTTGGTGAGCCGATCAACGATCACCCAAATGGTGTCATAACCACTAGCTTTTTTAGGGAGTTTCGTGATGAAATCCATGGAGATTTGCTCCCATTTCCATTGAGGGATTTCCGGTTGCTGGAGCAAGCCGGAGGGTTTCTGATATTCGGCTTTAACCTTGGAACATGTGAGGCATTTGCTGACGTACGTGACAATCTCTGCTTTCATGTTCGGCCACCAGTACAGTCCCTTGATGCAATGATACATCTTGTCCGATCCAGGATGTATAGAGTATTTGGACTTGTGAGCTTCATCCATCACTAAGTCTCGAAGGTTTCCAAACTTAGGTAACCAGATTCGATTTGCGAAGTACTTAACCCCATTGGGTTTGGTTTCGAATTGATTCTCCATGTTTCGCAAGGCCTCGTCTTTGATGTTTTCAGGTTTCAATGCTTCGAGTTGGGCGGTGAGGATTTGAATGATTAGATCATTATGAATGGTAATGCTGAAGGCTCGGACTCGAAGAGGTTTGGTGCGCTCTTTTCGACTTAGGGCATCAGCAACTACATTTGCTTTTCCCGGATGGTACTTGATCTCACAGTCATAATCGGTGAGCAACTCTACCCAGAGTCGTTGCCTCATGTTGAGATCCTTCTGATCAAATATATGCTGAAGACTTTTATGATCAGTGAAGATGGTACACTTCGTGCCATACAGATAATGTCTCCAGATTTTGTGTGCGAACACTACGGCTCCTAATTCGAGATCATGGGTTGTGTAGTTCTTCTCGTGAACTTTGAGTTGTCGGGAGGCGTAGGCTATGACTTTTTCTCGTTGCATCAACACGCAACCAAGACCTTGATGTGAAGCATCGCAGTATACCACGAAGTCTTCATTGCCTTCGGGTAATGATAGGATAGGTGCACTGCAAAGCTTTTGCTTCAATAGCTGAAATGCTGACTCTTGCTTATCAGTCCAATTGAACTTCTTCTCTTTCTGAGTCAGTGTTGTGAGAGGTTGAGCTATTTTGGAGAAATTTTCAATGAAGCGCCGATAATAACCAGCCAATCCTAAAAATTGGCGTACCTTTGTCGGCGTTGTCGGTGCTTGCCAGCACTTGATAGCCTCAATCTTTGAGGGATCAACATGAATTCCCTGACTGTCAATCACATGACCAAGGAATTGAACGGTCTGAATCCAGAATTCACACTTGGAGAACTTAGCATATAATTCCTCATGTCTAAGGAGTTCTAGAATGGTTTTGAGATGTTGCTCGTGCTCTTGCTCGTTACGTGAGTAGATAAGAATGTCATCGATGAAAACTATGACAAACTTGTCGAGGTATGGTTTGCACACTCGGTTCATAAGATCCATGAATACTGCCGGTGCGTTAGTCAAACCAAAGGCCATAACCTGAAACTCGTAATGACCATAGCGAGTTCGGAAAGCGGTTTTCGGAATATCTTCATCGCGAACTCGTAACTGATGATAACCTGATCGTAGATCTATTTTTGAATAAACACTTGACCCTTGGAGTTGGTCGAACAGGTCATCAATACGGGGAAGTGGATAACGGTTCTTGATGGTTAATTTGTTCAACTCTCTGTAGTCGATACACATCCTGAATGAACCGTCCTTCTTTTTCACAAACAGGACCGGAGCTCCCCAGGGTGAAGAACTCGGTCTTATGAAACCCTTATCCAGAAGTTCATGTAACTGAATAGACAACTCCTGAAGTTCTGAAGGGGCTAAACGATATGGTGCTCGTGCCACGGGTGCTGCCCCAGGCACAAGGTCTATTGAGAACTCAACTTGCCTTGTTGGTGGAAGACCAGGCAATTCTTCAGGAAAGACTTCTGGAAAGTCTCTGACGATGGGCACATCCTCAAGTCGCTTCTCTTCTGACTTCTTCTCAATAACATGAGCGAGGATTGCCTGATACCCTTTCCTAAGGTACTTGCGAGTCTTCATGCAGGATATGATATTCAATCTCGTTCCACCGGTCTCCCCTTGTATGATCAAAGTACTACCAGTGACGAGAGGAATACGAACGATTTTGTCATGACAGACAATTTCAGCTCGATGCTTGGATAGCCAATCCATGCCTACTACTATGTCAAAACTTCCAATCTCGATGGGTATGAGGTTTATGGGAAATAGTTCGTTTGCGAGATTTAGGGTGCAATTTGGTAACACACTATCGGCCTCAATCAATTTGCCATTAGCTAACTCTACAGTGTACTTAGCTTCAAAGGCAACTGGGGAAATGTCTAATAGTGGGCTAAATTCCTCAGATATAAAACTCCTATCAGCACCAGTATCAAACAAAACTGAAGCAGTTAAATTGTTGAGAAGAAACATACCCGTGACCACATTAGGGTCTTCACGGGCCTCTCCAGCATTCAGCACAAAAGCTCTGCCCCTAGCATTGTTGTTGTTGTTTCCCTTGTTCTTCAACTTTGGACACGCATTCCTGAAGTGTCCAGTGTTTCCACACTCATAGCAGGCTCGGGGTTGGTTGTTGTTGGTTTTGGTGGTGGGGTTGGTTGCAGGTGTTCGGCAGTCTTTGGTAAGATGTCCATATCTCTTGCAGTTGTTACAGGGTGTACCACAAGGACCATCATGATGACGATTGCACTTTGAACAGTAGGGTTTACTTCCAGTGTACCCTTTCCTCTCCCCAGAACCTGATGTGTCACTCTTGACAGTCTCGGTCTTTTTGAAGGTCTGCTGGTTCTGATTCCCAGACCATTTTCTCTTGTTGTTGTTCCCAGAAGACGAGACAGGGTTTCCTTGGCTCTCTTGCATAGCCATGAGCTCATGAGCTAATCGAATTGTCCCCTGAATAGTGGTTTTGCTAGAAGAGACGACGTTCCCCCGGACAGGTTCCGGAAGACCGCGGATGTACCTCTTGACCTTGTCGGTCTCAGTGCTCACTAAGGCTGGGCGAAGGGTTGCAAGTTGTTGGAACCTAGTAGTATATCCAACAATGTCGGTTCCTTGAACCTTGAGATGCCAGAACTCCTCATCTAGCTTCTGGAGTTCTTCAGATGGGTAATACTCCTCTATGAGCATTTTCTTCAGATCTTCCCATGGAAGTAGATAGGCGGTATCTATACCCACAGACTGGGCATACGAGTTCCACCAGGTGAGGACACCATCAGCAAGGGTGCATGTGGAGAACTGAACTCTATCCCCTTCCGCACATTTACTAATGCGGAAGACGGAATCCATCTTCTCGAACCATCTGATTAGGCTGATGGCTCCTTCAGTTCCTTTAAAGCTTAAGGGTTTGCAGTTTTGGAAGTCCTTGTAGGAACAAGGCCTGGCAGTAGGAGGGTTATTGGCAGTATCACTAGTCCTTCTGGAGGTTTCTGATGACTAACGCGCCAAGGCTTCAGTTACTGCCTGGGAAATGAGGGATGCCATCTGGGCATCAGTGTAGTTCCTTGACTTTGGCGGCATGATTTTCCTGAGAATAGAAGGGATAGGGTTCGTGAGAGATTGTCCATAAATGATGATTATCATAGATGTACATATACAAATGCGGTAATATACAACATCACAATACGACAATCAACATTATAGAACAATCAAGAGGTGTTGAATAACCATCTCTACTGACTAGCAACTACGTGCTAACTAGCCTGGTTATTTGAATTGTTGTGAGTTGGGTAAGGTCTAGCTCGAAGTGACTCGGTGGTCCTCCTAGCTACCTATGAGTTTCGTGATTCCAAGAGAGGTTATTGAGAGCGGGATGAAGTAGAAGATGTTTCGGTGCGTGTGTGTTGCCATCTCTATGACATAGTGTTTGGATATGTGAGTGCCTATATATATATAACATATAATAGACTAGCGTACAGTGCTTGAGCGATGACTATTTATGTATACATACATATATCACATAATAGTCTTATGAGTGTCTAGCACAACAATTATGAGTCCCGGTTTCTCTCGAGGTCAGAGTCAACTAATGTATTCCTATTCCAGCATAACCATTTCAAGCCTTACATCATCTTTATTTAATTGTACATAGTTGATCAAGCTATGTTAAATTAAATTTGTATGACGTAACTCTTGAACCAATCACACTTAACAGAAAATACTGCCTAACGGTCATAGTCTAGGCCCACTAATGCAACCTAGTTCACTATAACCTTAAGCTCTGATACCAATATGTCGCACCCCCTAATTCGGGTTGCGGAAGCGGGTCGGTTCGGGGCGCGACTAATCAATAACAAAGCACACCAGATATATAATGAACGACCACTACATGCGTCGTTTTACAAATTACATTGATTAACGTAAAAGTCTACATATGTTTTACAAAAGACGAGTTCGCATAGATATTTGAGAGATTCTAATACATATCTAATTTATACAAAATATAGAAATGCAGGGAAATCTCATGATGTTTATATGATTGCATGCGACTCGAGCTACAGTATCCCGATGGGCAGTCCAGCCTACTGCTGAGTACCTGAGATAACATGCTAAAAGGTCAGCTAAAAAGCTGGTGAGCTCACAGGTTTAATATGATAAGATATGATTTATGAACCGCAAGATTTAATGAGTTGATTTACAATACATGTAAATAAATGAATAATGAGTATTACTGCCAAGAGCACATAGTCTGAGCTTAACTGAGGGGTCAGGATCCACCTTTAAGGACCTGAGCGAGGTGCCTCTCTATGAGTGCCTAATCTACACTCAATACTGAACAAATGGTAATGCGTCCGTTTGACAGGTTAGTGCTTGCTAACTCGGACGGGGATTGTCAATCCCATATGGTACCATACACTAACATTCACGCTAAATCATATTAACATAACTATGCTTCAGAGGACTTTGATTGATTAGATGAAAACAACTCATGCAGCATACGTGATAATTTGATACTTGCGTTCACATGTAAAACAAAACAGAGCATGTATCTCACCCCTAGGTAAAAGTATTTAAAATAGGGGCTATGAGACTCACCTGAGTCTAATGAGATGCTACTAAGCACAAATGATGATTCACAAGACAATGATGTCGATCAATCGACTGAAACCTGCAGAGCGTCTTAGACGCGCAAGGTTTTGATAAATGATTAGATGTCTTAACAGACTATCTTTGCTAGTTGCTCAATCAACTAGTAATGTCCAAATGATTAGTTTTGGATTGTTTGTATTTTGTAATTATGTACGGCCCGTTGGTGAGTAATTGAAATAATAAACTAAAAACATTATTATTAAAATATTGAAATGATATACTTATAAAGTATATTTGAAGTGTTTAATATTCGTATCGTATAAGTATTACAAGTATTATGTCATTTAACACTTAGTGTATAGAGAAGTTATAAATATTTCATATTCGGCGACACTTAATAGTTTTTGGTCAATGTCGAAAACGTGGTCAACGGTCTCGGTTTGACCCGCAACCTTTACCCAACTCCTAAAATGGTCAAATAAGTTTATAACACTTGTTATTATGTTTCGTGGGTCTCTCGAAGTGTCGTTTCCAAGAAAGTACCAAAACAGTCCTTAGGGTTTCTGTTTTCCAGATTTTGACTCGATAAACCTCTCGATTTGGCCCCTTTGTAGTCCGATTCCGACCTAACCAAAAATCAGACATGTTCTCGTAGGTGTCTAGATCATTTCTGCAATTTATCACGATTTTACAAGGTCCTTTACTATTTTAAACAAAAATAAATATGAAGGGTAGTCGGTCTCGTCTCAACAGTGAGGTCAGTCCAAAGACTCGTGTTTTTAGCTATGATCCGTGAGGATCTGGTCCGAGGGCCAAACACGAAAGTTGTAGCTGGTATCTTAATGAACATTTTTCGTTTAGATGTCGAGAGTTGGTTCTTCCTAGTTTTCAAGTTATGGTCGATTCCGTGAGGCGATTTTATGAAGGCAGAATCTGTTTTGGTATATGTATATATGTATAATTCATAAAAACGTATTTTGAGCTATGATTTGGACATGACATTGTCATATGAGCAACATAACATGTTATTAAACATTAAGCAAGAAAATATAGAGAGAGAAGTGGTGGATTCTTACAAGAAATCGAGATCTAAAGAAGAAGTGAGATGGATGATGCTAGAACCGAACTCGTTGATGCTTCCTCCTTGGTTTCTTCTTCAAGATGGTGGTGGAGGATGATGGTTGTGGGTGGTGGATGGTGATGGCTGATTGGGAGTAGAAAGGAGAGAGTAATAAGTGTGTGTTTTTAGAGAGATTGTAGAGAGAGAGAGGGAAGGGGCAAGAATGAGGAATTCATGGATCTTGTTTTGGTTTTAGTCAAGTAAACATATTCCCCATTTTAGGGGTGGCTGATTTTCGGCCTAGGGGTCCCACAAGAGGGTGTGGGTGTCTCCAAACTTTGTTCCCCAATTTCGTGCTCCGTTCGGTGTTCGTTTACCCGATCGTTTCATCGCCCGATTAGTCGTAAAACGTATTATATACAAGTTTTCGTATACGATTTAAAACTCGATATTTTTGGATAATAGTTTTAGTCAAATGACATATTTTAGGTTGCCAAAATAATATTTGGGATTTCGTTTGAGTGTCGGTAGCGGATTTTACGTTTGAATAATTTGCGTAACGTTTCAAACGTTTTAATTGATTACGTGAGATCGCGTGAATTTTTAATTGAAGTATTTTATCAAAATACTTGGAAATAAGTTATAAAAATATAATTTTTATAAATTTCATTTATCGGGCGCGTTTTGCGCATTTCTGGTCGCGTTTGGGTTATTTGGACGATACGATTCACTTATGAAATATTATTCAAATAATATTTAGAATTAAATGTATTTATCAAATAATTTAATATTATTTAATAAATTGGTTTCACCAACTTCCGTATTAGTATGTATCGGAATCCATTCGAATGAAATGCACGATTTAAACAAATCGCGTATGTGTATACATTTCACAAAATATATATAATGATACAAACAATTAGCCTAACATAGAACTAATTACATGTATTACAAAATGATTAGGCGCAAATTTCTAGCCCTAATTGGTCAGGTGTCACACATGTTTACAGCAAATAATCGTAAACAAGTAATATCTTTGTTTACAGCATAAAGCATCGTAAACACACAATCTCAATGAGAATCGGTGGCTCTTGAGAAACCCTACTGCCGCAGTGGCTCTCAAAGAACACTTACTATCAATCTGTATGGCCAATACAGAATAGACCGATAGCTTGGTACTAATTTCATATGACCTAATTTCCTGTTAATGATATGTACTAGGAAATTCCTGTCGTCTAACAATTGTAACTAAGCCGAACATCTTGCTGACCTCAATAATCAATGCTCAAAGGCAATATATCAAGTGATCACATATTCACATACTCATCATGGCAATGTGTCAGACTCATTAGTCTATCAACAGTATTATTACAATTAAACCATAATCATCATGATAACTAAAACTGTAATAATACATTTACCCGTTGTAACCAAACTTGTTACAACTAAATCACACTGAGGATTACAGATCCACTCACCGATACCCCAGTCATCCACTCAGAAGTCTAATGTTACCGAGTCTTCTCCGTATCTGAGAATTCAATCAATAACGAGTCAGTAACTCATTTTAATACAAATAATTCATGTTATAATCATATAACATATTTCAATTCACAATATCCAATAATAAACACTTATCGTGTTGTAAATGCAAGCATATTACCTTACAACTCAAGGTCATAATCAAGTTAACAATAATTACTAAGTTATAATATCGATTATAACTATTCAATTAAATCATTTCTAACTCCCTTATCAAGTCTCATATTATCATCATATTACATACTTATATAAATGTATGATATTAGAATGATTCACACATGAAAATCTATCAATTTCATATTATCAAACTACTAGTCATATCCAGGGTATAATAGTAATCTTAACCAAATCAAACCAATCATATTTTATAATGATAAATAATTCATTTCATAAGTATTCAAATTATTATAAAGTCATAACATCAAACTATCAATAGTATCCAATCCGAAATTAATTCTAAAAGTCCCGAAACGGTGTTTAAAACTGAAAAATGCCATTTTCGGCCCCAAGATAGCCCCGAATGGCCAAAAACTGCCTAGGCTCTTAGAATAGAGCTTTGATCATTGGGCCATTTTCGAGTGACCATGCGAATTTCAACCCAATCCGAGTTAATGAAATTTGTCAATTATTCGCTACCCTGAAACACTTACGCATTTGCCGGCTTGGGTCCTGGACCTGCCGGGTCCTCACAGAAGCATAATCAGCCGGGTTAAGGTGGAACCAGCCGGGTTCTAACATATAAACAAGCAGCCTGGTTCTATACCCGTTCCAGCAACCTGCAACTCAGAAAACCCTAACTTCGAAAATTTTAACTCAAAACCACCAAACTCAGTTTCTACAATTGTTAATACATCAATTAACCTCAAATCAACATCATATAACATCCCCTAGCTACTTTCAAGCCTCAATTATATTTATACATCATTTAACCATCAATTTCACTAAAATCAATTTCATAATTATCGAACAAGTAAATACTTACACTTGATGAAGAATTAGAGATGCTGATGATGAAGAATCTGATGCAAGTGAATTAAGCCACACAAATGATCGTTGATTTTAATTTACTTATGGTTCCTCACTATGTGTATTTTAGGTTGGAAAAGAGTAACAGAGTAGTTGGGGAAGGTTAAGAAAATTTAAGTTGGCTCAATACACAACCGACTTAATATCCATTTAAATTTATTCCCCTTTTAAGCCTATTGTCTGGAACCTAAAAAATCATTTACGATTCCAACAATTTTATTTTACCTTTAACTGTAAAAAGTTAAAACAAACAATAATTTACTAGTCACAATAAGTCATTTAACTTTTTGAATAATCATTTACATTAAACTTAGTAAATAAACAAATAAATTTCCTAACATGTTAAATGATTTACTTAAAGTCAGGAAATTACCCAATTACCACTAGGCTCTTAAAGTGGATGTTACAACATGTGCCATCACATCTGATCACAATTGTAGCTAATATAAATTAGCCACTCTAATCGCAACAATAGCCAACATGAGTTAGCTAATCTAATTACAATAGCTAACATGAGTTAGCTAATCTAATCGCAATAGCTAACATGAGTTAGCTAATCTAATCGATGCAACAGTTAACATACGTTAGCAAATCTGATCATCTGTTACAATTGAGCAATTACTAACAACTTCTTTCAACTATTCATCACATCATGAAATCATTAGAACTAAGCAACAATTATGTAATTGAACAATTAACTAATCAATCTAATCATAACCATAGCTAATGTAAATTAGCCATTCTACTACTAACCAATCTCTACTACACCTAATTTACATCTTTTAACACTAATCAACAACTATAAACAAGAAAAGATACAAATAATACTTCACTTGATTATGTAAACCTCTTGCTTGGAAGCAATCCGGAATTACGTAATCATTACTCATTTAATCTTCATATCACTCACTTTTGCTTTCTAGGCAAATATGCAATTTAGCACTTGATTATGTAAGCCACATCTTTGATCACCTATTATGTAACTGTTGGCGCCCGATCAGGTCGGTGTCGTTAAACGATCGCTAACCGGGCGCGCAACAGTGGAGTTGTTTTATATTTGTTATTGCGGGGCCTAAGTTTTCCCTAACGATGCTAATCCTAAGGGTAAGCAAGTGGTAGGTATGACCTAGAGTCGTTCTTCAAAACAACTGAATTGAAACTAAGGCGTGGCAGATGAGGGCTTTCAAACTAGTGAATGGTTTATAAAATAGTGGGGGTTTTGGTTTTTATATTAACTAACTTAGGCAAGTAAATAAATAAAAGCGAAATAAAAGTAAAACGTAAAGCAGATAAATAAAGATAGTGTTTGCTGAGACTTCGTTAATTAAGTTATGGGATGATATTTGGAGAAACTGTTTTGAAAGATATTAGTTAATTATTACCCTTGAATACTTGTATGTAAACACTAGATTCCCTACTAATTAAAATCTCATTAGCATGTCACACCGGGAGCTAGGTTATGGTAACATTACAGAGTATTTAGAATAATAAGCAAAATCTTAATATGGTTTAATAATACTTTCATATGAACGGGAACGAAATCTTAAGGTACTAGACATAACTGAATTATATAACGATTCCTCGTCATCCTAACAGATTTGTATATGTAAACAGTTCATTTATGACTTTAAACCAGCCCTTGCTTAAGACTACCCAATAAATCCCCTAGATATTCACAGCGTTCCTCACTTTAAGTGGTTCCGCCGCTTCAAACCTTGGCCATGTCTTGTCCTATGATAATCCCCCATGTAGCCTTGTGGTTCCATAGTTTCATACCTTTGACAAATTATATTGACACAGATAATTGACTACCTTTTAATTGGACGTCGTAAAAAGGTGTTGTAATCACGTTTATTGGTGGAAAGGCGATAGGTTAATTTGAAGTTTAAAAGTCTATTTAGAAAGGTTAATTAAACTAGGTTTCTCATTTTATATATATTAGTCCGTAATATAACTACCTTCGGTCGTTACGCAGCTTCCACGTATTTGTACTACACCTAAAGTGTTTCCAACGCTATACTGAGTAATAGTCGAATAGGGGCCATCATATTACTTCATAATATTATATCGTTTCGTAATATGACTGCCTTCGGTCGTTCCTCAACTTCCATACATTTGTACTCCACCTTGAAGTGTTTCCAGTACTATATCGAGTAACAGTTGAATAGGGGCCATCATATTACTTCACGATAATTAAGAACGTTTATATATTATTACTATGATAATCCCAAGGCAACAATCAAACAAGAACATGCAATAAGACGATCAAAGCAATATTACTGATCTTTAATATTTAATTATAAATCATCCCATAATTAACTAACTACATCGCAAACAAACACAATAGTAATCTACTCGCTAATCATGGCATAAACGATCTCTAGCATAATTAAAGTAAACATAATTAATTAAGATAGATAAGGATAGAAATAACCGAGATTAATATGCGAGAAGGAATAGACTTGAATTAATAAGAGTTGCTCCAAGCGTACACCAAAGATTACAAATTCGTTCCTCACCAAAGACTACAAACACGTTCCTTGCTTCTATTCTAACTAGCCTAATACTATTTTAAAGTAAGAAAATAAAGAAAGAAAGAAAAGCTAGAAGCTAGAGAGAAAGTGTATATTTCAAAGTGTAGAAAGAATGGTGTGTGTTACAAATGAACCTAAGCATCCTATTTATAGGTGAGCTTTGGCTCATTTTAGCATAAGTTGGCCTTGAGGTGCATGTTAGAAAGACTAGCCAAAAGTGGTGTGTACAACACGAAAAGTAGGCGCACCGGGTACTGTACAACGCGAAAAGTAGGCGCACCGGGTACCAAAACTTGCCAAAAACGGAAACCGGGACGGGGGTAGGGTGGCCGGCGGCGCCAGCCAGGTGGCCGGCGGCGGCTGGCTGGTGGCCGGCGGCGGTGGGCCCCATCCCGCCCCGTTGCGCGATCTTTTGCTTCGTTTCTCGATTCGTGCGTGTTTTCTTCGTTATACGTCCGTTTGAGTTGATTATTTTTTTGTTGGATTCGTAATTCAAAAACGAAGATTTTGACATAGGATATGCCTTAAAATGAGGTCCTTAGATCCAGATATTGCGTACGGATCATTTGGATCTTCCGGCGGGTGCGAAATCTTCATTTTTCACCCGTTTTGGTTGATTCTTCTTCTGTTGGATTCGAATTTTAAAAACGAACATCTTGGAAATATTGGATGTTGATGGAGGGCACTTTAGTCTTGAAATCTCGTTTTTAAGCCCTGAATCTTCAAACGTATGTGGAATCTTCGTTTCTCGGCCGTTTTGCTCGATTTTTATCGTGCAACCTCGTTTTGACCATCTTGGCATAATGTTACTGATTTGTGCTGTTTTTGAGTTAATATGCCAAGAATCGTTCCAGAATGAGAGAGATATCGGTGGTAAAAAACTGACTTTTTACGCGATATCAAGTATCCCACACTTAGAACTTTGCTTGTCCTCAAGCAAACTAACATTCAACAGAGATAAAAATAAGCAGATAATGAAATATTAAGGCGGAACGTTTTACTAAGGGGGTTTTGGAAAAGTAAAATACTTGTTCTTTAAAAAGGAAAGATTGTAATCTTTAGGAGCATGCTTGTGATCTTTGATCTTGGATACATGACTAGGCGATCCTCTCATGGTGGTCACTCAAATCACTCAAAGTGTTTAGGGTTTCCTATTCTATTATATCAATCACTCAGAACGCCAGTCATGTATCGTTTATCGTCATAGGCTTGATCGAGTATCAAATCGTTACCTTTTAGGTGAGCGCGAAGTCGATCTAGCCACAATCATTCTAAGGGAAGTGATGTAGGGTTTTGAGTGGAGTGTTGGTGGTATGAGAGGGGGCTGTGTTGGATTTTCTTTTTGGTGAAGTTGGAAAGCTGAAATTTTTGACTTTTTGGGATTTTCGGGATGATTGACGCCTTTTTCTTTTGGGAGGAGTCTTCTTTCTCCATTTGACTTTCTTTTCTTCGAATTTTCTTGGATATTTTCTTTCTTTTACGTCATATCCTTGATGCTTCTCTTTTTTCATCTTTGGAACTTTCTATGAAGTTTGAGGGATGCTTTTGAGTAGGTAAAGGGGGTAACGTACTTATTTTTGGGTGTATGGATGGGTTCAAGAATGATGTGATTCGATCTCCTTTTTGATTCACCAGTTCAGATTCGAAATGCATAGCAAGAGCAAGTTCTGATTCTAAACGCATACATCGGCACACTCAAGAATCGAAAAAGTGAAGCATTAAAAGTGAATGCTTTTCATATGGCTCAAGATACCTCACGAATCGAAAGTTGGGTTGTTGTGTGCTTAGTCATGCGATGCTCTTTATGGGATTACTAAACTTGTTTTTCAAAAGAATTTGTATTTTATTTTTCCTTCTTCCCCAAAGTAAATCATTCTTTGTTTAAAATTTTTTTCATTTTCAACATATTTTTAACTCAATTTTGAAAATTTTGTTTACTTTTATGGAGAAGCAGGGTCTTATAAAGAGCAACGAGTTTAGAATCAAGCATATACCATTATCCATTTAATAGTAGTGCAACTACTGCTATCCCACACTTAAAGGAACATCGTCCTCGATGTTATGCTAAGCTCTGAATGGGGTAAAATCCCACACTTAGGGTTTTAAACATCTAAGTTGCGTTCTTTCAGTGTGTGTTGGGTTTGAATCCCATACTTAGTGATAAGCATAATGGATATGGTATATTTAAAACGAATGAAAGAGACGGTTTAGAAGTACTTCCCGGTTGTTGCAGTGCCTTTGTGTGCATTTTCCGGATTCCGTCTTTCTTGGTGCATTCTTGATCAAGTCTTCTTGTGATTGGTCTCGTAGGTGTGAACACGTCGGATATACGATTCTTCGGTTGTTGATGCTTCATTGCAGGCTGGAGCATTCTTTGTATTATCCGAGTGTGAAAGATAGTCGGAGATTTCATCACTTCTTGGAATGTAAAATTGCGGAAATGTAAAAACACGGGTTGCCTCCCGAGAAGCGCTCTTTTAAAGTCGAGAGCTCGACTTCTTTTCTCCTAGCTAGATGGAGAATGATGCATTCATGGGATCCCCTTTGTTGTTGTTGTGGGCCCTAGGTTGCGGAAAGGTGTATCGAGGTGGATAGATTTTCATGAAATGATTGACTACTATCGTAATCAACTCAAATGGACTATCTCTCGATTCTTCCTTGTAGTTCTGAAGATGCTCTGAAGTTGTCCTTGCAAGTCCGTGAAGTCCGAAGGTGATGTAGTAGACTGTTTTAGTGACAGTCCCACTAGGGTCGGTCATGGTGGTTGTGTCTGTCTTAACAACCTCTCTTGGCGGTGGGTTCTGCCAGAGAGAGCATACAAACGCCAAGAATTGCAGTTTTATGCCTTCATAATTTTCGGTCTTGGGGTCTCCGTTGAATCTTCTTATGGACGTGCACAGGTTCTCTATTTGCCGGTGCTGATGGTTGTTGAATGGAAAGTCGGATTCTGAGAAAACTAGAATAAGTTGGATAAGTATCTCCTTGCATCCTGAGTAGAATATGAACTTCGTTCTGGAGTTACTTTTCCGTTGTTGAATCTCCCTTAGATGGATCGTAACAAAAGTAGCGATATCAAGTGGTGATTCATATGTGGCCCTAAAAGGTCGTTCGCGCCTTGATTCCTCCAAAACAAGATCACTAAGTTCTTCAATCAATAACTCAACTTGTTTTTCAATAGTGGAGTTGATATCCATAGATCCGCTTTCTTTGGAACTAAGGTGATCTTCTCTATTTAGCAAGTCTAGCAATGATGTGAGGTCACTCATCGTCAAGATATTGGCACGACTGCTTGGATGTCCAGTGGTTTCTTTCATATGCGCTCTAATGGATCCCAACATCTCCCATTGTGTTGAGGTGAATGGGATGTTAGATCTTTTAAAGGTATTGTAGATCCTAGCGTAAGTCCGTTTCTGTTGTTGACAGAATTGCAGTTCAGCAGGGGAAGGAGCAAGCAAGTTGACTGCGTTGCTAATTCCTTCTACCGCTTTGTCAAATCTTTGGATGAATTCTTCGAGCACTTTGTGTTCTATGATGTTTGCGGTTGGTATCTTGTGCGTTTGGAATATTCCTCCAGTGTTTATCTTCTCATGGGATAGTTGTGGTTACTTTCCGCCATTTCATCAGTGTTAAATAGGTTGAGTGGCGGTCTGCTTCTTTTGTTTTCTTCTTCCATCTTTCTCGTTCTGATCAATTTTTCCATCGTTGGGTTGTTTGCTGGTGGAGATGCGTTTTTCATCTCTTGTCCTATTCGTCGGAGGTCAATCGGGAAATATGGCATGATTGCCATTTCCTTGCTAGATTTTCTTTCACTTATTGACTTTGCAGTTTCTTCGTCTCTGGCGGTCTTCATGGAGATCATGTACATATCGGCTTGCTCTCCAGCATTTGGATTGTCGATATGGAAAGTGATGGTTTCTCCCTGAGACTGCAAGCTGATGGTTTGCGCGAAGATGTTGATGATTGCCTTGGCCATATTCATGAAAGGTCTTCCTAGTATGATTGGGATGTGTACGTCTTCCTGCATATCTATTACTACAAAATCTGCTGGGTAAAGAAATTTGTCAATCCTAACTAAAACATTTTCAGCTATTCCCCTAGGGTATTTGACCGAGTGGTCAGCAAGCTGTATGGTCATTTTGGTAGGTCGAAGATTTTCTAACTCAAGCCTCTTGAAAAGCGAGTATGGCATAAGATTGACACTAGCTCCTAAATCGGCAAGAGAACAGATGATGCCTGAATTGTAGATAGAACAGGGGAGAGTAAAACGTCCGGTGTCTCCGAGTTTTTCAGGAATGATATTTTTCAAGATAGCTGAACATTCCTCGTTCAGCGGGACATTGGGTACTTCGGGTACCTTATCCTTGGTTGTAAGAAGTTTTCTGAAGTACTTTTTGGAGTGAACTTCAGAGGCGGTATCTAGAAATTTCCTATCAAGCTTAAAAGACTTAAGCTTGTCGGGTCGTTGTTTAAGACGAGCCGGAAATGGGATTTTCCTATTTGATGTAGACTCTAAATCTATTTTCGAATGAACAATAGGTGGTTCCTTCACCGGAGAAGAAACCGTAGGTGGGCTATGTGCTACCTGAGAGTCTAGAATATGAGAAGCCTCCTTATGGCAACTAGTTGGACTATCCAGAGGTTTAGCGGTAATACGTTGTGCTAATTGTCCTAACTGGGATTCGAAAGCTTTTAACAAAGTCAAATGATCTCTTAAGATGAGATCAGTTTGGTCTTGTCTAGCCGAGAGACCTTGAATGACTTGTATCAGGGTGTCGTCAAAACTAGAGGTTTGTGAGGGAGAGGGTTCCAAAGGTTGGGGTTGGTAAGTTGGTGGGCTATTCGTAGGTGGGTAAGGAGAATGGTTAGTGTTGGGTGGTGTTAGATGAGACTGAGGAATTTGGGCTGAGTGGTTCAGATTAGCACAATTAAGGCAGGTTTGAACTTGACAGACTTGTTGCGGTTGACTTTTCATTTCCTTGATCTCCTTGGTTAGATCTTCCACTTGCTGAGTGAGGGTTTTGATAGCTTCATTCGCGATTGTAGAAGGTGAATCCACTAGTGAGGGGTGATTTTCACTGTTCCAGTCATGGTTGTGTATTGTCATTTTCTCAATAAGGCTCCAAGCTTCATTTGCCGTACAGTCTATGAAACTACCTTGAGAGGCGGTATCAAGTAAAGGACGGTGATGTGGGAAGAGACCATTGTAGAAAATGCGCAACTGGTCCGAACGCTCAAAACGATGATTTGGACATTTCTTAAGCAATTTCTTAAAGCGTTCCCATGCATCGTAGATTGATTCATCGTGAACTTGACGGAAGTTTATGATGTTGGACCTAAACGTGGCTTGTTTTGATGGGGGGAAATATTTGGCCAAAAATTTGGTTGCTAATTCTACCCAAGAGGTTATAGAGTTAATCTCTAGTTCCTCAAACCAGGTTTGTGCATTGAGAGTGAGTGAATAGGGAAATAGGTATAGGTAGACTATGTCCTGATTAACCCCAATCGGCTTAAAAGAGTTGGATAAGGAAATGAATTTGTCAAGGTGGGAGTTGGGATCATCATTTGGTAGGCCACGGAATTGACAGAGGTTTTGGACTAACTGAACAATATGGGGTTTTAATTCAAATGATCCTCTATCGGTTTCCGGATAGACTATTGGTCCTCCTCGACCTTCAATCAGAGGTTTAGAGTTTTCAGCGAGAGTTATACGTGTAGCTGTCATAGTCTCGTTGGCAGGTGGTTGACTAGTTGAGTGGATAGGGGTGGTAATTTCTAAAAGTAGTAAAAGGAAGGAAAAACAAAGAAAGAAGTAGGGGTTTAAGGAATTCTAAAGGTTCACTAGTAAGTAAGTTCGTCTTGACGCCTATGGATCGTACAGTTGGTTCCCCGGCAGCGGCGCCAAAAACTTGTTGGCGCCCGATCAGGTCGGTTTCGTTAAACGATCGCTAACCGGGCGCGCAATAGTGGAGTTGTTTTATATTTGTAATTGCGGGGCCTAAGTTTTCCCTAACGATGCTAATCCTAAGGGTAAGCAAGTGGTAGGTATGACCTAGAGTCGTTCTTCAAAACAACTGAATTGAAACTAAGGCGTGGCAGATGAGGGCTTTCAAACTAGTGAATGGTTTATAAAATAGTGGGGGTTTTGGTTTTTATATTAACTAACTTAGGCAAGTAAATAAATAAAAGCGAAATAAAAGTAAAACGTAAAGCAGATAAATAAAGATAGTGTTTGCTGAGACTTCGTTAATTAAGTTATGGGATGATATTTGGAGAAACTGTTTTGAAAGATATTAGTTAATTATTACCCTTGAATACTTGTATGTAAACACTAGATTCCCTACTAATTAAAATCCCATTAACATGTCACACCGGGAGCTAGGTTATGGTAACATTACAGAGTATTTAGAATAATAAGCAAAATCTTAATATGGTTTAATAATACTTTCATATGAACGGGAACGAAATCTTAAGATACTAGACATAACTGAATTATATAACGATTCCTCGTCATCCTAACAGATTTGTATATGTAAACAGTTCATTTATGACTTTAAACCAGCCCTTGCTTAAGACTACCCAATAAATCCCCTAGATATTCACAGCGTTCCTCACTTTAAGTGGTTCCGCCGCTTCAAACCTTGGCCATGTCTTGTCCTATGATAATCCCCCATGTAGCCTTGCGGTTCCATAGTTTCATACCTTTGACAAATTATATTGACACAGATAATTGACTACCTTTTAATTGGACGTCGTAAAAAGGTGTTGTAATCACGTTTATTGGTGGAAAGGCGATAGGTTAATTTGAAGTTTAAAAGTCTATTTAGAAAGGTTAATTAAACTAGGTTTCTCATTTTATATATATTAGTCCGTAATATAACTACCTTCGGTCGTTACGCAGCTTCCACGTATTTGTACTACACCTAAAGTGTTTCCAACGCTATACTGAGTAACAGTCGAATAGGGGCCATCATATTACTTCATAATATTATATCGTTTCGTAATATGACTGCCTTCGGTCGTTCCTCAACTTCCATACATTTGTACTCCACCTTGAAGTGTTTCCAGTACTATATCGAGTAACAGTTGAATAGGGGCCATCATATTACTTCACGATAATTAAGAACGTTTATATATTATTACTATGATAATCCCAAGGCAACAATCAAACAAGAACATGCAATAAGACGATCAAAGCAATATTACTGATCTTTAATATTTAATTATAAATCATCCCATAATTAACTAACTACATCGCAAACAAACACAATAGTAATCTACTCGCTAATCATGGCATAAACGATCTCTAGCATAATTAAAGTAAACATAATTAATTAAGATAGATAAGGATAGAAATAACCGAGATTAATATGCGAGAAGGAATAGACTTGAATTAATAAGAGTTGCTCCAAGCGTACACAAAAGATTACAAATTCGTTCCTCACCAAAGACTACAAACACGTTCCTTGCTTCTATTCTAACTAGCCTAATACTATTTTAAAGTAAGAAAATAAAGAAAGAAAGAAAAGCTAGAAGCTAGAGAGAAAGTGTATATTTCAAAGTGTAGAAAGAATGGTGTGTGTTACAAATGAACCTAAGCATCCTATTTATAGGTGAGCTTTGGCTCATTTTAGCATAAGTTGGCCTTGAGGTGCATGTTAGAAAGACTAGCCAAAAGTGGTGTGTACAACACGAAAAGTAGGCGCACCGGGTACTGTACAACGCGAAAAGTAGGCGCACCGGGTACCAAAACTTGCCAAAAACGGAAACCGGGACGGGGGTAGGGTGGCCGGCGGCGCCAGTTAGGTGGCCGGCGGCGGCTGGCTGGTGGCCGGCGGCGGTGGGCCCCATCCCGCCCCGTTGCGCGATCTTTTGCTTCGTTTCTCGATTCGTGCGTGTTTTCTTCGTTATACGTCCGTTTGAGTTGATTATTTTTTTGTTGGATTCGTAATTCAAAAACGAAGATTTTGACATAGGATATGCCTTAAAATGAGGTCCTTAGATCCAGATATTGCGTACGGATCATTTGGATCTTCCGGCGGGTGCGAAATCTTCATTTTTCACCCGTTTTGGTTGATTCTTCTTCTGTTGGATTCGAATTTTAAAAACGAACATCTTGGAAATATTGGATGTTGATGGAGGGCACTTTAGTCTTGAAATCTCGTTTTTAAGCCCTGAATCTTCAAACGTATGTAGAATCTTCGTTTCTCGGCCGTTTTGCTCGATTTTTATCGTGCAACCTCGTTTTGACCATCTTGGCATAATGTTACTGATTTGTGCTGTTTTTGAGTTAATATGCCAAGAATCGTTCCAGAATGAGAGAGATATCGGTGGTAAAAAACTGACTTTTTACGCGATATCAAGTATCCCACACTTAGAACTTTGCTTGTCCTCAAGCAAACTAACATTCAACAGAGATAAAAATAAGCAGATAATGAAATATTAAGGCGGAACGTTTTACTAAGGGGGTTTTGGAAAAGTAAAATACTTGTTCTTTAAAAAGGAAAGATTGTAATCTTTAGGAGCATGCTTGTGATCTTTGATCTTGGATACATGACTAGGCGATCCTCTCATGGTGGTCACTCAAATCACTCAAAGTGTTTAGGGTTTCCTATTCTATTATATCAATCACTCAGAACGCCAGTCATGTATCATTTATCGTCATAGGCTTGATCGAGTATCAAATCGTTACCTTTTAGGTGAGCGCGAAGTCGATCTAGCCACAATCATTCTAAGGGAAGTGATGTAGGGTTTTGAGTGGAGTGTTGGTGGTATGAGAGGGGGCTGTGTTGGATTTTCTTTTTGGTGAAGTTGGAAAGCTGAAATTTTTGACTTTTTGGGATTTTCGGGATGATTGACGCCTTTTTCTTTTGGGAGGAGTCTTCTTTCTCCATTTGACTTTCTTTTCTTCGAATTTTCTTGGATATTTTCTTTCTTTTACGTCATATCCTTGATGCTTCTCTTTTTTCATCTTTGGAACTTTCTATGAAGTTTGAGGGATGCTTTTGAGTAGGTAAAGGGGGTAACGTACTTATTTTTGGGTGTATGGATGGGTTCAAGAATGATGTGATTCGATCTCCTTTTTGATTCACCAGTTCGGATTCGAAATGCATAGCAAGAGCAAGTTCTGATTCTAAACGCATACATCGGCACACTCAAGAATCGAAAAAGTGAAGCATTAAAAGTGAATGCTTTTCATATGGCTCAAGATACCTCACGAATCGAAAGTTGGGTTGTTGTGTGCTTAGTCATGCGATGCTCTTTATGGGATTACTAAACTTGTTTTTCAAAAGAATTTGTATTTTATTTTTCCTTCTTCCCCAAAGTAAATCATTCTTTGTTTAAAATTTTTTTCATTTTCAACATATTTTTAACTCAATTTTGAAAATTTTGTTTACTTTTATGGAGAAGCAGGGTCTTATAAAGAGCAACGAGTTTAGAATCAAGCATATACCATTATCCATTTAATAGTAGTGCAACTACTGCTATCCCACACTTAAAGGAACATCGTCCTCGATGTTATGCTAAGCTCTGAATGGGGTAAAATCCCACACTTAGGGTTTTAAACATCTAAGTTGCGTTCTTTCAGTGTGTGTTGGGTTTGAATCCCATACTTAGTGATAAGCATAATGGATATGGTATATTTAAAACGAATGAAAGAGACGGTTTAGAAGTACTTCCCGGTTGTTGCAGTGCCTTTGTGTGCATTTTCCGGATTCCGTCTTTCTTGGTGCATTCTTGATCAAGTCTTCTTGTGATTGGTCTCGTAGGTGTGAACACGTCGGATATACGATTCTTCGGTTGTTGATGCTTCATTGCAGGCTGGAGCATTCTTTGTATTATCCGAGTGTGAAAGATAGTCGGAGATTTCATCACTTCTTGGAATGTAAAATTGCGGAAATGTAAAAACACGGGTTGCCTCCCGAGAAGCGCTCTTTTAAAGTCGAGAGCTCGACTTCTTTTCTCCTAGCTAGATGGAGAATGATGCATTCATGGGATCCCCTTTGTTGTTGTTGTGGGCCCTAGGTTGCGGAAAGGTGTATCGAGGTGGATAGATTTTCATGAAATGATTGACTACTATCGTAATCAACTCAAATGGACTATCTCTCGATTCTTCCTTGTAGTTCTGAAGATGCTCTGAAGTTGTCCTTGCAAGTCCGTGAAGTCCGAAGGTGATGTAGTAGACTGTTTTAGTGACAGTCCCACTAGGGTCGGTCATGGTGGTTGTGTCTGTCTTAACAACCTCTCTTGGCGGTGGGTTCTGCCAGAGAGAGCATACAAACGCCAAGAATTGCAGTTTTATGCCTTCATAATTTTCGGTCTTGGGGTCTCCGTTGAATCTTCTTATGGACGTGCACAGGTTCTCTATTTGCCGGTGCTGATGGTTGTTGAATGGAAAGTCGGATTCTGAGAAAACTAGAATAAGTTGGATAAGTATCTCCTTGCATCCTGAGTAGAATATGAACTTCGTTCTGGAGTTACTTTTTCGTTGTTGAATCTCCCTTAGATGGATCGTAACAAAAGTAGCGATATCAAGTGGTGATTCATATGTGGCCCTAAAAGGTCGTTCGCGCCTTGATTCCTCCGAAACAAGATCACTAAGTTCTTCAATCAATAACTCAACTTGTTTTTCAATAGTGGAGTTGATATCCATAGATCCGCTTTCTTTGGAACTAAGGTGATCTTCTCTATTTAGCAAGTCTAGCAATGATGTGAGGTCACTCATCGTCAAGATATTGGCACGACTGCTTGGATGTCCAGTGGTTTCTTTCATATGCGCTCTAATGGATCCCAACATCTCCCATTGTGTTGAGGTGAATGGGATGTTAGATCTTTTAAAGGTATTGTAGATCCTAGCGTAAGTCCGTTTCTGTTGTTGACAGAATTGCAGTTCAGCAGGGGAAGGAGCAAGCAAGTTGACTGCGTTGCTAATTCCTTCTACCGCTTTGTCAAATCTTTGGATGAATTCTTCGAGCACTTTGTGTTCTATGATGGTTTGCGGTTGGTATCTTGTGCGTTTGGAATATTCCTCCAGTGTTTCTCTTCTCATGGGATAGTTGTGGTTACTTTCCGCCATTTCATCAGTGTTAAATAGGTTGAGTGGCGGTCTGCTTCTTTTGTTTTCTTCTTCCATCTTTCTCGTTCTGATCAATTTTTCCATCGTTGGGTTGTTTGCTAGTGGAGATGCGTTTTTCATCTCTTGTCCTATTCGTCGGAGGTCAATCGGGAAATATGGCATGATTGCCATTTCCTTGCTAGATTTTCTTTCACTTATTGACTTTGCAGTTTCTTCGTCTCTGGCGGTCTTCATGGAGATCATGTACATATCGGCTTGCTCTCCAGCATTTGGATTGTCGATATGGAAAGTGATGGTTTCTCCCTGAGACTGCAAGCTGATGGTTTGTGCGAAGATGTTGATGATTGCCTTGGCCATATTCATGAAAGGTCTTCCTAGTATGATTGGGATGTGTACGTCTTCCTGCATATCCATTACTACAAAATCTGCTGGGTAAAGAAATTTGTCAATCCTAACTAAAACATTTTCAGCTATTCCCCTAGGGTATTTGACCGAGTGGTCAGCAAGCTGTATGGTCATTTTGGTAGGTCGAAGATTTTCTAACTCAAGCCTCTTGAAAAGCGAGTATGGCATAAGATTGACACTAGCTCCTAAATCGGCAAGATAACAGATGATGCCTGAATTGTAGATAGAACAGGGGAGAGTAAAACGTCCGGTGTCTCCGAGTTTTTCAGGAATGATATTTTTCAAGATAGCTGAACATTCCTCGTTCAGCGGGACATTGGGTACTTCGGGTACCTTATCCTTGGTTGTAAGAAGTTTTCTGAAGTACTTTTTGGAGTGAACTTCAGAGGCGGTATCTAGAAATTTCCTATCAAGCTTAAAAGACTTAAGCTTGTCGGGTCGTTGTTTAAGACGAGCCGGAAATGGGATTTTCCTATTTGATGTAGACTCTAAATCTATTTTCGAATGAACAATAGGTGGTTCCTTCACCGGAGAAGAAACCGTAGGTGGGCTATGTGCTACCTGAGAGTCTAGAATATGAGAAGCCTCCTTATGGCAACTAGTTGGACTATCCAGAGGTTTAGCGGTAATACGTTGTGCTAATTGTCCTAACTGGGATTCGAAAGCTTTTAACAAAGTCAAATGATCTCTTAAGATGAGATCAGTTTGGTCTTGTCTAGCCGAGAGACCTTGAATGACTTGTATCAGGGTGTCGTCAAAACTAGAGGTTTGTGAGGGAGAGGGTTCCAAAGGTTGGGGTTGGTAAGTTGGTGGGCTATTCGTAGGTGGGTAAGGAGAATGGTTAGTGTTGGGTGGTGTTAGATGAGACTGAGGAATTTGGGCTGAGTGGTTCAGATTAGCACAATTAAGGCAGGTTTGAACTTGACAGACTTGTTGCGGTTGACTTTTCAATTCCTTGATCTCCTTGGTTAGATCTTCCACTTGCTGAGTGAGGGTTTTGATAGCTTCATTCGCGATTGTAGAAGGTGAATCCACTAGTGAGGGGTGATTTTCACTGTTCCAGTCATGGTTGTGTATTGTCATTTTCTCAATAAGGCTCCAAGCTTCATTTGCCGTACAGTCTATGAAACTACCTTGAGAGGCGGTATCAAGTAAAGGACGGTGATGTGGGAAGAGACCATTGTAGAAAATGCGCAACTGGTCCGAACGCTCAAAACGATGATTTGGACATTTCTTAAGCAATTTCTTAAAGCGTTCCCATGCATCGTAGATTGATTCATCGTGAACTTGACGGAAGTTTATGATGTTGGACCTAAACGTGGCTTGTTTTGATGGGGGGAAATATTTGGCCAAAAATTTGGTTGCTAATTCTACCCAAGAGGTTATAGAGTTAATCTCTAGTTCCTCAAACCAGGTTTGTGCATTGAGAGTGAGTGAATAGGGAAATAGGTATAGGTAGACTATGTCCTGATTAACCCCAATCGGCTTAAAAGAGTTGGATAAGGAAATGAATTTGTCAAGGTGGGAGTTGGGATCATCATTTGGTAGGCCACGGAATTGACAGAGGTTTTGGACTAACTGAACAATATGGGGTTTTAATTCAAATGATCCTCTATCGGTTTCCGGATAGACTATTGGTCCTCCTCGACCTTCAATCAGAGGTTTAGAGTTTTCAGCGAGAGTTATACGTGTAGCTGTCATAGTCTCGTTGGCAGGTGGTTGACTAGTTGAGTGGATAGGGGTGGTAATTTCTAAAAGTAGTAAAAGGAAGGAAAAACAAAGAAAGAAGTAGGGGTTTAAGGAATTCTAAAGGTTCACTAGTAAGTAAGTTCGTCTTGACGCCTATGGATCGTACAGTTGGTTCCCCGGCAGCGGCGCCAAAAACAGGTCGGTTTCGTTAAACGATCGCTAACCGGGCGCGCAATAGTGGAGTTGTTTTATATTTGTAATTGCGGGGCCTAAGTTTTCCCTAACGATGCTAATCCTAAGGGTAAGCAAGTGGTAGGTATGACCTAGAGTCGTTCTTCAAAACAACTGAATTGAAACTAAGGCGTGGCAGATGAGGGCTTTCAAACTAGTGAATGGTTTATAAAATAGTGGGGGTTTTGGTTTTTATATTAACTAACTTAGGCAAGTAAATAAATAAAAGCGAAATAAAAGTAAAACGTAAAGCAGATAAATAAAGATAGTGTTTGCTGAGACTTCGTTAATTAAGTTATGGGATGATATTTGGAGAAACTGTTTTGAAAGATATTAGTTAATTATTACCCTTGAATACTTGTATGTAAACACTAGATTCCCTACTAATTAAAATCCCATTAGCATGTCACACCGGGAGCTAGGTTATGGTAACATTACAGAGTATTTAGAATAATAAGCAAAATCTTAATATGGTTTAATAATACTTTCATATGAACGGGAACGAAATCTTAAGGTACTAGACATAACTGAATTATATAACGATTCCTCGTCATCCTAACAGATTTGTATATGTAAACAGTTCATTTATGACTTTAAACCAGCCCTTGCTTAAGACTACCCAATAAATCCCCTAGATATTCACAGCGTTCCTCACTTTAAGTGGTTCCGCCGCTTCAAACCTTGGCCATGTCTTGTCCTATGATAATCCCCCATGTAGCCTTGCGGTTCCATAGTTTCATACCTTTGACAAATTATATTGACACAGATAATTGACTACCTTTTAATTGGACGTCGTAAAAAGGTGTTGTAATCACGTTTATTGGTGGAAAGGCGATAGGTTAATTTGAAGTTTAAAAGTCTATTTAGAAAGGTTAATTAAACTAGGTTTCTCATTTTATATATATTAGTCCGTAATATAACTACCTTCGGTCGTTACGCAGCTTCCACGTATTTGTACTACACCTAAAGTGTTTCCAACGCTATACTGAGTAACAGTCGAATAGGGGCCATCATATTACTTCATAATATTATATCGTTTCGTAATATGACTGCCTTCGGTCGTTCCTCAACTTCCATACATTTGTACTCCACCTTGAAGTGTTTCCAGTACTATATCGAGTAACAGTTGAATAGGGGCCATCATATTACTTCACGATAATTAAGAACGTTTATATATTATTACTATGATAATCCCAAGGCAACAATCAAACAAGAACATGCAATAAGACGATCAAAACAATATTACTGATCTTTAATATTTAATTATAAATCATCCCATAATTAACTAACTACATCGCAAACAAACACAATAGTAATCTACTCGCTAATCATGGCATAAACGATCTCTAGCATAATTAAAGTAAACATAATTAATTAAGATAGATAGATAAGGATAGAAATAACCGAGATTAATATGCGAGAAGGAATAGACTTGAATTAATAAGAGTTGCTCCAAGCGTACACCAAAGATTACAAATTCGTTCCTCACCAAAGACTACAAACACGTTCCTTGTTTCTATTCTAACAAGCATAATACTATTTTAAAGTAAGAAAATAAAGAAAGAAAGAAAAGCTAGAAGCTAGAGAGAAAGTGTATATTTCAAAGTGTAGAAAGAATGGTGTGTGTTACAAATGAACCTAAGCATCCTATTTATAGGTGAGCTTTGGCTCATTTTAGCATAAGTTGGCCTTGAGGTGCATGTTAGAAAGACTAGCCAAAAGTGGTGTGTACAACACGAAAAGTAGGCGCACCGGGTACTGTACAACTCGAAAAGTAGGCGCACCGGATACCAAAACTTGCCAAAAACGGAAACCGGGATGGGGGTAGGGTGGCCGGCGGCGCCAGCCAGGTGGCCGGTGGCGGCTGGCTGGTGGCCGGCGGCGGTGGGCCCCATCCCGCCCCGTTGCACGATCTTTTGCTTCGTTTCTTGATTCGTGCGTGTTTTCTTCGTTATACGTCCGTTTGAGTTGATTCTTTTTTTGTTGGATTCGTAATTCAAAAACGAAGATTTTGACATAGGATATGCCTTAAAATGAGGTCCTTAGATCCAGATATTGCGTACGGATCATTTGGATCTTCCGGCGGGTGCGAAATCTTCATTTTTCACCCGTTTTGGTTGATTCTTCTTCTGTTGGATTCGAATTTTAAAAACGAACATCTTGGAAATATTGGATGTCGATGGAGGGCACTTTAGTCTTGAAATCTCGTTTTTAAGCCCTGAATCTTCAAACGTATGTGGAATCTTCGTTTCTCGGCCGTTTTGCTCGATTTTTATCGTGCAACCTCGTTTTGACCATCTTGGCATAATGTTACTGATTTGTGCTGTTTTTGAGTTAATATGCCAAGAACCGTTCCAGAATGAGAGAGATATCGGTGGTAAAAACGTGACTTTTTACGCGATATCAGTAACACAACAATGTGATAACACATTTAACAACTAATAATCATCATAATTAACTAATCATAATCATTAACTCATCGCCCCTTCGGGTTAACTAAGTTAAACTTTTAGCCAAACTAATCATTATAACCATACTTTAACAATTCTCTTAACTACTAATCACTAACTCATGAAACCATAACCACTTTTCAATCACAATTGAATTGAATTGTAACTTACTTGCAACAATTCAACTTAATCTCATTCCATGGTTATAAACAAAGCTTACTATCATGTTTCTTACTAAACCAAAACCATTTCCATAATCTAATTACTTGTATTACCATACTAATCATCACAAGAAACATCATAACAACTTCTTTAACTAACAATTAAGATGGGTTACTAATATTTTTACAAAATCTTAACATAACCCATAAATTTCATCATAAACCCTACTAATCATTCTTCACTTCTAACTTGTAATCAAGTTAATACTCATCACTAATGGGTTAACTAACAACAATTCAATCATATATAAACCCTAATTCGGATTATAATCACTAGTTACTAAAAACTCATCAAAAACCCATTTTATAGGTAAACTAAAGCAAGAACACTACTCACCTTTAATTATACATGATCCAAAGAGAGTGAATTGGATGTTTCTAACTTCAATTTAGTGTTTACAATTTGATTTGGTTCATCTCCTTGCTTCCTGCGATTTTTTCTCCATCATTCTCAAACTTTCTGGGTATTATTTGGATGAGAATGAATAAGTCGATGTGTGTATGTGTATTGATGTCGCTTGTGAAAGCGCGTCTTGTTTTACAATTTATAAATAGAAATACCTAATAAATACTTTCAAGCAACCAGGCAAGAATACCCGATCAATTGTAAATATAGAATTGGTAAGTCAAGTTCGAACACAGGGAAAAGGTGGAATATTTAATAATAGAAAATTAACAATTAACTAGAAAACAGTAAATAAGGGGTGCGTTTTAGTTCCGTGCGAACATTTTAGAAAACAATTGATTAAAATAAACAAACTTTAATAAAACTTAATTTAAAATTACCAATAAATATAATAATAAATCCTAATTGGAAGGAACAAGTAATTGTATAGTAATGTCACTTTGATTCATATTTCCCGATTGATTACGTATTGATTATCTAATTGTGATTCTTTTAGATCAACTTAATACCAAATTCTTCAATGAATACTAAGTCGAATATGAACTAGCCAACGTTTCGGGTCCAACTAATTCCTATAATCTAGGGTCCAACATGAAACACTGGTTCCAATGTCACAAGATGATCAGTCAATTGTGTGCCTTTCCCTAAATTATGCATTAAACATTCACAACGCCTTATAATTAACTCTATCGGTATGACTCAACAATACCCAATAATTAACTTATTGTCTTGCTCATTTTAAAGTAAATTATTATTGTATACTCGACCTATCAGACTCAACGTATTTAGTGATAAATCAAAACCCTAAAGTTATGACCATCAATAGTTAATAACATTAAAGGAACTCAATCTCAACAACATTATTAACCACGTGAAGTAACAATAATAACTAGTTACCAATAAACAAGTGTCCACGAGTAATATAACCGTTTTCAATCAAATAACTTATTCAATACGCAATAACAATCGTTCCATAATCATAATCTAAGTTAAATAACTACACAATCACTTTGGATATTCAATTCATCATCAAAACAGAAATATTCAGATTCATTATATCAAATTCTTCAATGAAAATAAAGAAACGAAATATACCGAATCGATTAACGATGAACTACGAAAGATTAGAGCGAATTATCCTCGTTCCTTAGCTTCCGTACCTCCAAACTAACCCTAAAATACGAAATTAAAACCCTAAAATTCGACTGAAACCGAAAGAAAACGAAAAACCCTTCAAAACTGTCGAAATAAGGTTTTTACGCGTTTTTATACTTCTGTGATTTTTGATCCATACGGCGTATGGATTTCCATACGGCGTATGGATTGATTTCAAGCCCAGCCCAGACTCGCGTAACCTGGGCCTCCACTGCTGCAATCCATACGGCGTATGGATTCCATACGGCGTATGGATGCTTTTTCCAGCCGATTTCTTGATTTTTCTTGTTTCATTCTTTTCTTCGACTTCGGCTCTCATTATTCTTCAAATATGCATCATTTAGCTCGATTATTGACTGTTTTCCGTTCCTTTTCCATAAACGCTCCATTTCCACATCTAATTGCAAATATGAACGAAATCAATATCTATTCTAAACAAAATGCAATAAAAACAATCAAGATTAGGGGTAAAATACTACTAAAATATAGTACTTTTGAGTGTTTATCAAACATCCCCCACTTGAATCCTACTTGTCCTCAAGTAGACTATCGATTCAAAAATCAAGTTCTTAGGAAAACAGTCATCTCCATTAAACTAAACAACTAAAGTAGGAATTACACAACATCACCCGTCTTCAACCCAAATGTTTAAATTTAAAATTCTGTTAATTCTAAAAACAATTATTAAGAAACTCTGAGATTTACAAAAACTGATCTACACATAGAGTTATTATTTTAAAACATCAAATAGTTCACAATGATTACTGATATTGTTATCCACTTAAACAATCTATAATTGAATATTCGAGCTCAACTTATTATTATTCGTGTAAATATTCCCTTAGATTCCCAAAAACTATATACTTTCATACTCATAATATGCCAATATTACATATTTTGAAATTTTAATCAAAATAATCATTTTTCAAATCAAGACAGATGTGACAGGTCTGTGCCTCAACACAACAAAGCAACATAACTTGATTTTGGTTTAGCAATAATGTTTTTAGTCAAACCATTGGTGACAGGTCTGTACCTCAGTACAACAGAGCGACTTAATTTGACCACATTTTAAAATTATGAGTTTTTAAACTCTTTTGCTCTTTTTCATTAAATATACTGACGGAGACCAGGTCTGTACTTTCGTACAACAAAGGAAACAACACCCAGTATATCCCCAAATGATTATTAATTAAATTCTCAAAAATATGGCATATCACACATTACTAATATGAAAATTAAGACATACGTCATACATAGCTAAAATTCATCTAAAAGAAATATTTACTCCTTAATTATCATTTCTTAACAGCTCAAACATTCTCATATAAATCGCCTATCAATACATCATATAATGAAGCTAAATAATATCTTTAATAGCTTAAGTTTTTAATTAAAAGTGTAGAAAATTTTAAATTTAACCTACAAAGTTACAAAATAATTATCCCTAGAAAACAAGAAATTTAAATGCAAAAATTTGGTTGAAAAATGGGCAACTCATAACCTCCTAGTTACTCACCTTAATAAGATAACTATTAACCAAATTACAAAATCATTTACTACTTAACAGAATAATAATGCGGAAATTTCACTTCTTTTCTCTCCCATCCCCCACTTAAAGATGTACAATGCCCTCATTGTACAAATAATGACATTCTTAAAACGGGAAAAAGAGAAAAGAACTTAGAACAGAAAAACTCCCCTGGAATAGTGTGCAGTTTAATGACAAGGATGATACGAATTTCCCACATCCTCTCGATTCAATTATTCGTTGCGCTGAACTTACTGCCAGCATGACACGTACTCACAACACAATTCTGAGGGAACAATCAACAAACATAATTAAACAATACCAAATAAAAACAACCGAATTAAAAACAACCAAACCTAAAACTACCAATCCAACATAATTAATAAAACCTACAAAATAAAAACAGTCATAATAATAATAATAATAGTGTCTGGAATCATAAACCAAATAGGATGAACATCATCCTAATCACTGTCGTCATCCTGGCGATACCGGTACTGATGGGAAGGTGCTCCATACTCTGACTGCGATGGTGGTGGTGGTCGTGGCATGAACTCTGGTGGCATCTGGTACTGGAATGGCTGATATGAGGGTCCAGAAGGAAACTGACCAAACAACTGCTCAAACAAGCCATCCTGGTAGTCCAAGTGTGCACTGGTCTGATGGAAATGCTGTCTCTGCATCAGATCTATCTGATCAGACCTCTGAGTCTGCTGTAACTGCATCTGATGCATCTGCTGAGACAACTGATCAAACTCTGTAGCATACCCTCTGTTACGGCCTCGTGTCGTACCTCGACCTCTATCACTGCCACTCGTATCTCCTCTGGCTCTAGCCTGCCTCGACTGCAAAGTCTGTCCCACCAGAGTAATCGGAACCCAGTAATACATCTCTGCAGGACCTCCATACGTGGTGCATGGCTCAATGAGAGCAAACGCCTCCAACCGGCGTGCAGTCAGCCAACCCATACTAGGCTGAACAATCGTGCATGAGCCCATCTCATCCTGAGTAGCCAACCCAAGATATCTCGCCAATCGAGTAACAAAGTGACCTCCACACAAACTACTACCATCTCTAGTACCAGTAGCTCTCTTCGACATCCACTTAGCCAACCTCCAAGGTACATTCACTAACATCTTCCTGATAATCGAGCTCAAATAAAACAAGTCAGACCTCGAAACTTTCTCAGGTCCCTCCTTGCGACCCACAATGGTGTAAGTCAACAATCTGTGAATGAGTCGATGACGAGGATCTCGAATACGCGTGTAAGAAGGCGTCGAACTACCATAAGCACCCTGGGCAATAAACTGCCACTCCTGCTCAACTTCCACATCAGTGAGCTTCTTCACAGCACCTGCAGAAATGTGGTCTAGAAAGTGAGGGTTATCCAGCTCATTGGGCTCATAAAGCCCCAAACCTAAAGCAAACTGAACCAAGGTCATCTGTCTGGGCTGTCCCCCTAGCTGGAAGAAAATGGAATACTCATTCCATTGGGTCGACCTGGCATCAAACCTAAAAGTGTTGTAAAACTCTACAACCAACTCTCTGTAGATATCCTCCCTGATACTGAATAACCGGGACCAAGCATAGGAAACAAATCCAATGTTTCCATCCTCTAATGCGTATGGAATAGCCAGTAAATTCCTAATGGCTTCAGCACCATTAGTAAACCCTTCTCTAGCAATCACATGCTCCAAAACATTCCAGTTAACAGCATCAAACACCTCAATAGACTGGCCAATATTAGAAGCCAGACGATCTCCAAACTGCATCCTAGCAGTCTCAGTATATGACCCATGAAACGTGAGGTATCTATGTGATCTAATCAATGGGTTTCCCAAAGTCTCACCTCCTCTTGCTCTCCTGTTAGACATGATAACTGCTAAACAAAACAATTGTTACTAATACTAAATAAGCAGTTAATTGCAAAAGGATCACTAAAAATTTCGGCAGCATTTCGGCTTAAAATTAAATAATCCACCATAAAGGTTTAGCCTAAAACTACCGCAACAATCAATTTCATTAACCTGAATTGCAATTTAAACAAAACTACTCAATATGCATACATGTATATACTTAAATAAATATTCCTGACAATTGCATAATCAAATGTATTATAATAACTTGGTACCATTCTGAATATACGAAATTGCACAATCACTAAACTCGAGTATTAGCAACTAGCAAACATTCATACAAACTCAAAATGAATTATAGTAACACAATTAATCAATATAACAATTTATCACATGACCGTAATCACAAACACGTGTGTACCAAACAAATATTTGCATTAATCATCATGTGGTTAGAAATTTAATAAGCACTGAATTAAACATAGCATAATTGAGCACAACTCACATTCACATTTAATCATCATTAACGAATAATTCAAATAATACCGAATATGCGATACAATTGAAAAATGAACATGCCATTGCAATGCATATAGCAATTAGAACATAACACAATCAAAATATGCCAATAATCATACGCGTATCCAAAATACCCAAAATTCTATCATAAACCCTAACTTCCAAACGAGCGAATTAAACAACGAAAATGAAAACGGGAAGTTATACCTTGAAGAGGAAAGTGCGTGTAACACGAATATGCAAAAATGGCGATGAATGCGTTGCCGGAATTTCCGTTTGGGGGTTGTGGGTGTGGAAACCGTAGGTGGTTTTTGAGAAAAAGGTTTTGGAATGAAAAATGAGAAAGAAGGAGGCTGCTGGCGGTTTTCTGCATTTTTGATCCATACAGCGTATGGATTCCATACGGCGTATGGATTAAATAGGCCCAAGTCAACTCATTAAACCCAGTCAACGGCCCAGTCCAGTGGCCCAATCAATCCATACGGCGTATGGATTCCATACGGCGTATGGATTGAAAAATCAGAATTTTTCAACGAACGATTTTCAACCCAAAATTTAACCCAAATTCACCACTAACTTTATATAATTAAATCTCAAACCTGGATGATAATCACGACTTCAAAATCTTCACAATTCCACACTATAAAATAAATAACAAAAATTAACAAACATTGAAAAGAAAAATATTCAAAATAATACTAATATTCAAATCACAAAAACAAAAATCCAAACAAACAAAAAGTCTAACATAATCCAAAACAAACCAAAATGTTAGAAACAATCCAATAGCATAAGGAATAGAAAAGGAAATGAATCACTGATTCGGATAGATAGCAAGGAAATGCTCAGTGACAATGGGAAGGATGTTAATAATTCCATGACCAAAAGTTGGAAAATTTGCCAAATGCTCGTTAACCACAGGAAGCAGATAAATTAAATCCCAGCTGATCTTCAATACTGACTTAGTTACTTCTCCTTCTTCATCCCACACTTCATCATTACCAACTAACTTAACTTCTCGCTCTGGACTGTCATCCTCAAGCTCACCAATAAATTCTAAACATGATTCTCCAATCTGATGATGCTTGCTCATCAATGGAGTTTCCTTCAAACTTCTGATTAAGCCTTCAATCTCCCGCAAAACTTGCTCTTGAAGTCTGTTAAAACACAAACCTGAACTCCTGAATATCTCAACAAATCTCATGTAGATTTCCACCATTCCATAGTGGAAATGTTCGTTTAGGTACAGAATCTTAGTCTCATCCACTAACTCTCTCATATTCGCCACTAGATATGTTGCTAAATCAATTTCACCAGTTGGGTGAATAAAATCCGGGCGTGGTCTTCCTTCCTCTTCTTTAGCAAGACGATCTAACTGTTCAACCATTCTATTCATGTGATAGTGAATAGTGTTACTCACTACAAAACAATGAGGTGTCTCATCCTTGAGATGATCATCTATCTTTAACAATTGAACCAGATCCTTTAAACCAGCTAAAAACTCCTTATCAGCTTCGGAAGTTGGATGACCTGTTAACTCATAACAAGCTTTAACCATACGGCTAAGACATGCTGCCTGCTTAGCCGAATAAGAAACGAATGTTGTCTTAAAATTTCATAAATCTCAACATATCGCCTCTTTTGATTGGCAAAGAATACTTTCTCCTCTTCAATCCTTAAGGTTATAGATTCCTCAAAATCAAAAAGATCATCCAGAAACTGCTGAGAATCCCCAAATTGTCTTACCACTTCTGCACTATCTAATAAGTTCTGTACTAATGCCAGTTGATAATCTGAGAAATAAACATGGGATATCCTGATTAGTTCAGCTGTAAAAGGAATGTCCCATCTCACATTCGCAATCGCACCCAATAATTCTTCACATGAGGATGTGATAGGCACAACCTTGCGGCCTAAACGAGTGAATGATGGAATTTCACTTTCTACCCTTGACACCAAACTCTCATAATCATAAATACCAACCAAATTGTAATTGTTTGCATCACTTTCAAAACTCCTCGCCATTGGACAAACCTAAATAAAAATAAATCTGAAAATACAAAACACCACTAACGAAAAACAAGTTAGTTCACACAAAATAAACAAAAATTAAATAACATATACAATCTTAAATAAATAGAACTCCAACCGGCGGACGGATCTCCATCCGCCGGTTGAAACTAAAACCCTAAAAGTTTAACCAATTAAAAGATAATTAGTTTCAACCAGTGAATGAATGAAAACAACTTACAAACTTAATTAAACTTATTAAAACAAATTAACTGAAATTAATTAACAAAAGTAACTGTTAAAAAGAAAGAATTAAAAATTATTAATTTCTGTTCAAATAAACACAACCGCTTTCCCCGGCAGCGGCGCCAAAAACTTGATGTCGCTTGTGAAAGCGCGTCTTGTTTTACAATTTATAAATAGAAATACCTAATAAATACTTTCAAGCAACCAGGCAAGAATACCCGATCAATTGTAAATATAGAATTGGTAAGTCAAGTTCGAACACAGGGAAAAGGTGGAATATTTTGTAACACCCTCAAATTTCGGTTTGCGGAAGCGATCGGGTCGGGTGTTACCAAATTAAATATCACAGCATAAGATACATAATGAACGACTCTAAATGAGACGTTTGAAAATAATTATACATTTATGAAATTTAAGTATTTACAAGTTGCGAGTTCGCATAAAAGTAATATTACATTCTACTAGTACTGAGTAAAGGCAATAAATATCCTGAGTATTGAAAACATGCGACTCGAGCTAGAATCCTGTAGTCCAATCCTACTACAGCAGTGTACCTGATAATGCACACTAAAAGGGTCAGCTGAAAAGCTGGTGAGTTCACAAGTAATTTGTAGAAACAAGTAGTTCGAGTAATAAATGTTTCATTCAGAAATATCAATCAAGTTTAGCAGTTTAAATAACAATAGTTGCCCCTCGAGGCAGTTATAAGTAATTTATGGTAAGCAGGTTAACCTAATCCATAGGTTTCTAGTCAAATAAAGGGGACCAATCCTCATCCTGTGTGTTATCCGGTAAGATATTGCTACCTGGCAATATGTATACGAGAGTAGCGTAAGGTGACTATCTGTCGTGCTACTGGCCGAAAGCAATCAAGCAAGAAAGTCCTTAGGTGATCGGTATTGCTCCCCGGCAATACGGTATGGATAGTTTGTACGGTTTCAAGTATTAGTACTACGGTTACTAATAGGTCACGATGCCACCTGGCATGAAAGGTTGCACCCCGGCAACCTGATCAAGTTATCTGTTTTGTGATTGTGTCATATCGGTACGGTTTGTGATTTCAGTCAAGTGAGCAAAAGCTCGTTATTTCCTGAGTCTCCGACTCGTAAGCATCTAGTAATCACCTACAGTGATGGTAATGGGTTCACAATTACGGTCAAATGAGCAAAAGCTCATAATTTCCTGAGTCTCCGACTCGTAAGCATCTAGTAATCACCTACAGTGACGTAATGATTATCCCCCAAGGGAAGTGTCAAGTTATGTCCCGCAGGACCACGTTTCAGTAAATTAACCAGTTATAGAGCCAACGACCCCGACCGTAATAATTCGTAGGTCCGTTGCTGAATGTAAGTAAAGCATAAGTCCATATGCTGGAATGAGTAACCGTGCAGTCCCGCAGGACTACGATAGAGCATGAATCCACATGCTGAGCCAACGACCCCGACCGTAGTAATTCGTAGGTCCGTTGCTGAATGTAAGTAAAGCATAAATCCATATGCTGAGTATGAGCATCCAGCTCGTAAGTAGGTTGTACCACCCACCGTGGTATCGTGAGCAATCCAGCTCGCAAATAAGTTGTACCACCCACCGTGGTATCGTGAGCTCGTTTGTAAATCCGTAATACCAATCACATTGGTATCGTGTTTGTACCACCCACCGTGGCATCGTTTTGCTTCACATATAGTGACAGCGTCCGTTATTCTCCCACAGGAGATGCAAGTAATCGTTTTGGCAGTACACGACATGCCGAAAGTAAGTTTAGCCCCAAAGCTAGTAAAATGTTACAGGCACTCAACAGTACCTCAAGTTGTTATGTAATTCACAGTAGTATATCATACTAAGAAATGTAGGAGCGTCACCTAGATGTAAGGGATAATCGTAATCAATAGGTAGGTACGTATCTACGTCACCTAGTTTGCCTGAAGTAATGTGTAACGTCTAAGTCACTTAACTGTAGGGAAGTACTTTCAGTACTTAGTTAAAGTCATCTGTTAGTTCATAAAGATAGTCATCACTGAACTAGCAAGTCGGTGCCTCTAGTTGGTATTCACAAGTCCACTAGTCATTACTAGTAATTAGCAAGTCACTGATGTAGTGAGGCATTTATTTCCTAGATATTATATGTAATATAATTCTAGGTGTTACTAACACAGTCATACTTAATATCCCCAAGTATGGTCAAATGGTTCGTAGCTGTCGCGGTCTAGCACCGTTACCATAAACTATAGTAAAACGTTTGTAACGGTTTGAACAGTTGAAAGTAGTAAAACATGAGTATGCATTCCCACCCCGAAATCAGTTGGAAAAACAGTGAAAGAGTGGGGTGATGAACTCACCTGAGGAGCTAGCGTCCTAGCGTAACGAGTCGTGCCAAGTGAAATCTCCTAATGTCCTAAACACGAGAGATTTCGTACGTTTGTAAGTGCGGTTCGTTATGGATGGTTCGTAATAATAATTCATATTATTATTAGGTTTGAGTTTTCGTATACTTCATAAAGTATATTTGTTTTGGAGTACAAGTCGTATCGTATTTAAATTGTCTTTTGAAAACGTTTTCCGACACTTAGAAAGATTTGGCTAATTTCTGTTTTCTGCGACATAACATGCGACACAAAAATAGTTCATGCGACACAAGGGTTGTGTCGCATGGTGCGACACAGAAGTTCTGCGACACAGTGGTTGTGTCGCATAATGCGTGTGATGCTAAATCAATAGCGACATAAGGGTTGTGTCGCATGGAGTCTGCGACACAAGGATACGACATAAGGGTTGTGTCGCATGAGTAATTCATGCGACACAGTATGCGACACAAGGATTGTGTTGCACTGAAGAACAGCAGCCCAGAAACCTTCGGGTTTCGCGTTTTTCCGGCCAAAATCGCAAATCTAACGCATTTTCAAGCTGTAAAATCATGTTTTCTTTGTTGTTTAGGTTATAACTAAGTTGTGTAAACATTATTACACCCAAACATTACACCAAAATGATTAAATCTAAATATTTAGGAATTTCTTACAATTGCGAATCGAGGTCAAACGAGGAAGAAAACGAGGTGTCGTCTTTGTTAATGTTGTTCCTCTCTTGATGGTGATTCCGAAAATGTATGGTGATGGTGGTGGTGGTGATCGGCCGGCGGTGGTGGTGTTTGGTGGTGATTATTTTTAGAGAGAAAAATGAGGTGGAGAAGATGATGAAAATGAGATGAAATGGGAAGAGGGTTGGGTTTTGTCCAACACAGATCCCCAGTGCGCGGACTGTGGTCTCCAACCACAGTACAAAATACCCGTGTTTTATTTGTCCAGTCATAATATAAATTAAAATCTTATTTATATTATTTAAAAATGTTTTCTATTGAAAGTATTTTATAAAAATACTAATTGGGAATAAAAGTTAAATCGTTTATTTGAAGTTTAAATTCAGCGCGAAAATTGACTTTTTGACGAGGTGTTACATTCTCCCCCTGTTAAGAAAATTTCGTCCCGAAATTTAAAAGTGATGTCGTGGTCATGTGAGGTCTGGGGAGCAATGTACGTACATGTTGTTTGTCGAGTAGGTTTTAGACATATCATGTCTTATAACGGGGTTGAAGGGCAGTCAATCCATGACTGTGTCGCGGTTTATCGTTGTAGTCACATCCTGACTATATGGTTTTGTTCAAGTTATCGTTGAGTCGTAGTCACTAAGGGACCGTTTGCATTATAGTCCCTACGGGACTAGATAGTTGTCACCACTTGACTGTTCGAGGAGTAGTCCTATCAGGACTGAGTGTATTGTATACTTTCAGTCGGTTAGTCTGCTGAAAGCAACTCTAGCTTTTAAGTTTGGCTTAATTCGTGTAGTCGGTATTAATTTATGTAATCGGTATCATTTTGGAATCGGCTTTCCCGCCGATCGAAACGTTGTGTTTGATTTGAAATTTTTGTATTGGATAGGGACATACCCGTGATATTGTCGCGGTTTCGTCCGGTCCTCCCGGAGTTGATCATGAGGATTTTTCGTTTCTGATTTGGGCAATCTTTCTTGAAATGTCCAGGAGTGTTACATTTGAAACACGTTTGTTGTTTGTCGGGGTTGGCAGGAACTCTACAGTCCCAGATTTGGTGTCCGAATCGTTGACATCTCTCGCAAGGTGAGCCACAAGGGCCAGAGTGATGACGTTTACAGCTGTGACAGAAGGGTTTATCCCCCGCATAGCCCCACTTTCCTTTGTATTCAGAAGGGTAAGATTTCAAGGGTTCGGGTTGATTTGTTGGATTATGACTAGTGCTGGAATCGCCATTCCACCTTTGTGTATGGTTTTCAGTTGGGAGGGTTCCGCGTTGAATCACCCGCGCCATGAGGTTATGGGCCATGCGAACGGCGTCGCGAATAGTGTTGGGTTTAGAGGAGGTAACCATGCCCATTATTTGTGTTGGAAGTCCTTCGATGTATTTTTCGATTCGTTTGCTTTCTGGGTTTACTAGTGATGGGCAAAAGAGTGCTAGTCGGTGAAAACGATTGGTATAGGTCATGATGTCGTTGTTTTTCACGGTAAGATACCAGAGTTCATTCTCGAGTCGGTGTAGTTCCTCGCTAGGACAATATTCGTCCCTCATCAGTTGTTTCAGTTCCTCCCACGAAAGTTCATAGGCGGTGTCGACCCCTACGGTGTGGGCATGAGAATTCCACCAGGTTAGAGCATTATCTCGAAGAGTGTAGGTGGAGTATTTAACTTTGTATCCATCGGGGCAGTTGCAAATGCGGAAAACAGCTTCCATCCTTTCGATCCATTGGATCAGTCCGACAGCCCCTTCGGTACCAACAAAGATTGGCGGGTTACAGTTTATAAATTCTTTATAGGTGCAGAGGCGCGTTAGGTTTTGTGCAGCCAGAGCTTCAGCTACTCTTTGCTCCGCGTATTGGTCGCGTTCTGTTTGAGTGTACGTTTGTCGTCCACGTGGCATGATTCTTAAACAAGAATGAAACAACAGTCGTGAGATTCCTTATTCAGGAATTGTGATTATTACAGTTGTATACGTAAATCGATATTACACCGTTGCCCACGGATATAAAGTGATAATGATCCAGAAACCACTTAAGGTGTCTGTATGAAAGTCCTCGGACTTTGAAATTTTAAATGTGTAGTCGTACTAACGACCTAGTTGTGTATCATATGTAGTTCGACCAGAACTAGGGTATCGTCGTAGTCTATCAGACTATAATGTAGTACTAAAGTACTATAAATGTAATCCCAATAAATTAGAGTGTATTCACCGAATGAGGCATCACATGCCTGAGTAGTCGTGGTGTGGCACTTAGTGCCCACTAAGGAAATTGCGTATGCGTATAAGTGTACAAGTGCCTATAGCGAGGGTTCCTACGCAAAGAAATCGAGTGGGACGCCTCGTGTCCAGTAGAGTAGCCGTATATACATATGTGATGTACACGTAACTATACAAGTATAAGTGCGCAGTAGTAAAGAATCAGGTGTGGCATCTCGTGCCCAGTTAAGTAAGTGTATATGTATATATAAGTCGTACATGTAACTATAACAAGTCCACATGCATATTGGATAGTAGCTCATCGAGCCTGGGTGTAGCACAACGTGCCAAAATGTAGTGCCCGAAGCACCGTAATATATTATGATTGTAGTACAAAGTACTATGAAACGCAGCACCGCGTGCCGTAATGTAGTGCCCGCGGCACCGTAGTTGCAGTACCCCTGTACTGTGAGTGTAGCACCATCGTGCCGAATGCAGTATAAACATACTGTGTAGTTGCAGCACCACGTGCTGGAGTAGTATTGTGCCCAAAGCACGATGCAACACCACGTGCCACATGTTATCCAAGTATGGCCCTCAGGCCGATAGTAAGTTTGAAAGTAATTCGTGGACTTAGTCATTACGAGCATCTCTCGTAATACCAGTCAGTCGTGACCAACCTGGTCAAAGTTTTGAGATCAAGTCGTAAAGGTTGGGAAGCTGGCGATATGCCACTTCGAAAGTGTGTATCAGTTTGTACAGCGGAATCATGTCAGGTATAATCATACCTACCGGTATATAGATATGCAGGAATCGTATACACGTAAGGCCTATTCATATATACCTACAGTACATATAATAGCCTAAGGTGTCTAGCAAGTAGCAAATAACAATCAGAGTCAACTACTGCATTCCCTTTCAATATAACTCCTTTCAGATCTTACATCATCTTTGCTTAATTGTACATAGTTAGCTACGCTATGTTAAATTAAGTTCGTATAATGTAATCCCTGAACTAGTTATACCTAATGAGGAATACTGCCTAATGGTCATAGTCTAGGTTCACTAAATGCAACCTAGTTCACTACAACCTTAGGCTCTGATACCAATCTGTAACACCCTCAAATTTCGGTTTGCGGAAGCGATCGGGTCGGGTGTTACCAAATTAAATATCACAGCATAAGATACATAATGAACGACTCTAAATGAGACGTTTGAAAATAATTATACATTTATGAAATTTAAGTATTTACAAGTTGCGAGTTCGCATAAAAGTAATATTACATTCTACTAGTACTGAGTAAATGCAATAAATATCCTGAGTATTGAAAACATGCGACTCGAGCTAGAATCCTGTAGTCCAATCCTACTACAGCAGTGTACCTGAGAATGCACACTAAAAGGGTCAGCTGAAAAGCTGGTGAGTTCACAAGTAATTTGTAGAAACAAGTAGTTCGAGTAATAAATGTTTCATTCAGAAATATCAATCAAGTTTAGCAGTTTAAATAACAATAGTTGCCCCTCGAGGCAGTTATAAGTAATTTATGGTAAGCAGGTTAACCTAATCCATAGGTTTCTAGTCAAATAAAGGGGACCAATCCTCATCCTGTGTGTTATCCGGTAAGATATTGCTACCTGGCAATATGTATACGAGAGTAGCGTAAGGTGACTATCTGTCGTGCTATTGGCCGAAAGCAATCAAGCAAGAAAGTCCTTAGGTGATCGGTATTGCTCCCCGGCAATACGGTACGGATAGTTTGTACGGTTTCAAGTATTAGTACTACGGTTACTAATAGGTCACGATGCCACCTGGCATGAAAGGTTGCACCCCGGCAACGTGATCAAGTTATCTGTTTTGTGATTGTGTCATATCGGTACGGTTTGTGATTTCAGTCAAGTGAGCAAAAGCTCGTTATTTCGTGAGTCTCCGACTCGTAAGCATCTAGTAATCACCTACAGTGATGGTAATGGGTTCACAATTACGGTCAAATGAGCAAAAGCTCATAATTTCCTGAGTCTCTGACTCGTAAGCATCTAGTAATCACCTACAGTGATGTAATGATTATCCCCCAAGGGAAGTGTCAAGTTATGTCCCGCAGGACCACGTTTCAGTAAATTAACCAGTTATAGAGCCAACGACCCCGACCGTAATAATTCGTAGGTCCGTTGCTGAATGTAAGTAAAGCATAAGTCCATATGCTTGAATGAGTAACCGTGCAGTCCCGCAGGACTACGATAGAGCATGAATCCACATGCTGAGCCAACGACCCCGACCGTAGTAATTCGTAGGTCCATTGCTGAATGTAAGTAAAGCATAAATCCATATGCTGAGTATGAGCATCCAGCTCGTAAGTAGGTTGTACCACCCACCGTGGTATCGTGAGCAATCCAGCTCGCAAATAAGTTGTACCACCCACCGTGGTATCGTGAGCTCGTTTGTAAATCCGTAATACCAATCACATTGGTATCGTGTTTGTACCACCCACCGTGGCATCGTTTTGCTTCACATATAGTGACAGCGTCCGTTATTCTCCCGCAGGAGATGCAAGTAATCGTTTTGGCAGTACACGACATGCCGAAAGTAAGTTTAGCCCCAAAGCTAGTAAAATGTTACAGGCACTCAACAGTACCTCAAGTTGTTACGTAATTCACAGTAGTATATCATACTAAGAAATGTAGGAGCGTCACCTAGATGTAAGGGATAATCGTAATCAATAGGTAGGTACGTATCTACGTCACCTAGTTTGCCTGAAGTAATGTGTAACGTCTAAGTCACTTAACTGTAGGGAAGTACTTTCAGTACTTAGTTAAAGTCATCTGTTAGTTCATAAAGATAGTCATCACTGAACTAGCAAGTCGGTGCCTCTAGTTGGTATTCACAAGTCCACTAGTCATTACTAGTAATTAGCAAGTCACTGATGTAGTGAGGCATTTATTTCCTAGATATTATATGTAATATAATTCTAGGTGTTACTAACACAGTCATACTTAATATCCCCAAGTATGGTCAAATGGTTCGTAGCTGTCGCGGTCTAGCACCGTTACCATAAACTATAGTAAAACGTTTGTAACGGTTTGAACAGTTGAAAGTAGTAAAACAGGAGTATGCATTCCCACCCCGAAATCAGTTGGAAAAACAGTGAAAGAGTGGGGTGATGAACTCACCTGAGGAGCTAGCGTCCTAGCGTAACGAGTCGTGCCAAGTGAAATCTCCTAATGTCCTAAACACGAGAGATTTCGTACGTTTGTAAGTGCGGTTCGTTATGGATGGTTCGTAATAATAATTCATATTATTATTAGGTTTGAGTTTTCGTATACTTCATAAAGTATATTTGTTTTGGAGTACAAGTCGTATCGTATTTAAATTGTCTTTTGAAAACGTTTTCCGACACTTAGAAAGATTTGGCTAATTTCTGTTTTCTGCGACATAACATGCGACACAAAAATAGTTCATGCGACACAAGGGTTGTGTCGCATGGTGCGACACAGAAGTTCTGCGACACAGTGGTTGTGTCGCATAATGCGTGTGATGCTAAATCAATAGCGACATAAGGGTTGTGTCGCATGGAGTCTGCGACACAAGGATACGACATAAGGGTTGTGTCGCATGAGTAATTCATGCGACACAGTATGCGACACAAGGATTGTGTCGCACTGAAGAATAGCAGCCCAGAAACCTTCGGGTTTCGCGTTTTTTCCGGCCAAAATCGCAAATCTAACGCATTTTCAAGCTGTAAAATCATGTTTTCTTTGTTGTTTAGGTTATAACTAAGTTGTGTAAACATTATTACACCCAAACATTACACCAAAATGATTAAATCTAAATATTTAGGAATTTCTTACAATTGCGAATCGAGGTCAAACGAGGAAGAAAACGAGGTGTCGTCTTTGTTAATGTTGTTCCTCTCTTGATGGTGATTCCGAAAATGTATGGTGATGGTGGTGGTGGTGATCGGCCGGCGGTGGTGGTGTTTGGTGGTGATTATTTTTAGAGAGAAAAATGAGGTGGAGAAGATGATGAAAATGAGATGAAATGGGAAGAGGGTTGGGTTTTGTCCAACACAGATCCCCAGTGCGCGGACTGTGGTCTCCAACCACAGTACAAAATACCCGTGTTTTATTTGTCCAGTCATAATATAAATTAAAATCTTATTTATATTATTTAAAAATGTTTTCTAATGAAAGTATTTTATAAAAATACTAATTGGGAATAAAAGTTAAATCGTTTATTTGAAGTTTAAATTCAGCGCGAAAATTGACTTTTTGACGAGGTGTTACATTCTCCCCCTGTTAAGAAAATTTCGTCCCGAAATTTAAAAGTGATGTCGTGGTCATGTGAGGTCTGGGGAGCAATGTACGTACATGTTGTTTGTCGAGTAGGTTTTAGACATATCATGTCTTATAACGGGGTTGAAGGGCAGTCAATCCATGACTGTGTCGCGGTTTATCGTTGTAGTCACATCCTGACTATATGGTTTTGTTCAAGTTATCGTTGAGTCGTAGTCACTAAGGGACCGTTTGCATTATAGTCCCTACGGGACTAGATAGTTGTCACCACTTGACTGTTCGAGGAGTAGTCCTATCAGGACTGAGTGTATTGTATACTTTCAGTCGGTTAGTCTGCTGAAAGCAACTCTAGCTTTTAAGTTTGGCTTAATTCGTGTAGTCGGTATTAATTTATGTAATCGGTATCATTTTGGAATCGGCTTTCCCGCCGATCGAAACGTTGTGTTTGATTTGAAATTTTTGTATTGGATAGGGACATACCCGTGATATTGTCGCGGTTTCGTCCGGTCCTCCCGGAGTTGATCATGAGGATTTTTCGTTTCTGATTTGGGCAATCTTTCTTGAAATGTCCAGGAGTGTTACATTTGAAACACGTTTGTTGTTTGTCGGGGTTGGCAGGAACTCTACAGTCCCAGATTTGGTGTCCGAATCGTTGACATCTCTCGCAAGGTGAGCCACAAGGGCCAGAGTGATGACGTTTACAGCTGTGACAGAAGGGTTTATCCCCCGCATAGCCCCACTTTCCTTTGTATTCAGAAGGGTAAGATTTCAAGGGTTCGGGTTGATTTGTTGGATTATGACTAGTGCTGGAATCGCCATTCCACCTTTGTGTATGGTTTTCAGTTGGGAGGGTTCCGCGTTGAATCACCCGCGCCATGAGGTTATGGGCCATGCGAACGGCGTCGCGAATAGTGTTGGATTTAGAGGAGGTAACCATGCCCGCTATTTGTGTTGGAAGTCCTTCGATGTATTTTTCGATTCGTTTGCTTTCTGGGTTTACTAGTGATGGGCAAAAGAGTGCTAGTCAGTGAAAACGATTGGTATAGGTCATGATGTCGTTGTTTTTCACGGTAAGATACCAGAGTTCATTCTCGAGTCGGTGTAGTTCCTCGCTAGGACAATATTCGTCCCTCATCAGTTGTTTCAGTTCCTCCCACGAAAGTTCATAGGCGGTGTCGACCCCTACGGTGTGGGCGTGAGCATTCCACCAGGTTAGAGCATTATCTCGAAGAGTGTAGGTGGAGTATTTAACTTTGTATCCATCGGGGCAGTTGCAAATGCGGAAAACAGCTTCCATCCTTTCGATCCATTGGATCAGTCCGACAGCCCCTTCGGTACCAACAAAGATTGGCGGGTTACAGTTTATAAATTCTTTATAGGTGCAGAGGCGCGTTAGGTTTTGTGCAGCCAGAGCTTCAGCTACTCTTTGCTCCGCGTATTGGTCGCGTTCTGTTTGAGTGTACGTTTGTCGTCCACGTGGCATGATTCTTAAACAAGAATGAAACAACAGTCGTGAGATTCCTTATTCAGGAATTGTGATTATTACAGTTGTATACGTAAATCGATATTACACCGTTGCCCACGGATATAAAGTGATAATGATCCAGAAACCACTTAAGGTGTCTGTATGAAAGTCCTCGGACTTTGAAATTTTAAATGTGTAGTCGTACTAACGACCTAGTTGTGTATCATATGTAGTTCGACCAGAACTAGGGTATCGTCGTAGTCTATCAGACTATAATGTAGTACTAAAGTACTATAAATGTAATCCCAATAAATTAGAGTGTATTCACCGAATGAGGCATCACATGCCTGAGTAGTCGTGGTGTGGCACTTAGTGCCCACTAAGGAAATTGCGTATGCGTATAAGTGTACAAGTGCCTATAGCGAGGGTTCCTACGCAAAGAAATCGAGTGGGACGCCTCGTGTCCAGTAGAGTAGCCGTATATACATATGTGATGTACACGTAACTATACAAGTATAAGTGCGCAGTAGTAAAGAATCAGGTGTGGCATCTCGTGCCCAGTTAAGTAAGTGTATATGTATATATAAGTCGTACATGTAACTATAACAAGTCCACATGCATATTGGATAGTAGCTCATCGAGCCTGGGTGTAGCACAACGTGCCAAAATGTAGTGCCCGAAGCACCGTAATATATTATGATTGTAGTACAAAGTACTATGAAACGCAGCACCGCGTGCCGTAATGTAGTGCCCGCGGCACCGTAGTTGCAGTACCCCTGTACTGTGAGTGTAGCACCATCGTGCCGAATGCAGTATAAACATACTGTGTAGTTGCAGCACCACGTGCTGGAGTAGTATTGTGCCCAAAGCACGATGCAGCACCACGTGCCACATGTTATCCAAGTATGGCCCTCAGGCCGATAGTAAGTTTGAAAGTAATTCGTGGACTTAGTCATTACGAGCATCTCTCGTAATACCAGTCAGTCGTGACCAACCTGGTCAAAGTTTTGAGATCAAGTCGTAAAGGTTGGGAAGCTGGCGATATACCACTTCGAAAGTGTGTATCAGTTTGTACAGCGGAATCATGTCAGGTATAATCATACCTACCGGTATATAGATATGCAGGAATCTTATACACGTAAGGCCTATTCATATATACCTACAGTACATATAATAGCCTAAGGTGTCTAGCAAGTAGCAAATAACAATCAGAGTCAACTACTGCATTCCCTTTCAATATAACTCCTTTCAGATCTTACATCATCTTTGCTTAATTGTACATAGTTAGCTACGCTATGTTAAATTAAGTTCGTATAATGTAATCCCTGAACTAGTTATACCTAATGAGGAATACTGCCTAATGGTCATAGTCTAGGTTCACTAAATGCAACCTAGTTCACTACAACCTTAGGCTCTGATACCAATCTGTAACACCCTCAAATTTCGGTTTGCGGAAGCGATCGGGTCGGGTGTTACCAAATTAAATATCACAGCATAAGATACATAATGAACGACTCTAAATGAGACGTTTGAAAATAATTATACATATATGAAATTTAAGTATTTACAAGTTGCGAGTTCGCATAAAAGTAATATTACATTCTACTAGTACTGAGTAAATGCAATAAATATCCTGAGTATTGAAAACATGCGACTCGAGCTAGAATCCTGTAGTCCAATCCTACTATAGCAGTGTACCTGAGAATGCACACTAAAAGGGTCAGCTGAAAAGCTGGTGAGTTCACAAGTAATTTGTAGAAACAAGTAGTTCGAGTAATAAATGTTTCATTCAGAAATATCAATCAAGTTTAGCAGTTTAAATAACAATAGTTGCCCCTCGAGGCAGTTATAAGTAATTTATGGTAAGCAGGTTAACCTAATCCATAGGTTTCTAGACAAATAAAGGGGACCAATCCTCATCCTGTGTGTTATCCGGTAAGATATTGCTACCTGGCAATATGTATACGAGAGTAGCGTAAGGTGACTATCTGTCGTGCTACTGGCCGAAAGCAATCAAGCAAGAAAGTCCTTAGGTTGGGTGGTGTTAGATGAGACTGAGGAATTTGGGCTGAGTGGTTCAGATTAGCACAATTAAGGCAGGTTTGAACTTGACAGACTTGTTGCGGTTGACTTTTCAATTCCTTGATCTCCTTGGTTAGATCTTCCACTTGCTGAGTGAGGGTTTTGATAGCTTCATTCGCGATTGTAGAAGGTGAATCCACTAGTGAGGGGTGATTTTCACTGTTCCAGTCATGGTTGTGTATTGTCATTTTCTCAATAAGGCTCCAAGCTTCATTTGCCGTACAGTCTATGAAACTACCTTGAGAGGCGGTATCAAGTAAAGGACGGTGATGTGGGAAGAGACCATTGTAGAAAATGCGCAACTGGTCCGAACGCTCAAAACGATGATTTGGACATTTCTTAAGCAATTTCTTAAAGCGTTCCCATGCATCGTAGATTGATTCATCGTGAACTTGACGGAAGTTTATGATGTTGGACCTAAACGTGGCTTGTTTTGATGGGGGGAAATATTTGGCCAAAAATTTGGTTGCTAATTCTACCCAAGAGGTTATAGAGTTAATCTCTAGTTCCTCAAACCAGGTTTGTGCATTGAGAGTGAGTGAATAGGGAAATAGGTATAGGTAGACTATGTCCTGATTAACCCCAATCGGCTTAAAAGAGTTGGATAAGGAAATGAATTTGTCAAGGTGGGAGTTGGGATCATCATTTGGTAGGCCACGGAATTGACAGAGGTTTTGGACTAATTGAACAATATGGGGTTTTAATTCAAATGATCCTCTATCGGTTTCCGGATAGACGATTGGTCCTCCTCGACCTTCAATCAGAGGTTTAGAGTTTTCAGCGAGAGTTATACGTGTAGCTGTCATAGTCTCGTTGGCAGGTGGTTGACTAGTTGAGTGGATAGGGGTGGTAATTTCTAAAAGTAGTAAAAGGAAGGAAAAACAAAGAAAGAAGTAGGGGTTTAAGGAATTCTAAAGGTTCACTAGTAAGTAAGTTCGTCTTGACGCCTATGGATCGTACAGTTGGTTCCCCGGCAGCGGCGCCAAAAACTTGTTGGCGCCCGATCAGGTCGGTTTCGTTAAACGATCGCTAACCGGGCGCGCAACAGTAAAGTTGTTTTATATTTGTAATTGTGGGGCCTAAGTTTTCCCTAACGATGCTAATCCTAAGGGTAAGCAAGTGGTAGGTATGACCTAGAGTCGTTCTTCAAAACAACTGAATTGAAACTAAGGCGTGGCAGATGAGGGCTTTCAAACTAGTGAATGGTTTATAAAATAGTGGGGGTTTTGGTTTTTATATTAACTAACTTAGGCAAGTAAATAAATAAAAGCGAAATAAAAGTAAAACGTAAAGCAGATAAATAAAGATAGTGTTTGCTGAGACTTCGTTAATTAAGTTATGGGATGATATTTGGAGAAACTGTTTTGAAAGATATTAGTTAATTATTACCCTTGAATACTTGTATGTAAACACTAGATTCCCTACTAATTAAAATCCCATTAGCATGTCACACCGGGAGCTAGGTTATGGTAACATTACAGAGTATTTAGAATAATAAGCAAAATCTTAATATGGTTTAATAATACTTTCATATAAACGGGAACGAAATCTTAAGGTACTAGACATAACTGAATTATATAACGATTCCTCGTCATCCTAACAGATTTGTATATGTAAACAGTTCATTTATGACTTTAAACCAGCCCTTGCTTATGACTACCCAATAAATCCCCTAGATATTCACAGCGTTCCTCACTTTAAGTGGTTCCGCCGCTTCAAACCTTGGCCATGTCTTGTCCTATGATAATCCCCCATGTAGCCTTGCGGTTCCATAGTTTCATACCTTTGACAAATTATATTGACACAGATAATTGACTACCTTTTAATTGGACGTCGTAAAAAGGTGTTGTAATCACGTTTATTGGTGGAAAGGCGATAGGTTAATTTGAAGTTTAAAAGTCTATTTAGAAAGGTTAATTAAACTAGGTTTCTCATTTTATATATATTAGTCCGTAATATAACTACATTCGGTCGTTACGCAGCTTCCACGTATTTGTACTACACCTAAAGTGTTTCCAACGCTATACTGAGTAACAGTCGAATAGGGGCCATCATATTACTTCATAATATTATATCGTTTCGTAATATGACTGCCTTCGGTCGTTCCTCAACTTCCATACATTTGTACTCCACCTTGAAGTGTTTCCAGTACTATATCGAGTAACAGTTGAATAGGGGCCATCATATTACTTCACGATAATTAAGAACGTTTATATATTATTACTATGATAATCCCAAGGCAACAATCAAACAAGAACATGTAATAAGACGATCAAAGCAATATTACTGATCTTTAATATTTAATTATAAATCATCACATAATTAACTAACTACATCGCAAACAAACACAATAGTAATCTACTCGCTAATCATGGCATAAACGATCTCTAGCATAATTAAAGTAAACATAATTAATTAAGATAGATAAGGATAGAAATAACCGAGATTAATATGCGAGAAGGAATAGACTTGAATTAATAAGAGTTGCTCCAAGCGTACACCAAAGATTACAAATTCGTTCCTCACCAAAGACTACAAACACGTTCCTTGCTTCTATTCTAACTAGCCTAATACTATTTTAAAGTAAGAAAATAAAGAAAGAAAGAAAAGCTAGATGCTAGAGAGAAAGTGTATATTTCAAAGTGTAGAAAGAATGGTGTGTGTTACAAATGAACCTAAGCATCCTATTTATAGGTGAGCTTTGGCTCATTTTAGCATAAGTTGGCCTTGAGGTGCATGTTAGAAAGACTAGCCAAAAGTGGTGTGTACAACACGAAAAGTAGGCGCACCGGGTACTGTACAACGCGAAAAGTAGGCGCACCGGGTACCAAAACTTGCCAAAAACGGAAACCGGGACGGGGGTAGGGTGGCCGGCGGCGCCAGCCAGGTGGCCGGCGGCGGCTGGCTTGTGGCCGGCGGCGGTGGGCCCCATCCCGCCCCGTTGCGCGATCTTTTGCTTCGTTTCTCGATTCGTGCGTGTTTTCTTCGTTATACGTCCGTTTGAGTTGATTCTTTTTTTGTTGGATTCGTAATTCAAAAACGAAGATTTTGACATAGGATATGCCTTAAAATGAGGTCCTTAGATCCAGATATTGCGTACGGATCATTTGGATCTTCCGGCGGGTGCGAAATCTTCATTTTTCACCCGTTTTGGTTGATTCTTCTTCTGTTGGATTCGAATTTTAAAAACAAACATCTTGGAAATATTGGATGTCGATGGAGGGCACTTTAGTCTTGAAATCTCGTTTTTAAGCCCTGAATCTTCAAACGTATGTGGAATCTTCGTTTCTCGGCCGTTTTGCTCGATTTTTATCGTGCAACCTCGTTTTGACCATCTTGGCATAATGTTACTGATTTGTGCTGTTTTTGAGTTAATATGCCAAGAATCGTTCCAGAATGAGAGAGATATCGGTGGTAAAAACGTGACTTTTTACGCGATATCAGTAACACAACAATGTGATAACACATTTAACAACTAATAATCATCATAATTAACTAATCATAATCATTAACCCATCGCCCCTTCGGGTTAACTAAGTTAAACTTTTAGCCAAACTAATCATTATAACCATACTTTAACAATTCTCTTAACTACTAATCACTAACTCATGAAACCATAACCACTTTTCAATCACAATTGAATTGAATTGTAACTTACTTGCAACAATTCAACTTAATCTCATTCCATGGTTATAAACAAAGCTTACTATCATGTTTCTTACTAAACCAAAACCATTTCCATAATCTAATTACTTGTATTACCATACTAATCATCACAAGAAACATCATAACAACTTCTTTAACTAACAATTAAGATGGGTTACTAATATTTTTACAAAATCTTAACATAACCCATAAATTTCATCATAAACCCTACTAATCATTCTTCACTTCTAACTTGTAATCAAGTTAATACTCATCACTAATGGGTTAACTAACAACAATTCAATCATATATAAACCCTAATTCGGATTATAATCACTAGTTACTAAAAACTCATCAAAAACCCATTTTATAGGTAAACTAAAGCAAGAACACTACTCACCTTTAATTATACATGATCCAAAGAGAGTGAATTGGATGTTTCTAACTTCAATTTAGTGTTTACAATTTGATTTGGTTCATCTCCTTGCTTCCTGCGATTTTTTCTCCATCATTCTCAAACTTTCTGGGTATTATTTGGATGAGAATGAATAAGTCGATGTGTGTATGTGTATTGATGTCGCTTGTGAAAGCGCGTCTTGTTTTACAATTTATAAATAGAAATACCTAATAAATACTTTCAAGCAACCAGGCAAGAATACCTGATCAATTGTAAATATAGAATTGGTAAGTCAAGTTCGAACACAGGGAAAAGGTGGAATATTTAATAATAGAAAATTAACAATTAACTAGAAAACAGTAAATAAGGGGTGCGTTTTAGTTCCGTGCGAACATTTTAGAAAACAATTGATTAAAATAAACAAACTTTAATAAAACTTAATTTAAAATTACCAATAAATATAATAATAAATCCTAATTGGAAGGAACAAGTAATTGTATAGTAATGTCACTTAGATTCATATTTCCCGATTGATTACGTATTGATTATCTAATTGTGATTCTTTTAGATCAACTTAATACCAAATTCTTCAATGAATACTAAGTCGAATATGAACTAGCCAACGTTTCGGGTCCAACTAATTCCTATAATCTAGGGTCCAACATGAAACACTGGTTCCAATGTCACAAGATGATCAGTCAATTGTGTGTCTTTCCCTAAATTATGCATTAAACATTCACAATGCCTTATAATTAACTCTATCGGTATGACTCAACAATACCCAATAATTAACTTATTGTCTTGCTCATTTTAAAGTAAATTATTATTGTATACTCGACCTATCAGACTGAACGTATTTAGTGATAAATCAAAACCCTAAGTTATGACCATCAATAGTTAATAACATTAAAGGAACTCAATCTCAACAACATTATTAACCACGTGAAGTAACAATAATAACTAGTTACCAATAAACAAGTGTCCACGAGTAATATAACCGTTTTCAATCAAATAACTTATTCAATACGCAATAACAATCGTTCCATAATCATAATCTAAGTTAAATAACTACACAATCACTTTGGATATTCAATTCATCATCAAAACAGAAATATTCAGATTCATTATATCAAATTCTTCAATGAAAATAAAGAAACGAAATATACCGAATCGATTAACGATGAACTACGAAAGATTAGAGCGAATTATCCTCGTTCCTTAGCTTCCGTACCTCCAAACTAACCCTAAAATACGAAATTAAAACCCTAAAATTCGACTGAAACCGAAAGAAAACGGAAAACCCTTCAAAACTGTCGAAATAAGGTTTTTACGCGTTTTTATACTTCTGTGATTTTTGATCCATACGGCTTATGGATTTCCATACGGCGTATGGATTGATTTCAAGCCCAGCCCAGACTCGCGTAACCTGGGCCTCCACTGCTGCAATCCATACGGCGTATGGATTCCATACGGCGTATGGATGCTTTTTCCAGCCGATTTCTTGATTTTTCTTGTTTCATTCTTTTCTTCGACTTCGGCTCTCATTATTCTTCAAATATGCATCATTTAGCTCGATTATTGACTGTTTTCCGTTCCTTTTCCATAAACGCTCCATTTCCACATCTAATTGCAAATATGAACGAAATCAATATCTATTCTAAACAAAATGCAATAAAAACAATCAAGATTAGGGGTAAAATACTACTAAAATATAGTACTTTTGAGTGTTTATCATGTATAATATAAGCTTTATTTAAATTTCACTCCCCGTAATTATTATTGTCTGGAACTTTAAAATCTATACACAGTTATTATTATTATATACCACTTATAATAATACTAACTTAAAATAATTAACTTTACCTTTACCAAAATAATGCTTTGGATTTTGGGGTGTTACACCGAAAGCTTCGCAGGGACTACTTTACGACGACGGACGACAGCCCGTAGGGGGTTTACTGTACAAATAATTAGGACACCCAATAGAGTGAGTAGAAAACCTTGTAGAGGCGAGCAGGAGAATCTAGATCGGTATGTCTTGTCTTAGACTAGCCCTACTCAATCTTGGCTATCTTGAGCTTATTCATAAGCTTTTCATTTTCTGCTTACTACTAGGGCTTCCAAATTCATACGCCGGGTCTCATAGCCCCTGTGACCTTTACTTCACAGCCTGATTAATGCACTTTAAAAGCGCACTTCTATAAAAAAAACTTCCAGAGAAGCGAACGAGGTCTTCGCTAACCACTTACGTATAAAAAATAAATTTAATTCATTAATGAAAATATCATCCAAATTGATGTGTGATGTTTCAATTTTTAATTAATTGAGTAGGAATAAATCTACTTGAAAAGGTTAATATAGACTTAAAAAATTTATCACTACTTGGTTTTAAAATCTTTTAATTTTTTAATCCCTACTTATATATAAATTCATTTACATAAAGTAATATTACCAGTAAACCAACTAAGTGCATGTTATACATATTAACTTACACACTCCATTATTAAAAATATGATACTAAATACAAAATTTTATATTAAAGTTAAAACGGCTCGTGTGTATACATGGGTTTAAAAATTATAATTATATTATGATATTGGTTCTTGTGACGAATGAGTTTAGAGAGAGAAGGGAGAGAAGCAAATGGGAAGGTGACAAGTGTCCTCTTTTATTTCTCCACCCCTTTCATTTCTCAACATTCTTCATTTCTTTACCCTTATCATTTCTCCACTTTTTTTCTTAAATTTTTTTCACTGTTTTATTTTTTATTATTATTTTTTTATATTAATTTTTTTTCTTATTATTAAATTTTTCTTTTTTATTTTATTATTATTATTATTTTTTGCATTTTTTAAAGTTCATGTTATCAATTTTTTTTTTTTTTTTGCGTTTTCAACCTTTTTTTTGTTGTTGTTTTACCTCACGTTATTATATGTAAATACTATTTTATATATAGTATTACAAAAAAAGCATTTATGTGATGTACCATATTCATACCTTGAATAAAATAAACTTTGATATAACAAAATTATAACTTCAATGCATCGTAAAATTAAAATTATGATGCACCATATTTTATAACTATGATGCACCAAGATTTATACACAAATAATGTTAATCGTATATCTAAAAGTTGAAGCGTCATATTTATAACTATGATGCACCATATTTTATAACTATGATGCACCATGATTTATAACTATGATGCACTACTTTTTAATTCAATAACGATGTTTTATAGTATATTTTGAAAGTCGATGCATGATATTTTAAACACTCGATGCATCATGTTTTATAACTATGATGAACCATGTTTTTATAACTATGATGCACCACTTTTTAATTCAATAACTATGTTTTATAGTATATTTTGAAAGTCGATGCATGATATTTAAACACTCGATGCATCATATTCAGAGAAAATTAGTGCATCATAGTTTATTATGTTAGTGAACACAATAATAATTTACCTTTATTGCATCTTGTTTTTTATATTCATCTGCATCATAATATATAATATGTAATATCTGGTGCATCACAAATGTGAAAATGATATAAAAAAGAAAAACTTAAACAGTAAAAATAGTTTTAAAAAAATGTTAAAAACTATTTTTTAATTTTTTTTATATAACACCCCACGATTTAAGACATTTTTTTTTTTTTTTTTTTTTTTTGTTTTGTTTTGGAAGCGTAAATCCCATTCATACCAAGATAGATATAACATTATATATACGACATTCAGTCATACCAAAACATTACATATGTTCTAAAATTTAGATATAGTTACAAACGATAATTATCGACTGGGTGTTATTTAATAAAACAAAGTAATAGCAAAACGATCAGAGTTCGACTTGGCAAACATTTCTTCAAACCATCAACACGTCCCAAACAACCCAAAAGTTAACCTGCAAAAGTATTGTGGGGAATTAGCACGAAGCTAAGTGAGTAAACCAAGTCTAACAATCTAACTTAGTATAACAATCAATTCACAACAATCATCTAAATAAACAATCAAACAGAGGATCGGTGGTTCTTGAGATACCCTCAGTCCGCGGTGGCACTCCAAGAACACTTAATAATCGACTGCAGGCCAATACAGAGATTTTTACCGATAGTTTATTGCTATCTTTAATCAATATGGATTAATTCACAACAAATGTTCATCCGACCCATAATGATTAACCTATAGCAATTAAACCCAAAATTGACCTCTATCATTCCAACCTATCATGGAATTATTCACTAGCAAACAATCAATCTATCAAACCACAACTTTAATCAACAATCCTATCATTATCGAAATGATAAATCAGTCAATACAAGCAACTTAAAAATTGATGCAACTAACTGTTAACACCAAGATTAAATTGTGAGAACCAGACCACTCACCTGTCAGTTTCAGTCTCTAACTCAAAAGTCTTATTTTATTGAGTCTTCGGTGTCTCTGTAAACACAATAAAAACACAAGTTAATAACTTGCCTCAAAATTCAAATTATATCTATTTTTAAATACTTACATCAATAATCAAGAAATATCAATGGATAAATGATATAAGTATTGAATTCTAACAATTTCACAAAACATCAAATTCGTCAAAATAACAAAGACAAACGCGATCCAGCTAAAGGTAGTGGGATCGCGTTCCCAAGAAGAAAACTTTCGGTTACCAAATAACACTGAGCAACGCGATCCGGGTCAGGGGTTCGGGATCGCGTTTCCCTTCACAAAATTTTCTGTTACCAAAAACCACAGAGGAACGCGATCCGGGTTAAGGGTCAGGATCGCGTTTACATGACCAAAACACGAAGGATCCAGTTTAGAACTAATGAACGCGATCCAGGTCAAGTTGTGGGATCGCGTTTCAAAGCGTTTCAGCTCCAAACAGACCTGCAACTTACAACTACGAACTACAAATTCAAAATCGATCAAGTTCAGTTATGTACTCAAACTTTTACCCATATTTGACCACAATATCATCTATGAACATAATGTAACAATAAACAATAACATCTAACATAAAAATCCATACATGCATCATCATTTTACCCAAATTTCAACCAAACCCACATTCATTCAAATATAGTATGAAACACAAGAAATTTAACCTAATAAATCAAGAATTCAGTTTATAATCACTACACAAAACATATTCAAGTATAACTTACTCCATTCCATCATTAATTTGACCTAATTCAACATTTCAAGCTTATGTATGAAAATGAGCATTATACACTTACAATTCTTTGATGATGATGAAGAAGATGAAGAACACTATGGATTCAAGATCATAGTCTTGAATTGAAGAAATCAGATGTATTGTTTGATATCAAAAATTTCTTTGAAAGGAGAAGAATGACAATATGGAAGAAATGGGGAGTTAATACCCTGAAGCCACAGGTGTCGACCTGTGGTTATGACTCAGCAATCTTTGGGTATAAATTATACCCGTGTTAAATCTATTGTCTGGAACCTTGATTTCAAATGCGAGAAAATTATTTTATTTTACCGTTACCTAAAATTATCTAAAACAAATAATATTTCACTAGTCACAATATTTCCTGAGGCTCACTTACATATTAAATTTACAATCAAACTCAGGTAATTATTTAAATGGCATAAATAATTTAGAGAAAATACCTTTTTCTCCTAGGCCCGATTTGGGGATGTTACAAATCACCCCTCCTTAGAAAGATTTCGTCCCGAAATCTAACTAGACACAAATAAATTAGGATATCTACTCCGCATACTCTCCTCCGTTTCCCAAGTGAGATCCGCACCCAAACTATGTTTCCACTTAACCAAAACCATAGGAATTTCTTTTCTACGTAATTTGGTCACTTTCCTATCTAAAAGCTCGACAGGTTCTTCTACCAATTTCTTACTTGAGTCAACCCGAAGATCTTGCAAAGGAAGGATTTGAGATTGATCCTCCACATTGCACTTTCTTAAATAACAAACATTAAATGTATCGTGAATACCAGCTAATTCAGGCGGAAGATCTAAAGAAACTGATTGTTCATTAATCACCTGACGGATTCTAAATGGGCCAATATACCGAGGAGCTAACTTCCCACGTTTACCAAATCTAATAACACCCTTCCATGGAGAAACCTTTAAATATACAAGTTCCCCTTCAACAAAAACAACAGGTCGTCTACGTGGGTCAGCATACTGTTTCTGTCTATCACGTGCTGCTTTCAGTTTCTCACGAGCAATCTTTACCTTGTCAGCTGTAAGTTGAACTATATCGGGACCCGCAAACTGCTTTTCTCCCGCTTCTAACCAACATGTAGGTGTTCGACAACGTCGCCCATACAACATCTCATACGGCGGCATACCAATGCTAGAATGATAAGAATTGTTGTAAGCAAACTCTATCAATGGTAAGTGTGAATCCCAAGAACCGCCATACTCAAGTACACAAGCTCTCAACATATCCTCGAGTGTCTTAATAGTACGCTCCGACTGCCCGTCTGTCTGAGGATGATAAGCTGTACTAAGATTTACCCTAGTACCTAATTCACGTTGCAAACTCTGCCAAAAACCAGAAACAAACCTGGAATCTCTATCGGAAACAATGGATAAAGGAATACCATGTCTAACAACAATCTCATGAATGTACAATTGAGCAAGTCGAGTCAACGATGCTGTCTCACTGGTGGCTAGAAAATGTGCACTCTTGGTTAATCTATCAACTATTACCCAAATCATGTCATTACCTTTCTGAGTGCGGGGAAATTTGGTAACGAAATCCATAGTAATGTGCTCCCATTTCCATTCCGGAATATCTAACTGTTTCAATGAACCATAGGGCTTCTGATGTTCTGCTTTAACCTGGGAACATACATGACAAGTCTCCACCATTCGAGCAACATCAGTTTTCATAGTTGGCCACCAATACAATGGTTTCAAATCATTGTACATTTTCGTACTCCCTGGATGAACAGATAACCTTGATTTGTGTGCTTCCGACAATATCAAATCCCGAAGTCCCCCAATCAATGGAACCCAAACCCGAGACTGGAAAGTTTTCAATCCTCGAGAATCCTCAATCAATAAATCTTTCCGTTTCAACAAAATCTCAGATTTTAAATTTTGATCCATCAATGCTTCTAACTGGGTAGCTTTCAACTGAGAAATCAAATCAGAAGATATTTCTAAACGCATAAAATAAATTCGATCGGAAGGTACATTTCGGCTTAGAGCATCGGCAACCACATTAGCTTTACCCGGGTGATATCGGATTTCACAGTCATAATCCTTAATCAATTCCAACCATCGGCGCTGTCTCATATTAAGTTCTTTCTGAGAAAACATGTACTGGAGGCTTTTATGATCCGTGCATACGACACATTTAGTTCCGTACAAATAGTGTCTCCAGATTTTCAACGCAAATACCACAGCTGCAAGCTCTAAATCGTGTGTGGGGTAATTTCTTTCGTGAGTTTTAAGCTGGCGAGAAGCGTAAGCAATAACACGATCATGTTGCATTAAGACAGCACCCAAACCAGCATGAGAAGCATCACAATAAACTACAAAACCCTCGGAACCATCAGGTAATGCTAACACTGGCGCCTGACATAACAATCGTTTAAGAGTCTGAAAAGATGTTTCTTGTTGATCACCCCACTGAAATTTAATATCCTTTCTAGTTAGCTTGGTTAACGGGCCAGCAATCTTGGAGAAATCCTTGATAAATTTTCGATAATAACCCGCTAAACCAAGGAAACTTTTGATCTCAGAAGGTGATTTAGGAGCATTCCAATTCATAACAGCGTCCACCTTGGAAGGATCTACTTTGACACCATCCTTACAAATAATATGCCCGAGAAACTGTACCTCTCGGAGCCAAAATTCACATTTGGAAAATTTAGCAAAAAGATGCTCTCTTTTCAAAATCTCAAGAACCAATCTTAAATGATGTTCATGTTCAGCCTCAGACTTAGAATAAATCAAGATATCGTCAATAAATACAATCACAAACTTGTCTAGAAAAGGTCGACATACACGATTCATTAAGTCCATAAAAATAGCAGGAGCATTAGTCAATCCAAAAGGCATAACTAAGAACTCGTAATGACCATAACGGGTACGAAAAGCAGTCTTAGGAACATCTTCCTCACGAACTCGTACCTGATGATAACCGGATCTCAAATCGATCTTAGAAAAATAGGATGATCCCTGTAACTGATCAAATAACTCGTCAATTCTGGGCAATGGATATTTGTTTTTCACTGTTCTTTTATTGAGCTCTCTATAGTCAATACACATTCGAAGAGTACCATCCTTTTTCTTAACAAACAATACCGGAGCACCCCACGGGGAAGAACTCGGTCGAATAAACCCTTTATCTAACAGTTCCTGAATTTGACCCATCATTTCACGGATTTCAGAAGGAGCTAATCTATAAGGAGACTTAGCTACAGGAGTCGAACCAGGAATCAAATCAATCTGAAATTCTACATCCCTTACAGGGGGTAAACCAGGCAATTCATCCGGAAAAACTTCTGGATATTCAGAAACCACCGGAAAATTTGTCAAAGATTTCTTTTTTAACTTGCTATCTATCACATATGCCAAATAAGAATCACATCCCTTAGATAGAGATTTCCTAGCTTTCAACAAGGAAATCAATGGTAGACTACCCTTTACTCGTTCTCCTCGAGCCATGACATATGACCCATCAGAAATCGGAATTCTTATAATCTTTTTATGACAGTCAATGTTGGCCTTATTCAAACTTAACCAATCCATACCAATAACTACATCGAAACTAGGAATTGGCATTAACAAAAAGGAGACTAAGAAATTATGACCCTCAATAAGTATACTAGCTCCAGCTACCGATGTGGTAACAGGAACTAATTTACCATCAGCAATTTCAACTTCTAAAGGTTTAACAATCAAAGAGGGGATCAATTTCAGTCTATCACAAAAGTTCACAGATATAAACGAACAATTGGCACCAGAATCAAACAATACACGAGCTGGTATAGAATTTATGAGAAATGTACCAGTGATGACATCTTCAGTGGCGACAGCATCATCAACTGTCATTCGGAAAGCTCGGCTAGCAGCTACTGGTGGATTTTTCCTCTTTTGACCAGATGATGGCGAACCTTTACCCGTACCCATACTCTGTCTCTTCGCCTCAAGACAATCCCCTGCACGATGCCCTTCTTTATGGCAATTCCAACACACGCTATTTGGGTAGGTACAATCCTTTGCAGCGTGACCAAAAATTCCACACTTAACACATCTAGATGTCTGGGGAGTACAAGGACCATTATGTCTAGCTCGACATCTATTACAATAGTTACTATCCATTGGAATACCAGAATTCGATCTCCTGTTTTGTTGACTACCTTGTCCTTTCTGTTTACTCGAAGAATCTCCTTTGTTTTTCTGTGAATACCTTTCTTTATTCAACACTCTTTTAGCCATAATATCCCCATCAACCGAACGAGCTAAATCATAAGCTTGAGGAAGTGAACCTGCTAGTCTCACTGTGGTACGGTAATCAGGAGGTAATGTTTTCACAAAGTGATCAATTTTGGTCCGGTCGGTTGGAACCCACTGTTGCACAAACCGCAATTTATCTGAAAACTGCTTAATTAATTCATCAATCGTCATTTGATCAGTCTTTTGTAAGTCAAGAAACTCTTGCCTAATCCTGGAAAGATTATACTCCGAGCAAAATTGTTTGCAAATCTCAGCATGAAAATCTGACCATCTTATATCACTCAACTGTTGTGGAGATAATGGTGCAGTAATTGAATCCCACCATGACATGGCTTGACCCTTTAACAATTGAACCGCATAAGGTACCTTATCCTCCTCCTCACAATGACATACATTTAGTTTTCTCTCTACATCTCGAAGCCAGTCAAGAGTGACCGTAGGATCGGTACTTCCAGAATAAGTTGAAGGATTGCAAGACATAAAGGTTTTAAGAGAACAACCTTTCTTCAACTGTTGGAAAGGTGGAATAGGTACTTGATAACTAGAATAACCAGTCGAAGGAAAAGGACCCGAAGTCTGATAAGCATAACCCTGTTGTTGCTGTTGCGAAGCAAAAGGTAAAGATACTGGAATCCGTGTAGAAGACACAATGGGTGGAACATTAGTCACAATATGCGGACGAGTAGAAACTGGATGTTGAAAAGATCCAGCCTGTTCTCTCTGAAGTTCCAACACTCTATTCTCCAATCTCATAATATACTCTTGATCAGTCTCGGTTTCTCCACCGGCTAAATTAGAAGTACCATTATGACCTTGATTCTCTGGTGGTGCATCTGTCCGCGAAGTATCATTGAGAGTATGGGAAGGTGGCTCATTATCCGCCATACCTGTCATTACATCACATCTCAACATTTGTTAATTGTTAGTACTAGCAACTAACCAAATCAACTATCATAACTAATCCCCACCACAAGAAATGTTTGACCAACATGACTAAGTTTAGGATTGAACACTTTAAATATTCAATTCGCCTAAACTTATGCTCTGATACCAACTTATAACACCCCACGATTTAAGACATTTTTTTTTTTTTTTTTTTTTTGTTTTTTTTTTTTTTTGTTTTGGAAGCGTAAATCCCATTCATACCAAGATAGATATAACATTATATATACGACATTCAGTCATACCAAAACATTACATATGTTCTAAAATTTAGATATAGTTACAAACGATAATTATCGACTGGGTGTTATTTAATAAAACAAAGTAATAGCAAAACGATCAGAGTTCGACTTGGCAAACATTTCTTCAAACCATCAACACGTCCCAAACAACCCAAAAGTTAACCTGCAAAAGTATTGTGGGGAATTAGCACGAAGCTAAGTGAGTAAACCAAGTCTAACAATCTAACTTAGTATAACAATCAATTCACAACAATCATCTAAATAAACAATCAAACAGAGGATCGGTGGTTCTTGAGATACCCTCAGTCCGCGGTGGCACTCCAAGAACACTTAATAATCGACTGCAGGCCAATACAGAGATTTTTACCGATAGTTTATTGCTATCTTTAATCAATATGGATTAATTCACAACAAATGTTCATCCGACCCATAATGATTAACCTATAGCAATTAAACCCAAAATTGACCTCTATCATTCCAACCTATCATGGAATTATTCACTAGCAAACAATCAATCTATCAAACCACAACTTTAATCAACAATCCTATCATTATCGAAATGATAAATCAGTCAATACAAGCAACTTAAAAATTGATGCAACTAACTGTTAACACCAAGATTAAATTGTGAGAACCAGACCACTCACCTGTCAGTTTCAGTCTCTAACTCAAAAGTCTTATTTTATTGAGTCTTCGGTGTCTCTGTAAACACAATAAAAACACAAGTTAATAACTTGCCTCAAAATTCAAATTATATCTATTTTTAAATACTTACATCAATAATCAAGAAATATCAATGGATAAATGATATAAGTATTGAATTCTAACAATTTCACAAAACATCAAATTCGTCAAAATAACAAAGACAAACGCGATCCAGCTAAAGGTAGTGGGATCGCGTTCCCAAGAAGAAAACTTTCGGTTACCAAATAACACTGAGCAACGCGATCCGGGTCAGGGGTTCGGGATCGCGTTTCCCTTCACAAAATTTTCTGTTACCAAAAACCACAGAGGAACGCGATCCGGGTTAAGGGTCAGGATCGCGTTTACATGACCAAAACACGAAGGATCCAGTTTAGAACTAATGAACGCGATCCAGGTCAAGTTGTGGGATCGCGTTTCAAAGCGTTTCAGCTCCAAACAGACCTGCAACTTACAACTACGAACTACAAATTCAAAATCGATCAAGTTCAGTTATGTACTCAAACTTTTACCCATATTTGACCACAATATCATCTATGAACATAATGTAACAATAAACAATAACATCTAACATAAAAATCCATACATGCATCATCATTTTACCCAAATTTCAACCAAACCCACATTCATTCAAATATAGTATGAAACACAAGAAATTTAACCTAATAAATCAAGAATTCAGTTTATAATCACTACACAAAACATATTCAAGTATAACTTACTCCATTCCATCATTAATTTGACCTAATTCAACATTTCAAGCTTATGTATGAAAATGAGCATTATACACTTACAATTCTTTGATGATGATGAAGAAGATGAAGAACACTATGGATTCAAGATCATAGTCTTGAATTGAAGAAATCAGATGTATTGTTTGATATCAAAAATTTCTTTGAAAGGAGAAGAATGACAATATGGAAGAAATGGGGAGTTAATACCCTGAAGCCACAGGTGTCGACCTGTGGTTATGACTCAGCAATCTTTGGGTATAAATTATACCCGTGTTAAATCTATTGTCTGGAACCTTGATTTCAAATGTGAGAAAATTATTTTATTTTACCGTTACCTAAAATTATCTAAAACAAATAATATTTCACTAGTCACAATATTTCCTGAGGCTCACTTACATATTAAATTTACAATCAAACTCAGGTAATTATTTAAATGGCATAAATAATTTAGAGAAAATACCTTTTTCTCCTAGGCCCGATTTGGGGATGTTACATTTTAATTGTTAAAAAATGATAATTTTTTTCTAAAAAAATGTTAACAAATTTTATTTAATTATTTATTTTTAATAAAAGTGTTATAGAAGTTCTTACAAGTTAAAAAAAATTTAGTTTTTTTTTATAAAAATAAATTTCTTAACAAAAGTTTTTTAAAAAAAGGAAAAAAAAAAAAAAAAAAAAGAAAGGAAGAAAGAAAGAGGAGAGAAAAGGATAAAAAATGTGGAGAAATGAGAAAGGAAAGGAAATGGATAAAAAGGTAAAGAAACAAGGAGTTTACTTGTCACCTCCTCATTAGCTTCTCTCACTTCCTTCGCCTTTGCCCCTTCTCCCAAGAACCTCACCCTTACATATAATATCTTCCTACTAATGTAAATATGAGCATTTTTACTGTAGCAGTGTAAGAGGACAACAAATGGAGACCTTTAATTGGTCACTCCTTCAAGATTTCGATCAAATTTGTCGTTAACGGGGGACCATAAAAACCAATAGTTTATATACATATTTAATAACAAGAATAATGCAATACATACACGAGCGACAATCATGAGCATTCGTTTTTTTGCTATACATGCTAGCTAGAACGTGTGTGGAGTTCGATCCACGACAAAGTTTATAAGTTTAACTTTTTTTTCCTTTTACTTTTTATACACTATCTTCGTTTCAAAATAAGTGCCCAGCTTTTCATTTGAGTTTCTACCAAAAAAAGTGTACACTCTAAAAATAGCATAATAAATTTACCATTTAACCCTCAATATACTTTTATCAAAACTGATACGTGAGATCTGTGAAAAAAGCAATGGTAAAAGTGTCATCCTCACTACTAGACAATGCAATTTTTTACGCTCCGTGAAAACTAAAAGTAAACACTTATTATGGAACTGTTGGAGTATTAATTTTTTCGCTTTCAACTATTTATTTCGAATTGGTATAATTTAGAGCATCCACATTGATATGTTTATACAAAGCTTTTTTATGATTTTTGTGTAAGAGCTTTTTTACAAAAGCTTTAGAAAAAGCTTTTCCTCCATTGATAAAAAGTCTTTCCTCAATATAAAACAATTAAAAAGTACACAAAATATATAGATAGAGATAGTAAAGCTTTAGAATTTCAAAGCTTTTCACTCTCTCACCTTGCTAATTTTGTTCATTTTAATTGTTTTTTATTGATATAAAGCTTTTTGTCAATGGGTGAAAAGCTTTTCCTAAAGCTTTTATAAAAAAGCTCTTACACAAAATTCATAAAAAAGCTTTGTATAAATCTATCATTGTGGATGCTCTTAGAGTGTTCATATATTTTGTACTTTAACTCAGCAATATTTATATTTTACTTTTTAACATATCAACACCTACGTTTAAATAGGTGAACCTTTTCCACTATAGCTGTATAGGCGCCACGTATAGAAAAACCTATTGGTATCAAATCAACAAATTGATTATTAAATTAAGTATTAATGAAACATATAACCAAAGTGGCGGCTGACCGAGTGGTTTTGGTGTTAATCCTTTTGTCTTGATTACGCAGGTTAACCCTAATATCTTTTGGGAAAATCACAAATTTGATTCTTTGACCATATCAATTTAACAAAACAATCCTTTGACCAACAGTTTTAACAAAATAATCCTTACTTTCGCGCCATACCAGGAGAGCACGGCGCGCCAAATTAAAATAAGGTAATTAAATGAATTAAATAAGCCATAAAGCATGTCAGGGTGGGCCACAGGTGACAGTAGAAAGGAAAAAACAAGAAACGGCGCGACACGTGCAATTCAAAAATAAAGAAGGGCGCTAGAGGGGAGAGAGAAAGGAAAAAGAATTAAATATATTATATTTTTCATATTTAATTAACGTAGTATTTTGTTTTTCTTTGATAACTTTTTATATACAATGTATAAAATAATTCCGAATATATATTCATGATCAGTGCAATTTTATCTACATTTCGACTTAAATTTTATCGTCATATGTTATGTATTTAGCGAAAGCATTTTTTAGTCAAAATAATTCCGAATATGTATTTTTTTAGTCAAAATTCCGAATATGTATTTTTTTAGTCAAAATTGACTAAAAAAATGCTTTTGCTAAATACATAACATATGACGATAAAATTTTAGTCAATTTTTTTAGTCAATTTTGACTAAAAAAATACATATTTGGAATTATTTTATACATTTTGACCTAAATTTTATCATCATATGTTATGTATTTTGACGATAAAATTTTTTCATTTCAAAATAACATAACATACGACGATAAAATATGACGATAAAATGTATAAAATAATTCCGAATATGTATTTTTTTAGTCAATTTATCATGAATAAATACATAAAAAATTTATTCATGATTGACTATCAAAAGATGATTGACATATTATGTATTTTTCGTCAAAATACATGGCATATGATGATAAAATTTAGGTCGAAATGTAGATAAAATTGCACTGATCATGAATATATATTCGAAATTATTTTATACATTGTATATAAAAAGTTATCAAAGAAAAACAAAATACTACGTTAATTAAATATGAAAAATATAATATATTAAATTCTTTTTCCTTTCTCTCTCCCCTTTAGCGCCCTTCTTTGTTTTTGAATTGCACATGTCGCGTCGTTTCTTGTTTTTTCCTTTCTACTGTCACGTGTGGCCCACCCTGACATGCTTTATGGCTTATTTAATTCATTTAATTACCTTATTTTAATTTGGCGCGCCGTGCTCTCCTGGTATGGCGCGAAAGTAAGGATTATTTTGTTAAAAAAGGTTGGTCAAAAGATTGTTTTGTTAAATTGGTATGGTCAAAGGATCAAATTTGTGATTTTCGCATATCTTTTGGCAGTAACTAATTTTTGTTAAAACAAATTTTAAACTTTACCAAAACACGTCTTTTGAATATTTTGTTTTATTTTGTTTTTTTTTCAGTTCACTAACCATCATGTATACGTAGAATGAGACGTTATCCTTGTTAAATTGAAACACCCCAACATTTTTCGTGTTTATTATAAAGTTTTAAAATGACCTGCTGTAAACTGTGACCAAATCGAGTCGCTATAGCAAACAATCGCGCCGCGATTAAATTATAAATCACGTCGCAACTAAAGACAATCGCGTCGCAATTCAATATTTGAATCGCGTCGCAATCACTCGTCATTGCGCCGCAATTTTAGTTAAGATCGCGCCGCGACCTGAAACCATTGCGTCGCGACCTTGGTCTTAACAGACCCTGTGCAGACTGTAAAACAGCCTGACCAAAACCATACCAAACCAACTTTTCCGCAACATTTTTAATCCATCACCTGTACACAATCAAATTTCCGCATCCAATTACATTATTTTCCAAGAGAATCACTATCCAATTCTCTTATCAATTCACTTGCTCCATTTCATACTTTGGATCAAAACAAAACAACTATTATTACCATATCAATTATCAAACCAAAATATTGACATGGTATTACCCTTTACATACCATTATATTGACAACTTACTACAACAAACTTTGAGTGTCAAAAACAACTTATAACATAGTTTTACAAAAGGATGGGGTAAATAGCATCGAGAGCATGATTTAATGAATACGAGTCATTACCCCAATTAACAACATCCACCGTTAGCTACCCACGGGTTTCTTGCCCAAATCACCTCTTGAACCGCTAACGTCACCTAAAACATTTAAATCAATCAACCGTAAGCAAAACGCTTAGTAAGTAATGAAATACAATCACATGTAATAATGATAATTTAGCTAAGGATCCCTTGCTACCATGCTAGTTGTATACTACTAGCAATCACACGAGCCTATGGCCGCAACCATTACTCGCACAAAACCGTTAGCAAATGGCCTAAGCCATTCCTAACCCATGTTCATGTAAATCAAAACTTACCTTGCGATTGCACAATTAAATCACTAGTAACTCTTCCAACTTCTTTATCACCTAATCACATATCAAATAACACATAATTACACTTTGCACATTAATAGTACACTTATCAATTTTAATCCAAGATCTTTATTTTATCTTAACCTCATATGTACATATTCATCCATATAAATTTCTATATACACTTAACAATGGTTCTCTTATTCAATCATCACAACTTATTTCTCAACAATTTCATACATCATTTTAGAACCATTTTCATAAGTGTATATATATATATTTTGACATCATACCATATTCCTTTCTTTCATCACTAATTATAATCATAATATGCTTATTAACATCTTTAGCTTACTAATTCACCATTTGTAAGTAGCTCAAACACTTTTACTAACTTAGGGTTTCAACCAATTTCCAAAAACCCTAACTTAATTACATATACAAACCTTATAATATGATTCACTAACATATATATATCATCTATATACTAATTAGCAATTCAATTAACAAAATAAATACTTAGGGTTTCATAATTAATAAAACCCCAAATTTGATTTTGCAAGCAATTACACTAACCATACCTTGATATGTGATTAGGGAAGTAAATAGGCTTTGATTATGATGCTAACACTCTCTAGTATATTGGTTATCACTCCCAAATTCTAAAAATCGCCATCTTTAATGCTCTGCTTGAAATTTTCGTATTTTGAAGGTAAATGACGAAGCTGGAAACTACTGGAACTGTTTAACCTGTTTCTGTCGCTGGTCGAATCGCGCCGCGACCATAAGAGATCGCGCCGCGATCTATTTCCAAACAGGCCCAGTGACTTTCTTTTTATTGCATTTCTAGCCCAAAACTTTTTATAAAACTCCTAACACATATTTTAATACTATACATATACATATAATACACATAAACAAATAATACAACAATTATACATATGAATATTTTATAAATTAATATTATTTAAAACTTACGAATTCAGGATGTTACATAAATTGTTGCAAACAATTATTAATTGTAAAATTTACATAAAACATATATCTTAAATAAAAGTTACTTAATATGATCCTCATAATTCGTCATGCAACTATTTCGTTATTTTCGTCACATCTATGTATCCGTTTGCACTCTCAGTCTTTTTAACAAACACTTTCACTTTCTAAATCTATACCTCTTTTTGAATTGTTAAAAAAAAATTATATATGCACTCGTATTACTCAACTCTTTTAAAGCGTTTACATCATCTTTTGGATTTTTTACCAAACACTTTCGCTTTCATCAATCTATATCTCTCTTTGATTTGTCATAAAGTATAACAATAAACAATTATGTGCACATCAATTACTTAGAGGGTGTTTGAATCTGCTTATTTATAAGCACTTATATATATAAAAAATAAGTAGGTGAACCTAAACTTATTTTTAAGTGCTTATTCCTTAGTAAAAAAACAGATAAGTAGTTTTCATAAAAGTGTTTGGATCTGCTATCAAAATAAGCAAATAAGCACATAAGTGCTTATTTCAGCTATTCCAAACACCCCCTTAGCCTTTTTACCTTAGTTCTGTTTGGAACTGACACGTGGAAAAAATCAATTGATGTAAAAGTAACAAGTTGGACTTTTCAAGATAAATATTAACAAAGAAGATAAGGCTTGTGCTAACGGGCCGTCGGGGAGCCGTCGGTGGGGGCGTCGGTTGTGCCGACGCACCGACGCCATTGACACGGGGCGTCGGTACGCCGCGTCGGTTGGGTGGCGTCGGGAATCCGACGGGAGAGAGAGGGAAAAAGTGGGGGCCACGGTGGTTTTGATCCGTTGCAAGATAAAAAAAAAAAAAAAAAATTTTAAAAAACCAATTTACCACTATAAATTCAAACCAAATCCAACTAATTTTTCACAACATTCATACTCCAACTTTCAAATATTCCACAACTTTATACAATTTTACTTTTCAATTTACCACTTTCAACCTATTTTCACAACATTCACACCTTAACTATCAAATATTCCACAACTTCTACAACTTCTACAACTTCAATATTATTTCCATTTCATTTCTTTTACCCATTTTTTCACCATTTTTATACCAATTCATCTACAAAAAAAAAACATTTACTAAACATGTCTGGATCCGATTCCGATCTAGACGATTTAAATGCCGTCATAGTCGCATATAATCCGATCGCTAGCCGTGTACAACAAGATACGTCATCCGATTCGGACGAGGAGATTGAAGTAAGCGTTCCACGTCCGAGACGTTATTTTCTAAGAGATCGTTATGCCGCCGGCCAACGTTTATATCAAGACTACTTTGCCGAGAACCCGACATTCCCGCTTGATTTCTTTCGTCGTCGCTTTCGGATGAGTCGGCCAATGTTTATACATTTATGCCAAGGTATCTTATCGTACTCCCACCATCCGATACCCCCTTACTTTCTTTATTTCCATCAAGGTCGAGACGCAATCGGAAAACCCGGATTTAATGTTTTCCAAAAAGTCACGTCGGCCTTACGGCAAATGGCATACGGTTGTGCCGCCGACTTGTTCGATGAATACTTACATATGTGTAACACCCCCAAATTTAACGGTTTGCGGAAGCATACGTTGGGTGTTACTAATCAATATACAAAGCACAAGATTTATAGTAAACGACCTCTAAATGAGACGTTTAGAAAAGGTTTCATAAATAATAATCGTTTGAAAACCGTGGGTTTTCGTATACAAAAAGTAGTTCCCTAGAGTCCACGCGTATAGCGGGAGATTCTATTACATAATCGTAATTACAAAAGATAATGCCAAAGAATCTCCGTTAAATGCAGTTTGGAAATCATGCGACTCTAGCTAGTAATCCTGGAGTGATCCTACTCCGTATGTGTACCTGAGATACAAAGCTAAAAAGTGTCAACCAAAAAGGTTGGTGAATCTCACAGGTTTAGTAATAAGGAGATGTAACGAACCACAAGTATGTACCCGTATTGCTATCAAGCAAAGTAAGTTAATCAGTATATCAGTACGGTGCCATGAGCTCATAAGTTGAAGCTTAACCGTGTAGTGTGAATATATCACGTACCCCCGTGAGTGCTATCCGCACACTCATATGTAACAAATACTAATATGTCTGTTTCTACGTGTAAATCAGTACGTGGTGGCGCTACCACCCCAGACAGGGATTGTCAGTCCCAAATGGATCCATTTACTAGTAATCGCGCTTAAGTCCATAACTAACAACTTACGATTAGGAGGCTTTCAGTGGATAAAAGTAACTCATGCGTTTGTTTGAAATCAGTAATGTTTTCAGTTCAGTACATTGTGTTCATACGTAAAACAGTTGCTAAGTATCTCACCCCAAAGTATAAAACAGTAAAAGTGGGGCTGTAAGACTCACCTGAGTCTTTGCAAGTACGTTTATGTCAATAAACGAGTAAGTAGTATCAACCGTAGGTTCTCCGAACCCGTAACCTTCTAGTGCCTAAACACGTAAGGTTAAGTAAGTAGATGTCTCGCAAGACCATCTAGGCTAGTTGTTCATACCCCGTTGTGTTAAATGTTGGTTCGTTCACGTTCGTGTCAAAGTATATACGGCCCGTTGGTGGTTTGTTATAATTAAAGTTTTATCGTTAATAACGCAATTTAGAGCGATTGTAATAGAAAGTATGTTCTATGATGTTTGTTAAGTCGTATAGTATAAGTATTGGAAGTTGTGTAAGATCGACACTTAGTAAAATCCGAGTTTTCAAGGTTCTGTCATGTGCGACGTAGGGTGCGACGTAGGGTGCTACGTCGGGTGCGACGTCGGGTGCGACGTAGGCATGTACGTCGCATGATGCGACCTTCGCAAATCAATGCGACGTAGGGGCTGGCGTCGCTAATGCGACGTGGAGGTTTGCGACGTTAAAGTCTACGTCGCCATGTGCGACGTCCGCAATTTAATGCGACGTAAGGAGCTGCGTCGCTAGTGCGACGTGGAGGTTTTTGTGCGACGTAGGCCGCGACGTCGCAGAGGCCCCTGGCCAAATGCGACGTAGCGGTCTGATGGCCGGAATTTTTGTCGAAAACGAGTTTTCCGGTTTCCGTTGGGTCCAAATCTTTTACCCAACCCTTATATGAACATATTAAGCCTATTAAAACCGCAAACTAGTAAAAATGATCAAAAACGAGAGATATCGGGATTTGTCGGAAACTTACAAAATGTCGGATCGAAAATCCGGAAAGATAGGAATGTAGATCGTGTTGAGATGAACGTTTTTCTCCAAAGATGTGGTATGATTCGGCGTCGTTTACTACGTTTATTTGTTGATTTTGATGGTGGTGGTGAGATGGTGGAGTAGAGAGAAAAAGAAAGAAAGAGAAAGAAGAGAGAGGGTGTGATTGGTTGAATGAGAAAGAAAAAGGTGGGAGGTGGAGGTTTATCCTCCACTTTCCAGTCCCCGTTCCCCGTGCGGTGTTCGTTTGCTCCGTCGTTTAAGCGTTAAATAATTATTTTACGCGTTTAATTATATTTATAAAATCACAAATCTTGCTAAATAATTTGCTTAAATTATTTCCTTAAATCTTTAATAGTTTAAATTAAATTTAATTACTTTTGTTATTAAATCGTGTGAGTTATGATTCTTGTGATACGAGACAGTTACTAATTGTTATAAAATAGCGTGTTGGTCATAGTTGCGTTATTTTAGCTTATAAACACTTGTTCACCAACGTCCGTGTTAACCGAATAGAATTTCATTCTATTTAAGTTGCGTACGATTTAATCAAATCGCAAAGTTGTATATATCAACCAACATATAATCCGATACATAAATTAGCCTAACATAGAACTAATTACATGTATTAACAAAGAATTAGGCGCTAATACTAGCCCTAATTTGGCGGTTGTTACATTCTCCCCTTGTTAAAAGAATTTCGTCCCGAAATTAGCTCGATTGTACGGTAGGTGCGTTGTCAGGGAAGAGATGTGGGTATTTCAGTCGCATTTGGTCTTCCCGTTCCCAGGTGAATTCAGGACCACGTCTAGAATTCCACCTGACCTTCACGATGGGAATACGACTCTGTTTAAGTTGTTTGACCTCGCGGTCCATTATTTCCAAAGGTTCCTCGACAAAATGAAGTTTATCATCGATTTGAATTTCGTCGAGCGGTATAATCAGTGTCTCATCAGACAGACATTTCTTCAGATTAGAAATGTGGAATGTGTTGTGAACGCTGCTAAGTTCAGCAGGAAGTTGCAGGCGGTATGCCACTGGACCAATCTTTTCAAGGATTTCGAATGGCCCGATGTATCTAGGATTTAGTTTGCCTCGTTTTCCGAATCGAATGACACCTCTCCACGGTGCCACTTTGAGAAGTACCTTGTCCCCTACTTGGAACTCAAGGTGTTTGCGTCTCACGTCAGCATAGCTTTTCTGACGATCACGCGCGGCTTTTAGTCGGTTTTGTATGCCGACGATCTTTTCAGTTGTTTCATGTATGATTTCTGGACCGGTGAGTTGGGTATCCCCCACCTCAGTCCAACAGATAGGTGATCGGCACTTACGACCGTACAGTGCCTCGAAGGGTGCAGCCTTTATGCTGGTGTGATAACTGTTGTTGTACGAAAACTCGCACAACGGCAAGTGATTTTCCCAGTTTTTACCGAAGTCAACTACGCAGGCTCGTAGCATGTCTTCCAGTGTTTGTATGGTTCGTTCGCTCTGGCCATCGGTTTGAGGATGGTAAGCCGTACTCATATCCAGACGAGTACCAAGAGATTTCTGCAGTGATTGCCAGAAGCGAGAAGTAAACCGAGCGTCTCGGTCGGAGATGATTGAGATGGGCACGCCGTGTCTTGACACGATCTCTTTCAGGTAGATCCGTGTCAAACGTTCCATCTTATCAGTTTCCTTGATGGCTAGGAAATGAGCAGATTTAGTGAGTCGGTCGACGATCACCCAAATGGTATCGCAACCGCTAGAAGTTTTCGGGAGTTTAGTAATGAAATCCATGGTGATCTGCTCCCATTTCCATTGTGGTATTTCAGGTTGTTGTAGCAAGCCGGAAGGTTTCTGGTGTTCAGCTTTAACTTTAGAACAAGTAAGACACTTGCCAACATAGGTTGCAATGTCAGCTTTCATGTTGGGTCACCAGTACATTTCCTTGATGCCGTGATACATTTTGTCGGCACCGGGGTGTATAGAGTATTTAGACTTGTGAGCTTCATTCATCACCAAGTCTCGAAGGTTCCCAAAACTTGGTAACCAGATTCGATTCGAGAAGTATTTGGCCCCGTTAGGTTTGGTTTCAAATTGTTTGTCCGTGCCCCGCAAGGCCTCGTTTATCAAGTTCTCTGGTTTGAGTGCTTCGAGTTGAGCGGTGAGAGCTTGATTGATGAGATCGTTGTGAATGGTCATACCGAGAGCTCGAACTCGAAGTGGTTTCACTCGTTCTTTTCGGCTTAAGGCATCGGCGACAACATTCGCCTTGCCCGGATGATAGCGAATCTCGCAGTCGTAATCAGTAAGCAACTCGACCCATCGGCGTTGCCTCATGTTGAGATCCTTTTGATCGAAGATATGTTGGAGACTTTTATGATCAGTAAAGATTGTACACTTGGTACCGTAGAGATAGTGTCTCCAGATTTTCAGAGCGAAAACAACAGCCCCCAACTCTAGGTCATGAGTTGTGTAATTCTTTTCGTGGACCTTGAGTTGTCGAGAGGCGTAAGCGATGACCTTGTCTCGTTGCATCAGCACGCAACCAAGACCTTGGTGTGAAGCATCACAGTATACCACGAAGTCATCGTTGCCTTCGGGTAAAGATAAGATAGGTGCACTGCAGAGTTTTTGTTTTAGTAGTTGAAAAGCCGACTCCTGTTTGTCAGTCCAATCGAATTTCTTTTCTTTTTGAGTCAGTGCAGTGAGAGGTAGGGCTATTTTCGAAAAATTCTCAATGAATCGCCTGTAGTATCCGGCGAGTCCTAAGAATTGGCGTACCTCGGTCGGTGTTGTAGGTGCTTGCCAACATTTGATAGCCTCGATTTTCGAAGGATCGACATGAATCCCTTGATTGTCAATGACGTGTCCAAGGAATTGAACGGTTTGCATCCAGAACTCACACTTAGAGAATTTGGCGTATAACTCTTCGTGTTTGAGCAGCTCTAGGATGGTTTTCAGGTGTTGCGCGTGTTCTTGTTCAGTGCGTGAGTAAATCAAGATGTCATCGATAAAGACGATAACAAACTTGTCAAGGTAAGGTTTGCACACCCGATTCATAAGGTCCATGAATACAGCCGGTGCGTTGGTTAAGCCGAATGGCATCACTTGGAATTCATAATGCCCGTAGCGAGTTCGGAAAGCGGTTTTTGGAATATCTTCATCACGAACTCGGAGTTGGTGGTAACCAGACCGTAGATCGATCTTTGAGTAAGAACTCGATCCCTGAAGTTGGTCAAACAGGTCATCAATGCGAGGAAGTGGGTAACAGTTCTTGACGGTTAATTTGTTGAGTTCACGGTAGTCGATACACATGCGGAAAGAACCGTCTTTCTTTTTCACAAACAGGACCGGAGCTCCCCAAGGTGAGGAACTTGGTCGAATAAATCCCTTGTCCAGGAGTTCCTGTAGCTGAGTAGACAACTCCTGAAGTTCGGATGGGGCTAATCGGTAAGGTGCTCGTGCCACGGGTGCTGCACCGGGCACAAGGTCAATAGAAAATTCGACTTGTCTAGGTGGCGGAAGGCCAGGCAAGTCTTCAGGAAAGACCTCTGGGAAGTCTCGAACGATAGGCACATCCTCAAGTCGCTTTTCCACCGACTTTTTCTCCATAACGTGTGCGAGGATTGCCTGATACCCTTTTCTCAAGTATTTTCGGGTTTTCATGCAAGAAATGATGTTTATTCTCGTCCCACCGGTCTCCCCTTGTATGCTCAAAGTTCCACCGGTGACGAGAGGAATGCGTACAATTTTCTCGAAACAAACGATTTCGGCTCGGTGCTTGGACAACCAATCCATACCGACGATGATGTCAAAACTGCCGATTTCGACAGGTATCAAGTCAATGGGAAAGAGCTCGTTAACTAAGTTCAGAGTGCAATTAGGTATTACACTGTCGGCCTCAATAAGTTTTCCGTTTGCCAATTCTATTGTGTACTTAGAATCTAAGGCAATAAGTGTAGTGTCAAGAAGTGGGTAAAATTCGTCGGAAATAAAGCTCTTATCAGCACCAGTATCAAATAATACAGATGCAGTCAAGTTGTTGAGAAGAAACGTACCCGTGACCACATTCGGGTCTTGACGGGCTTCCCCAGATTTCAGCGCAAAAGCTCTTCCTCGAGCATTGTTGTTGTTCTTGTTGTTGTTGTTGTTCAGCTTCGGGCAGTCTTTCTTGAAATGCCCCGTTCCGTTGCACCCATAACAAGTCTTTGGTGCCGAGGTGTTGGTGTCAGTGGTGTTTGATCTACAGTCCTTAGCCAAGTGTCCAAATCTCTTACACTTGCTACAGGGACACGAACCAAAGTGGTGTCGTTGGCACTTTGAGCAATAGGGCTTGGTTCCCTTGTATGCTCCCTTGTCATCAGAATTGGAGGTGTAGGCTTTAATGGTTTCAGGTCTCTTGGTTTGGTGGTTGTTGTGGTTGTCGGACCATTTTCTTTTATTGTTGTTGTTGGAGGATGGAGTGGGTGGTTCTGGGTCCTCGTTCATGGCTAGAAGTTCATGGGCCAACCGAATGGCGCCGTGAAGGGTGGTTTGGTTTGATGAGGCGACATTTCCCCGGACAGGTTCCGGGAGGCCGCGGATGTATTTCTTAATCTTGTCGGACCCAGTACCTGCCATAGCTGGGCGAAGAACAGTAAGTTGTTGGAATCGGGTGGTGTATCCGACGATATCAGTTCCTTGTACTTTTAAGTTCCAGAACTCTTCGTCCAGCTTGTGAAGTTGTTCGGACGGGCAATACTCATCAGTGAGCATTTTCTTCAGGTCCTCCCAATGGAGTAGGTAAGCGGTGTCAATACCCACAGACTGGGTATAGGAATTCCACCACGAGAGGGCACCATCTTCAAGGGTGCAGGTGGAGAATTTGACCTTGTCGTCTTCCGCACATTTGCTGATGCGGAAAACTGATTCCATCTTTTCGAACCATCTGATAAGTCCGATGGCTCCTTCAATCCCCTTGAAGCTCAAGGGTTTGCAGTTTTGAAAATCCTTGTATGAACAAGGTTTAGCAGCAGAGGTTTCAGCGGCATCGCTGTTTCTTGTGGAACCTGGTGGAGTATTCCGAGCTAAGGCTTCAGTAACAGCCTGGGTTATGAGGGAGGTAATCTGGGCATCCGTGTAAGGTCTTGACTTTGGCGGCATGACTCTTCAATAAAAGAAATGAAGATACATGAGATTTTTGCAAGAAGGTTGTATGTATTTCAGATGTACATGTATAAAGGTGGTAATACATAACATCAATATGGAAAATGACAATTAATATGAGTTGAACAACAAGAAATATTTGATAGATGATGCTAGTTCAAAGGTTACATCCTACGGATGTATTACAAAAGGTGTCGGGAATTATCACATCCGACTGAAACCTAGAGTAGTGCTTAGACAGTTACTAGATTACAGGATAAAGACTACACTAGTTTTAACGTAGATTAATTTGTTCCATCATCGTGACAAGACGGTCCACAGTGTTTGCAAGCCTGCTAGCTTGTCGGGCGTTGTCTTCTGCTAATGCTAGTCGCTGTACCAATCCGCGGGTATATTCTTCCGTTTCCCGTGAGCGTTGTTCACACTCCTCAAGTCTGTGTTTCAAAAGAGTGGTTTCCACGCTTATCTCCACCACTCTGTTGAGAAGAATGTCCACATTTGTAACGGTGGTTTCATGATTCTCAGAGACTTGTTCGATGCGCTCAAGTGCTGTAAGTCTCCAGTTTTCGTTTGTTTCCTGCAACACGACATCCATGGTGCGAAGTCGTTGCTCGTGTTGGTTCACCCTAGCAGCTAAGGCGGGCATGGTGAAGTGAGTGGAGTACGGGCCAGCTCGAGGTAACCTGTTGTTCCTCCTTGCTACCCTTGGGTTCTGCGACCCGGATTGAGAACGAGATGAATCGGATGGGATGTTTGCCATTTCTGAGACAAAGCGTTAGTAAGATTGAGGCCTATATTCATATAGTCCCTATATAATATAGCCTATTGAGTGTCTAGCATAAACATGTTTAAGTCTCGGTTCTCTCGAAGTCAGAGTCTTCTATTGTACCCTGTTCAGCCATAACCCCTTTCAGATCTTACATCATTTTCGCTTAATTGTACATAGTTGATCAGGCTATGTTAAATTAAACTCGCATGATGTAATCACTGAACCGGTTATACCTAATAAGGGATACTGCCTAATGGTCATAGTCTAGGCTCACTAAATGCAACCTAGTTCACTACAACCTGAGGCTCTGATACCAATCTGTAACACCCCCAAATTTAACGGTTTGCGGAAGCATACGTTGGGTGTTACTAATCAATATACAAAGCACAAGATTTATAGTAAACGACCTCTAAATGAGACGTTTAGAAAAGGTTTCATAAATAATAATCGTTTGAAAACCGTGGGTTTTCGTATACAAAAAGTAGTTCCCTAGAGTCCACGCGTATAGCGGGAGATTCTATTACATAATCGTAATTACAAAAGATAATGCCAAAGAATCTCCGTTAAATGCAGTTTGGAAATCATGCGACTCTAGCTAGTAATCCTGGAGTGATCCTACTCCGTATGTGTACCTGAGATACAAAGCTAAAAAGTGTCAACCAAAAAGGTTGGTGAATCTCACAGGTTTAGTAATAAGGAGATGTAACGAACCACAAGTATGTACCCGTATTGCTATCAAGCAAAGTAAGTTAATCAGTATATCAGTACGGTGCCATGAGCTCATAAGTTGAAGCTTAACCGTGTAGTGTGAATATATCACGTACCCCCGTGAGTGCTATCCGCACACTCATATGTAACAAATACTAATATGTCTGTTTCTACGTGTAAATCAGTACGTGGTGGCGCTACCACCCCAGACAGGGATTGTCAGTCCCAAATGGATCCATTTACTAGTAATCGCGCTTAAGTCCATAACTAACAACTTACGATTAGGAGGCTTTCAGTGGATAAAAGTAACTCATGCGTTTGTTTGAAATCAGTAATGTTTTCAGTTCAGTACATTGTGTTCATACGTAAAACAGTTGCTAAGTATCTCACCCCAAAGTATAAAACAGTAAAAGTGGGGCTGTAAGACTCACCTGAGTCTTTGCAAGTACGTTTATGTCAATAAACGAGTAAGTAGTATCAACCGTAGGTTCTCCGAACCCGTAACCTTCTAGTGCCTAAACACGTAAGGTTAAGTAAGTAGATGTCTCGCAAGACCATCTAGGCTAGTTGTTCATACCCCGTTGTGTTAAATGTTGGTTCGTTCACGTTCGTGTCAAAGTATATACGGCCCGTTGGTGGTTTGTTATAATTAAAGTTTTATCGTTAATAACGCAATTTAGAGCGATTGTAATAGAAAGTATGTTCTATGATGTTTGTTAAGTCGTATAGTATAAGTATTGGAAGTTGTGTAAGATCGACACTTAGTAAAATCCGAGTTTTCAAGGTTCTGTCATGTGCGACGTAGGGTGCGACGTAGGGTGCTACGTCGGGTGCGACGTCGGGTGCGACGTAGGCATGTACGTCGCATGATGCGACCTTCGCAAATCAATGCGACGTAGGGGCTGGCGTCGCTAATGCGACGTGGAGGTTTGCGACGTTAAAGTCTACGTCGCCATGTGCGACGTCCGCAATTTAATGCGACGTAAGGAGCTGCGTCGCTAGTGCGACGTGGAGGTTTTTGTGCGACGTAGGCCGCGACGTCGCAGAGGCCCCTGGCCAAATGCGACGTAGCGGTCTGATGGCCGGAATTTTTGTCGAAAACGAGTTTTCCGGTTTCCGTTGGGTCCAAATCTTTTACCCAACCCTTATATGAACATATTAAGCCTATTAAAACCGCAAACTAGTAAAAATGATCAAAAACGAGAGATATCGGGATTTGTCGGAAACTTACAAAATGTCGGATCGAAAATCCGGAAAGATAGGAATGTAGATCGTGTTGAGATGAACGTTTTTCTCCAAAGATGTGGTATGATTCGGCGTCGTTTACTACGTTTATTTGTTGATTTTGATGGTGGTGGTGAGATGGTGGAGTAGAGAGAAAAAGAAAGAAAGAGAAAGAAGAGAGAGGGTGTGATTGGTTGAATGAGAAAGAAAAAGGTGGGAGGTGGAGGTTTATCCTCCACTTTCCAGTCCCCGTTCCCCGTGCGGTGTTCGTTTGCTCCGTCGTTTAAGCGTTAAATAATTATTTTACGCGTTTAATTATATTTATAAAATCACAAATCTTGCTAAATAATTTGCTTAAATTATTTCCTTAAATCTTTAATAGTTTAAATTAAATTTAATTACTTTTGTTATTAAATCGTGTGAGTTATGATTCTTGTGATACGAGACAGTTACTAATTGTTATAAAATAGCGTGTTGGTCATAGTTGCGTTATTTTAGCTTATAAACACTTGTTCACCAACGTCCGTGTTAACCGAATAGAATTTCATTCTATTTAAGTTGCGTACGATTTAATCAAATCGCAAAGTTGTATATATAAACCAACATATAATCCGATACATAAATTAGCCTAACATAGAACTAATTACATGTATTAACAAAGAATTAGGCGCTAATACTAGCCCTAATTTGGCGGTTGTTACAATATGGGTCAACAAACATCATATGATTGTTTGGACAACTTTTGTAAATGTGTTTTTCATCTGTATTCACATGAGTATTTAAGAAAACCAACACTCCATGATGTGCAACGATTGCATCAACGTCATGCGGAACTACACGGTTTTCCGGGTATGCTTGGAAGTATTGATTGTATGCACTGGGCTTGGAGAAATTGCCCAATTGCATGGCAGGGTCAATACACTCGAGGTGATCACGGCTATCCAACAATCATGCTTGAAGCCGTTGCCTCCTACGACTTGTGGATTTGGCACGCTTTCTTTGGTCCTGCCGGGTCGAACAACGACATCAACATTCTCAATGAATCTGATTTATTCCAAGACTTACTACAAGATCAAGCTCCTCAAGTCAACTTCACTATTGCCGGTCAACAATTCACCAAAGGGTATTATCTCGGCGATGGAATATATCCGGAATGGTCGACGATTGTGAAGTCGTTTAAGTATCCGTTAACAGAAGCCGAGTCAAGGTTCAAGAGGTACCAAGAATCGGCAAGGAAAGATGTGGAACGGGCATTCGGGGTACTTCAAGGCCGTTGGCAAATCTTGAAAAACCCCGCTAGACCATATAGCATCAACAAAATACGGCGAATCATGTATTGTTGTGTAATTTTACACAACATGATAATCGAAGACAATGGACGCAATATGTGTACACACGAGGAAGAGTATTGGACAAACCCGGAAAATCTACCTCAACGAACGTGGGAAGAAAGGGTAGCGGTGCAACTACGTATGGATAAAGAGTTGCGTGACCGTGTCGTCCATCATCGTCTTCGCGATGCCCTCATCGAACACATCTCGAGCCTCCCACCAAATTTCCGAACGCGTTAGCTAGTTTTAATTTCTTATTAATAAATGTATTTTTTTTTTTAGGATTTGTAATATTTTAATTTTTAATTAATGTATTTTTCTTTTTTAGGATTTGTAATATTTAATTTTTAATTAATGTAATGTTTTTAGTTTTAATTTAAATGTGTTATTTAAGTTTTTGTATTAAATAAATAGATTAAATAGTGTGTGGGGCCCTGAAAATAAGGGAAGTGATGTTGCTGTTGGCAGGGGTGTGTCAGTTGTGTGTCAGTTGTGTCAGTCTGACGTGGCGCTGAGCTGGCAGGCAACTGACGCGTCAGTTCGTGTCACTGTTGGGAGCAGCCTAGCAAAAACGATTGCATATTGAGTGATTTGGAATTTAATCTTTTAATTTTAGCATTCAAATTCAACCCTTGAAGTGACAAATAAAAAATATTTTTTCTTTTTCTTTCTTTTTCCTCTAAAATACACCTGCATCTTCCTAAACACATAAAAAATTATCAATTGATTGACCGTAAAATATAAATATTCTTTTCACTTTTGTAATTTAATTTTTAAAGTAGGGATAATATAGTAAAAAGAATCATGTTATCTTTCTATATTTGGTAATGGACAATTAATTTTGGGCATCCCAAAATGAAAATAATGGACTATTAAACCGGGACGGAAGGAGTATAATAATATCTATGTATATACTAAGCGAGTATTAAAGATGGCTCCAGGATTTGCCACGTAGGCAACATTGACACATGGCAAGTTGTTATAATTCATATAAATTCGATTTAAATAATACTATACATTTAAAAAATTAGTATCCAACCATTTTAAATTATTTAAATTAGTATCCCAATTGTACACCAACACTTCTTGAATCCTCGATAGAGGAAAAAACTAATAATAGTAAGTACAAAATATTTAGTTAAGAAGAAAATTATCTTATAATGGTATAACATGCATATACTAAATCTTTAGGTGTTAGTAGTCAGCTGGGTTAATCATGACTAAACTTTGTGGACCATAAAATTTTATTTGCTCAAAGATGGCGAAGAAGGAACGTACCATCAAATCTTTTTATACGGTATGTATCAAATCTTTATACTCATATTTAATATGCTTTAGGTTAATTGATTGGTTCGAAAAGAGTTTTGTAGTTTGATGCAATTTGTATGAAGAAACAGTGGACTAGAAATAAAGGTTTGAATCGAACATTATCCAATCGTTATTGCATATTTTCTTTAGATTACAATAATTCTTTACCTTTTTTTTAAGATCCAAATATCAAAGTTTGTTTTAGCAATAGACTTTGATTTTCTATATAACGTTGGCTTCAACATACAACTTATATATCAACAAAAATACAATAGCAATGTTAAATGGTTGTCGGATGATTGGATCACATTTATTGTTGTCGCTAATGTTTTTCTTAATAAAAAGTAGACTGATAAGTTAATAACTAAGCTACGTGTTATATTTTCGATTACTTCACACAATAGCATATTTATGTATAAAATTACCATGCATCGCACGGGTTTATAAATAGTATATATAATATAAAAAAATAATATAATATAATTATAATTATAATTATAATTATAATATAATTTAAAAGTGAATTTTATTTTAATTAGATTAATTTCAGCTAGGATATGAGTAAAAAAAATTTGACCACTTGTAACGAGATCTCCACCGTAGGAGCAGCTGCGTTATCCCACACACTCTCTCTCGCGCATCTCCTCTTCTACACAAACAAACCCTAATTTCAGCTAAATTAGGGTTTTAACTCAACATGGCGGCTGTAATGTCTATGGAAGACATTACGATTGAAAGCAATCGTTTAAACATTGATTTATCATCTGTTGATTGGAACTCCGTTCATCTTCCTCCCGGTGAAGATTTCGGCATCCAAAGGTTAGGGTTTCTGTCTATTTATTTATACATATATTTATATACAATTGAATTGAATTATTTAGTTGTATATAGATATAGATATAGATAGATATATACTGCTATATATTTGCATATCGAGTATTGGGAATGGTTCCACTAAGAACTACTCATTGTATATGAATTCAAGCCATATAAGCTGTCACTGTTACATTATTTAACGATTATATAGATGCATTTTAGCTTTTGATTAAATTGCTAAGCTTTAAATTCGACAAAAATGGCAATTTTGGGATGCATTTATGCATCTGCCAATATCTTAATTTTTCTTCAACTCATGATGTTCAAATTAAGTGGTTGTTCGCAGTTGTTACGAATACTTGAGTTCTTAGTTGATCCTTCCCCGAGTATATATATTTAACTGATTTTTGGATGTGCCCCATACACAATTGTTTGTGTTAATTAATTTTTCTGTATATATTTTTAGTGATGATGAGGATCTTGATGAGGAGGGTTCGTTAGAATTTGATCCTGGGTTTGGCAGTATTATTGTTGTGGATAATCTACCGGTTGTGCCAAAAGAGAAGTTTGAAAAGCTTGAAGGCGTAGTTCGCAAAATCTATAGTCAAATTGGTGTGATTAAGGAGAATGGCCTTTGGATGCCTGTTGAACAAGATACTGGCAAAACAAAAGGCTACTGCTTTATCGAGTACAACACTCCTCAGGTACCATTTTCTCTCTTTCGTTTTCCAGTAGCATTCGTTTGTGGATTATGAACTAATGAACCTTTTGTTATTTTTTGTAGGAAGCTGAGCTTGCTAAGGAAAAGACTAATGGATATAAGTTGGATAAAGCACATATATTTGCTGTCAACATGTTTGAAGAAATTGATAAGTTCATGAAAGTCCCAGATGAATGGGCTCCACCTGAAATTAAGGCGTACGAACCAGGGGTAGGTATTTGGGGTAGCTTATAACTCTAACCCTTAGTTGTCATGTGATATATTCCAACTTGTGCTAATCATATAGACTTGTATGCTCTTTATGAAACATCCATGCTTGAGTACATTTTTCTTTGCCTTGTTGTTTGCTTCTGCAAGCAGTAACTTCCTGCACTTACTTTTTCGGCATCAAGTGTAGGATTTTGGCCAATTTTGTTTGTTCATAACAGTGTTATAAACTTTGGTATACATGTTTGAGTGTTGCAAAGTAATTCTTCGTATAGCATTCATGAACCTTATTTCTGAATGTTCTTTTGTGGAATTTTGATTGGATAGGAACTTGTATCATGGATATTGGTAGAAAATTTGTTTCTTGGTTACTTTTGGTAGATCTTTTAAATGTTTAATAAAGTAATATAGTTGGTGTTATGTGCAGTTGTAGAGCCGTCTAGTAAAAAGTTTGTAGGGCTGCAAGTCTGTAACCTTCCGTTCTGGTGATTGTACGTCTGTCTATGATATTGGTGTAGTTATGACTTGAGTGAATTAGCTTTACGTGCATCTAATGACATGTGCTGAACGTGTAGCATACTTATTAGTGATGATAAATTGATAATGCTCTATGCTATGTAGATATGGAAGGTGTAGAGTATATTCTTTGCTATGCTTTAGGATAAACAGATTGCCATGTGCAGTACTACAGTTGCTATGAATGTTGTCCATCATTAGTTGCATTATTTGCATATATCGTTGTTGGGAATGTCGAGATATTTGACATGAACATGAATCTTTTTTGGTGTATTATTGCAGGAGAATCTACAACATTGGCTTACTGATGAGAAAGGTCGAGACCAGTTTGTTATTCGTTCTGGATCCGACACAGAGGTCCTGTGGAACGATGCAAGACAAGTGAAGGCTGATCCAGTTTACAAACGCCCAGTAAATAAAAATTTGTCATCTCTTTCATCCCTCTTTTCGTTTTTTTAAACTAAAATAAGATTACTTATGCTAAAACTCTTTTCTTTTTTGCAGTTCTGGACTGAAAGTTTTGTGCAGTGGTCTCCGCTAGGGACCTATCTAGCCACAGTACATCGCCAGGGTGCTGCTGTTTGGGGTGGTGCTTCCACATTTAACCGCCTGATGCGTTATGCTCATCCGCAGGTTGTGTTCATGATTTTCTTTTTGCGTCATCTCTTTCCTATTTTGTATTTCAGTCTTTTACACAAGATCTTGAACTTGTGCTGTCAAATGTAGGTTAAATTTATCGATTTCTCTCCTGGTGAGAAATATTTGGTTACATATAGCAGCCATGAACCAAGCAACCCACGAGATACTCATGTAAGAAGGCCTATTATATTGTCTGCAATCTGTTTAATGTTAGCAGTTATCTCCAATTAACTGTGTGATTTGCTCATGTTCAGAGGGTAGTTCTCAACATATTTGATGTGAGAACTGGCAAAGTAATGAGAGATTTTAAGGGAAGTGCGGATGAGTTCGCAGTTGGAGGAACTGGTGGATTTTCTGGGGTTTCTTGGCCTGTTTTTAGGTGATCTATTATTATGACTTGGGAATGTAGTATTTGTCTTAAATTTGTGTGTTTGTGATGTGGAATTTCTTGTACTTTTGCAGATGGGGTGGTGGTAAAGAGGACAAATACTTTGCGCGGATGGGTAAAAATGTTATTTCAGTTTATGAAACAGAGACCTTTAGTCTTATTGATAAGAAATCCATCAAAGTTGAAAATGTCACGGACTTCAGTTGGTCCCCCACTGATTCTATTTTTGCATTATTTGTTCCTGAACTTGGTGGTGGAAATCAACCAGCAAGAGTGAGTTCAAAATTTTCATCTAACATGTATACTTAGTTATTTTCATTTTATTTGCATAGTTAGTCACGACGTGATTGATTTGGTAAAATATTTTGTATGCCATTACAAGTTATAACACATAATGTACACTGCAGATTTTTGCTGGTGACCCCTGTTATTGCTTTGTTCTGGAATAACATGATTTTATGATTTTGTAGGTGAGTCTTTTTCAAGTTCCAAGCAAAGTAGAGTTGAGACAGAAGAATCTTTTCAGTGTTAGTGATTGCAAAATGTATTGGCAAAGCAATGGGGAGTATCTTGCTGTTAAGGTTGACCGGTACACAAAAACCAAAAAGAGCACTTATACCGGCTTTGAACTCTTTAGAATCAAAGAGCGTGACATACCTATTGAAGTTTTTGAGCTTGATAACAAGAATGACAAGGTTATTGCGTTTGCTTGGGAGCCAAAGGGTCATAGGTTTGCAGTTATTCATGGTGATAATCCAAGGCCCGATGTTAGTTTCTACTCTGTGAAGGGTGGTAAGGTAGTAAAGCTCACAACCCTCAAGCAAAAGCAGGCGAATACTCTATTTTGGTCACCTACTGGCCGTTTTATCATTTTGGCTGGGTTGAAGGGCTTCAATGGACAGTTGGAATTCTATAATGTGGATGAGCTTGAAACTATGGCTACTGCTGAGCATTTTATGGCAACAGACATAGAATGGGATCCTACTGGGAGGTATATTGTACAACCAAGTGAAACATAATAGTTTCTCCAAATGTTTTTATGGGGAAATTTGAAACACGATTTTGTCTATTTTGGCATTTTTTTTGCTTTATAATTTGGGGTTCAGGAATATAAAATTAGGGGTGGCCAAATGGGTGGGTCGGGCAGGTTGGGTAATGTGTAAAAACTGGTTTGGGTCACACGGTTATCTGTGGTAGGGGCTGGGGTTGGGCTGATCCAAAACACTACTTTTCTATTGCTGTTTTTCTAATATATAAATTATTTTGTTTTAGTTGTCAATACAAAAAATTATCTATAATAATAATTTAATTATCTGAATACAATGGCTTCAGACGTTTTAAAATTATGCTTTGGGTGACTTTTGACCCGTTTAACCTCTTATAGATAAAACAATACATGAAAGGCTGAAACAGCATTCATTAGTAAATGGGTCTAGTATCTAAATTGCCCAATCAATAGAGTTAAATCCTGAGATTATGCCTCAGTTATCCTGTCTCATGTAAAAACTTACCTATGTGCTGAAGTAAGTTAATTTCTTTTGCTGATTCTGTTAAATAGGTATGTCGCAACCTCAGTCACATCTGTGCATGAGATGGAGAATGGATTCAACATATGGTCATTCAACGGAAAGCTACTATACCGCATTCTGAAGGATCATTTCTTTCAGGTAATCTTGCAAGCATTACTTAGTTTTTAATTGTTCTGCAAATAGAAAATTCATTCACATTCCTTGCAAACCTCAGGAGTACTGTTTCTATTGGCTTAAAAGAAAGTCCCGACTCCCGGGCTTTAGTTGTTGACTTCATATATAGATAATGTGTATAAGTAGGCAATTAGTCATTAATCTATTACACTTTAACAGCGTCTAAGATCAAGATAGATTACTGAATCGTGATTGTACAATTGCCATGTGGACATGCTTGACCTATAAAGCCAGCCCGATTAGACTTGGGCTGTAATGGCACCGTTGAACATGTGGATATGAAAAGAAGAAATGTTAAGAGTTACATTTTTGGAAATAATTAGAGGTGGTAAGGGGCGGGTGTAAATCGTTTAAGGCGGGCATTCTTTTAGTACAGGTCAACATAAGCCATGTTGGGTTGATTAACAAGCACATATTTAATCTAAAAGTACAAGTGATTATCACATGATATACTGTTTGATCATCACAGTTCTTGTGGAGGCCAAGACCACCATCCTTCTTGAGCCCCGAGAAAGAGGAAGAAATTGCGAAGAACTTGAAGAAATACAGTAAAAAGTATGACGTACAAGATCAAGATATTTCAGTATTGTTGAGTGAGCAGGATCGTGAAAAGAGGAAGCAGTTGAAGGATGATTGGGAAAGGTGGGTCAACGAGTGGAAGAAATATCACGAAGAAGAGAAGTCGAAGAGAGAAATGCTGAGAGATGGTGAAGCCAGTGATGTAGAAGAGGAATATGAGGCTAAAGAAGTTGAAATTGAGGAAATTTTGGAAGTGTCTGAAGAAGTCATTCAGGATGCCTGAGAATCTCAGAATTTTGTAGGGGTGCTTTTTGGTCATGTGTCTTGGGTTTTCAATTCGATAGCAATAATTTTCTTTTAATGTTCAACTAGAAAGATTCACTGTTGTCATTGGTTTTGTTAAAATGACAAATGGATGATTATGTTGACTTCAGATTTTGGTACCAAGTATTGAAATGGTGGTTTTGATTATTTGGTGATGGTTTAAGCATATAGTTCTGGGTGCCGAGTAAATTCCATCCAAGCCATGTACTGCTTAGACTGCTAGTCTAGATTTTTTAGTCTGATTCGAGTAGTCTCTGAGTTCTAAGTTCTAACTGCTGATATTTTGGGGAATTTTGAGCGAGGTACAACATGGTCGATGTACATATGTGGTGTATGCATTAAAAAGGGGGATGAGGAGGATTAACTGGAGAGTAACTTGATTGATCATGTTACTTTTACACGACAGATAAGAATAATAAAAACTTAATAAAAAAAATATTCCCGTTTACTTCGCTCTAACCGGTGCATAAATGGAAGTCTCACTTCACTGGTTGGGAGTTCTACATCCTACAATCGAGCATAACTGCATAAGCCCTCTTCCACTTGCTTTGAGGGAGTTCGGATTGAGATGTCTACAGAATTCATATCTATCGCATGGGTTAGTGGTGTACCATCGGTCTTTGTGGACTAACAGAGTGAGCTGAGCTGGAAAGGGGCTTTTTCGTCTTTCCAGGAAAATCTAATTAAGAGAGCTAGCTTCTCTTACGTAGCTAAGTCCTTATGGGAATGTTGTTGTTGAAAAAGTGGGGGTGTAGAGAATATTGAGTTTACAGTGTTCGTGTTCGTGTTCTGAGAAGTATTTTTTTTATTTGTTTAAATGATGTGTGTGAGGGGAAAAAGACAAAAGAAAAGAAGAAAACACAAAAGCACCGTTCTTTTGGAAACGTTGTGCGAGGACAGTGTGAAGAACATTGTCGAGGACACTGCCATGGTTTGGGAGAACGCTCTTAACAATGTTCAGGGACAAAGATTTTGTTGGAAACGCTGTAAATAAAACCCTACACCCTGTACTCTAAGAAAGGAAGTTAACAATAATCAACTCATTTAAGGAGGCTAAAATAGTAACAAAAGTAAAGTAGTGAGTTATTATCAGTCATTTCTTGTGGAGTTCGACAATCAATTCTTACATAATAGGTATACTTTCCATGTGCATAATTATGTATTTATTAAACCTAAGTGTTGTGTGTAAACACAACATCAATAAACTTGAACCAAGACTAATTGACGTTTTTCAAAATAGTTAGGACAAGCATAACACATGCCACCATTAATAATGTAAACACACACGAAATACAGCTAGTCTTCTAAAAAGAACTATTTGTACGTTTAATAAAAAAATTTAAGCTCAAAAAGACATTGTTAGTGTTTGCATTCAAATCCGTTGGGAGTATATTCTATATTGACATTTAAGTTTACGTTTTGAATCATATTGGGTTTAAACAATTAGCGGCAGGTAAAAAAATTGCAGAAAAAAGGGTATGGTTGCAAAAATAATATTTATGGGCCAACTAAAATTCAAGGGTCGAAGAGTTTATTATGGTATTAGTTAAGTATTAATGCGGATTCTAAATTCTTATTCACATCCCTAAGTTATCATTTTCCAATAAACATAACACTTAAATAAAAACAAGTTTGTTACCTAACTCGGTACAAAATTGTAAACTCGTTACCGATACGTAGCTCTAACCCCATTCAATGAAATCCAGAGAGTTTAAAAGAATATGTAAGTGCATGTTTGGTTTAAACTAATCGTAACTGGTTGTGTGGAAATGCACTCAACTTGTTTTAATAATTGCAAGGTGATTAACTTAGTGAAGATATTAATTACTAGAAATTATTTACTTGCATTAACATCTCGTGAAAGACACGGGCATGACCGATAAGAAAAAAGAGTGAAATTGGATAGATGGTCCACGGTCTATCTACGGTCGGACCGTGGTCCTTCTGGACCAATTTTACTTTGTCGGGTCAATGTTCGAGTCAACAAATCAAACACTCGTGTCTCCGATATATCTTTTGAGTCAAGGTTAGTCATCTCTTAGTTGCTTAATTAATATAAGATTGGTCAATATTTTTATAAATACATAACACGATATAAATCCCAAGTTATTCTATAAACTTTGTGAAATATTTTTTAAAAGTGTTAAAAAGTATAAAACTGTTTTAGAAATCCAAATGGCCGGAGGGAATATTTTGAGAGACTACATATTTTGAATTAAAGTCTAACAAGAAAACATAGAAGTTATCGAGTAAATGTAACCATACCTTATTATCCAATGTATATGTAGTCTTATTATCCAATGAATATGTAGTTATGTGTTTAACCTTCGGGAAAATCACAAATTTGATCATTTGACCAAACTCATTAAAAAAATAATCCATTGACTTTTGTTTTTAACAAAGTAATCCACTTTTTCGCGCTACAGTACACGAGAACTCTGACTTTTTGTTAATTAATTCATTCGCGCCGTTCTTGTGTACTGTAACGCGAAAAGGTGGATTACTTTGTTAAAAACAAAAATCAATGATTACTTTGTTAAATGAATTTGGTCAAAGGATCAAATTTGTGATTTTCCCTTAACCTTCTAATCTTTTGGTAAATCATGATTAAGGTTTTATAGGGTATTGGGAACTGAGTTTTAGACTTTGACTTAAAAAAATGTGTTTTGAAATGATTTTTAATTGGATATAATTTTCAAACACTTTTGGACAGCAAGTCACGGCTTGATCACGGTCGGACTGTGGATCTCAACAGATTTATTTTAAAATCTTGACATTTTGACTATAAATACATAACTTTTTTTTTTTTTTTTGAGTTTCTCTTGAGCTTTTATGATACATAATTCTCTCAATTTAAACGTGATCTTGCTTGTGTTATTAATCACTAAGAGTGTTTGTGAGAGATTAAAGTTTTAAGCTAAGAGTTGATTTATATAGCGAGGTTATTGAGTTGTAATAATTTGTGTCACTACATTATCGTTGTGTATTATTGTAAGAGTTCTCAAGTACTAATTTGTTGGAGGGTCTCATATTATTCTCTTTCAAGTGATTTTCGAAGAAAAAGTGAGTGCGTAGGTCTTTCATTTGTTAGGGGAAGACAAATTGTTGTGAGTTATTTTCTTTTGTGTTCTTCCAAGGTTGCGAAGAAGAAGAATATGAAGAAGAAGAAGAGTGAGCTTTCCTTCTAAAGTAAGAAGATGAAGAAGAAGCATTTGGTTGTGTGATCTTATCAAGTTGTGTTAGAAGATCATTTGTTGATTAGTGTCTTTTACTTATTAGAAAAAGACATTTGTGTTGTCGAAACCTTCAGTATTAAAAGTGAAGGTATTGTGGTATTGATATCTAGGTTTCTTATTGTTGAAGTTAGATAGTTAAGTTATGATATCTTCTTTTAGCCAAAGAATAAGTAATCAGCAATTATTGATGACAACCGATAACGGACAAGAACAAGGAAAATCATGCTCACACGTTGCTTCGAGATCTACAAACAACAACATCAAATTGATTGCACATTTACTTAAACAATTGGATCGTTCAAAAATATTTCTATGCGTTCAAAATGAATCTAAGATCGAACTTTCAAATACCTTATTGCTTTTTTTTCCTACAAAATTTATTAACAAGACATACATATTCACAATTAGACTTTTAAATAAAATCCTTCATCAGATAAAATAAGTACAAGTTATACTTTCTTAATTATTAATATTATGCAAAATGAGCATAAGTAATGCTCAATAAATTATTTGAAGTTTTACGATATTAATTTATCATTTATTATATTTACCCATGATATGATATCTATCTATATGTATAAGCGTTTATTGTTTCGTTATGTATTAAACTGTACAATTTTTACTATTGTATGCGTCAAACTTTGAAAACTTCTATTGTATGTATTATACTTGTGAATATGGTCTGTTGTATGTAAAATTTTCTTTTTGGGTAAGACCCAAATAGGAAAGTTTCCATTTCTGGCATTGCCCAAACAGGAAATAATACATATAATAGAACAAATGTAAGTATGTCACATACAATAGTAAAAGTGTAAAGTTTAAGACATAACGAAACAATAAACTATGTATAATTGTCAATCTTATATGTTATTGCTCTTTTAAATGTTGGGCCACTATTATTTATTCGTATTAAAATGTTAGCACAACTTCAACTAATTGCAACTAAATGACCCATTTAAATAATATTGTAAAGAAAGGAAAAAAAAAAAAGCATAGATGGAGTTGAACCAAAGAACAACAGATTATATGGCAACACAATTAGCATAACTCTAAATAATTTTTTATTGTATGATATGACTCACATATTTATTTAATTATTAGAGTCTAAATATGAGTTAAGAATACGAAAAAAAAAAAAAATATTACTATTGTAATTGATGTTAACGCATAACGTGGTGCAAAGACCAGAGACCAGTATGGCCTCAAGCAAACGGAGTCCCAAGTGCAAACCCACATGCTACTCAAGAATACATGTTATGATATTTAAATCATACACTACTTTATGTAACTTATGTAAGCAATCAACAACAAAATTCTCATCAATTTCCAGATCAAGGCACCCAATTACAACTTATGGTATATTATTTAGTTTGCAATTGATTTTTGTCACTTACTCTACATTTGTATGTGTTTATTACTAATATACTATTAATATACAGAGAGATGAAATGACTCGCATACATCACACGTCTATAAATATGATGGATAATGATCCAATCAATTCTCAGTAGTATTATAGCATTGACGATATAACAAGGCAGTACATGCATTTTACATATGCGGATGAGCATATGAACTTTCAGACTACCTATGTGACAGATGAGCCTTTAGTGAGGGACCCATATATTGTGCCTAGACGAGTTCAAAGGTTAAATGCACTGGATGGTAGACAACTTCAAAATGAACCGGATCCCGCTCCTTCAAGTATGCATGATATGGGGGTCCATCAAGTACCCCAAATGTAGGGACTTCATCAAACGTTCCTCTTACATGTGTTAATATTTTTGAGGACATGAATAGTCAAAAATTACCATATCCCACAGATGGGTGAACAAAGTTAACTTGTTCAACCAACCAAGTGACATATTTAGAGGGTCTCTGCAAATGTCCCCACATTTTTGATCATTTTAATCCACATATGGGGAGATCATCTTTAAGTCATGTACCATTTGAGTGGGATATTAATACGATACCAGATTTAGAAAATGATGACACAGCGGTAGAAAATGCTGACACAATGATGGAAAATGATGAGGAGAGACAAGAGGATTATGAGACAGGAGGAAACAAAGATACGAAATTTTCAGTATCTAAAACGGAAGTGACCGAGCAGAGAAATGTTGCTCATGATAGAGGAAGAAGAAATATTGTAAGACCGAGTTGCGGTACACATCATCGACGTTAAATTTATCAATATTGTATTCTCTATGTTTTAAAAAAGTGTTTCAGAAATTTATGAAATATATTTAATTTTAATGCATGATATGTTTAATTTAAAGTTTATATAAAATTTCATAATTTACCTATAACAAAGGGAGCTGATTTTGGCAAGTAAGTTTTTACTTGTCACAAGGAAACAGTACAACTGTTTATGCCTATAATACAGCTGGTTAATGCACTGCTTCCTTGTAACAAGTAAAAGTTTACTTGCCAAAATCAGCTCCCATAACAAATACTAATAACAAACAATTTATGTGATTTATATAGATTCATTTTCACGTACACATAATTCGTTGAAAGATATACCCTAAAGTGAAAGTGGAGTTGGGAACCCCACTACTCCCACCTGCTCCTTTATCTGACAACATCATCAAAGTCATGTTTGGGAACCCCGATTTCAAATAAACTCAGAGGTAAAAGTGGGGTTGGCAAGCCCACTTCTACTAATTTTAAAAATAGTTCGCGAAACGTATTATTTCTCGTAAAGTTGGCTGAAAACGTATTAATTCTGAAAAAAAATTCGGCCTGCAGCTGAAATTGAGAATCTCCAATGTCAGCTACTTCTGTGTTGTCTTGGAAAGCCATCATTTGAATTCTTAATTTAAAGTGGTGAACGGCAAAATGCTCAATAAAAAGAGAATTTTGTGTAGCTCACTTTCTAAATCCAATATGCAACTACTAGTCTATTTCTACTGACTGATGGATCCATGCATAACGTTCAATTATAACTGATTAAACACACAGTTGAGTTGACCACAAAGAACCCTAGCGCACCAATTTACAACATTTAATCACATAGGCATGAAAAACGAGATTGCCCCTTGATCTAAGCAATGGCAGACATGAAATCGAACCAAAACGATTCCTGAACCCTAAGTTATCAATAATATGTATTTTCGATTCTTTCGTTTTGTTTTGCTGTTTCTATCTTCTCATTAGTTTTGCAATAAGGATTTGTTTTTCGCCCGTCTAAAAACTTAAGGGCTGGACTACAAACAAGGTATATAGTGGAATAAGGACCTGAAGGGACCATGACATTCCAAGAGGTATCATACAAATTCATCAAGTGGCAGATTCAGGACCAATTACATGTCGAATTGAATTGAGATGGTTAAACGGAGAAAAGATACCAAAAGACACAGGATAACTACAAATCATAGATAACAAAAGAACGAAAATGTGGAATTGAACACAAATTAGTAGTTAAAGTTGCCAAAACTAGGCTAAGAAAGATATACAAACTCAGTGGATCATTGTATGGGTTCCACTATTCTCCCATAAGCAAGATCTTTGCCCAGTTTGAGTTTCATGCATGACGGTGGACTTTAGACCCGATGACCCTACGACTATGATGGTTAAACATTATATGCAAAGAGTACATATGAGTGATAAAAAACAGTACACTCTCTCCAGAGATACTGAAATTTGTCACCAAATCTGCACAAGGTTTTAACAGAAGCATTACCTGAACTTACTAAAACTTGCAACCAACTCGGTTTTAACACAAATATCTACCTAAACATACTGAAATCTGCAACCACCCCGGCATAAGGTTTCAACCAGAAGTATTTACCTATTAATCATATTATTTATATGCTTTATAAACTCCCTGATGAATCTAGAAAAGAGAACCTCAGAATCAACTCAACAAGACACGCCGATTCAATTTTATGGATCAAAAGGAGTCACATTAGCTATATCAGCCTTCTTTTAATCAACAAAGTGTGAGTCACCACATAACCTCTATATAAATTGTACTCCAAATGTCTATACTCTATACCCTAACCTGTTAGCTGTAAGGTGCTTCATGGAAGCCATTAGTTAAGACCATGATGAGCATCATCATTCTGCACACAATTTCATTCTAAGGGGATCAACTAATATGTGCGTAAAGATGAAAAAAAACAAACAGCTAACATCTTATATCGATAAGCTAAACTAGATTTATAAAAATTATGAGAAGGTTTTCTTTCAGGCTAGCTTGCAATGATATGGGAACATGATAAACATACATAGTTATTTCAAGATTGTAAAAACTAAAGCCACCGGTTTTGCATCTACGTTTGTTTGTGTACGCGTACCAGTCAGCCTACCAGGTATACATGAACCAACAGAAACCAATTTAATACCTTCCGAGTAATTTAACATATAAAATATGTGTTTTTACTTATTAAGTTCACATATAAATTCAAACTACAACGATAGATCACCTAGCTTTCCTCTTTCTCCACTATGTTTTACTTGCAATACTTTGTCTTAACTTTGTCCATTGTCAATCAACAAGGGGTAAATTCACCACTGATGCCTAGGTACTCCTGTATCAAACATACAACAAAAAAGCCACACCAAATCTTCAAATCAAGTAACAAACAGATTCTTGTTGATATAATTAGATTAATTCACCAACTTGTTAACTTAATCAATGAAATAAAGGACCATGACTCTTTGGAAGATGAGAAACTTTTGGCAGGTAAGACAAAGTCATCAGTAATAGATTGACGACCTCATGAGAAACACTCCCTGGCATTAAATTTGAGAAGATTGAACCGGAAAAAGAAGCCTAAAGACTCTAGGGAGCTGCAAATCATTCAAATGAAAGGGAACAAGAAAGTAACTGAAGTAGCAAATGTTATGCTATGGAGATATGCAAAGTGACTGGACTATTTCTGTGTTGTTATGACTTATAAGTACACCATCCTCCCATAAAGCAAGATCTTTCTAGAGGGGTTTGACAAGTGCTAATGGTTTGAATACAATATGAAGATCAAAACCATGTTATAATCTTACCGAAATTTGTAACCAACTCTGCATAAAATTTTAACATAAGCGTTTACCCAAACAAACTGACATTTGCAACCAAATAAGTATACGGTTTTCACAAAAGTATCTACCTAAAGTTGCTGAAATTTGCAATGACCTCTCCGTTAAGATTTTAATAGAAGTACCTACATATTGATCAAATGCTTAAAACAGTTCTAAATAAATTTAGAAAAAGAAATCCTCATAATCCATTCCAGTTAACAACTTAGATAACAATACTCTAGGAGACACTAATTACATTTTATAGAACCAAAGAGTCACTTAGCTACATCAGCTGTCTAGCACCTAACAAAGTTTAGGTTTCTAGTGTAAAACCCTAGCGTGAACAAAAGAGCCTCTATACCAAACGTACTCCAACATGTCAATACTCTACCCTTGTAGCTATTGTTTTGTCAAATGCCATAAATGAACACCATGAAAGGATATCATCATTCGGTAATTTCATGCGAACCTAGATCAACGTAAAGTCAATATGCGCATAAAGAAGCACACACAGATTTAAGTGACACTAAATTCCTAGAAGGATACAGGCACAATTTTGGTTACTAGTTTGGTATGTGTGTGTGTTTATGAAATTTTTGGTTACTAGTTTGGTATATGTGTTTGTGTTTATGAAATTTTTGATTACTAGTTTGGTATACCATCATTAAAAGATAGTAACAATTTTGGTTACTAGTTTGGTATGTGTTTGTGTTTATGAAATTTTTGGGTAAGATCTGACAAATTCATCAAGTATTAGACAGAAGACCTGATCAGAAGTACTTCTAGCGGTAATTTTTTGATGATTAAATAGAAGGATGCCAAAAAAACGCACAGAGCTACAAATCAAAATTACAAAAAGCTAGATATATAGAGTTAACAGCCCAAAAGAGTCACTAAAGTAGTAGCAAATATTAGGCTAAGATTATATGCTAAGTTGTTGAATCGTTCATGTGTTGTTATGGTAGCCCATAAGTATGATCTTTGCCCAGTTTGAGTGTCCTATATATGGCAGCGGAATTGGACCCAATAATCCTAATGACTTGGTCAGTTTAACATCATACAGAACGAACATATGGGTGCTACTGGTTTATGTAAAATATGAACATCATAAGTTCATAACCATGCTACACATTGTCTGAACTTACTGAAACTTCAACCAACTCCGCATAAGGTTTTACCAGAAGAATCTAACGAAGCACTTAGATAGTGTTCAATTAAGCTTTAAAAAAAAAAAGCAAAGCCCTCAACCCATTTAGGGTTATAACATAAATAACAACATTTCAGGAAGCACACCAATTATATATTACAGATCCAAAAGAAGTAACATCAGCTAAATTATCCATCTAACAACTAGCATAGTCTTAGAGTTTTTGATGAAAAATTCATAGTCTGAACCAACTAACTTGGGTGTGTTTGGCAAAACTAGTTGGTAGCTGAAGCTGGAAGCTTGTAGCTGAAGCTTAATTTGAGCTTATTTTTTTATAAGTGTTTGGTAAAACTAGCTGGAGCTTAAAAATGTATATTGACTTAAAAGGACAAAAAGTATATCATATATAATTATATAAGGGGTATTTGTAATTTCTCATGTCATAAGCTTGGAGCTTATTTTTATAAGCTACTTCAAGTAGCTTATATTTCCAGAGCTTATTTTTTCAATAAGCTCATCAAGTTTTGTATACCAAACAAGACTACAAGCTAGCTTATAGAAAAAATAAGCTTAAGCTCAAATAAGCCCTAATCAACTAGTGTGCCAAACACACCCTTTCTCTAAAACATAACCCAAAATGTCAATAACCTACGCTGGTAGGTATTGCGTTGTTTCCTTAAAGCCATGAATAAAGACAATGAGAAGAGCATCATCACTTTGCACCTAGTTTCATGCTGATGTAGTCGAATTAACGTCAATATGTAGGGTACAGAATCACAAAACTTACAGGCAACATCTTATATCATGACATGACACTAGATTAAGATCAAAATTTGAAAGTTCCGTTCAGGCTGGGTTGCAAGGATATGGCTACCATGATACATGTAAACCAGGTATACATGAACCAACAGAAAATATCGTAAAATTCATATGTTAAGCATGTAATCGTCACATTCAAGACTAATCATATTAATATTTCTCCAAACTACCAACGAATAACAAAATTCACCTAACTTCATTCTGCCCTAAATTTCAGTCTTCTGGCAATAACTTTCTACAATGTAAATCAACAAAGGGGTAAAAGCAACACTGCTTCCTGGGTTCTCATGCATGGTAAATCACATATATCAAACATAGAGCAACAAAAACCACATCAAATTTTCGAATCAAGTAACTTTTTTATTTACAAGAATAAAAGCATAACCATCAATTCATATAAGTAGCAGAAAAAAACAGAATTCAGTCTCCAACTTACGACATAACCAAGAAATGCTTACATACCATTCCTTAATCACCACCACCACCACCACCACCAGCTGACGTCGATGATGCTGTTGTAGTCAAATCATTTAATCTCTTCTTCCTATCTTCTTCATACTCAGGATCATCAGTCGGTAATTCGTACCTACAAATTGGACAAGTATTCCTAGACCCTAACCAAGGCACAATACACTCTTGATGATACATATGTCCACATGGCAGTTGCTTCACAACCTCTTTCTCATTATTAAACACTTTATCTTTACATATTGCACAAACTTCACTGTCATTCAATATTACCTCAACAGTAGGTAGCCCTTCCACTGCCGATTTCGCAGCCGGTGGCGCTCCTCTCCTCGCACCGCTATCACTCTCAGCTAGGGTTTGCAATAAAGCTTCATATCCAGCTGCATCAACATAATCACCTGGATTACCTATATAACCATCATTTTCACCTGGAACTTGAAACCTAAATTCGATAGAGTGATCCTCCAGTCCCATTAGTATCTCCGCCCAATCCAGAACTCGATTTCGACGCGTTAACGCTCGTGTTGCGAAATCACGGAGCTGGAGACGAATCACATCGCGCCGCTGCCTTCTTCGCTCATCTTCATCATCAGATCCATCCTCCTCATCATCATTATTACCATCATCCTCATTCTCCTCCTCATCATCATCCTCATCATTGTTATTGTTTTCATTATCGTTATCGTTCAATGCGTCGAGTTCGATACGAAGGTAGTCGTTATCGTTATGGCGATCATCGGAAGGAGGTAAAGGAGGCGCGTCGTCGTCACGCGCGGATTGAGCGATTAACCTAAGGACTTGAAGGAACTCGTGACCGAAATTAGGTTGATCGTCGTCATCATCAGTTGGTTGAAGAAGATTATGATGATGATGATGATGATGAACGGTTGAGATTAACTCAACGAATCCGTTTTTACATTCGAAACAGATGACGTCAGGTTGATCAGGTAGGGTTTCGATTGGAACACGTTTGTCGCACTGATAACACCAGTATTCTGTCAGTGGATCGGCGACTGATGGAGGTGTTGGTGGCGGTGGTGGCGGTGGCGGTGGCGGCGGAGGCGGTGGTGGTGTGTGGGATGGTGGTGACGCAGATTCGGCCATGGTTGATTTGGTTTAGGGAGTGTGGTGGTGTCCGGCGAAAGTAGTGAGACTTTGGGGAAACCGGATTTATGATTATTTAGGTGTTTTAAACCTCGCGACTTTCATTTTCATGATTTCATTATTATTACATTATTATTATTATTATTATTATTATTATTACTACTAACTTAAATTCCCATGACAATGCGGACGACTAAATTAAAATCGTTATAAAATTTTATTTTTATTTTTTATTTTTAATTAAATAAAGGGTGTGGTTCTTGAGAGAAGGGTAAAAGTGGGGGAAGGGAGAGAAACCCAATAAAGAGGTGACAAGTGTCTCCTCATTTCTCCACATTTTTATCCATTTTCCCTCATTTTTCTTATTTCTTCACATTTTTTATCCAATTCTCACATTTCTTTATTTCTCCACTTTTTTTATTCTATTTCCCTTTTTTTTCTTAATTTTTTTTAAAAAAATTTTACTATAAAAAAAACATTTTAAATTTTAAAAAAAGGTTAATTTTTTTTAGCTTGTAAAAACTTCTATAACACTTTTATAAATAATAATAAATAATTAAATAAAATTTGTTAATATTTTTTAGAAAAAATTATCACTTTTTAATCTAAAACTTAGGGTGTGTTTAGTTGTGAAAAAAATGGGGTGTTTTCTGGAAAAATTTTTCAAGAAAAGTGAAAAAGTGGAAAACGCGTTCAAAATGAATTTTTCTGAGAAAATTTTCCAAGAAAATGGAAATCCACTTTTCCAAAATATAACTTGGAGGTGAAAAACACTTCCCCCACACTTTTCCAAATTTTCCTTTATACATTTCCCCCACACTTTTTCAAATTTCCCAAGATATAACTAGTTTTCCAAAATCCATTTTTCCAACATTTGAACGCGTTTTCTAATTTTTCTACACTTTTCTGGAAAATGATTTTCTTTAGAAAATTGGAAATGAAAAATTGTGGAAAATTTTCCACAACTAAACACACCCTTAGTTTTTAACATTTTTTCCTGTTTAGTTTTTTTTTTTTTTTTTTTTTTTTTTTTTTTTTTTTTTATCATTTTCTAATTTGTAATGTACCGGATATTATATGTAACGATGCAGATTAATATCAAAAACAAGATGCAATAAAAGTAAATTATTATTGTGTTTACCGACATTATAACTATGATACACTGATTTTCTCTGAATATGATGCATCGAGTAGTAAATATCATGCATCGACTTTCAAAATATACTATAAAATATCGTTATTGAATAAAAAAGTGGTGCATCATAGTTATAAAACATGGTACATCATAGTTATAAAATATGACGCTCCGACTTTTAAATATACGATAAACATTATTAGTGTATAAATCTTGGTGCATCATAGTTATAAAATATGGTGCATCACAATTTTAATTTTACGGTGCATTGAAGTTATAATGTTGTTATACCAAATTTAATTTATTCAAGGTATAAATATGGTGCATCACATAAATTTTTTTTTTCGTAATACTTCGTATAAAATTGTATTTAAATGTAACAACGTGAGGTAAAACAACATAAAAAAGGTTAAAAACAAAAAATAAAAACAAATGATAACCAAGTCATGAAAAAGATTAAATAAAAAGGTTGAAAAACGCAAAAAAAAAAAAAAAAAAAAAAAAAAAAAAAAAAAAAAAAACCCGATAATAAGAACTTTAACAAAACGCAAACAAAAAAAAAATAAAAAATAATAAAAATGGAAAAAATATAAAAAAATAATAATAATAACTTTAGATAAATAGGGAAAAAATTTTTAAAAAAATATGGATAAATGAGAATGGTGGAGAAATGAGGAGGACACTTATCACCTCCTCATTTGTTTCTCTCCATTCTCTCATAAAACCTCTTCCTCACATGAACCACCACCTTAAATAAATTAGTTTATATGTAAGTGTGTTAAATGTAAAATGTTATAATTCGTATATAACTTTAAGACCCGCGACAACGAGCGACTAAATTGAAATTATCATAGATTAAAATTATCATATATAAAAAATATTCAAATTTAAAAATGCATATATCATGTCTTTCAATTGTTTTTTGAACTTTTGTGTTATTGAACAACCAGTTGTTTTTTATCGGATGGATGTTCAACTACACTTGATTTTTGGGATGAAGAATTTTTTTAAAGAGATTGAGATCTTTGTAGATTCATTAATATCAATATGAGAGATTACGTAGTAAATAATGGATCATATATATATATAGGGTTAAAAATAAAGATAGTTAAGATATAAATTGAATGGAATACATTTTATTTTAGATAGTATTAATTTTGCTTAAATTTATGAAAAAAATTCGTTAATATTGAAAATATGTCGTGAAAGTTGTGTGTTTTTTTTTTTTTGTGTTATTTTATTTTATTTAATAGTATTATTAGTCGAAAATTTTTTTATTGATATATTTAATAATATTTAATGTTTGCTGGGGGAAGTGTAATAATTTAATCAACTATACATCGTCGGATCAAATTGAAAAACCCCATTTCTCCATAGGATTTTGGTTTATATATATATATATATATATATATATATATATATATATATATATATATATATATTATTGTTATTGTTATTATTATTTTCTCTGTTGTAATTAAAGTATTCATTTTGAGTTGCATATGGTTTTATGAAATCTTCGATAAGTATAGCTTTTAACCTTTTTACCAAATATCCTTTTATTGATTGTTACATGAAAATATACACTCTAGAATAGTAAACAAGAATCAATGGGCTCCTAACCTAGGATTTTGAGAGGGACCTTTCAATCTAGAGGTTGGGGGTTCAAACCTCATTTGAGATAGTGAGTTGTAAATATTCGTGGTAGTTGTACATAATCGTGTGTTAGATTGTAACAAGAAATTTAAAATTGGACGTAAATAGTAGCATAGTTGTTAAACTCTTACGATTCATGAGTCGACTCTTACGAGTTGTTTATTGATTACTCCGAGTCGTTTGTGACTCTCCCGAGTCTTGTGCGACTCTTACGAGTCAGAAAATCAAATAAACTTATAGTGTAATGTAATGTAAAAGATGAAATAACAAAATAGAAAAAAAAATGACTATAATCTATTTTAAATTAAGCATTTTATGTTAATTGACGGTCAACGACTTACTTATCAACTTTTACCATGTTTTACTTTAATTAAAAACAAAAACTTAAACAATAATATACATATACATTTAAAAATACATATTTATTGTAAATTAGTGACTCCTACGAGTCGGGCCAAGTTACAAGTCATGAGTTAAAAATCGAGATCCCGAGTCGCAAGTTGAATCATGAGTTAACAACTATCAATAGTAGTAAAAATTCTTAAAGTTTTTTGAATGAAAATATCGTTATTATTAAGGTAATTCATGAAACACAACTTTGTTAGAACATTTCACCACATCAACCAAATAGCATCATGAGAGTCCCGGAATCACTATCAGTTAGTGATTTGGAATCGCAAAGTGTAAAGTTTAATTGTAGAAGGGGAGGTTGAATACAATTTAAAAACTAATTCAGATTTTAACTTAGTTAATTAGTTAGTTTTAAATTGTTTAACAGAAACAGAGTATAACAAATATATAGATATGACAATATCAAAGTAACAAAGTAATAGTAGCTTAAATGGTGAATTATATTGATCATAAAATTCACAAGTGTTGAATGCGGAATGGATTAACCAAAGTTAATCCAATTCAAACACTTAGCTAATCTATTACAAATTGAGAAGAACAGCAGTGGACAAACACGTTGACTGTTCTCTCGCTGGATCGACAATGCGTACTCTAGACAAACTGATCACTGACACACAAGTGATAAGTACGTATTGAACGACTAGCCTCTACAGTACAAAGTACAGAACTATTTATACTACAAGAGTTCCTAAAATGTCGCCTATAAAATAGGATCTTGGAATGACACGTGTCGCTGTTTGATTGGCTTGATCTCTGATGAACCGACATTATGCGGGTCCCAATTCTGTTACCGCAAATATCTCGTTACCTTAAAACCAATCATTCGCTGCTACGTAATCTTTCGGACATACTTCAAGTTGGAACACTCTTGCTGATGTATAGATAAGTACAGTACTTTTTGTACTTGATGATTGAGAGGCTTTATTGAATAGTCCCTGAAGATGCAGTAATCCTCCTCACTCACTACGAGCTAACATGCTCTTGTAGAATGACTTGAACTATAGATCTTCAGTGACTAGTTGTTATTCTGGCAGTGACTTTTGCCTTTATTGATTTGAAGATGTAAAGCTCTCGCTGTCAAGATCAGCGACACACAAAGTTGAGCTTTAATCTTCCTCAGCATATCAATTCCTTGAGAGTAGAATGAATGACGATCAGCGAAACCAATATTCAGCAACAGCAGCTTTGATACAATTCATTTCTTCATCGAGTAGTGTTAAGTTGAGTTGGTCAGTGACCAGCGACTCAACATGGTCAGCGACCAGTGACTCAACAATCTCCCCCTAAATGATTGTGATCGAAGCTCCCTAGACAAACTAGTTGCTGAGAAAAGTTTATAGTTAGTGTTTAAGATTTTAAACATTCAGTGACTTGTATATCAAACCTACTATCTTCAGCATGACACCTTCTCACGAAGCTTTAACTGACTGAGAATCAATGAAAATGAACCTTCAGATACTTGATCAGGATAGAGAAGGTGTTGAAACATAGTTTGTGACAACAGATCTAGCTTGAAATAGGACTGGTGTAATTGTTATCATGTTTGTATAATTGGTTTAGATTTGTAAATGAATATTTGTTTTGTTATTAATATTCGTTAAATATATTAGCATGTTAAAGTGTTAGACGAATATCGTAAATGAAATAAATAAATACGTTTGGTGAGAGTCGAGATCTCAAGTCGCAGCGAGTTGAGCTGCGAGGTGAGACCTGAACTCGTAAACACTCAGAGTATTGGCGAGCCGAGTCCATAAGCGGACTTGGGCTGCGAGTTGGGCTGGACTCGCATGCCCATGCGAGCCGAGCCGAGACTTGATATAAATATGTTTTCATTCCGTGAAAACAAGAGACTTTTGTGATTTTCGATTTCAATACCTGCGAACTCAATATCCAGAGAAAACTTAAACCTAACGGCTAGGCTTTTACGTTTTGACGTTTAAAGTTAAGCATTAGTAAACGCAATTACAAACTTATTCATTGTTAGTAAGATAACATCGTATTGAGGGATTCCGCACCTTAATACTACAGATAACGAAGTTATTGATCCTAAGAACTAGGGACTTACAGAAGGATTCATTGCTAAGCTTCAGATACTGATCCGGATAGAGAATGATTCATTGCTAAGCTTCAGATACTGATCCGGATAGAGAAGGATTCATTGCTAAGCTGAAGTGTCACAAATATTGAATAAAATCGCCAAGAAAATTGTAACTCAAATACAGGGAATATGTAAGTTTTGTGATAGAAGCCGCAAAGATGATTCCCAAGTATTAGCAACTTTAATAGTAGCAGCGATTTTTCATATGAGCATAAGCAACATTGGTTTTTGCATTTATTTATACATTCTCTCCCCCTTGATAATAGGACGAAGTAGATCAGCATTTCTCTGGTAGCATCAGCAACAATTAAATATGAATATTTCTCCCCCTTGATGATGGAAAGAAATGTTGCAGCAAATGTTTTATCTTTTTGTAATAAGTGAGTGGTTTTCTAGTCATCATCAGCTTGTGTTTTAGCTGATGGATCATCGAAAACAGAGGGAACAGCCTGTATCTCTCCCTGTGACTGGAGAGAGATATTGACAGCTGGTGCAGTGATAGATGAGATTTGGCCCGGGTCTGTAGCCAGTGATGTGGTATCAGCAATGAGTGTGTTATCACTCACTGATACCACTAGCCCTTTTAATGAAGTGTCATCCTTTTGTGAGAATGACAAGTGGCTGATGGTTAGACTCGATATGAGGGTGTGGGATGCACCCAAATCACTGCTATCAATAGTTTGAGCTATTGTAGCTGTCTGTAGTTGTCCCTTTTTAGAATCACTAGACTTTCGGGAGTCCAATGAAGTAGTTGAAGGCTTGGGGTTAGCAAGAGTGCCCGCAGGGACTGAACGTTCAGCCACCGCTTCACCCTTGGCATCCTTGGATGTCTTCATTTTGCTATGTTCCCCTAATTTGGATGCTTTCTTGGGAGAGGATGGTGGTTTCTTGATTGGTGATTGACTAATGATAGTCACTGGGGGTGTTGTCAGTGACGTAGTCGATTTGGTTGTAGGAACGGACGGATGTACAACAGTTTCAGACTGGATTACAAGTAATCCCTGTTTTCTCATGAGAGTATATAAAAACATGATCACTGTTTTTGAATAAAGATTTTGAAAACACATCAGGATTGATCTTTAAAGATTTGGATAATAATTTAACCCTGTTTACTTCAGTGATCAGTATCTTCACATACTCTGTTTTTGGGATGAAAAAATATTTTAGTGAATAAAACGATTTTTGAAACTGTAATGACAAAATCCTTACCAACTGAAGAAGTTTGAGAATTTTCAGTAGAGTATGATGATGTTTTGAAGAATTTGATTTCGTCGTTACAGAAAATAAAAAGATTTTGTATGGTGTTTATTTTGAAAGGTTTTTTATGAAAATCAAGAGGACGTTTTGAAATGAGATGAGTTTAAGTATCTTGATTTATAAAGGCCCTCTTGATTATCATGTGGATAAAAATGGGTCAACGTGGTTGATGATGGTGGTGAGAGAGGTGGTATAGAGGTGATGATTGATGGTGGTAAGTGGTATAGGGGTGATGATTATGAAAACTGGTGGTATTAATGGTGATGGGAGAGGTGTGCCGGAAAAGTACACTGACGTAAGAGAGAGAGTGTCAGATAATACGACTTTTCCGTTACACCACAACCCATAAATGATTTTTGTAAACTTAATAGCACCATTAAGTGATATCTTCAGAGAGAAAGAGTTACTGAAGATATTTAATCAATTTCTTGATTTACCACCCAAAAGAAATATAACAATAATAAGATAATAAATTTAATTGTTTATCTTGCTGAGACTAGATCTCGCTGACTTAATCACAACTTAGAATACTGATTGAGTCATTGTGAGATAGTTACAGTTTTGATATAAATTTAACTTATTAAATTACCATTGTTATATTGAAAGTTTTTCTTTTCTCTCTCTTTGTTTTTTTTTTTATTTATTTATTAAAAAGAACATGAATATAGATTATGTCTTATGTTAAATGTATAACATATTTCTACATTACACCTCAGGGATCTAGTTACAACTTAGAATACTAACTAGATCAGTTAGAGGTACCATAGAGCAATGCTAAAAACCTATCATTGAGACATAAGAAAATATTCATGAGTTTTTGTAAGAATATAACATTAGATGATCACAGTAAGCTGGGTATTAATCTTGCTGATTAGTTCAGTAAGGATTAAAACATCAGTGTGTATGGTCAACTAAAATTATATTTTACAAAGACAAATTATTTAAAGCATTTATAAATTTAAACGACAATAAATAAATAAACTTAAAGAGTTCATTTATTCATTGAAGTTTAACATACCAAGCTCGCTGATAAGAAAATTAAATCTTTTCTCATCTAGAGGTTTTGTAAACAGATCAGCGAGTTGGTAATCAGTTGGAATGAAATGAAGTTCAATATCACCTTTCATCACATGATCCCTGATGAAATGATATCGTACATCAATGTGCTTAGTCCTTGAGTGCATCACTGGATTGTTTGCAATGGCTATGGCACTTTGACTATCACAATAGATTGGAATTTCTTTGAAGTCAAATCCATAGTCAGCGAGCTGATTTCTCATCCAGAGAATTTGAGCAGTGCAGGCATTGGCAGCAACATATTCGGCTTCAGCAGTTGAAGTTGAGACTGAGTTTTGTTTCTTGCTGGACTAGCTTACTAGCTTTTCTCCAAGAAATTGACAGCTACCAGATGTACTTTTTCTATCCAGTTTGCATCCAGCATGATCAGAATCAGAATATCCTTTCAGGGAGAAATCTGAACCAGATGGGTACCAGAGACCAAGATTTGGTGTACCCTTCAGATATCTGAATATTCTTTTGACAGCAAGCAAATGTGATTCCTTTGGATCAGCTTGATACCTAGCACAGAGACATGTAGCAAATATAATGTCTGGTCTACTTGCAGTTAGATACAACAGTGACCCAATCATACCTCTGTAAGCAGTAATGTTTACAGATTTACCATCAGGATCAGCATGTAGCTTTACTGCAGGTGACATGGGTGTAGCGAGGGTTGAGCAATTAGCAAATTCAAATTTCTTTAGCAGTTCTTTAACATATTTTCCTTGACTTATAAAAATTTCAGTTTTGGTTTATTTTATTTGCAAACCAAGGAAAAATGTTAATTCACCCATCATGCTCATCTCATAACTTTTGGTCATGAGATCAGAAAATTCCTTGCACATGTCACTGTTAGTAGACCCGAAAATGATATCATCAACATAGATTTGGACTAATATGACATCTCTCTTATCTCTTTTGATAAACAATGTGCTGCCAATTTTACCTCTGACGTAGCCACATTTTACTAGGTAGACAGAGAGAGTGTCATACCATGCTCTAGGAGCTTATTTTAGTCCATACAGGGCTTTATCAAGTTTGCAAACATAAGCAGGATGTTTTGGATCGATGAATCCAGGTGGTTGCTTGACATACACTTCTTCCTGCAACTTGTCATTCAGAAAGGCACTTTTCACATCCATTTGATACACCTTGAACTTCTTGTGAGCTGCATAGGCCAGAAACAGCCTGATTGCTTCAAGCCTAGCTACTGGTGCAAAGGTTTCATCATAGTCAATGCCTTCTTGCTGACAGTAACCTTGTACAACCAGTCTAGCCTTGTTTCTCGTTACCACACCATCAGCATCCATCTTATTTCTGAACACCCATCGTGTTCCAATTACTGATTTACCAGCAGGTTGAGGTACAAGCTTCCAAACTTTATTTCTTTCAAACTGAGATAGCTCTTCTTGCATGGCAGCTATCCAGTGATGATCAGTGAGTGCTTCATCAACCTTCTTTGGTTCCATCAGTGATACAAAACTTACAAACAAACAAAAGTTAGCAGTTGCTGATCTTGTCTGAACCCTGGATTATGGAGTACCAATAATCAATTGATTATCAATATGTTTTGTCCACTTAGTCATTCGCTGAGGTTCAGCAGTGACTGTCTTATCTGGTGACGGTTCATGTGACAGATCAGCAGCAGAAGCATGAGTATTGTTGTTCTGAGAGTTTTGGTTTGGACATTGAGTTGATGATGATGGGACATCAGTAGGTAAAGATGATGTTCCTGAATTATTCTCAGCTAAAGTAGAGCTAGAAATGATTTCAGGAATACTATCTTCCCCTTCAGAGTCTGATGACAAATTTTCATATTTCTTATCATTTGATTTTATTTCATTTGATGAGTCACCATCCATTTTGTTAAAAACAAGATTTTCATACTCTTTAGGATCAGGGAGTGACTCATCATATGATTCATCAAAAGTAACATCCATTGATTCCTCAATACATTCTCTTCTTTTATTGGAAACTCTGAAAGCTTTAGAGATAATTAAGTAACCAACAAATATTCCTTCATCAGCTTTTGGATCAAACTTTCCTAAGTGATCTCTTTTGTTTAAAATGTAGCAAGTGCTACCAAAAACATGGAGAAAACTTATGTCGGGTTTTCTCCCCCTTATCAGCTCATATGCTGTCTTATTATGTCGTTTGATAATCAGTGACCTATTCTGAGTATAGCAGGCAGTACTCACTGCTTCGGCCCAGAAATAGGTCTTAAGACCAGCATCAATGAGCATTGACCTGGCAGATTCAATTAAGGTTCTATTTCTCCTTTCTGCCACCCCATTTTGTTGGGGTGTTCTTGGAGCTGAAAATTTTTGAGAAATACCTTTTGAATCACGAAAAGTTTCCAGGTCAATATTTCGGAATTCAGTGCCATTATTACTTCTGAGATGTTTTACCGTGACATCATTTAGATTTTCCATTTTCTTGACAAAGGATATGATCTCGCTGACAGCTTCACTTTTAGCTTTGAGAAAAAAATACCCAAGTGTATCTGGAGTATTCATCCACTATCACCAAACAGTATCTTTTTCCACCAAGACTTGGAGTACTCACTGGACCAAATAGATCCATATGGAGCAAGTGAAAACATCCAGTCAATGATGAAGTCCGCTTACTTTTGAAAGAATAGTTGTGATGCTTTCCCTTTTCACATGCTGAACAAAGCTTATCTTTATTAAAAGATAATTTTGGTAGTCCAGTGACTAAACCATTCTTGCTCAATTTACTGATTGCTTTGAGATTCAGATGAGAAAGTCGCTAATGCCACAACCATTTTTCTTCTGAAACGGTTCTGGAGTAAAAACACGTTCCTGACTGTGCTGAATCCATATTGACCACATAAGTATTCCCTTTTCGATTAGCAGCAAGTACATCACTTCCCTTCTTGTTGTAAACAACTCCTGCTTCATGATCAAATAGTACCTTGTTCTTGGAGTCACAAAACTGACTGATGCTCAACAAATTGTGCTTCAAACCCTCTACATATGCTACTCGCTTGAACATTACATTACCATTGGTTAAGACTCCATACCCTCTGGTCTTTCCAACCTTGTTATCACCAAATACCACATCAGGACCTCTTTCATCCTGATAGTCACTGAGCAGAGACTTGCATCCTGTCATGTGCCTGGAACATCCGCTGTCCAAGTACCAGATAGTCTCTCTAAGAATACCTTTGTAGATGCTATCAGAATCCCAACCAGATGCTGAACATTTAGGAGTGACTTCTTTGATATCTTCAATAAATTCAGCGTCATCAGCCATCAGACAGTACTCCTTATCTAAACAAATCATTGCTTCTTCTTCATCTGATGATGAGGAGTCAGAGTCACTGAATGAACCTTCTTCAGCGATGAAAACTTTTCCCTTCTTCTTTCCAGATTTAGCCATTACCTTCAGTTTCTTGTACTTTGCCTTGTACTTGTTATACTTATCATTTCTGAAGTCTGGCACTGGTTCAGGGACTTGGTTGACTGACTTTGATCTACATTCAGCTGCAAAATGACCAGGTTTGCCACATTTGTAGCATTCTCCCTTAGATTGAAATTTGTCAGATGATGTGTGTTCCTTCTGAAATTAGCAACCATCATGGCCATGTCTTTTTCAAGCTTCTCCAGACCCTCATCATATTCATACTCCAATTGTTCTTCAGCACCTTCACCTTCTTCTTCAGCTATCAGTGACTTTGAACTTTTCTTAGACACTTTTGACTTCTGTCTCTGATCGATTTCATCAAGCTCAGCTACAAGAGCATTGGATATCTTCTGACTTCCAAGAGTAGCACGAATATGCTCACTCTGATCAGCTTGCTTTTCAGACTGCTCCCAGTTGAGCAAAATACCATAGACCTGAGTTAGATTAAGAATTGAATAATCATTTCTTTGTCTAGTGCATGTAGCAATGGTTCCCCAAATCTTCCTTGGCAGCAACTCCAGGAATTTTTCAACAACAAATCTCTGTTCCTTTCCTATACCAGCCTTCTCTATTTTGTTCATCAGTGACTGGTACCTGGTATAAGTGGATGACAGAGATTCATTGGGCTCCATTGCGAATAGCTCATACTGGCGAGTGAGATTGACTTCCCTGCAGCGAATAATATCAGAAATTCCAATATATATATATATTCCTAAGGGTGTCCCACATGTCTTTAGCAGTTCTACAAAGCCTGATAGATTCGAACACTTCATCAGGAAGTGCCATGCCTATGTAGATTTTAGCTTGTTTATCCAGTCTAACCAATCGTCTATCCTCATCCATCCATTGTTCATCTCTTTTGGGCACAACCATTTCTGGAATAGCAGGAGTAGTAGCTGTAGCAATGACAGCAGGAACAATTTGTGACACCCCCAAATTTAATGATTTGCGGAAGCTCGATTTGGGTGTCACTAATCAATATACAAAGCACATAAGATATAATGAACGACCACTATATGCGTCGTTTTAAACTTGTATTAATAAAGTAAACGTTTACATCAAAATAATGTTACATTAGCTCGGTTCCTGAAATTGAGAGATTACATAGCATAATTACTTTTACAAAATATAATAATGCAATCAAATCTCTAGTTGTATGTATGCTGACTCAAGCTAATAGTCCCTGCCTGTGCAGCCAACCTACTGCTGGGTACCTGTGATACATACTAAAATGGGTCAGCGAAAACGCTGGTGAGCTCACAGGTTTGTATGTCAATGTATAGTTGTAAGAACCGCAAGATTTATATTGAATTTAAAATGCAATTAAGCAAAATAAAAGTTATACAATCCATGAGCACATAGTCTGAGCTTAACTTGAGCGCTAGGTCCAATTAAGGAAACCTAACTGGTTTGCCTCCTACGAGTGTCTAATCCACACTCGTCTTCCCAAATGCTAATACATCCGTTTGACCGGTTAGTGCGTGCTAACCCGGATGAGGATTGTCAATCCCATATGATATCATATACTAACATTCACGCTAAAATATTAGAGACTATGCTATAGAGGACTTTAAATTGATTAGCTTGAAACTCATGTAGTATTTGAAGGTTGGTACTTGCATTCTACTTGTAAAACAAAACAGAGCAGTAATATCACACCCCTAGTTGAAAAATAGTGAAAATGGGGCCATGAAACTCACCTGAGTCTTGAAGTGTTTAATTTAATAAACTTGAAGTAATTAGCTGTGAATTGATGTCCAAGGACTTGAAACCTGAATGTGTTCACGACACTTGATTGTTATTAATTGTACCGGTATCTCGAAAGACTACCCTTGTAGTTGTTATACAACTATATATTTCCAAATTACCACGATCTGGTTGATTGTATTGTTACAAGTTACTAAGACTTGTTTGATTTTGAAGTATGTTTTGAAAACACGTACGGCCCGTTGGTGATGGATTTGAAATAATAAACTTTAAGTATTATTATCATGTTATTGATGTTTTGCACTTAAAAGTGTGTTCCAATGTGTTTTATAAGTCGTATCGTATAAGTGTTTGAGGTTATATAGGTTCGACACTTAGTGAAATTTTAGTTTGAAAACCTGCTGTTTTATGCGACACAATCATGCGACACAAATGTTTGTCATGCGACACAAGGGTTGTGTCGCATAGAAATGCGACACAATACCTATACGACACAAGGGTAGTGTCGTATAGATTTGAGATGCTGATTCAACAGCGACATAGTGCTTGTGTCGTATAGAAATACGACATAGAGTACGACACAATATTGTGTCGCATGAGTTACGACACTAAAGGTTTGGTACGACACAAGATGCGACATAACGGGTTTTATGCGACATAACAGGCAAAATACGACACTACATGCGACACAAGGCTTGTGTCGCATTGAAGAACACCAGCCCAGAAAGTTCCGACTGTCGATATTTTTCCGGCCAAAACCCAATTCAAACCCATTTTTAGGTTGTAAAATCGTGTTTTCTTCATATATTTGGACATATACATGTTATATAACTCGTAAATATGTAAAAATAAGCTAAAACGAGAAGTTTTGGGAATTTGTCGGAACTTACGCGGCGTCGGATTGAAAATCCGAGAAGATGGAAGTGTAGATCGTGTCGAGGTGGTTCCGTTTCTACAAAAATCTTGATGATTTGATGTCGTTTAGTGTTCTAATCTTGTGATTTTTGATGAAATGATGGTGGTGGAACTTGAGAGAGAAATTGGTAGAGAGAGAGAGATGGGAAGATAGAAATGAAATGAGGGGGAGGTGATGACCCCCTCTTGGTGGCTGATTTCGGTGGGGGCCCACCGAGTGTGGGTCTCCACTTTTAACTCCGTGCAATCGCGCTCCGTGCGGTGTTCGTTTTCCCAATCGTTTTAAACGTTAACTAATTATTTTTATTCGTTTAAATGTATATCTTAAAATACGAATAATTCCCCAATTATTTTTGTTGAAACATTTTATCAATTGCTTATTAGTTGCGTAATAAAATATAACGTTAGCTTGTTTTTGTTTGCTTGCGCGTTGTTGTACGATACGAATTGTGTACGTAATATTGTAAAACAATATTTTGGATATAATTGTGTTACTAAATAATATTGTATTATTTAATAAAATTGTTCACCAACGTCCGTATGTAATTGACCGAAATACATTCGGTTTGAAACTTGTACGATTTAAATCAAATCGTATAATTGTGTAGATATATATTCAACAATATATATAATAATTGATACATTAATTAGCCTAACACAGAACTAATTACATGTATTAAAACTTGATTAGGCACTAAATTCTAGTCCTAAATTGACGGGTGTCACATTCTCCCCCTGTTAGAAGAATTTCGTCCCAAAATTTATGTTGAAGTCGCGTTTGATGCTGAGTCAGTGAAGAGTTGAGGATACTTGAGTCGCATTTGGTCTTCCCGTTCCCAGGTGAATTCCGGACCGCGCCGTGAATTCCACCTAACTTTGACGATGGAAATACGACTTTGTTTGAGTTGTTTGACCTCACGGTCCATGATTCCAGCGGGTTCCTCAACAAAGTGAAGTTTCTCGTCAACTCGAATTTCATCGAGTGGAATGATAAGTGTCTCATCAGACAGACACTTCTTCAGATTTGAAACATGAAAAGTGGGATGCACGCTGCTGAGTTCGGATGGCAGCTGCAATCGATATGCCACTGGACCAATCCTTTCGAGGATCTCGAATGGTCCAATGTATCTGGGATTTAACTTCCCTCGTTTGCCAAATCGGATTACGCCTTTCCAAGGCGATACTTTAAGTAGTACTCGATCCCCAACTTGGAACTCGAGTGGTTTGCGTCTCACGTCAGCATAACTTTTCTGACGATCACGCGCGGCCTTGAGCTTGTTTTGAATTTCAACGATTCTCTCGGTCGTCTCGTGAATGATTTCTGGACCTGTGAGTTGGCTATCCCCAACTTCGGTCCAACAGATAGGTGACCGGCACTTACGACCGTACAGTGCCTCGAAAGGTGCAGCCTTAATGCTGGTATGATAACTGTTGTTGTACGAGAATTCGCACAATGGTAGGTGTTTTTCCCAGTTTACACCGAAGTCTACTACGCAGGCCCGTAGCATGTCCTCTAGTGTTTAAATTGTTCGTTCACTTTGGCCGTCAGTTTGAGGATGGTATGCGGTACTCATATCAAGTTGAGTACCCAGGGATTTTTGAAGTGATTGCCAAAATTGTGAAGTGAAACGACTATCTCTATCGGAGATAATTGAGATTGGAACACCGTGTTTGGTCACGATTTCCTTCAGATAAATACCGGTGAGGCGTTCCATTTTGTCGGATTCTTTAATTGCCAGGAAGTGAGCAGACTTTGTGAGACGATCCACGATCACCCAAATGGTATCACAACCGTTCGAGGACTTGGGTAGTTTGGTTATGAAGTCCATGGCAATTTGTTCCCATTTCCATTCAGGAAGACTGGGTTGTTGAAGTAAACCAGAGGGTTTTTGATATTCGATTTTGACCTTGGAGCAAGTAAGGCACTTGCTGACATAGGTGGCGATTTCAGCTTTCATGTTCGGCCACCAGTAGAAGTCCTTGATACCGTGGTACATTTTATCGGATCCCAGATGGATAGAATATTTGGACTTGTAAGCTTCATCCATCACCAAGTCTAGTAGGTTCCCAAATTTAGGCAACCAGATTCGGTTGGAGAAATACCTAATCCCGTTATGTTTGACTTCGAATTGTTTATCCATGCCCCGCAAGGCTTCATCTTTGACGTTTTCGTGTTTCAAGGCTTCGAGTTGAGCAGTGAGAATTTGAATGTTTAAATTGTTGTGAATGGTCATACTGAGGGCTCGGACCCGGAGTGGTTTCACTCGCTCTTTTCGACTGAGGGCATCGGCAACAACATTTGCTTTGCCTGGATGATATTTGAGTTCGCAGTCGTAATCAGTAAGCAACTCGACCCATCGATGTTGTCTCATGTTGAGATCCTTCTGATCGAATATGTGTTGGAGACTTTTGTGGTCTGTAAAGATTGTGCACTTTGTGCCGTAGAGATAATGTCTCCAGATTTTGAGTGCAAAAACGACAGCTCCTAGCTCGAGGTCATGAGTGGTGTAATTCTTTTCGTGAATCTTGAGTTGTCGTGAAGCGTAAGCTATGACTTTGTCTCGTTGCATCAGAACGCAACCGAGACCTTGATGAGAAGCATCGCAGTATACCACGAAGTCATCGGTGCCTTCGGGTAATGATAGAATAGGAGCACTGCAAAGCTTTTGTTTCAGAAGTTGAAATGCTGACTCTTGTTTATCAGTCCAATCGAACTTTTTATCTTTCTGAGTCAGTGTCGTGAGTGGTAAGGCTATTTTTGAAAAGTTCTTGATGAATCGTCGATAATAACCGGCCAGTCCTAAAAGCTGCCTTACTTCTGTCGGAGTGGTTGGCGATTGCCAGTCTTTGATAGCCTCGATTTTTGACGGATCAACATGAATTCCCTGACTGTCGATCACGTGACCAAGGAATTGAACTGTTTTTATCCAGAACTCACACTTAGAGAATTTGGCGTAAAGCTCTTCGTGTCTAAGTAGCTCTAGGATGGTTTTGAGGTGTTGCGCGTGTTCTTCTTCGCTTCGTGAATATATGAGGATGTCATCGATGAAGACAATGACAAACTTGTCAAGGTAAGGTTTACACACCCGATTCATAAGGTCCATGAATACAGCCGGTGCGTTGGTTAGGCCGAATGGCATCACTTGGAATTCGTAATGCCCATAGCGGGTTCGGAAAGCGGTTTTTGGAATGTCGGCATCGCGAACACGCAATTGGTGATATCCGGATCGGAGATCAATCTTTGAATAACAACTCGATCCTTGAAGTTGGTCGAACAAATCATCGATTCGAGGTAATGGGTATCGGTTCTTGATGGTCAACTTGTTCAACTCTCGATAGTCGATACACATTCGAAAAGTGCCGTCTTTCTTTTTGACAAATAGGACCGGAGCTCCCCAAGGTGAAGAACTCGGCCTAATGAATCCTCTTTCCAGAAGTTCCTGTAGTTGGGCAGACAACTCCTGAAGTTCGGATGGAGCTAAACGATATGGTGCTCGTGCCACCGGCGCAGCACCCGGTACGAGATCAATTGAGAACTCAACCTGTCTTGGTGGTGGTAGGCCAGACAGTTCTTCGGGAAAGACTTCAGGAAAGTCTCGGACAATTGGTACATCATCAAGTCGCTTCTCCTCCGACTTTTTCTCCATGATGTGCGCGAGGATTGCGGGATAGCCCTTTTTCAGAAATTTGCGCGTTTTCAAGCAAGACTTGATATTGAGTCTCGTCCCACCGGTCTCCCCCTGTATGATTAAAGTTCCACCGGTGGCGAGAGGTATACTAATAACTTTGTCGCCACAGATAATTTCTGCCCGATGCTTGGACAACCAGTCCATTCCAACAATGACATCGAAACTTTCTATCTTAACATGCATGAGATCTATTGAGAAAATTTCGTCTGCTAGATTTAAAGTGCAATTAGGGATCACACTCTTGGTTTCCATAAGTTTACCGTTTGCAAGCTCTACAGTGTAGTTAACATCTAAGGCAACTGGGGTGATGTCAAGTAGTGGGCCAAACTCATCAGAAATAAAACTCCTATCAGCACCGGTATCAAACAGAATTGAAGCGGTTAAGTTGTTGAGGAGGAACATACCCGTGACCACATTCGGGTCTCGACGGGCGTCCTCGGAGTTGATGACGAAGGCTCTACTTCGGGTGTTGTTGTTGTTGCTCTTGTTCTTCAGTTTGGGACATGCATCCCTGAAATGTCCTCTTTCCCCACATTCGTAACAGGTTTTGGGTTGTTGGTTGTTGTTTTGTGATTTAGGGGCTTGACAGTCTTTGGATGAATGCCCGTACTTCCTGCAGTTGTTGCAAGGAGATCTGCAGGGGCCATGGTGGTGGTAGTTACACTTGGAACAATATGGTCTGTCCCCAGTGTACGTGCGTTTGGGTTCGGTGTTGGTGTTGTAAGCTTAGATGGCGTTGGACTTTTTGTTTTGGTGGTTGCTGTGTGGTTCAGTGGATTTACGTTTGTTGTTGTTGGATTTCTCGCGGCTGACCACCAGTGCCATGAGCTCGTGTGCTAGCCTGATAGCACTTTCAGTGGTGGCTGGTTGTGATGAGGCGACACTTCCTTGAATGCTCTCGGGAAGGCCGCGGATGTATTTCTTAACTCCCTTTTTCTCTGGTTCCACCAGACTAGGGCACAGGGACGCGTATTGCTGGAACTTGATGGTGTATCCCTCAATATCGGTCCCCTGCACAGCTAGTTGCCAGAACTCCTCTTCTAATCGGTGTATCTCTTCCTCGAGACAATACTTCTCCCTCAGTTTGTCCTTCAACACGGCCCAAGGTAGTTGATTAGCTATCTCAAGACCCACAGAGTTGGCATGGGCGTTCCACCATGTGAGGGCGCCTTCCTGAAAAGTGTAGGCGGCAAACTTTACCTTGTTTTCCTCGGTGCAGTTGCATAGGCTGAAAACAGATTCTATGCGTTCTATCCATTGGCTCAAACCAATAGCACCTTCCGTGCCCTTGAAGTATAGTGGTTTGCAGCTCAGAAAGTCCTTATAGGAGCAGGGTCTGGGTGGTGGAGCATTGTTAGCTGTGTCCTCGCTACTGGGTGGTGGTGTTCGGGCAGCCAAGGCTTGGGTCACACTGCGGGCAATCAGCCCCGCGATCTCAGCTTCACTAAGGGTGATTTGTCGACGAGGAGGCATGAGGCTGAGTAATAAAGAACAAGGAAAGGAAGTAAGATACTAGTCCGAAATTCATGATGGTGTAGCCTAGCGGCTAAGACAGGTGGTGTATAGTGAGTGGGGTATGGGCTAGCACGAGACAACCCGGTGTTTCTCCTAGCTACCCTTGGATTTCGCGAGCCATGCGGGTGAGAGCGTGATGAACTAGGTGGTGTGTTTGCCATTCCGTGACAAAGCGTTAGAAAGAATGAGGCCTACCTATGTATATATATAAGTATGTAACACATAGTAGCCTAGGGTGTCTAGCACAGACTTGTTTTGAGTCCCGGTTCTCTCGAGGTCAGAGTCAACTAGTGTATCCTGTTCAGCCATAACTTCCTTCAGATCTTACATCATCTTTATTTAATTGTACATAGTTGATCAAGCTATGTTAAATTAAATTCGTATGCTGTAATCCCTGAACTGGTTATACCTAATAGGGAATACTGCCTAACGGTCATAGTCTAGGCCCACTAAATGCAACCTAGTTCACAATAACCTTAGGCTCCGATACCAATCTGTGACACCCCCAAATTTAATGATTTACGGAAGCTCGATTTGGGTGTCACTAATCAATATACAAAGCACATAAGATATAATGAACGACCACTATATGCGTCGTTTTAAACTTGTATTAATAAAGTAAACGTTTACATCAAAATAATGTTACATTAGCTCGGTTCCTGAAATTGAGAGATTACATAGCATAATTACTTTTACAAAATATAATAATGCAATCAAATCTCTAGTTGTATGTATGCTGACTCAAGCTAATAGTCCCTGCCTGTGCAGCCAACCTACTGCTGGGTACCTGTGATACATACTAAAATGGGTCAGCGAAAACGCTGGTGAGCTCACAGGTTTGTATGTCAATGTATAGTTGTAAGAACCGCAAGATTTATATTGAATTTAAAATGCAATTAAGCAAAATAAAAGTTATACAATCCATGAGCACATAGTCTGAGCTTAACTTGAGCGCTAGGTCCAATTAAGGAAACCTAACTGGTTTGCCTCCTACGAGTGTCTAATCCACACTCGTCTTCCCAAATGCTAATACATCCGTTTGACCGGTTAGTGCGTGCTAACCCGGATGAGGATTGTCAATCCCATATGATATCATATACTAACATTCACGCTAAAATATTAGAGACTATGCTATAGAGGACTTTAAATTGATTAGCTTGAAACTCATGTAGTATTTGAAGGTTGGTACTTGCGTTCTACTTGTAAAACAAAACAGAGCAGTAATATCACACCCCTAGTTGAAAAATAGTGAAAATGGGGCCATGAAACTCACCTGAGTCTTGAAGTGTTTAATTTAATAAACTTGAAGTAATTAGCTGTGAATTGATGTCCAAGGACTTGAAACCTGAATGTGTTCACGACACTTGATTGTTATTAATTGTACCGGTATCTCGAAAGACTACCCTTGTAGTTGTTATACAACTATATATGTCCAAATTACCACGATCTGGTTGATTGTATTGTTACAAGTTACTACGACTTGTTTGATTTTGAAGTATGTTTTGAAAACACGTACGGCCCGTTGGTGATGGATTTGAAATAATAAACTTTAAGTATTATTATCATGTTATTGATGTTTTGCACTTACAAGTGTGTTCCAATGTGTTTTATAAGTCGTATCGTATAAGTGTTTGAGGTTATATAGGTTCGACACTTAGTGAAATTTTAGTTTGAAAACCTGCTGTTTTATGCGACACAATCATGCGACACAAATGTTTGTCATGCGACACAAGGGTTGTGTCGCATAGAAATGCGACACAATACCTATACGACACAAGGGTAGTGTCATATAGATTTGAGATGCTGATTCAACAGCGACATAGTGCTTGTGTCGTATAGAAATACGACATAGTATGCGACATAGAGTACGACACAATATTGTGTCGCATGAGTTACGACACTAAAGGTTTGGTACGACACAAGATGCGACATAACGGGTTTTATGCGACATAACAGGCAAAATACGACACTACATGCGACACAAGGCTTGTGTCGCATTGAAGAACACCAGCCCAGAAAGTTCCGACTGTCGATATTTTTCCGGCCAAAACCCAATTCAAACCCATTTTTAGGTTGTAAAATCGTGTTTTCTTCATATATTTGGACATATACATGTTATATAACTCGTAAATATGTAAAAATAAGCTAAAACGAGAAGTTTCGGGAATTTGTCGGAACTTACGCGGCGTCGGATTGAAAATCCAAGAAGATGGAAGTGTAGATCGTGTCGAGGTGGTTCCGTTTCTACAAAAATCTTGATGATTTGATGTCGTTTAGTGTTCTAATCTTGTGATTTTTGATGAAATGGTGGTGGTGGAACTTGAGAGAGAAATTGGTAGAGAGAGAGAGATGGGAAGATAGAAATGAAATGAGGGGGAGGTGATGACCCCCTCTTGGTGGCTGATTTCGGTGGGGGCCCACTGAGTGTGGGTCTCCACTTTTAACTCCGTGCAATCGCGCTCCGTGCGGTGTTCATTTTCCCAATCGTTTTAAACGTTAACTAATTATTTTTATTCGTTTAAATGTATATCTTAAAATACGAATAATTCCCCAATTATTTTTGTTGAAGCATTTTATCAATTGCTTATTAGTTGCGTTATAAAATATAACGTTAGCTTGTTTTTGTTTGCTTGCGCGTTGTTGTACGATACGAATTGTGTACGTAATATTGTAAAACAATATTTTGGATATAATTGTGTTACTAAATAATATTGTATTATTTAATAAAATTGTTCACCAACGTCCGTATGTAATTGACCGAAATACATTCGGTTTGAAACTTGTACGATTTAAATCAAATCGTATAATTGTGTAGATATATATTCAACAATATATATAATAATTGATACATTAATTAGCCTAACACAGAACTAATTACATGTATTAAAACTTGATTAGGCACTAAATTCTAGTCCTAAATTGACGGGTGTCACATTCTCCCCCTGTTAGAAGAATTTCGTCCCGAAATTTATGTTGAAGTCGCGTTTGATGCTGAGTCAGTGAAGAGTTGAGGATACTTGAGTCGCATTTGGTCTTCCCGTTCCCAGGTGAATTCCGGACCGCGCCGTGAATTCCACCTAACTTTGACGATGGGAATACGACTTTGTTTGAGTTGTTTGACCTCACGGTCCATGATTCCAGCGGGTTCCTCAACAAAGTGAAGTTTCTCGTCAACTCGAATTTCATCGAGTGGAATGATAAGTGTCTCATCAGACAGACACTTCTTCAGATTTGAAACATGAAAAGTGGGATGCACGCTGCTGAGTTCGGATGGCAGCTGCAATCGATATGCCACTGGACCAATCCTTTCGAGGATCTCGAATGGTCCAATGTATCTGGGATTTAACTTCCCTCGTTTGCCAAATCGGATTACGCCTTTCCAAGGCGATACTTTAAGTAGTACTCGATCCCCAACTTGGAACTCGAGTGGTTTGCGTCTCACGTCAGCATAACTTTTCTGACGATCACGCGCGGCCTTGAGCTTGTTTTGAATTTCAACGATTCTCTCGGTCGTCTCGTGAATGATTTCTGGACCTGTGAGTTGGCTATCCCCAACTTCGGTCCAACAGATTGGTGACCGGCACTTACGACCGTACAGTGCCTCGAAAGGTGCAGCCTTAATGCTGGTATGATAACTGTTGTTGTACGAGAATTCGCACAATGGTAGGTGTTTTTCCCAGTTTACACCGAAGTCTACTACGCAGGCCCGTAGCATGTCCTCTAGTGTTTGAATTGTTCGCTCACTTTGGCCGTCGGTTTGAGGATGGTATGCGGTACTCATATCAAGTCGAGTACCCTGGGATTTTTGAAGTGATTGCCAAAATTGTGAATTGAAACGACTATCTCTATCGGAGATAATTGAGATTGGAACACCGTGTTTGGTCACGATTTCCTTCAGATAAATACCGGTGAGGCGTTCCATTTTGTCGGATTCTTTAATTGCCAGGAAGTGAGCAGACTTTGTGAGACGATCCACGATCACCCAAATGGTATCGCAACCGTTCGAGGACTTGGGTAGTTTGGTTATGAAGTCCATGGCAATTTGTTCCCATTTCCATTCAGGAAGACTGGGTTGTTGAAGTAAACCAGAGGGTTTTTGATATTCGATTTTGACCTTGGAGCAAGTAAGTCACTTGCTGACATAGGTGGCGATTTCAGCTTTCATGTTCGGCCACCAGTAGAAGTCCTTGATACCGTGGTACATTTTATCGGATCCCGGATGGATAGAATATTTGGACTTGTGAGCTTCATCCATCACCAAGTCTCGTAGGTTCCCAAATTTAGGCAACCAGATTCAGTTGGAGAAATACCTAATCCCGTTAGGTTTGACTTCGAATTGTTTATCCATGCCCCGCAAGGCTTCATCTTTGACGTTTTCGTGTTTCAAGGCTTCGAGTTGAGCAGTGAGAATATGAATGTTTAAATTGTTGTGAATGGTCATACTGAGGGCTCGGACCCGAAGTGGTTTCACTAGCTCTTTTCGACTGAGGGCATCGGCAACAACATTTGCTTTGCCTGGATGATATTTGAGTTCGCAGTCGTAATCAGTAAGCAACTCGACCCATCGACGTTTTCTCATGTTGAGATCCTTCTGATCGAATATGTGTTGGAGACTTTTGTGGTCTGTAAAGATTGTGCACTTTGTGCCGTAGAGATAATGTCTCCAGATTTTGAGTGCAAAAACGACAACTCCTAGCTCGAGGTCATGAGTGGTGTAATTCTTTTCGTGAATCTTGAGTTGTCGTGAAGCGTAAGCTATGACTTTGTCTCGTTGCATCAGAACGCAACCGAGACCTTGATGAGAAGCATCGCAGTATACCACGAAGTCATCGGTGCCTTCGGGTAATGATAGAATAGGAGCACTGCAAAGCTTTTGTTTCAGAAGTTGAAATGCTGACTCTTGTTTATCAGTCCAATCGAACTTTTTATCTTTCTGAGTCAGTGTCGTGAGTGGTAAGGCTATTTTTGAAAAGTTCTCGATGAATCGTCGATAATAACCGGCCAGTCCTAAAAACTGCCTTACTTCTGTCGGAGTGGTTGGCGATTGCCAGTCTTTGATAGCCTCGATTTTTGACGGACATCGACTAGGTTATTGTATTACAGAGACGGACATCGACTAGGTCTAAAAACATCATCATTCGGGACATCCAAGTTTCAATCCTTGAAGGATCAAAAGCTGGAGGTTTGGTTGTAGAACCATTTCCCTTTTGATAATCAGAGTCAACACAGCTGTACTTTACTGATTCCATTGCAGACCTGGTTAATTGAATTTAAACCAACTCTGCTCTGATACCAATTGAGAGTCCCGGAATCACTATCAGTTAGTGATTTGGAATCGCAAAGTGTAAAGTTTAATTGTAGAAGGGGAGGTTGAATACAATTTAAAAACTAATTCAGATTTTAACTTAGTTAATTAGTTAGTTTTAAATTGTTTAACAGAAACAGATTATAACAGATATATAGATATGACAATATCAAAGTAACAAAGTAATAGTAGCTTAAATGGTGAATTATATTGATCATAAAATTCACAAGTGTTGAATGCGGAATGGATTAACCAAAGTTAATCCAATTCAAACACTTAGCTAATCTATTACAAATTGAGAAGAACAGAAGTGGACAAACACGCTGACTGTTCTCTCGCTGAATCGACAATGCGTACTCTAGACAAACTGATCACTGACACACAAGTGATAAGTACGTATTGAACGACTAGCCTCTACAGTACAAAGTACAGAACTATTTATACTACAAGAGTTCCTAAAATGTCGCCTATAAAATAGGATCTTGGAATGACACGTGTCACTGTTTGATTGGCTTGATCTCTGATGAACCGACATTCTGCGGGTCCCAATTCTGTTACCGTAAATATCTCGTTACCTTAAAACCAATCATTCACTGCCACGTAATCTTTCGGACATACTTCAAGTTGGAACACTCTTGCTGATGTATAGATAAGTACAGTACTTTTTGTACTTGATGATTGAGAGGCTTTATTGAATAGTCCCTGAAGATGCAGTAATCCTTCTCACTCACTGCGAGCTAACATGCTATTGTAGAATGACTTGAACTATAGATCTTCAGTGACTAGCTGTTATTCTGGCATTGAGTTTTGCCTTTATTGATTTGAAGATGTAAAGCTCTCGCTGTCAAGATCAGCGACACACAAGGTTGAGCTTTAATCTTCCTCAGCATATCAATTCCTTGCGAGTAGAATGAATGACGATCAGCAAAACCAATCTTCAGCAACAGCAGCTTTGATACAATTCATTTCTTCATCGAGTAGTGTTAAGTTGAGTTGGTCAGTGACCAGCGACTCAACATGGTCAGCGACCAGTGACTCAACACATCAAAATGTCATAAAATCATATGGCGATAATCTTTTAGCTATATCACATTTTTCAACTTAATTCTTTCAATTTTTATCATCTAGTAACTTCCTAATCCTAAAAATTATCATAACTTACTTAAATTCATGTTAACCTTAATATTTTTATTTAATTCTCAAAGTTCCATTCAATTACTGTAGCATTTTAAGATTGTGTTTGGCAACTCAGCATATTTGAGTTGAAACTTATTTGAGCTCAAACTATTAGTATTATTCCACAAATATAATTAGAAAGGGTTATTATATAAATATAAACTAGTAGAGTACCCGCGCAATGTTGCGGTACCAATTGATAAAACGACGTTAGTTTTGTAACGGGAATAAGAGTAGCCAGCATGTTAAACCGTGAAGTCACGTGTTCATACATTTACACTAATTTATTTAAGACTACAACTGCCATTCGCTTTCTCTTTATAAGAGTAGGTTAAAGCTATGAAACTTTTTTAATTTGATTTATTTGGTCTCACTTATAAATTGTTATGGTACGTTTGATTTATAATTATTTTTATGTATATATCCATGTAATTAATTTGGGTAGCAATCTAAACAAATTTAAAATTAAAAAGTCAACCTTGTAAATGGAAAGAGGTTAGTGCAAGTTATTAGCCTATAGCAAAAAGCATTGAATGATAATTGTCCTAATTGTTGAAGGGTAAATTAGGCATATTAATTTTTAAGAAGTGTAATGTGACACCCGTCAAATTATGACTAGTAATTAGTGCCTAATCAAGTGTAATACATGTAATTAGTTCTGTGTTAGGCTAATTAATGTATCAAAATATATATTGTTGAATATATACAATTATGCGATTTGATTAAATCGTACGAAATCAAAATTTGAATGTAATTCGGTTCAATTAATACGGACGTTGGTGAACAATTTTATTAAATAATATAATATTATTTAATAATACCATTATATCCAAAATATTATTTTGATAATATTTCAATTAAAATTCGTATCGTACAAACAATGACTACGCGACCAAAATATTAAACGCGCAAACAATCAAAATAAAGTTAAGTTATATTTTATAACTCAAATATTAAGTGTTTGGTGAAATACTTCAACAAAAATATTCGTATTTTAAAACATATATTTAAACGTATTAAATAATTATTTAACGTTTGAGCGATTGGGAAAACGAACACCGCACGGAGCGCGAATACACGGAATTAAAAATGGAGACCCACACCTTGGTGGGCCCCCATCGAAATCAGCAAAAGGGGTGAGGTCACCACCTCCCCACCCCATTTCACCTGTCACTCTCTCTTTCTCTCTTTCTTTTTCTCTCAAAACTCATCAAACCACCACCACCTTTATCCACTAAATAACACCACCAAACGGCCTCGGATCATCCCGCCCATTTGAAGAAAAACGATCACCTCATCACGATCTACCTTTCCATCTTTTCGGATTTCTCCGGCGTTAACTTGTAAGATTCCCGACAAATCTCGAAACTCTTTGATTTAGTATATTTTCACTAGATTGTTGTTTATATAAACTTAAAATGTCCAAATATGGGTTGGGTGAAAGATTTGGACCAAACGGAAACCGGAAAACACGTTTTTGACAAAATTTCCGGCCATCAGACGTAAGTGTCGCTTAGACCTGTGCAGCGTAGCGTCACTTAATGCATCACTTAAGTGACGCACTGAGTGTCGCTAAAAGCCCTAAATTTGCGTCACTTGCATAAGTGCCGCATAAAACCCCTTTTTCCCGACACTGCCTAAGTGTCGCAAATTCAATATCCATCACTCCAGACCGACACTTCTAGCGTCACTTGTCTAAGTGACGCCTATAATCGAAACCCGATTTCATACGGCACTAACCCTTAGTGACTCATGACCCTTATACCGACACTTACACCCGACACTTCCTTAAGTGCAGCCCTCTATGCGTCACTTCCACAAGTGACGCCACTAAATCAGAATTTGCTATTTTATGCGACACTTCCTGAGTGTCGCCCAAACCCTAAGTGTCGCTATAAGTGACGCTAAAAACAGGAAGTTGATGCGTCTTTTGGCGGACGATCAGTGGATGCTTAAAAATTTATAATTGCTGGGGTCTAAGTGTAACTTACTGATACTGAACCAAGGGTTAGTATGTGATAAGTTGGACCTAGAGTCGTTCTTAAAGAGAAACTGAATTGAAACGGAGGTGATCCAATCAATCTTGCTTTTCTAGTAAATGTTTTAAAAGAGTGCGTTGGGGGTTTTGGTTCAGTTGACTAAGTAAACTAAATAAAGTGAATAAAATGTAATAAGATGTCAGATAATGCAAAGTAGTATTTGTTGTGAGTTCGTTAGCTAAAAATCATGGGATGATGACTTTTACGGGAAAACGATTAACTAAATTGGGTTGCTTACGGGATTCATTAACTTATGGTATAACCAATAGATTCCTTATTAGTCGGTTATCAACTAATATGTCACGAGGAACTAAGGTATCATGATTATGACCAGACAGACGATGCTCAACTCTCCACACTCTCCTGTGAGGGAGTCAGTGGCCGATATTATTGAACGTATTCGCTCGTGGGCGAAGGAATAGAGTAGCAAGTCCATAACATGTCTAGCCGTTCTTAATACCACAACGATTATGAATCCATTAAACAACTAACTTAGAACTTGTGTCCGGACTTATTTAATCAATTTCTACCAATGAAACTTAAGCGTGATAAACGAGGGAAAGCATTTAGGTTTCTTGCATACCGTACTTTAGGTTTCATGGTTTTAGGAAAAAGTATCGGTTTAAGTTGGATTTCAAACTTGCCTTTCTTAATACAATTAACAAATCCCTAGGTTTTCGTAAATGATCATTTAGCCTATAGCCTACCTAATCTAATCTAATCTAAACTAAAACAACTAATTAAAATGCTGACGGCTTTTTACAGAAAGTCAAACCCAGACCATGTCGGAAAATGCTATGTTAGCTCACAACGTATTTAATCGTTTACCGATGTTTCCGTTGTGAGTTTAATTGCTTCGCGATGTTTACATGATAAGTACATTGTGATCGGAAGTGTACAATACTCATGGCAAGTCCACGTAATCACATTGCATTTTATAATGCTTGCATGACGTTACAATTAAAAACATAGTTTTTACACAGATTACTATTGACCGAGTATTGAGGTTCGCGACTCCTCTTTACAAGGTTACAATCACGTTTGTTAATCGAAAGGCGAATGTAAGTTTTAGGTTTAAAATCACAAGATAAGTCCGTTCACAAAGTTTCCAATTTTATAACGTCGATCCATAATACAACTACCTTCGGTCGTTACCGGCTTCCATATATTTGTACTATGCTCAAAAGCATTTCCAATACTATACCGAGTAATCAGTCGAATCGGGGCCGTCGTATTATTTCACGACGTATTTAAAGTCATCCCACAATTATATATACTAACTACATCACAACAAATACAATAGTAATCTACTCGCTAATCATGGCATAAACGATCTCTAACATAATTAAAGCAAACATATTTAATTAAGATAGATAAGGATAGAAATAACCGAGATTAATATGCGAGAAGGAATAGACTTGAATTAATGAGCGTAACTCCAAGCGTACACCAAAGATTACAAAACGTTCCTAGCTTTCTTTCTACCCTAACAAAGTAATAAACTAATAAAATGCTAAATTTAAAGTAAGAAAGTAGAGTGAGAAAGTAAGAAAGTAATATGACTAGTGCATATGGGACATCTTGAAATGAAGCCTTATGCCTCCTATTTATAGGAGAGGTTTGGCTCACATTAGCATCAAGGGGTGCACATTAGCGTAATGCGGGTAAAAAGGTGCACCAGGTACTGTACAACGCGGAAAGGTCGTGCACCGGGTACTGTACAACGCGGAAAGTAGGCGCACCAGGTACGGGAATTAGCCAAAAAAGGAAACCGGGGCAGGGGTCAGCAGGCCGGCGCCGCCCCACCCTTGGCCGGCGGCGGCTGGGTGGTGGCCGGCGGCTGGTGGCTGCCACCCGCCCCGTTTCGCCGTCTTTTGCTTCGTTTTTTGATTCGTGCGTGTTTTCTTCGTTATGCGCCCGTTTGAGTCGATTCTTTTTTTGTTGGATTCATAATTCAAAAACGAAGATTTTGACATAAGATAGCCCCTGATATGAGGTCCCTTACTCCAGATATCGCGTACGAATCATTTGGATCTTCCGGCGGGCGTAGAATCTTCATTCTTTATCCGTTTTAGTTGATTCTTCTTCTGTTGGATTCGTATTTTGAATACAAACTTCTTAGATAGAATGGATGTTTGTGAAGGGTACTTTAGTCTTGAAATCTCGTTTTGATGCCTTGAATATTCAAACGTGTGTGAAATCTTCGTTTTTCATTCGTTTTGCTTGATTTTTATCGTGCAATCTCGTTTTGACCACCTTGGCATAATGTCACTGATTTGAACCATATTTGAGTTCAAAATGCCAAGAATCGTTCCAGAATGAGAGATATATTGGTAGTAAAAACGTGACTTTTTACGCGATATCAAGTATCCCACACTTAGAACTTTGCTTGTCCTCAAGCAAACTCGTGTTTCAACATGGTTAAAGATAAGTAGATAATGAAATATTTTAAGACGGAACTCTTTACTAAAGGGGGTTTTGGAAAAACAAAGATATTTGAGTTTTGAAAAAAAACTAGGTTGTAATCTTTAGGAGCATGCTTTTGATCTTTGATCTTTGACACATGACTAGGCGCTCCTCTCAAGGTGGTCACTCCAATCACTCAAAGTGTTAGGGTTTCCTATTCTAGTATTATTAATCACTCAGAATGCCAGTCATGCATCGTTTATCGTCATAGGCTTGATCGAGAATCAAATCGTTACCTTTTGGGTGAGCGTGAAGTCGATCTAGCCACAATCATTCTAAGGGAGTGATGTAGGGTTTTGGAGTGAGGTGTTGCTGATGTGAGAGGGGGTTTTGTTGGGCTTTCTTTCTTCTTCTTTTTTTTTTTTTTTTTTTTTTTTTTTTTTTTTTTTTTTTGTGTGAAGTTGGAAAGCTGAAGTTTTTGACTTTTCAGGATGATTGACGCCTTTTTTCTTTTGGTTCTTGGAAGGAGTCTTTTCTCCACTTGACTTTCTTTTCTTCGAGTTTTCTTGGGTAATTTTGACTTCGTATCCTTGTAGCTTTTCTTCTTTCATCTTTGAAACTCTTTATGAAGTTTGAGGGATGCTTTTGAGTAGGTACGGGATGACGTGTTTATTTTGGGGTGTATAGAAGGGTTCAAGAATGATGTGATTCGATCTCCTTTTTACTCACTAGTTTGGCTTCGAAATGCATTACAGGAGCAAGTTCTGATTCTAAACGCATACATCGGCACACTCAAGAATCGAAAAAATGAAGCATTAAAAGTGAATGCTTTTCATATGGCTCAAGATACCTCACGAATCGAAAGTTGGTTTGTTGTGTGCTTAGTCATGCGATGCTCTTTATGGGATTTTTAAACCGGTTTTTCAAAAGAATTTATATTTTATTCGTCCTTATTCCCCAAAGTAAATCGTTCTTCGTCTAAAATTTTTCATTTTCAGCTTAATTTTGAAAAATTTTGTTTACTTTTTGGAGAAAGGCGGTCTTAAAGAGCAACGACTCTAGAATCAAGAATATACCATTATCCATTCTACAGTAGTGCAACTACTGCTATCCCACACTTACAGGAACATCGTCCTCGATGTTATTCTAAGCTCTGACTAGGGTAAAATCCCACACTTAGAATTTAAAACATCTAAGAAGCATTCTTTTAGCGGTGTGTATTGGGCTTGAATCCCACACTTAGTGATAAGCATAGTGGATATGGCATATTTAAAACGAATGAAAGAGAATGATATAGAAGTACTCCCCGGTAGTTGCAGTATTCCTTTGGATGCATCTGCCGGACTTTGTCTTCTTTGGTGCATTCTTGATCAAGTCTTCTTGTGATTGGTCTCGTGAGTGTGAACACATCAGATATACTATTCTTCGGTTGTCGATGCTTCCTTGCAAGCTGGAGCACTCTTTGTATGACTGAGTGTGAAAGATAGTCGGAGATTTCATCACTTCTTGGAAAGTAAAATTGCAGAAATGTAAAAACACGGGTTGCCTCCCGAGAAGCGCTCTTTTAAAGTCGAGAGCTCGACTTAGTCCTTTTCTTCTTCAGATGATGCTTGATGCGTCTGTAGTGGTGGCGTGGTCACTGTGGTTTCTTGGTAGAGAGTATCATGGTGGAAAGTATTATAGGAATTGCTCTATCATGTCAGTAATGAGAGTTGGTGTGTTGGTGGATTCCATTCTGAAGCTTTTGAAGTGATCGGTGGCGAGTCGGTCGAGGATTGCCATCCCATAGCAGATGTATCGAACTGCCCTTGTGACTGGTCCGTTAGGGTCAATTCGAGTGCAGGTGTGAGTTCGAACGATTTCACGCTGTGGGTGGTTTCTTCCTATCGAGGCGATTAAAGCCATGAATTCGGTTTTCACTTCTTCAAAATCATTAGCCAAAGGGTCTCCTCCGAAAGATCTGGTTGCTTGGCACACCTGTCTAATTAGTTGATGTTGCTCGCGGTTGAAAGGAAAATCCGAGTCGGTGAAGATGCAGATTAGCTTGCTGAATATATCGCGATATCCATTTCGATAGACGTCGAGTTCTACGTCTTCTTCTTGGTACATTCCGCGCAGCCAAGTTGTCACATAAGTGGCTAAATTGATTTGTGACATGTGCGGGATGAATCTCGGTACCTCACGAGTTTCCTCTTCATAGGCTAGCTCGTTTAGCTCATCGATTATTAGTTCAACGTGGTGCCCAATGGTGGAGTGAATGACGATCCTGTAGTTCTCTGAGGCTGTGAGGTGTTCTCCAGTTTCGATGAGATCTAGGAGAGTTCTAAGATCTCCCACCATTCTGATGTCGGCATAACTTCTGGGGTTCCCGGTGGCTCTTTCTAGATTGGTTCTCATTGATGCAAGAATAGCTTTTTGACTTGATGAGTACGGAAAAGATGATCCGGCTAAGGCACAATATACTTTTTGGTATATTTACCTTTGGTTTCCGTAGAATTCGATTTCTCCCATCGGGTAGTTGGGTCTTTCTCGCTGTCGAGCTTTTCTGGTGAGTTGTTCTTGAAGCAGATCAGAGAATGCTCGGATGTTTCTCCGAAGAGTGCTGGGCTATGGTCCTCCATAATTGGCGAGGTATGAATCGTAGTCTCGTATGATTGCCCTTATCATGTGTCTCTGGGCGGTGTTGTAGTCATTGGTTGACTCCTTGATAGCTTCTACGATGATTCGGACATCGTCTTATTCGTCAATCATCTCGATCATGTCTTGATGAGTATCTATCAGAGGAATATCTAGTCTCTCAGTTGTGACGGCAGGGGAATTTGATGGAACAAGAGGAGTTTGTGGAATAGAGCGTTCATCAAGAGTGATGTTGACGTACTCGTCATCGCATTCGCTGTTGCAATCAGAGTCTTTGTCACGTGAATCCAGGAATTGGTGGAATTCTTCGTTTGAGGGTGCGTCGTTGAAGGGTTGAGAACTGTCGATTTCGATGGTTCGGACTTCGGTTGTTATGTCACGGATGTTCTCTTCAGCAAAGCTTCCTGGTTGACGTGCCTTATATGCTGAAATTCTCTGCAAAAGTTTAGCATACTGGTTTGGGTGTGGTGATGATCGGAGTCCTTCTTCAAAGATTTCTATGTCTCGGAGTCAGGTTCTGGTGAAGGGTTTTGATGGATCGAGATAGGAATTAAGGATGTTTCCCATTCTTTTAAGATGAGAGGATTTGAGCTCTTGACGGATGACTCCGTAATCAACTGATTCTTCTGACGAAGAGCAATCATCGCAGTTTTGTATTCTTTTAACTTCGGCCATTTGTGGCGAATCAGTGTGATCTTCATCTTCTTCCATTTCTTCATCTTCTTCCTCCTCAGGGTCAAATTCAATTTCTTCATCTGCTTCTTCGTATTCTTCCTCTTCTGGGTCGTATTCAGTGTCAGAAATGAGAACTGATGATCGGGTGAATTGTGGTTCCTCCTCTGGTTCTGATTCATCATCGGAACAGATTCTTCCTGTGGATATAGCATAACACTCTTCTTCTTCTGGGTGCATTCCGGTTAGTCGATCTTGTAAGTGATGCTTTCACCATGCGATCGTAAAACAATTGTGTGGTTATACACATCAATCACGGCTCTAGCTGTGTTCATGAATGGTCTTCCAAGGATAATTGGGATGTTTATGTCCTCGTGGATATCCATTACCACGAAATCCGTTGGGAAGAAAAATTTGTCAACTTGAACAAGGACATTCTCAGCTATTCCCTTGGGGTATCTAACAGATTGGTCGGCTAGCTAGACGGTCATCTTAGTGGGTTTCAAGTTTTCAAGTTCTAGCTTCTTAAACAGGGAGTAGGGCATAAGGTTAATGCTGGCTCCTAAGTCGGCTAAAGCGCTCATATTTCCAGAATTGTAGATAGAACAAGGGAGTGTAAATCTTCCAGTATCTTCTAGTTTTTCGGGAAGGCTATTCTTAAGTAGGGCTGAGGTTTCAGAACTAAGGGGAATGTTGTTCACTTCAGGCAATTTATCTTTAGTGGATAGCAATTTCCTAATATACTTATTACGACCAGGAACTCTAGACATGGTATCAAGGAATTTTCCATCTAACTTAAAGGATGACAGTTTCTTAGGTTGAACTTTAAGTCTAGCGGGGTAAGGGATTCTAACCTCCTTGTTCATGGTTTCCACAGCTGGTATCTTGACCTTTGGTTCTTCCTTTACTGGAACAGCAGCAGGTGGAGTAGTAGCTGCTTCCTTGGGTGTTGTAAGTTGCTTTGCTTCCTCAACATGCGGATTTTGAAGCGTGTTGCTAGACAAACTTCCTCGGTGTCTATTCTCAAGACGTTGTGCCAATTGTCCAATTTGAGCTTCCAAATTCTTTAGCACAGCCAATTGATTTCTCATGAAGAGGTCAGGTTGATCTTGTCTAGCGGACGTCTTTTGGTTGAGCAGGTGTTGACCTTGCATGAATTGGGTGAAGGCGTCATCTGAACTTGTAGTTGGGGCATTTGTCTTGGTGGTTTGTTCAGTGGTTTGGTTTGTGTCGGAAGTGGGTGCAGGAAATGCAAGGGGTTGATTATAAGAAAGTTGTGATTGTTGTTGGTAGGGTGGATATCTAGGTGGGTATTGGGGTTGGTATGGTTGTTTCTCGGCGGAAAGGGAGGTCCTCTAGGTTGGTTGTTGTTTTGGTTGAAACCGGGTGGTCGAGCTGGAAACTGAGCATAGTAGACAGTGCCATCTGCTTCTTCGTATTCAACTTGGTATTCGCCAGATGGTTGCGGGTTAGTGCAGTGTTGACAGACTTGCACTTGGTGTACTTGGTGCTGTTGTTTCTTAAGTTCTCCCAACTGTTTGACGAGCAAGTCCATTTTCTCTGTTAGTGCCTTAATTGCTTCGACCGGAATCGGGTTTGCAGTAGCGATAGGTGTGGAAGATGTTGAATAATCTCCAGAATTCCAATCGTGGTGATGCATAGTCATGTTTTCTATAAGGTTCCATCCTTCTTCGTCGGTCTTTGCCATGAAGCTTCCTTGTGCAGCAGCATCGAGGGTAGTTCGGTGGTTAGGATCTAAACCATTGTAGAAAGTGCACAATTGTGCAGACTTATCGAGTCGGTGATTGGGGCATTTCTTCAAGGCTCCTTTGAATCGTTCCCATGCGGTATATAATGACTCATCGAAAGCTTGTCGAAAGTTCATGATGTCATTTCGGAGTTTGGTTTGTTTAGAGGGCGGAAAGTACTTGGTTAGAAACTTTGTTGCCATCACAGTCCATGAAGGGATAGAGCCGGTCTCTAAACCTTCAAACCATGTTTGCGCATGATGGGTGAGCGAATAAGGGAAAAGGTATAAACGGATTGTATATTGGCCAATTCCGTTTTGCTTGTAGGAATTTGAAAGAGAGATGAACTTGTCGAGATGAGAGTTTGGGTCATCACTAAGCAATCCATGAAATTGACAGTGGTTTTGGATTAGTTGGATGATGTGGTGTTTAAGCTCGAAAGATTGACCAGGGGTTTCGGGGTAGAGAATTGGTCCTCCTCTTCCTTCGATAGAGGGTTTACTGTTGTCAGCGAGAGTAATGCGTTCAGCCATTGCTTGCTTAAGTGCAGATTGCTTCTTTTCTAGTCGAATAGTGCGTATTATAAGTTCTGGATCGGGAAAGTTAAACAGTGGTGCAGATCTAGGGGAACAGGTCATACACTAAAAGAAAAGACAATAAGGAAAATGTTTTTGTGTTTTTTTTTAGAAGGTTTTATCCTAAGGGTTTAATAGAATTGGGATTGGTTGGGCCTCTGTATCGGACAGTTAGTCTCCCCGGCAGCGGCGCCAAAAAGCTTGATGCGTCTTTTTGCGGACGATCGGTGGATGCTTAAAAATTTATAATTGCTGGGGTCTAAGTGTAACTTACGGATACTAAACCAAGGGTTAGTATGTGATAAGTTGGACCTAGAGTCGTTCTTAAAGAGAAACTGAATTGAAACGGAGGTGATCCAATCGATCTTGCTTTTCTAGTAAATGTTTTAAAATAGTGCGTTGGGGGTTTTGGTTCAGTTGACTAAGTAAACTAAATAAAGCGTATAAAATGTAATAAGATGTCAGATAATGCAAAGTAGTATTTGTTGTGAGTTCGTTAGCTAAAAATCATGAGATGATGACTTTTACGGGAAAACGATTAACTAAATTGGGTTGCTTACGGGATTCATTAACTTATGGTATAACCAATAGATTCCTTATTAGTCGGTTATCAACTAATATGTCACGAGGAACTAAGGTATCATGATTATGACCAGACAGACGATGCTCAACTCTCCACACTCTCCTGTGAGGGAGTCAGTGGCCCATATTATTGAACGTATTCGCTCGTGGGCGAAGGAATAGAGTAGCAAGTCTATAACATGTCTAGCCGTTCTTAATACTACAACGATTATGAATCCATTAAACAACTAACTTAGAACTTGTGTCCGGACTTATTTAATCAATTTCTACCAATGAAACTTAAGCGTGATAAACGAGGGAAAGCATTTAGGTTTCTTGCATACCGTACTTTAGGTTTCATGGTTTTAGGAAAAAGTATCGGTTTAAGTTGGATTTCAAACTTGCCTTTCTTAATACAATTAACAAATCCCTAGGTTTTCGTAAATGATCATTTAGCCTATAGCCTACCTAATCTAATCTAATCTAAACTAAAACAACTAATTAAAATGCTGACGGCTTTTTACAGAAAGTCAAATCCAGACCATGTCCGAAAATGCTATGGTAGCTCACAACGTATTTAATCATTTACCGATGTTTCCGTTGTGAGTTTAATTGCTTCGCGATGTTTACATGATAAGTACATTGTGATCGGAAGTGTACAATACTCATGGCAAGTCCACGTAATCACATTGCATTTTATAATGCTTGCATGACGTTACAATTAAAAACATAGTTTTTACACAGATAACTATTGACCGAGTATTGAGGTTCGCGACTCCTCTTTACAAGGTTACAATTACGTTTGTTAATCGAAAGGCGAATGTAAGTTTTAGGTTTAAAATCACAAGATAAGTCCGTTCACAAATTTTCCAATTTTATAACGTCGATCCATAATACAACTACCTTCGGTCGTTACCGGCTTCCATATATTTGTACTATGCTCAAAAGCATTTCCAATACTATACCGAGTAATCAGTCGAATCGGGGCCGTCGTATTATTTCACGACGTATTTAAAGTCATCCCACAATTATATATACTAACTACATCACAACAAATACAATAGTAATCTACTCGCTAATCATGGCATAAACGATCTCTAACATAATTAAAGAAAACATATTTAATTAAGATAGATAAGGATAGAAATAACCGAGATTAATATGCGAGAAGGAATAGACTTGAATTAATGAGCGTAACTCCAAGCGTATACCAAAGATTACAAAACATTCCTAGCTTTCTTTCTACTCTAAACAAAGTAATAAACTAATCTAATGCTAAATTTAAATTAAGAAAGTAGAGTGAGAAAGTAAGAAAGTAATATGACTAGTGCATATGGGACATCTTGAAATGAAGCCTTATGCCTCCTATTTATAGGAGAGGTTTGACTCACATTAGCAACAAGGGGTGCACATTAGCGTAATGAGGGTAAAAAGGTGCACCAGGTACTGTACAACGCGGAAAGGTGGTGCACCGGGTACTGTACAACGCGGAAAGTAGGCACACCAGGTACGGGAATTAGCCAAAAAAGGAAACCGGGGCAGGGGTCAGCAGGCCGGCGCCGCCCCACCCTTGGCCGGCGGCTGGTGGCTGCCACTCGCCCCGTTTCGCCGTCTTTTGCTTTGTTTCTTGATTCGTGCGTGTTTTCTTTGTTATGCGCCCGTTTGAGTCGATTCTTTTTTTGTTGGATTTGTAATTCAAAAACGAAGATTTTAACATAAGATAGCCCCTGAGATGAGGTCCCTAACTCCAGATATCATGTACGAATCATTTGGATCTTCCGGCGGGCGTAAAATCTTCATTCTTTATCCGTTTTAGTTGATTCTTCTTCTGTTGGATTCGTATTTTGAATATGCACATCTTGGATAGAATGGATGTTGGTGAAGGGTACTTTGGTCTTGAAATTTCATTTTGATGCCTTGAATCTTCAAACGTGTGTGGAATCTTCGTTTTTCATTCGTTTTGCTTGATTTTTATCGTGCAATCTTGTTTTGACCACCTTGGCATAATGTCATTGATTTGAACCATATTTGAGTTCAAAATGCCAAGAATCGTTCCAGAATGAGAGAGATATTGGTAGTAAAAACGTGACTTTTTACGCGATATCAGAAGTTTGCAACTCTTTTTCACACTAAGTGTCAAACTTATATAACCTCAAACACTTATACGATACGACTTCTAAAATACTTTGGGATATACTTTTAAGTATAATACTTCAAAAACATAATGATAATATTGAGATTATTATTACAAACAATCACCAACGGGCCGTACACGTTTTACAAATACTCAAACAATCAACCAAATCGTAGTAATTTGGACATTCTAGTTGCACGAACAACTACAAAGGTAGTATTTATAGATACCTACTCACGTTTATAACCATCACGTGTCGTGGACACCCTCAGGTTACAAGTCTTCGGACAACAATACTCGGCAAATCAAATCACGTTTATCAAGTTAAATACTTCAAGACTCAGGTGAGTCTCATGGCCTCTATTTTACTGTTTTACTCAGGGGTGTGATGTCAATGCTCGTTTTATTTACAATTGAACGCAAGTACAAATCAAAATCAAATACTGCATGAGTTGTTTTCACTAATCAATTTAAAGTCCTCCACAACATAGTTTGGTAATACGTAGCAGCGTGAATGTTAGTGTATGGTACCATATAGGATTGACAATCCTTGTCCGGGTTAGCAAGCATTAACTGGTCAAACGGACGCATTAGCATTTGTGTAGACGAGTGTGGATTAGGCACTCGTAGGAGGCACCTCGATCGGAATTCCTTCATTGGACCCGACCCCCAAGTTAAGCTCAGACTATGTGCTCATGACTGTATAGTTACTTTTATTTTGCTTATTTTCAACTTAAATTCAATTAAATCTTGCGGTTCATTCAATATGTTTTGACATATAAACCTGTGAGCTCACCAGCGATTCGCTGACCCATTTTAGCTTGTATCACATGTACTCAGTAGTAGTTTGGACTACCCAACAGGATACTTAGCTCGTGTCATCATGCAAACCATCAGAGATTTAGCTGCATTATTATATTTTGTATAAATTGATTATGTATTTAAATCTCTCAATTTCAAACCGAGCTAATGTACTTAATATTTTGATGTAAATATTTGTTTAATCAATACAAGTTTAAAACGATGCATGTAGTGGTCGAATCCTATATATCTTGTGTGCTTTGATATTTGATTAGTCGCGCCCCGACCCGAATCGCTTCCGCATCTTAAATTTGGGGGTGCGACATGTAAGATTCAACATCCAACACTCTTTATAAGTAGTTATAGATATAGATAATCTCTGATTAAGCTAATGGAAGTAACTTGTAGCTCATTGAAGGTTATGAATAATAAAAATTACTTAAAAAACCTTTATTTCGTTAGGTTTTTTTTTTCTTTAATAATGTTTATTTATATTTTTAAACTCTAATTGTATTTACTTTCCTAAATACTATAGTAATTAAATTGATATAAGCTTCAACTATCGAGTCTAAATATATGCTTTAGTTATAGGCTTTCAGTTACACATATCGCTACTAGATATAACTCTTAAACTTATTTTATTGACATCATTGTATCATTTAACTTTTACATAAGATTATACATGAATGTAGTATAATTGTTATGTATTTAATTATACTCATATAGACTATAGTAACATATGTGATATAAAAAAGATGGCAAATAACTAATTTATACATAAAAATTATCATTATAATCAAACTAATTGAAAAATTATATCATATAGCCACTAATTGAGTTGTAACTCATTTAAGACCATATTATTCTCTACTAATGATCGTATGAAAATCTCGAGATTTCAACAATATATAGTTCTAACAAAAATCCATTGACTTTTCATCTCTATATGAGCCCCATATCTATCTATCTTTCTATCTAAATTTATTACTACATCGCAAATACAATTTCATGCAATGACTTAAGGACTGAACATTTGGGCCTAATTCTTACTAGGACTAGTGATTTTCCGGTGGGTCAGGCCTTACTGGGCCTTCTGATTATATAATGGGAAATTAAGCGATTTGCCCATAAATTCGAACAAATATAACGATTTGCCCTCCAAAAAAATTGACGTTTTGCCCCATCCGGACGCAAATCAAAAAATTGCGATTTGTGTCCCACTGTTTGTGTTTTGCGTCCCGGGCACGTGACCGAGAACGATAAGTAGTGAACGAGTCGCAAGATCTATATGCAAGACTCAAAATGCAAATTTGCGTTTAGCACTTTGCGTCCCGTGTGCGAGCCAGTCTTGTGACCGTGAACGAGTTGCCTTATGTATGGGTCGCGACTTGCGTCCGCTTAAAACAATCATATTCATGTATTATCCAAAAACTAACAATCTAGTGACACAAATTCAGACCCATTCACATGGCAACTCGTTCTCGGTCACAAGACTGGTTCGCACACGGGACGCAAAGCGCAAGGTGAAAATTTGCAATTTGCGTCTTACGTATGGCTCTTGTGACTCGTTCACAACTCATTGTTCTCGGTCACGTGCCCGGGACGCAAAACACAAACAGTGGGACACAAATCGCAGCGATTTGCTTCCGGGTGGAGCAAAACGTCAATTTCTTTTAGGGCAAATTGTGATATTTATTCGAATTTAGGGGAAAATCATTTAATTTCCTTAAAATAATTGATAGCAAATTTCAGGCCTTGAGTAATAGGACCCCGCGTATCATAGTTCTCTTGAAATTGGAATTGCTTGAGATGTATAATAAAATTAATAACCTTTTTTTTTCCAGGCTAGTGCAGAAATTATGTAGAAATAATAAACTAATGGAAATTATATGTATCAAGATCGTGATATAATAACTATTCCTTACGAATAATTAGCCCCCACTATTTCGTTGTTGAGTTAATGGCTAACGAACACTACTACAAAAAGAGGAAAGGACCACGGTGAAAAGCATAAATAGACCACAGATTTAGTGGGGTGGTCTATTTAGGGGGAAGTTTATTTGACAATAAAAGGACCACGGGTCTCACGCTGAGAACCGTGGTCTATTTGACTAATTATAAAAAAGGGAAAATTCCATATATGTCCCTAAAAACTCTCTTATAATTGCATATATATCCAACCAAAACTCCTAATATCATATATATCCTCTCAAATTAATTAAACTCTCATATATATCTCTTCCATTAATTAATTCATATTTAAATAAATAAATTTATTAGATCTGTAAAATATCTCTGACTGAATCATAGGACTGATCGGCATTCCCTCATTCCGTTCTTATCACGATCATGGCGCCAAATAGAACATCTCCCGCCAATAAAAAATTCCCCGCCAAGTTTTTTGTTAGTCATGTAGAATATATGGATTTTGAATCATATCTCTTATTCTCAATCATTAAAGAAGATCGAAACCCTACAGTTGGCTAGTATATAGCAGTTTTTTTCCCCTTCTTATGTTGATTAATTGTCTCCTTGTATGTGATCATAGAGTTTAAAATCAACAATCGCACCTTCAAGTCGTACACTAGTACATAGTTGCATTATTATGTTTGTTGTGTCTAGTGTTGTTGGTTGTTTGGCCGAATTAGTTTATGTTGTAAAAGGATTTATGATAATGTTGTTAGATGTCACACCCCCAAATTTAATCGCAGCGGAAATTGGGTCGGGGCGCGACTAATCAATATCATCACACAAAGTTATATTGAACGACCTCTATATGCGTCGTTTTGAAAATACATCTCAAAATACATTGCTTTGATAAAATGTTTACAAACTATTACAAAGTTCCTAGAGTTCGCATCCTGATCTGAGAGATTCTAATACATAACTAATTATACAAAATATAGTAATGTAGAAAAATCTCTTGTTTGAAAGTCATTGTAAAACATGCAACTCGAGCTAATTCTTCCAAAGCATCCTACTACGTCTGTGAACCCGAGAATACATGCTAAAACGGTCAATTATAATGTTGGTGAGCTCATAGATTTAATAGTTGAAAAGTATGTATGAACCACAAGATTTTATGTGTATTGCATGCATGCAAAAATAAAATGTGTATATAATTCCACAATATCGCAAATGTATTGCTTTACCACAATATTTCAAGTTTGTATTGCTTTACTACAATATTTTAGGATCTAGCACGAATGCCCGGAAGTAGCACGAATTCCCGGAAGTAGCTCGAATACCTGGAAGTAGCACGAATGCCCAAATAATGTATACTATTGTCATGTGTTCATAGTTCGAAGCTTAACTCGGAAGTTGGTGCCTCTAGCAAGTGCCCAATCGTAGACTCGTATTTAACAAATAATTAATGAAGAGTGATATTGAGAGGCCTTTAGTGATTAGTAAGTTACTCATGCAATCAGTTTAAGTGTTTTAAGTACTTGTGTCCATAAAAACAGTGCATGTATTCTCACCCCAAAGTAAAAAGCAGTAAAAGCGGGGCTATGAGACTCATCTGAGTCTTGTGTATAAGCGTCGCTAAAAGCAAATGTGTTATCCAAATCCGTAACCTGTTGGCATCCTAAACGCGCAAGGTCATATGTAAGTAGATGATTCAACAGTCTATCTATGCTAGTTGTCCACTCAAATAGTTATGTCCAAATGTTGTCATTTTAGAAAACGTGTACGGCCCGTTGGTGACGTTTTTGTAATAATAATAATTCCCCAAAGTATCATTATTATTATGTTTGTTTCGTTGTATACTTATAAAAGTATGTGTATTGCGTGTACGAGTAGTGTCATATATAGTTTGGTTGTTGTTACGCGAATCAATACTTAGTGGAAAAAGTGTTTTCATTCTGATTGTAAAAAGCGACACTAGTAGCGACACTGGGATGGGTTGCGACAGTGAGGTCAGTGTTGCTAGTTGTGAAAATCAGGAGTATTGCGACACTAGGCTTAGTGTCGTAGGTAGCAAAAATTCAATTTGTTGCTACACTGAACTTTGTGTCGCAAGTTGTGGAAATTAATAAGTGTGCGACACTGAGGTCAGTGTCACCATTGATTGGAAATTGATTTAGTGCGACACACGGTTTAGTGTCGCAGTCTACGACACACGGATGTTTCGTAGCGACACTAGGTAAGTGTCGCAGTCGATTTGGGCTTGGTGCGACACTAAGGGTCTGATTCAAAATCGTTTTTCGTCCAAGTGTTTTCGGGTGTCGTTTTCGTTCGGGTTTAGTTTATACATGTCATTTTTTTTGTCTAAGTTTCATAATAAAATTACCAAAACTCATTTCGGGCTAAAATCCTAATGTTTAAATAATTCGGTCACATTTATCGTTTTGGGGCTCGTTTTTGTTGACTTGGTCATATGTGCTCGGTTTGACCCGAAACTTTTACATGACCCTTAAATATGTTTTAGGACTTATAAAAAGTAAGTTTTACGTTTGGTGGAAACATGAAAGTGTCATTTTTAAAACACATGTCAAAACAGTCCCTGTGGTTGGTTTCCTCAAAATTATACGTTTTTCGTAGCTCGTTTTGACTAGTCAAACGTTCGATATAAAATCCGAGAAAATTTCCAGACATTCCCTCATGTTTTAGCTTTTCAAAAATGTATTTTTCATAATTTTTGGTTAAGGTTAAGTTGGACAAATAAATTGGTAAATCCCCTGATGTCCAGTTGTGATGAATCTGGATAGAAGTGCGAAGATTTAACTACTGAGCAAAATCTACATAACTTCACGAGATGTAATTATACAACTTTTAAAGCTAACAAAATTTGTAGTTTCTAGTAAGAAACCTCATGTCATTTTGACTTGTGTACATCGAGTTATGATTTAAACAAGTCGGGTCAAGAATCTGACCTAAAAGTCAGATCGGCTATCTTATCTTGTAAATTCGTTTTCGGGTATCAGTGCCAAACAATTACGAAACCACTTGGAAAAGAAATCAAACTTCTTAAACTTAAGTTTTGCCTTTTGATTCGTCGTTTTTGTTAAGTTTTGAGTACGAAATATCTCCTTAAAGTCAGAGTAATTTTCAGATCAGAAAACATGTTGTACTTTTGAGTTGATTTTGTGTTATAAAACGTTTTTCATGAGGTTTTTAGATAAGATCTTGTTGAGTGAACCTTATAACTTGTATATATATGTTTTCCAAGTATTATAGAAAGGGATAGAAGTTCTTACAATGATCTAGATGAAGAGAAGAAGAAAATGAAGTCTTGAGCTCGTTTCCTCGCGTTTTCTTGAAAAAATGAAGCGGCAGCCGATGGCGGTTTATGGTGGATGGATGGTGGATGATTTGTGGTGTGTGGTGGTCTTGCAACTGACTTTGGGTCATTTTTAGAGAGAGGAGGGAGTGGGTAAAGAGAAGGTGGAGGGAATGAGTGAAGTGAGGTGGTGAAAATGATGAAGTATGGTGTTGTTGGTGTATTATAGAAGCAAAATGGGGATGGGGAAAATCTTTGGGGCAGATTTTTCAAGGGTGCCCACTTGGTGTGGGTGAGTTTGAATCTTGTTCCTCAAATTGCGTTACGTGTTGTGTTCGTTTACCAGTTAATTGCGTATATTAGTTTATACGTTTAAACGTTTGTTTGACGCGTTTTGTTCAAGATTAATTTCCGTAAATTTAAATGTAAGTATTATTTTTCAAATACTTTATTTTAAGTTTCCAAAATGTTTCGTTGAGTTGTCGGTTTTGATTTGCGCGTTTACTTTGTGTTCGTTACGTTTTATATAAAGCGTATATTGTTTCGAATATTATTATACAATAATAATATAATGTTAATAAAAACTATTTAATTACAAAATAGATTTACGTTATTTATGAAAATAGTTCACCAACGTCCGTATATGTCATAATCCATCCGATTGTTGCGCGTAATTTCAAATAATTACGTATATATATATATATATATATATATATATATATATATATATATATATATATATATATATACATACAAAACGTTACAAGTACTTAGCCTAATTACAAACTAAATACATGTAATAATGATCTAGTTTAAGGTAAAAACTACGCTTAAGTGCCGGTTGTCAAATTCTCCCCCCGTTAAGAAAATTTCGTCCTGAAGTTTAGCTCGTAGTCTCGGTTGTGTGGGGTCTAAGGAGAAGTGTGGGTATTTCTGGTGTTTATTAAGTCTATGAGGAAAAGTTCGTTTGCTAAAACTCAAATTGTGAGTTTTTCTGTTGGCTTAAATCAGTTTGCCAATTCTAAGATGCACTCGGCATTTAAGTCGGTGGGAGTGATATCGAGTAATTGGCTACACTCGTTTAGTATCGAACGCGATTGAAAAGGTTAAGTTTTTAGGAAAGAATGTACCCATATCATTGTTAGGGTCATGTCCGGCTCCTCCGGAGTTGATCACATAGGCTCTGCCACGAGCGTTGTTGTTGTTGTTGTTGTTGTTGTTGTTGTTGTTGTTGTTGTTGTTGTTGTTGTTGTTGTTGTTGTTCCAGTTCTTTAATTTCGGACAGTCTCTCTTAAAGTGTCCAGGGTTTCTACATTCAAAACAAGCTTTTGGTGCATCAGGGTTTGAGATCGTAGTGGGAACCCTGCAATCCCTAGTCTGATGTCCATAACTTTTGCACCTGTTACAGGGAGTGCCACAGGGTCCTTCATGGTGATTGTTGCATTCGGAGCAAAAAGGCTTGCTACCTTTATACCTTTTCTGTTCTTCAGATGCCGTAGCATAGGCCTTGACAGTTTCTGGCCTCTTCGTTTGTTGTTGTCCCTAATTGTCGCAGGAATTTCCATCCCATTTTCTTTTGTTGACTCCAGTTGCAGGTGTCTCACGTCGGACCACCTGTGCCATTAAGTTGTGGGCCATGCGAACAGAACTCTGTATAGTGCCGGGGTTGGATGCGGTTACCATGCCTTGGATCTTCTCCGGGAGTCCCCAGATGTATCTCTCAATCCTTTTGTACTCGAGGTCCACCATCGTTGGGCAAATGAGTGCCAATTGATGAAAGCGAGTAGTGTATCCAGCAATGTCGTCACCCTTGACGGTAAGGTTCCAAAATTCTACTTCCAGCTGCTGTAGTTCCTCCCTGGGACAGTATTCGTCCCTCATCATCTTTTTCAAGTCTTCCCACGGAAGTTGATACGCAACATCTATTCCCACAGTTTGAGCATAGGTGTTCCACCAGGTCAGTGCACCATCCAAGAGTGTGCAGATGGAGTACTTGACTTTGCACTCCTCGGTGCAGTTGCAGATACGGAATACCGATTTCATCTTTTCAAACCATCATATTAGACCAATGGCTCCTTCAGTACCCTGGAAACTTAGGGGTTTGCATCTCAGAAATTCCTTGTAGGTGCAAGGTTTGACTACCGGGTCCGTGTTCGTTGTATTTTCACTGCCTCCTTGTGGATTTGAACCACTGTTCCTGAGAGCTTCTTGAGTAGCCAAAGCGTCGGCTACTCCTTGAGCAATAAGGTGCGCTATTTTAGTTGAGGTGAAAGTCTGTCTTCGCGGCGGCATGTTTCTTTAATAAAAGAAAGTAAAAGAATGAATGAGATTTTGTTTAAGGATTATGATTATCACGGATGTATATATATAAAAGGGGTAATATACAACATCACGATATGACAATCAACAACGCAGAATAATAAGAATAGTAACCAATTAAGGTGCAAGTTCAAAAGATTACATAATTCGATGTTTGCAAAGACATGCCGGGCGTTGTTACATCCGGACGAATGACGAAGTTTTTACAAAATTAACTAGATGAACGTATCCCGCCTCAGTAGGTTACTTATCGAATACTAAACTAATCTTGGTGCTGGTCTAGCCGTGGTAGTAGTGGTTGTCGATCTGGGACGAGGGCTAGCTCGGGATATTCTGGTAGTTCTCCTGTGCGTACGTGATGTTCGTGCTTCCCAATCGTGTGGTAAAAATGGTCGGAAGAATTTCACGCCGGTGAAAAAGAGGAAGTGGGTGTATCGGTTCTAGGTGATGAGTTAGTTCTAGCTCCATCTGTTCCTCGTCAGCAGTGTCGTTATCCGACATACGTGGGAGAATGGGCAGACGGTAGCAAGTGAGGGTTGAGTCTCGTTTTCTATGTTGGGTGATGTTATAACAGTAAGGTCTGTCATTTTCTGTGACGAGTGTGTTAGCGAGTGAGGCCTATATATATATATATATATATATATATATATATATATATAACATATAATAGCCTAGTAAGTATTGCACGTATAAGTTCGGTCCCGTTCCTATCGTAGTCCAAGTTCACTAATGCATTCCCGTTTACCATAACCATTTCAGACCTTGCATCGCTTCTCCTTTAATTGTACATAGTTGATCAGGCTATGTTAAATTAAATTCGAATGATGAAATTCCTGAACCAGTCATACCTAATAAGGAATACTAACTTAACGATTATAGTCTAGGCCCACTAATGCAACCTAGTTCGCTATAACCTTTAGCTCTGATACCAATCTGTCGCACCCCCAAATTTAATCGCAGCGGAAATCGGGTCGGGGCGCGACTAATCAATATCGTCACACAAAGTTATATTGAACGACCTCTATATGCGTCGTTTTGAAAATACATCTCAAAATACATTGCTTTGATAAAATGTTTACAAACTATTACAAAGTTCCTAGAGTTCGCATCCTGATCTGAGAGATTCTAATACATAACTAAATATACAAAATATAGTAATGCAGAAAAATCTTTTGTTTGAAAGTCGTTATAAAACATGCGACTCGAGCTAATGTTTCCAAAGTATCCTACTGCGTCTGTGAACCTGAGAATACACGCTAAAACGGTCAACAATAATGTTGGTGAGCTCATAGGTTTAATAGTTGAAAAGTATGTATGAACCACAAGATTTTATGTGTATTGCACACATGCAAAAATAAAATGTGTATATAATGCCACAATATCGCAAATGTATTGCTTTACAACAATATTTCAAGTTTGTATTGCTTTACTACAATATTTTCGGAAGTAGCACGAATGCCCGGAACTAGCACGAATGCCCGGAAGTAGCACGAATGCCCAAATAATGTATACTATTGTCATGTGTTCATAGTTCGAGGCTTAACTCAGAAGTTGGTGCCTCTAGCAAGTGCCCAATCGTACACTCTTATTAAACAAATTATTAACGAACAGTGATATTGAGAGGCCTTTAGTGATTAGTAAGTTAATCATGCAATCAGTTTAAGTGTTTTAAGTAGTTGTGTTCATAAAAACAGTGCATGTATTTTCACCCCAAAGTAAAAAGCAGTAAAAGCGGGGTTATGAGACTCACCTGAGTCTTGTGTGTAAGCGTTGCTAAAAGCAAACGTGTTATCCAAATCCGTAACCTTCTTGCGTCCTAAACGCGCAAGGTTATATGTAAGTAGATGACTCAACAGTCCATCTATGCTAGTTGTCCACTCAACTAGTTATGTCCAAATGTTATTGTTTTAGAAAACGTGTACGGCCCGTTGGTGACGTTTTGTAATAATAATAATTCCCTAAAGTATCATTATTATTATGTTTGTTTCGTTGTATACTTATAAAAGTATGTGTATTGCGTGTATGAGTAGTGTCGTATATAGTTTGGTTGTTGTTACGCGAATCAATACTTGGTGGAAAAAGTGTTTTCATTCTGATTGTAAAAAGCGACACTAGTAGTGACACTTGGATGGGTTGCGACACTGAGGTCAGTGTTGCTAGTTGTGAAAATCAGGAGTATTGCGACACTAGGCTTAGTGTCGCAGGTAGCAAAAATTCAATTTGTTGCGACACTGAACTTTGTGTCGCAAGTTGTGGAAATTAATAAGTGTGCGACACTGAGGTCAGTGTCGCCATTGATTGGAAATTGATTTAGTGCGACACACGGTTTAGTGTCGCAGTCTGCGACACATGGATGTTCGTAGCGACACTAGGTTAGTGTCGCAGTCGATTTGGGCTTGGTGCGACACTAAGGGTCTGATTCAAAATCGTTTTTCGTCCAAGGGTTTTCGGGTGTCGTTTTCGTTCGGGTTTAGTTTATACATGTCGTTTTTTTGTCTAAGTTTCATAATAAAATTACCAAAACTCATTTCGTGCTAAAATCCTAACGTTTAAATAATTCGGTCACATTTATCGTTTTGGGGCTCGTTTTGTTGACTTGGTCATACGTGTTGTTTGACCCGAAACTTTTACACGACCCTTAAATATGTTTAAGGACTTATAAAAAGTAAGTTTTATGTTTTGTGGAAACCTGAAAGTGTCGTTTTGAAAACGCATGTCAAAACAGTCAAACGTTTTTCGTTTTTCGTGGCTCGTTTTGACTAGTCAAACGTTCGAGATAAAATCCGAGAAAATTTTCAGACATTCCCCTATGTCTTAGCTTTTCAAAAATGTATTTATTTTTGGATAAGGTAAGTCGGTCAAATAAATTGGTAAATCCCCTGACGTCCAGTTTTGACGAATCCGGATACAAGTGCGGAGATTTAATTATTGAGCAAAATCTACATAACTTCACGAGTTGTAATTTACAACCTTTTAAAGCTGATTAAATTTGTAGTTTCTAGGAAGAAACATCATGTTGTTTTGACTTGTGTACATGGAGTTTTGATTTAAACAAGTCGGGTCAAGAATCTGACCGACAGGTCAAATCGGCTATCTCATCTTGTAAATTCGTTTTCGGGTTTCAAACGGTGTCGAAAAATTACGAAACCACTTGGAAAAGAAAGGTAACTTCTTAAACTAAAGTTTTGCCTTTTGATTCGTCACTTTTGTTAAGTTTTGAGTACGAAACATCTCCTTGAAGTCGGAGTATTTTTTTCAGATCAGAAAAAATGTTGTACTTTTGAGTTGATTTTTTGTTACAAAACATTTTTCACGAGGTTTTTAAAAAAATATCTTGTTAAGTGAACCTTATTACTTATATATATGTGTTTTCCAAGTATTATAGAAAGGGATAGAAGTTCTTATAATGATCTAGATGAAGAGAAGAAGAAGATAAAGTCTTGAGCTCGTTTTCTCGCGTTTTCTTGAAAAAATGAAGCGGCGGCCGATGGCGGTTTATGGTGGATGGATGGTGGATGATTGGTGGTGTGTGGTGGTCTTGCAACTGACTTTGGGTCGTTTTTAGAGAGAGGAGGGAGTGGGTAGAGAGAAGGTGGAGGGAATGAGTGAAGTGAGGTGGTGAAAATGATGAAGTATGGTGTATTATAGAAGCAATATGGGGATGGGGCAAATCTTTAGGGCAGATTTTTCAGGGGGTCCCGTTTGGTGTGGGTGAGTTTAAATCTTGTTCCCCAAATTGCGTTACGTGTTTTGGTCGTTTACCCGTTAATTGGGTATATTAGTTTATACGTTTAAACGTTTGTTTGACGCGTTTTGTTCACGATTAATTTGCGTAAATTTAAATGTAAGTTATTATTTTTTCAAATACTTTATTTTAAGTTTCCAAAATTTTTCGTTGAGTTGTCGGTTTCGATTTACGCGTTTACTTTGCGTTCGTTACGTTTTATATAAAACGTATATTGTTTCGTATATTATTATACAATAATAATATAATGTTAATAACAACTATTTTATTACAAAATAGATTTATGTTATTTATGAAAATAGTTCACCAACGTCCGTATATGTCGGAATCCATCCAATTGTTGCGCGTAATTTCAAATAATTACTTATGTGTGTGTGTATATATATATATACACATACAAAACGTTACAAGTACTTAGCCTAATTACAAACTAAATACATGTAATAATGATCTAGCTTAAGGTAATAACTACGCTTAAGTGCCGGTTGTCACATTAGAAATCTTATTCAATACTACATGTATATATATTATATATTATATATTTGGATCATCAAATGCCACTTGACCACCATTTAAATAGCTTTGGAAATCTTGTAATACTTATATAGACATGAAATCTTATTTATTTCTATCTATATTTTAAACAGATAATCATTTATGTCATTGCCTTTATGGGACTTTATTTAGGTCTTCTTTTATTTGCTTATTACTATTTTTGTAATGGCATATTTGTGTTAGCCGATATCTACTTTATTTTAATGTGAGGTTTTTTATATAACCAGGCCAACCCGTTAGCACTTATAATCAAACATGGATGATGCTATCGACAGTTTTTTTGGTGTTTTTTTAGGTATTTTAAACAGGAATTCCGTTTTATATACTATTGGAAATATGAGTATTTAAATATGAATTAACTAATGGAAGGTATATATATATATATATATATATATATATATATATATATATATATATATATATATATATATATATATGAGTTTAATTAATTTGAGAGGATATATATGATATTAGGAGTTTGGTGGGATATATATATATATATGCAATTATAAGAGTTTTTAGGGATATATATGGAATTTTTCCTGAAAAATTATTTTTTATATTTTAATTTTATTTATTTTATGTTGGTTCAATATATAAATAATATTTATAAAAATGATAACAAAAATTATGTTTTTAACAAATATATAAATAACAATTTGCAAACAACTTGTTTATCTTTATTTTTTAAAACATAGTACCCAGCTACAAACAATGAAGATTAACCAAGTATTACAAATTGTGATATTTAATATTAATTACTTATGTTATGCCCACAAAGAAAAACTGATGTCTTAAACTATAAAACCAATCACAAAACACAAACAATGACAACATATTAGCATCGGTAGCAGACCCTAGATCCGGAACCCATCCAAAACATAACTAATTAATGCCTCCAGCTTTGCTTTTTCACTACGACCACGAATCTTCACTATCTTTTTTCGTAAAATTTTGAAGTATAACGCGAAGAGATACAACCTTCAAATAAAAAAGTCATACAAAATTAAATAACTTTAAAACCAACATCGAAGTAACGAGAACAAAATGTAGAGCCAAAAATCGAGGTAACAAATGAGTAAAGAAATAGAAGCACGTAACAAATCACCTGAAACAAGCTCGTTGGGTAGTAAATCGAGAGAACAAACTATAGTTTCGAGCGTAGATCTAGAGAAATCAGAAGGAAGAACACACTCGATCCTACAAACAGGGAAGTGGTGTTTTGATGAAGATGATATTTGTGAATTCGGTTTTTGTTTTGAAACTAAAGATTGAAGATTTGAAATAATGAAAATGGAGCAGATGGAGGTTTTTGTACAAAAATGTTAGAGGGGGAAGTGGTAAAATATAAGGGAATCTAAAAAAATAAAGGGGGGAAGTTCAAAATTTTGAATTTTTTAGACGATAGACGACAGTTCTCACACTAGGAACCATGGTCCTTATGAAAATTCAAATCACTACTACACAATTTGCTTTTTTAAGATCGGTTAAATATATAATATGAATATGTTTATATATAATTCAAACACTCCCGATATGACATTATATTATATATAGATATAAGTCATATATATGGTAGTTACTATACGTTTTAAGTTGGTTAAAGAGCACATATGTCACGTTGTTTTCATGAAGCGATGCAACTATTTATGCCTTTTCGGTATCCACGACACCAATTGACTTTGTATTCATTCGGTGCTGAACTTGTAAAATTTCAATCGAAAAGTTTTGCGAGGTCTGGGGCACCGAATGACTTTATGTCCATTCGGCGATGTCTTATTCAAACTATGAGTTTTGTATTTATATATATTAAACACCAGCTTAATACTACACGTATATACGTGACCTCCGTCCCAAAATTATAGTCCATCTTTCCTTTTTGGGACGTCCCAAAATAATTGTCCACTTCTCATTTCAACCAATAAGAAGAGAGTTTAGTGGGTGCAGATTCTATTTGAGTGGTTGAAAACTGTTGTGATCCCACTTTTATTAAAATGTGTGCTTTTTGTTGGTGGACAATAATTTTGGGACGGAGGGGTATAAGTTATTGATAAAAGATCATATTTTCAACAGCAAATCTACTAGGTGCTTTGTAAACAAGTTTATGGAGATAAGCCCAGAACAAAGAAATTGGGTCCAGTTTGAACGAGTCAGTTTAACCAACCATAACTAAACTTTTGTGTTTATTGTATGAACCTCATGATTGTATTTCACAACAACAACAAAAAAAGGATATGCATACAAGCTATATATAGATATTGTGTATTTTTGACCCAATAAAGCATCAAACTTATTAAAATCTTCCCATCATAACATCAGTAACAATACAAATTATATTTTCAAGGAGTGAGCAGGCACGGTTTTATTTGTTCTTGCAATTGAGGAGGATTCGCTAGCATATGAACGACTTCCCTCATCGTAGGCCGATCCATTCTCTCGTCCTCCACACAATTCATCGCGATTTTGAAAAGGTTTATTACACTTCCCAATGTATACCCTTTGAGCCTCGAGTCCAACACTGCTAGCACTGCTGCTGCATCTGACTTGTCAGAGTGCTCTGATATCGTCTCCCGGACCCACCTCACAATGTCTACCCCATGACCAAATTCCCCAACCGGCTTCTTACCAGCTATCAGTTCAAGTAGAACGACTCCAAAACTATACACGTCACTCTTTTCATCCACTTTTAATGTGTACGCATACTCTGTTGCACAAAACAAAGAGAAAAATGATACAAGTGCCTAACAATGTATGCATGATATGTGCCTAATGAAATGATTGGAACAAATATCAAAATGATTGGTATATATAAAATGAGAAAATGAATGAGATCCATGTGTCGAAAATTAAAAGAAATTATGCATATATTAGGCATACATTATTACAACAGTTATATGTACTATACCTGGTGCAATGTAACCATAAGATCCAGCAATAGAGGACATAGATTCTGAGGCACCACTATCCCGCATGAACTTAGCGAGCCCGAAATCAGCAACGTGAGCTTCATAATCAGAATCCAAGAGTATATTGTTAGATTTCACATCTCTATGTAATATCATCGGCGAGCAATCGTGGTGAAGGTAACACAATCCTTTAGCCGCCTCCAATGCAATCTTGTACCTAGTTTCCCACTGCAAATGTGCCCCTTTCGATCCATGCAAAATCTCACCTAAACTCCCATGAGACATGTACTCATAAATCAGCAAATTGTTTACACGATTCGACACATATCCAAGCAGTCTCACAATATTCCTGTGCCTGATCTTCCCTAACGTTTGTATCTCTGCATCAAACCCGTGGTTCCTTCCCATTAACCGTTTTATCGCTACATCAACACCATTAGCCATTGATCCACGGTACACAATCCCGGCCCCACCTTTACCAATAATGTTTTCATCTTTCAAACATTCAAGAACATCTTCAACTTTTAAATCTAACCTTTGGAACGTTGTCAACTTCCACACTTTCGATCTCTCAATTCGTTTCTGGTTCATTTTGATAAATGTTAATACAAACAACAAAAGGATCGTGATTATAGCGAGAACTATTATCACAACCCTTGATGTTGTAATCGAATAGTGCTTCTTTCGAGTTTTTGAAATAACCGGACAGTGAGCCATTTGCGGTAAACATAGATCAGTGTTACCAGCAAATATCTCGTTGCTAAAATCCTTTAGTTGACCGTCAATTGGAACTACACCTGAAAACTGATTATATGAAAGATCCAAAACCGTCAAGCTTTTCATGTGACCCAACTTATTTGGTATCTCACCACTAATTCGATTCCTAGAAACGTTAAGTATGTTCAAATTGAACAAACTTAAAATCCCTTGAGGAAACTCACCAACCAAACTGTTTCGACTGAAATCAATCGATGTTAGCTGAAAACATGCACCTATAGAACTCGGAATCTCACCAACTAGATTATTATCACTCATGTTAATCTTGTACAACTTTTTTAACCTCAATATCTCTTGAGGTATTTCACCAACCAACTTATTTGATTGAAGAGATAAAGTCGTTAGATTCACCAAGTCACCAAAAGCACGAGGCACGTTGCCCGTGATTCGATTGTTAGAAACTGAAACGCTTTGAAGCGAGTGACTGTACATCGTATCAGGAAGTTGTCCGGTGAGATAGTTGTCGTCGAGCTCGAGCATTGCGAGGTCGGGTAAGTTGAAGATACCGGGTGGAATAGTACCGTTGATGAAGTTTTTTGCGATGCGAAATTTGGTTAAGGATTTGCAGCTGCCAAGTTGTTCGGGTAGGGGCCCAAAAAAGTAATTCTCCATTAGAATTAAAAGTCTTAACTTGCCTGAAATCAACGCCAAACACTCATTAGCTCATGATTCCCTTACAACAACTACTACTACTACTATTATTATTATTATTATTATTATTATTATTATTATTATTATTATTTTTATTATTATTATTATTATTATTATTATTTACAAGATATATATAACAAGAACTTTTAGTTTTTTGTTTGAAATACTTATTACTACAATACTCCGTATAAATGTATACTTTCTTCAATTCAGTATTTTTTTTATGTATTTTGTTTGTATCATAACGTAAACGCATACTTCTTGCGTCAAAAATTATTGACAACCCACAAAAAATACGCAGTTTAAAACAAAATTGCTACTATGACACCAATAATAACGAACAATTAAACAGCAAAATCCGAAGATAAATAATGTGAATAACAAGTTTGAGACAAAGTCACGGATCGAGGGAGTATTACTCTCACAACAATTAGTTGATATTAAGTATTGTAATACTAAGACTATGTCTCTTTCACATAACAGAATTCGATTGCATTTAACACGTGTGTTTGTTTCAAAAATGAAAAATATATATATATTAAAATAAAAGAAACTAGAAAATAAAAAAAGCTATACGAATAATTGAGAATAAATTTACCTCCTTTGCATAAATCTTTTGGCACAGGTCCAGTAAGATGATTCCCGGTGACATCTAGCATAAGCAGCCTACCACTCCGGCCAAGATTCTCCGGCAATTTAAACGTAAAATTATTTCCCCAAATCTCTAAAACCTCCAAATTCGGTAAATCACCGATAAACGACGGAAGCGGTCCAGCAAGTCGATTTTGAAACAAACTAAGTAACGTCAAATTCCTCAGTCCCGAAAAACTCTCCGGTATCCCACCACTCAAATTATTATTCGATAAATCAAGCGACATCAAACTCACCATTCCCGAAAGCTGACTCGGAATCTCACCCGTTAGATTATTTAAGTACAGAAACAAAGTATGTAACTTCTTCAGTTTACCTAAACTCCCGGGTATTTCACCGGTGAGATTACAGCTCGAAAGATCGAGCAGCTGCAACGATTTAAAATCACCGAATTCAAACGGTATTCCTCCTTGATATTTATTGTCATAACCTAAATACAGATGAGTAAGTGTAGACACTTTTGATAAACTTCCTGGAATCATTCCAGTTAGTTCGTTTGCTGGTAACCCTAAAACACGTAACATTTTAAACTCCGAATATATTTCAGGTATTTCACCGTTGAAATAATTACCTCCTAGGTACAAAATTTCCAAATTCTGTAACGTAACGAATTCAAAAGGTAACTTCCCGGTAAAATTATTGTTGTAGATATCAAACGCTTCGAGTTGCGTCCAGTTAACCAAGATCGTTCCAGGAAACTCGCCGATAAAAGCATTTGATGAGATGTTAATGTATTTAATCGACGTTAGATTACGCATCTCGAGTGGTAATTCACCCGTGAGATTATTGGATACTAAAGTGAGGTTTTCTAGTTTATTTAGTATTCCGATTTCGGGTGGGATGGTACCGAATAACGGGACGTATGATATTGTTAATGACGTTACGCGCGAGTTTTCGTCGCACGTAACGCCAGTAAACGAGCAATGTGAATTTGTAAGTTGCCAGTTGTTTAAGGCTGTAGATTTGTTTGATGCTATTAATGAAGTTTTGAGCTTCATTAAAGCATCAAGATCTGATAATGCATTCGAAAAGTTGAGGTAAATTAAGAAAATATATAGGAAAATGAATTTCATCATGTTTTTTGTTTGTTTTATTTTGGTTGGAGTATGCAGAGAAAAAATGATGGTGGTGGTACGGGTTTTATAGCACAAGGAAGAGAAGTACGTCGTGCAATAACATATGTACGTTTTTTTGGATATATAATTGTGACTAGATTGGAAGAAGAATCTGTCGAGTAGGATCGAACAGTGATGTCTAAAGGCTACCTTTTTAGCCCTTATAGTATTTAAAAGAAATGTTTTAGTCCTTGATGTATGAAGTTATCAGGGTTTTTACCCTCACATTGTCACACTACAACTTCTATTCATCAATGAGAATAATTTTTTTTTTTGAAAAAACATCCTCAAATGAACACCGTTTAAGGTTTGAACGATCATGTTTAAAATACCGATACGATTGATCTTTGGTTTGCAAAACTGTGTAATTTGATCTGGCAGCTGAACTATGTCGCAATAAATGTATGTTTAGTTAATTGCTTAAACATCATGGAATTGCACAATTTATTTCTAATTTATAGATCATAATTAAAATTAATTGTTTCTTAGAAATACAATTGTGTTGGAGTTATATCGATAAGAAATGAAGTTAACAAATTATTTACTAATCTTGGCTTCATATGATATATTGATGGGTTAAGTACATTAAAATGTAATTATTTATGGTCCGATGTTCATTGTATGCAAGAAAGTATTTGGACCTCCATTGTGTGTAACAAACTTGTTATTCAGTGCCATTGTATGCAACTTTTGGTATTTTTACATACGTGTCCACTGTATGAGTTACACATGGCATCATTACACGTTGCCACGTCACCTAAATACATACAATAGGAACAAATTGAAAGTTTGTTACACACAATGGAGGTCCAAATACTTTCTTGCATACAATGAACATCAGACCAAAAATAATTACATTTTAATGTACTTAACCCTATATTGATAGTTAACCACTAAACCTATTAAAGAGGGGAAGTACGGAGTAATAGATACAACAAATAATATATGATTCATGCACCAAAATTATCTTATTATATGTTTGTACTGCGAGCTCTAAATATTGTATACTTTGGTGTAAGAAATAATTTTTTTTATTGTATTTATCACCTCCCATTAAAAAACCTAAATAGCTTGTTTGCAAGTAATTCTTTAAACTTTGGTCTTTGAAGTACACAATATATTATGTGAATTTTTTAGGAGGATTATAGGTTAACAAAATAGTTGCATAGAAGTATAAAAGTCAAGCCTTCATAACTCAAGGGTCAAATTTATCAATGTGTGAAGAGATATTTGGTTCCAAAGGGATATATTCCCATTTTACTTTTCATCTTGATTCTCAACTTTGAGTGAAAAAAGAAGAATTTGTATACGTTATTACAACTTAACATATGAGGCAAGCTAGCTACAAGCTTGTGCTATTAAAATAAAATTCAACTTTAGAACTTACAACATAAAAACATTTGTTTCATGCACCATAGAATTATGAAAGTAGATGTATATTATATCATATGCAGTAAATTATTGAAATCATTCATGTGTTTTTCAATTTGTTCCGCCGGTTATCCCTTACTTCAAAAACGTATTTGAATTGTCCAGTTCCTAAAACTTTTGTTTATCGATAGTTCAAAATGGACTATTTAAATAATTTGTTTTTTGAAACTTTTGTTCACTAGTGGTCCATTGTGGACTACCAATGAACAAAAATTTCAAAAATTAAACTATTCAAATACTTTTTGGAAGTTATGAATGACCGATAGAACAAATTGAAAAGCACGAGGATGATTTAAATAATTACACTATCAAACTACAAAGGATTAGACGTACGGATGATAGTAGTAGACTCAACTGGGAGAGCAGTATAGTTGATAGGATAGGATGCTGGTGATTGATAGGGCTATGCCTCTCTTCCAAGTTATGAAAAGTGTTTTCGGTTCAGTTCGATTTGATTTTTAGTAAAATCAAATCTCACCGAATATTTCATTTTTAAATATTCAAAACTTTTCCAATTCGGTTTTTATACGATTCAATTTTTTAGTTTTCTTAGTTCTGGTTTCTTATCGGTTATTAATTAAATTTTATGCTATGAGCTAACTAATATAAGTGAGTTATAATATTAATCAAAAAAACTATTACAGAGTATTTTTTAAAAATATAAACATGCTACAATAAACATAGCTATATAATACGCCAATAATTGTTTTCAAATATATAGCTAACCATTTAGTCAAGTACATACTGTAGCAACAATTCAAATTTTACCTTAAAAAAGTTAGATACACAATTTAATGATATACATAGTACATTATGTATGTATTTTTAAAGTTCGTGGGTCGATAACATGGGTCGATAACAGCATTAGAAACTTAATACTCCAATCTAATGAATTTGTATAGTTACTATAAAACAAAATAATAATTAATTAGTAATTAGATATCAGTTCATTTATTTATGGTTCCGTTTTTAGGTACCCTAATAGAATCGAAATATTTCGGTTATTGCATTATCAAAAATCGAACTATAGGTTTTGCCTTCAATTCGGTTTTTGGGTTCAATTATTTGGGTTACGATGACTTTTTCGCTTTAGTTAATGTTAAAATTAAAAATAAAACTTATTATTTGTAATTTTGTACCGTTACTACGATAAGAACCATTCAATCTTAAATTATTCAAAAATTCGCATTATGATAACAAGTTTCATAATTTTTGTACATCCGATATATGAAATCTTATACTCCATTTTTTTTTTTGCACTATAATAGTAAACTTGAACATTTTAGAAGACAAATCATTGATAATGCATCAATAATAGGTTCACATATGTCATTACTTCAGGAACTATGCATTATATTAATTGTTTGTTTGGTTTTCGAATATCAATTTCGGTTTAAAGTTTTCGTCATTAAATTTTGGGCAAATGGCCCAAAAAGGTAATCAATTTGTCAAAATTTGCCAATAAAGGGAATATGAGTTTTGTTGATGCCCAAAAAGGAGTGAAAATTTAAATTCGATGCCCAAAAAGGATTAAAGTTGTCAAAAAAGTCCAATTAAGGATAAAATTACAGTTTCATTTTTAAAAAGTGTCAGTAAGGATTAAACTCTTTTAAACCGTGCCCTAAAAGGATTAAACTTTTTAAAATCGTGCCATAAAAGGATTTAACACTAAAAATGAAATTCGGGTTTAAACTTATAAAAAGTAACATTAGTGTTTATATCCTTTGTTTTCTAGGTAAAAAAAATATCACATATTAATTTAATATTCGATATTTAAGCCTCGCATTAGCTAAAATCGATGAAAAATTGAACGACAAAAAATGTAAAAATAATTGTACCTTTAATTGAACTTTTTTGACAACTTCAATCATTTTTGGGCATCGAATTTAAAATGTCACTCCTTTTTGGGCATCAACAAAACTCATATTCCCTTTATTGGCAAATTTTGACAAATTGGTTACCTTTTTGGGCCATTTGCCCTTAAATTTTTTACGAATATTTGGATATCCGAAAATTCAAATACCCGAATTTTGAAATTGATTTTCGAATATTCAAATTTCAACACCAGTGTATCATTTAGCTCTTATCAAATACTATATTGAAATGAAGCTGATAACTATAACGCTCAAATTGATTCAAACACCAATATTGTATTATTGTATCTTTGTACAGACAGGTTTAACTATGATACAATATGGTGTATGAATCGATTTGAGTATTGTATATATTACCTAAACTAGCACAATACCCGCGCAAATGCAGCGGTGAAAGTAGTGACGGTGGATAGAGGTGCGAGTGAAAGTTTTAAAATAAAAACATATTGTCTGTCCCATTTAAAATATCGACATTACTATTTTTGGATGTTCCATTATAAGTGTCCATTTTGATATTTAATCAATCAAAAAAGACTTGGATAGATTTAATATCTGATGGATGAAAAGTGTAGTTAGTGGAGAATAAGTAGTAATAGATAATAGATAATTGGATATGGGATATGGATATTAATGGAAGTGTAGTTAATGAAGAATCTGTAACTGTGTACTTTTTTATTGCTCCCTCTTAGTCACTTGCTAAGGTTGGGGTGTTTATTTATATATTATTTGCCGTTTCCAAAAAAAATGGAAGTGTTGAGTAAAAGGGGAGATGTAAGAGGGGTAAAATTGGTATTATTTAATTTAAGAGTTTTAATATTCAATACTTGGACATGCATTATAAGTAGTTATAGATTATAGATATTGAAAAACTAAAATCGAATAATCGATTTGATTTGGATTGGATGAAGAAGAAAGTGGATAACTATTTAGTCAAAGAGGACCCAACTACTGAGTCAAAGTGCGCCCAAGTAAAAGGCAGGTGGTGTCTTTCTCGGACGGATGATTTTACATTTTTACCCTCATCATTTGTCCTGTTGAGTAATGCTAAATATGTCTAATTATACATGCCTAAATTTAGGCCTAACCATACGGTTTCTGCCACATGGATTCCACTGATTCTCTCTTCTTATATTTACCAATCATTTTACAATATGCACCAATTAAATCTTTAAGCCTAAATTTAGATTTCTGGTTTTAGGTTTACCATTCATTTTCCGTTATGATTAGTGATTAATTTATGTATTTTCAATAGTCAACTCTCCTGTAGCATTGTTAATCAATAGGAACCACGTTATTTGGTCTTGTGGCCCTCAACATCAGACGAACTACGCCAAATAAATTTTGTAAGTATTGAGAGTATAGTTCGTAAGTATTTAACAAATCGTTTATCGAATATATGTAAGATGATTTCTAACTAGAATTTATATACCCGTGCTTCGCCACGGGAAGATTCAAATTCGATGTATATAATAAATTTTGATAGTTTATAAAAAAAATAATAAAAAATAAAAAATTCAACAACAAATTCCTCTAAAACTGCAACATAAATAGATTAAGATCAACTCAAAAACCTTCTTTACGTATTACTCCAGTTCATATTCCTAATCACCTATAATTAATTATCTTGTTCGTCTAAAAGTAACAATATAAATCACAAATTTTGTTGATGGATTATTTCTATCCTTATTTTGTGTTTTAGTTAATAATTAAATAATATTTTCATTAATTGGTAAAAATGTAAGTAGTGGATAGAAAGTATTAACCAAAGGTGAAAGTGCATTACAGGTGTAAGCCAAAAACATTAAATATCTCGAATTTGCAAATTTTATATTCCCGAAATTTTGTAACGCCTCAAAATTTTGTAAGTTATATTATATAATTTAAGTTTTATTGTCTAAATTATAAGTATATGATATATAGTAAATGTGTAATAAGTTTAAGTGTAATGTTATACTAGATATTGTTAGTAGGACTAAATGTGTTAAATAAAGTTATTAGAAGGGTAATACTTGTTTAATGAGTATAGATAAGGGTTGAGAATGAAAATTTCTCAATAAAAACTTCTGGCTTCATGTTTCTTCCATATACTTCTAAAATTAGCAAAATAGAATACAGAGGGCATTTGGAGTTGGCGACGTGAGAACAAAACCAGGAGGAAGAAGAAACCTAAAATTAGCTAGGATTTTGATTGAATTGAAGCTTGTAATCCCTAATTATTCACAATCTCTAAGGTATAAACAACTCTTTTGATTTCTCAATTTGATGCTAGGGTTTTAATAATATAAGCCCCATGTTAAGAGTTTTGAAAGTAAGTGATTAATTGAATGTAATGCTGTTTCATACATGTTATTGAGTCCTAATCTAAGCTTGTTTTGTTAATTGTCATATAAAAGAGGTTGATTCTATATGCTCATGGATGTTTGGTGAATTGTGTAAGTATGTAAAAGTCATGTAATGATGTTATTGGTGAAAGTTGATGATTAGATTGAAGAAAAGAACCAAACATCCATTTGTATGTGGAATTGTAAATATAAGATGTATGAAACATGTGGTTAGAATTGTTGGTGATAATGAATTTAACACCCAAGTTATGAATTAAAAGTAGAATGATTTAAGAGTTAAGTTTGTGTTGGTTGTAATCTATGTGTATATGTTTATATGGTTAGGTGATCAAAGAATTGGACTTGTTACAAGTACTTTTCTTAAACAATTGAAAGGTAAGTAGATGGATGATTGTTGAGCCAAGTAATGATCATGATATTAGCTTGATGTTTAGCCAAGTAATGATCATGATATTAGTTTGATGAATGATATTGATTCTTATGAATTAACATGTGGATGTTGTTAAGGATCCTTAATATATGAATGATGTTATGTTATGTTAGCACATTACATACTAAGCAAATTGCTTACCGTTATGTTTTAAAATGTTGTAGTTGAGCAAAGTGGGACATGGGGAGATTCGGGCAAGAAACTCTTTTGAAAGCTAGTGGTGGACTTGTTGCTTAGCTCGGTAACAAGTTAATCCCTTTTTGAAATCATGCTTTATATACAATTTAACACCCCTTTTGGATGTACGAAAGTGTGGTTTGACACTTGGAGTTTTGATCATTGTCTAAGTAAAAAATGGTAGTTTGATATATAGTTGTGGTGTAAATGTTAGAATGGGTCAAAAGAATTAGTGGGTACATGTTGGATGTTTGGTTATGTGTAAAGTTTATGGTTTGTAGAAAGTTTGTGTAATATGTTTTGGTTATATAAAGAAAAGTAATATATCACTAATTACCTTTAGTGAGTCAAATAAGTGTGGAAAAGTTGATGGAAATTGGTTAATATGGTTAATACCCTTAATAGGTCATTTGGTGCTCAAATGGTTCGCTAAAAAGGTTAAAATGCCAAAACGAGTTAAAGTTATAGTATAATGTCTTTTATGGTTGGGTTAGAGTCAACGTAGATAGTTAAATACCTTGGTAAAAAGTGGAAGTCAGAATACCTTTGGTTTGGAACTTAACATGGTGTTGAAAATGGTCGAAACGACCATATTTGAGAAACTAGTCCAAATTCTTCGTTAACGTGAATTTTGAAAAAGTGTAAATTAGAAAACCTTCATATTGTTGTATGAATGGTGTCTACAAAATTTGAGAGTCTAGTCACCGAGTCAAAAGTTATGCAAGTTTGAAGTTCGTATATTAATTTGATATGTGCAGAAATTTGGTCAGGCCTGGACCTGCTATAAATGTAGGAGTACCCGACGGGTAGAAAGTTAATACGTGATTGCGTGATCCTTGTAGGATCGCGTAACTTAGGCTAAATCGGTTACAGAACGTATTCCTTCATAAATACGCGATCGCGTAAGGCTTGTACCTGGCAGGTACCCAGCCCTACCCGGCGGGTACCTATCTGTTTTACTCATGTTTATTTTGAGTCTATTTTTTAGTACCAATTATCTTAGCAAAGTTAATAAGTTATATTAATAAGCCGATAAACGACTTCATATTGTACGAGACATTTATATCTGGTAAAAAAATGGTGAAATTTATCGGGGTGTTTCAAGTTGGTATCTGAGCTATGGTTTAAGAGATTCGGGTATCCACTATCAGTGGGTACTTGATCTTAGACCAATTTAAATTGTTATTCAGCATGATATAGAACTGTTATGTATAATTGTTGAATCGGTTAATGAATTGCTTAGATTTCTAAATCGAGATGCCGCGTGGGGACTTTGGATACGTATGCATGTAATGTGATAATTACTGCGCCTCAACAACGCAATAATTATCATATGTGTGACACCCGACTAATTAGGACTAGTTACTAGTTCCTAATCATCTGATAATATGTGTAATTAGTTCTAAATTAGGCTAATTGTATGTATCATTATATATATATTGTTATATATATACACGTACGCGATTGAATTTAAATCGTGCATTTTCATACCGGGCGGATCCCGATACATTAATACGGACGTTGGTGAATTCAATTTATTAAATAATGTAAAATTATTTGATAAGCATAATTATTTTCAAATATTATTTTGATAATATTTCATAAGTAGTTCGTAACGTGCAAAATGCTCAGAAACGACCAAAAATGCGCGAAACGCGCCCGACAATCGAAACAAATAAAAGTTATGTTTTTATAACTTCAAGTAAAGTATGTTGATAGAATACTTCCATTATAAATAGAGATATTTATATCAAGAACTGAAACGTTTAGTTTAAACGTTACACGATTTAAACAACCGAAAACACGAGCACGTAAATCAATACCGACACCATAATCAAACATTTTTATAAATGTTTTCAAGTAATAATGAGTGAGACTCCAAGTTATAAATGTCGAAATTCAAATGCTATTTAAAATACGTACATATATCGTATTATATATATACAAACGAATGTTTAAACGATCGGATAAACAAACACGGGTTTAATACCAACCAGTGGAGACAAGATTTAAAAATCTTGCCCCCACCTTTTGACCGTAAAATCGGCTCAAGACAAGATCCGCCAAAGGTGGATCTTGCCTTTGAATAATATACACACATATGCATTCATCAAAGATCATAATCATCCTCATTTTTTTACAACTTCTCTCCCATCTCTCTCTCTAACTCGTCTCTTTCTCTCTCTAAAACACCCAAAGCCACCACCTTAAGACCACCAAGAACTACCATCAAAGCACCTCCATTTGCAAAACGGTTAAGAGCTAAACGATCACCACGCAATCCTCTACGATTCTATCTTTTCGGTTTCCAAAACCGACACTTGTAAGTTAACGACACCTTAAAACTACTTTTAATACATTTATTTACTTGTTTAGTTGATTATCTAGCTAGAAAATGTCCAAATCATAGCTTAAAATACGTTTTCATGAAGTATCCATATATATATGCACCAAACAGTTTATGTCTCTTAAAAACCGACTCACCAAAACACCTATATCTCGAAAACTAGGAAGAACCAACGCTTGACATCTAAACGAAAAATGTTCATTAAGATACCAGTTACAACTTTTATTTTTGGCTCTCGGACCAGATCCTCACGGATCATGGTGAAAAACGTGAATCTTTGGACTAAACCCACTTTCGGACCAAATCTGACCACATCTCGTGTTTATTTTTGTTAAAAATAGTAAACGAGCATATAAAAATACCATAAAGTGCAGAAATGAACTATACATATATGAGGACATGTGTGATTTTTGATTAGGTATGAATCGGAGTAGAAATGGTCCAAATCGAGAGGTTTATCGAGTTCAAAATCTGGAAAAATTAATACTAAGGGCTGTTTTGGTATTTTCATAAAACCGACACTTCGGGTTAACCTCGGCACGAACCAATAATTTTTATAAACTCCCTTAACCATTTTAAGACTCCTCTAAAAGTTTCGGGTCGAACTGAACACATTTGACCAAGTCAACGAAAATGAACACGGAAACCATACCTGCGACAATACCCCATTGTCGCATGAACAGTGTCCGACAATACCTCATTGTCGCATGAACAGTGTCCGACAATACCTCATTGTCGCATGAACAGTGTCCGAAAATACCTCATTGTCGCATGAACAGTGTCCGGCAATACCCCATTGTCGCATACCTTATTATCGGAATTGATTATCGAATAATTGAGTATTTTCATTATTGTCGCATGAAACCACATAGTCGTAATAACTATTGTCGCTAAAACTAACACTTTCATACTTGAAACCGTCCGACAATCCTTATTGTCTCATAAATAGTGTTCAACACTAACTTTGCATAAACGACTTTTCAAACAAGACAATATCACAATATACTTGATTTAACGTCAATACAATATTTGGAATAACTCGGAAACATATGACACTTATACTTTTGTAAGTATACAACGAGACCAACATAATAATAATGCTTTTAATAATCATTATTACAAAACTCAACAACGGGCCGTACATGTTTTCAAAACTCAAACTAATCAACCAACAACCAAAACATTTGGACATTACTAGTTGGATGAATAACTAGCATGTAGGGTCTTTTGAGACGTCTACATATACTTATAACCTTGCGCGTTTTGAACGCCCGGCAGGTTACAGTCTTCGGACAACATCACCTTGTGCAACATCATACTTGCTTGATAGCAACACACCAGACTCAGGTGAGTCTCATCCCGGGGTGGGAATACATACTCGTTTTGTTTTACATGTGGACATGAGTACTAAACCTCGATATATACTGCATGAGTTGTTTTGCTAATCATTTTAAAGCCCTCCACTACATAGTTTGTTTATATGGATTTAGCGCGATTGTTAGTGTATGGTACCATATGGGATTGACAATCCCCGTCCGGGTTAGCACGCACTAACCGGTCAAACGGACGCATTAGCATTTGTTCATACGAGTGTAGATTAGGCACTCGCAGGGAGGCACCCTCGCTCAGGCACTTGGTTGTGATCCCGACACCTCAGTTAAGCTCAAACTATGGGCTCATGGCAGTGATATACATCTATTTTATTTGCTTGGTTGCAAATCATTGTACTAAATCTTATGGTTCACACATCTATGATTCATCATTATACAAACCTGTGAGCTCACCAGCTTTTTAGCTGACCTTTTAGTATGTATTCTCAGGTACTCAGCAGCAGTAGGTCTGCTCATATTCAGGATACTTAGCTCGAGTCGCATACAGACATCAGCAGATTCCCATGCATTACTATATTTTGTAACATATTTATGCCATAGAATCTCTCGTTTTGGCTTATGAGCTTTTGTAACTATTATTACATTGTAAACTTTTATTATATCAATGTAATCAGTAAACGACGCATATAGAGTCGTTCATTATATATCTTATGTGCTTGTGATATTTGATTAGTCGCGCCCCGACCTGATTCGCTTTCGCAACCCGAATTTGGGGGTGCGACAGATTGGTATCAGAGCCTATGGTTATAGTGAACTAGGTTGCATTTAGTGGGCCTAGACTATGACCATTAGGCAGTATTTCCTTACTAGGTATGACTGGTTCAGGGATTACATCATACGACTTTAATTTAACATAGCCTGATCAACTATGTACATATAAGGAAAGATGATGTGAGAGCTGAAACGGTTATGTTGAACATGAATACACTAGTTGACTCTGACCTTGAGAGAAACCAGATCTATACTTGTTAGTGCTAGACACTATAGGCTATATTATATGTTATATATATATATATATATATATATATATATATATATATATATATAGGCCTTACGATACTTACTAAACGTTCTTGCCACAGACATGGCAGACATCCCTCCTCTAGCACCGACTGACACGAATGTAGAAGTTCAAACTTACCCAACTGTTGAGGAGTTAACCGCATTACCCCAAACTTCGACTGAACCTCTCTATTATTCCACTGGGAGGCAAGAGTCACACGACATCAACGAAGGGGTAACAGTTCAGTTCGAGTTAGCCCTTACCACACAGGTAACCCCTCAACCAGGGCAGACCATCCAACCTATCCACGAAAGTGGGATTGGCTACCCACAACTCTGAACACCTGGAGGTCCGAGGAAGCGATACAAGTTCCTACTGACCCCATGGACATTTCTCAATATACACAAGAACCTATCCATCACACTGTTCCTGTGATAGCTGCCCGACTACACCGTCATGAGGCAAGACTTGAGAGCTTGGAACGTGAACAATATATAGTACAAATATACTGGTTACGCCAATCACACGACCGAATTGCACAACTTTTCCAGGAACAGGAAAGCATGACCCAAACTGTGGACATGATTCATCAACAAGTGATAGATGACAGGAGTGCAGTTGATCTCCTGCAGGCCAGACTAGAAGAATGTGAACAACGCTCACAAGAAGCTGAAGATTACTCCCAAGAATTGGTGCAACGACTAGTTTTGGCAGAAGATAATGCCAGACAAGCCAGCAGACTTGCAACCACCGTGGACCACCTTATCACCCTCATGTCACTAGTGAACTTGCGCTGAAATTAGAATAGCACCTATCTTGTAATCTATCTAACTAGTTATGCAAGACTCTGGTAATTCACACGGATGTATAAATTCCTGACATCTTTTATAATCCTTGTGATCATGTACCTTTTGGAAACTCGTATCTTGTACTAAATTCTGTTATCTAATGAAATATGATTATCACTTTGTGCTGTTGTATATTACCTCCTTATATATACATATGTGATACATCATAATCTTTGTACAAGACATCTCACTTATCTCTTTCTCTTTGTTGGTTCAAGCATTATGCCTCCAAGACGTACGTTTAGCCAAGCTGACGTCAATCGACTAGTTACCCAAGGGGTAGCAGATGCTCTAGCTGCTCGGAAACAAAGTTCAGGCACTGAAGACACCACAAACAATACCCCTCCAGCCAAACCTTGCTCGTACAAGGACTTCCTCAATTGCAAGCCTCTGGACTTCAAAGGCACCGAACGAGCCATCGGTCTACTAAGGTGGATCGAGAAAATGGAATCAGTCTTCTGGATCTGTAACTGCCCAAAAGACTGCAAGGTCAAGTACTCCACCTGCACCTTCATGGATGGTGCCCTGACCTGGTGGAATACTCATGCTCAGACAGTGGGCATCGATATAGCTTACAAAACTCCTTGGGAAGAACTGAAAAGGATGTTGAAGGATGAATACTGTCCGAGAGAAGAGTTGCAACAACTCGAGGTTGAGTTCTGAAATCTCAAGGTTCAGGGCAATGATATTGCCGGTTATACCACCCGTTTTCATCAGCTGGCACTGCTGTGCCCATCTATGGTCGATCCTGAATACAAGAGGATCGAACGTTACATATGGGGACTTCCCCCACACATTCAGGGAATGGTCACTGCTTCCAACTCTCCTACCATTCAAGGTGCCATCCGTATGGTACACAATCTTATGGCTCAGGTGGTTCGCCAAGAAACACCTACTTCCACAAACACTGGTAATAACTCTGGGGGTCACAAGAGAAAGTGGTCCGGAAACTCCAACCAACATCAGCAATCATCAAAGAAGCCTGAAACTGTCAAGGCTTACACTTCTGCTTCTGAATCCAAGAAAGGTTACACTGGGAACAAACCTTTCTGCTCTAAATGCCGCCGCCATCATGATGGTCCCTGCGGTACTCCATGTAACAAGTGTCAAAGGTATGGGCATCTGGCCAAAGACTGCAGGTCCACCAGTACCAATACCAACAACAACACTAACACCAACTCCAGCCAACCAAAATCCTGTTTTGAGTGTGGCAACACTGGGCACTTCAGGAATGACTGCCCAAAGCTGAAGAACAAGGGCAACAGCAACAACCCAAGAGGTAGAGCCTTTGTCCTTAACTCAGGGGAAGCCCGTCAAGACCCGAATGTGGTCTCGGGTACGTTCCTCCTCAACAACTTAACTACCTCTGTTCTATTTGATACTGGTACTGATAGAAGTTTTATATCTGACGAATTCTGTCCACTACTTGACATCACCCCTGTTGCCTTAGATGCTAAGTACATTGTGGAATTAGCTAATGGTAAACTTATTGAAACCGATAGTGTGATACCCAATTGCACTTTAAACCTCGCCGATGAACTGTTTTCTATCGATCTTATTCCTGTCGAGATCGGAAGTTTCGACATCATTGTTGGCATGGATTGGCTATCCAAGAATCGTGCCGAAATCATCTGTTTTGATAAACTTGTACGAATTCCTCTCGTCACCGGTAATACTTTAATCATACAAGGGGAGACCGGTGGGACGAAACTAAATATCATATCATGTATGAAAACCCGAAAGTATTTGAGAAAAGGGTACCAGGCAATCCTCGCACATGTAATGGAGAAAAAGTCGGAGGAGAAGCGACTTGAGGATGTGCCTATTGTCCGAGACTTTTCGGAATTCTTTCCCGAAGAACTGCCTGGTCTTCCACCAACAAGACAGGTCGAGTTCTCTATCGATCTTGTGCCCGGTGCAGCACCCGTGGCACGATCTTCGTATCGCTTAGCCCCATCCGAACTTCAGGAATTGTCTACTCAATTACAGGAACTCCTAGACAAAGGATTCATTAGACCGAGTTCTTCACCTTGGGGAGCTCCGGTCTTGTTCGTCAAAAAGAAAGACGGTTCTTTCCGCATGTGCATCGACTACAGAGAATTGAACAAGTTAACTGTCAAGAACCGTTATCCTCTCCCCCGCATTGATGACCTGTTTGACCAACTTCAGGGATCGAGTTTTTATTTAAAAATCGACCTACGGTCAAGTTATCATCAACTCCGAGTTCGTGACTCAGATATTCCGAAAACAACTTTCCGAACTCGCTACGGGCATTATGAGTTTCAAGTAATGTCATTCGGTTTAACAAATGCACCGGCTGTATTCATGGACCTTATGAACCGAGTGTGCAAACCATATCTCGACAAGTTTGTAATTGTATTCATTGATGACATCTTGATCTACTCGCGCAATGAGCAAGAACATTCGCAACATCTCAAAACCATCCTAGAGCTACTTAAGCACGAGGAGTTATATGCCAAATTCTCCAAGTGTGAGTTCTGGATGCAAACCGTTCAATTTCTTGGACACGTGATTGACAGTCAAGGAATTCATGTTGATCCATCTAAAATCGAGGCTATCAAAAATTGGCAATCGCCAACAACTCCAACCGAAGTACGGCAGTTTTTGGGACTGGCCGGGTACTATCGGCGTTTCATTGAGAATTTCTCAAAAATAGCCCAACCACTCACCACACTGACTCAGAAGGAAAAGAAGTTCGACTGGACTGATAGACAAGAGTCAGCATTTCAGCTACTGAAACAAAAGCTTTGCAGCGCACCTATCTTATCATTACCCGAAGGCAACGATGACTTCGTGGTATACTGCGATGCTTCACACCAAGGTCTCGGTTGCGTGTTGATGCAACGAGACAAGGTCATTGCCTACGCCTCCCGACAGCTCAAAATTCACGAAAAGAATTACACCACCCATGACCTCGAATTGGGTGCCGTAGTGTTTGCACTTAAAATATGGAGACACTATTTGTACGGCACTAAATGTACAATCTTCACGGATCATAAAAGTCTCCAGCACATCTTCGACCAAAAGGATCTCAACATGAGGCAACGTCGATGGGTCGAGTTTCTTACCAATTATGATTGCAAAATCCGTTATCATCCAGGCAAGGCAAAAGTTGTTGCCGATGCCCTCAGTCGAAAGGAACGTCTAAAACCCCTTCGAGTTCGAGCCCTCAGTATGACAATTCATAATGATCTTATCATGCAAATCATCACCGCTCAACTCGAAGCACTCAAACCTGAGAACATCAAAAACGAGTCCTTGCGTGGCATGGACCAACAATTTGCAACCAAACCTACTGGGGCCAAATACTTCTCTAACTGAATCTAGTTGCCTAGTTTTGGGAACCTACGAGACTGGGAGATGGACGAAGCTCACAAGTCCAAGTACTCCATACATCCTGGATCTGACAAGATGTATCATGGCATCAAAGAGTTGTATTGGTGGCCAAACATGAAAGCTGACATCGCCACATATGTCGGCAAATGCCTCACTTGCTTTAAAGTCAAAGCCAAATATCAGAAACCTTCTGGCTTGCTACAACAACCGGAAATCCCTCAGTGGAAATGGGAGCAGATCTCCACGGATTTCATCACAAAATTCCCGAAAACATCGAGCGGTTGCGATACCATTTGGGTGATGTTCGATCGTCTCACAAAATCTGCTCATTTCCTAACCATCAAAGAAACCGATAAAATGGAACGCCTCACATGAATCTATCTCAAGGAAATTGTATCATGACATGGCGTTCCAATCTCGATTATTTCTGACAGAGATAGTCGTTTCACATCTCACTTTTGGCAGTCAGTTCAAAAATCATTGGGTACTCGTCTGGATATGAGTACTGCATATCATCCTCAAACCGATGGCCAAAGTGAACGAACCATTCAAACACTGGAAGACATGCTACGGGCTTGCGTAGTTGATTTCGGTGCAAACTGGGAACATCACCTGCCATTGTGCAAATTTTCGTACAAGAACAGCTACCATACCAATATTGGAGCTGCACCTTTCGAGGCACTGTACGGTCGTAAGTGCCGATCACCTGTCTGTTAGACCGAAGTGTGAGACAGCCAACTCACTGGTCCTGAAATCATACACGAAACAACATAGAAAATCATTGGTATTCAAAACCGACTCAAAGCCGCGCGTGATCGTCAGAAAAGTTACGCTGATGTGAGAAGCAAACATCTCGAGTTCCAGGTTGGGGATCGAGTACTCTTGAAAGCATCACCTTGGAAAGGTGTTATCCGTTTTGGTAAACGCGGGAAATTGAACCCCAGATACATTGGACCTTTTGAGATCCTGGAAAGGATTGGTCCAGTGGCATATCGTTTGCAGTTGCCACCCGAGCTCAGCAGCGTGCACCCCACATTTCACATTTCTAACCTGAAGAAATGTCTGTCTAATGAGACACTTATCATTCCTCTCGACGAGATTCATATCGACGATAAGCTCCATTTTGTTGAGACACCAGTAGAAATCATGGACCGGGAGGTTAAACAGTTAAAACAAAGTCGTATTCCCATCGTCAAAATCCGGTGGAATTCGCGGCGTGGTCAGGAATTCACTTGGGAACGGGAAGACCAAATGCGACTCAAGTATCCACAGCTATTCACAGACTCCACTCCACTCCCGACTCAGAGCTAAATTTCGGGACGAAATTCTCTTAACAAGGGGAGAATGTGACACCCGACTAATTAGGACTAGTTATTAGTTCCTAATCATCTGATAATACGTGTAATTAGTTCTAAATTAGGCTAATTGTATGTATCATTATATATATTGTTATATATATACACGTACGCGATTGATTTTAAATCGTGCATTTTCATATCGGGCGGATCCCGATACATTAATACGGACGTTGGTGAATTCAATTTATTAAATAATGTAAAATTATTTGATAAGCATAATTATTTTCAAATATTATTTTGATAATATTTTATAAGTAGTTCGTAACGTGCAAAATGCTCAGAAACGACCAAAAATGCGCGAAACGCGTCTGACAATCGAAACAAACAAAAGTTATGTTTTTATAACTTCAAGTAAAGTATGTTGATAGAATACTTCCATTATAAATAGAGATATTTATATCAAGAACCAAAATGTTTAGTTTAAACGTTACACGATTTAAACAACCGAAAATACGAGCACGTAAATCAATACCGACACCATAATCAAACATTTTTATAAATGTTTTCAAGTAATAATGAGTGAGACTCCAAGTTATAAATTTCAAAATTCAAATGCTATCTAAAATACGTACATATATCGTATTATATATATACAAACGAATGTTTAAACGATCGGATAAACAAACACGGGTTTAATACCAACCAGTGGAGACAAGATTTAAAAATCTTGCCCCCACCTTTTGACCGTAAAATCGGCTCAAGACAAGATCCACCAAAGGTGGATCTTGCCTTTGAATAATATACACACATATGCATTCATCAAAGATCATACTCATCCTCATTTTTTTACAACTTCTCTCCCATCTCTCTCTCTAACTCGTCTCTTTCTCTCTCTAAAACACCCAAAGCCACCACCTTAAGACCACCAAGAACTACCATCAAAGCACCTCCATTTGCAAAACGGTTAGGAGCTCAACGATCACCACGCAATCCTCTACGATTCTATCTTTTCGGTTTCCAAAACCGACACTTGTAAGTTAACGACACCTTAAAAATACTTTTAATACATTTATATACTTGTCTAGTTGATTATCTAGCTAGAAAATGTCCAAATCATAGCTTAAAATACGTTTTTATGAAGTATCCATATATATATGCACCAAACAGTTTCTGTCTCTTAAAAACCAACTCACCAAAACACCTATATCTCGAAAACTAGGAAGAACCAACACTTGACACCTAAACGAAAAATGTTCATTAAGATACTAGCTACAACTTTCATTTTTGGATCTCGGACTAGATCCTCACGGATCATGGTGAAAAACGTGAATCTTTGGACTGAACCCACTTTCGGACCAAATCTGACCACATCTCGTGTTTATTTTTGTTAAAAATAGTAAACGAGCATATAAAAATACCATAAAGTTCAGAAATGAACTAGACATATATGAGGACATGTGTGATTTTTGATTAGGTATGAATCGGACTAGAAATTGTCCAAATCGAGAGGTTTATCGAGTTCAAAATCTGGAAAAATGAATACTAAGGGCTGTTTTGGTATTTTCATAAAACCGACACTTCGGGTTAACCTCGACACGAACCAATAATTTTTATAAACTCCCTTAACCATTTTAAGACTCCTCTAAAAGTTTCGGGTCGAACTGAACACATTTGACCAAGTCAACAAAAACGAACACGAATCCACACCTGCGACAATACCCCATTGTCGCATGAACAGTGTCCGACAATACCTCATTGTCGCATGAACAGTGTCCGACAATACCTGTAAGACCCTTTCCTTTCACACAAATCAGAACATATCTTTTTAATATTATAAAACAAGTGGAAGAGCGTCCCCACAACATTACTATCCGTTAATTACATCAAAACCGCCATTTGAACACGCTAAAGGCCTTTTCTAAAGTTATAATGTGTCCAAGTTTAACGACGACCAAAATATGACAACATTAGTTAAGATTTACAACCATATTAACTACAACCCATATTAACACAAAACGGGTCTTATACAAAACGTTCTCCCCAAAACACATCAACAAAAGATCAGAGTTACGCCAAGCTTTAGTCAAACTTCCAGTCAACATCTACAACCCGAACATCTACATCAACTAACCACAGTCTGCAAAACATTAAACAACGAGGGATTAGCCAATGCTAAGTGAATGGAACCGTAACCGACGGTTCAACCCACTCATAACAAGTCTTACAACTAAGCAACAACAACAATTAAACACATAAGCACATAAAGTCAAGAGGACCGGCGGTTCCTGGTATCCACCCAACCCAGAAACCACGACTACTGGGCGCAACGCCATTCCCAGTAATCAACCGATAGCTTGAGTACTACCTTCACTGACTAGGCTTGTTCTCAACTATGTGTCTCAAAGAAACCTCGACAACTACACAATAGTACCCAAACCCAACCAACAACAGTTGACCTCTGAAAACAACCATATTGCATTCACAATGCAAAAGCACACAACAACTAGCAACAGTTCACAACTGTTATCAACTAAACAACAATTCAACAATAATCACACAACAACTCATATATTCAGCAACATAAACAAACAGACAAGACTGGTACCAGTACGACTAATAACAACAACCTACTGAAATAAACTATCCTGGTTTACCCGTTGTAACCGAACCCGTTACAACTGGGTGGAACCGAGGACTACAATTCCACTCACCAATATTATCGTCTGATCACCAACTCAGTGGTCTAATCTTACTGAGTGGCCGCCCGCTTATCTGAGAACACAAAGATAACAAGTCAATAACTCGTCTCATAATCATCATCATAACATATTTATCAAATCAAGTAATCTCTAAAGTCTAAGTAAACAAAAGTTCAATCAGAATTGAAATTAAAACTCCTGAACTAATGTTTAAAAACTGTAAAATGTCATTTTCGACCCTTAAATGACCCCGAATGGCCAAAAACCACCTAGGCTATTAGAATATAGTTTTGATCATTGGGCCGTTTCCGAGTGAACATGTGAATCTCATCCCAAACCGAGTTAATGAAATTGTTACATAACCGTGACCCTGAAAAGACTTACGCATTTTCAAAATTTACACAACTTGTCAAAATTATTCATGCGAACGCGATCCGGATCAAGGTAGCTGGATCGCGTTCACCTTCAGAAAAAGTTCTGTCACCGAAATACACATGGCAACGCGATCCGGAACAAGGGGCTGGATCTCGTTCGTATGACCAAAACTCGACTATACCAAATTATAACTAAGGAACGCGATCCTGGTTCAAGGCTGGGATCGCGTTTGACACTTTTTCAGCAACAAAACTCAGGCATATAACACTTTTCAGCTCGAACCAAACCCCCAAAATTCACCAAATCATTTTATAAACACGAATTTACTCAGAAAATGACCATAACTTCGACCATAAACATGTAATAACAACAACAAACACTTTCTAACAACAATCTAACTCATGCATCACTATCAAACCAATCAAAATCATCAAACCCTAACCTATGAACTAAATGAAGAACACTAACCATTCTAGCATATAATCATCATGTAATCAGTTAACTATAACATATTATCATCCTATAATCATGTTACAACCAATTTCATATAAACTCTACTAATCATTCAAAACCCAATTTTATCAAATAAGGTCAAAAACACCAAGAACACAAGATTACTTACAATTCAATGAGGAAGATGATAGAGATGATGATGAAACTCTTTCAAGTGGTAAAAATCCAAGAACACAACTAATTTGATTGATTCTTTTGATTTCTTTGTTTTTCTTTCAAGAGTTGAGAGGAAAGTTCAAGAACAAATAAAGGTAGGTTAAAAAATGAGTCGGTCCACACATTTTAATCCCACCGCCCCAATTAAAACACAGTATAAATTATACCCGTTCCTAACCTATTGTCTGGAACCAGAAAATACCCGTAAGTCAAAGTACTTTTATTTTACCATCAACTTTAACTTTTTAAAACAAACAATATTTTACTTGTCACAATTAAAACTGAGGCTCTTTTACTTGTTTATTCTTAAATAAACCAACCACACTTATTAACATACAATTTATTTCCAGGCCCAGAAACAGGGTGTTACAATACCCCATTGTCGCATACCTTATTATCGGAATTGATTATCGAATAATTGAGTATTTTCATTATTGTCGCATGAAACCACATAGTCGTAATAACTATTGTCGCAAAAACTAACACTTTCATACTTGAAACCGTCCGACAATCCTTATTGTCTCATAAATAGTGTTCAACACTAACTTTGCGTAAATGACTTTTCAAACAAGACAATATCACAATATACTTGATTTAACGTCAATACAATATTTGGAATAACTCGGAAACATATGACACTTATACTTTTGTAAGTATACAACGAGACCAACATAATAATAATGCTTCTAATAATCATTATTACAAAACTCACCAACGGGCCGTACATGTTTTCAAAACTCAAACTAATCAACCAACAACCAAAACATTTGGACATTACTAGTTGGATGAACAACTAGCATGGACGGTCTTTTGAGACGTCTACATATACTTATAACCTTGCGCGTTTTGAACGCCCGGCAGGTTACAGTTTTCGGACAACATCACCTTGTGCAACATCATACTTGCTTGATAGCAACACACCAGACTCAGGTGAGTCTCATCCCGGGGTGGGAATACATACACTGTTTTTGTTTTACATGTGGACATGAGTATTAAACTTCGATATATACTGCATGAGTTGTTTTGCTAATCATTTTAAAGCCCTCCACTACATAGTTTGTTTATATGGATTTAGCGCGATTGTTAGTGTATGGTACCATATGGGATTGAAAATTCCCGTCCGGGTTAGCACGCACTAACTGGTCAAACGGACGCATTAGCATTTGTTCATACGAGTGTAGATTAGGCACTTGCAGGGAGGCACCCTCGCTCAGGCACTTGGTTGTGATCCTGACACCTCAGTTAATCTCAAATTATGGGCTCATGGCAGTGATATACATCTATTTTATTTGCTTGGTTGCAAATCATTGTACTAAATATTATGGTTCACACATCTATGATTCATCATTATACAAACCTGTGAGCTCACCAACTTTTTAGCTGACCTTTTAGTATGTATTCTCAGGTACTCAGCAGCACTAGGTCTGCTCATATTCAGGATACTTAGCTCGAGTCGCGTACAGACATCAGCAGATTCCCATGCATTACTATATTTTGTAACATAGTTATGCCATAGAATCTCTCGTTTTGGCTTACGAGCTTTTGTAACTATTATTACATTGTAAACTTTTATTATATCAATGTAATTAGTAAACGACGCATACAGAGTTGTTCATTATATATCTTATGTGCTTGTGATATTTGATTAGTCGCGCCCCGACCTGATTCGCTTCTGGGGGTGCGACAATATGACATTGTATGGAGCCATGGAAGCCACGATACATTAAGAGAACGAAGTTATAGTAATTATTAACTGTTATGTGGTAACGAGTAAAGATAAAGTAGACTTGCAAAATGTTAAGTACGTTTAAATTAAATGTGTTGTGTCTACTTTCAGTACTAAGATGAGTGAGGAAAGAGATGTTGAATTGACTGAAGGGTCGAATCCTCAAGATAAGGCCAAAAATATTGAAGCTGGAGGCCATGATGATAGACCTAAGTCTTCTGTACGTGATGCCAGATTGTCGTAAATCGAGTTGAGGTCTCTGATTTCTTAAGAGGTCGGTCGTACTCAAGAGGCAGTCCTTCCTTTTTTGTTGGATAGGATTACGGAAACGATTAGGGATGTCGTTATGGATGAATTTCAGAGACGTGATAAAGAAGTTAATGCTGAAAGACCACCTCCTGGTGGTGTGGTACAAATAGAGCAACCGGTGGTACAAGTTCGGGAAGAAAAATAAAAGTTTAGCTACAAAGACTTTTCAACGTGTAATCCATCAGAATATCACAGGGACTTGGATCCAATCAAATGTTACAAGTGGATTTCTGAAGTGGAAGGGGCATTTGCCACTACCGAATGTCCCGAAAGGCTCAAAGTGATATTTGCATATAATCTTTTGAAGTTTCGTGCAAAAAGATGGTGGGACGTTTAACATCGTACTATGGAAAATGAAGCCATCAATTGCCTAACTTGGGACAATTTTAAGAAGACAAAAATGTTTATTCTCCGGAAGCTAAATTGAAAAAGATACGTCTTGAGTTCATTTCTAAGGAACAAACGACCGAATCAGTGAATGAATTGGTAGGGACTCTTCTAGACGGAGCACGGTTTTGCCCAGAATACACGGAAAACCCAAAACGACTCATGGATCTTTTTCATGAGGTTTTAAAGAAGGAAATACGACAGTTTGTTAATCCCACTCGGTGTAAGAATTTTGAAGAATTAGTGAACGAAGCTCGATTTCAGGAACTCGAATTGAAGAGAGATGATCGTGGTTCCTCTAAGAGAAAGGTTGAACAAGTTGCTACTCCTTCAAAGAAATTCAGAACCGGTGGAAGTTTTAAACGAGAAGAGAGACGAGAACCTCCTGAGTGTAAGACATGCCATAAAAAGCACTTCGGAGAATGTCATTTTGTGTCAAATTTATGTTACCAATGTGGTAGAGAGGGTCATTTTAGTCGTGATTGCCCCAACCCAATACGGGTTTGTAATAATTGTCTTGAGCCTGGACATTTGAAATCCGAGTGTCCTAAGCTAAGAACTCAGCATGCTCCTCCCGCGCCTCGCAGAATTGTAGAAAGGAGAGCAGTGGAACCACCGAGACCTAAACATTGTTCATTCCAGATTACAGTAGAAGAAGCTAAGAGGGCCCCCTGATGTATTGACATGTACCTTGCTCGTTAATCTAATACCTGCATACATGTTGTTTGATTCGGGTGCCTCAAGATCATTTGTATCAGAAATTTTTTGTCAAAACTTCTCTATTCCTCTTACCGAGTTAGATACTCCACTAGATGTTAAAGTTGCTGATGATAGAATTGTATATGTGACTAATGTGTTTCGTGGGTGTCGACTAGAAATTAGCAATGAAATATTTATAATAAATCTAATCCCTATGCAAATGGGCGAGTTTGACGTTGTGGTATGTATGGATTGGTTAGCCATACATGATGCTGTAATTCAATGTGAGAAAAAGAATTTTTGGGTCAACTCGCCAAGTGGGGGAGAAATTGATATTTCTGGGGAAAATAGAAAGTCTTCCTTGTCAATCTATACGTTTGCTCGAGCTAAACGACATTTGTCACATGGTTGTCAAGCCTTTTTGGCACATGTGATAGATATTCAGAAACCGATACAGAAAATTGATGAAATTTCCGTTGTGAAAGAATTCCATGATGTATTTCCCGACGAGCTACCCGGTATTCCACCCGATAGGCAAGTCGAATTTCGAATTGATATTGTACCTGGAAAAACTCCTATCGCTAAAACACCTTATAGGCTTGCTCCATCGGAAATGCAAGAGTTAATGAAACAATTGCAAGAATTACTCGACAAAGGCTTTATTCGTCTGAGTAGTTCGCTGTGGGGAGCTCCGGTACTTTTTGTTAAAAAGAAGGATGGCACCATGCGTATGTGTATTGATTATAGGGAGTTGAACAAGGTTACTATCAAGAATAGGTACCCCTTACCTAGGATTGATGACTTGTTTGATCAACTCCAAGGCGCCAGTTACTTCTCAAAGATTGATTTACGTTCGGGTTATCACCAGTTAAAAGTTTGAGAAGAAGATATGTCTAAAACTGCTTACAGAACCAGATATGGTCATTATGAATTTGTGGTGATGCCTTTCGGTTTAACAAATGCACCAGCTGCTTTTATGGACCTTATGGATCGAGTGTACCGACCAATGCTCGATAAGTCTGTAATTGTATTTATTGATGACATTCTTATATATTATATGTCTGCTGGTGAACATGATTCTCATCCAAGACAAGTGTTACAAATGTTGCGGTCTGAAAAGCTTTATGCCAAGTTCTCAAAATGTGAATTTTGGCTTCGTGAAGTTCAATTTTTGGGGCACGTGGTAAATAATCAAGGCATTAAGGTTGATCCTGCAAAGGTTGAAGCGGTGATGAAATGGGAACCTCCAACGAATCCAACAGAGGTTAGAAGTTTTCTGGGTTTGGCCGGTTATTATAGACGATTTATTCAAGATTTTTCAAAGATTGCTACACCGCTCACAAAGCTTACACGGAAGAATATCAAGTTTGAATGGAATGATCAACATGAACAAGCATTTCGGATTCTTAAACAAAAGCTTAGTCAAGCACCTATCTTAGTACTCCCTGATGGTACTGATGATATGGTGGTCTACTGTGATGCCTCATATAATGGCTTAGGATGTGTTTTGATGCAACGTGGTAGGGTAATTGCTTATGCCTCTAAACAATTAAAAGATCATGAATGAGGGTATCCAACACATGACTTAGAATTGGCGGCTGCGTTTTCACCCTTAAAATTTAGAAGCATTATTTATATGGAGTGAAGTGTACGATCTATACTGATCATAAGAGTCTTAAATACTTTATCATCCCGGGAAAGCAAATGTGGTGGCAGACGCGCTCAGTAGAAAAGCAATTCATCATGCTTTAATTGTTAAATCTCTCCAAATTACTATTAACCCAAGTTTACTTGATCAAATTAAAAAGGTACAGCTAAAAGCTTGGCAGAAAGGTGATTTGAAAGCAGAATGCATAAAAGGCCAAGTTCAGAATATTATTGATGATTCACGTGGGTTGAAAATTCGATATGGCAGAATCTGGATTCCAAACTCAGTCGAGTTAAAGAAGTTGTTACTTGATGAGGCACATAAGTCCAGATATTCTATTCATCCTGGTGTAACAAAAATGTACCATAATTTGAAATCAGACTACTGGTGGCCGAGTATGAAAAGAGAGATTGTAAAATATGTGGAACAATGTTTGACATGTTTACAGGTAAAGGCAGAACATCAAAAACCTTATGGAAAGATGCAGCCTTTGGATATACCTGTTTGGAAATGGGAACATATAACCATGGATCTTATCACCAAGTTGCCAAAAACACAGCGTCATCATGACACAATTTTGGAGATAGTAGATCGTTTGACAAAAAGTGCATTGTTTTTACTGATTAAAGAAACTTCATCTTCAGTAGCACTTGCCGATTTGTATATACGTGAAGTTGTGGCATGACATGGAATACCTATTTCTATTGTCACTGACCGAGATAGTAGATTTACTTCAAGGTTTTGGACGAAGTTCCAAGAAGATATGGGCACTTGCATCAATCTAAGCACAGCTTACCATCCACAAACTGACGGTCAAAGTGAAAGAACAATCCAGACACTAGAAGATATGTTAAGAGCATGTGCTATTGATTTCGGTGGTAGTTAGGATACACACTTACCCCTAGCAGAGTTCTCTTACAGCAATAGTTATTATGTAAGTATAAAGATGCCACCTTACGAAATGCTTTATGGAAGGACGTGTAGAACTCGTATTTGTTGGGGTGAGATCGGGCAACGAGAATCAGGAAGTACAGATATCGTTCAGAAAACTACAAAGAAGATCAATCAGATCAAGGAACGGTTGAAAATGGCGCAAGACCGACAAAAGTCTTATGCTGACAAAAGGAGACGCCCGATAGAGTTTCAGGTGGGAGACAATGTCATGCTAAAAGTGTCCCCATGGAAGGGTATAATCCGGTTCAGGAAACGAGGGAAATTGAGCCCTCGGTTTATTGGTCCGTTTAAAATTCTTGCAAAAGTAGGAAAAGTAGCTTATCGCCTTGAGCTACCTGATGAACTAACAGGAATTCATAACACTTTCCACGTGTCATACTTAAGAAAGTGTTTGGTTGATGAAGCAGCGTACGTGCCTTTAGAAGAGATTGAAATTAATGATAACTTGAATTACATTGAACAACCGATTTCTATCCTTGATGAGAGAGTTAAAAAGCTGAGGAACAAGGAAATAAGGTTGTTTAAAGTACAATGGAAGCATCGTAAGGGATCGGAGTTTACATGGGAGCCGGAGGAAGAGATCATTAGATACTACCCGGCATTACATCAAGATTAGATTGTGAGGGCACAATCCTAAATAAGTGGGAGAGAGTTGTAACGCCCCAAAATTTTGTAAGTTAAATTATATAATATAAGTTTTGTTGTCTAAGTTATAAGTGTATGATATATAGTAAATTTGTAATAAGTTTAAGTGTAATGTTATACTAGATATTGTTAGTAGGACTAGATGTGTTAAATAAATTGATTAGAAGGGTAATACTTGTTTAATGAGTATAGATAAGGGTTAAGAATGAAAATTTCTCAATAAAAACTCCTGGCTTCTTGTTTCTTCCATATACTTCTAAAATTAGCAAAATAGAACACAAAGGGCATTTGGAGTTGGCGACGTGAGAACAAAACCAGGAGGAAGAAGAAACCTAATATTAGCTAGGGTTTTCACTGAATTGAAGCTTGTAATCCCTAATTCACAATCTCTAAGGTATAAACAACTCTTTTGATTTCTCAATTTGATGTTAGGGCTTTAATAATATAGGCCCCATGTTAAGAGTTCTGAAAGTAACTGATTAATTGAATGTAATAATGTTTCATACATGTTATTGAGTCCTAATCTAAGCTTGTTTTATTAATTGTTATATAAAGAGGTTGATGCTATATACTCATGGATGTTTGGTGAATTGTGTAAGTATGTAAAAGTTATGTAATGATGTTATTGGTGAAAGTTGATGATTAGATTGAAGAAAAAAACCAAACATCCATTTGTATGTGGAATTGTAAAGAAAAGATGTATGAAACATGTGTTTAGAATTGTTGGTGTTAATGAACTTAACACCTAAGTTATGAATTGAAAGTAGAATGATTTAAGAGTTAAGTTTGTGTTGGTTGTAATCTATGTGTATATGTTTATATGGTTAGGTGATCAAAGAGTTGGAGTTGTTAAAAGTACTTTACTTAAACAATTGCTAGGTAAGTAGATGGATGATTGTTGAGCCAAGTAATGATCATGATATTAGCTTGATGTTTAGCCAAATAATGATCATGACATTAGCTTGATGAATGATGTTGATTCTTTTGAATTAACATGTGGATGTTGTTAAGGATCCTTAATATGTGGATGATGTTATGTTATGTTAGCCCATGACTTACTAAGCAAATTGCTTACCGTTTTGTTTTAAAATGTTGTAGGTGAGCAAAGTGGGACACGGGAAGATTCGGGCAAAAAACTCATTTGAAAGCTAGTGGTGGACTTGTTGCTTAGCTCGGTAACAAGTTAATCCCTTTTTGAAATCATGCTCTATATACGATTAAACACCCCTTTTTGGATGTACAAAAATGTGGTTTGACACTTGGAGTTTTGATCATTGTCTAAGTCTAAAATGGTAGTTTGATATAAAGTTGTTGTGTAAATGTTAGAATGGGTCAAAAGATTGTGGGTACACGTTGGATGTTTGGTTATGTGTAAAGTTTATGGTTAGTAGAAAGATTGTGTAATAAGTTATGGATATATAAAGAAAAGTAATATATCACTAATTACCTTTAGTGAGTCAAATAAGTGTGGAAAAGTTGATGGAAATTGGTTAATATGGTTAATACCCTTAACGGGTCATTTGGTGCCCAAATGGTTCGCTAAAAAGGTTAAAATGCCAAAACGAGTTAAAGTTATAGTATAATGTCTTTTATGGTTGGGTTAGAATCAACGTAGATAGTTAAATACCTTGGTAAAAAGTGGAAGTCAGAATACCTTTGGTTTGGAACTTGACATGGTGTTGAAAATGGTCAAAACGACCATATTTAAGAAACTAGTCCAAATTCTTCGTTAACGTGAATTTTGAAAAAGTGTAAATTAGAAAACCTTCATATTGTTGTATGAATGGTGTCTACAAAATTTGAGAGTCTACATGTCACCGAGTCAAAATTTATGCAAGTTTGAAGTTCGTATATTAATTTGATATGTGCAGAAATTTGATCAGTTATGGACCTGCTATAAATGCAGGAGTACCCGGCGGGTAAAACTCCTACCCGGAGGGTAGAGAGTTAATACGCAATCGCGTGATCCTTTTTGGATCACGTATCTTAGGCTAAATCGGTTACAGAATGTATTCATTCACAAATACGCGATCGCGTGTAGTGGTGGGATCGCATAAGGCTTCTACCCGGCGGGTACCCAGCCCTACTCCGCGGGTACCTATCCGTTTTACTCATGTTTATTTTGAGTCTAGTTCTTAGTACTAATTATCTTAGTAAAGTTAATAAGTTATATTAATAAGCCGATAAATTACTTCATATTATACGAGACGTTTATATCTTGTAAAAAATAAAATGGTCAAAATTATCTGGGTGTTTCAGATTTTTACTAAACAATATTTATCGGGATATCAACTTAAAATATCATGATAATTTGTAAACTTTCTTTGTGAATTGATACTAAAGGTTAATAAATGATGGTAAATGGTACTCCTTCGTTCCCATAATAAGTGTACAATTTAAAAATGTACAAAATTTTAAAAAATTTCGCCTAACCACATTTTTCATTAACCAAATATCATTTCTACCCACCTAACTTTATTTTGATTGGTTAACATACAAAGCGTAGTTTAATATTGCGACAATCCCAAATGATAATATAGACACTTATAATGGGACGAAGAGAGTAATAGAAATAAGTTATCTGGGTAAAAACCAAGAGAAATCATATATGTCGTTAAAATTTATGGGTGTAGAATTTTGCGAGTTGTTAGGTTTAATTAATGTATCAATTATGCTTATTTAAAAAGGTTAAAAGTGCATAATGTAAATTAATATTAATAGAAATTAATGTACATCTTTTTTTAATATTATACATGATCATTTTAGTCCTTTTATTTAATATTAATAGAAAATAGTATATTTTTTTAATCTATATAGCCATTCGAATTTTTTATAATAGCATAAAAAATCCATGTGTATACACGGGTTTAAAAGTTAGTAAAACAATATAAAAAAGGAATGGCTAACTAAAGTTCTAAGGTCACAAGATAAGAACTATTTAGCTGTTGTTGTACGAGAACTCGCACAAAGTTAGATGATGTTCCCAGTTTGCACCGAAGTCAACTACGCAAGCTCGTAGCATATCCTCTAGTGTTTGAATGGTTCGTTCGCTTTGGCCATCGATTTGTGGATGGTATGCAGTACTCATATCTAGACGAGTACCCAAGGATTTTTGTAGTGATTGCCAAAAGCGTGAAGTGAAACGACTGTCTCTGTCAGAGATAATCGAGATGGGAACGCCATGTCGGGATACGATTTCTTTGAGGTAGATTCGTGTGAGGCGTTCCATTTTATCAGTTTCTTTGATGGCGAGGAAATGAGCAGATTTAGTGAGACGATCGATGATCACCCAAATGGTATCGCAACCGCTCAGTGTTTTTGGTAGTTTAGTAATAAAGTCCATAGTGATCTGCTCCCATTTCCATTGAGGGATTTCCGGCTGTTGTAACAAATCGGAGGGTTTCTGATATTCGACTTTGACTTTTGAGCAAGTAAGGCACTTGCTGACATATGTGGCGATTTCTGCTTTCATGTTTGGCCACCAATATAACTCTTTGATGCCATGATACATTTTTTCGGATCCAGGATGTATAGAATATCTGGACTTGTGAGCTTCATGCATCACCAAGTTGCGTAGGTTCCCAAAACAGGGCAACCAGATTCGGTTTGAGAAGTGTTTAACTCCTTTAGGTTTGGTTTCGAATTGTTTCTCCATGTTGCGCAAAGCCTCATATTTAATGTTTTCAGGTTTCAGGGCTTCGAGTTGAGCGGTGAGAATCTGAATAATCAGATCGTTGTGTATAGTCATACTAAATGCTCGGACTCGATGGGGGTTTCAAACGTTCTTTTCGGCTCAGGTCATCAGCAACAACATTTGCTTTACCCGGGTGGTATCGGATTTCAGAGTCGTAATCGGTGAGCAACTCGACCCAACGACGTTGCCTCATGTTGAGATCCTTTTGGTCGAATATGTGCTGAAGACTTTTGTGGTCGGTGAAAATTGTACATTTAGGGCCGTACAGATAGTGTCTCTTGATTTTGAGTGCAAAGACGATAGCTCCAAGTTCAAGATCATGAGTGGTGTAATTCTTTTCATGGATTTTTAGTTGTCGAGAGGCGTAGGCAATGACCTTGTCTCGTTGCATGAGCACGTAGCCGAGACCTTGGTGTGAAGCATCGTAGTATACCACGAAGTCATCATTGCCTTCGGGTAAGGATAGGATTGGTGCACTGTAAAGCTTTTGTTTTAAAAGTTGGAATGCTGACTCTTGTTTGTCAGTCCAGTCGAATTTCTTTTCTTTTTGGGTGAGGGTTGTGAGAGGCTGAGCTATCTTTGAATAATTTTCGATAAAGCGCCGATAGTACCCAGCAAGACCCAAGAATTGGCGTACTTCGGTCGGTGTTGTCGGTGCTTGCCAGCACTTGATAGCCTCGATTTTTGATGGATCGACATGAATTCCTTGACTGTCGATCACGTGTCCAAGGAATTGTACAGTTTGCATCCAGAACTCACACTTAGAGAATTTGGCATATAACTCCTCGTGCTTGAGTAGTTCTAGAATAGTTTTGAGATGCTGCGCGTGTTCTTGTTCTTCGCGCGAGTAGATAAGAATGTCATCAATGAAGACAATGACAAACTTGTCGAGATATGGTTTACACACTCGGTTCATAAGGTCCATGAATACAGCCGGTGCATTTGTTAAACCGAAGGGCATGACTTGAAACTCATAACGCCCGTAATGAGTTCGGAAAGCAGTTTTCGAAATATCAACATCGAGAACTCGTAATTGATGATATCCAGATCGCAGATCGATCTTGGAATAGAAGCTTGACCCTTGACGTTGGTCGAATAGATCATCGATGCGTGGGAGTGGTTACGGTTCTTGACGGTTAATTTGTTCAGTTCTCTATAGTCAATGCACATGCGGAAAGAACCGTCTTTCTTTTTGACAAATAGGACTGGAGCTCCCCAAGGTGAAGAACTCGGTCGGATGAATCCTTTGTCCAAGAGTTCCTATAACTAAGTAGACAACTCCTGAAGTTCGGATGGGGCTAAACGATACGGAGCTCGCGCCACGGGTGCTGCACCGGGCATAAGATCGATAGAGAACTCGACCTGTCTCGTTGATGGAAGACCAGGCAGTTCTTCGGGAAAGACTTCCGGAAAGTCTCGGACGATAGGCACATTCTCAAGTCGTTTCTCCTCTGACTTTTTTTCCATTACATGTGCGAGGATTGCCTGGTACCCTTTTCTCAAATACTTACGGGTTTTCATGCAGGATTTGATGTTTAGTCTCGTCCCACCGGTCTCCCCTTGTATGATTAAAGTACCACCGGTGGCGAGAGGTATACGAATGATTTTGTCAAAGCAGATGATTTCGGCACGATGCTTAGACAGCCAATTCATGCCAATGATAATGTCAAAACTTCCGATTTCGACCGGTATAAGATCAATAGAAAATAATTCATCGGCGAGGTTTAAAGTGCAATTAGGTATCACACTGTCAGTTTCAATGAGCTTGTCGTTTGCTAACTCTACAATGTACTTAGCATCTAATGCAACAGGTATAACGTCAAGTAGTGGACATAATTCATCAGATATAAAACTTCTATCCGCACCAGTATCAAATAGAATAGAGGCAGTTAAGTTGTTGAGGAGGAACGTACCCGAGACCACATTCGGGTCTTGGCGGGCTTCCCCTGAGTTTAAGACAAAGGCTCTACCTTTTGCAGTGTTGTTGCCCTTGTTCTTCAGCTTTGGGCATTCACTCCTGAAGTGCCCTGTGTTGCCACACTCGTAGCAGGCTCTGGGTTGACTGGGGTTGGTGTTGTTGTTGGTATTGGGGTTGGCAGGGGTAGACCTGCAGTCTCTGGCCAGGTGTCCATAACGGTGACAGTTCGTACATAGAGTACCGCAAGGACCATCATGATGTCTGCGGCATTTGGAACAGAAGGGCTTGTTCCTAGTGTAGCCCTTTTTGGGTTCAGGCCCAGAGGAGTAAGCCTTGATGGTGTCAGGATTCTTTGATGATTGGGAGTTGTTGTTGTTCCCAGACCATTTGCGCTTATTATCTCCGGACTGGCTTGAGTTGGTGTTGGTAGCAGGTGTTCCTCGGCGAACCACTTGTGCCATGAGATTATGTGCCATACGAACGGCACCTTGAATGGTCGTGGGGTTGGAAGCAGTGACCATACCCTGAATGCGTAGGGGAAGTCCCCAGATGTAACGTTCAATCCGCTTATATTCCGAATCAACTAAGGATGGGCACATCAGTGCCAGCTGATTAAATCGGGTGGTATAACCGTCAATATCATTGCCTTGTGTGGTGAGGTGCCATAACTCATGTTCCAGTTGTTGAATTTCATCTCGTGGACAGTACTCGTCCTTCATCATCTTCTTCATTTCTTCCCAGAGAGTCAAATAAGCATTGTCAATGCCCACAGTTTGAGCATAGGAGTTCCACCATGTCAGAGCACCATCCATGAAGGTGCGGGTGGAATACTTGACTTTGCAGTCTTCCTGACAGTTACAGATCCGGAAGACCGACTCCATTTTATCCATCCAGCGCAATAAACCAATAGCACCCTCGGTGCTTTTGAAGTTCAGTGGTTTACAGTTTAGAAAGTCCTTGTATGAGCAGGGCTTGGCTTTGGTGGAGGTGTGTTGTTTATGGTGTCTTCAGTGCCTGAGCTTTGTTGCCGGGCAGCTACCCCTTGGGCAACTAGTCGATTGACGTCAGCTTGGCTAAACGTACGTCTCGGAGGCATAATGCTTGAATCAACAAAGAGAAAGAGATAAGTGAGATGTCTTGTACAAAGGTTATGATATATCACATATGTATATATAAGGAAACAATATACAACAGCACGAAGTGATAATCATATTTCATTAGATAATAAGATGAGATACCGTACAGGGTATAAGTTCAAAAGGTTACAGGATTTAGAGCTTTCAAAAGATACCGGGAATTATTACATCCGGTCGGATTACAAAGGTTTTATAAGTTCTAGGTAAACGATTACATAACAGATACTGTACTAATCCTGTCGTAGAGTCACTCGTGACATCAGGGTGACAAGATGTTCCACAGTCTCAGCAAGTCTGCTGGTCTGTCGGGCAGTATCCTCAGCAATGGTCAAGCGTTGCTCAAGTATGCGAGTGTATTGTTCGGCTTCCTGTGAGCATAACTCACATTCTTCCGTCCATGCTAGTTGTTCATCCAACTAGTAATGTCCAAATGATTTGGTTTGATTTGTTTGTTTGTGTTTTGAAAACGTGTACGGCCCGTTGGTGACAGTTGGTAATAATAGTCTTTAAAGTATTATTATTATTATGTTGTATCGTATACTTATAAAGTATATTTCATGTATTTAGAAGTCGTATCGTATAAAGTGTTTGAGGTTTCATGAGTTCGACACTTAGTGTGAAAAAGAGTTATAGGTTTTCTGTTTTTGGTGACACTTAGAGCGTCACTAAATAGTTTTTGGCGACACTAGGAGAGTGTCGCATATATAATGAAGTTCAGTATTGTTTGCGTCACTGAGGGAAGTGTCGCATAGGGTGGTGTCACTAAGTTGCGTCACTAAGGTTAAGTGTCGGATAAATGTATTAATCGGATTTAGGCGTCACTAAGGGTAGTGTCGGATGGGTACTGTTCCGAAAATAGGCGTCACTTCGGTGAAGTGACGCTAGTATGCGTTAGTCCATGATAGGCGTCACTTTGAGGAAGTGTCGCAAGTATACGACATTTGATTAATGTGTCACTCAAGTGGAGTGTCGCTAATAATAGTTTACGGGTATTGTAGCGTCATTTAGGTGAGTGACGCAGAAAAACTTTGGTCTCTGCATCACTAAGGTCTGATCAGTTTTGGTCATTATCGAAAACGTGGTCAATGGTCTCGGTTTGACCCGAAACTTTTACCTAACCCTGAAAGTGGTAAAATAAGTTCATAAAAATTATCGGTTCATGTTGAGGTTAACCCGAAGTGTCGGTTTTATAAAATTACCAAAACAGCCCTTGGTGTTTATGTTTCCAGATTTTCCATTCGATTCGGGTCTCGGTTTGGACCATACTTATTCCGAATCTATCCTCACCAAAAATCATAGATGAACATATATATATGCCTAGTACATTTCCTATTTTTTCTAAAAATTATGGAGGTCTCTAAGTTGGTCAACAAAAATCATTTCGAAGAGATAGACAAATCGGTTCCAAAACGGCTACAGCTCAAAGATCGAGCTCTACACAAAAATCCGTGAATTTATGGAAATGGTCAAAGAAGAACTTTTTGTAGAGGACATCCATACGGAGATTTTGGTATAATATTCATGTGTTGATTCATCCTAGAACTCAAGTTATAGACAAAATGCTGAGGCGCATTTTCTGGTCAGTTTTTACACATACATACATGTTTAGTAAAAACGATTTTTAAGCATTTATTTGGACATGTACTTATTAAATCAACAACATCACATGTTAATAAATATAAAGCAAGTATTTACAAAGGTAACGAGATCTTATGAGTGTCGTATGGAGAGACCGAAAAGATAGAAACGTTCCTCGCGTTGTCGTGATCATTTTTGCTTTCAAATGTTTGACGATTCGAGATAGTTTGATGGTGGCTTATGGTGATGGTGATGATGACCAATTGTAGTGAGGGAGAAAGAGGTAGAGGAAATGTGTGTGTGTTTTTAGAGAGATGTTAGAGAGAGATGAGGTGGAACAAGAATGAGTAATTTAGGGTAATTTGTTGTGGTTTAATGGTCAAAGAACATGATCCCCTTTTCTTGGGTCATGTTGGCCAAATTTTTGAGGTCAAAAAGAGAGGCTAGAATTGTTTAATCATGTCCCTAAACTTGGTATTATATCCGTCTTTGTTTACCCGATCGTTGGAACGTTTATTTATACGTAAAACGTTATACGTACGTGTTTTAAATAACAATTTAATTTCGATGTTTTTAGTTGAAGTATTCACTCAATAATACTTGATAACATTTATATAAAATGTTTTGGTAATGTGTCGTGTTCGGTTTGCGTGTTCGTGTTTCGATTGTTAAATCGCGTGACGTTTTTAACCGTTATAAATGATTGCGTGTAATCGCATTACTTTTAATTGAAGTATTTTATCAAAATACTTAGAAATGAGCTATAGAAATATAATTTTTACAAATTTTGTTTGTCGGGCGCGTTTCGCGCATTTTCGTCGCATTCGGTTACGTTTTAAGCAAAACGTATTATGTTCGATATATTATAACCACAATATAAAGTAATCGATAATGTTATTAAATAATTCTATATTATTTAATATATGTTTCACCAACGTCCGTATTATTGTATCGGGATCCATCCGATATGAAATGGCACGATTTAATCAAATTGTGTACGTGTATATATTCCAAATATATAATGATACATACAATTAGCCTAACAAGAACTAATTGCATGTATTAATAAAATGATTAGGGACTAATAACTAGCCTTAATTTGTCGGGTGTCATAAAAGTCGTAGGCTGTATACTGTATTGCATCCTAGTGTAGTATGTGATCCAGGAAAGATCGTAATATGGGTGAATACACGGTATAACGTTGGAAACATCTCAGGTGGAGTACAAATACGTGGAAGCTGTGGAAAACCCTGTAGGTTGAAGACTGTATCATAGCCGGATAACGCTGAATTCAATCATAACCATTATTGTAAAAGTTAATAGTCGCCACCTATCTTAAATCTTAAATGCCTTGCCCAGCTTAGATACTTATGTAGTGTTAAAGAAAGTTCAGTAGATAAATTGCGAACTGTTGCCCGATTCCTGCACCCCATCTAGAGGGTCACGTGGTCTCGTTAAGAGACGGTGTGGAGGGTTTCAACGTAGTCCGATCTGACCATACTCTCGATAGCCTAGTACTCAGTGACATACTGATCGGTTCATCTGATCAGTAGGGTGCTAGTGTTTACACTCATATGTATCTACGTGAAAGCAAGACACACACCTTTAAAAGATTTTCAAATATTAAAACCCTAATACAGCATCATCCCACGTATAAGCTAACGAAGTCATAACAAGCACTCTCCTCCATAACTGATTTAAACCTACTTTATTTTTTGTTTTATTTAGTTTAATTTTAATTAGGACCTAAGTATAAACCCCCACTCAAAGTATTTTAAAACCCATCGCTAAACTAAATTGTTCGTCTCGACAAGTCGTTTCATAATACGATCAACTCTTTAGAACGAACCTAGGTCATACTACTGCTATACAACTTTAGTAGAACTTAGGTCCCCAGCAAAATATAAATTTTAAAACTTACCTCCCAGTCGTGCTTCCTCCCGTTGCGAAAATGACCGTGTCGGTTGGGAGGCGCGACATCCACTATATATAGGCGATTTCCATGACCTTCATCAAACACTTCTTAGAAATAATTCAAAAATGACCGTCTAATGTATATAAATATATGAAATAATAGCCCAAAGAAACATGTTCATTCTTCACGGCCAACTAAGGGATGTCATGATAGTCATGGGATGTCATATGTAGAATGCTAATAATATTAATTGGCAAAATACACTCAAACACATTGAAGAAATCCGAATGAATTTGTTTTGTTGTTGAGTTATGGGTAAGTTCTTTCTCATTTCGCTTTTGTGTTGGTTCTTAGCATTTCATTTTTTGTTGTGTTTTTTAGAATGTTTTGTTTCAAAAATTATGCATTTGTATCCATGTTCATTGATAATGTGCATTTTATTAATATATATATATATATATATATATATATATATATATATATATATATATATATATATATATATATATATATATATATATGCCTTCTTTATTACCATAAGGAAATTTTAAAATTGTATCATTTATGCTATAATTGTAATTAACTTGAATTAATATAAAATATTACAAACATTCTCTAAAATATTATGTGAAGATATGCATGTATTTTTAAGTTGAAATTAAATTGTATTGTATGTTGTTAAATTTTATAGTCCATTTCGGAATATAGATTTATAAACATTTTTACTTTATACTATCTCTTTCTAAAAATCTAAATGACAAATAAGCTAAATAGTCAAAATCTAACAATATATAATATAATGTTTCACCATTGTACAGTTTTTAATAATCGAGTCTCATATTATATATCATGGTTATCTATCTGTATATACTACAAAATACCAAGGGTTGTGCGATGCACAACCCACACCCTGCAATGTTATTAATGACTTTCGAATTTTATAATTATATTACTCCGTCTGTTTCAAAATAAGTGTCTGGTATCAGTTTTCACGGAGTTTAAAAAATTACATTGTTTGGGAGTGAAAATGACACTGGTCCGTAAGATGCACGACCCATATTTAGAAATGCTAATATTGATTTGTGTAGTATAACATATATATAACTTGTTGATGCTTGATGGAAACACGAATAAAGTATTCTCATCTACTATTTTCAAGCACCAACGCTTTCGATAAATATGTTAACATGTTCTTTTATACTATAATCTATGATTGATGGTTATTTTTAAATAAAAGAGACTACACATTTTTGTTCTATGCAAAGGAAGTTAAGATTAGAAATATGTGAGAGTTAATATAAGCATGGATTAACACCATAATATATCATTGATGGTTAGTTAAAAGTCATACAAAACATACTTACTCCATCCCAAAATAATATCAAAATGCACACAATTTTAGAAAAATCACTATCTACCAATAACATCTCATCTTTAACCACTAAATTATTTTCTAGATTGGTGTAATCAAATATGGGCACTTATTTTGTGACAACCCAAATAATAAGTGAGACACTTAATTTCGGACGAATGGAGTATTTACTTAATTCATTATGAAAATGAAGTCAAGTTTTTATGAATATAAAAAACATGAGTAAAAATTAAAAAGTTGATTATAATAAAAATGGTGATGATGTGTTATTTTGTGGTGACTTTAAGAAGATCAAGTCTTCTTTATATCTTATCTTATCTTATCTTAGTTTATATATAAAGAAAACCATTTGCTTTGTTATTGTGACACATCATCAATCTCATTTTCTTTTCTTTATCAATTATTTTACACAACTATTAAGAATATGAACAATAATAATATTAATAAAATAATTATTATAGTAATCATAACTCATACTCCCTCCGTCCCAATTTTATTGTCCATTTTTGACTTTTGGAGTCTTTCTTTTTCAACTTTGACCTTCAATATTTTTGTTTATGTTATATAATATTTGATGCGAAATGTAACATCCTCGTTTTGGGCCTAGTAGAAATCGATAATTTATTTATTTATTAAATTATTTAAGTGTGTTTTTAAATAATTAATGTCTTGTGAATAATTATGAAAATAATAGGTCAAACAGTTAAATGACTTATTGTGAATTCTAAAATATTACTCGTTTTAAATTTATTTAGTTGACGGTAAAACAAAATTGTATTTCCCCACAAATAGTTTTTAAGTTCCAGACAATAATAAGTACGGGGAATGAAATTAACCAATTATATGTTATACTCTATAATTGAGTCGGTCTTTATTTTCACCTACATACATACGTACGCATACATACATATGAAACCCAAGATCAATTCACAAAAATGAGTTCATAACACTAAATTGAAGCTTCCAAGTTCGAATCTAAGCTTCAAGAACATGGTTTATCTTCCTCTAATCCTTCTAACCATCATGTAAGTCTTGATTTCTTGATTTTCATAAATCTAAAATTTGGGCTTTTGTGGGTTATTGATTATAATTCGAAATTAAGGCTTGAAGTTGTTAAATTGATGTTTATTAAACTCATAAATGATGATATGTAACATGATTCAAGTTGTAAGTTGTAAGTTGGAATTAGGGTTCTTGTGGTTTAGGATGAAATTATGATGATTAACTTGAAGTTAAAGCTTATAATGCTTGTATGGTTGTTAGTTAAGGTTAATTTCATGATTATAGGTGAAACCCTAACCTAAAATTGGATTAAGCATATTATATAAGTTGTGATCAAAATGGGTTTTTGGGTAATTGATGGGTTTAGTTGATTATTCATGGGTTGAAGCTTGTGGTTATGTTAGAGTTGTTAATTTGTGTTTAATTCATGATTATTGTAACAACCCCAAAATTAGGGTAAATTTAAAATTTTCCTAATTACTTGTTTACTACTGTATTTAGTATGAAATAGGACTAAGTACGATAATTACTTACTATATATGTATATAGGTGATATATATATATATATATATATATAGGTGATATATATATATATATATATATATATATATATATATATATATATATACACATATACGATTCGTTCAAATCATATGAGATTACAAAAATACAAAATATGAACGTTGGTGACAACTTTTAAAAATAATGTGGATTTATCCAAACAAACATTATTTACTTTATTATATTACGAAAATATATTACACGTTATACGTTTTGTTTAAAACGTGACTTTACAATACAAAAATGCGCGAGACGCGCCCGACACACGAAATACACTTAAGTTATATTTTATAACTTCATAATAAGTATTTTGATAAAATACTTCGGCTAAAAATATCGCGATTACACGCGTACGGTTAACACGTTTAGAAACGTTACACAATTCGAATAAACGCACGATTCGCGACCGATGACCAAACGAAATCTCGAATATTATTTTAGTAACTTAAAATGTGTTATTTGAGTAAAACTTTTATTTAAAATATCGGGTTTTAAATCGTTAACAAAACGTATTATATAAAACGTTATACAATTAATTAAAACGTAAAACGACCGGGTAAACGAGCACCACACTTAACGTAACTTTGGGGAAACAATTTAAACATCACATGGGTGGGACCCACTCGATTTTATGCAGAAAATCTGCATAAGTATGGGTTCCCATACCCATTCCCACCCCTTTTGTTGCCTACTACTCCACTCCACACCCCATACTCACTTCACTCTTTCATTTCACTCAATACACCCTCTCTACTCTCTCTCCCTCTCTTCCCCACGAAATCATAGCCACCACCACCATCCACCATCAGCCACCATTTCATTCTTGAAGAAAAACAAAGGTAGAAGCAAGGAACCGAAGCTAGTCACCTCCACATCCTATTTCGACTCTAGATCTTTGATCTCGTTGTAAGGATCTCTTTTCCTTTGCTAGATTTACTTGGTTACTACTTATTAACATGTTTAGTTGCTTACTTAACAAAGAAATGTCCAAATCTTTGGTTAAAACTCGTTTTTAAAACACTTATGTACATACCACTTCCTGGCCAGAAAAACCGTCGCACGAAAACAACCATAACTCGAGTTGTAAGTTAAATAAACGTGTGAGACCACTTGGAAAAGTTTGGTATTTTCGTCTTGAACAAAAAGTTCTTCTTTAGCTACTTCCAGAAATACACCCATTTTCGGCTATTACTTGATCTTTGGACATAGGTCTGTTCTGGACCGAATCCGACCCCTCGACATATTTATTTTTGTTTAAAATATTAAACGGACATATGAAAATACCATAAAATGCAGAAATGAACATTACATATAGTAGAACATGTGTGATTTTTGGTTGGACTTGAATCGGACTACAAATGGGTTAAATCGAGGGTGGAAACCGAGTAAAATTTCTGAAAACTAAAAATAGGGACTGTTTTGGTAAATTTGCAAAACCGACACTCCGGGTGAACCCCGACACGAACCGATAATTTTCTTAGGCTCTATAAACTATTTTAAGACTTCCCTAAAAGTTTCGGGTCAAACCGAGCTCGTTTGACCAAGTTACGATAACAAAAACACCAACAGTTGACTTCTGCGAGTTAACTTCTGAGAGTTGACTTTTGACTTGCGAACTGAAGACTTGCGAGTTGACTTTGACTGGCGAGTTGAAGACTTGCTAGTTGACTTTGACTGGCGAGTTGAAGACTTGCTAGTTGACTTTGACTTGCGAGTTGACTTTTGACTTGCGAACTGAAGACTTGCGAGTTGACTTTGACTGGCGAGTTGAAGACTTGCTAGTTGACTTTGACTTGCGAGTTGAAGACTTGCGAGTTGACTCTTGACTTGCGAACTGAAGACTTGCGAGTTGACTTTTGACTTGCGAGTTGACTTCTGCTAGTTGACTTTTGACTTACGAGTTGACTTTGCGAGTTGACTTTTTGACTGCGAGTTGACTTTCAGAAAATTGTATTTTGACCCTTAATGTAAATTTTGACACATTCGGACACATATATATATAGATACATATATATATATATATATATATATATATATATATATATATATATATATATATATATATATATAAGTATACTTTCGGATAAAATAATAGAAAATCTAAGGATACTTACACATGGCTTGGGATTACACCCACGTTACTACGAGCTTACACTCGAACCACTTGTTATATAAAGACGAGTTTACACTCGCACGGACTTACATCCGAACAACAGTTATATGTCACGTTACAAATAATCAACTTATGTATATGCTTTACAAGTATACAAACACAATGAATTACATAATAATAATATTTGAATTATTATTACACCTCCGTCACCAACGGGCCACACTTAATTACAAAAGATTACAAACGTACAAACAAATACTTGGACATTAACTAGTTTGGGAACAACTAGCATGGATACCTTACAAGTACTCCATTTACTTACTAAACCTTATGCGTATTAGGACGCTAAGGGTTGCTAGTTCGGGATACTACTTTGCTTGCTTACTGCATTGTCTGCTAGACTCAGGTGAGTCTTACAGCCCCTATTTTACTGTTTTATACCCAGGGGTGAGATGCATTACTCGTTTTCATAAAACTAATAATGGCCGAGTTAACGCATGATTAGCATGACCTGCAATCACGGTGGCTCACGTTTCTTACTTGTTTAATATGAATGTTTTGGATTACATTCACATGAGTACTATTATTTACTGTATGTTAAGCTTCAATTATGGTAGTTCGTGGAAACGCATGATTAGCATGACCTGCAATCATTTCAGAGTGAACGATTAGCATGGCCTGCGATCGTTACTCATTGGCTAGTTAAACAAACGGTTAGCATGACCTGCAACCACTCACTTATAAACGGTTAGCATGACCTGCAACCACCCACTTATCAAAACTTAAGTGAACGATTAGCATGACCTGTGATCGTTACTTACTGGCTGGCTTATGATTTACAAATTACTACTTGTGTGTTCAAACTATTTACTTACTTACAAACCTGTGAGATTCACCAACCTTTTTGGTTGACCGTTTTAGTAATGCTTCTCAGGTACACAGCATCAGTAGGGATGCCTAGCAGGATAAGCTTACTTAGCTCGAGTCGCATGCATTTACAAGCTTGGAGATTTTATTACATTACTTTTGTACTTACTGTTATGTATTTGAATCTCTAAGAAACTTTCTCGAACTCGAGCTTGTATTTTGAACTACTTATGTATTAATGTAATAACTTTTCGAACGTCTCATTTAGAGTCGTTCACTGTATCCTTTGTGCTTGTGATTATTGATTAGTAACACCCAAAATATCGCTTCCGCAAACTGTTAAACTTGGGGGTGTTACAGATTGGTATCAGAGCCTAAGGTTATAGTGAACTAGGTTGCATTTAGTGGGCCTAGACTATAACCGTTAGGCAGTATTCCTCATTAGGTATAACTGGTTCAGGAATTACAGCATACAAGTTTAATTTAACATAGCCTGATCAACTATGTACAATTAAATGAAGATGATGTGAGTTCTGAAAGGGGTTATGTTGAACCGGAATACATTAGCTGACTCTGACCCCGAGAGAACCGGGACTTTTACTTGATTGTGCTAGACACACACTAGGCGGTTATGTGTTATATATAAATGCATAGGCCTCTTTTCCCCGATACGATACTCTCTCTCGACCACTGCGAAATTCATTTTTCAAATTACACCAAACAAACGACAACTCGATTCTCGTCGTTCCATCCTTACTTAACTTTTATGTTTCAATTATAACAATCCTACTACTTTTGTTAAACTATCCACGTATCAACTTTTGGCGTAATTTCTTTGTACGAAACCGATCATCACGATCATAATTCTTGCTCGAACCTTCACATGTTCTTTATTTGTTGTTTCAAGGAACATGCCTCCTCGACGACAAATCACACTTACTGAAGCCTAAGTTACGGGTATTATTGCCCGTAGTGTGGCTCAAGCCTTAGCTGTCCGAGCAACCAGTCCTGGTAGCGAAGATACGGCTAACAACACACCACCACCCAAAACCTGCACCTACAAGGACTTCCAAAACTGCAAACCCTTGAGCTTTGCAGGTACTGAAGGAGCAATCGGTCTAATACGATGGATCGAGAAGATAGAATCAGTATTCCTTATCTGCAACTGCGTTGAGGATGACAAGGTCAAGTTCGCAGCCAGCACATTTTCTGACACTGCCCTTACTTGGTGGAACACCTACGCTCAGACTGTGAGTGTTGCCAATGCCTACAAACTTCCATGGAATGAGCTGAAGATTATGCTGAGGGGCGAGTACTGCCCAAGAGATGAACTGAAACAACTGGAGATAGAATTCTGGAATCACAAGATGCAGGGAAATGACATCACTGGTTACACCAACTGTTTTCACCAGCTGGCACTTCTCTGCCCAACTATGGTTGATCCTGAGTACAAAAGGATCGAGAAATACGTCGATGGACTTCCTGAGCGACTTCAAGATCTGGTGACTTCATCTAAACCAGGAACTATCCAGAGCGCCATTCGCATGGCCCATGAGTTAACGGCCAATTCTGTCCGCCGTGGCTCGACTTCAACCCCACCTGCAAATAACAAACGCAAATGGGAAGTAAGTCCCCACTCGTCCAACCCGACTTCTGATAAAAAGCCTACAACAGTCAATGCCAATGACTCAAAGGCTTACAAGGGGAGCAAACCTTACTGTTCCAAATGCGGTTTACACCATGATGGCCCCTGTCCCTGTTCCAATTGCAAGAAATTCGGGCACCTGGCCCAAGACTGTCGAACCAACCCCACTGGCACTGATACCCCTGCACCCAAAACCTGCTATGAGTGCAACGGTATTGGGCACTTCAGGAAGGACTGCCCAAAGCTGAAAAACAACCCTGCTCGAGGAAGAGCTTATGTACTCAACGCTAGGGAGGATGAAAACCCGAGACTTGTTGACTTGCTTAACCCGGGTATGCTTATTTAAAATTCTCGCCTAAATTACTTTTGTCTGATTTCCTCATATTCCGTGTATACTTTCTTAGATCCTAAGTACCCAATAGGATTAAGAAACAAGCGATTACTACTTCGAACAAATTTCGGGATGAAATTCTCCTAACAAGGGGAGAATGTAACAACCCCAAAATTAGGGTAAATTTAAAATTTTCCTAATTACTTGTTTACTACTGTATTTAGTATGAAATAGGACTAAGTACGATAATTACTTACTATATATGTATATAGGTGATATATATATATATATATATATATATATATATATACACATATACGATTCGTTCAAATCGTATGAGATTACAAAAATACAAAATATGAACGTTGGTGACAACTTTTAAAAATAATGTGGATTTATCCAAACAAACATTATTTACTTTATTATATTACGAAAATATATTACACGTTATACGTTTTGTTTAAAACGTGACTTTACAGTACAAAAATGCGCGAGACGCGCCCGACACACGAAATACACTTAAGTTATATTTTATAACTTCATAATAAGTATTTTGATAAAATACTTCGGCTAAAAATATCGCGATTACACGCGTACGGTTAACACGTTTAGAAACGTTACACAATTCGAATAAACGCACGATTCGCGACCGATGACCAAACGAAATCTCGAATATTATTTTAGTAACTTAAAATGTGTTATTTGAGTAAAACTTTTATTTAAAATATCGGGTTTTAAATCGTTAACAAAACGTATTATATAAAACGTTATACAATTAATTAAAACGTAAAACGACCGGGTAAACGAGCACCGCACTTAACGTAACTTTGGGGAAACAATTTAAACATCACATGGGTGGGACCCACTCGATTTTATGCAGAAAATCTGCATAAGTATGGGTTCCCATACCCATTCCCACCCCTTTTGTTGCCTACTACTCCACTCCACACCCCATACTCACTTCACTCTTTCATTTCACTCAATACACCCTCTCTACTCTCTCTCCCTCTCTTCCCCACGAAATCATAGCCACCACCACCATCCACCATCAGCCACCATTTCATTCTTGAAGAAAAACAAAGGTAGAAGCAAGGAACCGAAGCTAGTCACCTCCACATCCTATTTCGACTCTAGATCTTTGATCTCGTTGTAAGGATCTCTTTTCCTTTGCTAGATTTACTTGGTTACTACTTATTAACATGTTTAGTTGCTTACTTAACAAAGAAATGTCCAAATCTTTGGATAAAACTCGTTTTTAAAACACTTATGTACATACCACTTCCTGGCCAGAAAAACCGTCGCACGAAAACAACCATAACTCGAGTTGTAGGTTAAATAAACGTGTGAGACCACTTGGAAAAGTTTGGTATTTTCGTCTTGAACAAAAAGTTCTTCTTTAGCTACTTCCAGAAATACACCCATTTTCGGCTATTACTTGATCTTTGGACATAGGTCTGTTCTGGACCGAATCCGACCCCTCGACATATTTATTTTTGTTTAAAATATTAAACGGACATATGAAAATACCATAAAATGCAGAAATGAACATTACATATAGTAGAACATGTGTGATTTTTGGTTGGACTTGAATCGGACTACAAATGGGTTAAATCGAGGGTGGAAACCGAGTAAAATTTCTGAAAACTAAAAATAGGGACTGTTTTGGTAAATTTGCAAAACCGACACTCCGGGTGAACCCCGACACGAACCGATAATTTTCTTAGGCTCTATAAACTATTTTAAGACTTCCCTAAAAGTTTCGGGTCAAACCGAGCTCGTTTGACCAAGTTACGATAACAAAAACACCAATAGTTGACTTCTGCGAGTTGACTTCTGCGAGTTGACTTTTGACTTGCGAACTGAAGACTTGCGAGTTGACTTTGACTGGCGAGTTGAAGACTTGTTAGTTGACTTTGACTGGCGAGTTGAAGACTTGCTAGTTGACTTTGACTTGCGAGTTGACTTTTGACTTGCGAACTGAAGACTTGCGAGTTGACTTTGACTGGCGAGTTGAAGACTTGCTAGTTGACTTTGACTTGCGAGTTGAAGACTTGCGAGTTGACTCTTGACTTGCGAACTGAAGACTTGCGAGTTGACTTTTGACTTGCGAGTTGACTTCTGCTAGTTGACTTTTGACTTACGAGTTGACTTTGCGAGTTGACTTTTTGACTGCGAGTTGACTTTCAGAAAATTGTATTTTGACCCTTAATGTAAATTTTGACACATTCGGACACATATATATATAGATACATATATATATATATATATATATATATATATATATATATATATATATATATATATATATATATATATATAAGTATACTTTCGGATAAAATAATAGAAAATCTAAGGATACTTACACATGGCTTGGGATTACACCCACGTTACTACGAGCTTACACTCGAACCACTTGTTATATAAAGACGAGTTTACACTCGCACGGACTTACATCCGAACAACAGTTATATGTCACGTTACAAATAATCAACTTATGTATATGCTTTACAAGTATACAAACACAATGAATTACATAATAATAATATTTGAATTATTATTACACCTCCGTCACCAACGGGCCACACTTAATTACAAAAGATTACAAACGTACAAACAAATACTTGGACATTAACTAGTTTGGGAACAACTAGCATGGATACCTTACAAGTACTCCATTTACTTACTAAACCTTATGCGTATTAGGACGCTAAGGGTTGCTAGTTCGGGATACTACTTTGCTTGCTTACTGCATTGTCTGCTAGACTCAGGTGAGTCTTACAGCCCCTATTTTACTGTTTTATACCCAGGGGTGAGATGCATTACTCGTTTTCATAAAACTAATAATGGCCGAGTTAACGCATGATTAGCATGACCTGCAATCACGGTGGCTCACGTTTCTTACTTGTTTAATATGAATGTTTTGGATTACATTCACATGAGTACTATTATTTACTGTATGTTAAGCTTCAATTATGGTAGTTCGTGGAAACGCATGATTAGCATGACCTGCAATCATTTCAGAGTGAACGATTAGCATGGCCTGCGATCGTTACTCATTGGCTAGTTAAACAAACGGTTAGCATGACCTGCAACCACTCACTTATAAACGGTTAGCATGACCTGCAACCACCCACTTATCAAAACTTAAGTGAACGATTAGCATGACCTGTGATCGTTACTTACTGGCTGGCTTATGATTTACAAATTACTACTTGTGTGTTCAAACTATTTACTTACTTACAAACCTGTGAGATTCACCAACCTTTTTGGTTGACCGTTTTAGTAATGCTTCTCAGGTACACAGCATCAGTAGGGATGCCTAGCAGGATAAGCTTACTTAGCTCGAGTCGCATGCATTTACAAGCTTGGAGATTTTATTACATTACTTTTGTACTTACTGTTATGTATTTGAATCTCTAAGAAACTTTCTCGAACTCGAGCTTGTATTTTGAACTACTTATGTATTAATGTAATAACTTTTCGAACGTCTCATTTAGAGTCGTTCACTGTATCCTTTGTGCTTGTGATTATTGATTAGTAACACCCAAAATATCGCTTCCGCAAACTGTTAAACTTGGGGGTGTTACAATTATAACTTAAGTCTAACTTTGAATTGATGAAGTGGATATATGTTCATGAAGAAAGTCTTGAACTTAAGGTGTATTTTAAGAATTGAAATTTTTAAGCTTGAGTTAATAATATAGGGTTGCTATTTGTTGTTAATGATCATGTTATTGTATGATAATTAATTACCACTTGATTATTGATAATAGTGACAACAAGTATTGAGGTAATGGTGTAATCATAAAAGGAGTTGTTATAACTTGTTGATTTATCCTAACTTGCCATTATTAAGTTAAATGAGTTATATGTTATGAATTAATTACTAACTCATTGTTTATAATGTTCATAGATATGGAGAAGACTCAGTGACATTAGACTACTGAGTGGACGCCGGAGGTGTTGGTGAGTGGACCTGTAACCTTCAGCGTAACTTAGTTGTAACAGATTTGGTTACAACGGGTAAACGTGGTTTTACTGCTTATAAACTGTTGATTGACATATTGCCTTGATAGATATAGATTTTGTGATATCTGGCCTTTGGGCATATGTGTTTTCAGAGGTCAACATGGTTTGGGCTTAAGGTTACTATTGAGTTGCCAACACAGGTCCTTGTACACGGATGGTTATAGGAATACTGTGTTGTGTGGGTAAATAGTACCTAGGCTATCCGTTTACCGCTGTATTGGCCTGCAGTTGGTGTGAGGTTGCTTGGGGGCCACCCGGGCATGAGGGCGCCTCAAGGACCGCCGATCCTCTTGGATGATATTTGTTTGCGATGCTTTATGCTGTAAACAAATGATTGTGTGTTTGCGATGCTTTATGCTGTAAACAATTAATTGTGTGTTTACGATGTTGTTGCTGTAAACTGGTTTATTTTGCAATGTTTAGTTGTAAACAGATTTGCTATGCTAGGTTGCAATGTAGATTATTGGTTCATTCACTTAGCGTTGAGCTAATCCCCCCACATTACCACTCCTTGCAGGATATGATTAGATTATGGGATGAGCAAGGAGCTTTCGACTAGATGGAATGTTTGACGACCCGATGTTTACTCTGATCTTTGATTTTATAAAATCGTTGTTGTCTTTCAAATTATGTAACACCCAAAATGATAAATGATGTTTTGAAATAGATTGACTAATATGAGTATTATTTAATGTATAATTATTAATGTTTGTTGGACTTTCGCTTCCGGATATAAAAAAAATGGCTTTGAGAAATGAAGGGTGTTATAAAATCAAAGATTAACAAACATTTCTCAAAGCCATTTTTTTTTATATCCAGAAGCGAAAGTCCAATAAACATTAATAATTATACATTATATAATACTCATATTAGTCAATCTATTTCAAAACATCATTTATCATTTTGGGTGTTACATAATTTGAAAGACAACAATGATTTTATAAAATCAAAGATCAGAGTAAACATCGGGTCGCCAAACATTACATCCAGTCGAAAGCTCCTTGCTCATCCCATAATCTAATCATATCCTGCAAGGAGTGGTAATGTGGGGGATTAGCTCAACGCTAAGTGAATGAACCAATAATCTACATTGCAACCTAGCATAGCAAATCTGTTTACAACTAAGCATCGCATAATAAACCAGTTTACAGTAACAGCATCGTAAACACACAATTAATTGTTTACAGCATAAAGCATCGCAAACACACAATCATTTGTTTACAGCATAAAGCATCGCAAACAAATATCATCCAAGAGGATCGGCGGTCCTTGAGGCGCCCTCATGCCCGGGTGGCCCCCAAGCAACCTCACACCAACTGCAGGCCAATACAGCGGTAAACCGATAGCCTAGGTACTATTTACCCACACAACACAGTATTCCTATAACCATCCGTGTACAAGGACCTGTGTTGGCAACTCAATAGTAACCTTAAGCCCAAACCATGTTGACCTCTGAAAACACATATGCCCAAAGGCCAGATATCACAAAATCTATATCTATCAAGGCAACATGTCAATCAAGAGTTTATAAGCAGTAAAACCACGTTTACCCGTTGTAACCAAATCTGTTACAACTAAGTTACGCTGAAGGTTACAGGTCCACTCACCAATACCTCCGTCGTCCACTCAGTAGTCTAATGTCACTGAGTCTTCTCCACATCTGAGAATAAAATGGAATAACACAAGTTAGTTACTTGTCCCAAAATCTATACAACATCATTCCAATATTATAAATAACCATATCAACGACACAATTCAAACTCATTTAAATCAACCTTTATTATCCCCATTAACATGGTTAAATCTTTAATAAGATCATTACCATCAAATATCACTAATTCATTCAAAACCCCTAACACATGGTTTAATGAATACTTAGTCAATAATTTGCAACATTACTCTTTGATTATCAATCAAGTGTTTTAAATTATAGACCATATCAAATATATAATATAACCTATGATAATCATCATAATCATCAAAATTCTCAAGAACACTTAATCACTTTATAACTTTTAACTTAAATAATGTTAATCATCATCATTAATCCCTTATAATATAATCATTAACAATACTTATCAATTATACACTAATAACATCAACTTAACACATGGATTCTTCAAAATCAACCAAACTCACAAACTTTATTAATGATCATATATCAACTTCATCATTTCTAAGTTAGGCTTAAGTTATAATCATGAATTAAACACTAACTAACAACTCTAACACAACATCAAGCTTCAATTTCAAGTTAATCATGCTAATTCCATCAATTACCCAAAACCCATTTTGATTACAGCTTATATAACATGATCAATTCACTTCAAGGTTAAATTAATATTACTAACCATCTTATAAACACTTATTAACACCACATTAACCAATTTCATACTTTAAATTCGGATTAAAGTCATTAACCCATCAAAATCATCATAAGCTCAAAGAATCATCATAGATTATAATCTTAAGCTTAAATCTTGTTAGTAATCAACAATAACAAGCTTTACAAACAACAATCTCACTAAATCAACCTTTAATTTTGGATTAAACTCACCAATTAGCAAAAACCCTAAAAACCCCAATTTCTAGGTTATGGAAAATGAAGAACATGTGATCATACCTTGTTCTTGATGATTATAGAAGCTTGAATCCGAATTTACAAGCTCTAATTTGATGGATTCTTCATGTTTTGATTTAGGGTTAGGTGTGTGTGTGTATGTTCATACGTATGTATGTATGTGTGTGGAGAAATAAAACCAATATAATCCATAGAGTATATCCTTTAAGTGTTAATTTTCATTCCCCGTATTTATTATTGCCTGGAACTTAAAAACCATTTGCGGGGAAATACAATTTTGTTTTACCGTCAACTAAATAAATTTAAAACAAGTAATATTTTACTATCCACAATAACTCATTTAGCTAATGGACCTATTAAATTTATAATCATTCACAAGACATTAATTATTTAAAAACACACTTAAATAATTTAATAAATAAAGAAATTACCGATTTCGACTAGGCCCAAAACGAGGATGTTACAAATCTCTCCTCCTTAAAGAGATTTCATCCTCGAAATCTAATCGCACTTAGTTAATATAGTGAAACCGAATCACTTAATCAATAACTAATATATGCACACACGACACGTGTGTACATTAATGACCAAGTATTTATGCATCCACATAACCACTAAATGAGTACACATTATAATATACTTACATGGTATATTTTAATTCATCTACTTACACATCACCAGTGTGTATTACAACTTAAATTCACATAAGTCTTGATAAACCTATATAAGCATAACCGCATATATAGCAATAATAATAGTAGTTATAAACACCACCACATGCACATTTGAAATAAAAGTTTAATTCAATTCATAACTAACCATTTAGCTAATAACCATGTATCTCTACTTTTTGCAATTAGTTAAATACTGATTTACGGCTTGTAAATGTAACACCACCAGGTTACCTGAAGCCCTGTGCTTAGCCATATAAACACTTTGGATCACACAATTACTTAAAATAAGTGAAACACATAATCCTTTATTTTAATCTTAATCAGAAAACTAGCGACATGCTAGGATCTTTAAACCGAATATAAATACTTACATTCCTTTCTCTTAACAAAACAACCACAATGTTTATAAAACTTCAATGTTCATATTCACAATGAGAATTTAATTTAGATCATGCAAGCAATTAACCACATACATCATCCTTAAATGATGAAGCATCAATAACCTTATACATCACAACTATTTATCTTAAGGTCAGTTTTATCAATTGTAACACTATTTGATCCTGTAAAGTCTATTACTCATCTGTGTTTCAAGTCATACTACTTTAATCCCACCCTTTAAATCAAAGTACAAGTCAATTTCTATGATTAAAATCATAATTTACAAAATCAAATAGCACCAATCTTAACAGATAATTGCTATTATGCATCAACGGGTACTTGCTATCTCAGCACACGTACCACATTATCAAAATGTGCTAATCATCAACACATTTTCAACAATATTCACCTATTTAATCCATTTTAGCTGACCTCTACTTAACTTATTTCATCACATAACTTTTTCAAATTACAATTTACCACTTTATCTAGCCATTAGATATACAACAACACATAAAATCACATGTAATTCGCACTTAATGATAATAAAATTATCAATTTGTCAATTTTAAACTCTTATTTTATAGACTATTTCGTCTTCTTATAGGCATAATTTCGCACATTTTTCTAACCATAAACTATCCGGACATGGCAGCCTTTACCTAACCTTTATTACCATGAATGAAGAATCACGTACTCATCTTAACAAGTAGTATAAACAGTTCAAATTCTTCTTTTACCACGTTTCCACATTAAACACTAGTTAAATAGTTTACTACCACCTTATTTTAGCCAATCAATGACTATTTCATAACTGCAGGTCAAAATATATACTAGTTAATTTAAAATCATTTAACTTTATTTGGTACTTAGTAGCCTCAACAACTCCATGTGAAATGGCATAATATGAATACGTTGGCCAGACGTCGTTATATTATGTCAGTCACACTTTATTCTCAGGCCACTTCATACCATCAATATCAATGTAATGGATTTTAAATTCTAACTTATATTACAATAGTGAAATCAACAATTATCATACATACAACAACAATTTTGCAGCAATTATTCAACTATATTTCAAGTTCTTACACTATTCCACTTATCATTTAATTAGGCAAATATATACAACACAGACATGCAACCTCGTTTTCACTAGGTTATTATCATATGTGAAAGGTCTAACACAATGCATCAATCAACCCTTATACTACCTGATTCAATATCAATAATTTGTCACATCACTTACTACTTATAGTACCTTCAAACTAAACATTTTGTTAATACCATTTGTAATACTCAGCATATTCTCTTCAATCTATACTTCTTTAGTTGTAATATAAGTAAACATTTCATATCGCACATGTACATTATTACTCTACTGTCAAATATCAATAAGTATAGACTTATATATTCCTTCCAAACTCTACAAATACTTATTTTTTCTTTACCCATTTCTAATATTTTAGATGATTCAATTACTTCATTCTATCTCACTTAATCCATATAACTCAAGGATTTAAATCACCAACAACAACAGTTAGCCACAATCAACAATACGAAGAATACACAGCTTGAAAATAACTTATACTCAATAAAATATGAGGACCTCTTAAAACAAGTTATAACATCATATTTAGTCATACGAATGACCCCTGGGTTCAAAGAAACAAAAGCCCAATTTAAATCGTAAGTCAAAACTTCAAAATAAGGTCCGAAATACAGTAAAATGCCATTTTCGGGCCCCAAACGACCCCGAATGGCCAAAAACCGCCTAGAGTATTAGAATATAGATTTGATCATTGGACCGTTTCCGAGTGACCAAGCGAATTTCAACCTAATCCGAGTTAAAAATTTTGTCACTTATCCGCGACCCTGTTTATACTTGTCAAAATTCACACCATTTTCGTCCCAAAAATGTTCTGATGTCGATTTGTTCTATGTTAGCCGTTCGGCTAAACTTAGCCGTTCGACTTTCAAGCAATAACAGATCGGCTAACAATAGCAGATCGGCTATGAAAGCCTGCAGCCTGCACTTCACAGCCTTATGCAATTTTCCGAATTTCAAACACGCATATCTTACAAACCGTAAATAGTTAGGGTCTGAAATTTTGCAGGCACCTTCATATAATCAAAATGCAACTTTCTATTTTTACACTTTTTCAATTTACACATTTTACGAGAAAACAGACATAGAACTCATTTTCGACCATTTTAACCATTTTGAGCGACACGCCATATTCCAAATGGCTTACTTTCTGATTTCAACCTTTTGCCAACATGTTTCTATATACATTTGAGACGTGTGGGAACATTTATCACCCTCATATACTTATCCTATCATGTTTGGACTCTTTGACCCATTTGAGGATCCAATTTGACACTTCCACCAATTTTAACCATTTTGAATATCATAACACTTTCTATACACTTTACTACTATATTTATGACTTAAAGTCACATTGACATTCATTATACTTGAACCAACACTCGTTTTAACCATATTGCCATCAAGTGACCCATTTGGGCACTTTAACGACCCGTTTGGGTTTATGACCATATAATCACTATTCTATCACCCATTCCACATAACTTTGACTAATCTAAGTCAAACAAACCATCATCACTATTGGTGTCATAACATTACCTTAAATCACCAATTCCGCATATTACCATCATATTTACACAAATTACATCAAGTATTCAACATTGCCCTTTCCTAAAACTTGTCAATACATTTAAAAGCATCATTGACCACTTTGACTTTTCGGGTCAAACACACATCTTCCAATTAATGTACACTTTCTAATTTAAACCATCACGACTTTAAACATTTTACTTGAGGTATACCATCACCTCATTAAATTCCTTATGGAAAATCATTTCAATTTAATCTATCAAGATTTACTACTAAGCACATAATCAACTATGCTAAACACATAGACAAAATCAATTTACTTTACTAATCATAGTCATCATAACAAGTAAACAATTCGAACTTATTTAATTCAAACAAGCTTATAGAGAATTACCTGATGCTTTTACACCAACGAACATAGAGGAATCATTGAGAATACCAATCGGTTACTCATGTTCCTCCTTCTATGCAACCAAAACACAATCTCACATCTTGTTAAGCGTTAGTACATATTCCACTACCTAATTATCATGCAACAACTAACCCCACCTTCTGGAATGTTTGACTTGACACAAATCTAGATTTGGGATTGAACACCATACAATGTTCAATTCACCCAAACCGATGCTCTGATACCAATTTATAGCACCCTTCATTTCTCAAAGCCATTTTTTTTTATATCCGGAAGCGAAACTCCAACAAACATTAATAATTATACATTATATAATACTCATATTAGTCAATCTATTTCAAAACATCATTTATCATTTTGGGTGTTACATAATTTGAATGACAACAATGATTTTATAAAATCAAAGATCAGAGTAAACATCGGGTCGTCAAACATTCCATCCAGTCGAAAGCTCCTTGCTCATCCCATAATCTAATCATATCCTACAAGAAATGGTAATGTGGGGGATTAGCTCAACGCTAAGTGAATGAACCAATAATCTACATTGCAACCTAGCATAGCAAATCTGTTTACAACTAAGCATCGCATAATAAACCAGTTTATAGTAACAGCATCGTAAACACACAATTAATTGTTTACAGCATAAAGCATCGCAAACACACAATCATTTGTTTACAGCATAAAGCATCGCAAACAAATATCATCCAAGAGGATCGGCGGTCCTTGAGGCGCCCTCATGCCCGGGTGGCCCCCAAGCAACCTCACACCAACTGCAGGCCAATACAGCGGTAAACCGATAGCCTAGGTACTATTTACCCACACAACACAGTATTCCTATAACCATCCGTGTACAAGGACCTGTGTTGGCAACTCAATAGTAACCTTAAGCCCAAACCATGTTGACCTCTGAAAACACATATGCCCAAAGGCCAGATATCACAAAATCTATATCTATCAAGGCAACATGTCAATCAAGAGTTTATAAGCAGTAAAACCACGTTTACCCGTTGTAACCAAATCTGTTACAACTAAGTTACGCTGAAGGTTACAGGTCCACTCACCAATACCTCCGCCGTCCACTCAGTAGTCTAATGTCACTGAGTCTTCTCCACATCTGAGAATAAAATGGAATAACACAAGTTAGTTACTTGTCCCAAAATCTATACAACATCATTCCAATATTATAAATAACCATATCAACGACACAATTCAAACTCATTTAAATCAACCTTTATTATCCCCATTAACATGGTTAAATCTTTAATAAGATCATTACCATCAAATATCACTAATTCATTCAAAACCCCTAACACATGGTTTAATGAATACTTAGTCAATAATTTGCAACATTACTCTTTGATTATCAATCAAGTGTTTTAAATTATAGACCATATCAAATATATAATATAACCTATGATAATCATCATAATCATCAAAATTCTCAAGAACACTTAATCACTTTGTAACTTTTAACTTAAATAATGTTAATCATCATCATTAATCCCTTATAATATAATCATTAACAATACTTATCAATTATACACTAATAACATCAACTTAACACATGGATTCTTCAAAATCAACCAAACTCACAAACTTTATTAATGATCATATATCAACTTCATCATTTCTAAGTTAGGCTTAAGTTATAATCATGAATTAAACACTAACTAACAACTCTAACACAACATCAAGCTTCAATTTCAAGTTAATCATGCTAATTCCATCAATTACCCAAAACCCATTTTGATTACAGCTTATATAACATGATCAATTCACTTCAAGGTTAAATTAATATTACTAACCATCTTATAAACACTTATTAACACCACATTAACCAATTTCATACTTTAAATTCGGATTAAAGTCATTAACCCATCAAAATCATCATAAGCTCAAAGAATCATCATAGATTATAATCTTAAGCTTAAATCTTGTTAGTAATCAACAATAACAAGCTTTACAAACAACAATCTCACTAAATCAACCTTTAATTTTGGATTAAACTCACCAATTAGCAAAAACCCTAAAAACCCCAATTTCTAGGTTATGGAAAATGAAGAACATGTGATCATACCTTGTTCTTGATGATTATAGAAGCTTGAATCCGAATTTACAAGCTCTAATTTGATGAATTCTTCATGTTTTGATTTAGGGTTAGGTGTGTGTGTGTATGTTCATACGTATGTATGTATGTGTGTGGAGAAATAAAACCAATATAATCCATAGAGTATATCCTTTAAGTGTTAATTTTCATTCCCCGTATTTATTATTGCCTGGAACTTAAAAACCATTTGCGGGGAAATACAATTTTGTTTTACCGTCAACTAAATAAATTTAAAACAAGTAATATTTTACTATCCACAATAACTCATTTAGCTAATGGACCTATTAAATTTATAATCATTCACAAGACATTAATTATTTAAAAACACACTTAAATAATTTAATAAATAAAGAAATTACCGATTTCGACTAGGCCCAAAACGAGGATGTTACATTTTGGTGATACTAAGTGGTAAGACTTAGTATTAAAGGGGTCTCAGGTTCGAGACTCAACAACCTACCTATTGGTGAAATCCATAGGTGATGTGGTTGGGGTGCATTGGGCTGCAGACCTGGCCCAGTGGGTTTATATTAACATTGCTCCTCAGGCCCAGCTGTGGACCGCGTGAGCCCAGTGGGCTCAGGGGGAGGGTGTTACACGAAATATATGAATGGATTGGGTTTTGAATGTATTTTCATTGATATAATTTGCATCAAGTATTATATAACACAAACAAAAATATTCAAGGTCAAAGTTGTTAAAGAAAGACTCCAAAATTCAATAGTGGACAATAAAACTTGAACGGAGGGAGTATATCATTTATATAAAAAAAAAACCATCTGCTTTGTTATTGTGATACATCATCAATCTCATTTTCTTTTCTTATCTTAGTCTATAGTTATTATACAAGGAAAGCTTTATACTTTAAGATGCAACTTTAAGTTGCCATGTGTCACTAATATTTTAATATTAATCTCTAAATCTTTTATTATTAATTGTTTTTATAATGTCATACTTAACACCTAATATTAGCATAGAAATACAACTTATTCTTAATTTAAAATGGCTTATTCTTAATCCTTTATACATGTGGAATCAAAAATTAACATTAATATGCATCTTAACCTTAAAAAACATCATTGCAAACTTTAAAGAAAACATAATCTTTAAAATTTTATATTAAGTGTTTAATAATCTTTCAATTGTGTAATAATTTTTCAATAATCTTTATATGTACTAATTGGTACAAGTCTATAATTTTGGTTTATTTTGACATACCGTCGATGGATTTTATAAATTATTTATTATCTCATTCCCTTATATAATTTATATCGCATTAAAGATGATTTTGTCATTTGTTTATAAATTTTTATGATTTCAAAATCATTTTTCTCTTTAGCGTTTCAACATATTGTTGTTTGTGAATTAGTATTTAATATTTTTAGTACATTTTTATCTTCTTCTTTTTTGTTAACTTTATATCTACTAATCAAATGTCTGTTTTAAAGATAATATACACATAACATTGGAAACATCAAGATTAACGTACTTGGGCTGGGGCTGGGCATCGCACAGCCCAAAGTATTACTAGTCTTATCTTATCTTATCTTACTATATATATAAGGCAAACTAGATTGTCTATTATTGTGACACCTCATCACTCTTACTTATTAAAAGAATACTTAATATTCTTTTTATCAAATAACATTGTTTAATATAATTTCTTAATTTATTTTATCAAAAAAACTACTACTTAACAATTTTTTATACAACTAACTTTGTTTTATATACGTAATTTTCAACCAACTTGATGTTGAAAATTTGGTACCTCATCGCTCTTTTGTATCAAAAAATTTATCTAACATTACTTTTATAAAATAAATATTGTTTAATATTAGTATTTCTTAATTCATTTTATCAAAACAACAACAACTACTTAACATCATCTTATACAACCGATTTTGTTTAACCTTATATACATATTTTCTAAACAACTTGATAACCATCATTTTCCCCATATATAAGAAAACTATGTAAATGTCTCTTGCAAATTAAATTAGTTAAAAAAAAAACTTTTTAAAAAAGTGTTTCACTCCATTGATAACATGTTCTACAAAAGTTTTTCTTTTATATAATATACACATAAAATTTCTAAGTCTTTACCCAAATAAACTTCTTTACTTCAATAAAGAAAACCTTTTTAAAAGTTTTTTTTTTTTTTTTAAAACAAGGTTCAGAAAAACCTTCATCAGAGATGCTTTAAGTTCAAAGTTTGACTAATTTAACTACTTATTTAAATTGCAAAAAATAACAAATATCTCTTAAATTTAAACTCAAATCACTCAACTTTAAATGTTGATGGACTATTCATAATCTTATAGTAAACTTATTCCACTTAATTTCTTTCCACGTAATTCAAGATATCATAAGTGTTTATGTTTGTTGATGTGTTGCCGTTTTGGTGTTCGATAATAGTAGAGAATAAGACATAGTTTATTTTCATTTTCATCATTCACCAACTTTGAAGATAATATAAGAGTAATATTATAAAAAATTAACATTAACCGTTTTTACCCTGGGCTGTGCATCGCATAGCCTAGAAAGTAACTAGTTTATATATAAAGAAAACCATATGCTTTGTTATTGTGACACATCATCAATCTCATTTTCTTTTCTTATCTTATCTTAGTTTATATATAAAGAAAACCATATGCTTTGTTATTGTGACACATTATCAATCTCATTTTCTTTTCTTTTTCAATTATTTTACAAAACTATTAAGAATATCAACAATTATAATATTAATAAAATAATTATTATAATAATCATAACTCATAAATCATCATTTATATAAATTAACCATATGCTTTGTTATTGTGACACATCATCAATCTCATTTTCTTTTCTTTTTCAATTATTTTACAAAACTATTAAGAATATCAACAATAATAATATCAATAAAATAATTATTAAAATAATCATAACTTATATATCATTAAAAAAAATAAAGAAACTTTATTACTATTTATATTTATTATTGAAAATCAAATACTATTAACTTTAAATGTTTACACATAATTAATATATTAAAAAAATAATCCTACAATCTAACCCTCAAGATATATGTACAGCTGCCTCTCACAAGACTCGAGCCCAAAACCTCTCGATTGATAAACTCCTCACATACTACTAGACCAAAGGCTTGTTGATGTAAGTTCTTACATTTATGGAAACATATATCACAATTAATTCTTTTTATTAATTTTTTGTTTCTAATTTTTCTTACAATAAAAATCTTAACGTAAAGTGGTCTTACTTATCATATTGAATGACAATTCTTAGCAGCACATGTCATCCAATGATAACTCTCGACATTAACCTTGTTCAAAGAGTTAAAATATTTAATTTTATAACTTATAGTAATAGTAATTACAAAATGGTAAGAATAATACATTAAGTGTATGAACTGAAGTTATTAAGCAATATGAAAGATGGTGTAAAGTATAACATTTTATAAAACCTAATGGGAAGAAAAACATACTTTTTAAGTCATTTATAGTGTTAATCTACGACAAATATGTAAAAGTTACTCCATTAGATTCATTTTAATTTCTTTCTTTAAATTTCTAATTTGAACATACATGTGACTTTTATTTGATTTTATCTCGCGATAACTTTCAATGTTAACCTTATCAGAGTGGGTTGTGGGTAGCACAACCTTCAAATTTTCTAGTATAAATATAAAGAAAAGATAAAGATAAAGAGAACACATTACTTCTTATGATGACACATAGTCGCTTCTAGATATGACATGTGTCCATATTTTTTTATTAATTAATCATCATTTTTATATTAATTCTTAATTTTAGTTATTTATTATTTTTAATATTAAGCTTAATATAGAAGCAAATATAACAACAAATATTAGTAAAAAAGATCCTACCAACTTAGTTTTACTATAAATTTAAAGTGATAATGTGTATATATAATTTTTTATTAATTAATGATCCTTTTTACATTAATTTTTTATTTACAATCTTTTTGTTATAAATTATTTTTAATCATAAGATTTATTTTATCTTTATCTTTATCTTTAGTTATATAAAAAAGTATCATAAGCTTTCAAATTGTGACACCTATACACCTCAATAATTGACATGTGTCATTAATAAAAAATTATTTCTTTCACTCTAACTATTTTATATTCTCAATCTTATTATGATTGTATGTTACATTCTATATTTTAATTTAAACATCATAAAAAATAATTTAACACTTTAAAACTGAGGACAATCAAGTATTAATATTCATTTTGATAAATCATTAGTTTAAAAGCACAATTTATTAAGCATCTATGATATACAAAAAATATATATATTGTACTACTTGATACATGACATATTGTTTCATGACTTTCATCTTTATTACTATTTAAAACGACATTATGATTCAAAAAACTAAAACATAAGATTTTTTTAATTTATCGTTTGTCTTAATCAAATTGAAATATACATATATATATATATATATATATATATATATATATATATATATATATATATATATATATATATATATATATATATAATTAATCCGTTACCTTAATCCATGATCTTTCATTTAAAAAGAAAAAAAAATTCATACTTGTGGTGCGTCCAGCGGTCGGTCGGGTTTTGGCCCAGTCGTTGTTCCGGCCAACTAGGCGCGTGCACAGTGAGATTTAAAATTATAAGAGCTGTGGCTCAAACTATAAGTACTACCTACCTTGGGAGCAAGCAGTAAGTATAACTCGAGATCATTCTTTTATCGGAGCGAATTGAAACGAAGCGGATGCCAAAGATGAAGTTCACTGATATGATGGGAAAGGTAGATAGATTTTTTGTAGTGTTTTATTTTCTGAATTATCTTTAATGCAATAAAGTAAATAACGGAAATTAAAGTAAAGAGTAAGCAGACATGTAGAGATGTGATTGCAGAAACTTTGATAATTAGGGTTTCGGGATGATGTTCATTATAGATTAAATTGGGACTCACCAGATAAATGACAAATATACTTTTGGTGTAAACACTAGGACCCTACGTTTCAGGTTTAAACCCTAAAAGCATATGTCACTGGAGTCCTAGGCTATCATGATTCTGATCAGATCAGACTGTTTTCAAACCCCCCACACTTGTCTTGATAAAGACATAGTGACCCTCTAAATGGATATATGTATCCGGGGTGCTCGCATAAGGCAACAGACCGCAATTTATCTACTGACTTTTCTTAACACCTAATCGTCTATTTTCTTTTGTCATGGTGAATACTAATTGTATCCTATTTACGTTAAACTATCGGTTAAGTAGAGTTAGGCATTTTTGAACATCATTGCTCTTTTGACAGAACTCTGTATTTATCTATTTTAAACATATATTCTACCGTCATAAACATAGACCCTCCTTTACATTTAGGCATTCATCCCTAGGAATAATCACGGTGTACAGGGCAGTTAGGCATTTCCACAGCTTTCCAAACCCTAGATGTACTAACGGTGTACTAGGCAATTAAGCATTTCCACAGTTTTCCAGATCTTAGGTGTACCAACGGTATACTGTGCAATAAGCATTTCCACAGCTTTGATTCCTAGACCCGAGTTCTAGAAGGATCACTTCTAGGTAATCCACGATGAAACAATCCTATGGCATTTCCTTAGCTTCTACGTATTTGTACTCCACACGAGGTGTTTCCAACGCTATACGAAGTACCGTGCCGTATTAAGGAAAGTTCATAGCTTCACACTGTAACTGGAGATAACCGTGTCTATATAGTATTAGGGTTGATCAGATCCTATCCTAGAGCAACAGTCACGTGAAAGTCTGGAAAGGGTGACGAGAAACTAGATCTATATTCAGGATAAGCTTAACTAGATACACAGCATAACAATTTTCAATTATATAAATGAAATATTAATTTAACATCATCCCTTTCCTAATATCTACATTTCAACAATCACAATATTAAACTACTCTATAAGCATGGCAATAATCACAATACAAACTGAAATAACATATAGTGCAAGCATTATAACAGTAAGTAAAGAAATAGATATCACCGGGAATACATCAGTATAATACTGAGGATTACAAATAGTCTAACTTGAATAACTCGTTACAACAATATTACCATGCTAAACCTTCCTCTAGACTCGAACCGGCTACTTAACTCTCTCTATTTCCTTCTAGATCTCTAGAGAGAGAATCTAGAGAGAGAAAGTAGAGAGTGAGACAAAATGAAAGAGAAAAAAATGAAAGAAACTTGAAAGTGAGAAATGAAGTGAATTGAGGTGTGTTTGAGTTGAGGGAGGTGACCCCTATTTATAGATGAAGTCTCAAATCATACGTACAAACGAAACAGCGCAGCGTACAAGCAAAGGAAGCACGAATTGGGACCAGGGGGCTATATACGGCCTTCAAGGGGCCATATACGGTATGTCAGGGGCCGTATACGGTCTCTGAGGGGCCGTATACGGTTCCCTAGGCCATATACGGTGTCTGTCGGTTTTCGTTCGTTGCTTAAAACGCCCGTATCTCCTTCGTTATATATCCGTTTGACCTGATTCTTTCGCCTACGGTATTGTAATTCCATTACGCTTCTAATGGTACCTATTTCATAGAAATTTGATATTTGGAGCTCAGGCATAGCCGGAATATCTTTTGGGGGTTTGTAAACGTCGTATCTTCACCGTTCTCTATCTTTTTTGCATGATTCTTGATTCTCCGGACTCTTTTTTTTTTTTACCTATGTTAACATATAAGGAGGTTATAATGTTCATCTCATAAGTTAAATGAGGACAGAAGAATTGGTTCGTACATATTTGTCTTAATTTGCTTGTTATTTGGACGTATTTAGTGATTTTTGCAGCAACTTCTATATTTGGACTACTTTAGTGAAATTTAGTAAATAAACATTGTTTTGTAATGTTTTCGCCAAAGATGAGCTCAGAAAGTGTGAAATATTGCACTTAAAAACATAACTTTTTGCATCACATCAAGTATCCCACACTTAGACGTTGTTTGTCCCCAAGCAACACTCAGTCATGCTTTATGAAAAACATTTTTAAAATTGATTTTTGGGCGAGTCAAAATAATTTCGAATTATACCACTTCCAATACAAGCAAGCGATTTTTAGAACATAAAGAAGGATAAGATGATCCTTTCAGAAGCAAGAAACGACTTTCTTAGGCATACTTTCAACTCACGTGATCTTTGAGTATACATGACTAGGTGATCTCACTAAAGGTAGTCACTCAATTCACTCAAAGTGTATCGGGTTTTCTAACATTCTAGAACAAACGAAATCGCTCAATAAGCCAGTCATGCAGCACTCATCGTCATAGGCTTGATCTAGAATCGGATCTCCACTACTTAGGTGAGGATGGTGCTAATTATCCCAAGACATTCAACGGGTTGTAGTGTTTGATGAGGGTTAATGGGTATGGACAGTGGTATGTTTTCGGTTGTAAGGGTTTGACTTATCTTAAAATAATAAGGTAATGAAAGACTTTATTCTAGAACGGAACGGAGAACTTTATAGTTGCTCGTCTTCTATCAAATTTTTCTTGAGGAGATGATACTTTGAAGTACTCAGTTTTATTGATGAAACTATTTTCTTTTTCTTTTCTTTCTTTTCTTCTTTTTATTTTCTTTTCTTTTTCGGAATTTCTTTGCCAGAGAACTTCCAAGGATATTTTTGTTTTGAATCCTTTAGAAACCCTTTTCAGAACTATGATCTTTGATCTTTGTCTTTTTTGAATCTTTTCTAGGCGCCAATTTTTCGCACCTTTTTGAGATACAATCTTTTGGAGAACACGAAAGAGGAAGACTTTGGAGCATAATTAAAGAGGATGTTCTAAAAGTTGTTTTTCACGACCTCGGAATGTCTAAGATAAGTTTTGGGAAATATGGGTGAGTAGGGTTGATGAACGAGGGTTTTATAGAAACGAAAGTTTTAGGCTCAACAGGGTTTTCTAGGGGTATCATCGATACTGAAGATGAGTATCGGAAGGGTTTTGCGCTTGAAAAGAAGGCTAAAATTGGGTTTAAATCCTAGGGAATGTCAAGGTCATCTAATTACACCTATACCACGTACGGTACACACCAATGTGGTCTCGAAACGTATGTCTGGAGCAAGTTCTAATTCAGAGATGCAATGCATCGTCACACACAAGAAATGAATATTGAAGCATTAAAGATGAATGCTTTTAGGCTCAAGATACCTCACTTCAAATAGGGTTGTATGTGCCTAGCCATACTCCTTTTAGATTATCATTTCTTGCTCAAGAAATTTCTACCTTATTTTTCCTATATTCCAAAATAACTTACTCATATTTGAAAAATGGCTTCTTCCGAAAGTATTAAAACTCAAAAACTTTGAAGTTAGTCTCACGATTTAGCTCATAATTTTAATTTTCATGAAAAAATTTGAAAAATTTGTTTGAAATTTTTTTAATTTGAGAAACATTTTCTGAGTTTTGTTATTTTGGACATAAAAATCGCCTAAAATTTTATCCAAGGTATTCTATACCTGCTATCCCACACTTAGAGGAACATTGTCCCTAATGTTCTCTTGAGTTGAGGATTTTACTGGAAGTAAATTCCCACACTTAGAATTTGAACATGTAAGAAAATATTTCTCAAGTGTTTGTTTTGGGTTCGAATCCCACTCTTAGTGATAAGCTTAGGATAGGGTATAGATTATAACTAACTAACAAGACGAAATATGATCATGAAAATGATAGAGGATGAGGAAACTCCCCAGATAACATTTTCACGTATTGAAGCTGCGAGTAATTGCAGGAAGAAAGGAGTCGATGCGAGTCTTCTTCTACATTCTTCATGAAGATTGGTGCAACTTCAAACAGATTATCTGGTGTGTTGTATCCATCGTTATCATAAATTTATTCCACATCTTTAAGCGGGGATTCTTTTGGTGTAGAATCCCATACTTAGGTTTTGAAGCTATTGGAGTAACTTCGATAAGTATTTGTAGTGTGGGAAATGATCCCACACTTAGGTCTTTGAGGCGCTTGGATACAAGGAAGTAAGAAGAACGAGTTTTCTCCACGAGATGTTTGAATGCTCCGTCGTCTGCAAATATGGGCAACTGGTTCGGTTTGCTTTTTTCTTCACGGATTTTCTTCTTGAATGCGCGTCATCTCGTCTATCTCCATGCTCATTCATCACAACATTCTCACTTATTCAAAATACAGAAATAAAAACATAATAAGTAGTGGCATAACAATAAAGATAGAGTAATCAACCAAGTGTTGGCTAATGCAAATAAGTTCCAAAAGATAAGAGTAAGGTACTACAGTCGCCAACAAACACATAATAATAATAATGTTTGAAACCAAAGTCAAATGATGTAATATGGGGCTGGTCTACGAGGCTGGTGATCCCTGGTCAGGTGCATCTGAGTGCTGAGTAGAGCTGAAACTGTCGAAGGTTCCACGACTGATTGCTGGTCGCTTGAGACTCTCTGTCCTTATTCTTCAACATTAATCAGTTTGAGCTGAATCAATATGTCTCTGAGTGTAACAGCTAGCAACTTCATCGGATCTGGATAGCCCCACTGTAGCAAAAGCTATGATGTGACCGTTGCTTGCTCAAGCAGAGTCATGTAAGCCTGACGCGAAATGCTCTCAGTCGGTACAGCTGAGGAAGAGATCGGTCCTAGGTTCAACATCATCCCTGAAGCATCAAAAGATAGTGCATCCGAGCCCAGGTAAACCATATCAGGGCGGTGAGATCTGCTGGCTACTGGCTGGGTAGCTGAAGGGTGAGAAATCACGGGTGCAAATACCACTGGCTGAACTGCCGGTATCTCAGTCTCAACTGAATGAACCTGCTCTAAGACGGGTGTGGTCCGGATGACATGTGATGGTGGATGAGTGGTATGTGAAGTATGTGGTTATGCTATGGCTGGTGGTGGTGGACCGCATTGGTACATGTATGGCTCAGGGTCAGGAATACCAAGTCTCCGGGAGATCAGTAACTGATGGGAACGGCTAACCTATAGGGCATGTAAAAGGTAATACTGTGTCAGCGAGGTCACCGGATCTGTGTAGTGAACAGTAGCTTGAACTGGTGGCTCGGCTGTCTTAGCGCCTCTATGCGGGACATCAGTATGTGCAGTCTGTGCTCTGGCTCTATCAGATGTACCTCCCTCAGTATCTGCAGCTGGTGAGGATCCTCTAACACGCTTCCTCGAAAGATGACAACCTGGAATGATCTGCCAAGTGTTCTTCCATATGCATTGCTTCTGTTTATTTTCATCGATCAACCTAATCAGCTTGCAGTACTCTAAGTCAAACGGCAGTGAACTAGAACAAACAGTGTAATCCTCGATGTGAGCATCTGTCAGCAACCCCATACCATATAACAATCTGGTAATAATCGACCCCATATACATGTGCTTCTCAAAATCTTTCTCTACCTAAAGTCTCTCAGCTACAAGGTAAGCAACATTCAGATTCTTCTTTCCTATGATTGCTTCCATGAACTTCAACTCATCTGCACTCACAGCTCCACCTTCCTTCTTTCCAAATATAGAACATACTAGTAGCTTGTGAAGAATATGGTGAACAGGCTTGATAAAGGTGGAAGAAGTCACATTGCTCTTGAAGTTTGTCTCTACTAAATCCCACCAAATGTCTTTATGATTCCTGTTTGATAAGCTGGAGATGGTTTGAATGCTATTCCTAAACCATGCAGAATCCACTTGAGACTCTGTGTACAAACCAAGATATACTCCTAGATCGGCAACTGATAAGTGATGAATTTGCTCCTGATATCTGAACGAGATCTTCTTTTTATCTGCGATACTCATTTTTGGGTTCAGCTGGAACGTCATCATAAACTCGGTCACTACCTCACGGTATACATCTTCGTCTATGTCGAAAAGACAAAGGAAAGCATCAGTCTTTTGGCCTTCGGTCTCATATATCAACAAACTCTTCAATTCTTCCCTCACCCCTAGTTTAATCATGTCTTGCCATACAACGAAACGGTTGCTTTCCATTGGTCGCTATGACCACTGGCGAATAAGTGACCTATTTTATGAAGAAGTGGCCAAGTAGCTAAGCGATGGTGGGCATCCTTCCATCTTAAACTTGATGTTATGATGTTGTGTATGCAAGAAAGATGATCAAATGACAAATTTCAAGCTTGGAATCATGCAAAATGGTCAAGAAATGGAGAAATGGGGGTAGTGGGATGGTGGCCGACGGTGAGAGAGGGCGAAGGAGGAAGAAGAAGAAGTTTTTTTTTTTTTTTTGTGTTTTTGTGTGGCTAGTGGGTCCCTTATGTACAAGTCTCAAACGCGTTTGGTTTAAATTCGCGAAAGATACGAAGCATACGATTAATTTTGAAATTTTTTTAAATTTTTAATAAAGTAATTAAAAAGTATGTTCGTATTTTTTTGAATCTATACGCGAAATTTAAAATTGTACGCGAATCGCACGCGAAATCGTACGTTTAAAACATGTTTTATTTAAAACAAAATAATCTTTTTGTGTTCTTTAAAATTTGAGACAAGTCCAAAATTAATTTTCCCAAAATTTAAAAATAAACGTTGTTAATTTTTCTGAAAATGTCTGAAATTCGTTTGCTGTGTTGCGCGAATTTAAATTTTAAAAGAACGTTTTCTTACGATTTATAATGAAAGCATTTAAAATTAAAATTAACTACTAAATACTTAATCTAAAACTACTTAAATTCGGGTTGCCTCCCAAAAAGCGCTTGGTTAAAGTCGGTAGCTCGACTTTTCGACAAATTATTTGAAGTTGTTTAAGAGCAATTGTTTGAATGAATTTGGTGCTCTTGGTTGAGGGAAAGTGTAGTAAGGAATAAAATCACAAGTGACAATTTTAATGACGGCGTCAACTAGGTCTGCAGGATGTAACGAGAATCGTTCGTATTCGCTAAGAAACATACGTTCCTTTTTGCCTAAATCTCGAAGACAGTCAATAAACTTGTTAAATTCCTTTCTAACTTTCTTAGGTTTTGAAATTCTGTCTCGTGATCCGTTATCTATATGGTATATGTCGTGAAGAAGCATTCCTAGGGTTTTTTGAAATTCCCGCTCCTTTTTTGAATCAGGGTCTCCGGTGGTAGTGTGAACTAACTCCGTGATGTCCTTAATTAAAGATTTTTGTGAAACGGTTAAAGGGAATTTAGACTGAACGAATAACAAAGTGAGTGAAATGTGAATATCCTTTCTTTCAGCAAAGAAAGCAGCTTCTATATTATCATCAGTAGCTCCAGGGAATATCTCTAACAACTTATTAATCATGTAAGTGGCGGGGTCAATGAAGAATGGAATTTTATCAGAAATGACGAGAGGTATAGCGGGATCTTTGCTGATCCAGAATTCAAGCTCATAAATCATGGCCGCAACGTAACGATTAATCAAGGTTTGAGAAACTGGTTGATAATCGGTGCAGGCAAATAGGTCCATTAGTAGGTCTATTTCTGATTTAAGCTTTAGTTCTTGCTCTCGATAGTGTGTGAAGATACCTTTAACCATTTGATTCGGAAGATGATGGAGAATACCTACTTGCTTCTTTATCCTACGAGTGACTTCACTTTGTTCAACTGAGAAAGGAAAGTCAGACGTTTTGAGGTGTCTGGCAAATGCCCGACAAACATCCAATCTTCTATCAGGATCAAAAGAGTTACATACGTAGCGGATATTTTCTTCAGGTTTGATTGGTAAACTCCTATCAACAACACGATAGATGGTGTACTCAGGTTCTGGTACGAGATTTAGAAAGATTGGTGATTTTGGAGGGTATTCGTAAACTTCTTCATCCCATAGTGGAAGACGTTCTTCAACAGATGGAAAACGAAAGGTTTGAAGGTTTTCAGAGATACTCTCAACAAAATCAGATGAAGTAGGGAATTGTGAGAAATTTTCTAAGGAATATGAGATCTCAGGTGCAAGTATAACCTGATAGCTTAGAATGCTGGACGCAGAAGTTGAAATCTTCTGATGAGATTCATTGGTTCCTAAGTCAAGATCTAAGAATTGCCCTAAAGTTCTAGATTCGTCATCTGGAATTGCGAAGATATCTTCGGAAGAGGATAAAGATAAAGAGTGGACATCAGATTCCAACTCTTGTTCTAAACAGGCGAAGAACTCAGCATCATCCATGGTCATCATATCTTCAGTCGTCTTGTGGGCGAGTGAAGAAACGGGACTAGACGGTGACAAATCGTAGAAAGATATTTTTGTATTTTCCATTTTTAGATTGACTAAATTAAAGTAAACTATATTAAATTATCCTGAGATAAGAAAGTAACGTTCAAATAAGTTTGAGAAAACCTGATCGAAAAGGATCTCCTAAAAGCTAGATTATCTAAGGCGGCTTCAAAATCGTAACGCTCTACAATCCCCAGCAGCGGCGCCAAAAACTTGTGGTGCGTCCAGCGGTCGGTCGGGTTTTGGCCCGGTCGTTGTTCCGGCAACTAGACACACGCACAGTGAGTTTTTAATTTATAAGAGCTGCGGCTCAAACTATAAGTACTACCTACCTTGGGAGCAAGCAGTAAGTATAACTCGAGGTTGTTCTATTATCGGAGTGAATTGAAACGAAGTGGATGCCAAAGATGAAGTTCACTGATATGATGGGAAAGGTAGATAGATTTTTGGTAGTGTTTTGTTTTCTGAATTATCTAAAGTGCAATAAAGTAAATAACGGAAATTAAAGTAGAGAGTAAGCAGACAGGTAGAGATGTGATTGCTGAAACTTTGATAATTAGGGTTTCAGGATGATGTTCATTATAGATTAAATTGGGACTCACCAGATAAATGACAAATATACTTTCGGTGTAAACACTAGGACCCTACGTTTCAGGTTTAAGCCCTAAAAGCATATGTCACAGGAGTCCTAGGCTATCGTGATTCTGATCAGATCAGACTGTTTTCAAACCCCTCACACTTGTCTTGATAAAGACATAGTGACCCTCTAAATGGATATATGTATCCGGGGTGCTCGCATAAGGCAACAGACCGCAATTTATCAACTAACTTTTCTTAACACCTAATCGTCTATTTTCTTTTGCCATGGTGAATACTAATTGCATCCTATTTACGTTAAACTATCGGTTAAGTAGAGTTAGGCATTTTTGAGCATCATTGCTCTTTTGACAGAACTCTGTATTTATCTATTTTATACACATATTCTACCGTCATAAACATAGACCGTCCTTTACATTCAGGAGTTCATCCCTAGGAATAATCATGGTGTACAGGGCAGTTAGGCATTTCCACAGCTTTCCAAACCCTAGATGTACTAACGGTGTACTAGGCAATTAAGAATTTCCACAGTTTTCCAGATCTTAGGTGTACCAACGGTATACTGTGCAATAAGCATTTCCACAGCTTTGATTCCTAGACCCGAGTTATAGAAGGATCACTTCTAGGTAATCCACGATGAAACAATCCTATGGCATTTCCTTAGCTTCTACGTATTTGTACTCCACACGAGGTGTTTCCAACGCTATACGAAGTACCGTGCCGTATTAAGGAAAGTTCATAGCTTCACACTGTAACTGGAGATAACCGTGTCTATATAGTATTAGGGTTGATCAGATCCTATCCTAGAGCAACAGTCACGTGAAAGTCTGGAAAGGGTGACGAGAAACTAGATCTATATTCAGGATAAGCTTAACTAGATACACAGCATAACAATTTTCAATTATATAAATGAAATATTAATTTAACATCATCCCTTTCCTAATATCTACATTTCAAAAATCACAATATTAAACTACTCTATAAGCATGGCAATAATCACAATACAAACTGAAATAACATATAGTGCAAGCATTATAACAGTAAGTAAAGAAATAGATATCACCGGGAATACATCAGTATAATACTGAGGATTACAAATAGTCTAACTTGGAAAACTCGTTACAACAATATTACCATGCTAAACGTTCCTCTAGACTCGAACCGGCTACTTATAGATGAAGTCTCAAATCATACGTACAAACGAAACAGCACAGCGTACAAGCAAAGGAAACACGAATTGGAACCAGGGGGCTATATAGGGCCTTCAAGGGGCCATACACGGTCTCTGAGGGGCCGTATACGGTTCCCTAAGCCGTATACGGTGTCCGTCGATTTTCGTTCGTTGCTTAAAATGCCCGTATCTCCTTCATTATACGTCCGTTTGACCTGATTTTTTTGCCTACGGTCTCGTAATTCTGTTACGCTTCTAATGGTACCGATTTCATAGAAATTGAATATGTGGAGCTTAGGCATAGCCGGAAAGTCTTTTGGTGGTCTGTAAACGGCGTATCTTCTCTGTTCTCTATCTTTTTTGCGTGATTCTTGATTCTCCGGACTCGTTTTTATCTGTAACACCCCCAAATTCACTGTTTGACGGAAGCAAGATTTGGGGTGCTACTAATCAATAATCACAGAACATAAGATAATATAGCAAACGACCTCTAAATGAGACGTTGTAAAACGATTTCATATGAAATAAATGTTTGAAAACTTAATGTTTTCGTATACAAAATGTAATTCCCTAGAGTCCACGCGTGTAGCGGGAGATTCTATTACATAATCAAAATGTACAAAAGATAATGCTGAGAATCTCCGTTAATGCAATTTAGTTGAAATCATGCGACTCTAGCTATGTCCTGGAGTAATCCTACTCCGTCTGGGTACCTGAGAATATATGCTAAAAGGTCAACACGAATGTTGGTGAATCTAACAGGTTTGTAAGCAATATCAGTTTTTGAACACAAGATTTCATCAGTAGTGCTCGTAGGCGTAAATCAAGTAATTGCAATTCTGCAATTGTAAAATAAGTAAGTTATACCGTTGCCATGAGGCTCATAATCGAAGCTTAACCCATAATTAATAAATTGCTCCCGTGACATGCTCGTAATTGAGCAAGCATAAGTAACGAATAATAGTCGCCCGTTTATACAGAACGGTTCGTGGTAGCGCTACTACCCCGGGCGGGGAGGGTCATTTCCCTAATGGATCCATTAACTAGTGTTCGCGCTTAAGTCCATAACTAACGATATATGATGGAGAGACTTCCGTAAAAAGTAAGTAACTCATGCAATCCCGTATAGTAAAATGAGTAGTTTAGTACTTGTGTTCAGGAAAAGTAAGCAATGTATCTCACCCCGTAAGCAAAACAGTAAAAGTGGGGCTGTAAGACTCACCTGAGTCTAGCAGAGTAAAGCAGTAGTCAAGTAGTGTGGTTCTCCGAACCAGTAACCTCTAGCGTCCTAAACGCGTAAGGTTAAGTAAGTAAATAGATATCTTAAAGATTATCCATGCTAGTTGTCCACTCAACTAGTTGATGTCCAATGTTTGTTTAGTGATCCGTTTGTAGTTTGAAAACAAGTTTGGCACGTTGGTAACAGATTGTACTAATAATAACTTTCAATTAAATCATTATTAAAAGCGTTTCGTTGTCTATTTCACAAAATTATCATTTTTGTATGTAAGTCTTCGTTGTTAAAAGTATAGTTGTTATTACGCGAATGTTAAATCGTTGGATAATAACTCATTTTGCAGACCAGGTCAGTTTGGTTCGCTCGTTCGGTTCGCTCGATCCGCTCGGTTTGCTGTTTGATTCGGTTCGCAAGCTCAGCTCGATTCGTTGCTCAGTTCGGTTCGCAGCTCGGCTCAGCTCGCTGCTCGGTTCGGTTCGTAGCTCAGCTCGACTCGCATCTCAGTTCGTTTCGGTTCGGCTCGTATCTCAGTTCGGTTCGGTTCTGTAACAACCCCAAAATTAGGATCAATTTAAAATTTTCCTAATTTCGTGATTATTACTTGCATATAATATGAAATAGGATTATATACGTTATTTACTTTATATATATATATGGATGGAATATATATATATACGCGTATACGATTCGTACATATCGTATGAAACAACAAGTGTGCAAACTTGCGGACATTGGTAAAACACTTATTGAATAATGTGAAATTATTTAATTACTTTGACTACTACTTTATATTATGCTCATAATATAACGAAAGCGTACGTTTTAACAAAAACGTTACCGAACTCTCCGAAAACTCGACCAACCGACAAAACAAAACTAAGTTATGTTTTATAACTTGAAAACTAGTATTTTGATGAAATACTTCGACTTAATAATCGGATATTATTTCGTATTTTAAAACGTATATTAAATCGCGTATAAAATGATTTTTTTACGTTTAAACGACCGGGGAAACGAACACCGCACGGAGCACGTACGCGGGGGAACGAAAAATTGGTGAGACCACACCTTGTGGCCCCACCCAAAAACCGGCCCAAGGACATGGGGCATCACCCCCATGCCCTCTCATTCAACCTCACACACAAACACAACTCACACTCAATCTTTCTCTCTCTCTCTCTAAAACCGACACTAAACCACCCTAAAAACACCATTAAAACACCTCGAAGCTCTATAACCGTTTGGAGAAAGGCGATCACGAGAACCAGGGCTACAAACCTATCTTTTCGGTTTCTCGATTCGACTACTTTGTAAGTTTTCCGGCGACCTCGAAACTTTTCCGATTACATTTATTTTACTTCCATGTTGTTCCCCTAGCTAAATGATGTCCAAATATGTAACTTAAACTCGTTTTTGAACTCGTTAACGAAAAGGTCAGTTTTGGTCATTTTAAAGAAAACGACACCACAAACATTAAAAACAACTACCCATAGTTATTATGGACTTATTACAACATATTAAAGCTAGTATAAAAGTTCTAGACCCAACGGAAACCGGAAAATACGTTTTCGGAAACTAAATTTCCGAACAGACCTCTTGTGTTGCATCGGACCAAAATTTCATGCGACACAACACTATGTCGCATGTTATGTCGCACGTTATGTCGCAATGTATGCGACACAACGCTTATGTCGCACTATATGTCGTATTATCTACGACACAAAGTTTACCTATCGCTTGATTGCGACACAACGACTATGTCGTATCATTGTGTCGTACCCTTGTCTGCGACACAACCATTGTGTCGCATAAACACTAAATCAGAAACAAATCCATACGACACAGACCTTATGTCGCATACGGTCTGCGACACAAGCCTTGTGTCGCAGAAAGCCCAGATCAGAAAACAAAATATACTCTAAGTGTTAGAATCACTTTTCAACTACTAAATCAAATACGATGCTACTTATACCTGAAAATACTATACTTTGAAAGTATACAACAACACTTGAATACGTACAAGACTATGCTAAACTAACGTGAGATTTCACTCACACACGCACACGAGTTTACACTCGAAATACTTAGGAGATTACACTCCAACGAACTTACACTTGTACATTACACGGGATTACATCCGATACGAACTTACAAGTTCACTCACTAGTTACGTGCTGGATTACACGTTAACTGATACGAACATACACTCGAATACTTACGAGGTTTCACTCGTACCCTTTGGGGTTTAAGCCCATAGGAACTTACGCAAACGATACACGATGTGATACAAACAAACAGTTATACACGTACGCTTTACAAAAGTACAACTACTATGAATACATAATAATAATGGATGGAATTATTATTATACACCGATGACAAACGGACCGTATAACTTTTCTACAAACTACAAACGATTACAAACGTACAAATAAACAAATGGACATTAACTAGTTTGGGAACAACTAGCATGGATACTTTATAAGTATTCCATTTACTTACTAAACCTTATGCGTACTAGGACGCTAAGGGTTGCTAGTTTGGGATACTACTTGCTTACTTACTGCATTGTCTGCCAGACTCAGGTGAGTCTTACAGCCCCTACTTTACTGTTTTTACTCAGGGGTGAGATGCATTACTGTTTTACTTGAACACACAAAACTTACTTGCTGCCATGATTTACTTACTGTATGAGATTACGAATACGCCAACTGCATGAGTTTACGACTAATCCAATGAAATCCTCCTGAACCATAGTTGTTAGTTATGTGATAAGCGCGAGTTTTAGTATATGGATCCATATGGGACTGACAATCCCCGCCCGGGGTAGCAAGCACTACCACGAACCGTTCCTGTAGAAACGGGCGTTTCTTACTCGTTCCGTATGAATGTTTTGGATTACATTCATGAGGGGGTACCTATATTTACTGTACGTTAAGCTTCAACTATGGTGGCTCATGGCAATTGTATCAAACGGTTAGCATAACCTGCAACCACCACTTATTAAAACTTAAGTTAACGATGAGCATAACCTGTGATCGTTACTTACTGGCTGGCTATGATTTACAAATACTACTTGTGTGTTCAAACTGTTTACTTACTTACAAACCTGTGAGATTCACCAACCTTTTTGGTTGACCGTTTTAGTAATGCTTCTCAGGTACACAGCATCAGTAGGGATGCCCAGCAGGATAAGCTTACTTAGCTCGAGTCACATGCATTTACAAGCTTGGAGATTTTATTACATTACTTTTGTACTTACTGTTGTGTATTAGAATCTCTAGGAATTTACTTGAACTCGAGCTTGTATTTTGAAACTACTTATGTATTAATGTAATAACTTTTCGAACGTCTCATTTAGAGTCGTTCACTATATCCTTTGTGCTTGTGATTATTGATTAGTAACACCCAAAACGTCGCTTCCGCAAACTGTTAAATTTGGGGGTGTTACAGGTTCGGCTCGCATCTCAGTTCGGTTCGTTGCTCGACTCGGCTCGTTCGACGAGCTGCTCGTAACTCAGGTTTTAAAAACGCATTTTTAAGCCGGTTTTTGGACAAATCTTCGTTGAGTATGTGTTCTAGCATGTAGATCAAAGCTTTTCAAGTAATTAAAAAGAGTTCTAGAGCTTCATACCAAGAAATCAAAAATGGGGAAGATGGAGATGATGATGGTGATGACGATCCTTGTGCTTGTGTCTTGATGATGATGACGAAAGATTCTTGGTGGTGGCGTTGCTGCTACTGCTGCTGCCGTTTTAGTGTGAGAAAGAGGGAGAGAAAGGTGTGGTAGAGAGAGGAAGTGACGGTGGTAAATGAAATGAAATGAAGAAGAAAGGAAGAATAAAAGGGGGTTTGGGTGGGTCGGTTTGGGTTCGCGGGTGGGCCGACCCATTCGGGTCTCGGTCTCATGAACTCTTCTCTCGAATTTGCGTTACGTTCCGGAGTCAATTAAATGTTATTTCACTTTATTTGACTAATATAATATGTTTCATCAACGTTTTTAAAACACGATATTTTAAATGGAAGTTTTATTCAAAGTGACGTATTTTAAATTACAAAATTATAACTTGGTTTCATTTTGTCTGCCGGGCGCGTTTCACATGTTTTCGTCGTGTGTGGTAATGTTTTAAACAAAATGTGCATTTTTGTTATGTTATAAACATAATATGAAGTAATGCTCAATGTTATTAAATAATTCCATATGATTTAATAAAGTTTCACCAACGTCCGTAATGTGTCGTTAGATTTCTATCTGACACCGTTTGTATGATTTGTTCAAGTAGTGTATGTGTATATATATATATATACAGTCATCATATATATATAATTAAGTAAGTACTGTACTTAGTCCTATTTCGTACTAAATACACGTAATAAGCACATAATTAGGCACAGTAATGATAGCCTAAAATGCCAGGTGTTACATTCTCCCCCTGTTAGGAGAATTTCGTCACGAAATTTGTTCTAAGTAGTAGTACGTATGCTCAAGTAATCATCAGTAAGTCATCTAAGAATGGCGGCGAGATGTTTCAGTGATAAAATGTCTGTCTCATGGGGTCTTTCTCCCCTTGTTGGGATGGTGTCCTACCGACAAAAAGTTTCGATGTGTGTCGACCATGTTCAGTGGACGGGGTCAGTCGGTAATTAGAGTGTAGCTACAATGTGTACTAGTAGCCTACAGTAATTCGTAAAGTCTACTGTGTTTATAACGTTTGTAATAGTTACAGGGTCATAGAGTAAACTAACTCTATCAGTATTGTGTAGGATTTCAGGAGATGGCGTGGCGACGTACCTATGGTATTGCTACAGTCTGTAGAGGTTCCAGCATGAGTGTTTCCCTTTTTGTTGTTATCCTTCGTAGTCAGAGACGGGCAGTTAGCCTTGAGGTGCCCAGTGATTCCGCATTCGAAGCAAGCCTTCAATGCTTTAGAGTCGGTATTTTTAGGTGCAAACCTACAGTCCTGAACTTGGTGTCCATAGGTCTGGCATCGATGGCAAGGAGTACCACAGGGTCCGGTGTGATGACGATTACATATGGAACAGAGGGGTTTGTATTCCATATAGGTTTTCCCCTTGGCTTCAGCAGTGTGAGTTTGAGTCGTTTTTGTCCTTTTTGTTCGGGGCAGAGTAAAGTCTGTGTTGGAGCTTTCTCCAGGATTCCTTTTGAGGTTTGTCAATTGGGCTTCAGCATCCTTTTCTTTAGGGATACTAGCTTGAGTCATCTGTGATGCAGAGTTAGAAACCAACTGGAGTACATTTCCCAGAGTTGGGCACAGGAACCTTAATTGTTCCCAATAGAACTCTAGAGTTCGCAGGCGCAACCCCTGCTCGAGGGCGTGTTGGCGCAAATTGATGATTTCCTCCTGAACAGTAGCTAGCTGATTGCGTAAAGCATTCAGTGTTTCATGTGTATGCTGGGAGTTGTTAGTGGTTACATTGACAATGATCAGAGGGGTAATAGTAGGAGGAGTAGTGACAGCGGCAGCTGGGGTATGGTTATCAGTAGCAGAGTTTGAAGTGGAATTTGCCCGGGTTATTTGAGTAGCTTCTATAGCTACGAGCTGAGGTGGAATCCCTCCTATTCCTCCTAGGTGTTCCATTTCTTCCAATGGTTCTTTGATCGCTGACTCGGTGTCGCTTTCGAGAGTAAGTAGGTAGGGAAACATTGACTGCTTCTCCTCGAGTTGGTCGTCATTCGCCATGTGGCTGTCAGTGGAGTAGCTTGTCATCTCCTACGAAATGGGTGTTTTGTCAAAACGATGTTTTAATGATGACATTAGCTATTGTATAATGGCAAGTATGAGTTTTGAAGTATAAAATTTGAATTCTGGCGAACACAATAAAAGTACAAACGGTTCTCTCCAAACAGACAATTTACGGCGTAAAGTTCGGGCAGATGACATGTAAGGACGATAGTTCCATGGTTCCCGGTCTCAACCAGTGTGAGGTGTATGGAAAATAGTCTGTTTGTTAAGTTCATAGTGTAATTACATATTACACCTATCGACTTATAAGTAGTTTTTTTATCCTAGGTCATGCCTAAGATCTATAGCAATAAAGGGAACATTGAGCAATTGGTAGGATTTAGCAATCAAGTAGTATAGAAGCAATTAGGTTGATTAAGGGTGAATCGTATCCGCATCCAGTTTCGGGTCCTGATGATTGTTTCTAGCGTTGATGATATAAGCTTGTCCCGTGCATTGTTGTTTTTGTTCTTCGGTTTTGGGCAGTCCTTCCTGAAAAGGCCTAGTACCGTTGCACCCGCAGCAAATCCTTGGTGCACTAGCGTTGGTACCAGTTATGATTATTCCACAATCTTTGGCTAGATATCCAAATCGTTTGTATTTGGTGTAAGGACACGACTCACCATGATGAAGACTACATTTAGAGCAGTAGGGCTTGCTCCCCTTGTATGTTTTCGAGTTATTAGAACTGGCAGCATAGGCCTTAGTAGTCACAAACTTTTTATTGGTGTTGTTTTGAAGGTTGGGGTTTCTATCAGACTTCCTTTTGTTATTGTCACCAGAAGATGGGGCTAGTTGGTAAGGGAGCTCGTGTCACGGTGCTTGGATAGCCAATCCATATCCGACGATGATGTCAACACTTCCGATTCTTGACAGATATGAGATTGACGATGAAGAGTTCGTTTGCGAAGTATCGGGTTTCTAGGGCCGGTCAGTACTGAAGTAAGTGAATTACTACGTAGGGAAACTTCCGTCTTTCGAAAGCAGTTGTCGTGTGTTGTGGGCGGTAAAATGGAGAAAATGACGTAAAAGAGTGGTGCATGAAGGTTCGAACGACGTTGTGTTTGGTATCCCGTTACTAGTTAGTCGTTGTTTGTTATGCTGCGAATATGAAGTGATGGAATTAAAAGCGAATATCATAACAAGGGTTGGGTAGTATGCTTGAACTAAACACTTTTGTCTAGGTATTTCAAATTTTGTAGATGAGTAAATCATGAGAGTTAAATGGGTGTATTGCTCGGCAGTAATGGACGACGTAGCGAATTTTCCAAATCGTAAATTTGATTAACGTAGGCACATCAATAATCGGATCGTGTTCTGAAGTTACTTTTTCGAGGTGGACAAACGTTCGGTATGAGTAGTGAGTAGTCCTGTCGTGGTAAGTCCTTATTGCCGTAATGACCAGAATGATCGATTTGTCATGGGAATAATGGTGGACTTAGTCATCGTGAGTGTCCCTCGCAGCACTAATCCAGTTGAAAATTGAAAAATTAAATCGCGGATCGAGTCAAATGTTAACCGATGGGTTCCATCTAATGGTTGGAAGATGTTTCCAATAAGTAAGAGTTGTGGTTGACCAATAACCTTGGTGGGTTTCAATACGACGACGTGTCTTAATGGGGGGTGCATCAGCTGTAATACCGCTAGCGTTGGGTTCTGTTCATGATGATACATCGGTCCATCTAGTCGTGTATAATACACGCAGTTTTTATACGTCTCTGATAATAGTACGGTGGAACGCGTGAAAGATTCGATTATCACAATCGTGTAAATTTTGAGAAAGCGTGTCAAAACATGTCATGTCGATAGATTTTACATAATAGGTTGTAATCCCTTTTCATATAGATCCAAAAGGTTACAAAAGTTAGAGTTTACAAAATGTACCGGGAATTGTTACATCCGGTCGAATATAAGGAACCTAATACAAAATGTGATGGTATCACTATATAGCCATCAGAATAGAGTTTCTAGTACAATACACCGTGATTACACATCCGCTGTACATGGGTTTAACAAAATTTGATGCTGATTGTCGTTAAGTTATTCTTAGTTAGGCTTCCTGGCCTTCGGACTCGTCTTCCGGCTCCAGGTTCAGGTCGTGTGGGTGATAAAGTGCCTCGAGCATGTCTCTGTATCTTTGAGTCGTATGGCGGTACCTAGTCTCCTCCGCTGACTTCCTGCCCAAACGTTTGATCCACGTTTTGGTCCTACGGGTTAGGTTGGTAGCCACTTTCTTCTAGTAACGGATCTTATCTTTGATGCGAGTAGGGACAGATCGGTTTGTGATTCTCAATCTCTGTTCATAGTCTATGCACTTACGCTTAAGTGCCCAATTTCGGCCGTCTAGTTCCTCGGCCTGATCTCGCACTCTTTCGTATTCCTCAATGTCGATGCCAATCATTTCGACATTCTGATTTTCGTTTCCCTCCAATACGATTTCTCCTTCTGGTATGATATCCCCATCGAGATTAGTATACTGAATTTGTTCCTCGTGGACTTGGTCACTATCTGACGTGTAGTCGTCCATTTAGGAGTTTGCAGCTTTGAGATCTATAGAAATGGCAGAGAGAGGATTTTAGTCCTTAGAAGTACGTCGATTTTGTGTGTCAAGCCTGATGTTCGTGTGATTATTTAAGTTCACCCTAAGGTGATACAGCGGTGTTCAAGTCTATTGTTTGTTTGGTGCATAATGGCGAGAAATTTCGTATGTGTCACAAGAGAAAAGTCGGCTATCTATATAGCGAGTGTGTTAACGTGCGAGGCCTATTCATATATATTCAATATATAATAGCCTAGTAGTATAGTCAGTGAGTGAGGCCTATGTAGGTATATACTCGTATATATAACACCCCCAAATTTATCGTTTAGCGGAAGCAGGATTTGGGTGTTACGAATCAATAATCATAGCACAAAGGTATATAATGAACGACCACTATATGCGTCGTTTTAACTTGTATTGATAAAAACAAGGTTTACATCAAAAATATTGTTTACATTAGCTCAGCTCGAAATTGAGAGATTTAAGTACATAATTAATCTATTCAAAATATAATAATGCAGCTAAATCTCTGATTGTTTGCATGATGACTCGAGCTAATTGATCCTTACTTGAGCAGTCCAACCTACTGCTGGTCACCTGTGATACATGCTAAAATTTGTCAGCGAAACGCTGGTGAGCTCACAGGTTTGTATGTCAACACATATGTTTGTATGAACCGCAAGATTTAATAATTGAATTTAAAATGCAATTAAGCAAAATAAAAGTTATACAGTCATGAGCACATAGTCTGAGCTTAAGAGTTGTCATGCCCACTTAAGGAAACCTAACTTGAAATGCCTCCTACGAGTGCCTAATCCACACTCGTCTTCCCAAATGCTAATACGTCCGTATGACGAGTTAGTGCGTGCTAACCCGGACGAGGATTGTCAATCCTATATGATATCATATACTAACATTCACGCTACTACGTATTACCAGACTATGCTATGGAGGGCTTTAAATTGATTAGCTTGAAACTCATGTAGTATTTGATTTGATTTGTACTTGCGTTCAACTTGTAAAACAAAACGAGCAATAATATCACACCCTTGATTGAAAAGCAGTAAAATAGGGGCCATGAGACTCACCTGAGTCTTGAAGTGGTTATCTAGATAAACCGAAATTGATTAGCTGTGAATTGATGTCCGAAACTTGTAACCTGAGGGCGTTCAATACGCGCGATGGTTATTAATTGAATAGGTATCTCGAAAGACTACCTTTGTAATAGTTTGTCCAAATTATCCCGATTTGGTTGATTGACTTGTCCAAATTACTACGATTTGTTTGATTGATTTGAGTTTTGAAAAACGTGTACGGCCCGTTGGTGATTGTTTGTAATAATAATCTCGATATTATTATTTTGATTTTTGAAGTGTTGTACTTAAAAATGTTTACAAACTTTTAGGTGACGGGGGTCCGGGGGCAGCGCCCCTGGTTAGCGGGGTTCCAGGGGTGGCAACCCCTGGCGGGGTCCAAGGGGCTGGCCCCTGGCTGGGGTCGAGATGCTTTGGTGAAAAACGCATCTGGACTTGAATTTGGGTGAAATCAAGTGATAAAATTTAGGTCTCGACACTTAGTAAAAAGTTGTAAATATTCTGTTTTTGGCGACACTAAGCTAGTGTCGCTACGGGCTTAGGCGACACTTAGTAAGTGTCGCTATAATTCTGATTTTCAATAGTTGGGCGACACTTGAGTAGTGTCGCTATGGCGACACTTATGAATTTTGGCGTCACTAAGGGAGTGTCGCTAAGTTAAATCTGGTTAAGTAATTCAGCGACACTTAACTAGTGTCGCTATAAGGGCGACACTTAGGCATAGCGACACTTAGGTAGTGTCGCTAGTACTGTTTTTGGCACACTAGCGACACTTCCAACTGTTCGCCGGATTTTGAGCCGAAAACGAGTTTTCCGGCCACTTTTCGATCCAATACTTTTACCCAACCCATATTTGGACATTTTGAGAATGGTGAAACAATAAACAAATGAAAATATACCAAATCGAAAGGTTTCGAGATTTTGTCGGAAACTTACGCGGTGGCGAATCAAAATTCCGAAAAGATGAAGTTGTAGATCGTGAAGAGGTGGTCTTTTTTCTTCAAAGGAGTGATACGATTGGAGGCCGTTTTGTGGTGTGATTTAAGGATTTAAGGTGATGGTTTGGATGTGGTGGTTTTGAGAGAAAAAGAGAGAAGAAAAGATAGAGAGAGAGAGTGTTTTGGGAAATGGGGTGGGGATTTGATCCCCTCACCCTATTTGGGCCGGTTTATGGTGGGGTCCACCATGTGTGGGCTCCGCCAATTTTTGCTCTCTGTAGTCGCGCTCCGTGCGGTGTTCGTTTTCCCGATTGTTTATTTGTTTAAATAAATTTTAGTTACTTTTAAATATACTTTTTATAATGCGAATAAATTCCCGATAAATTGGGTTGAAGTATTTTATAAAAATACTTTATGTTGTAGTCATAAATTATAACTTAAACTCGTTTTGTTTTGTCGCGCGTGTTTATATTTTAAACAAGTAAATTGTTATTTATACGATACGGTTTAAACTGAAATATTATAAAAATAATATTCTTGAGATATAATAGTTTCATTAAATAATGTTATGTTACTTAATTAAATTTTTTACCAACGTCCGTATTTAAGTGAATCGAGTTACATTCGATTTGAATTTTGTACGATTTAATCAAATCGCATAATTGTATATATATTCAACGATATATATATTGATACATTAATTAGCCTAACACATAACTATTTACATGTATTAAAACTTGATTAGGCACTAATTTCTAGTCCTAATTTGATGGTTGTCACAGTATATCACATAATAGCCTAGTGTATGTCTAGCAAAAAAAACAAGTAAAAGTCTCGGTCCTCTCGTGGTCAGAGTCAGCTAGTGCATTCATGTTCAACATAACTCATTTCAGATCTCACTTCATCTTCATTTAATTGTACATAGTTGATCAGGCTATGTTAAATTAAACTCTTATGATGTAATCACTGAACCAGTTATACCTAATAGGGAATACTGCATAACGGTCATAGTCTAGGTCCACTAAATGCAACCTAATTCACTATAACCTTAGGCTCTGATACCAATATGTAACACCCCCAAATTCACTGTTTGGCGGAAGCAAGGTTTGGGGTGCTACTAATCAATAATCACATAACATAAGATAATATAGCAAACGACCTCTAAATGAGACGTTGTAAAACGATTTCATATGAAATAAATGTTTGAAAACTCAATGTTTTCGTATACAAAATGTAATTCCCTAGAGTCCACGCGTATAGCGGGAGATTCTATTACATAATCAAAATGTACAAAAGATAATGCTGAGAGTCTCCATTAATGCAATATAGTATAAATCATGCGACTCTAACTATGTCCTGGAGTAATCCTACTCCGTCTGGGTACCTGAGAATACATGCTAAAAGGTCAACACGAATGTTGGTGAATCTCACAGGTTTGTAAGCAATATCAGTTTTTGAACACAAGATTTCATCAGTAGTGCCCGTAGGCGTAAATCAAGTAATTGCAATTCTGCAATTGTAAAAAAAGTAAGTTATACCGTTGCCATGAGACTCATAATCGAAGCTTAACCCGTAATTAATAAATTGCTCCCGTGACATGCTCGTAATTGAGCAAGCGTAAGTAACGAATAATAGTCGCCCGTTTATACAGAACGGTTCGTGGTAGCGCTACTACCCCGGGCGGGGAGGGTCATTTCCCTAATGGATCCATTAACTAGTGTTCGCGCTTAAGTCCATAACTAACGATATATGATGGAGAGACTTCCGTAAAAAGTAAGTAACTCATTCAATCCCGTATAGTAAAATGAGTAGTTTAGTACTTGTGTTCAAGAAAAGTAAGCAATGTATCTCACCCCGTAAGCAAAACAGTGAAAGTGGGGCTGTAAGACTCACCTGAGTCTAGCAGAGTAAAGCAGTAGTCAAGTAGTGCGGTTCTCCGAACCAGTAACCTCTAGCGTCCTAAACGCGTAAGGTTAAGTAAGTAAATAGATATCTTAAAGATTATCCATGCTAGTTGTCCACTCAACTAGTTGATGTCCAATGTTTGTTTAGTGATCCGTTTGTAGTTTGAAAACAAGTTTGGCACATTGGTAACAGATTGTACTAATAATAACTTTCAATTAAATCATTATTAAAAGCGTTTCGTTGTCTATTTCACAAAATTATCATTTTTGTATGTAAGTCTTCGTTGTTAAAAGTATAGTTGTTGTTACGCGAATGTTAAATCGTTGGATAATAACTCATTTTGCAGACCAGGTCAGTTTGGTTCGCTCGTTCGGTTCGCTCGATCCGCTCGGTTTTCTGTTTGATTCGGTTCGCAAGCTCAGCTCGATTCGTTGCTCAGTTCGGTTCGCAGCTCGGCTCAGCTCGCTGCTCGGTTCGGTTCGTAGCTCGGCTCGACTCGCATCTCAGTTCGTTTCGGTTCGGCTCGTATCTCAGTTCGGTTCGGTTCGGCTCGCATCTCAGTTCGGTTCGTTGCTCGACTCGGCTCGTTCGACGAGCTGCTCGTAACTCAGGTTTTAAAAACGCATTTTTAAGCCGGTTTTTGTACAAATCTTCGTTGAGTATGTGTTCTAGCATGTAGATCAAAGCTTTTCAAGTAATTAAAAAGAGTTCTAGAGCTTCATACCAAGAAATCAAAAATGGGGAAGATGGAGATGATGATGGTGATGACGATCCTTGTGCTTGTGTCTTGATGATGATGACGAACGATTCTTGGTGGTGGCGTTGCTGCTACTGCTGCTGCCGTTTTAGTGTGAGAAAGAGGGAGAGAAAGGTGTGGTAGAGAGAGGAAGTGACGGTGGTAAATGAAATGAAATGAAGAAGAAAGGAAGAATAAAAGGGGGTTTGGGTGGGTCGGTTTGGGTTCGCGGGTGGGCCGACCCATTCGGGTCTCGGTCTCATGAACTCTTCCCTCGAATTTGCGTTACGTTCCGGAGTCAATTAAATGTTATTTCACTTTATTTGACTAATATAATATGTTTCATCAACGTTTTTAAAACACGGTATTTTAAATGGAAGTTTTATTCAAAGTGACGTATTTTAAATTACAAAATTATAACTTGGTTTCATTTTGTCTGTCGGGCGCGTTTCACATGTTTTCGTCGTGTGTGGTAATGTTTTAAACAAAATGTGCATTTTTGTTATGTTATAAACATAATATGAAGTAATGCTCAATGTTATTAAATAATTCCATATGATTTAATGAAGTTTCACCAACGTCCGTAATGTGTCGTTAGATTTCTATCTGACACCGTTTGTATGATTTGTTCAAGTAGTGTACGTGTATATATATATATATACAATCATCATATATATATAATTAAGTAAGTACTGTACTTAGTCCTATTTCGTACTAAATACACGTAATAAGCACATAATTAGGCACAGTAATGATAGCCTAAAATGCAGGGTGTTACAGTTTTTACCTATGTTAACATATAAGGTGGTTAGAATGTTCATCTCATATGGTAAATGAGGATGGAAGAATTGGTTCGTGCATATTCGTCTTGATTTGCTTGTTATTTGGACGTATTTTGTGATTTTTGCAGCAACGTCTATATTTGGACTAGTTTAGTGAAATTTAGTAAATAAACATTGTTTTGGAATGTTTACACCAAAGATGAGCCCAAAATGTATGAAATTTTGCACTTAAAAACATGACTTTTTACGTCACATCAATACTACTTTACTTACCGGCTACATAAATAAACAAGACAAAAGGTGGAAATAAAAAAAAATTCATTAATTATTATTCTGAGCACAACTGTTATAAAGGCGCAACTAATAGTTAAATTGGTCATCTGAAATGATAGATTCTTAATTTTTTTTCTCAACATAGTCTAGATCAGTGTGTTTCAAACGACACATTAATCGAGATGTTGGTGTTTGGCAATAGTTGAGGATAAGAGGTAAAACTTTATTTTTCTACTTCATTAACGATCTTCCTTAAAGATTATATACAACAACATCGCAAATATTTGCGTTAACTTTTTTGGGCGTGGACCGTGCGTCGCACGACCCTAAATACTTACTAGTTTAATATAAATTAATAGATAGAGTAAATACTAAAATAACTAAATAACTTATCTATATTAATATATATAAGAAAAACCTTAAAAGAATCACACCCCTTAATTTTCAGAAAATCCTTCATTAATCAACCCTTGAATCAATCCATGACATCATTTACTTAATTAATTGTATAATAAATTACTAATATGCCCTTGATTTCAAATTAGCAACTATTCAAACATTAACTTTTCTATTCTTCCTGAGGAAGCTTTGTAATTTTATAAATTCAAATGAATACAAACATTAAAAAAGGTAACAAACACATCGATCTTCAATTTCAGTTGAGCACTTTTATAAATAACCAAATTCAGGCCTAATATTTAATTTCCATTAACTATGCAAAAGGATTTAATCTTCCTTTCATCTTCATCATCTCAATTCACTGCATAATTAGGTGAATGAATATTTTGCCTTCACCGATTATGATTTAAGTTTTGCCCATTCATTTCGATTTTGTGTGAAATTAAGGTTTATAAAGTCTCATCATTCATACATATTACGATTAATTAATTTTGATTTTAAGTCTCGATTAATTATGGTTTCACAAATCTTTATCAGGTTTGATGACTCGGTTTTGGTGAAATGATTTTGACTTATAATTGTTGAAATACAGGTTTTTGAGATGAAACCAAACCGACTCCGATCAATTATTCATCATCATCATTGTCTATAGAGCTTCTTCATCGTGTTTATCCCCATGTAAGAAACTAAATATTAAATATAGTTATGGTTATGATTTCTGTTTGTATTAAAGAATGTTGCTTGATTGTCATAGTCATTTTTATTGAACATAAGCATGACGCACGCTACGTGTTTGATGAATTGTCAAGGTGAATTCTAGCTTAAAATGTTGAAAAAGGTTGTTTGTATTTTCTTTAGTGCTAGGTTGCTTTTAATTTTTTTAACCTCTTAATTAAAAACACAACAACAAACTCATGAAAAATCTATTCATTGTTAGTTGTAATTTAGGTGAACTGCGAGAAATATGATCATCGAAGTGCTAGGCTATAGGTGGACAAATGAGAAGGTTGGTTAGTTCAGTCAAAATGACTAGATCATTTCTGTGCTTTTACACATAACGAGTTCCAACTGTCATTCAAAGAAGTATTAGAGAAGACTAAAAAAGATGAAAGGGGATAAGGATCTAAAAGTTAGGTACTTTGTTCCACAAAAGCTTATTCAAATTTTTTTTATTTGCTTTAGTAGTTGCTAACAGTCTAAGACATACTTTATATGTCAAAGCTGGGCAGACACTGCTACCAAACTCCTTGAGATGATGAACTGGTGAATGCAATACGAACCAAGAAGACTGATTAGCTTTATAAGCATGTGGATGGCGCATGGACAGAACCTGAAGCTACAACAAACAAGGAAGGTTTTATCTTGATTATTCTCAATTAACTTTATATTCATTATATTTCTCATTTGAAAATAACATGTACCATAATGATTTTTTAAAACTGATGGTTTACAAACAAGGAAGGTTTTATCTTGATTATTGTCTATTAATATTATTATCATTATATTTCTCACTTGAAAATTACATGTACTATAATGGTTTTTTAAAACTGGAGGTTTCAAGAAAATCAATAAATACATACGTGTGAAATCACAGTTTCTGATATTGAAGAGATCACATTGTTGGTTGATAATTTCATTAGTTATAATGATAATCATCATCATCATCATCATCATCATCAATTTCGAGTTGATTTATTATCAAAGGTGTGAGCTGCTTAGACCATCATTATTATTATTTTAACATGTCCATTTGATATCATTTTCATGAACTTCACCCAGTAGCATGTTTTGACACAATTTGTTTTTTTATGTTAGTCTAGATTAGAACTCTCCCATGGTGTCTCCAGGTTAAGTAGGCCTTGCTCGAAAAATGTATAGAACTAGAGCAAACAGCTAAAGATCAAGCAACAAATATTGCCATTCTTGACCATCTTCGAAAGGTGTTTAGTTTTCTACAAAAATTCATTATAGGAGGCAATTTTACCCATTTTAATAATCAATGGGGTCCATTCGATCTATGCTTTATATTAAATGGGTAAATATAAAGCTAATAGATTGAACAAGTTGGGGTCGTCCTAAGTATGTTTATTGCAGAACACCCATGAAGTATATAAAATAATGTAGATTACGTTTGTGGTCAACTTATACTGACATTGTAGAATTAAAATTGCTCAATTTGACCGATTAGATTAAGTCATAGCGTTTTCGTGTTTGTATTTGACACACTAAATATTAGCTAAGGAGTAAGAAGTGATGGGCTTGAAATGCCTGACCTCTAGCATAGATCTACCCGTTTCAGCTTGAATTCATTTCTACCTCTTACTCAACCTGCTTGATCTGTAATTCCTTTAATTTCTTGACCCCTATTCAGTACCCTAATTGATGTGAGACTCCATACGTGATTGACCCTCAAAATCTACATGACTTCAATAAACTTCTTTTTGTGGCATCCGTTATCAAATCAAGATATCCACCACATTATGTAATTGGTAAAGGTTTTGGAACAAAATGAAGAAAGGATAGGTCCAAGAACTCTGTTGGGAACAACACATACGTACGTAGTTGAATTTCCTAACAACAATAACTCTTTTAGCAATACCTTCCTTTATGAGCTATTTTCTTAATTAATGTAAACACTCGATACAACGAGTCTTGTGTTTCTTTGTTTTTTTGTTGACAGTCATGTGATAGGTGGTGCCGCACGAGATAAGGCAACTACAAAAAGGGTATGAATACATTATACATCTATTCTCTTGTAAAATACTTGCCTCTTTTGATGATCAGCTGCTATGTACTAACCATATGAAAGACTCAAACTAAGCTTTTGTCTAGATATGATATTAGTAAATATCACTGCAGTTCTGATATAGATGGTTTAGCATAATCTGTGTCTAGCACCATCAGAATTAAAGGTGAAAATTTGACCCTTTTACTTATGAATGGAAATTTGAGTTTTTTTAGTTTAATTGTTTTGCCCAATGGGTAAAATAAAGTAAGCAAAACTGAATACAGGTCGAACGGGTCAACAGTTTTAGTTTAGGTTGTGCTAGCAATGTGATGTTGATTATGATCATGAAACTCATTCTGATCATGATTCATATCACTTCTACCAGCTTTTGTTAGTGAAGCACAAGGGTTTGTTCTTATTTCAATAATGCATTGTTATTTCAAATGTATTTGCATGGAGGTTTAAGCATTTTTTCCTTCTTAATCCTAAGGTTTTCTACAAGACCTAGCAGGATTTGTTCTTAATTTAATTGTTCCGAGTATATATATTTTTATTTTGTTTCAGTGAGTGTGCAGACAATTTTAGTTCATTCAACCACTCATGTTTGCTACACTGATAATTCATTTATAGAAAATCAGCTTCCCTTGAAATGACATAATGAGCGTAGTGAAAAAATATGTTCATTTATATGTTTAAAGGAATCATGGGGTTCCACTGACTTTTGTAAGTTTGCATTCAGTCCCAAGTGTGTGGTGACCTTAATGTTTTTATGTCAAACCTAAATGACAATCTCTTTCAAAAGTGTCAAAATGGTAGGGGTGAGCAAAATTAAATGTTAACCACCCATAACCGATTAACCGACGTTATTTGCACTAACATAACCGACTCAAATGATGGTTTGGTTATGAGTTTCCATATAACCGACTAGCTTCGGTCGGTTACAATTAACCACCCATAACCGACCGAAATTAACCGATCCGCCCGATTATATGTGTTTTTATTCGTTTTTTATAATTGTATGTAGTTATATTTATATTAGTTATTCATATAAGTTTATCAATGAATTTCACTGTATATAACAACATATATTCGCTGCACTGAAGAGTTAAGTCGTCTTTTCTACTTGAATCACTTTTTGTGATTAAATCTAATGATTAAATTTCACTTTTGTGGAAACAGATAGCTCGTCTCTCCACTTATACTCACTTAGATCAGCTATTGTTTAGACTTTAGAGAATGGTGAATATGTTGTTAATCTGCACTTTGCATAGTTGGCTATTCACCAACGATAGCACATATAAAAATAAATGAAAGGGGAAAATGGGAAAGCAAGTATGAGATGCTAATAATCTTACTTTACTCAAAGGGAATTACCTATGTTTTGTGGTAACTTAATCTAGATTTAGTTTGGATAGTTAATATATTAAAGAAACACATAAAATAAGAAAAGTAAATGGAAGCAGATTACAGAATCCAAGCTGCAACATGATGATATGCACCTTGCCATCAAACACTATACCTCAACGATCAAATACATACTGCCCCAAATACAATGGTCTCATGCACACCACCTAAATGAATTTCTCAGTTTACGATGATACACATTTTTCATTTTGTTATAAATGAACTTCTTATTGATTAGATATCTTGAAAAAAAATATAAGGAGGTGGTTGTAAAAGAAAGCTAGGGATAAATGGGTGCCTTGGATTTTGTAAAATCATATTTTGTGTCTTTCATAAAAGTCGATGGTTAACCGTTAACTGACCCATAATCGCCAAATTAATTGATTAATCGGTAGGCGGTTAAGCAATAACAAACAGATTTGATTTCTCATTAACCGACATGTCGGTTATGGTTAACTTTTTTCGCTTAACCGACTCACGCTCACCCTACAAAATGGGATGATTAGCTAGGTTGAGTAATCTATCTTATACATTAAAAGAAAAATATTGAAAAAATAAGGACCATTAGATGGAGATCAACAATTAAGATCTAACCATTCATTTATTTAATGACATCATTAATCCCATTTTTATGTGACTAAAAGACTCATATACCCTTCTATATTTACAATATACACCCTTCAATATTTACAATATAAATCCTCTATTATTTCTTTAATTGTACATAATCCTTCAAATATTTTATGGAGAATTTAATTTAATAACTATTTTATTATTTATTATTTCTTTCATAATTCAAACTCTTCCTACAATCTTCTTTATTTTATTTTTATTATGAAAAAAGGCCCAATAAATTATTTTCAATTTCAAAAAAATCATAACTTCATTCCATCGGTCTGTGATTTAAATTCTTATATGACTGCCTATTTTGAATTCTTTAATCAATTTCTAATTCACGATTCTTGGATTATGGATGTCAACGGGTCGGGTTCCGGCGGGTTATAGTATATCTGTACCCATACCACCGCCCTTTTTGAATTATTTTATCAATTTCTAATTTATAATGCTTGGATTATGGATGCCAACGGGTAGGGTTCCACCGGGTTTTAGTGTATCTGTACCCATACCTCCATACCCATTTAAAATATATGTACCCGTACCCTGCACAATACCCGCTGGCTACCCAATTATTATTAACTATCGATTTTTGATATTTATTCGTGGGCTTCGGTTATCCACATGTATGTAACTTTGGCCAAACCAAAAAAAATCAATTATTGAAAATACGATGCAAATTGAAACACGACAATAAAATGAAACAAAAATACCATAAACTATAATATTCAAGATTTTAAATCTTAAAGCTAACAATTTAACTTTTTAATTAACTAATTCAAAGTTTCGGTACGTTCAAGATAACGAACAATTTCATGTTTTCATATCATATAAAATTAAAATGTAATAATATGAAAATCCAAATATAATACCGTATGGTATAAGGTTCACCCCTTGATATGTACATTACCTTATTGTATATAAAAGATATTGTACATATAGTACGTATATAAAACTCAAAATAACAATAATAATTATACGGATATGGATACGGGTACTTAAATATTTTTCATGAATGATTCCGCGAATTTCGCGGGTCCTAAACTAGTTTTATATTATTAGTTTAGTTTTTAAATAAATACAAATGATGAGAAGTTAGTACCGTTTGATAATTAACTAGACTAAATACCTAATTATTTTTATTTTGTTACATTTGTACAAGTTTAATCTCGCTAATATATAAACTTATTTTAACAAATATAAATATTAATTAGAATAAATACAAATACAAGTTTGATATTCTGATTTTGCTTGAATAAATATGACTTGTAACTTGGTATTACTTTGTTTTCGAATTTATTTAACTTTATCAAAAATCGTTAATCAAACATATACGTACGTAGTAAGAATTCAAGTTACGACCATAGAAGAAGATTATTAGCCACAAATAACAATTGTTGAGTTAACAAGACCCGTGAATCGTACGGATCAAGATTAATAGTAACAGGAAAAGTTGAATTTCATATAAAAAAAGCATTGCCCAACTCCTATTGTTCAAGTACACACCTTCAAAATATATACTCGTAGTAAAATGCATATACAGAGAAGAGATCATGAGAGTACAAGAATTTTAGAAAGAATGGAAGTACCAATGGGAGGGTGTCATGTGTACAAAGAGAATACAAAACTCATTTACCCCCAAACTTAAATACAAACGACAAATCGAAAAATTATGAAAAATGCACCATTAGATTCAACGTTTGATCCTCTTCGATTTGCCGTCCGTTAAGACATACTTTCGACGAAATTTTTTTTTCACGTTTTTTGGTGGGTTTTACAATTTACTAACACATGTTTTAAAGTGTTGCGTTTAGAGTTTAGGGTTTGGGGTTTAGGGGTTAGGGTTTAGGGTTTAGGTTTTGGGGTTTCTCCCGAAACCCCAAAACCCAAACCCTAAACCCTAACCCCTAAACCCCAAACCCTAAACCCTAAACGCTTTATATAACTCTAAACCCTAACTCTTACTAAACCCTAAACCCTAATAAACCCTAAACCCTACTAACTCCTAAACCCTAATCCCTAAACCCTACTCCCTAAACCCTATACTTAAATTAAATGTTTAACCAAATATTAACACATGTGTTAACAATTAGTAAAACCCATCAAAAACGTGGAAAAAAAATTTTCGTCGAAAGTATGCCTTAATGGACGGCATATCGAAGAGGATTAAATGCTGAATCTAATGGTGCAATTTTCACAATTTTTCGATTTGTCGTTTGTAAGATATTCAAGTTAGGGGGTAAATTTGTTTTTTACATGTGGGTATTCTCTTTGTACACATGGCACACTCCTATTGGTACTTCCATACTTTACAAAAATCATGTACTTTCTTGATTATTTTTCTGCATATACAATAAATGTTGACATTCTTAAAAACAATAATAAAATGGAAGTGTTTAACAAAGTGCCATATTGGCTTTATGCCAATTGATAGTGGGCACATCGTTTTGCTTCACAAAAGAGTATATGTTCGATCGACCCATTTCTATATATCATACAAATTAAAAACCACTAGTATGGTGGGAAACAGACATTATGTATAAAGTCCTCAATTTATACGGACATACCTATGAGAATATATAAATGTGACATGTCTATTTGGGTCAAAGGTCTTTTGACTTTGATAGTCCCATACTTGTATTTACAGAACTTTGTACAACGGAGATTTTTATTCTCTTTTATTAGAGGATCGTCAATGTACACAATAAGATTTCCACTAGAATAATGTAAAATGATTACTAAGTAAGAGTAATATTTTTAAGTTTCATCTAATTTAAGAATTATTATACAATTTACGAAAAAAATAAAAGAGTCAAATATGCGCTATCATCATTTCTAGATCCAATCATTCAATTGATGATAAAGTGTCAAAGTACAGTCACTCAATCAATGTAAAACAATTTTTGATGACATTCCCTGATATTGTTGTTACAAAAACCCATAATATTATTATCGAAATTAAAATAATAAAAAAAGAAAACAGTTCTGAGTGAGAGTTGGATTTTGAGGAAAAATAGAGTCATCAGTTGATCAACGGTCCAAATTCACTGCACCTTAATAACGTTGCATTTTACGTAATACGTAGTGTGCACGTAAAATGTGATGTTGCAAATCTGAGTTTTTGATCACAGAAGTTAACGACCGAGATCGTCTAGCTCTCCTTCCCGACATTTTCACGCCATAAAATAAACATAAGAATTTAATATGCGGGTGAGTGTTTATGGGCTTATATCTTTCCAAGTGGTTTTGATGCGGGTTGTGATTCCCTACCAGGAATTGGTGGAATGTATGAGTGACCAGGGAATATATAAAGACAAAAGGTATGTTGAGAACATTTTAGGTAATAAAATTCCGGCTAATGAAAACCGTTAATATATTAATAAGAATGTTTTAATTATATTTAACAATAAATTAAAAGATTATTAAGAATTGTTTTAGCATTTTTAATTAAGTCGAATGCCATTGGGTATGAGTGGACATTTTTATGGTTGGTTCTTTTGCTATGTGTTTAGTGGACCAAAAGAGAATTTTCAATTGTCTCCGTTAAACTTAAAAAGGCCATCCGTAAAGTCATATTCATGTCATGTGTTAGGATTAGGACATGGACCAAACATATGGTCTATGTTATTTTAATTAACGAATGTGAAATTCAATAAAAAGAGCAAGAATGTCAAAAACTTGATGCGTGTGAAATTGTGTTTTAAATATTTATATGAAATTTGGATATTGCTGGAGTTATGATTATTACACAATAAAGGCAAGAATACCCAATCGTACAATAGTAAGTCCGGATGTCGAACATAGGAAACGGTGTTTTATTTAATTAAAGTGAAATAATAAAATTAAACTAATGAAAAGTAAATAACAAAAGGGGGCGTTTTAGTTCCGTACGAACGTATTTAGAAAACTAATTTTACTGATTCTAAAGTAAAAACAATTAAAGTAACTAATTCAATAGAAAGCAAATAAAAAAAGTTTGTAAACAATTAGAGATAAACATGTATTCACTTAGACTAGTTTCCCTAAATTCCGGTTATCGTATATACTTAGTTGCTCGTTTTGTTTGTTCTATGGTGAATAAGCTAACTTGGATTAGTCTCCTGTCAAGGTTAACTAATCTATAATTATCGGAAAGACACAAGACTCTATTAAGTACGCTAGGAGTCCTCCTACACGTTGTCCACCTCTAATTACTCTTAGAAATTCTCACAATTAATTATGATTTATTCCAGCGACTTCGCGTCAACGATAATCTTATAATTGTCATATTATTTCAGTAACAATTATCATGTTCGTTATAGATTAATTGATTGCTATTATTCTTAACCTATCTCCAGTCACAGTCTCAAGCCACGATTATCTAACAAGTTAAACAACTGCAAATATCTAATCAACCTAAACAAACGTCCGTTATAGCTTAGATTAACTAATCACGTTAAGTAACAATCAATAATTACAAACAACCATGATTCATCGAATAAACATAATTAACTATCATAGAACAAATACTCAAAACGCTAAATAAATACTCAAACTATTATCTAGATATCATCGTCTAAGCGAATATACAAATAGTTTAGTTCATGATCAGATTACAATAAACCAAAACCAATATCCAATAATAAAACAGGTTTAAAATCGATACGGATAAAGATTACGCAAACCTCGTGAACTCGCGTCTCCAAATCATGATCCACAAAACCTCTAGAAAGTGTCTTCAATCGAATTAGGGTTAAAAGTTTCGTCACCTTCAAATATGGGGTTTAATTATGCTTAAATACGAATCTGGCCGACCTACCCAACCGACGGATGGCCCCTAATCGCGACGTGATTTAGAAGGATCGCGACGCTATCAGACACAAATCGCGGCTCTATTGTAAACATGGAACGCGACGAGAAACATGTAATATCGCGACGCGAATTTTAGAGATCGCGACGCTATTGATGATTTTCGTTACGCGATTTGGCTTCCGTCTAAACTCTTCTCAAATTGACCCAATTAAGCTCCAAAGTCAATCATTCCAACCGCAACTCAACTAATTAAACAAAAATCATTGTCGATCCAGTCCACTTCAGCTTCAAGCCCAAACTTTGCTTCATTTCTTGTCCATTTCTTGTTCTTTTTTATCCGAGCTCCATTTAAACTCCTAATTGCAAATATAAACAAAATAAGTATCTAAAATCAAATAAATGCAATATGAATGGATATAAATAGGGATATGTAAGTAAATAAAAGCAATCATAATTGACTATACCAATAACTTTTATGTATCAATAATGGTATAGTAAATTATAAACCGTTGTTATAATTACATGTAGATGTAAAGTACAATAACCATTTTCATTTAAAAAATCGGTAATTTGAAGAGTACCCTAACCCCCATGTCATATTTCAACGGTATGCGTCTGCTCTACCCGCAAGTATCAACGTCGGGCAATTACCTGTCAACAAATCACTAACATGTGCTGAGACACCGATTCAAACTCCTGACATGTCAGTCACACATGTGAGACCTGCGCGTTTGCGGTGGAAGAGAGCTATGCCCGATTGGTATAACTGTGTCCATCTAAGAGCTGTCATTTATGTTTTATTATCAAGATATTCTTCATATTTATAAAATTATTATATAAAAATAAACGTGTTTTTCTTTGTTATCGAAAATCGATGTTTTTTTTGGATAACGAGGGTGCATATACCTAAACAAAATCGAAGTCTATTTAAATTATCCATATGTCTTGTTAAGGTACTTCATCGTGTTCCACATGATATATCACTAGAAAATTTAATAAGCAATGTTAATTATAATTAAAAGTTTATTGTTTCAAAGTGTATTATACTTCGTCTCTTTTAATATTGTATGAAATTAATTTTCATTTGCTCTATTGTATGTATTGAAATTGTCCATTCTGACTTTGTCTATATGTTCAAAGATTATATGATTATATATATTTAATTAAGCATTAATATTATGTATATACTTCAAAATCTCAAATACTTTTTTAGAAAAAATATGAGGTGTTTGTATATATGAACAAAATTTTAAATCAATTAAGGTGTTCATGAAAAAATTACTTATATAACAATTTAGTAAATTATACTTCATCACATATGTAACCTTACCATTAGAAATATATTTAATAGTGTATATACTTCAAAATCTCAAATACCTTTTTAGAAAAAATATGAGGTGTTTGTATATATGAATAAAATTTTAAATCAATGGTGTTCATGTAAAAATTACCCATATAACAATTTAGTAAATTATACTTCATCACATATTAAACCTTACCATTAGAAATTTTTTTTAATATATTAAAAAAGGATTAGGACATATGGTTCTAAGATAGTTGAACATGTATCTTAATAGGAAGAAATGAGTCTTTCCTTATATATATATAGAAAGATATATATGTATGTATTGTGTGCTCACCTTTAAATCTTTAATCAAGATAGATTTTGCCATTTTGGTGATGTAGATTGCAAATTGATAAACACGAATTCAACCTGTTGATTCAACGAATACCCAGGAAAAATCCCTTCTAACATACGTTGATTCAAAAGAATATCATTGTTAGGTAAAAATTCACTCAATTGCTCAATACAAAATTGAGAAAGAAAATCAAATTTCTTCAAAACAAAAACTGAATAGTCTGTAATTACAATGAAATCCAAAAAAAGAAAGCAGATTTTCGAAATGGGCCTAAAAACATAACGGGCCGAACATAAAGCCCAAAACAAAAGCCCAAACATAACAAAAAAAAACATAAAATGACCCACAACTTATTCTAGGAGCCGTTTTTGGGCTTCGGAGTTGGGTACCACCTACGGTCATGGGCCTGAAACGGAGCCTGTAGCTCAATTTATGCCTTTTTCCATGAAGCCCCTTTTGTTACACGGTCATGGACCTCCAGAAACATAAGGGCCCGATCCATAACACTTGAGCCGGCATCATTTGGTCATGCTTACTAAAAGTAACTTATTTACTTACTCTATCATTAAATTATAAAAGCATGATTACTTTTTAACCGTCTGTATCATTTCATTTTTCAACTAAAAGGAAAAGTAACCATTTTGCATTATTATTTGCCGATTCAAAAACATGTCTAGAAACAGAATTTTCGACCACAAAAAACAATATAGATAACCATATACTACTACTACTAAACTGAAAAGGTATCACTGAAAATTTATATTGTGAGCTTTTGCTCATTATCATCGCACTAAAAATTGAAATCCAGTTCAAACAGCGTTTTTAACTTCATAATCAGTATCCATCTTTGGAAAAGAAAAAACAAGAAAAAAAAATCAACCGCTCCCCGGCCACCACCTTAGCGCGCTCCACCACACCGAACACCACTTTAGAGCCGGTGTCACAACGCCGATATGATAGGCAGACCAGTAGACCACCACCCAACAACAAATAGTTTAACTAGAAGATATCTGATATTACATTAGTTGCCGAGTATTTGACTTAGATACTTTCATTAAGGTTGAATGAAAATAATGTGATCAGTTTGGAGCCGGCTCCGGAGTTTTTGAGGCAAAGAAAAAATAGTCTAATTCGCTTCCACTTCTTATCTCTTTTCTTCATATATAAAACTCGGGAACACACAATATATTTTTCCTCTATTATCTTCTCTTCTCTTCTCTCCAAAAAGTAACTTGGAAGTGGGCTCGATCTTAGTTATGCATCTTATCTTCTATGTAAAACTAAATTAAATGCCTAATTACGGTTTTATCTATCGTGAATATAATATACATATTTTTTTTATAGCTAACGTAAGTAAGTTCCATGTGATAAATATGTATGTTGCTTATCGCCTAACACTTTCTCTAGAAGCTATATAATATAATGACCATATCTTGCATTATCTAAATTTTGGCCGCCTCTCACTTTCTAAGTGATGAACGTCAAAATGTGCTATTTTATAGTGCTAATTACCCCTTAGTTTGATTAATTTCTTATGCATTTTATTTGAATTCGATACTCATTTCGTTCATATTTGCATTTAGGAATTATCTGGAGTTTGAATCGGAATAGAAGCTGAAAACGTGCGAGAATTGAAGAAAAGAAGTTAAAATGAGAAGTGTGAAGAATAGGTGGTCGAAGGCTGAAAAAGTTGGAAAAAAGAATCCATACGGCGTATGGATGATGTGAGCCGGGCCGCCAGAATACGCGGGTTGAAACCCATGGGCTTTTCAATCCATACGGCGTATGGAATTCCATTCCATACGGCGTATGGATTGCCTCGGCAGAAACCCTAAAAAGATCATTTTGCTCTCATTTTGTACATAACACACACCACTTTTCTCCAGACGTTTTCTCTGAATAAAAACCTTAATTCCAGAGGTTTTTGAAGGGATTGAAGCTTAAAGAATCAAAGACTTTCATTCGTTCAATCGTTATTTCATTATTTCGGTTTGAATTCATTACTTTCTTTCATTCGATTATGATTATGATGTTGATTTCGAATCTGATTTTCTGTTATAATATGAGTGGCTAAGTTTTTATTGCATTTGCTTAGATGATATTACTATAATGATGGATTGATTATTGAAATTGCAAATCGTATTGTATTTTATTCAAGTTTATGTGTTTATTCGTTGAACCTTGGTTATTGAGTGAATATTATTAATTACCTAACGTGATTTTATGATTGATTGAGATTGAATTCCTTTTGATTATAAGATTATTGATGATTGTTGGTTTTAATTGATGATTATCACCGAATAGATTGAGTTTGACGGGTTAGGGTTAATAATTGGTAATAATTATTCAAGAACGAGATAACTAGAAATAGTTATAGACTTTGTTGATTCAAGTTATAAGGATAAATCACATAGACGGTGTTGAATTAATATAAAACACGATTAGGTGGGCAACGTTAAATTGAACTGTTAACGGGTTGAAAACAACTTCATGTCTTTCTTAATTGTGTTAATTCAATTTATCTTGTAAGGAAGATTGATACATTTGTCATAGCACAATAAAATCCATACGTGAGCATTCTAAATAACATGATTTCCAGATTTTAAGGAAAGTAATCTAAGCAAATGCATTTCTTTTATCATTTGAATTATATCTTTTATTTAATTAAGTCATTTTATACTTTATTTTTAGTTAATAAATCATTTCTTTTATAATTGTTTATCAATTGTTCGATCGGAACTAAAACGTCCCACTTTCTACTGCTTTAATTAATTGTATCAATTTCCAATTTGTTAAGATTGACATCCGTTCCCTGTGTTCGACTCGGACTTACTAAAGCTATACTATATATGATCATGTATTCTTGCCTGTGTTGTGTGTAGTAAGTTAGGTATTTCCATTTTTAAAACTAAAGCCCCGTTTATACAGCATCAAGTTTTTGACGCCGCTGCCGGGGAGCAGTTTGTTTCAATTAAAAATTGGAAGTTGTCTTTTAATTATTACTTTTAGTTAGTTTATTATTTGTTTGGTATTTTATTTAGTTAATTTCCTTTTCACTTTAGTTTATAATTAGGTAGTAGGGTAGCCTGTTCTGCTGACTTGTCAAGTACGTTACAGGAGTTTATGACCCGATCAACTGTTCCAGATCCAACCGACCCTTTTGCAGAACCCGAACGCATATTTCATCAAAGAAGACGCGCTTCTTCCGCACCACCAAACTCGCCGTTAATCAACACATTTCTTAGCGAGGATTTCGAGGTTTTTACCAATAACCTTTTTACCCCACGAACCAGAAACTACCTGTGACACCCGTCAAATTAGGACTAGTAATTAGTGCATAATCAAGTTTTAATACATGTAATTAGTTCTGTGTTAGGCTAATTGATGTACCAATTAATATATATTGTAGAATATATACAAGTATGCGATTTGATTAAATCGTACAAGGTTCAAATTGAATGTAAGTCGGTTCAATTAAATTCGAACGTTGGTCAACAATTTTATTAAATAATAAAATATTATTTAATAACACAATTATATCCAAAATATTATTTTTATTATATTTCGTATTCATTTCGTATCGTACAAATAAAACTTACGCGATTGAAATGTAAACGCACAAACAAAATAAAACAATTTAAGTTATATTATATAACTCAAATATTAAGCATTTGGCTAAATACTTCAATGAAAATATTAGATAATTTTTCACATTTTAAAATGTACATTTAAATGCGTATTAAACTAATTAAACAGTTAAACAATCGGGAAAACGAACATCGCACGGAGCGCAAACACGGGGGACTAAATTTCGGGACACACCCACAAGGGTGGGCCCTACGAAAATCAGCCACAAGATGGGGAAATCCCCCATCTTTCTCCCATAATCCACATCATCACCATCTTCTTTCTCTCTTTCTCTTTCATTTTCTTTCAAAAACAACCATCAAACCATCACACTAAATCATCAAATTACACCCCAAAACGACCTCAAATCGCAAATATAATTAAGGAATAACAACCACCACGCAACGATCTACAACTTCATCTTTTCGGATTTTCGATTCGACACCGCATAAGTTTCCGACAAAAACCCGAAACTCTCCGATTTCACTCATTTTTACATGTTTGTAGTTTAGATATGCTTAAAATGTCCATATAAGGGTTGGGTAAAAGATTTGGAACAAGTGGTCACCGGAATATACGTCTTCGGCTCAAAATCCGGCGAACAGTTGGAAGTGTCGCTAGTGTGCCAAAAACAGTACTAGCGACACTAGCCAAGTGTCGCTATGCCTACTTAAGTGTCGCTGAATTACTTAACCAGATTTTACTTAGCGACACTCCCTTAGTGACGCCAAAATTCATAAGTGTCGCCATAGCGACACTACTCAAGTGTCGCCCAACTATTGAAAATCAGAAATATAGCGACACTTACTAAGTGTCGCCTAAGCCCGTAGCAACACTAGACAAGTGTCGCCAAAAACATAAAAGTTGGAATATTTTCCTAAGTCTTGAAACGTTTTATACCAACCAAATCAGATACGATACAACTTATACACGTGACATATGTACTTGGTTAAGTATACAACCACACTAGTATCATAATAAAAGTCGAGATTATTATTACAAACAATCACCAACGGGCCGTACACGGTTTTCAAAACTCAAGTCAATCAACCAAATCATAGTAATTTGGACAAGCCGAATCAACCAAATCTGGGTAATTTGGACAAACAACTACAAAGGTAGTCTTTAAGATACCTAACCAATTAATAACCATCGCGCGTATTGAACGCCCTCAGGTTACAAATCTTCAGACATCAATTCAAGGCTAATCGATTCAAGTCTACTTAGATAAACAAACAAGGCTCAGGTGAGTCTCATGGCCCCTATTTTACTGCTTTTCAATCAGGGGTGTGATATTATTGCTCGTTTTGTTTTACAAGTTGAACGCAAGTACAAATCAAATCAAATACTACATGAGTTTCGAGCTAATCAATTTAAAGCCCTCCATAGCATAGTCTGGTAATACGTAGTAGCATGAATGTTAGTATATGATATCATATAGAATTGACAATCCTCGTCCGGGTTAGCACGCACTAACTGGTCAAACGGACGTATTAGCATTTGGGAAGACGAGTGTGGATTAGGCACTCGTAGGAGGCATTTCAAGTTAGGTTTCCTTAAATGGGCCTGACAACTCAAGTTAAGCTCAGACTATGTGCTCATGACTGTATAACTTTTATTTTGCTTAATTTCATTTTAAATTCAATTATAAATCTTGCGGTTCATACAAATATGTGTTGACATACAAACCTGTGAGCTCACCAGCGTTTCGCTGACCAATTTTAGCATGTATCACAGGTGACCAGCAGTAGGTTGGACTGCTCAAGTAAGGATCAATTAGCTCGAGTCATCATGCAAACAATCAGAGATTTAGCTGCATTATTATATTTTGTATAGATTAATTATGTACTTAAATCTCTCAATTTCAACCGAGCTAATGTAAACAATATTTTTGATGTAAACTTTTGGTTTTATCAATACAAATGTAAAACGGCGCATATAGTGGTCGTTCATTATATATCTTGGTGCTGTGATTATTGATTCGTAACACCCAAATCGTGCTTCCGCTAAACAATAAATTTGGGGGTGTTACAGATTGGTATCAGAGCCTAAGGTTATAGTGAACTAGGTTGCATTTAGTGGGCCTAGACTATGACCGTTAGGCAGTATTCCCTTACTAGGCATGACTGGTTCACGAATTACAACATACGACTTTAATTTAACATAGCCTGATCAACTATGTACAATTAAGGAAAGATGATGTAAGGTCTGAAACAATTATGTTGAACAGGAATACACTAGTTGACTCTGACCTCGAGAGAAACCGAGACTCAAACAAGTCTGTGCTAGACACCTTAGGCTATTATGTGATATATATATATATATATATATATATATATATATATATATATATATATATATATACACACATAGATAGGCCTCGCTCCCGCTCAACATCTTAGGCTATATTATATATTATATGGATATAGGCCTCATTCTTTCTAACGCTTTGTCTCAAAATGGCAAACACACCACCCAACTCCAACTCGTCGCACTCTTATCCGTACGAATCACAAACCTCAAGGGTAGCCCGGAGGGACACCAGGTTGCCTCAAGCTAGCCCATATTCCACTCACCTTACTCCACCAGTTTTAGCCGCTAGGCTACACCATCACGAGCAACGACTTAACGCTATGGATATCGAACTCCAAGAAACTCGCGAAAACTGGAGACTCACAGCTATGGAACGAATCGAGCAAGTCTCTGAAGATCACGAGCACACTGTCAACACCATGAACACTCTTCAAAATCAAGTGGAAGAAACAGTCAAAACCATGGAGGTTGTCCACAACCAAGTGATTGGCAACCGAAATGAAATCTCTGTCCTACAATCAAGGCTACATTAGTGCGAGACACGTCTAAGGGAAACCGAGGACGCCCTCCGAACTGCCAACAGACTTGCAGAGTCTGTGAACCATCTTACTGCACTGCTGCCACAACTCAATCTACGTCAGAATTAGCTTAGGCTGAAATCTGTACTATAATATGCTTTCGTAGGACCTATGTAATTTCGACCGGATGTAACAATTCCCGGTACTTTTGTAACACATTTAATCCTGTAACTTTTGGAACTCGTAATTTGGAATTGTCTATCATCTTTTGAACTCGTAATATCAATTGACAATTCCCCCCCGATTATTCTATATTATTGATTTTACATTGTGATGTCGTATGTTACCGCTTTTACATATATGCATCTATTGTAATTTTCATTCTGGTACAATTTCTTATGTACCTTTTGTTTCTTTCTTTCTTGAAGAATCATGCCGCCCAAGAAGAAAAGTTACAGTGATGCGGAAATCAATGCTATCGTTTCTCGAGCTGTGGCCGATGCCTTGGCTGCTCGGGACTCGCCTTGAAACTCCCGAAATACTGGTGAGGCTCCCAGTAATACCCATGTCATCAAGCCTTGTTCTTACAACGACTTTCTCAGCTGCAAACCACTATACTTCAAGGGCACGGAAGGTGCCATTGGGCTGATCCGTTGGATAGAACGGATGGAATCTATTTTCAACCTCTGCAACTGTGCGGAGGATAACAAAGTTAAGTTCGCTGCGTACACCTTTCAGGAAGGTGCTCTTACGTGGTGGAATACCCACGCCAACTCTGTGGGTATCGAAATAGCAAACCAACTTCCCTGGGCTGAACTGAAGAAAAAGCTCAGAGAAAAATACTGCCCTGAAGAAGAACTGCACCGTCTAGAGGAAGAGTTCTGGCACCTGACTGTGCAAGGGACTGATATTGCTGGGTATACCACTAAATTCCAGCAATTCGCTTTGTTATGCCCGGGACTGGTTGATCCGGAGGAGAAGAGCATCAAGAGATACATTCGCGGTCTCCCGGAGAATATCCAGGGGAACGTTGCTTCATCTAAGCCAACCACTATTGAAAGTGCTATTCGGCTAGCACATGAGCTCATGGCGCTGGTTGTCAGCCGTGAGACACCCAATACCTCCTCTAACAACAAGCGAAAACCCTCTGAACACCAAAACCAACCAAACAAGAAAACCAACACCACCCAAGTTTACAACACCAATACTGAAACCAAACGTAGCTACACTGGAGACAGACCATACTGTTCCAAGTGTAACTACCACCATGACGGTCCATGCAGTACTCCCTGCAACAACTGCAGGAGGTACGGGCATTTGACCAAAGACTGCCGAGCCCCCAAATCCAACAACAACACCTCCAACAACAAAACCCAACAACCCAAATCCTGCTATGGATGCGGAGAGATGGGGCATTTCAGGGATGCATGTCCCAAACGAAAGAACAAGGGCAACAACAACAACAACAATGCCAAGGGAAGAGCATTTGTTCTCAACTCCGGGGACGCCCGTCAGGACCCGAATGTGGTCACGGGTATGTTCATCCTCAACAACTTAACTGCTTCTGTTCTTTTTGATACTGGTGCTGATAGAAGCTTTATATCTGATGAGTTTTGCCCACTACTTGACATCACTCCCATTGCCTTAGATGTTAAGTACATCGTAGAACTTGTAAATGGTAAACTCATAGAAACCGATAGTGTGATACCTAATTGCACTCTAAACCTAGCCGATGAAATCTTCTCAATTGATCTGATGCCCGTTAAAATAGGAAGTTTTGATGTCATTATCGGTATGGACTGGTTGTCCAAACATCGCGCTGAGATCGTTTGCTACGACAAGGTCGTTCGAATTCCTCTCGCCGCCGATAGAACTTTGGTCATACAGGGGGAGACCGGTGGGACGAAACTCAATATCATATCTTGTTTGAAAACCCGAAAATTTCTAAGAAAGGGTTATCCAGCAATCCTCGCACACATCATGGAGAAAAAGTCGGATGAGAAGCGACTTGAGGATGTGCCAATCGTTCGAGACTTTCCGGAAGTCTTTCCCGAAGAACTACCTGGTCTACCACCACCAAGACAAGTTGAGTTCTCAATCGACCTCGTGCCAGGTGCTGCACCTGTGGAACGAGCACCATACCGTTTAGCTCCATCCGAACTTCAGGAGTTGTCCACCCAGTTACAGGAGCTCTTGGAAAGAGGATTCATTAGGCCGAGTTCTTCACCTTGGGGAGCTCCGGTCCTATTTGTCAAAAAGAAAGATGGTTCTTTCCGAATGTGTGTCGACTACTGAGAGTTGAACAAGTTGACCGTCAAGAACCGTTATCCACTTCCTCGAATCGATGACCTGTTTGACCAACTTCAAGGGTCGAGTTTCTATTCCAAGATCGATCTTCGATCAGGTTATCATCAATTACATGTTCGCGACATTAATATCCCGAAAACTGCTTTCAGAACTCGTCATGGGCATTATGAATTCCAAGTGATGCCCTTTGGATTAACCAACGCACCGGCTGTATTCATGGACCTTATGAATCGGGTGTGCAAGCCTTATCTCGACAAGTTCGTCATTGTCTTCATTGACGACATCCTCATATACTCGCGAAACGAACAAGAACACGCGCAACACCTCAAAACAATTTTAAAACTACTTAGACACGAGGAGCTTTACGTCAAATTCTCCAAGTGTGAGTTCTGGATACAAACCGTTCAATTCCTTGGACACGTTATCGATAGTCAGGGAATTCATGTGGATCCATCCAAAATCGAGGCTATCAAAAATTGGCAATCGCCGACAACTCCAACAGAAGTACGGCAGTTTTTAGGACTGGCCGGTTACTATCGACGATTCATCGAGAACTTCTCAAAAATAGCCTTGCTACTCACGACACTGACTCAGAAAGACAAAAAGTTCGACTGGACTGAAAAACAAGAGTCAGCATTTCAACTCCTGAAACAAAAGCTTAGCAGTGCTCCAATTTTATCATTACCCGAAGGCACCGATGACTTCGTGGTATACTGCGATGCTTCACACCAAGGTCTTGGTTGCGTGTTAATGCAACGAGACAAGGTCATTGCTTACGCCTCACGACAACTCAAAATTCACTAAAAGAACTACACCACTCATGACCTCGAACTTGGAGCAGTCATTTTTGCCCTCAAAATCTGGAGACATTACCTCTACAGCACTAAGTGCACAATCTTCACCGACCACAAGAGTCTCCAACATATATTCGATCAGAAAGATCTCAACATGAGGCAACGTCGATGGGTCGAGCTGCTTACCGATTACGACTGCGAAATCAAATACCATCCAGGGAAGGCAAATGTTGTTGCCGACGCCCTCAGTCGAAAGGAACGATCAAAACCACTTCGAGTCCGAGCCCTCAGCATGACAATTCATAACGATCTAAACATTCAGATTCTCACTGCTCAACTCGAAGCCTTGAAACCTGATAACATCAAAAACGAAACCTTGCGAGGCATGGATAAACAATTCGAAATCAAACCTAACGGGATTAGATATTTCTCAAACCGAATCTGGTTGCCTAGTTTAGGGAACCTGCGAGACTTGGTGATGGATGAAGCTCACAAGTCTAAATATTCTATCCATCCGGGATCCGACAAAATGTATCATGGTATCAAAGACTTCTACTGGTGGCCGAACATGAAAGCCGAGATCGCCACCTACGTCGGCAAGTGCCTTACTTGCTCCAAAGTCAAAGCCGAATATCAAAAGCCTTCTGGCTTACTTCAACAACCCGACATTCCTGAATGGAAATGGGAACAAATTGCCATGGATTTCATAACCAAACTACCCAAGTCATCGAGCGGTTGCGATACCATTTGGGTAATCGTCGATCGTCTCACAAAGTCTGCTCACTTCCTGGCAATCAAAGAAACTGATAAAATGGAACGCCTCACACGACTTTACATCAAGGAAATCGTAACCCGACACGGTGTTCCAATCTCGATTATCTCCGACAGGGATAGTCGTTTCACATCTCAATTTTGGCAGTCACTTCAAAAATCATTGGGTACCCGTCTCGATATGAGTACCGCATACCATCCTCAAACCGACGGCCAAAGTGAACGAACGATTCAAACACTGGAGGACATGCTACGGGCCTGTGTAGTTGACTTCGGTGTAAATTGGGAACGACACCTACCATTGTGCGAATTTTTGTACAACAATAGCTATCATACCAGCATCAAGGCTGCACCTTTTGAGGCACTTTACGGTCGTAAGTGCCGATCACCTATCTGTTGAACCGAAGTTGGGGACAGCCAACTCCAGAAATCATTCACGAAACAACCGAGAAAATCTTCGAGATTCAAAACAAGCTCAAAGCCGCACGTAATCGTCAGAAAAGTTACGCTGACGTGAGACGCAAACCACTCGAGTTCCAGGTTGGGGACCGAGTACTACTCAAAGTATCGCCTTGGAAAGGCGTAATTCGATTCGGCAAACGACGGAAGTTAAATCCCAGGTACATTGGACCATTCGAGATCCTCGAGAGGATTGGTCCAGTGGCATATCGATTGCAGCTGCCATCCGAACTCAGCAGTGTGCACCCCACTTTTCACATCTCAAATTTGAAAAAGTGTCTGTCTGATGAGACACTTATCATTTCACTCGATGAGATTCGAGTTGACGACAAGCTTCACTTCGTTGAAGAACCCGCCGAAATCATGGACCGTGAGGTCAAACAACTCAAACAAAGTCGTATTCCCATCGTCAAAGTTATGTGGAATTCGCGGCGCGGTCCGGAATTCACCTGGGAACGGGAAGATCAAATGAAACTCAAGTATCCTCAGTTATTCGCTGATGCTACTTCAAACACGACTTCAAGCTAAAATTTCGGGACAAAATTCTTCTAACAGGGGGAGAATGTGACACCCGTCAAATTAGGACTAGTAATTAGTGCCTAATCAAGTTTTAATACATGTAATTAGTTCTGTGTTAGGCTAATTGATGTACCAATTAATATATATTGTAGAATATATACAAGTATGCGATTTGATTAAATCGTACAAGGTTCAAATCGAATGTAAGTCGGTTCAATTAAATTCGGACGTTGGTGAACAATTTTATTAAATAATAAAATATTATTTAATAACACAATTATATCCAAAATATTATTTTTATTATATTTCGTATCCATTTCGTATCGTACAAATAAAACTTACGCGATTGAAATGTAAACGCACAAACAAAACGAAACAATTTAAGTTATATTATATAACTCAAATATTAAGCATTTGGCTAAATACTTCAATGAAAATATTAGATAATTTTTCACATTTTTAAAATGTACATTTAAATGCGTATTAAACTAATTAAAAAGTTAAACAATCGGGAAAACGAACATCGCACGGAGGGCAAACACGGGGGACTAAATTTCGGGACACACCCACAAGGGTGGGCCCCACGAAAATCAGCCACAAGATGGGGAAATCCCCCACCTTTCTCCCATAATCCACATCATCACCATCTTCTTTCTCTCTTTCTCTTTCATTTTCTTTCAAAAACAACCATCAAACCATCACACTAAATCATCAAATTACACCCCAAAACGACCTCAAATCGCAAATATAATTAAGGAATAACAACCACCACGCAACGATCTACAACTTCATCTTTTCGGATTTTCGATTCGACACCGCGTAAGTTTCCGACAAAAACCCGAAACTCTCTGATTTCACTCATTTTTACATGTTTGTAGTTTATATAAGCTTAAAATGTCCATATAAGGGTTGGGTAAAAGATTTGGAACAAGTGGTCGCCGGAATATACGTCTTCGGCTCAAAATCCGGCGAACAGTTGGAAGTGTCGCTAGTGTGCCAAAAACAGTACTAGCGACACTAGCCAAGTGTCGCTATGCCTAAGTGTCGCCCCAATAGCGACACTACTTAAGTGTCGCTGAATTACTTAACCAGATTTAACTGAGCGACACTCCCTTAGTGACGCCAAAATTCATAAGTGTCGCCATAGCGACACTACTCAAGTGTCGCCCAACTATTGAAAATCAGAAATATAGCGACACTTACTAAGTGTCGCCTAAGCCCGTAGCGACACTAGACAAGTGTCGCTAAAAACATAAAAGTTGGAATATTTTCCTAAGTCTTGAAACATTTTATACCAACCAAATCGGATATGATACAACTTATACACGTGACATATGTACTTGGTTAAGTATACAACCACACTAGTATCATAATAAAAGTCGAGATTATTATTACAAACAATCACCAACGGGCCGTACACGGTTTTCAAAACTCAAGTCAATCAACCAAATCATAGTAATTTGGACAAGCCGAATCAACCAAATCGGGGTAATTTGGACAAACAACTACAAAGGTAGTCTTTAAGATACCTAACCAATTAATAACCATCGCGCGTATTGAACGCCCTCAGGTTACAAATCTTCAGACATCAATTCAAGGCTAATCGATTCAAGTCTACTTAGATAAACAAACAAGGCTCAGGTGAGTCTCATGGCCCCTATTTTACTGCTTTTCAATCAGGGGTGTGATATTATTGCTCGTTTTGTTTTACAAGTTGAACGCAAGTACAAATCAAATCAAATACTACATGAGTTTCGAGCTAATCAATTTAAAGCCCTCCATAGCATAGTCTGGTAATACGTAGTAGCATGAATGTTAGTATATGATATCATATAGAATTGACAATCCTCGTCCGGGTTAGCACGCACTAACTGGTCAAACGGACGTATTAGCATTTGGGAAGACGAGTGTGGATTAGGCACTCGTAGGAGGCATTTCAAGTTAGGTTTCCTTAAATGGGCCTGACAACTCAAGTTAAGCTCAGACTATGTGCTCATGACTGTATAACTTTTATTTTGCTTAATTGCATTTTAAATTCAATTATAAATCTTGCGGTTCATACAAATATGTGTTGACATACAAACCTGTGAGCTCACCAGCGTTTCGCTGACCAATTTTAGCATGTATCACAGGTGACCAGCAGTAGGTTGGACTGCTCAAGTAAGGATCAATTAGCTCGAGTCATCATGCAAACAATCAGAGATTTAGCTGCATTATTATATTTTGTATAGATTAATTATGTACTTAAATCTCTCAATTTCAACCGAGCTAATGTAAACAATATTTTTGATGTAAACTTTTGGTGTTATCAATACAAATGTAAAACGACGCATATAGTGGTCGTTCATTATATATCTTGGTGCTGTGATTATTGATTCGTAACACCCAAATCGTGCTTCCGCTAAACAATAAATTTGGGGGTGTTACACTACCGTTCGTATCTAGAAGGCGATTTCGGAGAGAGCCTACGATTCCTTTTTAACGATCAACCCGATAACATAATGGCAGAAGATATTGCCAACATAACTCTTGAGGAGTATTCGAGTCGGATGCGTAACGACTGTGGCACTGGAGTAGTAAGGCCGGCAATTGCGCAAGATGTGGAGTTTGAAATCAAAGGACAGTTCCTCAAGGAGCTTAGGGAGAATCCGTTCCGTGGAGAAGAAAGGGAAGATGCTAACGATCATATGGAAAGAATCGTGGAGATAGCCGACATGTTCAACGTTCCGAACATCACACGCGATCAAGTCATGCTCAGAGTTTTCCCTATCACACTCAAGGGAGCTGCTAAAAGATGGATTCAGAACGAACCAGCTGGGTCCATCACCACATGGGAAGATCTTCGCACGAAGTTTCTTAAGATGTATTGTCCTCCTTCCAAAACTTCAAAGATGATTGACGAGATCAGAAATTTCAAGCAAGAAATGGATGAGTCACTACACCAAGCTTGGGAGAGATATAAGGACCTGATGCATAAGTGCCCGCAGCACGACCTGAACGATCAGCAAATCGTGAGTATTTTCTATAAAGGAGTGGATCGTGCCACGAGACAGCAACTGGATTCCCAAGGGCCTATTCCCAAGAAGATCCCTCGTGATGCTTTGACTGCCATTCGCGACCAAGCGAAACACTCTCAGTTATGGGATGATGGCACTTCTAGACGGAAGAGGTCTGTGAATGATGAAGATGGGTTTGCAGCCATCACCGCTAAGCTGGACAACATGGGCAGAGATATTAAAAAGGTTACCGAGACTGTCCATGCTATCCAAGTGGGATGCGACAACTGTGGAGGAAGCCATTTAGTGAAGGATTGCCCCGAAATAAAAACGGGAGAAGCAACTGAGGAAGTAAAGTATGGGGAAGCTCAAGCACCATACCGTCAGGGCAGTGGAAACTTCTTCAGGAGACCATACCAAGATGGAGGGCGTCAGTTTCGCCAAACTCAACCAGGTTTTTACACCAAGGATCAACCAGCTGGACCATCAACAGATAAACAAACCAACTTAGAAGAGATGATGGGAAAGTTTCTTACCTCAAATGAGAAATTCATTACCAGTTCTGGACAAAGGATGGATGCCACTGATGCGACATTGAGAAATCAAGGGGCTGCAATCAAGCAGATTGAAGGGAATATTTCTGTAACAACCGTCAAATTAGGACGAGTAATTAGCGCCTAAATTCTCTGTAAATACATGTAATTAGTTCTGTGTTAGGCTAATTAATGTAACAAAATATATATTTGTGAATATATATACGAATACGCGATTTGACTTGATAGTACACTGATTTAAATCGAATGTAATTCGGTTCAGAAAATACGGACGTTGGAGACCAAATTTATTAAGTAACGTGGCTTTAGTTAATTATGATATTACATTCCAAATATTATTTTCATAATATTTCATATACATTCCGTATAGTACAAACAAAACCATCACGACTAAAATGTTAAACGCGCAAGCAAAACGAAACAATGTTAAAGTTATATTTTGTAACTCAATTATTAAGTGTTTAATTAAATGTTTCAACAAAAATATTTAATAATTATTTGCATTTTAAAACTTATAATTAAACGTTTAAATAATCGGGAAAACAAACACCGCACGGAACGCAAACACGGGAACTAAAAAAGGGGATTAAAACCCCTCCCCACCTCATTCCTTCCTCATTCTCACCATCCTTTTCTCTCTCTCTCTCTATTTCTTTCTTTCAAAATACCATCACCACCATTTCACTTAAATCGCCAAATACTACCTCAAAACGCACTCGGATCATACCACGCCTTTGGAATAAAAGCACCACCGCGACACGATCTACCATCCCATCTTTTCGGAATTTCATTCTGACACCGCGTAAGTTTCCGACAAAACCCGAAACTCTCCGTTTGTACTCATTTTTACGTTTTTATGGTTTATACATGCTTAAAATGTCCAAAAATGGGTTGGGTAAAAGATTTGGACCAAACGGAAGCTTTTCGACCATTTTTCCGGCCACCGGAATCGTAACAGACCCCGACGTCGCATTTGGCTTGGCCCGATTGCGACGTCAGCCACAAAGTCGCAAAAACCCATCACAACGTCGCATATAGCGACGTCACCACTAACGTCGCCTCATTTGGCCAACGTCGCACATAGCGACGCAAGCCCTTACTTCGCATTAAATTGCGAAAGTCGCACATAGCGACGCCATGCTCAACGTCGCAGTCAGGATCTGCGACGTCGCACCCGACGTCGCACCCGACGTCGCACCCGACGTCGCACAAACCAGAACCTTGAAAAAACAGATTTTTACTAAGTGTCGGAACCAAGATTTTACCACATAATTTTACTCCAAATCCAGATTTCAGATGCGTTTTCACTAAAGGAAAGTAGTAGAAATAAAAATTTTCCAAGCTGACTTGGCAGCTCGACCCCAACCAGGGGCTCTGCCCCTTGGACCCCGCCAGGGCTGCCGCCCCTTGGACCCCGCTACCAGGGGCGCTGCCCCCGGACCCCCGTGTTTAGATGTCGTAAATAATTTTCACACTAAGTGTCAAACACTTACGAATAACGAAATTTGATTCAACGATACATATAACGATAACACCTTGGATTATTAATGCAAACCGTCACCAACGGGCCAACCATGTTTTCTTAGAACAAACGATAACGAAACAACATTGGACATAACGAGTTGTGTAGACAACTAGACTAGATGGTCTTGCGAGACATCTACTTACTTGACTTTATATGTTTAGGCATTTAAAGGTTACGGGTTCGGAGAACCTACTCACTACTTACTGATTACCACCGCTTACTACTCGACTCAGGTGAGTCTTACAGCCCCACTTTTACTGTTTTACATACGGGGTGAGATACATTGCTTACTTTTCTCGAACACGAGTACTAAAACTGCTTACTATACCAAACGGAATTGCATGAGTTATTTACTATTTACAGAAGTCTCTCCATCATATATCGTTAGTTATGGACTTAAGCGCGAACACTAGTTAATGGATCCATTATGGAAATGACCCTCCCCGCCCGGGGTAGTAGCGCTACCACGAACCGTTCTGTATAAACGGGCGACTATTATTTCGTTACTTATGCTTGCTCAGTTACGAGCATGTCACGGGAGCAACTTATTACTTACGGGTTAAGCTTCGATTATGAGCCTCATGGCAACGGTATAACTTACTTACTTACATTTGCTGGATTTGCAAATACTTGATTTACGCCTGCGGGCACTACTTATGAAAATCTTGTGTTCAAAACTGATATTACTTACAAACTTGTGAGATTCACCAACATTCGTGTTGACCTTTTAGCATGTATTCTCAGGTACTCATATGGAGTAGGATTCCCCCAGGACATAGCCAGAGTCGCATGAATTCAACTAAACTGCATTTTAACGGAGATTCTCAGCATTATCTTTTGTACATGTTGATTATGTAATAGAATCTCCCGCCATACGCGTGGACTCTAGGGAACCATTTTTGTATACGAAAACATTAAGTTTTCAAACATATATTTCTATGAAATCGTTTTTCAACGTCTCATTTAGAGGTCGTTTACTGTATATCTTGTGCTTTGTATATTGATTAGTAACACCCAAGTATGCTTCCGCAAATCATAAAATTTGGGGGTGTTACAATTTCTAACATCGCTAAAGTTCTTCAAGAGAGATTTCCTGGAACTCTTCCTGGATACACGGAAACCAACCCACGTGATCAAGCTAAGGCTGTGATCACCAGAATTGGACGAATTCATGAGGATCCAGGTGTCAAGAAGAAAACTGATACCCAACCCTTACCTGAGAAGGAAAAGGAAGTAGAAGTTGTTGAAAGTCCTAAGATGGACACTGAGGCTGACCAAATTGCAAGAGATAGGCAATATGATAAGGATCATGCACCGCCGCCACCTTATCCAGCAGCTTTGAGAAGAGGGAAGGATGATGCTCAATACCACCAGTTTCTAGAGAATCTGAAGCAACTGCACATTAACATCCCATTCGTGGAGGCGATTGCCCAAATGTCCAAGTATGCAAAGTATCTGAAGGAACTTTTAACCAACAAGAGCAAGCTGATGGAGGCAACCACGGTAAAAATGAACGAGAGATGCTCAGCAGTTATGCAAAATAAACTTCCGCCAAAGATGAAGGACCCTGGGAGTATTACTCTTCCTTGCCTGATTGGAAGTTTAGACCTCACTCATGCATTAGCTGACTTGGGGGCAAGCATATCAATAATGCCTTATACAATGTATGCTAGACTCAAGTTAGGAGAACCAAAGCCAATTAGAATGTGCATTGAGTTAGCAGATCGTTCAGTCCAGTACCCTAAGGGTATGATCGAGAATGTGTTAGTTAAGGTAGATAGGTTTGTTTTCCCTTGCGATTTCGTGATTCTGGACATGGTAGAAGATTCTAAGGTACCTATCATTTTGGGAAGACCCTTTCTAGCCACTGGGAGGGCATTGATTGATGTTCATGATAGAAAGATCACTTTAAGGGTAGGAGATGATGAAGTAGTGTTTGATGTCAACAAGTCAATGCAATACCCTGCTGCAATTGATGATACTTGTTACTTTGTGAGTGCTAGAGAAATAAAAGATGATGAAGAATTCCTTCAAAGTCTCATGGAAGACGAAGACCTTGATCCCATGATTCTTGAAGGATGGACGGGAAGCATAGAAGCAATTCGAGATATTGAAGAATTTGATAAGTTACTTGAGGAGCTAGAATTCGCGAGTGATGAGGAGTTAGAGAATGATGAAAATCAGCCGATAGAGAGCGAAGAGTCGATTGAGATTGATGGTATTTTAATCAAAAAAGAGACTCGCATCACTATGCATGGGATTCCATGTTCTAGAAAGGAGGTGTTGGCAGTTAAATCTTCTTTTGAAGAACCACCAAAGTTAGAACTAAAGGATCTACCGACCCATTTGGAATATGCCTACTTGCAAGGAGAGTCGGACCTACCGGTTATCATTTCATCTCAGTTATCTGCAACCGAGAAAGAAAGCCTGTTGAAAGTTCTGAAGGAACATAAGCATGCTATAGCATGGACGATTGGTGATATCAAGGGAATCAGCCCATCATATTGCACGCACAAAATCCTCATGGAATCTGATTTCAAACCGGTTGTGCAACCATTGAGACGGTTGAATCCTAAGGTTACGGATGTAGTAAGGAAGGAAATCATTAAGTTGTTGGACTCTGGATTGATATATCTGATTTCTGATAGTCCATGGGTTAGTCTCATTCATGTTGTGCCCAAGAAAGGAGGTATGACAGTGGTTATTAATGAGAAAAACGAGTTAATCCCCACGAGAACTATCACTGGATGGAGAGTCTGTATCGATTATAGGAAGTTGAACGATGCGACACGCAAAGATCACTTTCCTTTGCCGTTTATTGATCAGATGCTCGAACGTCTAGCTGGAAAAGAGTATTATTGCTTTTTAGACGGTTTTTCTGGATACTTCCAGATTCTGATAGATGCTAATGATCAAGACAAGACTACTTTCACCTGTCCATTCGGAACTTTTGCTTATAGAAGAATGCATTTCAGTTTGTGTAATGCACCCGCAACATTTCAGCGATGCATGATGGCAATTTTTCATGATATGGTGGAAGACAGCATGGAAATATTCATGGATGATTTTTCTGTTTTCGGAAATTCGTTTGATAAGTGTTTGGCAAATCTGAAGAGGATGTTGCAGAGATGTGAAAGTTCAAATCTCGTCTTAAATTGGGAAAAGTGCCATTTTATGGAACGTGAAGGAGTTGTTTTAGGGCATAAAATATCAAGTGCTGGTATTGAAGTTGATCAAGCCAAGATTGAGGCCATAGCAAAGCTACCTCATCCAACGAATGTTAAAGGAATACGAAGTTTCTTAGGACATGCTGGGTTTTATAGAAGATTCATCAAGGATTTCTCAAAGATAGCGCGTCCGATGAACAAGTTGTTGGAGAAAGATGCTAAGTTTGAATTTTCAAGGGAATGCAAAGATGCGTTCAATCTTTTAAAGGAGAAGTTGGTATCCACGCCGATTATGATAAGTCCGAATTGGGATCTCCCATTTGAGTTGATCTGTGATGCCAGTGATTATGCTGTTGGAGCAGTTTTAGGCCAGAGGGTTGATAAAAAGTTTCAACCTATTTATTACGCAAGCAAGACTTTGACGAGTACGCAGGAGAATTACACCACGACTGAGAAGGAATTGCTTGCTGTTGTTTTTGCATTTGATAAATTCCGATCTTACTTGGTTTTGTCAAAGACGGTAGTGTTCACCGACCATTCGGCACTACGATATTTGTTTAACAAACAAGATGCAAAGCCAAGGTTGTTGCGGTGGATTTTGTTGTTGCAGGAGTTTGATATAGAGATTAGAGACAAGAAGGGAGCTGAAAATCTGGCAGCCGATCATTTATCTCGATTGGAAAATCTGGAGCTGGATAAGTTAGACGAAACAGAGATTCAAGATAAATTCCATGATGAACGCTTGTTGAAGGCAATTTTGAATGAATTTCCATGGTTCGCTGATATTGCAAACTTCCTAGTTACGAACACTCTTCCGTCAGGATTGAATTTCAATCAAAGAAAGAGATTTTTCTCATCTTTGCGATATTACTTCTGGGAAGACCCGTACTTGTTCAGACAGTGTGATGATAGAATTGTTCGAAGGTGTGTAGCTGGAGAGGAATGCGACATAATTTTAGAGCATTGTCATGATGGTCCGTCTGGAGGACATCATGGTCCTAATTACACTGCAAGAAAAGTGTTTGAGGCAGGTTTTTACTGGCCAACCATTTATAAGGATGAATTTAAGTATGTGAAGGAGTGTGATGCATGCCAGCGTACCGGGAGAATTTCTAAGAAGGATGAAATGTTGCGAAGTCCAATTATGGTAAGTGAGATTTTTGATGTCTGGGGAATAGACTTTATGGGACCGTTTTCACCTAGCAATGGAAATAAATACATCATTGTGGCTGTGGATTATGTTTCTAAGTGGGCTGAAGCAAAAGCATTACCCACAAATGATGCTAAAGTTGTGGTGAAGTTTCTGAAGCAGCTATTTTCACGTTTTGGAACACCGAAAGCTTTAATTAGCGACCGAGGGACGCATTTCACAAATGCTCAATTGGAAAAAGTGATGCGAAAGTATGGAGTTAACCACAAGTTTTCAACTGCTTATCATCCACAGACGAGTGGTCAAGTGGAAGTAACCAATAGAGGGTTGAAGCGTATTTTAGAACGTTCAGTTGAAGGAAACCCTAAGAACTGGTCATATAAGTTGGATGATGTGTTATGGGCAGCACGAACAGCTTTTAAGTCATCAATTGGAACGACTCCTTATCGCCTAGTTTATGGGAAGGCTTGTCATTTGCCTTTTGAATTGGAACATAAGGCATATTGGGCTATTAAACAGTGCAATCTGGATGAGCAATTAGCTGGAAAAGAAAGAATGGCACTGCTAACTGAGTTGGAAGAGTTGAGAATGAATGCTTATGATAATTCGAGACTGTTCAAAGAAAGAACGAAGAAATGGCATGATGCTCGTCTTAAGTCGAATCATACGTTTGAAAAAGGTGACAAAGTTCTATTGTATAGTTCTCGGTTACATTTATTTCCTGGTAAGTTGAAGACACGCTGGACATGACCTTTTGTAGTTGAGAAAGTTTATCCATTTGGTGCTGTTGATTTACAAGGACATTCTGGAAAAACTTTCAAGGTTAATGGAAGTAGGTTAAAGAAGTATTATGGTGATGTCAGAGATTCCAAACGTGATTTGGAGATGGATTTGAATTAAGTTATGAAGTAAAAGGTCGAGCTTACCGACGTGATAAACAAAAGCGCTTTCGGGAGACAACCCGTTATTTCGTTATTTTGTTTTATTGTTTTTGTTTGCAGGTTTGAACTTTGTGGGTGTGTTCTCTGGAAACCCTCACGAGACTACAACTCGTCCGCTCAGGATACTGAGAGGTTTAAAGGCTTGTTGCATATGCTAAATGCAATCGTGTTGCCTACGGAAGTGCGCTGTTGTATTTTATTTCTGAACGAATGCCTTCAAGGATCTTTCTTCCAGATCAAGGGAGTTTCTGTTCACTTCTTTTCCATTCATTTTATCTTCTGTTTTCTTTTGCAATGAGGACATTGCATACTTTTAAGTGGGGGATGGGGAAAAGAAGTCTGTTTGTCCTTAAGATATGAATATGGTAAAAATTGGCAAAATTTAAAGTTAAAAGGCATTCTACGTGTTAGTTATTTTTCAGCTAAAATTTTTGTTTAAAATTATATTCTATGTAAAGTTTAGCAATCTTGTAACATGCTTTGGGAATACAAGGAATGAAATAATCGTAAATTTTAATATTAGATAGTTCATCTTGTGATGTATCGATATGCAATCTATTTGAAGGTTATTGAGCTATTAAGAAATTTAATACTTAAAGTAGGGATTTATCTTAAGAGGATCTTTAGCAAAGCATGATGTTAATCTTAATTCTCAGATGATAGCGTGTTATAATCCATAATTCTGGGATCCTAATTGTCATCATTTGGGAATATACTGGGTGTTGACTCCTTTGTTGTACGAAAGTACAGACCTGGTTTCCGTCAGTATATTTGATATCAAAATAGATAAAAATAAATGAGTACAAAGGACTCATAAATTGAAAAACCAAAGCCAAGTTATGTCGCTATGATGTACTGAGGTACAGACCTGTCACCAATGTCTTGGTTTGAAAAATGATTAATTTATTTGGATGTTCATTATTTGGAGAATTGTGACACGTTATTTGTATGAGAGTATTTTGCTATTGAAAATCAAGTTTAATGCCTGCTAGAATAATAATAAGTTGAGCTCAATTTCTGAATTTTAGATTGTTTAAGTGGATAACAATATCGGTAATCTAAATGAATTATCTTTTATGCATAATAATAATGTATTAGAATTGTTTCCCATTGAGAGTTTCTTGATTGCTAAGTTTTAAAGTTAGAATTGATTTTAATATGGGATTTTGGTTTGTTGAATGCTGTGGAGTATGTAAGTCCTTTTGCACTTTTGTTTGCCGTTCATATTTAAAGTTTTGAGTTTTTGAATCGATAGTCTACTTGAGGACAAGTAGGATTCAAGTGGGGGATGTTTGATGAATGCCAAAATGTGCTATTTTATAGTGCTAATTACCCCTTAGTTTGATTAATTTCTTATGCATTTTATTTGAATTCGATACTCATTTCGTTCATATTTGCATTTAGGAATTATCTGGAGTTTGAATCGGAATAGAAGATGAAAACGTGCGAGAATTGAAGAAAAGAAGTTAAAATGAGAAGTGTGAAGAATAGGTGGTCGAAGGCTGAAAAAGTTGGAAAAAAGAATCCATACGGCGTATGGAATCCATACGGCGTATGGATGATGTGAGCAGGGCCGCCAGAATACGCGGGTTGAAGCCCATGGGCTTTTCAATCCATACGGCGTATGGAATTCCATACGGCGTATGGATTGCCTCGGCAGAAACCCTAAAAAGATCATTTTGCTCTCATTTTGTACATAACACACACCACTTTTCTCCAGACGTTTTCTCTGAATAAAAACCTTAATTCCAGAGGTTTTTGAAGGGATTGAAGCTTAAAGAATCAAAGACTTTCGTTCGTTCAATTGTTATTTCATTATTTCGGTTCAAATTCATTACTTTCTTTCATTCGATTATGATTATGATGTTGATTTCGAATCTGATTTTCTGTTATAATATGAGTGGCTAAGTTTTTATTGCATTTGCTTAGATGATAATACTATAATGATGGATTGATTATTGAAATTGTGAATCGTATTGGATTTTATTCAAGTTTATGTGTTTATTCGTTGAACCTTGGTTATTGAGTGAATATTATTAATTACCTAACGTAGTTTTATGATTGATTGAGATTGAATTCCTTTTGATTATAAGATTATTGATGATTGTTGGTTTTAATTGATGATTATCACCGAATAGATTGAGTTTGACGGGTTAGGGTTAATAATTGGTAATAATTATTCAAGAACGAGATAACTAGAAATAGTTATAGACTTTGTTGTTTCAAGTTATAAGGATAAATCACATAGATGGTGTTGAATTAATATAAAACACGATTAGGTGGGCAACGTTAAATTGAACTGTTAGCGGGTTGAAAACAACTTCATGTCTTTCTTAATTGTGTTAATTCAATTTATCTTGTAAGGAAGATTGATACATTTGTCATAGCACAATAAAATCCATACGTGAGCATTCTAAATAACATGATTTCCAGATTTTAAGGAAAGTAATCTAAGCAAATGCATTTCTTTTATCATTTGAATTATATCTTTTATTTAATTAAGTCATTTTACTATTCCTTTATTTTATACTTTATTTTTAGTTAATAAATCATTTCTTTTATAATTGTTTATCAATTGTTCGATCGGAACTAAAACGTCCCACTTTCTACTGCTTTAATTAATTGTATCAATTTCCAATTTGTTAAGATTGACATCCGTTCCCTGTGTTCGACTCGGACTTACTAAAGCTATACTATATATGATCAGGTATTCTTGTTTGTGTTGTGTGTAGTAAGTTAGGTATTTCCATTTTTAAAACTAAAGCCCCGTTTACACAGCATCACTAAGTGAAAACAAAACAAACCATTTTTGTTAAAATGCTCCCAAAGTACCATCTTTAACCAAAAAGTGACTGGAACCATGAGGCCATGAGCGAGGGTACATGAATGGCATAAAAGAAGTAGAGAACTGATTAACGTATGACATTAAAATAGCTTAACTCGAGCCAAAAACAAAATGTTAATGTGGTTTGGTGATTGCTTAAATATATATATATATATATATATATATATATATATGTAGGAACACAATTTAAAATACAAATATGAGATTTATTAATAATTCATGTAAACGAGAATACAGAAGTATAACGAGCTACAAACGTATATAGATAAACTGAATATAAATGACAATAACGAGAAAGATGTCCGAGCTTCCATTGAACACAATTCCTTAAAACAAATACGAGCCTGTTTCCCCGTATACGTTGGCCTAAGTTGCGTAAAGTCAGAGTTTCAGTTGCCTGAAAAATGTAGTCAAGAAGGTGAGATTTTGTTGTGTGTTTTGTTGGTTGTGGTGTCTCACCAAGGTGAAAGTGATGGCGAATTTATACGGCAGAGCTAATAACTGATTCATTAACCTTAGATGATTAATTTCGTTAAAAGGAATTTAATGATAAATCAGTTGAACCTTTTGATTTTCCCTAGTTGTAACCGAAGTGGAACCGGAAGGTCACAGGTTACGGTTTAGACCTTATGGGTCATGGGTTGGATCATATGGGTCAAAGTTAACACCTAACCCATCTAAAAAGAGGCCCCTGTCTGGCATAAGACAAATCTGCAATATGGATCATCAAATCTACAATATGGCTCATCAAATCATCAACAAGGATCATCAAATCAGCAACAAGACTTTTGACTGGGATAAGGTCTTTGTCCGAGATAAGGCCCCTTTTTCTAAACACAAAGCAAATATGCAATATGGCTTAGAAAATCAGCCATAGTCTGAGATGAGACCCTTGTCTGAGATAAGGCCTCATGTCTAACCAGCATTTATGTTCCACACACCTTTCTTTCAGATTCGATATCTCATTCACCTCTAATCAACTTTGGACATATAATATACCGTTACGAAGCTCTTGTAAAAGGCTACATAACTGCATAGAATATAACTCATATGTGTTATATATACATATATGTATTCGGGTCCAAAGTTTGGGAAAATTGCACTAAATACTCGGGAACACAAAATATATTTTTCCTCTATTATCTTCTCTTCTATTCTCTCCAAAAAGTAACTCGGGAGTGGGCTCGATCTTAGTTATGCATCTTATTTTCTATGTAAAACTAAATTAAATGCCTAACTACGGTTTTATCTATCGTGAATATAATATACATATTTTTTTATAGCTAATGTAAGTAAGTTCCATGTGATAACTATGTAAGTTGCTTCTCGCCTAACACTTTCTAGTCTAGAAGGTATATAATATAATGATTATATCTCGCATTATCTAATTTTGGCCACCTCTCACTTTCTAAGTGAAAACACTAGGAAAATTCGAAGGATGTGCGGAGCACAACCCATAGTATATAATGTTCGGTTTTAAGGATGCTTTTGTCATAAGCATATAATATAATAATGGGTTAGCATCTTCCAATGAATTTTAGACTTGTGCCAACGGTTTGATCGGTTTGGGAACCGACGAAGCTTTCAAAACCGACGTTGATGGCACCGCTTGTGCGGTTGTTTTGTCTCTTTTGCTTCTTCAGCTAACCGAAGAAAGAAAGAAAGTTTTCGTGGAGCCCAGCTTATATTTAATGTATTGTTATTTATTGTTTAGTGTATGTAAATGTAGGTATATTGGTAAATGTGGGGCCTAAAAATTAAAGGAAGAAAGGATTGTTGGCAGTGCTTTGTCAGTCTTTCGTCAGTTTTGAATGTGCTGAAGTGGCGCAGAGCTGGCACAAGGAAATAAGGAAGTGACGAAAGCATTGTTGAGAGTGGTGTAACTATTATACAAACACATGTATTAGACTTCATGTTTTGTATAAAGATCAATTGTGATAACTAATTTGATTACAAATAAAGATAATTTTTTTCATATGGCTGCTCTCGGTTGACATAAAGAATTAATTTAGATGCAATATAGAGCATTAAGATTATTATTTTTTAATTATACCGACTTTTCAGATTATGACGAACTTGATTTCAATGTTCATAACCCGATGATGTCAATATTAGACAAACATTCAATATTTTGATTAAAATGAGCAGAGCAGTGATTAACATTCGCGTATGAGATTATAAATATACCTTAGACTATAAACAATATTGCTCATCATCGATCAACTAACACTTTAATAGGTGCTCTACCTTCTAGAATTTCTAAGATACATCAATATTTTTAATGTTTATCCTTATTAAATAGGAAAAATCATATGTGCTCTTAATAGAACCTAACTTTAGTTATAGTTAAGCCAAAAGGGTTTATATTTTGGTTATGCATCGAACTTTACACCTTTTACTATTGTATGTATCCAAGTTTTAAAACTATCTTTTGTATGCATTTAACTTACTATTGTATGTATTGAACTTACAAAAAATATGTCAATTTATGTAGCCAAAAACACGCAAAAAAACATACAATAGATGGTTTTAAAACTTGAATACATACAATAGGATGTTTCAAAGTTGGATACATACAATAGTAAAATGTGCAAAGTTCGATACATAACCAAAATATAAACCCAAACAAAAAAGAAGGAATACATTTGAAATGTATGCAAAAGTATGAGTTCAAAATGTAAAAGCAAAACACTTATCTTATGATACTTGATGGGTCAATAACGCATTACCTATGTGTATAAATAATGTGATATCCTCTGGTAAATAATAGTAGTATCATAATTTGATTATAATTTGATCAAGTTTACAAGTTAATGAAGAGTTGTCTACCGTAAATTTGTTCATTTCTAATATGTTATACACTCTGTGTGTGCAACAACTAAAAATCATATTAATTAATCATTTATCGAAGTTGATTTTTATGGATTACAAAGTCAGTTTGATTATACCGCGGAAAATCGCTTGATATTAGTAGGATCACTCATATTAATATTAAAACAATTAGCTAATATTAATATGGGAAAATATAACGTGCAGCAAATATATTTGTGATGGCTTATTGTGTATATATGTAAAACTTGAGGGTTAAAATGAAAAATGTAAAACTTTTTTGACTTGATGATTGGACAATCGCACAATGTAAATATACTTTCACTGGTACAAATGTTATGCCCAATTAATAATCATTAATAATTATTATTAGCAATACTCTGTAATAAATAACCAACAAGTATCATTTATAATTTTGTTTGTAATAAAATTGCTTGGTGCGAATACTATTCTCGTTAAAGAATATGATATTTAAAATTGGTTTCGCTAATGCAATGCTCATGCATAAATTTATACCAACGTCTTTCTAAAAGCTTTACAAGACCATTAGATTAAATTGCATTAATCATAATCATAATTATAATAATAATAATAATAATAATAATAATAATAATAATAATAATAATAATAATAATAATAATAATAATAATTGTAATTATAATAATGTACTAAAAGGATTTTATTGTGCACTTGACAAGATACAGGAGTAAACTGGTCACCATCCACCTAGTACACCATGTGACCATGCCTCTAGTTCTCCTACTCTGGTACCCTTTGGCCTTTGCTATTGACCACCATACTTGTTCACCATATCGTTTTGACTTTTGACCTACATTATCTCTTTCAAATGAGCTAAATTTCGTTGAACATGTTATCTCCAAAGTTATATCTTTACTCCATTCCAAGTTCTAACACATTTTTCAAGTTAAAATATAATTATATCCTAAAAGTAGACTGAAGTAGTGAACGAGTATATACTTTTCGATCCTTGGATAACTCCCAAATCTCCAACTATGGCATATATCGTACCGTAATTTCAAATAATTAAATTGCAGGCAAAGATGAAAGACAACAATATACAATAGATGATGAAAGATTAAAGATACATTTAACCATAAAAAAAAAAAAAAAACTTAGGACTTGATTTTCCAATGTATAAGAAATCTATTTTTAGAGATATATACCATAGTTCCATTAAGGAAATAGACATAAGCTCTCTAATATGAACATACAGTTCAATTGCCTAATCAACAAACTTAACTTCACCATATAATACATCCTTGAAACTGAAGTGTACTTACAGCAGAGGAAGTTGAAAGAAAATACATCAAAAACATAGATAAAAATACAGATAGTACAAATGTAAAGTACAAATTTAAACACGACTACCCATTGCACATTTGCAGGGCATGAACTCATAAGTAAGCAGCCTTCTTACCTCTCCCGATTATCATTTATCAACCTCCTAAATGACTGAAACTTGAAGACTTGATGTTACCGTCATAGTTTGCATGCTTGCACTAGAAAAAAGAGAGTTGGCTTTCAAGAATTTGGATGGGTAAAATTTTAGAGGAGGTTGAAAGAAATGCAGATGATGGAAATGTGAAATGAGAGACTGAGAGGTATGGGTTACATAATATTCAATTTGGATGGGTAAAACCAAGTGACGTCATCATCGTCGGATTCGTACTCGGTGGAAGATGAGGAGGTGAAGTCGGGAGGAAAAGTAGGGTTGTTGTGGAAAAACTAACTTTCAAATCAGTATTGTAGAAATAAAAACAATAATCAATGAAATTATGTTTATATGTACGTGTTTGAAGTCACCAGAAATTTCATAGATTCCGTCATCAAAAAATACGTCATGGAGGTGTGCCTGAAAATGGTATATGGTTCGGATACGTTCGCACTCTAAATTCGGTCGGTCAGATCCGGAGGTTCAGATATGCGGTGGTGGTGCAAGCAGCGTAGGTAGCTGCTGGTCTGGTGGTGGCGACGCTAGTAACAGCGGTGGTGGTAGAATTTTTTGTCACTGAGTTTTGGTGATGATGTGAATTGTTAGATAATGTCACTAAAATTAGTATTAATGTTAGGTAACAAATAGAAAATTGGGGAAATATTTTACAATTTGATTATGATAATGAGGATTGACGACATTATTGATTTTGTAACTTAACGTTTATAGAATCGAAATTGTGTTTAACGTTTACATTGATTATGTGAGGTGTACTTCCAATTGTTTGTTTCTTTAATTTTTGAAAATGAAAATGAATTTGAGAAATGCAGATGAAAATGAAATTTGTTGATGATGATGATTATTTTTGTTTCTGATTGTAAGTAATGAGACGATCGTGTTTACACTGAATCACCGATGATCTTATTTGTTGATGATGATGATTATTTTTTGTTTATTTATTTGGCATAATGAGTTGTACTACAAGTATTAAAATTTGTACATATTGTTACAAACAATCTAGTTGGCACATAATGACAGGTGTACGTACAACGTGGCAAAAGTGGTACAGTTGGCGGTTGACGTGTAAGTCCAGTCAACCTTTTCAAATTTGAAAAGGTAAAAATGAACGTTGCAAAGATTCCAGCACGAAATCTTCCGGTTTGTTGCATACTTGAACAATAAATTGAGTAGATTGCATACTTGAAATAATTTGTTGTAGTACATACAGTGGCGGAGGTAGAAATTTTTACCACGGGTAGCAAAAAATAATTTGAGGCTCGCGTCACTTCGCATCTAGTCGGTTTGATCAAAAACTAAAAGCCGAAATCTATAGGTCTATCGATAAATGTTAAACCAAACTAGAAACTTGGAACTATGAACTGAAGAGTAAAAAAAAGCCTATGATGCTATGGGCAGATCCGCAGATACAATAAAAAACTTCAGAAAAATTGAAAGTAAACGGCAATAGCAAAGATTCGAACTTTTGATGTTTTGTTTGATTGTGCAACGACTAGCCAACCAAGCTAAAGAGTGATATTTGTTTTAGTTGGTTAGGAGCACTACTTAAGTAAACTAATAGCATTATTAAATAACCAACAATTATCGACATTTTTCATACTTCGTTTTCTAGATTCGCATGTAGCATCGGCTACCCCTTGAACCAAGGTATCTCCGTCCCTGAGTACATAACCGATTTTTATCATTTATCCTATATTCAACCGAACACAATCTCTTTTACTTAATTACTCAACCAAACACAAATTGCATTTTTTCACCTCGAAACAGTTCTACACTATTTGATGCTGATTTGGCAATTTTTGAGGGATATTACACTGATTTAGTGGTTTCTTTTGTATTATAGGTAGAAAACAAACCATTTTTGTCAAAATGCTCCCAAAAATACCATCCTTAATCAAAAAGTGATTGGAACCATGAGGGTACATGAACGGCATAAAAGAAGTAAAGATATGGTTAACGTATGACATTAAAATAGCTTAACTCGAGCCAAAAACAAAATGTTAATGTGGTTTGGTGATTGCTTTTATATATATATATATATATATACTAGTGTTATACTCGTGCGATGCATTGATTTAATAATATATTTGATGAATTATGTTATTCATAGATAAAAAGAGGTGGAATAAATATTTGATGAATTATAGAGATACATATTTTGTAAGATAAATTGGATTATATGATAGTTTAACAATTTATCTACGTATGTAGTAAAAAGAATAGACATCGATTTATCATAATATGTATAAAAGTGTATTATTGAAGTGTAAAGTAATTATGAAAAAACCAGCTTAATTTTTAATACCCATAGATCCAGAAATCTAACTATAGTTTTAGTTTAACCGCAAATAACCTAAATAGATCAATAATGTAGTTGGTCATCGATAATTTTCATCCGAAATGAATTGATTATAAGAAGAAACTAAGTGCAATCAATCATATAGTCATGTAAATTAAGAATCGTTCTACTTAATATTATATCAATTAAAAAATGTTGAAAAAATGCAGTGACACATTCTATCAAATAGTTGTGGTACGTTTTCATCAACACCGTAATTTTTTTATTTTTTATCATACATACCAAACGATCATATTGTCAATAGTTTGTTGCTAATAAATATCGCAGTGATCATATATCTATGTAGGAATTGAAATTGAAATTTAAATTACTATTTTGAAGATACTTTTTAATGGAATAATAAATATATCAGATTAAAGGAAAGTATCAAAAAATAATCTTTGTTATTCAAAGTATACGATAGTTTCCTTATATAATTTGTTGACAAACTTTGACCAACACTAAGAATTAAGCGGGTGAAGACATGTAGGATATAACTTGCATGAGAGGCTGCCACGTAAGCTTGGGGTCTCCTCTTTTACTTATAAGGATATATATATATATATATATATATATATATATATATATATATATATATATATATATATATATATATATATATATATATATATATATATATGTGGAGGTTCAAATGAGAACCAACTAAAAGTTGAGAAATATATATATAGGTGGAGGTTCATATGAGAACCAACTAAAAGTTGAGAAAACAAAGAAATAAAAAAATGGTGAAAACAGATCTTAGCCATTGATCTAATCTACCTTATATATATATATATATATATATATATATATGTAAAATGATGGAGATAAAAAAAATAATGAACACTTTTTGCTTCACAATTTTTTTAAGTTGTAAACTTTTTTTTTTTGCTTCACAAATGTTTTTAATTGTGAACCATTATATTTTTTTTGCTTCACACAAAGTTTTTAACTTTTTTAATTGTGAACCTTATTTTTTCACATAAATTTTTTGTGAATCTTAAAATTTTTTTCACGAAACTTTTTTTTATTGTAAACCTTAATTTTTTTTCACATAATAATTTTAAAATTTCTAACTGTGAAACATTTTTTTTTCTTTTTTTTGGTTCACAAAATCGTTTTTACTTTTCTAATTGTGAAGATGAATTTTTTTGTTTGGGTTCACAGAAAATTTACAACCTCTTTTAATTGAAAAAAAATTTGGTTCACATATATTTTGTTACTTTTCTAATTGTGAACCTTAATTTTTTTTGGTACACCGAAAGTTTTAACTTTTTCAATTGTGAACCTTAAATTTTTTTGGATTCACGGAAAGTTTTTAACTTTTTCAATTGTGAACCTTATTTTTTTGTTTTGGGTTCACAAAAAGTTTTTAAGTTTTTCAATTATAAACCTTAATTTTTTTGTTTTGGTTTACGAATTTGACATTATTTTATTTTATTTTTCACAAAAAAAAATTTTTGTGAACCTTTATTTTTTTTACTTCACATAAATTATCCAATATGAATTTTTTTTCTTCTTTTTCACCATTTTTTTATCTCCACCCTTTTCACACACACACACACACACATATATATATATATATAGAGGAATGAGATCATGTAAAAACAAGGGGATAAAAAAAATGGTGAAAACAGATCTCAGTCCTTAATCTAATCTAGCTTTTATATATATATATATATATATATATATATATATATATATATATATATATATATATATATATATATATATATATATATATATATGTGTGTGTGTGTGTGTGTGTGTGTGTGTGAGTGTATATATATATATATATATATATATATATATATATATATGTGTGTGTGTATATATATATATGTGTGTGTATATATATATATATATGTGTGTGTGTGTATATATATATATATATATATATATATATATATATGTATATATATAGAGAAAGAAGGAGGTTCATATGAGAACCAATTAAAGATTGAGAACTATGAGAACCAATTTTAACCAACATAATAACAAGGGTATAATAGTCTTTTTTAATTGCTAGCAACATAATAACGGATGTAAATCAGTTTTATATATTTTTTGTTTCCTTTCTACTCATTCACGTGACATCTATCTTCTCTCTTGTTCCACTTTTGACGCCACCATTAATGGAGCACTAACCCATCATCCTCTCAAATTAATTGATTCAAATATACACCGATCATTTTAGTCGCAACCATATGATAATGAAAATATGAGATTAAGTGCACACATGCACAGCACACAACTCAAATCTAAAACAAATTTTGATTTGTGAGATTATATATGTGAACATGTGCATAGAAAGAAACCAAACCAATTTTTGACAAATGCCAGAGTAAATGGAAACCGTGACTAAGATGACGAAATAGAACACGTTTTATTTACATTCGAGCAGATTATGATGATTATATTTTTGTTAAAATACCATATGTGCACATGTGAACAACTTATAACTTAACACCATATCAAGGAGAGCTAGTAGAAATTGTATTTCATTGTGTATTGTTTCTTGTAAAAAGTGAGCATTAATTTATGAAGTCAAAATAAATATGATGACTTTGAATAATAAAGAGGTTAGAATACGTGAAGAAACCGTCCACTAATAAAGTTATTTGGTTTGCTTGAGAATACAAAGAGACTATACTACCCTTTCATTTAATTGGTATATTAAACAAACTATTAATTATTTACCGTTATGCCATTCTCTTCATCTAAAGTTTATAAATTGGTTCTCATATGAACTCCCTCTCTCTCTCTATTTATATATATATATATATATATATATATATATATATATATAGGGTCCGGTTCAATTGAAAACCAAAAAAATTACGAGAACCGTGAGAACCACTAGATTGCATGCTTGTTCACATGTAATTAACTTGATTCACATGTGAACATTGATGTAGGTTAGATTGGAAAAAAAAAATTCGAAAATTATGTCTTAAAACACGTTTTACCTTATTTGTTCATATTATCGTTCATATGTGAACATAAATTTGATTTTTTGCGTTTTTCGCTATAATTTAAGGATTTTTTGAATTTTTTTCCTAATCTAACCTAAATCAATGTTCACATGTGAATCAAGTTAATTACATGTGAACAAGCATGCAATCTAGTGGTTCTCACGGTTCTCGCAATTTTTTTGGTTCTCAATTGAACCGGATCCTATATATATATATATATATAGTGGCATGATCCAGAGGGAAGTCCATTTTTTGAGGGAAGGGGGAAGCGTTAGTACGCATCAGGAAGCATATTACCTTCACTTATACTAATCTCGAAAAAAGCAAACTGAAATTTAGTAAATGTTAATCAGAATCGATGTTATAAATGTTAAGCTTCCTTGATAAATTTTTTCTTCAAGTTATAGTATCGATTTATGAATATTTGATCCAAATCCGTTAAGATGCATCGCTGTGCATATTAGTTAATCTGCATTGTGATGCATCTTAACAATAAAAATATTTTTCAAATAATGTGAAGTTTTATGATGCATCGCGATGCATCTTAGTTAATATGCATCACACTGCATATTAACAATTAATTAAATAAATATTCATCAATTAATGTTATGACTTAAAAATGAAATTCATTCGTTAAAATATTCTTTATAGCATCGATTTTGATTACTATTTACCGATAAAAATAATTTTTTGTTGACGTTTTGATTGATAATTGTAATATGCTTCCTGATGCGTACTAACGCTTCCCCCTTCCCCCAAAAAAGACACTTCCCTCTTGATCACTACCCTATATATATATATATATATATATATATATATATATATATATATATATATAAAAGGGTAAATTGGAGGTAGCCCTGATTTTCGTACCATATTTTAAATTTCAATGGTACACATTAGCCATACCCACAAGGAGCATCAACAACCCCTGATCCGTCGATCACACATATGAGGTCTGAACGTTTGCGGTGACGATACCACTTAATTTATGCCCAATTGGTTGATTGCATTAATATACTTAAATCTTATAATTTTTTTTTTTGAAAGGCTAACAGAAATCGCCTAGGTACTCCGTACGGGGAGACCCAATGGCTAAGTCTCCATATACTGGCCCAATCCAATCGTACGGAGCCCTTAAGCGCCCCAAGTTACTCTCAAATATAAAGTTCATTTGAGATTCGAAGATGAAAAATCAATCGCTAATGTTAACCGACATTTGTTAGTAAGAACGCTCGTCTAAAACTCTAAATCTACAATAAGGTTGTTTAAAAGTAGCTTGCTTAAAAACCATGTCAAATAGTCGAATTCCAGTTATCAACACTTACTTGGTTGAACGATTTCGCTTTGTTTAGCATTTTAGGTTGTGCTTTAGTTGACTATTAAATGATAATTATGGTTATTTGGAAAACTATAATATCCAACATTTTGGTCCATATGTTGTTGTACCACATATTTAGATTAGACCAAACTTTTTTTTTTTTTTCTGTAAGAATTTGATATGACCTAAAATAAAACATGATGCACCAAATGTTTCAAAGTTACATAAACCACATCTGAGTCATAAACATACATTTTAGCATGAATTTACTATAATATCTAATTTTTTAGCTTTTGATCTAAGAACAGTTTATTAACTAAACTTGATTGGGGAAAGTGACAATATGGTCACAGCAAGTTCTCTTCAGCAGCGTCCATCTAACTTGAAGCTCTCCATTGCAACTCCACTTGAAGTTTTCCATTCTTTGAATCGATAAGGTGGTATTTCTCGTTGATCCGTTTGTTTTCCACAACATCCGCAAGGTTTATGTCAATATAACCCAGAGATTCCTAACATAAACACATGTTAAAAAGACATACTTTATATCTTACAGTGAAGTTAAGGGCCAATTGTACCTTTGGATGAATTAGTCCCATCCTTTTCGAAGTACTAACAACTTCCAAATGCATTTTCTCGGTTGTAGGTGGCTCTTCTAATGTAAATGTGAACTCTTCTTCCCATCTTGGATCTCGGTTCTTCTTCATAGGCTACAAAAAACCCCCAAAATATTTTTTAAAATCGCACACAATATCAGAAGTTATTGCATTAATGTTACCATGAAGCACCAAAGGACTTTTGGTCTAACTGGTGTGTGAGGAGCCCATCAACTAACAGTTTGTAGGTTCAAATCTCATTGAGAGACAATTTGTATACATCATATATAATACAGGTGTGATTGTACATATTATGTGAGGTAGGACGTAGAATAACGAACCTTGGTTCTTTTTTCTTCACCATGAAAAAGCAAACGAACAGATGGATTCGTGTGATGTTTTCCTTCGAGATCTTCACCTTCATGGATTATAACAACGAGCAAACCTCCACCCTCAGGAGTTCCCTCAGGAGGCTTTTGCATTGCACTTGCTTCTTCAACATTAGTTGTCATTTGTTCTTCACTAAATGGTTTGTACAACATTTCAATCACAATTTGACCCCGTGACTTCTCATTATGTGGGTCGTTCGGATCCATATTCTTTAAAAGATCAAGAGTTAGAGTTTTTGGCTCTTCAGGTGTAAGATCTTTTAATGGCACAACATTGATGCCCATTTTATCATGTTTCCCGACCTACATAAATAACGAAGAATGATCATATTTTTTACTTTTGCAAGTCAAACTAGTACATCTTTTAGTCAAACCTACCGATTCCCAGTCAAAAACCATGATTTCTAAAGCTTGAACTTCGGGATCCTTCACAACTAGATTAAATTCTTCATTCCATTCAGGATTCAAATTCTTGTGCTTCACCGTCGTTTTTTTGGATGGAAGTTTGTCTTCGGTTAGTTTCAATTTTGCGTAAGGATCAGAAGCACCCAAAAGATCCTTCTTTTTAAGCTTCATTGCCCTTAGAACTTTCACATGCAACATTCCAACGGGTCTTTTCATAGCTCTGCCATTTAAAAATGCAAATAATGTTGTTAACTATTCTTGTGTGCAAATGAAAACATATAGGCCCGAATACTTACTTTGCAGGATCCAATACTGGTACCTCGAGTACTTTTGGCCATAAATACATATTTGCAACCTGATCTTTGATAAGCTCCTAAAGGAAAAACAAACGTCATTAAGGTGCATCCATATCAGAGGTGGCAATGTTGATCCATTTGCTTCAAGTATATGTTAAAGTGTGACATGGAGTTGTATGATGACCCGAATGGATTTTTGACCTGAGTAGATATCCGAGATCATGACCCATGGTGGAATTTCAAAGTCATAAGTAGACAGAGTAACTGAGGGTCGTCAGGTCTGAATCGTTTCAAAATTCTTGTGTTCGGTTGCTTGCTGTTTTCTTTCATTTATTGCTTTATGTATTTTTTTCTGACATTATAGATGGACTAATTTGAGCTACTTTCTATCAACCCGCCCAAATGGATCAATTTTCCATCTTCATCCAACTAAGTCATATATGATCAGTTCAAGACACAAAGATAATCTTTTCAATAAGAATTCAATATTTAACTCAGGATTTTCATTGAAAAAACTATAATGGAGTTTTATGAAGATTTGGAAATAAACTACCAGAGGAAACAATATACCTGGACGAACCCATACAAGCCTGGAATCGACATGAGATCTGCCCCACTTAATTTTATTCCAAAATCTACATAAGGCTGAAAAACAAATATATATTAGCAAAGATTTTGACTTTTAGCTGTAAAATACTATAGTCAACCGTCAAGGAGATACAGGTGGACCATGGTTCAAACCTGACCTTATGGTCTGGTAAAATGGTCACATAAGTCCTAAATTTGCATACATCATTTAGCATATGATTTTAGAATTAAGATTACTCACCTTCTCCATGAGAGAAACTAGAATTTTACAGAAGCATGGGAAAGTCGGAACCAATGGCTTTAAAGTGATCCTCGGAGACGCAAATACTTGCAAATCAACTACTTGAACAGTGGGCCGCAACCCAAATGCCTTAATACCTACAAGAATGTTAGGATTTGCTGCCCATTTGAAGGATGGTTCCATAATCAACTCCTTTTCATCAGTAGTATAAACTTTCATTCCTGAAAGAAGCAAACATCCCAAAATAGCAAATTATATTGATAAAAGAACGTAATAAAATCAAGAAGGTTAACATGGTTCGATATTTGAACAATTTCGACCTTGAAAAGTAGGCGGTAGGGAGCCCAGTGTAAGCGAATCAAATTCGACTTCATCAATTTTGTACTGAGGAGTCTGTTCTTTGATCATGGGTTCAGTTGTTGTTTGTATGGTTTTACAAATTGCCTACAAAAACATGTAAAATGTTATGGTTTAATTTTTTGGCTCTATTTAATAAATCGAAAAGAACTCGATGAAATTGAGGTACCTTGTCTAAGTATGGCCACATTAGTTCAATAAACTTGTTAAGCCAATCAACCTATGCGTAAACAATGAACATCCCGATAAAATTTATTTGAAAAAATCAGCATTCAAATAACTTATTTGAATGATCAAAGAAGAAACAAGAACATACACGATCATGGTCGGGATTTTTCACCCAAATTGGTATTTCGGGGAACATTCTTTGCAGTGCAGCTTCGTCTTGCTCAACCAGAGGCCGGATTTCAGGTGTCTTGATTATGTAAAACAAACAGATAACAATATCAACTCATGAATGAAGTTTGGTTACTATTTACAGCTAGTTGTATACTATCAAGAAACATCAGTGAAGATATAAGAAGTAACCTCAACATCAGATGATTGAATGTAGATGAAGAAAAAATAGCCAATTGCGAGTCCGAGTATGATTCCAATTCCAAAACCAAAAAAACTCATAATGGTGCTTATTATACCCATCTTCACTCTTTTATCAGATCACACACAGTTTTCTCTAATAATTTGCAACAAATATGTGTACAAATAGATGACCCAGAAATGTAAATGAATAATTATTCAAAATTTTGGTCAAAGTGATCTACAATTGATAATGGCAGTTATGATATGAGATTGCATAATCTTGTCTGCAAAATATGCCTCAAAATGACACAACTTTGATAATTATTCTTCATATACGAACCGAAATGTTGGAATCGTAAAAGATCTAGAAGAGAAACACAATTGTGATTTAAAATTGCATAACAAAATCTTATGAAAATTTCTTCACAAAATAAGAAACCAAAACTGAATTGGGATCATGATTCAATATTGTAGAGTCTGATGATAATATCATCTACCCATTAATTACAATGGCAACACCAAAACATGAAAATAAATTAACTTTCTTTTAAAAGAATATATAAAGAACACAAACTATACATACATGAAACTGCCAGCATCAAAAGGGAAAATGGAAGAAACCCAAGCGATATTTAATGTGATTTCCTTAAAAAAATGCAACATTTAAGTAGAATTCGTACATATTTATCACATTATATGCTTGATGCATGATTTTATGATACTAGTACAAAGAAAATGACATTAGAGAGAAATGCATGTAACTTCCATTAACGGACAAACATTTATTCATGTTATATGCCAACGTGTATTGGATCCATACCCATCGGATTTGGTGTGTTTGATGTGTTTTTTAATAGCGGTTTTTGTGTCTAGATTTTATTTAGAGACATGGGAATTGTTTAACTGTTTCTTTTATATATTCACTATATATATTGTATGGATTTAAAGATCTTAAAAACCATTAATCGGATTATTAGTATCCAACACTGACGGATCTAGAAAAAAGTTCTACATAAGATACAAGGCATTAGAAATACAACATGAGTACGGTAAGTAGGTAAAATAATCGTTGGAATGGCGTGGAATTGTTTGTTAGTCAAGGTAAACCGATTAAATTTCAAATTTTACGAGTCTGGTCATTTTCGAGTTTCTTTTTAAGCGAACCTTAATGTACGATAAAACGCAAACTTTCACGTAACTTGATTAGAATTTTGATTCAGTTATCTTAATATTTCCAAGTCAACTCATTTAATCATCAGTGAACTTAATCATTGGGAAAAATTATATATTTCCCTCCTTAAAAACTATAAATATATATTATCCCCTAGGTTCAATTAACAGAGTAAATCGTATAAGGTTATAAGGTGATATGACATAAAAAATGGGATTTTCATGATATATTCATGGGCAAAGTTGTCTCATCAATTACTTCAGTGTTTAGAAATGTATAATTTAAGGGGCCTATCAAAGATACCTCATTTTTTCCCTTTTTACCATCTCATACACCCTTCCACCTATCTAATCAATCACATCATGTTTTTTCTTTTTACTTTCTATCACTTACCCCCTCTCTTTTTCTAATTCCTACCCCTGATTAGTCTAAAACTGAAACTGATTCTGAACTGGACTGGGACCAATCTTAGAAAAGACTGAACTGGAAAAGAACTGTACTGGGCCCGGGGTATACGAAATAATTTAGGAGGTATCTTTAGAATTTTCCATGATGTAACTATCATTAGCATTTTTCTTAAATCAGTCTACAATCCATTTATCTCTCTAAATTCCTCTCACCCTTTAACTTAGTCTCCCCATCTTTATAAAACATAAGATTTATCATTTTTAACAAAATAAAAGAAGATATCTTATTATTTTAAAAATGACCAAGATCTCAATCAAAGAAAACCAATAACCTTAGGCCAAACAAGTATAATTGTCAAACTAAACATTCGCTATCATATTAATCCAAGTGTAAGTTATTATAACTAAGTTTTTTCAAAACTGTTCTGACATTAGTATTTATGAGCGAATTGTTATGAAGCATCCGTAAATAGCTAGATCAAATGTATGTTGGTATTTTGTAAATTTAAGTTAATGACTTTAAAGCACTCCTAATTAGCATACGAGGTATGCCTATATTAAAAGTGTCATTATATTTGTATGACTTAAAAACCGATAATTGTAATTTAGACAGACATATATAATCTATAACGACTGCATTTGGTAACTCTGAATGTTTCCTTCGCAACGCGAGGGCATATCATTCCTCATTATATATCATATATATACCCACATAACTAAAACAATATCATACACTCAAATCATTAATTAGTCCCAATAATATTAAAATAGCGTTGTTAGTTATTAGTAAATAAAGAGAAAATATCTGACATGGTTAGTCAACGGGTTTGTTTTCACGTCATGGTCCGTGTAAGAGGTTTCTTCATTGACAGTAGACACAATTTCCGCAGGATAGTACCAGCGGACTGCGGGATTTGAAATGGCCAATAAAACGACGACACGTGTGCACTAAATCTCGCAGTCAAACATATATCACGCGGTCAACGAAAATATGTCGCAGGTTTATGTTTAAATTAAATATGCCGCTGTATTTTCATATATCTCGTATTTCATCGAATTCACGCAGGATTTTACAAACTTGAAATTCACGCAGTATTTCATCGAATTCACGCAGTATTTCATCGAATTCACGCAGTATTTCATCATATATCGCAGGGTTTGACCCAAAATTTCGAATTAAAGCAGTATTTTTTGCGATTTTGAGCGGGAAACATCTCTTTCTCTTTCTCTTTCCTTCTTTGTCTGCAATTCCGGGATGTAGCGATTTCCGGCGACTCAATCGCAAAAAATGGTATTGTTAGCTGATTTGGTTGTACAATGTCGTTACCAATTGTACTTATATATTGTTGGAGCTTGCTCAACCGTTTCTATCTAAACTTTTGATGTGGAATCTTGTGGGCGATTTTCATCACAGGTAACACAAATAATAGACCGTTAAATTGTAGTCATCATGTTCAGTAACCCTTTAAAAACTTCTATCTTCGGTGAGCATTTTTTTTTCCTCCCTTCAATTTTACGGTTTTTTTGTTTCCTAATCAATTAGTGTAATTGCTATTTCTCAGTTACTGTTAGTTTATTATAATTCAAAGTTAGGGTTTCTAAACATAATAGTTTTTATATAGGAACTGACTTTTGCCTCTATATCTATCTAGGTATGTACATATGGATGTTATATTGAGACACTTCCAGCGTGCTGATGGCAAATTAGTTTTAAATTTTGAAAAGTGATCATAGAAGTTTAAAAAGCATATGCTTTTAATTAAAGGTATACTATATACTAATGGTATTAAATTGTGTTGGAAATATTATATGTATACAACCAATGTTTGGGAGTGAGGTTTGGAAAACCATTGTTGGAGGAGTACCTAGCTGGAATTTTACGTTTTTGACCTGATGTTGGATCCTGTACACTGCAAGTTCCCTGGATTTAGCTCTGAGTATATGATCTTGATAGCAACTCTTGGTTTGGTTTTTCAAATCAGAGAATTTTATGTTTTTTGATGCAATCAGTTAGTGTGATCAATGAAGATGTTTCTGATCAGAAGTGTGTAGTTGTGGTTAGCTATGAAGTATGATGTTAGTAGTTTTTAGTTTGAGTTGAATTTGGCATCAACAAGTTATACATAACATTAGGAGACTTTATGCTCGACTATTTGCTAAAGAGTGTGCTTTAGGTTATTGATAGAATAAGCACTTGGTTTGTATCTCAAAATGCTTATTATGAACCGCACTACGTATGGATATATTTCTATACATGGTAGATTACAATACATACATAAATAGACCCGCTTTAAAGCTACCTTTTGGGATAAGTTTAAAATAGGTCATCATGTTCGGTACAAGATTGGTACAGTATGGCTCTTGCTATACTAATCTAGTGATCTTAATAAATTGTGGTCACTTTTGTTTCTATTTTGTTCTAAGTTGTCCTTTCATGTTGATCTTTTGTTGTATTATTTTACTTTCTTTTTTTTTCTTTAATTTGTGTGCTGCTCTCATAGTCTATGTCTTGTAGATTGGTTATGTAGGTAGCCATGGAACTGCTTTGTATTTGGTTTTCTTTGGTAATTGTATTTTGCATTTTCTAAAAAACTATATAAAAGACGGATATATGCTTCTTGATATGTAGGATTCACGTGGTAGCTACTATACATGTTACACTCGTTTTTTAAACAGCTTGACTATTACATGAATACATACATATATATGACTTGACTTAAACTTGTACATCGACGCTTTAATAATTGAAAAACTCGAAATACAAAAGTACATTTTACATCAGCATTAAACCACCAAACCTCTGTTTTAGATGCCACTTTCCGACCCTCTAAGCCTTTCAATAACATACATATAATAGACCGTTAAGAAGGTATTCAAACATACTTTAATGTAGAACTTTTACCTTTTTATACAACGCAATACACGTCTACTTATAACCCTTTAAAACTAACGAAAACCTTTTCTGGATGCTGAAGGTTCAAAAATCAGCCCCAACATGCTGTTTTGTGCCCAACTTTTCGACCACTTAGACACACCCGTTTTCAGCATAACTTATATCATTTTAAAGACATTCGACCATACTTTAACCATATACTTTCAGTTATTTCCAGAACAACATATAAAAAAAGCTACAGCCCCTTAAAGATCACCGAAAGTGGTTTTCATCTTTTGCCCAAATCACCCGAATTTACAATATAATAAGAACACATACTTATGTAACTTATAAACTTGCTTTTTAGCATGAAAATGACCTTCAAGTTCAATACATTAGGCTACTCGAATGTACATCATATACAACCAAAAGAGGCCGACCCATTTCAACACTTACAAACCATAAACATTACTCGAATGAAGTGTAATGTCTTTTAACTGTATCGTTTTTGTTTGAATTAGGTATATGAAGTGATATTGATCATGTTACGTTCGTGAATATCTGTTGTAAGATCACTGTGATGTAAGTATACCAATGGCATCAACAATGAATATAGTAAGTTCTTTTGAAAAAACTTTTAACTTTGTACTCGAATGAATATAATTATATTACACATTATAAGTTAGTAATATTATTGATCTTTTGTAGGGTAAGTACTATTATGCTGATGTGAGACTGTTGTCGACTTTTGATATTATCTTTGAAATAAGTGAGAAGTTGATGGATAAGAAAGATAGCTTTTCGATAGTTGGCAAATCATGTTTTGGAAATTGGTTTTACGCGGCGGATTGTAGACCAGAACCGTGCTTGTTACACTTTGTCGCACCCCCAAGACACGTGGCAGCGGAAGTATGAGGTGTCATGGGGGCGCCGACCAAATTAAAGCGTCATCACACAAAGATTACAACAAACGACCTCTAAATGAGACGTTTTCAAAATAATTACATTACCAAATTTAAAGTGTTTACATAATACTTGGAGTTCGCATCTGATATGTAGGATTACATAACTATCATTTCAAAATATAGTAAAGTGCAATCTAATCCTTGGGATGTTTCAGAATATGCGACTCGAGCTAAATGCTTCCACAAGCATCCTACTGCGGCTGGTTACCTGAGAAATACATACTAAAAGGTCAACATAAAGTTGGTGAGTTCATAGGTTTGTAACAGTTGTAAACATAAGTAAGAAACACGAGATTTCCATTGTGTTGCACGTATGCAAAAACAGTTGTAAAAGAGTCATGTTATCATTTGTTATCCTTTGTTTTCCTTTGTTATCATTTGTTATCCTTTGCGTCATGAGCTCATAGTCCGAAGCTTAACCCTTGTTGTTGCCTCGGAGTATCATTTGTTATCCTTTGTTTTCCTTTGTTATCATTTGTTATCCTTTGCGTCATGAGCTCATAGTTCGAAGTTTAACCCTTGTTGTTGCCTCGGCAAGTGTTGAATCCGGAACACTCGTTTAAACAAATAATACTACGTCCGTGGGTTGGCTAGAGCGACTAGCCCGGACGCGGGTGTCAATCCCCAATAGATCTATCCAATAATATTCACGCTTCAAAATTAACGAACTACGATATGCGAGGGCTTTGTTGGATTATGGTCTCACTCATGTCTTATCCTTTGTTTCATTTGTTATCCATTGTTTATATAACAGATGTATAAAGGCATTTGCATAACGACAGTTGTATAAAGCATGTATAAAGACAGTTGTATAAAACATGTGTGTATGTATTCTCACTCCAAAATAGTTAAAACGAGTAAAAAGGGGCTATGAAAATCACCTGAGTTTAGCTAGCAAATAAGATCAATTAGCAAGCAAGTAAGCGTGTTTCCAATTGCAATCTTCTAACGCCCTAAACGTATAAGGTTGTGTGTGTAAGTAGATGTCTCAAAAGACCATCTATGTAAGTGGAGGGTTAATGTCCACTTAAACCAATTGTGTAGGTGGAGGGTTAATGTCCACCTAAAGCTAGTTCACTCAACTAGTATGATTAAATAAGTTGTTTATCAAAAACGTGTACGACTCGTTGGTGAAAGTTTGTAATAATAATTCTTAAAAGACATTACTATTAGGTTTGTTCATTGTATACTTGCATTAGTATATATATCATGTGACAATGTGTTGTTATCGTATGTGGTTATACGTTGTTACCCAAGTTGAATACTTAGAGAAAATCAAATTTCAAGTTTCTGTTTTTAGCGACACATGTGTTAGTGTCGCAGGTTTGGCGACACATGTGTTAGTGTCGCTGGTATGGCGACACATGTGTTAGTGTCGCTGGTATGGCGACACATGTGTTAGTGTCGCTGGTATGGCGACACATGTGTTAGTTCAAGAGTTCTAAGTATCGGTTTTTCGTTCGGGAGTGTTTTCGGGTCTCGTTTTTTGTCCAAGTTACTAAATAAGTCTCCCAAACCCATTTTATTTACAATTCTTTCCAAAAATAGTAAGTTTCCAAAAATAGAAAGTTTGACGTCTTCGAAACCGAACCCTATTTTTGTTAACTTGGTCAAACCTACTCGGTTTGACCCGAGACTTTTACCCAAACCTTAAATATGTTCATAAGCCACAAAAAGTTAGTTCTTCCCTAAATAGCAAGTCCGCAAGTGTCGGTTTTTAAGTTTTACCAAAATCAGTCCACATTTTATGTTTTCCAGAAAATACATCTCATTGATGGATTTTTATAAAAATCCAGTCCTTAATAAAATCCAAAAAAATTACCAGTTGTTCCCCCATATGTTATCTAGTTTCAGTAATTTTTACAAGAATTTTAGAGGAGTCTAAGTATTTTCAATAATTACTTTTATCTTCTAAGGTCAGATTTGGATACATGCATGAATTCGTAATTTCTGGGCAAAATCTATAGGTTTCTAGAAAAAGTGCGCAACACGAAAGTTGTAGCCAATAAAATTTGTGAACTTTTGGCGGCAGTTTCGAGTCATTTGGATCCGTGTAGCCCGAGATATGGCCAAAACTACAAGACTAAACTTCCTGACTTTTCTGGGCAGATTTGCTTTGTGTTCTCACCAAAATTATTAAAAATATCAAACGAACTCAGAAAAATATGAGGCTTGTGGGCTTGGAAAGATCTGAAATTGAATTTTGACTATAAAAACATCTATTTTCATGAAGAAATGATTTTTATAAAAATCGTTGAAGTAGTATAAGCTTTCTGGACAGAATGTAAAATAGACTTTTTCAAGAACTTTGAGTTAAGAAAAACGATTTTTAAGCATGGTTTGGTTAATATACTTGTTGAGTGAACTTATTATCATGTTAATAAACATAAATACAAGAGAAGAACCCTCACAATGGTGGTTATGAAGAAGGAATGATAGATTTGAGGTGAGATGTTCTTGAAGCTTCAAAGTCTTGAAAAATCCTTACAAGAAGATGCAAATGGTGGTGGTGGTTTATGATGGTGTAAGGGGTGATTGTAGGTTGTTTTAGGGACTGAAATATTCAGTAGTTTTGAGAGAAAAGATAGAGGGAAATTGAGTGAAAAATGGTGAAGTGAAATGAGAGTGTAAGGATGCATGTGGGTGTAGTGTTCAAGTGGAAGAATCTAATCATTTGTTTTTGCATGTAATTTGAGAGGAGGGAGAGGGTGGTGGCTGGCCCCCTCATGGGCTCCACTAATTTTTGTGTGATTTAATTCGATTCCCAAACTGTGTTTACGTTAATTAATCGTTTACTCGTTATTTCGTTAAATCGTTAAATCGCGTAACGTTATTTTGAGTCGTTTAAATTAACGATATATTTTGGATAATTTTTCATTGAAGTATTGTTAAAATACTTTATTTTGAGTTGTCAAAATGTTTATTGACTTTCGTTTGGTTGCCGAATTCGATTCGCACGTTTTTACCGCGTTTGTCACGTTTTAAACAAAACGTCTAGGTTTTTCGTGTATTATCATACGAAATAATAATATAATGTAAATAACTACTATTTAAATCATAAAATAGGTTCACGTTATTATAAATGTGTTTTCACCAACGTTGTATAAATAGTGTCGGACTCCGTCTGATCGTTTTGCGTAATTACAATTAAACACGTAATCACGTAAGTGTATATTCAAATATACTAGTAATTACAAATATTTAGCCTAATACAAACTAAATACAAGTAATTAGGGTTTCCAGTTAGGTTTAACAGTTAACCTAATTCGCCGGGTGTCACACACTTTATGCTTTCGAACTTGGTTGAAGTTGATAAGGTTAAAGAGGAGTTGGTTTTTGAAGTTGCTGGTACAAAACTACATTTCGGGTCAGGGCAGTTTTGTTTAATTACAGGGATGAAGTTGGAATTTTACCACGAATATCGGGACGTGGTGGGGGTCCGTTTCGAAAGCGGTTATTCGGGAAGGCTGCAGGACCATTCGGGGAGGGTATTAATTTGAGACGAAGGAAAAGATACGTGTGTGTGGAAGATATCTATTATATTTTTACATATTACCTTTCTGGCTACACGGATTCGGATATTGCGCGAATCTGTTTATTGGAACTTTTGCATATCGGATTTCTTAATAAGTGTGACGATTTTGTTGTTGAAGACGAGTTACTCAGATTAGTTGAGGAATTGGATGCGTGGAATAATTTTCCATGGGGCTCCTATATTTGGCGTCCTATGTTTGAGTCACTATGTGAAAGTCGACTGGATAGCAATGTATCATATTATCCTAAGATTCCAAAAAAGGATCCCAACTATCGACTTGAAGGTTTCATGTTTGCTTTCAAGGTAAATTTCGTTTGCACTATTATTCAATTGATCGCTATTATATACTTAAACTATTCACATCAAAGGTTAAATTATAAAGTGCTCTTCCAAACGTAGCTACTCCATGGAAAAAGGTCCCATTCTTCGAAAGACTCGGCTAAATACAGGATAATAGGATCCACCAATGAGTTTTTATCACCACCAAGACCCAGAAATATGTACACCACCATCAAAACCAAACACACGCGTAGCATCTTCGTCTGATAGTTTGGAAAATGAATCTTTGGTGTCAAAAGCATGTCTCACATCATCTATGCAAACCTTGCCAGTAACGTCTCGAAAAACACGTTGTTGAAACGGCTTCCAATCAATTGTGCTGAACCTAAGTCCAGTAATCAAGTAAAATTCCTTCGGCCCAAATTCTAAAATAGTAGGACCACCCACATCATATTTGAGGGGATCAATGTTTTCCCGATGTCCATCATCTAGAGGCAACTGTGCCTGCAAGATCAAATGCACCACCTGACCGTCTCCGTTATTTTCCTCATAATCAAACCAATGTCCGAAACATGTACGCTTAAATATCGCCTCTCTCGGTGTATTCTGTAACTTCTCTCTAATTTCATTCAACATACCAAACCTACTACGAAGAGTAACACCCGCCGAATACCTCTACATTCATCAAAAATCATAATTAGTAGAACCAAAATTACACACACACACACACACACACACACACACACACACACACACACAGATATATATCTATATATATATATATATATATATATATATCTCACAATCTTAAGATTTAAAAGATTTATTAACATACTTTTTTAAAAAAAGCAAACTACCAATAAACCATAGCGAAATGATTCAAAAAGATGTTCCAAACAGGACTAACCGAATCAAAGTTACAAGAAGTAGCACGGATAACAAACAACCACAAACAGCACCAAAAACTACAACATAGCACATTATGACACTATACTAAGGAACAAAAATACCAAGCCTCAATAAAAATACAAAGACCACCTCCACAAAAAAATATATATAAAAAAAACAAACGCCAAAGGCCAAAACTTGAAGCAGCATGCATGATGACAACCACAAAGTCGAATGGGACCACAGCAACCAACATAGAAGCTATGCAGGACATCAGGTACCACCAGTGGCGGATTTAGAATTATTTAGTCACTGGGTATGCATAACCTAGTAATTTAGTCGGGCTGATGGATTTTTCATTTTCGGCTTTCAGGTCGGGTTATATTTGGTTAAACAATTTTCAATTGTATGTTAATATTTCCAAAACATCTAATCACGATAAAGCATGATATGTATTAATCCTTATTAACATACTAGAATCTGCTTACTAAAACATTAAACACATAAACATGGTTAAAAACAGTCAAACAGCCACACACTGACTTATAAGATCATAAACATTCATGCAGAGAGAACCAATTTGGCTAGAATTGACTGATACTAGGATAAACGCTAATGAAAAACCCTAAAACCCTTACTTTCAGCGTTAAAGAAAATATAATATTGTTTTTCGTTTGGTAATTTACCTAAACAACAAATCAAAACAATGCAAAAAATAATAAATTAATAATGAAAACATACTAACACTTATATGCACGTGTGTATATATTTATATAATATCAAGAATATAATAAGAATAAATTAGTAAACCGTTACATACCACACTTCTATCGAAATTCAGGACCACCATAGCGAGATCATTCAACAAAAAACGCATATAAAGTACACCAAACTGCCCCTACAATAAAACTACAATGAGTTGTCTGCTTATCTATGTAATATATTGCTAAAACCATAATAAAACTAAAGCAATGAGTTCGTGTGCATACCAAAGCCTGATTCCGTCCAAGTTTTTTGAAGTGCCCCTAGTTGCTGAAATGAGTCCGTAATCGCAGCCACCACCACCCCGAAAACCTCACAACCACCGTCAATGACTAAACCCACCATGAAACCACCGCAACCACCACCACCCCGAAACCCTCACAATAACCCCACCTAAAAACCCTAACACCACCGCAGCTCCGTCACCACCAAAAAACCCTAAATCAGTGACGGATTTATAAACCCTAACCACCACCGATAAAACGTTGCTGTTCTGAAAATCCCTAACCACCGAAAACCCCTAACAGCAACCGACAAAACAAAACACCTAAGAACGATTAGAAAATGGAATGGCCGGAATTTAGAACGCCGACGAGGGGACCACTTTTCTCCGATGATGAAAACGAACAAGATCGCAGTCGCTTTCGAAAAATCACGCGGGCCATAAGAAGTATTTGAGGGGACCCCGCGACATATGATGAAATACTGCGTGATTTCGATGATATACAGCGAGATTTCAAGTTTGAAAAAGCCTGCGTGATTTCGATGAAATACGGCGACATATGGGCAAAATACAGCGGCATATCTAATTTAAACATAACCCTGCGACATATTTTTGTTGACCAGCGACATATCGGATGACTGCGTGATTTAGGATACACGTGGCATCGTTTTATTGGCTACTAATATCTCGCAAGGCCGCTGGTACTTTCCTGCGAAAATTGTGTCCACTGTCAATGAAAAACACTCTGACACGGACCATGACGTGAAATCTAACCCGTTGACTGACCACCACATATATTTTCTCGTAAATAAATCCCCTAATGACTATAATATCCTTATCTTCGGTAATTAATCAGAAAAACCCTTCCACCTAGCTCCTTTTTTGCTCCTCAAGAATCAACTGCATAAACTCAAACCTATGGTATTCAAGTCGTGATCGGTAATAATCACCTTTGTTGTTTGCTTGGATAACCTATTTTTATCGAAATAAGTTTTGATATTAATAATTGAAATGTTTTAAATTTTCGAATAAGTCGAACTCTTCTTGTTGGATTTTGTCATTGTCACACAACTACTCATGGTCTGGATTTGGTAACCTATTTTTCAGTTTGGGAAGAATTGGTCAAAATCGAATGAACCTAGACGAATAACTCTATTAACACGAAACCTGACTGGTTCAATGCCCCTACAAACAATTGTGATAAAGAAACTTATGTATAGGCGTGAACAAAAAACCCTAACCCGAAACCGGGTTTTAGAAAAACCGATTTATTTGAACCCGGATTGGGTTTTGAGAATACCTGGCGGGTAGGGACCCGGGTTGGGTTTTTAGCCTCCAAAATCGGGTTGAAACCGGGTCGGGTTGGAAAAACCAGTTTAAAACCCGATTGAATTATTAAAAAAACCCGGTAATTATATAAAAAAAACCGGTTTTAAACCTGGTTTTCTAACCCGAACCGGTTCCAAACCGGTACAAACATGGTAGCATCGGGTTGGGTTTTTAACCCTGTCAAATCGGGTCGGGTTGGTCAAAAACCCGGTTTCCCTTTGTTGACTAAAACCTGGTTTGGGTTTCGGGTCGGATCGGGTTGGGCTAAACCCGATTTTTGTTCACGGCTACTTATGTATATAATTACCACAAGCCAGCACAAGCTATAGTTATTTATCTACGTTCTAAAGAAGGACCAATATATTATGAAAAAAGGAAGCCCAATTAAAGCCCAAAAGAAGGACCATGATTTGGTAAGTGGGTGGGCTGTTACAAATGGGCCTTGAAGCCCTTACTAGAACAATATATATGAAACCCAAGATCAACATTTTCTTGTAACCATTTTTTCGAGTTTTTATTTAAGATATCATCTTTTTGACAGTTGCGAAACAAGGTTAACATTAAAATCTCGTAACAAAATCTTCGTATGGTGTTGGTATACTACTACACTCTTAACTTAAATTACGTGTACATTAAGAATTTTATTAGAGAACTATGTATCACATTGTACGTGTATATATGTATATACCGTTACTAATATTAGCGTTGCCTCAGTGGTATTGCCTCAATGGGGCTTTGCCTCAGTGGTACCGCCGCCGCAAATCCTCACGCCCCACCCGGGTTCAAGCCTCTAGGAGTACAAAAAATCCTATGCTCCGTGTGTGGGGTCACTGGGGCCAGGTGTTTAGCCGGACGGGTTGCCTCTTGCGGGTGGGGCTCCGTGGATCTACGGATCCGGGGTTAAAGGTTCCCTCCAATAACCTTTTTTTTTAATATTAGCGTTATGAAGCAAAATACAAACTTGTATGATGATATATATCTACCACACCATCGTATCGATCTATTGCGAATGTATTTTAAAGCATCAAATATGTTAGTTTTGTGATATACAATATAATATAAAGATACTATGATTAGGTTAGAATAATATCATTTCTATAATTATTTGTGTAACCTTTAAGTGAAACACACAATATCATGTGGATATTCAAATCAGATGGTCGGTGGCTAATGCAAGCTGGCTGCCTGCTATAGTAATTTCCTATTAAGATTTTATTTTATTTTATTTTTTTAATAGAAATAAAAGATATTCATGTAAATTATTCTATATCTTGTCATTTTATCTGTGCCTGGCTAATAAACCCAAAAAACAAGTCATATATCAACAAGATGAGGACGTACTGTACACTTTCGTTTGCGCATCATCGTATTAACTTTATAAATATAAACGTTTAATGATTGTAGCTAGTTATTTTATAATAATAATAAATTGTAAACGGCAAATACAATAAGAGTGAACTAAACTATTAGTTGTAATTTGATCATGATTTGAATTGATTAAATTATAATTTTTAAAACATTAATCGTATCATAACTCATAAATAATAAACGGTATGATATAACCTTTTGAGATAAGATGGTTATAACTTATTAGAATATAATACCATGTAAAGATTAAATCTCTAACTATATTATTATAGTTACAAATAATCTTTCAACCATACTTAAATACAAAAAGGACTTTTTATTTGTTACTTATTATTCTGTTCGTCTCACTGTTCAAATTGAATAACAATGTATCCATTTTTATTTATCGCTGGGGAATTATTCCTTTGAGATTAGAATTAAAATCGTATTTATAAAAAAAAAAAAAATTATAAATTAACATGACGTGTGTACACACAAGTTTAAATACTAGTATTTTTATGATAACGTGCACCTAACATAGTGACATTATTAGTTACCATGCATGTTATGCTCATAATCTCATATAATATAGTACAAGCGTTATAATCACATATAATAAACAGCTAACTAAAAAGATTGTATCCTCCAAACGGATTGAGGATATGAATATATGATGATATCAAAAATATAAATTGATAATTGATTGACAAGTTGTATGTTTGAATAATTGGATACATGATGATGTTGTGAAGATGATAAAATAATGAACCGACCAAACTTACGAATCACATATGATTAAAGTTAATCTCATATGAACAAACACGTAATTTAATAGTTCTCAAAGTTCTATATATATAACTGGTTCCCATTTGAACCTCCCACTATATATATACTTAATTACGTTCCCTCACCATAAATTTTAAAAAGTATATATATATATATATATATATATATATATATATAGGGTTTGAATCAAATAGAATAAACCTTATTGTAAAATAAATAAAATAAAAAGAGAATTTAAATATATTAAAAGGGTACTTTGGGTATTTGCTTTGTCCTCTTTATTCTCATTAAACACAACATTTTATTTCTTTTTCAATTTCTCTGTCACCTTTATCTTTTTATCACTCTTCTTTTCTTGCCCGACCAATACAAGAAATTCGACCCTGCGTCAACTTTGTAGGCCATTTTGTGATTCTGTTAATTTTATGTTTGACTTTTATAGTTCAATTAAATTTATGTACGCGTTTCATTGTGAATCTAAGGTAAAACCTTCTTTGTTAGGTTTGTGTATTTAATTTTCAGAGATTGTGAATCAAAATAAATGATGTGAATCCCAACTTGAATATATCAAAGTTTGAATATATGTGAATCAATGTTTCATTAAATGTGAATCAACGTTTTAGTATATGTGAATCAACCATTTTTAAGGTTTACATATGAAAAACTTTGCAAGGAATCAATTTTTTGAAGGATTCTTCATCAAATCTCGTTGTGAATCAAGTTTTGAAGAGGAGTCTGCATTAATTGATGTATTAATGCGTGTATAACATTTGCCATATATACTACCGATTTGAAAGAGAGAATTGAATGAGTTGTTTGCTTACAAATGTCACATTTACCCCTAATAATCAAGATTCAAGATTTCTATTAAAACAATTAAATAGTACATGTTCATAATTATGCATCAGATCATCAATCCAATGGTTCACATTCTATTTTATTTAGGGTAAATGACAAAAATCGGCAACGAACTGCCAAAATTTGTTCCAAGTATGCAACATACCAACTTAATTACCCAAGTACGCAACAAACCGGGAAGTTTTGTGCTAGGATTTTTGAAAGTTAAGTTTTTACCCTTTCATATTATTAAATGCTGAGTGTGCTTACACATCAATGTCCACGTCATTTTTTCTCCGCATCATGTTGAAACGTGGCATCCACGTCACCTCCTTCCCCAATTTTTGAAACGATAAATTTGTTTCCACATACTCAAACTCAACGTCAATTTCACTCCATAAAATTCAAATTATTAAATTCATCAAATAAACTTAAATCATACGGAGTATTTACTTCTACACTAATCTTCATTTGACTAATATACCAATTTGTATCGTCTTCTCAGATCTCTGGGCAAATATTTCCAGCAACCACTTATCACAAATTCACAACCATCACCTACCACTTTCTTAGCTACAGTACCAAAACGAAGTTGATAACCCTTGGTGTTGATGTAATTTCCATTAATCAGAGTCTGATTCTTTTGTTTGTTAAAGATATATCAATAATAACTAGATCCAAACGCTCGAAACCTTTCAAACCATTATCTCCGATAACCAACAAAAAACGAATAAGGGTTTTTCACCTCTCAAGTTTGGATTCAATAAACATATAACAAATTAACAATGGAAAACGATTTCGTACCAAGTATTGAAGTATACAAATACATAAACCAGAAATTGAAGATCTACAAACTCACACACATATACAATGACGTCCAATTCCGAACGACCAACCTATATCCCGAACTTGTGTTCTCCGGCGATTTTTTCATCCAAACTCCGGGAGGCACCGGCAAAATGACACAAACCGGTTAATTACATACGATCGGAACGGAAACGTAAACTAACTCAAATAAAGTGAGGTAGGAAGAAGCCGAAGGTCTAGACTTTTCAAGGTTCGCCGGCAACGATGGTGATTTCTCGTTTCACCGATCTGGGGGTGGTTTAAGAAGGAAAAATCAACACTGGAAGGTTTGTCCGGTGGTAAGCATAAAACATAAGAGATGTGTGGATAAAGGTGTGGCTGTAGTACTCGTCGGAATTTTCGCCAGAATTGGACCGGACTTTCTGTTCATACATATACGATGATGATGATGATCTTTTATGTATCTGAGTTTTTACCATATTTAATTAGAATGGGTTTAATAAGGACCATCAATATTTTAACATGTGGATAAATGAAAATTAAATAGTTTATCGAAAAATAAAAAATATAAAGAAAAAGGGTAGTTTAGTCAATTTATATGCACAAGGGACTTCATATTTAAAATAAATTAAAATAAACAAGCCACGTAAGCATTTACATTTAAAAAATAAATCCACATAAGCATTTTTACCGGTTTAGCAGGTAACCGGTTACCATGTTGCTGATATTAGCACAAAACTTCCCGGTTTGTTGCGTACTTGGGTAATTAAGTTGGTATGTTGCATACTTGGAACAAATTTTGGCAGTTCGTTGCCGATTTTTGCCATTTACCCTTTTATTTATTCTATTCTAAACTTTAATTCACAATATCCAAACCCTATATCTATAACTACTTATAAAAAGTCTCTTATATTGAGTCTTAAAGTTCCAAAAAATATTAAAGTGACAAAATTACCCATCTTGATTCGTTGGTTGTAACCATATTTATGTTTACTCATTTGATTTGATTGAGTACATTATAAGGAAACCAAATTACAAATTAAATAATACAAAGCTATTTACAAGAAGTCTCAAACTATATATCATTTTTTTGCTCTAAAGCACTTCAAATAGACTATTATTTTTTCCAAAATAGTTTGTCGCACCCCTAAATTCGTACAGCGGAAACGATTCGGGTCGGGGCGCGACTAATCAATAATCATTGCACAAAGTTATAACAAACGACCTCTATCTGCATCGTTTTGAAAATACAATTTCAAAATACATTTCTTGATAAATGTTTACAGACCGTTACAGAAATCCTAGAGTTCGCAACTAGAGAATCATGACTAGTATTACAAAATTAGTAATGTTGGAAATCTCTTATTGTTTGTAAAAGCATGCTACTCGAGCTAACGCTTCCAAAAGTAGTCCAATCCTACTGCAGTGTCAACCTGAGAGATACATGTTAAAAGGTCAACATAAAGTTTGTGAGTTCATAGGTTTTTGCTAGTGAAAATAATCATGTGAACACAAAGGTTTTCTATGCGTATACACAGTATACGTTCGAGTTTCTTGTAATAGTAGTACGAATAGTATAAACACAACTAGTTTCTTGACGTATACAAGTATACGTTATAGTTCGTGCATTCTTGCATTCTTGTATTCTTGCATTCTTGTATTCTTGCATTCTTGCATTCTTGACGTATATAAATATACGTTATATTTCTAGTTTCTTACATTCTTGACGTATATAAATATATGTTATATTTCTAGTTTCTTGCATTCTTGGCGTATATAAATATACGTTACAGTTATCAGGCATACATAAGTAAAATCCAGGAAAATCATGCATAGGTATGATTCTTAAGTAAGAATCAATAAAATCTTGTATGCGTGTGATTCATGGGTATAAATCCATAAAATTTTGTGTATGTAAAGTTCATGAATAAAAGTTCCTTGAAATCTTGCACATGCGTTCGTAAGTAAGTAAGTATTTCATAAAAGATTGCGCATGTTTTCATAAATGGATGTTTCTATCAAATCTTGAGCATAAACGTTCATAAGTAAGGATTTTTATAAAAATCATGTGCATGTACTCTCACCCCGAAGTAAAGCAAAACAGTTAAAAGTGGGGCTATGAAACTCACCTGTAAGTGCTAGCCTTCCTAAAGCAAAAGTGTTTCTAGTCCGTAACCTTCTAGCGCCCTAAACGCATGAGGTTATAATGTAAGTAGATGACCCTATAGTTCATCTATGCTAGTTGTCCACTCAACTAGTATTGTCCAAATGTTTATTGTTTAAAATGCATGCGACCCGTTGGTGAAGTTTTGTAATAATAATCCGAAGATATCATTATATCTTGTTTTCTTGTATACTTATAAAAGTATATGTATTGTAAGTATGAATGCTATCGTATAAAGTATAATTGTCGTTACGCGGATACGATACTTGGTTAATGGACTTAGGTTGCCAACAGACCGTTGAACTAAGATCGCATTGCTTATTCAACTCGCGGGTCAGTTTACAAAGTCTCGAATCGCAAGGTAAGGTCAACTCGCAAGTCAAGTCACAATACAACTCAACTCGCAGTTCAACTCGCAAGACAAGTTCAACTCGCAAGACAAGTTCATCTCGCAAGTCAAGGTCAAGTCGCAGGTCAAAGGGTCAAGTCGCAGTTCAAGATCAAATCGCAGGCTAAAGAGTCAACTCGCAAGAAAGGGTTCAATTCGCAAGGAAAGGTTCAACTCGCAAGATCTAAACTCGCTAGATAGTGTGCGAACTGAGATTGACTCGGGTCGCAAAATCGGCTGTTTGCGTTTTCGTTTATGGTAACTTGGTCAAACGTGCTCGGTTTGACCCGAGACTTTTACACGATACTTAAAATGTTATAATACTTACGGAAAATAAGTTTCATGAATTTTTGGTAAGCCCGAAAGTGTCGTTTCACGCTTGTTACAAAAACAGCCCCTACACGTGTTTTCATCAGTTTTTCGGTCTCGTTCGGGGCTCGTTTTAACTAGGTAGACGTGTACGATAAAATCCGAGAAAAATATATGTTATTCCCCTATGTCTTAGCTTTCCAAAACATACTTTTATGTAATTTTTAGCTAAGTAACGCTCGTTAATTCACAAACAAGGGTATGTCCAGCAGCTACATTTTAGTATATACGCTTACGTATCGGTTTATAACAAGGTTTGTGTTGATTTTCAAGAAACGGGGCCTTAACGGAAACTGAAGGGGACGAAATTTGTGAGAGTTTCCAAGTGATCTCAACAGCTAAACTTTTGTGGATCTCGAGATATTCCATTTCAAACTTGACTGAAATTTCTGATCAGACTTTCTGTCTGCATATGTACTTTTATTTCATTATTTAAAAATAGAAAATGAACTCTTAAAAATAGGGACCAGCTATCCATACCAATTGTTTTTACTCATCCTACCACTTTTAGTGGTATGATGAGTAGATTAGTGTACATGACTGCAAAATATTATCCAGAACACTATCTGTAACACCCCCGAAATTCACTGTTTTGCGGAAGCATAGTTTGGGGTGTTACTAATCAAATATCACAGCACAAAGATAAAGTAAACGACATCTATATGCAACGTTTGTAAATTAGTTACATTCCATAGATATATTGTTTGAAAACTTAGTGTTTTCGTATACAAAAATGTAGTTTCCCTAGAGTCCGCGCGTGTAGCGGGAGATTCTATTACATAATCGAAATATACAAAAGATAATGCTAAGAATCTCCGTTAATGCAGTTGTGTTGAAATCATGCGACTCTAGCTAAAATCCTGGAGTAATCCTACTCCATCCGGGTACCTGAGAAAACATGCTAAAAAGTGTCAACCAAAAGGTTGGTGAATCTCACAGGTTTGTAAGTAATATAAGCTTTGAACACGAGATTTCATCAGAAATGCCCGTAGGCGTAAAATCAGCAATTTCAATCCTGAAATCGTAAAACCAGTATTTGCAATCCAGCAAATGTAAGTAAGTAAGTTTATACCGTTGCCATGAGGCTCATAATCGAAGCTTAACCCGTAAGTAATATGTTTGCTCCCGTGACATGCTCGTAATTGAGCAAGCATCAGTAACGAATAAGTAGTCACCCGTTTCTACGTGTAAATCAGTACGTGGCAGCGCTACTGCCCCGGGTGGGGAGGGTCATTTCCCTAATGGATCCATTAACTAGTGTTCGCGCTTAAGTCCATAACTAACGATATATGATGGAGAGACTTCTGTAAATAGTAAACAACTCATGCAATTCCGTTTGGTATAGTAAACAGTTTAGTACTTGTGTTCAAGAAAAATCAGTAGCATGTATCTCCCCCAATAAGATAAAACAGTAAAAGTGGGGCCGTAAGACTCACCTGAGTCGAGTAGTAAGCAGTAGCAAATGGTAGGTAGTATGTAGGTTCTCCGAACCCGTAACCTTTAAATGCCTAAACATATAAAGTAAGTAAGTAGATGTCTCGCAAGACCATCTAGGCTAGTTGTCTACACAACTCGTTATGTCCAAAGTTGGTTCGTTATCGTTTGTTTTCAGAAAACATGGTTGGCCCATTGGTGACGGTTTGTATTAGTAATAGTCAAAGTATTATCATTGCGTTTGAAACATTTTGTACTGAAACGACGGGGGTCCGGGGGCAGCGCCCCTGGTTGCGGGGTTCCAAGGGGTGGCAACCCCTTGGCGGGGTCCAAGGGGCAGAGCCCCTGGTCGGGGTCGAGCTGCCGAGTCAGCTCGGAGGGAAAAATGCACATTTTCTACATAGTTTTAGTGAAAATCTCTTTAAAAATTCTGATTTCTGCGACGTTGGGTGCGACGTTGGGTGCTACGTCGCAGATCCTGACTGCGACGTTGAGCATGATGTCGCTATGTGCGACTTTCGCAATTTAATGCGACGTTGTGGGTGGCGTCGCTATACGCGACGTCGCAACTTAATGCGACTTTGTGACTGACGTCGCACCCTGCGACGTTACGAGGGGTTGTGCGACGTCGAGGCTGACGTCGCATGAATCTGGGTACAAATGCGACGTCGCGGTCTGTTGGCCGGAAAACGTGCCGAAAACGAGTTTTCCGGTTTCCGTTCGGTCCAAATCTTTTACCCAACCCATATTAGGACATTTTAAGCCTATAGAAACTATAAACTAGTAAAAATGATAAAAAACGAGAGATGTCGGGATTTGTCGGAAACTTACGAGGTGTCGAATTGAAAATCCGAAAAGATAGGATGATAGATCGTGAAGTGGTGGTGCTTTTCTTCCAAATGACCAAGTAAAACCGAGTGCGTTTTGAGGTAGTATTTTGTGAATTTGATGAGTTGGTGGTGGTGATTAATTTGAGAGAGAAAAGGGAGGAAGAAAGAGAAAGAGTGGAGAAAGTGAGGAGAAAGAGAGTAAGAGTGGGAGGTTAACCTCCCACTTTCAGTCTGCGCCTCCGCGCTCCGTGCGGTGTTCGTTTCCTCTGTCGTTTAAACGTTAAATCAAGCAGTTATATTTTTAAAAGGTGACGGGAATATTTTAATGAAATACCTTGAAATTAATTATAAAAACATTTGTCGAAGTATTAAAATTCTTAACTCGCGTTTAATACGTATTCGTTAAATTATTTAAAATGTCGTCGCGATATTATAAATAATGTTTGTTCGCTGTGTATTTTATATAATAAAAATACGTTCTCATTATTTAGGTAAGTTTCTGTCACCAACGTCCAAGTAACTGTGTCGGACTCCGTCCGGTTAATTCGTACGATTAATCCAAATCGCGTAAGTACACTCATATATATATAAATCACCTTATATATATATACAAATAGAGTCTGCAATTAGTCCTATTACATACTAATTACAACTAGTTATAATTAATTAGGCATAATTAATTATCCTAATTTAGCAGGTGTTACACTATCTAAAACACTGTCCAGAACATTGTTTATCACACATCAAATTTCTCAACAACAACATTCTTCCCATAACACTGTAATTACAAAAGCACCACACCCTGTGCTCCAAATAATTTTGACCCGTAATTTATTGCGCAAATTTTTATGTTAAAAATAAAAGAAAAAATAAAAAGAAAATGGTATGGAAAGTAGGGACCTAAAAATATGAAGCTTCCAGATTACGAAATAAACTCTTTAAACTTGATTTTTAAGCCAAGAAATGTTAGATTTCGTTGAGTTATGGTCTAGATATCGCGTCCTAAAGTCGAGCAAAGTTTTGTCCAACGTGTAATATCATTATCCAGTGGTTAATAGCACTTCGCAAACGTTTTTGGTCGGGTTTTTGGATAATATTTCGTTGGAAAAGAGTTCTAGCATGTATATATACGTTATCCATGAAGATTTAACAAAAAAAATGTGCTTACAAGAGCGTTTTATGTAGATCTAAACCGAAAAAGATGGAGACGTGCTGCTGAGTTCGTTCCTTGCTTCAAGTCGTTTGTGATGATGATGAGGGTGACGATGATGGTGGTGGTTGTTTGTGGTTGTGTAGTGGTGATGGAAGGCTGTGATGGTGGTGTAGAGAGAGAGAGAACCGAGTTGTAGAGAAAGGGAGGGGGATAAGAGTGTGAGTTTTTGGTTGTGAGAAAATGAGAAAATGGAAGTAAAATGTGGTTTATATATGGGGCTCATGGGTCGTGGGTTTTGGGTGGGCCTGGGCCTGATTTCGAGGGTCTGGGCCGACCCAAGTGAGGTCTCGGGTTCACTTCCCAAACTCGTGTCACGTTTCCTCGATCGGTTAATCGCTAAACGCTCGTGATATTTTAAATTGTTTTACGATTAGTTTTACGCGTACACATTTAATATGTGAATGGTATTTTAAAATGACTAACAAATTTTAAATATTTTATTTTGCGTTTTCAAAATATTGATCGAGTTTCGTTCGGTTGTCGGGTTCGATTCGCGTGTTTTCTCGCGTACGTTACGTTTTAGCATAAAACGTAATAGTTTTCCGTATATATTATTACATAATAATAATACCAAGTAAATAACGACTATTTTATTATGAAAATAGAATTACGTTACTTATGAAACTGTTTCACCAACGTTCGCGTTCTTGTCGGACCTCGTCCGCGTGTTCTTGCGTATCGTTCTTGTCGGATTTCATCCGATTGTTCTTGCGTAATTATAAATAATTACGCATCTATGCGTATAAAGTTTGCCTTGTATTGAGTCTAAGTATAGCTAGACTAACGGTTCTAGCTAGCGTTTCTAGTTAAAGTTAAGGTGACCGAAAATAACCGGGTGTCACATAGTTCTAATTATTTGTCATGCAAATCCAGTACATCTACTACATCTATTTTTCTATTGCTACTTGATTCCTCACTTAATTCCTCATATATACTAATAATCTCTACATAAAGTATTTTTCCATAGTTTTTATCAAATATTCGCAAATGACAAACATATAACCTTAATCGGCATATATGTACGTTGAATAACTACCCGTTGCATTGTGCGGACATAATGCTAGTATATATATGGAGGAATACATATTCTTCTTAAGATCGTATTAGATCATCACATAGAAATGTTTTCGAACATTTTGTGATAATTTATACTACATATATGATCTCTATAAATTTTTTAGAGAACCTTAATTACGGAATATCCTACTTAATTTACCAAAGAATCAAGGAAAACAAACTTAGCGATACTTTGAAAACATGACATACACCTAAAATTTGACCTCATTTGCAGAAATATCACGACCTAAGCTCGAACGTTACGTATGTTTAATGATCAAAATATGCCGAGTTCAATTCGAGCTCGAGGTTATCAATTAAACAAATCGATTATAAGTTTGACTCATTTACGCCTCAAACTACATGCCTATTCGTTCTGGCAAGAAAAAGGGTTATAGAATACATATGTAATAAGTTCAATACGGACCAGCTAGGAGTTCGCCCCATAGACCCACGCAAGGGGACAACACCTTTACCACCGTTATCGAGTCACGGTTCAAACTAGTTTGAACGAGTGTGCACTCCACACTCAGTTCATTCTATACCTTAACTTAAAATATTATTTGGTCCCGAATAAATTTCGATTATACTAAAATCAACGACAACGAACGTGACATTATTTGATATTGGTATGATATGTTTTATACGATTTCGTGATTCTAAGAGCACAAGGTGTGGTGTCGGTGTTCTGGGACAGTGTTCTGGAGAATGTCGAAGGTGAGGATTTTGGGGTGTGGTAAAATGTGGGAACGTCGATCTGTCTCTGCGTTTGCATATGGACGCCGGCAAGAAAATAGCTCGAGAACGCCGGCGAGAACGCCGGCCCGGTCCGGCAGAACGCCGGAGCTCGGCGTTCTCGCCCAAAAACACTGGGTTTTTGACTACCATACCGTATGCTCTAACAAACCAAAACAAAACCACTTCTCATTAAGATCTCCATATATATCGATAAAAACATGCATTTCAATCCCTCTTCCGCTAAATGCATCGTCTACAATACAAACTTTATACATACATTAGATTGCAATTAAAAGGTAACTTCGTAAAGCTCGTGACGTTTCCTAATATTTAAAAAACATTTTGCAAAAAAATATAAAAAAATAAATGGAGATTGTGTTGGAAAAGCAGTTCCCTCCACGTGAGGGAAAGGGCACGTTACCACGTGTATGGTTAGGATCCTGTGTTTGGTTGCTTTCCGACCATATTAACTTTCCAAGAACGTAACGTACGAATCAACGGTCATCGTTTCTCCAACGGCTTTGGTTGATCTGATCAATGGTCACGATTAAATTGGCGGCTGCCGGCCTACAGTTAATATCTTCATCTTCACCAGACTTTTTAAGATTCTCATATTTTTTTAATCTGACGTCAAACGGTCGTCGCTAATATTCAGGACGACTAATATGGCCCATTTTCATACTTGCGTCGATTATTATTATTATTATACATATAATAATGGGATCCAATGGTAAATCAGATATTATTGACCGGAATATTTATTGTAATCTCGTGTGGTTTTAGTTTAATGACAATTTGTTATTGTTATTTGTATTTTATTTTATAAAGTTAATTGTCGATCGTGTATGGTTTTGATTATTGAGAAAACTATATTAGACTATCGGTGTTAGGTGATGTGAGATTTTTAATGTAGAACGTTCAGTGTTATGCCGAGTTGGTTACGGGGCAACAGCCTCTGACGTCCTACACCGTTGCGACACGAGGGGGTTTTCCCATCAGCATACTTTTTAAATAAGACATTTCTAGATGCATGATATTTAAGAGGTCTTGGTTGGTGTTAAAATAAGTGTATTCCTTATATTATGACCGATCAAAAAGATTTTTTAAGGTTAGAGATGAAATAATATAAGTACATTGTATTTGACTAGACATTTTTTTTTCTAATGCGTGTGTTTTAGGTGTACACTTAAATTGATACGAATATTGTGATTACTAACGTCGAATTTCATCTTTGGATTAGATGTATTCACGACCTAATGGCTTAATTATCTATTTACATGTGATAATAATAGTTCAATTCTAGAATCTCACATTCTATGTTCGATAACGTTTGATATGTATACTTTAGTGATGAAGTAATAAAAGTTTCGTCTCTTGTAATACCTATGAAACATAAAGGCTTACCTAAAATGCAGGAGAACAAGTTGTTTATATGTATGATCATGCTAATCGGAATGTGTTGAAGTATGTGGGTATGATACAACTATATGTATATAGTATCATCAACATCGACCATGAGCTTTGTTGGTTTGATTTATATAGGTATTCGATCTTTTGGAGAATTTAGATGTTTTCGTCTTTAGTATCGAGAAATAAGAGTCGAAAATTTGTCATCGATCAATTTTGACTCCATAAAAAACAAAGGAAAAAAGCTTTATGTTAGAAAGAGTCGAAAATTAAAACTATGAGATGAACCAAATCCACCTAAGTTGGTGTTACCTGACGGCTTTAAACGTTACAACTTACAACAACATTTTACTTGACAAAAACAACTATCGAAACATGGTTTTGATATATGCATAAAATTTTACACTTTAAGTGCTTTATAATATATAGAAGTAAATTATAACATTCGCATACATATATTGAACTACTCAGACTTCCGTAGTGTGTGATGAGCATTTTAATTTATTGTCACTGTGCGTATTTGATTGACGTAACAATTTACAAAGATGTCATATGCCACTTTATAATTACATATAGAAGACACATACACAGCTAAAAATAACATAATTTACGTATAACAACGACGAATAAAGTTAAATACACAATGAAAACCAATCAATATAGAATATGAATGTCATACCATAATACACTTGTTAAACTTAATTAACCCTAGTGTCACGATTAAACAAAATGTTCTAATCGGTGTATATATAACAATCACAAATAGTCATAAGTATCGATTAAATTGACTGAATGAAGCCGTCCGCTCACCAGGAAAAAAATAGTGATCGACGAATTTTCTAACCGTAGTCCTATAACTCGATCATAAACATATATATCAACAAGTTCGTGTAATTGTATCGTCACTACTTGCTGATTATCAAATGTAAACCTATTTAAACATGCATTAAAATTATTTTCTCATTTTAGCCGTGATTTCCACTTCATGTTTGATTGGTTCATTCCACAGGACCAAGTTAAAATTTAAAGATGTATTTATTTATTCCAATGTTATTTATACATATACACATGGTAAGGGTAATATGGCTTCCATTAGTTCATTTTTGCATGCGTCATACTTTATTAAAATAATAAAAACTTGCATGCTAGCTCAAGTTTATAAAGGCGTCTCCGAGGAAGCATTATTATTAGCACATGTACAACTCAAGAGATGCTACCTAGTTGCATTAATTTTTTAAGTATCGCAAAAGAAAGTACAATGATGATCCGAAATGTACGAAAACCACCGAACATTACGGAATTTCTGATATATTAATTTATATATATATGTGTGTGTAACATTATTAAACATATGCTTAATGTGCTATGCAATAGGTACAACGTTATAAATCGTATTTAGAGGTGTATGGGTAAAACCTACTAGTAATGTACGAATCGCTATCAATTTGATACTATTAGGAAAATGAATAGGCGTACTCCAAAAAACCAAACCTGAAAGAACAAGAGCGACTTCTTTTTTGGACTGCTCGTCGATCTACCGGATCAACTTCTGCCTACCCCGCCCGGTCAAAGATCGTCGGGAGTCTTTTTTTCTTTTTTATTATTTCATTATTTTTTTTTGAAACATATCTACAAGTACATTGGCTTAACATGAAGGAGAGTTGTCTCGGCTATTTTTTTTAAGCTAAAAAATAATTATTTGTTGGTAAAATATAATATAATTCGAGTCATCAATTACATTTTTGATACCATCAATTACATTTTTGATGCCAACAATTATAAGAACAAATTGACATATTAAACAGGGTGATGTTGAAGATGAAACAAATTGTGGCTTTAGCTCAGTAACATAATTTTTCTAGCGCAAACTTTCTTGTAAAACGTGAAAAGGTTGATTTTGAGATATAAGTAGTGAGTTCAATCTCAAATTCATATAAAATAGCTAAACATTGTTTGAGATGTAGTCATTAAAGAAGGGTCGCATCAAAACTATAAAATTTCATGTTATAGTTAGCCGTCAAAACAACCTTTCGTAAGAAACAATGATAAATTCATAAAACATTTTTGATAAATCTATCGAACATGCATGTATATCATTTATATATGTATACAATACAAGTCTTTAATGTACGTATTTTATAAATTTATTAAAAAGTTTGATGAAAATATCAAGAGCATCGTGAAAGATGAAACAATATATTTGCCAATCGCATACCTACTCTTGTTTCCGTTTACATAGCATTCATTATTTTAATCATTAAATAAATAAATAAATAAAAACATAAGTAGCCGTTGGAGCCTTCTCCACTATTTAAAGATCCATTGGTTGGTGTTTTTTAGTCACCAAAACAAAGGTGTCTTTTTGGTAAAAAACTGACAAAACCCAATTTCTGGGTATTCTCCCTCTCCAGATCCCCTTTCTTATTTCAAATCTCCTTCATGATTTAACAAAACTTAATTATATCATCATACTAATACCTAATTAATTAACTATTAGTTATATTAGTTTTACTTGTTAATTTTTCATCATTTTATGTGTATTTGATCCGTATTTATTTGAGATCAATCACACTTTCTTATAATCATCCTCTAGATCGGTTTTCATTTCTATTTCAATCTTAGGTTGATAATGGGGACCGCGTTGATGAACTATTCATCTGGTGATTACAAACATAGGATCGGAAATCCAAAAAGAAGTATTGTTGGTAACCCAAATCACGCTTTATTTTCTTATCCGTCTGATAATTTACTTCTAGCCAGTTTTCTGGCAGGTGGACATCTGGGCGGAGGCGGTTTACTATCTAGGCCTCCTCCGTCCTATCCACCTGCCATGTCAGGTTTTCGACCATCCCATAGACCACTCCACCCACAACAACAACCCCCACTCCTTCCTCTTCCAATCTCGATGCCATTAAATCATCACAACATGAATATGATCACTCGTACTAATAGTACGCCTAACAACAATAGTATTCGAGTATCATCAACTCGTCTCAACAAAAATGTGAAAAACCGAGGGCGAGATCATTCTCTTACTCCTAAAAAATCCAAGAGCCAAAAAAAGGATTCCAAAAAAGAGGACACGATTATTGGACCGGATCCGAAGGATCTACCAAAAGATGTAATTTCTAAAGTTTTTTCTGATGATAATGATTCGTCATGTGACGATATATATTCTATTGATAAGTTTTCAGGTTCTGTGGTGTTTACTCCTTCACCACCACCTAGCAGTTTGCCTTTGCCTACTTTTTCAATCAGGCCAAAGGTAATTAGTTGTTCTGCTGAGGCGGCAGGTGTAGATGCCGGAGCTACCGATAGTCTTCGACGACTTCTTCGACTCCGGTAATCTGATCTAAGATGTGTACTATGTTACATAATTGCTGCTGTTTTTATGTATGCTGCTGTTAGTACATATAAGAAGGAAAACAAAAGGCTTTATTTGATGCTTTTTTTCCTTTATTTACCATAAGTTTCTAAAACATGTTGAATTAGTGTTTATTTATCTTGTAATTTTATGTAATCTGTGTTGTCTGCCTGATTTTTATTCTTGGCAGCCCACAAGTTGATTTCAATTTGTAATTTGTAATGAAATGTTTTAATGTATCTTTTGTTATATACTCCTATATGTTAATGTTAAAATGTATGAATGTTTCACATCTTGAGTTTATGGGTCAGATGGAAACAGCAATTGTTCTGTTAATCTTTTTAGCAATATGCATATAAACTATACTTAAATGTAAATTGTGAAAATAAAAATAAAACGGCTTGGAAATAATGGGAAAAAAAATGTTCCAATTAATATATTTAGTTTCACCGTGGTCAAGCGTGGAGTCACATTGAAAGAGGGGTAGGGGTAGCTGTAGCTACGTATCTATTCATTATACGGAATGTAAATTTCCTATGAAAGCTTGCATATATTTTTACATTATTTGGTTGTGATATAAGTATAAAGGTCACTTCAAATTCTGAATCCGCTTAGTGTAATTACATAATTTTTAGGTTTTCTAGCCATAGATTGATTTAGAGAAGATATCAAAGAAACTTCCTCTTTTGTGTATGTAATATTCCAAAAGGCTAATGATCTTTACACCACCATATTTTGACAATACACCACTAAATGTGCTTTACAGAGTTGTACAGTACAACACTGTAAAGCATATTTAGTGGTGTATGGTTAAAATGTGGTGGTGTAGGGATCATCTCCAATTCCAAAAAGGCAAATCAGTACAAGTTCATTGTTTGATAAATTATTCATTTTTAGGCCAAACAAAGCCAAATATAGATTTTGGACTAACTTGGTAATAGATACAAACAACCTCAAATTCCATAGATACAAATGAATGATCAAACATCTTGATTGGGACTTCCTTTTCTAGCAACCACTCAAATTATTCAATAAGGAACAATTCAAACTCTATTTATTTTATTTTATTTTATTTATTTATTTATTTTTTTTTTTATCTTCTTAGCATAATAATTTATAGATTAGTGTTTTACTTGTGTACAGTAGTATCTGTTATATAATATTTATTGAAAGTTATATTATATATGTCACCATACAACAACAATAAACATTATGCAATCACGTCATGGGGTTTCTAAGTCACCATATCATATTAATTACACGGCTATTACTTATCGTATTTTATGTTTACACATTTGGTTGAAGGTTCAGATCTGGGGTTCTTGTTATCGGAAATTAAAGTGAATTGAAAGTGAACTAAAAATATAAAAAAAATAAAAATAAAGAAAAAGTTAAAATATCATGGGTAAGTTTGATGTTTTCAGTGGCCCCAAGTGGGTATATATCAAGGATGAAATTAATCAGAATTATATACCACAAGTACGCCTAGTAAAATGATTTTGCAATAGCGACGTCGAAACAATCAAAATTACATACCACATGAACGATCCGTGTAATTTTCTCAATAATCTGAAACGTGTGGTTAGCCATGCACTTGTTTACCTAGAATGTAAACCTCCGCGGTACAGTGTGCAAATTGATAGCACAAGCTCAGAAAGTGGGACTGAAGATGCCCAACTTGAAGAATTAGAAGAACCTTAGAAGAAACTCTAATCAACTTGGACCCAACTGATCATACCTGGGCTTGTGTTGTGAAGAGCCAAACGCAATTAAGGGAGATTGGATTCAAATGGAATCTTAAATTGAAATGGTACTGAACAGGGTTTTTGGACTTTGTGGAGATATCGAAACGAGAATGTGTTTAGCAGGAGCGGCTCAATGTATTGCGGGATATAAAGCGAATTAAATGTTTGCGACCTTTTGTTATTGAAGTTGTGTCTAGCAATTTAAATGCATGCAATACTTTTGCGTACCTATTTTCTCCGTATACACCGTGAATTCATAAGTATTTTTTTATGTTGATAATTCGTATATGTCATGATTTATTCTTCAACAACTTTCTATATTTCACTTTTAACAACCATATCCTAAGTAAAACAATAGATTAAACTCGTCATGCAATTCAACATTATTCATCCATTTAATAATGTGACTTATGTTAGAAATGATTGAGTAGGTATTTAAGCTATATGATAATGGTGATGCCTAATTTAAATATATGAAAATGCAACCCTGGAAACAATAAGATTATGAGAAACTATTTTGTTGGTGGCCGATAAAAATCTAAGATTGCTAGACATTAGAATTAATAGAATTCGTAATTTTTTGGATGGATTTACTCAGAACAAAGTGATGCATAAAAATGGATCTAATCATTCATTTTTCGTTTCGTGTAACATGGGCCTCATATTTTACAGCATAAAATCTTTGAGGCCTTATAAGGTCATTTTGTACATGAAGTGGACATAATCTCTCGGAGCTTAAACTCGTTCGAGGCTTTATAAGACTAGTATGCTGAAAAACCTTGTCGATATAATTTGGGGCTTTGGAAAATTGGGACCTAAAGCCATAGCTTTAAAGGCCTTACCTTGTGTCATTTCTAGTGTTTGTTTAATCTCATAAAGCTTTGGAATGACAACGATTGATGGATTTCTAATAGCCTAGGTGTGTAGATATTGAATCCGAATTCAAAATTGGGCCTAGAAATTCTGGGCTTAATGGTCCTTTTGGCTTTTGAACCCAACTTGTTTAAGAAAACATGGTTACAGAAACCAAATAGTAGCTAAATGTGACAGATCGTAATGTTTTCAGTTGTGCAAAACAATGTTTCCGGCAAGGGGAAGGTGTTTTGCTACCTCTATTGCTCCACATGGAGTTACTATATACTTTGGTATGTGTATCATAAGCAAACATGTTTTAAATCGTCTCGTATTTTTATAAAATGAGTTTGCTGAGCAACGAGGTTTGGTACTCCTGATTGTCGTAGGGGGGTTTGAACTTTCCAAAGGACTTTCGACGACTTCTTTTCTTCATCAAAGATTTGCAATAGTACAAATACAATTGCAAGATGTAAAATGACAGGATATATTCTTGTCGTTGGTATATATGATTTTATTAGAATGATGAAAGATGGAGTAAAGTTAACAATTTCTATTTGCATGGGATACTTTTCAGGCAATACTCATTTTTTTTTTCTTTTTTGGCGAACGAAACAATTATATATCTAATATCTAATACTATTAATAGAACATTTTGATATTGTTGAATTTTAACTTTAAAATGAAATTGAAATTACTCATATACCCCTCTCTTACACTCATTAATGAAAATTATTTGAAATAGGAAACTTTTAATTCCTAAATTATTTATTTACGCATTTTGTTAGTTCTAAAATTTTGATATATAGACTTCAACAATAAACATTTAACATGTACTAAATTATCACCGTCGTATTGCGCGAGCAATAAGATATATATATGTTGATAATAAGTTCACCATTGTTCTAGAATAACAGCATACATTCTTGGAAATTTACGAAACTTGCCAAAAACTATATATCGAGCATTTGAGCTCACTTTTCTAACCTACCTAAGTTATAGAAAACTTCAAAACCATGAGTGCTCGACTTAATAGGAACTTTGGATGATTGGCAAAAAGCTATTGAGCTAACACTTAAAAAGAAATCTGATTGATACTCGAAACCAGCTTTAAAAAATATCTCAAAAGATAAGATCCCGACTAGGAAAGCACTAAAATAAAGCACACGCATCTTGATCAGACATTTGGAGGAACGCGAAATAAAAAAGATTGTTAACACTTTGATGTTACTTCTTGAATCTTGAACAATCCCGAGCCTATAACGTTGCTTTTCTTGGTTATTGCAGTTAGTCATGGTTTGCCTAAATTCATCATATTAAGATCCTAGAACTTATTACTAACATTTCCGGTTACAATTGCTCTCGATTTACCTAGTTGGAGTGGATTATGTTAGTGTGGTTCTAAATTGTCATCATCTGATCTTCTATGACCACCTCACAAAAACATTTTGTTTTGTTCTTGCAGCATTTTTCTATTCCAAGTTCAACCCTGTGCTATGAGCGACCACCTTGACAGCTTCAACATCTTTTTCTTTTTGCATGTTTCTAAGTTATGTGCAGCAAATTCATAATCTTGGATTTATAATTGTTTTGTTTTACATCATGTGCAGGCGTAGCCACTGCTTTAACTCACAAAGGTCAACAAATGTTGGCTTCCTCCAGTCATATCAAGAACTCCCTGCAACAAAGTTGCTCAATTCACACCCACCAAAACAGATAAAACAATATATACAAGTAATCTTAACTGAAGCAAAGGACTTCAACCATTTCATACCAGAGTATACCAACAAATTACATTTTTTTCAACTCTTTTTTGGAGGGGTATATTCCTCCTCAGCAAATTACAAAAATTCTCTACTTTTTTTTTTCTTTTCATCTACTACTCCAAAAACTATATACATCTTTAGTTATCTCAGAAAGGAACTGTATAAGGCAATGCATGTATATCGGCATCCACCAAGAAACGCGCACACGGCTGCCATAGCGACGATGCTGCCGACTCCCTACACGTCTCCACATCATCCCTGGAAGAAGATTTTACAGTTTTAACCCTTCTCGAGAGCCAATCTTCTTCATCATCGGGTAACTGAGCTTCAAGAACCGGAGGAACCAAACATCCTACTAGCTTTTCGTACTTTGATTGCTTCTTAAGCATCTTTTTTTCATGTCTGGTGGGAGCCACTTTCGGTGGGACATCAATGATTGGGTCCTCAGATCTTGTGGGACCATCGTTAACAGGCACTTGGATTTCACTGATGGACCTCTTTCCTGCACCTGATGGCAAAGTCTTATTTGAATCTGGACAAGACCCTTGTAAATCTATCGTTCTTGACGCAATTACTGCAGGAGGAATAACAGAAGATGGACCTGGAATCTCACTATTCAGTTGACTTTGTGTCAGAACTGGTCTCCCATAACTTGGAAATTCCGGTTGTCTGCTGGAATGAAGCATTTCCACATCACTTTTCCCATAACTTGGAAATACCTGTTGTCTGCTGGAATGAAGCATTTCCACATCACTTTTTCTTGACCGTGATACGCCAGGCAACTCAGCTTTTATCAAGTGACCATTCGGGGTTTGATGGTTCAAATGAGTAAAAGGTGCACTTGGCCTTGCAGAACTTGCAGCAGATTGTTTTCTACCAACATGGAGCTCGTTTACATCACTGTTTCTTGTTTCCAACAATTTTACTGCATTGTTTTCTCTTCCTGATGTCACAGGGATACCAGTCCTATTATGTGAAACCAACGTTTCGTTAAGACAGTTGGAAGCAAATGGAACCAAATGACGATCAGTTTCTTTGCTAGAATCTGGTCCTTTTTGCTTCTTTAACAATCGAATCTTGATGGGTTTCCCTGCACAGTACACAAATAACATCAGCATCTGGTTAAATGAACACAGAAATAGAACATAAAAAGAAATGAAACTTACCATGACCAGGGGCAACTTCAGGTAAGCTAGCATCATCTCTTTTCCTTTTGTTACTATTTTGTGTGCTATCAGATGAGTAGCTCGGTTTGTGTGTACTCGAAGGTAGACCATGTTCTTCAGTTAGATCGCTCCTCTCTAAAAGTTCGGTCTTTAATTCAGTTTTCTTGCTATCAACTTCTGTAAATTCTGCTGTTTTCTGCAACACCTTATGCAAATCCGTCTGACTCTCATTTGGGTTGTTTTGTGACTTCACCTTCTTCTCATCCTTCCTTTTTTCTTTTTCTTTGTGTTTCTTTTCTTTCTTTTCCCTCTTCTCACGCTTCCTTTCAGCTTTGGCCTTATCAGTTTCCTTCTGGAGCTTTAATTAAAGCACCCGAACACAAATTTAGAACCAAAGGTAACAAAGGACATTGACACCTCATGCCGGAAGTAAAACAACATTTTGATATCACAAAATGACTGTCGATCACATAAGATGGTCATATTGACCGCAGAAGATTACATTACAACACTCCTTGACATAACAAAATACAACATAACATGCTTTGTAATTGGATATATCCAGCATCATTACAGCACATAATACCTACCTATAGTATCTTTTACTCACATGACCCACACATCATTCAAAAATCAGCAACAGCTAACCGAATATAATAACAATCTTAGACACAAGTCATATTATAACACTCCATACTTGGTTTAACAAAACTGCAAACAATGTTAATCATGTTTGATGAATCCTGATACAAAATTAATATTAATGTATAAAACTCATATGCTCAAATTTGATGATTCCTGATACAATATTGAACACTAGTTCAGTCAAAAAATACACACTTCGTACAGTGAATATAATAAAATTTAGTATCCACATAAGAATACAAAACAGCTGGTCTATTCAAAAATTTAAATTTTGAAACTATTATGGTTATTGAAAAGGATTGACAGAATTTATTAAGTTTACATGTCGTTGGTTTCAAAACCGTGCAGAGTTGGTTAATACGATTAAACTACTAAACTACTTGATACACATTACCAATTCAACAAATAAACAAATTCATTTAGTCTGTTCCTAACATTTATGTCCTAGAACTCTAACATCATACACACGTACACTTAAACCTGACAAAATGTTATCTAAACACATTCTAAAACTTCCAGCCAGTCACCTCTTATAAATCTACCTACATATGCTTACACACTATAGACACTCAAAACTACCAAACACATTAACCAAATTCAAACTCTAATCAAACAATTACACTAAATCATATAGTAGAGCTCTACAACTAAGTTTGGTCCAAAAATCGACTACTCAAGCACAATCTCAGCCTCAATATTTCTTATAAACTTGGAACCCATTCAAAACTTACACAATTCAACACATCAAAAAACCACAATCTCAGCCTCAAATACAATGTATACCATTATATACCAACTTAATTAATTAATTAACCCTCAAATCATCCCATTAATTCATTCTTACCTTAAAACCCCTAAAAATCCTCCAACAAATCACTCAATTGAACAACGATAAATCCACTAATCAAAACCGAGAAATCTTCCTTAAAAAACAATTCAAATCTTTTGATAAACACAAATTCAAACCGTCGCAAACGCAGAGCACAAACACACATCGGATCCATCCTCTTCAAAACATAATATACGTGCATACAGATACATAGTCACAAAACCCTAATTTTTTCATACGAATATTGAAAAATTACAACAGATCTCAAAAGGTGCGTTGTTAACAACAAACCTTAATCGATTCGATCAAGGCTTCATATGTTGTAGCTCCGTTTTTACAATAACCGGGAGGAGGGTACGGAAAGCACCGAGACATCCTCTATTAATCGAATCGATCAAAGTAATTAACAAAAACGTAATTTTTTTATTTATTTTTAAAAAATAGGTAAAATTAAAGATGAAATTGATGGGTTTATTAGACCAAGTAACGATCTAAACAACCCGAGTAAACGGATCTCTCGCGCTTTTAACGATTTTAGAAACTAGGGTTAGGGTTTCGACGGCGAGAGCGAAAGAGGAAAAAATTGGGATTGAAAAGTTTGCGTAATGGAACTTCTTAGGGAGGTAAGGTGGTATTTATAGGGGGAATTACACCGACTTGATTGAACGCGTATGCATCATGGGCTCTTTTCTAAATGGGCCTGTTTTTATACGGATAGTATAATAATGAAGCCCATCTTATTTACCAGCAGACTGCCAGACTATGAGAGTATGAGATTACAATTACAATTACAATTACAATACAATTAATATGTCTAACTAGTTTTGTATTGCCCGCGCTTCCCGACGGGGTACAATGAACATTTTGATTATGTTTTCAAAATAGGGATTGAAGGGTATGATGGTCACTGATTATATAATTTATATATTTAAAAAGTGTTAATTAAAATTAGAGAAATGGGTAAATATGAGAGATTTAGTGTTTAGATTGGGGATATTTGATATTATAGTGTTTAGTTGGGGAAATTTGTAATTTGGATGCTTAAATAGGGGATATATGATATTATCCCTATCAAATAAACCGGAAAAAAATTCTACAAAGATGACTATGTTGATACATGAGTTATAATTAGGTAAACAAAACATTACATACCTTTGAAGTTTAAATTAAAATCGGTATATGTAGAATAACAATAACAATACATTCACAAAAGAGGAAAAGAAGATCGAGACATGCATTAGTGAAGAATAAGCAACTTGAATGTTATTGTATAAGTTTTCCTAATACTGAGTATTTCTCGATCCGTTACAATGCTAAAACTTAACAACACCAATATATATATATATATATATATATATATATATATATATATATATATATATATATATAAATGCCACAATTTTAGATAATAAACAAAATTGATGAAGTACGTAAATTTTTATAAACAAATAGGTTTGTTGAACCCAACTATGAAGAACACAAAGCAAAAAAGAAGACTTACAGTTAATGTCTACATGCATGATCTATTTACTCAAATGCAATTATATTATTTAATTTTATCATATATAGGAATAGGAATAGAATAGATGAAGGACCCATCTATTTTTTACAAACGTAGGAGACATTGTAGATAAATAAAAGCTTTAATTGATATTTGTTTTGTAACTTAGGTGGTGTTTAGGGGAGCTTATATCGAATGCTTATTGCTTATAAGCAAATAAGCTAAAAATTTGGAGCTTATTTTAAGCCTTTGAAATCCACTACTAAATAAGCAAATAAGCTTAGCAAATAAGCCTTCCTAAACACCAAGACTTGAGCTTATTATGTTAGAATAAGCAAATAAGCTAATAAGCTCCTAAAATAAGCCCCTCTAAACACCCTCTTAATTATATACTACGTACGTACTATTACTTTAATACCGTGAAAGACCTTGATTGTAATAAGAGTTTGTTTCGGAGTCATACATTAAACCCGTATTTACCTTTATTTATTTTATTCAACTTTTATGTTATTTATTTTTATGTATATCATTATCTATCTATTGTATCATTGAAAAAATTATGAGAAATTGACACGTGTCATTTTTGCCTACGTGGCAAATTCTGGAGCAATCTTTCATACTCGCTTAGTATATACATAGATACAATAATCTTGACCAACAACACCCTCGATGAACAACACCAAGAATACACTCAAAACAACGCTGCCTCAACTGACCAGGCTATTTAATAAACATGCCGAAGATACATCTCGACCATATATGTGAAAACATTCTTGAAACTCTTGTGAATGTGCCATGTCATTCAGATAATCACTTCTAAACTTGTACACTTCGCCTTGAACTTAAACCCTTTTGATACTTGCTTTGACCTTGAACCTAGGGGTGAACAAATATACCGGTTTTTAAAACCGACCCGGCCCAAACCCGGAAAACCGACCCGGTAAGAACCGGGTATAACCCAACCCGGTTTGGGTTTTTTCACTACCCGGCGGGTAGGGAACCGGTTTGAGATTTTGGATTTCAAAATCGGGTTGGAACCGGGTCAAAATCTAGTCTGGTTGGAAAACCCGGTAAAAAATCGGTTGAAATGGGTCAAAACACCGGTTCGGGTCGGGTCGCACCCCCAAATTTGTTAATTATGATTATCAGAAGAGTTGCGGAAGCATTAGATCGAGTGGGGGCGCCGACTTAAACATTGAACATCATGCCATATCAGAGCGTATGATTATTGCTGAACAGTAAATTAAGATGCCATTTATGAAGTTTGTTTGTAACAAAAAGAACTACAACCCTTTAAAGTCGGAGAATAGTATTATAAAATACTATCTGTTATAAAATACATAGTTTCGAAAGAAGATTTCATAAGTACGATTAATGTAAATCATTTATACAAAGAAATCTTATGTGTCCCAAAATCTGGCATCCTAATTATTTGCGGGTCGCCTAACTCCATATGCGTGCAGTCTTAACTGTGCTGCTAGTTACCTGAAAAATATAGTAAAAAGTCAACACATGGTTGAGTGAAGTCACAGGTTTTATATTTGCAAAGTGGTTTGTTAAACCCTGTTTGTTTGCGTAGTTGTTGACATGAGAGTCAAATACAGTTACTCATAACAGACTGTAGGAAGGTAAGTATCTTATTCAAAAGTACCTATAGGAAAGTAATTATCCTAAGGTAAGGTCCATGTAGGATGGTGGATCCTAGGAGTTGTTTATACAGCAACATGTAGATATACACAAATAGTTCGCAACATAGTATGAAATCATCATATAATCAATAGCACATAAGCAATTAAATCAATCAAGAATAAATGTGCATGTTAAAGCAAGACAATTGTTATGTTTTTCGCCCCAAGTTTTAAAAGCATTAAAACAGTAGAAAGTGGGGCTGTGAACTCACTGTAGTTGTAGCAATGTGATAGCTAGCAGAAAGACGTAGCGTTGCCCAATATGTCAACCTATACGTAATAATTGTATTAACATAAGTACTTTGATTGTTTGTCAAATTATGTTAACAGTTTGTTTGCTTTGAAGAAATTGTTGATTTCTTAATTTGTGCAAGTTGTTGGTGCCGATATGTCGAAATATAAGTAATATTTCTCGAGTCGTAAATCTTGATACATATATATAAACATGTTTATAGTTGTGTATATAATTATCGTTTTGTTTCCAATACTCGTTGTGTTAGATATTGGTTAATTTTAAATTTAACACGTTACCAAAACATCGCGTAAATGTAATTATATTGTATCGGGTTAGAATGGGTTTTGGGCCGTTGTTGGGCCGATTGCATGGTACGACCCAATAACTAAGCCCAATTCACATTTATGGTTTAAATTCCTGTGGCCCAAAAGGGCTTGGCCCATTATTCGTTTACTTAATCGGTCCGGCCCATTTAAATAGTTTTGGCCCAACATAGCTCCGGCCCAAATATTTATCACCCGGCCCAATTGTCTAATAACTTGTTTGGCCCAATTTATTATCTAACTCATACGCCTTTTATTTCATTTGAGAAGCTATGCTTTACAAAAGTTGTCGTTTTTACTTAATAACCATGTACACGTATTTGTATTTCTGTGACAAAATTTAACTAAAATACACGACTTTTTCTTAATGAGACGGTGGTCAAACTAGCTCGGTTTGACCCGAAACTTTTAGGTACGTCTTAAATATGTTAATAGAGCTTGGGAAAATTATCGTTGTGTTTCGTTGTTAAACCAAAAATGTCGTTTTTATGCCGAGCCCAAAACAGCCCCCGAACTCATATTTTAGTTGTTTTCGACTATTTTCGAGCTCGTTTTCGGGGGCAAAACTTATCGAACGGATCCAAAATTTTTACACGATGTTCCCATATATATCACCTACTTCCAGTATCGTTTTCATAATTTTTAGACATCCACAATATTTTTAAAAAATTCGTGATCAAGGCTGTCCAGAAAGTCGTTTTTCAGAGTTAATCTTCACAAATCGGTTAAATAACGCAAAAATGGGTGTATTTCTGGAAAACGAAGTCTTCACAAAAGTTGTTCTTAACGAAAATACGAAGATTTTGGTGCTAATTTCATGCATTAATTCAACTCACACGATTTTATATGATTTTTCTTCCGAGAACTAAAAATCTGTCCCAAGTTCATATTTCACCAAAGTTATGTTTTGTTTACTTTTTGTTAAGTTTTCATGCTAGATCTTTTAATAGGTGAACTTATAACATGTTATAGACTAAAAATCATACAGGAAAAGTGATGGTTCAAGAATCCTTACAATGATTTAAGAAGATGGAAATAGAAGGAGATGAAAATGTGGATTCTTTGAACTTAATCTTGTTTCCTCCTCTTGCAACTTGTAGTAATGTTTAAGGGTGTTTGAATTTATGGATTTTTAGTGGTGTTTGGGACTGGATTTCGGTAGTCACCACAAGAAAAGAGGGAGAGAAAATGTAGAGGGGATTTGGTGAATGTGAAATGTGTTGTGTGTGTTTAATAATTCAAATGATCATGGATATGTTTCGTGGGTGACTTGGCCGGTTCACAAAGTCAAAGAAAGCATGACTTTTCAATTTCCTTGTCTCCCATATTATTGTGTTAGTTTGTAGGTATTTATCCCGTGTTCGTTTACCCAATCGTTTTACGTTATATCGTGTTTTATTCGGTTACGTTTGTTAACGTTATATCGCGTTAAAATATTTCGAAGTATTATTTATAACACTTTATTTTGAGTTACGAAAATAATATTTTTGACTAGTTTGGTTGTCGGGCTCATTTTTATTTATTTTGTCGCATGTGTTACGTTTGTTATAGAACGTATAATCGTTTATATTTTATCGTTATGCAATATCGTTTAGCATAATATTTTTGTTTAGATAACTGCTATAAATATAGTTTTACATTATTTAGAAGTTTTGTATCACCAACGTCCATACTTGTTTTTTCGGACTCGCTCCGATTGTTTTGCGTGTAATTAATAATAATTACGAAATATGTAATACTACGCGTATTAACTAGTTGGACTTTGCTAGACTTATCTCTAAAATGTGTTATGAATTCACTTTAAGTTAGGAAATTAGCCTAAGACATGCATGTGTTTAGTGTACGTAATTGTACCCAAATATTGCGGGGTGTCCATTCTCCCCTTGTTAAAGAAATTTCGTCCTCGAAATTTAAGTTATGTTATGAGTTGTTCACACATGTACCTTACCTCATGACTCAGTTGTAACTATGTCTTTTAATTGAGAGTAGGCGTGGAATATCTAGAATGAGTTTAAAGATAGTCCTTTCATGACCGTTTCATAGCTCACATGTGGGGTCTATATATATATATATATATATATATATATATATATATATATGAACATATATTATAGCCTAGTGTGTCGATTGTAGTTTGTGTATCACCCACTGATAGCCGAGTATGTGTCAAATAACGTGACGTTCAGTTGTGTAACACCCCGCAAATCTAAACACGATTAATTAAGTTAATCACTTGCATTATTAGGTTAATTCCCTACTTGAGTGAATTCACAATACAATTTAGAGGTAAGTCTAGCATAGCCCAACTAGATAATACGCGTAGTATTACGTATTCGTAATTAGTAGTAATTACGTACTGAACAATCTGAAAACAGACGCAACAAAATACGCGACTCTTGGTGAACAAAATTATTTAATAAAACGAAATTATTAAATAACGCAGAAAACAATTAAATATTATGTCGATAATATTTACAAATCATTTTATAACGCAAAACGTTTAATTCGTACAATTTAAATAAAACAAAGTTTAAAATTTTATAACTAAATTAAGTTAGTTTCATAAAAAGATTCTAATTAAAATTATAAAGAAATATGTAATTAAAATGTATTAATTTAAAATATTGTAACATTTAACGATCGGGTAAACAAACGCGGAGCGCAAACACAGAGGAAGGAAAAAGGGAACAAAACCCTTTCTCCCTCCCCACTTTTCACATTTATCATCACCTTCTCTTTTTCTTTCTTTTCTTTTCTCTCTACAACTACCACCACCAACCAAAAACCACCACAAAAACGACACCAAAACTACCATTAAACGGCCTCCGATCACCTCGCTCTTTTGGAATAAAGTGACCACGACAACGAGCCTTACACATCTATCTTTTCGGATTTCAAATCCGACAACCGTAAGTTTCCGACAAATCCCGCAAATCTTTAGATTTCAAAGTTATAATTGCTATTTAGTGTTTAATATACTTAGATTTACATGTTTTAGTGTTTTATACAACCGAAAACGTCCGAAATCGACCCAAAATCCGACTTTTTCAAGCTGTTATTCGAACAGGCGACTACGTCGCTTTTGAACCAAAAACAGTAGTGCGACGCAGGCCTTTACGTCGCATTACCCTTCCTTACGTCGCACATAGCGACGCAACCCACTACGTCGCAATGAATTGCGAACGTCGCAATTTGCGACGCAGACCTTTACGTCGCAACACCCGTATGCGACGTAACCCGTTACGTCGCACAATTATTTAATTTCGCAACAACTGCGACGCAACACTCAACGTCGCACCCTACGTCGCATAACAACCCAGCGTCGCACCCTGCGTCGCTAAAAACAGGAAGTTTAAAAACTAGTTTTCACTAAGTGTCGAACTAACCGGAAACGCATATCTTTATACGATACGATTCACGAGCTTTACAAACAATACAAACACACTTATTTTACCGAAATTAGGATTTCAAACTATCACCAACGAATCGTATACATTTTCACGAATACGAAATACAAACATAAACATTTAAACGAACGATTTGGACGTGACTTGGTTGTACGAACACTAGCATGGATGATTAACTTAGACATCCACATACTTATTAAATCTCGTACGTTTAGGACGTTAGGAGATTCGGACTATACTTGGGCTTAGGTTTGCTAGCACTCGCACTACTTAACTTAACAGGTGAGTTCACAGCCCCTACTTTTACTGTTTTAACTGCTTTGAACAGGGGTGGAAAACATAGTCAAACACTTTTATACAAACATGGTTGTATACTATTTTACTCAAACAAGTGGAGTACATGGAACTAGTAAACTGATAAACAAACTGACGATTTCAACTTAATATGTAATACTGCCCGCACGTGGTCCATATACGGGTCTTAGGGGAAATGTTACACATTACTTTCATACTACCAACGCTGTAAACACATGAACATGTTTTGAGAACGCTAGAGGATAACCAGCAACACTTTATATAACGGATTGGGTAACGAAAAGTCCCTACTTGACATGGGCAACACTATTGAAAAGTCCCTACTTGACATGGGCAACACTATTTAAAAGTCCCTACTTGACATGGGCCACACTAACGAAAAGTCCCTACTTGACATGGGCAACACTATTGAAAAGTCCCTACTTGACATGGGCAACACTATTTAAAAGTCCCTACTTGACATGGGCAACACTATTGAAAAGTCCCTACTTGACATGGGCAATACTATTTAAAAGTCCCTACTTGACATGGGCAACACTACTGAAAGCAATGGGTTTCCTACTAACATGGACCCACCAAACGATTAGGATTGTAATACTGCCATACGTGGTCCGGATACGGGTCTTAGGGGAGTGTTACACCTACGAACGACTAATAGGATACTTACATTCCTACTATAACTTGAACTATATCTTTGGGCAATATCCCAACGAAACATATCTACGATTAGGATACGTATAATCCTACAGAACATACTTGAACACAGGATACTGATTTTCCTACAACTAATAGGATACGAACATTCCTACAAACAACTATTTAGGAACATAACTGATTTCAGAAACTATACTTTTGGGTGACATCCCAACAATACGTTATAAACAACAGTGGTTTATCACAACTGAACTTGTAAACATAAAACCTGTGAATTCACTCAACCTAGTTGTTGACTTTTACTATGTTTTTCAGGGAATTAGCTGCGCATGTAAGATCGCCAACACACATGGAGAATTAGGCGACCCTTGAAGCTTAGGATGCCAACTTTTGGAAACATATGGATTTCTTTAGTATAACTGAAATGTTTTAGTCATATTTCAGAAATCTACTTTTGTAAACTTACTACTTTTAACTTATACGATTCAACGAATCGTAAAGTTTGTAATTAACACTTTTGGCATCTTAATATATATTGTTCTGTTGTAATCATAAGCTCTGATACGTATGCATGCTTTATTATTGTGACACCCCAACACCTAAACTAAATGCTTCCGCTAAACGATTTTGGGGGTGTTACAGATTGGTATCAGAGCCAATGGTTATAGCGAACTAGGAAACTTTAGGTGACTTAGAAACCTAGAGACCTAGACTATAGCCTTGGCTAGAACGCACATGCATACATACATTTGCATACATCTAAACTATCGTTACGATACCTCGATACTTGTGAACTGTTCACCACATTCAACTCGTTCATTGTACTTTGATCTCATATGAACCTGATCGTGATTAAACGGTTGATGAAAAGAAGTATGTATTTGGCATCATATAATGACGCCTGGCCAACGTGATTATATTATACTGAGTACATATGGGTGTTTCATAGTCGTAAGATACGTGATGGGGATTCAACAATTTTTCTTGATATTCGAAAACTTGAAATATGTGAAACTTTACTCCTCACATATTTTTCATCGGCATTGACTTCTGCATCTTTTCATCGCAGAACGTCAGCATGCCGCCTAAACAAAGAAATACTCGAAACAGTCGACGAAATGTTCCTCCTCCACCACCGCCTCCAGAAACAACCGAACAGATTATCGAACGCCGCGTGGCTGAAGCCATCGCACAATACGAGGCTAGCCGCAATCGTGAAAACCTGACCAACAATAGCGGAGCCACTCCAGTCAACAGTGAAACCCCAAACAATACCCAGCAGGGGTGTTCCTACAAAACCTTTCAGTCTTGTAAACCCAGCACCTTCACCGGGACCGAAGGGGCCATCGGCCTGGTCCACTGGATTGAGAAAACGGAATCAGTCATCGACATCAGCGACTGCGCCACCGACAAAATTGTGAAATACGCCACCTGCACTCTAGCCGACAAAGCTCTAACATGGTGGAACGCTCAGGTACAAATCATGGGACGCCCAGCTGCTTACTCCATCTCATGGGAGACACTGAAACGAATGCTGATGGAGGAATTTTGCCCTCCCAACGAGATGCAAAAACTTGAAACCGAATTCTGGAACATCCAAATGATCGGCGCTGATATTTCCGGTTATACAACTAGATTCCAGGAACTTGCACGCCTTGTGCCTCACATGGTAACCCCCGAGAGCAAACGCATTGAGCGTTACAACAGGGGTTTGGCACCACAGATCCGAGGCATGGTTATGTCCTCCAAACCCGCCACTTTTAGGAGCGCAGTTGATCTGGCTCAAAGCTTAACCGACGACGCGGTCGAGATTGGAACCCTGAAAGCTATCACAGGGAAAACTGAACCTACCCGTACTGATGCGGGCGACTCTGGAACCCACAAACGCAAATGGAACATCGAGGGTAATGACCGTCAGGGTCAACAAAACAGAAACCCGGGAAACACCCGAGCCTTTGCTGCGATCACCAACACTGAACAGAAACCCTACCTTGGTAACAGACCCAAGTGTGGGAAGTGCGGAAAACATCATGAAGGAGATTGTTTCTTCTGTGATAAATGCAACCGTTTCGGACACAGAACCGAAGCTTGTAGAACTCACCCCACGAACAACGAACAACGAAACAATGGCTGTTTCCGATGTGGCGACCCGGGACACTACCGAAATCAGTGCCCCCAACTCAACAACAATCAAAATAACCACAACCAGAACAACCCCGGGAACAACAATCAAAACAACAACAACCGCATCGCAACTATCCCACCGGGGCGTAGCCGAGCATATATCCTCCGTGCGCCAGAAACGGTCGCGGATCTCAACTAGCACGGTATGTCCTAACAGCTGTTGCTACGATTTAACATACGTTTTTATTCGAATGTCGATTTGAACACAACACTTGGTAAACCCTGAACACGAAACGAAACACACAACATATTGAACTATGCCGCGAGCATACTTAAACTGATTGAACTTCTATGGCAACAATTGAACGCCTCGCAAACTATTGTTAACAACATGACTTATCGGAGAACATACGCCGCGGGCGATCCGACTTGATTTTTAATCTCGGGACGAGATTTCTCTAACATGGGGAGAATGTAACACCCCGCAAATCTAAACACGATTAATTAAGTTAATCACTTACATTATTAGGTTAATTCCCTACTTGAGTGAATTCACAATACAATTTAGAGGTAAGTCTAGCATAGCCCAACTAGATAATACGCGTAGTATTACGTATTCGTAATTAGTAGTAATTACGTACTGAACAATCTGAAAACAGACGCAACAAAATACGCGACTCTTGGTGAACAAAATTATTTAATAAAACGAAATTATTAAATAACGCAGAAAACAATTAAATATTATGTCGATAATATTTACAAATCATTTTATAACGCAAAACGTTTAATTCGTACAATTTAAATAAAACAAAGTTTAAAATTTTATAACTAAATTAAGTTAGTTTCATAAAAAGATTCTAATTAAAATTATAAAGAAATATGTAATTAAAATGTATTAATTTAAAATATTGTAACATTTAACGATCGGGTAAACAAACGCGGAGCGCAAACACAGAGGAAGGAAAAAGGGAACAAAACCCTTTCTCCCTCCCCACTTTTCACATTTATCATCACCTTCTCTTTTTCTTTCTTTTCTTTTCTCTCTACAACTACCACCACCAACCAAAAACCACCACAAAAACGACACCAAAACTACCATTAAACGGCCTCCGATCACCTCGCTCTTTTGGAATAAAGTGACCACGACAACGAGCCCTACACATCTATCTTTTCGGATTTCAAATCCGACAACCGTAAGTTTCCGACAAATCCCGCAAATCTTTAGATTTCAAAGTTATAATTGCTATTTAGTGTTTAATATACTTAGATTTACATGTTTTAGTGTTTTATACAACCGAAAACGTCCGAAATCGACCCAAAATCCGACTTTTTCAAGCTGTTCGTCGAACAGGCGACTACGTCGCTTTTGGACCAAAAACAGTAGTGCGACGCAGGCCTTTACGTTGCATTACCCTTCCTTACGTCGCACATAGCGACGCAACCCACTACGTCGCAATGAATTGCGAACGTCGCAATTTGCGACGCAGACCTTTACGTCGCAACACCCGTATGCGACGTAACCCGTTACGTCGCACAATTATTTAATTTCGCAACAACTGCGACGCAACACTCAACGTCGCACCCTACGTCGCATAACAACCCAGCGTCGCACCCTGCGTCGCTAAAAACAGGAAGTTTAAAAACTAGTTTTCACTAAGTGTCGAACTAACCGGAAACGCATATCTTTATACGATACGATTCACGAGCTTTACAAACAATACAAACACACTTATTTTACCGAAATTAGGATTTCAAACTATCACCAACGAATCGTATACATTTTCACGAATACGAAATACAAACATAAACATTTAAACGAACGATTTGGACGTGACTTGGTTGTACGAACACTAGCATGGATGATTAACTTAGACATCCACATACTTATTAAATCTCGTACGTTTAGGACGTTAGGAGATTCGGACTATACTTGGGCTTAGGTTTGCTAGCACTCGCACTACTTAACTTAACAGGTGAGTTCACAGCCCCTACTTTTACTGTTTTAACTGCTTTGAACAGGGGTGGAAAACATAGTCAAACACTTTTATACAAACATGGTTGTATACTATTTTACTCAAACAAGTGGAGTACATGGAACTAGTAAACTGATAAACAAACTGACGATTTCAACTTAATATGTAATACTGCCCGCACGTGGTCCATATACGGGTCTTAGGGGAAATGTTACACATTACTTTCATACTACCAACGCTGTAAACACATGAACATGTTTTGAGAACGCTAGAGGATAACCAGCAACACTTTATATAACGGATTGGGTAACGAAAAGTCCCTACTTGACATGGGCAACACTATTGAAAAGTCCCTACTTGACATGGGCAACACTATTTAAAAGTCCCTACTTGACATGGGCCACACTATTGAAAAGTCCCTACTTGACATGGGCAACACTATTTAAAAGTCCCTACTTGACATGGGCCACACTAACGAAAAGTCCCTACTTGACATGGGCAACACTATTGAAAAGTCCCTACTTGACATGGGCAACACTATTTAAAAGTCCATACTTGACATGGGCAACACTATTGAAAAGTCCCTACTTGACATGGGCAATACTATTTAAAAGTCCCTACTTGACATGGGCAACACTACTGAAAGCAATGGGTTTCCTACTAACATGGACCCACCAAACGATTAGGATTGTAATACTGCCATACGTGGTCCGGATACGGGTCTTAGGGGAGTGTTACACCTACGAACGACTAATAGGATACTTACATTCCTACTATAACTTGAACTATATCTTTGGGCAATATCCCAACGAAACATATCTACGATTAGGATACGTATAATCCTACAGAACATACTTGAACACAGGATACTGATTTTCCTACAACTAATAGGATACGAACATTCCTACAAACAACTATTTAGGAACATAACTGATTTCAGAAACTATACTTTTGGGTGACATCCCAACAATACGTTATAAACAACAGTGGTTTATCACAACTGAACTTGTATACATAAAACCTGTGAATTCACTCAACCTAGTTGTTGACTTTTACTATGTTTTTCAGGGAATTAGCTGCGCATGTAAGATCGCCAACACACATGGAGAATTAGGCGACCCTTGAAGCTTAGGATGCCAACTTTTGGAAACATATGGATTTCTTTAGTATAACTGAAATGTTTTAGTCATATTTCAGAAATCTACTTTTGTAAACTTACTACTTTTAACTTATACGATTCGACGAATCGTAAAGTTTGTAATTAACACTTTTGGCATCTTAATATATATTGTTCTGTTGTAATCATAAGCTCTGATACGTATGCATGCTTTATTATTGTGACACCCCAACACCTAAACTAAATGCTTCCGCTAAATGATTTTGGGGGTGTTACAAGTTGTGTTTGTCTTCCTCCCCTTGTTAGGCTAGTGCTCTACTGGAAACTATAGAAAAGGGAAGGAAAGGTTTCGATTTGGTGTCCTTACTCGTCCAAGGAACTATTAGTTCACTGGTGCATAGTTACCATTGGTATTGGTAGCTTACATCGACGTTGTTAATCGTCCATGACTTACGTCGTACTCCATCATAGTGGTTATATCATAGTAGTCGTGTTCTGACTATTTCGCGTTTCAAATCGTAGTTGTTATCGTAGTGGGACTCGTTGTTGTTATCAATGTTGTTATCATAGTTGTCCCCCAATCGTTATTGTATTTGTTCTCGTTGTTGTTTCTTAATCGTATCACACAATACGTAAAAGTGTTTTCAAATCAAACATTTAGATAGGTTGCTCCACAAAAGTTGTGTTTCGTATCCTGAAACACTTTGTCGGGAAAAATGACGAGCGTTTCGTCAGAAAGACACTTTTTCAAGTTAGATATATGAATAGTATCGTAAACGTTGTTGAGTTCTTGCAGTAATTTAAGTTTATAAGCAACAGGACTAATCCTCGCAGGGATTTCGAGAGGTCCTATATATCGGGGGTTAAGTTTTCCCGTTTTCCAAGTTGTGCAACCCCCTTCCAGGGCGATACTTTGTGTAGAGCTTTGTTACCTACTTGAAATTCAAGAGGTTTACAGCGGTTATCGGCGAAACTCTTTTGTCAGCCTCACGCTATTTTCAGTTGGTTAAGTACTTGAAATATATTGTCCGTAGTTTCCTAGACAATCTAGGAACCAAATAGTTGTCTATCACCCAACTCTCTCCAATAGAATGGTGATCGGCACTGACGTCCATATAACGTCTCGAACGGTGCCATTCGTATACTGATGTGATAACTATTGTTGTAAGAAAATTCTGTGAAAGGTAAGTGGATATCTCAGTTATCCCCAAAGTCAATCACACATGCTCGTAGTAAGTCTTCGAGCGTTTATATCATTCGTTCGCTCTGGCCATTTGTTTGTGGATGGTAGGCAGTACTTCTATCGGGATGAGTACCCAGTGCCAATTGTCAGATGCGGAACGTAAAGTGCTTATCTCTGTCGGAGATAATGGATAGTGGTAATCGTACCAACGTATCCAACATACAACCTCAGTTTAATTCCTTGACAGCTAGTCCATACCGACTATGATGTCGAAACTGCTCAACTCTACCGGTAGTAAGTTTATTTCGAAGAGATGACCCTCAAACGTTAGGATACATCCCGGTACTATTTCTTCTGATTCGATCAACTTACCATCGGCTAGTTCTATAGCGTGTTTGTCATCTAGTTTACGTGAGTCAACTTCTAAAAGTTAAGTCATCGTTTTCCACAACATCTCGGTGACGGTGTTAGGATTCAATCAATTTTGTTTTGTTGGATTGTCGTCCAAAAGTAAGTTTTCGTTGGGATGTCACCCAAGATACAGTTTAGTCGAGATGTCTACCCAAATTACGATTTAAGTGAGATGTCTGTCCCTAATATAGTTTAGTTGTTTGCTGTGTAGGAAACACAAGTTTATCAATTAAGAGAAACATTTCCTAAAGTAATGGTTTATAGGAAACACAGTTTATTTAGTAAAATAACATTTCCCCAAAATAGTTATCGCAGGATACACAGGTTATTGATTAGAAATAACATTTCCCCAAGTAGTTATCGTAGGAAACACAGGCTGATCCATATAAGGATCAACATTTCCAAAGTCTACCGGTCGTTCTCCGGTTTGTAATACTGATGGTCGTTCTTTAGCAAATCATAGTACTGGTCGTTCTCCAGTTAATCTACCGGTCGTTCTCCTGTTTAAAGCCTTACTGGTACGTTTTCCAGTATCTCAAAACATTACCGGTACGTTCTCTGGTTAATTCAAAATGATACCGGTTGTTCTCCGGTTTTTAAATGTGTACTGGTATGTTCTCCAGTATCCTATTCAAAGTGTTTGTAGGAATGTTATTCAAAGTCATTGTTTCCATTGGAACGCTATCCAAAATATAGTTTTCATTGGAATGTTATCCAATATATAGTTCTTGTTGGAAAGTAATCCAAAATATCGTTCTCGTTGGGATGTTATCCAAAAATATAGTAAAACTTTTTGTAGACAAATTTTATAAAAATTGTCAAAATAAGTTTGTCATTTGTTGGGAGGAGTTTGTTTCACATAATTGGGTCTGGTTACCCTAGTGGTTGTTTGAGATTCCATCTCGTTAGTGGATACTACACCTTACTATGTTTGTTCTTGTAGTACTCCAGGCTCGTTACTCCAATATGTATCACAGTACCATTTGTTCTCTCCATCCATTCGACTGATAAGTTATCAGTCATAATCATTAAATGTTTAGTGAGGGTTTGTTCGATCCTTTAGAAAGTGAGAGTTTGTTTGCCTAGTGGTCAACTATGACTAAGTTGTTGTCAAATATGACTTTCGTATGATAGTGTTCATATAAAATGTGATGGGTTTTATATGTATCCATCAAATAGAGGTTTTAATACAGTACAGCAGAGGTACGACCCACCGTACGTAGTTTTAATGAAGATAAGATAAATACGTTCCTACAGTTGTCACGTTATAGTCATCATCATGCTGACCCCAGCTACACTCTCTGCCACTCGAGCATGCTCTTCTAGCATCTGTGCTCGGGCATAGGTAGCATGGGCAGTTTCGTTTTCCAGGTTCGTGTGGCCTTCAACAAGTTCTAGGCACTCGTATGTGGAGCATGTCTCCACCCAATCGGGTGCATTGCTTTGTGATCTCTTTAAACATTATTTCGTGTATCAGGGAGTTCCCTGAATAGTGTGTGGAGTGCGGCAACCAAGGTAGTAACCATTAGTTTTATATACGTTTGTTTGTAACAAGTGAGAGGTCGTAAAAAGGTGATGATGTTGGTTGATGGTTTCTCGTGTATCGAGTTGTCCTTGTTACCCCAACCATATTTGAGAAGTCACGCGTAGGAACACGCAATTATTCATCTAGACGCATTGCGACAGTAGTTGTCATATAGTGAGTTAGGCGTATGCAAATATGTGCATGCATGTTCTAGTCAAGGCTATAGTCTAGGTCTCTAAGGCTTTCAGGTCACTTAAAGACTTCTAGTTCGCTATAACCAATGGCTCTGATACCAATCTGTCGCACCCCCAAATTTGTTAATTATGATTATCAGAAGATTTGCGAAAGCATTAGATCGAGTGGGGGCGCCAACTTAAACATTGAACATCATGTCATATCAGAGCGTATGATTATTGCTGAACAGTAAATTAAGAAGCCATTTATGAAGTTTGTTTGTAACAAAAAGAACTACAACCCTTTAAAGTCAGAGAATAGTATTATAAAATACTATCTGTTATAAAATACATAGTTTTCGAAAGAACATTTCATAAGTACGATTAATGTAAATCATTTATACAAAGAAATCTTATGTGTCCCAAAATCTGGCATCCTAATTATTTGCGGGTCGCCTAACTCCATATGCGTGCAGTCTTAACCGTGTTGCTAGTTACCTGAAAAACATAGTAAAAAGTCAACACATGGTTGAGTGAATTCACAGGTTTTATATTTGCAAAGTGGTTTGTTAAACCCTGTTTGTTTGCGTAGTTGTTGACATGAGAGTCAAATACAGTTACTCATAACAGACTGTAGGAAGGTAAGTATCTTATTCAAAAGTACCTATAGGAAAGTAATTATCCTAAGGTAAGGTCCATGTAGGATGGTGGATCCTAGGAGTTGTTTATACAGCAACATGTAGATATACACAAATAGTTCGCAACATAGTATGAAATCATCATATAATCAATAGCACATAAGCAATTAAATCAATCAAGAATAAATGTGCATGTTAAAGCAAGACGATTGTTATGTTTTTCACCCCAAGTTTTAAAAGCATTAAAACAGTAGAAAGTGGGGCTGTGAACTCACTGTAGTTGTAGCAATGTGATAGCTAGCAGAAAGACGTAGCGTTGCCCAATATGTCAATCTATACGCAATAATTGTATTAACATAAGTACTTTGATTGTTTGTCAAATTATGTTAACAGTTTGTTTGCTTTGAAGAAATTGTTGATTTCTTAATTTGTGCAAGTTGTTGGTACCGATATGTCGAAATATAAGTAATATTTCTCGAGTCGTAAATCTTGATACATATATATAAACATGTTTATAGTTGTGTATATAATTATCGTTTCGTTTCCAATACTCGTTGTGTTAGATATTGGTTATATTTTAAATTTAACACGTTACCAAAACATCGCGTAAATGTAATTATATTGTATCGGGTTAGAATGGGTTTTGGGCCGTTGTTGGGCCGATTGCATGGTACGACCCAAGAACTAAGCCCAATTCACATTTATGGTTTAAATTCCTGTGGCCCAAAAGGGCTTGGCCCATTATTCGTTTACTTAATTGGTTCGGCCCATTTAAATAGTTTTGGCCCAACATAGCTCCGGCCCAAATATTTATCACCCGGCCCAATTGTCTAATAACTTGTTTGGCCCAATTTATTATCTAACTCATACGCCTTTTATTTCATTTGAGAAGCTATGCTTTACAAAAGTTGTCGTTTTTACTTAATAACCATGTACACGTATTTGTATTTCTGTGACAAAATTTAACTAAAATACGCGACTTTTTCTTAATGAGACGGTGGTCAAACTAGCTCGGTTTGACCCGAAACTTTTAGGTACGTCTTAAATATGTTAATAGAGCTTGGGAAAATTATCGTTGTGTTTTGTTGTTAAACCAAAAATGTCGTTTTTATTCCGAGCCCAAAACAGCCCCCGAACTCATATTTTAGTTGTTTTCGACTATTTTCGAGCTCGTTTTCGGGGGCCAAACTTATCGAACAAATCCGAAATTTTTACACGATGTTTCCATATATATCACCTACTTCCAGTATCATTTTCATAATTTTTAGACATCCACAATATTTTTAAAAAATTCGTGATCAAGGCTGTCCAGAAAGTCGTTTTTCAAAGTTAATCTTCACAAATCGGTTAAATAACGCAAAAATGGGTGTATTTATGGAAAACGAAGTCTTCACAAAAGTTGTTCTTAACGAAAATACGAAGATTTTGGCGCTAATTTCATGCATTAATTCAACTCACATGATTTTATATGATTTTTATTCCGAGAACTAAAAATCTGTCCCAAGTTCATATTTCACCAAAGTTATGTTTTGTTTACTTTTTGTTAAGTTTTCATGCTAGATCTTTTAATAGGTGAACTTATAACATGTTATAGACTAAAAATCATACAGGAAAAGTGATGGTTCAAGAATCCTTACAAAGATTTAAGAAGATGGAAATAGAAGGAGATGAAAATGTGGATTCTTTGAACTTAATCTTGTTTCCTCCTCTTGCAACTTGTAGTAATGTTTAAGGGTGTTTGAATTTATGGATTTTTAGTGGTGTTTGGGGCTGGATTTCGGCAGTCACCACAAGAAAAGAGGGAGAGAAAATGTAGAGGGGATTTGGTGAATGTGAAATGTGTTGTGTGTGTTCAATAATTCAAATGATCATGGATATGTTTCGTGGGTGACTTGGCCGGTTCACAAAGTCAAAGAAAGCATGACTTTTCAATTTCCTTGTCTCCCATATTATTGTGTTAGTTTGTAGGTATTTATCCCGTGTTCGTTTACCCAATCGTTTTACGTTATATCGTGTTTTATTCGGTTACGTTTGTTAACGTTATATCGCGTTAAAATATTTCGAAGTATTATTTCTAACACTTTATTTTGAGTTACGAAAATAATATTTTTGACTAGTTTGGTTGTCGGGCTCATTTTTATTTATTTTGTCGCATGTGTTACGTTTGTTATAGAACGTATAATCGTTTATATTTTATCGTTATGCAATATCGTTTAGCATAATATTTTTGTGTAGATAACTGCTATAAATATAGTTTTACATTATTTAGAAGTTTTGTATCACCAACGTACATACTTGTTTTTTCGGACTCGCTCCGATTGTTTTGCGTGTAATTAATAATAATTACGAAATATGTAATACTACGCGTATTAACTAGTTGGACTTTGCTAGACTTATCTCTAAAATGTGTTATGAATTCACTTTAAGTTAGGGAATTAGCCTAAGACATGCATGTGTTTAGTGTACGTAATTGTACCCAAATATTGCGGGGTGTCACAGGTAGGTCAACAACCCGGTTTTCATTTTGTTGACCAAAACCCGGTTTGGGTATCGGGTCGGGTCGGGTTGTGCAAAAAACCCGGTTTGTTCACGCCTACTTGAACCCTTGAACTTGAACTCGTTTGAGATTTGCCTTAGCATCCACTTGAACTTTGCAGTAATCTTGAACTTTTCTTATGAGACACTAATAAGTACAAAATTCGGAACTACAAAACCAACTACTTGAACTTTGCTTCCTTGACACCCTTGTAACTGTACGCAACTTTTAAAAGCAACACCTTGTAAAGGTTAACCGTCTTCCAAACTATAATTTTGAACGTTAATAATGAGATTTAATCATGGATATGAGCATCTGTGATGCCGACCCTTGTGAGTTTAATTGCACCCTTGAACAACAACCTTGCACCCAAGTAATTCTAAAACGACCTACACTTGAACATTAACTTGTATCACCTGTAAGTTAGGTAACACAATACGTTTAAATAAATCAACTTGTATCGCCAGGATTTGGGCCCGACCCAAAACACTAGGTGTTTATGATTCCTTTATATTGTAATTAGCATTAATTATCTTTTAATTTATAGACAAACATTATAGTAGTTACTTAATCTATAGATAGACTACTAATACTAAATCCAATCGGGTAATACTATTATGGTAAAATGGTCTGTAACTTGGGTATCTCGTTTTATTTTGATTTGTTCTTTCATTAACCCACGAAATAAGCAACGTTCATCTTCGTTGAATCCTTGTATTGGGTTCTCAGGGGTGTGACATCGATTGTTGATTACATATACATGGATATTACTATAGTAGGAACGAGGTGGCATATGTAGTAATGGTGTAACCACCCCTCAGGACATCTCGCGTCCATAATACCCCCCCGGGGTTCACGCAGTGTATATTCCCGGATGATCACCGATGGATGAAGGACGAGGTAACCCAGGGGTTCGGCGCCCATGCTCTGAATATTCCCTGACAAGGATATTTCGGGAGTCGTGCGTTGCAGGTAAAGTACCCCCAGGTCAACTTACCAACCTCGTTATTCGTCGGACAAAAGCCAATCCTTACCCCTGATCACCCAACGGATAATAGGGACCCTGACCAACACGTTTCCCCATGGGAGTCGACCGTTGGGCGGGAAAACGTAAACGGCTATCCTCGGAGGTATAAAAGCTCGAGGATACGCCGAGAAGAAATCAATCCAAATCGGAGAGATAACACATACTCTCTCCAAGAACACAACTCGATCGGATTTTCACAACCTGGTTCATGTAAACTCGGGTTAAAACAGCAATTGTAGTGTGACAATCCGATCCTCCCCCAAAACATAATCGATAATTAGCACTCGAGTAATCTAATACTTGATCAAATGGCGCCATCCGCATAAACCAACTCATACCACGAAATCAAAATATTAAAACACAGGAACTGTGTTATAAACCAGCGATGGCAGGTCCGACGGGTACGAGCGCAATGTCGGAAACGGAAAACGCGAATGGCAGTAACACAATAACCTCGCAGCCGGTGTCAACAACACCAGTGCAAGTTAATACACCAGAACTAATAACTTTCGAGGAGCGTCTGGCCGGACTCAATTCCGGTCCAAGTCAGACGCAACAGATGCACCGACGAGAGACAACCGAAATGATCCCGACGAGGTTGGTTTTCTCTTCACCAACAACGGTAGCACAAACCCAGGCGATTGTCGTAAATACAACTGGCCGGGATCAGTAAAGAACGTTTTTTACCCCAACCGTACCATAACTCACACCGGCAATGGCGCACCAATTGCTCTCACAAATGGGCTACGTTGTCAGCCCAGAGGTGTCGGCAACGCCAAACAACCCGCCATGGTTTCACCAGAATCAACAAACAAACTCTCCATTGTACCAAAGTTCACCCCTATACCACTTCACAACACCGCTGGTACTTCAGGAAACGAGCAGTGCTAACCCAGCCGCAATGTTAACCCAAATACTGAATCAAGCAATGCAGCCACCACCGACACCACCGATACCGATCCCTGAGCACCCCATGGTGGCCAATTTAAGGGCGGCACTTCTAGGGATTCCCGTACCAAAACAGGTACAGGCCCCCAATGCATCGAAACAGTTTGCGCCACACATAGCCAACACGCCGCTACCATACAATACATCAATACCACTGGCGGTAGGCAACTACGACGGTACAACGGACCCCGAGGATTTCCTCTGCGGGTTTGACAACTCGATAAAGATGCAACACTGGGAGGATGCTGTGGTTTGCCACATGTTCCAGTTAGTGCTACTAAAATTAGCAAGAAGATGGTTTAACGAGCAGCCGCCAGGAAGCATCACTAGCTGGGCGGACCTGCGGGACAAATTCATAAGAAGGTTCCACCAGCGAGCTACAGCACCATTGTCGCACATGGCTGCACACTACCTGTACCAAAAGCCAGAGGAGAGCCTGGCAGACTTCATAGAGAGGCACGCGGACGAGTGCCTCAGGATCCCCGACTTACCAGAAAGTCAACAAATCTCAGGGTTCATAATTTAACACCCCTCGTTTCTTATATAAACAATAATATAATAATTGCGACTCGGAAGCGGAGATTTAAAACATACTATCAATGTACTCAAAATGTCACTAAACTTTTTCAAACTTATTTCATGACATTTCAACAAACTCGGTGTTATATAATTTAAAACATCTCTTTAGTTATCAAAATAACATCAGAGTAAAAGCCTGTCAAACATTCCATCCAGTCCAACAACCTCCTGCCCAATATGTCCCATCTATTTTAACCTGCAGGAAGAACTGTGGTGGGGTTAGCATAAAGCTAAGTGAATGAAACTATAAGCAACATTCCAACCTAGCATAACAATCTGTTTACATCAAATAACAATAAACAGAAAATCAATCATTCACTCGACATCCAATCAATGTCAAGCTACACCAATCAAACATTATAAATCGTCATGAGGACCGGTGGCTCCTGAGATACCCTAATACCGGTTTGGTACTCAGGGAACCCTTATCAATCATCTGTATTGGCCTATACAGAATTACCGGTAACCAGTTGTTAATCACACACGACCTAGATCTCCAAACCAACATTTCAAGTTTCAAGATCTCCTGTCGTCTACAATAACAACCAAGTCCAACTGTCAAGTCAAGTTGACCTCAGAATCTTACATACTAGCTCAAACAACCAAGTAAGCAACTAGTCAAACTATCATGGCAAGATATCTCAACAATTACATTCTATCACAGTAAGACTATAATTACTTGTTGTAAATCAAATCATTACAACTAAATCACACTGAGGTTACAGATCCACTCACCGACTACCTCAGGCCTCCACTCAGTTGTCTAATATCACTGAGCCTTCTCCACATCTGAGAATTAATCAATCAAATATAAGTTAGTAATCAAGATCATTAATACTAAACTTATATCAATCTTTAACATTAAGAACTTAACATAATCTACATCAAGATTACTAGTTCCTAATTATACACTAATGATTACAACATAACCATTACCATATATTAACTTGCAACAGATACATATCACATTACATTTAACAAGTTAAAAGAAAAGTTATGACAGCCCTTCAAGCTGCCGGCTTCCTATCCTCACCCGCCGGCTTTACTTCCACAACCGCCGGGTAATTTACCAATTGTGTTAACAGAACAACACTACGTTTTAAAGCATATACCAACCGCCGGGTCGGGTTTAGACCCGTCGGGTCCCTGCCAGACCACTCAAGCCGCCGGCTTGCCCCACGAAGCCGCCGGCTTCAACCAACATCGCACAAGCCGCCGGCTTGGGAACGAAGCCGCCGGCTTCCTCCTTCGTCCCAGCCTGTGCGAATCTGCTCAAAACCCTAACCCGCAAATCTTAACCAAATCATCAAAAACTCGGTTTTTAAACGGTTATAAACCTCAAATATCATCACATAATCAATATGTAATACTTATAACCTGTTTCTAACATCCAAATCTCTCAAATCATCAATTTACCCAAATTCAATCAAAATCAAATTCTTAAATACACAAGAATACTTACTGATTGAAGAGCATAATGATGATAATCTGATCATGATGAAGTTTCACGAGAATCACAACTTCCTGATTTGATTTCTAGTTTGATTTGGAGGTTTTCAGAGAGTTTCTGTGAGTTTCAGAATAAAATGAATAACTTTCCTAAATAGGAAAGGATATATATAAGTCGGCTCATCCAACCGCCTTCAATATACGGGTATAATTTAATACCCGATCTCAATCTATTGCCTGGAACCCGAAAATCATTTGCGAGTCCAAACATTTTATTGTACCGACAACTATATTAATTTACAACAATTAATATTTCACTTATCACATTGGAATATTTAACTCCTATTCCAATTATTTCAATTACTTCAAACAATATTATTTCCAAACACATTTAAATACTTATTTAAATCAAGAAATAATATAAAACAACTAGGTCTAATTCGAGGATGTTACAACTCTCCCCTCCTTAAAGAGATTTCGCCCCGAAATCTAACATCAATCAATCTGACTAATGTGATAATATCACATATATCTTATCAAACATTAATTCTCAATAGTAACTTACAACTATACTCAAACTGTTTGAATTCTTTCCACATGCACATATCCAAATGTACATGCTTCTATCTTTTCCTACGTACACATACAGTGCGTCTAATCAATATCATCAATCAGATATATCTTATAGACAAACACTTACTTCAACAAGTGAAACCTACAATCACTTAATAGGTCTATGCAACCAGAAATTAGCAACATGCTAAAATCTTTAACCTATTATCACTGTTCATCACTGTTAACAATAAAATAGCAACTACAACATCACAACAGTGATCATTAACCACAAAGTATCTAACAACACTGAAAGTTAATTTCAGTTCACGACTAACAACCAGTCTAATATTCAGATCACAATCTCAAATCTCTACCATCAAAGATCTGAATTTCAAATCTAGGTCAACTTTTCATCCAAAAGTTTCATATCTATTCTTTTGAATAGCCAATCATATTCACATATCACTACTCACCTTAATAAGCAAAGCAGAGGTCAAACTCAGTAGGTAAAACCACAATTTACAAGTACTTTGCTCAATCAACAAAGGTACTACAATCAAATATTACCTACATTCAACCAACCTCTACACCGACTCATTTCAATTTGTAACTCCTTTCATTACAACCTATCACTTGTCAACAACAACAGAGTCGACAACTACTACAACCATCCAAACAATAACCACAACACTAGTGATTATACATTTCAATACACCTATCAGTACTTAATATTTGTCTTCAAAGTCTAACTAACCATCAAGTTAGAATTTACTTAACGCTTAAACTGGTAAGACATCAAGAATCTTATCTTAGCAGCCAGTTATTTCCATTCAATCTTAAAATCTTAAACTACTAATCACAAGCAATTAGAAATTATACAACTCTAACCATATAATCACTTAATACTAAATTCCATCAATCTAGCAGCTAAGTCGGCCTTAATCAATATTATGATACTACAATTCAAGTATCACAATATCCCAATGTGCTATTTCTCAACACATTTCCAACAATTTCTAAATCAAGTTAATCACAATTATCTGACTTCTACACGACTTATGGCACATTTTAATTCATTCTATTAAAACTTATCATGCCATTTATTATCATGTATATCACACATACATACCTACACAATTTCAGGTATTTTCTAAAATGGACACTTACACATCAATTCCATTTCATTTTATACACTAGGCCATTCAGACTGTTAAAGTCTTTATCAAGCTTACCCATTACTACTAATCATCACATATCCATACCCCAGGACATGGAATAATAAATTTAACAACTCAATGTTTCATTTATAAACATACCAATTTGTATATAACTTAAACAATTCAACTTAAACTTACAAGAAAAGCTTGGTAAATACAATCATCACTTATCAATTTCAAGGTTTCTCTTACTTTCTAAGACATTCACTATATCCACATACCTTATTTCTCAAAATATGAACAACTTTTCAATTCATATTCCTCAATTTATCAAACAAGAATCAACTAGACCTTTAATACAATTCAACTTCCAGATATCCTTTCATATCATTTCTTATTTGGATCTAATTCCAATTTACCACTTACTTCATTTGTATACAATCAACAATTAACTAAAGAACTCATTCAATTCTTTCAATACTTAAATAATTCCTTATGAGGTACAAATCAACCTATGCAACTATTAATAGTAACTTTCAATTATTTCTCATCTCACATTCTTACCCAATCAAAGCTATCATCACAAGCCTCATACACTGGTAAGATTTTCTTATCACAATTCTAATCAATGTGATTTAACTTACTCTTAACATATCTTAGTAAATTATAACTGTCATATCAAACAATGACTTCATATCTGTATAATTCTTCAACACATATTCAGTTCAAATATCAAATATTACCCAACTGAGTACTCAATTACACTTAACAATATTTCAATTACTTAATACTAGCTTTAAGTAATGATCAAGTTTCACAAACTTAAACAACTCATCTATCTCCTTTGGATCTTAAATGACCCATTTCAACATGTTTTAACTAATCAAGGAATTCAATCATATTCCACAAAATCATAACATCACAATCTATGTTAGACTATTTCAACACACACAGTTGACTACATGTCAACTTTGATTTCAATCAACCAATCAATAAAATCCTCTAACTGTTTTTCTCAAGTTTGACCTATCCTCAAACCAATCACAAGCAATTAATTTTATACACAATTCTCTATTCATGGTTTGACTTTCAAAGTTAACATACTATCAATATTAACTCATAACAAACCATTTTATCTTATATGTTCACCTTCAAACATATATTTTAAATTATTACTTTCAAAAATTTTATCAATCCTTTACAAGGACATAATCAACCTACATCAATTTTGGCTCCATACAAGCCATTTCATATTGTATGTTTACTTTCAGACATTAACTTCTAATTATTACATTCAATAATTACTAGGAATTCCTTAAGCCAAACAATACTAACATGTATCAACCTTGGCTTCATACAAGCCAGATACCAAATAGTGATTTATCTAAACACTATCAAATCTACCTAAGGTCAATGTAACACAATCAGTTACAATTACATATTCAACAAAATCAAATTAGTCAATTAGGTGTATCATCAAAACCTCTATCAATGACCATTATTATTTACACTCTCACCTTTACAGTCTAAAGGTCACAGTTCTATCAACTGATTGTTTTCTTATCAAAACAATTATTAAACAACTTGGCATACTATCATGCTCCATTTCCAAAATCACATTACATTTCTTTTATACCAAGTAGCCTCAACAAGTTCATTTGACACAACATAATATAACAACGGTGATCAGGCGTTGCAAGATTATGTTCTTCACAATCCATTCTCAGGCTACTCTACATTATAATTATCAATGTGATCTACTCTCATCTCATACATATTAAATACTTCATGATTTCAAATCAATCATAATCTATTTAATAGTTTCTATCAGCTGATACACACTCAAAATCAGCTTACTACTTACATATTCATACAATGTTCTGGTTTTCAACAACTGAATTACTCAGTATATCACTTATCTGAAACCTCAAACACATGATAACTCATCATCATAGTTTCAATACTTAACACTAATCAATGTCCTTATTTACTCCAAAATTCAAGACACATCTTAATTAATTTTCATCACTTTGACATATGCTAACATATCAAGCATCACTGTCACAACAAGCCTATTCAATCATGTTACTATAAAACATTTCATTTCTTAATTCACAATTGACCAGAAAGATCTATCACTTCCCAAATCAATTTAGCTTTATCATAAGCCTTATTTCTTATAAACCTATCAGTCATGGTTTAGATCAAGTGTTTAACTATAGTCAACACATATCATATAGTCACATAAATACATATTTTCTCAAATAGCAGTCATTATCAATTCAAATGACACAACCTTCCTTAACAAGGATTTAGATCACACCTTGTGATCAATCCATTAACATAATACTATCAATTATTTTGTCTCACTAATAAAGACACTCTTAGGTTCTAACATCAATCCAGTTGAACCTTAATCAACTCTTTTCTGCTTACTTAATCATATTTCTGCATTTTTAATTCAATCAGAAATACCCACCACAATGAGTATCCCATTCAATACCTCTATCCTCATGTCAACCTATAACAATCATTAGTTGACTCAAAACTGGGAAATCATATCAGTCTGACTCAATTAACTTTACAATAAAGCTTACTCAACATAACAGAGTAAACAATTCAAGTTAATGTAAATTAACATAGGCTTATCGAAGATTACCTGGAAATCTTAAGCCCACTAATTCGTCTCTGCAATCAAAACAACAGCTTCACAACTTGTTAAGGGTTAGTACATATTCAACTAACTACTTTCTCATACATCAACTAATCAACTAAACCCACACCAACTGAAATGTTTGACTCAACTCAATCAAAGTTTAGGATTGAACATTCTATCATGTCCAATTCACCCAAACTATTGCTCTGATACCAACTTTTAACACCCCTCGTTTCTTATATAAACAATAATATAATAATTGCGACTCGGAAGCGGATATTTAAAACATACTATCAATGTACTCAAAATGTCACTAAACTTTTTCAAACTTATTTCATGACATTTCAACAAACTCGGTGTTATATAATTCAAAACATCTCTTTAGTTATCAAAATAACATCAGAGTAAAAGCCTGTCAAACATTCCATCCAGTCCAACAACCTCCTGCCCAATATGTCCCATCTATTTTAACCTGCAGGAAGAACTGTGGTGGGGTTAGCATAAAGCTAAGTGAATGAAACTATAAGCAACATTCCAACCTAGCATAACAATCTGTTTACATCAAATAACAATAAACAGAAAATCAATCATTCACTCGACATCCAATCAATGTCAAGCTACACCAATCAAACATTATAAATCGTCATGAGGACCGGTGGCTCCTGAGATACCCTAATACCGGTTTGGTACTCAGGGAACCCTTATCAATCATCTGTATTGGCCTATACAGAATTACCGGTAACCAGTTGTTAATCACACACGACCTAGATCTCCAAACCAACATTTCAAGTTTCAAGATCTCCTGTCGTCTACAATAACAACCAAGTCCAACTGTCAAGTCAAGTTGACCTCAGAATCTTACATACTAGCTCAAACAACCAAGTAAGCAACTAGTCAAACTATCATGGCAAGATATCTCAACAATTACATTCTATCACAGTAAGACTATAATTACTTGTTGTAAATCAAATCATTACAACTAAATCACACTGAGGTTACAGATCCACTCACCGACTACCTCAGGCCTCCACTCAGTTGTCTAATATCACTGAGCCTTCTCCACATCTGAGAATTAATCAATCAAATATAAGTTAGTAATCAAGATCATTAATACTAAACTTATATCAATCTTTAACATTAAGAACTTAACATAATCTACATCAAGATTACTAGTTCCTAATTATACACTAATGATTACAACATAACCATTACCATATATTAACTTGCAACAGATACATATCACATTACATTTAACAAGTTAAAAGAAAAGTTATGACAGCCCTTCAAGCCGCCGGCTTCCTATACTCACCCGCCGGCTTTACTTCCACAACCGCCGGGTAATTTACCAATTGTGTTAACAGAACAACACTACGTTTTAAAGCATATACCAACCGCCGGGTCGGGTTTAGACCCGTCGGGTCCCTGCCAGACCACTCAAGCCGCCGGCTTGCCCCACGAAGCCGCCGGCTTCAACCAACATCGCACAAGCCGCCGGCTTGGGAACGAAGCCGCCGGCTTGGGAACGAAGCCGCCGGCTTCCTCCTTCGTCCCAGCCTGTGCGAATCTGCTCAAAACCCTAACCCGCAAATCTTAACCAAATCATCAAAAACTCGGTTTTTAAACGGTTATAAACCTCAAATATCATCACATAATCAATATGTAATACTTATAACCTGTTTCTAACATCCAAATCTCTCAAATCATCAATTTACCCAAATTCAATCAAAATCAAATTCTTAAATACACAAGAAAACTTACTGATTGAAGAGCATAATGATGATAATCTGATCATGATGAAGTTTCACGAGAATCACAACTTCCTGATTTGATTTCTAGTTTGATTTGGAGGTTTTCAGAGAGTTTCTGTGAGTTTCAGAATAAAATGAATAACTTTCCTAAATAGGAAAGGATATATATAAGTCGGCTCATCCAACCGCCTTCAATATACGGGTATAATTTAATACCCCATCTCAATCTATTGCCTGGAACCCGAAAATCATTTGCGAGTCCAAACATTTTATTGTACCGACAACTATATTAATTTACAACAATTAATATTTCACTTATCACATTGGAATATTTAACTCCTATTCCAATTATTTCAATTACTTCAAACAATATTATTTCCAAACACATTTAAATACTTATTTAAATCAAGAAATAATATAAAACAACTAGGTCCAATTCGAGGATGTTACACATAATGTGCCTATATAAGAACAGGTTTGGAGGCCTCATCGACCACTTATCTGCGGACCTACCGGCAACGATAGCTTCGATGCAAGATAAAGCAAGAAGCTACATACGAGTGGGAGCAATCCGTCAGCATGTAAAAGCGAAGACCAACCCTGCGCATGCGCCGGGGCCTTCCAACTCCACAAGAAGGGATAGGGGTAACCCGATTGAAAACCGAGGCCAGCGGTATAGGCCATTCGAGCGAAGAGGAATACTGACGTCCCTCAGTAAAACCCCAAAAGAAATCCTGGCAACAGAGCCAGAGGCCAAGCATTTTCCACCACCGAGGCCACTCACAACAAAATATCAAGGCAAAAACAACAAATATTGCAGGTTCCACGAGGAAAAGGGGAATGACACTAATGAGTGCCTAGAGCTGAAAAACACCATAATTAATGCCTTTAAGGCGGGAAAGTTGGAGCACCTGGTGATTGGAGCAAAGAGTTATCACAAGCAAGATGAAATGAAAGCTACGGGGGGGATAAAAAGAAACCCTCAGAATTACCCCCGACAGAAGGAACAATCCATATGATACATAGCTGGCGGGCTGGACAGCGATGAAAGGCCGAAGCATTGGAAACATGGGAAAGGCAAGCAATCACTTTCCCACCAATCGAGGACAGCAATCCGTCGAGGGAACCCTTGGTAGTCAACACCAGGATAGCCAATCACCAGGTAGGCCGCATATATGTGGATAGCGGAAGTGCCATCGACATAATGTACGAGCACTGCTTTCTGAAATTCCCGTACGAATTACGACGAACAATGTCGGAATACAACTCCCCCTTGGTAGGATTCTCAGGAGAGACCAGTTGGCCAGAGGGGAAGATAGAAATGGAGGTATATCTGGGAAGTTACCCGCAATACAGGGTGGCCACCCTGAACTTCATAATCGTCAGATCACCATCCAGGCATAACGTGATACTGGGGAGAACGGGCATGCAGAGGTTTGGTGCAGTCATTTCCACCGTGCATGGAATGATGAAATTCCCAACTATGGGTGGCATAGCAACCCTGCGACGCTCACCCCAGAGGCGGCATGGCGAGGGCTCACCATTGCCCCGGCATGGACGAAGAAAGTGTAGTAGTTAACGCTGCATATCCGGAATAGCCCGTCAAGATTAGCCGCTGACTCCCAGAAAGTATAAAGGTAAGGCTCACAGAAATACTGCGACAAAATATAGAAGTTTTCGCTTTCTGTTATGCAGACATGACGGGGGTACCTCGGAGTATCGCCGAGCACAAGCTGAACATTAACCCCAGCCTCACACCTGTCGGACAAAAAAAGAGAGGAATGGCTCCAGAACGTAGCCGATTCCTAACAACTGAGGTATATGGCCTGGTCAAAGCAGGAGTAATGTGTGAGGTGAAATACCAAACCTGGGTGGCAAACCCGGTGATGGTAAAAAAGTCAAATGGGGATTGGAGGATATGCGTTGATTTCAAAGACCTAAACAAAGCATGTCCCAAGGACAACTACCCCTTGCCGGAGATTGATTGGAAAGTGGAATCCTTGGCAGGCTATCGCCTGAAGTGTTTCCTCGATGCCTACAAGGGATACCACCAAATACACATGGCCAAGGAAGACGAAGATAAAACAGCATTCCATACCGACAATGGCATCTTCTGCTACACAAAGATGCCGTTCGGTTTGAAAAACGCAGGGGCAACATACCAAAGGGTCATCGATTCGGCGTTCCGTCATCAAATCGGAAAGAACGTAGAGGCGTATGTCGATGACATCGTAATAAAAAGCAACACATAGACAGACTTGCTGAAGGACATAGTTGAAACATTTGCAACCCTCAGAAGCATCGGGATGAAACTTAACCCCGCGAAATGCACCTTCGGAATGGAGGAAGGGAAATTTCTAGGGCACATCTGATGTGACGCAAAAAGTCATGTTTTTAAGTACGATATTTCACACTTTTTGGACACATCTTTAGTGAAAACATTCCAAAACAATCATTATTTACTAAAATTCACTAAAGTGCTCCAAATATAGGCGTTGCTACAAAAACCACTAAAAACGTCCAAATAACAAGCAAAACAGAGCGAATAAACAACAACCAATTCTCACACCCTCATTTACCCTATGATAAGAACATTCTAACCTTATGATATGTTGAAATAGCTAAAAACGAGACGGGAGAATCAAGAATCATGCAAATTGGGTGAAGAACGGAAGAGATGCGGCTTCTACAGATCGTTAAAAGTCATTCCAAACATGCTTGAGCTACACAAATCCAATTTCTTTGAAATTGGTGCCATTAGAAGCGTAACGGAATTACAAAACCGTGAGCACAAGAATCGCATCAAACGGACATGTAACGAAGAAGATACGGGCGTTTTAAGCAACGAAGGAAAGCCGAAACACCCCGTATACGGCCTTGGCAAGCCATATACGGCCCCACATGACCGTATACGGCCTTTTAAGGCCATATACGGCCCTTCTAACCCCATATGCTGTTTTGGAAATGCTTGGGTCCATCCGGTCATCCCCCTTCATGCTTGGTTCTGTAACACCCTCGAAATGGACCTAGTGGTTTTATATTATTTCTTGATTCAAATAAACATTTAAATGTGTTTGGAAATAATATTGTTTGAACTAGTAGAAATAATTGGAATAGGAGTCGAATATTCCAATGTGATAAGTGAATTATTAATTGTTGTAAATTAATATAGTTGACGGTACAATAAAATGTTTGGACTCGCAAATGGTTTTCGGGTTCCAGACAATAGATTGAGATGGGGTATTAAATTATACCCGTATATTGAAGGCGGTTTAATGAGGCCGACTTATATATATCATTTCCTCTTTAGGAAAGTTCATTATAAAACTTCAAAACTCACAGAAACTCTCAGAAAACTTTCAAATCAAACTAGAAATCAAATCAGGAAGCTGTGATTCTTGCTAAGCTTCAACACTATCAGATTAATATCGATATGTTCTTCAATCAGTAAGTGTTCTTGAGTATTTAAGAATTTGATTTTGATTGAAATAGGGTGAATTGATGATTTTGAAGAATTAGATGTTAGAAATCATGTTATAACTGTTATATAATGTTTATACGAAGTTAATTGTGATATATAACGGTTTAAAATCGAGTTTTGAGTGTTTTGGGTATTAAACCCGTAGGTTAGGGTTTGATCAGGGATGAAGATGAGCTGAAAAAGGCTCAAACGCGATCCCAGAACCCTAGCCAGGATCGCGTTTGTTAGTTATAAAAGGAATCAGACGAGTTTTGTTCTTGGGAACGCGATCCCAAGAATTTGTCCGGATCGCGTTGCTTAGTTATAATTTGTCACAAGAATGATTTTACAAAGGGGAACGCGATCCCACCACTGTTTTCTGGATCGCGTTTATTAGTGCGTTTTGTAAATTTTGAAAATGCATAAGTGTTTAGAAGGTGGTGTTTTTAGCGACACTTGAAATTGACAAATTTTCATTAACTCGGATTGGGTTGAAATTTACATGGTGACTCGAAAACGGCCCAATGATCAAAGCTCTATTCTAAGAGTCTAGATGGTTTTTGGCCTTTCGGGGTCGTTTAGGGGTCGAAAATGGCATTTTACAGTTTTTGAACCTTATTTCGGGACTTTTTGAGTTTGTTCCGAATTGAACTGTTGTTTGGTGTGATCTTAGGGATCACCTGATACATGTAATTATGTTATGATTGTGTAACGATGTTAATTACCTAAGTATTATCAGTTGATACAAGTTACTAACTCATTGTTTATTGATTGTATTCTCAGATGTGGAGAAGGCTCAGTAATATTAGACTTCTGAGCTCGCTGCTGAGGTGTCGGTGAGTGGATCTGTAACCTCAGTGTGATTTAGTTGTAATTATTTGATTTACAACAAGTAATTTATAGTATTACTTTGATATGATGAATCTGTTGAGATATCTTGCCATGTTAGTGTGGTGGTTTGCTTACTTGGCTGTTTGAGCTAGTATGTAAGATTCTGAGGTCAACTTGACTTGACAGTTGGACTTGGTTGTTATTGTAGACGACAGGAGATCTTGAAACTTGAAATGTTGGTTTATAGATCTAGGTCGTGTGTAATTAACAACTGGTTACCGGTAATTCTGTATAGGGCAATACAGATGATTGATAAGAGTTCCTTGAGTACCAAACCGGTATTAGGGTGTCTCAGGAGCCACCGGTCCTCATGACGGTTGATAATGCTTGATTAGAAGTTGTGTGAATTAGTGATTGATTGATTTTCTGTTTATTGTTAATTTGATGTAAACAGATTGTTATGCTAAGCTGTACTGTTGCTTATAGTTTCATTCACTTAGCTTTATGCTAACCCCACCACAGTTCTTCCTGCAGGTTAAATAGATGGGACATATTGGGCAGGACAGGAAGTAGTTTGGAACTGAAGGAATGTTTGACAGGCTGTTACTCTGATGTTATTTTGATAACTAAAGTAATGTTTTGAATTATATAACACCGAGTTTGTTGAAATGTCAGGTGTAATAAGTTTGAAAAAGTTTATTGACATTTTACGTAATGTAAAACATTGATAGTATGTTTTGAAATATACGCTTCCGAGTCGCAATTATTATATTATTGTTTATAATTAAACGAGGGGTGTTTTAAGTTGGTATCAGAGCAATAGTTTGGGTGAATTGGACTTGATAGAATGTTCAATCCTAAACTTTGATTGAGTTGAGTCAAACATTCCAGAAGGTGTGTGGTTTAGTTGATTAGTTGATGTATGAGAAGGTAGTTAGTTGAATATGTACTAACCCTTAACAAGTTGTGAAGTTGTTGTTTAATTGCAGAGACGGAGGAACATGATTATCTGATTGGTATATTTCATGTTTCCTCAACACTTGTGGGCTTAAGATTGCCAGGTAATCTTCGATAAGCCTATGTTAATTTACATTAACATGAATTGTTTACTCTGTTATGTTGAGTAAGCTTTATAGTGAAGTTAATTGAGTCAGACTGATATGATTCCCCAGTTTTGAGTCAACTAATGATTGTTATAGGTTGACATGAGGAGATAAGTGTTAAATAAGATGCTTGTTGTTGCTCATTGTTGTTAGTATTTCTGATTGAATTGAGAATGCAGAAATATGATTTAGTAAGCAGAAAAGAGTAGATTAAGGTTTTAACAGGATTGATGTTGGAACCTAAGGAGTGTCTTTATTAGTGAGACAAAATAATTGATAGTATTATGTTAATGGATTGATCACAAGGTGTGATCTAAATCCTTGTTAAGGAAGGTTGTGTCATTTGAATTGATAATGACTGCTATTTGAGAAAATATATATTTATGTGACTATATGATATGTGTTAACTATAGTTAAACACTTGACCTAAACCGAGATGAATAGGTTTATGAGAAATGTAGAGTATGATAAGGTGAAATTGATTTGGAAAGTGATAGATCTTTCTGGTCAATTGTGATTAAATAGATGACATGTTTTACAGTAACATGACTGAGTAGACTTGTTGTGACAGTGATGCTTGATATGATAGCATATGTCAAAGTGATGATAATTAATTAAGATGTGTCCTGAATTTTGAGGTAAATAGGGACATTGATTAGTGTTAAGTATTGAAACTATGATGATGAGTTATCATGTGTTTGAGGTTTCAGATAAGTGATATACTGAGTAATTCAGTTATTGAATATTAGAACATTGTGTGTATGTGAGATGGCTTACATATGTAAGGTTGAATATGTAAGTAATAAGCTGATTTTGAATGTGTATCAGCTGATAGAAACTATTAAATAGATTATGATTGATTTGAAATCATGAAGTATTTAATATATATATGAGACGAGAATAGATCACATTGATAATTATAATGTAGAGTAGCCTGAGAATGGATTGTGAAGAACATAATCTTGCAACGCCTGATCACCGTTGTTATATTATGTTGTGTCACATGAACTTGTTGAGGCTACTTGGTATAAAAGAAGTGTAATGTGATTTTGTGTTTAGAAAATTAAGCATGAAAGTATGCTAAGTTGTTTAATAGTTGTTGTTTTGATAAGAAAACAAGCAGTTGATAGAACTGTGACAGGTAGACTTTAAAGATGTAAGTGTAAATAATAATGGTCATTGATAGAGGTTTTGATGATACACCTAATTGACTAATTTGATTTTGTTGAATATGTAATTGTAACTGATTGTGTTACATTGACCTTAGATAGATTTGATAGTGTTTAGATAAATCACTATTTGGTATCTGGCTTGTATGAAGCCAAGGTTGATACATGTTAGTATTGTTTGGCTTAAGGAATTCCTAGTAATTATTGAATGTAATAATTAGAAGTTAATGTCTGAAAGTAAACATACAATATGAAATGGCTTGTATGGAGCCAAAATTGATGTAGGTTGATTTTGTCCTTGTAAAGGATTGATAAAATTATTGAAAGTAATAATTTAAAATATATGTTTGAAGGTGAACATATAAAATGAAATGGTTTGTTATGAGTTAATATTGATAGTATGTTAACTTTGAAAGTCAAACCATGAATAGAGAATTGTGTATAAAATTAATTGCTTGTGATTGGTTTGAGGATAGGTCAAACTTGAGAAAAGCAGTTAGAGAATTTTATTGATTGGTTGATTGAAATCAAAGTTGACATGTAGTCAACTGTGTGTGTTGAAATAGTCTAACATAGATTGTGATGTTATGATTTTGTGGAATATGATTGAATTCCTTGATTAGTTAAAACATGTTGAAATGGGTCATTTAAGATCCGAAAGAGATAGATGAGTTGTTTAAGTTTGTGAAACTTGATCATTACTTAAAGCTAGTATTAAGTAATTGAAATATTGTTAAGTGTAATTGAGTACTCAGTTGGGTAATATTTGATATTTGAACTGAATATGTGTTGAAGAATTATACAGATATGAAGTCATTGTTTGATATGACAGTTATAAATTGCTAAGATATGTTAAGAGTAAGTTAAATCACATTGATTAGAATTGTGATAAGAAAATCTTACCAGTGTATGAGGCTTGTGATGATAGCTTTGATTGGGTAAGAATGTGAAATGAGAAATAATTGAAAGTTATTATTAATAGTTGCATAGGTTGATTTGTACCTCATAAGGAATTATTTAAGTATTGAAAGAATTGAATGAGTTCTTTAGTTAATTGTTGATTGTATACAAATGAAGTAAGTGGTAAATTGGAATTAGGTCCAAATAAGAAATGATATGAAAGGATATCTGGAAGTTGAATTGTATTAAAGGTCTAGTTGATTCTGGTTTGATAAATTGAGGAATATGAATTGAAAAGTTGTTCATATTTTGAGAAATAAGGTATGTGGATATAGTGAATGTCTTAGAAAGTAAGAGAAACCTTGAAATTGATAGGTGATGATTGTATTCACCAAGCTTTTCTTGTAAGTTTAAGTTGAATTGTTTAAGTTATATACGAATTGGTATGTATATAAGTGAAACATAGAATTGTTGATTGTAATTATTCCATGTCCTGTGGTAAGGATATGTGATGATTTGTAGTAATGTAGAGGCTTGGTATAGACTTTAATAGTCTGAATGGCCTGTTATATAGAATTAAATGGCAATGATGTGTATATGTCCATTTTAGAGAATTACTCGAAAATGTGCCATAAGTTATATGGAGGTCGGTTAATTGTGATTAACTTGATGTAGATTTTGTTGGAAATGTGTTGGAAAGTAGCACATTTTGATATTGTAATATTGTGATGCTTGAATTGTAGTATCATAATATGTTGATTAAGGCCGACTTAGCTACTAGATTGATGGAATTTAGTGCTAAGTGATTTTGCGGTTAGAGTTGTATAATTTCTAATTGCTTGTGATTAGTAGTTTAAGATTTTAAGATTGAATTGAAATAACTGGTTGCAAAGAAAAGATTTCTTGATGTCTTATCAGTTTAAGTGTTATGTAAATTCTAACTTGATGGTTAGTTAGACTTGGAAGGCAAATATTAAGTACTGATAGGTGTACTGGAATGTATAATCACTAGTGTTGTGATTATTGTTTGAGGAGTTGTTGTTGTCGACAATTGATAGGTTGTAATGAAAGGAGTTATAAGCAGAAATAAGTCAATGTAGAGGTTGGTTGAATGTAGGTAATATTTGATTTTGGTACTTTTGTTGATTGAGCAAAGTACTTGTGGATTGTGGTTTTACCTAATGAGTTTGATCTCTACATTACTTATTAAGGTGAATAGTGATATGTGAATATGATATGTTGTTCAAGAGAGTAGGTATGAAATTTTTGGATGAAAAAAAATTGACCTAGATTTGAATTTTAAATCTTTGATAGTAGAAATTTGAAATTGTTATCTGTATATTAGACTGATTGTTAGTCAGAAGCTGAATTATATTTCAGTGTTGCTAGGTACATTGTGGTTTAAAAGAACCACTGTCGTTGTGGTATTGTTGCTGCTGTTTTATTGTTAACAGCGATGAACAGTGAGAATAGGTTAAAGATTTTAGCATGTTGCTAATTTCTGGTTGCACCGACCTATTAAGTGATTGTAGATTTCACTTGTGTTTAAATGATAGTGAATTCACATGTTTAAGTAAGTGTTTGTTCTATAAGATATATCTGATTGATGATATTGATTGGATGCACTGTATGTATGCGTAGGAAAAGACAGAAGCATGTACATTTGGATATGTGCATGTGGAAAGAATTCAAATAGTCTAAGTATAGTTGTAAGTTGCTATTGAGGATTAATGTATGCTAAGAAATATGTGATTATATCACATTAGTTAGACTAATTGAGTGAGGTTAGATTTCGGGGACGAAATCTTTTTAAGGAGGGGAGAGTTGTAACACCATCGAAATGGACCTAGTGGTTTTATATTATTTCTTGATTCAAATAAACATTTAAATGTGTTTGGAAATAATATTGTTTGAACTAGTAGAAATAATTGGAATAGGAGTCGAATATTCCAATGTGATAAGTGAATTATTAATTGTTGTAAATTAATATAGTTGACGGTACAATAAAATGTTTGGACTCGCAAATGGTTTTCGGGTTCCAGACAATAGATTGAGATGGGGTATTAAATTATACCCGTATATTGAAGGCGGTTTAATGAGGCCGACTTATATATATCATTTCCTCTTTAGGAAAGTTCATTATAAAACTTCAAAACTCACAGAAACTCTCAGAAAACTTTCAAATCAAACTAGAAATCAAATCAGGAAGCTGTGATTCTTGCTAAGCTTCAACACTATCAGATTAATATCGATATGTTCTTCAATCAGTAAGTGTTCTTGAGTATTTAAGAATTTGATTTTGATTGAAATAGGGTGAATTGATGATTTTGAAGAATTAGATGTTAGAAATCATGTTATAACTGTTATATAATGTTTATACGAAGTTAATTGTGATATATAACGGTTTAAAATCGAGTTTTGAGTGTTTTGGGTATTAAACCCGTAGGTTAGGGTTTGATCAGGGATGAAGATGAGCTGAAAAAGGCTCAAACGCGATCCCAGAACCCTAGCCAGGATCGCGTTTGTTAGTTATAAAAGGAATCAGACGAGTTTTGTTCTTGGGAACGCGATCCCAAGAATTTGTCCGGATCGCGTTGCTTAGTTATAATTTGTCACAAGAATGATTTTACAAAGGGGAACGCGATCCCACCACTGTTTTCTGGATCGCGTTTGTTAGTGCGTTTTGTAAATTTTGAAAATGCATAAGTGTTTAGAAGGTGGTGTTTTTAGCGACACTTGAAATTGACAAATTTTCATTAACTCGGATTGGGTTGAAATTTACATGGTGACTCGAAAACGGCCCAATGATCAAAGCTCTATTCTAAGAGTCTAGATGGTTTTTGGCCTTTCGGGGTCGTTTAGGGGTCGAAAATGGCATTTTACAGTTTTTGAACCTTATTTCGGGACTTTTTGAGTTTGTTCCGAATTGAACTGTTGTTTGGTGTGATCTTAGGGATCACCTGATACATGTAATTATGTTATGATTGTGTAACAATGTTAATTACCTAAGTATTATCAGTTGATACAAGTTACTAACTCATTGTTTATTGATTGTATTCTCAGATGTGGAGAAGGCTCAGTAATATTAGACTTCTGAGCTCGCTGCTGAGGTGTCGGTGAGTGGATCTGTAACCTCAGTGTGATTTAGTTGTAATTATTTGATTTACAACAAGTAATTTATAGTATTACTTTGATATGATGAATCTGTTGAGATATCTTGCCATGTTAGTGTGGTGGTTTGCTTACTTGGCTGTTTGAGCTAGTATGTAAGATTCCGAGGTCAACTTGACTTGACAGTTGGACTTGGTTGTTATTGTAGACGACAGGAGATCTTGAAACTTGAAATGTTGGTTTATAGATCTAGGTCGTGTGTAATTAACAACTGGTTACCGGTAATTCTGTATAGGGCAATACAGATGATTGATAAGAGTTCCTTGAGTACCAAACCGGTATTAGGGTGTCTCAGGAGCCACCGGTCCTCATGACGGTTGATAATGCTTGATTAGAAGTTGTGTGAATTAGTTATTGATTGATTTTCTGTTTATTGTTAATTTGATGTAAACAGATTGTTATGCTAAGCTGTACTGTTGCTTATAGTTTCATTCACTTAGCTTTATGCTAACCCCACCACAGTTCTTCCTGCAGGTTAAATAGATGGGACATATTGGGCAGGGCAGGAAGTAGTTTGGAACTGAAGGAATGTTAGACAGGCTGTTACTCTGATGTTATTTGGATAACTAAAGTAATGTTTTGAATTATATAACACCGAGTTTGTTGAAATGTCAGGTGTAATAAGTTTGAAAAAGTTTATTGACATTTTACGTAATGTAAAACATTGATAATATGTTTTGAAATATATGCTTCCGAGTCGCAATTATTATATTATTGTTTATAATTAAACGAGGGGTGTTTTAGGTTCGCTTGTACGATGCGCTTTGATGTTTATACGTATTTCTCCTTTGGCTCCAAGCATTATTTCCTTGGCTCCAAGAATGGCTTCAACTTTGGCTCCAAGTTTGGCTCCATGGCTCATTGCTTTGGCTCCAAGTTGATCTTTGCCTATAAATAGAGCCCATCACCTCCACATTTCACACACCATTCTCATTTCTCACTTTCTCTCTCACACATTCTCTCTCTAGCACTACTCTTAGGAGTTAGAGGAGAATTATTCTTGTAGTTAGTTCCTCTCTCTAGTTTCTCTCTCTAGCACTACTCTTAGGAATTAGAGGAGAACTAGAGAGAGATTAGTTATGTAGTTAATTAGTAGAGGCTAGCTTATGTAATGCTTGGATTTTAATGAAGAAATACAAGTTGTTATTCTGCTCGCAATTCGTATCGGTATCATTTATCCTTTGTATTATTAATCTGTCATATTGTTCTTGTTTGATGTATGTGATTTATTAATATTAGAAATGTTTATTGTTATGCATTGTGAGTAGTGTGCTTGTATGTTTGTCATGATTTAAATAGTAGTGATGATGTTACTTCAAAATATGATATTGGGATAACAACATTATGAAACAACGGAGGTAACGTTATACGGCTTTCATTTGTATAGCGCCGGAAACATCACTAATGTGTGGAGTACGGAACGTGGAAACTATGAAAGTCGTGGACACAATCCGTTGTGGAATAATGTTCCCGATCATTATATAACTGGGAGTTGTTATACTTTGTTATCTGTCTAAGCTTATCCTGAATATAGATCTAGTGTATCATCACCCTTTCCAGACTTTCACGTGACTGTTGCCCTTAGGATAGGACTTTGCAAACCCTAATACTACGTAGATACAGTTATCTCCAGTTACAGTAGGAAGCTATGAACTTTCAGTTAAACGGCACAGTACTTCATATAGCGTCAAATACGTGGAAGCTAAGGAAATGCCGTAGGACTGTTTCATCGTGGAATAGGAATTAAAGCTGTGGAAATGCTCGTTTCCCTGTACACCGTTATTACACCTAAGATCTGGAAAGCTGTGGAAATGCTTAAATGCCCAGTACACCGTTAGTACATCTAGGATCAGGAACACTGTGGAAATGCCTAATTGCCCTGTACACCGTGAGTATTCCTAGGGATGAACGCCTGAATGTAAAGGAGGGTCTATGTTTATGACGGTAGAATATATACTTCAATGAATGAATACAGAGTTCTGTCAAGAGGGCTTAATGCTCCATAAACATTGCTTAACTCTACAATACCGATAGTTTAGAATAACAACAGTTAACAACCAGTACACAGTTAGATAATAACAAATGGACTTAGGGGTTAAGAAAGGTCAGTAAATACAATTGCGGCCTGTTGCCTTATGCCTGCTCCCTAGATAAATCAAGGGTGACTTTGTCTTATTCAAGCAAAAGTTCAGGGGGGTTTGAAAACAGTCTGATCTGATCAGGGTTCATGATAGCCTAGGTACTCAGTGACATACGTATTTAGATCCGGAACTAAATAAGTAGGGTCCTAGTGTTTACAACTAAGTTTATCTGTCTGTTAACTGACTGTGTCCCCAATAAACATCATCCTAACTATATGCTATCCTAAATCATGGTGAACCACGTCATTGTTATGTTTAAGTGTTACATATGTGCTAGCTTCCTTTTACTTTTATGTTTTATTAGTTTTAGTAGTTTTAATTAGATAAAAATCAAATCAAATACCTATCCAACTATCTAAACCCTAGCTTGATCACTAAGTTATCTGAGCAAGCTCTGTTTCAATTCTGCCGTCGTGAGGAACGACCCTGGATCATTCTTACCGCATACTAGTATCAGGTATTCGTACCAAGTACCAGTAGATAGTACGGAGGATTAGGCTCCCCCGACAAAATATAAATTTAAAACTACCACCTGACGCCGCGCACAGCGGAAAGGTCCGCAACGACGGGAAGAGATTCCTGAAACGACCGTTGGACGCGCGTCAACATCGTATCCCCCAGGGGTATCAAGGCAAACCCTAAAAAAAATAGAAGCAGTCCTGGGAATGCCTTCTCCCAAATCAAGACAAGAGGTGCAAAGCCTCACGGGTAAACTCGCGGCACTAACACGTTTCCTGTCCCGCGCAGCAGATCGGTCTCTGCCATTTTTCGTTACCCTGAAGGGTTGTCTGAGCAACAAAGATTTCTCCTGGTCAACCGAAGCAGAAAAAGCCTTCCAGGAAATGAAGGAGTTTATGGGAGAGTTGCCCACGCTGACAGCCCCAATTGACGGGGAGACACTCATATTATACGTCGCAGCCTCCCAAGAAGCTGTCAGCTCAGTCTTGATCGCCGAACGTGATAAAATATAGTTACCCGTCTATTTTGTCAGTAAGGCGTTACAATGGGGGGAAGTAAATTATACACCGATTGAGAAGCTGGTTCTTGCCGTGGTGCACTCCGCGAGGCGCCTCCGAAGATACTTCCAGGCTCACCCGATAAAAGTGTTAACAGATCAGCCGATAAAACAAATATTGTCAAAACTAGAGGTATCTGGGAGGTTAGCGAAATGGGCGATCGAGCTGGGTGAGCACGAAATTACTTTTGGGCCAAGAAATGCGGTAAAAGGGCAGGTAATGGCGGACTTCTTAGCCGAAATACCAGTGGGCTCTGAAGGCCTGGTAAAACAACAGCTAGGGGCAGCACCACCCAAGGAAACATGGGAGCTGTATACCGACGGGGCAGCCAGTTCAGAAGGGTCCGGGGCTGGGCTGATTCTGACAAGCCCAACCGGTGAAGAACACACATATGCCCTTAGGTTTGACTTTCCGGCGTCAAATAATGAATCGGAGTATGAGGCACTCCTCGCAGGATTGCGCATGGCGCAGGCGATGGAAATCAAAAGGTTGCAAGTGTATGTCGACTCCCAGCTGGTGGCCAACCAAATCTGTGGCCTTTTCGAGGCAAAGGAACCGGCAATGAAGAAGTACCTCGACATAGCAAAGTCAATGATCAAAGCGTTCGAATACTTCAAGATTGAACAAGTGCTGAGAAGTCAGAACAAAAAGGCGGACGCCCTCAGCAAGCTGGCCTCGCTGACTTTCGCACACCTGACCAAGGAGGTCTTGGTCGAAGTGCTCAAGCAAAAGTCAATTGTCGCTGACCCCACAGTCTCGGACATACAGGAAACATGGATGACCCCAATTGTCGAATATCTAAACACTGGAGTGTTACCTGCTGACCCGGGTCAGGCGAGGAAGATACGAGTGAACGAGCCAAGGTATGAAATAATTAAAGGTACGCTCCAGAGAAAGACGTTCCTCGGGCCAAAGCTAAGGTGTGTTGGCCCGGCACAGGCTGAAAACATTGTAAGAGAGATACACGAGGGAGCGTGCGGCCTGCACGCAGGACCAAGGTCAATCGTCTCGAAGGTGGCCAGACACGGGTATTTCTGGCCAACGATGCACAAAGATACCCTCGAATTAATCCAGAAGTGTCGAGCCTGCCAGACTAACGCACCGATCCAGCGATCCCCCAGGCATGACCTTATCTCAGTTTCCTCAGCGTGGCCTTTCCATAAGTGGGCCATCGATATTGTGGGCCCTTTTCCGTCCGACAAAGGAGGGGTAAAATTCCTGGTGGTAGCCGTTGATTACTTCACCAAGTGGGTGGAGGCAAAGCCGCTTTCCGTCATCACAGGAAACAAGATACTGACATTTGTCTGGGAGGACATCGTGTGCCGTTTCGGTATTCCCCACGAAATCGTAAGTGACAACGGGAAACAATTTGCAGATAACCCGTTCAAGTCATGGTGCGCCGGATTAGAAATCAAGCAAACGTTCACATCCGTGGCGCACCCTCAGGCCAACGGACAGGTAGAGGTAACGAACCGTGATATTGTCAATGGAATAAAAGCTCGCCTGGATGGTTGCCAGGGCGGGTGGACGGAAGAGCTGCCAAATGTGATGTGGGCACACAGAACCACCCCCAAGAAATCCACGGGTGAAACCCCGTATTGCCTCGTATATGGATCGGAGGCAGTGATTCCTGCAGAGATCAGCGTCCCTACTCTCAGGGTAGCCCAATTCGACGAAAATGTCAACGTAGCTAACCTGAAGGATAACCTGGACAGGGTGGAAGAGAGGCGAGGGTATGCAGCAATCCGAGAAGCGGAAAACAAAAGGAAGATAGCCCGGTATTGTCACACCCCGCTAAAGCGGAAACACGAGGTGTAACAGTACCGGGTAACAAAAGCACAAGATATAGAAGTAATACCATACATAATTTAGCAAAAGTATTACAAGTTACCACAAGTTCAAAACATAATTCCAAAGGTGATTACAACAAGTTCATAAAAGTTTCCAAAAGTTAGTCATAATCCAAATTAAAGCAAACGCATGCGAGAATGCATCCACACAAAAGTACTCCTAGAATGCGTCTTACTGTCGATCTCCTGAAAAGCATGATAAAACAAAAGGGTCAACTATGGTCATAGTTGGTGAGTTCACAGGTTTAATGTTATAGATAAATGAATCAAAAGCTTTGTTCATCAAGTATATAAATATAAATGATTGGTTGTAATTATTGCGAATAGGAAAGTAGTATATACGAATGTTAATGCAATGAGGCCACTACTAAACCGATTAGACCGACACATGCCCCAAGCTCCATGTTCTATCGGTAACATGAGTAAAAGTAATACTATGCACCCACGTTACAGTGTGAGTGAGGGATGGTCTACCCTAAATAGCGCTATCCATAAATATTAACGGCTCGTCTGGCTCTCGGACGAGTTAATAAGTAGTGTAAAGGTATTTCTGGGGACTTTAGCACGATAGTACTCAAGCATAACAATAGTACACACACCAATTCGCATAAGTAGCATGGCAAAGATTTAACAAGTTCATTAATGTACAACCAATTTAGTAAAATTTTGGAATCATGCTTTTCACCCCAAAATATTAAACAAGTAAAAAAAAAGGGGCTGTGAGAACTCACTGTTGAGCGTAAGCGTGAATCGACGGATGTAACACGTGTGCTTGACGAGTATGACTCCTATCCAAGTCCTATGAACACGAGGTCTCTAGTTAGATTCTTGGTAAATTGGTTTGTTAAGATTGCTTAGTTAAATATCTAGATTACAAAGTGCCTTTTTGGTTTGATTGGTTTGAAGTTTGTTAATGTCCGATTATCGCGTTTGTGTACAATAATGAATACTAATACATTACACAAAAAAAAAAAAAAATTGTCGAACGTCTCATACAAGTCGTATAATGTCACGTGATTGTAATGTTCATATTTCATATTGTTTTGAGTGTTGGAACATTGGTTCCTTACAATTTTATGTTTATTAAACCCATAACCCGATTATGCCACATAAGACACCCCATAACCTTCTTGTTAGCATTATTTCCGAAAATAGTAAGTTTTCCGTCTCTAAAACCGAGACTCATTTTTTGTTGACTCGGTCAAAACTCCTCGATTTGACCCGAGACTTATTCCCAACCCTTAAACATGTTCATAAGTCATAAAAAGTTATTCTTTCCCTAAATAACAAGTCCGCAAGTGTCGGTTTTTTCAATTTTACCAAAATCAGTCAACATTCTTATTTTCAGAATTTTATTTCTGTTTGTTGTATTTATTAAAAATACTTCTGATTTGAAATCAAATATAGAAAAAATCACAGATTATCCCCAATATGTTATATAGTTACTGTAATTTTTCCAATATTTAAAAATTAGTGCAAATATTTTTAATATTTTCTTTTATTTTCTGTGTCCAATTAGGGACACATGGATGCAATCATTACATCTGAGTAAAATACATTGGGTTCCAGAAAAAGTGATCAACAGAAACGTTGTAACCAACAAAATTTGTAAACTTTTGGCGTTGGTTTCAAGTTATTTGGAGGTGTGAGGCTCTAGATATGATTAAAATACCAAGATAAAAGTTTCTGACCCTTTTCAACAGTTTGTATATCTTTTGTCCCACAAATTATTAAAAATATCAAACAAACTCAAATCAATATGAGGTTTACGGGGTTGGAAAGCTAACTTCCAGAACTTGAATTTAGACTATAAAAACGTCCATTTTCATGAAGAAATGATTTTTAGAAAAATCGTGGAAATAGATGAAAGTTTCTGGACAGAAGCATTCCAGACTCATAATGGGTGTTTTGTTCATAGTGAAGAACACCAATCATGAAATAAAAGAAGTTGTTGATCCTTTGACCTTTAAATCTATGTTCTAACACATGCATGGTATTAAAATACATCCATGATGTGCTAGAGGTGATTATTATCATAAAAACAAGATTTCTACATACTAAGAACAATATATCAACAAGTTTACAAACAATAATCGATTTTTACTTGATTTTCGGTTTGATCATGGGTTATCCTTTCTATTAACACCTAAAAGGTGTTTTAAGGTGTAACCTACAAACATCAAGAGTTTATATGGGGATTTTAGCCATGGAAAAAGCATAAAATCCGAAATTTTTGAAGGAAACATATGAAGAAATGATAGATAGCAAGATTAAATGTTGTAGTTTACCTTTCTTGTTAATATTTGGTGATGAACACCTTTAAATTCTTGGATTTCTCTTGAATGTTTGCTGGAATTTTAGAGAGAAGATGGAGGAGATGTGTGTGTGTTTTTAGAGAGAGATGAGGAAGTGTAAGTAAATGGGTTTTGGGAAAAATGAAAGAAATAATGAGGTTTTTGGAAAATGAAATGAATTTGAAATCAAAGAGGGGGGGGCCCGGTTTTTGGAGGGTATTTTGGTCATTATATATATATTTTTTTTTGTTAAATAAAGTGTATAAAAGTTATCTAATTAATTTGTATTAATTTGGTATAAATATATGTATTTTATGAGGTTTATTTTGTGATGTTTTGGTGATTAAAATTTGAGTTTTGAAAAGTGAGAAATTTTAAGTTCTTGACTTAAGTTATGATACACTTAATTTGTCTATTTTTAATGTCCATGTATTATTCATCCGATTAAGTTTGCGTTGTCGAGTTACGAAAATTTCAGTTTTGTGAACCGTTAAGGGTTTTATTAAAGCATCAAGGGATGAACTTTTCTTTGATTAATTTGGCACTTAGTAACCTATTATAACATCTCTAAAAGAACTTATGGTTCACTAAGCAATCTCTAAGTCGTTCTATGGCTTAATAAGCTTGCGAAGTCGTAACCTAGGAATTTCACTCGGATTTAAGGAATGCGGTAAATGTAATTTACGATTCTAGTGTGATAATGACCTGAGGTTTGACGGTTGTCACAATATCCCACCGTTGAAATGAATTTCGTCCCGAAATTCAACTCGTCCCATTGTGCTACGAAGCACTCGAGAATAGATGCGGATACTTGCGTCGAAATTGATCCTCGCGCTCCCAAGTGAATTCAGGACCCCGTCGCGAATTCCACCGGACTTTAACTATGGGAATTCGGCTTCGCTTCAATCTCTTGACTTCGCGGTCTATGATTTCGAGTGGTTCTTCTATGAAGTGGAGTTTATCGTCAATTCGAACTTCCTCGAGAGGGACAACGAGTGTTTCATCAGATAAGCATTTCTTTAGGTTAGAAACATGGAATGTGTCGTGGATGCCACTGAGCTCTTGCGGCAGTTTGAGTCGGTAAGCTGCCGGACCAATCCTTTGCAGTACCTCGAAAGGTCCAATATATCTCGGGCTTAGTTTTCCTCGCTTTCCAAAGCGGATAACGCCTTTCCACGGTGACACCTTTAGGAGTACTTTATCACCGATTTGAAATTCTAGAGGTTTCCTACGGTTATCTGCGTAGCTTTTCTGACGACTTCTGGCTGTCTTCAGTCTTTCCCTGATAGTCGTGATCTTGTCAGTTGTTTCTTGTATGATGTCGAGTCTCGTCAACTGTCTGTCACCTGCCTCCAACCAACAAAGCGGTGAACGACATTTACGCCCATACAAGGCTTCAAATGGAGCACACTCAATGCTAGTGTGATAACTGTAGTTATAGGAAAACTCCACTAAAGGTAAGTGAGTATCCCAGCTTCCTCCGAAGTCAATCACGCAGGCTCGTAACATGTCTTCCAAAGTTTGTATGGTTCGCTCACTTTGCCCGTCAGTTTGGGGGTGATAGGCAGTACTTAAGTTCAGTTGAGTACCTAGGGTTTTCTGGAGTAATTGCCAAAAGCGCGACGTGAATCGACTATCCCTATCAGAAATTATGGAAAGAGGTATTCCGTGACGTGCAACAATTTCATTAATATAGACCTGTGCGAGCTTTTCCATCTTGTAGTCTTCTCGGATCGGAAGAAAATGTGCGGATTTTGTCAACCGATCCACTATAACCCAAATCGAGTCATGTCCCCTTGCCGTCCTGGGCAACTTGGTTATAAAATCCATTGATATTTGCTCCCACTTCCATTGGGGAATTTCCGGCTGTTGTAACAAACCGGATGGTTTTTGGTACTCTGCTTTGACCTTAGAACATGTTAAACATTTCCCAACATACAGGGCAATATCTTTCTTCATCCCCGGCCACCAATAGTATTCCATTAAATCCCTGTACATCTTATCAGCTCCTGGGTGGATTGAATACCTGGATCTATGGGCTTCATCCATGATGACATCCCTTAGATTGTCGGTTCTCGGAATCCATGCCCTCTCCTTGAAGTAACGAACTCCATCAGTCTTTAATTTCAAATTTCTGGTCTAGGTTGTGTAGAGTCTCGTTCTTTATATTTTCAGGTCTCATTGCTTCTCTTTGAGCGTCAAGGATTTGAGTTTTTAAACTTGTTTGAACCATCATTCCCAATGCTCGTACTCGTGAGGGTCTTAACCTTTCCTTCCTACTTAAAGCATCTGCTACCACATTCGCTTTGCCTGGATGATACTTGATCTCACAATCGTAGTCACTAAGCAATTCTACCCATCTCCTTTGCCTCATGTTGAGCATTTTCTGGTCAAAGATATGTTGAAGACTCTTATGGTCAGTAAACACAGTGCACTTTGTACCATACAGATAGTGTCTCCAGATCTTAAGGGCAAAGACTACAGCTCCTAGCTCCAAGTCGTGTGTTGTATAGTTCTTCTCATGCTCCTTGAGCTGCCTCGATGCATAAGCGATGACCTTATTCTTTTGCATCAGCACACATCCCAATCCCTGGTGTGACGCATCACAGTATACGACAAAATCCTCTGTTCCCTCGGGTAACGCCAAGATTGGTGCATCGCATAGCCTATGCTTCAGTGTTTGGAATGCTTCCTCCTGCATTTTCCCCCAAACAAACTCCTTCGCCTTTTGGGTCAATTCTGTTAAAGGCTTAGCGATTTTTGAAAAGTTCTCAATGAATCTCCGGTAGTAACCAGCCAATCCCAGAAATTGACGAATTTCTGTAGGGGTTCTCGGAGCCTCCCACTTTTTAATTGCTTCAATCTTAGCTGGGTCCACTTGGATTCCTTTTTCGTTGACTACGTGACCAAGGAAGTGTACCTCTCGGAGCCAAAATTCGCACTTTGAGAACTTAGCATACAATTTTTGGTCCTTGAGTAGTTCTAGTATCAACTTCAAATGATGTTCGTGATCTTCCTTATTCCGTGAGTAAATCAATATGTCGTCGATGAACACTATCACGAACTTATCTAGGTATGGTCTGCATACCCTATTCATCAAATCCATGAAAACTGCAGGTGCGTTTGTTAGTCCGAAGGGCATTACCAAGAACTCGTAGTGTCCATATCGAGTTCTAAAGGCTGTCTTAGGAACGTCTTCCTCGCGCACACCCACTTGATGGTATCCAGATCGTAGATCAATTTTTGAAAAGTAGGATGCGCCTTGTAGCTGATCAAATAGATCATCTATTCGGGGAAGAGGGTAACGATTCTTAATAGTCAACTTGTTTAGTTCTCTATAATCAATACACATCCGGAATGACCCATCTTTCTTTTTGACGAAGAGAACGGGAGCTCCCCAGGGCGATGAGCTTGGCCGAATCAAACCTTTGCTCAGAAGTTCTTGTAATTGTTCTGATAGCTCCTGCATCTCAGCCGGTGCCAAGCGATATGGTGCTTTAGCTACAGGTGCTGCCCCGGGAACTAGATCAATTCGAAATTCGACTTGCCTTGGCGGGGGAAGTCCAGGTAAATCTTCCGGGAAAACTTCGGGGTGATCTCTAACTACAGGTATATCTTGGATACGCTTCTCCTTCGGTTTCTTTTCCACCACGTGAGCCAGAAATGCACGGCACTCTTTCTCCAGATACTTATGCATCTGTGTAGTAGACACAATTTTGAGCTCTCGATCGGGTTTATCTCCTTGCACAGCAAGAGTTTCTCCGTCTTTGAGAGGTATTCGGATAACTTTTTCAAAACAGACAATCTCCGCTCGGACCTTGGTGAGCCAGTCCATACCCACCACTACATCGAAACTTTTCAGTTCGATTGGAATTAGGTCGATATTAAATGACTTATCAGCTAGGTTCAAGGTACAACCTAGAATTATGTCCCTAGCCTGAAATTCATGACCATTAGCATACTCGATAATATAGATCTCCTTTAGTTTGTCTGGCTTTAAATTAATCAGTGGCCTAAACTCTAGTGAGACAAAACTTCTTTCTGCTCCAGAGTCAAACAGTACAGACGCGTAGTGATTGTTTAAGAGGAATGTACCTGTCACAGCGTTCGGATCCTGCCTTGCTTCCTCAGTTCCAATGACAAATGCCCGTCCTCGTGCTGGGCCCCTTTGATTTCCAGCATTGTTATTAGGAGCTCTATTCAGCCTAGGGCAAGTGTTCTTGAGATGGTCCAGGCTTCCACACTCGAAGCATGCTGCTTTTTGCCCATTGTTCCCATTACCACTCTTGCAGTACTTGGAATAGTGGCCCGTCCGTTTACACTTGTCGCACACCGGACAATTTCCAGAATGGTGATAGTTGCACTTGTTACACTTTGGATGCGGCCCGGTGTATTGCTTCTGTCCTTGGGCAACCACACCAAAATTTTTCGCCACCATCTGTTTCTTATCTGGGTTACCACCACCCCTGTTCCTTGGTTGGTTCTCCTGCTTCCTCTTTCCATTATCTTTCCCTTTCGATGATCCACCTGATCTAATCACATCATTTGTCAGGCGGTTAGCCAAGACTACAGCCGCCTGAATGGTTGATGGGTTTGCCGAGGTAACCATCCCTCGTATTTCTGGAGCTAAACCCCATATGTACCTGTCCACTCTTTTCTCCTCTGGGGTAACCATGTGGGGTACTAGCCTTGCAAGCTCATGAAATCGGGCAGTGTACTTATCGATGTCAGTTCCAGTCATGGCGTGATTCCAGAATTCAGATTCCAATTTCTAAAGTGCATCTTTTGGACAGTACTCTTCGATCAACATCCTCTTCAATTCCTCCCATGAAAGGTTATACGCAGCTTCGCGACCTCTGGTTTGAATTTGGTTATTCCACCAAGTCAATGCTCTTCCCTGAAACATGCATGACGCATATTCAACTTGGCTTTCAGGTGAGCATTTACTGATGTGGAGCACTGACTCCATGCTTTCAATCCAGGATAACAGCCCAACAGCACCTTCTGTCCCGAAGAACTCCTTGGGACGGCATGACATGAAGGTTTTGTAGCTGCATCCTTGATTGTTGTTAGTAGGCTGTCCTCCCGGGTTCCCTTGAGCTGCATTGATACCCGCGGTGATTTGAGCAACGAGGTTAGGTAGTGCCGCGTTAAGTTCTTGTGCTACTCGTTCAGCTACGTTGTCTGTGTTTCTCCTCGGAGGCATGATTCTAAGTCAGGTAAAAGCTATTGGTTAGTGCTTGTATTGTATATTTGTATCATTAAAACTTTAATATTTTAGTAATCAATTGAAACTAAGCTGCAGTAAAAGTTTTACATTCAAGTAAGTGTGTAAGTAATTGCCATAGTCATATAAAATAAACAAGGTAAGGTTTTTCCATTAATAAACCAGGATTTGAAAATTTGGATCAACCATTACATTACAATTTTTCATAATTAACTGAAACAAAAGACATTCACTAGAATTGGAAAGTTGACACATACAACAAGCACTACATCCTAAACCAAACTACCCACATAAGCATTGTAGCTAAAAGAAACGTGAGTCCTGCCAACACTCTGCACCAAAATATCGATGTACTTGCTGTGTCCCTGGCATCATTTGCACGATAAATTAACCGGTCTGTTAGGTCTGCTATGTTACCCAACATCTGTCCATGTTGGGCAAGGCCAGTCCTATGAGCATGAAGTTCATGACTTATTTCATCTACCCTGCGTGCTATCCAATAAGTCATGTTGGGATCTCGTGAAATTGGGATCCCAGAAACAGTCTCAGGAGGTACAGTTCATGAAGGTCCAGTCCCTGGAGGGAAGTCTCGTACTGCAAATCTGACAGGTGGGGCAACGCTCATACGAGCAGTGGCCCTCAAGCGCACACCATTCTGAGGTGGCTGAGGTGAGATGGGTGTCGGGGTCACCCTCGTATTCTCTCGGGTGACCTCTCGGCTACTAACTTCGTTTTCTGACTCATGGTCCTCATAGGGGGCTTCCTCTGGCTCAGAATCCTCATAGGGGGCCTCCTCTGGCTCGGAACTCAAGGTGTTGTCGCGAGGGCGACCAGTGTAGTAGCCAGAATCGTCAGCCGATCCAAGAGCGTGAAGTGATGAGTGTGACATGGTAAGTCTGTATAAAAAGGAGAACTTAGTTCCTAAAGATATACTTAGTTACTAATAGTGCTACTATGGATGCCTACGATATGCAATGCACACACACAACGTTTGCTTTCCAAAGGTTTAAACAGGAAAGAAAAATCAACATAATCGTAGTATACATATTCCGTGTCTCGCATAATCTTACCTAAATTAAACATAGGTGATCAGGCTATGCCTAATTGAGGTCCAATAATGCAACACATGGTTTAGTTATACTAGTACTATGCTCTGTTTAGTTTAATTGGTAATACCTTTGGAGTTTTAAGAAAATATTTTAAAGAAAAATGTTGGTTATAGTTGGGGTTTTTGTTTGGGAAAACCGGCATTCTCTATAACCTTAGGCTCTGATACCAAATCTGTCACACCCCGCTAAAGCGGAAACACGAGGTGTAACAGTACCGGGTAACAAAAGCACAAGATATAGAAGTAATACCATACATAATTTAGCAAAATTATTACAAGTTACCACAAGTTCAAAACATAATTCCAAAGGTGATTACAACAAGTTCATAAAAGTTTCCAAAAGTTAGTCATAATCCAAATTAAAGCAAACGCATGCGAGAATGCATCCACACAAAAGTACTCCTAGAATGCGTCTTACTGTCGATCTCCTGAAAAGCATGATAAAACAAAAGGGTCAACTATGGTCATAGTTGGTGAGTTCTCACAGCCCCTTTTTTTTTACTTGTTTAATATTTTGGGGTGAAAAGCATGATTCCAAAATTTTACTAAATTGGTTGTACATTCATGAACTTGTTAAATCTTTGCCATGCTACTTATGCGAATTGGTGTGTATACTATTGTTATGCTTGAGTACTACCGTGCTAAAGTCCCCGGAAATACCTTTACACTACTTATTAACTCGTCCGAGAGCCAGACGAGCCGTTAATATTTATGGATAGCGCTATTTAGGGTAGACCATCCCTCACTCACACTGTAACGTGGGTGCATAGTATTACTTTTACTCATGTTACCGATAGAACATGGAGCTTGGGGCATGTGTCGGTCTAATCGGTTTAGTAGTGGCCTCATTGCATTAACATTCGTATATACTACTTTCCTATTCGCAATAATTACAACCAATCATTTATATTTATATACTTGATGAACAAAGCTTTTGATTCATTTATCTATAACATTAAACCTGTGAACTCACCAACTATGACCATAGTTGACCCTTTTGTTTTATCATGCTTTTCAGGAGATCGACAGTAAGACGCATTCTAGGAGTACTTTTGTGTGGATGCATTCTCGCATGCGTTTGCTTTAATTTGGATTATGACTAACTTTTGGAAACTTTTATGAACTTGTTGTAATCACCTTTGGAATTATGTTTTGAACTTGTGGTAACTTGTAATACTTTTGCTTAATTATGTATGGTATTACTTCTATATCATGTGCTTTTGTTACCCGGTACTGTTACACCTCGTGTTTCCGCTTTAGCGGGGTGTGACAGGTATTACAACCGTAGGGTCCACCCCCTAACTTTTGTCGTTGGAGATTACGTATGGAGAAAAAATGAAGCAAGCCGTGCAGAAAACACCGGAAAGCTAGGACCCAACTGGGAGGGTCCCTACAGGGTGGCAACTTGCCATGGGAATGGGGCGTATAGCCTCGTGACAGTTAACGGCTCCCCATTGCCACGCACGTGGCACGCCACAAACCTCAAACGATGCTACGTTTGAACAAGTTGACGGTCACCGCATTAGCACTTTGCTTAGAATAATTGTACTCTATGGAACTTTTGTAATAGGACACACCTCTGCCTTCTGAAGGGCACGTTTAATGTCCCAAAATAAATCGTTTATATGAATGAAGGCAAACGGGCCACCTCCAGTTAGGGCCTGATCAGCCCCTGGAGCTCGTATTTTCATTTTGCTATACCACCCGTGCAATAAAAAGAAACAGCCTAAAACAAAGTACAAAAATGTTCGCGTAAAATCATTAACGCTAGTACGAACTTGACCTGAATTGGTCGAATCGCCCCATCCCACGGCAATTGCCCGAGGCTCGCCAAAATAAGGTGACGGGGTAATCCTACCCTCGCGGGAGGTGCATTCTAGCCCGGCCCCTGGTAGAGATCCTTGCAGGCTACCAAGCCTGAAGGGTTGATCAGAAAGTTGCCCCGTGCTAAGTGCAGACCAAGAGGTCCACTACCAAGCAAGATGTCAACCACTTTTTAAGGCAATCTAGACTTGCCAGTCATGACAAACAACACAATAAAGCGCGCAATTCATACAAACAACTGCTAAAATAAAGCAAATAAGCAGAGGCTAAAAACATAAGCAACAATATTTACAAAGCCCAAAACGGACACCCATAACAATTAATAAAGTTTCAAAATGAGACATGTCTAAGGCTCGTTATGAGCGACAAACCAGAATAGTAATCGAAGCAAAACATGTCCTTACAAGCCCAAACCGGGCACTAAAATTAATAAATTGTCATAACATAAACAAGCACTTTCAGGGCAATCATGGCTCAATGGCCAGGATCTCATCAACTGACAAACCTTCGGCAGAAGTGACTTTCGCAAGATAGGCGGATTTCGCCTGACGGGTATTGTCAAAAAGCTCCTTCAACTTATCACGGCAACCAGGCTTGATCAGCTGCGACAACTCCTGAGGCATCTTGGAAGGTGATATCGCGTAAAAAGTCACGTTTTTACTACCGATATCTCTCTCATTCTGGAATGATTCTTGGCATATTAACTCAAAAACAGCACAAATCAGTAACATTATGCCAACATGGTCAAAACGAGGTTTCACGATAAAAATCAAGTAAAACGGATGTAAAACGAAGATTCCACACACGTTTGAAGATTCAAGGCATCAAAACGAGATTTCAAGACTAAAATGCCCTCCACCAACATCCATTATTTCCAAGATGTTCGTCTTCAAAATACGAATCCAACAGAAGGAGAATCAACCAAAACGGGTGAAAAATGAAGATTTCGCGCCCGCCGGAAGATCCAAATGATCCGTACCCAATATCTGGAGCTAGGGACCTCATTTCAGGGCCTATTTTATGTCAAAATCTTCGTTTTTGAATTACGAATCCAACAAAAAAAAGAATCAACTCAAACGGACGTATAACGAAGAAAACACGCATGAATCAAGAAGCAAAGCAACAAACAACGCAACGGGGCGGGGGTGGGCCCACCGCCGCTGGCCACCAGCCAGCCGCCGCCGGCTGGACCCCCACCGCCGCCGGCCACCATTGCCCTTGTCACACCCCTAAATCAATAATCATGTTAATTTAGTGTTTAGCGGAAGCTTTTAGTTAATTAGCGGAAGCATTTTAATAAATGTCAAGCGTCGGGGGCGGACAGATTCAATAGTGCATTCACGATGTCAGAGCATATGATCATACAAAACATAATATATTTAAGATGCCATAAGTTTAAAGTTATTACAAAAGATACGACTTATAAAGTCGTACATAAGTAGGGTTGTCAAAGACAACATAAGTATTTGAAAATACAAGTTTATAAAAGAGGGATTTCATAAGTATAACCAATGGAATTGATAATACAAAGGAAATCCAAGTGTCCCAAAAGTGGCATCATAAATAGTCAGGTTGCCTACGTCCTTTAAGCATGCAGGAGTACCTGAGTCCTAATTCCCTGAAAAACATAGTAAACTGTCAACATTGAATGTTGAGTGAATTCACAGGTTTTAGTTTTTTATAAATCATTCATGTACACAAACATAATATTTATATGTAAAGTAGGAAACACAAGTATTCTAATTAAAGAAAACATTTCCTATAATTAGTAAGAATGTCATTCTTACTACAATAATATTGTGTAGGAAACACAAGTTTAATCATAAACATTTCCTAATAAGTAGTCGCAGGATATACAGGTTTATCAAATAAGTTAAACATATCCATTTCAATAGTTTAGGAAAATCGGGTTTAGCAGTCAAGCAAACATTTTCCAACATATAGTTAACAGGAACTCAAGTTTAACAATAAGGTAAACATTCCAAAATAGTTATTGCAGGAAATACAGGTTTAACATTTAAGTAAACATTTCCTATAAATAGTTGTTTTGTGGGAAACCAAGTTCAACCATTTAAGGTAAACGTTTCCTAAAGTATAGTCTCTCAGAGGAACACCTGTCCTATTAGTCATTACAGGGAACACCAATCCCCAAACCAAGTTGTTGTTTAGTTTTTTTAGTTGTGTGGGAAATATAGACTATAATCCCTCCAAGGTGAGCTAAACCTTTAGAGTTAAAGTTACGACACTAGTACTATAACCAAACCACGACTAGTTGTTTTGTTGTTGCCTCAGTAACACCTTAAGTATACACTCCTCGTTACGACTATCGTCGATGTGGTTGGAATGACCAACGAGTAATATCCTGGGAGGGTTGTCAAATCGATAGTACTATCTGTATACTCAGTGGCTAGAGTCACCTAGCTAATGGTTATAGGTTGTAAGCACTGGGACTTATGTGCACTACAACTACCTCGCGTAAACCTAGGATCGTACCAAGATCTGCTGTCTTATTCCCAAAATGTTGTGAAAACGTTTCATATAATTAATTCAAGTTAATTCCATATGAAAACATTTTATAGAAATAGTTCAAGTTTGATCGTGTGAAAGAAATCATGTTATTCAATTTCACATAATAGCATGCAGTGTAATACATAAAGCATATAGCATGTTATATCACGTTGTTCTATGTTTTCCACCCCTGGTTTTAAAAGCATTTAAAACAATAAAAGATGGGGCTGTGAACTCACAGTTTGCAAGTCTTCAGCAAAAGTAGCTAGCAAACAATCCAAAAGCGTCGCTCAAATACCTAGACGCAAATAATAATACTTGTATAAGTATGTGGATTATTTGTTAAGTTGAAATGTTTGTAACATTTTAATTGTTGGTAACGTTTGCGTTCATATAATCGTTGAGTTCAAGTATGTATATTTATATACATATTAGTTGAATATATGTATTCTAATATATATATTAGTTGTCGTCATTGTTAACATCCATAAATATATATGTCATAAATGTCGTGTATATACATAGGTAATTGTCGTTGTTGTTGATTATGTTTTCAAAACATAATTATAATAGTTATCAAAATAACTTTGTTATATCGTTTACATATGTCGTTTGTTAATTGTCACGAATAAAACTTAGTTGTCGTTTATGTTTTCAAAAACATATATTTGTTTGTTATAAAATATAACTCGTTTTTGTTTATCGTATATAGGTTGTACTAGATAATTTAAATCGTTCCATTTATACGTCTCGTTAAATATATATTGTCCGTTAGTTTGTATATATATAATTAGTATTTGTCTCGAAGTTTTGTCGTGTACCAATTGTCCGAAATATAATGTCTCAATAGTCGTGTCCAATTTACAAAGTCTCGTTTCTCAATAATTAGTACCCTTTGTCGTATAATCACTAAACATAAGTTGTATAACGTTTATTAGTTTGTACATTATTTAAAATACAAAAGTCAGTGACTGGACCAAAAAGGGGGGAATCCGCCGGATTCTTGGTGAATCCGCCGGATTCATCCGGTTTCAGGTGGATCCGCCGGATCTAATAAGGATCCGCCGGATCGTTCGGTTTATAGTTTGAGGATCCGCCGGATCTAATGGGGATCCGCCGGATCTGGTTACAATTTGGTGGATCCGCCGGATCATATAGTGATCCGCCGGATCTGGCTTGTCTTTTACTCGTGTATTATATTCGTTCACAGGTTCATGTTCGTGTAAGTTTTGAGGATCCGCCGGATCCTTCGTGGATCCGCCGGATCTCGAGTGTCTTTTACTCGGTCACCGGTCTAAGCGTTCAAGTCGTTTGCGAGTCGTTTAAAGGTGATCCGCCGGATACATCATGTTTTGGGCTTAGGATCCGCCGGATCTAGAGGTGATCCGCCGGATCTAACCGGTTTCCAGGTTCTGTTCGTTCTCTGTTCTTACATATACATAATGATTTTGGTTTTAACTCCGTTTTTAACATGATCAAACATCATTATGTGTTATATAATTACATTATAACTTGTTTTTAACAATTTATAACAACAATAATCATCAAGATCATAAATTTAAGAAATTTATATAAATGAAGAAAATGAAGAAATTATCCTCACAATGGTTTTCAAGATGAAGATGATGATGATTCTGAGATGATGATGGGGATTACGAACGATGACGATGAAGATGATCAAGAAACCATTTTTGTTTGTGTTTGATGTGAATGTTTAAAGATGAAGATGATGAGGTGATTATAGTCTTGCTTCTTCCTGCTGCTTGTTGCTTCCTTCTGCTTCTCCAGTACGCACCAAAACACAGAGAAGATGAAATGGAAAAGTTTGGTGAATGAATTATTGGAGATCACAAGGAAATGTATAGTAGAGATTTGTGGTCGTGTTTTTCAAACGAGGGTATGGAGGGAGCGATAATCTGTTCCCCAGATATTTTAATTTGTGCAATATTGATAGTTTTTAGCCCGTTAATTTCGTGTACGGGTATAATTTGTGGTACTTTAGTCATAATAAAATTATGCGTTATGTTTCTCGATATCTCGAACTCAGTAATTGATAATCATATAATTGAAATACTTTTTCAAAAGTATAATATAATTATTTACAGTAAAATCACTGTGTTGTTAAAACGCGTGCCAGATTTCAGTAAAATTTGGAAATCATATTTTGAGGTAATGTTCTATACATTAAAACAGTAACTTACGAAATAATACTTTTATTATTTAGAACCTCTAGGCGCGTTTTAAAATTGTTTCTGTTCGTATTACGCGTGACAAAAGTCGTCTAAATGTTTCGTTTTCTTTTCGTTATAATACTTTTATATAATAATTTGAAACTAAAAATTACTCAAAAGTATTTTCGAAGTTCATTTTGAAACTTTATTATTCGCGATTAATACGTTTATTATAAAACGTATAATTTGTTATATTATATCAATAATATAATTATATAATAGTTGTAATTAATAATTTTCGAATTATTAATTATTTTGTATCACCAATGTTATTGTGTTTAATTCATATAGTTTGATATATTTATTTCGCACGTAATTATATATACACATATAACTACTATCAAATATATCACATAACACATAATAAGTTTCTCAAAACTTATACACAAAATAGTTTGAATTCACTTAATCAGGAAATTACTCTAGTTAATGCATGAAATTAGGCTAAGTAAATACCCTAATTGGAGGATTGTCACATTCTCCTCCTGTTAGCGAAATCTCGTCCCGAGATTTAATTTGTATTATTCGTGTCGGTTGCTTGTTCAAATAGGTGAGGGTACTTCTTTCTTATCTCATCCTCACGTTCCCAAGTAAACTCTGGGCCATGCTTCGAATTCCATCGAACCTTGACAAGTTTGATTCGTTTGTTTCTCAGTCTTTGTGTTTTCGTATCAGCTATTTCGATTGGTTCCTCCACAAAGTTAAGCTTTGAGTTTATGAAGACTTCGTCAGGAGGTATGATTAATGTTTCGTCGGAAAGACACTTCTTCAAATTACACACATGAAAAGTGTCGTGAATACTACTAAGCTCTTGTGGTAGTTTGAGTTTATAAGCGACAGGACCAATCCTAGCAAGGATCTCAAAAGGTCCAACATATCGTGGGTTCAGTTTTCCTCGTTTGCCAAATCGTGCTATCCCTTTCCAAGGCACTACTTTGAGTAGAACCTTGTCTCCTACTTGAAACTCAAGAGGTTTACGGCGGTTATCGGCGTAACTCTTTTGTCTATCTCTCGCCGCTTTCAATCGGTTAAGCACTTGAGATATCTTGTCCGTGGTTTCTTGGACAAGTTCGGGTCCGGATAGTTGTCTGTCATCCAACTCTGCCCAACAGAGTGGAGATCTGCACTTGCGTCCATACAACGCTTCAAACGGTGCCATATGTATACTGGTGTGATAACTATTGTTGTAGGAGAACTCAGCTAATGGGAGATGAGTATCCCAATTTCCTCCAAAGTCAATCACACATGCTCGTAGCAAATCTTCGAGCGTTTGAATCGTTTGTTCACTCTGGGCATCGGTTTGCGGATGATAGGCCGTACTCATGTCAAGTCGAGTACCTAATGCCTGTTGTAGTGTTTGCCAGAAACGAGATGTGAATCTGCTATCTCTATCAGATATAATGGACAATGGCACACCATGCCGAGAAACGACTTCTTTGATATAGATCTTTGCCAGTTTCTCGAGTTTGTCAGTCTCTTTGAAAGCAATGAAGTGGGCTGATTTCGTCAATCTATCGACAATCACCCATATTGAATCAACTCCAGTTGATGTCTTTGGTAGCTTAGTGATGAAATCCATTGTTATGTGTTCCCATTTCCATTGTGGCATCACTGGTTGTTGCAAAAGTCCTGAAGGTTTTTGATACTCAACCTTGACCTTTGAACAAGTTAGACATTTGCTGACATAAGTAGCGATGTCTCTCTTCATATTAGGCCACCAATAGAAACCTTTCACATCTTGGTACATCTTATCTGCACCAGGATGAATCGAGTAGTTGGACTTGTGAGCTTCGTCCAATATCAGCTTACGGAGTTCATCGTCGCACGGTACCCAAATTCGGTTCATGAAGTATAAAACTCCATTCTCTTTTGTTTCAAGCTGTTTTTCCATTCCCCTCAGGGATTCGTCTTTCATGCGCTCGGCGGTGAAAGCTAATTGTTGTGCGTCGCGAATTTGAGTAATGAGATTCGAGTGAATTGTTAACACTAAAGCTCGAACTCTGCGAGGCTTAACGTTCTCTTTACGACTCAGAGCATCTGCTACTACATTAGCCTTGCCGGGATGGTACTTAATCTCACAGTCATAATCATTCAGCAATTCGACCCAACGTCTCTGTCTCATGTTGAGCTCTTTCTGGTCGAATATGTGTTGTAGACTCTTATGGTCAGTGAAAATTGTACACTTTGTGCCATATAAGTAGTGTCTCCAAATTTTCAATGCAAAAACAACTGCTCCCAACTCTAAGTCATGAGTTGTATAGTTCTTCTCGTGAATCTTCAATTGACGAGATGCATAAGCAATAACTTTGTCGTTTTGCATGAGAACACAACCTAATCCTTGATGTGAGGCGTCACAATAAACAATGAAGTTCTCTGTTCCCTCTGGTAAGGATAGAATCGGTGCGGTGCTCAACTTTTGTTTCAACAGTTGAAAGGCGTTTTCTTGTTTCTCTCCCCATTCGAATTTCTTATCCTTCTGAGTTAAGGTGGTGAGTGACTGGGCTATCTTTGAAAAGTTTTCTATAAATCGTCGGTAATAGCCAGCCAAACCAAGAAATTGTCGAATTTCTGTGGGAGTTTCCGGTGCTTTCCAGTTCTTAAACGCCTCTATTTTGGATGGGTCCACATGAATTCCCTTGTCGTTGATCACGTGACCTAGGAAATGAACCTCTCTAATCCAAAATTCTCATTTGGAGAACTTAGCATACAGCTTCTCGTTCTCAAGTAGTTGGAGGATAAGTTTCAAATGTTGTTCGTGATCCTCTTTCGTCTTTGAGTAAATCAAAATATCGTCAATGAACACAATGACAAACTTATCTAAGTAAGGTTTGCACACTCGGTTCATGAGATCCATAAACACTGCCGGCGCGTTAGTCAATCCAAATGGCATGACTAGGAACTCATAATGACCATAACGAGTCCTAAACGCTGTCTTCGGCACATCCTCTTCTCGAACTTTCAGTTGATGGTAACCAGAACGCAGATCGATCTTTGAGTAGTAACTTGATCCTTGTAGTTGATCAAACAGATCGTCAATGCGGGGTAACGGATATCGGTTCTTGATAGTTACTTTATTCAATTCCCGGTAGTCAATACACATGCGCATAGATCCATCCTTCTTCTTGACAAACAAAACTGGAGCTCCCCAAGGTGAAAAGCTCGGTCGGATGAATTCTAAGTCTAAGAGCTCTTGCAACTGTGTAGACAGTTCTTGCATCTCTGATGGAGCTAGACGATAAGGTGAGCGAGCGATTGGTGCGGCTCCAGGCACCAGATCGATGCGAAACTCGACTTGTCGCGGAGGTGGTAATCCTGGAAGATCGTCAGGAAACACTCCCGGATAGTCTCGTACTACAGGTATATCGTCTAAGCGTCTCTCTACAGATTTCTTTTCCACAACATGCGCCAAAAATGCTGGATATCCCTTTCGGAGATATTTACAAGCTTTTAAGCAATTAATAGTTTTGACGGTGCTCGTCCTTTTATCTCCTTGTATCACCAAAGTTTCTCCAGTTGACAATGGTATACATATCATTTTATCAAAGCAAACAATCTCTGCATGGTTTTTCGACAACCAGTCCATACCGACTACGATGTCAAAACTTCCCAACTCAACCGGTAGTAAGTCTATTTTGAAAAGATGACCCTCCAATGCTAGGGTACATCCTGGTACTATTTCTCCTGATTCAATCAACCTACCATTGGCTAGTTCTAAGGTGTACTTGTTGTCTAGCTTACGTGATCTAACGTCTAATAGTGGTCTAAAGTCCTTAGACACAAAACTCAAATCGGCGCCAGAATCAAATAATACGGATGCATAATGATCGTTAACTAGAAACGTACCAGTGACAGTGTTAGGGTCCTGGCGTGCCTCTTGCGCTCCAACGACAAATGCACGACCCCTAGCTGGCTGGTTGTTGGCGTTCCCACGATTATTGTTGTTGTTCGGGTTTGCAGGGCGGTTCTGATTGATTTGGTTACCACGGTTCAGTTTAGGGCACTTGTTTCGGAAATGACCTTGCTCGCCACATTCGAAACATCCATTTGCTGGTCGATCCCTATTTGCTTGAGTGGTAGGGTTCGCTCTACAGTATTGGGCCAGATGCCCCCAGCGTTTGCAATTCCCACAGAAAGTACAGTCACCATCATGGTGACGTTCACACTTGCCACACTTGGGCTTACTCCCCATGTAAGTCTTTTGTTCAGCAGTAGTTGCAATGTAAGCTTTCGTGGTACTAGCTTGCTTCTTATTCTTGTGACCCTGACGGTCATTCCACTTGCGTTTTCCTTTCCCAGCATCAGCATTGTTGGATTCAACCTTTCCAGTATCAGCTTTCTTAGTAAGATTCCCCATCCTTACTGCTTCATCAGTCAAACGCTGTGCTAGTTCCACAGCAATCTTAAAAGTAGCAGGATTCGCTGATGTTACCAAACTTCGAATTTGCGGCACTAGACCCCAGATATACCTTTCAGTGTGCTTGTACTCAGGAGTGACCATGTGAGGTACAAGGCGTGCCAGTTCTTGAAATCTGGTGGTATATCCTGTGATATCAGCGCCAACCATAGCAATGTTCCAGAGCTCAGACTCAATCTTCTGCAGCTCACTGCGGGGACAAAACTCTTCCATGACCATAGTTTTCAGAGTTTCCCAAGACAGTTAATGAGCGGCTGGACGTCCCATTGCTTGCTTTTGGGCGTTCCACCAAGTCAAAGCCTTATCACTAAATGTGCATGTAGCATATATTACCATATCTTCCCGAGCACACTTGCTAATCTCTAGCACAGACTCCATTTTCTCTATCCAATGGATGATTCCAATGGCACCTTCAGTACCACGGAAATGACTTGGTTTACAAGCTAGGAATGTTTTATATGAACATCCCTTATGAGTGCTCTCAGGATTACTACCTGAAGCGTTTGGTTCGGTTTCTCTACTACCGCTACGGTTTCGGTCAGTATCATACTGAGCAAGGGCTTCAGAAATCCTTCGGTTAACCATTTGTTCAGTAGTCTCCTCAACAGCAGGAGGTGGTGTGGGGTTTCGTTGGCTGTTCCTGGTAATTCTACGTTTAGGCGGCATGATTCAGTCCTAATCACACACAAGAAACACTCGTAAGATATCTAATCAAGTCATCACTCATAAAGTAAGTGATAAATATAAATATAGTATGAAATCAATCACCAATTGATATCATTCATAATGGACACAGCGATGTAAATCAAACATAAGTTATATATATCATGATCATGGGTTAATTGTTGTTACATAAGTTTTGTACAAAGATGGAATTTACTACAAAATATACCCATCGGATCAAACATGATCTACAAAATGTGACGGATTTAACCTATACATCCATCTAGTCAAAAGTCAACCCAAATACATCATAACTATAGTCCTAATACATCATACATACGGTCTAAAAGAAATACGGTAGACTCCATCCCACAAGCATCCTAATAGCAACCATCAACACACATAAACCAACTGCAGCACCTATAGTCTCCAAACGACGCTCTAGTCGGATCAGACGTGCTCTAGTAGCATCGGCAGACTCCCTGTCTACCTCGATGTGCAACTCAGAAGTCGCAAGGCGTCCATATATCGCCAGCACATCATCATCAAGATGAGAGGCGTCACTGCGCATAACTCGGAGGGCAGACTGGGTACCAAAATGCAATCCCAGCAAGGTACGAATAACGGCGACTACAGTAGGGACCGTAAGCTCCAGAGGCTCCTCGGTCAAATGTAGAGATGTCGGTGTGTGAGATGACTCCCCAGTCTCATAGGTGGAAGGAATCCTCTCAATGATCCTCCAATGGCGTAAAATGCGTGGCATCCAGTCCAGATGCGGAACTCTAGCTCTCGGTGTCTGCTGATCACAGCGGATCTCCCGCTCCTCAGTCATCGGCTCTTTGCCGCGAGATGATGAGGGTCCTATGGGAAAATCCCTGACACACGACAGCGGTGTCCTCCTAGGTGTAGACCAAAAATCAGGCTCTCCAATAAGATGGCGTCTAGACATAGACATAGATCCAAACATAAGGGTAGCAGGATCAGTGGATGGCAATGGTGGAGTGGCTATCGAACCATCTGAAGTATCTCTAGGGAATGTAGGCGGGTAAACCTCCTCAGACACGGCTATAGGTATCCCGTCGTCTGATCCCTCATTGGGATCCTCCTCAGTATCAGAATCAGTGATGTGAATAGGTGCGTGTCTCGACATACCTAGTCAAAGAATCGTGTGTGACGTGTCAGACGTATGCAATAGTATGAATGCAGAAATGTGTTAGCCAAGGCTATAGTCTAGGTCTCTAAGGTTTTCAGTCACTTAAAGACTTCTAGTTCTCTATAACCAATGGCTCTGATACCAAGTTCTGTCACACCCCCAAATCGATAATCATGTTAATTTAGTGTTTAGCGGAAGCTTTTAGTTAATTAGCGGAAGCATTTTAATAAATGTTAAGCGTCGGGGGCGGACAGATTCAATAGTGCATTCACGATGTCAGAGCATATGATCATACAGAACATAATATATTTAAGATGCCATAAGTTTAAAGTTATTACAAAAGATACGACTTATAAAGTCGTACATAAGTAGGGTTGTCAAAGACAACATAAGTATTTGAAAATACAAGTTTATAAAAGAGGGATTTCATAAGTATAACCAATGGAATTGATAATACAAAGGAAATCCAAGTGTCCCAAAAGTGGCATCATAAATAGTCAGGTTGCCTACGTCCTTTAAGCATGCAGGAGTACCTGAGTCCTAATTCCCTGAAAAACATAGTAAACTGTCAACATTGAATGTTGAGTGAATTCACAGGTTTTAGTTTTTTATAAATCATTCATGTACACAAACATAATATTTATATGTAAAGTAGGAAACACAAGTATTCTAATTAAAGAAAACATTTCCTATAATTAGTAAGAATGTCATTCTTACTACAATAATATTGTGTAGGAAACACAAGTTTAATCATAAACATTTCCTAATAAGTAGTCGCAGGATATACAGGTTTATCAAATAAGTTAAACATATCCATTTCAATAGTTTAGGAAAATCGGGTTTAGCAGTCAAGCAAACATTTTCCAACATATAGTTAACAGGAACTCAAGTTTAACAATAAGGTAAACATTCCAAAATAGTTATTGCAGGAAATACAGGTTTAACATTTAAGTAAACATTTCCTATAAATAGTTGTTTTGTGGGAAACCAAGTTCAACCATTTAAGGTAAACGTTTCCTAAAGTATAGTCTCTCAGAGGAACACCTGTCCTATTAGTCATTACAGGGAACACCAATCCCCAAACCAAGTTGTTGTTTAGTTGTTTTAGTTGTGTGGGAAATATAGACTATAATCCCTCCAAGGTGAGCTAAACCTTTAGAGTTAAAGTTACGACACTAGTACTATAACCAAACCACGACTAGTTGTTTTGTTGTTGCCTCAGTAACACCTTAAGTATACACTCCTCGTTACGACTATCGTCGATGTGGTTGGAATGACCAACGAGTAATATCCTGGGAGGGTTGTCAAATCGATAGTACTATCTGTATACTCAGTGGCTAGAGTCACCTAGCTAATGGTTATAGGTTGTAAGCACTGGGACTTATGTGCACTACAACTACCTCGCGTAAACCTAGGATCGTACCAAGATCTGCTGTCTTATTCCCAAAATGTTGTGAAAACGTTTCATATAATTAATTCAAGTTAATTCCATATGAAAACATTTTATAGAAATAGTTCAAGTTTGATCGTGTGAAAAAAATCATGTTATTCAATTTCACATAATAGCATGCAGTGTAATACATAAAGCATATAGCATGTTATATCACGTTGTTCTATGTTTTCCACCCCTGGTTTTAAAAGCATTTAAAACAATAAAAGATGGGGCTGTGAACTCACAGTTTGCAAGTCTTCAGCAAAAGTAGCTAGCAAACAATCCAAAAGCGTCGCTCAAATACCTAGACGCAAATAATAATACTTGTATAAGTATGTGGATTATTTGTTAAGTTGAAATGTTTGTAACATTTTAATTGTTGGTAACGTTTGCGTTCATATAATCGTTGAGTTCAAGTATGTATATTTATATACATATTAGTTGAATATATGTATTCTAATATATATATTAGTTGTCGTCATTGTTAACATCCATAAATATATATGTCATAAATGTCGTGTATATACATAGGTAATTGTCGTTGTTGTTGATTATGTTTTCAAAACATAATTATAATAGTTATCAAAATAACTTTGTTATATCGTTTACATATGTCGTTTGTTAATTGTCACGAATAAAACTTAGTTGTCGTTTATGTTTTCAAAAACATATATTTGTTTGTTATAAAATATAACTCGTTTTTGTTTGTCGTATATAGGTTGTACTGGATAATTTAAATCGTTCCATTTATACGTCTCGTTAAATATATATTGTCCGTTAGTTTGTATATATATAATTAGTATTTGCCTCGAAGTTTTGTCGTGTACCAATTGTCCGAAATATAATGTCTCAATAGTCGTGTCCAATTTACAAAGTCTCGTTTCTCAATAATTTGTACCCTTTGTCGTATAATCACTAAACATAAGTTGTACAACGTTTATTAGTTTGTACATTATTTAAAATACAAAAGTCAGTGACTGGACCAAAAAGGGGGAATCCGCCGGATTCTTGGTGAATCCGCCGGATTCATCCGGTTTCAGGTGGATCCGCCGGATCTAATAAGGATCCGCCGGATCGTTCGGTTTATAGTTTGAGGATCCGCCGGATCTAATGGGGATCCGCCGGATCTGGTTACAATTTGGTGGATCCGCCGGATCATATAGTGATCCGCCGGATCTGGCTTGTCTTTTACTCGTGTATCGTACTCGTTCACAGGTTCATGTGCGTGTAAGTTTTGAGGATCCGCCGGATCCTTCGTGGATCCGCCGGATCTCGAGTGTCTTTTACTCGGTCACCGGTCTAAGCGTTCAAGTCGTTTGCGAGTCGTTTAAAGGTGATCCGCCGGATCTAAAGGTGATCCGCCGGATACATCATGTTTTGGGCTTAGGATCCGCCGGATCTAGAGGTGATCCGCCGGATCTAACCGGTTTCCAGGTTCTGTTCGTTCTCTGTTCTTACATATACATAATGATTTTGGTTTTAACTCCGTTTTTAACATGATCAAACATCATTATGTGTTATATAATTACATTATAAATTGTTTTTAACAATTTATAACAACAATAATCATCAAGATCATAAATTTAAGAAATTTATATAAATGAAGAAAATGAAGAAATTATCCTCACAATGGTTTTCAAGATGAAGATGATGATGATTCTGAGATGATGATGGGGATTACGAACGATGACGATGAAGATGATCAAGAAACCATTTTTGTTTGTGTTTGATGTGAATGTTTAAAGATGAAGATGATGAGGTGATTATAGTCTTGCTTCTTCCTGCTGCTTGTTGCTTCCTTCTGCTTCTCCAGTACGCACCAAAACACAGAGAAGATGAAATGGAAAAGTTTGGTGAATGAATTATTGGAGATCACAAGGAAATGTATAGTAGAGATTTGTGGTCGTGTTTTTCAAACGAGGGTATGGAGGGAGCGATAATCTGTTCCCCAGATATTTTAATTTGTGCAATATTGGTAGTTTTTAGCCCGTTAATTTCGTGTACGGGTATAATTTGTGGTACTTTAGTCATAATAAAATTATGCGTTATGTTTCTCGATATCTCGAACTCAGTAATTGATAATCATATAATTGAAATACCTTTTCAAAAGTATAATATAATTATTTACAGTAAAATTACTGTGTTGTTAAAACGCGTGCCAGATTTCAGTAAAATTTGGAAATCATATTTTGAGGTAATGTTCTATACATTAAAACAGTAACTTACGAAATAATACTTTTATTATTTAGAACCTCTAGGCGCGTTTTAAAATTGTTTCTGTTCGTATTACGCGTGACAAAAGTCGTCTAAATGTTTCGTTTTCTTTTCGTTATAATACTTTTATATAATAATTTTAAACTAAAAATTACTCAAAAGTATTTTCGAAGTTCATTTTGGAACTTTATTATTCGCGATTAATACGTTTATTATAAAACGTATAATTTGTTATATTATATCAATAATATAATTATATAATAGTTGTAATTAATAATTTTCGAATTATTAATTATTTTGTATCACCAATGTTATTGTGTTTAATTCATATAGTTTGATATATTTATTTCGCACGTAATTATATATACACATATAACTACTATCAAATATATCACATAACACATAATAAGTTTCTCAAAACTTATACACAAAATAGTTTGAATTCACTTAATCAGGGAATTACTCTAGGTAATACATGAAATTAGGCTAAGTAAATACCCTAATTGGAGGATTGTCACAGCCCTGCCCCGGTTTCCGTTTTTGGTAACTTTTGGTACCTGGTGCGCCTACTTTTTGTGTTGTTCGGTACCCGGTGTGCCTACTTTTCGTGTTGTACACACCATTTTTGGAAAGCTTTCTAACATGCACCTCATGGTGCTAATGTGAGCCAAAGCTCACCAATAAATAGGTTGCTTAGGTTCATTTGTAAAACACACCAATATATGCACACATTCTAGCATATTTCACACTTTCTCACCATCCATTATTTTCTTTCTTTATTGTAATACTTCCTTGGTTAATTAGACTAGCTAATTAACTAGGCAAGGAAGATTTGTACGGAGGTGCTCCGGGACGCATTTGTAGCTACGAGTTATTGTATTTCTTTATCAGGTTTTAATCTATCTTCCATATTTAATTATGTTCGTTCTTTCTTTAATAAACTTAAATATGTATGCTAGAATTGTCATGATTAGCTAAATAACTCAATTGTCTGCTATGATAGTCGTTTAGGAGAGATGTAAATATGTGATTATATTGTATGCTATGAGATTGCGGGTGTTGTGTATTATGAATAGATGTAGGAATCAAATCTTTACCGATTATCTACCCAACTCATGTTGTGACTAAAACCTTATCCAAAAATGAATGTAGCTAACTCATAGGGTACAGGTCACTTAGTTATACTATGTTTGATTGAATCATTGAGCTCGGCATGGCCGGTGTTCTCTAGACCAAATTAGGATCCAAGAGACACGGAATATGGGAATAGAGGTAGATTAAGATTTAATTCGGACAGACGGTATTTTTGAGACAACTTTCGGAATATCCTCGATTTAATTAATACATTTGTATGCTTAGGTTTAACTATTGTTTTGATTGTCTTATTGCATGTTCTTGTTTGATTGTTGCCTTAGGATTATCGTACTAGTAAAATACACCTAGCCTTAATTATTGTGAAATAACATGACGGCCCCTATTCAACTGTTCTTCGATATAGTGCTGGAAATGCTTATGGCAAAGTACAAACGTATGGAAGTCGAGAACGACCAAAGGTAGTTGTGTTATGGATCAATTAACAAACGTATTACTTAAGTTTCTATTTGTAATATAAACCACCCCTGTCTTGTTACATACTTGAGTAATGTTGATAATTCATACGAATAAGTGATGACATCTTATCTGACCGCTTAGACCAGTTCTTCCAACTTATTCCGACGAGGGTAAAACCCGTTTACAAGATTGTTTATTCAGCAAACTGTGCCATGATTCGGACGTCTACGATGACCGAGATTGGGGAATAGGATTCGAGATTAACTGTCAGATAATATGGACATGCATTTGAGAGAACTTTCGGTGTATGTTTTAATATGTTCTGCAACCCACGTGACATTCTATTTGCCTGATTGTGGACACTTCCGCGTTAGCCCGATAGTAGGATTGTAGCAATAACTCACATTAACTTATGACTTATCCTCATTAGAACTTTTCACGCTTTAATATCACCTGAACCACTTCATAGTAGACAATCGCTTTTAACTGCTGAACGCCCGAAGTAACCTCCATCTCCATTTCTGATTTAATTTAGTTTAATCTTAGAATAGAAAACCCAAAATCCAAACCAACTCTCTTCCACCCTAGCTAAATTCATAAAAGTCTCTAAATTCTCCTAGCTTCAATTCGTCGCGCTTTGAAGAACGATCCTAGGTCATACTTATCCTTGCTAGCCCTTAGATTAGCAATAATAGTAACCCTAGGCCCCAGCCTTATAAATTTAAAACCCACTGTTGTAACCAGATAGTTATCGTTAACGAAACCGACCTATCGGGGCGCAACAAGTTTTTGGTGCCGCTGCCGGGGAGCGTCGGCGACCGATTTTAGGAAATTTAGTAACTTTAGTATTTAGCGATCCTTTTGAAAGATTAACATCAATCGAAAGTTACAATTTTTGCCCTTAGGACTAGTTTAGATTAGTTTTATTTTATTAACCAACCATGTCAACCCCTTATTTTAATTTAACAAACCTTACACCAAGTGGATCCTTAAACCAACTTTTGGCCACTCCTTCACCAATAACCCACTTACATTCCTCAAAGCAACTTTTATCTGACTTTATACTAGAACAAAATGTCATAAACAATAGGATAGCCGGATTTCAAGACAACATTGATTCTATGATAAAAATTTCCTACAAATTAATTTCTAACATGGAGTCTATTTTGGAAAACTTAAATTTTATTGAGGAAAGTACGTCGGCGACTACCATTCAACCCAATGAAGTGTTAATCGTCACTAGGGGAGGAAAAATAACCAAAGTTGATCCACCACCACCAGATAACACCCCCGAAAACACTTCTTCGCCCACACCTACACCAAGTGAACATGTGTCCATTGACATCCCTGCCACAACACCTGACCCATCACCAACCAAAACTCCGGATAATGCACCTCGCACGAGAATACCTTATCCCGGTAGACTTAAAAAGGAAAAGCAAGAAGCCCAATTCGGTAAATATCTGGAAATGTTTAAAAGCTTGCACTTGAATGTTAGACTATTAGATGCTTTAGTAGAAATGCCCACATGTGCCAAATTCTTTAAAGAACTCCTTTCAAACAAAGAAAAACTTAGGCAAATAGTTAGTTTACCCTTAGATGATGAATGCTCTTTAATTGTACAACATGGTCTTCCACCTAAGTTATGAGACACTGGACGTTTTACAATACCTTGTTTTCTCCAAGATATCCAAATTAGTAATGCTCTAGCTGACCTAGGTGCTAGTGTCAATCTTATGCCTTATTCCCTCTATAAGAAATTAGGATTAGATAACCTACTGCCTACTCGTATGACCATTCAATTAGCAGACAGATCAGTTAAACTCCCTCGAGGAATTGCTGAAGATGTCATGGTCAAGGTCGATAAGTTCGTCTTTCCAGTAGACTTCATCATCATAGATATAGAGGAAGACACCCACATCCCACTCATCCTTGGCAGACCTTTCTTAAATACTGACAAGGCCGTAATCGACGTAAACGAAAAATCTTTAAAACTAAGAGTCGGGAAAGAGGAGGTCACCTTTACTGTCGATCGATTAATGAAGCAACCTCTGGAAGAGGACCTTGGTTTGTGCGATACTATGCAGGACATCTTTGATGAACATCTCCACGAAGTGTTGGCACTATCCAGCCAGAACCCGATACCTACCACGGTAGTCACCGTTCGAAGATTATATAACGAGGATCCTGGGCTGCAGTCCGCAATCACTTCGCCAGCAAATTCTAAAGAACTTCTATTTCCCTTGTTTAAAAAGAAGCTATCTTGCACTAATGGCAAAACGATAGCCGTCCCATTGGGATGCGGTACACCGATACCTTGGCTAAAAAGAGATACATCCACACTCGATGCCCCGAATCCAGCTCCTTCAATTAAAGAAATCCTGGATTCCTTCAAAGGGATGAGTATTGAGCCACCACCATTTGAATCTCAATTAATCAACCAACCCGAACCTCTATCATTTCCAAACCCTGAATTAACCATAAACCAATCCTCAACCGCTCAATTTCAAGAATTCCAATTCACCGACGACGGAGAAATTATTCTCACCCGAAATGACGAAGTGTCCTCATCATCGGTCAACAAATACGAGCTAAAAACGAACGAATTCTCAAACCAAACCGAATGGGTCGAAATCGCATCAATCTCTACATCCGAACCTGAGATAGACGAGGCACCCTTCCAAACTGAATATGAGAAGCTGAATAGAGACGAAATAGCTAGAATGAAGCCGTCTATTGAGGAACCACCAAACTTGGAATTAAAGGAATTACCACCTCACCTTGAATACGTTTACCTCCAAGGAACCTCCCAACTCCAGGTGATAATCTCAAAGGAGTTGAAACCAAAAGAGAAAGCCCAGCTAGTTGATGTGTTGAAATCACACAAGAAGGCAATCGCATGGAAAATTTCTGACATACAAGGAATTAGTCCTAACTATTTCACGCATAAGATCCTGATGGAGAACGATTTCAAACCATCCGTTCAAAGGCAGAGACGAGTAAACCCTAAAATTCAAGACGTAGTGAAACAAGAGGTTATCAAACTCTTGGATGCTGGACTAATATACCCAATATCTTACTCACCTTGGGTTAGCCCTGTTCAAGTCGTCCCAAAGAAAGGAGGAATGACGGTCATTACAAACGAAGAAAATGAGCTCATACCAACTCGGACCGTCACCGGTTGGAGGGTTTGTATTGACTACCGAAAGTTAAACGAAGCAACTCGCAAGGATCACTTTCCACTTCCGTTTATTGACCAAATGCTCGAGAGGCTGTCGGGAAATGAATTCGACTGTTTCCTTGATGGATTCTCCGGTTACTTCCAAATTCCTCTCGACCCAAAAGACCAGGAGAAGACAACGCTTACATGCCCTTATGGAACATTCGCATATCGAAGAATGCCATTTGGATTATGCAACGCGCCTGCAACATTTCAGAGATGCATGGTTGCAATCTTCCATGACATGATTGAACAATGCATGGAAGTCTTTATGGATGACTTCTCGGTCTTCGGAGACTCTTTCGCATCATGTTTATCCAACCTCAATAGGATGCTCGCCAAGTGTGAAGAATCGAATCTCGTCTTGAATTGGGAAAAATGCCACTTTATGGTAAAGGAAGGAATAGTCTTAGGACATAGAATATCAAAGTCAGGAATCGAAGTAGACAAAGCCAAAGTCGAAACTATTGCGAAACTCCCACCACCCACCAACGTTAAAGCCATTCGAAGTTTTCTAGGTCACGCTGGGTTCTACCGTCGTTTTATCAAGGACTTCTCCAAGATCTCTCGACCGATTACCCACCTGTTAGGAAAAGACATCAAATTCGCATTTGACGAAAGCTGTATGAAGGCCTTTGACTACCTAAAGAAAGAACTAACCAACGCACCAATCATGGTTGCTCCAGATTGGAGCCTTCCATTTGAAATCATGTGCGACGCAAGCGACTTCGCTGTAGGGGCAGTTCTAGGTCAAAGGAAGGATAATCACTTTCGACCAATCTACTACGCTAGCAAAACTCTCACAGATGCTCAAGAGAATTATACAACCACCGAAAAGGAGCTGCTGGCTGTAGTATTCGCCTTTGATAAATTTCGATCCTACCTGATATTGTCAAAGACAATAGTGTACACGGATCACTCAGCTCTGAAATACCTCTTCAAGAAGCAAGACGCAAAACCAAGACTGTTACGATGGATTCTACTCCTAAAAGAATTTGACATTGAAATAAAAGATAAAAAGGGAGCCGAGAATGTCGCTGCAGACCATCTGAGTCGACTTGAAAATCCATCAATGGAACAACTTGCAGAAGGGGACATCAAAGATCGATTTCCAGAAGAGCAGTTAATGAGTTTAGGAGGACAATTGCAAGGATCACAATTCACGGATGATCCTTGGTTTGCAGACATCGCCAATTTCGTAGTTGGAGGGATCACAAGAAAAGGAATGCCGTCATCACGAAGACAAAGGTTCTTCCGCGATGTCAAGCACTACTTTTGGGATGATCCATATTTGTTTAAGGTCTGTCCCGACCAGATTATAAGAAGATGTGTCGATGGAAAGGAAGCCGAACACATCCTCCATCAAAGCCATCACGGACCCACAGGAGGACATCACGCAGCCAATTTGACAGCAAAGAAAGTATACGACTCAGGATTCTATTGGCCAACTATTTTCAGAGAATCACAAGACTTGGTGAAACGTTGCGATATTTGCCAAAGGTTTGGAAATATCACAACGCGTAACGAAATGCCGTTAACGAATATCCAAGCATGAGAAATATTCGATATATGGGGATTAAATTTCATGGGACCATTTCCGAAATCTTACGGAAAGGAATACATTCTAGTAGCTGTCGACTACGTATCCAGATGGGCCGAAGCTCAGGCCTTCCCAACAAATGACTCGAGAGTCGTAACCAAGTTCTTAAAGCAGCTATTCTGTCGGTTTGGAACACCTCGAGCGATCATCAGTGACCGCGGCACACACTTTTGCAATACTCAGTTTATGAAGATATTGCAACAATATGGTGTTACCCATAAGACATCTACGGCTTACCACCCGCAGACAAATGGGCAAGCAGAAATAACAAACCGAGCGCTAAAAAGAATTTTGGAACGAACAGTTGGTCAACACAAGGAAAACTGGGCAGACAAGTTAGATGATGCATTATGGGCATTCCGGACAGCCTACAAAACACCCTTAGGAACAACCCCCTATAGGCTCGTATATGGAAAAGCATGTCATCTTCCGATCGAACTCGAATACAAAGCTTACTGGGCACTAAAGAATTGAAGCTTAGATCCCACAATAACGGGAGCACACCGGAAAATGCAACTAAATGAGTTAGGAGAACTAAGAGATCAAGCATACGAGAGCTCCTATAAGTTCAAGGAAAGAACTAAGTTGCTCCACGATGCAAAACTACGCCCCACACGCTTCAATCCAGGTGATAAAGTTCTACTCTTTAACTCTCGATTTAAGAAATTTTCTGGTAAATTCAAAACGAGGTGGAACGGCCCATTTACAATCTCTAAGGTTTTTCCTTATGGCGCCATTGAACTCGAGGCCCCAGATGGAAATTTCAAGGTAAACGGTCATCGTTTAAAACATTACGTACAAGACTTTCCCTCATACGAGGAAGTCTACGATTGCAAAGCACCCTGACAAACAATTAAAGGTAGAAGAGTCAAGCTACGAGACTCGATAAACAAAGCGCTCTTGGGAGGCACCCCAAGCCTATCTTATGTTTTCAGCATTAATTTTATCTTTCTGTTGTGTTTAAGCTAATCCAATTTTCTATGCAGTACCTCATGAAGGACTAATGATCTTAGACCATTAACCTTTTATATTTTGCAGGATGAGTTCGCAGTCAGACAGAGCACGAGCCCCCAGACAGAGACGCTCGCATACCATGCACCACTCCCGGAGTTCATCACCGGGTAGTAGCATGAGGACTGTCAGAGGATCCCAGTCATCACCTCCTAGTTTGGATGAGATCTCGGCAGACTTGGTGAAGGTGCACGTTCAGGAGTCATTCCTGTTACGTCCCATCCAGGCCAGGTTACTTCATCTCACCAACCAGCGGGACAGACCGCAGGGACCTCCAGAGTACCCATCTTCGAGCATGGGGTTACTACTGCGGACCCTGTTGTCACTTGGTCTATACTGAGAGCCCTTGAGGTCCAGCACACCGCCATCTCTGAGATCCACACTGCTTTAGGCTTTACCTCTACACCTGTGTGCCCCTTTCAGATGGGACCTGATCCCACTCCGCACATTCCACCATGGGATTTATTCCCATCTTGGAGCTTGGCTGCGCAGGACCACCCCATTTTTATGGCCCCACTAGAGGAGGAGGCTGCTGCACTGGACGCTTGGATCCAAGATCCAGAGGATGGTACTGCATCTCCTGTCTATACCATCGAGGAGTCAGCATCTCCTACTTCGGTCGTGGAAAACACGATCTTTATGGATGATGACTTCACCGACTGGGAGGCGCTCTATGCTGACACGGATTAGCAACTTTTAGTTATTATTATTTATGTTTAGTATTAACTCGTATTAACATTTGTGTCTTATGAAGGATGTGTACTATGCAGAATTCGAAGTAAAATTTATGGAACAAGTTCATTTTTAATGAGCCTGGTCCATTTCCAGCGAATTCACACACTTGAACCTGGTCCATTAAATCCAGTGGCTTCACACGCAGCACAAGGAAGTGTCTCTTCTAACCTTACTTTGCTTGAACCACACAAGAATTTTAAGAAAAACTCTAAGTGGGGGATTATTACTCACAAATAGAGAACAACTTTGAAAATATTGACCCGTATTCAAAATCTAAGTGTGGGATTAACCTAACTTAGAGGTAGAGAACATTAGGGACAATGTTCTTTTAAGTGTGGGATAGCAGTAGCATTCACTACTGTATTGCAACATAAACGTTTGATCAAACTTCTTAGCAAAAACTCATATTTTCAGCAAAAATTTTCAAAATTTTTCATGGAAAGCCCAAAAAGGGTATTTTCGGTCAACAAAAATCCGAATGGTTTGGCAAATCGACTACGACAGGTAAAACTCTTTGATAAATTTCCAAACTGAGTTTCAAACAAGCAATCGCATGACTAGGCACAAAACCACCAAAATTAAGTGAGGAATTTTGAGCCATGCAAAAGCATTCACTTTAATGCTTCACTTATTCATTTGTGAGTGTGCCGATGTATGCCTTCTTGAGTCAGAACTTGCTCAATGAATGCAATTCGAAACTACAAAAGTGAGCGTCATACGTGACGAAGGTGCAATTAAAGGATCTCGACATTCACTAGGATAGAACCCTCTGGTAAAACCCCCGTTTTCAAGACTAACCCTGCCAATGCCCATTTTCGGCATTGAGGACCATTTAGAAAACCTGTTGAGCCTTAGCCTTTTCGTTTCAAATACTCACTTCAAAAAACCAACCCTTTCTTTACATCTCTTGGCCATAGCCTAAGTTTCTGTTCTGTCAGCGAAACATTGCAAGAAACAAAACTCTTTAGAAGGAATCCACAAAGAACATCAAAGAGGAGTCCAAGGAAAGCACAAACAAGCTGCCGAAGGAATCAAAAAGCTAAAAGACCCAAGGATCATTTAAAGCCGAGGGAAATGTTATTCAAAACAAGAGAAAAATTACGAAAAGAAGGCTCTCAAAGAGAGAAATTCATAAAGAGGTACTATCTTAAAACGTCAAAGACAAGTCAAAGCAGACAACTCTTAGGCTATATTAAACTCCAATTTAAACCACCTACCAAAACCCTTATCCCATACACCGTCTTCACCCTCTTTCGAATGTCTAGGGATAATTAGCACCGTCCTCATTCAGGTATTATAGATTTGATTCTCGATCAAAGCTTATGACAACGGAAGAGCTACATGACTGGCCCTGAGTGATTTAGAAGTTAGGAAACCCGATACACTTGAGTGAATTGAGTGACCACCTGTGAGGGCCCCAGTCATGTATATCTTACATTTATGAAGATTGAAAAGAAAGCTTGCTAGAACCAAAAGCTTGAGGAAATATCAAGGGATGGAACCTCGTTCCGAAATCTTTTTACCAACCCTGCAGGAATCAAAGTTCTCTGGAATACGAAGACACCCTTCCAGCCTTTCATTTACTGAAGGTTTGCTTGAGGACAAGCAAAACTCTAAGTGTGGGATACTTGATATCGCGTAAAAAGTCACGTTTTTACTACCGATATCTCTCTCATTCTGGAACGATTCTTGGCATATTAACTCAAAAACAGCACAAATCAGTAACATTATGCCAAGATGGTCAAAACGAGGTTGCACGATAAAAATCAAGTAAAACGGATGTAAAATGAAGATTCCACACACGTTTGAAGATTCAAGGCATCAAAACGAGATTTCAAGACTAAAATGCCCTCCACCAACATCCATTATTTCCAAGATGTTCGTTTTCAGAATACGAATCCAACAGAAGGAGAATCAACCAAAACGGGTGAAAAATAAAGATTTTGCGCCCGCCGGAAGATCCAAATGATCTGTACGCAATATCTGGAGCTAGGGACCTCATTTCAGGGCCTATCTTATGTCAAAATCTTCGTTTTTGAATTACGAATCCAACAAAAAAAAAGAATCAACTCAAACGGACGTATAACGAAGAAAACACGCACGAATCAAGAAACGAAGCAGGAAAACGACGCAACGGGGCGGGGGTGGGCCCACCGCCGCCGGCCACCAGCCAGCTTCGCCGGCTGGACCCCCACCGCCGCCGGCCACCATTGCCCTGCCCCGGTTTCCGTTTTTGGTAACTTTTGGTACCTGGTGCGCCTACTTTTCGTGTTGTACGGTACCCGGTGCGCCTACTTTTCGTGTTGTACACACCATTTTTGGAAAGCTTTCTAACATGCACCTCATGGTGCTAATGTGAGCCAAAGCTCACCTATAAATAGGTTGCTTAGGTTTATTTGTAAAACACACCAATATATGCACACATTCGAGCATATTTCACACTTTCTCACCATCCATTCTTTTCTTTCTTTATTGTAATACTTCCTTGGTTAATTAGACTAGCTAATTAACTAGGCAAGGAAGATTTGTACGAAGGTGCTCCGGGACGCATTTGTAGCTACGAGTTATTGTATTTCTTTATCAGGTTTTAATCTATCTTCCATATTTAATTATGTTCGTTCTTTCTTTAATAAACTTAAATATGTATGCTAGAATTGCCATGATTAGCTAAATAACTCAATTGTCTGCTATGATAGTCGTTTAGGAGAGATGTAAATATGTGATTATATTGTATGCTATGAGATTGCGGGTGTTGTGTATTATGAATAGATGTAGGAATCAAATCTTTATCGATTATCTACCCAACTCATGTTGTGACTAAAACCTTATCCAAAAATGAACGTAGCTAACTCATAGGGTACAGGTCACTTAGTTATACTATGTTTGATTGAATCATTGAGCTTGGCATGGCCGGTGTTCTCTAGACCAAATTAGGATCCAAGAGACACGGAATATGGGAATAGAGGTAGATTAAGATTTAATTCGGACAGACGGTATTTTTGAGACAACTTTCGGAATATCCTCGATTTAATTAATACATTTGTATGCTTAGGTTTAACTATTGTTTTGATTGTCTTATTGCATGTTCTTGTTTGATTGTTGCCTTAGGATTATCGTACTAGTAAAATACACCTAGCCTTAATTATTGTGAAATAACATGACGGCCCCTATTCAACTGTTCTTCGATATAGTGCTGGAAATGCTTATGGCAAAGTACAAACGTATGAAAGTCGAGAACGACCAAAGGTAGTTGTGTTATGGATCAATTAACAAACGTATTACTTAAGTTTCTATTTGTAATATAAACCACCCCTGTCTTGTTACATAATTGAGTAATGTTGATAATTCATACGAATAAGTGATGACATCTTATCTGACCGCTTAGACCAGTTCTTCCAACTTATTCCGACGAGGGTAAAACCCGTTTACAAGATTGTTTATTCTGCAAATTGTGCCATGATTCGGACGTCTACGATGACCGAGATTGGGGAATAGGATTCGAGATTAACTGTCAGATAATATGGACATGCATTTGAGAGAACTTTCGGTGTATGTTTTAATATGTTCTGCAACCCACGTGACATTCTATTTGCCTGATTGTGGACACTTCCGCGTTAGCCCGATAGTAGGATTGTAGCAATAACTCACATTAACTTATGACTTATCCTCATTAGAACTCTTCACGCTTTAATATCACCTGAACCACTTCATAGTAGACAATCGCTTTTAACTGCTGAACGCCCGAAGTAACCTCCATCTCCATTTCTGATTTAATTTAGTTTAATCTTAGAATAGAAAACCCAAAATCCAAACCAACTCTCTTACACCCTAGCTAAATTCATAAAAGTCTCTAAATTCTCCTAGCTTCAATTCGTCGCGCTTTGAAGAACGATCCTAGGTCATACTTATCCTTGCTAGCCCTTAGATTAGCAATAACAGTAACCCTAGGCCCCAACCTTATAAATTTAAAACCCACTGTTGTAAACAGATAGTTATCGTTAATGACACCGACCTATCGGGGTGCAACAGAAGGATCTTTCGAAAACAGCAGTTTTTGGGCAAGAGAGGCGGCGCGATGCCCTTCATACTCTTTCAAGCCCTCAGCATACGCTGTGAATGGGTCCGTCACAGTGGGATCCTTCAGCACGTTTGCGCCAACAATATCCAACCCTGAATGCAATTTTTTCAATTCACTCACGGCTAAATCTTTAGCGGATGTCTCTGTTTGAAGCTGATCCTGTAATCGCTTGAGATCGGTGGCATGAGCGGCAAGCTGGTCACCCTGGCTCAAAATTTGGCCGTCCTTCTGATTAAGCTGAATGTTCAAGTTAGCAATTAATTCTTCCTTCGCAGAGATCACTGAACTTCGCTCATGAGCCACAGATTTGGCCTTGAGAAGGGCATCCTCAAGGGATTGCTTGGTAGCCTCAAGCTCAGAAATTCTTTCTGCAGAATCAACCCAGGTCCTCCTCTCTCGCCTCAAATCTGTCACCTCCATCCTAAGTTGCTGAACCTCAATACCTTGTACCTATAACTGGCTGTGCTGGATTGAGCATTGGTGAGATAACATCTTTGCACGTGCGCGCTGCCTTAACTCGCACATCAAATGCTCTCGCAGCGCCTTGCTGCAACCATCGGATAAATCCGCATCAGAAAGATCCTTCACCTGGTCGATACTATGGCTCGGGAAGAGGTTACTCAATAGTTTGTCAAACCCCTCGGGATCTATCTCCGAATGAGTCTTCGAAGTTTTGAGACCAGAGCCTTGATCATCGTGGTTGGTCGGTGCACGCTGGGGGGATGCACCGGACGCTCGAGAGTGCGACTCGGGGGATTCCTCGCCTTGATCTGTTTCGAACCCTTCCCCGCAGGAGTCAACAGAAAAGGGCTTCATCTTCTTGGAAACTTGTAGATCATCAGTCCAATTGTCACCTTCATCTTCGTCTTTGAGCTTGAGATCTGCACATCAACTATTTGGGTCAATCCACAAAGACTGCGAAACATATGGCAGCGGATTAAAAACACAGAGAAAACAAAATGCACGTACGCATACCTCTGCGCAGAGAATCACCAACAGCTTCAGCAGAAGGCACGTTCATTCCTGCCAAATCCTTGGCAGAAAATTTCTTTCTCTTGTTGGCGGCAGATCGGAGAGGCCTCGAGGCTTTGGATGGGGTAGCAACGCTGGAAAGTTTAGATCTCACCAGTCCTGAACGCGTCACACCTACGGACGCCACTGACTTGCCTGGGGCATGGTCAGAAGGCATAGGCTGCGACTTGGATGCGCTGGGGGCCACCGTCAACAAAGGGTCATCGCCCTCAGGTTGTCCGCCACCCTCTGAAGCGTCGGGCGTAACGTTGTCAATCTTGATAGTGTCCAACTCATCATCGGAGAGTATCCACAGCATCACTGCACAAAACAACTCGAAGGGTTAGCAGTTTAAAAAAAAAAAAAGAGCATAAGTGTAAAAATCAAAAAGAAAAGCAGTTAAAAAGCTGAAAATACAGTAATAAAGAGAAAATTCGACTGGGGATAGCCCGAAAATAACGGCCACCCCCGAACCGTACCCTCTTCATTTTTCTTAAACATAGGTGCCTTCCCAGGATAACCCCATTCCCGGCTCACACCCAAAGCAAAGAGAATTGCCTCCTCGTGATATGCCCGCATGTGAACCGATGCAGACTCACACAAGTTGAACAGTCGTGGGTCATTGCCAAGCTCCCGTGGACGTTCATTCAAATCTTTGTCTATGCCCTCAAACTTCCAATCAAGCAGACCCGCAGGAATACGGGGAAAACAGGAAACATCAACGAAGAAGAAACTGTTTTTCCAGGGTTTCAAGCCTGGACCCTTCGATTTTTGAAAACCAGAAGAGGGCCGCTTGTCGAAAGAAAACCAACTGCCTTCTTCGAAATACGAAAATGGCGACGAAAAAGTACCACGCTTGGCAGTTTATTGTGACCACGACAAAACATTTCAAAAATCATTACACGCTGCAAACCATGAGGGTGGAATTGAGGAAACCCGATACCGTAGTACTCACACACATCGACAACAAAAGAGGACACAGGTAAACGAAAATTGGAATTTTCAAAATATTTGCGATACACGGCGACCTTACCGTCCGGAGGACGATTCGCCCTATCATCCGGCAACGGCACTGTCGGATTAAACTCGCTAAGGCAGGGATACTCGATCTCGGTTGCAGAAAGAGAAAGATCAGTCATCTTACTAGAATGACTAGCAACCTCGGGCTCATCTTCGCCCTCGTCCACCGTCATTGCGATATTCTCAGCCGGAATCTCGGTGGACGTAACCGGAGCGTCGTGTAAAGTGGAATCCATAACTAACGGATGAAAATAACAGAAAAAACAAATGAAAGAACAAGGAAACGGACCTTCAAAAGCAGGATCGAGTAACAGGTTGGCGAAATCGGGATGAAATACACACCGGTTTTATGAACCAGGAAACCCAAAGAACGAAAAGGGAAGTTTTTTGAAAAATATGAAAATCATAAAAACCGCTTGACCCTAAATAGCTCGGGTATGCGGGTCGGGTCACAAATATGATCAATAGATCGAAGCCCTACACGTGTACGGCGAAAATAAGTCATTGGGAAGTTAAAACGCGTGACCGGCACGCGCCATTATCACACAACTACCCTCATCATGACACCGCAGAAAACACTGCGGATGTGACGGGCCTGACAGCACAGGATGCTAGGCTGCGGGGAGTATCGGAGCAGGCAGCCCATCTCCGGACGAGAGGAAGAACGCTGGAAATGAGTTTAACTCACCAACTCACGGATCGTCGCCGAATTAAACTGGGGGGACTTAATGGTGTAACCACCCCTCAGGACATCCCGCGTCCATAATACCCCCCGGGGTTCACGCAGTGTATATCCCCGGAGGATCACCGATGGATGAAGGACGAGGCAACCCTGGGGTTCGGCGCCCATGCTCTGAATATTCCCTGACAAGGATATTTCGGGAGTCGTACGTAGCAGGTAAAGTACCCCCAGGTCAACTTACCAACCTCGTTATTCGTCGGACAAAAGCCAATCCTTACCCCTGATCACCCAACGGATAATAGGGACCCTGACCAACACGTTTCCCCATGGGAGTCGACCGTTGGGCGGGAAAACGTAAACGGCTATCCTCGGAGGTATAAAAGCTCGAGGATACGCCGAGAAGAAATCAATCTAAATCGGAGAGATAACACATACTCTCTCCAAGAACACAACTCGATCGGATTTTCACCACCTGGTTCATGTAAACTCGGGTTAAAACAGCAATTGTAGTGTGACAATCCGATCCTCCCCCAAAACATAATCGATAATTAGCACTCGAGTTAAATTGGGGCTATTTATGTAGCGTTTTGAATGTCTGCTGCCAGGGTTAAATGGGGCTATTTATGCACAAATTAAAAAATTCAAGGGTGAAAACTATTAACTTGTTTGATGCAATTAATCTTACATTTAAGGTTTGGTAGATCTTATAGAGATGAGACAAATATTTAATTTAAAGATTTTGTTGGGTAATAAAAAGGAATTGAAGTGATAAATTTAGGACGAAATTTTTGTAAGACTTTGATATTCATGAGGTACATGTTGATAGTTTGCATAATAAACACTTCAAAAGTGTGAATATATATTGAAACAAAATCAATTCGTTGTCGTTTTACCATCAGCAAACTGATGTTGAGAAGATCAAATATCAAATTCGATGAAGTACTTCAATTGGTAGCCGTAAGTTCTAGTTGAGATATTTCATTACCATTTCGTGATCATGATGAAATTAAGTACTCTATTTATAGAAGATTTGTTAGTAAACAAGCTATGTTTCATTCACTTTCGAAAACAGTTTACTCTTTCCAAATTATGATCTTACCATGGTAAAAATAGAGGAAAGATATGTTGCTTCCATAAAGTGAAGGCTATTGATAAATTCAACGTATCTTTTGATTCATACACCACCTTTTACGCATTTTGAAGCAGTACTGTACAACACTGCAATGCATAATTTTGGTGTATAAATAAAACAAAAAATGTTGTATATATCAACAATCTCCAATAACATTTTGAAGTTGAGTTTTGACAACAAAGTTTTGGATTTGAAAATCTAAGGGTACGTTTGTTTCGCAGAATGCTTTTGATAGAATTGGAATCTTTGGAAGGAATTGGAATTTGAAGGAATTGGAATGTCATGGAATTGGAATTTGCATAAATTGTATTGTGTTTGGTTGGTCAAAATTTATCAATGGAATTGAAATTTGTATAATATAAAATGACAAAATTACCCTTTTACTATTTTACATATTCCCTTCATTTTATATGTCTTTCATTCTTAAAAATTCAGTTAATAAACTTAATCGATCTTTAAAACTTTAATTTTATAAAAATCATGTCATAAGCCTATCTTTCTTTTTTACTCCGTATTATACAAAACTAGACTTTAAACCCGTGTATACACACGGGTCGTTGATTTTTAATATGAAATTTCGTATTTATTTTTTTTTTATAATAATAAGTATTTTAGTTTATATCTATATTAAGTATTTAATTGGTTTCATGATAATATTACTTTATGTAAATGGATTTATATAAGTAAAGATTAAAAAAATCAAAAGTTTTAAAACATTACAGATTGATTTGGTGGATTTTAAACCCATGTATACAAACGGGCAGTTGATTTTTAATATGAAATTTTGTATTTAGTATCTTATTTTCTAATAATAAAATGTGTAAGTTAATATGTATATTAAGCATTTAATTGGATTCATGATAATAATACTTTATGTAAATGGATTTGGGATAAGCGTCTGAAAATGTATACAACCTTGTCAAAATCTATATTGTATGTATCAACTTTCAGAACCTCTATTTTATGTATCCAACTTTCGATTATTTCTAATTGTATATAATTTGACTGGTGTGTCATCCATATATAGAGCCCACGTGACATTCACACTGCCACGTGGAAAAATTACATGCAATTAGCATAAATCGAAAGTTGGATACATACAATAGAGATTTTGAAAATTGATACATACAATATAGATTTTGACAAGGTTGGATACATTTTCAGACGCTTAGTCCAATGGATTTATATAGGTAGAGATTAAAAAATAAAAAGTTTTTGAAACCAACTTAGTGAAAAAAAATAATTATTATTTTGAGTCTATATTAATTTTTTCAAGTAATTTTATTCCTACTTGGTGAATTGAAAATAGTAACATTACAGATTAATTTGGATAATGTTTAAATTAATGAATTAAATTTCTTTTTATATGTAAGTGATTAGTTTATTAAAAATAATCCCTTTTTAATAAGTTAGGGATCTTATTTTAAAATTTACTAAAATTAAAGGACTTAATTGACAAATTGAAACTTAATTAGAATGATGACATCATAAAGGTGTTTCCTATATATAATTTAAGATACACATATCTAATTTAACTTTGTACATTGTTCTGGAACCTGAACTCTGCCTGGCCACGATCCATTACCTTCGATGGAAGAAATATGAGATCAATATCCCTAGCTGCTAAAATACACCACTACCACTGGATCTACTATTTTTTAACAGCTAAAATCCAAAACGAAAAAGAAAAAGTAACTCTTGAAGAAGATACGTTAAACCCAAAACCTTCAAGAAAACCTAGATCTAAGAAGAAGAACAAAGGTAATGGATATGGTGCAAACTGCAAAGGTCCGACGGTGCTAGGGGGATGCAGCGGCGCAGTGTAAGAAGGGTGCGGCGGCGATTTAGCGGCGGTGCATCGGCGGTGAAGCGGCGGTACGGTGGTGGTGTTACCGATAGTGACGAAAGTACGACTGTGGTTCCGGTAGTAACGTCCGACTGTCCGAGTGTCTATGAAGATGTTGAAGAAGGAGGGAAGAAAGGGCGGAACTCGGAGGTGACCGGCGGTGACCAGTGATGGCTGAAAGGTTGGGGCTGAAGAAGGTCGGTTGAATGGATGAATGATTCAAGAGAGATACATGTAAAGTGGAAAGAAAAATAGGAATTTAATTTTGAAGGGTCAACCGGTAAAAGGAGGGAAGAAAGGGCGGAACTCGGAGGTGACCGGCGGTGACCAGTGATGGCTGAAAGGTTGGGGCTGAAGAAGGTCGGTTGAATGGATGAATGATTCAAGAGAGATACATGTAAAGTGGAAAGAAAAATAGGAATTTAATTTTGAAGGGTCAACCGGTAAAAATGTAAACATTCCATCGATTGTGATACTTTCCTTCCATATAGTAAGGGGGCGTTTGGTTCATACTTTTCAAATCCCAGGATTTAAAATACCATGGGATTTGAAATGACGAGGGATTTGAAATGACTGGAATTGAAATCCTTATACATGTTTGGTTCAAGTAAATCTTTGAGTATTTGAAATCCCAATTCTATGGTCAATTACAAAACAGTCCCCATCCCTAATCACTTTTACAAATCGGAAGTTACTAAATTCAAAACAAAAAGATATTGACAGTGATATTAAATTCAAAAAGAATAATTTTTTATAAACTTGTAACATATGAAACCAAGCAAAAAAACATTAATGGAGGATAATCTAAACAACAGAAGATACATACAGGAGGAAAACTATCAACAATAGAATATTTAAAAGTATAAAATAAAATCAACACATGCATTTAAATAGGAAGTAGCAATAAATCAACAAGATAATCCAAACAAAAATTGAATTTGAGAAACTAATCTTGTAAAGTTCGAAGTGAAGGTCGACGAGAAACAACAACCTCGAAAAACAGAATAGATCAAAAACGAATTTCAAACCAAAATTAGAAAGGAAAAAAATTGACAAGCAAAATGATGTAAGAAATCAAATTAATTTAAAGCAAAGTATCTTGTTACCTGATAGAACAAAATCAAAGCAAGCTTGAACAAAGAAATGGCCATGGATAATCTGGAAGGAGGCACTATCTTTAATAAATAAATAAATAAAAGAAAATAAAACACATATGTTGGGGTAGTTGAACAAGGGTATTTTTGTCTACTATGACCCATTGAAACTTCCGTGTTTTCTGAGTATTTGAAATCCTTCACCAAGTCAAAGGATTTAAAAATCCTTCATTTATGGCATTCTAAATTCCGTAGACATTTGAAAACCGCCGACCAAACATATTTTACATGGGATTTCAATTGCAAATCCCTCCGAATCCCATGAAAAGCATGAACCAAACGCCCCCATAGTTAAATGAATTTGAAGGAAAGTTTATGAATTCCAATTCCATTTTCTTCTCAGCCAAACACATTATGGATGGAATTCAAATTCCAATTCCATTGAATTCCAACGAATTCTGTGAAACAAACATGACCTAAGGGTTTGGTGATGATTCTAATGTGAATTGCAACAAACTTAGTAAAGTTATAGTTTAAACTAGATAAAATTTAAAAGATTGTATTTGGCCATATTTTCTACAATTACATTTATTGTTACAAGTCGGTCGTTGTTTTACTTAAACGACCCAACAAAGATTATAATGATACGATTTTTTATTGTACCTTTTAACTAATCGATTTAATTAGGAGGTTGTAAAGTTTTATAATTATTTAAATTAATTGCTTTACAATATGTTGGAATATGGTAGGGTTTAATAAAATGATTTTATCATAGGTGTATAATTATTATAAAAACGTGAAGATCAAAGGGCGGAGCCACATACGAGTTAAGGGTAGCACTCGCTACGGGTCGTCCGTTTGACATGCGAAGTGCAAATTATATCAAAAATAGTTGATTTTATAAGCAGCGCTACGGGTTCAAACAGATTGTGCTACAGATTAAACAAATGATTAGCCCGTTTTGTTTGTTACTCATCTGAAAACTACTTACTAATTAGGTTACTTTTTTTATGAAATAGTAAGTGTTGATAAAAAAATGTATTTATTTAATACTATAAAATAAATTAGGTTATCGGTCACTTTAATTTATGGATCCGCCACCGGATCAAATGAAGAGTTAGTCTTCCACTTATCCTTGATTTTCTCATGCTACTATATATCTCCACTAAACCATGTATGCATGTTATTTTGATAATGGGCTAGCCGTTGTGGGTGTAGTGGCTGAGATCTAGGCACAAGACTTTTGTTTAAATGGTTTCACTAAGGGTTTGTGATCACGAAAAAATACTAGTAGCAAAACGTTCTCTCCATTTTTTATTTACGGCTATTGCCTACAACGTCTCACATACTCCTTCTGTTAATTTTCTACCGCCGTTGCTTTGTATTGTCTCGGTTACTGCTGATTACAATACACGCTGACTGCATTAATCCTGGGGTTTTACGAATGGAGAATCACAGCGATTTATACGAGTTCGTATAAACCTTTAAGGACAGAGATTACATCTCGTGCAGTTTCGTTTGCTCTCTTTTGTTGTTGTTGTAGGTTGCTATTTGTTGTTGTGTGCGTGTTGCTTTTCAGGCTGTTGTTGGTGCTATTGTTCGTGGGATTACTCGTGTAGTTGTTCGGGTTTGTTTGCCTCTGTTTCGTGGTGGTTTGTTGCTGTCTTGCTGCGGTCATTTTGATCAAGTGCTAGCTGCTGCCTTATTTCAACACCTTGTAATGATATTGATGACATAGATGTGTGGGTTCAATAGTAGAAGTGCCTAGTCAAGTTTGATGATAGTTCATAACTTTGGTCAACGAGAGTCCACGGATTATTTCTTTGAAGTAAATATTGAAATTAGTTTCACATTGAAATCAAGTTTTCCAATTCATTCGTGAGATCTCAACAATTATTGGACAAATCCACGATCATCTTAAGCCCTTGGTCGTCAAACATTTTTCAAGTAATTAACTCATCAAATGTATATCATGGTGTAGAGAATACAGCATTAAACGTTTTACGCGGGCAAAAATAGATTTTCGTAGCATCTCCAAAGTATTACACTGGTTAACGAAAACTAATATTCAAAGCGTGTTGCTCAAAACTAGAGTAAATTACATGAATCATCCTTGTGGTTTGGAAGAAATATCATCAATGGTGAAGATTAGTATGTTCATTATGTGCCAACACACACGGCCACTCGTTTTTTGGGCACTCCAAATTTTACAAACACTTGATATTATTTTATGTTTGATGTTGAAAAAAATACAATCCTTGTACGAATAAGAAGAAATTTGACCTCGTTTATCATCTCATATGTAAATATAAATCACTAATTCTCATAAGCCATAACCCAAAATCGAATAGGGTCAATCGAGTTACACAACTTTGAAAATAAGAGTCAATTTATTCGTGTTATAGTTATCTTGAATATGTGTTCAATAATTAATCTATTATTGATGAAAACGTAGTTTAGATAGAGTTAAATTTGCTAATATGTAATTATTGATAGTATGCAGTTTCTACATCGGTTGATTATTTTCGAGATGGGAATGATTGTTAACTATTATCCTAATTGTAACATCTGTCATAATAGTGTTTTAAAACATAAGTTGTTGATATAATACTTGTAGTTTACAATATCATAAGACAAAAAAAATTTGAGTATTGGTCATAAGAATTTGATCAACGATTAAACTTAAAATTCCTCAAAGAACAACACTATTTAATAAAAATTGAAATTTTTTATGTTGTCGATTTATTAGATGATGAATCCATTATTTTTGTATATTTATATAATTTGTGTAACATTAACGTATTCGTCTATGTATCTATGAATTCTTATCTATCGGGGCCTCTCTTTAGTATCGCACGGGGCATCTGAAATTCATTTTCCGACCCTGTCACCATGATCCTTTATTTTCAAAATTACACTTATCGTTCTTGTGGTTTGAAAGATTGCACGCCCATAGTCCTTTTGCACATGTTAAGGGTATTAAACTTAAGAAAATGATTGGTATGACTAATTATGCAGGCCTAAAAAAATACCTAAGGGTGTGATTGGTTGCTTTGAAAAATTGATTGGATGAGATTAGGAGAGAGAAAAAAATCAACCAATAAGATAATTAGGTCTGTATTTAGGTCTATGTAATTGGGTTGATATAGCATTACTCTTAAACTTATTTAGCGTTCATTATAGCACATATACAACAAAAGGTTTTTACAAAGCTTTTACTTATATTGTCGTAAGAACTTCTTTCAAAAAAGCTTTTGAGCTTTTCATTTAGGGACGAACATGGGTCGGTTAAGTGAAAAATTTTAACCATAACCGCCATGTCGGTTAATGAGAAATCAAACCCATCGGTTATCGGTTAACAGCCTAACGGTTAATCGGTTAATTGAGCGGTTATGGGTCGGTTAATGGTTAACAGGCGGTTTTCATGTGATTAGAAAAAAACAAAATGCAACACGATGATGAAACAAAATAAATTGGAATGTTAATAAAACACATTACTTTTTATTGGAAGAAGTCGATCGTCATCTATCATTGACATCAATAGTTATGAAAGTCGTTAAACGACTCTTTATGTATATGTGTAAAACATTAAAGAAACGATGAAAAAATAGATAGCTAGTGTTGGAGAGAAAAAGTGAAACGCCCCAAAAACAGAACCATTTTTTTTTACCTAACACTGAAAACACACTCTATTAGGTCCCACATCTAAAATATGACATTATAGACTCATTATATGGTTCTCTTAATCAAATAATGACTCAAATAACAAAAATGTGAATTTACAAGAGATTCCCCAGGAATGACTCTCATTCCTCGGGAATCAGACATGCTGTTAACACTTGGATTCAGATTCCCCAGGAATGACTCTCATTCCGCAGGAATCAGGGCTGCTGTAAACACTTAATTTCAGATTCCCTAGGAATGACTCCCATTCCCCAGGAATCGGGGCTGCACAAACTAATACCAAAATACAAATTTCCGAAGCGCATAACTTTTTACTCGTAAACACTTAGGCCCTGAAAATTTGCAGGCACCTCCATAATGCCAAAATGAAACTTTTTATTTTTGGACTTTTCCAAAATACACGTTTTACGAGAAAGCGGACGTATAACCACTTTTTGACCATTTTAACCACTTTTTGACTACAACCCAAATCACAAACCATGAACACTTGGACTCTAACTTTTTGCACACATGATCAACATACCAAAACAAGTCTAACACCATTGACCAAACCCACATAAGTACATTCTAACTCGATTTAACCCTTTTTACCCGTTTTGGTGTCCATTTGGACACTTTTACCATATCTACCATATACAACCACAACTCTACCCAATACCACATACGTTTGACTATTATAACTCTGTTGACTATATGTCAACTTCACATTTGACCAACCAATCACATTCGACACTAAATCACTTTTCACCACTTTGACCCAAACCAAACCAATCATATGACTTCATACTCTTGAAAACCACATACACTAGACGTTATAACTCGGTTTGACTTTCAAAGTCAACTGCTACACATTAACCAACATATTTAATTCAAAAACTCTTTGTTTGGGCGGTTTACACAATTGAGCATCAAAACAACAATTCAAAAGAAAGAAGCATATTCTAACCACAAGCATGCTCCATATCCATGTCACTAGCTTCTCATAACCCTTCTATCCACATGTCACTAGCCTAACATCAACCTACAACATAAACACTGAAACGGGTAAGCACAACTGCTTAGTGAGTACACAGGCAATCAAACAAGCAATACACACATAACACTTAGCACATATCAACACAATACATAAGTACAAATTCACTGGGCTCTGAACACTAAACACTAAACACTGAGCACTGTGTTAACCGCAGTTAACTCTCTGATCACCACTGAATCATTACACATAATCATTAACCAATAACAATCAAGTCACTAATCAACAACACCTTTTTAACATAATCTTAAACACACGCACATAAGAAACAAAACATATAACAAGCAACTCTCACTTGATTGTATGATCCTCTAGCTCGGAAGCTATCCGGAAACACATACAACCAATTCATACACGGTTCACCACATAATCACAATTTAATTCACATATATCAACAAGTCATCTTCCACCCGATTGTCTAGCCTCTTACTCGAAAGCAATCCGGATCCAACACAATCGAATCACACACTATTCATCACCAATTCTTTTCCTTTACCTTTAAGCAAGTGACAATCTCATTACTTGGCTATCATCAAGCTAATGAGATAATCACTACTTTTCTTACAAAATATCATTTAATCACATAACAAATAAACATAAACAAGTAATTTAACACAACAACTAAATTAAGCAATAAATATAAATAAACAAACATAAACAAATAACTTATTCCTTAGTTGTGCAAACCTCTAGCCCGCAAGCTATCCGGTACTACACAATCACATCACCTGTTTAACCCCCGTATCACTCACCATAATCTTGTAAACGATTTCACCATTTTGATCATCATAAGCCTCCACTCCTTTAGCACCTAATCATATTATACATAACAACATATAATACACTTAGACACTAATAATTAATATAAAAATAACTAGTAATCATACTCTATCAACACTTTTAATTACACTATTAAGTTTACTACATGAATTCACCTTAATTCATCAAAACCCTTATGAACATATTACTAACTTATAAATCTTTAACCCATTTTAACACTAATTCATTCACTATTAAGCTTTACTAACTTCAATTAAACATATTAAACACTAATTTCATATCAAAATCACTAGTTCATGAAACCTCATCAAAACCCCCATAATTGCCCAAGAACACTAATCATAAATTCATCACTTTCAATATGTTATATGATTATTAATGATCATAGAAACACTTACTAACACTAATTCAATCAATTTCTAACTTCAATTTCGTATTTAAATCATCAATTCTTTAAAACCCCATGAAACTCATAAACTAGGTTAAAATTCATAGGAGAACTTACAAGAGATGGAATTTGAAGAAGATGATGAATTAAGAATAATAAGCTTGAATCATAACTTGAACTTTTTGATGATTAAACCCTAGCTCATAGCTTCCTGCGTGTTTCTCATTTGTGTGGAATGTTTCAGAATGAAAAATGAATAAACATAAAACCGTACGTACTCATATATCTATTTCATTTAATCCATTTATTTCTTACAGTCTGGAACTGGTAAAACCATTTACGTTTTTCTCTATATCTCATTATCTACATTATAATATTTCATAATAAAAATATATCCGCATACGATATTAATTTCCTGAAATTCGGGGTGTTACAACTCTCCCCCACTTATTTCATTCGTGTCCTCACGAATGGCACTTGTACTACTCAATCTTAACACTATCTCTGCTCTTGTACAAACACCTAATCATCTTTAGAACACTTCACTTAATTCACTGGTTATACATAAACGCATACATCACTTAATTCTACTCAAGCACATTATCAACACTAACTCTACAAACTCTTAACCATATACCCCTTACATATTGGTTTCACATAATAAGTGAAATACGTATCACTAAATACAAGTCTATTACTCCTACTCCCTCTATTATCTCTTCTAATCATATTATTTAACACATAGTTCACATAATTTAAACACCTCTTCTCTTACGCTCTATCCTAACAATCACAATAAATCACTTTGATATTTGATAACTCCAACAATTCCATGTGAAATAGCACAATATAACTACGGTGATCAGGCGTAGACATATTATGTTATACACACTTCCTTCTCAAGCTATCTCATATCATCGTTTTCTAATGTGATTCCCACACAAACACATAACACACAACTCAATTAACAGTTAACACACAATAAATAACAATTTAACAATAAAACACATAGTCAAAAACTACTTCACTACTTATCCACTTTATTAGCACATACAACTACAGCATTTAACTTCATATAAACATTTACTCTTACTTCTATCAATCCATCTCTGTATTTCAATATCAATTTTCATCACAAAATCAGATTAATTCCAAATAAATCAATTTAACTATTTAGCATAATCATAATCATAGAAATTCAAACAACACATAATGGTTTAAGTTTAAGCAATCCTATCATGGATCACCTAACTCTCTTAAACCATTGCTCTAATACCAACTTGAAATGCCCCGAAAACATAACCATTTTTTTTACCTAACACTGAAAACACACTCTATTAGGTCCCACATCTAAAATATGACATTATAGACTCGTTATATCGTTCTCTTAATCAAATAATGACTAAAATAACAAAAATGTGAATTTACAAGAGATTCCCCAGGAATGACTCCCATTACTCAGGAATCAGACATGCTGTTAACACTTGGATTCGGATTCCCCTGGAATGACTCTCATTCCCCAGGAATCAGGGCTGCTGTAAACACTTCATTTCAGATTCCCCAGGAATGACTCTCATTCCCCGGGAATCAGGGCTACACAAACTAATACCAAAATACGAATTTCTGACGCGCATAACTTTTTACTCGTAAACACTTAGGCCCTGAAAATTTGCAGGCACCTCCATAATGCCAAAATGAAACTTTCTATTTTTGAACTTTTCCAAAATACACGTTTTACGAGAAAACGGACGTATAACCACTTTTTGACCATTTTAACCACTTTTTGACTACAACCCAAATCACAAACCATGAACACTTGGACTCTAACTTTTTGCACACATGATCAACATACCAAAACAAGTCTAACACCATTGACCAAACCCATATAAGTACATTCTAACTCGATTTAACCCTTTTTACCCGTTTTGGTGTCCATTTGGACACTTTTACCATATCTACCATATACAACCACAACTCTACCCAATACCACATACGTTTGACTATTATAACTCTGTTGACTATATGTCAACTTCACATTTGACCAACCAATCACATTCGATACTAAATCACTTTTCACCACTTTGACCCAAACCAAACCAATCATATGACTTCATACTCTTGACAACCACATACACTAGACGTCATAACTCGGTTTGACTTTCAAAGTCAATTACTACACATTAACCAACATATTTAATTCAAAAACTCTTTGTTTGAGCGGTTTACACAATTGAGCATCAAAACAACAATTCAAAAGAAAGAAGCATATTCTAACCACAAGCATGCTCCATATCGATGTCACTAGCTTCTCATAACCCTTCTATCCACATGTCACTAGCGTAACATCAACCTACAACATAAACACTGAAACGGGTAAGCACAACTGCTTAGTGAGTACACAGGCAATCAAACAAGCAATACACACATAACACTTAGCACATATCAACACAATACATAAGTACAAATTCACTGGGCTCTGAACACTAAACACTGAACACTGTGTTAACTGCAGTTAACACTCTGATCACCACTGAATCATTACACATAATCATTAACCAATAAAAATCAAGACACTAATCAACAACACCTTTTTAACATAATCTTAAACACACACACATAAGAAACAAAACATATAACAAGCAACTCTCACTTGATTGTATGATCCTCTAGCTCGGAAGCTATCCGGAAACACATACAACCAATTCATACACGGTTCACCACATAATCACTATTTAATCCACATATATCAACAAGTCATCTTCCACCCGATTGTGTAGCCTCTTACTCGAAAGCAATCCGGATCCAACACAATCGAATCACACACTATTCATCACCAATTCTTTTCCTTTACCTTTAAGCAAGTGACAATCTCATTACTTGGCTATCATCAAGCTAATGAGATAATCACTACTTTTCTTACCAAATATCATTTAATCACATAACAAATAAACATAAACAAGTAATTTAACACAACAACTAAATTAAGCAATAAACATAAATAAAAAAACATAAACAAATAACTTATTCCTTGATTGTGCAAACCTCTAGCCCCCAAGCTATCCGGTACTATACAATCACATCACCTGTTTAACCCCCGTATCACTCACCATAATCTTGTAAACGATTTCACCATTTTGATCATCATAAGCCTCCACTCCTTTAGCACCTAATCATATTATACATAACAACATATAATACACTTAGACACTAATAATCAATATAAAAATAACTAGTAATCATACTCTATCAACACTTTTAATTACACTATTAAGTTTACTATATGAATTCACCTTAATTCATCAAAACCCTTATGAACATATTACTAACTTATAAATCTTTAACCCATTTTAACACTAATTCATTCACTATTAAGCTTTACTAACTTCAATTAAACATATTAAACACTAATTTCATATCAAAATCACTAGTTCATGAAACCCCATCAAAACCCCCATAATTGCCCAAGAACACTAATAATAAATTCATCACTTTCAATATGTTATATGATTACTATTGATCATAGAAACACTTACTAACACTAATTCAATCAATTTCTAACTTCAATTTCGTATTTAAATCATCAATTCTTTAAAACCCCATGAAACTCATAAACTGTGTTAAAATTCATAGGAGAACTTACAAGAGATGGAATTTGAAGAAGATGATGAATTAAGAATCATAAGCTTGAATCATAACTTGAACTTTTTGATGATTAAACCCTAGCTCATAGCTTCCTGCGTGTTTCTCATTTGTGTGGAATGTTTCAGAATGAAAAATGAATAAACATAAAACCGTACGTACTCATATATCTATTTCATTTAATCCCTTTATTTCTTACAGTCTGGAACTGGTAAAACCATTTACGTTTTTCACTATATCTTGTTATCTACATTATAATATTTCATAATAAAAATATATCCGCATACGATATTAATTTTCTGAAATTCGGGGTGTTACAAAAAGAGACATTTTAATTTGTTATAAACGATACCTCATGGCTCATGCTTTCATATATATTTGCTTAAACAATATTGTTTTTATTAACTTGCATGTATTTTTTTTATTAGAAAAGCAACAATTTATTAAACCAAAATAGATGTACATCATCAATTATATACAATACATTTTATGCTCATAGTCACACTTTGGGCATAACTAACCAAGACCTGGCCACACCCCTTTACCCCAACACATATACTACATACAAACCATTTACATACCGCACACAAGCTACTCATCACAATATGCGTACAAGCTACTCACCGCAATATTACATAAAACTTAAGTGTACGTAACTATATATATGTATAAAAAGCTTAAAAATACATATAGTTGGCGATTCGGTTAATGGTTAATTTGGGTTGGTTATGTTTGGTTAACCGTAACACGGTAACAGACACAAATTAGTCGGTTAATTGAAAATTCAAAGCCGAACCGTCGGTTATTGGTTTGGGTCGGTTAAATTTGGATCGGTTAATTCGGTAGGCAGTTATAGGTCGGTTAACGGTTAAGTTTGCTCACCCCTGTTTTCATCTATATAAAACCATTAAAAAAAATACAAAATTAGGTAAGAGAGTGAAAGACTTGACAAATCTTAAACTTTACAATCTTTCACTTTGTTAAAATTGTACATTTTAATGGTTTAATATACATGGAAAGTTTTTTTTTTATCATTGGAACAAAAACATTTTTTAAAAAAAGCTCTTACACCAATTTGATACTAAAGCTTTGTAAAAACCTCTTGTTAGAGGTGCTCTTAGCTTAAAGGACCGTGGGCGTGCAATTTTGCAAACCACAAAGATGATCATGGTAATTTTGAATATAAAATGGTCATTGATGATATTTCTTGCAAACCACAAGGATGATCCACGTAATTTACTCAAATTATTACTAGTCCAAAAATATGATTTACCATCATTGATTTTTCGTTTAACGGAGAAATAGTTGATGAAGTAATAGTAACTCACGTTTAGATTCATCAAATTGTGAAATAACAAAAAAAAAAAAAAACATAGAAGATAGAATAACCCGTCTTTGCATAATGTAGAGACGATAATTCTCAGTGTTGCGGCTATCAATAATCAACGATTTGCCAACTATGCCACTCGGATTGGTTTTTTCTTCACAATCAGTGTGATTCTTCTTTAATTATCGTACTTGCAAAGCATCATATTTGGAACCAACACAGAGTTGGATTCCATTAGTGTACTTCTTAATCAGCCCTATGTTGAGCTCTTAAAAACGCCGTTATTGTTCATATTTATGGTAAGAAAGTTATCTCTAAGTTAAAATTGTCCGGAAGGTGTGATAGGTTAGAGGGCAAATTTCATTATTGTAACCATCTTTCAAGAGAGGTGTGAAGGTATTTAAAAATGTTGAGAGTTGATGCAGACTCATGTTGCGTTTCGTCAGGGAATGAATGCAACACATTGTTGTTTTAAAGCTCTAGGTTAATCGCTTGAAAAAAACTGCACTTTCCTCCACAAACCCATAACCCTCACGAGAACATTACAACTTAATGACAAAATAATGGGATAATTAGCATCGTCTTCATTGTGTATCGTGGGAATTACTACGTGTAGATGAACTTAATTAAGTAGTTCCATAGCCGGTCATGCACTATATGAACTTTTAATCTAATGTTTATAGTGAGAAATTTTTATGAATCTTCTTATCTTATAAAGGGGAGTTGCGCTGACGTCATATTGTTGACTTGGCGAGTCATTAGGTAGTATGTTGTGCTGAGTTGTCACGATGTGGTTAAATCGCTGATGTCACTAATTTTGAAAAAAAACCTGCTTTTCTTGGAACATGAATTTACTTTACCAGATTAATGTTATTGGTTCCTTTTGGAGACCAGTTGCACGCCTGTCTCTTGGGTTCTGTGCAATGTCACATTCAACTCTCACGGATCATTTCATCCTCCTCATCTACTAAAAAAAATCCTCTATTTTAAATCACTCTACTTCTTCCAGTAATTACTAAAATCATCAATGGCAAACCCCAAGGCTTTCTTTGACATTACCGTCGCCGGAGCTCCGACCGGCCGGATCGTGAAGGAACTTTACACCGACACCACTCCACGCACCGTCGAGAACTTCCGTGCACTTTGCACCGGCGAGAAAGGAAAATGAAATTCCGGCAAACCGTTGCATTTCAAAGGATCAAGCTTCAACCGTGTGATCCCTAACTTCATGTGCCGGTAGGTGATTTCGCCTGAGGTAACGGAACCGGCGGTGAGTCACTCTGCCCTAGATACAAAGGACATACTTACATCGGGTATGTATATATATCTATATCTGTATCAATATATATGTGTTTCTTTTTCTTAATAATTGTGAATTAGTTAGCACTCGATGTGTTGATTCTGCAGTTAATTAGCGATTCAGACACTGTTTACTTTAGTTTTTTAGAGTTAAATATGTGATACTGATTTCTGACTCTTATTGTGGTTTAACATTTCTTTTGATCTTCTGATTAATTTATGTGAGAATGTGATTTTGTGTAAATTTTTAAAATGTATATGTTAGTAAGTGCTAAGTAAATTAAACTATAACCACAAAGGTCATTCTTTTATCTTTTTTAATTGGTATAATGGGAAATTACATTTTGTAGTTTTTGTGAATACCTTTGAGAGTTTTGCATGCTGCTACCTCGAAGTTGTTATGATTGAAATGATCGAAATTTGACCATAAATTATTAATACGAACTCTAGCCGATCTAAAACTTTGCTTATAAGCGACGTGTCCAGATGCCAATACAACAACCTTTTGACTGGCTTAACAGGATATCCTTTTGAATTAGTTATGTGATTGGTTGCATGGGTTCTGTTTTCTTAGGTTTACGGTTAACCCACGAAGGCGAATCAGACAACACAATGGGGAATTGTGCAGTGGTGCATTCAAGACGAAGAAAAAGCGCCCTTGGGAAATGGTGATTTGCATACATGGTTTCCCGACTAACACCGTTGCACTTCAGGAATGATCAACCAGTGAAGTTTTAGTGTATGTGAATGTTTACTGTCTCTTGGATTTCTTCATAAATCAAGTCATTGGCTAACGTTGATTTACGGCAACAAATTCGCAAATGTTCATATCTTTTGTAGTAGTAATTATAATTCTAAATGGTTTTCACTTTGAGGTTTTCTTTCATTTTGTAGTAGGTGAGATGTTGGTCCAGAAGATTGGTTAGCTACGACATAATTATGTAAGTTTTTGCCATCATTTTACTTAACAGGGTTCTAATTGATAATCATGGATGAAAAGGGTTCTATGTGTTGTTTGTTGTCTTTCATTAGCTTTTAAGGTTGAATTAAATACAAGCATCATTTTGATAGAATTATGCTGATGCTTTGATGCACTCCACATGTTTGTCAAAATGTCCATGTTATTATTTTTTTGATTATTATGTGTTTTTACATCAGCTATATAGGTGGATGATCTTGCTGATATACATCTACAACTACACATGGCTTTATAGGTAATGCTTTGGTAGTGTGTGTTCTGGAGCTTCCAAAGAGAAGTACGGGCAAGCTATTTAATGAGGTAACTTTTCTTTAGTTGATATTTTATCAAGATTTGTGGTGTGTTTATATTACATGAAATGGCATTTAATTTTGTTATTATTTTGTTTGATATTATAACTGAAAGTCGTAAGTTAAGTTCACAATGATGAATGATGTTGGCTAATTACTTTGCTTATTACTAAAATTGGCTCAATGCCGCTAATGATAAGGTTTTTGGTTGATCTTGCACTAAAAGTAGTGGTACATGATTTATGGTCTTACTCATTTAGATCACATTTAAGGTAATATTACTGAGCACTTAATTTGTCTACTTTGTATGAGCATTTGTCTATTTTGTATGAGCTTTAGTCCAGACCGGGTGATTATGAGCAACCGGAGCTGCAAAAGCTTTTATAGGGGAATATCACTTTGAGGATTATGTATGTGCAATTTCATAATATACTCAATGTGGGTTACATAAGTAAGGTTTACCTTCTATAACTTTTTACTATATAATATTCCCCTTTTTTATCTACATGAAACTATATATATATATATATATATATATATATATATATTATGTACTAGCTTAAAGTTGTTTAAGTTGATGCTGTTCTGTGATACAAAAAGGGCTTCGGTGGATTTCTGAAGAATCACTTGGTAGTCGCAAGCAGTTGCTTCTTGCCCCAAATCTCTTCTTATATGGCCCCATGTCTTTTTCTTATATAAAAAATTTGATTGAGCTACAAATTAGACTCCATATGAGTAAATAATAATAATTACACTACATATGTCAAGTGCTTACAAACTACTAACTAGACCAAAATCTGTGAACATAATAATTTTTAGTAAAGGCAGACCTATGATTTATCTTACGTACTACTTACAATCTCAAACACTGTAAAAAATGGTGTTGGCGTTATTACTTTGATTATTTTTGTTTAGATCAGAAAGTTGCAGGTTTGTATTGGATGGGCTTAACACTTGGTAGATTCATAAATCTCAATGGAAGTGAAAATTTAAAGCGAAATGCACTATCTATCTTTCATTCTCTCAAAACTTTCACCATGACTCTACTCTTTGCCATTACAGTTTTAAGGTGCAGGCTAGAGTCCAGGATTCTACCGGTACAACCTCCTTTGTTTTGTTTGATCGAGACGTTACCAAATTACTCCACAAGCAAGCAGTTGACATACGCGACAAACAGACTAGGGTTAGAAGCCACGAAATTAAAATGTACCATTTTCTTTATAAGAACCCTCACCTATCAATATTTTCTTTTTTCCAATTAGGATGGTACTTCTGAGAATTTTCCTTCGGAGTTCGATCAACTGGTGGACAGAATGTTTCTCTTCAAAGTGGATGTGTCGACTTATAACATAAACATAGGTTATCAGGTATACACAGTGTTGAAAGTCAAGAATGTTTTTACTGCTTTTTTTGAACGGCAATAAGAAGGTATTGTTGTGATACTAACCAAATTTGGCGTAGGTATACACAGTGTTGAAAGTGTGTCAAGATCCTTCCATTGCCACTGACTTTCTGAACAACAATCCAGATGATCAGGTAACTTTATTCTGATGTGTTGAAAGTTTAATTCGATGATATAAACTCACTTTATATTATTAACTTTACATTCTCAATTTCTTATCATCAATTGTTAGGGTGGTGATCAAGAGATAGATGGCAAGGAGACTAAAACCAATGATTCCCCTGAAGGATTTCCTGAGAATAAGGGTAACAATAGTTTTACCTTTATTGATTCAACATAACTCACAAAACTTTCTTCAAAATTATCTTGAATTTAATATAGGTTTTGTGTGATATGTTTGAAGGATTCTGAGTCATGTACCGGCGAATCATCGGTTGCTTTGGATGCTGATAGCCAAAGTGCAACAAGTCCCAATCTTAAGCGCTCAAGTAATACTTTTGAGCCGGATGGTGTGGATCTCAATTCATCAAGTAAGAAGAAATTGATGGTTTCTGTCGAGAAAGAAAAGCCTTGAAGTACCCGCTTCCAAAGTTATTCGGATTCTACTTTATCAAGTTCTTCATGTTTTCGTATTTCTGTCTTCAGTATGATGTGTGTTGGGTCGTTTTGTGTTTGCTTCGATATCCAGATTAGAAGCATTCTATTTTTGTGTCTGTTTAATTTTCCTTCTGTATAACATGAAGTCCTATTTTGGCATTATTCAATTTGAATGTTATTGGTCTTCATTTCTGTTATTGGTAATGTTTCCACTTATCTTTTCAATTTGCTAGACCTTTCTTTCACCAAATGTACACTTAATCCTGAGGCCCTTTCGAAGCTAAAAGTTTGCCTCACTTTATGTACAATATTTTAAAAATCCTAAATAAATATTAAATTGTGTTTAATTTATTCACTTTTCAAATCTTTTTCTTAAATCCGGCGCTCTATTTGAAGAGTCACCATATTATGTACACTTGATAAAAGATTTGGTTTACTTATACTCCACCTTCTTCTTTATCTCCACCTTCTTTTGTCGTTATAATTTGCTTTAGTTTTCAATGCTCCACCTTCTTCTTATGTCTAAACCCGGTCGTATTGTTGGTTGTTAGAGTTTCTTATGCTGTGCTAACAATGAATGGTAATATGGAGAAACAACCAACAGATAATCGCAGTGGGGTTGTTCCTTCTAAGAGCATCCCCAATGATACATATTCTAAAGCTTTTCATTCAAAAGCTTTTTTGTAAAAAGCTATACCTCCAATGAAGAAAAGCTTTAGAAAAGCTTTATAGGACATAAACCTCATTAAATGATAATAAAATAACCAAAATACATAGGGTCTACTATACCTATAACTTGCTAAATCTCAAGCTTTGCCATAAAATTAACACTAGATATTGAAAAGCTTTTTGTAAAGCTTTTTTAAATAGTAAAAAGCTTTAGAAAAAGCTTTAGGAAATGTATCATTGGAGGTGCTCTAGGAAACTAGCACAAGATATACAACACATGCTAATAAGGAAAACCATCCATCGCTTTATCGATCAAAATATAATGTTATAAAAAAAAACCGTGTTTTCACGGGTCTTAAAACTAGTGTAACATGAATGTGACACTAAACACCTTATCATAATACATCGTGTATAAATTCCACTAAACATAATAATGATACGGATTAATTAATTTAGGAAAGATTATACGGAGTTTACCATAATGAATGCTACTCAACCTGGGAAGTTGTGATACATTTTGAGTGGATGTGAAAGAAAAAGTACAACTTTTTGTTGCAGGAGAGTACAAGTGATGACTGCAGCGTATTTGCAGGGCAAGGCAGGGCCACTGTAAATAAAAATCCCTACAGAAGAAAGTATCTGGTCTTGTTTATATGATACAGACAGGCAGTCGGCCAAACACAGGAAAGTGAAAAAAACAATTAATTATTACTGTATTAAAATTAAAATACAGTATAAAAAATAAAAAAAACAGTAAATCTTTATATTGTCAGTTAACCCAGTAATTTTGGGACTTTATCTGTATTTTCCCCATTTCCCCGTACACAACCCCCAACCATCAAATCAGATATCAAACGTACAAGCACCATAAAACCATTTCAGGAAAATGCAGTCGATTTACACCACCCCCTTTATGGATTCCCTAAATAAAATACGGAGTATGTTTTTTAAAAAATGATATTACTCCGTCAAAATATTTAGAGCGTGTTTACTCCATATTTAATACTCCCTCCGTTCCATTTAAAATTTCCACAATACTATTTTGAGATGTCCCAGTATAAGTGTCCACTTTGATATTTAGAGATGAGATCAACGAAGTACACCATTTTTGTAGAGTATGGAAGAACCATTAAAATGGTGTCATGTGTACAAAACTCATACAAAACCAATTTACCCCCTAACTTAAATATCTCACAAACGATAAATCGAAAAATTATGAAAATTGCACCATTAGATTCAGCGTTTGATCCTCTTCGATTTGCCGTCCATCAAGGCATACTTTCGACCATTTTTTTTTCTGGTGGGTTTCACACTTTACTAACAAATATGTTAAAGTGTTGTGTTTAGGGTTTAGGGTTTGGTGTTTAGGGTTTTTGCCAAAACCCCAAACACCAAACCTCAAACCCTAAATCCTAAACGCTTTACAAAACTCTAAACCCTAAATCTTACTAAACCCTAAACCCCATTAAACCTAAACCCCATACTTAAATTAAATGTTTAACCAAATATTAACACATGTGTTAGCAATTTTTAAAACCCACCAAAAAACGTGGAAAAAAAATTCGTCGAAAGTATGCTTTGATGGACCCCAAATCGAAGATGATCAAACGCTAAATTTAATGGTGCAATTTTCATAATTTTTCGATTTGTCGTTTGTGAGATATTTAAGTTAGGGGGTAAATGAGTTTTTTTACATGTGATCATTCTCTTTGTACACATGACACACTTCCATTGGTACTTCCATTCTTTGTACTCTAATGAACTTTTCTCTTATATTTAACCAATCAAAAAAGACTTTAGTGGGTAGATTTAATATTTGATTAGTAAAAAGTGTAGTTAGTGGAGAATCCTAAAACTACGTGTAAAATCAAAGTGGACATTTTTAATGGGACGAATGTAGTAATTTAATACTCCGTACAATACCTTTTTTTCCCTAAAAAGGTTAGCTTCAAAATACGTAGTAACATTTAACGAAAAAAAACTAGAGCAACAAACATTTACTAGTAGTATTACCAGAGTGCCTATTATTTGTTCATTCACTATTTAAGTGTTTGATGTTAACACTTCACGTGCATGAATCAACATGCATTATTGCATTGTGAGATTTTATATTAATTTAATAAATTACAAATCAGTTGAGAATTAGAACTTATAAATGATTGTAAAAGGGACAATCTATCCATACCTCCCAAAAGTACTCTTCATACCCCCTTTTGATTTAAAATAAAGAAAAGTGGTAGAATAAAGTACAGAAAAGTACAGAAAAAGTACGAAATGTAAGAAAAAGTTGTAGAATAAAGTATAGAAAAAGTACAGAATGTAAAAATGGAAGGTATGAAGAGTAGCAACCTTGTAAAAAAGGAGACATGAGAATGGAGAGGACACAATATATATACTTATTATTTTATTTTTTAATATATAAGTATGTTTGACACGTAAGCTTATTATAGAGTTTGTGGAAAAAAATAATGGTTTAAAAAAAAATAATACTCCGTTGATTACTGATTTTTTAAAATAAACTCATAATTTATAAAATGATAAATTACATAAATAATTTTGCTTCTTTGCTAAGCAAGGATAACTTTACAGGAAGGGCTATAATGGTCATCCTCTCCAAATGTAATTTGTGCTCAGTTCAAGTCAACATGATCTATCTCTTATGCAAGGTTTATTGATGAAGGTTACCTATATTTATAAATCTATATTATATAAAGTCAAAAAGGCGCTCTCGTACAATCTAAACAAGACAAACTTACTGAATCAAAGAACCTTACAAATAGGTCTGTAAGCGAACTGAACGTCCGACGAACTATTCGCGAACCGTTCGGCGGGAAGTTCGTTTATGTTCGTTCGTTTCGTTATATGAACGAACATGAACAAATTTTTACGTTCGTTTAATTATATGAACAAACATGAACACATGTCTCGTTCGTTCATTTACTTTCGTGAACGTTTGATAACACGTTCGTGAACGTTCGGTTAAATGTTCGTTTATTAACTAATAATTTAATTGAATTAATACATATTTGTATATCTTATTTTGATTAAGCTAAATATCATATAGAATATTATTAATATTTCGATATTTTTATTTAATAATATTAAACATCTAGATATTTTTACCTTACAATTTCCCTCCACTCCAAACGCACCTCGACTAGTTCCAGATGTGCTGCTCTTTTCAACGATCGGACCAAGTAAAGGAGTTTATCTTCATATTGTGATCGTTTTGTAATGTTGAATGTGCATTGCAAAGTTTCAAGGTATATAATATATATGTGAAGATGTGTATATATATATGTTCATTTATGTTTGTTGAGGTTCGTTCAAGGTATTAATGAAGAAATGGATTAAATTATGTATCTGTTCGTGTACGTTCGTTTGTGTTCGTGAACAAACAAATTTTCTTAATGAACGAACATGAACAACAAAATCTGTTCGCTTATCCGTTCGTGTTCGTTTGTTTGTTCGTCAAAACCTTAATGAACGAACACAAACCGACTCCCGTTCGTGTTCGTTTATAGGCCTACTTACAAATGTAGGTGGAATACACTCATAATCTGCTTCACAAATGGGAGATTGGGTCGAAAATCTATTTGTGAGATTAGATGATAAGTGGAGTAAAGAGTGAAATTACAATCTTCTTTATAGTTATTTACTAATATTACTCAATGTATTTTTTTTATATTCTTTTATGTCAATTCACAACTATCAAAAATAAATTCCAGCTATCATCTCAGTTATAAGCTTTCAACTCTAGTTATAATAAGCTTTCAACTTAAACTATCGGTTTCGCCAAGCATACCCATAACCATACCAACATGTATAATCCTAATCACAACCTAACATGTTTTTAGAAAGTTCACAACTACGCTATCTTTTAGAAAATGGACTTTACAATTTTAACTTTACCATCAAAACTGCAACATACGCTTTCACACAATCACATGTTATACACATTCTACCAATAATCGTGCAAGTTTAACATTTTAGTTGCACACCCACTTATAATTAAACAATACATAACACATGAACAACCTCTAAAAACAGATATACATATACTAACACATAAGATGAAAATGTCAATAAATCAAAATATTATGCACTTAAAGCAAATGCCATAAAGGTAAAAGGAGTTAAAATGCAACTAGAAAAGATTCTTTACAAATGCCACTTTTTTTACATTTCCTTATCATACCCATAACAATTTTGGATCTTTGCTACTAATAGTACTGCCAAAAAAATCTTTTTGATAACAAAGACTCCATAAAGAAACAAATCCCAACACCATTTTTTTACTTTTTCTTTTTTGACCATTCTACCCATCCTCAATTTAGACCAAAGTAAACCTCCAAGCTTCCATTTTTTACAGTTTCACAAACAGGACAAAACATCACTAGACCTTCACAAAACCTGCAACAACACAGATGCCTGCAAGGTAACAATAGGACGCACGAGCTTCTCACGTGACACATCTTGCATACCATCCTATTTTGTCTTTCTTTCTCTTCATGATCATCATCACCACCACCATTACAAACTGATTCTGCATCTTCATGTTTTGTTTCCATAACTTGGTTTAATTTCCTGTTAAGGTCTGTTACCATTGCTTCATTCTCCATAGCTTTTTTCTCCCAATTCCTGGCTTCTTTTTCCGCCATTGATAGATAGTTTTGAAGCTCTACTGTCCTGGTTGTTGCTGTGTTTAGAACTTCATCTTTTGCATCCATTATTGCTTTCATTTTTGATTCATAATTCTGCATTAAAATCATCTCTCTTTTTCTTGTTTCCTCATTCAAAACTGCTTTTAATTTCTCATTCTGTTTCAAGAAATCACCCAAACAAAAGTTATAAATGCACACCCTTTATGTTATACCGAGTTCTTTACACAAATACTAAAAGACACCCATAAAAAGTTGAAGTTGAAAAAATTTAAAAGTAAATAAAAAATCTAAGAATTTCAAGAAAACTGACCTGAAAATGAAGAAAACAGTCCATCTCTAACCTCTGTCTGACAAGCTCAGAAGACAGATTCTGATATCCAATCATCCCATTTCTTCTTGAATTTGATGATGAAACAGGATTGTGATGATACCCAGAAGCAGAATTCATAAGAAAGCTTTGATCTTGTTGATGTTGATAAGAAGATAAAGAAGAAGAGAGGTGTTTGTTTTCATCCCCAAAATCAAAAACAGAGGAAAAAACCCAATCTTGAGAGAAGCCCATGTTATTATTCTGATAACTATAATGATCAGAAGAGTACAACTGTGCTTGAACAGCCATAATTACTAAAAAGAACCCCCAAAAAAAGATTGAATCTTTGACTGTGTTAAGGGAGTAATTAATTTCTGATGGTAGGTTAAAAAAGCTATCTATCTTGTATCTTGTATCAAGGTGGAAGGGTCACGCTCTTTAATTTGTTTGTTTGTAACATCAGAACAGAAGCATGAGTTTCTCTCTCTAAAAAAAAGGCTGGCTTTTTATAAGTGGCAGTGCAGTGGTTTAGTTCCCTCTTAAATGGGGAAAATTAAGTTTCTTTTGCATTGGTATGTGAAGGATCTTTTAGGGGTTATAGATACAAGACAAGTGTATGTATATATGTATAAATAAATAAAATAAATAAGAAAGAGAGAAAAAGGTCAAAATGAGAAAAAGAGAGATTTTGGTGAAGAGTGGGATTATGCATAGGTAATGAAATGGACTAAAAATAGTAGGGGTGTGGTGGAGGTTAGAGAGAGTCTTTTGTTGTTTGTGGTTGAATTGTCAAGGAAAGAAGAAAAAGTCTGATGAGAGGAGAGGGCAGGGAGAAGTCATGCAGATTTTGTGACAGAAAGAAAGGAAAAATTTAGTTTCATTCAATTCAATCAACTTGGGAAATGAGAAATGTGAAGTGGTCATAATCAATACCATCAACTTCTTTTGGCATGTATCAATGACTAGACGTTTTGGGTTTCCCTTGAATCCTTGATCATCTTTTTCTACTCTATTAGACCCGCTCCGTCTAAGAGCATCTTCAATGTTAAAAGCTTTGCAAAGCTTTTTTATTATGACACATCATCATCTTTCAAAAAAGCTTTATAAAAAAGTTTTATCTCCAATGTGAAAAGCTTTTGTAAAGCTTTTTTTTTTTAAATCTAGACACACAAAATGAAGAAAAGCTTTTGCTCAATAGCTTGATATTTATCAAGCTTTACCACAAATAAAGCTTTCCCTCCAATGATAAAAAGCTTTTCAAAAGCTTTTTTAAACAAAAAAGCTTTAGAAAAAGCTATCATTGGAGATGCTCTAATATAATTGTTCATGTTTTCTTTTCGAACTATTTCGTATTAATTGAACACTAGTAAAAATAGATGGAACAGTTTGATCGAGATTAATATTACAAACTTTAAAATTAGAATTAAATAAATAATTAAAGGTAAAACTGTTTTTGTGTTAAAGGGTTCTTGGCCTAGCGGTATAAGAGGAACCCATCAACCAATAGTGTAACAACCGGCAAATTAGGACTAGAATTAGTGCCTAATTCTTCGTTAATACATGTAATTAGTTCTGTGTTAGGCTAATTTATGTATCGAATTATATATATTGTTGAATATATACAAAAATGCGATTTGGTTAAATCGTACGCAGTTTAAATCGAATGTATTTCGATTCAATTTAATAAGGACGTTGGTGACCAATTTTATTAAATAACGTTGTTATGTCAAAAATATTATTATGATAATATTTCGTATTCATTCGTATCGTACAAACACACCTTACACAATTTAAAATATTAAAACGCGCAAATTAAATAAACTAACTTACCATTTTATAACTTAAATATAAATTAAATTGTAAAACATTTAAATAAAATCTCGCGTAATAATTTGTATTTTAAAACGTACCTTTAATATTTAAAATAATTATTTACGATTAAACGACGGAGTAAACGAACACCGCACGGAGCGGGAACACGGGGCAAAAAAAATAAAAAATGGGAGGATAACCTCCCATTCCCACCTTCTTCTTTCATTTAATTCTTTCCTTTCTCTCTCTTACACTCTCTTTCCCTCTTTCTCTCTAATCACCACCACCACCCAAAACTCATCAAAAATCACCAAATAAACGTGCTAAACGACCTTGGATCTCATCATCACTTTGGAAGAAAACGTTCACCTTCTCGCGATCTATCATCCTATCTTTTCGAAATTTTGATCCGACAATTTGTAAGTTTCCGACAAAATCCCGACATCTCTCGTTTTTGATCATTTTTACTTGTTTATGGTTTATAATGTCTTGATATGTCCAAAAATGGGTTGGGTAAAAGATTTGGACCGAACGGAAACCGGAAAACTAGTTTTCGGCACATTTTCCGGCCAACAGACCGCGACGTCGCATTTGGATCCAGATCCATGCGACGTCAGCCTCAACGTCGCACAACCCCTCGTAACGTCGCATTGTGCGACGTCAGTCACAACGTCGCATTAAGTTGCGACGTCGCGTATAGCGACGCCATGCTCAACGTCGCAGTCAGGATCTGCGACGTCGCACCCGACGTCGCACCAGACGTCGCCCCCGACGTCGCACCCAACGTCGCACAAAACAGAACTTTGAAAACTCAGATTTTTACTAAGTGTCGGAATCAAGATTTTAACACCTGATTTTACCAAAATTCGGATCCAGATGCGTTTTTCGTCAAAGCAATATAGTAGAAATAAAAATTTTCCAAGCTGACCTGGCAGCTCGACCCCAGCCAGGGGCTCTGCCCCTTGGACCCCGCTACCAGGGGCGCTGCCCCCGGACCCTCGTCAGTAGATGTTGTAAAAACTTTTCACACTAAGTGTCGAACACTTACAAACAACGAAATCTGATTCAACGATACATATAATGTTAACACTTTGAATCATTATTACAAACCGTCACCAACGGGCCATACTTGTTTTCAAACTACAAACGAATTACTAAACAAACACTTGGACATAACGAGTTGTGTAGACAACTAGCTTAGATGGTCTTGCGAGACATCTACTTACTTAACTTTATATGTTTAGGCATTTAAAGGCTACGGGTTCGGAGAACCAACTGTTGATATTACTTACTCGTTTATTGATATAAACGCACTTGCAAAGACTCAGGTGAGTCTTACGGCCCCACTTTTACTGTTTTATCTTATTGGGGGAGATACATGCTACTTATTTTTCCTGAACACAAGTACTAAACTGATTTCTATACCAAACGGAATTGCATGAGTTATTCACTACTTACTGAAGTCTCTCCATCATATATCGTTAGTTATGGACTTAAGCGCGAACAGTAGTTAATGGATCCATTAGGGAAATGACCCTCCCTGCCCGGGGTAGTAGCGCTACCACGTACTGAATTACACGTAGAAACGAGTGACTATTATTTCGTTACTTATGCTTGCTCAATTTCGAGCATGTCACGGGAGCAACTGATTATTTACGGGTTAAGCTTCGATTATGAGCCTCATGGCAACGGTATAACTTGATTACTTTACTTTTGCGAGATTTGCAAATACTTGATATACGCCTACGGGCACTACTGATGAAATCTTGTGTTCAAACTGATTATTTACTGACAAACCTGTGAGATTCACCAACCTTTTGGTTGACCCTTTTAGCATGTATTCTCAGGTACACTTACGGAGTAGGATCACTCCAGGATTACTAGCTAGAGTCACATGATTTCCAAACTGCATTTAACGGAGATTCTTTGGCATTATCTTTTGTAACTATGGTTATGTAATAGAATCTCCCGCCACATACGCGGACTCTAGGCTTACATATTTTTGTAAAGAAAACTATATGTTTTCAAACGATTTAATTATGAAATGCAATTATTTTACAAAACGTCTCATTTAGAGGTCGTTTGCTGTATATCTTGTGCTTTGTATATTGATTAGTAACACCCAAGTATGCTTCCGCAAATCACTAAATTTGGGGGTGTTACAGATTGGTATCAGAGCCAGGTTATAGTGAACTAGGTTGCATTTAGTGGGCCTAGACTATGACCATTAGGCAGTATTCCCTTACTAGGCATGATTGGTTCAGGAATTACATCATACGACTTTAATTTAACATAGCCTGATCAACTATGTACAATTAAGGAAAGATGATGTGAGGTCTGAAATGGTTGTGTCGAACAGGAATGCGTTAGTTGACTCTGACCACGAGAGAACCGGACCATTACTTGATACGTGCTAGACTTTAGGCTGGATATTATATGCCTATATATATTAGCCTCGTCTTACTTACACTCTGCCACAGGAATGGCAAACACACCACCTAATCCGTCACACTCTCACCCACATGGGTCACGAAACCCACGTGTAGCCAGGAGGAACACAAGGTCACCTCGAACCAGCCCCTATCCTGTTCTTAACTTTCAGAACTCGGCACATCTCGCAGTGCCAGTGTTGACTACCCAACTCCGCCGTCAGGAACAAAGGCTCGAACATCTCGAACGAGAACAACACCGGATGACCTACCTACTTCGCCAAGCGCTGGATCACATAGCCCAACTCCAGCAAGAACAAGAGGATACAAACCTCTCTGTAAGCATAATTCAGGATTCAATGACCGCCGCACTAGGTGCGGATGAACTCGTAAGAAACCGACTAGAGGAGTGTGAACAGCGTTCACAGGAGACTGAAGATCACTCTCGAGCACTAGTACAACGATTGGCCTTGGTCGAAGATAACGCCAGACAAGCCAACAGACTAGCAGAAACCGTAGACCGCCTCGTCGCACTAATGGAGCAGATTAATCTGCATCAAGATTAGATCAGTCTGTAATTTGTAACCAGTCAACTATCTAATTAGAACCTATGTAATTCAACCGGATGTAACAATTCCCGGTACTTTTGTACTACCACTACTCTGTAATCTTTTGAAAACCAGTACTTTGTATCCAACTTTTATTTAATGGAATGTGATTATCACCTCGTACTGTTATTGTATATCTCATTATACACACTTGTGATATATCATCAAATTTCAGGCAATTATCTTATTCCACTTTTCTTGTGCTTTTCTTGATCAGCAGCATGCCTCCTCGTCGTCAGATCACCCTCACTGAAGCCGAAGTTGCGGGCCTGATTGCCCGTAGTGTGGCCCAAGCTCTAGCTACCCGGACCTCGACTCCCGGTAGTGAAGACACCGCTAACAATGGACCACAGCCGAAGCCCTGCTCATATAAGGACTTCCAAAACTGCAAACCGCTGAACTTTGCAGGTACTGAGGGAGCGATCGGCCTAATACGCTGGATCGAGAAAGTTGAATCGGTATTTCTCATCTGCAACTGTGCGGAGGGGGACAAAGTTAAGTTCTCCGTTAGTACTTTTACTGACACCGCACTCACCTGGTGGAACACCTATGCCCAAACTGTGGCGTTGCTAATGCTTACAAACTCCCGTGGGAGGAGTTGAAGGAGATGTTGAGGGGCGAGTATTGCCCCAGGGATGAATTGAAACAATTGGAGTTGGAATTCTGGAACCACAAGATGCAAGGTGATGATATCACCGGATACACCAATCGTTTCCACCAACTGGCACTTCTGTGCCCAACCATGGTCGATCCTGAGTACAAGAGGATCGATAAATACGTTGATGGACTACCCGAGAAACTCCAGGACCTGGTGACTTCATCCAAACCAGGTACTATCCAGAACGCCATCCGTATGGCCCATGAACTTACGGCAAACGCTGTCCGCCGTAACACCACCTCAGCCCCACCTGCAAACAACAAACGAAAGTGGGAAGGAAACCCCAACTCATCCAACCAAATCACCAATCGAAGACCCGAGCCTATTAGGGCTTATTCATCCGGCTCTTCAGAAAAGAAAGGGTACAGTGGAAGCAAGCCCTACTGCCCCAAATGCAATCGTCACCACGACGGTTCCTGCCCTTACACAAACTGCAAACGTTTTGGGCATCTGGCCAAGGATTGTCGAAACACCAGTGCCCCAAAGACTTGTTATGGGTGCGGAAGTCCTGGGCATTTTCAGAATAATTGCCCTAAGCAGAAAAACAACAACAACAACAACAACAACAACAACAACAAGCGGAACAACAACTCTGCTCGCAGCAGAGCATTTGTCATCAAAGCTGGGGAAGCTAGGGAAGACCCGAATGTTGTAACGGGTACGTTTCTTCTCAACGATCTTACTGCTTCAGTATTATTTGATACCGGTGCTGATAAAAGTTTCATATCTGATGAGTTTTGTCCACTACTTGATATCACCCCCGCGGCCTAAGATGTTAAGTACACAGTAGAACTTGCAAATGACAAACTTATAGAAACCGATAGTGTGATACCTAATTGCACTTTAAACTTAGCCGACGAAATCTTTTCAATCGATCTAATGCCTGTTGAACTGGGAAGTTTCGATGTCATCGTGGGTATGGACTGGTTGTCCAAGCACCGGGCCGAAATTGTGTGCCATGATAAAATCGTCCGAATTCCTCTCGCCGCCGGTAGTACCTTGGTCATACAGGGGGAGACCGGTGGGTCGAGACTAAACTTAATCTCCTGTTTAAAAACCCGAAAATTCCTGAGAAAGGGTTACCCAGCAATACTCGCGCACATCACGGAGAAAAAGTCGGAGGAGAAGCGACTTGAAGATGTGCCAATCGTTAGAGACTTTCCCGAAGTCTTTCCAGAAGAACTACCTGGTTTACCTCCACCTAGACAGGTCGAGTTCTCGATTGATCTCGTGCCGGGTGCCGCACCGGTGGCCTGAGCACCGTACCGCCTAGCTCCATCTGAACTTCAGGAGTTGTCCACGCAGTTACAGGAACTCCTGGATAGAGGATTCATCAGACCGAGTTCTTCACCTTGGGGAGCTCCGGTCTTGTTTGTTAAAAAGAAAGACGGTTCATTTCGAATGTGTATTGACTACCGAGAGTTGAACAAACTAACCGTCAAGAACCGATACCCACTTCCTCGAATCGATGATCTGTTCGATCAACTCCAAGGATCAAGCTGTTATTCAAAAATTGATCTTCGATCAGGTTATCATTAGTTGCGTGTTCGCGATGCTGACATCCCAAAAACCGCATTCAGAACCCGTTACGGGCACTACGAGTTCCAAGTGATGCCCTTTGGTCTAACCAACGCACCGGCTGTATTCATGGACCTTATGAATCGGGTGTGCAAACCTTACCTCGACAAGTTTGTCATTGTTTTTATCGATGACATCCTTATCTATTCGCGAAACGAACAGGAACACGCACAACACCTCAGAACCATCCTAGAACTACTTAGACACGAGGAGCTTTACGCCAAATTCTCTAAGTGTGAGTTCTGGATAAACACCGTTCAATTCCTTGGACACGTTATCGACAGTCAGGGAATTCATGTAGACCCGTCGAAAATCGAAGCAATCAAGAACTGGCAAGCACCAACCACTCCCACCGAGGTACGCCAATTCTTAGGATTGGCCGGTTACTACCGTCGTTTCATCGAAAACTTCTCAAAAATTGCCAAACCCCTCACGGTGCTGACTCAGAAGGAAAAGAAATTTGATTGGACCGATAAACAAGAGTCGGCATTTCAACTCTTGAAATCCAAGCTTTGCAGTGCACCCATTCTATCTCTACCCGAAGGCACCGATGACTTCGTGGTATACTGCGATGCTTCTCACCAAGGTCTCGGTTGCGTGCTGATGCAACGAGACAAGGTCATTGCTTACGCCTCCAGACAACTTAAAGTTCACGAGAAAAACTACACAACTCACGACCTCGAGCTAGGGGCCGTGGTGTTCGCTTTAAAAATCTGGAGACATTATCTTTATGGTACCCGCAGCACTGTATTCACCGACCACAAAAGCCTCCAACACATTTTCAACCAGAAAGATCTTAACATGAGGCAACGTAGATGGGTTGAATTACTCACCGATTACGACTGTGAGATCAAATATCATCCGGGCAAAGCAAACGTGGTTGCTGATACTCTCAGTCGTAAGGAACGAACAAAACCACTCCGAGTCCGGGCACTCAGTATTACCATTCATAACGACCTCACCACCCAAATACACCTTGCCCAACTCGAAGCCCTGAAACCCGATAACTTCAAGAACGAGGCCTTGCGAGGCATGGACAGACAATTCGAGATCAGACCCAACGGAGTTAAGTATTTCTCTAACCGAGTCTGGTTGCCTAATTTCGGGAACCTTCGGGACTTGGTGATGGATGAAGCTCACAAGTCCAAATATTCTATCCACCCGGGATCCGACAAAATGTATCACGGCATCAAGGAGTTTTACTGGTGGCCGAATATGAAAGCTGACATTGCTTTGTACGTCAGCAAATGTTTAACTTGTTCCAAGGTCAAGGCCAAGCACCAAAGACCTTCTGGATTGCTCCAACAACCTGAAATTCCTCAATGGAAATGTGAGCAAATTACCATGGATTTCATAACCAAACTACCTAAATCGGCGAGCGGTTGCGATACCATTTGGGTGATCGTCGATCGTCTCACCAAATCGGCTCATTTCTTGGCAATCAGAGAAACCGACAAGATGGAACGCCTTATGCAAATTTACATCAAAGAAATCGTTTGCCAACATGGTGTCCCTCTCTCGATTATCTCTGACAGGGATGCCCGTTTCACATCTCGCTTCTGGCAATCACTCCAAAAATCATTGGGTACCCGTCTCGATATGAGCACCGCGTACCATCCTCAGACCGATGGCCAGAGCGAACGAACTATTCAGACACTGGAAGACATGCTACGAGCCTGCGTAGTTGATTCTGGTACAAATTGGGAAAGACATCTACCGTTGTGCGAGTTCTCGTACAACAACAGCTATCACGCCAGCATTAAAGCTGCACCTTTTGAGGCACTGTACGGTCGTAAGTGCCGATCACCGATCTGTTGGACTGAAGTGGGAGAGAGTCAACTCACTGGTCCTGAACTCATACATGAAACCACAGAGAAAATCGTTGAAATCCAAAACCGACTCAAAGCCGCGCGTGATCGTCAGAAAAGCTATGCTGACGTGAGACGCAAGCCACTCGAGTTCCAAGTTGGGGATCGAGTACTCTTAAAAGTATCGCCTTGGAAAGGCGTAATCCGATTCGGCAAACGCGGAAAATTAAACCCCAGGTACATTGGACCTTTTGAGATCCTCGAGAAGATAGGTCCAGTGTCATATCGATTGCAGCTGCCCTCTGAACTCAGCAGCGTGCACCCTACCTTTCACATTCTAACTTAAAGAAATGTTTGTCTGACGAGACACTCATTATACCCCTTGACGAGATTCGCATCGATGACAAACTACATTTCGTTGAGGAACCAGTCGAAATTATGGACCGTGAGGTCAAACAACTGAAACAGAGTCGTATTCCCATCGTCAAAGTCAGGTGGAATTCCAGACGTGGTCCGGAATTCACTTGGGAACGGGAAGACCAAATACGACTCAAGTATCCCCACTTATTCACCGATTCTGCCCCTAACGCGACTTCGACTTAAATTTCGGGACGAAATTCTTTTAACAGGAGGAGAATGTAACAACCGGCAAATTAGGACTAGAATTAGTGCATAATTCTTCGTTAATACATGTAATTAGTTCTGTGTTAGGTTAATTTATGTATCGAATTATATATATTGTTGAATATATACAAAAATGCGATTTGGTTAAATCGTACGCAGTTTAAATCGAATGTATTTCGATTCAATTTAATAAGGACGTTGGTGACCAATTTTATTAAATAACGTTGTTATGTCAAAAATATTATTATGATAATATTTCGTATTCATTCGTATCGTACAAACACACCTTACACAATTTAAAATATTAAAACGCGCAAATTAAATAAACTAACTTACCATTTTATAACTTAAATATAAATTAAATTGTAAAACATTTAAATAAAATCTCGCGTAATAATTTGTATTTTAAAACGTACCTTTAATATTTAAAATAATTATTTACGATTAAACGACGGAGTAAACGAACACCGCACGGAGCGGGAACACGGGGCAAAAAAAATAAAAAATGGGAGGATAACCTCCCATTCCCACCTTCTTCTTTCATTTAATTCTTTCCTTTCTCTCTCTTACACTCTCTTTCCCTCTTTCTCTCTAATCACCACCACCACCCAAAACTCATCAAAAATCACCAAATAAACGTGCTAAACGACCTTGGATCTCATCATCACTTTGGAAGAAAACGTTCACCTTCTCGCGATCTATCATCCTATCTTTTCGGAATTTTGATCCGACAATTTGTAAGTTTCCGACAAAATCCCGACATCTCTCGTTTTTGATCATTTTTACTTGTTTATGGTTTATAATGTCTTGATATGTCCAAAAATGGGTTGGGTAAAAGATTTGGACCGAACGGAAACCGGAAAACTCGTTTTCGGCACATTTTCCGGCCAACAGACCGCGACGTCGCATTTGGACCCAGATCCATGCGACGTCAGCCTCAACGTCGCACAACCCCTCGTAACGTCGCATTGTGCGACGTCAGTCACAACGTCGCATTAAGTTGCGACGTCGCGTATAGCGACGCCATGCTCAACGTCGCAGTCAGGATCTGCGACGTCGCACCCGACGTCGCACCAGACGTCGCCCCCGACGTCGCACCCAACGTCGCACAAAACAGAACTTTGAAAACTCAGATTTTTACTAAGTGTCGGAATCAAGATTTTAACACCTGATTTTACCAAAATTCGGATCCAGATGCGTTTTTCGTCAAAGCAATATAGTAGAAATAAAAATTTTCCAAGCTGACCTGGCAGCTCGACCCCAGCCAGGGGCTCTGCCCCTTGGACCCCGCTACCAGGGGCGCTGCCCCCGGACCCCCGTCAGTAGATGTTGTAAATACTTTTCACACTAAGTGTCGAACACTTACAAACAACGAAATCTGATTCAACGATACATATAATGTTAACACTTTGAATCATTATTACAAACCGTCACCAACGGGCCATACTTGTTTTCAAACTACAAACGGATTACTAAACAAACATTTGGACATAACGAGTTGTGTAGACAACTAGCTTAGATGGTCTTGCGAGACATCTACTTACTTAACTTTATATGTTTAGGCATTTAAAGGCTACGGGTTCGGAGAACCAACTGTTGATATTACTTACTCGTTTATTGATATAAACGCACTTGCAAAGACTCAGGTGAGTCTTACGGCCCCACTTTTACTGTTTTATCTTATTGGGGGAGATACATGCTACTTATTTTTCCTGAACACAAGTACTAAACTGATTTCTATACCAAACGGAATTGCATGAGTTATTCACTACTTACTGAAGTCTCTCCATCATATATCGTTAGTTATGGACTTAAGCGCGAACAGTAGTTAATGGATCCATTAGGGAAATGACCCTCCCTGCCCGGGGTAGTAGCGCTACCACGTACTGAATTACACGTAGAAACGAGTGACTATTATTTCGTTACTTATGCTTGCTCAATTTCGAGCATGTCACGGGAGCAACTGATTATTTACGGGTTAAGCTTCGATTATGAGCCTCATGGCAACGGTATAACTTGATTACTTTACTTTTGCGAGATTTGCAAATACTTGATATACGCCTACGGGCACTACTGATGAAATCTTGTGTTCAAACTGATTATTTACTGACAAACCTGTGAGATTCACCAACCTTTTGGTTGACCCTTTTAGCATGTATTCTCAGGTACACTTACGGAGTAGGATCACTCCAGGATTACTAGCTAGAGTCGCATGATTTCCAAACTGCATTTAACGGAGATTCTTTGACATTATCTTTTGTAACTATGGTTATGTAATAGAATCTCCCGCCACATACGCGGACTCTAGGCTTACATATTTTTGTAAAGAAAACTATATGTTTTCAAACGATTTAATTATGAAATGCAATTATTTTACAAAACGTCTCATTTAGAGGTCGTTTGCTGTATATCTTGTGCTTTGTATATTGATTAGTAACACCCAAGTATGCTTCCGCAAATCACTAAATTTGGGGGTGTTACAAATAGGTTGAGAGTTCAAACCCCACTTTAGTTAGTGAGTTGTAAATATATTCACGGTGGTTATACATAATCGTGTGTTAGATAGTAGGTTTGCCAAATTTTAATTTCTAGGTATCGTTTTTTACATTAACGAATCAAATATTTAAATCAACTTTTTAAGTCTAAGAACTAAAACTTACGTATCATTTTTCATTGGTGATATAATGCAAATATAAATGAAATACGGAGTATACAAGTAGACATTGAATATATAAAACTTAATTTAAATTACATATTACATATGATGACGTAGAACTTAATCTCATCAAATATACAATCCCATTAATATCTTAAATATAATATATGATTAACCTTTATAATGTCATCAATTTAATTTTAAACTTTCAATTAAACAATTAGACCCCTCAATTTTATTAATCTTTCAATCAAACAATTAGACTCCTTTATTTCTTATATTTTAATATGATATTTTACTCAGTATATAATTATACATATAGGTATCAACTCGTAAAAGAGTCCAAGATAAGAAATAATTTGTAACCAATTATAATCATCAGACAAATATACATGAGGACCCTTTATAATATTAATATCAGATTCGGATATGTATCGACAACAAACTCTTTATACATCTTCTCACAATCAATTTCAAAACAAGTTTAAAGCTACAGTAAAATTTTCAATAAATCAAGTTTAGTGTGTTCCTCTAATATAAATCAAACTTTTAGCACAATTGTAAGTCTCTTAATCCGTTTATTCAACTTATGTGTTTATGTGAGCAACAAATAATTTACGGGCAATAACGTTAATATGACAATAACTACTCAACTAGATGTTGATTACACATACTACTACAACTAATTTAGCCTTAAAACTTCATTGCTTATTATTCAAATCATATAAAACGTTAGAATTTTATCGTATACATCATTGGTATACTTAAAAACAATCAAATACACATTCAACGGCCCTGTGTGTGTATACACGGGTTTGAAATCTAGTTTTACAATATACGTTGAACCCTCATTAATTTACTATTTTCCATTACTACTAGTATTAGTTAGAATTTAATACAATGTTAACATCTTATTTCATTATATTAAGCTCTCGTAGTTAGGCCTGTCAATGGGCCAGGTCGGGTCGGATCTTGACAAGATTCAATGGGTCACAAGATCCATTTACATGGGTCTGGATCTGGCCCATTAGTTATTGGATCATGATCCGATTCAAGATCCAACTAAATTAATGGATCTAGATCTGGGTCGACCCATTTAATGTAAAAAAAATTAAAAAATTTTATATTTTTTTTCCATTTAATAAGGAATGTTAATACAAAATAAACCAAGTATATCTTTAGAAAAATTTAATTTATTTACTAAAATGCAACAAATAGTATCAAAACATTAAAACATTAGTATATTCTAATAATTTATATCATTCGATTAGTTAGTTTTACGTGTATCATTTACAATCATATGCGGAACGGTTGATAAATTGTGATACATACCGTTTAATAATTGTACAACATTAAAAACAAATGCACAATTTTTGTTGACTATAACAAATTTGTTCATCTTTACAAATCACAGTTAACGAAGAGAAGAAAGTAGATGAAATTCTACGCAAACAAATTAGTCATCAATGTAAAACTTTTATCTAACAACAAACAACATCAAATTATTATTTTACCAAAACTTTATCCGAAACAATAACATTCCTCATAGTTGCATAGATCCACTATATATATATATATATATATATATATATATATATATATGGCATGAATCTCGAAATATACATCATTTTTAATTTTCATAAATAACAATTGTCACATAATGAAAAAAAATATACTATTTGTAAAATAGTTGTATATAATTTTATTTTAATTATTGTTTTTTTATAACTTAAATGGGTCGACCCGGACGGATCATGGGTCGATCCAAGTAGAGATCCATCTAAATGGGTCGACCCATTGGATCCCTTATTGGGTCTATGGATCCATTTTTCCGACCCATTGGGTCACATAAATGGGGCGGGACGGGTCGGATCTAGATCAAGATCTGCCCCATTGACACCCCTACTCGTAGTCATAGTGCATCACTTCAAAAAATTTGATTGACTAGGAGTACGAGGAATGGTGACGCTAAAATTATAGTACTCTAAATGATGACATTTTGAAGAGAGTAGTTCAATAATCTCGTTCAGTGTTCACATAGTTAAAATGAACCCACAAATATTTTGATCCAATCAAAAAAAAGAAAAGAAAAAAGAGTTAGAGCATATCGTCCCTCAACTTTATCACTGCTTGCTTTAGTCTTCAATAAGGCTTGTGCAGGGGTGCTCACCTTTGTCTTTTTTGACAAAATGTCGTCCAGAACATTAATGGGAGTGGCAGAACATTGAGGTATAGTGTTCCCGGCTTTGAACGCATTCAAAATGCCACCCACACCTAAAGCTTTAACACGTCAGCACTAAATTCTTAATCAATTATTATAGGTATATATACATAGAGTAAGGGTAGTGATATTTCCACCAAAGTTTTTGATAAATCCACCATAACTGTGCAGCTATTGTTTGTAAAGTACAAGTGTTTAATGCACAAGTATGGTGGATTTATCAAAAAGCTTGGTGAAAATATCACCACCCCTAAGTAATGATACATAGACCTAATTTGGTAGACCTAAAAGTAAGCCTAACCATTTGATTGGTTAAAACAGTTTCTCTCTCCTAATCTAATTGGTTGAACATAATGAAAGTATATTAATTTATAAATATTAAGATATTTCATATACCCTACATTTATATGAACTTAAAAATGATGAAAGCATTCTTGTAACACCCAGTATTTGGGTCTAGTAGTATTAAATATTTTCTGACTGTGAATTATTATTAAAATGTGTCAGAAAGTAATTTTGTTGTGCTAGTTGAAAATAAATGGGTAAGAGAGTCGAATAATTTATTGTGATTAATAAATTATTATTTGTTTTAAATTAATCTAGTTGACGGTAAAATAAAATAATATTTCCCCGTAAATGATTTTTAAGTTCCAGACAATGATAAGTACGGGGAAAGATATTAAGGTAATTATATACTAGACTTAAACTTTGAGTCGGTGTTTGTTTTAAACATATCTATATACACATACACATACGTACGCATATACATACATATATCCATAATTTTGAAACCCTAATTCATGAAGAAACACAAATTGAAGCCATGGAAACTCAAATTAAGCTTCAAGAACACGAAGTAATCATCCTTTAACCCGTCTAAGCCCTTGGTAAGTCTTAATTTCTTGAATTCTATAACCTAATATTTGGGGGTTTTGGAGTTTTTGATAATTAGTGAGTTTTAATCCGAAAATTTGGTTGAGTTTGTTAAATGAAGCTTATATAAACTCACTAATGATGATAAGTAATATGATTCATGTTAAAAGTTATAATTTTGATTAGGGTTCTTGAGGCTAAGGATGATTATGTTGATTTTGATGGGTTATATGATGAAATTAGCTTGATTAATCTTAAAGTGAGACTTGTAATACTTATATAGTTGTTAGTTAATGCTAATTTCATGATTATAATGGAAACCCTATGTTAGAAATTGTGTGATTGAGATATGTTCATGGATAAAGTTTTGAGTTTACTTGAGTGTTCATGAATTATGATTTTTTAAGCTTGAGTAATGATGTATAAATTGATAAGTGTTGTTAATGATCGTATTATGATTAATTAAAGATGATGATTTACATTAATTATTCTAAGGGTTGTGAAATTGTTTAGGTGTTCTTGAGAATTTGATTATTATTATAACCATGATGGATTATATGATGGGAATTGATATTAATTGTGATTAAGAACACTTAAATGATAATCAAACATGATTGCGTTAATTCACATGAAGTTGAATAATTCGGATTATTGTGTAATCTTGAGACAAGTGACTAACTTGTGTATTCTGTTGTAATCCCAGATGTGCAGAAGGCTCAGTGATATTAGACTACTGAGTGGATGTCTGAGGTGGTCGGTGAGTGGATCTCTAATCCTCAGCGTAACTTGGTTGTAACAAGTTTGGTTACAACAAGTAACGTGTTATTACTTTATTATTTGCATTGATGATTATGCGGATAGTAATAATACTGTTGATATGTTGACTAGTTGAATATGTGACTTGTTGATTACGTGATCACTTGAGTTAATTGGCCTTCGGGCATCAGTTGTTAATGAGGCAACGAGTTGTTGAACTGTTGGTTGGGCTAGTTGGTTATCCAAAGTTTAACACATCTCCTGTGTTAGTTGAAGATAATCACTAGCTATCGGTCTCGTCCGTATGGCCATACGGATAGGTTGGGTAAGTGTTCTTGGGGAGCCTCCCGGGTTAATGGTTATTCCCAGAGCCGCCGATCCTCATTATGGTGTTGTTGATTAGTTGAATTGTTGCATTGTTGAACTGATGCATTGTTGATATGTTGTATTGGGTACTTGCTTGTTTAGTGCTAATTGTTGTACACAAAGTTGTTGCGCTAAGTTAGGTTGTTGATTAGTTATCTGCTCACTTAGCGTTATGCTAATCCCCCACATTATCACTTCTTGCAGGTTTTGGTTATTGTATTGGGTGGGCAAGAAGTTGGACTAGAAGGAATGTTTGACCTTGAGGCGTTACTCTGATAGTGGAATTGTATAAAATAATGTTTTTATATAACACCTCTATCGAGAAGTTATGTTTTTAAAAGGTTGAATTTTATATGTTGATAAAATGTTGTAAACTATTACTAGTTATTTGGACTTACGCTTCCGATTTATTATATTTAAATGAGTGTAAATGAGGGGTGTTATAATTCTATATAAATAAAAAGCATTACTTAGCTAACATATAGCATCATCACACCAATCGGGAATTATACAAGTAGTACTGTCATCGCAAACGTCCAGACTTCATATATGTGACTTACAGGTCAGGGGTTTAAATCTGTGTGGGTGATTTGTGGAAATGTGATTTGCCCGAAGTTGATGCTCTTTATGAGTGAAGCGGACATATACTACTGAAATATGGTACGGGGTCAGGATACCTTTCAAATTACATTTTAAGTTTGAGAGAAAATCCTACTACCTTCTATTGTTCTTCTTCTTCTTTTTTCATTTTTATTATTTTATATTTTTTATATAAGTTATTAAATTTTGAATTATAATAAAATCTATTAATTATAATCCTCTGTTATAATACTAGAGATAGGATCAATGAAGTACACCAGTTTTGTAGAGTACGGAAGAACCACTAAAATCGTGTCATGTGTACAAAATCCATTTACCCCCTAACTTAAATATTTCACAAACGATAAATCGAAAAATTATGAAAATTGCACCATTAGATTCAACGTTTGATCCTCTTCAATTTGCCGTCCATCAAGGCATACTTTCGACGAATTTTTTTCCTTCATTTTTTGGTGGGTTTCACACTTTACTAACACATGTGTTAAAGTGTTGCGTTTAGGGTTTGGAGTTTGGGGTTTAGGGTTTGGTGTTTAGGGTTTTGGCAGGTTTAGGGTTTAGGGTTTGGGGTTTGGTGTTTAGGGTTTTTGCCGAAACCCTCAACACCAAACCCCAAACCCTAAACCCTAAACGCTTTACGAAACTCTAAACCCTAAATCTTACTAAACCTTAAACCTTAAACCATACTAAACCCTAAACCCTCCTAAACCTAAACCCTAAACCCTATACTTGTTTAACCAAATATTAACACACGTGTTAGCAATTTGTAAAACCCACCAAAAAACGTGGAAAAAAAAATTCGTTGAAAGTATGCCTTGATGGACAGCAAATCGAAGAGGATCAAATGCTGAATCTAATGGTGCAATTTTCATAATTTTTCGATTTGTCGTTTGTGAGATATTTAAGTTAGGGGGTAAATGAGTTTTTTACATGTGAGCAATCTCTTTGTACACATGGCACACTTCCATTGGTACTTCCATTCTTTTAAAAATCCTTTTACTCTAATGAACTTTTCTCTACACTACTAATTATTTCATAATGTTTCTTTATTCTTATCTTCAAATGTCTGTACTTTTAACTTTCTATAAAATCAAAGCAAACTTATTCTAACCACCAAAGAGCTTCACACACCATCAATATTAGCATTAGATTTTCTTTTAAACATTTCTATCTATAAGCTTTTACATATTTATAGCCAACTTATCCTCTATGTTCATCTAAAATTATATCAACAAATTAAATACTTTTAGCATATTTGTTCTTTTATACATTCTATTTATTTATAAAGTCTTAACAAATTACTAACCATGATGATCATAGTTCTATGTTTATTTAAACAAATTATACAAATTCAACATATTACTATTACCATATTAGCATTAAATTGTTCTTTTAAATATTCTATATCTAAAACTTCAACAAATGATCCTAACTCTATCTTGATTTTATTCTAATATTAAAGTGTATAGTCAAATATATAACAATACATATATTACGCTCTTAGATATATTCCGAGCAGTAGAATTGAGGACTACTAGCACATTCTCAATAAACTTATATGTTTGATGAATGTATATGATCTGAATTGGTTATGCAAAAACTTTCATGGCAAATTGAATATCTACTCATTTAGGCAAAATAATAAAAAATAAAAAAAGTTGTAGTTGTAGGCAACATGAAAGTTTCTATAATCAATATCGCATTGCAACACGCTGTCATGTAGTGTGTATATAAATCCATGAATCAAAAGCAAAAACAACGCGAGGGACATGTAACACTTGATCCATAAAAAAGTTTTTTATCTTCGCGCCCTATATGTCGTTTGTTTAGTGAAACTGGTAGTTGTACGAGAAGTGAACGAATTACTTAAAAATTGTCCACACATAAGTGAATGTGAATGTGAATGATTGGGAGTGAATCTCTTAGTATTCAATATTAGGTGGTGATCATTTGTACATTGGAGTTGATATATACAACAAATAAAATACTTCATACAACAAACTGTACAAGCATTAAAGCTCGCAGTACAAACACTGTAAAGCATAAAATTGGTGTTTGAATCAAAAACATTGTTGTATTTATCACCATGTTTTAAACTGTTATACTATACAACAGACTGATGCGCATTAGTTGTGTGTCTAAAAATTGATGATATACAAATTATCATTACTATACAACAGACTGATGCGCATTAGTTATGTTCTACTGTTATACTATACAACAGACTGATGCACATTAGTTGTGTGTCTAAAAATTGATGATATACAAATTACCACCCATTCAATATTGGCCTTTAACTATGTAGTTGTATTGAAGATGTTAGTTTCTTGAAGGTGAAATAGTGAAATGCATTGTAAATTAAAACTATACTAATGCAAAGATGTCCTACGATTACTCGACTATACATCTTAACAAGCGAGCTCATTTATACATTTTAATAGAGTAAATTCATTAGATGGTCCCTGTGGTTTACACCGATTTACGAAACTCGTCCCCATACTTATTTTTTCACCTTTTCAGTCCAATAACTTTGCCTTTTGCTTGAAAACGGTCCATCCGTCTAACTTCGTTTATTTTTGTCCGTTAAGTCCATTACATGACTTGCACTTGAGGGCAATTTCGTCATTTCCACTAAGCTTGCTATTTATTATTTTATACTTTTTTATGTTTATTCCTTTCTATTGTGTTTCTAATTTTCATTTGATATTATATATAAAAAAAAAAAACAATAACAACAGCAAATTCATGGCATCGTCATCCACCTTCCACCTTACAACAACAACAACAATTTAGTCTTCATTATTAACTTCAAACAATCACATCAAGATATAATCTCATGTTCAATAATCCAACCTTTCCCTAATAATTACCCCAATTTATATCAACACCACCCATCAAAAATCTGAACGTTATCTCCGACGCAGCAGTATCCGGTCGTCACTTGCACCATGTACGAAACCCACAAATTCCGATCACTTGCACGAGTAAAAGCCGGATATCTTCATCTAATTGCCGCCGCCGCAACCCTTTTGCTTATTTTCGTTTTGTAGATCTTGAGTTCTGTTTTCTTTTTCCATATTGCGGGTTTTGTTTTCGTATTGTATACGTTATATTTGTTAGTAACGACGGCAGTGGTTGTGTTTTCGACACACCTATAGCCACCACCACTACCGGTACCGATGCCGGAGAACATAGACATAAAAGGTGATGTCCGTTTTTGTTGAATCAGAAAGTTTGGTTTTCGTCATAGACCATCGACAAATCTTATCAATGGTATTCGATCTATTGTTTCCGATCTATGATTTTTTTAAGGGTGGGTGGGTACAATGTACTCAAGGAAATAGTCTTTTAACAATGGTGTGAGATGGTGATGACATTGAATGGTTTTTAGTACACTCTCACGGTGATGATAATGCATATGAGGATGGTGGTGGTGGGATGCTCGGATGAATCTGGATCTAGAAGAAGAAAGGAATTGAAATGATATACTGATTTAAATTCTAAAGGATTCAATTTCTTGATTGATCCCGGTGGTTTAGTTCAATTTACAAAATCACACCTATATTTTTAGTGGAAATGGTGAAATTGCCCTCACGTGCAAGTCATGTGATGGACTTAACGGACAAAAATAAACGAAGTTAGACGGAGGGACCGTTTTCAAGCAAAAGGCAAAGTTATTGGACTGAAAAAGTGAAAAAATAAGTATGGGGACGAGTTTCGTAAATCGGTGTAAACCACAGGGACCATCTATGGAATTTACTCCATTTTAATATCAACCAAATTAGTAACTTAATATATATATAAAAAAAACCATATATGGGTGGGCTGTGCATATACACACAACCGAAGCGTAACTAGTACACTAGTTAAAAGGTTTTAGTTAAGATGTCTTAATGGCATTAAATGATAATATGATATGTTAAATTAACTAATGTTGTGTATATTATGTCATTAAAATTTTATGGGTGTTGTAATGTAATTTATTTAGAATACACAATAAAAAATCTCTATATATATATATAAGAAAACTGTTAAAGAGATCTTCCCCCTTAATCCAGGAGAAGTCCTTCACGAGTTCACCATTGGATCAAAGGCTGATGTCATACTCCCTATTTTTTGCGTTACAATTTACGAAAATACCCATGGTAGAAAACCCCTCTATTCACTTGTAATTGACTTGTAAAGCTGCCCATTCTTTCTTCCCCCCCCCCCCCCCCCCCCCCTGCGCGAGCCTCCGACCATCTCAAAAAAAAAAAAAAAACGCCCTGATCAATAGCCGATCTCCAGGCTTCAGTACAAAATCACCTCCACCCTTACATGAACAATCGATCACCAAACTTTTGGGGAAACCAGATCGCAGAAACCCTACAGATCGCAGAAACCCTACAACATGAGGGAATTAGGGCGTAGATGATGAAGGGGGAGGTGGAGATTACGATGGGGGGATAATTAAACTGGAAACGAAGAGGACGAATAACAATCGGACTACTGCGAGTAGGGTTTCTGCGTCTGAGCATGGAGGACTCGTCGAGAAGTTGATGTTCTTACCATTATCAGAGTCTGATAAGGAAGCCAGAGGGTTGCGTAAATAGTAACAAAAGGTTTGCTCTTTATGCTTGTTTTTTGTGTTCTTGCTTTGATAAAACCTGATTAGATGGGATTTGTTAGGGTTGAGTCGTTTTCACATATGAATTGTTCTTGTATGTCATATATTGGTTGACCCAAAAACTAAATTTACCATGCTTGTATAAGGTTTATGACATAATCGTGTTGCGTTTAATTGAAGCTAACTTGATAATGATTGTTACCGATTTTTTCACATTATGATTGTCATTTGTTCATAACGCCATACTGGCCCGTATTTTATGTAGATTAAAACACCAAAAGTCGAATTTTTGGTGACATCTATTGTTTGATTGTTATAATTAGATGGTCAATATTTATGTCTATGCTTCCGTCTCATATCCTCACATCAGGGAATTTTTTGTTTTCATATATGTTCCTTTGCAGAGCTTACGTATTCTTTCATGTTTACTACCATATATGGCACCTTTCAAGTTTATTCAGATATGCTTTCTTATTCAGTGATTTATATGGTCTTTCATAGTTGAAGGGCTAATCAGAATGGTGGTCTTCGTATTGTTCTTCATATCTTGTGTTTCCTACATCTTGTATTATGCTAAACATTATTAAAGCCATATATTGCTACTTTATGTTAAATAAACCAGAAAGCTACCTGATGTGAGGATAATCCATGTGATTAGTCCTTCAATTATATTCTGATACAGAGACAATCTGTATTTGAATGTATGTATGTCATGTTTGCAGACCAAATCACTTATATATATATATATATATATATATATATATATATATATATATATATATATATATGTGAAATCAATAAGATGGTGGATGTTGTGAGTAGTCATGATCCCGCATTTAACAATCATATGTACCTTAACTTCATACTTCTTTTTTTCATAAACAGAAGCAGCTTGGAAGGAAGATATAGTCTGATGTACCTTTGATTTTTAAAGGCTTCATATATGCAGTTTTTATGTATTCTTGAGCCGTAAGATGCACATCCAACACTACTCAGGTCTTCTGACAATTACAAGGCAACCACAATCATGTGTAATCTTTCAGGTCAAATACTTTTATATTCTTTTTTCAACTGCTTAAACTATAGGATGCAATTTTTACCCATTTACTTACAAATGGGTCTAGAAGTAAGAAGTTTTTAAATCTTTTTACTCATTTTCTTTTTATTTACTTCAGAAGACCTTTGCGGTATGCTAACCACTTATATATATATGTGTGAAATCAATAAGATGGTGGATGTTGTGAGTAGTCATGATCCCGCATTTAATGAATCAGTAACCATGTACTTTCTGTGATTTTTAATATTGTCAGAGTTGCAAGACCTATGGACCCATGGGGTTATGACCAAACGGTTCAAGGATGTGTCATATGTACCTTAACTTCATGCTTCTATGTTTTCATAAACAGAAGCAGCTTGGAAGGAAAAGATAGTCTGCTGTACCTTTTATTTTTAAAGGCTTCATATATGCATTTTTATGTATTCTTGCGTTGTAAGATGCACATTCAACACTACTCAGGTCTTCTGACAATTACAAGGCAACCACAATCATGTGTAATCTTTCAGGTCAAATACTTTTATATACTTTTTTCAACTGCTTAAACTATAGGATGCATTTTTAACCCATTTACTTACAAATGGGTCTATAAGTAAGATGTTTTTAATTCTTTTTACTCATTTTCTGTTTATTTACTTCAGAATTTGTTCCGGTAGCTACCTCTCGGGAACTCGGCATGCTTATTGGTGCTGCCATCGGATCATTGTGGTTGACCGTATTCTTGGCATACAATCAGTAATTTAACTTCTTTATTTATTATTAACGTATTTTTTAAAAAACTGTTTAACTTCATAGTACTTATTTGTCTCCTACTGTTTTCAGAGTACCGCCAAATGGGAGAAGCGATGCTACGTAGGGCTGTACATTTTTCGGGAAGAACCGAAAATAACCGAGGACCAAACCGGACCGAACAGGAACCGGACCGAACCGAGCATATCCGGGACGGTACATGGTCCATACATTTCTTGATTTTCGGTCTTCGGGACGGTCCAGGACCGAACCGAAAAACCCAAGAACCGGACCAGAACCGAAAAAAATAGAAAACATTCCCTATATATCGTGGATCCTAACTTGTTTTCAACATGTTTTAGATCTCCTTATTCAATTTATTTGTAATCACAAGATTGTGTACATATATTTTATTGGACCATGCACTCTATTACTAATAGACGGCTCTCCATTGTTGGAATGAGTTGTAAAAAAGTCTAAATATCAGGTCAAGTTAGAGCACCGGCATACTCAATGAGATTATAAATTAGTACATGTCAACTTATTCATTGAAATATGCTCTTAAACACTGGCTACACGCAAGACACTAAAGCTTCAAACGGTCCGGGAATTTGGACCAAACCGAGCAGAACTGGACCGGACCGAACCGGACCAGACCCATGATTCATGGTACGGTCCTCGGTCCGACTTTCAGCTTCAATTCGGGATTCGGTTCGGTTCGGGAATCAGCCGGTTCGGTCCGGTTCTGGACCATGCACAGCCCTAATGCTACGTTTAAAAATCAACATTAGTACAAATGGGTCGTCTGTATGTTCTTACAATGGTAAGAATGAACTCCCGACAATACTTATTTTTTAATCTTTTGAACCATACATACCCGAATTACCAATTGCATGGGTTTGATTAACATTAAACAATATAGTTGGAACTATGAAAAAAATCAGCTGTAAAATGATTATTGCTTGGATACATCAACTTAGGAATCTGTTAAATGTTCATTAGGCCCTTAAAAAAGAAATTATCTTTTTGGTGGAAACAAAATATGTTTTCCCTCCACAATTCCCTTTTTTTGTGTGGCACTAAATCAGTTTAATAAATCAAATTGATTCTTTGATTCCAGTTAAATTAGGAATGTCTAATCTAGCATGGTACCCAAAAAAGGAAATGATTTTATTTTATTAACCACTCACGATTTTCCCTCCACTATTTCCTAATTCATGTATGCCTTTCAAATTTTCCCACTCAAAAAGTTCTGTATAAATACATAACCCTCCCCCGTTATAACCCACACCTACTTCTAAAACAGTGTCTAACATCAATATACATCTCATCATTTTCAGTATCATCCAGATTATTGAACCGATGGCAAATCAACAAGGTATTACCCCTTTAGACCAGTTGACAGTTGACAGGCAGGACTGGGTTGTTTGCGTCAAGGTTCACAACATCTGGACTCAATCATACAAAAATACCCCAAATGTTGTTGCAAGCAAAGAGATGGTCTTGGTAGACCAACATGTATGATATTCATATACTAAACTATATTTTGATCATCACCTATTTATTGTACGCCTGTTCAAATGTCAAGTTGCCATTGTTGCTTGATTATACTTTACGCATTAATATTGCTTGACAACAATGATGTAAACAACTACACATAAAGAAAATTTCCCTGATGTTTGTAAAAAAAGTTGAACTCGGGTCTAACCATGGTCTACACCATGTAGCCCCATTTACTTACAAATGGGTCTACACCTGGTAACAGTTTCATGGATGTTAGCTTATATTGTTGTGCAACATTTTGGGTACCATGCTTATACCTGTTTTCAGAGAAAGATCAAATATAGATCCTTGCACCCTAACAGAATATGACATGTCAGGCTTATATCTCTATATGATGTTACCATACATGGATATTAAGCAACGACTATTAAAGAACAACTATATTACATTAATCAACCAATTTCCAGCCTTCAGTTACCTGTACACTTTAATTGTCGACTAACTTAATACTACAACATGTGCAGGGAACCAAGATTCATGCCACTATAAAGAGGAATCTGCTTTATAACTTTGGTGACTCTTTGGAACAAGGGAATACAGTTGAGATCGCCACTTTTAATGTAGAATCATATTCTGAAAAGTGGCTCATGGCGGACAACGCACACAAGATCATCTTCTGTCGAGCCACACGCGTAAAAAGAGTGGCTGGGATAGAAGTAGTTGGGAATGGGTATTCCTTTATCCCATATGCGCATATACTGGCAGGCCAACATAACACAAACATTGCCTTCGGTACTATATTCAACCAATCTCATGTATCAGTCGATTATTAATTACGTCCGAAAGTTAAAATGTAACCACTTACTCAACGCTTTTATTACTCGTGCTTCACTTGCAGATGTCGTTGGTCAAGTTGTCAAGACGGGTAACATGCAGATTAGGGAGCAAGATGGTCGGCGGACTAAAAAGATTACCTTTGTGCTTCAGGATGTCGAGTAATAAACATAACGCCCTCTACCCCACAAGTTTTAACTTAAAACTTTCATAAAACAAATATGTACTGTTAATTTTTGTTTTTTACAGTGGCACCCAGCTTGATTGTGCGTTGTGGGGGGACTATGCAGTCCAACTGAACACCTACGTCGAAAAGAGTAAAAGTTCTGAAGATGTCGCGGTTATGTTCATTCATGTGGCGTTTGCAAAACCATGGGAACGTATGCATTAAACTCTTTCCATTAGACTTTAAATTTCTTTCGACGTTTGTATAGATATGCTTAGTCTATCTTATGTTCCCAACTGCAGATAAAGTTCAGGTCTCAAACTCTTTCTTTGGAACTAAGGTCTACATCAACAATGATATCCACCCGATTGTTCAGTTCAGGGAAGGAAGCATGAACAAACGTAAAAGTGAGTCTCTAGAAGATGACGTTGTCACTGAAAATACTTGCTTGAAGAAGCCACTCTCGGAAGCCGAGTGAGATCAGGCACATCTGTCTCAGTTTTAAATTAGTACCTCCTGCATTCGCACTTTTTAAAGGAATTTGTCAGCTTTTATCGTACCAAACTCATGGCTTCTAAATTATTTCCTTTGTCTTAAGTTGAACAAGCATCGTTTTTCTTTGCTTGGCATAAGCAGGTTTATGAATCACCGGTTAATGTTTACACACTCTTTGGCTTTCTGGTAACATTGCTATATTTCCTTTCTATATTGTTTTCACCACCGTATTTTTAAATTATCCCGTGAAACTCATGCATGGCCAAACCATCTGTTATTATCGAACAAATGTTAAGAGAGGTTGTATCCGACTCTGCTAGGACCATAATTCAACTATCTAAATATACAGGAACGCCACTCTTACATAAGTCTAGAGACTGGGTAGTCGAAGTTCTCTGTCCTTACATCCAACTTTTAACGAGACCACCTTGCCTCCTGTTGCTTTTGCACTTTTTTTTTTTTTTGGCAGTTGTACTGTTATATGAGCTTTAGTAGCATGCAGTTTTCTGCCTTGTGCTAGCCGGTTTTCTTTACCCTTATTCAAATGCGCCATTGATTAGTCATTTCACCCTCTACTACCATTTTCAAGTACGTTTACAAGTATACGGTTTCCCCTTTACATTGTCGCTATGCCGTTGTATTCATTTCCCTGGGATAATTATTATCGTATGTTGTGTTTGTGCCTTCCTTTAAAAGTATTTGGGGCATCGTTCTTTGGGCCAACGTGGGATTTCTTTTGTGCATACCATGATTTATCTGGTGGCGAGTTCGTGATCATGGAACATTACGCTCCTGGATACATTAATTTTGCAATCGTTGATCCGGAAGACGTGGTCATGTAGTTGTCAACAACTTATCGTCAAACCTTATTTCTATTTTACGTTTTAAAGTTTTGCTACTGTTGCATGGATGTTTGAAGTTCTGTTTTCTGCCTTTACCAAACATTGCCCTTTTTCAGTGCTATTTTGGGTGCCATGTTTATCATCTTCGCCTTATTATTTTATAGTAGCTACATGCTTATCGTCATATTATCTATTCATATACTGTTCTTCAAATACAACATAACCAAACTCAACATAAAAGAGTCCCGCAATTTTTTGCGGGTTTTCAGCTAGTTTGATAATAAAGCACGCCCTATTATTTTTCACATATGTACGTACGTGAAACAAACGGCATGTAAAAATGAAGAGAATATCACTTACCTGTTCGTATTATCAAATATGACTATGAATATATATGAATTTAAGAATAAAAGAAAAATAAACATGGCCCACGCACATTTGGTAAATGAGAGTTCTTTCAAGGGGTGTTAACGAGTTGAGTACTTGCTATTCGAGTTCAATCTTATTTAACTCAAATTTAAAGTTGGTAATTAATGCGTTTGAGTCACGTTCTAACGAAAGTCATTGTTTGATTACTTTCACGATTCGAGCCTAAAATTAATATTCAACTCGACTCGTTAGTATGCTCATACAGTTTGTAGTCAAACGAGTTTATTGGGCTTGACGAGTCCAAAGAAAATTGATATATATATAAAGGTTTTGCTTGAAAACTTTAAATAAATGTAAACAATATGATATTAACCCAAAATCTCAATTAAAAATGAGCTAATTGGACATCGATGTCGAGCTATCAAACTACTTTATCGATTTGGAATTCGTAGAATCGTAGACAGTCAACTTGAACTTCAAAATTAGTTTATTAAAAGAATATTCAGAGTTATTTAAATTAGCTCATATATTTAAATTATTCTCTCCCCCGAGAATAATAAGGCTTGAACTAGGGGATATGTTCACATTGAAAGGGATGCCCAATGCGGAATTTGAATTTGAGGGGAGGATTATTGGGTGCAAACCCAAGTCCTACATCGGAAACACAAGGAAACCAAAGCATATATGTTCATTGGCTACTCCCTCTATCATCAATTGGTTTTAGAATAGAACATTATCTAGACTTATATACTGGGCTTTAGACGAGTTGGACTGAAAAAATTCCTAACAAGTTTGATAACCAATAGTTTGGTAATTTTATTAATTGGAGTAAATTCTATAAATGGTCCCTGTGGTTTACACCGATTTACGAAAACGGTCCATATACTTCTTTTTTCACTTTTTTAGTCCAATAAGTTTACGTTTTGCTTGAAACTGATCACTCCTCCACCTAAAATGACTAAAGTACCCTTCCTTTTATCATTTTTGGATAATCACGATTTAAACGGTCAAAGGGTACTTTAGTCATTTTAAGTGGAGGAGAGACCATTTTTTAGCAAAACGTAAACTTATTGGACTGAAAAAGTGAAAAAAGAAGTATATGGACCATTTTCGTAAATCAAGGTAAACCACAGGGACCATTTATAGAATGTACTCTATTAATTCAATAGACACACAACAAATGAAGTAAATCCCTGTATCATTCACACGATAACCAACTAGCCCAACCAACTATTCAACAACTCGTTGACATCATTAACAACTGATGCCCGAAGGCCACACATTGCACATTGAGTAATAATCAACAAGGTATATTAAATAAGCAACAACAATATATCACGCTTATTCGTTGTAATCCAATGATCACAACTAAATTCAATGGTGAGTTCCAAATCCACTCACCGATACCTTCGTCTTTACCAACTCAGATTCCAGGTGCTACTTTGTCTTTTAAAGGATCTGAGGATCAACATCATAAACAAGTTAGTAATTAAAGTCATCAATATATAACTCATATCAACTAGTTACATTAGGGACGTAACACCACTAGTATCTAAGTTATAAGTCCCACTCGTGTGTTAACAATCATTATATAATACGTATCCACCAATTAACATTAAGTTATAGCAATTAAATACAAAAGTGGAACTGAACCATTTAGCCGCCGGTTAGATCACTTAGCCGCCGGCTAGGCGAAGAAGCCGCCGGCTTCCAAGGTAAGCCGCCGGTTCCCAACCATGGGACACCGGCTCTAACGTGTTTTGAGCAAGCAGAAATAAAATGCGTTTTAAAGCCATTTTTACCCGCCGGCTAGGGTCTCTGACCCGCCGGCCTTAGGCGTTTAGCCGCAGGCTAGAGCTCTAAGCCGCCGGCCTCCCATCCCAAACCCGGTTAGCCGCCGGCTAAGCTGCAAAGCCGCCGGCTAGTTCATCCAATCAGCAGCAGCAGCTGCTGCTCCAAAATACCACATGAACTTTTATCCTAAAATCTCAACTTTAAACTACAATTCATCTCATACTCGATTTCTAGCATTAAATGGATAAGTTACTACTTCTAGTTTCATCAATCAACAACAATAACATCAAATCATATCATTTTCATACCAATTCCATGAAACTCATTTAGGGTTTCAACTAACTTCAATCATAGCTCCAAAAGCTAAATTAAATCTATATAACTAGTCTAGAATCATCACATATCATTATATATCACAAGTATTTATCATATATAACTCAAGAATCAAATCTATTCATTCAATGTCATCATACCTAACACTTGAGTTTAGGAAATAGAAAACTTACTTACACTTAAGAGAAGATCAAGATGATAAAAGCTAGATGATGATGATGATGTTTGTTAAGACTCACAACTCCAATTTACACATTCAACTTTGATGATCAAGTTTTGATTTAGGTTAGGGTTTTAGATGTTTTTACTTGAAAGGAATGAGAATTGGGAATTGGTAAAGTGATCTCAAGGAAAAGGTCGGCCCCTTATTAATCGACCTAACATTTTGGGTATATTATACCCGCCCTAAATCTGTTGTCTGGAACCTAGAACCAGTTTGCGAGAAATTTATTTTATTGTATTGTTAACGTTAATAAATTAATCCAAGCAACATTTTATTAACCACAATAAGTCCTAAAACCTATTTCACCAAGTTTCACAAATACGCAATTTATAACAATTAAATTCCTAAAATAATTACTTACTCAAATAAAATAGAGAAATACCAGGCCACTGGAGAGGATGTTACAAGGGAGCTCTGGTCAATGATCCCGGTGATCTCCTCGTCTCGTCCTCTCCCCCGAGAATAATAAGGCTTGATCTAAGGGGATATGTTCACATTGAAAGGGAGGCCCAATGCGGAATTTGGGTTTGATGGGAAGATTGTTGGGTGCAAACCTAAGTCCCACATCGGAAACACAAGGAAACCAAAGCATGTATATATGTTCATGGGCTACTCCCTCTATCACCAATTGGTTTTAGAGTGGAACCTTATATAGACTTATATACTGGACTTTGGACGAGTTGGACTGAAAAAATTCCTAACAAGTTTGATAACCCATAGTTTGGTAATTTTATCCATTGAAATAATAATTTTATCTTTTATTTTTTATTTTAATTTTTTTTTTTTTTTTTTTATGGTTTGATATGTCAATAGTAATATAATCAAACCAAAAACACATACTCCCTCCGTCCCATTTCTATTGTCCATTATTTTCATTTTGGGGTGTACCAAATTAATTGTCCACTTCCATAAATAGAAAGTTTAAGGAAATAAAGTTCTTTTTTACCCATAGTGTATATATATAAGACAAAAAAATAGGTAAAAAGTAGAGGGTAAAACTGTCATTTTATCAAAAAGTAAGAGAGAGATAATTATATTTTCTTAAACTGCGTGTCTTTTTGTCTGGTGACAATAAAATTGGGACGGAGGGAGTATAAGTTATCTAAATTAGTGTATAGTACATATTTAATCATATTTGGGACATTGAACAGCATTTCAATTATTGGATATACGATAAATAACAAGTTTAATGTGGAAAAAAGGTACTCGTAAAAAGATAAGAAATACTTTCAATTATTATCATACAAATAGGCAACTTGACCTAATCGTTTAGTAGATAGTTAACAATATATTGATCCTCAGGGAACAATGTTTTTCTAAGACGTTAAGTAATGATAATTAATCTAGAGAAGGCTTTTAAATGATTTTTGTTATGCAACATATGTTGCAGATAAATTGCAAACTATACAAATAAAATAGCAATTAACTAGTGCGAATTAGCAAACTATACATATAAATTAAAATAGCAATTAACTAGTGCAAATAACTGATGGATTAAAAGACCATTCACTTAAATTTACCACACAACTATTGAGTTTTATTTACCATTCATAAACCAATCAATATATCTATTAATTGCCTATGATCATTCAATTTCTCAAACAATCAAGAATAAGCTATCGATATTAATTAACCGTGTTAACATCTCAATAACTCACGAATAGAAATTGAATAAATAAACTCAATCGATCATTCAACCTCAATTGAACACAATTCAAGTATTAAACAGTGGATAAAAAGCAATTAACAATCAAAGATACTCGCACTATTTATGCCTTTGCAGATGTCCTTCTTGTACTTTGTTGCAACTAGAGCTGTAACCGAGTTGAGCCGAGCTCGAGCTCGACACGGTTCGAGCTCGGCTCGATTAATTTTGGGTAAGCTCGAGCTCAGCTCGATAGCTTGACGAGCTTTTACGATGCAGGCTCGAGCTCGACTCGAAAATGTTTTGGAATGGCTCGAGCTCGGCTCGAAAAACTCGAATTTGTATATAAAAATAATTTTTAATATTCAAATTTTTTTTATATATATTTAAAAATAAAGATCAATAATAAAAACCATTTCAAATATATATATATATATATATATATGTATATATATATATATATATGTATATATATATATATATATGTATATATATATATATGTATATATAGTTAAAATACATCGTGAGAACAAGTAAAAAACTATGTAAAATACTATAACAATTTCAAAAAATTATAATAATATCATTTACATATCAAAAATTACATATATATGTACATACAAATATAAATATTAATTAAGGCTCGAAAAGCTCGATAACAGCTCGAGTCGAGCTCTTAAAGGCTCGAGCTCGGCTAGATATATATTTCGAGCTTGATTTTTAAGCTCGAGCTCGGGCTCGAACTCGATAAAAGCTTGACTCGATCAAGCTCAAGCTCTAGCTCGAGCCGAGCTCGAGTTGCTCGATAAAAGCTCGACTCGTTTGCAGGCTAGTTGCAACCCGTTAGACGCATTACTTTTAACAAAGTCTCGCATAAATTCAACATAGATACTTGCATAAATAGTGAACTAATGTTGACTAGGAGAGAGAATCCTTGGTCAGTGACACATTTTTTATATATTTTTTTTTGGCGAAAAACGAATATATTATAAAAAAAATTTCTCCAACAATGTTGAAGAAATTGAAGAACAATGAACACTCAAAAATGCTAACCTACCAACTTTTGAAAATGAACACTAAACAATAAAGGACATCTAAACAAAACTACTAAACTAAAATGAAACTGATATAGACTAGAATTGTTGTAAAATGAAGGGACTGATTGACACATTTTTTATATGTCGCCGATCCTTGTGCTGTTATCAATATGAGTTTTGAGAAAATTACATAAATCGTCCTTATGATTTGCCCTAATTTTACTCGCAGTCCTTTAATTAATTTAATTACATAGATCATCCTTTCTTTTAAAACTTGTAACGTCAATAGTCCTTTACACTAACGATCATTAACTCTCCGTTAAAAGGGACCATGTGTGTAAATTTCTTTATTCTTATAATTTTTTTTGAGTAAAATATAAATTATATAATCTAACATGTACATTATTAGGTGCACATAACAATAGTTTTATTTCTCTCATTTTATTTATCATCAAATTTGGTCGTATTCTCCTCTAAAATATCACATTTTATATTCCACCATCATATTTCTTCATCTAAATATACATTTATGGCTTAATTATTTTTCACTTTTCAACGTCATTTTACTTTAAAGCTAGGGTTATCGGAATGGACGCAAAAGAGAAGAGCTGGTGGCGGCCACCAAAGTCATGGCGAGATAAGATAAATGAGTGACGGAGGATCCTTGAGTGGTGAAAGACGTTTGTGGAGTATAAAATTTAATGTTTCAATTCATAAGAGGAATAATTTGATGATGAATTTTCTAAGTGAAATGTTAAAGACGAAAATGATGTTTGTGTACATAATAATGTATTTATATATATTATAGATTTTATAATTTATATTTACTCAAAAAATTTATAAGAATACAAAAAAATTACAAACATGGTCCTTTTTAACGGATAGTTAATGATCGTTAGTGTAAAGGACTATTGATGTTACAAGTTTCAAAAGAAATGATGATCTGTGTAATTAAATTAATTAAAGGACTGCGAGTGAAATTTGGGACAAACCATAAGAACGATTTATGTAATTTTCTCATGAGTTTTTATACATTTGCTTATTACTTGAGTTGGTCCCTAAAAAGATCCCTAATCCTATTGTCTCTCGAGAGTGTGTAACACCCCAAAATTTAAAAGTATTGTTTTGGTAAAGGTAAAAGTAATTGTTTTAAGTTATTATTATTGTAAGAGATATAAAATAATAATAACTGTAGTCGGTTTTTAAGTTCCAGACAATAGTAATTACGGGGAGTAATATAAAACACATACATATCCAGTTACATACATAAGTATGTATCATATTTTCATTCTCAAAAGTTCCAGAAAACAAAAGAAAGAAAGAACGATCGCAGGAGCAAGAATTGATTTCCAAAATCAGTTTTTAACTCAAATTGAAACCCTAGAACTTCAATTCATCATTCAATTATCATTCCTAACATGAGGTAATTCTTGTTCTTCAAAGTTTCTAACCTAGAAATGGGTTTTTGAAAAGTTAGAGTGATTATGATTTCTAAGATGAATTTGATGGTAGATTTTGCTTAGTTGTTGTTAATTGAGCTTAAATGAAGGTATGTTAACTTAAATCAAGCTAAAGGCTATGAATTGTATATGTGTTCTTGATGATCATGGTGATCATGGTGAGTTGTAAGATGTAATAGATGTTGATTATGACAGATAACACTTAATTACTAATCAAAAGTAGAATTAAGACATATTTTGATTAAGTGTTCATTAAACCTAATGTTGGGGTTTTAGTGAACTCTTAGTAATTGATGTTAAGTAACCTTGTTAATGGTCTAAACATGTTGGTTAGTAATGGTTCGTGTTGATTAAAGTGTTGTTGTGATCATGTTAATCATAACTTAAAAGATGAAATTGGTGAGAATTGGATCAGTTAACTTCAAAAGCCTAACTAGTTCAATTAATTGTTAAATGATTCGAAAGTGAGTTATATGTTGATAATAATTTACATTGTTATGAGTTTGTATGAATTAAAGATGATCATGTAGAGTAAAATAAAGTTATGTTTAGTTGATTAAAGATCAACTTATGAGGGTAAAGGGATGGTAATGATGATTAGTGATTTTGATCATCGCTTAATGCTAAATGTGTTGTTACTTGGATATGTGATATGATAGGTGATCAAAAGATGTGACGTTCCTAAGCAAGTGTTAGATCGCATAATCGCCTAAAAAGCAAATGTGAGTGATATTGGGGTTAAAAGAGTAATGATTGTATGTTCCGGATTACTTCTGAGCAAGAGGTTCATATAACCGGGTGAAGTATTTCTTATATTTTATATTGTGGTTTATGGTTGAATTCCATATCTGTCGCACCCCCAAATTCGGGTTGCGGAAGTGAATCGGGTCGGGGCGCGACTAATCAAATATCAAAGCACACAAGATATAGCAAACGACCCTATATGCGTCGTTTTAACAAAATATATTAATATAAGAAATATTTACAACATTTAAAGCTGTACATAGCCCGTGTTCGTTTAAAAAAGAGATTTCAGTACATAAGTACTTATACAAAATATACTAATGCAAGAAAATCTCTAATGTCTGCATGCTGACTCGAGCTATAGAAATCCTGAGGCAGTCTAATCTACTGCTGGGTACCTGTGATACATGCTAAAATGGGTCAGCTAAAAGCTGGTGAGCTCACAGGTTTGAAATCAGATAATATCGTATGAACCGCAAGATTTAAGTAATGATTTGCATCGAGCAAATAAATAGTAATGTATACAGCCATGAGCACATAGTCTGAGCTTAACTCGAAGGTCGGGTCCCATATAGAGAATTCCGAGCGAGGTGCCTCCACGAGTGCCTAATCTACACTCGTCTGAACAATTATTAGTACGTCCGTTTACCCAGTTAGTGCATGCTAACCCGGACGAGGAGGGTCAATCCTATATGGTACCATATACTAATAATCACGCTACAACGTATTACCAAACTATGCTGACGGAGGGCTTAGAAATGATTAGTGGAAAACAACTCTTGTAGTATATTGTAAAGTTTGTACTTGCGTTCACATGTTAAAAATGAGAAATGGATCACACCCCTTAGAAAACGATAAACGAGCGGCCATGAGACTCACCTGAGTCTTGAAGCGCTTATTCAATAACGTACGATGCTTAATCAAGCAGTGAGATGTCCGCAGACAGATAACATGAGGGTGTCCACGACACGTGATGGTTATTAATGTGAGTAGGTAGTTACAAAGACTACCTTTGTAGTTGTTCGTTCAACTATAATGTCCAAATTACTACGATTTGGTCAGTGTGTTTAAGTGTTTGAAAATGTGTACGACCCGTTGGTGATTTGCTTGTAATAATAATCTCACATTATTATTTTAATTTTCGAAATGTTATACTTTAAGAGTACGTTTCAATGTGTTTTAGGAGTCGTATTGTGTTCGTGTTTGATGTTATGTAAGTTTGACACTTGACGTGAAATGTATTTACAACTCAAGGTGACGGGGGTCCGGGGGCAGCGCCCTTGGTAAGCGGGGTTCCAGGGGTGGCAACCCCTGGCGGGGTCCAAGGGGCTGGCCCCTGGTTGGGGTCGAGATGCCAAGTCAGCTCGAAAAATTTTTATTTCTACTAAATTGCTTTGGTGAAAAACGCATCCGAAACTTGAATTTGGGTGAAATCAAGTGATAAAATTTTGGTCTCGACACTTAGTAAAATCTGTGTTTTCTTGGTTCTGTTTCATGCGACACTTATAGCGTCACTTAGGGTTTAGGCGACACTTAGGAAGTGTTGCATAAAGTGACGGATTCTGATCTAATGGTGTCACTTGTGTAAGTGACGCATATAGGGCGACACTTAAGGAAGGGTCGGTTGTAAGTGTCGGCATAAGGGTCATGAGTCACTAAGGTTAGTGACGGATGAAATCAGTTCTCTTTTATAGGTGTCACTTAGACAAGTGACGCTAGAAGTGTCGGTTTGGAGTCTCTGATATTGAATTTGCGACACTTAGGCAAGTGTCGGGGAAAAAGGGGTTTTTAGTGGCACTTAGGCAAGTGACGCAAAATTAGGGTTTTATGCGACACTCAATGCATCACTTAAGTGACGCACGAAGTGACGCTATACTGCAGTCGTCTATGCGACACTTAGTTCTATGCGACACTTAGTTCTATGCGACACTTGGTCCGATTCTTTACCCAACCCTTACTTGGACATTATAAGCTTAAACAAACAAATTTCAAGTAAAATAAATGAAATCTAAGAGTTTGTGGGATTTTCGGGAATCTTACAAGTTAATGCCGAGAGAAACCGAAAAGGTAGAAATGTAGATCCTTGCGAGGTGAACGTTTTTCTCTAAACGAGTCTTGAAATCCGAGGTCGTTTGAGGGTGTTATTTTGCGGATTAAGGTGTTGGTGGTTTTGGGGTTTGTTTGAGAGAAAAAGGAGAAGGAGAAGGAGAAAGAGAAGAGAGATGGAGAATAAGGGTGAGGGGATGGGATCCCTCCCCTTTTGGGCTGATTTCGGTGGGGGCCCCCACCGAGGTGTGGGTCTCCATTTTTAACTCCGTGTATTCGCGCTCCGTGCGGTGTTCGTTTTCCCGTTCGTTTAAACGTTTAATAATTATTTAATACGTTTAATTATAAGTTTTAAAATACGAATATTTATTCTATATTTTTGTTGAAGCACTTTACCAAATACTTGTTGTTGAGTTGGAAAATATATCTTAAATTGTTTTGTTCGTTTGCACGTTTAATATTTTAATCGAGTAATCTTTTTTTGTACGATATGAATTGTGTACGAAATATTATAAAATTAATATTTTGGATATAATATCGTTATTATATAATATTATATTATTTAATAAAATTGTTCACCAACGTCCGTACTAACTGAACTGAATTACATTCGATTGAATTTCGTACGATTTAATCAAATCGCATAATTGTATATATTCAACAATATATATTAATTGATACATCAATTAGCCTAACACGGAACTAATTACATGTATTATAATTGATTAGGCACTAATCACTAGTCCTAATTTGACGGGTGTCACAATATCATTGGTTAATTATGTTGTATTTATGGCATGTGATATGAATAAGTGTTAAGTGAAAAAAGTGTTGATAGAAATTGTGATATGTGGTTGTATATGTGTGACACCCGCCCAATTAGGACTAGTAATTAGTGCCTAACCAACTGTTAATACATGTAATTAGTTCTGTGTTAGGCTAATTAATGTATCGAAATATATATTGTTGAATATATACAATTATGCGATTTGATTAAATAGTACGAAATTGAAAATCGAATGTAATTCGATTCAATTAATACGGACATTGGTGAACAATTTTTAAATAATATATTGTTATTTAATAACGCAATTATATCCAAAATATTATTATTGATAATATTTCAATTCTATTTCGTATCATACAAATAGCAACTACGCAATTAAAATATTAAAACGCGCAAACTAATCGAAACAAAGCTAAGTTATAAATTTTATAACTTAAGTGTAAAGTATTTGGTAGAATACTCCAACAAAATATTGAATAATTATTCGTATTTTAAAACGTATATTTAAACGTATAAAATAATTATTTAACGTTTAAACAATCGGGAAAACGAACACCGCACGGAACGTAATCGCAGGGAACAAAAATGGAGACCCACTCCTAGGTGGGCCCCCACCGATTCAGCCAAAAGGGAGGGCAAAACCCCACCCCTTTCCTCATTTCATCATCATCCTCATTCTCTTTTCTCTCTCTCTCTCCCTTTTTCTTTCAAACACTACACCACCACCACCATAAATAATCACAAAATAACACCACTAAACAACCTTAAATCTCGAGGCTTATTTGGAAGAAAAGAACCACCGCGTCACGATCTACGTTTCTAACTTCTCGGATTTCTCCGGCGATAACTCGTAAGTTTCTGACAAAACTCGAAAACACTCCGATTTCGTTTATTTTACATAAATGTTGTTTCTATAAGCTTAAAATGTCTAAATATGGGTTGGGTAAAAGATTTGGACCAAACGGTAACCGGAAAACTCGTTTCCGACTCAAAATCCGGCGAACAGACGTAAGTGTCGCTAGTGTGCCAAAAACAGTGCTAGCGACACTAGCAAAGTGTCGCTGAGCCAAGTGTCGCCTATATAGCGACACTACTTCAGTGTCGCTGAAATACTTAAATCAGATTTATACTAGCGACACTACCTTAGTGACGCCAAAATTGAGAAGTGTCTCCTATAGCGACTCTAATCAAGTGTCGCTAATCAATTGAAAATCAGGAATCCAGCGACACTCACCTAGTGTCGCCTAACTAGTGCCGCCTATAGCGACACTCACCTAGTGATGCCTAACTAGTGTCGCCTATAGCGACACTAGCCCAGAGTCGCCAAAAACAGAAAATTGACAAACTATTTTTATACTAAGTGTCGAACTTGTACAACCTCGAACACTTATACGATACGACTTCTAAAACACTTTGAGATACACTTTTAAGTATAACACTTCAAAAACATAATGATAATGTTGAGATTATTATTACGGACAATCACCAACGGGCCGTACACATTTTCAAACACTCAATCAATCCAACCAAATCGTAGTAATTTGGACATTCTAGTTGGACGAACAACTACAAAGGTAGTCTTTATAGATACCTACTCACGTTTATAACCATCGCGTGTCGTGGACACCCTCAGGTTACAGTCTTCGGACGTCTCTGTTTGGTTAAGCAAACTCACATTTATAGAGATAAACGCACTCAGACTCAGGTGAGTCTCATAGCCCCTCTTTTACTATTTTCTCAGGGGTGTGATATACTGCTCGTCATTTTTACAATATGAACGCAAGTACAAACTTTTCATATACTACATGAGTTATTTTCACTAATCATTTTAAAGCCCTCCATCAGCATAGTTTGGTAGTACGTTGTAGCGTGAATATTAGTATATGGTACCATATAGGATTGACCCTCCTCGTCCGGGTTAGTATGCACTAACTGGTTAAACGGATGTACTAATATTTGTTCAGACGAGTGTAGATTAGGCACTCGTGGGAGGCACCTCGATCAGGTCCTTGAATGTGGATCCTGACCCCTCGAGTTAAGCTCACACTATGTGCTCATGGTTGTGTACATCATTATTTGCTTGGTTGCAAATCAGTTTTTAAATCTTACGGTTCATACGATACTATTTGATATACAAACCTGTGAGCTCACCCGCGTTTCGCTGACCCATTTTAGTATGTATCACAGGTACTCAGCAATAGGACTGTACTGCCCTCAGGATCACTATAGCTCGAGTCAGCATGCAGGCATTAGAGATTTCCTTGCATTAATAATATTTTGTAAATGTATTTATGTATTGGAATCTCTCATTTTTAGAACACGAGCTATGCATAGCTTCAAACGTTGTAAACATTTCTTATATTAATATATTTTGTTAACACGACGCATATAGAGTCATTTGCTATATCTTGTGTGTTTTGATATTTGATTAGTCGCGCCCCGACCCGAATCGCTTCCGCATCTTAAATTTGGGGGTGCGACAGATTGGTATCAGAGCCTAAGGTTATAGTGAACTAGGTTGTATTTAGTGGGCCTAGACTATGACCGTTAGGCAGTATTTTTCTTATTAGGCATGACTAGTTCAGGAATTACAGCATACGACTTTAATTTAACATAGCCTGATCAACTATGTACAATTAAGGAAAGATGATGTAAGGTCTGAAATGGTTATGTCGAACGAGAATACACTAGTTGACTCTGACCATGAGAGAAACCGGGACTTATACTTGTTTGCGCTAGACACACTAGGCTATTATATGCTATATGTATATATGTTATATGATAGGCTTCGCTCATTCGAAACGTTCTTACCACAGAAATGGCAGACTCACCATCTAGGCAAACTACTCGTACTCCATCATCTCTCTCTCGCTCACGTCGCAGCCACTCGGAACCCCTAGTGGCTAGACGCACTGGTAGCTCGCGCCGAGCTAGCCCCTATGCCAATCCTGCCACCACTGGTAACGCACCTACCTTAGCTCGCCCCCGAGCAGTTGCTCATCAATGGAGCTGGTTACCTGCGGCTATGGCCACCTGGAGGATTGAGGAACACATTGAAATCCCTGACGATGTCGGAGGATGTTCACCCATGGATATCTACCCGTACACTCAAGAACTGACACACCACACTGTACCAGTGTTAGATGCTCGCGTGCACCGTCATGAACGTAGGTTGTACAACATCGAAATTGAACTTCAAGAAACCCGAGAAAACTGGATGATAACGGCCCAGGGCCGCATTGCACAAATCTACCTGGATCAGGAAGATCTATCTGAAACCATTAACCGTACCCACGATCAAGTAGAAGATACCACTTAAACCATGGAGATCGTTCACAATCAACTTATCGGTAACCGAAACGAGATCTCCGTACTACAATCAAGGCTACAAGAGTGTGAGACACGTCTAAGGGAAACCGAGGACGCCCTCCGAGGGGTTAACAGACTTGCTGAATCTGTGAACCATCTCACCGCACTACTGCCACAACTTAACCTACGTCAGAATTAGCTTAGGCTGAATCTGTACTTTATTATGCTTTCGTAGGACCTGTGTAGTTCGACCGGATGTAGAATTCCCGGTACCTTTTGTAAATGCAGTAATCCTGTAATCTTTTGAAAACTCTTACTTGTAACTCGGCTTATTATCTAATGGAATGTGATTATCACCTCGTACCAATGTGTATATTACTCCTTTATGTATATACATGTGTGAAATATCATGACTTGCGCAATATCTTACACATTTCATTCCTTTATTATCCAGCATCATGCCTCCAAGACGACACACGTATAGTGAACTTGAAATCGCTCAGCTCATCGCCCAAAGCGTGGCTCAGGCCTTAGCTACTCGGTCGAGCCAGGGCAGTGAAGACACATCTGTTAACGCCCCTACAGCAAAACCCTGTTCTTATAAGGACTTCTTGAATTGCAAACCCCTAAATTTCAAGGGCACGGAAGGTGCCATCGGATTGATCAGGTGGGTGAAGAAAATGGAATCTGTTTTCCGCATCAGCAAGTGTGCGGAGGAAGACAAGGTCAAATACTCTACTTGCACTTTCTCTGAAGGTGCCCTCACTTGGTGGAATTCTTATGCCCAGTCTGTGGGTATTGATATCGCCTATCTACTTCCATGGGATGACTTGAAGAAAATGCTCACAGATGAGTATTGCCCAAGCGAACAACTCCGGAAACTGGATGAAGAGTTCTGGCACTTAAAAGTGCAGGGAACCGATATTGTTGGATTCACCACCAGGTTCAAACAACTTGCTACCCTTCGTCCAGCCATGGTAAGTACCGAACCCGAGAAAATCAAAAAGTACATCCGCGGCCTTCCAGAACCTGTCCGGGGAAATGTCGCCTCTTCAAACCAAACCACTCTTCATGGCGCCATCCGGTTGGCCCATGAGCTTATGGCTATGAACGACAACCAAGAATCCCCTGCTCCATTGATGGCACCCGAAAGCGTCGGTGTAGTTGATGGTAAGTAATCGGGCGCCAACAGGGGTTTTAAAATTTATATATTGCTGGGCTTAAATTATACGTACTACCTACTCTGGTTAGCAAGTGGTAAGTATGACCTAAGATCGTTCTATGAATTCAAACTTGTGAGTGATTAAAGCTGGTGCTTTCGGTAGGGAAGTATTTAGGATGGAACAAAGAAGGTAGGTTTGGGGGTTTTTAAACTAAAGACAAGTAATTAAAATGCAGAAAAGTAAATTGCAGGAAATTAAAGTGCAGGAAAACAGATAAAGATAAATATGTGATTGCTGAGACTTTGATAATTAATGTTTCAGGATGACAGATTAAACATGGACAATACTTAATGTTATGAATAAACTATTAGGTGTAAACTCTAGAACCCTACCAATTAAGTTTCCCATTGGCATGTCACTAGGAACTAGGTTATCGTGATTCTCATCGGAGCAATACGCAAACTTCCAATACTCATCTAGTTGAAAGATGAGCAACCTATCTTGGCTTGTTACCGAGGTGCATGAATCAGTAGCGTATCGTCTCATAGGTCCGACCGTTCTTAACCCCTAAAATAGTGTATTATTCCATTAGCATGCAGATTAATGACTTCGTATGTTTAGACCGTTGATTGTGTAAGACTTAGTGTTTTAAGGATTCTAGGTCGCTAGGACTTTACTCTTATTCCTAAGTCTTGTTTCATGCATTAAGGTTTGGTTACTTCAACTTATGACTTGAGTTCTCCTTTTCAAACAGTTATACATCCCTGGATTATTCGCAGTTTATAAAAACGTGTTTCATATGCAGACCATGCCTTTCAGTAATCGGACAGTGTACCTTACATGATAGTTCCACTGCTTCTTACATCAAACATGCCGTCAAGAGTAATTGACGGTGAAAGTGGCACTCTAAACTAACTAAATGTAAAGCAATGCATAAATGTAAACCTAATATGTACAACTAGTGGGTTCACTGTGTCTTACTTGTTGCATGTCATGGGCACAGATAACTACTTACCATAATTAAGGTTGATCAGATCCTAATTACTAGGTTGCAGTCACGTGGATAACCAGAAAGGGTACTCCATAAATTAAACTCAAGTTCATAAAGTCTCAACGATACGAGGGTCATTAATTCCAATTTTATCTGAACGTGTTTTACGAACATCATTTTATTGTGCATTAACTTTCGTAGGATATACCAGTTAGTTATGAAGTTGTATTATCCTTTCGGAATTCCAACTGTAAACCAGAGCTGATTCCAGTGATGTAACTACCTTCGGTCGTTTATTGACTTCCATACATTTGTACTCCGCTTGAGGCGTTTCCAGTACTATATGAAACACCCCGAAAACGTACCATTTTTTTTTCTTTTTACATATTGTTTATTTCTTTTCGTGTTATCACTTATAGGCTTTTGTTACACATTCATTCTATCCCTTGTTGCATTTAACTTACAAGCTAAACTTATCATTTTTCTGAATTTCGATGAATCCGCCGTATTCCCTTGAATACGACCGGATTCACTTGAATACGATCGTATTCTAACGAATACGCCGTATTCCACAGCATTTTAGGCTCAACTAGGTGTCAGAACTGAAATTAAGGAATACGTTATTGAATACGATTGGGAATACGCCGTATTCCCATGAATACGACCGTATTCCGATGAATACGACCGGATTGCCCAGTTCCAGCAGCCTGCACATTTTATGACCGAAACTCGACTTTCAAACGGGCATAACTTTTTAACGACAACACCTGGTAACTTGAAATTTTGCAGGCAACTGTACTTTGACCATAAGAACATTTCTACTTTCACCCTTTTTCAAATTTTGCGATAAATCTCGTTTTGACCCTTTAACTCAATTTCGGCTATTTTTAACCAAAATTTTGACACATCAAGTTCTAATTTACTTAACATCTGACTTTGGTCTTTTTACCAAACTTTCAATACCACATTTAGGGCTTAGAGGCATAATTATATTTAACTTTTACCAAGTATAACTCATTTTGACTTGCTATACTATTGGTCGCCCATTTGGGCACCAAAACGACCCGATTGTTTCTTTAACCATTTCAACCCATTTCCTTGGTAAATTCTTACCCAATGGACTTACTTGAATCAAACTAACTCACTTACATCAACATTTAACCATTATACTCAAAAAGGCGCATTTCACTTTTATATCAAACTTTTATACATTCATTACTAATTCAAACTTTAAACATATAAGTCTCACTACCTTGACCTCAACTCTGACTTTGACTTTAACTTTGACCACAGAGTTGACTTTTCTCAAAACATCACATATACTACAAGTGAGACTACATATTGTTTTCAAAACATCAAACTACAAGTCTTAAACTTTACAACGGGGGTGTACATATCAAGAGCATGATTAAGAGGGATAAGACTTGTTACCGAACTAAGTAACAAGCTCCACCAAAAGCTTCACACGTGCCCTTTACCCAAGTCCCCTCTATTGACACTTGGCTCACCTGAAACATTTAAACATAACACGTAAGCTAATGCTTAGTAAGTAATGGAAGCTTTAACATAAACATAAACATCATCACATTAAGGATCCCTAAACATCATCATGTTAACTAATACTAGTTAACATTTATACCAAGCTAATGGTCATGATCCATCACTTGGAAAACCGTCAAGCTAATGGCTCACCCATTACTTGACTCCACACTCATATCCATCTACTTACCTTTATCTTGAAACTTTAAACTTGAATTAACTTCTTTTTTTTGCTTGATCACCTATACAAATACACATAGCATGATCAATTCACATAACCTTTCACTTCCTTAACTTTAATCTCATAACTAGGTGTTACTCACTAACACCTATCATTCATCACTAGTGTTCCATAATTAGGCTTTGCAATCATATGTAATTGGGTATTCATCACTTATCTAAGCATAATCACTATCACTTCTTCTTAATTCATCAATTCTCATATATTCATAATCTATGAAAGACCTAATTACATATAAACATGAGTTCTTTAATCAAACTAACATAAACTAAACATAGCATACAACTCATAAACACCCATGGAACACTAATTAATCAAATTAACTACCATACATGATCTTTCTATCATCTAGGGTTTATGAAACTAAAACCCTAACTTAAATTAAACAACTAGGAAGACTATACATACCTTGGAGATGTTTAATTCGAATTTACAAGCTCTAATTGGTTAATTTCCGATTTCTCTTGTTTCTTGGTTTCCCTCTCAAACACACGCACATACGTACATATGATTTTATCTGGAACATTTATGAAGTTTGTAGGAGATAAGCTTTTAACATTTTTTTCACATTAACCTCCTGAACTTTCATTCTTTACACATTTAACCCTTCTAACAGATTTTCTCTAATTTGGTTAGTCCTTCTAACCAAATTCTAACCATTCAGTTACTTTAAACATTTAACATATTAAATACATATAAAAACTGAAACGTAAACGTATATTAAACTATAAAAGCTTACGTATTTTAGGGGTGTTACAACTCTCCCCTACTTATTTAGGATTGTGTCCTCACAATCCATTCTTGATACAAAGCCGGATAATAAACAATGATTTCTTCCTCCGGCTCCCACGTGAACTCTGAACCTTTTCTATGCCTCCATTGAATTCTAAACAACCGAATTTCTTTATTTCTTAACTTCTTGACTTTCTCATCGAGGATAGCTATTGGTTGTTCAACATAATTTAATTGATCATTGATTTCTATCTCTTCTAATGGCACATAAGAGGCCTCATCTACTAAGCACTTCCTTAAATACGAAACATGGAAAGTGCTATGAATACTTGCCAATTCATTTGGTAGCTCAAGACGATAAGCTACTTTACCCACTCTTTCAAGAATCTTAAAAGGACCAATGAACCGAGGACTTAGCTTGCCTCGTTTCCTGAATCTGATAATACCTTTCCATGGAGATACCTTTAACATAACCATATCTCCAACCTTAAACTCTAATGGGCGTCTTCTTTTGTCGGCATATGACTTCTGTCTATCTTGAGCAATCTTTAATCTTTCTCTGATTTGATCAATCTTTTCTGTCATTTGTTGCACTATATCTGTACTGCCCATTTCTCTTTGCCCGACCTCACCCCAACATATTGGAGTTCTACACTTTCTCCCATATAACATCTCGTAAGGTGGCATACCTATACTTGCATGATAACTGTTATTGTAGGAGAATTCTGCTAACGGTAAATGCACATCCCAATTACCTCCAAAATCTATAACACATGCCCGTAACATGTCTTCTAAAGTCTGTATCGTTCTTTCACTTTGGCCATCTGTCTGCGGGTGGTAAGCTGTGCTAAGATTAATACGTGTACCAATGTCATCTTGAAACTTGGCCCAAAACCTTGAAGTAAATCTACTATCTCTATCAGAGACAATAGAAACTGGCATACCATGACGTGCAACTACTTCCTTAACATATAAATCTGCCAAAGCTTCAATAGACATCGTTTCTTTAATAGGCAAAAATAATTCACTTTTCGTCAATCTATCCACTATCACCCAAATTGCATCATGCTGAAGCTGAGTCTTTGGCAATTTGGTGATAAGATCCATCGTTATGTGTTCCCACTTCCAAACAGGTATATCTAAAGGCTGCATCTTTCCATATGGCTTCTGATGCTCAGCCTTCACCTGTAAGCAAGTTAAACACTGTTCAACATATTTAACAATATCTCTTTTCATACCTGGCCACCAGTATTCTGATCTTAAATCGTGGTACATCTTTGTTGCGCCAGGATGAATGGAATACTTTGATTTATGGGCCTCATCTAACAATAATGTCTTCAAATCCCAAGAATTTGGAATCCAAATTCTACCATAGCGTGTCTTTAACCCACGTGAGTCTTCTACAATACTATCAACTTGACCTTTGATCCGCTCTGATCGAATATCTTTTTCTCTCCAAGCTTTTTGTTGTGCTTCTTTAATTTGATCAAACAAACTAGGAGTAACAGTAATTCTAAGAGATTTAACTGTTAATGCAAGATGAGCTGCCTTTCTACTTAAAGCATCAGCTACAACGTTAGCTTTCCCCGGGTGGTACAATATTTCACAATCATAGTCTTTAACAAGATCTAGCCATCTTCTTTGTCTCATATTCAAATGTCTCTGATCGAAGAAGTACTTTAAACTTTTGTGATCTGTATAAATAGTACTCTTCACACCATAGAGATAATGCCTCCATATCTTTAAAGCAAAAACCACCGCTGCAAGTTCTAAATCATGTGTTGGATAATTCTTCTCATTTTCTTTTAATTGTCTAGAAGCATATGCTATCACTTTGCCACGTTGCATAAGAACACAACCCAAACCATTATACGATGCATCACAATATATCACCAAGTCTTCAGTACCTTCTGGAAGTACTAAGACTGGTGCTTGACTGAGTTTCTGCTTTAAAATCTGAAAGGCTTGTTCTGCTTGATCATTCCATTCAAACTTAATATTCTTTCTTGTAAGCTTTGTAAGTGGCATTGTGATCTTTGAGAAGTCTTGAATAAACCGTCTGTAATAACCAGCTAACCCAAGAAAACTTCTAACTTCCGTTGGAGTTGTTGGAGCACTCCATTTCATAACTGCTTCAACTTTCACTGGATCAACCATAATACCCTCATTATTAACAACATGCCCAAGAAACTGTACTTCCCGAAGCCAAAACTCACACTTTGAGAACTTAGCATAAAGCTTCTCTCTTCTTAACATTTGTAGCACTTGCCTCAAATGATAATCATGATCATTAGCGGATTTAGAATAGATTAAAATATCGTCAATAAACACGATTACAAACTTATCAAGCATTGGGTGACAAACTCTATTAATCAAATCCATAAAAGCTACAGGTGCATTCGTTAAACCAAACGGCATTACCACAAATTCATAGTGCCCATACCTCGTTCTAAAAGCAGTTTTACAAACATCTTCTTCTCTAACCTTTAATTGATGATAACCTGAACGTAAATCAATCTTTGAAAAATAACTAGCACCCTGCAACTGGTCAAACAAGTCATCAATCCTAGGTAATGGGTACCTATTCTTGATAGTTACCTTGTTTAACTCTCTATAATCTATGCACATTCTCATTGAACCATCTTTCTTCTTCACAAATAAAATAGGAGCTCCCCACGGAGAACTACTTGGGCATATAAAACCTTTATCTAACAGTTCTTGCAACTGTTTCATCAATTCCTGCATTTCGGTTGGAGCAAGCCTATATGGTGTCTTAGCAATAGGTGTAGCTCCAGGCATCAATTCAATCTTAAATTCAACTTGCCTATCGGGCGGAATGCCCGGTAACTTATCGGGAAATACATCAATAAACTCTCTTACTACCGGAATTTCCTCAATCTTTGGAATTTGAATCTGAGCATCTATCACATGTGCCAAAAAGGCTTGACAACCATGTGACAAATGTCGCTTAGCTTTAGCAAAAGTACAAATCGGAATAGGCATTTCTTTCCTTTCTCCGTAAATATCTAACAATTCACCCCGAGGTAACTTAACTCTTACAATCTTTTGCTCACATTGAATCATTGCATCATGAGCCGCTAACCAATCCATACCAATTACAACATCAAATTCCCCCATTTGCATAGGGATTAGATTTATAGAAAAAGGCTCATTACTTATTTCTAACCGACACCCTCTATAAACTTTCGTGACATATACTGTTCTATCATCAGCTATTTCAACATCTAAGGGAGTGTCTAAGTCAGAAAGTGGAATCATGAAACTTTTACTAAACTTTTCTGAAACAAAAGATCTAGAGGCACCCGAATCAAAAAGAACATATGCAGGTATTAGGTTTACTAAAAAGGTACCTGACACTACATCTGGGGTCCCCTTAGCTTCCTCTGCTGTGATTTGGAATGAACGAGGCCTGGCTTTTGGAACTTCAGTAGACTTCTTATCGGATGGCTTACGATATGCTGAAGAAGCTGACTGAGACTTTAACTTTGGACATTCTGACTTCACATGACCAGGCTCGTAGCATCCATAACATACCTTCAATGGATGAGGACAGTCCTTGCTGAAATGACCTTCCTCACCACATTGATAGCAAACATTTAACCCGAATCTGCATACTCCAAAATGCTTCTTGTGACATTTCTTACATTCTGGAGGTACAGACTTTTCTGTCTTCTTCTCTTCTCGACGAGAACTATCACTAGCTTTGAACTTCTTTGAAGGAATGGGACTTGATTCAGCTTTTCTTTTTGCCACAGCTTTCTCACCTTTCTTTAACTCTAACTCTTGAAAACGAGCTTCATTCACAATTTCTTCAAAAGACTTACAACGGCTAGGTTGAATAAACTGACTAATTTCTTTCTTCAACACCTCATGAAAATGATCTATAAGTCGCTTTGGATTCTCCATGTAATCTGGACAGAATTGAGCTCTATCCAGAAATACACCAACTAACTCATTAATCGATTCAGTCGTTTGTTCCATAGCAAGAAACTCACGACGAATTCTCTTTAAATCTGCTTCTTGAGAATAGGTATTCTCAAACATTTTCTTAAAATCATCCAAACTCATCTTATTTATAGCTTCATCCCCTAAGGTACGGCGTTGAACTTCCCACCAATTTTTAGCACGTGCCTTTAAGAGATTAGCAGCAAAGATTACTTTCAAATCTGCGGGGCAACGTGAAGTAGTAAAAGCCCCTTCAACCTCCATAACCCACCTATAACATTTAATCGGATCTAAATCCCCTTCAAACTCAGGTGGATTACAAGTTGAAAAATCTTTGTAACTGAACTTTCTACTTTCTTCCGAAATTGGAGCTTGAGGAGGTACTTCTTAACTAACTCCAACTGTTTTATCTTTCTGTTTCTGAAATTCTTCACTAACTACCTCTCTAACAGTCTCTATAATCGTTGACTTTAGAAGAGGAATAGATGCTTTCTGAGCAATACCAATCTCTTGTGAGATAAAAGATTTCATCTTCTCAATTATCGGGTCTATATCTTGAACAGGAGAATGAGGCTTATCTTGACTGCCTCCTGTATCAGTAGTCTCTACTTCTTTACTCATCTTATCTGAAACGTTCACATAACACATTAACATAATAACTTAAACATTTAATGTCTACCTTAACACAAACTTTGCTACTAACAGTTAATAACTTGTTAACATTCAATCCTCTAATGTCTCGTGATTTCCATGGATATATATAAGGTAATATGGTAATCATTGCGTTGGCCAGACGCTCAAATTATCGTATTAATTTAAACACATTCATAGTCTGCACGCTACACTTTGAGTAAAGAATCATTAACAATTCATTAACCCATAACATATCTTACTAAATCATGCTCAACATCATAATAGAATTGGTCTAAGTCCAAGTACCCACTAATGGTGGATACCTGAATCCCTTAAACCGTGCTCTGATACCAACTTGAAACACCCCGAAAACGTACCATTTTTTTTTTCTTTTTACATATTGTTTATTTATTTTCATGTTATCACTTATAGGCTTTTGTTACACATTCATTCTATCCCTTGTTGCATTTAACTTACAAGCTAAACTTATCATTTTTCTGAATTTCGATGAATCCGCCATATTCCCTTGAATACGACTGGATTCACTTGAATACGATCGTATTCTAACGAATACGCCGTATTCCACAGCATTTTAGGCTCAACTCGGTGTCAGAACTGAAATTAAGGAATACGTTATTGAATACGATTGGGAATACGCCGTATTCCGACGAATACGACCGGATTCCCCAATTCCAGCAGCTTGCACATTTTATGACCAAAACTCGACTTTCAAACGGGCATAACTTTTTAACGACAACACCTGGTAACTTGAAATTTTGCAGGCAACTGTACTTTGACCATAAGAACATTTCTACTTTCACCCTTTTTCAAATTTTGCGATAAATCTCGTTTTGACCCTTTAACTCAATTTCGGCTATTTTTAACCAAAATTTTGACACATCAAGTTCTAATTTACTTAACATCTAACTTTGATCTTTTTACCAAACTTTCAATACCACATTTAGGGCTTAGAGGCATAATTATATTTAACTTTTACCAAGTATAACTCATTTTGACTTGCTATACTATTGGTCGCCCATTTGGGCACCAAAACGACCCGATTGGGTCTTTAACCATTTCAACCCATTTCCTTGGTAAATTCTTACCCAATGGACTTACTTGAATCAAACTAACTCACTAACATCAACATTTAACCATTATACTCAAAAAGGCGCATTTCACTTTTATATCAAACTTTTATACATTCATTACTAATTCAAACTTTAAACATATAAGTCTCACTACCTTGACCTCAACTCTGACTTTGACTTTAACTTTGACCACATAGTTGACTTTTCTCAAAACATCACATATACTACAAGTGAGACTATATATTGTTTTCAAAACATCAAACTACAAGTCTTAAACTTTACAACGGGGGTGTACATATCAAGAGCATGATTAAGAGGGATAAGACTTGTTACCGAACTAAGTAACAAGCTCCACCAAAAGCTTCACACGTGCCCTTTACCCAAGTCCCCTCTATTGACACTTGGCTCACCTGAAACATTTAAACATAACACGTAAGCTAATGCTTAGTAAGTAATGAAAGCTTTAACATAAACATAAACATCATCACATTAAGGATCCCTAAACATCATCATGTTAACTAATACTAGTTAACATTTATACCAAGCTAATGGTCATGATCCATTACTTGGAAAACCGTCAAGCTAATGGCTCACCCATTACTTGACTCCACACTCATATCCATCTACTTACGTTTATTTTGAAACTTTAAACTTGAATTAACTTCTTTTTTTTGCTTGATCACCTATACAAATACACATAGCATGATCAATTCACATAACCTTTTACTTCCTTAACTTTAATCTCATAACTAGGTGTTACTCACTAACACCTATCATTCATTACTAGTGTTCCATAATTAGGCTTTGCAATCATATGTAATTGGGTATTCATCACTTATCTAAGCATAATCACTATCACTTCTTCTTAATTCATCAATTCTCATATATTCATAATCTATGAAAGACCCAATTACATATAAACATGAGTTCTTTAATCAAACTAACATAAACTAAACATAGCATACAACTCATAAACACCCATGGAACACTAATTAATCAAATTAACTACCATACATGATCTTTCTATCATCTAGGGTTTATGAAACTAAAACCCTAACTTAAATTAAACAACTAGGAAGACTATACATACCTTGGAGATGTTTAATTCGAATTTACAAGCTCTAATTCACTCAATTTCTTGGTTAATTTCCGATTTCTCTTGTTTCTTGGTTTCCCTCTCAAACACACGCACATACGTACATATGATTTTATCTGGAACATTTATGAAGTTTGTAGGAGATAAGCTTTTAACATTTTTTTCACATTAACCTCCTGAACTTTCATTCTTTACACATTTAACCCTTCTAACAGATTTTCTCTAATTTGGTTAGTCCTTCTAACCAAATTCTAACCATTCAGTTACTTTAAACATTTAACATATTAAATACATATAAAAACTGAAATGTAAACGTATATTAAACTATAAAAGCTTACGTATTTTAGGGGTGTTACACTATATCAAATAAACAGTCGAATAGGGGCCGTCACATCACATTACGATTGTCGTACACTAATCATATAATGTCATCCTTACTTTTAATTATCTACATCTTCAACAATCACAATAATAGACTACTCGCAATTCATGGCAATAGACAAATCACATACAAGGCAATAATACATAATTATAATAAAGCAAGTATGATAAAGGTTGAGATATCACCCGGAAATAAATGCGTAGCAGCGTATTATTATAATTGACAACTCGTTCACACGTACAAAGATGAATCTCCAAACTCCTAACGTTCGCTCTATCCTCTACGTTAATCCGAAGATTAATTACAATAATCCTAGACTAAAATATGAGAGAATTTTTAAAGTGAGAAAGTGAAAATGGATGAGTGAGAGTAAGTGTATGAGTGTGAATTTGAGAATGTGAGTGTGTCTTGAAAATGAGCCTCATGCCTCCTATTTATAGGAGAGTTTTGGTGCATGTTAGCAAGTAGAAGCTCACGATAGCAAAAGGTGGAAAAGGTAGTGGCACCGGGTATGCGCATATGGTGGCACGAGGTACGTAAAGTTGCGTAAAGGTCTAGCACGAGGTACGTAAAGTTGCGTAAAGGTCTAGCACAGGGTACACACAAGGACCAAAAAGCGGGAACTGGACGGTGGGATGGCAGCAGCCGGCGGCCTGTTGGTTGGCCGGCGGCGGCTGGCTGCCACCTGTCCCGGTTCGTCGCCCGTTGCCTCGTTGCTCGTTTCGCGCGTATCTTCTTCCTTATGTGTCCGTTTGCGTCAATTCTTTTTTTGTTGGATTTTTAATTCAAAAACGAAGAACTTGATGTAAAGATATCCCAAAAATATGTCTCTGAACTTTAGATGTGTCGTACGAATAGTTTGGATCTTCCGGCGTACGTAGAATCTTCATTCTTCGTCCGTTTTTGTTGATTCTTCTTCTGTTGGATTCGTAATTTGAAAACGAACATCTTGGTTAAGATGGATGTTGGTGATGGGTACTGTTGTCTTGAAATCTCATTTTGATGCCTTGAATCTTCAAACGTATGTGGAATCTTCATTTTCTACCTGTTTTGCTTGATTTTCATCGTACAACCTTGTTTTGACCATCTTGGCATAATACTATTGATTTGTAATGTTTTTGAGTTAATATGCCAAGAATTGTTCCAGAATGAGAAAGATATCGGTAGTAAAAACGTGACTTTTTACGCGATATCATCCATCCTCCCACAACCACAAAAGAAAGTGCTCCGACAACCACGACCACCACCAGAACAAGAAACCCGACACCATCAAAGCCTACAACTCAACACCGAAACCAAACGGGGTTTCACCGGGAACAAACCTTACTATTCCAAGTGCAACCGCCACTACGAAGGTCCTTGCAGTACCTACTGCAACAACTGCAAGAGGTACGGACACCTCACCAAAGATTGTAGATCCCCCACCACCACCAACAACAATACCTCCAGCAACAACAATGCCAGGCCGTCCAGGGCCTGCTTTGAATCTGGAAACACCGGGCACTTCAGGAACGGGTGCCCAAAGCTGAAGAACAAGGGCAGCAACAATAATAACAACACAAGAGGTAGAGCTTTTGTACTCAACTCTGGGGACGCCCGTCAAGACCCGAATGTGGTCTCGGGTATGTTCCTCCTCAACAACTTATCTGCTTCTGTTCTACTTGATACTGGTGCCGATAGAAGCTTTATTTCGGATGAATTTTATCCACTGCTTGACATCACTCCTGTTGCTCTAGATGTTAAGTACACTGTAGAACTAGCGAACTGTAAACTTATAGAAACCAATAGTGTGATACCTAATTGCACTCTAAACTTAGCCGACGAATCCTTCTCAATTGATCTTATGCCTGTTGAAATTGGAAGTTTCGACGTCATCATTGGTATGGACTGGTTGTCCAAACATTGCGCTGAAATCATTTGTTATGACAAGGTCGTTCGCATCCCCCTTGCCGCCGGTAGAACCTTGATCATAAAGGGGGAGACCGGTGGGACGAGACTAAACATCATCTCTTGTTTGAAAACCCGAAAATTTCTGAGAAAAGGTTATTCGGCAATCCTCGCGCATATCATGGAGAACAAGTCGGAGGAGAAGCGACTTGAGGATGTGCCTATCGTTCGAGACTTTCCAGAAGTCTTTCCCGAGGAACTACCTGGTCTACCACTGCCAAGACAGGTTGAGTTCTCAATCGATCTAGTGCCAGGTGCTGCACCTGTGGCCCGGGCACCATACCGTTTAGCTCTATCCGAACTTCAGGAGTTGTCCACCCAATTACATGAACTCCTGGAAAGAGGATTCATCAGACCGAGTTCTTCACCTTGGGGAGCTCCGGTCCTGTTTGTTAAAAAGAAGGTGTAACACCCCAAAAAAATCTAAAAGTATTATTGTGACAATTAAATATATAATTGTTTTAAGTTAATAAGGTTGTAAGAAAAATAAAATATTGAAATCGCAATTGGTTTTTAAGTTCCAGACAATGAATATTAAAGGGGACCAAATTAATAACAATATATATATATATATATATATATATATATATATATATATATATATATATATATATATATATATATAACCGTCCTTTTATTCCTTCCCTTTTCTAATCTATTCCAGAAAAACAGAGATAAAATATGAATCGTCCCCGTGCTTCCTGCGACTCGATCAAGAAACAAGAAAAGAAACCAAATCCAATTCCACCATAGTCTTGAACTCAAGAAGTAAACTGAAATTATCATCATCATTATCCCTATCCTCTTCTTCTTCAATTGTAAGTTCTTATTTGTTTGTTTAATTTGGATTGGGTCTGATTTAATAGGAAGTTGGATTAGGTTAGTGAAAATTATGAATATATATATATATATAGTGAACATTTGGTTGTTGTTGTATTACTAGATTGTTGAATTAGAATCTGGGTTATAGTTTGCTGTGATTGAAATTCGAGTAGTAATAGAAAAACAAAGGAGTAAGAATCTGAACAACGTAAAGGTCGCGACGCGACGGATCATATATGGCGATGCGATTTAGTCAAGTTCGCGACGCGAACTGTGTATACACACGACCCGATCCTTGGTCCTTTGCGACGCGATCCTAATTGATTTGAGGTCCATTTTTGTTTATGTTTAACTTGATTTTTATTAATCTACAAAAGTAAGCAGAAGCAGTAGCATGTTATATCTAAAGGTGTAAAATAGGAAGTTAGTATGGACTTGAATAGTATTTTACTAAAGTGTTTATAGTCATTGCAAATATGACTTAATCGAATTATTGAAGATTTAACTAAAATGAAGAAATGCTAGAGAAGGCAAGCAAGTTGTACTCGAATTATTAGAATTATCATTGAAATGTCTAGGACTGGTTAGTTGATCGACCACGTTAAAGTGTATTAGTAAATTGTGAATATGCTACAGAATAATGAACTAAGATGGAGTCTAAAAGTAATTGACTACTTGAATCATTATAACTATTAGAGACATGTTTTAATCGGATAATTGACGAATGGACTTGCTTGATGATATGTTAAGTTAAAGATTTTTAGAATCGAATAGTTGATAAAATGCTTACCATGAAAATATATTAGAAAAAGGGGGCTAATTGTCATCGACCTATTAATGTTATATTTGAAATAAGTATAATGAATTAGAATCATTATTCAAATAAGGTTATGCGCAATGTGACTGAAAGTTAGATTTAGTTGCTCAACGGGTTATGAATTTATAATTATTTTTAATTGAATATAATGTATATTAGAAGCTAAATGTATCGTTATGGCTATGTGTTTATCTAATAGGTAATCCGAGACGTGGCTACAACTGCCATTGTGATTAATTGCTTATTCGTCTAAAAAGCCAAGGTGAGTATTATGGGGGTCAAATGGGTAATGGTTATGTAATCCATATTGCTTACGAGCAAGAGGCTTACATAATCTGATGAATGATTAATTGTGTATAATTGGGTTACAGAAGGGAGTATGATTATATATAAATACATTGTTTAATATGATGTGGCATACAGATAATCGGTAAGTGTGGATATGAATGATTTCCATTATTTATATGTTATAAATAGATGGAAACGATATATTATATGCTATGATAATAGCATGTGGATAAATTGTTGATATATGGTTGGTAATAGACTGTGTTGATTGCTAATTGTATATAATTAGCGTGGTTTAATACTAAGGATCCGTAAAGATAAAATGACTTGTTATGTGAATATTGATTGTGGAAATTCTAATGGACTTGTGTCGGGGTTACTCCATCACTTCCGCGCGGTGTATGGAAAGTCTCAATTAATGATATTCAATAAGCGGGCATTAATTGGGAAACAAACTGTAAGACTAATTGGTAGTAATTAGCATGAAATAAATACTTAGTATGCTATCACCCGAGAGGTGGGATACTAAGGGGCAAAGATCATGTAGAGTTTCCACAATTACTAAATAAATAGTTATGTGTATATTGATATGGAATTAGGTGGAAATATTTGAATACTTGATATTGGTGTCCAGGAATGGCTGCGGTCATTAGCTGGATGATTATAGTTGGTGTAAGTAATGGTTAGGGCCATTGGCTTGTGATAATTGCTGGTAGCATACTATCAGTATAATAATTGAGGATCCTTAGTAAATAATAATGTGATGTGAATAGTATATATGTAGATATGTACATTAATATTTGTTATAAAATGATGTGTGATAAATTATTCATTTAACTGCTCATATGCTCACTAAGCATTGACTTATTCTTTTCAGTTGTTTATATTTGTAGGTGTGGTTCGGTTGAACCAATGTGATTCAAGATACAATTGTGGTTGTTTGAAGTTAACGTGGACTGGAGCTTGTTGTATGGTTAGACAAGCTTCTCTTTCTTTTAAACTGTTGTAATGGTGACATTTGTTTAAGTCGCCCAATTTTATATTATTAATGTCAGGTGTTTAAATAAAGTAGAGTTTGTAACTGCTCATATGCTCACTAAGCATTGGCTTATTCTTTTCAGTTGTTTATATTTGTAGGTGTGGTTCGGTTGAACCAATGTGATTCAAGATACAATTGTGGTTATTTGAAGTTAACGTGGACTGGAGCTTGTTGTATGGTTAGACAAGCTTCTCTTTCTTTTAAACTGTTGTAATGGTGACACTTGTTTAAGTCGCCCAATTTTATATTATTAATGTCAGGTGTTTAAATAAAGTAGAGTTTGTAATTTATAAAGATTTGTAATTGTTTGACTTATAAAGTCATTAAGAGAAGAGAAATGGTATGATATTACAATTGGAATGGGACGAGATATATATAAAATATTTTTTATAAAAAGAAATATATTGGGGCGTTTCAGAAGGACGGTTTATTCTGAATGTGTATCGACTATCGAGAGTTGAACAAATTAACCGTCAAGAACCGATATCCACTTCCGCACATCGATGACCTGTTTGACCAACTTCAGGGGTCGAGTTTTTATTCAAAGATCGATCTTCGGTTAGGTTATCACCAACTACGTGTTCGCGACACCGATATCCTGAAAACTGCCTTCAGAACCCGTTATGGACATTATGAATTCCAAGTGATGCCATTCGGTCTAACCAACGCACCGGCTGTATTCATGGATCTCATGAATCGAGTGTGCAAACCTTATCTCGACAAGTTTGTCATTGTCTTCATCGACGACATACTCATCTACTCGCGCAATGAACAGGAACACGCGCAACATCTCAGAACCATCCTAGAACTACTTAGACACGAGGAGCTTTACGCTAAATTTTTTAAGTGTGAGTTCTGGATGCAAACCGTTCAATTCATTGGTCATGTTATCGATAATCAGGGAATTCATGTTGATCCGTCAAAAATCGAGGCTATCAAGTGCTGGCAAGCACCAACAACTCCAACTGAAGTACGGAAATTCCTAGGACTTGCCTGGTACTATCGGCAATTCATTGAGAATTTCTCGAAAATAGCTCAGCCACTCAAGACCCTGACTCAGAAAGACAAAAAGTTCGATTGAACTTATAAACAAGAGTCAGCATTCCAACTCCTGAAACAAAAACTCTGCAATGCTCCTATTTTATCATTACCCGAAGGCACCGATGACTTCGTGGTATACTGCGATGCTTCTCATCAAGGTCTCGGTTGAGTGCTGATGCAATGAGACAAAGTCATTGCTTACGCCTCACGACAACTCAAAATCCACGAAAAGAACTACACTACTCATGACCTCGAGCTTGGAGCTGTCGTGTTCGCTCTTAAAATCTGGAGACATTATCTTTATGGCACTAGATGCACAATCTTTACCGACCACAAAAGTCTCCAACACATATTCGATCAGAAGGATCTCAACATGAGGCAACGTCGATGGGTCGAGTTGCTTACCGATTACGACTGCGAAATCAAATACCATCCAGGGAAGGCAAATGTTGTTGCCAATGCCCTCAGTCGAAAAGAACGATCAAAACCACTTCGAGTCCGAGCCCTCAGTATGAATCTTCATAACTACCTAAACATTCAAATTCTCGCTGCTCAACTCGAAGCTCTGAAACCCGATAACATCAAAAATGAAGCCTTGCGAGGTATGGATAAACAGTTCGAAACCAAACCCAATGGGGTCAAATACTTCTCTAATCGAATTTGGTTGCCCAGTTTTGGGAACCTACGAGACTTGGTGATGGATGAAGCTCACAAGTCCAAATATTCTATACATCCTGGATCCGAAAAAATGTATCATGGCATCAAGGAATTTTATTGGTGGCCAAACATGAAAGCCGAAATCGCCACCTTCGTCAGCAGGTGTCTTACTTGCTCGAAAGTCAAAGCCGAATATCAAAAAACTTCTGGTTTACTCCAACAACCCAACATTCCTGAATGGAAATGGGAACAAATCGCAATGGATTTCATAACCAAACTACCAAAGTCATCGAGCGGTTGCGATACCATTTGGGTGATCGTTGATCGTCTCACGAAATCTGCTCATTTCCTTGCGATCAAGGAAACCGACAAAATGGAACGCCTCACTCGAATCTATCTGAAAGAAATTGTAACCCGACACGGCGTTCCCATCTCCATTATCTCTGATAGAGATGGTCGTTTCACATCTCACTTTTGGCAATAACTTCAGAAATCATTGGGTACCCGTCTTGATATGAGTACCGCATACCACCCTCAAACCGATGGCCAAAGTGAACGAACAATTCAAACACTGGAAGACATGCTACGAGCTTGCGTAGTTGACTTCGGTGTAAACTGGGAAAAACATCTACCATTGTGCGAGTTTTCGTACAACAACAGCTACCATACCAGTATTGGAGCTGCACCTTTCGAGGCACTGTACGGTCGTAAGTGCCGGTCACCTATCTGTTGGACCGAAGTGGGAGATAGCCAACTCACTGGTCCGGAAATCATTCATGAAACCACCGAGAAAATCGTTGGTATCCAAAACAAACTCAAAGCCGCACGTGATCGTCAGAAAAGTTATGCTGACGTGAGACGCAAACCACTCGAGTTCCAGGTTGGCGATCGAGTGCTACTCAAAGTTTCACCTTGGAAAGGTGTTATCCGATTCGGCAAACGCGGGAAGTTAAACCCCAGGTAAATTGGACCATTCGAGATCCTCGAGAGGATTGGTCTATTGGCATATCGATTGCAGCTGCCATCCGAACTCAGTAGCGTGCATCCCACTTTTCACATTTCTAACTTGAAGAAATGCCTGTCTAATGAGACACTTGTTATCCCACTCGATGAAATCAGAATTGATGACAAGCTTCACTTTGTTGAAGAACCCGCCGAAATCATGGACCGTGAGGTCAAACAACTCAAACAAAGTCGTATTCCCATCATCAAGGTCAGGTGGAATTCGCAGCGATGTCCGGAATTCACCTGGGAACGGGAAGACCAAATGCTACTCAGGTATCCTCAACTCTTCACTGACTCAACATCAAACGCGACCTCGAGCTAAATTTCGGGACGAAATTCTCCTAACAGGGGGAGAATGTGACACCCGCCCAATTAGGACTAGTGATTAGTGCCTAACCAACTGTTAATACATGTAATTAGTTCTGTGTTAGGCTAATTAATGTATCAAAATATATATTGTTGAATATATACAATTATGCGATTTGATTAAATCGTACGAAATTGAAAATCGAATGTAATTCGGTTCAATTAATACGGACGTTGGTGAACAATTTTTAAATAATATAATGTTATTTAATAACGCAATTATATCCAAAATATTATTATTGATAATATTTCAATTCTATTTCGTATCATACAAATAGCAACTACGCAATTTAAATATTAAAATGCGCAAACTAATCGAAACAAAGCTAAGTTATAAATTTTATAACTCAAGTGTAAAGTATTTGGTAGAATACTCCAACAAAATATTGAATAATTATTCGTATTTTAAAACGTATAAAATAATTATTTAACGTTTAAACAATCGGAAAAACGAACACCGCACGGAACGTAATCGCAGGGAACAAAAATGGAGACCCACTCCTCGGTGGGCCCCCACCGAATCAGCCAAAAGGGAGGGGAAAACCCCTCCCCTTTCCTCATTTCATCATCATCCTCATTCTCTTTTCGCTCTCTCTCTCTCCCTTTTTCTTTCAAACACTACACCACCACCACCATAAACAATCACAAAATAACACCACTAAACGACCTTAAATCTCGAGGCTTATTTGGAAGAAAAGAACCGCCGCGTCACGATCTACGTTTCTACCTTCTCGGATTTCTCCGGCGATAACTCGTAAGTTTCCGACAAAACTCGAAAACACTCCAATTTCGTTTATTTTTACATAAATGTTGTTTCTATAAGCTTAAAATGTCTAAATGTGGGTTGGGTAAAAGATTTGGACCAAACGGTAACCGGAAAACTCATTTCCGACTCAAAATCCGGCGAACAGACGTAAGTGTCGCTAGTGTGCCAAAAACAGTGCTAGTGACACTAGCAAGGTGTCGCTGAGCCAAGTGTCGCCTATATAGTGACACTACTTCAGTGTCACTGAAATACTTAAATCAGATTTATACTAGCGACACTACCTTAGTGACGCCAAAATTGAGAAGTGTCACATATAGCGACACTAATTAAGTGTCGCTAATCAATTGAAAATCAGGAATCCAGCGAACTCACCTAGTGTCACCTAACTAGTGCCGCCTATAGCGACACTCACCTAGTGATGCCTAACTAGTGTCGCCTATAGCAACACTAGCCCAGTGTCGCCAAAAACAGAAAATTGACAAACTATTTTTATACTAAGTGTCGAACTTGTACAACCTCAAACACTTATACGATACGACTTCTAAAACACTTTGAGATACACTTTTAAGTATAACACTTCAAAAACATAATGATAATGTTGAGATTATTATTACGAACAATCACCAACGGGCCGTACACGTTTTCAAACACTCAATCAATCCAACCAAATCGTAGTAATTTGGACATTCTAGCTGGATGAACAACTACAAAGGTAGTCTTTATAGATACCTACTCACGTTTATAACCATCGCGTGTCGTGGACACCCTCAGGTTACAGTCTTCGGACGTCTCTGCTTGGTTAAGAAAACTCACGTTTATAGAGATAAACGCACTCAGACTCAGGTGAGTCTCATGGCCCCTCTTTTACTGTTTTCTCAGGGGTGTGATATACTGCTCGTCATTTCTACAATATGAACGCAAGTACAAACTTTTCATATACTACATGAGTTATTTTCACTAATCATTTTAAAGCCCTCCATCAGCATAGTTTGGTACCATATTGGATTGACCCTCCTCATTCGGGTTAGCATGCACTAACTGGTTAAACGGATGTACTATTATTTGTTCAGACGAGTGTAGATTAGGCACTCGTGGGAGGCACCTCGATCAGGTCCTTGAATATGGATCCTGACCCCTCGAGTTAAGCTCAGACTATGTGCTCATGGCTGTATACATCATTATTTGCTTGGTTGCAAATCAATATTTAAATCTTGCGGTTCATACGATACTATTTGATATACAAACCTGTGAGCTCACCAGCGTTCCACTGACCCATTTTAGCATGTATCACAGGTACTCAGCAGTAGGACTGGACTGCCCTCAGGATCACTATAGCTCGAGTCAGCATGCATGCATTAGAGATTTCCTTGCATTAATATATTTTGTAAAGTATTTATGTATTGGAATCTCTCATTTTTAGAACACGAGCTATGTATAGCTTCAAACATTGTAAACATTTCTTATACTAATATATTTTGTTAACACGACGCATATAGAGTCGTTTGCTATATCTTGTGTGCTTTGATATTTGATTAGTCGCGCCCCGACCCGAATCGCTTCCGCATCTTAAATTTGGGGGTGCGACAATATGGAATTATGTGGAATGGTCCTTGTAGAGATTCATGGATGGATATGTGCGTTGCACACGATATGTGGATGAATACATGTCTGATATTACACGTGGTTATATTTTGGTATAAGAAGTCAAGTAAGTATGTGGATGATGTTATGATATGTTGTTTCCGTTACTTACTAAGTAAGTAGATGGATATTTGCGGAATCAAGTAATGACTAATTACCATTAGCTTGATGTTAAGCCAAGTAATGGTTAATTGGCATTAGCTTGATGGTTTCCAAGTAATGATCATGGTCATTAGCTTGGTATATATGTTAATTCTTATGAATTAACATGGTCAGATGTTGAGGATCCTTAATATTGTGGATGATGTTTTAGTATGCATACCGCCGAGAGGTATGGTACTAATGGATGATGTTTTAGTATGTATGCCGCTGAGAGGTATGGTACTAATTGGCAAGGTAAAGAGAATGTGAACTCACTTGATGAGGTAAAAAGGTTGATGTAATTTATTTAACCCAGTAGTGCTATTGATACAATGTGCATTAGCTTAATAAACAAAAAGATTGTTATATGAATTGTTGTTAGTAAAGGTTATGGTTAATGTATTATTCAGTTAATTGCTCGTATGCTCACTAAACTTTATGCTTACCACTTCAAGTGTTTCATGTTGTATGTGCTTGGTTCGGTTGAACCAATTGGCTAGAACGAGCAGATTATGGTTGCAAGAAGTTAGCATGGAATGGAGCTTTCTTTATGGTTAGATAAGCTTCTCATTCTTTTGAATTGTCGTTATGAATGGCCATTTGTATAAATCGTCCAAAACAAGTTTTGATTATATAAAGTGGTTAAAGTGTAAAGTTTTAATGGTTAATGATGTACACCTTTGACTTGGTAAAGTCAATGTGGATAGTGGAAGTCAACGGTTAGTAGAAAGATTGTATGCCATGAATTGTTGAGTGATGAAAGATGGTCAAGTGTTGAAATTAAGTTTTTGGTTGAGATTGGTGTTGACATATAGTCAACTAAATTGAAATGGTTAATTATGTGTGGAAGTTGGAGGTATTTGTGAAACGCCCAAATTTTCGAACCATTTTTTTTAAACCTTATTAAGTATATTCATTTATACGGAAATATGAAGTTCTAATACTTAAAGATAAAACAGATAATTAACGGGGTCGTACGAAAACAAGTTTTGAACAGCCTAGACTTCGCACAACGACCATATTCCCGTCGCTGTGCGACCAGTCCACACAGCCCATCGCCATGCGATGAAATTTCCGTCGTTGTGCGACCACCTGCATTTTTCAAACCACAACTCCATGATTCGGACGCGCATAACTTTTGACTCGGATATTATTATGACTTAAAATTTTGTACACGCATTCACTATAACATTATCTAACTTTCACTTTAGACACTTTTTCAATTTTCACAAAAACGACCATTTTGAGCGTGTGGGTTGTTTTCGCCCATTTTAACCACTTTTACTTTGCATACCAAAACACAAACAGCACCAAATCTAGTCAAAGCATTTTGCACACTTATTTAACATGTCAAAACAAATTTAATGCAATTTAAAACCAACCCATAGCTCCACCATACACTAATTTCACCATATGACCTCTTTAAACCCATTTTGACACCAAATTGACCCATTCAACATTCTAAGTTTAATTTGACCCAAACCACTATTCTTTGACTCATATTTGACTATTTCAAACATAGTTGACTATATTTCAACTTTCACTTTGACCAACCAATCAAAACGACACGTTACCTCATTTTTATCCACATAAGCACACTAGATAATTTACATTCATTATAACTTCCAAGTTCACTTCAACAACACACACACTACTACCATTTACAGCTGACTTTCAAAGTCAACATACTCCAAGACCAAAACCAAAAGCATAATGTTTGACTACTAAAAGACTTTATGTTTTGGGCGTATTACACAAGCATCCTTCAAAACGATAACTTAAAGAGAGGAACATGCACTCACTACACGATAGCAATCCACGTCAATCCCTCTACTTGCTTTGCCCTCCCTTTTTCCCAAGATCACCTAAAAACATAAAATATATAAAGAATAAGCACTCTTGCTTAGTGAGCATATAGGCTAATCAATTAAATAATTCTCCACATATACAACAATCATTAATTCATATAATTCAACATATACACTTACACACATATTCACTGAAACATCATATTAAATCAACACTGTCACTATCACTGTCACTGTCACTATACACTTTTTAGTACCATACCACGCCGGCAAGCATACCAAGTCAACAACACTGTAATCACTGTCACTATTACATGATCGTGCAAACCTCTTGCTCGGAAGCAATCCGGTACATACACAATCATGTTCTCTTTAACATTCAACATTTACATAACAACACAATTAAATAATAAACAACAACACATGATTGTGCAAACCTCTTACTCGGAAGCAATCCGGTACATACACAATCACAATTATTTAATTAATCCCTACACTACTCACCTTGGCTTTCGATCGATGATTGACAAGATACAACAACTGATGAAATGCCCAACTCTTTAACACCTAATCATACAACACATAACAACACATTTAAGTCTTTAAACTTCATTACTTCAACTAATAACCCTTATATGATAACTCCCCCACTTTGATTCAACTAATTCCACTTATTAATCACTAACATATTCATTTAACCTATCATCATATTCAAGATCATAATCATATCTTTTCATCTAATCATGATCACTAGCATAATCACTTCAATTTCACTTTATTAATATTTTGCACTTAAATTCTCATATAAACATATTATTTATACTATATCAACATCACTAATAACATATTTAAACTTATTAACATCATATTGCAAGATTTAGCAAAACCCTAGAATTTCATTCAAGAACACCAACAATTAATTCATTACTTTTAACTTGTTATATGATTACCAATAAGCTTATAAACACTAACAAACAACAATTTTAACAATTATAAACCCTAATTTCGTATTTAATTACATCAATTTCACTAAACCCACTAAAACCCCCATGAACTAGGTTAAAATAAGATGAAAGATGATTTACAAAGATTAGAGGATTGAAAGAGATAATATTAGAGGATGATTCTTCAAAGATTAGAGCTTAATTTAAGTTTGATTATAGGTTTGTTGAGGGATTAGAATCCCCTGTGTTTTCTTCAGCTTATGCGGGTGCTACTGGAATGTTTTAGAGTTAATTGAAATAAACCCACGACCCTTCCACCTATATCTGTATAATTGTTTTAATTCCCCTTTATTTTACAGTCTAGAACTGATAATTTGTTTACGCTTTTCACTATATCTCTTTATTTACACGATATCACCTCATTATAAAATTATATCCGTGTACAAAATTAAATTCCTGAAATTTGGAATGTTACAATTTGGGTTGAAATGTGGTTAGTTTTGGTAAATGGGTCAAAGGTGCTCAAATGGGTCACCGAAGTGTTTATATGCTAAGTCGAGTGAGATTATTGATATGGTCTCTTTGTCATGAATTTTAAAGTTGTTTTGGGTTGCTAGTAATGTGAGTAAAAAGTCCATGCTCAAATGCTTTTGGTTTGTGAATTGACTTGTTCTCAAAAGTGGTCGAAATGACCATAAATGGGTGACACTTCCGAATTCTTCGTTAACGCGAAATTTGAAAAAGTGTAAAAAGTAAAACCTTTATTTTGGTATAGTGGAGGTGTCTGCAAAATTTCAAGTTTTAACTCTTAACGAGTTAAAAGTTATGCGCGTCCGAAATTCATTTTAAAAAATGAGTTGTGCAGGGCTGAAGAACTACCTGACGGGTAAACAGCTTACCCGGATGGTATAGGGTAAATACGCGATCGCGTAGCATTGGTAAGATCGCGTAGTTTAGTGTAAATTGGTGACAATGGATTTTGTAGAGTATATACGCGATCACGTGAAGGTGGGGGATCGCGTAAAGCAAGTACTCGGCAGGTACCCAGGTTACCTGGCTAGTACCCGGCCAGATTTGATGTTTTTGTTTTCTAAAGTTTGTTTCGATCGTGTAACTTTTTTAACGAGCAAACATATGTGTGTAGAAGTCGTGGGACATTGTAAGGAGTGTATTACTATTAAAAAGGAAATAAAACATTTGGGGCGTTTCAAGTTGGTATCAAACAATTGAAAGATATGTGTAAGTGTATCAGATAAGTGTTGAGATCAATGATGTGAGATGATAACATGATTAATATATGTGTTATCGGTATGTGACAAATTGTTATGTGAACAGACTTGTACTGTGATTAGACATATACCGTGGTAAGACATGTGTTGTGATTAAACGGTTGTTTAAATAACTGTGCAGACAATTGTACAGATATGTATAAAAGTATATGTTAAAGTGTTCAGTTATGAGCAGAGATTCAGTTATGTTCAAATAATCTAACTTATGTTAGCTGTATGTTCAGATGTTCAGATAAGCTAACTTATGTTAGCTGTATGTTCAGATGTTCAGATAAGCTAACTTATGTTAGCTGTATGTTCAGATGTTCAGATAAGCTAACTTATGTTAGTTGTACGTTCAGAATATTCAGATAATTGCTAATGTATATTGGTAATAGCTTATTGAGTTCAGATAATTTGAAATGTGATAGTAAATTAACTATGTGTTCAGAATTTCAGATGATCAGAAATACTGACTTATGTCAGTTGTTGTGTTAAGAATTCTATGTGGATAGATACATTAAACTTTATGTTAGCTGCAGTTTTATGTGTTCAGTTGAAATCTTCATGATTTATTATTGTGCAGATTAAAATGTTTTATGATTGTCCAGATTATATGAAATTAAGTATATTCCCGCTCGGACTAGTATATATTTGACAGTAATGAATAGAAGTGTGAGACTAGTATAATAGAACGACGCCTGACCAACGTGGTTTTATTATATTAAGACACACGGGTGATTCATGATTGTTAAGTGTAGAATGAGACTAGTGATGGTTAGCTTTGATGGGAGTAGAAGGAGAGACAGTAAGTGGGTAATAATGTGAAAAGTTAATCGTTGAAAATGATTGCGATTAAACTTACTGTCATGATGTGAACAGGTATGTCTGTTATTAGACATCTTAAAAGGGCACAATTAATCATAAGTCCCGCTATTGATTAGAAGTTTGACACATAGTTTGAAAAGAAGATAGAAGTCAATTAATGTAAAGCAGTATTAAACCACTAAACTGTCGTATTAATGTGGTTTCCGTGGTAAGAGAATAGTAAAATGAACCTAAGTGGGGGAGGAAATCGGAATTGAAACAGAAAGAGAATGTGAGAATTATAACTATGTCACCATTAGAAGAAATTTATGTGTAAGTACTTGTATGTTATAGAATTAATGTCGAGATAAAGTGGTTAAGTTGCAACTAGTGAGAGTTAAAATGTATTTTGAAAAGGGAAGTAATACGTTTTGTGTTTAATGATAAGTTATTTCACTATCAAAGTAAAACTGAATGAATAAGGATTATGTAATTTTGGATTACATGCGTGTAAAAGATTTCACATAACCAAAGTGATATTATAATTACAGTTTGTGATTCTGTGATTAACTAGTTACAAGGTGGAGAATTCTAGCATAATGCTAGTCAAGTGATACGTGAATACTAGTTCTCTTACTAGTTATGATTAAAATTGAAAGTATCATTGTTAATATGTGTAAGGTGACTTGCAACGTCACTTTTAATGTTGTTGATAAAGTGGAAGTAGTATTGTAATGTAAAGATTCTAGCATGTTGCTAGTTTCTAATTGTAAAAGTTATTATGATGTTATCTGTTACACGTATTACCAGTGATTATGTGATTTAAAGATTGTTTAAGTGGTTAGTTATAAATGACCCATGTAAGTGGTCATTTGATTTAAAAGGGATAAAGTGTATGCACAGTAATTGTGCGTAGGTGAAAGCAGATAAAATGCACATTTTTATGTGTGCATGTGGAAAGAATTGAATATACCTGTTTATATTCATATTTGTGCATAAATTGTTTAAGATGTGTGTCAGTTTCTATGTGTATCAGCTGTTAATGGAAAGTTGATTCAGTATAAAGGAACAGATGTTGATGTTGCACTTTGTGCTTGATGTGCACTCTGTGCTAGTGAACAGTGAACAGTGAAAAGGTTGAATGCAAATGTTATGTGCTTACGTGATAAAGATAAGTGCACACTGTATGTGTGCAAGTTGATGAAACGGTATTCACAGTCTATGTGCTTATGTTGATAAGGTTATGTGTAAGTTATTTAACTCGTATTCTAACAGCTATGCATACTAGTTGATCTAACTGTTATGTGGTACGAGTTGATGAAAGGTGAGTGCATTACCTTTAAAAGCATAAAGTTAATAAGATTGATTAGTTGTTCATGTTGTTAAAGTTATGTGATATACATAGCTGAAAAGCTATTAAGATTGATGTGATAAGCTAAATTGTTAACGTGATTAACATTATGGTAAAGGGATATGTATGTAGTCGAGATGAATATGAAAAGTTTAAACCTGAATGGTATACGTTTATGTCTGGAATTACTAAATAAAGAAGTATGTTAAAATGAGTGAACGCTTCCGCATAAGTAGAGAAGGTGTTAAGGTTGAGCGGATACGAGTGACATTCTTGCGGACACGAATGAGATAAGTGGAGGAGAGTTGTAACACCCCAAAATTTAAAAATATTGCTTTGGTAAAGGTAAAAGTAATTATTTTAAGTTATTATTATTGTAAAAGATATAAAATAATAATAACTGTAGACGGTTTTTAAGTTCCAGACAATAGTAATTACGGGGAGTAAAATAAAACACATACATATCCAGTTACATACATACATACGTTTCATATTTTTATTCTCAAAAGTTCCAGAAAACAAAAGAAAGAAAGAAAGAACGATCGCAGGAGCAAGAACTGATTTCCAAAATCAGTTTTCAACTAATCATCATTATCAACCCATCACCCTCTAGGGTTGACCAAGTTTGACTTTTAATCAAACTAAACATAATACCATTTTTAACTCAATTGTCTAATCACTTGAATTACCGCTTTGATTACGATTAAATCATCATGATAATATCTTTTAAACTACAATTCAAGTTGATTATCACTAACTGGTCAAATTTCAACATAAACCAATCCAAAGATTATGAAGAACCATTTTCTACAATTTCATCACCTCACCATAATCACTTTTAAAGTTTAATTACTTAGATTATTACTTCTATTACCAACATGATATTATAATAACGCATAATCATTCCTTGAAACTAAAAATGACACGGGTTGTCATTATTTTACAAGAATTCGATATATTTCATCAAAACTCTCAAGAACACAATTAAAGATTCTCTATCTCTAGGTTATAATAAGGTTACTAATCATCATTAATAACCTAAATTAACAACAATTCAACAATTTAAATTCTTAATTTCATATTAAAACCTCTAGTCAACCAAAACCCTCTAAAACCTCATTTCTAGGTTAAATAAATGAAGAACATCAATTATCTTAGCTTAAAGATGATTAAAGATGTTTGAATTCAAGTTGTGTGGCTTCAATTTGAAGATTTGAAGCCAATTTTGATCCCTCCCTTTATTCCCTGCGATTTCTACTTCTTTCTCAAGTTCTCTCGATAAGATTTTGAAAAGGGAATGGATATGTACGTACATATGTATAGATAAATATGTATGTTATCTATTTAATTTTAGTCCCCGTAATTATCATTGTCGGGAACTTTAAAACCGATCACAGTTATTATTATTTTATACCACTTAAAATAATAATAACTTAAAACAATTATTTACACATGTTCGTTCTCACGCTGCAGTAATCATAAATGTATCTACTATTTTTCATTTCACACCCTTTTTCTATTACAAATATTACATATTTGATTTTTTTAAGGATTTAGTGCGCAGAAATGTATTAAACTATGGTCTGACATTTATTGTTTGTAGCGAATTACTAGGGCTTCCATTATATGTAACAAACTTATAATCGTTTTTACATTGCATGTCGACTATATAAGTTGCCACATGAGGTATCATACAACAGTTAACTTGACCAATATACATACAATGTAGAGAAATTACAAATTCGTTACATATAATGGAAGCTCGAATAGCTTGCTACATACAATAAATGTTAGATTATAGCTTGATACATATGTGCGTCATTCACCATAAAAATGTTACCACAAGGTTAACAAATTAGTTTACAATGAAAGCTAAATGTTAAAATGTTACCCAGTCAATCATATTCCATTGACCTAAAACTGGATAAACTTCAGAGTGTCCCTGATACTTGAGCTATACGGGTCGCTGATTCAGTCTGGAGCGTATACTAAGCAGTGCCTTTCACATATTGTCCTTGAGGCGGGGCGTCTGGACATGTCAGCGTTGCCGGTTGTGACACCCCCAAATTTGATTGATTTGCGGAAGCTCGATTTGGGTGTCACTAATCAATATACAAAGCACATAAGACATAATGAACGACCACTATATGCGTCGTTTTAAACTTGTATTAATAAAGTAAACGTTTACATCAAAATAATGTTACATTAGCTCGGTTCCTGAAATTTAGAGATTACATAGCATAATTACTTTTACAAAATATAATAATGCAATCAAATCTCTAGTTGTATGTATGCTGACTCGAGCTAATAGTCCCTGTCTGTGCAGCCAACCTACTGCTGGGTACCTGTGATACATACTAAAATGGGTCAGCGAAAACGCTGGTGAGCTCGCAGGTTTGTATGTCAATGTATAGTTGTAAGAACAGCAAGATTTATATTGAATTTAAAATGCAATTAAGCAAAATAAAAGTTATACAATCCATGAGCACATAGTCTGAGCTTAACTTGATTTGTCAGGCCCAATTAAGGAAACCTAACTTGAAATGCCTCCTACGAGTGTCTAATCTACACTCGTCTTCCCAAATGCTAATACATCCGTTTGACCGGTTAGTGCGTGCTAACCCGGATGAGGATTGTCAATCCCATATGATATAATATACAAACATTCACGCTAAAATATTAGAGACTATGCTATAGAGGACTTTAAATTGATTAGCTTGAAACTCATGTAGTATTTGAAGGTTGGCACTTGCGTTCTACTTGTAAAACAAAACAGAGCAGTATTATCACACCCTTAGTTGTAAAATAGTGAAAATGGGGCTATGAAACTCACCTGAGTCTTGAAGTGTTTAATTTAATAAACTTGAAGTAATTAGCGGTGAATTGATGTCCAAAGACTTGAAACCTGAATGTGTTCACGACACTTGATTGTTATTAATTGTACCGGTATCTCGAAAGACTACCTTTGTAGTTGTTATACAACTATATATATATATATATATATATATATATATATATATATATATATATATATATATATATATATATATATATATATGTCCAAATTACTACGATTTGGATGATTGAATTGATACAAGTTACAACGACTTGTTTGAGTGAATTGATACAAGTTACAACGACTTGTTTGATTCTGAAATATGTTTGAAAACACGTACGGCCCGTTGGTGATTAAATGTAATAATAGTCTTGATGTTACCACATTGATTTCGAAGCGTTATACTTGAAAAACAAATTCCATTATGTTTGAAAAGTTGTATCGTATAAGTGTTTTGAAGTTGTACAAGTTTGACACTTGGTGAAAAATGTGCTTACGGAATCTAAGTACGGGGGTCCGGGGGCAGCGCCCCTGGTAGCGGGGTCCAAGGGGCGGCAGCCCCTGGCGGGGTCCAAGGGGTAGAGCCCCTGGCTGGGGTCGAGCTGCCAGGTTAGCTTGGAAAATTTTTATTTCTACTATATTGCTTTAAGGAAAAACGCATCTGGACTTGAATTTGGGTGAAATCAAGTGATAAAATTTTGGTCTCGACACTTAGTAAAAAGTTGTAAATATTCTGTTTTATGCGACACAATATGCGACATAATAATTTGTTATGCGACACAAGGGTTGTGTCGCATAGAAATGCGACACAATATCTATACGACACAAGGGTTGTGTCGCATAGATGCGAGATGCTGATTCAACAGCGACATAGTGATTGTGTCGTATGAAAAATACGACATAAGATGCGACACAACGTTGTGTCGTAAAGGGTACGGCACAAAAGGATTTATGCGACACTAAGTGCGACATAACAGGCAAAATGTGACATAACATGCGACACAAGGCTTGTGTCGCATTGAAGAACACCAGCCCAGAAAGTCCGGCTGTCAAGATTTTTCCGGCCAAAAACCCAATTCAAACCCGTTTTTAAGCTATAAAATCGTGTTTTCTTCATATATTTGGACATATACATGTTATATAACTCATAAACATGTAAAAACAAGTTAAAACGAGAAGTTTCGGGAATTTGTCGGAAACTTACGCGGTGTCGGTTTGAAAATCCGAAAAGATGAAAGTGTAGATCGCGTTGAGGTGGTTCCTTTTCCGTAATTATTTTGATGATTCAAGCGTGTTTGGTGGTGTTATTTGGCGGTTTAGTGTGATGGTGTGGTGGTGGAATTTTGAGAGAGAATTAGATAGAGAGAGAGAGATGGAAAGATAAAAGTGAAGTGAGGGGTAGGTGATGACCCCCCTCTTGGTGGCTGATTTCGGTGGGGGCCCATCGAGTGTGGGTCTCCACTTTTTAACTCCGTGCAATCGCGCTCCGTGCGGTGTTCGTTTTCCCGATCGTTTAAACGTTAAATATTTATTTTATATGTTTTAATATACGTTTTAAAATACGAATAATTGTTCAGTATTTTTGTTGAAGTATTTTGCTAAATACTTAATCATTATGTTATAGATGATGATTTATTTCATTTTGCTTACGCGTTTGCATTTTAATCGCGTTTATATTTTAATTGTATACATGTTATTTATACAGTACGAATTGACTACGAAATATTGCGATAAATAATATTTTTAATAAAATTGAGTTATTAAATAATATTTGTATTACTTAATCAAATTGATCACCAACGTCCGTCTTTATTGTATCGAAATCCATTCGATTTGAGATTTGTACGATTTAAACAAACCGCATAATTGTGTAGATATATATATATTCAACAATATATATAATAATTGATACATTAATTAGCCTAACACAGAACTAATTACATGTATTACAGCTTGATTGCGCAGTCAGAGTGCTGACTCAGCCGCGGTCGTTTTCCAAGGGGGGGCTGGCACGGCGGTCCTGCAGGCAACGACGCAACAACGTGTGAACGTGTTAGGTTTTAAATTTATATGAGCTGGGGCTCAAACTATAAGTACTACCTACTTTTGGGGAGTAAGCAGTAAGTATAACTCGAGTGTCGTTCTTAAAATCGGATCGAATGGAACCAAAAGGGACTTACCGTAAATGAGCTTTCTGATAGGATGGGTTTATAAAAGTAGGTAGGTTTTGGTTGGTTATCTAAGCTAATACTAAATAAAGCAAGTAAATTAAAAAGAGAGTAGGCAACAGGTAGAGCGTGATTGCTGAAACTTCGATAATTAGGGTTTCTGGATGATATTCATTAGACAGATGATTAGAGACTACCTTGGGCAAATCATCAGACGGACAGTCGGTGTAAACACTAGGACCCTACGTTTTAGTCTAAAAGCCTAAAAACATATGTCACTGAATCCTATGTTATCCTGATGTTGATCAGAAACAGGTTGTTCAAACCCCCCTCACTTGCCTTGTAAGACTAAGCGACCTCTACGGATGATGTATCCTGGGTGTAGGCATAAGGTAACAAACTGCAATTTTCTATCTGACCTTTCTTAACACCTAAATCTATCTGATTTTATCTAGGTAAGTACTAATTGTATGCTGTATACGTTGAGCTGTCGGTTATGTTGAGTTAAGCGGTTTAAGCATCTTGTATTACAGCCGAATACTTGCTTTCTTTTCAAAACTCATTTATTACTGGTTTAAGCATAATTAACTCCGTCATGAATTAGACCCTCCTTTGCTATCAAGCGTTCATCCCTAGGAATACTCACGGTGTACAGTGCATTTGGCATATCCACAGTGTTCCGGACTCAAGGTATACTCACAGTGTACAGTGCATTTGGCATATCCACAGTGTTCCAGACTCAAGGCATACTAACGGTGTACTGTACATTAAAGTAGTTCCACAGCTGTATGTCAACCTTGGTGTACTAACGGTGTACGATGCAGCGAGCATTTCCACAGCTGTATTTTAACCTTGGTGTACTAACGGTGTACGGTGCAGCGAGCATTTCCACAGCTTTATTGTTCCTAGACCCATATTCTAAAAGGGTGACTTCTAGGTATTCCACGATGGAATAAACCTAAGGCAGTTCCTTAGCTTTTCCCACGTATTTAAACGTTATACGAAGTACTGTGCCGTTTTACGGAATATTCATAGCTTCATACTGTAATATGAGATAACTATATCTACGTAGTATTAGGGTTGATCAGATCCTATCCTAAGGCAATAGTCACGTGAAAGACTGGAAAGGGTGGACACTTTATTAAGTCTAAATTCATGTAAAACTCAACCAGATACACAACAAAACAATCACCAATCATAATATTGGGGATATTATTCCACAACGGATTGTGCCCACGACTTTCATAGCTTCCACGTTCCGTACTACACACATTCGTGATGATTCCGGCGCTATACAAATGAAAGCCGTATAACGTTACTTCCGTTATTTCATAATGAATACCCTAATGAATTAGATATCATCCATAATCCTAATATCTACATTTCAACAATCACAGTATTAAACTATGTAAATAGCATGGCAATATTCGCAACACAAACAAAGATATCATGCAAACAAAACATAATAACCGTAAGTAAAGGAATAAGTAATAACCAGTATTTAAGCAGCGTAACACTGAGTAGTACAAGCTAGAATCTTGAAAACTTCAATACAATAAAATTCCCAAGCTACAGCTATCTTCCCCACTCGAACCGTGCCTACATCTCTCTAGTTCTCTAGAGAGAGAAACTAGAGAGAGAAGCTAGCCTAATCTAATTCTCCTCTAACTCCTAAGAGTAGTGCTAGAGAGAGAATGTGTGTGAGAGAGAAAGTGAGAGAATTCTATGAAGAATGGTGTGTGAAATGAGGTTACATGAGGTCTCTATTTATAGGCAAGCCTTGGATCCAAGAGTACAAGTCCACAAGCACACGTACAAGCCAACGAAGCAAGAAGGAGGCCGTGTGAGAGCAACAGAGGCCGTGTACGGCCTAATACGGGCCGTGTACGGCTTGTTTATGGCCGTGTACGGCTATAGCAAGGCCGTTTACGGCCTGGTGGTGGCCGTGTGCTAGGCTGTGTGATTTTTCCGACTTTTCTCGCATCTTCGGAAGGCCGTATCTTCTTCGTTTCGCGTCCGATTGACTTGATTCTTTCGCCTACGGCTTCGTAATTCCGTTACGCTTCTAATGATGCTAATTTGGTAGAAATTGGATGTGTGGGGCCTGGGCGTGTTCAGAATACGTTTTGTAGCTTTCGGCTGCGCTGTAACTTGCATAACTTTCTCGTCCTTGATCCGTTCTGAGCAATCCTTATATCCACGTTCTCGTAATCTTCATAGCTACAAAATAAGACTATTATGAGGCTCTGGTATGATGTTTACAGTAGAATTAGGGTTAGGCTCAGAATAGTGCCTATTTAGGTCAGTTTTCTGCCCTTTTTGCTTGATTTTCAAAAGACCGACAAGTTTATACCTTTCTAACAAAAGTTAATGAATAATTATGATTTTAAGATGTATTTGTTAGAAAAGAGCTAAATATGGGGCAATTAATGCATGTAAAAAAACGTGACTTTTTGCGATACATCAAATATCCCACACTTAAGCTTTTGCTTGTCCTCAAGCAAACCTCATTTGGAAAATATTTTTTGAAAAATTATTTTGGATGCTTAGAGTATCTTCCGCAGAAAATCACTTTCTTCAAAGTAGATAAATCTTTTCGGAAAGTAAGCATCAACAAAAATAAACTATACTTAAACATAAAATTGATTAACCCTTTTTGGCATGCTTTGCAACTCTCGAGACGTAGATGTACATGACTGGGCGATTCTCACAAGTGGGTCACTCAATTCACTCAAAGTGTATCGGGTTACCTATAATCTATAGAAACGAAATCGCTCATTGCCAGTCATGCAGTGCTTATCGTCATAGGCTTGGTCGAGAATCGAATCTCCACCACTCCTTTGAGAACGGTGCTAATTATCCCAAGGCATTTTAGTGGGTTGTGTGAGTAAGGGTAAGGTAGGTAAGGATAGGGGTAGTTTGGTCAATGGCTTTAGGGTTTTTGAACTTCAGACTCGGAGCTTTCAAAGATCAAAGCAAGTTTCACTTGAGATAACTTCTAGAGTAGACTCATCTCCTAGATGAATAATCTCTTCTCTTGATGTTTCTTTTGAGTTCTGATAGATTTTTCTTCTTTGGAGAGTAGTCTTCTTCTTCTAGGAGCTCTCCAAGGTCTGCTTTTCTTTTCTTTTTTTCTTTTTCTTTTCTTTTTCTTATTTTTATGACCTTGGAGATCCTTCATATAGTGAGACATCTTTGACTTCTCTTTTGACAAGTACCAATTTTTCGTACTGTCTTTGGCGGATAATATCTTCGTGATGAGTAATACTTCGCTTTTGTACCGTATCTTCATTTTGGATTTCTTTCTTTAAACTCTTGATAGGTACGGAGAGATGTTTGAAGATGAGACACCAATAGAAAGATATTTCAAGTAGCCCTCACTTATGATCTATGAAGTTTCACGAGCTGGAATGGTGTTTGGTGGGAAAGTGTTTGTGTTGTGGGGAAGTGTTTTAGGGTTTAGAGAAATGAAATGGCTAAGGCGCAAAGGGTTTTCTAATTGGATCATCAACAATCTTAGAAAGAAAGTTGGAAGGGTTGACTTGAAAAGATATGAAAGAAATGGGTTAATCCTAATAAATGCCAAGATCATCTAATTGCACCTATACCGCGTACGGCACTCATTGGTATGGTCTCGAAACGCATTCAGGAGCAAGTTCTAATTCAAAGACACATGCATCGGCGCACACTCAGAAACGAAAGTGAAGCATTAAAAGTGAATGCTTATTAAAGGCTCAAGTACCTCACAATCAAAGGGTCATATGCACCAAGTCATGCGATGCCTAGAGGATTTCTCAGTTTTAGTTTAAGATACGTTCTTATCTTTGCCTTATCTTACTTTCCAAAGCAATTTATTTATTTTGACAGAAGGTTTATCTCTTTAAAAGAATATTCTAAGACTAAAATCTTTTGAAAGTATTCGAAATCAACCGAATGGATGTCGAACATCGTCGAGGTTGGGTTTTCGAATGTTTTGGTGATTAAAAATCTCAACCTTTTGGGTTGGTTTTGCGAAAAAATTTTGAAAAAGTTTGAATGAAAACGGAGGTATTACTTTGGACTTGCAAATATAAACTTGCGGTATATATATACCGTGTATCCCACACTTAAAACAACATTGTCCTCAATGTTCATTGCTAAGACGTAGGATTTTCTTCGGGAAAAATCCCACACTTAGGTTTTGAAATAGTGGAACAATTTTTAAGTGTTTTGAAAAATTTGGTGGGATGAAATCCCACACTTAGAATTCACGCAATATTTGGATATGTGGTAATGGTGAAAATCATGACAAAAAGAAAGGAACTTCCCTACGATAGAGACGTGGAGATGGTTTTAAGAAAGAAGCGGCGGTCTGCAGGTGACTGAAATTCCTTGGTTGAATCCATGCAGAAAGCAGTTTCTTCGTGAATGATCGGCATCTCCTTTCCTCAATTCTCATTTGCACAAACACTATTCACTTATTCTAACTAAGAAGAAAAACAGAAATAAAAACATAATAAGTAAACTAAATAACTGATAACTAAATGATAAAGAAACTAAACAGACTGTGTCTGATAGTTCATGTTCCAAAAATATAACAAAGTAAAGTTCCACAACCACACAACAAGTCAAAAGTATGGAATAGAGGAAATAGTAAGTATGTAGATATGGGTGCACAGATCTAGGGTGCTGGAGAACCCTGATCAGATGTGACACCCCCAAATTTAATGCTTTGCGGAAGCGAGTTTTGGGTGCCACTAATCAATAATCAAACCCAAAGTACAAGCAAACGACTCTAAATGAGACGTTGTGGAAGATGTTACATTAATACATAAGTTTTCAAAAGTAATACATTATTGATGAGTTCGCAACTTGTTTTGTTAGATTTTAAGTACATAATCATTATACAAAAGATAATGCAAGTAAAATCTTCATATGTGTAATTGCATGCGACTCGAGCTACTAAAGCATATCCTGCTGGGCCATCCGTACAGATCAACCCTACTGTTGCTGTGTACCTGAGAATGCATTACTAAAACAGGTCAACCAAAAGGTTGGTGAATCTCACAGGTTTATAGTAAGTAACAGTTTGAACACATTAGCTTGTAAAATCATTGAGTAAATATTGCACAGTCGCAATAGTTTCCGTATATATTGCCATGAGCACCATAGTCGAAGCTTAACAATCATTGATTTTGCCCTCGTGAATGCTAATCCAGAACATTCATATGTAACGAGTAAGAAACACCCATTTATACTGAATGTTCGGGGTAGTGCGTGCTACCCTGGGTGAGGATTGTCAGTCCTAATGGATCCATTTACTAGTACTCGCGCTTAAGACCATAACTGACGACTATGATTAAAGGGACTTCATTGGATTAAGTAATCTCATGCAATCGATATACCAGTAAATCAGTTTGAAATCAAGTAAGTAAATACATGTGTTCGAGTAAAACAAGTAATGCATCTCCCCCAAAGTAAAGCAGTAAAAAGGGGCCATGAGACTCACCTGTAGAACGAGCAATCCTAATGCACGTACGTATTCCAACAGTAATCTCCTAACGTCCTAAACACGCAAGATTGTATGTTTGTAAGTGTACGCGTAGTAATTCGTTTGTTTAGTTGTTCATATAGTTGATTATGTTCAATGTATTCGACTTGTATTATATTTGAAGTTTCATAAAATACGCGGCCCTTTGGTGGTGGTTCGGGATCATATTTTGAAAATATAATAATGTTTGTTTTGTATAAACTCCTTTCGTACATTTGTATATCGTGTCGTTTATCATTGATTTGAAAACGTATAAAGTTAATTACTTAGTTTGTAAAAATGTACGACCCATTGTTCGGTTACAATTATATTTCAAAAATATAATTAAGTTTGTTTCGTGTAAAAATGTTTATTTAAACGTATATCGTATCCATATAAATGTTTGTATTCTTTTTATTAAATTTTGAAATTAAATAGCTGGTCTGGGCTAGGTACCCGCCGGGTAGGCGAGGTACCCGCCGGGTAATGATGCTGAGAAAGGAATCCGCCGGATTTAAATCAATACGCCGGATTCAATGGGTTTCGAGGGGAATCCGCCGGATTCACCCGAATCCGCCGGATTGGGCTCAAAGTTTGGGGAATACGCCGGATTCAATCCAATACGCCGGATTCAAGGATTTTCAAGGGGTGCCCGCCGGGTACTATGGGTACCCGCCGGGTATGGTTGGATTTTTAAAGAACGCGCCGGGTGATCAAGGGACGCGCCGGGTGGATCATAAATCTGGGCGGGAATCCGCCGGATTCCCTTGAATCCGACCGGATTCCGAGGTCTGGTCCAGGTTGTTTCGTCCGATCATCATATAAACCAGTTTTAAACTCATATTTCCGCATACAATAACTACTAGAACACTAATATACGATGTATTAAGTATTTAAAACACGAAATTATAGAGTAACGATTAGTGTTCTTACAATGTATATTTTTGGACCCAAAATGATGGTGATGATGATGTTGATGAGCTAGATGATGATGATACTGATGATTGTTGTTGTTGTTGTGTTTGATGATCCGAAAATCCAAAAAGAATAGAGCCGAGAGAGAGTTTGAATGGATACTAATTGTGCGAGTGTGTGTTTGCATTATTGAGGTCGGTTGATATAACCGGCCTCAATAATTGAGGTAGATAGGTAATTCCCGACCCGTGTTCGCGTACCCGATCGTTATATAGTGTAATATTTAAATATGGTAATTTTCCAAATATTATTTCGTATATGTTTATAAACAAAGTATTTTATAAAAATACTTCCAATGAGATATAAAAATATATCTTAGTTTAACTCGAAATACACGGATAGTTTTCTGTATCTAAAATGTATTTAAATAATTTTCAGAGTACGTAATTATTATTCTCAATAATAATACTTTGTTCAAAAAATGTTTTTCGCCAAATCTTAATTTGGGTTTCTACGTTCTACCAGATTTGTGTACGTGTGATTATTATATAATCGTTTCGGGTTATATAATACTTTGTAATTAAAGTTCAAATTAGGACGGTAATTTGGGTCATTTTTGACCGGGTGTCACATCAGAGTCCTGAACAGAAGGCTGAACCGGTGGAGGAACTGAGGAAGGTCCGGCAACTGACTGCTGACCACTGAAGACTCTCTGCTCCTCTGACCTCACCTGCCTATACTGCATTAATACATCTCTAAGGGAGCAAGCAGGTAACTTCATCGGATCATCTAATGCCAACTGTCTGAAATCCTCAAAAGTCATCCCCTCTCGCTCCATCTTGGATCTGTAGATGTGCCTAAGTATCTCCTCTGTAGGAAGCTGATCAGAAGGTATAGGGTCTAATGCCAACAATCCCTGAAACTCTGATAAGGTGAATGGATCAGTGCCCAAATGAACAACATCTGGTCAGTAGGAACCAACAGCCTCTCCTCCTGCGGACTGCTGAGAAGAACGGGCTCTACGGGCTGACACAGTAGGATGTGGGAATGCAGCATCAACCGATAAACAGTGCTCGACTGATCGTGTGGGTGGAATGGTAGTGGTAGGTGGTATGTGGGTAGTGTATGGTGGTATGGTAGTAGGTGGTGGAATGGTAGTGGATGGTGGAACTGGTGGTAGTGGCACACACTCGTACAGGAGCGGCTCGGGAGCTGGAATACCTAAAGCCCTAGCTATAAGTGCCTGATGCGCGTTGTTGGCAGCCAACGCGTGCAATATGAAGTACTGGGTCAAGGGAGTGACTGGATTTGTATGTCGTATCTGAGCTCGGGGACCTGATGTCCCAACCCCAGCATCCCTGACTGGTGTCCGGGTACTCCTAGGCACAGCCGGTACTCTATCCACTCTATCAACAACCGGAGTCTCAACATCCTCCTCTCTGACCCTCTTCCTGGTCATGAAACATCCAGGATAAGCTCATCAGTGTCCTTCCAGTAACACTGTCTCTTAGAACCCTCAGTGATCAAATGGATCTGCTTGCAGTAGTCCAAGTCACATGGTAATGAAGTGGAAGACACCCTATACTCGGCCTCGTGACTCTTTTTCAAGAGTCGCATCCCTCTCAATAATCTGGTGATGAAAGCTCCCATAAAAACATGCTTCGTCAGGTCCAAGTTCTTCTATTTCGCCATCCTCTCAGCAATAATGCAGGCCACATTAATATTCTGGCGGCTCATGATAGCATCAATGATATATAGCTCATCCCCATTTATCGGCCCGGTCTCCTTCTTTCGCATAATAGATGTAACAATAAGCTTATGTAGGAGACGTAGCTGAGATAGAATCAAATCCGAGGACTTGGCACCATAAGTGTAATGTGTGCCCGTCAGCTCACTCCAAATGACTCTATGGCTCCTCTCGGGAAGATGAGGAATCGTCTGATGACTATGTAAGAACCAATCTGAGCTAAGCTGATCCGCTGAATACAATCCCAAATGTCTAGCTAAGCCTGAAATAGAGACACTCTGGCTCTTCCCTCGGTATCTAAATGATATCTTCTTGTCATCTCCAATCCCTAACTCTGGGTTAAGCTCAAATGTCATCAGAAACTCAGTGACAACCTCGGGGTATATGGGCTCACGAATGCTAAAAAGCTGGATCCACGAGTCGAACTTATGTCCCTGAACCTCATATCCTATCAAATTCCTCAACCTGTCCTCAATTCCAAGTTTCCCCATGTCTTCCCAAACTATGTACCGATTACTTCCAAATGTCCTCTTTAGCCATTTCCGAATCAAAGTCTTTTCTTGTGTAGTTTTGGCCAAATAAGCTAGAGTAGGTGGAATCGGGTCCATCTGTTTAAGAAAAACAAGGAAACAAATCATATAACAATAATTGGACAATATAATATTTATTCCAAATTTTCAGAAAAAAATTCGAAATGTAGGCTTTATATTTTGCAATTATCCCATTATTATTTTTATGAATTCCCTAAAAACCGCAATCATCAATCCGCAATTTATCCAAATAAACAAAACCGCATCTTTCCTATTTTTCTAAGATTACTTAAAGATGAATATTTCTAAACATGCTAAGTAATCGAATAATCAAGCAAGCATCATGATCATAAATCATATAATTACCTTACTATGATTAAAATAAGCAAGCAAAGCAATTTTATTTATCATCCATCATTTTGGTTAAGCATAAGACTTTTAATTAGAGGATAATTAATTCGAAATCTCACTAACTTTATTAATTAAAGTAGTGCTACTCCAAATATATTTAATTGCATTTTCATGAAGCAAATTATACAAAGTTTAAAATAAATACCATTTTAAAAGATAATGATTTTAATTAAAGTAATGGTTTTTAAATAGTTTTGTATAAAAAGCCTTACTTTAATTCATAAGCATGCAATCAAATTAATCCTCTAATATTTAACAATCAATTACTCATGTAAACTAATCATTTTAAGCGAAAATTAATCACTGAAAAGTCAATCATAAGCAAATAATCATTCAAGAAAGTCAAAATAGCTAAAACCCTAACAAAAAGTCAACATTCAAAATCAAAACATCAAATCTAGCCATGGAAACCTTGAATCACTTCCGCAAACATGTTAACAATCAAGCATATAGCATTTTGCAAGCAAAAAGCATGGAACTTGATGATCAAAACTCAAGATCTAAGCATAAACCCTAACTTTATAAAAGTATTCAAAATCATGATTTTAGGTTAGAATCATACCTCAACCTTGATGTAAAGATGTTCTAGATGCAAAAGAGATGAAGATATGGAAGATTTGAAGCTTGATTTGAAGAAAAATGATGGAAAAATGGAGAAATGGAGATGGTGAAGGTGGGTGACGGTTTGGAGAAGAAGAAGGAAGAAGAAGAAGTTGCTTTTTACTTTTTGTAAAAAGTGGTGGAAGCTTCCTTTGCTTTATGCATTTTTAAATTGCATTTTTAATATGCAATTTTAACTTAAATGCGAACGAACGAAACGTATACTTGGGTTTTTAAAGTTAAAATATTTTTTATGAAAATCAACCAAAATACGCACGAAACTTTCGTATTTAAATTCGTATATTAAAAACGTAACATTAATTCGCGTGCGAAAACATTTTCGTTTTTAAATACGTTTTATTAAATCTTTTTGTGTTCTTTAAAATTCAAAAACAATCCAAATAAAATTTTCCAAAATTTAAAACTTTGTCAAATTTCTGAAATGTTTGGACCGTTCGCGAAAATTCGTTTTAAAAACTTACGCGTTTAAACTTTTAAGAATGTTTTTCTTTGTTTTTATAAAAGTAAATTAAAAGAAAATCTAATTAAAATTATTTTTGTCCTAATTAACAAAATATTCAAACCTTATTTACATTAGACCACCACCATTTATCTGTCAGTGCTTGTGACAGCACTTTCAGATAATCCTGAAACATGCGAGAAAGTGTGGCGAAGAACGAACGTACCTTGAAGCGCTTTAATGATACTATGAATTAGGTCAGCGGGATTTATATAATAACGCTCAAATTCTCGTAAGAATTCTTTTTCTTCTTGACTAATGCTAGTAACGCATCAATGAATTGGTTAAATGCTCGTCTTACCTTCCTCGGATTCGAAATACCATCCCTGAATCCTGTGTCTATAAAGCATAGATCAAAGAGCAATTCTCCGATAACATGCTGAAATTCCTTTTCTTCTTTTGAATCAGGGTTTCCAGTAGTAGAGTGAACTACTCGGGAAGTTGTTCTGATGTAGATCCTTTGTTGCTCAGTAAAAGGGAATTTAGATGTTAGTAACAACTGAGTAAGCTTAACATGGATTTTCTTCCTCTTTTGGAAGAAAGCAGAATCCATGGCTTCCTCAGTAGAATCAGGGAAAATTGATCTCAGTTCATTAATCAGATAAGTGGCAGGATCAACAAAGAACAGTTTAACGCATGGAATCAAAGTATAAGTGGTAGGGGCTCTTTCAATCCAAAATTCGAGCTCGTCAATCAGGGCAGCAACATAACGATTAATCTTAATCTGTGAAACAGATGGATACTCGGTGCTAGCTATTAGATCCATTAGTAGGTCTAACTCTTATTTCAGTGATAACTCGTCTTTTTGATCGTAATTAGCACGTAGACATGTTATTATCCTATCAATTACTACAAAGGTCTTCCTCTGCTCAGTTGAAAAAGGGAAATCTGATATCTTATGGTTTCTAAGGAAATCAGCACAGATATCTATTCTCCTACTGGGCTTGTGGAAATTTCCTAAGTGGTGCTTATTACTTGATTCTGGTGGGTTATTACTTGGTTCAGTGTTGGGTAAGGTTGGTGGTTCTAGTTCAGGATCCTCCGGACACTGGAGACGCTCATCCACTTCTACACTTTGGAAAAGAGTAGTGGGGTAGGCTCGCAATATATCTGGAAGATCATACCTGAAGTATTCATCTAAGCAATGAAGTCGTTCATTCAAATCCAACAAAGGCATTGGTGGATAGAAGAAAACTTCAATACCGAAAGGAACGTCTTCTGGTAGGGTGGCAGGTCTAAGGTAATGTGGATACTTAGATAAGATTGATAAAATCTCAGAGTCAAGTGTGGGTTGACCACTTAATTCAATAGTGACAGAAGGTGGAATCTTCTGCTGAGATATATCAAAACCTAGGTCTAAAGATGCATATTTGTCAATCTCAACTTCCTGGTTAACACAGACCTTTTTGTGGGAAGACACAAAGAATTCCGCATCGTCCATGATCGTTATCTCATCCATGGGAGAAATAAGATTGGAAGGAGAATTAGGGTTTTTATGGTTTTCAAATTTTTTTTTGTATTTTCTCTAAATTAATTAACTACTAAAGCAAATAACTTCCTAAGTAATGAAAATCTTAAGGAAGGGTCTCCTAAAAGTCAACTATCTACGGTAATCTTAAAGTTCACTACGCTCAACCGATCCCCGGCAGCGGCGCCAAAAACCTGTTGCGCCGTCAGAGTGCTGACTCAGCCGCGGTCGTTTTCCAAGGGGGGGCTGGCACGGCGGTCCTGCAGGCAACGACGCAACAACGTGTGAACGTGTTAGGTTTTAAATTTATATGAGCTGGGGCTCAAACTATAAGTACTACCTACTTTGGGGGAGTAAGCAGTGAGTATAACTCGAGTGTCTTTCTTAAAATCGGAGCGAATGGAACCAAAAGGGACTTACCGTAAATGAGCTTTCTGATAGGATGGGTTTATAAAAGTAGGTAGGTTTTGGTTAGTTATCTAAGCTAATACTAAATAAAGCAAGTAAATTAAAAAGAGAGTAGGCAACAGGTAGAGCGTGATTGCTGAAACTTCGATAATTTGGGTTTCTGGATGATATTCATTAGACAGATGATTAGAGACTACCTTGGGCAAATCATCAGACGGACAGTCGGTGTAAACACTAGGACCCGACGTTTTAGTCTAAAAGCCTAAAAAATATGTCACTGAATCCTAGGTTATCCTGATGCTGATCAGAAACAGGTTGTTCAAACCCCCCTCACTTGCCTTGTAAGACTAAGCGACCTCTACGGATGATGTATCCTGGGTGTAGGCATAAGGTAACAAACTGCAATTTTCTATCTGACCTTTCTTAACACCTAAATCTATCTGAGTTTATCTAGGTAAGTACTAATTGTATGCTGTATACGTTGAGCTGTCGGTTATGTTGAGTTAAGCGGTTTAAGCATCTTGTATTACAGCCGAATACTTGCTTTCTTTTCAAAACTCATTTATTACTGGTTTAAGCATAATTAACTCCGTCATGAATTAGACCCTCCTTTGCTATCAGGCGTTCATCCCTAGGAATACTCACGGTGTACAGTGCATTTGGCATATCCACAGTGTTCCGGACTCAAGGTATACTCACGGTGTACAGTGCATTTGGCATATCCACAGTGTTCCAGACTCAAGGCATACTAACGGTGTACTGTACATTAAAGTAGTTCCACAGCTGTATGTCAACCTTGGTGTAGTAACGGTGTACGGTGCAGCGAGCATTTCCACAGCTGTATTTTAACCTTGGTGTACTAACGGTGTACGGTGCAGCGAGCATTTCCACAGCTTTATTGTTCCTAGACCCATATTCTAAAAGGGTGACTTCTAGGTATTCCACGATGAAATAAACCTACGGCAGTTCCTTAGCTTTTCCCACGTATTTAAACGTTATACGAAGTACTGTGCCGTTTTACGGAATATTCATAGCTTCATACTGTAATATGAGATAACTATATCTACGTAGTATTAGGGTTGATTAGATCCTATCCTAAGGCAATAGTCACGTGAAAGACTGGAAAGGGTGGACACTTTATTAAGTCTAAATTCATGTAAAACTCAACCAGATACACAACAAAACAATCACCAATCATAATACTGGGGATATTATTCCACAACGGATTGTGCCCACGACTTTCATAGCTTCCACGTTCCGTACTACACACATTCGTGATGATTCCGGCGCTATACAAATGAAAGCCGTATAACGTTACTTCCGTTATTTCATAATGAATACCCTAATGAATTTGATATCATCCATAATCCTAATATCTACATTTCAACAATCACAGTATTAAACTACGTAAATAGCATGGCAATATTCGCAACACAAACAAAGATATCATGCAAACAAAACATAATAACCGTAAGTAAAGGAATAAGTAATAACTAGTATTTAAGCAGCGTAACACTGAGTAGTACAAGCTAGAATCTTGAAAACTTCAATACAATAAAATTCCCAAGCTACAGCTATCTTCCCCACTCGAACCGTGCCTACATCTCTCTAGTTCTCTAGAGAGAGAAACTAGAGAGAGAAGCTAACCTAATCTAATTCTCCTCTAACTCCTAAGAGTAGTGCTTGAGAGAGAATGTGTGTGAGAGAGAAAGTTAGAGAATTCTATGAAGAATGGTGTGTGAAATGAGGTTACATGAGGTCTCTATTTATAGGCAAGCCTTGGATCCAAGAGTACAAGTCCACAAGCACACGTACAAGCCAACGAAGCAAGAAGGAGGCAGTGTGAGAGCAACAGAGGCCGTGTGCGGCCTAATACGGGCCGTGTACGGCTTGTTTATGGCCGTGTACGGCTATAGCAAGGCCGTGTACGGCCTGGTGGTGGCCGTGTGCTAGGCCGTGTGATTTTTCCGACTTTTCTCGCATCTTCGGAAGGCCGTATCTTCTTCGTTTCGCGTCCGATTGACTTGATTCTTTCGCCTACGGCTTCGTAATTCCGTTACGCTTTTAATGATGCCAATTTGGTAGAAATTGGATGTGTGGGGCCCGGGCAAGTTCAGAATACGTTTTGTAGCTTTCGGCTGCGCTGTAACTTGCATAACTTTCTCGTCCTTGATCCGTTCTGAGCAATCCTTATATCCACATTCTTGTAATCTTCATAGCTAAAAAATAAGACTATTATGAGGCTCTGGTATGAAGTTTACAGTAGATTTAGGGTTAGGCTCAGAATAGTGCCTATTTAGGTCAGTTTTCTGCCCTTTTTGCTTGATTTTCAAAAGACCGACAAGTTTATACCTTTCTAACAAAAGTTAATGAATAATTATGATTTTAAGATGTATTTGTTAGAAAAGAACTAAATATGGGGCAATTAATGCATGTAAAAAACGTGACTTTTTGCGATACATCAAAGTTCCTCAAGATGTATTGCCCACCGTCCAAGACGTCAAAGATGATCGACGACATTCAGAATTTCAAGCAAGACATCGATGAGTCGCTGCATCAAGCATGGGAAAGGTACAAGGACTTGATGCATATGTGTCCACAACACGATCTAAACGACCAACAAATCGTTACGTTATTCTACAAAGGAGGGGATCGTGCTACGAGACAGCAACTTGATGCTCAAGGATCTATTCCAAAGAAGATTCCTAGGGAAGCCTTGGAGGCCATTCATGATCAAGCCAAGCATTTTCAACTTTGGGATGATGGCACCTCTAGGAGAAAAAGGTCAGTAAGCAATGATGATGGTCTCGCCGCCATTACTGCTAAGCTTGACAGTATAGGAAGAGACATAAAGAAGGTAATTGAGACTGTTCATGCAATCCAAGTAGGGTGCGACAACTGTGGAGGAACGCATTTGGTAAAGGATTATCCTGAGATGGAGTCTGGAGAAGCCAAGGAGGAAGTTAAATTCGGAGAAGCTCAAGGAAATTACCGCCAAGGTGGTGGAACCTTTTTCCGAAGACCATATCAAGATGGAGGCCGCCAATTTCGTCAAACTCAGACTGGTCTTTTCACCAAGGATCAACCGGCTGCATCAGTTCCTGAAAAGAAAACCAATTTGGAAGAGATGATGGGGAAATTTCTAGCCACTAATGAGAAATTCATTGCTAGTTCTGGACAATTGATGGATACTATGGAAGCATTAGTGAGAAATCAAGGAGCTGCTATTAAGCAGATTGAAGGAAACATTTCCAACATTGCTAAAGTTCTCCAAGTGAGATTTACTGGAACTCTTCCCGGATTTACTGAAACCAATCCACGTGATCAGGCGAATGCTGTAATTACTAGAAGTGGAAAGGTTCATGAAGATCCGATAGTCAAGAAGAAACCTGTATCTTATCCCCTACCTGAGAAAGAGAAGGAAGTGGAAGTGGTTGAAGGTCCTAAGGTGGACTGTAACACCCGCCAAATTAGGACTAAAAATTAGTGCCTAATCATATGTTAATACATGTAATTAGTTCTGTGTTAGGCTAATTAATGTATCGAATTATATATATTGATGAATATATACGAAAATGCGATTTGATTAAATCGTACACAATTTAAATCGAATGTATTTCGATTCAATTTAATACGGACGTTGGTGACCAATTTTATTAAATAACGTTTTTATATCAACAATATTATTATGATAATATTTCGTATTTATTCGGACCATACAAACAATACTTATACGATTTAAAAATATTAAAACGCGCAAACTAAATAAACAAACTTACTTTTTATAACTCAAATATAAATTGAATTGTAAAATACTTAAATAAAATATCGCGTAATAATTTGTATTTTAAAACTTACCAATTAATATGTAAAATAATTATAAAACGCTAAATGACGGAGAAAACGAACATCACGCGGAGCACAGAAACGGGGACCGAAAATGGGAGACTTAACCTCCCATTTTCCTTTTCTTTCCTTTCATTTTCACTTATCTCACTCTCTCTCTCTTCTTTTTCTCTTTCATTTTCTCTCTACGCATTAAACCACCACCACCATCATAAATCGACAAATAACATAATCAAATGCACTCGGATCATCAATACTTTTAGAGATTCACGATCACCTCGCAACGATCTACATTTCTATCTTTCCGGATTTCCATTTCGGCAATTTGTAAGTTTCCGACAAAATCCCGAAATCTCTCGATTCTTAGTATTTTTCACTTGTAGTTGTTATTATAACTTGTATATGTCCCTTACTAAGTATAGAACACGATTTCATAGCTTAAAAACGGGTTGGAATCGGATTTTTGGCCGGAAAAATCATGACAGCCGGACTTTCTGGGAATGGAGTTCTTCCATGCGACACAAGCCTTGTGTCGCATGTTGTGTCGTATTTTACCCTTTGTGTCGCACGCTATGTCGTATTCCCCATGTTGTGTCGTATTTTACCCATTATGTCGCTGTTGAATCAGCATCTCGCATCTATGCGACACAACCCTTGTGTCGCATAGACTTTGTGTCGCATTCCTATGCGACACAACCCTTGTGTCGCATAACCACTTTTGTGTCGCATGATTGTGTCGCATAAAACAGCAGGTTTTCAAACTAAAATTTCACTAAGTGTCGAACGTACATAACCTCAATCCCTTATACGATACGACTTATAAAACACATTGGAACACGTTTTTAAGTGCAAAACATCAATAACATGATAATAATACTTAAAGTTATTATTTCAAATCCATCACCAACGGGCCGTACACGTTTGCAAACACTTAACAAATCAACCAAATCGTAGTAATCTGGACATATATAGTTGTGTAACAACTACAAGGGTGATCTTTTGAGATACCCAATCATGATTATAACCATCGTGTGTCGTGGACACCCTCAGGTTACACGTCTTTGGACTTCATACTCGGCTAATCAACTTACGTTTATTTTAAACGCTCTCAGACTCAGGTGAGTCTCATAGCCCCTCTTTTACTGTTTTACTCAGGGGTGTGATATATTGCTCAACTTTTACATGTGAACGCAAGTACAAACATTTCATATACTACATGAGTTTTTCGAAACTAATCATTTTAAAGTGTTCCGTTAGCATAGTTGTTAATACGTTGTAGCGTGAATATTAATATATGGTACCATATAGGATTGACCCTCCTCGTTTAGGTTAGCAAGCACTAACCGGGTAAACGGACGTACTAATATTTGGGAAGACGAGTGTTGATTAGGCACTCGTGGAGGCACCTCGCCCGGAATTCTCTATAGGGGACCCGGCCCTCGAGTTAAGCTCAACTATGTGCTCATGGCTGTATACACGATGACTATCATTTAATTGCTGGATGCAATTCATTATTTAAATCTTGCGGTTCATACTATATTAACTGATTTCAAACCTGTGAGCTCACCAGCTTTTAGCTGACCTTTTAGCATATATCGCAGGTACCAAGCAGTAGGATGTTTCTGCTTCAGGACTTTAGCTCGAGTCAGCATACAGACGATTGAGATTTTCTTGCATTAGTATATTTTGTACAAGTACTTATGTACTGAAATCTTCTTTTATTTAAACTCGAGCTATGTAAAGCTTTAATTGTTGTAAACATTTCAATTATCAATATATTTTGTTAAAACGACGCATATAGAGTCGTTTACTATTTATATCTTTGTGCTTTGTTATTGATTAGTAACACCCAAATCAAGCTTCCGCAAATCATTAAATTTGGGGGTGTTACAGATTGGTATCAGAGCCTAAGGTTATAGTGAACTAGGTTGCATTTAGTGGGCCTAGACTATGACCATTAGGCGGTATTCCTTATTAGGTATGACTGGTTCAGTGATTACATCATACGAGTTTAATTTAACATAGCCTGATCAACTATGTACAATTAAGCAAAGATGATGTAAGATCTGAAAGTAGTTATGACTGAACCGGGTACGATAGAAGACTCTGACCTCGAGAGAACCATGACTTAAACATGTTTATGCTAGACACTCAATAGGCTATATTATATAGGAACTATATGAATATAGGCCTCAATCTTACTAACGCTTTGTCTCAGAAATGGCAAACACACCATCAAATTCAACTCGCTCTCAATCCGGGTCGCAGAACCCAAGGCTAGCAAGGAGGAACAACAGGTTGCCTCGAGCTGGCCCGTACCCCACTCACTTCACCTTGCCGGCCTTAGCCGCTAGGGTGAACCAACACGAGCAGCGACTTCGCACCATGGATGTCGTGCTGCAGGAAACGAACGAAAACTGGAGACTTACATCCCTTGAACGCATCGAACAAGTCTCCGACGACCTTGAAACCACAAACAACAACATGGATGTCCTTCGCAACCAAGTAATAGAAATAAGCGTGGAAAATGCCCTTCTGCGACAAAGGATGGAAGAATGTGAACAGTGCTCACATGAAGCAGAAGAGTATGCCCGTGGACTAACACAACGACTAGCCCTAGCAGAAGATAACGCCCGACAAGCTAGCAGACTTGCAAACACTGTGGACCGTCTTGTCACGATGATGGAACAAATTAATCTACGGTAAGACTAGTATAGTCTTTGTCTTGTAATCTATTCTGTAATCTAGTAACTATCTAAGCGCCACTCTAAAATTCGGTCGGATGTAACAATTCCCGACGCCTTTTGTAATACATCCATAGGATGTAACCTTTGAACTCATATTAGCTATCAAATATTCCTTGTTGTTTCAACTCATATTAATTGTCATTTTTCCATGTTGATGTCATGTAATACTGCTTTTATACATGTACATCTATAACAAATACAACTTTCCTACGAAATCTCATGTATCTTCATTTCTTTTATTGAAGAATCATGCCGCCAAAGACAAGACCATACACCGATGCTCAGCTTACATCCCTTATTACCCAGGCTGTTACTGAAGCCTTGGCTCGGAATACTCCACAAAATTCCACGAGAAACAGTGATGCCGCTGAAACCCCTGCTGCTAAACCTTGTTCTTACAAGGACTTTCAGAGCTGTAAACCCTCAAGCTTCAAGGGTTCTGAAGGAGCCATCGGACTGATCAGATGGTTCGAAAAGATGGAAACTGTTTTCCGTGTCAGCAAATGCGCGGAGAACGACAAAGTAAACTTCGCCACCTGCTCTCTCGAAGATGATGCCCACTCTTGGTGGAATTCATATACCCAATCAGTGGGTGCTGACATTGCCTACCAACTCTCTTGGGAGGAATTGAAAGCAAAACTCACTGCCAAATACTGCTCAATCGCCAAACTCCAAAAGCTTGACGAGGAATTCTGGAACCTAAAGGTTCAGGGTGGTGATATCGATGGTTATACCACCAGATTCCAACAACTTGCCGCCCTCCGCCCAGCCATGGTAAGCACTGAACCTGATAAAATCAGGAAGTACATCCTTGGCCTTCCTGAGCCTGTTCGGGGGCACGTCGCCTCTTCAAACCAAACCACCATTGACGGTGCAATCCTATTGGCCCAAGACCTGATGTCCATGAGCCAAGATTCTGAACCACCCACTTCATCCTCTCACAACAACAAACGAAAATGGTCCGACTACCACAACAACCACTCAAACCAACAAAACAAGAAACCTGACACCATCAAAGCCTACAACACCACCACAGACATCACACGGGGCTACACTGGGAACAAACCCTATTGTTCCAAGTGCAGTCGCCACCACGAAGGTTCCTGTGGTCCCTTTTGCAACAATTGCAAGAGGTACGGCCACCTCACCAAAGATTGCAATTCCCCTGCCAACAACAATTCCAACAACAACACCAGACCACCCAAAGTCTGCTTTGAGTGTGGAAATCCCGGACACTTCAGGGACATGTGCCCAAAGCTGAAGAACAACAACAACCGCAACAACAACAACAACAACACCCGAAGCAGAGCCTTCGTCATCAAATCTGGGGACGCCCGCCAAGACCCGAATGTGGTCTCGGGTATGTTCCTCCTCAACAACTTAACTGCTTTTGTTCTATTTGATACTGGTGCTGATAGAAGCTTTATCTCTGATGACTTTTGCCCACTGCTTGACATCAATCCTATTACCTTAGATGTTCAGTACACTATAGAGCTAGCAAATGGGGAACTTATAGAAACCGATAGTGTGATACCTAATTGCACTTTAAACCTAGCTGACGAAACCTTTCCAATCGATCTTGTACCCGTTGAAATCGGAAGTTTCGACGTCATCATTGGAATGGACTGGTTGTCCAAACACAGAGCAGAAATCGTTTGTTACGATAAGATCGTCCGCATTCCACTCGCTGCCGGTGGAACCTTGATCATACAGGGGGAGACCGGTGGGACGGGACTCAATATCATCTCTTGCTTAAAAACCCGAAAATTTCTGAGAAAGGGTTACCCTGCAATACTCGCACACATCACAGAGAAGAAGTCGGAGGAGAAGCGACTTGAGAATGTGCCAATTGTTAGAGACTTTCCCGAAGTCTTTCCAGAAGAACTACCTGGTTTACCTCCATCTAGACAGGTTGAATTCTCAATTGATCTCGTGCCGGGTGCCGCACCGGTGGCCCGTGCACCGTACCGTTTAGCCCCATCCGAACTTCAGGAGTTGTCCGCACAGTTGCAAGAACTCCTGGATAGAGGATTCATTAGACCGAGTTCTTCACCTTGGGGAGCTCCGGTCTTATTTGTTAAAAAGAAGGACGATTCATTCCGAATGTGCATCGACTATCGAGAGTTGAACAAATTGACCGTCAAAAACCGATATCCACTTCCTCGCATTGATGATCTATTCGACCAACTTCAGGGCTCAAGTTTCTACTCAAAAATCGACCTGCGATCAGGCTACCATCAGTTACGAGTTCGAGACACCGATATTCCAAAAACTGCTTTCAGAACTCGTTACGGGCACTACGAATTCCAAGTGATGCCCTTCAGTCTAACCAACGCACTGGCTGTATTCATGGACCTTATGAATCGGGTGTGCAAACCTTACCTCGATAAGTTTGTCATTGTCTTTATCGATGACGTACTCATTTACTCGCGCAACGAACAAGAACATGCGCAACACCTTAAAACCATCCTTGAACTACTTAGACACGAGGAGATTTATGCCAAATTCTCTAAGTGTGAGTTCTGGATACAAACCGTTCAATTCCTTGGTCACGTGATCGACAGTCAGGGAATTCACGTTGACCCATCAAAAATCGAGGCTATCAAAGACTGGCAAGCACCCACCTCTGCAACTGAAGTACGACAATTCTTGGGTCTTGCTGGGTACTATCGGCGATTTATCGAAAACTTCTCTAAAATAGCTCAACCACTCACGGTACTGACTCAGAAGGGCAAACGGTTCGATTGGAACGATAAACAAGAGTCAGCGTTCCAACTTCTGAAACAAAAGCTTTGCAGTGCTCCAATTCTATCCTTACCCAAAGGCACCGATGACTTCGTGGTATACTGCGATGCTTCTCACCAAGGTCTCGGTTGCGTACTGATGCAACGAGACAAAGTCATTGCCTATGCCTCACGACAGCTGAAAATTCACGAAAAGAACTACACCACTCATGATCTCGAACTTGGAGCTGTCATTTTTGCTCTCAAAATCTGGAGACATTATCTCTACGGCACTAAGTGCACCATCTTTACTGACCACAAAAGTCTCCAACATATATTCGATCAGAAGGATCTCAATATGAGGCAACGTCGGTGGGTCGAGTTGCTTACCGATTACGATTGCGAGATCAAGTACCATCCAGGGAAGGCTAATGTTGTAGCCGATGCCCTCAGTCAAAAGGAACGACCGAAACCACTTCGAGTCCGAGCCCTCAGTATGACCATTCACAACGACCTTACCGTTCAGATTCATACCGCTCAGATCGAAGCCCTGAAACCTGAAAACATCAGCAATGAAGCCTTATGGGGTATTGACAAACAATTCGAAACCAAATCTAACGGAATTAGGTATTTCTCAAACCGAATCTGGTTGCCTAATTTTGGGAATCTACGAGACTGGGTGATGGATGAAGCTCACAAGTCCAAATATTCTATCCATCCGGGATCCGATAAGATGTACCACGGCATCAAGGAATTTTATTGGTGGCCAAACATGAAAGCCGAAATCGCCCCTTATGTCAGCAAGTGCCTTACTTGCTCGAAAGTCAAAACCGAACATCAGAAACCACCTGGTTTACTCCAACAACCTGAAATCCCTGAATGGAAATGGGAACAAATTGCCATGGATTTCATAACCAAACTACCCAAGTTGTCGAGCGGTTACGATACCATTTGGGTGATCGTCGATCGTCTCACCAAATCTGCTCATTTCTTGGCAATCAAGGAAAACGATAAAATGGAACGCCTTACACAAATCTACATCAAGGAAATCGTTTCTCATCACGGCGTTCCAATCTCGATCATCTCCGACAGAGATGCCCGTTTCACCTCTCACTTTTGGCAGTCACTTCAAAAAGCATTGGGTACTCGTCTCGACATGAGTACCGCATACCATCCTCAAACTGACGGCCAAAGTGAATTAACCATTCAGACCTTGGAAGATATGCTACGCGCCTGCGTAGTTGATTTCGGTACAAACTGGGAAAGACATCTACCGTTGTGCGAATTCTCGTACAATAACAGCTATCACGCCAGCATCAAAGCTGCACCTTTTGAGGCACTGTACGATCGTAAGTGCCGATCACCGATCTGTTGGACCGAAGTGGGAGATAGTCAACTCACTGGTCCTGAACTCATACACGCCAAAATTGTGGAAATCCAAAACAGACTCAAAGCCGCACGTGATCATCAGAAAAGTTATGCTGACGTGAGACGCAAACCACTCGAGTTCCAACTTGGGGATCGAGTACTCTTAAAAATATCGCCTTGGAAAGGCTTCATCCATTTTGGCAAACGCGGGAAGTTGAACCCCAGGTACATCGGGCCTTTTGAGATCCTCGAGCGGATTGGCCCCGTAGCTTATCGATTGCAGCTGCCATCCGAACTCAGCAGTGTGCACCCCACTTTTCATATTTCAAATTTGAAGAAGTGTCTGTCTGATGAGACACTTATTATTCCACTAGATGAAATTCGTGTTGACGATAAACTTCACTTCGTTGAGGAACCCGCTGAAATTATGGACCGTGAGGTCAAACAACTGAAACAAATTCGTATTCCCATCGTCAAGGTCAGATGGAATTCGCGGCGCGGTCCGGAATTCACTTGGGAACGGGAAGACCAAATGCGACTCAAATATCCTCAACTTTTCACTGATTCTACATCAAACACGACTTCGAACTAAATTTCGGGACGAAATTCTTCTAACAGGGGGAGAATGTAACACCCTCCAAATTAGGACTAGAAATTAGTGCCTAATCATATGTTAATACATGTAATTAGTTCTGTGTTAGGCTAATTAATGTATCGAATTATATATATTGATGAATATATACGAAAATACGATTTGATTAAATCGTACGCAATTTAAATCGAATGTATTTGGATTGAATTTAATACGGACGTTGGTGACCAATTTTATTAAATAACGTTTTTATATCAACAATATTATTATGATAATATTTCGTATTTATTCGGACCATACAAACAATACTTATACGATTTAAAAATATTAAAACGCGCAAACTAAATAAACAAACTTACTTTTTATAACTCAAATATAAATTGAATTGTAAAATACTTAAATAAAATATCGCGTAATAATTTGTATTTTAAAACTTACCAATTAATATGTAAAATAATTATAAAACGCTAAATGACGGAGAAAACAAACACCACGCGGAGCACAGAGACGGGGACCGAAAATGGGAGACTTAACCTCCTATTTTCCTTTTCTTTCCTTTCATTTTCACTTATCTCACTCTCTCTCTTCTTTTTCTCTTTCATTTTCTCTCTACACATTAAACCACCACCACCATCATAAATCGACAAATAACATAATCAAACGCACTCGGATCATCAATATTTTTAGAGATTCACGATCACCTCGCAACGATCTACATTTCTATCTTTCCGGATTTCCATTTCGGCAATTTGTAAGTTTCCGACAAAATCCCGAAATCTCTCGATTCTTAGTATTTTTCACTTGTAGTTGTTATTATAACTTGTATATGTCCCTTACTAAGTATAGAACACGATTTCATAGCTTAAAAACGGGTTGGATTCGGATTTTTGGCCGGAAAAATCATGACAGCCGGACTTTCTGGGCTGGTGTTCTTCCATGCGACACAAGCCTTGTGTCGCATGTTGTGTCGTATTTTACCCTTTGTGTCGCACGCTATGTCGTATTCCCCATGTTGTGTCGTATTTTACCCATTATGTCGCTGTTGAATCAGCATCTCGCATCTATGCGACACAACCCTTGTGTCGCATAGACTTTGTGTCGCATTCCTATGCGACACAACCCTTGTGTCGCATAACCACTTTTGTGTCGCATGATTGTGTCGCATAAAACAGCAGGTTTTCAAACTAAAATTTCACTAAGTGTCGAACGTACATAACCTCAATCCCTTATACGATACGACTTATAAAACACATTGGAACACGTTTTTAAGTGCAAAACATCAATAACATGATAATAATACTTAAAGTTATTATTTCAAATCCATCACCAACGGGCCGTACACGTTTGCAAGCACTTAACAAATCAACCAAATCGTAGTAATCTGGACATATATAGTTGTGTAACAACTACAAGGGTGATCTTTTGAGATACCCAATCATGATTATAACCATCGAGTGTCGTGGACACCCTCAGGTTACAAGTCTTTGGACTTCATACTCGGCTAATCAACTTACGTTTATTTTAAACGCTCTCAGACTCAGGTGAGTCTCATAGCCCATCTTTTACTGTTTTACTCAGGGGTGTGATATATTGCTCAACTTTTACATATGAACGCAAGTACAAACATTTCATATACTACATGAGTTTTTCGAAACTAATCATTTTAAAGTCCTCCGTCAGCATAGTTGTTAATGCGTTGTAGCGTGAATATTAGTATATGGTACCATATAGGATTGACCCTCCTCGTTCGGGTTAGCAAGCACTAACCGGGTAAACGGACGTACTAATATTTGGGAAGACGAGTGTTGATTAGGCACTCGTGGAGGCACCTCGCCCAGAATTCTCTATAGGGGACCCGGCCCTCGAGTTAAGCTCAACTATGTGCTCATGGCTGTATACACGATGACTATCATTTAATTGCTGGATGCAATTCATTATTTAAATCTTGCGGTTCATACTATATTAATTGATTTCAAACCTGTGAGCTCACCAGCTTTTAGCTGACCTTTTAGCATATATCGCAGGTACCAAGCAGTAGGATGTTTCTGCTTCAGGACTTTAGCTCGAGTCAGCATACAGACGATTGAGATTTTCTTGCATTAGTATATTTTGTACAAGTACTTATGTACTGAAATCTCCTTTTATTTAAACTCGAGCTATGTAAAGCTTTAATTGTTGTAAACATTTCAATTATCAATATATTTTTTTAAAACGACGCATATAGAGTCGTTTACTATTTATATCTTTGTGCTTTGTTATTGATTAGTAACACCCAAATCAAGCTTCCGCAAATCATTAAATTTGGGGGTGTTACATGGACACTGGGTCTGATCAAATTGCTAGAGATAAGCAATACGCTAAGGATAACGCACCGCCACCTCCCTATCCAGCAGCTTTTAAAAAAGGAAAGGATGAAGCTCAATACCACCAGTTTCTCGAGAATCTTAAACAACTCCATATAAACATTCCGTTCGTGGAAGCAATTGCTCAAATGCCAAAATCTGCAAAATACTTGAAGGAATTGTTGACCAAAAAGAGTAAGCTAATGGAGGCAACCACAGTAACAATGAACGAGAGATGTTCAGCGGTGATGCAAAACAAACTTCCGCCAAAGATGAAAGACCCTGGGAGTATTACTCTTCCTTGTCTTATTGGTAGTTTGGATATAACTGATGCACTGACTGACTTAGTGTAACATCCTCTCCGATAGCCTGATATTGTCCTATTTAAATTACGTAATTAAGTGAATTAAAATTTATTTGTTATAAATTGTTTAATTGTGAAACTTAGTAAATTAAGTTTCAGGACTTATTGTGTTTAGTAAAATGTTGCTTATTTTAAAATATTGAAGTTGACGGTATAATAAAATAATTTCTCGCAATTGATTTTTAGGTTACAGACAATAGATTTAGAGCGGGTATAAAATACCCAAAATGTTAAGTCGGCTTAAAAAGGGGCCGATCTTTATTTGGGGATCACTTTACCAATTCCTTACCCCAATTCCATTTCAATTAAAACACTTAAACCCTAGCTAGTAAATCAAGTGAAATCTTCAAACTAGAAAGTGATTGAAGGTTGTAAACTACAAGCTATTAGCTATCATCATCTCCTTCTTCTTCTAGCTATCATCTTCTTCATTTTTGAAAGGTAAATGAGGTTTATTTCAAATATTAGGATTGATGAATAAATGGTTAGTTGAAATTGTTCTTGCATTTGTATAATGATTGGTTGTGATCTATGATGCTATATGATGATTATTGATTGATGATATAGAATAAATCCATGTTCTTGATCCATGATTTAATTTAGATAGAACTTAATGGGTTTTATGATTTAGGTGTAAATATAGCATCTTTGAATGTTATTGTAGTTGTTTAAATGGTAATTAGATATCATATGAGGTTGTAGTAGCTTTATGAATCGAGTTTTCTGCATATTGGTTCGAATTTGAGGTTTTGGTAATTTTGGTTCGTTCATAAATCATAGTTGCTGCTGCTGTTCTTGATCTGGAGGAGAAGCCGGCGGCTTCATAAGCCTAGCCGGCGGTTTCTGTCTTAAGTTTGGGAAGCCGGCGGCTTCAACACCAAGCCGGCGGCTTGTGAACCATAACCGGTGGGTCAATGACCCGAACCGGCGGATGCTAGAGGCTTTAAAACTCAATAAAGTTCTGTTGATGAATAACATAATTCACCCGGCGGGTGAATGGGGTGACCCGGCGGTTAGCCATGGGAAGCCGGCGGCTTCCATGGCCAAGCCGGCGGCTTCAGGCTGTTACAGGGCATTTTTATTTTAGTTTTTAAAACACATTCCAATTATTATTATATGTAATTATATGATAATTACTCGATGTGTTGTAATTATGTACATGATTAGTAGTCGTTAATATGAGTGTTTAGGATAATGAGCTCCAAATGTGTTAAACTTTTATAAGTTATATTTGGACGATTTTGATTACTAACTTTCTATTGATGTTGAATCTCAGATCCTTCGAAAGACAAAGTTACCCCAAGAATCTGAGTTAGTGAAGACGAAGGTATTGGTGAGTGGATTCAAAACTCACCGTTTGGCTTAGTTGTAATCATTTGATTACAACGGGTAAACGTAGACTTGATTATTGAGTTGATTAGTTATTACTGTTGGTTATATTCATATATGTGCTTTGTGTGGCCTTCGTGCATTGTTGTTAATGAGGTCAACTAGTTGATGAACTGTTGGTTGGGCTAGTGGGTTGTTGTGTGAACGGTACAGGGATGTACTTCATTTGTTGTGTGTGCTGAACTGTACCTAAGTATGATAAACACTAGCTATCGGTCTCGTCCGTTATGGCCATACGGATATGTTTGGATAAGTGATCTCGGGGAGCCGCCCGGGTGCTAAGGTTATCCCCGGATCCACCGATCCTCATTAAATTGTTGTTGACTGTGGTGTTTGCGAATATTTGTTGTAGTTAATTGATTTAGCTAAGTTGAATGTTGAGTGTTGGATTTACTCACTTAGCTATGTGCTAACCCCTCGTTGTTACTTCCTGCAGACTTTTGTTTTGTGCATGCGGGTGGGTAGCAGGAAGGTCAAACCTTGGAAGCATGGAATGTTTGATATTCAAGCTACTCTGATTATTTTGTAACAACTCAGTTTAGTTTATATAATACCCCGTCATGCTAGTCTTTTGAACAAGATTCAAATTTGAAGTGACTTAAACATCTAAACTGTATTTTGGCACTTTAGCAGAATATGTAATCAAGTATTGCGTTTTAATCACCTGCGCTTCCGTATTATCTTTAATATTATTACATGAGAATGTGGGGTGTTATAAATTGGTATCAGAGCATAGTTTTGGGAAAATGGTTCGTTGTTGAATGATCAATCCCAAAACTCGAGCGTGATATATCAAACATTCTTGGGAATGGGATTAGTATTGGTTGACGGTATTTAGTATTTAGATGCTAACGATTAACAAAAGTTCAAGTGTTGTGTTGAATTTCAGAAATGGCAGATAACGAACCACCGACCACCAACCCCAACAATGCCTCCAGGATTGTCGCTCCTCAAATTGGGACTCATACCGAGCAACACGATCATAATGGTACTTCTCAGCCAACCGGACAACAATCTAACCGAGACAAGTATATTCATGAGATGGAAGACGAGTTAGTATTTCTTAGGGAATTCAAGAGGAAAGCTGAGGAAGCTGCGACTAGACAGTTATTTCAACAAACCCCGGTCTTTGGTTCTAGTTCATCCTCTCAGTCAGAAAAGAAGTGTTCATACAAGACTTTTATGGCTAGTCGACCACCGGAATTTCAGGGAAGTAAAAATCCTACGGTAACGTTAAATTGGTTGAGAGATATGGAACGCAAGTTTGATGTGACTTGCTGTGATGAGGAGTTTAAAGTCAAGTATGCGGTTCAATGCATGAAGGATGATGCTATGGTTTGGTGGGATTCTGTTACCGGACATTTGACGCACCAACAAAAGGAAGCTATTACTTGGTCCCAATTTCATCAGGCTGTTCGTAATCAATATTGTTCGGATTTTGATATTGCTAGGATTCGAAGAGAGTTTGTGAATCTTTGATTAAAAGATGACATGACTATTGATGAATTGATTTCGCAGTTTACGGATAAGCTTAGGTTTGTGCAACAATGGGTTCCTGATGAGAAGACTCAGATAGAACAGTTTGTGGATGCTTTACCGGATAACTACCGTACGGTTGTGAGATTGGCTAAGGATTTATCGCATGCTTTCAATCTTGCAAGATCCACCGATAGTGATCTAAGGGGTTTACGATTATGGCAAGGAAGGGATACCACTTTCCAAAGAGCAAGAACTGAATCGTCGGGTAAGAATAAATCTAAGTGGCAAGGGAATCGGCAGGGAGGTAAGAAATTTGTTGGAAGAAGTAGTCCTTCAGGAAGTTCCAATAGTTCCAACTGGTGTAGTTCGTGTAGGTCTCGGCATAATGGTCCGTGTACGGCTCAGACAAACAAATGTATGAAGTGTGGTGAATTAGGACATGAGATAAAGAGTTGCCGTTATCCAAATTTTGTTTGCTGGACTTGTAAGAAAGAAGGGCATAGGGTTGGTCAATGTCCGGAGGCAAGGTCGACGGGGTCGGGTTCGGTCGGGAGTTCGGGATCTTCCGGTCAGAAAAGAAAGAACCCTCCTCCAGCAACCAGTAGGGCCTTCCAAATGACGGTTGATGAGGCCGTGCATACTGAAGATGTTATCACTGGTACATTTCTTATAAACTCTGTACCTGCACGTATATTGTTTGATTCGGGTGCTAATTGTACTTTCATTTCTGTGCAATTTTGTGATAAGTTGAAATTAGCCCCTACTGTGATAACAAAGCCTATAGAGGTAGAAATAGTTAGTGGTAAGTTAGTTCCTGTTACCACCTCGGTGACTGGAGTTAATATTACTATTGATGATCATGTTTTTCCTATCTCATTCTTGTTAATGCCAATCCCTAGTTTCGATGTAATAATTGGTATGGATTGGTTGAGTCAGAATAAGGCTAGTATTGATTGTCATCAGAAGTTGGTTAGGATCCCAATCTCTGAAGGGTCATATGTGGTGGCTCGAGGAGAACGGGACGGTGTAGCTATTCCTTTGATTTCTTTGATGAAAGCTAGGAAGTCATTGTAAAAAGAATGCGAGTCATACCTAGCCTATGTAGTCGATGCCAAATTAGAAAGGAAAACTGTTTCAGATGTGCCGGTAGTTTGTGAGTACCCCGAAATGTTTCCCGATGAATTGCCTGGGTTACCACCAGTTAGGGAAGTAGAATACAGAATTGATCTTGTTCCGGGTTCATCGCCGATTGCTAAAGCTCCCTATAGGTTAGCTCCTTCGGAGATCCGTGAAATGATGAATCAAATTCAGGAGTTGTTGGATAAAGGTTTTATCAGACCTAGCTCCTCGCCGTGGGGTGCACCAGTGTTGTTCGTGAAAAAGAAAGATGGGTCATTGCGGATGTGTATTGATTACAGGGAATTAAATAAGAGGACTGTGAAGAACAAGTATCCATTGCCTAGAATTGATGATTTGTTTGATCAGTTACAGGGTTCTTCGGTATATTCTAAGATTGATTTGAGGTCGGGTTATCATCAAGTCCGTGTTTGTGAACAAGATATACCTAAAACTGCTTTCCGAACCAGGTATGGGCATTATGAATTTTTGGTTATGCCTTTTGGTTTAACAAATGCACCAGCGGTATTTATGGATTTGATGAACCGTGTGTGTCGACCATTTTTGGATAAATTTGTGATTGTTTTCATTGATGATATACTTGTTTATTCGAAATCTGAAACTGAGCATGCCACGCATTTGAGATTGGTTCTTGAAACATTGAGACGAGAACAGTTGTATGCAAAGTTTTCCAAATGTGAATTCTGGCTTCGAGAAGTTCAGTTTTTGGGTCATATAATTTGTCAAGATGGTATGAAAGTGGATCCATCAAAAGTTGCAGCTGTGATGAATTGGAATGCGCCGAAATCTGTTTCTGAGATAAGGAGTTCCCTTGGGTTAGCGGGATATTATCGAAAATTTATCAAAGATTTTTCTAAGATAGCCGGTCCGTTAACCAAACTAACCCGTAAAGATGAGAAGTATGTGTGGACTGATCAACAGGAGCAAGCTTTTCAGACATTGAAACAATCATTGTGTCAGACACCGATTTTAGCATTACCAGAAGGTACCGATGATTTTGTAGTTTATTGCGACGCTTCATATTCGGGTTTGGGTTGTGTTTTAATGCAAAGGGATAGAGTTATCGCTTATGCTTCTCGACAGTTGAAACCACATGAGAAGAACTATCCTACGCATGATTTAGAACTCGCAGCAGTTGTATTTGCCCTAAAACTTTGGAGACATTACTTATATGGGACTCGATGTGTTGTTTGTACTGATCATAAGAGTTTGTAGTATGTGTTCTCCCATAAAGAATTGAATATGCAGCAGAGACGATGGTTAGAATTGATAAAAGATTATGATTGTGAAATTAGATACCATCCGGGCAAAGCTAATGTGGTCGCCGATGCTTTAAGTCGAAAGAATACACCTGATCGAGCTTTCTATTTAAAAGTGAATGTTTCCTCGGATTTGATTGATCAAATTAAAGTTGTACAACTTGAAGCATTGAAAGACCATAATCTGAAATCCGAAATCATGTTAAAACGCAAGGACGAATTAGTTGATGATTCAAGGGGATTAAAGACGTACCAGTCTCGTGTTTGGATTCCTTCCATTGGTGGTATTCGGGATTTGATTTTGAATGAAGCTCATTGGTCACGAATGTCTATTCATCCGGGTAGTACTCGAATGTATAATGATCTGAAACCGTTGTATTGGTGGCCAACAATGAAAACCGACATTGCAAAGGTTGTGGGATCTTGTCATACTTGTGCTCAGGTCAAAGCGGAACATCAAAAGCCGTATGGGTCTTTAAAACAGTTGGAGATACCTGAGTGGAAGTGGGATCATATAACCATGGATTTTGTGACTAAGCTACCGCGTACCACTCGAGGCAATGATATGATTTGGGTTATAGTGGATCGATTGACAAAAAGCGCGCATTTTCTTGCTACGAGTGAGACAGCATCGTTGACTAAACTTGCTCAATTGTATGTTAACGAAATCGTTTCCAGACATGGTATTCCTTTATTGATTGTGTCAGATAGAGATACTCGTTTTGCTTCTCGTTTTTGGCAAAGTTTACAACAAGAGTTGGGTACACGTGTAAATCTTAGCACAGCTTATCATCCTCAGACAGACGGTCAGTCAGAACGTACAATTCAAACTTTAGAGGATATGCTTCGTGCTTGCATTCTGGAATATGGAGGTTCATGGGATTCACATCTCCCATTGGTTGAGTTTACTTATAACAATTCGTACCATTCAAGTATTGGGATGCCTCCGTATGAAATGTTGTATGGTCGTCGTTGTCGCACACCTACTTGTTGGTTAGAGGCAGGTGAGAAACAGTTTGCTGGACCCGACATTGTACAAATAACCGCTGATAAAGTAGCTATTGCACGTGAGAAGTTGAAAGCCGCAAGAGATAGGCAGAAACAGTATGCGGATCCTAAAAGATGACCGGTTGTATTTTCCGAAGGTGAATTGGTGTATCTTAAAGTTTCTCCGTGGAAAGGTGTGATTAGATTCGGGAAACGTGGGAAGTTGGCGCCTAGGTACATTGGACCATTCAAGATTCGACAAGTTGTAAATAATCAGTCAATGGCATTGGATCTTCCTCCAGAGCTCTCTGGTATTCATGACACGTTTAACGTATGTTACTTGAGAAAGTGTAATATCGAGGATCAGTCGCAAATTCTTCCGTTGAAAGATTTAACAGTTGATCAAACTCAGAAATTGGTTGAAGAACCGGTTGAGATCCTTGATAGAAAGGTGACTAAACTTAGGAAGAAACAAATTCCTATGGTGTTAGTAAAATGGAGACATAGTTTAGGTTCCGACCTAACTTGGGAGACCGAAGAGTCGATGAAATCCAGATATCCTGGATTGTTGGATAGGGCTGAGATTTCGGGGACGAAATCTCCTTAAGGAGGGGAGATTTGTAACATCCTCTCCGATAGCCTGGTATTGTCCTATTTAAATTACGTAATTAAGTGAATTAAAATTTATTTGTTATAAATTGTTTAATTGTGAAACTTAGTAAATTAAGTTTCAGGACTTATTGTGTTTAGTAAAATGTTGCTTATTTTAAAATATTGAAGTTGACGGTATAATAAAATAATTTCTCGCAATTGATTTTTAGGTTCCAGACAATATATTTAGAGCGGGTATAAAATACCCAAAATGTTAAGTCGGCTTAAAAAGGGGCCGATCTTTATTTGGGGATCACTTTACCAATTCCTTTCCCCAATTCCATTTCAAATAAAACACTTAAACCCTAGCTAGTAAATCAAGTGAAATCTTCAAACTAGAAAGTGATTGAAGGTTGTAAACTACAAGCTATTAGCTATCATCATCTCCTTCTTCTTCTAGCTATCATCTTCTTCATTTTTGAAAGGTAAATGAGGTTTATTTCAAATATTAGGTTTGATGAATAAATGTTTAGTTGAAATTGTTCTTGCATTTGTATAATGATTGGTTGTGATCTATGATGCTATATGATGATTATTGATTGATGATATAGAATAAATCCATGTTCTTGATCCATGATTTAATTTAGATAGAACTTAATGGGTTTTATGATTTAGGTGTAAATATAGCATCTTTGAATGTTATTGTAGTTGTTTAAATGGTAATTAGATATCATATGAGGTTGTAGTAGCTTTATGAATCGAGTTTTCTGCATATTGGTTCGAATTTGAGGTTTTGGTAATTTTGGTTCGTGCATAAATCATAGTTGCTGCTGCTGTTCTTGATCTGGAGGAGAAGCCGGCGGCTTCATAAGCCTAGCCGGCGGTTTCTGTCTTAAGTTTGGGAAGCCGGCGGCTTCAACACCAAGCCGGCGGCTTGTGAACCATAACCGGTTGGTCAATGACCCGAACCGGCGGATGCTAGAGGCTTTAAAACTCAATAAAGTTCTGTTGATGAAAAACATAATTCACCCGGCGGGTGAATGGGGTGACCCGGCGGTTAGCCATGGGAAGCCGGCGGCTTCCATGGCCAAGCCGGCGGCTTCAGGCTGTTACAGGGCATTTTTATTTTAGTTTTTAAAACACATTCCAATTATTATTATATGTGATTATATGATAATTACTCGATGTGTTGTGATTATGTACATGATTAGTAGTCGTTAATATGAGTGTTTAGGATAATGAGCTCCAAATGTGTTGAACTTTTATAAGTTATATTTGGACGATTTTGATTACTAACTTTCTATTGATGTTGAATCTCAGATCCTTCGAAAGACAAAGTTACCCCGAGAATCTGAGTTAGTGAAGACGAAGGTATTGGTGAGTGGATTCAAAACTCACCGTTTGGCTTAGTTGTAATCATTTGATTACAACGGGTAAACGTAGACTTGATTATTGAGTTGATTAGTTATTACTGTTGGTTATATTCATATATGTGCTTTGTGTGGCCTTCGTGCATTGTTGTTAATGAGGTCAACTAGTTGATGAACTGTTGGTTGGGCTAGTGGGTTGTTGTGTGAACGGTACAGGGATGTACTTCATTTGTTGTGTGTGCTGAACTGTACCTAAGTATGATAAACACTAGCTATCGGTCTCGTCCGTTATGGCCATACGGATATGTTTGGATAAGTGATCTCGGGGAGCCGCCCGGGTGCTAAGGTTATCCCCGGATCCACCGATCCTCATTAAGTTGTTGTTGACTGTGGTGTTTGCGAATATTTGTTGTAGTTAATTGATTTAGCTAAGTTGAATGTTGAGTGTTGGATTTACTCACTTAGCTATGTGCTAACCCCTCGTTGTTACTTCCTGCAGACTTTTGTTTTGTGCATGCGGGTGGGTAGCAGAAAGGTCAAACCTTGGAAGCATGGAATGTTTGATATTCAAGCTACTCTGATTATTTTGTAACAACTCAGTTTAGTTTATATAATACCCCGTCATGCTAGTCTTTTGAACAAGATTCAAATTTGAAGTGACTTAAACATCTAAACTGTATTTTGGCACTTTAGCAGAATATGTAATCAAGTATTGCGTTTTAATTACCTGCGCTTCCGTATTATCTTTAATATTATTACATGAGAATGAGGGGTGTTATACTTAGGAGCAAGCATATCAATAATGCCTTATACTATGTATGCTAGACTCAAGTTAGGGGAACCAAAGCCAATTAGAATGTGCATTGAGTTAGCGGATAGGTCAGTTCAATATCCTAAAGGAATGATAGAGAATGTGTTTTTGTCAAGGTAGATAAGTTTGTTTTCCCTTGTGATTTTGTTATTCTCGACATGGTTGAAGATTCAAGGGTACCTAACATCTTGGGAAGACCTTTTTTTGCCACAGCGAGGGCATTGATTGATGTTTCTGATCGAAGGATCACACTAAGGGTAGGAGATGATGAAGTAGTGTTTGATGTTAACAAGTCAATGCAATATCCGGCTGCAGTTAATGATACTTGTTACTTTGTGAGTGCTAGAGAAATGTCTGATGATGAGGAATTCCTAGCAAAGTCTCATGGAAGATGAAGATCTTGATCCCATGATTCTTGAAGGATGGACGGGAAGTCTAGAAGCAATCCGTGATATCGAAGAATTCGATAAGTTGCTTGAGGAACTAGAAATCACGAGTGATGAGGAGTTAGAGAGTGACGAAAGCTGATGGAGAGCGAAGAGTCGGTCTTGACTGATGGTATTTTAATAAAGAAAGAGACTCGCATCACTATGCATGGGATTCCTTGCTCAAGAGAAGAGGTGTTGGCAGTAAAATCTTCGTTTGAAGAACAACCAAAGTTAGAATTAAAGGATTTACCGACCCATTTGGAATATGCATACTTGCAAGGAGAGTCGGACCTGCCGGTTATCATTTCATCTCAGCTATCAGCAAACGAGAAAGAAAGCTTATTGAAGGTTCTGAAGGAGCACAAGCATGCTATCGCTTGGACGATTAGTGATATAAAAGGAATAAGCCCCTCTTATTGCACGCACAAAATTCTCATGGAATCTAATTTCAAACCAGTGGTGAAACCGTTGAGGCGTTTAAATCCTAAAGTGACTGATGTGGTTAGGAACGAGATCATAAAGTTGCTTGATTCTGGGTTGATATACCCAATTTCTGATAGTCCATGGGTTAGCCCCATTCATGTTGAGCCCAAGAAAGGAGGTATGACAGTGGTTGCTAATGAGAAGAATGAATTAATCCCCACAAGAACTGTCACCGGATGGAGAGTCTGTATAGACTATAGGAAGTTGAATGATGCTACACGCAAGGATCACTTTCCTTTGCCATTCATCGATCAAATGCTCGAACGTCTAGCTGGAAAAGAATACTACTGCTTTTTAGATGGTTTTTCCGGTTACTTCCAAATTCCGATAGATGCAAATGATCAAGACAAGACTACCTTCACATGCCCATTCGGAACTTTAGCTTATCGGAGGATGCCCTTCGGTTTGTGCAACGCACCTGCAACATTTCAGAGGTGCATGATGGTGATTTTCGATGATATGGTAGAAGATAGCATGGAGATATTCATGGATGATTTCTCCGTTTTTGGAAATTCTTTTGATGAATGTTTAGTAAATCTGAAAAAGATGTTGGAGAGATGTGAAAGCTCGAATCTTGTTCTTAATTGGGAGAAGTGTCATTTTATGGTCCGAGAAGGGATTGTATTAGGACATAAGATTTCAAGCATTGGAATCGAAGTGGACAAGGCTAAAGTCGAGGCAATAGAGAAGTTGCCTCCTCCGACGAATGTCAAGGGTGTGAGAAGTTTCTTGGGGCATGCGGGATTTTATCACCGTTTTATCAAGGATTTTTCTAAGATAGCTCGTCCAATGAATAAACTGTTGGAGAAGGAGGCAAAGTTTGAATTTTCCAAGGAATGTCTTGATGCATTCAATATTTTGAGAGAGAAGTTAGTATCTGCACCCATCATGATTAGTCCAAATTGGGATCTTCCCTTTGAACTAATGTGCGATGCTAGTGATTATGCTGTAGGAGCAGTTTTAGGTCAGAGGGTTAACAAGAAGTTTCAACCTATTTATTACGCAAGCAAGACTTTGACATATGCACAAGAGAATTACACTACGACTGAGAAGGAATTGCTCGCTGTTGTTTTCGCGTTCGACAAATTTCGTTCTTACTTGATTTTGTCGAAGACGGTAGTGTTTACCGATCATTCAGCGTTGAGATATTTGTTTAGCAAACAAGATGCGAAACCAAGGTTGTTGCGGTGGATTTTGCTGTTGCAAGAGTTTGATATCGAGATTCGAGACAAGAAGGGAGCTGAAAATCTGGCTGCCTATCATTTATCAAGACTGGAAAATCCAGAATTGGATAAGTTAGATGAATCGGAAATTCAGGATAAATTTCCTGATGAAAGCTTGTTGAAGGCAATATTGAATGAATTTCCATGGTTCGTCGATATTGCAAACTTCCTAGTTACAAACACTCTTCCGTCTGGATTGGATTTCAACCAAAGAAAGAGATTTTTCTCATCTTTACGATATTACTTCTGGGAAGACCCGTACTTGTTCCGACAGTGTGCTGATGGAATTGTCCGAAGGTGTGTAGCTGGAGAGGAATGCGACATAATTTTAGAGCACTGTCATGATGGTCCGGCTGGAGGACATCATGGTCCTAACTATACTGCAAGAAAGGTATTTGAAGCAAGTTATTACTGGCCAACAGTTTATAAGGATGCATTCAAGTATGTGAAGGAGTGTGATGCCTGTCAACGCACTGGGAGAATTTCTAAGAGAGATGAAATGTTGCAAAATCCAATAATGGTAAGTGAGATTTTTGATGTCTGGGGGATAGATTTTATGGGCCCATTTCCACCTAGTAATGGAAATAAATACATTATTGTGGCTGTTGATTATGTTTCTAAGTGGGCCGAAGCCAAAGCATTACCCACAAATGATGCTAGAGTTGTGGTAAAATTTCTTAAGCAGTTGTTTTCGCGTTTTGGAGCACCGAAAGCTTTAATTAGTGATCGGGGGACGCATTTCACAAATGCTCAGTTGGAAAAAGTGCTGCGGAAGTATGGAGTAAATCACAAGTTTTCGACTGCTTATCATCCACAGACAAGTGGTCAAGTGGAAGTGACAAATAGAGGGTTGAAGCGTATTTTAGAACGTTCATTTGAAGGAAACCCTAAGAATTGGTCGTATAAGTTGGATGATGCATTATGGGCGGCACGAACAGCTTTTAAGTCATCAATTGGAACAACACCTTATCATCTTGTTTATGGGAAGGCTTGTCACTTGCCTTTTGAGTTGGAGCATAAGGCATACTGGGCTCTAAAGCAGTGCAATCTTGATGATCAGTTAGCTGGAAAAGAGAGAATGGCACAGCTAAATAAGTTGGATGAGTTAAGGGTGAATGCCTATGACAATTCACGACTGTTCAAGGAGCGAACAAAGAAATGGCATGATGCTCGTCTTAAGTCGAACCATACATTTGAGAAAGGTGATAAGGTTCTATTGTATAGTTCTAGGTTACATCTATTTCCAGGTAAGTTGAGGACACGCTGGACAGGACCCTTTGTGGTCGAGAAAGTTTATCCTTTTGGTGCTGTTGATCTCCAAGGACATTCTGGAAAAACCTTCAAGGTAAATGGAAGTCGGTTGAAGAAGTACTATGGTGATGTAAGGGACTCCAAACGTGATTTGAAGATGAATTTGAGTTAAGATATGGAGCAGAGTGTCGAGCTTACCGACGTGATAAACAAAAGTGCTTTCGGGAGACAACCCGTTACTTTGTTTTCTTGTTTTCATTTGTAGGCTTGAACTTTATGGGTGTGTTCCCTGGAAAATCTCATGAGACTACAACTCGTCCACTCAGGATGCTGAGAGGTTTAAAGGCTTGTTGCATGTGCTAAATGCAACCGTGTTGCTTACAGAAGTGTGCTGTTGTATAGTTTTGAAGCGTATCGGCCAATAAGTTTTCTTCTAAGATCAGGGGAGTTTCTGTTCACTTCTTTTCTATTCCCCTTATTTTTGTTTTCTTTTGCAATGAGGACATTACATACTTTTAAGTGGGGGATGGGGGAAAAGAAGTCTTTTTGTCCTTAAGATATGAATGGTAGATATTGGCAAAAGTTTAAAGTTGAAGGGCATTCTACGTGTTTGTCATTTTTCAGCCTAAAATTTTTCTTTTAAAATTGTATTCTGCGTAAAGTTTAGCGAATCTTGTAACATATTTTGGGAATTCAATGTATCTAATTTTTAATATTAGATAGTTCATTATTTGATGTATCGATAATTTAAGAGGGATTATGTGATGTATCGATAGTTCATTATGTGATGTATCGATAGGCAATTAAATTAATTTTAATTTTTAATATTAGATAGTTCATTATTTGATGTATCGATATTAGATAGTTCATTATTTGATGTATCGATAATTTAAGAGGGATTATGTGATGTATCGATAGTTCATTATGTGATGTATCGATAGGCAATTAAATTAATTTTAATTTTTAATATTAGATAGTTCATTATTTGATGTATCGATAATTTAAGAGGGATTATGTGATGTATAGATAGTTCATTATTAGATAGTTCATTATTTGATGTATCTATAATTTAATATTAGATAGTTCATTATGTGATGTATCGATAGGCAATCTATTTGAAGGTTATTGAGCTATTAAGAAATTTAATACTTAAAGTAGGGATTTATCTTAAGAGGATCTTCAGCAAGGTATGATTTTATTCTTAATTCTTATATGATAGCGTGTTATAATCCATAATTTTGAGATCCTAATTATCATCATTTGGGAATATACTGGGTGTTGTCTCCTCTGTTGTACGAAAGTACAGACCCGGTTTCCGTCAGTATATCTGCTATAAAAAATATACAAAGAACTCATGAATTGAAAAACCAAAGCCAAGTTATGTCGCTATGTTGGACTAAGGTACAGATCTGTCACCAATGTCTTGGTTTGAAAAATGATGGATTTATTTGGATGTTCATTATTTGGAGAATTGTGACACGTTATTTATATGAGGGTATTTTGCTATTGGGAATCTAGGGTAAGGACTGCTTAAACAATAAGAGTTGAGCTCAATTTCTGAAATTTAGATTGTTTAAGTGGACAATAATATCGGTAATCTGAGTGAATTATCTTTTATGTCTAATAATAATGAATTAGAAGTTGTTTCCCTTAGAGAGTTTCTTGATTGCTAAGTTTTAAGGTAGAATCGATTTTAAGATAAAAATTTGGTTTGCAGAATGCTGTGTAGTATGTAAGTCCTTTTGCAATTTTGTTTGCCGTTCATATTTCAAGTTTTGAAGTTTTTGAATCGATAGTCTACTTGAGGACAAGTAGGATTCAAGTGGGGGATGTTTGATGAACGCCAAAATGTGCTATTTTATAGTGCTAATTACCCCCTTTCTTAATTAAATTCTTATGCATTTTGTGTGAATAAGATACTCATTTCGTTCATATTTGCATTTAGGAGTTAATTGGAGCTTGAATTGGAAAAGAAGCAGAAAATGAGCTAGTATTGAAGAAAAGAAGCTAAAGTGGTTGAAATTTGAAGAATGGAGATCGAGTGGCTGAAGAAAGTGAATTTGGCATCCATACGGCGTATGGAAATCCATACGGCGTATGGACTGGTTGAGCCGGGCTGCCATTTGACGCGGGCCTGATCCATGGGCTTTTCAATCCATACGGTGTATGGAAATCCATACGGCGTATGGATTGCGTCGACAGAAACCCTAAATATCTCATTTGACTTTCATTTGAGGTTATCCACCATTTTTCTTTTCCAGCCGTTTTCTCTCAATAAAAACACTATTTTCAGAGCAATTTAGGAGGAAGAAAGCTAGAAGAATTGAGGGTGTTCAATTGTTCAATCATTATTTCGATATTTCGGTTCGAATACATTTCTTTCTTTCATTTGATTATGAATATTGATATGTTATTGAATCTTATTTTCTGTATTATTATGATTGGCTAAATCTTTTATGTATTTGCTTGGATAATGATACTTAGATTATGGATTGATTATTGATTTGCGGATTTAATTGGATTTATTGAAAGTTTATGTGTTTATTTGACGATCCTTGGTTATTGTATGATTATTAGTAATTACCTAACGTGGTTTTATGGTTAATTGAGATTGATTTCCTTTTAATTATAAGATTATTGATAATTGTTGATTTCAATTGACGATTGTTGCCGAATATATTGAGTTTGACAGGTTAGGGTTAATAATTGATAATGATCATTGATGAACAAGATAACTTTAATTAGTTATAGACTTTGTTGATTCAAGTCAAAAGAATAAATCACATAAACAGTGTTGGTTTAATTTAGAATACAATTTGGTGGGCAACGTTAAATTAAACTGTTAGTGTATTGAAAACAACCTTGTGTCTTTCTTGATTGTGTTTATATCAATTTATCTTGTAAGGAAGATTGGTAATATTTGTCAATTCACCAATGAATCCATATGTTAGCAATTCAGTAAAATAATTTCTGGACTCTAAGGAAAGTAATCCAAGCAAATGCATTTCTTTTATCATTTGAATTAAATATTTTATTTAATTAGTTCTTTTTATCATTTCTTATTAAGTTCTATTTAATAAATCAATTCTCATAATTGTTTGCCAATTGTTCGAATGGAACTCAAACGTTCCCCCTTCTTTTAATTGCTTTAAATAATTGTATAAATTTCCATTTTATTTGAATTAACATCTGTTCCCTGTCTTCGATCCGGACTTATCATACTATACTATTATACGATCAGGTATTTTTGCCTGAGTTGTGTACTAGCAAGTAAGGTAAATTCCATTTTAAAACTAAAGCCCCGTTTACATGACATGATGGTGTGTTCTACTCTTTTCTTACTTGTAGTTTGAACAACTCTAGCCTGCAAATTTTTCTCACGCACTAAGGCTCGGTTCAGTATCCTGGCTATAGTAGTATAGATGGTGGGATCAATAGATTCACAAATATCAAGATTCAAATGACGGTAAAAGTGATCAGTCAACAGCTTTTGATTAGAAGTATACTCAGGATTAAATTTAGATTTTTCATGAAAGGACTTAGAATATTCTGCTACGGCTTTACTTCCTTGATCAATCACTAGAAATTCTCCTTTCAGTTTCTCGATTTCAGCAGGTGGCAAAAATTCTTCTTGAAATATTTCCTTAAACTTATTCCAGGTAAACTTTGAAGCTATCTCAAAACTATGTATTTCTACAACACACACACTACTACCATTTACAGCTGACTTTCAAAGTCAACATACTCCAAGACCAAAACCAAAAGCATAATGTTTGACTACTAAAAGACTTTATGTTTTGGGCGTATTACACAAGCATCCTTCAAAACGATAACTTAAAGAGAGGAACATGCACTCACTACACGATAGCAATCCACGTCAATCCCTCTACTTGCTTTGCCCTCCCTTTTTCCCAAGATCACCTAAAAACATAAAATATATAAAGAATAAGCACTCTTGCTTAGTGAGCATATAGGCTAATCAATTAAATAATTCTCCACATATACAATAATCATTAATTCATATAATTCAACATATACACTTACACACATATTCACTGAAACATCATATTAAATCAACACTGTCACTATCACTGTCACTGTCACTATACACTTTTTAGTACCATACCACGCCGGCAAGCATACCAAGTCAACAACACTGTAATCACTGTCACTATTACATGATCGTGCAAACCTCTTGCTCGGAAGCAATCCGGTACATATACAATCATGTTCTCTTTAACATTCAACATTTACATAACAACACAATTAAATAATAAACAACAACACATGATTGTGCAAACCTCTTACTCGGAAGCAATCCGGTACATACACAATCACAATTATTTAATTAATCCCTACACTACTCACCTTGGCTTTCGATCGATGATTGACAAGATACAACAACTGATGAAATGCCCAACTCTTTAACACCTAATCATACAACACATAACAACACATTTAAGTCTTTAAACTTCATTACTTCAACTAATAACCCTTATATGATAACTCCCCCACTTTGATTCAACTAATTCCACTTATTAATCACTAACATATTCATTTAACCTATCATCATATTCAAGATCATAATCATACCTTTTCATCTAATCATGATCACTAGCATAATCACTTCAATTTCACTTTATTAATATTTTGCACTTAAATTCTCATATAAACATATTATTTATACTATATCAACATCACTAATAACATATTTAAACTTATTAACATCATATTGCAAGATTTAGCAAAACCCTAGAATTTCATTCAAGAACACCAACAATTAATTCATTACTTTTAACTTGTTATATGATTACCAATAAGCTTATAAACACTAACAAACAACAATTTTAACAATTATAAACCCTAATTTCGTATTTAATTACACCAATTTCACTAAACCCACTAAAACCCCCATGAACTAGGTTAAAATAAGATGAAAGATGATTTACAAAGATTAGAGGATTGAAAGAGATAATATTAGAGGATGATTCTTCAAAGATTAGAGCTTAATTTAAGTTTGATTAAAGGTTTGTTGAGGGATTAGAATCCCCTGTGTTTTCTTCAGCTTATGCGGATGCTACTGGAATGTTTTAGAGTTAATTGAAATAAACCCACGACCCTTCCACCTATATCTGTATAATTGTTTTAATTCCCCTTTATTTTACAGTCTAGAACTGATAATTTGTTTACGCTTTTCACTATATCTCTTTATTTACACGATATCACCTCATTATAAAATTATATCCGCGTACGAAATTAAATTCCTGAAATTTGGAATGTTACAATTTGGGTTGAAATGTGGTTAGTTTTGGTAAATGGGTCAAAGGTGCTCAAATGGGTCACCGAAGTGTTTATATGCTAAGTCGAGTGAGATTATTGATATGGTCTCTTTGTCATGAATTTTAAAGTTGTTTTGGGTTGCTAGTAATGTGAGTAAAAAGTCCATGCTCAAATGCTTTTGGTTTGTGAATTGACTTGTTCTCAAAAGTGGTCAAAATGACCATAAATGGGTGACACTTCCGAATTCTTCGTTAACGCGAAATTTGAAAAAGTGTAAAAAGTAAAACCTTTATTTTGGTATAGTGGAGGTGTCTGCAAAATTTCAAGTTTTAACTCTTAACGAGTTAAAAGTTATGCGCGTCCGAAATTCATTTTAAAAAATGAGTTGTGCAGGGCTGAAGAACTACCTGACGGGTAAACAGCTTACCCGGATGGTATAGGGTAAATACGTGATCGCGTAGCATTGGTAAGATCGCGTAGTTTAGTGTAAATTGGTGACAATGGATTTTGTAGAGTATATACGCGATCACTTGAAGGTGGGGGATCGCGTAAAGCAAGTACTCGGCGGGTACCCAGGTTACCTGGCTAGTACCCGGCCAGATTTGATGTTTTTGTTTTCTAAAGTTTGTTTCGATCGTGTAACTTTTGTAACGAGCAAACATATGTGTGTAGAAGTCGTGGGAAATTGTAAGGAGTGTATTACTATTAAAAAGGAAATAAAACATTTGGGGCGTTTCAAGTTGGTATCAAACAATTGAAAGATATGTGTAAGTGTATCAGATAAGTGTTGAGATCAATGATGTGAGATGATAACATGATTAATATAAGTGTTATCGGTATGTGACGAATTGTTATGTGAACAGACTTGTACTGTGATTAGACATATACCGTGGTAAGACATGTGTTGTGATTAAACGGTTGTTTAAATAATTGTGCAGACAATTGTATAGATATGTATAAAAGTATATGTTAAAGTGTTCAGTTATGAGCAGAGATTCAGTTATGTTCAAATAATCTAACTTATGTTAGCTGTATGTTCAGATGTTCAGATAAGCTAACTTATGTTAGCTGTATGTTCAGATGTTCAGATAAGCTAACTTATGTTAGCTGTATGTTCAGATGTTCAGATAAGCTAACTTATGTTAGTTGTACGTTCAGAATATTCAGATAATTGCTAATGTATATTGGTAATAGCTTATTGAGTTCAGATAATTTGAAATGTGATAGTAAATTAACTATGTGTTCAGAATTTCAGATGATCAAAAATACTGACTTATGTCAGTTGTTGTGTTAAGAATTCTATGTGGATAGATACATTAAACTTTATGTTAGCTGCAGTTTTATGTGTTCAGTTGAAATCTTCATGATTTATTATTGTGCAGATTAAAATGTTTTATGATTGTCCAGATTATATGAAATTAAGTATATTCCCGCTCGGACTAGTATATATTTGACAGTAATGAATAGAAGTGTGAGACTAGTATAATAGAACGACGCCTGACCAACGTGGTTTTATTATATTAAGACACACGGGTGATTCATGATTGTTAAGTGTAGAATGAGACTAGTGATGGTTAGCTTTGATGGGAGTAGAAGGAGAGACAGTAAGTGGGTAATAATGTGAAAAGTTAATCGTTGAAAATGATTGCGATTAAACTTACTGTCATGATGTGAACAGGTATGTCTGTTATTAGACATCTTAAAAGGGCACAATTAATCATAAGTCCCGCTATTGATTAGAAGTTTGACACATAGTTTGAAAAGAAGATAGAAGTCAATTAATGTAAAGCAGTATTAAACCACTAAACTGTCGTATTAATGTGGTTTCCGTGGTAAGAGAATAGTAAAATGAACCTAAGTGGGGGAGGAAATCGGAATTGAAACAGAAAGAGAATGTGAGAATTATAACTATGTCACCATTAGAAGAAATTTATGTGTAAGTACTTGTATGTTATAGAATTAATGTCGAGATAAAGTGGTTAAGTTGCAACTAGTGAGAGTTAAAATGTATTTTGAAAAGGGAAGTAATACGTTTTGTGTTTAATGATAAGTTATTTCACTATCAAAGTAAAACTGAATGAATAAGGATTATGTAATTTTGGATTACATGCGTGTAAAAGATTTCACATAACCAAAGTGATATTATAATTACAGTTTGTGATTCTGTGATTAACTAGTTACAAGGTGGAGAATTCTAGCATAATGCTAGTCAAGTGATACGTGAATACTAGTTCTCTTACTAGTTATGATTAAAATTGAAAGTATCATTGTTAATATGTGTAAGGTGACTTGCAATGTCACTTTTAATGTTGTTGATAAAGTGGAAGTAGTATTGTAATGTAAAGATTCTAGCATGTTGCTAGTTTCTAATTGTAAAAGTTATTATGATGTTATCTGTTACACGTATTACCAGTGATTATGTGATTTAAAGATTGTTTAAGTGGTTAGTTATAAATGACCCATGTAAGTGGTCATTTGATTTAAAAGGGATAAAGTGTATGCACAGTAATTGTGCGTAGGTGAAAGCAGATAAAATGCACATTTTTATGTGTGCATGTGGAAAGAATTGAATATACCTGTTTATATTCATATTTGTGCATAAATTGTTTAAGATGTGTGTCAGTTTCTATGTGTATCAGTTGTTAATGGAAAGTTGATTCAGTATAAAGGAACAGATGTTGATGTTGCACTTTGTGCTTGATGTGCACTCTGTGCTAGTGAACAGTGAACAGTGAAAAGGTTGAATGCAAATGTTATGTGCTTACGTGATAAAGATAAGTGCACACTGTATGTGTGCAAGTTGATGAAACGGTATTCACAGTCTATGTGCTTATGTTGATAAGGTTATGTGTAAGTTATTTAACTCGTATTCTAACAGCTATGCATACTAGTTGATCTAACTGTTATGTGGTACGAGTTGATGAAAGGTGAGTGCATTACCTTTAAAAGCATAAAGTTAATAAGATTGATTAGTTGTTCATGTTGTTAAAGTTATGTGATATACATAGCTGAAAAGCTATTAAGATTGATGTGATAAGCTAAATTGTTAACGTGATTAACATTATGGTAAAGGGATATGTATGTAGTCGAGATGAATATGAAAAGTTTAAACCTGAATGGTATACGTTTATGTCTGGAATTACTAAATAAAGAAGTATGTTAAAATGAGTGAACGCTTCCGCATAAGTAGAGAAGGTGTTAAGGTTGAGCGGATACGAGTGACATTCTTGCGGACACGAATGAGATAAGTGGAGGAGAGTTGTAACACCCCAAAATTTAAAAATATTGCTTTGGTAAAGGTAAAAGTAATTATTTTAAGTTATTATTATTGTAAAAGATATAAAATAATAATAACTGTAGACGGTTTTTAAGTTCCAGACAATAGTAATTACGGGGAGTAAAATAAAACACATACATATCCAGTTACATACATACGTACGTTTCATATTTTTATTCTCAAAAGTTCCAGAAAACAAAAGAAAGAAAGAAAGAACGATCGCAGGAGCAAGAACTGATTTCCAAAATCAGTTTTCAACTAATCATCATTATCAACCCATCACCCTCTAGGGTTGACCAAGTTTGACTTTTGATCAAACTAAACATAATACCATTTTTAACTCAATTGTCTAATCACTTGAATTACCGCTTTGATTACGATTAAATCATCATGATAATATCTTTTAAACTACAATTCAAGTTGATTATCACTAACTGGTCAAATTTCAACATAAACCAATCCAAAGATTATGAAGAACCATTTTCTACAATTTCATCACCTCACCATAATCACTTTTAAAGTTTAATTACTTAGATTATTACTTCTATTACCAACATGATATTATAATAACGCATAATCATTCCTTGAAACTAAAAATGACACGGGTTGTCATTATTTTACAAGAATTCGATATATTTCATCAAAACTCTCAAGAACACAATTAAAGATTCTCTATCTCTAGGTTATAATAAGGTTACTAATCATCATTAATAACCTAAATTAACAACAATTCAACAATTTAAATTCTTAATTTCATATTAAAACCTCTAGTCAACCAAAACCCTCTAAAACCTCATTTCTAGGTTAAATAAATGAAGAACATCAATTATCTTAGCTTAAAGATGATTAAAAATGTTTGAATTCAAGTTGTGTGGCTTCAATTTGAAGATTTGAAGCCAATTTTGATCCCTCCCTTTATTCCCTGCGATTTCTACTTCTTTCTCAAGTTCTCTCGATAAGATTTTGAAAAGGGAATGGATATGTACGTACATATGTATAGATAAATATGTATGTTATCTATTTAATTTTAGTCCCCGTAATTATCATTGTCGGGAACTTTAAAACCGATCACAGTTATTATTATTTTATACCACTTAAAATAATAATAACTTAAAACAATTATTTACACATGTTCGTTCTCACGCTGCAGTAATCATAAATGTATCTACTATTTTTCATTTCACACCCTTTTTCTATTACAAATATTACATATTTGATTTTTTTAAGGATTTAGTGCGCAGAAATGTATTAAACTATGGTCTGACATTTATTGTTTGTAGCGAATTACTAGGGCTTCCATTATATGTAACAAACTTATATTCGTTTTTACATTGTATGTAATTTACGGTACTTTTTCCGCATGTCGACTATATAAGTTGCCACATGAGGTATCATACAATAGTTAACTTGACCAATATACATACAATGTAGAGAAATTACAAATTCGTTAGATATAATGGAAGCTCGAATAGCTTGCTACATACAATAAATGTTAGATTATAGCTTGATACATATGTGCGTCATTCACCATAAAAATGTTACCACAAGGTTAACAAATTAGTTTACAATGAAAGCTAAATGTTAAAATGTTACCCAGTCAATCATATTCCATTGACCTAAAACTGGATAAACTTCAGAGTGTCCCTGATACTTGAGCTATACGGGTCGCTGATTCAGTCTGGAGCGTATTCTAAGCAGTGCCTTTCACATATTGTCCTTGAGGCGGGGCGTCTGGACCGGTCAGCGTTGCCGGTTGTGACACCCCCAAATTTGATTGATTTGCGGAAGCTCGATTTGGGTGTCACTAATCAATATACAAAGCACATAAGACATAATGAACGACCACTATATGCGTCGTTTTAAACTTGTATTAATAAAGTAAACGTTTACATCAAAATAATGTTACATTAGCTCGGTTCCTGAAATTTAGAGATTACATAGCATAATTACTTTTACAAAATATAATAATGCAATCAAATCTCTAGTTGTATGTATGCTGACTCGAGCTAATAGTCCCTGTCTGTGCAGCCAACCTACTGCTGGGTACCTGTGATACATACTAAAATGGGTCAGCGAAAACGCTGGTGAGCTCACAGGTTTGTATGTCAATGTATAGTTGTAAGAACCGCAAGATTTATATTGAATTTAAAATGCAATTAAGCAAAATAAAAGTTATACAATCCATGAGCACATAGTCTGAGCTTAACTTGATTTGTCAGGCCCAATTAAGGAAACCTAACTTGAAATGCCTCATACGAGTGTCTAATCCACACTCGTCTTCCCAAATGCTAATACATCCATTTGACCGGTTAGTGCGTGCTAACCTGGATGAGGATTGTCAATCCCATATGATATCATATACTAACATTCATGCTAAAATATTAGAGACTATGCTATAGAGGACTTTAAATTGATTAGCTTGAAACTCATGTAGTATTTGAAGGTTGGCACTTGCGTTCTACTTGTAAAACAAAACAGAGCAGTATTATCACACCCCTAGTTGTAAAATAGTGAAAATGGGGCTATGAAACTCACCTGAGTCTTGAAGTGTTTAATTTAATAAACTTGAAGTAATTAGCGGTGAATTGATGTCCAAAGACTTGAAACCTGAATGTGTTCACGACACTTGATTGTTATTAATTGTACCGGTATCTCGAAAGACTACCTTTGTAGTTGTTATACAACTATATATATATATATATATATATATATATATATGTCCAAATTACTACGATTTGGATGATTGAATTGATACAAGTTACAACGACTTGTTTGATTGAATTGATACAAGTTACAACGACTTGTTTGAGTGAATTGATACAAGTTACAACGACTTGTTTGATTCTGAAATATGTTTGAAAACACGTACGGCCCGTTGGTGATTAATTGTAATAATAGTCTTGATGTTACCACATTGATTTCGAAGCGTTATACTTGAAAAACAAATTCCGTTATGTTTGAAAAGTTGTATCGTATAAGTGTTTTGAAGTTGTACAAGTTTGACACTTGGTGAAAAATGTGCTTACGGAATCTAAGTACGGGGGTCCGGGGGCAGCGCCCCTGGTAGCGGGGTCCAAGGGGCGGCAGCCCCTGGCGGGGTCCAAGGGGCAGAGCCCCTGGCTGGGGTCGAGCTGCCAGGTCAGCTTGGAAAATTTTTATTTCTACTATATTGCTTTAAGGAAAAACGCATCTGGACTTGAATTTGAGTGAAATCAAGTGATAAAATTTTGGTCTCGACACTTAGTAAAAAGTTGTAAATATTCTGTTTTATGCGACACAATATGCGCATAATAATTTGTTATGCGACACAAGGGTTGTGTCGCATAGAAATGCGACACAATATCTATACGACACAAGGGTTGTGTCGCATAGATGCGAGATGCTGATTCAACAGCGACATAGTGATTGTGTCGTATGAAAAATACGACATAAGATGCGACACAACGTTGTGTCGTAAAGGGTACGACACAAAAGGATTTATGCGACACTAAGTGCGACATAACAGGCAAAATGCGACACAACATGCGACACAAGGCTTGTGTCGCATTGAAGAACACCAGCCCAGAAAGTCCGGCTGTCAAGATTTTTCCGGCCAAAAACCCAATTCAAACCCGTTTTTAAGCTATAAAATCGTGTTTTCTTCATATATTTGGACATATACATGTTATATAACTCATAAACATGTAAAAACAAGTTAAAACGGGAAGTTTCGGGAATTTGTCGGAAACTTACGCGGTGTCTGTTTGAAAATCCGAAAAGATGAAAGTGTAGATCGCGTTGAGGTGGTTCCTTTTCCGTAATTATTTTGATGATTCAAGCGTGTTTGGTGGTGTTATTTGGCGGTTTAGTGTGATGGTGTGGTGGTGGAATTTTGAGAGAGAATTAGATAGAGAGAGAGAGATGGAAAGATAAAAGTGAAGTGAGGGGGAGGTGATGACCCCCCTCTTGGTGGCTGATTTCGGTGGGGGCCCACCGAGTGTGGGTCTCCACTTTTTAACTCCGTGCAATCGCGCTCCGTGCGGTGTTCGTTTTTCCGATCGTTTAAACGTTAAATATTTATTTTATATGTTTTAATATACGTTTTAAAATACGAATAATTGTTCAGTATTTTTGTAGAAGTATTTCGCTAAATACTTAATCATTATGTTATAGATGATGATTTATTTCATTTTGCTTACGCGTTTGCATTTTAATCGCGTTTATATTTTAATTGTATACATGTTATTTATACAGTACGAATTGACTACGAAATATTGCGATAAATAATATTTTTAATAAAATTGAGTTATTAAATAATATTTGTATTACTTAATCAAATTGATCACCAACGTCCGTCTTTATTGTATCGAAATCCATTCGATTTGAGATTTGTACGATTTAAACAAACCGCATAATTGTGTAGATATATATATATATTCAACAATATATATAATAATTGATACATTAATTAGCCTAACACAGAACTAATTACATGTATTACAGCTTGATTAGGCACTAAATTCTAGTCCTAAATTGACGGGTGTCACACCGGTTATCAACTTTTTGAAACAACGTTACAATAAAGAAAAAAAAGGGTAAATTGCATTTTTTGTCCCTATGCTCTTACCAATTCGTAGATTTTGTCATTTTACTTTTTTTCTCGCAGCAGCCATCCTCCAACTTGTCAAATTTCGTAATTTTTTTTCATAAGAGTTAACCATTTGGTACTCTGATTTGAATTTTATGGGTCATCGTATGATTCTTTCATGAGAAATTATAATATTGTTTATTTTGAATTTGATTGATAAAACCTAATTGGTTGATAATAGTTAGTGCATTTGCAGGTGGATTGGTAGAAAAACGAAATGAAACGAAAAAAAAAGAAAAGAAAACACATACTGATTTAATATAAAAGTGAATTTGAATAGGGTATTTTGGTCATTTTATCATAATTCAACGGATAAAACTAACTGGATTTTAACGGAAGGACAAACATTGCAAAATTTGACAAGTTGAAGTATGACCGCTGCGGAAAAAAAGTAAAATGATAAAATCGGCGAATTGGGAAGACCACGTGGACCAAAAATGCAATTTACCAAAAAAAAAAAAATAATAATAAAAATCTGGATACCCCTCATTTACCCGAATTGTGTAAATGGCTCTCTTTAGTCTTCAAAAACCAACTTCAATACCCCAGATAAATCACCAGTAAAATTGAAAGACTCGTAAAACCATAATCAAAATGGCTTCTGAAAAAATGGAGCCAGTAGCTGTTGTTGTTAATAAGCTAAAATCGTTTGCAAAGTCAACACAAGACTTCACAAATCACATCCTTCACAACTTTGAAACTTCCAGGCGTCGCCATCCGGTACTGTCACTACCCAAATAAACCCTAATTTTCTTATTCTTGAAATTTGTATATAACCTATGAAATTAGGTTAATTTTCTTGTCACATGTAACATGAATTACTTGAAATTTGCGCTCTGTTTTTTGGTTGGTGTATTTACATATGAAACATGATGCTATTGAAATGTAATAAAATTGTTAGTCAAATTGCTGCTGCAACTGTTATATTGTTAATGTTAATAACTTTGTATCGCATTTTATGCTTCTTTATTATAAGTTGGGTTCTATATCTGAAAATGCATCAAAGTTTACCCAACATTCTATTGTTTGTATCCCTCTTTAAAAGTTTTCATGTATTGAATCTTCAATTATTGTTATCTTATGTATCTGATGCATAAAGCGTAAGATACATTATTTACTAACTAAAACTTTGATACGTACAGCGATACAATTAAAAAATTTAAAGTTGGATAAGTACATGTAATTTTGGGTAAAGTTGGATACAGATAAGTTATCATGGATGGTTATGTTAGTTGTTTGTTAATACGAATAAGTACACTCGCAGAAGCTTTTAATTTGATTTTAGTTGGATTAGAAGAAAAAAAGGGTGTAAAAATTGTTAATGTACAAAACGGAAGGAGTTGGACAGTTGGTATTTTGTACTCCGTATTTATTCATAGTGTGGTCTACTCCCATATCTGGTACGAAGAAGTAGCCCAACTTTTGTTGTCAAATTGATGACTTTTTTGTTTTGGGAATGAGATCATCAATGTAGACGTCGGTAATTGGTATATGATGTAATATAAGCATAATGCTTGGTATTGCTGTTATCTTGTATGCTTTTAACACATAGTTGATATTGATATTCAGGGCTATGAGGAACTAATCAATGTATGTAAATGTATGACTCACTCAGTCACTAAAGAACGGAGACTTTTGAACCTACATGGTTATTAGTTAAGTCAGTTGACTCCTAACCTGTGCTTTAGCACTTGTTACTGATATAAACTAGGGATGCAAACGAGTCGAGCTTTTATCGAGCAACTCGAGCTCGATTTGAGCTTATGCTTGATCGAGTCGAGCTTCTATCGAGTTCGAGCCCGAGCTCGAGCTTAAAAATCAAGCTCGAAATCGGCTCGAGCTGTTGTGCTTTTAGAGCCTTAATTATTATCTATATGTGTATATACATATATATGTAATTTTTGATATGTAAATGATATTATTATAATATTTTGAAATTGTTAAACTATTTTACATAATTTTTGACTTGTTTTCATGATTTATTTAATTTTATATTATATTTGAAATGATTTTTATAATTGATCTTTATATTATATAAAAAAAAAATTATTTTGAATATTAAAAAAAATTTCATATAAAATTTCGAGCTTTTCGAGCCGAGCTCGAGCTATTATAAAACATTTTTGAGTCGAGCTCGAGCCTGCATCATGAAAGTTCGAGCTTACCCTAAATGATTCAAAGCTCGGCAGCTCGGCTCGACTCGGTTACAGTCCTTTATAAACTATGCATTCTGAATGAAGTCGAGTTCTGCTCACCAGATTTACAAGTCTTGGTTTATAATCTCTATCTAGAGGATATAGAGTTAGTTGAACTTCAATTGCTATTCCAAATATAAAAAACATGTGATTTTGTGTTGTATATTAGGAATTTATTGTTTCAATTCTCAGACGAGTACAATGTATACAAGTGGAACATGGGCAGGTCAGGCGGGTTGTGTAACATGTCGAAATGGTTCAGTACAAAACATGTAATTTGGTACTTGCGTTGACAACTGAAATGTGTTTTTCAAAACATGTTAATTTCTTATAGTTAGTTGTGCAAATGTGATTACAATAATCAGTACTAGTCTATATTCTAAGATAAGAAGATTTAGAATGTATTATGCATTCAAGCTACAATCTGGCCGACTCTCGACTCGGTCCCTAGTAAATTATTTAATATGTTCTTTTCTCGATAGTACATTTGCAGAATCATCCCATTCCTAAGTGAATGGGTTGAAATTGCCACGAGAATAAAGTCTAGCTTCAATATTTAAACGTTACGTTTGATACAAGTGACATTTCATTGGATCAAGCTTATGAGACTCTTACACCTCTTCAGTGATATTATTTTTAGATTCAAATATTGAAGCGCTTGCAACGTGAAGCATTTTCAGATATCATGAAACTCAGGGACCGGCAGGACAAAGTGGAAAGGTTACTTTCCTTTAAGTCATCTAAGTTAAGCCCCTTTAATGAAACCAGCACCCATGTAAGAGGAGAAGTAGAAGTATTGGGACTGTTGTTAATGATTGATAGAATCCATGAAGATAATCGAGATGCTATTCATCGAACTGGAAACAAAAGCTGTATAAATTCTCGGTTCACTTTTGAAACTACCATTCGGGAAAATGATTCTCTCACAGCAGAGTTTGTAGCAGCCGGCGATACAGGTCAACTTAGTGCTTTAGCCAGTCCGCTTTCACTAGCGAAAGTGCTTTTTGCTGCAAATATTAACGATTGGTGCTCGTTAACTGCTGTTCCATTGGGAGCTAAATGTAGTGATGTTGGTCTTACCAGTAATTTAGTTAGTGGACCTCCAATATTAAGTCAACACATTGGTAGTGGGATCAACTTAACTGTGAGAAAATCTAATGTTATCGCTTCGTTGGCTCAATTTGTATCTGTTATTGGATCTCAACTCGATTCTTCACAGGTAACCCATTGTTTAAGCACATTCGGGCAGCTTAAATATCAACTTTCGTGGAGTACAAAGCTCTTGCTCTTGGGTCTACACCAAATTCCCAAATATTCAACTGATGCTTCTCTTGGTCCAATAGCTATACCGATTGGGATGTTTAGACATCGTAAAGTTCCAAGTGGGGCCCTTAATGGTTCGTTTGGGTCCACTGCCCTTGTCCTTGAATCGGATCTTGATGCAAGCACGAAAATTGGAGGGTGGGTTGAGATGAACAACGCTGGTGCTAGAAATCTACAGTGGGGCTTGTCGATATCTGATCTTCCTGAAGATGATATTGGGTGGGGGTTGAGATTGGGTGGATCGAAAAATTGGGATCATTATGAAGTTGAGGCTCTTTCAAAGATAAATTTTGGGAAAAACTTCTTGGTACAGCCGTCACTAGTGTATGTGATAGATGGGTCAGCTCAATTTCCGGCATTGATAATGAAGTCTAGTTGGTCCTTTTGATTGGCATTTATACAGTATTATATCTATTGTTACAGATGACATTTTCCCCCCACCTAGAACTAAGGCTGCAAGAAACTTTGGTTTACATTTATAATGATAATTCAAATTATTGAAGAACGTCACCACTTCTTTCATAGATGGTCCTCCCAGAATAGATTTATGCTTTCAATCAATGAGTGCAATTTATAAAAAAAAAAGTTGCATCTTTTTAAAATAAATTTGAGTTATAATGACAGTTTTATCGGGAAATTAATCGATTTGCCCTTTTTTCCGAACGTATTTTTCGTTTTGCCACTTTTTAAAAAAAATTGCCGATTTACACCACCCAGTCGCAGGTCGCATCGTGCGACCTGCGACCCGACGTCTGCGACCCGCGACCAAAGATGTCACCGAGTAAAAGACAAGCCAAGTCGCACTACGACCCGTTCACCGGTCGCATCATGCGACCTGCGACCCGATCTCGGCGACCTGCGACCGTCGAAGAACGAGAACGATGAGCGAGTCGTAACTCTTATTCACTGGTCGTAACTCTTGGTCACTAGTCGTAACTTTTGTTCACTAGTCGTAATTCTTTGTTACTAGTCGTAAATTACCATTTTTAGATTTTTCAAACTAATATTTTTAAAAATTTTCAGATAAGATTTTCTCGATTTTTTATACTTTTTGGATAAGATTTTTATAACTTATTATCTTTTTGAGATAATATATCTTATCTTTTTGGATAAGATTTTTCTTGATTTTCTTGATTTTCTTATCTGTTTATTTATAAATAGTGTAACTGTAAGATAGAATTATCAACACTTCACATTCTCACCACATTCTCAACTTTTTCATATATCTTTGTCATTAGTTTTCTGAAAATGGTTTTGGATGAACATTTTTGGTATTTTCGGTCTCCAAATGAAGAACCATCAACTGAGAAAATATACGCAGAAGTACCATGGATGTTTAGTGTTGCTTTCCGTCACGCCGGACAGTTTCAGGGCGCTCTCAGAACGTACACTCAAGGTTTGTTAACGTTTCTTGACTGCGTTGAGGCCGATGAATTTTCAACTAAACTTTTGGAAACAGCTTTGAAAGAGCTTGGTTACTGGCCACCACCGAAGTGGTATTTTTACTTTAAAGAGCATGAAAAAGACTTAGATAATGGTTTAGAATTGATAACAGATGATGTCGAGCAACTCAAGAAGATTAGTGACTATGCCAAAATACATAGAGAAATTGAGGTGTATGTTACCCGCAACGATCTGTCACATTTCTCGAATTCGTGTCAAACAATGCCGTATGCAATTTCTAAGGTTATTACTGGCTCTTCAAGTGCTAGACGTTTATTCGATTAGTTATTAGTTAAAGCTTGTAATTCGTGTCTTTCTTTCAATAAATTGTACGTTGTGTTGTTAATGTAATTTTATGATTTTTAAACCTTATGTTATGATAGGTTTAGTAATGTTCAAACAAAGTAAGTTAACCAAATATACCACAATAATGCAAACATAGATAACATTGCTAACAAGTACATAACATAAGCCAGTGGCAAATACAACACAATAATGCAAACATAGTTTTTTTCATCACAACAATTTCAAATGTGACTCAAGGTTGACTCAAATGTACACTTGAATAAGTTTGAGTCGCCTGTGATGGCTCTCCTTCATCCTCCTCGAACTTGCTTTTTGTTGACTTTGTAGACGTCTGCTGCAAGTCAAATAATGACGATTGTATTAATAACACAATGTAAATTTTATGTGTTAATATAAATAATATTAATAACTTACTTTCTTCGATCTTGATTTGGATCTTGATTTGGACCTTGACTTTGATCTTGTGGTTGTTCTTGATCGGGTTGGCTCATCGGTTCTATCGTAAGGAGCCATACAATTAACTCGACTATGACCGCGTTCCTTGCACCTGCTACATACATTTTTGTATTCCCGTTTCTCCTCTCCTTTCGAAGGAATACGAGCACGGCCAGGTGGGCGGCCAGATTGCCTCTTCACAAGTACCGGCGGTAAGCAAGTCTGCAGATTACCTGGATCTTCCCATTCTGAAGGATGAGGTGTTGGATTTATAGCCTCACTGTAGGTTGACCGATATGTTTCCGTGGTGAAATACCTCTCCGCAAAGCAGCTCACATTGTCCATTTTAAAGTGACGGGTCACTGCCGCTACGTGTCCGCAAGGTAAACCAGACAGTTGTCATTGCTTACAAGTGCATGTTCTTGCTTCCAAGTTGACTGTTCCATTCTTTTCCCGATCCACCACCTCACATATCATGTTTGTGGATGGGTTGACCTTCCAGCTGAGTGATTTGCCAACCCTCTTACCAATTTTGTGTTTGGCATATGGCGTGACAGGTGTTTTAACGGCTGCGGCAGTGTTTCGATGTTTGAAATACCATTGTTGTACTGAAGATCTAAAAAACTCCAGTAACATTGTCACCGGTAGTTTTCTTGCATGCTTGGTCATGGCGTTAATGGACTCTGCACTATTAGTCGTGAGGTAAGCATATCATGTCTTTGTTGAATGATGCCTTGACCATCTTTCTTTCCCCACCTCTCTAAGAACATTAGCTGAACTTGGTAAATGTCTAGAAATGACATCAAAATGTTCATCGAAATCCGACTTTCGGTAAGCCTTACACATTTTCCAGTAATGCCATTCAAAGTGCTTGACTTTTGCAGATTTGCTTTTCAGGTTCATCAATAAATGACGGCTACAGAGGGCATGAAATGCCTCCGGGAATACATCTGAAATACCGGCCGCAATTGATGCAGCCCTATCAGAGATGAATGTGAGGTTGTCAACCCCACCGGCAGATTCAAGTGCGTCACGTAAGTTTCCCAAGAACCAGGTCCACACGTCGGTCGTCTCTCCCGCACTAATGCCATAAGCCAGTGGCAAGATGCCATTATTACCGTCCATCGCCACAGCAATTAAGTTAGTACCCAAGTACCCACCCTTCAAATGTGCCCCATCTACGATTATTATTGGGCGTGTGTGGTTGACAAATGAACGTATCTGCAAATTCAGAAAAAAAATAAATGTAAATTATATAATAATGTACGTATGTCATTGACTAATAATAATTACTTACAGCTGCTCTGATGGACATGTAACACATTACAAATTTATCCTCATCGTCTGTACGGAGATTCGTAGTGCTCCCCGGGTTATGTAGTTTTAGGTTGTGCAGGTAAATGGGAAGTTTCTTAAACGATTCAGCGAGACTACCTCTCAACAGCTCTATAGCATAACACTTTGCTTTCCATGCTTGGTTGTATGTAAGGCTAATTTTAAAGCGTTCAGTCATATCAAGTTTGATCTCTTTGCCTCTGTATACACGACCTTCCAAAGTCATCGCCTCCTTCAAAAGGTTACCAAGCACTTTCTTGGTTGCATGACGACTATTTGCCAAGATTTTAGTGCGAGAACATGTGTGCGCGTCACGTAACTTCCTTACTTGGAAGCTGTCACAATATCGGATACACGCTGCGCTTATCTTCCAATCACAATCAGGAAAAATACATTTTGATGTGTACCTTTTTTTGCCTGACTTTATTGGTTTAATCTGAAAACCATCTTCTAGACACTTGGTCTGCAATTGAAGCAGAAATTCCTCTTTACTTACGAATGTTTGGCCCTCTCGAATCCGACAAGATTTCTCATACATTGTAACTGGCCGTTTAGGAACTTCTTTTTCTTCCTCTCCTGACGGCGTTGGTATATTCCAGAATATATCAGGTTCGGCTGATTTTACTGGTATTGGTTTGTCGTACATATCTCTTGGATCATGCTCATCCTCTTCATCATCCTCATCATCTTCAACAATGTGATTACAAAATGGATGGTCATGATCCTTTGGTTGATTGACATTTTCCTCATCATAATGATCATAATCATGAGGATGTGGATCTGGATCTGGCTCCTCCACATAGTAATTTGAATGAGATTGATCATATTGAACATCCGAATCAAATTTATAATTATCTTGGGTCTCTTCAACTACCATAAATGAAGGGTTCATCGGGTATTCTGTTGGATGGAAAACTGTATTTTGTGGAGGAGCATGATAATGAAATTGATATTGTGGTTGATAAGGAAACGAAAATTGTTGAACGGGCTGTTGAAATTGCTGATATTGTGGTTGTTGAAAGGGCTGTTGAAATGGCTGATATTGAGGTTGTTGAAAGGGTTGTTGAAATGACTGATATTGAGCTTGTTGGTAGTATTCAGTAGTCTGTTGTTAGTGAAACTGTGGTTGAAAACCAGAACTACTACTACTAGGTTGATTGCTACCCTTACCAGAAACATTTCGTGCAAGATCAACAATGTAAATTTCTATCGGAGCATTGTTAATTGTATGGCACAGAAAATCACCAAAATAATCAATATCATCATTTATATCAACAACATATTGACCGAACTTATATTTTAGACAAACCGGTGAATCAAGTGGTAGACCTACCTTTTTTAATACGTTTTTCAACAAAACTTTGCACGTCATGGGCTTCTCTGGTGCCACTGGAAGTTTTAACAGCACTCTACTACATTCTATTGGCAAATACATTGGCATGTTGTTAACATATTCAAAACGACCCCCAAAACATATAAAAAGTTTAAACTTATCCATCAAAAAACGCAATACTATCTGAGTGGGTGAAAATTTGTACCTGAAGAATGATATGTTAAATGGATGATGAGAGGAGTGTGAGAATTTGAGAGTGATTGCAGAGTTGGATGTTAAAATGAAAAGTATTGAAACTAGAAAAATCTGATATTGTTAAAATGGAAGTTATCCAGATCATTATCCAAAAAGTACAAAAAATCTTAAAAATGTCAGAAAATCTTATCTGAAAAATCTGAAAAACCTTATCTTGAAAAATCTTATCTTGAAAAATCTAACAAATGTCAGAAAATCTTATCTGAAAAATCTTATCTTGAAAAATCCGAAAATGGTATTTTACGACTAGTGACCAAGACTTACGACTAGTGACAAAGAATTACGACTAGTGACCAAGACTTACGACTAGTGACCAAGGATTACGACCAGTGAACAAGAATTACGACTCGCTCATCGTTCTCGTTCTTCGACGGTCGCAGGTCGCCGAGATCGGGTCGCAGGTCGCATGATGCGACCTGCGACCGGTGAACGGGCCGTAGTGCCGCTTGGCTTGTCTTTTACTTGGTGACATCTTTGGTCGCGGGTCGCAGACGTCGGGTAACAGGTCGCACGATGCGACCTGCGACTGGGTGGGGTAAATCGGCAATTTTTTTAAAAAGTGGCAAAACGAAAAATACGTTCGGAAAAAAGGGCAAATCGATTAAATTCCTCAGTTTTATCTATGTTGAAAAAGTTTAATAAACAAGAATTCGAGTTTGTATCATTGATCATAACAGAGTAAACAAATGCGAATACGGATCCTGTCGTATTCAAAGCCATGGACCACTTTAAAAACATAAACTTTCCACATTACATGTGCAACCGATGAGATATAATATATCTACAATAATATAGCAACAAAACCAAATTTAGGTCAATAAAACATAATCCTACAACTCCCAACAACCAAACAAGTCGAAGTATCACAAATCTATACCCTTTCCGGAATTGGGTATATATAAACACTTCAAAAGGACATGTAAGGGTCCAACCCGTACCATCAAATAATAAGTTAATAATCATCATACCAAAAGCCCCAAAAACTGTGACTCTACCCTCCAGCTAGGCATGATCAATCAGCAAAACTAGTTGAATGCTACAGAATCAACAGCAGCATATATACAAACGATAAGACTCATTAGTCAAGCATTGAAGCTCTCCTATGTACTGGAAAGTGCAAAATCTAGGCACAGTCAAAGACGTTTACTATGACTGCATAGACGAACATTTGACTTCAGGAAATGAGTTGGTCACTATCAACCTCTCCATTAGCTAGCTTCGGAGAATCTGATGCGTCAACTTCTTTTGCGTTAATGGGCCCGTCTTGCAATGTGAGCTTCTGTAATGAAGCTTCTTCAACATGATTCTCAGATGCTTCATGTGAAGATTGAGACATGGTATCTGCTTGAAACTTGTTTGAAGATTGAATCCATCTTCTCCAATCAGTATGTCTCCTTAACTTGTCTCCCTGAAAAAGTAAAAACCATGTTTGGTAATAATTATGTAGATAACGAGCAAGATAAAAATGTGAATTTGCTATTTTAAAGAACAACTATAAAACAACAACAAAATATGAAAACTAATTGCTTCAAGTGGAGTACAAGAAATATCATTACAACATACAAATGACTGTAAAGGGTACCTGAATTTCAAGAGTGGTTGAATCCCTCAACGATTTCAAAATCACTTGGATGTCTTTGGTCAGAAGTTGAACCTGAAAATTAATACAATAAAAATCTTTGAATCAATACCAGTAATACAATAAAGTTATTGGTCAGTGAACTAAGATCGAAACAAAGAAAAGAAAAATATCAAATGGTATGACCTTGGTTCTTATATCAGAAAATTCATTTTCTGTCAACAGTGTACTCTTTTAGTCAGGTTAAAATTAGAATAAATAGTGCTTTCTAGTTCAATTATACAATTTTGACAATGAAATATATCAAACTGAACTCTATATACTTTCAGCCCACAACCCTCTACAAGTTAGTCAGGCATGTTACACTAATGTCCATAGAACAAAAGTTCCACCACAAGGAATATAGAATACCAATATTCGATGATACTGTAAGGTATAACAGCTGATGTGACAATATGCAATCATCATCGATCACACTAATATTACTGTTTCCTGCTTTAACTAAAAAAAATCACTTCAAACTACATCATATAAAGTACATGTATTAAACAAGATGCTACACAAGCCACCATGAAGAGCTTTTACGAACAATGTAAATGTCGAACAGCAATAAGCTCAACACATTTTCTGGCAAATATATCAACAAAGTCAGTGCAGAAAAGCAGAATGATGAAAAACACTCTTTCGAGTATATGTTATTTCTTGGCTCTGGCAATAAGCAGAAAATGGGAGAATCAGTTTCTTTCATGACTTATAAGATGCTCCAGTAAACTCACATGTTGAGATGTGTAGTTCAATACATTTATAATTGTATTGTCTAAAATAAACTTTGAAGATAACTGATATCTGAACTCGACTACAGTTGTCAAGATTTTGCTTGAGTAGTAGTACTATATGATCACCAAATAGACATTATAGACAAGACTGATATGAAGACTAAACATGTAAAGCATGGAGTTCACTTGTACAGAATATGTATAGATACTACTTACTCGACGAAAACCAGCTATTAATGAGATAGGCACCCATCCTTCTTCATCCATATGCGACCTCAAAAAGTTATCTTTTACCAGATTATCATCACTGTGGTAAACAAAAGAATTTCATGAGCCACACATAAGAGCAAAGTCTGTTAGTTTTAATCAAGTAATCACCTAAAGTAATATTCAATCTGTTTAAGTATCGGGTCATCCAAAGGAGGATCCATAACAGGAATAAACACAGGTCCTGAAGCTCCATGAGGAAGGAGAGGTGGTGCACCACCCCTATAAGCCTCAGGTAGTATAGTAGGTAAATATACAAATGGTACACCCATATCTGCATAGAAAGTATAAGATATCAATTTCCCAACATTATCCAACAAAAATCAAGAAACTGGTCTCACAACAACTTACCATATCCCATCGGGGCTCCATATGGTCTTACGGGCTGATGAGAAATAAATGGACCAGGATGAGGTCGAATAAATCCCCTAATTGGTGGAGGGCCCATTTGATGAGTTCTAGGACCCCGCCAATCACGATCACCTTGATCACGCCTTCCACCATTGTTAACAGGCCGAGGACCAAAGTTATTCCTCCGACCCGGATTCCTATTCAAAGTATGATCCTGCCCAGCACCACCACCAATTGATCTAGGGGACCAATTATTACCGTTTAAATTAGGTGGCAGTGGTGGCACCAAATGACCATAAACATCAAAAATCGGAAACGGGGGCGGCAATGGCGGCGGCGGTGGAGGCCTATTGTAGCCTGCAGACACACTACTTCCACCTCCACCTCCACCTCGTTTCATTGGTCGACTGCGTTGATGCACATTGTTTTGATTAGTATGAGAGTTCGCATTAGACTTTATTTGTTTTGTTGATTGTTGCAAAACTACAGGTGCCTGAAAATAAATCATTTCAGCTAATTAAGTTTTTCTATAAATATATATAAACCCACAATTAAATCATTACAACTAACTTGATTAAACTATATACAAAATAAACTAAAACCTAATACACAGGATATATTTATTCATGAAAAAATGATGAACTAAGAAAATACTCCAAAATATGTAAAAACAAACCGGAGAAACAGCTGCAGATATATCAGACATGGGTTTAGACGAAGACTCCGATTTGACACCGGGTCGGGTCGACTCGGATAAAGCTGGCCAAGAAACAGCACCCATCACAGGCGAATTACCACCTTCCATAACACCATTAACCACCACCGAGGGTTTATTCCAAGCAGACTTCTTTACACCACCGACATTGCAATCACTTACACCATCTGAGCTTTCCAGCTGAGTTTCAATCGGAGCCGTTACCGGATCAGGAGTCCGATCAACAACCTCCGTCACCGGAGATATCGAATCATGCTCGTTTCCACCACGCACAACTTGTGCCCAATTAACACCGCCACTACTCCCGCCGCCGCCGTCTTCGCCGCCGGCGGTAGATGAATCAGCCGTCATGATTTCGTCAAATTAGGGTATAAAAAAATTGTTTTTTTCCGTCAAATAAAAACGTTACGGTTAATACTCGATTGTTATAAAAATTAAACAACAAACATTATCCATGTTGCATAAATTTTTTAACATAAAATAAAAGGTAGTGTGATCATCAGCTAAAATGTGAAACCCTGAATTGATTAAAAATTAGGGTTTTATGCTTGATAAAGATTAGAGTTATATAAGATTAAGTGAAAGAATCGTTAATAAACCCTAAATTAGTAGTGGATGAATTTAACAGTGAGGTTTTTGGGTGAGAAGAAAAGGGAACGGAATGTGAAAATGGTGAAGGGAATAGAATGAGGAAAGGGATGGGGTTTCTCAGGGTTTGATGTCGTTTATAAGGTTTAGGCCCAATAGTTAATGGGCTTTGGGCCCAAAATGATGTATTTATATACTAAAAAGAATTAAGGAAACTTTAGATATGTAACATGTTAAAGTGGGATTAATTTGGTTTTATTATGGTAAGTAGGCGTGAACAAAACCGGTTTTTAGGCCGACCTGACCCGAATCGAATACCCGAACCGGGTATTGATCAAAGTCAACAAACCGGGTTTTTGACAACCCGACCCGGAACTGACCCGGTTTTGGGTGGTGGGAAAACCCAACCCTATACTAACCGGTTTGTACCGGGTAGGAACCGGTTCGGGTCGAAAACCGGGTTTCAAACCGGGTACGGTGTACTCGCCGGGTATCTATAGTTCCCGCCGGGTATACTGGGTTCCCACCGGGTAGACATTGTTCCCGCCGCGTACTTTGGCTTGATACATTTCTGTCAACATTTTCCAAACACTACCCGCCAGGTACAAATGTACATGTCGGGTACTAAAGGCATGATCCAGCATTACTGACCATTTTCCGCTGAAATTTCACCTAAATTCAAATAGAAAAGTGTTTTGGGATGTCGTTGTACAAAAACGTACCCAAACGCCATCCACAGTCAAGCATTCCAAAATATCCAAACATAAAATTAAAAGTACTTAAATAAACCGTAATCAAATTGTCTAGAAAAGTGTCTGAATCACATGAGGCACGCAAGCACTCAAAATGGGGAATAGTCATAGGGGAATCCACGCTCCTCTTGCTCCCTCTCTTGCTGCCTTCGATACTCTTCCTGCAGCTCTGCCAAGGCGGCACCCTCGTCATAAACCGGTGGTGGATAGCTTGCTCCAGACTGACCCCACATGGGTGGGTAGTGGTAGGATGTAGGTCGGTAGTTGGGCACCACTTCAGAAAGTCTTTGTGTGTTGTGTGCCGACCAAGCGTTGTGGTAGCGCTGTGCTCCAAACTCATACCTGACTTCCTGCGAAAAATCATTATGGCTAACCTGAAGGCCCTGAATACCATGCATAATATTCAGCATGGATGGCAGTGCTGCGCCTTGCTGCTGGAAACCTCCCTGGTCATATGCAGCTTCTTCCTCTTGATGTTGTTCATGTTCCACCTGCTGTTGTCTTCTTCTTCTTCTCGGTGGTTGAGTCGCTTGCTCCTCTGGTGGTGGTTCCTGGTAGGGCACGAAATGACCATTGACAACTAAGACAGCCTGTGCCCCCTGAAACTGAACTAGCCCTACTGTTTTTGGCCTAGTCGTCACTCGCTCTAAATTCTGAAAACTGATGTTGAAGGACTTGGCAATCCTAGTCACAAATTGTCCCCCACAGATAGGGGATGCCCCTCTAATCCCACTAGCATTATGATGTAAATACCAGGCAACAGCGTATGGAACATTGATATTCTCCTCCGCTACAAACTTCCTCATATACCATAAGTCGGCGAAACCGACTCTCTATGTGTTCTCCCTTCTATGCGAAATGGTGTGCGCAAGACATCGTTGAATAACCCGCAACTGCATGTCCTCTATATCTTTGTATGAATTTCCACCTCTAGCGTAAGGTTTTTGTGAAAATTCGTGCCACACATCCTTGGGAAAAAATTCCGTCTCGATCATCTCACAAGCCATCAAATAATCCTCAAAATGAGTTGCATCCAGCTGCTCTCGAGAATAAATACCCAAACAGGCAGCAAGTTCTACCATACTCATTTTCCTTGGTTGACCTTCCAGTCGGAAAGTCATGAAATTTTTATCAGTCGCCGACTCAACATCCTCTTTCATTTCATATGTGCAGTGGAATTCCACGCATAGCTCTTTGTATACCTGCTCATTAATCTGAAATATGCCTTCCCATTCTTCATATTCGAATGGTATGTGATCCACGAAATAACGTTGCCGAATCATTTCCTTAATTCCGGCGGCTACCCCTGCTTGTTCTAGTGGTTCCCAATCGACCACCCTAGATAAATCACAGTCTTTCACCCTCAATAAGTTCAGTTTCTGACAGTATATATTGTACTTTGTTAACCTGTTACTAAATTTAAGCCATGGGTGAATTGTCTCGGGAATAAGTAGAGCATCAATGCTCATCGGCTGAGGGCGGTCACCCTCTTCATCGTTAGCAGTCCCAGAGGTACTGCCTTTTTGTTTCTTGCTTCTTCCCTGCAAAACACAACACAAATGAGAGAATTGCCTTGACCAATTCATCCATGACCTAAGGTAATTGCACAATCATTCCCACATTTTATTTACAAGGCTCAAACTCATCCTCTTTCACAAATGCCCTAATTTTAGCATTTTTCCACAATTTAAGTGCATCACGTCTAAGAGTAAGACGTGATACATGATTATATCGGGGTTGAAGAGTATTTTGAATAACCTTAGTAAGCCGAGGGTTGTCGAAGTGGCTGAACGGTAAAGCTTCTTGAATCACAAAGCCGGTAAATGCTTCTCGATAACGATCCGCTTGGTATCTGATAATACCTTCATCCCGTGACATGGTTGCTTGACCCTCCTTCGGATTAGTTTTGTTTGCACTACAATACTTTAAAGTATGTTTGCTCAACGTTGAGTTGGAGTCGGCTTTTAAAAAACTCCCACATCGTTTACAATGTGCTTTAGTCGAACCATCCGACAACAACACTTTGTCAAAGTTACACCAAATCTCCGGATTACGTTTTGTTGTAAAGACTTGAACAATGGTTGGTGCATTTGACGCATTTGACGAACCAACAAAATCGTTAGTTGATGAACTTTGAGTTGCCATTATGAGAGCGTTTTGAGAGGATGAGAGTAATGTTTTGAGAGTTTCGTATGTAGTAAGCGTTTTGAGTGTTTTTTTCACTAGAATGAGTGAGTTTGAGTGTTGTAACTAACCCAAACCCAAGGTATCTATTTATACTAGTTTTAGGATGGCAAAATGGTAAAAAAAAAAGCAAAAAAAAAACGGATATAAAACGGCTAGGAGCTCAAACACAACGGCTAGTGTAAAAACCGGGTACAAACCGGGTATTAAAACCGGTTTTTGGAACCGGTTCGGGTACAACCCGGGTCCAACCCGATTTGAAACGTATGGGGGCGTACCCGGTTTGGTACCCGACGGGTACTAGTAAAACCCAAATCGGGTAGAGTCTACCCGGGTATTAACCGGGTCAGGTTTCCGGGTATTGACCGGGTCGGTTTCCCAACCCGGTTTTTTTGGTCACGCCTAATGGTAAGTGTTATTATTATGTTGAACGGTTTAAGAAACAAGCTTTTATTAGAAATTCATTAAAGCAATTCATTCCTTGATTTAATATATGGTAATAATATTTCATATTATTGAAAATGATTTGTTAACTTTAGTAATTTTTTCACCGTTTACCGACTTTCGACGGTAGTTTTTTCACTCCCCGTCAACGTTGATGAACGATGTTGAGCCCCCATAAGTCCCCAACGGCCAACGATGCGTTGAAGAGTGTAAGTAAGTCCTATCATTTTTCTATTTATTTTTATTTTCTTTCTTTGCAATCTTATCGGATCAAAATTTGAGAGTTCTTTTTCATACCGAACCACTCTATATATATAAAAGTAGATTTTGATGTTGAACTTGGCGTTAAACTCAACATTGAGTTCAACGCCAAACCACTTCTTATGTTCTTAATCATACTTGTTAGCAAAGTTTTAACTGAAAAGATCCGATCTACTAAAGAGAATTTTTTACACACACAAAATAAGATGTTATACTTTAAAGTTTAGGTGTAGTAACACCACCCGACCCACCAACCATGAACCAACTTGGATGTTAAAATTTTCAAGCATCATTTTATTCGTTATGCATGATTGCATGAGATAACCACTTTGGTATTCTTAAACTATATTCCTCTCATCCTAGAATGTTAAAAAGCCAAACTTTTCAACCATCTATTTTAGGATGGAAGATCTAGTCATCTATTATATCACTATATATGCTCCTTTAATCACTATGACCTCTTGAGGAGAAGGGTATAGTAGTAACTCTTAGTCTCTTATGTCACAATCATATATATTTTCTTTCGGATCAATTAATTAATTAATTAACTAATGGGCAAATAACTTATAAAAATATAAATTGAAAATTTCATCCAGTAAACTAGTTGATACACCAAATTAAGACAACACCATGGTATGAGTAAGAAGATATCAATAAGGCGTTTGGTTCGCGAAATGTTTTTGATAGAATTGGAGTTTATTAAAGGAATTGAAATTCGTATAAATGTGAATTCCATTGAGTGAAGGAATTTGATAAGTTCGAAATTAATTTATCTATTGAATTCCGCGAACCAAATTCTAACTTAAGTCTTTTTAACGTATTTTGGATGTAAAATCATATGGGTATTAAAAATTGATCAACCTATCATAATTAGATAGTTTTATAATTACAGGGCAATATCTCCTCAACCAAGAGCCTTCTTGATCTATTAACATTTAGCAAACACAAGTATATATGATCTTTAAGTTCTTCCAATTGTTCCGTGAAGCGACTCTCATGAACCCTAAACTCCCTCATTACTTCTTCTAAAACGTCACACGACTTTAGCTTCCCAACACAATTACGAGCCACCCCCTTTCCGAATTCAACTTCATCGTGTAATCTTCCTGCAAGTGAACCTATTGTATCAAGGTCCTTGATCAATGTGTAAACCCCTTTTGCAGCTATATCTAGTAACATACTAACCTTCTTAAGTTCAGCCGTCTTGAGACCTTTTTGGGCCGCATTTGCCTTCTTGGTTAACCCTAATGAACACGTGATCAACGCAGGAGATGCTACAATCCCAACTAAGCCATGAAATGCTAAAACTATCAATGCAATTGCTATCACTGTATAAGAAGCCACAAGCGCACAACCTGTAGTTTTTTTCATAATTATGATAAGTTTTCGCTTTCTTTCTATCCTTGTCCTATTTGTGGTTAACCGCTTTAGCAATTGTTTAAGGTGGTTGTGAATTTTGGGAAAGTTTTGTGGGCTAAATTCCGATAAAGGGTTCATCAAAGACGAATAAGAGGCCAATTCTTTGTATACTGTAATTTGTTGATCACGTTTTGGAACCTTTTCGGCTAGCTTGATAACCCTTTTAACTCTAAGATCGTCTGCAATTGCTTGATGAATGGACATGAGAATTTTTTCACATATCTTCCACGTTTCTGATCCTGCATCGAAAAAATCAAGGAGTAGTAGGCAGTGAGTATTAAAGGTCTTGGCTAGGTTAGCCATGGTTTCTTTTTGTGGTTTGAATAGGATGTCACACTGAGGAATGTAATGATCACGAATTAACGATGTGGATGAAGGTGAAGATGACTCATTTTCCAAGCCTATGTGGTTTTGAACTTTATGACAAATCTCTATGTAAGAGTTGGTTCTAAATGCATCCAAGTATTCTTTACTGACATCCGTCTCATCATTCACCAACTTACTCGTTGATTCTTTCTTGTATCTACCTGCTTGATTTAGCGAAGCAAATTGTTAGTTTTTGTCACTATTTTTGTGCAAAATATATATCAGAAGTTGTAATTAAGCACTCAAAAGATTAATGCATGGTATATGATGGATACTGTGAATAAATTACCTGTGAATTTAGAGGCAAATCTGAATTTGGAGATATGCATCTTCTTTGGTATGAAACTGAAGATGCAAATAAACAAATTTCAAGAAAAACTAAGAAAGCTTACACTTTTGAGCCATCATGTGTATTTATAGGCTGCCCAACAAAAAACAGTTGGAAAATTGTTTGTTTCATTCACACGTTTGCTTCCATCTTACGTTATTTCTCCAAGATAAAATGTTTGTATACGGTACACCCATATGCGTATACCGATCGATATACATTTATACATATCTAATTAGATTCGAAGTCTGAAATTATAGTTCTTTTTGCCGGTTTTAGGTCATCGAGAGAGAATAATTAATCATGTTACTCGATTAATTAAATCGATGTTACTCGATTATGATTGCTTTGAAATGCATCTCAAGTAACAATATATCTAGAATTGGATCCTGAATTATGGCTAATTAATCATGTTTAATTTGTTATTGATGTTTTTTACTACATTCCAAGATGTTGGTTTACTTAAGGACAAGCTCCATTTGCTTTGCTTCTACCAAACCTTAACATCATCATTCATTAATATTTGTCTAAAAAAGGAAACACTTGAAGATTACATAAATAAACATATGTCATTTTGTAGGAGGTTTATCCTTAAAACAAAGTAGTTTCTTAGATTAATCTAGATAAGGAAGATCTCCAAGGGACAACAATTAGATATGTTTCCAAGAAAATACTCCAACAAGTTAGCTACGCTTCTCTTATTCTTATTTTGTATTCTATTTTAATTTTTTTGATTTGTTTTTATGACAAAAATTATAGATTACTCATTGTCATGACATATAAGACTAAAGAATTGAACAATGAGCTCAATGCCACGTCAGCTAGTTATTAGAAAGAATGAACGAAGTCCGAATACTCTCTACAAAATTTAGAATATATCTGTGCGTACTAGGGATGTTCAATATTTGGTTTGGAAACGTTTAATCCGAAAACCGAACCGAATTAAAACCGACAAAAAACCGAATCAAATTCAAATTTGGTTTTCGATTCGGTTTCGGTTCGGTTTTGATTTTTGAATTCGGTTTTCGGTTTTGAATTTTTGAATTCGGTAAAACTGAAAACCGAATTCAAAATAACAATATATTAAATTATTAATATATGTAGTATATGTGTGATATTAAAATTTTTAAATAAATATATTTACATTTAAACCTTAAATTAACTTCACGCATTTCACTTTCAACTCTAGTGAAACCCTAACACGAAAAACTACAAGTCGAAACCAATTAACCTAAAAAAAATAAAAATTTTTGAATTTTTCGGTTTTAACCGAAACTGGACCGAATTCGAATTCGGTTCGGTTTCGATTCGGTTTTCAAACGTGAATTCGGTTTTGCTCAAAAAAATTTCAAAACTGAACAACCCGAACCGAATAAACCGAGGAAATCGGAAACCGAACCGATGAACACCCCTATTACGTACGATAAACTTACAACTTAAAACCTTTGAACATCGAAAATACCTATTCTACCGTTTCTTATATGCAAACTATTTGGATAATCTACTAATTTAATAAACACATCATATAAGTCAAATAAATTAACAAGATTTTCTAAACCATGCACACAATTATGGGTAGTACTCACAACTCTTAATTTAGTGATTATATTTTTATATTTAATATCGAGCAATTCTTGAAAACAGTTTCCCTATTTAATTACACAATCACTACTTATTTACATTTTACACTTTAAAATTAAAAATTTATCAACAGATGCTTTCTAAAAATTTCATACACGTTTAAATTATTGTAGCTCGAAACAACGTTTCCACACTCATAATTTCAATACGAATAATACGATACATTAACCTTCAAATGTAAGGTACCGTTACCTTTCAATTCGCGAGTACCTTAGCTTACTAGTAATTAATAAAGTAACTACTACCAGTTTAACCCTGTTTAAATATAAATATATATATATTTTTTAGTTAAGGTTGTTAAGATAGAGATCTTACTTAGGATCGTTTTTGTCTTCGCAAGATCGGGATGATAAGAACGAATTTGGATCTTAAGATCCTACTCATATACTATAGGCTCATACATGTGCAGGGGTGTAAACGAGTCGAGTCGAGCCGAGCCCGAGCTCGCCTAGGTTCGAGCTCGGCTCGTTTGAAATTCACTAAGCTCGAGCTCGAGCTCGGCTCGTTTCGAGCCTAGTATATAAAGCTCGAGCCCGGCTCGCTTGATATTATACATGCTCGAGCTCGGCTCGGGCTCGACTCGTTTATTCCAAAATAATATTTATTTAATTATTATTTTATTAATAATTAATATTTATTTAGTTTTTTTCTAATTTTTAACTATATATAATACGATTATCGTTGTTATATTACATATTATATAGGTAGATTAATACTATTATATAATTCTATATTATATTATTATATATAAAATCACTTTTTTAAACCATTATACATGTGTATTATAATACATCTAAAAGATCAAATCCATGACAAATTAATTATTTTGTTATAGTTTAAATACTAATACGTATAACATCAATTCAATCTATGAATATAGAATTATCGATTATTATATTTGTTATTAAAGATATAGATTCTCATGTGCTAAACTAAATTAGTTGAAGAACTAATTATCTTTACGTGTAGTAATTGATTTGTGGCCTACTGGTATTTTATTAGACAAAATCAACTTATTTATATTTTGTTAATTCACTAATTTAATGCTCAGTAAGATGGGATCGGGTTGAGATTGTAAGAATCTATGTTCACAATCGACATATATAAGATCAAGATTCTAAGTAGATCATATAATTTTAAGATGTATTTAAGGTCGGGATCGTTTTAGTTCATGGAGATCGTGATATCGTATACTCTTAATATCACGATCGGGATCTTAATGACCTTGTTTTTATCTGTTTACAACGACTCAGCTCGTATAATAAGCATCTTGTTGAGAAAGCCTTGCAAAAATAAACGAAAAGAAAGGGTAGCGTGGCAGTGGCTGACGTAGTTATTTCCTTGCACACATAAGTTGTCTCTTGGAGATTTCCTTTTCTAGACATTACATAAATTATAATTGATGTTATTATGGATAATATAATCTCATAACAACACCTTATTTTAGTTACATTACTTTAATTGAATTTCTTATTTGCACTCATAAATGATGATGTTAAAGGTTGTTATACTAAACCCCATAACCTCATCTCATTTTCTTCAACTCCTAAACCTCTTTTCTTTAGATACGTACATACATATACATATACATATACATATACATATATACACGTACATCTCTTTCTTGATGAAATAACTTGGGAAAGAAGTAAACGTGTGATAAAACAAACTTTGGAACTGGTTTCTTGTTGGCATAGCCTATAAATACTCGTGATGACTTTTTTGTCTAAACTTTCTTAAATTTAATAAAGCCTGTATGTTGAATTTCAGGATATTTTATAGAAGATGAAGTTTAAGTTTTCTTCAACAAGATTAAGTGGTATTTTTCCATCATTTTTTTAAATTAAATTCATCATCATTATCAATCTTGCTTTTGTATGTTTTATATTGGCTCATGCTTGATCCTATATTTCTCTTGTTTGATGGATGTTTTTATGTTCTTTTAGATATAGAGTCTACGAGTAGCTTTGTTAAAGAGACGGATGTTAATGAAGAATATAAGCAAGCGTTTAGAACCCAATCATACACAGATATTTACAATAAAGTTCAAAGCCACGTTCGGTTTGATGCAGAATCATCATCATCATCATCTATTCATGATCTATGTGAGATCCTTCTAGAACCGCAAAGCGAAACCATAACCAATCTAGCCAACACCTACAATCTCCACCATCTACTAGTTGATTTCTTCGAAGCCGGATTAGAAGCATGGAAGATATGTGAACAACTTCTTGAGTCCATTCATCAAGTAAACGCCAATCATCGTAAGGTCAAACATATTATCAAGCTAGCCCAAAGGGTTCCACAAGGTAAGCAATGCCCGAAAATTTATGAAGAACTTGCTTCTTATTCGACCTCGAGGAATCCTCTATCAGATTTTGGTCCAGTGAAGTTTCCAAAGGTACATACAACATATAAACTATTGTTAAAGAGGTTAACCACAAAGCACACAAGGATCAAAAGAAAGCAAAAAATCATCAGAATTTTGAAAAAGTCAGGGGGTTGCGCTCTTATGGCTTTATATCTAGTTTTGGCAATTGCACTGCTGGTTCTCGCATGCCATGGCTTGGTTGCGGCGGCAGCATCTCCAGGGTTGATAGCATGTTCATTTGGATTAATCAAGAAGAAAAATTTAGCAACGAAAGGGGTCAAAACAAGTGAGCTCAAGCGTGTTGGTGCACAACTAGATGTGGCTGCAAAAGGGGTTTACACGATGATCAAAGATCTTGACACACTGGGTTCGCTTGTGGGAAGATTAAACAATGAACTCGAGTTTGGTAGATCAATGGCTCGTAAATGTGTTAGAAACAGAAAATCCGATGTTTTAGAGGAAGTCACGAAGGAGTTCAAGCTTCATGAGAGTTGCTTCTTAGAACAGTTGGAAGAACTCGAGGATCATATTTACTTGTGTTTGCTTAATGTGAACAGATCAAGAAGACTCTTAGTAGAAGAAATAATGCCCAGATCACAGAATTGATTTTATAAATTTGGAACTCGTTCAATAAACCTACTTGTAGAAATGTCAAGAATCTTGAAATGTAAAGAAAATTGATACAATGTGGTGAATTTGTCTATGACAGGGAATCCTTTAGAGCTGTCTAAGCTTCTTGTAATCATCAAAGGTTAAGAAGGAATCTTTACTCTTAAGCCAGTCTGCTGGTCTGGGCATGATAATAGCGACATATCCTTCTCGATCTGCCTGTAGTTGACAACATAATGCAAGTCCTTGTAAGGTTTCGCCACATCAATTATTATTCACTTTTTAACTATTATATACAGTATATTTTTAAATTTATACCCATGTAAGTTACACAACTTTTTGACTAAAATTCATACAGATAAAGAGGAAATATGGATCTCAAAAGAAATAGTTGTCCAACTGTTTTAATGATTATATAGTTAAATTAGAAGTGACCCAGTATTTGAGCTATGTGTAAAGCACACAGAAGTATGAATAATTATTTGTATAAAACTTTGCATATTACAACAGTATACTCACCGATGTATTCAGCAACTCCGGCTGCTTTATTAAACGCTCGTTTACTTCTAACAAAGAGCCTTTTATACAACATCTGTCAAATGTACAGAAATTTGAATAAGAAATTACCTTGAATTTTGGAGAAGAAATACAGGGTATACCCTGTTTGTTGCAAGTAGAAGTCAATAGTTTGAGTTTGGTAGTCAAAAAGAAAAATGGACATCTTCTAACTTCAAGTAAATGAAAATCTATTAAATTCTTGTAAAAAGTTTAATAGCAACAATATGAGTACTTCGAGAAGCAGATGGTACCAAATATTGTACAAGACATCATATTTTGAAGTACCACAATTGGGTTAAAAAGTGGACTCGTCATCTAGGGAAGAGGGATCACGATCTTTACCGCTTTTACAACCCAAGTATTTTTATAACCACATTTCAAAACAATTTATGGATGTAATACCAGGGACAAATACTAAACTTATAGAACATAGTTAAAAAGAGAAAATTTACCTCACAATATAGAAAGTATTGTTAGTGCACACTTTACATAAAGCTGTGTTGGAGTCAAAATGTTGTGCATTCTGCATAAAAAAAATCAACATAGTAAGTTTAGAAATATAGAAGCCATCAATGTCGCTCATTTAGTTAGTGTAAGAAAACTGCCTACTTGAAAATAAAATAAAATAAAATAAAAAGGAATCAAAAGCTAGTAGGTCTATGAGATAGATAAGCTTTACATTTCAGCGTCAGATTAGCAAATTGTCATCTTCAAAATCATATGGATAACATAAAGTGTCAAAAATATAATGCCTACATCAAACCTTGTAACAGATGCTCACAATAGGAAGATGTCAATATTAAATACTTTTAGCAAGATGCAATTTAATATCTGTTAACATCTAAATATGAGTGCATCTCATTTTCAAGAAGGGATGAAATGTATCAGTATTGCTACCAAGAAATTGAAGCAATAGAAACTGGTCCCAGATCAGTTGGTGAAAATGAAGTGATTTCACAATTTCAATACTTGATATCGACTGAATTTGTTTTTCACATGGCGGTAATAATCCGTACATAGTATATAACAACCAAAAGTAATTGATGAAAACAAATTTAAAAAATTAGTAAAGATGTACCCTTTTACGCTTCCCAGTGACCTTGATCTCACTTCGGTTCGACTTTCCAACATTGAAGTCGACTGCTGTTACTCCTCCTTCATCCTTAAAGGCCACATGACCAGCAGCCAAGCCAATAACACACAATCTAAATGCACAAAAAGGTTCACAATTGTTTGATTTTGATTTTCTTTATCTTCTAAATAAATCAGACTAATTGCTACTGATAATCATTTTCAGCAGTCAGTAGATTCAATTACAACAACAAAGGTTCAAACTTTTGTTTGCGAAACAGGGGAGCTAAAACGTAGATGGTTTTGAGATGCATACCCATTTGGATGGCGGTATATATATTGATCATGCTCTGGCTTCATAAAATCTAAAAAGAATGTAAACAAAAGACATATTAATAACAAACTTACTACTCATAAAAGGTAGAACTTCAAACTTCTCAACATAGACATATTCAGTTATTTTTTCAGAGCATAGTTTATTCAACCCATTAAGATAACCAAATGAAAAAAATGGCATAACACATAAGAACACATACACAGACAAAGATCAACCTGTTACAGAAGTCACAGTTTGACTTTTTTAAGTCAAACTAGTTCAGTTACTCCAAATTTGCTAAATACATTGAACTATAAAAACAAAGTTACCTAACTTTTTAACTTCAACTTTCTTCCACTACTGATAACCCAAACATAACAGTTACATAAACCCCAAATCTTTTTCTCAATAACTCTAGGGTTTTAGTCACATTCTAAAAATCATAAACTGACACTTAATTACAAAAATTATAGAAACATTACATACCAGGAACGAAATATGTAACGAAATTGAATTCAATTGCAGAAGGGGGGTAAACTGGGAGATCATTAACATCAGGTAACAAAAGCTCGTGTAATTCCTTTTCAGTGTCATCTTTATCACAATCAGCGACGATTAAATTATCTTTACCGACAATCAAAACTTCTGATTCTTTATCGGCTACACAATCGGCGATTTGGCTGGTCATTTGAGCTGAATTGAATTTAAGGGTTAACCTGGAAACAAAAATTCGCCCAATTTGAGTATGGCGGATTCGACCCGATTTGGAATTTGGATACACTTGATGGTTCGTTGGTATTTGGGCTGATGGGCTAAGAATTCTAATATCTTGGGCCTGAGACATACATTTCAATTTTTTATGGATTTTCTAACGAAAGGAAAACCTTGAAGTAGAGGTTAAAAAAAAAAACCGGTTTTTTTTAACCCGGCACAATAACCGAAACCGGTTATTTGGAAAACCGGTTTTAAAAAAACCGAACTGGTTTTTATATAACCGAACCGGTTAGACCGGTTATAGGATTTCCCGAAAACCGGTTTTTTCCGGTTTTATAACCGGTTTTTTGTATAAATCGGTTTTAACCGGTTTTTATATTTCGCGTCGCGATTAGGAAGACTTCGCGTCGCGATTTAGTATACTTCACGTAGCGATTTAGTATACTTAGCACCGCGATCTATGAGCTGACGGATATAGCCATTAATAGCCGTTGGGGACCAAATATGAACGTTTTTTTTTGTTGTTTTTTGGGTGTTTTGGCACCTCTTACTCACTATAAATAATCCTATTTGGCTTGGGTTCAAAATACACCAACAACATTCTATTCTTCTCTCAAAAATCACTCTAAATCTCGATATATATATATATATATATATACTCTTTGTTTGCGAAAATGGTAAACATACAATCACAAGCTTCAGTTCCGCTTCCGTTGGTAGCAATGTACGAAACAAAGTTTACACAAACGTTGATGTAGTGCAAGTTAAATCAACGAACCGGAATCCGAAAATTTGGTCGAATTACGATATGTGCGTTATGAATGATGGGGTGGAAAAGGCCCGTTGCAAGAGATGTGGAAAGTTTTATATCCCCACATCAAACACAACATTAAGAAGTCACAAAAACGGGCCTTGTAGAGCGGCTAGTCAAGATGCTTCACAATCGACACTTGGTTCGGATGGTGGGGTATTTATATACGATAATGATGCGCTTCGAGAAGATTTTATGAAGTTTGTCATCCAAGAGGCGCTTCCATTCAACCACTTCGACAACCAACGGCTTACGAATATCATCAAAAAGAGACTACAACCGCCATACCAACAACTAAGTCGTACTACCCTTAGAAACGATGCGTATAAATATTGGAAAAACGCTAAAAAGGATATAATTGATGGTTTTCAAAACTATAAATATGGCGTTTCTATTACTTGTGATGTTTGGACCGCACCACATGGTACGACAAATTCTTATTTAGCCGTTACGGCCCATTGGTTTCATCCCGAGTCTTGGTTATTGATGAAACGTACAATTGCTTTTAAATTGTTTGATTATCCGCATACGGAATATAATTTGCGAAAAATTTTAAATGACACTTTAATTGAATATAATTTAGACGATAAAGTTTTTGCAATTTCACTAGATAATGCGTCAAATAATACTAGAGCTATGAATTTACTAAAATTACGTATAAAACCAATTTTAAAAGGCATTTTTTTTCATTCTCGTTGTGTTGCTCATGTTATAAATTTGTCCATGCAAGCGGCATTAGAAATATGTGATAATTGATGATTTAAATTTAAGAGTTTATTAGTAACTATATATAGTTCGAGTAACGAACGTTAAGCTAATTATAGACGTTTTCGTGCACAACGTGGTGAAACTCCCCTAGGACCTTGCTACGATAATAATACTAGGTGGAATTCTACTCACACTATGTTTGAAAATCTTTTACGACAACGTGATACTTTAAATGCTTTTAATGAAATGTTAGTTGCTAAAAATAAGTCCGTAACTATAACCGATTATGAATGGGATCGACTAAATGATTTAACTTCGTTTTTAGTAGTTTTTAAAGAGGCTACTGCTATATTATCGGGTGTATATTACCCAACTAGCTCCTTAGTTCTAAACCAAATTTTTATAATGAACGAAAAATTAAAAGAATTTGAAACGACATATCCAATGTTTAGAAAAATGGTTAGAGCTATAAAAAAGAAATTAATAAAATATTTTTGGTAGTTTGCCTTTGGTTTTTACTTGTGCTGTCGCACTAAATCCAACTATAAATGTTGGCGGCGTACAACTTTTAATCACAACTATTTTGGAAAATTTAGACTTAAACTTAACCAACGACCCGAACTATATAGCAAATGAACTTTCTAAATTTGAAAATTGGTTTTACACAATTATTTGAGATTTGTGCAACAAAATTTGGTTACCAACATAACCAAATTGTTGACTCAATGCGGGCGGGAACATCTCGAGCATCATCCAACGACATAAACATAACCTTTATAATGCTTTACTTGAAGACGTTACAAAGCGTCAACGAACATCGGATCCAACAAGCGAGTTGGGACACTATAAGTATACAAACTGTTTAACCACTTTAAGTGTTGATGAGTTTTGTAGTTTTGACATTTTGAGTTGGTGGAAAGAAAGAGAAGTACAATTTCCCATTTTAGCCGCAATGGCTCGGGATTTATTATCCGTCCAAGCTTCGACGGTAGCTTCAGAATCGTCCTTTTCTACTAGCAGTAGAATAATATCGGAAAGAAGGTCAAGACTAACCGCTCCATCCGTGGAAGTATGTGTCGCACCCCCAAATTCGGGTTGCGGAAACGAATCGGGTCGGGGCGCGACTAATCAATAAGCAAAGCACAAAGATATAATGAACGACTCTATATGCGTCGTTATACACTTTCTTTGATAAATTAAACGTTTTACAATAATATAATGTTTACAAAAGCTCGCATGCTCAAAGTTAAAGATTCTAAGGCATACCTAATTTTTACAAAATATAGAAATGCATATGAATCTCCTGATGTCTGAATGCGACTCGAGCTAGATAATCCTGAGCAGTCCTACTACTGCTGTGTACCTGAGAATACATGCTAAAAGGGTCAGCTAACGCTGGTGAGCTCACAGGTGTAATGATGAAACAAAAATGTATGAACCACAAGATTTATTATAATGATTTGAAATTAATCAAATAAATATGTATATTACTACCATGAGCTCATAGTTTGAGCTTAACTGAGGTGTCAGAATCACAATCAAGTGCCTGATCGAGTTTGCCTCCTGCATGTGCCTAATCATACACACGTGTGAACAAATGATAATGCGTCCATTCGACCGCAGTCGTGGTAGCGCGACTACCCCGGACGGGGATTGTCAATCCCATATGGTACCATACACTAACACTCGCGCTAAATCCATACTAACAAACTATGATGTGGAGGGCTTCATGATTAGTAAAAACAACTCATGCAGTCAATATATCGGGTTTTGTACTTGTGTTCACATGTAAATAAAACGAAGCATGTATTCCCACCCCTAGGTTTAAAACATTAAAAATGAGGGGCTATGAGACTCACCTGAGTCTGATGATAAGCAGTGAAGCAAATATGATGTGGTACAATGTGGTGTCCAAAGACTGTAACCTGCCGGGCGTTCAAAACGCGAAAGGTTATTAGTATATGTAGACGTCTCAAGAGACCGTCCATGCTAGTTGTTCATCCAACTAGTAATGTCCAAATAATTTGGTTTGATTTGTTTGTTTGTGTTTTGAAACATGTACGGCCCGTTGATGTGGTGAATCTAGTTATAAAATTTATCGTTGATAAGTAAACCAAAAAGTACCGAGCTAGACCAAAACACAACCGGGCAGTGGACCTTGTCGAGTGGTAGTATAGTTTGGTAAGTTCGGGTTCGAACACAGGGAACTTGGTTTTGTCAATCAATAAGTGTGAGCAATCAAATAAAGTAAATAAAATGTGGTTGGTTGTGTGACCGAATTGTCACAATGCTTAAAACTACAATCTTTAAATTAAGACAAGGCAAGTGGACTCTGAAGAGTCGGATTAATTGTTTGGAACTTTCAAATATTAAAAACAATGCTTGCTTGGACTATTTCACTAGTGATTTCGGGGTGTAGAGTTATAACCGGTTAAGACATATGCTAAGGGTAACATTCATCAAACATAAGCTCAACGTTCGCTAAGACCTATTGTTCAACTCCAATCAACAAACCTATGATTTAATCAAGTAACGGACGTTCGCCATGGTTACCAACTTGCACAATTCAGCTAAAATCATTTGACACATTCCAAAACTACATTCGCAATTTTGTTCAATCATTTATAGACAAATGATCAATAGTAAATTACTAGGTTGAAAACGTTCGCTATATCAATAAGTAAATCACCAAATGGTTAAATTCTTGAGATAAAGCTCAATCACACAAGGTTCTCCGATTAAACATAAATTAAGATTTTAAGAGTTTGCAAATCATCCACACAACAAACATTGGCTACAATTGCTAACTTATATGTATTTAACTAATTGTTGTTACAATCACCAAAAGCTTTGTTCCACAAATGATAAACAACTTATGTAGGTATTTTTTATAAGCAACAAACGTTCGCTATAATCGCTTAGTTAAAATGCCAAAAGTTCACTAACAACAACAAGCTAAACTCATACAAATTCGTGGATGATTTACAAACTCAAACATAAATTAACACCAAAGATTACACCCCTAATCAACTAGCTATTTCATCCAAACAAACACAATGGTAACTAGCCACACATAATCACAATTATCAAGCAAAAATCATAAACACTAGACAAATTCATAAATAACTTGAAATTAGATTAAATTGAAATTATACCAAAGTGATTACACAAGTGTTTCCAAATGGTGTTGCTTGATGTTCCTCTCACAATCTTCAAGTAAATGCAAGTAGAAAATTGAGAGTAAATGGTGATTTTTTGGAGAGTAAAATGAGGTAGTAAATGTGAGAGTGTGTGTTATTGAATGTTGAGAGAGAGATGAAGTGGAGGAGTTGTGGAGAGATAGATAGATGGATGATACGATGATGATGATATATTGATCATATGAAGCTGAAGCCAATTTTCCCCTTTTTCTTCTTCTTTTTCTTTTCTTTTTAATTGGAAATGGGGAGGAAAATAGGACAAAAACGGGTGGGCATTAAATGCCAACCAGTAGAAATCGCACAGCACACCAAACTACCTCGGACCTCGATGCTCTAAGCTCAGATCAAACCAAAGCCGAACGGCTTTAATGTACTAGCCGATCGGCTCAAGTGGTCTAGCCGAACGGCTCAAACACCCTAGCCGATCGGTTTCTTTAGTTTAGCTCCTCCAGCTCCAACAAGGGGAAGTTCTGTAACGAAAATGCACTGGAATAGCCGATCTTCTAAGTATAGCCGATCGGCTGATGCAAGAAAACTGATAGGCTTATGATGCATAGCCGATCGGCTATGAGGTAATTTCAGCCCAACCAGCATTGTTCCAAACTTCACCAATTCCTCACCAATTTGCATGCGTTTCCAGCTTTGACCTGAAATAGATTTCCAAACAAAATAAGTATCGAAAGTTCCGGAAATCTACTCAAATACATATGCAAAACAATGATATCGCGACAGATTTATATAGCCAAAATGAGCGATATCAAATATCCCCACACTTGAACTTTGCTTGTCCTCAAGCAAATCATCATTTTACCATTTCATAGCCCACTCTTGCAACATCATAAGTGAAGATCAAGTTTACCAAAATAATACTAATACTAACTACCAAAGCAATTAGGCTAGCAACATATGTATAAGCATTAGAAACTCTAGATCTTTTAGTTTGTCAAGCCCGAATGCACGACCTAGCACCTCACATAAGGATAAGTGTTTAGTCACTCACTCTCAACCTATAAGACTACAAGGTAAGGAAGTAAGTAAAGTAACACTCAATCAAGCCAAGTCGTGATGCATTGTTACCATAGGCTTGCAAAAGGATCAAATCTCCACCGACTTGGCGTGAGCACCAAGTGAGATCTCAAAGGAGGTATTCTAGCATGTGTTGTAACAAATGTAGGCTAATTATGGAATGGGGTATGATAGACACAATAATTGGTGAAAAGTGGTAGTCAAGACCTGTGAAAAATGTGGAAATGTTACCTATTGGTTTAAACACGTGACAGTAATGAAACTTAAGATTCTCGTGCAAAGTCAATTCAAATTATTATTTGTTCTCATTTATAACTCATACTTCAACAATTGCACACAAATAACTCAAATTGATTTTTCACATTTGATTGGAATAATTGCATTCTATGACTTTCTATGAATCCTGTGTAACGAACTTTTGGACCAACCATCCTAGACCGGATAAAGGCCTTCGGTGGCTAGGTGTAGAACACCCCTCGGGAACTACTTGTTCAGGATTCCAAAGGCCATTTAGTTGACTACAATCATCCAACCATAAACTTTAAGCATAATAGTTAACTTCTATGCATTTAATTGCTTCCAACCTCAATCATAGAATTTAACACTAGAATCCCAATTCAAAACGATTTAAGTCACATTTCGGTAAAATTCAACATAAGTTCCAACTAGGCAACATCTTATAAAAGTAATGGATCGGGAATTGACTACACAAAAATAAGGCTAATGTTTTTAGTGAATGAACGTGGAAGTTTTCTAAGGGTTTTTTAGCACTAAAAATGAGTGCTAACGACCTGTGTAAACTGGATATAAATGGTTTTAAAGGAAAATAAGATCAAAAATCCTAAGAATACCTCCTCGTCTTTGACCCCACCTATATCACATTTCTGTGATCCCACAGCGGTCTCAAAATGCATCACTAGGGCAAGTTCTAGAACAAACTACAATCACAGGCACACTCATAGCAATCAATCAATATAAACATTAAAGATAAGTGTTTTTCTCAAATAGGCTCAAATTTCTCACAATTTTCATAGTGGAGGCTACAAGTGTGCTAGTCATATAATTCACCCTATTAGGTTACTTTTTATGACACATCTCAAAGGATTAAGTAGCAAGAGGGAATATTAAATCACTTTTAATTATTAATTTTCAAAGTTTAAGATTTTCAAAGCAATCAATCTTTTAAGGACAAGCACATTCTGGAGCAATACATGGCATTTGGACTCAAACAACGCACAAATCAGTGATAATATGTTAAGAAGACGAAAACGAAGGTTGCACGACAAAAATCAAGCAAAACGGCCGAGGAACGAAAATTCCACACACGTTTGAAGATTCAAGGCATCAAAATGAGATTTCAAGACTAAAGTGCCCTTCACCAACATCCATTTTATCCAAGATGTTCGTTTTTAAAATACGAATCCAACAGAAGAAGAATCAACTAAAACAGATAAAGAATGAAGATTCTACGCCCGCCGAAAGATCCAAATGATTCGTACGCGATATCTGAAGTTAGGGACCTCATCTCAGGGGCTATCTTATGTCAAAATCTTCATTTTTGAATTACGAATCCAACAAAAAAAGAATCAACTCAAAAGGGCGCATAACGAAGAAAACATGCACGAATCAAGAAACGAAGCAAAAGACGGCGAAAACGGGCGGGTGGCAGCCAGCCGCCGCCGGCCTACCACCTGCTGGGCAGCGCCGGCCTGCTGTCCCCCGCCTCGCTTTCCTTTTTTGGCTAATTTGCGTACCTGGTGCACCACCTTTCCGCGTTGTACAGTACCCGGTGCACCACCTTTCCGCGTTGTACAGTACCTGGTGCACTTTTTTACCCACATTACACTAATGTGCACCCCTTGATGCTAATGTGAGCCTAAACTCACCTATAAATAGAGGGCTTGGGTTCATTTGTAACACATCTCTATATACACCTTTTAAGACACCTTCACACACACATTACACCAACTCTTTATTTATTGTAATACTTCCTTAGTTAATTAGACTAGCTAATTAACTAGTCAAGGAAGATTTGTACGGAGGTGCTCCGGGACGCATTTGTAGCTACAAGTTATTGTATTTATTTATCAGGTTTTAATCTATCTTCCATATTTAATTATGTTCGTTCTTTCTTTAATAAAATTAAATATGCATGCTAGAATTGCCATGAGTAGCTAAATAACTCAATTGTCTGCTATGATAGTCGTTTAGGAAAGATTTAAATATGTGATTATGATGTATGTTATGAGATTACGAGTGCTTTGTATCATGAATAGATGTAGGAATTGAATCTTTATCGTTTATCTGCCCAACTCATGTTGTGACTAAAACCTTATCCAAAAATGAACGTAGCTAACTCATGGGGTATAGGTCACTTAGTTATACTATATTTGATTGAATCATTGAGCTCGGCATGGCCGGTGTTCTCTAGACCAAATTAGGATCCAAGAGACACGAAATATGGGAATAGAGGTAGATCAAGATTTAATTCGGACAGACGATATTTTTGAGATAACTTTCGGAATATCCTCGATTTAATTAATACATTTGTATGCTTAGGTTTAACTATTATCTTGATTGTCTTATTGCATATTCTTGTTTGATTGTTGCCTTAGGATTATCATACTAGTGAAATACACCTAGCCCTAATTATCGTGAAATAACATGACGGTCACTATTCGACTGTTATTCGATATAGTACTGGAAACGCTTATGGCGAAGTACAAATGTATTACTTAACTTTCTATTTGTAATGCAAATCATCCCTGTCTTGTTGCATACTTGAGTAATGTTGATAATTCATACGAATAAGTGATGACATCTTATCTGACCGCTTAGACCAGTTTTTCCAACTTACTCCGGCGAGGGTAAAACCCGTTTACAAAATTGTTTATTCAACAAACTGTGCCATGATTCGGACGTCTATGATGACCGAGATTGGGGAATAGGATTCGAGACTAACTGTTAGATAATATGGACATGCATTTGAGAGAACTTTCGGTGTATGCTTTAATATATTCTGCAACCCACGTGACATTCTATTTGCCTGATTGTGGACACCTCCGCGTTAGCCCGATAGTAGGATTGTAGCAATAACTCACATTAACTTATGAACTTATCCTCATTAGAACTCTTCCCGCTTTAATATCACCTGAACCACTTCATAGTAGACAATCGTTTTGACTGCTGAACGCCCGAAGAAACCTCAATTTCTGATTCAATTTAGTTTAACCTTAGAATAGAAAATCCAAAACCTAAACCAACCCTTTTCGCCTTAGCTAAATTCTTAAAAGTCTCTAAATTCCCCTAGTTTCAATTCGTCGTGCTTTGAAGAACGATCCTAGGTCATACTTATCCTTTGCTAGCCCTTAGATTAGTAATAGTAGTAACCCTAGGCCCCAACCTTATAAATTAAAAACCCACTGTTGTAACCGGATAGTTATCGTTAACGACACCGACCTATTCTGGTGCAACAAGTTTTTGGCGCTGCTGCCGGGGAGCGTCGGCGACCGATTTTAGGAAGTTTAATGACTCTAGTATTTAGCGATCCTTTTGAAAGATCAACATCAATCAAAAGTTACACTTTTTACCCTTAGGATTAGATTAGTTTTATTTTATTTGTCCATTAACCAACCATGTCAACCCCTTATTTTGATTTGACCAACCTTACACCAAGTGGATCATTAACCCAACTTTTGACCATTCCTTCACCAACAACCCACTTACATTCCTCAAAACAACTTTTATCTGATTTTATACTAGAACAAAATGTTATAAACAAAAGGATAGCCGGATTTCAAGACAACATTGATGCCATGATAAAAATTTCTGACAAATTAATTTCTAACATGGAGTCTATTTTGGAAAACTTGAATTTTATTGAGGAAAGTACGTTGGCAACTACCATTCAACCCAATGGTGTGTTAATCATCACTAGGGGAGGAAAAATAACCAAAGTTGATCCACCACCACCAGATAACACCCCCGGAAACACTTCTTCGCCTACACCTACACCGAGTGAACATGTGTCCATTGACAGTCCTGTCACAACACCTGACCCATCACCAACCAAAACTCCGGATAATGTACCTCGCACGAGAATACCTTATCCCGGTAGACTTAAAAAGGAAAAGCAAAAAGCCCAATTCGGTAATATCTGGAAATGTTTAAAAGCTTGCACTTGAATGTTAGACTATTAGATGCTTTAGTAGAGATGCCCACATGTGCCAAATTCTTTAAAGAACTTCTTTCAAACAAAGAGAAACTTAGGCAAATAGTTAGTTTACCTTTAGATGCTGAATGCTCTTTAATTGTACAACATGGTCTTCCACCTAAGTTAGGAGACACTGGACGTTTTACAATACCTTGTTTTCTCCAAGATATCCAAATTAGTAATGCCTTAGCTGACCTAGGTGCTAGTGTTAATCTTATGCTGTCGCACCCCCAAAACACGTGGCAGCGGAAACATGAGGTGTCATGGGGGCGCCGACCAATCAAATATCACAACACAAGATTAAAGCAAACGACCTCTATATGAGACGTTTGAAAATATTACATACCATAAATTTAAATTGTTTACAACCGTTGTATAAAACATTGGAGTTTGCATAAAATGTGTAGATTACATAACTACTAACTATAGTAAAATGCAATCTAAATCCTTTGAGTTTGAAAGCAATGCGACACGAGCTACGCTATCCATAAGCGTCCTACTGCTGTGGGTTACCTGAGAAATACATACTAAAAGGTCAACATAAAGTTGGTGAGTTCATAGATTTGCAGTAAATAAACTGTTGTGAACACAATCAAGTTAAAATATTGCACGAGTGCAATGTAGTGAATATACAATTGTCATGAGCATCATAGTCGAAGCTTAACACGTCTGTAAAGTACAATCAAGTACCCGAAAATTTGCCCCCGTGAGTGCTAATCCAAAAACACTCATGTGAAACGAGTAAGAAACGCCCGTTTATACAGTATGGTTCGTGGTAGTGCGTGCTACCCTGGGCGGGGATGGTCAGTCCCAAATGGATCCATTTACTAAAACTCGCGCTTAAGTCGATAATTAACAACTATGATTCAGAGGCCTTCAGTGGATTAATCGTAACTCATGCAAATCAGTATATCTATAGTCTGTAAGTCTGTAAAATAGCAAGTCTGTACATGTGTTCAAGTAAAAGTAGTTGTGTAAAGCAGTTGTAGTATGTATTCTCCACCAAAACAATTTAAAACAAGTAAAAAGGGGCTATGAAACTCACCTTAGATTAGCAAGTAGCAAGCAAATATCAAATAAGCAAGCAAGCCGGTGTGCAACCTTCTAACGTCCTAAAAACGTATAAGGTTGTGTATGTAAGTAGATGTCTCAAAAGACCGTCTATGTAAGTGGAGGGTCAATGTCCACTTAAGTTAATCGTGTAGGTGGAGGGTTAGTGTCCACCTACGCTAGTTCACTCAACTAGTAAGTCCAATGAGTTATTTTATCGAAAACGTGTACGATCCGTTGGTAAAGGTTGTAATAATAATTCTCAAAAGATATTACTATTATGTTTGTTTTATTGTATACTTTAAATAGTATGAATTTTGTGTTATTGAGTTGTGTTTGCGTGTAGTTGTCGGTTGCTATTTAAGTTAAACACTTAATGAAAAACTTGAACCATCACAAGATAGCCAAGTGGTTGGCGTCCTGTTATCCTCACAAGAGGTCTCAGGTTCGAACCTCACTAGAAGCAAATAAATCTTGGGGTGGCCACGGGAAGGTTCGGAAACGGTCACGGTAACGGTTAGGCCGCGTACATCACAAGCAAAACTTGGCTAACCCGGGGGAACCTGTCATAAACGGGAATACCCTTTTTTTTTTTTTTAAAAAAAAAAAAAAAAAAAACCTTAATGAAAAACTTGATTTCATGTATTATGTTTTATACAACACTAGTAAATTTTATGCAACACTTAGCTAATGTCTCAATTTGTGATTTAGAGTTTTCGGTCCAAATGTTCTAAGTATCGGTTTTTCATTCGGGAGTGTTTTCTAGTCTCGTTTTTGGTCCAAGTTACTAAATTTGTCACCCAAACCCATTTTTGTCACCACTTTCCAAAAATAGTAAGTTTGTCGATTTTTATAAATCGAGTCCCATTTTTGTTGACTTGGTCAAACCTTCTCGGTTTGACCCGAGACTTTTACCCAATCCTCAAATATGTTCATAGGTCACAATAAGTTAGTCTTTCCCTAAATAGCAAGTCCAAAAGTGTCGGTTTTCATCCTTTGCTAAAATCAGTCCACAATCCTAATTTTTCAGATTTTCACATGTTTGTCCAATTTATTAAAAATACTTCTATTCCAAAATCAACTAAGTAAAAATTTACAGATGTTCCTCATCATGTTGGTTATTTACTGTAATTTTTCCAGATCTTCTAAAAATGTTTAACTATTTTTAAATATTATTTTTCTTTTCTGAGTTCAGTTTTGGATACATGCATGCTATCATCATTTCTGGGCAAAATATACAAGGAATCATTAAAAGTGGTCAACACAAAAGTTGTAGACAACGAAATTTGTAAACTTTTAGCTTGGTTTCAAGTCATTTAGAGGTGTTTAGATCAAGTTATGGTCAAAATACTGAGAAAAAAGTTTCTGACTTTGTATAACAGATTGTCTATGTGATTTCTCAAAAAATATTAAAAATAGTAAACGAACTCATAAAAAGGTGAGGCCAGTGGGGTTTGAAAGATGACTTCTTGAACTTCATTTTAGGCTATAAAAAATCCAATTTTATGGAGAGATGATGTTTCTAAAAATCGTGGAAGTGAGCACATCTTTCTGGTCAGAAGGCTTTCTCACATATTTATGAGTTTTAAGTTAAGAAAAGTTGGGTTTTAAGTTTGTTTTTGATCATAATACTTAAGTGAACTATAATACATGTTAATGAGAGTATTTAAAAGTGAGAATCATTCTTACAATGGTGTTATAGATGAAAGAATGGCAGATTTGTAATGAGGTTCTTGAGAGCTTCAATTCCTTGTAAAAATCTTGAGAAATGGTGAAGATTTTAAGTGGTGGCTTGTGGTGGCTATTTGGTGGTTTATGGTGGTTGTGGAGAGGTGTTTGGGGCTGAGATATATCTCAGAATTTTTGAGAGAGAACTTGGCTAGTGAGAAGGTAGAGAGAAGGTGGGAAAGAGTGGGATTGAGAGAAATGAGAGAATGCATGTGAGATGAGTGGTATGGGGAGAACAAAGCCATGATTGATATTTGCATGAAATGGGATAGGGGAAAATGGTGTTGAACGAATTTGGGGGCCCCACAAGGGTCAAAAATCAGTTAAATTTGTATCTATTAAGTTTAGGTTACGTATTGTGTTCGTTTACTCGTTATTCGTGTCTAAACATTAAGTCGCGTAACGTTATTTTTCGTCGTTTTAATTCACGATATATTTGAAATGTTTTTCCATTAAAGTATTGTTTAAAATACTTTATTTTGGGTTACCAAAATATTTATCGAGTTTCGTTTCATTACCGAATGCGATTCGCGCGTTTTTACTGTGTTTGAGACGTTTTAGCCAAAACGCCTAGGTTTTTCGTGTATTATTATACGAAATAATAATATAGGATAAATAACTACTATTTAATTCATAAAATAGTCTCTCATTATTTATAAAAGTGTTTTCACCAACGTCGTATAAATAGTCGGACTCCGTCCGGTTGTTTCACGTAATTTCAACAAATCAGGTAAGCGTAATTTTAAATAATTACGCAGGTGTATATTCACAAAAATATACAAGTAGTTACAAGTAATTACAAGTACTTAGCCTAAATCCCATCTAAATACACGTAATTAGGGTTTCGGTTAGGTTTAACGGTTAACCTTAATTGTCGGGTGTCACATATGCCTTATTCCCTCTATAAGAAATTAGGATTAGATAACCTACTGCCTACTCGTATGACCATCCAACTAGCAGACATATCAGTTAAACTCCCTTGAGTAATTGCTGAAGATGTCATGGTCAAGGTCGATAAGTTCGTCTTTCCAGTGGACTTCATTATCATGGATATAGAGGAAGACACCCACATCCCACTCATCCTTGGCAGACCTTTCTTAAATACTGCCAAGGCCGTAATCGACGTAAACGAGAAATCTTTAAAACTAAGAGTTGGGAAAGAGGAGGTCACCTTTAATGTCGATCGATTAATGAAGCAACCTCTGGAAGAGGACCTTGGTTTGTGCGATACTATGCAGGACATTTTTGATGAACATCTCCACGAAGTGTTGGCATTATCCAACCAGAACCCGATATCTAACACGGTAGTCACCGTTCGAAGATTATATAATGAGGATCCTGGGCTGCAGTCCGCAATCACTTCGCCAGCAAAGTCTGAAGAACTACTATTTCCCTTGTTTGAAAAGAAGCCATCTTGCACCAATGGCAAAACAATAGCCATCCCATTGGGATGCGGTACACCAATACCTTGGCTAAAAAAAGATACATCCACACTCAATAACCCGAATCTAGCTCCTTCAATTAAAGAAATCCTGGATTCATTCAAAGAGATGAGTATCGAGCCACCACCATTTGAACCCCAATTTATCAACCAACCCGAACCACTATCATTTCAAAACCCTGAATTAACCATAAACCAATCCTCGACCACTCAATTTCAAGAATTCCAATTCACCGACGACGGAGAAATTATTCTCACCCGAAATGACAAAGTGTCCTCATCATCAGTCAACAAATACGAGCTAAAGACGAACGAATTTTCAAACCAAACCGAATGGGTCGAAATAGCTTCAATCTCTACATCTGAACCTGAGATAGACGAGGCACCCTTATGGAACATTCGCATATCGAAGAATGCCATTTGGATTATGCAACGCGCCTGCAACATTTCAGAGATGCATGGTTGCAATCTTCCATGACATGATTGAACAATGCATGGAAGTCTTTATGGATGACTTCTCGGTCTTCGGAGACTCTTTCGCATCATGTTTATCCAACCTTGATAGGATGCTCGCCAAGTGTGAAGAATCGAATCTTGTCTTGAATTGGGAAAAATGCCACTTTATGGTAAAGGAAGGAATAGTCTTAGGACATAGAATATCAAAGTCAGGAATCGAAGTAGACAAAGCCAAAGTCGAAACCATTGCGAAACTTCCACCGCCCACCAACGTTAAAGCCATTCAAAGTTTCCTAGGTCACGCTGGGTTCTACCGTCGCTTTATCAAGGACTTCTCCAAGATCTCTCGACCTATCACCCACCTGTTAGGAAAAGACATCAAATTCGCATTTGACGAAAGCTGTATGAAAGCCTTTGACTACCTAAAGAAAGAACTAACCAACGCACCAATCATGGTCGCTCCGGACTAGAGCCTTCCATTTGAAATCATGTGCGACGCAAGCGATTTCGCTGTAGGGGCAGTTCTTGGGCAACGGAAAGATAATCATTTTCGGCCAATCTACTACGCTAGCAAAACTCTCACAGATGCTCAAGAGAATTATACAACCACCGAAAAAGAGCTGCTGGCTGTAGTATTCGCCTTTGATAAATTTCGATCCTACCTGATATTGTCAAAGACAATAGTGTACACGGATCACTCAGCTCTGAAATACATCTTCAAGATGCAAGACGCAAAACCAAGACTGTTAAGATGGATTCTACTCCTACAAGAATTTGACATTGAGATAAAAGATAAAAAGGGAGCAGAGAATGTCGCCGCAGACCATCTGAGTCGACTTGAAAATCCATCAATGGAACGACTTGCAGAGGGGGACATCAAAGATCGATTTCCAGAAGAGCAGTTAATGAGTTTAGGAGAGCAATTGCAAGGCTCACAATTCACGGACGATCCTTGGTTTGCAGACATAACCAATTTCGTAGTTGGAGGGATCACAAGGAAAGGAATGCCGTCATCACGAAGACAAAAGTTCTTCCGCGATATCAAGTACTACTTTTGGGATGATCCGTATTTATTTAAGGTCTGTCCCGACCAGATTATAAGAAGATGTGTCGATGGAAAGGAAGCCGAACACATCCTCCATCAAAGCCATCACGGACCCACCGGAGGACATCACGCAGCCAATTTGACAGCAAAGAAAGTATACGACTCAGGATTCTATTGGCCAACTATTTTCAGAGACGCACAAGACTTGGTGAAACGTTGCGATATTTGCCAAAGGTTTGGAAATATCACAACGCATAACGAAATGCCGTTAACGAATATCCAAGCATGTGAAATATTCAATATATGAGGATTAGACTTCATGGGACCTTTTCCGAAATCCTACGGAAAGGAATACATTCTAGTAGCTGTCGACTACGTATCCAGATGGGCCGAAGCTCAGGCCTTCCCAACAAATGACTCGAGAGTCGTAACAAAGTTCTTAAAACAGCTATTCTGTCGGTTTAGAACTCCTCGAGCGATCATCAGTGACCACGGCAAACACTTTTGCAATACTCAGTTCATGAAGATATTGCAACAATATGGTGTTACCCATAAGACATCTACGGCCTACCACCCGCAGACAAATGGGCAACCAGAAATAACAAACCGAGCGCTAAAAAGAATTTTGGAACGAACAGTTGGTCTACACAAGGAAAACTGGGCAGACAAGCTAGATGATGCGTTATGGGCATTCCGGACAACCTACAAAACACCATTAGGAACGACCCCCTATAGGCTCGTATATGGAAAGGCATGTCATCTTCCGATCGAACTCGAATATAAAGCTTACTGGGCACTAAAGAATTGCAGCTTAGATCCTACAGTAACGGGAACGCACCGGAAAATGCAACTAAACGAGTTAGGAGAACTAAGAGATCAAGCATACGAGAGCTCCTACAAGTTCAAGGAAAGAACTAAGTTGCTCCACGATGCAAAACTACGCCCTACACGCTTCAATCCAGGTGATAAAGTTCTACTATTTAACTCTCGATTTAAGAAATTTTCCGGTAAATTCAAAACGAGGTGGAGCGGCCCATTTACAATCTCTAAGGTTTTCCCTTATGGCGCCATTGAACTCGAGGCTCCAGACGGAAATTTCAAGGTAAACGGTCATCGTTTAAAACATTACGTACAAGACTTTCCCCCATCCGAGGAAGTCTACGATTGCAAAGCACCCTGACGAACACTTAAAGGTAGAAGAGTCAAGCTACGAGACTCGATAAACAAAGCGCTCTTGGGAGGCACCCCAAGCCTATCTTATGTTTTCAGCATCAATTTTATCTTACTGTTGTGTTTAAGCTAATCCAATTTTCTATGCAGTACCTCACCTTATGAAGGACTGATGATCTTAGACCATTAACCTTTTATATTTTGCAGGATGAGTTCGCAGTCAGACAGAGCACGAGCCCCCAGTCAGAGACGCTCGCGTAGCATGCATCACTCCCGGAGTTCATCACCGGGTAGTAGCATGAGGACTGTCAGAGGATCCCAGTCACCAACCCCTAGTCTGGACGAGATTTCGGCAGACTTGATGGAAGTGTACGTTCAGGAGTCATTCCTGTTACGTCCCATCCATTCCAGGTTACCGCAATCTCACCAACCAGCGGGACAGACCGCAAGGACCTCTAGAGTACCCATCTTTGAGCATGGGGTTACTACTGCGGACCCTGCTGTCACTTGGTCTATACTGAGAGCCCTTGAGGTCCAGCACACCGCCATCTCTGAGATCCATACTGCCCTGGGCCTTACCTCTACACCTGTGTGCCCCTTTCAGATGGGACCTGATCCCGCTCCGCACATTCCACCATGGGATTTATTCCCATCTTGGAGCTTGACTGCGCAGGACCACCCCACTTTTATGGCCCCACTAGAGGAGGAAGCTGCTGCAGTGGACGCTTGGATCCAGGATCCAGAGAATGGCGCTGCATCGCCTGTGTACACACCATCGAGGAGTCGGCATCTCCTACATCGATCGTGGAAAACACGATCTTTATGGACGATGACTTCACTGACTGGGAGGCACTCTATGTTGACATGGATTAGCCGTTTTTAGTTTTATTTATGTATCGACTTGTGTTAACATTTGTGTTTTATGAAGGGTGTGTACTATGCAGAATTTGGAATAGGATTTATGGAACGAGTTCATTTTTAATGAGCCTGGTCCATGTCCAGCGAATTCACACACTTGAACCTGGTCCATTAAATCTAGTGGCATCACACGCAGCACAAGGAAGTGTCTCTTCTAACCTTACTTTGCTTGAACCACACCAGAATTTTAGGAAAAACTCTAAGTGTGGGATTATTACTCACAAATAGAGAATAACTTTGAAAATATTGACCCGTATTCAAAATCTAAGTGTGGGATTAACCTAACTTAGAGATAGAGAACATTAGGGACAATGTTCTTTTAAGTGTGGGATAGCAGTAGTATTCACTACTTTATTGCAAGATAAACTTTTGATCAAACTTTTTAGCAAAACTCATATTTTTAGCAAAATTTTCAAAATTTTTGAATCACGGGAAGCCCAAAAAGGGTATTTTCGGTCAACAAAAATTCAAAAGGCTTGGCAAATTGACCACGACGAGCAAAACTCTTTGATAACTTTCAAACTAAGTTTCAAACAAGCAATCGCATGACTAGGCACAAAACCACCAAAAATGAGTGAGGAATCTTGAGCCATATAAAAGCATTCACCTTTAATGCTTCACTTTTTCGTTTGTGAGTGTGCTGTTGTATGCCTTCTCAAGTTAGAACTTGTTCGAAGAATGCATTTCAAAATTACAAAAATGAGCGTCATACGTGACGAAGGTGCAATTAGAGGATCTTGACATTCCCTAGGACAAAACCCTCTCGTAAAGCTCCCGTTTTCAAGCCTAACCCTGCCAATGTCCATTTTCGGCATTGAAGATCATTTAGAAAACCTGTTGAGCCTTAGCCTTTTCGTTTCGAATACTCACTTCAAAAAAAAAAAAAAAAAAAAAAACCAATCCTTTCTTTACATCTCTTGGCCATAGCCTAAGTTTCCGTTCTGTCAGCGAAACTACTACAAGAAACAAAACTCTAGAAGGCATCCCCAAAAGGGAAAAGAATATCTTCCACGAAAGGACTCCAGAGAAAGCACAAACAAAGCTGCCAAAGAAATTGAAGAGCTAAAAGACCCGAGGATCATTTAAGGCCAAGGAAAGGTTCTTCAGAGAAGAAAAAGTCACGAAAAGAAGGCTCTCAAAGAGAGAAATCCAAAAAGAGGTATCATCTAAAACATCAAAGGCAAGTCATCACTCTTAGGCTATACTAAATCCCCAATTAAAACACCTGCCAAAACCCTTGTTCCATACACCATCTTCACCCTCTTGCGAATGTCTAGGGATAATTAGCACCGTCCTCACTTAGGTATTATAGATTCAATTCTCGATCAAGCTTATGACAACGGAAGAGCTACATGACCCGTCCCTGAGTGAATTAGAAGTTAGAAAACCCGATACACTTGAGTGAACTGAGTGACCACCTGTGAGGGCCCCATTCATGTATATCTTACATTATGAAGATTGAAAAGAAAACTTGTTAGAACCAAAAGTTTGGGGGAACATCAAGGGATGGAACCTCGTCCGAAATCTTTCTAGCAAACCTGCAGGAATCAAAGTTCTCCAGAATACGAAGACACCCTTCCAGCCTTTCACAAACTTGCTGAAGGTTTGCTTGAGGACAAGCAAAACTCTAAGTGTGGGATACTTGATATCGTGTAAAAAGTCACATTTTTACCACCGATATCTCTCTCATTCTGGAGCAATAGTTGGCATTTGGACTCAAACAATGCACAAATCAGTGATAATATGTTAAGAAGACCAAAACGAAGGTTGCACAACAAAAAACAAGCAAAACGGCCGAGGAACGAAGATTCCACACACGTTTGAAGATTCAAGGCATCAAAACGAGATTTCAATACTAAAGTGCCCTTCACTAACATCCATTTTATCCAAGATGTTCGTTTTTAAAATACGAATCCAACAGAAGAAGAATCAACTAAAACGGATAAAGAATGAAGATTCTACGCCCGCCGGATGATCCAAATGATTCGTACGCGATATCTGGAGTTAGGGACCTCATCTCAGGGGCTATCTTATGTCAAAATCTTCGTTTTTGAATTACGAATCCAACAAAAAAATAATCAACTCAAACGGGCGCATAACGAAGAAAACACGCACGAACCAAGAAACGAAGCAAAAGACGGCGAAACGGGGCGGGTGGCAGCCAGCCGCCGCCGGCCTACCACCAACTGCCGCCGGCCACCAGCTGGGCGGCACCGGCCTGCTGTCCCCCTCCTCGCTTTCCTTTTTTGCTAATTCGCGTACCTGGTGCACCACCTTTCCGCGTTGTACAGTACCCGGTGCACCACCTTTCCGCGTTGTACAGTACCTGGTGCACCTTTTTACCCACATTACGCTAATGTGCACCCCTTGATGCTAATGTGAGCCTAAACTCACCTATAAATAGAGGGCTTGGGTTCATTTGTAATACATCTCTATATACACCTTTTAAGACACCTTCACACACACACTACACCAACTCTTTATTTATTGTAATATTTCCTTAGTTAATTAGACTAGCTAATTAACTAGTCAAGGAAGATTTGTACGGAGGTGCTCCGGGACGCATTTGTAGCAACGAGTTATTGTATTTCTTTATCAGGTTTTAATCTATCTTCCATATTTAATTATGTTCTTTCTTTCTTTAATAAAATTATATATGCATGCTAGAATTGCCATGATTAGCTAAATAACTCAATTGTCGGCTATGATAGTCGTTTAGGAAAGATTTAAATATGTGATTATGATGTATGTTATGAGATTACGAGTGCTTTGTATCATGAATAGATGTAGGAATTGAATCTTTATCGTTTATCTGCCCAACTCATGTTGTGACTAAAACCTTATCCAAAAATGAACGTAGCTAACTCATGGGGTATAGGTCACTTAGTTATACTATGTTTGATTGAATCATTGAGCTCGGCATGGCCGGTGTTCTCTAGACCAAATTAGGATCCAAGAGACACGGAATATGGGAATAGAGGTAGATCAAGATTTAATTCGGACAGACGATATTTTTGAGACAACTTTCGGAATATCCTCGATTTAATTAATACATTTGTATGCTTAGGTTTAACTATTATCTTGATTTTCTTATTGCATGTTCTTGTTTGATTGTTGCCTTAGGATTATCATACTAGTGAAATACACCTAGCCCTAATTATCGTGAAATAACATGACGGCCCCTATTCGACTGTTCTTCGATATAGTACTGGAAACGCTTATGGCGAAGTACAAACGTATGGAAGTCAAGAACGACCGAAGGTAGTTGTGTTATGAATCGATTAACAAATGTATTACTTAAGTTTCTATTTGTAATGCAAATCATCCCTTTCTTGTTGCATATTTGAGTAATGTTGATGTAACACCCACCAAATTAGGACTAGTAATTAGTGCCTAATCATATGTTAATACATGTAATTAGTTCCTGGTTAGGCTAATTAATGTATCGAATTATATATATTGTTGAATATATACGAAAATGCGATTTGATGAAATCGTACGCAATTTAAATCGAATGTATTTCGATTCAATTTAATACGGACGTTGGTGATCAACTTTATTAAATAACGCTTTTATGTCAAAAAATATTATTTTGATAATATTTCGTATTCATTCGTATCGTACAAACCAAACTTACACGATTTAAAACATTAAACCGCGCAAACTAAATAAACAAACTTATATTTTATAACTACAATATAAATTAAATTGTAAAATATTTAAATAAAACATCGCGTAATAAATTGTATTTTGAACTTATAATTAAAATGAAAATTATTATTTAACGTTAAATGACAGAGCAAACGAACACCACACGGGACGCGGGGCGAAAAACTGGAAAAGTGGGGATAACCCCCACCTCCCATTTTCTTTCTTCATTTTATCTTCTTTCTTCACTCTCTCTCTCTTTACTTTTCTCTCTAAACAAACAACCCACCTAAAACTATTAAAATCGCAAAATACTACCACGAAACGCGACCGAATCACAAATATTTCTGGAGATTCACGACCACCTCGCGACGATCTACAACGCTACCTTTCCGGATTTTCATTTCGGCAAATTGTAAGTTTCCGACAAAATCCCGAAATCACTCGATTCTTAGCATTTTTTTTTCATTTGTGGTTGTTATTATAACTAGTATATGTCCATTACCATGTATAGAACACGAAATTACAGCTTGAAAACGGGTTAAAAACGGATTTTTGGCCGGAAAATGTTGAACAGCCGGACTTTCTGGGCTGGTGTTCATCCATGCGACACAAGCATTGTGTCGCATGTTGTGTCGTATTTTACTCTTAGTGTCGCATGTTATGTCGTATAAAACCTACTGTGTTGTACCTTATGTCGTATCAAAGATTTAGTGTCGCAAGTCCTGCGACACAACCACTATGTCGCATACCCCATACGACACAATCACTATGTCGCTGTTGAATCAGCATTTCGCATCCATGCGACACAACCCTAGTGTCGTATGGATATTGTGTCGCACTCCTATGCGACACAACCCTTGTGTCGCATAACCCATTTAATGTCGCATGATTGTGTCGCATAAAACAGCAGGTTTTCAAACCTCAATTTCACTAAGTGTTGGAACTATATAACCTCAAACCCTTATACGATACGACTTATAAAACACTTCGTGACACACTTTTAAGTGCAAAACGCCAATTACAAAATAATAATACTTAAAGTTTATTATTCCAAACCCATCACCAACGGGCCGTACACATTTTCAAACGCTTAACGAATCAACCAAATCGAAGTAATTTGGACATATATAGTTGTGTAACAACTACAAGGGTGATCTTTTGAGATACCCAATCATGATTATAACCATCGCGTGTCGTGGACACCCTCAGGTTACAAGTCGTTGGACTTCATTATTCGCTAATCAACTTACGTTTGTTTAAACGCTCTCAGACTCAGGTGAGTCTCATAGCCCCTCTTTTTACTGTTTTACTCAGGGGTGTGATATACTGCTCAAACTTTTAACATGTGAACGCAAGTACCAACTTTTCATATACTACATGAGTTTTTCGAAACTAATCATTTAAAGTCCTCCGTCAGCATAGTTGTTAATACGTTGTAGCGTGAATATTAGTATATGGTACCATATAGGATTGACCCTCCTCGTCCGGGTTAGCAAGCACTAACCGGGTAAATGGACGTACTAATATTTGGGAAGACGAATGTTGATTAGGCATTCGTGGAGGCACCTCGCCCGGAATTCTCTATAGGGCGGCCCTCGAGTTAAGCTCAACTATGTGCTCATGGCTGTATACATGATGATTATCATTTAATTGCTGGATGCAATTCATTATTTAATTGCTGGATGCAATTCATTATTTAATTGCTGGATGCAATTCATTATTTAAATCTTGCGGTTCATACGATATTACTTGATTTCAAACCTGTGAGCTCACCAGCTTTATAGCTGACCTTTTAGCATATATCGCAGGTACCCAGCAGTAGGATGTTTCTGCTTCAGGATTTAGCTCGAGTCAGCATACAGACGATTGAGATTTTCTTGCATTAGTATATTTTGTATAAGTACTTATGTACTGAAATCTCATTATATTTAACTCGAGCTATGTAAAGCTTTAAATGTTGTAAACATTTCAATTATCAATATATTTTGTTAAAACGACGCATATAGAGTCGTTTGCTATTTATCTTTGTGCTTTGTTATTGATTAGTAACACCCAAATCAAGCTTCCGCAAATCATTAAATTTGGGGGTGTTACAGATTGGTATCAGAGCCTAAGGTTATAGTGAACTAGGTTGCATTTAGTGAGCCTAGACTATGACCATTAGGCAGTATTCCTTATTAGGTATGACTGGTTCAGGGATTACAGCATACGAGTTTAATTTAACATAGCCTGATCAACTATGTACAATTAAGCAAAGATGATGTAAGATCTGAAAGTAGTTATGGCTGAACAGGATACAATAGAAGACTCTGACCTCGAGAGAACCGAGACTCAAACATGTTTATGCTAGACACTCAATAGGCTATATTATATAGGAGCTATATGAATATAGGCCTCAATCTTACTAACGCTTTGTCTCAGAAATGGCAAACATCCCATCAAATTCATCTCGTTCTCCATCCGGGTCGCAGAACCCAAAGGTAGCAAGGAGGAACAACAGGTTGCCTCGAGCTGGCCCGTATCCCACTCACATCGCCTTACCGGCTTTAACTGCTAGGGTAAATCAACACGAGCAGCGACTTCGCACCATGGATGTCGTGTTGCAGGAAACAAATGAAAACTGGTGACTTACGTCTCTTGAACGCATAGAACAGGTCTCCGACGACCTTGAAACCACAAACAACAACATGGATGTCCTTCGCAACCAAATTATAGAAATAAGGGTGGAAAATGCCCTTCTACAACAAAGGATGGAAGAATGTGAGCAACGCTCACATGAAGCAGAAGAGTATGCGCGCGGAATAACACAACGACTTGCGCTAGCAGAAGACAACGCCCGACAAGCTAGCAGGCTTGCAAACACTGTGGACCGTCTTGTCACGATGATGGAACAAATTAATCTACGTCAAGACTAGTGTAGTCTTTGTCTTGTAATCTATCCTGTAATCTAGTAACTATCTACGCGCTACTCTATAATTCAGTCGGATGTAACAATTCCCAACATCTTTTGTAATACATCTGTAGGATGTAACCTTTGAACTCGTATTAGCTATCAAATATTTCTTGTTGTTCAACTCATATTAATTGCCATAATTCTTTTTCATATTGATGTTATGTATTACCACCTTCATACATGTACATCTGAAATAAATACAATTTTCTTACAAAATCTCATGTATCTTCATTTCTTTTATTGAAGAATCATGCCGCCAAAGACACGACCTTACACAGATGCTCAGATCACGTCACTCATAACCCAGGCTGTTACTGAAGCCTTGGCTCGGAATACCCCACCCAACTCCACAAGAAACAGCGATACCGCTGGAACCTCTGCCGTCAAACCTTGTTCTTACAAGGACTTCCAAAGCTGCAAACCCTCGAGCTTCAAGGGTTCTGAAGGAGCCATCGGACTGATCAGATGGTTCGAGAAAATGGAAACTGTTTTCCGTGTTAGTAAATGCGCGGAGAATGACAAAGTAAACTTCGCCACCTGCTCTCTTGAAGATGATGCCCACTCTTGGTGGAATTCATATACCCAATCAGTGGGTGCTGACATTGCCTACAAACTCACTTGGGAGGAATTGAAGGCAAAACTCACTGCCAAATACTGCTCTATCGCCAAACTCCAAAAGCTAGATGAGGAGTTCTGGAACTTAAAGGTTCAGGGTGGTGATATCGATGGTTATACCACCAGGTTTCAACAACTAGCTGCCCTCCGCCCAGCTATGGTTAGCACTGAACCTGATAAAATCAGGAAGTACACCCTTGGTCTCCCTGATCCTGTTCGGGGACATGTCATCTCTTCAAAACCAACCACCATTGACGGTGCAATCCTATTGGCCCAAGACTTGATGTCAATGAGCCAAGATTCTGAACCACCCACTTCATCCTCCCATAACAACAAACGCAAGTGGTCTGACTACCACAACAACCCCTCCAACCAACAAAACAAGAAAACCGACACCATCAAAGCTTACAACACCACCACTGACATCATCCGGGGTTACACTGGGAGCAAACCATACTGTTCCAAGTGCAGCCGTCACCATGAAGGTTCCTGTGGTCCCTTTTGCAACAACTGCAAGAGGTACGGCCACCTTACCAAAGATTGCCGCTCTCCTACCAACAACAACCCCAACAACACCAGACCACCCAAAGTATGCTTTGAGTGTGGGAAACCTGGGCATTTCAGGGACTCGTGCCCAAAACTGAAGAACAACAACAACAACAACCGCAACAGCAACAACAACAACACCCGAAGCAGAGCTGTCGTCATCAAATCTGGGGACGCCCGCCAGGACCCGAATGTGGTCTCGGGTATGTTCCTCCTCAACAACTTAAATGCTTCTGTTCTATTTGATACTGGTGCTGATAGAAGCTTTATCTCCGATGATTTTTGCCCATTACTTGACATCACTCCTGTTGCCTTAGATGTTAAGTACACTGTAGAGCTAGCAAATGGAAAACTTGTAGAAACCACCAGTGTGATACCTAATTGCACTTTAAACCTAGCTGACGAAACCTTTTCGATCGACCTTATACCCATTGAAATCGGAAGTTTCGACGTCATTATTGGAATGGACTGGTTGTCCAAACATCGAGCTGAAATCGTTTGTCACGATAAAATCGTCCGTATCCCACTCGCCGTTGGTGGAACCTTGATCATACAGGGGGAGACCGGTGGGACGGGACTCAATATAATCTCCTGCTTAAAAACCCGAAAATTTCTGAGAAAGGGTTACCCTGCCATACTCGCACACATCACAGAGAAGAAGTCGGAGGAGAAGCGACTTGAGGATGTGCCAATTGTTAGAGACTTTCCCGAAGTCTTTCCGGAAGAATTACCTGGTCTACCTCCGCTTAGACAGGTTGAGTTCTCGATTGATCTTGTGCTGGGTGCCGCACCGGTGGACCGCGCACCGTACCGTTTAGCCCCATCCGAACTTCAGGAGTTGTCCTCTCAGTTACAGGAACTTCTGGATCGAGGATTCATCAGACCGAGTTCTTCACCTTGGGGAGCTCCGGTCTTATTTGTCAAATAGAAGGACGGTTCATTCCGAATGTGCATCGACTACCGAGAATTGAACAAATTGACCGTCAAGAACCGTTATCCACTTCCTCGCATTGATGATCTATTCGACCAACTTCAGGGTTCAAGTTTCTACTCAAAAATCGACCTGCGATCAGGCTATCATCAGTTACGAGTTCGCGACGCCGATATTCCAAAAACTGCTTTCAGAACTCGTTACGGGCACTACGAATTTCAAGTGATGCCCTTTGGTCTAACCAACGCACCGGCTGTATTCATGGACCTCATGAACCGGGTGTGCAAACCTTACCTCGATAAGTTTGTCATTGTCTTTATTGATGACATACTCATTTACTCGCGCAACGAGCAAGAACATGCGCAACACCTTAAGACCATCCTTGAACTACTTAGACACGAGGAGCTTTACGCTAAATTCTCTAAGTGTGAGTTCTGGATTCAAACCGTTCAATTTCTTGGTCACGTGATCGACAGTCAGGGAATTCACGTGGACCCATCAAAGATCGAGGCTATCAAAGACTGGCAAGCACCCACCTCTGCAACTGAAGTACGACAATTCTTGGGTGTTGCTGGGTACTATCGGCGATTTATCGAAAATTTCTCCAAAATAGCTCAACCACTCACGGTACTGACTCAGAAGGACAAAAGGTTCGATTGGACCGATAAACAAGAGTCAGCGTTCCAACTTCTGAAACAAAAGCTTTGCAGTGCTCCAATTCTATCCTTACCCGAAGGCACCGATGACTTCGTGGTATACTGCGATGCTTCTCACCAAGGTCTTGGTTGCGTGCTGATGCAACGAGACAAAGTTATTGCCTATGCCTCACGACAGCTGAAAATTCATGAAAAGAACTACACCACTCACGATCTCGAACTTGGAGCTGTCGTTTTTGCTCTCAAAATCTGGAGACATTATCTCTACGGCACTAAGTGCACCATCTTTACCGATCACAAAAGTCTCCAACATATCTTCGATCAGAAGGATCTCAATATGAGGCAACGTCGATGGGTCGAGTTGCTTACCGATTACGATTGCGAGATCAAGTACCATCCAGGGAAGGCTAATGTTGTAGCCGATGCCCTCAGTCGAAAGGAACGATCAAAACCACTTCGAGTCCGAGCCCTCAGTATGACCATTCACAACGATCTTACCATTCAAATTCATACCGCTCAGATCGAAGCCCTGAAATCTGAAAACATCAAAAATGAAGCCTTGCGGGGCATCGACAAACAATTTGAAATCAAACCTAACGGGATTAGGTATTTCTCAAACCGAATCTGGTTGCCTAGTTTCGGGAACCTAAGAGACTTGGTGATGGACGAGGCTCACAAGTCTAAATATTCTATCCACCCGGGATCCGATAAGATGTACCACGGAATCAAGGAATTTTATTGGTGGCCAAACATGAAAGCCGAAATCGCCACTTATGTCAGCAAATGTCTTACTTGCTCGAAAGTCAAAACCGAACATCAGAAACCTCCTGGTTTACTCCAACAACCTGAAATCCCTGAATGGAAATGGGATCAAATTGCCATGGATTTCATAACCAAACTACCCAAGTCGTCGAGCGGTTGCGATACCATTTGGGTGATCGTCGATCGTCTCACCAAATCTGCTCATTTCCTGGCAATCAAAGAAAACGATAAAATGGAACGCCTTACACAAATCTACATCAAGGAAATCGTTTCTCATCATGGTGTTCCAGTCTCAATCATCTCTGACAGAGATGCCCGTTTCACTTCTCACTTTTGGCAATCACTTCAGAAAGCTATGGGTACCCGTCTCGATATGAGTACCGCGTACCATCCTCAAATCGATGGCCAGAGTGAACGAACCATTCAAACACTGGAGGACATGCTACGAGCCTGCGTAGTTGATTTCGGTACAAACTGGGAAAGACATCTACCGTTGTGCGAATTTTCGTACAATAACAGTTATCACGCCAGCATTAAGGCTGCACCTTTTGAGGCACTGTACGGTCGTAAGTGCCGATCACCGATCTGTTGGACTGATGTGGGAGATAGTCAACTCACTGGTCCTGAACTCATACACGCCACCACTGAGAAAATTGTGGAAATCCAAAACAGACTCAAAGCCGCACGTGATCGTCAGAAAAGTTATGCTGACGTGAGACGCAAACCACTCGAGTTCCAAGTTGGGGATCGAGTTCTCTTAAAAGTATCGCCTTGGAAAGGCGTCATCCGTTTTGGCAAACGCGGGAAGTTGAATCCCAGATACATAGGGCCTTTTGAAATCCTCGAACGGATTGGCCCCGTAGCTTATCGATTGCAGCTGCCATCCGAACTCAGCAGCGTGCACCCTACTTTTCATATTGCAAATTTGAAGAAGTGTCTGTCTGATGAGACACTTATTATTCCATTAGATGAAATTCGTGTTGACGATAAACTTCATTTCGTTGAGGAACCCGCTGAAATTATGGACCGTGAGGTCAAACAACTGAAACAAAGTCGTATTCCCATCGTCAAGGTCAGATGGAATTCGCGGCGTGGTCCGGAATTCACCTGGGAACGGGAAGACCAAATGCGACTCAAATATCCTCAACTATTCACTGATTCCACATCAAACACGACTTCGAGCTAAATTTCGGGACGAAATTCTTCTAACAGGGGGAGAATGTAACACCCGCCAAATTAGGACTAGTAATTAGTGCATAATCATATGTTAATACATGTAATTAGTTCCTGGTTAGGCTAATTAATGTATCGAATTATATATATTGTTGAATATATACGAAAATGCGATTTGATGAAATCGTACGCAATTTAAATCGAATGTATTTCGATTCAATTTAATACGGACGTTGGTGATCAACTTTATTAAATAACGCTTTTATGTCAAAAAATATTATTTTGATAATATTTCGTATTCATTCGTATCGTACAAACCAAACTTACACGATTTAAAACATTAAATCGCGCAAACTAAATAAACAAACTTATATTTTATAACTACAATATAAATTAAATTGTAAAATATTTAAATAAAACATCGCGTAATAAATTGTATTTTGAACTTATAATTAAAATGAAAATTATTATTTAACGTTAAATGACGGAGCAAACGAACACCACACGGGACGCGGGGCGAAAAACTGGAAAAGTGGGGATAACCCCCACCTCCCATTTTCTTTCTTCATTTTATCTTCTTTCTTCACTCTCTCTCTCTTTACTTTTCTCTCTAAACAAACAACCCACCTAAAACTATTAAAATCGCAAAATACTACCACGAAACGCGACCGAATCACAAATATTTCTGGAGATTCACGACCACCTCGCGACGATCTACAACGCTACCTTTCTGGATTTTCATTTCGGCAAATTGTAAGTTTCCGACAAAATCCCGAAATCACTCGATTCTTAGCATTTTTTTTTCATTTGTGGTTGTTATTATAACTAGTATATGTCCATTACCATGTATAGAACACGAAATTACAGCTTGAAAACGGGTTAAAAACGGATTTTTGGCCGGAAAATGTTGAACAGCCGGACTTTCTGGGCTGGTGTTCATCCATGCGACACAAGCATTGTGTCGCATGTTGTGTCGTATTTTACTCTTAGTGTCGCATGTTATGTCGTATAAAACCTACTGTGTCGTACCTTATGTCGTATCAAAGATTTAGTGTCGCAAGTCCTGCGACACAACCACTATGTCGCATACCCCATACGACACAATCACTATGTCGCTGTTGAATCAGCATTTCGCATCCATGCGACACAACCCTAGTGTCGTATGGATATTGTGTCGCACTCCTATGCGACACAACCCTTGTGTCGCATAACCCATTTAATGTCGCATGATTGTGTCGCATAAAACAGCAGGTTTTCAAATCTCAATTTCACTAAGTGTTGGAACTATATAACCTCAAACCCTTATACGATACGACTTATAAAACACTTCGTGACACACTTTTAAGTGCAAAACGCCAATTACAAAATAATAATACTTAAAGTTTATTATTCCAAACCCATCACCAACGGGCCGTACACATTTTCAAATGCTTAACGAATCAACCAAATCGAAGTAATTTGGACATATATAGTTGTGTAACAACTACAAGGGTGATCTTTTGAGATACCCAATCATGATTATAACCATCGCGTGTCGTGGACACCCTCAGGTTACAAGTCGTTGGACTTCATTATTCGCTAATCAACTTACGTTTGTTTAAACGCTCTCAGACTCAGGTGAGTCTCATAGCCCCTCTTTTTACTGTTTTACTCAGGGGTGTGATATACTGCTCAAACTTTTAACATGTGAACGCAAGTACCAACTTTTCATATACTACATGAGTTTTTCGAAACTAATCATTTAAAGTCCTCCGTCAGCATAGTTGTTAATACATTGTAGCGTGAATATTAGTATATGGTACCATATAGGATTGACCCTCCTCGTCCGGGTTAGCAAGCACTAACCGGGTAAACGGACGTACTAATATTTGGGAAGACGAATGTTGATTAGGCATTCGTGGAGGCACCTCGCCCGGAATTCTCTATAGGGGACCCGACCCTCGAGTTAAGCTCAACTATGTGCTCATGGCTGTATACACGATGATTATCATTTAATTGCTGGATGCAATTCATTATTTAATTGCTGGATGCAATTCATTATTTAATTGCTGGATGCAATTCATTATTTAAATCTTGCGGTTCATACGATATTACTTGATTTCAAACCTGTGAGCTCACCAGCTTTATAGCTGACCTTTTAGCATATATTGCAGGTACCCAGCAGTAGGATGTTTCTGCTTCAGGATTTAGCTCGAGTCAGCATACAGACGATTGAGATTTTCTTGCATTAGTATATTTTGTATAAGTACTTATGTACTGAAATCTCATTATATTTAACTCGAGCTATGTAAAGCTTTAAATGTTGTAAACATTTCAATTATCAATATATTTTGTTAAAACGACGCATATAGAGTCATTTGCTATTTATCTTTGTGCTTTGTTATTGATTAGTAACACCCAAATCAAGCTTCCGCAAATCATTAAATTTGGGGGTGTTACAGTTGATAATTCATACGAATAAGTGATGACATCTTATCTGACCGCTTAGACCAGTTTTTCCAACTTACTCCGGCGAGGGTAAAACCCGTTTACAAGATTGTTTATTCAACAAACTGTGCCATGATTCGGACGTCTATGATTACCGAGATTGGGGAACAGGATTCGAGACTAACTGTTAGATAATATGAACATGCATTTGAGAGAACTTTCGGTGTATGCTTTAATATATTCTGCAACCCACGTGACATTCTATTTGCCTGATTGTGGACACCTCCGCGTTAGCCCGATAGTAGGATTGTAGCAATAACTCACATTAACTTATGAACTTATCCTCATTAGAACTCTTCCCGCTTTAATATCACCTGAACCACTTCATAGTAGACAATCACTTTGACTGCTGAACGCCTGAAGAAACCTCCATTTCTGACTCAATTTAGTTTAACCTTAGAATAGAAAATCCAAAACCTAAACTAACCCTTTTCGCCTTAGCTAAATTCTTAAAAGTCTCTAAATTCCCCTAGTTTCAATTCGTCGTGCTTTGAAGAACGATCCTAGGTCATACTTATCCTTTGCTAGCCCTTAGATTAGCAATAGTAGTAACCCTAGGCCCCAGCCTTATAAATTAAAAACCCACTGTTGTAACCGGATAGTTATCGTTAACGACACCGACCTATTCTGGTGCAACAGGGATGATCCTGCTGATGCTGATGCTGCTGCTCATAAGGTGATGGGGATCCAAATAACCAGTGATGGTGAGCCGCTTGTTGCCAGTTGGAGGGCTCAGGAACAGTCCAGGTGTGAGGCTGGGATGGAGATGACCAAGCAGTGCCCCAATCTTGCTGCTGCCGGTGGTAATCAGATGTGTGCATATGCTCTTGATGTCGCTGGAGCTCCACTAAGGCAACATCTCTATCATAGATAGGGGCAGGGAGAATACCTCCCGGTTCGCCCCAACGAGGTGGTTCATGATAAGGGACGGGTACAAGGTCAGAAATGTGGCGGCCCATCCGCTCATGATCATGAATGAGCCAATCATTTTGATACCGATTGACCCCCCACTCGTACTGGGACTGCTCCTGAAATCTCTGCTGATCCAAACGCATATCTCCAAAAGCACTCATAAAGTTTCTCCAATAAGCAGGCTCCCCAGAATGAGATGAATCACCATGACCCGGTGTCTCACCCGCTTGCACATTTGCTGCAGCTTCTTCTTCTTCTTGTTGCTCCGCCTCTTCTTCCTCATCAGAATCTTGAATGGTAACGGGCCTTTTTCCCCTAGCCCCGATCCGAGACACAGTGGCCACCTCCCTAAGAGTGGGATTATAGGCAACATACGATCCTCCGTTCTTTCTCAAGAACTGGGCAGTGGCATACGATTCAGCCCCAATTGGAAGAGTATCGTTTTCAACTAGGCTATAGGCGGGAACGCCTCGGGGCTTCAAACTGATCTTTAGGCCTTTGGCGATCCGGGTGATGAAATGACCACCACAAAGCTTGGAATTGGGCTTATGCCCACTAGCATAGGCGTGAAGGTATTTGCCCACAGCATAAGGAACATTGATCCTTTCCCTACTTTTCAACTTATCTTAAAACCACAATTCGATCAACGTGACCTTCTCCCTATTGCTCCCCCGAAGAGTGAGTGTGTTTGCCAACATCTTGTGTATCACCCTATACTTGGGGGATGTAAGATGTTTATTCAAATTCTTTCCCCCAAGATATGGTGACGTACTGAGCTTTGCCCAAACTTGAGCATTACACTGCCCTTCATCCAACCTTGCCCCAGTCATTTATACCGATCAATCCAATGAGAAGAATAATCCTCGTCAGTGTAAATCCCCAAACAACCTGCAAGCTCTTTCAAGGATAAATTTCTCGGAGCCCCACCGAGTCTGAAACTAAAAAATCTATCATTGACAGTGTTAATAATGAACATTTCTACAGTTTCCAAGAATTCCATTACCAACTCTTTGTAGATAGGTTCTTGAATCCCGAGAAGCTTCTCAAAGTCATTCACACCAAAAGCTTTGTCATTGAATTTCATAGTTTGAGTAAAAACCTTTCGAATATTGTGAGCAACACCAACAACCTCCAACGGGTTCCAGTTGATTTCCCGAGGGCATTCACACTCCTTTTTATGAATTTTATATAAGGCTTCAGTGAATTCCAGGTAGTGATACTTATGGCGCTCAAAGATTAAATTAGGGTGGCAGTCTCCAGGAAGTAAACCCTTGTAAATACTTTGAGGATATTGAGGTTCATAAGTGTCCGATTGGGTATTCTTGCTTCTCTGCACACATAACAAATCAAAATACAAAATTTCCGAATTTGTGTTAGAGTTAGCAAAAATATGACAAAATGAGCGATCAATGTCAAACACAACCACACCTCCTAATAACCAAGCATACAAGCCAATAACCGCATCACAATGCAAACAACAACAAATGCCAAGCATAGCTCAAACCGACAATTACCGACAATTCACAATCAAAACTCAAACCCTACAAAGAATAGCATGTACTCTAATATCAAACAAAACTTGAATCATGCCTATGACATACAATTTCAACTCAAGCAAGTCTTACAATCAGAATTTCATGCTAAACCAAGTGACTTTCACATAAGCAAATAACTCTAATATCAAACATAATTTGAATTAAGTAAAAATGATTACTCAATTTGAATCAAGGCATGTCTTACAATCAAAAGTTAAATCCAAAAAGTCAAAGCAAGAGTTTGACCAGAAAAAGTCAACTCTTTCTTCCCCAATTTTTCACATAAACCATAATTTTCTAAATCAACCCACAAATGGAAGTTAATCAATCAATCAACTACATTATGCTAGCAAACATGAATTACACTATAATTAACACCAAACACCAAGCATATATCACTAAATTCGGATTACCCCCAAATTAGCATATGAACCCTAATTTGCAAATCATCTAAATCAAGCAATTCAAACCAATCATGGTATAAACTAAGTATTAAGCATGAATCAAGCATAATAAATAACATAATCACAAAGGAAATCATCCCCACACTTGAATCAAACCAAATCCGGATTCAAGATGTTCATCCCCAAAATCATTAATGGAAAGATTAAATGGGAGTCATTGATATACCTTTGGGTGCCTAGACATGTTTGTGGTTGATTACTTTGAAAGATTTAGGATTAAAGATGATGATTTAGTGAAGATAATGGGGGATTTTCGTTTTTGCTTAGAGAGGAAATAAAAGAGACAGTGTCGGCAGTTTGTTTGTGTGGTGTGTGAAAAGATAAGGCTTTTGTTGTTTCAATAATTCGCCAGACCTAACATGAAAGCCGATCGGCTTTCATACCATAGCCGTACGGCTAACAAAAAGGATTAGCCGATCTATTTTCATCCCCGAGCCGAACGGCTGCAGCAATCAAAATGCACCAAAGATTAAAGGATTGAGTTCTGTAACAATTTTACACTAGGGTAACCGATCTGTTAAGAATAGCCGAACGGCTAACAACAAGCCGAACGGCTTCTACAACTAAAATGTACCCTAAGATTGAAGTTCAAGTTCTGTAACGATTTTTAAAAGGGAAAGCCGATCTGCTAAATAAAGAAGATCTGCTTTTGGTCCATAGCCGAATGGCTTCAGTAAGCCGATCGGCTTATCCTGTTAAAATTTAGCATATTTAGCAGCAGTACACAAGCACAAAAACACGCAATTAAACACATAAATGCAGCATCAATCAGTTCAAAATTCATCAAAAACGCAGGCAAAAATATCTAGGCTATCAAAAAGGATATAAGCACGAGTTTCCTCGTGATCGGGCTTCATTTATTAACGAGTCCAAGCTAGACTCGACCCCGAATTCATTTGTCCTTGGGGTAAGTTGCGAGCTCCTCCCACTCGCCATCAACTTCTTCCTCATGGTAAAGCTTTAACCGATGACCATTGACAATGAAGGTTCCTCCATCCGAACCGAAAAGTTCAACATATCCGGACGGATAACCATGTTTGACCGTATATGGACCGGTCCACCTCGGCTTGAACTTTGGTTGCTTTAACTTGAAACGAGATTGGAATAAAAGCACTTTGTCACCCGCTTTAAATTCTTTTCTTGTTTTAAGCTTTCGGTCATGCAACACCTTAGTTCTTTCTTTGTAAATTCGAGAATTCTCATATGCTTGCAACCTAAGCTCATCCAACTCATGGAGTTGTAACATCCTCTTCTCACCCGCTTCTACCAAATCCATGTTACAATTCTTGAGCGCCCAATAAGCTTTGTGTTCAACCTCAAGTGGTAGATGGCATGTCTTTCCATAGAGCAACAGGTATGGTGTTGTGCCAATGGGTGTTTTGTAGGCGGTGCGAAATGCCCACAAAGCATCCTCAAGTTTCTTTGACCATACCGCCCGGTTATCTTTCACCGTCTTCTCAAGAATTCGTTTCAAAGCTCGGTTGGTATTCTCAACTTGACCACTTGTTTGCGGGTGGTACGAAGTTGAAAACCGATGGTTGGCCCCATATCTCTTGAGCACCTTTTCTAATTGGTCATTTGCAAAGTGACTTCCCCGGTCACTAATCAATGCCTTTGGCATACCAAACCTACAAAATAAGCTTTTCAAAAAGTCAATGACCACACGAGCATTATTCTTTGGTAAAGCCTTAGCTTCCGCCCATTTTGACACGTAGTCAACTGCCACCAAAATATACTCATTCTTGAAGGATGGAGGGAACGGTCCCATGAAGTCAATACCCCAAATATCAAAAACCTCACAAACTTGGATGCTAGTTTGAGGCATCTCATCCCTCTTCGATATACTACCCACTCTTTGACATGCATCACATGTTTGGCACAAAGTGTTTGCTTCCTTGAATATTGTTGGCCAATAGAACCCCGCATCAAACATCTTCTTGGTGGTTACCGATGGGCCATAATGACCACCGGTGGGCCCATGATGACATGCATCCAAAATCTCCCTAGTCTCACCACCCGATATACATCTCCTAACCATCCCATTCGCACAAACCCGAAACAAATAAGGTTCTTCCCAAAAATATTACTTGAGGTTGGAGAAGAATTTGTTCTTTTATTGATGGCTCATCCCTTTTCTCAAAACTCCACCAACCAAATAATTTGCCAAATCGGCATACCATGGTGCTTCATCTTCATCCTCCTTGCTTGTACCTACCTGCAAAAGAAATTCCTCGGGAAAGGAATCATCAATGTTATTATCGCCTTGCTTGTCAAGATTTGGATTTTCCAATCTCGACAAGTGGTCGGCGGCAAGGTTCTCGGCACCTCTCTTATCCTTGATTTCAATGCTAAATTCTTGCAAGAGAAGAATCCAACGAATAAGACTCGGTTTAGCGTCTTGTTTGGCAAAAAGATATTTGAGGGCCGAGTGATCGGTAAAATCAATAGTCTTTGAAAGCACAAGATATTGCCTAAATTTATCAAAGGCAAATACAACCGCAAGTAGTTCCTTTTCGGTCGTGGTGTAGTTTTGTTGGGCCCCATTCAATGTTTTGCTAGCGAAATAGATTGGTTTAAAATGGTTGTCCACTCTTTGTCCTAGGACGGCTCCTAGGGCAAAGTCGCTCGCATCACACATTAGTTCAAATGGTTGGGACCAATCGGGGGAGACTATGATAGGTGCCTTGGTCAATTGGTCTTTTAGGGTCTCAAAGGCATCTAAACACGGTTTATCAAATACAAAAGGGGCTTCTTTCTCAAGGAGTTTGGTCAATGGTCTCGTGATCTTGGAAAAGTCCTTGATGAATCTACGGTAGAAACCGACGTGACCTAAGAAACTCCTAATGCCTTTCACATTTGTGGGTGGAGGTAGCTTTGCAATCACATCAATTTTAGCTTTATCGACCTCTATACCCAAACCTGACACCTTGTGTCCCAACACAATGCCCTCTTTCATCATGAAATGGCATTTTTTCCAATTTAAAACCAAGTGGGCTTTCTCGCACATCTCTAACATCTTGTTCAAGTTTTTCAAACATGACTCAAATGAATTGCCAAATACCAAAAAATCATCCATGGAGACTTCCATGGACGTTTCAACCATATCGTGGAAAATGGCAATCATATAACGTTGAAATGTGGCGGGAGCATTGCAAAGACAGAAAGGCATTCTCCTATAGGCATAAGTACCAAAAAGGCAAGTGAATGTGGTCTTTTCTTGGTCTTCGGGTCTATGGGGATTTGAAAGTATCCCGAGAACCCATCTAAAAAACAATAGAATTCATTACCCGCAAGCCTTTCTAGCATTTGGTCAATGAATGGCAAAGGGAAGTGGTCTTTCCTAGTGGCATCATTCAACCTCCTATAATCAATACAAACTCGCCACCCAGTCACGGTTCTAGTGGGTATCATCTCGTTTTTGTCATTTTCAACAACCGTCATACCCCCTTTTTCGGCACATGATGCGTGTGAAAGCACGTCTTGTTTTATTATTTATAACTGAAAATACCTTATTAATACTATCACACAACCAGGCAAGAATACCCGATCGGATTAGTATAGCCATGGTAAGTCCAGATTCGAACACAGGGAAAATGGAATAAAAAGAATAAATAATCTTTTAAATTACAGAGAAAGGGGGTTACGCTTTAGTTCCGTATGAACAAAGGTTTATAAAATAGTAAATTAAAATAAATAAACTAAATAAACTAAATAAAACTAAAATTTAAAATAAATAATAGAACACAATAGGAAGGAACAAATAGTATGTAATAACTCCGCTCAGATTCATATATTCTGATTCATTCGCACATTAATTATCTAATTGTGATTTCTTTTAGATCAACCTAATACCAAATTCTTCAATGAATACTAAATTGAATGTGAACTAGCCAATGTTTCAGGTCCAACTAATTCCTATAATCTAGGGTCCAACATAAAACACTGGTTTCAATGTCACAAGATGATCAGTCAATTGTGTGCTTTTCCCTAAATTATGCATTAAGTATATCACGATCTATTATAATTATCCTGTGGTATGACTCAACAATACCTACTAATAATTACTTATTAGTCTTGTTCATCTTAGGGATATTGATTACTAATTCTTAACCTATTAGACTCAACGTATTTAGCAATAACTATAAACCTAAGTTCATAATTATCAATGATTACTATTACCAAAGGAACTCAATCTCAATGATCCTAGTAACCACGTTAAGCAAGCAATCAATACAGCACCAATAAACAAGGATTCACAGATAACATAATAGTCTTCAACTAAATAACTCAACAAACGTGCAAATGAAATCATTCAATAATCATAATCTAAGATTTATTAAAACAAATACTACAAGTATCAATTCATCAAATAAGAACGGATCATAATATTAAATACCAAATACTTCAATGATATTTAATAAAAGATTCAAACCAAATGACGAATCACTCGAAGATTAGTTGAAATGGATCCAACCGTCACTTCTCGTGCCTCCAAAATGTACCTACGACTCAAAAATATAAAAACCTAACCCTAATAAACTGTAAAATTCGTAAAATAAAAAGTGTACAATATATATATATATATAGGTTCTTTTTTCGTCTGCCGTAGGTCTGCCTTTTATATTTGAGATTTTGGCCTTCTGACCGCCGGCTAAGCTGTTTAGCCGCCGGTCAGCTTGATCTGTACACGGCTACCAACCGCGTAAGTTGCCGCCTTCCATTTTTAACACTTAGCCGCCGGTCAATAGACTAGGCCGCCGGCTAAATGACATTTTCAGGGCTTTAACCTAACGGGCATGGTTTAGTCTTGGGCCACCATTCCATCTTGGGCTTCTTTATTTATAAATCCGAATTTCAACATTCCTTCATGGCCCAACTCTTCATTTCTTCGTTATTTCCTTCGGCTTCACACGATTCTTCAAAAATGCATCTTTTATATCATTATTCGACTGTTTTTCGTTCCTTTTCCATAAACGCTCCATTTCCACACCTAATTGCAAATATGAACGAAATCAATATATAAACTTAATCAAATGCAATAGAAACATCCAAGATTAGGGGTAAAATACTACTAAAATATAGTACTTTTGAGCGTTTATCAAACATCCCCCACTTGAATTCTACTTGTCCTCAAGTAGACTATCGATTCAAAAATAAACTTCTTAAGGAAAACATTCATCTCCATTAATCTAAATAACTAACAAAGGAATTACACAACATCACCCATCTTCAACTCAAACGTTTAAATTTAAAAATCTGTTAATTCTAAAAGCAATTATTAAGAAACTATGAGATTAAATAGAAACAGTATACACCTTAAGTTATTATTCTTAAAACATCAAATAGTTCATAATGATTATTGATATTGTTATCCACTTAAACAATCTAAATTCGAGTAATTGAGCTCAACTCATTATTATTCATGTAGATATTTCTTTAAACTCCCAAAAACTATATACTTTCATACTCATAACGTGCCAATATTACATATTTTGAAATTTTAATTAAAACAATCATTTTTCAAATCAAGACAGAGGTGACAGGTCTGTGCCTCAACACAACAAAGCAACATAACTTGATTTTGGTTTAGCAATATTGTTTTTAGTCAAACCATTGGTGACAGGTCTGTACCTCAGTACAACAAAGCGACTTGACCACATTTTAAAATTATGAGTTATTAAACTCTTTTTCATTAGATATACTGACGGAGACCAGGTCTGTACTTTCGTACAACAAAGGAAACAACACCCAGTATATCCCCAAATGATGTTAATTAAATTCCCAAAAATATGGCATATCACACATTACTAATATGAAAATTAAGACATATGTCATACATAGCTAAAGTTCATCTAAAAGAAACATCTACTCCTTAATTTCATTTCTTAACAGCTCAAACATTCTCATATAAATCGCCTATCAATACATCATATAATGAAGCTAAATAACATTTTTAATAGCTTTAGTATTTAATTAAAAGTGTAGATAATTTTAAATTTAACCTACATAGTTACAAAATAATTATCTCTAGAAAACAAAAATTTAAAATCAAAAATTTGGTTGAAAAACGGGCAACTCATAACCTCCTAGTTACGTATCTTAATAAGATAACAGTTAACAAAATTATCTACTTATTTATAGGACAATTATGTGGAAACTTTACTCTTTTCTCTCCCATCCCCTACTTAAAAGTGTACAATGCCCTCGTTGTACAAATAATAAAATACTAAAAACGGGAAAAAGAGAAAAGAAATTAGAACAGAAAAACTCCCCTGGAATCGTGTGTGAAAAGGTTCAGTTCAACGGTTCTTCTACACTTTGAAATATACAACAGCTCACACTTTCGTAGTTAATCACGATTGCATTTAGCATATGCAACAAGCCTTTAAACCCCTCGGTATCCCGAGTGGACGAGTTATAGTCTCGTGAGGGTTTCCAGGAAACACACCCACAAAGTTCAACAAATAAAACCAAGAAATAAATTATGTCCTGAAAAACAAACTAGCATAGCATAATAAGAGTAATAGAAGTTAAAATATTAGTACAATCATCCAGCAAATAAAAATAAATGAAAAATAAAAATAAAAATGTCTAAATAAAATACTAAAGAAGCATAACCACATCAATCACTGTCACCATCCTCTCCATCTCTGCGAACACCGGATGGTCCTCCATACTCAGATGGTACAAATGGATCATAAGAAACCTGATGGTAATCAAACAGCTGGTGCACCAAAGAAGTAGAATAATCAAACTGTCTCTGGTGCTCACGATAGTAGTGCTGCTGCTCCTGATACCTACGATCCTGCACAATCCTATCCTGCTCATGATAACGATGCATCTGCTGAAACTGCTGCTGCTGATACTCATGCATCCGGCCAATCTCTTGCTGCAAATGATACATATCATATACTGGCCCCTGATAAACCTGTGGCTCTGGTGGAACCGCTGCATGCTCTATCACTGGTACATCTACAGCCTGTGGCTGAGCCTCACGACGTCTCCTCTGTCGTCTACCTCCTGCAACCAATGGTGGAGTCCAAATGTAGAAATCTCCCTCCAAAGGTCTCATAATGACCGAAATCTCCAGGAGCTTGTGAGTTCCCATCCACTGCATACCAGGAATAACAGGAGTACAGGACTGATACATCTCCTGTGTAAGACCAAACCACCTAGCCAATCTAGTCACATACTGACCACCACAAATAACACTCGAGGCCTTCTTACCTGTAGCCCTATGTGTCATCCAGTCCGCCAATCTCCAAGGAATATTCACATTCGTCCCCTGAGCAATAGAATGCAAATAAAACAAATGTATCTTATGCACCTTCTCATGCCCTGTCTTCCTAGCACAGATCGAATGAGATAACATCCTATGTACCAGCTTATGTGCTGGACTCCTTACTAACACATCCGAAGGACCTCGTGTACCAAACTCTCCATTGGCTATATCTACCCAACCTGCAGCAACCTCCAGATCATCGTACCTATTGGTACGCGCAGCTCTCAGAAAATCCCTAAAATGAGGATTAGCTTCCTCATCAACAGTATATAACCCAATTGCCTGCGCAAACTGAATCAATCTCAAAGTATGTGGCTCACCACCAAGCATAAAGGTCAAAGTATGCTCCAACACATCCTCAGATGATATATCAAACCTAACAGAGCTATAGAACTCAACAACCAACTCCCTGAAAATAATCTCATGTATACCAAACAATCTAGCCCAAGCATATGAGACAAAACCGGCACTCCCATCCTCAAGATAATAAGTAACAGTCAACAGACGGTGTAAAGCCTGAGTACCTATCTCCTGAGTGTCAGGGTCTAGAACCATGTTCATAAAATCCCAGTCTAACACATCTGAAGCTATAATATCCTGATCAATGTTGGCTCTAAGGCTCGTCTGCATCCTTGCTCGATCTCCAGGTGAGATAGCACCATGCATAAACTGTAGGATAGGATGAGTCCGGATAATGGGGTTAGCAACTATTGCAGCACCCCTATCCATACGTATATCATACTCCATGTGTAATAATAAATCTCTAAATATTAAAAGAATTCAAATATAAATTGAAATTAAATACAAAATTACCAAAAAACTACACAATAATTAATATGTACAAAAATTATAACTAATTAACATGAATTTAAATAATTCAGATTAAATTATCAAGGATATACTGTAAGTCCCCTAGTTTTAGGATCGATAACTTCGTTATCTGCAGTATTAAGGTGCGGAATCCCTCAATACGGTGTTATCTTACTAACAACGAATATGTTCGTATTGCGTTTAATAAGACTTAGCTTTAAACAATGAATTGTCAAAGCCTAGTCGATAGGTTCAGTTTTTCTCTGGTTTGTCGAGTTCGCAGATCAGAAAATATGGCAAAAGATATGTTTTTCACGGAGTGAAAAACAATATATACGTCCAGCTCAACTCGGCTCGCATGGGCCTGCGAGTTCAGTCCAACTCGCAGCCCAAGCCCAACACAGAACTCGGCTCGCCAGAATGATACCTCACGAGTTCAGATCTCACCTCACAGCTCAACTCGCTGCGACCTGAGATCTCGACTCGCTACGCATCAAACGTATATATATTTATTTTGTATTTAATTATTCGTCTAACTTAACAAAACAATATGTTTAACGAATATCACTAACAAAACAAATATTCATTTACAAATCTAAACCAATGTACAAACATAATAATAATTACACTAGTCCTATTTCAAGCTAGATCTGTTGTCACAATCTATGTTCCAACAGACTCCCCCTTGACAATAGCTCTAGCGTCTTTATCTTCACGCTGTCTTTGGTCTTCATTTGTAAATCTTACTTCCTGCAAAAATTTTAAGCTTGATGCATGTTTTAACCATCCTGTGATAATCTCGTGTTAAATCACCCCAACCAATAGTAGATTTGATCTTGTTCTTGTATAACATAATCAGATCTTCCTTTGATAAATTCATCAGATGTCTGTGATCATATACACGAAGAATCTCTTTTTCTCCATTAGGATAGTCATCATCAGCTTCAATCATAAAGGCTTCTCCTGTTCCAGCATCTACCCCCCAATATTTCAACTTTCCCAAAATATTCTGAGGCATAGTCTTCATAGGTATTTGCTTAATGCATTTGACCGCTGGATAAACCTTCTTCCTTCTTCTTCTTCCAGTTCTCTGACTGAGTTCGTTCAGCTTTATCGTTTTACCTTTCCTTGGCTTAATCTTCGAGAACTTCATAGATAATCCTTCAGTCCTAATGATACGCTCAACATACTTAGCATAATCATCATTACTTGGATTTATCATATCTAATCTAGCCAAGTCTCGAATCTCATATCGAGGCAACGAACTAAACACTGCAAGCTTCTTCTCAAAATATTGAACTCCGTCAAACCTTTTGATCGCGAAGAGCTTCAGGTCAGAGTCATAATACCATCCAATAATGCCAGTTTTAAGTACACGCTTTCCAGTAATATCAACTTCTTTCAAAATGCGTGGCTTATTTTCCTTTTTCTTCTTAAGCATTCCTTGGATAAACATTGGATTACCAACCAAATGTTTGTATTTGTCCTCTATTTCTTCAACTTCAGTATCCGAATCTTCAGAAGCATTCTCAAAAGCTTCTAAATCAATAACTGATTCTCCTTGTTCATTTACAAAAACAAATTCAGTCGTTGATGGATTCACAACATGTTCATCTACATTTGCATCCAGATCAACACCTTCATCTATCACAGATTCAAATACTGCAGTCCAGTCTTCAGGAAGTTTGAACTCTCCTTCTTCAATATCATAATCAATATCTTCATCTATCTCATCCAAAAGATCATCTTCTGAATCTGATAGATCTAGCATTTCCATTCCTAGAGAAAAAAAATGTAAATACAAATATATTAATAATTCAAATTCTTCATTGATTTCCCTGAACCAATATAAGAATTTCTTTATTAATTCTTTTGTATATTCTAACCTAACATATAAACGCAATTTACATATAACTTATAAAATCTTTTATTGATTACCCTGAATCAATCTAAAATCTCTTAAGTCTACTTAACAAATATTAATTAATTTTAAATTCTAATGCATTGTGAATAATCACCAAACATTTAAATTTACTATTAATTACCTTATATAATTTCCAAGTGTTAATTGATCTAATTCATTATCAATTTAACCTTTAAATTATATATCATTTGTCTAGTTAAAACTAATACATTTTTAACTTGTTAATTACTTATATACCTTACGGTCTTAAGTCCATAATCAAATCTAAAATGCATATGTTATTATAAAATTATGACCGCCGAAATTAATCGGAACACGCCGCTCGACTACTCAATGAGTCGGAAGTCTTTCGATCACTATTTTATCTTAACATAATTATATAAACTTAAGTTACATCAAACATATTTTACTTAAAATAATAATAACCCTAAGCCGAATATATTTACACAATAAATTAAGTTTACATTTGTTCACTACAAACTATTACAAATATTACAGTACTAAGATAATACTAAGCTATCTTACCAGCTTCAGTATCACCTGGTACAGTCTTATCTGCACTTGTATCCACTCCAGAACCACTAGCACCAGCACCAGACTCCCCCTGAGTTGTAGCTTGCTCACCAGTCTTTGAAGGACCAGTCTGCTCACCACTTGGTGCATTGGGATCATCGTCCTTGTCATGATCTCTCTTCCTCTTCAACTCATTCTATCTGCAAGACTCCAGATATACCAATATCTCCCCCTGAGTAGACTGTCCTGAAAGCGATTTCAAGACCAGACTATCCAAAGAAGATAACTTCAGTCTTTGTACAGTGAAGTCTGTAAGCAACGTCTCATGAGTCTTCATCAACAAATTGTACAATTCACTCTGCTTGAGAATCTGCTGTGAAAGAAGAAGATTGCTCGACACCAGCTCTGGAATCTGAGAAGTAAGCTTCTCCAAATCCTTTACCCTAGACTCCAAGGATGTAATCCTTTCTGCATCAGTCGTTGGAGTAACAGGTATCGTTTTTGGTCCAGGCGGTGTAAGAGACTCAATATGCCAGTCTCTGGTCAGCGGTGTATGAGGTTGAGACAAAGCTTGTGTAAGCAAACTCGTCGCAAATCTAGCTGTTTTGTTCGTCGGAAAATTAGCTCCACGAACTAAATCAGCAACCTCATGCTGTAAAGTTAAACACAACTAAAATCAGTTATTGTTACAGATTACTCTGTCTCAAACTCTAATTAATTGCATAACACTCATAGTTATAGAACTTATATCTCATACCTGAAGCGGTACAGACATCTGTTCAGTAACCACCGGTGTATCCATCTCCACCTGCGGTGTATCCTGAGAAACTGTATACAGAATTAACTGTCTCAGTTCAACTCCTGATAAACAACAAGTTAAGATTATTTAACTTTTATAATCAATACTAACCTTCTCGAATAGTAAGCGTTCTCGGACGCTTCATCAAAGGAATCTCAACTTCCTCAGTACCTTCCTCCATAACACTCTTACCTTTTCTCTTCCTTTCAGAATCAGATGGAGGAGAAGAAGGCGTATTCTCAGAATCATCATCAGAAGCCGTCTCACCATCACGACCACTAGATGATCTAACAGGATCCTAAAGTTTAAATATATTAAACATTTATGATTAGCGTAAGCTCTATCATACAAGTTCTGTATATTTAAGATTAATCAGATATAATACCTCAGTCGGTACTTCAACTGATCTATCAAGCTGTATCTGCTCATCCTCAAGTAATATAACTTCTGGATTTGCAGCCTCAGCTTCAGCTTCCTCAGGTGATGCCAAATAACTCTCGATGTCTTGAAGCAAAGGATTTGTCGCATCATCATTCTGCTCCAAAACCTCTTGCACAACCTGTGCAGCAACATCTGGATTCACTTGCTGATCCACCTGACCAACCTGAATAAGAACATCCTCAATGAGCCCTTGTGGATCTTCAGGTTGAGCTTCCTCAGCTGCAGGTTCTGGTACAACATCAGCATCAGCAGGAGCAGCAGCAGCAGCAGGAGCAACGTCTAACCACCCATGATTTGGTGGTGCAACGTAGTTCGGATCAACAATATACCCGAAAAGTGGTCTAACTTCCGGTTTCACCACTCCTTCCTTCCTGACCATCTGCATAAACATGGCGTTATACCCACGATGGTCAATCGTATTAACCATTAGATGTGGTTCTGGTATAGCCAAATCCGGTAGACGCGCACGGATAATGAGCATGCAAAATCGCGGGTAAACCAAAAATCTTGATCTAACAGACCCCGATATCTGTTTCGCAATCTCACCAAAAATATAATCACAAAAACTGTATGGTTTATTATAAACCAGTGACAGTGCAGCCGATAGAATTGCAGGACTCAACTCATCAAATCCACCTTTCTTCGCTGCAAACACAATATTCATCACGTGCCAGAGAAACCTCCACTGACCAATAACCAGAGGCTTCTGGAACTGACGTCCACGCCTGTCTCCTGTATATCCCATACGCCCTATCGCACCCTCAATAAAATCCATAGGATACTCAGTATCCCCGTTCTCCTGTTCTACGGTACCTATCTGCAGAATCTCACGAAGATTACCAGCTGAAAAGGTAACAGGTTGACCACCAACCAAAGCTCGAATCTCAGGTGGGGTGACAGATTCGTCATATACTATATCTGTCCAAAAATCGTTCAGAATATCCTGAGAAATCGGAGGATTGGCCGTAATGGCGTATCTAATCCTTGATCGTGCTAGAAAACGTAATAAATCAGCAACCCTGTCAGCCCGCTTGGCCTCAAGGTTCAGATCAACCAAAATGTTGTGACCCTTATCAAATGCTCTAGCCATATCTATAAAATAAACACAAACAACAGATATAATTTAATGCACGATTAAAAATATTTAAACTATTACGTATTATGAATCAAGATTCATCAAACATCTTAGTTTAAAATTGAAATTATATATAACTTGTTACATCACCGTCTCAAGTCGTATATATAAACATTTAACATATATAACTTATAACTTTCTAGTCGTAAGTCCAATATGTAAATCTCGTTAGTTACTTGTTAATTTAATAAAAATCTCAAGTCATTAACGTTAAAAATTATACCGCTAATGTGAAATTAGGACACGCCACTAATTTTCTTTAAATTAGTAGACTTTCGATATAATCATATAAGAATTAACACAAATCCATTTTATAACGGTTATTACTTAAAAACTCTTAACGCTTATAAAAACTTTAAAAAAATAAAGATTTTCTAAGTTCTGGATTCGCAGAAGTTGGCATTGCGAGTCGAGTTCAACTCGTTTCGTATCTCAACTCGCCAAACCAGTCAACTCGCCTACCAAGTTGATCCGCAGATGAACTCGGTTCGCGAAGTCAACAAGTCAACTCGCTTAAGGTTCTCAACACGTTTCATTCAGTCTGCGAGTCGAGGGAAAATCTCAACTCGTTCGATGAACTGCCGTCGCGAGTTGATTATCAAAATCAATTAATCCGTTGATTTAAACATGATCTATCGATTGTTTTATGTTCATTGATGTTCTTTTAACATAAACCCTAAGGATCCATGTCCAATAACATCTTTAATCAACGTGAATCGTTCAAAGTTTAAACCGAAACCCTAAGTTTAAAAAACCTTCGATTTCATGTAATTTAAACGGTGAAATCCGTTGATATATACCTCAAAATGTTCGTAATATGAAGGTGTATAAAGTCTACGGATTGAAAAACTCGTTCCCGTACTCTAAAATTCGAAATCAAGCGAAAATTGAATATCGCCTCGTTTCGCCTGTGTGACGGATTCGCAAAGTTTAGTGGACTCGCGAAATATGTGGGTTCGGTGGGTGAGCTTGACTCGTTTGACTCCCTTTTTACTTTATATCCAATTCGCGAGATTTTAAGTGGACTCGCTAGTTGATGTCAACTCGCAGAAATAATAAAAACGCGAATTTAATTCTAAGTATAAATAAAAACCCGATATTTTTACAAGTCTAAATTATAATTAATTTTTACTTGTATTTGTCACGTTTGTTCAACTCAAAAAATATTCAGTATAATTTAATTCCGAAGGGTAACACCTAATAAATACTTAAATTAAAACAAATAAAAATAAGATAAAAACAAAATTACATAACCATTGATATCAAGTACCACTTTATTAATCACTTGATCAAAATAAAATACATAAACAAAAATGAATAAGAATTTATCTGCTTAGGGATCATATTAGAAAGAATAAGCAATTACTTATATATTTAGAAGTCTAAGCAGATTGGTAGTATACATACCTCATGAAATTCAAATAAATTACTGTAAAATTACAACTAAATTTATCATTTATACATTTATATTTATAAAACTATATCTTAGGTACCTTTATCCACATAGCATAATTAATAAATGCATTACTCACATAAAGTGAATATTTTATTATAGACAGTCCAAAATGATTACCGGTATTATGATCCACATAAACAAATTATATTCAATTTTCTAAGCAAACTCTTTATTGTTAGTATGAGTATTATCAAGTGCTTCCTATTATATGATATACTGAAGAATTCAAGTAAAACACATAACACTGCATCATTAAATTTCAAGGTAGCGGTTACTAAATGATGTATCTTTTCGAAACATATAACATACACTTGAATTTTTAAGGTTAGACAAATATCAAACATACTTTGAATATGCTATGTTATCTAAGTCTGTACGTAGTACAACAGAAGATCCCTTCTAACATAATTCAAAATATATTTGCGAATATTAATTTAATTAAAGGCTTCAGTTCTGTACTTAGTACAACAAAGTTACCAGTAATTAAGTTAATACCCATATTGCTACTATTTGTCAATTCAAAATAATATGCATGATAACAGTGTATGGCAATACCATCCTTCAACAATTGTGACTTAATGTCATACATCATAGAATAGTAACACAAAATAATAAACAAGTAGTTAATTTACTTCTTAAGTGTAACAACCCCAAAATTTAGGGCTAATTTAAATTTTCCCTAATTACGTGTTTATTACTTGTATATAATTTGAAATAGGATTATACACATTATTTACTTATTATATATATATATATATATATATATATATATATATATATATATATATATATATGGATGGAATATATATATATATATACGCGTATACGATTCGTACATATCGTATAAAACAACCATTGTACAGAAATACGGATGTCGATAAAAACAATTATTAAATAATGTTAAATTATTTAATTACTTTAACTACTACTTTATATTATGTTTATAATATAACGAAAACGTACGTTTTAACTAAAACGTTACCGAACTCTCCGAAAACTCGACCAACTGACAAAACAAAACAAAGTTATGTTTTATAACTCAAAAACTAGTATTTTGATAAAATACTTCAATTTAATTATAGGGTAATATTTCGTATTTTAAAACGTATGTTTAATCGCGTATAAAATCATTGTTAACGTTTAAACGACCGGGGAAACGAACACCGCACGGAGCACAACCGCGAGGGAACGAAAAATTGGTGAGACCACATCTTGTGGCCCCACCAAAACCGGCCCAAGGTGAGGGGGCATTAAGCCCTCACCTCCTTTCTCACTTACACACACAAACACACCACATCCTCAATCAATCTCTCTCTCTCTCAATCGGCTCTCTCACTCTCTCTCTCTAAAACCACCCTCAAAACACCCAAAAACTACCATTAAAACACCTCGGAGGCTAGACTCGGTTTGGAGAAAAGTGATCACGAGAACGAGCTCTACAATCCTATCTTTTCGGTTTCTCGATTCGACAATTTTGTAAGTTTTCCGGCGACCCGAAACTTTTCCGATTACTTTTATTTTGCTAGATTATTGTTCCCCTAGCTTAGTAATGTCCAAATATATAATCTAAACTCGCTTTTGAACACTTTTACGGAAATGTCGGTTTTGGTCATTTTAAAGAAAACGACACCACAAACCTTAAAAACGACCACCAATAGTTACTATGAACTCATTATAACATATTAAAACTAGTATAAAAGTTCTAGACCCAACGGAAACCGGAAAATACGTTTTCGGAAACTTAAATTCCGAACAGACCTCTTGTGTCGCATCGGACCAAAATTTCATGCGACACAACACTGTGTCGCATGTTATGTCGCATGTTATGTCGCACGTTATGTCGCAATGTATGCGACACAACGCTTATGTCGCACTATATGTCGTATCAGCTACGACACAAAGTTTACCTATCTCTTGATTGCGACACAACGACTATGTCGTATCGTTGTGTCGTACCCTTGTATGCGACACAACTATTGTGTCGCATAAACACCAAACCGAAACCAGTCCATACGACACAGACCTTATGTCGCATACGGTCTGCGACACAAGACTTGTGTCGCAGATAGCCCAGATCAGAAAATAAAATATATTATAAGTGTTGGAATCACTTTTCAACTACTAAATCAAATACGATGCTACTTATACATGAAAATACTATACTTTTGAGAGTATACAACAACACTTGAATACGTACAAGACTATGCTAAACTAACGTGAGATTTCACTCACACACGCACACGAGTTTACACTCGAAATACTTAGGAGATTACACTCCAACGAACTTACACTTGTACATTACACGGGATTACATCCGATACGAACTTACAAGTTCCATCACTAGTTACGTGCTGGATTACACGTTAACTGATACGATCATACACACGAATATTTACGAGGTTTCGCTCGTACCCTTTGGGGTTTAAGCCCATTGGAACTTACGCAAACGATACATTTTGTAATACAAACAAACGATCATACGAGTATACTTTACAACTGTACCACTACTATGATTACATAATAATAATGGATGGAATTATTATTATACACCGATAACAAACGAACCGTACAACTTTTATACAAACTACGATTTACAAACGAATACAAACGTACAAACAAACTAATGGACATTAACTAGTTTGGGAACAACTAGCATGGATACTTTACAAGTATTCCATTTACTTACTAAACCTTATGCGTATTAGGACGCTAAGGGTTGCTAGTTCGGGATACTACTTGCTTACTTACTGCATTGTCTGCCAGACTCAGGTGAGTCTTACAGCCCCTACTTTACTGTTTTATACTCAGGGGTGAGATGCATTACTGTTTTACATGAACACACAAAACTTACTTGCTGCCATGATTTACTTACTGTACGAGATTACGGATACGCCAATTGCATGAGTTTTCGACTAATCCAATGAAATCCTCCTTAATCATAGTTGTTAGTTATGTGATAAGCGCGAGTTTTAGTATATGGATCCATATGGGACTGACAATCCCCGCCCGGGGTAGCACGCACTACCACGAACCGTTCCTGTAGAAACGGGCGTTTCTTACTCGTTCCGTATGAATGTTTTGGATTACATTCATGAGGGGGTACCTATATTTACTGTACGTTAAGCTTCAACTATGGTGGCTCATGGCAATTGTATCAAACGGTTAGCATAACCTGCAACCACCCACTTATTAAAACTTAAGTAAACGATGAGCATAACCTGTGATCGTTACTTACTGGCTGGCTATGACTTACAAATACTACTTGTGTGTTCAACTGTTTACTTACTTACAAACCTGTGAGATTCACCAACCTTTTTGGTTGACCGTTTTAGTAATGCTCCTCAGGTACACAGCATCAGTAGGGATGCCCAGCAGGATAAGCTTTCTTAGCTCGAGTCGCATGCATTTACAAGCTTGGAGATTTACATACATTTCTTTTGTACTTACTGTTATGTATTAGAATCTCTAGGATTTTACTTGAACTCGAGCTTGTATTTTGAAACTACTTATGTATTAATGTAATAACCTTTTGAACGTCTCATTTAGAGTCGTTCACTGTATCCTTTGTGCTTGTGATTATTGATTAGTAACACCCAAAACGTCGCTTCCGCAAACTGTTAAATTTGGGGGTGTTACAGATTGGTATCAGAGCCTAAGGTTATAGTGAACTAGGTTGCATTTAGTGGGCCTAGACTATGACCGTTAGGCAGTATTCCTCATTAGGTATAACTGGTTCAGGAATTACAGCATACAAGTTTAATTTAACATAGCCTGATCAACTATGTACAATTAAATGAAGATGATGTGAGTTCTGAAAGGGGTTATGTTGAACCGGAATGCATTAGCTGACTCTGACCTCGAGAGAACCGGGACTTTTACTTGAGTGTGCTAAACACGAACTAGGCGGTTATGTGATATATATATATATACATAGGCCTCTTTCCCCGATACGATACTCTCCCTCGACTACTACGAAATCAATATTCTTTAAAAATTTCATCGAACAAATGACAACTCGATTCTCGTCATTCTGTCCTTATTTAACTCTTATGAATTCACGAATACCGACATACGTCCGAAGATATCCACACCATTATAACCGACAACCATAGTTACTCGAACATCCTTCGATATGAAAATCGGGATTTTGTTTTTATTCGCTAACTCTACCTAATTCGACGTACCCCACTGTACCGTTAGGTGTAACCTAATAGAACCATTTTCAACTCAATTTTTCGTCAGACTTCAAATTATACAACCGACTTTTACTATCAAAATTTTATAACAAATGTATTTTTATCAAACATGTTACAAAATTTCTCACAAAAATGTTTTTATAAAATTTTCAAAAACTTCAAAACCGTATAAACTTATTTATAGTACACAACTTTAAACAGCCTTCAAACTTTGGCGTAGTTTCTCTAAACTTACTAAAATCATCACAATCAAAATTCTTGTTCAAACCTTCACATGTTCTTTATTTGTTGTTTCAAGGAACATGCCTCCTCGACGACAAATCACACTTACTGAAGCCGAAGTCGCGGGTATTATTGCCCGTAGTGTGGCCCAAGCTCTAGCTGTCCGAGCAACCAATCCTGGTAGCGAAGATACGGCTAACAATACACATCCACCCAAAACCTGCACCTACAAGGACTTCCAAAACTGCAAACCCTTGAGCTTTGCAGGTACTGAAGGAGCGATCGGTTTGATTCGTTGGACCGAGAAAATCGAATCAGTATTCCTCATCTGCAACTGCAAGGAAGAGGACAAAGTTAAGTTCGCCGCCAGCACCTTTTCTGACACCGCACTTACCTGGTGGAACACCTATGCGCTGACTGTGAGCGTTGCCGATGCTTACAAACTACAGTGGGATGAACTGAAGAATATGCTGAGGGGCGAGTACTGCCCAAGAGATGAATTGAAACAACTAGAGATAGAATTCTGGAATCACAAGATGCAGGGTGATGACATCACCGGTTACACCAACCGCTTTCACCAGCTGGCACTTTTGTGCCCATCCATGGTTGATCCCGAGTACAAAAGGATCGAAAAGTACATTGATGGACTTCCTGAGCGACTTCAAGACTTAGTTACTTCATCCAAACCGGGAACTATTCAGAGATATATTCGTATGGCTCATGAGTTAACGGCCAATTCTGTCCGCCGTGGCTCGACTTCAACCCCGTCTGCGAATAACAAACGTAAATGGGAAGTAAGTCCCCACTCATCCAACCCGACTTCTGACAAAAAGCCTGCAGCTGGCAATGCCAATGACTCAAGGGCTTACAAGGGGAGCAAGCCTTACTGCTCCAAATGTAGTCGTCATCATAATGGCCCCTGTCCCTGCACCAACTGCAAGAAATTCGGGCACCTGGCCCAAGACTGCCGAACCAACCCCACTGGTACTGATACTCCTGCACCCAAAACCTGCTATGAGTGCAACGGTACCGGGCACTTTAGGAAGGATTGCCCAAAACTGAAACTCCGAACCAATCACACCAGGAGTAGAGCTTATGTAATTAACGCCAGGGAGGATGACCCAAATCCGAGACTTTGTGATTTTCTTAACCCGGGTACGCTCATTCTTTGATTACCCGAAACTGTTTTCTCATAAATCTCTTGCTTAACAAATTATGTATGTTACCTTACGTTCAATGTGCTTTCTTAGATCCTAAGTACCCAATAGGATTAGAAAACGATCGACTATACGGATTCCGACTATATAACTTGTATTACACTTTGATTTCCACGAACAAATTCCCGTCCCAAATATCTCACACTGGTTGAGACCGGGAACTCGTATATTATTAGTTACTTTAAACAATTCATCTAATAGAAATTCAAATTTCTTGTAACGATTCTTAAATAGAACCCTTAATTCGTAGGAAATGACAACTCACTCCGTCAACAACCCTACACTGCAAGATGAACTGCTCAGCGAGGAACCGAAGATGTTTCCTTATCTTCTCGAACTCGAGTGTGATACAGAACACTCCGTTGAATCAGCAACAGCACCTGCCTCTCCTGTTGCTCTAACCACTGCAAAAACACCGGTTAATGTAACTTTGACTACTGAATCAGTCAGCCACCTCAACCAAACTATTGATTCGCTGCGAAAACAACTAACTGAAGCACGAGAAGACATTGATGACCTACGACGAATTGCCTTCCAAAATGACCTGCGTATGCGTGAATACGAGCTACGTTTGATAGCTTTAGAAAACCCTACTTCACAATCAAATTCACATGGTACTCCTACTGAAGAGGATACCGACACTGACTGTACGTCACCTCCAGCAAAAAGGGTGAAGATTACTCCCTCCAAATTCACCGGAAACTACTTGGGAAAGAAACCTTTCTGTTCTCAATGCACTCAGCATCATGAAGGACCGTGTACCATACCCATCGGTCGATGCAAGTCCTACCCTAAGAGTACTAACTCCCCTAAGACAAAGCTGTGCTTCAACTGCGGGAGTGCTGGCCATCTCAAGGCCCAATGCCCACTACCTCCAGACAACAAAATTTAGGGTACGTTATCACCTGACGATTACTTGATTTCAAACACCGTAGGACCTACCCTACTACCGTAGGCTGCTAGTACACATTGTAGCTACCTGACTAGTATCGAACTACCGATTACTACTTCGAACAAATTTCGGGACGAAATTTTATTAACAAGGGGAGAATGTAACAACCCCAAAATTTAGGGCTAATTTAAATTTTCCCTAATTACGTGTTTATTACTTGTATATAATATGAAATAGGATTATACACATTATTTACTTATTATATATATATATATATATATATATATATATATATATATATATATATATATATATATATATATGGATGGAATATATATATATATATACGCGTATACGATTCGTACATATCGTATAAAACAACCATTGTACAGACATACGGTTGTTGATAAAAACAATTATTAAATAATGTTAAATTATTTAATTACTTCAACTACTACTTTATATTATGTTTATAATATAACGAAAACGTACGTTTTAACTAAAACGTTACCGAACTCTCCGAAAACTCGACCAACCGACAAAACAAAACAAAGTTATGTTTTATAACTCAAAAACTAGTATTTTGATAAAATACTTCAATTTAATTATAGGGTAATATTTCGTATTTTAAAACGTATGTTTAATCTCGTATAAAATCATTGTTAACGTTTAAACGACCGGGGAAACGAACACCGCACGGAGCACAACCGCGAGGGAACGAAAAATTGGTGAGACCACATCTTGTGGCCCCACCAAAACCGGCCCAAGGTGAGGGGGCATTAAGCCCTCACCTCCTTTCTCACTTACACACACAAACACACCACATCCTCAATCATTCTCTCTCTCTCTCTCAATCGGCTCTCTCACTCTCTCTCTCTAAAACCACCCTCAAAACACCCAAAAACTACCATTAAAACACCTCGGAGGCTAGGCTCGGTTTGGAGAAAAGTGATCACGAGAACGAGCTCTACAATCCTATCTTTTCGGTTTCTCGATTCGACAATTTTGTAAGTTTTCCGGCGACCCGAAACTTTTCCGATTACTTTTATTTTGCTAGATTATTGTTCCCCTAGCTTAGTAATGTCCAAATATATAATCTAAACTCGCTTTTGAACATTTTTACGGAAATGTTTACGGAAATGTCGGTTTTGGTCATTTTAAAGAAAACGACACCACAAACCTTAAAAACGACCACCAATAGTTACTATGAACTCATTATAACATATTAAAACTAGTATAAAAGTTCTAGACCCAACGGAAACCGGAAAATACGTTTTCGGAAACTTAAATTCCGAACAGACCTCTTGTGTCGCATCGGACCAAAATTTCATGCGACACAACACTGTGTCGCATGTTATGTCGCATGTTATGTCGCACGTTATGTCGCAATGTATGCGACACAACGCTTATGTCGCACTATATGTCGTATCAGCTACGACACAAAGTTTACCTATCTCTTGATTGCGACACAACGACTATGTCGTATCGTTGTGTCGTACCCTTGTATGCGACACAACTATTGTGTCGCATAAACACCAAACCGAAACCAGTCCATACGACACAGACCTTATGTCGCATACGGTCTGCGACACAAGACTTGTGTCGCAGATAGCCCAGATCAGAAAATAAAATATATTCTAAGTGTTGGAATCACTTTTCAACTACTAAATCAAATACGATGCTACTTATACATGAAAATACTATACTTTTGAGAGTATACAACAACACTTGAATACGTACAAGACTATGCTAAACTAACGTGAGATTTCACTTACACACGCACACGAGTTTACACTCGAAATACTTAGGAGATTACACTCCAACGAACTTACACTTGTACATTACACGGGATTACATCCGATACGAACTTACAAGTTCCATCACTAGTTACGTGCTGGATTACACGTTAACTGATACGATCATACACACGAATATTTACGAGGTTTCGCTCGTACCCTTTGGGGTTAAAGCCCATTGGAACTTACGCAAACGATACATGTTGTAATACAAACAAACGATCATACGAGTATACTTTACAACTGTACCACTACTATGATTACATAATAATAATGGATGGAATTATTATTATACACCGATAACAAACGGACCGTACAACTTTTATACAAACTACGATTTACAAACGAATACAAACGTACAAACAAACTAATGGACATTAACTAGTTTGGGAACAACTAGCATGGATACTTTACAAGTATTCCATTTACTTACTAAACCTTATGCGTATTAGGACGCTAAGGGTTGCTAGTTCGGGATACTACTTGCTTACTTACTGCATTGTCTGCCAGACTCAGGTGAGTCTTACAGCCCCTACTTTACTGTTTTATACTCAGGGGTGAGATGCATTACTGTTTTACATGAACACACAAAACTTACTTGCTGCCATGATTTACTTACTGTACGAGATTACGGATACGCCAATTGCATGAGTTTTCGACTAATCCAATGAAATCCTCCTTAATCATAGTTGTTAGTTATGTGATAAGCGCGAGTTTTAGTATATGGATCCATATGGGACTGACAATCCCCGCCCGGGGTAGCACGCACTACCACGAACCGTTCCTGTAGAAACGGGCGTTTCTTACTCGTTCCGTATGAATGTTTTGGATTACATTCATGAGGGGGTACCTATATTTACTGTACGTTAAGCTTCAACTATGGTGGCTCATGGCAATTGTATCAAACGGTTAGCATAACCTGCAACCACCCACTTATTAAAACTTAAGTAAACGATGAGCATAACCTGTGATCGTTACTTACTGGCTGGCTATGACTTACAAATACTACTTGTGTGTTCAACTGTTTACTTACTTACAAACCTATGAGATTCACCAACCTTTTTGGTTGACCATTTTAGTAATGCTCCTCAGGTACACAGCATCAGTAGGGATGCCCAGCAGGATAAGCTTTCTTAGCTCGAGTCGCATGCATTTACAAGCTTGGAGATTTACATACATTACTTTTGTACTTACTGTTATGTATTAGAATCTCTAGGATTTTACTTGAACTCGAGCTTGTATTTTGAAACTACTTATGTATTAATGTAATAACCTTTCGAACGTCTCATTTAGAGTCGTTCACTGTATCCTTTGTGCTTGTGATTATTGATTAGTAACACCCAAAACGTCGCTTCCGCAAACTGTTAAATTTGGGGGTGTTACATTAAGGCTTAGAAAAATTTCATATAATTTGCCTACCAGTACATCATATGATGAAGCCATCTAAATTTTTCTAAAAAAATAGACAAATTATATCTTGTGGATATAGGTGTATAATCAAATAAATATTAACACATACCTGATAGAACCGCTGTAGTTCTAAAGCAACTTTATTTGAACCTACTACCATATCATACTTAGGACTTAAGCTTGTTATTGTGAAGCTTATTCTCCTAATGTACTATCATTTCCCTTAGTTTTTGCAAATAAAAACTTAAATGAAGGCGATTCCCCTTAGGTAACAAGCAAATGAATGCCATACGCCTTTTTTTTTTTAATGAACACAGAAAGACTAACTATTACAAAATTACCCTTGGAAGACTAATCACTCTGGATTTCTCATTCCGTTTAGTTGAACCAACGTCTCAATTCATTGTGTTACAAAATTACCCTATCTACGAGGGTCGTTTTTATGTGAGTAGTAGATTGCGTTTATACCCATAATCCCGCTTAGACATGCGAATCTACTTGCGTTTTTATGTGAGTAGTAGATTGCGTTTATCACTTGCGAATCGACATCTTCTAGCGAGTCGAACTGAGGCTTGCGAGTCGAACCGAGATCCCTCGCGAATCGACATCACTTGCGAATTGACATCTTTTAGCAATCCGAACTGAGACTTACGAATCGACTTATTCTGCGAGTTGAGCTGAGATTGCGAGTTGAGCTGAGTCTTGCGAGTTGAGTTTTCTGAATTCGCTGAAACAGTTTAATTTTACGTTTTTAAGATGTCTGACTTAAGTAGAATGATCGAAATGGACCACGAGGTGGGAAAGTCAAACGTTCCACCTAAGTTGTTAAGAATCGAAGATTACTACAATTGGAAGGACAGATTCGAATCTTACTGTAGATTCCATGACCTGTCTATCTGGATGTGTATCAAGAGTGGATACACCGCACCTACTCAAACTGTTCAGAATGCCACTATGGTTCTTACCTATGCGAACATGAGTGATCAAGAGAAGGAAGCTTACAGAAATGAGAATAAAGCACATTCATGCATAAAGATGTGTCTTCCTAAAGAGATTGCTCATCAACTCAAGTCTTTTCATACTGCTAGAACGCTCTGGGAAGCTCTAGAGAAAAGAGGTGAGGGAAGTCCACAGGTGAGAGCTGGCAAGAGGAGTCTTCTTAAAAAGCAGTTTACTATGTTTAAAGCTTTAAAAGGAGAAGATCTTGATGCCTATGTCACGCGTTTCTACCATCTGCTAAGTGAATTAGAATACCATGAAATTGTTGAAGAAGAAGTATCTAAAACCGACAAGTTTCTTGAGGGTTTGCCTTCTAAATGGGAAATGTATGGCGTTATGATTAAGGATAACGAAACTAGGTATTCTACTATGACCTTAGAGCAAGTCATTGACAAGCTGAAAGGTTATGATTTCTCCAGAAAGTCAAGAGATAGTGATTCTGATCAGGTTCAGAACCCTGGGTTGTATCATGGAAAGTCAAGTCTTTCGACTGCGTCATCTAGTTCGACCACTGCACTGTTAGTTGGTGATACTAGTGAAAATGGAGAACTGATCACTGAAGATCTTTGCTTTATTTCCTCCTCTGGTGATGAGACAAAGGGAAAGAATTCTGAGAAGTCACCTCAAGAGCATCAGAAGATGCCGATGAGTGTGAAATCTGCTGAACAGCAACTGTCTGTTCTTGCTTCCTTTGTGGCATCATATGAGAACTACATAGAGGGAAAGATCAATGATCCTATTCTGTTTGATGAGGATTATGAGCAGATAGATTCTGATTATCTTGAGGAATTGGAGCTTCAAGATCAACTTGCGTTGATATCTAGAAAGGTGAAGAATTTCCTCAAGAGAACTGGTAGAAAGGTGTTGGGCAATAGATCAGGGTTTGATAAAACCAAGGTCAGATGCTTTAACTGTCAGGGTATTGGTCATTTTGCTAGAGAATGCCAAAGACCTAAAGTAGAAGCACAAGGAAAACAAGGTTCGGGAAGTACTCTTGCTTCCAAAGCCTTAGTGGTGAAGCAGTTGGATGGCTCTTATGATTGGCAAGCTCATTCTGAGGAAGCTTTGATGGCCGAGATTGAAGAGACAACTGCTGGATCAGTGTCCTACATGCCCACTGATATGGAACAGAAAGTAGAGGTGCCTGAGTCTGAAGTGAAGGCGAGTGATGATGACGTGCTATATATGGATTCAGCTCCAGATATGAGTCCTGAAGAATTAGTGGCATGTATGGCTGAATTACAAACTGACAAGAAGAAGGAGCATGCTGTGAACAAGGACAGCTGGTGGTATGTAGACAGTGGATGCTCAAGACACATGACCGGAGAAAGAAGTCTACTGAAGGAGTTCAAGGAGAGTCTCAAGCAAAAAGTAAATTTTGCAGGAGATAAAGGAGGAGTAATTTCGGGAAAAGGAAAAGTTTCAAATGGAACTTTGACTCTTGAGGATGTGAACTATGTTGAAGAACTAACTCACAACCTAGTGAGTGTTTCCCAAGTCTGTGATAAAGGTCATCCAGTTTATTTCAATGAAAAGGAGGCCTTAGTCCTGAAGCCAGGTTTTAAAATTCCTGATGAATGGATATTGATGAGGGCGCCAAGGAAGAAGGACATCTATGCTATCAACATGGGTGTTCCTAACTCTTCAATGGTGTCTACATGTTTATTATCCAAGGCTTCAGAAACAGACGCATTATTATGGCATAGGAGAATGGCACACCTGAACTGGAGAAAGATGAATTACATAACCAAAAATGGTTTGGTTCTAGGTGTACCACAAAAACGTTTCGAGTCTGAGGATAAGTGTGTTCCTTGCATGAAAGGAAAACAGCACAAGAAACCACACAGACCTAAGACTGAAAACTCTATCTCCTCGCCATTTGAATTGCTACATATGGATCTCTTCGGCCCTATAAGCAAGAGAAGTATAGGTGGCAAATGGTACTGTTTGGTTGTCACAGATGATTATTCTAGATTCTCATGGGTATTCTTTTTGGGATCAAAGGATGAGACTCCTGGAATTCTAATTGAGTTCTTTGATCTAGTAGAGAATGTCAGTTAAGCGTATTTGTAGTGACAATGGAACAGAGTTTAAGAATTCAACGTTGAATATCTATTGCTTAAGCAAAGGGATATTACATCAATTCAGTGCACCTTATGAACCTCAACAGAATGGTGTTGCTGAAAGGAAAAATAGAACGTCGATTGAAGCTGCTAGAACAATGCTTGCTGATTCAAAGCTTCCGGTCATCTTTTGGGCAGAAGCAGTGAATACAGCATGTTATGTTCTTAATAGAGTTCTTACGGTTAAGAGACATAACAAGACTTGTTATGAGCTTTTGAAAAATAAGAAACCAAACTTAAAAGGGTTTGAACCCTTTGGAGTTTCATGCACCATATTAAAGACTGGACATCAAGCTAAATTTGGTGAGAAAGCTGACGAAGGATTTTTCCTAGGTTATATGCCCAATTCGCCAAACAAGAGAGTCTTTAATAAAGTCACAGGACGTTTGGAGGTAGTTTATAATATTGAGGTTACGAGCTACTCACCAGATATTCATAAGGGCTTAGATTGGCAATTTGATTATTCTGATTTTTTGCATCATTTAAAGTTCCTATTAGTGACTATGTCAGTAATTCAGAGATAGCTGAACATTTATTGTTTGAAGATGAGAATATTGGTCCCGCTTCAACATCAAGTGTTAAGCAATCTGGAATTAAGACTAATGTTGACTCAGATAAAGCTTCCACAAGTGAGTCAGAACAACCTTCAGAGGATAAGTCTCAAGAAACAGAAGATCCTGATAATCTTTCTACAAAGTTTGATGATATACTTACCCCCTTGAAACACTTAAAGATATCTTCTGCTCGTACGGAAGATGTACCTGAATTGGAAGAGATTGGTACTAATCTGGAAGATGAGATACCAGTTGAACCAGTTACTACAACTAGAACGAGTAAGAATCATCCCGTTGAAAACATCATCGGTGATATTAATACTCCGGTTCAAACTAGGCATCAATCCAGAGCTAGTACGTCTTAGAACTTAGAATACCAAAGCTTGTATACTGCAATGAAAGAGACAGGGATTCCTAATCAATGTCTATATTCATGCTTTATCTCACAAGTCGAGCCTAAAAATGTTCAAATGGCTTTAAAAGAAAGCTCCTGGGTAGAAGCAATGCAAGAAGAACTATCTCAGTTCTCTAAATTACAAGTATGGGAGTTGGTTGACCTACCAAAGGGAGAATATCCAATTGGAACTAGATGGGTATTTAAGTGCAAGAAAGATGATAAAGGAATCGTTACTCGCAATAAAGCTCGTCTAGTGGTTCAAGGTTTTAATCAACAAGAAGGTGTTGACTACAATGAAGTGTTTGCACCAGTTGCTAGGCTAGAAGCAATTAGAGTGTTCTTAGCATTTGCATCTTATTTTGGTATAAAGGTTTATCAGTTGGATGTTAAGAGTGCCTTTTTGTATGGCAAAGTGGAAGAATTGGTGTATGTTTCACAACTGCCAGGGTTTGCTGATCCTGAGTATCCAGATAGAGTATATCGTTTGAATAAGGCTCTATATGGATTACAACAAGCACCAAGGGCATGGTATGGAACACTATCAACGTATCTACTTGAGAATGGATTTACAAGAGGATCGATTGATAGTACACTGTTTGTGAAGTGGAAAAAGAAAGACTTTCTTCTCGTGCAAGTTTATGTTGATGACATTATCTTCGGATCGTCTGATGAAAAGATGTGTCAAGAATTCGAACAAGTCATGAGAAAAAGGTTTGAAATGTCTGCAATGGGAGAGTTGAATTTCTTCTTGAGATTACAAGTTGATCAAAAGAAGGATGGATTCTTTATTCATCAATCTAAATATACATATGAGCTATTAGAACGCTTCAAGATGGATGAAAGTAAGGTCTACAATACTCCAATTCCAGTCAATCATGGACTAGGTCCAGATACATCGAGTGATAGCAATGTGGATCCAACTCTTTATAGAGCCATGATAGGATCACTAATGTATCTAACAGCCTCTAGGCCTGACATAATGTTTGCTGTTTGTTTATGCGCAAGATATCAGGCTAATCCGAAAGAGTCACACATGCAAGATGTTAAACGAATCCTTCGTTACCTCAAAGGGAAACCTAAGCTGGGTCTTTGGTATCCGATTGATGGAGACTTAGATCTCGTAGCTTATACTGATTCGGATTATGGAGGATGCAATCAGAATAGGAAATCTACGACCGGAGGATGTCAATTCCTAGGAGGTAGATTAGTATCCTGGCAGTGCAAGAAGCAAACCTCGGTAGCCATTTCTACATGTGAAGCTGAGTATGTTGCAGCTGGCAGCTGTTGCTCGCAAGTACTTTGGATTCAACAGCAATTGCGGGATTACGGGTAAAATATAACCAATACTCCTATGATGATTGATAACGAATCTACTATGTCGTTGCCTATTTGTCACGTTTTTATGTGCGTATCTCAATCTAACGAATCTCCTATGATGATTGCGTTTTTATGTTTTGTGTGAGTTCCTATGGTTCGCAAGCGAATCTCCTATGATGATTGATAACGAATCTACTTGTATTTGTCACGTTTTTATGTGCGTATCTCAATCTAAAATGCTTTGATACCAGATGTAAGTCCCCTAGTTTTAGGATCGATAACTTCGTTATCTGTAGTATTAAGGTGCGGAATCCCTCAATACGGTGTTATCTTACTAACAACGAATATGTTCGTATTGCGTTTAATAAGACTTAGCTTTAAACAATGAATTGTCAAAGCCTAGTCGATAGGTTCAGTTTTTCTCTGGTTTGTCGAGTTCGCAAATCAGAAAATATGGCAAAAGTTATGTTTTTCACGGAGTGAAAAACAATATATACGTCCAGCTCAACTCGGCTCGCATGGGCCTGCGAGTTCAGTCCAACTCGCAGCCCAAGCCCAACACAGAGCTCGGCTCACCAGAATGATACCTCACGAGTTCAGATCTCACCTTACAGCTCAACTCGCTGCGACCTGAGATCTCGCTCGCTACGCATCAAACGTATATATATTTATTTTGTATTTAATTATTCGTCTAACTTAACAAAACAATATGTTTAACGAATATCACTAACAAAACAAATATTCATTTACAAATCTAAACCAATGTACAAACATAATAATAATTACACTAGTCCTATTTCAAGCTAGATCTGTTGTCACAATCTATGTTAAAACAGACTCCCCCTTGACAATAGCTCTAGCGTCTTTATCTTCACGCTGTCTTTGGTCTTCATTTGTAAATCTTACTTCCTGCAAAAATTTTAAGCTTGATGCATGTTTTAACCATCCTGTGATAATCTCGTGCTAAATCACCCCAACCAATAGTAGATTTGATCTTGTTCTTGTATAACATAATCAGATCTTCCTTTGATAAATTCATCAGATGTCTGTGATCATATACACGAAGAATCTCTTTTTCTCCATTAGGATAGTCATCATCAGCTTCAATCATAAAGGCTTCTCCTGTTCCAGCATCTACCCCCCAATATTTGAACTTTCCCAAAATATTCTGAGGCATAGTCTTCATAGGTATTTGCTTAATGCATTTGACCGCTGGATAAACCTTCTTCCTTCTTCTTCTTCCAGTTCTCTGACTGAGTTCGTTCAGCTTTATCGTTTTACCTTTCCTTGGCTTAATCTTCGAGAACTTCATAGATAATCCTTCAGTCCTAATGATACGCTCAACATACTTAGCATAATCATCATCACTTGGATTTATCATATCTAATCTAGCCAAGTCTCGAATCTCATATCGAGGCAACGAACTAAACACTGCAAGCTTCTTCTCAAAATATTGAACTCCGTCAAACCTTTTGATCGCGAAGAGCTTCAGGTCAGAGTCATAATACCATCCAATAATGCCAGTTTTAAGTACACGCTTTCCAGTAATATCAACTTCTTTCAAAATGCGTGGCTTATTTTCCTTTTTCTTCTTAAGCATTCCTTGGATAAACATTGGATTACCAACCAAATGTTTGTATTTGTCCTCTATTTTTTTCAACTTCAGTATCCGAATCTTCAGAAGCATTCTCAAAAGCTTCTAAATCAATAACTGATTCTCCTTGTTCATTTACAAAAACAAATTCAGTCGTTGATGGATTCACAACATGTTCATCTACATTTGCATCCAGATCAACACCTTCATCTATCACAGATTCAAATACTGCAGTCCAGTCTTTAGGAAGTTTGAACTCTCCTTCTTCAATATCATAATCAATATCTTCATCTATCTCATCCAAAAGATCATCTTCTGAATCTGATAGATCTAGCATTTCCATTCCTAGAGAAAAAAAATGTAAATGCAAATATATTAATAATTCAAATTCTTCATTGATTTCCCTGAACCAATCTAAGAATTTCTTTATTAATTCTTTTGTATATTCTAACCTAACATATAAACGCAATTTACATATAACTTATAAAATCTTTTATTGATTACCCTGAATCAATCTAAAATCTCTTAAGTCTACTTAACAAATATTAATTAATTTTAAATTCTAATGCATTGTGAATAATCACCAAACATTTAAATTTACTATTAATTACCTTATATAATTTCCAAGTGTTAATTGATCTAATTCATTATCAATTTAACCTTTAAATTATATATCATTTGTCTAATTAAAACTAATACATTTTTAACTTGTTAATTACTTATATACCTTACGGTCTTAAGTCCATAATCAAATCTAAAATGCATATGTTATTATAAAATTATGACCGCCGAAATTAATCGGAACACGCCGCTCGACTACTCAATGAGTCGGAAGTCTTTCGATCACTATTTTATCTTAACATAATTATATAAACTTAAGTTACATCAAACATATTTTACTTAAAATAATAATAACCCTAAGCCGAATATATTTACACAATAAATTAAGTTTACATTTGTTCACTATAAACTATTACAAATATTACAGTACTAAGATAATACTAAGCTATCTTACCAGCTTCAGTATCACCTGGTACAGTCTTATCTGCACTTGTATCCACTCCAGAACCACTAGCACCAGCACCAGACTCCCCCTGAGTTGTAGCTTGCTCACCAGTCTTTGAAGGACCAGTCTGCTCACCACTCGGTGCATTGGGATCATCGTCCTTGTCATGATCTCTCTTCCTCTTCAACTCATTCTCTCTGCAAGACTCCAGATATACCAATATCTCCCCCTGAGTAGACTGTCCTGAAAGCGATTTCAAGACCAGACTCTCCAAAGAAGATAACTTCAGTCTTTGTACAGTGAAGTCTGCAAGCAACGTCTCATGAGTCTTCATCAACAGATTGTACGATTCACTCTGCTTGAGAATCTACTGTGAAAGAAGAAGATTGCTCGACACCAGCTCTGGAATCTGAGAAGTAAGCTTCTCCAAATCCTTTACCCTAGACTCCAAGGATGTAATCCTTTCTGCATCAGTCGTCGGAGTAACAGGTATCGTTTTTGGTCCAGGCGGTGTAAGAGACTCAATATGCCAGTCTCTGGTCAGCGGTGTATGAGGTTGAGACAAAGCTTGTGTAAGCAAACTCGTCGCAAATCTAGCTGTTTTGTTCGTCGGAAAATTAGCTCCACGAACTAAATCAGCAACCTCATGCTGTAAAGTTAAACACAACTAAAATCAGTTATTGTTACAGATTACTCTGTCTCAAACTCTAATTAATTGCATAACACTCATAGTTATAGAACTTATATCTCATACCTGAAGCGGTACAGACATCTGTTCAGTAACCACCGGTGTATCCATCTCCACCTGCGGTGTATCCTGAGCAACTGTATACAGAATTAACTGTCTCAGTTCAACTCCTGATAAACAACAAGTTAAGATTATTTAACTTTTATAATCAATACTAACCTTCTCGAATAGTAAGCGTTCTCGGACGCTTCATCAAAGGAATCTCAACTTCCTCAGTACCTTCCTCCATAACACTCTTACCTTTTCTCTTCCTTTCAGAATCAGATGGAGGAGGAGAAGGCGTATTCTCAGAATCATCATCAAAAGCCGTCTCACCATCACGACCTCTAGATGATCTAACAGGATCCTAAAGTTTAAATATATTAAACATTTATGATTAGCATAAGCTCTATCATACAAGTTCTGTATATTTAAGATTAATCAGATATAATACCTCAGTCGGTACTTCAACTGATCTATCAAGCTGTATCTGCTCATCCTCAAGTAATATAACTTCTGGATTTGCAGCCTCAGCTTCAGCTTCCTGAGAAATTGGAGGATTGGCCGTAATGGCGTATCTAATCCTTGATCGTGCTAGAAAACGTAATATATCAGCAACCCTGTCAGCCCGCTTGGCCTCAAGGTTCAGATCAACCAAAATGTTGTGACCCTTATCAAATGCTCTAGCCATATCTGTAAAATAAACACAAACAACAGATATAATTTAATGCACGATTTAAACTATTACGTATTATGAATCAAGATTCATCAAACATCTTAGTTAAAAATTGAAATTATATATAACTTGTTACATCACCGTCTCAAGTCGTATATATAAACATTTAACATATATAACTTATAACTTTCTAGTCGTAAGTCCAATATGTAAATCTCGTTAGTTACTTGTTAATTTAATAAAAATCTCAAGTCATTAACGTTAAAAATTATACCGCTAATGTGAAATTAGGACACGCCACTAATTTTCTTTAAATTAGTAGACTTTCGATATAATCATATAAGAATTAACACAAATCCATTTTATAACGGTTATTACTTAAAAACTCTTAACACTTATAAAAACTTTAAAAAATAAAGATTTTCTAAGTTCTGGATTCGCAGAAGTTGGCATTGCGAGTCGAGTTCAACTCGTTTCGTATCTTAACTCGCCAAACCAGTCAACTCGCCTACCAAGTTGATCCGCAGATGAACTCGGTTCGCGAAGTCAACAAGTCAACTCGCTTAAGGTTCTCAACACGTTTCATTCAGTCTGCGAGTCGAGGGAAAATCTCAACTCGTTCGATGAACTGCCGTCGCGAGTTGATTATCAAAATCAATTAATCCGTTGATTTAAACATGATCTATCGATTGTTTTATGTTCATTGATGTTCGTTTAACATAAACCCTAAGGATCCATGTCCAATAACATCTTTAATCAACTTGAATCGTTCAAAGTTTAAACCGAAACCCTAAGTTTAAAAAAACCTTCGATTTCGTGTAATTTAAACGGTGAAATCCGTTGATATATACCTCAAAATGTTCGTAATATGAAGGTGTATAAAGTCTACGGATTGAAAAACTCGTTCCCGTACTCTAAAATTCGAAATCAAGCGAAAAGTGAATATCGCCTCGTTTCGCCTGTGTGACGGATTCGCAAAGTTTAGTGGACTCGCGAAATATGTGGGTTCGGTGGGTGAGCTTGACTCGTTTGACTCCCTTTATACTTTATATCCAATTCGCGAGATTTTAAGTGGACTCGCAAGTTGATGTCAACTCGCAGAAATAATAAAAACGCGAATTTAATTCTAAGTATAAATAAAAACCCGATATTTTTACAAGTCTAAATTATAATTAATTTTTACTTGTATTTGTCACGTTTGTTCAACTCAAAAAATATTCAGTATAATTTAATTCCGAAGGGTAACACCTGATAAATACTTAAATTAAAACAAATAAAAATAAGATAAAAACAAAATTACATAACCATTGATATCAAGTACTACTTTATTAATCACTTGATCAAAATAAAATACATAAACAAAAATGAATAAGAATTTATCTGCTTAGGGATCATATTAGAAAGAATAAGCAATTACTTATATATTTAGAAGTCTAAGCAGATTGGTAGTATACATACCTCATGAAATTCAAATAAATTACTGTAAAATTACAACTAAATTTATCATTTATACATTTATATTTATAAAACTATATCTTAGGTACCTTTATCCACATAGCATAATTAATAAATGCATTACTCACATAAAGTGAATATGAGACGTTGGTTCAACTCGGTTCGCAGGCGACGCTGTAACCCTAAACTCGACTCGCAAAACGGCTGTTAAACCCGAAAAATGAATGTTAAGGTATTTTACGACTGAAACTTAAAATTTCGACCGTAAACAAACCCTAAAACGTCCAGAGAATGATTTTGATCGTTAGTATTGCAAAAACGCACGTAAAAACGACCCGAATCAAAAACGCAATAACACTAAAACTTATGAACACACTCGTATTTAGCCCGAAAGCTTTGATACCAGATGTAAGTCCCCTAGTTTTAGGATCGATAACTTCGTTATCTGTAGTATTAAGGTGCGGAATCCCTCAATACGGTGTTATCTTACTAACAATGAATATGTTCGTATTGCGTTTAATAAGACTTAGCTTTAAACAATGAATTGTCAAAGCCTAGTCGATAGGTTCAGTTTTTCTCTGGTTTGTCGAGTTCGCAGATCAGAAAATATGGCAAAAGTTATGTTTTTCACGGAGTGAAAAACAATATATACGTCCAGCTCAACTCGGCTCGCATGGGCCTGCGAGTTCAGTCCAACTCGCAGCCCAAGCCCAACACAGAACTCGGCTCGCCAGAATGATACCTCACGAGTTCAGATCTCACCTCACAGCTCAACTCGCTGCGACCTGAGATCTCGACTCGCTACGCATCAAACGTATATATATTTATTTTGTATTTAATTATTCGTCTAACTTAACAAAACAAATATTCATTTACAAATCTAAACCAATGTACAAACATAATAATAATTACACTAGTCCTATTTCAAGCTAGATCTGTTGTCACAATCTATGTTCCAACATATACTTATATACTTAATACAATTTTATCAAGGTTACCTAATACTACTATCTACATAATAATAATATTTCTATAATAATCACAAAAATTAAATTATTATATTTATACAAAATTTCGAATAACAATGTAACATAATCATAATGCAATGGAAGAATAACAATTATACAAGAAATAATTGCCTAATAATATTTACAACTGCATAATCAAAATCGAAATCCCTAAACTGTTTGGCCACATTTAGCCGGCGGCCAACAGGTCTGACCGACGGTCTCCGGCATTGACCGGCTACCTCCGGCGTTGACCGGCGGTCAAACACGCTGTCCCCATGATTCCGACCAACTAAATGCTTAAACCCAATTGTAATTCCAACATTCTTATACGTACAACCGATTTATTCACACATTCTTTCATTAATCACAAAATAATAACATTTTTACCCACATTCTCATATAATCAATTCACAATCCGAACTAACATTACTCAACTAAACTAGGGATTCACACAAAAAGAATAACAATTCGGGTTTTTAGCCAAGAAACCCTAAAATGCGAAATCCTAATTAAATTTTCATGTAAAAACGAATTGAAAACGATAATGCAAGTAAAAGACACATACCTTTGATGAACTAACAAAGTGCAATGTTGAAAACCGGTTGATTTGTGAGTAAATCCGAATTTTTTTTTTCGAGAGGTTTTTGTGAATTTTTGGTGTTTAAAATGAGGGAGAAAGGGATCTGCCATTTTATTTACCCCAGGCGGTTTAGCCGCCTGCTAAGCCCCATGACCGGCGGTCAAATTGAACTTTTGCATCGGCCCACCGAATTTTTACCCAATCCGATTTATTTAAATAATTTAAATTACTTAATTTAATCCTAAATATTTACAACTAATATAATCACCTAATTTAATCTAATAGATTTACAAAACTTAATTAAAATTATATTCTAAACCACCTAATTATATTACATCCAAACAAACTTTATTTACACCTAATGATATTTATCTAAACTAAATTTCACACATATTAACAAATGTCACAGATAAGTTACACAAATAAATAATAATACAAAAAAAATGAAGTAAAATGATGCAAATAAGAAAGTAGTCAAATAATAAAGATTCGAAAATTGAAATAAGAAAACTCCACTATAGGCATTGTTTGATCAGTTGAGCCTGTCAATTTAGGCTATTTCTCCATTCATTTCAGCATTGTGGGGAGTCTTCAAATTTGCAAATTCCTTAAAAACTTCTTTGACATTTTCCTTAGCATCCAATTGCTCAAACTTCATTTGCTAAAAATCACAAGCTTCTAAATACAAGGTTAATTTAATAACAAAAGATACAAAACTATTCACAATATTCATAATTAGTTAAAATAATGTACAAAAATTTACAAGATTAAAATTCCTTTTATTACCGCTTTCCCCGGCAGCGGCGCCAAAAACTTGATGCGTGTGAAAGCGCATCTTGTTTTATTATTTATAACTGAAAATACCTTATTAATACTATCACAAAACCAGGCAAGAATACCCGATCGGATTAGTATAGCCATGGTAAGTCCAGATTCGAACACAGGGAAAATGGAATAAAAATAATAAATAATCTTTTAAATTACAGAGAAAGGGGGTGACGCTTTAGTTCCGTATGAACAAAGGTTTATAAAATAGTAAATTAAAATAAATAAACTAAATAAACTAAATAAAACTAAAATTTAAAATAAATAATAGAACACAATAGGAAGGAACAAATAGTATGTAATAACTCCGCTCAGATTCATATATTCTGATTCATTTGCACATTAATTATCTAATTGTGATTTCTTTTAGATCAACCTAATACCAAATTCTTCAATGAATACTAAATTGAATGTGAACTAGCCAACGTTTCGGGTCCAACTAATTCCTATAATCTAGGGTCCAACATAAAACACTGGTTTCAATGTCACAAGATGATCAGTCAATTGTGTGCTTTTCCCTAAATTATGCATTAAGTATATCACGATCTATTATAATTATCCTGTGGTATGACTCAACAATACCTACTAATAATTACTTATTAGTCTTGTTCATCTTAGGGATATTGATTACTAATTCTTAACCTATTAGACTCAACGTATTTAGCAATAACTATAAACCTAAGTTCATAATTATCAATGATTACTATTACCAAAGGAACTCAATCTCAATGATCCTAGTAACCACGTTAAGCAAGCAATCAATACAACACCAATAAACAAGGATTCACGGATAACATAATAGTCTTCAACTAAATAACTCAACAAACGTGCAAATGAAATCATTCAATAATCATAATCTAAGATTTATTAAAACAAATACTACAAGTATCAATTCATCAAATAAGAACGGATCATAATATTAAATACCAAATACTTCAATGATATTTAATAAAAGATTCAAACCAAATGACGAATCACTCGAAGATTAGTTGAAATGGATCCAACCGTCACTTCTCGTGCCTCCAAAATGTACCTACGACTCAAAAATATAAAAACCTAACCCTAATAAACTGTAAAATTCGTAAAATAAAAAGTGTACAATATATATATATAGGTTCTTTTTTCGTCTGCCGTAGGTCTGCTGTAGGTCTGCCTTTTATATTTGAGATTTTGGCCTTCTGACCGCCGGCTAAGCTGTTTAGCTGCCGGTCAGCTTGATCTGTACATGGCTACCAACCGCGTAAGTTGCCGCCTTCCATTTTTAACACTTAGCCGCCGGTCAAGAGACTAGGCCGCCGGCTAAATGACATTTTCAGGGCTTTAACCTAACGGGCATGGTTTAGTCTTGGGCCACCATTCCATCTTGGGCTTTTGGGCTTCTTTATTTATAAATCAGAATTTCAACATTCCTTCATGGCCCAACTCTTCATTTCTTCGTTATTTCCTTCTGCTTCACACGATTCTTCCAAAATGCATCTTTTATATCATTATTCGACTGTTTTTCGTTCCTTTTCCATAAACGCTCCATTTCCACACCTAATTGCAAATATGAACGAAATCAATATATAAACTTAATCAAATGCAATAGAAACATCCAAGATTAGGGGTAAAATACTACTAAAATATAGTACTTTTGAGCGTTTATCAGCACACAATGTACCGGGCTCACCCAAGAACTATCCGAAATGGGGTAAATGATACCCGCATCAAGAAGCTTGATAACTTCTTTCTTGACTACATCCTTCATGTTCGGGTTAAGTCTCCGTTGTCTTTGGACAACAGGTTTCACATCATCAAGGAAATTGATTTTATGTTTGCAAAATGATGGACTTATTCCCGAAATATCGGATGTGCGCCAAGCAAATGCTCTTTTGTGAGCCCCAAGCACATTTAACAATTTAAACTTTTCATCATTTAAAAGAGAAGAGGAAATGATTACGGGTAGAAGATTTTCCTCATGAAGATAAGCATATTCCAAATGGCTCGGCAGAGGCTTCATTTCCAAATCCTTTGGTGGATCCTCCAATGAAGTTTTGATCCTCAAGTAGTCCTCGCCTTTTAAATCCTCATAGCTATCATCATCCAATTGCTCATCTTCATCATTGGCCTCTTCCATGCTCATGACCAATTCTTCCTCGGTCATTCCTCCTTCACTTGACTCCAAAAGGCCAACAAGTTCCGATTCCATGCCAAGCAAGCCTTGCAATTCTTCATCAACCGCATCATCTATAACATCAATTCTAAAACAAGAATCGTCAGTGGAATAAGGATGCTTCATGGCCTTATCGACCGTGAAAGCAATCCTTTCTTGTCCTACTCCTAGGGTCAATTTCTTGTCTTTAACCCCTATTATGGCATCCGCGGTGTGCAGAAATGGTCTCCCTAGAATCAATGGCACTTTACTATCCTCCTCCATTTCGAGGATAACGAAGTCAACCGGGAAAGTGAATTGGCCAACTTCTATCAACATGTTTTCCGCAATCCCAACGGGATATTGGAAAGATCTATCGGCTAGCCTAATACTCATGCGGGTGGGGGTCAAGGATCCTAGGGCCAACTTAGCATACAATGAATATGGCATCAAATTTATACTAGCACCTAGGTCCGCAAGTGCATCACAAGTGATAATTTTACCCACTCTACATGAGATGATGAAGCTCCCCGGGTCACCAAGCTTTGGTGGGATTTGGTTTTGAACAATTGCCGAGCATTCTTCATTCAAAAACATTGCCGAAGCTTCCGAAAGCTTGTCTTTGTTGCTCACCAAATCCTTGATGAATTTGGCATAATTCGGCATCCCGGCCAAGACATCAACCAAAGGCACATTGATTCGAATGCCCTTGATCATGTCCACAAACTTCCCATATTGAGCCGCAATCTTTTCATTCCTTAGCCTTTTGGGATAAGGAATCTTTGGCTTGTAAGCTTTTACAACACGTGTAGGTGACACCGGTGTATCCGTTGGTGTAGAAGCATCAACATTTTCTTCAATCTCTTCTTCCTCCTCATCCTGCAAAACATGGTTAGAACCATTTTTATCCTTTGCTTGAGGAGGTGGAAGTTCTTTCCCGCTCCTTGTAGTGATAGCATTTACATGCTCGTTCCTTGCGGACGGTGGTTGGTATGGTTTGGGTCCTCCTCTAGAAGAAGATGGTTGTTGTCTCGGGTTTTGTTGTGTATTGCTTGGCAAGCCACCGGTTGGCCTACTACTTTGCCCCTAGGACAACCTTTCCATTTTTCGCTCCAAGTCTTGGATTGAAGCTTGTTGATTCTTTTGCCCTTGTTCCATGCTCAACCGAATATTTGTCATTTGAGTTTTAATTCTTTCGGTTGCGGTGTCTTGTTTCGCCATGAACTCCTTCATCATTTGTTCCATGGGCGTCAAGGTTGGTTCTTGTTTTTGAACCGGTGGTGGTTGGTTGTCTCTAGATGGGCTTTGGTGTCGGTTTTGGTTGTAATTTTGGTTTTGGGATTGGTTTTGATTGTAGCTTTGGTTTGAGGTTTGGTTGTAATTTTGGTTTGGTCTAAAAAATCGGTTTTGGTTTTGGTTGTAGCCTCCTCCTTGATAACCACCCGAGTTTCTATTTTGGTAACCACCCCGTTGGTAGTTTCCACTTTGATAATTTCCTTGTTGAAGGAAATTTACACCTTCCTCATCTCCCACTATAGGCAAATCGTCTTGTACACAATTCGCCGTGGCATGATTTCCACCACAATTACCGCAACCCTCTCTAAGTTCTTTTAGTTCACCCTTTAGTGTCTTAAATTGTGCATCAAACTTAGAAGACAAAGCCTTTATTTCCTTCATCATAGCCGAGTCGTTAGAGCTTCCACCACTACTACTTCCTTCCGCGAAGGCAACATGCTTCCTAACCGGTTTACCTCCCTTGTCTTTCGCCCAATTCAAACCTTGGGTTACTTTATCCTCTAACACCTTCCAAGCTTCGTTCGGTGTCTTATAAAGAAACAAACCTCCTCCAGAGGCATCAAGAACATTGGCTGATTCAATGCCAAGCCCATTGTAAAACAATGTAATAATCTCCGCCTTTGATAGCCCATGCCCATGACAATTTCTCAACATTTCCTTTAACCGACACCATGCTTCTACCAACGTTTCGCCTTCTTGTTGTTTAAAGGCCCTAATCTCATTCAATAAACGTTCGGCCAATGCCGGAGGATAAAACCATCTCACAAAAGCTTCCCTCATCTCATTCCATGATCTAATGGTGTTTGGCTCCAACTCTTGGTACCAAATCTTGGCTTCACCACACAAGGACATAGGAAAAGTCCTTAGTCGAATCGCCTCATCCATATTTTGCCCATACTTGAAATAACTTCCTATCTCAAGAAAACTAACAATATGTTTGTGCGGATCGGCCCGCACCCTTCCATCAAATTGGGTGTCTCAAATGAGTTGCATATGATGTCCCTTCAAAGAGAAATTATCATTCTCATTATCTTGAACCCGTATGGCCGACTCGGGTGTCGGTGCAACGGTTCTTGTCCTAGATAAAATAGGAGTATCATCCCCATCCGCCATCTCTTCTTCACCTAGAGGAGGTGTTGAAGGATCTTCTTCGGGTGATGGAGGTTCGTCCACAAAAGTCTCTTCCACTTCAACGGTGTTTCCCGAAGATGTATCGGTATCCGTTTGACTACTAGATGAATCCGATGATCTTTGCTTTAGCTTCCTCCTTCGTTTGCTCCTTTTGGTCTTCTCCGGATTGGACAAAGGACTTAGGAGCTCTTTACCGGAGCTCCTTGTGTTCATCCACTACCAAATCAAACCTAAAAGATCACAAAAGATAAAACCATCAACGCACCGGCGCAATACAAACAAAATATAACTTTCCAAGAATAAATTCAAGAAAGGATCAATTAATCACACTTAAATCAAGATCACAAATCAAGTTCCCCGGCAGCGGCGCCAAAAACTTGATGTGCTGAATCTAGTTATAAAATTTATCGTTGATAAGTAAACCAAAAAGTACCAAGCTAGACCAAAATACAACCGGCAGTGGACCCTGTCGAGTGGTAGTATAGTTTGGTAAGTTCGGGTTCGAACACAGGGAACTTGGTTTTGTCAATCAATAATTGTGAGCAATCAAATAAAGTAAATAAAATGTGGTTGGTTGTGTGACCGAATTATCACAATGCTTAAAATTACAATCTTTAAATTAAGACAAGGCAAGTGGACTCTGAAGAGTCGGATTAATTGTTTGGAACTTTCAAATATTAAAAACAATGCTTGCTTGGACTATTTCACTAGTGATTTCGGGGTGTAGAGTTATAACCGGTTAAGACATATGCTAAGGGTAACATTCATCAAACATAAGCTCAACGTTCGCTAAGACCTATTGTTCAACTTCAATCAACAAACATATGATTTAATCAAGTAACGGACGTTCGCCATGGTTACCAATTTGCATAATTTAGCTAAAATCATTTGACACATTCCAAAACTACATTCGCAATTTTGTTCAATCATTTATAGATAAATGATCAATAGTAAATTACTAGGTTGAAAACGTTCGCTATATCAATAAGTAAATCACCAAATGGTTAAAATTTTGAGATAAAGCTCAATCACACAAGGTTCTCCGATTAAACATAAATTAAGATTTTAAGAGTTTGCAAATCATCCACACAACAAACATTCGCTACAATTGCTAACTTATATGTATTTAACTAATTGTTGTTACAATCACCAAAAGCTTTGTTCCACAAATGATAAACAACTTATGTAGGTATTTTTTATAAGCAACAAACGTTCGCTATAATCACTTAGTTAAAATGCCAAAAGTTCACTAGCAACAACAAGCTAAACTCATACAAATTCGTGGATGATTTACAAACTCAAACATAAATTAACACCAAAGATTACACCCCTAATCAACTAGCTATTTCATCCAAACAAACACAATGGTAACTAGCCACACATAATCACAATTATCAAGCAAAAATCATAAACACTAGACAAATTCATAAATAACTTGAAATTAGATTAAATCGAAATTATACCAAAGTGATTACACAAGTGTTTCCAAATGGTGTCGCTTGATGTTCCTCTCACAATCTTCAAGTAAATGCAAGTAGAAAATTGAGAGTAAATGGTGATTTTTTGGAGAGTAAAATGAGGTAGTAAATGTGAAGAGTGTGTGTTATTGAATGTTGAGAGAGAGATGAAGTGGAGGAGTTGTGGAGAGATAGATAGATGGATGATACGATGATGATGATATATTGATCATATGAAGCTGAAGCCAATTTCCCCCTTTTTCTTCTTCTTTTTCTTTTCTTTTTAATTGGAAATGGGGAGGAAAATAGGACAAAAATGGGTGGGCATTAAATGCCAACCAGAAGAAATCGCACAGCACACCAGACTACCTCGGACATCGATGCTTTAAGCTCAGATTTAACCAAAGCCGAACGGCTCTAATGTCCTAGCCGATCGGCTCAAGTGGTCTAGCCGAACGGCTCAAATTCCCCAGCCGATCGGTTTCTTTAGTTTAGCTCCTCCAGCTCCAACAAGGGGAAGTTCTGTAACGAAATGCACTGGAATAGCCGATCTTCTAAGTATAGCCGATCGGATGATGCAAGAAAACCGATCGGCTTATGATGCATAGCCGATCGGCTATGAGGTAATTTCAGCCCAGCCAGCATTGTTCCAAACTTCACCAATTCCTCACCAATTCGCATGCGTTTCCAGCTTTGACCTGAAATAGATTTCCAAACAAAATAAGTATCAAAAGTTCCGGAAATCTACTCAAATACATATGCAAAACAATGATATCGCGACAGATTTATATAGCCAAAATGAGCGATATCACCCGTTGGTGACGGATTGTAATAATAATCTAAACTATTATTATTATACTTGTGTTGTTGTATACTTCAACAAGTATATATATGTTTCGTGTATAAGTTGTATCGTATCCGATTTGTTTGATATAATATGTTCCAACACTTAGAGAAGTAAGTCAATTCTGTTTTTGGCGATACTGGGCTAGTGTCGCTATAGGCGACACTAGTTAGGCGACACTAGGTGAGTGTCGCTGGATTGTGACTTTTAATTGATTAGCGACACTAGGTTAGTGTCGCTATAGGCGACACTTCTTAATTATGGCGTTACTATGGTAAGTGTCGCTATATGCAACGTCATATTGATTTTGGCGACACTAGGCTTAGTGTCGCTATAGGCGACACTGGATAAGGTAGCGTCACTGATAAGCATCAAATAGATAGTATATTTTATAGTATTTTATCCTTATATTTATATACATTTTAGTGCATTTTTTTTATGATTTTAGATACTTATTTTGTTAATATTTGCAGAAATGTAATTTAATTGAAGATTGAAGAAAAAGGAGCGAAAACGAATCAGAAACTGAAAGAAACTAAAGAAAATGAAGAAATGGAGAAAAAGGAGCTTAAACCTTGAAGAAATGAAGACTAAAATGATAATAATAAAGAACTGGGCCGAGAAAGAGAGTTAAACCCGTTAAAGAAAAGAAAGAGTCCAAATTGAAGCCCGAGCCCGTAATTGGAATATTCTGGAAAATAGGTCCAACCGACGGTTGGAAGATTAGGTTTTTGAGGCGGTGTAAACACGTGGAGTTGGACTAGGAATCAAACAGTCCAACCGGCGGTTGGAAGGTCGGCCAGCAAAACTATAAATAGAGGCTTAATTCAGGTTTAAGGATATACGATTCAAGAATACTAAAACCGAAAGTTAGGGTTTTAGGTCGACTTTAGGTGCGATTTTGGAGGCTAAAGAGCTAGGGTTTGAAGGTTTTTAACCCTAGGAAAAGCTAGTTCGTCAATTGGTTCGATTTCTTTATCCTTGTAACTTTAATAACCTTATTGAGTTATTTATGATATTGTTTATTTGATTTGATTGTGAATTAGGTTTTCATTATAATTGTTTGAATGAATGTTTATAGAGTTTATTATTTGAATTATATGTCTATGTTGGAACTATATTATTGAATGTTTATTATACAAGAATTGTCTTTATTATAATATTTTAGTGATTATTCTTGACATAATTTGACTGATTTATATTAAACTAGGATGACCATAATCTGTTTATATAAATTAAGTGACTGTGTTTATGTTTTGATCTTAACCTTATGCGATAAACGAAGAATGATTCATTAATATAAAGTAATACTGCGATTCAAGCCTAACCATAGAAATTGTATTAATAAATTGATGATAGATCTTATTAATTAGTAACACTTTGCGTAACCTTATGATTGTGTTGCTATGATGAGGATTTGACTTAACCCTATGTGATCTTCTACTTTAGTAAATCACCAGTAATAATAGCCAACAAAGCAAGTAGACATAAATACATATAATAAGTTTAATAAATAATAGTTTGAATAATTATAATCTTTTATCCAATTGAGTATACTTAAGTTGTTCCTTAAAACTTATCTATTAGAATCTATATCAAAATATAAATATAAATATGTTCGTTCGGAACTAAAACGTCCCCTTATCTTGTAGATTATTGTAAATTGGATCCTTTATTTATTTGTGTTATAATTGTAAATATTTGTAGTTAAAATAAGCATATAATTAGTTATAAATAAGAATCACGTTTCTTGTGTTCCTTGTGTTCGAATTTGGACTTACTTATTAAGCTATATTACATGAACAGGTCAATCTTGCCTGAATTGTGTGATAGTATTATTTAGTATTTCCTTAATTTAAGCTTGTTATTATAATTGCCTATACTTTCCACACATCAAGTTTTTGACGCCGCTGCCGGGGAACAATTAACCGGTTGAACTTTTGTTTTACCGGATGAGCAGTGTATTTTAATTAAACTAATTATTTAACTTGTATAATTTTTATTTCTGATACTTTGCAAAATCAATAAGAAATATCGGCTCACCCATTGAGAATACTGACAAAAACAAAGGTACAAGGAGAGTAAAGCCATACTTTATTGATTTATCATATAAGAGGTAAGGTGCTTCTCGAAAGAAATAGGTTTTTAATAAGCTTCGCGCTGACCTGTTTCTCCGCTTTTGTGTACTATCAATGGAGCTACCGAGATCTTTTTGACTAGCAATGTAAAGGAAATTAAATTAAAATTTGTACAATAAGTTACTTTAGATAAAATAGGATTAGATAAGTAATCTGAACTATGTGCTATTCTTTGTGCACAGAAAAATTTAGCTGTTATTAGAATGGAGTCGATGTAAATGGACTTTAGAAATGAAAGTATGGATTTCAAAGATATAGAAGTAGATTACCATTCTTTTGAACCAAACAAGAAGATCAAGCTATCTAATGAAGAAGAAGACTATGAATCACCCCCTGTAGTTTCAAATAAGGAAGATATGTTTCACTACTTAGAGTATCATGAAGATGAGCTCAGGTTTATTATGGAACTCATACACAAATCCACTTTAGAATATACTGATTATCAGAAAGAGTTGATTAAGAAAATGGAAGAACAATTCACTGCTTGGGTTACATCTAATGAGACTAGAGATACGGATGATTCCATAAACTATGTAAATGAGCTGAAGTATGATATTGTGAGCGAGCATGAGATGGTAGATCCAACGTTTTGTGAAGAGCAATTGTTAAAATATACATATGTGCATGAAACATTTGAGAAGTCTTTGTTTCCTTATTCTGATAAACAAAGAGAAATGTTAAGAGAGCTTAAGGAGATAATAGAGCATGCCACTGGGAACTTGAGTAACATGGCTGACATATGTTTACTTGAAAACTTTCAAGATTTCTTCAATTCAATAAAGGCTAGAGAGCATATTGGTTCTGGAAGATTCTTCATTGATTGTACGGTTGACTTTTATGTTCAAGAAATTGTTGACGAATTTTACTATGGAGAATGGGACGAAAGAACGCGTATAATCCCTGAGTACTTTTCTGACGAACCAATGGCAAACTTGGTCACTTATGCTAAAATGGAGTTGCAGCTAGCTTACAATGGAGTTCATTATAATCAGAGAAATAACCTTTTTCATTTAGGGTTGTCTGAAGTTTACTATCAATTAGTATATACATTTAGGTATTCTGGGATAACAACGGAGCATCAAGAAGGATACTATAGGAGAATCCTAAAGGATATAGGAATGGCAGTGAGAACCCACAACACATATGATTATCATGATATACATTTAGGTTTCTATGGGTTAATGGATTCGTTAAGACATAATCATGTGAAACGAGAAACAAAGGTTGAAGATAATTACATGGTTACTGATGAAGATGGAAGAATAGCTAAGAAGGTTAAAAGAGTAGCTGACACACTCATAGAAGTAGAAGATGCTGAAAGGATTCGTCATGAAAGTTTTTCTGAATATGCCTCACCAATCCCCGAGATAACTAATAAGATCTATTTGCACTTTCGCAGAATTTATCCTGTGAACTTTGGAAGACCTGTTAGTGGGAATTAGGCTTGAGCATCTAATATCATTTCTGAAGATCATTTGCAACCTCCCCATTTTTAATAACTGGTTAAATTCTTTCTATTTTTCTTGTTTTAGTTTTATAATTGTTTAGGATTTGAATGTTATTTGGATATTTAAAGTTTAATGTTTTTAGTTTCATGTTTGATTAATATGGAGTTTATTGTTTTTAGAATTATATGATTATCTCATCTTTATTTGTATTAGCTACACAAATGATAGAAATTTTAAGTATTTAGAATTGATTTTTACACGAGTTGCAATAGTGATAAAAATTAATCGCATAAAATACTTAGAAGAGGTAATAATAAGAAGTTTTGAAATTATGCTTAGGGTTAATGGTGCAGATCGGGTATGAACTTATCACTTTTTACCGAGTTAGGGTATGAACCCAATTTATTACACAAGTCGGTAACAAACTTTCCAATTATGTTTCGAGTTAGGGAACGAACTTTTTTTTCACCTAACTCGAAAAGTTCGTTTCCTAACTCGAAACATAATTTGAAAGTTCGTTACCTAACTCGAAACATAATTTGAAAGTTCATTACCGACCTCGAAACATAATTTGAAAGTTCGTTACCGACCTCGAAAACATAATTTGAAATAAAAAAAAAGTTTGTTACCTAACTCGAAACATAATTTCAAAGATTGTTACCGACTTGTGTAATAAATTGGGTCCATACCCTAACTCGGCAAAAAGAAAAAAGTTTGTTCCTCAACTCGAAACATAATTTGAAAGTTTGTTACCGACCTGTGTAATAAATTGGGTTCATACCCTAACTCGGCAAAAAGTGATAAGTTCATACCCGATCTGCGCCATTAACCCTTATGCTTAACATTGTTTACAAGATTGCAGATATATTAAAATATAATATTTTGGGTGACAAAAAGATTGAAACAATGGTTGGAATTCGATAAAGTCGACAATTGTATTTCCAAACGGTGGATGAGTCGACGCAATCACCGATTGAAAAAAATCTATGTATACCAAGGTAAGATTTATTATATCCGTTATTTGTTACAACTAACAGCATTACAGGAATTTATATTAAAAGTGCAAATTACTAAAACAATATTTCTTTTTATCCACTTATTATTTAAATTTTTTTAAATAATTATTATCTAAAACAGAAACAAATTCTGAAATACACATAGATTATGATTTGTAGATATTTTGTAAATATACTAAAAATTGTTATTATGTATTACTCGTAAAAATGTAAAAATTATATAACTAAAGTATTAATGGGCTTAGGCCCAATGAATTTTAAATGGGTCGAAAAAGGCCTGGCCCAATTTTTGAACCAACTGGCGGTTGGGAAGCCCAACCGACGGTTGGATACTTTTGCGATCAAAACCAGAAACCCATTGGTTTCTGCCATTTACACACACAAAACACGCACACATACACTTGGACAAATGCATTTCGACCGGAAATCATCGCATTTTCATCCTTACACTGCGTTTTTGTGATTTACATCATCAAAGGTATTATCTAAACACGTTTTTATGTTTTTTCCGAATTTTAATCCTAATATATTTGTTTCGATTACGGTTTATGGATTGATTGTAAGTATTTTGCTAGTTTAGATGATTAGGAATGCTTAGGAACTAGTTTAGGTTAGTTAGGTTATGATTTTGCGGTTTGAGGTTTGTTTGCGGATTGTTCCGGATCGAATCGATTAGCGATTCGACTTTTAATTAGTTAACCACACTTATATTAGGAAATGGTACATTTTTTATTCAATAAAATTTTGAAATAAAATTCTAATTCATATTTGAATTATATATAGTCCGAAATAAAAATATTATTACTTTTTAGAATCGATATATTTTCGAAATAAACTCTTTTGATAAAAGAGTAAAAACATAAATTCGGTATTATTTTTTACTTATTGCATGAAAGTTAATTTATTAAATTTTGAAAACATGTCGTTATAAATAAAAATGATTTGAAATGAAGTATAATTAAGATGATTTTGACATAAATAAAACGTGTCGTTATAAAATATTTATTTAAAATTACTATAAACCTTGTTAGATTTGATATTATTTCGAGACAATGAACGTGGTAAAATTGATGATATATTATTTGATTTAATATTATTTTAGAAATTATAGTTGGATTAAGTATTCTGTTTGGTTAAATATTTGGAAATTAAACAGGTGGCTATCAGTAATTAAGCAGAAATGCTGCCCAAAATTTCTTTTGAAATATTTATGATATATCTAACACGGTTATTTAAAGTTTGTTTTACAGTTATGTCTACCAGGAGACAGAGAGGACGAGCATTATTAGATAGAGAGGATTTCCAGCTACATCATTACCTACGATTTGAGCATGAGTCGATTACACCAGAGAGGAGAACAGAGTTCGTTGATGGATTACTGGAGCATATTGCTCAGCCGGTAGAGACACCGGATGTTTTAGATTGGTCAGTTATGGAGAGAGTTATAGATCCTCGCCGAGGGGGTGAGACTGGGGATACTACTCTGAGGAGGCTGATGACTCAGAGTTATCTGTTACTGATGTGACGCAAAAAGTCATGTTTTCAAGGCCATTATTCCACACTTTTTGGGCACATCTTTAGTGAAAATATTCCAAAACAATCATTATTTACCAAAATTCACTAAAGTGCTCAAAATATAGACGTTGCTACAAAAATCACTAAAAACATCCGAATAACGAGCAAAACGGAGCAAATAAGCAGCAACCAATTCTCGCACCCTCATTTATCCTATGATAAACATATTCTAACCATATGATATGTTGTAATAGGTAAAATCGAGACGAGAAAATCAAGAATCATGCAAAACAGATAAGAACGGAGAAGACAGAACGGTTACAAACTCCTATAAAGTGATTTCGGCTATGCTAAAGTTATACACACCCAATTTATTTGTGTTTCGTTTGCTTGTACGTGCGTGCTTCGTGACTTGTACGGCTGATTTCAAGCTTTGCCTATAAATAGGAGGTCACTCCTCCAACATTCAACACACCTCACCATTCCACACATTTCTCCATTTTCACTTTCTCTCTCACACACTCTCTCTCTATTCTCTCTTTTCTTTCTTTCTCTCTCTAGAATTAGGGTTTGATCTCGTTAGTTCTCAGTTAGTATTTAACTGAAACTAACGGAGGGGCTACTTTTGTAATAGCATAGAGAATAGTCCAGGGGATTTTATTGTAATATTGTCAAGGATATTGCGGAAGTTCTGCTTGTACTCTCTCTCTAAACGCTTATTCAATCTACGCTTTATTAACGGTTACTTCTTTCCTTATCTGTTATAATGATAATTGCTATTGTTATTATGCTAGATTTAGGACCTGTTATTATGCATAGTGAGTAGTTTCCTTGTGTGTTTGTTATGATGTAGTTAGTTTATATATGTGTGGGGTGATACTACTTTAATATATGATTGAGATGATAACATTATGAAACAACGGATGTAACGTTATACGGCTTTCATTTGTATAGCGCCGGAATCATCACTTATGTGTAGTACGGAACGTGGAAGCTATGAAAGTCGTGGGCACAATCCGTTGTGGAAGTAATGATCCCCATTATATTATATAATGAAAACCGGTGATTTATTAACCTTGTATTTATGAATTTCTAAACCTAATCGCCTTTCCTCCAATTAAACGTGGTTAGAAGCTTTATGACAAGGAGTCGCGAACCTTGATCAAACGGTCACTACCTATCTATGTTTTCTGAAACTGTAAACATGGTCTGAATTCCGTAGCTGTGGAAATACTATTTAAAACCTTTCGTATAGTACACCGTGAATCAATCAGGGATTTATTGGGAAATAGTGAGGGCTGGTTTATATCATAGATGGTTGGGCTTTAATATAAACTTAGTTTAAACTAGTCTAGAGTGACCATAAAGTATGTGACCCCGGAAAGACCACGGTAAACGGCACTGTACTTCGTGTAACGTTGGAAACACCTCTGGTGGAGTACAAATACGTAAGAGCTAAGGAAATGTCGGTGGTTGAAGACTGTGTCACATCCTGGTTTAACTTCAAAGCTGTGGAAATGATTGATCGCACTGTACACCGTTAGTACACCTAAAGATCTGGAACACTGTGGAAATGCTTAATTGCACTGTACACCGTTAGTACATCTCGGGTCTGGAAAAATTTGGAAATGCATAATCGCACTGTACACCGTGATTAAAGCTCTAGACTAAAATATAACCATTAATATAAAGTTAATTGTCACTAAACCAAGTCTTAATCTTAAATGCCTTGTTTGACTTCGTTGTCCCCATAGTGTTAAGAAAGGTCAGAACCTTAGTGGGTATGTTACTCTATCTCATGCACCCAGGAACTAACATTCCAAGAAGGGTCGTTACTCCGTCACTGGATAACGTTGAAGAGTTGAGCATCCTCCTCCGATCAGACTCAATTTGGCCTAGTACTCAGTGACATACTGATTGGTTTCACCAATCAGTAGGGTGCTAGTGTTTACACTACGAAAAATTAAGCTCAGATAAGACACAAACCTTTAAAAAGACGTTTTCATATCAAAACCCTAGCATCACCCCCGCATAAGCTAACGAAGTCATAACAAACACATCTCCTCCATACTGATTTCATCCCTATTTCTGTTTTCCATTTATTTACTTTTTATTTAGACAAAATTACACGGTTCGTCCCTGTGGTTTACCCAAAATTACACGGGTCGTCCTTGCAAGTTTTTTTTGGCACTGGTCATCCCTGTGGTTGTGTGATGTTGCATGGGTAGTCCCTATCGCTAACGACCGTTAATTAAGTCCGTTAAATCATGTCATGTGCAGAGCAAGTGAGGGTATAATAGTCATTTTAGTATTATAAAGGACTACGATTGTAATTTCGAAAACACAGGGACCGTCCTTGTAATTTTTTAATTCCTCATTTTTTTAACTTTTTTTCGAAAAAAAATTTTAAAAAATTGTTTTCCAAAATTCTTTTTTTCAAAAACTTTTTTCCAAATTTTTTTTTTAAATTTTTTTTATGAATTTTTTTTTTGAATTTTTTTTTCACTATTTCCGTGTCATGGGGTGAAGGTAGGTGAGGTTAGGGGAAGAAAAAGATAGGAGAGGAAGAAAATAAAGTGGATGAGTCAAAATGTAAAGACAATTTCTTTTTTTTTTTGAAACTTTTTTTCTAAAATTATTTTTTTTAAAAAATTCAAGAAAATAGTTTTTTGAAAAAAAAAATTGAATTTTTTTTTAAATTTTAAAAAAATATGAATTTTTTTTGAAAAAAAGATTTTAAAAAAAATTTTAAAATTTTTTTTAAAAAAAAAATTTAAAAAAAAAAATTGAATTTTTTTTTTTTGAAAAAAAGATTTTAAAAAAAATTTTTGAAAAAAATTTTAAAAAATGAAGAATTAAAAAATTACAAGGATGGTCCCTGTGTTTTCGAAATTACAATTGTAGTCCTTTATAACACTAAAATGGCTATTATTCCCTCACATGCTCTGCACATGACATGATTTAACAGACTTAATTAACGATCGTTAGCGATAGGGACTACCAGTGCAACATCACGCAACCACAGGGATAACCAGTGCCAAAAAAAACTTGCAAGGACGACCCGTGTAATTTTGGGTAAACCATAGTGACGAACCGTGTAATTTTGTCTTTTATTTAATTGCTTTAAATTACGGACCTAAGTAACAAAAAACAAAAAAAAAAAACCAAAAAAAAAAAAAAAAAAAAAAAAACAAAAAACCACTCAAAACTCTGTTTTAAAAATCCCATCACTAAAATAAACAACTTATTTTGATACTCCCGTTTCACAATACGATTAGCTTGAAGAACGACCCTATGTCATACTGCTGCTATACAGCTGTAGTAAAGCTAAGGTCCCCAGCTGTAACAACCCCAAAATTAGGATCAATTTAAAATTTTCCTAATTACGTGTTTATTACTTGTATATAATATGAAATAGGATTATATACGTTATTTACTATATGTATATATGGATGGAATATATATATATACGCGTATACGATTCGTACATATCGTATAAAACAACAATTGTGCAAACATACGGACGTTGGTAAAACGACTATTAAATAATGCGAAATTATTTAATTACCTTGACTACTACTTTATATTATGTTTATAATATAACGGAAAACGTACGTTTTAATTAAAACGTCACCGAACTCTCCGAAAACTCGACCAACCGACAAAACAAACTAAGTTATGATTTATAACTTAAAAACAAAGTATTTTATTAAAATGCTTCAACTAAATTATCGGATATTATTTCGTATTTTAAAACGTATATTAAATCACGTATAAAATGATTTTAACGTTTAAACGACCGGGGAAACGAACACCGCACGGAGCGCAAATGCGAGGGAACGAAAAGTTGGTGAGACCACACCATGTGGCCCCACCATGGACCGGCCAAAGACATGGGGCACCACCCCCATGCCTCTTTGATGAAAAACATAACCAAAACACACCCTTACCCCATTCTCTCTCAACCCTCTCTCTAGCTCTCTATCTCTCTCTCTAAAACCGTCCACAAACCACCATAAAAACACCACAAAAACACCTCGAAGGTCCATACCCGTTTGGAGAAAAGCGATCACGAGAACGAGGGCTACAATCGTATCTTTTCGGATTTTCGTTTCGACAACTTTGTAAGTTTTCCGGCGACTCGGAACTTTTCCGATTACATTTATTTTACTTCCATGTTGTTTCCCTAACTTAGTAATGTCCGAATATATAATCTAAACTCGTTTTTGAACACTTTTATGAAAATGTCGGTTTTGGTCATTTTAAAGAAAACGACACCACAAACATTAAAAACGACTAACAATAGTTATTATGGACTTATTACAACATATTAAAACTAGTATAAAAGTTCTAGACCCAACGGAAACCGGAAAATACGTTTTCGGAAACTAAATTTCCGAACAGACCTCTTGTGTCGCATCGGACCAAAATTCTGTGCGACACAACACTATGTCGCATGATATGTCGCACGTTATGTCGCAATGTATGCGACACAACGCTTATGTCACTTTATATGTCGTACCATCTACGACACAAAGTTTACCTATCGCTTGATTGCGACACAACGACTATGTCGTATCACTGTGTCGTACCCTTGTCTGCGACACAACCATTGTGTCGCATAAACACTAAATCAGAAACGAATCCTTACGACACAGACCTTATGTCGCATACGGTCTGCGACACAAGCCTTGTGTCGAAGAAAGCCCAGATCAGAAAACAAAATATATTCTAAGTGTTGGAATCACTTTTTAACTACTAAATCAAATACGAGGTTACTTATACCTGAAAATACTATACTTTTGAAAGTATACAACAACACTTGAATATGTACAAGACTATACTAAACTAAACGTGAGATTTCACTCACACACGCGTACGGGATTACACTTGGAAACACTTAGGAGATTACACTCCAACGAACTTACACTTGTACATTACACGGGATTGCACCCGATACGAACTTACAAGTTCACTCACTAGTTACGTGCTGGATTACACGGTAACTGATACTAACATACATACGAATACTTACGAGGTTTCACTCGTACCCTTTGGGGATTAAGCCCATTGGAACTTACGCGAACGATACATGTTGTAATACAAACAAACGATAATACGAGTATACTTTACAACTGTACAACTACTATGAATACATAATAATAATGGATGGAATTATTATTATACAACGATAACAAACGAACCGTACAACTTTTATACAAACTACGATTTACAAACAATTACAAACTTACAAACAAACTAATGGACATTAACTAGTTTGGGAACAACTAGCATGGATACTTTACCAGTATTCCATTTACTTACTAAACCTTGTGCGTATTAGGACGCTAAGAGTGCTAGTACGGGAATACTACTTGCTTACTTACTGCATTGACTGCCAGACTCAGGTGAGTCTCACAGTCCCTACTTTACTGTTTTATACTCAGGGGTGAGATGCATTACTGTTTTACATGAACACACAAAACTTACTTGCTGCCACGAATTACTTACTGTATGAGATTACGAATACGCCAACTGCATGAGTTTACGACTAATCCAATGAAATCCTCCTGAACCATAGTTGTTAGTTATGTGATAAGCGCGAGTTTTAGTATATGGATCCATATGGGACTGACAATCCCCGCCCGGGGTAGCAAGCACTACCACGAACCGTTCCTGTAGAAACGGGCGTTTCTTACTCGTTCCGTATGAATGTTTTGGATTACATTCATGAGGGGGTACCTATATTTACTGTACGTTAAGCTTCAACTATGGTGGCTCATGGCAATTGTATCAAACGGTTAGCATAACTTGCAACCACCACTTATTAAAACTTAAGTGAACGATGAGCATAACCTGTGATCGTTACTTACTGGCTGGCTACGATTTACAAATACTACTTGTGTGTTCAAACTGTTTACTTACTTACAAACCTGTGAGATTCACCAACCTTTTTGGTTGACCGTTTTAGTAATGCTTCTCAGGTACACAGCATCAGTAGGGATGCCCAGCAGGATAAGCTTTCTTAGCTCGAGTCGCATGCATTTACAAGCTTGGAGATTTTATTACATTACTTTTGCACTAGTTGTTATGTATTAGAATCTCTAGGAATTTACTCGAACTCGAGCTTGTATTTTGAAACTATATATGTATTAATGTAATAACTTTTCGAATGTCTCATTTAGAGTCGTTCACTGTATCCTTTGTGCTTGTGATTATTGATTAGTAACACCCAAAAACGTCGCTTCCGCAAACTGTTAAATTTGGGGGTGTTACAGATTGGTATCAGAGCCTAAGGTTATAGTGAACTAGGTTGCATTTAGTGGGCCTAGACTATGACCGTTAGGCAGTATTCCTCATTAAGTATAACTAGTTCAGGAATTACAGCATACAAGTTTAATTTAACATAGCCTGATCAACTATGTACAATTAAATGAAGATGATGTGAGTTCTGAAAGGGGTTATGTTGAACCGGAATGCATTAGCTGACTCTGACCTCGAGAGAACCGGGACTTTTACTTGATTGTGCTAAACACGAACTAGGCGGTTATGTGATATATATATATATATATATACATAGGCCTCTTTCCCCGATACGATACTCTCTCTCGACTACTACGAAATTCACTTTCAAATTTTATCAAACAAACGACAACCCGACTCTCGTCGTTCCATCCTTATTCGATTTTTATAAATTCACGACTACCGGCTTACGTCCGAAGACTTCCACACCGTTATAACTGACAACCATAGTTACTCGAACATCCTTCGATATAAAGATCGAGACCTTGTTTTCATTTACTATTCCTACCTAATTCGACGTTTATACCATTCTACAACGTACCCCACCGTACCGTTATATGTATCCCAATAAAATCATTTTCAACTCAAGTCTCCGTCAGACTCCAAATTATACAACCGATTTTTAACATCAAAATTTTATAACAAATGTATTTTGTCAAACATGTTACAAAATTTCTTACAAAATGTTTTATAAAATTTTCAAAAATTTCGAAACTGTATAAACTTATTTATAACCCACAAACTTTGAACCAATTTCAACCGTTGACGAAATTTCTTTAAACGTACTAAATCATCACCGTCATAATTCTTATTCAAATCCTCACATGTTCTTTATTATTGTTTCAAGGAACATGCCTCCTCGACGTCAAATCATGCTTACTGAAGCCGAAGTAGCAGGTATAATTGCCCGTAGCGTGGCTCAAGCCCTAGCTACCCGAACTTCAACCCCTGGTAGCGAAGATACCGCTAACACTGGACCACAACCCAAAACCTGCACCTACAAGGATTTCCATAACTGCAAACCCTTGACCTTTCAAGGTACTGAGGGAGCAATCGGTTTGATACGTTGGACCGAGAAAATTGAATCCGTGTTCCTCATCTGCAACTGCAAGGAAGAGGATAAAGTTAAGTTCGCCGCCAGTACCTTTTCTGACACCGCCCTTACTTGGTGGAACACTTATGCGCAAACGGTGAGCATTGCCGATGCTTACAAACTACATTGGGATGAACTGAAGCTTATGCTGAGGGGCGAGTACTGCCCAAGAGATGAGCTGAAACAATTGGAAGTCGAATTCTGGAATCACAAGATGCAGGGTGACGACATCACCGGATACACCAACCGCTTTCACCAGCTGGCACTTTTGTGCCCATCCATGGTTGATCCTGAATACAAAAGGATCGAAAAGTACGTTGATGGACTCCCTGAACGACTTCAAGATTTAGTGACTTCATCTAAACCGGGAACCATTCAGAGCGCCATTCGTATGGCACATGAGTTAACGGCCAATTCTGTCCGCCGTGGCTCGACTTCAACCCCACCCGCGAATAACAAACGCAAATGGGAAGTAACCCCCCACTCATCCAACACTACCTCCGACAAAAAGCCTGCAACTGTCAATGCCAATGACTCAAGGGCTTACAAGGGGAGCAAGCCTTACTGCTCCAACTGTAATCGCCATCATAACGGCTCCTGTCCCTGCACTAAGTGCAAGAAATTCGGGCACCTGGCCCAAGACTGCCGAACCAACCCCACTGGTACTGATACTTCTGCACCCAAGACCTGCTATGAGTGCAACGGTACCGGGCACTTCAGGAAGGATTGCCCTAAGCTGAAACCCCGAACCAACAATACAAGGAGTAGAGCTTACGTAATTAACGCTAGGGAGGATGACCCAAACCCGAGACTCTGTGATTTACTCAACCCGGGTACGCTTATTCTTTGACTACCCGAATCTGTTTCTCATAAATCTCTAGCTTAATGACTTATGTATAACTGTACTTTATTCTGTGTGTTTTCTTTGATCCTAAGTACACAATAGGATTAGGAAACGACCGACTACTTAATTCCCGACAACGCAATTTGCCTTACACTTTAGATACATTAACCCAAACTCCCTTCCCAATTATCTCACACTGGTTGAGACCGGGAACTCGTATGCTATTCGTTACTTTAAACAGATAAATTAATATAACTTCACTTACTTGAGGCAAATTCTTAAATAGAACACTTATTTCGTAGGAAATGACAACTCACTCCGTCAACAACCCTACACTGCAAAATGAACTGCTCGGTGAGGAACCGAAGATGTTTCCTTACCTCCTCGAGCTCGAGTGTGATACAGAACACTCCGCTGAATCAGCAGCAGCACCTGCCTCTCCTGCTGCTCTAACTGCTGCCAAAACACCAGTTAATGAAACCTTGACTGCTGAATCAGTCAGCCACCTCAACCAAACTATTGAATCGCTGCGAAAACAACTTACTGAAGCACGGGAAGACATTGATGACCTGCGACGGATTGCTTCCCAAAATGACATACGTATGCGTGAGTACGAGCTACGTTTGTTAGCTTTAGAAAACCCTACTTCACCATCAACCTCACAAAGTACTCCTACTGAAGAGGATACCGATACTGACTGTACGCCACCCCCAGTAAAAAGGTTGAAGATTACTCCCTCCAACTCTTCAGGAAATTACTTGGGAAAGAAACCTTTCTGTTCCCGATGCACTCGGCATCATGAAGGACCGTGTACCATACCCACCGGTAGATGCAAATCCTACCCTAAAAGTACGAATCCTACTAAGGTGAAACTCTGCTTCAACTGTGGGAGTGCTGGCCATCTCAAGGCCCAATGCCCACTACCATTAGGCAACAAAATTTAGGGTACGTTACCACTTAACGATTACTTGACTTCAAACACTGTAGGACCTACCCTACAACTGTAGGCTGCTGGTACACATTGTAGCTACCTGACTAGTATAGAACTACCGATTACTACTTCGAACAAATTTCGGGACGAAATTTAATTAACAAGGGGAGAATGTAACAACCCCAAAATTAGGATCAATTTAAAATTTTCCTAATTACGTGTTTATTACTTGTATATAATATGAAATAGGATTATATACGTTATTTACTATATGTATATATGGATGGAATATATATATATACGCGTATACGATTCGTACATATCGTATAAAACAACAATTGTGCAAACATACGGACGTTGGTAAAACGACTATTAAATAATGCGAAATTATTTAATTACCTTGACTACTACTTTATATTATGTTTATAATATAACGGAAAACGTACGTTTTAATTAAAACGTCACCGAACTCTCCGAAAACTCGACCAACCGACAAAACAAACTAAGTTATGATTTATAACTTAAAAACAAAGTATTTTATTAAAATGCTTCAACTAAATTATCGGATATTATTTCGTATTTTAAAACGTATATTAAATCACGTATAAAATGATTTTAACGTTTAAACGACCGGGGAAACGAACACCGCACGGAGCGCAAACGCGAGGGAACGAAAAGTTGGTGAGACCACACCATGTGGCCCCACCATGGACCGGCCAAAGACATGGGGCACCACCCCCATGCCTCTTTGATGAAAAACATAACCAAAACACACCCTTACACCATTCTCTCTCAACCCTCTCTCTAGCTCTCTATCTCTCTCTAAAACCGTCCACAAACCACCATAAAAACACCACAAAAACACCTCGAAGGTCCATACCCGTTTGGAGAAAAGCGATCACGAGAACGAGGGCTACAATCGTATCTTTTCGGATTTTCGTTTCGACAACTTTGTAAGTTTTCCGGCGACTCGAAACTTTTCCGATTACATTTATTTTACTTCCATGTTGTTTCCCTAACTTAGTAATGTCCGAATATATAATCTAAACTCGTTTTTGAACACTTTTATGAAAATGTCGGTTTTGGTCATTTTAAAGAAAACGACACCACAAACATTAAAAACGACTAACAATAGTTATTATGGACTTATTACAACATATTAAAACTAGTATAAAAGTTCTAGACCCAACGGAAACCGGAAAATACGTTTTCGGAAACTAAATTTCCGAACAGACCTCTTGTGTCGCATCGGACCAAAATTCTGTGCGACACAACACTATGTCGCATGATATGTCGCACGTTATGTCGCAATGTATGCGACACAACGCTTATGTCACTTTATATGTCGTACCATCTACGACACAAAGTTTACATATCGCTTGATTGCGACACAACGACTATGTCGTATCACTGTGTCGTACCCTTGTCTGCGACACAACCATTGTGTCGCATAAACACTAAATCAGAAACGAATCCTTACGACACAGACCTTATGTCGCATACGGTCTGCGACACAAGCCTTGTGTCGCAGAAAGCCCAGATCAGAAAACAAAATATATTCTAAGTGTTGGAATCACTTTTTAACTATTAAATCAAATACGAGGCTACTTATACCTGAAAATACTATACTTTTGAAAGTATACAACAACACTTGAATATGTACAAGACTATACTAAACTAAACGTGAGATTTCACTCACACACGCGTACGGGATTACACTTGGAAACACTTAGGAGATTACACTCCAACGAACTTACACTTGTACATTACACGGGATTGCACCCGATACGAACTTACAAGTTCACTCACTAGTTACGTGCTGGATTACACGGTAACTGATACTAACATACATACGAATACTTACGAGGTTTCACTCGTACCCTTTGGGGATTAAGCCCATTGGAACTTACGCGAACGATACATGTTGTAATACAAACAAACGATAATACGAGTATACTTTACAACTGTACAACTACTATGAATACATAATAATAATGGATGGAATTATTATTATACAACGATAACAAACGAACCGTACAACTTTTATACAAACTACGATTTACAAACAATTACAAACTTACAAACAAACTAATGGACATTAACTAGTTTGGGAACAACTAGCATGGATACTTTACCAGTATTCCATTTACTTACTAAACCTTGTGCGTATTAGGACGCTAAGAGTGCTAGTACGGGAATACTACTTGCTTACTTACTGCATTGACTGCCAGACTCAGGTGAGTCTCACAGCCCCTACTTTACTGTTTTATACTCAGGGGTGAGATGCATTACTGTTTTACATGAACACACAAAACTTACTTGCTGCCACGAATTACTTACTGTATGAGATTACGAATACGCCAACTGCATGAGTTTACGACTAATCCAATGAAATCCTCCTGAACCATAGTTGTTAGTTATGTGATAAGCGCGAGTTTTAGTATATGGATCCATATGGGACTGACAATCCCCGCCCGGGGTAGCAAGCACTACCACGAACCGTTCCTGTAGAAACGGGCGTTTCTTACTCGTTCCGTATGAATGTTTTGGATTACATTCGTGAGGGGGTACCTATATTTACTGTACGTTAAGCTTCAACTATGGTGGCTCATGGCAATTGTATCAAACGGTTAGCATAACTTGCAACCACCACTTATTAAAACTTAAGTGAACGATGAGCATAACCTGTGATCGTTACTTACTGGCTGGCTACGATTTACAAATACTACTTGTGTGTTCAAACTGTTTACTTACTTACAAACCTGTGAGATTCACCAACCTTTTTGGTTGACCGTTTTAGTAATGCTTCTCAGGTACACAGCATCAGTAGGGATGCCCAGCAGGATAAGCTTTCTTAGCTCGAGTCGCATGCATTTACAAGCTTGGAGATTTTATTACATTACTTTTGCACTAGTTGTTATGTATTAGAATCTCTAGGAATTTACTCTAACTCGAGCTTGTATTTTGAAACTATATATGTATTAATGTAATAACTTTTTGAACGTCTCATTTAGAGTCGTTCACTGTATCCTTTGTGCTTGTGATTATTGATTAGTAACACCCAAAAACGTCGCTTCCGCAAACTGTTAAATTTGGGGGTGTTACACCAGCTCTATAAATTAAAACACCCACTGTCGTGTCCCCTTCCGTGCGTTCACGACCGTGTCGGATCGGGGCACGAAAAGTTTTTGGCGCCGCTGCCGAAGATTTAATCGTAAGACTCTGAAGTATCCAGACGAGTTTTCTATTTAGTGATACTTCTTTCCCATTCTTATTTTCTTTTCCTTGTTCCAACCAACAATATCTTCCCATATCCCACAACGACATTCGACCAGATCATCCGGATCTGAACCTCTCATTTTTGTACCCGATCCTGAGTCGATTATCCGTACCATCCGCAAAGAAAGACGTTCCCGTTTTCCACAAATGGCCGCTCGTGTTACTCTCGCCGACAACACCAAACCATCCATCGAAGGACGAGGAGGACCGATTAGCTATCCAGTGATTAACGGAGCTTCTTTTGAGCTTAAACACCACATCGTACAACTCATAAAAGATAACTGCCAATTCCACGGTCTACCCCGTGATGATCCCAACGCTCATATCGACAAATTCATTCAGGTTTCAAACTCCTATAAGTAGAATGGGGTTGAGCAGGATATCATCCGCTTATACTTGTTCCCCTATTCTTTCGCTTTACATGCTTCTACCTGGTTTGAGGGACTTGAGACCGGCTCAATCACCTCATGGACCGACATGGGTAATAAGTTTCTCGCTAGATACTTTCCCCCGTCCAAACAAACTCAGGCAAAGAATGACATCGCAAACTTCCAACAAGCCCACGATGAATCTATCTACTCAGCATGGGAGCGATTCAAGAGTTTACTGAGGAAATGTCCAAACCACCAAATGACGAAGACTGACAAGGTGTGCACCTTCTACCGAGATATTGATCCTAACCATCGTATCAATCTTGACGCAGCAGCTCAAGGAAACTTCATGAAACTTACTGATGATGAAGCATGGAGCTTGATTGAGGATATGATGATGCAACACCACGATTGGAAGTCTGATGAGCAATCCTCATCCTTACCCCCTCTCCGCAAATAACACCCGCCAAACTGAAGCCATTAAGTCTCTGAGTGAACAAATTGAGACTCTGACAAAACAAATAGCAGATCTGAAGAAACAACCATAGCAGATCCACCAAGTTCAGGCTTGCCAGAACTGTGCCAACCATACTGCTGAAGAATACGAGGTTGAGTACGAAGATCCTACTGACGGTTCGGTCTACTATGCCCAGTTCCCTGTCAGACCTCAAAATCCTCCTGGCTTCGCTAGAACTTCACCACCCAGAACTCGAGGAAACCAATATCCTCCACGGAACAACCAACCCCCTTTCCAGTCCAGGTTTCAGCCACGATATCCGACGTACCCGCAACAACCACAACTCCCATACAATCAACCACTTCCATTAACCGCCACTGAGGATACCCAGCCTGCTGAACCTGCGAAGACCATCATTTCAGTCACGAGTACTGATGACAACCTCAACAAATTCATCCAAGGTCAAACCGCTTTCAACCAAAACACAACGGCTCGACAAGACCAAACTGATCTATTCCTTCGAAATCAACTCTCGGTCCTGAAAAGCCTTGAGAACCAGATCGGTCAGTTAGCCCAACGTCTCGATACCCGACCGCAAGGGACCTTACCAAGCAATACTATTCAGAATCCCCACGTCGAGGAAGCCAAGACCTTAAACTCTGATAAACCAACTCCTTCTATGACTGCTTCTCCAAAAAGGGAACATTCTCCTGTCCCACCGACAGTTGAGACCAAATCAATGCCCACGCCGAATCGTGAGGTTGAGATTCCTTTCCCTAACCGCCTGCACAAGAAGTACAACGCCAAGTCATTCAAACTTGATGGAAAGTTCTTAGACACCGTGTCTAGAATCCCCTCTAGTACGAAATACATCCGACGAATGCTGGCAACTAAGGACAAGATTCCTTCCACTCCTAAAGTCTCCCTGAACGCCGAGTGTTCAGCCGTCATCCAGAATGCCTTACCGGAAAAACTAGGAGACACGGGTCGATTCACCTTGCCCTGTTCCATCTATCACTCAGGCACAATACGCTCCTTGGCCGATCTTGGAGCTAGTATCAATCTGATGCCTTACTCGCTCTACTCCAGATTAGAATTAGGACCTCTCCAGCCCACTAAAATGAGCGTCCAGCTTGCCGATCAATCAGTCCGATACCCGAAAGGCATTGCTGAGAATGTCATGGTAAAAGTTGACAGGTTCTATTTTCCCACTGACTTTGTAGTGATGGATATACAGGAAGACATTAACATACCCATTATCCTAGGTAGGCCATTCATGAATACTGCACGTGCTATTATTGATGTGTACTCTCAGGTTATCAGTCTACGAGCACATTGACAGACAATATCATACAAGATTGATCAGACCGACTGTTCAATAATGGAGCATGCAGAGATATACGCAATATCCATGGGCAGAGTTACTTCATATGATGACACTTCTAATTCAGAGCCATAATCATACAGGCCATACGAGCATACTTGTCTTATCTCAGCTACTGAAGAGTCAGAATCAGAAGACGAGGAAATGGAAGAATCTGAACCAGAGGAAGAAATAGAAGAGGAGGAAGATTCAGAGCAGGATGAAGAAGAAGAGGAACAACCTGAAACAGAACCAGAGGAAGAGGAGATGGAAGAAACGGAACCAGAAGAAATGGAAGAATCCGAGGAAGAACAAGAAGAATCAGAGCCCGAGGAAGTATATCAGTCTACACCACCTCATTAATACCTTCCTGACTCATATTTACCGACAGCAGAGATTATGCAGATCGAGAACCTTGAGAACTTCATCCCTCTGTCACAAGATGAATCAGATGAAGATACACTGACTGATTACTCTCATGATGCAGAATTTGGTCTCACCATGGAGAAACTCATTGCATCAGCTATTGATCCCACCAAACCTCTCGTGTCTCCCCGACTTGATGATCTGCTGAATATTGAGAAGACTATAGCATTATCCGCATAGCACCCAGAGCTTCGAGACAAACTCTTGAGAAAGATTGCAGCATATAAAGCATCCCGACTTCCCCAAAGGATTCAAACTGTCACACCCCCAAATTCCATAATTGTGTTTATTTAAATGTTTAGCGGAAGCAAGTTATAATTTAGCGGAAGCATCTTGTTTAAACAGTTTAACAACGGGGTGATGACGTATCAATTGTGCATTCATTGTATCAGAGCATATGATCATACTGAACATAATATATTAAGGATGCCAGTTTAAACGGTTGTTACAAAAGTAGTACGACTATGTAAGTCGTACAGTAATAATAAAGTTTAAAACATTTAAGTTTTACAATACATATGTTAAGATAAGATTTCATGAGTATAACTGCAATGTCTGCAGTAATACAGAGGAAATCCTCAAAAGCTGTCCCAAAATAATGGCATCCTAAGTAGTCCAGGGTTGTCCATCCTGAATGCATGCGATCCTTACTTACATGGCTAATTTCCTGTAAAACATAGAAAGAAAGTCGTCAACAAATATGTTGAGTGAATTCACAGGTTTTGTATAAATATGTGGTATGTTAAACCATTTATGTTTAAATTATTGAAATGTTATTCAATAAATAAAGGTTTGCAGGTTTTGCAAATTATAAGATGATAGGGATAGTTACCCTAAAATATAGTTTCATGTTATATATATATATATAGTTATATATATTATCCGAATACTTTGTTTTTGATTCGTACCGAGTACGAATAATTAAAGTTTAAATTGGCCCCTAATTTTGGCCCTTTTTGACCGGGTGTCACATTGTTTACAAGAAACGTACCAGTGACTGTGTTAGGATCCTGACGTGCCTCTGGTGCTCCTAACATGAACACGCGTCCACGAGCTGGTTGATTGTTGTTGTTGTTTGTACGGTTGTTGTTGTTGGCTCGGTTGTTGTTGTTTCCACGGTTGTTTCCATTGTTGTTGCGGTTACGAGCGTTGTTGGCGTTACTATTTTGATTATTGAGTCGAGGGCAACGGTTCCGATAATGCCTCGTGTCGCCACACTCAAAACATCCTTGGTTTTGACGAGTAGTGTTTCCCTTAGGGGTAGGGTTTACCTTACAGTTTTGGGCTTTGTGACCCCATCCCTTACAGCTGTCGCAAAACCAACATTCACCCTCATGGTGTTTGCTACACTTATCACACTTAGGTTTGTTACCCAAGTATGGCTTTGGTTCTACAATGGTGGCAGCGTAAGACTTTGGATTTCCAGATCCATTCTTGTTGGATTGACCCTGACGGTCATTCCATTTACGCTTCTTACCTCCAGAACTACCAGCTTCAGTACTGATCGGCTCAACCTTGGCCGGCACAGTTTTCTGTGTCAGCGTCCCCATTCTAACTGCTTCATCAGTCAAACTCTGCGCTAGAGTAACAGCGCTCCTGAAGGTGTCAGGTTTGGAGGACGTAACTAAACTCCTGATCTGTGGTGCCAGTCCATACACATAGCGTTCAATACGCTTGTACTCAGGTGTTTCCATATGTGGCACAAGACGAGCTAGTTCTTGGAACCTGGTTGTATAACCAGTGATATCAGCACCAATCATTGCAATGTTCCATAGCTCAGTCTCAATTTTCTGCATCTCACTTCGAGGGCAGAATTCTTCCATCATCATACGCTTCAATGTTTCCCATGTCATGGAATAAGCAGCTGGTCGTCCCATCGACTGGACTTGACTGTTCCACCAAGTTAAAGCTTTATCAGCCAGTGTGCAGGCGACATATTTCACCGCAGTGTCTGGTAGACAATCACTGATGTCCAACACAGAATCCATCTTTTCTATCCAGTGTATAATACCAATAGCACCTTCAGTGCCACAGAAGGGAGGTGGTTTACAAGCCTGAAATGTCTTATATGAACACCCTCGGCGAGTATTCACAACAGTCTCAGCATTAACAGGGGTCGATCCACTGTTATTAATCCCATTCTCACGGTTTCGACTTGCCTCATACTCGGCAATACCTTCAGCTATGCGTCTAGCTATCAACTGCTCAGTAGTTTCCTCAGTGTTAGGGGGTGGAATGGTTTCAGATGTAGGGGGTACAGTTGTCTTCTGACTGTTCCTAGTAATTCGTCGTTTTGGCGGCATAGTTTAGTTCTGCGATGAATAAAATGCAGAAGTCAATGCCAAAATAATGAATGTGATGAACAAGATTTCACATTGTCTATCAAATGAATAGTATGGAGAATTTGAAAGAATAAGGTTTCACATTGTATATTGCACGACTTTGAAACACCCATATGTATTTTGTACAATATAATCACGTTGGCCAGACGTCATTATATAATGCCAAATACATATTTCTTTTCATCATCGTTTAAGTGCAATCAATGTTTTATGGGATTCAAGATAAAATCAATAATTCAAAGTATGGTAGGTTTCAAAGTTTGCAAGAAATGGTTTCAACAATTATTACGTGGTAACTTTTCTATCACATGTATATAGAGATGAATATCATTCACACGAAATTTCGAATCGAACCTAGGTTATATTATACATTAACTAGAATGTTCTTACATCGTTTCATTACAAAACTTGATGATATCTTCTATATCCATCAAGAGTGGTTTCCAATACAACACGAGTTGCTACAGTACTAATTAGGCTAAACTTAGCTATACTTAAATCTTAACAAAATGGTTATATTCCTACGAAAGTTCTTCATCAGTTCATTATTAAGCTATCTTTAGCTATATTCTCTGTCGCAGTGTAGATCTTTCACTTTTACTCCTGATTCAGATTGGGAGAGAAGTAGCGTGTTTCCAGCATAGTTTTGTATCGCAGAGTCGGATAATAGTCCAGATCATTCTCAGTTGAGCATTTGCACAAACGTTTGATCCAAGACTTAACTCTTTTCTTGCGATTACTAGCCACTTTCTTCCAGAAGCGTATTTTATCCTTAACTCGGACAATCATAGGCCTCTTTAGGATTCTCAATTCTAGCTCATGGTTCCTACATTTGAACACAAGCTCCCAATATTGACCATCCAATCTTTCAGCCTGATCTTGTACTCTTTCGTACTCCTCTATGTTGACCATGCCGAATTGGTGGTTTTCAATTTCTTCTTCCACAAGTTCCACTATCGGAACTGTTTCGGTATCGACATATACATATTGTATCTGCTCGTCGATGGTTATGTCCTCATCTGAGGAGTATTCATTTATAACTGGTTCTGCCATTTTTCCAGTTTCAAGAGATCTATAGGTTACAAAGACATTTTTCAGTATCCACAGTTATGTAGTCTCTATTGTCAATATATAATCCAATCACAACGCACAGTAACATAAACAATAATAATAAACCAAATACATATGTCATATCATATAACTGATCGTAGTTAGTTCACAGGTTTTTATACAAAACACGATGGATCTATCCTAGATACCCATCGATCCAGAAACTAATCAAAGCATGACGGGTCTGTCTACACACCGTCGATCCAAATGATATACAAAACATGACAGGTCTGTCTATACCCGTCGAATCAAAGTTCCAAGTCTAATACATAGTATATATACAATCCTAAGTAGGCACAACCCGCCCTACATAGGTCTAACGGAAATACGGTAGAAATGATCCCACGGCTGTCCTCAACACAGCCATCACTACACAAACACCAACCACAAGCCCTGCAATCCTAACACGTCTCTCAAGTGTCCTCACACGAGCACGTGCGGACTCAGCTATCTCCTGGGCAGTAAACACATGGTTCAACAGAAAGTGATGATGCTCATGTATACCAGCCATGTCCCCATACAGACGGGAGACCTCATCCTGTACCTGTCCAAGGTGAGAACTCCTGCTAGAGGTAATACAGAACAATGTACGCATAACAGCAACTAATGTAGGGAGAGTCTGCTCTATCGGCTCTCCAGTGGTAGGCAATGGGGCTGGGGGTCGTGAAGACTCTCCTGTCTCAAATGTGGAGGGAAAACCCTCTAATGACCTCCAGTGCCTCAACATAGGAGTCATCCACTCTAGATGAGCACATCTGGGTGCTATCCGTGGAGACTCAACAGACTCGTCCGCCGATGCTAACGGACCAATAGGAAGATCTCGGACACACATCCTCGGTGTCCGCCTAAACACAGGCCTGCGAGAAGTCTCAGCAGCCTGATGGTGAATACCTGTAGTGATAGGGGTAACCTCATGTGCTGTCGGTGGTGGCGCGATGTAAGCGTCACTAGTGTCATCGGACATGTCTCTCAAACGAACAGATGACTCATCCCCTACAGTGATCGTGGGACCCTCAAAAGTAGCCTCGGTCGGCTCCTCATCCGAAGCATAAACATGGTAAAGTGATTGACTAGACATACTGTGACAATTGAAATTGTGTGTGACGTGTCAGTCGTATGTTAGATGTATGCAAACGTATGTATGTATGAATGCATGAATGTTCTAGCCAAGGCTATAGTCTAGGTCTCTAAGGTTTTCAGTCACCTAAAGACTTCTAGTTCGCTATAACCAATGGCTCTGATACCAAGTCTGTCACACCCCCAAATTCCATAATTGTGTTTATTTAAATGTTTAGCAGAAGCAAGTTATAATTTAGCGGAAGCATCTTGTTTAAGCAGTTTAACAACGGGGTGATGACGTATCAATTGTGCATTCATTGTATCAGAGCATATGATCATACTGAACATAATATATTAAGGATGCCAGTTTAAACGGTTGTTACAAAAGTAGTACGACTATGTAAGTCGTACAGTAATAATAAAGTTTAAAACATTTAAGTTTTACAATACATATGTTAAGATAAGATTTCATGAGTATAACTGCAATGTCTGCAGTAATACAGAGGAAATCCTCAAAAGCTGTCCCAAAATAATGGCATCCTAAGTAGTCCAGGGTTGTCCATCCTGAATGCATGCGATCCTTACTTACATGGCTAATTTCCTGTAAAACATAGAAAGAAAGTCGTCAACAAATATGTTGAGTGAATTCACAGGTTTTGTATAAATATGTGGTATGTTAAACCATTTATGTTTAAATTATTGAAATGTTATTCAATAAATAAAGGTTTGCAGGTTTTGCAAATTATAAGATGATAGGGATAGTTACCCTAAAATATAGTTTTATGTGGGTTGTTACCCAAATCATATGTCTGGTTGTTTACCAGAATATAAATATAATCAGTACGTATACTGAAATAAAGCAGTTGTAGGATATGTTCATCCTAAATAATAAGTGTGGGAATGCTTAGACTATAATCCCCTGAAAGGTGAGCTAAACCTCGCAGGTTAAAGTAACGCGACCTAACCCTATAACCAAACCACAACCAAAACTTATGTTTCTTGCCTGAAGGACAGTTAAGTATACGCTCCATCCACAGGAGGGTCGTCACGGCAATAGTACTATTCGTATACTCAGTGGCTAGAGTCACCTAGCTAATGGTTATAGTCTGCATGACATAAGGTCTTTCATGCACACATTTCAAGTCTGGTCCGTACTAGGATTTGTTGTCTAATTCCCAAAACAGTTGTGAACATATAGTTTCATATCAAACAGTTTGTATAAAGCAATAAAGCATTTATATAATTTGCTGCATGTGTTTGCATGCAGTTTCTATGTTTACACCCCTATGTTTAAAAGCATAAAACATTTGTAAAATATGGGCTGTGAACTCACTGTAGTTTGCTCGGTGTGAATGCTAGCAGCTGACAGATTTGCCCAAGGTGTGTTAACCTATATACAAAATGTATTAACATAAGTATGTTTGATTTGTTTAATCAATTTGTGTTAACGGTTTGTTTGTTTGAAGAAACGGTTGATTTCTTATCAATATAAGTTGTTAACTTTGTTAGTGACACATCGTTGAAATATTGTTATTATTCCTCAGTCGTACACTTGTAAGTATACAAACCAATATGTAATTGTCTATTTAACGGAAGGTCGTTTTGTTTCATTTGTACATATACTTTGCTTACAGTTGTACGTATGTTATTCCAAAATCATTGTAAGTACACATATTTGTTTTATAAATGTATACTTAAGTAATATACTTGTTGTATATCATTAGATTATACGTTGGTTAAACGTGAAGTTTATTGTGTATATATATATTTGTGAATATATATTCCTTAAGTGTCGTATATATTTATTTAATCAATACGTTGTTCTCGTATATTAAAATATATATAAGTTTCCATTTGTTTTAGAAAACATATACGTTTGTGTCTATATATATTGTGTGTTCTCGAATATATATATATATATATATATATATATATATATATATATATATATATATATATATATATATTGTAATACGTCGTTTCGTATTTTAAAAAGGTTGCAAGTTTTATTTGTTTTAAAACTTAGATTGTTTTTATAAAACGAATGCCATTTGTTTTTAATATCCCTACGTTTGTTTAGTAAGTCTTGAATATCCCGATAATATAATCGTATTCAAATTGTATAGTTCATAAAGTTCATATATATATAGGTCATATATCGTTTGTTCGTACAAATTAAATAAGTCCAATGTCCGTATTCATAGTTTGTCTCGGTTTATAGTGTCATTTAACAATTTATCAAGTCTCGTATACGTCTTGCACAAATAATATCGTTAACGGAAACGTTTTGTGTTTTAAAATAAAAGTCAAGTGTTTTATAGTTTGTTGGGCTCGGCCCGATTCGTTGGCCCACTAATAATAATGTAACTCGTTTGGCCCGTTAACTCGTTTATATAACCTATTTATTTAATCATTGGTTTAACCCATTACTTTGGCCCAAAAGACCACCGGCCCAGCCCATTATGTGAATCCGCCGGATTCTATTTGAATCCGCCGGATTCTCGTTAATAGAGAAGGTGTTGCCGGATCTTCGGGTCAAACCGCCGGGTCGGGTCAAAATTAAGTGAATCCGCCGGATTTAGTTGAATCCGCCGGATTCTTTTGTGTTCACAAAACGTTCATGTGAAGCTTTGGGAATCCGCCGGATTTAGGTGAATCCGCCGGATTCGAGCGTGTCTTTTACTCGTTCACCGTTTTAGCCGAAGATTTGTGTGCGAGTTTCATAGGGGAATCCGCCGGATTCTACATGAATCCGCCGGATTCATGTTACTTCCAGGTCCTGTTCGAACAGGGCAAAACACATACACATTCTTTTGGTTCCAAATCGTTTTTACCATGTTACCAATAGCTTATAATGATGTAATATAACGTTTTTATCATCCTAACATTATATTTTAACAAGTTTTTGTGTGTCGATTTTAGTTTTGAAGTTTTGGTTTTATAAACCATTTTCAAGAATCAATCATCAATCTTCATGTTTTTGATGATATATACACAAATTGTGATAGATATACATGTTATATAACGAGATTGAAGTGTAGAAATCAAAAGGAAGATGTTTCCTTACAAAGTGAAAATGATGGAGTTGATGAACGATGATGATGAAGATGAGGAAGCCTCTGGCTTGATGTTCCTGATCTTGTTGTGTTCTCCAGATGATTGAAAAAGAAGAAGATTGAAGAGGAAGGTGAATTATTGGTGGTTTGTGTGTGTTGAGAGATCATCAGGAAGTAGAAATGAGAGGGAAACACACAGATCAAACGAGTATGGCTATTTACAGATACGGTCGCTCAATTATTTGAGTTTGGTGGCCATTTTTGGTACATCAATTTCGAGTACGGGTATAATTTTAGCAATATAAAAATAAACATTTTACATTTTTATTTTGTAGGTGTTCTACTGGTTCGTAATTTATGATTAGAATAATGAGGTTATCATTATTTTAAAATGTTGTACAAATGTGTACATTTTACTGCGCGCAGTTAATTGAGCGCCAAATTTCAGTAAATTTAGGATTTCATATTTTGAAGTAATGTTCTAACTTCTTCCAAATGAATGAGAAAATTTGCACTTTTACGATTTGACGTCGTATGCGCGTTTTAGAATTATTTCTGTTCGTTTTATATTACGTTTTATGTTAAACGTATATTTAGACCTTTATATCTACATGTTATAGATATGTAAATACTCGTAATTAATAATTATATTATTAATTATTTTTGTATCACGAAACTTTTGTTATTTATTTTTGTCGGGTTCGTTCCGATATATTTGTACGTAACTTTTAAATACTTACGTATTATGTATTACTTTTTGTTTAAAAGTACCGGGCTTGCTAGGCTTATATCATGACAAAAAGTTTTGTTAAAACTTAACCAGGAAATTAGCGTAAGAATGCACATGCTTAAATGTTAATTAATACCTAATGTTTGTCCCTTACTTAGGATCTAGAACGAACCGAGTCAATCCAATCGATGGCGGAAACAACGATTAGATTATCAAACAAACACACGAACAATCAACACGCAATGAATATCAAACGAAACGTATTATATTCAATAATATTCGGTCAGATTACAGAGATTTCGACTGATTATGTTTAGGGTTTCGTCAACCCTAAAACAGAAAACACAAATCGTTTTTATACAAAAACTGGCACCTGCGACGTCGCACGCTACGTCGCAGGCCCAAGCCCATGCGACGTCTGCTACGTCGCAGGCCCAATACCTGACGTCGCACCTGCGACGTAGTGCCCTACGTCGCAGGAGTCAGAAATACAAAACTAAATACAAACTACGAGCTAGACCAACTGACAGACACTAAACATGTACTAACAAACTCCCCCGTGTCTTCAGCTTGGTCTTCAAAAATCTTCTTTAAACCCAGCCCGCAGGAAACTGGCCGTCGGCATGAATTCCATTAGCTACGCAAACAGTAACAACATTGTAAAACTGCTGTGCTAATCGTCTGTTGAATTCATTCTTCTGACCAACTCGAATCCGATTATCATAGAGTTTTCTTAAATCTTTTTCATGAAAATTAATTAAACTCATCGGATCGTATAGCCTAAACGTTGCTTGCTTCAAATTCCATATACCTCCAACTTCTGGCCACGGTTCAGAATCTGGAACGAAAGTGATAACCGCTTCGCCAGTCTGTGGATCAAGTTCCCATTTCACAAGTCTTCTCAGAAAATAATAAGGAACTGATTCCAGAGGTATCTCAGTCAAACATTTAGCCGGCGAATAGTGAACTTTAACCAAAGGCTTCCTGGTGACTGGATCAATCTTTTTCTTCCATGTATACCGAGTTCCCAACGTCGGCTTCAATTTCGAATAAGTCTTCAATAATACTTCCCGACGTAGACATCTTTGAATGAACTCAGCATAATCATTCTCGAAAGGATTAATCAACTTAAGCTGAGCTAATCGATTAATCTCTCCTTTTGGCAACGTGCTCAATCTATCAAAGCGCATTCTAAAATACTGAACTCCATCTTCTCTCTTTATCATAAACAAATTCCTTTGACACTTCCAGCTTTTAATTACACCGGTATAATTCCGACTAACCCGGTACACCTGACATTTCACTGGAATAGGAACTGGATTTCGTCCCTTAGGCCACCATTTCTTGTTTCTCTCTCTCTTTTCTTCAGCAGTTAGTTTCTTTGCTGCTGAGTCCGGTGCCTGTGTCTCTGAAACTGGAGTTGCAGCAGAACTTGATTCTCCATGTTGAGCTTTATCAGGACTCTCGTCTTCACTTGAATCAGATTCAATAATTGGTGCACCATCATAAGTTTCCCCAGATTGTACATCATCATATGTTTCATCTTCATTCAACTGCTCTTCTTCAATCGAGACATCCTCGTTCATCTCAAACACATTCTCTGTTTCTTCCTCAGAGCCAACTCCACTGGCCATCCTTTGAATAAATGATAAGTCAGCAAATGAGTAATCAACTGCCAGTGGTCTCGGTTGCCCTGGAATATCATCAACAGAAAAGTAATCCAAAACAGAAATATTTTCATTAATATTTTCAATTACAGGGTTGGGATTTACAGACGCAGGTTCACTTGACTCTAAAGTGGGTATCCCAGACCCAGACTCCCCCGAGGCAAGTAACCTGCCTTCCAAAACATTAACCCTATTCTTCGTTTCCTCAAGCTCTTTAGATTGAACCTCGATTAAAGCAGCTTGTTCAGCAATCTTCTCATCCTGAGCCTCCAGCTTTTGCTTCATCAGCTGCATATCTTCCATTATCTTTTGCATGAAAGCTGGAGTCGGTTGAATCTCAAAAGTATCCTGCTGCTGTGGATTGACTGGAGCGCGTGTTGACGAAGAACGACGAACACGACGTCTCGGTTGATAAGTCTCATCAGCAGGATCATCACCATCACGTGTACGCTTTCCCGTATCTCGTGGAGGCACATACTTGCGTCCTTGTCTGATTCGACGCTTAATCCGCAGATATCTGAATGAATCTGAAAGCCTGATACGTTCCATCTCAGAGGGATGCGGAACAGTACCATCAGAATGCTCAGGCGTCGGACCCCCATCCTGAGGTCCTACAATCGCAGTATCTTCAGAATCGGAATCCTCAACCGTATCATGAGATGCTGGATTGTCCGAATCCACATGCCCGAACTGCTCAATGTTCTCCAAAAGAGCATCCACGTTCTCCCCCGCAGGTTGAGCAGGAATGTTCTCCCCCGCAGCTTGAACTAGAATGTTCACAAACGGTTGCTGCGGTTGCTGAGGTGCTGGAACATCCATATACTGAGGATCTGGGGGCGGTACATAATTCTCGTCCACGATTGCACCAAATAAGGGAACATCCGTTGCTGCCGCAACCCCTTTCTCAAAACTTGCACAAATAGTGATAATCCGACTCATCATCGGTGAAATCTTTAATAGCTGATCGGGATCACCCTGTGCCTGAAGATCTGGATGATGACGATTAATGTGCAACTGAACAAAACGTGGATATAAAATCCATTTCTGATCCCCAGCGTTCGCATTATCAACCATAGCCTTGAAGATAAATCCTGAGAAGTTGAACGGCTTGTTGTATACCAACGCTAACATAGCAGAAGCCAGACTTCGGCTCATACCATCCGTTCCACCTTTCCTATTCCCCAAACAAACGATAATCACGTGCATCAGATATCTCCAAACACGCGTGAGATTCGCTTTCCTGTACTGATCGGAGGGAATTCCTGGATATCCTATTCGTTGCATAGCTCCAGTAACAAAAATATGATCAAAACCGATAGGCATATCCGGCTGATCGTTGAGCTGTAAAAGTTCCCGAATGCTCTGTTCTGTAATAGTGATCTCCGTACCCAGAACGGTAGAGACCAATCGTCTAACGTCGTTTTCAGTAACGACAGTTGCGTTCCTCCAAAATGGGTTGATCAGATTTCCAAAAACCACCGTGGTATCGGAAATGACGTGAGATACCCTAGAACGTCTCAAAAATGCAATCATCTGACGATACGGTGCAGCTTTATCAGAAGTGTCAACCAGATAAGCAGTCGTATTGTGACGAGCTTCAAAAGTCAGAGCCATATCTGCAAAAACAGAAACAGATTGCAGCTCGAAAAGGGTTAGCAAAAATTTTACATTTTTTGGAAAAACCTTTATCAAAATTCCTGGAACTAGCGACGTAGCCACGTACGTCGCATGAACACAGAGCGACGTAGAACTGTACGTCGCCTAAAATAAAAATAAATTGAAAAGCGACGTAAGCCCGTACGTCGCATAAAAGTCGAGCGACGTAAAGGGGGACGTCGCATTTTGCAATTTATTGTGAATTTAATCACATTAATTAAAATAGCGACGTAGAGTGCTACGTCGCATCGGACGTCGCATAAAAGGCGACGTAGGGAAGGGCGACGTAGGAATTAATTAATTGCTAATTAGAGCGACGTAGGCGACTACGTCGCATCGTACGTCGCACTGACGAACATTCATCCCCAACCCAGAAAACCTAATTGTCGAATTTAGGGGTTTTCAAAATTGATCACACAATAAGGTGCGCCCTACGATGGTGATGGCTAAAACATAGGTTATAACCATTTTAACATCCAATTGACCATCGAATTCAAACCAAAACCAAAACCCTATTAACCCGTAACACATATATAGCGATTTAAACATAAAATACATGGTGAAAACAGGTAAATATGGTACCTAAGTGTGCGGAATAACGAGTATATGAAAACTACGTGAGTGAATCGGAACGAAAACAGCTACAAATCACGAAAAGACTCGAAGAATTGCTACGTCGCAAATCGCCGGTTGGTACGTCGCAGGCTACGTCGCACTTGAATAGTGAATACTGTGACGAGTTACGTAGCAGTGGATACTATTTAAAGTCTAACCCTATGTGCGACGTAGGCTGGGACGTCGCAGGCGACGTAGAGCCGAACGTCGCAGGCGACGTAGAGCCTGACGTCGCATAAAACAGTTGTGATTCAATTTCAAAATTTTCAAACCGTTTACTCGTTATTTTTAGCAAATAATTTCCAAATAACTCGTGACTTGGGAAAATAACCTAGAATAAAAATAAAACATAAAATAAAATAAAATAACTAAACTAAAAAATCTTTTTTGGTATTTTCTTCAATTTTACAAAAATAGAAATAACTAACACTCTATTTTGGTGACGGAGTTGAGTTGTCTGATTAGGGATCATATCGGAATAACATGCATTTATTAGGAATAGTAAGTGTTATTTCGATCATCAGTATATTTGTCCACTTTAAATTTACTTGGCACATTTAAAACACCTTTTATAAAAATTATTTCAAGACAATTATTGGTATTGTTTGTCCACCTAAACATGTTACATCCGTATTTGTGAGCTAACCTTTATTGTTAGAATGAATATTAATTTTGTGAAACCTATTATATGATATACTGATAAACTTCAGTAAAACAAACACTGCATATTCACACAAGGTAGAGATTACAAGACCAAGTTTATCTCGGTTTTCTCGTAATATACACTTGATATTTATATTTAGGCATACATCAAACCGACTATGAAGATACTAGTGGCCCCAGATCTGTACTTAGTACAACAGAGGGTCCCTTAGTATGAACATAACAAGTTTGAGACTATTTGCATAACTAATGGATTCAGGTCTGTACGTGAGTACAACAATAGTCACCATTAGTTAGGCGAATAATCATATTATTACTATATGCCCATTTTACATTTACATAATTATGACAGTGTATGATAGTACTTCCATTTATCAATTAAGACTTATGTCATACATCAGATAACATTTTTCACAAAGTAATAGACAAGTTTTATCATTACTTCTTACTCACTCACAAACCGGTGTGCAGCATGCCTACCAATACATCGTATGATGGATATAATTTAGATAAAAACTGTTTTAAGTGTGTCAGATAAACCTACTGACACATCCAAGATAAACCTTAAAATTCCATTTTGTGCATGTCACCCGATGTACTATCATATCCCAAGTTGTTTACAGACACAACTTCAACGTCTATTTTAAAAATGTAGCAACCTTGCGTTTTCTTTAATACTAAAGAGCATAAAGAGTGGCTGTTGCGAATTTTTTTTTTTTTTTTTTTTTTTTTTTTTTTTTTTTTTTTTTTTTTAAATTGAATTTAAAAATCAAAAAAAATCCAAGTCACAAATCATTTCTTTGACTGAAAGAACCTTAAACCTATTAGATTGACCAGTTCAATGAAACGTGATCGCAAAAAGGCTTTTGTGAAAAGGTCCGCACACTGCTTAAGGGTCTCTATATGTACAACATCTATAAGGTGTTTCTCAAAGCAATCCCGTATAAAGTGGAACCTAAGTTCAATATGTTTGGTCTTAGAGTGCTGTACGGGATTGTGAGTTATGGATATAGCAGCTGTATTATCAATATAAATAGGAGTCATAGAGAGATTGAACCCGTAATCACGCAACTGATGCTGAATCCAGAGAACCTGAGAACAGCAACTTGCAGCAGCAACATACTCGGCTTCAGCTGTGGAAATAGCAACCGCAGTCTGCTTTTTGCACTGCCAAGAAACTAAGCGCGATCCAAGGAACTGACATCCTCCAGTAGTTGACTTCATATCTATCTTGCAGCCACCAAGATCCGAATCCGAATAGGCAGTTAACTCGAAGTTTTTCTCGTTTGAATACCATAGACCTAGAGATGGCCTAAAAGCGAGATATCCAAAAATGCGTTTTACTGCCTTCATATGAGACACCTTCGGATTTGCTTGAAATCGTGAGCAGAGAGAAACAGCAAACACGATATCTGGTCTTGAGGCAGTCAGGTACATGAGAGAGCCTATCATTGATCGATAGTCTTTCTCCTTGCAGTCTTCATCGTCCTCATTAGGTCCAAGATTGTGTCTTGCTTCAATTGGAGTGCCATAGTGTTTACAGTTGAGCAATTCATACCGTTTTAACATGTCAATGACATATTTTGACTGATGGATATAAATTCCATTGTCAGATTGCTCAACCTGTAGTCCCAGAAAGAACGTGAGTTCCCCCATAGCACTCATTTCAAACTCAGATTTCATTAATCTTTCAAAATCCTTGCACAACTGATCATTAGTTGATCCAAAGATTATGTCGTCCACATAGACCTGCACAAGTAACAAATCCGCTCCTTCCCTTTTGATGAAAAGCGTGCTATCAATCTGTCCTCTATCAAAACCATTCTTCAGTAAGTACGTGGCAAGTCGCTCATACCAAAGTCGAGGAGATTGATGAAGACCATACAAAGCTTTCTTCAGCTTGCAAACATGATTAAGATGCTTTGGGTCTTCAAAACCGGGAGGCTGACACACATAGATCACTGCGTCAACATCTCCATATAGAAAAGCACACTTCACGTCAAGTTGATACACTCGGAATCCTTTGAAAGAAGCATAAGCTAGAAAGATCCGAATTGATTCCAAACGAGCAACAGGAGCGAAAACTTCATCATAGTCAATACCCTCTAGTTGACTGTATCCTTGAACTACCAGACGGGCTTTGTTTCGAATAACAGCCCCACGATCATCCATTTTGTTACGGAAAACCCAACGAGTACCCGTCAAGTGAGCACCCTTGGGTAGAGGAACAATTTCCCAAACATTCATCTTGTTTATTTGCTGTAGTTCCTCCTGCATAGCCTCGACCCAAGATGGATCCTTTAAGGCTTGATCAACCTTTTTCGGTTCAATTTGAGACAAATGACATGAATCAATATGAGCAATAAGTCCCAAAAGCTGCTGAGCTGAAGTCTGCTTTGTTTGCTGTCGTGTTTGAACAGATGCATGAGGATCACCAATGATATCATCAATGGGGTGATCCTTATGTATACGTGTTTCTGGTATGGCACTTGGCACAAGATCCACACCCAAATTGTTCAAATCTCCCTCAGTTTCAGGAGTAGCAGCAGACTCAGGAATGACTATCTCTTCTTCTTCTCCTTCATCTTCATGAGAAAATAAGTGAGAGTAGTTCATTGTTTCTTCCACTTCATCTTCTTCTTGAGGTTCCTCTAAAGGAGGCATATTTGGATCATATGGAAGCTCCTTTGTATAGTTGTAAACTGTTTTAGAAGGAGCTGCCGAAGATGGTGGAGTAGGAGATGGTGTTGATGGTGGTGATTTGGTAGTTGTTTTCGGTTGTGTGGGTGTTGGTGAAGGAGTAGGTGTAGGTTGTGGAGGTGTAGGATTAGTCGGTGGAGGTGCGGGTGTTGCATTAGGAGATGGGTCGGATGGTTTATTAGTAACGGGTGTATTTTGAGAAATATCAAGCTCATGCAGTATAGAAACCAACTCTTCCGTTTCATCTCCTTCCGGAATATTGAAAGAGTTGAAGAGGTTTCCATAGTTGAAAAACCAATCCGGACCCGTTCCTTGAGGAGGTTCCGTATACCTTAAACATTTCACTTCAAAATGCTCCTCGATCTGATTCGTTGATTTGTTAAAGACTCTTTTGTTCGGAGAGTTGACTGCATATCCAAGAAAAATCCCTTCAACAGCTTTATCACCAAACTTAGAGACCTTATCTTTTGTAATCATGATCAGGCATGGACACCCAAATGGTTCTAGGAACTGTAGATTTGGCTTACGGTTATTAAAAAGTTCATAGCACGTTTTGTTCCTTTTCTTAACCGTGAGTACTCTGTTGAGAACATAACAGGCAGTATTAACTGCCTCAGCCCAGAATATGATTGGTAACTTGGAGTCAGCTAACATAGTCCGAGCTGTCTCGATTATTGTCCTGTTCTTCCTTTCTGCAACTCCATTCTGTTGTGGAGTCCTCGGAGCACTAAATTGATGCTCAATACCTCTTGTAGCGCAAAACAATTCGAGAGTTGAGTTCTTGAATTCAGTTCCATTGTCGCTTCTTATCCTTTTCACCTTCAAGTTGCACAGATTTGCCAACTTGTCCAACAAGTACACCAGAATCTCAGGAGTTTCCCCTTTCGTGGTCAAAAAATAAACCCACGAAAACCTTGAGTAGTCATCAGTAACTACCAAGCAGTAAGACCGATCACCAATGCTCTTTGTAGAAACTGGACCGAAAAGATCCATATGCAGTAGTTCCAATGGAGCATTTATGGAATTCACCTGCTTAGACTTATGGGACTTCTTACGTAACTTTCCTTTTTGGCAGGAGATACAGTCATCCGTTAGAGCAAATGACTGTTTTGGAACTCCTAGCACTAGGTCATTTTTAGTCAAGAAATTCATTTTTCGGAAATGAATGTGTCCCATTCGTCTGTGCCAAAGCAGTGAATCCTTTTCAGAAGCCTTAGACAAGAGACACGTATACTCATTCGATGTCTCAACAGTTCTCATATTCAAAATGTAGGTGTCATCCTTTCTTGGTGCTCTCAGTAACACCCATTCTTCCGGAATGACATACCCAGGCTTCAGTATCACACACTCAGTCTTTGTGAACGCAGTTGTATAATCCTTATCACAGACCTGTGAAACACTTAGCAAGTTGTGCGTAAGCTGTTCCACATAGTTCACATTTTCAAAACTAACATTGCCGTTAGTTAACGTTCCTCTTCCAGAAATAGTTCCCCCAGAATCTCCAGCAAAGGCAACATAACCTCCTGCATGTGGTTTAATATCCACAAGAAGAGATACATCGCCCGTCATATGTCGCGAGCAGCCGCTATCCAAATACCATTCGCTATCTTTAACGCGTTCTGACTGCTGCAACACACAAACAAAGGAGATTAGTGAGAAACGGTGACCCAAGCCTTTACAGACTTAGGTCGACCGTGGTCATCAACAATAATCACGTCAGATAGGATTTTATCTTTAAACAAATTAGAATTTTTATCTGATGTGTTATTGTTGACGACTAAAGAGTCAACATCAGACTCTTTACGTTTCCAAACTTTTGAAGATTCAGAAATGGTACTAGAAGTAATGTTGGGCTTTTGAATTGGCAAAGGTTTTTGCTCAACATTACTTGGTTTCGAAACAGGCTTGGGAGAGGTAGAGTAACGCCTAGGTGGAGATTTAGAAAAAGAGTTTTTATAAACAGATGTCCTAGGCATCTCTCTCCCATATCGCTGATTTGACAGCTTTGGACATTCACGGATTAAATGTCCTTGTTTCTTGCAGTAGAAACAAGAACGAGTCTCAACAAACGGTTGAGGCTGAGGAATTACCACAGGATGTGGAGAAACATTTCTAGAACATGAACATTGAGTACACGTCTTAGAAGATGTTTGTTTTGGATGAGAGGTTGAAGTTGAAGGTTTATCATACGAAACATTTTCATTTACTGATTTTCTTTGCAAAATCTTTACAGGTGACTGTAAAGTTTGTTGTTTCGAGTTTAAAACCTTTGCTTTTCCTTTATTTGGTTGAACCTTAATTTCAGGTTCAACCTTTGAAATCACGTTTTCAGGTTTAAATGCAACCTTCTTAACCTCCGGATATTCCTGATCCGTAATGTCCTCAATCTCAACAATCTCCTCAACAATAACAGGAGATTCATTCTTTACTTCAACATTCTCCTTAACACTAACCGGAGATTCATGCACAGACTTAACAAACTTTGGCAAGGGGTACTCTGGCCGCATGGTTTTCTCCTTTGCCGGTTTGTTATGGTTGGTCTCTTTAGCATCTTTAGCTTTTAAACCATAGAGCTTGGACCAGTCAACTGGAATCTCTTCAAAGCCTTCCTTAACAGGCAGGGGACAACAAGTAGTAGGAGGAGGAACTGAGTTGTATCCCAATCCCTCATTCTTTTTCCCTTTAGTACCATGCTTGCTAAGGATTTCATTGAAGACAACTGTTGAGGAATTTGAACCTAAGATTTTACTCTTATAATTCTCATACTCAGCTTTCAAATCTGTAAGTTCTTTATTTAAAAGTTCAATTTCAACAAGATAGCTTTTAATGGCATCTTCTTGACTAAAAACCTTAGATTTATATTTCTGAGTATCTAACCGATGAGCCTCAAGATGATTTTCATAAAGTTTCTCATTAGCTTTTAAAAAATTATTTGAGTCGGTTAGTTTTTCATTCTTTTTCCTCAATTCAGCTGTCTCTGTCTGATATGCCTTTAAAGATTCAGTTAACTTTATGCATGAAATACAATTTAAAGGTTCATCATGTACCTCATTCACAATGTGAGCCATCAGACACTGTTGGTAATGCTGGGAGACAGGCGTCCAATCTTGACTTGTAGGCTCAAAAGCAATTAGGGCATTGTCAGCAATCCCTCTCTTGGTAACTTCCGTTTCTTTGGCCTTTGGAGGAGTAGACGGTGTTGTAAATCCCGATGCTGGCATTTTGGGTTTCTCGCACTCCCTGGCGAAGTGACCCAAATTTTGACAATTGTAACATCGGACCTTACTCTTGTCAAATCCAAAGCCAGTCTTTCCATCACCCTCCAAGCTTTTACGCCCTGTCCTCTGCAAAAACTTCTGAATTCTGCGGGTGATCATTGCCACATTCCAAGTCAAATCCATTTGCTCCAGATCGTCTTCATCAAGCTGAGCATAGTCCTCCTTAGTCAACTCCAAAGTTAGATTCGGTTGAGTAACCAAATCCTTGTAAGAGCTTAAGAAAGCTGTGTAGATGGCAGCTTGCTCCTGAATAGCAGGTGAGACTTGAACCTGTTGTTGATTTGAAGAAGGTCCAGTCATAAAAACCGAATGAATCCCATCAGAAGAAGAAGAATTCGATGAAGCATTTGTATTTGATACAAAGGCAACTCCAGATCCATAAGTCTTTCCAGAGTTGATCTGAACACCATACACACTAGGATTCTGAACAGCAGAACCAGACCTAGTTTCTTTCTTCTTAATCTCCATAGCGTGAGCTTGAAGATCCTCTATCAACGTATCCAAGGACATGTTTCCAAGTTCTTCATTTTCCTTTAAAAATTGAACTTTAACATCCCAAGAACTCGGCAACACATCCAGCAGCTTCTTATTTACTTCAATTGAAGGAAAAGTATAACCTCCTTCAAACAGCTCACCAACTAACCGTGAGTACCTTGTGAATAAAGAAGTCATGTCTTCATTAGGAAGGATGTCAAAGATATCGTACTGTTTCTTAATCAGTTCGAGCTTGGCTTCCTTATACTTGTCATTTCCTCCACAACGAGTTTCAATTGCCTTCCACAAATCAAAGGCTGTTTCATGGGTTCTGAACAGCCATAGAACATCCTTGGTTAGACACATTTTGATCATTGAAAAAGTCTTTCTTTCAGTATCAAAATCTTTCTTCTCTTCGGGAGACATAGCTTTATAGGTCTTAGCAGGACGAATATTACGGTATTCCCCATCAGCTAAAGGAGCTACATAACGCTCACGTAATGGTCCCCATAATTCTGGACAATGAAAGTCAATATATTGCTCAACTCGGTCTCTCCAGTATACGTAATCCATGTCCACAGTAAATAGTGGAGGTTTATTACTTGAACCTATATCATTACTTTGTTTAATCATCTCCCTAAGTCCTCTAATATCCTCTTTATCAGCTGCCATTGTAAATACTTAAACGAAAAATCAAACTTCTGATCTTAGCGACGTAGAGAGGTACGTCGCACAAAGAATATGCGACGTAGACGGGTACGTCGCAAAAAGAATATGCGACGTAGATGGGTACGTCGCAAAAAGCAAATGATTCAATTAAGAATCAGAAAATGCGACGTAGAGAGGTACGTCGCAGAATCAGGCTACGTCGCAACGCAGCGTCGCAGAAGACTAATTAAAGTCAGAATAGCGACGTAGAGAGGTACGTCGCAACGGTACGTCGCACGAACTAATTAAAGTTCAAAAACACTACGTCGCACGCGACGTCGCAGCTTACGTCGCTTTGCTACGTCGCAAAACGTGCTGAGCAGCGGCCAAAAACCCTAAAAACGAATTTTTAACCCTAAAACCAAAACCACGAATGTCGAACGACTGAAACCTTCAAGAATCCCAATAATACTGATCGAAAACCTGTAAAAACACAAAACAAACGTAATAAACACGAAAACTCACGAATATCACGTTCTTTTATATCCCAAACTCGATCCGAATCGCCAAAACGAGCACTTCCTGCTTTGATACCAGTTGTTTGTCCCTTACTTAGGATCTAGAACGAACCGAGTCAATCCAATCGATGGCGGAAACAACGATTAGATTATCAAACAAACACACGAACAATCAACACGCAGTGAATATCAAACGAAACGTATTATATTCAATAATATTCGGTCAGATTACAGAGATTTCGACTGATTATGTTTAGGGTTTCGTCAACCCTAAAACAGAAAACACAAATCGTTTTTATACAAAAACTGGCACCTGCGACGTCGCACGCTACGTCGCAGGCCCAAGCCCATGCGACGTCTGCTACGTCGCAGGCCCAATACCTGACGTCGCACCTGCGACGTAGTGCCCTACGTCGCAGGAGTCAGAAATACAAAACTAAATACAAACTACGAGCTAGACCAACTGACAGACACTAAACATGTACTAACACCTAATTTGGAGAGTTGTCACATTCTCCCCCTGTTAGGGAAATCTCGTCCCGAGATTTAATTTGTGTGTTGAGTCGTGGTCACGGTTTCAAATAGTTGAGGGTACTTTTTGCGCATTTCATCCTCGCGTTCCCAGGTGAACTCTGGGCCTCTTTTCGAGTTCCATCGAATTTTGATAAGTTTGATCCGACTGTTTCGGAGTTTCTGTGTTTTCGTGTCCATTACTTCAAGCGGTTCCTCCACGAAATTGAGTTTTGAGTCGACATAAATTTCGTCGGGAGGTATGATTAACGCTTCGTCGGATAGACACTTCTTAAGATTACTCACGTGAAACGTGTCGTGAATATTACTAAGCTCTTGCGGAAGTTTAAGCTTATAAGCTACAGGACCAATCCTTGCTAGGATCTCAAAAGGTCCAATGTAACGTGGATTCAATTTACCGTGTTTTCCAAATCGCACAACTCCTTTCCAAGGAGATACTTTAAGTAGGACTTTGTCACCTACTTGAAATTCCAAAGGTTTTCGTGTATTGTCTGCATAACTCTTTTGTCGGTCTCGTGCCGTTTTTAATCGATTAAGCACTTGAGTTATCTTGTCCGTTGTCTCTTGGACTATCTCAGGACCTGATAATTGTCTGTCGTCCATTTCTGCCCAACAAAGTGGGGATTGGCACTTGCGTCCGTACAACGCCTCAAAAGGTGCCATTTGTATACTCGTATGATAACTATTGTTGTACGAGAATTCGGCTAAAGGGAGATGAACATCCCAATTTCCTCCAAAATCAATCACGCAAGCTCGTAGCAAGTCCTCAAGCGTTTGTATCGTTCGCTCGCTTTGACCATCGGTTTGTGGATGGTAGGCGGTACTCATGTCGAGTCTAGTGCCTAAAGCTTGTTGCAGTGTTTGCCAGAAGCGAGAGGTGAAACGTGCATCTCTATCAGAGATGATAGATAATGGAACTCCATGTCTAGAAACAACTTCTTTTATGTAAATTCTAGACAGCTTTTCCATCTTATCCGTTTCCTTAATGGCAAGAAAGTGAGCTGACTTTGTCAGTCGGTCGACAATCACCCATATGGAGTCCATCCCAGATGATGTTTTCGGTAACTTCGTAATGAAATCCATCGTGATGTGTTCCCATTTCCATTTGGGCAACTCAGGTTGTTGTAAAAGTCCAGACGGCTTTTGGTACTCAGTCTTAACTTTTGCACAAGTCAGACATCTACTAACATAGGTGGCAATGTCTCTTTTCATGCCAGGCCACCAGTAAAATCCTTTCAGATCGTGATACATCTTATCAGCACCAGGATGTATCGAGTAATTGGACTTATGAGCTTCATCCAATACTAGACTACGTAGCTCATCAACACAAGGAATCCAAATTCGATTCATGAAGTACAATACTCCGTTTTCCTTAGACTCAAGTTGCTTCTCCATCCCTTTGAGGGATTCGTCCTTCATACGTTCTGGAGTAAAGGCCGCTTGTTGAGCATCACGAATTTGGGAAATCAGATCCAAGTGGATTGTCAGTCCTAAGGCTCGAACTCTTCGAGACTTTACTCGTTCCTTACGACTCAAGGCATCCGCTACTACATTAGCTTTGCCTGGATGGTACTTGATTTCACAGTCGTAATCATTCAGCAATTCAACCCAACGTCTTTGTCTCATGTTGAGTTCTTTCTGATCAAATATATGTTGGAGACTTTTGTGATCTGTAAAGATCGTACACTTCGTACCGTATAGGTAGTGTCTCCAAATCTTAAGGGCAAAAACGACTGCTCCTAGCTCTAAGTCATGCGTCGTATAGTTCTTCTCGTGAATCTTCAATTGACGAGACGCATAAGCAATGACTTTTTCGTTTTGCATTAATACGCAACCTAATCCTTGATGTGAGGCATCACAGTAGACAACAAAGTTTTCTACTCCTTCTGGTAAGGACAGGATAGGTGCGGTGCTCAATTTCTCTTTCAGCAGTTGAAAAGCATTCTCTTGCTTCTCGCCCCAATCAAACTTCTTGTCTTTTTGCGTTAGGGCAGTAATTGGTTGAGCTATCTTCGAGAAATTCTCGATGAATCTTCGGTAGTAACCGGCTAGCCCAAGGAATTGTCGTATCTCAGTTGGGGTTTTTGGGGCTTCCCAATTCTTAATCGCCTCAATTTTGGATGGGTCTACATGAATTCCTTTGTTATTAATCACATGACCAAGGAAATGAATCTCACGCATCCAAAACTCGCATTTAGAGAACTTTGCATAAAGCTTCTCTTTCTCCAGTAATTCAAGAATCATTCTCAGATGTTGTTCATGGTCTTCCTTTGTTCGCGAGTATATCAAAATATCGTCAATGAACACTATGACGAACTTATCCAAGTAAGGTTTACATACTCTATTCATTAGATCCATGAATACTGCTGGCGCATTCGTTAGCCCAAACAGCATAACTAGGAACTCGTAATGACCATATCAAGTCCTAAACGCAGTCTTTGGGATATCTTCATCCCGTACCTTCAGTTGATGGTAGCCCGATCTCAAGTCGATCTTTGAGTAATAACTTGACCCTTGCAGCTGGTCAAACAAATCATCAATGCGTGGCAGTGGGTATCGGTTCTTAATCGTCACTTTGTTCAGTTCTCGATAATCGATACACATCCGCATTGATCCATCCTTCTTCTTGACGAACAAAACCGGAGCTCCTCACGGTGAAAAGCTCGGTCGGATGAATCCTAAATCCAACAGTTCTTGTAACTGTGCAGACAGTTCCTGCATTTCTGATGGAGCTAGACGGTAAGGCGCACGAGCAATTGGTGCAGCTCCCGGCACTAGGTCGATATGAAATTCAACCTGTCTTGGAGGTGGTAACCCTGGTAGTTCGTCAGGAAATACTCCTGGGTAGTCACGTACTACGGCCACGTCGTCTATGCGTCGCTCCTCGGGTTTCTTATCCACAACATGTACCAAAAATGCTTGGTACCCTTTTCGTAGATACTTATTTGCCTTCATGCATGTAATCGTTTTCACCACACGATTACTCTTTTCTCCTTGAATCATCAACATTTCTCCTGACGGTAAAGGTAATCGTACAATCTTCTCATGACAGATGATTTCCGCGCGGTTTAGTGACAACCAATCCATACCAACCACTATATCGAAGCTCCCTAACTCTACCGGTAGTAAGTCTATTTTGAAAGAATGACCTTCTAATGTTAAGGAACATCCTGGTACTATTTCTCCTGATTCAATCAACTTACCATCGGCTAGCTCTACAGTGTATTTGTTATCTAGCTTAAGGGATTCGATTTCTAACAGTGGTCTAAACTCAGTGGACACAAAACTTAAATCAGCACCGGAATCAAATAACACAGAAGCAAAGTGGTTGTTTGTCACACCCCCAATTTCATGATTTGCGGAAGCGACGATTTGGGTGTGACTAATCAATATACAAAGCACCAAAGTATAAGCAAACGACTCTACATGAGACGTTTATAAATATTACAAAAGTAATACAAGTTTTGAGTTAAAGTTTACAACATAATAGCGAGTTCGCAAAAGTAGTTTTGAAGATTTTAATACATAACCATTATACAAAATATAATGCAGGAAAATCTTCATGTCAAAATGAATGCATGCGACTCGTGAGTAGATAGCTTATCCTGAGGGCCATCCTACTACTGCTGATCACCTGAGAATACAACGCTAAAAGGGTCAGCTATAAAGCTGGTGAATCTCACGGGTTTAACATAAACATTGATGTGATCAACATGATAATTTGACGATAATAAAATGTTTCGTCTGAACAAGGGTTTAAATTAATAAACCAAACAATGATTTAAAACAATTAAGTTTTCTAAAACCATGATTTAACCAATTAATGTTACTAAATAATGATTTGAACCAACGCAGGTTCCTCAAACAACCATGAAACCAACGCGGGTTTTCTAAACAATGATTTAACAATTTAGTTTTCAAAACAATGATGAAACCAACGCAGGTTTCCTAAACAATGATTAAACAGTTTAGTTTTCAAAACAATGATGAAACCAACGCAGGTTTCGAAATAATGATTTTTAAACAATGGTGAAACCAACGCAGGTTTCGTAATATTGAACAAACCAACGCAGGTTTTAGAACAACATTAAATTTAACAATGATGAAACCAACGCAGGTTTCGTAATATTGAACAAACCAACGCAGGTTTTTGAACAATAATAATTTAACAATGATGAAACCAACGCAGGTTTCGTAATATTGAACAAACCAACGCAGGTTTTTGAACAATAATAAATTTAACCATGATGAAACCAACGTAGGTTTCGTAATATTGAACAAACCAACGCAGGTTTTTGAACAACATTAAATTTAACAATGATAATCAAGACCAAATAATGGTAGTCAAACAATGTAACTAATATAGTTATCTGAACTAAATAATCATTTAATTCCTTGAGTTAATTCTCAAATTAACTAATCAAATAACATATGATCACGAAAACATGTAAGCATTGTATCTCACCCCAATATTTGAAACAGTAAAAATGGGGCTGTGAGACTCACCTGAGTCTATCCGAGCAGTGAATGTATCCAACGAGGAACGTATGGTCCAAAGTCTCCTAATGTCCTAAACACGCGAGATTCTAATGAGCATTTGATTGTATAGTCTTTACTTGTATTAACATGTATTCGGTCGTATTATAATCTATTGTTTAAGTTTGTATTTCCGTTTCAAAGTTTGTAAAAATGTCACTGAATAATTCTGACCCAGATTAGAAAATCACGCGATCGCGTGAACTTCCCAACCGATCGCGTGACATCCCCCTTGACCCGATCGCGTGACCCTTTCGGCCGATCGCGTGACTATCCCTTTGACCCGATCGCGTGAACTCAAGAAAAACATCACGCGATCGCGTGATTCTCTCTGATTCGTGTCTGTTCATGTCTGTTCGTGCAGAAACTTAACAAAACTAGTTTTAATCCAATTTCCGCAAACAAGGAACTTAGTATTATGCTACAACATGATATATTACGTATTTTAAACGAAAAATTAACAAGAATTGATTAGTGTTCTTACGTAGTAAAATTCGAACCCGTGAGGATGATGGTGATGTCCCGATGATAATGATGAAGAAGATGATCACTGATTATGATGATGATGATTGTTGCTGTGATGTTGTTATTGTTGTAGTTTTGTTGTTGTTGAATTGGAACCGAGAGAAAAGAGAAGAGAGGAGGGAACCGAGAGTGATGAAGAGTCTGTGAAATAATTGAGGTCGGTTGTTATAACCGGCCTCAATTATTGAGGTTAGTGGGTGTTTTCCGACCCGTGTTCGTGTACCCGATCGTTATTTAGTAAAATATTTTCAAACGATAAATTTCTAAAATTTAAATCGTATAGGTTTTTATTTGAAGTATTTCACAAAAATACTTTTAGTGTGATACTAAATTATATCGTTGTTTCACTTTGAACTTACGGATACATTTAATTATCTAAAAAGAGTTTTACAAATTTTCTGAGTATCGTAATATTATTTCTGTTAATAATATTCTATTTGGAAATGTTTTGGGACAACTTTTATTTTTATGTTTCCTCGGTGGTTTCAGGTTTGTTCGCGTGTGATTATTAAATAATCATTTCATGTTATATATATATATATATAGTTATATATATTATCCGAATACTTTGTTTTTGATTCGTACCGAGTACGAATAATTAAAGTTTAAATTGGCCCCTAATTTTGGCCCTTTTTGACCGGGTGTCACATTGTTTACAAGAAACGTACCAGTGACTGTGTTAGGATCCTGACGTGCCTCTGGTGCTCCTAACATGAACACGCGTCCACGAGCTGGTTGATTGTTGTTGTTGTTTGTACGGTTGTTGTTGTTGGCTCGGTTGTTGTTGTTTCCACGGTTGTTTCCATTGTTGTTGCGGTTACGAGCGTTGTTGGCGTTACTATTTTGATTATTGAGTCGAGGGCAACGGTTCCGATAATGCCTCGTGTCGCCACACTCAAAACATCCTTGGTTTTGACGAGTAGTGTTTCCCTTAGGGGTAGGGTTTACCTTACAGTTTTGGGCTTTGTGACCCCATCCCTTACAGCTGTCGCAAAACCAACATTCACCCTCATGGTGTTTGCTACACTTATCACACTTAGGTTTGTTACCCAAGTATGGCTTTGGTTCTACAATGGTGGCAGCGTAAGACTTTGGATTTCCAGATCCATTCTTGTTGGATTGACCCTGACGGTCATTCCATTTACGCTTCTTACCTCCAGAACTACCAGCTTCAGTACTGATCGGCTCAACCTTGGCCGGCACAGTTTTCTGTGTCAGCGTCCCCATTCTAACTGCTTCATCAGTCAAACTCTGCGCTAGAGTAACAGCGCTCCTGAAGGTGTCAGGTTTGGAGGACGTAACTAAACTCCTGATCTGTGGTGCCAGTCCATACACATAGCGTTCAATACGCTTGTACTCAGGTGTTTCCATATGTGGCACAAGACGAGCTAGTTCTTGGAACCTGGTTGTATAACCAGTGATATCAGCACCAATCATTGCAATGTTCCATAGCTCAGTCTCAATTTTCTGCATCTCACTTCGAGGGCAGAATTCTTCCATCATCATACGCTTCAATGTTTCCCATGTCATGGAATAAGCAGCTGGTCGTCCCATCGACTGGACTTGACTGTTCCACCAAGTCAAAGCTTTATCAGCCAGTGTGCAGGCGACATATTTCACCGCAGTGTCTGGTAGACAATCACTGATGTCCAACACAGAATCCATCTTTTCTATCCAGTGTATAATACCAATAGCACCTTCAGTGCCACAGAAGGGAGGTGGTTTACAAGCCTGAAATGTCTTATATGAACACCCTCGACGAGTATTCACAACAGTCTCAGCATTAACAGGGGTCGATCCACTGTTATTAATCCCATTCTCACGGTTTCGACTTGCCTCATACTCGGCAATACCTTCAGCTATGCGTCTAGCTATCAACTGCTCAGTAGTTTCCTCAGTGTTAGGGGGTGGAATGGTTTCAGATGTAGGGGGTACAGTTGTCTTCTGACTGTTCCTAGTAATTCGTCGTTTTGGCGGCATAGTTTAGTTCTGCGATGAATAAAATGCAGAAGTCAATGCCAAAATAATGAATGTGATGAACAAGATTTCACATTGTCTATCAAATGAATAGTATGGAGAATTTGAAAGAATAAGGTTTCACATTGTATATTGCACGACTTTGAAACACCCATATGTATTTTGTACAATATAATCACGTTGGCCAGACGTCATTATATAATGCCAAATACATATTTCTTTTCATCATCGTTTAAGTGCAATCAATGTTTTATGGGATTCAAGATAAAATCAATAATTCAAAGTATGGTAGGTTTCAAAGTTTGCAAGAAATGGTTTCAACAATTATTACGTGGTAACTTTTCTATCACATGTATATAGAGATGAATATCATTCACACGAAATTTCGAATCGAACCTAGGTTATATTATACATTAACTAGAATGTTCTTACATCGTTTCATTACAAAACTTGATGATATCTTCTATATCCATCAAGAGTGGTTTCCAATACAACACGAGTTGCTACAGTACTAATTAGGCTAAACTTAGCTATACTTAAATCTTAACAAAATGGTTATATTCCTACGAAAGTTCTTCATCAGTTCATTATTAAGCTATCTTTAGCTATATTCTCTGTCGCAGTGTAGATCTTTCACTTTTACTCCTGATTCAGATTGGGAGAGAAGTAGCGTGTTTCCAGCATAGTTTTGTATCGCAGAGTCGGATAATAGTCCAGATCATTCTCAGTTGAGCATTTGCACAAACGTTTGATCCAAGACTTAACTCTTTTCTTGCGATTACTAGCCACTTTCTTCCAGAAGCGTATTTTATCCTTAACTCGGACAATCATAGGCCTCTTTAGGATTCTCAATTCTAGCTCATGGTTCCTACATTTGAACACAAGCTCCCAATATTGACCATCCAATCTTTCAGCCTGATCTTGTACTCTTTCGTACTCCTCTATGTTGACCATGCCGAATTGGTGGTTTTCAATTTCTTCTTCCACAAGTTCCACTATCGGAACTGTTTCGGTATCGACATATACATATTGTATCTGCTCGTCGATGGTTATGTCCTCATCTGAGGAGTATTCATTTATAACTGGTTCTGCCATTTTTCCAGTTTCAAGAGATCTATAGGTTACAAAGACATTTTTCAGTATCCACAGTTATGTAGTCTCTATTGTCAATATATAATCCAATCACAACGCACAGTAACATAAACAATAATAATAAACCAAATACATATGTCATATCATATAACTGATCGTAGTTAGTTCACAGGTTTTTATACAAAACACGATGGATCTATCCTAGATACCCATCGATCCAGAAACTAATCAAAGCATGACGGGTCTGTCTACACACCGTCGATCCAAATGATATACAAAACATGACAGGTCTGTCTATACCCGTCGAATCAAAGTTCCAAGTCTAATACATAGTATATATACAATCCTAAGTAGGCACAACCCGCCCTACATAGGTCTAACGGAAATACGGTAGAAATGATCCCACGGCTGTCCTCAACACAGCCATCACTACACAAACACCAACCACAAGCCCTGCAATCCTAACACGTCTCTCAAGTGTCCTCACACGAGCACGTGCGGACTCAGCTATCTCCTGGGCAGTAAACACATGGTTCAACAGAAAGTGATGATGCTCATGTATACCAGCCATGTCCCCATACAGACGGGAGACCTCATCCTGTACCTGTCCAAGGTGAGAACTCCTGCTAGAGGTAATACAGAACAATGTACGCATAACAGCAACTAATGTAGGGAGAGTCTGCTCTATCGGCTCTCCAGTGGTAGGCAATGGGGCTGGGGGTCGTGAAGACTCTCCTGTCTCAAATGTGGAGGGAAAACCCTCTAATGACCTCCAGTGCCTCAACATAGGAGTCATCCACTCTAGATGAGCACATCTGGGTGCTATCCGTGGAGACTCAACAGACTCGTCCGCCGATGCTAACGGACCAATAGGAAGATCTCGGACACACATCCTCGGTGTCCGCCTAAACACAGGCCTGCGAGAAGTCTCAGCAGCCTGATGGTGAATACCTGTAGTGATAGGGGTAACCTCATGTGCTGTCGGTGGTGGCGCGATGTAAGCGTCACTAGTGTCATCGGACATGTCTCTCAAACGAACAGATGACTCATCCCCTACAGTGATCGTGGGACCCTCAAAAGTAGCCTCGGTCGGCTCCTCATCCGAAGCATAAACATGGTAAAGTGATTGACTAGACATACTGTGACAATTGAAATTGTGTGTGACGTGTCAGTCGTATGTTAGATGTATGCAAACGTATGTATGTATGAATGCATGAATGTTCTAGCCAAGGCTATAGTTGTAACACCTCGCAAATTTGAACACGATTAATAACATTAATCACTTGCATTATTAGGCTAATTCCCTACTTGAGTGAATTCACAACACATTTTAGAGGTAAGTCTAGCATAGCCCAACTAGTTAGTACGCGTAGTATTACGTATTCGTAATTAGTTGTAATTACGTACAGAACAATTTGAAAACAAACGCGACAAAAATGTACGACTGTTGGTGAACAAAATTATTTAATAAAACGAAATTATTAAATAACGTAGTAACTAATAAATATTTTGTCAAAAATATTTACCAATTTATTTTATAACGCAAAACGTCAAAACGTATAATTAAAAATCAAACAAAGTTTGAAATTTATAAAATTTATAAATTTGGTTCCATAAAAAGAGCCTAATTAAATATAATGAAATATGTAATTTAAAAATACATTAGTTGAAATACCGTAACATTTAACGATCGGGTAAACAAACACGGAGCGCAAACACGGAGGCGAAAAAGGGGACAAAACCCCCTCCCCACCTCACTTTTCTTTCATTCTCATCTCATCTCTCTCTCTCTCCTCATTTCTTTTCTCCTCCTTCTCTCTAAAAACTCATCCAAAAATCACACAAATCACACCAAAACTACGCTAAAACGACGCCGAATCACATAGCTCCTTTGGAATAAAACGATCACGAGTTCCCGATCTACACTTCTACCTTTTCGGATTTCAAATCCGACACTCGTAAGTTTCCGACAAATCCCGCAAATCTTTAGATTTCAAAGTTATAATTGCTACTTAGTGTTTAATATACTTAGATTTACATGTTTTAGTGTTTTATACAACCGAAAACGTCCGAAATCGACCCAAACTCGTTATTTTCTCGCTGTTCGTCGAACAGGCGACTACGTCGCATTGGGACCGAAAACAGTACTGCGACGTAGGCCTCTACGTCGCATTACCCTTCCTTACGTCGCACATAGCGACGCAGACCACTACGTCGCATTAAATTGCGAGCGTCGCCTATGCGACGCAACCCATGACGTCGCAAAACCTGAATGCGACGTAGACCCGTACGTCGCACCCTACGTCGCATAACCACCCAGCGTCGCACCTTACGTCGCTAAAAACAGAAAGTTTAAAAACTTGTTTTCACTAAGTGTCGAACTAACCGAAAACGAATACTCACATATTATACGATACACGAACTATACAATCATTACAAACATACTTGTTTTATCGAAATGTCGATTTCAAACTTTCACCAACGAGTCGTATACATTTTCACAAACAACGAAATACAAACATAAACATTAAACAAACGATTTGGACATGACTTGGTTGTACAAACACTAGCATGGATGATTAGCTTAGACATCCACAATACTTATTAAATCTCGTACGTTTAGGACGTTAGGGGATTTCAGACTGTACTTGGGATTAGGTTTGCTAGCACTCGCACAACTACTTAAACTCAACAGGTGAGTTCACAGCCCCTACTTTTACTGATTTAACTACTTTTGAACAGGGGTGGAAAACATAGACAACTGTTTTACTGCTTTGCCATAACTACTTTTACTACATGATTATTTATCATACTGTTTACTCGAACGACTAGAGTATTTGAACTGTTAAACTGTTATACGAACTGCCACTTAACTGCCTTTGGCACACTTATACAAACTGTTTATGACTGCGGTCAACTACTTCAACTGTCTGAACTTAATGGTATTTTCATACGAAAACTGAACTGAGAACATGCTGGAGAACGACCAGCTACATACTTTTATTACTAGCTCTTATGAAACAACATTTTCATAAACACACAGAAAGTCCCTACGTCTTGGGCACGCACGCACAGAAAGTCCCTACGTCTTGGGCAAACAGAAAGTCCCTACTTCTTGGGCACGGTGCCATCCTACGTCTTGGGTGAAGGCTCTACTTCTTGAGCAGATGGGTCCTACGTCTTGGATGCCAGTCCTACTTCTTGGACACAAATATACAAGTCCCTACGTCTTGGGCACATACATAGAAGTCCCTACTTCTTGGGCAACACTATAGGTCCTACTTCTTGGACAAACGATTTAAATCCCTATTCCTTGGGTAAACTAATAGGATACTGCTTTCCTACGAAACTTAAACTGTGTTTTGGGCGAACGATCCACTAAACTTATACTTTTGGGCAACATCCCAACGAAACATACCTACTACTAGGATACGTACAATCCTACAGAACATACTTGAAAATAGGATACTGCTTTCCTACAACTTATAGGATACGAACATTCCTACAAACAACTATTTAAGAACGTAACGGATTTCAGAAACTATACTTTTGGGTGACATCCCAACGATACAATATAAACAACAGTGGTTTATCATAACTGAACTTGTAAACATAAAACCTGTGAATTCACTCAACCTCGTTGTTGACTTTTACTATGTTTTTCAGGGAATTAGCTGCGCATGTAAGATCGCCAACACACATGGAGAACTAGGCGACCCTTGAAGATTAGGATGCCAACTTTTTGGGAAAACATATGGATTTCTCTAGTATAACTGAAACTGTTTTGTCATATTCTGGAAATCCACTTTTGTAAACTCACTACTTTTAACTTATACGATCCGATTAATCGTAAACTTTGTAATTAACACTTTTGGCATCTTAATATATATTGTTCTGTTGTAATCATAAGCTCTGATACGTATGCATGCTTTGTTGTTGTAACACCCCATACTTAAACTAAAACGCTTCCGCTAAACGAATTTTGGGGGTGTTACAGATTGGTATCAGAGCCATTGGTTATAGCGAACTAGGAAACTTTAGGTGACTTAGCGACCTAGAGACCTAGACTATAGCCTTGGCTAGAACGTACATGCATACATACATTTGCATACATCTAAACTATCGTTACGATACCTCGATACGCGTGAACTGTTCACCACATCCAACTCGTTCATTGTACTCTGATCTCATATGAACCTGATCGTGATTAAACGGTTGATGAAAAGAAGTATGTATTTGGCATCATATAATGACGCCTGGCCAACGTGATTATATCATACTAAGTACATATGGGTGTTTCATAGTCGTAAGATACGTGATGGGGATTCGACAACTTTTGCTTGATACTCGAAAACTTGAAATATGTGAAACTTTATTCCTCACATATTTTTCATTGGCATTGACTTCTGCATCTTTTCATCACAGAACGTCAGCATGCCGCCTAAACAAAGAAAGACTCGAAACAGTCGACGAAATTCTCCACCTGTACCTCCAGAAACAACCGAACAGATTATCGAACGCCGCGTGGCTGAGGCTATTGCTCAGTACGAGGCTAGCAGAAATCGTGAAAACCCAACCAACAACAGTGGAGCTACCCCCGTCAACAGTGAAACTCCAACTAATACCCAGCAGGGGTGTTCCTACAAAACCTTTCAGTCTTGTAAACCCAGCACCTTCACCGGGACCGAAGGGGCCATTGGCCTGGTCCACTGGATTGAAAAGATGGAACCAGTCATCGACATCAGCGACTGTGCCACCGATAAAATCGTAAAATACGCCACCTGCACTTTAGCCGACAAAGCGCTAACCTGGTGGAACGCTCAAGTCCAGATTATGGGACGCCCAGCTGCTCATTCCATGACCTGGGTAACTCTGAAACAGATGATGATGGAGGAATTTTGCCCTCACAACGAGATGCAGAAACTGGAAAATGAATTCTGGAACATACAAATGATCGGCGCTGACATTTCCGGTTACACGACTAGATTCCAGGAACTCGCACGACTGGTGCCCCACATGGTAACCCCCGAAAGCAAACGCATCGAGCGTTTCAACAAGGGCTTGGCCCCACAGATTCGAGGCATGGTTATGTCCTCCAAACCCGCCACCTTTAGGAGCGCAGTTGATCTGGCTCAAAGTTTGACTGATGACGCCATTCTGATTGGCACTTTGAAAACCACTACCGGGAAAACTGAACCTACCCGTACTGATGCGGGCGACAACAAACGCAAATGGCACAGCGAGAACGACGACCGTCAGGGTCAACAAAACAGGAACGTGGGAAACACTCGAGCCTACGTCGCCATCGCTAACACTGAACCGAAACCATACCTAGGTAAAAGGCCTAAATGCGGAAAGTGCGAAAGGCATCATGAGGGTAACTGTACTCTCTGCGACAGATGCAACCAATGGGGACATCGAGCTCAAACCTGCAAAGCCAACCTCCCCGCTCGAACAAACAATGGGTGTTTCGAGTGCGGTGAGCCCGGACACTATCGAAACCAGTGTCCAAAACTGAACAACAACCATAACAACCCCGGAAACAACAACCACATCGCAACCATCCCACCGGCTCGTGGCCGCGCATACATCCTCCGTGCACCGGAAACTGTTGCGGACTATGGCAAACACGGTATGTCTTACCAACTCTTGCTACGATTTAACGTTTCTTTCATTCGAATGTCAATTCGAACACACCACTTGGTAAACGCTAACCACGAAACGAACCTGAACTATCAAACTATACCGCGAGTATACTAAACAGTTAAAACTATATTGGCAAACATAGATCACTACACAAACTATTACTATTATTGTAACGACATGACTTATCGGAGAACATACGCCGCGGGCGATCCGACTTGATTCAAATCTCGGGACGAGATTTCTCTAACATGGGGAGAATGTAACACCTCGCAAATTTGAACACGATTAATAACATTAATCACTTGCATTATTAGGCTAATTCCCTACTTGAGTGAATTCACAACACATTTTAGAGGTAAGTCTAGCATAGCCCAACTAGTTAGTACGCGTAGTATTACGTATTCGTAATTAGTTGTAATTACGTACAGAACAATTTGAAAACAAACGCGACAAAAATGTACGACTGTTGGTGAACAAAATTATTTAATAAAACGAAATTATTAAATAACGTAGTAACTAATAAATATTTTGTCAAAAATATTTACCAATTTATTTTATAACGCAAAACGTCAAAACGTATAATTAAAAATCAAACAAAGTTTGAAATTTATAAAATTTATAAATTTGGTTCCATAAAAAGAGCCTAATTAAATATAATGAAATATGTAATTTAAAAATACATTAGTTGAAATACCGTAACATTTAACGATCGGGTAAACAAACACGGAGCGCAAACACGGAGGCGAAAAAGGGGACAAAACCCCCTCCCCACCTCACTTTTCTTTCATTCTCATCTCATCTCTCTCTCTCTCCTCATTTCTTTTCTCCTCCTTCTCTCTAAAAACTCATCCAAAAATCACACAAATCACACCAAAACTACGCTAAAACGACGCCGAATCACATAGCTCCTTTGGAATAAAACGATCACGAGTTCCCGATCTACACTTCTACCTTTTCGGATTTCAAATCCGACACTCGTAAGTTTCCGACAAATCCCGCAAATCTTTAGATTTCAAAGTTATAATTGCTACTTAGTGTTTAATATACTTAGATTTACATGTTTTAGTGTTTTATACAACCGAAAACGTCCGAAATCGACCCAAACTCGTTATTTTCTCGCTGTTCGTCGAACAGGCGACTACGTCGCATTGGGACCGAAAACAGTACTGCGACGTAGGCCTCTACGTCGCATTACCCTTCCTTACGTCGCACATAGCGACGCAGACCACTACGTCGCATTAAATTGCGAGCGTCGCCTATGCGACGCAACCCATGACGTCGCAAAACCTGAATGCGACGTAGACCCGTACGTCGCACCCTACGTCGCATAACCACCCAGCGTCGCACCTTACGTCGCTAAAAACAGAAAGTTTAAAAACTTGTTTTCACTAAGTGTCGAACTAACCGAAAACGAATACTCACATATTATACGATACACGAACTATACAATCATTACAAACATACTTGTTTTATCGAAATGTCGATTTCAAACTTTCACCAACGAGTCGTATACATTTTCACAAACAACGAAATACAAACATAAACATTAAACAAACGATTTGGACATGACTTGGTTGTACAAACACTAGCATGGATGATTAGCTTAGACATCCACAATACTTATTAAATCTCGTACGTTTAGGACGTTAGGGGATTTCAGACTGTACTTGGGATTAGGTTTGCTAGCACTCGCACAACTACTTAAACTCAACAGGTGAGTTCACAGCCCCTACTTTTACTGATTTAACTACTTTTGAACAGGGGTGGAAAACATAGACAACTGTTTTACTGCTTTGCCATAACTACTTTTACTACATGATTATTTATCATACTGTTTACTCGAACGACTAGAGTATTTGAACTGTTAAACTGTTATACGAACTGCCACTTAACTGCCTTTGGCACACTTATACAAACTGTTTATGACTGCGGTCAACTACTTCAACTGTCTGAACTTAATGGTATTTTCATACGAAAACTGAACTGAGAACATGCTGGAGAACGACCAGCTACATACTTTTATTACTAGCTCTTATGAAACAACATTTTCATAAACACACAGAAAGTCCCTACGTCTTGGGCACGCACGCACAGAAAGTCCCTACGTCTTGGGCAAACAGAAAGTCCCTACTTCTTGGGCACGGTGCCATCCTACGTCTTGGGTGAAGGCTCTACTTCTTGAGCAGATGGGTCCTACGTCTTGGATGCCAGTCCTACTTCTTGGACACAAATATACAAGTCCCTACGTCTTGGGCACATACATAGAAGTCCCTACTTCTTGGGCAACACTATAGGTCCTACTTCTTGGACAAACGATTTAAATCCCTATTCCTTGGGTAAACTAATAGGATACTGCTTTCCTACGAAACTTAAACTGTGTTTTGGGCGAACGATCCACTAAACTTATACTTTTGGGCAACATCCCAACGAAACATACCTACTACTAGGATACGTACAATCCTACAGAACATACTTGAAAATAGGATACTGCTTTCCTACAACTTATAGGATACGAACATTCCTACAAACAACTATTTAAGAACGTAACGGATTTCAGAAACTATACTTTTGGGTGACATCCCAACGATACAATATAAACAACAGTGGTTTATCATAACTGAACTTGTAAACATAAAACCTGTGAATTCACTCAACCTCGTTGTTGACTTTTACTATGTTTTTCAGGGAATTAGCTGCGCATGTAAGATCGCCAACACACATGGAGAACTAGGCGACCCTTGAAGATTAGGATGCCAACTTTTTGGGAAAACATATGGATTTCTCTAGTATAACTGAAACTGTTTTGTCATATTCTGGAAATCCACTTTTGTAAACTCACTACTTTTAACTTATACGATCCGATGAATCGTAAACTTTGTAATTAACACTTTTGGCATCTTAATATATATTGTTCTGTTGTAATCATAAGCTCTGATACGTATGCATGCTTTGTTGTTGTAACACCCCATACTTAAACTAAAACGCTTCCGCTAAACGAATTTTGGGGGTGTTACAATAGTCTAGGTCTCTAAGGTTTTCAGTCACCTAAAGACTTCTAGTTCGCTATAACCAATGGCTCTGATACCAAGTCTGTCACACCCCCAAATTCCATAATTGTGTTTATTTAAATGTTTAGCAGAAGCAAGTTATAATTTAGCGGAAGCATCTTGTTTAAGCAGTTAAACAACGGGGTGATGACGTATCAATTGTGCATTCATTGTATCAGAGCATATGATCATACTGAACATAATATATTAAGGATGCCAGTTTAAACGGTTGTTACAAAAGTAGTACGACTATGTAAGTCGTACAGTAATAATAAAGTTTAAAACATTTAAGTTTTACAATACATATGTTAAGATAAGATTTCATGAGTATAACTGCAATGTCTGCAGTAATACAGAGGAAATCCTCAAAAGCTGTCCCAAAATAATGGCATCCTAAGTAGTCTAGAGTTGTCCATCCTGAATGCATGCGATCCTTACTTACATGGCTAATTTCCTGTAAAACATAGAAAGAAAGTCGTCAACAAATATGTTGAGTGAATTCACAGGTTTTGTATAAATATGTGGTATGTTAAACCATTTATGTTTAAATTATTGAAATGTTATTCAATAAATAAAGGTTTGCAGGTTTTGCAAATTATAAGATGATAGGGATAGTTACCCTAAAATATAGTTTTATGTGGGTTGTTACCCAAATCATATGTCTGGTTGTTTACCAGAATATAAATATAATCAGTACGTATACTGAAATAAAGCAGTTGTAGGATATGTTCATCCTAAATAATAAGTGTGGGAATGCTTAGACTATAATCCCCTGAAAGGTGAGCTAAACCTCGCAGGTTAAAGTAACGCGACCTAACCCTATAACCAAACCACAACCAAAACTTATGTTTCTTGCCTGAAGGACAGTTAAGTATACGCTCCATCCACAGGAGGGTCGTCACGGCAATAGTACTATTCGTATACTCAGTGGCTAGAGTCACCTACCTAATGGTTATAGTCTGCATGACATAAGGTCTTTCATGCACACATTTCAAGTCTGGTCCGTACTAGGATTTGTTGTCTAATTCCCAAAACAGTTGTGAACATATAGTTTCATATCAAACAGTTTGTATAAAGCAATAAAGCATTTATATAATTTGCTGCATGTGTTTGCATGCAGTTTCTATGTTTACACCCCTATGTTTAAAAGCATAAAACATTTGTAAAATAGGGGCTGTGAACTCACTGTAGTTTACTCGGTGTGAATGCTAGCAGCTGACAGATTTGCCCAAGGTGTGTTAACCTATATACAAAATGTATTAACATAAGTATGTTTGATTTGTTTAATCAATTTGTGTTAACGGTTTGTTTGTTTGAAGAAACGGTTGATTTCTTATCAATATAAGTTGTTAACTTTGTTAGTGACACATCGTTGAAATATTGTTATTATTCCTCAGTCGTACACTTGTAAGTATACAAACCAATATGTAATTGTCTATTTAACGGAAGGTCGTTTTGTTTCATTTGTACATATACTTTGCTTACAGTTGTACGTATGTTATTCCAAAATCATTGTAAGTACACATATTTGTTTTATAAATGTATACTTAAGTAATATACTTGTTGTATATCATTAGATTATACGTTGGTTAAACGTGAAGTTTATTGTGTATATATATATTTGTGAATATATATTCCTTAAGTGTCGTATATATTTATTTAATCAATACGTTGTTCTCGTATATTAAAATATATATAAGTTTCCATTTGTTTTAGAAAACATATACGTTTGTGTCTATATATATTGTGTGTTCTCGAATATATATATATATATATATATATATATATATATATATATATATATATATATATATATATATATATATATATATATATATTGTAATACGTCGTTTCGTATTTTAAAAAGGTTGCAAGTTTTATTTCTTTTAAAACTTAGATTGTTTTTATAAAACGAATGTCATTTGTTTTTAATATCCCTACGTTTGTTTAGTAAGTCTTGAATATCCCGATAATATAATCGTATTCAAATTGTATAGTTCATAAAGTTCATATATATATAGGTCATATATCGTTTGTTCGTACAAATTAAATAAGTCCAATGTCCGTATTCATAGTTTGTCTCGGTTTATAGTGTCATTTAACAATTTATCAAGTCTCGTATACGTCTTGCACAAATAATATCGTTAACGGAAACGTTTTGTGTTTTAAAATAAAAGTCAAGTGTTTTATAGTTTGTTGGGCTCGGCCCGATTCGTTGGCCCACTAATAATAATGTAACTCGTTTGGCCCGTTAACTCGTTTATATAACCCATTTATTTAATCATTGGTTTAACCCATTACTTTGGCCCAAAAGACCACCGGCCCAGCCTGGAGCCCAGCCCATTATGTGAATCCGCCGGATTCTATTTGAATCCGCCGGATTCTCGTTAATAGAGAAGGTGTTGCCGGATCTTCGGGTCAAACCGCCGGGTCGGGTCAAAATTAAGTGAATCCGCCGGATTTAGTTGAATCCGCCGGATTCTTTTGTGTTCACAAAACGTTCATGTGAAGCTTTGGGAATCCGCCGGATTTAGGTGAATCCGCCGGATTCGAGCGTGTCTTTTACTCGTTCACCGTTTTAGCCGAAGATTTGTGTGCGAGTTTCATAGGGGAATCCGCCGGATTCTACATGAATCCGCCGGATTCATGTTACTTCCAGGTCCTGTTCGAACAGGGCAAAACACATACACATTCTTTTGGTTCCAAATCGTTTTTACCATGTTACCAATAGCTTATAATGATGTAATATAACGTTTTTATCATCCTAACATTATATTTTAACAAGTTTTTGTGTGTCGATTTTAGTTTTGAAGTTTTGGTTTTATAAACCATTTTCAAGAATCAATCATCAATCTTCATGTTTTTGATGATATATACACAAATTGTGATAGATATACATGTTATATAACGAGATTGAAGTGTAGAAATCAAAAGGAAGATGTTTCCTTACAAAGTGAAAATGATGGAGATGATGAACGATGATGATGAAGATGAGGAAGCCTCTGGCTTGATGTTCCTGATCTTGTTGTGTTCTCCAGATGATTGAAAAAGAAGAAGATTGAAGAGGAAGGTGAATTATTGGTGGTTTGTGTGTGTTGAGAGATCATCAGGAAGTAGAAATGAGAAGGAAACACACAGATCAAACGAGTATGGCTATTTACAGATACGGTCGCTCAATTATTTGAGTTTGGTGGCCATTTTTGGTACATCAATTTCGAGTAAGGGTATAATTTTAGCAATATAAAAATAAACATTTTACATTTTTATTTTGTAGGTGTTCTACTGATTCGTAATTTATGATTAGAATAATGAGGTTATCATTATTTTAAAATGTTGTACAAATGTGTACATTTTACTGCGCGCAGTTAATTGAGCGCCAAATTTCAGTAAATTTAGGATTTCATATTTTGAAGTAATGTTCTAACTTCTTCCAAATGAATGAGAAAATTTACACTTTTACGATTTGACGTCGTATGCGCGTTTTAGAATTATTTCTGTTCGTTTTATATTACGTTTTATGTTAAACGTATATTTAGACCTTTATATCTACATGTTATAGATATGTAAATACTCGTAATTAATAATTATATTATTAATTATTTTTGTATCACGAAACTTTTGTTGTTTATTTTTGTCGGGTTCGTTCCGATATATTTGTACGTAACTTTTAAATACTTACGTATTATGTATTACTTTTTGTTTAAAAGTACCGGGCTTGCTAGGCTTATATCATGACAAAAAGTTTTGTTAAAACTTAACCAGGAAATTAGCGTAAGAATGCACATGCTTAAATGTTAATTAATACCTAATTTGGAGAGTTGTCACACAAACCTTTGACACATCTGCACCTCGAAGTCAGTTCGAGAAGGGAAGCACCTCCGGATCTAGCCGTGATTCTGATTCTCAGGAGGAAAAAGACATCGAGATGGATTCCTCTCAACCGATATCTCAGATTACTGATGACACCCTTCCACAGTCCAATACTGTTGAGTTCCCTGATTTCCAGGCTAGGGATACTCCAGCTGAGGAGAGTAATGACGATGACATCATCTACACTGGTGTGCCAATAGATATTCGGTCTGTCCGACTTCTTGCATCTTCGACTGTTCCCGCTTCTCCCCAAATTCTGACTATCTCCAACCATGAGGAAATGATAAGTGCTATTGAAGAATTCGAAAACGACATACCTATGATGACAAGCATTATCATTAACTCCACCAATGATTACACTCCACACCAAAGGAACCTGATTGAGGAAATCATAGCCGAATCTGAGGTGAACCAAGCCGAGAATTCCCAAGATTACAGTGTAACACCCCCAGATTTACTGTTCGCGGAAGCATACATTGGGGTGCTACTAATCAATACACAAAGCACATAAGATACATAATGAACGACCACTACATGCGTCGTTTTACAATTACATTGATTAACGTAAGAGTCTACATATGGTTTACAAAAGATGAGTTCGCATAGATATTTGAGAGATTCTAATACATATCTAATTTATACAAAATATAGAAATGCAAGGATATCTCTTGATGATTATATGATTGCATGCGACTCGAGCTACAGTATCCTGATGGGCAGTCCAACCTACTGCCGAGTACCTGAGATAACATGCTAAAAGGTCAGCTATAAAGCTGGTGAGCTCACAGATTTGATATGATAATATATGATTTGTGAACCGCAATATTTAATGATTCGATTTACAAAGCATGTAAATAATTGATTGATGGGTATCACATGAATATTTGTAATTAAACAAATAAGTAAAGATTGATACAACTAACATGAGCACATAGTCTGAGCTTAACTGAGGGGTCAGGATCACTATCAAGTGCCTGATCGAGGGTGCCTCTATGCGTATGCCTAATCAACATACGTTTGAACAAATGATAATGCGTCCGTTTGACAGGTTAGTACTTGCTAACTCGGACGGGGATTGTCAATCCCATATGGTACCATAATACGTCCGTTTGACAGGTTAGTGCTTGCTAACCCGGACGGGATTCATCAATCACATATAGTACCATACACCAACATTCACGCTAAATCATATTAACAGAACTATGCTTCAGAGGACTTTAAAGGATTTTGAAAACAACTCATGCCAATATGTAGAAATGTTTTCAAAAACGGTTTCCATAAAATAGTTTGAGCATGTATCCCACCCCAAAACAGTTTAAAACAAGTAAAAACAGTAAAAGAGGGGCTATGAAACTCACCTGAGTCTGATGAATTGTTAGCCAACAATTATAATGATTCACAATGATTTGATGTCGTTACAACGACTGAACCTGCAGGGCGTCTTAAACGCGCAAGGTTTTGATAATGATTAGATGTCTTATCATATCATCTATGCTAGTTGAAAGATGTGTACGGCCCGTTGGTGAGTTTTTGGTAATAATAATCTCAACTATTATTATTATACTTTGATTGTTGTATCGTATTTAAATTGTTATAGTTAAAATTGCTAGTTATAGGTTTCTACCAAAAGTTATGGTTTCTGCCGAATAGTTTCTACCGAAGGTTATAGTTTCTGCCGAAGGTTATAGTTTCTGCCGAAGGTTATAGTTTCTGCCGAAGGTTATAGTTTCTGCCGAAGGTTATAGTTTCTGCCGAAGGTTATAGTTTCTAGATTTTGAACTCGATAAACCACTCGTTTTCACCACTTTTCAAGTCGATCTATGTCTCAACAAAAATCCAGCATAACCACATATGAACCTAGTCCATTTCTGCACTTTATGGTATATTTAGATGTTCGTTTACTATTTTTAACAAAAATAAACATGAGACGTGGTCGGATCGGGTTCGATAATGAGTTCAGTCCAAAGATTCACGTTTTTCACCATGATCCGAGAGGATGTGGTCCGGGAGCCAAAAATGAAAGTTTTAGCCAGTTTCTTAATGAACATTTTTCGTTTAGATGTCTAAAGTTGGTTCTTCTTAGTTTTCGAGATATAGATGTTCTCGTGAGCTGATTTTATGGTAACAGAAAACTGTTAAGTGTATATGTTCATGAAAACATTTTTGAGCTTATATTTTGGACATAATATTGTTGTTTGAGCTACTAGACATGTTAATATATGAAAATCATGAAAATATAGAGAGAGAAGTTAGGGTTTCATACCAAAAATCGAGTTCTAGAGAGAGATGAGAGGTGAGATGGTGCTAGCTTCTTCTCCTTGCTTCCTTTCTTGGTGTTTTTTTCAAGAATATGGTGGTTGATGATGGTAGTTGGATGGTGGCTGGTGGTGCACGAATTTGAGGAGGGAAAAGAAGGTGTGGTGTGTGTATTTTAGTGAGATAAAGTAGAGAGAGGTGAGGGGAACCAAAATGAATGATTTAGGGGCATTATTGGTGCCTTATGGTCAAATGAGGAGACCATGATCCATATTTTGGGGGATGGTTGTTTGAGGGCTGAAAAATCCGACCCATGGGCCCCACAAGGGTGTGTTTTGGTTAATTTTTGTTCCCCCAAAGTTACGTAGTGCGCGGTGTTCGTTTGCCCGATCGTTTAAACGTATAATTTAGACGTTATATATCATACGTATGTTTTTGAATAACGAATGAACTTTAGATATTTTGAGTTGAAGTATTTTATCAAAATACTTATTAATGTGTTATAAAATATAACTTTAGTTTATTTCGATTGTTGCATGCGTTTCACGTATTTTTGGTCGCGTAGACGTTATTTATACAATATGAAATACTTTTGGAATATTATCGAAATAATGTGTAATAAATAATGAGTTGTATTAAATAAAAATTCTATATTACTTAATACTTGTTTTCACCAACGCCGTATAGATAAATCGGAATTCGGTCGATTAAAAATGCACGATTAAATATAATCGCGTACTGATATATATATATATTCAACAATATATATTAATACATACAATTAGCCTAATACATAGAACTAATAACACGTATTTCTAAATGATTAGGAACTAAAAACTAGTCCTAATTTTTACGGTTGTCACATTCTCCACTTGTTAAGAGAATTTCGTCCCGAAATTTAACTCGAAGTTGGCGTGTGAGTGGAGTCTGAAAATAGATGTGGATATTTGAGTCGCATCTGGTCTTCTCGTTCCCAGGTGAATTCCGGACCACGCCGCGAATTCCACCGAACCTTGACGATTGGGATACGACTTTGCTTAAGCTGTTTGACCTCACGGTCCATGACCTCCACTGGTGTTTCGACAAAATGAAGTTTGTCGTCGATTTGAATTTCCTCGAGCGGGATAATGAGTGTCTCGTCGGACAGGCAATTCTTTAGGTTAGAAACGTGAAATGTGGATGCACGCTACTGAACTCTGGAGGTAGCTGCAATCGATATGCGACTGGACCAATCCTTTCAAGGATCTCAAAAGGTCCGATGTATCTAGGGTTTAACTTCCCACGTTTACCAAAACGGATGACACCTTTCCAAGGTGATACTTTGAGCAATACTCGATCCCCAACCTGGAACTCGAGATGCTTTCGTCTCATGTCAGCATAACTCTTCTGACGATCACGTGCGGCCTTCAGCCGTTGCTGGATACCAACGATCTTTTCGGTGGTTTCATGAATGATTTCAGGACCAGTGAGTTGACTATCTCCAACTTCGGTCCAACAGATAGGCGATCGGCACTTACGACCGTATAGTGCCTCAAAAGGTGCAGCTCCAATACTAGTGTGGTAACTGTTATTATATGAGAATTCGCACAAAGGTAAATGATGCTCCCAATTTGCACCGAAATCAATTACGCAGGCGCGTAACATATCTTCCAGTGTTTGAATAGTCCTTTCACTTTGGCCATCGGTTTGTGGATGATAGGCTGTACTCATATCTAAACGAGTACCCAATGACTTTTGTAATGATTGCCAAAAGTTAGATGTGAATCGGCTATCTCTATCAGAGATAATTGAGATTGGAACGCCGTGCCTTGTTACGATCTCCTTCATATAGATTCGTGTGAGACGTTCCATTTTGTCGGTTTCCTTCATGGCAAGGAAGTGAGCAGATTTGGTTAGACGATCAACTATTACCCATATTGTATCGCAACCACTTGATGTTTTCGGGAGTTTAGTGATGAAATCCATGGAGATTTGCTCCCATTTCCATTGAGGGATTTCCGGTTGCTGGAGCAAGCCGGAGGGTTTCTGATATTCGGCTTTAACCTTAGAACATGTGAGGCATTTGCTGACATACGTGGCAATCTCAGCTTTCATGCTCGGCCACCAGTACAGTCCCTTGATGCCATGATACATCTTGTCCGATCCAGGATGTATAGAGTATTTGGACTTGTGAGCTTCATCCATCACAAAGTCTCGAAGATTCCCAAACTTGGGTAACCAGATTCGATTTGCGAAGTACTTGACCCCATTGGGTTTGGTTTCAAATTGATTCTCCATATTTCGCAAGGCCTCTTCCTTGATGTTTTCAGGTTTCAATGCTTCGAGTTGAGCTGTGAGAATTTGAATAATTAAATCATTATGAATGGTAATACTGAGGGCTCGGACTCGAAGAGGTTTGGTGCGCTCTTTTCGACTTAGGGCATCTGCAACTACATTTGCTTTACCCGGATGATACTTGATCTCACAGTCATAATCGGTGAGCAACTCGACCCAGCGACGTTGCCTCATATTGAGATCCTTCTGATCAAATATGTGCTGGAGACTCTTATGATCAGTGAAGATGGTACATTTTGTGCCATACAGATAATGTCTCCAGATTTTGAGTGCGAACACTACTGCTCCTAATTCGAGATCATGGGTCGTGTAGTTCTTCTCGTGAACTTTAAGTTGTCGGGAGGCGTAAGCTATGACTTTCTCTCGTTGCATCAACACGCAACCAAGTCCCTGATGCGAAGCATCGCAGTATACCACGAAGTCTTCGTTACCTTCGGGTAGTGATAAGATAGGCGCACTGCAAAGCTTTTGCTTTAATAACTGGAACGCTGACTCCTGCTTATCAGTCCAATTGAACTTCTTCTCTTTCTGAGTCAGTGTTGTGAGTGGTTGAGCTATCTTGGAGAAATTCTCAATGAAGCGTCGATAGTAACCAGCCAATCCTAAAAATTGGCGTACTTCTGTCGGCGTTGACGGTGCTTGCCAACACTTGATAGCCGCGATCTTTAAGGGATCAACATGAATTCCCTGACTGTCAATCACATGACCAAGGAATTGAACAGTTTGCATCCAGAACTCACACTTGGAGAATTTTGCATATAACTCTTCGTGTCTAAGAAGTTCTAGAATGGTTTTGAGATGCTGCGCGTGCTCTTGCTTGTTACGCGAGTAGATAAGAATGTCGTCTATGAAGACAATGACAAACTTGTCAAGATATGGTTTACACACTCGGTTCATTAGATCCATGAATACTGCCGGTGCGTTAGTCAAACCAAAGGCCATAACCTGAAACTCATAATGACCATAGCGAGTTCGGAAAGCGGTTTTCGGAATGTCTTCATCGCGAACTCGTAACTGATGATAACCCGATCGTAGATCTATTTTTGAATAAACACTTGACCCTTGGAGTTGGTCGAACAGGTCATCAATACGGGGAAGTGGATAACGGTTCTTGATGGTTAATTTGTTCAACTCTCTGTAGTCGATACACATCCTGAATGAACGGTCCTTCTTTTTCACAAACAGGACCGGAGCTCCCCAGGGTGAAGAACTCGGTCTTATGAAACCCTTATCCAGAAGTTCCTACAACTGAGTAGACAACTCCTGAAGTTCTGAAGGGGCTAAATGATATGGTGCTCGTGCCACGGGTGCTGCCCCAGGCACAAGGTCTATTGAGAACTCAACTTGCCTTGGTGGTGGAAGACCAGGCAATTCTTCAGGAAAGACTTCTAGAAAGTCTCTAACGATGGGCACATCCTCGAGTCGTTTCTCTTCTGACTTTTTCTCAATAACATGAGCGAGGATTGCCTGATAACCTTTCCTAAGGTACTTACGAGTCTTCATGCAGGATATGATATTCAATCTCGTCCTACTGGTCTCCCCTTGTATGATCAAAGTACTACCAGTGACGAGAGGAATACGAACGATCTTGTCATGACATACAACTTCAGCTCGATGCTTGGATAGCCAATCCATGCCTACTACTATGTCAAAACTTCCAATCTCGATGGGTATGAGGTTTATGGGAAATAGTTCATTTGCGAGGTTTAGGGTGCAATTTGGTATTACACTATCGGCCTCAATCAATTTGCCATTTGCTAACTCTACAGTGTACTTAGCTTCTAAGGCAACAGGTGAAATGTCTAATAGTGGGCTAAATTCCTCAGATATAAAACTCTTATCAGCACCAGTATCAAACAAAATTGAAGCAGTTAAATTGTTGAGAAGAAACATACCCGTGACCACATTAGGGTCTTCACGGGCCTCTCCAGCATTCAGCACAAAAGCTCTGCCCCTAGCAACGTTGTTGTTGTTACCCTTGTTCTTTAGCTTCGGACATGCATTCCTGAAGTGTCCAGTGTTTCCACACTCATAGCAGGCTCGGGGTTGGTTGTTGTTGGTGTTGGCGGTGGGGTTGGTTGCAGGTGTTCGACAGTCTTTGGTAAGATGTCCATACCTCTTGCAGTTGTTGCAGGGTGCACTACAAGGACCATCATGATGACGATTTCACTTTGAACAGTAGGGTTTACTTCCAGTGTACCCTTTCCTCTCACCAGAACCTGATGTGTCATTCTTGACAATCTCAGTCTTTTTGAAGGTCTGCTGGTTCTGATTTCCAGACCATTTTCTCTTATTGTCGTTCCCAGAAGATGAGACAGGGTTTCCTTGGCTCTCTTGCATAGCCATGAGCTCATGAGCTAAACGAATTGCTCCCTGAATGGTGGTTTTGCCGGAAGAAGCGACGTTCCCCCGGACAGGTTCCGGAAGACCGCGAATGTACCTCTTGACCTTGTCGGTCTCAGTGCTTACTAAGGCTGGGCGGAGGGTTGCCAGTTGTTGAAACCTAGTGGTATAACCAACAATGTCAGTTCCTTGAACCTTAAGATGCCAGAACTCCTCATCTAGCTTCTCGAGTTCTTCAGATGGGCAATACTCCTCTGTGAGCATTTTCTTCAGATCTTCCCAGGGAAGTAGATAGGCGGTATCTATACCCACAGACTGGGTATACGAGTTCCACCAGGTGAGGGCACCGTCAGCAAGGGTGCATGTGGAAAACTGAACTCTATCCCCTTCCGCACATTTGCTAATGCGAAAGACGGATTCCAACTTCTCAACCCATCTGATTAGGCCGATGGCTCCTTCGGTTCCTTTAAAGCTCAGGGGTTTGCAGTTTTGGAAATCCTTGCAGGAACAAGGCTTGGCAATGGGAGGGGTATTGGCAGTACCACTATTCCTTTCGGGGGTCTCTGACGAATGTCGCGCCAAGGCTTCAGTCACAGCCTGAGAGATGATAGATGCCATCTGGGCATCAGTGTAAGTCCTTGACTTTGGCGGCATGATTTTCCTGAGATTAGAAGGATAAGGTTCGTGAGAGATTGTCCATAAATGATGATTATCATAGATGTACATATACAAATGCGGTAATATACAACATCACAATATGACAATCAACATTATAGAACAATCAAGAGGAGTTGAATAACCATCTCTACTGACTAGCAACTACGTGCTAACTAGCCTGGTTATTTGAATTGTTTTGAGTTGGGTAAGGTCTCGCTCGAAGTGACTCGGTGGTCCTCCTAGCTACCTATGAGTTTCGTGATTACAAGAGATGTTGTCGAGAGCGGGATGAAATAGAAGATGTCTCGGTGGGTGTGTGTTGCCATCGCTATGACAAAGTGTTTGAATATGTGAGTGTCTATATATATAATATATAATAGACTAGCGTACTGTGCTTGATCGATGACTAACTATGTATATATACTTATATCACATAATAGTCTTATGAGTGTCTAGCACAAACAATTATGAGTCCCGGTTTCTCTCGAGGTCAGAGTCAACTAACGTATTCCTATTCCAGCATAACCATTTCAAGCCTTACATCATCTTTATTTAATTGTACATAGTTGATCAAGCTATGTTAAATTAAACTTGTATGACGTAACTCTTGAACCAATCACACTTAACAGCAAATACTGCCTAACGGTCATAGTCTAGGCCCACTAATGCAACCTAGTTCACTATAACCTTAGGCTCTGATACCAATCTGTAACACCCCCAGATTTACTGTTCGCGGAAGCATACATTGGGGTGCTACTAATCAATACACAAAGCACATAAGATACATAATGAACGACCACTACATGCGTCGTTTTACAATTACATTGATTAATGTAAGAGTCTACATATGGTTTACAAAAGATGAGTTCGCATAGATATTTGAGAGATTCTAATACATATCTAATTTATACAAAATATAGAAATGCAAGGAAATCTCTTGATGATTATATGATTGCATGCGACTCGAGCTACAGTATCCTGATGGGCAGTCCAACCTACTGCCGAGTACCTGAGATAACATGCTAAAAGGTCAGCTATAAAGCTGGTGAGCTCACAGATTTGATATGATAATATATGATTTGTGAACCGCAAGATTTAATGATTCGATTTACAAAGCATGTAAATAATTGATTGATGGGTATCACATGAATATTTGTAATTAAACAAATAAGTAAAGATTGATACAACTAACATGAGCACATAGTCTGAGCTTAACTGAGGGGTCAGGATCACTATCAAGTGCCTGATCGAGGGTGCCTCTATGCGTATGCCTAATCAACATACGTTTGAACAAATGATAATGCGTCCGTTTGACAGCTTAGTGCTTGCTAACTCGGACGGGGATTGTCAATCCCATATGGTACCATAATACGTCCGTTTGACAGGTTAGTGCTTGCTAACCCGGACGGGATTCATCAATCACATATAGTACCATACACCAACATTCACGCTAAATCATATTAACAGAACTATGCTTCAGAGGACTTTAAAGGATTTTGAAAACAAATCATGCCAATATGTAGAAATGTTTTCAAAAACGGTTTCCATAAAATAGTTTGAGCATGTATCCCACCCCAAAACAGTTTAAAACAAGTAAAAACAGTAAAAGAGGGGCTATGAAACTCACCTGAGTCTGATCAATTGTTAGCCAACAATTATAATGATTCACAATGATTTGATGTCGTTACAACGACTGAACCTGCAGGGCGTCTTAAACGCGCAAGGTTTTGATAATGATTAGATGTCTTATCATATCATCTATGCTAGTTGTTCATCCAACTAGTAATGTCCAAATGATTTGGTTTAACTGATTAGATTTGAGTTTTTGAAAGATGTGTACGGCCCGTTGGTGAGTTTTTGGTAATAATAATCTCAACTATTATTATTATACTTTGATTGTTGTATCGTATTTAAATTGTTATAGTTAAAACTGCTAGTTATAGGTTTCTGCCGAAAGTTATGGTTTCTGCCGAATAGTTTCTACCGAAGGTTATAGTTTCTGCCGAAGGTTATAGTTTCTGCCGAAGGTTATAGTTTCTGCCGAAGGTTATAGTTTCTGCCGAAGGTTATAGTTTCTAGATTTTGAACTCGATAAACCACTCGTTTTCACCACTTTTCAAGTCGATCTAGGTCTCAACAAAAATCCAGCATAACCACATATGAACCTAGTCCATTTCTGCACTTTATGGTATATTTAGATGTTCGTTTACTATTTTTAACAAAAATAAACATGAGACGTGGTCGGATCGGGTTCGATAATGAGTTCAGTCCAAAGATTCACGTTTTTCACCATGATCCGAGAGGATGTGGTCCGGGAGCCAAAAATGAAAGTTTTAGCCAGTTTCTTAATGAACATTTTTCGTTTAGATGTCTAAAGTTGGTTCTTCTTAGTTTTCGAGATATAGATGTTCTCGTGAGCTGATTTTATGGTAACAGAAAACTGTTAAGTGTATATGTTCATGAAAACATTTTTGAGCTTATATTTTGGACATAATATTGTTGTTTGAGCTACTAGACATGTTAATATATGTAAATCATGAAAATATAGAGAGAGAAGTTAGGGTTTCATACCAAAAATCGAGTTCTAGAGAGAGATGAGAGGTGAGATGGTGCTAGCTTCTTCTCCTTGCTTCCTTTCTTGGTGTTTTCTTCAAGAATATGGTGGTTGATGATGGTAGTTGGATGGTGGCTGGTGGTGCACGAATTTGAGGAGGGAAAAGAAGGTGCGGTGTGTGTATTTTAGTGAGATAAAGTAGAGAGAGGTGAGGGGAACCAAAATGAATGATTTAGGGGCATTATTGGTGCCTTATGGTCAAATGAGGAGACCATGATCCACATTTTGGGGGATGGTTGTTTGAGGGCTGAAAAATCTGACCCATGGGCCCCACAAGGGTGTGTTTTGGTTAATTTTTGTTCCCCCAAAGTTACGTAGTGCGCGGTGTTCGTTTGCCCGATCGTTTAAACGTATAATTTAGACGTTATATATCATACGTATGTTTTTGAATAACGAATGAACTTTAGATATTTTGAGTTGAAGTATTTTATCAAAATACTTATTAATGTGTTATAAAATATAACTTTAGTTTATTTCGATTGTTGCATGCGTTTCACGTATTTTTGGTCGCGTAGACGTTATTTATACAATATGAAATACTTTTGAAATATTATCGAAATAATGTGTAATAAATAATGAGTTGTATTAAATAAAAATTCTATATTACTTAATACTTGTTTTCACCAACGCCGTATAGATAAATCAGAATTCGGTCGATTAAAAATGCACGATTAAATATAATCGCGTACTGATATATATATATATTCAACAATATATATTGATACATACAATTAGCCTAATACATAGAACTAATTACACGTATTTCTAAATGATTAGGAACTAAAAACTAGTCCTAATTTTTACGGTTGTCACATACAGATTCTTCCACAACCGCCTAAATGCCTTTGCCGAAGACCTCGCTGCTCAGTTGCTACGAGAGCACCACACTACTGGACCAACACCTGAGGAGCTAGAGTTCTTTGAAGACCAAAGACGCATGTACAGGAAGATCTATGACACGCTGTTCAGATCCGCATTTCCAAATTCTGCTGAGCAACACGAGTTCTTAAATTCTTATCGCAGCAATATGTACAATGCTACTGGGAATCCCGACGCAGACATAGACATCCGGTTGATGAATGATCTTAGGGGACTTCTAGATTCTATGGCTAGGAATGATCATATCGACGAGACTTCTCCTCATAGGTTCTACATTGACTGCACCATCGAGTACCACGCTCACAAGATTGCCGAAGACCTCGAGTACGTGAGTTCTGATGAAAGGACGCGTGTCATCCCTTCTTCTATACCTGAAGGATCAATAGTTAACATCGCGAACTTCCTCACTGATCGAATCAAGGAAATCTTCGCTGAGGTACCTGATGAAGAGCATAGTCAAATATTCAACTATGGATTACGTGAGGTTTTAGATATAGTAAACAATACCTTCAAGAACTCAAACCTGACATTTTCCCACTATCAGACTCACCTACTCCAAGAGATCCATGAGTCAATCCGGGAACTTAGAGGAAACTCAAGCATTGCAAATCATGAGACTCTACACCTGCAGTTCTTTGGATTCATGGACTCTCTCAGACGACAACATCCTGAACGAGAGATGATCGAGGCTGATGGATTCTCTTTTGTGGATTCCCGCGGAACCATCTCCAAAGCAGTAAAGGAGATAACTTGGGATCTTCTACACATGAAAAGGGTTGCTGAGACTCATCTTAAAAGCTTCCCTATCTTTTCATCAGAGATTCCGAACATCGTCGACATCATTGCTCGTCATTTTCTGAGGATCTACCCACGCAACCCCAGGATTCCACTACTGAGCACTTCCGGTCCTGGAGGTTCCAGCACCAACTAATCTGAAGGAAGGCAAAGTCGAGCTCTCGACTCTAAAAGCAGCGCTTCTCGGGAGGCAACCCATGCAATAAGACTTGTAGAGAAAACAGTGTCAATAAGTGAAGATATATCTCTGACTATCCTTCATACTTGGTCATCACCAAAACGCTTTTCTGATATTACAACTCATTTGCAAATAAACCACTTGTCTCAGAAATAAGGAAATCAATTTGAAAAATGATAATTCATGTGTTTCGAGCATTTGAGGTACTTGCATACTACTTTTATGCATTATGCTCGAACTCGTTTAAAAACACATGTTTTTGAAAAATGATTTGTAGTAGAAAACATCTTTTCAAGATCTGAGGCGGTGATTTATCTTTTCATTTGCAAATACTTTGAGTTTGTAATCTGGTACGACCAACGTGTTCACACTTACGAGATCGATTCACAAAAGAAATAATGGATGGAGAAAAACCAATAGCAAGACGCTTGAAGCTGAGCTGCTCTTCATGAATGCAGAAAAAGATCTTGGCAACATCTCTTTTCAGCAAATTCATACTCTCTGCTTCTTTGTTGCTCGCTATCTGGGGAGTGTCTTAACCTTTACTCTCTTTTGTTTATGATTATGTTTATTATTTGCTTTGTTAGCTTATTAAAGTAGTCTATACTCTATCCTAAGCTTATCATTAAGTGTGGGATTCCAGCCCAAAACAAACACTTGAGAAACATTTTCTTATATGTTTAAACTTTAAGTGTGGGATTTTACTTCCAGTAAATCTCAACTCAAGAGAACAATAGGGACACTGTTCCTCTAAGTGTGGGATAGCAGGTATAGAATACCTTGGTTAGTTTTCTTTGATTTTAAATGTCCGAAATAGTAAACTCATAAAATGTTCCTCAAATTTTTCAAAAATTTTTCAAGAAAATTGAAAGTATGAGCTAAATCTATGAATTAACTCTGCTAATTTTGAGCCAAAATATCTTTTGAGAGGAGCTATTTTCAGATGTGAGTAATATATTTCGGAATCTAGGAAAAATAAGGTAGAAATTGCTTAAGCAAGAAATAATAATCTGATGGAAGCATGACGAAGCACATACAACCCTATTTGTAGTGAGGTATCTTGAGCCTAATAGCATTCATCTTTAATGCTTCACTATTCATTTCTTGTGTGTGCCGATGCATGCATCTCTGAATTAGAACTTGCTCTTGACATACGCTTCGAGACCACATTGGTATGTACCGTACATGGTATAGGTGCAATTAGATGACCTTGGCATTCCCTAGGATTTGAACCCCTTTTTACATATCTCTTCAAGCCCAAAACCCTTTCCATACTCATTTTTAGTATCGATGATCTACCTAGTAAACCCTGTTGAGCCTAAACCTTTCGTTTCATAAAACCCTCATAAAACCCTACTTCCCAAAAATATTCCTAAACTTATCTTAGAATTTATGAGGTTATGAAGAACATCTTTTAGAATATCCGCTTCACTTATCCTACCCCTTCGTGCTCTCAAAAAGATTGAAGAATCCTTGGTGTGTAAAATTGACACCGCGAAAAGACTCGAAAAGTTCAAGATAAGGGATTTCTGAAAGAATCAAAAGAAGAAAAATATCCTTGGAAATTCTCTGGCAAAGAAATTCTGAAGAAGAAAAGAAAATAGAAAAGCAGAAAAGCAGAAAAAGAAAATAAAAAGAAGAAAAAGAGGAAAAGAAAGAAAAATAGTTCCACAAGAATAAAGCTTAAAGTCCTTTGAAGTATCATCCTCACAAGAAGATCCTGATAGAAGACCAAAAGCTCTCTCTCTCTCCGTTCTGAAATAAAGTTGTTCATGATCTCAGTTGTTTTAAGATAAGCAACCCCTACAACCCAAAAATACCACTATCCATACCCCTTTACCCCTCATCAAACACTACAACCCTCATTGTAAGGCCCCTTTCCTTACGCAAACCAAAACATATTATATTATATACTATTCGTAGGAAGCGCGTCCCCAAAACATAATTACCGATTTACATAAGTTCAAAAGTACCAAGTTTTCAAAACATTTACACACATATATAAGTTTAGTTACAAACATTTACTTAAACAACCGGGCATTAAGAAAAATATTCAAAACCAAAAGTTAGATTCCCCAAAATTGTCACAGTAAGCGCTATGACAGTCAACCATCCCATTAAGCATCCACAACCCGGTCCACACCTATTAAAAGCCTGCAAAAAGTTTAACAACGAGGGATTAGCCAATGCTAAGTGAATGGAACCGTAACCGACGGTTCAATTCAGAAATAACAAGCCTACAACGCACAAACCAAACCAACAAATAATGCTTACAGCCTAAAGCATCGTAAACAACAATCACACAAATTATGATTACCGCCTAAAGCTTCGCAATCATAAACACGTATCGTCAAAGAGGACCGGCGGCCCCTGGTTAGCCAACCAGCGAAAGCCTACAACCACTGCCGGCCCCAACAGTGGCTTACCGATAGTTTGAAGCTATCTTCACTGACAAGGATTCATCCCTCAACTACATGTATCGGGAAACCCAGGCAGCCCAACAATAGCCACAAACCCAACCAGCGTTGACCTCTGAAATCACATATGCCAAACGGCCCAAGCATCACATATTTCATAATAGTCATGACAATATGTAGCTAACCTATTCAAACCGCATAATCATCATGCCAACAATTAATACCAATAATAACCAAGTAAGCCAAATCACAATATCAACAATCATGTCAATGTATTAACCAATAACCGATAACAAGTCAAACCAATAACCGAAAGTTCATCCGTTGCAACCAAACTCGTTACAACGGAATTGAACCGAGGAATACAATTCCACTCACCAAATATTTACGCCTGATTGCCAACTCAGAGGTCTTATCTTACTGAGTGGCCGTCCGTTTATCTGGAAACAACAAAGATAACAAGTTAGTATCTTGTCCCACAACTTAATCCAAATCATAATCCATATCTTACACCATAATCTTATCATATATACTCCACTTATCAACTTAGTTAAATCATTTAACATCATACGAATTTAAAATACAAATTGCTGGAAAACCCAAGGAAGCCGCCGGCTTGGGTAGGGAAGCCGCCGGCTTGGCTGAGAAGCCGCCGGCTTGGCACCCTGGCCCGTCGGGTGAATTAACTTTTTGCACATCAGAACTTAACCTCCTAAATAAGCCTGTTCAGACCGCCGGGTTGGGGTCCAAACCCGCCGGCTGACCACATGAAGCCGCCGGCTTCAGTGATCAAGCCGCCGGCTTGATCATAATTTCAGCAGCAGCAGAAACAGCAAACAACATACGGACCAAAAACCAAATTTCACCAATTTCACTTACAAACTCGAAATTACTCCATTATAAACCTCAATTATCATGTATAATCATATAATAACAACTAACAAGTTTATCTAACTCAAACATCATCATCAATTCACAAAATCATCAAAACCCTAACTCATAACTAACTATGAAGAACACAACTAATTCTAACATATAATCATAATGTAATCAACTCATATCAACATATTATCAACCTATAATCATGTTATAACCAATTTCTATCTTCAATTCTTACAATCACTTCATATCCTAATTTATCCAAATAATCATAAAACCTCAAGAACACTTACAATGATTTAGCAAGATAGAGATGATGAACAAGATGATCATAAACTTCTTTCTAGTAATTATAATCCAAGCCACAATTTATTTCTTTGATTTCTTCTTTGGTTTCTTTGCAATTGATTTGAGAGAGTTTCAAAGAGAAATGAAATGGGGAAAGTGTGGTGGAATGATCCAAATAAATCCCACCGCCCAATTTTTATTATGTATAAATTATACCCGCTTCCTAGCCTATTGTCTGGAACCCGAAAATACCCGAAAGTCAAAATACTTTTATTTTACCGTGAACTTTGTTTATTTAAAACAAACTATATTTTATTAGTCACAATAAAACCCGTGACTCTTTTAACCATTTATTTTCAAATAAACCATTTAAACTTAATAAAATCCAATTTATTTCCAGGCCCAGAAACAGGATGTTACACTCATGAATGTCTTGGGATAATTAGCACCGTCCTCACCTAAGTGGTGGAGATCCGATTCTCGACCAAGCCTATGACGATGAGTGCTGCATGACTGGCTATTTGAGCGATTTCGTTTGTTCTAGATTGATAGGAAACCCGATACACTTTAATTGAATTGAGTGACCACCTTTTGTGAGATCGCCTAGTCATGTAATCCAAGATCATGAGATTTGGATGTATGCCTAAGAGAATCTTCTCTTGTTTAAAGAAGGATCATCTTATCTTCCCCTAAATTCCTGAAACTATCTTATTTTCATTTGACAGTGGTAACTCTTAAAAATGTTGAAGCTCGCTCTAAAAATGTTTTAAAATGTTTTCAAAAACTGAGTGTCGCTTGTGGACAAGTAACGTCTAAGTGTGGGATAACTTGATGTGACGCAAAAAGTCATGTTTTCAAGGCCATTATTCCACACTTTTTGGGCACATCTTTAGTGAAAACATTCCAAAAAAATCATTATTTACCAAAATTCACTAAAGTGCTCAAAATATAGACGTTGCTACAAAAATCACTAAAAACATCCGAATAACGAGCAAAATGGAGCAAATAAGCAGCAACCAATTCTCGCACCCTCATTTATCCTATGATAAACATATTCTAACCTTATGATATGTTGTAATAGGTAAAATCGAGACGAGAAAATCAAGAATCATGCAAAACAGATAAAGAACGGAGAAGACAGGACGGTTACAAACTCCTATAAAGTGATTTCGGCTATGCTAAAGTTATACACACCCAATTTCAGTGAGATTGGCACCATTAGAAGTGTAACGGAATTACGAAGACACAGGCGAAATAATCAGGTCAAACGGACGCATAACGAAGGAGATACGGACGTTTTAAGCAACGAACGAAATCAGACGGAAGCCGTATACGGCCTTGCACACCGTATAAGGCCCTTCATAGACCTTATATGGCCCTTTATACACCGTATATGGCCCTATGAAGGCCGTATACGGCCCCTGGTACCCCATATGCTGCCCGTTTATGCTTCGTTTGCTTGTACGTGCGTGCTTCGTGACTTGTACGGCTGATTTCAAGCTTTGCCTATAAATAGGAGGTCACTCCTCCAACATTCAACACACCTCACCATTCTACACATCTCTCCATTTCCACTTTCTCTCTCACACACACTCTCTCTCTCTCTATTATCTCTTTTCTTTCTTTCTCTCTCTAGAATTAGGGTTTGATCTCGTTAGTTCTCAGTTAGTATTTAGCTGAAACTAACGGAGGGGCTACTTTTGTAATAGCATAGAGAATAGTCCAGGGGCTTTTATTGTAATATTGTCAAGGATATTGCGGAAGTTCTGCTTGTACTCTCTCTCTAAACGCTTATTCAATCTACGCTTTATTAACGGTTACTTCTTTCCTTATCTGTTATAATGATAATTGCTATTGTTATTATGCTAGATTTAGGACCTGTTATTATACGTAGTGAGTAGTTTCCTTGTGTGTTTGTTATGATGTAGTTAGTTTATATATGTGTGGGGTGATACTACTTTAAATATAGGATTGGGATGATAACATTATGAAACAACGGAGGTAACGTTATACGGCTTTCATTTGTATAGCGCCGGAATCATCACTTATGTGTGTAGTACGGAACGTGGAAGCTATGAAAGTCGTGGGCACAATCCGTTGTGGAAGTAATGATCCCAATTATATTATATAATGAAAACCGGTGATTTATTAACCTTGTATTTATGAATTTCTAAACCTAATCTCCTTTCCTCCAATTAAACGTGGTTAGAAGCTTTATGACAAGGAGTCGCGAACCTTGATCAAACGGTCACTACCTATCTATGTTTTCTGAAACTGTAAACATGGTCTGAATTCCGTAGCTGTGGAAATACTGTTTAAAACCTTTCGTATAGTACACTGTGGAAATACTGCTTAATTGCACTGTACACCGTTAGTACATCTCGGGTCTGGAAAACTGTTGAAATGCATAATCGCACTGTACACCGTGATGAAAGCTCTAGACTAAAATATAACCATTAATATAAAGTTAATTGTCACTAAACCAAGTCTTAATCTTAAATGCCTTGTTTGACTTCGTTGTCCCCATAGTGTTAAGAAAGGTCAGAACCTTAGTGGGTATGTTACTCTATCTCATGCACCCAGGAACTAACATTCCAAGAAGGGTCGTTACTCCGTCACTGGATAACGTTGAAGAGTTGAGCATCCTCCTCCGATCAGACTCAATTTGGCCTAGTACTCAGTGACATACTGATTGGTTTCACCAATCAGTAGGGTGCTAGTGTTTACACTACGAAAAATTAAGCTCAGATAAGACACACACCTTTAAAAAGACGTTTTCATATCAAAACCCTAGCATCACCCCCGCATAAGCTAACGAAGTCATAACAAACACATCTCCTCCATACTGATTTCATCCCTATTTCTGTTTTCCATTTATTTACTTTTTATTTAATTGCTTTAAATTACGGACCTAAGTAACAAAAAAAAAAACCACTCAAAACTCTGTTTTAAAAATCCCATCACTAAAATAAACAACTTGTTTTGATACTCCCGTTTCACAATATGATTAGCTTGATGAACGACCCTAGGTCATACTGCTGCTATATAGCTGTAGTAAAGCTTAGGTCCCCAGCTCTATAAATTTAAAACACCCACTGTCGTGTCCCATTCCGTTGCGTTGACGACCGTGTCAGATCGGGGCGCGACAATTACCATTAGGTGATGTTGGTTTTGTTTCTTTGGCTTGGGTTAGATTATTTCAGATTCGGGAGATTATTTATAGAGAGCTTGTTATTGAGTTTTATACTACCCTTAGGTTTGATAGTGCTTCTAGACAGTTTGACCAGCCTTCGATTTCTTTTTATTTAGGAGGTCAGCCTAAGACCATGAGTTTGATTGAGTTTGGGGTAGCTGTGGGGCTCTATACACTAGATGAGCTCCACAACCATTCTTTTGGAGATCATTTGTCTGCAGGTATGGTAGAGCAGTATTCATCTGTAGAGATAGCTGAGTATTGGAGACAACTAGCGATTGTTGATTATGGGGATAGAGCACCTTCAGATATACATATGAGGAGCCTGGTTCATAGGTTGGTACATAGGTTGTTATCATCTTCTATTTGTGGTAGGCACACTGGACCTAAGAAGGTCTATCAGCCCGATTTCTTTTATCTGCATAGTATGATTAAGGGGACGCTGATCAATGTTCCCTGGAGATTAGTTCATTGGATGACCACTGGAGCGACATGGCATAGGCTTACCAGTAGTTTATGTGGAGGGCAGTAGGTTACTAGGATAGCTCATTATTATCAGATGGGAGCTGCGGATTTTTTGACTTGTACACCAGTTACACCTGGGATGTCCTTGCTAGGCGAGGACAAGTTGATTGAGTTAGGGATCATTCAGGAGGGTGTACAGGAGGGGATTTTGTTATGGACGCCTGAGGTTGCCCCTGGACAGCAGCCAGTACAGAGAGCTAGATTGAGAGGACCCCATGTTCCACCACCAGCAGCAGTTGCACCACTACCAGTACCGGAGATACCCGCACCAGAGATTGATCTGCCTGTAGGTAGAGGCAGAGGACGTGGTCGGGGTGATATGTTAGATGATATTCATTAGAGATTGGAGAGGATTGTGATAGGGCATGGTAGGAGATTGGACACGATTGATAGGAGATTCGCCATGATGGAGCAGAGGTTTGATAGGTTTGGGAGAGAGAGTTTTCGTAGATCTGATTATCAGCTTGGATTGTTACAGCAGCTGTTGAGAGATAGGTCTATCGAGTTTCAGCCGTATGTTCCGATAGTTGATGATGGAGCTGGACCTTCGAGATGGCCAGGGCAGGAGGTTTCCGATGATTATTAGATTATGTTTGATACATTTATATTTGGGATGACTATACTTATTATAATGTTTATTTTTCATTATTATTATTATTAGGCTAATATGGTTGTTTATTTTTAATAGCATTAGACTGGCAGTAAGTTCAGCACTTTATTTATAAAGTTTTTACTTATTTATTACAACATGAACTTTGTGGGTATGTTCACTGGAAACACTCACGAGACTATAACTTGTCCACTCGGGATACCGAGGGGTTTAAAGGCTTATTGCATATGCTAAATGTAATCATGATTAACTACGAAAGTGTGGATGTTGTATATTATTTTTCAAGAGATGAAGGAACCAACCACGCAGATTTTTCTTAGCTGGTGATGAAATTTATAATTTCAGTCAGGGGAGTTTTTCTGTTCTATTTTTCTTTCCCTTACTCTCTTTTGTTTATCAATTTTTATACAATGAGGGCATTGTATAATTTAAGTGTGGGGATAGGATTCGTAAGTGATGCGCTATGAAAGCGCGTCTTGTTTTATAATTTATAAAAAGAAATACCTAATAAATACTTTCAAGCAAACCAGGCAAGAATACCCGATCGAATGTAAATATAGATTTGGTAAGTCCGATTCGAACACAGGAAACGGCGGATTTATTATAAATAGAAATTAACAATTAACTAGAAATGTAACACCTGCTAAATTAGGATAATTAATTATGCCTAATTACTTGTAACTAGTTGTAATTAGTATGTAATAGGACTAATTGCAGACTCTATTTGTATATATATATAAGGTGATTTATATATATATGTGTGTACTTACGCGATTTGGATTAATCGTACGAATTAACCGGACGGAGTCCGACACAGTTGATTTGGACGTTGGTGACAGAAGTTTACCTAAATAATGAGAACGTATTTTATTATTTAAAATACACAGTGAACGAACATTATTTATATTATCACGATGACATTTTAAATAAATTAACAAATACGTACTAAACGCGAGTTAAGGAATTTAATATTTGGACAAATGTTTTTATAATTAACCTCAACGTAATTCATCAAAATATTTCCGGCACGTTTCAAAAATAAAACTACTTGATTTAATATTAAGAACGAAGGATTAAACGACGGAGAAAACGAACACCACACGGGGCACGGAACGGGGACTGGGTGAGGTGAGGCTTTCACCAACACCCCACCATCCCCATTCTCTTTCTCATTTCTTTCTCCCTCACTCTCTTTCTTCCTCCCTTTTTCTCTCAATAATCACCACCACCACCAATTCATCAAATTCACAAAATACTACCTCAAAACGCACTCGGTTTTACTCGGTCATTTGGAAGGAAAGCACCACCACTTCACGATCTACATTCCTACCTTTTCGGATTTTCTATCCGACATTTCGTAAGTTTCCGACAAAACCCGAAACTCTCCGTTTTTGCTCATTTTTACGTTTTTATGGTTTAAATATGCTTAAAATGTCCAAAAATGGGTTGGGTAAAAGATTTGGACCTAACGGAAGCTTTTCGACCGATTTTCCGGCCACCAAATTCCGATCAGACCGCTACGTCGCATTGACGCTGGGCTAACTGCGACGTAGCTCAAAACGTCGCATTATGTGGCCAACGTCGTACTTAGCGACGTCGCGGCCTACGTCGCATAAAAACCTCAACGTCGCATTAGCGACGCTGCCTCCTACGTCGCATTGATTTGCGAAGGTCGCATCATGCGACGTACATGCCTACGTCGCACCTGACGTCGCACCCGACGTCGCACCCTACGTCGCACGCTACGTCGCATATAACAGAACCTTGAAAAGTCAGATTTTACTAAGTGTCGGAACCAAGATTTTAACACCTGATTTAACGATACATATAATGATAACACTTTGAATCATTATTACAAACCGTCACCAACGGGCCATAATGGTTTTCAAACTACAAAAGAATCACTAAACAAACGCTTGGACATAATGAGTTGTGAACACAACTTGCCTAGATGGTCTTGCGAGACATCTACTTACTTAACTTTATATGTTTAGGCATTTGAAGGTTACGGGTTCGGAGAACCTACGGTTGATATTACTTACTCGTTTATTGATATAAACGTACTTGCTAAGACTCAGGTGAGTCTTACGGCCCCACTTTTTACTGTTTTATCTTATTGGGGGAGATACATGCTACTGATTTTTCCTGAACACAAGTACTAAACTGATTTCTATACCAAACGGAATTGCATGAGTTAATTACTATTTACAGAAGTCTCTCCATCATATATCGTTAGTTATGGACTTAAGCGCGAACAGTAGTTAATGGATCCATTAGGGAAATGACCCTCCCCACCCGGGGCAGTAGCGCTGCCACGTACCGATTTACACGTATAAACGGGTGACAACTTATTCGTTACTGATGCTTGCTCAACTACGAGCATGTCACGGGAGCAAACTTATTATTTACGGGTTAAGCTTCGATTATGAGCCTCATGGCAACGGTATAAACTTACTTATTTACATTTGCTGGACTGCAAATACTGATTTTACGATTGCTGGATTGCAATGGCTGATTTTTACGCCTACGGGCATTACTAATGAAATCTCGTGTTCAAAGCCGATATTATTTACAAACCTGTGAGATTCACCAACCTTTTGGTTGACACTTTTTAGCATGTTTTCTCAGGTACCCGGATGGAGTAGGATTACTCCAGGATTTTAGCTAGAGTCGCATGATTTCAACACAACTGCATTAACGGAGATTCTTAGCATTATCTTTTGTATATTACGATTATGTAATAGAATCTCCCGCTATACGCGTGGACTCTAGGGGAAACTATATTTTGTATACGAAAACACTAAGTTTTCAAACATTATATCTATGGAATGTAACTAATTTACAAAACGTCTCATTTAGAGGTCGTTTGCTGTATATCTTGTGCTTTGTATATTGATTAGTAACACCCAAGTATGCTTCCGCAAAACAGTGAATTTCGGGGGTGTTACAGATTGGTATCAGAGCCTAAGGTTATAGTGAACTAGGTTGCATTTAGTGGACCTAGACTATGACCATTAGGCAGTATTTCCTTATTAGACATGATTGGTTCAGGAATTACATCATACGACTTTAATTTAACATAGCTTGATCAACTATGTACAATTAAGGGAAGATGATGTGAGGTCTGAAATGGCTATGTCGAACAGGAATGCGTTAGTTGACTCTGACCACGAGGGAACCGAGACTCTTACTTGTTATGTGCTAGACATACACTAGGCTATTATGTGATATACGAGTATATACATACATAGGCCTCACTCACTGACTATACTACTAGGCTATTATATATTGAATATATATATGAATAGGCCTCGCACGTAAACACACTCGCTATAGAGGTAGCCGACGTTTCTCTGGTGACACTTACAAATTTCTCTCAGCGGTTTGCACCGACCATGACAGACTTGATTTCCGTCACACCACCTTGTGGCATACTCTAATGATTTTATGAAAATCACATCTAACACCCGGAAGCAACGTACTTCCAAGGACTAAAATCCTCTCTCTGTCATTTCTATAGAACTCAAAGCCACGAATTCCCAAAATGGACGACTACATGTCTGATAGTGACCAGGTCCACGAGGAACAAATCCAGTACACGTATATCGATGAGGACATCGTACCAGAAGAAGAAATCATGCTGGAGGGAAACGAAAATCAGAATTTCGGAATGACTGGCATCGATATTGAAGAATATGAAAGAGTGCGAGATCAGGCCGTGGGACTAGACGGCCGAAATTGGGCACTTAAGCGTAAGTGCATAGACTATGAACAAAGATTGAGAATTTCAAACCGATCTGTCCCTACACGAATCAAAGATAAGATCCGTTACTGGAAGAAAGTGGCCACTAACATAACCCGTAGGACCAAAACATGGATCAAACGTTTGGGCAGGAAATCAACGGAGGAGACTAGGTACCGCTCCATGACTCAAAGATACAGGGACATGCTCGAGGCACGCTACCACCCACACGACCTGAACCTGGAGTCGGAAGACGAATCCGAAAGCCAGGAACCGTAACTAAGAATGAACCAACCGACTAGCAGAAACTGTGGACCGCCTTGGCACACTATGGAACAAATTAATCTACATTAAGAATAGTGTAGTTTTTGTCTTGTAATCTACCTCGTAATCTAGGGACTATCTAGCACTACTTTATAAACTAGTCGGATGTAACCATTCCCGACACCTTTTGTAATATCTCTGTAGGATGTAACTTTTGAACTCACTTTATCTATCAGATATCCTTTGTTATCTCAACTCACATTAATTGTCATTTTCCATGTTGATGTTATGTATTACTGCTTTTATACATGTACATCTGTGACAATTACAATTTCATACAAAATCTCATGTATCTTCATTTCTTTTATTGAAGAATCATGCCGCCAAAGACACGACCATACACCGATGCCCAGATTACCTCCCTTATAACCCAGGCTGTTATTGAAGCCTTGGCTCGGAATACTCCACCAAACTCCTCGAGAAACAGCGATGCCGCTGAAACCACTACTGCTAAACCCTGTTCATACAAAGACTTTCAGAACTGCAAACCTCTAAACTTTGCAGGTACTGAGGGAGCTATCGGTCTAGTACGCTGGATCGAGAAAGTCGAGTCTGTATTTCTTATCTGCAACTGTGCGGAGGGAGATAAGGTTAAGTTCTCCGTTAGTACTTTTACTGACACCGCACTCACCTGGTGGAACACTTATGCCCAGACTGTGAGTGTTGCTACAGCTTACCAACTCCCGTGGGAGGAGTTGAAGAAGATGTTGAGGGGCGAGTATTGCCCCAGGGATGAATTGAAACAACTAGAAGTGGAATTCTGGAACCACAAGATGCAGGGTGATGACATCACCGGATACACCAACCGTTTCCACCAACTGGCACTTCTGTGCCCAACCATGGTCGATCCTGAGTACAAGAGGATCGAGAAATTTGTTGATGGTCTTCCTGAAAGACTCCAAGACCTGGTAACTTCTTCCAAACCGGGTACTATTCAGAGCGCCATCCGTATGGCCCATGAACTAACGGCAAATTCTGTCCGCCGTGGCACAACTTCAACCCCATCTGCAAACAACAAACGCAAGTGGGAAGGTAACCCCAACTCATCCAAACAAACCTTCAACAAAAAGCCTGAGTACATTAAGGCTTATACATCTGGAACTTCGGAAAAGAAAGGGTACAGCGGGAACAAGCCTTACTGTTCCAAATACAGCCGCCATCATGACGGTTCTTGTCCTTGCTCCAACTGCAAACGGTTCGGGCATCTAGCCAAGGATTGTCGAACCAACATTCCCACCCCCAACACTAATGCACCAAAGGCCTGCTTTGGGTGCGGAAATACAGGGCATTTCAAGAAAGATTGCCCAAAGCTGAAAAACAACAATAACCCTGCTCGCGGTAGAGCATTCGTTATCAAGGCTGGGGAAGCCAGACAAGACCCGAACATCGTGACGGGTACGTTCCTTCTCAACGACCTTACTGCTTCTGTGTTATTTGATACCGGTGCCGATAGAAGCTTCATTTCTGAGAAATTTAGCCCTTTACTTGATATAACTCCCACTGCCTTAGATACTAAATACATTGTTGAATTAGCTAATGGCAAACTGATTGAGACTGATAGTATCATACACAACTGTACACTTAACCTCACGAACGAAACGTTTCCCATTGATTTAATCCCTGTCGAGATCGGCAGCTTCGATATTATTGTCGGTATGGATTGGTTATCCAAGCACCGAGCTGAAATCATCTGTCATGACAAACTCGTTCGCATACCTCTTGTCTCCGGTGGAACCTTAGTTCTACAAGGGGAGACCGGCAGACGGACTCCGAATATTGTCTCCTGTCTGAAAACTAGAAAATATCTACGAAAAGGGTATCAAGCCATCCTCGCACATGTAACGGAGAAGAAGTCGGAGGAGAAGCGACTAGAGGATGTTCCGATCGTGCGGGATTTCCCGGAAGTCTTTCCTGAAGACTTGTCCGGACTTCCGCCACCTAGACAAGTTGAATTTCAAATCGAACTTGTGCCCGGAGCTGCACCCGTGGCACGAGCCCCTTACCGTTTAGCACCATCCGAAATGCAGGAGTTGTCTAACCAACTACAGGAACTCCTGGACAGAGGATTCATTCGACCAAGTTCCTCGCCTTGGGGAGCTCCGGTCTTATTCGTGAAAAAGAAAGATGGATCTTTCCGCATGTGTATTGACTACCGAGAGCTGAATAAGCTAACCATAAAGAATCGGTACCCGCTTCCTAGAATTGATGATCTGTTTGACCAACTCCAGGGATCGAGCGTTTACTCAAAGATTGATCTACGGTCGGGTTATCATCAACTCCGAGTCCGTGACAATGATATCCCAAAGACAGCTTTCCGAACTCGTTATGGGCATTATGAATTCCAAGTGATGCCATTCGGGTTGACCAACGCACCGGCCGTATTCATGGACCTTATGAATCGGGTGTGCAAACCATATCTTGACAAATTCGTCATTGTGTTCATCGATGATATCCTGATTTACTCTCGCAACGAACAGGAACATGCTCAACATCTGAAAACCATTCTAGGACTTCTGAAACACGAAGAGTTATATGCCAAATTCTCTAAGTGTGAGTTCTGGATTCGAACCGTTCAATTCCTCGGGCACGTGATTGACAGCCAAGGAATTCATGTTGATCCCGCCAAGATTGAATCAATCAAGGGCTGGGAGTCACCGACCACTCCAACCGAAGTGAGACAATTCTTAGGTCTTGCTGGTTATTATCGCCGATTCATCGAAAACTTTTCAAGAATAGCTGTTCCCCTAACCACACTGACTCAGAAAGATAAGAAGTTCGATTGGACGGATAAACAAGAGTCAGCCTTCCAGCTATTGAAAAACAAACTTTGCAGTGCACCAATCTTGTCCTTACCCGAGGGCACCGACGATTTCGTAGTTTACTGCGACGCCTCACACCAAGGACTTGGTTGTGTGTTGATGCAACGAGAAAAAGTCATTGCCTATGCCTCACGACAACTGAAAATCCACGAGAAAAACTATACGACCCACGACCTCGAGTTAGGTGCTGTAGTCTTCGCATTGAAAATCTGGAGACATTATCTCTACGGTACGAAAAGCACTATCTTCACCGATCACAAAAGTCTCCAACACATATTCGATCAGAAAGATCTAAACATGAGACAACGTCGCTGGGTTGAGTTACTTAGTGACTACGACTGCGAGATCAAATACCATCCGGGCAAGGCTAACGTAGTGGCCGATGCCTAAAGCCGAAAAGAACGAGTGAAACCCCTTCGAGTCCGAGCACTTTCTATGACAATTCGTAACGAGCTTCCTGCTCAAATCCTTACCGCTCAACTTGAAGCACTCAACAATGAAAACTTGAAAAATGAAACCTTGCGAGGCTTGGATAAACAATTCGAAATCAAACCCGATGGAACTCGATACTTCTCTAACCGGGTGTGGTTACCCAAATTCGGAAACTTGCGAGATTTGGTGATGGCTGAAGCTCACAAATCTCGATACTCTATACATCCTGGATCTGACAAGATGTATCATGACGTCAAAGGGTTGTATTGGTGGCCTAACATGAAAGCTGACATCGCCTTGTACGTCAGTAAGTGCCTAACCTGTTCCAAAGTAAAGACCGAACACCAAAGACCCTCTGGGTTGCTTCAACAACCTGAAATTCCTCAATGGAAATGGGAACAGATTTCCATGGACTTCATTACCAAACTACCGAAAACTTCGAGTGGTTGCGATACCATTTGGGTGATCGTGGACCGTCTCACGAAATCTGCTCATTTTCTGGCCATCAAGGAAACCGACAAGATGGAGCGTCTGACTCGCATCTATGTCAAAGAAATCATCTCGCGACACGGTGTACCTATCTCGATCATCTCGGATAGGGACAGCCGTTTTACTTCCAACTTTTGGCAATCGCTACAGAAATCTCTTGGTACTCGTCTGGATATGAGTACTGCTTATCACCCGCAAACCGATGGCCAAAGCGAGCGAACTATTCAAACACTGGAGGATATGCTACGAGCCTGTGTAGTCGACTTCGGTACTTCTTGGGAAAATCATTTACCGTTGTGCGAGTTCTCGTACAACAACAGTTATCATACCAGCATAAAGGCTGCACCCTTTGAGGCACTTTACGGGCGTAAGTGCCGATCACCCATCTGTTGGACTGAGTTAGGAGATTCCCAACTCACGGGTCCAGAAATCATTCAAGAAACTACTGAGAAAATCGTTAGTATTCAAAACCGGCTGAAAGCCGCACGTGATCGTCAGAAAAGCTATGCTGACGTGAGACGCAAACACCTTGAGTTCCAGGTAGGAGACAAGGTACTTCTCAAAGTGGCACCGTGGAGAGGTGTTATTCGATTCGGGAAACGAGGCAAACTAAATCCTAGATACATCGGACCATTCGAAATCCTTGAAAGGATTGGTCCAGTGGCCTATCGCCTGCAACTTCCTGCTGAACTTAGCAGCGTACACAACACATTCCACATTTCTAACTTGAAGAAATGTCTGTCTGACGAGACGCTGATTATACCGCTCGACGAAATTCAAATCGATGATAAACTTCATTTTGTCGAGACACCTATGGAAATCATGGACCGTGAGGTCAAGCAATTGAAATAGAGTCGTATTCCCATAGTAAAAGTCAGGTGGAATTCTAGGCGCGGCCCTGAGTTCACCTGGGAACGGGAAGACCTAATGCGACAGAAATACCCACATCTCTTCCCAGACAACGCACCATCTGTGCACACGAACTAATTTCGGGACGAAATTTCTTTAACAAGGGGAGAATGTAACACCTGCTAAATTAGGATAATTAATTATGCCTAATTACTTGTAACTAGTTGTAATTAGTATGTAATAGGACTAATTGCAGACTCTATTTGTATATATATATATAAGGTGATTTATATATATATGTGTGTACTTACGCGATTTGGATTAATCGTACGAATTAACCGGACGGAGTCCGACACAGTTGATTTGGACGTTGGTGACAGAAGTTTACCTAAATAATGAGAACGTATTTTATTATTTAAAATACACAGTGAACGAACATTATTTATATTATCACGATGACATTTTAAATAAATTAACAAATACGTACTAAACGCGAGTTAAGGAATTTAATATTTGGACAAATGTTTTTATAATTAACCTCAACGTAATTCATCAAAATATTTCCGGCACGTTTCAAAAATAAAACTACTTGATTTAATATTAAGAACGAAGGATTAAACGACGGAGAAAACGAACACCACACGGGGCACGGAACGGGGACTGGGTGAGGTGAGGCTTTCACCAACACCCCACCATCCCCATTCTCTTTCTCATTTCTTTCTCCCTCACTCTCTTTCTTCCTCCCTTTTTCTCTCAATAATCACCACCACCACCAATTCATCAAATTCACAAAATACTACCTCAAAACGCACTCGGTTTTACTCGGTCATTTGGAAGGAAAGCACCACCACTTCACGATCTACATTCCTACCTTTTCGGATTTTCTATCCGACATTTCGTAAGTTTCCGACAAAACCCGAAACTCTCCGTTTTTGCTCATTTTTACGTTTTTATGGTTTAAATATGCTTAAAATGTCCAAAAATGGGTTGGGTAAAAGATTTGGACCTAACGGAAGCTTTTCGACCGATTTTCCGGCCACCAAATTCCGATCAGACCGCTACGTCGCATTGACGCTGGGCTAACTGCGACGTAGCTCAAAACGTCGCATTATGTGGCCAACGTCGCACTTAGCGACGTCGCGGCCTACGTCGCATAAAAACCTCAACGTCGCATTAGCGACGCTGCCTCCTACGTCGCATTGATTTGCGAAGGTCGCATCATGCGACGTACATGCCTACGTCGCACCTGACGTCGCACCCGACGTCGCACCCTACGTCGCACGCTACGTCGCATATAACAGAACCTTGAAAAGTCAGATTTTACTAAGTGTCGGAACCAAGATTTTAACACCTGATTTAACGATACATATAATGATAACACTTTGAATCATTATTACAAACCGTCACCAACGGGCCATAATGGTTTTCAAACTACAAAAGAATCACTAAACAAACGCTTGGACATAATGAGTTGTGAACACAACTTGCCTAGATGGTCTTGCGAGACATCTACTTACTTAACTTTATATGTTTAGGCATTTGAAGGTTACGGGTTCGGAGAACCTACGGTTGATATTACTTACTCGTTTATTGATATAAACGTACTTGCTAAGACTCAGGTGAGTCTTACGGCCCCACTTTTTACTGTTTTATCTTATTGGGGGAGATACATGCTACTGATTTTTCCTGAACACAAGTACTAAACTGATTTCTATACCAAACGGAATTGCATGAGTTAATTACTATTTACAGAAGTCTCTCCATCATATATCGTTAGTTATGGACTTAAGCGCGAACAGTAGTTAATGGATCCATTAGGGAAATGACCCTCCCCACCCGGGGCAGTAGCGCTGCCACGTACCGATTTACACGTATAAACGGGTGACAACTTATTCGTTACTGATGCTTGCTCAACTACGAGCATGTCACGGGAGCAAACTTATTATTTACGGGTTAAGCTTCGATTATGAGCCTCATGGCAACGGTATAAACTTACTTATTTACATTTGCTGGACTGCAAATACTGATTTTACGATTGCTGGATTGCAATGGCTGATTTTTACGCCTACGGGCATTACTAATGAAATCTCGTGTTCAAAGCCGATATTATTTACAAACCTGTGAGATTCACCAACCTTTTGGTTGACACTTTTTAGCATGTTTTCTCAGGTACCCGGATGGAGTAGGATTACTCCAGGATTTTAGCTAGAGTCGCATGATTTCAACACAACTGCATTAACGGAGATTCTTAGCATTATCTTTTGTATATTACGATTATGTAATAGAATCTCCCGCTATACGCGTGGACTCTAGGGGAAACTATATTTTGTATACGAAAACACTAAGTTTTCAAACATTATATCTATGGAATGTAACTAATTTACAAAACGTCTCATTTAGAGGTCGTTTGCTGTATATCTTGTGCTTTGTATATTGATTAGTAACACCCAAGTATGCTTCCGCAAAACAGTGAATTTCGGGGGTGTTACAAGAAAGCAGTAAATAAGGTGGGCGTTTTAGTTCCGTTCGAACATTTGTTTAGAAAACATTAATTTAAAATAATTAAACTTAAATAAAAACTTAATTTAAAACAATAAATAAATAATAATAAATACTAAATGGAAGGAATAAGTAATTGTATAATTAATGTCACTCAGACTCATATTTCCCGATTCATTACGTATTGATTATCTAATTGTGATTCTTTTAAATCAACTTAACACCAAATTCTTCAATGATATTAAATTGAATGTGAACTAGCTAACTGTTCGGGTCCAACTAATTCCTATAATCTAGGGTCCAACATAAAACACTGGTTCTAATGTCACAAGATGATCAGTCAATTGTGTGCCTTTCCCTAAATTATGCATTAAACATTCACAACTAATTATAATTAACTCTATTGGTATGACTCAACAATACCCAATAATTACTTATTGTCTCGTTCATTTTAAAGTGAATAATTATTAATTTCTCAACCTATCAAACTCAATCTATTTAGCAATAGTTTAAAACCCTAAGATCATAACCGTCAATAATTAATAAAATCAAAGGAACTCAATCTCATCAATCTTATTAACCACGTTGAGAACTAATAACTACCAGTTACCAATAAACAAGGATTCGCGAGTAATATAACCGTTTTCAATTAAATAACTTAGTCAATACGCAATAATAATCGTTCAACAATCATAATACGAGTTCAATCAATTACACAATCACTTTGGATATTCAATTCATCATAAAACAGTAAAAACTCAGATTATTCAACATCAAATACTTCAATGAAATCAAATAAAAGAAGTATACCGAATTATAAAGACGAATCACGAAGAACTAAGACGAACTACCCTCGATCTTGAGCTGTCGTGCCTCCAAAATACTAAACTAATTCGTAACAAAACCCTAATATTCGTATATAATCGACTGAAAAGGAAAAAACAATGAAAAAACTGCCATTTTAGGGTTAAAATCGCATTTTTATACTTCCTGCGTTTTTGATCCATACGGCGTATGGATTTTCATACGGTGTATGGATTGATTTCAAGCCCAGCCCAAGTCCGCGTAACCTGGGCCTCCTGCACTGCAATCCATACGGCGTATGGAATTCCATACGGCGTATGGATGCATTTTCCAGCCGGTTTTTGCATTTTTCTTGATTTATTCTTTTCATCAACTTCGGCTTCACTTTATTCTTCAGATATGCATCATTTAGCTCGGATATTGACTGTTTTCTGTTTCTTTCTTCAAAAATGCTCCATTTCCACATCTAATTGCAAATATGAACGAAATCAATATCTATTCTTAAATAAATGCAATAGAAACATCCAAGAATAGGGGTAAAATACTACAAAATTATAGTACTTTTGAGCGTTTATCAAACATCCCCCACTTGAATCCTACTTGTCCTCAAGTAGACTAGTGATTCAAAAATCAAAATTTTAAGAAAACAATCATCTCCATTAATCTAAATAACTTAACAAAGGAATTACACAACATCACCCATCTTCAACTCAAATGTTTAAATTTAAAAATCTGTTAATTCTAAAAACAAATATTAAGAAACTACAAGATTTAAAAAAAATGATCTACACATGAAGTTATTATCATTTAAACATTAATTAGTTCACAATGATTACTGATATTATTATCCACTTAAACAATCTATATTCAAATAATTGAGCTCGACTTATTATTATTCATGTAGATATTTCCTTAAACTCCCAAAAGCTACATACTTTCATACTCATAATATGCAAATATTACATATCTTGAAATTTTAATCAAAACAATCATTTTTCAAATCAAGATAGAGGTGACAGGTCTGTGCCTCAACACAACAAAACAACATAACTTGATTTTAGTTTAGCAATATAAAACTTTTAGTCAAACCATTGGTGGCAGGTCTGTACCTCAGTACAACAAAGCGACTTAATTCGACTACATTTTAAAATCATGAGTTTGTTTAAACTCTCTTGCTCTTTTTTCATTAGATATACTGACGGAGACCAGGTCTGTACTTTCGTACAACACAGGAAACAACACCCAGTATATCCCCAAATGATATCAATTAAATTTCCAAAATTATGGCATATCACACATTACCCATATGAAAATTAAGACATACGTCATACACAGCTAAAGTTCATCTAAAAGGTAATATCTACTCCTTAATTTCATTTCTTAAAAGCTCAAAAATTCTCATATAAATTGCTTATCAATACATCATATAATGAAGCTAAATAACATTTTTCACAACTTAAATTTTTAATTATAAGTGTAGAAAATTTTTCAAATTAACCTACATAGTTACAAAATAATTATCTCTAGAAAACAAAAATTTAAAATTATAAATTTGGTTGAAAAACGGGCAACTTATAACCTCTTAGTTACTCATCTTAATAAAATAACAGTTAACCAAATTACAAAATCATCTACTAATTAACTGGACAATTATGTGGAAACTTCACTCTTTTCTCTCCCATCCCCCACTTAAAGATGTACAATGCCCTCATTGTACAAATAATGAAATACAAAAACGGGAAAAAGAGAAAAGAACTTAGAACAGAAAAACTCCCCTGGAATAGTGTGCAGTTTAATGAGTATGACAAGGATGATATGAATTTCCCACATCCTCTCGATTCAATTTTGTTGCGCTGAACTTACTGCCAGCATAACACGTACTCACAACACAATTATGAGGGATCAATCAACAAACAGAATTAAACAATACCAGATTTAAACAACCTAATTAAAAATAAACACTGCCAAATCCTAAAACTACAAATCCAACATGACAATTAATAATCCTACAAATAAAACAGTCATAATAATAATAGAAATAATAATAGTGTTTGGAATCATAAACCACTTAGGATGAACATCATCCTAATCACTGTCATCATCCTGCCGGTACCGGTACTGATGAGAAGGTCCTCCATAATCTGGCTGTGGTGGTGGTGGTCGTGGCATGAACTCTGGTGGCATCTGGTACTGGAATGGCTGATAGACAGGTCCAGAAGGATACTGACCAAACAGCTGCTCAAACAAGCCATCCTGGTAGTCCAAGTGTGCACTGGTCTGATGGAAATGCTGTCTCTGCATAAGATCTATCTGATCAAACCTCTGAGTCTGGTGTAACTCCATCTGGTGCAACTGCTGAGATAGCTGATCAAAGTCTGTAGCATAACCTCTGTTACGGCCTCGTGTCGCACCTCGACCTCTATCACTGCCACTAGTATCTCCTCTAGCTCTAGCCTACCTCGACTGCAAAGTCTGTCCTACCGGAGTAATCGGAACCCAGTAATACATATCCGCAGGACCACCATAAATAATGCACGGCTCAATAAGAGCAAACGCCTCCAACCGGCGTGCAGTCAACCAACCCATGCTAGGCTGAACAATCGTGCATGACCCCATCTCATCCTGAGTAGCCAAACCAAAATATCTAACCAACCGTGTAACAAAGTGACCTCCACACAAACTACTCCCATCTCTAGTACCAGTAGCTCTCTTCGACATCCACTTTGCCAACCTCCAAGGTACATTCACTAACCTCTTCCTGATAATCGAGCTCAGATAAAACAAATCAGGCCTAGAAACTTTCTCAGGCCCCTCCTTGCGACCAACAATGGTGTAAGTCAGCAATCTGTGAATGAGTTGATGACGAGGGTCTCGAATACGCGTGTAAGAAGGTGTCGAACTACCATAGTTACCCTGGGCAATATACTGCCACTCCTGCTCAACTTCCAAGTCAGTTAGCTTCTTCACAGCACCTGCAGAAATGTGATCTAAAAAGTGAGGATTATCCAACTCATTGGGCTCATAAAGCCCCAGCCCCAAAGCAAACTGAACCAAAGTCATCTGTCTAGGCTGTCCCCCTAGCTGGAAGAAAATAGAGTTCTCAGTTCATTGAGTCGACCTGGACTCAAACCTAAAGGTTTTATAGAACTCAACAACTAACTCTCTGTAGATGTCCTCCCTGATAGTGAATTACCGAGACCAAGCATAAGAAACAAATCCAATGTTTCCATCCTCAAGTACGTATAGAATAGCAAGCAAATTCCTAATAGCCTCAGCACCATTAGTGAACCCCTCTCTAGTAATAACATGCTCCAAAACGTTTCAGTTAATAGCATAAAAAACCTCAATTGACTGGCCAATATTAGAAGCCAGACGCTCTCCAAACTGAAATCTGGTGGTCTCAGAATATGACCTATGAAAAGTGAGATATCTATGAGCTCTAACCAACGGGTTTCCCAAAGTTTGACCCCCTCGTGTTCTCCTGTTAGACATGATAACTGCTAAACAAAACAATTGTTAATAATACCAAATAAACAGTTAATGCAAAAAGGTCAATAAAAATTTCGGCAGCATTTCTGCTAAATATGGAATAATCCACCATTTTGGTTTAGCCTAAAACTACCGCAACAATCAATTTCACAAACCTAATTTGTCTCTCTAAACAGAATTACTCAAATTGCATACATAAATATACTTAATTAAATATTCATGACAATTGTCCAATCAAATGCGCTACAATAATTTGGTACCATTATGAAAATACGAATTTGCACAATCACTAAACTCGTGCATTAGCAACTAGCAAACATTCTTACATTCTCAAAATGAATTATTATAAACACCTTTAATAAAAATAACAATTTACTACATAACCGTAATCACAAATACTTGTGTACCAAACAAACATTTGCATTAATCATCATGTGGTCAGAAAATTAATAAGTACTAATTAAAACATAGCGAAATTGAGTTTATCATTTTCACTTTTCTTAAACACAAACGGATAAATCGAATCACACAATATATGCAATATATTAGAAAAACGAGCATGACATTGCAATGTATATATTAACAAGAATATAAATCAATCAACATATGCCAATAATCATACTCAAATTCAAAATACCCAAATTACTAACATAAACCCTAACTTCCAAATGAATGATTTAACCAACGAAAATGAAAACGGGAAGTTATACCTTGTAGAGGGAAGTGCGTGTAACACGAATATGCAAAAATCGGGAGAAATGCGTGGCCGGAATTTGCGTTTGTGTGGTGTGGTGGTAACAGCCGTGGGTGGTGATGGTGATGATTTAGGTTCAAATGAGAAAGAAAGGAGGCTGCTGGCGGTTTTGCCTCTTTTTGATCCATACGGCGTATGGATTCCATACGGCGTATGGATTAAAAAAGGCCCAGGTCAACGTCAGTTAACCCAGTCAAACACACGGCCCAGTGGCCCAAACCAATCCATACGGCGTATGGAAATCCATACGGCGTATGGATTGAAAAATCAGAATTTTTCAAAAACGTTTTTCCAACCACTTTTTAACCGAAATCCAACACTTATTCAATAATATTAAATATTAAACCTGGAGGATAATCACGACTTCAACATCTTCATAATTCCACACTATATAAATAAATGACAAAAATTAACAAACTTAAATGAAATAAATAATATCAAAAACCAAACACACAAACTAATTAAATGTTCAAAAATCCAAACATACCAACAATACTAAAATCCAAAACAAACAAAGTCAAAAATAATAAGAAATAACCAAAATGTCAGAAATAATCCAATAGCATAAGAAATAAAAGAGATGATTAGAATCACTGCTTAGGATAGAGAGCAAGGAAACGCTCAGTGATTATGGGAATGACGTTAATGATCCCATGACCAAAACTTGGAAAATTAGCCAAGTGTTCGTTAACCACGTGCTGAAGATAAACCAAGTCTCAACTGATTTCGTTAATTGCCCTATTATTTACTCCCTCAGGTACCAATACCAATTTGTCATCTTCCAACTTGTAGTCACGTTCAGGATGGTTTTCCTCTAACTCCCTTATAAAATCCAAACATGCCTCAGTTATTTCATAATGGTTCCTCATCAAGAGACTTTTCCTCAAGCACCTCACTTGTCTTTCTATCTTTTGAAGAGCTACCTATTGTCTATTGCTAAGGTCTAGCTCCGAACGTTTGAAAATATTAACCAGCTTAGTATAAATCTCTATCATTCCATGATTGAAATGTTCCCAAGGGGTTGAGACCTTACTCTTGTCAATCAGAACATCTAAGTGAATTCCCAAATAACTAGCCAAATCAATCTCACTATGCGGATGAATGAAATTCGGATGAGGCCTATCTAATTCTTCCTTAGCAAGACGATCCACTTTCGTCACCATTTCTTGAAGATAGTAATGAATAGTATGCGTCACTATGAATCGATGAAGTGTAATATCCGTCAAATGGTCATCTGAATGCAGCAATCGAACCAATTCTCTTAGACCAAACCTGAATTCTTTATCTGCTTCTGCACTAGGATGAACAGTTACCTCATACAAAGCCCTTATCATACGATCGAGACACGCGGTTTGATTTGCCGAGTATGGAAATGCAGAATGCCTCAGAATCTCATAAATCTCCGTGTATCTTTTCTTCTGAGCAGTGTAGAATTTCTCTTCCTCCTTAATCCTAGTTTCTAGAGATTCCCCAAAAGTAGTGAGGGCAATATAGAATTGCCTATCAATCCCATAGTGACTCTGAATCAAAGCTGCCTCTAACACATCATCAACCAATGCCTGTTGATTAACAGTAAAATCAATTGTGGACCTTCTAATAATCTCTGAACTGAAGGGGATATCTCCTCTAAACTCCTCAAGTGCCGATAACAATCCCTGACAAGATGAAACAATAGGAATGGGAATGTGTCCTAAGTGAGTATAGGGAGGCACTCTCTTAGTGGAACTAGTATCAGATTTAGCAGACTGATCTCTCTTAGCCATATTATTATCGTTTGCATCACTTTCAAAGCTTCTCGCCATTGGATTATAAACCTAAATAAAAATAAATCTGAAATACAAAACACCACTAACGAAAAACAAGTTAGTTCAAACAAAATAATCACAAATTAAATAACATATACAAAATTACATAATTGGAACTCCAACCGGTGGACGGATTTCCATCCGCCGGTTAAAACTAAATCCCCAAAAGTTTAACCAATTTAAGGATAATTAGTTTCAACCAGTGAATTAATGAAAACTTGTTACTCAATTAATTAATTAATTTAAACAACTTTACAATTTTTCATTTTAACAAAATTCTTTAAAATAAAAGTTTATAAATCACTAACTTCTATTTAAATAAACACACAACCGCTCCCCGACAGCGGCGCCAAAAATTTGATGTGCTATGAAAGCGCGTCTTGTTTTATAATTTATAAATAGAAATACCTAATAAATACTATCAAGCAACCAGACAAGAATACCCGATCGAATGTAAATATTGATTTGGTAAGTCCGATTCGAACACAGGAAACGACGGATTTATTATAAATAGAAATTAACAATTAACTAGAAAGCAGTAAATAAGGTGGGCGTTTTAGTTCCGTTCGAACATTTGTTTAGAAAACATTAATTTAAAATAATTAAACTTAAATAAAAACTTAATTTAAAACAATAAATAAATAATAATAAATACTAAATGGAAGGAATAAGTAATTGTATAATTAATGTCACTCAGACTCATATTTCCCGATTCATTACGTATTGATTATCTAATTGTGATTCTTTTAAATAAACTTAACACCAAATTCTTCAATGATATTAAATTGAATGTGAACTAGCCAACTGTTCGGATCCAACTAATTCCTATAATCTAGGGTCCAACATAAAACACTGGTTCCAATGTCACAAGATGATCAGTCAATTGTGTGCCTTTCCCTAAATTATGCATTAAACATTCACAACTAATTATAATTAACTCTATTGGTATGACTCAACAATACCCAATAATTACTTATTGTCTCGTTCATTTTAAAGTGAATAATTATTAATTTCTCAACCTATCAAACTCAATCTATTTAGCAATAGTTTAAAACCCTAAGATCATAACCATCAATAATTAATAAAATCAAAGGAACTCAATCTCATCAATCTTATTAACCACGTTGAGAACTAATAACTACCAGTTACCAATAAACAAGGATTCGCGAGTAATATAACCGTTTTCAATTAAATAACTTAGTCAATACGCAATAATAATCATTCAACAATCATAATCCGAGTTCAATCAATTACACAATCACTTTGGATATTCAATTCATCATAAAACAGTAAAAACTCAGATTATTTAACATCAAATACTTCAATGAAATCAAATAAAAGAAGTATACCGAATTATAAAGACGAATCACGAAGAACTAAGACGAACTACCCTCGATCTTGAGCTTTCGTGCCTCCAAAATACTAAACTAATTTGTAACTAAACCCTAATATTAGTATATAATCGACTGAAAACGAAAAAACAATGAAAAAACTGCCGTTTTAGGGTTAAAATCGCGTTTTTATAATTCCTGCATTTTTGATCCATACGGCGTATGGATTTCCATACGGCGTATGGATTGATTTCAAGCCCAGCCCAAGTTCGCATAACCTGGGCCTCCTGCACTGCAATCCATACGGCGTATGGAATTCCATACGGCGTATGGATGCATTTTCCAGCCGGTTTTTGCATTTTTCTTGATTTATTCTTTTCATCAACTTCGGCTTCACTTTATTCTTCAGATATGCATCATTTAGCTCGGATATTGACAGTTTCTGTTTCTTTCTTCATAAACGCTCAATTTCCACATCTAATTGCAAATATGAACGAAATCAATATCTATTCTTAAATAAATGCAATAGAAACATCCAAGAATAGGGGTAAAATACTACTAAATTATAGTACTTTTGAGCATTTATCAGTAAGAAAAAGAATTTCTTTAATTAATACATTTAAGTTTCTATTGTTCTTAAATTTTATTTAAAATTTAAATTTTTAAGTGAATAACTAAGTATTTATTAGTTAGAATACTTTTGTTAAAAGTTTTGTTTTGTATTTAAAAGTTTAGACTTTAATATGGATTAACTGTTTTGTATATATAATGTAAGCTACTTAATAATAAGTGATATATAGTTATATGATATGATGTACTAATAGGCAATCTATATGAAGATTTCTGAATTTTTAAAAAATAATTAATTAACTTGTATATTATTTTATGATACATAATATGATGTATGACATAAAAAGTCTTAAATTTTAAATTTGTTATACGATACTTTTATATTTCTTTTTACTTATGTGAATACATTTGGGGGTATATATTGATGGTTTCCTCTGTTATACGAAAGTATAGACCTGGTTTCTATTAATATATACTTAAACATTAAGCAAACGCAAGTCAAAAGTACTTGAATAGTCTTAAAAATAAAGATACCTAATGAGGTCGCCAAAATGGTTTGACCAAGTCTGGTTTTGCTTAAACCTGAATCAAGTTATGTCGCTCTGTTGCATGAAAATGTAGACCTGTCACCAATGTCTTGAGTCTTAAAAATGTATTTTATATATTTATTTGGAATATAAAAGGAAATTGTATAATTAAATTTAAGGGTATATCATATATGGAAATCATGAGTAATATACATACTAACAATAAAAGTGTATTCAGAAATATAAATATAGATTGTTTTAAGTGGACAAATATATTAGTAATCATTCATGAGCTATATATTACACAAATAATAATAATTATTATTTATACATTATAGTTATCCATGTTAATTAAATTGTTTAAATTTTTGATTTATGAAACAGATTTTTAGTATTAGTATTCCGATTCTTAAATATTAGTTTGATGCTTATTTTTAAATTTTATTCAGTATTCTACTTGAGGACAAGCAGAACTTAAGTGTGGGGATATTTGATAAGTATCAAATAGATAGTATATTTTATAGTATTTTATCCCTATATTTATATACATTTTAGTGCATTTTTATGATTTTAGATACTTATTTTGTTAATATTTGCACAAATGTATTTTAATTGAAGATTGAAGAAAAAGGAGTGAAAACGAATCAGAAACTGAAAGAAACTAAAGAAAATAAAGAAATGAAGAAAAAGGAGCTTAAACCTTGAAGAAAATGAAGACTAAAATGATAATAATAAAGAATTGGGCCGAGAAAGAGAGTTAAACCCGTTAAAGAAAAGAAATAGTCCAAATTGAAGCCCGAGCCCGTAATTGGAATATTCTGGAAAATAGGTCCAACCGGCGGTTGGAAAGTCCAACCGGCGGTTGGAAGATTAGGTTTTTGAGGCGGTGTAAACACGTGGAGTTGGACCAGGAATCAAACAGTCCAACCGGCGGTTGGAATATCCAACCGGCGGTTGGAAGGTCGGCCAACAAAACTATAAATAGAGGCTTAATTCAGGTTTAAGGATATACGATTCAAGAATACTAAAACCGAAAGTTAGGGTTTTAGGTCGACTTTAGGTGCGATTTTGGAGGCTAAAGAGCTAGGGTTTGAAGGTTTTTAACCCTAGGAAAAGCTAGTTCGTCAATTGGTTCGATTTCTTTATCCTTGTAACTTTAATAACCTTATTGAGTTATTTATGATATTTTTTTATTTGATTTGATTGTGAATTAGGTTTTCATTATAATTGTTTGAATGAATGTTTATAGAGTTTATTATTTGAATTATATGTCTATGTTAGAACTATATTATTGAATGTTTATTATACAAGAATTGTGTTTATTATAATATTTTAGTGATTATTCTTGACATAATTAGACTGATTTATATTAAACTAGGATGACCATAAACTGTTTATATAAATTAAGTGATTGTGTCATGTTTTGATCTTAACCTTATGCGATAAACGAAGAATGATTCATTAATATAAAGTAATACTGCGATTCAAGCCTAACCATAGAAATTGTATTAATAAATTGATGATAGATCTTATTAATTAGTAACACTTTGCGTAACCTTATGATTGTGTTGCTATGATGAGGATTTGACTTAACCCTAAGTGATCTTCTACTTTAGTAAATCACCAGTAATAATAGCCAACAAAGCAAGTAGACATAAATACATATAATAAGTTTAATAAATAATAGTTTGAATAATTATAATCTTTTATCCAATTGAGTATACTTAAGTTGTTCCTTAAAACTTATCTATTAGAATTTGTATCAAAATATAAATATAAATATGTTCGTTCGGAACTAAAACGTCCCCCTTATCTTGTAGATTATTGTAAATTGGATCCTTTATATATTTGTGTTATAATTGTAAATATTTGTAATTAAAATAAGCAGATAATTAGTTATAAATAAGAATCACGTTTCTTGTGTTCCTTGTGTTCGAATTTGGACTTACTTATTAAGCTATATTACATGAACGGGTCAATCTTGCCTGAATTGTGTGATAGTATTATTTAGTATTTCCTTAATTTAAACTTGTTATTATAATTGCCTATACTTTCCACACATCAGTCACTTGGTTGAGTGTCGCTAGGAGACACTTAATCGATTTAGGCGTCACTGGGCTAGTGTCGCTATAAGATTTAGCCTTCTAGCGACACTAGCGGCTGATCAAACTTTCACTTTCGGTTCGATGGTCAAACGTGCTCGGTTTGACCCGAGACTTTTACACAAGTCTTAAAATGGTCCAATAAGTTCATTAAAATTATTGGTTCATGTCGGGGTTCACCCGAAGTGTCGGTTTTGTGAAATGACTAAAATAGCCCTTATGGTTATATTTTCAGATTTTTCGACTTGATAAACCTCTCGTTTTCTCCACTTTTTATTCCAAACCAAGTCTTAACAAAAATCACAGTTGGACATACATATGTCTAGCTCATTTATGCATTTTATGGTACTTTTATAAGTTCATTCACTATTTTTAACAAAAATAAATATGGAGAGTGGTCGGTTTTGGCCCGAAACCCGACACTAGTTCAAAGATCAGCTTCTACATCAAAAACCGTGTATTTCTGGAAATGGTCAAAGAAGAACTTTTTGTAAAGGACATCCATACGGAGATTTCGATATAAGATTCATGTTTTGATTCATCCTAGAACTAAAGCTACTAAACATGTTAAACATCATTGAGCAAGAGTATCTAGAGAGAGAAAGTGTGTTCTTACTTAAGAAAATGATGATCTAGAGAGAGAGAGGAGAAGGATGAACTCGGTTATGCTTCTTGCCTCGTTTTCCTTTGCTTCTCTTCTTCAAAATGATGGTGGTTGATGATGGATTTAGATGGTGATGATGGTGCCGAATGGTGGTGAAGAGAGGAGGGAGAAGGTGGTTTTAGTGAGAGAGTTTAGAGAGAGAGATGGTTGATGCATAAATGAGAAAATGGTTAGTATGATGGCTTGTATTAGTCAAGAACATGATCCACAAAAAGTGGATCATGTCTTGGCCAATTTTCCTTATAAAATGGGAGGTGAGATTTGCAAAAATCTTGCCTCCCAATTAGTGGTATTATATCCGTGTTCGTTTACCCGATCGTTTAAACGTACATTTATAATTTAAATGTTATACGTACGTATTTTAAATGTCATTCGAATTTTGATATTTTTAAATTGAAGTATTACTCATAATACTTGAAAAACATTTATAAAAATGTTTGGCTATGGTGTCGGTATTGATTTACGGTTCCAAGTTTCGGTTGTTTGGTCGCGTAACATTTAATTTATACGTTTTTGTTAACGATTTGAATCACGATGTTTTAAACAAATGATTTCCATACAAAATAATATATTTTAATTTAAATATATATATTTTGACGTTTATTCGATTGTCGGGTGCGTTTCGCACGTTTTCAGTCGTTTCTGAGCATTTTATGCGATACGAATTACTTACGTGATATTATCAAAATAATATTTAGAAGTAATTATGTTTATTAAATAATTTCATATTATACAATAAATTGAGTTCACCAACGTCTGTGTTAATGTATCGGGATCCGTCCGATATGAAAATGCACAATTCAAATAAATCGCGTACGTGTATATATTTTCAAATATATATATATATATATATATATATATATATATATATATATATATATAATGGTACACATAATTAGCCTATTACAAAACTAATTACACGTATTACAAAGTGATTAGGACCTAATTATTTTCCCTAATTTGTCGGGTGTCACAGTATGTGTATGTTTGAAAGATTACTTAGATGGAGTAGATAGGATACAAAATGTAACAACTTCGGAAGGCCCACTATTAGGTAATATTGAAGAAATTATCGAAGATAAAGAAGTCGCATTAGGGATATTACCTCCAACGAACGAATTAGATGAAGGTGAATTTGAAGAACTTGAAGTTGAATCCGTGGATGAAGATGAAGTTTGGGACGACATAAGTAGTTAAGTGTATCCGGGTGATGGCAATGCCGAAGCTCGATATACTTTACTACACAATTACGTATCCGGGTGATGGCCATGCCGAAGCTCGAAATGTATTCGTATTTGTATTTTATATTTTTAGTTGTAATTGTATTGTTTAAATAAAAATTATGTTTGCATTTTATATTTTTAGTTGTAATTGTATTGTTTAAATAAAAGTTATGTTTGTATTTTATATTTTAATTTGTAAAATTTTGTTATACACTTATACCGAATTCGAATCCGGAAAAAACCGAAAAAAACTAACCGATTAAAACCAGTTCAAAACCGAAAAAACCGGTTTCAAACATTTAAAACCGAAAAAAACCGATTCCGAGAAAACCGGTTTTAACCGAAACCGATTTTTCAAATAACCGGTTTTTTTAAAACCGGTTTTTAAAACGAAAGTTTGAGTTTATTAAATACAAAGTTTAATTTTATTAGATGTAGTTGTAATTTAAAAAGGAATATATAACTTTATTTAATGCACTTATTTATTATTATCGAAAGCACTTAGGGCTTCCGTTAACAAAACTACTAGAGCTGCAAAATATGTCTGTTACCTTGCATGCACCAAAAGTATGAATTGGTTTCATGAAGTAAAAGATTTTTGATTTATAAAGTTTATTGTCATAGTTATTAGGGGCCGGTGAGGTTGATTAGATTGCTACCATAACTTCAACATGCCAAGCCGTATGGTTGCGAAGTATTCTCGGTGCTTTTGGGGAAGACGAAAATTTGTTACAGCAAGTAAGCCGTGATGCTTTCTAGAAATCCTGTTTATCATAGTCGAACGAAAACATATGGAGTCCAAACATCATTTTATAAGAGAACTGATGACTAAAGGAGAAGTAGTCTTAGAAAGTCGAGAGATACTGTAACTGTTATGGGGAAGGGGGACTGCAGGGTGCTGCTTGTCTATATCAGTATGTATTATGTATTCGGCCTGTTGAGGTTCTTGGAGATGTTTTGTTCTAGTGTTCTGCCTATATACAGGCTATCTATATGTCTATGCAAAAAGCGTAACACGAGTATGCAATTAACAGTTTATCTGTGATAATTCTCTATGTCATTTGTTAAGCTTTTAATAATCCCACCACCATGCGCCGATATCCATGAAGGTTCGTTAGTACTTGACATGACGTAAAAGCAGTAAAACAACAAACGTCGAGCTTTAATAATCTGTTTTGCATTACAAAAAGAAATGTAGTCGTTTCAAATTTAGTTCACAAAACCGTCATATTACTATCACAGGGCAAGAACCCATATAAGAAAACATATAAAAAGAAGAATCAAAGTGCTTCTTTTATTACACAATTATTAAATTATACACACGTATAATTCACGAGCACAATTCGTTACCGCAAATATTTGGGTTTTCCCGGTTAGAATTAGGGAAACTCATTTCGCGCCTCAAATCCGTATCCATATACTTAATATAAAACCAACTTGAAAAAAGAAAACCCGGCGGGCTGCTTCTATAAAAAGAGTAAGCACGCCGCTGCCCCTTCAAAATCCCGAAATCCTGAAGCACACGGTGTTTTATTATTCTTTTAGAATTGTACAGGGCTGGAGAATGTTTGACCAAAACCCCAATTTGCAGGGACAATGTTCGGGAAGGTCTTGGTCACACCATCTGTAGTTGTGACCATGAACGACATAGATTGTCCGTCCAGATATGAATTTGATTGCCAGTTAGATCCCCAATTCCTTGACATGGGTAGCCACCCTGTTTTCGACCCCTTGATCTTCACTGATTTGATTGCTCCTGCCCCTCCAACATTGGTGATCAAAACAAGCTCAAAATAATCTCGCCCGTTAATTGTAAATCTAACTCCACCGTGTTTCTTACATGGTACCCTGAAAACAATCAAATGAAATATATTAGTGAAGTTTATTTAATGCTTCATTATGATGTGCATGCCACAAAAAAAGTATCCATTTACTGATCTAGTAGCACCTTACGCGCTTTGTCAAGACTTAATAGATATGTGTTTTCAATTTATATTATTTAAACAATAAAAACAGAAAGATGGATGACCTTTGGAAGATAACAGGGACGATTCCACCAGAATAAATACCGATTTTCTCCCAAGCTGGCTGAGCCATATCAAAATGCTGGAGGGGTGGGTTGCACCAGCCTCCATTATCACTAGCTTGAGCGTAATTTGGCGGGCAAAAGTTTGTAGCGGTGATGGTTACAGACACTCCTTTTCTGCACCACTTTGGGTCTGCCTTGTAATCACAAATGATCTTGTAGCACTGGCCGCATGCAGCACCATCGTTGAAAAGAGCAGTACTCAATGCAGCAGTTCTTGTACCGTACCCGGTTGAGTACAAGTTACCATACCCACAAGCACCACCTGCAAAAAACCATTATCTTAAATATCAGTTATATAATTTTGCAGTACATGCATCTATGGTTGTACTTAAGTGGCTTAACAAAATATGCTAATGTCATGCGATAACTTATATGGGTCTGCAGGTTCATATTTTGTTGGAGTAAAAGTACATTGTTGCTATTGATAAAATGTCTAAAACACCCTTTATCAGCAATATTTATATCTAAAATACTTCCCACTAGCAAAGTTACGAAAATATCCTTACGTAATGAGCTAGCTAGAAGTAAAACCATTAGCGCTTTCATGTAGTTTTTAGAACGCTACACTAGAATGATTTTATGTGAAAACGGCTCCAAAGTTCAAAATCAAGATTAGCTTAAAAACAAGTAAATAGATGATGTATTTACAAGTAATAAGATTAGCTTAAAACAATATATACCCATAGTTCCCGAAGCGTCGCTGCCTCCATAAAAGGTTGCATGACCTCTAGTCCATTTCGAAGCTGTAAAAGCGTCGGCATGAACAAGTAGATAGCATATAGCAGCACATAACATAAGAATGCAACTTTTGGCCATTTTTAGTAAGAAAAGGAAATGAAGCAAATGAGAAACAAGAAGAAGAAGAAGATGATGGGTTTAGAAGATTAGTGGAATTGGGTCCTTAAATAAGGACCAACCCAACAGGCATCACATGTAAATCTCAAAGTAGAGAATTCAGGGAAGGATTTAATTAGTATTTATTTATTGATTAGTTTATATAAAAATTGATAAAAATATCGCTGCACAAGGGTGAAGAAATATTCTGAATCGCATTCAATCATTACCACGTTCTATCTAACCATTTGTCTAAATAGCTTTCACATGGTTTCCCCTGTTGAAGAGCCGTGAGAATGGATCAAACCCACAACCCAAATTTGCTTCTATCATGCATGTTACAAACATGAAATATATATATATGATTATATTGTTGATTGTGACATTTATTTCAAAAATATATATAAGCATGATATGAAAACACATAAGACTCAGATCATTATCATTTGTTTTTAATTGTAGTGGACAAATATAGATAATAGATAGATAAGTAGATGATAACAAGTTAACATCTTTCTTGGATGAAAAGATAGCAAATATGTACAAAATGATATTACTCTCTCCATCGCATTTTAACTGTACACGTTATTATTTGTTTTTCTAAGTCATATATTTTGATAAATTAGTTACATTTTCAGGGCATTTTCCATTTTGTAGATAGAGACATTACACTATTCAAAGATGAATGGTTTGGGTAAAAGTGTTAAGTGGATGGTTAATTTTCACTGATATCTTAACTATTTTCATGATTTCTCATTCTTGCGGTGTGTAATTATACTTTTATGGTAATTACTACGAGAACGATCTCGCTCGTTTTATATGTAAGTTGTATACATACAATAATAAATAAAACGGTTTAAGTGCTAGATTAACAGCATAATAATGTACTATTAATGTTGTGTTAAGAGTTGTTGCTTGGTGAAAAAAAAAATGCATTTAAGAGAAAAATTAAAGACTAATGGGTCAAGGAATATAGTTGCTTAAAAATATATAAATAAAATGAAGTCTCACATGGCTTTACTTTGACCTTTTGTGGATCCAAAATTTTAATAAAGATTTATATATGCAGTGCACATCGTATTTTACATTGATATTGTAAGGTGCCATTATTTCTTTGCAGAGTTTTGGAGGGAAACAAACAAATACTTGGATTCAAGATCCCTGTAAAAATGATATCTTCTGTGGACTTACTTTTCTAAGATACCCGATTTGCTCACACATGATATATTACTTAAGTTCATATATAAACAGAATTGATCAAACAAGAATTTTTGTTTTTTTTTTCTTTTTAAATGTTATCATGTCACAATGGAAAAATTAATGTGAACAAATAGAATGCTAACGAATATAAATTTGTTTGTTTGTTAAATTATGTAAAATTAATGATTATTGGTAGAAGTAGAAGTGTAAATGAGCCGAGCTACTCGCAGGTTACTCAACTCAACTCGTGAAATGTTCGATTTGAGTTGAGCTTAAACATGCCCTAGCCCGAGCTTGAACATTTCTAAAGCTCGTTTAGTATACGAGCTCGAACTTCTTATATCGAATTCAAACAAGCTGGCGAGTCTAAACGAGCATTTCATTTACATACATTAAATTATCTTTTATATAATAATGATGTGATATATAATTACAAAATTATAAATGTAAATAATACATATAATATAAAATGAAATAAAATTACGTAATAAACGAGCTGAGCTCGAGCTTGCACAATATCAAACGAGCCGAGCTCGCACTTTATACTAAAAGCTCGAAACGAGCTTGATCCCTTACAATTTTGAACGAGTCTAGCTTGAGCCTGAGCTCGGCTTAATTCGTTTATAACCATAGTAAAAATTAAACATAGTTAATTAGCCAATAGTAAAAAAAACATAGATGACATATCCTTAAAAAATTTGCTGTATAACATGGGTAGGGAATTAACTAGGCGTGCAATTCGTCCTCTATTACATCTACGATTTGGCTTAATGATTGATCTAGAATTGACTTGGTAAGGATAAAATATAATAATAGGGTGTCGGTTCATATAATAAAAACCTTGTTTAATTTCAATGTTCAAACATTAATCACATTTTCATACTTTAATCTTAATTAACCTAGCTACTACCTAGTAACTAATACCTAACAGGAGTATGTAATTAGTCATTAATCATGATTGTTACAGCTTCTCCCTTTTTACAAGTTCATTCTGTAGAAACAAAGAAATGATAATGATAGTAGTAGTTATAGTTATATTAGTTAAATTGCAAGTAGTAGTAGTAATAATAATAATAATAATAATAATAATAATAATAATAATAATAATAATAATAATAATAATAATAATAATAATAATAAACAAAATGGTTAAACAATTGTAATGCAATTAATAGTATAAAATGCAATCCTTATGACACGGGAAAAATTATATAAACAATAATTTGTACGTAATGAGGTTCCTATCCGTATAGCTCTCTGGCCATGTGTTCATGACCTCTCCAATTAAAGAGCCTTAACAAAGCTAGCTTTCTGTAAGTCAAAGCATCTTAATGTAATAAAATATATAAAAAACTTTAAATGCAATCTCATGGTTTTTGATACCTTTCGTACAATTAGGTACTGAGGAACTTCTAAGTTTTAATTATAAAACTTGGATTAAAAGTTTATTTGATAGCGTCCACTTGGATAACCTGCTTTAACACAAAACACGCATTTATCAATTATCATGGCGGCGTCGATCATTATTATTGGTTCGATCTAAACAGTAACTTTATTTCAGAGATAAATCACGTAAACTGCAGTAAGAGATCGATAATTAAGATGAGTGAACTTGAACTCGAGACGAGCTACTTATCATGAAGGGATCCGGATCCCTATCATGAAATACTCGAGATTGATTCGTTAAAAGTTTTGACTTGAGCTGAGCCTAAAAGAGCTCCAGCCCAGTTCATACCTAACTTGGAGCTAGTTTTATAAAAGAGCTTAAGCTCGAGTGCAATACACCAACTAAGCTTGTGAGCTAAACAACAAGTCTATTAGCTTATTGACGGGTAAAAATTACCTAGCGCGGACACGGTCTTCAACAGGCCCGTCCCATGGATTTTGTTGGCCCTGTGGTATAATTTCAAATTGGGCTCCTTATTCAAACTTTTAATATAGTTTTGTGTTGATACGAAATACTCCGTATTATGCTAATTTGGTTATTGAATTGTGCTTAAATTTAATGCCGTATATTCAACTTGAAAGAATGAATTTTTTTTTTTTAATAATTCATACAACAACAACAACAACAACAACAACAACAACAACAACAACACTCAATCCCGTATCTACGGGGTATGGGGGAGGTAAGATGTAAACAGTCCTTCCTCTGCACAAGGTAAAGAGAGTCGTTCCTCTACCCTAGGGTAAAGAAAGTCCATCCCACTTCCGAGGGTAAAGAGACTAATAATTCATGGGTGTTGATAAATATAACATATTTTTTGATACATACAACAAATGTATGCATTGCAGTGTTGTACTGTACTGCATCAATATGCATATAAGTTGGTGTATGAATAAAAATATATGTTGTATTTATCACTAGCCATAATTCATATATCAATCAAATAAATTTCTAATTGAATAAACTAATAGTAATAATTAAAATAAAAACTGTAGCTTAGTAACTAAGAAAAATAAAACAACTTTATATTACCATGTTAAATAATAAGTAAACTGCCACAACTGTGGGCAAGAGTCGATCTCAAGACCTTAAATTTGTTTAACAAAGACTTATCCGCTATACTTACTTGAAGATTTATTTTTTCTCATATATATATATATATATATATATATATATATATATATATATATATATATATAATGGACATAAACATTTTGGGCCCCTTAAAAAGTTGGGCCCCATGCAGTGGCCCAGGTTGCACCCCCACAGGGCCGGGCCTGGTCTTCAATTTATAACCCGTTTGAGTAAATGGGTCAAAGGGGTTAATGGGATAGCATGTTGATTTTGGATTAATTAAGGGCGTTGGTGGGCTTTGGTTTAAGGTGAAACATGTCAAATGTAATGGGTTAAATTTAGATTTGACAGGCTGACTTGTTAAATCAAAACTTAACCTGAGTACGAACCGAATAATAAAACAGGTTGAAGAGTTTAGGGTTAATGGGTTAAGTTAAGTATATAAATGTTATATGTTAGTGTCATTATTAGTAATGATACTCGTTACCCTCACTTTAGTGGGAAATGAATGATAACCAAACATCATTATTCATTATATTTCTCATTTGCAGTGGCTCTAGTACATAAACTCAACGGATCTTGAACATAAACTCGCACGGTTCCTTAATGCTTTGACTCTATTACTTGGTTGCGGCGACAAAACAATATCGATAAAATAAAAGGGTCATGTCGTTAAAACGAAGTGTAATACATAAATTCATTAATAATATATTATTACAAAAAATATCCTTCTACAAAAATTGAAAAAGGAGTTAGCCAAGAGAGATTGAGTCTAGAGAGTGAGAGAGCAGAGAGAATAGAGGATGAAAATTGGGATTTTTACAGGCCAACGTTTTTAATGTACTTTTCTATCTTTGTCTTCAAGGATTAAGGATAGGAATTGAGATTCATGGGCTGATTTAGTAATACATGGGGATATTATCATTTTATCATGGCCAAGGTAGGTCCATTAATATAACACCCCTCAAATTTACAAGCAATTTTTTTTTTTTTTTTTGTTTTATAACCGGAAGCGAAGTCCAACAAACATTAATAACTTTTTTTTACATTGTTTAATACACATACATAAAGTCAAGCTATTTTAAAACATCATTTATCATTTGGGTATTACTTAATTTAAAAGACAAAAATGATTTATAAAATCAAAGATCAGAGTAATTATTCAGTCGTCAAACATTCCATCCAGTCAACAGCTCATTGCTCATCCCATAATCTAATCATATCCTGCAAGGAGTGGTAATGTGGGGGATTAGCTCAATGCTAAGTGAATGAACCAATAGCCTACAGTGCAACCTAGTATAGCAAATCTGTTTACAACTAAGCATAGCATAATAAACGAGTTTACAGCAACAACATCATAAACACAACACATTGTTTACAGCATATAGCATCGTAAACACATAGTTCAAGAGGATCGGCGGTCCTTGAGGTGCCTTCATGCCCGGGTGGCCCCCAAGTAACCTCACACCACTGCAGGCCAATACAGTGGTAAACCGATAGTTTAGGTACTATTTAACCACACAACACAGTATTCCTATAACCAACCGTGTACAAGGACCTGTATTGGCAACTCAATAGTATCCATAAGCCCAAACCATGTTGACCTCCCAGTAATCACATATGCACAAAGGTCGCATATCACAAAATCGATAATTATCATGCGTAATATCAATCAACAGTCTACAAGCAGTAAAACCACGTTTACCCGTTGTAACCAAATCCGTTACAACTAAGTTACGCTGAAGGTTATAGGTCCACTCACCAATACCTCCGTCGTCCACTCAGTAGTCTAATGTCACTGAGTCTTCTCCATATCTGAGAATTAATTCAAATAGCAAGTTAGTAGCTTATCCATTATAATCAACTCATGTTATAATCATATAACATATTCAATATATATATACATATATCTTAAACTTACAAGAACAACAAGTTATAACAACTCATTTATGAGTATTTCATTATCTCACTACATGATATCAACTAATATCAATAATTAAGTGGTAATTAATTACCATACTATTTCACAAGTAATTAAGTTCAATACTAAGGGGCTGTTTACTTTATTTTTTATTAAGTCCTATATGGATATGGATGGCAGTTTGGATATGGAGCGACTAAATCCAATAATCAGTTAATGAATAATACTGTTTACTTATCATGTTCAATGAATGGTCTGAATGACAAAAATGACTACTTTATCCCTGGGTAAATAATTATTTGTTTTTATCTAATCTAATTATTATAAATCTGATTGTATAACTCATAGATTTACAAACATTTAACTATTTTAATTATTTAAGAATCATGGTGTGAATAATATTTAGGGTTAATGGCGCAGATCGGCAACGAACTTTCTCTTTTTTGTCGAGTTAGGGTATGAACCCAATGTATTATACAGGTCAGTAATGAACTTTCAAATTATGTTTCAAGTTAGGTAACGAACTTTTCGTTACCTAACTCGAAACATAATTTGAAAGTTCGTTACCTAACTCGAAACATAATTTGAAAGTTTGTTACCTAACTCGAAACATAATTCGAAAGTTCGTGTCCAAATATATGTTTCGAGTTAGGTAACAAACTTTCGAATTATGTTTCGAGTTAGGTAACGAACTTTCAAATTATGTTCGAGTTAGGTAACGAACTTTCAAATTATGTTCGAGTTAGGAAACTTGAAAAGTTCGTTACCTAACTCGAAACATAATTTGAAAGTTCGTTACCGACCTGTATAATAAATTGGGTTCATACTCTAACTCGACAAAAAAGGGAAAGTTCGTTGCCGATCTGCGTCATTTACCCTAATATTTAATTAAACCCTTGACAACTTTTTTAATTTATTTATAAAAACATTAGTTCCTATATTAATGACCTACTAATTCAATTCAATTATACATATATAAAAAAGAAGAAAAAAAAGAGAGAAAGCAAAACACAACAACAAAACCTGTTTGGCTGTATCCATATTTTCGTTAATGTCAAATGAAAACATACGGAGTAAATATATTTGAAAGTCTTCGAGATTAAACTTCGTCACAAATATTACAGTGGGAAAAGCAAATATTTCGTTGACAATATATCATTGGACATGGTATGGCAAGATAGCTGATTAATTATTATTGAGATCCAAAAGTGATGAAATCGAACAAAAAAAACTTAGATCTGAGAAGAAATTGAATTAAGATCGGTGGATGGACGACGGCAAACGTGGTGGACCGACGTTTGCTTTGGTGTTTGACGGTGCAACAGCCATGGATGAAGCTTTGTTGTTCAATAGTGTAACACCCCGCAAATTTAAACGAGATTAATAACGTTAATCACTTGCATTATTAGGCTAATTCCCTACTTGAGTGAATTCACAACACATTTTAGAGGTAAGTATAGCAAAGCTCAACTAGATAATACGCGTAGTATTACTTATTGGTAATTAGATGTAATTACATACGAAACGAATTGAGCAAACACGACAAAATATACGACTGTTGGTGAACAAAATCATTTAATAAAACGAAATATTTAAATAACGATATAAACAGTTAAATATTATGTCGATAATATTTACATATCATTTTATAACGCAAAACGTTAACTTGTATAATTAAAAAAAAACAAAGTTTAAAAATTTTGTAACTTAACTTAAATTATTTCATAAATAGATCCTAATTAAAAATAAGATGAAATATGAAATTTAAAATGTATTAGTTAAAATAATGTAACAATTAACGATCGGGTAAACAAACACGGAACGCAAACACAGGAGTTGAAAAGTGGAACAAAACCACCATCCACCTCCTCCTTTTTCTTTTACTTTCACTTTCACTCTCTCTCTCTCTACCTCACTTCTCTCCACCTTCTCTCTAAAAACCAAACCAAAAATCACACAAAATCCCCAAAAACTACACCAAAAACGCATTGGATCATCACCCTCCTTTGGGATAAAACGACCACGGCAACATGATCTACATTTCTACCTTCCCGGATTTCAAATCCGACACCCGTAAGTTTCCGACAAATCCCGTAAATCTTTAGATTTTGAAGTTTTCTTTCATATTAGTGTTTAATATACTTAGTGTTAACCCATACAACAAAGAAAACATGACTTTATAGCTTAAAAATACGTTAAATTTTGGTTTTTGCCCGGAAAAATCGCGACAGTCGCGGTTGACTGTCTGAGTGTTCATCCATGCGACACAACGATTGTGTCGCATACTGTGTCACAGAAACCATACGACACAACGATTGTGTCGTACCGAATCATCTTACGTCGTATTTATGCGACACAACGATTATGTCGCACCTTATGTCGCAAAACCCATGCGACACAACGTTTTATGTCGCTGTTGACTCAACCCCTCAAATCTCAGCGACACAACCCTTGTGTCGCACCATGCGACACAACCATTGTGTCGCATATTGTGTCGCAGAAAACAGAAACTTTACAAACTATTTTTTTTACACTAAGTGTCGAACTTAACCGATAACGAATACTTACATACAATGCTATATGTGAACTTTACAAACATTACAGACACGCTATTTTATTGAAATTATGATTTCAAACTATCGCCAACGAGTCGTATACCTTTTCACTACAACGAAATACAAACGTAAACATTTAAACAAACACTTTGAACATAACTTGATTGTACGAACACTAGCATGGATGATTAGCTTAGACATCCACAATACTTATTAAATCTCATACGTTTAGGACGTTAGGAGATTCTGGACTGTACTTGGGCTTAGGTTTGCTAGCACTCGCACAACTACTTAACTCAACAGGTGAGTTCACAGCCCCTACTTTTACTGTTTTAACTGCTTTGAACAGGGGTGGAAAACATAGTCAAACACTTTTATACAAACATGGTTGTATACTATTTTACTCAAACAAGTGGAGTACATTGAACTGGTAAACTGATAAACAAACTGACGATTACAACATAATATGTAACACTGCCCGCACGTGGCCCAGGTACGGGTCTTATGGGGGTGTTACATAATACTTTTATACTACAAACGACTGTAAACCTTTAAACTTGTTTGGTATACCGGAGAACGACCGGTACTTTTATATAAATGCTGGAGAACGACCAGCTTCGTATTTTAATGCCAGAGAACGACTGGCCAAGGGACGGGAGAACGACCCGTGCGTCTTGTATGGGAGAACGACCCATGCGTTTGTTGGATGGGAGAACGACCCGTGCGTAACTAGACCGGAGAACGACCGGTAAACTGTTTTTGTTGAACGGGAGAACGACCCGTGCGTATTTGGCCGGAGAACGACCGGTACTGTTTGTAAACCGCTGGAAAACGACCAGCACGTGTATTAAACTGACATTTTGGGTAACATCCCACGTACCTGTTTTGGGTAACATCCCACGTAAACTAAACTTTGGGCAAACAACCCAATAAACTTGTATTTGGATTACATTCCACTAAACGTATTCTCGACTATTATGGCAATACTAATTGTGAACGTATTTGGATAACAACTGTACTTACAGACTTGGTTTAACTATTGCAAACATGAAACCTGTGAATTCACTCAACCTAGTTGTTGACTTTTACTATGTTTTTCAGGGAATTAGCTGCACATGTAAGAATCGCCAACACACATGGAGAACTAGGCGACCCGTGAAGTTTAGGATGCCAACTTTTGGAAACACCTGGATTTCTTTAGTATAACTGAAATGTTTTAGTCATATTTCAGAAATCTACTTTTGTAAACTTATTACTTTTAACTTGTACGATTCGATGAATCGCAAACTTTGTAACTAATACTTTTGGCATCTTAATATATTATGTTCTGTTGTAATCATAAGCTATGATACGTATGCATGCTTTGTTATTGTGACACCCCCGTACTTAAACTAAATGCTTCCGCTAAACAAAATAGACGAATTTGGGGGTGTTACAGATTGGTATCAGAGCCAATGGTTATAGCGAACTAGGAAACTTTAGGTGACTTAGCGACCTAGAGACCTAGACTATAGCCTTGGCTAGAACGCACGTGCATACACACATTTGCATTCCTCTAACTATCGTTATGATACATTGATATGCGTGATCTATTCATCACATTCGACTCGTTCATTGTACTCCGATCTCAGGTGAACCGGATAGTGTCAAGCGGTTGATAAAAAAAGTATGTATTTAGCATCATATAATGACGCCTGGCCAACGTGATTATATTGTACTAAGTACATATGGGTGTTTCATAGTCGTAAGATACGTGATGGGAATCCCGTCAAACTTTCTCAACCACCCGATAACTAGAATATGTGAAACTTCATTCCTCACATACTTTTCATTGGCATTGACTTCTGCATCTTTTCATCGCAGAACGTCATCATGCCGCCTAAACAAAGAAAGACTCGAAACAGTCAACGAAATACTCCACCTCCGCCTCCGGAAACAACCGAGCAAATAATCGAACGCCGCGTGGCTGAAGCTATCGCGCAATACGAGGCCAGCCACAATTGTGAAAACATGACCAACAATAGCGGAGCCACTCCAGTTAACAGCGAAACCCCAACCAATACCCAGCAAGGGTGTTCCTACAAAACCTTCCAGTCTTGTAAACCTAGCACCTTCACCGGGACCGAAGGGGCCATCGGCCTGGTCTACTGGATTGAGAAAATGGAATCGGTAATCGACATCAGCGACTGCGCCACCGACAAAATCGTGAAGTACGCTACATGCACACTGGTTGACAAAACGTTAACATGGTGGAACGCTCAGGTCCAGATTATTGGACGCCCAGCTGCTTACTCCATGACCTGGGTAACTCTAAAACATATGCTGATGGAGGAATTTTGCCCTCCCAACGAGATGCAGAAACTAGAAACCGAGCTTTGGAACATTCAAATGATCGGCGCTGACATTACCGGGTACACTACAAGGTTTCAAGAACTGGCACGCCTGATACCCCACATGGTGACCCCCGAGAGCAAATGCATCGAGCGTTACAACAAGGGCTTAGCTCCACATATCCGAGGCACGGTTATGTCCTCCAAACCAGCTACCTTTAGGAGCGCAGTGGACCTGGCTCAAAGCTTAACCGACGACGCCATTATGATCGGCACTTTGAAAGCTACCTCGGGGAAAGCTGAACTTACCCGTACTGATGCGGGCGACTCTGGATCCCACAAACGCAAATGGAACAACGAGGGCAATGACCGCCAGGGTCAACAAAACAGGAACCCGGGAAACGCCCGAGCCTACGCTGCAATCACCAACCCTGGACTCAAAACCTATCTTGGCAACAAACCGAGATGTGACAAGTGCGGGAAGCACCACACAAGCGAATGCGCCTTCTGCCAAGACTGCAGAAACTGGGGTCATTTGGCCCAAAACTGTAAAACCAACCCTCCTCCTCGAACAAATGCGTGCTACGAGTGCGGTGAATCCGGACACTTTCGAAACCAATGTCCAAAACTAAACAACAACCAGAACAACCCCGGGAACAACAATCAGAACAACAACAACCGCATCGCAACCATCCCACCGGGTCGTAGCCGCGCATACATCCTCCGTGCACCGGAAACGGTTGCGGACCTCGGCTAGCACGGTACGTCCTAACAGCTGTTGCTACGATTTTCTTTTATTCGAATGCCGATTCGAACATAACGCTTGGTAAACTTTGACCACGAAACGAAACACGCACAACTTATTGAACTATACCACGAGCATACTTAAACTGATTGAACTTTTCTGGCAACCTAGAACGCCACATAAACTACTACTACTGCCGAAACATACTAAACTATACCGCGAGTATACTAAATCGTTAAAAATTTTCTGGCAACAATTAAGCGCCACGTAAATTGGTATTATTATTGACGACGTGACTTATTCGGAGAACATACGCCGCGGGCGATCCGACTTCATTTTAAATCTCGGGACGAGATTTCTCTAACATGGGGAGAATGTAACACCCCGCAAATTTAAACGAGATTAATAACGTTAATCACTTGCATTATTAGGCTAATTCCCTACTTGAGTGAATTCACAACACATTTTAGAGGTAAGTCTAGCAAAGCCCAACTAGATAATACGCGTAGTATTACTTATTGGTAATTAGATGTAATTACATACGAAACGAATTGAGTAAACGCGACAAAATATACGACTGTTGGTGAACAAAATCATTTAATAAAATGAAATATTTAAATAACGATATAAACAATTAAATATTATGTCGATAATATTTACATATCATTTTATAACGCAAAACGTTAACTTGTATAATTAAAATAAAACAAAGTTTAAAAATTTTGTAACTTAACTTAAATTATTTCATAAAAAGATCCTAATTAAAAATAAGATGAAATATGAAATTTAAAATGTATTAGTTAAAATAATGTAACAATTAACGATCGGGTAAACAAACACGGAACGCAAACACAGGAGTTGAAAAGTGGAACAAAACCACCATCCACCTCCTCCTTTTTCTTTTACTTTCACTTTCACTCTCTCTCTCTCTACCTCACTTCTCTCCACCTTCTCTCTAAAAACCAAACCAAAAATCACACAAAATCCCCAAAAACTACACCAAAAACGCATTGGATTATCACCCTCCTTTGGGATAAAACGACCACGGCAACACGATCTACATTTCTACCTTCCCGGATTTCAAATCCAACACCCGTAAGTTTCCGACAAATCCCGTAAATCTTTAGATTTTGAAGTTTTCTTTCATATTAGTGTTTAATATACTTAGTGTTAACCCACACAACAAAGAAAACACGACTTTATAGCTTAAAAATACGTTAAATTTTGGTTTTTGCCCAGAAAAATCGCGACAGTCGCTGTTGACTGTCTGAGTGTTCATCCATGCGACACAACGATTGTGTCGCATACTGTGTCGCAGAAACCATACGACACAACGATTGTGTCGTACCGAATCATCTTACGTCGTATTTATGCGACACAACGATTATGTCGCACCTTATGTCGCAAAACCCATGCGACACAACGTTTTATGTCGCTGTTGACTCAACCCCTCAAATCTCTGCGACACAACCCTTGTGTCGCAGAATTGTGTCGCACCATGCGACACAACCATTGTGTCGCATATTGTGTCGCAGAAAACAGAAACTTTACAAACTATTTTTTTTCCACTAAGTGTCGAACTTAACCGATAACGAATACTTACATACAATGCTATATGTGAACTTTACAAACATTACAGACACGCTATTTTATTGAAATTATGATTTCAAACTATCGCCAACGAGTCGTATACATTTTCACCACAACGAAATACAAACGTAAACATTTAAACAAACACTTTGAACATAACTTGATTGTACGAACACTAGCATGGATGATTAGCTTAGACATCCACAATACTTATTAAATCTCATACGTTTAGGACGTTAGGAGATTCTGGACTGTACTTGGGCTTAGGTTTGCTAGCACTCGCACAACTACTTAACTCAACAGGTGAGTTCACAGCCCCTACTTTTACTGTTTTAACTGCTTTGAACAGGGGTGGAAAACATAGTCAAACACTTTTATACAAACATGGTTGTATACTATTTTACTCAAACAAGTGGAGTACATTGAACTGGTAAACTGATAAACAAACTGACGATTACAACATAATATGTAACACTGCCCGCACGTGGCCCAGGTACGGGTCTTATGGGGGTGTTACATAATACTTTTATACTACAAATGACTGTAAACCTTTAAACATGTTTGGTATACCGGAGAACGACCGGTACTTTTATATAAATGCTGGAGAACGACCAGCTACGTATTTTAGTACCAGAGAACGACTGGCCAAGGGACGGGAGAACGACCCGTGCGTCTTGGATGGGAGAACGACCCATGCTTTTGTTGGACGGGAGAACGACCCGTGCGTAACTAGACCGGAGAACGACCGGTAAACTGTTTTTGTTGAACGGGAGAATGACCCGTGCGTATTTGGCTGGAGAACGACCGGTACTGTTTGTAAACCGCTGGAAAACGACCAGCACGTGTATTAAACTGACATTTTGGGTAACATCCCACGTATCTGTTTTGGGTAACATCCCACGTAAACTAAACTTTGGGCAAACAACCCACTAAACTTGTATTTGGATTACATTCCACTAAACGTATTCTCGACTATTATGGCAATACTAATTGTGAACGTATTTGGATAACAACTGTACTTACAGACTTGGTTCAACTATTGCAAACATGAAACCCGTGAATTCACTCAACCTAGTTGTTGACTTTTACTATGTTTTTCAGGGAATTAGCTGCACATGTAAGAATCGCCAACACACATGGAGAACTAGGCGACCCGTGAAGTTTAGGATGCCAACTTTTGGAAACACCTGGATTTCTTTAGTATAACTGAAATGTTTTAGTCATATGTCAGAAATCTACTTTTCTAAACTTATTACTTTTAACTTGTACGATTCGATGAATCGCAAACTTTGTAACTAATACTTTTGGCATCTTAATATATTATGTTCTGTTGTAATCATAAGCTCTGATACGTATGCATGCTTTGTTATTGTGACACCCCCGTACTTAAACTAAATGCTTCCGCTAAACAAAATAGACGAATTTGGGGGTGTTACAAATAGGAGGTAATGATTTGATATTTTGAAGATAAAAAATGAAAGGAGAAGATAGAAGGGTATTTTTGGAATAGAAATGTAATTAATATGGCTATATGGGGAGGACACCGTTTTCTTGCTTGACCGAATAATCCCATCAAAACTCAAGGTTGACCCAAAAAGTCCTAAAGAAACACACATATATGATGACCGAATAAGTCCATTATATCATTAATCCTAATAAGTTGTAAATAAACAGCCCCTAAGAATCATATTAACAACAATTATCAATTATGTATCACTAACACAAGCTTAAAACTTTCATTCATAATTTACTCAATTGTAGCAAAATATGATATAGGTGATTCCATCAACTTAATCACATTTCATCATCATTAACCTACTATAATATGATCATTAACAACTAGTAACAACTACATATTATTAACTTATGCTTAAGAGCTTTAATTCTTAAAATACACATTAAGTTCAAGATTTTCTTCATGAACATATATCAATTTTATCAATTCTAAGTTAGGCTTAAGTTATAATCATGAATTAAGCACCAACCAACAACTCTAACATGACCACAAGCTTCAATTCATGAATATTCAACTAAACCCATAACTATCCATATGATTATACTTCAAATTCTTCATTTTTAAACTAAGACTAAGGTTATAATCCACATATAAACATCAACTAACTATCATGCAAGTATTTCAAGCTTCAATTTCAAGTTAATCATGCTAATTCCATCAATTACCCAAAAACCCATTTTGATTACAACTTATATAACATGATTAATTCACTTCTAGGTTAAATTAAGATTACTAACCATCTTATAAACACTTATTAACACTACCTTAACCAATTTCATACTTTAATTTCGGATTAAAGTCATTAACCCATCAAAATCATCATAAACCCTAAGAATCACCATAAATTTATAATCTTAAGCTTGAATCTTGTTAGTAATCGACAATAACAAGCTTAACTAACAACAATTTCACAAAACCAACTCTTAATTTCGGATTAAACTCACCAATTAGCAAAAACCCCAATTTCTAGGTTATGAGAAATGAAGAACATGTGATCATACCTTGTTCTTGATGATTAAGGAAGCTTGAATCCGAATTAAAAAGCTCCAATTTGATGTTTAAAAGTGATTTAGTGATTATGGTTTCTTGAAGGTATGTATGCATGTACGTATGTGTGTATGTGTGGGAATAAAACCAATTTAATCCATAGAGTATATCATTTAAGTGTTAGTTTTTCATTCCCCGTATTTATTATTGTCTGGAACTTAAAAACCATTTGCGGGGAAATACAATTTTGTTTTACCGTCAACTAAATAAATTTAAAACAAGTAATAATTTACTATTCACAATAAGTCATTTAGCTAATGGACCTATTAATTTTTCAATTATCCACAAGATATTAATTATTTAAAACACAATTAAATGATTAAATAAATAAAGAAATTACAAATTTCAACTAGGCCCAAAATGAGGATGTTACAATTAAGTTTTGTAATAACCTGGTTCATAGATGAAAATATCTTATCATTGGTAAAAAGTTTATGACTTTAACGTGGATTAAAGGACTCATGTGCTAAACACTAATTGTTCATTCCCACCACTTAATACCTCCAACCCGCTTAGTTACTATTCTAATTAGAAAATCTATATATGTATGTGTATAATTACACACACATATACACACACACACACATACACACACATATACATATATGATACTCCCTTCGTCTCAGTCAAAGTGTCCACTTTCACTTTGACTTTGCACACAGTTTTAAGATTCTCCACTAACACAGTTTTAAGACTCTCCACTAAATTCTGGAGAGAACGATACCTAGGAAATTACTACCAAAACTATACTATAGACACGATAGGTCCTCTTTCCTCAATTGTGTTAGTTAATTGATAGTAGTTTAATAGATTTTATTATTTGTAGTTTATGCATATCAAAGTTTTTATCTGATAGGGCTAGCACATCATTTTTATACTTAATTATGTTTACTCTTTGATTATATAATTGGTATGGAATATTTATGTTCATATGTTTTGTTTTTGCTTGAAGGCAAACAAAGTTTAAGTGTCAGAATATTTCATAAGTGTATAATTGCATATGTTTTTAGGTAGTAAAAGTAAATATTTTTGTTGTAAATTGATATGAATTTGTACGTATATGTTCATATGTGATATTTTGTATTTAGAAGTGTAATTATGGATAAGAAGTTCGAGGACTAAAATGCAAATGATAGAAGATTCAGAATAAGACTCGCCAAGAAAGAAAGAGTTATACGCGCCGAGCTTCAAGACAGATGCTTGGAAATTAAAGTTAATGTATTATTTAAAATGGAGACATTATCACACATTTATCTCTACAAATATTATCTGGAAAAATGAAGATAAAACTTACAGCTAGAAGTCCAACAAAAAATATATTTACAAGAAGAAGACCAAATTCATCGCTAGAATTTGGTTTGCATCCGAATCTGCTACTCGCTGAGTACACTTATCAACACTCACTAGGTAGGGATGAGGATTATCTTTATTATAAATGAGAAAATAGTTTTCATTTGAGAGAGAGAGTAAGACTAGAGTACATTTTAGACTTTTACTTTTATATTTCCTGTAGAGTAACAATTAATCTATGGAGTAGCTCAAATCAATTATTCAAGTATTCACAATCATTGTAATCGATCAAGGAGCATTTATATTCAACAAATTTGAGAGGTTACAGTACGGTTTGTAATTTTTTTTGTACTCTATTTATTATTTTTTATTTGTGATTATTTATGTGCAACTGATTTGTTTATGAATTAGTTATAATATTCTGTAAATTTGAAGTTAATGAATTGGAACAGTTGAATATTATTTATAAATCATTTTTATGATGAAATCTTTCAATATTACTTTCGAATTGTAAATAGATCATAACGACATGTGGTTTGTAATGTTTTTGATTATCAAATAATCCCATGAATCCCCATTGGTAGGAGATGGATCGGTTTCATAATATTATTACGTTATGGATTATTTAACTAAAATACTAAAATGATATGGAACTCTCTGTGTTCTGTCATAAAGTCGCGAAGTTTCCATACGGATTAATATTGGTTTTTAATCATGCATCTGCTTGGTGGCAACAATTGAAAATGAAACATGCGAGTCTTAGAAAGTCAAAAATTGTGATTTGGAGGAAGATGAAGAAGTGTATGCGGTCTAATTTTATTCCTCATAACTACCAATGAATGGTGTACCAGTGTTTGCAGAATCTGAGACAGGGACCCAAATCGGTTGATGATTATACAACTGAGTTTTACCAGTTGATTGCGCGGAATGACATCCAGGAACAACTTGTTGCCCGTTACATCGGGGAGGGTTCAGGTCATGGACGCTGTTTACATGTTTTATCTGGTAATAATTTCCGAGGCATACCAACGGGCATTAACCTTTGAGAAACAAAATCGTCGGGTGGGTGGTTTATCTTCTTCTGCCACGGCTGCCAGGAGTTCTGGTACGGGTAATGTGGTTCCTCGTTTTGTTTCTAATCAGCCAAGAACAACGGGTAACTCTACTATTCCAATTGCTAAGGGGGTCGGCAGTAGTAATTTAAAGTGTTTCAACTGTTGAGAGACTGGCCACCGAATAGCAGAATGCAAGAAAGCGGGTAAACGACATTTATTTGTTGAACCAGAGGATTGGGAAGATGATGGTGATGATGAAAAGTATGAAGATGCCCCGGTGTATGATGAAGAGCCTCAATATGAAAAAGAATTAGTGACTGGTGATGTGGGGACTAATTTAAAGAATTAGTGACTGGTGATGTGGGGACTAATTTAGTTATCAGGCATTCTTGCTTTACACCGAAAGTTGTTGGTGATGATTGGCTCAAACACAACATCTTTCAGTCAACCTGCATAGTTTTGGGTAAGGTTTACACTTTCGTTATTGACTCGGGTAGTTATGATAATCTGATATCTAAAGAGGCGGTTCAGAAGCTGGGTTTGAAAATAGAAAATCGCCCCTAACCTTACAAGCTTCAATGGTTTAAGAAAGGTGGTGAGGTAACAGTATCTAAACGAGCTCTTTTTCACTTTTATGTTGGTATGTCTTATAAAGATGATGTTTGGTGTGATGTGGTTCCCATGGATGCCTGTCATTTGTTATTGGGTAGGCCTTGGGAATATGATCGTAACATAAATCATAATGGGCGGTGTAATACTTATAGTTTCTTATTTGGCGGGGTGAAGATAACTTTGGTACCTAGTAAGCCAAAGGAATTCATCACCAAGCCCTCTGGTACTCTTTTGACTCTTACTTAGTTTGAAGATGAGTTGAAAATGGTAGATGATGTTTTTCAGCTAATAGGGAAAGAAGTAGGTGAGGAAATGGAAATTCCCGAGACCATGGTTCCTTTACTAAAAGAATTTGCAAATGTTTTCCTTGATGAGTTGCCTGATGGGTTGCCACCTTTGCGTGACATCTAACACCATATCGATTTGGAGCCTGGGGCCCAGTTGCCTAACAGGCCACACTACAGAATGAGCTTGGTAGAACATGAGGTTGCGGAGACATGTTGAGGAGTTAATTTCAAAAGGCCACGTTCGAGAGAGCATGAGTCCTTGTGATGTTCCTACTTTATTGACTCCAAAAAAAGATGGTACATGGCGTATGTGTGTTGACAGTCGTGCCATCAATAAAATCACTGTGAGGTACATATTTCCTATTCCCCGACTTGATGACTTGCTTGACCAAATCAGTGGTGCTACTATTATCACGAAACTGGATTTGAAGAGTGGGTATTACCAGATTCGTCTTAGACCGGGGGATGAATGGAAAACTGCCTTCAAGGCTCGTGAAGGATTGTATGAATAGTTGGTGATGCATTTTGGGTTATCAAATGCTCCTAGTACGTTTATGCGTGTGATGAACCAATTACTAAGGCCCTTTATTGGCGAGTTTGTTGTTGTTTATATTGATGACATTCTTATTTATAGTGCTTCTTTCAATGAACATGTCAATCATGTGCAACAGGTTTTGACATTACTTTGCAGGGATAGTTTCTATGCCGCCGTGAAGAAATGCGTGTTCATGACCCCTAAAGTCCTGTTTTTGGGGTATGTTGTTTCTGGAGAGGGTATACAGGTGGATGAATCTAAGGTAGCAGTTGTACAGCAGTGGCCAACTCCAACTACCATCACCGAAGTGCGTAGTTTCCATGGCATTTCTTCATTCTATAGGCGGCTCCTTCCACATTTCAGTTTTATTATGGCACCTGTGACCTATTGTATAAAAGGGAAGACCTTTACATAGACTAAGGAGGCGGAATTAGTTTTTCAGAACATAATAGAGAAGCTTACAATAGCACCAATTCTAGTATTACCCAATTTCTCTCGAGTTTTTGAGCTTCATACTCGTGCCTCCAAGGTTGCAATAGGCGGAGTTCTTGGTCAAAGGGGCGGCGCATTGCCTATTTTAGTGAGAAGTTGAAAGGGCCAAAGTTAAGATAGAACACTTATGATTTAGAGTTCGATGTAGTGGTCCAAGCTGTGAAGCATTGGCGTCGCTATTTGTTTCATAAGGAGTTCGTTTTATTTACAGATAATGATTCTTTGAGGCACATTCGCAGTCAAGATAAAGTGTCTCATAAGCATGCGCGATGGATGGCATTCCTAGAGAACTTTACTTTTGTGGTGAAACACAAGTCTGGGATTACCAATCGGGTGGCATATGCTTTAACCAGGAAGAGTAATCTTCTCGTAACTATTAGGGTTAGTATGCCAGGCTGGATGTCCTCCGGGAGCAGCTTTCTGTTGACCCCTATTTTTTGTTGTTATGCAGGGTGTTCAATCTGGGCAGGGGTCAGACTTTCTGGTGCATGACGGTTTCCTTTTCAAGGGAGAACAATTGTGTATCCCTGATTCTAGTATTTGCTTGCAAATCATTAAGGAGTTACATGGTGAAGGGCATGTTGGTCCTGATCGCACATTACAGTTAGTGTAGTCATCATATTTTTGGCCTACTATGAGAAAAGAGGTTGATCGGTATGTTAAACGGTGACGGGTCTGTTAGGTGCCAAAAGGCACAGCTCCTAATGCTAGGCTCTACTTGCCTTTACCCGTTCCCTTACAGCCATGGGTGGATCTTAGCATGGATTTTGGGCTGGGGTTACCACACACTAAAAGGGGTAATGATTCAATCTTTGTAGTTGTTGATCGTTTTTCTAAGGTGGTGGAATTTAATCCTTGCAAAAAGACGACAAATGTAGTTAATGTAGCGCAACTTTTCTTTCTTTATGTCTATCGTTTGCATGGGTTGCCATCTTCTATCGTGTCTGATCGAGACACTTGATTTTTTAGTCATTTTTGGCATAGCTTGTGGAAAATGTTGAACTCTCGGCTTAATTTTAGTAGTGCTTATCATCCTCGAACTGATGGGCAAACTGAAGTTGTTAACTGATCTCTTGGTAATAGTTTGCTGTGTTTGGTGGGTGATCACATGAAAGCTTAGGATTAGAAGCTATGTCAGGTTGAGTTTGTTAATAATCATGTTGTCAATCGCAGTACCGGATTTAACCCATTTCAGGTGGTGTATTCTGCTCAACCTCGGGGACCACTTGATTTAATGTCATCTCATATTTCTGGTAATGTTCCTAAGAAATTGCAGGATTTTGTTGAGGGGTTACATGGAATCCATCAAGCTGTTAATGATAATTTGGCTCGAGCAAATGCCAAGTACAAGCATGATACGGATCAAAAGCGTAGGCAAGTTGATTTAGGTGGGGGACTTTGTTTGGGCAGTTTTGACTAAAGATCATTTTTCGGTTTGTGATTACAACAAGTTGTCAGCCAAAAGATTGGACCAGTGGAGATTGTGGAGAAGATCAACTCTAATGCTTATCGTCTGAAGCTACCAAGTCATATTCGCTGTTTTGATGTTTTCAGCGTGAAGCATTTGTTTCCTTTTCATGGAGATTCTTCTGAAGATGAACTAACTGCACATTCGAGGTCGATTTTTGTCTGTCCAAGGGGGAATGATGCGGGCCTAAGTATTGAAATTGGGCCCTTATGTTTCTGGAGGCCCACGATCGTGTAACTAAAGGGGTTTCAAGTAAAAGGCCATAACTTGGGCTATTGGTTTTCGTTTCAGGCCCATGAGCTGTCGAATTAAAGCTTTTACCCAACTTCGAATCCCAAAAATGCCTCCTATAATAAGTTACGGGCTATTTTGTGTTTTTATTTTGGGCTTTTGTTTTGGTCTTTCTGTTTTACCCGTTATATTTTTTGACCCATTTCAAATTCCTGCTTTCTTTTTAGGGTTCCATTGAGGTTGGAGACAATTTAGTTTATGATTTTATGAAATTTGCATTTTCTCTCAAATTGTGTTGTTTAATTGAGTTGAAATTTAACCTAACCGCGGTATTCTTAAGAATCAACGTGTATTGGAAGGAACTAATCTGGTATTCAAGAATCAACGGATTTAATTCGTGTTTGTCAATTTGCACTCTACATCACAACCCAAAAAACCATCACATATGCCATTGATACAAACAAGTTTACGATTGATACAAACGTTTTTTTTTTTTTTCAATTGAAACACTACTTGATCATGCAAAATCTATTACTCATATGTGTTTCAAATCATACAGCTTTAATCCCATGGTCATAAGCAAGGTAGAGGTCACTTCCTATAGTTAAAACCATATCTATTTAATCATCAATGGGTACTTTACTATACTAGTACACGTACCATATTATCAAAATGTGCTAATCATTAACACATTTTTAACAATATTCACATACTTAATCAATTTAGTGGACCTCTACTTAAACTTATTTCATCACATAACTTTTCCAAATTACAAATTACAACTTCATCTAATCATTAGATATACAACAACACATAAAATCACACGTAATTCGCACATAATGATAATAAAATTATCAATTTGTCAATTTTAAACCCTTATTTTATAGACCATTTCGTCTTTTTCATAGGCATAATTTTGTACATTTTTCTAACAATAAACTATCCGGCTATGGCAGCCCTTACCAAGCCTTTATTACCATGAAAGAAGAATCACGTACTCATCTTAACAAATAGTATAAACAGTTCAGATTCTTCTCTTACAACGATTCCACATTAAATACTAGTTAAATGGTTTACTACCACCTTATCTTAGTCAATCTATGACTATTTTCTCCACTACATGTCAACAACTTTTACCTACTATTTAAAATCACAGTAATTTCTCTGGTACTTAGTAACCTCAACAATTTCCATGTGAGATGGCATAATATAAATACGTTGGCCAGACGTTGTTATATTATGTCAGTCACACTTCATTTTCAGGCAACTTCATACCAAATATTTTCAATGTGGTAATTTTAATTCTATCTTACATCACCATAGTTGAAGTAACAATTTATCACACATAACAACAAATTTGCAACAAGTATTCGACTACATTTTAAATTGCTACACTAATCCACTTATCATGTAATTAGGTAAGTATATACAATACAGACATGTGACATCGTTTTCACTATTTTCTTATCATATGTAATATGTCTATCACACTACATCAATCGGTACCTTTAGTATACGACTCAATATTAAACATTAAACCAACAGTACATACCGATATGGTGTAATTTAATATTTAGTACCAATATCTTATTAACATCATGTGTATTATTCAAAACATGATTAGCAATATTTATTCCCTTAGTTAGATATTAAATGCGTCTACCATGCTTAATTATCACATAGATGTTAGCTCATGTACTTTTCCCGCAACTCCTATAAGGCTTAATTCATCTGAATTGAAATGCTTCACATGGTTCAAGTAATTTATCATATACAATTCATCCACATAATATGATCCACATAATTCCAAAATCAATGAACTAACACTTATTAACACCAATCAATAATACAAGTTAATATCCAATTTTTGCAGTTTCGAAAACAGCTGGAAAATAACTCATACCCTACAAGAGTAAGTGGACTTCTTAAAACAAGTTTTAATGTTGTATTTAGTCATATGAATAATCCCTGGGCTCAAAGAAACAAAAGCCCAGTTTAAAACATAAGCCAAAAGTTCAAAATAAGGTATGAAAAACAATAAAATGCAATTTTCGGGCCCCAAACGACCCCGAAGTTCCCAAAACTGACAGGGCTCATGGCAAAGCGATGAGCTTTGACCGTTGGGCCGTTTTTTAGTGGACATGTAAATTTCGTCTTATTCTGACACCGAAATTTTTCTAACGGGAATTTCTACGTCAAACGTTACGTCGAACGTCGAAAAACTTAAAAATTTATTTTGCACATAATTGAGCCCCAAGCCGCTAGCTTAAAGGGTGAAACCGCCGGCTTCAGACCCCAAACAACCGGGTCCTAAACCCTAGCAGCCGGGTACAACTACTTTTGGGCAAACAGAAGTAAAGTCGCGTTTTAAGCCTAAAGAAGCAGCCGGGTCATGGTCCTTAGCCGCCGGGTTTACACCCCTAGCTGCTGGGTCCACCTCCAGACCCGCCGGGTCCCATGCCTGCATAGCCAATTCTGCACCAACAAACTTTAATGCAATTTTCCAAAATTCAAACGCGCATATCTCACAAACCGTAAAGAGTTAAGGTTTGAAATATTGCAGGAACCTTCATATAACCAAAATGCAACTTTCCATTTATACACTTTTTCAAAATTCACGTTTATCGAGAAAACGGACGTACGACTCATTTTTTACCATTTTAGCTCATTTTGGTGACACGTCAAGTTTCAAATGGCTTGGTTTCTCACTCTAACATTTTAGCAACAGGTTTATACATACATTTGTGACGTGTGGGCATATTCGTCACCTACAAACACTCATTTTACATTGTTTTGACATGTTGTCCCGTTTAGAGGTCCAAATGGACATTTTTACCAATTTCATTCATAATGACAACAATAACACTTTCAATCCACATTTTATCTATACTTATGACTTTAAGTCACTTTAAAAGTCATCATACACAAACCACATTAAGTTTTAGCCGTTTTTATCACTAAGTGACCCATTTGGGCACCTAATTGTCCCGTTTAGGTTTATGACCATGTGATCACCATTCTAACACTCAATTCACATACCTTTGACTAATCTAAGCAAAACCAAACCATTATCTCTATTGGTGTCATAACATAACCTTAAATCACCAATTTCACATATTACCATCATATTTACACAATTACAACAGGTATTCAACATTGACCTTTCCTAAAACTTGTCAATACATTTAAAAGCATCATTGGCCACTTTGACTTTCTTACAATACCACCTATAATACAAAGAGTATAGTTTAATCAAAATCATGATAAATGCTAAGCACATAAACATCTAACCAAATTTATCTCTTTTAATATAGTCATTACTCAATTTGACTTTACCAAATTCAACTTTGACCTTTCCAAGTCAAATGCTCACATTCTAACCAATGGACACCGTTCTAATTTAAACAATAACATGACTTCAAACATCTTACTTGAGGTATACCATCACCTCATTAATTTCCTTATGGGGAGTCATATCAATTCAATCTATCAAGATTTACTACTAAGCACATAATCAGCATAATCAACTATGCTAAACACATAGACAATAATCAATTGACTTATAACTGAGAAATCATATCAATCTAACTCAATTTACTTTACTAACCTTTGTCATCATAGCAAGTAAACAATTCAGACTTATTTAAATTCAACAAACTTATCGAGAATTACCTGATGCTCTTACACCAACGAACATAGAGGAATCATTGAGAATACCAATCGGTTACTCATGTTCCTCCTTCTCTGCAATCAAACACAATCTCACATCTTGTTAAGCGTTAGTACATATCCTACTACCCAATTCTCATACAACAACTAACCCTACATTCTGGAATGTTTGACTTGACACAAATCTAGATTTGGGATTGAACACCATACAATGTTCAATTCACCCAAACTTATGCTCTGATACCAACTTATAACTGTTGGAAATAGTGTCCAAGGTCATAACTAATTGGTAAGACTATTCTAAAGGTAGAGTCCTTTTTGGGTTGCCCTCGATGAACAGTAAGAGAAACAATAAGAGAAATAATATTAATTGGAATTAATATTATAGTTAATTAATTGGTTTGTTAATTTATCAATGTTGATAAATTAATTAGAAGTTAAAAGTAATTAACGGAAACAATAAAGAATATTTAGTTGTTTATTAATTGAATATTAATATGAAACAAAAGGAATATTCTGGAAAGTGATTCCAACCGGCGGTTGGAAGGTTCAACCGGTGGTTGGAGGATTAGGGTTTGTAAGGCGGTGACGCGTGTTTGACTTGGAACAGGATTCAAGTCCAACCGGCGGTTGGAAGCTTCAACCGGCGGTTGGAGGCCGAATTCAGTTATCCCACATCGGCCAGAGTATAAACCCCAAGGCATCCTCTTCCCCTATAAATAGAGGCCTAATCCATGGTTTCCAATCATCCCAGTTTCGAATTGAATTCGATAATTTCTCTCTTTCTCATTCCGAATCCTTGTGAGAGTTTACACGACGTAGAGTCGGGACCCTAGGATTTGGAGTTTCTCTTGGTTCACGGGTGTGAAGCATTAGAGGTGTTCTACTTTGGGCACTTGCCATCCAAAGCATGGTGTAACACCCGGTCAAAAAGGTCAAATTTCGTGCCCAATTTGAACTTCAAACTATCGTACTTGGTACGCACTCAAAAATCAAAGTTATATTTTTATAACTCGGATGAAGTATTTTTATAAAATACTTTAATTGAAAATATATACGAATTTGTATTAACAGAATTGTGAATATAAAATAATTAAATTATATTACGATCGGGTACAAAAACATGGGTATTTTGTACTGCAAATTGGGGACTACCAACCCCCACAAAAGTGAGGGCCGGCCTCCCTCCTCTCCCCATTTTCTTCTTCTCATTTCTTTCTCACCAAACACACCTCCATCTATCTCTCTCCCTCTCTACCTCACGGATCCACCACCACCACCATCATCATTTTCGAAATCAACAACAACAACAACAACAAGATCAGTAGCAACAGCTCACCATCATCACCATCTTCATCTCCTTCATCATTGATCTCGGTTTCATCATCACCATACCCATTTTCGGATCCATTTTGATTTGGTAAGAAAACCTCCGATTTCCACTTAAATTTGTGTTTATATCACTTATATTATCATGTATAAACATTGTATAAACCGATTATGTCCAAAAACAACTCAAAAATGTGTTTTTGAAACCAAAAATACGAACAGCTCGTCGAACGAGCCAAGCCGAGCAGCGAATCGAGCCGAGATGCGAGTCGAACCGAGCAGTGAACCGAGACCAGCTGCGAGTCGAACCGAGCAGCAAACCGAGCCTAGCTGGAGTCGAACCGAGTAACAAACCGAGCTGAGATTGCGAGTCAAGTAGAGATACGAACCGAATCGAGTAGCGAGCCAAGTCGAGCTTCGAGCCGAGTCGAGCTACCTGAACTGACTTGGTCTGCGAAATGAGTTTTTGCCCAACGATTCGACTTATGCGTAACAATAACTACACTTTTTACAACGATGACTTACGTACAAAAATTATATTTTTGTAAAATAGACAACGAAACCATTTTAATAATGATTTAATTGAGAATTATCATTATTACAAACTGCCACAAACGGACCGTACACAATTCTAAAACTAAACAACAGAAGTTTACTTTCACGACACGTTTAGTAACACCGATTAGTATCTTACTCATATAACCTCACGTATATAGGGCACTAGGAGGTTACCATTAGGACAACACACGTATCGTAGGATCGCTGACAACTCACATGTGAGTTCATAGCCCCACTATTTCATCTGTTTTACTATTTTCGGGGTGAGACGCATGCACAACTACTATTTTGGAATTATAATAATAAACTTTTATAATTCACACTTAACTATATTACTACTACGTAATACAAATGTGTAATACTTAGGAATTACACCCACTATATTGTCGTAGGACTATATCATAGCTTAACCTGGATAGGTTACCACTGTACACTACCTCGTTGTTGAAATACAACTACCCTTACATAACAGCTTAGGTTATCATTTTACTTTGGCCATATTGTCGCGGAACAATATCAGTAAATACATTAGAACTGGTTAGTTCTACTTACATTGGAAAACAACTAGACTTCGCATAGGATTAGTTCTCCTTTATAGGAACTAAGACTGCCTATACACTCCAGGATTTCTCGAATGGACTTGTACCTAACCGAACATTTACCATAATCCTCAATATACTTACTAGGCTGAGGCAAGGAGTATACGTTAGTATAGATTCCTTATACTAATACAAAACAACTAGGTGATGATTAGTCATACCTAGGCTTATGGTGATATACTTAATATCTAAATATTGTATATACATATTTAGATACGTTAAACTACTTTCATGCGCGGCATGATACTCTATTAGACGTGTTTGTTGATTGACATATATATACATACACATACTTGTACACTATCTCGAGCACGTGGTGCTACCTACTACTTACTTATGTATATTGTTATACATACGCTGATACAAACACGGTTACTCTAAGTCGGGCATGTCGTAGTACTGCCGACTCTCATTTACATACGTTGCGTGGGAGCAATGTTATTCGAGATCACGGTAAAGTGATTCAAAACGAGATCACGGTAGATGATTCAGTGATTCAAAATGATATCGTGGTAAAGCGATACAAAACATGGGATCTGCGAGATTACACTCGAGATTATTGGTGGAGCAACGGATCGGCGAGCTTACACTCGAGATCGTTGGCTCAAACACGGGATCTGTGGGCTTACGCTCGAGATTCATGCATATCAACAGATCTGCGAGATTACACTTGAGGTCGTTGATGGAGCAACGGATCGGCGAGCTTACACTCGAGATCGTTGTCTCGGTATTCGGATAAATACTTATTACGGGACCACACTTATACGTTGCTGGAGGCAACACCCTAGGCCAAGTGGCACGTTAGCACCTTACTATTGAATAAGTCATATTATTACTTGTTATTATATAACGTGGTTATACGTATACTTGATTTGTACTTAGGCATGTAGTGCCTCACGTCTGTAGACTTACTTATACCTGATAGGTATTTAGGCATGGACTGCTGCTTTCTCTATGTACATAGGTACACACCATGGTTACTTATGTATTAGATACCTCGTTAGACATATATACATTGATGTTACAACTTTATAACAATTCAAAATCAAGATCATAGTTTTTGAACTACTTTTAAACATACAAGGTTTATACTATTGTTTTCAACTAACGTACATATGAACTCACCAGCTTTATAGCTGACTCGTTTTAGCATGTGTTCTCAGGTGCCCAGCAGGATTAGGATTGCTACAAGATTATGCTAGCTCGAGTCGCATGTTTTCAAACATTTGGGATTACTTTGCATAACTTTTGTATTTCTACTTATGTATTGGGACACATTTTGCGAACTCGCAAACATTGTAAAACTATTATTTTGGAAATGTAATAACTGTATTTTCAAACGTCTCATTTAGAGTCGTTCATTATTTACCTCTGTGTTTGTGATATTTGGTTTGGTAACACCCGACCGCTTCCGCAACCCGAAATTTGAGGGTGTTACAGATTGGTATCAGAGCCTAAGGTTATAGTGAACTAGGTTGCATTTAGTGGGCCTAGACTATGACCGTTAGGCAGTATTCCTCATTAGGTATAACTGGTTCAGGGATTACATCATACGAGTTTAATTTAACATAGCGTAGCTAACTATGTACAATTAAACAAAGATGATGTGAGATTTGAAAGGGGTTATACTGGATCAGGAATGCACTAGTTGACTCTGATTGTTTTGTGCTAGACACCCTAGGCTAATATATGTACTGTAGGTATATATGAATAGGCCTTATATGTGTACTACTTCTATGCTATTATATATGTATGTATATATAAGCATCAATCGATAATACACTCACTAATACACGTACCACTGGAAACGCCAAGTATGGCCTTTATAACAATTACCTAATACAACTAATGAGACTTGTTCTCATTTACTACCACTTACTCGTTTATACACACGCAATCATTTATAACACATTCCGCTGTACTGTCATATACTCGTGAAAAGGCACATCGCCATCTTTCTCACCATCACGATTCGACACCTTCTCCACACGCATGCGTATGAGAACATCATACTATTCGCCGAACCTCTGGAAGGAGGCATAAGCATTACCTATGGGAATAGGGACCCACGTACGCTAATCGTTCATGAAATTAAAACCAACAACGACGTTACTACAAATAATTTATTCAAAAGAGATCTACTTGAAGAATTTAAATTCTGAAAACAAACCAACAAATTTCTCATTTTATGAGGAATCATTACCAAGGCGTGCCACATTTATTTCTCTCACATTATCTTCACTCGCCCTCATCGTCAGACAGGCGATCACTATATAACTTGGTCAACCGCAACACTCGCATCTTGGGATGTTGTTCCAATAAGTAAAACCTGACTGTCGTGTGACAACTATAGGTAAATGATTTGTCTACAATTACTATATTACCATAGAGTGATCCACTGGTTTAACACGGTACTATAATTATACTTACTGATTATATGCATACACTTTTGGGCACGTAATGCCAAAAACGATTACTACTGCATGTACGCTAGATATAGGTACATGTACATTTATATGCATACTTGATGATACTACTGGGCACATTGTGCTACTTTCGGGCTCGATAAGCTACTTCCTGGCACTAGGTGCTACTTTCGAAATACATGTAGACTTCTTAGAGTTACATGTACACTTTATATGTATATACGAATATTCTACTGGGCACGAGGTGCCAGACTCGACTACTTTATACATGTATACTTGTTATAGTTACGTGTACACATCATATACATACTTGAATTCACTACTGGGCACGAAGTGCCACACTCGATTACTTTACGAATGTACACTTGCTGTAGGCACTTGTACACTTGTATGCATACACTACTACTTTACTGGGCACGAGGTGCCACACTTGACTACTACTTGCATGTACGCTATTCCATAGGTACACGTACACACCCGACTACATTACTGTGCTATTAGCACTGCGTTACAGTACGTGACTACACACTGATTTATTAGGATTACACCTACAGTACGCTAGTACTGCACTATTGTCTGTTGGACTAGTTATAATAACCTAGTCTTAGTTGACTACAATGAAAACTCGCGTGAACTGTTCACGGCATGACGAACCCAAAAAGTCCGAGGACTTTCAAACACATACTTTAAGGAATTCCCGAAATCCCATCATTGTACATCATTGATGGTCACTTGGCACGATTGTGTGACACACTCCTATGTATGCCACTGTGATAATCATAATCTTTGAATAAAGATCTCACCCTCTGTTATTTCATCCTTATTTAAGAATCATGCCACCTAAACAACGAACATACACTCAAGCTGAGCTTGATCAAATTGCTGAACAAAGAGTGGCTGATGCTTTAGCTACTCGAAACCGAGCGTGACCCTGCACCTATAAGGAATTCCTGAACTGTAACCCGCCAAACTTCGTTGGTACTGAAGGGGCTGCCGGATTAATTAGGTGGATCGAGAGAATGGAATCTGTATTCCACATTTGCAACTGCCCCGATGACTACAAAGTTAAATACTCTACCTACACTCTCCAAGATAATGCCCTTACCTGGTGAAATTTCTACGCCCAAACTGTAGGGATCGACACCGCTCACAAACTTCCTTGGGAGGAACTGAAACAACTAATGAGGGACGAGTGTTGTCCCAGTGAGGAATTACACAAAATCGAGGATGAACTTTGGCACCTCACTGTAAATGACAACGACATCATGACATACACCAACCGTTTTCACCAACTCGCACTTCTTTGCCCAACTATGGTGAACCCTGTTAACAAACGAATCGAAAGGTACATCGGGGGACTCCCGATGCAAATTGAGGGGATGGTCACCGTCTCTAAACCCAACACTATTAACGATGCCGTTTGCATGGCCCACAAACTCATAGCACAGGTGGTTCAACGCGAAACAGTTGTAACTGAAAACCAACAAGGAAAATGGAATGGAGATTCCAGCACTAATCATAACCCAACTAATCATCCCGAACCCTTGAGGTCCTACACTACCGAACCCAAAGAACAACGAGGATATGCGGGTAATAAACCATTCTGTCACGGTTGTAAACGTCATCATGATGGTTCATGTGGTTTACCCTGTGAAAGATGCCAACGATACGGACACAAAATCTGGGATTGCAGAGTTCCCGCCAATCCCGACTCACAAAGGATATGCTTTAAATGTAGTGAACCCGGACATTACAAGAAGGATTGCCCAAAACGGAAACGAAAAATACACCTGATCGGCTCCGAGTGAACCGAACAAATCTTCGACAATAACGTAGGTACATCCTTCCTCGAAAACATAACCCTTCGATTTTAGTTACACTAGATGTGTACTTCTTACCTTCGATATCACCTTTATCGACTTATTACCGAGTTCATCATAGGGTTAGTTGGCCTAGGTCCACGTAAAACCCGAAGTTTGCTTTCAACAGACTGATTGACTGAACGTTCACCAATCGCATAGTCCCGATAGGACTACTCTCTAAACGATCACCGTGCAACAATTATCTAGTCCCGAATGGACTACAATTTTAACGGTTACCTAGTAACCACGACTTAATCATACCTTGAGCAAATAACATAGTCAGAATGTCACTACCATAATAAACTGCGACACAGTCATGGATTGACTGCCTTTCAAACCCGTCATAGACATGGTATGTCTACAATCTATTCGACCAACCTTTCTTGCGTACATGTCTCCCCAGACTCCACGCGACCACAACTTCACACGAAATTTTAGGACGAAATTTTCTTAACAGGGGGAGAATGTAACACCGGTCAAAAAGGTCAAATTTCGTGCCCAATTTGAACTTCAAACTATCGTACTTGGTACGCACTCAAAAATCAAAGTTATATTTTTATAACTCGGATGAAGTATTTTTATAAAATACTTTAATTGAAAATATATACGAATTTGTATTATCAGAATTGTGAATATAAAATAATTAAATTATATTAGATCGGGTACAAAAACACGGGTATTTTGTACTGCAAATTGGGGACTACCAACCCCCACAAAAGTGAGGGCCGGCCTCCCTCCTCTCCCCATTTTCTTCTTCTCATTTCTTTCTCACCAAACACACCTCCATCTATCTCTCTCCCTCTCTACCTCACGGATCCACCACCACCACCATCATCATTTTCGAAATCAACAACAACAAGAACAACAAGATCAGTAGCAACAGCTCACCATCATCACCATCTTCATCTCCTTCATCATTGATCTCGGTTTCATCATCACCATACCCATTTTCGGTTCCATTTTGATTTGGTAAGAAAACCTCCGATTTCCACTTAAATTTGTGTTTATATCACTTATATTATCATGTATAAACATTGTATAAACCGATTATGTCCAAAAACAACTCAAAAATGTGTTTTTGAAACCAAAAATACGAACAGCTCGTCGAACGAGCCGAGCCGAGCAGCGAATCGAGCCTAGCTGCGAGTCGAACCGAGTAACAAACCGAGCTGAGATTGCGAGTCGAGTAGAGATACGAACCGAATCGAGTAGCGAGCCGAGTCGAGCTTTGAGCCGAGTCGAGCTACCTGAACTGACTTGGTCTGCTAAATGAGTTTTTGCCCAACGATTCGACTTACGCGTAACAACAACTACACTTTTTACAACGATGACTTACGTACAAAAATTATATTTTTGTAAAATAGACAACGAAACCATTTTAATAATGATTTAATTGAGAATTATCATTATTACAAACTGCCACAAACGGACCGTACACAATTCTAAAACTAAACAACATAAGTTTACTTTCACGACACGTTTAGTAACACCGATTAGTATCTTACTCATATAACCTCACGTGTCTAGGGCACTAGGAGGTTACCATTCGGACAACACACGTATCGTAGGATCGCTGACAACTCACAGGTGAGTTCATAGCCCCACTCTTTCATCTGTTTTACTGTTTTCGGGGTGAGACGCATGCACAACTACTGTTTTGGAATTATAATAATAAACTTTTATAATTCACACTTAACTATATTACTACGACGTAATACAAATGTGTAATACTTAGGAATTACACCCACTATATTGTCGTAGGACTATATCATAGCTTAACCTGGATAGGTTACCACTGTACACTACCTCGTTGTTGAAATAGAACTACCTTTACATAACAGCTTAGGTTATCATTTTACTTTGGCCATATTGTCGCGGAACAATATCAGTAAATACATTAGAACTGGTTAGTTCTACTTACATTGGAAAACAACTAGACTTCGCATAGGATTAGTTCTCCTTTATAGGAACTAAGACTGCCTATACACTCCAGGATTTCTCGAATGGACTTGTACCTAACCGAACATTTACCAGAATCCTTAATATACTTACTAGGCTGAGGCAAGGAGTATACGTTAGTATAGATTCCTTATACTAATACAAAACAACTAGGTGATGATTAGTCATACCTAGGCTTATGGTGATATACTTAATATCTAAGTATTGTATATACATATTTAGATACGTTAAACTACTTTCATGCGCGGCATGATACTCTATTAGACGTGTTTGTTGATTGACATATATATACATACACATACTTGTACACTATCTCGAGCACGTGGTGCTACCTACTACTTACTTATGTATATTGTTATACATACGCTGATACAAACACGGTTACTCTAAGTCGGGCATGTCGTAGTACTGCCGACTCTCATTTACTAAGTCGGGCATGTCGTAGTACTGCCGACTCTCATTTACATACGTTGCGTGGGAGCAATGTTATTCGAGATCACGGTAAAGTGATTCAAAACGAGATCACGGTAGATGATTCAGTGATTCAAAACGATATCGTGGTAAAGCGATACAAAACACGGGATCTGCGAGATTACACTCAAGATTATTGGTGGAGAAACGGATCGGCGAGCTTACACTCGAGATCGTTGGCTTAAACACGGGATCTGCGGGCTTACGCTCGAGATTCATGCATATCAACGGATCTGCGAGATTACACTTGAGGTCGTTGATGGAGCAACGGATCGGCGAGCTTACACTCGAGATCGTTGGCTCGGTATTCGGATAAATACTTATTGCGGGACCACACTTATACGTTGCTGGAGGCAACACCCTAGGCCAAGTGGCACGTTAGCACCTTACTATTGAATAAGTAATATTATTACTTGTTATTATATAACGTGGTTATACGCATACTTGATTTGTACTTAGGCATGTAATGCCTCACGTCTGTAGACTTACTTATACCTGATAGGTATTTAGGCATGGACTGCCGCTTTCTCTATGTACATAGGTACACACCACGGTTACTTAGGTATTAGATACCTCGTTAGACGTATACACAGTGATGTTACAACTTTATAACAATACAAAATCAATATCATAGTTTTTGAACTACTTTTAAACATACAAGGTTTATACTATTGTTTTCAACTAGCGTACCTATGAACTCACCAGTTTTATAGCTGACTCGTTTTAGCATGTGTTCTCAGGTGCCCCGCAGGATTAGGATTGCTACAAGATTATGCTAGCTCGAGTCGCATGTTTTCAAACATTTGGGATTACTTTGCATAACTTTTGTATTTCTACTTATGTATTGGGACACATTTTGCGAACTCGCAAACATTGTAAAACTATTATTTTGGAAATGTAACAACTGTATTTTCAAACGTCTCATTTAGAGTCGTTCATTATTTACCTTTGTGCTTGTGATATTTGGTTTGGTAACACCCGACCGCTTCCGCAACTCGAAATTTGAGGGTGTTACACATGGAAGCTCGAGCAAGGAGTCTGCGTGAAAGTTCTGCGAGGTGGTCTGCGCGTGAGAAATTGGTTTTCTCAAAGGTTAGTATTTTCTCATTTATCTATTTATTTTGTTATTGTTAATAGCTTTATTAAGTAGCGGTCCTTTAGAGTTTAGTTTCCTAGTTGCTCTAGATTAATTGTTATTTTCCGCTGCATATGTTAATCTAGTTAGGGAATAGAAAACCCAACAGTGGTATCAGAGAGTAGGCTTAATAAGGTTACCATTACAAAATGTAGATAAATTATATTATTTGGAAATAAAACTGTCTTTTATTTTGTCCAAATAACTAAATTAAATATATATGTATAATAGATTTATATATATAGTTAATTTATTTACTAATCAGACCTTAGTATTTTAAATGGTTTAAAATATATGCTCAATTTTAAAATGTTTTAAAATAGAACCCTGAACCTTAAATGTTTAAGAGAGACCTTATATATAATATGATTTATATATATGTATCATTTAAGTCTAAATACATCGTCAGTCAATTGATAAATTGGCTCACCCATAGAGAACAAACTATAAGAGAGGTATAAGGCGGGTCGCTCTGCTTCCCTAAAGAAGTAGGTTTTTAATAAGCTTCGCGCTGACCTGCTTCTCCGCTTCTTTGTGCGTTCAATGGAGCTACCGAGGACTTTTGATAGGATGATGTCAAGATTAAAAGTAGGCTTAAAATAGTAAAACAAAATCCCATTTTAGCTATAGAAAATGTGAAAAGTATGCTAACCCATGAAAACCGCATATCTCTCGTATGGACTGTTAATGGAGCGTGTGTGGTTAACCGGCACATTAATGTGAGGACATATTGAGAGGTGATGTGGGACTCGCGATTCTCGAGCGTACTTGAGCCGGGCACCACGCGGGGTTTGCATGGTTGGTTCACCATCTAGTTCATGATCCTCGGCATACCAGTCATGAATGGTAGATGAGCATAACTGAGATTAACATGCCATTGATAGGTATCAATGAATCTCATAGATCTAGGAGTTTCATAGAAATAAAATAGACAAAAGTATTTTGTTATATGATTACGGCGACCCTTTTCATAAAACTGAAAATATAGATCCTAGCCTTAATTAGAAATTGGGTAATTAATTAAGGAATAGTCAAACTAACTAAAATAATTTTTATCTCAAAAATATCTGTTGAAAATGGTAATAATCCTCTCGTTCCCAATTTCGCAAATAAACTAAACTTCTCACAACTCTCAGTTCTTGGGAGGGAAAGACTTACCGGTTCAATCTGTATGGACGGGTGATGTAACCCTAGGTTCACTCTGAGGAACAAGAGTATGTTCTCGATGAGTTGTGAAACCGTAGGTACGAGAACAAGGAATATGTTCCTGACAAGAATAAGGAGTATATTCTCAATATAAGTAAATTCCCACTAATGATAATGATTCAACCCAAGAGGAGATTGAAGCTCACCGGAAATATTATGTTGTTTGACACTAAGTTTTGATCAACATAATTCTATTCGGTCAGCCAGCTGTCTACAAACAATTTGTAACCTCATGTCAAATGGTTTTGAATGAGAAAGAGATCTGAATAATGGAACTCCAAAATTACTGAGCAAAGGATCAAGAAGATTGATGTGCCTTTTTGGCTCAGCAGCTCCTGTGTTGTCAATTGGTCATGATGCAAAGGAAAGGAAAAGATCTGGAATAGCTACGAATGGAAAGTCCAATCGTGGGGCTAAGAGAAAGATTGATTCTGAAATTGCACCAGCAATGATCCAAAAGAATCAGTGTGTGATACTGCAACACAGAGAAGCACTAGAAGCGTTGCTGCCCAAAATATCTGAAGGACCTTAAAGACAGTAAGGTTGAAAAGGATTCAGATATATAATCGAACTCCACGATACTACGACTTCTACTTCATAGGTCTTGAATACAGGGTGTGGTACTCACATTTGCACTGTATTGCAAAGGCCTAAAGGAAAGAAGAAGTTTAAAGCATGGAGAGCTCAACTTAGTCATGGGAGACAAGGGAGTCACGCCCATTGGAAAGTTTGAGATCATGCTAGAATCCGGAGTTAGGATTCATTTAAATAATTGCTGTTATTGGTCAGAAAGGACAGGAAACATAGTTTCATTCATGCTTGTTTAAAGAGAGTTATAAGTTTTCATTTGATAATGAGAATGGTGATAAAAGCTTCTCCTTGCAAAATCATGTATGAAAATGTTGAATATCTCAGCAAAGAAATTTAAATGTTGGTTCGTCTAAAGAGCTTGATCCAAATTGTGGCAATATCGTCTAAGGCACGTAAACAAGAAAAAATATTGCCCAAACTCCAAAAGTTTGGAGTGTTGGAATCATTCGACCTTAAATCGGATGATGTGTGCAAATCTTGTTTATTGAGCAAGATGACTAAATCACTATTCACATGTTATGTGAAAGAAGTGATGGATTGTTCGACTTGGTATACATGGATGTATGTCGACCATTCCGATGCACCACAAAAGATGGAAATCGCTGCTATGTTGCTGATTACTTCAGTATACATGGATATGTTTATCTGATTAAACATAAGTCAGACACTTTTGAAAGTTCAAAAGGTGTTCGGACGAAATAGAGAACCAAACGGGCAGAAAGATAAAGGTACTCCAATCCGATAGGGGAGGAGAAGACCTTAGTATCGGTTTTCCTGATCATCTTAGACACTGTGGAATAGTTTCACCGTTGACTCCTCATAGAACACCATTGCTTAATGGAGTTGCTAAGAGGAAGGATAGAATCATGTTGGACATGGTTCAATCAATGATGAGTCAGGTAACACTTCTAATAAGCTTATGGGGTTAGGCATTATAAAAGATTGCACATATCTTAAATCTAGTACACCAAGAAAGTTTCTAAGATGACTTATGAGATGTGGAAGAGAAAAAGTTGTTCTCTTGAGCACATCCAGATCTGGGGCTGTGAAGTTATTGTTAGACGAGAAACTTAGCACAGAATAGAAGCTAGATCTGAAAAGTATCTTTTCATCGGCTATCTACAGAATTCGTTTAGATATTTGTTGCTCAAAAAGGGAGTGTTTATTGAGAGAAAAATAAATAATATCTAAAGAGGACAGTGGGAGTACAATTGATCTTGAAAAGATTCAAGGATCGACCGATGACGAAACTATGGTAAACACTGACATTCAACAGGAGATGGTAACACCTGTTGAACTTGATGACATATCCTTTCCCACTCGCAGTTGTAGAGTTATCAAACCTCCTCGGTTATATTATGGTTTCCATAAAGAAGAACAGGATAAGATTAGTGATAGTACACTAAGTGAATTAGATGCACCTGCTAACTACAAAGGAAGCGATGGCAGGCCCTGATGCTCCTAAGTGGAAGGAAGCTATGAAAGGCAAGATTCAGTCTATGTCTGACAACCAAGTTCGGAATTTGATTGGCACTACACTCAGTCTCAAGACAGTGAGTTGTAGGTGTATCTTCAAGAGGAAGATAGATATGGATGTGAAGTACACACTTATAAAGCTAGGATGGTAGCGAAGGGCTATACTCAAACCTTCGGGATTGATTATGTGGAAACCTTCTCACCAATAGCTGAATTAAAGTCAATTAGGATATTGCTTACAATATTTGCATTTCATGGTTATGAAATTTGGCAGATGAATATCAAAACTACTTTCCTTAACAGGAAACTGACAGAGGATGTGTTCAAGGCACAACCGGAAGGTTTTGAAAGAGCAAAATATCCTAATAGAGTGTGTAAGCTTAAGAAAGCCATTTATAGACTTAAACAGGCTTCTTGTAGCTGGAATCTCTGCTTCCATGAGAAAGTCAAACAGTTTAGACTTTCTAGAAGCAAAGATGAGTCCAGCATATGTGTCAAATTCAGTGGGAGCATTGTAGTCTTCCTGGTATTATACGAAAGATATAATACTCATAGGAAATGTAATCCCAACATTACAAGGTGTAAAGAGTTGATTGGGAGAATATTTCGCTTTGAAAGATTTGGAAGATACAATATATTCTTGGTACAAAGATTTACAGAGATATGTTGAAAACGTCTCAAAGGACTCAACCAGGACATGTACTTCGAATGAAATTTTGAAAAGGTTTTAAAATGGAGAATTCTAAGAAAGGGAATCTACCCTTACATCATGGCATAAAGATTACTAAAAGATTAGTGTCCAAAGACTGCATAAGATTGGACTAAATGAGTCGAGTCCCATAGGCTTCGGCTATAGGATCGATCATACATGCCATGAAGTATACAAGACCCGATGTCTCATTTGCTTGGAGCATAGTGAGTCGACATCAGTAGAATTCTAGTAAAAGTCATAAAATAGCAGTAAATAATATTCTTAAGTATTTGAGAAATACTAAAGACAGGTTTTTAGATTATGGTGGAGAAGAGAAACTTAGAGTAACGGTTTATATGGATGTAAGTTTACGAACAAACAGAGATGATAGTCGTTCACAGTCTGGTTAGGTACTCTTACTTAATGGGGAAACGATAAGTTTGAAAGGTTCAAAGCAAGATACAATAACAGATGGGAATCTGAGTATATTGAAACTTGCGAGACTTAAAAGAAGTCATAAGGATGAGGAATTTCATTGGTGATCTTGGAGGTGTTCCAATAGAACGAATCCCAATGAAATGTTATGTGATAATGGAGAGTCCAAAGCACATTGAAGTAAAATACCATTTTGTTCAAAGGAAGGTAAGGGACACATGATTGTGATGGACACACGATCAGTAAACGTGCTAGAAGCATAGGTTTACGAGATAAAGTTTTAGTTGTTTGATTTTGAAACATTACAAACAATGATGGGAACTAGAATAGACTTGGTGATAAATGATGGAGATTCATTTATGGGAAGGAGTTCTGCCATTTACTATCGTTTATCATTGTGTTTCAGTTTAGCATGTTTAGACACCACTTTCGGAGTAATTAGAATTACTCAAACCTCCTCAGTCGATCACACTATAGGAAGTATGTGGTGAATAAAGACTGTCTTGGAGTGTTAGTAGATTGTCTATGGAGATTAAACATTGCATAGAGATTGCTGCAACACTCATGGGTACTTAATGGGGATTTAAGTATAGGAGAAACCCGCACTCATGGAAGTTACTTCATGGATTGAAATCACGAGTAACTCTGAGATGATAATATTTTATATTCTTAAAATGGAGATACATGAGTTTCTAGTTTTCAAGTCTGTTATACTTTAATTTATTCAAACGCTGTGCGTAAATGCCAGTCATAAAGGATACGCTAGGTATGACATGATGAGTTGACTAGTACAATGTATGAGAAATTTATTTGTTCCTTTTGCCTAAATGGAAAAGCGATATCCCTGGGCCCTCTGATGATTAAATGTTGACTCATAAAGTGCTTGGCCAAGCCAGGACTAAATTGATATGTACAATTCTATAGTCCCATATAGTCAAATTGATCGGAAATCAGAAAACATAATCTTGAATCTGGAGATTGATTAAATCCATGTCCCAGTTTCATACGATATCAGAAACAAAGGAATATATGATCACTTATCTAAAAGGATTGTCACTGGATATGATCAGAGTTCGGCAGATGCATTGAATGGCACCTCTACTTAGGATAGAGACGGACCAATAGTAGTTGATGACTTGTCCAAGTGGGAGACTGTTGGAAATAGTGTCCAAGGTCATAACTAATTGGTAAGACTATTCTAAAGGTAGAGTCCTTTTTGGGTTGTGATGCATCCTTTTACGGACGATCGGTGGATGCTTAAAAATATATAATTGCTGGGGTCTAAGCGTAACTTACAAATACTGAACCAAAGGCTAGTAGATGGTAAGTATGACCTAGAGTCGTTCTTAAAGAGAAACTGAATTGAAACGGAGGTGATCCAATCAATCTTTCTTTCTAGTAAAGGTTTTAAAAGAGTGCGTTGGGGGTTTTTGGTTCAGCTAACTAAGTAAACTAAATAAAGCGAATAAAAGATAATGATAAATCAGATAATAAAAGGAGTATTTGTTGTGAGTTCATTAGCTTATAATGTGGGACGATGACTTTTAGGGAAAACGTTTACTAAATTTGGACCGTTCACTAGACTTGATAGTTTATGGTATAACCAATAGATTCCCTATTAGTCGGTTATCAACTAATATGTCACGAGGAACCATGGTGTCATGATTCTGATCAGACAGACAATGCTCAACTCTCCACACTATCCTATGAGGGAGTCAGTGGCCCTTATTGTCGAACGCATTTGCTCGTGGGCAAAGGAATAGAGTAGCAAGTCAACAACAAGTCTAACCGTTCTTAATACCATAAAGACTATAAATCCATCAAACAACTAACTTCAGCAAATATGTTTGGACTTAGTTGATCAATTCCGATTAATGAAGTTTAAGCATGGTAAGCGAAGGAGAGTGTTGAGGTTTCTTGCGTACCGTACTTTAGATTTCATAGGTTAAGGAAAAGTATCGTTTTAAAGTGGATTTTAAACTTTCCTTTCTCAATACAATTAACAAATCCCTAGGTTTTCGTAAATGGTTATTTAGCCTGTAGCCTACCTAATCTAATCTAATATAAACTAACTAATCTAATTAAAACGGTAATTAAAATGCTGACGGCTTTTTGCATAAAGTTAAACCCAGACCATGTCAGAAAATGCTATGGTAATCAACAATGTATTTAGTCGTTTACCGATGTTTCCATTGTGGGTTTAATTGTTTCGCGATGTTTACATGATAAGTACATTGTGATTATAAGTGTACAATACTCATGGCAATTCCACGTAATCAGATTGCATTTTATGATGCATGCATGATGTTACAATTAAAACCATAGTTTTTACACAGATAACTATTGACCAAGTATTAAGGTTCGCGACTCCTCTTTACAAGGTTACAATCACGTTTGTTAATCGAAAGGCGAATGTAAGTTTTAGGTTTAAAATCATAAGGTAAGTCCGTTCATAAAGTTTCCATTTCAATAGTGTCGATCCATAATACAACTACCTTCGGTCGTTACCGGCTTCCATGCGTTTGCACTTTGCCTGAAAGCATTTCCAGCACTATACCAAGTAAGCAGTCGAATAGGGGCCGTCATATTATTTCACGACGCATTTAAAGTCATCCCACAAATATATACGCTAACTACATCACAACAAATAAAATAGTAATCTACTCTCTAATCATGGCATAAACGATCTCTAGCATAATTAAAGTATACATATTTAATTAAGATAGAAAAGGATAGAAATAACCAAGATTAATATGCGAGAAGGAATAGACTTGAATTAATAAGAGTTGCTCCAAGCGTACACCAAAGATTACAAATACGTTCCTCACCAAGGATTACAAGCTCGTTCCTTGCTTCTATTTTAACTAGCCTAACACTACTTTGAAGTAAAAAAAAAAAAAAAAAAAGAAGCTAGAAGCTATAGAAAGAAAGTATGTTTTTCCAAGGTATGGATGGTGCCTCTTGCAAATGAGCCTCATGCCTCCTATTTATAGGAGAGTTTTGGTGCATGTTAGCAAGTGGAAGCTCATAATAGCAAAAGGTGGAAAAGGTGGTGGCACCGGGTACGGGAAGGTGGTGGCACGAGGTACGTAAAGTTGCGTAAAGGTCTAGCACCAGGTACACGCAAGGACCAAAAAGCGGGCACCGTGCGGGGGAGTGGCATCCGGTGGCGGCCTGGTGGCTGGCCGGCCGCGGCTGGCTGCTACCTGCACCGGTTCGTCGCCTGTTGCCTCGTTTCTCGATTCGTGCGTGTTTTCTTCGTTATGCGTCCGTTTGCGTCGATTCTTTTTTTGTTGGATTCGTAATTCAAAAACGAAGACTTTGATGAAAATATATCCCAAAAATATGTCTCTGAACTTTAGATGTGTCGTACGAATCGTTTGGATCTTCCGGCGTACGTAGAATCTTCGTTTTTCGTCCGTTTTTGTGGATTCTTCTTCTGTTGGATTCGTAATTTGAAAACGAATATATTGAATGAGATGGATGTTGGTGATCGGCAATTTTGTCTTGAAATCTCATTTTGATGCCTTGAATCTTCAAACGTGTGTGGAATCTTCGTTTTACATCCATTTTGCTTGATTTTCATCGTGCAACCTTGTTTTGACCATTTGGCATAATACTATTAATTTGTAATGTTTTTGAGTTAATATGCTAAGAATCGTTCCAGAATGAGAGAGATATCGGCAGTAAAAATGTGACCTTTTACGCGATATCAAGTATCCCACACTTAGAACTTTGCTTGTCCTCAAGCAAACTCGTTTTCAACATGGTTAAAGATAAGAAGATAATGAAAATTTTTAAGGCGGAACTTTTTACTAAGGGGTTTTGGGGAAAGAATAAAGCACTTGTTCTTTGAAAAGGAAGGATTGGAATCTTTAGGAGCATGCTTTCGATCTTTGATCTTGGATACATGACTAGGAGATCCTCTCAAGGTGGTCACTCAAATCACTCAAAGTATTTAGGGTTTCCTATTCTATTATATCAATCGCTCAGAACGCCAGTCATGTATCGTTTATCGTCATAGGCTTGATCGAGTATCAAATCGTTACCTTTTAGGTGAGCGCGAAGTCGATCCAGCCACAATCATTCTAAGGGAAGTGATGTAAGGTTTTTGGAGTGGAGTGTTGGTGGTATGAGAGGGGGTTGTGTTGGTTTTTTTTTTTTATAGGTTTTCTTTTTGGTGAAGCGGAAAGCTGAAATTTTTAAATTTTTGGGAGGATTTACGCCTTTTTCTTTCGGGGGGAGTCTTTTTCTCCATTTGACTTTCTTTTCTTCGAATTTTCTTGGATATTTTCTTTCTTTGACGTCATGTCCTTGTGACTTCTCTTCTTTCATCTTTGGAACTTCTTATGAAGTTTGAGGGATGCTTTTGAGTAGGTAAGGGGTAATGTATTTATTTTCGGGTGTTCAAGAATGATATGATTCGATCTCCTTTTTGCTCACCAGTTTGGGTTCGAAATGCATAACAAGAGCAAGTTCTGATTCTAAACGCATACATCGGCACACTCAAGAATCGAAAAGGTGAAGCATTAAAAGTGAATGCTTTTCATATGGCTCAAGATACCTCACGAATCGAAAGTTGGGTTGTTGTGTGCTTAGTCATGCGATACTCTTTATGGGATTACTAAACTAATTTCTCAGAAGAATCTGTATCTTATTTGTCCTTCTTCCCCAAAGTAAATCATTCTTCGTCTAAATTTTTTTTTCATTTTCAACATATTTTTTTGAAAATTTTGTTTACTTTTTTGGAAAAGGATGGTCTTATAAAGAGCAACGATTTTAGAATCAAGCATATACCATTATCCATTTTACAGTAGTGCAACTACTGCTATCCCACACTTAAAGGAACATCGTCCTCGATGTTATACTAAGCTCTGAATGGGGTGAAATCCCACACTTAGGGTTTTAAACATCTAAGTCGCATTCTTTCAGTGTGTGTTGGGTTTGAATCCCACACTTAGTGATAAGCATATTGGATATGGTATATTTAAAACGAATGAAAGAGACGGTATAGAAGTACTCCCCGGTAGTTGCAGTGTTCCTTGGTTTGCATTTGCCGGACTCCGTCTTTCTTGGTGCATTCTTGATCAAGTCTTCTTGTGATTTGTCTCGTAGGGGTGAACACGTCGGATCTATGATTCTTCGGGTGTTGATGCTTCCTTGCAGGCTGGAGCATGTTTCATAAGATCTGAGTGTGAAAGATAATCGGAGATTTCATCACTTCTTGGAAAGTAAAATTGCAGAAATGTAAAAACACGGGTTGCCTCCCGAGAAGCGCTCTTTTAAAGTCGAGAGCTCGACTTAGTCCTTTCTTCAGATGATGATGTTGGATGCGTCGATGTTGCTGGATTGGTCACCGTGGTTCCTTGGTAAGCTGTAGCATGGAGGGAAGTATCGCAGGAATCGCTCTATCATGTCGGCAATGAGAGTTGGTGGAGTGGTGGATTCCATTCTGAAGCTCTTGAAGTGATCAGTGGCCAGTCAATCGAGGATTGCCATCCCATAGCTGATGTATCGAACTGCCCTTGTGACCGGTCCGTTAGGGTCAATTTGGGTGCAGGTGTAGGTTCGAACAATTTCACGCTGGGGGTGGTTGAGACCTATCGAGGCGATTAGGGCCATGAATTGAGTCTTTACTTCTTCAAAGTCACTAGCCAGAGGGTCTCCTCCAAAGGATCTGGTTGCTTGGCATACTTGTCGAATGAGTTGATGCTGCTCACGGTTGAAGGGAAAGTCTGAGTCTGTGAAAACATAGATTAGCTTGCTGAATATTTCGCGATATCCATCATGATAGACATTAAGATCTACATCTTCTTCAGTGTACATTCCGCGTAGTCGAGTTGTCACATAAGTTGCTAGGTTGATTTGTGACATATGCGGAATGAATCTTGGTACCTCACGAGTTTCTTCTTCATATGCTGACTGGTTCAGTTCATCAATTATCAGCTCAGCATGGTGACCAATGGTGGAATGAATGACGATCCTATAGTTCTCTGTGGCTGTGAGGTGTTCTCCAGTCTCGATGAGATCTAGAAGTGTTCTAAGATCTCTCACCATTCTGATATCGGCATAGTTTTGTGGGTTTCCAGTAGCTCTTTCAAGATGGGTTCTCATGGATGCTAGTGTAGCCTTTTGACTCGCTGAGTAGGGAAAAGCTGATCCGGCCAAAGCACAATGTACTTTTTGGTATATTTGCTTCTGGCTGCTGCAGAACTCGACTTCTCCCATCGGGTAGTTGGGTCTTTCGGGCTGTTGAGCTTCTCTATTGACTTGTTCTTGAAGGGAATCGGAAAATTGTTGAATATGTTGGATTAGAGTCTGGGGTACTGGTTCTCCATAATTGGCGAGGTATGAATCGTACTCTCGTTCAATTTGCCTTATCAGGTGTCTCTGGGCAGTGGTGTAATTGTTGGTTGATTCTTTGATAGCCTCCACAATGACGCGCACATCTTCATTTTCATCAATCAGGTCAATCATTTCTTCGTGAGTGTCGATGAGGGTAATCTCTAGTCTTTCAGCTGTGATGACGGGTGTAACACCCCCAAATTTAGTGATTTGCGGAAGCATACTTGGGTGTTACTAATCAATATACAAAGCACAAGATATACAGCAAACGACCTCTAAATGAGACGTTTTGTAAAATAATTACATTTCATAATTAAATCGTTTGAAAACATATAGTTTTCTTTACAAAAATGTGTAAGCCTAGAGTCCGCGTATGTGGCGGGAGATTCTATTACATAACCATAGTTACAAAAGATAATGCCAAAGAATCTCCGTTAAATGCAGTTTGGAAATCATGCGACTCTAGCTAGTAATCCTGGAGTGATCCTACTCCGTAAGTGTACCTGAGAATACATGCTAAAAAGGGTCAACCAAAAGGTTGGTGAATCTCACAGGTTTATCAGTAAATAATCAGTTTGAACACAAGATTTCATCAGTAGTGCCCGTAGGCGTATATCAAGTATTTGCAAATCTCGCAAAAGTAAAGTAATCAAATTATACCGTTGCCATGAGGCTCATAATCGAAGCTTAACCCGTAAATAATCAGTTGCTCCCGTGACATGCTCGAAATTGAGCAAGCATAAGTAACGAAATAATAGTCACCCGTTTATACGTGTAAATCGGTACGTGGTAGCGCTACTACCCCGGGCAGGGAGGGTCATTTCCCTAATGGATCCATTAACTACTGTTCGCGCTTAAGTCCATAACTAACGATATATGATGGAGAGACTTCAGTAAATAGTAATTAACTCATGCAATTCCGTTTGGTATAGAAATCAGTTTAGTACTTGTGTTCAGGAAAAATAAGTAGCATGTATCTCCCCCAATAAGATAAAACAGTAAAAGTGGGGCCGTAAGACTCACCTGAGTCTTTGCAAGTGCGTTTATATCAATAAACGAGTAAGTAGTATCAACAGTTGGTTCTCCGAACCCGTAACCTCCAAATGCCTAAACACGTAAGGTTAAGTAAGTAGATGTCTCGCAAGATCATCTAGGCTAGTTGTTCATACAACCCAATGTGTCCGAATGTTGGTTTGTTATCGTTTGTATAAAAATGTACGACCCGTTGGTGACGAGTTTGGAATAATAAACTTTAAGTATTATTATCAAATTATTGATGTTTTGCACTTACAAAAGTGTCCCAAAGTGTTTTATAAGTCGTATCGTATAAGGATTTGAGGTTGTAAAAGTTCGACACTTAGTGAAAATGTGAGTTTTCAAGGTTCTGGTTTGTGCGACGTAGCATGCGACGTTGCAAGCGACGTAAGGTGCGACGTAGGCAGGTACGTCGCATAATGCGACCTTCGCAAATCAATGCGACGTAGGGGGCGACGTCGCTAATGCGACGTTGGTTCAGTTTGCGACGTTAAAGTCTACGTCGCTACGCACGACGTCCGCAAGTTAATGCGACGTAATAGGCTACGTCGCTAGTGCGACGTTGGGATTTTTGTGCGACGTAGGCCGCGACGTCGCAGAGGCCCCTGGCCAGGTGCGACGTAGCGGTCTGATGGCCGGAATTTTTGTCGAAAACGAGTTTTTCGGTTTCCGTTCGGTCCAAAACCTTTACCCAACCCATATATGGACATTTTAAGTGTATACAAACAACAAACAAGTGATAATACTTAAAAACGAGAGTTTTCGGAGTTTTGTCGGAAACTTACAATTTGCCGAAATGAAATTCCGTAAAGATAGGATTGTAGATCGCGAAGTGGTGAACGTTTTTCCTAAAAGAGCTTTGAAATCCGAGGTCGTTTGGCGGTAGTAATTTGCGTTTTTGAGAGGTTGTGGAGGTGGTGGTGATTTAGAGAGAAAGGAAGAAAGAGAAAGTAAGAGAGAGAAAGAGATAGATGAAATGAAGAAAGAAAGTGGGAGGTGGGGGTTTTATCCCCACTTTTCAGTTTTCACCCCGCGTTCCGTGTGGTGTTCGTTTGCTCCGTCGTTTAACGTTAAACAATTATTTACATTTTAATTATAAGTTTTAAAATACGATTTATTACGCGATATATTGTTTGAATATTTTACAATTCAATTTATATTTGAGTTATAAGTTATAAGTTATTTTATTTAGTTGCGCGTTTTAATATCTAGATTTGTGTACGTTTCGTTTGTACGATACGAATGAATACGAAATATTATCAAAATAATATTTCTGACATAAAAGCGTTATTTAATAAAATTGGTCACCAACGTCCGTATTAAATTGAATCGAAATACATTCGATTTAGATTGCGTACGATTTAACCAAATCGCATTTTTCGTATATATATATATTCAACAATATATAAAATTCGATACATTAATTAGCCTAACACAGAACTAATTACATGTATTATCAAAGAATTTGGCACTAATTCTAGGCCTAATTTGCCGGTTGTTACATTCTCCCCCTGTTAAAAGAATTTCGTCCCGAAATTTAAGTCGAAGTCACGCTAGGGTTAGAATCGGTGAATAAGTGGGGATACTTGAGTCGTATTTGGTCTTCCCGTTCCCAAATGAATTCCGGACCGCGCCGCGAATTCCACCTGACTTTGACGATTGGAATACGACTTTGTTTCAGTTGTTTGACCTCACGGTCCATAATTTCGACAGGTTCCTCAACGAAATGAAGTTTGTCATCGATGCGGATCTCGTCAAGGGGTATAATAAGTGTCTCGTCAGACAGACATTTCTTTAAGTTAGAAACGTGAAAGGTAGGGTGCACGCTGCTGAGCTCAGAGGGCAGCTGCAATCGATATGCCACTGGACCTATTTTCTCGAGGATTTCAAAAGGTCCAATGTATCTGGGGTTTAATTTTCCGCGTTTGCCGAATTGGATTACGCCTTTCCAAGGCGATACTTTTAAGAGTACTCGATCCCCAACTTGGAACTCGAGTGGCTTGCGTCTCACGTCAGCATAGCTCTTCTGACGATCACGAGCGGCTTTGAGTCGGTTTTGGATTTCAACGATTTTCTCTGTGGTTTCATGTATGAGTTCAGGACCAGTGAGTTGACTATCTCCCACTTCAGTCCAACAGATCGGTGATCGGCACTTACGACCGTACAGTGCCTCAAAAGGTGCAGCCTTTATGCTGGTGTGATAGCTGTTGTTGTACGAGAACTCGCACAACGGTAGATGTCTTTCCCAATTTGTACCGGAATCAACTACGCAGGCTCGTAGCATGTCTTCCAGTGTCTGAATAGTTCGTTCGCTCTGGCCATCGGTCTGAGGATGGTACGCGGTACTCATATCGAGACGGGTACCCAGTGATTTTTGGAGTGATTGCCAGAAGCGAGATGTGAATCGAGCATCCCTGTCAGAGATAATCGAGATAGGGACACCATGTTGGCAAATGATTTCTTTGATGTAGATTTGTGTAAGGCGTTCCATTTTGTCGGTTTCTCTGATTGCCAAGAAATGAGCCGATTTGGTGAGCCGGTCGACGATCACCCAAATGGTATCGCAACCGCTTGCCGACTTAGGTAGTTTGGTTATGAAATCCATGGTAATTTGCTCCCATTTCCATTGAGGAATTTCAGGTTGTTGGAGCAATCCGGAAGGTCTTTGGTGCTCGGCCTTGACCTTGGAACAAGTTAAGCATTTGCTGACGTACAAGGCAATGTCAGCTTTCATGTTCGGCCACCAGTAAAACTCTTTGATGCCGTGATACATTTTGTCGGATCCCGGGTGGATAGAATACTTGGACTTGTGAGCTTCATCCATCACCAAGTCCCGAAGGTTTCCGAAATTAGGCAACCAGATTCGGTTTGAGAAATACCTAATCCCGTTGGGTCTGATCTCGAATTGTTTATCCATGCCTCGCAAGGCCTCGTTCTTGAAGTTATCGGGTTTCAGGGCTTCGAGTTGGGCAAGATGTATTTGGGTGGTGAGATCGTTATGAATGGTAATACTGAGTGCCCGGACTCGGAGTGGTTTTGTTCGTTCCTTACGACTGAGAGCATCAGCGACCACGTTTGCTTTGCCCGGACGATATTTGATTTCACAGTCGTAATCAGTAAGTAATTCAACCCATCTACGTTGTCTCATGTTAAGATCTTTCTGGTTGAAAATGTGTTGGAGACTTTTGTGGTCGGTGAATACAGTGCTGCGGGTACCATAAAGATAATGTCTCCAGATTTTTAAGGCGAATACCACGGCCCCTAGCTCGAGGTCGTGAGTTGTGTAGTTTTTCTCGTGAACTTTAAGTTGTCGGGAGGCGTAAGCAATGACCTTGTCTCGTTGCATCAGCACGCAACCGAGACCTTGGTGAGAAGCATCGCAGTATACCACGAAGTCATCGGTGCCTTCGGGTAGAGATAGAATGGGTGCACTGCAAAGCTTTAGTTTCAACAGCTGAAATGCTGACTCTTGTTTATCAGTCCAATCGAACTTTTTGTCTTTTTGAGTCAGTGTTGTGAGTGGTATGACTATTTTCGAGAAGTTTTCAATGAACCGACGGTAATAACCGGCCAATCCCAAGAATTGGCGTACCTCGGTTGGGGTGGTTGGCGCTTGCCAGTTCTTGATGGCCTCGATCTTTGATGGATCCACATGAATTCCCTGACTATCAATCACGTGTCCAAGGAATTGAACGGTTTTTATCCAGAACTCACACTTAGAGAATTTGGCGTAAAGCTCCTCGTGTCTAAGCAGTTCTAGGATGGTTCTGAGGTGTTGTGCGTGTTCTTGTTCATTTCGTGAGTATATGAGGATGTCATCGATGAAAACAATGACAAACTTGTCGAGGTAAGGTTTGCACACCCGATTCATAAGGTCCATGAATACAGCCGGTGCGTTGGTTAGACCAAAGGGCATTACTTGAAATTCGTAGTGCCCATAACGGGTTCTGAATGCGGTTTTCGGGATGTCAGCATCGCGAACACGCAACTGATGATAACCTGATCGAAGATCAATCTTTGAATAACAGCTTGATCCTTGAAGTTGATCGAACAGATCGTCGATTCGAGGAAGTGGGTATCGGTTCTTGACGGTTAGTTTGTTCAACTCTCGGTAGTCAATACACATTCGAAATGAACCGTCCTTCTTTTTGACAAACAAGACTGGAGCTCCCCAAGGTGAAGAACTCGGTCTGATGAATCCTCTATCCAGAAGTTCCTGTAACTGAGTAGACAACTCCTGAAGTTCGGATGGGGCTAGGCGGTACGGTGCTCGGGCCACCGGTGCGGCACCCGGCACGAGATCAATCGAGAACTCAACCTGTCTAGGTGGAGGTAAACCAGGTAGTTCTTCTGGAAAGACTTCGGGAAAGTCTCTAACGATTGGCACATCTTCAAGTCGCTTCTCCTCCGACTTTTTCTCCGTGATGTGGGCGAGTATTGCTGGGTAACCCTTTCTCAGAAATTTTCGGGTTTTTAAACAGGAGATTAAGTTTAGTCTCGACCCACCGGTCTCCCCCTGTATGACCAAGGTACTACCGGCGGCGAGAGGAATTCGGACGATTTTATCATGGCAAACAATTTCGGCCCGGTGCTTGGACAACCAGTCCATACCCACGATGACATCAAAACTTCCTAGTTCAACAGGCATTAGATCGATTGAGAAGGTTTCGTTTGCGAGGTTTAAAGTGCAATTAGGTATCACACTACTGGTTTCTATGAGTTTACCATTTACGAGCTCTACAGTGTACTTAACATCTAAGGCCGAAGGGGTGATATTAAGTAGTGGGCAAAACTCCTCAGATATGAAACTTTTATCAGCACCGGTATCAAATAATACTGAAGCAGTAAGATCGTTGAGAAGAAACGTACCCGTTACAACATTCGGGTCTTCTCTAGCTTCCCCAGCTTTGATGACAAATGCTCTGCTACGAGCAGGGTTGTTGTTCCTTTTGTTGCTGTTGTTGTTGTTGTTGTTTCTCTGCTTAGGGCAATTATTCTGAAAATGCCCAGGATTTCCGCACCCGTAACAAGTCTTCGGGGCACTGGTGTTTCGACAATCCTTGGCCAGATGCCCAAAACGTTTGCAGTTTGTGCAAGGGCAGGAACCGTCGTGGTGACGATTGCATTTGGTACAGTAGGGTCTGCTTCCTACGTACCCTTTCCTTTCTGAAGTGCCAGATGAATAAGCCCTAAGGGGCTCAGGCTTTCGGTTAGTGATTTGGTTGGACGAGTTGGGGTTTCCTTCCCACTTTCGTTTGTTGTTTGCAGGTGGGGCTGAAGTTGTGTTACGGCGGACAGCGTTTGCCGTGAGTTCATGGGCCATACGGATGGCGTTCTGGATAGTACCTGGTTTGGATGAAGTCACCAGGTCCTGGAGTTTCTCGGGCAGTCCATCAACGTATTTCTCGATCCTCTTGTACTCAGGATCGACCATGGTTGGGCACAGAAGTGCCAGCTGGTGGAAACGGTTGGTGTAACCGGTGATATCATTACCTTGCATCTTATGGTTCCAGAATTCCAGCTCCAGTTGTTTCAGTTCATCCCTGGGGCAATACTCACCCCTTAACATCTCCTTCAACTCCTCCCACGGGAGTTTGTATGAACTTGTAATTGTCACAGATGTACATGTATGAAAGCAGTAATACATAACATCAACATGGAAATTGACAATTAATGTGAGTTGAGATAACAAGTGATATTTGATAGATAAAGTGAGTTTAAAAGTTATATCCTACAGGGATATTACAAAAGGTGTCGGGAATTGTTACATCCGACTAGTTTATAGAGTAGTGCAAGATAGTCCCTAGATTACAAGATAGATTACAAGACAAAGGCTACGCTAGTCTTCTTGTAGATTAATTTGTTCCAATAGCGTGACAAGGCGGTCCGCAGTTTCTGCTAGTCGGTTGGTTCATTCTTAGTTAGGGTTCCTGGCCTTCGGATTCGTCTTCCGACTCCAGGTTCAGGTCGTGTGGGTGGTAGCGTGCCTCAAGCATGTCCCTGTATCTTTGAGTCGTGGAGCAGTACCTAGTCTTCTCCGTTGACTTCCTGCCCAAACGTTTGATCCATGTTTTGGTCCTACGGGTTAGGTTGGTGGCCACTTTCTTCCAGTAACGGATCTTATCTTTGATTCGTGTAGGGACAGATCGGTTTAAGATTCTCAATCTTTGTTCATAGTCTATGCACTTACGCTTAAGTGCCCAATTTCGGCCGTCTAGTCCCACGGCCTGATCTCGCACTCTTTCATATTCTTCAATGTCGATGCCAGTCATTCCGAAATTCCGATTTTCGTTTCCCTCCAGCATGATTTCTTCTTCTGGTACGATGTCCTCATCGAGATACGTGTACTGGATTTGTTCCTCGTGGACTTTGAGTTCTATAGAAATGACAGAGAGAGGATTTTAGTCCTTGGAAGTACGTTGCTTCCGGGTGTTAGATGTGATTTTCATAAAATCATTAGAGTGCGCCACAAGGTGGTGTGACGGAAATCAAGTCTGTCATGGTCGGTGCAAACCGTTGAGAGGAATTCGTAAGTGTCACCAGAGAAACGTCGGCTATCTCTATAGCGAGTGTGTTTACGTGCGAGGCCTATTCATATATATTCAATATATAATAGCCTAGTAGTATAGTCAGTGAGTGAGGCCTATGTATGTATATACTCGTATATCACATAATAGCCTAGTGTATGTCTAGCACATAACAAGTAAGAGTCTCGGTTCCCTCGTGGTCAGAGTCAACTAACGCATTCCTGTTCGACATAACCATTTCAGACCTCACATCATCTTCCCTTAATTGTACATAGTTGATCAGGCTATGTTAAATTAAAGTAGTATGATGTAATTCCTGAACCAATCATGCCTAATAAGGAAATACTGCCTAATGGTCATAGTCTAGGCCCACTAAATGCAACCTAGTTCACTATAACCTTAGGCTCTGATACCAATCTGTAACACCCCCAAATTTAGTGATTTGCGGAAGCATACTTGGGTGTTACTAATCAATATACAAAGCACAAGATATACAGCAAACGACCTCTAAATGAGACGTTTTGTAAAATAATTACATTTCATAATTAAATCGTTTGAAAACATATAGTTTTCTTTACAAAAATGTGTAAGCCTAGAGTCAGCGTATGTGGCGGGAGATTCTATTACATAACCATAGTTACAAAAGATAATGCCAAAGAATCTCCGTTAAATGCAGTTTGGAAATCATACGACTCTAGCTAGTAATCCTGGAGTGATCCTACTCCGTAAGTGTACCTGAGAATACATGCTAAAAAGGGTCAACCAAAAGGTTGGTGAATCTCACAGGTTTATCAGTAAATAATCAGTTTGAACACAAGATTTCATCAGTAGTGCCCGTAGGCGTATATCAAGTATTTGCAAATCTCGCAAAAGTAAAGTAATCAAATTATACCGTTGCCATGAGGCTCATAATCGAAGCTTAACCCGTAAATAATCAGTTGCTCCCGTGACATGCTCGAAATTGAGCAAGCATAAGTAACGAAATAATAGTCACCCGTTTATACGTGTAAATCGGTACGTGGTAGCGCTACTACCCCGGGCAGGGAGGGTCATTTCCCTAATGGATCCATTAACTACTGTTCGCGCTTAAGTCCATAACTAACGATATATGATGGAGAGACTTCAGTAAATAGTAATTAACTCATGCAATTCCGTTTGGTATAGAAATCAGTTTAGTACTTGTGTTCAGGAAAAATAAGTAGCATGTATCTCCCCCAATAAGATAAAACAGTAAAAGTGGGGCCGTAAGACTCACCTGAGTCTTTACAAGTGCGTTTATATCAATAAACGAGTAAGTAGTATCAACAGTTGGTTCTCCGAACCCGTAACCTCCAAATGCCTAAACACGTAAGGTTAAGTAAGTAGATGTCTCGCAAGATCATCTAGGCTAGTTGTTCATACAACCCAATGTGTCCGAATGTTGGTTTGTTATCGTTTGTATAAAAATGTACGACCCGTTGGTGACGAGTTTGGAATAATAAACTTTAAGTATTATTATCAAATTATTGATGTTTTGCACTTACAAAAGTGTCCCAAAGTGTTTTATAAGTCGTATCGTATAAGGATTTGAGGTTGTAAAAGTTCGACACTTAGTGAAAATGTGAGTTTTCAAGGTTCTGGTTTGTGCGACGTAGCATGCGACGTTGCAAGCGACGTAAGGTGCGACCTAGGCAGGTACGTCGCATAATGCGACCTTCGCAAATCAATGCGACGTAGGGGGCGACGTCGCTAATGCGACGTTGGTTCAGTTTGCGACGTTAAAGTCTACGTCGCTACGCGCGACGTCCGCAAGTTAATGCGACGTAATAGGCTACGTCGCTAGTGCGACGTTGGGATTTTTGTGCGACGTAGGCCGCGACGTCGCAGAGGCCCCTGGCCAGGTGCGACGTAGCGGTCTGATGGCCGGAATTTTTGTCGAAAATGAGTTTTTCGGTTTCCGTTCGGTCCAAAACCTTTACCCAACCCATATATGGACATTTTAAGTGTATACAAACAACAAACAAGTGATAATACTTAAAAACGAGAGTTTTCGGAGTTTTGTCGGAAACTTACAATTTGCCGAAATGAAATTCCGGAAAGATAGGATTGTAGATCGCGAAGTGGTGAACGTTTTTCCTAAAAGAGCTTTGAAATCCGAGGTCGTTTGGCGGTAGTAATTTGCGTTTTTGAGAGGTTGTGGAGGTGGTGGTGATTTAGAGAGAAAGGAAGAAAGAGAAAGTAAGAGAGAGAAAGAGATAGATGAAATGAAGAAAGAAAGTGGGAGGTGGGGGTTTTATCCCCACTTTTCAGTTTTCGCCCCGCGTTCCGTGTGGTGTTCGTTTGCTCCGTCGTTTAACGTTAAACAATTATTTACATTTTAATTATAAGTTTTAAAATACGATTTATTACGCGATATATTGTTTGAATATTTTACAATTCAATTTATATTTGAGTTATAAGTTATAAGTTATTTTATTTAGTTGCGCGTTTTAATATCTAGATTTGTGTACGTTTCGTTTGTACGATACGAATGAATACGAAATATTATCAAAATAATATTTCTGACATAAAAGCGTTATTTAATAAAATTGGTCACCAACGTCCGTATTAAATTGAATCGAAATACATTCGATTTAGATTGCGTACGATTTAACCAAATCGCATTTTTCGTATATATATATATTCAACAATATATAAAATTCGATACATTAATTAGCCTAACACAGAACTAATTACATGTATTATCAAAGAATTTGGCACTAATTCTAGGCCTAATTTGCCGGTTGTTACAACGGGGGAGTTTGGTGGAGCAAGAGGAGTTTGTGGAATAGAGCGTTCATCGAGAGTGACGTCGATACATTCGCCGTTATACTCGACTTCATCTTCAGAATCTTTGTCACGTGAATCTGGGAATTGGTGGAATTCTTCATCTGAGGGTGCGTTGTTGAAAGGTTGGGTACTGTCTACTTCGATGGTTCTGACTTCCGTGGTTGTATTTTGAAGGTTCTCTTCAACAAAGCCTCCTTTTTGACGTGCCTTATATGCAGAGATTCTCTGTAGGAGTCCAACATACAGGTCTGGGTGCTTTGATGATTGGAGTTCTTTTTCAAAATTGTCTATGTCTCGGAGTCGGGTTCGGGTGAAAGGTTTGGAAGGATCGAGATAGGAGTTAAGAATGTTTCCCATTCTTCGGAGATGAGTGGACTTGAGCTCTTGACGGAGGGTTTGATAATCAACGGATACTTCTGATGAAGAGTAATCATCATAGCTCTGTATCCTATTTACTTCGGCCATTTGTGGTGAATCAATTTGATCTTCGTCTTCCTCCATTTCTTCCTCCTCATCTTCATGTTCTTCTTCTTCCATTTCTTCCGTTCTTTCATCTTCCTCAGCGGGTTCTTCCTCTTCTTCCTCAGGTTCTGATTCGTCCTCCTCGGATTCTTCTTCTTCCTCTGCGTCTTGATAATCCTCGTCCTCTTCTCGGTTAGTTTCAGTGTCGTAGATCAAGGTTGTGGGTCGAGTGAAACACTGTTTTTCTTCAGGGTCTGATTCGTCATCGGAACAAATTCTGCCTGTTGATATAGCATAGCATTCTTCTTGTTCTGGTGTACAATCCGGTTGGTCGATCTTGTAAGTGATGCTTTCACCATGTGCTCGTAGAACAATCGTGTGGTTATAAACATCAATCACTGCTCTAGCTGTGTTCATGAATGGTCTTCCAAGGATAATCGGGATGTTTATGTCCTCGTGGATATCCAATACCACGAAATCCGTAGGAAAGAAGAATTTGTTAACTTGAACTAAGACGTTCTCAGCTATTCCTTTTGGGTATCTAACAGATTGGTCAGCTAGTTGGACAGTCATCTTAGTGGTTTTCAAATTTTCAAGTTCTAGCCTCTTAAACAGGGAGTAGGGCATAAGGTTAATGCTAGCTCCTAGGTCGGCTAAGGCGCTGATATCTCCGGATTGGTAAATAGAACAAGGGAGTGTAAATCTACCGGTGTCTCCTAGTTTTTCGGGAAGGCTATTCTTAAGTAGGGCTGATGTTTCAGAACTAAGGGGAATGTTGTTTACTTCGGGCAGTTTATCCTTAGTGGACAACAATTTTCTAATATATTTATTACGACCGGGAACTCTAGACATGGTGTCAAGGAATTTTCCATCTAACTTAAAGGATGATAATTTCTTAGGTTGGGCTTTAAGTCTAGTGGGGTAGGGAATTCTAACCTCTTTGTTCATGGTCGGAGCGGTTTCTACAGCTGGTATCTTGATCTTTGGTTCTTCCTTTACTTGTACAGCAGCAGGAGGTGGAGTGGCTGCTTCCTCAGTGGTAGTGAGTTGTTTTGCTTTCTCAACATGTGGGTTGTGAATTGTGTTGCTAGGCAAACTTCCTCTGGACCTGTTGTCAAGACGTTGTGCCAATTGTCCAATTTGGGCTTCCAAATTCTTTAGCACGGCCAATTGGCTTCTCATAAAGAGGTCGGCTTGATCTTGTCTAGCGAACGTCTTTTGGTTGAGTAGGTGTTGACCTTGCATGAATTGGGTGAAGGCGTCATCTGAACTTGAAGCAGGGGCATTTGTCTTTGCAGGTTGTTCAGCGGTTTGATTTGTATCGGAAGTGGGTCCAGGAAGTGCGAGGGGTTGGTTGTAAGGAAGTGGTGGTTGTTGTGGGTAAGGTGGGTATCTAGGTAGGTATCGTGGTTGGAAAGGTTGGTTGGTTCTTTGCGGGAATGGAGGTCCTCTAGGCTGGTTATTGTTTTGGTTGAAACCGGATGGAAAATTTTGTGGTCGAGCGGGAAACTGAGCATAGTAAACGGTGCCGTCTGCTTCTTCGTATTCAACTTGGTATTCACCAGATGGTTGCGGGTTGGTGCAATGTTGACAGACTTGCACTTGATGTACTTGGTGCTGTTGTTTCTTGAGTTCTCCAAACTGTTTGACAAGTGAGTCCATTTTCTCGGTCAATACCTTAATCGCTTCGACTGGAATCGGATTCGATGAAGCGATAGGTGCTGAAGTTGTTGAGTGATCTCCAGAGTTCCAATCATGGTGATGCATGGTCATGTTCTCTATCAGGTTCCATCCTTCTTCATCGGTCTTTGCCATGAAGCTTCCTTGTGCAGCAGCATCGAGGGTGGTTCGGTGGTTAGGGTCTAAACCATTGTAGAAAGTGCACAACTCTGCGGACTTGTCAAGACGGTGATTTGGGCATTTCTTCAAGGCTCCTTTGAATCGTTCCCATGCGGTGTATAATGACTCATCAAAAGCTTGTCGGAAATTCATGATGTCATTTCGAAGTTTGGTTTGTTTAGAGGGCGGAAAGTATTTGGTTAGAAACTTTGTCGCCATTACGGTCCATGAAGGGATAGAGCCGGTCTCTAAACCTTCAAACCATATTTGCGCATGATGAGTGAGCGAATAAGGGAAAAGATACAAGCGAATTGTGTCTTGGCTAATTCCGTTTTGTTTGTAGGAATTTGAAAGAGATATGAACTTGTCGAGGTGAGAGTTGGGATCATCACTGGGTAATCCATGGAATTGACAGTGGTTTTGGATTAGTTGGATGATATGGTGTTTAAGCTCGAAAGATTGACCAGGGGTTTCAGGGTAGAGTATTGGTCCTCCTCTTCCTTCAATAGAGGGTTTACTGTTGTCAGCGAGAGTGATGCGTTCAGCCATTGCTTGTCTAAGCGCGGATTGCTTCTTTTCTCGTCGAATGGTACGTATTATAAGTTCTGGATCAGGAAATTAAACAGTGGTGCAGATCTAGGGGAAAAGGTCATACACTAAAGAGAAACAGACAATAAAGGAAATCAAATAATAAAGAAAATATTTTTGTTTTTTTTAGAAGGTTTTATCCTAAGGGTTTACTAGAATTGGGATTGGTTGGGCCTCTGTATCGGACAGTTAGTCTCCCCGGCAGCGGCGCCAAAAGCTTGATGCGTCCTTTTACGGACGATCGGTGGATGCTTAAAAATTTATAATTGCTGGGGTCTAAGCGTAACTTACAGATACTGAACCAAAGGCTAGTAGATGGTAAGTATGACCTAGAGTCGTTCTTAAAGAGAAACTGAATTGAAACGGAGGTGATCCAATCAATCTTTCTTTTCTAGTAAAGGTTTTAAAAGAGTGCGTTGGGGGTTTTTAGTTCAGCTAACTAAGTAAACTAAAAAAAGCGAATAAAAGATAATGATAAATCAGATAATAAAAGGAGTATTTGTTGTGAGTTCATTAGCTTATAATGTGGGACGATGACTTTTAGGGAAAACGTTTACTAAATTTGGACCGTTCACTAGACTTGATAGTTTATAGTATAACCAATAGATTCCCTATTAGTCGGTTATCAACTAATATGTCACGAGGAACCACGGTGTCATCATTCTGATCAGACAGACAATGCTCAACTCTCCACACTCTCCTATGAGGGAGTCAGTGACCCTTATTGTCGAACGCATTTGCTCGTGGGCGAAGGAATAGAGTAGCAAGTCAACAACAAGTCTAACCGTTCTTAATACCATAAAGACTATAAATCCAGCAAACAACTAACTTCAACAAATATATTCGGACTTAGTTGATCAATTCCGATTAATGAAGTTTAAGCATGGTAAGCGAAGGAAAGTGTTGAGGTTTCTTGCGTACCGTACTTTAGATTTCATAGGTTAAGGAAAAGTATCATTTTAAAGTGGATTTTAAACTTGCCTTTCTCAATACAATTAACAAATCCCTAGGTTTTCGTAAATGGTTATTTATCCTGTAGCCTACCTAATCTAATCTAATATAAACTAACTAATCTAATTAAAACGGTAATTAAAATGCTGACGGCTTTTTGCATAAAGTTAAACCCAGACAATGTCAGAAAATGCTATGGTAATCCACAATGTATTTAATCGTTTACCGATGTTTCCATTGTGGGTTTAATTGCTTCGCGATGTTTACATGATAAGTACATTGTGATTATAAGTGTACAATACTCATGGAAATTCCACGTAATCACATTGCATTTTATGATGCTTGCATGACGTTACAATTAAAACCATAGTTTTTACACAGATAACTATTGACCAAGTATTAAGGTTCGCGACTCCTCTTTACAAGATTACAATCACATTTGTTAATCGAAAGGCGAATGTAAGTTTTAGGTTTAAAATCATAAGGTAAGTCCGTTCATAAAGTTTCCATTTCAATAGTGTCGATCCATAATACAACTACCTTCGGTCGTTACCGGCTTCCATGCGTTTGTACTTTGCCCGAAAGCCTTTCCATCACTATACCAAGTAAGCAGTCGAATAGGGGCCGTCATATTATTTCACGACGCATTTAAAGTCATCCCACAAATATATAAGCTAACTACATCACAACATATACAATATTAATCTACTCGCTAATCATGGCATAAACGATCTCTAGCATAATTAAAGTATACATATTTAATTAAGATAGAAAAGGATAGAAATAACCGAGATTATTATGCGAGAAGGAATAGACTTGAATTAATAAGAGTTGCTCCAAGCATACACCAAAGATTACAAATACGTTCCTCACCAAGGATTACAAGCTCGTTCCTTGCTTCTGTTTTAACTAGCCTAACACTACTTTGAAGTAAGAAAAAAAAAAAAAAAAAAAAAAAGTTAGAAGCTATAGAAAGAAGGTATGTTTTTCCAAGGTATGGATTGTGCCTCTTGCAAATGAGCCTCATGCCTCCTATTTATAGGAGAGTTTTGGTGCATGTTAGCAAGTGGAAGCTCACAATAGCAAAAGGTGGAAAAGGTGGTGGCACCGGGTACGGGAAGGTGGTGGCACGAGGTACGTAAAGTTGCGTAAAGGTCTAGCACCGGGTACATGCAAGGACCAAAAAGAGGGAACCGTGCGGGGGAGTGGAAACCGGTGGTGGCCTGGTGGCAGCCGGCGGCGGCCTGGTGGCTGGCCGGCGGCGGCTGGCTACTACCTGCACCGGTTCGTCGCCTGTTGCCTCGTTTCTCGATTCGTGCATGTTTTCTTCGTTATGCGTCCGTTTGTGTCGATTCTTTTTTTGTTGGATTCGTAATTCAAAAACGAAGACTTTGATGAAAAGATATCCAAAAAATATTTCTCTGAACTTTAGATGTGTCATACGAATCGTTTGGATCTTCCAGCGTACGTAGAATCTTCGTTCTTCGTCCGTTTTTGTCGATTCTTCTTCTGTTGGATTCGTAATTTGAAAACGAACATCTTGGATGAGATGGATGTTGGTGATGGGCACTTTTGTCTTGAAATCTCGTTTTGATGCCTTGAATCTTCAAACGTGTGTGGAATCTTCGTTTTACATCCGTTTTGCTTGATTTTCATCGTGCAACCTTGTTTTGACCATCTTGGCATAATACTATTGATTTATAATATTTTTGAGTTAATATGCCAAGAATCGTTCCAGAATGAGAGAGATATCAGCAGTAAAAACGTGACTTTTTACGCGATATCAGGTTGCCCTCGATGAACAGTAAGAGAAACAATAAGAGAGATAATATTAATTGGAATTAATAATATAGTTAATTAATTGGTTTGTTAATTTATCAATGTTGATAAATTAATTAGAAGCTAAAAGTAATTAACGGAAATAATAAAGAATATTTAGTTGTTTATTAATTGAATATTAATATGAAACAAAAGGAATATTCTGGAAAGTGATTCCAACCGGCGGTTGGAAGGTTCAATCGGCGGTTGGAGGATTAGGGTTTGTAAGGCGGTGACGCGTGTTTGACTTGGAACAAGATTCAAGTCCAACCGGCTGTTGTAAGCTTCAAGTTATCCCACATCGGCCAGAGTATAAACCCCAAGGCATCCTCTTCCCCTATAAATAGAGGCCTAATCCATGGTTTCCAATCATCCCAGTTTCGAATTGAATTCGATACTTTCTCTCTTTTTCATTCCGAATCCTTGTGAGAGTTTACACGACGTACAGTCGGGACCCTAGGATTTGGAGTTTCTCTTGGTTCACGGGCGTGAAGCATTAGAGGTGTTCTACTTTGGGCACTTGCCATCCAAAGCATGGAAGGTCGAGCAAGGAGTCTGCGTGAAGATTCTGCGAGGTGGTCTGCGCGTGAGAAATTGGTTTTCTCAAAGGTTAGTATTTTCTCATTTATCTATATATTTTGTTATTGTTAATAGCTTTATTAAGTAGCGGTCTGATGTGACGCAAAAAGTCATGTTTTCAAGGCCATTATTCCACACTTTTTGGGCACATCTTTAGTGAAAACATTCCAAAACAATCATTATTTACTAAAATTCACTAAAGTGCTCAAAATATAGACGTTGCTACAAAAGTCACTAAAAACATCCGAATAACGAGCAAAACTGAGCAAATAAGCAGGAACCAATTCTCGCACCCTCATTTATCATATGATAAACACATTCTAACCTTATGATATGTTGTAATAGGTAAAATCGAGACGAGAAAATCAAGAATCATGCAAATCAGATAAAGAACGGAGAAGACTGGACGGTTACAAACTCCTATAAAGTGATTTCGGCTATGCTAAAGTTATACACATCCAATTTCAGTGATATTGGCACCATTAGAAGCGTAACGGAATTACGAAGACACAAGCGAAAGAATCAGGTCAAACGGACGCATAACGAAGGAGATACGGACATTTTAAGCAACGAACGAAATCAGACGGAAGCCGTATACGGCCTTGCACACCGTATACGGCCTTTCCAAGACCGTATACGGCCTTGTACACACCGTATACGGACTTGGGCAAGCCGTATACGGCCCCTGGTACCCCATATGCTGCCCGTTTGTGCTTCGTTTGCTTGTACGTGCGTGCTTCGCGACTTGTACGGCTGATTTCAAGCTTTGCCTATAAATAGGAGGTCACTCCTCCAACAACACATACACTTCATCATTCCATTCATTTCTCCATTTCCACTTTCTCTCTGACACACACACTCTCTCTCTCTCTAAACTTTCTTTCTTTCTTTCTCTCTCTAGAAATTAGGGTTTGATCCAGTTAGTTCTCAGTTAGTATTTAACTGAAACTAACTGAGGGGCTACTTTTGTAATAGCATAGGGAATAGTCCAGGGGCTTTTATTGTAATATTGTCAAGGATATTGCGGAAGTTCTGCTTGTACTCTCTCTCTAAACGCTTATTCAATCTACGCTTTAGTAACAGTTACTTCTTTCCTTACCTGTTATAATGATAATTGCTATTGTTATTATGCTAGATTTAGGACCTGTTATTATGCGTAGTGAGTAGTTTCCTTGTGTGTTTGTTATGATGTAGTTAGTTTATATATGTGTGGGGTGATGCTGTTTTAAAATATATGATTGGGATAACAACATTATGAAACAACGGAGGTAACGTTATACGGCTTTCATTTGTATAGCGCCGGAATCATCACTTATGTGTGTAGTACGGAACGTGGAAGCTATGAAAGTCGTGGGCACAATCCATTGTGGAAGTAATGATCCCAATCATATTATATAATGAGAACCGGTGATTTATTAACCTTGTATTTATGAATTTCTAAACCTAATCGCCTTTCCTCTAATTAAACGTGGTTAGAACCTTTATGACAAGGAGTCGCGAACCTTGCTCAAACGGTCACTATCTATCTATGTTTTCTGAAACTGTAAACATGCTCTGAATTGCGTAGCTGTGGAAATACTGTTTAAAACTTTTCGTATAGTACACCGTGAATCAATCAGTGATTTATTGGGAAATAGTGAGGGCTGGTTTATATCATAGATGGTTGGGCTTTAATACAAACTTAGTTTAAACTAGTCTAGAGTGACCATAAAGTATGTGACCCCGGAAAGACCACGGTAAACGGCACTGTACTTCGTGTAACATTGGAAACACCTCTGGTGGAGTACAAATACGTAGGAGCTAAGGAAATGTCGGTGGTTGAAGACTGTGTCACATCCTGGTTTAACTTCAAAGCTGTGGAAATGCTTGATCGCACTGTACACCGTTAGTACACCTAAGGGTCTGGAACACTGTGGAAATGCTTAATTGCACTGTACACCGTTAGTACATCTCGGGTCCGGAAAACTGTGGAAATGCATAATCGCATTGTACACCGTGATGAAAGCTCTAGATTAAAATATAACCATTAATATAAAGTTAATAGTTACCAAACCAAGTCTTAATCTTAAATGCCTTGTTTGGCTTCGTTGTCCCCGTATTGTTGCGAAAGGTCGGAACCGTAGTGGGTATGTTACTCTATCTCATGCACCCAGGAACTAACATTCCAAGAAGGGTCGTTACTCCATCACTGGATAACGTTGAAGAGTTGAGCATCCTCCTCCGATCAGACTCAATTTGGCCTATTACTCAGTGACATATTGATTGGTTTCCCCAATCAGTAGGGTACTAGTGTTTACATTACGAACAATTAAGCTCAGATGAGACACAAACCTTTAAAAGACGTTTTCATATCAAAACCCTAGCATCACCCCCGCATAAGCTAACAAAGTCATAACAAACACATCTCCTCCATACTGATTTCATCCCTATTTCTATTTTCCATTTATTTACTTTTTATTTAATTGCTTTAAATTACGGACCTAAGTAACAAAAACCAACTCAAACTCTGTTTTAAAAATCCCATCACTAAAATAAACAACTTGTCTTGATACTCCCGTTTCACAATACGATTAGCTTGAAGAATGACCCTAGGTCATACTGCTGCTATACAGCCGTAGTAAAACTTAGGTCCCCACCTTTATAAATTTAAAACACTCCACTGCCGTGTCCTCCTTCCGTTGCGTTGACGACCATGTCGGATTGAGGCGACGACAAGTTTTTGGCGCCGTTGCCGGGGAAGTTAATCGTAAGACTCTGAAGCATCCAGACGAGTTCTCTATTTAGTGATACTTCTTTCCCATTCTTATTTTCTTTTCCTTGTTCCAACCGACAATATCTTCCCATATTCCACAACGATATTCGACCAGATCATCCGGATCTGAACCTCATTTTCATACCCGATCCTGAGTCGATTATCCGTACCATCCGCAAAGAAAGACGTTCCCGTTTTCCACAAATGGCCGCTCGTGTTACTCTCACCGACAACACCAAACCATCCATCGAAGGACGAGGAGGACCGATTAGCTATCCAGTGATTGACGGAGCTTCTTTTGAGCTTAAACACCACATCGTACAACTCATAAAAGATAACTGCCAATTCCACGGTCTACCCCGTGATGATCTCAACGCTCATATCGACAAATTTATTCAGGTTTCAAACTCCTATAAGCAGAATGGGGTTGAGCAGGATATCATCCGCTTATACTTGTTCCCCTATTCTCTCGCTTTACATGCTTCTACCTGGTTTGAGGGACTTGAGACCGGCTCAATCACCTCGTGGACCGACATGGGTAATAAGTTTCTCTCTAGATACTTTCCCCCGTCCAAACAAACTCAGGCAAAGAATGACATCGCAAACTTCCAACAAGCCCACGATGAATCTATCTACTCAGCATGGGAGCGATTCAAGAGTTTACTGAGGAAATGTCCAAATCACCAAATGACGAAGACTGACAAGGTGTGCACCTTCTACCGAGGTCTTGATCCTAACCATCGCATCAATCTTGACGCAGCAGCTCAAGGAAACTTCATGAAACTAACTGATGATGAAGCATGGAGCTTGATTGAGGATATGACGATGCACCACCACGATTGGAAGTCTGATGAGCAATCCTCATCCTTACCCCTCTTCGCAAATAACACCCGCCAAACTGAAGCCATTAAGTCTCTAAGCGAACAAATTGAGACTCTGACAAAACAGATAGCAGATCTGAAGAAACAACCACAGCAGATCCACCAAGTTCAGGCTTGCCAGAACTGTACCAACCATCCCGCTGAAGAATACGAGGTTGAATACGAAGATCCTACTGACGGTTCGGTCTATTATGCCCAGTTCCCTGTCAGACCTCAAAATCCTCCTGGCTTCGCTAGAACTTCACCACCACGAACTCGAGGAAACCAATATCCTCCACGGAACAACCAACCCCCTTTCCAGCCCAGGTTTCAGCCACAATATCCGACGTACCCGCAACAACCACAACTCCCATACAATCAACCACTTCCATTAACCGCCACTGAGGATACCCAGCCTGCTGAGCCCGCGAAAACCATCATTCCAGTCACGAGTACTGATGACAACCTCAACAAATTCATCCAAGGTCAGACCGCTTTCAACCAAAAGACTACAGTTCGACAAGACCAAACTGATCTATTCCTTCGAAATCAACTTTCGGTCCTAAAAAGCCTTGAGAACCAGATCGGTCAGTTAGCCCAACGTCTCGATACCCGACTGCAAGGGACCTTACCAAGCAATAATATTCAGAACCCCCACGTCGAGGAAGCCAAGACCTTAAACTCTGATAAACCAACTCCTTCTATGACTACTTCTCCAAGGGAACATTCTCCTGTCCCGCCGACAGTTGAGACCAAATCAATGCCCTCTCCGAATCGTGAGGTTGAGAAACCTTTCCCTAACCGCCTGCACAAGAAGTACAATGCCAAGTCATTCAAACTTGATGGAAAATTCTTAGACACCGTGTCTAGAATCCCTTCTAGTACGAAATACATCAGACGAATGCTAGCAACTAAGGACAAGATTCCTTCCACTCCCAAAGTCTCCCTGAACGCCGAGTGTTCAGCCGTCATCCAGAATGCCTTACCGGAAAAGCTAGGAGACACGGGTCGATTCACCTTGCCCTGTTCCATCTATCACTCAGGCACAATACGCTCCTTGGCCGATCTTGGAGCTAGTATCAATCTGATGCCTTACTCGCTCTACTCCAGATTAGAATTAGGACCTCTCCAGCCCACTAAAATGAGCGTCCAGCTTGCCGATCAATCAGTCCGATACCCGAAAGGCATTGCTGAGAATGTCATGGTAAAAGTTGACAGGTTCTATTTCCCCACTGACTTTGTAGTGATGGATATACAGGAAGACATTAACATACCCATTACCCTAGGTAGGCCATTCATGAATACTGCACGTGCTATTATTGATGTATACTCTCAGGTTATCAGTCTACGAGCACATGGACAAACAATATCATACAAGATTAATCAGACCAACTGTTCAATAATGGAGCATGCAGAGATATACGCAATATCCATGGGCAGAGTTACTTCAGATGATGACACTTCTGATTCAGAGCCAGAACCATACATGCCATACGAGCATACTTGTCTTATCTCAGCTACTGAAGAGTCAGAATCAGAAGACGAGGAAATGGAAGAATCTGAACCAGAGGAAGAAATAGAAGAGGAGGAATATTCAGAGCAGGATGAAGAAGAAGAAGAACAACCTGAAACAGAACCAGAGGAAGAAGAGATGGAAGAAACGGAACCAGAAGAAATGGAAGAGTCCAAGGAAGAACAGGAAGAATCAGAGCCCGAGGAAGTATATCAGTCCACACCACCTCATCAATACCTTCCTGACTCATGTTTATCGACAGCAGAGATTATGCAAATCGAAAACCTTGAGAACTTCATCCCTCTGTCACAAGATGAATCAGATGAAGATACACCGACTGATTACTCTCATGATGCAGAATTTGGTCTTACCATGGAGAAACTCATTGCATCGGCTATTGATCCCACCAAACCTCTCGTGTCTCCCCGACTTGACGCTCTGCTGAATATTGAGAAGACTATAGCCTTATCCGCCCAGCACCCAGAGCTTCGAGACAAACTCTTGAGAAAGATTGCAGCATATAAAGTATCCCGACTTCCCCAAAGGATTCAAACCTTTGACACATCTGCACCTCGAAGTCAGTTCGAGAAGGGAAGTACCTCCGGATCTAGCCGTAATTCTGATTCTCAGGAGGAAAAAGACATCGAGATGGATTCCTCTCAGCCGATATCTCAGATTACTGATGACTCCCTTCCACCATCCGATACTGTTGAGTTCCCTGATTTCCAGGCTAGGGGTACTCCAGCTGAGGAGAGTGATGATGATGACATCATCTATACTGATGTTCCAATAGATATTTGGTCTGTTCGACTTCTTGCATCTTCGACTATTCCCGCTTCTCCCCAAATTCCGACTATCTCCAACCATGAGGAAATGATAAGTGCTATTGAAGAATTTTAAAACGACATACCTATGACGACAAGCATTATCATTAACTCCACCAATGATTACACTCCACACCAAAGGAACCTGATTGAGGAAATCATAGCCGAATCTGAGGTCAACCAAGCCGAGAATTCCCAAGATTACAGATTCTTCCACAACCGCCTAAATGCCTTTGCCGAAGACCTCGTTGCTCAGTTGCTACGAGAGCATCACACTACTGGACCAACACCTGAGGAGCTAGAGTTCTTTGAAGACCAAAGACGCATGTACAGGAAGATCTATGACACGCTGTTCAGATCCGCATTTCCATATTCTGCTGAGCAACACGAGTTCTTAAATTCTTATCACAGCAATATGTACAATGCTACTGGGAATCCCGACGCAGACATAGACATCCGGTTGATGAATGATCTTAGGGGACTTCTAGATTCTATGGCTAGGAATGATCATATCAACGAGACTTCTCCTCATAGGTTCTACATTGACTGCACCATCGAGTACCACGCTCACAAGATTTTCGAAGATCTCGAGTACGTGAGTTTCGACGAGAGGATGCGTGTCATCCCTTCTTCCATACCTGAAGGTTCGATGGTTAACATCGCGACTTCCTCACTGATCGAATCAAGGAAATCTTCGCTGAAGTACCTGATGAAGAGCATAGTCAGATATTCAACTACGGATTACGTGAGGTTTACGACATGATGAACAATACCTTTAAGAACTCCGACCTCACGTTTTCCCACTACCAGACCAGTCTTATCCAGGATATTCATGAATCTATCCGAGAACTTGGAGGAAATTCCGGTATTGCAGATCACGAGACTTTACACCTGCAGTTCTTTGGATTTATGGACTCGCTCAGACAACACTATCCTGAACGAGAGATGATTGAAGCTGATGGATTCTCTTTTGAAAATTCCCGCGGAATTATCTCCAGCACAGTAAAGGAGATTACTTGGGACCTGCTGCACATAAAAAGGATTACAGAGCAGCATCTGCAGAGCTTCCCCATATTTTCATCTGAGATTCCAAACATCGTCGACATCATCGCTCGCCATTTTCTGAGAAAATACCCACGCAACCCCAGGATTCCACTACTGAGCACTTCCGGTCCTGGAGGTTCCAGCACTAACTAAATCTGAAGGAAGGAAAAGTCGAGCTCCCAACTCTAAAAGCAGCGCTTCTAAGGAGGCAACCCGTGCAATAAGACGTGTAGAGAGAACAGTGTCAATAAGTGAAGATATATCTCTGACTATCCTTCACACTTGGTCGTCACCAAAACACTTTTCTGATATTACAACTCATTTGCAAATAAACCACTTGTCTCAGAAATAAGGAAATCAATTTGAAAAATGATAATTCATGTGTTTCGAGCATTTAAGGTACTTGCATACTACTTTTATGCATTATGCTCGAACTCGTTTAAAAACACATGTTTTAGAAAAATGATTTGTAATAGAAAACATCTTTTCAAATTCTGAGACGGTGATTTATCTTTTCATTTGCAAATACCTTGAGTTTGTAAACTGGTACGACCAACGTGTTCACACTTACGAGATTGATTCACAAAAAGAAATAATGGATGGAGAAAAACCAAATAGCAAGACGCTTGAAGCTGTGCCGCTCTTCATGAATGCAGAAAAAGATCTTGGCAACATCTCTTTTCAGCAAATTCAGATTCTCAGCTTCTTTGCTGCTCGCTATCTGGGGAGTGTCTTAACCTTTACTCTCTTTTGTTTAGGATTCTGTATATTATTTGCTTTGATAGTTTGTTAAAATAGTCTATACTCTATCCTAAGCTTATCACTAAGTGTGGGATTCCAGCCCAAAACAAACACTTGAGAAACATTTTCTTACATGTTTAAACTCTAAGTGTGGGATTTTCCAGTAAATCTCAACTAAAGAGAACATTAGGGACAATGTTCCTCTAAGTGTGGGATAGCAGGTATAGAATAGTAGAATACCTTGGTTAGTTTTCTTTGATTTTTAATGTCCGAAATAGTAAACTCAGAAAATGTTCCTCAAATTTTTCAAAATTACTACCAAAACTATACTATAGACACGATAGGTCCTCTTTCCTCAATTGTGTTAGTTAATTGATAGTAGTTTAATAGATTTTATTATTTGTAGTTTATGCATATCAGAGTTTTTATCTGATAGGGCTAGCACATCATTTTTATACTTAATTATGTTTACTCTTTGATTATATAATTGGTATGGAATATTTATGTTCATATGTTTTGTTTTTGCTTGAAGGCAAACAAAGTTTAAGTGTCAGAATATTTGATAAGTGTATAATTGCATATGTTTTTAGGTAGTAAAAGTAAATATTTTTGTAGTAAATTGATATGAATTTGTACGTATATGTTCATATGTGATATTTTGTATTTAGAAGTGTAATTATGGATAAGAAGTTCGAGGACTAAAATGCAAATGATAGAAGATTCGGAATAAGACTCGCCAAGAAAGAAAGAGTTATACGCGCCGAGCTTCAAGACAGATGCTTGGAAATTAAAGTTAATGTATTATTTAAAATGGGGACATTATCACACATTCTCTACAAATATTATCTGGAAAAATGAAGATAAAACTTACAGCTAGAAGTCCAACAAAAAATATATTTACAAGAAGAAGACCAAATTCATCGCTAGAATTTGGTTTGCATCTGAATCTGCTACTCGCTGAGTACACTTATCAACACTCACTAAGTAGGGATGAGGATTGTCTTTATTATAAATGTGAAAATAGTTTTCATTTGAGAGAGAGAGTAAGACTAGATTACATTTTAGACTTTTACTTTTATATTTCCTGTAGAGTAACAATTAATCTATGGAGTAGCTCAAATCAATTATTCAAGTATTCACAATCATTGTAATCGATCAAGGAGCATTTATATTCAACAAATTTGAGAGGTTACAGTACGGTTTGCAATTTTTTTTTGTACTCTATTTATTATTTTTTATTTGTGATTATTTATGTGCAACTGATTTGTTTATGAATTAGTTATAATATTCTGTAAATTTGAAGTTAATGAATTGGAACAATTGAATATTATTTATAAATCATTTTTATGATGAAATCTTTCAATATTACTTTCGAATTGTAAATAGATCATAACGACATGTGGTTTGTAATGTTTTTGATTATCAAATAATCCCATGAATCCCCATTGGTAGGAGATGGATCGCTTTCATAATATTATTACGTTATGGATTATTTAACTAAAATAATAAAATGATATGGAACTCTCTGTGTTCTGTCATAAAGTCGCGAAGTTTCCATACGGATTAATATTGGTTTTTAATCATGCATCTGCTTGGTGGCAACAATTGAAACTGAAACATGCGAGACTTGGAAAGTCAAAAATTGTGATTTGGAGGAAGATGAAGAAGTGTATGCGGTCCAACTTTATTCCTCATAACTACCAATGAATGGTGTACCAGTGTTTGCAGAATCTGAGACAGGGGCCCAAATCGGTTGATGATTATACAACCGAGTTTTACCAGTTGATTGCGTGGAATGACATCCAGGAACAACTTGTTGCCCGTTACATCGGGGGTTTGAGGGTTCAGGTCATGGACGCTGTTTACATGTTTTATCTGGTAATAATTTCCGAGGCATACCAACGGGCATTAACCTTTGAGAAACAAAATCGTCGGGTGGGTGGTTCATCTTCTTCTGCCACGGCTGCTAGGAGTTCTGGTACGGGTAATGTGGTGCCTTGTTTTGTTTCTAATCAGCCAAGAACAACGGGTAACTCTACTATTCCAATTGCTAAGGGGGTCGGCAGTAGTAATTTGAAGTGTTTCAACTGTTGAGAGACTGGCCACCGAATAGCAGAATGCAAAAAAGCGGGTAAACGACATTTATTTGTTGAACCAGAGGATTGGGAAGATGATGGTGATGATGAAAAGTATGAAGATGCCCCGGTGTATGATGAAGAGCCACAATATGAAAAAGAATTAGTGACTGGTGATGTGGGGACTAATTTAAAGAATTAGTGACTGGTGATGTGGGGACTAATTTAGTTATCAGGCATTCTTGCTTTACACCGAAAGTTGTTGGTGATGATTGGCTCAAACACAACATCTTTCAGTCAACCTACATAGTTTTGGGTAAGGTTTGCACTTTCGTTATTGACTCTGGTAGTTGTGATAATCTGATATCTAAAGAGGCGGTTCAGAAGCTGGGTTTGAAAATAGAAAATCGCCCCTAACCTTACAAGCTCCAATGGTTTAAGAAAGGTGGTGAGGTAACAGTATCTAAACGAGCTCTTTTTCACTTTTATGTTGGTATGTCTTATAAAGATGATGTTTGGTGTGATGTGGTTCCCATGGATGCCTGTCATTTGTTATTGGGTAGGCCTTGGGAATATGATCGTAACATAAATCATAATGGGCGGTGTAATACTTATAGTTTCTTATTTGGCGGGGTGAAGATAACTTTGGTACCTAGTAAGCCAAAGGAATTCATCACCAAGCCCTCTGGTACTCTTTTGACTCTTACTTAGTTTGAAGATGAGTTGAAAATGGTAGATGATGTTTTTCAGCTAATAGGGAAAGAAGTAGGTGAGGAAATGGAAATTCCCGATACCATGGTTCCTTTACTAAAAGAATTTGCAAATGTTTTCCTTGATGAGTTGCCTGATGGGTTGCCACCTTTGCGTGACATCCAACACCATATCGATTTGGAGCCTGGGGCCCAGTTGCCTAACAGGCCACACTACAGAATGAGCTTGGTAGAACATGAGGAGTTGCGGAGACATGTTGAGGATTTAATTTCAAAGGGCCACGTTCGAGAGAGCATGAGTCCTTGTGATGTTCCTACTTTATTGACTCCAAAAAAAGATGGTACATGGCGTATGTGTGTTGACAGTCGTGCCATCAATAAAATCACTGTGAGGTACATATTTCCTATTCCATGACTTGATGACTTGCTTGACCAAATCAGTGGTGCTACTATTATCACGAAACTGGATTTGAAGAGTGGGTATTACCAGATTCGTCTTAGACCGGGGGATGAATGGAAAACTGCCTTCAAAACTCGTGAAGGATTGTATGAATAGTTGGTGATGCATTTTGGGTTATCAAATGCTCCTAGTACGTTTATGCGTGTGATGAACCAATTACTAAGGCCCTTTATTGGCGAGTTTGTTGTTGTTTATATTGATGACATTCTTATTTATAGTGCTTCTTTCAATGAACATGTCAATCATGTGCGACAGGTTTTGACATTACTTCGTAGGGATAGTTTCTATGCCGCCGTGAAGAAATGCGTGTTCATGACCCCTAAAGTCCTGTTTTTGGGGTATGTTGTTTCTGGAGAGGGTATACAGGTGGATGAATCTAAGGTAGCAGTTGTACAACAGTGGCCAACTCCAACTACCATCATCGAAGTGCGTAGTTTCCATGGCATTTTTTCATTCTATAGGCGGCTCCTTCCACATTTCAGTTTTATTATGGCACCTGTGACCTATTGTATAAAAGGGAAGACCTTTACATGGACTAAGGAGGCGGAATTAGCTTTTCAGAACATAATAGAGAAGCTTACAATAGCACCAATTCTAGTATTACCCAATTTCTCTCGAGTTTTTGAGCTTCATACTCGTGCCTCCAAGGTTGCAATAGGCGGAGTTCTTGGTCAAAGGGGCGGCGCATTGCCTATTTTAGTGAGAAGTTGAAAGGGCCAAAGTTAAGATAGAACACTTATGATTTAGAGTTCGATGTAGTGGTCCAAGCTGTGAAGCATTGGCGTCGCTATTTGTTTCATAAGGAGTTTGTTTTATTTACAGATAATGATTCTTTGAGGCACATTCGCAGTCAAGATAAAGTGTCTCATAAGCATGCGCGATGGATGGCATTCCTAGAGAACTTTACTTTTGTGGTGAAACACAAGTCTGGGATTACCAATCGGGTGGCATATGCTTTGACCAGGAAGAGTAATCTGCTCATAACTATTAGGGTTAGTATGCCAGGCTGGATGTCCTCCGGGAGCAGCTTTCTGTTTACCCCTATTTTTTTGCTGTTATGCAGGGTGTTCAATTTGGGCAGGGGTCAGACTTTCTGGTGCATGACGGTTTCCTTTTCAAGGGAGAATAATTGAGTATCCCTGATTCTAGTATTTGCTTGCAAATCATTAAGGAGTTACATGGTGAAGGGCATGTTGGTCCTGATCGCACATTACAGTTAGTGCAGTCATCATATTTTTGGCCTATTATGAGAAAAGAGGTTGATCGGTATGTTAAACGGTGACGGGTCTGTCAGGTGCCAAAAGGCACAGCTCCTAATGCTGGGCTCTACTTGCCTTTACCCGTTCCCTTACAGCCATGGGTGGATCTTAGCATGGATTTTGTGCTGGGGTTACCACACACTCAAAGGGGTAATGATTCAATCTTCGTAGTTGTTGATCGTTTTTCTAAGGTGGTGGACTTTATTCCTTGCAAAAAGACGACAGATGTAGTTAATGTAGCGCAACTTTTCTTTCTTTATGTCTATCGTTTGCATGGGTTGCCATCTTCTATCGTGTCTGATCGAGACACTTGATTTTTTAGTCATTTTTGGCATAGCTTGTGGAAAATGTTGAACTCTCGGCTTAATTTTAGTAGTGCTTATCATCCTCGAACTGATGGGGAAACTGAAGTTGTTAACTGATCTCTTGGTAATACTTTGTTGTGTTTGGTGGGTGATCACATGAAAGCTTAGGATTAGAAGCTATGTCAGGCTGAGTTTGCTAATAATCATGCTGTCAATCGCAGTACCCGATTTAACCCATTTCAGGTGGTGTATTCTGCTCAACCTCGGGGACCACTTGATTTAATGTCACCTCATATTTCTGGTAATGTTCCTAAGAAATTGCAGGATTTTGTTGAGGGGTTACATGGAATCCATCAAGCTGTTAATGATAATTTGGCTCGAGCAAATGCCAAGTACAAGCATGATACGGATCAAAAGCGTAGGCAAGTTGATTTAGAGGTGGGGGACTTTGTTTGGGCAGTTTTGACTAAAGATCATTTTTCAGTTTGTGATTACAACAAGTTGTCAGCCAAAAGATTGGACCAGTGGAGATTGTGGAGAAGATCAACTCTAATGCTTATCGTCTGAAGCTACCAAGTCATATTCGCTGTTTTGATGTTTTCAGCGTGAAGCATTTGTTTCCTTTTCATGGAGATTCTTCTGAAGATGAACTAACTGCACATTTGAGGTCGATTTTTGTCTATCCAAGGGGGAATGATGCGGGCCTAAGTATTGAAATTGGGCCCTTATGTTTCTGGAGGCCCACGATCGTTTAACTAAAGGGGTTTCACGTAAAAGGCCATAACTTGGGCTATTGGTATTCGTTTCAGGCCCATGAGCTGTCGAATTAAAGCTTTTACCCAACTTCGAATCCCAAAAATGCCTCCTAGAATAAGTTACGGGCTATTTTGTGTTTTTATTTTGGGCTTTTGTTTTGGTCTTTCTGTTTGACCCGTTATATTTTTTGACCCATTTCAAATTCGTGCTTTCTTTTTAGGGTTCCATTGAGGTTGGAGACAATTTAGGGCATGTTTGTTTCATTGAATTTGAAGGAATTGTAAGGAATTAGAATTTGAATTCCATTAAAATGGTGTTTGCTTGGACAATGAATGGAATTGGAATGTTTTTGAATTCCATCAAATTCAGCCAAGTAAAGGAATTCATAATTCCATCAGGTTCTTGAAGGAAAGTTCAAATCTACAAAGGAAAGTTCACATTTTACAACAAAACCCTTCAATTAAATAAAATCAATAATCTTTTTTATATAACAAATCTCATCTCTCTCTCAATATCACCACAACCCGGTAAACCTTCTTCCTCCCCCAACTTTTAACCGTCGCCGGCCAACTCCGGTTACCCCTCGAAACACATGTCTACAAACAAGTCGCACGACCAATACCGTTGTCCCGTCACCATCGCACCACCGTCACCGTCAGTCCATCACCGTCGTTCCAGTGTTACCGTCGTTCCATGACCATCAGCCCACCATTACCGCCATTCCGTCACCGTCGTTCACAACCATGGCTATTCTTCGATTTACGGATTTATTTTGATATAATTCTTCAATTTCTTTATTCAATTTGGTAGTAATTCGATTCAATTCGGATAGATAGTGATTCGATTTTTGTAACAACCGCCAAATTAGGACTAGTAATTAGTGCGTAATCCTCTGTAAATACATGTAATTAGTTCTGTGTTAGGCTAATTAATGTGACAAATTATATATTGGTGAATATATACGATTATGCGATTTGATTAAATCGTACGCAATTTAAATCGAATGTAATTCGATTCAAACATTACGGACGTTGGTGAAACATTTTGTTTAATAACGCGATCATTTTTCAAATATTGTTTTGAATACATTTCAAGTAGGTAATGTATCGTACAAATAAACGTCAACACGATTAAAATATTAAACGCACAATTTAAATTCTAATATAAACAAACTGTTAAAGATTTGACAAAATGATGTTATTAAATTATCTAACAAAGATTCGTATTTTTAAATGAATAATTACGCGAAAAATAAATATTTGACGCTTAAACAACGGAGAAAACGAACGCCGCACGGGGCACGGAGACGGAGGCTGAAAATGGGAGGTTAAACCTCCCACCTCCTTTCTTTTTCCTCATTTTCTCCATCTCTTTCTCTTTCTTCTCTTTCTTTTCTCTCAACTAACAAAACCACCACCACCTTACAAAATCACAAAATAACATCACGAAACGACGCCGAATCATACCACTCCTTTGGAATAAAAGAACCACCGCGTTACGATCTACAACTTCATCTTTCCGGATTTTCATTTCGCCATTTTGTAAGTTTCCGACAAAACCCGAAACTCTCCGTTTTTACTCATTTTTACGTTTTTATGGTTTATATATGCTCAAAATGTTCAAAAATGGGTTGGGTAAAAGATTTGGACCAAACGGAAGTCGTTCGGCAGATTTTCCGGCCACCGGAACCATATCAGTCGCCGACGTCGCATCTGGCTTGGCCCGATTGCGACGTCAGCTACAACGTCGCAAAATACATCATGACGTCGCACATAGCGACGTCGGTACCAACGTCGCTATAAGTGACCAGCGTCGCACTTAGCGACGCAAGCCCTTACGTCGCATTAAATTGCGAAAGTCGCACATAGCGACGCCATGCTCAACGTCGCAGTCAGGATCTGCGACGTCGCACCCAACGTCGCACAAAACAGAACCCTGAAAACTCAGATTTTTAGTAAGTGTCGAGACCTAAAATTTTAACACCTGATTTTACCAAAATTCGGATCCAGATGCGTTTTTCGTCAAAGCAATATAGTAGAAATAAAAATTTTCCAAGCTGACCTGGCAGCTCGACCCCAGCCAGGGGCTCTGCCCCTTGGACCCCGCCAGGGGCTGCCGCCCCTTGGACCCCGCTACCAGGGGCGCTGCCCCCGGACCCCCGTCATTAGATGTTGTAAATACTTTTCACACTAAGTGTCGAACACGTACAAATAACGAAACCTGATTCAACGATACATATTATGATAACACTTTGAATCATTATTACAAACCGTCACCAACGGGCCATACTTGTTTTCAAACTACAAACGGATTACTAAACAAACACTTGGACATAACGAGTTGTGTAGACAACTAGCCTAGATGGTCTTGAGAGACATCTACTTACTTAACTTTATATGTTTAGGCATTTAAAGGCTACGGGTTCGGAGAACCAACTGTTGATATTACTTACTCGTTTATTGATATAAACGCACTTGCAAAGACTCAGGTGAGTCTTACGGCCCCACTTTTACTGTTTTAACTTATTGGGGGAGATACATGCTACTGATTTTTCTTGAACACAAGTATTAAACTGTTTACTATACCAAACGGAATTGCATTAGTTATTTACTATTTACTATTTACTTTTGTGAGATTTGCAAATACTTGATATACGCCTACGGTCACTACTGATGAAATCTTGTGTTCAAACTGATTATTTACTGATAAACCTGTGAGATTCACCAACCTTTTTGGTTGACCCTTTTTAGCATGTATTTTCAGGTACACTTACGGAGTAGGATCATTCCAGGATTACTAGCTAGAGTCGCATGATTTCCAAACTGCATTTAACGGAGATTCTTTGGCATTATCTTTTGTAGCTATGGTTATGTAATAGAATCTCCCGCCACATACGCGGACTCTAGGCTTATATTCTTTTGTAAAGAAAACTATATGTTTTCAAACGATTTAAATTATGAAATGTAACTATTTTACAAACGTCTCATTTAGAGGTCGTTTGCTGTATATCTTGTGCTTTGTATATTGATTAGTAACACCCAAGTATGCTTCCGCAAATCACTAAATTTGGGGGTGTTACAGATTGGTATCAGAGCCTAAGGTTATAGTGAACTAGGTTGCATTTAGTGGGCCTAGACTATGACCATTAGGCAGCATTTCCTTACTAGGCATGATTGGTTCAGGAATTACATCATACGACTTTAATTTAACATAGCCTGATCAACTATGTACAATTAAGGAAAGATGATGTGAGGTCTGAAATGGTTATGTCGAACAGGAATGCGTTAGTTGACTCTGACTACGAGAGAACCGGACCATTACTTGATACGTGCTAGACACTAGGCTGGATATTATATACTTATATATATTAGCCTCGCCTTACTTACACTCTGCCACAGGAATGGCAAACACACCACCTAATCCGTCACACTCTCACCCACATGGGTCACGAAACCCACGAGTAGCCAGGAGGAATACAAGGTCACCTCGAACCAGCCCCTATCCTGTTCATAACTTTCAGAACTCGGCACATCTCACGGTGCCAGTGTTGACCACCCAACTCCACCGTCAGGAACAAAGGCTCGAACACCTCGAACGGGAACAACACCGAATGACCTACCTACTTCGCCAGGCGCTGGATCACATATCCCAACTCCAGCAAGAACAAGAGGATACAAACCTCTCTGTAAGCATAATTCAGGATTCAATGACCGCTGAATTAGGTGCGGATGAACTCGTAAGAAACCGACTAGAGGACTGTGAACAGCGTTCACAAGAGACTGAGGATCACTCTCGAGCACTAGTACAACGATTGGCCTTGGTCGAAGACAACGCCAGACAAGCCAACAGACTAGCAGCAACCGTAGACCGCCTTGTCGCACTGATGGAGCAGATTAACTTACATCAAGATTAGATCAGTCTGTAATTTGTAACCAGTTAACTATCTAATTAGAACCTATGTAATTCAACCGGATGTAACAATTCCCGGTACTTTTGTATTACCACTACTCCGTAATCTTTTGGAGAACCCGTACTTTGTATCCAACTTTTATCTAATGGAATGTGATTATCACCTCACGCTGTTATTGTGTATCTCATTATATACACTTGTGATATATCATAAATTTCAAGCAAATATCTTATTCCGCTTTCCTTGTGCTTTTCTTGATCAGCAGCATGCCTCCTCGTCGACAGATCACCCTCACTGAGGCAGAAGTTGCGGGTCTGATTGCCCGCAGTGTGGCCCAAGCTCTAGCTACCCGTACCTCAACTCCTGGTAGCGAAGACACCGCTAACAATGGACCACAACCGAAGCCCTGCTCATATAAGGACTTCCAAAACTACAAACCGCTAAACTTTGCAGGTACTGAGGGAGCGATCGGTCTAATACGCTGGATCGAAAAAGTTGAATCTGTATTTCTTATCTGCAACTGTGCGGAGGGGGACAAGGTTAAGTTCTCCGTTAGTACTTTTACTGACTCCGCACTCACTTGGTGGAACACCTATGCCCAAACCGTGGGTGTTGCTAATGCTTACAAACTCCCGTGGGAGGAGTTGAAGGAGATGTTGAGGGGCGAATATTGCCCCAGGGATGAATTGAAACAATTGGAGTTGGAATTCTGGAACCACAAGATGCAAGGTGATGATATCACCCGGTTACACCAACCGTTTCCACCAACTGGCACTTCTGTGCCCAACCATGGTCGATCCTGAGTACAAGAGGATCGAGAAGTACGTTGATGGACTGCCCGAGAAACTCCAGGACCTGGTGACTTCATCCAAACCAGGTACTATCCAGAACGCCATCCATATGGCCCATGAACTTACGGCAAACGCTGTCCGCCGTAACACCACCTCAGCCCCACCTGCAAACAACAAACGAAAGTGGGAAGGAAACCCCAACTCATCCAACCAAATCACCAACCGAAGACCCGAGCCTATTAGGGCTTATTCATCCGGCTCTTCAGAAAAGAAAGGGTACAGTGGAAGCAAGCCCTACTACCCTAAATGCAATCGTCACCACGACGGTTCCTGCCCTTGCACAAACTGCAAACGTTTTGGGCATCTGGCCAAGGATTGTTGAAACACCAGTGCCCCGAAGACTTGTTATGGGTGTGGAAGTCCTGGGCATTTTCAGAATAATTGCCCTAAGCAGAAAAACAACAACAACAACAACAAGCGGAACAACAACTCTGCTCGCAGCAGAGCATTTGTCATCAAAACTGGGGAAGCTAGGGAAGACCCGAATGTTGTAACGGGTACGTTTCTTCTCAACGATCTTACTGCTTCAGTATTATTTGATACCGGTGCTGATAAAAGTTTCATATCTGATGAGTTTTGTCAACTACTTGATATCACCCCCGCGGCCTTAGATGTTAAGTACACAGTAGAACTTGCAAATGGTAAACTTATAGAAACCGATAGTGTGATACCTAATTGCACTTTAAACTTAGCCGACGAAATCTTTTCAATCGATCTAATGCCTGTTGAACTGGGAAGTTTCGATGTCATCGTGGGTATGGACTGGTTGTCCAAGCACCGGGCCGAAATTGCGTGCCATGATAAAATCGTCCGAATTCCTCTCGCCGCCGGTAGTACCTTGGTCATACAGGGGGAGACCGGTGGGTCGAGACTAAACTTAATCTCCTGTTTAAAAACCCGAAAATTTATGAGAAAGGGTTACCCAGCAATACTCGCGCACATCACGTAGAAAAAGCCGGAGGAGAAGCGACTTGAAGATGTGCCAATCGTTAGAGACTTTCCCGAAGTCTTTCCAGAAGAACTACCTGGTTTACCTCCACCTAGACAGGTCGAGTTCTCGATTGATCTCGTGCCAGGTGCCGCACCAGTGGCCCGAGCACCGTACCGCCTAGCTCCATCTGAACTTCAGGAGTTGTCCACGCAATTACAGGAACTCCTGGATAGAGGATTCATCAGACCGAGTTCTTCACCTTGGGGAGCTCCGGTCTTGTTTGTTAAAAAGAAAGACGGTTCATTTCGAATGTGTATTGACTACCGAGAGTTGAACAAACTAACCGTCAAGAACCGATACCCACTTCCTCGAATCGATGATCTGTTCGATCAACTCCAAGGATCAAGCTGTTATTCAAAAATTGATCTTCGATCAGGTTATCATCAGTTGCGTGTTCGCGATGCTGACATCCCAAAAACCGCATTCAGAACCCGTTACGGGCACTACGAATTTCAAGTAATGCCCTTTGGCCTAACCAACGCACCGGCTGTATTCATGGACCTTATGAATCGGGTGTGCAAACCATACCTCGACAAGTTTGTCATTGTTTTTATCGATGACATCCTTATCTATTCGCGAAACGAACATGAACACGCACAACACCTCAGAACCATCCTAGAACTACTTAGACACGAGGAGCTCTACGCCAAATTTTCTAAGTGTGAGTTCTGGATACACACCGTTCAATTCCTTGGACACGTTATCGACAGTCGGGGAATTCATGTAGACCCGTCAAAAATCGAGGCAATCAAGAACTGGAAAGCACCAACCACTCCAACCGAGGTACGCCAATTCTTGGGATTGGCCGGTTACTACCGCCGTTTCATCGAAAACTTTTCAACAATTGCCAAACCCCTCACCGTGCTGACTCAGAAGGAAAAGAAATTCGATTGGACCGATAAACAAGAGTCGGCATTTCAGCTGTTGAAATTCAAGCTTTGCAGTGCACCCATTCTATCTCTACCCGAAGGCACCGATGACTTCGTGGTATACTGTGATGCTTCTCACCAAGGTCTCGGTTGCGTGCTGATGCAACGAGACAAGGTCATTGCTTACGCCTCCCGACAACTTAAAGTTCACGAGAAAAACTACACAACTCACGACCTCGAGCTAGGGGCCGTGGTATTCGCCTTAAAAATCTGGAGACATTATCTTTATGGTACCCGCAGCACTGTATTCACCGACCACAAAAGTCTCCAACACATTTTCAATCAGAAAGATCTTAACATGAGGCAACGTAGATGGGTTGAATTACTCACCGATTACGACTGTGAGATCAAATATCATCCGGGCAAAGCAAACGTGGTTGCTGATGCTCTCAGTCGTAAGGAACGAACAAAACCACTCCAAGTCCGGGCACTCAGTATTACCATTCATAACGATCTCACCGCCCAAATTCACATTGCCCAACTCGAAGCCCTGAAACCCGATAACTTCAAGAACGAGGCCTTGCGAGGCATGGATAAACAATTCGAGACCAGACCCAACGGAGTTAGGTACTTCTCTAACCGAATCTGGTTACCTAGTTTCGGGAACCTTCGGGACTTGGTGATGGATGAAGCTCACAAGTCCAAGTATTCTATCCACCCGGGATCCGACAAAATGTATCACGGCATCAAGGAGTTTTACTGGTGGCCAAATATGAAAGCTGTCATTGCTTTGTACGTCAGCAAATGCTTAACTTGTTCCAAGGTCAAGGCCGAGCACCAAAGACCTTCCGGATTGCTCCAACAACCTGAAATTCCTCAATGGAAATGGGAACAAAATTACCATGGATTTCATAACCAAACTACCTAAATCGGCGAGCGGTTGCGATACCATTTGGGTGATCGTCGATCGTCTCACCAAATCGGCCCATTTCTTGGCAATCAGAGAAACCGATAAAATGGAACGCCTTACACAAATTTACATCAAAGAAATCGTTTGCCAACATGGTGTCCCTATCTCGATTATCTCTGACAGGGATGCTCGTTTCACATCTCGCTTCTGGCAATCACTCCAAAAATCACTGGGTACCCGTCTCGATATGAGTACCGCGTACCATCCTCAGACCGATGGCCAGAGCGAACGAACTATTCAGACACTGGAAGACATGCTACGAGCCTGCGTAGTTGATTCCGGTGCAAATTGGGAAAGACATCTACCGTTGTGCGAGTTCTCGTACAACAACAGCTATCACGCCAGCATTAAGGCTGCACCTTTTGAGGCACTATACGGTCGTAAGTGCCGATCACCGATCTGTTGGACTGAAGTGGGAGATAGTCAACTCACTGGTCCTGAACTCATACACGAAACCACCGAGAAAATTGTCGAAATCCAGAACAGACTCAAAGCCGCGCGTGACCGTCAGAAAAGTTATGCTGACGTGAGACGCAAACCACTCGAGTTCCAGGTTGGGGATCGTGTACTCTTGAAAGTATCGCCTTGGAAAAGCGTAATCCGATTCGGCAAACACGGGAAATTGAATCCCAGGTACATTGGACCTTTTGAGATCCTGGAACGGATTGGCCCAGTGGCATATCGACTGCAGCTGCCATCCGAACTCAGCAGCGTGCACCCTACATTTCACATTTCTAACCTAAAGAAATGTCTATCTGACGAGACACTTATCATACCTCTTGACGAGATTCGCATTGATAACAAACTTCATTTCGTTGAGGAACCCACCGAAATCATGGACCGTGAGGTCAAACAACTAAAACAGAGTCGTATTCCCATCGTAAAAGTCAGGTGGAATTCTAGACGTGGTCCTGAATTCACTTGGGAACGGGAAGACCAAATGCGACTCAAGTATCCCCACTTATTGACTGATTCTACCCCGAACGCGACTTCGACTTAAATTTCGGGACGAAATTCTTTTAACAGGGGGAGAATGTAACAACCGCCAAATTAGGACTAGTAATTAGTGCCTCATCCTCTGTAAATACATGTAATTAGTTCTGTGTTAGGCTAATTAATGTGACAAATTATATATTGGTGAATATATACGATTATGCGATTTGATTAAATCGTACGCAATTTAAATCGAATGTAATTCGATTCAAACATTACGGACGTTGGTGAAACATTTTGTTTAATAACGCGATCATTTTTCAAATATTGTTTTGAATACATTTCAAGTAGGTAATGTATCGTACAAATAAACGTCAACACGATTAAAATATTAAACACACAATTTAAATTCTAATATAAACAAACTGTTAAAGATTTGACAAAATGATGTTATTAAATTATCTAACAAAGATTCGTATTTTTAAATGAATAATTACGCGAAAAATAAATATTTAACGCTTAAACAACGGAGAAAACGAACGCCGCACGGGGCACGGAGACGGAGGCTGAAAATGGGAGGTTAAACCTCCCACCTCCTTTCTTTTTCCTCATTTTCTCCATCTCTTTCTCTTTCTTCTCTTTCTTTTCTCTCAACTAACAAAACCACCACCACCTTACAAAATCACAAAATAACATCACGAAACGACGCCGAATCATACCACTCCTTTGGAATAAAAGAACCACCGCGTTACGATCTACAACTTCATCTTTCCGGATTTTCATTTCGCCATTTTGTAAGTTTCCGACAAAACACGAAACTCTCCGTTTTTACTCATTTTTACGTTTTTATGGTTTATATATGCTCAAAATGTTCAAAAATGGGTTGGGTAAAAGATTTGGACCAAACGGAAGTCGTTCGGCCGATTTTCCGGCCACCGGAACCATATCAGTCACCGACGTTGCATCTGGCTTGGCCCGATTGCGACGTCAGCTACAACGTCGCAAAATACATCATGACGTCGCACATAGCGACGTCGGTACCAACGTCGCTATAAGTGACCAGCGTCGCACTTAGCGACGCAAGCCCTTACGTCGCATTAAATTGCGAAAGTCGCACATAGCGACGCCATGCTCAACGTCGCAGTCAGGATCTGCGACGTCGCACCCGACGTCGCACAAAACAGAACCCTGAAAACTCAGATTTTTAGTAAGTGTCGAGACCTAAAATTTTAACACCTGATTTTACCAAAATTCGGATCCAGATGCGTTTTTCGTCAAAGCAATATAGTAGAAATAAAAATTTTCCAAGCTGACCTGGCAGCTCGACCCCAGCCAGGGGCTCTGCCCCTTGGACCCCGCCAGGGGCTGCCGCCCCTTGGACCCCGCTACCAGGGGCGCTGCCCCCGGACCCCCGTCATTAGATGTTGTAAATACTTTTCACACTAAGTGTCGAACACGTACAAATAACGAAACCTGATTCAACGATACATATTATGATAACACTTTGAATCATTATTACAAACCGTCACCAACGGGCCATACTTGTTTTCAAACTACAAACGGATTACTAAACAAACACTTGGACATAACGAGTTGTGTAGACAACTAGCCTAGATGGTCTTGAGAGACATCTACTTACTTAACTTTATATGTTTAGGCATTTAAAGGCTACGGGTTCGGAGAACCAACTGTTGATATTACTTACTCGTTTATTGATATAAACGCACTTGCAAAGACTCAGGTGAGTCTTACGTCCTCACTTTTACTGTTTTAACTTATTGGGGGAGATACATGCTACTGATTTTTCTTGAACACAAGTATTAAACTGTTTACTATACCAAACGGAATTGCATGAGTTATTTACTATTTACTGAAGTCTCTCCATCATATATCGTTAGTTATGGACTTAAGCGCGAACAGTAGTTAATGGATCCATTAGGGAAATGACCCTCCCTGCCCGGGGTAGTAGCGCTACCACGTACTGATTTACACGTAGAAACGGGTGACTATTATTTCGTTACTTACGCTTGCTCAGTTTCGAGCATGTCGCGGGAGCAACACTTATTATGAACGGGTTAAGCATCGATTATGAGCCTCATGGCAACGGTATAACTTGATTACTTTACTTTTGCGAGATTTGCAAATACTTGATATACGCCTACGGGCACTACTGATGAAATCTTGTGTTCAAACTGATTATTTACTGATAAACCTGTGAGATTCACCAACCTTTTTGGTTGACCCTTTTTAGCATGTATTTTCAGGTACACTTACGGAGTAGGATCATTCCAGGATTACTAGCTAGAGTCGCATGATTTCCAAACTGCATTTAACGGAGATTCTTTGGCATTATCTTTTGTAGCTATGGTTATGTAATAGAATCTCCCGCCACATACGCGGACTCTAGGCTTATATTCTTTTGTAAAGAAAACTATATGTTTTCAAACGATTTAAATTATGAAATGTAACTATTTTACAAACGTCTCATTTAGAGGTCGTTTGCTGTATATCTTGTGCTTTGTATATTGATTAGTAACACCCAAGTATGCTTCCGCAAATCACTAAATTTGGGGGTGTTACAATTTTGTTGTAATAATTGGTGGTTATTTGATTTGGTTAATGTATTTGCAGTCACGTAAATGGTGATTTCAGTACTGGACTACCAGATCTAGATCTAGAAAGAAAACAGTCCCAAATAAAAATAATTAATACAATACATGTCGTGATTGAAACTTGAAAGGATATGTGGTTTAATTTTGTTTAAAATAAATATTCTTATTTTAGCAAAGTTCTAGAAAAGGTTTACCACAAATTTTATTAAAAAGGATACTGAGTATATTTTATAAAAAAAAAAATTATTTTTACTTTATTGGTAAGTTTATAAAATATTAAAAGGGTAATTTTGTCATTTAACATTATTTACATTCCAATTCCGTTGATAAATTTTACCAACCAAACAGGACAAAAGAAAATACAAATTTCAATTCTTTTAAATTCCAATTCCTACAAATTTTTGATAGATTCCAATTCCTTTCAAAACATTCTGTGAAACAAACGGCCCCTTAGTTTATGATTTTATGAAATTTGCATTTTCTCTCAAATTGTGTTGTTTAATTGGGTTGAAATTTAACCTAACCACGGTATTCTTAAGAATCAACGTGTATTGGAAGGAATTAATCTGGTATTCAAGAATCAACAGATTTAATTCGTATTTGTCAATTTGCACTCTACATCACAACCCAAAAAACCATCACATATGCCATTGATACAAACAAGTTTACGATTCATAAAAACGTGTAAGTACAATTACGTAGCTGCTTGAACTATATATACTTATCTATAAGACTCACACGATTTCCATTTGGAATGTTGATGCGGGCCCAAATGTCCTTACTGTTATCAATCTCATAGGTTATGAATTCAAGTGGCATATCCACCAAATATTATTGATTTAATAAAGACATACACAAAAATGAGAAGTAACTAAATGAAAGGTCATTCAAACAATCTTTATATTTCAGCATTATTACATATATATTCAATTCTTCAAATTATGTCCTCAATATATCATGAGATATTAAATACTTTATCATCTTTTTAATATAATTTGGCAAATTTTGATTCACGGAACAAGATGACCACAATCAAAATTTGCCATCTTAAGGAATGAACTTGGTATGTGTCTTCCGAACCATACGTTCCTCAAGAAATTAAAAAATTTCCCATCTCTCTCTTGAACGTACCCAACACAATATCCAACACCAATAAGACTAAAACTTCTCCATCTCCTTTCATTCGCATATTTCTCCAAACCTTTTCTAATTCTCTCAAATTCGTCATTTTTGTCATTCGATTTATTCAATATAGCCTCCGCGAGACACCTTCCAAGCACAACTGAGTCTTCAAGAGATGAACAACCGCCTTGTCCAATGTCGGAGGTCATGGGGTGAAGGGCGTCCCCAACTGCACAAACATTGTCTTTAACTAAGTTGCCAAATAAAATGTTCCATGGTGATCTACATGTTATTGGTGCAATGGAGATGCTACTTAGGGATGTTTTATCCACCATATATTGTACTTCTTGAGGCATCTTGTTGATACGGCTCAATACAAATTGTTTCATCTTTATCGGGTTTTCTTTCCAATCTTCTTCATCTATACAAATCAAGACATAATAATTTAGTAAAAGCATACTTTTTAATTGTTTTAGCTAAAACAAAGAGGGATGAATGGGATTAACGAGTCAATAGTCATCGAAAATGTACTTCCTAATGCATACACTGTCTCACTATCGTAACTGAAAAACTAGATTATTGTTGTGTATATATACCTTTTTTATGATACTTGATGTAATGTAGTAATGAATAATTAAAAGATATAGACGTACCGAAGTGCCTATGGCATAACAATATCGAGGTAATCAAGGACAAATTGTTGTGCATCAAGTTTATTTTTAGAAAAATATTATAAATAAATCATATGCGATGTGTGGTAATATATGCAAGTGTAATCGAGTCAAGTCGAGACGAAGCACTACCAAGCTCGAGTTTGACTTGAATAGAAAACCTGAAGCTCAACACTCACTTGAGCTCGATAGAGCTTGCGTTTTCAAGCTCGAATAGACTAACTAAATGATATTTTGAGCTTGGCTCCACTCAACTATATTATCAGTATTAAACTATTGATAGTAAATGTCTATAATCAATATTAATCAACCTAATACTTTCAATCTGGACCCGACTCGACTTTATTCTTTTCTGCTTGACTCGATTCGACTTGACTTGATACTTTGATGCTTGACTCGACTCAAAGATTATTCATAGGTACGGTAAATATAACAAGAAACATATAAATAGAGGGTAGAAAGTAAAATAATGAAAGCTCGATTATGCTCGCGAGCCTCTCGAGCTAAGTATTCTAATACTCGAGGTTGACTTCATAGTCTATACGAGTAGCTCGAGCTCAACTTGTACCGAGTCGATTTCGAGTATTTCTCATGTCAATCTCGAATAGCTAATGAGTTTTCTGGTCTCATTTACTTCCCTAGTAAGATGCATGTGTGTCTCTAACTTTATATAATATATGAAATTAGCGATAATATGTTGTGGATCAACCTAAGCCAATTCGTTTGTTATCGGCTAAACATGTTTGATCCAGTAACCAACAATCTCACTTATTAAATACCATCTCTATTAACTTAAAAACTTCAAATGACTTACAAGATGGGATTTGAGATGGATTGAATGTACAAAACCAATACACCATCTTGTCATCAACAGGAAGAAAACCAAATCGCGTTCCGCCCCCAAAGTTGACATGGAACATAGGATCAAAAGTAGAGCCATTTGGAAACACCAACAAACCACGAATAGCCAATCTCCCCACATTTACAGGTTTTTCAAGACCTAACCATTTTGCCACCACCGAGTTAATTCCGTCGCATCCAATCAACACCTTCATTGATACACAACTCATATTAGAAATGTTCTTATACTGTTCACAAAATCGTAACCATTCAACCAAGTTAAAGTACCTTAGTTTTCAGTATGGACCCATTTGCTAGGTGCACTAGTTTGAACCGGTCAAGTTCATCAATGGTTATAGCCTTTGAAGAGTATTGAACTGTCCTTGGTGGCAGCTCGTTCACCAGTGCCTCTAGTAAATCTTTTCGCCTAACGCATCGACTTTCATGTCCCGCGCTATAGTAAAATAGTTTTAGTTTATTAATCAACTTCCCCAAGTATTTCCAGTTACAAATGATCAAAAACTACCAAGTACTATTATTTATCAAATGGAAGAATACATTTAGTAATAGGGATTAGTGTACGAGACATTTAACTTGTGTCAGATGTCTATTGTGTGTACCATAATTACATTTGCTATTTTTAATGCATCTAACATTTAAAAATGGTGTTTTGATGCATTTTACTTATATGTCACTCGTTTAAGGTGTCACGTGGCATACGAGAGTTTAACACATCATCAAAACATTACCAAAATACATTAAAAACATTTTTCGAAAGTTTGATGCATTTAAAGTAGCACACATATGTTGCCTACACACAATAGACATCATGTACAAGTTAGATGCATTACCAGACACTAACCCTTTAGTAATAATACATGATATATGGTGTCATAATGTCAAATTTAATTCGATACAGTCAGTCAGTCAATCAGTATGCATAAATCTACCTTCAACAATAGATATAAATTAAATTCCATATCACTTACAATTTGCCATCTACATCAAGTGTTTGCTCGGAAATAAAATGACCGGTATCAGGAGATGCAATTTTAAATCTGCAACAACAAAATGATTCTATATTTAGACAGAAATTAGCATTATAAAATCTACTCAACTATAATTTTCTAATTGATAAACTTACCCTGTTATTGGGGCGGACTTTTGTCTTAGGGACTCCCCAATTCCTATAGCATCTAGTGCCCTCCAAGCATTAGTCCATAGTGTAAGCGTATATCCTGTGTTTCTCAAACTCTCCGACGACTCCAACACCATGCTCTTGAAACCCAACCTTCAAAAACAGGAAGAAGATTAATCTTTGTTCAACCACTTGTACATTACAAGCAATTGAGGGTGTTTCATATCACATAATTACCTTCTTTATTTACTTGTTGCTTTTTAAATGTGAATAGGCAGTTTGTAGTGTTTGAATAGAACGAAAACTTTACGTTCATCAAACGTAAGCCACAAATCCGATCATTTTGTGGCTAAAATAAAGAGAACATCACCATATCGAGTGGTAGTAGGCACAAACACTATCAAACTATGAACGCTCTGTATGGGTAGATCCACATAGGCACACACTAGCACCATATGGATCAATTCATGGGAGCACAAGAAACTAAATGAGATTATAAAAACTGACATCATTATTAGCTAGATTATTCTACTTCATGGAAATCCAAGTTGGCCATGAATTAGGGATACCAAGGACAAGCTAGTGTTTTACCTTATTTGGACTGGTTTGCAGAAAATAGGGATTAATGTTTGAGCATGCTATCAAACGCATACATGAACGTCCAGTAAAACTCAAAATACAAAATGGACGAAACATGCCAAAGAAAGTTAGTTTAGAAAGGTACTAAATGAATTTAATTACATTCATAAATATAAATAGAAATCACTACTAGTCATTTATTGTTTTATGCAAACTAGCATAAATCAGGCGTAAGAAGAAACTTTATTCAAAAATATATATTCGAAACTTTATTAAGCAATATATTATAATTAAATATAACTTTGTATGGTATAAGTAGTTGAAGCATAATAAGAAGATATGAATAGAAGAATACCTATGAAGGGCTAAGGCAGTAGCAAGACCAGCTAATCCAGCACCCACAATAACTATATCAACATCCTCATGATTCTGCATCTTTACAGTAAGTCAGTAACTAGCCAACTATGCAGTTGGCGAATCTAGGATTCAGAGTGACCCTTAGTTTCAACGTGGCTCTGTCCCTGCAACTATGTGAAACTTTTTATGTGGATTTTCTTTTATTTTTCAGTATATGTGAAATAATTGAAATGCTCCAAATACAAACCAGGTTAGCAATATCAAGTAATAAACTTGGATTTAAGTGTTTAATATATGTATATTTTGAACAACCAACAATATATTAAACTACCCTGTAATGTCACAGGAGGCAAAAAAAAATGAGAAAATAATACAAGGAATCTTCAACGAGGAGACAAACTACAAATTAATAATCTATATATTTGTTATATTATTTTTGTCATATTCATGTTTAATTGAATTGAACTAGATTATTAATACCCGTGTTTCGCGTCGGGATAAAAGATTATTTAGATAGATTTTGACATAACATATATCAATCTATTTCAAATAAAATCACATTTAGCTTTATAGTATCAAGATAACCTTAAAATCTTTAGATTTTGATCAAGTTTTGCATGAAATATATGTATGGTTTCATAGTTTTTTTACACGCGAAAATTCATATCATAAAAAAAGTATCAACTTTTTTAAAAATGACAATTTATATGTAACTTCATACGTTATATTGTTATATGATGTATAAAAGTTTAAAAACGTTAATAACCAACCAATTACATATTAGCTTGCATAATTATAAGGGTCGAGTATATTAATAACTATCTATTACCCCTACAAAAGTTGTGACATTTACTGACAAAAAAAAAACCATCATTAAAAGTCAAAAAAACGTCACTAAATTCCCATTGGTGTTCTCCTTCGGACCAGAATTCAAGTCAGTAACACCGAGGTAGCTAAATGTTTATTCTGACAGAAATTTCCGTCAGGAAAGTCTAGGTCCTTTAGTTGCACAAAAAATTTTCGTCAGTAAATGTTTAGATTTAGCAAACATTCCACATGTTCATTGACTTAACAAGTCCAATATAAGCGCCAGGAAAGCTCCTAAAAATGCTCATTATTGACGGTATATTGTGTCACTAAAGGTCTCAATTTATCATTTTTTAATAATATTTTATTTATTATAATTTCTATCATTCTGATAAAAGAAACACAATATATGTATGATATCGCATAAAAAGTCACGTTTTTACTATCGATATCTCCCTCATTTAAGACCATAACTAGGAAAATAAGCTCAAATATTACATTAAACAGTGATATTTTGTCAAGTAGGTTAAATAAGGACGATGCAAAAGGAATCAAGCAAAACGGACGAAAAACAAAGATTCTACGCGCGTTTTAAAGATCCAAGGCTTCGAGATGAAATTTTCCAACATAGAAGACTCATCTCAAATATATCTTAGCATAAAAGTCTTTGTTTTCGAAAAACGAATCCTACGCAAAAAGTACTACTACACAAACACAAATAGCTCACGGTTAAAAACATACAAGGACCACGGAAAACGGGGGGTGGACAAATGGGGAGAAGTCTATTTGCAAAACAAAAGTGTTACCCCACCCGCTGACCTGCCAGTAGGACCGCAGTCAGGGGCTCTTCCCCCTAGACCCCGCCAAGGGCATTGCCCCTTGGACCCCACAAGGGGACACAGCCCCCTTGACCCTTGCAATTTTGGTTGAGTCTGGTGTTTAGTAACTTAGCCGGGTATGCACTTCGCATCACCTACCAGTAATGTCACATGAAGGAAAAAATGAGAAAATATTAAAATAATACAAGGAATCTTTAAGGAGGAGACAAACTACAAGTTAAGGGTAATACAACAAAACTTTTGATGTGTACACCAAATGATATGCATAGCAGTGTTGTACTGTACTGTATATATATGTATAAAGTTTGTATCCATAAAAAAAACTTCTTGTATTTGTCACTGGCCCAAGTTAACAATCTATTTATTTATTATATTATTTTTTCATGGGGTAAATACATTTTGTCGGCATCGTACCCTACTAGTTTGTCCCGAGGTCGGTAACTTACCCCTTAAAATACCAATGTAAACATTCAAGTGGTTATTTTTGTATCAATATCGGCTATTTGATAACCAGTTACCGGTAATGCCGGTCAAAATAATTGCGTGGCAATTTTGAATTAGAAAAATTAAGTACGTGGATATATTTGTTACACGTGGAACCACTTAGCCGGTGACCTTCATTTCATGATAAGTTAAAAAAAAAAAAAAAAAAAAAAAAAAAAAGTCAAACAATTCTCATTCAATTCTTTATCTTCATTACATCTTCATTTCATTATAATAATTAAACTATTAAACATGTACAACAACAAGATCCAAATTCAAACACAAAATCCATGTAAGTCTGCGACGGTGGTTCAAGTTTTTATCTTCAAAACTTCAAATCAAGATCCAAAATAAATCTACTTTTTTGTTAGATCTAAACAGTCGTTGTCGCCGGATTTCTGTTGTCCCATCAAAAACTACTTATGTACGGCCGGAACCCGCCATTATCACCACCGAGCCAACATAACCATTGTCACCACGAAATCTAAAAATATGAAGGGAGCTAGGCGACTAGGCGAGTGTAGGTGGTGGTTTTGTTGCCGGTGACATAGGAGAGAGTCCGAGGCCTGACGACCGGAGATGGGGGAGAGAGGTGGAGGCCTGACCGCCGGAGACCGAGGAGAGACGCGACGCTGGATGTGAGTGGTTCTCATGTTGAGTGGTGGTGGTGGATGTAACCGGTGGTGGTGGTGGATGTAGCCGGTGGTGGTGGATCTAACTTGTGGTAGAGAGAGATTGAACTTTTTTGAAAAATGAAATTATGAAGGATGAAGATTAAGCCAAAACTCAGAAACTGAGAAAAGAGAAAGAGAGATGAGTGGATTGATTGAAATTTGATTAAATATTTCTTTATTAAATGAATGTCACATTTTCCGTGTCATATTTTTTTACATGTCATATTAATTTTTTTGGTATTATGAGTTGTACCATCAGTATTAAAGATTGTACATATTATACACACGTGGCAAAATATCTAGTTGGCACATGAAGTGGCTATCTAGTCAGCATGTAAAATTGGTAACACGTAAAAATGAGGTTTACAAAGATTTTAGCACATAACTTCCGGTTACATAGCTTACATTCGTATTTTAACGGGTAGGTTGCTGACCTCGGAACAAACTATTAGGGTACGATGCCGACAAAATATATCTACCCTTTTTCATATTCATCTAGAATTGAATTTATCATCCACTGAGAATATATAAGTCAAACACGAGTAGGGATGTCAATGGTCACCGAATCCGGTAGATATCCACTCGATCCATCCACTTAATGATGGATATGGACGATCAAAACGGATGAATAGTGGATATGGATATAGATGCGGATGAATAGTGGTTCAAATATGGATGACAATCTATCATCCATGGATTTATCTATTATCACCCGAAATACATATACGTATATAGGTATATACACATATTAATATACATATCCACATATGTATGAACCATAAACTATTAATATGTTATTGAATATATAAAGTAATTTTTTTGTATTCTTGATTTTTATAGCAAATCGAAATGCATTAATCTATCGCGCTGAGCCAAGTTTTGCTTCCGACAATATAGTGAAGTCATAATTCACGATAGATGACAATCAAAACATGTGTGATTAACCAATAAACATAGAGATTACACATTTACATTTGTCAAAATGTATGTTTAATTGTAATTGTAACCAATTATGCTTCAATGACGACAATAGTTACATGCTCTTGTGAATAGATTTCGGTATGTTACGTTATATTTATTTTGTTGTTACAATTTTGTTGGTTTCGTTTCATATTAGGAAATATTTTAACATTTTTGGGATATCCAACGGACATCTATTAACCCGCTTAATCCATCGGATATGGATATGGATAGTTGAATTGGAATTAAATGGATATGGACAAAAATATTTAAATGGATGTGGTATCATCCGATCCATATCTGATCCATTGTCATCCCTATTCATGATTACTAACTCATGTTAATAGCTTTTAACTCATGTCGACATTATTTAATATTCCATAGCTTTTAACTCATGTCGACATTATTTAATATTCCGTGCATGTCCTTCGTGTACAAACTTAAATGTGTACGTAGAAAATTCAAATAAGGAGGAGACCATCAATTATTTGTCAACCTTTTACCTTTGCCACATAGGATGTATCTTATGTGTTAACACCTTATACACCAACTTTAATGAGGTGGCATTTCATTTAAAAATAAAATTATAACTAATTTAATCTAATTTAACTTAATATGTCATTATATTTAGACAGTATATAAGGTAACACATAAATTTAATTTATAACTAATTTAATCTGAGATAACACTTATACTATAATTTTGGCTAAACCCAAAATCACATCATTCCATTATCAAAAAATTCTATTTGCTTTAGAGTTGAAATCGTTTATTGCACAATAGAATTTTTAAGTTTTATTCAACTCAAATCTCAATATTCTTTCTTTAGCTCTTTAACTTTTTAACTTTTTTTTTTTTTTTTTAATATTAGTGAATTATGATTGCTTAGTTTTTATCTCAATTTAGTTTATTTTGTAATCTTAAAAGTTTCATGGACGGATAAATCAAGTTCATCATCTCTTTTTGAGGTTCTATTAGTTTCAATCACACAACTCAATTAATTCTATATGCGGATGGTAAGACATGTATTTTTATTATTTTTATGTTACTTTTCAAGTCTATATATATGATTGTTAAACTTAACCTATATTTTCCTTTTTTTTATGTAAAGTGTGAATTACATTAAGTTGACTATCATTAAAACATTATTCAATACATTTTTACCTTATGATTTGTGTATTACATCATTTTATTTTTCTAGCCATGCATCGTACGTGTTTAATGCTAGTTTAAAACAAGTCAAACATCAAAAGTATGAAGAAATATGTAATCATACATAACCAAATTTAAGTATACATAAAGAGATTAAAGTATAAATCATAAACGATAAAGTTTTAATCATGAACGATAACCGATTTAAACTTATGTTTGTGTAACACCCAAATTTAGTGTAACACTAAACACTTTTAGTACCTTTTTTGCACTTAAATAGTCAATATTTAAACACGGGAGTGCTATCTTAGTGGAAAAATCTACAAAAAATTATTTTAAATAATTACTACTCATATTTCAACTTTAAATTCCATTATAATGCAGTCTTATTATGCACCAAATCGCATGTAATCAAACATTTGGAATAGCATATACCACTACAAATGTCAAAATTTTATTATAAATCACAATGTCGTTATAGACAAATTCACATATGATTATTTGCATAACAATTTTCAAGACTCGCGCAAAAAAATTAAACAAAAAAAAGCATAGGAAAATAAGATTGTCGAAAATATATATCATATATGAGATATCTACCTAAAGAAAAAAAAAAGTTGATGCATTCTAATTTTGTAAATTTTATAAATTATTGATGTGTAAACACCATACTTGTCATACCACAAAAATAGACGGAGTTAGACGGAGGTATCATTTACGAGCAAATTTGAAACTTATTGTATCGAAAACCTGGAAAAAAAAAGTTCGGGTATGATCTGTGATAATATGTGTAAACCACAGTTATGGTTTATGAAATTTTTTCTTTAATTATCTAATTATCATTCTCATTTTACAATATAATCCCATCATTTTCACATAATTTTCATTTTTCACTAACTGTATCCCGAATCACAAACTTTATATACACACAAACTAGAGTTATCAACTCACAATCACGGGTAATCCAAACACATTGAAGTACTAAACTCTGCTGCATTGCGCAGATAATACGCTAGTTGTAAAGGATTAGTGACATTACAAATCTCTGTCGAGTATCATAGCCTACCGATTATTAAATTTCAATTAATTGTCGTTAAGCTTTTATTATTCTAACTTGTTCACTAAATCAATACTGTACTATTTAATTACGATTTAATATATAGCATTACTACTGTAAAACTAAATTTATAACAGCGTCTCTTATATAACCACACAACTATTGAGTTACCATTCCTAAATCAGTCAATATGTCTTTCAATTGCCTATGATCATTCTATATCTTAAACAAAAAACAATAAACTATCAATAAGTTAACAAGTCAATAACTGACGAACAGGAAGTGAATAAATAAAAAGGGTTTATTGTTTCGTTATGTATTAAATTTACACCTTCAATTATCTTATGAGTCAAACTTTGAAAAGTTCTATTGTATGTTAATAAACTTGTAAAGATCGTCTGATCTATGTAAACTTTCTTTTTTGGGTAATGCCAAAATAAGAAAGTTTCCTTTTTGGCCTTACCCAACAAGACATTTATATATACAATAAACGATATTTACAGGCAATTAAATAGACTAAAAGCAGCTGCAGGCAACATATTAAGAAATGAGATACTATAATTGTGCCTAATCGTAATCATTATCGTATCACATTCATTATTCGTAATTTGTTATTTTTATCACTTTCGTTATCGTAAACGTAAGCACGTAGGGTGTAGTCTAGTAGTCAACGACCGGATTACCATATACTGATTGGGCATAGGTGCCCCGGAAGACCACTTTGGGGAAGTCCTACAACCGACGCGGTGAGTGCAGCAAATAAATGCTTTTCACCATTGTCGTTACGGAATGACATGTCACTACCGATACATCCATTCCTGAGCGAGTACTACCAGAGTGTGACGAACCACGTACCGCTCAAATCGGGTGGTGTTACAGGACAGAGTCCAGATATCATGTGCTATGATCATAGAGTAATGCCCTGTAACACCCACCTTAGGGGTCTTGTGATATTCTGGTAATTTCCTAATTAAATTATCTATTTAATGTGTTAGGAAATTTGTTGTTTTTTTTGCTTATATGTGAATGTTAGGTAAAATGCCAAATGACTTATTGTGGCAGGTAAATTATTGATTGTTTTAAATTTATATAGTTGTAGGAAAAAAATAAAATAGTTGGAATCGTAAATGGTTTTTAGGTTTCAGACAATAAGTTTAAAAGAGAACTAGCTTATAGTTTATAACTGGGTCGGGTTTGGGTGTATATCGACCTAGCTTCTCAACTCTTCCTAAAAACACAGTAAGAAAAGAAACCTAGAGTAAGAAACGCAAGTGAAGAAATAACTAGCCCTGTGATTTTGATTCAGTCTTATTATCATCATCATCTCAATTCCTACTTCCTCCTTATTTCATTTGTAAGTTGATTCTTTGATTTATTAGTTCTAAAACCTTGATTCTGAATGAATTTGGGTGAGTAATGATATATGAATGAAATTGAGTTGGGAAGAAGTTGTACTTGATGTTATTTGATGTTATATGCTGTTAGTAAGCTTATTAGATTGACTAGAACATGGATTTGATGTTGTTTGAGTTATGAAATTCGGATTCAGGGTTTTGCAAAGTTGCTGGTCGCTGGAAGATGATGGTTACCCGGCGGGTACCATCATATCCAGCGGGTAAATTGAGTTAATAGGGTATCCGGCGGGTAAAGCCATACCCGGCGGGTTAATGGGTATGGTGGATCCGGGTAAATCTTTATCAGGTGGGTAAAATAAGCGGGTAAAGTCAATTTGGTTCTGGTCCATTATGGAGCTGGGAAAGGCATGAGTACCTGGCGGGTACTTTGTTACCCGGCGGGTAACTCGTGTTTGGTTGTGACTTTTGTCTAGCTTAAGTACGTGTGTTTTGCTTATGTATATGAAATAAGTTATACCAATTATGAAATGGGTTACTAACTTATATTTTGTTTTGTTCTCAGACCCGGAGAAGACTCAGTAACATAAGACTTCTGAGTTAGTGGCTGAGATTATCAGGTGAGTGGATCTGTAACTCTCAGTGTGATTTAGTTGTAACAGATTTGGTTACAATGGGTAAACGTAGTACTACTACTTTGATAGACTGTTTAGTCTAAATGATAATTATCTGGTTATGTGATAATTGCCATTGGGCACTATGTGATATATTCAGAGGTCAACATTTGTTGAGCTTGGTTGCTATTGTTTGGCCTGCATGGGGTCTTTGTACATGTGTTGTTTATAGGAACATGTGTTGTGTGAAGATAGCAACCAGCTATCGGTTAACCTCTGTATTCACCTGCAGTTGGTTTTAAGTGTTCTTGGAGGGCCACCGCGGCAAGAGGTCTTTGACGTTATGTGTTTACGATTATTGGTTGTAAACAGATTTTGTTATGCTAAGTTAGACTGTTAGTTATACATTCTCTCACTTAGCTTTGTGCTAATCACACCACCATACTTCTTGCAGGTCATGTTTTTTTTGATATAACGGACTGGGCAAGAAGCTTATATGTTGATGAAATGTTTGACGACCCGCTTACTCTGATATTGTTTTGATAACTTAATGTTGTAATGGTTTTCCATAACACCCAGTTTGATACACTTTGGTTTTAAGATAGTATGACTTGTTATGTATAATATGTAATGTATGTTTTGACCAAACGCTTCCGAAATAATGTATATATATAAAAAAAATGGTTGTGAAATTAAGGGGTGTTATATGCCCCCTCGCAGGTAAACATCATGAAACCCTTTCGGGAATCACCAAGATATCTATAATCGTATTTGTTATGTTCAAGTTTTGTTATTGTTGGTTAAGTCATTAAGTTCACGTATAGGGCCCCTAGCCGTGTCGTGTGACCTAAGTGGCATGCATACAAGTCTAGTGTACTATCATAGTAGTCAAGTACAACAAATCATAAACAATTATATAAGTATGCTACCCGAGAATTTTTTCATCCCGCATGTGATAGTAGAATCCCAAGTACACTCGTATGTCATGGCAATATTATAATCATTTCGTAAAAGTAAACAAGTATAGTTAACAAGTTAAACTTATTAAAACATTATTATTTTTTGATCGCGCATCCGGTTTTCATAAACGTTATTGTAACATCCCAAATAAAATAAATTTTATTTCAATATATATATGTTAAAGACAGTATTGTAAGTTCTAGCTAAATATGTAAACATGAGAAAAGATGAAGGATTAAGTGTGTGAGAAGGAGAAACAAGGGGGTTAATAATGAAAAAATTGAAATAAAACCCATGGAACATTCTTGTTGTTTCATTACTAATAAAAAAAAGTTAAAAGAGTGTCTTATGGGGAGGATGGCGACAGAATGAAAAGGGAAGGAGAAGAGAAGAACAAAGTGCAATTGAGTGTGATTCTTGCATATTTAAGATTTCTAAGCCCTAATTCTTTAACCTTGAGGTATGAACACTCCTTCTAATCAATTATTTGATGTTATTAAATTGTAGAGTATAAACCCTAACTTGTAAATTGAGTGCAAAAAGGAGTTAAATTGATAAATAGATGAAATATACTTGTTGTTGAGTAACAGAGTAACTATAATTGAAATTTCTGAATATAAAAGAGATGCCTTAATAAAGATAGGAATATTTGATGATTGTGAAAGTGTGGAAGTTTGGATTAAATGATTTCGTACGTTGTTGTTGATAATAGAATGTTCTATACATGTTATTGAATCAGTAGGTGGGTTTAAATTGATAACTTTGTATAAAGAGATTATATATACATGTTCACGAGTGTTGTAAACCTACTACTTATGAAGAGATTTTAATAGTGATAAAAATGTTTAAGTTGGTTGAATGAGTTTCAAATGTCGTTAATAGGCTGAGATTAACATATGGAATTGCTAATGATTGTTGAGATCAATTTAAGAGACTTTGATCAAAAACTCGAATTTGCAGAATACATTGACACGTACACAGAAAGTTCTCTCAAATATACGGCCGTATTATTCGACAGTTAATCTCAAATCCTATTCCCCAATCTCGGTTGTCAGAGATGTCCGAATCATAGAATAGTCTGTTGAATATACAGTCTTATAAACGGGTTTTACCCTCGCCGGAATAGGTTGGAATAACTTGTCTAGGCGGTCGAATAATACATCATCACTTATTCGTACGAATTATCAACACTACTCGAGTATGCGAAATAACAGGGATAGTTCATTTTATAAATAGAAACCAAATTAATACTTTTGTCGTGATACTCGATCCGTAATATAACTATCTTCGATCGTTCCAGACTTCCGTACATTTGTACTTTGCATAAAGCATTTCCAGCACTATATCAAGGAACATTCGAATAGGGGCTGTCATATTACTTCACGATGACCTAAAACCTTTTATGTTTTACTATAGTGACAATCCTAAGGCAACAATCAAACAAGAACATGCAATAAGGTGATCAGAATAGTATTTAATTTTAGGCAGGCAAAAGTATTATCTAGGTCGGGGATACTCCGAAAGTTATCTCAAAAGTATCTCCTGTTTGAATTTAATCTTAATATACCTTTACTCCCATGTTTCGTGTCTCTTAGATCTTATGTCAGTCTAGAGAACACCGGCCATGCCGAGCTCAATGATTCAATCTGACATAGTATAACTAAGTGACCTGTACCCTATGAGTTAGTTACGTTCATTTTTGGATAAGGTTTTAGTCATAACATGAGTTGGGCAGATAAACGATAAAGATTTAATCCCCACATCTATTCATAATTTAAATTATCCGCAACTACGTAACATACAGTTTATTACATATTTAAATATTCCCTAGACGACAATCATAGCAGACAATTGAGTTATTTAGCTAATCATGGCAAATCTATCATACATAATTAAATATTGAAAATAAACAACAAACATAATTTAAATAATAAAATAAAATAGATTAAAACCTGATACAGCGTACAATAACTCGCAGCTAAAATGCGTCCCTGAGCACCTTCGTACAAGGGTAATTAATCCTTTTTAATTAATTAATTAGCTATCCTAATTAATTAAAACTAATCTAATAAAAGAAAAATATAGAGCTGATTTCTAGAGAGAGAGAGAGAGTAAGCTAGATGTGTGTGTTTTTGAAAAACGAAACTAAGCATATATTAATAGTTGAAATCCGGCTCACGATAGCGAAGTTAGGCTCATTTTAGCAAAAAAGCGTGCGCGGTACGGGTACGGACGAAAAGCAACTGGAAAGCACGCGCACGGACAAAAAAGCACCTGGCACCGGGCGATGAGAGCCGGCACCGGTCGGCGGCCAGCCGGGACCGGGCCGCGGCCGTCCGTGCAACTTTTTGGTTTACTTTTTCGCTTGTATTTCCTTCGTTATGTGTCCGTTTTCGATGATTCTTTTTGCGTTGGATTCGATTTTTAAAAACAAATACTTTTATGTAAATAAATCCCTGAGATGATTTTCCTATCTTGAGATATCTTGTTCCGAATGATTTGAATCTTCAGTTGCGCGTAGAATCTTCATTCCTTATCCGTTTTTGATGATTCTTTTTGCGTTGGATTCGATTTTCAAAAATGAAGACTTTGGCATGGAGAAATCCCTGAGATTATTCTTCTTTCTTGATAATCATGTCTTGGTTGCTTCGAATCTTCAAACGTGCGTGAAATCTTCGTTTTTGTCCGTTTTGCTCGATTTTTCTCGTGCTTCCTTATTTTGACCTATTTGACAAAATATCATTGATTAATGTAATATTTGAGCTCATTTGCCAAGTACTGATCTAAAATGAGAGAGATATCGATAGTAAAAACGTGGAGTTTTACACGATATCACTTTCCCATTACTTACTAAGCATAAGGTTTACCCCATTATTATTGTTGTTGTTGTTGTGTAGGTACATTGAGTGGGTCATGAGGTAATTTGGGCGGAGTGTCGAAGATCGACTAGTGGTGGGCTTGGTATCGAGTTAGTAAGTCAATGCCTCCATAAATCATGCTTTAGATATGAAGAAAGCCCCAATTTAAGTAAACATTGATCATTTGAGTATGATCACTTTCTTGGTTAAAACTTGACTCTTGTTGAAGTTGTTAAATTGAACTTTATATATATTAATGAGTCAAATGTGGTAATTTATGTTTCTGGAAAGATTATGTTGTGAATGAATGAGTTATTGATCTTTTAGTAATGTTGGTACTTGTTGCGATTTTCAAACATTAGTATGGTATTATATAGAAAGAGTTGTACTTTGAAGTTGAAATTTACTTGTTGCAAAGGTGGTGTTGGAATACATACTCGATTTGAAAAAGAATTGTTTAAACTTGTTTAAATGGTGTAATTTTGGTTCATTTGAGAGCTTGGTTTAGTTGTTAACATGTTTAAAATGTTGGTTTTGAGTTCCATATTTGAGTCAAACTTATATGAATTGAGTTATAAATTGTTACGGAAACGGGTGTTTTGAAAATAGTAGTACTGGTTATTTAAGTTGGTACTTGATGTTGAAAGATTTCTGCATTTTGAGTCAATAGATTTGGTATAAAATTTGGAAAACGTATTTGGGTCAAAATTTGAGTTTGTTATGCCTGTAGGTTTACCCGGCAGGTACACTGTATACCCAGCGGGTATGGTGTGTACCCAACTAGGTACACGGCGGGTACAACATGCACAAACGGATAGGTTCTTTGTAATATTGATCAGAGAATTGAGCAGTATAGGCTACCCGGTGGGTACCTGCTAGTTTTGTTGAATATTTTGTTTTGAGTCCAAATTTTTTGAGGAAAAATTTATAATGAGTTTATATTAACATAATTAAGTTGCTGAACATTTTTAAAAGAGTTTTTTGAGTCGAGAATCACTTTAAGATGGTGGGGCTTTATTTATAGAGTTTTGAGATAAGATTGACCTAGTTAGTGTTCTATTGAGTTTGTTTAACACTTTTGAGAAATGAGCTAAATGAGATTTTTAATCCGATAACGATTTTTTTAAAAAAATCGGGATGTTTCAGTTATCTTACCTTCCGTGCTAGCTCTCAAAATTATGCTAAAAGCTCTTTAATGAACTTGTAACCTAAATATAATATTAGAGAAGCATAACATAAGATTGAATATTTTACCTATCTTCGTTTATCTTTAGTTCTATTTGATGTGATTAATTAGGCTAGCATTACTCCTTAAAGGGAGTAGAGAAGCCATTATATTAAACTCCAAGGGTAGAGCTACTCTCATATGAGTAACGATGTTCTTTAATAAATATCTCTTATTGTATCGTAAGTTAAATCTAAACATTCATTTGTACATTTCAGATATGACATCATTTAAAGATGATGACATTTGACCAACTTTATACGTTTAAATTTAAAACCCTTTTAAAATTCATTCAACTACATATTTTGTAGCTTTATCCCTAATTTCAAAGCATTTAAGAGCTATAGTCGATTTTACATCAATTCACAATATCATATTACTGAATTCGACTATAATCTGTTCAGTTCTAGAAAGTGTCTTGTTTGGTCCATTTATACACCAAATATATGAAACATTAAAACTCATAACCATAGGAGACATCTAATTCTAATGATATAGCAAATTTCACATCAATATGAGTATCGTACAATTTTATCTAAAATATACACGAAGGAGTTGATGCATTCATTTAAAACTGGCCCATTTTGGAAAATGCTCGTTTTCACACATTTAAAACCCAATTTAGTTCCTAAATTTTTTTTCTGTTATTACCTAGACACATATGCCTTTCAATGAACTCCAGTACCCTAAAACTTCAAGTCAAACTCGATTTTACACAATTCTTACAAATCATGATATCTCGATTCGCATACAATCTGTCCAGTTTATTAAAATGACCCTTTTGACCCATTTAGATTCCAAATTATCAAAAACTTAGAACTAAAAACTCGTAAAGAGCATAGAATTTTTCTAGGTTACCATATCTCAAACAATCTGGGTAGTATTCAGTTTTATACGAATATTCTAAAAAACTGATTTTAGGTTACACATTAACCACATAATTTCATCAATTCTTCTTTATCTTCATTAAAACCCTAGAACGAAAATCACATATATTAAACTAAGAATTAAACCCTTAAAAGGCCTTATAAACATAATTAAATGCAATAGGTTACTCCCTTAATGATTATAATGTTTGGTTGATGCAATTGTATGGTCCAATTTCTCTTTTCGACTTCAATTTAACGATTTCACAAAGCTCCTTTTCCTTCCTCTTGGGTACAATAAAAGGCAAGGAACAAATAGGAAGTTCAGGGTTTCCTAACTCTCTAACCAACTGTAACACCCACTTTTCGGGCCTAGCAGTAATGCGGTATTTTTCCTAAACTTTAAATCGTTATTTAAAAGTGTTAAGAATAAGTTATATTATTTTTTTTAGTTAAGAATATTAGGTAAAGGACCAAATCCCTTATTGTGACTGATAAATTATTATTTGTTTTAAATTTATATAGTTGTAAGGAAAATAAAATAGTTGGACTCGCAAATGGATTCTAGGTTCCAGACAATAAGTTTAAGAGGGGAATAAAAATATACCAATATTGGGGTCGGTTTTAGGAGCTAGCCTACTTAATATTTTTACTTTCCCAAACTTTACTGAGTTCTCAAACTTGCATACTAAAACACTAAGAAATCCAAATAGAAGTAGAAAGAGGAAAGATTGCTTGTGTGGTTTGAATCACTTGTATCAACAGCTTCTTCATCATCTTGTTTCTTTCCCTTAAATTGTAAGTGTTCTTATTATTATATATGAACTTATTTTTTTTAGGAAATCATGTAAGTTGGTGATAAAAATGCGGAATTGATACTTAAATGGATATTGATTTGATGTTATAATCTGTTAGGGTATAATACACGTTGATTTGTATGTAGCAAACTAAGTTATATGGTTGATTTCCTCATTTTGAGTTAATTAACTTTAGGGTTCATGAGCTACATGAGATTGAAGTATAAATTGAAGTGGAATGGATGTTATTTGTTGTGTTTGACATGTATTGATGCATAGGAATAGAGTAAATTGTTGTTAGAAATCTGAGTTTATTGTTTTGGGTTTAAAACGTTCGGATTCAACTTGTATCAGATACATGTTGCTGGTGCAGGGTAGGGAACCTGGCTGGTCAGGAATCAAGCCGGCTGGTTCTGTGCTGTGAAGAACCCAGCGGGTTAGGACCCCAGCCGGCAGGTTCTTTTGTGTTCCAGGCCATATGTAATCGTTTTATATGTTTGTACATTAAATATAATTGCTATATGATGTGATAATAAGTAAAACTAGAAAATGATTATATACACTAAATGGTAATAACAAATTATATTGATGACTTAGAATCTATATATATATATATATATATATATATATATATATATATATATATATATATATATATATATATATATATATATTAACTTATCATGTAGGATACAAACATTGAATTAAGTTTAGTAATGTGTGAAATAGTATAAAAATATGATTTAACATGTAATGTAAGTGATCTCATTAGAGTTCAAGTACTTATATCGTCTAATTGTTGCATTGGTTTATATGACGTAATACTTAAGTTGTTTGATGTACCACCCTCAAAATTTCGGGTTGCGGAAGCGGTCGGGGGTTACCAAATCAAATATCACAAGCACAAAGGTAAATAATGAACGACTCTAAATGAGACGTTTGAAAATAGTTATACATTTCCAAAATAAAAGTGTATACAAGTTGCGAGTTCGCAAAATAATTTCAATACATAGTTTGTAATACAAAAGTTATGCAGAGAAATCCCGTTGTTTGAAAACATGCGACTCGAGCTAGCATATCTTGTAGCAATCCTAATCCTGTTGGGCACCTGAGAACACATGCTAAAACGAGTCAACTATAAAGCTGGTGAGTTCGTAGGTTTGCTAGTCGAAAACATAAAGTATAAAACTTTTATGTTTTGAAAATGATTTCAAAATACCCGATTTGAATTGTATTGTTATGTTATTGTAATACCAATGTATATAACTCTAATGGGGTATTTCCTACCCAAATAGTGGTGACGTGTACCTAAGTACATAAAGAGTGTGACATACTATGCCTAGATACCTATCAGGTATAATTGAGTCTACAAATGTGAGGCAATACATGCCTAAGTATGAGTCGTGTGGTTGTATGACCGCGTCATATGTTAACGAGTAATAATGTTACTTATGTTGTATTAAAACGTGAGGATGCCCCCGTGGCATAATATGTGGTGTCCAGTAAAAATTAAATTGTAGTCCCGTAGACTATGATTGAGTAACTAGTGTATTACATCCAGCAACAGTTAATTGTAGACCCGCAGATCTATGATTGAATATTTAGTGTGTCCGTTTGACCAGTTAGTGTGAGCTAACCCGGACATGATTGAAAATAATTGTAGTTCCGCAGAACTATGATTGAATGTTTAGTGTGTCCGTTTGACCAGTTAGTATAAGCTAACCCGGACATGATTGAGCTAACGGCCTCGCGTGATAACCTCACCGACCCGTTAACTTATTGCGGATCACAAGCATAAGCTCGCCCATCCGTGAATGAGTGTGGATCACGAGCATAAGCTTACCCATCCATCGAGTGTATCGCTTTACCGCGATATCGTAAATGTGCCTACTGCAATATCGTGGCATCGTTTTGTGCCCACTTTACCGTGGCATCGTTTTGTGCCTAATTAGGCATCGACCGCATTGCTCGCAAGCAACATATGTAATTGAGCCAGCAGTACTACGACATGCCCGACTTGAGATAATTGAGCCGACAGTACAACGACATGTCCGACTAGAGTTAATTGAGCCGACAGTACAACGACATGTCCGACTAGAGTAAATGAGAGTCGGCAGTACTACGACATGCTCGACTAAATTGGTTGTATTTGTATGTGTGTACATATACCTACATACATAGTTAATTGTAGTTGGTACCGAGTGCTCGAGATGAAGTACAAGTAGGTGTATATATATCTATACCTATGTATATAAGTCGAATTGTTAAACACCTTAAATTGTGTATCATGTAGCACATGAAGTTGATTGATTGTAGCTAAGTATGTATATACAATCCTTAACTATTTGTTGTATCACATTAAGCCTAGGTATGACTAATCATCACCTAGTTGTTTGTATTAGTATAATGATTCTATACTAACTTATGTTACAAATGTATACTCCTAGTCTCAGCCTAGCAAGTATATAGAGTGTCTGATTAGTATGGGCAGTATTAGTTCCTAAAAGGAAGACTAACCCTGTAAAAGTATGGTCGTTGTCCAATGTAGGTAGAACTAACCAGTTCTAGTATAAGTGATAGTATTGTCCCATGACAATATGGTCAATGAATGGTGATAACTTAATCAAGTCATGGGGTGGTAATTGTTTTCCAGCAATCTAACAGTGTATGATTGTAACCTATCTAGGTTAAGTATTGATACTATTTCAAAACAGTATAGTGGGTGAAATTTCTAAGTATTACACATTTCGTATTACATGGCAGTAATATAGATAATTGTGAATTATAATAGTTTATTAATATAATTCGAAAACAGTAATTGAGCATGCGTCTCACCCCGAAAACAGTAAAACGTTTGAAAGAGTGGGGCTATGAAACTTACCTGTGAGTTGTCAGCGATCCTACATGTGTTGTCCGAATGGTAACCTCCTAGTGTCCTAAACACGTGAGGTTATATAAGTAAGAGACAAACCAATTTGTCTAATCGAGTTGTGTGAATATTTATTTGTCGTTCAGGTTCGGAAACCGTGTACGGGAGTCCGGGGGCAGCGCCCCTGGTAACGGGGTCCAAGGGGCAGAGCCCCTGGTTAGGGTCGAGCTGCCAAGTCAGCTTGGAAAATTTTTATTTCTATCATGTTGCTGTAGTGAAAACGCTTCTAAATTCCATTTCGGAGTAAAATTAGGTAGTAAAATTTGAGTCTCAACACTTAGTGAAAAATGAGTTGTAAACATTCTGTTTTTAGTGACACTTATAGCGTCACTTAGGGGTTTATGCGACACTCAGGAAGTGCCGCATTAAATAGTGTAATCTGAGTTAAAGGCGTCACTTAGAGGAGTGACGTATGATGAGGCGTCACTAAAGCAGTGTCGGGTTAATGTCAGAGTTTGATTTTAGGCGATACTTAGGCAAGTGTCGCTTGAAGTGTCGGTTGGGAGTGTTGTGCGTCACTGGTAGTGACGGATGTAAGTGTCGGGGAAAAGGGGGTTTTATCCGGCACTTAAGCAAGTGACGTAAAACTAGGGTTTTTAGCGACACTCAGTGCGTCACTTAAGTGACGCATGAAGTGACGGTACGCTGCTGGTTTGTGGGCGACACTTCGATCTGTTCGACGATTTCACCACCAAAAACGCAATCTAACCCATTTATAGGTCGAATCTTGTTGTTACAATGTTAATACATGATATATTAAGTGTTTTTAACAAGAAATAACAAGAAAAAGTGGAGAAATCCTTACGATTTGAAGATTGAAGGTTTGAGGATGATGATGGTGATCTTGAAGATGAAGAAGAAGATGAAGGTGATGATGGATGCTTGTTGTTGCTGTTGTTCTTGTTGATGATGATGACGACGGCGGTGATGGTGGCCGACGGCGGTGGCGGTAGCCGGCGGTGGTGGAGGGTGGGTGATGAGGAGAGAAAATAGAGAGAGTTTTGGGGGTGGGTGTGTGTTTTATGAAATGAAAATGAAAGAATGAAATGGGTGGAGGTGGGTTTTATTCATTTCCAGATCCCCACTTTGGGGACTGTGGTCTCCAACCACAGTACAAAATACCCGTGTTTTTGTACCCGAAAATAAAATAATATTTTAATTTCGTAATTTTGTTTACGCTTTTCGTGGATATTTTAAATAATAATAAAATGTTTCACTTGAGTTACGAAAATGTAACTTGGTTATAATTGTTTACAATAATACAAATAAATCAAAGTTTAAATCTGGAGCGAAAATTGACTTTTTGACCGGGTGTTACATTTGATGTAATATACTTGAGTAATGTTATATAAATTTTAAGACAAGAGACTAACTTATTGTTGTTAGTTGATATTATTTAATTAAAATAAACTACATAATTCAGAGATGAGTTATATTATGAAATGAAATGGTATAGTGATATAAATGTTAATTACCATTCGATTATTAATTATTATGTAGATGTGATACATTATGATGTTTGATTTAAAATGAAATTAAATAATCATGAGTTTGAAATAGATTAAGATGTAAACAAATTATGGAATAACGGGTTGTTATCATTATTGAATGTGATTATAATGAGTAGTTATAATTGATATTATAATTTAGTAATGGCTTGTATCTTGATATTATGTTTTAAATTTAAGTTATACAAATGGGTTACAGACTTTTATTTTGTTTTATTCTCAGATTCGGAGCAGTCTCAGTGATATTAGACTTCTGAGTCAGAGACTGGGGTAACGGTGAGTGGATCTGTAATCCTCAGTGTGATTTAGTTGTAACAAGTTTGGTTACAACGGGTAAACGTATTGTTATTATTGTTGTTAATAGACTGTTTAGTCTGACATGACTCCATGATGATTATGGACTATATGATTATGTGATACATGGCCTTTGGGCATTATGTCATATGGAGGACAACGTTTGGGTTGGACTTTGTTGTTATTGTTGGGCACGTCAGGGGTTCCTTGTATACATAGTTAATAGTAACTTGTGGCGTGTGCAGATAACAACAAGCTATCGGTTAATCACTGTATTGGCCTGCGGTTGATTTTAAGTGTTCTTGGCTGAATGTTTCCGTGAGAACACCCGATCCTCTATGGAATATAGTGTGTTTATGATACTTTATGTTATAAACATGATATATTGTGTTTACGATGCTTTATGTTGTAAACATGACATTGCGTGTTTACAATGCTTTATGCGGTAAACATGAGATTATGTGTTTATGATGCTTTATGCTGTAAACAGGGATATTATGTTTTTACGATGCTTTGCTGTAAACAGGGTTGTTATGCTAAGTTAGGATGTTGATTATCTATTCATTCACTTAGCTTTATGTTAATCCCACCACCTTAATACTTCTTGCAGGTCATGTTTTTGGATATTATGGGCTGGGGCAAGAAGTTTGATGCTGAATGGAATGTTTGACGACTGGGCGTTTACTCTGATATCTAATTTGCTTAAATCAATGTTGTCTTTTGAATTATGTAACACCCAAGCTGATTAACTATGATTTGAAATAGTTTGACTTTATATGTATATTATATAATGTTAATTATTAAGGTCTGTTTGGACTTGCGCTTCCGGTGTATTATAAAAAAAATGATTCTGAATAAGGGGGTGTTATAAGTTGGTATCAGAGCATAGGTTTGGGTGAATTGAACTTTGGTAAGGCGTTCAATCCCAAATCTGAATTGTGTTAGTCAAACATTCCAAGGTGTGTGATTTAGTTACACTATGGGAATTGGTTAGTATGATAGGTACTAACGATTAACAAGTTGTGAGTTGTTGTTTTGAGTATAGATATGGCAGAACCTGAGCACCCGACCAGTTCCCTCAACAGTTTTCCTAAGTTGGATGCCCCTCCTATAGAGATGAATGCAGAAAGACATGGTCAGACTGATACTTCTTTTTTAGATAATGAGGATTCCAACAGGGACAAATATATATCACAGTTAGAGAATGAGTTACAAGAACTTAGAGGATTTAAACAGAGAATTTTACAAGAAGGGCCTTTTCAACAGCCTGTCCAGTCACAGCGTCCTGTTATGAGTATTGTTCAACCTTCTTTGGTGTCATCTTCTCAGCTATCGACATCTATACCTTTTTATTATCAGCAGCAGCAACCTTATGGTATTTTCCATCAAATCTCAGTCCCGTATTCGTCCTCAGGACGTATTGGCTATTCGATACCAATGTTTTCACCACGCAAGCAGCAAGAAAAGTTTCCAGAAAAGTTACGATCTATGCAACAGTTCAAAGGTGATTCTTCTGGAAATCATGGTAAAAAGAAACAGCAGGGTAACCCTCAGAATAGGAAATCTAATTCAAGTGGTAGTCCGGATGATCGATTTCCTTGGTGTAAGAAATGTAAATCCAGACATAATGGACCATGTGCTTCTCAGACTGTTAGATGTGATAAATGCGGGTTAGTTGGACATGAGTTTAAGAATTGTACTTATCTTAGTTATGTTTGTTGGAATTGTCGGAAAGAGGGTCATCGGTCGGGGCAATGTTCGGAGAAGATATGATATGGATCGGGTTTGGTCGGGGGGTCATCATCTTCTAGCCATAAGCGGAAGAATGTGCCATCTGTTGCTGACAGAGCTTTTCATATAACAGTTGATGAAACGGTTGTGATGGATGACGTCATTACAGGTACTTTAGTATTAACTCTGCACTAGTATATGTTTATACGATTTAGAGTTAATTGTACCTTTATATCTGTTAGTTTGTAATAAACTGAAATTGACCCCATTGTGATCACTAATTCTCTTAAAGTAGAGATGATTGATAGTAAGATAATTAGGTTACCATGTAGGTGACTGGAATCAGTGTTTGACATAGAGTCATAATTTTTGATTACTTTTGTTAGTGTCAATCTCTAGTTTGACGCGGGCCTTGACATGAATTGGTTAAGTAATATTGAATATTAAAAGAAATTAATGAATATCCTTATTGGATGAGTTGTGTGTTATGACTCGAGGGAAATGAGAGGATGATTATTTTCTTGGAATTCTTGTAAATATACTTAACATATGTTATTGAGGTCAAGTAAAGGAAATCTGTTTTTAACTGGTTCATACTCTGGTTGAGTGGTAGAATATTGGATTGATCTAATTCCAGGTGCATATTGACAAAGAGAATATACCTAAACTGAGATCAAGTATGATTATATGAGTTTGGCTATGTCAATTGGATTATTGAATGCTCATGTGGTTTTATGGAATTAACAAACTGGGTATACTGATTTTCTGGATAAGTTGTTATGATTGGTTGATAACATCTTGAAATATTCTTGAACTGAATCTGAATATTAGATATAATTGTGATCGATTCTTAGAACTTTAAAAAGGGGATATACCTAATACTGCTTGTAGTACAGTTATGGTAATTATGAAGTTTGATTATGTCATTTGAATTAACAAATGTTTATGTGGTTTCTAGAGATTTAATGAACCGAATATGTCGATTTTCTAGACAAGTTTGTCATTGTTTGATGGATAACATCTTGATAAATTCTAAAACTGAATTTGAGTATGAAAATACGTTTTTGATTGATTCTTGGAACTTTCAAAAGGGGATCATTTTTATGTTAAATTATAAAAATGTGAATTTTGGCTTTGGGAGATTTAATTTTGAGACATGTTATCTTATAAAGTTGGATCAAAGTGGAATTATCTAAAGTTGAAACTATGATGAATTGGAATGATTCTAAAATGTCTTCTGAGATTGAGAGATTCCTTGGATTAACTGTGGAATGAATAGCAGGATATAGTCATTTGACATTGAAACAACTTTTGTGTTAGACTGGGATTTCAGTAATATTTGATGAATTTGATGAGTTATAATGCCTTATGATACATTTTGTGAGTTTAGACTGTGGTTGATGCAATGAAATTGAATTATTAATTTTGTTTTATGATAGCTTAAAGTATATGAGAGGAATTATCTTATCCATGACTTGGAGTTGTAACTGTTGATTTATGTCAAAAGATGGAGAGATTGATTAGATGGTACTTAATGCGTTAATTGTATAAATCATTAAAGTCTTCAGTATATGTTTCACAAAAGAGTAAATTACTTCAGTATTGATTGTTGAAACTTATAAATATTTTGATTGAGGGATTTGATATTATTCGGGGAAAAGATAATATTATTATAGATGTTTTATGTGGTAAAAGACTTGTGACGGGATTTACCTTAGGTGTTGGAAATCTTTTCCGATTTTAGGGATTAATTGAAAGCAGTTCAGCTTGAGATTTTGATGGATTATGATCTGAAATTTGAGAATTGATATTGAACAATTAAAGAGGATTAAAGACTGATTAATCTCGTGTTAAGTTCAGCGGATTGAGACTTTCGGGATGTAATTTTAATTGAGATTTCTAAGTTGTGATTGTTTGTTCATTATAATGATTTGAAACCATTATATTGACAGATTATTATGAGAATGGATATGGCACGATTTATGGATTTTGTCAATTAGTGCCGAGACTTGAAAGTTCTATGGATTATTGAGATAGCGTAAAGTAATGGGAGATCTAACGATGGGATTTATACTAAACTTCCATGAATACTACGAGAAATGGTTTGATATGATATTACCGAAATGGATGCAAAATTTAGAATCAAGGTTCGTATGAGAAATGTGGATTATATGCGATTATATTACCTTGGAATAATTAGAGTGATCAGATTTCGAGGACGAAATCTCTTTAAGGGGAGAGATTTGTAACACCAACTTTTTGGGCCTAGCAGTAATGCGGTATTTTTCCTAAACTTTAAATCGTTATTTAAAAGTGTTAGGAATAAGTTATATTATTTTGTTTAGTTAAGAATATTAGGTAAAGGACCAAATTCCTTATTGTGACTGATAAATTATTATTGTTTTTTTAAATTTATATAGTTGTAAGGAAAATAAAATAGTTGGACTCGCAAATGGATTCTAGGTTTCAGATAATAGGTTTAAGAGGGGAATAAAAATATACCAATATTGGGGTCGGTTTTAGGAGCTAGCCGACTTAATATTTTTACTTTCCCAAACTTTACTGAGTTCTCATACTAGCATACTAAAACACTAAGAAATCCAAATAGAAGTAGAAAGAGGAAAGATTGCTTGTGTGGTTTAAATCACTTGTATTATTTAATTAAAATAAACTACATAATTCAGAGATGAGTTATATTATGAAATGAAATGGTATAGTGATATAAATGTTAATTACCATTCGATTATTAATTATTATGTAGATGTGATTGTAACACCTGGAAAAAAATTTGGACACCGTTTGTGCCTAACTACGGGATAATTACATATGTTTGTTCCTATGTTAGGCTAAATAACCATAACATTTTATATAGATACACATAGGCGATTAATTGTAATTTTGCGAACTTGAATCGGACGAGGTCCGACATTATTTAACATGGACGTTGGTGACGCTTTTACACAAATAACATAAATCTACTTTTGTTGAAAATTAGTCGTTATTCATTTGAACTCATATCACACGATGATATACGGAAACCTTTTACTCTTAACGTACAATCGGCATTTAATCATTTACGAATGACACGAAAATAGAAAACGAGAAACACGCGAGCCCGAGACCCGACTGGGTCGACCCGTGGGCTGCAGACCCATCCCACCTTCCCCTTTTTCTTCCTTTCTACTCCAACCCCCACCCTCATTCTCATCTTCCATCTCTCTCTCTAAAAACAAAAACTCTCCCTCCTTTCTCTCTCTACAAACCGGCTCTAAGAGCCACCACCGCCGAACCACCACCACCACCGTCGAAATCATCATCATCATCAACAAGCATCTTCATCACCATCTCCTTCCTCCATTGTCTTCACAAGCTTTGTAAGGGATTTCTCACTTTCAAAACATTTGATTTATGTTTATTTACGTTCTATTAAGTCCACACAACAAGAATATATCCAAGAAATCGGTTAAAAACGTTTTAAACTCGAAAATCCCCACAAAAATCGCAAACAGCGTAGTCTGCGAACTGAGATGCGTCTCAGCTCGCAGATCGAGATGCGGACCGAGATTTACCTACCAAAAACTGAACCTGCGAACTGACCTGCGAACTGACCTGACCAGCGAATTGAAACCTGCGAGTTGAAACTTGCGAACCCACTTTGTCTTGCGAACTCAGTCTCAGTTCGCACCACACTTTCAGTCCGCGGCCAACCTTAGTCGATTTTTTCAGATTTAAATTTATTATACGTTTTTATTAAAGCAATACTAGTAGGAATAAAAATTTTCCAAGCTGACATGGCAGCTCGACCCCAGCCAGGGGCTCTACCCCTTGGACCCCGCCAGGGGTTGCCACCCTTTAGACCCCGCTACCATGGGTGCTGCCCCCGGACCCCCGTACACAGTTTTATGCTTTATAAAAATACATTGAAACAAACGCGATAATAATGTTTTCAGATTTTATTACTACATACCGTCACCAACGGGCCATACTTGTTTTCAAACTACAAACGAAATACTAAACAAACACTTGGACATTACTAGTTGAGTGGACAATTATCTTAGACCGCCTTATTAGTCAGATACTCATACAAATAACCTCACACGTTTAGGACGCTAGGAGGTCACTATTTGGTCGACACGTGTATTTTAGAACGCTAGCTCCCACAGGTGAGTTCACAGCCCCACTTTTAACTGTTTTACTGCTTTCTACTTGGGGTGAAAAACATAGACTACTATTACTACTGATTGCCATGACTACACGGTTGTATACCCGTTTTTCTCGAACGATTAAGAGTACTTTTGAACTATACTGAGGATACTTGTATACTAGGGGTATAAACAAATTATAAAATGCTGATAAGTTTTATAACGAATTGTTACTGATGAAATAAAGTTTTCACATTTATAAACTATTACAACTTCGAAACTCGCTGGAGAACAACCAGCAACACCTTTTACTAAACTGATTGAGAAGTCCCTACGTCTTGGGCACACGTACAAAGTCTCTACTTCTTGAGCAACTAATGGGTCCAACTGACATGGACCAGACCCAACTGACATGGGTCAAGGGACACTGACACTCCCTACTATTTGAACCTGACGCGTCACCAGCGGTCGGTTAGGAATTAACCTGTCGTTGCACCGACTACTGGCGACGTGTCAGTGGAGTTTTAAATTTGTAAATGCTGGGGCCTAGGTTTACCAGTGCTAAAGATGTACAGCAGCAAATATGACCTAGGGTCGTTCTTTAAAACCAACGGTATTGTGAAACAGAGAAATCAAGATGTCCGAATCTAGCTAGTGAAGGTTGTTTTGAAAGCAGTTGGAGGTTTGATTTTGTTTGTTTTCTTAATTATACTACTAATTAAACTACGCAATAAAATAAAATAAAGGGATAGCAGTCAGGATAGAGGGGGTGTTTGTTGTGACTTCGTTAGCCTTGCATTGGGATGATGTTTTAGTTTAAGTTATGAAAACGTCTTTCTAAAGATTTGTATTTTATTTGTCTTAAGTATTTGTGGTGTAAGCACTAGCACCCTACTGATTGATTGCTCAATCATGTTAGTCCCTGTTTAACTTAATAAACAATCTTACTTAATAAGCCTTGAATATATTATTGAGAAGTTGCGGAATCACACTCAATAATATTAAGAAGATCAACGAATATTAATTAATTTAATGAACACAATAATATACCGAAAGCTTCAATCTTATTAATGATATAAGACAAATACACTTGATGTATTAGGGTTACAGAAAACCTTGAAGCTGCGCAAAAATCATTAACCTATCTAGGTCTAAAGGATCTCTATTTATATCATATAGAGTCCTATACAATCTCCTACAAATATGGAATAAAATAACTTCCATAACCGACTCATACTTATCACAAAATCATAAACAGTTTTAACTACCATTCTGATGTAAACAGTTGTAACTGTTACACATTCAGTGGTAACTGCTTCAATTGTAATATACGACTAAGTACAAATATATAATCAGTGTTAACTGTTTCATATATAACTAACAGTTACTAATACATAAGCAGTTTTAACTACTTACAGACACATAACTATCAGTTGTAATCTATCTTCAATCAGTTGTAACACTTGTCTTCTCTTCAGTTTTCTTCTATCAGTTGTAACTTCATAAAGACAGTTTTAACCTTCAAAGCAAACAGTTTTAATCACTTATACTCTGTCTTCTCATCAGAACTTCAACTCAGACCTGAAACAGTTTTGACCCAACAATCTCCCCCTAAACTTAATCTGTCCTTCACAGCATTAAGTTTCTTCTAATCCTCCATTATAAGCTTCACAAAATTCTTTCAAAACTGTTAGTCATTTCTTCTCTTCTTCCTATCAATCTCCTCCTTCTTATGAATCTGATTCAGCACCATATATACCAATTCCAGAGCTACATCATCTAAAACTGCAGCTTGTAGCCTTGCATTTCTCAAGCCCATCAAAAATCTCAGATTGATATCATAAAATCTATCTGTCAATAATCACATAAACACTGCATCCTCCATAACAATCTGATGTACTCCAGGTTTAGCATGATAAATCCAATTTCTGACCTTGCTAAAAGTAGCAAATTGAAATGGAAACTCTTCTGGCTCAAACATAGCTTTAATCCAATGCCATGTAACTTTTTCAACCAGATTATCAAACCTTTTCAAATCTAAATTCTTTTCCATCCCAATCTCATACATTCTCACCAAATCAGTCCTACTAATTCTCTTTATCAAATCCCTAAAAGATCTCCACCAAGATACATTTCCATCTGCTCTTTCAACTTTAATCTTGTGAATCTTAACAGGATTGACAAATTGCTCAATAGACCAATCAATGATACCAGGTAATTCAACATTAATTACCTCAGATTCCATAGGCTGTAACAAAATAAACTCCTTCAATTCATCAATATTCCTTTCTCTATCAGGAATTTCATCTAACTCTCTCTTCTTTTGCTCAAGTTCATCTTTCCTTCTCTTCTCAGCTTCTATCTTTTCTCTTTTTTCTTTTTCTTCCTTTTCTTTCAATTTTCTTTCTTTTTCAGCCTCTTTCTTTTCCTTTTCAACTTCCTGCTTTTTCTTCTCAGCTTCTTTCTTTTCTCTTTGTTTCTTTTCAATCACATCAGGATTCAACTCATCTTTATCCCATAACTCCTGCAATCTCTCTAAACTCATCTGTTTCAAAGCATTCAAAGGAATATACCCACCTTTCAACTTTGCAATCAAGTTCTTCTTCATTTGAGCTTTTGTTGGTGGTTTTGCAGCTTTTTTCTTTCTTGCTTCCTCTGCTTTTCTTTTCTTAACCTGCTCAACAAGATATTCAATATCATCCTGTTTCTGTTCTTTCAGTAAATATTCATCCCACTCTGCCACTTGCTCTTTTGTCATTTTCACAAACTTTCCTTCCTCAATCTCAACATCAATCAATCCCTCTGCATTTAGCTCAGCCTGTAACCTTTGAGCATACTCAATATCATGAGCAGTTACTTCTGGTGGCACTGGTTTTTGCTTTTTCTTCTTTGGTTCTTCTACCAGTTTTCCCTTGCCTTTATCTTTTGGATCAATCTTTGGCAATTCTTTCTGTTGAACAGGAACAGCAGCAGGTTCTCTAATTTGAAATCCAGGCAAAGATGGTTGTTGTGTAGATTTCTTCTTTGGAGTTTCAACCTTCTTTCCTGTACCAGTCATTTTAGCAGTTTTAACTGGAATGCTCTTCTTCCTGGTCTTTTCAAGTTGTTGAGCATCAGTTTTAGCATCAGTCTTTACTTCTTCTTTTTCAACTGCTATCTCAGGTTTACTCACCTCTTCACCATCATCCTCATCAATCTTTAACTCCTCAGTCTTATCATCCAAATTCACCTCAGCAGTTTGCTCCACTGACCCAATAACCTCAGTATGATCAGACTTATCTTCATCTGCCACTGATTCCTTCATTTCTGTTTCCACTGTCTCATATACTGATTCATTTATTTCTGGCTCTGGCTCTGTAGGTGGTGTTGGAGGTGTATGCACAAAATCATCATCCACTGGTTGTTCCATTTCAATCTCTTCATCAACTTTTTCATCATCAGACACAACCTTATCATTCTCATTCCTCTTATCACCCAAATTTGTCCAGACCTTCTCCCCCTTTTTGAAAGCATTTTGTTTAAAATTATAAGTCTCCTCAGGTTCTGAAGTATCATGAACCACATATTTCCTCCCTTTCTTCAAACATTGAATAACAATCCTCTCTAACTGCTTCACTTTCCTCTGCAACTGAGTAATAACTTCATCCTTTGCCTTATTCTTCTTCCTCTCCTGTACAAACTCAGCCCATACATAATCAACCATTTTCGTCAATTCCAAGTTAGTTCTAGCCTCAACACCTTCAGGATGTGAATCCTTTGGTGAATCATTGACATCATCAAACTCTGACTCATGCCTAGCATGATCATCAAAGTCCCCTTGGTTCTTGGTACTGGGACCACTAGGATCATCTACAGGTGTAGAATCATGTCCATGTGTTGCCTCTGATTGGGTCTTATTAATGTTACTTCTGTCCTGCTCTGCCAGTGGGCTAGAAGCAGTAGAAGCAGCCCTCTCAGAATGATCATCCTCCTCCTCATTGATCATTTGTTGTGATGAATCATTTGTCTGAGACACCTGAGCAGCAGCAGCCTCAGATGCCTGTTTTTTAGCCTTTTTGGCTTTAGTAGGTTTAGCTGTTGTGGTCCCTTGTTTTCTCTTAGTACCCCCAACTACTGTGGGTTGAGAAGTGGTGGGTGGAACCATTCTCTCAGTAGTTGGTTCAGCTTCAGTTTGTAGTACTGATGCTGTGGTGGAAGGTGCAGGAAGCATTGTAGAAAATAATGCTGTAACCTTCCCAGAAAATTTAGTATCTCTCTTCATATTTACAAAAACTTTTGGTTTAAAAGAGACAATACCAATAATCTTTTCAAGTGCAGTTATATTAGGAATTTGTTCATTTAAGAACAACTGCACAAAACGTGGATACATCAAAAACTTAATCTTTGGCTGCTCAATGTTTCTAAGCATACCAGAAAATATCAGATTTGAAAAATTAAACCTTTGACCAGTTGCAAGACAAGCAATTGCATAAGCAATGTTGCTTCCAAACTGCTCAAAAGATGATCTCTTAGATGATAAGCAGTGTAAAATTGTATGTATTAAAAATCTCCACTGATGAGAAAATAAGGTTTTCTGAAAAGTAAAAATTTCAAAAGAACCCTCATAACCCATCAATCGTAAAGTATCATACATAACAGTATCCTCTAAAGAAGATATACCTGCCTCATCATCTAGTTGTAATGAAGCTCTAACAGTAGCTTCTGTGATTACAACACGTGTATCCATAACTTCTGAAACGATTCTTTTAATCCCATGTTCCTCTTCTATTGATGCATTCACCCAGAAATTGTTGATATGATCGTGAGATATTCTGGGTGCTACAGTGAGAGCATGACGAATATGTGAAGCACGAAGGAAATCAATGATTTCCACATACTCGTTTGCCTCTGCAGGTTTCATTAAGAATGCAATCATATTGTGATCTTTTCCAATCGGTAGTTGAACAGTAGACGAAGTCGATGCCATGATAAGAAATCAAGTAATCGAGAAGAATCGAAGATGATTTTACAGAATCGAAAATCAATGAGACTTATCGCAGTTGTTTGTATGTGAAATTTTGAAAGCGTAATGAGAAACCCTAAGTGTTGAGAGTTAAGTACTGAAATTAAATCAGTTGTAAGCCCTAATTTGATCAGATCCCCAATTATAACTAAAACAGTGTTAATTAAATAAAATAACACGTTCAGTGATAACTGTGAAAATAACCATCAGTGGTAATCAACACTTGGTTTCTCAAATGCATCATTTACATAATTAAGCTAGCAGTGCTAACTTGTACAAGCAGTACCAACCGACCAAGGCAGTGCTAACTTAATACAAGTAGTACTTCAGTTCTAGCAAAATCATATAAACAAAGCAGTGGTTGAATTTTTTTTTTTTTTTTTTTTTTTTTTTTTTTTTTTTTTTTTACCGAAAGCAAACTCCACAAGCAGTGACACTTCAGAAACACCTGCATAAGTTAGACTCCAAAACCTATCAATATAACTTGCAGTGGTAATTCCAAACAAAAATACAAGTATACAGTGTTAACTATACACCAACAGTGGTGAAGTGATTATTACCACTGTTTATAATAAAAGTAAGAAACAGTGATAACAATACCCATTACACACAATCAGTGTTTAATTAACAAATCAGTATTAACCCAAATTGAAATCACAGTAGATATTATTCACAGAAAGCAGTAACAAGAGAAATAACTTATGACAAATTGATCATTCCAATACTAGTAACCAAGAATGTGAATCTGCCTACATCAAAAGCTTTTGTAAACAGATCAGCAAACTGATTATCAGTATGAACTTTCAAAATTTGAATAAGTCTTTTCTCATTACAATCTCTAATGAAATGATATCTGATTTCAATATGCTTTGTTTTAGAATGTTTAACTGGGTTATTAATAATACTGATTGCAGAGCTATTATCAATAAAAATAGGAGTATTAAGAAAGGTAAAACCATAATCTAGCATCTGATTCTGAATCCATAGCACTTGAGCACAGCAACTTGCAGTTGCTACATATTCTGCCTCTGCTGTAGATGTAGATACAGTGGTTTGTTTCTTGCATTGCCATGAAACCAATCTTTCTCCCAAAAATTGACAACCTCCTGATGTAGATTTCCTGTCCAAATTAGCTCCTCCATAATCACTATCTGTGTAAGCTATCAGATCAAAAGAATTAAACTTTGGATACCAAAGGCCCAATTTTGATTGACCCTTCAAATATCTAAAAATTCTTTTGACTGCTAGAAGATGTGATAGCTTTGGATTAGCTTGAAATCTTGCACATAAACACACTGCAAACATGATGTCAGGCCTTGATGAAGTGAGATACATAAGAGACCCAATCATTGATCTGTAAAGATGTTCATCCACACTCTCCCCCTCAAGATCTGCATGTAATTTCTTGTTTGTCTCAACTGGTGTGCTTGCAACTTTAGCATCTTTGTACCCAAACCGATCCAGTATATCATTCACATACTTACTTTGATGAATAAAGATTCCTTCTTTCTGTTGCTTTACTTGTAGCCCCAAGAAAAATGTTAATTCCCCCATGGAGCTCATCTTGAACTTTTCATGCATCAATGATTCAAACTCCTTGCAAAGACTATCCTTTGTTGAACCAAAAATGATATCATCTACATAAACTTGAACCAGTAGTATATCATTCTTAATTCTTTTAGTAAACAAAGTTTTATCTATTGCACCCCTTTTGAATCCATTCTGCAACAGATAATCTGAAAAAGTATCATACCAGGCTCTAGGTGCTTGATGTAAGCCATAAAGAGCTTTATCCAGCTTGAAAACTTTATCAGGAAATTTAGAATCTTCAAACCCTGGTGGTTGACATACATAGACCTCTTCCTGTATAGTGCCATACAGAAAAGCACTCTTAACATCCATCTGATACACAATGAATCCCTTGAATGAAGCATAAGCCAAAAACAATCTAATTGCCTCTATCCTTGCAACAGGTGCAAAAACCTCATCATAATCAATCCCCTCTTCTTGTGAATACCCCTGAGCAACCAATCTAGCCTTGTTTTTGATCACTATACCTCTTTCATCCTTCTTGTTCTTGAAAATCCATTTAGTACCAATTGCCCTCTTCTCTTTAGGCAAATCAACCAATGTCCAAACTTCTTGAATCTTAAACTGAAGCAACTCCTCTTGTATAGCTTCAATCCAACTAGGATCTCTCAAAGCTTCAGTAACCTTCTTTGGTTCTGTTTGAGACAGAAAACAGGCAAACAAAGAAGTATTAACAGCTTCTGTATCAAGATTTACTTCTTCCTTATTTGCTGAAGCTTCAAACACCTGACTTTGATTTCTAGTTTTAACAGCTGATTCAATATCTCCTATTACATTCTCAAGTGGATGATCTTTATGAGTAATGTATTTAGATGCTGCTGTTTCTTGAATACTCTCCTCTAAGTTGGTAAAATTTCCTTCTTGACCAGACTCACTACTTGACACTTCTCTTGCAATTCTCTTTGACAAAGGAGTAGAACTCATCAAATGTAGATAATTCAAATGTTCCTGCTCTGTGTCAAGATGCTTTGTAGGTGTCTGATCAACATTCACACCTGCCTTTGTATTCTTCTGTATTGGACTCACATCACTGTCTTCTGTACTGTCTTCAATAACAGGTCTATCAGAATCATCAACATGAGAAAATGATGTTTCATCTGATTTTCCTGTTTCCACATCCTGTGATGTCGTTGGTTGATCAGTATCAAACACTTCTGGGGGATCAGGAGACCAAATTGGAAATAATATATATTCCAATGAATCATTCTTCTTTCCAACTGATATTCCTGATTTTGCTCTACCTTCTTCATCACCTGTTCCTGCATTTGTACCTGCACTTGTACCTGCACTAGTATCCACATTTGTATATCTAAAAGCAGTATTAAGTGCATCAATATCAAACAGTGATTCAGGACCTTTTCCCTCAGGATTAACAGTGTTTTCATTAAAAGTAATGTGCACTGTTTCTTCTATGATTCTGGTCCTTTGATTGAATACCCTATAAGATTTACTTTGAATAGAATAACCAACAAATATCCCCTCATCAGCCTTACTCTGAAACTTACCTAAGTGATCTTTGGTATTTAAGATTGTACAAGGACACCCAAAAGATTTTAAGAAACTAACCAAAGGCTTTCTCTTAAACAACAGTTCATATGGTGTCTTGTTATGAGGCTTAACAACTAATACTCTATTCTGAACATAACAAGCTGTGCTAACTGCCTCTGCCCAAAAAGACATAGGTAGCTTTGCATCAGATAGCATGGTTCTAGCAGCCTCAATCAGTGTCCTATTCCTCCTTTCAGCTACTCCATTTTGTTGAGGAGTTCTAGGTGCACTAAATTCTCTCTTAATACCTTTAACTTCACAGAATTTATCCATCTCATGATTTTTAAATTCTGTTCCATTATCACTTCTGATGATCTTTACTCTTTTATCCAATTGATTCTCCATCTTAGTTATAAATGATCTAAGTATTTCATCTGTCTCATCCTTTGTCCTAAGAAAGAAAACCCATGTAAATCTAGAATAATCATCAATAATCACAAGACAGTAAGACTTTTTCCCCATACTACTTATACTGGTTGGTCCAAATAAGTCCATATGCAATAAGTGTAAGGGTGTGCTATTTGTGTTCACAGATTTGGACTTAAATGAGGATTTGTGTTGCTTTCCCTTTTGACAAGAAACACAATGATCATCACATGAATAGACTTTTTCAGGCAAACCTCTAACAAGCTTGTTTTTGACAAGTTTATTAATGGTTTTGAAATTCATGTGACACATCCTCCTATGCCACAGTTCAGATTCATTCACACTTGCTTTAGAAATAAGACAGTTTAAATCAGGTTGAGGTGTCATATTTACTAAGTCACACTTATATACATTATCTTGTCTTGGAATTCTCATCAAAATCATGTTTTCCGGTATTTTGAATTCTTTGGACAAGATAAGGCATTCAGTGTCAGTAAAAAGAACTGGGTTCTTTTTATCTGTGATTTGACTCACACTTAGTAAATTATACCTCAGTTGTTCCACAAAATAAACATTATCAAAACTTAGCTTTTCACTCTGAACTGTTCCTTTCCCTGTGATCCTTCCTCCTTTTGGATTGCTTCCAAAAGCTACATATCCTCCATCAAAAGATTTAAAGTCCTGCAGCTTTTCTTTGTCTCCAGTCATGTGCCATGAGCATCCACTATCAATATGCCATAAGCTCTTAGGCTTGCCCTGCACAAATAGTCAAAAAAGAGAATTAATTTCTCTTGGGAACCCAAACCAATTTGGCTTTGGGTTTCCCATGTGCATTCACATAATCAACTTTCTTAAAGATTATTGATTGTGAAGCACTGTTGGTATTTGGATATGTTAATTTATCAGACTTAATAGGTGTCCAAATCCAACTAATTTTAGACTTAACAGTGTTCTTTGGCTTAACAGTTTTAACTGTTTTACCAATTGAAGATTCAGTGTTAATTTTGTTAACACTGTTTTTGAAATCAGTTACCACTGTTTTAGTCTTTGAGCTTTTGGCTAATTTTGTTATTACTGCTGCAGTAGATTTACCTGTAACAGTGTTTAACTTGGTAGCCTTTGAGTTTATCTTCTGAACTCTGGCAGTATGATCAACTTTTGATTGAAAATTTTGTTTATTAATCATATTTGCTTTTGTCCATGACTGTTTTCTAATCCTTTGAACATTCTCAGGATTATGATAACAGTCATATTGAAGATGACCCATTTTTCCACATATAAAGCAAGACATTTCTTTAATCACAGTAACATTATTACCCAGTTTTTGTGAAATCATTTGATTCCAATTTCTTTGATTACCTCTGGGTTTTTTATTTTGAAAACTCTGTGAAGAAGAAGCACTTGCTTTACATTTACAATTCACACAGTTATTCACAACAGATTCAACAACAGGTTTAGTAACTGAGTTAACTGTATTACTAACATATCCTAACCCATGTTTAGATTTGTTAGTATTCAAGCTCACCTTCTCTAAGTCCAGTTTAACCTTCTCCTTAAACATTTTCTTACCCTCTTCTAGTTTATCAGTTTTAAGATTAACAACTAGATCAGTAATTACTCTCTTCACATCCTCACATGTTGACTCAGACTTAGATGATTCAGATTTCACACTCTTCTCACTATCAGATGTCCTATCACTCTGATCATCTTCTTTAGTCCAGTCACTTACTTCACCTTCTACAAACAGATCATCATCAGATAAACTTTTAATTGGATCAGCCTTTTTAACCTCATCTACCATTTCTCTTTTAAGTGAATTGATATCAATTTCACTTTTGGGAGGAAAGTAGGTGTGATTATAAGGTGGAGGTACATTATTGTATCCTAATCCAGTCTTAAGTTTATCATGAATCTGTGAATTAATAAGTTTATTTACACTCTTTGAAGCATGTTCTAATTTACTTACATCAAGCCTTATACTATCTCTTTCACATGTGACCTCAGTAAGTTTCTTAGATAACAAATCAACTTTATCTTTAAAAGAGTCTCTCTCCCACCTAGCATATTCAATGTCATACTTAAACTGTGTTGCATTGACTTCATATGCCTTTATTTGATTTTCCAGATTTTCAATGACTGCTATGGTGTGTTTACTTTTGATTTCCCATTGTTTTAGTTCCTCACACACTTTTATATTATGATCTCTGTAGTGTTTAACAGTTTGTTTACAAACAGCAGAACACAATTTATTTTGTACCTCAGTAGGAACTTCTGACTTTTTGTCAGATTCTGCAATGGCCATGAGACATTGATTCTTCACAACATGCTCTTCTTGATCACTCCAATCCCATCCACAGCCATCCATAGACACCAAAGCATTTGCTGAAGCCCCCTGAATTGGAATGTTTCTTGTCTGTGTTCCAGTGCTTCCAGATCTTTGACCATTACCATTCTGCTCTTGCCTAGGGTTTCTGCATTCTCTGGCAAAGTGTCCCATCTTGTGACAGTTGAAACACTCAATCTTGCTCTTATCAAACCAATTTGCATCATTCCTCTTGTATGCAAAGTTATTTCTACCAGTCCTCTGCATGAACCTTTTTGCTCTTTGAGTAATCAATGCAATTTGCCACTTGATGTCCATCTCCTCTAGATCATCACCATCAAATTGTTCCAGATCTTCATTAGTAAGTGAAGAATTCACATTACTTGCAAAGAAAGATTCTAATATTTGATCATTAGAACTATTTGATGATGATCCTGCTCCCCCTGAAACATGAGTAGAACCCATTTGACTTGATTCTGCTTTTGTTCCAGCCATAGACATAAAAGCAGCATTATGACTGTATCCAGTTGCTTGCTTCTTACTTTCCACCTCAGACTCAAAGTTCCTCAGATCATTGTATATATCTTCTAGTTCCTTAACTTCAATGTCTGAACTCTGCCTCAATCCAACAGTATAGATTGTCCATTCATCACCTAATGATCTCAAGAACTTTCTGTTAAGATCTTCTTTGTCAATCTTAACCTTGTGATTTTCCAATTCTCCAACTAATTTTGTAAACCTATCAAAGGTTTGAGTTAGAGTTTCAGATTTCACATGGCTAAAATTTTCAAATTGTTGTTTTAACAGAGATCTTTTATTCTTTTTGGTGTTATCATTACCACCAAACCTCTTCTCAATTGCCTCCATCAGTACCTTGGGATCTTCACAATTATCAAATCTGCTCTGATGCTCATTCGGAATGGAAAGCAACAGAGTACTAAGTGCTTTGTACTCAGTAGATCTGATTTTCCTCTCTGCTTCAGATGTTGGTGGTGCTCTTGGTTGCTTTACTCCATCTCCATCAAGCGTTACTGGTATACCATTAACAACAACTTCCCACATCTGATAAACCGTGAGAAGCATATATTGCCTGATTCTGACCTTCCATAGGTCAAACTCATCAGGTTTAAGCATTGGTATCTTTGTTGCTTGAATTCCTTCATTGCCTTCAGACGTCATTGAAATCAAAACTTAATATCTGAACTAAACTCAAATACTAATACTAATAATCCCAGATCTTCCTGTCTTCAAAGCTTCACAAGCTCTGATACCACTTTGTTAGTCCCTGTTTAACTTAATAAACAATCTTACTTAATAAGCCTTGAATATATTATTGAGAAGTTGCGGAATCACACACAATAATATTAAGAAGATCAACGAATATTAATTAATTTAATGAACACAATAATATACCGAAAGCTTCAATCTTATTAATGATATAAGACGAATACACTTGATGTATTAGGGTTACAGAAAACCTTGAAGCTGCGCAAAAATCATTAACCTATCTAGGTCTAAAGGATCTCTATTTATATCATATAGAGTCCTATACAATCTCCTACAAATATGGAATAAAATAACTTCCATAACCGACTCATACTTATCACAAAATCATAAACAGTTTTAACTACCATTCTGATGTAAACAGTTGTAACTGTTACACATTCAGTGGTAACTGCTTCAATTGTAATATACGACTAAGTACAAATATATAATCAGTGTTAACTGTTTCATATATAACTAACAGTTACTAATACATAAGCAGTTTTAACTACTTACAGACACATAACTATCAGTTGTAATCTATCTTCAATCAGTTGTAACACTTGTCTTCTCTTCAGTTTTCTTCTATCAGTTGTAACTTCATAAAGACAGTTTTAACCTTCAAAGCAAACAGTTTTAATCACTTATACTCTGTCTTCTCATCAGAACTTCAACTCAGACCTGAAACAGTTTTGACCCAACAAATCAGTATGTCACTGAGTAACTAGGCTATCGTGAATCTGATCAGAGGAGGCTGCTCAACTCTCAACACTGCCCTGTTACGGAACAGTGACCCTTTTCTGGAATACGAAGACTCCTGGGCGCATGCATAGAGTAACAGACCCACTAATGGTCTGACCGTTCTTAACACCACAGTGATACTCAATTGAATAAAACATTTAGGTTTAAGACTTGGTTGGTGTTTGATTACTTTCCATCAATGGTTTTGTAGAATCCAGGGGTGATAGACAAATTTGGAATACTAGATGATTCCTCGTCTTCCTTTCTGGATTCATAAACTGAGTTTGTATTTTAGATTAGAGATCCCCCATTTATGATTTAAACCAGCCCTCACTTGTATTTAACCAATAAATCCCTAGTTTATTCACAGTGTACAATACTTGTTTAAAACAGCATTTCCACGGCTTCAAAACCAGACCATGTTATTTAAACACAGATATTTAATCAGAAGTTTATTCACGGTGTACAATACGTATAAAGTATTTCCACAAATCCAAAACCAAAACACAGATAATTAATTACCCCAGATATGACGTCTTATCGAAAGGTTTTAACCACGTTTATTGGTGGAAAGGCATTAGTTGAATATGCAGTTTAAAATCATGGATGAAACGCGTAATCAAAGCACCGAGTTTTCATTTATAATATAATAGTTGGGAACATTATTCCATAACAGATTGTGCCCACGACTTTCATAGCTTCCACGTTCCGTACTCCACACATTAGTGATGTTTCCGGGGCTATACAAATGAAAGCCGTATAACGTTACTTTCGTTGTTTCATAATGACATCATCCCAATTAACAACTAACTACATCACAACAAACACATAATATAACTACTCACTATGCATAATAACAGGTCCTAAATCTAGCATAATAACAATAGCAATCATCATTATAACAGATAAGGAAAGAGATAACAGTTAATAAAGCGTAGATTGAATAAACGTTAGAGAGAGAGTACAAGCAGAACCTCCGCAATATCTTCGACAATATTACAAATAAGCCCCTGAACTATTCCCTACGCTATTACAAAAGTAGTCACTCCGTTAGTCCCAGTTAAATATTAACTGAGAACTAACTGATGCTAACCCTAATTCTAGAGAGAGAAAAAGAAGAGAGAGAGAGTAGAGAGAGAGAGTGTGTGTGAGAGAGAAAGTGAGAGTGAGGAAATGAGTGGAATGAAGAATGGTGTTAAAATGTGGAGAGGTGACCCTCTATTTATAGGCAAAGCTCCAAATCAGCCGTACAAGTCGCGAAGCACCAACTTACAAGCAAACGAAGCACAAACGGGCAGCATATGGGGCATGATGGGCCGTATACGGCCTTCATAGGGCCGTATAAGGTGTTGCTAGGGCCGCATACGGTCTTGGTAGGGCCGTATATGGTCTCCAGGGCCGTATACGGTCTCCGTCTGATTTCGTTTGTTGCTTAAAAAGCCCGTATCTCCTTCGTTACACGTCCGTTTGACCTGATTCTTTCGCCCACGATCTCGTAATTCCGTTACGCTTCTAATGTTGCTAATTTCACATAAATTGGATGTGTATATCTCAGGCACAGATGGAATGACTTTTAACGATCTGTAGAAGCCGTATCTCCTCCGTTCTTTACCCAATTTGCATGATTCTTGATTCTCCCTTCTCGTTTTTACCTGTTACATCGTACCATAAGGTTAGAATGTGCTTATAATAAGGTAAATGAGGGTGTGAGAATTGGTCATTGTTTATTCGCTCTGTTTTGCTTGTTATTTGGACGTTTTTAGTGATTTTTGTAGAAACGCCTATATTTGGAGCACTTTAGTGAATTTTAGTAAATAATGATTGTTTTGGAATGTTTTCACTAAAGATGTGCCCAAAAAGTGTGGAATATCGTACTTAAAAACATGACTTTTTGCGTCACATCAAGTTATCCCACACTTAGACGTTGCTTGTCCTCAAGCAACACTCAGTTTTTGGAAATATTTTAAAACTTTTTAGAGCGAGTAAAAATATATTTAAGAGTTACCACTCCAGATATAAGTAAGATGATATCAGGAATATAGGGGAAGATAAGATGATCCTTCCTTAAACAAGAAAAAACTCTCTTAGGCATACTTCCAAATCTCATGATCTTGGAGTACACATGACTAGACGATTATTCTAAAGGTGGTCACTCAATTCACTCAAAGTGTATTGGGTTTCCTATAAATCTAGAACAAATGAAATCGCTCAAATAGCTAGTCATGCAGCACTCATCGTCATAGGCTTGATCGAGAATCGGATCTCCACCACTTAGGTGAGGACGGTGCTAATTATCCCAAGACATTCATGAGGGTTGTAGTTTTTGGTGAGGGTAAAAGGGGTATGGATAGTGGTATATTTGGGTTGTAAGGGTTTTGCTTATCTTAAAACTACTAAGATCATGAACAACTTTATTCTAGAACGGAAGAGAGATAGCTCTTTGTCTTCTATCAGATTTTGCTTGTGAGGATGATACTTCGAAGGACTTTAGCTTTATTCTTGCGGAACTATCTTTCTTTTCTTTTCTGCTTTTTCTTCTTTTTATTTTCTTTTTCTGCTTTTTTACTTTTCTATTTTCTTTTTCTTCTTCAAAGCTTCTTTGCCAGAGAATTTCCAAGGATATTTTTCTTCTTTTGATTCTTTCAGAAATCCCTTATCTTGAACATTTCGAGTCTTTTTGTGGTGTCAATTTTACACACCAAGGATTCTCACGAGAGATGACTTTTAGAGAACACAAAAGGGTAGGATAAGTGAAGTGGATATTCTAAAAGATGTTCTTCATAACCTCAGAAATTCTAAGATAAGTTTTGGGGATATTTCGGGAAGTAGGGTTTATATTGTAAGGTTTGTATGAAACGAAAGGTTTAGGCTCAACAGGGTTTACTAGGCGGATCATCGATACTAAAAATGAGTATCGGAAGGTTTTTGGGCTTGAAGAGATATGTAAAAAAAATGGATTAAATCCTAGGGAATGTCAAGGTCATCTAATTGCACCTATACCGCGTACGGTACACACCAATGTGTTCTCGAAGCGTATGTCAAGAGCAAGTTCTAATTCAGAGATACATGCATCGGCACACACAAGAAATGAATAGTGAAGCATTAAAGATGAATGCTATTAGGCTCAAGATACCTCACTGCAAGTAGGGTTGTATGTGCTTCATCATGCTCCCATCAGATTATCATTTCTTGCTTAAGAAATTTCTACCTTATTTTCCTTAGATTCCTAAATATAATACTCATATTTGAAAATATAGCTCCTCTCAAAAGATATTATGACTCAAAATTAGCAGAGTTAATCAGGTGATTAGGCTCATACTTTTTAATTTTCTTGAAAAATTTTGAAAAATTTGAGGAACATTTTCGAACATTAAAAATCATTAAATACTAATCAAGGTATTCTATACCTGTTATCCCACACTTAGAGGAACATTGTCCCTAATGTTCTCTTGAGTTGAGATTTACTGGAAGTAAAATCCCACACTTAGAGTTTGAACATGTAAGAAAATGTTTCTCAAGTGTTTGTTTTGGGCTGGAATCCCACACTTAGTGATAAGCTTAGGATAGAGTATAGACTACTTTAACAAACTTAACAAAGCAACTAATATACAGAATCATAATCAAAAGAGGGTAAAGGGTAAGGACACTCCCCAGATAGCGAACTGCAATGAAGCTGGGAATTAGAATTTGCTGAAAAGAGACGTTGTCAGGATCTTTTTCTGCTTCCATGAAGAACGATTCGGCTTCAAGCGTCTTGCTATTGGTTTCCTCATCCATCATTCTCCTTGTGAATTAATCTTGTAAGTGTAAACACGTTGGTCGTACCATTTTACAAACTGAAAGTATTTTGCAAATGAAAAGATAAATTACTGTCTCAGAATTTGAAAAGATGTTTTCTATTACATATCAGTTTTATAAAACATGTGTTTTTAAACGAGTTCGAGCATAATGCATAAAAGTATTATGCAAGTACCTCAAATGCTCGAAACACATGAATTATCAATTTTTCATATTGATTTCCTATTTTCTGAGACGAGTGGTTTTATTTGCAAATGAGTTGTAATATTAGAATGTTTTTCATAAAATATTTTGGTGCGACCAAGTGTGAAGGATAGTCAGAGATTTTCTTCACTTATTGACACTATTCTCTCTACACGTCTTATTCCACGGGTTGCCTCCCGAGAAGCGCTGCTGTTAGAGTCGAGAGCTCGACTTTACTCCTTTGAGTTTAGGTGTACGGGAAGGAGCTCCCAGGGCGAGTGATGGTGCCATTATGAGCCCTAGGTTGTGGGAAAGAGTATCGCGGAGGATAGATCCTTTGGAAGTGGCACGCCATGGTTGAGATTAGATCTAGTGGTTCCATTGTATCCAATTTGAAGTTTTGAAGTTGTTCTGAGGCTGCTCTAGAAAGACCTAGTAATCCTTGCATAATGTAATCAACCGTCTTAGTGATTGGCCCATTGGGATCAATCTGCGTTGTTTTTCTTGTCTTGATCACTTCCCTACTCGGATACCTGAGTCTAAAGGAGTCCATAAATTCTAGTAACTTCAACTTCAGATCTTCGAATTCTTCACTATGAGGATCTCCTTCGAATACAGCTGTAGATTTGCACAAGCTTTTGATTAGCTGGTGCTGATGAAGGGTGAAAGGAAAGCCAGAGTTTTTGAAAATATGAATCAGTTTGTTGAATATCTCGCGATATCCAGCCTGGAGGATATACTTTGCTTTCTCGGCGTCTTCTGCATTCAATATCTCGTGTAATCGAGTTGTTACAAAAGTGACAATATCGAGTAGAGACATATTTTTAACAATGAGGGGGTGATTACGCCTGCTTTCGTCCCTAGTGATGTACCTAAGCTCCTCGATTATCAATTTAATATGATGTTCTAAAGTAGACTTGATGATAAATCGATTGCTTTCTTTGGTACTCAGGTGATCTTTCTCAGCTAATAAGTCAAGGAATCCCTGTAGATTCCTCATCACCATGAAGTCAGTAGCATCTTCAATATTTCTTCTGATAGCACCCAACTTCTCCTTCTGTTTTGATGAATAAGGAAACACAGAGCCCATGTGAACATCATACACCTTGCGGTATATTTGTCTCTGTTCAATGTAGAAGAGTAGTTCATTCGCGTTATTCCTTTCTTTCTTGAGCTGAGATTTGAGTGTATCTGCGAATACTCTGATGCAATGTTTAAGGTAGAGCGGATCTTGGGTTCCTTTGCTAGTGAGATAGATAGTGGATGCTGCCTCAATAACCGCTATTAGCCATCTTTGATGCATAGAGTAATCATTGGTAGAATTTCTAATAGCTGCTATTATAATATGAGGGTCACCATCATATTCGTCTATCACAGAAATCATTTGTTCATGAGTAGAGACAATCGGGATGCATATGATTTCTTGAGATAAGGCTTGTGGATTAGGCAGTTCTGGAGAATCAAGAGGATAAATATCTTCATTGGAAAGAGGCTCATTTTCTTCTTTCATCTCTTCTTCCTGCTTAGCTGCTGGTTCAGAGGTCTCGTCATCAGATGTGTCTTGGCTAATAGAGACCGTATATAGCTCACTATTCTCCATCGGAACACAGTCGTTCGTATCGATCTTGAATGTGATGCTTTCTCCGTGAGCGCGTAAGCTGATCGTTTGAGAGTGCACATCGATGACTGCTCTGGCGGTGTTCATAAAAGGTCTACCTAGGATTATTGGGATGTTTATATCTTCCTGAATATCCATTACCACAAAGTCAGTTGGGAAAAAGAACTTGTCGACTTTAACCATGATGTTCGCAGCTATTCCCTTAGGATATCTAATGGATTGGTCAGCTAGCTGGACACTCATTTTAGTGGGTTTAAGGTCTCCTAATTCTAGTCTTTTAAATAATAAATGTGGCATTAGGTTGATACTTGCTCCTAGATCGGCCAAAGAGCGAATATCACCAGATTGGTTTATAGAGCAGGGAAGGGTAAAATGTCCGGTATCTCCTAGTTTTTCCGGCAGACGATTTTGAAGGATAGCTGAACATTCAGCAGTTAGCGGGATGTTAGGTACTTCGGGTACCTTATCTTTGTTTGAGATAAGTCTCCTAACATATTTAGCATACTTGAAAGCTTTGACTTCTTTAGGTTGTTGCTTGAGACGTCATGGAAATAGTAAGCTTTCCTTTTTAGGCTTTGGAGAAGACTTTTTCTCAACTGTCTGTATGACAGGAGGTTGTTCTTTCACCGGAGAAAGAACTGAAGGTTGGCTCGGTGCCACCTTGGAGTCTTGGTTGGTTACGTGGTTGGCTTCCTCAGTATATGGGTTATGAAAGGTGTTACTAGGTAGACTACCCTGTGGTCTAGTATCGATATGTTCTGCTAGTAGACTTTCTTGGGTTACAAGAGTGTTTAGTAAAGTTAGTTGGTCTCTTAAGAAGAGATCAACCTGGTCTTGTCTAGCCATAATCGTTTGAATGATCTGTGTGAGGGTGTCGTCTGGACTAGTAATTGGCGTGGTAGGTTCATAAGGTTGGGCCATCTCTGGTGTGGTTCCGGGAAGTAAAGGTGGTTGGTGGTAGGCTGGGTATTGGAATTGGTTGAGAGGTGGAATTGGTAGGTATTGGTTGGCTCGAAGAGGAGAGGTTTGAGTATAATCAGGTGGACGTGGGTGAGTTCGGAACTGGTCATAGTAGGCTGTGCCATCAACAGGGTTCGTAGCTTGTGAATTGCTACAGTTCTGACAGGACTGAATATGGTAGACCTGTTGAGGAGGTTTCTTTAGCTTTCCTATTTCCTCAGTTAGCGTTCCGATGTGTTTCGTCAGAGATTTGATCGCCTCAGTTTGTACGGGATTGGGAAGGGCAAGCGGTGCCGATGATGAGGAATGCTCATCAGTGTTCTAATCGTTGTGATTCATGGTCATGCTCTCAAGCAGATTCCAGGCTTCTTCATCCGTGCAACCCGTGAAGTTTCCTCGAGCAGCGGCATCGAGCATTGGCTTGTGGTGCGGTGCGAGACCATTGTAAAACGTGCACAACTGAGTTGATCGTTCGATTTGGTGGTTAGGACATCTTTTTAGCAACCTCTTAAATCTTTCCCACGCACTGTAGATTGATTCATCATGAAACTTTTGGAAGTTCAGGATGTCTTTCTTTAACTTAATTCGTTTGGATGGGGGAAAGTACTTTGTTAAGAACTTATCTTCCATTTCTGCCCATGAGGAGATAGAGTTGGTCTCTAATTCCTCGAACCAAGTCTGTGCGTGATGAGAAAGAGAGTAGGGGAACAGATATAAGCGGATTGTATCTTGCTCAACCTTATTTTGCTTGAAAGAGTCGGATAGAGTGAAAAATTTATTGAGGTGGGAGTAGGGGTCATCATTCGGTAGTCCGTTAAATTGGCAGCGATTCAGGATTAGCTGCACTACGTCATGCTTGAGTTCGAATGACGCTCCTTTAGTCTCCGGGTATTGTATAGGTCCTCCTCGAACTTCAATTGAGGGTTTGTTGCTATCAGCGAGAGTGATGCGTGCGGTGGTTGTAGGAATGTGGGAAGATGATCGCTTCTCTCGTCGGATGGGTAGGATGTCATCTTCGGGGTAAGGGAAAGGAAGGGTTGAAAGAATTTTTAGGGGTCTAAGAAGGGAAAACCATCCTAAAGGTTCACTAGAAAGGAAGTTCATCATGACGCCTCTGAGTCTTACAGTTGATTCCCCGGCAGCGGCGCCAAAAACTTGACGCGCCACCAGCGGTCGGTTAGGAATTAACCTGTCGTTGCACCGACTACTGGCGACGTGTCAGTGGAGTTTTAAATTTGTAAATGCTGGGGCCTAGGTTTACCAGTGCTAAAGATGTACAGCAGCAAGTATGACATAGGGTCGTTCTTTAAAACCAACGGTATTGTGAAACAGAGAAATCAAGATGTCCGAATCTAGCTAGTGAAGGTTGTTTTGAAAGCAGTTGGAGGTTTGTTTTTGTTTGTTTTCTAAATTATACTACTAATTAAACTACGCAATAAAATAAAATAAAGGGATAGCAGTCAGGATAGAGGGGGTGTTTGTTGTGACTTCGTTAGCCTTGCATTGGGATGATGTTTTAGTTTAAGTTATGAAAACGTCTTTCTAAAGATTTGTATTTTATTTGTCTTAAGTATTTGTGGTGTAAGCACTAGCACCCTACTGATTGATTGCTCAATCAGTATGTCACTGAGTAACTAGGCTATCGTGAATCTGATAAGAGGAGGCAGCTCAACTCTCAACACTGCCCTGTTACGGAACAGTGACCCTTTTCTGGAATACGAAGATTCCTGGGCGCATGCATAGAGTAACAGACCCACTAACGGTCCGACCGTTCTTAACACGACAGTGATACTCAATTGAATAAAACATTTAGGTTTAAGACTTGGTTGGTGTTTGATTACTTTCCATCAATGGTTTTGTAGAATCCAGGGGTGATAGACAAATTTGGAATACTAGATGATTCCTCGTCTTCCTTTCTGGATTCATAAACTAAGTTTGTATTTTAGATTAGAGATCCCCCATTTATGATTTAAACCAGCCCTCACTTGTATTTAACCAATAAATCCCTAGTTTATTCACAGTGTACAATACTTGTTTAAAACAACATTTCCACGGCTTCAAAACCAGACCATGTTATTTAAACACAGATATTTAATCAGAAGTTTATTCACGGTGTACAATACGTATAAAGTATTTCCACATATCCAAAACCAAAACACAGATAATAAATTACCCCAGATATGACGTCTTATCGAAAGGTTTTAACCACGTTTATTGGTGGAAAGGTATTAGTTGAATATGCGGTTTAAAATCATAGATGAAACGCGTAATCAAAGCACCGAGTTTTCATTTATAATATAATAGTTGGGAACATTATTCCACAACGGATTGTGCCCACGACTTTCATAGCTTCCACATTCCGTACTCCACACATTAGTGATGTTTCCGGCGCTATACAAATGAAAGCCGTATAACATTACTTCCGTTGTTTCATAATGACATCATCCCAATTAACGACTAACTACATCACAACAAACACACAATATAACTACTCACTACGCATAATAACAGGTCCTAAATCTAGCATAATAACAATAGCAATCATCATTATAACAGATAAGGAAAGAGATAACCGTTAATAAAGCGTAGATTGAATAAACGTTAGAGAGAGAGTACAAGCAGAACCTCCGCAACATCTTCGACAATATTACAAATAAGCCCCTGAACTATTCCCTACGCTATTACAAAAGTAGTCACTCCGTTAGTCCCAGTTAAATATTAACTGAGAACTAACTGATGCTAACCCTAATTCTAGAGAGAGAAAAAGAAGAGATAGAGTAGAGAGAGAGAGTGTGTGTGAGAGAGAAAGTGAGAGTGAGGAAATGAGTGGAATGAAGAATGGTGTCAAAATGTGGAGAGGTGACCCTCTATTTATAGGCAAAGCTCCAAATCAGCCGTACAAGTTGCGACAATGTATAAGCAAACGAAGCACAAACGGGCAGCATATGGGGCATGATGGGCCGTATACGGCCTTCATAGGGCCGTATAAGGTGTTGCTAGGGCCGTATACTGTCTTGGTAGGGCCGTATATGGTCTCCAGGGCCGTATACGGTCTCCGTCTGATTTCGTTCGTTGCTTAAAACGCCCCGTATCTCTTTCGTTACACGTCCGTTTGACCTGATTCTTTCGTCCACGATCTCGTAATTCCATTACACTTCTAATGGTGCTAATTTCACAGAAATTGGATGTGTATATCTCAGGAATAGCCGGAATGACTTTTAACGATCTGTAGAAGCCGTATCTCCTCCGTTCTTTACCCAATTTGCATGATTCTTGATTCTCCCGTCTGGTTTTTACCTGTTACATCATACCATAAGGTTAGAATGGGATTATCATAAGGTAAATGAGGGTGTGAGAATTGGTCATTGTTTATTCGCTCTATTTTGCTCGTTATTTGGACGTTTTTAGTGATTTTTGTAGAAATGCCTATATTTGGAGCACTTTAGTGAATTTTAGTAAATAATGATTGTTTTGGAATGTTTTCACTAAAGATGTGCCCAAAAAGTGTGGAATATCTTACTTAAAAACATGACTTTTTGCGTCACATCAGAACCCTACTGACATGGGTACTAGATCCTACTGACATGGATCCATTATACTTATTGAACATGGGACACTGACACTCCCTACTATTTGAACCCTACTGACATGGGTACTAGATCCTACTGACATGGATCCATTATACTTATTGAACATGGGACACTGACACTCCCTACTATTTGAACCCTACTGACATGGGTACTAGATCCTACTGACATGGATCCATTGTACTTATTGCACATGGGACACTGACACTCCCTACTACTCAAACCCTACTGACATGGGTACTGGATCCTACTGACATGGACCCACCAAACTACTAATAAGATATCGACTTTCCTACAAACAATTTAACTGTACTTTGGGTAACGTCCCAACGAATCTGTACTAATGGGTAACGTCCCAACGAATCTGTACTAATGGGTAACGTCCCAACGAATCTATAATATTGGGTAACGTCCCAACGAATTTGTGTAATTGGGTAACGTCCCAACGAATTTCTATAGTTTAGGATAACGTTCCTACTTAAACTATATTCTAGGATAACGATCCTACTAAAACTATATTCTAGGATAACGATCCTACTAAAATTTTATTAGAATACTACTTTCCTACTACCACTAGGATACTTATTACAATTTGTCTTGAACTGTATTTGGATAACGTTTTACACAACTTCATTAAACTGTTATGGCAATACGACTTTACAAACAATCTTGGTTTATCAAACTACACTTGTAAGCATAAAACCTGTGAATTCACTCAACAATCATGTTGACTTTTACTATGTTTTTCAGGTTCACATACACAGTAGGACTACCCACATGATACAACATACTAGAGGTCGTTCGATGTAATCTTGTGCGATGATTATTGATTAGTAGCACCCAAAGCTTGCTTCCACTGAACAGTATATTTGGGGGTGTTACAGATTGGTATCAGAGCCTGAGGTTATAGCGAACTAGGTTGCATTTAGTGGGCCTAGACTATAACCGTTAGGCAGTATTTCCTTATTAGGCGTGACTAGTGCAGAAATTACATCATACGAGTTTAATTTAACATAGCCTGATCAACTATGTACAATTAAATGAAGATGATGTGAGGTCTGAAATGGTCGTGTTGAATAGGAATACACTAGTTGACTTTGGCTACGATGAAAACGGGACCAAACTTGCTGCGCTAGACACACTAGGCAACTATATGGTATATATGTGTGTATATATATAGGCCTTGCTCACAACTACGCTTTCTGTAATCACTCCTTTGATACTTCACTCGACTATGATAACGAAACACGAGTTTTATCTACAACTGTGAGGACACCCACGATAACCTCTCTCTAAACTATAACCAATAACGATACTACTATGGATAGCCTATCCTAAGAGGACACCACCACCTAAGGAGGTTCTGTCTGAGGACAAACCAACAAAACTCACGCCTCATGAGAACTCATCACCTAGGCGCATTACATCTACACTCCCTATCTTGTACTTTTTCCACAACACCTACGTCTTGGAATGTATTTCCAACAATTGTATTGACTCCAATAACTTATGCATAACTGTGTTACGACTACGATCACTCTGATTTCAAATGGATTAGTATTGCGAGGAGCACTCACAATGACTAAGTCCACAAGCCATTTCAACTACGATCCGATCATTATGATCACTACGACAAGGATTACTTACAACTACGCGAATTACAGACTAAACTTGATCAAAACATTTGTTCACACTATGATAAACTGGCTTTGGGCCACTACGATAACTGGTTACGGACCACTATTATAACTAGCTTTCGGGCTACTACGATGACATAGTCATGGTTGACTACTTTGAAAACACTACTCGGTTATTATTTTGACTACTTATAGAAACTATGATATGGGTACGATATTTCTCTAAAACTTAACTTTTCGATCTTATTCTACATGAAATGAGTGTAGCTTATTTCTACATATCACTTTCACTGACCTACACGCCGAGTACATCATAGAACTGGCTAACCCATTTAAGCAAACAGGAAAAACTCAGAGGTTGCTTTCTCGCAGACATGCTAACTCACTGTTTAAAAAACTACTTAGTCACGATAAGACTACTCTGTAAACGATCACCCTATAACGTCCATTAGTCACGAATGGACTACTTTGTAAATGGTTGCCTTGTAACCACGACTTAACAACGATTTGAACAAACGAAATAGTCAGGATCTGACTACTATGATAAACCACAACACATTCATGGATTGACTGCAAACCCGACATAGACAGTGAATGTCTACTATCTGTTCGACGAACTTTCTTACGTAAACTTCTCCCCAGACCCCATGCAACCGCGACTACAATCGAAATTTCAGGACAAAATTTTCTTAACGGGGGGAGAATGTAACACCCGGAAAAAAATTTAGACACCGTTTGTGCCTAACTACGAGATAATTACATATGTTTGGTCCTATGTTAGGCTAAATAACCATAACATTTTATATAGATACACACATACGCGATTAATTGTAATCGTGCGAACTCGAATCGGACGAGGTCCAACATTATTTATCATGGACGTTGGTGACACTTTTACACAAATAACATAAATCTATTTTTGTTGAAAATTAGTTGTTATTCATTTGAACTCATATCACACGATGATATACAGAAACCTTTTACTCTTAACATACAATCGGCATTTAATCATTTACGAATGACACGAGAATAGAAAACGAGAAACACGCGAGCCCGAGACCCGACTGGGTCGACCCGTGGGCTGCAGACCCAACCCACCTTCCCCTTTTTCTTCCTTTCTACTCCAACCCCCACCCTCATTCTCATCTTCCATCTCTCTCTCTAAAAACAAAAACTCTCCCTCCTTTCTATCTCTACAAACCGGCTCCAAAAGCCACCACCACACCACCGCCGAACCGCCACCACCACCACCGTCGAAATCATCATCATCATCAACAAGCATCTTCATCACCATCTCCTTCCTCCATTGTCTTCACAAGCTTTGTAAGGGATTTCTCACTTTCAAAATATTTGATTTATGTTTATTTACGTGCTATTAAGTGCACACAACAAGAATATATCCAAGAAATCGGTTAAAAAACGTTTCAAACTCGAAAATCCCCACAAAAATCGCAAACAGCGTCGTCTGCGAACTGAGATGCGTCTCAGCTCGCAGATCGAGCTGCGGACCGAGATTTACCTACTAAAAACTGAACCTGCGAACTGACCTGCGAATTGAAACCTGCGAGTTGAAACTTGCGAGCCCACTTTATCTTGCGAACTCAGTCTCAGTTCGCAACGCGAACTCAGTTCGCATCGCGAACTCAGTTCGCACCACACTTTCAGTCCGCGGCCAACCTTAGTCGATTTTTCCAAATTTATATTTATGATACGTTTTTATTGTCACACCCCGCCAAACGGTAATTACCATTATATAGAGTGGTTTGCGGAAGCTTAGTGACGTGGCGGGGGTGCGAGCAGTAAAACAACCAACAGATACATACATACTCAGAGCTTATGGTTATTGCAGAACGAAATAGATTAAGATGCCATTAATTAAAGTTTTACAAAAGATTACCACTTGAAAAGTGGTAACAGTAATAGTAGTAGTTGAAATCAGTATTTCATAAAATACATAATATCAAAAGTAGATTTCATAGGTATGACTGCAGTAGTTGCAGTTATACAGAGGAAATCCAAGTGTCCCAAAAGTAGTGGCATCCTAACAAGTCCAGGGTAGTCCGTCCTGATATGCATGCAGATCTTACTTACGCTGCTAATTCCCTGAAAAACATAGAGTAAAACGTCAACAAAATTGTTGAGTGAATTCACAAGTTTGTTTGTTATGTAGGAAACCCAAGTTAATCATTTAAGAATAATATTTCCAAATAAGTGTTGTTTATCAAGTAGGAAACACAAGTTATTAATAAATAACATTTCCCAAATAAGTTGTAGTTGTAATAGGAAACACAAGTTATTAATCAAATAATATTTCCTAAATCAGTTATCAGTAGGAAACACAAGTTAACCTAAATAAAGATTAACATTTCCAAATCAGTGTACGTAGGAAATCCTTTCCTAATCAATAGTTTAGTGGGAATATTTAGACGGTGATCCCTTGAAAGGTGAGCTAAACCTGTCAAGTAAGGTAACCCCGATCTAACCCTATAACCAAACCACAACCCTAATCTTTTGTTGTTTGCCATGCTGGACAATTAAGTATACGCTCCCAAATCCGTAGGAGGGTCGTCACGGCGATAGTACTATCCGTATACTCAGTGGCTAGAGTCACCTAGCTAATGGTTATAGTCTGTAGCCATAAGGTCTTTTATGCACTACATCGTTCAGCCTAGATCCGTACCAAGATTTGTTGCCTAAATTCCCAAAATAGTTATGAAAAACCTTTCATAAAACACAGTTCAAATAGTTGTGTGAAATACCCTTTCACAAACAGTTCAAGTATGAAGTACCCCTTCATAAACAGTTCAAGCAAATACGTACCGTATTTAATCAGTCACAACATGAAATCTCATTTCATCAATAGTTTAAGTAAATACATCAAGTATTCAAACAGTTGTCGCATGCAATTATACATACGATTTCTATGTTTTCCACCCCGAGGTTTTAAAACATTAAAACATTTAAAAGGGGTTTGTGAACTCACTTTGAGTGCTCGGATGTGAATGCTAGCGAGATATGATAGCGTAGCCCAAACGTAGTCAACCTATACACAATAATGTATTAACTATAAGTACTTTGTTTACTTATGTTAATAGTTCGTTCGTTTGAAGAAATTATCAATTTCTTAGGTTTGTGTATTTCGGTGATGATTGTTGTTGGAAATATATAATATTATCCAAGTATTGTTCGTTTGTAGAATTGTCCGAAGTGTGTAAGTACATATACATATATATACTTATATAGTTGAATATATATATTCTTGTATATATATATTATTATTCGTTGTTTCTTTCATATATATCTCGTATATATATAAATATTGTTCGACATTTAGGTTTACAAAACACAAGTCCAAATTTTCCCGTATAATGTTCATCTATAAATACGTCTCAATCATTTATAATCCCACTCGATAAATGTATGTATTTAAGTTTGTATATGTTTGTAAGTATGTTACTCGTTCGTCGAAAACATTTGGGTTGTCATTTACTAATTCATCGTAATCACATGACTTGTCCATTACTAGTTCATCGTAACACATGGTTTGTCTATTACTAGTTCATCGTAATCATTTGGGTTGTCTATTACTCGGTCATCGTAGTTGAGTCACAACAGGTTTTGACTTCAGATGAAGTTCACGCGATCGGTTTACATGATCACGCGATCGCGTGGTACAAAGTGGTTCACGCGATCGGTTTAAGTAATCACGCGATCGGTTGGTACGAAAAGGTTCACGCGATCGTGGTTGAAAACCACGCGATCGCGTCGTTCTAAGTTTCGAAGATTTCTGAAGTTTTTGTTTCACGCGATCGCGTGAAGTAATAAAAGGTTTTAGCGGGTTTTGTTCATGAAAGTGACGCGATCGCGTCATGTGCTTCTGCACAGAAGCATCAGACGCAGAACAGAGCTGCACAAACTTTGGTCTTTTTCACTTCAATCGCTTATAGTTTGGCTTTAATACGTCCCAAAAGATTCACACTCGTACCATAACACGTTTTAACTCATAATATAACATTTTAACAAGTTTTCACCAATCGATTTTTGTTTTATGGTTTTGGTTTCTCAAGCTCATTTTCAAGATCAAAGCTTCAAATCTTAGATTTTGTATGTTATATAGCTAGATTATGATGTTTAGACATGATATATATACGAATTTAAGCAAGAAAATCAAAGTTAGAAAGTTTTCTTACAAAGGTGAAATGGTGAAGGTGATGAACGAGTGATGGTGATGATGGTGAAGCCACTGGCTTTGTTCCACTTCCACTTCTTGATGCTGCTGTTGCTACTCCCTGATCTTGTTAATTTATTTGTGAAGGAGAGAAAATGAATAATGGTTGTGTGTGTGTAAATGTCGAATGATCACAGAGAGGGAGGGAGTATGGTTTAAAAACAATCGGTCTGCTCAATTATTGGGTTTGGTAGCCGGTTTGTGTACTGAAATTTCGAGTACGGGTATAATTATAGCAATATAAAATTTAACATTTTACATTTTTATTTTGTAGATGCTCTCCTGGTTCGTAATATATTTTCAGAATAATGAAGTTATCATTATTTTTAGTTGTTGTACATATTTGTACATTTTACTGCGCGCGTCCAAATAAGCGCCAAATTTCGGTTGAGTTTCGAATTCATAATTCGAAGTAATGTTCTAAATACTTGAAAACGTACTAGAAAAATAACATTTTTCATATTTTGACCTTTTTGGTACGTTTTAGAATTGTTTCTGTTCGTTATATAATACGTTATATGTTAAACGTATAATTGAATCATTTTATCTATATGTTATAGATATATAATTTCTCGTAATTAATAATCGAATTATTAATTATTTCGTGTTACCAAATCTGGTTAATTATTTTTGTCGGCTTCGTTCCGATACGTTCGTACGTAATTTATAAATACTACGTATAATGTAATACTTTTTGTATTATTGTATTGGGCTCGCTAGACTCATATCACATCATAGGTTTAGTTTAAAACAAATGCAGGGAATTAGCGTAAGAAATGCATGTAATTAAGTATAATTATATACCTAATTTGGAGGAGTGTCACATTCTCCCCCCGTTAGTGAAATCTCGTCCCGAGATTTAAGTCGAGCCGTGAGTCTCGGTCACGCTCTCAAATAGGTTGGGGTATTTCTTTCGCATTTCATCCTCTCGTTCCCAGGTAAACTCTGGGCCATGTTTCGAGTTCCAACGAACTTTAACCAGTTTGATTCGTTTGTGTCGAAGTTTCTGTGTTTTAGAATCCATAACTTCAACAGGTTCCTCCACAAAGTTAAGTTTTGAGTCAATGAAGACTTCGTCAGGAGGAAGGATAAGTGTTTCGTCAGAAAGACACTTTTTGAGGTTGCTAACGTGGAAAGTATCGTGTATGCTACTAAGCTCTTGCGGTAGTTTGAGCTTATAAGCGACATGACCAATCCTAGCAAGGATTTCAAATGGTCCGATGTATCGTGGGTTCAGCTTTCCTCGTTTGCCAAATCGTGCTACACCCTTCCAGGGCGATACTTTGAGTAGGACCTTGTCTCCTACTTGAAACTCAAGAGGTTTTCGGCGGTTATCAGCGTAACTCTTTTGTTGATCTCGTGCCGCTTTCAATCGACTCAATACTTGAGTTATTTTGTCAGTGGTTTCCTGGACAAGTTCGGGTCCAGATAGTTGTCTGTCGTCCAACTCTGCCCAACAGAGTGGTGATCGGCACTTGCGTCCATATAACGCCTCAAATGGTGCCATCTGTATACTCGTGTGATAACTATTGTTGTAAGAGAATTCAGCTAGAGGTAGGTGGGTATCCCAGTTACCTCCAAAGTCTATCACACATGCTCGCAACAAGTCTTCGAGCGTCTGTATCGTTCGTTCACTTTGACCGTCAGTCTGCGGGTGGTAGGCAGTACTCATATCAAGTCGAGTACCCATTGCCTGTTGTAATGTTTGCCAAAAGCGAGAAGTGAATCGTGCATCTCTATCAGAGATGATGGATAGTGGCACACCATGCCGAGAAACAATCTCTTTAATATAGATTTTAGCTAGTTTCTCCATTCCATCCGTTTCCTTAATAGCGAGAAAGTGGGCTGATTTCGTCAATCGATCGACAATCACCCATATGGCATTTGCTCCCGATGCCGTTCTAGGTAACTTCGTAATGAAGTCCATTGTTATTTGTTCCCATTTCCATTTGGGCAACTCAGGCTGTTGCAAAAGCCCAGACGGCTTTTGGTATTCCACCTTTACCTTCGAGCAAGTTAAGCATTTGCTAACGTAGGTGGCAATGTCACGTTTCATTCCAGGCCACCAGTAAAAGCCTTTCAAGTCCTGGTACATCTTGTCCGCACCAGGATGTATCGAGTAGTTGGACTTGTGTGCCTCGTCCAAAATCAGCTTGCGTAACTCATCTACGCATGGTACCCAAATTCGCTTCATGAAGTACAACACTCCGTTGTCCTTTTTCTCGAGTTGTTTTTCCATCCCTTTCAAGGATTCATCCTTAAGGCGTTCGGAGGTGAAAGCAAGTTCTTGTGCCTCGCGAATTTGAGTAATAAGATTCGAGTGGACTGTCAATCCCAAGGCTCGAACTCTTCTGGGTTTGATTCGTTCCTTACGACTCAGGGCATCTGCTACTACGTTAGCTTTACCCGGGTGATACTTTATTTCACAGTCGTAATCGTTAAGTAATTCGACCCAACGTCGTTGTCTCATGTTAAGTTCTTTCTGGTCGAATATATGTTGTAGGCTCTTATGATCAGTGAAGATCGTACACTTTGTACCGTATAGATAGTGTCTCCAGATCTTCAGTGCAAAAACAACGGCTCCCAATTCCAAATCATGAGTCGTATAGTTTTTCTCATGCACTTTTAGTTGTCGTGATGCATAAGCAATGACCCTTTCGTTTTGCATCAGTACGCAACCCAATCCCTGATGCGAAGCATCACAGTAAACAACAAAGTTATCTACTCCTTCAGGTAGAGATAGTATGGGTGCACTGCTCAGTTTCTGTTTCAATAGTTGGAATGCATTCTCTTGCTTCTCATTCCACTCAAATTTCTTGTCTTTTTGAGTTAATGTGGTAAGGGGCTGGGCTATTTTTGAAAAGTTTGCGATGAATCGCCTGTAATAGCCAGCTAGACCAAGAAATTGTCGTACTTCCGTTGGGGTTTTCGGTGCTTCCCAGTTGTTGATGGCCTCAATTTTGGATGGGTCTACGTGAATTCCCTTGTCATTTATCACATGACCAAGGAATTGAACCTCTCGTATCCAAAATTCGCACTTAGAGAACTTTGCATAAAGCTTCTCTTTTTGTAGTAGTTCGAGGATAAGCTTCAAATGTTGCTCGTGATCCTCTTTCGATCGTGAGTATACCAAGATGTCGTCAATAAACACAATGACGAATTTATCTAGATAGGGTTTGCATACTCTATTCATCAAGTCCATGAATACCGCTGGTGCGTTGGTCAGTCCAAAAGGCATGACTAGGAACTCGTAATGACCGTATCGAGTCCTAAACGCAGTTTTCGGTACATCCTCTTCTCGTACCTTGAGTTGGTGGTAACCAGATCGTAGGTCAATTTTTGAATAATAACTCGACCCTTGCAATTGATCAAACAGATCGTCAATGCGTGGTAACGGGTATCGGTTCTTGATAGTTACCTTGTTTAGTTCTCGGTAATCGATGCACATCCGCATAGATCCATCCTTTTTCTTAACAAACAAAACCGGAGCTCCCCAAGGGGAAAAGCTTGGTCGGATGAATCCCAAGTCTAGAAGTTCTTGCAATTGAGTGGATAACTCTTGCATTTCCGAGGGAGCTAGACGATAAGGTGCACGTGCGATAGGTGCGGCTCCTGGCATCAGGTCAATGTGAAATTCAACTTGTCGTGGGGGTGGCAACCCCGGCAACTCATCAGGGAACACTCCTGGATAGTCGCGTACAATGGGTACATCGTCTATACGTCGCTCCTCGGGTTTCTTTTCTACAACGTGTGCCAGAAATGCTTGGTACCCCTTTCGGAGATATTTACTGGCCTTCAAACATGAAATCATCTTTGTAGCACTTTTTCGTTTCTCACCTTGAACCACAAGTGTTTCTCCTGTTGACAGTGGTACTCGTACCAGTTTATCATAACATATGATCTCAGCGCGGTTCTTAGATAACCAATCCATACCGACTACAACGTCAAAACTTCCCAACTTAACCGGTAGCAAGTCTATTTCGAAGAGATGACCTTCTAACTCCAAGGTACATCCCGGTACTATTTCTCCTTATTCGATCAACTCACCATCGGCTAACTCTATGGTATACTTGTTGTCTAATTTACGGGATTCAAGTTCTAATAGTGGTCTAAACTCAGTAGACACAAAACTTAAATCAGCACCCGAATCAATTAACACAGAGGCATAATGGTTGTTTACGAGAAACGTACCAGTCACGGTGTTTGGGTCCTGGCGTGCCTCTTGTGCCCCGATCACAAATGCCCTTCCTTGAGCCGGTTTATTGTTGATGTTGTTGGCTCGGTTATTGTTGTTACCGCGGTTGTTGTTGTTGTTGCGGTTTTGGTTGTTGTTGTTGAGCTTAGGGCATCGGTTGCGGTAGTGCCCTTGCTCACCACATTCAAAACATCCCTGATTTTGACGCTCAGTGTTTGCCCGTGGGGGAGGGTAAGTTTTGCATTCTCGGGTTCTATGTCCCCATGCCCTACAGTTTCCACAATACCCACACCCGCCTTCGTGGTGTCGGTTGCACTTATCACACTTGGGTTTGTTACCCAGGTATGGTTTCGATTCAGTAGTGGTGGCAACATATGCTTTCGCATTTCCAGAATGTTTCTTGTTTTGTTGACCCTGGCGATCAGCACCACTACCGTTCCACTTTCGCTTTGCACCACCAGAACTACTAACATCAGTACTGTTCGGTTCACTTTTTCCCGACACAGCTTTCTTAGTCAGATTTCCCATCCTGACTGCCTCATCGGTCAAACTTTGCGCTAGAGTAACGGCACTCCTGAAAGTGTCCGGTTTAGATGACGTCACCAGACTACGGATTTGTGGTACTAGACCGAATATGTAGCGCTCAATACGCTTATACTCGGGTGTCACCATATGTGGCACTAGACGTGCAAGTTCCTGAAACTTAGTGGTGTACCCAGTAATATCAGCACCAATCATGGTGATGTTCCACAACTCTGTTTCTATTTTCTGCATCTCACTGCGAGGATAGAATTCCTCCAACATCAAACTTTTAAATGTCCCCCATGACATTGAATAAGCAGCTGGTCGACCAAGTGATTGGATCTGACTGTTCCACCAAGTAAGCGCTTTGTCCGCCAAAGTGCAAGTAGCATACTTCACCATACAGTCAGGTGAACAGTCACTAATGTCCAATACCGATTCAGTTTTCTCTATCCAATGAATCATACCAATTGCACCCTCGGTGCCACGGAAAGAAATCGGCTTACAAGCCTGAAATGTTTTGTATGAACACCCTCGGCTAGCATTCGCGGGTGTCTCAGTATTAACAGGGGTAGATCCCCTGTTGTTAACTCCAGGTTCGCGACTACGACTTGCCTCATATTCAGCAATACCTTCAGCTATTCTTCGTGCAATCATTTGTTCGGTGGTTTCAGTGGGTGGTGGTGGTGGAGGTGTAGTCGTCTTTTGACTGTTTCTAGTGACTCGTCGTTTGGGAGGCATGACTCAGCTCTGCGATGAATAAAATGCAGAGTGTTAATGTTGAGATATTGAATGTGAATAGATCAAAGATTCACATTTGATAGAAATGAATGACATGAGAAGATGAATGAACAGGGTTTTACAACACGTGCCATACAACTTTGAAACACCCACATGTATCTAGCATAATATAATCACGTTGGCCAGGCGTCATTATATAATGTCCAATACATATTTCTTTTCATTGTCGTTTAACACTGTAAATTTCAGAGGTTCTCAAGAATAATCAATCATCAAGCTGTAATATGTTTCAGGGTTTACAAGAATTGATCACAAAGTGTCGATAAAGTAATGTTTTAATCACAAGTCGACAGTTGTAAGAGAAAATAATATGATTGATAATAGATATAATGAACACGAGATGTAAACCAAACATACATCATATATTAAAGATCATAACGCTGTTACATGAGTTTAGTACAAAACGAGATGGGATTTCTAATATATCCATCGATGGTTAGCGTTATACAAAAGGTGATGGGTTTCCTATACATATACCCATTCTACTAACAAAGTTCCATCCACATCCAGCTAGTCCATAACTAATACTTACATATGTGATCCCCCAAAAGTAATAGTCTAATATAATGCAGGCACAAACTGCCATACACAGACCTAACGGAACCATGGTAAATACATCCTAACCGCAACCATCACTGCTGCAGTCATCACACAAACACTAGCTACAATCTCTGACACCCTAGCACGCCTCTCTAAAGCTGCAACACGTGCACGAGTGGATGCTAGACTCTGCCAGTCTGTCTGACGGTGAGTCTCCACAAAATCCATCCTCTGATGGAGTATAGTCATATCCATGTCAGTGCGGGAGGCATCACTCAGTAACTCCATCACGTCTCTGCTCTGACTAGCATATCTCCTAATCACAGTGTAGATCACAGCCACCGGGGTAGGTACAGTGAGCTCCAGAGGCTCACCAGTGAAAGGTGCAGATGGTGGTGGATGAGAGGACTCTCCAAACTCAAAGGTCGAGGGAATACCCTCTAGTGATCTCCACTCTCTCAATACACTAGGCATCCAGTCCAGATGAGAAGGTCGGAGCCTCTTCTGTGGCGGCTCGACAACTGGAACCTCAGGCTCAGTCACTGGCGCCTTATCGCGCGGCGCGAGTGGTCCCCTGGGAAAATACCGAACACTAATCCTAGCTGTCATCCTAGGTACAGGCACACGAGAGGTACTCGCGATAGCTGGTGTAGGGGTAGGAGTAATGTAAGCAGATGGTCCACGGTGTGTGGTCACTCCAGTACTCGCTACGCTAAAGTAGGAGGCCTCCATGGGCTCCTCCTCAGAATCGGAATCAGTGATATAGATCGGTGCGCGTCTCGACATGCTGAGACAAAAGAATCGTGTGTGACATGTCAGTCGTATGTTAGTTGTATGCAAAGTATGTATGCATGAATGCACAAATGTTCTAGCCAAGGCTATAGTCTAGGTCTCTAAGGTTTTCAGTCACCTAAAGACTTCTAGTTCGCTATAACCAATGGCTCTAATACCAAGTCTGTCACACCCCGCCAAACGGTAATTACCATTATATAGAGTGGTTTGCGGAAGCTTAGTGACGTGGCGGGGGTGCGAGCAGTAAAACAACCAACAGATACATACATACTCAGAGCTTATGGTTATTGCAGAACGAAATAGATTAAGATGCCATTAATTAAAGTTTTACAAAAGATTACCACTTGAAAAGTGGTAACAGTAATAGTAGTAGTTGAAATCAGTATTTCATAAAATACATAATATCAAAAGTAGATTTCATAGGTATGACTGCAGTAGTTGCAGTTATACAGAGGAAATCCAAGTGTCCCAAAAGTAGTGGCATCCTAACAAGTCCATGGTAGTCCGTCCTGATATGCATGCAGATCTTACTTACGCTGCTAATTCCCTGAAAAACATAGAGTAAAACGTCAACAAAATTGTTGAGTGAATTCACAAGTTTGTTTGTTATGTAGGAAACCCAAGTTAATCATTTAAGAATAACATTTCCAAATAAGTGTTGTTTATCAAGTAGGAAACACAAGTTATTAATAAATAACATTTCCCAAATAAGTTGTAGTTGTAATAGGAAACACAAGTTATTAATCAAATAACATTTCCTAAATCAGTTATCAGTAGGAAACACAAGTTAACCTAAATAAAGATTAACATTTCCAAATCAGTGTACGTAGGAAATCCTTTCCTAATCAATAGTTTAGTGGGAATATTTAGACGGTGATCCCTTGAAAGGTGAGCTAAACCTGTCAAGTAAGGTAACCCGATCTAACCCTATAACCAAACCACAACCCTAATCTTTTGTTGTTTGCCATGCTGGACAATTAAGTATACGCTCCCAAATCCATAGGAGGGTCGTCACGGCGATAGTACTATCCGTATACTCAGTGGCTAGAGTCACCTAGCTAATGGTTATAGTCTGTAGCCATAAGGTCTTTTATGCACTACATCGTTCAGCGTAGATCCGTACCAAGATTCGTTGCCTAAATTCCCAAAATAGTTATGAAAAACCTTTCATAAAACACAGTTCAAATAGTTGTGTGAAATACCCTTTCACAAACAGTTCAAGTATGAAGTACCCCTTCATAAACAGTTCAAGCAAATACGTACCGTATTTAATCAGTCACAACATGAAATCTCATTTCATCAATAGTTTAAGTAAATACATCAAGTATTCAAACAGTTGTCGCATGCAATTATACATACGATTTCTATGTTTTCCACCCCGAGGTTTTAAAACATTAAAACATTTAAAAGGGGTTTGTGAACTCACTTTGAGTGCTCGGATGTGAATGCTAGCGAGATATGATAGCGTAGCCCAAACGTAGTCAACCTATACACAATAATGTATTAACTATAAGTACTTTGTTTACTTATGTTAATAGTTCGTTCGTTTGAAGAAATTATCAATTTCTTAGGTTTGTGTATTTCGGTGATGATTGTTGTTGGAAATATATAATATTATCCAAGTATTGTTCGTTTGTAGAATTGTCCGAAGTGTGTAAGTACATATACATATATATACTTATATAGTTGAATATATATATTCTTGTATATATATATTATTATTCGTTGTTTCTTTCATATATATCTCGTATATATATAAATATTGTTCGACATTTAGGTTTACAAAACACAAGTCCAAATTTTCCCGTATAATGTTCATCTATAAATACGTCTCAATCATTTATAATCCCACTCGAAAATGTATGTATTTAAGTTTGTATATGTTTGTAAGTATGTTACTCGTTCGTCGAAAACATTTGGGTTGTCATTTACTAATTCATCGTAATCACATGACTTGTCCATTACTAGTTCATCGTAACACATGGTTTGTCTATTACTAGTTCATCGTAATCATTTGGGTTGTCTATTACTCGGTCATCGTAGTTGAGTCACAACAGGTTTTGACTTCAGATGAAGTTCACGCGATCGGTTTACATGATCACGCGATCGCGTGGTACAAAGTGGTTCACGCTATCAGTTTAAGTAATCACGCGATCGGTTGGTACGAAAAGGTTCACGCGATCGTGGTTGAAAACCACGCGATCGCGTCGTTCTAAGTTTCGAAGATTTCTGAAGTTTTTGTTTCACGCGATCGCGTGAAGTAATAAAAGGTTTTAGCGGGTTTTGTTCATGAAAGTGACGCGATCGCGTCATGTGCTTCTGCACAGAAGCATCAGACGCAGAACAGAGCTGCACAAACTTTGGTCTTTTTCGCTTCAATCGCTTATAGTTCGGCTTTAATACGTCCCAAAAGATTCACACTCGTACCATAACACGTTTTAACTCATAATATAACATTTTAACAAGTTTTCACCAATCGATTTTTGTTTTATGGTTTTGGTTTCTCAAGCTCATTTTCAAGATCAAAGCTTCAAATCTTAGATTTTGTATGTTATATAGCTAGATTATGATGTTTAGACATGATATATATACGAATTTAAGCAAGAAAATCAAAGTTAGAAAGTTTTCTTACAAAGGTGAAATGGTGAAGGTGATGAACGAGTGATGGTGATGATGGTGAAGCCACTGGCTTTGTTCCACTTCCACTTCTTGATGCTGCTGTTGCTACTCCCTGATCTTGTTAATTTATTTGTGAAGGAGAGAAAATGAATAATGGTTGTGTGTGTGTAAATGCCGAATGATCACAGAGAGGGAGGGAGTATGGTTTAAAAAGAATCGGTCTGCTCAATTATTGAGTTTGGTAGCCGGTTTGTGTACTGAAATTTCGAGTACGGGTATAATTATAGCAATATAAAATTTAACATTTTATATTTTTATTTTGTAGATCCTCTCCTGGTTCGTAATATATTTTCAGAATAATGAAGTTATCATTATTTTTAGTTGTTGTACATATTTGTACATTTTACTGCGCGCGTCGAAATAAACGCCAAATTTCGGTTGAGTTTCGAATTCATAATTCGAAGTAATGTTCTAAATACTTGAAAACGTACTAGAAAAATAACATTTTTCATATTTTGACCTTTTTGGTACGTTTTAGAATTGTTTCTGTTCGTTATATAATACGTTATATGTTAAACGTATAATTGAATCATTTTATCTATATGTTATAGATATATAATTTCTCGTAATTAATAATCGAATTATTAATTATTTCGTGTTACCAAATCTGGTTAATTATTTTTGTCGGATTCGTTCCGATACGTTCGTACGTAATTTATAAATACTACGTATAATGTAATACTTTTTGTATTATTGTATTGGACTCGCTAGACTCATATCACATCATAGGTTTAGTTTAAAACAAATGCAGGGAATTAGCGGAAGAAATGCATGTAATTAAGTATAATTATATACCTAATTTGGAGGAGTGTCACATTTATTAAAGCATACTAGTAGGAATAAAAATTTTCCAAGCTGACCTGGCAGCTCGACCCCAGCCAGGGGCTCTGCCCCTTGGACCCCGCTACCAGGGGCGCTGCCCCCGGACCCCCATACACAGTTTTATGCTTTATAAAAATACATTGAAACAAACGCGATAATAATGTTTTTAGATTTTATTACTACATACCGTCACCAACGGGCCATACTTGTTTTCAAACTACAAACGAAATACTAAACAAACACTTGGACATCACTAGTTGAGTGGACAATTATCTTAGACCGACTTATTAGTCACATTGTGACACCCGTCAAATTAGAACTAGTGATTAGTGCCTAATCAACTGTAAATACATGTAATTTGTTCTGTGTTAGGCTAATTAATGTATCAAAATATATATTGTCGAATATATACAATTATGCGATTTGATTAAATCGTACAAGTTTCAAATCGAATGTAATTCGACTCAATTAATACGGACGTTGGTGAACAATTTTATTAAATAATATAACATTATTTAATGCAACCATTATAATCAAGATATTATTTAGATAATATTTCGTATAAAATTCGTATCGTACAAATCAATGATTACGCGATTAAAATATTAAACGTGCAAACAAACAAAACGAGTTAACGTTATATTTTTATAACGCAATTATTAAGTATTTGGTAAAATATTTCAACAAAAATATTGGGTAATTATTCGTATTTTAAAACTTATAATTAAACACACACAAAAGTATTTAAACATTTAAACAATCGGGAAAACGAACACCGCACGGAGCGCAAACACGGGGGACTAAATTTCTGGACACACCCACAAGGGTGGGCCCCACGAAAATCAGCCACAAGATGGGGTTTCCCCCACCTTCCCTCATTCATCATCACCCACATCTTTCCTTCCTCTCTCTCTCTTTCTTTTTGCTCTCAAAACACAAACCTCCACCACCATCTTAAATCACCAAATAACACCCTCAAACGTCATCAAATCATCAAGATTTTTAGAAAAAAAGAACCACCTCGCTACGATCTACAACCTCATCTTTCCGGATTCTCATTTCGACACCGCGTAAGTTTCCGACAAAAACCCGAAACTCTTCAATTTCGTTTATTTTTACATAAAAGTTGTTTATATAAGCTTAAAATGTCCTTATAAGGGTTGGGTAAAAGATTTGGACCAAATGGTCGCCGGAAAACTCGTTTTTGGCTCAAAATCTATTAAACAGTCGTAAGTGTCGCAAAGACGACCAGTATAGTGTCACTTCGTGCCTCACTTAAGTGACGCATTGAGTGCCGCTAAAAGCCCTAATCTTGCGTCACTTGCCTAAGTGCCGCATAAAACCCTCTTTTTCCGTCACTACTTAAGTGACGCATTTTCAATATCCGTCACTAAAACTGACACTTCTAGCGTCACTTGTTTAAGTGACGCCTATAATCGAGAACAGATTTCAGCCGTCACTAACCTTAGTGACTCATGACCTTTATACCGACACTTACAACCGACACTTCCTTAAGTGCCGCCCTCTATGCGTCACTTGCACAAGTGACGCCATTAGATCAGAATCCGTCATTTCATGCTAAACCCTTGAGTGTCGCTATAAGTGACGCTAAAAATAGAATGTTTACAACTCATTTTTACTAAGTGTCGAGACCTAAATTTTATCACTTGATTTCACCCAAATTCGAGTCCAGATGCGTTTTTCACCAAAGCAATTTAATAGAAATAAAAATTTTTCGAGCTGACCTGGCATCTCGACCCCAGCCAGGGGCCAGCCCCTTGGACCCCGCCAGGGGTTGCCACCCCTGGAACCCCGCTAACCAGGGGCGCTGCCCCCGGACCCCCGTCCCCTAAAAGTTTGTAAACACTTTTTAAGTACAAACAATCTCCAACGGGCCGTACACACTTTCTAAACTCAAGTCAATCAACCAAATGGGGATAATTTGGACATTATAGTTGAACGAACAACTACAAAGGTAGTCTTTTAAGATACCTATTCAATTAATAACCATCGCGCGTATTGGACGCCCTCAGGTTACAAGTCTCCGAACATCAATTCACAGCTAATCAATTCAAGTTATTTCGATAAACACTCAAGGCTCAGGTGAGTCTCATGGCCCCTATTTTACTGCTTTTCAATCAGGGGTGTGATATTATTGCTCATTTTGTTTTACAAGTTGAACGCATGTACAATCAAATCAAATACTACATGAGTTTCAAGCTAATCAATTTAAAGCCCTCCATAGCATAGTCTGGTAATACGTAGTAGCGTGAATGTTAGTATATGATATCATATAGGATTGACAATCCTCATCCGGGTTAGCACGCACTAACTGGTCAAACGGATGTATTAGCATTTGGGAAGACGAGTGTAGATTAGGCACTCGTAGGAGGCAACCTTAGTTGGGTTTCCTTAATTGGACCTGACAACTCAAGTTAAGCTCAGACTATGTGCTCATGGCTGTATAACTTTTATTTTGCTTAATTGCACTTTAAATTCAATTACAAATCTTACGGTTCATACAATTATGTGTTGACATACAAACCTGTGAACTCACCAGCGTTTCGCTGACCCATTTTAGCATGTATCACAGGTAACCAGCAGTAGGTTGGACTGCTCAATCAGGATCAATTAGCTCGAGTCAGCACGCAAACAATCAGAGATTTAGCTGCATTATTATATTTTGTATAGATTAATTTTGTACTTAAATCTCTCAATTTCAACCGAGCTAATGTAACTATATTTTTGATGTAAACTTTGATTTTATCAATACAAGTTGTAAAACGACGCATATAGAGTCGTTCATTATATCTTATGTGCTTTGATATGTAATTAGTCGCGCCCCGACCCGAACCGCTTCCGCATCATAATTTGGGGGTGCGACACACATACTCATACAAATAACCTCACACGTTTAGGACGCTAGGAGGTCACTATTTGGTCGACACGTGTATTTTAGAACGCTAGCTCCTACAGGTGAGTTCACAGCCCCACTTTTAACTATTTTACTGCTTTCTACTTGGGTTGAAAAATATAGACTATTATTACTACTGATTGCCATGACTACATGGTTGTATACCCGTTTAACTCGAACGAATAAGATTACTTTTGAACTATACTGAGGATACTTGTATACTAGGGGTATAAACAAATTATAAAACGCTGATAAGTTTTATAACGAATTGTTACTGATGAAATAACGTTCTCACAATCACAAATTATTACAACTTGGAAACTCGCTGGAGAACAACCAGCAACACCTTTTACTAAACTGATTGAGAAGTCCCTACGTCTTGGGCACACGTACAAAGTCTCTACTTCTTAAGCAACTAATGGGTCCTACTGACATGGACCAGACCCTACTGACATGGGTCAAGGGACACTGACACTCCCTACTATTTGAACCCTGCTGACATGGGTACTAGATCCTACTGAAATGGATCCATTATGCTTATTGCACTTGGGACACTGACACCCCCTACTATTTGAACCCTACTGACATGGGTACTAGATTCTACTGACATGGATCCGTTATACTTATTGAACATGAGACACTGACACTCCTTACTATTTGAACCCTATTGACATGGGTACTAGATCCTACTGACATGGATCCATTGTACTTATTGCACATGGGACACTGACAATCCCTACTACTCGAACCCTACTGACATGGGTACTGGATCCTACTGACATGGACCCACCAAACTACTAATAGGATATCGACTTTCCTACAAACAATTTAACTGTACTTTGGGTAACGTCCCAACGAATCTGTACTAATGGGTAACGTCCCAACGAATCTGTACTAATGGGTAACGTCCCAACGAATCTATAATATTGGGTAACGTCCCAACGAATTTGTGTAATTGGGTAATGTCCCAACGAATTTGTATAATTAGGTAACGTCCCAACGAATTTCTATATTTTAGGATAACGTTCCTACTTAAACTATATTTTAGGATAACGATCCTACTAAAACTATATTCTAGGATAGTGATCCTACTAAAACTATATTCTAGGATGACGATCCTACTAAAACTTTATTAGAATACTACTCTCCTACTACCACTAGGATACTTATTACAATTTGGCTTGAACTGTATTTGGATAACGTTCTACACAACTTCATTAAACTGTTATGGCAATACGACTTTACAAACAATCTTGGTTTATCAAACTACACTTGTAAGCATAAAACCTGTGAATTCACTCAACAACCATGTTGACTTTTACGATGTTTTTCAGGTTCACATACACAGTAGGACTACCCACAGGATACAACATACTAGAGGTCGTTCGATGTAATCTTGTGTGATGATTATTGATTAGTAGCACCCCAAAGCTTGCTTCCGCTGAACAGTATATTTGGGGGTGTTACAGTGATACATTATGATGTTTGATTTAAAATGAAATTAAATAATCATGAGTTTGAAATAGATTAAGATGTAAACAAATTATGGAATAACGGGTTGTTATCATTATTGAATGTTATTATAATGAGTAGTTATAATTGATATTATAATTTGGTAATGGCTTTTATCTTGATATTATGCTTTTAAATTTAAGTTATACAAATGGGTTACAGACTTATATTTTGTTTTATTCTCAGATTCGGAGAAGACTCAGTGATATTAGACTTCTGAGTTAGAGACTGAGGTAACGGTGAGTGGATCTGTGATCCTCAGTGTGATTTAGTTGTAACAAGTTTGGTTACAATGGGTAAACTTATTGTTATTATTGTTGTTAATAGACTGTTTAGTCTGACATGATTCCATGACAATTATGGACAATATGATTATGTGATACGTGGCCTTTGGGCATTATGTCATATGGAGGACAACGTTTGGGTTGGACTTTGTTGTTATTGTTGGGCACGTCAGGGGTTCCTTGTACACATAGTTAATAGTAACTTGTGGCATGTGCAGATAACAACAAGCTATCGGTTAATCACTGTATTGGCCTGCGGTTGATTTTAAGTGTTCTTGGTTGAAGGTTTCCCTGAGAATACCCGATCCTCTATGGAATATATTGTGTTTACGATGCTTTATGCTATAAACATGATATATTGTGTTTACGATGCTTTATGCTGTAAACATGACATTGCGTGTTTACAATGCTTTATGCGGTAAACATGAGATCATGTGCTTACAATGCTTTATGCTGTAAATAGGGATATTATGTGTTTAGTGTTTACGATGCTTTGCTGTAAACAGAGTTGTTATGCTAAGTTGGGTTGTCGATTATCTATTCATTCACTTAGCTTTATGCTAATCCCACCATCTTAATACTTCTTGCAGGTCATGTTTTGGATATTATGGGCTGGGGCAAGAAGTTTGATGCTGAATGGAATGTTTGACGACTGGGCGTTTACTCTGATATCTAATTTGCTTGAATCAATGTTTTCTTTTGAATTACGTAACACCCAAGCTGATTAACTATGATTTGAAATAGTTTGACTTTATATGTATATTATATAATGTAAATTATTAAGGTCTGTTTGGACTTGCGCTTCCGGTGTATTATAAAAAAAAGAAATGATTCCGAATAAGGGGGTGTTATACCAACCCTACGGACCCCTCTCAAATTTCAAATTCCCTAATTTAAAATTTAAACCCAAGATACCATTTTCATCACATTTTAAGTCTAATTATTAAATGCTAATATTTTAAACGTCTCATTGTTTTATCACTTTTTATTGTGTAAACGATAATTAATAATCTTTCCTTATATTATGGTGAAATTCTGGATGTTACATATGATGAGGAGTTCGAGATGGCTGCGCCATGAACTTTCATCGCAACGCCATGGATTAGTTGTCATGACTTCGCAATGTCAAGTAATTCAGTCGCAACGCCAAGTGTGACATCCGACCAATTAGGGCTAGTTATTAGTGCCTAATCATTGTACTTATACATCTAATTAATTATGTTAGGGCTTTTTATGTGTATAATTTTATGTAATGATATATTTATTATATATACACACGCACGCGATTTGGTTAAATCGTGCATTTTACAATATCGGATGGATTCCGGTACAACATAAATACGGACGTTGGTGAACCAAATATTAAATAATATAAAATTATTTAATAAACTCATAAACTCATAAATATTATGTTGATAATATTTAACACGTTAATTATATTGTATAAAGTAACACAAAAACGACGAAAACGCGCAAAACGCACCCGACAACCCGACGCAAGCCAAATTATAATTTCATAATTCAAAATAAATTATTTTGAATAAAACTTTCAATACAAATATTACGTTTTAAACCGATACCAAAAACGTACAAAAATAACGTTACGCGATTAAACCTCCGGAAAATGAATGCGCAAATCGAGACCAATAAATAAACGGAACATTGTTATAAATGTTTTCAAGTATCTAGATTAAATATTTCATGAGAAAATATAGAAATTAAACCGTTACTTAAACACGCATATTAAACGTTTAACGTATGTATAAACACCGAAACAGACAGGTAAACGGACACTGGTCGTGGCATAGCTTTGGAAATAAAATTTAAAGACCACATGGGGATGGGACCCACTGATTTCCAGCAGAAAATCAGCCATCACTTTCCCCCATGTGCCTTTGCTTACTTGACTAATGTGACACCCGTCGAATTAGAACTAGTAATTAGTGTCTAATCAAGTGGTAATACATGTAATTAGTTCTGTATTAGACTAATTTATGTATCAAATAATATATATTGCATTATTGCTGAATATATACAAGTATGCGATTTGGTTAAATCGTACAAGTTTCAAATCGAATGTAACTCGATTCAATTAATACGGACGTTGGTAAACAATTTAATTAAATAATATAAACGTTATTTAATAACACACTTATATCCAAAGTATTTTTTTTATAATGTTTCGTATTCATTTTGAATCATACAATCAATGGTCACGCGATTAAAATAATAAACGCGCAAACAAAACAAAATAAGTTAAAAGTTATATTTTATAATGCAATTATTAAGTATTTGGTAAAATACTTTAACAAAATATTCGTATTTTAAAAGCTTGTAATTAAACATAAGTAAAATTATTTAAACGTTTAAACAATCGGAAAACGAACACCGCACAGAGCAAAAACACGGAACGAATAAAGTGGAGACCCACACTCCGGTGGGCCCCCACCGATCAGCCAAGAAAAGGGGTCAAACCCCCCTCTCTCTCTCATTTCCCACAACTTTTCTCTCTCTCTCTCTCTCTTTCATTTTCTCTCTAAAACTAAACCACACCACAATCAACAAAAATCAAAAAATAACACACTAAAACGACCTCAAATCATCAAGATTTTTAGAGAAAAAGATTCACCTCGCAACGATCTACAACTTCATCTTTTCGAAATTTCATTTCGACACCGCGTAAGTTTTCGACAAAAACCCGAAACTCTCCGATTTCACTCATTTTTACATGTTTGTCGTTTATATATGTTTAAAATGTCCTTATATGGGTTGGGTAAAAGATTTGGACCAAGTGGTCACCGAAAAACACGTTTTCGATACAAATTCCGGCCATCAGACCGTAATGTCGCTTTTGGACCCAGACTTTATGCGAGGTCAGCTACAACGTCGCAAAACCTCTCACGATGTCGCATGGTGCGACATCAGCCTTAGCGTCGCATTAAGTTGCTAACGTCGCACATAGCGACATCAACCCCTATGTCGCAAGAACCAACATCGTCGCACATAGCGACGTAACCCGTAAAGTCGCATTAAATTGCGAGTATCGCACCTAGAGACGCCTTTATCAATGTCGCAGTCATGACCTGTGACATCATGCCTTACGTCGCACCTAATATCGCAGGAGACAGAACCTCGAAAACACAGATTTTACTAAGTGTCGAAACCTGAAATTTTATCACTTGATTTTACCCAAATTCAAATCCCAGATGCGTTTTTCACCAAAGCAATATAATAGAAATAAAAAAATTTCGAGCTGACTTGGCACCTCGACTCCAACCAAGGGGCCAACCCCTTGGACCCCGCCAGGGGTTGCCACCCCTGGAACCCCGCTAACCAGGGGCGCTGCCCCCGGACCCCCGTGACTTAGAGTTTGTAAATACATTTCACACCAAGTATCAAACTTAACCGACTTCAAACCTTTATGCGATACGACTTTACAAACATATTGGAATATACTTTTCAAACGTCGCACTTCGGGATCAAAATAATAGTATTGAAATTATTAACACAAACAATCACCAACGGGCCATTCACGTTTTCAAAACATACAATTCGATCAACCAGATCGTAGTAATCTGGATAAGTCAATCAACCAAATCAGGGTAATTTGGACATTATAGTTGGACAAACAACTACAAAGGTAGTCTTTCGAGATGCCTATACAATTAATAACCATCGCGCGTATTGAACGCCCTCAGGTTACAAGTCTTCGGACATCAATTCACAAGCTAATCAATTCAAGTTTATTTCGATAAACACTCAAGGCTCAGGTGAGTCTCATGGCCCCTATTTTACTGCTTTTCAATCAGGGGTGTGATATTATTGCTCGTTTTATTTTACAAGTTGAACGCAAGTACAAACCAAATCAAATACTACATGAGTTACTTCAACTAATCAATTTAAAGCCCTCCATAGCATAGTCTGGTAATACATAGTAGCGTGAATGTTAGTATATGATATCATATAGGATTGACAATCCTCGTCCGGGTTAGCACACACTAACTGGTCAAACGGACGTATTAGCATTTGGGAAGACGAGTGTAGATTAGGCACTCGTAGGAGGCACCTCAGTTGGGTTTCCTTAATTGGACCTGACACTCAAGTTAAGCTCAGACTATGTGCTCATGGCTGTATAAACTTTTATTTTGCTTAATAGCATTTTAAATTCAATTATAAATCTTGCGGTTCATACAAATATGTGTTGACATACAAACCTGTGAGCTCACCAGCGTTTCGCTGACCCGTTTTAGCATGTATCACAGGTACACAGCAGTAGGTTGGACTGCCCAAGCAGGAATCATTAGCTCGATTCAGCATTCGTACAATCAGAGATTTAATTGCATTATTATATTTTGTATAAAGTAATTATGTGATGTAAATCTCTCAATTTCAGAAACTGAGCAAATGTAAATATTATTTTGATGTAAACATTTGTTTTTATCAATACAAGTTCAAAACGACGCATATAGGGGTCGTTCATTATACCTTTGCGCATTGATATGTAATTAGTCACGCCCCGACCCGATTCGCTTCCGCAACCCGAAATTGGGGGTGCGATAGATTGGTATCAGAGCCTAAGGTTATAGTGAACTAGGTTGCATGTAGTGGGCCTAGACTATGACCGTTAGGCCGTATTTCCTCATTAGGCATGACTGGTTCAGGAATTACAGCATACGACTTTAATTTAACATAGCCTGATCAACTATGTACAATTAAGGAAAGATGATGTAAGGTCTGAAACGATTATGTTGAACAGGAATACACTAGTTGACTCTGACCTCGAGAGAACCGAGACTCAAATATGTCTGTGCTAGACACCCAATAGGCTATTATGTGATACTAAGTATACATAGACAGGCCTCGTTAATATCTTAGGCTATATTATATATGTATTATATGAGTATAGGCCTCATTCCTTCTAACGCTTTGTCTCAGAATGGCAAACACACCACCTGGTTCATCGCGCTCTTATCCGTACGAATCACAAAACTCAAGGGTAGCTAGGAGGGACACCAGGTTGCCTCGAGCTAGCCTATATTCCACTCATCTTACTCTACCGGTTTTAGCCGCTCGGCTACACCATCACGAACAACGACTTAACGCTATGGATATCGAACTCCAAGAAACCAACAAAAAATGGAGACTCACATCACTCGAACGCATTAATCAAGTCTCCAAGGAACACGAAAACACTGTCAGTAACATGGACATTCTCCGCAGTCAAGTGGAAGATACCACTCAAACCACGGAAATCGTCCACAACCAGGTGATTGGCAACCGAAACGAAATCTCTTCCCTACAATCAAGGCTGCATCATTGTGTGAGACACGTCTAAGGGAAACCGAGGACACCCTCTGAACGGCCAACAGACTTGCAGAGTCTGTGGACCATCTCACTGCACTATTGCCACAACTCAATCTACGACAGAATTAGCTTAGGCTGAAATATGTACTATATTATGCTCTCGTAGGACTTATGTAATTCGACCGGATGTAACAATTCCTGGTACTTTTGTAAAACATCTAATCCTGTAACTTTTGGAACTCGTAACTTGGAATTGTCTATGATGTGACCCAAAAAGTCATGTTTTTAAATACTTATTTCCGCACTTTTTGGACTATTCTTTGGTGAAAACATTTCAAAACAATCATTTATCATCAAAAATCACCAAAGTAGTCTAAATACGAGCGTTGCTACGAAAATCAGTAAAAACATCCATTTTGCACGCAAACCGAGGCAAAAACAATCTCCTTAAATATTCCATTCTTGATTATCCTATTAAATTAAATCTTAATGCATATTTTATGATTCAATAGGAAAATCCAAGATCGGTGGTGAAAGAATCAAGAGAAACGGGTGAAGAACGAAGAAGATGTGCAGTCTGGAAGCCCGTCGATCGTCATCCGAAACACGTAAAAGTCAAACACTTCCAAATTTGGAAAACTTAGTGTCATTAGAAGTGTAACGGAAAAACGAAGCCAACGGCGCAAGAATCAAGCAAATCGGAGCCCAAACGAAGAAGATACGGGCGAACCAAGCAACCGAGAAACAAGCGGAGGCCAAACCAAGCACCAACCCCCCCCCCCCCCCCCCATGGCACTAGGTACCGTATACGGGGTTGGTTGGCTTGTGAGGTGCCGTTTGCCCCCCCCCCCCCCTTGGTCCGCTTGCCCCGTATGCTGCTTTGATGCTTGTATTTCGTGCTTCAAGACTTGTACTAAGGCCAAGTAGCTTCTCCTATAAATACCTCACTCATTTCACCATTTAAAACACACCTTACACCTCTCATTTCACATACTTCTCTTTCTCTCTCTAGAATTCTCTCTCTAGCACTACTCTTAGGAGTTAGAGGAGAATTGTTGTTGTAGTTAGTTCTATCTCTAGTTTCTCTCTCTAGTTTCTCTCTCTAGCACTACTCTTAGGAGTTAGAGAAGAACTAGAGAGATATAAGTTAGCGGTTAGAGCTAGAGGAAAGTTGTAATTGGGTAATCAAGCTGTAGCAAGGTTATTCAAGTCAGACTGTTGTAATCCTTAGTATTACTCTTCTAATCCGGTGATATTATCTTACTTTCTTACTGTTATAATGTTTACTTTGCATATTATTCCAGTACGATCTATGATTGTTGCCATGCTGATTAGCTAGATTAATATGTGATTGTTGAAATGTAGATGTTAGGATTAGGGATGATGTTTAATTAATATATCTTATATATGATCGGTAGTTGTTATGCTGCATACATGTTTAGACTTATCCTAGATGTAGACTTAATTAATCACCCTTTCTGGTCTCTCACGTGACTGTTGCCTTAGGATAGGATCTGATCAACCCTAACTACGAATACACAGTTATCTCCTGTTTGTATGAAACTGTGAGATCGCCATAACACGTCAGAATACTTGGTATAGCGTTGGAAATACCGCTGGTAGAGTACAAATACGTGGAAGCCAAGGAAATGCCGGTGGACTATCTCGCCGTGGATTACCTGGAAGCAACCCTTCCAGACACGGGTCTAGGTCTTGTTAAGCCGTGAAAATACCATAGTACACCATTAAACTACCTCTGGTTATAAAGCTGTGTAAAGATACATTAGGTCTTTAAAACACCGTAGATATACCTAGGGTTAGAGTACTGTGGAAAATAAGGTCACTATACACTGTACGCATGCCTAGGGATGAACGACCGATGGCAAAGGAGGGTCTAATCCATGACGGAAGTATTAAAACTTAAACAGATAAAACAAGAGTTAGGAAATGAAAGCAAGGATGCCGGCTGTGTTCCCAGATGCTTAAAACCCCTAAACTCTACTTAACCGATAGTTTAACTTATTCAGCATACAACCAGTATTACTCTGTTAAAATTGGATAGACATAGGTGTTAAGAAAAGTCAGTGTTGTGGACTGTCGCCTTATTCCTTAACCCCATTCAGAGGGTCGCTTGGTCTCCGAAAGAGACGGTGAGGTGGGTCTGAAGACAGTCCCATCTGACCAGAATCAGGATAGCCTAGGATTCAGTGACATATGCTTTAGGGTTACACCTAGACGTAGGGTCCTAGTGTTTACACCGACTGTTTAGAAGATTCTTAACCAGAGTAATCACCTATCATCAATATAATATCATCCTGAAACCCTAATCGTCGAAGTTTCAGCAATCACTCTCTACCTGCTGCTTATATTCTCGTTTACTTTTCTGCACTTTATTTTATGTCTTTAGGTTAGATTAGATAAAACCAAAACCCATACCTACCTTGTTTTAAACCCATCCCATTGTCAAATCATCTTTGATAGGTTCCAATTCAATTCAATACGTTCCGATTTTGGACGACACTCGAGTTATACTTGCTGCCTTACCCACAAGGTAGGTAGCTTGCATAGTTTGAGCCCAGCAAATATAAATTTTTAAAACTTTCAACCCGTCGTGCGTCTCGGTAGCCGTCGGTGCAGCGACTCGGATTCTAAAACCCGACCGACCGCTGGGACCGCGACAAGTTTTTGGCGCCGCTGCCGGGGATCGGTTTCGTCAAGAATTGAATTCTTCCTTAGATAATTAACTTTAGGAGATCCTTCCTTAAGATTATCATTACTTAGGAAGTTAATTGCTTTAATAGTTAGATAACTTAGTTCTTAAACCCTAGAAAATACATAAAAATTAAAAATGAAAAACCCTAATTCTCTTTCAAACCCCATCTCCCCTCTCAATCAAATGATGACGGATGAGATGACGGCTTTGGTAGATGCGGAATTCTTTGACTGTCCAGAGTATGAGTCAAACTCCTCTGACGTTAGAGAAATCTGTGTTAACCATGAAGTTGAGAACCCAAAAATATCGAGCTTAGACTTAGGTTTTGATGAATCTCAGCAGAAGATTCCAGCTTCTGTTACTATTGCTTTAAGTGGTCAATCCACACTTGACCCTGAGATTCTATCAATCTTGTCTAGGTATCCACACTATATTAGACCTACTACTTTACCTGATGATGAACCGTTTGGAATCGAAGTGTTCTTCTATCCACCCATGCCCTGGATGGATTTGAATGAACGTCTTCATTATTTAGATGAATACTTTGAGTACGATCTCCCAGATATTTTGCGAGCCCACCCCACTACTCTTTATTCAAGTGTTGTTGAGGAAGAGCGTCTCCAATATCAGGTTGAGAATGAACTTAGGATAGAAACACCAACCCGATTAAACATTGAATCTAGGAATCATCTACCCGAATCAACAACCGACCATCACTTAGGAAATTCTCTCAAGCCCAATAGGAGGATAGATATCCATGCCAACTTTCTGAAATATCTTAAGATATCTGATTTTCCATTTACATTTGAGCAGGGAAAGACCTTTGTTGAGATTGATAGGATAATTAGACTTCTTCGTGCTAAACACAGTAGAAAAGACGAGCTATTGTTAAAATCAGAATAAGATCTTTTAATGGATTTACTTGCCAGCACTGATTATCCCTCTGATTCACAACCTAGGATTAATCGTTATGTTGCGTTCCTGATTGACGAGCTTGAATTTTGGATAGAAAGAAGCCCTATCAAGTCTGACATGATTCTTGCAGATATTCCATTCTTTGTTGATCCTGCTACTTATTTAATTAATGAGCTTAGAGCTATTTTCCCCGAATCAACTGAGGAAGCTATGGACGATGCTTTCTTTGCAAAAAGGAAACAAATCCATATCCAGCTAATCCAGTTATTCCAAAAAACCAAATTCCCGTTTACTAACCAACAGAAGATTTATATCAAAGAGCTTTCGCAAGCAGTTCACACTACTTACGGAAATCCCGATTCTTCTGAGGAAACGGAATTTGTGGATTTACTTTCAAAACTGCTCTATGATCTGTCTTATCTAGATACAGGATTTAGGGATGGCATTTCAAACCAGAAAACGGTGAAACGCTAATTTAATCGTTTTGTCGATGCATTGTTACAACTCAGTCAGGAGGAACGAGAATTCTTAACAGAATTTGAACGGTGTTTCATAAATCCTGCTGATTTAGTTTACTATGTCATCCGAGCTCTCCGAGGTACGTTTATTTCCCGCTATACCTTGTCTCAATCAAAAGCAACAACCGTACCCAACAGTGTCATCTCGGACATTATCCGATAAAACAGTAAGTCCAATATGGACGAGCTTTCGTCTTTAACAAAGCGCTCTTGGGAGGCACCCCAAGCCTATCTAGGTTAATTAATATTAGTTAGTATTAATTTTAGTTTAAATTAATTTTTTCGTTTTAAAGCTTTCGTTAAAAAATCAAGAAAACGTCCTTTAAACTTTAAACTCGCACGATTTGCGTAAGTTCGAACTTTTCAGAAAAATTTAACAAAGTTTTAATTTTAAAATTTTGGTAAATTAATTATGATTTGTTTTAAAGTTTAAAGTACACAAAAAAATATTGTTTCGTTTTTAAATAAACTCGTTTTAATTTAAACGCAAAGAACTTTTCGCATGCAATTTAAAACACACTTTTTAATTCGCGAAAACTTTTTATAAAGATTCGTATTTACTTTTGGTTACTTTATTAAAAATCTTAAAACCTTTCGAAAACCAATCGTACGTATCGCATCTTTCGCGTTTTAAATCGAAACGTATTTAAACCAAGAGGAAGGGATTCACTAACAAACAAAAGGTCAAAAAGTCAAAATTTTCTCTCCTTCCTCTTCCCCAAAACCCACGGCCTCCATCACCATTTCTAAAACCTCCATTTCTCCACCATTTTTGATGATTTAAAGCTTCAAGTTCTTCATTTTATCATCTCTCTTGCATACATAACATCATTTCATCACTTGCAAGGTAATTCCTAACTCAAATCTTTAAATTTCATTAACTTTTTAAAAGTTAGGGTTTCAACTTTTGGTCTATGAAATTCATGGTGAAAACTTGTGTTTTATGGTTCAAAAGTGTTCTTGCATAGTTGCTTAACATGATTACATGCTTGATTGAGTAGATTACTTGATGATTTGTGACTTTGATCTTCAAGTGTTGACTTTAAGTGGTCAAAGTTGCTTGATTTGTTGACTTTTGATAACTAGTAGCTTGTTTTGACTTGTTTTGATTAATTCATGCTTAGTAAGATTTGATAAACATGATTACATGATTGCTAGTTCATTTTGAATGATCTTTAGGATTATTGAAAGTTAAAGTAAGCATGTTGTGATTGGAATTAACCAAGTAACATACTTTATTTTAAATATTGAATTTTTAAAATGTTGCTTGTGTTAATTAAATCATGGCAAGTTTCTTAGATTTTCAATAAATCATTAGTTAGCTTTTGGTCCTTGATTATTTTAATTATTCACCACCTTAATTAATAAAGTGTTGAATATTTTTAATATGACCATCACACATAAGCTACCGTCATTCATTTATCAAAATCTCTAAATCTTGTAAAATTGTTAAAAGTGACCGAATAAGTTAACACGTGTCTTTAACCATATGGTATTTGCATGAATAAATTAATTTATGCTCTTTTTTGGTTTACTTGATATATTTGAGGTAATTACATGGTTAAGCTCACTTAGATTAAGTTGCCATGAATAAAAGTAAAAATATTTGCTAGTTGTTTAAAATGACGAGTTTACTAGGATTAAACGCTAGTATTATTATTGCTTTAATACCCTTGGAATAGGTTAGACACTTATGGTTGCGAAAATTGCGGATTGAGGATTGGTTAGGACTAGGTTTAGTTTAAAATAGATTGCGGATTTATTCATATTTTAAAGCCTACATTTCCAATTTTTGCTTAAAATTTGGAAATGTATTTAGCAATTTGTTATTACTTATGCATCTCATTTCCTTGTCAACAGATGGATCTATCAAACCCTTCGTTGAGGAAGCTTGCTTCATCCCCCGAGAATATGGACGATATTGAGAAATGGATGGGACGATACTTAGGGTCAAACAGAGTCATCATGTGGCCGGATATGAGACGCTTGGGTATTAGGGATGAGTTGGAAGAGTTGATTAAGTATGATAAAGATGGCAAGGAACATGCTGCATTTTTCCATCTTTTCTCCATTGATGAGGCTATATACCGAGAGGTCGTCACTGAGTTTATGATGACTTACGAGTTCCGAGAGAGATTAGAGATCACTGATAAGAAGATCGCTTTTCGGTATTGTGGGAAGAAGTATCGTATTACAGTGGGAGATTTCGGGGTATACCTTGGCCTTTACACACAGTCACAGGCCAGTTCTGATTGGTTCACCAGCAGTTTCCAGTCTATCTCCAGTTTACCGTCACGGGATCACAAGGAGATATGGAGAGGATTGACGGGGACAACCTTCAGGAGTGGAGTGAAAGCTTCACTCATGACCCGACCAGTTCATCACATTCTTCACAAGCTCCTGTGCTGTACTATCTTTGGGAAGAGAGATGCTGGACCTGCTACATCAGAAGAGCTTAAGTTCATGGATGCGATCATAAGGAAGCAGAACCTGAATGTCGCATACATCATTGCGGATAGATTGTGGAAGGAGAAGAGAGAGGATAGACGCCACGTACTCATGGGAGCCATTATCACGAGATTGTTAGTCGGCATGGGGATTCTCACTGACCGTCACCGTGAGGATTACACCCATCATGCTAGTTCGTAGCCGTTTGATCTAGAGTACTGTAAGTTGATCAGGATGATTGATGAGGGACCTGAGAGACAGTGCTTATGGTATCAGACTCGGCAGCCCATTCCTGGATGCTTCATGACCAGGAAGCGCGTGACTACAGAGGATAGAGATGTTGGTCCCCAGCCACAGAGACCAGTAGCAGCAGAGATACCTGAGCCAGCACGAAGAGCATACACATCAGTATTGCCTACACAGGCCGTTGTGCATCACACGGATCCGGTCACTCCTCTTACTCAGTACTATCTATTACATGCTTTACAGGTTATCCGTGATCAGCAGGTTCTGACAGCTAGGACACATGGTACCCCTGAGCCTGATCACTTCCTATACAGGTGTGGACCACCACCACCACCCACTACCCATACCGCCACTCACCCATATACCGCCACTCGCCCATACACCACCTTTCCTCCACCACATCCACATACTTCCACTCAGCCACCACATCCATATAGACGCACTCACACACCTACCACATACTCCGCACCATTACCCACTCACAGATCCACATCTGATATAGCCAGAGTCTACTCAGTACACATACCATCACCAGCCCGATAGCAGGCATCATTGCCTCGTCCGACTGTACCCATTCCGACCCATGACCAGCATCCAGAGGCTAGCACATCATAGAGACCAGATCTGCTCTACATTGGCACCGATGCATTGTTCACTGGTAGCATCGGCCCTTACTTGGATTTGGGCCCTATCTTTTCAGATCAGGTTCCTACTGAGAGCACTCTCAGGCAGCTCTACCTTGATATGTTACAGACGGCAGGTGTTACCACTGCGGACATGCTCGCTTAGGGTTATGATGATATGATGGCACTTCCAGCGATGACCCTCAGGCAAATATTGATTCAGAGAGGACTACTACCTCCAGATGAGCAGAGTGTGTCCAGTGGACAGCAGTCAGTCGCAGGACACGCAGCTCAGCCTGATGACATACCAGCAGAGGATCCTCCATTCTAGCCTACATATATTATGATTTATATTTCATATCACTGACTTCTGTATTGTATTGATACAGTGATCTCTATCTTGCACTTGGTTAAACTATTTGGGATATTTGTCAACCTTTATGGTTGAAACTTTATTATTATATTTCGTTTATCGTATTTACTTATTATGTTTGTTTCTTTATTTAGAATAAGTGATTGAATGTGTGAATGAGCACGAGACCATATGAGATGACGAGCGTTCAAGAAAAGAACCATGGAGAAAAAGGCAGACAACAAAGGAATTCACAACTGCGGACCACGGAACTTACACACATCTCGGAAGGGGAGCTTTAGTCTATCTTCTTCTGAAACTCGCACATGCACCGCAATCTCTTCAAAAATATAAGTGTGGGATCTCAACCCACACTACAAGACATCTTAGCAAGAATCGTCTCCAAATCTTAAATCACAAAAGTGTGAAATTCACTAATAATATTTTCCACTTACATTATAGATCGACTCTTAGCTAAGCATGAATGAGAAGCTTTGTGCACCAGAAAAGGACATGCGGAGCTGAATTACTCTTAATGAAGATCTTCGAATTCTCAGCTTTCGCCTCTAAACGTCTAATCGTCATCTGGGGAGTTTCTTACCTTTCACCTCGTTTTCATAACTTGATTCATTTTGTTAGCTTAGGAATGCAAAGTAATCTATACTCTATCCTAAACTTATCACTAAGTGTGGGATTCCAGCCCAAACCAAACACTTGAGAAACATTTTCTATATGTTCAAACTCTAAGTGTGGGATTATATTTTCAAATATAATCTCAACTCAAGAGAACATTAGGGAGAATGTTCCTCTAAGTGTGGGATAGCAGGTATAGAATACCTTGAATTAGATGTTTTGCAGATTTTAATGTCCAAATAGCTTTACTCAGAAAATGTTCCTCAAATTTTCAAAATTTTCAAAACTTTTTAAACAAAAATAAATAAAGTATGAGCTGAATCGTCCGATTAGCTCTACTATTTTTGAGTTACGATATCTTTCGAAGAGAAACCATTTCTAATATGAGTTAGTTATTCAAGAATATTAAGGAAATTAAGATAGAAATTTCTTAAATAAGTATTAACAATCTAAGGAGCATGGCTAGGCACATACAAACCCAAATTTGCAGTGAGGTTTTGAGCCTTAAAAGCATTCATTTTAAATGCTACATTGTTCATTTCTTTTGTGTGCCGATGCTAGTATCTCTAAATTAGAACTTGTTCCTGACATACGTTTCGAGACCACATTGGAGAGTACCGTACGTGGTATAGGTGCAATTAGATGATCTCGACATTCCTTAGGATTAAACCCTTTCTTACATACCTTTTCAAACCCAAAACCCTTCCGATACTCATTTTTAGTATCGATGATCCGCCTAGAAAACCCTTTGAGCCTAAACCTTTCGTTTCTTCAAAACCCTATATCTTTAACCACTTTTCCCAAATTCCCAACAACTTATCTTGGAATTTCTAAGGTTATGAAAAACATCTTGAAGAATCTCTTTCTGAATTGATCTACTCCTCCGTGTTCACCAAAATTAGAAAATCAAGAGTGCGAAAAATTGGCACCATAAGAAAAGACTCGAAGAAGTCCGTGATAAGAAAGAAGAGATTTCCGAAAGAAAAGCAAAAATATCCTTGGAAGTTCTCTGGCAAAGAAGTTCTGAAGAAAGAAAAGAAAATAAAAAGCAGAAAAAGAAAGAAAAGAAAATAAAGCTAAAGTGCTTCAGAATATCAATCTTTCAAGGAAAGATCCGATGAAATACGAGTAACTATCTTCTCCGTTCTCCAATAAGTTTTTCATGATTCTTAGAATGCCTAAGATAAGCAACCCCTTACAACCAAAAATCACCACTATCCATACCCCTCAACCCTCACAAACACTACAACCCACTCGAATGTCTTGGGATAATTAGCACCGTCCTCTTCCAAAGTGGTGGAGATCCGATTCTCGACCAAGCTTATGATGATGAGTGCTGCATAACTGGCTATTTAAGCGATTTCGATTGTGCTAGATTGATAGGAAACCCGATACACTCTGAGTGAATTAAGTGACCACCTTTAGTGAGATCGCCTAGTCATGTATACTCCAAGATCACGAGATTTGGAAAGTATGCCCGGGAAAGTCAATACTTATTTCTGAAAGAATCATCTTAGCTTTCCCTATGTTCTCTAAATAATTTTCTCATATGACAAAGTGGTAACTTTTTAGAGGTGCTCTAACTCACCTAAAATCTATAAAATGTTTTCACGGGACACAACTGAGTGTTGCTTGAGGACAAGCAACGCTTAAGTGTGGGATACTTGATGTGACCCAAAAAGTCATGTTTTTAAGTACTTATTTCCGCACTTTTTGGACTATTCTTTGGTGAAAACATTTCAAAACAATCATTTATCATCAAAAACCACCCAAGTAGTCTAAATACGAGCGTTGCTACGAAAATCAGTAAAAACATCCATTTTGCACGCAAACCGAGGCAAAAACAATCACCTTAAATATTCCATTCTTGATTATCCTATCAAATTAAATCTTAATGCATATTTTATGATTCAATAGGAAAATCCAAGATCGGTGGTGAAAGAATCAAGAGAAACGGGTGAAGAACGAAGAAGATGTGCAGTCTGGAAGCCCGCCGATCGTCATCCGAAACACGCAAAAGTCAAACACTTCCAAATTTGGAATACTTAGTGTCATTAGAAGTGTAACGGAAAAACGAAGCCAACGGCGCAAGAATCAAGCAAATCGGAGCCCAAACGAAGAAGATACGGGCGAACCAAGCAACCGAGAAACAAGCGGAGGCCAAACCAAGCACCAACCCCCCCCCCCCCCCCATGGCACTAGGTACCATATACGGTACCTTAAGTGCCGTATACGGCCCTTAGGGTGCCGTATACGGGGTTGGTTGGCTTGTGAGGTGCCGTTTGCCCCCCCCCCCCCTTGGTCCGCTTGCCCCGTATGCTGCTTTGATGCTTGTATTTCGAGCTTCAAGACTTGTAACAAGGCCAACTAGCTTCTCCTATAAATACCTCACTCATTTCACCATTTCAAACACACCTTACACCTCTCATTTCACATACTTTTCTTTCTCTCTCTAGAATTCTCTCTCTAGCACTACTCTTAGGAGTTAGAGGAGAATTGTTCTTGTAGTTAGTTCTCTCTCTAGTTTCTCTCTCTAGCACTACTCTTAGGAGTTAGAGGAGAACTAGAGAGATATAAGTTAGCGGTTAGAGCTAGAGGAAAGTTGTAATTGGGTAATCAAGCTGTAGCAAGGTTATTCAAGTCAGACTGTTGTAATCCTCAGTATTACTCTTCTAATCCGGTGATATTATCTTACTTTCTTACTGTTATAATGTTTACTTTGCATATTATTCCAGTACGATCTATGATTGTTGCCATGCTGATTAGCTAGATTAATATGTGATTGTTGAAATGTAGATGTTAGGATTAGGGATGATGTTTAATTAATATATCTTATATATGATCGGTAGTTGTTATGCTGCATACATGTTTAGACTTATCCTAGATGTAGACTTAATTAATCACCCTTTCTGGTCTCTCACGTGACTGTTGCCTTAGGATAGGATCTGATCAACCCTAACTACGAATACACAGTTATCTCCTGTTTGTATGAAACTGTGAGATCGCCATAACACGTCAGAATACTTGGTATAACGTTGGAAATACCGCTGGTAGAGTACAAATACGTGGAAGCCAAGGAAATGCCGGTGGACTATCTCACCGTGGATTACCTGGAAGCAACCCTTCCAGACACGGGTCTAAGTCTTGTTAAGCCGTGAAAATGCCATAGTACACCGTTAAACTACCTCTGGTTATAAAGCTGTGTAAAGATACATTAGGTCTTTAAAACACCGTAGATATACCTAGGGTTAGAGTACTGTGGAAAATAAGGTCACTATACACTGTACGCATGCCTAGGGATGAACGACCGATGGCAAAGGAGAGTCTAATCCATGACGGAAGTATTAAAACTTAAACAGATAAAACAAGAGTTAGGAAATGAAAGCAAGGATGCCGGCTGTGTTCCCAGATGCTTAAAACCCCTAAACTCTACTTAACCGATAGTTTAACTTATTCACCATACAACCAGTATTACTCTGTTAAAAATGGATAGACATAGGTGTTAAGAAAAGTCAGTGTTGTGGACTGTCACCTTATTCCTTAACCCCATTCAGAGAGTCGCTTGGTCTCCGAAAGAGACGGTGAGGTGGGTCTGAAGACAGTCCCATCTGACCAGAATCAGGATAGCCTAGGATTCAGTGACATTGCTTTAGGGTTACACCTAGACGTAGGGTCCTAGTGTTTACACCGACTGTTTAGAAGATTCTTAACCAGAGTAATCACCTATCATTAATATAATATCATCCCGAAACCCTAATCGTCGAAGTTTCAGCAATCACTCTCTACCTGCTGCTTATATTCTTGTTTACTTTTCTACACTTTATTTTCTGTCTTTAGGTTAGATTAGATAAAACCAAAACCCATACCTACCTTATTTTAAACCCATCCTATTGTCAAATCATCTTTGGTAGGTTCCATTTCAATTCAATTCGTTCCGATTTTGGACGACACTCGAGTTATACTTGCCGCCTTACCCACAAGGTAGGTAGTTTGCATAGTTTGAGCCCAGCAAATATAAATTTTTAAAACTTTCAACCCGTCGTGCGTCTCGGTAGCCGTCGGTGCAACGACTCGGATTCTAAAACCCGACCGACTGCTGGGACCGCGACAGTCTATCATCTTTTGAACTCGTAATATAAATTGACAATTCCCCTCGATTATTCTACATTATTAACTTTACATTGTGATGTTGTATGTTACCGCTTTTACATATATGCATCTATTGTAATTTTCATTCTGGTACCATTTCTTATGTACCTTTTGTTTCTTTCTTGAAGAATCATGCCGCCCAAGAAGAAAAGTTACAGTGATGCGGAAATAAATGCTATTGTTTCCCGAGCCGTAGCTGATGCTTTGGCTGCTCGAAACTCCCAACAATCTAGCGATCAAACCGTCAATACCACCCCAGTTACCAAACCTTGTTCCTACAAGGACTTTCTCAGCTGCAAACCGTTATACTTCAAAGGCACGGAAGGTGCTATTGTTCTGATTCGATGGATGGAACGCATGGAATCCGTCTTCAACCTCTGCAACTGTGCTGAGGAAAACAAAGTCAAGTTCTCTGCTTACACCTTTCAGGAAGGTGCACTTACGTGGTGGAACACCCAAGCCAACTCCGTGGGCATCGAGATAGCAAACCAACTCCCCTGGGCTGAACTGAAGAAAAAGCTTAGAGAAAAATACTACCCTGAAGAAGAACTGCACCGTCTAGAGGAAGAGTTCTGGCACCTGACTGTGCAAGGGACTGATATTGCTGGGTATACCACCAAATTCCAACAATTCGCTTTGTTATGCCCGGGTTTGGTCGATCCAGAGGAGAAATGCATCAAGAGATACATCCGCGGCCTCCCAGAGAGTATTCAGGGGAATGTCGCCTCATCAAAACCAACCACTACCGAGAGTGCAATCCGGCTGGCACATGAGCTCATGGCGCTGGTTGTCAGCCGTGAGACACCCAATACCTCCTCCAACAACAAGCGAAAGCCCTCTGAACACCAAAACCAACCAAACAAGAAAACCAACACCATCCAAGTTTACAACACCAATTCTGAAACCAAACGTAGCTACACTGGAGACAGACCATACTGTTCCAAGTGTAACTACCACCATGACGGTCCATGCAGTACTCCCTGCAACAACTGCAGGAGGTACGGGCATTTGACCCGAGATTGCCGAGCCCCTAAATCCAACAACAATGCCCAATAACCCAAATCCTGCTATGGATGTGGAAAGGCGGGACATTACAGGAATGAATCTCCTAAAAGAAAGAACAAGGGCAGCAGCAACAACAACAACAACAACAACAACAATGCCAGAGGTAGGGCCTTCGTACTCAACTCCGGGGAAGCCCGTCAAGACCCGAATGTGGTCTCGGGTATGTTCCTCCTCAACAACTTATCTGCATCTGTTCTATTTGATACTAGTGCCGATAGAAGCTTTATTTCAGATGAATTTTACCCACTACTGGACATCACACCTGTTGCCCTAGATGTTAAGTACACTGTAGAACTAGCGGACGGTAAACTTATAGAAACCAATAGTGTGATACCTAATTGCACTTTAAACTTAGCCGACGAAACCTTCTCAATCTACCTCATGCTTGTCAAAATTGGAAGTTTTGACGTTATCATTGGTATGGACTGGTTGTCCAAACACCGCGTTGAAATCGTCTGTTATGACAAAATTCTCCGTATTCCTCTCGCCGCCAGTAGAACTTTGATCATACAGGGGGAGACCGGTGGGACAAGAATGAACATCATCTCTTGCTTGAAAACCCAGAAATTTCTGAGGAAAGGTTATCCAGCAATCCTCGCACACATCATGGAGAAAAAGTCAGAGGAGAAGCGACTTGAGGATGTGCCGATCGTTCGAGACTTTCCGGAAGTCTTTCCCGAAGAACTGCCTGGTCTACCACCACCAAGACAGGTTGAGTTCTCCATCGATCTCGTGCCAGGTGCTGCACCTGTGGCCCGAGCACCATACCGTTTACCCCCATCCGAACTTCAGGAGTTGTCCATCCAATTACAGGAACTCCTGGAAAGAGGATTCATCAGACCGTGTTCTTCGCCTTGGGGAGCTCCGGTCCTGTTTGTTAAAAAGAAGGACGGTTCATTCTGAATGTGTATCGACTATCGAGAGTTGAACAAGTTAACCGTCAAGAACCGATATCCACTTCCACGAATCGATGACCTGTTCGACCAACTTCAGGGATCGAGTTTTTATTCAAAGATTGATCTGCGGTCAGGTTATCATCAACTACGTGTTCGCGACACCGATATCCAGAAAACTGCTTTCAGAACCCGTTATGGGCATTACGAATTTCAGGTGATGCCATTCGGTCTAACCAACGCACCGGCTGTATTCATGGATCTCATGAATCAGGTGTGCAAACCTTATCTCGACAAGTTTGTTATCGTCTTTATCGATGACATACTCATATATTCGCGAAACGAACAAGAACACCTGCAACATCTCAAAACCATTCTAGAACTACTTAGACACGAGGAGCTTTACGCCAAATTCTCCAAGTGTGAGTTCTTGATACAAACCGTTCAATTCCTTGGGCACGTTATCGACAGTCAAGGAATTCATGTAGATCCTTCAAAAATCGAGGCTATCAAAAATTGGCAACCGCCGACAACTCCAACCGAAGTACGGCAGTTTTTAGGACTGGCCGGGTATTATCGACGATTCATCGAGAACTTCTCAAAAATAGCCCTACCACTCACGACACTGACTCAAAAGGACAAAAAGTTCGACTGGCCTGATAAACAAGAGTCAGCATTTCAAATTTTGAAGCAAAAGCTTTGCAGTGCTCCAATCTTATCACTACCCGAAGGCACCGATGACTTCGTGGTATACTGCGACGCTTCCCATCAAGGTCTCGGTTGCGTGCTGATGCAACGGGACAAGGTCATTGCTTACGCCTCACGACAACTCAAAGTTCATGAAAAGAACTACACTACTCAAGACCTCGAACTTGGAGCTGTCGTGTTCACTCTCAAAATCTGGAGACAATACCTCTATGGCACTAAGTGCACAATCTTTACCGACCACAAAAGTCTCCAACACATATTCGATCAAAAGGATCTCAACATGAGGCAACGTCGATGGGTCGAGTTGCTTACCGATTACGATTGCGAAATCAGATACCATCCGGGTAAGGCAAATATTGTTGCCGATGCCCTCAGTCGAAAAGAAAGGTCGAAACCACTTTGAGTCCGAGCCCTCAGTATGACCATTCACAATGATCTAAACATTCAGATTCTCGTTGCTCAACTCGAAGCCCTCAAACATGATAATGTCAAAAACGAAGTATTGCGAGGCATGGATAAACAATTCGAAATCAAACCTAACGAAGTTAGGTGTTTCTCAAATCGAATCTGGTTGCCTAGTTTTGGGAACCTGTGAGACTTGGTGATGGAAGAAGCTCACAAGTCAAAATATTCTATCCATCCGGGATCCGATAAAATGTACCATGGTATCAAGGACTTCTATTGGTGGCCGATCATGAAAGCCGAGATCGCCACCTACGTCGGCAGGTGCCTTACTTGCTCCAAAGTCAAAGCCGAGTATCAAAAACCTTATGGTTTACTCCAACAACCCAGCATTCCTGAATGGAAATGGGAACAAATTGCCATGGATTTCATAACCAAACTACCCAAGTCATCGAGCGGTTACGATACCATTTGGGTGATCGTCGATCGTCTCACAAAATCTGCTCACTTCCTGGCAATCAAAGAAACTGACAAAATGGAACGCCTCACTAAAATCTATCTGAAAGAAATCGTAACCCGTCATGGTGTTCCAATCTCGATTATCTCCGACAGAGATAGTCGTTTCACATCTCACTTTTGGCAAACACTTCAATAATCATTGGGTACCCGTCTTGATATGAGTACCGCATATCATCCTCAAACCGACGGCCAAAGTGAACGAACCATTCAAACACTGGAAGACATGCTACGAGCTTGCGTAGTTGACTTCGGTGTAAACTGGGAACAACATCTACCATTGTGTGAGTTTTCGTACAACAACAGCTACCATACTAGTATTGGAGCTGCACCTTTCGAGGCACTGTACGGTCGTAAGTGCCGATCACCTATCTGTTGGACCGAAGTTGGGGATAGCTAACTCACGGGTCCAGAAATCATTCATGAAACAACCGAGAAAATCTTCGAGATTCAAAACAAACTCAAAGCCGCACGTGATCGTCAGAAAAGTTATGCTGACGTGAGACGCAAACCACTCGAGTTCCAAGTTGGGGATCGAGTACTACTCAAAGTTTCACCTTGGAAAGGTGTCATTCGTTTCGGAAAACGCGGTAAACTAAACCCAAGATACATTGGACCTTTTGAGATCCTCGAAAGGATAGGTCCAGTGGCATATCGATTGCAGCTGCCATCAGAACTCAGTAGCGTGCATCCCACTTTCCACATTTCAAATTTGAAGAAGTGTCTGTCTGATGAGACACTTATCATTCCACTCGATGAAATTCGGGTTGACGACAAGCTTCACTTTGTTGAAGAACCCGCCGAGATCATGGACCATGAGGTCAAGCAACTCAAGCAAAGTCGTATTCCCATCATCAAAGTCAGTTGGAATTCGCGGCGTGGTTCGGAATTCACATGGGAACGGGAGGACCATATGCGACTCAAGTATCCTCAGTTATTCGCTGATGCTACTTCAAACACGACTTCAAACTAAATTTCGGGACGAAATTCTTCTAACAGAGGGAGAATGTGACACCCGTCGAATTAGGACTAGTAATTAGTGCCTAATCAAGTGGTAATACATGTAATTAGTTCTGTATTAGGCTAATTTGTGTATCAAATAATATATATTGCATTATTGTTGAATATATACAAGTATGCGATTTGGTTAAATCGTACAAGTTTCAAATCGAATGTAACTCGATTCAATTAATACGGATGTTGGTGAACAATTTAATTAAATAATATAAACGTTATTTAATAACACACTTATATCCAAAGTATTATTTTTATAATGTTTCGTATTCATTTTGAATCATACAATTAATGGTCACACGATTAAAATAATAAATGAGCAAACAAAATAAAATAAGTTAAAAGTTATATTTTATAACGCAATTATTAAGTATTTGGTAAAATACTTTAACAGAATATTCGTATTTTAAAAGCTTGTAATTAAACATAAGTAAAATTATTTAAACGTTTAAACAATCGGGAAAACAAACACCGCACAGAGCACAAACACGGAACGAATAAAGTGGAGACCCACACTCCGGTGGGCCCCCACCAATCAGCCAAGAAAAGGGGTCAAACCCCCCTCTCTTTTCCTCATTTCCCACAACTTTTCTCTCTCTCTCTTTCATTTTCTCTCTAAAACTAAACCACACCACAATCAACAAAAATCACAAAATAACACACTAAAACGACCTCAAATCATCAAGCTTTTTGGAGAAAAAGATTCACCTCGCAACGATCTACAACTTCATCTTTTCGAAATTTCATTTCGACACCGCGTAAGTTTTCGACAAAAACCCGAAACTTTCCGATTTCACTCATTTTTACATGTTTGTCGTTTATATATGTTTAAAATGTCCTTATATGGGTTGGGTAAAAGATTTGGACCAAGTGGTCACCGAAAAACACGTTTTCGATACAAATTCCAGCCATCAGACCGTAATGTCGCTTTTGGACCCAGACTTTATGCGAGGTCAGCTACAACGTCGCAAAACCTCTCACGATGTCGCATGGTGCGACATCAGCCTTAGCATGAGGCTATTACTGAAGATAAAACTGAACTGATGGCAACAATTGGAGGTTCTTCATATATTGTTCCATCTAGTAAAAATGATAAAAAGTTTTTTACTAAGTTGGATAATGTGGAGACTTCAAATGCATATAGTGCTCTTGATGGAGTAGGTGATGAGATGGATCAGATTGATACAGATTCGGATGAAGATTGGCTTGCGGATCATGGAATGTACCAACATCAAATGAAGGTGGTTTTAGCTCATTTGAAAGAGAAGAAATTCCCTAATAATGAGGTTAGTGCAAATTGGAGTGTAAGTCAGATCGAGTATTTTAACTTGCATTGTAATAAATATGGGTTAGATATCTTGGTGAAAGATGATGATGTTGCATCTAAAACTGATGGTATTGCCCAGTTTATGAAAATAGGAAATGATGGAAAAAGTGCCAATGATAAGTATATTGATAGTAATTGAAAATATGATGGAATGGTCTAACAGCTACATAACATGGAATTGGGTGCTGGAATATGAATATGGGTTGAAGGATGAACTGGACTGGTATGGGCCGATTGGGATCAAAGAAAAGAATGAAGTTTGGAAGCAGATTGATACTATCAAACAGAAAGCACAGTTAAAATTTAGATATGATATAATTGTGAATTGTATAGTTATGGTAGGTAATTATTTTAACTCTGCTAGTGTTATTGAGATGTCTGGTTTTTGTATACGAGTTTGGGTGGTACACTAAAAACCACCCCTAGAGGTATGCCTCTAGTTTTTTGTACATAATTTTCTTTATTTACTTTTAATGCATTTTGCGGGGGTAACGTCCCCTTTACCCAAAAAAAAAAATGTCCTTATATGGGTTGGGTAAAAGATTTGGACCAAATGTTCACCGGAAAACACGTTTTCGATACAAATTCCGGTCATCAGACCGTAATGTCACTTTTGGACCCAGACTTTATGCGACGTTAGCTACAACGTCGCAAAACCTCTCACGATGTCGCATGGTGCGACATCAGCCTCAGCGTCGCATTAAGTTGCTAACGTCGCACATAGCGACATCAACCCCCATGTCGCAAGAACCAACATCGTCGCACATAGCGAAGTAACCCGTAAAGTCGCATTAAATTGCGAGTGTCACACCTAGCGACGCCATTATCAATGTCGCAGTCATGACCTGCGACATCATGCCTAGCGTCGCACCCAATGTCGCAGGAGACAGAACCTCGAAAACACAGATTTTACTAAGTGTCGAAACCTGAAATTTTATCACTTGATTTTACCCAAATTCAAATCCCAGATGTGTTTTTCACCAAAGCAATATAATAGAAATAAAAAATTTTCGAGCTGACTTGGCACCTCGACCCCAACCAGGGGGCCAGACCCTTGGACCCCGCCAGGGGTTGCCACCCCTGGAACCCCGCTAACCAGGGGCGCTGCCCCCGGACCCCCGTGACTTAGAGTTTGTAAATACATTTCACACCAAGTGTCAAACTTAACCGACTTCAAACCTTTATGCGATACGACTTTACAAACATATTGAAATATACTTTTCAAACGTCGAACTTCGGGATCAAAATAATAGTATTGAAATTATTAACACAAACAATCACCAACGGGCGGTTCACGTTTTCAAAACATACAATTCGATCAACCAGATCGTAGTAATCTGGATAAGTCAATCAACCAAATCGGGGTAATTTGGACATTATAGTTGGATAAACAACTACAAAGGTAGTCTTTCGAGATGCCTATTGACGCGCGTCCAACGGTCGAATCAGGAATCACTTCCCGTCATTGCGGACCTTTCCGTCGGGCGCGGCGTCAGGTGGTAGTTTTAAATTTATAATAGTCGGGGGGAGCCTAAATCTCCGTACTACTTACTACTACTAGGTACGAATACCAAGTATGAGTATGCGGTAAGAATGAACCAGGGTCGTTCCTCACGACGGCAGAATTGAAACAGAGCTCGTTCAGATAACTTAGTGATCAAGCTAGGGTTTTGATAGTTGGATAGGTATTTGATTTGATTTTTATCTAATTAAAACTACTAAAACTAATAAAACATAAAAGTAAAAGGAAGCTAGCACATATGTAACACTTAAACATAACAAAGACGTGGTTCACCATGATTTAGGATAGCATATAGTTACGATGATGTTTATTGGGGACACAGTCAGTTAACAGACAGATAAACTTAGTTGTAAACACTAGGACCCTACTTATTTAGTTCCGGATCTAAATACGTATGTCACTGAGTACCTAGGCTATCATGAACCCTGATAAGATCAGACTGTTTTCAAACCCCCTTGAACTTTTGCTTGAATAAGACAAAGTCACCCTTGATTTATCTAGGGAGCAGGCATAAGGCAACAGGCCGTAATTGTATTTACTGACCTTTCTTAACTCCTAAGTCTATTTGTTATTATCTAACTGTGTACTGGTTGTTAACTGTTGTTATTCTAAACTATCGGTATTGTAGAGTTAAGCAATGTTTATGGAGCATTAAGCCCTCTTGACAGAACTCTGTATTCATTCATTGAAGCATATATTCTACCATCATAAACATAGACCCTCCTTTACATTCAGGCGTTCATCCCTAGGAATACTCACGGTGTACAGGGCAATTAGGCATTTTCACAGTGTTCCTTATCCTAGATGTACTAACGGTGTACTGGGCATTTAAGCATTTCCACAGCTTTCCAGATCTTAGGTGTAATAATGGTGTACAGGGCAACGAGCATTTCCACAGCTTTAATTCCTAGACCCGAGTTCTAGAAGGGTCACTTCTAGGTATTCCACGATGAAACAGTCCTACGGCATTTCCTTAGCTTCCACGTATTTGACGCTATACGAAGTACTGTGCCGTTTTACAGAAAGTTCATAGCTTCCTACTGTAACTGGAGATAACTGTATCTACGTAGTATTAGGGTTTGCAAAGTCCTATCCTAAGGGCAACAGTCACGTGAAAGTCTGGAAAGGGTGATGAGACACTAGATCTATATTCAGGATAAGCTTAGACAGATAACAAAGTATAACAACTCCCAGTTATATAATGATCGAGAACATTATTCCACAACGGATTGTGCCCACGACTTTCATAGCTTCCACGTTCCGTACTCCACACATTAGTGATGTTTCCGGCGCTATACAAATGAAAGCCGTATGACGTTACCTCCGTTGTTTCATAATGTTGTTATCCCAATATCATATATTAGAAGTAACATCATCACTTCTATTTTAAATCATGACAAACATACAAGCACACTACTCATAACGCATAACAATAAACATTTCTAATATTAATAAATCACATACATCAAATAAGAACAATATGACAAATTAATAATAGAAAGGATAAATGATACCGATACGAATTGCGAGTAGAATAACAACTTGTAATTCTTCATTAAAATCCAAGCATTACATAAGCTAGCCTCTACTAATTAACTACATAACTAATCTCTCTCTAGTTCTCCTCTAACTCCTAAGAGTAGTGCTAGAGAGAGAAACTAGAGAGAGGAACTAACTACAAGAATAATTCTCCTCTAACTCCTAAGAGTAGTGCTAGAGAGAGAATGTGTGAGAGAGAAAGTGAGAAATGAGAAATGAGAATGGTGTGTGAAATGTGGAAGTGATGGGCTCTATTTATAGGCAAAGATCAACTTGGAGCCAAAGCAATGAGGAATGGAGCCAAACTTGGAGCCAAAGTTGAAGCCATTCTTGGAGCCAAATAAATAATGCTTGGAGCCAAAGGAGAAATACGTATAAACATCAAAGCGCATCGTACAAGCGAACCAAGCATGAAGGGGGATGACCGGATGGATTCAAGCCTTGCCAAAATAGCATATGGGGTTAGAAGGGCCGTATATGGTCTTAAAAGGCCGTATACGGTCATGTGGGGCCGTATATGGCTTGCCAAGGCCGTATACGGGGTGTTTCGGCTTTCCTTCGTTGCTTAAAACGCCCGTATCTCCTTCGTTACATGTCCGTTTGACGCGATTCTTGCACTCACGGTTTTGTAATTCTGTTACGCTTCTAATGGTACCAATTTCACCGAAATTGGATGAGTGTAGCTCAAGCATGTTTGGAATGACTTTTAACGATCTGTAGAAGCCGTATCTCTTCCGTTCTTCACCCAATTTGCATGATTCTTGATTCTCCCATCTCGTTTTTACCTATTGCAACATATCATAAGGTTAGAATGTGCTTATCATAAGGTAAATGAGGGTGTGAGAATTGGTTGTTGTTTATTCGCTCTGTTTTGCTCGTTATTTGGACGTTTTTAGTGGTTTTTGTAGCAACGCCTATATTTGGAACACTTTAGTTAATTTTAGTAAATAATGATTGTTTTGGAATGTTTTCACTAAAGATATGTCCAAAAAGTGTGGAATATCGTACTTAAAAACATGACTTTTTGCGTCACATCAAGTTATCCCACACTTAGACGTTGCTTGTCCTCAAGCAACACTCAGTTTTTGAAAACATTTTAGGGAGAGTCACAACATGTTTTAAGAGTTACCACTTTCAGATGTAAGTAAGATAATTTCAAGAATATAAGGAAAGATAAGATGATCCTTTCATAAACAAGAAAAGATTCTCTTAGGCATACTTCCAAATCTCATGATCTTGGAGTACACATGACTACTAAAGGTGGTCACTCAATTCATTCAAAGTGTATCGGGTTTCCTATCAATCTAGAACAAACGAAATCCCTCAAATAGCCAGTCATGCAGCACTCATCGTCATAGGCTTGATCGAGAATCGGATCTCCACCACTTAGGTGAGGACGGTGCTAATTATCCCAAGACATTCATGAGGGTTGTAGTGTTTGGTGAGGGTTAAAGGGTATGGATAGTGGTATTTTTGGGTGTGAGGGTTGCTTATCTTAAAAACAACTGAGATCATGAAAAACTTTATTTTAGAACGGAAAGGAGATAGCTATTCGTCTTCTTATCAGATTCTTCTTGAGAGGATGATACTTTGAAGGACTTAGCTTTATTCTTGCGGAACTATTTTTCTTTTCTTTTCTGCTTTTTCTTCTTTTTATTTTCTCTTTCTGCTTTTTCTTCTTTTCTATTTTCTTTTTCTTCTTCAGAACTTCATTGCCAGAGAATTTCCAAGGATGTTTTTCTTCTTTTGATTCTTTCAGAAATCCCTTATCTTGAACGTTTCGAGTCTTTTCGAGGTTCCAATTTTACACACCAAGGATTCTCAAGAGAGATGACTTTTGGAGAACACGAAATGGTAGGATAAGTGAAGCGGATATTCTAAAAGATGTTTTCCATAACCTCAGAAATTCTAAGATAAGTTTGGGGGTATTTTTAGGGTTTAAAGATGAGGGTTTAATGAAACGAAAGGTTTAGGCTCAACAGGGTTTACTAGGCGGATCATCGATACTAAAAATGAGTATCGGAAGGGTTTTGGGCTTGAAGAGATATGTAAAAAATGGGGTATATCCTAGGGAATGTCAAGGTCATCTAATTGAACCTATACCGCGTACGGTACACACCAATGTGGTCTCGAAGCGTATGTCAAGAGCAAGTTCTAATTCATAGATACATGCATCGGCACACACAAGAAATGAATAGTGAAGCATTAAAGATGAATGCTTTTAGGCTCAAGATACCTCACTGAAAATAGGGTTGTATGTGCTTCGTCATGCTTCCTATTAGATTATCATTTCTTGCTTAAGAAATTTCTACCTTATTTTCCCTAGATTCCGAAATATATTACTCATATTTGAAGATAGCTCCTCTCAAAAGATATTATGACTCAAAATAGTAGAGTTAATCGAGAGATTAGGCTCGTACTTTTTAGATTTTCTTGAAAAAATTTGAAAAAACTGAGGAACATTTTCTGAGTTTACTATTCAAGATCATAAAAACTAACCAAGATATTCTATACCTGCTATCCCACACTTCGAGAAACATTGTCCCTAATGTTCTCTTGAGTTGAGATTAACTGAAAGTATAATCCCACACTTAGAGTTTGAACATAAGAAAATGTTTCTCAAGTGTTTGTTTTGGGCTGGAATCCCACACTTAGTGATAAGCTTAGGATAGAGTATAGACTACTTAACAAACTTAACAAAGCAAATAATATACTGAATCATAAACAAAAGAGGGTAAAGGGTTAAGACACTCCCCAGATAGCGAGCTGCACTGAAGCTGAGAGTCTGAATTTGCTGAAAAGAGATGTTGCCAAGATCCTTTTCTGCATCCATGAAGATCGGCTCGGCTTCAAGCATCTTGCTATTGGTTTATTCATCCATCATTCTCTTGTGAATTAATCTCGTAAGTGTGAACACATTGGACGTACCATTTTACAAACTCAGTTTTTATTACAAATGGAAAGAGAAATCACCGTCTCAGAAATTTGAAAAGATGTTTTCTATTACGAATCAGATTTATAAAACATGTGTTTTTAAACGAGTTCGAGCATAATGCATAAAAGTAGTATGCAAGTACCTCAAATGCTCGAAACACATGAATTATCAGTTTTCAAAGTGATTTCCCTATTTTCTAAGACCAGTGATTTATTTGCAAATGAGTTGTAATTCCGGAGAAGTTTTCATAAAGTATTTTAGGTACGCTCAAGTGTGAAGGATAGTCAGAGATTTTCTTCACTTGTTGACACTTTCTCTCAACACGTCTTATTCCACGGGTTGCCTCCCGAGCAGCGCTACTTTTATAGTCGAGAGCTTGACTTCCAAAAGGATAGAAAATAATATGAAGTGATGTCATCCTCCGGACACAAGTAGAGCTTCATTTTTGTGTCTAGAAGTGTTATCTCCTCTCCCCTGCAAAGCAATGCTCCAAAGATTTTCAAATTTAATGAACTGTGAGCTCCCCTTGTTGTCTTCCCATTATACTCAAAGATCCCTTTATCCATAGGCGTCGGTTCCTGTTTGCTAGGCATTTGTACAAGCAGAACAAGCAAATGTGATCTAACAAACAAGTGATTATCTTCCAAATCATAGACTCACTAGTTTGCAAATAACCTATCAAAGTGAGTACTTTGTAGATGAAGCAAATCAGTGTATGACTTGGAATCAAATCTCACACCAAAAGTGTTAGTTGCCTATAATTTCAGCGTAGCACAAACAATAGATATGGAAGTACTAGCATGAGTAGTTTAAATCAGGCAACCAAGTATAAAGATTTCCAAAGCACACATTTTTTAAACGAGTTCGAGCATAATACACATATTGACATACAAATCAGGTTATCAGATAATTCAGTTAAAGATCTTTCATGTATGTTCATAGAAACATATGTAAGTACCTTCAATGCTCGAAATATGTGATTGGGTGTATAAGATGACTAAGGTTCCTAATTCTCATTCTAGTAGGTTTCCATGTTCGTGAGTGAAAGGGATAGTAAGAACTAGAGATCTTAGATAATGGTTAAAAATAGATGTTGTAATAAAGTCCAAACAAGTGGGAGTAGGAAGTTTTAAGGTTTTGACAAAAATCGGACTTTCGCAAACCATCCTTTTTTTCATGAAAATAAAGAAAACTTGGGGCATTTATGTTAGGGTTTCATTTTCTATTTATTGAGTTAGCATATTACTATTACCAAACCTATGTTAGACACGGGTTGCCTCCCGAGAAGCGCTTGTTTTTGTTCGAGTCTCTAGCTTGACTCTAGCACTATTTAGCAGAAGATCTTAGAGGCTCCCTTGCATCCATCAGTAGACACAAGGGGTAATATTGGTACATACCTAAGAGTCTAAGGCAAGTTGAGGTTAAGGCATGTCCAATATTAGGAGATGGTTCAAAGTGAGAGAATGGTTTAACTGGAAGTATAACAAATCTCTCATCTTTTAATACCTCTTTGGGTTGGATTGTCGGAATGGGTTGGTCAAAGGAATCCATACTACTCCAGGACGTATACGTCATTATGTGGTGGAGAGAAGGTTTGTAGGGAAACCATGACGCAGAACCCGCCTTACCTCCTATGGTCTTTGGGCCAATGATAATGTTGTACTCTGGGCATGGAGGTGGGAGAGATTCCATTAACGTCTCCAATCATGTAGCAACATTCTCATCGACAACTTGGGTAACTGGCTGGTCTAAGGCAATTAAAGGTTCAACTAGATCAGTGGGTGATTCATCAAGAAAGATATGTGGGATATCATCAACCACAACTTGTTGTGGGATAGTATCAACCACGTTGTTGGGACATAGATTGTGACAACAGATCTAGCTTGAAATAAGACTGGTGTAATTCTTATTACGTTTGTACATTGGTTTAGATTTGTAAATAAATATTTGTTTTGTTAGTAATATTCGTTAAACATATTATTGTGCTAAGTTAGACGAATGTTTAAATACGAAATAAATAATGGACGTTTTATGCAAAGCAAGTCGAGATCTCAGGTCGCAGCGAGTTGAGCTGTGAGGTGAGATCTGAACTCGTGAGGCATTAGTCTGGCGAGCCGAGTTCTTTGTTGGGCTTGGGCTGCGAGTTGGACCGAACTCGCAGGCCCATGCGAGCCGAGATGAGCTGGACGTATATAATGTTTTTTACTCCGTGAAAAACATAACTTTAGCATTCGGTTTTCTGATCTGCGAATTCACTAGATCCAGAGAAAAACTTAAACCTAACGGCTAGGCTTTGACGTATTATTCGTTTAAAGTTAAGCTTTAATATACGCAATTACGAACATATTCGTTGTTAGTAAGATAACACCGTATTGAGGGATTCCACACCTTAATACTACAGATAACGAAGTTATCGATCCTAAAACTAGGGGACTTACATCTGGTATCAAAGCTTTCGGGCTAAATACGAGTGTGTTCATAAGTTTTAGTGTTATTGTGTTTTTTATTCGGGTCGTTTTTACGTGCGTTCTTGCAATACTAACGATCAAAATCATTCTCTGGACGTTTTAGGGTTTGTTTATGGTCGAAATTCTCAGTTTCAGTCGTAAAAATACCTTAAAATTCATATTCGGGTTTAACAGCCGTTTCGCGAGTTGAGATTAGGGTTCCAGCGTCGCCTGCGAACCGAGTTGAACTAGCGAGTCAAACTGAGGCTTGCGAGTCGAACCGAGATCCCTCGCAAATCGACATCACTTGCGAATCGACATCTTTAGCAATCCGAACTGAGGCTTGCGAATCGACGTATTTTGCGAGTCGAGCTGAGATTGCGAGTTGAGCTGAGTCTTACGAGTTGAGTATTCTGAATTCGCGAAACAGTTTAATTTTATGTTTTTAAGATGTCTGACTTAAGTAGAATGATCGAAATGGACCACGAGGTGGGAAAGTCAAACGTTCCACCTAAGTTGTTAAGGATCGAAGATTACTACAATTGGAAGGACAGATTTGAATCTTACTGTAGATTCCATGACCTGTCAATCTAGATGTGTATCAAGAGTGGATACACCGCACCTACTCAAACTGTTCAGAATGCCACTGTGGTTCTTACCTATGCGAACATGAGTGATCAAGAGAAGGAAGCTTACAGAAATGAAAATAAAGCACATTCATGCATAAAGATGCGTCTTCCAAAAGAGATCGCTCATCAACTAAAGTCTTTTCATACTGCTAGAACGCTCTGGGAAGCTCTAGAGAAAAGAGGTGATGGAAGTCCACAAGTGAGAGCTGGCAAGAGGAGTCTTCTCAAAAAGCAGTTTACTATGTTTAAAGCTTTAAAAGGAGAAGATCTTGATGCCTATGTCACGCGTTTCTACCATCTGCTAAGTGAATTGGAATACCATGAAATTGTTGAAGAAGAAGTAGCTAAAACCGACAAGTTTCTTGAGGGTTTGCCTTCTAAATGGGAAATGTATGGCGTTATGATTAAGGATAACGAAACTAGGTATTCTACTATGACCTTAGAGCAAGTCATTGACAAGCTGAAAGGTTATGATTTCTCCAAAAAGTCAAGAGATAGTGATTCTGATCAGGTTCAGAACCCTGGGTTGTATCATGGAAAGTCAAGTCTTTCGACTGCGTCATCTAGTTCGACCACTGCACTGTTAGTCAGTGATACTAGTGAAAATGGAGAACTGATTTCTGAAGATCTGTGCTTTATTTCCTCCTCTAGTGATGAGACAAAGGGAAAGAATTCTGAGAAGTCACCTCAAGAGCATCAGAAGATGCCGATGAGTGTGAAATCTGCTGAACAGCAACTGTCTGTTCTTGCTTCCTTTGTGGCATCATATGAAAATTACATAGAGGGAAAGATCAATGATCCTATTCTGTTTGATGAGGATTATGAGCAGATAGATTCTGATTATCTTGAGGAATTGGAGCTTCAAGATCAACTAGCATTGATATCTAGAAAGGTGAAGAATTTCCTCAAAAGAACTGGTAGAAAAGTATTGGGCAATAGATCAGGGTTTGACAAAACCAAGGTCAGATGCTTTAACTGTCAGGGTATTGGTCATTTTGCTAGAGAATGCCAAAGACCTAAAGTAGAAGCACAAGGAAAACAAGGTTCGGGAAGTGTAACACCCCCGAAATTCACTGTTTTGCGGAAGCATAGTTTGGGGTGTTACTAATCAAATATCACAGCACAAAGATAAGGTAAACGACATCTATATGCAACGTTTGTAAATTAGTTACATTCCATAGATATATTGTTTGAAAACTTAGTGTTTTCGTATACAAAAATGTAGTTTCCCTAGAGTCCACGCGTGTAGCGGGAGATTCTATTACATAATCAAAATATACAAAAGATAATGCTAAGAATCTCCGTTAATGCAGTTATGTTGAAATCATGCGACTCTAGCTAAAATCCTGGAGTAATCCTACTCCATCCGAGTACCTGAGAAAACATGCTAAAAAGTGTCAACCAAAAGGTTGGTGAATCTCACAGGTTTGTAAGTAATATCAGTTTTGAACACGAGATTTCATCAGTAATGCCCGCAGGCGTAAAATCAGCAATTTCAATCTAGAAATCGTAAACCAGTATTTGCAATCCCGCAAATGTAAGTAAGTAAGTTTATACCGTTGCCATGAGGCTCATAATCGAAGCTTAACCCGTAAGTAATAAGTTTGCTCCCGTGACATGCTCGTAAATGAGCAAGCATCAGTAACGAATATTTAGTCACCCGTTTCTACGTGTAAATCGGTACGTGGCAGCACTACTGCCCCGGGCGGGGAGGGTCATTTCCCTAATGGATCCATTAACTAGTGTTCGTGCTTAAGTCCATAACTAACGATATATGATGGAGAGACTTCTGTAAATAGTAAACAACTCATGCAATTCCGTTTGGTATAGTAAGCAGTTTAGTACTTGTGTTCAAGAAAAATCAGTAGCATGTATCTCCCCCAATAAGATAAAACAGTAAAAGTGGGGCCGTAAGACTCACCTAAGTCTTGTAGTAATCAGTTGCAATTAGCAGGTAGTAAGTAAAGCAAGTAGGTTCTCTGAACCCGTAACCTTCAAATGCCTAATCATATGAAGTTATGTAAGTATGCGTCTCACGAGACATTTCGTTTAGTTGTACACAACTAGTATATCCAGTGTTTGTCCGTATGTTTGTAATTGTTTGTTTGTTGGAAAACATGTTTGGCCCGTTGGTGACGGTTTGTAGCAAAAATTCTAAAATGTTGACTTTGCTACAGTAAATGTGCTACAGTGAATTGCTACAGTAAAATTTGACTTTTTGCTACAGTAACTTTGACTTTCTATAGTGAAAATCCTTTAAAATTTCCAAGTTTTCTGTTTTCTACGACATAAGCTGCGACACAAGGACTTGTATGCGACACAAGGGTTGTGTCGCATGAAGGATGCGACACAAGAGCTCTGCGACACAGTGGTTGTGTCGCAAAAAGCTTGCGATGCTAATTCAATAGCGACAGAACGGTTATGTCGTATAAAATACGACATAGTATGCGACATAGAGTGCGACACAATATTGTGTCGCAAAGGTTACGACACTAAAGGATTGGTATGACACAAGGTGCGACACAAACGGGTTTATGCGACACAGCATGCGACACAAGGCTTGTGTCGCATGTATGAACACCAGCCCAGAAACTTTCGGGTTTCAAGAATTTTCGACCAAAAACGTAAATCTAACCCATTTTTGAGCTATAAAATCGTGTATTCTTCATGTATTAGGTTATATCTAAGTTGTGTACACATCAAAACATCAAAACATTACACCAAATTGAATAGATCTAAGATTTTAGGAATTTCTTACTTTTGCAAATCGAGCTAAATGGAGGATGAATTGATTAAGACGGTCTTGATATTCTTGCTCCACTCGTGATGGTGATTCCGAATATGTAATTTTCGTGGTCGAGATTTGATGTCGAAAATTTGGTGTGAATTGAGGTTGAGAGAGTTTGTGAGGTGTGTGTGTTTTTGGAGAAATGAAAAATGAAAGAAGAAAGTAGGAGTGGGGGTGGGGTTGGCTGATCCATCAAGGAAGGAGGGGGAAAATACTCCCCAAAACACAGTGTTGACTCCGTGTCCTAATTGTTTAATTACTCGTTTTTAATATTTAACCAAACGTTTACATTTTTAAAATGTAACTAGAGTATTTAAATAAAAATACATTGAAATTAATAATAGAAACATTTGTCGCATTATCTAAATTACTAACTCGCGTTTATTACGTTTTGTTGCATTATTTAAATGTCGTCGCAATAATATGTAAATAATGTTCGTTCAGTTGCGTATTTTATATAACAAAATACGTTCTTATTATTTAAGTAAATTTCTGTCACCAACGTTCAAATAAACTGTGTCGGACTCCGTCCGGTTAATTCGTACGATTTATCCAAATCGTGTAAGTACACACATATATATATAATCACCTTATATATATATACAAATAGAGCCTGTAATTAGTCCTATTACATACTAATTACAACTAGTTACTAACAATTAGGCATAATTAATTATCCTAATTATGCAGGTGTTACATTCTCCCCTTGTTAAAGAAATTTCGTCCCGAAATTAGCTTGGGTGCACGGACGGTGCATTATCTGGGAAGAGATGTGGGTATTTCTGTCGTATTTGGTCTTCCCGTTCCCAGGTGAACTCAGGGCCGCGCCTAGAATTCCACCTGACCTTTACGATGGGAATACGACTCTGTTTCAATCATTTGACCTCACGGTCCATGATTTCCATAGGTTCCTCGACAAAATGAAGTTTTTAATCGATTTGAATCTCGTCGAGCGGTATAATCAGTGTCTCATCAGACAGACATTTCTTCAAGTTAGAAATGTGGAATGTGTTGTGTACGCTGCTAAGTGCAGCAGGAAGTTGCAGGCGGTATGCCACTGGACCAATCCTTTCAAGAATTTCGAATGGTCCGATGTATCTAGGATTTAGTTTGCCTCGTTTTCCGAATCGAATAACACCTTTCCACGGTGCCACTTTGAGAAGTACCTTGTCCCCTACCTGGAACTCAAGGTGTTTGCGTCTCACGTCAGCATAGCTTTTCTGACGATCACGTGCGGCTTTCAGCCGGTTTTGAATACCGATGATTTTCTCAGTAGTTTCTTGAATGATATCTGGACCCGTGAGTTGGGAATCTCCTAACTCAGTCCAACAGATAGGTGATCGGCACTTACGCCCGTAAAGTGCCTCGAAGGGTGCAGCCTTTATGCTGGTATGGTAACTGTTGTTGTACGAGAACTCGCACAACGGTAAGTGATTTTCCCAAGAAGTACCGAAGTCAACTACGCAGGCTCGTAGCATATCCTCCAGTGTTTGAATAGTTCGCTCGCTTTGGCCATCGGTTTGCGGGTGATAAGCAGTACTCATATCCAGACGAGTACCAAGAGATTTTTGTAGCGATTGCCAAAAGTTAGAAGTAAAACGGCTGTCCCTATCCGAGATGATCGAGATAGGTACACCGTGTCGCGAGATGATTTCTTTGACATAGATGCGAGTCAGACGCTCCATCTTGTCGGTTTCCTTGATGGCCAGAAAATGAGCAGATTTCGTGAGACGGTCCACGATCACCCAAATGGTATCGCAACCACTCGAAGTTTTTGGTAGTTTGGTAACGAAGTCCATGGAAATCTGTTCCCATTTCCATTGAGGAATTTCAGGCTGTTGGAGCAACCCCGAGGGTCTTTGGTGTTCGGCCTTGACTTTGGAACAGGTTAGGCATTTACTGACGTACAAGGCAATGTCAGCTTTCATGTTAGGCCACCAATACAACACTTTGACGTCGTGATACATCTTGTCAGAACCAGGATGTATAGAGTATCGAGATTTGTGAGCTTCAGCCATCACCAAATCTCGCAAGTTTCCGAATTTGGGTAACCACACCCGGTTAGAGAAGTATCGAGTTCCATCGGGTTTGATTTCGAATTGTTTATCCAAGCCTCGCAAGGCTTCATTTTTCAAGTTTTCATCGTTGAGTGCTTCAAGTTGAGCGGTAAGGATTTGAGCAGGAAGCTCGTTATGAATTGTCATTGAAAGTGCTCGGACTCGAAGGGGTTTCACTCGTTCTTTTCGGCTTAAGGCATCGGCAACTACGTTAGCCTTGCCCGGATGGTATTTGATCTCGCAGTCGTAGTCACTAAGTAACTCAACCCAGCGACGTTGCCTCATGTTTAGATCCTTCTGATCGAATATGTGTTGGAGACTTTTGTGATCAGTGAAGATAGTGCTTTTCGTACCGTAGAGATAATGTCTCCAGATTTTCAATGCGAAGACTACAGCACCTAACTCGAGGTCGTGGGTCGTATAGTTTTTCTCGTGGATTTTTAGTTGTCGTGAGGCATAGGCAATGACTTTTTCCCGTTGCATTAACACACAACCAAGTCCTTGGTGTGAGGCGTCGCAGTAAACTACGAAATCGTCGGTGCCCTCGGGTAAGGACAAGATCGGTGCACTGCAAAGTTTGTTTTTCAATAGTTGGAAAGCTGACTCTTGTTTATCAGTCCAATCGAACTTCTTATCTTTCTGAGTCAGTGTGGTTAGGGGAACAGCTATTCTTGAAAAGTTTTCGATGAATCGGCGATAATAACCAGCAAGACCTAAGAATTGTCTCACTTCGGTTGGAGTGGTCGGTGACTCCCAGCCCTTGATTGCTTCAATCTTGGCGGGATCAACATGAATTCCTTGGCTGTCAATCATGTGCCCGAGGAATTGAACGGTTCGAATCCAGAACTCACACTTAGAGAATTTGGCATATAACTCTTCGTGTTTAAGAAGTCCTAGAATGGTTTTCAGATGTTGAGCATGTTCCTGCTCGTTGCGAGAGTAAATCAGGATATCATCGATGAACACAATGACGAATTTGTCAAGATATGGTTTGCACACCCGATTCATAAGGTCCATGAATACGGCCGGTGCGTTGGTCAACCCGAATGGCATCACTTGGAATTCGTAATGCCTATAACGAGTTCGGAAAGCTGTCTTTGGGATATCATTGTCACGGACTCGGAGTTGATGATAACCCGACCGTAGATCAATCTTTGAGTAAACACTCGATCCCTGGAGTTGGTCAAACAGGTCATCGATTCTAGGAAGTGGGTACCGATTCTTTATGGTTAGCTTATTCAGCTCTCGGTAGTCGATACACATGCGGAAAGATCCATCTTTCTTTTTCACGAATAAGACCGGAGCTCCCCAAGGTGAGGAACTTGGTCGAATGAATCCTCTGTCCAGGAGTTCCTGTAGTTGGTTAGACAACTCCTGCATTTCGGATGGTGCTAAACGGTAAGGGGCTCGTGCCACGGGTGCAGCTCCGGGCACAAGTTCGATTTGGAATTCAACTTGTCTAGGTGGCGGAAGTCCGGGCAAGTCTTCAGGAAAGACTTCCGGGAAATCCCGCACGATCGGAACATCCTCAAGTCGCTTCTCCTCCGACTTCTTCTCCGTTACATGTGCGAGGATGGCTTGATACCCTTTTCGTAGATATTTTCTAGTTTTCAGACAGGATACAATATTTAAATTCCGTCTACCGGTCTCCCCTTGTAGGACTAAGGTTCCACCGGAGACAAGAGGTATGCGAACGAGTTTGTCATGACAGATGATTTCAGCTCGGTGCTTGGATAACCAATCCATACCGACAATAATATCGAAGCTGCCGATCTCGACAGGGATTAAATCAATGGAAAACGTTTCGTTCGTGAGGTTAAGTGTACAGTTGTGTATGATGCTATTAGTCTCAATCAGTTTGCCGTTAGCTAATTCTACAATGTATTTAGCATCTAAGGCAATGGGAGTTATGTCAAGTAAAGGGCTAAATTTCTCAGAAATGAAGCTTCTATCGGCACCGGTATCAAATAACACAGAAGCAGTAAGGTCGTTGAGAAGGAACGTACCCGTCACGACGTTCGGGTCTTGTCTGGCTTCCCCAGCCTTGATAACGAATGATCTGCCGCGAGCAGGGTTGTTGTTGTTGTTTTTCAGCTTTGGGCAATCTTTCTTGAAATGCCCTGTATTTCCGCACCCAAAGCATGCCTTTGGTGCATTAGTGTTGGGGGTAGAAATGTTCGTTCGGCAATCCTTGGCTAGATGCCCGAACCGTTTGCAGTTGGACCAAGGGCAAGAGCCGTCATGACGGCGGCTGCATTTGGAACAGTAGGGCTTGTTCCCGCTGTACCCTTTCTTTTCCGAAGTCCCCGATGAATAAGCCTTAATGTACTCAGGCTTTTTGTTGGAGGTTTGGTTGGATGAGTTGGGGTTACCTTCCTACTTGCGTTTGTTGTTTGCAGATGGGGTTGAAGTTGTGCCGCGGCGGACAGAATTTGCCGTTAACTCATGGGCCATACGGATGGCGCTCTGAATAGTACCTGGTTTGGATGAAGTCACCAGGTCCTGTAGTCTCTCAGGGAGACCATCAACGAATTTCTCGATCCTCTTGTACTCAGGATCGACCATGGTTGGGCACAGAAGTGCCAGTTGATGGAAACGGTTTGTGTATCCGGTGATGTCATCACCCTGCATCTTGTGGTTCCAAAATTCCATTTCTAGCTGTTTCAATTCATCCCTGGGGCAGTACTCGCCCCTCAACATCTCCTTCAACTCCTCCCACGGGAGTTTGTAAGCATTAGCAACACCCACAGTCTGGGCATAGGTGTTCCACCAGGTGAGTGCGGTGTCAGTAAAAGTACTAACGGAGAACTTAACTTTATCTCCCTCCGCACAGTTGCAGATCAGAAATACGGATTCGACTTTCTCGATCCAGCGTACTAGACCGATAGCTCCCTCAGTACCTGCAAAGTTTAGAGGTTTGCAGTTCTGAAAGTCTTTGTATGAACAGGGTTTAGCAGTAGGGGTTTCAGCGGCATCGCTGTTCCTCGTGGAATTTGGTGGAGTATTCCGAGCCAAGGCTTCAGTAACAGCCTGGGTTATAAGGGAGGTAATCTGGGCATCGGTGTATGGTCTTGTCTTTGGCGGCATGATTCTTCAATAAAAGAAATGAAGATACATGAGATTTTGTAGGAACTTGTAATTGTCACAGATGTACATGTATAAAAGCAGTAATACATAACATCAACATGGAAAAATGACAATTATTATGAGTTGAAATATCAAGGGAAGTTTGATAGATAATGTGAGTTCAAAGGTTACATCCTACAGAGATATTACAAAAGGTGTCGGGAATTGTTACATCCGACTAGTTTATAGAGTAGTGCTAGATAGTCAAAAGATTACGAGATAGATTACAAGACAAAGACTACACTAGTCTTCATGTAGATTAATTTGTTCCATCAGCGCGACAAGGCGGTCCACGGTTTCTGCTAGTCTGTTGGTTTGCCTGGCATTGTCTTCCACCAAGGCCAGTCGTTGTGCTAGTGTTCGAGAGTGATCCTCAGTCTCCTGTGAACGCTGTTCACATTCCTCTAGTCGATTTCGTACAAGTTCATCCGCACCTAATTCGGCGGTCATTGAATCCTGAATTATGCTTACAGAGAGGTTGGTATCCTCTTGTTCTCGCTGGAGTTGGGATATGTGATCAAGTGCTTGGCGAAGCAGGTAGGTCATTCGGTGTTGTTCCCGTTCAAGAATTTCGAGTCTTTGCTCCTGACGGCGGAATTGGGTAGCCAATACTGGCAACGTGAGATGTGCTGAGTTCTGAGAGTTATGTACAGGATAAGGGCTATTTCGAGGCGACCTTGTGTTCCTCCTGGCTACTCGTGGGTTCCGTGACCCGTGTGAGTGAGAGTGTGACGGATTAGGTGGTGTGTTTGCCATTCCTGTGGCAGAGTGTAAGTAAGACGAGGCTAATATATATACATATATCATATCCAGCCTAGTGTCTAGCACGTATCAAGTAATGGTCCGGTTCTCTCGTGGTCAGAGTCAAATAACGTATCCCCGTTCAACATAATTATTTCAGACCTTACATCATCTTTCCTTAATTGTACATAGTTGATCAGGCTATGTTAAATTAAAGTCGTATGCTGTAATTCCTGAACCAGTCATGTCTAATAAGAGAATACTGCCTAACGGTCATAGTCTAGGCCCACTAAATGCAACCTAGTTCACTATAACCTTAGGCTCTGATACCAATCTGTAACACCCCCGAAATTCACTGTTTTGCGGAAGCATAGTTTGGGGTGTTACTAATCAAATATCACAGCACAAAGATAAGGTAAACGACATCTATATGCAACGTTTGTAAATTAGTTACATTCCATAGATATATTGTTTGAAAACTTAGTGTTTTCGTATACAAAAATGTAGTTTCCCTAGAGTCCGCGCGTGTAGCGGGAGATTCTATTACATAATCAAAATATACAAAAGATAATGCTAAGAATCTCCGTTAATGCAGTTATGTTGAAATCATGCGACTCTAGCTAAAATCCTGGAGTAATCCTACTCCATCCGAGTACCTGAGAAAACATGCTAAAAAGTGTCAACCAAAAGGTTGGTGAATCTCACAGGTTTGTAAGTAATATCAGTTTTGAACACGAGATTTCATCAGTAATGCCCGCAGGCGTAAAATCAGCAATTTCAATCTAGAAATCGTAAACCAGTATTTGCAATCCCGCAAATGTAAGTAAGTAAGTTTATACCGTTGCCATGAGGCTCATAATCGAAGCTTAACCCGTAAGTAATAAGTTTGCTCCCGTGACATGCTCGTAAATGAGCAAGCATCAGTAACGAATATTTAGTCACCCGTTTCTACATGTAAATCGGTACGTGGCAGCGCTACTGCCCCGGGCGGGGAGGGTCATTTCCCTAATGGATCCATTGACTAGTGTTCGCGCTTAAGTCCATAACTAACGATATATGATGGAGAGACTTCTGTAAATAGTAAACAACTCATGCAATTCCGTTTGGTATAGTAAGCAGTTTAGTACTTGTGTTCAAGAAAAATCAGTAGCATGTATCTCCCCCAATAAGATAAAACAGTAAAAGTGGGGCCGTAAGACTCACCTAAGTCTTGTAGTAATCAGTTGCAATTAGCAGGTAGTAAGTAAAGCAAGTAGGTTCTCTGAACCCGTAACCTTCAAATGCCTAATCATATGAAGTTATGTAAGTATGCGTCTCACGAGACATTTCGTTTAGTTGTACACAACTAGTATATCCAGTGTTTGTCCGTATGTTTGTAATTGTTTGTTTGTTGGAAAACATGTTTGGCCCGTTGGTGACGGTTTGTAGCAAAAATTCTAAAATGTTGACTTTGCTACAGTAAATGTGCTACAGTGAATTGCTACAGTAAAATTTGACTTTTTGCTACAGTAACTTTGACTTTCTATAGTGAAAATCCTTTAAAATTTCCAAGTTTTCTGTTTTCTACGACATAAGCTGCGACACAAGGACTTGTATGCGACACAAGGGTTGTGTCGCATGAAGGATGCGACACAAGAGCTCTGCGACACAGTGGTTGTGTCGCAAAAAGCTTGCGATGCTAATTCAATAGCGACAGAACGGTTATGTCGTATAAAATACGACATATTATGCGACATAGAGTGCGACACAATATTGTGTCGCAAAGGTTACGACACTAAAGGATTGGTATGACACAAGGTGCGACACAAACGGGTTTATGCGACACAGCATGCGACACAAGGCTTGTGTCGCATGTATGAACACCAGCCCAGAAACTTTCGGGTTTCAAGAATTTTCGACCAAAAACGCAAATCTATCCCATTTTTGAGCTATAAAATCGTGTATTCTTCATGTATTAGGTTATATCTAAGTTGTGTACACATCAAAACATCAAAACATTACACCAAATTGAATAGATCTAAGATTTTAGGAATTTCTTACTTTTGCAAATCGAGCTAAATGGAGGATGAATTGATGAAGACGGTCTTGATATTCTTGCTCCACTCGTGATGGTGATTCCGAATATGTAATTTTCGTGGTCGAGATTTGATGTCGAAAATTTGGTGTGAATTGAGGTTGAGAGAGTTTGTGAGGTGTGTGTGTTTTTGGAGAAATGAAAAATGAAAGAAGAAAGTAGGAGTGGGGGTGGGGTTGGCTGATCCATCAAGGAAGGAGGGGGAAAATACTCCCCAAAACACAGTGTTGACTCCGTGTCCTAATTGTTTAATTACTCGTTTTTAATATTTAACCAAACGTTTACATTTTTAAAATGTAACTAGAGTATTTAAATAAAAATACCTTGAAATTAATAATAGAAACATTTGTCGCAGTATCTAAATTACTAACTCGCGTTTATTACGTTTTGTTGCATTATTTAAATGTCGTCGCAATAATATGTAAATAATGTTCGTTCAGTTGCGTATTTTATATAACAAAATACGTTCTTATTATTTAAGTAAAATTCTGTCACCAACGTTCAAATAAACTGTGTCGGACTCCGTCCGGTTAATTCGTACGATTTATCCAAATCGCGTAAGTACACACATATATATATAATCACCTTATATATATACAAATAGAGCATGTAATTAGTCCTATTACATACTAATTACAACTAGTTACTAACAATTAGGCATAATTAATTATCCTAATTATGCAGGTGTTACAGGAAGTACACTAGCTTCCAAAGCCTTAGTGGTGAAGCAGTTGGATGGCTCTTATGATTGGCAAGCTCATTCTGAGGAAGCTTTGATGGCCGAGATCGAAGAGACAACTGCTGGATCAGTGTCCTACATGCCCACTGATATGGAACAGAAAGTAGAGGTGCCTGAGTCTGAAGTGAAGGCAAGTGATGATGACGTGCTATATATGGATTAAGCTCCAGATATGAGTCCTGAAGAATTTGTGGCACGCATGGCTGAATTACAAACTGACAAGAAGAAGGTATGTTTAGATATTCTTAATCTTGCTGATGTTTGTTACTTAGTTACTGATTTACAATCTCAGAATAGTGTCTTAACTGTGTCAAATAGCAATCTGTCATCACAATTGAATATGGATAAGGAATCCTATAAGACTGTTAGATCTGAACTTGATCAAGCTATTACGGATATTCGTAGATTAAGTGATGATAAACAAGTCTTAAAAGATAAAATTAAGTCTGATGCTTCGGATAGAACAAAACTTAGAGATACCATAAGTGAAAAATCTGTTGTCATAGATGGTCTCTATATGAATATCAAAGACTTAAATGAGACAATTGCTAGTAAGGATCAGGAAATAGTGAACCTTAACTTAAGGTTAATTGAGCAAAACCATAAACTTGAGAACTATAGGACATCTCAAATGGATAAAATGTTAGATGCTCAAAGTAGTGTAAAGGACAAGACTGGGTTAGGTTACAATGATGTATCCCCTCCTTTTAATGCCAATTACACTCCTATTCCTGAAGATTCTGAAATGACAGATGCTAATCCTGAAATTTCAGTAACTAATGATCAGGAAAAGTTAGAGGCACAGAAGGATGTTATTAAGAACCCTTCATCAGATAATAGTAAGGTTTCTCAGTTCACCAAAATACAATTTGTATCGGGTGGAGTGATTAACGATGCTAAGACTGATGATAAGGTTAATAAGGAACAGCTTAAACCTTTAGTGCCTAAGACTCCGGATGAGAAAGCAAAAGTGAGTAAATCACGTAAGCAGATGTCATGTTTCAAGTGTCATCAAAAGGGACACGTGGCTTCGTGTTGTCCTAACAAAAAGCCTGAAACACCACATAAGATTGTGATGGATGAAAAGACACAGACCGACTCTAGTATGACTGTAGATGGGTTAGATACCAAACCTAAGTTAGGTAATAAACCTGTTAACATTCTTAAAAGAGATGGTAAGCATAGTGTCTCCCCACCTAAACCTAAACGGCCATATACTCAAAGTGATAATTCTGTCCATAAGTCTAGAGATGTGACACCGTCGAGGTTTAGAACTCCAAGTAGAGGCCATAGTCATTATGAGAGTGGTACTACTTCGCGATCACATGAGTTTAATTATAATTATCATAATAGAGCTCATAATTATGTGCCTAGGAGGTTATCCTCAAATTCACCTCTTAAGGCTAATCGTCCACAAACTCAAGCTACTTCGAAAGTAACCAAAGCTCCTGATGGGAAGGATGGTTATTTTAAAGAGCTTAAGTTTGTTGATGATAAGGGACAAACCAAGACCGTAATGGCTTGGGTCCCTCTTGATAATTGATCGTATTTTGTGTTATGTGCAGGAGCATGCTGTGAACAAGGACAGCTGGTGGTATGTAGACAGTGGTTGCTCGAGGCACATGACCGGTGAAAGAAGTCTACTGAAGGACTTCAAGGAGAGTCTCAAGCAAAAAGTAAATTTTGCAGGAGATAAAGGAGGAGTAATTTTGGGAAAAGGAAAAGTTTCAAATGGAACTTTGACTCTTGAGGATGTGAACTATGTTGAAGAACTAACTCACAACCTAGTGAGTGTTTCCCAAGTCTGTGATAAAGGTCATCCAGTTTACTTTAATGAAAAGGAGGCCTTAGTCCTGAAGCCAGGTTTCAAAATTCCTGATAAATGGATATTGATGAGGGCGCCAAGGAAGAAAGACATCTATGCTATCAACATGGGTGTTCCTAACTCTTCAATGGTGTCTACATGTTTATTATCCAAGGCTTCGGAAACAGATGCTTTGTTATGGCATAGGAGAATGGCACACCTGAACTGGAGAAAGATGAATTATATAACCAAAAATGGTTTGGTTCTAGGTGTACCACAAAAACGTTTCGAGTCTGAGGATAAGTGTGTTCCTTGCATGAAAGGAAAGCAGCACAAGAAACCACACAGACCTAAGACTGAAAACTCTATCTCCTCGCCATTTGAATTGCTACATATGGATCTCTTTGGCCCTATAAGCAAGAGAAGTCTAGGTGGCAAATGATACTGTTTGGTTGTCACAGATGACTACTCTAGATTCTCATGGGTATTCTTTTTGGGATCAAAGGATGAAACTCCAGGAATTCTAATTGAGTTCTTTGATCTAGTAGAGAATGTCTATAAAAAGAGAGTTAAGTGTATTCGTAGTGACAATGGAACATAATTCAAAAATTCAACGTTGAATATCTATTGCTTAAGCAAAGGGATATTACATCAATTCAGCGCACCTTATGAACCTCAACAGAATGGTGTTGCTGAAAGGAAAAATAGAACGTTGATTGAAGCTGCTAGAACAATGCTTGCTTCCGGTCATCTTTTGGGCAGAAGCAGTGAATACAGCATGTTATGTTCTTAATAGAGTTCTTACGGTTAAGAGACATAACAAGACTTGTTATGAGCTTTTGAACAATAAGAAACCAAACTTAAAAGGGTTTGAACCCTTTGGAGTTTCATGCACCATATTAAAGACTGGACATCAAGCAAAATTTGGTGAGAAGGCTGACGAAGGATTTTTCCTAGGTTATATGCCCAATTCGCCAAACAAGAGAGTCTTTAATAAAGTCACAGGACGTTTGGAGGTACTTTATAATATTGAGGTTACGAGCTACTCACCGGATGTTCATAAGGGATTAGATTGGCAATTTGATTATTCTGATCTTTTTGCATCATTTAAAGTTCCTATTAGTGACTATGTCAGTGATTCAGAGATAGCTGAACATTTATTGTTTGAAGATGAGAATATTGGTCCAGCTTCAACATCAAGTGTTAAGCAGTCTGGAATTAAGACTAATATTGACTCAGATAAAGCTTCCACAAGTGAGTCACAGCAACCTTCAGAGGATAAGTCTCCAGAAACAGAAGAGCTTGATGATCTTCATACAAAGTTTGATGATATACTTACTCCTTTGAAACACTTAAGGATATCTTCTGCTCGTACGGAAGATGTACCTGAATTGGAAGAGATTGGTACTAATTTGGAAGATGAGATACCGGTTGAACCAGTTACTACAACTAGAACGAGTAAGAATCATCCCATTGAAAACATCATCGGTGATATTAATACTCCGGTTCAAACTAGACGTCAATCCAGAGCTAGTACGTCTGAGAATTTAGAATACCAAAGCTTGTATACTGCAATGAAAGAGACAGGGATTCCTAATCAATGTCTATATTCATGCTTTATCTCACAAATTGAGCCTAAAAATGTTCAAATGGCTTTAAAAGAAAGTTCGTGGGTAGAAGCAATGCAAGAAGAACTATCTCAGTTCTCCAAATTACAAGTATGGGAGTTGGTTGACCTACCAAAGGGAGAATATCCAATTGGAACTAGATGGGTATTTAAGTGCAAGAGAGATGATAAAGGAATCGTTACTCGCAATAAAGCTCGTCTGGTGGTTCAAGGTTTTAATCAACAAGAAGGTATTGACTATAATGAAGTGTTTGCACCAGTTGCTAGGCTAGAAGCAATTAGAGTATTCTTAGCATTTGCATCGTATTTTGGTATAAAAGTGTATCAGTTGGATGTTAAGAGTGCCTTTTTGTATGGCAAAGTGGAAGAATTAGTGTATGTTTCACAACCGCCAGGGTTTGCTGATCCTGAGTATCCAGATAGAGTATATCGTTTGAATAAGGCTCTATATGGATTACATCAAGCACCTAGGGCATGGTATGGAACACTATCAACGTATCTACTTGAGAATGGATTTACAAGAGGATCGATTGATAGTACACTATTTGTGAAGTGGAAAAAGAAAGACTTTCTTCTCGTTCAAGTTTATGTTGATGACATTATCTTCGGATCATCTGATGAAAAGATGTGTCAAGAATTTGAGAAAGTCATGAGAAAAAGGTTCGAAATGTCTGCAATGGGAGAGTTGAATTTCTTCTTTGGATTACAAGTTGATCAAAAGAAGGATGGATTATTTATTCATCAATCTAAATATACATATGAGCTATTAGAACGCTTCAAGATGGATGAAAGTAAGGTCTACAATACTCCAATTCCAGTCAATCATGGACTAGGTCCAGATACATCGAGTGATAGCTATGTGGATCCAACTCTTTATAGAGCCATGATCGGATCACTAATCTTACAGCCTCTAGGCCTGACATAATGTTTGCTGTCTGTTTATGTGCAAGATATCAGGCTAATCCGAAAGAGTCACACATGCAAGCTGTTAAACGAATCTTTCGTTACCTCAAAGGAAAATCTAAGCTGGGTCTTTGGTATCCGATTGATGGAGACTTAGATCTCGTAGCTTATACTGATTCGGATTGCGGAGGATGCAATCAGAATAGGAAATCTACGACAGGAGGATGTCAATTCCTAGGAGGTAGATTAGTATCCTGGCAGTGCAAGAAGCAAACCTCGGTAGCCATTTCTACATGTGAAGCTGAGTATGTTGTAGCTGGTAGCTGTTGCTCGCAAGTATTTTGGATTCAACAGCAACTGCGGGATTACGGGTTAAATATAACCAATACTCCTATGATGATTGACAACGAATCTACTATGTCGATCACCAATAATCCGGTGAAGCACAGTAAAACTAAGCATATTGATATTCGACATCATTTTATTAGAGATTGTGCTGAAAAGAAATTGATAAAGTTAGTTAAGGTTCCATCATTGGATAACTTAGCAGACTTATACACAAAGGCGTTCGACAGAGCAAGATTTGAGACGTTGGTTCAACTAAACGGAATGAGAAATCCAGAGTGATTAGTCTTCCAAGGGTATTTTTGTAATAGTTAGTATTTCTGTGTTCATTAAAAAAAAAAAAAAAAAAAGGCGTATGGCATTCATTTGCTTGTTACCTAAGGGGAATCGCCTTCATTTAAGTTTTTATTTGCAAAAACTAAGGGATATGATAGTACATTAGGAGAATAAGCTTCACAATAATAAGCTTAAGTCCTAAGTATGATATGGTAAGTAGGTTCAAATAAAGTTGCTTTAGAACTACAGCGGTTCTATCTGGTATGTGTTTATATTTATTTGATTATACACCTATATCCACAAGTTATAATTTGTCTATTTTTTAGTGAAAACTTTCGATGGCTTCATCATATGATGTACTGGTAGGCAAATTATACAAAATTTTCTAAGTTTTAAGAAGTTACTTAATTACTTGTTTATTATTTTGTGTTACTATTCTATGATGTATGACATTAAGTCTTAAATGTTGAATGATGGTATTACTATGCACTGTTATCATGCATCTTAATTTAAAGTGACAAATAGTAGCAATATGGGTATTAACTTAATTACTGGTAACTTTGTTGTACTAAGTACAGAACTGAACCTTTAATTAAATTAATATTCTCAAATATATTTTGAATTATGCTAGAAGGGATCTTCTGTTGTACTACGTACAGACTTAGATAACATAGCATATTCAAAGTATGTTTGATATTTGTCTAACCTTAAAAATTCAAGTGTATGTTATATGTTTCGAAAAGATACATCATTTAGTAACCGCTACCTTGAAATTTAATGATGCAATGTTATGAGTTTTACTTGAAATTCTTCAGTATGTCATATAATAGGAAGCACTTGATAATACTCATACTAACAATAAAGTGTTTGCTTAGAAAATTGAGTATAATTTGTTTATGTGGATCATAATACCGGTAATCGTCTTGAACTGTCTATACTTAAATATTCACTTTAAGTGAGTAATGCATTTATTAATTATGCTATGTGGATAAAGGTACCTAAGATATAGTTTTATAAATATAAATGTATCAACGATGAATTTAGTTGTAATTTTATAGTAATTTACTTGAATTTCATAAGGTATGTATACTACCAATCTGCTTAGACTTTTTAATATAGAATTAATTGCTTATTCTTACTAATATGATCCCTAAGCAGATAAAATCTTATTTACTTTGTATATTTACTTTGTCAAGAGTGATTAATAAAATGGTACTTGATATCAATGTTTATATAGTTGTATTTTTATCGTATGTTTATTTGTTTTTAATTTAAGTTTTTATGTTTATCTGAATTTACCCTTCGGAATTAAATTATACTGAATAATTTTGAGTTGAACAAACGTAACAATTTGCAAGTGAAAATTAATTATATTTTAGACTTGTAAAATATCGGGTTTTTATTTATACTTAGAATTAAATTCGCGTTTTTATTTATTTCTGCGAGTTGACATCAACTTGCGGATCCGCTACACATCTCGCGAATCAGATACAAAGTATAAAGGGGGTCAAACGAGTCAAGCCAACCCACCGAACCCACACACTTCGCGAGTTCACTAAAGCTTGCGAATCCGTCATTCAGGCGAAACGAGGCGATATTTGCTTTTCGTTTGATTTCGATTTTTATAGTACGGGAACGAGTTTTTCAATCCGTAGACTTTATACATCTTCAATTTACGAACATTTTGAGGTATAATACTATGGATTTCACCGTGTAAATAACGAGAAATCGAAGTTTTTATAAACTTAGGGTTTCGGGTTGTAAACTAAACGATTTGCGTCGATTACGATGTTATTGGACATAGATCTTTAGGGTTTATGTTAAACGAACATTAATGAACGTGAATCAATCGATAGATCATGTTAAAATTACAAGATTAATCGATTTTAAGTGTAACCTCGCGACGGCAGTTCATCGAACGAGTTGACATTTTGAATCAACTCGCAGCGAGTTGACTAGCGAATCGGTGTGATTAGCGAGTTCACTTCAATAGCTGCTTGATAAGTTTAGCGAGTTGATCAATGTAGCGAGTTGATGAGTAAAGCGAGTTGATAAGCAAAACGAGTTGACCTCAACTCGTTAGGCCAGTTTATGCGAGTCCAGAACTTAAAAATTTTAATTTTTTTTGTAATAACTTTTATATAATTAATTTAAATTAGACTTAAGACTTTTTAGTTATAAGTTAAATTTTTATATACGACTTGAGACTATTTTTGTAACAAGTTATATATAATTTCAATTTTAGACTAAGATGTTTGATGAACCCCGATTCATAATACGTTATAGTTTAAAGATTCTTAATCGTGCATTAAAATATATCTGTTGTTTATGTTTATTTTACAGATATGGCAAGAGTATTTGACAAGGGCCACAATATTTTGGTGGATCTGAACCTTGAGGCCAAGCGGGCTGACAGGGTTGCCGATATTCTTCGTTTTCTTGCACGATCACGGATTAGATACGCCATTACGGCCAATCCTCCTATCTCTCAGGCTATACTGAACGATTTCTGGACTGATATAGTATATGACGAATCTGTCAACCCGCCAGAGATTCGAGCTACGGTTAGTGGTCAGCCTGTTACGTTTTCGGCTGGTAATCTCCGTGAGATTTTGCAGCTAGGGACAGTAGAACAGGAGAACGGGGATATTGAGTTTCCCATGGATTTTATCGAGGGAGCTATAGGTCGTATGGGTTATACCGGAGATAGACGTGGACGTCAGTTCCAGAAACCTCTGGTCATTGGTCAGTGGAGGTTTCTCTGGCACGTGATGAATATAGTTTTCGCAGCGAAGAAGGGTGGATTTGATGAGTTGAGCCCTGTGATTTTATCGGCTGCGCTGTCACTGGTTTATAATAAACCATACAGTTTTTGTGATTATCTTTTTGGTGAGATTGCGAAACAGATATCGGGGTCTGTTAGATCAAGATTTTTGGTTTACCGGCAATTTTGCATGCTGATTATCCATGCACGTCTATCGGATTTGGCTATACCTGAACCACATCTAGTGGTTAATACGATTGACCATCGTGGGTATAACACCATGTTTATGCAGACGGTTAGGAAGGAGGGAGTGGTGAAACCTGAAGTTAGACCAATATTTAGGTATGTTATTGCCCCGAACTATGTTGCACCGCCAAATCATGGGTGGTTAGACGTTGCTCCTGCTGCTGCTGCTGCTCCTGCTGATGCTGATGTTGTACCAGAACCTGCAGCTGAGGAAGCTCAACCTGAAGATCCACAAGGGCTCCTTGAGGATGTTCTTATTCAGGTTGGTCAGGTTGATCAGCAGGTGAACCAAGAGGTTGCTGCACAAGTTGTGCAAGAGGTTTTGGAGCAGAATGATGATGCGACAAATCCTTTGCTTCGGGACATTGAAAGTTATTTAGCACCACCTGAGGTAATATTTTAATATAGATGCTTAGTTGATAGATTGTTTTATTAATCAAAGATGCATAATATTAAAATATAATGATTATAATATTAGATATTTAGTTAATTGGATATTATTTCTGATTTTAAAATATAAATATCATTACACGAACAGGAAGCTGAAGCTGAGGCTGCGAACCCAGAAGTTACATTACTTGAGGGGGAGCAGATACAGCCAGATAGATCAGTTGTTGTACCGACTGAGGTATTATATCTGATTAATCTTAAATATATAGAACTCGTATGATAGAGCTTATGCTAATCATAAATGTTTAATATATTCAAAATTTAGGATCCTGTTAGATCATCTGGAGGTCGTGATGGTGAGACGGCTTCAGATGAGGATTCTGAGAATACACCTTCTCCTCCTCCGTCTCTTTCTGAAAGGAAGAGAAAAGGTAAGAGTGTTATGGAGGAAGGTTCTGAGGAAGTTGAGATTCCTTTGATGAAGCGTCCGAGAACGCTAACTATTCGAGAAGGTTAGTATTGATTATAAAAGTTAAATAATCTTAACTTGTTGTTTATCAGGAGTTGAACTGAGACAGTTAATTCTGTATACAGTTGCTCAAGATACACCGCAGGTGGAGATGGATGCACCGGTGGTTACTGAACCGATGTCTTTACCGCTTCAGGTATGAGATATAAGTTCTATAACTATGAGTGTTATGCAATTAATTAGAGTTTGAGACAGAGTAATCTGTAACAATAACTGATTTTAATTGTGTTTAACTTTACAGCATGAGGTTGCTGATCTAGTTCGTGGAGCTAATTTTCCGACGAACAAAACAGCTAGATTTGCGACAAGTTTGCTTACGCAGGCTTTGTCTCAACCTCATACACCGCTGACCAGAGACTGGCATATTGAGTCTCTTACACCGCCTGGACCAAGAACGGTACCTGTTACTCCGACGACTGATGCTGAAAGGATTACATCCTTAGAGTCTAGGGTAAAGGATTTAGAGAAGCTTACTTCTCAGATTCCAGAGCTGGTGTCGAGCAATCTTCTTCTTTCTCAGCAGATACTCAAGCAGAGTCAATCTTACAATCTGCTGATGAAGACTCATGAGACTTTGCTTGCGGACTTCAATGTACAGAGACTGAAGTTATCTTCTTTGGAGAGTCTGGTCTTGAGATCGCATTCAGGACAGTCTACTCAGGGGGAGATATTGGTATATCTGGAGTCTTGCAGAGAGGATGAGCTGAAGAGGAAGAGAGACTCTAACAAAGACGATGATCCCAATGCACCGAGTGGTGAGCAGACTGGTCCTTCAAAGACTGGTGAGCAAGCTACAACTCAGGGGGAGTCTGGTGCTGGTGCTAGTGGTTCTGGAGTGGGTACAAGTGCAGATAAGACTGTACCGGGTGATACTGAAGCTGGTAAGATAGCTTAGTATTATCATAGTACTGTAATATTTGTAATAGTTTGTAGTGAACAAATGTAAACTTAATTTATTGTGTAAATATATTTGGCTTAGGGTTATTATTATTTTAAGTAAAATATGTTTGGTAATTTAAGTTTATATAATTATGTTAAGATAAAATAGTGATCGAAAGACTTCCGACTCATTGAGTAGTCGAGCGGCGTGTTCCGATTAATATCGGCGGTCAAAATTTTATAATAACATATGCATTTTAGATTTGATTATGGACTTAAGACCGTAAGGTATATAAGTAATTAACAAGTTAAAAATGTATTAGTATTAACTAGACAAATGATATATAATTTAAAGGTTAAATTGATAATGAATGAGATCAATTAACACATGGAAATTATATAAGGTAATTAATAGTAAATTTAAATGTTTGGTGATTATTCACAATGCATTAGAATTTAAAATTAATTAATATTTGTTAAGTAGACTTAAGAGATTTTGGATTGATTCAGGGTAATCAATAAAAGATTTTATAAGTTATATGTAAATTGCGTTTATATGTTAGGTTAAAATTTACAAAAGAATTAATAAAGAAATTCTTAGATTGGTTCAGGGAAATCAATGAAGAATTTGAATTATTAATATATTTGTATTTACATTTTTCTCTAGGAATGGAAATGCTTAGTCTATCAGATTCGGAAGATGACATTTTGGATGAGATAGATGAAGAGATTGATTATGATATTGAAGAAGGAGAGTTCAAACTTCCTGAAGACTGGACTGCAGTATTTGAATCTGTGATAGATGAAGGTGTTGATCTGGATGCAAATGTAGATGAACATGTTGTGAATCCATCAATGACTGAATTTGTTTTTGTAAATGAACAAGGAGAATCAGTTATTGATTTAGAAGCTTTTGAGAATGCTTCTGAAGATTCAGATACTGAAGTTGAAGAAATAGAGGACAAATACAAACATATGATTGGTAATCCTATGTTTATCCAAGAAATGCTAAAGAAGAAAAAGGAAAATAAGCTACGCATTTTGAAAGAAGTTGATATTACTGGAAAGCGTGTACTTAAAACTAGCATTATTGGATGGTATTATGACTCTGACCTGAAGCTCTTCGCGATCAAAAGGTTTGACGGGGTTGAATATTTTGAGAAGAAGCTTGCAGTGTTTAGTTCATTGCCTCGATATGAGATTCGAGACTTGGCTAGATTAGATATGATAAATCCAAGTGATGATGACTATGCTAAGTATGTTGAGCGTATCATTAGGACTGAAGGATTATCTATGAAGTTCTCAAAGATTAAGCCAAGGAAAGGAAAAACGATAAAGCTGAATGAACTCAGTCAGAGGACAGGAAGAAGAAGAAGGAAGAAGGTTTATCCAGCGGTCAACTGTATTAAGCAAATACCTATGAAGACTATGCCTCAGAATATTTTGGGAAAATTGAAATATTGGGGGGTAGATGCTGGAACAGGGGAAGCCTTTATGATTGAAGCTGATGATGATTATCCTGATGGCGAAAAAGAGATTCTTCGTGTATATGATCACAGACATCTGATGAACTTATCAAAGGAAGATCTGATTATGTTGTACAAGAACAAGATCAAATCTACTGTTGGTTGGGGTGATTTAGCACGAGATTATCACAGGATGGTTAAAACATGCATCAAGCTTAAAATTTTTGCAGGAAGTAAGATTTACAAATGAAGACCAAAGACAGCGTGAAGATAAAGACGCTAGAGCTATTGTCAAGGGGGAGTCTGTTGGGACAGATTGTGACAACAGATCTAGCTTGAAATATGACTGGTGTAATTCTTATTACGTTTGTACATTGGTTTAGATTTGTAAATAAATATTTGTTTTGTTAGTAATATTCGTTAAACATATTATTGTGCTAAGTTAGACGAATGTTTAAATACGAAATACATAATGGACGTTTTATGCAAAGCGAGTCGAGATCTCAGGTCGCAGCGAGTTGAGCTGTGAGGTGAGATCTGAACTCATGAGGCATTAGTCTGGCGAGCCGAGTTCTTTGTTGGGCTTGGGCTGCGAGTTGGACCGAACTCGCAGGCCCATGCGAGCCGAGATGAGCTGGACGTATATAATGTTTTTTACTCCGTGAAAAACATAACTTTGGCATTCGGTTTTCTGATCTGCGAATTCACTAGATCCAGAGAAAAACTTAACCTAACGGCTAGGCTTTGACGTATTATTCGTTTAAAGTTAAGCTTTAATATACGCAATTACGAACATATTCGTTGTTAGTAAGATAACACCGTATTGAGGGATTCCGCACCTTAATACTACAGATCACGAAGTTATCGGTCCTAAAACTAGGGGACTTACACACGTCGGTTTGAATTGGGATGAGATCACTTCTCAGAGTTGGTGCGCATTCCTCTGGACCTTCTAAAGCTGAGTCTTCCGTATAAATCTCCACTTCTGGGTTCTCCATTTCTATTTCTTCGTCTACCTCATCATACTCGTCACTCCGGCCGGAAGTTTCAAGTGGCATTGGTTCGGAAAGTTCCTCTAGAATGAACTCCTCGTTGGTCTCGGACGTAGATAGGTAAAGAACGGGTGGAAGTGAGGATTTAGAAGATTGGGTTGGTGTAGGATTTGAAGGAGTTTTGCAACCAGACTCATGAGAATGGAAGTCTTTGTCAAGTGATGTAGATGCGGTGTGTGGGTGCCTCTCATCTTCCTGTAGCATATTTTCGGTTGTAACTTGATCCCTAGTTCCCTTACTTCTCACTTGGACTAGTGTTTCTATTTTAGACAGCTTATCAGTACATCTTCTAAGCATGTCGTCTTGTTCTCTAAGTAATTGTTCAAGTGGGTTGTGAGAGGGTGAAAGAGTAGCATTACTGCTGAGATAAGCTATGGGCATATCTCTCAAGTTAGAACTTTCATACGGTTGTGGTTCGTGTACAGGGTAAGATGAGTGTGGGTAGACATTGAATGGGTCAGGATAGTAAGGTTGGTTTTGATGTTGTTGGACAGCATAAGGGTCATATTGGTATTGTGATTGAAGATCTAAATATCCTATGTTATCTGGATAAGTCATACTATACCCTTGACATTCATTATCTACGTGGGCATCACTCATACATCTATCTTGGTTTGAATTAATGAGACTTTCCAATTGATCACTTAGTTGTTGTACAGTTACCATTGCCAAGTTATCAGTAAAGACAGCACAAGAATAAGGTTTTAGACTTAAAGTTGGGGTGAGAAGGGAAATTAATTTAAACTACGCTACGCTAACTTAATCTAACTAATCTACGGGCAGAAAGTAACTTCGGATAGGGATGGTGAATCCCAATCCAAAACGATCGCTTAAAAACTAAATTTGTCTAAACAGGCTCCGAATCGTACTACCGACCCCGGCAGCGGCGCCAAAAACTTAACGCGCATCCAACGGTCGGATCAGGAATCGCTTCCCGTCGTTGCGGATCTTTCCATCGGGCGTGGCGTCAGGTGGTAGTTTTAAATTTATAATAGTCGGGGGGAGCCTAAATCTCCGTACTACTTACTACTACTAGGTACGAATACCAAGTATGAGTATGCGGTAAGAATGATCCCGGGTCGTTCCTCACGATGGCAGAATTGAAACAGAGCTCGTTCAGATAACTTAGTGATCAAGCTAGGGTTTAGATAGTTGGATAGGTATTTGATTTGATTTTTATCTAATTAAAACTACTAAAACTAATAAAACATAAAAGTAAAAGGAAGCTAGCACATATGTAACACTTAAACATAACAAAGACGTGGTTCACCATGATTTAGGATAGCATATAGTTAGGATGATGTTTATTGGGGACACAGTCAGTTAATAGACAGATAAACTTAGTTGTAAACACTAGGACCCTACTTATTTAGTTCCGGATCTAAATACGTATGTCACTGAGTACCTAGGCTATCATGAACCCTGATCAGATCAGACTGTTTTCAAACCCCCCTGAACTTTTGCTTGAATAAGACAAAGTCACCCTTGATTTATCTAGGGAGCAGGCATAAGGCAACAGGCCGCAATTGTATATACTGACCTTTCTTAACTCCTAAGTCTATTTGTTATTATCTAACTGTGTACTGGTTGTTAACTGTTGTTATTCTAAACTATCGGTATTGTAGAGTTAAGCAATGTTTATGGAGCATTAAGCCCTCTTGACAGAACTCTGTATTCATTCATTGAAGCATATATTCTACCGTCATAAACATAGACCCTCCTTTACATTCAGGCGTTCATCCCTAGGAATACTCACGGTGTACAGGGCAATTAGGCATTTCCACAGTGTTCCTTATCCTAGATGTACTAACGGTGTACTGGGCATTTAAGCATTTCCACAGCTTTCCATATCTTAGGTGTAATAACGGTGTACAGGGCAACGAGCATTTCCACAGCTTTAATTTCTAGACCCGAGTTCTAGAAGGGTCACTTCTAGGTATTCCACGATGAAACAGTCCTACGGCATTTCCTTAGCTTCCACGTATTTGACGCTATACGAATACTGTGCCGTTTTACAGAAAGTTTATAGCTTCCTACTGTAACTGGAGATGACTGTATCTACGTAGTATTAGGGTTTGCAAAGTCCTATCCTAAGGGCAACAGTCACGTGAAAGTCTGGAAAGGGTGATGAGACACTAGATCTATATTCAGGATAAGCTTAGACAGATAACAAAGTATAACAACTCCCAGTTATATAATGATCGGGAACATTATTCCACAACGGATTGTGCCCACGACTTTCATAGCTTCCACGTTCCGTACTCCACACATTAGTGATGTTTCCGGTGCTATACAAATGAAAGCCGTATGACGTTACCTCCGTTGTTTCATAATGTTGTTATCCCAATATCATATATTAGAAGTAACATCATCACTACTATTTTAAATCATGACAAACATACAAGCACACTACTCATAACGCATAACAATAAACATTTCTAATATTAATAAATCACATACAACAAACAAGAACAATATGACAAATTAATAATAGAAAGGATAAATGATACCGATACGAATTGCGAGCAGAATAACAACTTGTAATTCTTCATTAAAATCCAAGCATTACATAAGCTAGCCTCTACTAATTAACTACATAACTAATCTCTCTCTAGTTCTCCTCTAACTCCTAAGAGTAGTGCTAGAGAGAGAAACTAGAGAGAGGAACTAACTACAAGAATAATTCTCCTCTAACTCCTAAGAGTAGTGCTAGAGAGAGAATGTGTGAGAGAGAAAGTGAGAAATGAGAAATGAGAATGGTGTGTGAAATGTGGAGGTGATGGGCTCTATTTATAGGCAAAGATCAACTTGGAGCCAAAGCAATAACCCATGGAGCCAAAGTTGAAGCCATTCTTGGAGCCAAAGAAATAATGCTTGGAGCCAAAGGAGAAATACGTATAAACATCAAAGCGCATCGTACAAGCGAACCAAGCATGAAGGGGGATGACCGGATGGACCCAAGCCTTGCCAAAACAGCATATGGGGTTAGAAGGGCCGTATATGGTCTTAAAAGGCCGTATACGGTCATGTGGGGCCGTATATGGCTTGCCAAGGCTGTATACGGGGTGTTTCGGCTTTCCTTCGTTGCTTAAAACGCCCGTATCTCCTTCGTTACATGTCCGTTTGACGCGATTCTTGCGCTCACGGTTTTGTAATTCCGTTACGCTTCTAATGGTACCAATTTCACAGAAATTGGATGAGTCTAGCTCAAGCATGTTTGGAATGACTTTTAACGATCTTTAGAAGCCGTATCTCTTCCGTTCTTCACCCAATTTGCATGATTCTTGATTCTCCCGTCTTTTTTTTACCTATTGCAACATATCATAAGGTTAGAATGTGCTTATCATAAGGTAAATGAGGGTGTGAGAATTGGTTGTTGTTTATTCGCTCTGTTTTGCTCGTTATTTGGACGTTTTTAGTGGTTTTTGTAGCAACGCCTATATTTGGAACACTTTAGTGAATTTTAGTAAATAATGATTGTTTTGGAATGTTTTCACTAAAGATGTGTCCAAAAAGTGTGAAATATCGTACTTAAAAACATGACTTTTTGCGTCACATCAAGTTATCCCACACTTAGACGTTGCTTGTCCTCAAGCAACACTCAGTTTTTGAAAACATTTTAAAACATTTTAGGGAGAGTCACAACATGTTTTAAGAGTTACCACTTTCAGATGTAAGTAAGATAATTTCAAGAATATAAGGAAAGATAAGATGATCCTTTCATAAACAAGAAAAGATTCTCTTAGGCATACTTCCAAATCTCATGATCTTGGAGTACACATGACTACTAAAGGTGGTCACTCAATTCATTCAAAGTGTTTCGGGTTTCCTATCAATCTAGAACAAACGAAATCGCTCAAATAGCCAGTCATGCAGCACTCATCGTCATAGGCTTGATCGAGAATCGGATCTCCACCACTTAGGTGAGGACGGTGCTAATTATCCCAAGACATTCATGAGGGTTGTAGTGTTTGGTGAGGGTTAAAGGGTATGGATAGTGGTATTTTTGGGTGTAAGGGTTGCTTATCTTAAAAACAACTGAGATCATGAAAAACTTTATTTTAGAACGGAAAGGAGATAGCTATTCGTCTTCTTATCAGATTCTTCTTGAGAGGATGATACTTTGAAGGACTTAGCTTTATTCTTGCGGAACTATTTTTCTTTTCTTTTCTGCTTTTTCTTCTTTTTATTTTCTCTTTCTGCTTTTTCTTCTTTTCTATTTTCTTTTTCTTCTTCAGAACTTCATTGCCAGAGAATTTCCAAGGATGTTTTTCTTCTTTTGATTCTTTCAGAAATCCCTTATCTTGAACGTTTCGAGTCTTTTCGAGGTGCCAATTTTACACACCAAGGATTCTCAAGAGAGATGACTTTTGGAGAACACGAAATGGTAGGATAAGTGAAGCGGATATTCTAAAAGATGTTTTCCATAACCTTAGAAATTCTAAGATAAGTTTGGGGGTATTTTTAGGGTTTAAAGATGAGGGTTTAATGAAACGAAAGGTTTAGGCTCAACAGGGTTTACTAGGCGGATCATCGATACTAAAAATGAGTATCGGAAGGGTTTTGGGCTTGAAGAGATATGTAAAAAATGGGGTATATCCTAGGGAATGTCAAGGTCATCTAATTGCACCTATACCGCGTACGGTACACACCAATGTGGTCTCGAAGCGTATGTCAAGAGCAAGTTCTAATTCATAGATACATGCATCGGCACACACAAGAAATGAATAGTGAAGCATTAAAGATGAATGCTTTTAGGCTCAAGATACCTCACTGAAAATAGGGTTGTATGTGCTTCGTCATGCTTCCTATTAGATTATCATTTCTTGCTTAAGAAATTTCTACCTTATTTTCCCTAGATTCCGAAATATATTACTCATATTTGAAGATAGCTCCTCTCAAAAGATATTATGACTCAAAATAGTAGAGTTAATCGAGAGATTAGGCTCGTACTTTTTAGATTTTCTTGAAATATTTTGAAAAAACTGAGGAACATTTTCTGAGTTTACTATTCAAGATCATAAAAACTAACCAAGGTATTCTATACCTGCTATCCCACACTTCGAGAAACATTGTCCCTAATGTTCTCTTGAGTTGAGATTAACTGAAAGTATAATCCCACACTTAGAGTTTGAACATAAGAAAATGTTTCTCAAGTGTTTGTTTTGGGCTGGAATCCCACACTTAGTGATAAGCTTAGGATAGAGTATAGACTACTTAACAAACTTAACAAAGCAAATAATATACTGAATCATAAACAAAAGAGGGTAAAGGGTTAAGACACTCCCCAGATAGCGAGCTGCACTGAAGCTGAGAGTCTGAATTTGCTGAAAAGAGATGTTGCCAAGATCCTTTTCTGCATCCATGAAGATCGGCTCGGCTTCAAGCATCTTGCTATTGGTTTATTCATCCATCATTCTCTTGTGAATTAATCTCGTAAGTGTGAACACATTGGACGTACCATTTTACAAACTCAGTTTTTATTGCAAATGGAAAGAGAAATCACCGTCTCAGAAATTTGAAAAGATGTTTTCTATTACGAATCAGATTTATAAAACATGTGTTTTTAAACGAGTTCGAGCATAATGCATAAAAGTAGTATGCAAGTACCTCAAATGCTCGAAACACATGAATTATCAGTTTTCAAAGTGATTTCCCTATTTTCTAAGACCAGTGATTTATTTGCAAATGAGTTGTAATTCCGGAGAAGTTTTCATAAAGTATTTTAGGTACGCTCAAGTGTGAAGGATAGTCAGAGATTTTCTTCACTTGTTGACACTTTCTCTCAACACGTCTTATTCCACGGGTTGCCTCCCGAGCAGCGCTACTTTTATAGTCGAGAGCTTGACTTCCAAAAGGATAGAAAATAATATGAAGTGATGTCATCCTCCGGACACAAGTAGAGCTTCATTTTTGTGTCTAGAAGTGTTATCTCCTCTCCCCTGCAAAGCAATGCTCCAAAGATTTTCAAATTTAATGAACTGTGAGCTCCCCTTGTTGTCTTCCCATTATACTCAAAGATCCCTTTATCCATAGGCGTCGGTTCCTGTTTGCTAGGCATTTGTACAAGCAGAACAAGCAAATGTGATCTAACAAACAAGTGATTATCTTCCAAATCATAGACTCACTAGTTTGAAAATAACCTATCAAAGTGAGTACTTTGTAGATGAAACAAATCAGTGTATGACTTGGAATCAAATCTCACACCAAAAGTGTTAGTTGCCTATAATTTCAGCGTAGCACAAACAATAGATATGGAAGTACTAGCATGAGTAGTTTAAATCAGGCAACCAAGTATAAAGATTTCCAAAGCACACATTTTTTAAACGAGTTCGAGCATAATACACATATTGACATACAAATCAGGTTATCAGATAATTCAGTTAAAGATCTTTCATGTATGTTCATAGAAACATATGTAAGTACCTTCAATGCTCGAAATATGTGATTGGGTGTATAAGATGACTAAGGTTCCTAATTCTCATTCTAGTAGGTTTCCATGTTCGTGAGTGAAAGGGATAGTAAGAACTAGAGATCTTAGATAATGGTTAAAAATAGATGTTGTAATAAAGTCCAAACAAGTGGGAGTAGGAAGTTTTAAGGTTTTGACAAAAATCGGACTTTCGCAAACCATCCTTTTTGTTCATGAAAATAAAGAAAACTTGGGGCATTTATGTTAGGGTTTCATTTTCTATTTATTGAGTTAGCATAATATTATTACCAAACCTATGTTAGACACGGGTTGCCTCCCGAGAAGCGCTTGTTTTTGTTCGAGTCTCTAGCACTATTTAGCAGAAGATCTTAGTGGCTCCCTTGCATCCATCAGTAGACACAAGGGGTAATATTGGTACATACCTAAGAGTCTAAGGCAAGTTGAGGTTAAGGCATGTCCAATATTAGGAGATGGTTCAAAGTGAGAGAATGGTTTAACTGGAAGTATAACAAATCTCTCATCTTTTAATACCTCTTTGGGTTGGATTGTCGGAATGGGTTGGTCAAAGGAATACATACTACTCCAGGACGTATACGTCATTATGTGGTGGAGAGAAGGTTTGTAGGGAAACCATGACGCAGAACCCGCCTTACTTCCTATGGTCTTTGGGCCAATGATAATGTTGTACTCTGGGCATGGAGGTGGGACAGATTCCATTAACGTCTCCAATCTTGTAGCAACATTCTCATCGACAACTTGGGTAACTAGCTGGTCTAAGGCAATTAAAGGTTCAACTAGATCAGTGGGTGATTCATCAAGAAAGATATGTGGGATATCATCAACCACAACTTGTTGTGGGATAGTATCAACCACGTCGGTTTGAATTGGGATGAGATCACTTCTCAGAGTTGGTGCGCATTCCTCTGGACCTTCTAAAGCTGATTCTTCCGTATAAATCTCCACTTCTGGGTTCTCCATTTCTATCTCTTCGTCTACCTCATCATACTCGTCACTCCGGCCGAAAGTTTCAAGTGGCATTGGTTCGGAAAGTTCCTCTAGAATGAACTCCTCGTTGGTCTCGGACGTAGATAGGTAAAGAACGGGTGGAAGTGAGGATTTAGAAGATTGGGTTGGTGTAGGATTTGAAGGAGTTTTGCAACCAGACTCATGAGAATGGAAGTCTTTGTCAAGTGATGTAGATGCGGTGTGTGGGTGCCTCTCATCTTCCTGTAGCATATTTTCGGTTGTAACTTGATCCCTAGTTCCCTTACTTCTCACTTGGACTAGTGTTTCTATTTTAGACAGCTTATCAGTACATCTTCTAAGCATGTCGTCTTGTTCTCTAAGTAATTGTTCAAGTGGGTTGTGAGAGGGTGAAAGAGTAGCATTACTGCTGAGATAAGCTATGGGCATATCTCTCAAGTTAGAACTTTCATACGGTTGTGGTTCGTGTACAGGGTAAGATGAGTGTGGGTAGACATTGAATGGGTCAGGATAGTAAGGTTGGTTTTGATGTTGTTGGACAGCATAAGGGTCATATTGGTATTGTGATTGAAGATCTAAATATCCTATGTTATCTGGATAAGTCATACTATACCCTTGACATTCATTATCTACGTGGGCATCACTCATACATCTATCTTGGTTTGAATTAATGAGACTTTCCAATTGATCACTTAGTTGTTGTACAGTTACCATTGCCAAGTTATCAGTAAAGATAGCACAAGAATAAGGTTTTAGACTTAAAGTTGGGGTGAGAAGGGAAATTAATTTAAACTACGCTACGCTAACTTAATCTAACTAATCTACGGGCAGAAAGTAACTTCGGATAGGGATGGTGAATCCCAATCCAAAACGATCGCTTAAAAACTAAATTTGTCTAAACAGGCTCCGAATCGCAATACCGTCCCCGGCAGCGGCGCCAAAAACTTGACGCGCGTCCAACGATCGGATCAGGAATCGCTTCCCGTCGTTGCGGACCTTTCCATCGGGCGCGGCGTCAGGTGGTAGTTTTAAATTTATAATAGTCGGGGGGAGCCTAAATCTCCGTACTACTTACTAATACTAGGTACGAATACCAAGTATGAGTATGCGGTAAGAATGATCCAGGGTCGTTCCTCACGACGGCAGAATTGAAACAGAGCTTGTTCAGATAACTTAGTGATCAAGATAGGGTTTAGATAGTTGGATAGGTATTTGATTTGATTTTTATCTAATTAAAACTACTAAAACTAATAAAACATAAAAGTAAAAGGAAGCTAGCACATATGTAACACTTAAACATAACAAAGACATAGTTCACCATGATTTAGGATAGCATATAGTTAGGATGATGTTTATTGGGGACACAGTCAGTTAACAGACAGATAAACTTAGTTGTAAACACTAGGACCCTACTTATTTAGTTCTGGATCTAAATACGTATGTCACTGAGTACCTAGGCTATCATGAACCCTGATCAGATCAGACTGTTTTCAAACCCCCCTGAACTTTTGCTTGAATAAGACAAAGTCACCCTTGATTTATCTAGGGAGCAGGCATAAGGCAACAGGCCGCAATTGTATTTACTGACCTTTCTTAACTCCTAAGTCTATTTGTTATTATCTAACTATGTACTGGTTGTTAACTGTTGTTATTCTAAACTATCGGTATTGTAGAGTTAAGCAATGTTTATGGAGCATTAAGCCCTCTTGACAGAACTCTGTATTCATTCATTGAAGCATATATTCTACCGTCATAAACATAGACCCTCCTTTACATTCAGGCGTTCATCCCTAGGAATACTCACGGTGTACAGGGCAATTAGGCATTTCCACAGTGTTCCTGATCCTAGATGTACTAACGGTGTACTGGGCATTTAAGCATTTCCACAGCTTTCCAGATCTTAGGTGTAATAACGGTGTACAGGGCAACGAGCATTTCCACAGCTTTAATTCCTAGACCCGAGTTCTAGAAGGGTCACTTCTAGGTATTCCACGATGAAACAGTCCTACGGCATTTCCTTAGCTTCCACGTATTTGACGCTATACGAAGTACTGCGCCGTTTTACAGAAAGTTCATAGCTTCCTACTGTAACCGGAGATGACTGTATCTACGTAGTATTAGGGTTTGCAAAGTCCTATCCCAAGGGCAACAGTCACGTGAAAGTCTGGAAAGGGTGATGAGACACTAGATCTATATTCAGGATAAGCTTAGACAGATAACAAAGTATAACAACTCCCAGTTATATAATGATCGGGAACATTATTCCACAACGGATTGTGCCCAGGACTTTCATAGCTTCCACGTTCCGTACTCCACACATTAGTGATGTTTCCGGCGCTATACAAATGAAAGTCGTATGACGTTACCTCCGTTGTTTCATAATGTTGTTATCCCAATATCATATATTAGAAGTAACATCATCACTACTATTTTAAATCATGACAAACATACAAGCACACTACTCATAACGCATAACAATAAACATTTCTAATATTAATAAATCACATACATCAAACAAGAACAATATGACAAATTAATAATAGAAAGGATAAATGATACCGATACGAATTGCGAGCAGAATAACAACTTGTAATTCTTCATTAAAATCCAAGCATTACATAAGCTAGCCTCTACTAATTAACTACATAACTAATCTCTCTCTAGTTCTCCTCTAACTCCTAAGAGTAGTGCTAGAGAGAGAAACTAGAGAGAGGAACTAGCTACAAGAATAATTCTCCTCTAACTCCTAAGAGTAGTGCTAGAGAGAGAATGTGTGAGAGAGAAAGTGAGAAATGAGAAATGAGAATGGTGTGTGAAATGTGGAGGTGATGGGCTCTATTTATAGGCAAAGATCAACTTGGAGCCAAAGCAATGAGCCATGAAGCCAAACTTGGAGCCAAAGTTGAAGCCATTCTTGGAGCCAAAGAAATAATGCTTGGAGCCAAAGGAGAAATATGTATAAACATCAAAGCGCATCGTACAAGCGAACCAAGCATGAAGGGGGATGACCGGATGGACCCAAGCCTTGCCAAAATAGCATATGGGGTTAGAAGGGCCGTATATGGTCTTAAAAGGCCGTATACGGTCATGTGGGGCCGTATATGGCTTGCCAAGGCCGTATACGGGGTGTTTCGGCTTTCCTTCGTTGCTTAAAACGCCCGTATCTCCTTCGTTACATGTCTGTTTGACGCGATTCTTGCGCTCACGGTTTCGTAATTACGTTACGCTTCTAATGGTACCAATTTCACAGAAATTGGATGAGTGTAGCTCAAGAATGTTTGGAATGACTTTTAACGATCTGTAGAAGCCTTATCTCTTCCGTTCTTCACCCAATTTGCATGATTCTTGATTCTCCCGTCTCGTTTTTACCTATTGCAACATATCATAAGGTTATAATGTGCTTATCATAAGGTAAATGAGGGTGTGAGAATTGGTTGTTGTTTATTCGCTCTGTTTTGCTCGTTATTTGGACGTTTTTAGTGGTTTTTGTAGCAACGCCTATATTTGGAACACTTTAGTGAATTTTAGTAAATAATGATTGTTTTGGAATGTTTTCACTAAAGATGTGTCCAAAAAGTGTGGAATATCGTACTTAAAAACATGACTTTTTGCGTCACATCACCTATACAATTAATAACCATCGCGCGTATTGAACGCCCTCAGGTTACAAGTCTTCGGACATCAATTCACAAGCTAATCAATTCAAGTTTATTTCGATAAACACTCAAGGCTCAGGTGAGTCTCATGGCCTCTATTTTACTGCTTTTCAATCAAGGGTGTGATATTATTGCTCGTTTTATTTTACAAGTTGAACGCAAGTACAAACCAAATCAAATACTACATGAGTTACTTCAACTAATCAATTTAAAGCCCTCCATAGCATAGTCTGGTAGTACGTAGTAGCGTGAATGTTAGTATATGATATCATATAGGATTGACAATCCTCGTCCGGGTTAGCACGCACTAACTGGTCAAACGGACGTATTAGCATTTGGGAAGACGAGTATAGATTAGGCACTCGTAGGAGGCACCTCAGTTAGGTTTCCTTAATTGGACCTGACACTCAAGTTAAGCTCAGACTATGTGTTCATGGCTGTATAAACTTTTATTTTGCTTAATTGCATTTTAAATTCAATTATAAATCTTGCGGTTCATACAAATATGTGTTGACATACAAACCTGTGAGCTCACCGGCGTTTCGCTGATCCGTTTTAGCATGTATCACAGGTACACAGCAGTAGGTTGGACTGCCCAAGCAGGAATCATTAGCTCAAGTCAGCATTCATACAATCAGAGATTTGATTGCAATATTTTATTTTGTATAAAGTAATTATGTGATGTAAATCTCTCAATTTCAGAAACTGAGCTAATGTAAACATTATTTTGATGTAAACTTTTGTTTTTATCAATACAAGTTCAAAACGACGCATATAGGGGTCATTCATTATACCTTTGCGCATTGATATGTAATTAGTCGCGCCCCGACCCGATTCGCTTCCGCAACCCGAAATTGGGGGTGCGATAACTAAGATTAACCAAACCCATACACTTTCACTTCCTCTCATTTTCATCATTTTCCATCAAAAACACTCCATCTCTTTCTCTCCTCTCTCCATCAAAAATCATCACCATTTTTAAACCAAAATCAGATTCATCATCATCTATATTCATCATCATACACCATTGTTTTCATGAATCAAGAAGAAGAAAGAAGAGCTCAAGGATCATCATCATCTTCACCTCCTTCCTCTAACCATCTTCTTTTGTAAGAATCAACACTTTCTCTCTCTAGAAATACACTTGCATGTTGCTTATTTATATGTTTTATGGTTCATCTAACTTGATTATCTCCAAATTTCAACTTAAAAATCGTTTTTGAAGAACATATATAAAGATACATAATCTGCCCAGAAAAACACAGCTTACTAAAACGATCATATCTTGAGTTCTAGGAAGAGTTAGACAACGAATTTTATATAAAACGTTGCATATTGAAAATATCTACAAAAAGTTCTTCTATAGCTCCTTCCATAAATGCACATGTTTTTCTCTACAGGTCGATTTATGGGACTGGTCTGATGATTTTCAAAAACCGGGTTCGGTACTTACGCGGAATTATTTAAATATCTAGACGGACCCGATAATTACTGGAAAAATTATGATATGAACTAGTTACTTTGATGATCAATGAGTAATTTTTGTGAGGATTAATATGGAACAGAATGTGTAGAAATCTTGTGGCAAAACAAACCGATAAAAACCGAAATCATGAGATAGGGACTGTTTCTGACATAAACATAAAACCGACACTTTGGGCCTACCATAAAATGTACCGACAACTTTCTAAGGCTTAGTTAACTATTTTAAGACTGGTGTAAAAGTTTCAGGTCAAACCGAGCTAGTTTGACCAAGTTGGCTTCTGTTGACCTTCAAAAAACAACATATTTGACCACAACGTTCGGATATAAATGTATACATGTACTTTTGAATACAATAAAAGAAACTTGAAAAATACTTACTACACTAAGTATTCAACACCTACAATAATCAAACCTTATACAAAACTTACATTCATACATTACAAACCATCACCAACGGGCTGTACATGTTTTCAAAACTCAAACAAAACAATCAAACTTTGGACATAACTAGTTGATGGACAACTAGTATAGATGGTCAGTTGAGACACCTACTCACTCATATAACCTTGCGCGTTTTGGAAGCCCGGCAGGTTACAGTCTGCGGACACATCATTTGGTGCAACATCATATTTGCTTGTTTTGCTAACACATCAGACTCAGGTGAGTCTCATAGCCCCTATTTTACTGTTTTAACTCTAGGGGTGAGAATACATGTCTGTTTTGTTTTACATGTGAATGCAAGTATCAAATATCGCTATATTCTGTATGAGTTAATCATCTAATCATCATAAGTCCTCATTAGCATAGTTTGGTAATACTTTGTAGCGTGAATGTTAGTGTATGGTACCATATGGGACTGACAATCCCCGACCGAGTGGGTCAGCAAGCACTGACTGGTCAAAACGGACGCATTATCATTTGTTCATACGTGTGTTGATTAGGCATACGCATAGAGGCACCCTTGCTCAGGCACTTAATTGTGATCCTGACACCTCAGTTAAGCTCAGACTATGTGCTCATGGCAGTTATATACATCATTTATCATTTACTTATTTGCTTAATTGCAAATCATTATACTTAAATCTTGCGGTTCATACATTACACTTTATCATTAAACCTGTGAGCTCACCAGCTTTTAGTTGACCATTTTAGCGTGTATTATCAGGTTCGCAGCAGCAGTAGGTCTGCTCACTCATGATGCCCATTAGCTCGAGTCTCATGCAAACATCAGGGGATTATCATGCATTACTATGTTTTGTATAAATTAGTTATGCCATAGAATCTCTTACATTAATTCGAGCTTTTGTAAACTATTATGACAGTGTAAAACTTTTATAATAACAATGTATTGTAACGACGCATATAGAGTCGTTCATTGTATACCTTGTGTGCTTGATATTTGATTAGTCACGCCCCGACCCGAATCGCTTCCGCAACCCGAATTTGGGGGTGCGACAGATTGGTATCAGAGCCTAAGGTTATAGTGAACTAGGTTGCATTTAGTGGGCCTAGACTATGACCGTTAGGCAGTATTCCTCATTAGGTATAACTGGTTCAGGAATTACATCATACGAGTTTAATTTAACATAGCGTAGCTAACTATGTACAATTAAATAAATATGATGTGATGTCTGAAAAGGGCTATATTGAACAGGAATGCACTAGTTGACTCTGACCACGAGAGAAATCGAGACTTTTGCTTGTTTGTGCTAGACACTCTAGGCTATATAATATTATAGGATATGATATGAATATAGGCCTCATTTGCTAAACGCTCTGGCCACAGAAGTGGCAGAATCATCATCTAGGCAAACTACACGTACTTCACCATCACTATCTCGCTCACGTTGCAGTCACTCAAAACCACTCATGGCTAGACACACACTAGTCTATTATATGATATAGGGTATATACATACATAGGCCGCACCTACGCACTACTCTCTAGGCTATCATATATTGAAGATATATGAATAGGCCTCACGCGATAATACACTCGCTAACGCTCACACCACCAAAGACGACAAGTATAGCTACTACAACGTCACTCGATATAAAGAACGGGACTTTGTTCTCATCTACTATCGTCTATCTATTTATACGCGTATAATATTTTACAACACATTTAGCTGCACCGTCATGTGCTCACAAGGAAGATATCGTTTCGTATTCTTCCTACCATTTTATTCCTTCGGGATCACGATTGATACCTATAGCTAGGAGAGCTTCTAGGTCTCCATGAACTAAGCTTTATCCCGCGTGTACTGTTGATAACATCACTTTCATCCGGACAAATTCCCAAATCATGCAGCCACGACGTCAAACATAAACGCAAGCTAAAGGCAATCAATTGGTCGCTCAAAGAGTAGCTGATGCTCTAACTGCTAGACAGCAGTGATTCAAAACTGATTAAACACTAAACAACACTCCTCCAACAAAATCATGTACGTACAAGGACTTCCTTAACTGCAAGTCTCTAAATTTCAAGGGCACTGAAGGTGCTATTGGGTTGTTGCGTTCGATGGAATAAGGGGAATCAGTCTTTCGAATCTGCAATTGCCCGGAAGACTGCAAAGTCAAATACTTCACACGCACTTTAATGGAAGATGTTATGACATGGTGGAATACTCATTCTCAAACTGTGGGAATTGACACTGCTTATCAAACTCCTTGGGACGAACTGAAGAAAATGCTCAAAGACGAGTACTGTCCGTGAGACGAAATACAACAACTCGAAGCCGAGTTCTGGCACCTCACCCCCTAGGGCAATGATATTACCGGTTACACCCTTTCGATTTAATGAGCTAGCACACTTGTGCCCATCCATGGTTGATCAGGAATCCAAGCGAATTGAGCGCTAACTATGGGGATAACAAAAGAAAGTGGTCCGGGAACCCCAATCAAAATTAACCATCATCGAAAAGGTCTGATTACTGTTGAGCCCTACACCTCTAGTTCAGAATCTAAAAAGATCTATTCAGGGAATGAACCCTTATGTTCAAAGTGCCGCAGACATCATGAAGGTCCTTGAGGTACTCCATGTGGAAAATGTCAAAGGTATGGGCATCTGGCCAAAGACTGCAGATCTACCAATGCCAATACCACCACTAACAAACCTAAGTCCTGCTATGAGTGTGGAGACACAGGGCACTTTAGGAATGAGTGCCCAAAGCTGAAGAACAAGGGCAACAACACTGCTAAAGGAAGAGTTTTCGTGCTGAACTCCAAGGAAGCCCGTCAGGACCCGAATGTGGTCTCGGGTACGTCTCTTCTCAACCATCTTACTGCTTCTATTTTGTTTGATACTGGTGCTGATAGGAGCTTCATATCTGATAAGTTTAGTCCATTGTTTAACATGTAAGTCCCCTAGTTTTAGGATCGATAACTTCGTTATCTGTAGTATTAAGGTGCGGAATCCCTTAATACGGTGTTATCTTACTAACAACGAATATGTTCGTATTGCGTTTTAATAAAGCTTAACTTTAAACGATGAATCGTCAAAGTCTAGCCGTAGGTTATGTTTTCTCTGGTTTTTCTGGAATCGCAGATCAGAATAGTATGTTAAAAGTGTTAAAGATGTTAAGGTTTTTCACGATTGAAACAACCTTTTATATTTTGTCTCGACTCGGCTCGCATGGGCCAGCGAGTTCAGCCCAACTCGCCTTGCAGCCCAAGCCCATTACCAAGCTCGACTCGCTACTGACTTCCACGAATTCAGTTCTCATCTCGGCTCGCAAAGTTCGCGACCTGAGAACTCGACTCGCACATAATGTATTTATTTCATATTTAACATTCGTCCAACTTAACACCATAATATGTTTAACGAATATTACTAACAAAACAAATATTTATTTACAAATCTAAACCAATATACAAACATAATAATAATTACACCAGTCCTATTTCAAGCTAGATCTGTTGTCACAATCTATGTTCCAACAGACTCCCCCTTGACAATAGCTCTAGCGTCTTTATCTTCACGCTTGTCTTTGGTCTTCATTTGTAAATCTTACTGCCTGCGTAAATCTTCATCTTGATACAAGTTTTAACCATCAACTGATAATCTCTTGCTAAATCAGCCCATTCAATAGTATTCAAAATTCTGTTCTCATTCAACTTTAACAGATCTTTTCTCGACATATTCATCAGGTGTCGATGATCATAAACTCTAAAGATTTCTCTTTCACCACCTTCAACCTCATTATCAGCTTCAACCATAACAGCTTCTCCAGTTCCTGAATCCACGTGCCAACTCTTCATATTTCCCAAAATATCCTGTGGCATTGTCTTCAGTGGAATCTGCTGTATGCATCTAACAGCTGGGTAAACTTTCTTCCTTCTTCTTCTTCCTGTTCTTTGACTTCTCTCTTGTAATTTCACAGTCTTTCCCTTTCTTGGCTTAATCTGAACAAACTTATTCGTACCAACCTCATGTCTAATGATTCTTTCAACACGATCAGCATAATCATCACGACTTGGGTTGTTAATCTCTAATCTAGCCAAATCACGTATTTCATAACGTGGTAGAGAACTAAAAACTGCAAGCTTTCTTTCAAAATATTGAACTCCGTCAAACCTTTTGATCGCAAAAAGCTTTATTTCTGAGTCAAAGTACCAACCAATAATCCCTTTACGTGGTACACGCTTTTTCGTAACATCAACTTCAGAAATTCCAATCTTCTTCTTCTTCTTTGGAAGTTTCCTAAGTACAACAGCAGGATTCTTGGTTTGAACAAGAACTCCTTCTTCTTCATCAGAGGTTGAATCATCAATATCTTCATCTATATCGACAATTGTTGGACCTTGTTCATTTTCAATAACAACTTCTATCCTAGATGGGCTCACATGGTGTTCATCAATGTTTGCATCTAGATCTACACCCATGTCTTGCACATTCTCAGGTACAGCAGTCCAATCTGTAGGTGGTAGGAATTCTCCATCCTCAAGATCAAAATCAATGTCTTCATCTATCTCATCAAAAATATCATCTTCCGATTCAGATAGATCAAGCATCTCCAATCCTAAGAGAAAAACATAAATACAAATATATTAATAATTCAAATTCTTCATTGATTTCCCTGAACCAATCTAAGAATTTCTTTATTAATTCTTTTGTATATTTTAACCTAACATATAAACGCAATTTACATATAACTTATAAAATCTTTTATTGATTACCCTGAATCAATCCAAAATTTCTTAAGTCTACTTAACAAATATTAATTAATTTTAAATTCTAATGCATTGTGAATAATCACCAAACATTTAAATTTACTATTAATTACCTTATATAATTTCCAAGTGTTAATTGATCTCATTCATTATCAATTTAACCTTTAAATTATATATCATTTGTCTAGTTAATACGAATACATTTTTAACTTGTTAATTACTTATATACCTTACGGTCTTAAGTCCATAATCAAATCTAAAATGCATATGTTATCATAAAATTTTGACCGCCGAAATTAATCGGAACACGCCGCTCGACTACTCAATGAGTCAGAAGACTTTCGATCACTATTTTATCTTAACATAATTATATAAACTAAAATTACATAAAACATATTTTACTTAAAATAATAATAACTTTAAGCCAAATATATTTACACAATAATATTAAGTTTTACAATTGTTCACAAATACTAACTACAGTCTATACTAAAGTCAAGCTAATGTCTCACCAGCTTCATCTTCAGTCTGACCTGTACCAGTACCAGAACCACTTGCACCAGCATTACCACCAGACTCCCCCTGAATAGTAGCTTGCTCACCAGTCTTTGAAGGACCAGTCTGCTCACCACTCGGTGCATTGGGATCATCGTCCTTGTCTGAATCTCTCTTCCTCTTCAACTCATTTTCTCTGCAAGACTCCAGATATACCAATATCTCCCCCTGAACAGACTGTCCTGAATGCGATCTCAAGACCAGACTCTCTAAAGAAGATAACTTCAGTCTCTGTACGTTGAAGTCCGCAAGCAAAGTATCATGAGTCTTCATCAACAGATTGTATGATTCACTCTGCTTGAGAATCTGCTGTGAAAGAAGAAGATTGCTCGACACCAGCTCTGGAATCTGAGAAGTAAGCTTCTCTAAATCCTTTACCCTCGACTCTAAGGATGTAATCCTTTCAGCATCAGTCGTTGGAGTAACAAGTATCGTTCTTGGTCCAGGCGGTGTGAGAGACTCAATATGCCAGTCTCTGGTAAGCGGTGTATGAGGTTGAGACAAAGCTTGCGTAAGCAAACTTGTCGCAAATCTAGCTGATTTGTTCGTCGGAAAATTAGCTCCACGAACTAGATCAGCAACCTCATGCTGTAAAGTTAAACACAATTATAATCAGTTATTGTTACAGATTACTCTGTCTCAAACTCTAATTAATTGCATAACACTTATAGTTATAGAACTTATATCTCTTACCTATAGCGGTAAAGACATCGATTCAGTAACCACCGGTGCATCCATCTCCACCTGCGGTGTATCCTGAGCAACTGTATACAGAATTAACTGTCTCAGTTCAACTCCTGATAAACAACAAGTTAAGATTATTTAACTTTTATAATCAATACTAACCTTCTCGAATAGTAAGCGTTCTCGGACGCTTCATCAAAGGAATCTCAACTTCCTCAGTACCTTCCTCCAAAATACTCTTACCTTTTCTCTTCCTTTCAGAAGCAGATGGAGGAGAAGAAGGTGTATTCTCAGAATCTTCATCTGAAGCCGTCTCACCATCACGACCTCTAGATGATCTAACAAGATCCTAAAGTATAAATATATTAAACATTTATGATTAGCGTAAGCTCTATCATACAAGTTCTATATATTTAAGATTAGTCAGATATAATACCTCAGTCGGTACTTCAACTGATCTATCAAGCTGTATCTGCTCATCCTCAAGTAATATAACTTCGGGATTTGCAGCCTCAGCTTCAGCATCCTGTTTGTGTAATGATATTTATATTTTAAAATCAGAAATAATATCCAATTTACTAAATATCTAATATCAGAATCATTATATAATAATATTATGCATCTATGATTAATAAAACAATCTATCAATTAAGCATCTATATTATTACATAAATAAAAGATTACCTCAGGTGGTGCTAAATAACTCTCAATGTCTTGAAGCAAAGGATTTGTCGCATCATCATTCTGCTCCAAAACCTCTTGCACAACCTGTGCAGCAACCTCTGGATTCACTTGCTGATCCACCTGACCAGCCTGAATAAGAACATCCTCAAGGAGCCCTTGTGGATCTTCAGGTTGAGCTTCCTCAGCTACAGGTTCAGGTACAACATCAGCCTCAGCAGGAGCAACAGCAGCAGCAGGAGCTACGTCTAACCACCCATGATTTGGCGGTGCAACGTAGTTCGGGTCGACAATATACCCAAAAAGATCTCGCTCCTCAGGCTTCACAAGCCCTTGTTTCCTCACAGTCTGCATAAACATAGCATTATACCCTCTGAGCCCAATAGTATCTACACGCAAGTGTGGCTCAGGAATAGCAAGCTCTGGTAGACGAGCTCTAATAATCAGCATACAAAAACGCGGGTAAACCATAAATCGTGATCGAACAGAACCCGATATCTGTCTTACAATCTCTCCAAAAATGTAATCACAGAAACTGTATGGTTTATTGTAAACCAGGGACAGTGCAGCCGATAGAATAGCAGGGCTTAACTCATCAAAACCACCCTTCTTTGGTGCAAAAACGGTATTCATCACGTGCCATAGAAACCTCCACTGACCAATAACAAGAGGCTTCTGGAATTGACGTCCGCGTCTATCTCCCGTATAACCCATACGTCCGATAGCTCCCTCTATGAAATCCATTGGATACTCAACATCCCCATTCTCTTGTTCCTCTGTACCAAACTGCAAAATCTCACGGAGATTTCCAGCACTAAACACAACAAGTTGGCCACCAACCGTTGCTCTAATCTCTGGTGGATTGACCGATTCGTCATGCTCTATACCTGTCCAGAAATCAGTCAGAATCGCCTGAGAAATAGGAGGATTTGCTGTAACAGCATACCGTATACGTGAACGTGCCAAAAATGAAAGCACCTGAGCTACTTTGCTAGCTCCCTTTGCACGTACATCTAGATCAACAAGGATGTTGTGACCTTTGTCAAATTGTCGAGCCATATCTGTAAAAACACAAATGACAACAACAATTCAAAGCAAATTAAAAATATTTAAACTATTACGTATTATGAATAGAGATTCATCAAACATCTTAGTTTAAATTTGAAATTATATATAACTTGTTACAAAAATAGTCTCAAGTCATATATAAGAATTTAACTTATAACAAAAAGTCTTAAGTCGAATTTAAATTAATTATATAAAAGTTATTACTTAAAAAGTCTTAACATTTATATCACTTCTTTAAAAAAAATAAAAAATTTCTAAGTACTGGACTCGCATAAACTGGCCTAACGAGTTGAGGTCAACTCGTTTTGCTTATCAACTCGCTTCGCTTATCAACTCGCTAAACTTATCAAACAGCTATTGAAGTGAACTCGCTAATCTCATGGATTCGCTAGTCAACTCGCTGCGAGTTGAATCGAAGTTTCAACTCGTTCGATGAACAGCCGTCGCAAGTTTAAACTTAAAATCGATGACTTTGTTAGTTTTAACACGATCAAACGATACATTCACGTCTATTACGGTTCGTTTAACATTAATCCTAAGGATTCGTGTTCTAACAATCCATTAATCGTCATGAATCGTTCAAATTATAAACCGAAACCCTAAGTTTTTTTAAAACCTTCGATTTCGAGTAATTTAAACGGTGAAATCCGTTGGTTTATACCTCAAAATGTTCGCAAAGACGTCTTGAATATAATCTACGGATTCAAAAACTCGTTCCCGTACTCGTAAAATCGAAATCAAACGAAAATAACTTTTTCGCCTCGTTTCGCCTGTAAGTGGATCCGCACAGAGTAAGTGAATTCGCGAGTAATGTGAATTCGGAGATCTGTTGACTCGTTTGACCTTCCGTTTTATATCCTTTACCCGATTCGCGAGATTTCAAGTGGATCCGCAAGTTGATGTCAACTCGCAGAAACAATTAAAAACGCGAATTTAATGCTAAGTATAAATGAAAACCCGATATTTTACAAGTCTAAAATAAAATTATTTTTCACTTGTATTTGTCACGTTTGTTCAACTCAAAAATATTCAGTATAATTTAATTCCGAAGGGTAAAACCTAATAAACACAAAAACTTAAATTAAACATAAACTAAAATAAGATAAAAACACAATTATATAAACATTGATACCATTTTATTAATCACTTGTGCAAAACAAAGTACATAAACAAAATGAATAAGAATTTATCTGCTTAGGGATCATATTAGAAAGAATAAGCAATTAAGTATTTATTAAAAAGTCTAAGTAGATTGGTAGTATACATACCTCATGAAATTTAAATAAATTACTATAAAATTACAACTAAATTTATCATTTATGCATTTATATTTATAAAACTATATCTTAGGTACCTTTATCCACATAGCATAATTAATAAATGCATTACTCACATAAAGTGAATATTTAATTATAGATAGTTCAAGACGATTACCGGTATTATGATCCACATAAACAAATTAGACTCAATTTTCTAAGCAAACTCTTTATTGTTAGTATGAGTATTATCAAGTGCTTCCTATTATATGATATACTGAAGAATTCAAGTAAAACACATAACACTGCATCATTAAATTTTCAAGGTAGCGGTTACTAAATGATGTATCTTTTCGAAACATATAACATACACTTGAATTTTTAAGGTTAGACAAATATCAAACATACTTTGAATATGCTATGTTATCTAAGTCTGTACGTAGTACAACAGAAGATCCCTTCTAGCATAATTCAAAATATATTTGAGAATATTAATTTAATTAAAGGTTTCAGTTCTGTACTTAGTACAACAAAGTTACCAGTAATTAAGTTAATACCCATATTGCTACTATTTGTCAATTCAAATTAATATGTATAATAACAGTGTATGGCAATACCATCATTCAACAATTAAGACTTAATGTCATACATCATAGAATAGTAACACAAAATAATAAACAAGTAATTAATTAACTTCTTAAGGCTTAGAAAATTTCATATAAGTTGCCTACCAGTACATCATATGATGAAGCCATCTAAAGATTTAATAAAAATAGACAAATTATAACTTGTGGATATAGGTGTATAATCAAATAAATATAAACACATACCTGATAGAACCGCTGTAGTTCTAAAGCAACTTTATTTGAACCTACTACCATATCATACTTAGGACTTAAGCTTATTATTGGGAAGCTTATTCTCCTAATGTACTATCATTTCCCTTAGTTTTTGCAAATAAAAACTTAAATGAAGGCGATTCCCCTTAGGTAACAAGCAAATGAATGCCATACGCCTTTTTTTTTTTTTTTTTTTTTTTTTTAATGAACACATGAATACTAACTATTACAAAAATACCCTTGGAAGACTAATCACTCTGGATTTCTCATTCCGTTTAGTTGAACCAACGTCTCAAATCTTGCTCTGTCGAACGCCTTTGTGTATAAGTCTGCTAAGTTATCCAATGATGGAACCTTAACTAACTTTATCAATTTCTTCTCAGCACAATCTCTAATAAAATGATGTCGAATATCAATATGCTTAGTTTTACTGTGCTTCACCGGATTATTAGTGATCGACATAGTAGATTCGTTATCAATCATCATAGGAGTATTGGTTATATTTAACCCGTAATCCCGCAGTTGCTGTTGAATCCAAAGTACTTGCGAGCAACAGCTGCCAGCTGCAACATACTCAGCTTCACATGTAGAAATGGCTACCGAGGTTTGCTTCTTGCACTGCCAGGATACTAATCTACCTCCTAGGAATTGACATCCTCCGGTCGTAGATTTCCTATTTTGATTGCATCCTCCATAATCCAAATCAGTATAAGCTACGAGATCTAAGTCTCCATCAATCGGATACCAAAGACCCAGCTTAGGTTTCCCTTTGAGGTAACGAAAGATTCGTTTAACAGCTTGCATGTGTGACTCTTTCGGATTAGCCTGATATCTTGCGCATAAACAAACAGCAAACATTATGTCAGGCCTAGAGGCTGTAAGATACATTAGTGATCCGATCATGGCTCTATAAAGAGTTGGATCCACATCGCTATCACTTGATGTATCTGGACCTAGTCCATGATTGACTGGAATTGGAGTATTGTAGACCTTACTTTCATCCATCTTAAAGCGTTCTAATAGCTCATATGTATATTTAGATTGATGAATAAAGAATCCATCCTTCTTTTGATCAACTTGTAATCCTAAGAAGAAGTTCAACTCTCCCATTGCAGACATTTCAAACCTTTTTCTCATGACTTTCTCAAATTCTTGACACATCTTTTCATCAGATGATCCAAAGATAATGTCATCAACATAAACTTGCACGAGAAGAAAATCTTTCTTTTTCCATTTCACAAACAGTGTACTATCAATCGATCCTCTTGTAAATCCATTCTCAAGTAGATACGTTGATAGTGTTCCATACCATGCCCTAGGTGCTTGATGTAATCCATATAGAGCCTTATTCAATCGATATACTCTATCTGGATACTCAGGATCAGCAAACCCTGGCGGTTGTGAAACATACACCAATTCTTCCACTTTGCCATACAAAAAGGCACTCTTAACATCCAACTGATAAACTTTTATACCAAAATAAGATGCGAATGCTAAGAACACTCTAATTGCTTCTAGCCTAGCAACTGGTGCAAACACTTCATTGTAGTCAATACCTTCTTGTTGATTAAAACCTTGAACCACTAGACGAGCTTTATTGCGAGTAACGATTCCCTTATCATCTCTCTTGCACTTAAATACCCATCTAGTACCAATTGGATATTCTCCCTTCGGTAGGTCAACCAACTCCCATACTTGTAATTTAGAGAACTGAGATAGTTCTTCTTGCATTGCTTCTACCCACGAGCTTTCTTTTAAAGCCATTTGAACATTTTTAGGCTCGACTTGTGAGATAAAGCATGAATATAGACATTGATTAGGAATCCCTGTCTCTTTCATTGCAGTATACAAGCTTTGGTATTCAGAATTCTCAGACGTACTAGTTCTGGATTGATGCCTGGTTTGAACCGGAGTATTAATATCACCGATGATGTTTTCAAAGGGATGATTCTTACTCTTTCTAGTTGTAGTAACTGGTTCAACAGGTATACCATCTTCTAAATTAGTACCAATCTCTTCCAATTCAGGTACATCTTCCGTACGTGCTGAAGATATTCTTAAATGTTTCAAAGGAGTAAGTATCTCATCAAACTTTGTAGAAAGATCATCAGGATCTACTGTTTCTTGAGACTTAACCTCTGAAGGTTGTTGTGACTCACTTGTGGAAGCTTTATCTGAGTCAACATTAGTCTTAATTCCAGACTGCTTAACACTTGATGTTGAAGCGGGACCAATATTCTCATCTTCAAACAATAAATGTTCAGCTATCTCTGAATCACTGACATAGTCACTAATAGGAACTTTAAATGATGCAAAAAGATCAGAATAATCAAATTGCCAATCTAAGCCCTTATGAACATCAGGTGAGTAGCTCGTAACCTCAATATTATAAACTACCTCCAAACGTCATGTGACTTTATTAAAGACTCTCTTGTTTGGCGAATTGGGCATATAACCTAGGAAAAATCCTTCGTCAGCCTTCTCACCAAATTTTGCTTGATGTCCAGTCTTTAATATGGTGCATGAAACTCCAAAGGGTTCAAACCCTTTTAAGTTAGGTTTCTTATTGTTCAAAAGCTCATAACAAGTCTTGTTATGTCTCTTAACCGTAAGAACTCTATTAAGAACATAACATGCTGTATTCACTGCTTCTGCCCAAAAGATGACCGGAAGCTTTGAATCAGCAAGCATTGTTCTAGCAGCTTCAATCAACGTTCTATTTTTCCTTTCAGCAACACCATTCTGTTGAGGTTCATAAGGTGCACTGAATTGATGTAATATCCCTTTGCTTAAGCAATAGATATTCAACGTTGAATTCTTAAATTCTGTTCCATTGTCACTACGAATACGCTTAACTCTCCTTTTATAGACATTCTCTACTAGATCAAAGAACTCAATTAGAATTCCAGGAGTCTCATCCTTTGATCCCAAAAAGAATACCCAAGAAAATCTAGAATAATCATCTGTGACAACCAAACAATACCATTTGCCACCTAGACTTCTTTTGCTTATAGGGCCGAAGAGGTCCATATGTAGCAATTCAAATGGCGAGGAGATAGAGTTTTCAGTCTTAGGTCTGTGTGGTTTCTTGTGCTGCTTTCCTTTCATGCAAGGAACACACTTATCCTCAGACTCGAAACGTTTTTGTGGTACACCTAGAACCAAACCATTTTTGGTTATATAATTCATCTTTCTCCAGTTCAGATGTGCCATCCTCCTATGCCATAACAATGCGTCTGTTTCCGAAGCCTTGGATAATAAACATGTAGACACCATTGAAGAGTTAGGAACACCCATGTTGATAGCATAGATGTCCTTCTTCCTTGGCGCCCTCATCAATATCCATTTATCAGGAATTGTGAAACCTGGCTTCAGGACTAAGGCCTCCTTTTCATTAAAATAAACTGGGTGACCTTTATCACAGACTTGGGAAACACTCACTAGGTTGTGAGTAAGTTCTTCAACATAGTTCACATCCTCAAGAGTCAAAGTTCCATTTGAAACTTTTCCTTTTCCCGAAATTACTCCTCCTTTATCTCCTGCAAAATTTACTTTTTGCTTGAGACTTTCCTTAAAGTCCTTCAGTAGACTTCTTTCTCCAGTCATGTGTCTTGAGCATCCACTGTCTACATACCACCAGCTGTCCTTATTCACAGCATGCTCCTGCACATAACACAAGATACGATCAGTTAACAAGAGGGACCCAAGCCATTACGGTCTTGGTTTGTCCCTTATCATCAATAAACTTAAGCTCTTTAAAATAACCATCCTTCCCATCAGGAGCTTTGGTCACTTTCGAAGTAGCTTGAGTTTGTGGACGATCAGCCTTAAGAGGTGAATTTGAGGAGAGCCTCTTAGGCACATAATTATGAGCTCTATTATAATAATTATAATTAAACTCATGTGATCGTGAAGTAGTACCACTCTCATAATGACTATGGCCTCTACTTGTAGTTCTAAACCTCGACGGTGTCACATCCCTAGACTTATGGACAGAATTATCACTTTGAGTATATGGCCGTTTAGGTTTAGGTGGGGAGACACTATGCTTACCATCTCTTTTAAGAATGTTAACAGGTTTATTACCTAACTTAGGTTTGGCATCTAACCCATCTACAGTCATACTAGAGTCGGTCTGTGTCTTTTCATCCATCACAAGCTTATGTGGTGTTTCAGGCTTTTTGTTAGGACAACACGAAGCCACGTGTCCCTTTTGATGACACTTGAAACATGACATCTGCTTGCGCGATTTACTCACTTTTGCTTTCTCATCCGGAGTCTTAGGCACTAAAGGTTTAAGCTGTTCCTTATTAACTTTATCATCAGTCTTAGCATCGTTAATCACTCCACCCGATACAAATTGTATTTTGGTGAACTGAGAATCCTTGCTATTATCTAATGATATGTTCTTAATAACATCTTTCTGTGCCTCTGACTGTTCAGGTTTATCAGCTACTGAAATCTCAGGACTAACTTTAGTCATCTCAGAATCTTCAGGAATAGGAGTGTAATTGGCATTAAAAGGCGGGGATACATCATTGTAACCTAACCCAGTCTTGTCCTTTACACTACGTTGAGCATCTAACATTTTATCCATTTGAGATGTCCTATAGTTCTCAAGTTTACGGTTTTGCTCAATTAACCTTAAGTTAAGGTTCACTATTTCCTGATCCTTACTAGCAATCGTCTCATTTAAGTCTTTAATATTCATATAGAGACCATCTATGACAACAGATTTTTCACTTATGGTATCTCTAAGTTTTGTTCTATCCGACGCATCAGACTTAATTTTATCTTTTAAGACCTTTTTATCATCACTTAATCTACGAATATCCATAATAGCTTGATCAAGTTCAGATCTAACAGCCTTATAGGATTCCTTATCCATATTTAATTGTGATGACAAATTGCTATTTGACACAGTTAAGACACTATTCTGAGATTGTAAATCAGTAACTAAGTAACAAACATCAGCAAGATTAAGAATATCTAAACATACCTTCTTCTTGTCAGTTTGTAATTCAGCCATACGTGCCACTAATTCATCAGGACTCATATCTGGAGCTGAATCCATATATAGCACGTCATCATCACTTGCCTTCACTTCAGACTTATGCACCTCTACTCTCTGTTCCAAATCAGTTGGCATGTAGGAAACTGATCCAGCAGTTGTTTCTTCGATCTCGGCCATCAAGGCTTCCTCAGATTGAGCTTGCCAATCATAAGAGCCATCCAACTGCTTCACCACTAAGGCTTTGGAAGCAAGAGTACTTCCCGAACCTTGTTTTCCTTGTGCTTCTACTTTAGGTCTTTGGCATTCTCTAGCAAAATGACCAATACCCTGACAGTTAAAGCATCTGACCTTGGTTTTATCAAACCCTGATCTATTGCCCAACACCTTTCTACCAGTTCTCTTGAGGAAATTCTTCACCTTTCTAGAAATCAACGCAAGTTGATCTTGAAGCTCCAATTCCTCAAGATAATCAGAATCTATCTACTCATAATCCTCATCAAACAGAATAGGATCATTGATCTTTCCCTCTATATAGTTTTCATATGATGCCACAAAGGAAGCAAGAACAGACAATTGCTGTTCAGCAGATTTCACACTCATCGGCATCTTCTGATGCTCTTGAGGTGACTTCTCAGAATTCTTTCCCTTTGTCTCATCACCAGAGGAAGAAATAAAGCACAGATCTTCAGAAATCAGTTCTCCATTTTCATTAGTATCACCAACTAACAGTGCAGTGGTCGAACTAGATGACGCAGTCGAAAGACTTGACTTTCCATGATACAACCCAGGGTTCTGAACCTGATCAGAATCACTATCTCTTGACTTCTTGGAGAAATCATAACCTTTCAGCTTGTCAATGACTTGCTCTAAGGTCATAGTAGAATACCTAGTTTCGTTATCCTTAATCATAACGCCATACATTTCCCATTTAGAAGGCAAACCCTCAAGAAACTTGTCGGTTTTGGATACTTCTTCTTCAACAATTTCATGGTATTCTAATTCACTTAGCAGATGGTAGAATCGTGTGACATATGCATCAAGATCTTCTCCTTTTAAAGCTTTAAACATAGTAAACTGCTTTTTAAGAAGACTCCTCTTGCCAGCTCTCACCTGTGGACTTCCCTCACCTCTTTTCTCTAGAGCTTCCCAGAGCGTTCTAGCAGTATGAAAAGACTTGAGTTGATGAGCAATCTCTTTAGGAAGACACATCTTTATGCATGAATGTGATTTATTCTCATTTCTGTAAGCTTCCTTCTCTTGATCACTCATGTTCGCATAGGTAAGAACTACAGTAGCATTTTGAACAGTTTGAGTAGGTGGGGTGTATCCACTCTTGATACACATCCAGATAGACAGGTCATGGAATCTACAGTAAGATTCGAATCTGTCCTTCCAATTGTAGTAATCCTCGATTCTTAACAACTTAGGTGGAACGTTTGACTTTCCCACCTCGTGGTCCATTTCGATCATTCTACTTAAGTCGGACATCTTAAAAATGTAAAATTAAACTGTTTCAGCGAATTCAGAAAACTCAACTCGCAAGACTCAGCTCAACTCGCAATCTCAGCTCGACTCGCAGAATTCGTCGATTCGCAAGCCTCAGTTCGGATTGCTAAAAGATGTCGATTCGCAAGTGATGTCGATTCGCGAAGGATCTCGGTTCGACTCGCAAGCCTCAGTTCGACTCGCTAGTTCAACTCGGTTCGCAGGCGACGCTGGAACCCTAATCTCGACTCGCGAAACGGCTGTTAAACCCGAAAAAACGAAAATTTAAGGTATTTTTACGAACGAAACAGAGAATTTCGACTGTAAACTAACCCTAAAACTTCCAGAGAATGATTTTGATCGTTAGTATTGCAAGTATGCACGTAAAAATGACCCGAATCAAAAACGCAATATCACTAAAACTTATGAACACACTCGTATTTAGCCCGAGAGATCTGATACCAGATGTAAGTCCCCTAGTTTTAGGATCGATAACTTCGTTATCTGTAGTATTAAGGTGCGGAATCCCTCAATACGGTGTTATCTTACTAACAACGAATATGTTCGTATTGCGTTTTAATAAAGCTTAACTTTAAACGATGAATCGTCAAAGTCTAGCCGTAGGTTATGTTTTCTCTGGTTTTTCTGGAATCGCAGATCAGAATAGTATGTTAAAAGTGTTAAAGATGTTAAGGTTTTTCACGATTGAAACAACCTTTTATATTTTGTCTCGACTCGGCTCGCATGGGCCAGCGAGTTCAGCCCAACTCGCCTTGCAGCCCAAGCCCATTACCAAGCTCGACTCGCTACTGACTTCCACGAATTCAGTTCTCATCTCGGCTAGCAAAGTTCGCGACCTGAGAACTCGACTCGCACATAATGTATTTATTTCGTATTTAACATTCGTCCAACTTAACACCATAATATGTTTAACGAATATTACTAACAAAACAAATATTTATTTACAAATCTAAACCAATATACAAACATAATAATAATTACACCAGTCCTATTTCAAGCTAGATCTGTTGTCACAATCTATGTTCCAACATAACATCACTCCTATTGCTTTAGATGATAAGTACATGGTAGAGTTAGCTAATGGTAAACTCATAGAGACCGATAGTGTAATCCCAAATTGCACTTTAAACTTAGCCGACGAGCTCTTCATCATTGATCTCATTCCTGTTGAGATTGGAAGTTTCGACGACATTGTTGGCATGGATTGGTTGTCCAAGCACCGCGCTGAAGTTATCTGCTACAATAAAGTTGTCCGTATTCCTCTCGTCACCGGTAGTACTTTGGTCATACAAGGGGAGACCGGTGGGACGAGATTGAATATCATATCATGCATGAAAACCGGCAAATACCTGAGAAAAGGTTATCAGGCAATCCTCACGCACGTTATGGAGAAAAAGTCGGAAGAGAAGCGACTTGAGGATGTGCCCATCGTTAGAGACTTTCCAGAAGTCTTTCCCGAAGACTTGCCTGGTCTTCCACCACCAAGACTAGTTGAGTTCTCAATCGACCTTGTGCCCGGAGCAGCACCCGTTGCACGAGCACCTTATCGCTTAGCTCCATCCGAATTGCAGGAGTTGTCCATTCAGTTACAGGAACTTCTGGACAAAGGATTTATCAGAAAGGGTTCTTCACCTTAGGGAGCTCCGATCCTGTTTGTGAAAAAGAAGGACGGTTCATTCCGGAAGTGTATCGACTACAGAGGGTTGAACAAATTATACGTCAAGAATCGTTACCCACTCCCTCGCATTGATGACCTGTTCGATCAACTCCAGGGGTCAAGTTTCTACTCAAAGATCGATCTACGGTCAGGTTATCATCAGTTAAGAGTTCGTGATAGTGACATCCCTAAAACTGCCTTCTGAACTCGTTATGGGCATTACGAATTTCAAGTAATGCCATTTGGTTTGACAAACGCACCGGCTGTATTCATGGACCTTATGAACCGAGTGTGCAAACCATATCTCGAAAAGTTTGTCATTGTCTTTATCGATGATATCCTCACCTACTCACACAACGAGCAAGAGCACGCGCAACATCTCAAAACCATCCTAGAACTTCTTAGATACGAAGAGTTATACGCTAAGTTCTCCAAGTGTGAGTTCTAGATGCAAACCGTTCACTTCCTTGGTCATGTGACTGACAGTCAGGGAATTCACGTTGATCCATTAAAGATTGAGGCTATCAAGTGCTGGAAAGCACCGACAACGCCGATTGAAGTACGCCAATTCTTAGGACTGGCTGGTTACTATCGACGCTTCATAGAGAATTTCTCAAAAATAGCCCAACCTCTCACGACACTGACTCAGAAGGAAAAGAAGTTCGACTGGACTAATAAACAAGAGTCAGCATTTCAACTATTGAAACACAAGCTTTGCAGTGCACCGATTCTATCATTACCCGAAGGCAACGATGACTTCATGGTATACTGCGATGCCTCACACCAAGGTCTTGGTTGCATGTTGATGCAACGGGACAAGGTTATTGCCTATGCCTCCCGACAACTCAAAGTTCACGAGAAGAACTACATGACTCATGATCTCGAACTAGGAGCCGTAGTGTTTGCACTCAAGATCTGGAGACACTATATGTATGGCACAAAATGTACCATCTTCACCGATCATAAAAGTCTTCAGCATATATTCGATCAGAAGGATCTCAACATGAGGCAATGTCGTTGGGTCGAGTTGCTCACCGATTACGACTACGAAATCAAGTATTATCCGGGCAAAGCAAATGTTGTTGCCGATGCCCTAAGTCGAAAGGAACGCGCCAAACCACTTCGAGTCTGAGCCCTCAGTATGATCATTCATAATGATCTTATCATTCAAATTCTCACTGCTCAACTCGAAGCATTGAAACCCGAAAACCTAAAGAATGAGGCCTTGCGCAACATGGAGAAACAGTTCAAAACCAAACCCAATGGGGTCAAGTGCTTCGCTAACCAAATCTGGTTGCCTAGTTTTGGAAACCTACGTGACTTGGTGATGGATGAAGCTCACAAGTCCAAATACTCTATACATCCTGGATCGGACAAGATGTATCATGGCATCAAGGGATTGTACTGGTGGCTAAACATGAAGGCAGAGATTGCCACGTACGTCAGCAAATGCCTCACATGTTCTAAAGTCAAAGCTGAATATCAGGAAAACCCTCCGGTCTGCTGCAACAACCGGACATTCCTGAGTGGAAATGGGAGCAAATGGCTATGGATTTCATCACTAAACTCCCAAAAACATCAAGCGGTTACGATACCATTTGGGTGATCGTTGATCGTCTCACCAAATCTGCACATTTCCTCGCTATCAAAGAAACTGATAAAATGGAACGCCTCACACGAATCTATCTGAAGGAGATCGTATCCCGACACAGCGTTCCTACCTCGATTATCTCCGACAGAGATAGTCATTTCACTTCTCAGTTCTGGAGATCATTGCAGAAATCCTTAGGTACTCGTCTGGATATAAGTGCAGCCTATCATCCACAAACCGACGGCCAAAGTGAAAGGACAATTCAAACACTGAAAGATATGCTACGCGCCTACGTAATTGACTTCGGTGCAAATTGAGAACATCATCTGCCATTGTGCGAATTCTCGTACAACAACAGCTATCATACCAGCATTGGAGCTGCGCCATTCGAGGCACTGTACGGTCGTAAGTGTCGGTCGCCTATCTGTTGGACCGAAGTGGGAGACAGCCAACTCACTGGTCCTGAAATCATTCATGAAACCACCGAGAAGATCGTTGGTATCCAGCAACGGCTGAAGGCCACACGTGATCGTCAGAAGAGTTATGCTGACGTGAGACGAAAGCATCTCGAGTTCCAGGTTGGGGATCGAGTATTACTCAAAGTATCACCTTGGAAAGGTGTCATCCGCTTCGGCAAATGTGGAAAGCTAAATCCTAGATACGTTGGACCTTTTGAGATCCTTGAAAGGATTGGTCCAGTCGCATATCGATTACAACTACCTCCCGAGCTTAGTAACGTGCATCCCACATTCCACATTTCTAATCTTAAGAAATGTCTGTCCAATGAGACACTCATTATCCCGCTCGATGAGAATCAAATCGACGACAGACTTCATTTTGTCGAGACACCAGTGGAGATCACAGACCGTGAGGTCAAACAACTTAAGCAAAGTCATATCCCTATCGTCAGAGTTCGGTGGAATTCGCGGCGTGGTCCGGAATTCACCTGGGAAAGGGAAGACCAAATGCGACTCAAATACCCACATCTTTTCACAGAATCTCCTCACACGACAACTCAAAGCTAAATTTCGGGTCGAAATTTTCTTAACAAGGGGAGAATGTGACATCCGACCAATTAGGGCTAGTTATTAGTGCCTAATCATTGTACTTATACATGTAATTAATTATGTTAGGGCTAATTATGTGTATCATTTTGTGTATTGATATATTTATTATATATACACACGCACGCGATTTGGTTAAATCGTGCATTTTACATTATCGGATGGATTCCGGTACAACATAAATACGGACGTTGGTGAACCAAATATTAAATAATATAAAATTATTTAATAAACTCATAAATATTATGTTGATAATATATAACACGTTAATTATATTGTATAAAGTAACACAAACGCGACAAAAACGCGCAAAACGCACCCGACAACCCGACGCAAGCCAAATTATAATTTCATAATTCAAAATAAATTATTTTGAATAAAACTTTCAATAAAAATATTACGTTTTGAACCGATACCAAAAACGTACAAAAATAACGTTACGCGATTAAACCTCCGGAAAACGAAAGCGCAAATCGAGACCGATAAATAAACGGAAAATTGTTATAAATGTTTTCAAGTATCTAGATTAAATATTTCATGAGAAAATATCGAAATTTAAACCGTTACTTAAACACGCATATTAAACGTTTAACGTATGTATAAACAACGAAACAGACAGGTAAACGGACACTGCGCGTGACATAGCTTTGGAAATAAAATTTAAAGACCACATGGGGATGGGACCCACTGATTTTCATCAGAAAATCAGCCATCACTTTCCCCCATGTGCCTTTGCTTACTTGACTAAGATTAACTAAACCCATACACTTCCACTTCCTCTCATTTTCATCATTTTCCATCAAAAACACTCCATCTCTTTCTCTCCTCTCTCCATCAAAAATCATCACCATTTTTAAACCAAAATCAGATTCATCATCATCTATATTCATCATCATACACCATTGTTTTCATGAATCAAGAAGAAGAAAGAAGAGCTCAAGGATCATCATCATCTTCACCTCCTTCCTCTAACCATCTTCTTTTGTAAGAATCAACACTTTCTTTCTCTAGAAATACACTTGCATGTTGCTTATTTATATGTTTTATGGTTCATCTAACTTGATTATGTCCAAATTTCAACTTAAAAATCGTTTTTGAAGAACATATATAAAGATACATAATCTGCCCAGAAAAACATAGCTTACTAAAACGATCATATCTTGAGTTCTAGGAAGAGTTAGACAACGAATTTTATATAAAAAGTTGCATATTGAAAATATCTACAAAAAGTTCTTCTATAGCTCATTCCATAAATGCACACGTTTTTCTCTACAGGTCGATTTATGGGACTGGTTTGATGATTTTCGACAACCGGGTTCGGTACTTACGCAGAATTATTTAAATATCTAGATGGACCCGATAATTACTGGAAAAATTATGATATGAACTAGTTTCTTTGATGATCAGTGAGTAATTTTTGTGAGGATTAATATGGATCAGAAAGTGTAGAAATCTTGTGGCGAAACAAACCGACAAAAACCGAAATCATAAGATAGGGACTGTTTCTGACATAAACATAAAACCGACACTTCGGGCCTACCATAAAACGTACCGACAACTTTCTAAGGCTTAGTTAACTATTTTAAGACTGGTGTAAAAGTTTCAGGTCAAACCGAGCTAGTTTGACCAAGTTGGCTTCTGTTGACCTTCAGAAAACAACATATTTGACCACAACGTTCGGATATAAATGTATACATGTACTTTCGAATACAATAAAAGAAGCTTGAAAAATACTTACTACACTAAGTATTCAACACCTACAATAATCAAACCTTATACAAAACTTACATTCGTACATTACAAACCATCACTAACGGGCTGTACATGTTTTCAAAACTCAAACAAAACAATCAAAATTTGGACATAACTAGTTGATGGACAACTAGCATAGATGGTCAGTTGAGACACCTACTCACTCATATAACCTTGTGCGTTTTGGATGCCCGGCAAGTTACAATCTGCGGACACATCATTTGGTGCAACATCATATTTGCTTGTTTTGCTAGCACATCAGACTCGGGTGAGTCTCATAGCCCCTATTTTATTGTTTTTACTCTAGGGGTGAGAATACATGTCTGTTTTGTTTTACATGTGAATGCAAGTATCAAATATCGCTATATTATGTATGAGTTAATCATCTAATCATCATAAGTCCTCATTAGCATAGTTTGGTAATACTTTGTAGCGTGAATGTTAGTGTATGGTACCATATGGGACTGACAATCCCCGTCCTGGTCAGCAATCACTGACTGGTCAAAACGGACGCATTATCATTTGTTCATACGTGTGTTGATTAGGCATATGTATAGAGGCACCCTCGCTCAGGCACTTAATTGTGATCCTGACACCTCAGTTAAGCTTAGACTATGTGCTCATGGCAGTTATATACATCATTTATCATTTACTTATTTGCTTAATTGCAAATCATTATACTTAAATCTTGCAGTTCATACATTACACTTTATCATTAAACCTGTGAGCTCACAAGCTTTTAGCTGGCCATTTTAGCGTGTATTCTCAGGTTCGCAGCAGCAGTAGGTCTGCTCATTCATGATGCCCATTAGCTCGAGTCTCATGCAAACATCAGGGGATTATCATGCATTACTTTGTTTTGTATAAATTAGTTATGCCATAGAATCTCTTACATTAATTTGAGCTTTTGTAAACTATTATGACAGTGTAAAAATTTTATAATAACAATGTATTGTAACGACGCATATAGAGTCGTTCATTGTATACCTTGTGTGCTTGATATTTGATTAGTCGCGCCCCGACCCGAATCGCTTCCGCAACCCGAATTTGGGGGTGCGACACCAAGTCCGATTCTCATCAAAACCTTAGCATTTTACTCTAGTCTACTTCTAACACAACAGTTGTTCCAATTAAACTCTAAATCGCTCATTTTACCTCCATCTTTCCTTATACTTGCACTTGATCACTAAATACACATATTAAAGTACCGAAAGTTCTAATTATCTACTGATAAATACGGACAAAATACAAGATATTGCGAGGATGAACATATATAAATAACGCAATATTATTTATCGACACACATTTTTGAGATATTTCATTTAATAACTCTTCATAGAAGTGGAACTTTTTATAATTATTAAAGCATCATGGTCGGTTTTTTTAATTTTCAACTTTCACATTGAAATTAAATTAACCATTAGGGGCGAAAATAGTGTGAGGCAGTGTAGGCTGTTGCACCCTCTAAAATATTTATATAAAGGAATATATCTATTTTATTAAGGGTATTTTTATTATATCTTACATATAATTAAACCAAAATTTCATGGAGCAATCTGGCCTTTAATGGGGTTTTTCAATTTGATCCGACGATTTAGATTTAATTAAATTAATTACACTTTCCCCCCTTAAATATTAAATATTAATAAATATATTAAAAAAATCGGTTAATAATACTATTAAATAAAATAACACAAAAAATAAAAACTTACACAACTTTCACGACATACTCTTGATATTAACAAATTGTTTTCATTAATTTAACCAAAATCAATCTATCTAAAATAAAAATATAGTTCATTCAAATCTTTACTTAACTATAATTCTCTATTCTAACCATATATATATATATATATATATATATATATATATATATATATATATATATATATATATATATATATATATATATACGATTTATCATTTTGTACGTATTCCATATCAATGGATCCACAAAGATCTCAACATCTTTTAAAAATTTGTTCGTCTTAAAAATTAAGTGTAATTGAAAATCCCTCTTATAAAAAATAACCGGTTGTTCAAGATCCCAAAAGTCCAAAAAAATTCGAAGGTATGATGCCTGCATTTTATGTTCAATTTTATATATATATATATATATATATATATATATATATATATATATATATATGGTAGTGATCAAGAGGGAAGTAACAAAATAGGGGGAAGGGGGAAGCTAATCAGGACCGTCAGATTCATTTATGTAAAAAAATGGTGGAGGGTCAATCTGGTAATTTCATAATTAGGTTCATTAAAGAATAATATTCACATATATTAATGATTTTGACACCTGCAACTCACGCTCATTCAAGAAAAATTAGGGCAAAACTAAAATCTAGCTGATATCACGATCCAAATACAACTTATTGAACGAATTTCATGAGTGATCGATCGCTCAAATTAAAAATACAATGGTCGTTGATGCTACAATTAACGGCCGAAATACAAAAGCGAAAGAAAATTGAGAAGATAAATCTGAAATCGAGAGTGAACGAAAAGGTAAGAAAATTATAAATTACATGTTTCTATGAATAGATTTCTTACTTTTCAAAGTGATCGATGATTCTTCGTTAGCATCTCTGTACATTAAAAATTTGGAAATGGTTGAAATAAGATAATTATTATTATATGATAAAGTTCTTATCTATTAATTGTTGGGGATTGGGTTCAGACTATAAAAAAGATTGGTTAAAAGATCTTATCAGGTGTGAAAGTTTTGATGTTGTTGGTGTTAAAGAAAAAAAGATGGAAACAATTGATGACAATTTGGTCAAATATTTATGGGGTTCAATTGACATCGACTTCTGTTTTAGTGGCTCAGTTAGCATGTCTGGGGGTACACTTTTGATATGGAAGAAATCTTTTTTCATTCAAGAGACAATTAAGTGGGAGATACTTTTCTGGAGCTTCAGATAGGTGTGACTTGAATGACTCTCAAATGATGTTTGTAAATATATATGGTCCTCAACTTGGATGGCAGAAAGAAATCTTATGGAATGATTTGTTGAACCTTATTCGGGATTTAAGCGGAGTTAGCATTCTGTTTGGGGATTTTAATGGTGTGAGGGAGAGAGGTGAAAGACTAGGCTCCAATTTTGTTGTTAAAGAAGCAATAGCTTTTAACAATTTCATCGCCACTGTTGGGCTGCATGAATTCCCGTTGGGAGGTCGTAAGTTTACTTATTATAATAAGTTTGGTTCCAAGATGAGTAAAGTGGACCACTTTTTGGCCTCTATTAACTTTCTCGACTTCTGGCCCAACGCCAAGCTCATGGCTACTTATCGGGTTATATCCGACCACTCGCCAATTATTCTTTCTGTGGATCAGACCAATTTTGGGCCGAAACCATTTAAAATTTTCAATTCATGGTTGACTCTTCCAGATTTTGATTTAGTTGTACTATCATCTTGGTAATCAGGAAGTTACAGGGGATCCCCTGACATTATTTTAAAAATAAAATAAAGAGACTTCGGGAAGATATTAGAAATTGGCACTCAAATTTTATAGTTAATTTCCAGAAAACATGTATAGATCTCTTTAATGCAATTGATATTTGGGACAAGAAGGCTATGAATGAGTGTTTGACGGAGTTAGATGTGCTTTCTCGTGAAACAGCGGTAGCGGAGTTGCTAAGAATTTATCAGATAGAAAAGGAAAATTTGAAGCAGAAAAGTCGTATTCGATGGGCAATCGAGGAAGATGAGAACTCAAAGTTTTTTCATTCTCAAATCCGGCAAAATAGAATCAAATTGAATATTAATGGGATATCATGGAATGGGAATTGGGTCACTGATCCTGTTTCCATCAAGTCAGCTGCATTTGATTTTTTCTCATCTCGCTTCAAGAAAGCATCTTCCATGAAGACATCTTTTTCGTATTTCGACGCCTGGATCCCTTAGATGTGGCTTTCTTAGAGGCTGATTTTACAATGAAAGAAATTAAAGAAGCTGTGTTTGACTGTGCAGGATCAAAGGCTCCTGGGCCTAATGGGCTCAATTTTACTTTCATAAAAAGGTATTAGACTTTAGTTCAATTCGATTTCTTAAACTGTTTTAAGCACTTTGAAGCATCAGGTAGATTGGGTAGAGGGTGTAATCCTTCCTTCATCAGTTTAATTCCGAAAAATGGTGATCCTATATCCTTTAATGATTTTCGGCCCTTACACCTATATCCTAGGATATATCAGTTTGATTTGCATTACCTACTAAACGATTATCGGAACTTGTGTTTTCATTTTTACACGAGTTAAACCAACAGACGGAGAGGCAATGATGGGGTCAAATGCTATAGTGATGGGCATGGTTTTGGTACGTATATATGAGTTGTTTGATGTTTTTGAGTATCTTCACCTTTTAGTGATTTTCTACATGTGCTTATGTGTTGACGTCTAATGATATTGGTAGGTTGGATTGACGATGGTGGTGGTAGAAAGTGCAGATACATTATTGATATACATTTATTATGCAGAAGATCCATTGTTAATACACAGAGGACCATAATTGCTCACAAAGATGCCAAAGATATTACATCAACGTCTCCAACACAGAATTGCACCTATACATGAAGGATTGAATGTATATCAAAAATAACCTTTTTAGAGTGTCTTGAAAATGTAATGGCTATATAGTTTAATCAATGGTATGCATCAAGTTATAGCTTAATTATGTATCGATTGGATTCGACATAGGTTAAGATTGGATTCTATATAGCTTAATTATGTTTCAATTTATCAAAAATATGTTATATGCATCGAGTTTTGATTGTAGAAATTAAAGAAATGCATCTACGTTTAGATATTATTATTTTGAAATATCTTATATAAATCATATCGTATTACTTCAGATCTTCATCAAGACGTGTTATTATGATATATAGTACTATGTACAAAAGAAAATATTAAGCTTATGTAAAGATGCATTGCAATGCATACTATTGGTACTCATCAGCATGCATGTTAACATACATCGATATACATCACTAAGATGTAAACATATGTTAAGATGCATCACAGTACATACAATTAGTACTCATCAGCTCGAATGTTAACATACATTGATATACATCACCACGATGTAAATTATGTCAACATGCATCACAGTGCATATTGTGAGTACTCATCAACTCGAATGTTAAAATTAATCGATATACATCACTATGATGTAAACTTAGGTTAACATGCATCACTGTGCAAGCTATTAGTACTCATCTGCATGAATATTAACATACATCGATATACATCACTACGATGTGAACTTATGTTAAGATGCATCGCAATGCATACTATTAGTACTCATTAGCATGCATGTTAACATATATCGATATACATCACTAAGATGTAAACATATGTTAAGATGCATCGCAGTGCATACTATTAGTAATCATCGACATGAATGTTAACACACATCGATATACTTCACTACGACATAAATTATGTTAACATGCATCACAATGCATACTATTGGTACTAATCATCTAGAATGTTAACATTTACGATGTAAACTTATGTTAAGATGCATCGCAATGCATACTATTAGTACTCATTAGCATGCATGTTAACATACATCGATATACATCACTAAGATGTAAACATATGTTAAGATGCATCGTAGTGCATACTATTAGTAATCATCGACATGAATGTTAACACACATCGATATACATCACTATGACGTAAATTATGTTAACATGCATCACAGTGCATACTATTAGTACTAATCAGCTAGAATGTTAACATTTACGATGTTAACTTATGTTAAGATGCATCGCAATGCATACTATTAGTACTCATGAGCATGCATGTTAACATACATCGATATACATCAATAAGATGTAAACATATGTTAAGATGCATCGCAGTGCATACTATTAGTAATCATCTGAGTGGCTGGTTAATAAGAAAATCGAGCATTTCTTCTGTGAGAATTGTTTGACTGAAGAGCAAAGGCTGCTACAAATATAGAAATGAAGAATGTAGTTGTCTATATTTAAAAAAATTTAATCGTCGAAGCCCGATCTAAATAAAAGTTTCATCATTTCAACATAAAAATGTATGCTTTATAACTTTACTTCAATACATATGTGCGGACAATCAATTAATCCTCAATATTATTTACATATATTACTTTCCTTATACTAACATTAAATTTCCAAGTCTTAAGTCCTAACCAGAAAACATAAAACAAAGACAAATTTTCCCAATTTAAAAACTAAACCAAACATATTACGTAGTACAAACTAACAACAATCAATTATGTATCCGTGTTATGCTTTGTTATATATCATTTATAAGATAACATTATTATCATGTTGGCAAATATATAGTGTACGCACCAAATGTATCTTTGTAGGAAATGAAACGAGTAGTAGCACACAACCATTTTAAAAGCTAGGATGCATAGCTATCTTAATGTATTATTTTCCTCAAGAAAAATAACGTAAGAAATGTAACAGCTTTTGAGAGTGTTGACAACAATACCAATTTTCTTATTAAATAGCATATATTATACTCTTTAATGTACAATTAGAAACTTAATATGCGATATTTTACACCATCTAAGACCTAACCTAAGTCAAACTACAGATGAAGATACGACCACTTGCAATGCAAGGGTTGTGGACTTGTGGGGAACGTTGTGCCACCACGACGCCAACATAGGTGTAGTGGGGCGTAGTGGACGGGAGCATGGGACGAGTACAAGAAAAAGTGGGGCCCAAAACATATTTTTTCTTTTTTATTCGAAGGGTTTAATTTTCCTTGTGGGATAGCACAAGGTGTGGCGACGTGGCGCCTACAACCCTCCACAACCTTGTGTTACGGTTGCAACTTGCAAATGGTCGATGGTGTTGATTTTTTAATCACCCTAATGCACACATCACGATCGAGTCTATGTATGCGTCAAAGGCGATGCTATGGCATATTAACAAGTGCTGGTTTAACCAAAAAAATTTCAACCGAAACAGCAAACGAAGAAGGAACCAAGCAAGCCCTATTAACACATTTATGATGAGTAAAATGCATACAAACAACTACACTTGCCTGTTATTATTCAACGAAAGGAGTTAAAGACTATACATTTATACATACATAAGTATATACATATAATATAGATATAGAAACGTGACCGTGAACACAAAAAGAAGTGGGAAATCCTAAATTACATAAACTTGACAACCAGAAGCTTTCTTCAGAAACATATACGGAGTACATAAGAAGGTTCCTGTATTAGACCACATTTACCATATGGTACATGAAACTTCGTGTTGATTCATAACGTTACTATTGCTGCCAATTCGTTGTTCCCGTGAAATCACCTCCGACGGCGTTTTGTTCCCACCTGAACAATATATAATCATTCACATGGTTCGTTAGCTTTGTAAATCTATATTATGGCAATAAGACAGAGTTGATATTCTTATGATATTCATGCACCCAAGGCAGACTATATGAAATGAAACCAATCAAAATGACTCAAAGTATATGGTCAGGTAAACTTGTCATGCTCTGATCGAGTTTTGGAGGAAAATGAAGAACAGAAACTTAGACTGCTAATTTTTACTTGATTATTTCCCCCTACTTATACATCTCCATTTTTCTAGAAACTAAAATCGCTTTCAGAAAAGTCATAGCAAACATGATATTTTTGTTTATATCAAGAAGTTATCTACCTTCATATCTGTATGCCGTGAAGTCGCATTAGTATTTTGTAGCAGCCTTTGCTCTTCAGTCGAACAATTCTCATAGAAGAAATGCTCGATTTTCTTATTAACCAGCCACTCATGAAGGTTGTAAACATACCATGCTGGATTATCCAAAAGATTTGATGGTGGAAAAGTTGCAAATATTATTAAAAACATACTTGTTAATGATAATGCTACCTCAAATTTTATGTTGGATCTACCGAACAACGTTTCGACCCAACTACTTTTTCACTCAAAATCTTCCTACTATAAATAAAAAATAATTAAAAGAAAGCAATGAAGAAGACTCGATCATCACTCCATCACGGCAACACCTCCAGCAGTTTTAATTTTCTCTATAATCTCATTCGCATCTTCTTTAGTGACCCGTTGTTTGATTACGACAGGAACTTTTTCCACCATATCTTTAGCTTCCTTCAATCCAAGATTTGTAAAAGCACGAACCTCTTTGATTACCTTGATTTTAGCAACTAGATCAAATTTCTCCAATTTGATATCTTATGCTGTTTTCTCAACCTTCTCTTCAGTCTTAGATGACCCTGCTCCTGACCCACCTTGGGTACCCAAGTCCACCCCTTCAACTGAAATTGACTGCATCTTAGGATGCCTTAGTCTCTCTCTTAAAGTGGGACCTATTTGCATACGATCTTCAGGGGGTAAGGATGCAATCTTATCAGCAAGCAAGTTGAATGATTTTCTCAAAAGGCGGAGGTCGTGGGCCATATGGATAATTGAATGCGGGTAATTTGTATTTTTAAGGCTTGGCGTTAGGATCTGCGGGAACAAAATCGGGTTGAAAAAAGCGAGACTGAAGTGCCCCAGTTATCTCACGGTGAGTGGCACACAAGCGAATGGATCGAATAAGTGCAAAGGATTTCATGGTTTGGCCCGTCTATGAAAGAAACAGATTGTAAAAGATATTTTAGCAACATATCAAACAAATGGTGTCTCCAATTAAAGAATGAATTTGAAATGCATAACACTGGTCTCAACCTTCTTACACCTGAAATTGACGGACAGGCTTCAGCTATAATGAACATATAAATAATGACTTGAAAGATTTATCATAGAAGGTAGGTAATCATAATGAAATGACTTGAAAGATCTATCATAGAAGGTGCACAATTCACTAAAGCAGCAGATAACACATCATCTTCTAAGTGCATGGTTTACACACTAAGATAACAGTATGTGTTGCATCTCTAGGTTCAGGCTAAAATCACATTTTCACAACAAGGCTTAACCTAATACTATCCAAATCCAAATTTAAAAACGAATTGCTAAAAATGAACAACTTTAGTATATTAGTACATTCAAACTTACTTAAGACAACTTTCTGTACATGTCCAAAATTTCACATATAGCACCCACAAACATTTATTAATCTACTCTGTCCCTAGTAAGTATGTCCAGTGGTACCACAAACATTTATCTCATGGAGGTGATTCTTTGTGTACTCTTATGTTACGATAAGATTACGAGGTAATCTTATGTTAAGATGCATCTAAGTGCATACTATTAGTACTAATCCACATGAGTGTTAATGTGTATATATATATACATCACTACTAGGTAAACCTATCTTAAGATGCATCTAAGTGCATACTATTAGTAGTCATCCACATGGGTGTAAACATGTATCAATATAAATCACTTCGATGTAAACCTATCTTAAGATGCATCACAGTGCATACTATTAACATATCACATAACCTGCAAAGACAAGATTATAGAAGTTAGCAATAACAATTGAAAAGAAAAAAATGTTTAAAATGGATAATATTCAACACAAGTAATATTAACGTTATTGCAAATCAACATATAAAATACAACAATTAAAAACTAAGAAAACAAGGGTTAAATTAAAGATACTAGTAGATTCATGAATAATAGAATCTGATTCCAATGGTAAATTGGAACTAGAAGACAACATAAATTATGAAAAACACGGAATTAAACCCTAAAAACGATTGGATGTAATTGTAATTCGAAACTCAAACTGAAACCCTAATTTCAGAAACCTAAATCGAAATTGTTGTTGATGAATAGCGGATCTGAACGTATTTCGTAATTAATGAATAACAGATTCATGTAAACGAATTCATCACATGAAAGGAAATTCAAATTGGATAATTAGAAGAGTATACATAAAATTGGAACATTGAAGATGAATTTCATTTGGATGGAAATTCTTAATGATATCCAAATTGAAGATGAGATGATTTCGATTAAGATGGAATTTGGAATTTCAATTGAAGATGAGAAGAACAGGAACGTAGTAGCTAATTGAAGAAATATGATGTCTCTGTGTTTTGATGAAGAAGAAGAAGGTAAATGACCAAACTAACCTTATCCATTTAAACACAATGAAATGCAGGAACATGGAGTTACAGTGCACCAGAGGAATTATGATAAAATGGATGGTGAGATGGTCACTTCCCCTCTTCCCCCAAAAATGTCCCTTCCCTCTGGATCATGCCACTATATATATATATATATATATATATATATATATATATATATATATATACACACACACACATGACCATTTCAAATTTTTAATCTACAACAATGTATATACTCATATTTATTTGAATATCTGTAACATTTTTGATTTAGTTGCTCACGTCGCGGATCTCAAAGTTATATATATATATATATATATATCAAATATAACACTTTAAATTTAACACACTAATATTTATACTAATTTATTTAATTAAAAAAATAAAAATAAAACTTTAAAATCTAATATATATATATATATATATATATATATAGAGAGAGAGAGAGTCAGGTTTTGGTGAAAAAAAAGTTATAATAAAAACGGTGAAAATGCTCTCAGTTGTTTTTAGTTTTGAATGTTTAATTTTTTTCGCTTCACATACAATTTCATTGTAAATTATTTTTTGTGTTTTCCTTATTGTGAACCTATATTTTTTTTTCTTTTAGCTTCACAAATTTTTACAAAGGAGTGACCTTTATTTTTTTTCTTCATAAAACTTTCTTTTGTGACCCTTATTTATTTTGTTTTCACCATATTTTTTTATCTCCACTAATTTTTATATATATTTTTTTATCTAAGGGCTATAAAGTGTCTTCACCGTTTTTTTCTAGATTTCATTTTCACCAGATTTCATATATATATATATATATATATACACTAGTAGTATACCCGAGTTATGTATCAGAAATCGAAAATAAAACTATTGCAATTTTTGAGTCAAATTGTGGACACGTCACATTTTGACAAACATTTATTGTCGAATTGTTTCGTATATATATTATTTTTGTTAGCATCTTAACTATTTATCTTAACTATTTAATATTTATTATAGGTCAATGTAATAGAAACTTAAGCATATCTATCCAAGTATTTGGTACAATTAGATAATCTCCAATCAATCAAATGTTTAATTGAGAGGTAAATTGATATTTTATTAATAAATAGGAAGGCAAATTGAGAAGTATTATTGGCATGTATTGATGTATTATACGTCTTACCATATAAAATCAAAATATTTAGATATACTACCTCCGTCCCAAAATTATAGTCCATCTTTCCTTTTTGGGACGTCCCAAAATAATTGTCCACTTCACATTTCAACCAATAAGAAGAGAGTTTAGTGGTGCAGATTCTATTTGAGTGGTTGAAAACTGTTGTGGTCCCACTTTTATTAAACTGTGTGTTTTTTGTTGGTGGACAATAATTTTGGGACGGAGGGAGTAGTTTACTAATAAAGTAAAAAAAAATGGACGGAGACACCCCGCATCAGGAGATTGTCGTGTTTAAGCGTCTAAGATAACTCCCAATCGTTGTTTTCTTCACTTGCTTCTTCAGTTTTGACAGCTCAGCGTCACGTCAGCACATCCAAAACTGATGAAAGACTGATTAAACACTCTCAACAATACTTTCGTCACTTCAATTTTTGAGCCCCACATTTACCAATATACCTATATTTACACACAATAAACAAAAATAACAATACATTAAATATAAAATGGAACACCCGACCCCTTCTCCTTTCGTCGGCAAACCGAAGAGTAAGAACCGATGAAACGGTGCCATCAGTGTCACTTTGGATGGGCTTCTTCGGTTTTAAAGAAGAAACCATTGACTGTGGTCTAATAGACGGCCTCGTTTGGAGCCATTAGATGCTTCATTTTGTTGATCATTATAAATATTGTACACTTAGAAATATATTTGAATTTATGGAACAAGATCACCACAATCATAATTAGACATCTTAAGCAAAGTATTAGATGTATAGTTAGATAACCATACTTTCCTCAAGTAACTCATTATTTTCCCTTTGCTTTGTTGTATAAACCCCACACAGTATGCAACACTAATGAGACCAACACTTCTCCATCTCCTTTCCCTTCCATATTTCTCTAAACCCTTTTCAATTCTCTCGATTTCATCATCCTTTTCGCTCGATTTCTTCAAGAAAGCCTCCCCAAGGCACCTACCAAGCACGATGGCATCTTCAAGAGCCGAACATCCTCCTTGGTTTATGTCAGGAGTCATGGGATGAAGGGCGTCTCCTGCTACACAAACATTGTCTTTCACTATGCTCCCAAAGAAAACTTCCCAAGGCAATCTTATCTTCAATACCGAATAAGACATGTTGCTTAGCGGTGTTCTTTCCACCACGTCTTGTGCTTCTCGTGGCATCTTGCTGACAAGGCTCAATACAAACTGTTTCATTTCAACTTGGTTTTCTTGCAGTTCTTTATTATCTGTAAGTACAAAAACAAGCAATGTAGTAGTAAAGTGTTCCTAGCTTGAACCACTATTGATCAACTTCATCTATTCAAACCTGAATAGTACTTTCCAAAAAAAAAAAAAAAAAAGATGCACATATTAACTTGTTCTGGATGAGGTTATAGCAAATATATAAATTGAGATAGTTATTGGCAGTTTTCTATTTGAAGATAAAAAGACTTGGGCATCCCGAACAAGGAAAAAACCTCATATGTTTACGGCAGTTTCCTATTGTTGTCTAAAAGTAACCATCGCGGGGTGCAAAACAACGGCTTACCAGATTCAACTTGAGGAGGGGTGAACGTGCAAAACCAGTACACAGTCTTGTCATCAACTGGACGAAATCCAAAGCGCGTGCCGCCTCCAAAATTGAGATAGGACATTGGATCAAAACCTGAGCCATGTGGGTAGTCCACCAGACCTCGAATAGCTGATCTCCCAACACTTACCGGGGTTGCAAGACCCAACCATTTACTGATCACCGAATTAACCCCATCACACCCTATGAGCACCTACACTAAATAAGCTTATATCAAAATATTCGCAAATATTTCACGAAATCAAAGCCTTTAGAATCAACTACCTTTGTTTTGAGTATAGACCCATCTGCTAGGTGCACCAGTTTGAAACGGTCTACTGCATCGATGGTCACAACCTTTGAGGAGTACCTAATGGTGTCTTGGGGTAACTCCTTCACTATTGTTTCCAGTAAATCCTTTCGTCTAACGCATCGGCTTTCATAACCCTCGCTAGGTTCAAAACATTGTAGTTGATTAACAGCACTTTTGAGTATACAAGCTGTATCTACAGTTAACAAACTTAACACCAGCTGATTTATATGTTACAAATTCTTACAATAACCTTCAACTTTTGATAGATTATCAACTAGTATATAATAAAATTATGATCCTGCAGTACCAGAATCAGTACCATCAATACATATAAATACAGCTCTATTCTATGTATATATGTGTGTTGTCAAAATGTGTATTCCATATTTAAATAATTTGAATTTATAAGTGTGACTCACAATCTTCCATCTTTGTCAAATGGCTGTCCTGGAGCAAACAAACCAGAATCAGGAGAGGCCATCTTGAAACTGCCGATAATAAAACTGGCATCAAACTCTCAATAGTAAATACTAGAAATTTATGATAACGTTTACCCTGTTATTTGGGTTGATTTTTGTCTGAGCGAATTTCCAATTCCTACGGCATCCAACGCTCTCCAAGCATTGGTCCATAGTGTAAGCGCAAATCCAGTAATTCGCAAACTCTCAGATGACTCTAAGACCATGCTTCTCATACCCAACCTTCACAGCAAAAAGAAAAACAAAAATAAGTTGGATGGCAATTCGGGTTGGGTTTGGGTTGGCCGGTCATTCTGTACAAGCTGAACACTACCTGTTTGAAACTTTGACATGAATATTGAATGAAAGTTTTTAGCTTAAATCGTGCTTTGGGATGGCTTTTGCGTAGTTGTTGTCGTCATGTTATAATTATAGTATGACTTGATCTATTAAGTGTTACTTGATTGAAGTAAAATTGCAATTCATTTTATATAATGTTAATGAGATCAAATTGGTAGTTTCTATTTTACACTTCTATAGAAACTTAACTGCGATACAAAATGTTGCTAACCGCCTTGTTTCAGTTACCAGCTGGCCACCCGAACATAAAATTCAACTAACAAAACCGAATCATGAACACCTCTTGAAATTACAGAGCATCCATGGGATAATATGTAGTATGATATAAGTGACAGCATAAGAGTATAATAGTACTGAATCTATGATATACTTGAACAACCTGTTTCTAAAATCTATGATAGTAATGTTCCCTCACACTTGATTATCAAATTTTCCAAATCCTACGTCACGATAGGTGCATAACAATTTGTTAATAGGATAATATGTACTAATTAATCATCATTATTTATAATCGGGATTGGTTAACGTGTGCTCTAAGGCCATAGGATAAGCTTCATTAAATTCACTAAAACATTCCACATCTATCACAAAATTCATTTCTTAAATTCATTAATTTCCTATCATACATGTATATTAGTTATAATTCATAATATTTATAGAGCATTACTTCGTTAAATGATCTTTAACTTATGCCCTTAGGCATTATTTTAGATAAAGGGTTAAGTTACTCTACTTTACCAAAATGTTCAATTTTGTTACCAAACTTCTATTATATCCATTTGTATTTGAGGAATGCTCAAGAGAAGATTATTTGATAATTCATATAGTTATGTGTATTTACATATTATGTGGCATGACTTAGATGAGTGATTGTAAACTTAAGTTACAATATAATCAACTATTTAAAAATTCAGTAATTCAATTAAACAAAATGAAAGTTCGGTAACGAAATTGAACATTTTAATTAGTAAAGTACGGTAACCAATCTGTGTATTAACCCTTAGATAAACCCTCTATAATCATAGCATGATAGATCCATAAGTTATATATACTCGAACCAATTAGAATAATCAGGTCGAACTCATCAATTACTATGAGTATAATAGATTGCAACCATACATGGACATGATTACCTGTGAAGGGCTAAGGCTGTGGTGAGACCGGATAACCCGGCTCCAACTATAACTATGTCAACATCTTCATGATTATGATTACAATCCTGCATATCTAAAATCTACTAATATTTTGTATGTATGACTATACGATGATTGATTTATTATCCTAAGTTGTTTTCAATTTCAATCACAGGAAATAATTTAATTTAAGGAATCCAACAAGATGATATATTTGCCACTTGCCCACTTGCCAATGGTAAGCACTTGTTTTCTCATAAATTGACACCTAAAGGACTACCAAATTAGTTTACATTGCATCATGCATGACGCACAGAATCAGATCACAACAAATAATTTCATACAAGGAAATTTTGTGGTGTTAATTGCAAAATAAAAATCGTAAGGGATTAAGGGTGCGTGATGATAATTTTGGATAATTTTAGAATGGTGAAAACACTTTCTCAGTAGAGTATTTCGACCCTTCACTGTGTTGGTTCACGAAATCAATATTGGGATAAGACTAAGAAAAACACTTTGGATCTTGGCAAAGAAATAAAGCAAAATCATAGAGAGTTATTGTACATATTTTCGTATATTTCAAATGAGAACCAAAACTTTCTAATTCCAGAATTCAACGTTTCACTAAAAGACACTATGTTTGTTCGTTTTGTCTGTTCGTTTCACTAAATGACCCCAACTAGGGGGCTCGGCCCCCTAAACCCCCGCAAGGCGGCACAACCCCCTTGACCCCCGCTATTTAGTGGCGGTGTCCAAGCTAGTTTAAACGAGTGTGCACTCCAAACTTACCGACTAGTTTTATAACTTAACTTGGAATACCCTTTGGTCCCGAGCAAATCCCAATTACACTAAAATTACCAAGAAAAATAAAAATTAATTACATAAATGGTCAAGGCAAGGCCTCACAAACATAAATGTGTCGCATCCGTTGTACTTCAACACGGAGGACATTCGGGTTCCTGCCTACTCATTGCGAAAACCTTTCTGGTTTGGATCACACATTGTTCGTATAAGGTTGTTGCTACATGTCATGTACTCTTTGGAAGGGAACCCTCAACTCGAAAAGGTTTAATTATGTGACTTGAAACGTGCTCACGTGATTAGAGGTTATTTCGGTGAAATGGTACACAATTTGCTATTTCGTTAACCTTCGAATCTAACAAGAGTAATTTTAGTTGAAAGTACAACATATCTTGGCAACCCCACAAAGGGATGTGCAACAACACATACAACCGAAAAGATATCGTATAAGTCATCATATAGGGACACTCTATCAGATAAAAATTGTATACTAACTATAAAAATACCGATTGCATAGGTGATTGTAACTAAATTATATCATTAGAAACATTCATTGTCATTCTTGGACCATCTTGAATTATATGTATTGCAACAATACTTATATACTAACAATTGGATGATGGATCATTTGGCCATTTTCGATTCATGATTCATGAAATAAGATGACCACAATCAAACTTAGCCATCTTAAGGAACGCGTTAGGTGTGTATCTTGAAAACCATACCTTCCTCAACATAGTCATCAATTTCCCCTTGCTTTCTTGAATATACCCCACACAATATGCAACACTAATAAGGTTAAAACTTCTCCATCTTCTATCATTTCCATACTTCTCTAACCCTTTTTTTATTTTCTCAAACTCATCATCTTCGTCATTGGATTTATTCAAAATAGCCTCTCCGAGACACCTTCCAAGCACAACTGAGTCTTCTAGAGATGAGCAACCGCCTTGGCCAATGTCGGGAGTCATGGGGTGAAGGGCGTCCCCGGCTACACAAACGTTGTCTTTCACTATGTCTCCAAATAATATGTTCCATGGCAATCTAAACTTTAATGGTGCAATAGAGATGCTACTTAGGGACGTTTTCTCCACCACATCTTGTGCTTCTTGAGGCATCTTGTTGATATGGCTCAATACAAATTTTTTCATTTTCATCGGGTTTTCTTGCCAATCTTCTTCGTCTATACAAATCAAGATATTATGACTTATTCTGAGTGCTTCTTAAAAATCTATTAAATTCAAATATATAGATTCAATTCACACAGGTGGTAATCTCAACCCAATAACTTATGAAGTTATGAATGGTTCCTTGGGTTGGATTTCATCTTTAATAAATTGTTTCGGTAAAACGAAAAGGGAAAGAGCATCTAATAGCTTATCGAAAGTCCTCTCAGAGTTCACTTTCACTATACAAAATCTTATAAATTTCTGAATTGTTTCACTTGATCACTGTTTCAATAATCTACTTTTCCAAATAATAGTAATCAGTAAATTATTTAAAAAGAGATGGTTGTCGGACAATGTGAACCAACCCAAAAGGTTTGTGCTGATACAAGTTTAAACCGTTACACAAACCGAGCAATCCCAGTTTTACTACCTCTATGATACTTTTCAACTTCGAATGACTTACAGGATGTAACTTGAGACGGAGTTAACGTACAAAACCAGTACACGGTCTTATCATCAACAGGAAGAAAACCAAAGCGCACACCGCCTCCAAAGTTGACATGAAACATAGGATCAAAAGCGGAGCCATCTGGAAAATCCACCAAACCACGAATAGCCGATCTCCCAACACTAACAGGTGGGTCAAGACCCAACCATTTTGCCACGACTGAGTTAACTCCATCACATCCTATCAATACCTACAGTAATATAAGTCATATCAGAAATGTACCTGATAGGACTTTTAACCATTTAACCAACCAAAATACCTTTGTTTTGAGAATGGACCCATCAGCTAAGTGCACCAATTTGAACCAATCAAGTTCATCTATGGTCGCAACCTTTGAAGAGTATCTAATGGTCCCTGGTGGCAGCTCGTTCACTAATGCCTCCAATAAATCTTTTCGCCTAACGCATCGACTTTCATAACCCTCACTATAATCAGATTTTGTAGTTAATTAATCAACTTCTAACTTTAAAATATATAGAATTCTACCTAGTGCTATTATATATCAAATCCAATACCATTAATCATTTTATATAAAAATATTTAATTTCAAATAATATAGGTAAAGATTGAAATGTGGCTTACAATTTGCCATCTATATCGAGTGCTTGCTGGGAAGTAAATTGACCAGTATCAGGAGACGCAATCTTGAATCTGCAACCACAAAATTTAGACTACGAACTAAATTACCTAAATATATAATGGTCTGTATTAGTGTGATTAATTTGCGTAATGATACACTTACCCTTTCATTTGGGTGGACTTTTGCCTTAGAGCCTCGCCGATTCCTAGAGCATCTAGTGCCCTCCAAGCATTAGTCCATAGTGTAAGGGCAAATCCTGTGATTCTCAAACTCTCAGATGACTCCAACACCATGCTCCTCAAACCCAACCTTCACAAAAGAAAGAGTGAATAGTGATATAGTATATTTTCTCTTTAAAACATTTGTTACTAACAGGTAACAGCACGGCCTAAACTCGATCCAGTTAACAGCATGCATGTTATCCCCTTTACTTATTGCAATATTTTATCACAAACAGCGAAAAATACTTAATATTCATTGCTTCTGTAAAGCTAATAAGAAACCACAGTCACAATCACAGGGTAGCAAAGTAGCAACCAACAAGGTTAATCCTCTTACTGGAATAAACCAGAATTTCAATTGAATACAACAGTAGAAGTGACAACTAGCTGAATATATAACGTAATTTGATCCGTATAAGTAAACCAGAAATTTTAAAGAATTCAGGTATAGCAAACTACTAACAGCCATAAAAGAATACCTGTGAAGGGCTAAGGCAGTAGCAAGACCAGCTAATCCAGCACCCACAATAACAATATCAACATCCTCATGATTCTGCATCTTTACAGCAAATTTCTAAACAGTTTGTGATTTATAATTAAAAGATCTTTCTATTTCGAAAAATATATCAACTTCTCTTTGTGGACTATGATGCATGTTTCTATATTTATAGATACATAACATGGCCTGAAAACTTTGACCTCTTGAAAGAAGGGTGAATCTAAAGACACCCCTAAAATCTGCTCATACCCCCTGGCCCACCTTCTGGCCCGCAGTTTAGTACTTCTGGCTCACAGTTCAGTACAGAATCAGTTTCAGTTTTATTAAAAAACATATTTTTTATAAAAAATAAAAATAAAATATGATTGATTTGATGTGGGTCAGGGGGTAGGAATGAAAAAAAAGAGAAAAAGGGGTGGGCCAAGGGGTAGCTTTAATAGCCCCCAAGAAACAAACTGTGAGTGATTATAATAATGTACTTCCGTGTGATATTTTCACCATTATATTTGATAAATTCACGGTAACTATGCATATATATATATATATATATATATATATATATATATATATATATATATATATATGTACATTACAAGTTTTTAATGAACATTTGTCTTGAATTTATCAAAATTAATGGTAAAAACATTACCCCCTTTACATACAGTGAAATAGAAGTGATTTATATACTATCATATTACAATATTATACGGTACAATAAAATAGTATAGTTAAAATAATGGTTTACGAATTGAATCAACCGATAGGAAAAGAGAAGTTGCTAGGTGGCTACGGTATGACATCAAATGTGTGTTTCCCAAGGCAATTATATGCATGTGTCACTTAGACCATCCGTAACGCGCTGAAGTGGCTCGCGTTGTCAGCTCCAGAACGCCAGAACGCCGCTAACGCGGCGTTCTGGACGGCGTTCAGCTCGGCGTTCTCACTCGATTAACGCCTCCGTTTTCCGCGTTTTGGTGGGACCCACAGCATATTTAATTTTCTTTTCTCTTTTTCTTTCGCGATAAATACCGAAAAAAAAAAAAAAAAACGGTTTTTTTTTTTGAAATTCAAAAAGTTTCGAAAAAAACAAAAAAATAAATAAAAAAAAATTAGGGGAGCGTGGGTAACGGTTCTTTTTCAAAAAAAATTAATTTTTTTTTTTTTTTTTTTTCAAACCACCTAACCCATTTCTCTATATAAACTAACACATTCTAACTCATTTTTTAACCCACTTCTTTCCTTTCAACACCATTTCTCCATCTATTTTCAATACTTTCAACACCATGTCCAACCCAAATTCCGACTACAATCAAACCAACAACCCGGAAAATATGTCGTACACAAACCTTATGTTATTCGGAACCGGAAACACACCCGGTTCGAGCGGGTCTAACCCAAACGTACGTCCAACCCAACCACCATACGGGTATTATCCTAACCCGAATTTTCAACAACACTATGATCCAACCCAACCACCATACGGGTATTATCCTAACCCGAATTTTCAACAACTACCGTTCCCGCAACCTTACCCGCAACAACCGTTCCGGCAACCAACTTTCCCGCAACAACCGGCTATGCAACCCGAACAGACGGATGAAGCACCAACCCAAAGATCCGGAAAACAAGTCACGCCTCAATCCAATAAAAGAAGCCATGCCAAAAAAACAGACGGGTCGAAAAAAACATGCAACAAACGGGCATGGTCGCCAACTGAAGAGGCGTGGTTAGCAACTTGTTATTGCGACGCATCCGAAGACTCTGAAGTCGGTAACTCACAAAAACGGGGTACTTTGTGGGGTACTATTGAAGAAAAGTTCAACGCCAACAATTATGGTTGGGTTCGCGGCGCCGACCAATTATCATCCAAGTGGCGTACACTTGACCGAATCTGCAAAAACTTCAACGGGTGTTATGAGTCGGTAAATCGAGCTTGGGGTAGCGGCCGAGACAACGGGATGATTTACGATCAAGCCGTAGCCGAATACTACGATACCTACACGAAGACATTCACCTCAAGGGAGGCTTGGTGGTTCCTCAAAGATCATCCGAAATGGAAGGCACCAAATCCGGTAGGTGGAACCGGATTGCGCGACGAGGACGAAGATTTTTTTGATCAGTCCGTTGATCTCTCTGCCGACCGAGAGAACGAGTTATTTGGGCCCGACCCGATTCCACGGCCCATGGGCCGAAACAGAGCCCGAAAAGCGGCCCGAAGCTCTGGTTCTTCCGATGCGGCGACATCTTCCCGGACAGGAACCCCGACCGAAAAGGTTGATGACGCGATACAGGCTATGGTGAAACACAAGGCCGAATTGTTAGCCGCCCAAAAAGCATCGATTGAGGAGATCACCCGTCAGGAACGATTGAGAACTGCGTTTCAAGGTCTACAGTTTCTCAAATTCAACCCCGAAGAGATCCCGGATCCAGCTGACCGTGCAGCGTTCGCGAAGATGAAGAAACAGTTTCGAAATGAGTTTGCGGAGTTCTACGATGCCGACGAGGACAACGAGGATGACGACGAGTAGTTTTTAGTGTGTTTAGATTTTTATGATTGTAACGTTTAATTTCTTAGGATTGTAACGTTTTATTTTTTAGGATTTTTATGATTGTAACGTTTTATTTTTTAGGATTGTAACGTTTAGATTTTTAGGAATGTAACGTTTTAATTTTTAGGATCGTATTGTATTTTAAAATTATTGTGATGTATTTTATTTTTAAAAAGTAATGTAGTTCATTTTTATTTGAATTAATGTATGGTTTTTATTTTAATTATTGTGGTGTATTGTATTTTTAATTAAAATGTTTTGTATTGTATTTTAAATAAAAGAAAATTAAATTTAGTTAGTTAGTGGTGGGTCCCAGAATGGAGAAAAAAAGTGGCGTTCTGGTGTTATGATTAGGGACGTTCTGGTGTTATAGTTTGACGCTGATGTGGCGCTGATGTGGCAGCTGAAAAAGTGGCGTTCTGGTGTTACGGTTACGGATGGTCTTATAGCATCTCCAATTTTTTATTATGTGGACGACTCTCATTTTTTAAATTTTTTTATTTTCATCGTTGTTAACTCGTGACTCGACTCGCGATTCAGGATCTTAATTTTAAATTCGTGATCCGTGACTCGGTTTGACACGTAAGAGTCACTATTTAACAATAAATATGTATACATATATGTACATGTATATTATTGTTTAAGTTTTTTGTTTTTACGTAAACTAAAACATGGTAAAAGTCGATAATTAAGTTGTTACCCATCAATTAAAACAAATGCTTAATTCAAAACATATTATAGTCATTTATTTTCCTTTTTTTTTCTTTTATCTTTTATCTCTTGCAAAATGTTGATAACCGGCAACGCTGACCGGTCAACACGTCCTGCCCCAAGGACAATATGTGGAAGGCAATGCTGAGCATATGTTCCAGACTGACCCAGCGGCCCGCTAAGGAAGAGTGTCTGCCCATTTTTGGGAAACGTGACCAATTTCTTGCAAAGTCTTCCCTACGTTGGATGTATGTTTCGCGGTTAAACCCTCCCCTCCGGAACCAACTAGGCTACGCGCCTAAAGGCTGGCCTCAAAGTTGTAGCTAATGGGGATTGAACTTGGATCTTCTTTGGAGATAACCAAGTCTCCACCACTAGGCTACCCTTGGGTTCTTTTATCTTTTATATTACTATCTAAAAGTTTGTCTGATTTTCTGACTCGTAAGAGTCACACACGACTCGAAAGAGTCAATAAACAACTCGTAAGAGTCAAAGTCATTTAAGAGTCCAGTTCGAGTCGCCTCGTTTTTTGTATTTTTGACTCGACTCGTAAGAGTCGACTTGTGAATCGTAAGAGTTTAACAACTGTGCTATTATGTGACATCAAGAGAAAACATTATCGTACTTTATTGTATTGTTATATTATATCGCTCATAAAAATGTTCTACATTTGTTTAAAATCAAATATCTTATGTTTCAATCAAATCATCATCACAACTCACAAGGAAAAATAGTTGATATGTTGAGTTTTGTTTTCGAAAGATAAGATAATATACATGTAACATCGTAAGTTCTCGATATTAGTTATCGTGTGGGTACGAGCGAGTCCAATCATCATAAGTGTTCGCCAGACTTTTCATTCTTGTCATATTATCTTGATTATCAATTTTTATAGTAGAAATATCATCACCTCAACTATTATATCCACACATAACATTAGTCAAAGAATTATACATAAATTTATATTCTCAAGTAAAACTTGGAATGACATATGCTTTCGCTATCTATGAACATGTATCTTATTAAGAGTTAAGATTCTTATTTAAATGAAGGTAAAAAAAAAATTGTCAAAAAAAAAAAAAAAAACATAGTAAGCATTTTTAAATGAACCTTAGTTAAAAAATTATAATTGATACTCTCTAATATGCTATGCCAATCTATTAAGCCTCTTTTGTGACATTGTGCATCGCAAATATGACTTCAAGTCTTCAACGACTTAAGTTTTGACAAACTTCTTTCTGCTACTGCTACAGTTATAGGAATAGTTAACAATACTCTATATGCAATAATCTCATTGAGCCTATAGTTATTTGTTTAAAATTATTTTATAAGAATAGCAATTGTTTTCATTTCTTTCGCATTGAACCTATACTATTAAATAAGTGCTCGTAATTTTGGAGGCTCCCGAAATTTGGTGACTCTGTACGCTGGCATATACAACACATGTCAATATTCTCCACTGACTTTTCAAATGATGTAGATATATGTTCTTGCGGTGCTCGTAATTTTGGAGGCTCCCGAAATTTGGTGACTCTGTACGCTGGCATATACAACACATGTCAATATTCTCCACTGACTTTTCAAATGATGTAGATATATGTTCTTACTTCATCCAATCTCTTATTAAGAGAAATCACATACTCTTCCCGCTTTAATTTGTTGTTATAGGTGTTTTTAACTTCCATATTATGTAGAAACAATGTATAGGCATCTTGAAGATTAGACTATACTTTGAGCCGTGCGGAGAACAGCCTAATCGCTTAGTAGTGCCACTATAACATTGACCCGTGTAGTTAAATCTTCAAAAGTTCACCATCATTCAACTAGATCCACAAACATCATATCCTTCTCTTCTAGACACTATGATAACTTGATCTAATGGAAGAATGGTACAACTCTTACATGTAAAATTGGGTGTGTTAATAATATTTAATGCTAATTTCTTTATGCCCCCATTCTTGAATCTATAAAGTCAAGCTTTCAATATTGACAAATGCGTGCACCGAAGCTCTCTTTTTTTTCTTCTTCTTTTGTTCTTTTTTGGAGGTTACTTATTTTTTAAATTTCTTAGGATATGATATATTTACAGGGAAGGTTCAAATAGGAACACTTCTTATGATGGGACAGTAGAAACGTATATTTTTTTTTTAATATTAAGACTAACTAACTATGTTGGAAAACAATTATATTAAAATTATTAGAATTTTATGCTCTTTAAGATGAGATAATTTATTTAAAATAAAATGTGATACGCAATATAAAAAATTTAGTGTGTATCACAGTATAACACATAAAAGTTGTGAATCATATATATATATATATATATATATATATATATTATAAAACAATTTCATATTTAAGAGAATAAAATTTTAATGATATTGGTATTATTTATTTTGCATAAGGTGTACATATGATGAAATTAAAAATGAAAAAGGTCGTTCATAGGGTTATTATCTCTACTACATATAAAATAGGTCTACTACTATCTTAATATTAGACTCAACATAGAGAAATGACTAAACTACCCCTAACCAATTACCCTCAATGCATTTTCAAATCTTCAGATATTATATTTACGTTAACTAAATTATATGGTAACATACACCTCAAACACAATTATGGTAACGAGTCGAACACATATATGGCCATAATATTTTGATTATTTTCTTTTGTAAAGTAAATAAACAAATGCTAAATATTAAATATATCATTGACTCAAATAATAAAATGAATGGTTGAAATGAATTTATATCATTAGTTTATAGTTATTGTAGTATGTTATATTGGCCTTCCTGCAATCTTATATTCTTATACTAGCCCTTAAACCCGTGTATACACACGGGGTTATGTAAGGTAAAATTAAAATTTTTTAGTATCGAATTTTTTGTTAAACATTAGTTAATTTTGTGATTAAAAGTAAGGATATAGTAATTGAAAGAGGAGAAAAATAAATTAATAATCCATATGCGATTGTTGGTAAGAAGAAAATAGGAATCCTATATATAGTCAAATAGCTACCATCTTATATTTATTTATTTATTATTATTATTATTATTATTATTATTATTATTATTATAATTATTATTATATTATTGAATTTGATTAGGATTAAATAATTTAGTAAAGTTAGACAATTTGAATTTGATTAGGATTAAGATTATGAAATAATTAATTATGATGTCATCATTTTCCTAAATTTTAGCAATTTGATAGAATTAGACAATTTGATAGGCTAATTGAATATTTGATGATATCATCATGTGATTCTTATATATAATTTAAGATACGGGTAGGAAAAGATTCAAAAGTTCATCAATTTTTAAAGAGTTTATTCGATTCAGAACCTATATCATGAAACTAAGAGTGAACGAAAAAGGTGTATCTTTTCCGTCGCATTGCGCGGGTACAGTAACCCTCCCTATTAATATGTTTATTTATTTTTTTTATTTTTTTTTGATATATTAAATCAAGCATGTAACGTTATTGATATCATGTTGTATTGGCCAAGATACGAGACAAATTGAACATTAAAATTTTAATGATGTCCACAACAGTCGAAACATCGTAATCTGGACTTAATCAAAGATGGCCAAGTACAAATTTTAATGTCGACTTACATCAAAGATAGCCAAATACAAATTTGATCTCTTTCAAAATAGATGTACTGGTCCTGCAGTTCAAAGACAATGTGGTTATATGTAACAACCGGCAAATTAGGACTAGAATTAGTGCCTAATTCTTTGTTAATACATGTAATTAGTTCTGTGTTAGGCAAATTTATGTATCGAATTATATATATTGTTGAATATATACGAAAATGCGATTTGGTTAAATCGTACGCAATTTAAATCGAATGTATTTCGATTCAATTTAATACGGACGTTGGTGACCAATTTTATTAAATAACGTTGTTATGTCAAAAATATTGTTATAATAATATTTAGTATTCATTCGTATCGCACAATCAGAAAGTTACACAATTTAAAAAGGTTAAAACGCGCAACTAAATAAAATAACGTACATTTTATAACTCAAATATAAATCGATTAGTAAAACATTTAAATAAAATTATCGCGTAATAATTTGTATTTTAAAACGCACCATTAATATTTAAAATAGTTATTTAGCGTTTAAACGACGGAGCAAACGAACACCGCACGGAGAACGGGGACTGGAGAATGAGAGATAACCTCCCACCCTCCTTTTCTTTCTTCTCATTATCACTCCACTCACTCCCTCTCTTACTACTCCCTCCTCCCTTTTTCTCTCTAAAAAGTTCATCACCACCACCTTACTAATTCGCTAATTACTACTATTAAACGACCTTGGATCTCATCATCACTTTGGAGAAAAACGTTCACCACTTCCCGATCTACAACGCTATCTTTTCGGATTTCTCATCCGACACTTTGTAAGTTTCCGACAAATCCCGAAATCTCTCGTTTTTGATCATTTTTACTAGTTTATGGTTTAAATAGGCTTATTATGTTCATATAAGGGTTGGGTAAAAGATTTGGACCGAACGGAAACCGGAAAATTCATTTTCGGCACATTTTCCGGCCAACAGACCGCTACGTCGCACCTGGCCAGGGGCCTCTGCGACGTCGCGACCTACGTCGCACAAAAACCTCAACGTCGCACTAGCGACGCAGCCTATTACGTCGCATTAACTTGCGGACGTCGCACGTAGCGACGTAGACTTTAACGTCGCAAACCGAACCAACGTCGCATTAGCGACGTCGCCCCCTACGTCGCATTGATTTGCGAAGGTCGCATCATGCGACGTACCTGCCTACGTCGCACCTTACGTCGCTTGCAACGTCGCATGCTACGTCGCACAAACCAGAACCTTGAAAACTCACATTTTCACTAAGTGTCGAACTTTTACAACCTCAAATCCTTATACGATACGACCTAACAATCATAATAAAACATACTTTCCTATTACAATTAATTTAAATTGCGTATTGAATGATAAACTTTAATTATAACAAATCACCAACGGGCCGTATACTTTGTTACGAACGCGAACAAACCAACATTTAAACACAACGGGTTGTATGAACAACTAGCCTAGATGGTCTTGCGAGACATCTCCTTACTTAACCTTACGTGTTTAGGCACTAGAAGGTCACGGGTTCGGAGAACCTACTTGCTTTACTACTACTTGCTATTTACCACTGCTTGACTCAGGTGAGTCTTACGGCCCCACTTTTACTGTTTTAACTTATTGGGGGAGATACATGCTACTGATTTTTCTTGAACACAAGTACTAAACTGTTTACTATACCAAACGGAATTGCATGAGTTACTTACTATTTACTGAAGTCTCTCCATCATATATCGTTAGTTATGTACTTAAGCGCGAACAGTAGTTAATGGATCCATTAGGGAAATGACCCTCCCCGCCCGGGGTAGTAGCGCTACCACGAACCGTTATGTATAAACGGGCGACTATTATTTCGTTTACTTATGCTTGCTCAATTTCGAGCATGTCACGGGAGCAACTGATTATTTACGGCTTAAGCTTCGATTATGAGCCTCATGGCAACGGTATAACTTGATTTCTTTACTTTTGCGAGATTTGCAAATACTTGATATACGCCTACGGGCACTACTGATGAAATTTTGTGTTCAAACGGATTATTTACTGATAAACCTGTGAGATTCACCAACCTTTTGGTTGACCCTTTTTAGCTTTGTATCTCAGGTACACTTACGGAGTAGGATTACTCCAGGATTACTAGCTAGAGTCGCATGATTTACAAACTGCATTTAACGGAGATTCTTTGGCATTATCTTTTGTAACTATGGTGATGTAATAGAATCTCCCGCTATACGCGTGGGCTCTAGGGAATTACATTTTGTATACGAAAACCTACGGTTTTCAAACGATTATTAATTATGAAATGTAACTATTTTACAAACGTCTCATTTAGAGGTCGTTTACTATTAATCTTGTGCTATGTATATTGATTAGTAACACCCAATGTATGCTTCCGCAAATCATTAAATTTGGGGGTGTTACAGATTGGTATCAGAGCCTAAGGTTATAGTGAACTAGGTTGCATTTAGTGGGCCTAGACTATGACCATTAGGCAGTATTCCCTTACTAGGCATGATTGGTTCAGGAATTACAGCATACGACTTTAATTTAACATAGCCTGATCAACTATGTACAATTAAGAAAAGATGATGTAATGTCTGAAATGATTACGTTGAACGGGGATACGTTAGTTGACTCTGACCACGAGAGAATCGGACCATTACTTGATACGTGCTAGACACTAGGCTGGATATGATATATATTTATATATATTAGCCTCGTCTTACTTACACTCTGCCACAGGAATGGCAAACACACCACCTAATCCGACACACTCTCACTCACGTGGGTCACGGAACCCACGAGTAGCCAGGAGGAACACAAGGTCACCTCGAACCAGCCCTTATCCTGTACATAACTCTCAGAACTCGGCACATCTCACGTTGCCAGTATTGGCTACCCAATCCCGCCGTCAGGAGCAAAGACTCGAAAACCTGGAACTGGAACAACACCGAATGACTTACCTGCTTCGTCAAGCTCTTGACCGCATATCACAACTACAACGAGAACAAGAGGATACCAACCTCTCTATAAGCATAATTCAGGATTCCATGACCGCCGAATTAGGTGCGGATGAACTTGTAAGAAACCGACTAGAAGAATGTGAACAGTGTTCACAGGAGACTGCGGATCACTCTCGAACACTAGCACAACGACTGGCCTTGGTTGAAGACAACGCCAGGTAAACCAACCGACTAGCAGAAACCGTGGATCGCCTTGTCGCGCTGATGGAACAAATTAATCTACATTAAGATTAGTGTAGTTTTTGTCTTGTAATCTATCTCGTAATCTAGGGACTATCTAGCACTACTCTATAAACTAGTCGGATGTAACCATTCCCGACACCTTTTGTAATATCTCTGTAGGATGTAACTTTTGAACTCACTTTATCTATCAGATATCCTTTGTTATCTCAACTCACATTAATTGTCATTTTCCATGTTGATGTTATGTATTACTGCTTTTATACATGTACATCTGTGACAATTACAAGTTCATACAAAATCTCATGTATCTTCATTTCTTTTATTGAAGAATCATGCCGCCAAAGACACGACCATACACCGATGCCCAGATTACCTCCCTTATAACCCAGGCTGTTACTGAAGCCTTAGCTCGGAATACTCCACCAAATTCCTCGAGAAACAGCGATGCCGCTGAAACCTCTGCTGCTAAACCTTGTTCTTACAAGGACTTCCAGAACTGCAAACCTCTAAACTTTGCAGGTACCGAGGGAGCTATCGGTCTGATACGATGGATAGAGAAAGTTGAATCGGTATTTCTTATCTGCAACTGTGCGGAGGGGGACAAAGTTAAGTTCTCTGTTAGTACTTTTACTGACACCGCACTCACGTGGTGGAACACCTATGCCCAAACTGTGGGCGTTGCCAATGCTTACAAACTCCCGTGGGAGGAGTTAAAGGAGATGTTAAGGGGTGAGTATTGCCCCAGGGATGAACTGAAACAACTGGAACTGGAATTCTGGAACCATAAGATGCAAGGTAATGATATCACCGGTTACACCAACCGTTTCCACCAGCTGGCACTTCTGTGCCCAACCATGGTCGATCCTGAGTACAAGAGGATCGAGAAATACGTTGATGGACTGCCCGAGAAACTCCAGGACCTGGTGACTTCATCCAAACCAGGTACTATCCAGAACGCCATCCGTATGGCCCATGAACTCACGGCAAACGCTGTCCGCCGTAACACAACTTCAGCCCCACCTGCAAACAACAAACGAAAGTGGGAAGGAAACCCCAACTCGTCCAACCAAATCACCAACCGAAAGCCTGAGCCCCTTAGGGCTTATTCATCTGGCACTTCTGAAAGGAAAGGGTACGTTGGAAGCAGGCCCTACTGTCCCAAATGCAATCGTCATCACGACGGTTCCTGCCCTTGCACAAACTGCAAGCGTTTTGGGCATCTGGCCAAGGATTGTCGAAACACCAGTGCCCCGAAGACTTGTTATGGGTGCGGAAGTCCCGGGCATTTTCAGAATAATTGCCCTAAGCAGAGAAACAACAACAACAACAACAACAACAACAACAAACGGAACAACAACCCAGCTCGTAGCAGAGCATTTGTCATCAAAGCTGGGGAAGCTAGGGAAGACCCGAATGTTGTAACGGGTACGTTTCTTCTCAACGATCTTACTGCTTCAGTATTATTTGATACCGGTGCTGATAAAAGTTTCATATCTGATGAGTTTTGCCCACTACTTAATATCACCCCTTCGGCCTTAGATGTTAAGTACACTGTAGAGCTCGCAAATGGTAAACTCATAGAAACCAATAGTGTGATACCTAATTGCACTTTAAACCTCGCAAACGAAACCTTCTCAATCGATCTAATGCCTGTTGAACTAGGAAGTTTTGATGTCATCGTGGGTATGGACTGGTTGTCCAAGCATCGGGCCGAAATTGTTTGCCATGATAAGATCGTCCGAATTCCTCTCGCCGCCGGTAGTACATTGATCATACAGGGGGAGACCGGTGGGTCGAGACTAAACTTAATCTCCTGTTTAAAAACCCGAAAATTTCTGAGAAAGGGTTACCCCGCAATACTCGCGCACATCACGGAGAAAAAGTCGGAGGAGAAGCGACTTGAAGATGTGCCAATCGTTAGAGACTTTCCCGAAGTCTTTCCAGAAGAACTACCTGGTTTACCTCCACCTAGACAGGTCGAGTTCTCGATTGATCTCGTGCCGGGTGCCGCACCGGTGGCCCGAGCACCGTACCGCCTAGCTCCATCTGAACTTCAGGAGTTGTCCACGCAGTTACAGGAACTCCTGGATAGAGGATTCATCAGACCGAGTTCTTCACCTTGGGGAGCTCCGGTCTTGTTTGTTAAAAAGAAAGACGGTTCATTTCGAATGTGTATTGACTACCGAGAGTTGAACAAACTAACCGTCAAGAACCGATACCCACTTCCTCGAATCGATGATCTGTTCGATCAACTCCAAGGATCAAGCTGTTATTCAAAAATTGATCTTCGATCAGGTTATCATCAGTTGCGTGTTCGCGATGCTGACATCCCAAAAACCGCATTCAGAACCCGTTACGGGCACTACGAATTTCAAGTAATGCCCTTTGGCCTAACCAACGCACCGGTTGTATTCATGGACCTTATGAATCGGGTGTGCAAACCATACCTCGACAAGTTTGTCATTGTTTTTATCGATGACATTCTTATCTATTCGCGAAACGAACATGAACACGCACAACACCTCAGAACCATTCTAGAACTACTTAGACACGAGGAGCTCTACACCAAATTTTCTAAGTGTGAGTTCTGGATACACACCGTTCAATTCCTTGGACACGTTATCGACAGTCGGGGAATTCATGTAGACCCGTCAAAAATCGAGGCAATCAAGAACTGGAAAGCACCAACCACTCCAACCGAGGTACGCCAATTCTTGGGACTGGCCGGTTACTACCGCCGTTTCATCGAAAACTTTTCAACAATTGCCAAACCCCTCACCGTGCTGACTCAGAAGGAAAAGAAATTCGATTGGACCGATAAACAAGAGTCGGCATTTCAGCTGTTGAAATTCAAGCTTTGCAGTGCACCCATTCTATCTCTACCCGAAGGCACCGATGACTTCGTGGTATACTGTGATGCTTCTCACCAAGGTCTCGGTTGCGTGCTGATGCAACGAGACAAGGTCATTGCTTACGCCTCCCGACAACTTAAAGTTCACGAGAAAAACTACACAACTCACGACCTCGAGCTAGGGGCCGTGGTATTCGCCTTAAAAATCTGGAGACATTACCTTTATGGTACCCGCAGCACTGTATTCACCGACCACAAAAGTCTCCAACACATTTTGAACCAGAAAGATCTTAACATGAGGCAACGTAGATGGGTTGAATTACTCACCGATTACGACTGTGAGATCAAATATCATCCGGGCAAAGCAAACGTGGTTGCTGATGCTCTCAGTCGTAAGGAACGAACAAAACCACTCCGAGTCCGGGCACTCAATATTACCATTCATAACGATCTCACCACCCAAATACATCTTGCCCAACTAGAAGCCCTGAAACCCGATAACTTCAAGAACGAGGCCTTGCGAGGCATGGATAAACAATTCGAGATCATACCCAACGGAGTTAGGTATTTCTCTAACCGAATATGGTTGCCTAATTTCGGAAACCTGCGGGACTTGGTGATGGATGAAGCTCACAATTCCAAATATTCCATCCACCCGGGATCCGACAAAATGTATCACGGCATCAAGGAGTTTTACTGGTGGTCGAATATGAAAGCTGACATTGCTTTGTACGTCAGCAAATGCTTAACTTGTTCCAAGGTCAAGGCCGAGCACCAAAGACCTTCCGGATTGCTCCAACAACCTGAAATTCCTCAATGGAAATGGGAGCAAATTACCATGGATTTCATAACCAAACTACCTAAATCGGCGAGCGGTTGCGATACCATTTGGGTAATCGTCGATCGTCTCACCAAATCGGCTCATTTCTTGGCAATCAGAGAAACCGACAAGATGGAACGCCTTACGCAAATTTACATCAAAGAAATCGTTTGCCAACATGGTGTCCCTCTCTCGATTATCTCTGACAGGGATGCCCGTTTCACATCTCGCTTCTGGCAATCACTCTAAAAATCATTGGGTACCCGTCTCGATATGAGCACCGCGTACCATCCTCAGACCGATGGCCAGAGCGAACGAACTATTCAGACACTGGAAGACATGCTACGAGCCTGCGTAGTTGATTCTGGTACAAATTGGGAAAGACATCTACCGTTGTGCGAGTTCTCGTACAACAACAGCTATCACGCCAGCATTAAAGCTGCACCTTTTGAGGCACTGTACGGTCGTAAGTGCCGATCACCGATCTGTTGGACTGAAGTGGGAGAGAGTCAACTCACTGGTCCTGAACTCATACATGAAACCACAGAGAAAATCGTTGAAATCCAAAACCGACTCAAAGCCGCGCGTGATCGTCAGAAAAGCTATGCTGACGTGAGACGCAAGCCACTCGAGTTCCAAGTTGGGGATCGAGTACTCTTAAAAGTATCGCCTTGGAAAGGCGTAATCCGATTCGGCAAACGCGAAAAATTAAACCCCAGGTACATTGGACCTTTTGAGATCCTCGAGAAAATAGGTCCAGTGGCATATCGATTGCAGCTGCCCTCTGAACTCAGCAGCGTGCACCCTACTTTTCACATTTCTAACTTAAAGAAATGTCTGTCTGACGAGACACTTATTATACCCCTCGACGAGATTCGCATCGATGACAAACTACATTTCGTTGAGGAACCCGTCGAAATTATGGACCGTGAGGTCAAACAACTGAAACAAAGTCGTATTCCAATCGTCAAAGTCAGATGGAATTCGCGGCGCGGTCCGGAATTCACTTGGGAACGGGAAGACCAAATACGACTCAAGTATCCACACTTATTCACCGATTCTGCCCCTAACGCAACTTCGACTTAAATTTCGGGACGAAATTCCTTTAACAGGGGGAGAATGTAACAACCGGCAAATTAGGACTAGAATTAGTGCCTAATTCTTTGTTAATACATGTAATTAGTTCTGTGTTAGGCTAATTTATGTATCGAATTATATATATTGTTGAATATATACGAAAATGCGATTTGGTTAAATCGTACGCAATTTAAATTGAATGTATTTCGATTCAATTTAATACGGACGTTGGTGACCAATTTTATTAAATAACGTTGTTATGTCAAAAATATTGTTATAATAATATTTAGTATTCATTCGTATCGCACAATCAGAAAGTTACACAATTTAAAAAGGTTAAAACGCGCAACTAAATAAAATAACGTACATTTTATAACTCAAATATAAATCGATTAGTAAAACATTTAAATAAAATTATCGCGTAATAATTTGTATTTTAAAACGCACCATTAATATTTAAAATAGTTGTTTAGCGTTTAAACGACGGAGCAAACGAACACCGCACGGAGAACGGGGACTGGAGAATGAGAGATAACCTCCCACCCTCCTTTTCTTTCTTCTCATTATCACTCCACTCACTCCCTCTCTTACTACTCCCTCCTCCCTTTTTCTCTCTAAAAAGTTCATCACCACCACCTCACTAATTCGCTAATTACTACTATTAAACGACCTTGGATCTCATCATCACTTTGGAGAAAAACGTTCACCACTTCCCGATCTACAACGCTATCTTTTCGGATTTCTCATCCGACACTTTGTAAGTTTCCGACAAATCCCGAAATCTCTCGTTTTTGATCATTTTTACTAGTTTATGGTTTAAATAGGCTTATTATGTTCATATAAGGGTTGGGTAAAAGATTTGGACCGAACGGAAACCGGAAAACTCATTTTCGGCACATTTTCCGGCCAACAGACCGCTACGTCGCACCTGGCCAGGGGCCTCTGCGACGTCGCGACCTACGTCGCACAAAAACCTCAACGTCGCACTAGCGACGCAGCCTATTACGTCGCATTAACTTGCGGACGTCGCACGTAGCGACGTAGACTTTAACGTCGCAAACCGAACCAACGTCGCATTAGCGACGTCGCCCCCTACGTCGCATTGATTTGCGAAGGTCGCATCATGCGACGTACCTGCCTACGTCGCACCTTACGTCGCTTGCAACGTCGCATGCTACGTCGCACAAACCAGAACCTTGAAAACTCACATTTTCACTAAGTGTCGAACTTTTACAACCTCAAATCCTTATACGATACGACCTAACAATCATAATAAAACATACTTTCCTATTACAATTAATTTAAATTGCGTATTGAATGATAAACTTTAATTATAACAAATCACCAACGGGCCGTATACTTTGTTACGAACGCGAACAAACCAACATTTAAACACAACGGGTTGTATGAACAACTAGCCTAGATGGTCTTGCGAGACATCTCCTTACTTAACCTTACGTGTTTAGGCACTAGAAGGTCACGGGTTCGGAGAACCTACTTGCTTTACTACTACTTGCTATTTACCACTGCTTGACTCAGGTGAGTCTTACGGCCCCACTTTTACTGTTTTAACTTATTGGGGGAGATACATGCTACTGATTTTTCTTGAACACAAGTACTAAACTGTTTACTATACCAAACGGAATTGCATGAGTTACTTACTATTTACTGAAGTCTCTCCATCATATATCGTTAGTTATGTACTTAAGCGCGAACAGTAGTTAATGGATCCATTAGGGAAATGACCCTCCCCGCCCGGGGTAGTAGCGCTACCACGAACCGTTATGTATAAACGGGCGACTATTATTTCGTTTACTTATGCTTGCTCAATTTCGAGCATGTCACGGGAGCAACTGATTATTTACGGCTTAAGCTTCGATTATGAGCCTCATGGCAACGGTATAACTTGATTTCTTTACTTTTGCGAGATTTGCAAATACTTGATATACGCCTACGGGCACTACTGATGAAATTTTGTGTTCAAACGGATTATTTACTGATAAACCTGTGAGATTCACCAACCTTTTGGTTGACCCTTTTTAGCTTTGTATCTCAGGTACACTTACGGAGTAGGATTACTCCAGGATTACTAGCTAGAGTCGCATGATTTACAAACTGCATTTAACGGAGATTCTTTGGCATTATCTTTTGTAACTATGGTGATGTAATAGAATCTCCCGCTATACGCGTGGGCTCTAGGGAATTACATTTTGTATACGAAAACCTACGGTTTTCAAACGATTATTAATTATGAAATGTAACTATTTTACAAACGTCTCATTTAGAGGTCGTTTACTATTAATCTTGTGCTTTGTATATTGATTAGTAACACCCAATGTATGCTTCCGCAAATCATTAAATTTAGGGGTGTTACATTATACAACAATGTCTGTGTACAATATTGTAGTACGTAGTATATACCAATCACATATAGCATATTTTCCCATCAATTATCTCTAATTTAACAGTTAACCTCATAGGAACTGCTTTGAAAAAGCCCAACAATTCGGAAGCATTAAAAAAATTTACCGATAACAGACTTAACTACCAAGGTTCATGTTATCTTCAAATAACAGATCGAGTGTTTAATGTCACAAGCTAAATGTACCTAAGGGTATGTTTGGTTCATGATCAAGCCATGGATAGCTTGAGTGCAGTAGTGAATGAGGTGGGTGGATTGTAATCGTTTTCTACACTCCAATTGCTGTTAATTACCTTCAATCTTGAGGAGATTTCAGGTGGTAGAAGTGATTAGGGTTTTTTGGGTGGTGAGTGAACATGCCATCAAGATGGCGTTAAGTGTGATATATATACTCATGGAAGATAGCCGTCGGGGTGTAACGGGCCTGGACCGACCCACTGCGATTCCCGCCTAACGGTCGTGTTCGGGTGTCGAGGTGATCGGCCGAAAGCAAGCTGTCACCGTTTGGCTTTATTCCGCAGCCAATGGGGAAGTGTGACAGCTGGAGGACCCGTATTAACCAGTGGACAAACCAATGAGGCGTAAGGAAGATACGTTGACCTTCCTGTACTTTTCTGACATAGCACTGTTCATGATACGTTGTGTCAGGGAATGTTTTGTCGGTATGGTTACGCTGCGATGTAACCATAGTTGGTTTGGGACGCCGATCTCCCGCGGTGGGCAGGACATACGTGCGTCCCGTCGCGGTGTGGAATATAGTTGTTATGCTGGGGTGTGGTTACACCATTAAGTCCCCCCAGTTCGATTGTTTGACTGAGTATTAGTCGAAGGGTCGAACTCTTAATTTCTCATAGTGTGCACACTGCGGCATGCACCGGCAGTTAGTTTCCAGTGGGGTGGGACGTAACGGCAGTTGTGGTGTTGATTTTTTCTGAGCAAACATCAATGGCGAGTCACATCAATAGTTGTTTTTGGCAGGCAATGATGGCGTGTAAGGCGCGTGAGGCGGCTAGGTGCAGGCGCGTGGAACGGAGATCATTTCAAAAATTGAAATAATGAGTGGATCGGACAAGTGTAGCGTCGTGATTAAAGTCCAATGGTGGCCCGACCCGTTTGCCCGGATAATAAATATCCTTAACCCGCCTTTTTCGTTCATTTTATTCATCCCAAAATTTGATCATTTCCAAATTAGGGTTCGTCTGCTTCGCAAAAAACGGTTCCCACGCTGTATTTTCGATCAATCGCCGTATAGAGGTCCGTGTTTTCTTTACTTTCTGTGTTTCTTAGTATTCCCCTTTCGTTTTTTTTTGCGCACTGTTGTTTCTTGCCATGTCTGTTTCTTCATCTAATGATACTGTTCCGGCGGCGGTTTCCGACGATGTTACTTCAACCGTCGCCCGGACAGGTAGCAAAGTTAGCGATGTTGTCTTGGCCGCTTTAGAGGTCCAGTATCCTTCGATTAGGGGGTTTAATCCGGTGGCGCCGGGGCCTGATGACAGGGCGCATGCTCCGCCGGCTGGAAAAATGGCTGTTTACCGGCGGTATTTTGAAGTGTGCAACTTTCGCCTTCCTGTCAGTGGTTTCATTGTGAGTGTCTGCGAGTATTTCAAAATAGCCCTTTCTCAACTCCTCCCTTTAGGTTTGATGCGGTTGCTTATGTTCGAGATGTTTTGCCGTGGTCATGGCGGCGAGCCGAACATCGCATTGCTTCGCCGCCATTTCCGTGTGGCCAAGCAGGATTGTTGGTTTTCATTCGAAAAGAGGCCATCGTCATCGTTTACAACATCGAAAGGGCCACCTCTAAGGTCATGGAAGGATGGCTTCTTTTTTATTGATGTGACTTGTTTGCCCCGTGTCCCCGCGGTGGTCCTGTCATGGAATTTTCAAGGGATCATTGCTAAGTTGAACACGATTCCTCGTGACCATGGGCCGGATCCGCGTTTGTTTGACCTTTGTGACAGTGCGGCGCTGCATATGCGCACGTATCACCAAGAGGCTTTGTTGTTGGCTTTGGGCATTAGTTCCTCCTGGAAGCGTGGTAACGCGAAGCCTGTATTTAGGAAAAACGGACAGGGTATGGGCGCGCTGCAGCGGTCATCTATATATGTTTATCCTTAATATGCTGCTTTGATCCTTTTACTTGCGCCAATAACTGTTTCCATATTCTTGCTATTGGTTCTGAAGTTTTTTTTTTTTTTTTTTTTGTTTTTTTTTTTTTTTTTGTTGTATTGCAGTAATGCAGCATGTGTATCTTCTTTCTGATGATGATCTTGATGATGTGCAAGTCGGTTATGAGGGTTGCACTGAGTCGGAGTTTGAGCCGTTCCACGAGCAATTGGTTAAGGAGGAGGAGGATGCCGGGAGTGATGATGAGCCGGACGTGTCGGCGTCTGCCGCAACGACTGCCGTTGTGGACCCCGCGATCCCTGGTGTTACGCGCTATAGGCTTCAGCGCGGCAAGGCTGTTGGTAAGAAAAGGAAGTTTACCGCAAAAGATTTGTCCGGGATGAAACTGCCCAGGGTGGATGCAAGCGACGCTGGAGGAGAGGTTTCCGATGCAGGTAATGTTTCTTTGCACTCCACTGTCACGTCTTAATATGTTTGTGGCGCGTTGGTCTATTTGGATTTACCCCACCTTTATTTTGCAGCGTTTTCGCTTGTAGATGAGGAAGGCAGTGATGATGGGAAGCAGGGCGAGACGGGTGATGATCGGTCCACTGGCCTGCATACACGTGGCCTTCCTGATGAGTTTCTCCTCGGTGGGTCGGGGTTGAACCCTCTCAACGTTGACCCAATTGCTGAGGCCCAGCCCACTGTGCTACCCATGCCTGCTCCTGTCCGGTCCGCCCCTCTTAACGCACCGGTCCATGAGACAGTTACTATTAGTGTGGATGATGACAAAGAGACTACGGACAGTATTTTGGATGTTGAGAAAATCTTGGATTCTCTGTTACCGTCGGATCTGCTGGACTCTGTGCGGGAATTCAGTGATGATGAAGCGCGTCGCCGCAGCGATGATTCTATTGTGCACCAGTTGGCTTGGCTTTTGGACAACCGACGCAGGTATCAGGCAGTGTCTAATGACCGTCAAACTCTGCGGGGTGAGCTTGAGGTTGAGCGGGGACATGTGCATGAGTTGAAAGTTGAGTTGGCTAACCTGAAGTCAGAAAAAGCATCTTGGAGCAAGTTAACGGGCGAAGTTGTCGAGTTGCGTGCTACAAATCAATCCCAACTCGATACTATTGCTGAAATGAAGTTAGCTGTGGATGGTTGTAAGTCTGACTCGCTCAACCGGGGTTTGCAGATCGAGGCGCAGAGGAACCGCATATGTGAGCTGGAGGGTAAAGTTGCCGAGCATGCTGCGCTGGAGAATCAGGTTGCTGAGCAGGGTAGGTTGGTGACTGCCAAGGATGGGCAGATATTTGTGTTGGAACAGAAAAACAAAACCCTTGATGAATCCCTTGCAGGTGCGCTGGGACAGGTGACCAAGGAGAGGGAGGCTAAGGAGGCGGCTCTTTCTGAGCTTGCGAAGCTGCACGGTGGGCTGGAACAGATTTGCGATAAAGTGTTGAAGGACCCGACTGTTACCGATCCGTTCAATGCATATGCCCAAGGGCTGATGGAGTATGGGTCCCATCGTGCTGTGGTTCGTGCTCAGAAAGCCTTTGGAGAGAGCCCCCCTGTGTTCCCAGAAGAACTTCTGCAAATGGTCAAGCCCGATAGCAAAGTGCAAGCCAAACAACTGTTCGAGGCAGCGAAGAATGCCAAGTCCGCTTATGTTGCGAAGCTGGTTAGCAACCCCGATTTGAGTGTGGACGAGTTGTTGGCCATCGAGCCTTAGTTGTTTGTTATCTGTTGAATTTGAACTTAATCTTTTGGTCGGCCGCGTGCTGCGGGCCTTTGTTATGTAATAACTCTAACCTTGTTTTTTGTTGGTGCCTGGTTTGGGCGTATGTAACCTCTGGAACAATGTAACTGGTGTTATGTGATGTACAGTTTGTAGTTTGTTTTTATGTAACTGGTGTATTGCACAGGTTTGTTGTGTTTAGCTTATTTGCTAGACGTTTGTGTTTTTTGCGCGATTATTGTTTTTGTCATGACCGGTAAGTCTAGATTACCATGTGTGTGTTGGTGTCTCGCCTTCGGCGGACTTAGAAGTCGTCGCCGGGCGCGGGGCAACTGTTTCTGATCAAACCCCTCTTCAGCTTGAGAACTGCGGGGGATCTCCACCAGGGGTAAGGCTAGAAAACACTTCCCAATGGGGGTGGGACCATCCTATCTGTTTCCGTCGCGTAACTTAATGCTTTGCCGCGGCGTGACATAAGACAGTTGTGACCCTTTGTTTGGGTCGGCTCTTGGTCTTCTCAACCTGCTTGAGTGTTGGGCCTGCATACCCTTGTGTTGATTTTAACGTGTATTATTGCAGCATAACCAAGTTTGAGCCTGTAATTTTTGCGATAATCGTTGGATTTTCATTATCTTTGGAAAATTTGAAAATACATAGCATGGGTACAGAGGATAAGCTGATCAGACTCATTCCTGACCTACACTATCGACTATCACAAAAATAAAATGAAGAAAATAAGTGCTTTCTTGGTGGGACTTAGGCCTGCCATAGACCCGGCGGGGCTGCCAGTTACATTCGACGCGGCTGGGGCGCTTTAGACATAACATTTCTTCAAATTCGTTGCATGCCAGGTACGCGGGAGCGGTCCACCGCTGGTGGTAACTAGGCTGTATGCTCCGTTGCCGTGGTTCGTGGCCACCCTGTAAGGGCCTTCCCATTTTGGGCCCAGTTTTCCAGTGTCTTCCACGCGGCTTGCCTCATTTTTTCTCCATACATAATCGCCGACTTGGAAAGTGAGAGGGTGTACCCTGCGATTGTAGTACTGTGCGATTTTTCTTTTGTTTTCGGCCTCTCTGATTGCAGCGTATCCGCGCCTTTCCTCTATCAGCTCGAGGTGTTCCCTGCGGCGTATCTCATTGGCATCCTCATCGAACTGTGCAACCCTGGGCGTCGGATCACTTATTTCTGCAGGGATGACGGCCTCCGATCCATAGACCAGACTATAGGGCGTTTCGCCTGTGCTCTTCTTTGGTGTGGTGCGATGTGCCCACAACACATTTGGTAGTTCTTCGGCCCACCCCCTTGTATCCGTGTCCAAGCGAGCCTTAATGCCTTCAACTATATCACGGTTGGTGACCTCAACCTGCCCGTTCGCCTGGGTGCGCAACGGAGGTGAACGTTTGCTTGATTTGGAGTCCCTCGCACCATGACTTGAAAGGATTGTCAGCGAACTGTTTGCCATTATCGCTTACGATCTCGTGTGGTATGCCGAAACGACAAACAATGTCGTTCCAAACGAAGTTGAGAATCTTCTGCCCTGTTATCTTGTCCAATGGCTTGGCCTCCACCCATTTCGTGAAATAATCTATCGCCACCACAAGGAACTTTAGGTTACCATGGTCTGCCGGGAAGGGCCCCACGATGTCGATACCCCATTTGTGAAAAGGCCATGCAGATGTGACCGGAATCAGGTCGTGTCTTGGGGAGCGCTGCACCGGGGCATGGATTTGACAAGCGTGGCATTTCTGTATTATTGCCGTGGTATCCTTGTGCATGGTCGGCCAAAAGTAGCCATGCCTTGCTATCTTTGCCACTTTCGATCGTGGGCCGGCGTGTAAACCACACGCCCCTTCGTGTATTTCTCTGATTACGTTCTCCGCTTGGGCCGGGCCGACGCATCTTAGCTCTGGGCCCGAGAAAGTTTTCCTGTGGAGGACCCCTTTTTTCATCAAGTATCTTGGGGCGTTGACTCTTATTTTCCGGGCTTGCCCTGGGTCTTCCGGAAGTGTTCCAGTGGTGATGAACGTAATGATTGGTGTCATCCATGTGTCCCCCGTCTCCTGTATGTCTACCACGGTGGGATCAACGGCAATTGACTTGTGTTTCAGAACCTCTACGAGTACTTCTTTGGTCAAATGAGCAAATGTGAGGGATGCCAATTTGCTGAGTGCATCAGCCCTCTTGTTTCTGCCGCGGGGGACCTGTTCAATGCTGAAACTTCTGAATCCTTCTATCATAGACCTGGTTAAAGTGAGGTATTGTTTCATTGCGGGTTCCTTTGCTTCGAAGAGACCAGAAATTTGGTTGGCCACGAGCTGAGAGTCAACGAAAGCCCTTAGATCCTTGATGTCCATTGCTTGCGCGAGGCGCAGGCCCGCAAGCAAAGCTTCATACTCGGATTCGTTGTTGGAGGCTGGAAATTCGAATCTTAAAGCATAAGTGTATTCTTCTCCGGTTGGGCTTGTCAAAATGAGCCCAGCCCCAGACCCTTCCGAACTGGACGCTCCATCTGAGTACAGTTCCCAGGTGCTCGGCGCGGTGGGGGCGGGCGTGGACAAGTGGGTGGTGCCCTCAGTCCCTTTGGGTATTTCTGCCAGAAAATCTGCCATGATCTGACCTTTAACCGCGTTACGCGGTTTGAAAGAAATTTTGTGCTCGCCCAGCTCTATGGCCCATTTGGCCAGTCTTCCCGATACTTCAGGTTTTGTCAAGATCTGCTTGATTGGCTGGTCAGTGAGCACCACTATGGGGTGTGCCTGGAAGTAGCGGCGCAGCCGTCGCGCTGAATACACAATTGCTAGAACAAGTTTTTCCATGGAGTTGTAATTGACTTCCCCTCCTTGCAGAGCTTTGCTGACAAAATAAATTGGCAACTGCACCTTGTTACGCTCAGCAATGAGGACCGAGCTAACTGCGTCACCTGATGCGGCGATATACAACTGCAGTGTTTCTCCTGCGATGGGTGCGGTTAGCGTGGGGAGTTCTTGCATGAATAGCTTCATTTCCTGAAAAGCCTGCTCCGCTGCATCTGACCACATCAAGTTTTTGTTACGTAAACAACCCCGTAGGGTGGTAAAGAAAGGGAGTGACCTGTCCGCTGCCCTCGACAAGAAACGCGTAAGGCCAGTGAGTTTTCCTGTTAGGCTCTGGACCTGCTGGATGGAGCTTGGGGAGGGCATTCCAATTATCGCCTCAATCTTCTTGGGGTTTGCCTTGATTCCCCGGGGCGATATGATGTGCCCCAGGAACTTGCCCTCTTCCATGCCGAATGTGCACTTCGCCGGATTGAGTTTCATGCCAATGCTTCGCAGGGTGGCAAAGGTTTCTATCATGTCGCTCAGAAGGTCGGATTCTGAGTTGCTTTTAATAACAATGTCATCGACATAAGCTTCGACGTTTCTTCCAATCTGGTGCTGGAAAGCTGCGTCGATGACTCTCTGGTACGTTGCCCGGCGTTTTTTAGCCCGAAGGGCATCTTTTGGTAACAGAAAATTCCCCGGGCGGTGTGGAACGCTGTTTTGTCTTCGTCTTCCTTTGCCATGTGGATCTGATGGTAACCCTTGTATGCGTCCAAAAAACATTTGAGGCGGAAACCCGCGAGGGATTCCACCTTCCAGTCGATCTCCGGCAGGGGATAATTGTCTTTGGGGCAGGCTTTGTTGAGATCCTTGTAGTCAACGCACCTTCTCCAATCGCCGTTTGACTTTTTGACCATGACTGGGTTGGCCACCCAGGTCTGGTACTTGACTTCCCTCATGACACCTGCCTTGACAAGGCCATCGACCTTTGCAGTTAAGAATCTGCTGCGTTCGGGAGCCATTCCTCTTTTCTTTTGTTTCACTGGGGTGAGACTGGGGTTGACGTTCAGTCTGTGCTCGGCAATACTCCGAGGTACTCCTGTCATGTCAGCGTAACAGAAAGCGAAGACATCAATGTTATCTTGCAGGATTTTAATTACCTGTGCTTTGATTTCCTGCGGGAGAAGTTTGTTGATCTTGATGGCTTGCTCAGGGTATGATGGGTTTATTGCTACGTCTTCTTCCATCGGTCCTGGCTGTGTGGTCTGTTTGCTAGTTTCCACCGCAACGGGTGCACATACTGTTGCTGATGGGGCAGAACATCTGATAGTTGCGACGCCCTGCAACGTTGGGAACTTGATCATTCCGTGCACGGTGGAGATCACCGCACCGAACGCCTGCAGTCCGGTGCTACCCAGGATTACGTTATGCCGCGACGGCGAGCGAACAACTATGAATTCCAGCGCAGTTGATCTGTAGGTTGGGTGTTGCCCCAGACACACTTCCAGGCTGAGTTTTCCGAGTGGCCAGTTTGTTTCACCAGAGAATCCCACTAGCGGGGAGTCATAAGGGCTTAATAAGCGCTGTGTGCTGATGGGCAGCTGGACAAAACAGTGCTCGTACATAATGTCCAACGCGCTGCCACTGTCGACGTAGATCCGTTCCACTTGGTGGCTGTTTATTCTTCCTGAGATGATCAGTGGTTCTGCCGACGGGCTGGCATCTTGGATGGGTGGGAAACTTATGGCTTGCCTTTCCCAAGTATCCAAGACTTCTGCCTTGCGTCGTTGTCCCCCAACCCAGCATTGGATCATATGGATTGTTCCGTCGGGGGGTGGTAACCCTTGGGTTTTCTTTTTGTCGCCCCCCGCTGGCTTGTCTTCCTCTTGCCGCTGTGTTGCTCTGGCACTAACGACTAAGTGTTCCAACTTCCCTGCCTTTATGGCGTTAATGATGACTGCTTTCAGTTCTCTGCAGTCGTTCGTATCATGGCCTTTTTCTTCGTGATATCTGCAATATTTGTTGCTTTGTTTGCCGTACTTAGGTGCCATTGGCCGCGGGAGTGGGAAACGCCTTGCTTCTGGTTCCGTTGCGAGTATTTCTTTTGGTGACTTGCTCAGAGTCGACAGCAAGCTGTGGCGCTCTGCCGGCCTGAACCTGGGGTTCCTGTATTCTCTGTGGTTACCTCTGTCCCGCCGATGCGACGAGGAGGGCCCGGCGGGGTAAACGCTGTTATGCCGCGGCCTTGCGTGAGGACGCACGGCTCCCACCCTGATGAAACTTCTTGCCTTGTCTTGCATTGCGGCGACTGTCCGTGGTAGGGTTTCTGTCAACTGATCAATGAGGGAACTGAACCTGTTCTTGTCCAGGCAGTTGATGAATCCCGAGATCTGTTGGCTTTCTGGCAGCCCCGGGATCCGAAGGCATTGGCTTGCGTGTCTGTCAATGAAGTCTGCCAGGCTTGCATCGTGTCGTTGGAACAGCTAATGTGCGGCCATGTGTGATAGCTGCTCTGCTTTCCTTTGATGGAATCGCCTTATGAACTTCTCCCGCAGGTCAGCCCAACTAGTGATGCTCCTGGGGGTTGCTCGTGTAGCCAACGCCGTGCCAGATCGTGAAGGACTGACTGGAACATGTGACAGGACACCGCGTCGCTCCAGTGTTGCGTTCTAATTGCGTTGTCGAAACCACAGAGGAAATCCTCCGGATCTGCGGTTCCGTCATAGTTGCCTACCCCCAGCGGTACGCATGTGTTGTATGGTAAGGACGTTACTGCAATGTGCTCTATAAAGTGCATTGCAATGTCAGGGGCTTGGATCTGTCTTGGTGCGGGTAGCCCCATCAGTGCTGCTCTGAGGTTTACTACCATCGGGTTCTCAAGCGCTGTCGCGGGTGGTGGTGGCGCTGGTTGCATCGCTTGGTTGAGTATCTGTGCCAGCATTGCTGCAGGGCTGCTGTTATGCTGTAGCTGGTCCGCTTGTTGGATGTTTGTTGGCACTGGGGTTGTAACACCCTCAAATTTCGGTTTGCGGAAGCTGTCGGGTCGGGTGTCACTAAATCAAATATCACAGCATAAGATACATAATGAACGACTCTAAATGAGACGTTTGAAGATAATTATACATTTCCAAAATAGAACGTTTACAACGTTATAAGTTTAACAGTGATTTCCAAGTACAAAATTTGAAAATGCTAAAGTAGATGCAGAGCAGTCCCAATGGTTTGAAAATATGCGACTCGGGCTAATTAAGCCTTGAAGCAATCCTAATCCTGCTGGGCAACCTGAGAACACATGCTAAAACAGGTCAGCTATAAAGCTGGTGAGTTCATAGGAAGGTTAGTTGAAAGCATAAAGTAATAAAACAATTTATGTTTTGTAAAGTTGTTTCCAAAATCAGTGATTTTTGATATGTAATACGTTGAAGTTTATAACACCAATGTGTAAAAGTCTAACTTAATGTCCAAAATACCCCGATTTTGGTTGATTGCACTGTTACAAGTTACTTAGACTTGTTTGTCTTAAATTGATACAAGTTACAACGACTTGTTTGATTGAATTTATACAAGTTACAACGACTTGTTTGATTGAAGTTATACAAGTTACAACGACTTGTTTGATTGAAGTTATACAAGTTACAACGACTTGTTTGATTGAATACTGATACAAGTTACAACGACTTGTTTGATTGAAGTTGTGCCCACTGCAATACCGTGGCATCGTTTTGTACCCACTTTACCGTGGTATCGTTTTGTGCCCGCTGCAATACCGCGGCATCGTTTATGAAGTGCTCGAGAGCATAGTTGAAATGTAGAGCCAGCAGTACAACGACATACTAGCTATTGCAAATAAGAGCCGACCGTACAACGACGCGTCAGGCTTGAATGTGTGTATGATTGTATGTATACTAATATACATAAATACTATTGAAGTTAGCACCAAGTGCTAATGATAATATCTAAACATGTAGATATATATATATATATATATATATATATATATATATATATATATGTTTGTCGAATGAGCAAACGTAAGTAACAATCATGACACGCATGAAAATAATTGATTTTATCTAAATACGTATAAGCAATTATTTAGATATTAAGTAGTACGTTGGTCCTAGGTATGAATACTCATTACCTAGTTGAATTGTATTAGTATGAAGAATCTATACTAACATATTATGTTATCGTATACTTCTAGCCTAAAGCCTAGCAAGTATATTGAGGTTCCTGAATTGTATTGAAAATATTAGTTCCTAAAAGAGCAACTAATCCTGTAATTGTATCTATATCATCTAGTGTAGGTAGAACTAACTAGTTCTAATGTATTGGATAATATTGTCCCGCGACAATATGGCCAATGAATAGTACTAACTATATCAAGTTATGTCTAGGTAATTGTTTTCCAACAATCTGATATTGTACGATTGTGACCTATCTAGATTAGGTCTTGATATTGTTCCAAAACGACGTGTTGGGTGTAATTCCTAAGTATTACACATTTGTATTACATACAGTAATATAATTGATTGTGAATTATAAAAGATTATTAATATAATTCGAAAACAGTTGTTGTGCATGTGTTTCACCCCAAAAACAGTAAAACGGTTGAAAGAGTGGGGCTATGAAACTCATCTGTGAGTTGTTAGCGATACGATGATACGCGCGACGTCCGAATGGTAACCTTCTAGTGTCCTAAACACGTGAGGTTATATAAGTATGAGACAAATCAGTTTGTCTAAGCGAGTTGTTCATGTATGCATTTGTTGTTGAAGTCTGGACATGGTGTACGGGGGTCCGGGGGCAGCGCCCCTGGTTAGCGGGGTCCAAGGGGCAGAGCCCCTGGCTGGGGTCGAGCTGCCAGGTCAGCTTGGAAAATTTTTATTTCTACTATATTTCTTTAAGGAAAAACGCATCTGGACTTGAAATTGGGTGAAATCAAGTGATAAAATTTAGGGTCTCGACACTTAGTGGAAATGTGAGTTTTTAAACTTTCTGTTTTCTGCGACATAACATGCGACACAAAAACGTGTCATGCGACACAAGGGTTGTGTCGCATGGAGTGCGACATAAGAGCTCTGCGACACAGTGGTTGTGTCGCAAAAGCTTGCGATGCTAAATCAATAGCGACATAAGGGTTGTGTCGTATGGAAATACGACACAAGGTGCGACATAGAGTACGACACAAGCGTTGTGTCGCATGGGTAGTTTATGCGACATAAGATACGACACAAATGGAATTATGCGACACAACATGCGACACAAGCGTTGTGTCGCATGGATGAACACCAGCCCAGAAACTCGCGGCTGTCGCGTTTTTCCGATCAAAATCGCAAATCTAACGTATTTTCAAGCTGTAAAATCATGTTTTCTTTGTTGTTTAGGTTATAACTAAGTTGTGTAAGCATTATTACACCCAAACATTACACCAAAATGATTAGATCTAAAGATTTAGAAATTTCTTACAATTGCGAATCGAGGCCAAACGAGGAAGAAAACGAAGGTGTGGCCTTTGTTAATGTTGCTCCTCTCTTGTTGGTGATTCCGAAAATGTAAATTTCGTGTGTCGATTTGTAGTTTCGAAAATTTGTGGTAATTGGGTGGAGAGTGTTTGTGTGTGAAAAGAAAATGAGATAGAAAGAAATGAAATGAAATGGGAGGGGTTTGGGGGGTTGGGTGGCTGATCCAAAGGGGTGGGGAGGAGTTTTCCCCCACTTCGTTCCTATTTTGCAGTGTAAAATACCCGTATTTTGTACCCGAATAATATATATAAATTTAATATTTTTAGATTTATATTTCCGTTCTTTCGATTAGTAATTAATTAAATTAAAAATAGTTTTATTCAATTTAAAATCTAATGTGACTTCAAATGGTTTTATTTGTGATTATTACATAATCACTATTCATTATATAAAATGTAAAGTTTTCGCTCGCTGAGTTATAATTGAATATAATAATACAATTATAAAAAGTTTAAATTAGACGCGCAAGTTGACTTTTTGACCAGGTGTTACATTCTCCCCCTGTTAAGAAAATTTCGTCCCGAAATTTAAAATGAGGTCGGGGTCGCGCGTGGTCTGGGGAGCAATGCACGTACGAGGTATTTGTCGAAAAGATTGCAGACATATCATGCCTTATAATGGAGTTGAATGGCAGTCAATCCCTGACTGAGTCGCGGTTTATCGTTGTAGTCATATTCTGACCATATTGTTTGTCGGGTGTATGATTATTTTGTGATTGCTAGATAACCGTTTACGTCGTAGTCCATTCGGGACTAGATATTTGTCACATAGTGACCGTTTAGTGAATACTCCTATCAGGACTAAGTAGTTGGTGAATGTTCAGTCTGTTAGTCTGCTGAAAGCAAACTTTTAAGTTTTACTTGGGTCTAGGTCACTAGCCCTATGATGTAATCGACATTAAGTCAATAAAATGATATCGGGGATAATAAGTACGTGTTGAACGGACCTATAATTGAAGAGCCATGTTTTCGAGAAGAGATTGTACTTACATTATTGTTGGAGATTTATTTGATTTACTCGGAGTCAATAAGGTGAATTTTGCGTCTTTTTGGGCAGTCCTTCTTGTAATGACCAGGTTCCTTACATTTGAAGCATATCCTTCGAGAGTCGGGATTGGCGGGAACTCTGCAGTCCCGGATTACATGTCCATATCGTTGGCATCTTTCGCAGGGTAATCCGCAAATTCCGTCATGATGACGTTTGCAGCCGTGACAAAATGGTTTGTTACCCGCATAGCCTTGTCGGTCGTTGGGTTCAGCAGCGTAGGACCTCAAGGGTTCAGGTTGATTCGTTGGATTTTGGCTAGAGCTGGAACTTCCATTCCCTTTTTCTTGATTGTTTTCAGTTGCAGGTGGCCCGTGTCGAACCACCTGTGCCATGAGTCTGTGGGCCATGCGAATAGCCTCTTCAATAGTAGTGGGTTTAGAGGCGGTGACCATTCCCTCAATTAGCAACGGGAGTCCACCAATGTACCTCCCGATTCGTTTGTTTTCAGGGTTTACTATGTTTGGACAAAGGGATGCTAGTTGTTGGAAATGATTGGTATATGTTTCGATGTCGTTGTCTTTTACGGTGAGAAACCAAAGTTCGTCCTCGAGTTTGTGAAGTACTTCGACGGGGCAATACTTGTCCTTCATGATTTGTTTCAGGTCTTCCCACGAAAGTTCGTGAGCAGTGTCGATTCCTACAGTTCGGGCGTGAAAATTCCACCAGGTAGAGGCATCATCCTGGAGGGTATATGTGGCGTACAAGACTTTGCAGTCGTCGGGGCAGTTGCACATGTGGAAAATAGATTCCATTCTCTCGAACCATCGAATTAATCCGACAGCTCCTTCAGTCCCGACGAAGTTTGGGGGTTCGCACCTCAGGAAATCCCTAAAAGTGCAAGGCTTTACTTGGTTCTGAGCAGCTAGGGTCGCAGTCACTGCTTGATTAATGATTTGATCTTGCTCAGCTCGAGTGAAAGTTGGTCGTTTAGGAGGCATGATTCTTGAACAAGAATGAAATGACAAAGTGTGAGATCTTTAATCAAAGATGATGATTATTACAATGACATAAGTAGCTAACTTGAGTTGGAATTTATGATACACGGGATCCTACGATCCTTGACGTTGAAGTTTTTGATATTGTAGGTGGCAGGCGCATCACTGCCCTTTTGTATTGTTGGTACAACAGTTTAAGTAACCGTTGTTTAGTTTTCTTTAGTTAAGTTATCATGAATCTCATGTTTTTCGAGTGTTGTGACAAGTTGAGTTGTAGTTTCTAGTTGCGGTCGTACCATGATCGAATTGTGTTTTCTATGTAGTCAATCCAAGATTATGTTGTTGTGAGTAGTCCAATGGACTATATCGTAGTACTAGAATATCGTACGGCCATTCATGCCTGTGTATGTGACAACTACAGTGTCCTCGGTGGTGTTGAAGCAGGGTCCACCAACACAACCCATGTGTGTGGTGACATCATTGTGTATTTATTGATTAAAGCATTACATGCTTAATTGGTCGTATATACATATATGGTGTACACGTAACTATACCAGTATACGTTCATAATAAAAGTCAGGTGTGGCACCTCGTGCCCAGTTAAGTAAGTGTATATGTATATATGTAAGTCGTACATGCAACTATAACAAGTCTACATGTATAATTGAAGTAGCACCTTGTGCTATAATGCAGTGCTATCAGCACAGTAATTGAGATACTAGTGTTTTGTAATTGTAGTACCAAAGTACCATGAAACGCAGCACCACGTGCTGTAATGAAGTGCCCGCGGCATTGAAATTGTAGTACCCATGTACTATGAGTGTAGCATCAACATGCTATAATTTGTAGTATCGACATACTATGAGGATTGCACTAACGTGCCCAAATGGCGGTATCAACATACCGTGTGATTGCAGCACCACGTGCCGTGTGTTGTTTGATTGTAGCCCTAAGGCCAAATGTGTGTTGAAGTTATGTGTTTTCCCAAATGTAGCACAGAGGCTAGAATGTGAGTGCCCAACGCACTGAGGTGTTGAATCAATTGATCTAAATGATCAAGTAATGATTGAAATAATTAATTTATCGTGGACTTAGTCAACACTAATCCAATTGCAATCCATACGGTTATGGTTGAAAAGTTTTAAATCTGTTTTAAGTTTCGTGGACGTTTAGCATGTGTGGGTTTCCATTCCCATTAAATACGGTTGTACCTCCTTCCCGAGGTTCAGTGATATATGTGATATCCTCCTATGCGTACATAAGGAGAAAGTGTCGAGTCGTAATAGTTAGGAAGACGGCGATGTGCCTCTTCACGAGTAAATGATAGTACAGCGGAATTGAGTCGTATATACCCAGTATATATTTGATACGTAGAAGTAGTATACATGTAAGGCCTATTAATATATACCTATAGTACATATAATAGCCTAGGATATCTAGCACAAAACAATCAGAGTCAACTAGTGCATTCCCAACTCAGTATAACCCCTTTCAAATCTTACATCATCTTTGCTTAATTGTACATAGTTAGCTACGCTATGTTAAATTAAGTTCGTATGATGTAATCCCTGAACTAGTTATACCTAATAAGGAATACTGCCTAACGGTCATAGTCTAGGCCCACTAAATGCAACCTAGTTCACTATAACCTTAGGCTCTGATACCAATCTGTAACACCCTCAAATTTCGGTTTGCGGAAGCTGTCGGGTCGGGTGTCACTAAATCAAATATCACAGCATAAGATACATAATGAACGACTCTAAATGAGACGTTTGAAGATAATTATACATTTCCAAAATAGAACGTTTACAACGTTATAAGTTTAACAGTGATTTCCAAGTACAAAATTTGAAAATGCTAAAGTAGATGCAGAGCAGTCCCAATGGTTTGAAAATATGCGACTCGGGCTAATTAAGCCTTGAAGCAATCCTAATCCTGCTGGGCAACCTGAGAACACATGCTAAAACAGGTCAGCTATAAAGCTGGTGAGTTCATAGGAAGGTTAGTTGAAAGCATAAAGTAATAAAACAATTTATGTTTTGTAAAGTTGTTTCCAAAATCAGTGATTTTTGATATGTAATACGTTGAAGTTTATAACACCAATGTGTAAAAGTCTAACTTAATGTCCAAAATACCCCGATTTTGGTTGATTGCACTGTTACAAGTTACTTAGACTTGTTTGTCTTAAATTGATACAAGTTACAACGACTTGTTTGATTGAATTTATACAAGTTACAACGACTTGTTTGATTGAAGTTATACAAGTTACAACGACTTGTTTGATTGAAGTTATACAAGTTACAACGACTTGTTTGATTGAATACTGATACAAGTTACAACGACTTGTTTGATTGAAGTTGTGCCCACTGCAATACCGTGGCATCGTTTTGTACCCACTTTACCGTGGTATCGTTTTGTGCCCGCTGCAATACCGCGGCATCGTTTATGAAGTGCTCGAGAGCATAGTTGAAATGTAGAGCCAGCAGTACAACGACATACTAGCTATTGCAAATAAGAGCCGACCGTACAACGACGCGTCAGGCTTGAATGTGTGTATGATTGTATGTATACTAATATACATAAATACTATTGAAGTTAGCACCAAGTGCTAATGATAATATCTAAACATGTAGATATATATATATATATATATATATATATAAATATATATATATATGTTTGTCGAATGAGCAAACGTAAGTAACAATCATGACACGCATGAAAATAATTGATTTTATCTAAATACGTATAAGCAATTATTTAGATATTAAGTAGTACGTTGGTCCTAGGTATGAATACTCATTACCTAGTTGAATTGTATTAGTATGAAGAATCTATACTAACATATTATGTTATCGTATACTTCTAGCCTAAAGCCTAGCAAGTATATTGAGGTTCCTGAATTGTATTGAAAATATTAGTTCCTAAAAGAGCAACTAATCCTGTAATTGTATCTATATCATCTAGTGTAGGTAGAACTAACTAGTTCTAATGTATTGGATAATATTGTCCCGCGACAATATGGCCAATGAATAGTACTAACTATATCAAGTTATGTCTAGGTAATTGTTTTCCAACAATCTGATATTGTACGATTGTGACCTATCTAGATTAGGTCTTGATATTGTTCCAAAACGACGTGTTGGGTGTAATTCCTAAGTATTACACATTTGTATTACATACAGTAATATAATTGATTGTGAATTATAAAAGATTATTAATATAATTCGAAAACAGTTGTTGTGCATGTGTTTCACCCCAAAAACAGTAAAACGGTTGAAAGAGTGGGGCTATGAAACTCACCTGTGAGTTGTTAGCGATACGATGATACGCGCGACGTCCGAATGGTAACCTTCTAGTGTCCTAAACACGTGAGGTTATATAAGTATGAGACAAATCAGTTTGTCTAAGCGAGTTGTTCATGTATGCATTTGTTGTTGAAGTCTGGACATGGTGTACGGGGGTCCGGGGGCAGCGCCCCTGGTTAGCGGGGTCCAAGGGGCAGAGCCCCTGGCTAGGGTCGAGCTGCCAGGTCAGCTTGGAAAATTTTTATTTCTACTATATTTCTTTAAGGAAAAACGCATCTGGACTTGAAATTGGGTGAAATCAAGTGATAAAATTTAGGGTCTCGACACTTAGTGGAAATGTGAGTTTTTAAACTTTCTGTTTTCTGCGACATAACATGCGACACAAAAACGTGTCATGCGACACAAGGGTTGTGTCGCATGGAGTGCGACATAAGAGCTCTGCGACACAGTGGTTGTGTCGCAAAAGCTTGCGATGCTAAATCAATAGCGACATAAGGGTTGTGTCGTATGGAAATACGACACAAGGTGCGACATAGAGTACGACACAAGCGTTGTGTCGCATGGGTAGTTTATGCGACATAAGATACGACACAAATGGAATTATGCGACACAACATGCGACACAAGCGTTGTGTCGCATGGATGAACACCAGCCCAGAAACTCGCGGCTGTCGCGTTTTTCCGATCAAAATCGCAAATCTAACGTATTTTCAAGCTGTAAAATCATGTTTTCTTTGTTGTTTAGGTTATAACTAAGTTGTGTAAGCATTATTACACCCAAACATTACACCAAAATGATTAGATCTAAAGATTTAGAAATTTCTTACAATTGCGAATCGAGGCCAAACGAGGAAGAAAACGAAGGTGTGACCTTTGTTAATGTTGCTCCTCTCTTGTTGGTGATTCCGAAAATGTAAATTTCGTGTGTCGATTTGTAGTTTCGAAAATTTGTGGTAATTGGGTGGAGAGTGTTTGTGTGTGAAAAGAAAATGAGATAGAAAGAAATGAAATGAAATGGGAGGGGTTTGGGGGGTTGGGTGGCTGATCCAAAGGGGTGGGGAGGAGTTTTCCCCCACTTCGTTCCTATTTTGCAGTGTAAAATACCCGTATTTTGTACCCGAATAATATATATAAATTTAATATTTTTAGATTTATATTTCCGTTCTTTCGATTAGTAATTAATTAAATTAAAAATAGTTTTATTCAATTTAAAATCTAATGTGACTTCAAATGGTTTTATTTGTGATTATTACATAATCACTATTCATTATATAAAATGTAAAGTTTTCGCTCGCTGAGTTATAATTGTATATAATAATACAATTATAAAAAGTTTAAATTAGACGCGCAAGTTGACTTTTTGACCAGGTGTTACAGGGGTGCTATTCAACGGTGTTGGCTGTGCCAGCGGTGGCGTGTAATGCTGCAGTGGCACCTGCTGCTGGAAATACAACTGCGGCCACTGAAAATTCGGCTGTGGCGAGAAGGTTTCTGGCCCGACCAAGTAACCCATTTGAGAAAGAATTTGTTGTGCCATGCCTGGGGTCAGCGGCACGTTCTGTGTGGTTGTCACCGTCGGTGTTGGCGTTATGCCGGAGACTCGCACAATCGTCGGCGGAATTGTGGCGCTGCTACTAACGCCGCCCGTTGCCGGCGTTTGGAATTGCAGCCGTTGACGGTTTGCTTCTGCCGTCTCGCGACGACGTTGTTCCATGTGAAGCGTAGGTGTCTGCAGTATGGTGGCTGCTATCTGCTGGTTAGCTAGCGACGGAAACGGGACCAACTGTGATACTACCGGTTCCGTAACGACCAACGTGGCCGGAGTTGGCAACGGAGTTGCTTCCCCAGACGTCGCCATTTTGTTAGGGTCTTTTTTTTTTTAGGTTGTGGCTTTGTAGGTTGACTGTGGTTTTTTAGGGTTTTAGCTGTGTGTTACTTAGCTACACAGGTGGCGCCATTTGATCAAGCCATGGATAGCTTGAGTGCAGTAGTGAATGAGGTGGGTGGATTGTAATCGTTTTCTACACTCCAATTGCTATTAATAACCTTCAATCTTGAGGAGATTTCAGGTGGTAGAAGTGATTAGGGTTTTTTGGGTGGTGAGTGAACATGCCATCAAGATGGCGTTAAGTGTGATATATATACTCATGGAAGATAGCCGTCGGGGTGTAACGGGCCTGGACCGACCCACTGCGATTCCCGCCTAACGGTCGTGTTCGGGTGTCGAGGTGATCGGCCGAAAGCAAGCTGTCACCGTTTGGCTTTATTCCGCAGCCAATGGGAAAGTGTGACAGCTGGAGGACCCGTATTAACCAGTGGACAAACCAATGAGGCGTAAGGAAGATACGTTGACCTTCCTGTACTTTTCTGACATAGCACTGTTCATGATACGTTGTGTCAGGGAATGTTTTGTCGGTATGGCTACGCTGCGATGTAACCATAGTTGGTTTGGGACGCCGATCTCCCGCGGTGGGCAGGACATACCTGCTTCCCGTCGCGGTGTGGAATATAGTTGTTATGCTGGGGTGTGGTTACACCATTAGTTCACATAATTCATAGGAATATGATAGAATTGGAATCGGAATTCCATTCCGTATTATGTTTGGTTGGCCTGATGTAATTTAGATTCCAATGCATTGTGTTTGTTTCGAAAAATTTGTAGGAATTGAAATCCTTCGAATTCCATCCGACATAGGAATTCAAATTCATTAGCTTATTGAATGGAATGATTACAATTTCTTTGGAATTCAGATTGCTGGTTAAAAAAAAAATTTACAATTTTTTTTATTAATTAAATATTATTTTAATATTATATGTATATTTTTGTGTTATATTATAATATTATATAAAATATAAAACTATATTATAACAATTTCTTTTAGAAAGTATGTTATATAATAACTTTTTAATATTAATACTTGTTATCACTTTCCTAATCGTATATGCAATTAATCATATACCTAAATAATTTTAATAGTTAAAGTTTTTTACTATTAATATTTAGTTATTTATAAATATATAAATACAATAACTACTTATATATATTTATAATATAATTAATAAACATTTTAATATTATTTATTATATATTATATATTAACATTAAACCTATTTTATTAAAAAATTTATTTATATTATTATCAAATTTGAATTCCATTCCAATTTTTGTCAACCAAACATAAAAAATTCCAGAACATTCAGATTTCAATTACATCAAATTCCAATTCTTTCAAATTCCAACCGATTCATATTCGAATTCTTTTGGCAGATTCCAATTTCTTTAAAAACATTATGTTGAACATAACTTAAATCAAATTATAATCTTCTCGTGTTTGATACAACATGAAAGACCATGTTCTCTATCGTGAATAAAAATTCATTAAAAAGTTCTTTTTTATGTTAAACTATATGGAATCAACTACAACACGACCTCCCATGTTAAACACAATAACAATATCCCAATCCACCTTTAAACACCAGGTTTAAGATACTTGGCATTGCGTCTTATGATAACTAAATATTAACCGACCAAAACTTCTTAGCTAAAAGTAGAATAGTTTAACTCAAAACCTACATCCATGTTTACTGAACTAAAAAGCATAAAACAAGACAAAAACACTATGATTCTCACTGGATTAACTTCAGTGGATCAAACACACCCTCAATAACTGATATCCTACAGCTAAAAAGGCATTATAAAATAAACAAAAATTACAATAAAAATTGAATAAATAAAGTGAACATTAAGACAGGAAAAACTTAAAGCTCACTACTAAAACTTAGTCTACACGTTTAGTACAAACTGATGTCCCTAGGTCAATTATCTGAAACCGAAAAAATGAACAAAACATAAAGGAATGCAGCAGGCAGACACCCAAACACCGACAAAACATTATGAAACCAATACCATGAAACCTGCCTTTTTAATCACCACCACCTGCAGCCTGGGCTGGCCTGTTTGTTCTAAAACCACGACCCCTTCCACGAATTCCCCTTCCGCGACCACGGCCTACATATCAAACACAAACCAATCAACTTGAGTTAGAGACTCTCAAAACTTAAGAACTCAGAAATGCTCTCAAAAAATTAAAAGCTTATATTCAGGATCACCAGGCACTATCAATATACCTTCAAATGATGCCCTTATAAAAGCTTTCTTTGGTCTTAAAAATGCATTGTCGTTCATCAAATTTGATTGATTTGGTTTTAGGCTGATAAATAGATGAATTTGGGTTTGAATGGTGACAAACAATACATGTGGGCGTACGTTGCATTAGGGTAGACTTTTGCGAGATCCAGAGAGTGAAAAAGACAAATTAAAAGAAGAGTCAACATGCACTTGAGCTTTTGGAAGAAATGATAATATGATAGAAAGTGTCTGTATGCTGACTTTGTACCAAAATAAGCACTTATTTAAGTGTCATTGAAGGTGCTTATTTTGTAAGTGTGCTTAGAGATAAGCTACAATGAAAATATGCAATCCCAAACACCCATGAATAAATATATACTTTCAGATGTCTTGCTAATTAGAAAGAAAAAAAATATATTTGTTCGCAAATAAGCCCTTTTAGTATCAGTGCAGCGTACCCATTTGCAATATACAGTCTGTAGCACTTCTGATAGAAATATTTGAGTCTCAGTTTTGATTTTATAAATTAAAATTTCACCATATGCCACTCAAAATCAAATGAAAAAACATAACTAGCTACCAATTCTGGGAACTGACTAAAGTAAAGATGTACCTCTCCCTTCTTGATTGTAACCGCCTCCATCTTGTTGAGCATCCATATAAGGCTCATTATTGTAACCTCCCCTTCCACGACCACGGAAATTGCGTCCCCTGCCCCTGGGAGATTCTTGATTGTAACCCCCAGCATCTTGCTGATTATCCATGTAAGGACCATTATTGTAACCTCCCCTTCCACGACCACGGAAATTACGACCCCTACCCCTTGGAGATTCTTGATTGTATCCTCCATCTTGCTGAGTATCCACATAAGGGGCATTATTGTAATTCCCCCTTCCACGACCACGAAATCCTCGACCTCTTCCTCTGCCCCTACCCCTGGGATAACCACCAGGACCATCCCAACCCCCATCATCAAACTCATCTGGTCCATAACCATTACCTGTTACCAAGCCGAGAGTCAAATTGAGAACAAATGACCATATAATAAGTGATTGCAAAAAATAAAATTTTGTGAAAATGATACCAGGTGGAGCTCTGGACCTTCCCCCTCTTCCCCTACCACCACGACCCCTGCCCCTTGCAGTTGGTGATCCTTCTGCAAAGGAAACAAAATTAGAATGGAACTATTGTATGTCAATAAATAAAAGAACATGTGCAGAGCATTTTACCTCCTTCGTAATCAAATTCGGTAGACACCTTCACCTGGTCAGCTGGTAATGGTAGCTGGTAACTGATAACAGGTTAACTGAGTTAATTGAAGGGAATATAATACAAACATCGAATCACATCTATGATGACCAAAGACAATTTTGGATCACATATAGTTGATATTTAGCATAAGCATTCAAAATTCAGTTTTTTAACTAACTCACCCAATAGATGATGTATCCAACTCATTCTTGGAGAGAGTTATAGTTATCATTGAAACATGCCTCGTGGTCTCCAGACTGTAACAGGAAAACAAGAGGGTTAATCAGACAAGTGATGTCAAATACAAGTATTTACTTTTTTAAGTGAGGTGAATCGGATAGTACGGTAGCAATCCTTCTTCTAGTGGTTCCCATGTGTCAGTGATGTCTGTAGATCCAATGGATGTTATTTGATGAAGACCAACTATTCGCCTCTACGTTACAAAATAAACACACATTTTATATGTGCACAATAAAGATGACAACAAATTGTAAGGAATAAGAAGATATAAAGGATTGTGTACTATGGAAAACCTTTATCAATTCTACAATAGTGACAGTCTTGTTGATGGCTCTACCCATGGCTTTAAAGACAATCTCTGACGAGCCTTTTTCCTAAAAAGTAAACATTAAGGTAAACACTGAAATCAGAAATAACAACAAAGACCGTCAATATTCAATATTCAAATATTACATAACGTCAATGTTCATCAAAAGATAGTTGTAACTCATATTGGTTGTACAATTACAACAAACTACTTCAGAGACTTCACATCTCAAGTTGCGTGGTAGTGGTTCCTTTACTAAAATCACAACACTAGAGCAGAAAGCTTTTACAAGGAAAATACAAAAACCGTATGTGGTAAAATATTGAATTGTTAGGAAACATGATGATGACAGTGCAAATAATATGTAAATCAGCAGACCATAATTCAATTGACACAATTCAACAATTGAGCTACGGAAAAAATGAAAGAACTCTGTTGAAAAAAGTGATCAAGTTAAATATGGTCCATGCTTGAGATAGGAAAGCAGGAGACAACTTCAGAAATAACAAACTGGAATACCAATATCAATTGCAATCCTGTAGCAGTTTTCTTGTATCTTGTAATGTCGTGTTAAGAACGAGCAGATACGATAAATAAGCAGATATGCACTAATTTAAGTACTTATATGCTTAAAAAATTAGTAGGTGACCCCTTACTAATTTTTAAATGCTTTTTTCCTTAGTAAATAAGCAGTTAACCAGTTTTCATAAAGGTGTTTGAATCTGCTTATATGCTGTCAAAATAAGCATATAAGCAGATAAACACTTATTCAAGCAAACCAAAACACCCCAAAAAAAGAGAGAAGAAAAAATAAAGTTGACAAATGTTACCAAACAAATGTGAAGGATATGAACAAATTCCTCCAGGTTGTACGTTGACGAGGGTAGTTAGTTCTATACTGAGTGGCAGTTGAGTTGATTAATACTAATTATGTGATTGAAGCCTTGAAGGTGAATGTGGTTTGAACCTCCTATGTAAATGCTTTGAGTTATTGACAAAATGCTTTTCGCTCACCAGAAATAAAAATAAAATTAAAAAGCTACACACTTTGAGTAAACATCAAAGTATATAATTATGCCATTATGCAGAGGCCTAATGAATTGATTACACCACATCTCCTACATTACGTACTACGTCATTGTAGAAGTGTGCTAATTTTACAATGCTTTAGAAAGCAATTGTAATGATAAAATTGTCATATAGCACTCATTTAACATTCAAAACTCTCATTGAACAACATAGTTATTAACTCTAAGCGAAATTACTACCTGAAGCAAAGTCATAGCATAAGTGATATAGCTTCGCATCCTTCCCTGGCTCGTAATTCGAATCTCATTCTCGTCAATTGGTTGTTCTGCTCTCGGCTTCTCGACCTTCTGGTACCGATCCATCTTCATATTACAGAACACAAAACACGAAAAAAGATCAAAACATGAGTCTCCTAACACAATACTATAAAATAACAAGCTGAAAACGCATATCTGAATAGCTCAAGTATCCATTTAATCTTTAAAAATATAAGCTTTACCAACTGTCAACAACAATATAAAATAAGCATCTAAAAGTTGATTATACAACCACAATCACTACAATACCTAAGTTTACATCAACAACATCACAATGATTAAATAATGCAGTTCATGCACACACAATAAAACATAAAAAAATCAGAATCATACTCACCGCAAAATCTAGGGTTTTCTCACAACATAATTAATAAATTAATAATATGTAACACAATAACATTAGAAAATAAATTTAAACGATTTAGTATTAGTACCGCAATAACTATTGAATCTAATAAATTGAATAAAAACGGCAATTATCATGAACTTGTGAAAATTGTTTTAAATTAAATTACCGTTTGATTGATTGACTGTTTGTGTTGTTGGATGATTTAGATATAAGCGTGCACGTATAGCTCGAAGAGCCTTAACTCCGGCTTCAATTTTCTTGGTTTAAGCCCTAGAACTAGAATCTGTAAGGCTATGGTGTTTTTCTGTATTTATATCACCTGTTGTGCCCTAAACACTCTTATCTAAACCGTTGAAGAACCGGTGCTGCCTGTTTGGTTTATTGACATATAGTTGGACCGGGCCCGGATAGGTATGTTGGGCCAGAGGCTTGTTTGGTAGGATATCTTGTTTGTTACTATCTGATCCGTTTGGTGTAAAAATATTTTTTTTGTACGGCCCAATCATGACTAAAAGTATAGATTATCAGTTTCACCATGGGCCCAATTTTCCTTCAAATAAAATTTCATACGGAGTTACGGAGTATCATTTAAATTTAAAAAATAATACTTTCAGCATCCCCAATTATATATTTCTAAAGCTTTTTTACAAGGTGGAGGATCATAGACGAAGGGGTATTTGAAGAAAACAAGGTCAACGTTTAATTTTGGACATTGGATCATCATGTGATTTGAATCAATGGTTATAAGGGATGGCATTTTTGTAATTAATTTGAAAAATAGGGGTTAGAGTTAACAAAAAAATATACCAAAAAAGTTCACTCCACACCCCTTCCACTATTTTGATTTTTACATTTTAAGGCATCCACTTTTTTTTCTTCCTCCTCCTACGTTCTTCTTCCCCCAACCCCATCTACCACCACCCCACCACATGCTGCCACCACCTGGCTACCGCCAGCCACCGCCGACCGCCACCAGTCGTCGTCGGATTCCGGCAGCTGGAATTTTATTTTTTTAAAAAAAAAAAATTCAAATTTTTTTGTTTTTTCAAAAAAAAGAAAATTTAACTTTTTTTTCCATGAAATTTTTATTATATATAGTATCCCTTTTTCTACTACATTTTGAATAAAACTATAAGCTTTTTTCACTGCATTTTGTATATTACTCCGTATTATTTTTTAACTACACTGCATCTTCTATACACGACGTCAGCAAAATGTCGTACAAATGGATAATGTGTATAATATAAAATGCAGTAAAAAGAGAACAAAATGTCCTAAATGAAATATAGTAAAAACAACAATACGTATTATACTTTTATATGAAATATATGCAAAATGCAGTAATAATAATAAAATGCAGTGTAATTTTAACAAAATGCAGTCCAAAATAGATTATGTATAACATAAAATGCAGTAGAAAACAAGCAATATATATTAGATCGAGGTGTATAAATAAAATGCAGTAAAAACATCAAAAGGATAATGTGTATAATACAAAATGCAGTAAAAAACGAACAATATCTACTAAACATATATATACAAAATGCAATAAAAATAACAAAATGCAGTACAAAGTGATAATATGTAAAAATATTGAAAAAAATTATGAAAAAAAAAATTAATTTATTTATTTTATTTAAATCCGGCGACGGGGGCAGCCGCGACGATGGGTGGTTGGTGGTGGTGGGGTGGGGAGGAAGAAAGTATGAGGGGATGGTAAATAATATTAAGAAAGTGGAGGGGGGTAAAAATGAAATTTGATTATGTGACATGTGACACATTTTTAGTGGCTTAAATCTTGACCACACTTCCCTCAAAGACCCCCTTCTCTTATGAACTTTACCCTTTTTACAAAAAAAAAAAATTTGTAAAAAACTTTACAAAAACTTTCTCTCCAATGATATAAAGCTTTTTGGTACATTAATCCTAATACAAAGGTAACAAAATAATACAAATGAGGGGAGTCTGGTATGTCTATGTCTTGAGAAATATTAAGCTTTTGTAAAAAAATTACACTTAAAGCTGAAAAGTTTTTTCCGTAGGGTTTTCTAAAACTTTTTTAAATAGTAAAAAGATTTATAAATATCGTCACTGGGGATGCTCTAAGAACATTCCCAATTACTTATTTCATAAAGTTTTTTCCAAAGCTTTTCCTTTAAAGCTTTTTTGATAAAAGATTTTGTTCCAACAATAAAAAGTTTTTCAACAGTTTTTTTAAACATTCATATAATAATAAAAAAAGCATGAAATCTAGTTGTCTATAACTTGCGAAATCTCAAGCTTTGTTGAAACATTTACACTAAAAATTGAAAAGCTTTTTATAAAGCTTTCTTCAAAGCTTTTTTGAATAGTAAAAAGCTTTATAAATTGTATCATTGGAGATGCTTAAAGGTACGTTTAGTTCGCGGACTTTAAAGTAATCCAATGTAATTGGAATCTCAATTCCATTCCATAAAGGTGTTTGGTTCACGATCAAATTGATTTATAAGTCATAAAATGGGGGCTTTTCGGTAAAACATCGCTATTCAACCACATATAACTTATTATACATCAATTAACACAAAAATTTACAAAACCCTAATTTTACATTATTTCGCCTTCAAAATTAGGGTTTTCAGTTTAACCGGCAAAATCAACAAACTAAATCGACCATTGTGTAAATTACTTCCGTACCTTACTACAGAAGTGTGAAATACAACATTTATTGCCGAATCTTGTTTGGAATTGCTTGAGTGTGCGTGAACACTAATTATGGGATGACGAGGGTGACGAGCGGGAATAGCTAGAAAGTGTGTGTGCTTTTTTAAATGAGACCAAAATCACTTATTACCAAACTTTGTTAAATATATCATCTAATTAAAATATCCATATAATGATTATTATCTATGTCACATTTTATAAAAAAGTGTAAAAAAATAAAATCAAAGTAAAAAAAGTTAGAAACTAAAATTGACCGGTCAAATTGGTTACTGGTTACAATATTACTTACATAAGTATATATTTGCATGTTTAAGATATTTTGTGGTAATGCGTAATCAATTTTTGTCGTGTATCCATTTGCTTTTCTAAAAAAAATAATAATAATTTGGTTTACACATCGACTCACCTAGTCCGTGTACTATACTTCACTTTTGCGTCGGGATATGCAAGTATGTGTCTTTGGACCGTCGATACATGTGAAGTACATGGATTACCAACAATACATACGATTACAATTGACTAAAAAAATAAAAACAAATAGTGTTAACAAGACAAGTGATTTTCCAATTTTATATTGTATTCAAATCAATCATGTGACAAATGCTTCCTTTTCAATACACTCAATCAACAAACGCACTTTCAAGCACCCATAAAAGTGGCTAAAATGATAATAAACAAAGTTGATTTAACCCTTGATTACTACATGGGTTTTAATTCATGATTAATAAAAGATATCATTATATGATTATGGTAGTGTTTAATTAGTCTCTTCTTTTATCTTTTACAACACAAAAAATTCAAACCTCATGTAAACAATTCATTGGTTGCTTCAAATTTAATCATTTGCACTTTGTGGCAGAAGATGAGTCATTAAGGCAACGTGATGAAGCGTAAAAGTAGAAGGGCTAAAATAGCATATTGAGAAAAGTTTATGGACTGTTTATTAAAATTAAGAAATGATTCACAACATTGATAAAGAACGGAGAATAGTGGTAAAAGTTTAATGGTGGGTGTCCAAGAATATATCATGAAAAATAATGCCACTTTATCACCATTTTTAAAAAAGGTGTCGATGGTTTCAACCTCTTTAGAAAAATACATATACAACAATTATCATGACTCGTTTTATATGTGAACTAGCCCTCAAACCCGTGTATACACACGAGCCGTCGAATGCCTATTTCATTTTTTTAATTACGCAGATAATGTATATGATATAAATTATATCATTATATATAAAAAAATAAGGGTTTTAATAATAGAAGTCCGTAGGACTTTCATTAATAAAATTGTACATGCATAAATTGACACAAAGTTTGTTAAAGTCTTAGTACAGCTTGCAAAGCATATCTAAAGATTCAAATGAAAGAACCAAATGAAGAGAAAAACACCAGATGAACCATGAACCAAATGAAGAGCAACAGATGAAAGAACACCAGAGAATGAACTGTATGGATTATTCATTCCAGCAATCATCATATATAAAGAGAAGGAATTAGATTTTCTAAATGGTATGCATTCTAATTGAGTTTGAGTTTGGGTAGGTTTCTGGGCTAATTTTGGGGAAGATGAAATTGAAAAGAGTAGGGAAAGAGTTTTTTGTTGTTTTATTTGGGAAGTGGTTTAAATTATAAAATAAATTAAATTAACAACAGAAATTTTTATAAAGCTGCTAAAGTTAAGTAACTTTCTTAAAATAATTAAACTAAAAATGAACTAAAAATAATTAAATATTAATAAAATGGTATGAAAGTCAACAAAACATAAGGTGTAGTGAAATTTAAATAAACATAAATAAATGATTATGTAAACATTTCTTCTCATGTATTTTTGATGTTTGATGGAAGTAGATATATTAACTTTACGTTGATAAGGGTTTTTTTTGTTGTGGTATTAATATTAAAAAAAATATTAAAAGAGTGTGTCAAGTAAGGAAGGGGATATATATTTATATAAATTTGTTCGATTGTTTTAAATTAATTTCTTTAAATTTAAAATGAAAAAGTTATCCTAAAAAGGGTTGTTCATGGCTTGTATACAAACTTAATGATAAGGTTTATAATGTAAAGAACTAATAATAAGGGAAACGTCGTTGGTTCTATTACATTAAAAAAATAAATAAAATAATAATAGGTAGAAGCCTTAATTACTCATGAATCGTTCCTTTCTTAAATTATTAAAAAAATATTTAAATTATTAAATTATCTTAAATTAAATTAAATTATTTATTATTATTATTATTATATAATATATAAGAATCACATGATGATATCATCAAATATTCAATTAGTCAATCAAATTGTCTAATTCTATCAAATTGCTAAAATTTAGGAAAATGATGACATCGTAATTAATTATTTCATAATCTTAATCCTAATCAAATTCAAATTGTCTAACTTTACCAAATTATTTAATCCTAATCAAATTCAATAATAATAATAATAATAATAATAATATAATAATAATAATAATAATAATAATAATAATAATAATAATAATAATAATAATAATAATAATAATAATAATAATAATAATAATAATAATTAAATATAGGATGATAGCTATTTGACTATATATAGGATTCCTATTTTCTTCTTACCAACAATTGTATATGGATTATTAATTTATTTTCTTCTTACCTACAATAATAATAATAATAAATACTTAATTCTGATTGGTCAATTGAACTTCAATTTTGAAATTGGATGCCACAAAACCGCTTCCTATATTATATTTAAGATAATTATAATTATTTCAAATATAATTTTCATATTAAAAGCATTCTAAATGATTTTAACTATATAAGTATACGCACCTTCAAACATATCCAATTTGAATTATAATTCTAATTTAAATTAATGACTTGTACATGTAAGTAATCCAAAAGTTTTTAAGGGTTAACTACATTTTTTGAAAAATGAGGGACATGTGATCTTTGACGTTGATATCTATGATCAATGGTCTAGATTCGTTGAATCTTAACGAATCTTAACCACATTGCATTTTCCGTAAAATGCATGTTGCAAATTTGGCCGTGAATCACAAAAATCAACATTTAAGATCGTATGTTCGTCATTCTCTTCAAAATGCAGCTACTCTGTTGATCCCACACCGATTAAATGAGACTAATTTAAAAGAAGTTACATTAATGGTTATCAAGTGCATGCGTCACTGGTACTTAAATACATATAGTTTTTTACAAGCATAATATGTTTTGTCGGACAGATCCGAAAATATAACTCGTTGCCGTTGAATTGTATATGTATATAAATATAGAGTAAGGTTCAAATGAGTACACCAATTTTGAGTGAGAATAAGGGAACCAACAGATTTCTGTCATGTGTCACTTTATTCTCTCTCCTCCACACTTTATTCTCTCTCCTCCACATTTTTAAAAATTAAATATCTCACAAACGGTAAGTCGAAAAATCATGAAAATTGCATCATAAAATAAAGCGTTTTCTCATCTTCGATTTGCCGTCCCTCAAGGCATACTTTTGACAACTTTTTTTTCTCATTTTTTGGTGGGTTTCACAAATTAGTAACACATGTGTTAGTGATTAGTTGTACATTTAATTTGTGGTTAAGGTTAGGGTTTAGGGTTAGGTTTAGGGTTTAGTAGGGTTTATGGTTTAGGGTTTATAAGGGTTTAGGGTTTAGAAGGGGTTCAAGGTTTAGGGTTTAGAAAGATTTAGGGTTTAGCGTTTTGTAAAGCGTTTAGGGTTTAGGGTTTGGGGTTTAGGGGTTAGGGTTTAGGGTTTAGGGTTTGAGGTTTGGGGTTTCGGGGAAAAACCCCAAACCTCAAACCCTAAACCCTAACCCCTAAACCCCAAACACTAAACCCTAAACGCAACACTTTAACACATGCGTTAGTAAATGTGAAACCCACAAAAAAAATGAAAAAAAAAAACTTTTTGAAAGTATGTCTTGAGGGACGGCAAATCGAAGAGGAGAAAACGACGAATTTAATGGTGCAATTTTCATAATTTTTCGATTTGTCGTTTGTGAGATAATTGATGTTGGGGGTAAATGGGTTTTGTACATGTGGAACATTCTCTTTGTACACATGGCTTGATATTATTGGTTCCCTCATTCTCACACAAATTCCTATTCTCATTTGAACCCTACCCTATAAATATAATAATATTTGATGATTTTAGTTTTGTGGTACAATATTAAAATATTTAAAACATCAAATACAATAACTTTTCGAAGTTTAAAAGTAGTAGTAAAAGGTAAAGAGGGAATATTAAAAAAGCATAGCAATTTCAATGAACGGCGCGTAACATACAGAAACATGTGAATAAAACTGCACTGCATTTGATGCAGTTTTTAATTGCATGTATACAGGGGAAGAAGATGTAACGGGGTAAGTCAGCGCCGTTAGATTTTGAAAGCGACAAAAAGGAATCACGGTCAAGCGAGCAAACGGCTGTTCGCGGAAGCTTTTTCTTGTATCTCAATTCTCACGCTACACGTCACCTTTTCTCTTATTTCCCATTGGTTCTCCACAAAACCCTCGATTAAGTGCGGGCAAACTTTTTTTCTTTTTAATGGGAGGTGAGAAACAAATCAAACTTTTGATGAATAAATTAATAAACCCATAGATATTAAAGTTAAAGTGTTTGATTGAATCTTTATTTAAATAAAATGTAAAAAGTTAACTTCAGCGAAAATACTTGTGGCTTCGATTATTATTTTACCGGTCAAAGAAGTGTTTTTGTAATGGAAGAAAAAGAAAGAGTATTTTGGTACAGGCGATTTATGACATGGAGCAATTTGTTGATTTAATGAAATACTTCTAACCTCATTTTTAAGATAAATAGTACTATAACATCGAATACTAATATCAATGTTACGAGTCATCATAAATATTGGATCCACCATTGAATTTATATATGAAACTTTATTTTCTAAGTTAGAAAATTTGAAGAATCTCTTTTTGTATGCTTTAAAAGTACTCCTTTTTTAGTTGAATATGGTGGAAACGAAAAGAAATGAGAAAAATACGTTATTTTTTCTTACATCCTTAATTTGGTTAAAAAAGGTAAATGAAAAAAAGTGATTTTTCACAATTAATATATATAAAAAAGATTTTGTAAATGAGTTTGAAGTGTTAGAAGTTGAAACATTTTACTCTTTATATTTCTTCCGAAGAGAAGAGTTCCATTGAGACCATTTATTTTGTGTGAGAATGGGGGAACCAACCACAATATGCCATGTGTCACTTTTTTCTCTCTCATCCACATTTTTAAAAATTAAATATCTCACAAACGACAACTCGACAAATCATGAAAATTGCACCATATTTTTCAGCGTTTTATCCTCTTTGATTTGCCGTTCATCAAGGCATACTTCCGACGAACTTTTTTTTCATTTTTTAATGGGTTTTACATATTAGTAACACATGTGTTAGTGATTGATTATATATTTGATTTAGGGTTTAGGGTTTGGGTTTAGAGTTAGGGTTTAGCATGGTTTAGTGTTATGGTTTAGCAGGGTTTAGTGTTAGGGTTTAGGGTTTAGTATGATTTAGGGTTTAGAGTTTTATAAAGCGTTTAGGGTTTAGGGTTTGGGGTTTAGGGTTTAGGGTTGGGAGTTTGGGGCGAAACCCCAAACTCCCAACCCTAAACCCCAAACCCTAAACCCTAAACGCAACACTGTAACACACGTGTTAGTAATGTGAAACCCACTAAAAATAATGAGAAAAAAAAACTCGTCAAAAGTATGCCTTAATGGACGGCAAATCAAAGAGGATCAAACGCTGAATCTAATGGTGCAATTTTCATAATTTTTCGATTTGTCGTTTGTGAGATATTTAACTTAAGGGGTAAATGAGTTTTGTATTCTCTTTGTACACATGGCACCATATCATTGGTTCCTATATTCTCACACAAATTTTTAGTCTCATTTGAACCTTAACTTTCTTCCTAAATATATTTTAAAAACACAAAATTATTTTCAACACCAAGTACTAATAACTAAGAAAAAAAATGGAAAATTATTGATTTATGGTCTAAAATGAAATAGTTGCATAACTGGCTACTATTTGAGACACATAGCAGTAATCTATTTTCTCATTCATCAAATAGCTTTTAAAAGGATTGAGTATGGTTAGTATTGTCGTTGTTTGTTTATTTTGTTTTTTTTACGAGTGTTAAGTCGAAAGGTTATCCATATACCGCACCTTTTAGTTTGATTAACTTGTTTTTGATAAAATCCCTTTATATAACTAAGGGAGTATCGAAATTGTCCTATGTAGCATTCCCCTTCTTTCGACACCTAATCATTTTTCCTATGTGTCGTATTGAGGTTCTTCCATTTTTTTTGTCACGGTTTATCAAGGAATATGGGTATAAAATATTGAAGCTTTGATCCAACCCGTGTGCTTTCTTAAATGTGTAGAACTAACACTTTGTTTTGCATACAAAAAAAAAGAAAAAAAAGAAAAAAAAAGAAGAAGGGTAGTTTGCTAATAACAATGTAGGTAAATAGTTATATAAACCTTATTATTTAATGACCCATGAAGCCAAACTTCTCAATGATAAACTTTGAGTATTGTTTTGGACTTTTTGTTAAGATTGCAGTTGATAGATTTTCTAATTCACGTTTAAGGTGTAGGGATGTGAGGATATGTTCTTACTTTTTTATTTGACATCGAACTTTTCTATAAAAGACCCATATATGTTATCGTGAACCAACTTTTCTTTTGTGCACCATTTTGCATAATGCCGTGATATATGTTATCGTGAACCAACTTTTCTTTTGTGCACCATTGTATGCTGACTTTTTTTTGTTTTTTGCTTGTTACACTTATGTCGTGCATCGTACGGGTTTAAAAATTAGTAGTTATATATGCAACTATTAAATTGAAAATCTAAAAACCTTATTGGTCTTTCAAATTCTTTTTTTTTATTGAAATTTGTTTTTCAAATGTTGATGCAAAGTGAAGTACATGTGTCAATGGGATAAGTATTTTATAATGTATTCAATTTGTATCCGATTTTATTATGTGTATCCAACTAATATTTGTTATTTTAAATGCATCTAATTTTTAAAAAATGTGATCTTGTGTATTATGTAGTACTTTTGATGATGTGTTAACTTCTACGTATGCCACGTGACACCTTTAAATAAATGACACATCACCAAAAATTCAAAATACATTAAAAACACACTTTTTAAAAGTTAAATGTATTAAATATAGCAAGCATAAGTTAAGTATACACAATAGACATCGAGTACAATTTGAATATATTTTGGAACAGTTATCTCTATGTTAATTATTCAAAAAAACTTGAAAAATAAAACACCAAATTACATAATTGCTCACAATAGATATTTTTGAAGTTAATGCCATCTCATAATCAGCCATTCACTCGTTACCATTCCAGCTATATGCCAACAATTTTACAACCGTTTTAACCCTAATTAATTGACCAATTCTTATCACCGGCGCGTAAATCCCACGTTTCCCCCACCACCACCACTATGCTAATTCTGTTGCTTTGTTTCTTCACATTCATACTTGACATTTAAAAAATCAATAATAACAAAGTCTCACTTAATTTTCTATAAGAATAATCAATTAAATAACGAATACTAAATAATCTCACTGTTACATTCTAAAAACTAAGATTAAAAAATAATAAAAAATAAAACAGAGGTTGTTCCTAATGCTGATATAGTAGCTATCAATTCTTCAGCATGGGTTTGTTTCGGAATGATGAAAGAAATCACAATCGAGTTTATTCCTGCAAACAGGACAAACCGGGTTTTTCGCTAGCCATGTATCCGCGCATTGTAAATGAAACCCATGATTACAACCCGGAAACATCCTAGCAGGTTGTTCCGGCTCAACATCGTCTAAACAAACCGCACATTCCGTCCCTAACACCAAATCCTTCCCTGTTGTAGACGGCAGTTTCTCGAGTTGAGCAGTCGATAGACCGTTTTCGGTAACGGGTTTCATTGGAGCATCGGTTTGTTGTTGGTGGCGATGAGCCGCGTAACAAAGTAACGAAATGTAGAGGACGAATACAACACTCATTCCGGCACAAGGTAGAAATAGTGCAAGGAAAATGGAGAGTAGCATGGTTGGTTATTGAATTTTTATTTTTTGTAACGGGTAAAGTTTATTAAGCAACTAGCGAGAAGCTAGAATGGGTGCAAGAAGGAATCGGGGGAGGAAGGGTTTATAAGGGTGTGAGTTGTGAGGGTTTGGAGGGTGTTGTGGTAAATGAGGCCCATAGTGTAAGTTTCCTAGGAAAGTGGGGATCAAATAGTAGTAGTAAATGCAACTCAGTGTTTTGCACTTTTGCAGTAGCCAGTAGTCACCTGGGGAAGTTATTTATCGAATCATTGGCTCTGTTTCTGTTGTTCTGTTTTCAAGATTTCTTGATTACCGTTACTTTTTTACCATTAAAAGCGTGGTAAAAAGAAGAAGAAAAAAAAAGGATGGAAGTATTTGTCTTGGAGCATTTTAGAAGTGGTTTGTAATTGTAATGTAATTGTAAAGTTATGTTCTTGGTGTTTTATTTGATTATACTTTGGTCTAACTCCACACGGGATACTATCAAAAACGATATAGGGTGAAAACCGGTGGCTCGGCCCCTATTATCGAGGATTTTTTCCTGGAATTTTTTCTAGGTTTTTTTCATCCTTTTTAGTATCCTCCTAGTTCGGTTTTAGGCCCAAGGTATGTCATATGGTGTATGTATAGTTTCGGTCTAATTAGCGCCTTGCTATTAGACATATTATTAATATACTTAGCCTTTCAAAAAAAAAAAAAAAAAAAAAGTGTTTGCCTTAGCTCACGAAAGAGAGCTTATCGATGTTTAGTTTTTTTAGGGTGTGTTTGACATAGAGCTTTTCTAAGCTTCTACTTTTGATAAGTTTCAGCATATAAGTTTTGTTTGTCAACACAATAAAAATGAGACTTCTCGAAAAATGAGCCCCCCAAAAGTTATTAAACATAAAGTTTTTTGAAGTGTCTTTTGAAAGAAAGTCCAAACCTCAGCTTCAGCCACAAGCTTCAGCTCTAGCCTCAACTTCAACCCGTTGTTGCCAAATACACCCTTAGTTTATGAGTTTAAAAGCCATTTTCAAAAAACCTCAACTTCTTTACTTTACTAAAAATTTTTTTTTACCATGTATAAGCTAAAAAACCACTTCATCCGTCTCATCATAAGTGTCCACATTACTGTTTTGAATTTTCTCAAATAATTGTCCTCTTCTATGATTCAATTAATCGAAAGTGACTTTAGTGGGTATATATGTTATTTGATTGGTGAAAAATGCACTTAGTGGAGAATCCAAAAAGTATGTACAAAGTTACAGTGGACACCTTGACCGAAACGGATAGAGTGAAATGGTGTTTGACAATTAAAAATATCTTATTGAGTTATGATGATGCTAAAAACTAAGAGCTAAAAGGCTCCTTTCAAAAGCCAAGCCAAACACCCTCGAAGTTCTTATTTTAGTATAGAATTGACGATAAGATTCTACTCCTCCGTCCCAGTTTATTTGTTTGCATTTTCATTTTGGTATATCGTAAAATAACTATTCACTTTCAAAATCAACCAATAAAAATGTTTGTACCGCATCACCATTTGCCGTTGCAATAGAATGAAGGGGATCATATTAGAAATAGGATGCAACAAACACACAACACTGTTTCTCATGTGGCCAAACCGTACCACATCAATTAGTTTAGTTTTGGGTAACTTGATTATTGTGAATAAATAAAGAATCCAATCCTAGAATTATAATTCAAGCTTGATAATGTTGTCGGCTTCAAAAGGTTGATAGTATAATTTAACAATTTAAGTGTATAACTTATTTCAACGGTGTTAAACAAAGATCCTTCACTTTATCTCATGCTTATAATCCTAGCTTCAATAATCTTAGCTTCTAATTGTGGTGAAACCATTTTAGTCAATGAATATAATTAATCAAAAGTTTGATACCAATGAAACAGTGTGTGGTTGGGGCTTTGTGAAAAATAGTAAAGAGGAATATAAATAGAGTGGTTGGTGTGTTAACTCGTAATTAACATGAAATCTCAATATTTAACTCGCGGTTTGTAATTCGACTCGACTTGTAAGAGTCATTATTTTACGATAAATATTTTTTTATATGTGTACGTATATTATTGTTTAAGATTTTCGTTATTAAAAAATGTAAAACATGATGAGAGTCGATAGCGAAGCCGTTGACCAACAATCAACACAAATGTTTAATTTAAAATTGATTATGATCATTTATTTTTCTATTTCGTCCATTTATTTTTTATATTACCCATTAAGAGTTTGTCTAATGTTCTAACTCGTATGAGTCGTAAAAAACTCGGAAGAGTTAACAAACGACTCGTAAGAGTCAAATTAGGGTTCGAGTCACCTCATTTTTTGTACTTATAACTCCGATTGTAGAGTCAACTCGTGATTCATAACTCGTAATGGTCTAACAGTTATGGTTTGATGTTGATGATACGCGCTGCAAACAAGAGTAGGGAGATGGGGGTTTTTGTTGAGGCGATTGGGGTAAAAAAGGTTGAGAATTGTTGTTGTTGGAATATAGCTGTAACGATGGATGGATGGTGATTGGTGGGGCTTGAAAAAGTTTTTCTCATTATTGTTGAGATGAAACATCATATTTGATGTTAGATTCTTTCTTCATAGCTTATATAATCGATACCCATTTATTTAAAACAATTTTAAAAATTAGGGACAAATACAATTGTATTTACATCTATTTTTTTTAGGAGATTTAACTTTCCTCAAGTTATTTTTTGATAGCAATTCATAGGTTACTTGTAAGGTGAGAAACTTTAAAAGTTGAAATATAAATAACCTACCATAAAGAAATAAGTTTGTTCTCCTCTAATGGCATCTCCAATACATGCACCAAACACTACATGAGATTTGATGCAAATAAATCATAGCTTATATAATCGATATGTATCATCGTACCCCGAACTTGAGTAACTAGGTTTGATAATACCCTAAACTGTTAAATGTGAAGAATAGTACCCTAACTTGATAACTCGGCTAATTTAATACCCTGACTCGCTTTGACTCGCTCACATGATATATCACATGAGGATTCCGTTAAATTCTTGACCAAGGAAATTAGGAACCTGATTTTCTTTTATCTTTTTCTAACAAAGATGTTCATTTTATTCTTGATAAATCAATCACTTAGACCACCCGCAACGCGTTCGTTACCGGGCGTTTTATGCCTCGAGAACGCCCAGAACGCCGGTGTGGGGCGTTCTGGGCCGGCGTTCAAGGGGCGTTCGTTACCGGAGAACGAGACGAGAACGGTGGTTTCGGTGGGCCCCACTTCCTTTTTCATTTCTTTTTTCGTTTTCCCTTCGATTTAAATTAAAAAAAAACCTTTTTTTTTTTTACAATCAAACGGTAACATGGAAAAAAAATAAAAAGAATATAGCCGTTAGGCTCCAAAGGCATGGAAACAAAAAAAAATTATTTTTTTTATTAACTTCTAACTTTACACTATATATACACACACATACTACAATTTTTTCTCAAATCAAACCCCAAAAAACACTTTCACATCTCCAACCCAAAAAATCACCAACCCATTTTTTACTCTATATATATCTCATTCATACATACTCATTTCACACCAAAAAATTATCCACTAAAATTTCATACATTCAAATACACATTCAAAAAAATAAAAAAAATGGATGCGATTAATCTTATTTGTGAATTGTCTTCAGAAGATGAAGTTGTTATCGAGCTTCTGCAAGCTTACCGGGCACAAAAAGATAGTGAGGCCGGACAGAGTTCTAGACCACCACGAAGTCGAGGCTACATTCAAAGAGATCGTAAAGGAGCCCAACAACGTTTGTGGGACGACTACTTTTCGGAGAACCCAAAGTATCCTCCAAACTTGTTCAAACGACGTTTTCGCATGCATCGACAATTATTTGTTCGAATAGTACAAGGTATCTCCGATTACTCTGTTGAACCTATTCCCGAACACTTTGCTTATTTCAAACAAAAACCAGATGCACTTGGTCGGCTTGGTTTTACCGCACTACAAAAGTGCACATATGCCATTCGCCAATTGACGTATGGAACCGCCGCTGATATGTTCGATGAATACTTACAAATGGGTGAAAGAACGTCTATAAACTGTCTTAACAACTTTTGTAAGTGCGTCTTCGATTTATACTCAGCGGAGTATTTGAGAAAGCCTACGGCTACAGATATTGCTCGGCTATATGCAACACACGAGCAGAAACACGGGTTTAAAGGAATGCTTGGGAGCATTGATTGTAGGCATTGGCAATGGAAAAAATTACCGAATGCATGGAAAGGGCAGTACACTAGGGGTGATCACGGACACCCGACCATTATGCTCGAAGCTTTTTCTTCATACGACATGTGGATATGGCATGCTTATTTTGGTATGGCGGGTTCGAACAACGACATCAATGTTTTAAACGCATCTCCGTTGTTCGATTCCATCAAAAATGACACTGGTCCACCCGCAGCCTTTGAAGTCAATGGACATCCCTACACAAAAGGGTATTATCTTGCCGATGGTATTTATCCGGATTGGTGTACACTTGTCAAAGCCTTTCACTCCCCTACTGATGAGAAACGAGCCAAGTTCAAGAAATTTCAAGAAAGTGCACAAAAAGATGTTGAACGCACTTTTGGTGTACTTCAAGGAAGGTTTGCATTTTTAAAGATTACGGCGAGATCTATGAGTGTTAACAAGATGCGAAGACAGTTATACACTTGTATCATATTACATAACATGATACAAGAGGATAACGCTTTCGCAATATCTTCTATCGAGCAGGAGATGATCGACGACCTTTCTAACCGGCCTCGGCGAGATTTTAGGACTCGTGTAGAAGACAGAAAATCAAGAATTAAAGAAATGTGTGATAAACGGGTGCACGACCAACTGCGAGACGATCTCACCGAACACATTTGGAGACTTCCACCAAACTTTCGTAGACTGAATCGGGAGAACAATGAAGCCGAATAATTATTTTTAGTGTATTGTATTTTAATAATTGTAGTGTATTGTATTTTAATTATTATTAGCATTGTAACGTTTTTTTATTTTTAGGATTGTAACGCTTTTTATTTTTAAGATTGTTACGTTTTATTTTGAGGATGTAATCGCAAATTTAAATTTTCGTACTCTTTATTTTTACTATCGTATTGTATTTTAATTATTGAATTGTATTGTTGTTAAATTATTGAAAGGTATTGTATTTCATTAAATTGTATTTGTATTGTTAAAAAAGTGAAAATTATGTGAAAAATAGTGGGGCCCAGGGGGGATAATAGGCGTTCTGGTGTTATGATTGTGTGTGATGAAATGGTGTTGTGATGTTATGCTGATGTGGCAACTGAAAAAGGGGCATTCTGGTGTTACGACTGCGGATGGTCTTACAGATTAAGGGGTTATCACGTCAGGTCAAATCTATATCAGACATTCTATGCTCGATTCCATTGATAATCTAATTTTAACACCGTCCAATAACACTTGCAAATTAATACCGATTTACGGACAATGTTAACCCAACAAAGGATCGGTGTCATCGACATGTATGCTTCAATTGACAAAAAATAGATTGTTAATGATGTTTCAAGAACTTTATAATGCAAAAGGGAAAACTAATTGAATGTTTCTAATTCCATAAATTCAATGATATATTTATCAGATCAAGATCATGATTGAAACAATGTCCGGATTCCATGATTACAAAATGGTTATCAAAATAATTCTTTTAATTTATCAATCTCCCTAAACTGAGGTTGGGATACTCAAATATCAAAATTGCATCCACTTGATCTCGCATGAAAAGGGGATAATTGATTGGAAACGTTAAATAAATAACATGTTGGTGCATTTTGTGTGTCAGTCAGTTGGTCAAACGTTTGTAATTGTCAAAGTCAATTAGTCTGCGTATGTATAGTGTTTAGTGTGTATATGCGAGTCTGTAAACGAATAGTGAAATAGAAAATATACACAAATTAGTGTTTAGGCGACACTTGGTCTGTGTCGCTATTAGCGACACTTGACTAGTGTCGCATTAGGGTTTAGACAACCTATAAATAGGCGTGTTATATTCAGTTTTAGGGTTGGACTTGTGAGATTAGGTGAGGAGCCATTTTTCAGAGAGAGGAGAGGAGAGAACGAAAGTTTGAGTTTGTATCTTGTAATCTTTATTATTCAAGTGTGAATAGATACAAAGATTATATAGAAATCGTGTGTTCGTGATTTGATTATCAATTGTTTGATTTCCGCACTTGCAATTGATTAAACGATCCGATCAGATCCTACGCGTACGGGACTCTCAATTGGTATCAGAGAAAAGAATCAAGGATTCGTCGGTTTCGGATCGTTATTTTGAGCGTTTTCGATTGATTCGCGAAGGTATTAATTGTTATTAATCGTTTATGTGTTGATTTGCTTGATTAGATCACTTTCTGGAGGTGTTTTGGTGTTAGTTCGACGTTCGGTTTCAGAAAATTCATTAGGGTTTCGAAAATTTTCGTTTTTAGCGTTTTTGGGGCTGCTGGCCGCGACTTAGCGTCACTTACCTGCGTCACTTCCTTACCAGCGTCACTTCCATAGCGACACTTCCTTAAGTGTCGCCAATTAGGGTTCCTGCGACACTTGATAGCGACACTTGTCCTCTAGCGACACTTACTAGCATCACTTACTAGCGACACTTATTAGCGTCATTTATCAGAGAAGTGTCGCTATGAAGAACGACCATGTTGAGTTCATTGATCATCATACACAGAATAGTTGGCAATCCTACTTCTAGCAATTGGTCAGGTTCTAGGGAGGAGGATACAAACCACAGCATAAGTTGGACAGATAAGCGGGCAGAGGTTCAACTTATAAGTTCACAAACAGTTTAGATTCATACAGGCGGTGTAACGGCATGTTACAATTGGAAATCATTATTTCCACAACGGATTGTGCCCACGACTTTCATAGCTTCCACGTTCCGTACTACACAAATTCGTGATGATTCCGGCGCTATACAAATGAAAGCCGTATAACGTTACCTCCGTTGTTTCATTATGATGTCATCCAATCACAACAAACTACTCATTAATCATGGCAAACATACAAGCACAATGCATAGCAATAGACATTTCTAATATTAATAAATCACATACATCAAACAAGAACAATATGACAAATTAATAATAGAAATGATAGAAAATACCGATAAGAATTGCGAGCAGAATAACACTTGTATTTCTTCATTAATATCCAAGCATTACATAAGCTAGCCTCTACTAATTAACTACATAACTAATTTAAAAGAAAGGTTTCCCTCCCTCTAGTTCTCCTCTAACTCCTAAGAGTAGTGCTAGAGAGAGAAACTAGAGAGAGGAACTAACTACAAGAACAATTCTCCTCTAACTCCTAAGAGTAGTGCTAGAGAGAGAATTCTAGAGAGAGAAAGAGAAGTATGGAATGAGAGGTGTGTTCAAATGGTGAAATAGAGGTGGGTATTTATAGGGAAAGGGTGGAAGCCTTGGTACAAGTCTTGAAGCATCAAATACAAGCATCAAAGCAGCATACGGGGTAATCGGACCAAGGGGGGGTCAAACGGCACCCTTCAAGCACAACACCCCCCGTATACGGCACCCTAAGGGCCGTATATGGCACCTAGGGTACCATATACGGTACCTAGGTGGGCAAGGGGGGGGGGGGTTGGTGCTCCATATGCTGTATACTGATTCCCCGGTTGCTTGGTTCGTCCGTATCTTCTTCGTTTGGACTCCGTTTTGCTTGATTCTTGCGCCGTTGGATTCGTTTTTATGTTACTCTTCTAATGACGCTAAGTTTGACAAATTTGGAAGTGTTTGACTTCCGCGTGTTCCGGATGACGATCGGCCGGCTTCTAGACAGCACATCTTCTCCGTTCTTCTTCCGTTTCTTCTGATTCTTTCACCTCCGGTCTTGTATTTTCCTATGGAATTATAAAATATGAATTAAGAATCTAATTACATAAGAAAATAAAGAAGGGAATATTTAAGGTGATAGTTTTGCCTCGGTTTGCGTGTTATTTGGACGTTTTAATCGATTTTTGCAGCAACGTCTATATTTAGACTACCTTGGTGATTTTTAGTAAATAATGATGGTTTAGAAATGTTTTCACCAAATAATAGTCCAAAAAGTGCGGAAATATGTACTTAAAAACATGACTTTTTAGGTCACATCACCATGTTAAGAAACCACGTGTCATCTTCCGATAAGCTATTCGTTATCATTTTCAAAACCCGCATTGCTTCGGCGATGTCTAGGGTACGATAGACACTCATTTTTTATTGAGTCAATTGTTGAAAGTTTGTTGTGATCGACTCATCAAAAGAAGGCGTGCTACTTATGATAGAAGTGTCGGAAGACATTTTGGCACTTTTGGGACGCCTTGATTTTCCGGGTGGTCACGGGTCTACATCTTCACCAAAAAGGGTGGCGTTCGGGTTTTCTTGATCCTCGTCGTCATGCCCCAATTCCAAATCTTCTAAGTCAACCGTCTCAGTCCGCTTGTTCCTACGGCCGACTACAACCGGGTCGGGACATTTCCATTTTTGTTTATCTTTCAAATAATCCCAAGCAAGTTTATGGTGAAAAGTCGATTTCACCTCAAATTTGTACGTCTCCAAACACCGTAACCTATAATCTTCATCTCTTTCTGTCGCACCCCCAAATTTAGTCAACGATGGTTAGCGGAAGCATTTGGATCAAGTAGGGGCGCCGACGTAAACGTTGGACATTCATACATATCAGAGCATATAATTATCGCAGAACATATAAGTTAAGATGCCATTAAAGTAAATTATTTAAAAAGCTACGATTCATCGAATCGTAAAAGTATTTAAGTAGTTAAAGTTTTACAAAAGTGGATTTCGTAAATGTGACTAAAACATATTAGTTATACAAAATAAATCTCATTTCTTCAAAAGATGGCATCCTAAATTCACCATGGGTCGTCTAAGTTCCAAGATGCTTGCAGTCTTACTTGTGCAGCTAATTCCCTGAAAAACATAGTAAAAAGTCAACAACAATGTTGAGTGAATTCACAATTTTTAAGTTTACAAGTATAGTTGGTAAATCCAATACGTTCACAAATAGTTATTGCCATTACAGTTAAGTAAAGTTTAGTGGAATGTTATCCATATACATGTTTAAAGTCGTTTGTAGGAAAGTTCGTATCCTAGTTCAAAATATCATTTAGTTGGGATGTCTGCCCAAAATACAATTTAGTTGGGATGTCTGCCCAGAATATAGTTTAAAATACTTTGCTGGTCGTTCTCCAGCGATTTTCAAAACAGTACCGGTCGTTCTCCGGTTTAACAAATACTGGTCGTTCCCCAGTCTAACTCGGTCGGTCGTTCTCCGGCCTAAAAAACTGCTGGTCGTTCTCCAGCGAAACACAGTACCGGTCATTCTCCGGTGAAACACTGCCGGTCGTTCTCCGGTGAATCACGTGCTGGTCATTCTCTAGCGAAACAAAACAGTTTACCGGTCGTTCTCCGGTTTATCAAACAAAGTTTAACACGTTTGTATTAATTTGTAGTATGAAAATGCTATTTCATAAACACCAGTTTTTACAAAAGTTTAACAGTTCTAAAGTACTCTAGCTACCAATTAAAACATGATCACAATCATTAATAATCAATAGTTGGGAGCAATCAACATATTAGCAATCATGAAATCAAAGCAAGTTATGGCAATCAGTAAAAGCAGTTGACTATGTTTTTCACCCCAAGTTGAAAGCAGTAGTAAAACAGTAGAAAGTGGTGCTGTGAACTCACCTGGTGAGCTAAAATTGTGCGAGTGCTAGCAAATCCTAAGCCCAAAAGTACTCCTAGTCGATAATCTCCTAACGCCCTAAACGTAAGAGATTATAAGTATGTGGATGTCGTAGTTGATCATCCATGCTAACGTTCATTAACTAGATATGTCCAAAGTATTCATTTGTCGTTTCGTTTTGTAGTTTTGAAAACGTGTACGGCCCATTGGTAAGTTTTCATAATAATAATTCCAAAGTATAATTATTATTATGTCGTTTCGTTATACTCATAAAGTATATTTCGTATTTTTAGAAGTTGTATCGCATAAGTATTTGTTGTTTTATAATAAAACATTTAAACTATTCGTTTCGAGCCAAAATTTAACGTTTTATATTTTCGTTCACGTTTTTCGTACCGAGGCTCGTTTTTGGTTGACTTGGTCAAACGTGTTCGGTTTGACCCGAAACTTTTCGGATAGTCTTAAATATGTTTCTAAGGCTTGAAAAAGTTATCGTTACGTTTTATTTTTGGTCCGAAGTGTCGGTTTTATGTTTATGTCAAAAACAGTCCCTTTTAGTGAGTTTTCGGTTTTGTCGGTTTACTTCGCCACTCAATTTTAATGTGTTCTGGTCCAAATTAGTTTCCACAATTTTTACCAGCTGTTCATGTGTGTGTCTAGTTCCTAATGTGATTTTTCCGAGATTTATGAGGTCCATCTTGTTAGTTAAATAATCCCGCGAAAGAACCGAACACAGTTTTCGAACAAGTGCAGATCAGTCTCAAAGATTCGATTATATATAAAAATACGTAGATTTCTGGAAGGATTCATATAATAACTTTTTGTAGATCTTTTCAATACGCAACTTTTAAAAAATAATTCACTGTCTAACTCATCCTAGAACTCAAGTTATGATCGTTTTTGTAAAATGACTTTTCTGGACAGATTCATGCATGTTTGTGTTTGCTTTATAAAAACGATTTTTAGCAAGATTTTTGGACATATTCAAGTTAGATGAACTATATAACATGTAAATAACCAAGAGAAGATTAGAGATGAGTTTCCTTACAAAGATTTTGATAGAGATGAGATGAGATGATGATGCTAGAGTTCTTGAGCTAATTATTATTACAAAAAGTTAAGAATTTAGTTGGCGGTTGAGGGATGGTGCTGTGGAGGTGATTCTCTAGATTTTAGAGAGAGGGATGAAGGTTTAGAGAGATGTGAGAGCAAATGAGAAAGAGTGAATGAGGTGTATGGAGTGAAATGACTCCTTTGCATGCATTTTGAGTGGTTTTTGTTCAAGAAAATGATGGTGGTGCATGTGGGAGCACATTTGACTGGTTTCATGGGTCCCATTTGAGTAGGTGGAGTTTTAAAATTTTGATTTTCAGACTGTGTTACGTATTTAGGTCGTTTACCCGTTATTCGTGTTTAAACGTTAATTCGTGTAACGTTATTTTGAGTCGTTTAAATTAGCGATATATTTGAGATAATTTTTCATTGAAGTATTGTTAAAATACCTTATTTTAAGTTGTCAAAGTATTTATTGACTTTCGTTTGGTTGTCGAATGCAATTCACGCGTTTTATTTGAGTTAGAGACATTTTAACCAAAACGTATATGTTTTTCGTGTATTATTATATTAAAATAATAATATAGGATAAATATCTTCTAAAAATAGATTCAAGTTATTTATAGAAATGTTTTCACCAACATCGTATATTTTTGTAGAGTTTGTTCCAAATATTTTGTACGTAATTACAACTAATTACGAAATGTATAATACTACGCGTATTAACTAGTTGGGCCTTGCTAGACTTACCTCTAAAATAGTCGTGAATTCACTTAAGTAGGGAATTAGCCTAAAAATGCAAGTGTTTAGTGTAATTAATTGTATCGAAATTGCGGGGTGTCACATTCTATAACACCCCTCATTTATAATCATTTAAATATAGTAATTCGGAAGCGTAAGTCCAAATAGATAGTAATACTTTACCTCATTTTATCAACTTATAAAATCCAATCTTTTCAAAACATAATTTCGTTTGAATCGGTGTTATATAAAACATGGTAAGACATTATTTTATACAAATCAGATATCAGAGTAACGCTTCACGTCAAACATTCCTTCTAGTCCAACTTCTTGCTCACCCAAATATATCAATAACCTGCAAGAAGTGTTATGTGGGGGATTAGCATAAAGCTAAGTGAGCAGATAACTAATCAACATCATAACTTAGCTCAACAACCTTGTGTACAACACTTAACACTAAAACAAGCAAGTACACAATACGACACATCAACAATGCATCAGTTCAACTAATCAACAACACCATAATGAGGATCGGCGGCTCTGGGGATAACCATAAACCCGGGAGGCTCCCCAAGAACACTTACCCAACCTATCCGTATGGCCATACGGACGAGACCGATAGCTAGTGATTATCTTCAACTAACACAGGAGGTGTGTTAAACTTTAGATAACCAACTAGCCCAACCAACAGTTCAACAACTCGTTGCCTCATTAACAACTGATGCCCGAAGGCCAATTAATTCAAGTGATCACATAATCAACAAGTCACATATTCAACTAGTCAACGTATCAACAGTATTATTACTATCAACATAATCATCAATGCAACTAATAAGGTAATAATACGTTACTTGTTGTAACCAAACTTGTTACAACCAAGTTACGCTGAGGATTAGAGATCCACTCACCGACCACCTCAGGCATCCACTCAGTAGTCTAATATCACTGAGTCTTCTGCTCAACTGGAATTACAACCAAATAGAACAAGTTAGTTACTTGTTTTTAAATATATATATAACATCATATTAATTTATCTTCATCAAACAACATATTTAATATCCAATATAATACCATCATTCAATCACGATAATCACTTTCTATCACAATTCACATAAATTGTTACTTATTTACAATAATTCAACATACTTCATCTCTAGATTATGAATAACCCATTAACATCATTAATTCATAATCATTTAACAAGTTTATGATTCCCATGATCCTCTTATCATATTAGTACACCTTAATCATTGTTAATTAACATCATGAGATCATATAACAAGATTATCAACCTCCAATATCACTAATTCACCAAATCCCAAATATTAAGTTTAATGAGTAATTAACCAACTAAGTTATAATTTTACTTTCTACTTATCAATCAAGTGTTCTTATGAGTAAACAACATCCAATACACCATATAACCCGTTAAGATCATAATGATCATTGTAACCCCATGAACACTTAATTAGGTCCTAGCTTAACTCATGTTAATCATCATTAATAATCACTAATAACATCAACTAACACTTCTATCATAGGTACAAGCCTCTATTTTATCTCAATCATCATAAATTTATCATATATCATATGAACACAAATCAATCTCACAAACCCTAACTTAATTTCACAAGATAACCCATGAATCATGTTACATATCATCATTTATGAGTTTAATACACATCAATTTAACAACTTCAAGCCTCAATTTCAGATTATAATCAATAACCCTCAAAACCCCAAATTTTTAGGTTTATGAAAATCAAGAAATAAAGACTTACAAGATGACTAGGAGGATTAGAGAGTGATAATCCATATGTTTGAAGCTTGAATTCGAATTAGAAAGCTCCATTTTGATGATTTCCTTCATGAATTTGATTTAGGGTTCATCATGTATATATGTATTTATGATATGATATGATACGTATGTATATATGGATAAAATCAAACAACCGACTCAATTTTTAGTAGTATACAATAAGTGCTTAAATTTCATCCCCCGTACTTTTCATTGTCTGGAACTTAAAAACCATTTGCGGGGAAACATTATTTTATTTTACCGTCAACTAAGTTAATTTAAAACAATCAATAATTTATTAGTCACAATAAATTATTCGACTCTTTTACCCATTTATTTTCAAATAATACCACACACCTATTTTCTGACACACTTAATAATAATTCACAGTCAGAAAATATTAAATACTACTAGACCCAAATACTGGGTGTTACAAATCTCCCCTCCTTAAAGAGATTTCGTCCTCGAAATCTGATCACACTTATATGATCTAAGAACACAACCACTTATTACTCACATTCCTCATGTGAGATTTAACTCACATTTTATTTCTAGTTTGCTAATATTTATCCTTTCATATTACACTAATTGTATACTACTCATTAATATATGCATCCAATTTAATTCACTAATGCATATAACCATCATGCATATCAGTAATCACACAACCCCCGAATCAACTTGCATATATTTAACCACTAAACACAAAATGTATATACATATTATCAACTTACACACCACCAGTAAGTTGTGTTTTACCTCTATTTAATTTATTGGCACAAAATGTTATTTTCAGCACCCAATGTAGCATCATCAACTGTTTAATTACAACATATACACCCATCATGTATTATTCCCTTTGAGTAACTCATAATATTTATACACTTGTTTTCAATTCTTTCCACATGCACATATCCAAATGTACATGATCTCTGCACCAATATTGTGCCTATACCCTGCCTCTAATGAGTTAAATCAACCACTTACATAGTCAAGTAAAGTATCATATTTATCACAACAGCAACTATAGCAGCAAGTCCAATTATAACGACAACGACAACCACAATAACAACAAGTGGTACTGAACACTACTACATGCATCTTAGCAACAAGTTGTAACTCGATCCGTCACTAGCAATTTAACTAATAATTATATACTTCTTTAGTTATCACTTTGCTAGATTTTCAAATTTTAGCAACTCATTAATTACTACTTTACAACTTGTAGTTATAAATACAACTCGATTATATGAAATCCTTTATTTAACAGGAATTCACAATCATATAATCATCAACATATAAGATTAACTAATAAGCATTATGTAGAGGTCCATTTCTATAGTTAAACTTATTATCATGTAATCAACTAACATCACATCATACAATTTGGGATGCTAGACAACACCTGTTAATACCAAACATCTTTAACAATGGTATTTCAACAACACAAGGTGTTGTCATTAATCATCCATTCAACAATATTATTCACATTCAACTGACCTCTACTTTGCTCATATCATCTTTTAAGTTTTACAATTAACCATGCATCACACATACACTTCAATTGTACAATAGATACCACGTTAGTAACAACAACTTAGTGGTTTACTACCATTCCACTTTAGTCAATATCTGACTATTTCTCAGCTACATTTCAACATCCGATTATATTAAAACGGTTAACTTTATTTGGTACTGAGTAGCCTCAACAACTCCATGTGAAATGGCATAATATAAATACGTTGGCCAGACGTCGTCATATTATGTCAGTCACACTTTATTCTCAGGCCACTTCATACCATTTATCTCATAAGTAATTATCTTTGCTCTCACATAATTCTCAACAGTAATATCAACACTTTACACAATTATAACAACCTGTAATGGCAAGTATATTCCCAATTATTAACCTGCTACTATTTTCAACTTATCACTTTTAGTATGAACTACTCATATTATCATGTATTTATTAACAATATAAGCGTACTACACCAATGTCTGACACAAATACATCAATCAACTCCCTTAATACCCAATTCACTATCCAGTATTATTTATACAACTTAATACTTATAGTACTTTTAGTACTAAACAATTCATCAATAATATAAGTAATATTCAACACATAATCATCAATCTATATACCTTTAATCAAATTACAATTGAGTATTTCATGCTCAACTATTACATCTATATAAGCTCATGTGCTTATTTCGTATTTCGTAATTTCTTAAAACGCTTAATTCAACATTTTATATTACTCTAAGTAATTTAACTAATTCATCACCTTTCAATTAGTCCACATAATATAGTTCATATGATTATCTAATCAATGTTTACTAATTCTTGCTAGTAGCAATCAACAATACCATTTACTGGTATACTTTGTAGTTAAGTAAACCGCCTACAATCAACTCATACACAATGAACCATATAGACCTCTTAAAACAAGTTTTAATATTACATATAGTCACAGGAATGATCTCTGGGCTCAATAAAACAAAAGCCCAATACAAAACGTAAACTGAAAGTTCAAAATAAGGTCCGAAAAACAATAAAACGCGATTTTCGAGCCCCAAACGACCCCGAAGTGCCGAAAACTGACAGGGCTCATGGCAAAGCAATGAGCTTTGACCGTTGGCCCGTTTTTGAGTGGACATGTAAATTTCGTCTTAATCGGACACCGAAATTTCATAACGGAAAATTTTACGTCAAACGTAACTACGAACGTCGAAAAACTTAAAAATTTTATTTTTCACAGAAAAAGCCACAAGCCGCCGGCTATAGGGTCAAGCCGCCGGCTTCAGACCCAAGCCGCCGGGTCCTACACTCTAACCGCCGGGTAAATTAAATTTTTGCCAAACAGAAACATTTTGCCGTATTTGGGCTATAGCAGCCGCCGGGTTGAGTGACAAGCCGCCGGTTTTATACCACTAGCCGCCGGGTCCACCATCAGACCCGCCGGTTCCCTTGCCTGCACAGCAGCCTGCACAACTTAGTGCAAAAATACGAAATTCAAACGCGCATATCTCCTAAACCGTAAAGAGTTAAGTCATGAAATTTTGCAGGCACCTCCACTATGCCAAAATTCAACTTTCCCTTTTTACACTTTTTCAATTTTCATATTTTACGAGAAAACGGACGTGTAACTCATTTTAGGCCATTTCCGACCATTTTAGTGGACACGCCATATTCCAAATGGCTTACTTTCTGACTTCAACCCTTTACCAACATGTTTCTATATATATTTGGGACGTGTGGGTACCTTCATCACCTATATATACACATTATATCATGTTTTGACTCATTGACCCGTTTAGGGATCCAATTGGGCACCTTTACCAAAATCTACTAGTTTAACTACTTCAACACTTTCAACACACATTCCTACTATATGTAGGACTTAAAATCACTGTTACATCGGTCATAACCAAACCAATACTCATTTTAACCGTTTAACCACCAAGTGACCCATTTGGGCACTTTAACAACCCATTTGGGTTTCAACCAATATGTTCACTAATTTAACACCCATTTTACACTTCTTTGACTTTACCAAGTCAAACAACTTCACTTCCAATATCGGTGTCATATTATAACTTTGAAACACCAAATTCACATAAATTCATCAAATTCACAACAATTACAACAAGTATCCATTCATGACTTTTCACAACTTCTCAATACATATTAATTTGGTTGACCACTCCGACTTCATTATTTTACCACTTTTAGTATATAGATCATAATTCAATTACAATCATGATCATTATTAAACACATAAAAATCTTACCATATTCATCACTTTATAATATATTACCAAATTGGACCTTTCCACATTCGACTTTGACTTTTTCAAGTCAACGACACACATTCCAATTAATGGACACCTTCTAATTTGAACATCAATACAACTCCATATTACTTCAATTGAGATATTCCAACATCTCATTTCACTACATGGAGTCATTTCAACTTTATTTATCATATTACTTCCAAAATTATTATTTCACATAACAATTCATACAACCGATTTCATATTTTAATTTCATATTGTAGACACCATTAAATCCACATAATACGACTATTACACCTTATTCAACAATGTGTCTACTCAATGCAACAATATATTACACCTTCATATGATGTTAAACATCTTATTTAATATCTCATCATCATATTTACAAACAACAATCATCAAGGACTCATCACTAAGGAATCATAGCAGTTTGACTCAACTTACTTCACTACTAATCATATCATAGCAAATCAAACAATTCAAGCTTATTAAATACACCAAGCTTATTAGAAAATACCTGGTATATCTAGGCCCACGAGTATTGAGGAATCATTGAGAATACCCTTGGGTTCCTCATATTCCTCCGTCTCTGCAACAAAACAACACTTTTGCAACATGTTATAGGTTAGTACATTTTCAACAACTAATTTCTCATGCAACTATTAATCCCGCACTCCCAGGAATGTTTGACTTGACACTACCATAGATTTGGGATTGAACACATTGCAATGTCCAATTCGCCCAAACCTATGCTCTGATACCAACTTATAACACCCCTCATTTATAATCATTTAAATATAGTAATTCGGAAGCGTAAGTCCAAATAGATAGTAATACTTTACCTCATTTTATCAACTTATAAAATCCAACCTTTTCAAAACATAATTTCGTTTGAATCGGTGTTATATAAAACATGGTAAGACATTATTTTATACAAATCAGATATCAGAGTAACGCTTCACGTCAAACATTCCTTCTAGTCCAACTTCTTGCTCACCCAAATATATCAATAACCTGCAAGAAGTGTTATGTGGGGGATTAGCATAAAGCTAAGTGAGCAGATAACTAATCAACATCATAACTTAGCTCAACAACCTTGTGTACAACACTTAACACTAAAACAAGCAAGTACACAATACGACACATCAACAATGCATCAGTTCAACTAATCAACAACACCATAATGAGGATCGGCGGCTCTGGGGATAACCATAAACCCGGGAGGCTCCCGAAGAACACTTACCCAACCTATCCGTATGGCCATACGGACGAGACCGATAGCTAGTGATTATCTTCAACTAACACAGGAGGTGTGTTAAACTTTAGATAACCAACTAGCCCAACCAACAGTTCAACAACTCGTTGCCTCATTAACAACTGATGCCCGAAGGCCAATTAATTCAAGTGATCACATAATCAACAAGTCACATATTCAACTAGTCAACGTATCAACAGTATTATTACTATCAACATAATCATCAATGCAATTAATAAGGTAATAATACGTTACTTGTTGTAACCAAACTTGTTACAACCAAGTTACGCTGAGGATTAGAGATCCACTCACCGACCACCTCAGGCATCCACTCAGTAGTCTAATATCACTGAGTCTTCTGCTCAACTGGAATTACAACCAAATAGAACAAGTTAGTTACTTGTTTTTAAATATATATATAACATCATATTAATTTATCTTCATCAAACAACATATTTAATATCCAATATAATACCATCATTCAATCACGATAATCACTTTCTATCACAATTCACATAAATTGTTACTTATTTACAATAATTCAACATACTTCATCTCTAGATTATGAATAACCCATTAACATCATTAATTCATAATCATTTAACAAGTTTATGATTCCCATGATCCTCTTATCATATTAGTACACCTTAATCATTGTTAATTAACATCATGAGATCATATAACAAGATTATCAACCTCCAATATCACTAATTCACCAAATCCCAAATATTAAGTTTAATGAGTAATTAACCAACTAAGTTATAATTTTACTTTCTACTTATCAATCAAGTGTTCTTATGAGTAAACAACATCCAATACACCATATAACCCGTTAAGATCATAATGATCATTGTAACCCCATGAACACTTAATTAGGTCCTAGCTTAACTCATGTTAATCATCATTAATAATCACTAATAACATCAACTAACACTTCTATCATAGGTACAAGCCTCTATTTTATCTCAATCATCATAAATTTATCATATATCATATGAACACAAATCAATCTCACAAACCCTAACTTAATTTCACAAGATAACCCATGAATCATGTTACATATCATCATTTATGAGTTTAATACACATCAATTTAACAACTTCAAGCCTCAATTTCAGATTATAATCAATAACCCTCAAAACCCCAAATTTTTAGGTTTATGAAAATCAAGAAATAAAGACTTACAAGATGACTAGGAGGATTAGAGAGTGATAATCCATATGTTTGAAGCTTGAATTCGAATTAGAAAGCTCCATTTTGATGATTTCCTTCATGAATTTGATTTAGGGTTCATCATGTATATATGTATTTATGATATGATATGATACGTATGTATATATGGATAAAATCAAACAACCGACTCAATTTTTAGTAGTATACAATAAGTGCTTAAATTTCATCCCCCGTACTTTTCATTGTCTGGAACTTAAAAACCATTTGCGGGGAAACATTATTTTATTTTACCGTCAACTAAGTTAATTTAAAACAATCAATAATTTATTAGTCACAATAAATTATTCGACTCTTTTACCCATTTATTTTCAAATAATACCACACACCTATTTTCTGACACACTTAATAATAATTCACAGTCAGAAAATATTAAATACTACTAGACCCAAATACTGGGTGTTACACATTCTCCCCCTGTTAGAGAAATCTCGTCCCGAGATTTTAATACATGTCGGAACGTCAGATGCGTGTGTTTCCGAGAAGTCGTGTTGTCACCGTAGTAGCTTTAGGTTGTTGTAAATGTTCTAACGGCTTAAGTATACTCGTCGTATAATTCAATAAGTTATATGTTCAACAGCAGTCCAGGTTCACTAAGCGCTAAATTCAAGACGTTCGAATAATGTAACGTTAAAGAGTAGTAGGAGTTTACTAAGACGTATCGATGTTGACGTAGGGATCCGGTTGTGTACCCTTTGATTTAAGAATGTTCGTGCATCCAGGAGCTGTTGGAACGTTAACGTTGAGGTTGTTTGTTTAAAGTGATCAAACAGTTGGCAATTCGAAACGGTTAAATTGTTGTTCAAATCGTGGTCAAATCATGAAAGAGTAGTTGTTTAAAACAGTTGATAAACTTACTTGTAAATCTTTTGTTGTTTAAATATAAACAATTTATGTATAAATCGTTGACATTCAGTCGAAATAGTGATCAATTCGTATATGTTTTAGAAAGTCATTTCAGTGTATAAATAGAAGTGTTTGTTTAGAAATCAATCTGGTGAATAAATAGTAGGAAAGCCTTCCAGTATAGTTGTTTGTTGAAATAACCGTTTCAAAATATAATTTGTAGGAACTTGGTCCTATAGGGTTTGCTATTCGTGGGAGAGTTCGTTTTGCATAGTACTTAAGAAGGCTCGTTACTCCGATACGTATCGCGATCTCTGTTTGTTTCATCCGTCCATTCGATTGATGAGTTTTCGGTCCTAATCGTTAAACGTTTAGTACGAATTCGTTCGGTCCGTTAGAGAATAAGAGTTTGTTTGCACAATAGTCAAGCAGAATAGAGTAGTCGTTCAAATAGTAGTCAATGCCAAAGTAAGGAATATGAAGAATGAAGTCTCACATGTTTCAGTTATCGAGCATTAAGAAGAATAAGCGATATCCCCATCACGTATCTTACGACTATGAAACGCCCATATGTACTTAGTATGATATAATCACGTCGGCCAGGTGTCATTATATGATGCTAAATATATACTTCTTTTCATCAACCGCCTTAATACGATCAGGTTCATACGAATCAGCGAATTGGATGTAGTATGGTTCAAGGAGTTCAAGGAAAAATCAACCATACAATAGAACAAGTAGAATAAGTGTACGATAGTATCGGTCGGTTGGTTCACATATGCCGATGTGTCGTAACAAATGTTGTCATGTATCGAGTTAGACGTATGCAAATGTATGTGTATGCATGAGTGTCCTAGCCAAGGCTATAGTCTAGGTCTCTAGGTCGCTTAAAGACTTCTAGTTCGCTATAACCAATGGCTCTGATACCAATCTTCCGCACCCCCAAATTTAGTCAACGATGGTTAGCGGAAGCATTTGGATCAAGTAGGGGCGCCGACGTAAACGTTGGACATTCATACATATCAGAGCATATGATTATCGCAGAACATATAAGTTAAGATGCCATTAAAGTAAATTATTTAAAAAGCTACGATTCATCGAATCGTAAAAGTATTTAAGTAGTTAAAGTTTTACAAAAGTGGATTTCGTAAATGTGACTAAAACATATTAGTTATACAAAATAAATCTCATTTCTTCAAAAGATGGCATCCTAAATTCACCATGGGTCGCCTAAGTTCCAAGATGCGTGCAGTCTTACTTGTGCAGCTAATTCCCTGAAAAACATAGTAAAAAGTCAACAACAATGTTGAGTGAATTTACAGGTTTTAAATTTACAAGTATAGTTGGTAAATCCAATACGTTCACAAATAGTTATTGCCATAACAGTTAAGTAAAGTTTAGTGGAATGTTATCCATATACATGTTTAAAGTCGTTTGTAGGAAAGTTCGTATCCTAGTTCAAAATATCGTTTAGTTGGGATGTCTACCCAAAATACAATTTAGTTGGGATGTCTGATCAGAATACAGTTTAAAATACTTTGCTGGTCGTTCTCCAACGATTTTCAAAACAGTACAGGTTGTTCTCCGGTTTAACAAATACTGGTCGTTCTCCAGTCTAACTCGGTCGGTCGTTCTCCGGCCTAAAAAACTGCTGGTCGTTCTCCAGCGAAACACAGTACCGGTCGTTCTCCGGTGAAACACTGCCGGTCGTTCTCCGGTGAATCACGTGCTGGTCATTCTCTAGCGAAACAAAACAGTTTACCGGTCGTTCTCCGGTTTATCAAACAAAGTTTAACACGTTTGTATTAGTTTTTAGTATGAAAATGCTATTTCATAAACACCAGTTTGTACAAAAGTTTAACAGTTCTAAAGTACTCTAGCTACCAATTAAAACATGATCACAATCATTAATAATTAATAGTTGGGAGCAATCAACATATTAGCAATCATGAAATCAAAGCAAGTTATGGCAATCAGTAAAAGCAGTTGACTATGTTTTTCACCCCAAGTTGAAAGCAGTAGTAAAACAGTAGAAAGTGGGGCTGTGAACTCACCTGGTGAGCTAAAAGTGTGCGAGTGCTAGCAAAGCCTAAGCCCAAAAGTACTCCTAGTCGATAATCTCCTAACGCCCTAAACGTAATAGATTATAAGTATGTGGATGTCGTAGTTGACCATCCATGCTAACGTTCATTAACTAGATATGTCCAAAGTATTCATTTGTCGTTTCATTTTGTAGTTTTGAAAACGTGTACGGCCCATTGGTAAGTTTTCGTAATAATAATTCCAAAGTATAATTATTATTATGTCGTTTCGTTATACTCATAAAGTATATTTCGTATTTTTAGAAGTTGTATCGCATAAGTATTTGTTGTTTTATAATAAAACATTTAAACTATTCGTTTCGAGCCAAAATTTAACGTTTTATATTTTCATTCACGTTTTTCGTACCGAGGCTCGTTTTTGGTTGACTTGGTCAAACGTGTTTGGTTTGACCCGAAACTTTTCGGATAGTCTTAAATATGTTTCTAAGGCTTGAAAAAGTTATCGTTACGTTTTATTTTTGGTCCGAAGTGTCGGTTTTATGTTTTTGTCAAAAACAGTCCCTTTTAGTGAGTTTTCGGTTTTGTCGGTTTACTTCGCCACTCAATTTTAATGTGTTATGGTCCAAATTAGTTTCCACAATTTTTACCAGCTGTTCATGTGTGTGTCTAGTTCCTAATGTGATTTTTCCGAGATTTATGAGGTCCATCTTGTTAGTTAAATAATCCCGCGAAAGAACCGAACACAGTTTCGAACAAGTGCAGACCAGTCTCAAAGATTCGATTATATATAAAAATACGTAGATTTCTGGAGGATTCATAGTTGAACTTTTTATAGATCTTTTCATTACGCAACTTTTAAAAAAAAATTTGTTGTCTAACTCATCCTAGAACTCAAGTTATGATCGTTTTTGTAAACTGACTTTTCTGGACAGATTCATGCATGTTTATGTTTGCTTTATAAAAACGATTTTTAGCAAGAGTTTTGGACATATTCAAGTTAGATGAACTACATAACATGTAAATAACATAGAGAAGATTAGAGATGAGTTTCCTTACAAAGATTTTGATAGAGATGAGATGAGATGATGATGCTAGAGTTCTTGAGCTAATTATTATTACAAAAAGTTAAGAATTTGGTTGGTGGTTGATGGTGGTGGTTGTGGTGGTCAAAGGTGGTTCTTGGGTGGTCAATGGTGGTTGAGGGGTGGTGTTGTGGAGGCGATTCTCCATATTTTAGAGAGAGGGATGAAGGTTTAGAGAGAGGTGAGAGCAAATGAGAAAGAGTGAATGAGGTGAATGGAGTGAAATGACTCCTTTGCATGCATTTTGAGTGGTTTTTGTTCAAGAAAATGATGGTGGTGCATGTGGGAGCACATGTGGCTGGTTTCATGGGTCCCATTTGAGTAGGTGGAGTTTTTAAATTTCGATTTTCAGACTGTGTTACGTATTTAGGTCGTTTACCCGTTATTCGTGTTTAAACGTTAATTCACGTAACGTTATTTTGAGTCGTTTAAATTAGCGATATATTTAAGATAATTTTTCATTGAAGTATTGTTAAAATACCTTATTTTAAGTTGTCAAAGTATTTATTGATTTTCGTTTGGTTGCCGAATGCAATTCACGAGTTTTCGTTGGGTTAGAGACGTTTTAACCAAAACGTATAGGTTTTTCGTGTATTATTATATTAAAATAATAATATAGGATAAATAACTTCTAAAAATAGATTCAAGTTACTTCTAAAAATAGATTCAAGTTATTTATTGAAATGTTTTCACCAACATCGTATATTTTTGTAGAGTTTGTTCCAAATATTTTGTACGTAATTACAACTAATTACAAAATGTATAATACTACGCGTATTAACTAGTTGGGCCTTGCTAGACTTACCTCTAAAATAGTCGTGAATTCACTTAAGTAGGGAATTAGCCTAAAAATGCAAGTGTTTAGTGTAATTAATTGTATCGAAATTGCGGGGTGTCACATTCTCCCCCTGTTAGAGAAATCTCGTCCCGAGATTTTAATACATGTCAGAACGTCAGATGCGTGTATTTCCGAGAAGTCGTGTTGTCACCGTAGTAGCTTTAGGTTGTTGTAAATGTTCTAACGGCTTAAGTATACTCGTCGTATAATTCAATAAGTTATATGTTCAACAGCAGTCCAGGTTCACTAAGCGCTAAATTCAAGACGTTCGAATAATGTAACGTTAAAGAGTAGTAGGAGTTTACTAAGACGTATCGATGTTGACGTAGGGATCCGGTTGTGTACCCTTTGATTTAAGAATGTTCGTGCATCCAGGAGCTGTTGGAACGTTAACGTTGAGGTTGTTTGTTTAAAGTGATCAAACAGTTGGCAATTCGAAACGGTTAAATTGTTGTTCAAATCGTGGTCAAATCATGAAAGAGTAGTTGTTTAAAACAGTTGATAAACTTTGTAACACCCGCGTAATTAGGATAATTAATTATGCTTAATTGTTTGTAACTAGTTGTAATTAGTATGTAATAGGACTAATTACAGGCTCTATTTGTATATATATAAGTTGATTTATATATATATGTGTGTATTTACGCGATTTGGATAAATCGTACAAATTAGCCGGACGGAGTCCGACACAATTATTTTGACGTTGGTGACAGAAATTTACCTAAATAATGAGAACGTATTTTATTATATAAAATACACAGCGAACAAACATTAATTATAATATCGCGACGACATTTTAAATAATTTAACGAATACGTATTAAACGCGAGTTAAGAATTTTAATACTTCGACGAATATTTTTATAATTAATTTCAAGGTATTTCATTAAAATATTCCCGTCACCTTTTAAAAATATAACTGCTTGATTTAACGTCTAAACGACGGGGGAAACGAACACCGCACGGAGCGCGGAGGCGCGGACTGAAAATGGGAGGCTTAACCTCCCACTTCCTTTTCTCTTTCTTTTCACTTTCTCATTTCTTTCTCTTTCTTTCTCTCATTTCTCTCTCAACTAACAAAACCACCACCATCTTACAAAATCACAAAATAACATCACGAAACGACGCCGAATCATACCACCCCTTTGGAATAAAAGAACCACGGCATCCCGATCTACCTTTCCATCTTTTCGGATTTTCGATCCGACATTTTGTAAGTTTCCGACAAAACCCGAAACTCTCCGTTTTTACTCATTTTTACGTTTTTATGGTTTATATATGCTTAAAATGTCCAAAAATGGGTTGGGTAAAAGATTTGGACCTAACGGAAGTTTTTCGACCGATTTTCCGGCCACCAAATTCCGATCAGACCGCTACGTCGCAGAGACGCTGGACTATCTGCGACGTAGCTCAAAACGTCGCATTTTGTGGCCAACGTCGCATTTAGCGACGTCACGGCCTATGTCGCACAGATATCTCAACGTCGCACTAGCGACGCAGCCTATTACGTCGCATTAACTTGCGGACGTCGCACATAGCGACGTAGACTTTTACGTCGCAAACCGAACCTACGTCGCATTGATTTGCGAAGGTCGCATCATGCGACGTACCACCCTACGTCGCATGCTACGTCGCATGCTACGTCGCACAAACCAGAACCTTGAAAAGTCAGATTTTACTAAGTGTCGAACTTACACAACTTCAAATACTTATGTCATACGACTTAACAAACGTCATAGAACATACTTTCTATTACAATTACACTAAATTGCGTTATAAATGATAACACTTTGAATCATTATTACAAACCGTCACCAACGGGCCATATTTGTTTTCAAACTACAACGGATTACTAAACAAACACTTGGACATAATGAGTTGTGTACACAACTAGCCTAGATGGTCTTGCGAGACATCTACTTACTTAAATTCATATGTTTAGGCATTTGAAGGTTACGGGTTCGGAGAACCTACGGTTGAGATTACTTACTCGTTTATTGATATAAACGTACTTGCAAAGACTCAGGTGAGTCTTACGGCCCCACTTTTACTGTTTTATCTTATTGGGGGAGATACATGCTACTGATTTTTCCTGAACACAAGTACTAAACTGATTTCTATACCAAACGGAATTGCATGAGTTAATTACTATTTACAGAAGTCTCTCCATCATATATCGTTAGTTATGGACTTAAGCGCGAACAGTAGTTAATGGATCCATTAGGGAAATGACCCTCCCCACCCGGGGCAGTAGCGCTGCCACGTACCGATTTACACGTATAAACGGGTGACAACTTATTCGTTACGGATGCTTGCTCACTTACGAGCATGTCACGGGAGCAAACATATTATTTACGGGTTAAGCTTCGATTATGAGCCTCATGGCAACGGTATAAACTTATTTATTTACATTTGCTGGATTGCAAATACTGATTTTACGATTGCTGGATTGCAATGGCTGATTTTACGCCTACGGGCACTACTAATGAAATCTCGTGTTCAAAGCCGATGTTATTTACAAACCTGTGAGATTCACCAACCTTTTGGTTGACACTTTTTAGCATGTTTTCTCAGGTACCCGGATGGAGTAGGATTACTCCAGGACTTTAGCTAGAGTCGCATGATTTCAACACAACTGCATTAACGGAGATTCTTAGCATTATCTTTTGTATATTTTGATTATGTAATAGAATCTCCCGCTACACGCGCGGACTCTAGGGAAACTACATTTTTTGTATACGAAAGCACTAAGTTTTCAAACACTATATCTATGGAATGTAACGAATTTACAAAACGTCTCATTTAGAGGTCGTTTGCTGTATATCTTGTGCTTTGTATATTGATTAGTAACACCCCAAACTATGCTTCCGCAAAACAGTGAATTTCGGGGGTGTTACAGATTGGTATCAGAGCCTAAGGTTATAGTGAACTAGGTTGCATTTAGTGGGCCTAGACTATGACCATTAGGCAGTATTTCCTTATTAGGCATGATTGGTTCAGGAATTACATCATACGACTTTAATTTAACATAGCCTGATCAACTATGTACAATTAAGGAAAGATGATGTGAAGTCTGAAATGGTTATGTCGAACAGGAATACGTTAGTAGACTCTGACCACGAGAGAACCGAGACTCTTACTTGTTATGTGCTAGACATACGCTAGGCTATTATGTGATATACGAGTATATACATACATAGGCCTCACTCGCTGACTATACTACTAGGCTATTATATATATGAATAGGCCTCGCACGTAAACACACTCGCTATAGAGATAGCCGACGTTTCCCTGGTGACACTTACGAATTTCTCTCAGCGGTTTGCACCGACCATGACAGACTTGATTACCGTCACACCACCTTGTGGCGCACTCTAATGATTTTACGAAAATCACATCTAACACCCGGAAGCAACGTACTTCCAAGGACTAAAATCCTCTCTCTGTCATTTCTATAGAACTCAAAGCCACGAACTCCCAAATGGACGACTACATGTCTGATAGTGACCAAGTCCACGGGGAACAAATCCAGTACACGTATCTCGATGAGAACATCGTACCAGAAGAAGAAATCATGCTGGAGGGAAACGAAAATCAGAATTTCGGAATGACTGGCATCGACATAGAAGAATATGAAAGAGTGCGAGATCAGGCCGTGGGACTTGACGGCCGAAATTGGGCACTTAAGCGTAAGTGCATAGACTATGAACAAAGATTGAGAATCTCAAACCGATCTGTTCCTACACGAATCAAAGATAAGATCCGTTACTGGAAGAAAGTGGCCACCAACCTAACCCGTAGGACCAAAACATGGATCAAACGTTTGGGCAAGAAATCAACGGAGGAGACTAGGTACCGCTCCACGACTCAAAGATACAGGGACATGCTTGAAGCACGCTACCACCCACACGACCTGAACCTGGAGTCGGAAGACGAATCCGAAGGCCAGGAACCCTAACTAAGAATGAACCAACCAACTAGCAGAAACTGTGGACCGCCGTGTCACGCTAATGGAACAAATTAATCTACATTAAGATTAGCGTAGTTTTCGTCTTGTAATCTATCTCGTAACCTAGGGACTATCTAGCACTACTCTATAAACTAGTCGGATGTAACCATTCCCGGCACCTTTGTAATATCTCTGTAGGATGTAACTTTTGAACTCACTTTATCTATCAGATATCCTTTGTTATCTCAACTCACATTAATTGTCATTTTCCATGTTGATGTTATGTATTACTGCTTTTATACATGTACATATGTGACAATTACCAGCTCATACAAAATCTCATGTATCTTCATTTCTCTTAGTGAAGAATCATGCCGCCAAAGACACGACCATACACCGATGCCCAGATTACCTCCCTTATAACCCAGGCTGTTACTGAAGCCTTGGCTCGGAATACTCCACCAAATTCCTCGAGGAACAGCGATGCCGCTGAAACCACTACTGCTAAACCCTGTTCATACAAAGACTTTCAGAACTGCAAACCTCTAAACTTTGCAGGTACCGAGGGAGCTATCGGTCTAGTACGCTGGATCGAGAAAGTTGAGTCTGTATTTCTTATCTGCAACTGTGCGGAGGGAGATAAGGTTAAGTTCTCCGTTAGTACTTTTACTGACACCGCACTCACCTGGTGGAACACTTATGCCCAGACTGTGAGTGTTGCTACTGCTTACCAACTCCCGTGGGAGGAGTTGAAGAAGATGTTGAGGGGCGAGTATTGCCCCAGGGATGAATTGAAACAACTAGAAGTGGAATTTTGGAACCATAAGATGCAAGGTAATGATATCACCGGCTACACTAACCGTTTCCACCAACTGGCACTTCTGTGCCCAACCATGGTCGATCCTGAGTACAAGAGGATCGAGAAATTCGTTGATGGTCTTCCTGAGAGACTCCAAGACCTGGTTACTTCTTCCAAACCGGGTACTATTCAGAGCGCCATCCGTATGGCCCATGAACTAACGGCAAATTCTGTCCGCCGTGGTACAACTCCAACCCCATCTACAAACAACAAACGCAAGTGGGAAGGTAACCCCAACTCATCCAACCAAACCTCCAACAAAAAGCCTGAGTACATTAAGGCTTATTCATCTGGAACTCCGGAGAAGAAAGGGTACAGCGGGAGCAGACCCTACTGTCCCAAATGCAACCGCCACCATGACGGTTCTTGCCCTTGCTCCAACTGCAAGCGGTTCGGGCATCTAGCCAAGGATTGTCGAACCAACATTCCCACCCCCAACACTAATGCACCAAAGGCCTGCTTTGGGTGCGGAAATACAGGGCATTTCAAGAAAGATTGCCCAAAGCTGAAAAACAACAATAACCCTGCTCGCGGTAGATCATTCGTTATCAAGGCTGGGGAAGCCAGACAAGACCCGAACGTCGTGACGGGTACGTTCCTTCTCAACGACCTTACTGCTTCTGTGTTATTTGATACCGGTGCCGATAGAAGCTTCATATCTGAGAAATTTAGCCCTTTACTTGATATTACTCCCACTGCCTTAGATGCTAAATACATTGTAGAATTAGCTAACGGCAAACTGATTGAGACTGATAGCATCATACACAACTGTACACTTAACCTCACGAACGAAACGTTTTCCATTGATTTAATCCCTGTCGAGATCGGCAGCTTCGATATTATTGTCGGTATGGATTGGTTATCCAAGCACCGAGCTGAAATCATCTGTCATGACAAACTCGTTCGTATACCTCTTGTCTCCGGTGGAACCTTAGTCCTACAAGGGGAGACCGGCAGACGGAATCTAAATATCGTATCTTGTCTGAAAACTAGAAAATATCTACGAAAAGGGTATCAAGCCATCCTCGCACATGTAACGGAGAAGAAGTCGGAGGAGAAGCGACTTGAGGATGTTCCGATCGTGCGGGATTTCCCGGAAGTCTTTCCTGAAGACTTGCCCGGACTGCCGCCACCTAGACAAGTTGAATTCCAAATCGAACTTGTGCCCGGAGCTGCACCCGTGGCACGAGCCCCTTACCGTTTAGCACCATCCGAAATGCAGGAGTTGTCTAACCAACTACAGGAACTCCTGGACAGAGGATTCATTCGACCAAGTTCCTCACCTTGGGGAGCTCCAGTCTTATTCGTGAAAAAGAAAGATGGGTCTTTCCGCATGTGTATAGACTACCGAGAGCTGAATAAGCTAACCATAAAGAATCGGTACCCACTTCCTAGAATCGATGACCTATTTGACCAACTCCAGGGATCGAGTGTTTACTCAAAGATTGATCTACGGTCGGGTTATCATCAACTCCGAGTCCGTGACAATGATATCCCAAAGACAGCTTTCCGAACTCGTTATGGGCATTATGAATTCCAAGTGATGCCATTCGGGTTAACCAACGCACCGGCCGTATTCATGGACCTTATGAATCGGGTGTGCAAACCATATCTTGACAAATTCGTCATTGTGTTCATCGACGATATTCTGATTTACTCTCGCAATGAGCAGGAACATGCTCAACATCTGAAAACCATTCTAGGACTTCTGAAACACGAAGAGTTATATGCCAAATTCTCTAAGTGTGAGTTCTGGATTCGAACCGTTCAATTCCTCGGGCACGTGATTGACAACCAAGGAATTCATGTTGATCCCGCCAAGATTGAAGCAATCAAGGGCTGGGAGTCACCGACCACTCCAACCGAAGTGAGACAATTCTTAGGTCTTGCTGGTTATTACCGCCGATTCATCAAAAACTTTTCAAGAATAGCTGTTCCACTAACCACACTGACTCAGAAAGATAAGAAGTTCGTTTGGACTGATAAACAAGAGTCAGCCTTCCAGCTATTGAAAAACAAACTTTGCAGTGCTCCAATCTTGTCCTTACCTGAGGGCACCGACGATTTCGTAGTTTACTGCGACGCCTCACACCAAGGACTTGGTTGTGTGTTGATGCAACGGGAAAAAGTCGTTGCCTATGCTTCACGACAACTGAAAATCCACGAGAAAAACTATACGACCCACGACCTCGAATTAGGTGCTGTGGTCTTCGCATTGAAAATCTGGAGACATTATCTCTATGGTACGAAAAGCACTATCTTTACCGATCACAAAAGTCTCCAACACATATTCGATCAGAAAGATCTAAACATGAGACAACGTCGCTGGGTTGAGTTACTTAGTGACTACGACTGCGAGATCAAATACCATCCGGGCAAGGCTAACGTAGTTGCCGATGCCTTAAGCCGAAAAGAACGAGTGAAACCCCTTCGAGTCCGAGCACTTTCTATGACAATTCATAACGAGCTTCCTGCTCAAATCCTTACCGCTCAACTTGAAGCACTCAACGATGAAAACTTGAAAAATGAAGCCTTGCGAGGCTTGGATAAACAATTCGAAATCAAACCCGATGGAACTCGATACTTCTCTAACCAGGTGTGGTTACCCAAATTCGGAAACTTGCGAGATTTGGTGATGGCTGAAGCTCACAAATCTCGATACTCTATACATCCTGGATCTGACAAGATGTATCATGACGTCAAAGGGTGGTATTGGTGGCCTAACATGAAAGCTGACATCGCCTTGTACGTCAGTAAATGCCTAACCTGTTCCAAAGTAAAGACCGAACACCAAAGACCCTCTGGGTTGCTTCAACAACCTGAAATTCCTCAATGGAAATGGGAACAGATTTCCATGGACTTCATTACCAAACTACCGAAAACTTCGAGTGGTTGCGATACCATTTGGGTGATCGTGGACCGTCTCACGAAATCTGCTCACTTTCTGGCCATCAAGGAAACCGACAAGATGGAGCGTCTGACTCGCATCTATGTCAAAGAAATCATCTCGCGACACGGTGTACCTATCTCGATCATCTCGGATAGGGACAGCCGTTTTACTTCTAACTTTTGGCAATCGCTACAGAAATCTCTCGGTACTCGTCTGGATATGAGTACTGCTTATCACCCGCAAACCGATGGCCAAAGCGAGCGAACTATTCAAACACTGGAGGATATGCTACGAGCCTGCGTAGTCGACTTCGGTACTTCTTGGGAAAATCACTTACCGTTGTGTGAGTTTTCGTACAACAACAGTTACCATACCAGCATAAAGGCTGCACCCTTCGAGGCACTTTAAGGACGTAAGTGCCGATCACCTGTCTGTTGGACTGAGTTAGGAGAATCCCAACTCACGGGTCCAGAAATCATTCAAGAAACTACTGAGAAAATCGTTGGTATTCAAAACCGGCGGAAAGCTCACGTGATCGTTAGAAAAGCTATGCTGACGTGAGACGCAAACACCTTGAGTTCCAGGTAGGAGACAAGGTACTTCTCAAAGTGGCACCGTGGAAAGGTGTTATTCGATTCGGGAAACGAGGCAAACTAAATCCTAGATACATCGGACCATTCGAAATCCTGGAAAGGATTGGTCCAGTGGCATACCGCCTGCAACTTCCTGCTGAACTCAGCAGCGTACACAACACATTCCACATTTCTAACTTGAAGAAATGTCTGTCTGACGAGACACTGATTATACCGCTCGACGAAATTCAAATCGATGATAAACTTCATTTTGTCGAGGAACCTATGGAAATCATGGACCGTGAGGTCAAGCAATTGAAACAGAGTCGTATTCCCATCGTAAAAGTCAGGTGGAATTCTAGGCGCGGCCCTGAGTTCACCTGGGAACGGGAAGACCAAATGCGACAGAAATATCCACATCTCTTCCCAGACAACGCACCGTCCGTGCACTCAGGCTAATTTCGGGACGAAATTTCTTTAACAAGGGGAGAATGTAACACCCGCGTAATTAGGATAATTAATTATGCTTAATTGTTTGTAACTAGTTGTAATTAGTATGTAATAGGACTAATTACAGGCTCTATTTGTATATATATAAGTTGATTTATATATATATGTGTGTATTTACGCGATTTGGATAAATCGTACAAATTAACCGGACGGAGTCCGACACAATTATTTTGACGTTGGTGACAGAAATTTACCTAAATAATGAGAACGTATTTTATTATATAAAATACACAGCGAACAAACATTAATTATAATATCGCGACGACATTTTAAATAATTTAACGAATACGTATTAAACGCGAGTTAAGAATTTTAATACTTCGACGAATGTTTTTATAATTAATTTCAAGGTATTTCATTAAAATATTCCCGTCACCTTTTAAAAATATAACTGCTTGATTTAACGTCTAAACGACGGGGGAAACGAACACCGCACGGAGCGCGGAGGCGCGGACTGAAAATGGGAGGCTTAACCTCCCACTTCCTTTTCTCTTTCTTTTCACTTTCTCATTTCTTTCTCTTTCTTTCTCTCATTTCTCTCTCAACTAACAAAACCACCACCATCTTACAAAATCACAAAATAACATCACGAAACGACGCCGAATCATACCACCCCTTTGGAATAAAAGAACCACGGCATCCCGATCTACCTTTCCATCTTTTCGGATTTTCGATCCGACATTTTGTAAGTTTCCGACAAAACCCGAAACTCTCCGTTTTTACTCATTTTTACGTTTTTATGGTTTATATATGCTTAAAATGTCCAAAAATGGGTTGGGTAAAAGATTTGGACCTAACGGAAGTTTTTCGACCGATTTTCCGGCCACCAAATTCCGATCAGACCGCTACGTCGCAGAGACGCTGGACTATCTGCGACGTAGCTCAAAACGTCGCATTTTGTGGCCAACGTCGCATTTAGCGACGTCACGGCCTACGTCGCACAGATATCTCAACGTCGCACTAGCGACGCAGCCTATTACGTCGCATTAACTTGTGGACGTCGCACATAGCGACGTAGACTTTTACGTCGCAAACCGAACCTACGTCGCATTGATTTGCGAAGGTCGCATCATGCGACGTACCACCCTACGTCGCATGCTACGTCGCATGCTACGTCGCACAAACCAGAACCTTGAAAAGTCAGATTTTACTAAGTGTCGAACTTACACAACTTCAAATACTTATGTCATACGACTTAACAAACGTCATAGAACATACTTTCTATTACAATTACACTAAATTGCGTTATAAATGATAACACTTTGAATCATTATTACAAACCGTCACCAACGGGCCATATTTGTTTTCAAACTACAACGGATTACTAAACAAACACTTGGACATAATGAGTTGTGTACACAACTAGCCTAGATGGTCTTGCGAGACATCTACTTACTTAAATTCATATGTTTAGGCATTTGAAGGTTACGGGTTCGGAGAACCTACGGTTGAGATTACTTACTCGTTTATTGATATAAACGTACTTGCAAAGACTCAGGTGAGTCTTACGGCCCCACTTTTACTGTTTTATCTTATTGGGGGAGATACATGCTACTGATTTTTCCTGAACACAAGTACTAAACTGATTTCTATACCAAACGGAATTGCATGAGTTAATTACTATTTACAGAAGTCTCTCCATCATATATCGTTAGTTATGGACTTAAGCGCGAACAGTAGTTAATGGATCCATTAGGGAAATGACCCTCCCCACCCGGGGCAGTAGCGCTGCCACGTACCGATTTACACGTATAAACGGGTGACAACTTATTCGTTACGGATGCTTGCTCACTTACGAGCATGTCACGGGAGCAAACATATTATTTACGGGTTAAGCTTCGATTATGAGCCTCATGGCAACGGTATAAACTTATTTATTTACATTTGCTGGATTGCAAATACTGATTTTACGATTGCTGGATTGCAATGGCTGATTTTACGCCTACGGGCACTACTAATGAAATCTCGTGTTCAAAGCCGATGTTATTTACAAACCTGTGAGATTCACCAACCTTTTGGTTGACACTTTTTAGCATGTTTTCTCAGGTACCCGGATGGAGTAGGATTACTCCAGGACTTTAGCTAGAGTCGCATGATTTCAACACAACTGCATTAACGGAGATTCTTAGCATTATCTTTTGTATATTTTGATTATGTAATAGAATCTCCCGCTACACGCGCGGACTCTAGGGAAACTACATTTTTTGTATACGAAAGCACTAAGTTTTCAAACACTATATCTATGGAATGTAACGAATTTACAAAACGTCTCATTTAGAGGTCGTTTGCTGTATATCTTGTGCTTTGTATATTGATTAGTAACACCCCAAACTATGCTTCCGCAAAACAGTGAATTTCGGGGGTGTTACAAACTTACTTGTAAATCTTTTGTTGTTTAAATATAAACAATTTATGTATAAATCGTTGACATTCAGTCGAAATAGTGATCAATTCGTATATGTTTTAGAAAGTCATTTCAGTGTATAAATAGAAGTGTTTGTTTGGAAATCAATCTGGTGAATAAATAGTAGGAAAGCCTTCCAGTATAGTTGTTTGTTGAAATAACCGTTTCAAAATATAATTTGTAGGAAATTGGTCCTATAGGGTTTGCTATTCGTGGGAGAGTTCGTTTCGCATAGTACTTAAGAAGGCTCGTTACTCCGATACGTATCGTGATCTCTGTTTGTTTCATCCGTCCATTCGATTGATGAGTTGTCGGTCCTAATCGTTAAACGTTTAGTACGAATTCGTTCGGTCCGTTAGAGAATAAGAGTTTGTTTGCACAATAGTCAAGCAGAATAGAGTAGTCGTTCAAATAGTAGTCAATGCCAAAGTAAGGAATATGAAGAATGAAGTCTCACATGTTTCAGTTATCGAGCATTAAGAAGAATAAGCGATATCCCCATCACGTATCTTACGACTATGAAACGCCCATATGTACTTAGTATGATATAATCACGTCGGCCAGGCGTCATTATATGATGCTAAATATATACTTCTTTTCATCAACCGCCTTAATACGATCAGGTTCATACGAATCAGCGAATTGGATGTAGTATGGTTCAAGGAGTTCAAGGAAAAATCAACCATACAATAGAACAAGTAGAATAAGTGTACGATAGTATCGGTCGGTTGGTTCACATATGCCGATGTGTCGTAACAAATGTTGTCATGTATCGAGTTAGACGTATGCAAATGTATGTGTATGCATGAGTGTCCTAGCCAAGGCTATAGTCTAGGTCTCTAGGTCGCTTAAAGACTTCTAGTTCGCTATAACCAATGGCTCTGATACCAATCTGCCGCACCCCCAAATTTAGTCAACGATGGTTAGCGGAAGCATTTGGATCAATTAGGGGCGCCGACGTAAACGTTGGACATTCATACATATCAGAGCATATGATTATCGCAGAACATATAAGTTAAGATGCCATTAAAGTACATTATTTAAAAAGCTACGATTCATCGAATCGTAAAAGTATTTAAGTAGTTAAAGTTTTACAAAAGTGGATTTCGTAAATGTGACTAAAACATATTAGTTATACAAAATAAATCTCATTTCTTCAAAAGATGGCATCCTAAATTCACCATGGGTCGCCTAAGTTCCAAGATGCGTGCAGTCTTACTTGTGCAGCTAATTCCCTGAAAAACATAGTAAAAAGTCAACAACAATGTTGAGTGAATTTACAGGTTTTAAGTTTACAAGTATAGTTGGTAAATCCAATACGTTCACAAATAGTTATTGCCATAACAGTTAAGTAAAGTTTAGTGGAATGTTATCCATATACATGTTTAAAGTCGTTTGTAGGAAAGTTCGTATCCTAGTTCAAAATATCGTTTAGTTGGGATGTCTGCCCAAAATACAATTTAGTTGGGATGTCTGATCAGAATACAGTTTAAAATACTTTGCTGGTCGTTCTCCAGCGATTTTCAAAACAATACCGGTCGTTCTCCGGTTTAACAAATACTGGTCGTTCTCCAGTCTAACTCGGTCGGTCGTTCTCCGGCCTAAAAAACTGCTGGTCGTTCTCCAGCGAAACACAGTACCGGTCGTTCTCCGGTGAAACACTGCCGGTCGTTCTCCGGCGAATCACGTGCTGGTCATTCTCTAGCGAAACAAAACAGTTTACCGGTCGTTCTCCGGTTTATCAAACAAAGTTTAACACGTTTGTATTAGTTTTTAGTATGAAAATGCTATTTCATAAACACCAGTTTGTACAAAAGTTTAACAGTTCTAAAGTACTCTAGCTACCAATTAAAACATGATCACAATCATTAATAATTAATAGTTGGGAGCAATCAACATATTAGCAATCATGAAATCAAAGCAAATTATGGCAATCAGTAAAAGCAGTTGACTATGTTTTTCACCCCAAGTTGAAAGCAGTAGTAAAACAGTAGAAAGTGGGGCTGTTAACTCACCTGGTGAGCTAAAAGTGTGGGAGTGCTAGCAAAGCCTAAGCCCAAAAGTACTCCTAGTCGATAATCTCCTAACTCCCTAAACGTAAGAGATTATAAGTATGTGGATGTCGTAGTTGACCATCCATGCTAACGTTCATTAACTAGATATGTCCAAAGTATTCATTTGTCGTTTCGTTTTGTAGTTTTGAAAACGTGTACGGCCCATTGGTAAGTTTTCGTAATAATAATTCCAAAGTATAATTATTATTATGTCGTTTCGTTATACTCATAAAGTATATTTCGTATTTTTAGAAGTTGTATCGCATAAGTATTTGTTGTTTTATAATAAAACATTTAAACTATTCGTTTCGAGCCAAAATTTAACGTTTTATATTTTCATTCACGTTTTTCGTACCGAGGCTCGTTTTTGATTGACTTGGTCAAACGTGTTCGGTTTGACCCGAAACTTTTCGGATAGTCTTAAATATGTTTCTAAGGCTTGAAAAAGTTATCGTTACGTTTTATTTTTGGTCCGAAGTGTCGGTTTTATGTTTTTGTCAAAAACAGTCCCTTTTAGTGAGTTTTCGGTTTTGTCGGTTTACTTCGCCACTCAATTTTAATGTGTTCTGGTCCAAATTAGTTTCCACAATTTTTACCAGCTGTTCATGTGTGTGTCTAGTTCCTAATGTGATTTTTCCGAGATTTATGAGGTCCATCTTGTTAGTTAAATAATCCCGCGAAAGAACCGAACACAGTTTCGAACAAGTGCAGACCAGTCTCAAAGATTCGATTATATATAAAAATACGTAGATTTCTGGAGGATTCATAGTTGAACTTTTTATAGATCTTTTCATTACGCAACTTTAAAAAAAAAATTCGTTGTCTAACTAATCCTAGAACTCAATTTATGATCGTTTTTGTAAACTGACTTTTCTGGACAGATTCATGCATGTTTATGTTTGCTTTATAAAAACGATTTTTAGCAAGAGTTTTGGACATATTCAAGTTAGATGAACTATATAACATGTAAATAACATAGAGAAGATTAGAGATGAGTTTCCTTACAAAGATTTTGATAGAGATGAGATGAGATGAGATGATGATGCTAGAGTTCTTGAGCTAATTATTATTACAAAAAGTTAAGAATTTGGTTGGTGGTTGATGGTGGTGGTTGTGGTGGTCAAAGGTGGTTCTTGGGTGGTCAATGGTGGTTGAGGGGTGGTGTTGTGGAGGCGATTCTCCAGATTTTAGAGAGAGGGATGAAGGTTTAGAGAGAGGTGAGAGCAAATGAGAAAGAGTGAATGAGGTGAATGGAGTGAAATGACTCATTTGCATGCATTTTGAGTGGTTTTTGTTCAAGAAAATGATGGTGGTGCATGTGAGAGCACATGTGGCTGGTTTCATGGGTCCCATTTGAGTAGGTGGAGTTTTTAAATTTCGATTTTCAGACTGTGTTACGTATTTAGGTCGTTTACCCGTTATTCGTGTTTAAACGTTAATTCGTGTAACGTTATTTTGAGTCGTTTAAATTAGCGATATATTTAAGATAATTTTTCATTGAAGTATTGTTAAAATACCTTATTTTAAGTTGTCAAAGTATTTATTGACTTTCGTTTGGTTGCCGAATGCAATTCACGAGTTTTCGTTGAGTTAGAGACGTTTTAACCAAAACGTATAGGTTTTTCGTGTATTATTATATTAAAATAATAATATAGGATAAATAACTTCTAAAAATAGATTCAAGTTACTTCTAAAAATAGATTCAAGTTATTTATAGAAAATTTTTCACCAACATCGTATATTTTTGTAGAGTTTGTTCCAAATATTTTGTACGTAATTACAACTAATTACGAAATGTATAATACTACGCGTATTAACTAGTTGGGCCTTGCTAGACTTACCTCTAAAATAGTCGTGAATTCACTTAAGTAGGGAATTAGCCTAAAAATGCAAGTGTTTAGTGTAAGTAATTGTATCGAAATTGCGGGGTGTCACACTTTCACCACTATTTCTTCCCAACCTAGCACGTATTCTTTGATACTTTTGACACCGATTGTTCAAATATATCCACTTAGACGGCAACGCGTCTTTGCCTCGTTGGATGACTTTTTCAAATTCCGCACGCTTGTTGTACTCGTTCATCACCAAGTACCAAAACGAATCTCCTTTTTGGTCAATGCCTCGGTTCTGCCATTCGGAAATACAAATCCAACGTTGAGCTAAAAGTAGCTCTTTTTTGGATGTCCAAATACTTCGCACGCTTATTACTTTTTTCTTTTTCGGGTCGTCGGGTTGTTTGGATTTTGATTGTTTTGGCCGAAACGACGTCGGTGTTTCGGCTTCAACCGAATGCTCCAATGGTGGCGTTTGGTTTTGCTTCCATAACATAAATTCGTATTAAGTCTCGGGACTCATTTGCTGGTATTGTGATGATGATTGAGGAAATTGGGTGGATGGAACTTGTGTATTTGGTATATTATAAGTTTGACCAAAACCCGGCATTTGGGAATTTGAAGGTTGTGTTTGATACGGGTTGTATGAAGATGATTGTGGTGTTTGAGGGTTGTAGTTTGGTGGAAATGGATTCCATTGCGATTGGATGTTGTATAAATCGTTTGGGTTTTGAGATATTTTTGGAAGAATAGTTTGGAATAATTGTAGAAATAAGATGAAGGAGATGAGTTTTGAGGTGTGAAAAAATGAAAGGAATTGAGTGTATATTTATAATGTAAATTGGTAAAATTTTTTTAAAAAAAGTAAAAAAAACTGGTATATAAACGGCTAGTTTTTAAAATATTTTTCAAACTTTTTTTTTAAAGAGCCGTTACTATCAGAAAAAACAAAAAATAAAAAAAAAATAAAAAACAAAAACTTCGCGTGATCACCGTTTAAAATGGCATGGCGGCGGTGAACCTTGGTCTGAACACCGAGCCCGGCGTTCAAGAAGCTGAACGGCGACGCCGTTTTTGTCCCACTCCCCATGCTCTAATACTTCCGTCAAAAAACCTAACTGAAAAAAGTTATAACATATCATGTGAGTAAGTAAACGTGAGTCAGGGTTTTAAATTAACTGAGTTACCAAGTTCCGGGCACTATTCTCCACTTTTAATAGTTTAGGGTCTTATCAAATCTAGTCAACCAAGTTCGGGGTAGCAAAATACATTTTGGCCATAATTTTAAATATTAGGGACAAGTACAATTGTATTTACATATACTTTTTTTTTTTTTGGAGATTTAACTTTTTCTCAAGTTAGTTTTTGATAGGAATTGATAGGTTGTAAGGTGAGAAACGTTAAAAATTGAAATATAAATAACCTACAATAAAGATATAAGTTAGTTCTCCTCTAATGGCATCTCCAATACATGCACCAAACACTATATATCAAATTTGGTGCAAATAAACTAATAAAGAATCTTTTAAGAGTATATTTACACCAAATGTAATCTATCTCTAACCTATGCAATAAATTTTCTACACCAGATAACAATATTTACATATTACCCCATAAACTATTTTTATATTATAACACTGTTCAAGTAGTCATTTTATATATAAGTTTATGTATTATATTAAGTTAATTTTAATAATATTAAATATGAATAAGTGATATCGTGAAAAGAATATGTTTATTAAAAACTATGATGGATATAACAAGTTTATTTGTTATAATTTAATAACTAATATCATTACAACGATAAACTTATTATAAACGAATGATTTATTTATTTCATTAAGGGACATGTCACCAAGTGGTATGAAAGTAACTAATCGACTAAAAGGTTGTGAGTTTGATTATCATCTATCTTATATACAATTTGACATGAAGCTGACATCACTATGCTGATTTGTCACACTCTACTTCATTCATCCTGCTGATGTGTCCTCTCTTAATGCTTCCGCTGATGTCATCAAAATAATGACTTACCTAAATTTAATTTGCTTTAATTTAGGTGTGAGTTTCTAAACAGTCAAATGTTTTGAGCGGCCCATTTTCTAAAAATATATGACTTACCTTGCACGCTCTTATTTTTTACTGGTTCTTAGACACCGCCCTTTTTCTTGATAGTAATGCTTCCTCTTCATCTTTCCAATAATTTGAAATTTCAATTTTAAAGCTTAAACATACTTCCTGCTCTTCAGATTCAAGCATCTATCCTGTCTCATCATTAAATTTCTTCACTCCTTCATTTTCCTTTTCACCAACTTGAGTTAGATAAATCAATCATTATCCACAGGTATGCTATTTTGTACCTTTATACTGAACAATTTTTTTGTGTTTGTGGATTTTGCTTTAAATTAAAAATCTATAGTAGCTATTTTTTGTTTACACGATTTATAGGCACGTTATAGACTTGGGTTTTCGTTAACATTGTTTGTTCGAATGGGTTTCCGTTTTGCTCGATTTTCTTAGGTTTAGATTTGTACTTCTGCTTCTTAATCTTTCTCAGGTCGATTCATTGGTTATGTTAGGGTTTTGGTTTGCGTGTAAATGATTGTTATATACAGGTTTGGCATGGGTTTTTGATGGAGCGTGCAACAAGTGTTTGATAAAATGCCTAAGAGAAACAACTATTCAAGGTATTTGTGTATGTCATTGGCCACTTCATTATGTGTCTGTCTTTTTGATGTATCTATTAGATGTGAATATTGGTGGAGTACCATAAAAAGAACTATTTAAAAGGACAACAAATTTAGAAATATGACATTATTATATGGTAACTTGCAAATTTATATGTAATTATTTGTGTTGAATCTCTATTTCGTGCATAACAATTGTTTGAAAGAATGCAGCAAGTCAGCAACAACAATTGTTTTATGCGATAGTTTTTGTTAGTCCCCTTGTAGCCTCGGATCTAGAACTGATCGGATCGATCAATTGAATGGCGGAAATAAACAATTGATGTATTAAACGAATAAATCACAAACCGAAATGAACGAAAACGAAATTGAATCTTTGTATATACGATTATGATCAATTAGATTCGTATTACAGAAGGCCTAGTCGACAAATTGCTTCTAGGGTTTCGTCAACCCTAAAAGTGAGACCTACACGTTCTATTTATACATTCTTTAAACCGACATAGCGACACTCACCAAGTGTCGCTAACACTAGCCAAGTGTCGCTCTTGCGACACTCACCTAAGTGTCGCTCCACACTCGAATGTCGCTCTTGGCGACACTTAGACAAGTGTCACCCTATACTAGTAAGTGTCGCTAAAAACAATATTTCTATATAATTCAATCAACGACTCTTACAACTCGATAAACGACTCAAGACCAACTGACTGACAAACATGTATCAACAGTTTTTGGTTTCCATGATTTTGCAAGTAAGGCGTGATTATGATTTTGTAGGTTCATTAGCAAGTAAGTCTTTCTGATTTTGTACCATCTATAGGACATGATGAAGGTGGGTATGACAACATCTGTGTAGTAGCTAAAGGAGGTATGTTTTGGTGTTCCCAAGGAGGTATGTTTTCAATTGAAGGTATGATTGTTTTGATTTGGTGCTCTTGAATTATGTTTACAAGGTTTAAACAAGAAGGCTTTTGATCAATATATATATTTTGTCCATATCATGTAGTGATATTTTCCAGATTTTAATATAGTTGTTGCTTCTCCAAATTTGTGGTTGATTTGGTTGCTTCTGTAAATAAGGAGTGATGGAATCTAAATGAGAGATTGAGATTAGTAATCAGTAAGTGTCATTTTGATCATAATTTATGTGATTAGTTACACTTGATATTATGTATTTATGCTATTTATATCAAGATGATTTTATTTGAAGTATGATACTATGATATCGGGATTGCGTAGCGGACTTCTATGAAGAATGTAGGTGGTCACGTTTGCTAGATCTATGATGATACGGTTGGCACTATAGCTAAAGGAGAAAATTTTTTATGCTACTGCTAGAGTGCTAGAGATGATTATAAAGACTGATGGTGATGATGTTAGAGGCATTACAAAGATGTGAGGGAAATGTGGGTTAAAATGTTTATGAGATGATGATGGACAGGTCATGTGCTCATGTGTAAGTATGCTACTGCTGACCTATTAGGTATTTGCTAGAGTAGATTTTCAAATTAAGTGCCATTTAACTGTAGTTATAAAGAAGGTACCTTGCATGGATTGATTTTTTCAGATATCAATTGACTTTTTCAGCTAAATTTATTACAATGAAATGGTTATTTATTTAGGATGGTGATATTTCCACCAAAGTTTTTGATAAATCCACTATAACTGTGCAGCTACTGTTTATACAGTACAAATGTTTAACGCATAAGTATGGTGGATTTATCAAAAAGCTAGGTGGAAATATCACCACCCATTTATATAGGTGTGCATTCACTAAAAGATAAAAATATGTAAGGCATATTTTGGCAAGTCAGCTGGAAATTTAGAACTTCTCTTTTATGAAAGGTAAAAATGTACTGTTTTTGTGTTTATTCGTTATGTGTTTTTAGTCGGTATACTGCTTTTCTTGAGTAGCAGCAATTGTTTGCCTTTGGAGTGTTTATTCGTACGAAATATTTGCTTTGGGCTCTTTTAATGGGAGTTCGTTATATATTTTTTTTATAAAACCATATTGTTACATTGCTTTGCCATTATTGTTTTCTCAAATGCATTGAATGTGGCTTTTGGATCCCATTTTGTTACTAATTTCACAATCCTGATATATGAGATCTTAGAAGGGATCACTTTCGAGTTTGTAATGATATATAACTTAAAGTTAATGCAAACAGAGTGTTAAATCCGGTGCATAACCCAAATAACCCGCTAGGGTTACCGATTTAGTTGGGTGTTGGTTGACGGGCTGGCTAGGCATTTGTGGGTTGCAACTTAATCAAACAGGTCAAATTTTTTGGATTTGTTCCTGGCTTGGGAATCGGTATTTATCAAAGAATATAAGATAGTAAATGCAGTTGCCGGGTTAACGTACTAAACTCTTTATTTTTTGTCAGGTTCATATGTTGGTTCCATGTCATTTCAAGCGGTGGCAATCTTAATTGGGTGTTGTTTACTCTTTCTTGGACATGTCGAAATGCAAGTGCTCATTGAAAATGTTGTAACTCTTTCTCGGTCAGTGATAGCTGTAACTGAAGGCATGCTACTAATCTACGTACAACTTATAAGTTCTATGTATGTCATACAACAGTAACATACAGTACTCACATTGGTAATTACTCTAGATAGATGTCGGCATACGTTTGTACCAATTGCAGCTGACTCCCCTAAGTCCGTACATTTGTTGCAATATTTTTTGTACAACTATAATCATAGGATAGGTTTATCTGAATTAAATTTCTTATGCAGTTCTATAGTGCTAACTTTTTTGCTGAGATGTCTGATGCTGCTAATTTCTTTTGTAGTTCTATAAGTTAGCTATAGTATTTATAGGATCTATAAAATATGTACTTTTTCTTAATATTTTTATGGATATGATTTAGTGCTATTATTCATATTGTTCTTAACTAACTCGAATGGTTTGTTGATTATGTACAGTAATCGTTGTGATTCCTCGAGTGGTTGAAAGGTGCTCAATGAAATGCTCGAGAAAAGTATAATTAGATGGAATGATTCATTCGATTAAAATTATTTAACTTGATGCTTTATTGATTGATTAAATTATGTACCTGTAACTATTTGGAGTCTTTTAAATATCAATCAGTTAAGTGGTGTGCTACTGATAATTTGTATGTTTAGAGTATGATGAACTTTTTAAATTTGCTTATTATTTTTATCTACGTTGTATTGAGACTTCTTCCACAAGAAGAGGGTTATGATTAATATGTTTTCAGATCATGAAAGAGGATGATTCAAGACACAAATGCAATTAGCTCATAAGTTGTTGAGTACAAATTTGTATACATTGACCTTCATATTGGTAAACTTCAAAGCAATTGTTTTAGACCGATTCTTTGGCTAGAGGTGGAAGTATGGGCGACTCGATTTAGGTAATGGGTCCAAATCGGTTCTGGTAGAAGCAGGTCCACGTCTAAACATGTCATCCTTAGTTCAGCTTCACTAACATTAGTGTTCAACTCATCTACCCAGTTTTAAATGCACTAGAATTACATTTATGGAACTGAACCCGTGATCTTAGTGGACCTGAGATGCTTGATTAGTATCAATTTTCACTGGAGTTGAAGTTTTGAAGGAAATTTTAGTCCTGTATAATACGTAGTAAAGATATCAACTTATAATGCTTGTCAAAACTGGTGAGGTTGAACAAAGAGTATTTAGTCCATTATGATTATGTCTATATTTCTAAAGGAAAAATGCTTCATTGGAATAAGACTTAGAAAAGGTAGCTAATTTGCTTAAGCAATCAGTGGAGTGGAAGAAGCTTATGCATCCAAATAAGAACAAGCTTAAATCGAAGGATCTTGGGATGAAAGCTGAATTCAATCTTAGAACATATCTGTTTATAGTTATTTTTCATAATCCATGGTTAATACCTAAGTTTTTGTAATTTGTGTACCTAAACGTACTTCATCTGTACAACCCCCTGTTTACCTAAGTCTTGCTGTATATTCATAATAATGGATATAATGTTTTAAATTTGTACTATTTAGGAAGTAAAACAAAAATAAACAAATGCATCAATCTACCAAATTATTATCTTCTACATTTTATTTTTAATTTCGATTATATTTGTTAATACCATTCGAAGAATGTTCCTCTTCTATTAATACGTAATAAAATGAACTTAATCAAAGTTTTTAATATGTACTTATGTAGTTAATAATGTAAATATATACAGACGTCAACATAATAATAATATCAGATCAATGTTACCATATATATTTTTTTATTGTTCTTAAATGTCTATTAGAATTACAATATAAATATTGAACATTTATATGTATTCTAAAGAAAACCCGTGTATTCACGGGTCAATTAACTAGTTAGAGACAATATGTATATGTATTGGATGTTAGTTCATTAAATTATTTGGATTACGTTTTTTACGGTCGGGTCATTTAGGTTTTCAAGTTCATTATTTAACCTGTAACTCGATTCAAATAAAGTTTGGGTTCTAGTTCGAGTTACGTGGGTATTTAATAATTTGATCATTAAATACCTAAGATTCTTACTGAAACAAGATCGTGTGTGTGTGTATATATATATAGAGAGGGGGGAGATCATGAGGGAATGAGGAAAATGAGGGAAGGAGGGAAGCAATTTTCAGCCACACATCCCGGTCAATGCAAAAGTCAACGCGGTGCCATTTTTATAAATAACTTAAAATCACCTCCCAGGCTCGTAAACATGCATTTCAAAAGCAAGTTAATCAAAATCAAATTTTCAGCACGTTAACATGCATTTCAAAAACATGTTAATCAAAGTTACAATTTAAACATTCATTTAAGGTGAATATTAGGTCATATTGTTATTATTGTATAATAACTCATATTCATTATAAACGCATGTTAACATCTCATTGAATTTTTAACATTCATTCATGATGAATATTAACTTATATCATGCTGATGAACATCATAACATTCATTTATAATGCATATAAGCTCATATATATTGCGATACATTGATGAATGTTATTTTATTACGTTCAACATGTATAATAACTTATATAAGGTAAAAAACAACGAAAATGAATGTTTAAGAATCTTTATAGTAATTTTGATTAACATGATTCGCAAATGCATGTTAACCTTCTGAAATTTACATTTTTGAAATTCAATGATGAATGGCGATTATAATACAATTAATTCCTCGTTTATAAGTTTTGAATTACGAAATTCGTTTAATTTTATTGTTTTCATTGAAAAATAAAATATTTCACAAAAACCCAAAAGTTACACCCAAACTTTAATATTTTTGATGAATATGTATAACGAGGAATTGATGATCTAAATGAACGCGATTGATGAATTCGAAATTTTATAATGTTTCTGATTGATGAATCAATGAAAAGCATACTTTAATTTGGGTTTTTTGACAAAAATTGGTGAAGTGTGTAGGAAAAAAGTGGGGAGGAAATGGGTGGCTGAGACTTGCTTCCCTCCTTCCTTCAAATTTAGTACTTCCCTCTTGATCCTTCCCCTATATATATATATATATATATAGTAAAAGGATCCGGTGAGAACTAATTTCTAATGGGAACCGTGAGAACTATAAACTACTGGGCCTTCTAACTTAACAAGTCTACAAAAGCCCAACTGCCCATCTACCCGAGACTTTTTTTCTCCTTCCCTAAATATGCTCATGAGACAACACACAATTCCAAAAATATACGATCATCATCTCCGGCTTGATTACGATTACAACCATTGAACGTCTCCCGTCTGCTTCATAATCGCCGCTAGTCACCATCGTCATATCGGGTCCGATTCCCTGCTTTTACCTTCGCTCGCAACTTTCGGATGAAGATCTAATTTTTTCACGAACAAAAAAGAAGAAGAAAAATAAATCTCGAGTGTTTTGCTGGTTTGCATTTGTAGATCTACAACTCTACGATCATCAAGATCTGGTTTTCATTTAAATTACTCAGTATAACCCAATACTGAGTAGATGCATCTCTAGATGCATAGTGTATATTCTTATACTGACTACTCAATATAACCTACAAATGTAGATGCATCTAGAGATGCATAGTATAACACCCCTCGTTAATTTTAAACATTTAATATAATATTTGCGACTCGGAAGCGTATGTTTAAAACATACTATCAATGTACTCAAAATGTCAATAAACTTTTTCAAATTTAATACATGATGTTTCAACAAACTCGGTGTTATATAATTCAAAACATCTCTTTATTTATTAATATAACATCAGAGTGACAGCTTGTCAAACATTCCATCCATTCAAACACTTCCTGCCCTGCCCAATATGTCCCATCTATTTCAACCTGCAGGAAGAACTGTGGCGGGGTTAGCATAAAGCTAAGTGAATGAAACTATAAACAACAGTACAACCTAGCATAACAATTTGTTTACATCAAATAACAATAAACAGAAAATCAATCAATCATTAGACATCCAATCAATGTCATACACACAACATCATGAGGATCGGTGGCCCCTGAGACACCCTAATACCGGTTTGGTACTCAAGGAACTCTTACCAATCATCTGTATTGGCCCATACAGAACTACCGATAACTTGTTGTCAATCACACACGACCTAGATCTCTAAACTGACATATCAAGTTTCCGAGATCTCCTGTCGTCTACAACAACAACAAGTCCAACCATCAAATCAAGTTGACCTCAAAGTCTTACATACTAGCACAATCAGCCAAGTAAACAACCAGTTAAACTATCATGGCAAGATATCTCAACATATGCATCATATCAAAGTAATACTATAAATTACTTGTTGTAAATCAAATCATTACAACTAAATCACACTGAGGTTACAAGTCCACTCACCGACTACCTCAGGCCTCCACTCAGTAGTCTAATATCACTGAGCCTTCTCCACATCTGAGAATCAACAAATCAAATATAAGTTAGTAATCCATATCAATATACTAAACTTATATTAACAATTTACATTAAGAACTTAACATAATCTACATCAAGATTACTAGTTCCTAATTATACACTAATGATTTACAACATAATCATTATCATATATTAATATATATTAATTAGCAATCACATTACTTATTAACAAACAAACAAGAAATGTTGCACCAGCCCTTCAAGCCGCCGGCTTCCTCTTAGAAGCCGCCGGCTTCCTAACCTCACCCGCCGGCTTCACTTCAACAACCGCCGGGTAATTTACCAAATGGGGTAACAGAACTAAAACCCGTTTTAAAGCCTTTACCAACCGCCGGGTCGGGTTTACGCCCGCCGGTTCCTACAAAGCATCACAAACCGCCGGCTTGCCTAAAGAAGCCGCCGGCTTCTTATCAATCACCACTAGCCGCCGGCTTGACCTACGAAGCCGCCGGCTTCTACACAACAAGACCAAGCCGCCGGCTTCATCACGAAGCCGCCGGCTTCCACTGTCGTCCCAGCCCTGTACGAACTGCATAAACCCTAACTCGCGGATTTTATATCAAAATCACCCAAAACACGATTTCAAACAGTTATAAATCACTAGAAACATCATATAATCCGCATATAACACTTATAACATGTTTCTAACATCCAACTCTCTCAAATCATCAATTTACCCAAATTTAAATCAAAATCAAATTCTTAAATACTCAAGAATACTTACTGATTGAAGAATCTAACGATGGTAATCTGATGATTAGGAAGTTTCACGAGAATCACAACTTCCTGATTTGATTTCTGGATTGATTTGGAGGTTTTCAGAGAGTTTCTGTGAGTTTTGGAATAAAAATGAATAACTTTCCTAAATAGGAAAGGATATATATAAGTCGGCCTCACGAACCGCCTTCAATATACGGGTATAATTTAATACCCCATCTCAATCTATTGTCTGGAACCCGAAAACCATTTACGAGTCCAAAGATTTTATTGCACCGTCAACTATATTAATTTACAACAATTAATATTTCACTTATCACATTGGAATATTCGGATCCTATTCCAATTATTTCACTATTTCAAACAAGATTATTTCCAAACACATTTAAATCAAGAAATAATATATAAACAACTAGGTCCATTTCGAGGATGTTACAACTCTTCCCCCCTTAAAGAGATTTCGTCCCCGAAATCTAACCTCAATCAATCTAACTAATGTGATATAATCACATATATCTTAATATACATTTGTCCTCAATAGCAACTTACAACTATACATAGACTGTTTGAATTCTTTCCACATGCACATATCCAAATGTACATGCTTCTATCTTTTCCTATGCACACATACAGTGCATCCATCCAACATCTCATAGGAACAAATCATCTATCTAATTCCTTTATCACCACTCAGATAAAAGTTTAAAGCATCCTATCACTTTAACCAACAACAATAAGTGAAACCTAACATCACTTACTAGGTCTACACAACCAGAAATTAGCAACATGCTAAAATCTTTAACTTACTCTCACTGTTCATCTCTGTTAACAACAACACAGAAACAATAACAATAACAGTGGTTATAGAATCACAACACACTTAACAACACTGAAAATTAATTTCAGTTCACGACTAACAACCAGTCTAGTATACAGATAACAATTTCAAATCTCTACTATCAAGGATTCAAAACTAGGTCAACTTTTCATCCAAAAGTTTCATACCTATACTCTTTTGAATATTCAATCATATTCACTATCACTACAATCATATGAAATCTTTTACTTAAAAGTAACTCCAGATTCATATTACCTTAATAAGCAAGGCAGAGGTCAAACTCAGTAGGTAAAATCACAATCAACAAGTACTTTGCTCAATCAACAAAAGTACTACAATCAATCTTACCTACAATCAACCAACCTCTACATTGACTTATTTCCACTTGTAATTCCTTTCATTACTACCTATCAATTGTCAACAACATCAAAGTTGACAACAACTACTGCTCAAACAATAATCACAACACTAATGATTATACTCTACAGTACATCTATCAATACTTACTATTTATTCCCAAAGTCTAACTAACCATCAAGTTAGAACTTATTTATTACTTAAACTGGTAAGATATCAATAATCTTCTCTTAGCAACCAGTTATTTCAATTCAACTTTGCAATCTTAAACTACTAATCACTAGCAACTAGAAGTTTTTACAACTTTAACTACACAATCACTTAATACTATATCCCATTAGTATAGCAACTAAGTCAACCTTAATCAACATATTATGATACTACAAATCAAGCATCACAATATCACAATGTGCTACTTTCCAACACATTTCCAATAATATCTACATTAAGTTAATCACAATTAACTAACCTCCACACAACTGATGGCATATTTTAATTCATTCTATTAAAACTTATCATGCCATCTATTATCATGTATACTATACATACATACACAATTTCAGTAATTCTTTAAAATGGACATATACATCTCAATTCCATTTTATTTTACCTAATAGGCCATTCAGACTGTTAAAGTCTTTATCAAGCTTTTACTTTACTACTAGTCATCACATATCCATACCACAGGACATGGAACAATTAAAATCAACAACTCTATGTTTCACTTATATACATACCAATTCGTATATAACTTAAACAATTCAATCTAAACTTCCAATAAAGTTTGGTGAATACCATCATCACCTATCAATTTCAAGGTTTCTCTTACTTTCTAACCCTTACAATTATACACATCAGGTTTTCAGCCCCAAGTGTCAAGCAATCATTATTCTTAGACTATTAAAATAACGATCATTACACTTAATTTCATACCTGATTTCTTAAAATATGACCAACTATTCAATTCATATTTCCTCAATTTATCAAACAAAGATCAATTACATCTTTAACACCATCCAGCTCCAGATATACTTTCATATCATACCTTAGTTGGATCTAATCTCAATTTACCACTTCATCACTTACTTTATTTGCATACAATCAACAAATAACTAAAGAATTCATTCCATTCTTTCAATATTTAAGTAACTCACCATGAGGTACCAATCAACCTATGCAACTAATAATAATAACCTTCAATTATTCATCATCTCACAGTCTTACCCAATCAAAGTTATCATCACAAGCCTCATACACTGGTAAGACTTTCTTATCACAATCCTAATCAATGTGATTTAACTTACATCATTCAACAATTTATAACTATCATATCATTTAATGACTTCATATCTGTATAATTCCTTAACATGTATTCAGTTTAAATATCTAACATCGCCCAACTGAATACTCAATCATACCTAGCACTATTTCAATTACTTAATACTATCCTTAAGTAATTAAATCAAGTTTCACAAACTTAAACAATTCATCTATTTCTTTTGGATCTTACATGACCCGTTTTCACATAGTGTGACAAATCTAAAAAATTCAATCACATTCCATACAGTCATAACATTTCAATCAATGTTAAACTATTTCAACACAAATAGTTGACTATTTGTCAACTTTGATTTCAATCAATCAATCAATAAAATTCTCTAATTGCTTTTCTCTGGTTTGACCCAATCTCAAACCAATCACAAGCAATTAATTTTATACACAACTCACTATTCATGGTTTGACTTTCAAAGTTAACATACTATCAATATTAACTCACAACAAACCATTTCATCTTATATGTTCACTTTCAAACATATATTTCAAATTATTACATTCAATAATCTTATCAATCCTTCACAAGGACAAGGTCAACCTACGTCAATCTTGGCTCCATACAAGCTATTTCATATTGTATGTTTACTTTCAAACATAGACCTCACATTATTACATTCAATAATACTAGAAATTCCTCAAGCAAGACAATATCAACCTATCTCAACTTTGGCTTCATACAAGCCAGCTACAACATAGTGATTCATTTAAACACTATACAAATCCACCTACAGGTAATCTATCATTATCAATCACAATTACCTATTTAACAGAATCCAATTTGTCATTTATGTTCATCAACAAAACAACTATCAATGACAAACATTATTTACACACTCACATTTACATTCTAGATGTTACAGTTCTATCAACCAATTGTTTTCTTATCAAAACAACTATTAAACCACTTAGCATACTCTCATGCTCAGTTTTCTAAATCACATTACATTTCTTTTATACCAAGTAGCCTCAACAAGTTCATGTGACACAACATAATATAACAACGGTGATCAGGCGTTGCAAGATTATGTTCTTCACAATCCATTCTCAGACTACTCTACATTATAATTATCAATGTGATCTACTCTTATCTCATAAATATTAAATATTTCATGATTTCAAATCAATCATACTCTATTTAATAGTTTCTATCAACTGATACATACTCAAATCAGTTTACTACTTACATATTCAACCTTACATATGCAAGCCATTTCACATACACACAATGTTCAAATTTTCAACAACTGAATCACTCAGTATATCACTTATCTAAAACCTCAAACATATGATAACCCATCATCATAGTTTCAATACTTAACATTAATCAATGTCCCTATTTTCCTCAAAATTCAGGACACATCTTAATTAATTATCATTACTTTGACATATGCTATACTATCAAGCATCACTGTCACAACCAGCCTACTCAATCCTGTTACTATAAAACATTTCATTTCTTAATTCACAATTGACCAGAAAGATCTACCACTTTCTCAATCAATTTAGCTTTTTCATAAGCTATATTTCTCATAAACCTATCATTTTGTTGGTTTATATCAAGTGTTTAGCTATAATCCTAACACATCATATAGCCACATAAACACATATTTTCTCAAATAGCAGTCATTCTCAAATCTAATGACACCACTATCCTTAAACAGGATTCAAATCACACCTTGTGATCAATCTACTAATATAATACTATCAATTATTTTGTCTCACCAATAAAGACACTCTTAGGTTCTAACATCAATCATGTTAAACCTTAATCAACTCTTTATCTACTCATTTACTCACATTTCTGCATTTTCAATTCAATCAGAAATAACCACTACAATGAGTATCCCATTCAATACCTCTATCCTCATGTCAACCTATAACAATCATTAGTTGACTCAAAACTGGGGAATCATATCAGTCTGACTCAATTAACTTCACAACAATGCTTACTTAACATAACAGAGTAAACAGTTCAAGTTAATTTAAATTTAACACAGGCTTATCGAAGATTACCTGGCAATCTTAAGCCCACAAGCGTTGAGGAAACATGAAATATACCAATCAGATACTCATGTCCCTCCGTCTCTGCAATCAAACAACAGCTTCACAACTTGTTAAGGGTTAGTACATATTCAACTAACTATTTTCTCATGCATTCACTACTCAACTAAACCCACACCCACTGGAATGTTTGACTCAACTCTATCAAGTTTAGGATTGAACATTCTATCAAGTCCAATTCACCCAAACTATTGCTCTGATACCAACTTATAACACCCCTCGTTAATTTTAAACATTTAATATAATATTTGCGACTCGGAAGCGTATGTTTAAAACATACTATCAATGTACTCAAAATGTCAATAAACTTTTTCAAATTTAATACATGATGTTTCAACAAACTCGGTGTTATATAATTCAAAACATCTCTTTATTTATTAATATAACATCAGAGTGACAGCTTGTCAAACATTCCATCCATTCAAACACTTCCTGCCCTGCCCAATATGTCCCATCTATTTCAACCTGCAGGAAGAACTGTGGCGGGGTTAGCATAAAGCTAAGTGAATGAAACTATAAACAACAGTACAACCTAGCATAACAATCTGTTTACATCAAATAACAATAAACAGAAAATCAATCAATCATTAGACATCCAATCAATGTCATACACACAACATCATGAGGATCGGTGGCCCCTGAGACACCCTAATACCGGTTTGGTACTCAAGGAACTCTTACCAATCATCTGTATTGGCCCATACAGAACTACCGATAACTTGTTGTCAATCACACACGACCTAGATCTCTAAACTGACATATCAAGTTTCCGAGATCTCCTGTCGTCTACAACAACAACAAGTCCAACCATCAAATCAAGTTGACCTCAAAGTCTTACATACTAGCACAATCAGCCAAGTAAACAACCAGTTAAACTATCATGGCAAGATATCTCAACATATGCATCATATCAAAGTAATACTATAAATTACTTATTGTAAATCAAATCATTACAACTAAATCACACTGAGGTTACAAGTCCACTCACCGACTACCTCAGGCCTCCACTCAGTAGTCTAATATCACTGAGCCTTCTCCACATCTGAGAATCAACAAATCAAATATAAGTTAGTAATCCATATCAATATACTAAACTTATATTAACAATTTACATTAAGAACTTAACATAATCTACATCAAGATTACTAGTTCCTAATTATACACTAATGATTTACAACATAATCATTATCATATATTAATATATATTAATTAGCAATCACATTACTTATTAACAAACAAACAAGAAATGTTGCACCAGCCCTTCAAGCCGCCGGCTTCCTCTTAGAAGCCGCCGGCTTCCTAACCTCACCCGCCGGCTTCACTTCAACAACCGCCGGGTAATTTACCAAATGGGGTAACAGAACTAAAACCCGTTTTAAAGCCTTTACCAACCGCCGGGTCGGGTTTACGCCCGCCGGTTCCTACAAAGCATCACAAACCGCCGGCTTGCCTAAAGAAGCCGCCGGCTTCTTATCAATCACCACTAGCCGCCGGCTTCTACACAACAAGACCAAGCCGCCGGCTTCATCACGAAGCCGCCGGCTTCCACTGTCGTCCCAGCCCTGTACGAACTGCATAAACCCTAACTCGCGGATTTTATATCAAAATCACCCAAAACACGATTTCAAACAGTTATAAATCACTAGAAACATCATATAATCCGCATATAACACTTATAACATGTTTCTAACATCCAACTCTCTCAAATCATCAATTTACCCAAATTTAAATCAAAATCAAATTCTTAAATACTCAAGAATACTTACTGATTGAAGAATCTAACGATGGTAATCTGATGATTAGGAAGTTTCACGAGAATCACAACTTCCTGATTTGATTTCTGGATTGATTTGGAGGTTTTCAGAGAGTTTCTGTGAGTTTTGGAATAAAAATGAATAACTTTCCTAAATAGGAAAGGATATATATAAGTCGGCCTCACGAACCGCCTTCAATATACGGGTATAATTTAATACCCCATCTCAATCTATTGTCTGGAACCCGAAAACCATTTACGAGTCCAAAGATTTTATTGCACCGTCAACTATATTAATTTACAACAATTAATATTTCACTTATCACATTGGAATATTCGGATCCTATTCCAATTATTTCACTATTTCAAACAAGATTATTTCCAAACACATTTAAATCAAGAAATAATATATAAACAACTAGGTCCATTTCGAGGATGTTACACATAGTGTATATTCTTATACTGACTACTCAGTACTAGATGCATATTATTATGTGAATTTTGTGAGCTTTACAGATGCATCTCCTCATTATAACATAATACCGAGTTTAATCGGTATGTATGCATCTAGGGCTGGCAATTTCCGACACGACCCGAAACACGACCCGAGACCGATTCGAAAATAAGCGGGTTGGGTCATGGTTTTTTGACCCGTTGACCCACCAACCCGAAACCCGATAACCTGATTTTTTTTCAGGTCGGGTTCGGGTAACTTGATGGGTCATCAGGTCAACCTGATGACCCGAAAATAAAAAAAAAAATAATTTAAAATTATAAAATATTTATATTTTTATTTTTAAATAAAACATTTGAACTTCTTTTTGTCCATAAACCATATTAGGGCTGGCAATTTCCGACACGACCCGAAATCCGACATGAAACCGACAAGAATAAATTAAAAATGTGGTTAAAAATTTAAAAGTTTTATTTTAATTTAATGAATCAAGTGTTTTTATTTTGTTTTTTTACTAGATTTTGATGAACATACTAGCTAATATGATTTTTTGAGGATTTAATAGACACTTTTATCCTTATTAATGACGAACTATAAATTTATAGAGTGACCCATGTAACCTATCTAACCCGAAATTGACCCACTAACATAAAATGACCCGAAAATGTGTTGATCTCGTTAAAAAATTGGGTCAACTGGGTTGGGTCAGGGTTGGGTTGGGTTGAAATACTCAGCCCGTTTAGAAAATCAGGTCGGGTCTGGGTCAACTACTTCTGACCCGCCAACCCGATAACCCGAGCGGGTCAACTCGACCCGACCCAAATTGCCACCCCTATATGCATCTACTATATGTCTGTATGCATCTACTCGATATACAATCTACCGGATGTATAAGGGTTTTGGGTTATTCTAAGAATATCACAAGGTCTGAGAGATGGAGCATGAATCGGTTCTCGCGGGGTTATCATGAATTAAATTAGAACGCTAAATTTTCAAATTGCCCCTGCCCGGATTTATTTAACTAATAGCGCACTAATTTTTGTAACTAGTTCTCACGGTTCTCACACGGATCTGATTCTCATTGGATCCTCACCCTATATATATATGTATATATATATATATATATATATATATATATGGAGAAAGAAATTTTAACTAATAAGTGAATTAGGTACAACTTTAGTCTACGTTAGATCACATGGTGTGGGCAGCGTTTTTTCAAAATCCTTAATCGAGAAAGTCGTCGGACTGCGTTCACTCTCAACGGAAATGGCGTTTCGAACGGCGTTCTCGGATGCGGTCGGACAGAAAACGTAGCTTTTGTTTTTTTTTTCTTTTTTTAATTTCCCCTCACACACAATCATTTAACAAATAAAAAAATCAACATCTTTCACACCTCACTTCTCAACAACAACATTACCGTGAAAATACTGTTAAAAACAATATTAAAACACCTTGTGCTAAAAGTACTTCTATGCATCATTTTTCCTATACTTGAGTAAAGCTACTCCGTAAATGGCTCACCACTTTTTAAAAAAATAAAATAGTATTTGCGTTCCAGATTTACTGTCCAAATTTAAAAAACACGCGGTATAAAGAACATAACTATTACATTAATTGTATTTTGGTGCAAAATGACACTTATAACTTTACTTTATACCTACATTTTTATTATATACATTTAATTTGAGATGTTCAAAAACATTTACTATGGATATGTGACGGAGGGAGTAACTATTTTGCTTTTTAAATAAATCGAATTGGAATGATGACGAGTTCCATTCTTTCCGTGAAGAAACAAAAACCTCTGATTATATAAACATCTTTGACCAATGCTCCACCTTTCACCTCCACTTTCAAAGCTATTTGATGGAATCAACTACGGCAAACGTACGATCAATGTCTACTCAAAAAACCAAGAGGCGCACTTTTGTATTTTTTTTTTTAATAATCTTACAACAATTGGGTCTGCTTTGTTGTTAGAAACTAATGATACTTGTTGGTCCCAAATATATATTTATATTATAATTATAATTATTATGTACAGTAATAATCTTAAATATCTTTGTGATATCATCATTGTTGTTAAGTTTTAATATGTCAATTAAGTCTTTTAATTTTAGTAAATTTAAAAATAAGATCCATAACTTATTAAAAAGAATTTTTTATAATCAACTACTTACTTACATATAAAAAGAAATTTATTAATTAAAACATTATCAAAATCGATTTGTAATGTTTATGTTATTAATTCACCGAGTAGGAATAAAATTACTTGAAAAAGTTAATATAGACATAAAATAATTAATTTTTTCGCTAACTTGGTTTCAAAATCTTTTAATTTTTTAATCTCTACTTATATAAATCATTTTACATAAAGTAATATTATCATGAATCCAACTAAATGCTTAATATACATATTAACTTACATACTTTATTATTAGAAACAAGATACTAAATACAAAATTTCATATTAAATATCAACGGCCCATGTATATACACATGTTTAGAGTCTAGTCTTAAATATAATATACAATTAACCTTTATGATGTCATCAATCTTACAATTTTCAATTAATCAATTTAGTCCTTCAACTTTACTTAATTTTAAAACAATTTACTTAATTCTAAAAACAAAACCCCTAAAATTTCTCAATTTAATAATAGAATATATATAATATTTAATACGGGTCGTTTGCGAAACTAAATATATTTTTGTTACCTATTTGTGATCTAATTAAGAAATCTTACTTACTTTTATTAATTTTATTCGAATAATTATTTTATGTTACATAATGTCATAGCCCGTGTGTATACACGGGTTTAAAAGCTAGTATATAATATGATAATACATTATAAGATGTACTCTACATACGAATCTAGCATATTATTGTATGCTCCTCCTTGCATTTATTTTTATGACGTGACAACTTATATGGTGGTCACGTAATAAAAAAAATACGTTACCGGATGAGTAAGTCATTGGATACTTTTTGTTGGTATGGTTTGTTTATGGTCGTTTTGTCGTTGTGATGGTTGTTTAGGGTCATTGTATTTTCTAGACGTATCTTGCTAGTTTTTATTTTTAATATTATTGCCTTTCAAAAAAACTAACAATATATATAGTATAAATAATTGAGAGTTAAATATACACAATAGATCAAAATGATTGGATACACATGATATAAATAGTAGTTAAACTAGCAGAATCCTACGCGATGCGGTGGGAAAACAACTATTAGCTTCACGTTTATTATATGACGATACACTAAGATATGGTGTTTTTAAAGAGGAAAAAATAACCGTTTCCCCTTTTTAACAATTGTTAAAAAAAAGTTACATATGTGTATGTATGTGCGTGTGTCTAAAACGTCGTAGTGAACTCGATAGTCAGGTTATGAGTCTCTAATAGCTAGGTGGCAAGTTGGTAGGTACGAATTCGTTGGCTGGGTTGAGAGTTTAACTATCAATACCTTTTAATTTTTTTTTTTTTGTTTTGTTTTTTCTTTAGTCTGTTAATACTAAACATTATGTTCTTGAAATTGTAATCCCTAAATTTGATTAAAAATTTGAAACTCTAGAATATAGAAATTGATGATATCAAAACAAAATGAGGAATATAAGTAAACTTGTAAATTTATAATCTCATACAAAAAGACATCAAATAGTTCATTTCTAATTTTTTAAAACACTTAAAAACGTATCAAATTTAGAGAAAGTTGATTTTGAAGGCTTTAATGGCAGAATTTGACGCCAAACAGGGGACAAACCGCATTCGGCAGTTTGCTAACATGTTCGTCTCGTTTTTAGATTTCCTTACATAATTGACACATCGCGTAACTCCTTACGGTTTAAAAGTTATGTCATGTTTAATATATTAGTAGTAGATATATTAAAGAATTAGTTAATATGTGTTTAATGTTATATGCTTGTTACTTTAATGTTTAATAATAATAATAATAATAATAGTATTAATTAGACTTTAATATATGTAGGGATATATTCGTACCAATATCTTTCTTGCCGGAACCCTTAGCCAATTTCCGGCGATGGTCGGTAACAATGGAAACAAATAGCGTCAAACGTGTTAACTTTTAACGGAGTTTTATAGAGCTATTTTCTGATTTCCTACGGGCCGCTACGCATCACCATATTTCCAGCCGGAATCCCAAGCCAACTATCGGCGACTGTCGGTATCCAACGAAACAAATAATGGCCAGGCTAAAAAAGTAGAAGTATGTGGAAAAGAAAGCTAAAATTACAGAAGTGCCTTTGCATCAATATCAGTAAACATATAAAAGGTGTTTCTTGTTAAAATGACTACTATAGCCCTTGTGAACAGCAGAAAACGGCAATCCTTATGGTCAAAACGACAGTTGACCCACCACAATTGTACTATAGGGAAATTTATGTTTAAATAGAGTAAACAAATATGTAAAGCATGTAAACGAACATTTCAATGGTTCACTTGTTGGTAAAACAAATCCGAAATTGACTGCAGAATAGAATGCCCAAGATCCAATTCTAAGTACCCACTCAATTGTGTCTTTAAAAGTTTTCCAATTGTAATCATTCTAATAACACAGGGATTGGCGTGAGGTGGTATGCCGTTAGATGGGGTTTAATGCTGGCAGCCAACGTTAAGCCACTTACTGACCAGCGTTAAATTCGTCATCAAAGCCCGAGGTTGATCTTCAAATGTGGCCAACACAGTAACTGTTTTTTTTATTTTATTTCATTGGATCAAAAACATTATTGTGGCACCTTTAACTTCAAGTTTAATATTGAACCACACCCCCCCAAAATCATACCTACGTGGATACAATGTTAGGGTTGTTAACATTATATTTCGTTTGTCCCTCAGAGTTGATCACAAGAACAATGTTAATGCAGTGTATCCTCAGATCGAAATTTAAGAACGTGGTCACACTTTGCATCATGGAATTTAGCAAGTGTAAAAACTAACAAACTATTTACGCTTTACTACCCTATACTTTAAAAAGATAATTACAACATCAATCCCCGTAGTTTGAAGTTTGAACAATGCAATCTTCACAAATAGATCATAAAATATTCGAAAAAACGTTACATTTTCATACAAATGCACATGCACATACATATGAAAAGAACTACGATATCAATTCAATTAATTATTTTATATATGTTATTTATTACTTATTTTACCGACAATATTGATTGTTGTTAGAACGGTGTTTGGTTTATAACTACTCACATATACAATATTACAATTACAATGTACGGAGTATGAAGTAGCCACTACCTATATTAAATTATTTTTAGAGAATTTAATGATGATTTTAATTAATTTGTTACGATTTTACTCTAGATGAATTAAATTCAACTACTACTACTATTTCAGGACCTAGTCATTGATGGTTGTATAAACCAGAAGCTCTATATAATTAGCCTAACTAAAAATTTGTTTGAATTAACCAAACGATAGTTTTCTCATTGGAAACTTATTAGTATTTCCTTTCATCTTAACACTTAACTTATTTGATGCCACTCATGCAAATGTTGGTACAAGGACGAAATTCATACGAGTTGTTATACATAGTGGCGGAACTTGAACATTAGTATTTGGGGGGGGGGGGGGGGGGGGGGGGGGGTAGGGGGGGGTTGGGGGGGGGGGGGGGATTCATTCGTAATATAAATTTAACTTGTTTCATTGAAAAAATCGTAATATATCACATACTAAAAACAAATATTATGGATTTCAAATTAAATTAACTCAAATAAAATAAGTTATATTCCGATAATACTTATCAATTAAAACAATGAATAATACGGAGTAGTAACTAGATTATAGTGTATGGCAATTATGTAATTAGTAGATTATATTTACAAGAACATTAAATATATCATGGATTTAAACAGAATTCCGGTCTAAACTTGATGTTCACATCATTTTAGGGGGGCAATTTGTAAAGAAATAAGGCATTTTAGTTTTCAACTCTCCAACTACACCCTCAAGTTTAGGAGGGGCCGAGACCCACCCATGCCTTAATGATCTTCCGCCCTTGGTTATACAAAACGATGGAAGGTTCGTATTAATAGTGAAATAGACAATCTTCACTTTCATTGCAAGTCAAAAGATGATGATTTCGGGTTCTAAATTAAAGGTGATTGTTATTGGCGAGTACAAGAAATTGATTTTATATATCTGGGTCAATGGACCCTGTTCGTGATAACTGGTACAAAAAATATGATTGGGAATAAGTTATTTAATTTATAATGTGCGGTACATAAAGTTTTCATGTGTTTGTTGTATATTTTTGTTTATCCTCTTTACTAGGTCAAGAATTTACAGATCTTGGATTTCAATTCGTATACTTGATTTTCAGACTTGTATATGGTTGTTGGCCATTATTAGAGTATATTACATGAGTATCTATCATATATGTACTCAAGTCATCATAGATATCTGATCAAAAAAAAAAAGTCATCATAGATACAATAAATTGAAACTTCAGTATGTATGCATATATATATATATATATATATATATATATATATATATATATATATATATATAATAAAATTGGATATCTACTATAACATTGATATATAATCGTCTACCAATTTCAAAATTATATATTATACTAAATATATTATGATATTGGTTCTTGAACGCAAGTCTCATTTTGGAGGAAGTGGAGGAAGCAAATAGGATTTTGCCATGTGTCCATCTCTATTTCTCCACCTTTTTTATTTCTCCACCCCTTTCATTTCTCTAACCTTATCATTTTTCCTATACTTTTTTTCCTAAATTTTTTTAGTATTTTATTTTTTTACATTAATATTGTTTCTTATTATTATTTTTTCGTTTTTTAATTTTTTTTTCTTTCTTCTTCTTCTTCTTTTTTTTTTTTTTTTTTTTTTACATTTTTAAAAGTTATTGTTATCAATTTTTTTTCAATCTTTTCATTTAACCCTTTTCACAGCTTGTTTATCATTGTTTTTTTTTTTTTGCGTTTTCAATTGTTTTACCTCACGTTATATGTAAATAAAATTTTATAAATAGTATTATAAAAAAAATATGTGATGCACCATATTCATACCTTGTATAAAATAAATTTTGATATAACAAAGTTATAACTTCAATGCATTGTAAAATTAAAATTATGATGCCCCATATTTTATAACTATGATGCACCAAGACCTATACACTAATGAAGTTTATCGTATATCAAAAAGTCGGAGCGTCATATTTTATAACTATGATGCACCATATTTTATAACTATGATGCACCACCTTTTAATTAAATAACGAAAATTTATAGTATATTTTGAAAGTCGATGCATGCTATTTTAAATACTTGATGCACCATGTTTTATAATTATGATGAACCATGTTTCTATAACTATGATGCACCATGTTTTATAACTATGATGCACACCACCTTTTCGTGCAATAACGATGTTTTATAGTATATTTTGAAATTCAATGCATGATATTTTAAGCACTCGATGCACCATGTTTTATAACTATAACGAACCATGTTTTATAACTATGATGCAACATTTTTTTAATTTAATAACGATGTTTTATAGTACTTTTGAAAGTTGATGCATGATATTTAAATACTCGATGCATTATATTCAGAGAAAATCGGTGTATCATAGTTATAATGTTGGTAAACACAATAATAATTTAGTTTTATTGCTTCTTGTTTTTAATTTTTATGTGCATCATTATCCATAATATATGGTGCATCTCAAATTTCAAAATGATATAAATAAAGAAAAAACTAAATAAGAAAAAAGGTTAAAAACTAATTTTTTAGATTTTTAAAGCGATAATTTTTTATAAAAAAATGTTAACAAATTTTATTTAATTATTTATTAGTTTTTTAACAAAAGTGTTATAGAAGATTTTACATGTTTAAAAAAATTAAATTTTTAAGTTTAAATTTTACTTTATAATAAATTTTTTTAACAAAAAAACTAAATTAAAAAAGATGAAATAGAAAAAAAGTCAATAAATAAAGAAAGGGGAAGAATTGGATAAAAATGTGAAAAATAAGAAATGTGAGGGGAAATGAATAAAAAGGTGAATAAATGAGAAGACACTTGTCACATTCTGTAACACCCCCAAATTTGATTGATTTGCGAAAGCACGATTTGGGTGTTACTAATCAATAACAAAGCACAAAGATATATAGTAAACGACTCTATATGCGTCGTTTTAACAAAATATATTAACATTGAAATGTTTACAACATTTAAAGCTTTACATAGCTCGAGTTTAAATAAAAGGAGATTTCGGTACATAAGTACTTGTATAAAATATACTAATGCAAGAAAATCTCAATCGTCTGTATGCTGACTCGAGCTAAAAGTCTTGAAGCAGAAGCAACCTACTGCTTGGTACCTGCGATACATGCTAAATGGGTCAGCTAAAGCTGGTGAGCTCACAGGTTTGAAATCAAGTAATATAGTATGAACCGCAAGATTTAATAATGATTTGCATCCAGCAAATGAAATGATAATAATCGTGTATACAGCCATGAGCACATAGTTGAGCTTAACTCGAGGGCCGGGTCCCCTAAAGAGAATTCCGGGCGAGGTGCCTCCACGAATGCCTAATCAACATTCGTCTTCCCAAATATTAGTACGTCCGTTTACCCGGTTAGTGCTTGCTAACCCGAACGAGGAGGGTCAATCCTATATGGTACCATATACTAATATTCACGCTACAACGTATTAACAACTATGCTGACGGAGGACTTTAAATGATTAGTTGTGAAAAACTCATGTAGTGTAAGAAATGTTTGTACTTGCGTTCACATGTTAGAAATTGAGCAATATATCACACACCTGAGTAAAACAGTAAAAAGAGGGGCTATGAGACTCACCTGAGTCTGAAAGCGTTTAAATAAACGTAAGTTGATTAGCCGAGTGATGAAGTCCAAAGACTTGTAACCTGAGGGTGTCCACGACACGCGATGGTTATAAACATGATTGGGTATCTCAAAAGATCACCCTTGTAGTTGTTACACAACTATATATATGTCCAAATTACTACGATTTGGTTGATTTGTTAAGTGTTTGAAAACGTGTACGGCCCGTTGGTGATTAATTGTAATAATAGTCCTGATGTTATCACATTGATTTCGAAGTGTTATACTCGACAAGCATATTCCATTATGTTTGAAAAGTTGTATCGTATAAGCGTTTTGAAGTCATACAAGTTTGACACTTGGTGAGAAATGTGCTTACGGAATCTAAGTACGGGGGTCCGGGGGCAGCGCCCCTGGCGGGGTCCAAGGGGCTGGCCCCTGGCTGGGGTCGAGATGCCAGGTCAGCTCGAAAATTTTTTATTTCTACTATATTGCTTTGGTGAAAAACGCATCTGGGATCTGAATTCGGGTAAAATCGAGTGATAAATTTCGAGTCTCGACACTTAGTAAAAAATCTGAGTTTTCTGTGTTTTGCGACACAATATGCGACACAAAAGTTTGTCATGCGACACAAGGGTTGTGTCGCATAGAAATGCGACACAATGTCTATACGACACAAGGGTTGTGTCGCATAGATTCGAGATGCTGATTCAACAGCGACATAAGGGTAGTGTCGCATGGTGTTTGCGACATAAGGTACGACACAATATTGTGTCGCACAAGATACCACATAACTGGTTTCATACGACACAAGATACGACATAATAAGCGAAATACGACACAACATGCGACACAAGGCTTGTGTCGCATTGAAGAACATCAGCCCAGAAAGTTTCGTCTGCCGAGATTTTTCCGGCCAAAACCCAATTTAAACTCGTTTTTAAGCTATAAAACCGTGTTCTAGTCTTTGTAATGGACATATATAAGTTATATAAACAACTAACAAGTGAAAAATACCAAGAATCGAAAGGTTTCGGGATTTTGTCGGAAACTTACAAAGTGGCGAAATGGAAATCCGGAAAGATAGAAGTGTAGATCGTTGCGAGGTGGTCGTGAATCTCTAAAAATATTGATGATCCGAGTGCGTTTCGTGGTGTTATTTGACGGTTTTGTGAGTTTGTGGGTGTTTGGAGAAAAGAGAGAAAAGAGAGTAAGAGAGAGAAAGAAAAGAAAGAAATGAGAGAAAGAAGGTGGGAGGGTGGAGGTTATCCTCCACTTTTCGGTTTCGCCCCGCGCTCCGCGTGGTGTTCGTTTTCTCCGTCATTTAACGTTTTAATAAATATTTCGCGCGTTAATTATCCATTTTAAAATACGAATTTTGTTTAATAATTTAATTAAATTGTTTTACCAAATATTCTAATAATTTAAAGATTTAAAATGTGATTTAAAAAATTTTCGTATTTTGTTGTTAATTTGGTAAGTTTCAATTGTACGAAGCGGGACAACTTTGGGAATGTAATTTAAACAATTAGTTTGGACCCAGTAATGTTTTTAGATTATGTTTTATACTTAAAATATAAATTGTGTCACCAACGTCCGTATTTTTGGAACCGAAATACATTCGATTTACATTGCGTACGATTTAATCAAATCACAAAGTTTGTATATATTCAACAATATATATATTTCGATACATAAATTAGCCTAACACAGAACTAATTACATGTATTAACATCTGATTAGGCACTAATTACTAGTCCTAATTTGGTGGGTGTTACACATTCTCATTAGCTTCTCTCCCTTCCCTCACTTTCACCTCTTCTTCGAGGAACCTCACCCATATATTATTTATTAATTAATACATAGTATATGTTAATCTGATGTAGTACATTAAGTATTTCATAAATAGAGCTTAAAAGATTATTAATTTAGTTAGTGATGATATTATTTTTATTTGGTATGGATAGATAAAAGTTTATATTGTAGACTCCAATATTCTTAAACTTCAAAAAATCAAATCTTAAATACTATATTAATAGACATCTATGGGAATTTGTTATTAAATAAAAACAAATACAGAAAAAAGATCGAGTTAATGATAATCTTATTATATATAATTAAACCAATATTCTATGGAGCAATCTGGACCTTAAATTGAGTTCCATCCATAGAGATCCTAAGGCTAAAATTGTTTCCTACATCAATTTTCATTTTTTAAAAGGTTTACCCACAACTATTGAGAATTGACACCTCCAGTACCTTCCTAATTCTTTTCAGTCCTTATAGGTTATATAGAATTACGTTTTAAAATTGTTTTCGGGTTATACATAAATCCTTAATATTTTAAAGATTTATCTATATTGATTATTAACACGATTTTTTTTCAACAACATGACACTAAAAACTAATCATCCATATTGCCATACAACCTTAATATGATGAATACATTAAAGTCGTAACTAAAATACTTTATAGTTTGTAGAATAATCCCTTAATTATTAGTTAATATACATTGAGCTAAACAATATACAAACATACGTCATATTCAACCATAATAACATTGTTCTAACTATAACATTGTTCTAATAATTTCCCTTTTGTGGTTCATGAATTTTGTTTTTCTACAAGTTGTGTTTAAGTCATTGCTAAAAACAACTTCAATTTTGATATAAAACTAATTTCTTCTCCTACAACTGACTCTTCAAATTACCTAATGTCGCACCCCCAAATTTACTGTGCGGAAGCGATTCTGGTCGGGGCGCGACTAATACGGTAATCACAACACAAAGATATAATGAACGACATCTATATGCGTCGTTTTAACAAAATACATTGATTGTAATAAATGTTTACACTTGTTGATAAGTTACAAAAGCTCGGTAACCTATTTGAGAGATTCTATGGCATTACTACTTTTACAAAATATAATAATGCAGGAAAATCTCTTATTGTTTGCATGCGACTCGAGCTATATAATATCCTGATCAGACCTACTGCTGCTGGGTACCTGAGAATACATGCTAAAAGGTCAGCTAAAAGCTGGTGAGCTCACAGGTGTAATGATGAAACAATAATGTATGAACCACAAGATTTTAATCATGTTTGAAATCAATCAAATAAATGTGTATATTACTGCCATGAGCTCATAGTTCGAGCTTAACTGAGGTGTCAGGATCACAATCAAGTGCTTGAGCGAGGTTGCCACCTGCAAGTGCCTTATCTACACTCGTATGAACAAATGAAAATGCGTCCGTTCGACCGCAGTCGTGGTAGCACGACTACCCTGGACGGGGATTGTCAAACCCATATGGTACAATACACTAACATTTACGATAAATCCATATTAACAAACTATGTGGTGAAGGATTTCATGATTAGTAAAACAAACTTATGCAGTCAATATATCGATGTTTTGTACTTGTGTTCAAATGTAAATGAAAACTGAGCATGTATCCTCACCCCGAGGTAAAAACAGTAACAAGCGGGGCTATGAGACTCACCTGAGTCTGATGTGTTTGCAAAGCAAGCAACTATGATGTTGTACCAAATGATCTGTCTGAAGACTGTAATCTGCCGGGCGTCCAAAACGCGCAAGGTTATATGAGTGAGTAGATGTCTCAACAGACCATCTAAGCTAGTTGTCCATCAACTAGTTATGTCCAAATGTTTAATTGTTTTGTTTGAGTTTTGAAAACATGTACGGCCCGTTGGTGATAGTTTGAAATAATAATTCAAAGTATTATCAAGGTATTATCCTTGTGTTTCATTGTGTTGTATACTTCTCTAAGTATATGTGTTTCATGTACCAAGATTGTTGTATAAGGTTTGATTGTCGTATTTATTCAACACTTAGTGAAATTTGAGTTTTCATGATTATGTGATGTGTGACGCAAGGATTTGTGTCGCACCATGCGACATTCGCAATTTAATGCGACATAAGGTGTTGTATCGCAGTATGCGACAATGATAAATTTGGAGACATAAGGGCTTGTGTCGCTATGTGTGACGTTCGCAATTTAAATGCGACATAGGTGTTAGCGTCGCTATATGCGACTTCCGGATTTAATGCGACATAGTGACTTGTGTCGCAGGTTCGGAGTCGCTGATGGTTCTGCGACATAAGGGTTTGTGTCGTAGGTTATCGTTGCTAGTTATGGGTGTGACACAGTGGTTGTGTCGCAAGTTATCACTGATGGTTAAGGGTGCGACATAGAGAGTTGTGTCGCAATGGCTTTGGGCCAAATGCGACACAAAGGCCTGAGTTGATTCAAGGGTTCGGGTTTGTGGTCAAACGACCTCGGTTTGACCCGAGACTTTTACACAAGTCTTAGATTAGTTCATAGAGTTCATAAAAATTGTCGGTTCGTATCGGGGTTAACCCGAAGTGTCGGTTTTAAAACTTTTCCCAAAACAGCCCCTATTCTATGTTTTCGGTTTTGTCGGTTCGTTTCGCCTCTCTTTTTCAACATTCTCTGTTCCGTATTAATTCTCACAAAAATTACCAACTGGTCATCTATGAGTCTAGTACATTACGTAATTTTTCCAGTAATTTTAGAGTCCATCTAGATAGGTAAATAAATTCGCGAGTGAACCGAACTCAGTTTTCGACTCAAAACAGACAGAGTGTAAAGATCAGTTCATAGCTAAAAATCCGTGCGTTTCTAGAAAGAGCCAAAGAAGAACTTTTTGTAGCTCTCTTCCATACGAAGATTTTGATATAAATTTCATGTCTAATTCCTCCTAGAACTCAAGATATAATCATTTTCGTGGGATGATTTTCTGGGACAGATTCATCACTTATATGTATGTATTTCAAAAACGATTTTTAAGTTATAATTTGGACATAATCTAGCTAATGGGTCTATAAAACATGTAAATAAGTAACATTCAAACAATTCTAGAGGGAGAGTGTGTGTTCCTTACTTAGAGATGATGAAGGAAATGAGAAGGTGGAAGTGATGATGCTTGATTCTTGTTTTCTTTTGTTCTTGAAATCTTGAAGAGCACAAATATATGATGATGATGATTCTTGATGAATATGGCTGATTTTGATGATGATGATGATGAAATTTGGTGGTGAGAGGGGGAAAGGAAAGGAGGTGTGTGTGAGATTGAAATTGAAATGATGGTTTGCATGAAATGAAATGAGGGCTAAGAGTGTGGACTTGGTTTAGTGTGGTAAAGAAGCAATCTCACATGGGGATGAGGGGTATGGCCTTTGGGTGGGTCCACCATGTGTGGAGTCACCAAATTTTCGTTCCTCAATTTGTGCTCCGTGCGGTATTCATTTTCTCATCCGTTTCATTGTCTATTTAGACGTTTAACATTTAACACGCGTGTTTTAAATAATGATAATATTTCGATATTTTCACTTGAAATATTTAATCTAGATACTTGAAAATATGTATAAAAATGTTCCGTTAATTTGTCGGTCTCGATTTGCACGTACGTGTTACGATTAATTAATCGCGTGACATTTTAATTAAACATTTTTGTTATCGATTTAAGGTACGATATTTTAAATGAAAGTTTTACTCGAAATAATATATTTTAAATTTATAAAATATATTTTGGTTCTCATTCGATTGCTGGGCGCGTTCCGCGCGTTTTAGTATTGTACGGGTTACTTTATACGATACAAATGATTTGTTAAATATTATCAACATAATAATTTATGAGTTTATGAGTTTATTAAATAATTTCACATTATTTAATACTTTGTTCATCAACGTCCGTATTTACGTGTAATAATCCATCCGAAAATGAAAATGCACGATTTAACCAAATCGCGTACGTGTGTATATATATAACATATATCAATACACATAATGATACACATAATTAGCCCTAAACATAACTAATTACAAGTATAAATACAATGAGTAGGAACTAATACTAGTCCTAGTTTGGCGGGTGTCACACTTAATGACATTATTATAATTTCATGGCTAATCACGGGTTGTCGCGGTTTTTCAACTAGTTGTTATTAAATTTAATTTAATACATAACAAAGAGAATAATAATTATAGTTGTTAACTCGTAACTCGACTAAAAAGGTGAAAGATAGTTGGGGCGGGGTGGGCACTCGTCCCCCTAGATTTTATGTTGTTAGAGCACATGGTGTGGCTTCAAATTTATCGCCGTTTTCCGACGAGAACGCCGTCGGACGGCATTCTGACGTCCCGGGACGTCGTTCCCGATGACGTTCTCGTCACCGTTTTCCGACCAACGTCTCGTTCCAGACGGCGAAAATGCAACGTTTTCCTTTTTTTTTTTTGCCCTTTTCCTTTTTCTTTCCTTTTTAATTGCATTTGTGTTTTGTTTTGTGTGTGTGTGTGTGTGTGTGTTTATATGCGTTTGTGTGTGTGCTGTCACAGGAAGAAGGAGAAGGAGTAGGGAGGAAGAAGAAGAAGCAGCAGCAGATACATTTAGGTTTTAATTTTGCTGGGTTTTAAAATTAAATTGGGCCAAACCTTATAATTAAATTGGGCTAAGCCCATAACACTATTAATTTTGTTATTTATAATATATTTGTATTTATATATTTTTTATTTTATAAATTGTAATTTTTTATTTGTTTTAATAAATTAAATGTTGTTTTATTTAATTTATTTGTTTTTAAATATTAATTTATATAATTATTTACATTAAAAAAATAATAAAACAAATAATAAAAAACTCTAGAACACTGTCCAGAACACTATGAAAACAGTGTCACCACACCATAGAATCCTCAGCAACAACATTCTCCAGAACACTGTGAAAACAGTGTCACCACACCCCGTGCTTTTAGTGTAATTTAATGGTTTTACCCGTTAAAATTAACAAACACATAAACGAAATACAACTTTGGCACCTCTAAAATGAAAGAAGTATGTTTTAGCCCCTGTAATAAAATCGTTCAAGTTCTGCCTTTGATTCGACTCGTGACCCAAGATCTTGTATTTTTTAACTCGTGACCCGTGACTCGTCTCAACTTGTAAGAGTCACTATTTTACAATATATATATATATATATATATATATATATATATATATATATATATATATATATATATATATATATATATATATATATATATATAATCGTCAAAGATTTTTTATTTTTAAGATAAGTAAAAAATGGTGAGGGTTGATAGTTAAGTCGTTAACCTGACAACCAACACAAATGGTTAATTTATAATGGATTAAAGTCACTTCTTTCTCAATTTTGTCCTTTAACTTTTTGTATTAACTACAATAAAAGTTTATTTGATTTTCTAGATTTGTAAGAGTCACCCAAAAGTTTCTTCGGAGAAAGTGGGTTTTTATGAAATTGAATAACCGAGATTGATTCTTTCATTTTCACAAAAAAACTTAATTTTCTGTGCCCAATTGGTGATGATTATCATAGTTATGAAGAAGATAGAAATGCTAAATATGGTTAATTAGTTCTTATCCAATATACTAATTATTATTTATGACATCGTTGTATAATGAATTTTAGCTAATTGGACAAAATAAAAGAATTTAATTGTCTAATTGAATTTATAATGATTAAATATGGTAAACCAACAAATAATAAATCTACAAATGAGGTTTAAAACTGTTTAATTTTTTAGTCTTTACCTAATATTATTCATTTTAAAACTTGTAGAGAAGTATTAAAGAATATGTTTAGAGTGAGTTACTATAAAAATAAATAAGAGACATATAACCAGTATAGGTAAACTAATAAAAGTTTTTGTTATTAAATAAAAATAAATACAAAAAAAAGAGTTAATGATAAACCCTTAATAAAAATAAATACATAAAAAAGAATTAATAGACGTTGTTTTGGTCAAAAATTACCCTAGGCAATTAAGTGATCAAATCTGTAAAGTGAGGTTTAGTGCTTGTAATTACTTCCAAGATAATTACGTAGAAATACAACTATCTATATGAGTAAATGATAATTTTGAATGAAAAATGTGGTTTATATCTAGATAAATGATGATCCTTGTTATATAGATGATTAATAACGAAAACAAGTGTTTGTAAACAAGATTATTCCAAAAGTTTAAGTAAAATGCAAAGTATTTTCGGGATAATGCAAGTTATGCAACAAAAATATGATTACGATCAATAAAAATGCATAAAACAGAATTATGATGCTAATTTTATGATAAAAACGTGACCACAAATGAAATAAATACGTATACTTATGCTAAAATCAGGATAATGCAGAATTTATGATCAAAAGATCAATGAAATGAAAATTAAACGACGAAAACGTAAAGCAAATGTGATCGACACAAGGATGTACGAGGAAATCCCTTGATCAAGGTTGATCGCCGGCATAAAACCTCGGGAAGGATCAATCGATCCTTGCCTTTGTTGATCTTATTAAGTGAAAATGAAAGATTACAAATTAAAGAGCACGAAGATGATCAAACTAAGTGAATTTGTATGTGATTCGGTGAAGAAAATGGTTAAGTGTTAGTGTATGAACGTTTTTGAGCAGAGTATGGGTGTTAGTGAGTGTAGAGAATGTGCCGAAGATAACCTAAAATGATCACCTTCGCCTCATATTTATACTAAGGCTGAATAACAAGTAATTCCTAAAAATCAGGGATCCTCCGAGATTCTCGGGATCCTCCAGTCTTCCATATTGACCCAGCCTTTTACACGTTTTTCTTGACTTCTTCTCAACTTGAATATGCCTTGATCCTTAAATATAGGCATAATTGACCCACGTTTAACTCCTGGTAGACTTGGTCAAGGTACATAACGGTCAAATAAAGATTAGTGACGTTTTACCCAGGATACCGAATATACCTGGATCCTGATCACCCGGGATCCTGAATATCCAAGATCATGAACATAAACTGACAAATAAATATTAGTAACATCTGATCCCGAGATACTTAACATATCCGGGATCCTGATCATCCAAGATCCTAAACATATGTGAGATCCTGAGTATATCTGATATTTCTATAGTACTCAGGATCCTAAATATACCTAAATACTCATATATAATCGGGATCCTTGATCCAAGCGGGATCCTGGATATATCCAAGATCTTGATTACCTGTATCATATAAACATAGAATCTCATGATCCTTAGTCTTAGCTATATCCTGAACATATGCATGATCCTAAATATAATTTTTAATAGTAACTAGAGACTTCAGGATCCTGTATCCTAACTATAAAATTTATCCCCAAACAATTTCCCCCAAGTTGTGTTATCTTCAGGACCCTGATGGTGACACAACTTCTAACATTAAATAAATGAGGCAAGATATTACCGTGCATTGGTTACCATGTCCACGTTGATTGAATTTTTGATAAACATAAACCCTTTCATACCTCATTTGCATGACTTCAAACTTCATAATGGTTTGGGCTACCTGTTCTTCGTCAAGTTTCAATGAAAAATAGTACAAAGATTTCAAAAAGTGATAATCATACCTAAATTGTGTATTTAATCCGTGACCAAGCTATGTTACTCCCAAATTGTACTCACGGCTTGGCATAGCTTTTTCGTTTATCCAAAGCATCATGGATTTCCATGACCTTGATCATGACGTTTCTTTTGAAAATATCAACTATCTTCAGGATCCCAAAGGGATGCCCCCATTCCTGTCAACAAGATACATACTTGGGCTATGCCAATAATTCGGGGTAAGTTCAACCTTATACGGTTGGCCATGGTGTTGTTCAAGTGGTTTATGTTGGCCACTTGTTGAACTTTTATTCAGGATAAGCTAATCCTAAGTGTGGGTTGGCTTGATTCGATTCGTCACACTCCGTAATTTACGTGGATAACCCGTTAGAGTGTATTGAACGACACTAAGGGTGGTGTGAATCGAATGGATACCATCTAAGGAGATGGGTTTTTGTGATGAGCAAGGCTCAAACTTGGACGATGAATATAGAGAAAGAGCATATAGAGGCTCCTCTTGACTCTTGCTGAACAATCTGAAAATATTGGCTCATGGTAGTGAGCAAAACTCACCATGGATGAAGGCGATGGAGAGAAAGGGAGTAGGGAGGCTGCCTTCTCATTTAATGTGTGTTATCATCTTCTATTTATCTTCTATATCAAGGATACTAGAGAGATTACCCCAATATATGTTTATTTCATCCATACCCTCAGAATCCTGAGGAGATTCCCTCAAGATATATTTAAAATAATCCTGTTCCCAAGATTCCAATATTCTAGGATCCTGGAACATACTTTCAATCATAAAATTCCTAAGTAATGTCGGAATCTTGAAAAGTTATTCAAGATACTCAAAGAGGAAGGAAGCCAAAGAAACCAAGGCTACCAATAAAATTAGGATTTATATATCCTCTGTCTTCAAGATACTGGAGAGATTCCCCCAGTATGTATCTGTTTTATACTTATGACCAGGATCCTGAGGAGATTCCCTCAGGATGTACTAGAGATAACCTGTTTTTAGGATATTGGGGAGATTCCCCCAATATATGTTTATTCCGATCATATATGTAGGTCTTTCAAGATAATGGGAGGATTCCCCCATCACATGCCTACTTTACTTATACCTCAAGGATTCTGAGGAGATTCCCTCAGAAAACTTGAAATAACTTCATACTCAGGATTCCCATATCTCAGGATCCTGAAACATACTTCAGCTTGAGAAGCATATTAAAAACCATCAACGATGATGATTATATCCTGTAATATGACAACATCAAAGATTGCCAAAGTAACGTGAAAACATTACTAACACTTTACGATGACACAATAGTGTCAAAGTCTTTCGAACAACCTGTAAACATTAAGATCATTTTCATGATCTTTGGCTCAAGATTCCTGTATCTCAAGATCTTGAAATAAATCTTGATACGTTTAAAGAAGATATTAGGATATCTCCTGGAATAATCCAATGATCCTGATATATAACATTGATAACATGAAAACATTCATGTTATGTCCATAGTATCAAAATATTATGATTTTTATTTATCTTTAAAAATGACATAATCGTTGTCAAGTTTTTTAAGCAATTCAAAAATATTGAAATTATCTATGAAAATGTCAAAATTTTTGAATAACGTGAAAACATTATTGTTTTCAACATAATCTTTGGATTAAATCAAAAAGATATTTTGGTAATGTGTATAACATTACAAACCTAAGAAAACTTTTGATAAACCAATTTTTGTGACATGTAAACGTCAAACCATTTGGTAATGTGAAAATATTACAACCATTAGATAGTTTAAAACAAACTATTTTAGTGACATGTAAATGCCAAACCATTTGGTAATGTGAAAACATTACAACCGTTTGATTCGTGGGCTACGCCATTTGAGACATGAAAATGTCTAACCAATTGGTAATATGAAAACATTACAAACCTTAGAGTGACGTGAAAACAACACAAACCTTAGATCGACACGTCTAGTACACATCAGTGTCGACATTCGTTAGCGCTTGATCTATAGGCCAATGGAAATGAAGTTGTCGGGTACCAGAGGCATCACCGATTCCCTAACCATGTGTGACACCCGACCCATTTGGGGCTAGGAATTTGCGCCTAATCAATTTGTAATACATGTAATTAGTTCTATGTTAGGCTAATTGTATGTATCATTATATATATTGGGATATATATATACACGTAAACGATTAAGTTTAATCGTGCAATTATTTCAATCGGATGGATTCCGAATCATTATTACGGACGTTGGTGAACTCAAATTATTAAATAATATGTAGTTATTTAATAAACACATTTACTCCTAGATATTATGTCGATAATATCACATAAGTATTTCGTATCGTATAAAATGCTCAGAAACGACCAAAAACGCACGATTCGTGCCCGATGATCGAAACAAACCTTAGTTATTTTTTTTATATAACTCATTAATAAGTATATTGACAAAATACTTCAACTAAAAATATCTCGAATATATAATAACATTTCTAACGTATATAACGTATAACATTTAACGTACAAATATACGTTTAAACGATCGGGTAAATGAACACGGATATAATATCAAGTTTGGAGACAAGATTTAAACAAAATCTTGCCTCCCTTATTTATTAAAAATCAGCCAAAAACAAGATCCATAAATCATTGATCTTGTTTGTTGACTATCAACCTCCATCACCATTTTCATATCTCATTTGCAACTAACCATCCCTCTCTCTATAATTCTTCCCTCTCTCTCTCTCGGTTTCTCTCTCGGTTTCTCACTCTAAAAACCAACCCATTTCATCACCAAAAACTACTAGCAAAACAACTTGGATTATTACAAGTTTGGAAACAAAGACGATCATCACAACGCAAGCTACGTATCTATCTTTTCGGATTCTTCGTACGACCCTTGTAAGATCTTATTACTTTTGAACATACTTGTATTTTGTTTATTAACATGTTAGCTTGCTCATACAACTTGAAAATGTCCAAATCATAAGCATAAAAACGTTTTTACAAGCATATACATGTAACTATTTTCTGTCTCTGAAAACAGTCCCACGAAATCGTCCATATCTCGAGTTTAGGTCGAATAAACGCATGAAACCAACGCCAAAATCTTCGTATTTTCGTTATCTACAACTTTTGTGTTGAACACTTCCCCTAAAAATACACCTATTTTTCCAGAAAATCCAATCTATGAACACAACTTGAAATTCAGACTAAACAGTACCTGGTAGCTTTGAGAATTTTTAAAAAATATCAAACTACCTCCAAAAGTCATGAAAAATTATAGAAAGTACATAACATATGTGGGAACATCGTGTAAAAATTTCAGAACGATTCGATACCGTTTACTATTTTAAATAAAAATCACAAATTCGGACTCACTTTCACTCCGAACTTTGACTTTTGTTGACTTTCGGATTTTGATGCTAACTTCGGACTTTTAAGCCAAATTCGGATTTTTGACTTCGAAAGTCAACTTTCGGAGTTGACTTTCGGATGAACAGTGTTTTGGACTCAAAGTTCGGATTTCATAGTTTCGGACTCGCTAAATTCGGACTCAACACTTTCGGACTCGAACACTTTCGGATAAACATACTTTCGGACTAGGAACAAACTTCGGAGTCACTAACTTTCGGACACGTGCTTACTTTCGGATAAGTATACATTCGGACATTTATATATGTAAACCTATACTTTCGGGTATATATATATATATATATATATATATATATATATACACACACACATCTTCAAAGCACTTATGTAAACATATACATACCTATGTGTACAAATATACTTTTACAAGTATACGAAACAACGAGACACATAATAATAGTAATACTTGGATTATTATTACAAACCGTCACCAACGGGCCGTACATATTTTCAAAACTCAAATCTAATCAATCAAACCAAATCATTTGGACATTACTAGTTGAATGAGCAACTATCATAGATGGTCTGTTGAGACATCTACATATATTTATAACCATCGCGTGTCGTGGACACCCTCAGGTTACAAGTCTTCGGACATCATTACTCGGCTAATCAAACCAAGTTTATTAATTTAAACTCTCAAGACTCAGGTGAGTCTCATAGCCCCCTTTTTTTTAAATGCTTTTACCTAGGGGTGAGATACATGCTCGTTTTGTTTTACATGTGAACACAAGTATCAAAACATCGCTATATGCTACATGAGTTAATTTCATCTAATCAATTTAAAGCCCTCCATCATATAGTTTGTTAATATGATTTAGCATGAATGTTAGTGTATGGTACCATATGGGATTGACAATCCCCGTCCGAGTTAGCAAGCACTAACCTGTCAAACGAACGCATTATCATTTGTTCAGTATGAGTGTTGATTAGGCACTCATAGGGAGGCACCTCGATCAGGTCCTTGAATGTGGATCCTGACCCCCTCAGTTAAGCTCAAACTATGGACTCATGGCTGCATGTACATTCATTATTTGTTTGATTACAAATCATCATATAAATCTTGTGGTTCATCAATTTCATTTACTCATATACACCTGTGAGCTCACCAGCTTTTAGCTGACCCTTTTAGCATGTTATCTCAGGTACTCAGCAGTAGGTTGGACTGCCCATCAGGACACTTTAGCTCAAGTCGCATGCAATCATTAAGCATCAAGAGATTTCCTTGCATATCTATATTTTGTATAATTGGAAATGTACTAGAATCTCTCAGGGTAATCATGTGAACTCAATATAATGTAAACAGTTTGTAAACTCTTATGTTATATCAATGTATTTTGTAAACGACGCATATAGAGTCGTTCATTATATATCTTATGTGCTTGATTATTGATTAGTCGCGCCCCGACCCAATTCGCTTCCGCAACCCGAATTAGGGGGTGCGACACCGTGGCACTATAATCAAACATCGTGCGCACCCGGCGAGGTGTGGAAACCCAAATTCTTAGAGAGGTGTTTATGCGTCAGCAAACCTCTAAACCTTAGAGAATCGCTGGGATTCTTAACGGAGGAGAGGTGGCCAACCCCTAATCTTCATTCCATGATCCTTAGATGCATGAAATATGATAGAGTTTCAAATGAATGGCATTCCAGGATCTTGGAAGTAGTTTCCATCAACACGTCTCCGTTTTCCAGCATCCAAGCCAATCAAGCATTGATCACAGATAGTTAATTAGATGCATCAGTTCTGAACATTTCCATGTATGCCCCCAAGATAGTTTCCACAAATTCCTTCGTGCATATCCTTCAGTTTTGCTTATGCCTCAGGATCCTCAGAATATCGCAACAATAATGATCCTTCTGCAAAAAATTTAATGATTGACTACATCTATGATCCTGACTTGCCCCCAGAACTTGATGTGTCCAATTATCCTCAAACTCAAGATCACCAACATAGCATTAGTTGAAGATCCCGAAGTTACCTGCAGAATCTTAAAGCATATCCAAATACAAAAAACTTGTCTAAATACAAAACTAGTCTAACTATCCTTAGGGCATTCCAATGATGATTAGTAACTAACATACACCTATGTGTTTTATACCGACATCCTTAGTTATTTGTAAACCTTCAGTTGATGTTTTGTAATCTATTTCATTATTGGTATTTTAAAATTTATAATCAATATCAAGTTGCACGTCATACCTTTGAGGTGATTTTAATACCATATCTTAACCTAACTAAGCATACTGTATCCATATTTTATTATTAAAGATCACTAGTAAAGTTTGCTCAAAACATAAATTTTTATCATGTTTCTACGATTTCATTATAGGATTATAAACATCTAATTCCTGAGATCATTTAGTTATTCAAAGTGACATTCCTGGTTTTTATATTTAATAATTGAGTAATCTTATCTTGCATAGAATGTATTTCAAGATAACCAATGCAAACATAAATTTTTTTAAGATAAGAGTACCTGACATCAGCATCTAGTAGACTTTTACTTAAGTAATAGATAAGAAGTTGCTGACCTTTCAGGATCTTTAACTAATTCAACATCGTTCATATTTTGGGATACCGCCACATTTACGTGTAATGATTAACCAATTAGATTTTTATTCCACCACCACGTTTGCCAAGATTAGGAATCTTGCTTCCTTGAACATATCAGCACACAATAACATTCGTCCTATCCTTTTCCACCTTAGGATCCTCAGAATGGAGTCGCACTTCTTTGATACCTTATCTGGTTGTAGCCAAGATATCCCATGCCTTTTTCCCTTGATTGCTATGCTGACAGAGGCTTGGTAGTAGATTTCGTTGATGTTGTGTAGCAATCCTTCGCTTCTTGTTGATCGTTATTGGTCTTAACTACCCCTCAAGGAGTAGGTGGCTTAACACATTGATGGTATGTTGAGGGCACAACTTTCATATCATGAATCCAGGGTCTACCTAGAATAATGTTATAGTAAAACAATTTATAACACAAAATCTTTAGATAGAATTTACCCCTTCGATGTAAATTGGCAATCTGATCTCGCCGACTGTATTCTTTGCTTCACCACTGAATCCTACCAATACAGTGGACTTGGAGATTATTTCAGATTCTGGTATGCCCATTCTCTTCAAAGTCTCTGTAACAACCGCCAAATTAGGACTAGTAATTAGTGCCTAATCCTCTGTAAATACATGTAATTAGTTCTGTGTTAGGCTAATTAATGTAACAAATTATATATTGGTGAATATATACGATTATGCGATTTGATTAAATTGTACGCAATTTAAATCGAATGTAATTCGATTCAAACATTACGGACGTTGGTGAAACATTTTGTTTAATAACGCGATCATTTTTCAAATATTGTTTTGAATACATTTCAAGTAGGTAATGTATCGCACAAATAAACGTCAACACAATTAAAATATTAAACGCACAATTTAAATTCAAATATAAACAAACTGTTAAAGAATTGACAAAATGATGTTATTAAATTATCTAACAAAGATTAGTATTTTTAAATGAATAATTACGCGAAAAATAAATATTTAACGCTTAAACAACGGAGAAAACGAACGCCGCACGGGGCACGGAGACGGAAGCTGAAAATGGGAGGTTAAACCTCCCACCTCCTTTCTTTTTCCTCATTTTCTCCATCTCTTTCTCTTTCTTCTCTTTCTTTTCTCTCAATTAACAAAATCACCACCACCTTACAAAATCACAAAATAACATCACGAAACGACGCCGAATCATACCACTCCTTTGGAATAAAAGAACCACCGCGTTACGATCTACAACTTCATCTTTCCGGATTTTCATTTCGCCATTTCGTAAGTTTCCGACAAAGCCCGAAACTCTCCATTTTTACTCATTTTTACGTTTTTATAGTTTATATATGCTTAAAATGTCCAAAAATGGGTTGGGTAAAAGATTTGGACTGAACGGAAGCTTTCCGACCGATTTTCCGGCCACCAACCTCCGATCAGACCGTAACGTCGCAGAGGCGCTGGGCTCTCTGCGACGTAGTCAAAAACGTCACAATACCCTCACAACGTCGCATATAGCGACGTCATCCCCAACGTCGCATTGACTTGCGAACGTCGCACTTAGCGATGCAAACCCTTACGTCGCAGAAATCAACAGCGTCGCATATAGCGACGCCACGTACAACGTCGCATTAAATTGCGAAAGTCGCACATAGCGACGTCATGCTCAACGTCGCAGTCAGGATCTGCGACGTCGCACCCAACGTCGCACAAACCAGAACCTCAAAAACACAGATTTTTACTAAGTGTCGAGACTCGAAATTTATCACTCGATTTTACCCAAATTCAGATCCCAGATGCGTTTTTCACCAAAGCAATATAGTAGAAATAAAAATTTTCCAAGCTGACCTGGCAGCTCGACCCCAGCCAGGGGCTCTGCCCCTTGGACCCCGCCAAGGGCTGCCGCCCCTTGGACCCCGCTAACCAGGGGCTCTGCCCCCGGACCCCCGTACTTAGATTCCATAAGCACATTTCTCACCAAGTATCAAACTTGTACAATTTCATATACTTATACAATACGAATTATCGAACATAATAGAACATACTTTTCAAGTGCAATCACTCTAAATCGCGTTATAAGTGATAAAACTTTAATCATAACGAATCACCAACGGGCCGAACACTTTATTACAAACGATAACGAACCAACATTTGGACAACGGGTTGTATGGATAACTAGCCTAGATGGTCTTGCGAGACATCTACTTACTTAACCTTACATGTTTAGGCATTTAAAGGTTACGGGTTCGGAGAACCTACACGCTACTTACAGTTTTCAACTGCTTACTACTAGGCTCAGGTGAGTCTTACAGCCCCACTTTTACTGTTTATATACGGGGTGAGATACATTGCTTGCTTTTCTTGAACACAAGTACTAAAACTGTTTACTATACCAAACGGAATTGCATGAGTTGTTTACTACTTACAGAAGTCTCTCCATCATATATCGTTAGTTATGGACTTAAGCGCGAACACTAGTTAATGGATCCATTAGGGAAATGACCCTCCCCGCCCGGGGTAGTAGCGCTACCACGAACCGTTCTGTATAAACGGGCGACTATTATTTCGTTACTTATGCTTGCTCAATTACGAGCATGTCACGGGAGCAACTGATTATTTACGGGTTAAGCTTCGATTATGAGCCTCATGGCAACGGTATAACTTAATTACTTTACTTTTGCTGGATTTGCAAATACTTGATATACGCCTGCGGGCACTACTGATGAAATCTTGTGTTCAAACTGATTATTTACTGATAAACCTGTGAGATTCACCAACCTTTTGGTTGACCATTTTTAGCATGTATTCTCAGGTACACTTACGGAGTAGGATCACTCCAGGATCACTAGCTAGAGTCGCATGATTTCCAAACTGCATTTAACGGAGATTCTTTGGCATTATCTTTTGTAGCTATGGTTATGTAATAGAATCTCCCGCCACATACGCGGACTCTAGGCTTACATATTTTTGTAAAGAAAACTATATGTTTTCAAACGATTAATTTATGGAATGTAACTATTTTACAAAACGTCTCATTTAGAGGTCGTTTGCTGTATATCTTGTGCTTTGTATATTGATTAGTAACACCCAAGTATGCTTCCGCAAATTACTGAATTTGGGGGTGTTACAGATTGGTATCAGAGCCTAAGGTTATAGTGAACTAGGTTGCATTTAGTGGGCCTAGACTATGACCATTAGGCAGTATTTCCTTACTAGGCATGATTGGTTCAGGAATTTCATCATACGACTTTAATTTAACATAGCCTGATCAACTATGTACAATTAAGGAAAGATGATGTGAGGTCTGAAATGGTTATGTTGAACAGGAATGCGTTAGTTGACTCTGACCACGAGAGAACCAGACCATTACTTGATACGTGCTAGACACTAGGCTGGATATTATATACTTATATATATTAGCCTCGTCTTACTTACACTCTGCCTCAGGAATGGCAAACACATCACCCAATTCATCACGCTCTCATCTGCAAGGATCTCGAAACCCGCGAATAGCCAGGAGGATCACTAGGTCACCTCGAAGCAACCCCTATCCTGGTCATAACTCTCAGGACTTGGCACATCTCACGGTGCCAGTGTTGGCTACCCAACTCCGCCGTCAGGAGCAAAGGCTTGAAAATCTCGAACGGGAACAACACCGAATGATCTACCTGCTTCGCCAAGCTCTTGATCACATATCCCAACTCCAGCAAGAACAAGAGGACACAAACCTCTCTGTAAGCATAATTCAGGATTCAATGACCGCTGAATTAGGCGCGGGTGAACTCGTAAGAAACCGACTAGAGGAGTGTGAACAGCGTTCACAGGAGACTGAGGACCACTCTCGAGCACTAGTACAGCGACTAGCCTTGGTCGAAGACAACGCCAGACAAGCCAACAGACTAGCAGAAACCGTGGACCGCCTTGTCGCGCTGATGGAGCAGATTAATCTGCATCAAGATTAGAACAGTCTGTAACTTGTAACCAGTTAACTACTTAATTAGGACCTATGTAATTCAACCGGATGTAACCATTCCCGGTACTTTTGTACTACTACTACTACTACTCTGTAATCTTTTGGAAAACCCGAACTTTGTATCCAACTTGTTTACCTAAATGGAATATGATTATCACCTCGTACTGTTATCGTGTATCTCATTATATACACTTGTGATATATCATAGTTTCATGCAAATAACTTATTCCACTTTCCTTGTTCTTTCCTTGATCAGCAGCATGCCTCCTCGTCGACAAATCACCCTCACTGAAGCCGAAGTTGCGGGTCTGATTGCCCGTAGCGTGGCCCAAGCCCTAGCTACCCGGACTTCAGCTCCTGGTAGCGAAGATACCGCTAATAATGGACCACAACCCAAGCCCTGCTCATATAAGGACTTCCAAAACTGCAAACCTCTGAACTTTGCAGGTACTGAGGGAGCAATCGGTCTAATACGTTGGATTGAGAAAGTTGAATCGGTATTCCTTATCTGCAACTGTGCGGAGGGGGACAAGGTTAAGTTCTCTGTTAGTACTTTTACTGACACCGCACTCACGTGGTGGAACACCTATGCCCAAACTGTGGGCGTTGCCAATGCTTATAAACTCCCGTGGGAGGAGTTGAAGGAGATGTTAAGGGGTGAGTATTGCCCCAGGGATGAACTGAAACAACTGGAGCTGGAATTTTGGAACCACAAGATGCAAGGTGATGATATCACCGGGTACACCAACCGTTTCCACCAACTGGCACTTCTGTGCCCATCCATGGTCGATCCTGAATACAAGAGGATTGAGAAATATGTTGATGGACTGCCCGAGAAACTCCAGGACCTGGTGACTTCATCCAAACCAGGTACTATCCAGAACGCCATCCGTATGGCCCATGAACTTACTGCAAACGCTGTCCGCCGTAACACAACCTCAGCCCCACCTACAAACAACAAACGAAAGTGGGAAGGAAACCCCAACTCATCCAACCAAATCACCAACCGAAAGCCTGAGCCCCTTAGGGCTTACTCATCCAGCTCTTCAGAAAAGAAAGGGTACATTAGAAACAAGCCCTACTGCCCCAAATGCAATCGTCACCATGACGGTTCCTGCCCTTGCACAAACTGCAAACGTTTTGGGCATATGGCCAAAGATTGTCGAAACACCAGTGCCCCAAAGACTTGTTATGGGTGCGGAAGTCCTGGGCACTTTCAGAATAATTGCCCTAAGCAGAGAAACAACAACAACAACAACAACCACAACAAATGGAACAACAACCCTGCTCGTAGCAGAGCATTTGTCATCAAAGCTGGGGAAGCTAGAGAAGACCCGAATGTTGTAACGGGTACGTTTCTTCTCAACGATCTTACTGCTTCAGTATTATTTGATACCGGTGCGGATAGAAGTTTCATATCTGATGAGTTTTGCCCACTACTTAATATCACCCCTTCGGCCTTAGATGTTAAGTACACCGTAGAACTCGCAAATGGTAAACTCATAGAAACCAATAGTGTGATACCTAATTGCACTTTAAACCTCGCAAACGAAACCTTCTCAATCGATCTAATGCCTGTTGAACTAGGAAGTTTCGATGTCATCGTGGGTATGGACTGGTTGTCCAAGCATCGGGCCGAAATTGTTTGCCATGATAAGATCGTCCGAATTCCTCTCGCCGCCGGTAGTACCTTGATCATACAGGGGGAGACCGGTGGGTCGAGACTAAACTTAATCACCTGTTTAAAAACCCGAAAAAATCTGAGAAAGGGTTACCCAGCAATTCTCGCGCACATCAATGAGAAAAAGTCGGAGGAGAAGCGACTTGAAGATGTGCCAATCGTTAGAGACTTTCCCGAAGTCTTTCCAGAAGAACTACCTGGTTTACCTCCACCTAGACAGGTCGAGTTCTCGATTGATCTCGTGCCGGGTGCCGCACCGGTGGCCCGAGCACCGTACCGCCTAGCCCCATCCGAACTTCAGGAGCTGTCCACTCAGTTACAGGAACTTCTAGATAGAGGATTCATCAGACCGAGTTCTTCACCTTGGGGAGCTCCGGTCTTGTTTGTCAAAAAGAAAGACGGTTCATTTCGAATGTGTATTGACTACCGAGAGTTGAACAAACTAACCGTCAAGAACCGATACCCACTTCCTCGAATCGACTATCTGTTCGATCAACTTCAAGGATCAAGCTGTTATTCAAAGATTGACCTTCGATCGGGTTATCACCAATTGCGTGTTCGTGATGTCGACATCCCAAAAACCGCATTCAGAACCCGTTACGGGCACTACGAGTTCCAAGTGATGCCCTTTGGTCTAACCAACGCACCGGCTGTATTCATGGACCTTATGAATCGGGTGTGTAAACCTTATCTCGACAAGTTTGTCATTGTGTTCATCGATGACATCCTCATATACTCACGAAACGAACAAGAACACGCACAACACCTCAGAACCATCCTAGAACTACTTAGACACGAGGAGCTTTACGCCAAATTCTCTAAGTGTGAGTTCTGGATAAAAACCGTTCAATTCCTTGGGCATGTGATTGATAGTCAGGGAATTCATGTAGACCCATCAAAAATCGAGGCCATCAAGAACTGGCAGGCGCCAACCACTCCTACCGAAGTACGCCAATTCTTGGGATTGGCGGGGTATTATCGCCGATTCATTGAAAACTTCTCAAAAATAGCCATACCACTCACGACACTGACTCAGAAAGACAAAAAAGTTCGATTGGACTGATAAACAAGAGTCAGCATTTCAGCTGTTGAAACTAAAGCTTTGTAGTGCACCCATTCTATCCTTACCCGAAGGCACCGATGACTTCGTGGTATACTGCGATGCTTCTCACCAAGGTCTCGGTTGCGTGTTGATGCAACGAGACAAGGTCATTGCTTACGCCTCCCGACAACTTAAAGTTCACGAGAAGAACTACACAACTCACGACCTCGAGTTAGGGGCCGTGGTATTCGCTCTCAAAATCTGGAGACACTACCTTTATGGTACCCGAAGTACTGTATTTACCGACCACAAAAGTCTCCAACACATCTTCGACCAAAAAGATCTTAACATGAGGCAACGTCGATGGATCGAGTTGCTCACCGATTACGACTGTGAGATCAAATATCATCCGGGTAAGGCAAACGTGGTTGCCGATGCTCTCAGTCGTAAGGAACGAACAAAACCGCTTCGAGTTCGGGCCCTCAGTATGACCATTCACAACGATTTGAATATCCAGATTCTCACCGCTCAACTCGAAGCTCTCAAACCCGATAACGTCAAAAACGAGGCCTTACGAGGCATGGATAAACAGTTCGAAATCAGACCCAACGGAGTTAGGTACTTCTCTAACCGAATCTGGTTGCCTAGTTTCGGGAACCTTCGGGACTTGGTAATGGATGAAGCTCACAAGTCCAAGTATTCTATCCACCCGGGATCCGACAAAATGTATCACGGCATCAAGGAGTTTTACTGGTGGCCGAACATGAAAGCTGACATTGCCTTGTACGTCAGCAAATGCTTAACTTGTTCCAAGGTCAAAGCCGAATACCAGAAACCTTCCGGCTTACTCCAACAACCTGACATTCCTGAATGGAAATGGGAACAGATTGCCATGGATTTCATAACCAAACTTCCTAAGTCGTCAAGCGGTTGCGATACCATTTGGGTGATCGTCGATCGTCTCACTAAATCGGCTCATTTCTTGGCAATCAAAGAAACCGACAAAATGGAACGCCTCACACAAATTTACATCAAAGAAATCGTTTGTCAACATGGTGTCCCTATCTCGATCATCTCTGACAGGGATGCTCGTTTCACATCTCGCTTCTGGCAATCACTCCAAAAATCACTGGGTACCCGTCTCGATATGAGTACCGCGTACCACCCTCAGACCGATGGCCAGAGCGAACGAACTATACAGACACTGGAAGATAAGCTACGAGCCTGCGTAGTTGATTTCGGTACCAACTGGGAAAGACACCTACCGTTGTGTGAGTTTTCCTACAATAACAGTTATCACGCCAGCATTAAGGCTGCACCTTTTGAGGCACTGTACGGTCGTAAGTGCCGATCACCGATCTGTTGGACTGAAGTGGGAGATAGTCAACTCACTGGTCCTGAACTCATACAAGAAACCACCGAGAAAATTTTCGAAATCCAGAACCGATTCAAAGCCGCGCGTGATCGTCAGAAAAGTTATGCTGACGTGAGACGCAAGCCACTCGAGTTCCAAGTTGGGGACCGAGTACTCTTAAAAGTATCGCCTTGGAAAGGCGTAATCTGGTTTGGTAAACGCGGGAAATTAAATCCTAGGTACATTGGGCCTTTTGAGATCCTCGAACGGATTGGCCCCGTGGCATATCGATTGCAGCTGCCTTCCGAACTCAGCAGCGTGCACCCTACGTTTCACATTTCTAACTTGAAGAAATGTCTGTCCGACGAGACACTTATCATACCCCTTGACGAGATCCGCATCGATGACAAACTTCATTTCGTTGAGGAACCCGCCGAAATTATGGACCGTGAGGTCAAACAACTGAAACAAAGTCGTATTCCCATCGTCAAAGTCAGGTGGAATTCGCGGCGTGGTCCGGAATTCACTTGGGAACGGGAAGACCAAATGCGACTCAAGTATCCCCACTTATTCACTGATTCTACCCCGAACGCGACTTCGACTTAAATTTCGGGACGAAATTCTTTTAACAGGGGGAGAATGTAACAACCGCCAAATTAGGACTAGTAATTAGTGCCTAATCCTCTGTAAATACATGTAATTAGTTCTGTGTTAGGCTAATTAATGTAACAAATTATATATTGGTGAATATATACGATTATGCGATTTGATTAAATCGTACGCAATTTAAATCGAATGTAATTCGATTCAAACATTACGGACGTTGGCGAAACATTTTGTTTAATAACGCGATCATTTTTCAAATATTGTTTTGAATACATTTCAAGTAGGTAATGTATCGCACAAATAAACGTCAACACAATTAAAATATTAAACGCACAATTTAAATTCAAATATAAACAAACTGTTAAAGAATTGACAAAATGATGTTATTAAATTATCTAACAAAGATTAGTATTTTTAAATGAATAATTACGCGAAAAATAAATATTTAACGCTTAAACAACGGAGAAAACGAACGCCGCACGGGGCACAGAGACGGAGGCTGAAAATGGGAGGTTAAACCTCCCACCTCCTTTCTTTTTCCTCATTTTCTCCATCTCTTTCTCTTTCTTCTCTTTCTTTTCTCTCAATTAACAAAACCACCACCACCTTACAAAATCACAAAATAACATCACGAAACGACGCCGAATCATACCACTCCTTTGGAATAAAAGAACCACCGCGTTACGATCTACAACTTCATCTTTCCGGATTTTCATTTCGCCATTTCGTAAGTTTCCGACAAAACCCGAAACTCTCCATTTTTACTCATTTTTACGTTTTTATAGTTTATATATGCTTAAAATGTCCAAAAATGGGTTGGGAAAAAGATTTGGACCGAACGGAAGCTTTCCGACCGATTTTCCGGCCACCAACCTCCGATCAGACCGTAACGTCGCAGAGGCGCTGGGCTCTCTGCGACGTAGTCAAAAACGTCACAATACCCTCACAACGTCGCATATAGCGACGTCATCCCCAACGTCGCATTGACTTGCGAACGTCGCACTTAGCGACGCAAACCCTTACGTCGCAGAAATCAACAGCGTCGCATATAGCGACGCCACGTACAACGTCGCATTAAATTGCGAAAGTCGCACATAGCGACGTCATGCTCAACGTCGCAGTCAGGATCTGCGACGTCGCACCCAACGTCGCACAAACCAGAACCTCAAAAACACAGATTTTTACTAAGTGTCGAGACTCGAAATTTATCACTCGATTTTACCCAAATTCAGATCCCAGATGCGTTTTTCACCAAAGCAATATAGTAGAAATAAAAATTTTTCAAGCTGACCTGGCAGCTCGACCCCAGCCAGGGGCTCTGCCCCTTGGACCCCGCCAGGGGCTGCCGCCCCTTGGACCCCGCTAACCAGGGGCTCTGCCCCCGGACCCCCGTACTTAGATTCCATAAGCACATTTCTCACCAAGTGTCAAACTTGTACAATTTCAAATACTTATACAATACGAATTATCGAACATAATAGAACATACTTTCCAAGTGCAATCACTCTAAATCGCGTTATAAGTGATAAAACTTTAATCATAACGAATCACCAACGGGCCGAACACTTTATTACAAACGATAACGAACCAACATTTGGACAACGGGTTGTATGGACAACTAGCCTAGATGGTCTTGCGAGACATCTACTTACTTAACCTTACATGTTTAGGCATTTAAAGGTTACGGGTTCGGAGAACCTACACGCTACTTACAGTTTTCAACTGCTTACTACTAGGCTCAGGTGAGTCTTACAGCCCCACTTTTACTGTTTATATACGGGGTGAGATACATTGCTTGCTTTTCTTGAACACAAGTACTAAAACTTTTTACTATACCAAACGGAATTGCATGAGTTGTTTACTACTTACAGAAGTCTCTCCATCATATATCGTTAGTTATGGACTTAAGCGCGAACACTAGTTAATGGATCCATTAGGGAAATGACCCTCTCCGCCCGGGGTAGTAGCGCTACCACGAACCGTTCTGTATAAACGGGCGACTATTATTTCGTTACTTATGCTTGCTCAATTACGAGCATGTCACGGGAGCAACTGATTATTTACGGGTTAAGCTTCGATTATGAGCCTCATGGCAACGGTATAACTTAATTACTTTACTTTTGCTGGATTTGCAAATACTTGATATACGCCTGCGGGCACTACTGATGAAATCTTGTGTTCAAACTGATTATTTACTGATAAACCTGTGAGATTCACCAACCTTTTGGTTGACCATTTTTAGCATGTATTCTCAGGTACACTTACGGAGTAGGATCACTCCAGGATCACTAGCTAGAGTCGCATGATTTCCAAACTGCATTTAACGGAGATTCTTTGGCATTATCTTTTGTAGCTATGGTTATGTAATAGAATCTCCCGCCACATACACGGACTCTAGGCTTACATATTTTTGTAAAGAAAACTATATGTTTTCAAACGATTAATTTATGGAATGTAACTATTTTACAAAACGTCTCATTTAGAGGTCGTTTGCTGTATATCTTGTGCTTTGTATATTGATTAGTAACACCCAAGTATGCTTCCGCAAATCACTAAATTTGGGGGTGTTACAGTCTCCAAGCGGATGATATTAATCGAGCTTCCGCCATCTATCAGGATCCTTGGCGTCCGACAGTGGTGATCCTGCTCTATGTGGGATCCTATGATTATCCCGAGCTTCGGGATCCCGAGCCTTGTCATGATCCCGGCCGTGATCCTTCTTTCTTCCAAGTAGCTTCTTAACCTGTGTAAACATAGTCACAATATCCCTGTTAGAAATAATAGCGGGATCCTGATCTGTGATCCCGGATCCTGAGAAGGTAGATCCTGTGGAAGTCGTCCTCCTATAGATATTCTCTGGTCCCCGTTGTGATGACGAAGGAGGGGAAGCAGGAGGTAGATTAGTCATCACAGATGTCGATGATGACACAACAGAAGATGTAGGTCGTCCATGTGTCGACATTTTTGACAAAAATCTTTGAAAAAAAAAGTGATTTAACAAGGATTTTAACAAGAATTACATATTGAAAAGCACCACTTGCCCCATGGTGGGAGCCAAACTGTTTTGGTCAAAAATTACCCTAGGCAATTAAGTGATCAAATCTGTAAAGTGAGGTTTAGTGCTTGTAATTACTTCCAAGATAATTACGAAGAAATACGATTATCTATATGAGTAAATGATAATTTTGAATGAAAAATGTGGTTTATATCTAGATAAACGATGATCCTTGTTATATAGATGATTAATAACGAAAACAAGTGTTTGTAAACAAGATTATTCTAAAAGTTTAAGTAAAATGCAAAGTATTTTTGGGATAATGCAAGTTATGCAACAAAAATATGATTACGATCAATAAAAATGCATAAACAGAATTATGATGCTAATTTTATGATAAAAACGTGTCCACAAATGAAATAAATACGTATACCTTATGATAAAATCAGGATAATGCAGAATTTATGATCAAAAGATCAATGAAATGCTAATTAAACGACGAAAACGTAAAGTAAATGCGATAGACACAAGGATGTACGAGGAAAGCCCTTGATCAAGGTTGATCGCCGGCATAAAACCTCGGGAAGGATAAACCGATCCTTGCCTTTGTTGATCTTATTAAGTGAAAATGAAAGATTACAAATTAAAGAGCACGAAGATGATCAAACTAAGTGAATTTGTATGTGATTCGGTGAAGAAAATGGTTAAGTGTTGGTGTATGAACGTTTTTGAGCAGAATATGGGTGTTAGTGAGTGTAGAGAATGTGCCGAAGATAACCTAAAATGATCACCTTCGCCTCATATTTATACTAAGGCTGAATAACAAGTAATTCCTAAAAATCAGGGATCCTCCGAGATTCTCGGGATCCTCCAGTCTTCCATATTGACCCAGCCTTTTACACGTTTTTCTTGACTTCTTCTCAACTTGAATATGCCTTGATCCTTAAATAAGCATAATTGACCCACGTTTAACTCCTGGAGGACTTGGTCAAGGTACATAACGGTCAAATAAAGATTAGTGACGTTTTACCCAGGATACCGAATATATCCTGGATCTGATCACCTGGGATCCTGAATATCCAAGATCCTGAACATAAACTGACAAATAAATATTAGTAACATCTGATCCCGAGATACTTAACATATCCGGGATCCTGATCATCCAAGATCCTAAACATATGTGAGATCCTGAGTATCTCTGATATTTCTATAGTACTCAGGATCCTAAATATACCTAAATACTCATATATAATCGGGATCCTTGATCCAAGCGGGATCCTGGATATATCCAAGATCTTGATTACCTGTATCATATAAACATAGAATCTCAGGATCCTTAGTCTTAGCTATATCCAGAACATATGCATGATCCTAAATATAATTTTCAATAGTAACTAGAGACTTCAGGATCCTGTATCCTAACTATAAAATTTAGCCCCAAACAGACGTCTATGGGTATTTGTTATTAAATAAAAATAATTACATAAAAAATGGTTAATGATAATCTTATATATAATTAAATCAAAATCCCATGGAGCAATCTGGACCTTAAATTGGGTTCCATCCATAGAGATCATACGGTTAAAATTGTTTCTTATATCAATTTTAATTCTTTAAAAGGTGTACCCACAACTATTTTGAATATAATTGACACTTCTAGTACCTCCCTAATTCTTTTTGGTCCTTATAGGTTATATAGAATGACATTTTAACCGGTAATTATTACATAAACCCTTAATATTTTAAAGATTTATTTATATTGATTATTAACACAATTTTTTTTTCAACAACATGACACTAAAAACTAATCATCCATATTGCCATACAACCTTAATATGATGAATATGTTAAAGTCGTAACTAAAATATTTTATGGTTTGTAACTAATAATCCTTTAATTATTAGTTAATATACATTGAGCTAAACAATATACAAACATACGTCATTTTCAACCATAATAACATTGTTCTAATTATAACATTGTTCTAATTTCCTTTTTGTTATTCATGGATTTTATTTTTCTACAATTTGTGTTTATGTCACTGCTAAAAACAACTTCAATTTTGATATTAAACTAATTTCTTCTCCTACAACTGACTCTTCAAATTATCAAATGACATTATTATTATAAAATTTCATGGCAAATATTGCGTTGTCGCCGGTTTTTAACTAGTTGTTATTAAATTTGAATTAATACAGAACAAAGAGAATATAATCATAGTTATTGACTCGTAACTCGACTAAAAGACGAAAGATAGTTGGGGCGTGGTGGGTCCTCGTCCCCCCTAGATTTTTATGTTGTTAATGTAATTGTAATGCTTTTACCCGTTAAAATTAACAAACACATAAACAAAATACAACTTTGGCCCCCTCTAAAAAGAAAGAAGTATGTTTTAGCCCCTGTAATAAAATTGTTCAAGTTCTGCCTCTGACTCGACTCGTGACTCAAGATCTCGTATTTTTTAACTCGTGACCCGTGACTCGACTCAACTTGTAAGAATCACTATTTTACTATATATATATATATATATATATATATATATATATAGGAAAGTTCAAAAAAGAATGGTAAAAAAATGGAGAATGGAGGAACCAATAGAATGCTCCATTTCAAAAACTCATTTTCACCTTTTTTTTTTCAAAGTTAAATATCTCACAAACCGTATGTCTATAAATTATGAAAATTACATATTCGGAATCAGCTTCTTTTTCTCTTCGATTCTAGATCGAACAAGATATACTTTCGATAAAGTTTTTTTTCTTCATTTTTATTGGGTTTTAATGTAAAATCACATGTGATTTAACACTAAAAAAAATCACACCCGCTTATATCTTCGATTAAACTTTAAATTCAAATCATTGATGATTTAAAGAGATTAAAACATGAAAAAGTAAGTTGTAATCACATGTGATAGAATATCAAAGTATCAATCACATGTGATAAAAGAGTAATAAAATACGAATTTTCAAATCATTGACAATAGTTATATTATTAAGTAAAAATCAAGTTGAAATCATACATGAATTATCATATATCAGTAAATTTCTCATCAAATATCAATTTTTAGATGAAAATCATATGTGATTATATAACAAATAACATGTGATTAAATGTACAAATAACAATCACATATGATTTTTAATGAATATTAATGTAATTTTTTATTTTTTATTTATAACAATAAATGTGAATGAATATTAAGTAGTAATCACGTGTTAAAAAACATATACCATGAATAAATAATCGTGAACAAATTTTTTATTTTTCATCATAAATCACATGTGATTATATTTGTAGAATTGGGTAAAAAACAAAGGAAACAAAAATTCATCGAAAGTATAGCTTATGACATCTCTAATCGAAAAGAAAAAGACACTGGTTCCGAATATATAATTTTTATAATTTATAGACTTACGGTTTGTGAGATAATTAACCATGGGGGTAAAAATAGAATTGGGTTTCGTAGACAAATGGAGCTGTTGTGGATAGATTTTTACTAACATTGCAGGATCCTTATTAGCATCGTGATATCGACATACAGGTATAAAAAGTATTTATATTTTTTACTCATATCTTAGAATAATGATAGTTTGTTAATCTGTTTTCAGGATCACAGATATAGTTAAGGATCCTGGATATATCCTTATCATTTGTCTTGCAGGATCCTATTTAGCCTACGTTTATTTAACATAATAATGCAGGATATTGAATGTGGAAGATCCTTAATTGAGGATCCTAACTTTATTCTGGACTATGCATAGCTCAGGATCCTGGATCTATATTAGTTCAGGATCATGCGCTGTTTAACGTGTTTGTTTTCTATAAGTATTGACCAGGTCTTATGAAGAACGCGTTAATGAGGTATACTCCGTATTACATGGCGAGGCTTTGATACGATTTTATGAAGACGAAGTCCGCTGCACGTGTGAATTAGAGTCAAGAGAGACGTTGGTGGTCTTCATCCTTCATCGGAGGATCCCTGAAATCTCGGAAATATTATTATACGCTCTTAGTATTTAAACGAGGCATGGATGATCATCTAGGTTTACGAATATTCACTATTTTCACCTGCAACTCACCCAAACACTCTGCTATTTCTTTCATTTATGCTTATTTCATCAACACTTAGCTAGATTCACACACAAATTCACTTAGCCGATCATCCTTGTGCTCTTAGTTTGTAATCAACTACTTTCATTTTTATAAGATTAACAAAGGCAAGGATTATTTGATCCTTCCCGAGGTTTTGTGCCGGCGATCAACCTTGATCAAGGGCTTTCCTCGTACATCGTCGTGTCATTTTTGATTGTTTATCATTTACATTGCTTTAATCGTATTCTTTTTACATTTTCATTGTCAAATTAGTATTATCCTCAATCTGTTCTTGAGCTTTGATATTAAAACATTTGTTCAACAAGGATCTACATATTTAGTCTATCTTTTTACACAAAATATTTACCTACTAATAGAGATAATCGTGTTTCTACGTAATTATCTTGAGAGTAATTTTTACACCTAACCTCACAAACTAAATTTGATCACTTAATTGCTTTTAGTAATTTTTGACCAAAACAATTTGGCGCCCACCGTGGGGCAATTGGTGTTTTGCTTAATCAAACTTTTGTTAAAATCCTTGTTGAGTCATCTTTTCCAAAGATTTCTGTCAAAAATGTCGAGCCAAGGACGATCTACATCATCTACCACGCCATCATCATCTTCTGCTAGAACCACTCTTCCTCCTGCTCCACCTCTCACATCATCTCAGCAACAGCCGCAAAATGTCTATGCGAGGCTACCGTCGGCTGGATCCACATCTTTGGGGGCTGGATTCCTATCAGATCCAGACCCTGTTATGATTTCTAACTGGGATATTGTGTCTATGTTTACGCAGGTAAAAGAGCAGCTTCAACGAGTGGAGAGAAGCAACGAAATCCTGAGAAAGGATGTGGAGAATTTGAGGGCAAGGGATAGTACTCCCTCTACTCAAGTCACTACTCCTATCCGAAGCAGGATCCTTGATTTTGGCACTCCTCCATCTACGGAACATCAAGGAGATTTCATATCCATGCAAAGGAGCACTAGGATCCCAGATCCAATATTTGCTACAGGAGTTTCTACATCAAGGGGTCAACAATCTAACCCAGGATCCTCATACAGGACTCCTGATGGTGGTAACATGTTTAATAATTTTACTTCTAATAATATTGTTGGGACTAACAATTTTCGGGATCCTGGAGTTAGCCCTATGATGGCAAGGGAGATACAGAAATTGAAGGATATGATATCGAGCGTCCCTAGGGTTGTACAACCAATTCCTGAAGTCGCTCCAACAGCACATAGGATCTCAAGATTTGCACCACCTATCTGTGATGCTGAGATCCCGAACAGATTTCAGACACCAAATATGAAGTTGTACGATGGAACAACGGATCCTGAGGAGCATATTGCGCAATACCGGGAAAGAATGGAGATCATCCCAATTCCTTCTGATCTTAAAGAATCCTGCTTATGCAAGGGCTTTGGCTCTACTCTCACGGGATCCGCACTAAAATGGCTGTTAAACGTTCCCCCTTACTCTATTACTTCATTTGCTCATTTGGTTAATTTGTTTAATAATCAATTCTCTTGCAGTAGAACATTTGAAAAACTAATGACTGATTTATACAGAGTTATCCAAAAAGTTAATGAGTCTCTTCGAGATTTTGTAGGGAGATTCGGGAGAGAATCTCTGAATATACCTAATTTGGATATGCCTACTGCTGTGCAAGCCTTTAAGATGGGGATCAAAAGGGATTCCCCATTTTATGAGGATCTTGTTATGAATCCTTGCAGGAACCTTGATGAAGTCAGAAATAGAGCTTTGAGGTTTATCAGATTGGAAGAAGATGCGATGATACAGAAAAGGGTGGATACTCAATCAACATATGATAGGCCCAACAGGAAATCAGACTCATCCTCATTTAGATCAAACAGAAGCAAACCTTATACCAGAAATGAGGATCGTCGTGTGAATGTTATCGACGAAGATGATGAAGAGTATCCTAAAATAACTGATTATAATTTTTCTATGGATACAACAGATATATTATGTACCATGCAGGATGTAGGGGATAAGGCGAGATGGCCGAAGAAGAGTGATAAATCTTATGCATGGAAGGATAAATCTAATTGGTGTGCGTACCATGAGGATTTCGGCCACATATCTGAGAATTGCATAGCTCTTCGGAAAGAGATCAGTCATTTGCTCAACAAAGGATACTTGAAGGATTTGCTTGGGAAAAAGAAGGATCACGCAAAGGATCATAACATAGTTCAGGATCCTGGGTCTCAGGATAATCGCAGGATCCCTACTAGAGCAGGATCCCCGCCTTCAGACACCAAGGTAATCAATTTTATTTCTGGTGGCTCTGATATATGTGACACTTCTTATTCTGCAGCAAAGAGGCACGCAAGGGAATCCAAATCAGAAAAGCCATATAAACCAACAAGGACTTCCATGAAGAAAGATGAGAAGGTTCTAGCATTCGATGAGGATGATTTGGAAGAAGTTCAGGATCCTCACCATGACGGTTTGGTTATTACTCTTTATGTTGCCAATCATTTTGTACGAAGGATCCTGATCGATGGAGGAAGCTCAGTCAACATCATTCGTTTGGAGACCTTGAAAAGAATGGGTATTCCAGAATCGGAAATCACCTCAAGATCCACTGTATTGGTAGGATTCAGTGGAGAAGCAAAGAATACAGTTGGTGATATCAAGTTTCCGATTTACATTGAAGGGGTAAACTGTATTCAGAAATTTTGTGTTATGGATTGTTTGTCGAGCTATAACATTATCCTAGGAAGGCCTTGGTTGCATGATATGAAAGCGGTAACATCAACGTATCATCAATGCGTCAAGTTACCAACTCCATGGGGAGTGGTCAAGATCAGTAGTGACCAATAAGAAGCGAAGGATTGTTATACAACATCAATGAAATCTACTGCCAAGCCTCCGTCAGCATAGCAATTAAAGAATAAGGCATGGGATGTCTTGGATATAAAAGAACAAGATGTCAAAGAAATGTCGTTGAACTCAAAAGATCCTAAGGAAAATGTGCTAATAGGCTCAGGGATCCCAGAGGATCTTGAACGGGATTTGATGAAGTTCTTGAACCGGAGGAAATCAACTTTTGCCTGGAAGCCAGAAGATATGACAGGTATATCTAAGGATATTATAACCCATAAACTTGGAATTGATAATAGTTTCAGGCCGGTTCAACAAAAGAGAAGAAAGTTCACGCCGGAAAGAAACGCTATTATCCAGGCGGATGTCGAAAGATTACTTGCTGCTGGCATGATAAGGGAAGTAAAGTTTCCAAGATGGTTGGCAAACGTGGTGGTGGTACAAAAGAAGAATGGGAAATGGAGAGTGTGCGTGGATTACACGGATCTCAATAAAGCCTGCCCAAAGGATCATTTTCCATTGCCTCATATAGATTCAATGGTGGATGCTACAGCTGGGCATGAGATCCTAACCTTTATGGATGCTTCATCAGGATTTCAACAAATCCAGATGGAACCCGCAGACCAGGAAGACACAGCCTTCATAACCCCCACAGGTATTTATTATTATGTTGCTATGCCTTTTGGTCTTAAAAATGCAGGTGCAACATATCAAAGGCTAGTCAACATGATGTTCAAAGACCAATTGGGAAGCACAATGGAAGTATACATCGATTATATGGTAGTAAAGTCAAAGAAAACTGAGGATCATCTTCAGGATCTTAAGGTGGACTTTGACATTCTAGATCAGTACATCATGAAGCTTAATCCTGCTAAATGCCACTTTGGAGTGGGGGTAGGAAAATTCTTGGGATATACGGTGACCAAGAGACGGATAGAAGCTAGCCCATAACAGATCAAAGCTATTCTGAACCTAAAGTCTCCATCAAGTCTAAAGGATATACAAAGGTTAACGGGAAGGATAGCAGCTCTAAACCGTTTTATTTCAAGATCCTCAGACATATGCAAGGAATTCTATGATATCCTCAAAAAGAACAAAAAGTTCCAGTGGGGAGAAAAGTATGAAGCTGCGTTTCAAGAACTGAAGAATTACTTGTCATCAGCTCCTTTATTGATGAAGACTGAGAATGGTGAACCACTATTCCTCTATCTATCGGTTTCTCGGAATGCTGTAAGTGCAGTACTGGTGAAGGATCACGAAGGACAACAACATCCTGTTTACTATGTAAGTAAAAGTCTATTAGATGCTGAAACCAGGTATTCCCATCTCGAAAAACTTATACTTGCATTGGTCATGGCATCTACCAAACTTAGGCATTATTTCGAAACACACCCTATTCATGTTAGAACTAATTATCCGATTAAAAATGTTTTAAGGAAACCAGAAATGTCATGACGCTTAGCTAAATGGTCTGTTAAATTAAGTGCATATAACTTGATTTATGAACCTAGGAATGCAATTAAATCTCAAGCCTTAGCGGATTTTATTGCTGATTTTACTAGTGACCTTCAAAATGAAGTAGATTTAGAAGTACAGGAACTAAATCAAATAACTGAAAGATGGACATTGTATACCGATGGTGCTTCTAATATAAAAGGAACCGGATTAGGAATTGTATTAAGATCACCTCAAGGTGATATTATGCCTTAAGCTTTAAGATGTGAATTTCAGGCTACAAATAATGAGGCAGAATATGAAGCATTAATTGCAGGGTTACAATTAGCTAAGGATATTGGTATAAAATATTTGAATGTGTATGTTAATTCATTATTAATTGCTAATCATTATAATGGAACATATACTGTAAAAGTGAATAGATTAGCTTTGTATTTAGAGATTGTTAAGGATCTTACAGGTAGCTTCAAGATCTTCGACATTCAACAGGTACCACGTGAGGATAACACTGAAGCGGATGCTCTAGCTAACCTGGGGTCAAGTCTAAGGATCCCACCAGATGTAAAAATACCAATTATACATATTGCAACACCTGCTATTGCTGATAAGGATAAGAATGAGGATCGAGTATGCGATGTTGAGGATCCTCAGTCTGGAGATAATTCGAATTCATCAGGTTCTAGGGGCAAGTCAGGATCATGGATGCAGCCAATCATGGAATATATACAACACGATGTGATCCCTAAGGAAGAAAATAATCCTAAAGCCTTCAGATTAAAGGTATCTCGTTTTACTATTGAAAATGGTATATTGTATAAAAAATCACTTGCAGGACCATTATTACGATGCCTTGAGGATCCTGAAGCAAAAGCTGTTCTTAAGGATATACATGAAGGTGATTGTGGGAATCATTCTGGGGGCAGAGCGTTATTTTCAAAAACATTGAGGACAGGATACTTCTGGCCTACTATGAAGAAGGATTCCATGGATTTTGCTCGCAAATGTGATGCTTGTCAAAGGCACGGGAACATCCATCATCAACCAGCAGAACCGATGCATCCGATTATCTCACCATGGCCGTTTATGAAATGGGGAATGGATATTGTGGGGAAATTACCTACAGCTCCTGGTGGAAAGGTGTTTATGTTAGCAATGACAGATTATTTTTCCAAATGGATAGAAGCCGAAGCATTTGTTCAAGTAAAGGAAAAGGATGTGATATCATTCATCAAGAGAAATATCCTTACAAGGTTTGGGATCCCAGCGGAAATAGTATGCGATAATGGATCTCAATTTATTGGAAGAAGAACAACTAAGTTTTGTGAAAGTTGGGGAATAAAGATAATAACTTCAACACCAGTTCATCCTCAAGCTAATGGTCAAGCAGAATCGAGCAATAAAATTATAATCAACAATCTTAAGAAGAGGCTGGATGCTTAGAAAGGAAGATGGGCTGAAGAATTACCTTTTGTGTTATGGGCTGATAGGACCACTGAAAAGGAGGCAACTAAGCAAACTCCTTTTGCTTTGGTGTTCGGATCCGAAGTCAAGATCCTGACAGAAATGATGATCCCAACGGCAAGATCTCAGATGCAGACTTTGGAAGCAAATAAAGAAGCATTGATTCAGGACCTAGACATCGTAGATGAGTTAAGGGATCGTGCTAAATTCAGGATTGTTGCGTACCAACAAAGGATTTCAAGATCCTACAACAAAAATGTTAGGATAAGAAGGCTTCGAGTAGGAGATTTGGTATTAAGGAAAGTATTTCAGAATACTAAGAATACTGCGGAAGGAAAGCTAGCACCAAAGTGGGAAGGTCCATATTTGATAGATTCGGATGCTGGAAAGGGGGCATATTGGTTGGCCAATATAGATGGTGAACTACTCCCAAGATCCTGGAATGCCATTCATTTGAAACTCTACCATGTGTAAGTTGAATGTTTTTATTCAACATAAAAGGTACTCCTGTGATCCTTAACTTTTCATTGATTTTAATACTTTTTACTATATATGTATGTGTGTATTATAATTATATATTGATATATGAATGAAAGTTTATTATAATTATTATTCTCAATGAATACTCTACTGACTTAAGCATCGGAGGGGTGTTAGGCAAACTAACACCCACCTTTACCCAAGATCTTGTATTTGTTGTAGTTCATACACTTAAGGATCATGGAATGAAGATTAGAGGTTGGCCACCTCTCCTCCGTTAAGGATCCCAGCGATTCTCTAAGGTTTAGAGGTTTCCGTACAGATAAACACCTCTCTACGAATAGGGTTTTGACACCTCGCCGGGTGCGCACGATGTTTGATTATAGTGCCATGGTTAGGGAATCGGTGATGCCTCTGGTACCCGACAACTTCATTTCCGTTGGCCTATAGATCAAGCGCTTCCGAATGTCGATACTGATGTGCACTAAACGTATCGATCTAAGGTTTGTGTCGTTTTCACGTCACTCTAAGGTTTGTAATGTATTCACATTACCAATTGGTTAGGCATTTTCATGTCTCAAATGGCGTAGCCCAAGAATCAAACGGTTTGTAATGTTTTCACGTTACCCAATAGTTTGGTATTTACATGTCACTGTTATAGTTTTCTTAAACTATCTAATGGTTATAATGTATTCACATTATCAAAATTTTCATTGGTTAAGTCTAATAAATAAATTTATTAGCTCTAATGTTTTCATGATTATCAAAAGCTGTTTTGATCTAAGGATCGCAAAATATTTTTAAGATCACAAAATTTTTCAAAAAATAAATTGTTTTCACAATTGTTTGACAAATTATCAACATTTACATGTTACAGGAAATACTCATTGGGAGTTTATTATTGTCTGCAATATATTTTTTAGGATCCTGAAATCTTAGGATCCTAAACTCAAGATAATATGAAATCCGGGCGAGGATCCTGGAATCTTAGAATCCTAAACTCGGGAATATCTCAGATCTGATTAAGGATCCTTGAAATCTGTAATGCTGAATGGATATTGAGAGAATCTTCTCATTATCCTGGATGTGTTCTGAGGGAATCTCCTCAGGATCCTGTTTCTAAGCAAACATGTATATATATACTGAGGGAATCTCCTCAGTATCCTGAAGACACAAGTTACAGATAATATCCAAATATTATTTATGGCAAAAGATCTAAGGATTGTACAATCCTAAGATTAGAGTTCAAGAGTGCAGGAAATTAAAATTGTCTTGTTGCCAACATGAACCACATTCAAACACCACCATGGTTGACCATGCCAGGTCAACCTCACCCTGAATTTATTATTTTTGTTTACACCACAAACCATGAAAATAAAATATGAGAAATTAGAGATTGGGCTCCGGCTATTCATTTGCCTTCCTTGCCCAATGTGTTGGTATCCTCTGCTCCCGACATCCCTTGGAGAACCTCTGAGACTGAAGCCAAGGTATCCATATTTGCATCTTCTGGATCAGCAGAGGATGTTCCTGCAGCTTTTGGGATCATGGATGCCAGTGTGGATGCTACGTCTGGGGTTTCACCTTTGGCTTTAGCAAGTTTGCTTGCCCAGGTATCCACAGGCCAGAATGAAGTGTCGAGACCTTTGCTAGAGGCCTCGGCAACCATTTTCATTCGAGCCTCGAAAATGGTGACAGTGGCATCCCTTTTTGTCTTTGTTGTCAACTCCTGTGTGATCTCTTCATTCTTGGCATCAGCTTGAGCAGTTATATATCTTCAGAATATAAGCTTTAAGATCCTTGATCTCCTTCTTTGACTTTGCAAGCTCGGCTGCATCTTTGTCATGTGCATTTTTCACGACTGTGGACAGCTTGCATATGTCATTGAACGCACTAGCTTTCTCTTTGCAGCACTTTGAAAGATGCTCGATGGTCTACACAAAATCAATGTATGAGTGGAGTTATTCTTAAAACAAAAAGCAACTTGTATAAGGATTTTTGTTACCTTGGCAATTTCAGAGTCAAGGTTGGCAGGATCAAAGACATCATCTGCTTTTCTTTTCTTTGAGGATTTGGAACGGAGGTTAGGCATTCTGGATTTTGCTGCGGTTGGAGTTGATTTTTCTACCTTATCCTCTGAAAAATCATTGTCAATGTCGACTAGGTTGATGTAAGAGCCTGGATTTTCATAAGAAAGAAAATAAATTAGGATTGGATAATGAAAGCAGAGGATAATGAACTTAAGTGAGCTTACCAGACATAGAGGTATCCTGAGATCCTGTACTGTCGACCTGTTCAGGATATTTGAAAGATCTTTCGTCCTCAGGAACCTCTAAGAATGCTTTTAGATTGCCTTCGGTATCCAGGTCAGGAGGTGCTAAGGCCGAAAAATCAACTGAAACAAATGAAATCAGGTCAGAATTGAGATTATATATTTTGTAAACCATAGAAAAAATTGTTTCCTACCCTTGAGTAACCAGGAAGAAGGAATTTGACTACAATCGGGTAAGGAATTGCGGTCAACAAAGAAAAATCTGCTCTTCCAGTTTGGGTCATTCTGTTTGGTTCGTAATACCAAATGGGAACGATTGGGTTTGACTTTAAATAAAAAGTAGTGAGAACCGTGGGTTCTAAGATGGTAAGTCTGAGCTAATTCCGGAAGCCCTAATTCTAAGGTATGAAGATCAATAGTTGTCTGGATAACGGAAAGAGTACGCCAAATCATTGGCATGGCCTGAGCATAGCAGAGTTTAGTGATATTGAAGAACTCTGTGATTAGGGCAGGAAAAGGGAATTTTAAACCAAGTGTGAAAGGATATTCCGGGAAGCAAATCCATTTCTCAGATGAGAAATCGGCTAAAGCTAAAGGGTCAAAAGGCCTAAAAACGGTATTCGAGGGAAAAGCACCCTTGATTTTCAATCGATTGATATCAAGGTCGGTAAAGGTACAGGGTTCAGGGTTTGAGATTAATCCCTGTTTAACGAATTCAGAATGGTCGTTGCCGTCTGATAACATTGAATAATGTTATATTTGTATAGTAATATTTCATAGTTTTTATATACTTTTAGTTACAATTATTTGATAAAAGTTAATTATTTTGTTCATATTTACAAATTAGGTAGAAATAGAGTTTTTATTAGTATAGAATGAAAATAAGTTAAAAATAGATCAAATAAAGTAATTTTTGTATAAAAGTTAATTGTACATAAATATTGTTGGGACAAAGTGGTTAAAAGAGTAGAGAAAATAAATTCAGTTTATGAATATTTGAGTTCGAAAAGTTAAATAGCGAAAATAATTAGATTGAAAATTTATTGAAGTTTACGAGTTGAACCAAATAATTATTTGGGTTAAATATTAATAATAATTATAATAATAATGATTTTTGGTTTGATGTCTTATTTTTGTAGGTTACATCAGGTGAATTGAAGCAAGGACTAGTCAAAGATTCAAGTCATCGGTTAAAGGCTTTAAACCATATGGACATACAAAGTTAAAGAAATAAAATCGAAATGGAGGAAGCTACGTGCATGTGGAATAAAAGGCATATTATGCTTTTGATTTAATTACAATTATCTGATGATTTAATTTGGGCCGAATAAAAGGAAGTCATGTGGATTTAATTAATTGATATGGGCCGAATGGATCCAGCAAGATGGATCGTGAAGTAGATGACAAAGAATGGCGGTGGACAGAATCTTCGGAAGATTATCACGTGGGAGTCAAAAGTAAAGGCGGTGCAGACTTTTTCTTGCAGAGTACGAAAGTCACAATTTGACCGCCGGCCTTTTTATTTAGCCGCCGGCTAAATTAGCCCCAGCGCAAATATAAATAGCAGCCTTTGCCATACGATTTTGATATACTTTTCAGTTGAAAAAACCCCAAAAGTCGAAAATAAAATACGAATTTCGGGTGTTTAACCTTAAATTCGAATTTTAAGGGTTTTTCTAAGGGTTTAGGAGCACGCTTTTGGAGCAAAGAAGTTAGGGTTACGCGGAGTTATTTTTCGAGCACAATAATATTTGGTTTGCATTCTTTTATTATTTTTAATAATAATGTTTACTTTACTTTTAATTATTATTTGTGTTTGTTTTATAATGATTATGAGTAGCTAAATTTCTTTTACACTTACTTGAATGATGTGATCTAATGATTAGGGTTGTTATCTTTTGATATTTATGTTGAATTATTTTTGTTTAATCGTGAACCTTATGTATTCGAGTTTATATTAATTGATTTATCTTGTTGGTAAATTATTATATGATCAATTTAGCGGGAGCTTTTTCATATAATAGTTTATTATAATTATTTGTCTATGAATAATTGTTAATTGATTACGGAAGCAGATATTAAACAAGATAATCGTTTAAACACGAATGTGTAAGTAGGTGAAGTTGACGGAAGTTATTCACTAGATTAAATCTTAAATTGTTGAATCGAAATTAAGGTGTAGGTTAAGTGGACGCACTAATCTTAGTTTAATTAAGATTCATATATTCAACATAAATAAACTATCTATTGCAATTTAATTAATGTTTAATTGAAACTATTATGTGTTTAAGTTTTATATATTATTGAAGCTTGTTAATGATTTAATTAGTGGCTATAGCGAACGTTTGTCACAAAGTTATTTCATTATTTAATTATATGTCTATATATGATTAATCCAATGATAGCGGACGCAGATTTGGTACAAGTTAAATAATTAAACTTAAATGTATAAAGTGATGATATTGGCGAACGTCTTTCATTAAATTAAATTATTAATTAGTTAATTAAGATTTATGTGAAGGTCATGGCGAACGTTAAACCTGATCTAAATTAAGATGAGCATTGATTGCTAGATAACCTGGTTTTTATTATACATCCCGAAATCATTAGTGAGCTAGTTCAAGTAAGTGTCGTTTTTAATATCTGATAAAGTTCAATTAATTAATTTGACTCTTTCTGAGTCCACTTGCTTTCGTTTATTTAATTTAGTTGTTAAGCAACGTGACAATTCGGTCACAACAAACCCAAGTCTTTTCTGTACTAAGTTAATTACATTTTTAGTTTTTATTCTTAAATTCACAATCCCTGTGGAACGAACTTGGACTTACTGTAGCTATACTATACATGATAGGGTATACTTACCTCAGTTGTGTAATAGTTAACGATCAGTATTTCTTTGTTTAATTTTATAACTAGATTTTACACATCAAAGTTTTTGGCGCCGCTGCCGGGGACTGTGTTTAATTTAAGAATTTAATTAATTGTAGTTAATTGATCATTTCTTTGAATTTTATTCTTAGAAAGTTATTTTTTTTAATTTGTTTTGTGCCGGTACATTTGACGGTTTTATCTTTTGTGCTTTTGCAGGTTTAATTAGGTAGTGGATGAGCACTAGGACTTCGGGTAACGAACTTGTTAGTCCATTGTCCGATCCGGAGAAAACCACAAAGAAGAAACGAAAGAAGAAATCAAAGAATACGCCGACGGAATCTACTGAAAGCCAAACGGGAAGTGGATCAACTTCAGCAAACGTAATCATTGAAGAGGTTTACGAAGAAGAGCTTGAATCGAAGTTTGAAGAGGAGATCAAATCAGAGGAAGAAGAAGAAGAATATCAAATGACTGACGAGAATGATACCCCAATGTTGTCGAGGGCTAGGGATGTTGCCCCTACACCGGAATCTGCCATTCGAAGGCCGGCCATTGATAACAACTTTTCACTAAAGGGAAATCATATGAGTCTGATCAGAGATAGCCAGTTTGATGGAAGAGTGCGGGCCGATCCGCACAAGCATATTGCTAGCTTCTTGGAAATTGGGGACATGTTCAAATATGGGCCGAATACTGATGAAGCCATTCGATTGAGGACTTTTCCCATGTCTCTTTGTGGGGAAGCAAAAATCTGGTACCAAGAGCTTGAACCGAATACTATCACCACTTGGAACCAAATGAGGGAGGCGTTTGTTAGCCGATTCTTTCCTCCGGCTTTAGCAGAAAGGTTACTGAATGAGATTCGAGGATTTAAACAGAATGATGGAGAAACAGTAGTGGAAGCCTGGTTGAGGATGAAAGAGATGCTGAGGAACTGTCATGGTCATGGGTTATCTAAACGGGAGATTATTGAGCTTTTCTATAATGGGCTCAATACCTCATCGGCTTCGGTTTTGGATGCTGCAGGAGGGGGAGTGTTTATGTACAAAACTCCAAATGAAGCATGGAAGATGATGGAAGATAAGGTCTTACAGAATATCAATTGGGCTAACGATCAAAAAACCAAGACTACTCAGAAAACCGTTGCTTCAGCTTCTACTAGCGGGTATGATAATTCTGAAATGATGAAAGAGTTGAAGGCTATGTCCACAAAGTTTGATGACCAGTTCAAAACTCTCAAAGGAGAGATCAAGGAGCTTCGTGAAGGATGTGGAATTTGTGGTGGAAATCATGCCACTAATGATTGTGATAGTGATGATCAACCTATGAGGATGGCGGATGAAGATGTTAACTATTTGCAACAAAATAATTATCAGAGAGGCGGCTACCAGAACCGAAATTCGGGTAACTATTCGGGTAATTATCAAGGCAATAGATATTCTCAACAAGGTCAGAACTACCACAATCAATATCAAAGGGATAATGCACCACCACCACCAGTTCAGCAACAGGAAGCTACCGAGTCTCCGTTAGAGAAGATGATGAAGGAATTTATTTCCAAACAGGATGCTTGTACTGAGAGGTTGAAAACCCAAATGACGAATTTGAGAATAAGTGTGGATCAAGGTCAGAAAAATCAACAAGCCTCGATTCAGGATTTAGAAAGGAAAATGGATCGGTTATCTGAAGGGCAGAGTAGTAGACCAACCGGTGGTTTACCGAGCAACACCCAACCGAAACCAAGGCAAACATCTTCTAGCGGTAGCCAAAAGCCATACCAACCACCACCAGCCCGAAATGAGCATGCTAATGCTATTATCACTCGTAGCGGGAAAGAGCTACCACCTCCTCCGCCCAAAAAGGCCAAAGTTTCTAACACTGTTTTGCAGGATACCGATGAGCAGGAGGTTGAAGATGAAGAAGAGGAGGCGGCTCAACCCACATCTATTCCGGTTTCACCTACACCTTCGGTTACTCCAGTTGCACAACCAACGGTGAAGGCATATAAACCGAAGATTCCATATCCTCAACTCTTGAGGAAGGAGAAGATAGCGGCCCAATACGGGAAATTTGTTGATATGATCAAGGGCATTCGGATCAACGTACCCTTGGTTGATGTTTTAGCTGGAATGCCGAACTATGCCAAGTTTATCAAAGACTTTGTGAGCAACAAGGATAAGCTATCGGAGGCATCAGCTACATTTTTGAATGATGAGTGTTCTGCTATCGTTCAGAATCAGATTCCACCAAAGTTGGGTGACCCGGGGAGTTTTATTGTTTCATGTACTTTAGGGAAATTTATGACTTGTGATGCCCTAGCTGACTTAGGTGCTAGTATAAACTTAATGCCTTACTCCCTTTATTCTAAATTGTCTTTAGGATCCCTTAAGCCCACATGTATGAGTATAAGACTAGCCGATAGATCATTCCAATATCCCGTAGGGATTGCGGAAAATATGTTGATAGAGGTAGGTCAATTTACTTTTCCTGTTGACTTTGTGATCCTCGAAATGGAGGAAGATAGTAAAGTCCCACTCATTCTAGGACGTCCCTTTTTACATACTGCTGATGCCATTATTCATGTTAAAAATAAGCAGTTGACCTTAGGAGTGGGCCAGGAGAGGATTGCTTTCACGGTTGATAAGGCTATGAAGCATCCTTATTCTAATGATGATTCTTGTTTTAGAATTGATGTTGTAGATGAGGTCGTGGATGAGGAGTTACAGGAATTGCTCAACTTTGGAACAGAATGAGGAATAGCCAGAGAGCTTCTAAGAGGAATGGAAACTATGTTGATTGATAAAGAGCCACAAGAGGAAGAAATATTTGAGGAGTTGAAGAGTGAGGATCAGATGAGGATCAAGACTTCACTTGAGGACCCACCGAGAGACTTGGAGTTGAAACCGCTCCCAAGCCATTCGGAATATGCTTTCTTGCAAGAAGAAAATCTATTACCGGTTATAATTTCCTCTACTCTTGTTAATTCTGAAAAATGCATGTTACTTGATGTGTTGAAAGCTCACAAGGGCGCTTTTTCTTGGCGTACATCGGACATACCTGGGATAAGCCCATCTTTTTGTAAACATAAAATAAACTTTTTAGATGATGTAAAACCCGTTGTTCAAAGACAACGGAGGCTTAACCCGAACATGAAAGATGTTGTCAAGAAGGAGGTAGTTAAATTGCATGATGCGGGTATAATTTACCCAATTTCTGATAGCCCTTGGGTGAGTCCTGTCCATTGTGTGCCTAAAAAGGGGGGTATGACTGTTGTGACGAATGACCAAAATGAATTAGTTCCCACTAGGACAGTCACGGGATGGCGAGTGTGTATAGACTATAGGAAGCTTAATGATGCCACCCGAAAGGACCATTTCCCTTTGCCTTTTATCGACCAAATGCTAGAGAGACTTGCAGGAAATGAATTCTTTTGTTTTCTTGACGGGTTTTCGGGATATTTTCAAATTCCCATAGACCCTAAAGATCAAGAGAAAACGACTTTTACTTGTCCTTTTGGTACATATGCATATAGGAGAATGCCTTTCGGGCTTTGTAACGCCCCAGCCACTTTTCAAAGGTGTATGATTGCTATTTTTCAGGATATGATTGAGACTTCCATGGAAGTTTTCATGGATGATTTTTTTGTTTTTGGAAGTTCATTTGAATCATGCTTGTCTAACTTAGACAAGATGCTTGAAAGATGTGAGAAGGCGCATTTAGTTCTTAATTGGGAGAAGTGCCATTTCATGGTTAAAGAGGGTATTGTTTTGGGACACAAGGTGTCAAGTGTGGGGATTGAGGTTGACAAGTCAAAGATTGACGTCATTGCCAAGTTACCTCCACCCGCCAATGTTAAGGGAGTTAGGAGTTTCTTAGGTCATGCGGGTTTCTACCGTAGGTTCATTAAGGATTTTTCTAAGATCACTAGACCCATGACCAAATTGCTTGAGAAAGATGTCACTTTTGTGTTTGATGATGAATTTGTTAAGGCATTTGAGACCTTAAAAGACCGACTGACCAATGCACCTATTATGGTTTCACCTGATTGGTCTCAGCCTTTTGAATTGATGTGTGATGCTAGTGACTACGCCTTAGGGGCTGTTTTAGGACAAAGGGAGGGAAACCATTTTAAACCTATTTATTATGCTAGTAAGACCCTAAATGGAGTGCAACAGAATTATACCACGACTGAAAAAGAGCTCCTTGCGGTTGTCTTTGCTTTTGATAAGTTTAGACCTAACCTGGTTCTATCTAAGACCGTAGTTTTCACAGACCATTCAGCCCTTAAGTATTTGTTTGCCAAACAAGATGCTAAACCACGTCTCATTCGTTGGATTCTCTTATTGCAAGAATTTGACATTGAGATAAAAGATAAAAAGGGGGCTGAAAACCTTGCTGCCGATCACTTGTCAAGGTTGGAGAATCCAAACTTGGATAAGCTAGGCGATACTAATATTGATGATTCCTTTCCCGAGGAATTTCTTTTGCAGGTAGGTGACGATGTGGAGAATGAGGAAGAAGCACCTTGGTACGCGGATTTTGCTAATTATTAAGTTGCAGTTGTATTGAGGAAAGGCAGGACCCATCAACAGAAAAGCAAGTTTTTCTCGGACTTGAAATATTATTTTTGGGATGATCCGTATCTGTTTCGGGTTTGTGCTGATGGAATGATTAGACGATGTGTTTCTGGGGGTGAAACGAGGAAAATATTGGATGAGTGTCACCATGGACAAACCGGTGGACACTATGGACCTTCGGTGACTGCCAAGAAAGTTTTTGATGCTGGTTTCTATTGGCCCACCATTTTTAAGGAAGCGCAAACTCTTTGCCAAACTTGTGATGCATGCCAACGTGTAGGCAACATATCCAAAAGGGATGAAATGCCACAACAGACCATTCAAGTTTGTGAGGTTTTTGATATATGGGGAATAGATTTCATGGGTCCGTTTCCACCATCTCATAAGTGTGTATATATTTTGGTTGCGGTGGATTATGTGTCAAAGTGGGCTGAGGCGAAAGCATTGCCTAAGAATGATGCCCGGGTAGTGATTGATTTTCTGAAAAGTTTGTTTAGTCGATTTGGAATCCCTAAAGCTTTAATTAGTGACTGTGGGAGTCATTTTGCAAACCAACAACTGGAGAAGGTATTGAAGAAGTATGGGGTTAATCACAGGTTTTCAACTTCTTACCACCCACAAACGAGTGGTCAAGTAGAAAACACCAATAGAGCTTTAAAAAGGATTTTGGAGAAGACGGTTAAGGACAACCGGGCTGTTTGGGCGAAAAAGTTGGATGATGCTTTGTGGGCATTTCGCACCGCCTACAAGACGCCGATTGGGACAACACCTTACAGGTTGCTCTATGGTAAGACGTGTCATTTGCCGATTGAAGTTGAACAGAAGGCTTATTGGGCACTTAAAAATTGCAATACGGATTTGGTTGAAGCTGGTGAGAAGAGATTTCTTCAATTGCATGAGTTGGATGAATTGAGGATGAATGCTTATGAGAGTTCAAAGTTGTATAAGGAGAGGACCAAAGTTTGGCATGATCGGAAATTGAAGATGCGGAAGGAATTTAAAGCTGGAGATAAGGTACTTTTGTTTCAATCTCGTTTTAAATTGAAACAACCGAAGTTTAAACCTAGATGGACCGGTCCATATACGGTTAAACAGGGGTATCCGTCTGGTTATGTGGAATTGTACAAGACCGATGGAGGATCTTTCATTGTGAATGGACATCGGTTGAAGTTGTACCATGAGGAAGATGTTGAAAACGAGTGGGAGGCACTAGTGATTTACCCTAAGAACTGATAAATTCAAGGGTTTGAACTTTGTGGGTGTGTTCACTGGAAACCCTTACGAGACTATAACTCGTCCACTCGGGATACCGAGGGGTTTAAAGGCTTATTGCATATGCTAAATGCAATCGTGATTCCTATGAAAGTGAGTTAGGATTTATTTTTCTGTCTGAATTATATATTGAATTGTTTTATATGTTATGTTTCTTTTGGTTTTGTTTTGTGTGTTGTGCTGTTGAATGATGCTGACTCGGACTTGGACTCGTACGCACATGCTGTTGGACTTTTCAAGAGATATAAGGGGAGTTTTACTGTTCTAACTTCTTTTCTCTCATTTTCACTATGATTTTATTATGTTTAGTACAATGGGGACATTGTACAACTTAAGTGTGGGGATGGGGGTCAAAAAGAAGTTTACTTGTCCTTAGGTTTTGTTGTATCTTTTTGTAGTTTATTTAAAAAAAAAAAAAAAAGTTTTATTTTTAAGTTTTGAGACTAAGTATTTATTAGTTAAAATAGTTTTATTGAAAGTTTGTTTTAATTTTTAAAGTTTAGACTTTAACATGGATTTATACTTTTTGTACATATAATTTTAAAGTAATAATAAGTGATGTATAGTTTCATTATATGATGTACTGATAGGCAATCTACATGAAAATTTCGGAATTTTAAGAAGTAAATTTTAAATTTGTATATTACTTTGTGATAAACATTCTATGATGTATGACAAAAAGTCTTAATTCCTAAATTTAGCATGCAATATTTTATATTTTTAATATTTATATAAAAGCATTTGGGGGTTTACTAATTGTTTCCTCTGTTGTATGAAAATACAGACCTGGTCTCATATTAGTATTCTTAAAAATAAGCAAAAGAAATGAAAATCTTTTAAATTAAGATTCCCAAACTTATCAAACTATGTCGCTCTGTTATACTAAGGTATAGACCTGTCACCGCTGGTTTGATTTAAAAAGGGTTTGCTTTACTTGAATCAAGTTATGTCGCTTTGTTGCATGAAAATGCAGACCTGTCACCAATGTCTTGATTCTTAAAAATGATTTTTATATACTTATTTTAAATATAAAGTAAAGTGCATGACTAAATTTTAGGGGTATATCATAGATGGGGATCATATGTAATATACATACTAACAATACTGTGTTTTCAGAAATTTGAGTATAGATTGTTTAAGTGGACAAAAATATTAGTAATCGTTGATGAGCTATATATTATGTGAATAATAATAAAGGAATTTATTCCATTATTGTACAAAATAATTATCCATGTTAATTAAATTGTTTAAATTTTAGAAATTGGAAACGGATTTTTAATTTAAGTATTTTAATTTTTAAATATTAGTTTTATGCTTTTAAGTAATCATAGTTGGATTAGTGATGTATATTTATATTTAGTAGTTTAGTTTTAGTCTACTTGAGGACAAGTAGAAGTTAAGTGTGGGGATAATTTGATAACATTGAATAATGTTATATTTGTATAGTAATATTTCATAGTTTTTATATACTTTTAGTTACAATTATTTGATAAAAGTTAATTATTTTGTTCATATTTACAAATTAGGTAGAAATAGAGTTTTTATTAGTATAGAATGAAAATAAGTTAAAAATAGATCAAATAAAGTAATTTTTGTATAAAAGTTAATTGTACATAAATTTAGTTGGGACAAAGTGGTTAAAAGAGTAGAGAAAATAAATTCAGTTTATGAATATTTTGAGTTCAAAAAGTTAAATAGCGAAAATAATTAGATTGAAGATTTATTGAAGTTTACGAGTTGAACCAAATAATTATTTGGGTTAAATATTAATAATAATTATAATAATAATGATTTTGGTTTGATGTCTTATTTTGTAGGTTACATCACGTGAATTGAAGCAAGGACTAGTCAAAAATTCAAGTCATCGGTTAAAGGCTTTAAACCATATGGACATCCAAAGTTAAAGAAATAAAATCGAAATGGAGGAAGCTACGTGCATGTGGAATAAAAGGCATATTATGCTTTTGATTTAATTACAATTATCTGATGATTTAATTTGGGCCGAATAAAAGGAAGTCATGTGGATTTAATTAATTGATATGGGCCGAATGGATCCAGCAAGATGGATCGTGAAGTAGATGACAAAGAATGGCGGTGGACAGAATCTTCGGAAGATTATCACGTGAGAGTCAAAAGTAAAGGCGGTGCAGACTTTTTCTTGCAGAGTACGAAAGTCACAATTTGACCGCCGGCCTTTTTATTTAGCCGCCGGCTAAATTAGCCCCAGCGCAAATATAAATAGCAGCATTTGCCATACGATTTTGATATACTTTTCAGTTGAAAAAACCCCAAAAGTCGAAAATAAAATACGAATTTCGGGTGTTTAACCTTAAATTCGAATTTTAAGGGTTTTTCTAAGGGTTTAGGAGCACGCTTTCGGAGCAAAGAAGTTAGGGTTACGCGGAGTTATTTTTCGAGCACAATAATATTTGGTTTGCATTCTTTTATTATTTTTAATAATAATGTTTACTTTACTTTTAATTATTATTTGTGTTTGTTTTATAATGATTATGAGTAGCTAAATTTCTTTTACACTTACTTGAATGATGTGATCTAATGATTAGGGTTGTTATCTTTTGATATTTATGTTGAATTATTTTTGTTTAATCGTGAACCTTATGTATTCGAGTTTATATTAATTGATTTATCTTGTTGGTAAATTATTATATGATCAATTTAGCGGGAGCTTTTTCATATAATAGTTTATTATAATTATTTGTCTATGAATAATTGTTAATTGATTACGGAAGCAGATATTAAACAAGATAATCGTTTAAACACGAATGTGTAAGTAGGTGAAGTTGACGGAAGTTATTCACTAGATTAAATCTTAAATTGTTGAATCGAAATTAAGGTGTAGGTTAAGTGGACGCACTAATCTTAGTTTAATTAAGATTCATATATTCAACATAAATAAACTATCTATTGCAATTTAATTAATGTTTAATTGAAACTATTATGTGTTTAAGTTTTATATATTATTGAAGCTTGTTAATGATTTAATTAGTGGCTATAGCGAACGTTTGTCACAAAGTTATTTCATTATTTAATTATATGTCTATATATGATTAATCCAATGATAGCGGACGCAGATTTGGTACAAGTTAAATAATTCAACTTAAATGTATAAAGTGATGATATTGGCGAACGTCTTTCATTAAATTAAATTATTAATTAGTTAATTAAGATTTATGTGAAGGTCATGGCGAACGTTAAACCTGATCTAAATTAAGATGAGCATTGATTGCTAGATAACCTGGTTTTTATTATACAACCCGAAATCATTAGTGAGCTAGTTCAAGTAAGTGTCGTTTTTAATATCTGATAAAGTTCAATTAATTAATTTGACTCTTTCTGAGTCCACTTGCTTTCGTTTATTTAATTTAGTTGTTAAGCAACGTGACAATTCGGTCACAACAAACCCAAGTCTTTTCTGTACTAAGTTAATTACATTTTTAGTTTTTATTCTTAAATTCACAATCCCTGTGGAACGAACTTGGACTTACTGCAACTATACTATACATGATAGGGTATACTTACCTCAGTTGTGTAATAGTTAACGATCAGTATTTCTTTGTTTAATTTTATAACTAGATTTTACACATCACCGTCCTCTAGAACTATCAGAGACATATTGGGCGAATTATTCAAGTACGAAATTGAAAGGAAATAAGAGGAAGAGGCAATACCTGAAGATTTGCGAAGAAATGTAGCAACAAGAAGATGAATAAGAAAAGATAAGAATCAGAGTGGTTATAAGTACTCAGACACAATAACCGATGCATCTACCTAACACAATTTTAGCAGTTATTATGAGAAGTTATAACATTTTAGGATCCTGAAAAACATTATAACTTCGGGGGCAATTGTTGTGGGTAGATTTTTACTAACATTGTAGGATCCTTATTAGCATCATGATATCGACATACAGGTATAAAAAGTATTTATATTTTTTACTTATATCTTAGAATAATGATAGTTTGTTAGTCTGTTTTCAGGATCACAGATATAGTTAAGGATCCTGGATATATCCTTATCATTTGTCTTGCAGGATCCTATTTAGCTTACGTTTATTTAACATAATAATGCAGGATATTGAATGTGGAAGATCCTTAATTGAGGATCCTAACTTTATTCTGGACTATGCATAGCTCAGGATCCTGGATCTATATTAGTTCAGGATCATGTGCTGTTTAACGTGTTTGTTTTCTATAAGTATTGACCAGGTCTTATGAAGAATGCGTTAATGAGGTCTACTCCGGATTACATGGCGAGGCTTTGATACGATTTTATGAAGACGAAGTCCGCTGCACGTGTGAATTAGAGTCAAGAGAGACGTTGGTCGTCTTCATCCTTCATCGGAGGATCCCTGAAATCTCGGGAATATTGTTATACGCTCTTAGTATTTACACGAGGCATGGATGATCATGTAGGTTAACGAATATTCACTATTTTCACCTGCAACTCACACAAACACTCTGCTATTTCTTTCATTTACGCTTATTTCATCAACACTTAGCTAGATTCATACACAAATTCACTTAGCGGATCATCCTTGTTGTAACACCCCACAAATTTAAACGCGATTTTAGACGTTGAACATTTGCATTATTAGGCTAATTCCCTACTTGAGGGAATTCACAACCACTTTTAGAGGTAAGTCTAGCAAAGCCCAACTAGTTAATACGCATAGTATTACTTATTTGTAATTAGATGTAATTACATATGAAACGATTTGAACAAACGCGACAAAAATATACGACTGATGGTGAACTAATTTATTTAATAAAACGAAAGTTATTAAATAACGTAAACGTATAATAAATATTATGTCGATAATATTTACAAGTATTTCGTAACAAATAACGTTTAACTTGTATAATTAAAATAAAACAAAGTTTAGAAACAAAGTTAAAACTTTATAAACTTAACTAAATAATTTCCATAAAATACCTCAACCAAAAATGTAATTAAAAACGCATTTAAAATATTACCATTTAAAATATTGAAACATTTAACGATCGGGTAAACGAACACGGACTAAATACCACAAAAATGTGGAACAATTCCCTCCCATTTTTTGCACCAAAACCGGCACCATCACACCCCCACCACCTCATTTCTCTTTATCACTCTCTCTCTCTTCACCTCCCTTTTCTTTCACCTCTCTCTAGAACTCAACAAAAATCACCCAAAATCAACCAAAACTACAACAAAAACGCATTGAATCACCATACTCCTTTGGAATAAAGTGAGCACGACGACATGATCTACCTTTCTACCTTTTCGGATTTTAAAACCGACACGCGTAAGTTTCCGACATTTTTCTCGAAACTACTTATATTTTGGTTTTTATCCATGTTTAGTGTTTATATAACTAAGAAATGTCCAAATAAGGGTTGGGTAAAAGTTTCGGGCCAAAACGAAGTCGTCTGGCCATGTTTCCGGCCACCGGAGTCCGATCAGACCCCGACGTCGCATCTGGCTTGGGCCAAATGCGACATCAGTCACAATGTCGCAGAACCTCTCACAACATCGCATACTGCGACATCACCTTTAATGTCGCATTAAATTGCGAAGTCGCACATAGCGACGTCGACCCTTACGTCGCACTAGACCCTGACGTCGCACATAGCGACATCAGCCTCTACATCGCAGTACTAAACAACGTCGCATGTAGCGACAACACACATAACGTCGCAGGTTTCAGACCCTTAAAAACGCATGATTTCACCAAGTCTTTTACCACTTGATTTTACCCCAACCAGGGGCTTTGCCCCTTGGACCCCACCAAGGGTTGCCACCCCTTGGACCCCGCTACCAGGGGCGCTGCCCCCGGACCCCCGTACACAATTTCGTACCTTATGAAACACAACGAAACAATATGATAATATTTTCAGAGATTATTATTACAAACAGTTACCAACGAGTCGTATACACTTTCAAAACTTCAAACATAAACACAGAACAAACATTTGGACATAACTTGGTTGTACGAACACTAGCATGGATGATTAGCTTAGACATCCACATACTTATTAAATCTCATACGTTTAGGACGTTAGGAGATTCGACTAGGTGTACCTTGGGCTTTAGGCTTTGCTAGCTCTCGCACTATTACTTAACTCAACAGGTGAGTTCACGGCCCCTACTTTTACTGTTTTAACTGCTTTTGGGGTGGAAAACATAGTCAACTGTTTAACTAATTGCCATAACTACTTTGCTTACATGATTATTTATCATACTTGTTTACTCGAACGATCAGAGTACTTTGAACTGTTTAACTGCTTGCGAATTATTGTTTATGAAATAACATTTTCATACTGTAATCTAAAACAAACGTGGTAAACTATTTGGTAAACTGTTTTTATTGGGCGGGAGAACGACCCGTGCGTATATTTTGGCCGGAGAACGACCGGTACTTTTATGAAAACGCTGGAGAACGACCAGCAACGTATTTTAGTGCCAGAGAACGACTGGCCACTGGACGGGAGAACGACCCGTCCGTTTTGGATGGGAGAACGACCCATGCGTCTTTGACCGGAGAACGACCGGTACTGTGTTTCGCTGGACAACGACCCGTGCGTACTAAACTGTTTTATTAGACGGGAGAACGTCCCGTACTTAACTAGACCGAAGAACGACCGGTAAACTGTTTTTATTGGACGGGAGAACGACCCGTGCGTATTTTGCCGGAGAACGACCGGTACTGTTTGTAAACGCTGGGGAACGACCAGCAACGTGTTTTTAAACTGTGCTTTGGGTAACATCCCACGTAACTGTATTTTGGGTAACATCCCACGTAAATCGAAGCTTTGGGGCGAACAACCCACTAAACTTATACTTTGGATAACATTCCACAAAACATTACTTGACTGTTATGGAAATAACTATTTGTGAACGTATTTGGTTTAACAACGGTGCTTACAAACTTGATTCAACGATTGCAAACATAAAAACTGTGAATTCACTCAACCTCGTTGTTGACTTTTTACTATGTTTTTCAGGGAATTAGCTGCGCATGTAAGAACCGCCTGCACACATGGAATTTAGGCGACCCGTGAAGCTTTAGGATGCCAACTTTTGACAACTGAATTTCTTTTGTATAACTAAAACTGTTTAATCATATTTACGAAATCTACTTTTGTAACTTACATACTTTTACATTTGTACGATTTGATGAATCGTAAACTTTGTAACTAATATTTTTGGCATCTTAATATATGTTTGGTTGTAATCATAAGCTCTGATACGTATGCATGTACAATGTAAAGGTGGCGCCCCCAGCTTTTCTAAATGCTTCCGCTAATCAAAACCGACGAATTTGGGGGTGTTACACTTGTGCTCTTAGTTTGTAATCAACTACTTTCATTTTTATAAGATTAACAAAGGCAAGGATCATTTTATCCTTCCCGAGGTTTTGTGCCGGCGATCAACCTTGATCAAGGGCTTTCCTCGTACATCATTGTAACACCCCCGAAATTCACTGTTTTTGCGGAAGCATACCTGGGTGTTACTAATCAATATACAAAGCACAAGATATACAGCAAACGACCTCTAAATGAGACGTTTTGTAAATTAGTTACATTCCATAGATATAATGTTTGAAAACTTAGTGTTTTCGTATACAAAATGTAGTTTCCCCTAGAGTCCACGCGTATAGCGGGAGATTCTATTACATAACCGTAATATACAAAAGATAATGCTAAGAATCTCCGTTAATGCAGTTGTGTTGAAAACATGCGACTCTAGCTAAAATCCTGGAGTATTCCTACTCCATCCGGGTACCTGAGAAAACATGCTAAAAAGTGTCAACCAAAAGGTTGGTGAATCTCACAGGTTTGTAAATAATATCGGCTTTGAACACGAGATTTCATTAGTAGTGCCCGTAGGCGTAAAATCAGCCATTGCAATCCAGCAATCGTAAAATCAGTCTTTGCAGTCCAGCAAATGTAAATAAGTAAGTTTATACCGTTGCCATGAGGCTCATAATCGAAGCTTAACCCGTAAATAATATGTTTGCTCCCGTGACATGCTCGTAAGTGAGCAAGCATCAGTAACGAATAAGTTGTCACCCGTTTATACGTGTAAATCGGTACGTGGCAGCGCTACTGCCCCGGGTGGGGAGGGTCATTTCCCTAATGGATCCATTAACTACTGTTCGCGCTTAAGTCCATAACTAACGATATATGATGGAGAGACTTCTGTAAATAGTAATTAACTCATGCAATTCCGTTTGGTATAGAAATCAGTTTAGTACTTGTGTTCAGGAAAAATCAGTAGCATGTATCTCCCCCAATAAGATAAAACAGTAAAAGTGGGGCCGTAAGACTCACCTGAGTCTGTGCAAGTACGTTTATATCAATAAACGAGTAAATAATATCAACCGTAGGTTCTCCGAACCCGTAACCTTCAAATGCCTAAACATAAAAAGTTAAGTAAGTAGATGTCTCGCAAGACCATCTAGGTTAGTTGTTTACACAACTCATTATGTCCAAGTGTTTGTTTAGTAATCCGTTTGTAGTTTGAAAACAAATATGGCCCGTTGGTGACGGTTTGTAATAATGATTCAAAGTGTTATCATTTATAACGCAATTTAGTGTAATTGTAATAGAAGGTATGTTCTATGACGTTTGTTAAGTCGTATGACATAAGTATTTGAAGTTGTGTAAGTTCGACACTTAGTAAAATCTGACTTTTCAAGGTTCTGGTTTGTGCGACGTAGCATGCGACGTAGCATGCGACGTAGGGTGCGACGTAGGGAGGTACGTCGCATGATGCGACCTTCGCAAATCAATGCGACGTAGGTTCGGTTTGCGACGTAAAAGTCTACGTCGCTATGTGCGACGTCCGCAAGTTAATGCGACGTAATAGGCTGCGTCGCTAGTGCGACGTTGGGATTTTTGTGCGACGTAGGCCGCGACGTCGCTAAATGCGACGTTGGCCACAAAATGCGACGTTTTGAGCTACGTCGCAGATAGTCCAGCGTCTCTGCGACGTAGCGGTCTGATCGGAATTTGGTGGCCGGAAAATCGGTCGAAAAGCTTCCGTTCGGTCCAAATCTTTTACCCAACCCATTTTTGGACATTTTAAGCATATATAAACCATAAAAACGTAAAAATGAGCAAAAACGGAGAGTTTCGGGTTTTGTCGGAAACTTACAAAATGCCGAAATGAAAATCCGGAAAGATAGGAATGTAGATCGTGTGATGGTGAACGTTTTCTTCCAAAGGGATGAGATGGTCCGGCGAGGTTTAATGGTGTTATTTTGCGATTTTTGGTGATGAATGAGGTTTAGTGATTGAGAGTAAAAGAAAGAGAGAGAGAGAAAATAGAAATGGAAATGAAAGAGAAGGTGGGGAAATGGGAGGTTATCCTCCCATTTTCCGGTCCCCGCACCCCGTGCGGTGTTCGTTTCCTCCGTCGTTTAAACGTTAAATCAAGCAGTTATATTTTTAAAAGATGACGGGAATATTTTAATGAAATACCTTGAAATTAATTATAAAAACATTTGTCGTCGCGGTATTATAAATAATGTTTGTTCGCTGTGTATTTTATATAATAAATACGTTCTCATTATTTAGGTAAGTTTCTGTCACCAACGTCCAAGTAACTGTGTCGGACTCCGTCCGGTTAATTCGTACGATTAATCCAAATCGCGTAAGTACACACATATATATATAAATCAACTTATATATATACAATTTGAGCCTGTAATTAGTCCTATTACATACTAATTACAACTAGTTACAATCAATTAGGCATAAATAATTATCCTAATTTAGCAGGTGTTACATTCTCCCCTTGTTAAAGAAATTTCGTCCCGAAATTAGCTTGAGTGCACGGACGGTGCGTTGTCTGGGAAGAGATGTGGGTATTTCTGTCGCATTTGGTCTTCCCGTTCCCAGGTGAACTCAGGGCCGCGCCTAGAATTCCACCTGACTTTTACTATGGGAATACGACTCTGTTTCAATTTCTTGACCTCTCGGTCCATGATTTCCACAGGTTTCTCGACAAAATGAAGTTTATCATCGATTTGAATTTCGTCGAGCGGTATAATCAGCGTCTCGTCAGACAGACATTTCTTCAAGTTAGAAATGTGGAATGTGTTGTGTACGCTGCTAAGTTCAGCAGGAAGTTGCAGGCGATATGCCACTGGACCAATCCTTTCAAGGATTTCGAATGGTCCGATGTATCTAGGATTTAGTTTGCCTCGTTTCCCGAATCGAATAACACCTTTCCACGGTGCCACTTTGAGAAGTACCTTGTCTCCTACCTGGAACTCAAGGTGTTTGCGTCTCACGTCAGCATAGCTTTTCTGACGATCACGTGCGGCTTTCAGCCGGTTTTGAATACTAACGATTTTCTCAGTAGTTTCTTGAATGATTTCTGGACCCGTGAGTTGGGATTCTCCTAACTCAGTCCAACAGACAGGTGATCGGCACTTACGTCCGTAAAGTGCCTCGAAGGGTGCAGCCTTTATGCTGGTATGATAACTGTTGTTGTACGAGAACTCGCACAACGGTAAATGATTTTCCCAAGAAGTACCGAAGTCGACTACACAGGCTCGTAGCATATCCTCCAATGTTTGAATAGTTCGCTCGCTTTGGCCATCGGTTTGCGGGTGATAAGCAGTACTCATATCCAGACGAGTACCAAGAGATTTCTGTAGCGATTGCCAAAAGTTAGAAGTGAAACGGCTGTCCCTATCCGAGATGATCGAGATAGGTACACCGTGTCGTGAGATGATTTCTTTGACATAGATGCGAGTCAGACGCTCCATCTTGTCGGTTTCCTTGATGGCTAGAAAATGAGCAGATTTCGTGAGACGGTCCACGATCACCCAAATGGTATCGCAACCACTCGAAGTTTTCGGTAGTTTGGTAATGAAGTCCATGGAAATCTGTTCCCATTTCCATTGAGGAATTTCAGGTTGTTGAAGCAACCCAGAGGGTCTTTGGTGTTCGGTCTTTACTTTGGAACAGGTTAGGCATTTGCTGACGTACAAGGCGATGTCAGCTTTCATGTTAGGCCACCAATACAACCCTTTGACGTCATGATACATCTTGTCAGATCCAGGATGTATTGAGTATCGAGATTTGTGAGCTTCAGCCATCACCAAATCTCGCAAGTTTCCGAATTTGGGTAACCACACCCGGTTAGAGAAGTATCGAGTTCCATCGGGTTTGATTTCGAATTGTTTATCCAAGCCTCGCAAGGCTTCATTTTTCAAGTTTTCATCGTTGAGTGCCTCAAGTTGAGCGGTAAGGATTTGAGCAGAAAGCTCGTTATGAATTGTCATAGAAAGTGCTCGAACTCGAAGGGGTTTCACTCGTTCTTTACGGCTTAAGGCATCAGCAACTACGTTCGCCTTGCCCGGATGGTATTTGATCTCGCAGTCGTAGTCACTAAGTAACTCAACCCAGCGACGTTGCCTCATGTTTAGATCTTTCTGATCGAATATGTGTTGGAGACTTTTGTGATCGGTAAAGATAGTGCTTTTCGTACCGTAGAGATAATGTCTCCAGATTTTCAATGCGAAGACCACAGCACCTAACTCGAGGTCGTGGGTCGTATAGTTTTTCTCGTGAATTTTCAGTTGTCGTGAGGCATAGGCAATGACTTTCTCCCGTTGCATCAACACACAACCAAGTCCTTGGTGTGAGGCGTCGCAGTAAACTACGAAATCGTCGGTGCCCTCGGGTAAGGACAAGATTGGTGCACTGCAAAGTTTGTTTTTCAAAAGCTGGAAGGCTGACTCTTGTTTATCCGTCCAATTGAACTTCTTATCTTTCTGAGTCAGTGTGGTTAGGGGAACAGCTATTCTTGAAAAGTTTTCGATGAATCGGCGATAATAACCAGCAAGACCTAAGAATTGCCTCACTTCGGTTGGAGTGGTCGGTGACTCCCAGCCCTTGATTGCTTCAATCTTGGCGGGATCAACATGAATTCCTTGGCTGTCAATCACGTGCCCGAGGAATTGAACGGTTCGAATCCAGAACTCACACTTAGAGAATTTGGCATATAACTCTTCGTGTTTCAGAAGTCCTAGAATGGTTCTCAGATGTTGAGCATGTTCCTGTTCGTTGCGAGAGTAAATCAGGATATCATCGATGAACACAATGACGAATTTGTCAAGATATGGTTTGCACACCCGATTCATAAGGTCCATGAATACGGCCGGTGCGTTGGTTAACCCGAATGGCATCACTTGGAATTCATAATGCCCATAACGAGTTCGGAAAGCTGTCTTTGGGATATCATTGTCACGGACTCGGAGTTGATGATAACCCGACCGTAGATCAATCTTCGAGTAAACACTCGATCCCTGGAGTTGGTCAAACAGGTCATCGATTCTAGGAAGTGGGTACCGATTCTTTATGGTTAGCTTATTCAGCTCTCGGTAGTCGATACACATGCGGAAAGACCCATCTTTCTTTTTCACGAATAAGACCGGAGCTCCCCAAGGTGAGGAACTTGGTCGAATGAATCCTCTGTCCAGGAGTTCCTGTAGTTGGTTAGACAACTCCTGCATTTCGGATGGTGCTAAACGGTAAGGGGCTCGTGCCACGGGTGCAGCTCCGGGCACAAGTTCGATTTGAAATTCAACTTGTCAAGGTGGCGGAAGTCCGGGCAAGTCTTCAGGAAAGACTTCCGGAAAATCCCGCACGATCGGAACATCCTCAAGTCGCTTCTCCTCCGACTTCTTCTCCGTTACATGTGCGAGGATGGCTTGGTACCCTTTTCGTAGATATTTTCTCGTTTTCAGACAGGATACAATATTCAGATTCCGTCTACCGGTCTCCCCTTGTACGACTAAGGTTCCACCGGAGACAAGAGGTATGCGAACGAGTTTGTCATAACAGATGATTTCAGCTCGGTGCTTGGATAACCAATCCATACCGACAATAATATCGAAGCTGCCGATCTCGACAGGGATTAAATCAATGGAAAACGTTTCGTTCGTGAGGTTAAGTGTATAGTTGTGTATGATGCTATCAGTCTCAATCAGTTTGCCGTTAGCTAATTCTACAATGTATTTAGCATCTAAGGCAGTGGGAGTAATATCAAGTAAAGGGCTAAATTTCTCAGAAATGAAGCTTCTATCGGCACCGGTATCAAATAATACAGAAGCAGTAAGGTCGTTGAGAAGGAACGTACCCGTCACGACGTTCGGGTCTTGTCTGGCTTCCCCAGCCTTGATAACGAATGATCTGCCGCGAGCAGGGTTGTTGTTGTTTTTCAGCTTTGGGCAATCTTTCTTGAAATGCCCTGTATTTCCCCACCCAAAGCAGGCCTTTGGTGCATTAGTGTTGGGGGTGGAAATGTTGGTTCGACAATCCTTGGCTAGATGCCCGAACCGCTTGCAGTTGGAGCAAGGGCAAGAACCGTCATGGTGGCGGTTGCATTTGGGACAGTAGGGTCTGCTCCCGCTGTACCCTTTCTTCTCCGAAGTTCCAGATGAATAAGCCTTAATGTACTCAGGCTTTTTGTTGGAGGTTTGGTTGGATGAGTTGGGGTTACCTTCCCACTTGCGTTTGTTGTTTGCAGATGGGGTTGAAGTTGTACCACGGCGGACAGAATTTGCCGTTAGTTCATGGGCCATACGGATGGCGCTCTGAATTGTACCCGGTTTGGAAGAAGTTACCAGATCTTGGAGTCTCTCAGGAAGACCATCAACAAATTTCTCGATCCTCTTGTACTCAGGATCGACCATGGTTGGGCACAGAAGTGCCAGTTGGTGGAAACGGTTGGTGTAGCCGGTGATATCATCACCCTGCATCTTGTGGTTCCAGAATTCCACTTCTAGTTGTTTCAATTCATCCCTGGGGCAATACTCGCCCCTCAACATCTTCTTCAACTCCTCCCACGGGAGTTGGTAAGCAGTAGCAACACTCACAGTCTGGGCATAAGTGTTCCACCAGGTGAGTGCGGTGTCAGTAAAAGTACTAACGGAGAACTTAACCTTATCTCCCTCCGCACAGTTGCAGATAAGAAATACAGACTCGACTTTCTCGATCCAGCGTACTAGACCGATAGCTCCCTCAGTACCTGCAAAGTTTAGAGGTTTGCAGTTCTGAAAGTCTTTGTATGAGCAGGGTTTAGCAGTAGTGGTTTCAGCGGCATCGCTGTTTCTCGAGGAGTTTGGTGGAGTATTCCGAGCCAAGGCTTCAGTAACAGCCTGGGTTATAAGGGAGGTAATCTGGGCATCGGTGTATGGTCGTGTCTTTGGCGGCATGATTCTTCAATAAAAGAAATGAAGATACATGAGATTTTGTATGAAATTGTAATTGTCACAGATGTACATGTATAAAAGTAGTAATACATAACATCAACATGGAAAATGACAATTAATGTGAGTTGAGATAACAAAGGATATCTGATAGATAAAGTGAGTTCAAAAGTTACATCCTACCGAGATATTACAAAAGGTGTCGGGAATGGTTACATCCGACTAGTTTATAGAGTAGTGCTAGATAGTCCCTAGATTACGAGATAGATTACAAGACAAAAACTACACTAATCTTAATGTAGATTAATTGGTTCCATCAGCGTGACAAGGCGGTCCACAGTTTCTGCTAGTCAGTTAGTTCATTCTTAGTTAGGGTTCCTGGCCTTCGGATTCTCCTTCCGATTCCAGGTTCAGGTCGTGTGGGTGATAGCGTGCCTCGAGCATGTCCCTGTATCTTTGAGTCGTGGAGCGGTACCTAGTCTCCTCCGTTGATTTCCTGCCCAAACGTTTGATCCATGTTTTGGTCCTACGGGTTAGGTTGGTGGCCACTTTCTTCCAGTAACGGATCTTATCTTTGATTCGTGTAGGGACAGATCGGTTTGAGATTCTCAATCTTTGTTCATAGTCTATGCACTTACGCTTAAGTGCCCAATTTCGGCCGTCTAGTCCCACGGCCTGATCTCGCACTCTTTCATATTCTTCAATGTCGATGCCAGTCATTCCGAAATTCTGGTTTTCGTTTCCCTCCAGCATGATTTCTTCTTCTGGTACGATGTCCTCATCGAGATACGTGTACTGGATTTGTTCCCCGTGGACTTGGTCACTATCAGACATGTAGTCGTCCATTTTGGGAATTCGTGGCTTTGAGTTCTATAGAAATGACAGAGAGAGGATTTTAGTCCTTGGAAGTACGTTGCTTCCGGGTGTTAGATGTGATTTTCATAAAATCATTAGAGTATGCCACAAGGTGGTGTGACGGAAATCAAGTCTGTCATGGTCGGTGCAAACTGCTGAGAGAAATTCGTAAGTGTCACCAGAGAAACGTCGGCTATCTCTATAGCGAGTGTGTTTACGTGCGAGGCCTATTCATATATATATTCAATATATAATAGCCTAGTAGTATAGTCAGTGAGTGAGGCCTATGTATGTATATACTCGTATATCACATAATAGCCTAGTGTATGTCTAGCACATAACAAGTAAGAGTCTCGGTTCCCTCGTGGTCAGAGTCAACTAACGCATTCCTGTTCGACATAGCCATTTCAGACCTCACATCATCTTCCCTTAATTGTACATAGTTGATCAAGCTATGTTAAATTAAAGTCGTATGATGTAATTCCTGAACCAATCATGTCTAATAAGGAAATACTGCCTAATGGTCATAGTCTAGACCCACTAAATGCAACCTAGTTCACTATAACCTTAGGCTCTGATACCAATCTGTAACACCCCCGAAATTCACTGTTTTTGCGGAAGCATACCTGGGTGTTACTAATCAATATACAAAGCACAAGATATACAGCAAACGACCTCTAAATGAGACGTTTTGTAAATTAGTTACATTCCATAGATATAATGTTTGAAAACTTAGTGTTTTCGTATACAAAATGTAGTTTCCCCTAGAGTCCACGCGTATAGCGGGAGATTCTATTACATAACCGTAATATACAAAAGATAATGCTAAGAATCTCCGTTAATGCAGTTGTGTTGAAAACATGCGACTCTAGCTAAAATCCTGGAGTATTCCTACTCCATCCGGGTACCTGAGAAAACATGCTAAAAAGTGTCAACCAAAAGGTTGGTGAATCTCACAGGTTTGTAAATAATATCGGCTTTGAACACGAGATTTCATTAGTAGTGCCCGTAGGCGTAAAATCAGCCATTGCAATCCAGCAATCGTAAAATCAGTCTTTGCAGTCCAGCAAATGTAAATAAGTAAGTTTATACCGTTGCCATGAGGCTCATAATCGAAGCTTAACCCGTAAATAATATGTTTGCTCCCGTGACATGCTCGTAAGTGAGCAAGCATCAGTAACGAATAAGTTGTCACCCGTTTATACGTGTAAATCGGTACGTGGCAGCGCTACTGCCCCGGGTGGGGAGGGTCATTTCCCTAATGGATCCATTAACTACTGTTCGCGCTTAAGTCCATAACTAACGATATATGATGGAGAGACTTCTGTAAATAGTAATTAACTCATGCAATTCCGTTTGGTATAGAAATCAGTTTAGTACTTGTGTTCAGGAAAAATCAGTAGCATGTATCTCCCCCAATAAGATAAAACAGTAAAAGTGGGGCCGTAAGACTCACCTGAGTCTGTGCAAGTACGTTTATATCAATAAACGAGTAAATAATATCAACCGTAGGTTCTCCGAACCCGTAACCTTCAAATGCCTAAACATAAAAAGTTAAGTAAGTAGATGTCTCGCAAGACCATCTAGGTTAGTTGTTTACACAACTCATTATGTCCAAGTGTTTGTTTAGTAATCCGTTTGTAGTTTGAAAACAAATATGGCCCGTTGGTGACGGTTTGTAATAATGATTCAAAGTGTTATCATTTATAACGCAATTTAGTGTAATTGTAATAGAAGGTATGTTCTATGACGTTTGTTAAGTCGTATGACATAAGTATTTGAAGTTGTGTAAGTTCGACACTTAGTAAAATCTGACTTTTCAAGGTTCTGGTTTGTGCGACGTAGCATGCGACGTAGCATGCGACGTAGGGTGCGACGTAGGGAGGTACGTCGCATGATGCGACCTTCGCAAATCAATGCGACGTAGGTTCGGTTTGCGACGTAAAAGTCTACGTCGCTATGTGCGACGTCCGCAAGTTAATGCGACGTAATAGGCTGCGTCGCTAGTGCGACGTTGGGATTTTTGTGCGACGTAGGCCGCGACGTCGCTAAATGCGACGTTGGCCACAAAATGCGACGTTTTGAGCTACGTCGCAGATAGTCCAGCGTCTCTGCGACGTAGCGGTCTGATCGGAATTTGGTGGCCGGAAAATCGGTCGAAAAGCTTCCGTTCGGTCCAAATCTTTTACCCAACCCATTTTTGGACATTTTAAGCATATATAAACCATAAAAACGTAAAAATGAGCAAAAACGGAGAGTTTCGGGTTTTGTCGGAAACTTACAAAATGCCGAAATGAAAATCCGGAAAGATAGGAATGTAGATCGTGTGATGGTGAACGTTTTCTTCCAAAGGGATGAGATGGTCCGGCGAGGTTTAATGGTGTTATTTTGCGATTTTTGGTGATGAATGAGGTTTAGTGATTGAGAGTAAAAGAAAGAGAGAGAGAGAAAATAGAAATGGAAATGAAAGAGAAGGTGGGGAAATGGGAGGTTATCCTCCCATTTTCCGGTCCCCGCACCCCGTGCGGTGTTCGTTTCCTCCGTCGTTTAAACGTTAAATCAAGCAGTTATATTTTTAAAAGATGACGGGAATATTTTAATGAAATACCTTGAAATTAATTATAAAAACATTTGTCGTCGCGGTATTATAAATAATGTTTGTTCGCTGTGTATTTTATATAATAAATACGTTCTCATTATTTAGGTAAGTTTCTGTCACCAACGTCCAAGTAACTGTGTCGGACTCCGTCCGGTTAATTCGTACGATTAATCCAAATCGCGTAAGTACACACATATATATATAAATCAACTTATATATATACAATTTGAGCCTGTAATTAGTCCTATTACATACTAATTACAACTAGTTACAATCAATTAGGCATAAATAATTATCCTAATTTAGCAGGTGTTACAATCATCGTGTCGTTTTTTATTGTTTATCATTTACATTGCTTTAATCGTATTTTTTTTACATTTTCATTGTCAAATTAGTATTATCCTCAATCTGTTCTTGAGCTTTGATATTAAAACATTTGTTCAACAAGGATCTACATATTTAGTCTATCTTTTTACACAAAATATTTAATTACTAATAGAGATAATCGTATTTCTACGTAATTATCTTGAGAGTAATTTTTACACCTAACCTCACAAACTAAATTTGATCACTTAATTGCTTTTAGTAATTTTTGACCAAAACAGGAGCAATCCTATTGGTTCTCTTATGCTCTACTTTTTTTGCATTCTTCAAAGAACCCACCTCATATATATACATATATATATATATATATATATATATATATATATATATATATATATATATATATATATAGGATCCGGTTCAATTGAGAACCAAAAAATTTGCGAGAACTGTGAGAACTACTAGATTGCATGTTTGTTCACATGTAATTAATTTGATTCACATGTGTACATTGATTTAGGTTTGGTTGGGAAAAAAAATTCGAAAATTATGTCTTAAAACACGTTTTACCTGATTTGTTCATATTATCGTTCATATGTGAACATAAATTTGATTTTTTACTTTTTTCGCTATAATTTTAGGATTTTTCGAATTTTTTTTTCCCCAACCTGACCTAAATCAATGTTCACATGTGAATCAAGTTAATTACATGTGAACAAACATGCAATCTAGTAGTTCTCACAGTTCTCGCAAATTTTTTGGTTCTCAATTGAACCGGACCCTATATATATATATATATATATATATATATATATATATATTAGGGTAGTGATCAAGGGGGAAGTGCAAAAAATGGGGGAAGAGGAAGTAAATCACCACCTTTAATCTCATGAAGTCTATAATAATTGGTGTGGATGTGCACCCATGTGATCACCTCTATAATTATCAAAACTCATTTACCCATTTACCCCTAAAACAATTTATCTCACAAACGACAAGTTGAAACAATATGAAAATTGCACCATTAAATTCAGCGTTTTCTCCTCTTCGATTTAAGATCTATCATTACATATTTTTGACGATTTTTTTCTCTCGTTTTTTGGTGGGTTTTACGTATACTAACACATGTGTTAGTAACTCAGTGTTGCGTTTAGGGTTTAGGGGTTAGGGGTTAGCAAAAGCCCTAAACCCTAAACCCTAAACCCTAAACGATTTAATAAACCCTAAAACCTAAAGCATAATAAACCCTAAAACATAAACCCTAAACCCTACTAAACTCTAATAAACACTAAACCGTAACCTTAAATCTAATTTATAACAAAAAAGTAACATATGTTTTTATAATTTGTAAAACCCACCAAAAAAACGAAAAAAAAAACTCGTCCAAAATATGTCATGATGGATCTTAAATCGAAGAGGAGAAAATGCTGAATTTTATGGTATAATTTTCATAATTTTTCGACTTGTCATTTGTCAGATAATTTGTTTTAGGGGTAAATGGGTTTTCACTGTACACGTAGCATATTCTCATTGGTACTTCCCATGCTTGCATTAAATTCCCGTGAAATGCATACCACAATAATATGGTGCACCTTAATTTGCTTAGATGAGATGATTGGTTAGATCAACACTTCCCCCTTCCCCTCAAAAAAGTTTCTTCCCTCTCGATCATGCCACTATATATATATATATATATATATATATATATATATATATATATATATATATATATATATATATATATATATATATATATATTTGTTGAGTCACTGGTCGCTGACCATGATGAAGTCACTGGTCGCTGACCAACTCAACCTTACACTACTCAATGAAGAAATGGATTGTATCGAAGCTGCTGTTGCTAATGATAGGATTTGCTGATCGTCATTCATTCTGATTCGATATTCTGAGGAAGATTTAAAGCTCAACTTGGTGTGTCGCTGATCTACGTCAGCGAGAGCATTACTTCTTCAAATCAATAAAGGCAAAAGTCACTGCCAGAATAACAGCTAGTCACTGAAGATCCGTTGTTCAAATCATTCTACAAGAGCATGTTAGCTCGCAGTGAGTGAGGAGGATTGCTGCATCATCAGTGACTATTTCAATAAAGCCTCTCAAACATCTAGTACTTAAAAGTACTGTACTTATCTATACATCAGCAAGAATGTTCCAGTTTAAAGAATACCTGAAAGATTACGTGGCAGCAAGTGATTGGTTTTAAGGTAACGAGATATTTGCGGTAACAGAATTGGGACCCGCAGAATGTCGGTTTATCAGAGATCAGGACCAATCAAGCAGCAACACGTGTCCTTTCAAGATCCTATTTTGTAGGCGATATTTTAGGAACTCTTGTAGTATAAATAGTTCAGTGTTTTGTACTATTGAGGCTAGTCGTTATATGCACAGTTCTTCTGTTTGTCAGAGAACCAGTTTGTCTAGGTGTATATTAAGATTCAACGAGGTTAACTATCAGCGTGTCTGTCCACTGTAGTTAACGCTCTTCATTGTAATAATTTAGCTAAGTGTTTGAATTGGATTAACTTTGGTTAATCCATTCCGCATTCAACACTTTGTGAATTTAATCAATACAATTCACTTTCAGCTACTATTACTTATCATTCTTTGATTCGGTTATATCTTTAATCTGTTATTTCAATACCGACATACTCTGTTATAGATAATTAATTTAAAAACAAACTGAAACACTTGGTAAAATCTGAAATTGTTTTAAATTGTATTCAACCCCCTCTTCTACAATTAAACTTTACACTTTGTGATTCCAAATCAGTAACTAATTGTGATTACGGGACTATCAATTGGTATCAGAGCAGAGTTGGTTTAAATTCAATTAACCAGGTCTGCTATGGAATCAGTAAAGTATAGCTGTGTTGACTCTGATTATCAAAAGGGAAATGGTTCTACAACCAAACCTCCAGCTTTTGATCCTTCAAGGATTGAAACTTGGATGTCCCGGATGATGATGTTTTTGGACTTAGTTGATGACCGTCTTTGTAATATAATAACCAATGGTCCCCATATCCCAACTACTATTGTTCCTGCTGTAATTGCAACAGCTACTACTCCAGCTATACCAGAAATGGTTTTACCTAAAAGAGAGGAACAATCGACTGATGAGGATAGGCGGTTGGTTAGACTTGATAAACAAGCTAAAATCTACATAGGCATGGCACTTCCTGATGAAGTGTTCGAATCAATTAGGCTTTGTAGGACTGCAAAAGATATGTGGGATACCCTTAGGAATATATATATTGGAACTCCTGATATTATTCGCTGCAGGGAAGTTAATCTCACTCGCCAGTATGAGCTGTTCGCAATGGAACCAAATGAATCTCTGTCTTCAACTTACACCAGATACCAGTCACTGATGAACAAAATGGAGAAGGCTGGTATAGGCAAGGAACAAAGATTTGTTGTTGAAAAGTTTCTTGAGTTGCTGCCAAGGAAAATCTGGGGAACTATTGCCACTTGTACCAGACAGAGAAATGATTATTCAATTCTGAATCTAACTCAGGTCTATGGTATTTTGCTCAATTGGGAGCAGTCTGAAAAGCAAGCTGATCAGAGTGAGCATATTAGTGCTACTCTTGGAAGTCAGAAGATATCCAATGCCCTTGTAGCAGAGCTTGATGAAATCGATCAGAGACAGAAGTCAAAAGTGTCTAAGAAAAGCTCAAAGTCACTGATAGCTGAAGAAGAAGGTGGTCTGAATGAAGAAGAATCAGAATATGAGTATAATGAAGGATTGGAGAAGCTTGAGAAGGATATGGCCATGATGGTTGCTAATTTCAGAAGGAACACCAGATCAAAACGATTTGCTGGTGCTCCATCATCTGATAAATTTCAATCTAAAGGTGAATGCTACAAGTGTGGCAGAATTGGTCATTTTGCAGCTGAATGCAGATCAAAGTCAGTGAATCAAGTCTCTGAACCCATGCCAGATGTCAGAAATGACAAGTATAACAAGTACAAGGCAAAATACAAGAAATTGAAGGCATTGGCTAAATCTGGGAAGAAGAAAAGAAAAGGATTTGTTGCTGAAGAAAGTTCACTCAGCAACTCTGATTCATCCTCTTCATCTGATGATGAAGAAGCAATGCTTTGTCTAGACAAAGATTATTGTTTAATGGCTAATGATGCTGAATTCCATGAAAATATCAAGGAAGTTGCTCAGAAATGTTCAGCATCAGGATGGGATTCTGACAGCATCTACAAAAGCATTCTTAGAGAAACCATCTGGTATTTGGATAGTGGATGTTCCAGGCATATGACAGGATGCAAGTCGCTGCTCAGTGATTATCAGGATGAAAAAGGTCCTGATGTAGTGTTTGGTGATAACAAAGTTGGGAAAACCAAAGGGTACGGTGTCTTATCCAATGGTAATGTAATGTTCAAACGTGTAGCATATGTAGAGGGTTTGAAGCACAATTTATTAAGCATCAGTCAGTTTTGTGATTCAAAGAACAAGGTACTTTTTGATCATGAAGCTGGTGTTGTTTACAACAAAAAGGGAAGTGCTGTTCTTGCTGCAAACAGGAAAGGGAATACTTATGTGGTCAACATGGATTCAGCACAATCAGGAACATGCTTTTACTCCAGAACCGTTTCAGAAGAAAAATGGCTATGGCATAAGCGACTCTCTCATCTGAACCTCAAAGCAATCAATAAACTAAGCAAGAATGGTTTAGTCACTGGATTACCAAAAATGTCTTATGACAAAGACAAGCTTTGCTCAGCATGTGAAAAGGGAAAGCATCACAGCTCGTCCTTCAAAAGCAAACAGACTTCTTCAGTAACAGAATGTTTTTACTTGCTACATATGGATCTGTTTGGACCAGTGAGTACAGCAAGCCTTGGAGGAAAAAGGTACTGTTTGGTGATAATAGATGAGTACTCCAGATACACTTGGGTATTCTTTCTTAAAGCCAAAAGTGAAGCTGCCAGCGAGATCATATCCTTTGTCAGGAAAATGGAAAATCTAAATGATGTCACGGTAAAACATCTGAGAAGTGATAATGGTACTGAATTTCGAAATATTGACCTTGAAAATTTCTGTGATTCAAAAGGTATTTCTCAAAAATTTTCAGCACCACGAACACCCCAACAAAATGGGGTGGCAGAAAGGAGAAATAGAACCTTGATTGAATCTGCTAGGTCAATGCTCATTGATGCTGGTCTTAAGACCTATTTTTGGGCTGAAGCAGTGAGCACTGCCTGCTACACTCAAAATAGGTCACTGATTGTTAAAAGGCACAGTAAGACAGCATATGAGCTATTAAGGGGGAGAAAACCTGATATAAGTTTTCTTCATGTTTTCGGTAGTACCTGCTACATTCTAAACAAAAGAGATCACTTAGGAAAGTTTGATCCCAAAGCTGATGAAGGAATATTTGTTGGTTACTCAATCATCTCTAAAGCTTTCAGAATTTATAATAAACGAAGAGAATGTATTGAGGAATCAATAGATGTTACTTTTGATGAATCATATGATGAGTCACTCACTGATCCAAAAGAATATGAAAATCTTGTTTTTAACAAAATGGATGGTGACTTATCAAATGAAATCAAATCAAATGATAAGAAATATAAAAATTTCTCATCTGATTCTGAAGATGAAGATAATATTTCTGAAGATAATTTTAGTTCTACTTTAGCTACGAATAATTCAGGAATATCATCTTTACCTACAGATGTTCCATCATCATCAACTCAATGTCCAAACCAAAACTCGCATAACAATACTACTCATGCCACTGATGTTGATTTGCCCTCTGAACCCTCGCAAAGTGATCAAGTCACTGCTGAACCTCAGCGAATGACTAAGTGGACAAAACATATAGATAATCAATTGATTATTGGTAATCCACAATCCAGGGTTCAGACAAGATCAGCAACTGCTAACTTCTGTTTGTTTGTAAGTTTCGTGTCTCTAATAGAACCAAAGAAGGTTGATGAAGCACTTACTGATCATCACTGGATAGCTGCCATGCAAGAAGAGCTATCTCAGTTTGAAAGAAATAAAGTTTGGAAGCTTGTACCATAACCCGCTGGAAAGTCAGTGATTGGAACACGATGGGTGTTCAGAAATAAAATGGATGCTGATGGCGTGGTTACAAGAAACAAAGCTAGACTAGTTGCACAAGGTTACTGTCAGCAAGAAGGCATCGATTATGACGAAACCTTTGCACCAGTAGCTAGGCTTGAAGCAATCAGGCTATTTCTTGCTTATGCAGCTCACAAGAAATTTAAAGTATATCAAATGGATGTGAAAAGTGCCTTTCTGAATGGCAAGCTGCAGGAAGAAGTGTATGTCAAGCAACCACCTGGATTCATTAATCCAAAACACCCGGGTTATGTGTACAAACTCGATAAAGCCCTGTATGGACTAAAACAAGCTCCTAGAGCATGGTATGATACTCTCTCCATCTATCTGATAAAATGTGGCTACGTCAGAGGTAAAATTGATAGTACACTATTTATCAAAAGAGATAAGAGAGATGTCATATTAGTCCAGATCTATGTTGATGATATCATATTCGGGTCTACTAACAGTGACATGTGCAAGGAATTTTCTAATCTCATGACCAAAAGTTATGAGATGAGCGTGATGGGTGAATTAACATTTTTCCTTGGTTTGCAAATAAAACAAACCAAAACTGGAATTTTCATTAGTCAAGGAAAATACGTTAAAGATCTGTTAAAGAAATTTGAATTTGCTAATTGCTCAACCCTTGCTACACCCATGTCACCTGCAGTAAAGCTACATGCTGATCCTGATGGTAAATCTGTAAACATTACTGCTTACAGAGGAATGATCGGGTCGCTGCTGTATCTAACTGCTAGTAGACCAGACATTATGTTTGCTACATGTCTCTGTGCTAGGTATCAAGCTGATCCTAAGGAATCACATTTGCTCGCTGTCAAAAGGATCTTTAGATATCTGAAGGGTACTCCTAATCTTGGTCTCTGGTACCCATCTGGTTCAGACTTTTCCCTGAAAGGATACTTTGATTCTGATCATGCTGGATGCAAACTGGATAGAAAAAGTACATCTGGTAGCTGTCAATTTCTTGGAGAAAAGCTAGTAAGCTGGTCCAGCAAGAAACAAAACTCAGTCTCAACTTCAACTGCTGAAGCTGAATATGTTGCTGCAAGTGCATGTACTGCTCAAATTCTCTGGATGAGAAATCAGCTTGCTGACTATGGCTTCGACTTCAATGAAATACCAATCTACTGTGATAGTCAAAGCGCTATAGCCATTGCCAACAATCCAGTAATGCACTCAAGGACAAAGCACATTGATGTCCGATATCATTTCATCAGGGACCATGTGATGAAAGGTGATATTGAATTGCATTTTATTCCAACTGATTACCAACTCGCTGATTTATTTACAAAACCTTTAGATGAGAAAAGATTTAATTTTCTTATCAGCGAGCTTGGCATGTTAAACTTAAATGACTAGCTATGCTATCATGCTTAGTTAGTTATTTTTGTTTAACGCGTTTTTTTTTTTTTTTTTTTTTTTAAGTATCTGTTATGTTTCTATATGACCTATATTGTTATTGTTCTATATTTCTGTTTTGCTAATTATGTTAGTATTCTAAGTTGTAACTAGATCAGTGAAAGATAAATATAGTAAAATAATACATAGTTCATATCAGACATAATCTATACTTTAAAAAAAAAAAAAAAAAAAAAAAAAAAAAAAAAAAAAGACCTATTCTTTAACTGATCTTGTTAGTATTCTAAGTTGTAACTCTTTCAGCGAAAGATCAGTCTCTCTAAATTTTGTTTTAAAAAGAATAAATAAAAATTATGATTCTTATTTACCAGTGATCAAATCTCTCTGACTTAGTTAGTATTCTAAGTTGTAACCAAATCAGTGAGATTACATCTCAGGCAAATTAAATCATATATGAGTGTTATTTTTATTTGTGTGACTTCTTGATTCTTTCATCATTATTTGACGGGATGTGTCACAAAATTGCACCTCTGACACTAGACTTTTCCTTACGTCACATATACTTTTCCGGCGTACCTTTCAAATCACCATTAATACCACCAAGCTCCACAATCATCACACCTATTCCATTTAAACATCAAAACTTATCACCCCTACGCCACCCCTATTTACTACCACTATCTACCACGTTTTCCCAATCTTAACCACATGATCATTCAAGAGTTTCAATAAATCAAACCAAATGGTTTTCTTTCTGTTTCAAATCAAAAAGAAACTCTTGATGTTCATATTCTTTTTCAAATACTCTAACCAATAAAAGTCTTTTCGATTTCTGTAACGGCAAATTCAAACGGTTTAAAATCAAGGAATTTTGCCATTACAACATTCAAAATCACTCTCATCACCATAAAATCTTTTTTTTATAAAAACAGAGTATGATATTTATTTCATCACTTGATAGATCATGGTAAAATTTCTCTTGTAAAAATCAACCTGGTCTATAATCGCCTTGTTTCTACTTAGTCTAGTGATGCCATTTTTATCTACTCTGCTGGCATTACAAGGTTCTCTTGTAATCCAGTATGAAACTACTGTACACTCGTCTGATTCTGCCCCACCATCGATCATGTCACTGCTCACACCCCCAGTGACCAAAACTGATCATCCTCCATCCAAGAAAACCTCAAACTCTTCTACCAAAAGCTTGAAAATAAAGGCCCTGTTTCTAGCAAAACAAGGGATCAAGAGTGAAATAGTCACTGAACGTTCAGTCTCTATGGGCACTCTTGCTAAAACCAAAACTTACTTATCGAGTCAACCCATGAGCCACTCATCATCCTCACAAAAGGATGATGCTTCATTCAAAGGGCAAGTGACATCAGTGGGTGATGACACACTCATATCTGGTGTCACATCACTGGCTACAGACCCGCGCCAACTCTCTTCTATCACCACACCAGCTGTCAATGTCGATCTCCAGTCGCAGAGAGTGATACAGGCTGCACTTTCTGTTTTTAAAGATCCATCAGTTAAAACACAAGCTGATGATGAGAAAACCAAAACTGTTTTACAACATGATCACATAGTTACTATCGCATTTTCTGATATCATCAAGGGGGAGAAATTTCTACATGAAGAATGTGCTGATGCTTACAGAAAAATGATAATCTACTATAGGATATCATCAAGGGTGAGAAAACGTGCAAATGAATGCAAAAATCAATGGTGTTCATATGTAAAGTTGTTGCTGATTGGAAATCATCTATTTGGATCATATTACAGGGTCAACACATCTACAACTCATGTGGAAAAGTTGCTGACGCTATTAGAACCATATAGAAAAGTTGCTGACGCTATATGGAAAAATTGTTGACGCTATGAAAATTACTAATACATGGGGATCATCTTTGCAGCTTCTATCTCAAATAATACCTATTCCCTGTATTGATGTTACAATTTTCATGGCAATCTTTATTTCATATCAGCTTAGCAATGAATCCTTCTTCATCAACTGCAGCTCAAATATGTCTCATTGATTTTCAGTCGGTTTAAGCTACAAGAAGAAGGATATTTGCATATAAAATTTCCTTCACAGTTGTCTTCTCTCTGATAACAAGTGCACTGTGATGAGGTATATTCTCACTGATGAAATTGTGTTCACTGACGCCATCTCTATGTCTCTCCCTACTACAGTTTTGAATCATATGTCAAGAAGAATGAATGTTTGGCCTGATTTCTCCCTGGTTGAAAGACTTCCCGTTTACAAAATGTGAGTCAAAGCTGAAGATATCAGAAGTTGCTGAATCTCTTAATCACTGAAGAAGATTGTCTTATCTAAATCAGATTAGAGCATTGTAACTAAAAATGATTATGTACTTTATATTTTAGCTTCAATAATATTTGAACCTGTGCAAATCTCAGAACATATCAAAAGAATCTAAAAAGAAAGATGAATGGATCACAAGCATACAGTCACTGAATGTTTAAATTCTTAAACACTGACTATAAACTTTCACAGCAACAAGTTTGTCTAGGGAGCTTCAATCACAATCATTTAGGGAGAGATTGTTGAGTCACTGGTCGCTGACCATGATGAAGTCACTGGTCGCTGACCAACTCAACCTTACACTACTCAATGAAGAAATAGATTGTATCGAAGTTGCTGTTGCTAATGATAGGATTTGCTGATCGTCATTCATTCTGATTCGATATTCTGAGGAAGATTTAAAGCTCAACTTGGTGTGTCGCTGATCTACGTCAGCGAGAGCATTACTTCTTCAAATCAATAAAGGCAAAAGTCACTGCCAGAATAACAGCTAGTCACTGAAGATCCGTTGTTCAAATCATTCTACAAGAGCATGTTAGCTCGCAGTGAGTGAGGAGGATTGCTACATCATCAGTGACTATTTCAATAAAGCCTCTCAAACATCTAGTACTTAAAAGTACTGTACTTATCTATACATCAGCAAGAGTGTTCCAGTTTAAAGAATACCTGAAAGATTACGTGGCAGCAAGTGATTGGTTTTAAGGTAACGAGATATTTGCGGTAACAGAATTGGGACCCGCAGAATGTCGGTTTATCAGAGATCAGGACCAATCAAGCAGCAACACGTGTCCTTTCAAGATCCTATTTTGTAGGCGATATTTTAGGAACTCTTGTAGTATAAATAGTTCAGTGTTTTGTACTATTGAGGCTAGTCGTTATATGCACCGTTCTTCTGTTTGTCAGAGAACCAGTTTGTCTAGGTGTATATTAAGATTCAGCGAGGTTAACTATCAGCGTGTCTGTCCACTGTAGTTAACGCTCTTCATTGTAATAATTTAGCTAAGTGTTTGAATTGGATTAACTTTGGTTAATCCATTCCGCATTCAACACTTTGTGAATTTAATCAATACAATTCACTTTCAGCTACTATTACTTATCATTCTTTGATTCGGTTATATCTTTAATCTGTTATTTCAATACCGACATACTCTGTTATAGATAATTAATTTAAAAACAAACTGAAACACTTGGTAAAATCTGAAATTGTTTTAAATTGTATTCAACCCCCCCTTCTACAATTAAACTTTACACTTTGTGATTCCAAATCACTAACTAATTGTGATTACGGGACTATCAATATTATTGTTTAAGAATTTTTATTTTTAAAATAAGTAAAATATGGTGAGGGTTGATAGTGTCGCACCCCCAAATTCGGGTTGCGGAAGCGAATCGGGTCGGGGCGCGACTAATCAAGTAATCACAGCACATAAGATATATAGGAACGACTCTATATGCGTCGTTTTACAACTTGTATTGACAAAACAAAAGTTTACATCAAAAGTATTGTTTACATTAGCTCGGTTTGAAATTGAGAGATTTACATACATAATTAATTTATACAAAATATAATAATGCAGCTAAATCTCTTAATGTTTGAATGCTGACACGAGCTAAGTATCCTAAGGGCAGTCCAACCTACTGCTGTGTACATGTGACACAAGCTAAAATGGGTCAGCGGAACGCTGGTGAGCTCACAGGTTTGTATGTCAAAACATATTGAATGAACCGCAAGATTTAATTGAATTTAAGTTGCAATAAAACAAAATAAAAGTAACTATACAGTTATGAGCACATAGTCTGAGCTTAACTTGGGGGGTCGGGTCCAATGAAGGAATTCCGATCGAGGTGCCTCCTACGAGTGCCTAATCCACACTCGTCTACACAAATGCTAATGCGTCCGTTTAACCAGTTAGTGCTTGCTAACCCGGACGAGGATTGTCAATCCTATATGGTACCATACACTAACATTCACGCTACTACGTATTACCAAACTATGTTGTGGAGGACTATAAATTGATTAGTGAAAACAACTCATGGAGTATTTGATTTTGATTTGTACTTGCGTTCAATTGAAAATAAAACGAGCATTGATATCACACCCCAGAGTAAAACAGTAAAATAGGGGCCATGAGACTCACCTGAGTCTGAGAGTTTAACTTAATAAACTTGAGTTGATTAGCCGAGTATCGTTGTCCGAAGACTTGTAACCTGAGGGTGTCCACGACATGCGATGGTTATAACCTGAGTAGGTATCTATAAAGACTACCTTTGTAGTTGTTCATCCAACTAGAATGTCTAAATTACTACGATTTGGTTGATTAACTTGTCCAAGTTACTACGACTTGGTTGATTTGATTATGTTTTGAAAACGTGTACGGCCCGTTGGTGATTGTTTGTAATAATAATCTCAACATTATCATTATGTTTTTGAAGTGTTATACTTAAAAGTATATTCCAAAGTGTTTTAGAAGTCGTATCGTATAAGTGTTTGAGGTTGTACAAGTTCGACACTTAGTATAAAAATAGTTTGCAAACTTTCTGTTTTTAGTGTCACTTATAGCGACACTTAGGGTTTAGGCGACACTCAGGAAGTGTCGCATAAAATAGCAAATTCTGATTTAGTGGCGTCACTTGTGGAAGTGACGCATAGAGGGCGGCACTTAAGGAAGTGTCGGGTGTAAGTGTCGGTATAAGGGTCATGAGTCACTAAGGGCTAGTGCCGTATGAAATCGGGTTTCGATTATAGGCGTCACTCAGACAAGTGACGCTAGAAGTGTCGGTCTGGAGTGACGGATATTGAATTTGCGACACTTAGGCAGTGTCGGAAAAAAGGGGTTTTATGTGGCACTTATACAAGTGACGCAAAATTAGGGCTTTTAGCGACACTCAGTGCGTTATTTAAGTGACGCATTAAGTGACGCTACGCTGCACGGGTCTATGCGACACTTACGTCTGATGGCCGGAAATTTTGTCGAAAATGTGTTTTCCGGTGACCATTTGGTCCGATTCTCTTACCCAACCCATATTTGGATATTTTAAGTTTATATAAACAACAAAGTAGTGAAAATACACAAAATTAAAGAGTTTCGAGATTTGTCGGGAATCTTACAAGTTAACGCCGGAGAAATCCGAAAAGAGAGAAACGTAGATCGTGACTCCGTGAATCTTTTTATTCAAAGAACCGAGATGATTCGAGGTTGTTTTGTGGTGTTATTTTGTGATTTAAGTGATGATGGTGGTGGTGTTATTTTGAGAGAAAAAGAGAGGAAAGAGATGAAAAGAGAGAGTGAGATGAGTGAAATGAGGTGGGGAGGTGGTGACCTCACCTCTTTTTGGCTGATTTTTGGTGGGGTCTACGGATGTGGGGTTCACCAATTTTCGTTCACTGCATTCGCGCTCCGTGCGGTGTTCGTTTCCTCGATCTTTTAAACGTTAAATAATTATTTTACACGTTTAAATATAAGTTTTAAAATACAAATATTTTTGTTGAAGTATTTTACCAAATACTTTATACTTGAGTTTTAAAATAATTATAACTTAGCTTTGTTTTAATTAGTTTGAGCGTTTTAATATTTTAATCGCGTAGTCATTGTTTGTACGATACAATTTGAATATGAAATGTTATCAGAATAATATTTTAAATACGATAGTATTGTTAAATAATGTTAAATTATTTAATAAAATTGTTCACCAACGTCCGTATTAATTGAACTGAATTACATTCGATTTGAGATGCGTACGATTTAATCAAATCGCATAATTGTGTATATTCAACAATATATATTACTTGATATATAAATTAGCCTAACACAGAACTAATTACATGTATTATAGTTGATTAGGCATTAATTACAAGTCCTAATTTGACGGGTGTCACAGATAGTTAAGTCGTTAACCCGACAACCAACACAAATGGTTAATTTATAATGGATTAAAGTCACTTCTTTCTCAATTTTGTCCTTTAACTTTTTGTATTAACTACAATAAAAGTTTATTTGATTTTCTAGATTTGTAAGAGTCGCCCAAAAGTTTCTTCGGGGAAAGTGGGTTTTATGAAATTGAATAACCGAGATTGATTCTTTCATTTTCACAAAAAACTTAATTTTCTATGCCCAATTGGTGATGATTATCATAGTTATGAAGAAGATAGAAATGCTAAATATTGTTAATTAGTTCTTATCCAATATACTAATTATTATTTATGACATCGTTGTATAATGAATTTTAGCTAATTGAACAAAATAAAAGAATTTAATTGGCTAATTGAATAACTAATGATTAAATATGGTAAACCAACAAATAAAAAACATACAAATGAGGTTTAAAACCGTTTTCTTTATTTTAGTCTTTACCTAATATTATTCATTTTAAAAACTTGTAGAGAAGTATTAAAGAATATGTTTAGAGTGACCATACTATAAAAATAAATAAGAGACATATAACCTCTAAATAATCAATTACAAACAAAATTTCTTAAATTTATAAAAAGTAAATAAATCTACTCTGCATCTACTCATATGAAATTAGAAAAGACTAAAGCAATAATTGTGAAAAGGTTTTATATTTATGATTTATGTAGTGGACACAAAGTTATAGTTAGAAATCCAATAAATGCCCATAGAACTATATCGTGATGATAAATCTAAAGTATCTCACTATCTCTTGCTATAATAATTAATTCTTGATAATATCCTTAAAATATCATGAGACATTTCCATTTGAATATAAGATGTAATAAATGGTAAAACCATTTTGATGTCTTGTATAAATCCCAAAAAAGATAAAATATCATGAAATCCAATAAATGCCCCTCACTGAAAATTATATTTTGTAGATCGATTCAAGATCCAAATTAAAGATAAACTTTGTGTATACGTCTCCAATCTTGTTGATCACTTGCGAGTCTTTTGTTGTTCAAAGTGACTTCGATTCGAGACCTCGTACCATAACACCCAAAATGTGAATGACTGCTTGCAAATCTATACTCTTTCTTTCTTGATTTTAACTGAGTCTGCATAGTCTAACAAACCGGGTATGGCATTCAGGTTATGAAGAAGGTTCAAAGAAGCCCAAACCAAGCAAGTAATGGATAGTATAAGAGGCCCATATATACCTAATACCCAAGAAGATATAATCAGGCCCATTTTTAATGTAAACTTTAAATTAAATAATTAAAAAATGAAGTTTAGTTTTCAGTTCTATTGTTATTTGTTACAAAGAAATAAGGCTAATTATGATTTTCCATTGTCCTTTTTTGTTCAATAGTCAATTCGAATAAAATACCTCTTGATTCGTACAGGGGTCCTAATAAAGATATCCCATTTTTCCCATCTCATACCCCCTCCTACCCATATAATCAATCACATCATCCTTTTTTTTTTTACTTTCTGGGTATTCCCCTCTTTTTCTATTTCCTACCCCTGGTTAGTCTAAAACTGAAACTGATTCTTTACTGAACTGGAACCGATCTTAGAAAAACTGGACTGGAAAATGACTGGACTGGCACTGTAGTGGGGCCGGGGGTATACCCAGACACCTGGGGGTGTCTTTAGAATCCCCCTTCGTGCAATGGTCTTTAAAGGACGAGATAATCATCAGAAATTCAATTTGAATAAAAAGTACTACTTCTTTATAGGTATACAATTGTACAACAATACTCAGTCCGTCGAGTAATAAGTGTCCACAATCAGTTTTCACGAAGTTTAAAAAATTACATTTTCTGCTAGTGAATATAACACCTAATACCTTGTTTTTATACAGACTCTCACCTATCAGTTTGAGAAAAAAAAATATTAATGGTTAAATGGTAAATTAATATTTTCATTTTAATTTATCCTTAATAAGTGTTTACTTTCAAAAGTAATATATTTATTTTGAGAAATTTATATTACTTTTGGAAGTGAACACTTATTTTATGACAAATTAAAATGAAAAGATAGAACTTATTTTGCGAAATACGTGAAATGTGCTTGATAAGTATATCAGTAGATTTTACAATAATACGTACTTTAAGCAGTGGAAACAACAAAAGATGCGAAAGTAGAGAATGTCAACAAGTAACCCGCTATACCTTTTTCTACTTTTTCAGAAATGAAGATTGAAGAAATAAATAGTTATCTTAAATCTTAAATATAATAAATGTGTAACCTTTCTTGCGTTATCACTATCAAAAATTGCAATCAATTGGTTTAGTTAATTATGATTTACATAAAAAATTAATTTCATATGCTAAAATAATAATAATTAAGTATTCAGATCTTTATCAAACTTAACAAATACAATTCGGGTTATTTTTAAAATGTAAATACAAATTCAATGTCCCGTATGGCCGTCTATACACGGGTTTAAGGTCTAGTAGTAGTTGTATAGAGTAACCCACTAAAATTCTTTTTCTTTTTGATAAAGAGACAAATAATTAATGGTTTTGTAAACAAGTAACCCGCTATAAAAGGTCTATCATTTTGTTTTCGTTTCTTTACCGTTAGGTTCGATGGAATACCATATACCAAAAAAAAAAAAAAAAAAATTATAACCATGATTCAAAAAACTAAATTTATGCAAGTTTGTACCGAACTTACAAATAAGTTGCTCACTTTATGATGTTATACTTCTCATTTTGCATACGCTCTTAAGGATAAGAATATTAATTAATCTAACACCCTTATAATTTGTTTAACACATTCCTTTATTGCCTTATAAGTTTAAAGAATGCAAATGACAATAATACCCTTAACATTAACAAAATAGACCAAAGTACCCTTTGTTACATATAGAAATGATCTATAGGTTTGGAAACTAACATTTATATTTGTACATAAACAAGGAATGTTTGACCTATATAACATATATAGGTTTATTAATTTACTTCATAATTAACCCACGGTTTAGAAAGAACGTGATAACCTTGTAACATTTAATCATAATTGACAAATGTTAAAATGACTCTATCATAATTAACTCCGTAAGACACAATGTTCACAAACACTTGATCTTATCATTTTTGAACAATATTAAAACCTTCGACGCCGCAACGCGCGGGTACCGAACTAGTTTTCTTAAGATGTTTGTATATTTCTTCCTAAATATTACTTCATCCGTCCCAAATTAGTGGTCCGTCTTATCATTTATCACCCAAAAAAATTGTCCATTTTCAAAATTAAACATACATAATGATTAGATTTATCATGTTATCCTTAACTTTAAAACCAGACAAACTTTAAAAGAAGATATTTAATTAATAGTTTGGGTTAAAACTTATTTAATGTGTTTTTCTTAAATTGTTTGTTTTCAACTTAGGTGTGAAATATTTGGGACATAGTAAAAATGGAATCGTTCATCTTCCATAAAAGTGATAAAACACAACGTTAGAAGCTTGATTCGATTAAAAGAATATGGTAAATTACAAAAAAAACATCTCTATACTTGTTCATTTTCTCTGAAACGAACTTCAATAATAGCATTGGCCATTCTCATGGTTGACAATTTTTTACAAATTACTCCATCCGTCTCAAAAATTATTGGCACCCGACAAAAAACACGCAGTTTAATAAATACATAATCATTACTGCTTTCTATTTTTAACTTTTAGCAGAACGACAGTTTTACCATTAACTAATTAATTATTGCTTTGTGAAAAGTGTGTAATAATAACTTCAATTAACGGTAATATGGTAATTACGACCGAACTTCATTATCTATTTTTGGAAGTGGACAATTAATTTGGAACGTCCGAAAATGAAAACATGGACTATAATATTGGGACGGAATGAGTACATCTTTTCGCTATCTAAAATGACCGAAATACCCTTTACTTCATTTTTCAGATTTAAAGATCGAAGAAGCAATGTTAACTCAAATGAACACGTTGCCATGTGTAGCCTTAGTTGGTAAGTTTGAAAAATAAATGAGATGAGACAGGTGTCGTGTTGGTTTGGTTGAAAGTTGTGAAAATGTGTTTGGGTTAGGCCCACGGTCACTTTTTGTATGAAAGTGTTTGGGGACAACACGCATCACCAAACAAAAAGTACTTCGATGTGCTTTTTCCAACCATCAACGTGTCAAATCCTTCTTTAACATCCGGGGTCGATATCATAAAGAATCCCTTTCTTACCTATATCTCGGGAGTTGTCTGTATTTTAAATTTAATTTTAATAAACAAAAAAAATAACAAGTGTGTAGTTGAGTGCTCAATTAATATGTCAAGTTATATACAATTTCTTCCCACAAAAAAATAATACAATTTCAATTAAAAAAAAGTAATTTGGTGGCCACTTTTGAAGTTTGACTCACCTTATCGTATTTCAATGGTACGCGTCCGTCTTACTTGCAATGAACATCAACGCCGGGTAAGTTATATGTCTACAAATCAACCACATATGCCGAGACAACTATTCAAACCCCTGACCCATAGGTCACACATATGAAATCTGGGCATTTGCGGTGACAGTAATACTTGGATCGACAATGCCCAATTGGTACTTTTCAAGTTTATTGATATTTACAAATGCAAAATTTGTAATGTTAACTAAACGGATGATTTCCCCATATATAAATTGTTTTTAACGAGACACGAACTCTGGTTGTACGTGATTCCTCACATGCCATTATAAGTACAAAAACTATTTGGTAGAATGATAGATTCCTTTTTCTATTATATTAAGTATTCTCTAATTATGGTTTAACAAAAGGTCATGTAACGTGTTTAACGGGATACTGTATCCTCCTAACACGTCGATGATAATGTGATAATAATCGTTATCGAATTAAATACAAGGATAAGAAGGTAGGTAGTGTAGTCTCTTTTTTAGCTTACATGACACGGGTTCGAATAGTAGAATATTAAAGCACATGACTGTCGTTTGTTTTGATCGTTTGTGTCTCCTCATGTCACTCTAGCTATTCACCCATTTAAAGTTATTGGACATTTTTCCTAGGAAGACAAAAAATAAAAAAAGATTAAACCAGATTTAAGAGGAAATATGAACCAGATGTCGAATGATGACGTACCTCCGTATCGGTACACGGGAACCGAAACATCGTGATCATACCTAAACACCCATTTCAACCGAAAGACATATCAATCGAGTTGTCACATCTAATTAATGCAACAACCGGCGGCGGTAACACTTTTACCCACCAGATAAAAAGGTTGTACCGAAACAGGCAAAAGAGTGACACCCTGGACACTATAAATAAGTGCCCAACCACCAGTAGGTGGGCATTCATGACACGTATTAAATACGCTCTCATACCGATAGAAACTCCTGACTTCTGTGGCGTACAATCCGTATTTGTCTATTAGGGCACTTCGGATTACCATTAGGGAATCGCCAACCGAAAGGGAAACCCCCTTTCGGGTTCAGGACTTCTTGACACCCCAAACTCTCTTTCGACCCTACTCCAAACTTACCGACACCTTCGGCCCCCATATACCGAAGCATCCTTCGATTATCCTACCTCTACTGCACTGTTCCGTACTACCTGGAGCAACAATTGGCGCCATCCGTGGGATCGACTGAACAAATGGAAAAGACAAATCCGGAGGGAGATGCGGAGGGGTCCAACCGAGAAAATGAAGCGAATATATCGGAAGATGAAATCACACCAGTTTTCGTAAAGGACAATTACGAGAGGATTCGGAGCATTATGGATACTATCGAGAAAGACGATCTAAGAAAGACATCCCGAAAGCTATCATACGAGGAGACGGACTCCACTTACCGTCCTATTTCGGTGACGAAGGAAACAACTAGTCAGCCTGAAGATACCATGGTGAACGGGGATCGAAGGAGGAAAGAAAGGAAATCACGAAAATTGCACCCCCGGGTGAAACCGTCAAAGAAATCACGAAGGACTAAAGGTAAGTGGTCAAGGAAAAGAAGCTATGTTTCGACCTCGTCAGAGGAAACAGGAGAAGAGACAGAAAGTGAAAAGAGTTCGGAAGATGAATTAAATTCACCATATAAACCTTCTATCGCGAGGAGGTTTACAGCTCGAATAGCCAATTGCCGAAGACCTGCTCGAATGAGAATGCCTTCGCACGTTCGAATATATGACGGCACCATCGATCCGGATGATCATCTTATTCTTTTCTCGGGAGTAGCAGAAATGGAACAATGGTCCATGCCCTTATGGTGTCATATGTTTGCACAAACATTGTCCGGATCCGCTCGGATGTGGTATGATAGCTTGCCGGAAGGGAAAATTGATAGTTTTGAAGAGTTGAGAAGAAATTTCGTTGCGCATTTCACGTCGCAAAGAAGGTACACCCGACACGCGGTCGAAATACACGACATTAAACAAAAGGAAAATGAAACCCTCCAATGCTTCATGGACCAATTCAAGGCTGAAAGCATCGAGATCAGTGTCACGATGGAAATGATGCAAATTTCTGGTTTCATGCATGGGATCCGAAACAGACAGTTGATTGAAAAACTAAATAGCGAAATACCGGACACAACCGAAGAGATGTGGGAGATCACGAAGGCCTTCATACGGGGTAAAGAGGCAGTTGCGTCACAAACCACTTATTCGGTCTCAAAAAAGGTTCAGCCTAAGGGGCAAATTCCCTGGAAGACACATGGGTCCACCAGACCATTTCTGACTTACGGATCCAAAGCACCGGAAGTTAGGAGAAATACCCAACCTTTCGTAACACATCGAAGAAACACCCCTTTTACGGCACTCACAAAGACACCAAGCGAAATCTTGGCAACAGAGGAGGCACGCTCCATCTTCAAGCCTCCGGGACCGATGGCCGGCATCCCTGAGCGGAGAAATCTCGATAGATACTGTGATTTTCACAATAAAAGGGGTCATCACACGGACGACTGCTTCCAACTCCGAAAGCAAATTGAGGAAGCATTAAAATCAGGTCGCCTCACTCATCTGATCAAAGAGGTCAAGGGTGGTCCGACCGGAAGACAGGAAAGTAAAGCTTTAGTCCCTCATGGTCAGAAAGACAACGGGCAGAAAGGACGAGGAAAAGCCGTGATGGTAACATATACCGAATGGAATAGAGCAAAGAGAAAGGAACGAAGCGAAAGTTGGATGGACGAACCAATTATCTTCCCGACGGTACCAGGAGTCCTCCCCACTAGCGACCCACTGGTCATCAAAGCTGAGGTAGGAAATCAAATGGTGCACCGGATCTATGTTGATGGGGGAAGTGCATCTGAAATCATGTATGCACATTGCTTTCGGGCATTGGATATGGAAGCGCAACGACAAATCATAGATGCCGGAGGACCACTTGTAGGGTTTGCTGGGGAAAGAGTATGGCCGATGGGCGAGGTAACTTTACCTGTGACCTTCGGAGAATACCCAATGAATCGAACGGTTATATTACGATTTTTGGTTGTTGATGCACCATCATCCTATAACATTCTGCTAGGACACCTAGGCCTTTTGGCCTTGCGCGCCGTACCATCGACCATGCATGCCATTATGAAGTTCCCAACCCCACATGGCATCGCAACGATAGAAGCTGAAAGAAAAGAAGTCCTAGAAAGCTTACAGGCCGAAAGGGAATTATACGAAAAAACCCTACCTGACACATCCGGTGGACAGATACCAGAGTCGAAACCCAAAAAAATTAAGCAGGAAGGGGAAATGGAGAAGAAGGTGATCCTAAACCCAAAGTATCCGGAACAACCGATAATTCTGGGAGGAAGAATACCGAAACATGTGAAAGAAGAAATGCTGCTCTTACTAAGGAGGAACATGGATATATTCGCATGGACAGAGGCCGATATGGTGGGAGTACCGAGAAGCATTATAGAACACCGGTTAAACGCCGACCGAAGCATAAGGCCAACGGTACAAAAGAAGAGGGCTTTGGCCCAAGAGAGAAGTAAGGCAGCATGCGAAGCCGTGGATAAATGGGTAGACGCCGGAATCTTGAGAGAAGTCAAATACCGAACCTGGATTGCAAATCCAGTCATGGTCAAGAAGAGCGATGGCTCATGGAGAATGTGTGTCGACTTTAAAGACATCAACAATGCTTGTCCCAAGGACCCGTACCCCCTCCCAGAAATAGATTGGAAAGTTGAATCGCTCTCCGGTTTCAAGTATAAATGTTTCCTCGACGCATATAAGGGCTACCATCAGATACAAATGGCGAGGGAGGACGAAGACAAAACTGCCTTTCATACCGATCAAGGCGTATATTGCTACCGAAAGATGCCTTTCGGGTTGAAAAATGCCGGTGCCACATACCAACGGCTGGTGGATCGATGCTTTAAGGAGCAAATAGGACGAAACTTGGAGGCTTACGTCGATGATATAGCGATAAAAAGCAAGGCATCGCAAACAATGTTGGCAGATATCGAAGAGACCTTCGCTAACCTACGGAAAATAAACATGAAGCTCAACCCAAAGAAGTGTATTTTCGGTGTCGAAGAAGGAAAGTTTTTAGGTCATGTAATCACCGAAAGAGGCATGAAAGCAAATCCAGACAAAACAAAGGCAATAGTCGATATGCGACCACCAAGAACCGCAAAGGAGGTGCAAAGGCTGAATGGGAAGTTGGCCGCGTTGAATCGATACCTGTCTCGGTCAGCCGAAAGATCACTTCCTTTCTTCAAAACGCTAAAAAAATGCATGGATAAGAAAAATTTTAAATGGACGGTAGAAGCCGGAGTCGCATTCGAAGAATTGAAGCAATCTATCACCTCTCTCCCATTACTCGTGGCACCGAAGGTAGGAGAAACTTTATACCTGTATTTGGCAGCAGCCGAAGAAGCAATCAGTGCGGTACTGATGGCCGAAAGAGACGGTAAACAACTGCCAATATACTTCATCAGCAGAGCATTACATGGTTCGGAGGTAAATTACCCACCACTGGAAAAACTAGCCTTATCTCTGATACACGCATCTCGACGATTACGTCGATACTTCCAGGCGCATCAGATGATAGTAGTCACCGATCAACCAATCCGGCAGGTTTTGCAAAAGCCGAAAGTGTCCGGAAGGTTGGCAAAATGGGCCATCGAGCTTAGCGAGCATGGTATCGAATACAAATCAAGGACAGCGATTAAGGGGCAGATACTCACGGACTTCATGGTCGAAATACCCACAGAGAAGACGCAAGTCAATCTCAGCGACACCGAGTGGAATTTGTTTACTGATGGAGCGTCAAACAGTTTGGGATCCGGCGCCGGGCTTATACTGACGGATCCCACTGGAATTGAACACACGTACGCATTACGCTTTAACTTCGGTGCCTCGAACAATGAGGGCGAATATGAGGCGTTATTGGTAGGGCTCCGATTGGCACTAAAGTTAGGGTCAGAGAGATTAAAGGTGTTCGTGGATTCAAAATTGGTGGCTAGCCAAATCAACGGGGAATACGAAGCAAGGGACAACACAATGAGACTATATCGGGATAAAGCGAAGGAGCTAATGCAAAAGTTTGAAAAGGCCGAAATAACACAAGTACCGAGAAGCAAAAATCACCAAGCAGATGCGTTAAGCAAATTAGCTTCGGTGGCTTTCGAACATTTAACTAAAAAAGTGCTGGTCGAGACGTTAGATGAGCCTTCGATCATGTCGAAAGAAGTAAATCTTGTAATAACTGAGGATGGAACAACGTGGATGACACCTATCTACCAATACTTAACCGAAGGAGTATTACCTGATGATGAAAGAGAGGCACAAAAAGTAGCCGTACAGTCATTACGCTACGAAGTTGAAGATAGAGTGTTATACAAAAAGTCATACCTTGGACCACTCCTACGGTGCGTCGGACCATTACAAGCTAACTACATCATAAGAGAAATCCATGAGGGGTCATGTGGACTTCATTCGGGCCCCAGGTCGGTGGTAGCTAAGGCAATGAATGCAGGCTATTACTGGCCGACAATGCACCAGGATGCGGTAGAAGAGATACGGAGGTGTAGAGCCTGTCAATTACACGCTCCGATCCAAAAGATGCCAAAACAAAACATGATACCTGTGATAAGTGCATGGCCATTCCGAAAATGGGGAATGGACATAGTCGGCCCATTTCCACCGGCTCCTGGAAAGGTAAAATTCCTGTTAGTAGCGGTAGATTACTTCACCAAATGGGTGGAAGCAATACCATTAGAAAGAATAACATGGAAGAATGTCAAAAAATTTGTATGGGATAATGTTGGCGCCCGATCAGATCGGTGTCGTTAACGATTACTAACCGGGCACCAGCAGTGGGTTGTTTTAAATTTGTAATTGCGGGGCCTAAGTTTTTCCTAACAATGCTAATCATAAGGGTGAGCAAGTGGTAGGTATGACCTAGAGTCGTTCTTCAAACCGACTGAATTGAAACTAAGGTGAGGCAGATGAGGGCTTTCAAACTAGTGAATGGTTTATAAAATAGTGGGGGTTTTGGTTTTTATATTAACTAACTTAGGCAAGTAAATAAATAAAAGCGAAATAAAAGTAAAACCTAAAGCAGATAGATAAAGATAGTGTTTGCTGAGACTTCGTTAATTAAGTTATAGGATGATATTTGGAGAAACTATTTTGAAAGATATTAGTTAATTATCATTCTTGAATACTTGCATGTAAACACTAGATTCCCTACTAATTAAAATCCCATTAGCATATCACACCGGGAGCTAGGTTATGGTAACATTACAAAGTATTTTGAATAATAAGCAAAATCTTAATTAAGGTTTAATAATACTTTCATACGAACGGGAACAAAATCTTAAGGTAATAGACATTACTGAATCATATAACGATTCCTTGTCATCCTAATAGATTCATGTATTTAAAACAGTTCATTTATGACTTTAAACCAGCCCTTGCTTAAGACTACCCAATAAATCCCCTAATTATCCACAGCGTTCCTCACTTTAAGTGGTTCCGCCGCTTCAAACCTTGGCCATGTCTTGTCCTATGAAAATCCCCTATGTAGCATTGCGGTTCCATAGTTTCATACCTTTGAAAAATTATATTGACACGAATAATTGACTACCTTTTAATTGGAAGTCGTAAAAAGGTGGTGTAATCACGTTTATTGGTGGAAAGGCGATAGATTAATTTGAAGTTTAAAAGTCTATTTAGAAAGGTTAATTAAACTAGGTTTCTCATTTTATAAATTAGTTCATAATATAACTACCTTCGGTCGTTACACAGCTTCCACGTGTTTGTACTACACCTAAAGTGTTTCCAACGCTATACTGTATAACAGTCGAATATGGGCCGTCATATTACTTTGCGATAATTAAGACCGGTTATATTTTACTACTATGATAATCCTAAGGCAACAATCAAACAAGAACATGCAATAAGACGATCAAAGTAATATTACCGATCTTTAATATTTAATTATAAATCATCCCATAATTAACTAACTACATCACAAGCAAACACAACAAGTATACTACTCTCTAATCATGGCAATAACTAAATCTAGCATAATCAATATAAACGTAATTAATTAAGATAGATAAGGATAGAAAGAACCAGGATTAAATGCGGGAGAAAGTAGACTTGAATTAATTGACACAATTCTGAGCATACACTGAAGATTACAATGCGTTTCTTGCTTTCGTTCTATTCTAAACAAGCTCCTACACTTATATCTCTTTAGTTCTCATCTAACTCCTAAGAGTAGTGCTAGAGAGAGGAACTAACTACAAGAATAATTCTCCTCTAACTCCTAAGAGTAGTGCTAGAGAGAGAATTCTAGAGAAAGAAAGAGAGAAATATGCTTAATGTGTGTGCATATGGTGTGTCTTGCAAATGGAACCCAAGCCCTCTATTTATAGGTGAGATTAGGCTCACATTAGCATCAAGGGGTGCACATTAGCGCAATGTGGGAAAAAAGGTGCACCATGTACTGTACAACGAGGAAAGTAGGCGCATCGGGTACTGTACAACGCGGAAAGGTGATGCACCAGGTACGCAAACTTGCCAAAAAAGGAAACTAGTGCAGGGGGTGGCTGGCCGGCGGCGGGGGCCTGCTGGCCGGAGGCTGGGGGCACACCCCCGTCCCGTTCGTCGTCTTTTGCTTCGTTTCTTAATTCGCGCGTATCTCCTTCGTTATACGCCCGTTTTAGTCGATTCTTTTTCCGTTGGATTCGTCATTCAAAAACGAACACTTTGATGCAATGATATCCCAAAAATATGTCTCTAATCTTTAGATGTGTTGTGCGAATCGTTTGAATCTTCCGGTGTACTTAGAATCTTCATTCTTCGTCCGTTTTTGTTGATTCTTCTTCTGTTGGATTCGTATTTTGAAAACGAACATCTTGGATAAGATGGATGTTGGTGATGGGCATTTTAGTCTTGAAATCTTGTTTTGATGCTTTGAATCTTCAAACGTGTGTGGAATCTTCGTTTTTCATCCGTTTTGCTTGATTTTTATCGTGCAACCTTGTTTTGACCACCTTGGCATAATGTCATTGATTTGAACCATATTTGAGTTCAAAATGCCATGAATTGTTCCATAATGAGAGAGATATCGGTAGTAAAAACGTGACTTTTTACGCGATATCAAGTATCCCACACTTAGAACTTTGCTTGTCCTCAAGCAAACTAGTATTCAACATGGTTAAAGATAAGAAGATAATGAAATATTTTAAGGCGGAACTCTTTACTAAGGGGTTTTTGGAAAAATAGAATATTCGTTCCTTGAAAAAGTAGGGTTGTAATCTTTGGGAGCATGCTTTTGATCTTTGATCTTGGATACATGACTAGGCGATCATCTCAAGGTGGTCACTCTAATCACTCAAAGTGTTTAGGGTTTCCTATTCTAAAATTATCAATCACTCAGAACGCCAGTGATGTATCGTTTATCGTCATAGGCTTGATCGAGAATCAAATCGTTACCTTTTGGTGCGCGTGAAGTCGATCTAGCCATAATCATTCTAGGGGAAGTGATGTATGGTTTTGGAGTGAGGCATTGGTGATATGAGAGGGTGTTTTGTTGGATTTTCTTTTTGGTAAAGTTGGAATGCTGAAATTTTTGACTTTTTGGGATGATTTACGCCCTTTTCTTTCGGTATTTGGAAGGAGTCTTTTTCTCCATTTGACTTTCTTTTCTTCGAATTTTCTTGGGCATTTTTGACTTCGTATCCTTGTAGCCTTTCTTCTTTCATCTTTGGAACTTTTATGAAGTTTGAGGGATGCTTTTGAGTAGGTACGGGATAATGTATTTATTTTGGGGTGTGTAGAGGGGTTCAAGAATGATGTGATTCGATCTCTTTTTTACTCACCAATTTGGACTCGAAATGCATTATAGGAGCAAGTTCTGATTCTAAACACATACATCAGCACACTCAAGAATCGAAAAAGTGAAGCATTAAAAGTGAATGCTTTATATGGCTCAAGATACCTCACGAATCGAAAGTTGGTTTGTTGTGTGCCTAATCATGCAATGCTCTTTATGGGATTACTAAACTAATTTTTCAAAGGAATTCGTATTTTATTTATCCTTCTTCCCCAAAGTAAATCATTCTTTGTTTAAAATTTTTCATTTTCGACATATTTTTTAACCCAATTTTGAAAATTTTGTTTACTTTTTAGAGAAGGATGGTCTAAAGAGCAGCGAGTTTAGAATCAAGCATATACCATTATCCATTTTACAGTAGTGCAACTACTGCTATCCCACACTTAAAGGAACATCGTCCTCGATGTTATTCTAAGCTATGATTGGTATAAAATCCCACACTTAGAAATTTAAACATCTAAGACGTATTCTTTTAGCGGTGTGTTTTGGGTTTGAATCCCACACTTAGTGATAAGCATAGTGGATATGGCATATTTAAAACGAACGAAAGAGACTGGTAAAGAAGTACTCCCCGGTATTTGCAGTGTTCCTTGGTATGCGTTTGCCGAACTTCATCTTGTTGGGTTCACTCTTAATCAAGTCTTCTTGTGATTGGTCTCGTAAGTGTGAACAGGTCGGATATACGATTCTTCGGTTGTTGATGCTTCATTGCAGGCTGGAGCATTCTTTGTATTATCCAAGTGTGAAAGATAGTCAGAGATTTCATCACTTCTTGGAATGTAAAATTGCGGAAATGTAAAAACACGGGTTGCCTCCCGAGAAGCGCTCTTTTAAGGTCGAGAGCTCGACTTCTTTTCTCCTAGCTAGATGGAGATGGATGCATCCATGGGATCCCCTTTGTTGATGTTGTGGGCCCTAGGTTGCGGAAAAGTGTATCGAGGTGGATAGATTCTCATGAAATGATTGACTATTATCGTAATCAATTCAAATGAACTATCTCTCGATTCTGACTTGTAATTCTGAAGATGCTCTGAAGTTGTCCTTGCAAGTCCGTGAAGTCCGAAGGTGTCGACTGCTTTAGTGACAGTCCCACTAGGGTCGGTCATGGTGGTTGTGTCTGTCTTAACAACCTCTCTTGGCGGTGGGTTTTGCCAGAGAGAGCAAACAAACGCCAAGAATTGCAGTTTTATGCCTTCATAATTCTCGGTCTTGGGGTCTCCGTTGAATCTTCTTATGCATGTGTACAGGTTCTCTATTTGCCGGTGCTGATGGTTGTTGAATTGGAAATCGGATTATGAGAAAACTAGAACAAGCTGATGAAGTATCTCCTTGCATCCTGAGTAGAATATGAACTTCGTTCTGGAGTTACTTTTCCGTTGTTGAATCTCCCATAGATGGATCGTAACAAAAGTAACGATATCAAGTGGTGATTCATATGTAGCCCTAAAAGGTCGTTCGCGCCTTGATTCCTCCCAAACAAGATCACTAAGTTCTTCAATCAATAACTCAACTTGTTTTTCAATAGTGGAGTTGATAACCATATATCCGCTTTCTTTGGAACTAAGGTGATCTTCTCTATTTAACAAGTCAAGCAATGATGTGAGGTCATTTTTTATCAAGATGTCGGCACGACTGCTCGGATGTCCAGTACTCTCTTTCGTATGCGCTCTAACGGATCCTAACATCTCCCATTGTGTTGAGGTGAATGGGATGTTAGATCTTTTAAGGGCATTGTAGATTCTAGCGTAAGTCCATTTCTGTTGTAGACAGAATTGCAGTTCAGCAGGAGAAAGAGCAAGCATGTTGACTACGCCGCTTATTCCTCCTACTACTTTGTCAAATCTTTGGATGAATTCTTCGAGCACTTTGTGTTCTATGATGGTTTGCGGTTGGTATCTTGTGCGTTTGGAATATTCCTCCAGTGTTTCTCTTCTCGTGGGATGATTGTGGTTACTTCCCGCCATTTCTTACGTGGTAAATGAATTAGTTGGCGGTGTGCTTCTTTTGTTTTCTTCTTCAATCTTTATCTTCCCAATTTCTTTCATCGTTGGTTTGTTTGCTGATGGAGATGCATTTTTCATCTCTTGTCCTATTCGTCGGAGGTTAATCAAAAAATATGGCGTGATTGCCATTTCCTTACTAGATTTACTTTCACTTGTTGACTCTGCAGTTTCTTTGTCCTCTATGGTCTTATCCGTGGAGATCATGTACATATCGGCTTGGTTTTCAGCGTTAGGATTGTCGATATGGAAAGTGATGGTTTCTCCCTGAGACTGCAAGCTGATGGTTTGTGCGAAGACGTTGATGATTGCCTTGGCCGTATTCATGAAAGGTCTTCCTAGTATGATTGGGATGTGTACGTCTTCCTGCATATCCATTACTACAAAATCTGCTGGGTAAAGAAATTTGTCAATCCTAACTAAAACATTTTCAGCTATTCCCCTAGGGTACTTGACCGAGTGGTCAGCAAGCTGTATTGTCATTTTGGTAGGTTGAAGATTTTCTAACTCAAGCCTCTTGAAAAGCGAGTATGGCATAAGATTAACACTAGCTCCTAAATCGGCGAGAGAACAGATAATGCCAGAATTGTAGATGGAAATAGGAAGAGTAAAACGTCCGGTGTCTCCGAGTTTTTTAGGAATGATATTTTTCAAGATAGCTGAACATTCCTCATTCAGCGGGACATTGGGTACTTCGGGTACCTTATCCTTGGTTGTAAGAAGTTTTCTGAAGTACTTTTTGGAGTGAACTTCAGAGGCGGTATCTTGGAATTTCCTATCAAGCTGAAAAGACTTAAGCTTGTCGGGTCATTGTTTAAGACGAGCCGGAAATGGAATGTTTACTTTCCTATTTGGTGCAGACTCTAAATCCATTGTCGATGGGACAATAGGTGGTTCCTTCACCGGAGAAGAAATCGTAGGTGGGCTATGTGCTACCTGAGAGTCTTGAATACGGGAAACCTCCTTATGGAAACTAGTTGGACTATCCTGAGGTTTAGCATTAATACGCTGTGCTAATTGTCCTAATTGGGATTCGAGAGCTTTTAACAAAGTCAGTCGATCTCTTAAGATGAGATCAACTTGGTCTTGTCTAGCTGAGATTCCTTGAATGACTTGTATCAGGGTGTCGTCAAAACTAAAGGTCTGTGAAGGAGAGGGTTCGGAAAGTTGGAATTGGTAAGCTGGTGGGCTATTACTAGGTGGGTTAAAAGAAGGGTTAGTATTGGGTGAAGTTAGATGAAACTGAGGAATTTGGGCTGAGTGGTTCAGATTAGCACAATTAAGGCAGGTTTGAACTTGACAGACTTGTTGTTGTTGACTTTTCAATTCCTTAATCTCCTTGGTTAGGTCTGCCACTTGCTGAGTGAGGGTTTGGATAGCTTCATTCCCGATTGTAGTAGGTGGATTCACTATTAAGGGGTGATCTTCACTGTTCCAATCATGGTTGTGTACGGTCATTTTCTCAATAAGGCTCCAAGCGTCATCGGCCGTACAGTTCATAAAACTACCTTGAGAGGCAGTATCAAGTAAAGGACGGTGATGTGGGAAGAGACCATTGTAGAAAATGCGCAACTGGTCTGAGGGCTGAAATCGATGATTTGGACATTTCTTAAGCAATTTCTTAAAGCGTTCACATGCATCGTAGATTGATTCATCATGGACTTGACGGAAGTTTATGATGTTGGTCCTAAACGTGGCTTGTTTTGATGGGGGAAAATATTTGGCCAAAAATTTGGTAGCTAATTCTACCCAAGAGGTTATAGAGTTGACTTCTAGTCCCTCAAACCAGGTTTGTGCATGAAGAGTGAGTGAATAGGGAAATAGGTATAGATAGACTATGTCCTGATTAACCCCAATCGGCTTAAAGGAGTTGGATAAGGAAATGAATTTGTCAAGGTGAGAGTTGGGATCATCATTTGGTAGGCCACGAAATTGACAGAGGTTTTGAACTAATTGAACAATATGGGGCTTTAATTCAAATGAGGCTTCATCGGTTTCTGGATAGACGATTGGTCCTCCTCGACCTTCAATCAAAGGTTTAGAGTCTTCAGCGAGAGTGATACGTGTAGCTGTCATAGTCTCATTGGCAGGTGGTTGACTGGTTGAGTGGATAGGGATAACGTAATTTATAAAAGTACTAAAAGTAAGGAAAAACAAAGAAAGACGTAGGGGTCTAAGGATAAGAGTTAATCCTAAAGGTTCACTAGCGAGTAAGTTCATCTTGACGCCTAAGGATCGTACAGTTGGTTCCCCGGGAGCGGCGCCAAAAACTTGTTGGCTCCCGATCAGGTCGGTGTCGTTAACGATTACTAACCGGGCACCAGCAGTGGGTTGTTTTAAATTTGTAATTGCGGGGCCTAAGTTTTTCCTAACAATGCTAATCCTAAGGGTTAGCAAGTGGTAGGTATGACCTAGAGTCGTTCTTCAAACCGACTGAATTGAAACTAAGGCGAGGCAGATGAGGGCTTTCAAACTAGTGAATGGTTTATAAAATAGTGGGGGTTTTGGTTTTTATATTAACTAACTTAGGCAAGTAAATAAATAAAAGCGAAATAAAAGTAAAACCTAAAGCAGATAGATAAAGATAGTGTTTGCTGAGACTTCGTTAATTAAGTTATGGGATGATATTTGGAGAAACCATTTTGAAAGATATTAGTTAATTATCATTCTTGAATACTTGCATGTAAACACTAGATTCCCTACTAATTAAAATCCCATTAGCATGTCACACCGGGAGCTAGGTTATGGTAACATTACAAAGTATTTTGAATAATAAGCAAAATCTTAATTAAGGTTTAATAATACTTTCATACGAACGGGAACAAAATCTTAAGGTACTAGACATTACTGAATCATATAACAATTCCTCGTCATCCAAACAGATTCATGTATTTAAAACAGTTCATTTATGACTTTAAACCAGCCCTTGCTTAAGACTACCCAATAAATCCCCTAATTATCCACAGCGTTCCTCACTTTAAGTGGTTCCGCCGCTTCAAACCTTGGCCATGTCTTGTCCTATGATAATCCCCCATGTAGCCTTGCGGTTCCATAGTTTCATACCTTTGAAAAATTATATTGACACAAATAATTGACTACCTTTTAATTGGACGTCGTAAAAAGGTGGTGTAATCACGTTTATTGGTGGAAAGGCGATAGATTAATTTGAAGTTTAAAAGTCTATTTAGAAAGGTTAATTAAACTAGGTTTCTCATTTTATAAATTAGTTCGTAATATAACTACCTTCGGTCGTTACACAGCTTCCACGTGTTTGTACTACACCTAAAGTGTTTCCAAAGCTATACTGTATAACAGTCGAATATGGGCCGTCATATTACTTTGCGATAATTAAGACCGGTTATATTTTACTACTATGATAATCCTAAGGCAACAATCAGACAAGAACATGCAATAAGACGATCAAAGTAATATTACCGATCTTTAATATTTAATTATAAATCATCTCATAATTAACTAACTACATCACAAGCAAACACAACAAGTATACTACTCTCTAATCATGGCAATAACTAAATCTAGCATAATCAATATAAACGTAATTAATTAAGATAGATAAGGATAGAAAGAACCAGGATTAAATGCGGGAGAAAGTAGACTTGAATTAATTGACACAATTCTGAGCATACACTGAAGATTACAATGCGTTTCTTGCTTTCGTTCTATTCTAAACAAGCTCCTACACTTATATCTCTTTAGTTCTCCTCTAACTCCTAAGAGTAGTGCTAGAGAGAGAAACTAGAGAGAGGAACTAACTACAAGAATAATTCTCCTCTAACTCCTAAGAGTAGTGCTAGAGAGAGAATTATAGAGAAAGAAATAGAGAAATATGCTTAATGTGTATGCATATGGTGTGTCTTGCAAATGGAACCCAAGCCCTCTATTTATAGGTGAGTTTAGGCTCACATTAGCATCAAGGGGTGCACATTAGCGCAATGTGGGAAAAAAGGTGCACCATGTACTGTACAACGCGGAAAGTAGGCGCATCGGGTACTGTACAACGCGGAAAGGTGGTGTACCAGGTACGCAAATTTGCCCAAAGAGGAAACAAGTGCAGGGGGTGGCTGGCCGGCGCCTGGGGACCCTTTGGCCGGCTGTGGGGGCCTGCTGGCCAGCGGCTGGGGGCACACCCCCGTCCCGTTCGTCGTCTTTTGCTTCGTTTCTTAATTCGCGCATATCTCCTTCGTTATACGTCCGTTTTAGTCGATTCTTTTTGCGTTGGATTCCTAATTTAAAAAGGAACACTTTGATGCAAAGATATCCCAAAAATATGTCTCTAATCTTCAGATGTGTTGTGCAAATCATTTGAATCTTCCGGTGTACGTAGAATCTTCATTCTTCGTCCGTTTTTGTTGATTCTTCTTCCGTTGGATTCGTATTTTGAAAACGAACATCTTGGATAAGATGGATGTTGGTGATGGGCACTTTAGTCTTGAAATCTCGTTTTGATGCTTTGAATCTTCAAACGTGTGTGGAATCTTCGTTTTTCATCCGTTTTGCTTGATTTTTATCGTGCAACCTTGTTTTGACCACCTTGGCATAATGTCATTGATTTGAACCATATTTGAGTTCAAAATGCCAAGAATCATTCCAGAATGAGAGAGATATCGGTAGTAAAAACGTGACTTTTTACGCGATATCAGATAACATCGTCTGTCGTTTCGGTGTACCTATGGAGATCGTCACGGATAATGGAAAACAGTTCGCGGACAATCCTTTCAGGGGATGGTGTGAAGAACTTAAGGTGAAGCAAATCTTTACATCGGTGGCTCATCCTCAATGGAATGGGCAGGTCGAAAGGATCAACCGAAGCATCGTGCATGGGCTGAAGGCGAGAATCGATACGGACGGATCGAATTGGACAGAACACTTGCCACACGTCCTATGGGCGCACAGAACAATGACAAAGACAAGCCATGGAGAAACACCCTTCAGTCTGACTTACGGCTCGGAAGCAATGATCAGAAAATGATCAGAACTTATCACTAAACTTGGATTTGTTGGAAGAAAGGATCGAGCTCGCCGCCATTAGGGAAGAAAATCACAAAAAGAAGGTGGAACAACATTACAATCAGCGGGTTCGTCCTTTGACATACCAAGTAGGTGAGCACGTTCTTAGAAGAAATGATGCAAGTAGGACCCAACACCTCGGCAAGATGGGTCCGAAATGGGAAGGCCCGTACCGCATAAAAAGAGCTTTCGGCAACGGATCGTATGAGTTGTTAGATGAAAAGGGTAAGGTATTGCCGAGAAGCTGGAATGGAATCAACCTTCAAAAATGCTACTTTTAGGTGTAACAAAGTAGAGATTAATTTTGTTCTTAGATGTCCCGAATGTAATACAATATTTAATGAAATTGACGCTGTGAGCAGCGGTTTTATTATATCATTACAAGTACCACATAAGGTTGAGCATACCTCCCTAATTCGCTCCGGTATACCGACACAAGTTGGTACACCGAAACCTTTGGTTGCAAATGACTAGCCAAGGTTACAGGGTCACAGAAATCTGCAAAGGACGCTTTGCTTAACGATCACAATGACCAGAAACGGAAATGCAAAAATTACATTTGCGTATTGAAAAGAAAACTCCACTAGCCTACGGCAAGGAGTAAGAAAGTAAAACGTCAGATGCACAACAAAATAAAATCCCACCGACCAATAGGTCGTAGATGAAAGGGCAACACACGGGTATAAACATGCATTCAAGAAACAAATCTTGTCACTATCTTTCGGCCAATGACAAACGATACATGATCACATATAAATAAAAATACAACACATAACAAAAGCATCCTTCGACAGGCAAATAACAGTAGATAATAAAGAGTTTATTACAAAAGTTTGTCATCAAACTATAACAAAAGTTTATTACATAAATTGCTATGGCCCAGGAGTCGGAGCAGGTTGCAAAGCTTTTAAATCATCAATGGAAATGTCGCCATTTTCTGTCAACCGTTGCAAGTAGGGATATTGGCACAGACCCAGGTCATCGGCAGCAGTATCTAAACGTTTCTCTGCCTCCGGGTCGTAACCTTCAGCATCCACCATCAGTACACCCAAACTCGCATTGTGGTAACCAAGAACAACCCCTTCATGCCGACCGTAAGAAATACTTGCATTCTGAACATGAGCGACAGATTGCAGATACTCGTAGCTCTGTCGGATGGTCTCGAAAGCATGGCTGGAAGAATGAGCGGCGAACCACCTACGTTCCTCCCGCAATTTTTCATTCTCCCTAACCAATCCATCGATGATTTGCTGTTTCGACTGCTCCATTGCAAAAAGCCTTTCGGCGCCACTGCTCATTTCGGTAGCTAGGGTTCTCTCATGATCAGCAATGGTAGCAGACAACTCATCAACCTGCTTCTGCAGCCTGACATTCTCCTCAGTCTTTCCTTCTACCCTCTCCGTCAGAATACTTATTTCCTCCAAAGCTCTCTCTCTCTCTTCTTCTCGGCCACCCATAACCGTTCGCAAGCAACCCAAAGTCTCGTCTCATCCAACACACCTCCGTCAACCCGGGCCCGAAGCTCAGAAATACATGTGTCACGCTCTTAGAGGTCGGCGAGAGCTTTCTTCATTCTCTGCCTTTCCCCACGGAGGGCCTCGTAACAGATTTCCCACCTCCGAATGGCCTCTCTCCCATGCGTGGCGGTCGCAGCCTGATGCTGATAAAAATCTGACATAACCTACAAAAACATTTATGTTAGCCAAATAGACTTGCCCAATCACAATCAAATGATATTTATGCTACATACCTGAATGGAAGACTTGGTAGACATCACACGCTTCTCCCCATCGGTAGCTAATCCACGAATAAGCTCTCGGCAGACATAAGGATCATCCATGACATCTTTATTCTTGATGTCCCAATGAGGACGAAATGTCTTCTCCGTGAACTCAGCGTCAAGTTCTTCTAACCCTCTTTCGGCATACCGAGACTTCTGACCCTCGGTATCCTTACCCTTGGCATAATCCTCAAAAATATGCAAATTACTCCCACCATTTAAAAACCTTTCTCCTCCATCGTCGAACTCCTCATCACCCTTCTTACCTCCTTCAGACGCACCACCTTCACTAGCCACGTCATCGACATCAATGACCTGGACAGGGTTAGGATCAAGAGTTTCGGTAACCGGTCGTAACGGTGACGCCTGTTTCGAACCTACAACACGAAGGACAACTTGAAGATCAATGGATCGATCACACGGACTACTTTTTAGCTTATCAAAAGCGACATCTTCCATAAAAACATCGGGGGTGGACCATCCGAAGGCAGGAGGTGTACCGCCCGGAAAGAAATCATCAAAATTACCAAAGTCGGAAAGGTTGTGCCGCACGCTTGAGTCGTTTGGCTGGTTGCCTGCTTCCTTCGACATCATCCCCACCCTCCTTACGTTTCGGATGTACAACTTTGGTGGATGGTGTCGGCAGGGGGCAGGAGTGATAAGAACAACATGCTCCTCTGAAGGAGGAACAACGATGTCGGGTCTAATCGACCGATGCGTGGGCTCTTCCGGCCGGCGTGGTCAGGATCCAGCGGTAACCTCAGTTAAATACTTCTTCTGGAGAAATGCCCTTAAACTCATTTCTGCGAAAAACAAAAAAGGACTGTTAGTTTACGTATCGACATAAAAAAAATAAAAAATAAAAAATAATATAATTTCGGTGCATCCACAAATAGATTAAACGAACACACACCTTCCTCTCCGACCATCAGAGTAGGTATCGAATCATCGTCCGCCCAATTCCGGCTAATTCCAGCAATAACCAACGCCTGCTCGAAAAAGCTACGGACACGTATAGGATTGGTAATCAATGTTCTGACAAGATCTAACCCAGCTTCGGCATCGGTAGGCATGTCATCTTTTATAGTAGCACCGAATGGTTTCCACACCATCTTAAACGGAACGGCAGAAGCTTTGATATAAAAGAAATGATCTTTCCACTTTTTGACGCTGGTAGGGTATTGAGTTATACAACTTGATATTGGTTTCGGCCTAACCTCAACAGTAATCCAATTACCCTTGCGGCTAAGTGTATAGAAACGACGAAAGAGAGGGACGGTAGGTTCAAAATCAAGGGAACGACATTGAATCTCGAAGGTAGAAATTTTCAAAGCAGCACCAGGTGTTAGTTGAGAAATATGAAAATTATGATACTGCATCACGGTAAGAAAGAAGCGGGAGAAAGTTATACGTAAATTCGAACAATTGAAAAAACGAGTACAAACACCTATCATACCCTCCGGAAATTCATCTATACGCTTATTAGGTCCCGGAGCAGTAGGGTTAAGATCCATGGGTATGTTATATGTTGCGCAAAAAATGTTGACGCTGGTTTGAGTCATAACCGAGAAGCTCTTATCCCATTTGCCAATAGTCATGCCATCGGGCATGTCGAACGAATACAATAACTACATATACCGAAAAGGAAAGGCAATACTATAAAGCACCGAAACGGAAGCATGCATACAAATTAACAGTGGTTACCTACCGAACGAAAGGGAAGCATAGCAGGAAAATTCACTAAAACAGAGTAAAGTAATAATAAGGACGAAGAAAAAATTACCTAGGTCGAAGATGACAGGCTTCGGTAGCACAAGGTAACTTTTCGGCTGGGCAATACGCATGTCGGTCGCAGAGGAAAAGAAGAAAAGTGATAAAAATTAACTAAGGTAAAAGACTATTTATAGAAGAAAATATAACCGTTACGAAAAGGCGAACCGACGCTCCCTTCTGACAGATTGACAAGACAGGATAATGATGAACTTCCACGCGTCACGAGGCAACACAAGACAACACATTTAGCCATGACCGACCGATGAAATCCAGAACCTTCTACGACCGAAACCGAAATAAAAAAAAAATATATATAATAATAATAAGAATAATATAAAATAAAGAAAGGAGAAAATAACAAATTAAATCTTTCCCGATAAAAATATTATTTTCACCGAAATAGATTGGGGGGCTGATGACGTACCTCCGTATCGGTACACGGGTACCGAAACATCGTGATCATACCGAAACACCCATTTCGACCGAAAGACATATCAATCGAGTTGTCACATCTAATTAATGCAACAACCGGCGGCGGTAACACTTTTACCCACCGGATAAAAAGGTTGTACCGAAACAGGCAAAAGAGTGACACCCTGGACATTAAAAATAAGTGCCCAACCACTAGTAGGTGGGCATTCATGACACATATTAAATACGCTCTCATACCGATAGAAACTCCTGACTTCTGTGGCGTACAATCCGTATTTGTCTATTAGGGCACTTCGGATTACCATTAGGGAATCGCCAACCGAAAGGGAAACCCCCTTTCGGGTTCCGGACTTCTTGACACCCCAAACTCTCTTTCGACCCTACTCCAAACTTACCGATACCTTCGGCCCCCATATACCGAAGCATCCTTCGGTTATCCTACCTCTACTGCACTGTTCCGTACTACCTGGAGCAACATCGAATAAAAAGAATTTTGGAACATATTAAGTCAACACTTGCTTTGTAGGAGCATACCGAGTGCAATGGGTCTTTCATCGTTCTTGGACCTTTAACAACAATAATGTCACTTGTGGTCGGTATTAAAGACCGGCTTTGAAGGTCAGTGTTGAGAGCTCAACAGACGCGATTGATCAGATTTCTTTTCATTCTCTAATGTTAGTGATACTAATACTTTTGTTTGTCATTTTACACTCCCAATTAACACTGAATTATTCTCCTAAAAAATGTACCTTGGTGTTGAATTCAACACTCTACCACTCCTTGCGCTTTAAGAAAGCGTAAACTGTAAGGAGCAAAGAAAATGTCTTCAATAATATTGTTATGTATTTGAAAAAATTATATATCGAGAAGTTTTATGGTTACAAAAAATCTACAAAAACATTGGTACAAAATGATGTGTACTAATTACAAGTATAGAAGAGCAAAAAAGAGAAAATAAGAGTTAATTTGATTGGTCTATTCATACATCCGCATCATTTTGTATCTTTTTGTTTGTATGATTTTTATAACTTGTAATATAATCCTAGAATTTCTCATAGCGGAGTGGGATGGAAACATTTCATATTCGAAGGATTATTGTTTAAATTTACATATATCTAATCATGTATTTTAGTAAAGAAATATATATAATATTAGGAGTGAGGTTCAAATGAGAATGTAAAATTTGATGAGAATGGAGGAACCAATAAAAATGTGCCACGTGTTATAAAACTCATTTTCCCCCACGTTTTTTAAAATCAAATATCTCACAAATGGTAAGTCGAAAAATTATAAAAATTACACCATAAAAATCCACATTTTTTCACTCTTCGATTTGACATCTCACAAGATATACTTTTGATGATTTTTTTTTGGTTGTTCAAAATTAGTAACATATGTGTTACTTGCCGGTATCACATGTGTTACTCGCTGGTAACACATGTGTTACTCGCTGGTATCACATGTGTTACTCGCTGGTAACACATGTGTTACTCGTTGGTAATATATGTGCTAGTTGTTTTCAAAACCCACAGAAAAACGAAAAAAAAGTTCGTCAAAAGTATACATTGTCACATCTTTAATCGAAGATAATAAAACGCTGATTTTTATGGTACAATTTTTGTGATTTTTCGACTTATCGTTTGAGAGATATTTAATTTTTAAAAATACGGGGGAAAGAGGGTTTAGCGACACGCGGTACATTCATATTGGTTCTCTTATTCTCACAAAAAGTTGTTGTACTCGTTTAAACCTTACTCTTAATATATTTAGTTATCTCACAAAACTAAAAGTGAAGTTCAAATGAGAATGAAAAATTTGGTAAGAATGGAGGAACCAATAAGAATGTGCCACGTGTCATAAAACTCATTTTCCCCCACGTTTTTTAAAATAAAATATCTCACAATCGGTAAGTTATAAAATTATAAAAATTACACCATAAAAATCAACATTTTTTTATCTTTGATTTGCCATCTCACAAGGTATAGTTTCGACTACTTTTTTTTGGGTTGTACAAAATTAGTAACACATGTGTTACTCGCTGGTAACACATGTGTTTGTTGTTTTCAAAACCCACCGAAAACGAAAAAAAAAGTTCGTCGAAAGTATACCTTGTCACATCTCTAGTCGAAGAGAATAAAATGCTGATTTTTATGGTGCAAATTTTGTGATTTTTTTACTTACCGTTTGGAAGATATTAGTTTTTAAAAACGTGGGGGAAAGATGGTTTAGTGACACGTGACGCATTCGTATTAGTTCCCTCATTCTCACAAAAAGTTGTTGCTCATTTGAACGTTACTCATTTGATAGAAAAGTCAAATATGTATGATCATATAAGAACTTAGATGACCAATAACTAAATAGTCTAGTGGTAAGGGCAGCTATATATTCTTCAGGTAATGGGTTTGAAATCTGCCATGGCATTATTTATATGTGTAATATTGTTGATAAATTAATTTATCATAAACTTCGGTAAATTCATCGTGCTCCTTGTTCTCCTCAGTCGAGGATCTTCCCTTAATACTCCACCATAAATTATTATTATTAATAATATGGAGCGTTATTATTATTACTATTATTATTATTATTTTATTATTATTATTATTATATGTGTATGATAGGACCGTACGACGGCACACGAATATAAATTCCACAAATCCTCTAGAGTTCAACACCTGCAAGTTTAATTTATGTTTACACTTTTCCTTGTTTTTCAAGAGTGAGAAACGTAAAAGAGAGAGAGTTAGATGAAGCAAGAACTACCGTTGATCAACGACACAAGGTCGCCGGCAACGGCCATCGCAAACAACCGCAGATATTCTTCTTTCTTGGCTTCAGATCATCGTGACTATCTTCTGTCTCCTACCGGAGCTAAGGTCCTCTCTCTTAATTTCCGTCTCGCTATAATTTCTTCATCATGACAAAATAATAAATGTAAACGGAGGAGTTAGGCTTTGCAACCGTTTTCTTTGTCACTCCCAAAATATTTACCTGAATATGTTCGAAACTTAGACCTAAAGGATATCAGACTATCAGTACACCTTACCACAATAGTAAATCTTTCAGATAAATACAGGGGCGGAGTAAGGAAATATAAGTAGAGGGGGCCGAAATAATTTTTTTTTATTAATTTTGTAGTTTGGTGGGGGCAAAATAAATTTTTTCTTATTTCTTTTGTAGTCTAGTGGGGGCGAAAATTTTAAAATGTCACTAATACCTTAGAAATTTTTTTTTTTTACGTAATTTGAAATTTCTAGTGGGGCGGCTGCCCCCGCCATCTCCGCCCCTTGATAAATAGATCTTAAAATTGACGGAAGTTAGACTAGTTTTGGATATATATATACATATATATATAAAATTTGTTTTAAAGAAATGCTCCATAATTAGTCTGGGTAGTCGTAGAATTAAGTTGAAAGTTTGATATACATAATAAGATCAAGCGAAGTTAACACACAGAATACACTTTGAGTTATAGTTAAGAGCGCTTGTACTTGGCTTGTCGTTGGCTTTGGTGCCTCAATACAAGCCATAAACACTAGACAAGGCGAATGACAAGCCGATTAACTGAGCTCACAACTACTTGTAATCATGGAGAAAGAAAGGCATGTTCATTTTTTTCTTTCCATTTTATCGGTTTGCTGAATGAATGAAGGAGTCCACAATGAAGTAACAAAAATGAAAAAAGTAATTCTATACATGACTAATTGCACAAACCTAAAAATATGTCAATTTATCTCATTAGTTGAATTTTTTCTCTTATAATATCATCCAATCAACTTTTCACATGTACCAATCACATTTTTGGATCTATATTTAGACCTGTTTATGCTAACCAATCATCATCATTTTCCATATGAAAATAAACTATTTTATTTTGCGTAAATACATTTTGTCGGCTACATACCCTCCTATTTTATTCCGCGAGGTAAGCAACCAACCCATTTTATTACCAATGTACGCAATGAATCAGAAAGTTATGTGCTAAGATATTTGAAAACTATGTTTTTACCTGTTACCATTTGAAAAATGATGACTAGATGTCCATGTCATTTGCCAATTACTAGATTATTTGCCAACTGTGTATCGTATGTGGCATCCAGCTCTTTTAATCAATTGAGAGATACCTTTTATTTGTTAGTATATAACAATTAACAAAAATGAATATCTATACCGTACCGTCTCCTCTGTTACCAAAACTCATACAACTTTCCGCAACTCTCCGATCAACCATCTCCGGTGGCCACCAAAAAGCCAATCATCATCTTTATTACTTTTTTATGACTTCTGTGATTTGGTCAAAATAAAAAGAATTATTAATATGAAAAAATAATGTGGTGGTGATTTGGTCATAGACAAATTTTGTTTTCACTGAGATTTGTTAAAATCGAATTAATGTGGTGGTGATATTTGTTGCTGGAAATAAAACAGGAGGTGGATGAAGAAGATGATGAGTTTTTATTTATTTATTAGTATGCTTGATGAATTTTTTAATTTTTATGCCACATAAGAAAAAAAAATGACATGTGAACAATATTATCGGTTTTTCAGCTTACTGGTCACCGTATTGCATACATTAGCACAAAACTTTCCAATTCTTTATTAAAAACGGTTCATGGCCGACCTCGGGCCAAACTAATGGGGTAGATGGCCGATAAAATGTATTAACCTTTTTATTTTCCAAATGAAAATAAACAAATTAATGTGCAAACCAAATTGGGCCCAAGTAGAAATAAAGGTTTTCTTTTGTGGGTTGGGTATTTTTGATATGTTTTCAGTTCTGGGTAAAGTCCAATGAATCAGATTAAAGTGCATATCAAATTATAATTTTAAGACCGAATTAAAGAGACTTTTCTTGTAGGTTGGGAGTTGGGTAACTCTTTTCTTTAATGTTTTGGGCTAAGCCCAATACACAAAATCAATTTTAAGCGGTTGAGAGCAATCGAGAAGAGCTACTCGACTCAAAGACGAGAGGAAGCGAGTGAAAAGGAAAAAATTAAATATTTGTTAATGTCGGTAATAAAGCAATGTTTTAGAATTATTTTTCTTTCTCACGAATGCAGTTTTCTTTATTTAAATTAAAATTTATATAGTTTTATATTTAGAAAAAATAAATAATAGAAAAGGCCCAATCATCATACGAGTTATATATGTAGGAATTATCTTAGTTCAAACGTAAAATGTTCATGAATAAGATTGCCCGGCCCACTAAAAAGATTTTTATATGTCTTCGAGGTGATGATTAGTTTAACGTGTGATTATAAATCTACATTTCAGCTAAAGATTTCGGATCTTGAAGACAAAATTGTGGGCATTTACTTTTCAGCAAATTGGTATCCACAATGCCAACGTTTTACCAAGCTCTTAGTTGAAGTATACGAGCAAATTAAAGCGAAAGACGGATCGAACTTTGAGATTATCTTTGTTTCATCTGATGAAGACTTAAATGCATTCAACAAATACTATCAATTACACATGCCCTGGTTGGCGATTCCATTTTCTGATTTGGAAACTAAAAAGGCATTGAACAAGATGTTTGATGTTGAGGGGATTCCATGTTTAATCATCATACAACCCAATGATGATGCAGGTGTTTTACATGATGGAGTTGAGTTGATATATCGTTATGGTGTTGAAGCTTACCCGTTTAGTCATGAGAGGTTGGATGAACTCTTGAAGCAAGAGATGGAGAAGCATGAACGACAAACGTTGTCAAGTTTGCTTACAAATCAAGATAGAGATTTCGTTTTGGCTCATTCCGCATCCAAAGAGGTCAGTCTTATTAATATTGTTTTGCACGATAAATTTTTGTTACGTGACATGTACTTTACAAGGATACATATATGAGTTGTTAGACTAGCTAGGGATATGCATGGTACGAGGGGTTTGAGCATGTAATATCGACCAAACTATTAACTATTAGTTGACATCTCTCAAACTGAACCACCTAGACTAATGTGCCCAAATATATAACACAGCCAAAGAAACTGAAAAATGATTAATGCCTTGAGCATAATTTGTTTCGTTGTCATAATATACGTAACTATATATCAAGGTCAAAAATACTAGTTGTCTAACTAATTCGTGGATTTTTTGAGTCGCTCCTGGCTATGTGTCCTATGGATCCTTCGCCTGCCGCCACAAGTGGAAGAAAGCACCTTGAAGGGAATTTCCATCGCAGACGATTCGATCAATCAATTACCTTGTTTCGACTTGAACACAATCGAAGACCCCACCGTGATATGCGTCAATAAGATCACCAAAAACCTGTGTGGCACTATTGTTGCACATAAGTCATGGCTAATCTTAGGGACTATTTACCTTTTTTCTGTTAAGTGCAATATGGATATAGACGACAGAATGTATACAGATGGCTATACGCACAAATCCAATAATGATAAATTGATGTGTAGTTCTTGTCCTGAATGAAATATCTCAATGCTGAAAATGAAAAATTTACCCCTAATTTGAATACTTGTTTCTAACGTTTTATTGAGTAAACGATGATTAACGTTTTAATTAGATTCTTATTATAAACGAAAAACATGTAAACTGTTGCAAAAATAAATTTTGATGATCATTGTGTACTCAATATGATCATTAATTAATAGTTAAAACAAAACAATAAGATATAAAAATTACCACTAAAATGATCATTAATTAATAGGTGACATTCCGACCCTTGGGGACGGGGTGTTACAATACATATACATATAATTAGATTGTTAATTGAAAGAAGAAAAATATTTACGGGTTGTTTCAAAATTGATTGAGCCGCAACAAAGAGAATATAATAAAAATTAATTTATAGCTCGATAGGGCTTCATTTCGACAATCATTCATGTTTTTGCTCAGGGTCTCTTAAAACTCAGAGACGGCCCTAATAATAAGGGGCTCGGCCCCTTAGACCCCCCGCAGCCCCTTGACCTCTGTTTTTTAATGGCGGTCCAAGTTAGTTTAAACAAGTGCGTACTTTGTACTTGCCGACTCATTTAATAACTTAACTTGAAATATCCTTTGCTCTTGAGTAAATCCCAATTACACTAAAATTACCAACAAGAAATAGGTGGTGATGGCTATTGATATTAGTGATGTGGGAGAATCCCCAGAGCAAGTGAGCAACAGGTGCATCAACAACGTAACTGATTGTGGGAATGTGTTTTTTGTTTTCTATAGAAGAAGGTATGGTGAGGGTAATACCTCGAAGAAGTGGCCTTTTTGTAAAGGGTTAAGAGCACAAAAATGCAATAAACTAAGGTTAAATGCAATAAAATAAGGTTCGATATTCGTAGTGTGTATCTAACTACTCGAATGTACCAATGGGGCTTTGCCTCAGTGGTACCGCCGCCGCAAATCCCCACGCCCCACCCGGGTTCAAGCCTCTGGGAGTACAAAAAATCCTATGCTCCGTGTGTGGGGTCACTGGGGCCAGGTGTTTAGCCGGACGGGTTGCCTCTTGCGGGTGGGGCTCCGTGGATCTACGGATCCGGGGTTAAAGGTTCCCTTCAATAACCTTTTTTTTTTTAACTACTCGAATGTATATCGTGTGTATGAAATTTTTTATTTGTTGCTACTATATGTAATTTATGGTACTTTCGTCGCATGTCATCTTATATAAGATGTCACGTGTCATATTTACTAGGGGTGTTCAAAATATACCGAAATGGAAATACCGAACCGAAAACCAGTTGAATCAAACCGAATTTAGGTTAACCGAACCAAATTTTGTTCGTTTTTCGGTTTCGGTTAAACCGATTTTTGGTTTTTCTATTTCGGTTCATGATTTTGGGATAGACATGATAAACGGTTAACTGAAAAAACCGAAAAATTTATATATAGTTTTAAATATATGTATATGTATTGTATATATTATATGAGTAAGGTTCAAATTAGTACAACAACTTTTTATGTGAATGAGGGAACCAATAGGAATACGCCACATGTCACTAAACCCTCTTTCCCCCACGTTTTTAATAATTAAATATCTCCCAAACGATAAGTCAAAAAATCACAAAAATTGCACCATAAAAATCAACGTTTTATTCTCTTCGATTAGATAAATGACAAGATATACTTTCGACGAATTTTTTTTTTTTTTTGTTTTTCGGTGGGTTTTGAAAACAACTAACACATGTGTTACCAGCGAGTAACACATGTGTTGTTACCACCTGGTAACATATGTGATACTAGCTGGTAATACATGTGATACCAGCTGGTAACACATGTGATACCAGCTGGTAACACATGTGTTACTAATTTTGTACAATAAAAAAAAAGTCGTCGAAAGTATACCTTTTGAGATGGCAAATCGAAGAGAAAAAAATGTTGAACTTTATGGTGTAGTTTTTATAATTTTTCGACTTACCGTTTGTGAGATATTTGATTTTAAAAAACGTGGGGGAAAATGAGTTTTATGACAGTGGGACATTCTTATTGGTTATTTCATTCTCACCAAATTTTTCATGAAAAATGCTACATCCACAAAAATTTTACAAAATAAGTTTCACAAAATGACATGGCACATGTTATTAACCAATCAAATTCATATGTAACTTCTCTCTTATTATTTTCTTCCTTCAATTCATTGGTCCACATCATTTTGTGGACAAATTTTTGTAAAATTTATTTAAACATATCATTTTTCATTCTCATTTGAACCTCACTCTATATTATATTTATATATGAATATTTATTCTTGTATTTTGATATCTATATTTCTTTTTCTTTAATTTTAATGCAGTTTACTAGCTTAATTTTGCCATAATATTTTAACTATTACTACTTAGTTCTAACTATATTACATACGTGTAACATAAATACAAAATTATAAAGAGTAAAATGTTATTTGATACTTTTTTTTATCAAAATGTTTTAAATATAGATAACACTTATTAATGAATGTGTATTTGTGTGTTATTAATTACTTTTTAAAATCGGTACTAATTAATAAATGGTTAATTGATTAACCGATTAACCGAACCGAAAAATAACTATAAAGATTATTTACAAGTTGACACGTCATTAAAATAACTAGCTTCTTACCCACAATATATATCGAGTAGTTGAGTACACACTATAAAGATTATGCTTTAGTTAATTGCATTTCCATTCAGTTAAGCCTTTTCATGAATGATCGAATAAATCTTGCATTGAGTATTGGCTCAAATTTTAAGTTGCAAGTCAACACCACAAAATATTGACCGAATATTCCATTGATTCAATTAAGTCCAATAATATCCAAAGAAACAAGCCCTTACTCTCTTTGTTCAAAATCATATATCTACAATAACAACAACAACAACACTACCCAATCCCGCCGAGGGCGGGGTATGTGGGAGGTAAGATGTAGACAGCCTTACCCATACCCAAGGGTAGAGAGACTGCTTCCAGAAAGACCTCCGGCAGACTCGAATACGTACAAATAGAATGTATGACGAAGTAATACAAAATAAACTAATAGTAATAACAGCTACAATCAATAGCAACCAACATCAGCAAAAGCAAAAAGCAATAACAATAGCAATAGCATCAGCAACATCAAACAGCATCGGAATCGGCAGTCTCATCAGCATCCAACAACCGCCAAAAGCAACTGCAGAGTCCCGGAATAAAAAATTCTGGCAACAGCAGTGGTGCGATCCGGCAGCAGCAAGAATTCTAACCAAAAAACCGTACTTCACGTCCCGAGGCAGCCCCAAGGGTAGTGTCTATGCTCGCCTGAGAACCAGACCAACGAGTTGACCGGGAAAACTCGTTCCGGCAAGGGGTATGTGTCAGCGCGTGGGAGGCCCTTAGTCCTCGAGATTGGTATGGATAGACTCGTAATTTGATTACGAGTATAATGGTGGTGGTGGTGAAATTCAATTCCCTGTATTTATCAAGTAGTTTGTGTTTTAAAAATCTGGGTTTTTGTTTGAAAAGGGAACAAGATAAATGAAAAAGATAAATGATGTGCATGAAAAAGATTAATGAAAAAGATACATATCAGTAAGTGTACATGAAAAAGATCAAGATCATATATCTATATCTATACTATTATATAATACATTTATGATATTTTTTTAAGAGGAAAATTACTAATTTACCCCTAACATTATTACTAATATTTGAAAAACCTACTTGAAATTACTAAAATACCCCTACATATATTTAGATCTCATTAATACCATCACTATTAAACTTTAAAGTATTAAACATATGACATTAAATTATAATTAGTTAAAGATTTTTCAATATCTATCTATACTAATACTCCGTATATAATGTATTTCAATATTTTTTTAAAGATCAAATTTACTAATTTACCCTAACATTATTATTAATATTATATAAACCTACTTGAAATTACTAGCACACCCGTACATATATAATTAAATCTTATATGTACTATCATTATTAAACTTTAAGTTCCGTTAGAAATAGTTAATATATATATATATATATATATATATATATATATATATATATATATATATATATATATATAAAATTAATGTTTATATATAGTTAATGCTGTAAAATATAGTATTAGATATGGTTTTCCTACATTTTAAGCTCCGTTAGAAATCGAAAAATGTTTTTATAGATCTTTCGTGGTTGACAATTTGACATGCGTAACAATACTATGCAGGTACCTATTTCTTCATTGATCGGCAAAACCATTGGGCTTTACTTTTCAGCCCAATGGTGTCTACCAAGTCACAAGTTCACTCCCAAATTGATTTCCATTTACCAAAGGATAAAACAAAAGCTACTTCAACATAAGATTAATGAAGAAAACTTTGAAATCATTTATGTGTCCAGCGATTACAATGAGCTAGAGTTTGAATCAACGTTTAGTACAATGCCTTGGCTAGCCTTACCGTTTGGGGACCCGACAAATAAGCACCTCACCAAGTACTTTGATATACAGGGTATTCCTAGTTTGATCATTCTAGGTCCAGATGGAAAAACCGTTACAAAGAATGGCAGAAGCTTAATCAACTTGTATGAAGAGGAAGCGTATCCTTTTACTGTGGCTAGGGTTGAGATGTTAGAGAACCAAATGGATGAGGATGCAAAGAATCTTCCAAGTATGGTACTACATTCGGGCCATCATCATGAACTCTCATTGGTCTCTCAAGGGAACGGTGGGGGGCCATTCATATGTTGTGATTGTGATGAGCAAGGTTCGGGTTGGGCTTATCAATGTATTGATTGTGGGTATGAAGTGCACACTAAGTGTGTTAGGCCAGTGATTCTGGACTCTAGCTAGTGCTTGAATCGACATCTCATCGGTGAGTCTTATAAATCCACTATGTTGACATTCGACAAACTCTTATTTACCATTGTTTTAGATTTGCTTGATTACCAAAGGTAGGATATGGGTTGATGACTTGACGGTAGATCTTGGAATGACAAATGTGTATTATAATCTTGAATTATACTCCGTATATATATCTACATTAATTATGTGCTTTAAAAGAGTAAGAAAAGAGTTCTTGCATGCTCTCCATAAGTATTTGCTTTTTAATAACTTTCATCCTGGTACAAACATTTTTTTATTGAATTAAAATGTGTTACACTCATAACCTGTTGCAGAGCTTTCACATATTATTCTAGACAAACTTTTATGTTAATACCATAGAAAGAAAAAAAAAAAAAAAAGCCTTGAAACTACTTAGATGAGAACCAACTTCCTGACTTGGCTGATTCCTCAGCAAGCCTATTCGCATGAAGTACAACTCCCATGTACCTAAAAAGATGAAATTGTCAATTAATCAAGTCTTTTTTTTTTTTAAAGAAAAAGAATAATAGAAACAAATGATAATAGAAATGCAAGTTCAGTTTAGATATGATTTTACATACCTTCCAAGCATTAATGAATTAGCCGGGGTATTAAGTATAGTCGATCCATCAATGATTCGAAGAGCATCAACACCAAAAACCCTATAATCATCGTCGACTACTTTTCCTATAAGACACCCACCATGAGTTTGCCATACAGTCCTTGCAGTGTCTTTGCAAAATTGTTCCATGGATGTACTAGTGTTAGCATGCACTGGAAAATTCGTTGGTAGTTTAACAGTAAGGTCAAGAATATCTTGAACGGTCATATTTTCATATTTGTACTTAGAGACGGCATTTGAAGCAATTGCTGCTAGGGCGACATTCATGCCTTTAACACAATTTTTCAAGTCTTCGGGTTCTTTGAAATAGTTGAATGTCACAGATGGGCAATCATTAATATTAGTACTTCGAAGCTTTAGCTCTCCCTTAGAAATAGGCCCATCTATTTTTATCATGAGGAATCCTCCCATCTACAAAGATAGAGTCATTTGTTAATTAGTATCAGTTCGGCGTTGAAGGCTTTCATTAAGAATGAATTTATTGTATCAATGGTGGTACATTAACAAATAACCCAAGATATTCAAAATCTCATACAGTATGTGGATTATGTTATTTAATAAACATGGTGAATGTGTATACCTCATAGGAATATCCTTGATAGTCGTCTGGGGTTCCAAGAACCATGTTAATGTTGCCAATTGGCTCGATCTGAGTACCGTCATAATAACCGGCAACTTGAAATAAAGATTTCTCTACTGGGATGGGAGAAGGGATAAATACCAAGTTTTGCGGGTTATCTGCCATCCCTTGGCCAACGAAGGGCTGGTCCAACAAAACTTCAATTTGTAGGGCATCAAGTTGATCTTTTGGACCTATGCCACTTAACATCAGAAGTTGTGGGGTTCCCAAAGGACCTGCAGCTAGTATGATTTCGTCATTCTGACCTCCTTTCAAGAATGCCCTATGCGTATTACCTAGTGCATCTTCAAACGCTACAGCGTAAGCCTTTGGCTTTGTTCTTCCTGTTAAAACAGAATTAAGGAATACTCGATGAGAAATTGTATATGTTCCTTAAAACTTACTAACCTAATGGATCTTCAAACTCAATAATTCATAAAGAAAATGCATTTATGATGTCATCGTTTAAATTAATATTCATTTTGTCAATTAAGTCCTTTATTTTCAGTAAATTTATACGGAGTAAATAATATTCCTAACTTATTATAAAGTATCTCCTAATGGATGGATTAACGTAAACCCTGATTACATACCTTCGGTTTTAAACAAGACTTTGCCCACAGTTGCATATAGATAAACGGACAATTTTTGGGGATTAGCATACTGGAGCAAATCAGCTCCTGTATGTCGCCGCCCTAGTGGATCAAACTGCGTACCACCCACTTTAGTCCCTTGAACATAATCGTACGTAAATCCAATATCCGGTGTCACTCCAGCTTCTAATATTGCTTCTTTCCATGCCGATTGATACTCCTCGACAACCGGCTCAAAAGCTATACAGTTTTCCACAAATTCATAAGACGCATTTACCAATTTCTCATCAGTTAACTTTGCCTCTTCATGGAACTTTGTATTTTCTCTAGCATAATAGCCCCCATTAAGGGAACTACCCCCACCCAAAACACGTGGGCGTGCATTTCCAACTCCTTCTTCCGACATAAATAGTTCTGCTGGTGAATCTGGTGATGGGTCCAAAAAAAAGTTGCCCATATTTTCTAAATATGTGATGTCAGGGTTCCCATAAGGCGAGCCTCCACGTTCCAACATTAAAACCGAAAAGCTTTCTGAGAGTGTTGTAGCCAAAGGGATTCCTGTTGCTCCACCACCAACGATGATATAGTCGTAAAATGAGATCTTTGGTGCTTCCGTTGCTTCACGCAAGAATGAGTAGTTTGGAGCTGTAGAATGAAAGATATTACAAGATTATAGCATGTTTCATGTACTAGTAAGACTGAGAAAATGTTAATTTTATTTAAAAAAGAAAAAAAAAAACAAACTCTTAATTTAATCTTCATGGCAAATATGTGTTGGTCAAATGATTCCCTATCCTTTCTTTCACTAAAAAGATTAGGAGATAAAAATATAATTTTTATAATATCCTACAGTATTTTATACTGATTCTTTTAAATTGATTAAGGAATATAATTTCACCATCCAAATTGATAGATTCACTATAGTTATGCATTAACAGGTTGTACTGTACAATCTGTTAATGCATAACTATGGCAGATCCATCAATTTAGAAGGTGGAAATATCATTAACCCATATATAGGGGGGTATGCGCCTATGCGGTGGTGGTTTTGTCACTTTGTGGGTAGGTGGTGTCAAAGTTAATATCTCCTTATACGTGGCATTGCCGTTCATTGACGAGAACGCCGTGCCACGGCGTTCTGCCGCACAGTGCCGGCGTTCTCGTCGCCGTTCCGGTCAGTTTTTTGGCTCCGGCGTCTCATTTCAAACGGTGAAAAAGGCAACGTTCTTCTTTTGTTATTTCGTTTTTCTTTTTTTGTTTATTTCGATGATAAAATTTGTGTTTTGTTGTGTGTGTATTGTGTTGTATGTGTGTGTTATGTCTGTGTAGTGAGTGCGTATCAACGAAGAAGAACCAGAGAAGATATAAAGAGAAGAAGGAAATGGGTGGTGTATATTACTCCGTATTATATAGGGATAGGGACATGTATATTATAAATTATTAATTAATGGTGCTAAAGTGGTAAAACGTACAACTATCCACGTTTGTTTCTTTTGTATACAAACCTTTAGTTTTAATGAAATAAATGTTATTTTATCTAATTTATTTGTTTTTAAATATTAATTTATACATTTAATTATAATAAAAAACTCCAGAACACTGTCCAGAACACTGTCTACCACACCACAAAATCTTCAACAACAACATTCTCCAGAACACTGTCTACCACACTCTGTGCTCTTAGTAAGGTAAAAAATGGATAAAAATTAATTAACTTCGTACTTCATAATTTGTGGAACTAATAAAAAATAAACGTTCACTATCTCAAACCAACGGTTAATAATAATAATAATAATAATAAATAAAAAAAACTTGTCCTTATCAAAAGTTTTGTGAACAAAATAATATTAAACTTCACCCCATTTGCAAGCTAATTGAATTTTTCAATATGACGAAAATATCACCACGTCAGAAGTTCATTAATATATAAATATGTCACCGCTAAAATCATTTTTTTGATCAAAATTGACGGTTATAATATGTGTTCATCTAATCGTCTCTTACTGCCGATCCATTAAAACTCTGTTTTTCTTGTTCGAATATGTGTTTTAGAAGCCAGGTTTCAATAGTTCAAGATTTATGAGACTTGTCCCCGAAATCGAGACCCTGTCTCTTACAGTTAGAAAACAGGTTTGCTACTGGGAAAGTATAACAAAATACTAGCAATACTATGAATGCATTCAAAAAGTTATGAAACGATATCGATCAAGATGGTATACTTACGTATCTCCGCGATACAGAAGCCATGTAGAAATGTAACACAAATAAGCGTAACCATAAACATTTCCCATGATCTACCCACCATCATTTTCTACTGAAGATGATGTATCAAGATGTATACTCTCTTTATGTAAATTTGTTACGGAGTATTTGTTATGGTTGCATGCTTATGTTGGTGTATGGAAAAGCAAAACATAAGAGGATATTTATAGTCCAAAATATAAGTTATACTATGGTAGTCAAAGTCAAAAAAACAAGCTGCTATCGATATATATATATATATATATATATATATATATATATATATATATATATATATATATATATATGAGAGAGAGAGATAGAGAGAGAGAGAGGGGCCTACAGAGGAAGCTTCAGAGAAAAATCCCACTCATGTTTTCATAACTTATCCGTAGAATAGATCACAATGGATATATAATGGGTGGTGATAAATCCACCATCACTTTTGATAGATCCACCATCAACATGCATTATTTACCTGTACTGTACAATCCTATCATGCACATTCTTGGTGGATCTATAAAAAATGATGATGGAAATACCAATACCCATATATAATACTCAAAGGGTTAATATATAGCAAGTGTATGAAACTTATAAAATATTTAATTTAGGGAATGATTTAAATTTGTTTACTTAAACCAATCTTAACCATATGTAATGTGTTTAAGGGTAACTAAAGTTTATTAAAATGTGTACAATCATATATAACAAAAGTTTGTTAAAATATGTACATGCGTAACTAAAGTTTATAAAATTGTTCAAAATGATGAATTTTTTTCAACTCATTTTTCACCGGGAGAAGGTTTTAATAGTTGTGTTATTTTTTGTTATAGAAATTAGATTGTTCCTTAAATTGAACATTTTGTAAAAGTTTAATCACCTGCATGTCTACTAACCCATAATCAAAATTGTTCATCAATTTTTGTCTATAATCCAAAATTAAAGCATGTAACTTAACGATTTATCAATAAAGAATATTATAAATTTTTAAATCCATCAAACGAATCTATATCTTCAATTCGTCATAATTCGGATTCATCAAACATTTTAAATTTTGGGTGTAACTTTTGGGTTTTTGTTAAAATTTTGATTCGACAATAACCAAACAAAATTAAACGAATTTCATCATACAAATATTATAAACAAGTAATCAAATTATGATGGTCATTCACTATCAAATTTCACAAAAAATAAAAATTTCATTAACGTTAACATTTATTTGAAAAACATGTTAAATCAAAATTACAATTAATATTTTTAAACATTAATTTACAATGTATATTAACTTGTATATGTCATTCTGTACTGTTGAACATGATAAAATAATATTAATCAGTGTATGATAACGTATATATGTTCATATTAATTAGAAATGAAAATTAGCATTAAACCATGATAATTTAGCATCTCATAAAAATTTGAAAGGTACCTTTAACTTTTTAGTTTTTACTATATCAGTTTAGTAGTATAGTATTTATTTATTTTACTACATGATTTTTGAAAACAATATGATCCTTATTATTATTAGGTTTATTTAATGTTAATTCTAAAATAATTAAATTTGGATGAGATTTTAAATTATTATTTTCATTCTTCTCTTAATTTTTTTTTTTTGAAAGGCTAACAGAAATCGCCTAGGTACTCCGTACGGGGAGACCCAATGGCTAAGTCTCCATATACTGGCCCAATACAGCCGTATATTTTATCACGAACTAATAAAACTTCACTTGCTTTTTTATAACTTCAAACTTGCCTTTTTTCAATTATTATCTACTATTACTTTTAATAAGTGTTATATTTAATTAAAATTGCTAAATCCATATAAAGCTAGCCCCAAATACCTCGTAGCAAAGCGCAATGCGAACATCCTTGTTACAACTATTATTATTACGAAAACAAAAGTCGAAAATTATAGTAATACAATTATTACTTTATGATTAAGATAAGAAAAGATAAATGTCATATCCAAATACTTCATAATTTACGTTAAAATCATAAATTTACAAATTGATTATATAACTTTTCGTTTTATTCGTGAACAACTAAAAAACTAGGGTCGGGTTCATTATGCAGGATATTAACGTACGCAAAGTACGCAACAATCTAAGACGTGTTCATTGTGTATCGATTATAACATGTGCATTGTGTATCGATTATAACATGTGCATTGTGTATCATACAAATCATCACCGTCTTGCAACTTTTAACACGTTCATTGTGTATCATACAAATTTTAAATAAAAACATACAAATTTTAATATGTTCATTGTGTATCATTTAATAATAACATATGTTCATTGTGTATCATCTTCTTCATTCCCTGCTCTTGCAACTTTTTATTTTACTTAGCTGCTTCCTGGGTCTTTGCTATTTCATACCTATAATAGATTTCAATCCATACTCAACATCTAGAATCAAATCATAAATCTTAACAATCATTCGATTTAACCTAATTAATTAGGTTAAAAATGTTAAAACATAGTACAAAGATCATACTTTCCGTTTCTAAATCATCATCGTCGATTAGAACAGTGGATTGAAGAACAAAAATCGTCTTTGTGATTGAAATTTGGAGAAAATTGAAACGAATTACGCAAAAAATTATTAAAAAAGTGAAGCGGAGAAGGTGAATTGACGAGAAGAAGAAGGTAATGAGTACGTGGTGGTTGTTGAATGGCTACGTATCCTGCGTAGTGAAATATGGCTGCGTATTTGAACCACGATCTATTCAGGAATTACATAATCTATTATATAATTTATGAGTAAGAAAACAAAAAGTAAAAAAAAGTGCAAGAAGAAAAAAACTAAGTCTAGCATGATTCGTACGTGAGTTTTCTTGGTCAACAAAGTCTGGCTACACCACTTGGCTATTACTCTATTAGACCTTCTTAATAGCTTTTACACTAACAATTTCTTTATCTAATCAATTTTGACCTCAATGAAATCTGCAAAACTGACAATTTGTAATATCAAAACGACAATGAATCAACGGCTAATTTGATGAAAGTATCGCATCACCATATCTGACTCTGTTTCTTAAAAATTTGATATTTCCTTCGTTACCACAACTGTCTACATTAGTATTTTGGGTTGTCTTAAATTAGTGTACACTTCCATATTTCAAATAATCGAATGAGACTTTAGTTGGTAGATATATTTGATTGGCGAAAAGTGTAATTACTGGAAAATCCTAAAATTGTGTGCAAAGGTAAAGTGAACATTTTAACTTAGATGGAGGGAGTATTAGTTTTTCAGTTTAGTTCGAAAGTTAAAACTAGTCAAGTTATTAGTCTATATTAGCTTCGGTGTAAGTTGAAAGTTACTTTGTCCATATAATCAAATATTGTTTTTGTTACAATTTGTTGACGCGAAGCTTCAAGAAAGTAGAAACCGACAAAGGATAGTTTGTTACATTCCCTGTACGCCATCTATTTTTTATTATTTTTTGATATATCATAAGTTATATATCAATCTTAGTCACTCATATTAATAAAATCCACCCAAATTTCATAAATAAACCACACCAGATCAAAAATTAAAGATTACACGGCGGTGGTGGCGTACAAGTCTTAACGGCAGTGGTGGCGCTATACAGATATGAACGGTGACGGTGTTTAGCCGCCATTCCCGTCACTGTTAAAGCTCTACCCAGCCGTTTTGCTATTATTTGGACACCACCAACTCCGAACTGCCGTCGTAAATTCCACAATTCGAACCAACGTCATCAACTCCGAACCGCCACCACCAATTCCACCACCATTTCAACGACCACCCACAATCGAAGATACCGCTTCTAAATCCGAAATCCCAACTCCCATCTTTCAACAAACCGATCTCATTTTTAAGTTAGGGTTAGGGTTAGGGTTTTAAACAATCGGGGGAAAAGAATAGGATTTATGTTTCGATTTGTAGGGGTTATCATCTGTAATGGTCCGGAGATGAATATATTGTGGTCGGAAATTTGTGTCTACAAATCGATTTTGTTTTGATTTGAAATCCTTTTGATCTTGTTATATTTTCTTTGATATTTATTAAGGTTTTTATGAAATGTTTCTTATTGTTTTGGGTTTGAAAGAAAGATGAGAAAGGAAGAAAATGAAGGGAAGAAGATGGATATGGTAGTTATGGTTTGTATGCCCAAGAAGGAGTTTTGGGGATTAAGTGTCCACGTATAACTAGTTCAAGTAGTTTTTGTTTGATGATGATTATAATTATTAATTAAGTATTTAAGTATATTTATAATAATTAACAATATTGAAAATATAACTTTTACTCCCTCCGTCTCATTTAAAATGTCCACTTTGACTTTGCATGTAGTTTTATGATTCTCCACTAACTTCACTTTTCACCAATCATATATTAAATCTACTCATTAAAGTCTTTTTTGATTGGTTAAATATCAAAGTAGACACATATAATGGGACATCCCAAAATAGTAATGTGGACATTTCAAATAGGACGGAGGTAGTATTACTTTTGATGATTATTTTATTAATGTAATTGCCACGTAGATAATGAAATGCTAATAATATATATGTTTTTAGTGATATTGCACTGACGTGGCAAATGCCACATCACCTTATAAATGGCACGTAAGATTTTTCGACCGGTAACCATTGCAACAAGTTAATGACTACACACTATCGGAGTGATTAGTAAGTTAAGTATATATTATAGGATTTTTGAAAGTAGAATGCATACAATAGGATTTCATGACAAGTTCGATACATTTTCAGACCAATAGCCCTTAATTAAATTAATTACACCGATCATCATTTCTTTTGAAACTTGTTACGTTAATAGTCCTTTAGACTAACGATTGTTAACTCTCCGTTAAAAAGGACTATGTGTGTAGTATTTTTTATTCTTCTATATTTTTTGAGTAAATATAATATATAATATCTTAAATATGTATGGATACATTATTAGATGCGCAAAAATCATTTTCATCTTTTACATTTCACTTAGCAAATTCATCATCAAATTGTTTCCCGTCGCCGCTCTATCTAATTTCTGAATCACGGCTCTATTCATCTTAATTGCTGCGTGATTGTACGATATCGCGACGCTATCTAGGGAAATCGCGACGCGATCTTTACCATTTCAGATTCTGTCCAGCCTTCTACTCAGTTTTAGCTCCAAATCCTTCCATTTCAACCGCAACTCAACTAAATGAACCTGAATACAAATTTTAATCGATTAAGTACCAAAAGTTCATCAAGTTAACTATAATTACAATAAAATGGACTCGATATGGCTATGAAATATATGTATAAAACGAGCCATATCAATCGTCTTCGGACGAACTCGAAGAGGAGCTTGAATCCATTTTTAGGATTTGATAAAAATAAAGTATTGTGGTGAATTATATAGAATAATTGAGAGAATGGAAGAGAAAAGTATGTGAATTGAAGTTTTGTTGTGTGTTTATTTATAGTGTGTTTGGGATTGGATAAAAAGGTTAAAAATATATATATATATTTTTTCATTTTAACGGATTTATTACCGTTTATTTTTTTTATTCAACGGCTAGATAAAAAAAATAGCAAGTGGGCCCCACGGACCCGTTTCTCCTTTAGTCGCCCAGCTGAAGAGACCAAACCGACGAAGCAACCGACGAAGCCGTGCCAATGGTGTCGGTTCGCCGGCTCTCATAGGCTCCCAACCGACAAGGTGCGTTGGGACCGGTCTAAGAGGACAAAAAACGGAGGTAGTAGTAGATTGCTTAGCCACAAGAACAACACAACTACCAGAACTATCTTGTGAAACCAAAAAGTGATGAATACTTTTTCGACAAAAACTCACAACAATAGTCGCTCAAATCACTCCGAAACACACACAACAATCATCAACTCGATTGGGTGTAAGAGAGTCAAGAACGATATACACACACACACACTGTTTTGTTATTAGATATTGCATTTACTAAAAGAAATGCAGAAAGGAGAATATATATTTACAATCTTAAATTCCAAACTCTACTTGGAGACTCTGCAGAATCTTCTAATACAAAATAAACCCCTGTAAATCTAATAAACTTAACAAACTTACCTTGATCTTACCATAAATCTTTATTATGTCACCAACTATGACATCGGCCACCAAAAAAACACTTAGCAATATGATTAGTACAACTTAAGCCATAAATAATACGTCGGAGTAAATAATAATATTCCAGTTTTGAAGTACAATAGTAAAGTCAATGGGTAGAATGGAGATCAAATTCAAATTCATCTATCGATATCAGCCAACTCCTTATTAGGTTTTAACAATACAATTGTTGGAGCTCAAAAGTAATAACTATATTAAGCTAAAATAAAATAAATAAAAATAAGACAATCAAACTCGATATATCAAAATAATTACAGTACTAATTTAAATATAGTTCTTCATTTCATATGAATAAGAGATGACTACATTTATCTGAATATTTACATTTTTAGTCATTAAAATAGAAGGAAACTTGAGAAAGCAACCTAAAAATCATCATCCATATGAAATAAAAGAAAAATTGATTATACTAATTAAGCAGCAACTTGCAGTTGAAGAGGCTTAGGTTGAGCCATGGTTCTTCTCTTCCACAAATTTATCTCTTTTTTTGGCTCTGACTTGATACCTCCAACCTTAATGAAATCATCGCAGAATCCTTTATTTCTCATCATCACCGGCACAGATGAAGGAAACATAATCTCTTCATCATCGATGTGACTGTTATCCAACGGTACAACTTGCGTTGTCCAATCAAAATTCGAAAATGCATCTCTCCCACTTGAGAATTTCTTCATTGTGCTCAAACATGGAGCCTTTGGAAAATTAATCATCACGGTGGACTCGTTGTTTATGTTATCACACTTTTTTCGATTACCGCCACTGAATATGCTACGAAACCCTGATTTTTTCTTGGTCTTTGTTACTACTGGATCAACCTTTTGTTGATAGTTTTCATTGTTGTAAGTTCTTAGTGGGGTGAACGATGTTGTGCGAGAAATGGGTTTTTGGCTAATGGGTAGTGGTTTTTTGTTGGAGCCAACGAGTTTTCGGTAGTGTTTGCACTTGACTTGGCCCATGCAAGAGACTCTTGGAGAAGTGGGCTCGAATACAAGTTTGGAAGTTGAGTTGTTCTTACTTACTCGGAGATCATTGTCGGGGGGTGAAATTATGGTAACGGAGAAACCGATACCAAGATTGGATTTGTTGAGTTTTTCCAAAGATTTTTTATCTTTGACTGGGCTGTAAATTGAAGGGTTTTGAAATAAAACAGATGATGTTGCTCCTGGTAGAAATTTCAAGATTTTGCTCATTGACTTAGATGATGATGTTTTTTGTAGTTCCATATTCTAATACAAACTGTTTATCACTGTACTTATGTTGTATCTAGATTAAGTAATGATTTTTCGACGCTTGATTCGATGTGTATATATATGGTATGCATATGGTCTTCTTGAGGAAATTGGGAGGAAGAGAGGCTGAGGCCGGAAGAGATCTAAATTTGTGGTCAAATGGAGGTTACGATGACTAATCAAATTCAAAGCATGGTATATTATTTTACTCAGATAGACTGTGTTACGTACGTAGTAACATATTACTTGATTTATCAAATATTATACAGTTTACAAAGGGTATATTAGAAGCCTTAATATATTTTCATTCTAATTATCCTCCTAACAATTATGGTGTGACGGATGGAAATATCAACATGGATTATATGGATGTACTATCTGAAGCTACGTTGAATTTAATTCAGTTTATAGTTTTTGATAATATGGTTAAAGGTGTATCCTCCTACAACTTTTAAGTGGTTTATTGATATATAAACCTAATTATGTGGACCTAAAAGTAAACATAACCTTTTGATTGTTAAAACAGTTTCTCTCTCCTAATCTAATTGGTTAAACATATAACTCTTATAATTTTAGGCATACTTTAGATCTCCCTAATTAGGTCTATCAATCATTTTCCCTCATATAATAGTCAAATTTTTGCAATACACAGTTATGATAATAAATACAAATATATAAATTAAATGAGTAAACAGAAGAATAACGGATTTATTAAACATATAGACATAGATTATATTCCTCTCCTATAATAGTCAAATTAAACATATAGATATATATATTCCTCTCCTATAATAGTCAAATTTTTGCAATACACAGTTATAATTAATTAATAATAAATACAAATATACAAATTAAACGAGTAAACAGAAGAATAACGAATTTATTATTGTTTTTTTTTGGAACAGCAGAATTTTATTAAAAACCAAGAAAGGAATCTCCAAGAAGGAGAAACCAAATACAAATACAAAAGAAACAGGATAAACATCACACCAATTCTGTATCATAATATTGCTTCTGCTAGAAATCCATAAGAGAAAGTATCTTTGCACTTGTGAAAACAAATCTTCATTCATAGCCTCTTTAATGGATTCTTCAACCACGTCCATTCTATTTTAACAACTAAAGTAATTGGAGTGTCCTAAAACAAATGTTATGGTCAAACTACTGAAACTTCGGTGCTGGATGGAGTTAAAACAACGAATTTTTTATTATTGTATCAAAAAGAATATGAAACCACGTCCATTCTATTTTAAGTTTTTAACAACTAACGTAATTGAAGTGTCCTATAAACCAAATGTTACGGTCAAACTACTGAAACTTCGGTGCTGCACGGTGCTGAATAGAGTTAAAACAAAAGAAAACAAAATACAAGGTAGCTAGCTACTTTAATGTCAAGGTTTTATATATATATATATATATATATATATATATATATATATATATATATATATATATTTGATAATCCAATACTTGGTGAGAACTATTTCGTATATATATTATATATTATGCAACTTAAGAGTTAAAAAGGTAAGCTACTTTAATGACCTTTAGGATTTATTTAGTTTCCACATTCATAATTTTATATGAAAGTATTATGCAACATAACAAATTAGCAACCAGACTAATTTCATCGAAACATCTTGGAAAACTAATTTTAAAAGAAAAATACTAATTAACAACAAAAGATGCAAGACCTAAATTAAAAATAATATACTTTTTGGTTCAAACAAAATAACATTCAATTGAATAAAATATTATTTTATAATAATAAGAATATAAAAGCACAACCAGCATAAAATCAACCAACATAAAATCAAGCAAGTCTAAAAAGTCTTTTTCTTCTTGAAGGTAAAATACTTCTCAAATTCTTCAATGGAAACCTCCTGGTTTTGTAGATAACAACTTCAAATAATCAGATACTACACTCTATTGAACAGTCTGTGTATTAGACATCTTCAAGTCATGCACCCTTCCTTTTAGAAGCAATTTTCTCCTTTAAATCACAAAATTTATCCATAATCAAAAAGAATGAAAAATTATATAATCATAGATCCGTCGAATTTTACAAAACACTTTAAAGCATTTAGATGAGTAATATTACTCACCTTCTTTCTTGCTTAAAAGAGACCGGGAATGCAAATTCATTTAACCATTACAAATTAACATCAAGTGAACAATGGTAATTTGCATTCCCATACTAACTTTTAAGCAAGAAAGTAATGTCAATATAATTCGATCGGTTGTTAAATGTGATTCACCTACTCGATTTCATCATTAAGTCTGTTTACCTTTAATGTAAGATACATCCTTCATCCATCTACCTTTGTCATTCAAAATTATACAAGTCTATTAATTATATGCATATAAACTGTTTGTGATGAAAAATGTAACTATTTCAGCTATATTTAGGTGGAAGTTATAATTGTTTTCTATTGCTCTTAATAACTGTATACTCGAAATACTTTTTTCCTATGAAGTTCAATTATTAGTTATAATTAATTTAGTTGGTATATTTTTTTATAACAAACAAAGTCTCCCTATATAACGACATACATTGATACAATTTATCATATTTTCTGCTATTCTGCGAAGTAATACATTCATTGATGAAAAAGGTAGAATCGTATACATTCCTTTTTATGCAAGAAGGAAGCATGTTGATGAACAGGAAAAAGAAGAATTCATTGTGATGTCATGAAATTTGCTTGGTTTTATCATTTAATAGGAAAACCGAATGCTTACTAGTTAAAAAAGCCTTCATTGTGAATTAACACCGTAAGTTGATTCGAAAGGATTTCACTAGTTATAGTTTACCTCTCTTATCTACATTTTTTAATGTATCAAACTCATTTATTGTTTACATACTTTTCTTACAAAAATTGTCTTCTTAACCCGACTACATGTTTGAAAAGCCCAAATTGAAGAGCTATTAAATCTTTGATTCAAACATGGCACGCAATTCCTTGGAACATTTCAGACCACCATTTATTGGATGCTTAAAGCCTCTAGAGTTACAATGCACTTCTCTCTTCTTCTTTCTGGATCAAGAATATCTATGCAAGCTATTAAGGTTAAAGCGCCAATACATAAGCTCACCATTTGCAGCCTTCATCCTCTGGGTTAGGTAATTAAGGGGGCGCTCCATTTATGTTGAGGATTGGAAAGTACAATGATAATAAGAATACTAAGAAATAATAAAATTCAAACTATAGTTGTTACAGTTGCTATAGCACTTGCTATAACATAAAAGGAACATGGTAATTTAGTTATGTACACTATATAAAGAAGTTGTGATATATTGTTTTTATGGAGTTTTGCTCTCTAAGTTGGCATATTCTAAATTATGGGTGCTAGGATGATCAACTTAGTATCATAGGGATAATAGACAAATAGGTCATTATACTTTACGAAAATATTCATCTAGGTTACTAAACTTTAAAAATGTTTAATTGGATCACTATACTTATTGATTGGTGTCATCCCTCCTATTTTGCTCAATTTCGGTTAAAAAAATAGTGACCCAATTGAACATTTTTAAGTTTAGTAAACGGCATCATCTTGGGGATAGCAACTATGTCTAAAGTTTGGTAACCTAATTAAATATTTTTACAAGTACAGTAATCCAACTGAACATTTTTAAAGTTTAGTAACCCATATAATCATTTTCGTAAAGTATAGTGTAACACCCCCAAATTTACTGTTTAGCGGAAGCACGATTTGGATGTTACTAATCAATAATCAAAGCACATAGATATATAGCAAATGACTCTATATGCGTCGTTTTAACAAAAATACATTAATATAAGAAAGGTCTACAACATTTGAACTGTACATAGCTCGTGTTCGATTAAAAGAGAGATTTCAGTACATAAATACTTGTACAAAATATACTAATGCAAGAAAATCTCTAATGTCTGCATGCTGACTCGAGCTATAGTAATCCTGATGCAGTCCAATCTACTGCTGGGTACCTGTGATACATGCTAAAATGGGTCAGCTAAAAGCTGGTGAGCTCACAGGCTTACAATCAGATAATATCGTATGAACCGCAAGATTTAAATAATGATTTTAATCCAGCAAATAAATAGTAATGTATACAGCCATGAGCACATAGTCTGAGCTTAACTCGAGGGTCGGGTCCCATATAGAGAATTCCGAGCGAGGTGCCTCCACGAGTGCCTAATCTACACTCGTCTGAACAATTATTAGTACGTCCGTTTACCCAGTTAGTGCATGCTAACCCGGACGAGGAGGGTCAATCCTATATGGTACCATATACTAATAATCACGCTACAACGTATTACCAAACTATGCTGACGGAGGACTTTGAAATGATTAGTGGAAAACAACTCATGTAGTATATTGAAAAGTTTGTACTTGCGTTCACATGTTAAAATAAGCATTGAATCACACCCCTGAATGAAAAGCGGTAAAAAGAGGGGCTATGAGACTCACCTGAGTCTGGAAGCGTTTGGTCAATAAACGTACGATGCTTAAACAAGTAGTGAGATGTCCGTAGACAGATAACCTAAGGGAGTCCACGACACGCGATGGTTATTAATATGAGTAGGTAGTTACAAAGACTACCTTTGTAGTTGTTTGTTCAACTATAATGTCCAAATTACTACGATTTGGTTGTTTAATTAACTTGTGATTTGAAAACGTGTACGGCCCGTTGGTGATTGTTTGTAATAATAATCTCAATATTATCATTATGTTTTTGAAGTGTTATACTTAAAAGTGTATTCCAAAGTGTTTTAGAAGTCGTATCGTATAAGTGTTTGAGGTTGTACAAGCTCGACACTTAGTATAAAAATAATTTGTCAACTTTCTAGTTTTGGCGACACTGGGCTAGTGTCGCTATAGGCGACACCAGTTAGGCGACACTAGGCGAGTGTCACTATAGGCGGAACTTGTTTGGCGACACTTGGTGAGTGTCGCTAGATTTCTGATTTTCAATTGAGGGGCGACACTTGATTAGTGTCGCTATAGGCGACACTTCTGAATTTTGGCGTCACTAAAGTAGTGTCGCTAGGATAGATCTGGTTAAGTATTTCAGCGACACTTAAGTAGTGTCGCTATAGGGGCGACATTTAGGCATAGCGACACTTAGCTAGTGTCGCTAGCACTGTTTTTGGCACACTAGCGACACTTCCAACCGTTCGCCGGATTTTGGGCCGAAAACGAGTTTTTCGGCCACCGTTCGACCCAAATCTTTTACCCAACCCACATTTGGACATTTTAAGTATGAAGAAACAATAAACAAACGAAAATATACCAAATCGAAAGGTTTCGAGATTTTGTCGGAAACTTACGCGGTGGCGAATCAAAATTCCGAAAAGATAGGAATATAGATCGTGTCGAGGTGGTTCTTTTTCTTCAAAGGAGCTCCGAGATTTAAGGTGATTCGATGGTGCTTTTTAGTGAATTTGAGTGATGGTGGAGGTGTGGTATTTTGAGAGAAAAAGAGGTGGAAAGAAAGAGAAAAAGATGATGAAAATGAAAAAGGTGGTGGTGATGTGGTTGATATGGGGGCCGGCTCACTTGGACCCCACCCAAGTGTGGTTGGCTCCAATTTTTTGCCTCCGTGTTTGCGCCCCGTGCGGTGTTCGTTTTCCTGGTCGTTTAAACATTAATTAATTATTTAAAACGTTAAATTATACGTTTAAGAATGTAAATAATCCCTCGATAATTTTGTTGAATTATTTTATCAAAATACTTAATACTTGAGTTATAAATCATATCTTTAATTTATTTTTGTTTCGTTTGCGCGTTTACATTTTAATCGCGTAAATTTTATTTGTACGATACGAGTTTGCATTGAAATATTATAACAATAATATTTTGGATATAATAGCGTTATTAAATAATGTTATATTATCTAATAAAATCGTTCTCTAATGTCCGTATTTAATTGAAACGAATTACATTCGACTTAAATTGCGTACGATTTAATCAAATCGCATAATCGTATATATTCATCAATATTTATTTCGATACATTAATTAGCCTAACACAGAACTAATTACATGTATTACAAAGGATTAGGCACTAATTACTAGTCCTAATTTGACGGGTGTCACATTCTGTAACACCCCTAAGTTTATCGTTTAGCGGAAGCATACATTGGGTGTTACTAATCAATATTCAAAGCACAAAGATATATAGTAAACGACTCTATATGCGTCGTTTTAACAAAATATATTAATATTTAATTGTTTACAACATTTACAGCCAAATACATAGCTCGTGTTCGAATATGTGAGAGATTTCAGTACATAAGTACTTGTACAAAATATACTAATGCAAGAAAATCTCTAATGTCTGCATGCTGACTCGAGCTATAGAAATCCTGAGGTAGTCCAAATCTACTTCTGGGTACCTGTGATACATGCTAAAATGGGTCAGCTAAAGAAAGGGTATATTAGAAGCCTTAATATATTTTCATTCTAATTATCCTCCTAACAATTATGGTGTGACGGATGGAAATATCAACATGGATTATATGGGCGTACCATTTGAAGCTACTATACGTTGAATTTAATTCAGTTTATAGTTTTTGATAATATGGTTAAAAGTGTATCCTCCTACAACTTTTAAGTGGTTTATTGATATATAGACCTAATTAAGTAGATCTTAAAGTAAGCATAACCATTTGATTGGTTAAAACAGTTTCTCTCCCTTAATCTAATTGGTTAAACATGTCACTTTTATAATTTTAGGCATACTTTAGGTCTTCCTAAGTAGGTCTGTCAATCATTTTCCCTCCTATAATAGTCAAATTTTTGCAATACACAGTTATCATAATAATTACAAATATATAAATTAAATGAGTAAACAGAAGAATAACAAATTTATTAAACATATAGACATAGATTATATTCCTCTCCTATAAGAGTCAAACTAAACATATAGATATGGGAAGTGATAAATACAACACAAAATTTGATTGATACACCAAATTTATGCTTTACAGTGTTTGTACCGTGTGCTTTACCAATTGTATTGTTTGGTGTATGCATTAAATTATTTGTTGTATCTATCAACTCCCTATAGATATAGATATTCCTCTCCTATAATAGTCAAATTTTTGCAATACATAGTTATGATTAATTAATAATAATACAAATATACAAATTAAATGAGTAAACAGAAGAATAACGAATTTATTATTGTTTTTTTTTTTTTTTTTTTTTTTTGAACAGCAGAATTTTATTAAGAACCAAGAAAGGAATCTCCAAGAAGGAGAAACCAAATACAAATACAAAAGAAACGGGATAAACACCACACCTAAGATAACCTTAGGGACAATAAAACCAAGCTAACAAACACATGTAGGATCAGTAACCCAAGATGACCAATTCTGTATCATAATATTGCTTCTGCTAGAAATCCATAAGAGAAAGTATCTTTGCACTTGTGAAAACAAATCTTCATTCATAGCCTCTTTAATGGATTCTTCATTTGCATGCACAATCTTATTCCTCCATTTCCAAGTGACCCACATCATGACATTGCACACACCTTAAAATAATTTATACAACCACGTCCATTATATTTTAACTACTAAAGTAATTTGGAGTGTCCTATAAAACAAATGTTATGGTCAAACTACTGAAACTTCGGTGCTGAATGGAGTTAAAACAACGAACTTGTTATTGTATCAAAAAGAATATGAAACCACGTCCATTCTATTATAACAACTAAAGTAATTGGAGTGTCCTATAAAACAAATGTTATGTTATGGTCAAACTACTGAAACTTCGGTGCTGTACGGTGCTGAATAGAGTTAAAACAAAAGAAAACAAAATACAAGGTAGCTACTTTAATGTCAAGGTTTTATATATATATATATATATATATATATATATATATATATATATATATATATATATATATATATATATATAGTGGCATGATCCAGAGGGAAGGGGTGTTTTTGGGGGGAAGGGGGAAGCAGCGATCTCACCATCAATTTTATCTGAAACTGTCCGGCCCATGCTCTTACCATGTTCCTAAATCTTATTGTGTTTACAGGGAAAAGGTTAGTTTGGTCATTTATCACTTGTATCTCATCAGCTTACATATCCCCTGTAATTTAGACCGGTGGTAATCAAGAACAATTCCTCTCCACTTTCAATTCATTCGATCTTCATCAAATTACTGAGTTTCATCAAATTACCGGTTTCATATTACCAAGCTCAAATTTTCTAATTTGGATTCTCTTATATTCATCTAATTACACGGTTTCATATTTACAATTCAATTTTTAATCGTATACAAAATTGTACTTATATGTCGATTTTGTATCATATTCATCTATAACAATCTGAATTCCAATATGTTCATGTTCTTTACTCTGATTATTCATTCAATTGCGTTAATTTCAATTTATTCCGTTTTTAAATTTGAAAATTTCAATTCTAGGGTTTCTGTTCTTATTTTCACATTTGTGTATGTCTGCTAGTTCTGGTGTACATTTGCAATCGCAAGTTCATAGAGATGTTTCAAGTAAGTGTTACTATCATATTTCTTAAATTTAATTATGAATTATTGGATTTTACATTTTATGTTATATAGTGATATGCTTGTTTGCATTCTGAATAAAGTGTTTCAGTTAATATTCGTTTCAACGAATACTAGCTATTTTCATCATATTAGTAAATTTTGATGTTGCTAACCAAATGAGTTGTTGAGTATGGATGATAATATGTCAGTCGATGCTCATGGCTCATGGCAGGTACTTAGTACTTTTAGTTTTTATGCATCTACAATTGGTAGACGGTCTTGATTCTTTACTCTGAAACAGTACATAAGATCAAGGTGCTGTGAGACAACATGTAAACAATAATTTATTATAATCGAATTTCAGTGTTCCTTAATATATCGGTAGTTCGGTACCCATGATGAAAATTATTATTTTTATATATTTGTAGAATTCTATTAATGTACATGTTGTGATATGTATGCATCTTAAGATAGGTTTACATCGAATTGACATATATTGATACATGTTAACACCCATGTGGATGACTGCTAATAGTATGCACTGCGATGCGTCTTAAGATAGGCTTACATCGAAGTGACATATATTGATACATGTTAACACCAGTATGCACTGTGATGCATCTTAAGATAGGTTTACATCACACCCATGTGGATGACTGCTAATAGTATGCACTGCGATGCGTCTTAAGATAGGCTTACATCGAAGTGACATATAGTGATACATGTTAACACCAGTATGCACTGTGATGCATCTTAAGATAGGTTTACATCGAAGTGACATATATTGATACATGTTAACACCCATGTGGATGACTGATAATAGTATGCACTGCGATGCGTCTTAAGATAGGCTTACATCGAAGTGACATATATTGATACATGTTAACACCAGTATGCACTGTGATGCATCTTAAAATAGGTTTACATTGAAGTGACATATATTGATACATGTTAACACCCATGTGGATGACTACTAATAGTATGCACCATGATGTATGTTAACATAAGTTTACATCGTAGTGATGTATGTAGATACATATTAACACCCATGTGGATGCGTACTACTAGTATGCAGTTAGATGCATGTTAACACCCATGTTAATCTAAATTTATGCATCTGAACATAAGTTTACTTGTCGAACATTATGATTTATTTTGTTTATTTTTATTTGTTTTATTAGGTTGTGGTTCAGTTACAAAGAGGCATGTTCTTTCATCATTTGAACAAGAATATCCAGATGGCTCAAAATTATGGTTTCCTATTGTTCCTGATTCGTTTAAGCCCAAAATTGGTTCTGTTTTCAATTCGTCTGATCATTGTTTCAGTTTCTATGAATCATATGCTGAGGTTAGTGGTTTTGATGCTAAGAAATCATCACAGAAGTGTTTTGTAGATGGGACTGTGAAGTATAAAGTTTATAGGTGTAATAAATCTGAAGCGTGTTAAAAAAGTTAGTAATTATAAATCGTCATCTATCAAGACAGGTTGTGATGCTAGTTTGAGATGCAAATTTTTGAAAGGGAAATGTGTTATAACTAAGTTTTTTGAGGGTCATAACCACAAACTTGTTTCCGAGTCTAATAAGAATCAAATGCTTAAGAAACGAAGATTGGATTTTAACATGTTAACAGTACTAACAGTTTGCACTTTGATGAATGTTAACATACACTGTTAGTACTGATTATTTTGAATGTTAATTTTTATTTTTTTAAAAAGTTAATTTTCTTATTCAGGTGGTTTTTGATCCTGACAGTGGTGAATCAAATTGTTCGTGTTTATTATTTGAACGTGAAGGTCGCTTATGTCGTCACATATATTGTGTGAATGATATTAATGACATTTATTCTATTCCCAATCAGTACATTCTTAGGAGGTGGACAAAGCGCGTCTGAAACTTTTAATTTGTTAAGTTTGGATGTTGATCCTATAGGTGAGTGTTTTAAACTAGGTAAGGATGTTTTTAACAAGCTTAGGAAAGTTGTTTCTCATTTGAAGAATGATAGAGAGAAGCTTTTGGCTTTTATTGGAAAATTTGATCTTTTTTTGCAAGAGTTTTCTGATGGTAAACCAGATGAGCAATCATCTTCTAGCAGAGTTGAAAAAATTCAGCAAGTATATGGATTCTCTAAGCCAAGTGAAGTTTCCATTCATCCTCCTAAGAATGTTCGTAACAAAGGTCAACGTACTTCAAATAGATATACTAGTGCACGAGAAAAGGCTGTCAACAAACTGGTTAAGAGAAGAGAATGCCAATATTGTTTTGTAAGTGGTCATAATATTAGGAGTTGCAAAGTTAGAATTGCAGATGAATTGAAACAATATGAGGATAATGAAGATGATGATGCTCAACTTGAAGAAGACGAAGATGTCGATGAAGAAGATCTTGAAAATAAAGATTCTGATGAAGAAGTTTATGATGAATTCTGATTTTTTTTAGTTACTTTCATTTTACTGTAGTATTCTCTTCAAATTTTTAAGATACTATGATTTGATATTTTGAGCTACTGCCATTTGTTATCCATTGCTTTATTTTTTCTTACTTTAATTTTATAAGTTTAAACAGTTGTTACATATACAAAGCTATGCAGTCAATGTTATTCTGTGATGGCTTTTGCAGTCTGAGATTTCAATTGCAGTTGTGAAGTGTCGTGGGTCAGTGTGTGATCTTTGCAAATAATGCTATGACGCATCGAAGTGCGTACTATTAGTACTTTGTACACATGGGTGTTAACATGTATTTATATGACACCACTACAATGGAAAATTTATATGCATCACAGTTCACACTATGTAGAAATCTAAAAGACATGGTACATTGCAAAGACAACTAAATAGAATACTTTTATAGTTCGTTATAAAATATATTACAGTTGAAATATATATGTTTATACTTTATGAATCTATGTTACACATGTTAACATGTATCGATATATATCACATCAATGTAAAACCAATATTAATATGCATTACAGTGCATACTATTAAAAGTAACCACATGGGAGTTCTCCTGATACATATTTCCTGCCGATCACATAGTTCCTGCCGATATTAACCGATGTTATGATGCATCGAAGTGCGTACTATTAGTATTCGTACACATGGGTGTTAACTTGTATCAATAAACATCACTGTGATATTAACCAATGTTATGATGCATCGAAGGGCGTACTGTTAGCACTTGTGCACATGGGTGTTAACATGTATCGATATACTTCACTATGATATTAACCGATGTTATGATGCATCTAAGTGCGTACTATTAGTAATTATACACATGGGTGTTAACATGTATTTATATGACACAACTACAATTTAAAATTAAAATGCATCATAGTGTACTATTTATTAATTATCATGTATTAAAGCAACCTTACAAACAATTTTGATAATTTTTGATACATATATTAAAGCAACCTTACATTTGTTATGAACATCCAATAATTACAAACTCTTAGTAAACCCAAAAACTAACCCACGTGTACTTTAAGAGTCTATGCTCTATACTAGTTGAGCTTTTTCAAACAAACTTGTCAGTTTTAAAGGTTTGCCACAAAAAAACGTTACTACCAACTTATAGTATGCACTGTGATGCATGTTAATATACAAGCTGATGAACACTGATAGTACGCACTGTGATGCATGTTAATATTGGTTCACATTGTAGTGATGTATATTGATACATGTTTACATTCGAGCCGATGAGTACTAATAGTACGCACTGCGATGCATGTTAACATTGGTTTGCAACGTAGTGATATATTTCAATACATGTTAACATACGAGATGATAAGTACTAATAGTATGTATTCTGATGTATCTTAACATAAGTTTAATTCGTATTGATGTATATTGATAAATGTTAACATACAAGCTGATGATTACTAATAGTATACATTGCGATCCATGTTAACATTGGTTCACATCGTAGTGATGTATATTGATACATGTTTACATTCGAACTAATGAGTACTCATAGTATGCACTATGATGCATGTTAACATTGGTTTACATCGTAGTGATGTGTATCGATATATGTTCACACTCACACGGATAAGTACTAATAATATGCATTGTGATGCATTTTAACATAAGTTTCACATCACTACGATGATCTTCTTGTATATCGATATATGATCTCCTTGTTTTGTTTTCTGTTGTTTGTGTGACTTCAATTGCTATAAAGTTTCTGCTGATCTCCTTGTTTCTGCTGCTCTCTATATTTCTGATGTTGGTATATTTCCTGCTGCTCTAAGTGTATAACTACTGGCGATAGTTTTTGCTGATACAAAGTTTCTGCTGCCTTCATAGTTTCTGCTGATCTCATCGTTTCTGCTGTCTATAGTACTAATAGTATGCACTACGATGCATGTTAACATTGGTTTACAATGTAGTGATGTATTTCGATACACGAGTTAATAAGTGCTAATAGTATGTATTGTGATGCATCTTAACATAAGTTTAATTCCTATTGATTTATATTGATACATGTTAACATACAAGCCGATGAACACTGATAGTATGCACTGGGATGCATGTTAACATTGGTTCACATTGTAGTGATGTATGTTGATACATGTTTATATTCGAGTTAAGGAGTACTAATAGTATGCACTGTGATGCATGTTAACATTTGGTTTACCTCGTAGTGATGTAAATCGATATATGGTCACACTCACGTGGATGAGTAGTAATAGTATGCATTGTGATGCATCTTAACATAAGTTTACATCGTAGTGATGTATATCGATATTTGTTAGTATACGAGATGATGAGTACTAATAGTATGCACTGTAATGTATCTTAACATAAATTTACATCGTATTGATGTATATTGATACATGTTAACATACGAACTGATGAGTATTAATAGTATGCACTGCGGTGCATGTTAACATTGGTTCACATCGTAGTGATGCATATCGATACATGTTAGCATATATTGTGATGGATAGAACAATGCTACATATCTTCAAAGAAATAGATCATGAATCTAGATTAACATAAATGGATAGAACATACCAAAGAAGCCATCAATGAAGTACATGTGGAAACATGTTTCTATTTTGATGAATTGCTTCATCTGAATGTCATAAATATTAAATTTTAAAATCAAGTGTATAAAAATATGCAACATACAACACATCCCAATTTTATAAGCAGATGGTTGAATACAAATAGTCTTTTTTTTTTGGTAAAGGGAACGGTGCCTCGGAAAATTTTTATACCAACCAAAAACAAATAATTACACGTTTACAACGGCCATGCCCGAGGGGATGTTTTTAGTGAACATCCCAAACACTTGCAAAATAACCTATTACTACTATTATACTATTACTAGACTTAAAATGGCCATTTTTACATTCAAACTTAACAAAACTAAAATGGTCATATCTATTATCAAAATTTAAACTAAAATGACCATTTATACAACAATGATCATTTTTACGGTATTTCATAGAAAACAAAAAATAAAACGTCTTCAGGTCTTCAAGTTTTTCCATCTTTATGTCTTCAAGTCCACAATCATCACCCCAATCTCAAACAGACTTGCACTCAGTCTTCAATACATGTGATCCAACCATTTTCAACATCAAGCCCATGTCTATCAATACCATCAAATTTCTGCCCAATTGCCTTGACTATTAAACCCAAAACAAGGTCAATAGAACAAGGCTCAGTCAACACGCTCAACCCATATGACCAAATGTGTAACGCCCCAAATTTTGTAAGTTTAAATTATATTATATTCGTTTAGTTATTTAAATTGTATGTATATAATATTATGTTATGTGAAATAATTGTTATGTGTTAGAATTAGTTAGTGAAACTAACTATGTAAAGAAACTTAAGTTAGAGGGTAGAAATTGTCAAATCTGCAAAGTTGGAGGGTTAAATGAGAAATATGTAAATAAAATGCAGATTTTAGTAGCTTCTATCCCTTTCTATTTTCAGAAACTAAGAAAACATGTACAGAACATTCCTAGAGAGAGAGAGAGAGGCGATTTTAGAGAGAGAAGCAAGAAGAGAGGTGAAATCAAGTTAGGGTTTTGATTAATTGAAGTTTCTAAGCTTTGATTCAGTTTTCTAAGGTAAGAATTCATCTCTCTAATTGTTTAAATTGATGTTAGGGTTTAAGTTACATAAACCCTAAGTTGGGGATTTTAATGGGTAAGTGGGTAATTAGATGTAACTAAGTTCCATACATGTTTATGAGTTAGAAAGAATGATTTAATTGTGTTAGTTATGTTGATAACCTTATAATCATGTGTTTAGTGGGTAATTGAATTATTATGAGTATGTTTGATCACTAGTTAGTGATGTCTATGATGTATGGAAGTGTTGATGATAAGAATTAGTTTCAATTACCCAAATACATGTGATTATGTAGTTATGAGTATGGAACTTATGTTAGATAATTGGAGGTTAGGGGATTTAACTTCTAATTTACATGTGAGAAGTAAGAAAGAGTAGTTAAGTGTGTAATTGATAAGTGTTTATGTGATTATGTGAATAGGTGATCAAGTGTGAAAGAGTTCAAGTTATTGTTTGTGCAAGTAAAAAGGTAAGTATTTGGACATGTGGAACCAAGGAGTGAATTATCATTCGCTTGGTGGTATCTAAGTAATGACTTTGTCATTAGCTTAGTTTGATGTCAATTCTTCGGAATTTGGCATGTTAGATGTTATGGATCCTTAACTTGTTGCAGATTTTGATTGTTAGAGTCCATTTACTTACTAAGCATTTATGCTTATTTGTTGTATTTAACATGTTTCAGGAAGTTCAAGTAAGGTAAAGGAAGAATCGGGAAAGAAGGTTATGGAAAGCTAGTGGTTGAGCTCATTGCTTGGTTGGTAATGAGTTTTATCCCTTTTGATCATGCTTACGATACAATAACACCCCCGTTTGTAAAGTTTAAGATTTTTGTCAATGTTTGTAAAATTTAGTAAGTCTCACTTGTGAACGTTGATGTTTTGGTTAAAGCTAAATGTAGTGAGACTTGGAAATGTTAAAGTTTAAGTGAATGTGAATGAAAAGTGTTTTGTTTGACTTTGTAAAGTCAACTGAGTAAAAGTGTAGGTGATTGGAGAGTCAAAGATTGGAACGGGTCAATTTGGTACCCAAATGGGTCATTAAGTGCTTAAGTGTCAAAATGGGTCAAGTTGGTCGAAAGTCAATGGTTTTGGTTTTCACAAGTTCTAATGTTATGTGTAAAGGTGTGGTCATAAGTTGGAAGTCAGAATTGCTTTGGTCTAAAATTTGACATATCAACATTTTTGGTGAAAATGGTCGAAAAATAGTTCATGTATCAAAACGGGTTAAAACGAGAATTTTGAAAAAGTGAAAGTTGAGTTATGCTCAATTGACCATTTGAAAGATGTCTGCAAAATTTTACAATCCCAGGTATTACGGATTAAAAGTTATGCGTTGTCAAAGTTCGAGTTTCGGTATCAAAATGTGCAGACTTTGGGATTCTGCTGCTGGAGCTGGGAATCCGGCGGATTCATGGGAATCCGGCGGATTGCCATGAATCCGGGCGGATTCCGGGGCGTATTCAAGAACGGATTGCTTAATTCCAGTTCTGGTCAAAAGTTGGGTCTGAAATAGTTGGGAATCCAGCGGATTCCTGTGAATCCGGCCGGATTCAGTCAGTGTCCAGAAACAATTAATTTTCATTATTTGATTGAGATGTTGTAATGTAATAGCCAGTGTTTTGGGACCATAATAAGTAAGTACAAATAATTAGAAGTGTTATGTTTTAAAAAAAAATATATTTGTTCACGTTTCGGGGTGTTTCAAGTTGGTATCAGAGCACGGTTTAAGGGATTCGGGTATTCACCATTAGTGGGTACTTGATCTTAGACCACTTTAATTATTGTATTGAGCATGATTTAGAACGGTTATGTGTATGAGATTATGTGTGCTAATGATTTTGAATCAAAATGTGTCGTGTGGACTTTGGATATGTTATATTCTAATACGGTAATTAGTGCGCCTGGCCAACGCAATGATTATCATATTACCATATGGGTATCCATGGAAACCACGAGACATTAGAGGACAAGTTATTAGCTATTGTTAGTGTTATGTGTTAGAAGTATAGATAAAGTAGACTTGTAAATATTAAGTAAGTTGAGTTAATTTTTCTATGTCTACTTTCAGTAAAGATGGATGAACAAGAAATAGATCTTACTCTTGGATTTAACCCGGGTAATAGAGCCCAAGATAATGAGGCAGGAGGCGGTAATGAAAGACCAAGGTCTCCTATTCCTGACATCGAATTGTCTTGGGAAGGTATAAAATCCCTTGTGTCTAAAGAGGTTAGTCAAGCTCAAGAAGCATCTCTTCCGTTTTTAGTGACGACGATTACAGACACGGTAAGAAAGATTGTAAGTGAAGAAATGCAGAAAGGGAGAGGAGAAGTAGTTATGCCTAGATCAGGGGAAATCCCACAAGTTAATATTCAGGAAGAGCAGAAAAAGATTAGTTATAGAGACTTCTCAGCTTGCAACCCACCAGAGTATGATGGTGATCTGGATCCAATTAAATGTTATCGTTGGATTTCAGAGGTAGAAGGGGCATTCGCTACTGTGGATTGTCCAAATAAGTTTAAAGTAAGGTATGCAGCTAATCTTTTAAAGAATCGTGCTAAGTGGTGGTGGAATGTACAGTGTAGAACTAAAGGTGATGAAGTTATTAGCAAATTAACTTGGGAAGAATTTAAAGTAATGTTTGAAAGCACATATTCTCAAGATGCAGATTTGAATAGAATTCGTCAAGAGTTTCTTGCTATGGAGCAATCAAATGAATCAGTGAATGAGTTGGTGGGAAATTTTCTGGATAGAGCTCGTTTTTGTCCAGAGTATATGGATAACCCAAGGATGCTTATGAATCATTTTCATAAGGTCTTGAGAAAGGAAATTAGAAAGTATGTACTTCCAAAGAGATGTCAGACACTTGAAGAGATGATAGACGAGGCGCGATTCCAGGAATTGGAATTAAAGAAAGATGAACAAGTGGCAGCTGCTAAAAGAAAAAGTGAGCAAAGTTCCGGTTCATCAAAGAAGTTTAGACCGAGTGGGAGTACAAAGAAGGATGATAGACCGGTACCAGCTGAATGTAAAAAGTGCTATCGAAAACACTTTGGAGAATGCAAGTTTGGCACTAATGCTTGTTATCAGTGTGGGCAAGAAGGTCATTTTGGCCGAGATTGTCCAAACCCAATCAGAGTTTGTTATGGTTGTTATCAACCAGGGCACATAAAGTCTGAGTGCCCGAATCTTGGGAATCGGCCTGCTACTTCAACTCCAAGGAAGAATACAGAAAAGAAAACTACAGAAATTCCAAAGTCTAAAGGCCGTTCCTTTCAGATCACTGCTGAGGATGCTCAGCGAGCCCCCGATGTCCTGACAGGTACCTTTCTTGTAAATTTAATGCCTGCACACGTATTATTCGATTCGGGAGCTTCGCGATCTTTTGTGTCAGAAAAATTTAGTCAGAAATTCTCTGTTCTCCTTAGTGGTTAGACACTCCACTGGATGTTGAGGTTGCAGATGATAGAATAGTTTATGTTGCTAATGTGTTCCGTGGGTGTCAACTACAGATTAGTAATGAATCTTTTATTATTAATCTCATTCCAATGCCAATGGGTGAGTTTGATGTAGTAGTGGGTATGGATTGGCTAGGTAGGTATAATGCTATAATTCAGTGTGAGAAAAAGATTATCCGTATTAATACTCCCAGTGGGGGAGTGATTGATATTTATGGGGAAAAGAAAAAGCCTTCCTTATCCATATGTACCTTTGCTCGTGCCAAACGTCATTTGTCACGTGGTTGTCAAGCCTTTTTGGCTCACGTGATAGATCTTCAGAAGAGTGTTCCAAAACTCGAGGAGATTCCTGTGGTAAAGGAGTTTCCCGATGTTTTCCCAGACGAGCTACCGGGTATTCCACCCGAGAGGCAAGTCGAGTTTCGTATAGACCTCATTCCTGGAGCTACTCCTATTGCTAAGACTCCGTATAGACTTTCCCCTTCAGAAATGTAAGAATTGATGAAACAGTTACAAGAATTGTTAGATAAGGGGTTTATTCGTCCGAGTAGTTCTCCATGGGGTGCTCCAATTTTGTTTGTTAAGAAAAAGGATGGTACAATGCGTATGTGCATAGATTATCGGGAATTGAATAAGGTCACCATCAAGAATAGGTATCCTTTACCTAGGATTGATGATTTATTTGACCAATTGCAAGGTGCCAGCTATTTTTCTAAGATTGATTTACGTTCTGGTTATCACCAACTTAAAGTTCGAGAAGAAGATGTAGCAAAAACAGCTTTTAGAACCAGATACGGTCATTATGAGTTTGTGGTGATGCCATTTGGTCTGACTAATGCACCAGCCGCGTTTATGGATCTTATGAATCGGGTATGTTGTCCAATGCTCGATAGATCTGTAATTGTATTTATTGATGATATTCTTGTTTATTCCAAGTCTGCTGGTGAACATGAACTTCATTTGAGGCAGGTTTTGCAAATGTTACGTAGTGAAAAGCTTTATGCTAAGTTCTCAAAATGTGAATTTTGGCTTCGTGAAGTTCATTTTCTAGGTCATGTTGTGAACAGTCAAGGAATTAAAGTTGATCCTACCAAAGTCGAGGCGGTGATGAAATGGGAACCCCCAACCAATCCGACTGAGGTAATGAGTTTTCTGGGTTTAGCCGGGTATTATAGACGGTTTATCCAGGATTTCTCCAAAATTGCTACTCCACTCACAAAGCTTACTCGTAAGAATATCAAGTACGAATGGAAAGATGAGCATGAACAGGCCTTCAGAACCCTTAAATTAAAGTTAAGTCAGGCACCTATCTTAGTACTTCCCGATGGTACTGAAGATATGGTTGTATATTTTGATGCTTCTTATAATGGATTAGGTTGTGTATTGATGCAACGTGGAAGAGTAATAGCTTATGCCTCGAGACAGTTGAAAGAACATGAGAAAGGTTATCCAGCACATGATTTAGAACTTGCAGCAGTTGTCTTTGCCCTTAAGATATGGAGGCATTATTTGTATGGAGTAAAGTTCACTATTTATACTGATCATAAAAGTCTTAAGTATTTCTTTGATCAGAGAGATCTTAATATGAGACAGAGACGTTGGTTAGATTTGGTGAAGGATTATGATTGTGAAATCCTTTATCATCCTGGAAAAGCAAATGTAGTTGCAGATGCTCTCAGTAGAAAGGCAATGCATCATGCCTTGATTGTTAGATCCCTTCGAATTACAGTCTCTCCAAATTTGTTCGATCAGATTAAAGAGGTGCAGCAGAAAGCTTGGCAGAAAGGTGATTGGAAAGTAGAACGTATTAAAGGCCAGATTCAGAATATTGTTGAAGATTCCGAGGATTAAAGACTCGATATGGCAGAATTTGGATTCCAAAATCAGCAGAGTTAAAGAAATTATTGCTTGATGAGGCGCATAGATCCGGATATTCTATTCATCCTGGTGCCACTAAAATGTATCATGATTTAAAAGCAGATTATTGGTGGCCAGGTATGAAAAGAGAGATTGTTAAATATGTCGAGCAATGTCTAACTTGTTTACAGGTGAAAACAGAACATCAAAAGCCAATGGGAATGATGCAACCCATGGATATTCCTGTTTGGAAGTGGGAGCATGTTACTATGGATCTAATCACCAAATTGCCAAAGACCCGATGTCAGCATGATACAATTTGGGTGATTGTGGATCGATTGACGAAAAGTGCAATATTTCTGCCAATTAAAGAGACGTATACTTCAGAAACTCTTGCAGATTTATATGTTCAAGATTTGGGTACTCGTGTAAATTTGAGCACAGCTTTTCATCCGCAGACTGATGGTCAGAGTGAAAGAACTATTCAAACGTTAGAAGACATGTTAAGAGCTTGTGCTATTGATTTCGGTGGTAATTGGGATGAACATTTACCTTTGGCAGAGTTTTCATATAATAATAGTTACCACGCGAGTATAGGTATGCCACCCTATGAAATGCTTTATGGAAGAAAGTGTCGAACTCCAATTTGTTGGGGTGAAATTGGTCAGCGAGAATTGGGTAATACTGATATTGTACAGAAAACAGCTGAAAAGATTGATCAAGTCAGAGAACGGTTGAAAATGGCACAAGACCGTCAAAAGTCTTATGCCGATGTTAGAAGACGCCCAATTGAATTTCAAGTTGGAGATAGAGTAATGTTAAAAGTATCTCCATGGAAAGGCATAATACGTTTCAGAAAACGAGGGAAGCTAAGTCCTTGATTTATCGGTCCTTTCAAAATCTTGGAAAGAGTAGGAAATGTAGCTTATAGACTTGAGCTACCGAAAGAGCTAGCAGGAATCCACAGCACTTTCCACGTGTCATACTTAAGAAAGTGTTTAGTGGATGAGGCGTCATATGTATCTTTAGAAGAGATAGAGATTAATGACCAATTGAACTATGTAGAACAACCGATAATGATTCTAGAAGAGAAAGTAAAGAGATTGAGAAACAAAGAGATTAGATTGTTTAAAGTTCAATGGAAGCATAGAAAAGGGTCAGAGTTCACATGGGAACCGGAGTATGAAATTGTTAAGTATTATCCGGCTTTGTATCAGGAATGGATTGTGAGGACACAATCCTGAATAAGTGGGGGAGAGTTGTAACGCCCCAAATTTTGTAAGTTTAAATTATATTATATGCGTTTAGTTATTTAAATTGTATGTATATAATATTATGTTATGTGAAATAATTGTTATGTGTTAGAATTAGTTAGTGAAACTAACTATGTAAAGAAACTTAAGTTAGAGGGTAGAAATTGTCAAATCTGCAAAGTTGGAGGGTTAAATGAGAAATATGTAAATAAAATGCAGATTTTAGTAGCTTCTATCCCTTTCTATTTTCAGAAACTAAGAAAACACGTACAGAACATTCCTAGAGAGAGAGAGAGAGAGGCGATTTTAGAGAGAGAAGCAAGAAGAGAGGTGAAATCAAGTTAGGGTTTTGATTAATTGAAGTTTCTAAGCTTTGATTCAGTTTTCTAAGGTAAGAATTCATCTCTCTAATTGTTTAAATTGATGTTAGGGTTTAAGTTACATAAACCCTAAGTTGGGGATTTTAATGGGTAAGTGGGTAATTAGATGTAACTAAGTTCCATACATGTTTATGAGTTAGAAAGAATGATTTAATTGTGTTAGTTATGTTGATAACCTTATAATCATGTGTTTAGTGGGTAATTGAATTATTATGAGTATGTTTGATCACTAGTTAGTGATGTCTATGATGTATGGAAGTGTTGATGATAAGAATTAGTTTCAATTACCCAAATACATGTGATTATGTAGTTATGAGTATGGAACTTATGTTAGATAATTGGAGGTTAGGGGATTTAACTTCTAATTTACATGTGAGAAGTAAGAAAGAGTAGTTAAGTGTGTAATTGATAAGTGTTTATGTGATTATGTAAATAGGTGATCAAGTGTGAAAGAGTTCAAGTTATTGTTTGTGCAAGTAAAAAGGTAAGTATTTGGACATGTGGAACCAAGGAGTGAATTATCATTCGCTTGGTGGTATCTAAGTAATGACTTTGTCATTAGCTTAGTTTGATGTCAATTCTTCGGAATTTGGCATGTTAGATGTTATGGATCCTTAACTTGTTGCAGATTTTGATTGTTAGAGTCCATTTACTTACTAAGCATTTATGCTTATTTGTTGTATTTAACATGTTTCAGGAAGTTCAAGTAAGGTAAAGGAAGAATCGGGAAAGAAGGTTATGGAAAGCTAGTGGTGGAGCTCATTGCTTGGTTGGTAATGAGTTTTATCCCTTTTGATCATGCTTACGATACAATAACACCCCCGTTTGTAAAGTTTAAGATTTTTGTCAATGTTTGTAAAATTTAGTAAGTCTCACTTGTGAACGTTGATGTTTTGGTTAAAGCTAAATGTAGTGAGACTTGGAAATGTTAAAGTTTAAGTGAATGTGAATGAAAAGTGTTTTGTTTGACTTTGTAAAGTCAACTGAGTAAAAGTGTAGGTGATTGGAGAGTCAAAGATTGGAACGGGTCAATTTGGTACCCAAATGGGTCATTAAGTGCTTAAGTGTCAAAATGGGTCAAGTTGGTCGAAAGTCAATGGTTTTGGTTTTCACAAGTTCTAATGTTATGTGTAAAGGTGTGGTCATAAGTTGGAAGTCAGAATTGCTTTGGTCTAAAATTTGACATATCAACATTTTTGGTGAAAATGGTCGAAAAATAGTTCATGTATCAAAACGGGTTAAAACGAGAATTTTGAAAAAGTGAAAGTTGAGTTATGCTCAATTGACCATTTGAAAGATGTCTGCAAAATTTTACAATCCCAGGTATTACGGATTAAAAGTTATGCGTTGTCAAAGTTCGAGTTTCGGTATCAAAATGTGCAGACTTTGGGATTCTGCTGCTGGAGCTGGGAATCCGGCGGATTCATGGGAATCCGGCGGATTGCCATGAATCCGGGCGGATTCCGGGGCGTATTCAAGAACGGATTGCTTAATTCCAGTTCTGGTCAAAAGTTGGGTCTGAAATAGTTGGGAATCCAGCGGATTCCTGTGAATCCGGCCGGATTCAGTCAGTGTCCAGAAACAATTAATTTTCATTATTTGATTGAGATGTTGTAATGTAATAGCCAGTGTTTTGGGACCATAATAAGTAAGTACAAATAATTAGAAGTGTTATGTTTTAAAAAAAAATATATTTGTTCACGTTTCGGGGTGTTTCAAAATGAAATAACACAGCCCACACATTTTTGAATTGGTAATCTCCTTACCAATTCATTAAGAAACCGTGAATCAAGAAACATGCAATTGGACTTTTTAAATTGACTCAAAAATTCAACCTTATCCATCTACAAGTATTCTGATCCAAATGGTATGTATTATGATGCATCTTAACATAAGTTTAATTCGTATTGATGTATATTGATACATGTTAACATACAAGCTGATGAACACTGATAGTATGCACTGCGATGCATGTTAACATTGGTTCACATTGTAGTGATGTATATTGATACATGTTTACATTGAAACTGATGAGTACTCATAGTATGCACTGTGATGCATGTTAACAATTGTTTACATCGTAGTGATGTATATCTATATATGTTCACACTCACGCAGATGAGTACTAATAGTATGCATTGTTTCTCACCACAATTATTTAATTCAGTAACAATCGGTAAATATTCACTAATAATCATCAACTTTCAAAATAAAAATAAACTCTAATGAATATTTCATGTTTATTGTTTCTCACCTATTTCTCTTCTGCTTTGATACTTCTTTATCACTTTCTGCAATTCTTTTCCCTTTATCCAATGAACCTGCCGCCATTGATGAATCTCCTTTTTATGAATTGTTTGAAAATTGACGAGAACCGAAACAATTAGATACTAAAACAAATCACAGAATTCTGAAAACAAGCAAAGATATGGATGAAGAATTACTCGAGTTGCAGCGTCAACTTGAATCCGCACAACAAGCTAAATCAAGCATTCGTTAGTCGGAATGAAACCTCGTCGAATTGATTCAAAAGCTTCAACTTCTTCATATCATCGATTTCAATCTTCTTCACACCATTTCCGGCAAAGAATACATCATTCTGTTACATATATTGTGTTTATGTATCTGATTGTTGTTCGATTGCTTTAATTTTGTTACGTTATGAATCTGTTGTTTCCAGACGCCCACGAGAGATTGGAAACCCTAATTGAGAATTGAAACTGATGTTTTTTCTGCAGAGGCGCAGAATAATTCATCCGTTCTTTTTTCTTGCTTTTTTTATGTTTTAATTAAGGCATTTGTTAAATGACTAGACTACCCCTCCATGTGTTTTTTAAAAAAGATGAAATGGATGGCTCAGATTCACTTCCCCTTCCCTTTATTTTGCTACTTCCCCCTAGATCACTACCATATATATATATATATATATATATATATATATATATATATATATATATATATATATATGGTAGTGATCAAGGGGGAAGTGCAAAAAATGGGGGAAGGGGGAAGTAAATCACCACCATTAATCTCATGAGGTCTATAATAATTGGTGTGGAGGTGCACCCATGTGATCACCTCTATAATTATAAAAACCCATTTACCCCTAAAACAATTTATCTCACAAACGACAAGTCGAAAAATTATGAAAATTGCACCATAAAATTCATCGTTTTCTCCTCTTCGATTTAAGATCTATCATGACATATTTTCGACGAGTTTTTTTTTTTCGTTTTTTGGTGGGTTATTTTTTCATTTTTTTCAACGCATATGTGTTTATAATTTGTAAAACCCACCAAAAAATGAAAAAAAATAAACTCGTCGAAAATATGTCTTGTGTGATCTTAAATCGAATAGGAGAAAGCGCTGAATTTTATGGTGCAATTATCATAATTTTTTGACTTGTCGTTTGTGAGATAATTTGTTTTAGGGGTAAATGGGTTTTCATTGTACATGTGGCATATTCTGATTGGTAACTCCATGTTTGCATTAAATTCCTATGAGGTACATACTACAATAATATGGTGCACCTTAGTTTGCTTAGATGAGATGATTGGTTGGATCAACACTTCCCCCTTCCCCCAAAAAATGCACTTCCCTCTGGATCATTCCATTATATATATATATATATATATATATATATATATATATATATATATATATATATATATATATATATATATATATATATATATATATATATTATAATCCAATACTTGGTGAGAACTATTTCGTATATATATTACTCCCTCCGTCCCAAATTTATAGTCCATCTTTTCATTTTGGGATGTCCCAATTTTATTGTCCACTTTGTACTTTGAACGAATAAAAACATTTGAATGTGGTGAGAGATTAAATCTTATTGGTTGTATAGTACAACTAGTACACTTTTCTTAAAGTGCGTGTTTTATGTCTGTGGACAATAAAATTGGGACAGAGTGAGTATATATTATGCAACTTAAGAGTTAAAAAGGTAAGCTACTTTAATGACCTTTAGGATTTATTTAGTTTCCACATTCATAATTTTATATTTTATATGAAAGTATTATGCAACATAACAAATTAGCAACCAGACTAATTTCATCGAAACATCTTGGAAAACTAATTTTAAAAGAAAAATACTAATTAACAACAAAAGATGCAAGACCTAAATTAAAAATAATAAACTTTTTGGTTCAAACAAAATAATATTCAATTGAATAAAATATTATTTTATAATAATAAGAATATAAAAGCACAACTAGCATAAAATCAACCAACATAAAATCAAGCAAGTCTAAAAAGTCTTTTTCTTGTTGAAGGTAAAATCCTTCTCAAATTCTTCGATGGAAACCTCCTAGTTTTGTAGATAACAACTTCAAATAATCAGATACTACACTCTATTGAACAGTCTATGTATTAGACATCTTCAAGTCATGCACCCTTCCTTTTAGAAGCAAATTTCTCCTTTAAATCACCAAATTTATCCATAATCAAAAAGAATGAAAAATAATATAATCATAGATTCGTCGAATTTTACAAAACACTTTAAAGCATTTAGATGAGTAATATTACTCACCTTCTTTCTTGCTTAAAAGAGACCGGGAATGCAAATTCATTTAACCATTACAAATTAACATCAAGTGAACAATGGTAATTTGCATTCCCAGACTAACTTTTAAGCAAGAAAGTAATGTCAATATAATTCGATCGGTTGTTAAATGTGATTCACCTACTCGATTTCATCATTAAGTCTGTTTACCCCTCATGTAAGATACATCCTTTGAAACACCCCAAAATTTTAGGTGTATTTTATTTTAAGTTTTAAATTAAACTGGTGTAATCTGTGACCAAAATCGCGCCGCAACTTCAAACGATCGCGTCGCAATTAAGAATTATAATCGCGTCGCAATCATTTAACATCGCGTCGCTATTGAAATCCAGATCGCGTCGCAATCTATATGGATCACGCCGCGACCATTGCCAAAACAGACCTGTGCAGACTGTTTTCACAGCCTGTCCAAAACATCCAAAATCCAATTTTTCGCAACAATTTTGAACTATAACCTGTACAACATCATTTCCGCAACACAATTATATAATCCTACTTCGTTTATACATTCCAAACCAAAAACTTTCGATAACCAATTTAACACTTTGGATCAAAACCAACTAAACGATCCATACTATATCAACATTAAAACCAAAACGATTGAAATGGTATTAACATTTACATACCATTTAACATCTTTAAACAACAAACTTAAAGTACAAAAACGACTTATACCATAATTTTTTACAAAAGATGGGGTAATTGATCTCAAGAGCATGATTTAACGAATAATAGTTATTACCCCAAATTTACAACATCCACCGCTAGCTACCAATCGGTTTCTTGCCCGTATCACCTCTCGAACCACTAGCTTCACCTAAAACATTAGAATTATACAACGGTAAGCAAAACGCTTAGTAAGTAACGAAGTACAATCACATGTAATTAATGATTATTTTTAGCTAAGGATCCTCAACTACCCATGCTAGTTGTATACTACTAGCAATCACACGAGCTTATGGCCGCAACCATTACTCGCACCATACCGTTAGCAAATGACCGAAGCCATTCCTAACCCATGATCATGTAAATCGAAACTTACCTTGCGATTGGACAATTAAATCACTTGAACTCTTTCCAAACTCTTTAACACCTAATCACATAAACACATAGCACATAATTACATTTTGCACATACTAACACATTTACTAATTAATCCAATATTCTTTACTTTGATCATAGTTTCATTTATATAGATTTATCCATAACAATTTCTATATACACTTGAAAATGGTTCTTTTATCTAATCATCACAATTTCTTTCTCAACAACCTCATTTATCATTTTTAGAACCAAATTCAAAAGTGTATATACACATATTTTAACATCATGAACCATTTTCTTCTTTAACAATATTTTCATAATCATTATATGATTATTATCATAAACTTATCATTTCTTTATCATCTACTCAATCATACAACAATTTATATAACTTAGGGTTTACTAAATCCAAACCCTAACTCAAATCATCATACAAGATTCATAATAGGAGTTACTAGCTTATCAACATCATCTATATTCTAATAACCTATTAATTTAACACTTATTATCAACTTAAAGTTCATATGCACCAAACCCAAATCTAAAATTAACAACAAGAATCAATCGTACCTTACTATGTAGTTATGGAAGTAATTAAGCTTTCAATATGATGCTTACAAGCTCCAAATTGATGAGATTCACCATCTAATACTAGAAATCGCCAATTTTCGCCATATACACTTAGGGTTTTAAATTTGGGGATATTTTGAAGTGATATCTCGAGTCCAGAAGCTGTTTGGGGTTAAAACCCGTCACTGTATTGGACTAAATCGCGCCACGATTGACACAGGATCGCGCCGCGATCCTGTTCTGAACAGACCCAGAAGTTTCATTTTATTACATATCTAGTCCAACTTTTACACTTCTTATTCCATAAATAACTATGTATAATATAACTATTCACATATCTACAAACTAATTAGTATAACACATATATATGTAATTACATATACTCAAATAATAATATAACACATATACATGTATTCTTATATTTTATAATTTAGGACTTACAAAAATTAGGATGTTACATCCTTCATCCACCTACCTTTGTCATTCAAAATTAAACAAGTCTATTAATTATATGCATATAAACTGTTTGATGAAATGCCTTGATGAAAAATAGTAACTATTTCAGCTATATTTAGGTGGAAGTTATAATTGTTTTCTATTGCTCTTAATAACTGTATACTCGAAATACTTTTTTCCTATGAAGTTCAATATTAGTTATAATTAACTAGTGTGTTGAATTCAGTTGGTAAAAGTATAGAATTGATGATCAGGTTGTAGTATTGAACATTTTAGGTCTTATCCCCTTCATTAATTGGTCTCCAAATATTTTTGTGCCATCTAATGCATTTGTTGTTCATTCATATATACTTATTTGACTATAACTCACATATGGTTATTTTCATTGTTTGGGAACATGATAATATGCACAAGGTTCTTATGACAAAGGATGAATTGGAGTGAAACACAGGTATTCAAGGTATATTTTCATATAACAAACAAAGTCTCCCTATATAACTACCGACATTGATACACTTTATCATATTTTCTGCTATTCTGCGAAGAATTGTATACATTCCTTTTTATGCAAGAAGGAAGCATGTTGATGAACAGGAAAAAGAAGAATTCATTGTGATGTCATGAAATTTGCTTGGTTTTATCATTTAATAGGAAAACCGAATGCTTACTGGTTAAAAAAGCCTTCATTGTAAATTAACACCTTAAGTTGATTCGAAAGAATTTCACTAGTTATAGTTTACCTCTCTTATCTACATTTTTTAATGTATCAAACTCATTTATCGTTTACATACTTTTGTTACAAAAATTGTCTTCTTAACCCGACTACATGTTTGAAAAGCCCAAATTGAAGAGCTATTAAATCTTTGATTCAAACATGGCACGCAATTCCTTGGAACATTTCAGACCACCATTTATTGGATGCTTAAAGCCTCTAGAGTTACAATGCACTTCTCTCTTCTTCTTTCTGGATCAAGAATATCTATGCAAGCTATTAAGGTTAAAATGCCAATACATCAGCTCACCATTTGCAGCCTTCATCCTCTGGGTTAGGTAATTAAGGTGGCGCTCCATTTATCTTGAGGATTGGAAAGTACAATGATAATAAGAATACTAAGAAATAATAAAATTCAAACTATAGTTGTTTCAGTTGCTATAGCACTTGCTATAACATAAAAGGAACATGGTAATTTAGCTATGTACACTATATAAAGAAGTTGTGATATATTGTTTTTATGGGGTTTTGTTCTCTAAGTTGGCATATTCTAAATTATGGGTGCTAGGATGATCAACTTAGTATCATAGGGATAATAGACAAATAGGTCATTATACTTTACGAAAATATACATCTGGGTTACTAAACTTTAAAAATGTTTAATTGGATCACTATACTTATTGATTGGTGTCATCCCGCCTATTTTGCTCAATTTCGGTTAAAAAAATAGTGACCCAATTGAACATTTTTAAGTTTAGTAAACGGCATCATCTTGGGGATAGCAACTATGTCTAAAGTTTGGTAACCTAATTGAATATTTTTACAAGTACAGTAACCCAACTGAACATTTTTAAAGTTTAGTAACCCGTATAATCATTTTCGTAAAGTATAGTGACCTATTTGTGTATAATCTCGTACCATATATATATATATATATATATATATATATATATATATATATATAAAGGTGTACTACTAACACCCAAATAGAACCAAAGGAACCTTATGTAACCGTATCTCCATACCCAAGTTTGACTCTTAAATGAATTACACCTTCATGTAATGCACTCATGAAGTGAATCCTCTCTATCCATATTTATATAAGTCACATAAGCAATTTTCTTAGATATAATTTAAGTCAATCGACTTGATCCTTTTACCGAGGAAACCTAAAAAGGAAAAAATCCCTCCGTTTACCCTTTACCATTTGACTCGTTTGTAATAACTTTAACCCAATTTGATTCTTTCATAGTTAGGTTGGTTGAAATCGATACCTCTATTAATACCTTCTGAAATGGTATATTATTTATCGAGTGTTATTGATGTAACGTAAAAGGTCATATTTTTATGTACATTATTGCCATCTTTTTAGCCCCAAACTTGATGAAAGCACTTGATATCAATGATTATTCACCATAAATCATTAATGAGGCTAAAAATAAGACGTTGCGTTAAAAATCAATCAAAATGACAAAATAACGTACAAAGTAGAGCATAAACGATACAATCACGTTTCACGTAATCATTTAAGTATATTACCAAGAAATTGTTCTTAGTTTATCTTATGATAATCCTCAGGTAATTACGAGAACATGGATATAAAGAAAGCTTAAAATGGACCAAGAATGAAAGATGTTAGGGCCAAACGAACTACGACTAGGCGACCAAGACTTATGATCCAGCACACGAGAGCACGAAGCCCCACACACCCCCTGTAGGAGGCGTATACAGCCCTAATGGGGGTGTATACCGCCCCTTTGTGGGTGTATACCCCATTTGGGTGATGTATACCCCCTTTTAGGTGTCAAATACGGGTGTTTTGATGTCGAATCTTGATGTGAGGGGTGGTATTTCAGTGCAATATAAAAGAATTAGGTGTCAAGTTCAAGTTGCAAGCTTTAGTGACCTTGGTGGACAAGTTTGCCTATAAATACCATGCATAACATCCCACATTCCACATTTCTTCCACCACACACACACACACACACACTCTCTCTCTCTCTCTCTCTCTCTCTCTCTCTCTCTCTCTCTCTCTCTCTCTCATTTCTCACTTTAGGTTAGTTACTAGTTAGTTTCTCGTTAATATTTAACGAGACTAATGAAGGGCCGCTTTTGTTATATTTTTTGAAGATTCTTGGAGGGGTGTTTTTGTAATATTCGGGGTTCTACTCGTTGTAATCTTTCAGCTTATATTCAGACTACACATTTATCATGGTTATCTCTATCCTTATCTATTATAGTGCATGTTATTGTTATTATGCTAGATTTATAATTTGCTACCATGATTAGTGAGTAGTTAGCTTTTGTGTTTGTTGTGATATAGTTAGTCGTTATAGTAGGGGATGATGTTGATTTAAATATATAATTGAAAACCGTGTATTGTTTAACTTTTCATCTATGATTATAAACCATATTCAAAACTATCGTCTTTCCTCCAATAAACGTGGTTAAAACTCTGTAAGCCAAGGAGTCGTGAACCTTGTTCTGAGAGTAATTAATTATATGTGTTTTTCGTGCATGGTCTGATTTTAAAGTTTTGGAATTACTATATTAACTTATCGTATAATACAACGTGAAGTAATCATGAATTTATTGGGTAATATATAAGGAGGGCTGGTTTATATCATAGATGGGTAGGCCTTAGTACAAACTTAGATAACAGAGTCCATAGTGACTTAAAAGTGCGCAATGCGTGGAATGTTGTAAAACGTTCTAGTACATAGTATAGCACTGGAAGCACCCTCTGATGTAGTACAAATGCGTGGAAGCTATGAAATGACCGTCGGTATAAACACTCACAACACTAGGTCAACCACCAACTCTGGACTCTACCAAGCCATCGATGAAAAGTTATCAGAAACAAAACCAGTCTGGTTCTTAAATGCTTTACTTAAATTAGATTACTTTGTGGTGTTAAGAATGGGCAGAAATTAAATATCGGTCTGCTGCCTTATTCATGCACCTAGGAGTTATCTCCAAGGGGTCACTTGTCTTCACCAGACAGTGTTAGAGGCTGGGCAGCCTGATTTGATCAGAATCATGATAACCTAGTGTTCATTGACATGTTGTTTGAGAAATCAAACAGTAGGGCACTAGTGTTTATACCCCAAGTATATGAGGCAAGTAAAACACAAATATTTAGAATAGACGTTTTCATACTTAAACAACAATGAATCATCCCTCCAATAAGGCTAATGAAATCACAATAAAAACTCATCTCCATATTGATTATTATCCATTATGTTATTTGCCTTTTATCTAAGTTTAAATTAGGACCTAAGTAAAACCCCCTAATCAAACTCTTTTATGAACCCTTACTAAAATGATTCGATCATCCCGATACCTCTGCTTCACAATACAGTTGCCTTAAACACGACCTTGGGTCATTACTTGTCGCTAACTCACCTTAGCCATAGTTAAACTTAGGTCCCTAACTCTATAAATTTATAACTCTTCATCGACGCACCTCTAGCAGTTGCCCCGGGGACCAGGGTAACTCCCTGAACCGACCGCTGGGCGTGTGATCAGTTATGAATACAAAAACAGTACTGCTATAATAACTAGGTGTTGGTCAAGCCAACTCTGTCACATAGAATGGTAAAGGGACACGCACATGTTCCTTTTGTATTTTAGTTTTGAAGTTTTGATTCAATATCCTTATTCTTATTATTCGTTTATTAATATAGGCGCAAGGTAACATGGCAAAGTGGACGAAGAAAGAACGAAATGAGGTACGTTGTTTTAGAAGTCGTATCGTCATAGGCAATTCTTGTACATACTTTTAATCATAAGCATTGCAAATACCATATTGATGCATATAAATATGGAGATCATTATTGGATTCTTAGTATTAAATCTTTTTGTTTGATTGTTTCTGATATAATAAATAGAAGCGGATGATATCAGTTGTGAAATCGATTGATACCTCAAAATGATTTTCGAAGATGAAATGTCAACTATCCCTGGAAACAGATTTTTGGCCTAAATTTTGAAGGCCACAACTTCTCGTGCACAGATCCAAATGACGTGAGACTTTTTCCTAAAAGTCACAAATTTTGTTAGCTTTAAAACTTGTCCGATCTCATTTTGTGAAGTTATGTATAACTTAGTCAATAATTAAATCTTTGGACATGTATCTGAAATTGTAGCTGTTGGACCATATGTGACACTCCTCCAAATTAGGTATATAATTATACTTAATTACATGCATTTCTTACGCTAATTCCCTACGATTGTGTTAACATAAACTTTTAATGTGATGTGAGTCTAGCGAGCCCAAAACAATAATACATGAAGTATTACATAAATTGTAATTTATAAAATTACGCGATTTTTAGCTGAAAAGTTACCGAATACGCGTCCGAATGAATGCGACAAAATAAATAACGAAAGTCGGTGACAAAATATATAATTAATAATTCGATTATTAATTACGAGTGTTTATATATCTATAACATATAGATAAAGTGGTTCAAATATACGTTTAACATAAAACGTATTATAACACGAACAGAAACAATTCTAAAACGCGCATACGACGTCGAATCATAAAAATACAAATTTTCTCGTTCGTTTGGAAGAAGTTAGAACATTACTTCGAAATATGAAATCCTAAATTTACTGAAAATTGGCGCTCAATTAACTACGCGCAGTAAAATGTACAAAAATGTACAACTATCAAAAATAATGATAACCTCATTATTCTGAAAACATATTACGAACCAGGAGAGCATCTACAAAATAAAAATATAAAATGTTAAATTTTATATTGCTATAATTATACCCGTACTCGAGATTGGTGGGACAAAAATCCCACCAACCTACAATAATGCAGAAGACAGATTAGATTTAAAACCATACTCGTTACTCCCTCCCACTTCTCCTCTGTGACCTTACACACAAACACACAACACCTCCAAAAATTGATCTTTCTCCTCTCACAAAAATTTAACAAGATCAGGAACAAGGAATCAGCAGGAAGTGGAAGTAGAACAACAAAGCCAGGGCTTCATCATCATCATCATCATCGTTCACCATTTCTCACCATTTTCATCTTTGTAAGAAAACCTATAATCTTTGATCTCTTTGTTTAAATTTCGATATATTATTTGTATATACATCATAAACTAACTACATAACATTACAAATTTGAAGAGTGATGAGTGATTCTTGGAAATGGTTTTAAAACCCAAAACTTCAAATGCAAAATCGATACATGAAAACATGTTATAATGATGTAATAAGTTGTTAAAATGCTAAATATTGATAGTATAAACGTTTGGGTTTGATGTACAAATGATTTGAAACCCAAAACATTCGAGCTTATTATTGCTCTGCACGAACCAGAACCTGCAAAACCTTTGAATCCGGCGGATTCAAGAGAATCCGGCGGATTCCCAGACCGAAGCTCAGATGAATCCGGCGTATTCACGGGAATACGGCGGATTCCCATTATTAAACCAGTCGAATACGGCGTATTCCTTCGAATACGGCGTATTCCCACCTCTGACCGCACACAAACCTTCGGCTAAAACGATGAACGAGTAAAAGACACGGGTGAATACGGCGGATTCAAATGAATCCGGCGTATTCCAAAGCTTCACACGAACTATCTGATGAACACACACGAATCCGGCGTATTCGATTCAATCCGGCGGATTCCCCCGAACTTGATTTAATACGGCGGATTCACTCGAATCCGGCGTATTCCGATTTTTTTTACTTAAATCCGGCGGATTCTTTTAAATCCGGCGGATTCCCGTGTCTGGTCAACAACTTGACTTTTAACTTAAAACACAAAGCAATTCCGTTAACGACTACAATTGTACAAGACATATACGAGACATGATAAATTGTTGAATGACACTATAAAATGAGACAAACTATGATTTCGGATATTGGACTTATTTAATGCGTACGAACAATAATATATATATATATGCTAGAATATATATATGCAACTTTATAAGTATATATGTATATATGCTTACACATTTTGGACGATTCGACAAACAAACATAACTTGGGAAAATATTATTTATTTTCAAACAACAATCATCAACGACATACACAAACTTAAGAAATTGATAATTTCTTTAAACAAACAAATTATTAACGTAAGTAAATAAAGTACTTATAGTTAATACATTATTGTGTATAGGTTGACTACGTTTGGGCTACGCTATCTTATCTCGCTAGCATTCACATCCGAGCACTCACAGTGAGTTCACAAACCCCTTTTAAATGTTTTAATGTTTTAAAACCTCGGGGTGGAAAACATAGAAAGCGTATGTATGATTGCATGCGATAACTGTTTGAATACTTGATGTATTTACTTAAACTATTGATGAAATTGGATTTCATGTTGTGACTGATTAAATACTGTACGTATTTGCTTAAACTGTTTATGAAGGGGTACTTCATACTTGAACTGGTTGTGAAAGGGTATTTCACACAACTATTTGAACTATGTTTTATGAAATGTTTTTCATAACTATTTTGGGAATTTAGGCAACGAATCTTGGTACAGATCTAGGCTGAACGATGTAGTGCATAAAAGACCTTATGGCTACAGACTATAACCATTAGCTAGGTGACTCTAGCCACTGAGTATACGGATAGTACTATCGCCGTGACGACCCTCCTACGGATTTGGGAGCGTATACTTAATTGTCCAGCATGGCAAACAACAACAAATTAGGGTTGTGGTTTGGTTATAGGGTTAGATCGGGTTACCTTACTTGACAGGTTTAGCTCACCTTTCAAGGGATCACCGTCTAAATATTCCCACTAAACTAATGATTAGGAAAGGATTTCCTACGTACACTGATTTGGAAATGTTAATCTTTATTTAGGTTAACTTGTGTTTCCTACTGATAACTGATTTGGGAAATGTTATTTGTTAATAACTTGTGTTTCCTACTACCACTACAACTGATTTGGGGAAATGTTATTTGTTAATAACTTGTGTTTCCTACTTGACAAACAACACCATTTGGAAATGTTATTCTTAAATGATTAACTTGTGTTTCCTACATAACAAACAAACTTGTGAATTCACTCAACAATTTTGTTGACGTTTTACTCTATGTTTTTCAGGGAATTAGCAGCGTAAGTAAGATCTGCATGCATTATCAGGACGGACTACCCTGGACTTGTTAGGATGCCACTACTTTTGGGACACTTGGATTTCCTCTGTATAACTGCAATTATTGCAGTCATACCTATGAAATCTACTTTTGATATTATGTATTTTATGAAATACTGATTTCAACTACTACTACTACTGTTATCACTTCCCAAGTGGTAATCATTTGTAAAACTTTAACTAATGACATCTTAATCTATTTCGTTCTGCGATAATCATATGCTCTGAGTATGTATGTAACTGTTGGTTGTTATTACTGCTCGCACCCCCGCCACGTCACTAAGCTTCCGCAAACCACTCTACGTAATTGTAATTACCGTTTGGCGGGGTGTGACAGACTTGGTATCAGAGCCATTGGTTATAGCGAACTAGAAGTCTTTAGGTGACTGAGAACCTTAGAGACCTAGACTATAGCCTTGGCTAGAACATTTGTGCATTCATGCATACATACTTTGCATACAACTAACATACGACTGACACGCCACCCTCAATTTCTTTTGTCACAGTATGTCTAGTCAATCACATTACCATGTTTACGCTTCGGATGAAGAGCCGACCGAGGCTACTTTTGAGGGTCCCGCGATTACAGTAGGGGATGAGTCATCAGTTCATGTGAGAGCTATGTCTGATGACACTAGTGATGCTTACTTAGTACCACCTCCGACCGCACCAGTGGTCACACCTACCTCTACACCACCTGTTGCGAGTACTTCTCGTGTGCCTGTACCTAGGATGACAGCTAGGATCTGTGTTCGGGATTTTCCCAGGGGACCACTCGTGCCGCGCGATAAGGCGCCAGTTACTGAGTCTGAGGTTCCAGTTGTCGAGCCGCCACAGAAGAGGCTCCGACCTTCTCATCTGGACTGGATGCCTCGAGTATTGAGAGAGTGGAGATCACTAGAGGGTATTCCCTCGACCTTTGAGATTGGAGAGTCCTCCCACTCACCACCATCCGCATATCTCACAGGTGAGCCTCTGGAGCTCACTGTGCCTACCCTTGTGGCTGTGGTTCATACCATATTTAGGATATCATCTAGCAGGAGCAGAGATGTGATGGAGTTACTGAGCGATGCCTCCCGTACTGATATGGATATGGCTATGCTCCATCAGAGGATGGATTTTGTGGAGACTCATCGTCTGACAGACTGGCAGAGTCTAGCATCCACCCGTGCACGCGTTGCAGCTTTAGAGAGGCGTGCTAGGGTGTCAGAGATTGTAGCTAGTATGTGTGTGATGACTGCAGCAGTGATGGTTGCGGTTAGGATGTATTTCCCATGGTTCCGTTAGGTCTGTGTATGGCGGTTGTGCCTACACCATATTAGACTATTACTTTTGGGGAAATATATGTATGTATTCGTTATGGACTAGCTGTACGTTGGATGGAACTTTGTTAGTAGAATGGGTATATGTATAGGAAACCCATCATCTTTTGTATAACGCTAACCATCGATGGGTATATTAGAAATCCCATCTCATTTTGTACTAAACTCATGTAACAGCGTTTTGATCTCTAATATATAATGTATGCTTGGTTTACATCTCGTGTTCATTATGCTTATTATCAACCATGTTATTTCATCTTACAACTGTCGACTTGTGATTAAACCTATACTTTATCGACACTTTGTGACCAACTCTTGTAAACCCTGAAACATTTTACAGCTTGATGATTGATTATTCTTGAGAACCCCTGAAATCTACAGTGTTAAACGACAATGAAAAGAAATATGTATTGGACATTATATAATGGCGCCTGGCCAACGTGATTATATTATGCTAGATACATGTGGGCGTTTCAAAGTCGTAAGGCACTTGTTGTAAAATTCTATTCATTCATCTTTTCATGTCATTCATTTCTATCAAATGTGAATCTTTGATCTATTCACGTTCAATATCTCAACATTAACACTCTGCATTTTATTCATCGCAGAGCTAAATCATGCCTCCCAAACGACGAGCTACTAGAAACAGTCGAAAGATGACTACGCCTCCACCACCACCACCCACTGAAACCACTGAACAAATGATTGCACGAAGAATAGCTGAAGGTATTGCTGAATATGAGGCAAGCCGTAGTCGTGAACCTGGAGCTAACAACAGTGGATCTACCCCTGTTAATACTGAGACACTCGTGAATACTAGCCGAGGATGTTCATACAAAACATTTCAGGCTTGTAAGCCGATTTCTTTCCGTGGCACCGAGGGTGCCATTGGTATGATTCATTGGATAGAGAAAACTGAATCAGTATTGGAAATTAGTGACTGTTCACCTGACTGTATGGTGAAGTATGCTGCTTGCACTTTGGCTGACAAAGCGCTCACTTGGTGGAACAGTCAGATCCAATCACTTGGTCGACCAGCTGCTTATTCAATGTCATGGGGGACATTTAAAAATTTGATGTTGGAGGAATTCTGTCCTCGCAGTGAGATGCAGAAAATAGAAACAGAGTTGTGGAACATCACCATGATTGGTGCTGATATTGCTGGGTACACCACTAAGTTTCAGGAACTTGCACGTCTAGTGCCACATATGGTGACACCCGAGTATAAGCGTATTGAGCGCTACATATTTGGTCTAGTACCACAAATCCGCAGTCTAGTGACATCATCTAAACCGGACACTTTCAGGAGTGCTGTTACACTAGCACAAAGTTTGACTGATGAGGCAGTCAGGATGGGAAATCTGACTAAGAAAGCTGTGTCGGGAAAAGGTGAACCGAACAGTACTGATGTTAGTAGTTCGGGTGGTGCAAAGCGAAAGTGGAACGGTAGTGGTACTGATCGTCAGGGTCAGCAGAACAAGAAATCTTCTGGAAATGCGAAAGCATATGTTGCCACTACCACCGAACCGAAACCATACCTGGGTAAGAAACCCAAATGTGGTAAGTGTAACCGACACCACGAAGGTGGGTGTGGGTATTGTGGAAACTGTAGGGCATGGGGACATAGAACCCGAGAATGCAAAACTAACCCTCCCCCACGAGCAAACACTGAGCGTCAAAACCAGGGATGTTTTGAATGTGGTGAGCAAGGACACTACCGTAACCGATGCCCTAAGCTCAACAACAACAACCGCGGTAACAACAATAACCGAGCCAACAACATCAACAACCAACCGGCTCAAGGAAGGGCATTCGTGATCGGGGCACAAGAGGCACGCCAGGACCCTAACACCGTCACTGGTACGTTTCTTGTAAACAATCATTATGCCTCTGTGTTAATTGATTCGGGTGCTGATTTAAGTTTTGTGTCTACTGAATTTAGACCACTATTAGAACTTGAATCCCGTAAGTTAGACAACAAGTATACCATAGAATTAGCCGATGGTGAGTTAATCGAATCAGGAGAAATAGTACCGGGATGTACCTTGGAGTTAGAAGGTCATCTCTTTGAAATAGACTTACTACCGGTTAAGTTGGGGAGTTTTGACATTGTAGTCGGTATGGACTGGTTATCTAAGAATCGCGCTGAGATCATATGTCATGATAAACTGGTACGATTACCACTATCAACAGGAGAAACACTTGTGATTCAAGGTGAGAAACGAAAAAGTGCTACAAAAATGATTTCATGCTTGAAGGCCAGTAAGTATCTCCGAAAGGGGTACCAAGCATTTTTGGCACACATTGTAGAAAAGAAAACTGAGGAGCGACGTATAGACAATGTGCCCATTGTACGCGACTATCCAGGAGTGTTCCCTGATGAGTTGCCGGGATTGCCACCCCCACGACAAGTTGAGTTTCACATTGACCTGGTGCCAGGAGCCGCACCTATCGCACGAGCACCTTATCGTCTAGCTCCCTCGGAAATGCAGGAGTTATCAACACAACTGCAGGAACTCCTAGATTTGGGATTCATCCGTCCGAGTTTTTCACCTTGGGGAGCTCCGGTTTTGTTTGTTAAGAAAAAGGATGGATCTATGCGGATGTGCATCGATTACCGGGAACTGAACAAGGCAACTATCAAGAACCGATACCCGTTACCACGCATTGATGATCTGTTTGATCAACTGCAAGGGTCAAGTTATTATTCAAAAATTGACCTACGATCTGGTTACCACCAACTCAGGGTACGAGAAGAAGATGTACCGAAAACTGCGTTTAGGACTCGATACGGTCATTATGAGTTCCTAGTCATGCCTTTTGGGCTGACCAACGCACCAGCAGTATTCATGGATTTGATGAACAGAGTATGCAAACCCTATTTAGATAAATTCGTCATTGTGTTTATTGACGACATCTTGGTATACTCACAAACGAAAGAAGATCACGAGCAACATCTGAAGCTTGTCCTCGAACTACTACAAAAAGAGAAGCTTTATGCAAAGTTCTCTAAATGCGAATTTTGGATACGAGAGGTCCAATTCCTTGGTCATGTGATAAATGACAAGGGAATTCACGTAGACCCATCCAAAATTGAGGCAATCAACAACTGGGAAGCACCGAAAACCCCAACTGAAGTACGACAATTTCTTGGTCTAGCTGGCTATTACAGGCGATTCATCGCAAACTTTTCAAAGATAGCCCAGCCACTTACCACATTAACTCAAAAAGACAAGAAATTTGAGTGGAATGAGAAGCAAGAGAATGCATTCCAACTACTGAAGCAGAAACTGAGCAGCGCACCCATACTATCTCTACCTGAAGGAGTAGATAACTTTGTTGTTTACTGTGATGCCTCGCATCAGGGATTGGGTTGCGTACTGATGCAAAACGAAAGGGTCATTGCTTATGCATCACGACAACTAAAAGTGCATGAGAAAAACTATACGACTCATAATCTGGAATTGGGAGCCGTTGTTTTTGCACTAAAGATCTGGAGACACTACCTATACGGTACAAAGTGTACGATCTTCACCGATCATAAAAGCCTACAACATATATTCGATCAGAAAGAACTTAACATGAGACAACGACGTTGGGTCGAATTACTTAACGATTACGACTGCGAAATAAAGTATCACCCGGGTAAAGCTAACGTAGTAGCAGATGCCCTGAGTCGTAAGGAACGAATCAAACCTCGAAGAGTTCGAGCTTTGGGATTGACAATCCACTCGAGTCTCATTACTCAAATTTGCGATGCACAAGAAACTGCTTTCACTCCCGAACGTCTTAAGGATGAATCCTTGAAGGGGATGGAAAAACAATTAGAGAAAAAGGACAACGGAGTGTTGTACTTCATGAACCGAATTTGGGTACCATGCGTAGATGAGTTACGCAAGCTGATTTTGGACGAGGCACACAAGTCCAACTACTCGATACATCCTGGTGCAGACAAAATGTACCATGACTTGAAAGGCTTTTACTGGTGGCCTGGAATGAAACGTGACATTGCCACCTACGTTAGCAAATGCTTAACTTGCTCGAAGGTAAAGGTGGAATACCAAAAGCCGTCTGGGCTTTTGCAACAGCCTGAGTTGCCCAAATGGAAATGGGAGCAAATAACAATGGACTTCATTACGAAGTTACCTAGAATGGCATCGGGAGCAAATGCCATATGGGTGATTGTCGATCGATTGACGAAATCAGCCCACTTCCTCGCTATTAAGGAAACGGATGGAATGGAGAAACTAGCTAAAATCTATATTAAAGAGATTGTTTCTCGGCATGGTGTGCCACTATCCATCATCTCTGATAGAGATGCACGATTCACTTCTCGCTTTTGGCAAACATTACAACATGCGATGGGTACTCGACTTGATATGAGTACTGCCTATCACCCGCAGACTGACGGCCAAAGTGAGCGAACGATACAAACGCTCGAAGACTTGTTGCGAACATGTGTGATAGACTTTGGAGGTAATTGGGATACACACCTACCTCTAGCCGAATTCTCTTATAACAATAGTTATCACACGAGTATACAGATGGCACCATTTGAGGCGTTATATGGACGCAAGTGCCGATCACCACTCTGTTGGGCAGAGTTGGACGACAGACAACTATCTGGACCCGAACTTGTCCAGGAAACCACTGACAAAATAACTCAAGTATTGAGCCGACTGAAAGCGGCACGAGATCGACAAAAGAGTTACGCTGATAACCGCCGTAAACCTCTTGAGTTCCAAGTAGGCAACAAAGTCCTACTCAAAGTATCTCCCTGGAAAGGAGTAGCACGATTTGGCAAACGAGGAAAGCTGAACCCACGATACATCGGACCGTTAGAAATCCTTGCTAGGGTTGGTCCTGTCGCTTATAAGCTCAAACTACCACAAGAGCTTAGTAGCATACACGATACTTTCCACATTAGCAACCTCAAAAAGTGTCTTTCTGATGAAACACTTATCATTCCTCCTGACGAAGTCTTCATTGACTCAAAACTTAACTTTGTGGAGGAACCTGTTGAAGTAATGGATTCTAAAACGCAGAAACTTCGACACAAACGAATCAAACTGGTTAAAGTTCGTTGGAACTCGAAACATGGCCCAGAGTTTACCTGGGAACGAGAGGATGAAATACGAAAGAAATACCCTAACCTATTTGAGAGCGTGACCGAGACTCACGGCTCGACTTAAATCTCGGGACGAGATTTCACTAACGGGGGGAGAATGTGACACTCCTCCAAATTAGGTATATAATTATACTTAATTACATGCATTTCTTACGCTAATTCCCTACGATTGTGTTAACATAAACTTTTAATGTGATGTGAGTCTAGCGAGCCCAAAACAATAATACATGAAGTATTACATAAATTGTAATTTATAAAATTACGCGATTTTTAGCTGAAAAGTTACCGAATACGCGTCCGAATGAATGCGACAAAATAAATAACGAAAGTCGGTGACAAAATATATAATTAATAATTCGATTATTAATTACGAGTGTTTATATATCTATAACATATAGATAAAGTGGTTCAAATATACGTTTAACATAAAACGTATTATAACACGAACAGAAACAATTCTAAAACGCGCATACGACGTCGAATCATAAAAATACAAATTTTCTCGTTCGTTTGGAAGAAGTTAGAACATTACTTCGAAATATGAAATCCTAAATTTACTGAAAATTGGCGCTCAATTAACTACGCGCAGTAAAATGTACAAAAATGTACAACTATTAAAAATAATGATAACCTCATTATTCTGAAAACATATTACGAACCAGGAGAGCATCTACAAAATAAAAATATAAAATGTTAAATTTTATATTGCTATAATTATACCCGTACTCGAGATTGGTGGGACAAAAATCCCACCAACCTACAATAATGCAGAAGACAGATTAGATTTAAAACCATACTCGTTACTCCCTCCCACTTCTCCTCTGTGACCTTACACACAAACACACAACACCTCCAAAAATTGATCTTTCTCCTCTCACAAAAATTTAACAAGATCAGGAACAAGGAATCAGCAGGAAGTGGAAGTAGAACAACAAAGCCAGGGCTTCATCATCATCATCATCATCGTTCACCATTTCTCACCATTTTCATCTTTGTAAGAAAACCTATAATCTTTGATCTCTTTGTTTAAATTTCGATATATTATTTGTATATACATCATAAACTAACTACATAACATTACAAATTTGAAGAGTGATGAGTGATTCTTGGAAATGGTTTTAAAACCCAAAACTTCAAATGCAAAATCGATACATGAAAACATGTTATAATGATGTAATAAGTTGTTAAAATGCTAAATATTGATAGTATAAACGTTTGGGTTTGATGTACAAATGATTTGAAACCCAAAACATTCGAGCTTATTATTGCTCTGCACGAACCAGAACCTGCAAAACCTTTGAATCCGGCGGATTCAAGCGAATCCGGCGGATTCCCAGACCGAAGCTCAGATGAATCCGGCGTATTCACGGGAATACGGCGGATTCCCATTATTAAACCAGTCGAATACGGCGTATTCCTTCGAATACGGCGTATTCCCACCTCTGACCGCACACAAACCTTCGGCTAAAACGATGAACGAGTAAAAGACACGGGTGAATACGGCGGATTCAAATGAATCCGGCGTATTCCAAAGCTTCACACGAACTATCTGATGAACACACACGAATCCGGCGTATTCGATTCAATCCGGCGGATTCCCCCGAACTTGATTTAATACGGCGGATTCACTCGAATCCGGCGTATTCCGATTTTTTTTACTTAAATCCGGCGGATTCTTTTAAATCCGGCGGATTCCCGTGTCTGGTCAACAACTTGACTTTTAACTTAAAACACAAAGCAATTCCGTTAACGACTACAATTGTACAAGACATATACGAGACATGATAAATTGTTGAATGACACTATAAAATGAGACAAACTATGATTTCGGATATTGGACTTATTTAATGCGTACGAACAATAATATATATATATATGCTAGAATATATATATGCAACTTTATAAGTATATATGTATATATGCTTACACATTTTGGACGATTCGACAAACAAACATAACTTGGGAAAATATTATTTATTTTCAAACAACAATCATCAACGACATACACAAACTTAAGAAATTGATAATTTCTTTAAACAAACAAATTATTAACGTAAGTAAATAAAGTACTTATAGTTAATACATTATTGTGTATAGGTTGACTACGTTTGGGCTACGCTATCTTATCTCGCTAGCATTCACATCCGAGCACTCACAGTGAGTTCACAAACCCCTTTTAAATGTTTTAATGTTTTAAAACCTCGGGGTGGAAAACATAGAAAGCGTATGTATGATTGCATGCGATAACTGTTTGAATACTTGATGTATTTACTTAAACTATTGATGAAATTGGATTTCATGTTGTGACTGATTAAATACTGTACGTATTTGCTTAAACTGTTTATGAAGGGGTACTTCATACTTGAACTGGTTGTGAAAGGGTATTTCACACAACTATTTGAACTATGTTTTATGAAATGTTTTTCATAACTATTTTGGGAATTTAGGCAACGAATCTTGGTACAGATCTAGGCTGAACGATGTAGTGCATAAAAGACCTTATGGCTACAGACTATAACCATTAGCTAGGTGACTCTAGCCACTGAGTATACGGATAGTACTATCGCCGTGACGACCCTCCTACGGATTTGGGAGCGTATACTTAATTGTCCAGCATGGCAAACAACAACAAATTAGGGTTGTGGTTTGGTTATAGGGTTAGATCGGGTTACCTTACTTGACAGGTTTAGCTCACCTTTCAAGGGATCACCGTCTAAATATTCCCACTAAACTAATGATTAGGAAAGGATTTCCTACGTACACTGATTTGGAAATGTTAATCTTTATTTAGGTTAACTTGTGTTTCCTACTGATAACTGATTTGGGAAATGTTATTTGTTAATAACTTGTGTTTCCTACTACCACTACAACTGATTTGGGGAAATGTTATTTGTTAATAACTTGTGTTTCCTACTTGACAAACAACACCATTTGGAAATGTTATTCTTAAATGATTAACTTGTGTTTCCTACATAACAAACAAACTTGTGAATTCACTCAACAATTTTGTTGACGTTTTACTCTATGTTTTTCAGGGAATTAGCAGCGTAAGTAAGATCTGCATGCATTATCAGGACGGACTACCCTGGACTTGTTAGGATGCCACTACTTTTGGGACACTTGGATTTCCTCTGTATAACTGCAATTATTGCAGTCATACCTATGAAATCTACTTTTGATATTATGTATTTTATGAAATACTGATTTCAACTACTACTACTACTGTTATCACTTCCCAAGTGGTAATCATTTGTAAAACTTTAACTAATGGCATCTTAATCTATTTCGTTCTGCGATAATCATATGCTCTGAGTATGTATGTAACTGTTGGTTGTTATTACTGCTCGCACCCCCGCCACGTCACTAAGCTTCCGCAAACCACTCTACGTAATTGTAATTACCGTTTGGCGGGGTGTGACACCATAGGTGACAAATAAATATTTTTGGACCACTTAGACACAACTAAAAATTGTGTAATTTACTTTTCTAGAAAGCTAACACATGTGAGAATAAGTGGTAAAAATTTCGTGATTTAACCAGAACATTTTACTAGTCAAAACGACTCACAAAAGAGGGTAATTTTGGCACAGAATCTGTAAAGGGAATGTTTTTGTCCTCGCGTTTAAATACGAACACTTTCGAGTTTGCTAAAAATCACCAAACTTACTTTTCACGGGAACTAAAACATTTATAATTATTATGTAAAAAGTTCGTGACAAAACACTCGGGTTTGACTATGTCAACACGACGACACGCGATAGGATAAAACCTGGACCGATTCGGTTTGAAACAAGGACTATTGATCTAGTGGACGATTAAGTATATACTTATCGAAACTTGAAACGCAAACGATTAGGGGACGATTTATGAACATATAACGTGGATATTGATAAAGAAATAGTTATATATTCAAGGAAACATTACATACTAATTATGTAACCAAACGATTACATTAATATTATCGAGAAACACTATGTACTAATTTATTAACAAAACTCAAACGTAAACTATATATATATATATATATATATATATATATATATATATATATATATATATATATATATATATGACATATAAACTATTTATGGCGAATATGCTCTATATATATATATGACAACAAACGTATAACGCGTACATTAAAACGAAACGACTATACTAGTATTTTGAGAGAGATATTAAGTACGAATACGGAACGAGAATAATAATACTTTGAGAAATATTATTCAAAAGCATCACCAACGGGTCGTACATATTTTGAAAACAATATATACATAAACATACTAGTTGAGTGAACAACTAGCATAGATGGACTTTTAGACATATACTTACAATAAATACCTTATGCATTTATGGCGCTAGGAGGTTACATTCGGAAATACACACGTTTGCTATTTGAAACATTAGCTCTCACGCTAAGGTGAGTCTCATAGCCCCTTTTTACTTGTTTTATTGGGGTGAAAATACATGCACATCGTTTTATGAACACAAGTACACAAACACATATACGTATTGCATGAGTAACAAAACTAACCCACTAAGACCTTGAATCATGGTTCGTTAGTTATGGTACTTAAACGCGAATATTGTGAATAGATCTATTTGGGATTGACACCCCCGTCCAGGTTAGTCGCACTAACTGGTGAAACGGACGCATAATTATTTGTTCAACTAAGTGTGCTGGATTAGACAATTACATGAGGCACCAACATAAACTGCTAAGTTTCGAATACATGAGCACATGTCAATAGCATACTTTATTTTGCATTTATGCAAACAACTATATAAATCTTGTGTTTCACGTTATTATTTTTAACTGTTTAAACCTATGAGCTCACCAACTTTATGTTGACCATTTTTATCATGTATCTCTCAGGTTCATAGTCGCATTAAACATGTGATGCTTTTGGAAACAACATACCAGAGTCATATATTTTGCAACCTCAATTACCGGAGATTTTATTGCATTACTATTTTGAGTATATTTGGTTACGTATAAGAATCTCTTGATTTAGATGTAAACTCTAGGGTTAATTTCTTTTGAAACAGTTACGTTTAAAACAATGTATCTTCGGTAACGTGTTTTTAAAACGACTCATATAGAGGTCGTTCGATGTAACTTTGTTGTGATGATTCGGATTAGTCACGCCCCGCTGTGATTCCGCCACGGCAGGGTGCGGCAATTTTTTATTTAAGAAACAATCTTTTTTTAACCAATTACACAAATCAACAAGCACTTTTAATTCTTACACGGTTTAAAAAAGCCTGAAAAAAAGTATTTAAAAAATGACAATATAAAAAGAAAATTAACAAAAATAAATTATCTTTCAATAAACGAATTTTAACTTTTATGACCAGGCTACTTCATAAATATCGCACCAAATTTTTTATTATTATTATTATTATTATTATTATTATTATTATTATTATTATTATTATTATTATTATTATTATTATTATTATTATTATATCATTATTTACTTGATCTATGACATATTATTTGCATCAACTATGAAATGATTAATCATAATGATCGATTTTAAAATTCGTTTCCGCTGCATAGAGCGTATAATACACTGATTTTCTCTTAATATGATGCATCGAGTGTTTAAATATCATGCATCGACTTTCAAAATCTTAAATTATATATAGGAAACACCTATGTGATGTCATCCAAGTTTTAATTAACCAATAGAATTATTAAATTTTATTTAATTGGCTAAAATTTAGGGTATAATGACATCATAAATAATAATGAATTAATTTATTTAATAAAAAAGTAGACATCGACCAATTTTTATGTTTTTTCTCCTTTTTATAGTTATCTAATTTTATGTTTAATTATTTACGTACTCCATAATCCATACAAAGACTTCAATCAATTGTAACGCATTCTGCACACTAAACTTTTTTGCCCATCCTTTTTAATTCTTTAATAAAAGTTATTATATAATTATCATCTACGTTAAAAAAATTATAGTTATCTCGTGTGAACACACGGGTCTAAACTAAATCAACTTTCAATTGATTAATCGAGTCATTTAATTTTACTTCAATGTAAAATAACATCCCTCAAATTTCTCAATCTTTATAAAGAGTAATTTACAACATAATTATCAAAATTATCGAGGATTCATGAGTTTAAAGTTAATATTTTATTATTTGAGTAATTGATAACTATTAACTATTAGAACATTCTAATAATTATTAAAGATGTGATTTGTTTCCCTCCTTTTTAACAACCTTTTTTTCTAACGGATTCTTTTTATCAACTAAACAACAAAATATATTATTTGGGATCGATATATGAACCGATAAGATTGCGTAATATATATGTACTTATAAAAGATATATAAAAAATTAAGGTCCGTGTGTATACACGGGTTTGAAAGCTAGTATACTATAAAAGATCGTTATTGAATTAAAATGTGTGCATCATAGTTATAAAACAATGTGCATCAGAGTTATAATATATGGTGCATCATATTTATAAAATATGACGCTCCGACCTTTAGATATACGATAAATATCATTAGTGTATAAATATTGATGCATCATAGTTATAAAATATGGTGCATCACAATTTTAATTTTATGACGCATTGAAGTTATAATTTTGTTGTATCAAAATTTATTTTATTCAAGGTATAAATATGGTGCATCACATAAATGTTTTTTTAAATACTTAGTAGAGAATTGTATTTAAATGTAAAATGTGAGGTAAAAAAAACTAGAAAAAACGTTGAAAACGCGAAAAAAACAAAAAACAAATGATAAACAAGTCGGGAAAAAGTTTAAATAAAAACGTTGAAAAACGCAAAATAATAATAATAATAATAATAATAATAATAATAATAATAATAATAATAATAATAATAATAATAATAATTATTATTATTATTATTATTATTATTATTATTATTATTATTATTATTATTATAATTATAATAACAAAAAAAAAAAAAACAAGAACTTTTTTTTTTTAAAAAAAGTGGAGAAGTGATAAAGGTGAAGAAATGAATAAAGTAGAGAAATGGAGTAGGACACTTGTCACATTCTCATTTGCTTTTCTCTGTTCTTTTCTAAAAATCTCCTCAAATGAACCAATACCTTAAGAGTTCTAAAGTTTTAGAAATGTTTTTTGTTTTCTATTTATATTTCTTTATAATTTATTTAAGTTCATCGATTTTTGTAATTATATCAAATTTATCAATATTCTATTCTTGAGAGAGCAATAATAATACATCTAATCGACTATATCCTTTTAGGTTTTGTTTAGTAAATAAGATGTATGCTCTAACTATGAACTATAACTGTAGGCTATAACTAGCTTTACTTGAATAAAAATGTTTGGTACTTTGGTAACGATCTGTAGCTATGTGTAAAACGATATAAAATTAAGAACATCCATATAAAACTAAACGTCAGCCAAGTTACGTACATATAACGTATAGTCAAAAGTTCGATACACAATAGATTTTCGTTCTATAGTCATTACATTTCGACACCAATTAATTTTACATAATTACATGTTACCTTTTAAAAAAAAAGTTTCACAATTATATAGTCTGTTATCTTTCATTTTATAAATTCTGAAAACAATGTGCATATTCATGCTTTAATCAACATTTGAAAGGCTGAGTTGTTAATGTAAAAGCACTAAGACATTTACACACAAGCTTGCTTTGGCGTACACCATACGGTCACCAAATATATGAAAAAGGCTAATAACATCCGAAAGCAACTTCAAATCAAGAAACCAACAAAGGGGCCGGGTGTACAAGCAAAAAGAGCATAAAGTGAAAGAAACAAACACTGCCTAAAGCAAAGCACCTTCAATATTTATCAACCTAAATCACTTCAAATTCATTACAAAAAACCAAATCCTAAAACAAACTCATTTCATATCTCACCTCATCAATCTCAAATGGGTATTTGTTGGTCTATCCTAAAACCACGTAGAAGCCACGAAATTCCGATTTCATCCCCATCACCCACTCATCATGATCAATATCTTCCCGACGATCACTTCGTCCCTCAGGAAAGAACATACTATCCGATACCAACCAAGTTCGACCCACAAAAAATGATGAAAAACCAAGAAAATGAATCTATCTTAGGAAAGGAGTATGTTGACCTTAAAGAAACTTATTATATTGGGAAAGAATTAGGGAGAGGCCAATTTGGTGTCACATATATTTGCACTGAAAAAGCCACAGGATTGAAGTATGCATGCAAATCGATATCGAAGCAAAAGCTTGTGGCGAAGAAGGATATGGAGGATGTAAGAAGAGAGATTTTGATGTTACAACATTTAACTGGACAACCAAATATTGTGGAGTTTAGAGGTGCTTATGAAGACGAAATGAGTGTACATTTGGTGATGGAATTGTGTAGTGGTGGTGAGCTTTTCGATAGGATTACAAAAAAAGGAAGTTATTCTGAGAAAGAAGCAGCAAAGATTGGGAGACAAATTGTGAATGTTGTTCATGTTTGTCATTTCATGGGAGTTATGCATAGAGATTTGAAACCTGAAAATTTCTTGATGGTTAGTCAAGATGAAGATGCTCCATTGAAGGCTACTGATTTTGGGCTATCTGTTTTCATTGAGGAAGGTTAGTTTAGCATGCATATTATTTCATCAATAAAATCAACTACACTTTGGTTCCCTTTATAATGTGTTAGCACCGTAAATTGGTTATTGATCTTGAAAACTTAATACATGCATGTTTCATGTGATTGGGAGGACAAAAAGAAACTCTTTATTAATGTTTGTTAAGAACATTTATTAAATTTTAAAGGGATTCGTATTTGAAAATGTATTCAAATTTATTCAGAAATCTATATAATATATCCAACTTATAACGCTTCTATGATATGTATTGAATTTTCAATAATCTTTATTGTATGTATCGGATGTACCTTTTGATAATGTGTTAAATTATATAGATGACATGTGACATATTATATAAATGACACATCATCAAAAATATAATTCAATACACAGAATATAGATTATTGAAAGTTTGATACACGGAACGTTCTAATTAAGTCGAATACATACTATAGATGTTCGAGTAAAGTTGAATGCGTTTACAAATCTTTAACCCATTTTTAAAATACTTCTAAGCATTCAATATTGCATTTTATTAGAAATGTAATTTGTCTAAAAAAAACTACATGTATATACTGATAAAGTAAATCTTATCTTATCTTGTATAGTACTTGCTATCTTATGAAGTCGGTACGTAAATAATAGAAAAGATGATGATTACATATTTGTGAATATAAACCAATCAAAAAGTGATCTTAATTTCATCGATTGGAATATATTTCCCTATAAAACTTCACTAAGACCCCTTGATAATTAAACCATATACACAGTAAATTTTTGAGGTAACTAAGATAGATATTTAACACACAATTCGTAGCATAACTAGTATTATTTTTTCTATGTGGTAAAGTATATATATACTCCTCTTAATTTAGATTCACGTAAGGAATTGTTCGAACTTATTTACATGTGAGTATAGTAAGCATTTTATGTTGCCCTAAAAACACCCTAACATTTTTTAATATTTTTTTGTTATTTAGATCTCAAACTATATGATAATAATAATAATGCTAAAAGTGTAGTAGATGGAAAATGTTTCATTTCAACAAATTTTATAATAGTATCAAGTGTTGCAAATACGTGGAATAAATGCACATTGGGTCAACAAGTCAACGGAGAAAAATGACAAGTCAACCAAGTCTATTCGATTTTGTCTTGGTCCCCTTGAAATTAAGTTTTCAATCATGTTAACGTGTGAACTTTTGACTCTTTAACATAGTGCAATCATGTAGAAACTGAAGTAGCTCCACCACGCACGGCTAAACGTACAATTGTTTGCGAATTATTCGTTCATTCGATTCGCTAAACGTTCGGTTCGCTTAGAGATATAATTGACACATCATCCTACTATATTACTTATTACTAAATTCTATATATACATATATATTATTAATAAACATTTCAATATTAAATAAAGTGTTTTATAATATTACTCCATCCGTCCCACTTCAAATGTCCACATTACTATTTTGAGTTGTCCTAAATAAGTGTCTACTTCCAAGTTACAACCAATCAAAAAAAAAAATTAGTGGGTATATATGTTAGTTGATTGGTGAAAAGTAGAGTTAGTGATGAATCCAAGAACTGTGTGCATAGTCAAAGTGAACGCTTTGACTGGGACGGAGTGGGTATATTAAAATGGGTTTATTGTTTGGTTATGTATCGAATTTTACACTTTTTACTATTGTATGCATCCAACTTTAAAACCTATTGTATGTATCCAAGTTATAAGACCGTCTATTGTATGTTTTTTTTTTTTTCTTGTTTCGGCTACATAAATTGATGTGTTTTTTGTAAGTTCAAAAGTGAAAAAATCTTGCGGTGATTCTCAATTTTCAATTTTAATGTTTTTAGTGTGTTCAGTGTGACTAATCATTACATTTTCTCTAATCAAACTGATAAAGACTCTTTAAAGAGATCATTAAGTCCATAAACAAGTGATCGATCGATACGTCGACGCAACAAGTTTAGATGATACCTTTTGTTTATCGACCTTATATAATGTTAAATTTAACAAGATATGACTATGACGAGAAGCTACAAACATTTACGTTTATATGTATTTTATCACTCTTGTGCAGATATTAATTTACTAATTACACTTACATTTGAACTTAAGAAATTTGATTTTATATATGATACGGAGTATATGATTCTGATAAATATTACAGTATAAAAGATGGGAATAGGTATGTAGACGTTATGAACTTATGATTATTTTTATACATATTTTTTTTCGATTTTAGACTCATTAACGTATCGATAGAATTGGTATGTAGACGTTATGAACTTATGCATTTGTGTGTAAGCATAGCATTGCTCTTTCAAAAAAATTGGTGTGATATCATTTTTTTTTTTTTTTTTTTTTATAGACAAACTTTACAGGGAAATAGTTGGGAGTGCATATTATGTGGCACCAGAGGTGTTACGACGTCGTTATGGGAAGGAGATAGATGTATGGAGTGCCGGTGTTATTTTGTATATTCTACTTACCGGTGTTCCTCCTTTTTGGGGAGGTTCGATTTCTAACCATCTTTTTATTTTTGATCTTTTTTAAACAATTCAACATGGATGTTATGCCCTTTTAAACAATTTTAAAAAAGTTTGTAAACTGAACACATCTACCCTTGCTTTTCATCTTAAACTATGCATTCATCTTTTTTAGAGAACGATAAGGACGTATTTGAAGAGATATTAAATGGTAAACTCGACCTTCAAAGCCCTCCATGGCCATCAATATCCCCCGGTGCCAAAGATCTGATCTCAAAGATGTTGACGAGAAATCCGAAGGACCGTATCACTGCAGACAAAGCCCTCGGTTTGTATACACGATAATTTATATTAATAACGTTTTGAGGGACCTAATATATAGAGGCTGATCCACTATATTATTATTTCTAACGGGTCAAATGGGTTAAGTTAAATAGCTAGCTACCATGGGAGAGAGTCAAAAGTGAAATGAAACATTTTCCCCTCGAGGGAGTGGTTATTTTCCCGATGAAATCAACGTATTCAAACAAATGAAGCTCATAAATCTTTTAGTAAACAAAAAATTTATGATTATTATAATCTCTAATTAACGTTTTAAAACATATTTAACACATCAATTATTTATGAACAATATTACTAGATGAAAAGTTTTTTGTGGGTAAATCCAACACGACATGAAGTATACTTGTTTTAACATGACCTATTTCAACCCATTACCCACCCATTTTTGCCACCTCTAGAACTAAATCAAAAAGAGTTATAGCCAGCGTTTATTCATAAACGAAATTCAAACCTCAGAACACCCATGGCTTAAAGAAGATGGTGAAGCATCAGAGTTGCCTATGGATAGTGCGGTTTTGATCCGAATGAAACAATTTAGAGCAATGAACAAGCTGAAAAAGCTCGCTTTGAAGGTATCATTCTAGAAATAAATTTAAGTTGCTGTTTATCAAGAAAAAAAGGACCTTTGCATCAACAGAAGTTTGTTCAGGTTATTGCAGAAAACCTAGAATCAACGGAAGAGACCAAGGGCTTGAAACATATGTTCAAAAACATGGACACAGATGGAAGCGGTTTCATAACATACGAAGAACTCAAAACGGGACTATCAAAACTTGGATCACGGCTTTCTGAGCCAGAAATACAACAACTCATGGAAGCTGTAAGTTCTTAACTACATGTAAACTTTGACTTTTAAAGTCAACTATCTACCTTCAAATGTTGATATGGTTTCCAATTCTATTTTTAAACCAACATTTTCACAAAATGTAGCATTCATTATGTCGTTCAATTTGATCATCGTATTCTTTGTTGAATATTATATAATCAGCATAAGATTCAAACATAGTAAAGAGTTTATCTGACTTGAAAGGTTATACATATTATATACCAGGCTGATGTTGACAAGAATGGAACAATCGACTACATCGAGTTCATTACTGCAACAATGCATCGACACAAACTTGATAGGGAAGAGAATTTGTACAGAGCCTTCCAATTTTTCGACAAAGATAATAGCGGGTTTGTTTACACAAACCGTATTTGGTAATATGAAATATTTATAGTAATTATTTGGTTGACATGAGTTTCGTCACAGATGTATCACTAGAGATGAACTGAAACATTCTATGACTCAATACGGAATGGGAGATGAAGCAACCATTAATGAAGTCCTTGATGATGTAGATACTGATAAGGTTAGCAACAATCAGAAACTCAATAAATCAATACTAATAAGATCCATAGTTTTATACAATGTTTTGAAAACCGGTTAGACCGGACCGGTCGGACCGGGATTTTAGGGATTTCCGGCCGGTTTAAAACCGGTTTTGGGCTTAGTTTGACCAGTCAACGAACCGGCGATTTTTCCGGTTTTGTCCGGTTGAATCGGGAACCGGACCGGTTTTTGAATATTTTTTTAACGCGTTTTGACCGGTTTTGGGCTGGCGGTCCAACCGGTGGAACAGGAACCGGACCCCTCAACGGTCCGAGGGTTTTCAATACATTGGTTTTATATGAAATTCTACCTATTAGGATGAATTATGTAACAAGAATTTGGTAAACATCTTAATAGTAGATGAAACTCTTAAAGCATACCCCATATAACCAAACACCACAGAAAATACACAAAAACACTTTCATCCCCTTATCAATCTGTTACATCGTCACCACCACATACTGTCACCTCTAATGCCACCACCATGCCATATAGCATAGGTACAATGCTAGTTAATTTATAAATGGGTCAGTCAAGGTTGTGTTTAGTCACATATGGGTCAATATAAATTGTAGCTGACCATTGAACGAGTCAAATGGGTCGAGCGTGTAGAATATGCTCAAAGTCTATATATAATGCATACAATCTCCAATATTACTTAATATACTACTGTAGTAGTATTGTCTTTAAACATAACTATTAAATATCATAAATATTCATATATAAACTGATAAGAAAGTATTAACGTTTCAAATCCACCCCTGCTCTGTTATACCCGTACTAAAATAACTCGTTTCTACCCGTTATCATACACGCCCGAACCACATATGCCGTCACCTCGATACCTCATGGTTATTTACCTACATTCTCTTGATTTTAATTTTTTTTTTTTCATAGAGCCGTTTCGACTTATCTGATATGTAAGACATTTTTTACTTGGTAAATGGCAGGATGGGAAGATCAACTATGAAGAGTTTGTGACAATGATGAGGAAGGGAACAGTGGAAACAGGTGAACATCTCGAAATACAAGAAATTGGTTTCTAGAGTTGTTAAGAAGTCCAAGCGATTTGGAGTTGAGTGAGTATTGTGTGATATAGATATATAACCAAGGGTAAAAAGAACTATAACAATAATTTAACCCTTTGTGTTTTACTTTAGTCATGTGTGTATACATATATATAATTGTTGGCACGACCTTCGCTTAAATTTAATGATTACTTTTTGTAGTTTTAAGTAAAAAGCGTATGCAAGGTTCTGTCTTTAGAATTAGATGTGCGGTTGAAATTTCAGTCTTCTAATAACATTTTTTGTTGTCTATAAACAAAATTCTGACTACTAATAAGCTTTAATTTTTGATGGTTTTCTAGTTTGGAGCACAAACGCTTATAAATGCGTCATAAATTTTCTTTTCAAGGAAGATCTTTGGCTATTGATCACTATGTTTTAACGTTAAAATTAACTGTCTTTTGTAGTTCCAAAAAGACAACGCCTGGTATCATACGGATGGTTTTCGGTTTTTACTCGAAGGAAAATCCCGGGGATGTTGATAGGTTGGATTTTAGCTTTAACATTGATGATTTTGGGTAGTTATACGCAAAAACACGACTATGTATAATTGCTCTTAGAAACACTAAACATTCTATCTATCAAAAGGCTGGAACAAAATCAATCAGGGATTCTCGTTTGTTTTTGTATCCTCGCAATACATCTCATCTAGAATGAAAGATTTCCCAAATAAGTTGTTTCGACAACTAAGTGGAGCCGAAGCTTTTTTGGCTTAAAATGCACCTCGTCAAAAGAAAAACAACATTGGCTCAATTTCATGGGCTTGCATAACACTGGCCTGTACACTCTGGGCTCACAAGGCTAGTATATGAATAAATAAAAATCATAATTAATCCTCTCTAAAGTTATGTTTAGTTACAAAAATATAAGAATCAAATGAGACACTTGAGTAAGATGTACAAAAAACACAAACTTAACTTACTTGGTTGGCACGAGTGACAACGGTATTATTTGCAAGTACAATACTTGATTCCTAAACATTCAGCCTTTTCTGATCTCACCATTATTCTTTCCGCATTCAAGCGCTATTTCTTTGAATTCGATAGCTCTCTGCCCACAATATCAAAATAGCAAAAACCCTTCAACAAGGTTGTTGGTGAATCAGGAAGTGTTTCATCATTCACAAAACTAACTAGTATTCCAAAAGTAAGTGGAATACAATAACCACTTCTAATCAGAGATTATCACCTCCACGCATCTTACAACACCAAAATCCATCAGAATATGCTCTGATTATGGCAAAAAGATTTTCACTATTAGTGCCAAATAAAAGAATAACACAACACGAATTATTTAAGTAGATAGATAATCTCACCTCAAGGACACGTGAACTCATCTTCCGGGCACAATCCTGTAGTTGAGGGTAAGATCTTCAGGCTTTTTCCATACATAAGCACGGACAGTCGCTAAACTCATGTCGGGAGTTAAGACCTGGATAACATACTGATTAGATTAGTATATTTATAACAGAAATGAATGGATATATTCTACCACAACGTGCCTAGCTATTTCGTTCCTACTCGTGCATCTGCTGGTAAAGTTAAGCACGTCCAAAGGAGTTCAATTTGACCATAGATAATGAAATCAACTTGCCTGATTATTGCATAAGATTTCTATAGAAGGTTTAAGCTTTTGCCACGGTTTGAGTCCAGATCTAAAGGATCCATCTCCTCCAGATAATCCAGGAGCAAAATTCCCATCGATACTCAAGCTATCCAATGGTTTGTCCAGAACCAGTTTCTCCACAACATAATTAACAACCTTACAAAAATGTTATACAGAAGATACTTAAGCATTTTCATATCAATGTTGTGCATACTGTTTCATAACTTTTGAGTTATACATTATCAAGGTATTGCAAATTAACGTACATACCTTGTGTATTCTTAAAATACGAGGTGCACTCAGCTTCCCTTGTGTCACAGTCTGTGTAGTTGAACCTTCGTATGGCTGTAAATAAAAGCTGCACCTGCAAGTTTGGACAATTTTAGCTGAAATTTATTAACGTGACTTACTTTCCTAAGTGCGAAAAGGTAGAGAATTATTTACTTGGTATGTTCTCGTGGGGGCAATCGATTATGCAAGATGCAATCCAAAACCCACCACGGTAAGTCCTTCTCATCTTCGGTTCCGTCCATTTCGGTAATTTTCTTCCTCCATGGTCCGTTTTGGGAACCCTCGGTAATAATTGAAGGAGGAGAAGCCGTCGAGAACTCAAATGGAGGATACACAGCATAATCATTTTCAGCATTACCATCTACATCAACTTTTGAAAGTGCACTTCTAGAGGCTAGAATTTCTCCATTTTGTGACCCAAATTTATGCTTTTTCTTAGACAGCCAATGAGCCAATAATCCTTTGAGGGTTTCTCGAGCCAAGTTAACCTATTTAACAAAAGATATAGAAGATGTTATTGTTCTCCACATAATGTGTGCATATATATAAGAAAAAGGTACACAAACAAACAGGAATCTAAAATATTCAGACCTTGTCATCCTCAGCTTTCTCCGTAATGTTAAGATCAGCAGAATACATTTCTGCTGAAAAGCATTGTGGGGTATCCAAATGCACAGACAAGTTCCCAAGCCGACTATCTATGGTGAACCAAGCAGGAATGCTGACCTGAAGAACCATGGTCAAATCAAAGTCAAATGAGAAGTTGCATAATCATGTTAACAAGTTTGCAATACGTACCATCTCAAATAATTCTTCTTTCTTCTTATCAAATGAAACCTGTCCATAGTCCTCAATCACGATACCTCTAGTGATCTCCCACAGTTTCACAGACCCAGCATTATCCTATTAAACACACAATTTTAGAATAGCTACAACTTATCATTTTCCCAATTACATCCAAATACCAAGAATAGTAAAAGAGAGAGAGAGAGAGAGAGAGAGAGAGAGAGAGATAGAGAGAGAGAGATTTTAGTGCTGACCTTCGTCAAAACATGTCTTCTGTTGTTCATAATTTCATACTGCACGATCCCTGGAATTCCATCAATACTGAAGGTTGGTTCTCTATAAACAGGAACCTACATGTTCAATCAGCATAGCAATCTCAAAATCAAGGCATGAATTGACGTGTTTAAAAAAGAGAAAAAATAAAGATGCAACTCACAGGTGTAGATCCTTCCAAGGAAGCCCTTGCTCTTGAAAATGACAAATTCCCAGCCAGGAAAGAACCGCCTCTCTGAAACACTTTCTGAGGATTTAGACCTTCAGCAGGCCATCTATGAACGGAAGAATCGGTTGTTGCAACCCATATACCATCATCATGCATCGCAAGTTGTTGAATAGGGTGCTCCTTTGTGCAAAGTAATATACTCTCCCTTGTCGAAAGGTCTGTTAAGTACAACTATATGTACACAACATACAAATATGACATAGTAAACTCAACTGCAAAGACTTGTATCATAAGCCTAAATATCTTCACTTCACTGAAAACATAGAAGTGCTCTTACCGATAAATCACGTCCGCCACTATAGACATGACTGAATGTAGGAGTGCTGGCAAGTGCCCACACAGAATCTGTATGAACAGCATATGAATGCACACACCGTTGCTGCCCAAGATCCCATAATCTATATAGAAATACAGAGTACCACATTTAACCAATAGAACATAATAACGTTTATGTTTACCCACATCTTCAGATGTTTACCTGATCATAGAATCTGAGGATCCTGATAAGCAGAATCTGCATAAGATAAATTGAAAAACTATTATAAAACAAATTATTTCATCCGAATGTAGCTAAAATCCTAACCAGCAACATCACTGCCACATAGTATAAAATACACAACACAACAAACCTCCCGGTGGAGTCGAGAAGCAAAGCCCTAATATTATCTGTATGTCCTCGAAGCTTCATCATCTTTGAACCACTTCTTGAATCCCAAACACGTACAGCCTACAATATATCAAACATTCCGAGAAATAAACTATTTCAACTATAGGATTATAAGATAGAAAAAATAAAAGCTACACCAGAATTACCTTCTCTGTTCCACCAGAAACTAAAAGAGTTCCGGTATCATTCATTGCTAATGCATACACAGACTCTTTATGTCCTTTAGCAGCAATTGGAACATATCCTTGAGGTACATTTGTTTGCAATGTAATATTGTTACTTGAACTGATAGTACGCAGGCTGGTAACAGGCATTGAGCTTCCTGACCCATTTGAGCCACTTGGATGATCCTCCTCAGCTGCCTCGCTAGACTTGGTGAGGGGAGAAAGTGCAGCTTCAAGGTCCCAAATGAACACCTCGCCACCCAGCCCACCAGAAGCAATAATATTGCTCTACAGTCATAAGCAGACACAACGAAAATTAAACTTCAATAGCATATGCATAAAACCTGGATATATTTGGCAAAAATTTACATTTCTCTCAGACGCAGCAAGACAAGTAACATAATCAGTATGTTGACGGAAAGTCCTTGTGCAAGCTCCATTAGAATAGCAATCCCATGCCTGATAGTACAATGTGATATTACATTAAGTTCAAATTTTGTAAAACTAGCATTGAATTTATTATAATGTTCAATCTTACACTGAGAACAGACCTTGATGGTGGTATCTGAAGAGCAGGATACAAGAGTATTCCCTCCTGCAATGACTGCATCATTTACCTGTACTCTCCAAAACATTCCAACATAAATGCTACAGTTTACATGCAGTTCTAGAAGTTATAGTATTAAAGCCACAATTATCAGTTTTTAGTGTTTGTATTAGCAGATACGGCTTCTGACTATCTGGTTATTTTGGGGGTCAGACACTCAGTTTTCATACAAGCTGAAACAAAACTGATGATCTAAGAGTAAAATAAATTACATGTTTATCTATTTATAAATCTCATTTGTAAAACTTCCAAAAGTGATTATCTGTGATTTAGAAATGGCAAAAATTAGATAATTAACTTTTTACACGCATACCTAAACACCACCATGATCACTTTCAATAGATATATCCAAATACTCTGATGTCGAATATCTATATTATAGACTTACTTAAATGTTCCTTATGTCAAGAAGCTAAGATTTCGGACAAAACCAGTACCCACTACCTAACTTCCTTAAAAGTCAACAAGAACAAGTTCTCAAGTAATAATAATGACTGATAGTAAAAAGGGACAGCAAATGAAGAACCATACCCAATCAACATGAGACTCAAAGGTTGCTGAGCAGGTAGCATCATCTTGGGTCAACTCCCATCTCTTTAATGTGCCATCACGGCTACCAGTGAAGAGGTAACTTGAGTTATCTAGTTTTGATGGCTTCAATACAGCCAAGCAGTTCACACCTGCACAATGCTGCAAAAAGAGAGAAGTGTTTCAAATATTACCTTATGAATGCCTTTACCTACTATCCAAAACAATCAGAATTGTGTGCCTATTTTAAAACTCGTTTTAAATGGAATGTCTATATGATTCCTTGTGTACATGTAAAAAAATATTTCATGAATTCTCTACGTTTGTGTACACTTCAATATACTTTTTGATTACGTTAAAGCTCAGTTTAATCATATGATAACTGACCTTTGTGTCGTCGGCATCATTTAACACATAGGTAAATCTCTTCTCCTTACGAGGACGGACTGAATTGGAGGCACTGCCTGCAATACCCACCCGGTGCATTGCAGAATTTCCTGAAGTAAATATAGAAAGTCAAGGTATAACTCTGACAATAAGTTTTCCATTATCATTTATAAGAACTTACATTGTGTTCATACATACTTGTGAGAAATATGTAATTCTCTTCCTAGGTTTATAATAAACTACAGAATGAAATTGTTAAGTGTATATGTTATAATATAACAATCAGAACACGAAAGGAAATACAAATAGCAATGCAATATCAAATAAGTATATGTATATATTTTAAAGCATGTATGAGGTATTTACGCCATGTGGATACTGAATTTTCAGTTTATATCCTATACTCATCCTGAATCCGAATTAGCTTAAAACTTTCACATTTATATCGACCGTGAACCTACTTTTTAGCACCCAATATGCACACCCCAAATATGACTTCACAATTCATGCACTCAAGTCAATCCCATACAGTATTTATTTAGCAAGATCTCTTTTTAATACTAAAGTTACTATGTGAGAGTCATGTGAATAAGAGAAATGTTGACGGTTATCAAATCGTAAGGTACAGATAGACTTTCTTTTAAATTCCTGCATCTTGATTCTTATCATCACACCCAAAACCTAATTTGATTCAACCTCCCTTTGCATGAGTGCATGACCACTGAAATATCTCTCTTGCCCAAAAGGACAGCTGCAACATATTTCTCAACATTGTACTTCGTAGGCACTTTGTATTCACAAACGCAGATTGAGGGGCCTATCTTTTAACTAGCATTCGTAACTATCCCCCACCATTATATTTGATAATAAGATTCTACTTGATTAGTTAATCTTAAATTCGATATTTCACTTATCTATCAAACTAAACTCAGAATGGAACCTACTCGTATCCCTAAAAACAATGACTAACAACCATGATCTGAATTCCCTTGCACTATTTCACTTATAAATACTTAGTTTCTTAGAGAAGAAGCAAACATCAGTTATGAAATTGTACTCAGCTGTTGAACTTCTTCAGCCAATAACTTATATGAATAAAAACGCTCAAGTATACTCATGCAGTCTTCCTTTATATATTAGCAAACATTAAGGCCATTTCGCCATTTCAGAACACAAACGCTACCCTAATCGAACTTAACAAACGCTACATATCATGTGAATTCTTGTTCCAATTTATTATGCCTTTTAGCCCTAAATGTAGTGTATTCCAAATGTATTCTGGGAGAAATTTGAATAGTTGTAACTCAAAGCACCAATTGCAATAATTCGACAAGTAATCGAACACTATCTGCAATAAGTTCATTACCTTCTAGCAACACAAAACGGAACAATTTTTGCAACAACCACATATAACATAACATATACAAATAAACACAAAAATAGTAACTTTATAAGAAACCCTAATAAGCATAACTATCAGATTAAACAATACTGAAACAATAAATAAATCAGATTCCATATGAATGTAATAAAACCAAAAATTAACCTCGACGATTGTAAACAAACCTTACCAAAAATTGAATCGATAAAATGAAATAAATAAGCCTGATCCTTTACAAATTTAGTTGAGGTTCTTCAATTGAAGTAGATATTACCATACGATTGACACTCTCATCTGTATCAAAAGGCGTCGTAGTGGTTTCTAATTTGAAACCGAAAACAGTGAATTTATTTATACAGAACAATAAAATGATAATAATAAATAAATTAAAGAGGAATCGGGTGAGATTTTGATTGTTATTCGTGTAGTTGAGATGGAATTGAATTGAATTGATTGAAGAAAAAAGGGGGTTCGTTTGATGAGACGAAGAAAACGAGAATGATGATGAATGTTGATTTTACGATACTGGAAAAAAAGTAAAAACTGTAAATTCGATTGCTACGTTGTTGGTCCAGGGTTGGGAATGGTTTGACTCGGTTTTTTATTATTTTTTGTTTCAACGTATGTAAGTAATGTTTTAAAGCCCGGTTTTTTTTGGAACCGGTCATTCCGGTCTAACCGGTGAAACCGGCCGGTCCAATCAGTTTGGTATAATGTACTTGACACGTTGCTTGTGGGCTTTGTGAAATGACGTAAAAAATATGTGGGACAAAAACAATATATATGAATGATCGCATTGACGAAAGCAATTTTATATTGTATGATTTCAATACTTTGACGGTCAAAGTTCTCTCTCATAATAGATACATTTATCAATCTAACACCGATCATGTACAACCACCACGAATATTTACAACTCACTGCCTCAAGGTTGAGCGCTTCTACTTAATTTATTACTTGCATCATTCATCTATTCTTCTTCTTCACCATAATCCTCTTAAACAATCTCTTTTATATAATTTCTTCATCCACTCATATTATATAAAAATCATTTTCAAAACCTATACTCCTAGACCTTAGACCTTAGTACCACTGCCATCCCCCTACCACGTATTAGAATCTAACGAGATTAGATTATTATGTAGTAGCCCGGCCCAAGTATACATGGGCTTTCATCTAATACCACGCACCCCTACCACCGTAGTCATTTCCTGCGGCAACGTGGTCGGAAATGAAAAAACCCGACCAATTGTCGCACCCCCAAATTTAATCGCAGCGGACATTGGGTCGGGGCACGACTAATCAATATCATTACATAAAGTTATATTGAACGAGCTCTATATGCGTCGTTTGAAAAACACTTCAAAAATAATACATTGATCTCAAAAATGTTTACATCAATATGCGAGTTCACAACTTAAACCTATAGATTCTAATACATAACTACTGTTACAAAATAGTAATGCAGGAAAATCTCTTGTTGTTTGTAAAACATGCGACTCGAGCTACTGCTTCCCCATAAAAGCAGTCCAATACCTACTGCATCTAAGAACCTGAGAATACACGTTAAAAGGTCAACAATAATGTTGGTGAGCTCATAGATTTTAACAGTTAAAATGTACGTAAGAACCACAAGATTTCAAGTGTTGCACAACAGCAAAAATAAGTATATATTATTGCCATGAGCTCATAGTCGAAGCTTAACAGTAAGTAATGTGCCTCCGCGAGTGCCTAATCCAAAACACTTGCTAGAAACAGATATTAATCGTCCATTTTTACATAACGGTTCGTGGTAGCGCTACTACCCCGGACGGGGATTGTCAGTCCCAAATGGATCCATTTACAAATATTCGCGCTTAAGTCGATAACTAGCGAAGCTATGATATGAGAGGACTTTAGTGGATTAGAAAGTTACTCATGCAATCCGTATAAGTGTTTATCAGTTCTTGTGTTCATATAAAATAGTGCGTAGTATTCTCACCCCAAGGTAAAAACAGTAAAAATGGGCTATGAGACTCACATGAGTCTTGCAAGTATGCGTTGATATAAGCAAATAAATCTGTAACCTCCTAGTGCCCTAAACGCGTAAGGTTACATGTAAGTAGATGACCAATGGTCCATCTATGCTAGTTGTCCACTCAACTAGTTATGTCCAAATGTTTATCGTTTGAAAATGTGTACAGCCCGTTGGTGAAGTTTTGTAATAATAATTCCCAAATACATTATTATTATGTTTGTTTTATTTTATACTTATAAAAGTATGTGTATTGCGTGTACTAGTAGCATCGTATATAGTTTAGTTGTTGTTACGCGAATTCAATACTCGGTGACAAAGTATTTTCAATCAGGCTTTTTTATGCGACGCTAGAGGCGACACTCGGATGGGATGCGACAATGAGGTCAGTGTCGCTACCTGTGAAAGTCAGATATACAGCGACACTCGAGTTAGTGTCGCTAAAGGTGACACTTGCATATGTAGCGACACTCGGGTAAGTGCCGCTAGTTGTGATTTCGTGAAAAGTGGTGACACTCAAGTTAGTATCGCTAAGTTGCGACATTCGAATATGTAGCGGCACTCGGGTTAGTGCCGCTAGTTGTGATTTTGAAATAATGGCGACACTCGAGTTAGTGCCGCTAAACGTGTTAAGTCGAAAATGTTGCCGCACTATTTTTTTATCGTTTATGTATTTTCTAAGTATTAATAACTAAATTAACTAACTACTAAAGCAATAAACTTCCAATAAGTAATGATAATCTTAACGGAAGGATCTCTTAAAAGTTAACTGTGACACCCGTCAAATTAGGACTAGCAATTAGTGCCTAATCAATTTTAATACATGTAATTAGTTCTATGTTAGGCTAATTTGTGTATCAAATAATATATATTGTTGAATATATACAATTATGCGATTTGATTAAATCGTACGCAATTTAAATCGAAAACAATTCGGTTCAATTTAATACGGACGTTGGTGAACAATTTTATTATATAATATAACATTATTTAATAACGTTATTATATCCAAAATATTATTTTGATAATATTTCGTACACAATTCATATCGTACAAACAATGACTACGTGACTAAAATATTAAACGCGCAAGCAATCAAAATAAAGGTAAGTTATATTTTATAACTCAAATATTAAGTATTTGGTGAAATACTTCAACAAAAATACAGAATAATTATTCGTATTTTAAAACGTGTATTTAAATATATAAAATAATTAGTTAACGTTTAAACGATCAGGAAAACGAACACCGCACGGAGCGCAAATACGGGATTAAAAATTGGAGACCCACACTTCGGTGGGCCCCCACGAAAATCAGCCAAAAAGGGGGGGAACCCCCTCCCCACATCTCATTCTCATTCTCTCTCTCTCTCTCTCTCTCTCTCTTTCTCTCTTTTTCCCTCAAAACAACACCACCACCACCATCACCTAAATCCACCAAAAACTACCACCATCTCACCTCAAATCATCTAGCTCCTTTGGAAGAAAAAGATCATGGAGTCACGATCTACATTTCTATCTTTTCGGTTTCTTCCGGCGTTAACTTGTAAGATTCCCGACAAATCCCGAAAACTCTTAAATTTCATTTATTTTACTTGAAAGTTGTTTATTTAAGCTTGAAATGTCCAAATATGGGTTGGGTAAAGGAATCGAACCAAACGGTCACCGGAAAACTCGTTTTCGACTCAAAATCCGACCAACAGACGTAAGTGTCGCACGGACCGAAAACAGTGCAGCGTCACTTCATGCGACACTTAAATGTCGCACTAAGTGTCGCTAAAAGCCTTAATCTTGCGTCACTGATGTGTGAAATCTAGTTATAAAATTTATCGTTGATAAGTAAACAAAAAAGTACCGAGCTAGACCAAAACACAACCGGGCAGTGGACCCTGTCGAGTGGTAGTATAGTTTGGTAAGTTTGGGTTCGAACACAGGGAAACTTGGTTTTGACAATCAATAAGTGTGAGCAATTGAAGAAAGTAAATAAAATGTGGTTGGTTTGTGTGACCGAATTGTCACAATGCTTAAAACTACAATCTATAGTTCAATGAGAACGGTGGACTCAGGAAGAGTCAAATTAGTTGTTTGGAACTTTCAAATATTAAAAACAATACTTGCTTGGACTATTTCAGTAGTGATTTCAGGGTATGGAGTTATAACCGGTTAAAATATATGCTAAGGTAATATTCATCAAACATAAGCTCAACGTTCGCTAAGACCTATTGTTCAAATTCAATTGACAAACCTATGATTTAATTATGGTTACCAACTTGCACAATTTAGCTTAAATCATTTGACACATTCCAAAACTACATTCGCAATTTTGTTCAATCATTTATAGAAAAATAATCAATAGCAATTTACTAGGTTGAAAACGTTCGCTATATCAAGTAGTAAATCATCAAATGGTTAAAAACTTGGGATTAAGCTCAAACAGGTTCATTGATTAAACATAAATTAAGATTTCATGAGTTTGCAAATCATCCACACAACAAGCATTCACTACAATCGCTAACTTGTTTGTATTTAACTAATTGTTGTTACAATTCACCAAATGTTTTGTTCCATAAATGATGGTTCATTCATAATAAACAAACAACTTTGTAAGTATTTTTAATAAGCGACAAACATTCGCTACAATCGCTTAGCAAAAATGCCAAAAGTTTCATAACAACAACAAACCAAATACATACAAATTCATGGATGATTCACAAACTCAAAGCATAAATTAACACCAAAAGATACACCCCAAATCAACTAGTTAGTTCATCCAAGCAAGCATAAAACTACTAGCCACTCATAATAACCATAATCAAACAACAATCACAAATATTCAAGGAAATCATAAAGAACTTGAAATTAAATTAGATTAAATTGAAATTGTACCCAAGTTATTACACAAATGAAATAAGTGTTCTTGGAGAGATTGTTGCTTGCTTGATGTTCTCCTCAAAATCCCCAAGTGAAATGCTAGTGCTACCCCAAGTAAAATGGTGGTTTTTGTGAAGTTAAAATGAGATGAAATGGTGGTGAGTGAGTTCTTGAGAGAAAACTCTCTAAAGTGAAGGTGGAATGGTGAAGTGAAATTTTAGAGAATAATGGTGGTGATGGAATCTGGAATGGAGTGAGTGTATGTTGTCTGTGTAATATGGAGAGTGATGAATGTGTAGTGATATGATACGTATGATATGATTATGATGATATTGAAGCTGATGCCATCACACTCTCTCCTTTTTCTTCTTTATTTTTCTTTTTCTTTTAAACGGAAATGGGGAGAATAAAGGGACAAAAACGGATGGGCATTAATTGCCATCCAATAATAAATGCACAGCACACCTTAATACCTCGGACCTCGATACTTCAAACTCAGAAACACATCTCAGCCGATCGGCTGGAAGAGCCTAGCCGAACGGCTTTAATGTCTTAGCCGAACGGCTGATAAGTGATAGCCAATCGGCTTCTTTAGACATCAGCACAAGCTTCATCAAGGGTAAGCCACGGCAACGAGAATGCACTAGGAAAACCGTTCTTCTAATTTTAGCCGATCGGCTGTTCATGAGAAGCCGAACGGCTGGAGATGTTAGCCGATCGGCTTTTCTGCATTTTCCAGCTCAGCCAGTTTTGTTCCAAACTTCACCAATTCGCATGCGTTTCCAACTTCTGACCTGAAATAGATTTCCAAACAAAATAAGTATCGAAAGTTCTCGAAATCTACTCAAATACATATGCAAAACAATGATATCGCGACAGATTTATATAGCCAAAATGAGCGATATCAAATATCCCCACACTTGAACTTTGCTTGTCCTCAAGCAAATCATAAGTTTACCATTTCAAAGCCCACTCTTGCAACATCATAAGTGAAGATCAAGTTTACCAAAACAATACTAACACTAACTACTAAAGCAATTAGGCTAGCAACATGTGTATAAGCAATAGAAACTTGAGATGTTAAGTTTGTCAAGCCCGAATGCATGACCTAGCACCTCACATAAAGATAAGTGATTAGTCATTCACTCTCAACCTATAAAACTACAAGGTAGGGAAGTAAATGAAGTAACACTCAATCAAGCCAAGTCGTGATGCATTGTTACCATAGGATTGCAAAAGGATCAAATCTCCACCGACTTGGCGTGAGCACCAAGTAAGATCTCAAAGGAGGTATTCTAACGTGTGTTGTAACAAATGTAGGCTAATTATGGAATTGGGTATAATAGACACAATAATTGGTAAAAATGGTAGTCAAGACCCGTGAAAAATGTGGAAATGTTACCTAATGGTTTAAACACATGATAGTAATGAAACTTAGGATTCTCGTGCTAAATCAATTCAAATTATTACTCGTTCTCATTTGTAACTTATACTTCAACAATTGCACACAAATAACTCAAATTGATTTTTTTCACATTTTATTGGAATAATTGCATTCTATGACTTTCTATGAATCATGTGTAACGAACTTTCGGACCAACCATCCTAGACCGGATAAAGGCCTTCGGTAGCTAGGTGTAGAACACCCCTCGGGAACTACTTGTTCAGAAATTCAAAGGCCATTTAGTTGACTACAATCATCCAACCATAAACTTTAAGCATAATAGTTAACTTCTATTCTTTTAATTGTTTCCAACCTCAATCATAGAATTTAACACTAGAATCCCAATGCAAAACGATTTAAGTCACATTTTGGTAAAATTCTTCATAAATTCCAACTAGGCAACATCTTATAAAAGTAATGGATCGGGAATTGACTACACAAAAATAAGACTAATATTTTTTAGTGGAATGAATGTGGAAGTTTTCTAAGGGTTTCTTAGCACTAAAAATGAATGCTAACGACCTGTGTAAACTGGATGTAAATGGTTTAAAAGCAAAATAAGATAAAAAATCCCTAAGAATACCTCCTCGTCTTCGACCCCACCTATATCACATTTCTGTGATCCCACAGCGGTCTCGAAATGCATCACTAGGGCAAGTTCTAGAACAAACTACAATCACCGGCACACTCATAACAATCAAACAATATAAACACTAAGGATAAGTGTTTTTCTCAAATAGGGCTCAAATTTCTCACAATTTTCATAGTGGAGGCTACAAGTGTGCTAGTCATGCAATTCACCCTATTAGGTTGCTTTTTATGACACATCTCAAAAGGTTAAGTTGCAAGAGGGAAGATTAAATCACTTTCACTTAATTTTTCATAAACCATTTCTAAAGCAATCAATCTCTTAAGGACAAGCACATTCCTAGCAAATTATCATTTCCCGGCCTTTCATTGAAATTTGCAAAAATCTATCGAATCCAAGATCAATAATAGACCCAATAAGTGACCAATATCCCATTAATGGGATTCGTAAAGTTCGATTGGAGAGCCAATAGACTTCACAAACCCAATAAAAGGTAAGAAACAATAATTCACTAGAAATGGAATTCAAGTGAATACCTCCCCACACTTGAGATTTGCATTGCCCCCAATGCAAAATAAGCAATAAATCATCATAAGTGCGAAGGTAAAGAGAAACGAGAACTTCCCCGGGGGTTTTGCATGAAGGCGAGGAAAGAAGAGCTGGCTCTTGATAAGCGTGTAGAGCTCCACTCCAGCTCGGTATGCTACAAATGGGGCAACAAACAAACAAACACCAAAACACAAGTGCCACAAAGATAATAAAGAGAATAATAATAAAGTCAATGAATGCTAATCATCCAAAGTACCAAAAAGAAAATTAACATAGAATAAAAATTGTTCAAAATTTTACAATCCTAATAATAATAAAAGTAACACCCTACAACCAACCCCCATCATGGGGCGGGTCCTGGGTGGGATCCTGCTGATGCTGCTGCTGATATGGTGATGGCGATCCAAAAAGCCAATGACTGTGAGCCTCTTGCTGCCAGTTAGAGGGCTCGAGGACAGTCCAGGTGTGTGGCTGGGAGGTAGAGGGAGGGGATGACCAAGTGGTGCCCCAATCTTGTTGCTGCTGATGGTAATCAGAGGTGTGCATGTGCTCATGGTGTCGCTGGAGCTCTACTAAAGCAGCATCTCGATCATAAACAGGGGCAGGGAGAACACATCCCGGTTCGCCCCAACAAGGTGGGTGATGATAAGGGACGGGCACATGGTCAGGAATATGGTGGCCCATCCGCTAATGGTCGTGAATGAGCCAATCATTTTGGTATTGATTAGCTCCCCACTCATACCGGGACTCATCCCTGAAAGTCACATGCTCCCTATGCCACTTTTCTTGTTGTCCCCATCTTCGATCTTGTTCAAGTTGCATATTGTTAAAGCTTGGCATAAAATTCTGCCAATATGCGGGCTCCCCAGATTGAGAACTTTGACCCAGAATTCTCTGACCCTGCTCATCTTCTTCCTCATCCTCAGCTTCCTCTTCATCATCTTCTTCTACTTCATCGGATGAAGATGGTGGGCGGGTCGTTTTGCTCGAGCCCCAGCCCGCGGTACTGTGAGTGCCTCCCTAGGGGTGCGAGCAAAAGCTACATATGATCCACCTTGACGCCTCAAAACCTTAGCACTGCAATACAATTCAGCTCCAACAGGGAGAGTCGTGTTCTCAACAAGGGTGTAAGGGCGCCCTCGGGGTTTCAATCTAACCTTAAAGCTTTTGGCAAACCGAGTGATGAAGTGTCCGCCACAGAGCCTGGATGTAGGTTTATGCCCACTAGCATAAGAATGAAGGAATTTTCCCACAGTAAATGGAAGATTAATCCTATCCCTGCTCTTTAGCTTGTATAAAAACCACAAGTCAATCAAAGTCACCTTTTCCCTATTGCTACCCCTAAGTGTGAGAGTGTTAGACAGCATCTTGTGAATTACGTTGTACAGTGGGGATTCAAGGGTTTTGGCCAGGTTCTGTCCCTTGAGGTAAGGTGTGTTGCTGAACTTTGCCCAAACTTCAGCACTGCATTCCCCCTCTTCAAGTCTCGCCCCAGTCATGATGTACCTGTCAAACCAATCTGATTCATACTCCTTGTCCGTATAAATTCCTAAACTAGCCGCGATTTTCCTGAAGGATAAGGTTCTAGGTTCTCCACCAAGCTTAAATTTCAAGAACATCTCATCAACAGAGGAAACGATGAACATTTCTAGAGTAGCCAGGAATTCCATAACCAGTTCTTCATAGATTGGCTCTTGGATCGCGATAAGCTTTTCAAAATCATGTATATCAAAAACTTCATTATCAAAACGCATGGTTTGAGTCAAAACATCGCTGACTTTGTGAGAGAAACAGACTACATCCAACGGGTTCCAATCAATCGCCCGCGGATACTTGCATTGCTTTTTATGGATTTTGAACAAAGCTTCACTGTATTCCATGTAATGATAGTGATGGGGCTCAAAAACCAAATTAGGATGGCGGTCCCTTGGAAGCAATTCCGCGAAAACACTGAGAGGGTATTGGGGCTCAAAAGTTTGCCCCTGGTTCTTCTTGTTCTTCTGCACACATAACACAATAAGATACAAAATTTCCAAAATTGTGTTAGAGTTAGCACAAACCATGACAAAATGAGCGATTTATTCCAAACACAACAACATCCCTAACAACAAAGCACATTAGTCAACTACCGTATCACATTGCACACAACAAGTCATGCCATGAATAGTTTAATCCGACCTCTACCGACAATTCACATAGTCAAAACTTAAACTCTACAAGGAGTAGCATGCAATCTAATATCAAACAATGCTTGAATCATGCCAATGACATACAATTCAACTCAAGCATGCCTTACAATCAAGATTTCATACTAAACCAAGTGACTATATCATAAACACATAACTCCAATGTCAAACATGAACCTAAATTGAGCAAAAAGGATCACTCAATTGGATTCTAGACATGTATTACAATCAAAAGTTACATGAAAACGGTCAAAGTCAAAGTCAGAGTTTGACCAGAAAAAGTCAACTCTTTCTTCCCCAATTTACATGAACCCTAATTTCTAAATCAACCCACAAATTGAAATTAATCAATCATTCAACTACATTATGCTTAGCAAACATGAATTACACTACAATTATCACCAAATACCAATTACAAATCACTAGATTAAGATTACCCAAATTAGCATACAAACCCTAACTTGCAAATCATCAAAATCAAGCAATTCAAGCAATTAATCATGGTGGAAACTAAGTATTAAGCATGAATGTAGCATAATAATCAACAAATTCACAAAGGAAATCATCCCCACACTTGAATTAAACCAAACCCGAATTCAAGTGTTCTTCCCTAAATTGGAAAAGGTGGAAAGATTAAAGGGTGTTATGATATACCTTTGGTGGTCTAGACATGATTTTGGGTTGATTTCGTGAAAGATATGAGGATTAGATGATGATTTTTAGTGGAGAATGGAGGATTTTCGTTTTCTTCATAGAGAGAAAATAATAATAAAGAGAAGGGTGTCGGCAGTTTGTGTTGTTTGTGGTGTGAGAAAAACCAAACCTTTTATCTTTTAAAATATACGACCAGATCTTCCCAAAAGCCGATCGGCTTTGACACCCTAGCCGTACGGCTTCAATTTCATTTTAGCCGAACTGCTTAATTGTTAACCGAACGGCTTTTCATAAAGGATTTTCACCCTCAGATTAAAGGTCAGCCGCGACATCGAATTTACAAAGAGAAAGCCGACCGGCTAAATTAAGCCTATCGGTTCATACATCATAGCCGATCGGCTACCTTTAAGCCGAACGGCTTCTATCACACAAAAATTTACTTCAGACAAGGGGGTAAGGCGCGGTATTGAAAAATCAAAGAGAAAGCCGATAGGCTATCTTTAGCAGATCTGCTTCTAAGGGTTAGCCGAACGGCTACCACCTAAACCGATCGGCTTCTACAACATAAAACATGCACTTCAACAAGGGGTCAGCCACGGCGTGTGAAAATCAAAGGCATAGACAAACAGCTAAACTTAGCCGAACGGTTCATCATCTAAAGCCGAACGGCTTTGTTTCAGCCGAACGGCTTTGTTTCAGCCGAACGGATTTGTTTCAGCCGAACGGCTTTGTTTCAGCCGAACGGCTAACCCAGTTAAAATCAGTAGTTTCAAGCAGCAAAATACACATAAGAAAATAGGCACGCAATTAAACACATAAACGCATCAGCAGCAATCAAGTTAAAAATTAACAAAAACGCAGGCAAAAATATCTAAGTTATCAAAAAGGATATAAACACGAGTTTCCCCGTGACCGAGTTTCATTTATCAACGAGTCCAAGCTAGACTCGACCCCGAATTCGTTTGTCCTTAGGGTAAGTTGCAAGCTCCTCCCACTCGCCCTCAACTTCTTCCTCATGGTAAAGTTTTAATCTATGACCATTCACAATGAAAGTTCCTCCATCCGACCCGAAAAGTTCCACGTATCCGAATGGGTAACCGTGTTTGACCGTATATGGACCGGTCCACCTAGGTTTGAACTTTGGTTGTTTCAACTTGAAACGAGATTGGAATAAGAGCACTTTGTCGCCGGCTTTGAATACCTTTCTTGTTTTCAACTTCCGATCATGTAAGACTTTGGTTCTTTCTTTGTAAAGGCGGGAATTTTCATAAGCTTGCAACCGAAGCTCATCCTACTCATGGAGTTGCATCATTCTTTTCTCTCCCGCTTCTACCAAGTCCAAATTGCAATTCTTCAAAGCCCAATAGGATTTGTGCTCGATCTCAAGAGGTAAATGGCAAGTTTTGCCATAGAGCAACCGATATGGTGTTGTCCCAATTGGTGTCTTGTAGGCGGTCCGAAATGCCCGCAATGCATCTTCTAACTTCTTGGACCATATAGACCGGTTGTCTTTCACCGTTTTCTTCAATATTCTTTTCAAGGCACGGTTGGTGTTCTCAACTTGACCACTCGTTTGTGGGTGGTAGGAAGTAAAAAACCGGTGATTTACCCCATACCTTTTAAGGACCTTTTCAAGTTGAGCATTTGCAAAGTGACTTCCCCGGTCACTAATCAAGGTTTTGGGCATCCCAAATCGGCAAAATAGGCTTTTCAAGAAATCAATGACCACACGAGTGTCATTCTTTGGTAAAGCCTTAGCTTCCGCCCACTTGGATACATAGTCAACCGCCACAAGGATGTATTCATTTTTGAAAGATGGTGGGAATTGGTCCAATGAAGTCAATGCCCCAAATATCGAAAACTTCACAAACTTGGATGCTTGTTTGTGGCATTTCATCCCTTTTGGAGATGTTTCTGGTTCGTTGACAAGCATCACATGTTTGGCATAAAGTGTTTGCCTCCTTGAAGATTGTTGGCCAATAGAAACCCGCATCATAAACCTTCTTAGCGGTGACCGATGGACCATAGTGACTACCGGTTGGTCCATGATGGCAAGCATCCAAAATCTCTCTTGTCTCTCCGCCCGAGACACATCTTCTAATCATTCCATGCGCACAAACGCGGAACAAATTAGGCTCGTCCCAAAAATAGTTCTTCAAATTTGAGAAAAAATTGCTTTTCTCTTGGTGACTCATGCCCTTCCTTAAAACTCCACCAACTAAATAGTTTGCCAAGTCGGCATACCATGGTGCCTCATCCTCCTTTTCCTTTTCATCACCTACCTGCAAAAGAAATTCCTCGGAAAATGAATCATCAATGTTAGTATCGCCTTGCTTGTCAAGATTTGGATTTTCCAATCTCGACAAGTGATCGGCGGCAAGGTTCTCGGCTCCTCTTTTATCCTTAATCTCAATGTCGAATTCTTGCAAGAGAAGAATCCAACGGATGAGACGGGGCTTAGCATCTTGTTTTGCAAATAGATACTTAAGAGCCGAGTGGTCGGTGAATACAATAGTCTTTAAAAGAACAAGGTATTGCCTAAATTTGTCAAAGGCAAACACCACGGCTAACAACTCTTTTTCGGTGGTCGTATAGTTTTGTTGGGCTCCATTCAAGGTTTTACTAGCAAAATAGATTGGTTTAAAATGGTTATCAATTCTTTGTCCTAGGACGGCTCCTAGGGCAAAGTCGCTAGCATCACACATAAGCTCGAATGGTTTGGACCAATCGGGAGAAACTATGATGGGTGCCTTAGTCAATTGGTCTTTCAAAGTCGAAAATGCACTCAAACATGGGCCATCAAACACAAATGGTGCGTCTTTTTCAAGTAACTTGGTCATGGGTCGGGTGATCTTGGAAAAATCCTTAATAAACCTACGATAGAACCCGGCGTGACCTAAGAAACTTCTAATGCCTTTCACATTAGTCGGAGGTGGCAGTTTGGCAATAACATCAATTTTATCCCTATCAACTTCAATACCCACACCCGACACCTTGTGTCCCAAAACAATGCCCTCTTTCACTATGAAATGGCATTTCTCCCCATTTAAAACCAAATGTTCCTTTTCGCACCTTTCAAGCATTTTATTTAGATTGGCCAAGCAAGAATCAAATGAATTGCCAAAAACGAAAAAATCATCCATGAAAACTTCCATGGAGGTTTCAATCATGTCTTGAAAAATGGCAATTTTTGCAACGTTGGAAAGTGGCGGGGGCATTGCAAAGACCAAAAGGCATCCTCCTATAGGCATATGTCCCAAATGGGCAAGTGAAGGTGGTCTTTTCTTGATCCTCGGGATCTATGGTGTGACAACTCTCCAAATTAGGTATTAATTAACATTAAGCATGTGCATTCTTAAGCTAATTTCCTGGTTAAGTTTAAACAAAACTTCTTAATGTGATATAAGCCTAGCAAGCCCAGTACTTTTAAACAAAAAGTAATACGTAATACGTAAGTATCTAAAAGTTACGTACAAAATGTATCGGAACGAACCCGACAAAAATAAAGAACAAAAGTTGGTGACACAAAAATAATTAATAATTCAGTTATTAATTTCGAGTATTAGACTTGGTATCAGAGCCATTGGTTATAGCGAACTAGAAGTCTTTAGGTGACTGAAAACCTTAGAGACCTAGACTATAGCCTTGGCTAGAACATTCATGCATTCATACATACATACGATTGCATACAACTGACATATGACTGACACGTCACACACGATTCTTTTGTCTCAGCATGTCGAGACAAGCGCCTATCTACATCTCCGACTCGGAGGAGGAGCCTATGGAGGAGTCATTCATGCCCGAGAGTCCGTCTGTACACGATAGGGCTACATCTGATGACACTTACGTACCACCACCTACACAGCGTGTCACTACTCCTACCCCGGCATGTCCTGTTGACGAGCCACACTATCACTTAGGAGAGACCTCCTGTAGATCCCGGTTGGTCCGTGCACCTAGAAAGTGCATCCGAGACCTTCCCACTGGATTACTTGATCCACAGGGCAAGGCGCCCATGACTGAGCCTGAGGAGCCACCACAGAGGCGACACCCTCACCTAGATTGGATGCCTCCTATGCTTAGGCATTGGAGAGCCTTAGAGGATGTTCCATCTGCTTTGGAGACCGGAGAGTCTTCCCGACCACTGTCTAGTACTGGTGAGCCTCTAGAGCTTACAGTTGTCACCCTAGTTGCTGTGGTGCGTGCCCTATTCCGGTTACACTATGGCACACACAGCTATATTAGAGAGCTGCGTAGTGACACTTCCCAACTGGACGGGGATGTGATGTCTATCTATGGACGTCTTCATACTGCAAAGACCCATGTGGACGTAGACAGAGAGTCAGCTGATGCTACTCGAGCACGGGTGGCTATACTGGAGAGGCGTGCTAGAGTAGTTGGGATTGTTCTTGGAGTTTGTTTGATGTTGGCAGTGATGGTGACTGCCGTGATGTTGTGTTTGTCTTATTTTCAGTAGACCCTCTGGATAGGGTTGTACATAGTATGTAGTAGGTTTGGAAACCTTCGGGATCGACAAATATATAAACAGATCTGTCATGTTTTGTATAGCATCTTGTATCGATGGGTGTATGACTTTTGTATAGCGCCAACTGCTGATGGGCATATTAGGGATCCCATTGTGTTTGTACGAAACTGTTGTAACGGCGTTGTACTTTTGATATAATATGACGTATGTTTGGTTTATATTTCGTGATTATTACATTTGTCCACCACTATAGTATTTTATCCATACCTATATGCGTGTGATTGAAAGATAACCACTCAACAAGTTATTGTAACCATTTCTTGCAAACTTTGAAACATACCACACTTTGGATTATTGATCCTTATCTTGAATTCCTTGAAATCTGATTGTGTTAAATGATGATGAAAAGAAATATGTATTTGGCATTATATAATGACGCCTGGCCAACGTGATTATATTGTACTAAGTACATATGGGCGTTTCAAAGTCGTGCGACACGTAATGTGAAGCCTTGTTCTTCAACCTTCCATACTATTCATTTGTTATAAAATGTGAAATCTTGTCCTATTCACATTCACAATCTTGGCATTGACTTCTGCATTTTCTTAACCGCAGAACGGAATCATGCCACCAAAACGAAGAATGACTAAGAATAGTCAACGGACGACTACACCTCCTGTCCCGGAAAACACTCCACCACCGAACAACGAGGAAACTACTGAGCAAATGATCGTGAGACGAATAGCTGAAGGTATTGCTCAGTATGAAGCAAGCCATAATCCCGAAAATGTGATAAATAACAGCGGATCTACCCCTGTTAACACTAAGACACCTGTGAATACTCGACGTGGGTGTTCATACAAAACCTTTCTGGCATGTAAGCCAACAACTTTTCGCGGCACAGAGGGTGCTATTGGTATCATTCACTGGATAGAAAAGATGGAGTCAGTATTGGATATCAGTGACTGTTTACCTGACTGTATGGTGAAGTATGCCACCTGCACCTTGGCTGACAAGGCGTTAACATGGTGGAGCAGTCAACTCCAATCCATGGGAAGGGACGCTGCCCACTCCATGTCTTGGGGAGTGCTGAAAAATATGATGCTGGAAAATTCTGTCCCCGTAGTGAAATGCAGAATGTTGCAACTGAATTATGGGACATTAAGATGGTTGGTGCTGATATCACTGGGTACACCACTAGGTTTCAGGAACTTGCATGATTAGTACCACACATGGTGACACCCGAGTTTAAACGCATTGAGCGTTACATCTGGGGGTTAGCACCTCAGATCCGTAGTTTGGTTACTTCATCAGAACCTGCCACATTCAGGAGTGCTGTTACTCTAGCTCAGAGGTTGACCGAAGAGGCGGTCAGAATGGGGACCTTAACCAAGAAGGTTGTGACAGGGAAATTTGAGCTAAGCAAAACTGAAGCGGGTAGTTCTGGGGGTTCGAAACGTAAATGGAACGGCAGAGGAAGTGACCGTCAGGGTCAAACAAGTAAGAAAGGATCTGGAAACCCAAAGTCCTACGCTGCCACCACTGTGGAACCAAAGCCATACTTGGGTAACAAACCTAAGCGTGATAAGTGTAACAAACACCATGAGGGTGAATGTTGGTTTTGCAACAACTGTAGAGGTTGGGGGCACAAAACTCAAAACTGTAAAGTTAACCCTACACCTAGGGACAACACTGTACGCCAAAATCAAGGGTGTTTTGAATGTGGTGACACGAGGCATTATCGGAACCGTTGCCCTCGACTCAACAACCAAAACCATAACAACAACAACCGGAATAACCAGAACCGCAATGCCAACAACCCCAATAACCGCAACAACCATGATGACAACCTCGGTGACACCAACAACAATCAGCCAGCTCGTGGACGTGCGTTTGTGGTAGCAGCAGCAGAAGCACGTCAGGATCCTAACACAGTTACTGGTACGTTTCTAGTAAACAACCACTTTGCATCTGTGCTATTTGATTCTGGTGCTGATTTAAGCTTTGTGTCCACTGAGTTTAGACCACTGTTAGAGATCGAATCCCTTAAGCTAGATAATTAATACACTGTAGAGCTAGCCGATGGTAAGTTGATTGAACCAGGAGAAATAGTACCAGGATGTACCTTAACATTGGAAGGACATTCTTTCAAAATAGACTTACTACCGGTAGAACTAGGGAGCTTCGATATAGTGGTTGGCATGGACTGGTTGTCGAAAAACCGTGCAGAAATTGTATGTTATGAGAAGTTGGTACGCTTACCACTACCAACAGGAGAAACTCTTGTGGTTCAAGGAGATAAATGAAAGAGTGCCACAAAAATGATTTCATGCTTGAAAGCCAGTAAGTATCTCCGAAAGGGATACCAAGCATTTTTAGCACACGTTGTAGAAAAGAAACCCGAGGAGCGACGCATAGACGATGTGCCCATTGTGCGTGACTACCCAGGGGTATTTCCTGACGAGTTACCAGGATTACCACCCCCGCGACAGGTTGAATTTCATATCGACCTAGTGCCTGGAGCAGCACCAATTGCTCATGCACCTTATCGTCTAGCTCCATCAGAGATGCAGGAACTGTCTGCACAATTACAAGAACTTTTGGATCTAGGATTCATCCGACCGAGCTATTCACCTTGGGGAGCTCCGGTTTTATTTGTCAAGAAAAAGGATGGATCAATGCGGATGTGTATCGATTATCAGGAACTGAACAAAGTAACTATCAAAAACCGATACTCATTACCCCGCATCGATGATTTGTTTGACCAGCTACAAGGGACAAGTTACTACTCAAAGATCGACTTGCGATCTGGTTACCACCAACTGAAGGTACCAGAAGAGGATATCCCAAAGACTGCGTTTAGGACTCGATACGGACATTATGAGTTCCTGGTCATGCCGTTTGGATTGACAAACGCACCAGCAGTGTTCATGGATCTAATGAACAGAGTATGTAAACCCTAACTCGATAAGTTCGTCATAGTGTTCATTGACGATATCTTGGTATACTCTCAAACAAAAGAGGATCATGAACGACATCTGAAAACTATTCTTGAACTACTGGAGAAAGAGAAGCTTTATGCAAAGTTCTCTAAGTGCGAATTTTGGAAGCATGAAGTTCATTTCCTTGGTCACGTGATAAACGACAGAGGAATTCATGTGGACCCATCCAAAATTGAGGCGATCAAGAATTGGGAAGCCCCGAAAACCCCATCTGAGATACGGCAATTTCTTGGGCTAGCCGGTTACTACCGACAATTCATCGAGAACTTCTCGAGAATAGCTCAACCACTTACCGCCCTAACGCAAAAGGACAAGAAATTTGATTGGGGCGAGAAGCAAGAGAATGCTTTTCAATTGTTGAAACAGAAGCTGAGTACCGCACCAATCTTATCATTGCCAGATGGAGTAGATAATTTTGTGGTCTACTGTGATGCTTCACATCAGGGATTGGGTTGCGTGTTAATGCAAAATAAAAAAGTCATTGCTTACGCGTCTCGTCAATTGAAGATTCGCGAGAAGAACTATACGACGCATGACTTAGAACTGGGAGCAGTCGTTTTTGCTCTTAAGATTTGGAGACACTACCTGTACGGTACAAAGTGTACGATCTTCACCGACCACAAAAGTCTCCAACATATATTCAATCAGAAAGAACTCAACATGAGACAAAGACGCTGGATTGAACTACTGAACGATTACGACTGTGAAATCAAGTACCATCCGGGCAAAGCTAATGTAGTAGCGGATGCCTTGAGTCGTAAGGAAAGAGTAAAACCTCGAAGAATTCGAGCGTTAGGATTAACGATCCACTCGAGTCTCATTTCACAAATTTGTGACGCTCAGCAAGCTGCCTTTACTCCAGAACGTATAAAGGATGAATCCCTCAAGGGGATGGAAAAACAACTGGAGTCTAAAGATAATGGAGTATTGTATCTTATGAACCGAATTTGGGTTCCTTGTGTTGAGGAACTACGTAGCCTGATATTGGACGAAGCACATAAGTCCAACTATTCGATACATCCTGGTGCAGACAAAATGTACCACGATCTGAAAGGATTCTATTGGTGGCCTGGCATGAAACAAGATATTGCCACCTACGTTAGTAGATGCCTGACTTGTGCAAAAATCAAAACTGAATATCAAAAGCCGTCTGGGCTTTTGCAACAACCTGAGATGCCCAAATGGAAATGGGAACACATCATGATGGACTTCATCACGAAGCTACCAAAAACATCATCTGGAATGGATACCATATGGGTGATTGTGGATCGATTGACAAAGTCAGCTCATTTTCTAGCCATCAAGGAAATGGATAAGATGGAAAAGCTGACTAGAGTCTACATAAGAGAGGTTGTTTCTAGACATGGAGTGCCATTGTCAATTATCTCCGATAGAGATGCACGCTTCACCTTTCGCTTCTGGCAAATGCTTCAATAAGCACTAGGCACTAGACTCGACATGAGCACTGCCTACCATCCGCAAACTGACGGCCAAAGCAAGCGAACAATACAGACGCTCGAGGATTTGCTGCGAGCATGTGCCATTGACTTTGGAGGAAATTGGGATGTTCATCTCCCTTTAGCCGAATTCTCGTACAACAATAGTTATCATACGAGCATACAAATGGTACCTTTTGAGGCGTTGTACGGACACAAGTGCCGATCTCCACTCTGTTGGGCAGAGTTGGACGACAGACAATTATCAGGTCCTGAGATAGTCCAAGAAACTACGGACAAGATATCTCAAGTACTTAATTGATTGAAAACGGCACGAGACCGACAAAAGAGTTATGCAGACAATAGACGGAAACCCTTGGAATTTCAAGTAGGTGACAGGGTCCTACTCAAAGTATCTCCTTGGAAAGAAATTGTACGATTTGGGAAACGCGGTAAACTGAATCCACGATATGTTGGACCTTTAGAGATCCTAGCAAGGATTGGTCCTGTAGCTTATAAGCTTAAACTTCCACAGGAACTCAGTAATATTCATGATACGTTCCATGTGAGTAATCTTAAGAAGTGTCTATCTGACGAAGCGTTAATCATACCTCCTGACGAAATCTATCGCAAAACTCAACTTTGTGGAGGAACCGCTTGAAGTCATGGACACGAAAACGCAGAAACTCCGAAACAGTCGGATTAAACTTGTCAAAGTTCGATGGAACTCAAAACGAGGCCCAGAGTTCACCTGGGAACGTGAGGATGAAATGCGCAAGAAGTATCCTCAACTATTTGAACCCGTGACCGCGACTCACGACACAACTTAAATCTCGGGACGAGATTTCCCTAACGGGGGGAGAATGTGACAACTCTCCAAATTAGGTATTAATTAACCTTAAGCATGTGCATTCTTACGCAAATTTCCTGGTTAAGTTTAAACAAAACTTCTTAATGTGATGTAAGCCTAGCAAGCCCAGTACTTTTAAACAAAAAGTAATACGTAATACGTAAGTATCTAAAAGTTACGTACAAAATGTATCGGAACGAACCCGACAAAAATAAAGAACTAAAGTTGGTGACACAAAAATAATTAATAATTCAGTTATTAATTTCGAGTATTAATATATCTATAAAATATAGATAAAACGACTTAGATATACGTTTTATATAAAACATATTATAAAACGAACAGAAATAAATGTAAAACGTACCCAGAGAGCACAAATCATAAAAGTTCTATTTTTCTCATTCGTTTGAAAGTATTTAGAACATTACCTCAAAATATGAATCCGTAATTTAACTAAAATTTGGCGCCCAATTGAACGCGCGCAGTAAAATGTACAAAATTTGTGCAACTGTCAAAAATAATAAAAACATCATTATTCTAAATTTAAATAACAAACCAGGAGAACATCTACAAAATAAAAATATAAAATGTTATATTTTATACTGTTATAATTATACCCGTACACGAAACTAACGGGTCTAGTATTCCCACCAAACCTCAATTATATGAGGAACCGACTCCTGTACAACACCATATCGTTTGAAAAACACATTCCGTATATCACTCCCTCTCATTTCACTCTTTGATCACCAACACACACACAAATCATTCATCACCATTTTCTTCCTTTTTCAATCTCTATGAAGAACACAAAGATCAGAACCAGCAGAGGCACTGGAAGAGCCAACAGCTTCATCTTTCTTCATCGTCATCATCCTCACCACTTTCTTTTTGTAAGGAAATTTCTATTCTTTGAGTTATATACTTAAATTTCGTTGTAAATCATGTTTATATATCACAACCTAGGTATATAACACCATAAGTTGATGATTCTGATGATGTATTTGAAACCAAGAAAAACACCCCCTGTACCCAAAATAATATGTGTAATTGTGTAAAGGAAAGTGAAATCGACAATTACAAACTTGTGTAAAACTTGTCACAAACATATATAAACGGTTGTAACTCGAAACCATAGCAAAATACGTAACGAATCCCAGTAAAAAAAACACGAACTGAGACGGAATAAACTGGGCCGGAGCCCAACCCGAACAGGTGAACTACTAGACCCGGACGGGTGAGTAGTTCGACCCGGACGGGTGGATACTCCAACCCGAACGGGTGAGACCAAACCCAATCGGGTGATCTTTCCTTTGGGCCGAATCTGAAATGGGCTGGACTGGGTGTTGGTCTTGGGCCGTATGTGTTGAAACTAGGCTGCACGAAACTGAAAAGAAGGAGACCCGAACGGGTAGGCCCATACACCCGATCGGGTGAGGAAAATAATGGGCCGGACCGAGTAGTTTAGCGATTATTGGGCCGATGAGGTGTGAACTATGTGGGCCGGTTAGTGCTGGACTTAGGCTGTGTGAACTAAAACCATTGGGCCGGGCCGGGAAATTCAATTATGGGCCAAAAACTATAAACGGACTAAACCAATGAACCGCGTAATGTTTAGAATATAGATGCGACTCGAATTAATAATTTTTGGAACGAGTATTTGTTCCATATGTGACTAATGGTTTGGACCCGACAAACTACACGAATACGGACTGTATGCGTCTATATTATTGTGAAACCCGATTCAAAATCATTAACGATGATACAATAAATCGTACACGACGATTCTCGGAAACAACATTATTTATTTTATAAACGGAAATAAATACGACAAATGTATATATACTTATATACTATGGAACAACGGGATTTATATACATACGTATACATACATTTAAACATTGAAATTGTATATTCTATCATACACACACAAGGAAGTTTTATAACAAATAAAACTTACATCATTTTTATAAATGTAAATAACATATTACACTGTATGTATATACATAAGGACATATGTTTTTATATATATATATATATATATATATATATATATATATATACATACATACGACACTTGTAACTATATAATTACATATATATACAAACGGATTACGTATATAACAAACATACGACTTCAATAATATACGACTAGTATACTTATATACATATACATATAGAACGCGTATGCATATGTACGACGAATCAAAACAATGCTTATATATATATATATATATACATATGACAACATACATATATATATATATATATACGTAACAAGATAACGACTTGAGAAATAACAACAATATTTCAAAGTAACGTCACCAACAAAATCAACAACATATATGATTAAGAAATGAACAATTTCTTCAAACAAACAAACTGTTAACATAAGTTGATTTAAACAAATCAACCGTACTTATGTTAATATATTTATTGTATATAGGTTAACACACCTTGGGCAATTATCTGTCGGCTGCTAGCATTCATACCGAGCAAACTACTGTGAGTTCACAGCCCCTACTTCGCAAATGTTTTATGCTTTTAAACATGGGGGTGTAAACATAGAAACTGCATGCGAACACATGCAGCAAACTATATAAATGCTTTATTGCTTTATACAACTGTTTGATATGAAATTACATTTTCACAATTGCTTTGGGAGTTAGACAACGAATCATAGTACGGACCCAGACTCACAATGTATGCATGAAAAGTCCTTATGTCATGCAAACTATAACCATTAGCTAGGTGACTCTAGCCACTGAGTATACGAATAGTACTATTGCCGTGACGACCCTCCTATGGATAGGAGCGTATACTTACTTGTCCTGTAGGCAAACAACATACTGATTGGTCGTGGTTTGGTTATAGGGTAGGTCGCGTTACTTTAACCTGCGAGGTTTAGCTCACCTTTCAGGGGATCATAGTCTAAGTATTTCCCACATACTGTATAGGATTGTTGGTGCATTTTGTGTGTCAGTCAGTTGGTCAAACTATTGTAATTGTCAAAGTCAATTAGTCTGCGTATGTGATGTGTTTAGTATGTATATTCGAGTCTGTAAACGAAATGTAATTATAGAATATACATAGAATACTAGGCGACATTGGTCTTGACGTCGCACTAGCGACATTGTCGTTGGGCTTGCGACGTTGGGTCAGATGTCGCATTGGGCTGGACTTGCGACGTTGGGCCTAACGTCGCAGGGCCCATTAGGCTTCATATAAATAGAGAGTTAATATTCAGTTTTAAGCTTAGCGTTTCAGAGATAGAGAGAGAGCCGTGAGTAGATAGAGGAGAGGCAGAGAAATCGAGTTTGTATATTGTAACGTTTATACTTCAAGTGTGAATACAAAGAAAACGTTATAGAATTGTTTGTGTTTGGGAATCAATCATTGATTATTTGTTTTCCGCACTAATAATCAATTAAACGATCCGATCAGATCTACGAGTACGGGACTATCAACTGGTATCAGAGCCATAGAATCAAGGATTCGTTGGTTTCAGATCGTTATTTTAGATGTTTTCGGTTTGATTCGCGAAGGTTTTATTGATTAATCTTCGTTTCTGGGTTAGGTTGCTTGAAGATTTCGATTTCTGAAGGTGTTTTCTGGGTTTGTTCGTCGATTTTCGTTCGAAATTCGTTAGGGTTTCGAAAATTTTCGGTTTTTGGGTTTTTGGCTCCTGCAGTCGCGTTTTTGCGACGTTAGCTGCGACGTCGCTAAGTTCTGCGACGTTACTAGCGACATTAATTGCGACGTTGTGTGCGACGTCTCACTTTTGACCTTAATTGGTCACTGCGACCTTAGCCGCGACGTCAGGTGCGACGTCGCTTGATTTTGCGACATCACCTGCGACGTCGCTTGCGACGTTATTGATTTTGACCTTAAGTGGTCTTGCGACGTAGTTAGCGACGTCGTTATTTTGACCTTAAGTGGTCCTTGCGACATTGCGTGCGACGTCGCTAGCTTCTGCGACGTCGAGTGCGACATCACCTCCTGCTAGATTAAAAAAAAAAAAAAAAAAAGTTTTTTGGCGGGAAACTTCGAAATTTTTTTTGCGTTTTCAAAATTTTTCCATAGGCTTAAAACTGTTCAATTTTAGCCAGGAAAAAGTTTCATTTTACCCGACCAGTTTTTGACGTTTTCGGACGAAATTTTGGCGGGAAAAACGCGAAAAATTTTGTAATTTCAAATTTTGTTTATAAGCTTAAAATATCTTAATTTTAGTGTCGGAAAAGTTTCGCTATCCTCGGATTTTTTTAAAATTTTTTGAATCCGATTTTGGAGGGAAAATTCGTACATGGCTTTTGGTAACAAATTGCCTCCTTCTACATCCTTGTTCTATAGTGATTTTGCGAGTTGGAAGATTAAGTTATGCAATTTCATTGAATACAAAGATCCAAATCTGTGGAATTGGTTTAACACCATTGATCGATATGAGCAACCAAGACTCGATGGGGTGCTTAAGTCAAGAGCACAAATGTCAGTCAAGGAAAGAGCAGAGTTTGATAAAGACAATAGAGCGTATGAGATGATTACCAAGTGCTTGCCAGAAGTTGTGATTAATAAATTTAAAGATCAAGCAACTTCTATAGGTTTATGGGATGCTCTTATAGCGGCTTACGATCAAAAGGAAAGGAAGTCAGAGGCTAATATTCAAATTCCTAGTCTAAATGATACTTCCAGATCTACTTCCAACTCAGCATCATCTACTTCTACTAGCACTTCATATGCTTCCTATACTTCTCATACAGATCATACAGCTCCTTCAAAGGCTACTGAGGATCATGCTACAATCTTTGCAGCTTTCCTCAACTCTTATGAGACTTTCCTTTCAAAGAAGGCTAGTACTCTACAGCTTACTGAGGAAGACTTTGAACAGATCGATTCTGATGATCTCGAGCAAATGGACATCAAATGGAGCATGGCCATGATAACCCAAAGGACAAAGAAATTTCTTCAGAGAACGGGCAAAAAGGACCTGGATGATGATGGTGATACATGTCTTGGTTTTAATAAAAGCAAAGTGAAATGCAAGAACTGTCAGATTCATGGGCACTTTGCTAAGGAATGTGTGGAGAATAAATATCCATCATCTGGATTCACCACACCTACAGCTCCCAAGACTCCAGAGAATAACACAACATCACAGGCGATGACAGTGTATTCTCAGGGAATGTTTGATTCAAGTGCGACTCAAGAAAAGGTTCAACACAGTGCGTTCTTGGCAAAGATACATGAGGTAGAAACAGAATCTGAAAAACCTTTTACTTGCATATCCTGTATTAAATTGGAAGCTTCTTTAAAATGTTTTCAAATAGACTATGTAGACTTGAGAGAAAAGGTCGAGAAACTCACTAAGTCAAATAAGTTTCTAAAAGCTAATGAAATACTTTATGAAAAGGAAGTTGAGGCTCATAAGTTTGACACTGAGAAATATAAAGCTAAAGTTTTCAGTCAACAAGATGCCATTAAGAGCTATTTAACAGAAATTGAGTTGTTAAATAAAGAACTTTCTGAGCTAAAGTCTGAGTCTGACTCTTTTAAAAAAGGAATCACAAGTTTCTCAAACTCTCATAAAATCTTCGATGAAATTGTTGACAAGCAAAGGACAAATACAAGTAGTAAGGCTGGAATAGGGTATAACTCAGTTCCACCTCCTACTAATCACTATCCTCGGCCTGTTAAGGAAGGCACCGAAGAACTTGTGGCTGACTACTCATCATGGCCAGCTACAAAGTCTAAAGAAGCTACATTCAATCCCAAAAGGCAGGCAAAGGAGAAAACTAAACGGACAGAGTATCCCTTGCCTACTTTTGTTAAGTCTGATAGTACACCTCCAGTTAGTGTAGAGGAGGGTGTTGAGATAGAGGATCTACCGGAAGAGGCTGAAATCAAAGTTGAAAAAGTTAATGTAAAGCTAGAAAATCATATACTTACCAATGAAACTGTAAAGGTTTCAACTACAAAGGGTAAAAACAAGGTTGAAAATGAATCCAAAAGAGTTCAACATCAAATGAAGGATTCAAATATAAAATCTAAAAGTGAACAACCTTCAACATCAACTTGTTCAACTTCTGAGGCTTCTACATCAACGTGTACACATAAGTGTTCACGTCCTGTAAATGTCTCATCTTCTAAGCTTCCTACAGTTCATTCTCCACCTCAACCTTTTGTGGGTAATCATTGGAATAGGTCGTACATTGAACGACGTTCTTGTTTCCATTGTGGACAACAAGGACATATAATTAGGGATTGTCGGTTATTATCCCTAGATAGGTTTGGTAGAGGGATGCCAAGAACTTCCTCCTTTAGGAATTCTTATTCAAAATCGTTTTCTAGGCGTGCTTCGTATTCGCCTATATCAAGATATGCATCCTCTTCTCCAAAACCCGTGGCTAGAGTAAACAAAGTTGTGCCTAGTAAACCTCAAGTTCAACAGCACAACATTGTTGAAAACAACTCAGCTGAACCTACAAAGGTTTGGAAACCCAAATCCACAAACAACGCATCAATGAAATCTTCTGAGTTTTTAAAATATCATAAACTCATTGATGTGATGATTATGGATGACCATGGACAACCCAAGTCAATTAAGGCTTGGGTGTCCCATAAGTACTAACGTTTAATTGTTTGTGGTGGTGCAGTCAGGTTTTAATAGCTAATATTTTTAGTGACTGCAAGGATGTGGACATTTTTGAAAGATTTTGTCATGGTGGTTATGTGTGATGAGTTGTGATTTGGATGAGTATATTGAAGTTTCGAGGTGGTAAAAGCGTTAAAAAGGATTTGATTTGACTTGATATGTTATTTTGAAATTTTTTTTAAAATTAAATTATTAGTGCAACAGCCATTCTTTATACTTTTTAGTATCAAAGAAATGCAATGTTGCGAAATTTATTCAATTAAAAAATACAAAAATATGTTTAATGTTTAAGGGGAGTATTTTTGGATTGGATATAAGAATTTGCTGTTCAGGGGGAGTAATTCTGAATATTAAAAATTCTGATTATTTAATTCAGAAATGTGAACAGCAAGATTCTTAAGTCTTGAAAAGATGATGGGTTGTGTCTGTAAACAACTTGGGAAATGATAGTACATCAGATGACATGCATAAAATGAAATTTTAAGGTTTATCCTTGATGTATCAGTAGGTTTATCTAGCATACTTAATACAGTTTTTTATGAAAATTATCTTCATCATATGATGTATTGGTAGACATGATACATACCAGTCTATGGGTTATTAAGAAGTAATTCAAATACATGTCTATGATCTTGTGGTAAACACCATGTGATGTACGACTCTAAGTCTTAATTCCTTAGCGTAGCTTGACATACTTCTATTTTTAGATCGTATATCTGAGATCTCTTGGGGGAGTTAGCTGATTGATTCCTTTGTTGTACGTAAGTGCAGACCTGGTCTCAATTCAGCTTACTCTCAAAACTAAGCAAACGTGAGTCAATGTACTTGCAAAGTCTTATATTTAAGGTACTGGTCAAGGTCGCCAATTGAATAAATCAAGTTTGGTTTGACTGCGTTTGGTTTTGCTTAAATCTGAATCAAGTTATGTTGCTCTGTTGTACACAAGTACAGACCTGTCACCGCTGGCTTGATTCTTAAAATTGATCCTCTTATATTCTTTCTAAATTTGGAAACTATGTTCATGTCTAGGTTAAAGGGGTATGTCTATGGTGGGGACCACGGTGAAATATTCATACTAACAATAAAAGGTTAGCTCGCAGACACGGATGTAACATGTTTAAGTGGAAAAACAATACCAGTAATCGTCTTGAAATAATTTTTATACTGGGTGTATTAAATGTGCTAAGTAAATTTAAAGTGGACAAATATACTGATAATCGAGATAACACTTACTATTTGCTAATAATTGCATGTTGGCCTGATATGATCCCTAAGTAGACTTAAAACAATCCTATCCCTAATTTATTTTAATCTTCGTTCTTTACTTTTTATTCATAAAGAAAAATACAAAAAGATTTTATTTCTATGTTATTTTCTTCAATATCACATATCTTGTTAAAGTTAAATATTGAAGATGCAAAGGATGTCAGCTATTCTCCAAAGTTTGTGAAGATAATTCTATCGGAGAATCTGCTGATGATTGAGAGATGGTCACATAGTTTGAAGATCTTATTGTATGATAAATTTGTGTCAGTCACATGAATTTGGACACCAAGATTTCTTTGAAGACCATGCTATCTCAAAGGGGGAGTTTCTGAATGTCAAAGACATGAAAGAGTTTGTTGATGAAGACTAACTGAAGACTTATTTGACCAAGCTGCTGACAAGGGGGAGTTTGTTGGTGCATTTTGTGTGTCAGTCAGTTGGTCAAACTATTGTAATTGTCAAAGTCAATTAGTCTGCGTATGTGATGTGTTTAGTATGTATATTCGAGTGTGTAAACGAAATGTAATTATAGAATATACATAGAATACTAGGCGACATTGGTCTTGACGTCGCACTAGCGACATTGTCGTTGTACTTGCGACGTTGGGTCAGATGTCGCATTGGGCTGGACTTACGACGTTGGGCCTAACGTCGCAGGGCCCAGTAGGCTTCATATAAATAGAGAGTTAATATTCAGTTTTAAGCTTAGCGTTTCAGAGATAGAGAGAGAGAGCCGTGAGTAGATAGAGGAGAGGCAGAGAAATCGAGTTTGTATATTGTAACGTTTATACTTCAAGTGTGAATACAAAGAAAACGTTATAGAATTGTTTGTGTTTGTGAATCAATCATTGATTATTTGTTTTCCGCACTAATAATCAATTAAACGATCCGATCAGATCTACGAGTACGGGACTATCAAGGATGAACATATCCTACAACTGTTTTATACCAGAAAACATACTGGTTATATTTATATACTGGTGAACAACCAGACATACATTTTGGGTAACAACCCACATAAAATTGTGTCTTAGGGCAACAACCCTACAAACTTGTATTTTGCAAAACCTGCAAACATATAATTATTGAATAACATATCAATAATACAAACTTAATTGGTTTAACGTACCACATAGTCATATAAAACCTGTGAATTCACTCAACATATTTTGTTGACGATTTCTTTCTATGTTTTACAGGAAATTAGCTACGTAAGTAAGAATCGCATGCATTCAGGATGGACAACCCTGGACTACATAAGACCACATACTTTTGGGACAGCTTTTGGGGATTAGCCTAGTATAACTGCAGTCATTGCAGTCATACTTGTGAAATCTTATTTTAAAATTTATGGATTGTAAAACTTAAATGTTTTAAACTCTACTACTACTGTTACGACTTATATAGTCGTATTACTTTTGTAACAACTGTTTAAACTGGCATCTTAATCTTTTATTTTGCGCAATAGCCATATGCTCTGAGTATGTATGTACTGTTTGGTTGATTTAACTGCTCTCGCCCTGTCACGTCACCAAAGCTTCCGCATGATTAATGAGCAATGATTGTAATTACCGTTTGGCGGGGTGTGACATATGGGTATTTGGAAATATCCCGAGAATCCATCAAGGAAACAATAATACTCATTACCCGCCAACCTCTCTAACATTTGGTGAATAAATGGTAAGGGGAAGTGATCTTTCCTAGTGGCGTCATTCAATTTTCTATAGTCAATGCAAACTCACCACCCGGTCACGGTTCTAGTGGGTATCATTTCATTTTGGTCATTTTACACAACCATCATACCCCCTTCTTCGGTACACAATGCACCGGACTAACCCAAGAACTATCGGATATGGGGTAAATGATACCCGCATCAAGCAACTTCACAACCTCTTTCGTGACCACATCTTTCATATTCGGATTTAGCCTCCGTTGCCTTTGAACAACGGGTTTTGCCTCATCTAAAAAGTTTCTTTTGTGTTTGCAAAATGAGGGGCTTATTCCGGGTATGTCGGATGTACGCCAAGCAAAAACGCCTTTGTGAGCTTTCAACACATCTAATAACATGCATTTTTCAAAGTTTTCAAGAGTTGAAGAAATTACAACGGGTAATAAGTTCTCCTCTTGAAGATATGCATGTTCCAAATGGCTCGGTAGAGGCTTCATTTCCAAATCTTTCGGTGGATCTTCCAAAGAAGTTTCGATCCTCATGTAGTCCTCGCCTTTCAAGTCCTCAAAGCTTTCATCATCGATTTGCTCGACTTCATCATTAGCCTCTTCCATGCTCATGACTAACTCTTCCTCGGTCATTCTTTCTTCATTTGACTCCAAAAAGTCAATAAGTTCCGATTCCATGCCAATCAAACTTTGCAATTCTTCATCCACCGCTTCATCTATTACATTAATTCTAAAACAAGAATCGTCAGTAGAATAAGGATGCTTCATGGCCTTATCGACCGTGAAAACAATCCTTTCTTGTCCTACTCCTAGGGTTAATTGTTTGTTTTTGACTTTGATGATAGCATCCGCGGTATGCAAGAATAGTCTCCCTAGAATCAAAGGCACTTTGCTATCCTCCTCCATTTCGAGGATCACAAACTCTACTGGGAATGTGAATTGGCCAACTTCTATCAACATATTTTCCGCAATCCCAACGGGATATTGGAAAGATCTATCGGCTAATCTAATACTCATGCGGGTGGGGGTCAAGGTTCCTAGGGCCAACTTAGCATACAATGAATATGGCATCAAATTTATACTAGCACTTAGTCCGCAAGTGCATCACAACTGATAATTTTACCCAATCTACATGAGATAATGAAGCTCCCCGGGTCACCAAGCTTTGGTGGAATTTGGTTTTGAACAAGTGCCGAGCATTCCTCATTCAAGAACATAGCCGATGCCTCCGAAAGCTTGTCTTTATTGCTCACCAAATCCTTGATGAATTTGGCATAATTCGGCATCCCGGCTAACACGTCAACCAAAGGCACATTGATTCTAATGACCTTGATCATATCCACAAATTTCCCGTATTGAGCCGCCATCTTTTCTTTCCTTAACCTTTGAGGATAAGGGATCTTCGGCTTGTAAGCTTTGACAACCGGTGTAGGTGACACCGGTGTAACCGTTGGTGGGGTGGCATCAACTTGCTCTTCAACTTCTTCCTCCTCAATTTCCTGCACAAAAGAGTTAGAAACATTTTTGTCCTTTGCTTGAGGCGGTGGAAGTTCTTTCCCGCTCCGTGTGATGATAGCATTAACATGCTCGTTTCTTGCGGGTGATGGTTGGTATGGTTTGGATCCTCCATTAGAAGTAGATGGTTGTCTCGGGTTTTGTTGGGTATTGCTTGGTAAGCCACCGGTTGGCCTACTACTTTGCCCCTCGGACAACCTTTCCATTTTTCGCTCCAAGTCTTGGATTGAAGCTTGTTGATTCTTTTGCCCTTGTTCCATGCTCAACCGAATATTTGTCATTTGAGCTTTCATTCTTTCTGTTACGGTGTCTTGTTTCGCCATGAACTCCTTCATCATTTGTTCCATGGGCGTCAAGGTTGGTTCTTGTTTTTGAACCGGTGGTGGATTGTTGTCTCTCGAAGAGCTTTGGTGTTGGTTTTGGTTTTGATTGTAAGTTTGGTTTTGGGATTGGTTGTAACCTTGGTTAGGTTTAGAAAATCGGTTATTTTGGTTGTAGCTTCCCCCTTGATAACCTCCCGAGTTTCTATTTTGGTAACCACCTCGTTGGTAGTTTCCACTTTGATAATTCCCTTGTTGAAGAAAATTTACATCCTCCTCATCTCCAACCATAGGCAAATCATCTTGTGCACAATTCGCCGTGGCATGGTTACCACCACAATTACCGCAACCATCCCGAAGCTCCTTTAATTCACCTTTTAGAGTTTTAAATTGTGCATCAAACTTAGAAGATAAAGCTTTGATTTCCTTCATCATTGCCGAGTCACTAGAGCTTCCACTTACGCTACTACCCTCCGCAAATGCAACATGCTTTCTTACCGGCTTTCCTCCTTTGTCCTTAGCCCAATTCAAACTTTAGATCACTTTATCTTCAAGAACTCTCCATGCTTCATTTGGTGTCTTGTAAAGAAATTTTCCTCCTCCCGAGGCATCTAAAATACTAACCGAATTGATATCAAGACCATTGTAGAACAACACAATGATTTCCCTCTTCTTCAAATCGTGGCCATGACAATTTCTCAACATTTCTTTCATCCTACACCAAGCTTCTACCAAAATTTTTCCTTCTTGTTGTTTGAAGGCTCTAATATCATTCAATAATCTTTCGGCCAATGCCGGAGGATAATACCGTCTAACGAATGCTTCCCTCATCTCATCCCAAGTTCTAATGGTGTTTGGCTCTAATTCTTGAAACCAAATCTTTGCCTCACCACATAGAGACATGGGAAAAGTCCGTAGCCGAATTACTTCATCCATATTCGGCCCATACTTGAAATAACCTTCAATCTCAAGAAAACTAGAAATATGTTAATTTGTGCGGATCGGCCCGCACCCTTCCATCAAATTGTGTGTCTCTTATAAGTTGCATATGATGCCCCTTCAAAGAAAAGTTATCATTCTCAATATCTTGAACCCCTATGGCCGACTCGGGTGTCGGTGCCACGGTTCTTGTCCGTGAGAAAATAGGAGTATCATCCTCATCCGCCATTTCCTCTTCTTCTAGAGAAGGTGTTACGGATCTTCGGGTGATACTAGTTCGTCCTCAAAAGTCTCATCAATAATTTCGTTACCCGAAGATGATTCAGTTTCCGTTTGATTACTTGTTGAATCCGTAGGGTGTTGCTTTGGTTTCCTCCTCCGTTTGCTCCTTGTGGTTTTCTCCGGATTGGACAAAGGACTAAGAAGTTCTTTACCCGAACTCCTTGTGTTCATCTACTACCAAATCAACCTATAAGAGCACAAAAGATAAAACCGTCAAACGCACCGACGCAATACAACAAAATATATATAACTTTCCAAGAATTAAATTCCAAGAAAGGATCAATTAAACACACTTAAAATCAAGATCTAAACACAAGATCCCCGGCAGCGGCGCCAAAAACTTGATGTGTGAAATCTAGTTATAAAATTTATCGTTGATAAGTAAACCAAAAAGTACCGAGCTAGACCAAAACACAACCAGGTAGTGGACCCTGTCGAGTGGTAGTATAGTTTGGTAAGTTCGGGTTCGAACACAGGGAAACTTGGTTTTGACAATCAATAAGTGTGAGCAATTGAAGAAAGTAAATAAAATGTGGTCGGTTTGTGTGACCGAATTGTCACAATGCTTAAAACTACAATCTATAGTTCAATGAGAATGGTGGACTCAGGAAGAGTCAAATTACTTGTTTGGAACTTTCAAATATTAAAAACAATACTTGCTTGGACTATTTCACTAGTGATTTCGGGGTATGGAGTTATAACCGGTTAAAATATATGCTAAGGTAATATTCATCAAACATAAGCTCAACGTTCGATAAGACCTATTGTTCAACTTCAATTGACAAACCTATGATTTAATCTAGTAACGGACGTTCGCCATGGTTACCAACTTGCACAATTTAGCTTAAATCATTTGACATTCCAAAATTACATTCGCAATTTTGTTCAATCATTTATAAACAAATAATCAATAGCAATTTACTAGGTTGAAAACGTTCGCTATATCAAGTAGTAAATCACCAAATGGTTAAATTCTTGGGATTAAGCTCAAACAGGTTCATTGATTAAACATAAATTAAGATTTCATGAGTTTGCAAATCATCCACACAACAAGCATTCGCTACAATCGCTAACTTGTTTGTATATAACTAATTGTTGTTACAATTCACCAAATGTTTTGTTCCACAAATGATGGTTCATTCATAATAAACAAACAACTTTGTAAGTATTTTTAATAAGCGACGAACATTCGCTATAATCGCTTAGCAAAAATGCCAAAAGTTTCATAACAACAACAAACCAAATACATACAAATTCATGGATGATTCACAAACTCAAAGCATAAATTAACACCAAAAGATACACCCCAAATCAACTAGTTAGTTCATCCAAGCAAGCATAAAACTACTAGCCACTCATAATAACCATAATCAAACAACAATCACAAATATTCAAGGAAATCATAAAGAACTTGAAATTAAATTAGATTAAATTGAAATTGTACCCAAGTTATTACACAAATGAAATAAGTGTTCTTGGAGAGATTGTTGCTTGCTTGATGTTCTCCTCAAAATCCCCAAGTGAAATGCTAGTGCTACCCCAAGTAAAATGGTGGTTTTTGTGAAGTTAAAATGAGATGAAATGGTGGTGAGTGAGTTCTTGAGAGAAAACTCTCCAAAGTGAAGGTGGAATGGTGAAGTGAAATTTTAGAGAATAATGGTGGTGATGGAATCTGGAATGGAGTGAGTGTATGTTGTCTGTGTAATATGGAGAGTGATGAATGTGTAGTGATATGATACGTATGATATGATTATGATGATATTGAAGCTGATGCCATCACACTCTCTCCTTTTTCTTCTTTATTTTTCTTTTTCTTTTAAATGGAAATGGGGAGAATAAAGGGACAAAAACGGATGGGCATTAATTGCCATCCAATAATAAATGCACAGCACACCTTAATACCTCGGACCTCGATGCTTCAAACTCAGAAACACATCTCAGCCGATCGGCTGGAAGAGCCTAGCCGAAAGGCTTTAATGTCTTAGCCGAACGGCTGATAAGTGATAGCCGATCGGCTTCTTTAGACCATCAACACAAGCTTAATCAAGGGTAAGCCACGGCAACGAGAATGCACTAGGAAAACCGTTCTTCTAAATTTAGCCGATCGGCTGTTCATGAGAAGCCGAATGGCTGGAGATGTTAGCCGATCGGCTTTTCTGCATTTTCCAGCCCAGCCAGTTTTGTTCCAAACTTCACCAATTCCTCACTAATTCGCATGCGTTTCCAACTTTTGACCTGAAATAGATTTCCAAACAAAATAAGTATCGAAAGTTCTCGAAATCTACTCAAATACATATGCAAAACAATGATATCGCGACAGATTTATATAGCCAAAATGAGTGATTTCAGTCACTTGCTTAAGTGCCGCATAAAACCCTCTTTTTGTGTCACTGCCTAAGTGACGCAAATTCAATACCCGACACTCCTCATCGGCACTCCTAGCGGCACTTGTTTAAGTGTCGCCTATAATTGAAATCTGATTTCATGCGACACTAGCCCTAATCACGCATGACCCTGATACCGACACTGACACCCGACACTTCCTTAAGTGTCGCCCTCTGTGCGTCACTTCTACAAGTGACGCCAATAAGTCAGAAATTACCATTTTATGTGACACTTCCTGAGTGTCGCCTAAATCCTAAGTGTCGCTATAAGTGACGCTAAAAACAGAAAGTTTGCAACTCTTTTTCACACTAAGTGTCAAACTTATATAACCTCAAACACTTATACGATACGACTTCTAGAACTCTTTGGGACGTACTTTTAAGTATAATACTTCAAAAATCATGATAATAATGTCGAGATTATTATTACAAACAACCATCAACGGGCCGTACACGTTTTACAAATATTCAAACAATCAACCAAATCGTAGTAATTTGGACATTCTAGTTGAATGAACAACTACAAGGTAGTCTTATAGATACCTACTCACGTTTATAACCATCGCGTGTCGTGGACACCCTCAGGTTACAGTCTTCGGACATCTTTGCTTGGTTAAGCAACCCACGTTTATAGGGATAAACGCACTCAGACTCAGGTGAGTCTCATGGCCCATCTTTTACTGTTTTCTCAGGGGTGTGATATACTGTTCATTTTAATTTACAATATGAACGCAAGTACAAACTTTTCATATACTACATGAGTTATTTTCACTGATCATTTCAAAGTCCTCCATCAGCATAGTTTGGTAATACGTTGTAGCATGAATATTAGTATATGGTACCATATAGGATTGACCCTCCTCGTCCGGGTTAGCATGCACTAACTGGTTAAACGGATGTACTAATATTTGTTCAGACGAGTGTAGATTAGGCACTCGTGGGAGGCACCTCGATCAGGTCCTTGAATGTTGATCCTGCCCTCGAGTTAAGCTCAGACTATGTGCTCATGGCTGTATACATCATTATTTGCTTGGTTGCGAATCAATACTTAAATCTTGCGGTTAATACCATATTATCTGATATACAACCCTGTGAGCTCACCAGCGTTTCGCTGACCCATTTTAGCATGTATCACAGGTACTCAGCAGTAGGATTGGACTGCCCTCAGGATCACTATAGCTCGAGTCAGCATGCAGACGTTAGAGATTTCCTTGCATTAATATATTTTGTAAAAGTATTTATGTATTGGAATCTCTCATTTTAGAAACGAGCTATGTATAGCTTCAAATGTTGTAAACATTTCTTATATCAATATATTTTGTTAAAATGACGCATATAGAGTCGTTTGCTATATATCTTGTGTGCTTTGATATTTGATTAGTCGCGCCCCGACCCGAACCGCTTTCGCATCTTAAATTTGGGGGTGCAACAGATTGGTATCAGAGCCTAAGGTTATAGTGAACTAGGTTGCATTTAGTGGGCCTAGACTATGACCGTTAGGCAGTATTTCCTTATTAGGCATGACTAGTTCAGGAATTACAGCATACGACTTTAATTTAACATAGCCTGATCAACTACGTACAATTAAGGAGAGATGATGTGAGATCTGAAATGGTTATGTTGAACGGGGATACATTAGTTGACTCTGACCACGAGAGAAACCGGGACTTATACTTGTTTGTGCTAGACACATTAGGCTATTATATGATATATGTATATATGTATATGATAGGCCTCGCTCATTTGAAACGTTCTTGCCATAGAAATGGCAGACTCACCATCTAGACAGACTATGCGTACTCCATCCTCGCTCTCTCGCTCACGTCGTAGCCACTCGGAATCCCTAGTGACTAGACGCACGGGTAGATCACACCGAGCTAGCCCCTATGCCAATCCTGCCACCATTGGTAACACGTCTACTTTAGCTCGCCATCGAGCAATCGCTCAACAGTGGAGCTGGTTACCTGCGGCTATGGCCACTTGGAGGATTGAAGAACACATCGAGATCCCCGATAATATCGAAGAATACTCACATATGGATCTCTCACTGTACACTCAAGAACCGACACACCACACTGTACCAGTGTTAACCGCTCACGTGCATCGGCATGAACGCCGGTTGCACGACATGGAAATTGAACTTCAAGAAACCCGAGAAAACTGGATGATAACGGCTCAGGGCCGCATCGCACAGTGTGACACCCGGCAATTTAGGTTAACTTTTAAACTTAACCGAAACCCTAATTACGTGTATTTAGATGTGATTTAGGCTAAATACTTGTAATTACTTGTAACTATTTGTATATTTATGTGAATATACGCCTACGTAATTGTTTTATATTACGCTTACGTGATTTGCTGAAATTACGCGAAACAACCGAACGGAGTCCAACAAACTATACGACGTTGGTGAAAACCTTTCTATAAATAACTTAAATCTATTTTTAGAAGTTATTTATCATATATTATTATTTGAAATAATAATACACGAAAAACCTAGACGTTTAGTTTAAAACGTAACAAATGCGGTTAAAACGCGCAACTGAGCCGACAACCAAACGAAACTCTAATTAATATTTTGATAAATCAAATTTAAGTATTTTAATAACACTTCAATGAAAAATAATCTCAAACATATCGTGAATTAAACGACGAAAGAAAACGTTACGCGATTTAACGGTTTAACGAAAATAACAAGTAAACGACCTAAATACGTAAACGTAGACTGGGATTTAAATTAAAACACAAAGATCACCAGGTGGGGGCCCATGTGGGCTGGCCACCCCTCACCACCCCCTCTCATCTTGCATGCAAAATGATGATTGCATTCCCAAACTCAAGACCACCTTCATTCATGCAATTCTCTTTCATTTCACTTTCACTCAACCAAATTTCTCTCTCAAAAATCTCTCATTTACTGAGATATCTCAGCCTTTAAACCACCATAAATCCTCCCTAACACCACCACATAGCCACCACAATCCACCACATAAAAACATCTCCATTTTTCAAGATTTTTGCAAAGAAATCAAGCTCAAGACTTCCTCAATCCATCTCTGCATTTCTTCTTCAAAACCCCATTGTAAGAACACTTAAACACTCTTATTTTACTTGATTAACATGTATCTATGTTCACTCAACAAGTTTATAACCAAAACCAACTTAAAAACTCTTTTTCTTAACTTAAAATCCATGAAAATACATTTTTCAGCTTCGGTCCAGATTTCAACACGAAATATACCAAACCATAACTCACTCATTTCTTAATGAAATTGGAGTTTTTTATAGCCTAAAATTTCAAGAAGTTATTTTTCAAACCCCACTGGCCTCACCTTTTTATGAGTTCGTTTACTATTTTTAAATTTTTTTGTGAAATCACATAGACAATCTGTCCTACCAAGTCAGAAACTTTACTCTTAGTATTTTGGCCATATCTCAAGCTACACAGCTCCAAATGACCTGAAACCACCGCCCAAATTTCATAAATTTCATTAGCTACAACTTTCGTGTTGACCACTTTGTCTGATTCCTTGTAGATTTTTCCTAGAAACGATAATTGCATGCATGTGTCTAAATCTAAACTTAGAATAGAAATGTAATTTCTAAAAATACTTAGACTACTCTAGAATTCATGGAAAAATTACAGAAAGTAGATAATTCATGGGGGGAATAAATGGTATTTTTTTGGATTTAATTATGGACTGTAGATTTTTTATAAAAATCCAACAATGAGACGTATTTTCTGGAAAACATAAAGTGTGGACTGATTTTGGTAAAATTTGAAAACCGACACTTGCGGACTTGCTATTTAGGGAAAACTAACTTTTTGTGGCTTATGAACATATTTAAGGGCTGGAGTAAAGATTCGGGTCAAAACGAGTAGGTTTGACCAAGTCAACAAAAACGGAAACCTTACTATTTTTGTTAAAAACGGAAACCTTACTATTTTTGGCAAAAATGGTAATTATAAGGGTTTGGGTGACTTATTAAGTAACTTGAACAAAAAAACGAGACTAGAAAGTTTCCCGAATTAGAAATCGACACTTAGAACACTTGGTTTGGGAAGTGACTCATAAAATTGAGAAGTGACTCATAAAATTGGGAAGTGACTCATAAAATTGAGAAGTGACTCATAAAATTGGGAAGTGACTCATAAAATTGAGAAGTGACTCATAAAATTGGGAAGTGACTCATAAAATTGAGAAGTGACTCATAAAATTGGGAAGTGACTCATAAAATTGGGAAGTGACTCATAAAATTGAGAAGTGACTCATAAAATTGGGAAGTGACTCATAAAATTGGGAAGTGACTCATAAATCGGGAAGTGACTCATAAAATTGACCAGTTTGACTAGGTTTGACCAGTTTGACCAGGTTTGACCAACTTTGACCTACGGTTTAAGGTTTTTACGAACTAAATAATCTGTTAGCAACACACAATATGTACTAATGTATAGTATACAACAAAACAAACCTAATAATAATGTCTTAACGAATTATTATTACAAACTTTCACCAACGGGTCGTACACGTTTTTAATAAACAACTTACTTTGAACATACTAGTTGAGTGAACTAGCATAGGTGGACATTAACCCTCCACCTACATGATTAACCTAAGTGGACTTTAACCCTCCACTTACATAGATGGTCTTTGAGACATCTACTTACATACACAACCTTATACATTTAGGACGTTAGAAGGTTGCACTTTGGGACACTTTGCTTGCTATTTGATATTTGCTTGCTACCTGCTAAACTCAGGTGAGTTTCATAGCCCCACTTTTTACTGCTTTTTACTTTGGGGTGAGAATACATGCTCTGTTTTATAAACTGTTTTACATATGAACGCAAGTAACGAAAACTCTTATGCTAATTGCATGAGTAACTAAACCAAACTACGATGGCCCCTAACAAATATCATAGTACGTTAATACTAAACGTGAACATTATGGATAGATCTATCGGGACCTGATAATCCGCCATCCGGATTAGTCGCTCTAACCACTATACGGATGCATAATATTTCGTACAGCCGAGTGTACTGGTTACACACTCACTGGGGTAAACAACTACGGTTAAGCTTCGGACTATGAGCTCATGGCAATAGTATACTACGATTTACTTTGGCATTCATGCTACTTTGATAACTATGAAATCTTGTGGTTCATACTATGATTTTAACTGCATAAACCTATGAACTCACCAACTTTATGTTGACCTTTTAGCATGTATTTCTCAGGTTCACAGACGCAGTAGGACTTCCCTCAGGAAACAAGGCAGTAGGATGCTTTTGGAAAGCACTAGCTCGAGTCGCATGTTTTCACAAACAACAAGAGATTACATTGCATTACGATATTTTGTATCAACATTTATGTATTAGAAATCTCTAACGGTTTATGCGAACTCCAGATATTTTGTAAACATTTGAATTATGGTAATGTAATATTTTTCAAACGTCTCATATAGAGGTCGTTTGCTTTAATCTTTGTGTTGTGAGATTTGATTTGGTCGGTGCCCCCGTGACACCTCATACTTCCGCTGCCACGTGTTTTGGGGAAGCGACACACAGATCTACCTGGATCAGGAAGATCTATCTGAAACCAGAAAACGTACTCACGATCAAGTAGAAGATACCACCCAAACCATGAAGATCGTTCACAATCAAGTTATCGGTAACCGAAATGAGATCTCCGTCCTACAATCAAGGTTGCAACAATGTGAAACACGTCTAAGGGAAACTGAGGACGCCCTCCGGATGGTTAGCCGACTCACAGAGTCTGTTGATCATCTCACTTCTTTACTGCCGCAACTTAATCTACGTCAAGATTAGTGTAGCTACTATATTGTGATCTGACTAGCTAATCTATGTAGAACTCTTGTAATTCGACCGGATGAAGAATTCCCGGTATCTTTTGTAAACTCAATAATCCTGTAACTCTTTGGAAACTCTTACCTTGTAACTCGGCTTATTATCTAATGAAATATGATTATCACTTCGTACTACTGTTTATATTACCCCTTTATGCATATACATGTGTGATATATCATAACTTGTGCAATATCTTACATATTCCATTCCTTTATTATTCTGCATCATGCCTCCAAGACGACACATGTATAGCGACATCGAAATCGCTCAGCTCATCGCCCAAAGCGTGGCTCAGGCCTTGGCTACTCGGTCAAACCCGAGTAGTGAAGACACAGCTGTTAATGCCCCGACAGCAAAACCCTATTCTTATAAGGACTTCTTGAACTGCAAACCTCTAAACTTCAAGGACATGGAAGGTGCCATCGGGTTGATCAGGTGGGTTGAGAAAATGGAATCTGTTTTCCACATCAGCAAGTGTGCGGAGGAAGACAAGGTCAAATACTCTACTTGCACTTTCTCTGAAGGTGCCCTCACTTGGTGGAATTCTTACGCCCAGTCTATGGGTATTGACATCGCCTATCTACTCCCTTGGGAAGACTTGAAGAAAATGCTCACTGATGAGTACTGCCCGAGCGAGCAACTCCAGAAGCTGGATGAAGAGTTCTGGCACTTAAAGGTGCAGGGAACTGATATTGTTGGATACACCACCAAATTCTAACAACTTGCTCTTCTTCGCCCAGCAATGGTGAGTACTGAACCCGAGAAGATCAAAAAGTACATCCGCGGCCTTCCGGAACCTGTCCAGAAAAATGTCGCCTCTTCAAACCAAACCACTCTTCATGGTGCCATCCGGCTGGCCCATGAACTTATGGCTATGAACGACAGCCAAGAATCACCTGCTCCATCCTCCCACAACAACAAAAGAAAGTGGTCTGACAACCACGACAACCACTAGAACAAGAAACCTGACACTATCAAAGCCTACAACTCAACCACCAAAACCAAACGGGGTTACACCGGGAACAAACCCTACTGTTCCAAGTGCAACCGCCACCACGAAGGTCCTTGCGGTACCTACTGCAACAACTGCAAGAGGTACGGACCCCTCACCAAGGACTGTAGATCCCCCACCACCAACAATAACACCTCCAACAACAACTCCAGACAGCCCAAATCCTGTTATGAGTGTGGAAACACCGGGCATTTCAGAAGTGAATGTCCTAAACTGAAGAACAAGGGCATCAACAATAACAACAACGCAAGAGGTAGAGCCTTTGTACTCAACTCTGGGGACATCCGTCAAGACCCGAATGTGGTCTTGGGTATGTTCCTCCTCAACAACTTATCTGCTTCTGTTCTGTTTGATACTGGTGCCGATAGAAGCTTTATCTCTAATGAATTTTATCCACTGCTTGACATCACACCTGTTGCTCTAGATGTTAAGTACACTGTAGAACTAGCGAACGGTAAACTCATAGAAACCAATAGTGTAATACCTAATTGCACTCTAACCCTCGCCAACGAATCTTTCTCGATCGATCTTATGCCTGTTGAAATTGGAAGTTTCGACGTCATCATTGGTATGGACTGGTTGTCCAAACACCATGCTGAAATCATTTGTTATGATAAAGTCGTTCGCATTCCTCTCACCGCCGGTAGAACTTTGGTCATACAGGGGGAGACCGGTGGGACGAGACTAAACATCATCTCTTGCTTGAAAACCCAAAAATTTCTAAGAAAGGTTATCTGGCAATCCTCGCGCACGGCATGGAGAAAAAGTTGGAAGAGAAGCGACTTGAAGATGTGCACATCGTTCGAGACTTTCCAGAAGTCTTTCCCGAAGAATTTCCTGGTCTACCACCACCAAGACAGGTTGAGTTCTTAATCGATCTCGTGCTAGGTGCTGCACCTGTGGCCCAAGCACCATACCGCTTAGCCCCATCCGAACTTCAGGAGTTGTCCACCCAATTACAAGAACACCTAGACAGAGGATTCATTAGACCGAGTTCTTCACCTTGGGGATCTCCGGTCTTATTTGTGAAAAAGAAAGACGGTTCTTTCAGAATGTGTATCGACTACCGAGAGTTGAACAAGTTGATCGTCAAAAACCGATATCCACTTCCACGCATTGATGACTTGTTTGACCAACTTCAAGGATAGAGTTTTTATTTAAAGATCGATCTTTGGTCAGGTTATCATCAACTACGAGTTCGCGACACCGATATCCCAAAGACTGCTTTCAGAACCCGTTACGGGCATTACGAATTCCAGGTGATGACATTCGGTCTAACCAACGCACCGGCTGTATTCATGGATCTTATGAATCGGGTGTGCAAAACTTTTCCCGACAAGTTTGTTATTGTCTTTATCGATGACATTCTCATTTACTCGCGCAACGAACAAGAACACGCACAACATCTCAAAACCATCCTAGAACTACTTAGACACGAAGAGCTGTATGCTAAATTTTCTAAGTGTGAGTTCTGGATGCAAACCGTTCAATTCCTTGGACATGTTATCGATAGTCAGGGAATTCATGTTGATCCGTCAAAAATCGAAGCTATCAAGTGCTGGCAAGTACCTACCATACCGACCGAAGTATGGCAATTCTTAGGACTTGCTAGGTGCTATCGGCGATTCATTGAAAACTTCTCGAAAATAGCTCAACCACTCACGACACTGACTCAGAAAGACAAAAAGTTCGATTAAACTGATAAGCAAGAGTAAGCATTTCAATTTCTGAAACAAAAGCTTTGCGGTGCTCCTATTCTATCATTACCCGAAGGCACCGATGATTTCTTGGTACACTGCGATGCTTCTCACCAAGGTCTCGGTTGCGTTCTGATGCAACAGGACAAAGTCATTGCCTATGCCTCACGACAACTCAAAATCCACGAAAAGAACTACACCACTCATGATCTCGAACTTGGAGCTGTCGTCTTTGCTCTCAAAATCTGGAGACATTATCTCTACGGCACTAAGTGCACAATCTCTACCGACCACAAAAGTCTCCAGCACATATTCGATCAGAAAGATCTCAACATGAGGCAACGTCGATGGGTCGAGTTGCTTACTGATTACGATTGCGAATTCAACTACCATCCGGGTAAGGCAAATGTTGTTGCCGATGCCCTCAGTCGAAAAGAACGATTGAAACCACTTCGAGTCCGAGCCCTCAGTTTGACTATTCATAAGGACCTAAACATTCAGATCCTCGCTGCTCAACTCGAAGCCCTGAAAACCGATAACATCAAAAACGAAGCCTTGCGAGGCATGGATAAACAGTTCGAAACCAAACCTAATGGGGTCAAATACTTCTCTAATCGAATTTGGTTGCCCAATTTTGGGAACCTGCGAGACTTAGCGATGGATGAAGCTCACAAGTCTAAATATTCTATTCATCCGGGGTCCGATAAAATGTATTATGGTATCAAGGAATTTTATTGGTGGCCGAACATGAAAGCCGAAATCGCCACGTATGTCAGCAAGTGTCTTACTTGCTCAAAAGTCAAAGCTGAATATCAAAAACCTTCTGGTTTACTCCAACAACCCGAAATTCCTCAATTGAAATAGGAACAAATCGCCATGGATTTCATAACCAAACTACCAAAGTCATCGAGCGGTTGTGATACCATTTGGGTGATCGTTGATCGTCTCATGAAATCTGCTCATTTCCTTGTGATCAAGGAAACCGACAAAATGGAACGCCTCACACGAATCTACCTCAAGGAAATTGTATCCCGACACGGCGTTCCCATTTCGATCATCTTCGACAGAGATAGTTGCTTCACATCTCACTTTTGGCAGTCACTTCGGAAATCCTTGGGTGCCCGTCTTGATATGAGTACCGCATACCACCCTCAAACCGATGGCCAAAGTGAACGAACTATTCAAACACTGGAAGACATGCTACGAGCTTGCTTAGTTGACTTCGGTGTTAACTGGGAAAAACATCTACCATTGTGCAAGTTTTCGTACAACAACAGCTACCATACCAGTATTGGAGCTGCACCTTTCGAGGCACTGTACGGTCGTAAGTGCCGGTCACCTATCTGTTGGACCGAAGTGGGAGATAACCAACTCATTGGTCTGAAAATCATTCATGAAACCATCGAGAAAATCGTTGGTATCCAAAACAAACTCAAAGCCGCACGTGATCGTCTGAAAAGTTATGCTGATGTGAGACGCAAACCACTCGAGTTCCAGGTTGGGGATTGAGTACTACTCAAAGTTTCACCTTGGAAAAGTGTCATTCGTTTCGGCAAACGCGGAAAACTGAACCCTAGATACATTGGACCATTCGAGATCCTCGAGAGGATAGGTCCAGTGGCATATCGATTGCAGCTGCCACCCGAGCTCAGTAGCGTGCACCCCACTTTTCACATTTCTAACTTGAAGAAATGCCTGTCCGATGAGACACTTATTATTCCACTCGACGAAATTCGAATTGATGACAAGCTTCACTTTGTTGAAGAACCCGCCGAAATCAAGGACCGTGAGGTCAAACAACTCAAACAAAGTCGTATTCCCATCGTTAAGGTCAGGTGGAATTCGCGGCGTGGCCCGGAATTCACTTGGGAACGGGAAGACCAAATGCGACTCAAGTATCCTCAGTTATTCACTGACGCTACTTCGAACACGACTCCAAACGTTATTATATCCAAAATATTATTTTGATAATATTTCGTACACAATTCGTATCGTACAAACAATGACTACGCGACTTAAATATTAAACGCGCAAGCAATCAAAATAAAGGTAAGTTATATTTTATAACTCAAATATTAAGTATTTGGTGACATACTTAAAAAAAATACCGAATAATTATTCGTATTTTAAAACGTGTATTTAAACGTATAAAATAATTAGTTAACATTTAAATGATCGGGAAAACGAACACCGCACGGAGCGCAAACACGGGATTAAAAATTAGAGACCCACACTTCGGTGGGCCCCGACGAAAATCAGCCAAAAAGGGGGCGAACCCCCTCCCCATATCTCATTCTCATTCTCTCTCTCTCTCTCTCTCTCTTTCTCTCATTTTCCCTCAAAACAAAACCACCATCACCATCACCTAAATCCACCAAAAACTACCACCATCTCACCTCAAATCATCTAGCTCGTTTGGAAGAAAAAGATCACGGAGTCATGATCTACATTTCTATCTTTTCGGTTTCTCCCGACGTTAACTTGTAAGAATCCCGACAAATCCCGAAAACTCTTAAATTTCATTTATTTTACTTGAAAGTTGTTTATTTAAGCTTGAAATGTCCAAATATGGGTTGGGTAAAAGAATCGGACCAAACGGTCACCGGAAAACTCGTTTTCGACTCAAAATCCGACCAACAGACGTAAGTGTCGCACGGACCGAAAACAGTGCAGCGTCACTTCATGCGACACTTATGTGTCGCACTAAGTGTTGCTAAAAGCCCTAATCTTGCGTCACTTGCTTAAGTGCCGCATAAAACCCTCTTTTTGTGTCACTGCCTAAGTGACGCAAATTTAATACCCGACACTCCTAACCGGCACTCCTAGCGGCACTTGTTTAAGTGTCTCCTATAATTGAAATCTGATTTTATGCGACACTAGCCCTAATGACGCATGACCCTGATACCGACACTAACACCCGACACTGACACCCGACACTTCCTTAAGTGTCGCCCTCTGTGCGTCACTTCTATTAGTGACGCCAATAAGTCAGAAATTACCATTTTATGCGACACTTCCTGAGTGTCGCCTAAACCCTAAGTGTCGCTATAAGTGACGCTAAAAACAGAAAGTTTGCAACTCTTTTTCACATTAAGTGTCAAACTTATATAACCTCAAACACTTATACGATACGACTTCTAGAACCCTTTGGGATGTACTTTTAAGTATAATACTTCAAAAATCATGATAATAATGTCGAGATTATTATTACAAACAACCACCAACGGGCCGTACACGTTTTACAAATATTCAAATAATCAACCAAATCGTAGTAATTTGGACATTCTAGTTGAACGAACAACTACAAGGTAGTCTTAGAGATACCTACTCATGTTTATAACCATCGCGTGTCGTGGACACCCTCAGGTTACAGTCTTCGGACATCTCTGTTTGGTTAAGCAACCCACGTTTATAGGGATAAATGCACTCAGACTCAGGTGAGTCTCATGACCCCTCTTTTACTATTTTCTCAGGGGTGTGATATACTGCTCGTTTTAATTTACAATATGAACGCAAGTACAAACTTTTCATATACTACATGAGTTATTTTCACTAATCATTTTAAAGTCCTCCATCAGCATAGTTTGGTAATACGTTGTAGCGTGAAAATTAGTATATGGTACCATATAGGATTGACCCTCCTCGTCCGGGTTAGCATGCACTAACTGGTTAAACGGATGTACTAATATTTGTTCAGATGAGTGTAGATTAGACACTCGTGGGAGGCACCTCGATCAGGTCCTTGAATGTGGATCCTGACCCCTCGAGTTAAGCTCAGACTATGTGCTCATGGCTGTATACATCATTATTTGCTTGGTTGCGAATCAATACTTAAATCTTGCGGTTCATACCATATTATCTGATATACAACCCTGTGAGCTCACCAGCGTTTCGCTGACCCATTTTAGCTTGTATCACAGGTACTCAGCAGTAGGATTGGACTGCCCTCAGGATCACTATAGCTCGAGTCAGCATGCAGACGTTAGAGATTTCCTTGCATTAATATATTTTGTAAAAGTATTTATGTATTGGAATCTCTCATTTTAGAAACGAGCTATGTATAGCTTCAAATGTTGTAAACATTTCTTATATCAATATATTTTGTTAAAACGACGCATATAGAGTCGTTTGCTATATATCTTGTGTGCTTTGATATTTGAGTAGTCGCGCCCCGACCCGAACCGCTTCCGCATCTTAAATTTAGGGGTGCGACATTAACTATCTACGGTAACTTTCTATTCACTTCGCTCAACGATCCCCGGTAGCGGTGCCAAAAACTTGTTGCGTCCCGAAGCGGTCGTTCACACAACGGGCCTGCAATGACAGTTTTAAATTTATAAGAGCTGGGGCTCAAACTATATGTACTATCTACTTTGAAAAAGTAAGCAGTAAGTATAACTCGAGTGTCGTCCTTAAATCGGAACGAAAGGAGCTGAAAGTGATTACCGTAAACAAGTTCACAAATATGATAGGTTTTATAAAAATAGGTAGATTTGGTTGGGCATCTTAAACTAACTAATACTAAGATCAAATAAAGATAAAAGAAAGAGTGTAGACAACAGGTAAAGCGTGATTGCTGAAACTTCGATAATTAGGGTTTCGGGATGATATTCATTATAAAGATAATTGGAGACTACCCTGGGAAAGTCATCAGATGGATGGTCGGTATAAACACTAGGACCCTACGTTTTAGTCTAAAAGCCTAAAAGCATATGTCACTGAATCCTAGATTATCGTGATTTTGATCAGAAATAGGTTGTTTAAACCCCCCTCACTATCCTGGAAGGACTAAGCGACCTCTACGAATGATATATCATGGGTGTAGGCATAAGGTAACAAACCACAATTCATTATTTGACCGTTCTTAACACCTAAATCTATCTGAGTTTATCTGGAAATGTACTAATTGTATGCTATGTATGTTAAGCTATCGATTATGTTAAGTTAAGCGTTTTAAGCATCTTGTACTACATCCGAGTACTTGCTTTCTTTTCAGAACTCTTTTCCTATTAGGTTTAAGCACAATTAACTCCGTCATGAATTAGACCCTCCTTTTCTATCAGGTGTTCATCCCTAGGAATACTCATGGTGTACAGTGTATTGGCATATCCACAGTGTTCCTGACTCAAGGTATACTCACGCGGTACAGTACGATAAGTAGTTCCACAGCTTGTATTTAAACCTTGGTGTACTAACGGTGTACGGTGTACGGTGCATCGATCATTTCCACAGCATTATTGTTCCTAGACCCATATTCTAGAAGGGTGACTTCTAGGTATTCCACGATGAGATAGACCTACGGAATTTCCTTAGCTTCCACGTATTTGTACTCCACACGAGGTGTTTCTAACGCTGTACGAAGTACTATTCCGTTTTACGGAATATTCATAGCTTTGTACTATAATATGAGATAACTATATCTACATAGTATTAGGGTTGATCAAGTCCTATCCTAAGGGCAATAGTCACGTGAAAGACTGGAAAGGGTGGACACTTGATTAAGTCTATATTCATGTAAAGCTTAACCAGATACACAGCAATACAATGACCAATTATTATATATTAAATAGAATTAAACATCATCCCTAATCCTAATATCTACATTTCAACAATCACAGTATCAAACTACATAAATAGCATGGCAATATTCGCAGCACAAACAAAGATATCATGCAAACAAGACATAATAACTGTAAGTAAAGGAATAAGTAATAACCGATATTTAAGTAGCGTAATACTGAGTAGTACAAGCATGAATCTTGAAAACTTCGTTACAATAAAATTCCCAAGCTACAACTATCTACCCCACTCAAACCATTGCCTACGTTTCTCTAGTTCTCTAGAGAGAGAAACTGGAGAGAGAAACTAAAAAGAAACTAAGCCTAAAGAGAGAAACTATGTGAGAGAGAAAATGAGAAATGAAATGCGAGGTGTGAGGTGTGTTGGAATGTGAAATGTGGCCCTCTATATATAAGCAAACCAAGGATGCAAGTGTAAAAGCACGCAAGCACCAAGATACAAGCAATCGAAGCAAGAGGAGAGCACATGGCCCCCCTGAGGCCATACACGGCCCTATACAATCCGTATACGGTCCTGTACAGGACTTATACGGCCCTGTATAGGCCGTGTATGGCCCAGGGTGTGGGCATGTGTTTTTTTCGGCTTTTTCTCGTTGCTTCGGACGGCCATATCTCCTTCGCTTCTCGCCCGATTGACTTGATTCTTTCGTCTCGTAATTTCGTTAATGATACCAATTAGGTATATTTTGGAGGTGTATAACCCAGGCATGTGCAGAATACTTCTCGTGGTCTTCAGTTGTGTTGTTCGTCTCATATCTTTCTCATCCTTGATCCAATTTGAGTTTTCCTTATATCCATGTTCTTGTAATCTCCATAGCTACAAAATAAGGCATTTGTGAGGTATTTGTCACACCCCTCCAAACGGTAATTACAATTAGTAAGAGTAGTTTGCGGAAGCTTAGCCACGTGGCGGGGCTACGAGCAGTAATACAACCAATAGATACATACATCCAGAGCATATGGTTATTGCAGAACAAAATAGTTTAAGATGCCATTAGTTAAAGTTTTACAAAAGGTTACAGCTTAAAAGGTTGTAACGGTAATAGTAGTAGTAGTGTTTAAACAGTATTTTATAAAAATACATAACACAAAAGTAGATTTCATAAATATGACCACAATGAATTGCGGTTATATGAAGGAAATCCCGTTGTCCCAAAAGTAGTGGCATCCTAACAAGTCCAGGGTTGTCCGTCCTGATATGCATGCAGTTTCTTACTTACGCTGCTAATTCCCTGAAAAACATAGAGTAAATCGTCAACAAAAATTGTTAAGTGAATTCACAGGTTTGTATGTAGTGTAGGAAACACAGGTTAATCATTTAAGAATAACATTTCCGTCAATAGTGGTTGTTCGCTTTGTAGGAAACACAAGTTTATCAATTAAGAGAAACATTTCCTAAAGTAATAGTTTGTAGGAAACATAGGTTATTTAATGAAAAATAACATTTCCCAAAATAATAGTAGTTATCTGTTGTGTAGAAAACACAAGTTATTTCAAGTATGAATAACATTTCCCAATTAGTTGCTAGTAGAAAACACAGGTTAATCTAACTAAAGATTAACATTTCCAAAGTAATTGTCGTAGGAAGATACTTCCTAAATAATAGTTTTGTGGGAATACTTAGACGGTGATCCCTCGAAAGGTGAGCTAAACCTGACGAGTTAAAGTAACGCGACCTAACCCTATAACCAAACCACGACCAGCAGTAGTTGTTTGCCAAATAGGACCTGTAAGTATACGCTCCAAAACTGTGGGAGGGTCATCACGGCGATAGTACTATCCGTATACTCAATGGCTAGAGTCACCTAGCTAACGGTTATAGTCTGTAGCCATAAGGACTTTTATGCACTACATCGTAAGCCTAGGTCCGTAGTAGGATTCTATGTCTAGTTCCCAAAAATAGTATGAAAACAGTTATTCATAAGTAGTAGTTCAAATAATCGTATGAAATATCATTTCATAAACAGTTTAAGTAAATACATACAGTATTTAAATCAGTTATCGCATGCAGTAGTACAAACGATTGCTATGTTTTTCACCCCAGGTTTTAAAAGTATTAAAACAGTGAAAAAGGGCTGTGAACTCACGGTAGATGCGGTGGATGTGAGAGCTAGCAAGTGGTGGTAACGTCGCCCAAAAATAGTCAACCTATACACAATAATGTATTAACATAAGTACATTGACACTTTGTCAAATTATGTTAACAATTTGTTTGTTTTGAAGAAATTGTAAATTTCTTAAATTTATACAAGTCGTTGGTGATATGTGTTGAAAATAATTATTATTTTCACAAATTATAGTTATTGCCGAATCGTTCAAAGCGCGTAAGTATATATACATATACTTATTAGTTGAATATATATATTCGTATATATAATGTTCTTTGTCGTGTATATATATATAAAAATAGTCGTTGTCCATATATATATATATATATATATATATATATATATATATATATATATATAAACATACAAAATATAAAGTTTGTACCCAATAGTTTTACTCGTTCCATATATTGTCGTAATAATATATTTTCATTTGAGTCGAGTATATGTACAAATGCGTAAATTTTATTTATCCGAATGTATATATATTTATACCCGTATTATTTGTCTTTGTGTATCTATAAATATATATATGTAATTAATTGTAATAATAATAATCATTATTAATGTTAGTCATAATGATATGAGATAATAAAAAAAAATATTAGTTGCTATAATGACAGTTGCTATTAATGGAAATGCATCCAAAATAGCAAGACTTGGTACATGTAACTCGCCATTTGGTTAACACAAGGATAGCTGTTCGGCTATATTAAATGAGTTGTTCGGCTCATTACCATCCTCACCCGATCGGCTCTTTTGAGCAAGCCGTTCGGGTATCGTTATTTCAGTTTGATGCTCTGTTCAAGCTTCATACACAATACAGTTTTTAATCCAAAATTTTAACAAGTTTCTGTTTAGCTTTTAACCACTTTTGAGCTAACATTACGAGTATATATATACATACATTTAGCTTGGTTTTAATCATGATTTTTGTTACAATCAACCACAATTATGAAGTTTAAACATAAAAATTGAAAGTTTATACATAATAATTGAAAGTTTATATAAGCATTGAAATGGAAAGGGTTGCTTACAAAATTTTGAGATGATGATGATGGAGATCGGATGATGATGATGATTATTATTATGTTATCATTTTTTTATTTGTTGAAGATTATGAGTTGGTGTTGCTTTGTGATGTGACGCAAAAAGTCATGTTTTTAAGTACGATATTCCACACTTTTTGGGCATATCTTTAGTGAAAACATTCCAAAACAATCATTATTTACTAAAATTCACTAAAGTGCTCCAAATATAGGCGTTGCTGCAAAAATCACTAAAAACGTCCAAATAACGAGCAAAACAGAGCGAATAAACAACAACCAATTCTTACACCCTCATTTACCTTATGATAAACATATTATAACCTTATGGTATGATGTAATAGGTAAAAACGATACGGGAGAATCAAGAATCATGCAAATTGGATAAAGAACGGAAGAGATACGGCTTCTACAGATCGTTAAAAGTCATTCCGGATATGCCTGAGATATACACATCCAATTTCTATGAAATTAACACCATTAGAAGCGTAACAGAATTACGAGATCGTGGGCGAAAGAATCAGGTCAAACGGACGTGTAACAAAGGAGATACGGGCGTTTTAAGCAACGAACGAAATCAGACGGAGACCGTATACGGCCCTGGACACCGTATACGGCCCTACCAAGACCGTATACGGCCCTTGCAAGACCGTATACGGCCCCTGCAAGGCCGTATACGGCCCTCCCTACCCCAATTGGTGCTCGTTTGTGCTTCGTTTGCTTGTACGTTGGTGCTTCGCGACTTGTACGGCTGATTTGGGACTTTGCCTATAAATAGGAGTCACCTCCTCCACATTTTGACACACCATTCTTCATTCCACTCATTTCCTCACTCTCACTTTCTCTCTCACACACACTCTCTCTCTCTATACTCTCTCTCTCTTCTTTTTCTCTCTCTAGAATTATGGTTAGCATCAGTTAGTTCTCAGTTAATATTTAACTGGGACTAACGGAGGGACTACTTTTGTAATAGCGTAGGGAATAGTTCAGGGGCTTATTTGTAATATTGTCGAAGATATTGCGGAGATTCTGCTTGTACTCTCTCTATAACGTTTATTCAATCTACGCTTTATTAACGGTTACTTTTTTCCTTATCTATTACAATGATGATTGCTATTGTTATTATGCTAGATTTAGGACCTGTTATTATGCGTAGTGAGTAGTTATATTGTGTGTTTTTTGTGATGTAGTTAGTCGTTAATTGGGATGATGTCATTATGAAACATCGGAAGTAACGTTATACGGCTTTCATTTGTATAGCGCCGGAAACATCACTAATGTGTGGAGTACGGAACGTGGAAGCTATGAAAGTCGTGGGCACAATCTGTTGTGGATTAATGTTCCCAACTATTATATTATAAATGAAAACTCGGTGCTTTGATTACGCGTTCCATCTATGATTTTAAACCGCATATTCAACTAACGCCTTTCCACCAATAAACGTGGTTAAAACCTTTTGATAAGACGTCATATCGGGGGTAATTAATTATCTGTGTTTTGGTTTTGGATCTGTGGAAATACTTTATACGTACTGTACACCGTGAATAAACTTTTGATTAAATATCTGTGTTCAAATAACATGGTCTGGTTTTGAAGCCGTGGAAATGCTGTTTTAAACAAGTATTGTACACTGTGAATAAACTAGGGATTTATTGGTTAAATACAAGTGAGGGCTGGTTTAAATCATAAATGGGGGATCTCTAATCTAAAATACAAACTCAGTTTATGAATCCAGAAAGGAAGACGAGGAATCATCTAGTATTCCAAATTTGTCTATCACCCCTGGATTCTACAAAACCATTGATGGAAATAATCAAACACCAACCAAGTCTTAAACCTAAATGTTTTATTCAATTGAGTATCACTGTGGTGTTAAGAACGGTCGGACCGTTAGTGGGTCTGTTACTCTATGCATGCGCCCAGGAATCTTCGTATTCCAGAAAAGGGTCACTGTTCCGTAACAGGGCAGTGTTGAGAGTTGAGCAGCCTCCTCCGATCAGAATCACGATAGCCTAGTTACTCAGTGACATACTGATTGAGCAATCAATCAGTATGGTGCTAGTGCTTACACCACAAATACTTAAGACAAATAAAATACAAATCTTTAGAAAGACGTTTTCATAACTTAAACTAAAACATCATCCCAATGCAAGGCTAACAAAGTCACAACAAACACCCCCTCTATCCTGACTGCTATCCCTTTTTTTTATTTTATTACGTAGTTTAATTAGTAGTATAATTTAGAAAACAAACAAAAACAAACCTCCAACTGCTTTCAAAACAACCTTCACTAGCTAGATTCGGACATCTTGATTTCTCTGTTTCACAATACCGTTGGTTTTAAAGAACGACCCTAGGTCATACTTGCTGCTGTACACCTTTAGCACTGGTAAACCTAGGCCCCAGCATTTACAAATTTAAAACTCCACTGACACGTCGCCAGTAGTCGGTGCAACGACAGGTTAATTCCTAACCGACCGCTGGTGGCGCGTCAAGTTTTTGACGCCGCTACCGGGGAATCAACTGTAAGACTTAGAGACGTCATGATGAACTTTCTTTCTGGTGATCCTTTAGGATGGTTCTCTCTTCTTAAACCCCTAAAAATTCTTTCAACCCTTCCTTTCCCGTATCCCGAAGACGACATCCTACCCATCCGACAAGAAAAGCGCTCATCTTCCCACAATCCTACAACCACCGCACGCATCACTCTCGCTGATAGCAACAAACCCTCGATAGAAGTTCGAGGTGGACCCATACGCTACCCGGAGACTAAAAGAGCATCATTCGAACTCAAGCAAAACGTAGTGCAGCTGATCCTGAATCGCTGCCAATTCAATGGACAACCGAACGATGACCCCTACTCCCACCTGAACAAAATTTTCACCCTATCCGACTCTTTCAAGCAAAATGGGGTTGAGCAAGATACAATTCACTTATATCTGTTCCCCTACTCTCTTTCTCATCACGCACAGACTTGGTTCGAGGAACTAGAGACCAACTCTATCTCCTCATGGGCGGAAATGGAAGATAAGTTCTTAACAAAGTACTTTCCCCCATCCAAACGAATCAAGTTAAAGAAAGATATCTTGAACTTCCAACAGTTTCATGATGAATCAATCTACAGTGCTTGGGAAAGATTAAAGAGGTTGCTTAGAAGATGTCCAAACCACCAAATTGAACGATCAACTCAGTTGTGCACGTTTTACAATGGTCTCGCACCGCACCACAAGCCAATGCTCGATGCCGCTGCTCGAGGAAACTTCACACGTTGCACGGATGACGAAGCCTGGAATCTGCTTGAGAGCATGACCATGAATCACAATGATTGGAACACTGATGAGCATTCCTCATCATCGGCACCGCTTGCCCTTCCCAATCCCGTGCAAACTGAGGCGATCAAATCTCTGACGGAACACATCGGAACGCTAGCCGAGGAAATAGGAAAGCTGAAGAAACCTCCTCAACATGTCTACCATATTCAGTCCTGTCAGAACTGTACCAATCCACAAGCTACGAACCCTGTTGATGACACAGCCTACTATGACCAGTTCCGAACTCACCCACGTCCACCTGATTATACTCAAACCTCTCCTCCTCGAGCCAACCAATACCCACCAATTCAACCACCCAACCAATTCCAATACCCAACCTACCACCAACCACCATTACTGCCCGGAACCACACCTGAGATGGCCCAATCTTCTGAACCCACTAGGCCAATTACTAGTCCAGACGACACCCTCATACAAATCATCCAAACGATTACGGCTAGACAAGACCAGGTTGATCTCTTCTTAAGTGACCAACTAACTTTACTAAACACTCTTTTAACCCAAGTAGGTCGACTAGCAGAACGTATCGATACTAGACCACAGGGTAGTCTTCCTAGTAGCACCTTTCATAACCCACATACTATGGAAGCCAACCACGTAACCAACCAAGACTCCAAGGTGGCACCGAGCCAACCTTCAGTTCTTTCTCCGGTGAAAGAACAACCTCCTGTCATACAGACAGTTGAGAAAAAGTCTTCTCCAAAGCCTAAAAAGGAAAGCTTACCATTTCCAGGACGTCTCAAGCAACAACCTAATGAAATCAAAGCTTTCAAGTATGCTAAATATGTTAGGAGACTTATCTCAAACAAAGACAAGGTACCCGAAGTACCTAATGTCCCGCTAACTGCTGAATGTTCAGCTATCCTTTAAAATCGTCTACCGGAAAAACTAGGAGACACCGGACGTTTTACCCTTCCCTGCTCTATCAACCAATCTGGTGATATTCGCTCTCTGGCCGATCTAGGAGCAAGTATTAACCTAATGCCACATTCATTATTTAAAAGACTAGAATTAGGAGACCTTAAACCCACTAAAATGAGTGTCCAGCTAGCTGACCAATCCATTAGATATCCTAAGGGAATAGCTGCAAACATCATGGTTAAAGTCGACAAGTTCTTTTTCCCAACTGACTTTGTGGTAATGGGTATTCAGGAAGATATAAACATTCCAATAATCCTAGGTAGACCTTTTATGAACACTGCCAGAGCAGTCATTGATATGCACTCTCAGACGATCAGCTTACGCGCTCACGGAGAAAGCATCACATTCAAAACCGATAAGAATGACTGTGTTCCGATGGAGAATGCTGAGCTATATACGGTCTCTATTAGCCAAGACACATCAGATGACGAGATCTCTGAACCAGGAGCTAAGCAGGAACAAAAGATGAAAGAAGAAAATGAGCCTCTTGCCAATGAAGATATTTATCCTCTTGATTCTCCAAAATTGCCTGATCCACAAGCCTTATCTCAAGAAATCATCTGCATCCCAATCCTCTCTACTCATGAGCAAATGATTTCTGTGATTGACAAGTATGATGGTGATCCTCACATCATAATAGCAGCTATTAGAAATTCTACCAATGATTACACTATGCATGAAAGATGGCTAATAGCGGTTATTGAGGCAGCATCCACTATCTGTCTCACTAGTAAAGGAACCGAAGATCCGCTCAACCTTGGACATTGCATCAGAACATTCACCGATGCACTCAAATCTCAGCTCAAGAAAGAAAGGAATAAAGCAAATGAACTACTCTTCTACATTGAACGAAGACAAATATACCGCAAGGTGTATGATGTTCTCATGGGCTCTGCGTTTCCTTATTCATCAAAACAGAGGGAGAAGTTGGGTGCTATCAGAAGAAATATTGAAGATGTTACTGACTTCATGGTGATGAGAAATCTACAGGGATTCCTTGACTTATTAGCTGAGAAAGATCACCTGAGTACCAAAGAAAGCAATCGATTTATCATCAAGTCTACTTTAGAACATGATATTAAAATGATAATCGAAGAGCTTCGGTACATCATAAGGGACGAAAGTAGGCGTAATCACCCTCTCATTGTTAAAAATATGTCTCTACTCGATGTTGTCACTTTTGTGATAACTCGATTACACGAGATATTGAATGCAGGAGACGCCGAGAAAGCAGAGTATATCCTCCAGGCTGGATATCGCGAGATATTCAACAAAATGATTCATATTTTCAAAAACTCTGGCTTTCCTTTCACCCTGCATCAGCACCAGTTAATCAAAGGCTTGTGCAAGGCTACAATTGTATTTGAAGGAGATCCTCATAGTGAAGAATTCGAAGATCTGAAGTTGAAGTTACTAGAATTTATGGACTCCTTTAGACTTAGGTATCCGAGTAGGGAAGTGATCAAGACAAGAAACACAACCCAGATTGATCCCAATGGGCCAATCACTAAGGTGGTTGATTACATCACGCAAGGATTACTAGGTCTTTCTAGAGCAATCTCAGAACAACTTCGAAACTTCAAAGATGATACCATGGAACCGCTAGATCTAATCTCAACCATGGCCTGCCACTTCCAAAGGATCTATCCTCCGCGATACTCTTTCCCACAACCCAGGGCACATAATGTCACCATCACTCGCCCTAGGAGCTCCTTCCCGTACACCTAATCTCGGAGGTGTAAAGTCGAGCTCTCGACTCCAACAGCAGCGCTTCTCGGGAGGCAACCCGTGGAATAAGACGTGTAGAGAGAAACGTGTCAATAAATGAAGAAGATCTCTGACTATCCTTCACACTTGGTCATACCTAAATGATTTATAAAAACCTTCTGATATTACAACTCATTTGCAAATAAACCACTCATCTCAGAAAACAGGAAATCACTTTGAAAAACTGATAATTCATGTGTTTCGAGCATTTGAGGTACTTGCATACTACTTTTATGCATTATGCTTGAACTCGTTTAAAAACACATATTTTATAAAACTGATTTGTAGTAGAAAACATCTTTTCAAATTCTGAGACAGTGATTTATCTTTTCATTTGCAAAAATATTGAGTTTGTAAAAAGGGTACGACCAACGTCTTACGAGATTAATTCACAAAAGAATGATGAATGAATGAAACCAATAGCAAGACGCTTGAAGCCGACCCAATCTTCATGGATGCAGAAAAAGATCCTGGCAACATCTCTTTTCAGCAAATTCAGATTCTCAGCTTCATTGCAGCTCGCTATCTGGGGAGTGTCCTTACCCTTTACCCTCTTTTGATTATGATTCTGTATATTATTTGCTTTGTTAGTTTGTTAAAGTAATCTATACTCTATCCTAAGCTTATCACTAAGTGTGGGATTCCAGCCCAAAACAAACACTTGAGAAACATTTTCTTACATGTTCAAACTCTAAGTGTGGGATTTTACTTTTAGTAAATCTCAACTCAAGAGAACATTAGGGACAATGTTCCTCTAAGTGTGGGATAGCAGGTATAGAATACCTTGGTTAGTTTTTAATGATTTTTAATATCCGAAATAGCAAACTCAGAAAATGTTCCGCAAATTTTTCAAAATTTTTCAAGAAAATTAAAAAGTATGAGCCTAATCACCTGATTAACTCTGCTAATTTTGAGTCATAATATCTTTTGAGAGGAGCTATTTTCAAATATGAGTAATATATTTCGGAATCTAGGGAAAATAAGGTAGAAATTTCTTAAGCAAGAAATGATAATCTAATAGGAAGCATGACAAAGCACATACAACCCTATTTGCAGTGAGGTATCTTGAGCCTAAAAGCATTCATCTTTAATGCTTCACTATTCATTTCTTGTGTGTGCCGATGCATGTATCTCTGAATTAGAACTTGCTCTTGACATACGCTTCGAGACCACATTGGTGTGTACCGTACGCGGTATAGGTGCAATTAGATGACCTTGATATTCCCTAGTATTTAAACCCCTTTTCTCATATCTCTTGAAGCCAAAAACCCTTCCGATACTCATTTTTAGTATCGATGATCCGCCTAGTAAACCCTGTTGAGCCTAAACCTTTCATTTCATAAAACCCTCATCTTTAAACCCTACTTCCCAAAAATATCCCCAAACTTATCTTAGAATTTCTGAGGTTGTGAAAAACATCTTTTAGGACATCCGCTTCGATTATGCTCCCAAGTCTTCCTCTTTCGTGTTCTCCAAAAGATATATATCTCTAAAAGGTGCGAAAAATTGGCACCGCAAAAGGACTCGAAGTTCAAGATCAAAGATCATAGTTCTGAAAAGGATTTCTGAAAGAATCAAAAGAAAATATCCTTGGAAATTCTCTGGCAAAGAAGTTCTGAAGAAGAAAAAGAAAATAGAAAAATAGAAAATGCAGAAAAAGAAATAGAAAAAGATGAAAAAGAAGAAAAGAAAAGAAAAATAGTTCCGCAAGAATAAAGCTACAAATTCCTTCGAAGTATCATCCTCACGAGAAAAAACCGATAGAAGACGAATAGCTATCTCCTTTCCGTTCTAAAATAAAGTTTTACATGATCTCAGTTGTTTTAAGATAAGCTACCCTACAACCCAGATATACCACTATCAATACCCTTCAACCCTAACCAAACACTACAACCCTCATGAATGTCTTGGGATAATTAGCACCGTCCTCACCTAAGTGGTGGAGATCCGATTCTAGATCAAGCCTATGATGATGAGTGCTGCATGACTGGCTATTTGAGCAATTTCATTTGTTATAGATTGATAGGAAACCCGATACACTCTGAGTGAATTGAGTGACCACCCTTTGTGAGATCGCCTAGTCATGTGTACTCCAAGATCATGAGATTTGGAAGTATGCCCAAGAGAATCTTTTCTTGTTTATGAAAGGATCATCTTATCTCTCCCTATATTCTTGAGATTATCTTACTTATATCTGGAAGTGGTAACTCTAAAAAAATGTTTTGACTCGCTCTAAAATGTTTTAAAATGTTTTCAAAAACTGAGTGTTGCTTGAGGACAAACAAAAAGTCATGTTTTTAAGTACGATATTCCATACTTTTTGGGCACATTTTTAGTGAAAACATTCCAAAACAATCATTATTTACTAAAATTCACTAAAGTGCTCCAAATATAGGCGTTGCTGCAAAAATCACTAAAAATGTCCAAATAACGAGCAAAACAGAGCGAATAAACAACAACCAATTCTCACACCCTCATTTACCTTATGATAAACATATTCTAACCTTATGGTATGATGTAATAGGTAAAAACGAGACGGGAGAATCAAGAATCATGCAAATTGGATAAAGAACGGAAGAGATACGGCTTCTACAGATCGTTAAAAGTCATTCCGGATATGCCTGAGATATACACATCCAATTTCTATGAAATTAACACCATTATAAGCGTAACGGAATTACGAGATCATGGGCGAAAGAATCAGGTCAAACGGACGTGTAACGAAGGAGATACGGGCGTTTTAAGCAACAAACGAAATCAGAAGGAGACCGTATACGGCCCTGGACACCGTATACGGCCCTACCAAGACCGTATACGGCCCTTGCAAGACCGTATATGGCCCCTTCAAGGCCGTATACGGCCCTCCCTACCCCAATTGGTGCTCGTTTGTGCTTCGTTTGCTTGTACGTTGGTGCTTCGCGACTTGTACGGCTGATTTGGGACTTTGCCTATAAATAAGAGTCACCTCCTCCACATTTTGACACACCATTCTTCATTCCACTCATTTCCTCACTCTCACTTTCTCTCTCTCTCTCAACTCTCTCTCTCTTCTTTTTCTCTCTCTAGAATTAGGGTTAGCATCAGTTAGTTCTCAGTTAATATTTAACTGGGACTAACGGAGGGACTACTTTTGTAATAGCGTAGGGAATAGTTTAGGAGCTTATTTGTAATATTGTCGAAGATATTGCGGAGATTATGCTTGTACTCTCTCTCTAACGTTTATTCAATCTACGCTTTATTAACGGTTACTTCTTTCCTTATCTATTATAATGATGATTGCTATTGTTATTATCCTAGATTTAGGACCTGTTATTATGCGTAGTGAGTAGTTATATTGTGTGTTTGTTGTGATGTAGTTAGTCTTTAATTGGGATGATGTCATTATGAAACAACGGAAGTAACGTTATACGGCTTTCATTTGTATAGCGCCGGAAACATCACTAATGTGTGGAGTACGGAACGTGGAAGCTATGAAAGTCGTGGGCACAATCTGTTGTGGATTAATGTTCCCAACTATTATATTATAAATGAAAACTCGGTGCTTTGATTACGCGTTCCATCTATGATTTTAAACCGCATATTCAACTAACGCCTTTCCACCAATAAACGTGGTTAAAACCTTTTGATAAGACGTCATATCGGGGGTAATTAATTATCTGTGTTTTGGTTTTGGATCTGTGGAAATACTTTATACGTACTGTACACCGTGAATAAACTTCTGATTAAATATCTGTGTTCAAATAACATGGTCTGGTTTTGAAGCCGTGGAAATGCTGTTTTAAACAAGTATTGTACACTGTGAATAAACTAGGGATTTATTGGTTAAATACAAGTGAGGGCTGGTTTAAATCATAAATGGGGGATCTCTAATCTAAAATACAAACTCAGTTTATGAATCCAGAAAGGAAGACGAGGAATCATCTAGTATTCCAAATTTGTCTATCACCCCTGGATTCTACAAAACCATTGATGGAAAGTAATCAAACACCAACCAAGTCTTAAACCTAAATGTTTTATTCAATTGAGTATCACTGTGGTGTTAAGAACGGTCGGACCGTTAGTGGGTCTGTTACTCTATGCATGCGCCCAGGAATCTTCGTATTCCAGAAAAGGGTCACTGTTCCGTAACAGGGCAGTGTTGAGAGTTGAGCAGCCTCCTCCGATCAGAATCACGATAGCCTAGTTACTCAGTGACATACTGATTGAGCAATCAATCAGTAGGGTGCTAGTGCTTACACCACAAATACTTAAGACAAATAAAATACAAATCTTTAGAAAGACGTTTTCATAACTTAAACTAAAACATCATCCCAATGCAAGGCTAACAAAGTCACAACAAACACCCCCTCTATCCTGACTGCTATCCCTTTATTTTATTTTATTGCGTAGTTTAATTAGTAGTATAATTTAGAAAACAAACAAAAACAAACCTCCAACTGCTTTCAAAACAACCTTCACTAGCTAGATTCGGACATCTTGATTTCTCTGTTTCACAATACCGTTGGTTTTAAAGAACGACCCTAGGTCATACTTGCTGCTGTACACCTTTAGCACTGGTAAACCTAGGCCCCAGCATTTACAAATTTAAAACTCCACTGACACGTCGCCAGTAGTCGGTGCAACGACAGGTTAATTCCTAACCGACCGCTGGTGGCGCGTAATTTTGCTTCTTGCTGCTGCTGTGGGTCGATGATGATCACAGAGGAGATGAAGAGAAGAAAGTTTGGTAGCAAAAATAATTGAGGGTTGTTGTGAATGATTAAAAGTGAAGGAGGATGTCATATTAAAATGTATCAGTTTAAAATAGTCAAATGGGAGGCATGGCTCATACGAGTTGTGTCTCCCAGATATTTTATTTTTGGTATTAGTTTAGGTTTTTAACCCGTAAATTTCGTGTACGGGTCCAATTATGTGCCACTTTACATTTAGTAGTCGTAAATATATTTTGAAGTATTTTTCCAAATACTTTGTAATGAATAATAAAAATAAAATTTTTATTATTTTTGATTGTTGGGTACGATTTGTATTGTTTCCGATTCGTATGACACGTTTTAGATAAAATGTATAATTGTTTTCATTTCATTTTTGTTTTCGCTAGTTCACATAATATTTTCAAATAAAAATTGTTCGAAAATATTTTTGAGTTCTTTCTGAACTTTTTGTATCACCAACGATTGTAGTTGTTTTGTCGGACTCATTCCAATATTGTTTCGTATTGTTTAATTTATAATTATAACTAATTATAAATTTTTGTAATACTTTTTGTTCAAAAGTTTTGGGCTCGCTAGACTTATCTCACATCATTAGTGTAGTTAAAATTTGTGCAGGGAATTAGTGTAAGAAATGCATGAAATTAAGTATATAATTATATACTTAATTTGGAGGAGTGTCACATTCTCCCCCCGTTACCAAAATCTCGTCCCGAGATTTAAGTTGAGTCGTGAGTCTCGGTCACGCTCTCGAATAGGTGAGGGTATTTACTTCGCATATCGTCCTCTCGTTCCCAGGTAAACTCTAGGCCATGTTTCGAGTTCCAACGAACTTTAACAAGTTTGATTCGCTTATGTCGAAGTTTCTGCGTTTTCGAATCCATAACTTCGATAGGTTCCTCCACAAAGTTAAGTTTTTAGTCAATGAAGACTTCATCAGGAGGAATGATGAGTGTTTCGTCGGAAAGACACTTTTTAAGGTTACTAACGTGAAAAGTGTCGTATATGCTACTAAGATCTTGCGGTAGTTTGAGCTTGTAGGCGACATGACCAATCCTAGCAAGGATCTCAAATGGTCCGATGTAACATGGGTTAAGCTTTCCTCGCTTACCAAATCGTGCTATCCCCTTCCAGGGCGATACTTTGAGTAAGACTTTATCTCCTACTTGAAACTCAAGAGGTTTACGGTGGTTATCAACGTAACTCTTTTGTCTATCACTTGCCGTTTTCAGTCGGTTCAGTACTTGAGTTATCTTGTCGGTGGTTTCCTGGACAATCTCAGATCCAGACAGTTGTCTGTCACCCAACTTGCCCAACAGAGTGGTGATCGGCACTTGCGTCCATACAACGCCTCAAACGGTGCCATTTGTATACTAGTGTGATAACTATTATTGTAAGAGAATTCGGCTAGAGGTAGGTAGGTATCCCAGTTACCTCCAAAGTCTATCACACACGCTCTTAATAAGTCCTCGAGCGTTTGTATGGTTCGCTCGCTTTGTCCATCGATTTGTGGGTGGTAGGCAGTACTCATATCGAGTCGAGTACCCAATGCCTGTTGTAGTGACTGCCAAAAGCGAGATGTAAATAGAGCATCCCTATCAGAGATAATAGATAGTGGCACACCATGTCGGGAAACGTTATCCTTCAGATAGATTCTAGTCAGTTTCTCCATCCTATCCGTTTCCTTGATGGCAAGAAAGTGGGCTGATTTCATCAGTCGATCGACAATCACCCATATGGTGTCCGCTCCAGATATCGTTTTGGGTAACTTCGTAATGAAGTCCATCATTATTTGTTCCCATTTCCATTTAGGCAACTCGGGTTGTTGCAAAAGCTCAGACGGCTTTTGGTATTCGACCTTGACTTTTGAGCAAGTCAAGCATTTACTAACGTTGGTGGCAATATCGCGTTTCATGCCAGGCCACCAGTAGAATCCCTTCAGGTCGTGGTACATCTTGTCTGCACCATGATGAATTGAGTAGTTGGACTTATGAGCTTCGTCCAGAATCAGTTTGCGTAACTCATCTACGCATGGTACCCAAATTCGATTCATAAAGTACAACACTCCGTTGTCCTTTGTTTCAAGTTGTTTGTCCATTTCCTTCAAGGATTCTTCCTTAAATCGTTCGGGAACAAAAGCTAGTTATTGAGCGTCACGAATTTGAGTAATGAGATTTGAGAGGATTGACAATCCCAAAGCTCGAACTCTGCGAGGTTTAGTTCTTTCCTTACGACTCAGGGCATCAGCTACAATGTTTTCCTTGCCCGAGTGATACTTGATTTCACAGTCGTAATCGTTAAGTAATTCGACCCAACGGCGCTGTCTCATGTTGAGTTCTTTCTGGTCGAATATATGTTGGAGACTTTTGTGGTCGGTGAAGATCGTACACTTTGTACCATATAGGTAGTGTCACCAGATCTTCAATTTAAAAACGACAGCTCCCAACTCTAAGTCGTGAGTCGTATAGTTTTTCTCATGCACCTTCAGTTGACGTGATGCTTATGCAATGACCTTGTCATTTTGCATCAATACGCAACCCAAAGCCTGATGCAAAGCATCACAGTAAACAACAAAGTTATCTACTCCTTCTGGTAATGATAGGATGGGTGCGCTGCTCAGTTTCTGTTTCAACAGTTGGAAAGCGTTCTCTTGTTTCTCGTTCCAATCGAATTTCTTGTCTTTTTGAGTTAACGTGGTAAGTGGTTGGGCTATCTTTGAAAAGTTTGCGATAAATCACCTGTAATAGCCAGCTAGACCAAGAAATTGTCGTACTTCTGTGGGAGTTTTAGGTGCTTCCCAGTTGTTAATTGCTTCAATTTTGGATGGGTCCACATGAATTCCCTTGTCATTTATCACATGACCAAGGAAATGAACCTCTCTCATCCAAAATTCACACTTAGAAACTTTGCATAAAGTTTCTCTTTCTCAAGCAATTCGAGGATTGTTTTCAAATGACATTCGTGATCCTCTTTCGTTCCTGAGTATACTAAAATGTCATCAGTAAACACGATGACGAACTTATCAAGGTATGGTTTGCATACTCTGTTCATAAGATCCATGAACACTGCTGGTGTGTTTGTCAACCCAAAGGGCATGACAAGGAACTCGTAATGACCGTAACGAATCCTAAATGCAATTTTTGGTACATCCTCTTCTCGTACCTTCAGTTGGTGGTAACCCATTCGTAGGTCAATTTTCGAATAGTAGCTTGACCCTTGTAGTTGATCAAACAGATCGTCGATACGTGGTAACGGGTTTCGGTTCTTGATGGTTACCTTGTTCAGTTCTCGGTAGTCGATGCACATTCGCATAGTTCCATCCTTCTTCTTGACGAACAAAACCGGAGCTCCCCAAGGTGAAAAGCTCGGCCGGATGAATCCTAAGTCTAGGAGTTCTTGCTACTGTGCAGACAACTCCTGCATCTCTGATGGAGCTAGTCGATAAGGTGCGCGAGCAATTGGTGCGGATCCTGGCACCAAATCAATATGAAACTCGACCTGTCGCGGGGGCGATAATCCTGGTAAATAGTCAGGAAATACTCCTGGATAATCACGTACGATAGGTATATCATCTATGCGTTGCTCCTCAGGTTTCTTTTCTACAACGTGTGCCAAGAATGCTTGGTATCCCTTTCGGAGATACTTACCAGCTTTCAAGCAAGTAATCAACTTAGTGGCACTCTTTCGTTTCTCCCCGTGTATTACCGATGTTTCTCCTTTCGGTAGCGGTATGCGTACCAACTTCTCAAAACATACAATCTCTGCATGGTTCTTGGACAACCAATCCATACCGATTACGATGTCAAAACTTCCCAACTTAACCGGTAGCAAGTCTATTTCGAAGAGATGACCTTCTAACTCCAAGGTGCATCCCGGTACTATTTCTCCTGACTCGATCAACTCACCATCGGCTAGTTCTATAGTGTATTTGTTATCTAGCTTACGGGATTCAAGTTCTAATAGTGGTCTAAACTCAGTAAACACAAAACTTAAATCGGCACCCGAATCATCTTAATGTCCCACAAATCAGTTTCTACCTTCTGCATCTCACTACGGGGACAGAACTCTTCTAGAATCATGTTTTTCAGTACTCCCCAGGACATGGAGTGGGCAGTTTCGCGTCTAAGGGATTGAAGTTGACTGTTCCACCATGTTAGCGCCTTGTCAGCCAAGGTGCAGGTGGCATACTTCACCATACAGTCTGGTAAACAGTCACTGATATCCAACACCGATTCCATTTTTTCTATCCAGTGAATGATACCAATAGCACCCTCTGTGCCGCGGAAAGTAGTTGGCTTACAAGCCAGAAATGTTTTGTATGAACACCCGTGTCGAGTATTCACAGTAGTATCGGCGTTCACAGGGGTAGACCCGCTGTTTATCACGTTTTCACGATTACGGCTTGCCTCATACTGAGCAATACCTTTAGCAATTCGGCATTCAATGATTTGCTCAGGAGTTTCAACAACTGGAGGTGTTTCTGTTTGTCGACTATTCCTAGTCACTCGTTGCTTAGGAGGCATGGTTCAGTTCTGCGATGAATAAAACACAGAAGTCAATGCCGAGATAATGAATGTGAAGAACAAAATTCACATTGTTTAGCAAATGAGTAGTATGAAAGGTGTAGAACAAGGTTTCACACTACGTATCATACGACTTTGAACGCCCATATGTACTTAGTATAATATAATCACATTGGTCAGGAGTCATTATATGATGCTAAATACATATTTCTTTTCATTATAATATAACGCAATCAGGTTTAAAAAGGGATTCAAAACAAGAATCAATTGGTTAAGATGTAATATGTTTCAAGAAACACAAGAATGTGATCGTAAGAGATCATAGATTTGTTGTCGTTCTAACACGCATATGTAAATGTAAGTAGGATATGAGATATAAACCAAACATAATTTATATTATATCCAAAAGTTATAATGCTTATACATGAGTTTCGTACACAACAAGATGGGATTTCTAATACACCCATTGATGGTTAGCGCTATACAAAAGATAATGGGTTTCCTATACATATACCCATTCTAACAAAAGTTTTCACCTAGTATATACATAGTAGGCACAGTCTGCCATACATGGATCTAATAGAAATAAGGTAAATACAATCCCACAACTTTCCTCAGCACAGCTATCAACACACAAACCCCATCCATCATACCCATCATCCTAGCACGCCTATCCCACATCATCAGACGTGCACGAGCTAACTCCGCGATCTCCCTAGCCGTAACCATATTGCCCTCTACAAAGGCAAATCTCTCATATGTGGAAATCATATCTCCATCCAGACGGGAAACATTACTCCTCAGCTCACCAATATATGCACCCCTGTCAGCAGAAATGCAAAACAAGGTACGTATCACAGCAACAAGAGTAGGGATGGTCAACTCTACCGGCTCTCCGGTGGTAGGAAGTGGAGCTGGTGATCACGATGACTCCCCAGTCTCAAACGTAGAGAGAATACCCTCTAGTGATCTACACCGCCCTAGCATAGGAGTCATCCACTCCAAATGAGCAAACCTAGGTACTCTCTGTGATGGCTCAGTAGACTCGACCATCGACACCTTGTCTCTCGGTGCTAAGGGTCCAGTGGGAAAATCTCGGACACACATACTCGGTGTCATCCTCAATAACTGTCCTCTAGAAGGCCTAGCAGCCATGTGACGTGTCTCCATAAAAGTAGATCCTAACATGCGTGTGGTAGGATCGGTAGGAGCAGTAACAGGTGTGACCACAGGTGCGGTCGATGGTGGTGCTACATATGCATCACCAGTGTCATCTGACATAGCCCTAGGGTGAACAGATGGGCTCTCAACTCCTGAACTAGCACCGCTATGTGTAACACCCAGTTTTTGGGCTTAGTGATAATTGGGTAAATTCCTAACTTTAAATAATTGTTTAATGTGTTAGGAAATTAAATTGTTTGTTGTGTTATGTTTATTATGAATGGTTAGTCAAAAAGTCGAATGAATTATTGTGACTAGTAAATTATTGTTTGTTTTAACTTTATATAGTTAACGGTAAAATAAAATTGTTGGAATCGCAAACGGTTTTTAGGTTCCAGACAATAGGTTTAGAAGGGGACTAATTTTAAATGGTATACGGAGTCGGTTTGGGTGAGAACCGACTTATGTTTTCTTAAAACCCCAATCTTTCCCGAACAAATGTTTTAACACTTCCTTTCCAAAAATAGAAATACGTGAATCGTTCACGTGGCTTGCAAATTAGCCAAGAAACAAGAATCAATCTAGAAACAAGTTCAAAAGTTTAAATCATCATCATCTCATCTTAATTGATATGTAAGTTGGTTCTTAAATTAATTTATTCTAAATTGGTGATTATGATGAAATGATGTGGGTTATTGAATTAGATATGAAATTGAGTTAGAAAACATGTTATAAATGTTATATGATGATTATATGAAGTTATTTGCTATATTAAACTGTTAGAAATCGAGTTTTGGTGACTTTGGTGATGATTTCTCGGATCTGGGTTTTAACCAGATCGCAGATAAGTGACAAAATTTATTAACTCGGATTAGGTTGAAATTTGCATGGTCACTCGAAAACGGCCCAATGATCAAAGCTCTATTTAAAGAGTCTAGGCGGTTTTAGGCCGTTCGGGGTCTTTTAGGGGCCGAAAATGGTGTTTTACAGTTTTTGGACCTCGTTTCGGGACTTTTTGATTTCATTATGAATTGGACTTTTGTTTTATTGGACCTCAGGGATTACCTGCTTGGATAAATATGCTTTGATAATGATTTGGAAATAGATAAATGAGTAAATAATTATATAAATGGAATTGTTATAATTTGACTAAAGTTGATAGGAGCAAAGTGGTTATAACTGATAATTACAACTTGGTAATTGTTTGTCATTTCGATACTATGTATTGAAATATGTTATACGATTATGGAATGTGTTACTAACTCATTATTTAATTGTGTTCTCAGATACGGAGAACGCTCAGTAATATTAGACTTCTGAGCTTGCGGCTGAGGTAACGGTGAGTGGATCTGTAATCCTCAGTGTGATTTAGTTGTAATAATTTGGTTACAATGGGTAAACGTAGTTTACTGCTTTGATAGACTGTTGATATCGTGTAAAAAGTCACGTTTTTATCATCGATATCTCTCTCATTCGGGAACAATACTTGGCATTTGGACTCAAATAATGCACAAATCAGTGATATTATACCAAGAAAGTCAAAATGAAGTTGCACGAGAAAAATCAAGCAAAATGGACGAAAAACGAAGATTTCACACACGTTTGAAGATTCAAGGTATCAAAACAAGATTTAGAGACAAAGTACCCATCACTAAGATTTCTCTTATCCAAGATGTTCATTTTCAAAATACGAATCCAACAGAAGAAGAATCGGCAAAAACGGATGAAGAATGAAGATTCTACGTACGCCGGAAGATTCAAACGATTCGTACGAGAAGAATCAACTAAAACGGACGCATAACGAAGAAGATACGCACGAATCAAGAAACGAGCAAAAGAAATCGAATCGGGGCGGCAGTATGGCGTACTAGGCTAGCCACCAGGCCCCCACTGCTGGCCACCAGGCCCCTGGCACCGGCTGGCAGCCCCCCATCCCATTTCCGCTTTTTTGTCCTTGCCCGTACTCGCCTCGTACCTGATGCCACAACTTTCCGCAACTTTAGGGTACATGCGCTAGACCTTTACGCGCTTTAGGATACATGTGCTAGACCTTTATCCACCTTTTGCTGACATGTGCCTCAAGATGCTAAAGTGAGCCCCTTTTCAAGTATAAATAGGCCATCAAAGCCTCATTTTCAAGACACATCTTCTTTGCTACACCATTCTTAGAACAATATACTTCTCTTAAGATATTGCTTCTACTTTCTTTCTATTTTCTTACTAAAAATTAGTTTTAGGCTAGTTTAGGAGCTTGTTTAGAATAGAAGGAAAGTACGGAACGCATTGTAATCTTCGGTGTAAGCTTGGAATTGTGTCAATTAATTCAAATCTACTTTCTCCCGCATTTAATCCTGGTTCTTTCTAATCCTTATCTATCTTAATTAATTACATTTATATTGATTATGCTAGATTTCGTTATTGCCATGATTAGAGAGTAGTACGCTTGTTGTGTTTGCTTGCGATGTAGTTAGTTAATTATGGGATGATTTATAATCAAATATTAAAGATCGGTAGTATTGCTTTGATCGTCTTATTGCATGTTCTTGTTTGATTGTTGCCTTAGGATAATCATTGTAGTAAAATATAAACGGTCTTAATTATCGTAAAGTAATATGACGGTCCCTATTTGACTGTTACTCAATATAGTACTAGAAACACTTCAAGGTGGAGTACAAATGTATGGAAGTCGAGGAACGACCGAAGGTAGTCATATTACGAAACGGTACAATATTACGAAGTAATATGACGGCCCCTATTCGACTGTTATGCTGTATAGCGTTGGAAATACTTTAGGTGTAGTACAAACACGTGGAAGCTGTGTAACGACCGAAGGTAGTTATATTACGGACTAATATATAAAATAAGAAACCTAGTTTAATTAACCTTTCTAAATAGACTTTTAAACTTCAAATTAATCTATCACCTTTTCACCAATAAACGTGATTACAACACCTTTTTAACGACGTCCAATTATAAGGTAGTCAGTCATCTGTGTCAATATAATTTGTCAAAGGTATGAAACTATGAATCCGCAAGGCTACATGGGGGATTATCGTAGGACAAGACATGGCCAAAGTTTGAAGCGGTGGAACCACTTAAAGTGAGAAACGCTGTGAATAACTAGGGGATTTATTGGGTAGTCTTAAGCAAGGGCTGGTTTAAAGTCATAAATGAACTTTTTAAATATATGAATCTGTTAGGATGACGAGGAATAGTTATATGATTCAGTTATGTCTAGTACCTTAAGATTTTATTCCCGTTCATATGAAAGTATTATTAACCATGATTAAGATTTTGCTTATTATTCTAAATACTTTGTGATGTTACAATAACCTAGCTCCCGGTGTGACATGCTAATGGGATTTTAATTAGTAGGGAATCTAGTGTTTACATACAAGTATTCAAGAATGATAATTAACTAATATCTTTCAAAACAATTTCTCCAAATATCATCCCATAACTTAATTAACGAAATCTTAGCAAACACTATCTTTATTTTATCTGTTTTATCTTTTATTTTAATTTCGCTTTTATTTATTTACTTGCCTAAGTTAGTTAATAGAAAAATCAAAACTCCCCCACTATTTTATAAACCCTTCACTAGTTTGAAAGCCCTCGTCTGCCACGCCTTAGTTTCAATTCAGTCGGTTTGAAGAACGACTCTAGGTCATTCCTACCACTTGCTCACCCTTAGGATTAGCATTGTTAGGGAAAACTTAGGCCCCGTAATTACAAATTTAAAACACCCACTGATGCCCGTCGCCAGTAGCCGGTGCAACGACAAAGGGTAAAATCCTTACCGACTGCTGGTGGCGCATCAAGTTTTTGGCGCCGCTGCTGGGGAACCAACTGTACGATCCATAGGCGTCAAGATGAACTTACTCGCTAGTGAACCTTTAGGATTAACTCTTCTCCTTAGACCCTTACGTCTTTCTTTATTTTTCCTTCCTTTTACTACTTTCACAAATTACGTTATCCCTATCCACTCAACTAGTCAACCACCTGCCAATGAGACTATGACAGCTACACGTATAACTCTCGCTAAAGACTCCTAACCTTTGATCGAAGGTCGAGGAGGACCAATTGTCTATCCGGAAATTGGTAGAGGATCATTCGAGTTAAAGCCACACATTGTTCAGTTAGTCCAAAACCTCTGTCAATTCCATGGCCTATCAAACGATGATCCCAACTCACACCTTGACAAATTCATTTTCTTATCCAACTCCTTTAAGCCGATTGGGGTTAATCAAGACATAGTCTATCTATACATATTTCCCTATTCACTCACTTTTAATGCACAAACCTGGTTTGAGGAACTAGAGATTAACTCTATAACCTCTTGGGTAGAATTAGCAACCAATTTTTTGGCTAAATACTTCCCCCCATCAAAACAAGCCACGCTTAGGATCAACATCATAAACTTTCGTCAAGTGCATGATGAATCAATCTACGATGCATGGGAACGCTTTAAGGGATTGCTTAAGAAATGTCCAAATCATCGATTTGAGCGCTCAGACCAGTTGCGCATTTTCTACAATGGTCTCTTCCCACATCACCGTCCTTTACTTGATACCGCTTCTCAAGGCAGTTTCATAGACTGTACGGCAAATGAAGCTTGGAGCCTTATTGAGAAAATGACAATGCACAACCATGATTGAAACAGTGAAAATCACCCCTCAATAGTGAATTCACCTACTACAATCGAGACTGAAGCTATCAAAACTCTCACTCAGCAAGTGGAAGAACTAACCAAAGAGATCAAGGAATTAAAAAGTCAACCACAACAAGTTTGTAAAGTTCAAACCTGCCTTAACTGTGCTAATCAGAACCACTCAGCCCAAATTCCCCAATCTCAACCATCTCCACCCAATACTAACCCTTCTCTTAACCCACCTAGGAATAGCCCACCAACTTACCAATTCGAACCTTCTAAACCCTCTTCCTCACAAATCTCTAGTTTTGACGACACCCTGATACAAGTCATTCAAGGAATCTCGGCTAGACAAGACCAAACTGATCTCATCTTAAGAGATCAACTGACTTTGTTACAAGCTTTCGAATCCCAATTAGGACAATTAGCACAACGTCTTAACACTAAACCTCAGGATAGTCCAACTAGTTTCCATAAGGAAGCTTCTCATATTCAAGACTCTCAGGTAGCGCATAGCCCACCTTCGATTTCTTCTCTGGTGAAGGAACCACCTATTATCCCATCGACAATAGATTCAGAGTCTACATCAAATAGGAAAGTAAACATTCCATTTCCGGCTCGTCTAAAACAACGACCCGACAAGATTAAGTATTTTAAACTTGATAGGAAATTCCTAGATACTGTACCTGAAGTTCATTCCAAAAAGTACTTCAGAAAACTTCTTACAACCAAGGATAAGGTACCCGAAGTACCCAATGTCCCGCTGAACGAGGAATGTTCAGCTATCTTGAAAAATATCATTCCTGAAAAACTCGGGGATACTAGACATTTTACTCTTCCATGTTCTATTTACAATTCAGGCATTATCTGTTCTCTCGCCGATTTAGGAGCTAGTATTAATCTAATGCCATACTCGCTTTTCAAAAGGCTTGAGTTAGAAAACCTTCGACCTACCGAAATGAGCATTCAGCTCGCTGACCAATCAGTTAAATACCCCAGGAGAATAGCTGAAAATGTTTTAGTTATGATTGATAAATTTCTTTACCCAGCAGATTTTGTAGTAATGGATATGCAGGAAGACGTACATATCCCAATCATACTAGGAAGACCTTTCATGAATACGGCCAAGGCAATCATCAATGTCTTCGCACAAACCATCAGCTTGCAGTCTCAGGGAGAAACCATCACTTTCCATGTCGACAATCCTAATGCTGGAGACCAAGCAGATATGTACATGATCTCAATGAACAAGACCACGGAGGACAAAGAAACTGCAAGGTCAACAAGTGAAAGTAAATCTAGTAAGGAATTGGCAATCATGCCATATTTCCCGATTGACCTCCGACGAATAGGACAAGAGATGAAAAATGCATCTCTATCAGTGAAAAACTCAATGATGGAAGAAATTGCGATGAGAAAGATGGAAGAAGAAAACAAAAGAAGCACACCGCCAACTAATCTGTTTACCACTGAAGAAATGGCGGGAAGTAACCACAACCATCCCACGAGAGGAGAAACACTGGAGGAATATTCGAAACGCACTAGTTACCAACCACAAACCATCACAGATCCCAAAGTACTCAATGAGTTCACCCAAAGATTCGACAAAGCGGTAGGAGGAATAAGCAGCGCAGTCAACATGCTTGCTCTTTCCCCTGCTGAACTGCTATTCTGTCAACAACAGAAACGGACATAAACTAGGATCTATAATGCCCTTAAAAGATCTAGTATCCCATTCACCTCAACACAATGGGAGATGTTAAGATCCATTAGAGTGCATATGAAAGAGACTACTGGACATCCGAGCAGTCGTGCCGACATCTTGATGATGAATGACCTCATATCATTACTTGACTTGCTAAGTAGAGAAGATCACCTCAGTTCCAAAGAAAGTGGATCTATGGTTATCAACTCCACTATGGAAAAACAAATTGAGTTAATGATTGAAGAACTTAGTGATCTCGTTTGGGAGGAATCAAGGCGCGAACATCCCTTTAGGGTTACATATGAATCACCACTTGATATCGCTACTTCTGTTACGATCCATCTAAGGGAGATTCAACAACAGAAAAGTAACTCCAGAAGAAGGTTCATATTCCACTCAGAATGCAAGGAGATACTTCATCAGCTTACTCTAGTTTTCTCAGAATCCGACTTTCCATTCAACGACCATCAGCACCGGCAAATCAAGAACCTATGCACATCTATCAGAAGATTCAATGGAGACCTCAAGACCGAGAACTATGAAGGCATAAAACTACAATTCTTGGCGTTTGTATGCTCTCTCTGGCAAAACCCATCGCCAAGAGAGGTTGTTAAGAAAGATACAACCACCATGATCGACCCTAGTGGGACTGTCACTAAAGCAGTTGACTACATTACCTTCGGACTTCAAGGACTTGAGAGAACAACTTTAGAGCGTCTTCTGAACTACAAGGCATCATCGATAGATAGTCCACTCGAATTGATTACGACAATAATCAATCACTTTATGAGAATCTATCCACCTCGATACACTTTCCCGCAACCTAGGGCTCACAACATCAACACAGTGGATCCCAGGGATGCATCCATCTCCATCTAGCTAGGAGAAAAGAAGTCGAGCTCTCGACTTTAAAAGAGCACTTCTCGGGAGGCAACTCGTGTTTTACATTTCCGCAACTTTACATTCAAAGAAGTGATGAAGTCTCCGACTATCTTTCACACTTGGATATACGACCAAGTTTCTGCTTGACGCATCAAGTTTTTGACGCCGCGCATCAAAGAACTAATATATCCAACGTGTTCACACCTACGAGACCAATCACAAGAAGACTTGATCAAGAGTGAACCCAGCAAGACGAAGTTCGGCAAACGCATACCATGCAGATACTGGGGAGTACTTCTATACCCGTCTCTTTCCTTCGTTATAAATATACCATATCCACTATGCTTATCACTAAGTGTGGGATTCAAACCCAATACACACTGCTAAAATAATACGTCTAAGATGTTTCAAATCCTAAGTGTGGGATCTTTACCCCAGTCAGAACTTATAATAACATCGAGGACGATGTTCCTTTAAGTGTGGGATAGCAGTAGTATACACTACTGTAAAATGGATAATGGTATATACTTGATTCTAAACTCGCTGCTCTTTAGACCATCCTTCTTCAAAAAGTAACTCAAAAATTTTTAAAAAAAATTTCAAAATTGAGATAAAAATATGTTGAAAATGAAAATTTTAGACAAAAAAATGATTTACTTTGGGGAAGAAGAATAAATAAAATACGAATTCCTTTGAAAGATTAGTTTAGTAATCCCATAAAGAGCATCGCATGACTAGGCACACAATAAACCAACCTTCGATTCGTGAGGAATCTTGAGCCATATAAAGCATTCACTTTTAATGCTTCACTTCTTCGATTCTTGAGTGTGCCGATGTATACGTTTAGAATCAGAACTTGCTCCTGTTATGCATTTCGAATCCGAACTAGTGAGTAGAAAGGAGATCGAATCACATCATTCTTAAACCCATCCGTACACCCAAAAATAAATATGTTATCCCTACCCTCTAAAAAGCATCCCTCAAACTTCATAGTAAGTTTCAAAGATGAAAGAAGAGAAGCTACAAGGATATGACGTCGAAAGAAAAAAAAAAATCCAAGAAAAGAATTTGAAGAAAAGAAAGTCAAGTGGAAAAAGACTCCTTCCAAAAATCATAAGAAAAGGGCGTCAATCCTCCCAAAAATTCAAATTTCCAGCTTTCCTCTTCACCAAAAATAAACCCATGAAAAACCAACACAGCCTTCTCTCATATCACTAACACTCCACTCCAAAAACCTTACATCACCCCTCCTAGAATGATTGTGGCTAGATTGACTTCGCGCTCACTGAAAGGTATTGATTTGATTCTCGATCAAGCCTATGACGATAAACGATACATGACTGGCGTTCTGAGTGATTGATAATATTAGAATAGGAAACCCTAAACACTTTGAGTGATTGGAGTGACCACCTTGAGAGGATCACCTAGTCATGTATCCAAGATCAAAGATCAAAAGCATGCTCCCAAAGATTACAACCATACCTTTTCAAAAGAATTAATATTATATTTCTCCAAAACCCCCTCAGTAAAAATTTCCGCCTTTAAATACTTCATTATCTACTTATCTTTAACCATGCTTGAAATTCGAGTTTGCTTGAGGACAAGCAAAGTTCTAAGTGTGAGATACTTGATATCGCGTAAAAAGTCACGTTTTTATCACCGATATCTCTCTCATTCTGGAACAATACTTGGCATTTGGACTCAAATAATGCACAAATCGGTGATATTATGCAAAGAAAGTCAAAATGAAGTTGCACGAGAAAAATCAAGCAAAACGGACGATAAACGAAGATTCCACACATGTTTGAAGATTCAAGGCATCAAAACAAGATTTAGAGACAAAGTACCCATCACTAATATTTCTCTTATCCAAGATGTTCATTTTGAAAATACGAATCCAACAGAAGAAGAATCGGCAAAAACGGATGAAGAATGAAGATTCTACGTATGCCGGAAGATCAAACGATTCGTACGAGACATACAAAATTCAGAGACATATTTTTGGGATTTCTTTTCATCAAAGTCTTCTTTTTTTAAAAACGAATCCAACGCAAAAAGAATCAACTAAAATGGATGCATAATGAAGAAGATACGCATGAATCAAGAAACGAGCAAAAGAAAGCGAACCGGGGCGGCAGCGTGGCGTACTAGGCCGGCCACCAGGCCCCCACCGCTGGCCACCAGGCCCCCGGCGCCAGATGGCAGCCCCCCATCCCATTTCCGCTTTTTGGTCCTTGCCCGTACTCGCCTCGTACCTGGCGCCACACCTTTCCGCAACTTTAGGGTACATGTGCTAGACCTTTACGCGCTTTAGGGTACATGTGCTAAACCTTTATCCACCTTTTGCTAACATGTGCCTTAAGATGCTAAAGTGAGCCCCTTTTCAAGTATAAATAGGCCATCAAAGCCTCATTTTCAAGACACACCTTTTTTGCTACACCATTCTTAGAACAATATACTTCTCTTAAGATATTGCTTCTACTTTCTTTCTATTTTCTTACTAAAAATTAGTTTTAGGCTAGTTTAGGAGCTTGTTTAGAATAGAAGGAAAGTACGGAACACATTGTAATCTTCGGTGTAAGCTGAAATTGTGTCAATTAATTCAAGTCTACTTTCTCCCGCATTTAATCCTGGTTCTTTCTAATCCTTATCTATCTTAATTAATTACATTTTTATTGATTATGCTAGATTTAGTTATTGCCATGATTAGAGAGTAGTACGCTTGTTGTGTTTGCTTGCGATGTAGTTAGTTAATTATGGGATGATTTATAATCAAATATTACAGATCGGTAGTATTGCTTTGATCGTCTTATTGCTTGTTCTTGTTTGATTGTTGCCTTAGGATCATCATAGTAGTAAAATATAAACGGTCTTAATTATCGTAAAGTAATATGACGGCCCCTATTCGACTGTTACTCGATATAGTACTGGAAACACTTCAAGGTGGAGTACAAATGTATGGAAGTCGAGGAACGACTGAAGGTAGTCATATTACGAAATGATACAATATTACGAAGTAATATGATGGCCCCTATTCGACTGTTATGCAGTATAGCGTTGGAAACACTTTAGGTGTAGTACAAACATGTGGAAGCTGTGTAACGACCGAAGGTAGTTATATTACGGACTAATAAATAAAATAAGAAACCTAGTTTAATTAACCTTTCTAAATAGACTTTTAAACTTCAAATTAATCTATCGACTTTCCACCAATAAACGTGATTACAACACATTTTTAACGACGTTCAATTATAAGGTAGTCAGTCATCTGTATCAATATAATTTGTCAAAGGTATGAAACTATGAAACCGTAAGGCTACATGGGGGATTATCGTAGGACAAGACATGGCCAAGGTTTAAAGCGGTGGAACCACTTAAAGTGAGAAACGTTGTGAATAACTAGGGGATTTATTGGGTAGTCTTAAGCAAGGGCTGGTTTAAAGTCATAAATGAACTTTTTAAATATATGAATCTGTTAGGATGACGAGGAATTGTTATATGATTCAGTTATGTCTAGTACCTTAAGATTTTATTCCCGTTCATATGAAAGTATTATTAAACCATGATTAAGATTTTTCTTATTATTCTATATACTTTGTGATGTTACCATAACCTAGCTCCCGGTGTGACATGCTAATGGGATTTTAATTAGTAGGGAATCTAGTGTTTACATAAAAGTATTCAAGAATGATAATTAACTAATATCTTTCAAAACAGTTTCTCCAAATATCATCCCATAACTTAATTAACGAAATCTTAGCAAACACTATCTTTATTTTATCTGCTTTATCTTTTATTTTAATTTCGCTTTTATTTATTTACTTGCCTAAGTTAGTTAATAGAAAAACCAAAACTCCCTCACTATTTTATAAACCCTTCACTAGTTTGAAAGCCTTCGTCTGCCACGCCTTAGTTTTAATTCAGTCGGTTTGAAGAACGACTCTAGGTCATACCTACCACTTGCTCACCCTTAGGATTAGCATTGTTAGGGAAAACTTAGGCCCCACAATTACAAATTTAAAACACCCACTGATGCCCGTCGCCAGTAGCCGGTGCAACGACAAAGGGTAAAATCCTTACCGACCGCTGGTGGTGCATCAACTGTTTAGTATGCCATGATGTAATTGTTGTTTGATAGACTACTTAGTCTGATATGAAGCCATGAATATTATGGCCTATGTGATTGTCTGATACATGGCCTTGGGCACTATGAATGAGGTCAGTATGATGCTGGGCTTATTTGCTATTGTTGACGATGGAGGGGTCCTTGTACATATCGTTCATAGGAACCTTAGTTGGATGAGAATAGCATTAAGTTATCGGTTGCAGTGAATCCCAAGGGTTCCTGCCCACCATAAGGGCATGAGATCCGTATCAGGAACCGCCGATCCTCATTGCGATTATGTGATGATGATGTGATGATGAGCCTGTTGTGGCAAACAGGGGATTATGTGTTTATGATGCTTTGCTGTAAACAGATTTGTTATGCTAAGTTGGACCGTTGATTATTTATTCACTCATTTAGCGATATGCTAACCCCACCACCCTACTACTTCTTGCAGGTTATGATTATGTAATGGGTTGGGCAAGAAGCTGTTGACTGAATGGATTGTTTGACGACTGGATGTTTACTCTGATATCTGATTTGAATAAATCAGTGTTGTCTTTGGAATTACATAACACTCAAACTGATAAACTATGATTTGATATAGATTGATTAGATGTGTATGTTATATAATGTAAATTATAAATGTTTGATTAGATTTGTTCCTCCGGTATATTATGTTAAAAAAATGGTACTAAATTGATGGGGTGTTATACTATGATAGGTGTCCTCAGTCGGCTCCTCGTCGGAGTCAGTCACATAAATCGGAAATTGCCTCGACATGCTGAGACAAAAGAAATTGTGGGTGACGTGTCAGTCGTATGTTAGATGTATGCAAACGTATGTATGTATGAATACATAAATGTTCTAGCCAAGGCTATAGTCTAGGTCTTTAAGGTTTCAAGTCACTTAAAGACTACTAGTTCGTTATAACCAATGGCTCTGATACCAAGTCTGTCACACCCCGCCAAACGGTAATTACAATTAGTGAGAGTAGTTTGCGGAAGCTTAGTGACGTGGCGGGGCTGCGAGTAGTAATACAACCAATAGATACATACATCTAGAGCATATGGTTATTGCAGAACGAAATAATTTAAGATGCCATTAGTTAAAGTTTTACAAAAGGTTACAGCTTAAAAAGTTGTAAAAGTAATAGTAGTAGTAGTGTTAAAACAGTATTTAATAAAAATACATAACACAAAAGTAGATTTCATAAATATGACCACAATGAATTGCGGTTATATGAAGGAAATCCCGTTGTCCCAAAAGTAGTGGCATCCTAACAAGTCCAGGGTTGTCCGTCCTGATATGCATGCAGTTTCTTACTTACGCTGCTAATTCCCTGAAAAACATAGAGTAAATCGTCAACAAAAATTGTTAAGTGAATTCACAGGTTTGTATGTAGTGTAGGAAACACAGGTTAATCATTTAAGAATAACATTTCCATCAATAGTGGTTGTTCGCTTTGTAGGAAACACAAGTTTATCAATTAAGAGAAACATTTCCTAAAGTAATAGTTTGTAGGAAACATTGGGTATTTAATGAAAAATAACATTTCCCAAAATAATAGTAGTTATCTGTTGTGTAGGAAACACAAGTTATTTCAAGTATGAATAACATTTCCCAATTAGTTGCTAGTAGGAAACACAGGTTAATCTAACTAAAGATTAACATTTCCAAAGTAATTGTCGTAGGAAGATACTTCCTAAATAATAGTTTTATGGGAATACTTAGACGGTGATCCCTCGAAAGGTGAGCTAAACCTGACGAGTTAAAGTAACGCGACCTAACCCTATAACCAAACCACGACCAGCAGTAGTTGTTTGCCAAATAGGACCTGTAAGTATACACTCCAAAACTGTGGGAGGGTCGTCACGGGGATAGTACTATCCGTATACTTAGTGGCTAGAGTCACCTAACTAATGATTATAGTCTGTAGCCATAAGGACTTTTATGCACTACATCGTAAGCCTAGGTCCGTAGTAGGATTCTATGTCTAGTTCCCAAAAATAGTATGAAAACAGTTATTCATAAGTAGTAGTTCAAATAATCGTATGAAATATTATTTCATAAACAGTTTAAGTAAATACATACAGTATTTAAATCAGTTATCGCATGCAGTAGTACAAACGATTGCTATGTTTTTCACCCCAGGTTTTAAAAGTATTAAAACAGTGAAAAGGGGCTATGAACTCACGGTAGATGCGGTGGATGTGAGAGCTAGCAAGTGGTGGTAACGTCGCCCAAAAATAGTCAACCTATACACAATAATGTATTAACATAAGTACATTGACACTTTGTCAAATTATGTTAACAATTTGTTTGTTTTGAAGAAATTGTAAATTTTTTAAATTTATACAAGTCGTTGGTGATATGTGTTGAAAATAATTATTATTTTCACAAATTATAGTTATTGCCGAATCGTTCAAAGCGCGTAAGTATATATACATATACTTATTAGTTGAATATATATATTCGTATATATAATGTTCTTTGTCGTGTATATATATATATAAAAATAGTCGTTGTACATATATATATATATATATATATATATATATATATATATATATATATATATATATATATATATATAAACATACAAAATATAAAGTTTGTACCCAATAGTTTTACTCGTTCCATATATTGTCGTAATAATATATTTTCATTTGAGTCGAGTATATGTACAAATGCGTAAGTTTTATTTATCCGAATGTATATATATTTATACCCGTATTATTTGTCTTTGTGTATCTATAAATATATATATGTAATTAATTGTAATAATAATAATCATTATTAATGTTAGTCATAATGATATGAGATAAAAAAAAATACTCCCTCCGTCCCAAAATGATTGTCACCAGACAAGAAACACACAGTTTAAGAAAAGTGTATTTATTACTGTTGACTACCAATAGAATTTCAACTTTACAATTTTCAAGCATTTTCATTGGTTGATTTTGGAAATGGGCAATAATTTTGGGATAAACATAAATAGTAAGGTGGACAAACAATGTGGGACGGAGGGAGTATTAGTTGCTATAATGACAGTTGCTATTAATGGAAATGCATCCAAAATAGCAAGACTTGGTAAATGTAACTTGCCATTTGGTTAACACAAGGATAGCCGTTCGGCTGGCTGTTTTTGGTTCGCAGAAAAGGGAGAAAAGAGTGGGTTTTGAGTTGGTGAGGTTGAGAGGAAATGGAAGAAGAAAGTGAGGGGGTGAGGGTTTTGGTGAGGCCGGTTAGATGGGGTCCACCGGAGTGTGGGCTTCACCCATTTTCATTCCCGAATGTTTTGTCCCGTATCCCACTCGTTTAACCGCTCATTTTCATAGTTTGTTCTGTCAATTAAACGTAAGTTTTCTGTGTCGATTTAAAATGAAGTATTTATTAAAAATACTTAGAAATAAATAAATAATATGTAAAGTGTTTTGTCGGGTTTTGTTTAATAGTCGATAAAATTTGTTCGTTTATTTCATGTTCGGTTTCGTTCTCATCACAACGTGTTACAATGTGTATATTATCTCAATAATATAAGGTAAATAATGTTCGTTTGGATAAATATCCTCATTATTAATAAAAGTGTTCACCAACGTCCAAAGTTAACTGTGTCGGACTCGATCCAACAGTTTCGCGCGTAATTATAACTAACTACGAAAATATTAATATCTCACTTATTAAATAGTTGGGCTTTGCTAGGCTTATCTCAAAAAATGTGGTGTGAATTCACTTAGTAGGGAATTAGCCTAAGACATGTATGTGTTTAGTGTACGTAATCGCGTTCAAATTTGCGGGGTGTCACAGTACGTAGCCAACAAAATGTATTTACCCTAAATATAAGGGTGGGGTTCATGGGAGAAGAGTAAAAGTGAGGGAAGGGAAGAAATTAATGAGGATGTGGCATGTGTCATCCTCATTTCTCCACATTTTTTATCCATTTCCTTCATCCCCTTTCCCATTTCTCAAAAAAAAAATTTATCTATTTCTCCCCCTTCTTTATTTCTCTTTTTTTTTCCTTTCTATATTTCCTTTTTTCTAATTTTTTTTTTGTTAAAAAGTTCTATTTTTGTAAAAAAAATATATTTTTTTTAATTTGTAAAAACTTCTATAACACTTTTATCAAGAAAAATATAAATTAATTAAATAAAATTTGCTAACATTTTATTAGAAAAAATAAAACACAAAAAGAAAAACTTAACAAAAAAGTGGAGAAATGAGAAAGGTGAAGAAATTAAGAGGGTGGAGAAATGAGGAAGGTGGAGAAATGGAGGAGGATACTTGTCACCTCCTTATTTGCTTCTCTCCCTTTTCTTCTAAAACCCCTTCCTCACAAGAACCAATACCTAATTTTTTATATATCTTTTTTTAAGATAAAAAATAAAAACAACATTTTATCGAGAAGACTTAATAATATAGCTTTAGTTTTACCCAAGTATCAGACCGATTTCATCTTAAACAAATTAATATGCAATTCTTTTTCGATTAACAAGAGTGCATCTACCTATTCATCTTTATCCTTGTAAATGCATTATTATTAATAAACAATTTTAGGGTTTTATGAATAATAATTGACAGCGAAGTTATTTGATCCTCCCTATTAATAAAACTTGAGGTATCATTGCATTTTGTTTTGATTAGGATGTGTAAATTTTACGTTTTAGATCATGTTATATAATTGTATAGCATTTCAAAGAAAACTTTTTTTTTCCTTATGTAAGTAGTATTATTAGATTTGGAAGAAGTATGAATCTAATCTTAGTATTATAAAGATTCATTATGGTGTAGGCGAATTTTAAAATGTTGGGATAATTGTTAATGTAAAAATAATTTGTGTTTTGAAAGATAAAATATAATACCTATCTATATATGTAAATATAAATATAAATATAAATATATATATATATATATATATATATATATATATATATATATATATATATATATATATATATATATATATATATATATATATATATATATAAACCCTTAAAGAAATCCCCCCCGTGGAATAAAAAAGCTAATCCTTAATTAGCCACCCATTAGATCAAGTAATGATGTCATTAGCCCTAATTATTATGTTATAAATTACTAATTTGCCCCTTATTCAAAATTAATCACCAACATCTATCTGTGAGGGTTTGTCGATTGCTAGACTGAAAAATCGAACGTGGTGAGTGAAGGAGGATAGGCCTTGAAAAATCGGACGTGACACCATCGCCTAAAACCTCCACGATTGCGACCGGAACGATTGTTTTTCGCACCGGATATGAGATTGGTAACCGCATGTGGTGGTGTTGTTTAAACCCACGGATCTCACATAAAATATAGACGATTCCGGATCGCTAGCTTGGTTAAATCGAAATTCTGGTGCTAAGATGGGTAACCGCAAATGGTGTTGATTGTTCGATTTGAAAACCAGGTATGCGATGTTGCTTAATTACAATTTATAGGATTAATTGTCATAGTTATTTTGCTTCTGTATATGCGTTTCCTGTATATGTATTGTTTGGGTTTCTATCGAGTGTCTGTTTGAATGTATTCATCCCTCCTATACAAATACGAAATCAATCAGTGTCAAAAAGGGTGGGGAGGGGTATTTGAACATATACAGTATTCTTTGGGTTTCTATATATTAATATGTATATGAATCAAACAGGGGTTATTTGTATATGTTCACAATTTACAAGGGAATAACTGATGAATACTTGTAATAATCGATTACATGTATTGTTTCATTTTTGGAAGTGCCTTAAAAAACGCGTTTATGAAGAATTAGCAAACCGAAGAACTATGATTTCGTAATGTGGATTCTGTGCAGACAGTAGAACCAGAGAGTAATGAGCAAACTGAACACATATTTTCATTTATTTTAGGTAATATTAGGAGGTCAATGAGCAAATAGTAGAAGCAGAGGCATGTGTAGGCGACACCCATGAAGAAAGTGACTGGTATTGGTAGAGGCAAAGGAAGAGGCATTAGCTTATTAATGCTGCTATGTACGGATTATATTCATCATTTTGCTCATTAAAAATTTGTAACCGTGGATGCACGCCACATTGTTTGGCACAATTTGGACCTGGCCATATGCAACAGGCGTGCTTGCTATTCCAATCAGTCCACTGTTTAGGTTGACAATGGGGATGGATCGCCTGTTATTACTTTAGAAGTGGACCAATGAGGTATAACCCTCATCTATGATTCCCTTGTCATCACACCGTATTCAGTTCAAACCTGTATATTTGAACTTCAAATATTCACCTATAAGTGCCTACATGTCAAATGTTTATGTTCTTTGCTATTAGTATTTAGGTACCTTACATGCCCATTAAGAGGAACAGTACTGCAACTTTTCGCAGTTTATTTTTTGTTAGTATAAATGCTCCCTATTTATAAAAAAAAAAAAAAAAAAAAAACCCTTAAAGAAATCTATATGCAACTCTCTCTCTCTCTCTCTCTATATATATATATATATATATATATATAAGAACAGGCGTGCTTGCTGTTCCAATCAGTCCATATATAAATGCTCCCTATTTATACAAAAAAAAAACAAAAAAAAAAATAATGCATCACTGTGAGGTTTAAAAACATGGTTTGATTCATTTGCAAGTTGGACGTAGACTGTATACTCTGCACTCTCATAGATATATATCACTAGGCTTTCTGATTAGTAGTTGAATTTATGCAGGGCATTCCACTGATTATTGATTGTTTTAACCCTTCATGGTAATGGAACCGGGAACTCATGATGGTGGTGCTATGGTAAGACATTCAGTTTCTTTGAGAGCTTTCTGATGTACTTAATTTGCTATTTTGTTTTTAAATTCTTAGCATTGTCTAGGTAGTTTCACTTAGGTAGGTTGTTTGTAGGAAATGTGTGCAAGCGACAGATACTTATGGATAACAGGTGTCACACCCCCAATTTAATGCTTTGCGGAAGCGACTGTTTTGGGGCGTGACTAATCAATAATCAAAACACCAAAGTACAAGCAAACGACTCTAAATGAGACGTTGTAGAAAATATATTACATTACATAAGTTTGAAACATAGTAGTGAGTTCGCAAAATGATTTCAGAAGATTTTAATGCATAACCATTATACAAAATATAATGCAAGAAAATCTTCATGTCTAAATGGATGCATGCGACTCGTGATAGCTAGCTTATCCTGTAGGCCATTCCTACTGTTGATGAGTACCTGAGAATACAACACTAAAAGGTCAGCTATAAAACTGGTGAATCTCACAGGTTTTAATATAAACATTGATGTGATCAATATGATTATCCGACGATAATAGAAAGTTATAAATGAATAGTGATTTAAGCAGTTTACTCAAACAATGATTTTAAACCAACGCAGGTTCCTTAAACAATAACAAAATCAACTAGGATAAAACCAACGCAGATTTTGGAACATTGAACAAACCGACGCAGGTTTTCGAACAATGTGCAATTAGAAAATGATGAAACCAACGCAGGTTTCGCAACATGTAACAAACCAACGCAGGTTTGCGAACAATATGAACTTAGACTATGATGAAACCAACGCAGGTTTCGTAACATTGAACAAACCATCGCAGGTCTTCGAACAATGTGCAATTAAACAATGATGAAACCAACGCAGATTTCGCAACATGGAACAAACCAACGCAGGTTTCCGAACAATGTGAAGTTTAACAATGCTAATCAGGACTAAAGAATGGTAGCCAAACAATGTAACTAATATAGTTAACCGAACTAAATAATCATTTAATTCCATGAGTTAATAATTAAATTAACTAATCAAATAACATATGATCACGAAAACATGTAAGCATTGTATCTCACCCCAATATTTAAAACAGTAAAAATGGGGCTGTGAGACTCACCTGAGTCAATCCGAGCAATGAATATATTCGACGTGGAATAGACAATCTTTGAAATCCCTTAGAGTCCTAAACACGCGAGATTCTAATGAGTAAATGGATTGTCCAATGTATTATTTAATGTTTATGTTTGAGTTTACAAAATTTGGTACGAGTCTGAAAACAGTAATCTGCCATTTTCGGCCCCTAAACGACTCCGGATGGCCTAAAACTGACAAGGCTAAGGTACTTAGCCTTGATCATTGGGTTGTTTTTGAATGACCGAGCGAATTTGAGCCCAATCCGTTATAATAAAATTTTCATCGAGAAGCTACCCTAAAATATATTGTAAAATCGTCGACGTTTTCGAAAATTTACATGTTCTGTTTTAGCTAGAATTCGCAGGGCTAGTTTATTGATCCGTTGGATCATGAAATATATAGGGGGAATCCGCCGGATTCACTTGAATCCGCTGGATTGGTGACATATGGTGGGAATACGCCGTATTCGTCTGAATACGCCGTATTCATGAAAAATAGAGGGAATACGCCGTATTCATTTGAATACGACCGTATTCATGAAAAATAGAGGGAATACGCCGTATTCATTTGAATACGACCGTATTCATGAAAAATAGAGGGAATACGCCGTATTCCCTTGAATACGCCGTGTTCATGTTTTCTGGGCGGGAATACGCCGTATTCCCTTGAATACGCCGTATTCCGAGGTCTGGTTCGAGTCTGTTCCTGCAGAAAACATCCAAAACCAGTTCTAAATCCTATTTCCGCATACAACAACCTAATACAAAGCTAATACATGCTATATAATGTATTATAAACATAAAATTAACGAGAATTGATAAGTGTTCTTACGTAGCGAAATTTGAAACCGTGGGGATGATGATGAGAATGATCCGATGATGAAGATGATGATTTTGAAGCTAGATGATGATGATGATGTTACTGATCTTTGTTGTTGTTGTTAAAATGAAATAGAGATCGAGAAAGAGTGAGAGCCGAGAGAGATCAAAGAGTGAGCGTGTGTGTGATAAATAATTGAGGTCGGTTGATATAACCGGCCTCAATTATTGAGGTGGTTGGGTATTTCCGACCCGTGTTCGCGTACCCGATCGTTATGTAGTATAATGTTTTAAAATGATAATTTTCTAAAAATAGATTCGTATAAGCTTTTAATTGAAATATTTTATAAAACTGTTTTCTCGGATGTTTAAAATTGTAACTTTGTTTTACCTAAAATGTACGGATAGTTTTCTGTATCTAAACTGTATTTAAATTTCAAACGGATTATGTAATTATTATCCTTAATAATAATACTTGATTTAAAAATGTTTTTCGCTCACTTTCATTTTGAGTTTCTACGTTTTGTTAAATTTGGTATTCGTGATTATTTAAATAATCGTTTCGGTTTATATATATACATATATATATATATATATATATATATATATATATATATATATATATATATATAATACTTGAATGCTTAAGTGTTAACACGTATGTAATACGTGATTTAAAAGTTTAAATTGACCCCTAATTTTGGCTCTTTTTGACCGGGTGTCACAACAGGATTGGTATGAAGATGGTTGATATTGGATTTGGCTTCAGGTGAAAAACAGTTGTGTTCAGCTTGGGTGCATTTGTCATCTTTTCGTCTTTTATATTCGGATTTATATATGAATAATATGTAATGGTTGAGAAGTTTACCAATCATTTTTGTTAGTGATTTCAACCAAATAAATGGCATTCAGTTTGCATTAATGTATATTTTGCAGAAAGACATTAACCCAAGGATGTGTCCAGAATTAATAGACTGGTTTGTTGAGGCACAGCAATCACCATCAAATAAATTAACAGAATGATATTGGTAATTTTGATTTCATACCCTGAAATTCTGTTATATATTCCTTTTTGTGGAGTCATTTACAAAACAAACTGATCATTTGCGGTCACTGGTTGAGAAGTTTATAGCTCCTGGTTCTGATTATTCCAATCCTGCAAGTTGTGTTAGAGAGAGATGAAGAGTTATGTGGCATTTTCTTGCAGGTAATATTATTATGTGGTTTCTGTGAATAATCAAATTTTTACAAACTCCAGTAGTCCAGTTGTCGTCGTAATGTTTAACTTCTCAACGACTTTCTTTGTCCATTTCTCAACGTCATTATTATTATTATTATTATTATTATTATTATTATTATTATTATTATTATTATTATTAAATTGATGAATGATACTCATATGTGTCTGGAAGGTTCTTCTAATTTGTTACTACTAAAGGGTGTTCCTATCATAGGGGTGAGCTTTTAATGCAGCCCGTAATATTGCTTTTATTATTATAGATATATGTAATGTAATGGGTTCAGGACATCAGGTAATGGATATAACCTCTATGCAAACATAAGGTAAATGTGGTGACTTAATTTCTGGAAATAAGTCACTGGGTTGGGATTTTAATCAAACATTTCCACTGTAATTTTAATTCTTCATGCCCTGCAATTAAGCACCTATTTAATGGGATTTTTATCATTTAAATGTAATTTTTTAAAAAGGATCAAATATCTGATGTTTATATTTTTGTCACATCCCCTTAACACCATCTATTTAAACTAACTTAATTCTTATTTAAAATATTTGTCATATTTCAAGACATGCAGCAATTTTACTGATCCGCTTTGGCAAATGACGAACAAAGGACCATATGGTCTACCAAATACAAAGGTCGAGTTGGAGCCATTGAAAGCAAGTCCAACTTGTATAACGACGAGATTGCTTTGTTAACAAATGAAACGTCAAAGGTAATGTTTAGTTCTTTTTCTTTTCTTAGAGTACAGATTAACAATATCTGATACTCTTCGTTGGAGGTGGCAATATGGGTGGGTTAAATGGTATGCGTTAGTGGTGCGTATTGAAATGGGTCATTACGGATAGTATCCGTTGAAATCAGTCATTATCCTCCAAAGTTGATCATAAACATTGAATTATCACTGTTGGTGAGAAGACCTCGATTATATCCCTAGAAGTATTACTCTTGGTGGTCCTATTGCAAGAGAATTGCAACCCCTTGAAATAATTTTCTTGGTACTAATGGCTTTAAGTTGGTGGGCATTGGCCCATAAGTTCAAATAGGTAGTATGTCGTAAGTTTAATGCTACATTATTACTTATTGTTCTCTGTTAATGATTGATGTAGTTATGATTAATCTATTGGAATGACACCCAGTGAAGATCACACAGTATTCGAGTTAATTGGAAGTGACAGTCCCGGATTACTCTCTGAACTGTGTGCAGTTCTCAGACACTTAAAGTGTAACGTATTAAACACTGAGGTGTGGACTCACAATGCACGAGCAGCATCTGTAGTGCAGGTAACAGATCAGGAAACAGGTGCAGCCATTTGTGATCCAAAAAGACTGTATAACATTAAGCAAATGCTATGCAATGTGCTTAAGGGGAGCAATGAAAATCGAGAAGCGAAAACTGTTGTTGCCCATGGGATTACTCACACTGAAAGACGATTGCATCAGATGATGGTTTCTGTCAGAGATTATGAGAGGGGCAGTGATGAATGTTTAGATGAAAAATAAAGGCCTGATGTGAATTTGGTTGATTGGTTTGATAAAGACTGTTCAGTGGTCACTATTCGTTGTAAAGATCGGCCTAAACTTATGTTTGATACGATTTGTACTTTGACTGATATAGATTATGTGGTTTTTCATGGTAATGTTGACGCAATCAAATAAAATCTACCCTTAAAAATAGATGATTTCTTACCAACATACACCATACGTACTCATATTATACAAAAGCTTCAAAGTCGACACACTCCTGCAACTTATTCCTTCAAGATTCGAAATTTGACAAAACCTTCAAAGAATAAATCTTCCGATCAACCTCAGGTATATATAAACTTATATAATTCTTTGATAGTTTGCATCTTCAAGAATCTTTGAATTTTATTGTTTTATATAACAAAGGCAAAAGTTACAGTGACCATCATCTCGATGACAGTATGTACGCATGATTTTATACTACAAATATCTGTATATATCAACTACTATGACATATTATATGAATATATTCTACCTATGTATATGTTTTACATCAGTGCCGATTCTTGCTCCACAATCCCTTCGTGAATCTGTTTTACGTCAGTGTCGATTTGTGTCAATAGTTATTTGATTGATCTATTTATGAATCTGTTTTACATCAGTGCCGATTTGTGCACAAAAACTACATGTTTGTATTCACTAACCCATTTTGACACGTAACCCATTAACGTAACCATACATGTTTGTATTCATGGATGGTTTACATTTCTTTGTAATGCATTTTGGCATACACTAACGTTTTTTTGTCGTTGTGCGGCTACTATAATTAGTATCCAAACCGACTAATATTTTGCTTTATAGATAATGAACCTGAAGTAATGCATCAACCAATAATATGAAGACGTATCATAGTCTTACAGCAAGAAATTGTATTTACTTACCTAATTTAATGTTGCCGAATAATATACAAGGGATTGAATACCTTATTTATATCATCTACACAAAAATCTTGCAGAATTATTTTACCTATATGGTTAACATCAAATAAACTATACATAACTATTGTTTAACTACGACCGGTAACAATAAAACCTAAAAGACACCCGCAAATTTTTGCGGGTTTTAAACTAGTAAATATAAAATTTAAAAGTGAAAATATAACGTTAAAGTTATTTTAATTTATTATGACAATTCTTTATCGAAAAAATATATAAATGGTAAATATTTTTTAAAGAACACCATAATGGGAAATATATTATTCCTTCACACTATAATGGCTAAAAACTCTATTATTATGTAATAATAAAGTTAAACAAATTTCACCATACGTAACATATTAACAAGTAAATAAACGAATTATACTCGTCATTCATCACTGAATTTGACAAAACTGGATTTTCCAGAATATTAATATCCAACTATTCATAATGATGAATGTTAACAAAAAAAAATTATATTATCAAGTATTTAATAATCATTATTATAGGTAATGTGTGATTAATGAGTATTCGTCACTAGTTAATATTCATCACTCACTGATAAAGAAAAATAGAGCTTTTTTTTTTTTTTTCTTTTCTTTTGATTTTTAACATTCATCATGATGAATATTTATTATACACCGATGAATATGTATGCATATGTTAACTTATAAATTTATTGTATAATACATGTTGACAAACACATACATCAATATTTAATAGTTAATATTCGTCACTAAACATAATAAATTTATATTCACCAAGATGAATGTCAAAGACTCTAATGCTAAATATTACGTAGTAATAATTTAATAGTAGTTAAATAATCACTACTTATAAGTTCTTAATCTTGAAATTAGTATTAAGTCATAATTTTGAACGGTATTAAGTCCTAATTTTGGTTAACATTCATTGAAATGAATCTTAACGTTCTGGAAAATATCGAGTTTTTGAAATTTGGTGATGATTCACGTATATAATTTGATTGCTTAGTTATTAATGTGTTAATTAGTTTAATTTCATGTTTTCGTCTACAAATCAAATATTACACGAAGACTTTGCAAAATCAAAAATCCCAGATTTTTAATCTGCATGACTATGATGAATCTGATTGTTTGTATTTGATAATTTTGTTGTTTCAAATCGTTAAATTTGAAATTAGAAACCCTAATTTGTCGTTGGATCTCAGTAATTGTTTATTGGATTCATCCCGCTTGATTGTTCTTTTTTGGTAATTTTGTTTTTTAATGAACTAATTCTGAAATTACGTACCAATATACCCTTCATGTTTTATTCTTACATGATGAAATGGACGCCTAGATGAACATCTCTTTTACCACTGTTTTGCTTCTTTTTTTTTGTGAAAAAAATAGAAATCAAATAAAAACCTTTTCAACAATCGGCGAAAAGAGGAACCAAATTACAAACAATGACAATTTGCCATATACAACAAAGACTAGCAAACCAACAACAACACTATAACCTTATAATTAAGAGAAGATATAAAGATCGATCTAGCAATAAAGATATAAACCATATTTCCTTAAATTAGCAACCATAACCTATTCAAATGAACCATATTCGTCGTAAAATAATCTTTGACACGAAGAAGATCAACCCAAATCTAATATTTGATGATCGACAAATACCTACTTCTTCTTTGTATCACAATCCTTCTTGGTTGCATTAGTTCCCTCAATATGAATCAAACCTTAAATCCCTCTGTTTTGTTACCTCCCCTAAATCACTCGCCATATAATATAATATGCTAAGTGGTAACCAAAGACGAATTCAATTTTTTTTTTTCATTTTCTATTTGAATATCTTAATATCTTAATGTCAAATTATTCCAACTAACGATTAATAAAAAGTCTTTAGCTCAACAAATTTGACTAAATAGATTAACTTTGCATATTGGTCAATTAGGTTGAAAACATGTATAAGATTTAGGGATGTCACCATCTGATTTAATGGAATTTTATTTATTTGATTTACAAGTGGCGGTTATGGATGATCGATTAAATGAATACATAAAGAATATGGATATGAATATGAATGTGGATAACAAATTATCATCCTTTGAATTCACCTATAGATTAACTTAAATATAAATCTACTTATGCTATATATATATATATATATATATATATATATATATATATATATATATATATATATGTATGTGTGTGTGTGTGTAAAATCAATGAATTGTTAAAAATCATAACTATTTCGTATGGTCACAAAGTTCATTTATATTAACTTCTTGATTTAATATTTATTTTTTAGCGTTATTTTCCATTATACTTTCTTGTAATTCAAAATCCCTACATCCTTTCTTATATATAATAACAAACAACACAACTTATCTAAATTATATTACTATCATACAACAAAAGTTACTTATCGTTAAGAATTATTGATCAAATGTGTATCTAAATTAATTTTCAGAAACTAAAATATTTTTATTTGTAACAAATTATGTTAGGATTATTAGAATGTTTACACTTTTAACAAATTAATTTAAGGGTTAATATACAGCAAGGATACCAAACTTTCACAAAATGCTCAATTTAAGGAATGATCACAAAACTATTTACTTAAATCAACCATAAATATACGTAATGTGTTTTAGGGTAACTAAAGTTTATTAAAATGTGTATAAGGATAACTATAATTTATTAACTTTATAGAATTGTTCAAAATGATAAATCCATATCAACTCATTTTCTACTAAGTGAAGGTTTCGAAAGTTAGCTTACTTTTTTGTTAAAGAAATTAGATTGTTTTCTAAATTGAACACTTTGTGAAAGCTTGATTCTCTAAATATATATTAACTTTTAAGTTAATATCCAATGGATATCCATTATTTCACTTCATCCAATGGATATGAATGTGAATGGGTACTTTTGAAAATAGATGGATATGGATGTGGACGGAGAAAGATATGGATATGAATGTGGATATATATTGCCTGTCGACGATTTAAATTTCCAAGACTTGCAGTGGAATATATATATATATATATATATATATATATATATATATATATATATATATTTGGAGGTACGAATGAGGGAGCTGATAAATGCACCAATATATTTGATGCTTACACCAATTTTTATGCATTAGGATATGTACTGTACAAAACTGTAATGCACAAATTTGGTGTAGGTATCAAAAACTTTGTTGCATTTATCATTACCCTTCGAATGAGAATCAACTATATGTAGAGAACTTTGAGAACTCTTAGATTACATGTTTGTTCACATGTGATTAACTTCAGTCATATGTGAACATTGATTTATGTTAGATTGAGAAAGAAAAAAAAATCAAAAAAATCCTAAAATTACGTCTTAAAACACATTTTAACTGATTTGACATTGATTTAGGTTAGATTGAGAAAGAAAAAAAAAAGTAAAAAAATCCTAAAATTACATCTTAAAACACATTTTAACTGATTTGTTCACATTATCGTTCAAATGTTAACATATATTTGTTTTTTGTGTTTTTTCGATATAATTTTAAGATTTTTTTGACTTTTTTCTTTATCAATTAAATGTACAACAATGTTTACATATGAATGAAGTTAATCTCAAATATGTGTAGTAAAATAGATGCGACCTTTCGTAAATGCACAAAATCGAAAAAAAATAATTGATGCACAATCATAGAGATAATCGTGCATCAATCGTTTTTTCGATTTTTGTGCATTTTTATAAGTCTACATTTATTTTTCTTTGCATATTTGAGATGTACGAATGTTAATCTAACTATTTTATCAAGAGTAATTGTGCATTTGAAGCGTTCTTAGCCGTTTTTATATATATATATATATATATATATATATATATATATATATATATATATATATATGGCAAACTACTACTCACACATATTACGAATATATACATCTCATCCACGAATATTTACAAATAGTCCTAACGATAAGACTTGAACCCACCACCTCAAAGTTGATAGATCACCTCGATACCGCTATGCCAAGAACTGTTTGTTGATTATTTGTAGTGGAAATGATTCACTTCACTTCACTTGACTAGCCATCCAAAACTGAATATTGTAAAGGCGTTGCGAACATAATCAAACTTAATTGGAAAATTATGGTGTCAGACTAAACTATTGGAAAGACTTGTTTACAGACTATATATCTCAAGGCTAGACAAGTTTTTTGTGTCCAATTAATAATAACATATTTTTATCTTATATATCGAGACCTTAAAAAATTTATACTTATAACCTATGTGAATAACTTGATCAAGTACCAACTTATTTTCTAGATTTCGTTATATCAATTGTTATTGGAAATTAATGATGAAGCACAAATGACAAAACTATATAAACTTAACGGGTGAATTATAAAAAGAGTTTATTGTTAGTGTATTCAACTTTACACTTTTTACTATTGTATGTATTCAAAATGTTAGAACCTTTTATTGTATTTGTTCAAGTTTTAAAAACGTCTTTTGTATGTATTTAAGTTACTACTGTATGTTTTGAACTTAAAATAATACACCAGATTAAATGGTTATAAAACTTGAATACATATACATAAAATAGTAAAACGTGTAAAGTTGAATACGCTAATAGACAAGAAACATTATAAAATGATGTGTTTTTGTCCATAGTACGTGGTTAAATGTAAATTTTAATAATAAATTGCGTACTATATTTTCTACTAACAGTTATATAGCATATTAAAAAAGAGGTTCCTACTTAATTACTCCATCTCTTATATGAATTAAATATAAAATGGTTTATCATTTAAGTAAATGTAAATGCTAACCGAAGACTACTAATTCAACTTTTGTATTTCATATTCAAATGAGTTTATTTAATATATCCCGGTCAAACTACTCCAACGAATAATTTGTGAGAAGTCTTTAGCTCAACAAATTTGACTAACTAAAATAACTTTGTTGATTGTTTATTTAGGATGAAGACAAAATATGTGTAGGACTAGGATCAGGTTAATTATTTATTTACGATTATGATTTACTAGAAGTTGGACCATGTATACATCGCTTCGTGTCTGCGACATACTGTTTATTCTATCAGTTTTTACTCACACTTTATTTATATACTCCATTTTTTCTATAGGTTCATCTCTTTTTGTTATAGCTAGTTTCCGTTAATTTGATATTAAAAGGGGGTTCAACTTTAAATTCTAGTTTCAAGGGTTTGTTAGCTCTATTTCAATAGGTCACAATGTATCAAGGTGTAGTTGGTTGATGCATATGTATTTTTCTACTCCTCAAGTGTAACAAGTTTCAGGGATCTTCTTGATCTCATATCGATATTTAATATAACTAGCACATAACCCGCGCAATGCGGCGGGAACTTATCTGAAATCAGTAAAATAAGTAGTGAAATAGATTGAAGAAGATATGGGCAAATGATGTATTTTGGGATTTTTATGATTTTTATAGAAGTTTTTATAATTGTCTCTGACTTTTATAACTTTCTGTAAATAGATTGAAGTAGATATTTGTTTCCTTTTTCAAATGTGTTCACATTCACAGTCGTATGTCTCTTGGTGTAAAAATTGATATGTTTGAAAAGGGCATTTTGGGAATATTGATTATTTTAAGCAGTGGGTAGATTGAAACTAAGAAATGGTTTATAAGTAGTAGTAGATATATCTTGTTTTTGCAAAAAAAATATAAAAAAAAAGTTACAATTTTTAAAAAATATCTAAATATATTAAAAATTACTTTTCATTCCAACTTTTATTATGATGTTGAATCATTTTCTAGTTAGAAATGGTCAATATTTTTGAATTCAACTTTCTTAAACTATTTCCATTTTAATTACATTAAAAAGGTTATACGTAGAATTTTGAATGATGAGAATTAAATGATTAAGATAAGAGAAATGCTACACTCACAATTTTTTTGTGAGTGTAACATTATTCTTAAAATAAAGATCCAACTCTTTTTAATGTGGTTATCGATAAAAACGTCACTAATAAGCAAGTTAGATTATCTAGATCCTATATGATTTTTCATCTACAAAATATAATTTGGTAATATAACTTCTTTGATAAAATAATATATGTTGTTACTAATAAAACAGAGAACCACTAAAGAAATTCAAGAAAAAAAAATGTGAAGGTTGTTTTAATTTTCATATAAATTTTAATTCAATGTAAGAAGTAAGAAATTATAAATATTCATAGTGAATTTATTCATAAAATCGAACGCAAGTCGTATAAATGGCGAAACTTGATAATTTATAAACTTGATAGATTATAATAATTAAATGGCGATATAATTAAAGAATTTATATATATTTAAGATATTTTTTTATAAAGTTATATATTAAAGTTTAAGAGTGTTAAAGAATTTATATAATCATAAGATTTATTCCCCTAAAATATTAAAGCTCAATGGTGTTTAAAGGAGTTAAATAAGTCTAGGATCTTCTCCGTCAAGTTATTAAAGTACGGGGACTAATAAGTGAATCTTAAAAAGTAAGACTTAGAGAAGTTAAATAAGTTAAGGATCTTTTCCGTTAAATAGTAAAGTTGAAGGATTAACATGTGAATTTTTAATAAGTCAACTTTAAATATGTACACTCTTGGTATTGAACTCGGGTGGCTTGGTCCAAGCAGCACAATACTTACCAATCCATCTATCTTGCTTTATTGTACAACCTCTACATTATCTATAATTTATATGTAATTATATTTCGGAAAAGGACTAAAAGTTACTATTCATAACTCTTACTCAATTGATATTATATGATAATGTCTACCACTACAGTAATATAAAAATGGGAAATGATATCAACCCTAAGGGTTGTCAATAAGAACCACCTGAAGACCATTATTAAACTTAAAGTTTCCTTTAATACATCTCACCCAGTCACCCCTCTCTACTTTTAATTAGCCTAACAACACGTAATTATCTACGTATCCACGTAATACTTTTCATACAAATTGCTTCTAAATGGTTTATGAACAAGATTTATCTTTTTAAGACTGCATTTTGAGTGTATGTTACACAAATCTTACTATTATATTATTTTTTTTTTTTTTGAAATGCAGTTGTTGAATCACTGACGGACCCTTGGTCCACCCATTCATCTTCCATAAGCGGTTATTCCCCGATATCAGAACCGCTCCAAAGTTCAAAATCTCGGCGACGCTCTAAAGGGGTTGCTCTCCCATGTCTTAGATGGGTATCGCGCCGCGGAGTCTCCCCCTCCCCCAGGTGAAATGCAATGGGCGAGATTCGAACTCATCACCTCCAAGAAGAAACCACACTAGTGAAAAACTCCCTGACCATTGATCCAAGACCCCAATGGAATTTAATTTGTCCTCCATGTGAGTCGAACTCACAACCTCATGGTTTATAACCATGGACTCACCCACTTGAGCTATAGGTGGAGGACTATATTATAATATATTTAGGGTGAGATTCCTAGAGAAGGGGTACAAGTGAGGGAAGTGAGAAAAGCCTATGAGTAGGTGACAAGTTTGCTTCTCATTCTCCACTTTTTTATCATTTCTTTCCCTTTCTTTATTTCTCCATTTTTTTTTATATTTCACTTTTTTCTAAATTCTTTTTGTTAAATTTTTTTATATTTTATAAATAATAATCAAAAAAACATTCTAAACTTTCTTAAAAAAATTAAATTTTGTCTTAACTTGTAAAATCTTATATAACACTTTTATCAACAAAAAAAAAAATAATAATAATAAATAATTAAATAAAATTTGTTAACATTTTATTTAGAAAAAATTTCACTTTTAACAATTAAATAAACAAAATTAGTTTTGAACATTTTTTTAAAATGTTTTTTATTGTTTAGAATTTTTTTTTTATATTATTTTTACATTTGTGATGTATCGGATAGTATATATTACGATGCATATGAATATATAAACAAGATACAATAAAAGTAAATTATTATTTTGTTTACCAACATTATAAACTATGATACAATGATTTTCTCTTCATATGATGCATCGAGTGTTTAACTATCATGCATCGACTTCAAAATTTATTATAAAGCATCGTTATTGAATTAAAAGTGGTGCATCATAGCTATAAAACATTGTGCATCAGAGTTATAATATATGGTACATCATAATTATAAAATATGACGTTTTGACTTATATATATACGATAAACATCATTAGTGTATAAACTACAAGGACAAATGAATCAAAAGTCGTGATGTGCCGTGGATCACGAAACGCAACTAGAACTTAGTGTAACTTGTGCGGAATACAAGCTAAACAATGAGATATGAATTAGAGAACAAGAAGTATTCAATTCAAATTGCTTTTGTATTTAACCGAAATCACAGAGAGAATTCTATGAGAAATGTACAAAAGACTTAGCTCAAAATGAACTAACAAAAGCCTATTTATAGACTTACAAGACTTATGCGACAATGACTTAAATGAGATGACTTAGTCAACTCCGACAATACTATTGTCGGAGTGTACAAACCATGCGTCAATACTATTTACGCAACAACTAATTAAACCGACAATGACCAAATCTTATTGTAGCAATAACAAAATACTTAGACAAAATACAAAAACAGATAAATCAAGCTTTAGACATTTTTCTCCAACAAACTCCCCCTTGGATAATGCTTGATTTTCTTGAAACTTGAGCTTCATTTATATCCCGGCAGATTGCAACCAGCATGAACACCTTGGGCACAGCACACATCAACCACTCGTTGAAATTTTAAGGCCATAACTTCATCATCATATGCATCGTCATATGTAATATGATTATCTCTTAGAGCTTCCAAATCATCTTTTGAGAGATTAATCAAACTCAAGGGATAGAACACATATACAATTGTTTCACGATTCCACATAATGTCTCCCTTGTAATCCCTGTCATAACATCCAATCTCAGCTTCTCCTGTACTTCCATTATATTTCCAATAGCTAACAAATTTTCAGAAATTGATTGGAAGCTTTTCAAGTGGAATTTTCGTCAAACATTTCACCCGTGGATAAGTAGTAATCACTCTTGGTTGATTAGAGATTGGCTCTACATCAAAATTATCCACCCTTCTTCTTGGAAATACCTCTTCCACCCACGTATACTTTCCTTTCTTATATTCTCGAAATAATTCTCCAGCCATCCAATCAACTAATTCATTTTCTGAATGATTCACAATGTTGATTTGAGCAATATGATTTATCTCACATTTTGGAAGCCTCCCTAATTCTTTGAACGATCGACGAAAATATTGAAGCCCATCAGTTCTTTTTACAATAAAGACTTTATTGTCATTATCGTATTTCCAACTGATTATTCTTCCAAAGCACTCTCGTTTAGGTATTTTGAAAAATCTTCTAACTTTGAACGTCTTCTTTTGATCAGGTTGTTTAGGAAACCACCAAGGAAAAGTTCGTTCTGGCACTTGTTCTTCATCTGAATTAATCCAAAAACAATCATAAGAACCTGTAAAAGTATTAGGATGCTCAAAAATACCTTCTGGATGTAACTCATCTTCGGAATCCACCCAATCTTCAATGTTCACATAATCATCTCCTTGTTCAAACCCAGGTGGAAACTCTGAATCATCAAATTCATCAAACTCATAATCTCCATTATTGCATAATTCCACAAATGGAATTAAATCATCAACGATAATATTCAATGGAGTGGGACAAAGAATCTCTTCCTCTTCAACACTATCTGACAACTCTTATTTATCAAACCTTCGTGAAGATTCTCCAATCTCAAAAGTAGAAGTTTCACCTATTTCAACATTATCAAACATATCTCCAAGGTATGAAGCATCTAAATCTGCACTTCCAAGATCATCAAATTTAACATTTTCAAAACTTGGTTCAGGAGTCAAAACCATAGAAGGAGGAACAGCACTGATTAGTTCAACGTACATGGGTTCATCCAAGTTATTATTTTGAACAAGTACTATTTCACGAGAAAAATTGGGCTGATCACCATCATGTCCACCATCATTATCAGAATCATCTGAACCTTCATTATTATTGTCTTCAACACCATCATCAGTGTTATCATTTCCTTGATCGTTTGCATTATTAGCATTTCCTTGATTATTACCATCATTCTGATCACCATCATTTGCATTTTCATCAACATCATGCACATTCTCCCCCTGATCACCTAATTTTTCTTTCAAAAGAAAGACTTCTAGTTCAAGTGATTCAATCCTTAAATTTTGAGAAGTAATTTGTTGACTCTGATTGGCAATAAGAACATCCTGAGCACCAATTCGTCCTAAGGCATTAGATAATTCATTTCTTAGCTTATCCACTATACTCATTAATGGATTCACAGCTCGTTGAAAAGAAGCATCAAGAGCTGCCATACTCACAGTAGGAGTGGCTGTTGTGGTGGATGAATATGAAGATGTTCCAGCAGCTGCAGAAAATGAAGAAACAGGTATTGATGATGAAATAGGAAGAGTAGTAGAAATACCAGTTGTAGAAAACATGACAGGCATAGATACAGAAGAAGATATTGCGGATGAAGTCACAGTAGAAGATACAGGTTCATAAACAGAAGACATTGTTGCTGAAGAAGTATCTGCTGAAGAAGAAGATACTGGTAGAGAAATCGAAGAAGTAGATGCAAATGAAGTCACTGGTAAAGAAGTTGATGAAGATCTAGTTTCAAAATCAAAGGTTCTTGTCACAGTTAACTTCCTTCGTTGAGTAGGTCTAGGCTCAGGTACATATTCAGGATCCTGGGCCTCTTCTCGTTGACGTCTTAAATCTTGTCTTTCTTGTTCTATACGTTCTTCAGTCCGTCTTTGAGATTCTAATGATTCTGCAATGGTCTGAGTACGGATAGCTTCTTCATCCTCAGAACTAGATAGTTAAACCTCAGTACTAGCATCAAGATTTTGTTGAACATCATCATCAATCTCAATCTCAGGATGTACAGGAAGTTCATCCTCATGATCCACCAAAGGTTCTTCCTCATGCTCTGGCTCCCCCTCTGACACAACTTCTTCACTTTCATTATCTGACTCCATCTGAATGTCTATCTGTGGTGGGAGAAAGCCTTCATCAATTACATGTCCAAAGAGATCAAAAGTTGGTGGTGTAGGTTTACCATGATAACTATTACAGTCAGCAAACACTCTCTTTAGAATAGGAGTATAATGAATAATATCCCCATGATAAGTAATTCCTTGAATATGTTGATCAAAAATCAGTTGAAGGAATCGTGGATACATAAAAAATCCATCTTCATTGATGTTCCCAACCAGATTCTCAAAGATATATCGTGAAAAATTATAAGGAATATTGAGCACCAAAGCTGTCATCAAACTGGCTAAATAATAACTCATAGCGTCAAACCCAGCCTTTCTTGGAGAGATATAACAAATCAACGTATGTGCCAGAAACTTCCAATGCGGACAGAAATGATTTTTCATAATTTGCACATCTTGTGGTCCTTTTGTACACCCCATTTGCCGAAGACAATCATCAATAATATTTCTAGGAATATCATTGGAAGCATTGATATCATCTTCAAATTGCAAAGTATGCCTAATCAATTCCTCAGTGAGTACAAGTGGTCTTCCATCAACCGTGGCCGTAATACAAGAGGGTTGAACATCCGTATGATAAGCAGCCGTTAACCAAAAATCATTCATATGATCTTCATAAATGTTCTCCACTTGAACCGTCAATGCATGAGAAATCCTGGATCTTAATAAAAACCTAACCATAGGAAAGAATTTCCTAGTTTTAGGTTTATCCGGTGCTTCAAGCAGATAGGTTGCTGCATTGTGACATTTCTCAAAAATGACTGCCCTTCTTTGCACATCAGGTTGTGCAGCAGCAACAGGATCAGGTTCTGCCATAATATATAAATACAAGCTGCACAAAGTACATGTTAAGCAGAATACCTAAACATACTTTGTAAAAAGTTTCAAGTTTCAAAAATCATGAAAATTTTCTAAGTGTTGAAATCCTGCGACAATAACCATTGAGCACTATTCATGCGACAATCACATTTTTATACGACAATAGTTATTTAAAAGAATACACACAAAAGGATATCCGAGAATAACATTATCGGAGTACTATTCATGCGTGAATAAGTACTATTCATGCGTGAATAAGTACTGTTCATGCGAGAATAAGAGATTGTCGGAAAGCAGTGGTCAAATAAGTCAATAGTCAAACAAGTCAAAATCACGGAACACTGTTCATGCACGAATAAGCTATTCACGCATAAACCCTAAATAACTGTTCATCCGTCAATAGCTATTGTCGGACGATCGCTTTTAGGGTACTGTTCATGAACAGTGTTTTTCGCACAAAATCAACAATTAAAGTGCATTTACAGAGAGATAAAGAGAGAAAATTATACCAAATGAAGCGGAATCAGAAGGCGCACATTTCTATCGGAACAGAATCGAGTGAAACGTAGCGCACAAAAAGTAATCGAAGGAAAACTTCAACCGACTGCGTATTGTCGGAATGTTATATTGTCGGATGAAAGTATTGTCGGATAGAATAAAAATAAAAGTGTGTGTGAAGTTTAAAATTTTGAAATATTTATACACTTCCTTTTTATTTTATTATCCGTGAAAGATGTCCGACAATATAAATCCGTCAATAACTTTTAATGAAACATTTTAATCAAATCAAATCTACTTTGGATAATTGCTGAACTATTAAAACTAAAAATTTGAAAAATGTAAAAATCTTTAAACTAAATATTTACAAACGAAAACAAATGCAAAATATTTTTGTTGGGGTAAATCTCATAAGTTGGGATCATATTGGGATAAATGAATGTATTTATTTTTATTGTTTAGAAATGAAAGTCTATTTTGATTGTTAGTATTTTTTGTCCTCTTTAAATTTACTTAGCATTAATAAAACATAATTTCTAAGAATCATTCTACATGTGATTATCGGTATGTTTGTCCTCTTAAGCACTCATGCATTTAAATATCTTCAATTCTTTTATTATTAGCATGCATATTACTTTATATAATCTAAATAATAATATACTTTTGAGTTCATAATATATTAGTATTTTCATATAAAGGGTGAAAATATGATGATATCTTTAGAAGTACACACATATGTTGGAATGACACTTAGTCACATATGTTATACCCCGGGTTGGACTTATAAACTGTATCCCAGGTCTATACATAGTATAACAAAGTGATAGAGTTTATTTTGATTTGATACATGGACTTTGAAATATTTGCAATATGAACTTTGGAATATTTGAAAGTCCATTTATAGAAATATACCAACTAAGGTCTGTACTTAATACAACAAATAGTCAATATATATCCCCAGATATCATAATATTAAGACCCTAAATAATGAAAAATAATATACTAATCCCCCAAAATTTAAGACATTGTCATTTTGAATCTTAGAAAACTTCGATTCTTGATAACTTTTTGATCATTTTGACTAGACCTTTTATTGTCATATATTAATATTTTGGATTATCTAAAATAATATGCATAAATAGTTAAAAATTTCTTAGACTAGATACTTTAAATGCATAAATGCCTACCAATATATCACATATAAAATTAATTAGTAGAAAATTTGGTTTAAAAATGCTATGTAAACCTACTAACACATCAAATATAGTTCTTATCATTTCTTTTAATTCATATTTATTAATAAATTTCCCAATGTACTATCACTTCCCAACTTTTTACACAAAATCTCGTTTTTTTATTTTTCAAATGTTTTTGAATTTTATAGGTTTTTCTGATGTTTTTGGATTTTTGTTTTTATAAAAGAAAACAAGTAAACAACAAACAAAATATAAAATTAAATATCCAAAGTTTAGTTAATTTGATCCAAATATTTCATGCCAAACATCGAAATAAGTTCCTCGAAACGTGATTTTGAAAAAGCTTTGGTAAACAAATCAGCTCGTTGTTTCGATGTTTCAACATGAACCAAAATGATCAAGTTTTTCTCATAGAAATCCGGAATGAAATGAAAACGTATTTCAATATGTTTAGTTTTTGAGTGTTGAACGGGATTGCGTATGATACTTATGGCTGCAGTATTGTCAATATTTAAAGGAGTTTTGGTAAGTAATAGACCGTAATCCCGAAGTTGTTGTTGAATCCAAAGAATTTGCGAACAACAACTGGCAGCAGCAATATATTCTGCCTCCGCAGTGGAGGTAGAAACCGTGTGTTTGTTTCTTGCATTGCCATGTTACGAGTCTATTTCCCATAAATTGACATCCTCCTGATGTTGACTTGAAGTCAATACCACATCCGCCATAATCAGAATCAGAGTATGCTGAAAGTGCAAAATCATCATCATTCGAGTACCATATACCAAGATCAGGTTTGCCCTTCAAATATCTGAAGATTCTGTGTACGGCCCTCAAATGTGAGACTTTGGGATTTGCTTGATACCGCGAACAAATAGATACAGCAAACATGATATCAGGTCTTGACGCAGTTAAGTACATGAGGGAACCAATCATTGACCGATATTCTTTTTGATCTGTTGGTGTGTCATCGAGAGCAGGTCCAATTTTCTCAACAAGATCAATGGGAGTGGAAATAGTTTTGGCATCCAACATCTTAAATTTCTTTAAGATGTCATTAACATACTTTGTTTGATGTATGAAAATGCCCTTATCTAGTTGCTGAACTTGCAAACCTAGAAAGAAAGCCATCTCCTCCATTGAACTCATCTCAAACTTAGACTTCATGATACTCTCAAATTCTTTGCACAAACTGTCATTCGTAGACCCAAATATAATGTCATCCACATATACTTGAACGAGAAGCAAATCAGCTTTTGTTTTTCGAATGAAGAGTGTACTATCAATTTGACCTCTCAAAAACCCATTAGCAAGAAGATGTTGAGATAAAGTCTCATACCAAGCTCGAGGAGCTTGATGTAATCCGTATAAGGCCTTGTCCAATCGAAACACATAATTTGGGAATTTAGGATCTTCAAAACCCGGTGGTTATTTGACAAACACTTCTTCATGCACTTTCCCATACAGAAATGCACACTTGACATCTAACTGATACACTTTGAATTTCATGAATGAAGCATATGCTAGAAAAATTCGAATAGATTCAAGTCTAGCAACCGGAGCAAAAACCTCATCATAATCCAAACCTTCAATTTGAGTGAATCCTTGAACCACTAATCTTGCTTTATTGCGAACCACAATTCCTCGATCATCTTTCTTATTTATGAAAACCCAACGCGTGCTGATTGGAAGGATATCCTTGGGAGGTGCCACCAATGTCCAAACTTGCAATTTAACAAACTATTGCAATTCTTCTTGCATTGCTTGAACCCAAGAAGAGTCTGACAAAGCTATCTGAACATTCTTTGGTTCAATTTGTGATAAGAAACAAGCAGAAGTTTGGTGTTGATGACGAGTTTTGATTCCATCAGACGCAGCTCCAATCACATTTGTGAGTGGATGTTTATGCTCAAAATTAACACGCAAAGTAGGAACAGGATCCACATGCAAGTTGGTTCCTAAATGTGAATCCTCAGGATTACTCACTACTTCATCACTAGAATCATCATGATTGGTGTCTTCTAGTTCAGTAGAAGGTTCTTGAAAAATGTCAGTATCATCAGGATTTGAGGTTGTGTCATCTGCATCATTTGCCATAGTTGGAGAAGATTGTTTTGAGAATATTCCTCCACATGTGCACTCCAATCATAGAATTCATCTACTGTAGAAACCAGTGCTGATGATGTGGGAGCAGGAGCTGTATCTTTTCCAGAAAATTGTGGTTGAGTTGAAGAAGAATAAGTTTTGGAGGTGGAAGGCTTAGTGAAACCAGAAGTAGGTGCTTTGCTTTTCTCACATTCCCGAGCAAAGTGTCCCAAATTCTAACAGTTGTAACACCGAACCTTTGATTTATCAAATCCTGGTTTACCCCCCAACTTGCTTTTTCCAGTTCTTTGAAGAAACTTCTTGACCTTTCTTGTTAGCATAGCAAGATTGCATTGAAGATCCATTTCTTCAAGATCGTCTGGGTGTAACTGATCATAATCTTCTTCTGTCAAGTCTACATTCCCAACCTTTCCAGAAATAAACGCCTCATATGATGAAAGAAAAGTTGTGATAACATTTGCATGATCTTCGGTAATCTTTGAAACATGTTGGCTGGAATTTTGTTGTTGATGATTGGTAGCAGAAGCACTTCCAGATCTATAAAATCCATAACTAGCATAACCACCTGTAGTTCCACTAGAATTCCCACCATTTAATGTCTCAGAACCAAAAAACAAGGCTGTTGTTTCTGAAGCTTTCTTAGAACCAAATTGAGAATATGGCATCATCTTTCCAGTCTCCTTTTTCTGTAAAGAAACATCATATACTTGCAATTTGTTGATCAAATCCTCATATGCATATTCACCCAATGATTCATCTTCCATCAAAATGTTAGCCTTAATATCCCACCTTAAAGGTAAGGCTTCAATCAACTTCTCATGTATTTCAAGACGTTCCAAAATCAAACCATGTCTTTTGAGCTAACTGATTAACTGGGAATATCGAACAATTAAGTCATTAAAAGATTCATTTGGCACGCATGTAAATATATCCCATTGCTTCTTTAACAAGTCTCGTTTACTTTTCTCCAACTTGTCATTTCCATCAAAACGTTTCTCCATTGCCTTATAAAGCTCATATGCCGTATTCAAATCTTTCCATCCAGCAAGAACATCACTAGGAAGACTCATAGAGATAACCGACTTAGCTTTCTTGTCTCGATCATGTTCTTTCCTTTCATCAGAAGTCATCATTTTGAGTGACTTGGGAGGAGGATTATTATCCCTATAAATTCCTTCACTCTAGGGTGAATGTATTGCTCCAAGATAGGAATCATTAAATCCGGATCATATTGAGCAATAAATGACTCAAACCGATACCGCCAATCATCATAATCATTCTGACATAAGAACTTTGGTGGTTTGGTTGTAGTTCCCGTCTCTTGTTCACTCTTCATCATAGCTTGCCAATTCACATGAGCCATTTTTAAACACTTAGAAAAATCCGAGAATATCAACTTCCGATAATAAGAGAATCCGAGAATAAAAGCTTCCGAGAATAACCAATCCGTCAATACTAACTCTTAACCAATACTCCGTCAATATCAACTCTCCGAGAATAAGAATCCGTTAATAGCAAAGTCCGTGAATCCATAATCCGTGAAAACTAATCCGTCAATACTAAACCGTGAATACTAACGTTACTGTTTATATGACAATAACAGTCCGTCAATGAGAGTCCGAGAATTCAAGTCCGTCAATACAAGTCCGTGAATAATCAACTACTGTTCATGCGACAATAGCTTATTGTCGGACCACACATAGAAACAATCAAATTACGGAAGAAAACGGTTATCACTAATCACGGAAACACGGATGAATTTTCCAGAAATTGAAAAGTGTTGAAAAATCTTCAATTCTAGCTCGTTTTGGCTAAAATTGATATCACTGAACTCGGAATTTGATTTCCGACACTCGTAGGTACTCAATTTGAGCTTTTACCGTCAATTTTGAGAATCCGTACAATTTGACGATAAGTGCGTAATCAATCAAAAGAGCAAAATGAGAGAATTAGATCAAATTCAGATGAATTATGATCACAGAATCACGTACAGCAATAATCGTCTTCTAATATTGTCAAATCCGAAGCAAATTGAAGTCAAAAGATATCGTAATTCGTCCAAATCAATCAAACAACTTCAAACAGCAACAAAACGATCAAAACTGAAGCTTCCGAGTCCTTCAAATCAATCAAACACCTCAAAATCAACCTCTAATTCGATCAAACAGTCCTAATTCTATTCGTACGGCTCTGATACCACTTTGATGTGCCGTGGATCACGAAACGCAACTAGAACTTAGTGTAACTTGTGCGGAATACAAGCTAAACAATGAGATATGAATTAGAGAACAAGAAGTATTCAATTCAAATTGCTTTTGTATTTCACCGAAATCACAGAGAGAATTCTATGAGAAATGTACAAAAGACTTAGCTCAAAATGAACTAACAAAAGCCTATTTATAGACTTACAAGACGTATGCGACATTGACTTAAATGAGATGACTTAGTCAACTCCGACAATACTATTGTCGGAGTGTACAAACCATGCGTCAATACTATTCACGCAACAACTAATTAAACCGACAATGACCAAATCTTATTGTCGCAATAACAAAATACTTAGACAAAATACAAAAACAGATAAATCAAGCTTTAGACATTTTGCTCCAACAAGTCGGAAGGTCATATTTTATAAAATTGCTAAGAGTCATAAGAGAATGTCCAATTGTTTCAGGAAAAGAAGTAGATGATGTAAAGGATGTTGAACATAAAGTGACTGAATAAAGTGATAAACGTTAGATTCATTATGGAAGGTTGTTACTTCTTTAGACCACCTGCAATCGTAATACCATAACGCGCATTTTTTTAGGCACCACGTCAGCACAACACCACAACATCATTTTTACCACTAGCAATAGTAACACCAAAAACGCCCCTTTTTGCCCCCTAGGTCCCATAACAACATTTATTTTGAATTAAAACAAGGGAAGTAAATTAAAAATGAAAAGGAAAAGAAAGAGCGACCCACACAACACCTTCTTTGCGTCCGTTTCCCGCCACACAACGCCCCGTCATGACAACGCCCCCTAGAGATGAGCAAAACAGTCTAAAACTGAAACTGAACCTGAACTGAACTGGGATCGGTCCTAAAAAAGACTGGACTGGTTCTAGGACTGCCTGTCAGTCCTATTTCAGTCCTACTTTCAGTCAGTAGACTGGTTAAAAACTGGACTGAAATCAGTTTAAAACTGGTTAAAGAATGAAACATGTTTAAAACTGGAATAAAAGACTGAAATATATTATAAGCTACTTATGTTCATTTATTAACGTTTTACTTTTTCTACCTTTATAAAATTTAAGATTTTCAAGCAAATCCTATTAGATACATTTTTATCTTTTTATTTATCAACTTTTTTATCTCTTGGATTTTAACAATTGATCAATAATTTGAACCCCTTAGTTTTCTCTCTCAAATGTGGCGATTTTCCTATACCCCTAACTCTTCAATCGTTTTTTGAATCTATCATCAGATCAGATCTAGCTTGTTAATCCTTCTTGATTCACTGACTAATCATTATGATTTCTAATTGTTTTCATCGGATTATACTGACTATTTCTTGTATTTGATTGATCTGGGTTTGCGAATATTTTTTTGGGTTTAATAATCATCTTTTTTGTTCTTGTGGGTGCTTGCACGATTCGATCTTGTATGTTATTGTTGGTTAAACGTAATATCTGATTGTGCTTTACATCATCAAATGGTATTCTTGCATTACCTACTGCGTTATCTGTATGCTCTATGTCGATTTAGGGTTTTCGGCCTCTATCTCGATAAGGGTGTCCTGATTTCGATTTTGTAGGATTATCTGCTACGTATGGGTGATTGGGTTGTAAGGATTGATTTAAATCTGATTATTTTTCTTGGATTGCACGATCATAATCTTTTGGAAATATTCAGATTGTCGGCTGGTTGCTGGAAAGCAGATTGTTGGTTGTGCCGTTTCGTGGCCACATGTTTATGTTTTTTCCGATCAAGTTCTGGCTAGATTGTTTTTTCTAGCCAATTAGGGTTTCTTTCATATCAAGGTCCGGCCAGATTAGGGTTTGTGGTTTCTTATTGCGACACTTGGAATTAGGGTTTGCGGATTCTGGACGCCCGAGTGTGACACTTAGTAGATCGTTTCTACGTTGCAGGTTTGAGGGTCAAATTTGGTAGTTGATTTACAATGATGGGGGAAAATAGAGATGGAATACCTACTGCACCTAAAGTCAGCCTTGGTTCTAAATCACTTCGAATGGTTAATGGAAATTTGGTTAGACCTGATGGAATTCCTGTTCCGTCTACCTATTGTGGAGCTGATCAGGAGTCTAGTCCTTATGATACTACACCACAGAAAATGTCATATGCTAGTGTTGTAGCTGAGGAAGCAAGTAAACAGCAGACCACTACTGTTAAAGTGGTTACTGATGATACAGGTAACAAGAAGATAAACTTTCATGTGTTAGAAGTGGAAAAGCCTATTAATGATACGGCAGATGTTCACATTCCTATGTCTTCGGTTATGAAGGCTAATGCTAGGTTTGAGAATACTTTATATGGGTAATTTATTGGGAAAAGAGCTGCATTTCCGGTTGTGGAAAATTATGTTAGGAACGCTTGGAAGAAATTTGGCATCACCAAAGTTATGATGAATGCTCAGGGTTTTTTCTTTTTCAAATTTACCTCTGCAATTGGTATTGATGGGGTTTTGGAAAATGGCCCATGGTTTATACGGAATATTCCAATTATTCTCAAGAAGTGGTTTTCTACCACTACTTTGTTGAAGGAGGATTTGGTTTCTATTACAGTGTGGGTCAAGCTGCATGGGGTTCCAATAGCTACGTTTACTGAAGATGGTTTGAGTGCTATTGCTACTAAATTGGGTACTCCTCTAATGCTAGATTCTTATACCAGCTCTATGTGTTTTAATTCATGGGGTGATGTAACGCAAAAAGTCATGTTTTCAAAGCCATTATTCCACACTTTTTGGGCACATCTTTAGTGAAAACATTCCAAAACAATCATTATTTACCAAAATTCACTAAAGTGCTCAAAATATAGACGTTGCTACAAAAATCAGTAAAAACATCCGAATAACGAACAAAACGGAGCAAATAAGCAGCAACCAACTCTCGCACCCTCATTTATCCTATGATAAACATATTCTAACCTTATGATATGATGTAATAGGTAAAATCGAGACGAGAAAATCAAGAATCATGCAAATCGGACAAAGGACGGAAAAGACTGGACGATTACAAACTCCTATAAAGTGATTTTGGCTATGCTAAAGTTGTACACATCCAATTTCAGTGAGATTGGCACCATTAGAAGCGTAACGGAATTACGAAGACACAGGCGAAAGAATCAGGTCAAACGGACGCATAACGAAGGAGATACGCGCGTTTTAAGCAACGAACGAAATCAGACGGAAGCCGTATACGGCCTTGGCCACCGTATACGGCCCTTCATAGACTGTATACGGCCCATAACACACCGTATACGGCCCTATGAAGGCCGTATACGGCCCTGTGTACCCCATATGCTGCCCGTTTGTGCTTCGTTTGCTTGTACGTGCGTGCTTCGCGAGTTGTACGGCTGATTTCAAGCTTTGCCTATAAATAGGAGGCCACCCCTCCATCATTCCACACACTTCAACATTCCATTCATTTCTCCATTTCCACTTTCTCTCTCACACACTCTCTCTCTCTCTCTCTAAACTCTCTTTCTTTCTTTCTCTCTCTAGAAATTAGGGTTTGATCCAGTTAGTTCTCAGTTAATATTTAACTGAAACTAACGGAGGGGCTACTTTTGTAATAGCGTAGGGAATAGTTCAGGGGCTTTTATTGTAATATTGTCAAGGATATTGCGGAAGTTCTGCTTGTACTCTCTCTCTAGACGCTTATTCAATCTACGCTTTATTAACGGTTACTTCTTTCCTTATCTGTTATAATGATAATTGATATTGTTATTATGCTAGATTTAGGATCTGTTATTATGCGTAGTGAGTAGTTTCCTTGTGTGTTTGTTATGATGTAGTTAGTTTATATATGTGTGGGGTGATGCTGCTTTAAACATATAATTGGATAACATTATGAAATAACGGAGGTAACGTTATACGGCTTTCATTTGTATAGCGCCGGAATCATCACTTATGTGTGTAGTACGGAACGTGGAAGCTATGAAAGTCGTGGGCACAATCCGTTGTGGAAATAATGTTTCCAGTTATATTATATAAATGAAAACCGGTGATCTATTAATCTTGTATTTATGAATTTCTAAACCAAATCGCCTTTCCTCCAATTAAACGTGGTTAGAACCTTTATGAAAAGGAGTCGCGAACCTTGATCAAACGGTCACTACCTATCTATGTTTTCTGAAACTGTAAATATGGTCTGAATTGCGTAGCTATGGAAATACTGTTTAAAACCTTTCGTATAGTACACCGTGAATCAATCAGGGATTTATTGGGAAATAGTGAGGGCTGGTTTATATCATAGATGGTTGGGCTTTAATACAAACGTAGTTTAAACTAGTCTAGAGTGACCATAAAGTATGTGACCCCGGAAAGACCACGGTAAACGGCACTGTACTTCGTGTAACGTTGGAAACACCTTTGGTGAAGTACAAATACGTAGGAGCTAAGGAAATGTCGGTGGTTGAAGACTGTGTCACATCCTGGTTTGACTTCAAAGCTGTGGAAATGTTTGATCGCACTGTACACCATTAGTACACCTAAAGATCAGGAACACTGTGGAAATGCTTAGATGCACTGTACACCGTTAGTACATCTTGGGTCTGGAAAACTGTGGAAATGCATAATCACATGGTACACCGTAATGAAAGCTCTAGACTAAAATATAACCATTAATATAAAGTTAATAGTCACCAAAACCAAGTCTTAATCTTAAATGCCTTGTTTGACTTTGTTGTCCTCGTAGTGTTAAGAAAGGTCGGAACCTTAGTGGGTATGTTACTCTATCTCATGCACCCAGGAACTTTCATTCCAAGAAGGGTCGTTACTCCATCACTGGATAACGTTGAAGAGTTGAGCATCCTCCTCCGATCAGACTCAATTTGGCCTAGTATTCAGTGACATACTGATTGGTTTCCCCGATCAGTAGGGTACTAGTGTTTACACTACGAACAATTAAGCTTAGATAAGACACAAACCTTTAAAAGACGTTTTCATATCAAAACCCTAGCATCACCCCCGCATAAGCTAACGAAGTCATAACAGACACATATCCTCCATACTGATTTCTTCCCTATTTCTATTTTATTTACTTTTTATTTAATTGCTTTAAATTACGGACCTAAGTAACAAAAACCCACTCAAACTCTGTTTTAAAAATCCCATCACTAAAATAAACAACTTGTCTTGATACTCTCGTTTCACAATACGATTAGCTTGAAGAACGACCCTAGGTCATACTGCTGCTATACAGCCGTAGTAAAACTTAGGTCCCCAGCTCTTATAAATTTAAAACTCCACTGCCGTGTCCTCCTTCCGTTGCGTTGACGACCGTGACTGATCGGCCTCACGACAAGTTTTTGGCGCCGCTGCTGGGGAGTTAATCGTAAGACTCTGAAGCATCCAGACGAGTTTTCTATTTAGTGATACTTCTTTCCCATTCTTATTTTCCTTTCCTTGTTCCAACCGACAATATCTTCCCATATCCCACAACGATATTCGACCAGATCATCCGGATCTGAATTTCTCATTTTCGTACCCGATCCTGAGTCGATTATCCGTACCATCCGCAAAGAAAGATGTTCCCGTTTTCCACAAATGGCCGCTCGTGTTACTCTCGCCGACAACACCAAACCATCCATCGAAGGACGAGGAGGACCGATTAGCTATCCAGTGATTGACGGAGCTTCTTTTGAGCTTAAACACCACATCGTACAACTCATAAAAGATAACTGCCAATTCCACGGTCTACCCCGTGATGATCCCAACGCTCATATTGACAAATTCATTCAGGTTTCAAACTCCTATAAGCAGAAATGGGGTTGAGCAGGATATCATCCGCTTATACTTGTTCCCCTATTCTCTCGCTTTACATGCTTCTACCTGGTTTGAGGGACTTGAGACCGGCTCAATCACCTCATGGACCGACATGGGTAATAAGTTTCTCGCTAGATACTTTCCCCCGTCCAAACAAACTCAGGCAAAGAATGACATCGCAAACTTCCAACAAGCCCACGATGAATCTATCTACTCAGCATGGGAGCGATTCAAGAGTTTACTGAGGAAATGTCCAAACCACCAAATGACAAAGACTGACAAGGTGTGCACCTTCTACCGAGGTCTTGATCATAACCATCGCATCAATCTTGACGCAGCAGCTCAAGGAAACTTCATGAAACTTACTGATGATGAAGCATGGAGCTTGATTGAGGATATGACGATGCATCACCACGATTGGAAGTCTGATGAGCAATCCTCATCATTACCCCTCTCCGCAAACAACACCCGCCAAACTGAAGCCATTAAGTCTCTGAGCGATCAATTTGAGACTCTGACAAAACAAATAGCAGATCTGAAGAAACAACCACAGCAGATCCACCAAGTTCAGGCTTGCCAGAACTGTACCAACCATCCCGCTGAAGAATACGAGGTTGAGTACGAAGATCCTACTGACGGTTCAGTCTACTCTGCCCAGTTTCCTGTCAGACAAAATCCGCTCGGTTTCGCTAGAACTTCACCACCACGAACTTGAGGAAACCAATATCCTCCACGGAACAACCAACCCCCTTTCCAGCCCAGGTTTCAGCCACGATATCCGACGTACCCCCAACAACCACAACTTCCATACAATCAATCACTTCCATTAACCACCACTGAGGATACCCAGCCTGCTGAGCCTGCAAAGACCATCATTCCAGTCACGAGTACAGATGACAACCTCAACAAATTCATCCAAGGTCAGACCGCTTTCAACCAAAAGACTACAGCTCGACAAGACCAAACTGATCTATTCCTTCGAAATCAACTCTCGGTCCTGAAAAGCCTTGAGAACCAGATCGGTCAGTTAGCTCAACGTCTCGATACCCGACCACAAGGGACCTTACCAAGCAATACTATTCAGAACCCCCACATCGAGGAAGCCAAGACCTTAAACTCTGATAAACCAACTCCTTCTATGACTGCTTCTCCAAGGGAACATTCTCCTGTCCCGCCGACAGTTGAGACCAAATCAATGCCCACGCCGAATCGTGAAGTTGAGATTCCTTTCCCTAACCGCCTGCACAAGAAGTACAATGCCAAGTCATTCAAACTTGATGGAAAATTCTTAGACACCGTGTCTAGAATCCCTTCTCGTACGAAGTACATCCGACGAATGCTGGCAACCAAGGACAAGATTCCTTCAACTCCTAAAGTCTCCCTGAACGCCGAGTGTTCAGCCGTCATCCAGAATGCCTTACCGGAAAAGCTAGGAGACACGGGACGATTCACCTTACCCTGTTCCATCTATCACTCAGGCACAATACGCTCCTTGGCCGATCTTGGAGCTAGTATCAATCTGATGCCTTACTCGCTCTACTCCAGATTAGAATTAGGACCTCTCCAGCCCACTAAAATGAGCGTCCAGCTTGCCGATCAATCAGTCCGATACCCGAAAGGCATTGCTGAGAACGTCATGGTAAAAGTTGACAGGTTTTATTTCCCCACTGACTTTGTAGTGATGGATATACAGGAAGACATTAACATACCCATTATCCTAGGTAGGCCATTCATGAATACTGCACGTGCCATTATTGACGTATATTCTCAGGTTATCAGTCTACGAGCACATGGACAAACAATATCATACAAGATTGATCAGACCGACTGTTCAATAATGGAGCATGCAGAGATATACGCAATATCCATGGGCAGAATTACTTCGGATGATGACACTTCTGATTCAGAGCCAAAACCATACAAGCCATACGAGCATACTTGTCTTATCTCAGCTACTGAAGAGTCAGAATCAGAAGACGAGGAAATGGAAGAATCTGAACCAGAAGAAGAAATAGAGGAGGAGGAAGATTCAGAGCAGGATGAAGAAGAAGAGGAACAACCTGAAACAGAACCAGAGGAAGAAGAGATGGAAGAAACGGAACCAGAAGAAATGGAAGAATCCGAGGAAGAACAGGAAGAATCAGAGCCCGAGGAAGTATATCAGTCCACACCACCTTATCAATACCTTCCTGACTCATATTTACCGACAGCAGAGATTATGCAGATCGAGAACCTCGAGAACTTCATCCCTCTGTCACAAGATGAATCAGATGAAGATCCACCGACTGATTACTCTCACGATGCAGAATTTGGTCTCACCATGGAGAAACTCATTGCATAAGCTATTGATCCCACCAAACCTCTCGTGTCTCCCCGACTTGACGCTCTGCTGAATATTGAGAAGACTATAGCTTTATCCGCACAGCACCCGGAGCTTCGAGACAAACTCTTGAGAAAGATTGCAGCATATAAAGCATCCCGACTTCCCCAAAGGATTTAAACCTTTGACGCATCTGCACCTCGAAGTCAGTTCGAGAAGGGAAGTACATCCGGATCTAGCCGTGATTCTGATTCTCAGGAGGAAAAAGACATCGAGATGGATTCCTCTCAGCCAATATCTCAGATTACTGATGACTCCCTTCCACCATCCGATAGTGTTGAGTTCCCTGATTTCCAGGCTAGGGATACTCCAGCTGAGGAGAGTGATGACGATGACATCATCTATACTGATGTTCCAATAGATATTCGGTCTGTCCGACTTCTTGCATCTTCGACTGTTCCCGCTTCTCCTCAAATTCCGACTATCTCCAACCATGAGGAAATGATTAGTGCTATTGAAGAATTCGAAAACGACATACCTATAATGACAAGCATTATCATTAACTCCACCAATGATTACACTCCACACCAAAGGAACCTGATTGAGGAAATCATAGCCGAATATGAGGTCAACCAAGCCGAGAATTCCCAAGATTACAGATTCTTCCACAACCGCCTAAATGCCTTTGCCGAAGACCTTGCTGCTCAGCTGCTACGAGAGCACCACACTGCTGGACCAACACCTGAGGAGCTAGAGTTCTTTGAAGACCAAAGACGCATGTACAGGAAGATCTATGATACACTATTCAGATCCGCATTTCCATATTCTGCTGAGCAACACGAGTTCTTAAATTCTTATCGCAGCAATATGTACAATGCTACTGGGAATCCTGACGCGGACATAGACATCCGGTTGATGAATGATCTTAGGGGACTCCTAGATTCTATGGCTAGGAATGATCATATCAACGAGACTTCTCCTCATAAGTTCTACATTGACTGCACCATCGAGTACCACGCTCACAAGATTGCCGAAGATCTCGAGTACGAGAGTTCTGACGAGAGGACGCGTGTCATCCCTTCTTCTATACCTGAAGGTTCGATGGTTAACATCGCGAACTTCCTCACTGATCGAATCAAGGAAATCTTCGCTGAAGTACCTGATGAAGAGCATAGTCAAATATTCAACTACGGATTACGTGAGGTTTACGACTTGATGAACAATACCTTTAAGAACTCCGACCTCACGTTTTCCCACTACCAGACCAGTCTCATCCAGGGTATTCATGAATCTATCCGAGAACTTGGAGTAAACTCCAGTATTGCAGATCACGAGACTTTACACCTGCAGTTCTTTGGATTTATGGACTCACTCAGACAATACCATCCTAAACGAGAGATGATTGAAGCTGATGGATTCTCTTTTGTAAATTCCCGCGGAATTATCTCCAGCACAGTAAAGGAGATTATTTGGGACATGCTGCACATAAAAAAAATTACAGAGCAGCATCTGCAGAGCTTCCCCATACTTTCATCTGAGATTCCAAACATCGTCGACATCATCGCTCGCTATTTTCTGAGAATATACCCACGTAACCCCAGGATTCCACTTCTGCGCACTTCCGGTCCTGGTGGTTCCAGCACCAACTAAATCTGAAGGAAGGCAAAGTCGAGCTCTCGACTCTAAAAGCAGCACTTCTCGGGAGGCAACCCGTGTAATAAGACGTGTAGAGAGAACAGTGTCAATAAGTGAAGATATATCTCTGACTATCCTTCACACTTGGTCGTCACCAAAACACTTTCTGATATTACAACTCATTTGCAAATAAACCACTCGTCTCAGAAATAAGGAAATCAATTTGAAAAATGATAATTCATGTGTTTCGAGCATTTGAGGTACTTGCATACTACTTTTATGCATTATGCTCGAACTCGTTTAAAAACACATGTTTTATAAAAATGATTTGTAGTAGAAAATATCTTTTCAAAGTTCTGAGACGGTGATTTATCTTTTCATTTACAAATACCTTGAGTTTGTAAACTGGTACGACCAACGTGTTCACACTTACGAGATTGATTCACAAAGGGAATAATGGATGGAAAAGAAACCAAATAGCAAGACGCTTGAAGCTGTGCCGCTCTTCATGAATGCAGAAAAAGATCTTGGCAACACCTCTTTTCAGCAAATTCAGATTCTCAGCTTTTTTTGTTGCTCGCTATCTGGGGAGTGTCTTAACCTTTACTCTCTTTTGTTTATGATTCTGTATATTATTTGCTTTGTTAGTTTGTGAAAGTAGTCTATACTCTATCCTAAGCTTATCACTAAGTGTGGGATTCCAGCCCAAAACAAACACTTGAGAAACATTTTCTTACATGTTCAAACTCTAAGTGTGGGATTTTACTTCCAGTAAATCTCAACTAAAGAGAACATTAGGGACAATGTTCCTCTAAGTGTGGGATAGCAGGTATAGAATACCTTGGTTAGTTTTCTTTGATTTTTAATGTCCGAAATAGTAAACTCAGAAAATGTTCCTCAAATTTTTCAAAAATTTTTCAAGAAAATTAAAAGTATGAGCTAAATCTATAGATTTACTCTGCTAATTTTGAGCTGAAATATCTTTTGAGAGGAGCTATTTTCAGATGTGAGTAATATATTTCGGAGTCTAGGGAAAATAAGGTAGAAATTGCTTAAACAAGAAATAATAATCTGATGGAAGCATGACGAAGCACATACAACCCAATTTGCAGTGAGGTATCTTGAGCCTAATAGCATTCATCTTTAATGCTTCACTAATCATTTCTTGTGTGTGCCGATGCATGCATCTCTGAATTAGAACTTGCTCTTGACATACGCTTCAAGACCACATTGGTGTGTACCGTACGCGGTATAGGTGCAATTAGATGACCTTGACATTCCCTAGGATTTAAACCCCTTTTCACATATCTCTTCAAGCCCAAAACCCTTCCGATACTCACTTTTAGTATCGATGATCCGCCTAGTAAACCCTGTTGAGCCTAAACCTTTCGTTTCATAAAACCCCCAATAAACCCTACTTCCCAAAATACTCCCAAACTTATCTTAGAATTTCTGAGGTTATGAAGAACATCTTTTAGAATGTCTTATCCTACCCCTTTCGTGCTCTCAAAAAGATTGAAGAATCCTTGGTGTGAAAAATTGACACCGCGAAAAGACTCGAAACGTTCAAGATAAGGGATTTCTGAAAGAATCAAAGAAGAAAAATATCCTTGGAAATTCTCTGGCAAAGAAATTCTGAAGAAGAAAAGAAAAATACAAAAATACAAAAGTAGAAAAAGAAAATAAAAAGAAGAAAAAGAAGAAAAGAAAGAAAAATAGTTCCGCAAGAATAAAGCTTAAAGTCCTTTGAAGTATCATCAAGATTCTGATAGAAGACCAAAAGCTACCTCTCTCTCCGTTCTGAAATAAAGTTGTTCATGATCTCAGTTGTTTTAAGATAAGCAACCCTTACAACCCAAAAATACCACTATCCACACCCTTTACCCCTCACCAAACACTACAACCCTCATGAATGTCTTGGGATAATTAGTACCGTCCTCACCTAAGTGGTGGAGATCCGATTCTCGACCAAGCCTATGACGATGAGTGCTGCATGACTGGCTATTTGAGCAATTTCCTTTGTTCTAGACTGATAGGAAACCCGATACACTTTGAGTGAATTGAGTGACCACCTTTAGTGAGATCGCCTAGTCATGTGTACTCCAAGATCATAAGATTTGGATGTATGCCTAAGAGAATATTTTCTTGTTTAAGGAAGGATCATCTAATCTTTCCCTATATTCCTGAAACTATCTTATTTGCATTTGACAGTGGTAACTCTTAAAAATGTTGAAGCTCGCTCTAAAAATTGTTTTAAAATGTTTTCAGAAACTGAGTGTTGCTTGAGGACAAGCAACGTCTAAGTGTGGGATAACTTGATGTAACGCAAAAAGTCATGTTTTCAAAGCCATTATTCCACACTTTTTGGGCACATCTTTAGTGAAAACATTCCAAAACAATCATTATTTACCAAAATTCACTAAAGTGCTCAAAATATAGACGTTGCTACAAAAATCAGTAAAAACATCCGAATAACGAACAAAACGGAGCAAATAAGAAGCAACCAACTCTCGCACCCTCATTTATCCTATGATAAACATATTCTAACCTTATGATATGATGTAATAGGTAAAATCGAGACGAGAAAATCAAGAATCATGCAAATCGGACAAAGGACGGAAAAGACTGGACGATTACAAACTCCTATAAAGTGATTTTGGCTATGCTAAAGTTGTACACATCCAATTTCAGTGAGATTGGCACCATTAGAAGCGTAACGGAATTACGAAGACACAGGCGAAAGAATCAGGTCAAACGGACGCATAACGAAGGAGATACGCGCGTTTTAAGCAACGAACGAAATCAGACGGAAGCCGTATACGGCCTTGGCCACCGTATACGGCCCTTCATAGACCGTATACAGCCCATAACACACCGTATACGGCCCTATGAAGGCCGTATACAGCCCTGTGTACCCCATATGCTGCCCGTTTGTGCTTCGTTTGCTTGTACGTGCGTGCTTCGCGAGTTGTACGGCTGATTTCAAGCTTTGCCTATAAATAGGAGGCCACCCCTCCATCATTCCACACACTTCAACATTCCATTCATTTCTCCATTTCCACTTTCTCTCTCACACACTCTCTCTCTCTCTCTAAACTCTCTTTCTTTCTTTCTCTCTCTAGAAATTAGGGTTTGATCCAGTTAGTTCTCAGTTAATATTTAACTGAAACTAACGGAGGGGCTACTTTTGTAATAGCGTAGGGAATAGTTCAGGGGCTTTTATTGTAATATTGTCAAGGATATTGCGGAAGTTCTGCTTGTACTCTCTCTCTAGACGCTTATTCAATCTACGCTTTATTAACGGTTACTTCTTTCCTTATCTGTTATAATGATAATTGATATTGTTATTATGCTAGATTTAGGATCTGTTATTATGCGTAGTGAGTAGTTTCCTTGTGTGTTTGTTATGATGTAGTTAGTTTATATATGTGTGGGGTGATGCTGCTTTAAACATATAATTGGATAACATTATAAAATAACGGAGGTAACGTTATACGGCTTTCATTTGTATAGCGCCGGAATCATCACTTATGTGTGTAGTACGGAACGTGGAAGCTATGAAAGTCGTGGGCACAATCCGTTGTGGAAATAATGTTTCCAGTTATATTATATAAATGAAAACCGGTGATCTATTAATCTTGTATTTATGTATTTCTAAACCAAATCGCTTTTCCTCCAATTAAACGTGGTTAGAACCTTTATGACAAGGAGTCGCGAACCTTGATCAAACGGTCACTACCTATCTATGTTTTCTGAAACTGTAAACATGGTCTGAATTGCGTAGCTGTGGAAGTACTGTTTAAAACCTTTCGTATAGTACACCGTGAATCAATCAGGGATTTATTGGGAAATAGTGAGGGCTGGTTTATATCATAGATGGTTGGGCTTTAATATAAACGTAGTTTAAACTAGTCTAGATTGACCATAAAGTATGTGACCCCGGAAAGACCACGGTAAACGGCACTGTACTTCGTGTAACGTTGGAAACACCTTTGGTGAAGTACAAATACGTAGGAGCTAAGGAAATGTCGGTGGTTGAAGACTGTGTCACATCCTGGTTTGACTTCAAAGCTGTGGAAATGTTTGATCGCACTGTACACCGTTAGTACACCTAAAGATCAGGAACACTGTGGAAATGCTTAGATGCACTGTACACCGTTAGTACATCTTGGGTCTGGAAAACTGTGGAAATGCATAATCACATGGTACACCGTAATGAAAGCTCTAGACTAAAATATAACCATTAATATAAAGTTAATAGTCACCAAAACCAAGTCTTAATCTTAAATGCCTTGTTTGACTTTGTTGTCCTCGTAGTGTTAAGAAAGGTCGGAACCTTAGTGGGTATGTTACTCTATCTCATGCACCCAGGAACTTTCATTCCAAGAAGGGTCGTTACTCCATCACTGGATAACGTTGAAGAGTTGAGCATCCTCCTCCGATCAGACTCAATTTGGCCTAGTATTCAGTGACATACTGATTGGTTTCCCCGATCAGTAGGGTACTAGTGTTTACACTACGAACAATTAAGCTTAGATAAGACACAAACCTTTAAAAGACGTTTTCATATCAAAACCCTAGCATCACCCCCGCATAAGCTAACGAAGTCATAACAGACACATATCCTCCATACTGATTTCATCCCTATTTCTATTTTATTTACTTTTTATTTAATTGCTTTAAATTACGGACCTAAGTAACAAAAACCCACTCAAACTCTGTTTTAAAAATCCCATCACTAAAATAAACAACTTGTCTTGATACTCTTGTTTCACAATACGATTAGCTTGAAGAACGACCCTAGGTCATACTGCTGCTATACAGCCGTAGTAAAACTTAGGTCCCTAGCTCTTATAAATTTAAAACTCCACTGCCGTGTCCTCCTTCCATTGCGTTGACGACCGTGACTGATCGGCCTCACGACATGGGGTCGGTTGGATTTTGCTCGTGCTCTAATTGATGTTAGAGCTGACCGGGATATAAAGGATTTTTGGTGATTTCTGTTCCGTTTGTGGAAGGCATAGGTTTTTCTTTACATACGGTTCGTGTGGAGTATGAATGGAAACCTCCTCGATGTAATAATTGTAAGGTTTTTGGGCATAATGGGGAGCACTGTCCAATGAGTGTTCCTGTTGTAGCGGATAAACAAGGTGCCACAAATGTTGAGGCTAAGCAAAAGGTTGCTAATGGGGTTGAGGGTAAGAATAAGAAAGATTCTGATGGTTTTCAAGCTCCAAAAAGGCCATTTCGTGGTTTTGTGGTCGGTAACCCAAAGAAAGTGGTTGTAACATCTCCTAAACAGTTGTTTGTTCCTAAAAAGAAGACAAAGGAGGTTAGTACGACTAATACGTCTAACTCTTTTGAGGCCTTAAAAAAAGTGGATACTACGGCTACCTTTAGTGAGCAGCTGGATTCGAAAAAGGATGATCGTAGGAAGAATGTTGCATCTGAAGAGGAAAGTACTGATTAGCCTAGCTTGTATACTCGATGGAAAGATGCTTACAATCCTTATAACACCCTCATTTGAAGCCGAATTTTCTTTATTTTTTATTTTTTTTTATAAATATCAGAAGCGCAAATCCCCATATTATTATTTACATGACATAATCCATACATAACAAAATTTAGATTGTACTAAATATTATACAGAAACTGGGTGTTATAGGACTTTCAAAACATAACACAACATTATCATCGTCAAACATTCTTCCAATTCCAACATTCTTGACCAAAACATGTCAAAACAAAACCTGCAAGAAGTAGAGTGATGGGATTAGCACGAAGCTAAGTGAATAGACAAGCAATTAGCAGTCTAAATCAGCTTAACAAATCTGTTTACAACAATAATCGCAAACACATAATCATCTCAGAGGATCGGTGGTCCTTGAGGAACCCTCATTGCCACGGTGGTCCTCCAAGTAACACTTATAACCAACTACAGGCCACGCAGTGGTTTTATCGATAACTCATTGCTATCTTCAATCAACATAGAATCCACTCACAACAAATGTTCACAATTCCTATGTTGACTAACCTATAGCAATCAAGTCCAACCATAGTTGACCTCCACATAGCATAATGCCCAAAGGGCATGTATCATATAATCACGTGTATCAAATCAGACTAACAGTCTATAAACATCATAACCATGTTTACTCGTAGTAACCAAATATGTTACACCAATTTACACGGAGAGTCACAAGTCCACTCACCTGAGTATCTCAAGATCCAAACTCAGAGGTCTTATGTTACTGAGTCTTTGGTTGATCTGAAAACACAACCAAATCACAAGTTAGTAACTTGTTTCACAATTGGTTATAACTTATTCAAGTACATCACAACATAATACATTTGATACAATCTGTTCTAGTACTATACGTATATCATTCAAGTACTGAAGCTAAAACAACAAGTCAGTAAAATGCTCAGGATCCGCCGAATATACCTTGGGATCCGCCGGATCCTCACCGGATCCATGCATTATCCGCCGGATCTAACCTAAGATCCGCCGGATACAACAATTCAATTATTCCAAAAAGTAATATTTTGGTGTTCAAATAAAAATGTAGTACCGACCAAAGAGTACCCGCCGGATCCCTTCCTGGATCCACCAGATCCTCTATAATATACACCAGGATCCGCCAAGATCCACGGATCTTCATTTTTTAGGTCGAGGATCCGCCGGATCACACCAGGATCCGCCGGATCCACCTGTTTCTGCAGTTCCTGTATATACGACTTACAACAGACCATCAACGAAATTTAACCAATAATTCTAACAAACTCAGGTCTCAACTGTATCTAATTCATCAACCAACAACAATAAGCATTATTTATCATCATATAACACTTTCAAATTCTAACTTTCATATTCTACACACTTTCAATTAAACTCATAGGTTAATTAGAGCAATAACAATAACTTACAAGCAAGAAGATACTTAGATGATGATAATGAAGGTCTGATGCAACAGAATCAAGTCAATTCACAGCTTGATATTATTATTGAGTTAGGGTTTGTAGTTCTTTGAGGTTAGAAAGCACACAAGTGAAATTCTTTCTATTTTCGGGAAAATAACATAATCAAGTCGGCTAGTAACCACACAACTAACATATTACTTCTTTAATTTAGTCCCCTTTCTAAATCTATTGTCTGGAACCAGGAAACCATTCACGATTCCCACAACTTTATTTTTTCCGTTAACTATATAAATTTAAAACAAATAATAGTTTACTAGTCACAATTATTCAAATTAAGCACAAATTTCCTAACATATTAAATAACAATTTAAAGCTAGGAAAATTACCAGAATACCCTTAGATCTTTCGGACGGATGTTACAAATCTCCCCCCCCCAAGAAGATTTCGTCCCCGAAATCTCCTCGCGCTTAAACAAATTAGGGTATCGCGATCTCATGCTAGACTCAGTTTCCCACGTAGTTGGGACCCAAACTATGTTTCTATTTAACCAAAACCATAGGAATCTCTTTCTTGCGCAGTTTGGTCACCTTTTTATCTAAAAGTTCAATGGGTTCTTCTACTAATCTTTGACTTTGATCGACTTTCAAATCTTGCAATGGAAGGATTTGTGATTGATCCACCACATTACATTTCCTCAAATAACAAATATTAAAAGTATCATGAATACCAGATAATTCAGAAGGAAGATCCAAGGCAACAGTTTGATCATTAACAACCTGCCGGATTTTGAACGGACCAATGAATCTTGGAGCAAGTTTTCCACGCTTACCAAATCGAATCACACCTTTCCAAGGAGAAACTTTGAGATAAACCAATTCACCTTTTACAAAAGAAACCGCTCGACGATGAGGATCAGCATACTGTTTCTGCCTATCTCTGGCTGCTTTTAGTTTTTCACGTGCAATTGCAACCTTATCCGCTGTAATTTGAACAATATCTGGACCCGCAAACTGTTTTTCACCAGCCTCTAACCAACATGTAGGTGTTCTACAACGTCTGCCATATAACATCTCGTATGGAGGTATACCAATACTAGAATGATATGAGTTATTATATGCAAACTCAATCAATGGTAAATGAGAATCCTAAGAACCACCATACTCCAATACACAAGCATGCAACATATCCTCTAAAGTCTGAATAGTACATTCTGACTGGCCATCTGTCTGAGGAAGATAAGTTGTGCTAAGATTCACTCGAGTACCTAATTCATGTTGCAAGCTTTGCCAAAACCGAGATATAAACCGAGAATTCCTGTCAGAAACAATAGATAAAGGAATTCCATGTCTCGAGACAATTTCATTAACGTACAGCTGAGCTAATCGAGTCAAAGATGCAGTCTCACTAGTAGCCAAAAAGTGAGCACTCTTCGTCAATCTATCAACAATCACCCAAATCATATCACTTCCTCGTGGTATTCTTGGAAGTTTTGTAACAAAATCCATAGTCAAATGTTCCCATTTCCATTCAGGAATCTCTAACTGTCTCAACGAACCATAAGGTTTCTGATGTTCTGCTTTGACTTGAGAACATATATGACAAGATTCAACAACCCGTGCCACGTCAGTTTTCATAGTCGGCCACCAATATAGCGGTTTCAAATCATTATACATCTTTGTACTTCCAGGGTGAATAGATAAACGAGACTTGTGAGCTTCAATCAAAATCAACTCACGAAGTCCTCAAATCATGGGAACCCAAACTCGAGACTGAAATGTTTTCAAACCCCGAGAATCATTAATCAACAAATCCTTTCTTTTCAACTTTATCTCGGATTTTAAATTCTGATCCTGTAATACTTCCAACTGAGCAGCCTTTAATTGTTCTATCAAGTCAGAAGAAACTTCTAACCGCATAAAACAAATCCTTTCAGAAGTGCCTTTTCTACTCAAAGCATCCGCAACTACATTAGCTTTTCCAGAATGGTATCGGATTTCACAATCATAATTTTGATTAATTCCAACCATCGATGTTGACGCATGTTTAGTTCTTTCTGAGAAAACATATACTAAAGACTTTTGTGATCAGTTTAAATAACACATCTGGTGCCATACAAATAATGTCTCCAGATTTTCAACGCGAAAATAACAGCCGCAAACTCCAAGTCATGAGTAGGATAATTCTTTTAATGAGATTTCAGCTGATGAGAAGCATAAGCTATAACACTATCCCGCTGCATTAACATACAACCCAATCCAGCATAAGAAGCATCACAATATACCACAAAATCATCAGAACCATCATGTAGTGCTAACACTGGAGCCTGACACAACAACTGCTTCAGAGTTTGAAAAGCTGATTCTTGTTGTTCATCCCATTGAAACTTTACATCTTTACGAGTCAATTTAGTTAACGGACCATCAATCTTTGAAAAATCCTTAATAAACTTTCTGTAATACCCTGCTAATCCAAGAAAACTCTTAATTTCAGAGGAAGTCTTTAGAGCATTCCAATTCATTACAGCTTCTACTTTAGACGGATCAACTTTTACTCCATCTTTACAAATCACATGACCCAAAAACTGAACTTCTCGAAGCCAGAATTCATATTTAGAAAACTTAGCATACAAGTGTTCTCTTTTCAAAGTCTCAAGAACCACACGCAGGTGCATTTCAAGTTCAGCTTCAGATTTAGAGTAGATCAAAATATCATCGATAAAAACAATCACAAATTTATCAAGGAAAGGCCGATATACCCGATTCATCAGATCCATAAAAATTGCGGGAGCATTAGTCAACCTAAAAGGCATAACCAAGAACTCATAGTGCCCATACCTGGTGCGAAAAGCTGTTTTAGAAATATCTTCTTCACGAACCCGCACCTGGTGATAACCTGATCTCAAATCAATCTTAGAAAAGTAAGATGATCCTTGCAACTGATCAAACAATTCATCAATTCGAGGCAGAGGATACTTATTCTTAATAGTTCTTTTATTCAGTTCTCTGTAATCAATGCACATACGAAGGGTACCGTCTTTCTCTTTCACAAACAGAACAGGTGCACCCAAGGAGAAGAACTAGGTCTAATAAAACCTTTGTCCAACAATTCCTGAATTTGGTTCATCATTTCCCGGATTTCATAAGGAGCTAATCTACAGGGAGCCTTAGCTACTAGAGTTGAACCTGGAATCAAGTCAATTTGATATTCTACCTCCCTAACCGGTGTTAACCAGGCAACTCATCAGGGAAAACCTCCGGGTATTCAGAAACTACCCGGACATCAGAAATAGATTTCTTTTCTAACTTAACATCAACAACATAGGCCAGATAAGAATTACAACCTTTAGCTAGAGATTTTCTAGCTTTCATCAAAGAAATCAAAAGAACATTACCTTTCTCCTGATCCTCTCGAGCCACGTGATATCGCGTAAAAAGTCACGTTTTTACTACCGATATCTCTCTCATTCTAGAACGATCCTTGGCATTTTTCACTCAAATATAGCACAAATCAGTAACATTATGCCAAGGTGGTCAAAACAAGGTTGCACGATAAAAATCAAGCAAAACGGATGAAAAACGAAGATTCCACACACGTTTGAAGATTCAAGGCATCAAAACGAGATTTCAAGACTAAAATGCCCTCCACTAACATCCATTCTATCCAAGATGTTCGTTTTCAAAATACAAATCCAACAGAAGAAGAATCAACTAAAACGGATAAAGAATGAAGATTCTACGCCCGTCGGAAGATCCAAATGATTCGTACGCAATATCTGGAGCTAAGGACCTCATCTCAGGGCCTATCCTATGTCAAAATCTCCGTTTTTGAATTATGAATCCAAAAAAAGAAAAGAATCGATGCAAACGGATGCATAACGAAGAAAATACGCACGAATCAAGAAACGAAGCAAAAGACGGCGAAACGGGGCGGGGGTGGGCCAGCCGCCGCCGGCCACCCACAGGGACGCCGCCGGCCGCCCCGTACCCGTCTCGGTTTTCGTTTTTGGAAACTTTTAGTACCTGGTGCGCCTACTTTTCGTGTTGTACAGTACCGGGTGCGCCTACTTTTAGTGTTGTACGGTACCCGGTGCACCCTTTTGGCTACCTTTTTCTAACATGCACCTCTTGATGCTAATGTGATCCAAAACTCACCTATAAATATGGGGCTTTGGTTCATTTTCAAGATACACCACATATACACACCTTCCATCCTTGGAAAAACACACTTTCTTTCTATAGCTTCTAGCTTTTATTTCTTTGTTTATTTTCTTACTTTAGAGTAGTAGGCTAGTTAAAATAGAAGCAAGGAACGAGCTTGTATTCTTTGGTGAGGAACGTGTTTGTAATCTTTGGTGTACGCTTGGAGCAACTCTTATTAATTCAAGTCTTTTCCTTCTCGCATATTAATCTCGGTTATTTCTATCCTTATCTATCTTAATTAAATATGTATGCTTTAATTATGCTAGAGATCGTTTATGCCATGATTACCGAGTAGATTACTATTGTGTTTGTTTGCGATGTAGTTAGTTAATTATGGGATGATTTATAATTAAATATTAAAGATCGGTAATATTGCTTTGATCGTCTTATTGCATGTTCTTGTTTGATTGTTGCCTTAGGATCATCATAGTAGTAAAATATAAACGGTCTTAATTATCGTCAAATAATATGACGGCCCCTATTCGACAGTTACTCGATATAGTACTGGAAACACTTCAAGGTGGAGTACAAATGTATGGAAGTCGAGGAACGACCGAAGGTAGTCATATTACGAAACGATACAATATTATGAAGTAATATGATGGCCCCTATTCGACTGTAACTCAATATAGCGTTGGAAACACTTTAGGTGTAGTACAAATACGTGGAAGCTGCGTAACGACCGAAGGTAGTTATATTACGGACTAATATATATAAAATGAGAAACCTAGTTTAATTAACCTTTCTAAATAGACTTTTAAACTTCAAATTAATCTATCGCCTTTCCACCAATAAACGTGATTACAACACCTTTTTACGACGTACAATTAAAAGGTAGTCAACTATCTGTGTCAATATAATTTGTCAAAGGTATGAAACTATGGAACCGCAAGGCTACATGGGAGATTATCATAGGACAAGACATGGCCAAGGTTTGAAGCGGCGGAACCACTTAAAGTGAGGAACGCTGTGGATAATTAGGGGATTTATTGGGTAGTCTTAAGCAAGGGCTGGTTTAAAGTCATAAATGAACTGTTTTAAATACATGAATCTATTAGGATGACGAGGAATCGTTATATGATTCAGTAATGTCTAGTACCTTAAGATTTTGTTCCCGTTCATATGAAAGTATCATTAGACCTTAGTTAAGATTTTGCTTATTATTCAAAATACTTTGTAATGTTACCATAACCTAGCTCCCGGTGTGACATGCTAATGGGATTTTAATTAGTAGGGAATCTAGTGTTTACATGCAAGTATTCAAGAACGATAATTAACTAATATCTTTCAAAATAGTTTCCCCAAATATCATCCCATAACTTAATTAACGAAGTCTCAGCAAACACTATCTTTATTTATCTGCTTTAGGTTTTACTTTTATTTCGCTTTTGTTTATTTACTTGCCTAAGTTAGTTAATATAAAAACCAAAACCCCCACTATTTTATAAACCATTCACTAGTTTGAAAGCCCTCATCTGCCTCGCCTTAGTTTCAATTCAGTCGGTTTGAAGAACGACTCTAGGTCATACCTACCACTTGCTCACCCTTAGGATTAGCATTGTTAGGAAAAACTTAGGCCCCGCAACTACAAATTTAAAACAACCCACTGCTGGTGCCCGGTTAGTAATCGTTAACGACACCGACCTGATCGGGCGCCAACAAGTTTTTGGCGCAGTTGCCGGGGAACCAACTGTACATAGGCGTCAAGATGAACTTACTCGCTAGTGAACCTTTAGGATTAACTCTTCTTCTTAGACCCCTACGTCTTTCTTTATTTTTCCTTCCTTTTACTATTCTCACAAATTATGTTATCCCTATCCACTCAACCAGTCAACCACCTGCCAACGAGACTATGACAGCTACACGTATAACTCTCGCTGAAGACTCTAAACCTTTGATTGAAGGTCGAGGAGGACCAATTGTCTATCCGGAAACTGGTAGAGGATCATTCGAGTTAAAGCCACACATTGTTTAGTTAGTCCAAAACCTCTGTCAATTCCATGGCCTACCAAATGATGATCCCAACTCCCACCTTGACAAATTCATTTCCTTATCCAACTCTTTTAAGCCGATTGGGGTTAATCAGGACATAGTCTAGCTATACCTATTTCCCTATTCACTCACTCTCAATGCACAAACCTGGTTTGAGGAACTAGAGATTAACTCTATAACCTCTTGGGTAGAACTAGCAACCAAATTTTTGGCCAAATATTTCCCCCCATCAAAACAAGCCACGTTTAGGTCCAACATCATAAACTTTCGTCAAGTGCATGATGAATCAATATTCGATGCATGGGAGCGCTTTAAGAAATTGCTTAAGAAATGTCCAAATCATCGTTTTGAGCGTTCAAACCAGTTGCGCATTTTCTACAATGGTCTCTTCCTACATCACCGTCCTTTACTTGATACCGCTTCTCAAGGTAGTTTCATAGACTGTACGGAAAATGAAGCTTGGAGCCTTATTGAGAAAATGACCATACACAACAATGACTGGAACAGTGAATTCACCTACTACAATCAGTACTGAAGCTATCAAAACTCTCGCTCAGCAAGTGGCAGACCTAACCAAGGAGATTAAGGAATTGAAAAGTCAACCACAACAAGTCTGTCAAGTTCAAACCTGCCTTAATTGTGCTAATCTGAACCACTCAGCCCAAATTCCTCAGTCTCATCTAACTTCACCCAATACTAACCCTTCTTTTAACCCACCTAGGAATAGCCCACTAACTTACCAACCTCAACCTTTAGAACCCTCTTCCTCACAAACCTTTAGTTTTGACGACACCCTGATAAAAGTCATTCAAGGAATCTCAGCTACACAAGACCAAGCTGATCTCATCTTAGGAAAATTAGCACAGCGTATTAATGCTAAACCTCAGGATAGTCCAACTAGTTCCCATAAGGAGGCTTCCCATATTCAAGATTCTCAGATAGCACATAGCCCACTTACGATTTCTTCTCCGGTGAAGGAACCACCTATTGTCCCATCGACAATGGATTTAGAGTCTACACCAAATAGGAAAATCCCATTTCCGTCTCGTCTTAAACAACAACCCGACAAGCTTAAGTCTTTTCAGCTTGATAGGAAATTCCTAGATACCGCCTCTGAAGTTCACTCCAAAAAGTACTTCAAAAAACTTCTTACAACCAAGGATAAGGTACCCGAAGTACCCAATGTCCCGCTGAACGAGGAATGTTCAGCTATTCTTAACAATACCATTCCTGAAAAACTCGGAGACACCGGACGTTTTACTCTCCCTATTTCCATCTACAATTCAGGCATTATCTGTTCTCTCGACGATTTAGGAGCTAGTGTTAATCTTATGCCATACTCGCTTTTCAAGAGGCTTGAGTTAGAAAATCTTCGACCTACCGAAATGACCATACAGCTTGCTGACCACTTGTAACAACCGGCAAATTAGGCCTAGAATTAGTGCCTAATTATTTGTTAATACATGTAATTAGTTCTGTGTTAGGCTAATTTATGTATCGAATTATATATATTGTTGAATATATACGAAATGCGATTTGGTTAAATCGTACGCAATCTAAATCGAATGTATTTCGATTCAATTTAATACGGACGTTGGTGACCAATTTTAGTAAATAACATTGTTATGTCAAAAATATTATTATAATAATATTTCGTATTTATTCGTATTGCACAATCAGAAAGATACACAAAATTTAAAATGTTAAAACGCGCAACTAAATAAATTAACGTACAATTTATAACTCAAATATAAATCAAATTGTAAAATATTTAAACAAAAATCCCGCGTAATAATTTGTATTTTTAAAACGTACATTTAATATTTAAAATAATTATTTACGATTAAACGACGGAGCAAACGAACACCGCACGGGGAGCGGGGACCGGAAAATGGGAGGATAACCTCCCATTCCCCCACCTTTTCTTTCATTTCCATTTTCTATTCTCTCTCTCTCTCTTTCTTTTACTCTCAACCACCAAACCACATTCATCACACAAAATCGCAAAATAACACCACGAAACATCGCCGAATCATACCACTCGTTTGGAGAAAAGTGACCACGACAACACGATCTACATTCCTATCTTCTCGGATTTTTGATCCGACATTTTGTAAGTTTCCGACAAATCCCGACATCTCTCGTTTTTGATCATTTTTACTAGTTTATGGTTTAAATAGGCTTAATATGTTCATATGAGGGTTGGGTAAAAGAATCGGACCAAACGGAAACCCGAAAACATGTTTTTGGCTCAAAATCCGTCGATCAGACGTAAGTGACGCACTGATGAACCCAGATATGCGTCACTTCGTGCGACACTGACTAAGTGTCGCATAAGCCCTCTTTTCCCGTCACTACCTAAGTGACGCATTTTCAATATCCGTCACTACTAGCGTCACTTGCTTTAGTGACGCCTATGATCGAAACCTAATTTTTATACGACACTCTTGCCCGACACTACTCTAGTGACGCCTAGAACCTTAAACCGACACTTGTTACCGTCACTGCCTAAGTGTCGCCACCTTATGCGTCACTTACCTAAGTGACGCCCTAAACTCATATTTCACAATTTTATGCGACACTTCCTAAGTGTCGCCTAAACCTTAAGTGTCGCTATAAGTGACGCTAAAAACAGAGAGTTTCAAACCATTTCTACTAAGTATCGAGACCAAAAATTTACCACTTGATTTCACCCAAATTCAAGTCCAGATGCGTTTTTCACTATAACAATATTATAGAAATAAAAATTTTCCAAGCTGACCTGGCAGCTCGACCCCAGCCAGGGGCTCTGCCCCTTGGACCCCGCCAGGGGCTGCCGCCCCTTGGACCCCGCTACCAGGGGCGCTGCCCCCGGACCCCCGTCATTAAATGTTGTAAATACTTTTCACACTAAGTGTTGAACACTTACAAATAACGAAACCTGATTCAACGATACATATAATGATAACACTTTGAATCATTATTACAAACCGTCACCAACGGGCCATATTTGCTTTCAAACTACAAACGGATTACTAAACAAACACTTGGACATAACGAGTTATGTAGACAACTAGCCTAGATGGTCTTGCGAGACATCTACTTACTTAACTTTATATGTTTAGGCATTTGAAGGTTACGGGTTCGGAGAACCTACGGTTGATATTACTTACTCGTTTATTGATATAAACGTACTTGCAAAGACTCAGGTGAGTCTTACGGCCCCACTTTTACTGTTTTAACTTATTGGGGGAGATGCATGCTACTGATTTTCTTGAACACAAGTACTAAACTGTTTACTATACCAAACGGAATTGCATGAGTTACTTATGATTTACTGAAGTCTCTCCATCATATATCGTTAGTTATGTACTTAAGCGCGAACAGTAGTTAATGGATCCATTAGGGAAATGACCCTCCCTGCCCGGGGTAGTAGCGCTACCACGTACTGATTTACACGTAGAAACGGGTGACTATTATTTCGTTTACTTATGCTTGCTCAATTATGAGCATGTCACGGGAGCAAATGATTATTTACGGGTTAAGCTTCGATTATGAGCCTCATGGCAACGGTATAACTTGATTACTTTACTTTTGCGAAATTTGCAAATACTTGATATACGCCTACGGGCACTACTGATGAAATCTTGTGTTCAAACTGAATTATTTACTGATAAACCTGTGAGATTCACCAACCTTTTGGTTGACCCTTTTTAGCATGTATTCTCAGGTACACTTACGGAGTAGGATCACTCCAGGATTACTAGCTAGAGTCGCATGATTTCCAAACTGCATATAACGGAGATTCTTTGGCATTATCTTTTGTAGCTATGGTTATGTAATAGAATCTCCCGCCACATACGCGGACTCTAGGCTTATATATTTTTGTAAAGAAAACTATATGCTTTCAAACGATTAAATTATGAAATGTAATTATTTTACAAAACGTCTCATTTAGAGGTCGTTTACTGTATATCTTGTGCTTTGTATATTGATTAGTAACACCCAAGTATGCTTCCGCAAATCATTAAATTTGGGGGTGTTACACCACTCGGTCAAATACCCTAGGGGAATAGCTGAAAATGTTTTAGTTAGGATTGACAAGTTTCTTTACCCAGCAGATTTTGTAATAATGGATATGCAGGAAGACGTACACATCCCAATCATACTAGGAAGACCTTTCATGAATACGGCCAAGGCAATCATCAACGTCTTCGCACAAACCATCAGCTTGCAGTCTCAGGGAGAAACCATCACTTTCCATATCGACAATCCAAATGCTGGAGAGCAAGCCGATATGTACATGATCTCCATGAAGACCGCCAGAGACGAAGAAACTGCAAAGTCAACAAGTGAAAGTAAATCTAGCAAGGAAATGGCAATCACGCCATATTTCCCGATTGTCCTCCGACGAATAGGACAAGAGATGAAAAACGCATCTCCATCAGCAAACAACCCAACGATGGAAGAATTGATCAGAACGAGAAAGATGGAAGAAGAAAACAAAAGAAACAGACCGCCACTCAACCTATTTAACACTGATGAAATGGCGGAAAGTAACCACAACCATCCCATGAGAAGAGAAACACTGGAGGAATATTCCAAACGCACAAGATACCAACCGCAAACCATCATAGATCACAAAGTGCTCGAAGAATTCATCCAGAGATTTGACAAAGTAGTAGGAGGAATAAGCGGCGTAGTAAACATGCTTGCTCTTTCCCCTGCTGAACTGCAATTCTGTCTACAACAGAAACGGACTTACGCTAGGATCTACAATGCCCTTAAAAGATCTAACATCCCATTTACCTCAACACAATGGGAGATGTTAGGATCCGTTAGAGCGCATATGAAAGAGACTACAGGACATCCGAGCAGTCGTGCCGACATTTCAATGATGAATGACCTCACATCATTGCTTAACTTGCTAAGTAGAGAAGATCACCTCAGCTCCAAGGAAAGCGGATCTATGGTTATCAACTCCACTATGGAAAAACAAATTGAGTCAATGATTGAAGAACTTAGTGATCTCGTTTGGGAGGAATCAAGGCGCGAACGACCCTTTAGGATTACATATGAATCACCACTTGATATTGCTACTTCTGTTACGATCCATCTAAGGAAGATTCAACAACGGAAAAGTAACTCCAGAACGAAGTTCATATTCTACTCAGGATGCAAGGAGATACTTCGTCAGCTTATTCTAGTTTTCTCAGAATCCAAATTTCCATTCAACAACCATCAGCACCGGTAAATAGAGGACCTGTGCATGTCCATCAGAAGATTCAACGGAGACCCCAAGACCGAGAATTATGAAGGCATAAAACTGCAATTCTTGGCATTTGTTTGCTCTCTCTGGCAAAACCCACCGCCAAGAGAGGTTGTTAAGACAGACACAGCCACCATGACTGTCCCTAGTGGACCTGTCACTAAAGCAGTTGACTACATCACCTTCGGACTTCACGGACTTGCAAGGACAACTTCAGAGCATCTTCTGAACTACAAGGAAACATCGAGAGATAGTCCACTTGAATTGATTACGACAATAGTCAATCATTTCATAAGAATCTATCCACCTCGATATAATTTTCCGCAACCTAGGGCCCACAACATCAACATAGTGGATCCCATGGATGCATCCATCTCCATCTAGCTAGGAGAAAAGAAGTCGAGCTATCGACTTTAAAAGAGCGCTTCTCGAGAGGCAACCCGTGTTTTACATTTCCGCAATTTTACATTCCAAGAAGTGATAAAGTCTCCGACTATCTTTCACACTTGGATATACGACCAAGTTTCAGCCCGACGCATCAAGTTTTTGACGCCGCGCATTAAAGAAAAGTATATCCAACGTGTTCACACCTACGAGACCAATCACAAGAAGACTTGATCAAGAGTGAACTCAAGAAGATGAAGTTCGGCAGACGAATACCAAGGAACACAGCAAATACTAGGGAGTACTTCTATACCGTCTCTTTCATTCGTTTTAAATATACCATATCCATTATGCTTATCACTAAGTGTGGGATTCAAACCCAAAACACACCGCTAAAAGAATACGTCTAAGATGTTTCAAATCCTAAGTGTGGGATTTTACCCCATTATGAGCTTAGTTTAACATCGAGGATGATGTTCCTTTAAGTGTGGGATAGCAGTAGTTGCACTACTGTTAAATGGATAATGGTATATGCTTGATTCTAAACTCGTTGCTCTTTATAAGACCCTGCTTCTCCATAAAAGTAAACAACATTTTCAAAACTGAGTTAAAAATATGTTGAAAATGAAAAATTTTAAACAAAGAATGATTTACTTTGGGGAAGAAGGAAAAATAAAATACAAATTCTTTTGAAAAACAAGTTTAGTAATCCCATAAAGAGCATCGCATGACTAAGCACACAACAACCCAACTTTCGATTCGTGAGGTATCTTGAGCCATATGAAAAGCATTCACTTTTAATGCTTCACTTTTTTGATTCTTGAGTGTGCCGATGTATGCGTTTAGAATCAGAACTTGCTCTTGCTATGCATTTCGAATCCGAACTGGTGAATCAAAAAGGAGATCGAATCACATCATTCTTGAACCCATCCATACACCCAAAAATAAGTACGTTACCCCCTTTACCTACTCAAAAGCATCCCTCAAACTTCATAGAAAGTTCCAAAGATGAAAAAAAGAGAAGTATTAAGGCTATGACGTCGAAAAAAAAATTTCGAAGAAAAGAAAGTCAAATGGAGAAAAAGACTCCTCCCAAAAGAAAAAGGCGTCAAATCTCCCGAAAATTCAAAAATTTCAGCTTTCCGCTTCACCAAAAAGAAAACCTATGAAAAATCAACACAACCCCCTCTCATACCACCAACACTCCAATCCACAAACCCTACATCACCTCCCTTAGAATGATTGTGGCTAGATCGACTTCGCGCTCACCTAAAAGGTAACGATTTGATACTCGATCAAGCCTATGACGATAAACGATACATGACTGGCGTTATGAGTGATTGATAATACTAGAATAGGAAACCCTAAACACTTTGAGTGATTGGAGTGACCACCTTGAGAGGATCGCCTAGTCATGTATCCAAGGTCAAAGATCACAAGCATGCTCCTAAGGATTACAATCCTTCCTTTTCAAAGAACAAGTACTTTATTTTTTTCCAAAACCCCCTTAGTAAAAAGTTCCGCCTTAAAATATTTCATTATCTTCTTATCTTTAACCATGTTGAATACTAGTTTGCTTGAGGACAAGCAAAGTTCTAAGTGTGGGATACTTGATATCACGTAAAAAGTTACGTTTTTACTACCGATATCTCTCTCATTCTAGAACGATCCTTGGCATTTTTCACTCAAATATAGCACAAATCAGTAACATTATGCCAAGGTGGTCAAAACAAGGTTGCACGATAAAAATCAAGCAAAACGGATGAAAAACGAAGATTCCACACACGTTTGAAGATTCAAGGCATCAAAACGAGATTTCAAGACTAAAATGCCATCCACCAACATCCATTCTATCCAAGATGTTCGTTTTCAAAATACGAATCGAACATAAGAAGAATCAACTAAAACGGATAAAGAATGAAGATTCTACGTTCGCCGGAAGATCCAAATGATTCGTACACAATATCTGGAGATAGGGACCTCATCTCAGGGCCTATCCTATGTCAAAATCTTCGTTTTTGAATTACGAATCCAACAAAAAAAGAATCGATGGAAACGGACGCATAACGAAGAAAATACGCACGAATCAAGAAACGAAGCAAAAGACGGCGAAACGGGGCGGGGGTGGGCCAGCCGCCGCCGGCCACCCACCAGCCGCCGCCGGCAACCACAGGGGCGCCGCCGGCTGCCCTGTACCCGTCTCGGTTTCTGTTTTTGGCAACTTTTGGTACCTGGTGCGCCTACTTTTCGTGTTGTAGAGTACCCGGTGCGCCTACTTTTCGTGTTGTACGGTACCCGGTGCACCCTTTTGGCTACCTTTTTCTAACATGCACCTCTTGATGCTAATGTGAGCCAAAACTCACCTATAAATATGGGCCTTTGGTTCATTTGCAAGATACACCACATATACTGTAACACCCGCCAAATTAAGACTAGTATTTAGTGCCTAATCATATGTTAATACATGTAATTAGTTCTGTGTTAGGCTAATTAATGTATCGAATTATATATATTGTTGAATATATACGAAAATGCGATTTGATTAAATCGTACGCAATTTAAATCGAATGTATTTCGATTCCATAAATACGGACGTTGGTGACCAACTTTATTAAGTAACACTATTATGTTGAAAATAGTATTTTAATAATGTTCAAATTACAATTCGCTTCGTACAATAGAAACTTACCTAATTAACAACAAAATACGCAAATTATTTAAATCACATTTTAAATCTTTAAATTTTCAGGTAATTAGTAAAACAATTTAATTAAATTATTAAAAAAAAATTCGTATTTTAAAATGGATAATTAACGCGCGAAATATTTATTAAAACGTTAAATGACGGAGAAAACGAACACCGCGCGGAGCGCGGGGCGAAGACTGAAAGTGGAGGATAACTTCCACCTCCCTCCTCTCTTTCCTCATTTAATTCACTTCCACTCTCTCTCTCTCCTTTCTCTTTCTCTTCTTTCTCTCTAAAAACACCATCCACCTCTATCATACAAAATCATCAAATAACAACATCAAACGCACTCGAATCATCGATATTTTTAGAGATTCACGACCACCTCGCAACGATCTACACTTCTATCTTTCCGGATTTTCATTTCGCCACTTTGTAAGTTTCCGACAAAATCCCGAAAACTCTCGATTCTTTGTATTTTCACTTGTTAGTTGTTTAAGTAACTTATATATATCCATTACAAAGTGTAAAACACGATTTTATAGCTTAAAAACGGGTTTGAATTGGGTTTTTGGCCGGAAAAATCTTGACAGCCGGACTTTCTGGGCTGATGTTCTTCAATGCGACACAAGCCTTGTGTCGCATGTTGTGTCGTATTTTGCCTCTTATGTCGTATCTAGTGTCGTATGAAACCAGTTATGTCGTATCCTATGCTACACAATGTTGTGTCGTACCTTATGTCGCAAATACTATGCGACACTATCACTATGTTGCTGTTGAATCAGCATCTCGCATCTATGCGACACAACCCTTGTGTCGTATAGATATTGTGTCGCATTTCTATGCGACACAACCCTTGTGTCGCATGACAAACTTTTGTGTCGCATATTGTGTCGCAAAACACAGAAAACTCAGATTTTTACTAAGTGTTGAGACTCGAAATTTATCACTCGATTTTACCCGAATTCAGATCCCAGATGCGTTTTTCACCAAAGCAATATAGTAGAAATAAAAATTTTTCGAGCTGACCTGGCATCTCGACCCCAGCCAGGGGCCAGCCCCTTGGACCCCGCCAGGGGCGCTGCCCCCGGACCCCCGTACTTAGATTCCGTAAGCACATTTCTCACCAAGTGTCAAACTTGTATGACTTCAAAACGCTTATATGATACAACTTTTCAAACATAATGGAATATACTTTTCAAGTATAACACTTCGAAATCAATGTGATAACATCAGGACTATTATTACAATTAATCACCAACGGGCCGTACACGTTTTCAAACACTTAACAAATCAACCAAATCGTAGTAATTTGGACATATATATAGTTGTGTAACAACTACAAGGGTGATCTTTTGAGATACCCAATCATGTTTATAACCATCGCGTGTCGTGGACACCCTCAGGTTACAAGTCTTTGGACTTCATTACTCGGCTAATCAACTCAAGTTTATTAAGTTAAACTCACAAGACTCAGGTGAGTCTCATAGCCCCTCTTTTTACTATTTTACTCAGGGGTGTGATATATTGCTCATTTTTAACATGTGAACGCAAGTACAAACATTTCATATACTACATGAGTTTTTCACAACTAATCATTTAAAGTCCTCCGTCAGCATAGTTGTTAATACTTTGTAGCGTGAATATTAGTATATGGTACCATATAGGATTGACCTTCCTCGTTCGGGTTAGCAAGCACTAACCAGGTAAACGGACGTACTAATATTTGGGAAGACGAATGTTGATTAGGCATTCGTGGAGGCACCTCGCCCGGAATTCTCTTTAGGGGACCCGGCCCTCGAGTTAAGCTCAACTATGTGCTCATGGCTGTATACATACACATTATCAATTGCTGGATGCAATTCAATTATTTAAATCTTGCGGTTCATACGATATTACTTGATTTCAAACCTGTGAGCTCACCAGCTTTAGCTGACCCATTTAGCATGTATCGCAGGTACCAAGCAGTAGGCTGTTTCTACTTCAGGATTTCTAGCTCGAGTCAGCGTACAGACGTTTGAGATTTTCTTGCATTAGTATATTTTGTACAAGTACTTATGTACTGAAATCTCCTTTTATTTAAACTCGAGCTATGTAAAGCTATAAATGTTGTAAACATTTCAATATCAATATATTTTTTTAAAACGACGCATATAGAGTCGTTTACTATATATCTTTGTGCTTTGTTATTGATTAGTAACACCCAAATCAAGCTTCCGCAAATCATTAAATTTTGGGGGTGTTACATATACACACCTTCCATCCTTGGAAAAACACACTTTCTTTCTATAGCTTCTAGCTTTTATTTCTTTTTTATTTTCTTACTTTAGAGTAGTAGTAGGCTAGTTAAAATAGAAGCAAGGAACGAGCTTGTATTCTTTGGTGAGGAACGTGTTTGTAATCTTTGGTGTACACTTGGAGCAATTCTTATTAATTCAAGTCTATTCCTTCTCGCATATTAATCTCGGTTATTTCTATCCTTATCTATCTTAATTAAATATGTATGCTTTAATTATGCTAGAGATCGTTTATGCCATGATTAGCGAGTAGATTACTATTGTGTTTGTTTGCGATGTAGTTAGTTAATTATGGGATGATTTATAATTAAATATTAAAGATCGGTAATATTGCTTTGATCGTCTTATTGCATGTTCTTGTTTGATTGTTGCCTTAGGATCATCATAGTAGTAAAATATAAACGGTCTTAATTATCGTCAAATAATATGACGGCCCCTATTCGACTGTTACTCGATATAGTACTGGAAACACTTCAAGGTGGAGTACAAATGTATGGAAGTCGAGGAACGACCGAAGGTAGTCATATTACGAAACGATACAATATTATGAAGTAATATGATGGCCCCTATTCGACTGTTACTCAATATAGCGTTGGAAACACTTTAGGTGTAGTACAAATACGTGGAAGTTGCGTAACGACCGAAGGTAGTTATATTACGGACTAATATATATAAAATGAGAAACCTAGTTTAATTAACCTTTCTAAATAGACTTTTAAACTTCAAATTAATCTATCGCCTTTCCACCAATAAACGTGATTACAACACCTTTTTACGACGTCCAATTAAAAGGTAGTCAATTATCTGTGTCAATATAATTTGTCAAAGGTATGAAACTATGGAACCGCAAGGCTACATGGGGGATTATCATAGGACAAGACATGGCCAAGGTTTGAAGTGGCGGAACCACTTAAAGTGAGGAACGCTGTGGATAATTAGGGGATTTATTGGGTAGTCTTAAGCAAGGGCTGGTTTAAAGTCATAAATGAACTGTTTTAAATACATGAATCTGTTAGGATGACGAGGAATCGTTATATGATTCAGTAATGTCTAGTACCTTAAGATTTTGTTCCCGTTCATATGAAAGTATCATTAGACCTTAGTTAAGATTTTGCTTATTATTCAAAATACTTTGTAATGTTACCATAACCTAGCTCCCGGTGTGACATGCTAATGGGATTTTAATTAGTAGGAAATCTAGTGTTTACATGCAAGTATTCAAGAACGATAATTAACTAATATCTTTCAAAATAGTTTCCCTAAATATCATCCCATAACTTAATTAACGAAGTCTCAGCAAACACTATCTTTATTTATCTGCTTTAGGTTTTACTTTTATTTCGCTTTTGTTTATTTACTTGCCTAAGTTAGTTAATATAAAAACCAAAACCCCCACTATTTTATAAACCATTCACTAGTTTGAAAGCCCTCATCTGCCTCGCCTTAGTTTCAATTCAGTCGGTTTGAAGAACGACTCTAGGTCATAACTACCACTTGCTCACCCTTAGGATTAGCATTGTAAGGAAAAACTTAGGCCCCGCAACTACAAATTTAAAACAACCCACTGCTGGTGCCCGGTTAGTAATCGTTAACGACACCGACCTGATCGGGCGCCAACACCACGACATATAACTCATCAGATACAGGATTCTTTATCAACTTTTTATGACATGAAATATCAGCTTTATTATAACTTAGCCAATCCATATCAATAACCACATCAAAACCAGGAATTGGCATTAAAAGAAAAGAAACTGAGAAACTATAGCCCTCTGTTAATATGCTAGCTCCAGTCACCATTGTGGTAACAGGAACCAATTTACCATCCGCTACTTCTACCTCAAAAGGATTAGCAATCAAGGAAGGAGTCAATTTCAACTTATCACAGAAATGTACAGATATAAAAGAACATTTGGCTCCAGAATCAAATAACACACGTGCTGGTACATAATTAATGAGAAAAGTACCAGTAATGACGTCCTCAGTAGTGACAGCCTCATCAACTGTCATTTGAAAGGCTCTCCCAGTAGCAGGTGGCGGATTTTTCCGCTTTTGACCTGAAGATGATGACCCACCGACCATACCCGTTCCATATCTTTTAGCCTCTGGACAAGCTCCTGATCGATGATCTTCTTTATGACAATTCCAGCACACATTATTAGGGTAAGTACAATCTTTTGCTGTTGCTGAGGTAATGGTGGAAACACAGGTAATTGATAACTGTAAGGCCCAGACGATACTAATGGAGTAGTAGTCTGATAATAAAACGGTAAAGACACTGGAATATGAGAAGATGATACCACAGGTGGTGGAACACTACTGTCAACAGGATATGACTGAGACAACTGTTGTGAAGATTCAACTTCCAAAGTTCTCTGTCTAAATCTACGAAGTTCCTGCAGCTCGTCCTCTAACTGTAGCATATAATCATCCTTATTAGTTTCCCCACCTGCTGGAATAGAAGTACCAGAGTACCCAAGTCTCTCATTATGAGTTTCAGAAGGAGGAACATCGATTCTAGAGATATTGTTGAGAGTATTAGTCGGTTGTTCATTATCTGCCATATCTGTAATCACATCACATCTCACAGCTTGATGTGCTCACACCGTGTCGTTGTTTTTCAAATGATGCTGCGAGCGCAGCAGGGGTTTTAAATTTATATTTTGCGGGGCTTAAATTAACCGTACTACCTACTTGATTAGTAAGCGGTAAGTATAACCTAAGATCGTTCTATGAATCCAAACGTGTGGGCGATTAAAGTTGACACTTTCAGTAGAGAAGTATTTAGGATGGCATAAAGTAGGTAGGTTTGGGATTTAAAGACAGATAATTAAAATGCAAGAAAGTAAATTGCAGGAAATTAAAATGCAGGAAAGCAGATAAAGATAAAGATGTGATTGCTGAGATTTCGGTAATTAATATTTCAGGATGACAGAACAAATAGGGTTGATACTAAATGTGGCGGTTAAACTACTAGGTGTAAACTCTAGAACCCTACCAACTCGGTTTCCCATTGGCGTGTCACTTGGAACTAGGTTATCGTGATTCTGATCGGAGCAATACGTAAACTTCCAATACTCATCTAGTTGAAAGATGAGCAACCTATTTTGGTGTTATACCGAGGTGCATGAATCAGTAGCGTATCGTCTCATAGGTCCGACCGTTCTTAACCCCTAAGGTAGTTTACTACTTTATTAGCACGAAGATTAATAGCTTTGTATGTTTAGACCGCCGATTATGTAAGACTTAGTGTTTCATGAACTCTAGGTAACTAGGACTTTGTTCTAATCCTAAGTCTCGTCTTTGTTTAGTTAAGTTCTAATTACTTCGACTTATGACTTAAGTTCTCCTTTTCAAACAGTTATACATCTCCAGATTTTCCGTAGTTTGATAAAACGTGTTTCATATGAGGACCATGCCTTTCAATAATAGACAGTGTACTTTACATGGGATTTCCACTGCTTCTTATATCCAACACGCGGTCAAGAGTAATTGACAGTGAAAGTGACACTCTAACTAATTAAATGTAAAGCAGTGCGGAAAAGTAAACCTAATATATACAACGAGTGATTTCACTGTGTCTTACTTATTGCGTGTCATGGGCACAGATAACTACTTACCATAATTAAGGTTGATCAGGTCCTAATTACTAGGTTGCAGTCACGTGGATAACTGGAAAGGGTGCTCCATAAATTAAACTTAAATTCATAAAGTCCTAACAATACAAAGATTATTATCTCCTATTTTGTCTGAACGTGTTTCACGAACATTATTTTATATTGCATTGATTCTTGTAGGATACACCAGTTAGTTGTGTAGTTGTATTATCCTTTCGGAGTTCCAACTTTTGAACCAGAGCTGATTCCAATGGTATAACTACCTTCGGTCGTTTGTCGGCTTCCGTACGTTTGTACTTTGCATAAAGCATTTCCAACACTATACCGAATAAACAGTCGAATAGGGGCCGTTATATCATTTTACGATTATTGTGCATTGATTATGTAATGACATCCTTACTTATAATTATCTACATCATCAGCAATCACAATAATAAACTACTCGCAATTCATGGCAATAAATAAATCACATACCAAGCAACAACACATATTCAAAATATGAAATGAGACAAGTATAATAAAAGTTTAGATATCACCCGGAATTAAATGCGTAGCAGCGTATTATTAAAATTGACAAACTCTTTCACATGTACAAAGATTGATCTCCGAATCTCTAGCGTTCGCCCTAGCTTCTACGTTAGTCAGTGGACTAATTACAATATTCCTAGAATGAGAAAGACTAAAAGACTACGAAAGATTTTCTAGTGAGAAAGAAAGAGTGAAATATGCTAGAATATGTGCATATGTGGTGTGTCTAGGTGCAAGTCACAAATGAACCTAAAGCCTCCTATTTATAGGTGAGCTTTGGCTCACATTAGCACCAAGAGGTGCATGTTAGAAAAAGATAGCCAAAAGGGTGCACCAGGTACCGTACAACACGAAAAGTAGGCGCACCGGGTACCGTACAACACGAAAAGTAGGCGCACCAGGTACCAAAAGTTACCAAAAATGGAAACCGAGACGGGGGCAGGGTTGCCGGCACCGCCCAAGGAGTGGCCGGCGGCGGTGGGCCCAGGGCCGGCGGCGGCTGGCCTGTGGCCGCCCCATTTCGCCGTCTTTTGCTTCATTTCTTGATTCGTGCGTGTTTTCTTCGTTATGTGTCCGTTAGCATCGATTCTTTTTTTGTTCGATTCGTAATTAAAAAACGAATATTTTGACATAGGATAAGCCCTGAGATGAGGTTCCTAGCTCCAGATATTGCATGCAAATCATTTGGATCTTCCGGCGGGCGTAGAATCTTCATTCTTTATCCGTTTCAGTTGATTCTTCTTCTGTTGGATTCGTATTTTGAAAATGAACATCTTGGATAGAATGGATGTTGGTGAAGGGCATTTTAGTCTTGAAATCTCGTTTTGATGTATTGAATCTTCCAACGTGTGTGGAATCTTCGTTTCTCATCCGTTTTGCTTGATTTTTATCGTGCAACCTTGTTTTGACCATCTTGGCATAATGTTATTGATTTGTACTGTATTTGAATTAAAATGCCAAGAATCGTTCCAGAATGAGAGAGATATCGGTAGTAAAAACATGACTTTTTACGCGATATCAAGTATCCCACACTTAGGACTTTGCTTGTCCTCAAGCAAACTCATTCATAAAAACTTCTGGAAGGATTCTAATTGCATCATTTGCTAGAAATACTATTTTCAGAAAATATAAAATTATGGTTATGAAAGAGTTTTTTTTACTGGAAACTAAGGGTTTATAGAACTTGATACCTTCTTCGGGCAACTTATAAGGTGATCATGACTAGGCAATCCTCAAAAGTGGGTCACTCAAATCACTCAAGTGCTTAGGGTTTCCTACTTACTAGTGCCAATCACTCGGATAGCCAGTCATGCAGCATTCTCGTCATAGGCTTGATCGAGAATCAAATCTCCATCACTTTTGATGAGGATGATACTAACCTTTCGAGATATCTTGGAAGGAATCGGGTTTTTGGGTTGAAGAAGGTAAGTGGTGTGATGGTTTTTCCTTGTATTTTCTTGAAGCTTTTGTTTGAAATTCCTTAGGTTTTTGGAAGGACTACATAGCCTTCCTTCTTTGGATTCTTCCTTTTTCTTGGCCCTTTTCATGATTGTGTCAGCGTGATTCTTTCGATTTCTTTTATTCTGCCTATCTTAATAATGTACTCCGTGGCCTGGAAGGATTTCAATAATTTGGGTTATGTTGGCTTTTCTTGCAAAGGTCTTAGGAATTCGGGAGTGTCTCTGAAGGTTTGCGGGTTGATGAGACTTCTGTAGGTTCGGGATAAATGACAGGAGATCTTTATTGGGTGTGAAGAGTGGGTGTTGAGCGGGTGAATGTTTGATGGTGGAAAGGTGTTTTTGGATTCCTTGGAAGCTATTAAGATGGGTTTTACCTATGCCACGTGTGGCATTCATCGATGTGATCTCGAAATGCATTACAAGAGCAAGTTCTAATTCAAATGCATACATCGGCACACACATGAAACAAAAAGTGTAGCATTAAAGATGAATGCTAATTATGGGCTCAATCCTCACGAATCGAATGTTTTGGTTAGTATGTGCCTAGCCATGTGTTGCCTTTTTCGTCCGTATCTTATTCTTAAAACAGTTTAGTTTCTTTATAAAAAACTCGTTTCTCACTGTAATTCATAGTTCTAAAAGATAGGATTTCTAAAGAGATGTTTTTGAATCCGAAAAATTTGAAAATTATTCCATTTTTAGCCTTTTGATGAAAATATTGTTTGGCTTAAGGACAAGAGGTAAAACTTGCGGTTGTAGACCGAATATCCCACACTTAGAGGAACATTGTCCCTAATGTTCAAATCTATTTGTTGAACACCTCTTGACGAAGTATCCTACACTTAAAGATTCTACATATCTTTGGGTTGTTTCATAAGTGTTGTGTGGTATTTAAGGATCCCACACTTAGTGTTGAAATATCGGGTGAGATAATCGAAGCTTTAAACGGATAGAGAGTTTTGGAACGGTGTACCACTTTTGCTGTATGCGTTGTTTGCTGATTGCTAGGAGTTTGCTAGTCTGCGTCTTGTAGCTTATGGCTCCAGAATTCTTCACCGCGCGGGGGGGTCTATTGCTTCCTTTGATCCGGTCTTCGATAAATAGTCGTTTGATCAAACAAACAATCCATTCAACAATCAAATAATAGCTGCTAATAAGAAAAATAAGATGAAAGCATAATAGAATAGTAAATAGATAGATGTGATGTCGAAGCATCAATCGTGCATCAATACAGACAATAATAAAATAGTAAATAGAGTTTTGGTAGAAAGTAGAGATAAGTCAGAAAGTGGAGCAATCCATTGCTCTGCCGATGATCATACTGCTGCAGTAGATGTGGTAGGTCCAGGAGAAGTCTCGTCTGATGAAGAGTCATCATGCTGATCGTTGGTGCCTTCGTTTGATGCATCATGGACAGCTTCTTCTTCTGGCATACCGATTGTAAAAGCTCCTTGATCTACTAGCTGATCGATTAGTGGCCCGGATGGTATTTCGAAGCTGTTGAATGGGAACATGGCTGATCCTTGGTGTGTGTTGTCTTGGAAGAGATCTGTCTGTCTGTGAGATGAGACCGGCACAGGTATAGTAGCTGAAGAGATGGTATGTCTACCAGTCCTGGGGCTCTGAATTGTGACAGTCCGTGCAGATACTCTAGATGTTCTGCTGCCTCTCGAGGTATGTACTCTAAATGACCCAACAACTGACGGAATAGTCTGTCTAGTGACTGGGACCTGTACTGGAGGTGGTTGTGGTCTAGGAATGATGATCCGAGGTGGTATAACATGCCCACGGCCTGGCGATGGTTGAGGTGCTGGAGTAGGGACTACAGGTGGATACATGTGTGGTGGTGCTCGGCCCATCCCACATGGTAAGTGTGGTAGTGGAGTCATGGGCATCCCAGCTGCCTGCTGTCTCATGGCTGTATAGATCCTAATCTGCATCTGCATAGACCAATACCAATAGTCTGGACCTGGAGGTGCCCCGTAGTGGTAGATGTATGCCGGCACTCGCCGTCTTGGGGCAGGAATAGAAGGTCCTGTCCTAGTATGTGGTGGCATTACTGGTGGTGGTGATGGGATGTCATCATCATCATCATCATCCTTATCATCGTCATCCTCGTCATCAGTACATCGTCATCCGTATCTGAATCACTAGGTCCTTGCTGGCGTTTCCTTTTCTTTGTTTCCTTTGGCAGAATCAGGTCTGGTATTAACATGTCAACACTTCCAGGATCTGCTGCCCGTGCTTTGATGTAAACAGCACCATCTTTCGTGATCCGGAGTATTTCCATACTCCTAAGAAATTGGTAGTCAAGTGGCTTAGAGCTCCATCCTGATTTAAATTTCTCAACATCTGTTGTCTGAAGTAATCCCATTTTTCGTATCAATCTGGTGATTACTGAGCCCAAGTACGATCTTTTCTTTACAAAGCCTTTTTCTTCTAAAAGTCGCTGAGCAACTAAATAAGCAACTTGTATGTTTCTCTTGTCGAGTATACATGCCATAAGAGCGACATCAAATCCAGAAAATCGACCGCTAGTCGTATGTTTCCCTTCAAATGAACAAGCTATGAGCTTGTGTAGGATCTGTAGGACTGGGTCTCTGAGTCGGGTTGCCTTAATACCCGAGAAGTATGGTGCAGGTGACCATTGACTCCATGCTTCAGCGTGTGTTGTCGAGATGGAAACAGAGGTGGCTCCGGTGATGAACAGAGGTGATCGTATCTCTTCTAGGGTGTATAAATCTAGATGGAGCGAGAACTGGGCGAGTGATAAAGTATGAGGGCTGCCTATGTACTGAAATGAGATCGAACATTCTTCAATTCGCTCCTTCTTCAGAAATTTGAAGGTGGCCATAAATTCAGTAACCATCTCCACATATACTGGCTCATCAATACTGAATAACCTCTTGAATGATTCAAAATGCTGCCCATCAACCGTATAGGTAAGTATGCTTTCAAGTCTTTGCTTAAACCCTAATGCTTGCATAATATTCCAGTCAATGTGCCTGAGACACCCGAACTTCTTGTCTCTCCAGATACGTGCCATCTTGTCGTATGCTGGTGTGGCACTCATGTATGCTAAGGTTCCTGCAAGGGGTCGTGCGGGGTTTAATTTCTTCTTTCGTGCCATTGTACCTGAGAACATTTAAAGTAATAGATCCTTTGAGAAAGAGAAATTTTAAGCACGCTCCGAAGAATTTCGAAGTGAGGGCTTTAATTTCTAGACAATCTAAAGATTACATTAAACATAAAATGCTCTCATGCAGCAAATAGTCAATTATTTATCAAGGCAATATCGTCACTTAGAAAAAATATAGTCATGGAATGGTAGTTGTCTTATTGTGAAGTACTGTTATTTACAAAGTTTGGTGCAAACCAAGTTGGAAATGACAGGAATTCACAATTCATGGTAATATCATTATTGGTAGGGTTTGACTTTTAAGAGTGCAAGTTGAAGTAAGGTTTTTGAATAAAGTAGTTTGTCTTAAAAATTCAATACTTCAGGTTGACTTTTCAGGTCAAAGCTTTCTTCAAGTGATATTTTCAAATGTCCGCATGCCATAATTTTAACCTATTCATGCATGCATGTTCTAAATCATTTTAAGCATTTCCTAATTGATAATCAAACCAGGTTGTGCATTAAAAGTTATTATGCCCATGTATTTGGTGTGGTCCAAGACTTTTTATTTAAAAGTGATGATTCTCTAGTTACATTGCCTAGTTTGACTAGTCAAGTAAGTACAAGTGTGGTCATGCAATTTACAACCTATCATGTTGTTCATGCAGGCTAGCCAACTTGTTGATTACTTTCAAAAGTCAAGATTGCAAACCCTAAGTTGTTCACTTAATGCAATTAACATAGAATAATCATACAAAACACCATAATTACTAAGATACTTAGTATACTAACACTCAATTAATCAAAGTTCTAAGCTAAATCAATGGGTCAAAGTTATTTCTATTGAAAAAGTCGAACATATTGCTAAGTGGTAGGAACATGTAGTAACTAAGTATTTAATCAAGAAAAGCTCTATTTCCTAGTTACTAGCTTAGCTAACTTCAAGAAACAAGCTCTTTCAAGTTCAAAGTGGGTTTTGTGATCATACCTTGCTTTTAGTGAATGAAATGCAAAAACGAAAGTACAACCGCAAAGTATATGCAACAAGGAGCTCGAAAGGACAAGAGATTATGTAATTTGATGAAGTTTTGATGGTGGATTCATGGGGATCATGGTGTGGCCGATTTTTTTTTTTTTTGAGGGAGGAGGGAGGAAGATGAAGTTTGTTAGATGATTTGAATTATGGGGAGTTAAGGAGGTTCATAGTGGTCCTTTAGGGTACATGTACTCACCCTAAGTACTATGGTACTCATATGGTCCCTAAGGTGAATTGAATGTCAAGTATTAATGTCTTGGATTAATTTCCAATGTCCCACTAATAATGATGAGGAATCTTAAATGTATTACCTGTAACTAGTTACTTGTTAGTCTCTTGTTACGTTGTAATTAATTTAAGAAACGCGCAAATTTTTGCGGAACAATCAAAACCAACTTTAAACATTAAACTCGCGCTATTTTTGGTGTTTAAAAATCTTTGTCTGACGCGGGTTTATAGAATGTACTACTGTTTCGGCAGAATGCTAAAAAGGTGTACGTTCTTTTAGACGTGCGTTCGTTTTCAGACAATAATTAAGAAACGTTTTCTGTTAAAGGGAATTTTCAAAAATTTATTATATGTATGTATTAAAATATGCTCATTTAAAGTCGCGAGCCCCGACCTTTTCGGAGAAAATTGTTTTATGATTTGTTCCAATCCCTCCAAAGGGAAAGGGTCGAGATTTGCTCCCTTAATTGAACATTTTTCAGTACAAAGCATTTTGATAGCTCCCAGATGACATTGTAAACTAGAAAATGACGATCCTCTAAACCTCCTAGGATCTCTCATTCCTCATACCCTAAATTGACAAGATCATCAATCAACTTATTGTACGCCTTCCTTATCTTCTTGGGATTTGATAGACCGTCGCGTTCTCCTTTGTTTTTGAAGTTCAGATCGTGAGTAAGTTTATTCACAGCTCCCACAAACGTATTCTCTTTCGGCGAATCAGGTTCTCCGGTTGTAAGTTTAACTAGCTTACAGAGTTCACTAATTTCGGCTTTTTGTGTGGAAGTGAAGGGGTATTTGGTGAAGGTGAAGATTTGAACAAGCTTGACGTGAAGGTCTTTTCTTTTTTCAAAGAAGCTTGTGTTGATTCTTTCCTTTGTGGAATTAGGAAAAACTTCTCGCAATTTTGAGATTAGGTAAGAAGCGGGGTCAACAAAGAATGGAATTTTACCAAGAAATGTGATAGGAATCATCGGGTTTTGTTCTATCCAGAACTCAAGTTTGTTGATCATTGTGGCGACATTGTGATTTATTAATATCATAGATACTGGAAGGTAATCCATGTCGGCAAATGATTCGAAGAGAAGATCTAAATCTTCCACAAACTTCAGTTCCTGGTCCTCGAATTTTGTGGAGGGGCTTTCGCATTCTTGATTTGACAGACGAAGAAGAAGGTTTACTTGTTTTTCTAATCCAGCAATTGTTTCTCGTTGGTTGAAGGAAAACGGGAGATGAGCATAGGTCAATTGTATGACGAATGCTTCATAGACGTCCGCCCTTCGGGAAGGATCGAAAGAAGCACCAAGGTGGCGTTCTTTAAAACAAGGTTGTTCTATTTCGACAGATGGAACCTTATCCACCACTCGGTATATGGTGTATTTAGGTTCGTATGAAGAGAATGGAAAGATGCCGTCATTGTGAGAATCGGATATAGTTTGAGCATATACCGATGTCTCGGGAATGAGGGTAATTTGGTCACACGTTTTCGGAGGCTTTACTTTGTGATTTTCTTTGGGAAGATAATCGAAGTGGACAGAATTTGACACTTTAGGCATTTGCAAAGTTGGAGAGTGATCTTCTGGAGATGATGCCAGGTCAGGTAGCTGATCCGTGACATCAAAGTCCAAGAAATGGTTTGGAATGGAATGTGGGATCCTAAATTCTTCTAGGGAAGCATATAATTCATCCTTTGAAGTACAAATAGAAGTAGGTTTTTTAGATGTCATGTTTAAACTAATATTATCCTAATTAGCACTAAATTAACAGCAAATTGAATTAAAACTGCTTAAAGTAACTTTCGAGAGATTTCTAAAAAGGAATCAATCGGAAGGATCTCTTAAATACTACTACTTAAGGTGGCTTGAATCTACGTTTGTGACTCCTCGGCAGCGGCGCCAAAAACTTGATGTGCTCACACCGTGTCGTTGTTTTTCAAATGATGCTGCGAGCGCAGCAGGGGTTTTAAATTTATATTTTGCGGGGCTTAAATTAACCGTACTACCTACTTGATTAGTAAGCGGTAAGTATAACCTAAGATCGTTCTATGAATCCAAACGTGTGGGCGATTAAAGTTGACACTTTCAGTAGAGAAGTATTTAGGATGGCATAAAGTAGGTAGGTTTGGGATTTAAAGACATATAATTAAAATGCAAGAAAGTAAATTGCAGGAAATTAAAATGCAGGAAAGCAGATAAAGATAAAGATGTGATTGCTGAGATTTCGGTAATTAATATTTCAGGATGACAGAACAAATAGGGTTGATACTAAATGTGGCGGTTAAACTACTAGGTGTAAACTCTAGAACCCTACCAACTCGGTTTCCCATTGGCGTGTCACTTGGAACTAGGTTATCGTGATTCTGATCGGAGCAATACGTAAACTTCCAATACTCATCTAGTTGAAAGATGAGCAACCTATTTTGGTGTTATACCGAGGTGCATGAATCAGTAGCGTATCGTCTCATAGGTCCGACCGTTCTTAACCCCTAAGGTAGTTTACTACTTTATTAGCACGAAGATTAATAGCTTTGTATGTTTAGACCGCCGATTATGTAAGACTTAGTGTTTTCATGAACTCTAGGTAACTAGGACTTTGTTCTATTCCTAAGTCTCGTCTTTGTTTAGTTAAGTTCTAATTACTTCGACTTATGACTTAAGTTCTCCTTTTCAAACAGTTATACATCTCCAGATTATCCGTAGTTTGATAAAACGTGTTTCATATGAGGACCATGCCTTTCAATAATAGACAGTGTACTTTACATGGGATTTCCACTGCTTCTTATATCCAACACGCGGTCAAGAGTAATTGACAGTGAAAGTGACACTCTAACTAATTAAATGTAAAGCAGTGCGGAAAAGTAAACCTAATATATACAACGAGTGATTTCACTGTGTCTTACTTATTGCGTGTCATGGGCACAGATAACTACTTACAATAATTAAGGTTGATCAGGTCCTAATTACTAGGTTGCAGTCACGTGGATAACTGGAAAGGGTGCTCCATAAATTAAACTTAAATTCATAAAGTCCTAACAATACAAAGATTATTATCTCCTATTTTGTCTGAACGTGTTTCACGAACATTATTTTATATTGCATTGATTCTTGTAGGATACACCAGTTAGTTGTGTAGTTGTATTATCCTTTCGGAGTTCCAACTTTTGAACCATAGCTGATTCCAATGGTATAACTACCTTCGGTCGTTTGTCGGCTTCCGTACGTTTGTACTTTGCATAAAGCATTTCCAGCACTATACCGAATAAACAGTCGAATAGGGGCCGTTATATCATTTTACGATTATCGTGCATTGATTATGTAATGACGTCCTTACTTATAATTATCTACATCATCAGCAATCACAATAATAAACTACTCGCAATTCATGGCAATAAATAAATCACATACCAAGCAACAACACATATTCAAAATATGAAATGAGACAAGTATAATAAAAGTTTAGATATCACCCGGAATTAAATGCGTAGCAGCGTATTATTATAATTGACAAACTCTTTCACACGTACAAAGATTGATCTCCGAATCTCTAGCATTCGCCCTAGCTTCTACGTTAGTCCATGGACTAATTACAATATTCCTAAAATGAGAAAGACTAAAAGACTACGAAAGATTTTCTAGTGAGAAAGAAAGAGTGAAATATGCTAGAATATGTGCATATGTGGTGTGTCTAGGTGCAAGTCACAAATGAACCTAAAGCCTCCTATTTATAGGTGAGCTTTGGCTCACATTAGCACCAAGAGGTGCATGTTAGAAAAAGATAGCCAAAAGGGTGCACCAGGTACCGTACAACACGAAAAGTAGGCGCACCGGGTACCGTACAACACGAAAAGTAGGCGCACCAGGTACCGTACAACACGAAAAGTGTGGCCGGCGGCGGTGGGCCCAGGGCCGGCGGCGGCTGGCCTGTGGCCGCCCCGTTTCGCCGTCTTTTGCTTCGTTTTTGATTCGTGCGTGTTTTCTTCGTTATGCGTCTGTTTGTGTCGATTCTTTTTTTGTTGGATTCATAATTCAAAAACGAAGATTTTGACATAGGATAAGCCCTGAGATGAGGTTCCTAGCTCCAGATATTGCGTGCGAATCATTTGGATCTTCCGGCGGGCGTAGAATCTTCATTCTTTATCCGTTTCAGTTGATTCTTCTTCTGTTGGATTCGTATTTTGAAAACGAACATCTTGGATAGAATGGATGTTGGTGAAGGGCATTTTAGTCTTGAAATCTCATTTTGATGTCTTGAATCTTCAAACGTGTGTAGAATCTTCGTTTCTCATCCGTTTTGCTTGATTTTTATCGTGCAACCTTGTTTTGACCATCTTGGCATAATGTTATTGATTTGTACTGTATTTGAATTAAAATCCCAAGAATCGTTCCAGAATGAAAGAGATATCGGTAGTAAAAACATGATTTTTTACGCGATATCACAGCTCGTTAATTGTTAGTACCTAATATACTAACCAATTCTCATATCATAACTAATCCCACATTTAGAATGTTTGACTAACTCAGATAGATTTGGGACTGAACAACTTACAACTGTTCAATTCGCCCAAACCTATACTCTGATACGAAATTATAACACCCTCATTTGAAGCCGATTTTTTATTTTTTATTTTTTATAAATATCAGAAGCGCAAATCCCCATCTTATTATTTACATGACATAATCCATACATAACAAAATTTAGATTGTACTAAACATTATACAGAAACTGGGTGTTATAGGACTTTCAAAACATAACACAACATAAGTTTTAAAACATTATCAGAGTACATCATCGTCAAACATTCTTCCAATTCCAACATTCTTGCCCAAAACATTTCAAAACAAAACCTGCAAGAAGTAGAGTGATGGGATTAGCACGAAACTAAGTGAATAGACAAGCAATTAGTAGTCTAACTCAGCTTAACAAATCTGTTTACAACAATAATCGCAAACACATAATCATCTCAGAGGATCGGTGGTCCTTGAGGAACCCTCATTGCCACGGTGGTCCTCCAAGTAACACTTATAACCAACTACAGGCCACGCAGTGGTTTTATCGATAACTCATTGCTATCTTCAATCAACATAGAATCCATTCACAACAAATGTTCACAATTCCTATGTTGACTAACCTATAGCAATCAAGTCCAACCATAGTTGACCTCCACATAGCATAATGCCCAAAGGCCATGTATCATATAATCACATGTATCAAATCAGACTAACAGTCTATAAACATCATAACCATGTTTACTCGTAGTAACCAAATATGTTACACCAATTTACACTGAGAGTCACAAGTCCACTCACCTGAGTATCTCAAGATCCAAACTCAGAGGTCTTATGTTACTGAGTCTTTGGTTGATCTGAAAACACAACCAAATCACAAGTTAGTAACTTGTTTCGCAATTGGTTATAACTTATTCAAGTACATCACAACATAATACATTTGATACAATCTGTTCTAGTACTATACGTATATCATTCAAGTACTGAAGCTAAAACAACAAGTCAGTAAAATGCTTAGGATCCGCCGGATATACCTTGGGATCCGCTGGATCCTCACCGGATCCATGCACTATCCGCCGGATCTAACCTAAGATCCATCGGATACAACAATTCAATTATTCCAAAAAGTAATATTTTGGTGCTCAAATAAAAATGTAGTACCGACCAAAGAGTATCCGCCGGATCCATTCCTGGATCCACCGGATCCTCTATAATATACACCAGGATCCGCCGGATCCCATGTAAGATCCACATATCTTCATTTTTTAGGTCGAGGATCCACCGGATCACACCAGTATCCGCCGGATCCACCTGTTTCTGCAGTTCCTGTACATACGACTTACAGCGGACCATCAACGAAATTTAACCAATAATTCTAACAAACTCAGGTCTCAACTGTATCTAATTCATCAACCAACAACAATAACCATTATTTATCATCATATAACACTTTCAAATTCTAACTTTCATATTCTACACACTTTTAATTAAACTCGTAGGTTAATTAGAGCAATAACAATAACTTACAAGCAAGAAGATACTTAGATGATGATAATGAAGGTCTAATGCAACAGAATCAAGTCAATTCACAGCTTGATATTGGTATTGAGTTAGGGTTTGTAGTTCTTTGAGGTTAGAAAGCACACAAGTGAAATTCTTTCTATATTTGGGAAAATAACATAATCAAGTCGGCTAGTAACCACACAGCTAACATATTACTTCTTTAATTTAGTCCCCTTTCTAAATCTATTGTCTGGAACCAGGAAACCATTCACGATTCCCACAACTTTATTTTTTTCCGTTAACTATATAAAGTTAAAACAAATAATAATTTACTAGTCACAATTATTCAAATCAAGCACAAATTTCCTAACATATTAAATAACAATTTAAAGCTAGGAAAATTACCAGAATACCCTTAGATCTTTAGGACGGATGTTACAATCCTGATGCAGACAATCCCTATATCGATGATGAGGAGGATGGGGATGATATTTTTGACCCTGCAGACAATGAAATGGCTGATTACATGAGTCTTCATGATAGGAAGTGTGGAAAAAAGAAATGAGGATAATGGTTGTCTTTTGATGTCTTTTGTTGAGTCAATGTTTGTTTGTGGTTTTTGTTTGATGTCTTTGATTCAAATGTGGTTTATGTTTGATTTCTGTTGTGTCAAATACTGTGGAGTGGTTGTGTCCTTGTTATGTAGTCTTAATTGCCTATGTAACGGACTGAGATGTGGGATTCACTCACATCCTTTGTACTTAGATGCTTTTGGGAATATATTTACCGGGTAAAATTTTGCCCTTTACCCACAAAAAAAAAAAAATTGATCAATAATTTTAAATGTAGACATTTTATTTTCACCCATACTTCTCATTTATTGAACTTTTCTATTAATAATAGAATTTTTCACCATGAAATATGAAGTAATATTTTTCTTCAAAGAATTATTGTTATAACTATAAATAAAGTCTCGATAAAAAATAAATAAAAGTTCAAATTGATAGTATTGACAAAATTATCGACCATGAAATAATAAGACTGGAAAGGACTAAAACTGGTCTGGGACTGGTATGAAATTTTAAGAAAAACTGGCAAAAAACTGGACTGAAACTGGTCCGGCCTAGAAAAGATTGGTTTTTAATTTTCTTTTCAAAAACTGTACTGAAAACTGATTTACACCACAATAAGATAAATGTAAATCACAAGATTTAAGTGTTTGTATTGCTTTACCGCAATATCGTAAATGACTGTATTACTTAACCGCAATATCGAAAGTGGTTGTATTGCTTTACCGTAACATCGTAATCGTTGTATTGCTTTACCGCAATAGCGTATTGTATTGCTTCACCGCAATATCGTATTGTATTGCTTTACCGCAATGTCGTATTGTATTGCTTCACCGCAATATCATATTGTATTGCTTCACCGCAATATCGTAATCGTTTTGTATTGCTTTACCGCAATATCGTAATCGTTTTGTATTGCTTCACCACAATATCGTGTTTGTTTTACTTTTGCTAATAGTTCATGCGTTCAAAATTTAACCGGAAGTACGTTTGTGAAACTTGCCAGTGCCTAAATCTAGCACACTAGTTATAAACAAATATTACGCGTTTTCTATACTTGTATTCATAAAACAATGAAAGGAAGCATGCATTCTCACCCCAATGTAAATCAAAATAGTTTAAAAGTGGGGCTATGAAACTCACCTATGAGTGCTAGCGTTCCTAAGGTAAGTGTGTTGTCCAACAGTAACCTCCTAGCGCCTTAAACGCGTAAGGTTATATGTGAGTAGATGTCTCAAAAAGACCATCTATGCTAGTTGACCACTCAACTAGTAATGTCCAAATGTTTGTTTATCGTTTGTGTTTAGAAATCATGTACGGCCCGTTGATGACGTTTAGTAATAATAATTTCAAAGTATTATTATTATTGTGTTTCGTTGTATACTTAAAAAAATATATGTTTCATATGTTCCCGAGTTGTAACGTATATATGATTATTGGTTGTTACGCGAGTTCGACACTTAGTGAAAATAGGTGTTTACAAGCTGATGTGTTTTGCGACACTGGGTTGCGACACAGAGGCTTGTGTCGCTAGTTATGAAAATTATGGATGTTGTGACATAGTGATGGTGTCGCAGGATGTGAATTGTAATAAGTGTGCGACATAGATGTTCGTGTCGCTGTTATGATTTCCAATTAATTGTGCGACATAGAGACTTTTGTCGCAGTATGCGACAATGATTATGGTTTGCAACAATGAGGCTATGTCGCAGGTTGTGACAATGGGTATGGGTTGCGACATAAGGCTTGTGTCGCGGTGGGTTTTGGGCCTTCTGCGACACAGACGACCTGATGAGTTTTCTAGTTTGAGGGCGTGGTCAAACGTGCTCGGTTTGACCCGAAACTTTTATACAAGTTCTAGATATGTTTATAAAACTTATAAAAATTATAGTCGTGTTTTGAGATTAAACGGAAAGTGTCTTTCTTAATCAATTACAAAAACAGTCCCCATGGTTGTTTTTCTGAAATTTATACGTTTCTCTTGGCTCGTTTTTACTAAGTAGATGTCCGAAATAAAATCCGAAAAAATCACAGTGGTTCTCCTATATCTTAATTACTTTTAGTAATTTTCCTATATATTTTAGTGATCGTTTCGTTGGTCAAATAATTAGGCGAATCCCCTGACGTCCAAAAATGACGAATCCGGATACAATGGTGAACAAATAATTCCCGAGAAAAATCTACAAAACTTCACGAGGCCTGATTATACTACTTCGAAATCTAACTAAATTTGTAGTTTCTAGGAAGAAACCTCATGTGTTTTTTAGTTGTAAAACTCGAGATATGGTCACGCGAAGTTGTTACAAATTATTGTCAACCGAAGACAGATAGTATATGTCGTTTTATATTTTCGTTTTCGGGTAGTAAACGAAGTCGAAAAATTACGAAACTAATTTTTTTGGAAAGTTAACTTCTTGAACTTAATTTTAGCACTAAGAATCGTCCAGTTTAGTTGAGAAATGAGTACGAAATAATTGGTTGAAGTCGACATAATTTCCGATCAGCAAAAACAGTAGGTGTTTCGTGTTATAAAAACGTATTTCGACTTAGTTTTCGGACATTATCTTGTTGTGTCAGCATTATAACAAGTTAATATGCATGTTTCAAGTAAAATACAAGAGGAATGAAGTTTCTTACCAAGAAAATGATGGAGAGAGAAAGAAATGAAGTCGAATGCTCGTTTTCTCGCGTTTTCTTGATTTTCCGAGTGGCGACCGAGGGTGGTGCTATGGTGGTGGAGTGGTGATGGATTGGTGGTGTTCTTGGCTGGAGGATAGAGAGAGAAACCGAGCTAGAGAGAGGGAGTAGGTAAGGAGAAGAGTGAAAATAATGATGAATGAAGTATGGTGTTGGTGTATATAAGAAGCAAGAAGGGAAAGAAGGGTCAAAGCATGGTTCACCGTGCTTTGGCTGCAGATTTTGTGGGTCCCACCTCCCATGTGGGTGTGTTTAATCATTTCCCAAATTTGCGTTACGTGCGGTGTTCGTTTACCTGTCCGTTTCGTCGTTCGTTTAAATGTTAAACGTTTAGTATACGCGTTTCGTTAACGATATAAATCGCGTAATTTTTATTGAATGTATTATTTTTAAATACTTCATTTAAAATTTTCAAAATATTTGTCGGGTCTCATTTATTTGTCGGATGTGATTCGTATGTTTTGTCGTGTCGGTTACGTTTTGATAGTCCCGTAATCACTATTAGTTAGTGATTTGGAATCACAAAATGTAAAGTTTAATTGTAGAAGGGGGGGTTGAATACAATTTAAAACAATTTCAGATTTTACCAAGTGTTTCAGATTGTTTTAAATTAATTATCTATAACAGAGTATGACGGTATTGAAATAACAGATTAAAGATATAACAGTATCAAAGAACGACAAGTAATAGTAGCTGAAAGTGAATTGTATTGATTAAATTCACGAAGTGTTGAATGCGGAATGGATTAACCAAAGTTAATCCAATTCAAACACTTAGCTAAATTATTACAATGAAGAGTATTAACTACAGTGGACATGCACGCTGATAGTTAGTCTCGCTGAGTCTTAATACACACCTAGACAAACTAGTTCCCTGACAAACAGAAGAACGGTGCATATGACGACTAGCCTCAATAGTACAAAACACTGAACTATTTATACTACAAGAGTTCCTAAAATATCGCCTACAAAATAGGATCTTGGATGGACACGTGTCACTGCTTGATTGGTCCTGATCTCTGATAAACCGACATTCTGCGGGACCCAATTCTGTTACCGCAAATATCTCGTTACCTTTAAACCAATCACTTGCTGCCACGTAATCTTTCAGACATACTTCGAACTGGAACACTCTTGCTGATGTATAGATAAGTACATTACTTTTCAGTACTAGATGATTGAGAGGCTTTATTGAATAGTCACTGAAGATGCAGCAATCCTCCTCACTCACTGCGAGCTAACATGCTCTTGTAGAATGAATTGAACAGAAGATCTTCAGTGACTAGCTGTTATTCTGGCAGTGACTTTTGCCTTTATTGATTTGAAGAAGTAATGCTCTCGCTGATGTAGATCAGCGACACACCAAGTTAAGCTTTAAATCTTCCTCAGAATATCGAACAGAATGAATGACGATCAGCGAAACCTATCATTAGCAACAGCAGCTTCGATACAATCCATTTCTTCATTAAGTAGTGATAGTTGAGTTGGTCAGCGACCAGTGACTTCATCGTGGTCAGCGACCAGTGACTCAACAATCTCCCCCTAAATGATTGTGATTGAAGCTCCCTAGACAAACTTGTTGCTGTGAAAGTTTATAGTCAGTGTTTAAGAATTTAAACATTCAGTGACTTTATACTTGTGATCCCTTCATCTTTCTTTTTGGATTCTTTTGATATGATCTGAGTTTTGCACTAAGGTTCAAATATTATTGAAACTAAAAATATAAAGTACATGATCATTTTTAGTTACAATACTCTAATCTAATTTAGATAAGTCAATCTTCTTCAGCGATTAAGAGATTCAGCAACTTTTGATGTCGTCAGCTTTGACTCACATTCCTTTGATAGAAGTCATTTTGTAAACGGGAAGACCTTCAACTAGAGAGAAATTAGGCCAAAAAATTCATCCTTCTTGGCATATGATTCAAAGCTTTATCAGGGGAAGATATAGAGATGGCGTCAGTGAACACAATCTCATCAGTGAGAATATACATCATCATAGTGCACTTGTCATCAGAGAGAAGACACCTGTGAAGGAAATTTTATATGCAAATATCCTTCTCATGCAGCTTTAACCGACTGAAAATCAATGAGACACATCTGAGCTACAGTTGATGGAGAAGGATTCATTGCTAAGCTGATATGGAATAAAAATTGCCAAGAAAATTGCAACTCCAATACAGGGAATATGTATTTTTTTTTAAATAGAAGCCGCACAGATGATTCCCATGTATCAGCAACTTTCATAGCGTCAGCAATTTTTCCATATAGCGTCAGCAACTTTTCCACATGAGTTGTAGATATGTTGTTCCTGCGATAGGAACCAAATAGATGATTTCCAATCAGCAACAATTCTTCATATGAGCACCATTGGTTTTTGCATTCATTTGCACGTTTTCTCCCCCTTGATGATATCCTAAAGTAGATTAACATTTTTTTGTAAGCATCAGCAATTTCTTCATGTAGATATTTCTCCCCCTTGATGATATCAGAAAATGCGATAGTAACTATGTGATCATGTTGTGAATCAGTTTTGGTTTTCTCATCATCAGCTAGTGTTTCAACTAATGGATCTTTAAAAACAGAAAGTGCAGCCTGTATCACTCTCTGTGACTGGAGAGCGACATTGACAGCTGGTGTGGTGATAGAAGAGAGTTGGCCCGGGTCTGTAGCCAGTGATGTGACACCAGATATGAGTGTGTTATCACCCACTGATGTCACTTGCCCTTTGAATGAATCAGCATCCTTTTGTGAGGATGATGAGTGGCTTATGGGTTGACTCGAAAAGTAAGTTTTGGTTTTAGCAAGAGTGCCCATAGAGACTGAACGTTCAGTGACTATTTTACTCTTGATCCCTTGATTTGTTAGAAACAGGGCCTTTATTTTCAAACTTTTGGTAGAGGAGTTTCAGTTTTTCTTGGATGGAGGATGATCAGCTTTGGTCACTGGGGGTGTGAGCAGTGACGTGATCGATGGGGGGGGGGGGGGGGGGCAGAATCAGACGGGTGTACAGCAGTTTCATACTGGATTACAAGAAAACCTTGTAATCCCAGCAGAGCAGATAAAAATGGCATCACTAGACCAAGTAAAAACAAGGCGATTATAGACCAGGTTGATTTTAAAAGAGAAATTTACCCTGATCTATCAAGTGATGAGATTAATTTCATACTCTGTTTTTATGAAAAAGAGATTTTATGGTGAGAAAAGTGATTTTGAATGCTGTAATGACAAAATTCCTTATCAACTGAAAGAAGTAGAAGATTTCCAGTTATGTATGAAGATTTTAAAACGTTTGAATTTGCCGTTACAGAAATCGGAAAGACTTTTATTGGTTTGGGTATTTGAAAAAGATCATGAAAACCAAGAGTTTGTTTTGATTTGAAAAATGAAATCATTTTGTTTGATTTATAGAAACTCTTGAGAAAACAAGTGGATGGGATTGGGAAAACGTGGTTGATGGTGGTGGTAAGTAGGGGTGGCATAGGGGTGATAATTTATGATGTTTAAATGAAATAGGGGTGATGATTGTGGAGCTTGGTGGTATTAATGGTGATTTGAAAGGTGCGCCGGAAAAGTATATGTGACGTAAGGAAGAAATAGTGTCAGAGATGCAATTTTTGTGACACATCCCTTCAAATAATGATGAAAGAATCAGGGAGACCCTGAATGTAAAAAAAATAACACTCATAAGTTTCAATTTGCCTGAGATGTTATCTCACTGATTTAGTCACAACTTAGAATACTAACTAAGTCAGAGAGATTTATCACTTGGTAAATAAGAAACATAAATTTTTATTCATTGAGTATGAGTGTTGTTTAAAAAATGAAATTTATAGAGACTCATCTTTCGCTAAAAGAGTTACAGCTTAGAATACTAACAAGATCAGCTAAAGAATAGGTCTTTTTTTTTTTTTTTTTTTTTAAACAGAGTATAGATTATGTTTAATATGAACTATGTATTATTTTACTATATTTATCTTTCACTGATCTAGTTACAACTTAGAATACTAACACGATCAGTAAAACAAAATATAGGATAATAACAAAATAGGTCATATAGAGACATAATAGATACGTTATATAAAAAAAAACGTTAAACAAAAATAACATAACTGAGCTTGATAGCTGAGCTAGTCATTTAAGTTTAACATGCCAAGCTCGCTGATAAGAAAATTAAATATTTTCTCATCTAAAGATTTTGTAAATAAATCAGCGAGTTGGTAATCAGTTGGAATAAAATGCAATTCAATATCACCTTTCATCACATAGTCCCTGATGAAATGATATCGGACATCAATGTGCTTTGTCCTTGAGTGCATTACTGGATTGTTGGCAATGGCTATAGCGCTTTGACTATCACAGTAGATTGGTATTTCATTGAAGTCAAAGCCATAGTCAGCAAGCTGATTTCTCATCCAGAGAATTTGAGCAGTACAGGCACTTGCAGCAACATATTTAGCTTCAGCAGTTGAAGTTGAGACTGAGTTTTGTTTCTTGCTGGACCAGCTTACTAGCTTTTCTCCAAGAAATTGACAGCTACCAGATGTACTTTTTCTATCCAGTTTGCATCCAGCATGATCAGAATCAGAGTATCCTTTCAGGGAGAAGTCTGAACCAGATGGGTACCAGAGACCAAGATTAGGAGTACCCTCCAGATATCTGAATATCCTTTTGACAGCGAGAAAATGTGATTCCTTAGGATCAGCTTGATACCTAGCACAGAGACATGTAGCAAACATAATGTATGGTCTATTAGCAGTTAGATACAGTAGCGACCCGATCATTCCTCTGTAAGCAGTAATGTTTACAGATTTACCATCAGGATCAGCATGTAGCTTTACTGCAGGTGACATGGGTGTAGCAAGGGGTGAGCAATTAGCAAATTCAAATTTCTTTAACAGATCTTTAACATATTTTCCTTGACTAATGAAAATTCCAGTTTTGGTTTGTTTTATTTGCAAACCAAGGAAAAATGTTAATTCACCCATCATGCTCATCTCATAACTTTTGGTCATGAGATCAGAAAATTCCTTGCACATGTCACTGTTAGTAGACCCGAAAATGATATCATCAACATAGATCTGGACTAATATGACATCTCTCTTATCTCTTTTGATAAATAATGTGCTGTCAATTTTGCCTCTGACGTAGCCACATTTTATCAGGTAGACAGAGAGAGTATCATACCACGCTCTGGGAGCTTGTTTTAGTCCATACAGGGCTTTATCAAGTTTGTAAACATAACCCGGATGTTTTGGATCAATGAATCCAGGTGGTTGCTTGACATACACTTCTTCCTGCAGCTTGCCATTCAGAAAGGCACTTTTCACATCCATTTGATATACTTTAAACTTTTTGTGAGCTGCATAAGCAAGAAATAGCCTGATTGCTTCAAGCCTAGCTACTGGTGCAAAGGTTTCATCATAATCGATGCCTTCTTGTTGACAGTAACCTTGTGCAACTAGTCTAGCTTTGTTTCTTGTAACCACACCATCAGCATCCATTTTATTTCTGAACACCCATCGTGTTCCAATCACTGATTTACCAGTGGGATGTGGTACAAGCTTCCAAACTTTATTTCTTTCAAACTGAGATAGATCTTCTTGCATGGCAGCTATCCAGTGATGATCAGTAAGTGCTTCATCAACTTTCTTTGGTTCTATTAGAGACACAAAACTTACAAACAAACAGAAGTTAGCAGTTGCTGATCTTGTCTGAACCCTGGATTGTGGATTACCAATAATCAATTGATTATCAATATGTTTTGTCCACTTAGTCATTCGCTGAGGTTCAGTAGTGACTTGATTACTTTGTGAGGGTTCAGAGGGCAAATCAACATCTGTAGCATGAGTATTATTGTTATGCGAGTTTTGGTTTGGACATTGAGTTGATGATGATGGGACATCTATAGGTAAAGATGATGTTCCTGAATTATTCACAGCTAAAGTAGAATTGGAATTGATTTCAGGAATATTATCTTCACCTTCAGAATCAGATGAGAAATTTTTATATTCCTTATCATTTGATTTGATTTCATTTGATAAGTCACTATCCATTTTGTTAAAAACAAGATTTTCATATTCTTTTGGATCAGTGAGTGACTCATCATATGATTCATCAAAAGTAACATCCATTGATTCCTCAATACATTCTCTTCGTTTATTATAAATTCTGAAAGCTTTAGAGATGATTGAGTAGCCAACAAATATTCCTTCATCAGCTTTGGGATCAAACTTTCCTAAGTGATCTCTTTTGTTTAGAATGTAGCAGGTACTACCAAAAACATGAAGAAAACTTATATCAGGTTTTCTCCCCCTTAATAGCTCATATGTTGTCTTATTGTGCCTTTTGACAATCAGTGACCTATTTTGAGTGTAGCAGGCAGTACTCACTGCTTCAGCCCAGAAATAGGTCTTAAGACCAGCATCAATGAGCATTGACCTTGCAGATTTAATTAAGGTTCAATTTCTCCTTTCTGCCACCCCATTTTGTTGGGGTGTTCTTGGTGCTAAAAAATTTTGAGAAATACCTTTTGAATCACAAAAATTTTCAAGGTCGAGATTTCGAAATTCAGTACCATTATCACTTCTCAGATGTTTTACCGTGACATCATTTAGATTTTCCATTTTTCTGACAAAGGATATGATCTCGCTGGCAGCTTCACTTTTGGCTTTGAGAAAAAATACCCAAGTGTATCTGGAGTATTCATCTACTATCACCAAACAGTACCTTTTTCCTCCAAGACTTGATGTACTCACTGGTCCAAACAGATCCATATGTAGCAAGTAAAAACATTCTGTTACAGATGAAGTCTGTTTACTTTTGAAGGACGAGCTGTGATGCTTTCCCTTTTCACATGCTGAACAAAGCTTGTCTTTGTCATAAGACATCTTTGGTAGTCCAGTGACTAAACCATTCTTGCTCAGTTTGTTAATTGCTTTGAAGTTCAGATGAGAAAGTCGCTTATGCCATAACCATTTTTCTTCTGAAACTGTTCTGGAGTAAAAACATGTTATTGATTGTGCTGAATCCATATTGACCACATAAGTATTCCCTTTCCTGTTTGCAGCAAGAACAACACTTCCCTTTTTGTTGTAAACAACACCAGCTTCATGATCAAAAAGTACCTTGTTCTTGGAATCACAAAACTGACTGATGCTTAATAAGTTGTGCTTCAAACCTTCTACATATGCTACTCGCTTGAACATTACATTACCATTGGTTAAAACACCATACCCTTTGGTTTTCCCAACTTTGTTATCACCAAAAACTACATCAGGACCTTTTTCATCCTGATAATCACTGAGCAGCGACTTATATCCTGTCATATGCCTGGAACATCCGCTGTCCAAATACCAGATGGTTTCTCTAAGAATGCTTTTGTAGATGCTGTCAGAGTCCCATCCTGATGCTGAACATTTCTGAGCTACTTCCTTGATGTTTTCATGAAATTCAGCATCATTAGCCATTAAACAATAATCTTTGTCTAGGCAAAGCATTGCTTCTTCATCATCAGATGAAGAGGATGAATTAGAGTCGCTGAGTGAACCTTCTTCAGCAACAAATCCTTTTCTCTTCTTCTTCCCAGATTGAGCCAATGCCTTCAGTTTCTTGTATTTTGCCTTGTACTTGTTGTACTTGTCGTTTCTGACATCTGGCATGGGTTCAGTGACTTGATTCACTGACTTTGATCTGTATTCAGCTGCAAAATGACCAATTCTGCCACACTTGTAGCATTCACCCTTTGATTGAAATTTATCAGATGATGGAGCACCAGCAAATCGTTTTGATCTGGTGTTCCTTCTGAAATTAGCAACCATCATGGCCATATCCTTCTCAAGCTTCTCCAATCCTTCATCATACTCATATTCTGACTCTTCTTCATTCTGACCACCTTCTTCTTCAGCTATCAGTGACTTTGAGCTTTTCTTAGACACTTTTGACTTCTGTCTTTGATCAATTTCATCGAGCTCTGCTACAAGGGCATTGGATATCTTCTGATTTCCAAGAGTAGCACGAATATGCTCACTCTGATCAACTTGCTTTTCAGACTGCTCCCAATTGAGCAAAATACCATAGACCTGAGTTAAATTCAGAATTGAATAATCATTTCTCTGTCTGGTACACGTTGCAATGGTTCCCCAGATTTTCCTTGGCAGCAACTCAAGAAACTTTTCAACAACAAATCTCTGTTCCTTGCCTATACCAGCCTTCTCCATTTTGTTCATCAGTGACTGGTATCTGGTGTAAGTGGAAGACAGAGATTCATTTGGTTCCATTGCGAACAGCTCATACTGGCGAGTGAGATTGACTTCCCTGAAACGAATAATATCAGGAGTTCCAATATATATATTCCTACGGGTATCCCATATATCTTTAGCAGATCTACAAAGCCTGATTGATTCGAACACTTCATCAGGAAGTGCCATGCCTATGTAGATTTTAGCTTGTTTATCAAGTCTAACCAATCGCCTATCCTCATCAGTCCATTGTTCCTCTCTTTTAGGTAAAACCATTTCTGGTATAGCTGGAGTAGTAGCTGTTGCAATTACAGCAGGAACAATAGTAGTTGGGATATGGGGACCATTGGTTATGATATTACAAAGACGGTCATCAACTAAGTCCAAAAACATCATCATCCGGGACATCCAAGTTTCAATCCTTGAAGGATCATAAGCTGGAGGTTTGGTTGTAGAACCATTTCCCTTTTGATAATCAGAGTCAACACAGCTGTACTTTACTGATTCCATAGCAGACCTGGTTAATTGAATTTAAACCAACTCTGCTCTGATACCAATTGATAGTCCCGTAATCACTATTAGTTAGTGATTTGGAATCACAAAATGTAAAGTTTAATTGTAGAAGGGGGGGTTGAATACAATTTAAAACAATTTCAGATTTTACCAAGTGTTTCAAATTGTTTTAAATTAATTATCTATAACAGAGTATGACGGTATTGAAATAACAGATTAAAGATATAACAGTATCAAAGAACGACAAGTAATAGTAGCTGAAAGTGAATTGTATTGATTAAATTCACGAAGTGTTGAATGCGGAATGGATTAACCAAAGTTAATCCAATTCAAACACTTAGCTAAATTATTACAATGAAGAGTATTAACTACAGTGGACATACACGCTGATAGTTAGCCTCGCTGAGTCTTAATACACACCTAGACAAACTAGTTCTCTGACAAACAGAAGAACGATGCATATGACGACTAGCCTCAATAGTACAAAACACTGAACTATTTATACTACAAGAGTTCCTAAAATATCGCCTACAAAATAGGATCTTGGATGGACACGTGTCACTGCTTGATTGGTCCTGATCTCTGAGAAACCGACATTCTGCGGGTCCCAATTCTGTTACCGCAAATATCTCGTTACCTTTAAACCAATCACTTGCTGCCACGTAATCTTTCAGACATACTTCGAACTGGAACACTCTTGCTGATGTATAGATAAGTACAGTACTTTTCAGTACTAGATGATTGAGAGGCTTTATTGAATAGTCACAGAAGATGCAGCAATCCTCCTCACTCACTGCGAGCTAACATGCTCTTGTAGAATGAATTGAACAGAAGATCTTCAGTGACTAGCTGTTATTCTGGCAGTGACTTTTGCCTTTATTGATTTGAAGAAGTAATGCTCTCGCTGATGTAGATCAGCGACACACCAAGTTAAGCTTTAAGTCTTCCTCAGAATATCGAACAGAATGAATGACGATCAGCGAAACCTATCATTAGCAACAGCAGCTTCGATACAATCCATTTCTTCATTAAGTAGTGATAGTTGAGTTGGTCAGCGACCAGTGACTTCATCGTGGTCAGCGACCAGTGACTCAACACGTTTTATATAAAATGTATAGTTTTACGTATATTATTAATACGTAATAATTTAATGTGAATAACTACTATTTAATTACTAAATAGCTTTACGTTATTTTTGAAAAAGTTTTCACCAACGTCCGTATTTGTATTGTCGGATTTCATCCGAGTCGCTATTGTGCAAATTTAAACCAATCGCGTACGTGTGTGTGTGTGTGTATATATATATATATATATATATATATATATATATATATATATACATGTGTGTGTGTGTGTGTATATATATATATATATATATATATATATATATATATATACAAAGTGCTACAAATATTTAGCCTAACACGAAACTAAATACATGTAATTACGTCATGGTTTAGGCCTAATAATTGACCTAAATTGTCGGGTGTCACACTTGATGAGTATGAAGATGATGAAATTTAAAAATCAGTGGTCTAATCTGGACAAATCACTTTACAATCTGGACTCGAAACTGGTCAGTCACGGTGCGTGTTATCGATTAAAGAATCAGATGGGACGCATTAAGGGTTGCGTTTGTATATTTATAGTGTTGGGATCCTAAATTATCACTAAATTATCCATTACCTACATTCGCTAAGTAAGGGTTTACTAGGGTGTGTCGTTCATAAAACTTCTATGAATTGAAATTAGGAATTTCAGTTATCTTATGTGATCTTTCTAAGAGTTCAAGAGTTTAGTAGGTTTTTGTTTGGTTTTCTACGTATCCTAATCTAACAGAACTAAAAGGGTAAATGAGTGAGGTTACTCAAGAACTATGGATAAAGCAAAGTGTTTATTATGATGATCGGTTATGTTATGGTTAGGGTGGTTATGTTCATAAGGCACTAGTTATAATATCCTACATTCCCTAATGAGTGGTATCCACTATCTTAATATCTATCTAGCGTAGAGTTGTCCGTAGTATGTCAATTTAGGTAGCATAGAACATTACAACTACTCTAGCATTTTAATAAGTTATAATTGAGAACCTAATCATATTTATTCAAGGATAGTATATAGATCACACTAGCATGATAATCCAAAAGTAACAATCAAACAAGAACATTGAGTAGTAAATCATAAGTAGTAAATGGTTCAGTTTGTGCATACCAGTTGAATGAATAATTAGATCATAAACTATGTCATCTTTGAAATGTTGATTTATTATTATTATTATTTTTGTTGTTGTTTGTGTGTGTGGGGGATCTTTAAAGTTTATTAGAGCACAGGGTGTGGTAAACAGTGTTCTGGATAGTGTTCTGGAGAATGTTGAAAGTGAGGATTCTGTGATGTGGTGAAACTGAATTCACAGTGTTCTGGACAGTGTTATGGAGTTTTTTATTATTTATTTTATTTGATTTTTTAATAAAGATAATTGTATAAATTAATATATGAAAAACAAATAAATTAGCCCATTAAAATTCCTTTTAAAACACACACCATTAATTATTTAGCCCAGCCCATAAATTATTTAAAACACCTCCTTCCTGACTTCCTGTACCCTGCAGATCGTATAACACACACCAAATACATATACACACACAAAACACACCCACTGCAACAAATATATATATATATATATATATATATATATATATATATATATATATTTTTATACTTCACTCTTGCCTCACAGAAAAAGAAGAAGAAAACAAAAAAAAAAGCCCGAACGTCGACATGCCTCGCCGTTCGAAAAGGGACGCTGTGACCTGAACGCTGTGAAGAACGCCGGGACGGTGCGGCAGAACGCCGTCGCATGGCGTTCTCGTCGTTGAACAGTGATGCCACGTCGATCCACTCCGTGTGCTCTTATGTTTTAGTTTTAACTTATACCTCAACAAGTGACTAATTATCGATTTGAATTTGGCTGCCATACTATATGAATTTGACCATTAAGTTTAATATCCAATGGTGTCCAAACGACAAATCTCAATTGTATTTAATTTTGGAGCTGAATAATGTTATAAACGAATTTTCAGGTTTGTGAATCGAGTTTTTTTGTAAAGCAAAAACCATTCAACAGCTGGAGCTTTATGTAATAGAGGAGCATGGAAAAAAAGAGGAATCGATCTTAAATAAGTGTTATGTCCTTCTGGCAATGATGCAACTAAAATAGCGGATCACTAATTGGTGCCATGTAAAGTGGCTAAGGCGATATCTGAAAGAATTTACAAATGGTGGCGTTGTGGCTCTGTAATTAAATACGACAAACACACCAGGGAGCTGCTGAACCGTGTTGGCCAAATGTTCAATTCTAAATTGAGCAAACTGTTGTGGTGTAGTTGTTTTTTCTGTTGTCGGATTAACAAATTCATCCTCTCTTCTTCAGAGTATGTGGTTATATTTGGTCTTATAGTCGTACTTCATTGTGCAATTCCTAAGTTGTAAGGATTCTATTGAAACAAGTAATTTTTGAGGCTTCGCAAGCTAAATATGCAGTTCAAACACACACACGCACAGGTTTATTGACATATTTGGATAAACTTTCAATATTTAAAATTCTCTGGTTTCACATCCAACAGTATAAACTTGCACCTCATTTATTAAAAGAAACAAAAAGGCTTTGTTGAACTTTAAAATGGCTACTTATCCAACAAACTAATACAAGTAGACTATTCGGCCTTTGATTACTTAAAAACTGCTTATGTTTAAGTGTCATTTGGTTGAGCATTTCCAGTTACTGGTTCATGAAATCTGAGAGTCTTGATGCCAAACTTACTTTAGCATCAGGGCAAACTCCATTAATCCCAATAATTGCCTCGATAATCGTGGGTCCCAACTTTTCATTCTCTAACACCGCCTTTGCAGCTTCAGGCATGATACCATCTTTGATGATGCTAATCTGCATTTAAACAAGCAACGACAAAATAAATTATGTAAGTTGGTGTGGTTCATGCCTACAAGTTCACAACCATCAAGGTGTAGTTATGATTACAGAAACTATATTATTGGTTATTGTTGTTGGGTATAAAGATTGGAACAAAGGAAAAGAGAATGGAAACCCATGTGAAGATCCCGGCGGGATCTTGGAGATCCTGGCGGGGTATTTAAAGGATTTTTGATCGTATATTTTGATCACAGCAGGATGACCTAGGTCGGCAGAATCCTATTTCTTAGGAACTTTCCGTTTATCGTTTACGTTACAAATAAAATGATTTACGATGTTGTATGCGTAGTCCATACTTGAAGAACCATTTGGCCCGTTCAGAAACTAATATTTTATGATTGTACTCACCATTAGTGATCCCGCAGGTAACGTTGTAAACAGAATAGAGGAGCCTGGTGAGAAGGATTCGTCCTTGAAAACCTCAGTATAGTGATCAAAGGTTTTAGAATCTGCGTCTGTATAGATCCCTTTTGCTTTCAACACACCAGCAAACGCTCCTGATGAGTTTTTAGCGAAATCCTTACCATGTATTGGTACTAAAGCTGTAGCATAAGCAAGTTTTTCAAAGGAACCTGCATATGACATGATGTAAATTGTTGTTAACTCAAAATGTTTAACAAAGTTCACATTTATCAATGCTTGGCAGATAAACAAATGATAATCTTCGTGGCTAAAAAATGAAAATGAAAACTAGTGAAGGCTTACCAGTCACAACATCATTGTAGAAGTCGACAGATTCTGCGAGCTCTGCAGCGGTTTTGCCCTTCCACTTACCAGCAAGTGACGAAATAGCTTTATCCTCCAAGTATATAGCATCTGCTGTAACATTTATAACGACACCATCGTGATCCAAAGATCTAACACCTGCGCATGATCATAAAAGCATTATATTCATTTATTCATTAAGGGGCTGTTTGGTATTAATGTTTTTGAAACTGCTTATTTAACTTTTGTGAGTAACATAAGCAACTCAGCTGGTTGTTTGTTTTTTGCGAGAATTCTGTCTCAAATCCGAAAACAATATATGAATATGCAGAGGTGGTTCAGAAGTCAATGAATTATTTAAGATTGTTTATTTTGTGAGCTGGATCTGAATGTAGTTATTAAATTGTAAGATTTATGTGGAAATGAACTCATTAAATTACGAGTATCAATTCAGTTATTATGTATTTTATTCTAATATGCTCATTTTATCACTTAAAACGCAATTCCATATATAAAAATGATTATGATAGTGATTAGTACCAAATCAAAAATTCTCCATACATCGCTATCCGTGCTATATAGTCTCGACAGTACAAAAGTATAAATCACATTTAGTGAACTACAATTTTTTCCGGTGATTTCCGAATGTTGACCTAAAAATAATATGTCATGTGTGTTTATATATAAAAATATACATATAACAAAATTTAAAAAGAAAGACAAAAAATCAGTAAGTATATATAAATATATTTACTTAAAAACATAAATCAAAGGAAAACGCGAAAACAGTTTGCCCAACTCCACCTTGACGATGTGTCAGAGAATTTAAACGGAATTAAATCCTAAATCGTTCCGCAACAATCGGAGCTGAAATAGATCTTCAATAGATTACAATTGAACGATTCCGCTAGCTGTACGGACGAAATCAAGATTTTGAAAGAAGAATACAGGAATCGAAAGTGAGAAAACTTCTAGAGCTGAGCTGAAATAGTGTCGTTGATCGGACTTTGTACAATACGCAAAGTGCGTGTTGTACGACGAAACGTCGCCTCGGAAACGGAAATGGAATAATTTAAAGACTGCCAGGGTGTCGGGGAAGGTCAACGGCGACTGCGTGGTGCAAGGTCTTCGATGAAGGTGACGACATGGACTAGTGTTGATGGTGTTAGTTGTTGGATCGGAAGAGAAACAAAGAAGCGTTCAGGAAGTAAAAGATCATCGAGTCTAAAAAAAAAAAGAGGTTTTCGTGGGTTTTAGCTCTAAATGTAAAGAAGAAAAACAAACGCTCTGAATATTAAAAAAGCTCTTCTTCAGTCAGAGATCAAATCTGGAAAACCTCTTATTCGGTCAGAGATCAAAGGTTTTTATGGGTTTTTTTAGAAAACAAGCAACACCTAAGATGATTATGTTATTAGTTGATGATCATGTATATCTACCTTACTTGAACGTGAGTAAACATACCTGCTCCACCGAGGAAAAAAGTTTTGGTTGAACCGGGAGGCTTGAAGTAAGGTGGAAACTCGACAGATTCGATCTGGACACCGGTGGCGGATGTTGGCACAGTCATGGTTGGGGGCTGAAAGGTGTGACACTTGCTAATAACATGAAGCTGTTTATATAGAAAACCAAGTACTAGATTGAGGACTTAAAAGGAAGCCAAGAGGGTCAATGGAATTAATTAATTAATTGATTAATAGCCAGAAGAAAATTCAAATTTACGCCTAGGTAATGAAATAAATAAAATTTCTATACGTCCCAACTCCCAAGTATCATACTCCCTCCGTTCCAAAATTTTTGTCCACCAACAAAAATCACACGGTTTAATAAAGGTGGGACCACAACACTTTTCAACCAATCAAATAGAATCTTCACTCACTAAAGTCTCCTCCTATTGATTGAAATGAGAAGTGGACAATTATTTTGAGACATCCAAAAAGGAAAGATGGACTATCAATTTGGGACGGAGGGAATAGTTGATAGTTGATCGATTCTTTTTTACCAAATTTTAATTTGTGTCTAATAGTGAATTCAGGGCTGTTCACAGTTTGGATAAAACCGGATTATCCAATTGGATAACTCGGATCGGACCATATGGTTTAGATAATTGGATTTTTGGATCGGTTCGGATCAAAACCAAACTTATTATTTTGGATCACGGATTGGTTTTGGTTAGTAAATTACAAACCGGATTATCCAAAAAAACCAAATAACAAATAAATATTTATTTTTCAAACATTATATGTATACATGCACATACAAAATAGTTTACTAACTTATTAATATATATTCTATAAATCTCCAAATATAATAGGTAGTTTATAGTTTACATAATTGTTTACTTATATATGTAGGTTATTTATAGTTTCATTTTGCATTTTACTATTATATTACACACACATGTATATGTACCGGGAGGTTCAAATGAGAAACATTCATTCTGTATAAGTTTATTATAATATCTAACACATTTTAAGTAGATATTGTAAATATTTATGTATGTGTTTGGATATCCAAAAACCAAACCGATCCATCCAAATAGTAATTCGGATGGATTGGTTCGGTTTTTCAATTTTTTTTGGACGGATCGGTATCATAGTTTCGAAACCATAATCCATTGGGATTCATGTATACGGATTGATTTTGAACCGATTCATCCATTTGAACACCCCTAAGTGAATTAAACCATCATTTCCATCCTCACATATCGCTTAATTAGTAAAATAGTTAATAAATAGTTAATAGTATATACTCGTATATATTATATTATACTTTATCATCAATTGGCAAAGTAAATGACCAATTTATCATGATATCCAAGGGGCATTTAAGTAACTTCACTTTTAAATAAGATAATTCTCGATTTGGATTCTCAGGATATGTTCTTGATGTCATAACTTTAAAATTTTATTTCTTCCACTAACAAAATAATATGCAACTTCTAAGGTTAAAAGAACTTTTTGTATATATTGATTTTAGATTAGAAAATAGTCAAAATACAATGAACACAAGGAGAATAATAATATTGAAAAAAAAAAAAAAAAGTTTTTACAAACTAAAATAATAAATTGAAAAATGATTGGTAGGTCTAAACTTGTAAGCTTAAATATAGGTCTAAAAATTTGATTGGTAAATGTGAAAATTTGATTGGGTGAGATTAATAGACAGAAAAAAATTCAACCAATAAGAAATTTTGGTCTAATTTTAAGTTTGTATAAGTAGGCCAATTTAACATTAGTCTTCGTAACTAATTATAGAATTCAATGAATAACAGGAACAAAAAGTAAAAGAAAAATAATCAAAATTAAGTTTGTATGAATCTTAATAATGAATCGATTTGTAAACCAATTGTTTCAAGATTACCACCTTATATCAAAAGACAAACTACTTTGTCAAATTATCTTCACGTGTTGAAGGGCATTTAGTCTGTTCATATATATAAATGGGTTAAGTACTTTGAAATGTACCTATTTATTATCTTACATTCATAATATGCAATAAAGTATTCGGACTTTTATTGTGTGTAATAAATTTGTTATTTATTACTGTTGTATGCAAATTTTGATACTTTTACTTGTGTGTCAGTTGTATGAGGTAACATATGACATCATTACAAGTTGTCACGTCACCAAAATACATACAATTGAAACAAATTGAAAGTTTATTACACATAATGGAAATCCGAATCTTTTCTTGTATGTTATGAATGTCAGATCATAAATAAGTACATTTCCTAATGCTCAACCCTATATAAATATATAGATTGTTTTCATAAAATAGTAATGAGAAATTGATGATATCTTCTTTTTTCCCTACTTAATCCTCTTTAGATTTAGCAATTACTACAAAATCATAAATTTCTAGATGGCTAAAAACTAAGAATTATTTAACAATAAAAAAATGATACTAGTAGAATATTAATGTATCCCTTGCAATTGCAAGGGCAACTTATACCTAGTTTTAATGGAACTCGGGGGTGGGTAGACATTAAAATATTAATGTATCCCTTGCAATTGCAATGGCAATTTACACCTAGTTTTAATGGAATTCGGGGATGGGGGTGGGTGCCCAAAAAGAGTTTATATCGTTTCGAATTTTCAACGCACACATCCAACTAAGACCATTCCCAACAGTGACAGAAACTGAAGTGCCACGTCTGCGCCACGTATGCTCCACGTAAGCTTTTTAAAAAACTGACTGAAACTGACGAACCCCTGCCATCAGTGACTCCGTCACTTTTAATTTTGGGCCCACGTTTAACAATTTACATTTAGTTATACACACACAAAAAAAAAAGAAAAAAAAAACAAAAACCGACGGAGCGTCGGAATTCCGACGAAGGAAAGTGACGGACGAAAGTGACACACCCGTGCCATTGGTGTCACTTTCGTCACTTGAAAGTGACGAGAAACCGATGCATGCGTTGGGAAGGGTCTAACAATACCTATTGTTAGCAAGAAAACAAACCCACAACACACTCATGTAAACGAGGTTACACCCACAGACAATAAACGGATAGAAAAATCACTCACCAAGCAATTAAACAAAACATACAAGATAATAAACACGAACAATACGACACAAAGATTTAAAGTGATTATATCCAATCTTCAACTTGGAGATTGGTTTAGTCCACGTGGCCAAACCGAAAGTTTTTTCTTAATAAATATCGTACCAAGGGATTACAAATACATTATGCTTATCTAATAAATAGGGAAAACCAACTTGCAGAACAAGAAAACAGCTAAATCTGCCGACTCAGACTTCGTGTCTTGACTTTTTAGGATCGTGCCTCGATCCTCCGGGATCGCCCCTCGATCCATAATAATCGCGTCGTGATTTTCATCTGACCAAAAACGTTTTCTTTCGTCCAATTAGTCTTCATATCCCAATTATCTCCCACTTGAAGATTAATTTAACGATTAACCCCAAAACCAGTAATCCTTCTCAAATCTCGTACCTTTACCAATGTCACGCGTTCAAACTTTATACCATCGAAATACCATTCGGGATACGCCGCCGACCACACAGAATCGAAAGAATTTTGACACAAAACTACTAGAACACTCACATCATGAAATTGGGACCACTCTCGAAACATTATCATCTTCTAGGCCAAAGAATATTCGTTGAAGTGTGTGAAACTCTAATTACAGGATTCTTTCAAGAGACAATCATCTCTTCAACTCGTCAATTACAACCACGTCTGATCCTACCACTAACACGTCAACGACCAATCCATACAGAAGTTTATCCATTCGTATTACAAAATTATCATGAATCTGATACGAGGAGTACTACTGAACTCTCAACACTATCCTGTGACGGTACAACGACCCTTCTTGGAATACAAAGATTCCTGGGTGCATGAATAGGGTAGAGGCACCACTATAGTTCTGACATATCTTAACACCACGAAGCTATAGGATTTAAGTAAGGCATATAAGGTCTAGACAGGTTTTATGTCTAATAACTTTTCATCGATGACTTTGGTAAAGTCGAGAGCTGGTGGGCAACCTGGTGCTATATCGAGTGTTTATACCTATGAATTTTCCTTAGCTCCCATGCTTATGGAGAACACACTAGTGTTTCTAGTGCTATACCAGTAATAGATTGTTTTACAGTATTCCACCACTAGTAAAAATTTGCGCATTGGTCACACATGGTCGAAATCAAATCGTCACACACTAGAATATTTATGTGACTAAAGGTATAGAAATAATATTAATGTCATTAGTTTGCCACATCTGAACTCCAATCGTGTGACCATTTTGAAATGTATTGCCACACCTTCGAACATTTATGTAGCTAAAGGGCACTGCTAATTTTTGGCTGATTATTTAGTCGCATATGAATTTGGAATGCGTGACAAATGAAGAGAAAGTTCGAAGCATTAGTCACGTTATACACATAAAATGTGACAAATCTATGTCACACACTTGAACACTGTGACCAAATGCCACTATATGGTCACATGAAGTAATTGTTTATGTGACTAAATCATATAGTCGAGTTTGTCACACATGATTTCAGTGTAGCCAAAATCCGGTACATATGGTCACATAACTTGTTATGTGTGTCTAAAGTTTAGTGTGTGTTAGAATGACAAAAGCTAATGTGTATAGTCACATTAATTTCTAGCATGATCATGTGACTATATGGCTTTATAATAGCCACACCATATCACAAATGTGTATCTAAATGATGTTTATGGCCACATTTTAGGTGATTATATGTGACAAATATATTCTCAACAGTCACGTTGTGAAGTATTCATGTGGCTATTATTTAGAGCAAAAATGGGCAAAAACGATTATTATTAAGTTTGATATTAGTCACATTGAGTGTTAGTTTGTGTGTCTAAATCAGATGCCACTATATGGTCACATGAAGTAATTGTTTATGTGACTAAATCATATAGTCGAGTTTGTCACACATGATTTCAGTGTAGCCAAAATCTAGTACATATGGTCACATAACTTATTATGTGTGTCTAAAGTTTAGTGTGTGTTAGATTGCCAAAAGTTAATGTGTATAGTCACATTAATTTCTAGCATGATCATGTAACTATATGGCTTTATAATAGCCACACCATATCATAAATGTGTATCTAAATGATGTTTATGGCTACATTTTAGGTGATTATATGTAACCAATATATTCACAACAGTCACGTTATGAAATATTCACGTGGCTATTATTTAGAGTCAAAATGGGCAAAAACAATTATCATTAAATTTGTTATTAGTCACATTGAGTGTTAGTTTGTGTGTTTAAATCTTGAGACTTTATATGTCACATGAAATAATTGTTTATGTGACTGAATCATAGAGTCGAGTTTGTCACACATGATTTCAGTGTAGCCAAAATCTGGTATATATGGTCACATAACTTATTATGTGCGTCTAAAGTTTAGCGTGTGTTAGCTTGCCAAAAGCTAACATGTATAGTTATATAAAAAGTATTAGTATAGGTTTATAAACAGACCTAACATTTAGCTCACTTGGTTAACACGTTTCTTCGAAGATGGATGGGTTAGGATCTAAGTTCGAATCCCACTCTCAGCATGTTTTTGCATATTAAAGTCATTTTGACCAAAAAGTCTAATGTATACAAGCATAAATGGTACGGTCGAATGGTTACACTACAACAAAAATGGTCTTACAGGACACCCGTAAATGTCCGAAAATGTTACTTTATGAGACCTTTTATCTAATAGGACCAAAATTAAAGTGTCTCATATAAAGGCGTTGTAATAAGTATAAGCCGTCCTAATATACTTTATAAAATATTTTTGTGGGTCCCATAAAATGTCTAATATGACACAGACAACGTCCTAACAGATCATATAATAGGACACTTTTTAATGTATTAAATTCTGAAACACACTTACCTACTTTCATGTCTTATGACACACACAAACGTCCTAAAAAGTTTATTGGGACCAATTTGAGATGTACTAACATAGTTACATTTGGTCCTATAAAATGCTTTGAAACCAAATAAGCATCCCAAAAGGTATTTAGTAGCATCTTTATTAATTACTGCATTATAGGACACCTGTTTTACTAACAAATTTTATTTTTATATATTAGTAAACTTGTCTAATATTATGTTTCTACTATATGAGAAATTAAATGCACAAAATGGAAAATAAGAAGACAAATATTCATTACTTCTAACAAGATTTGTTATTAGCCACTACAAGTATGATAATACATATAGTACATGTACATACTATTGATAGAAACTAACATTACAAGTAGTAATATTGAAAACAATCAATTATATATTCTGCTCCTCAATCTGCAATTCCCTCTCATTTCCTGTGGAGAAAAAAAAAACAAAACTTAATTAGCTGGTTTCAAGATACTATACAGTTCATTTAAATGTAAGAATCATAATAACACTACTACACATCTATCAAATATTTGCTACTACTTGTTGATCTGGCGCATACTTAGGCTTACAATATAAAAACATAAACAAGTTAGTATACTAAGAATCTAACTAAACATAATCTTGAAATGGTGCAAGATTACTACAATCTTTATAGATCTCTTAGAAAACTAATGTTGGGGCTTGCAAAAAAACTCAAAGCAACATTGTTGACAACAAGTATAACTGCTACTACCTATTACTTAGATGTTTCAACAACCTAGCCAGACTTGCTGGAAAGGTTATAAGCAGCCTATTCAAGCATGATAACCTAGCCATGTCTCTAATAACAAAACAGGAAAAAAAAAAAAAAAAAGTCTGCCACATCTTTACCTTAAAAATGAAGAGAACTGACTTTGATTACTCGTCCAAGCATGACAACTGGCTAGCCATGTCTGCATACATATGAGTCAATTAGTCAACCAAAGCAAATACATGTATGTCCCTAAACTAACTAGAAATGAGATCTTGTACATAATTATAATGAGTAGATCTGCAGACAAATATCATGACAACAAAAGAATGAAGAAAACTACTCTGCTGATGGAAAATGTTCCCATGTTTGTCTCCACTATCCAACATTCCTCACCATGTCTCTAACGAACAAACTCTTTCTGTATTCATACTCAATGTCCAAAAATATGCTAGAAATTTAGACAAAACTAAGAACAAAGATATACCTTGGTGATTATCTATTCGTGTGGTTGCATACTTGATGTTTGAGATGGTCCCATATATGAATCATGATGAGTTCCATTGTCCTAAACTTAAATAAAATGAGCAAATAAATATCCAAGTCGTCTTTATGAACAAAAGGCCAAAAACTTTTTAAACAATAAACCACTAGTAAGGCCACCTCATAACCAAAAATCTATATAAGTACTCACATGCATACTGAAGTACTTACAGGTCCACCTTCGTTTGTTGGGATTTTGAGTTATTACCAAAAAGCTATAGACCATGCCACCATCGTTTGTTGGGATTTTGAGTTATAGAACAACTTTTATAGTATTTTGGGGCCCCTGTTATCACACAAGAAACAATTTCCATTATATAGATAATTAAGACACCCAAACAAAAATGAATATGTGTATTAAAATACCGAGGATAAGACATCAATATTCAAGTCATTCAAACATTTTATCAAGCAAGTGGGGTGATCATCAAACCTGCCTTTATACAATAGGCAAGCAACTAACATGTGCCATTTCCCATTAACAATTTCATACCTTTTTAGAAAAGGGGGAGTTCATAATTCATTTTTCCGTCAACAGGTGATGAATTTTATATAACTCTACATGTACACAACACATACCCAATACATAACATATGAGAAAAAATCGATAAAAGAAAAATCTAAATCTGGGAAAGTTATCAACATCATGATGCACTTGATGCCCACCTAAATGATTAGTAAAGGGTTGTTCCAAATCTACCATGTATATCATTTTATTTGCTGTAGTGTAATACATAGTTGATTTGGTTCACAAACATATGTTGAGAAGATCAAAATTACTGCTTAATAATTAGATTAATTACCTAAACTGGATGTACTAACGATCACAATGAACCGGAAGTGTAAATATAATCAATTAAAAATTTGGAAAAAGGAAGACATTACCTTAGTGAAGTTGACGAATGTCGCTCTTAAGCCGACAATCGGTAGAAAACCGACCAAGATAAAGACCTTGCTCGGGTTTGGGTTAATCGGTAGCCTTAGAAGTCGTCAATTACGAGTTAAGCCGGAGAGATGAAGTTGCAAATCTCCGGTTGTGCAGTACTATACAAGGGATTTCAGGAAACGGTGAGTAACAAGAAAATACATATTTGGTGATTTGGGAACTAGAATAAAGAAGATGAAGACGGAACTTCGATAAAGGGAGATGCCGATGAAAATTTCAAATGACCGCCCAAATTTGTGCGCCATTATTTCAAGGTTTTAATCAATATATAAATTAATAATACAATCAAAATAATAAGTACTCCATAATATAAAGTACTCCGTCTAATTGTAAGTTTGTAACCAATTTCATTACACTTTGATATAATCAATAATTATAAAAATTTAATAACAAAGCTTAAGATATTAATGATGAGTTTCGTAATACATAAACTATAAATTTCTAATGAAATAAGACTAACATAATTTCATTTACAAATATTATATTCAATTTTTAGTTTTGATGAAAATGAAGAAAAAAATTATACATTCCATCCTAAAATTGGTGCTAGAAAGTATTGGGGTGCATATTCCATATTCATCGATGTTTCATATATTTGGTAATATTTGTTCTCATCAAAGTGTTCATTTGATTATAACAAGATACGATATGCCCTCGCGTTGCGACGGGATAGATATAATATCACTAAATTATACTTGTAACTCATATGTTGTTAAAGAGACGATGCTTATATGGATTTTTATTGTCCGCGCTTATTATCGAGAAATAACTATCTTTTAAATCGTGTTTGATGTATTAAAAAAAAAAACAATTATAACAATGTACATGTTAACAAATACAGTAACCAAACATTCATAAAAACTTATAATAATTTAAATCTAAAAATTCTAAAGTACTTTGGATGTTTCATGATTAACAATTCTCAAAACATGTAGTATATTAAATTCTATCAACCTAAAAACTCAATATACGTGATCATTTACAAAATAGAGTTTTTTCATATAAAGGAGTTATGGTCGTCTTTGAGTTTTTTAGGTGTTGAGCAAAGTCGGTAAATGAGAACTATATTCTTTGATAAATAAATCAATATTACATTATAAATCCAATAATATAGTTATTCGCAAATTGAATTCATATTAACTTACGTTAAAGAAAATTTCAAAGTCATATAAATATATGACATAAGTATCGTTAATATTGTATTGTATGTTATATAAAAAATGATTATGATTAACTAATAGTTAAAAAATAAAAATTATAATATTTACTATTTTTAAAGGTTTGATTCGCAAATTAAAAAGTTTTAATCTAAAATTCAAACAAATAATCTTTAGTATCATTATTAAGTAGAAGATCTATCAAATACTTAATATTTTTACATTAGAAGTGAACAATTTATAAATTAAAAAAAAAAAAAAAAAAAAAACCTTCAAAGTGAAGAATATGAAAATAGGGGTATATGAAGGTGCTTGGATTTGAACTTGAGTGGTGGACTTCATTTGCAAAATACTTGGCCATCTTATCTAACTTTGACATATTAAATAAGGTGCCTATTAATTGCTTGTAATCTTACAAATAATTTTAATAAAATTGAATAAGACAAATATTACTATTCATAGTAGTGTTGTAATTGATATTAGATGACAATTGGTCTCATCAAAGTGTTAATTTTTATAACTACGTTTAAGTACTGATTTTAATTGCAAATGAAACACTTGACTCATGTGTTATTTATTTTTACTTTTTTTGTAAACACAATATTTTATCAAAAGTGTGGTCCTCAAAAGCAACACTTTTCAATAAAATGTTACTTTTCTACGAAAGTTATTCAAAATGCAACAAAATATAAAAGTGTGCTTGTAAAATATATGTTTCATTAGGTCTATTTTGTAGTAGTGTATAAGGCTCTATAATAAGGCTCTAATACAATTCAATGTAATAAGACTCATACATAAAGTGTTTCCTATAAAATTCAAGGGAAAAGTACAATAAAAGGTACTCTACTTATCACCTAATCTTATTTAAGGTATTCAACTTTATTTTTTTTAATTTAAGGTATCAAACTTTTAATTTGTAAGCAATTTAGGGACGCGAATTTTACAAATGACGAGTTATTACCAAATTTCTTCTTTATAAGTTACATGTTTACTTAATCGACTAATATTCCTCGATCAATTTTAAAAAATAATGAGTAAAACGAGATGATTAAAATTTAAAGTGGTTACGAGTTTTTGTTAAATTCTCTCTCCTCATTCAATATTTTTCAAAATTGATTGAGGAATATTAGTCGATTAAGTAAACATGTAACTTATAAAGAAGAAATTCGGTAATAACTCGTCATTTGTAAAATTCGCGTCCCAAATTGATTACAAATTAAAAGTTTGATTCCTTAAATTAAAAAAAATAAAGTTGAGTACCTTAAATAGTATTAAGTGATAAGTAGAGTACCTTTTATTGTACTTTTCCTAAAATTCAATGTAATAAGACTCATACATAATGTGTCCTATAAGACTCTTCAATTATAAGACTCTTCAATTATAGGACCCTACCCAAAAAAAGATCCTATAAAATAATGTAATATGATTAACAATAAAGCTAATAATGGAATATATGATATATGACATTACCAATATCACATATGCCACTATTAAACTTAGGATAAAATTAATTCATTATTTTGGAATATATGACATTATCTTAAGTCTAATAATGGAATATATGATATATGATATATGACATTACCAATATCAAATATGTCACTATTAAACTTAGGATAAAATTAATTCATCATTCTGAAATATATGACATTATCCTAAGTTTAATAATGGAATATATGATATATGACATTACCAATATCAAATATGCCACTATTAAACTTAGGATAAAATAAATTCATCATTCTGAAATATATGACATTATCCTAAGTTTAATAATGGAAAATATGATATATGACATTACCAATATCACATATAATACTATAAAACTTAGGATAAAATTAATTCATCATTTTGAAATATATGACATTATCCTAAGTTTAATAATGGAATATATGATATATGACATTACCAATATCACATATGTCACTGTTAAACTTAGGATAAAATTAATTCATCATTTGCGCATATATGACATTATCCTATGTTTAATAATGGAATATATGACATATAACATTATCCTAATTATGCAATATACTATATATACTTCATATTTATCGAATCGTACATATAGATACAAACAACCATGATAATGTTTAATAACATTAAATCATAGATTTTCTTACACTTACATACTTAAAACGTTAAAGAATTTCTTTTTATTATGTTTGTAATTTTTTAAATCTTACTTTATGAGTTATGTTTGCAACAAGTGGTTCATATTAAGTTTAAAAAAGAAAATAACAAACCGATCATATTTTTAGAAAAGTTTGAAAATCAAGATTAAAATTTGCAAATAATTGGTGGACAATTGAGCGCCCAAACGAAAATAATTAAATCCTCTATTTACCTCACCCCTCTTTCTCCTTGTGATTCAAATCTCATTCCAAACTTTGTTGACTGCAAAATGCAAATCGCATCGACGTTTCTTCTTAATCTTCCCTCAAAAAGGTCTTTTAGGCTTTTATCATCACGGGTTATTCCATCCAATTTGGTAAGTTTTCTATAAACCCTAAATTTCGAAATTGTTTTCTATTTCTTTCTTTCAATATGGAAGAAGTACAACGTGTTTCGATAGTGTGTAAGACCAACGCTATTAGAGTAACAATTGCGTATTTCAAATTGTTTCTTGATCATTACCATCCTCGGTAATTGAAGATTATAAATGGCTCTTTTTGTGCAACTACATGTGTGATATCGACACATCGTAAACTCGTGACAAAACTCATGGATTATTAATCTTATATAGTATGAGTTATTGCACAGTTGATATGAATCCATGCATTCTTTGTTCTGGATCTGATTTATAATCACCAACCTTGTTATGAATTTGTTTTGTATACTGGGCAGGTTCTTCCCAAAAGCCTATGAACTCTTTGGGCAACATTTCACAGGTTATGCCCATTTAAATTATTTATAATTTCTGATGTGTGACCAATCGACCCATTCAATTAGTAATTAGGTAAAAACCCCCCTAATTAATTGCAATTATTTTGAGTCTGCATTGTCATTACGCATGATAAGGTTATCATCCGATATTTCATTAGGATTTTTAAAATATATGTGTAAGATATCATGTGTAAATCCAAATTTATTAACTGTGCTATCTTCAGGATATATCCTCATTTAGAATATATGTGTAAGATATCATGTGTAAAACCAAATTTCGTTTATGGGATCGTTGAATTGGAAATCACGTGGAGTGCCATTCTTTGTCCGTGGGGCTTGTAGTAGTGGTAATTTTCTTAAAGCTATTGTATACAGTTATACTGTCATTGATGGAAACTTTCTTGGAGCTTTTGTGATAATTGGTTATGTGACTTATGTCTATACTGGTTCAGGTTAGTAAACACTTGGCAATATGAATGAACAAACACAAATATAGACGCTTTGAGTTACTTACAAGTCTGGATTTTGCATTAGCTATAAATCAGTCTTGTGGATGCTATTTTCTTCAACAACTGAGACTATTCTTGTGACAGATGGAAGTGGTGGTGAAAAAGTATCTTTAAGTAGGTTGAAGGTAAATCAATAGTCAATTATATATAAGCTAAGCAACCTGATCCGTGTAGCATTGCAGAATTGACATGTCTATTAATCAATAAAAAACAAATTATTATTTTTTAATTGCGGTAATATATGATGTCTCTGTTGCTTTAGCATGTCTTTACTGTTGGCAGATTTAAGCTCTGCAATGATATGACTGGTAACTTTGAGGTTGCTTAGTCTTGTATCTTGGAGGACATAACTAAAATTTATAATGCAAGTGATGATTATGTATCCTAGGTTGGATCTTCTGTTCTTTCAATGTGTGTCAGTGCTTCTATTTCCTTGAATTATTATGGACCTTCTTTCTTAATTGATTGAGTCCATGAGTATCAGAAAGGAAGGGACGTGACCGAAGAGCTCATGCCCTGCTAAGGTATCTGTCTATCTATCTGGCATCTATATTTTTCAATACTTGTCTTGGTGCAAGTTGTAAATACAAAAGGGGTATTGGAAATGGACTTCACTTTTGGTTATATATGTACTCTTTTTTAATCAACATGTTATATGGCTTGATTGAAAATAGTTATGTATGACGATTGACGACATCCTCCGATACAGGGCTTAAAACTTTGAGGCAACTAGAGCATGACGTTGTTGTTGGAGATGCAGGAACAAAGGATGTCATGGACTTCCTTAAGAACAAATGGTGAGGAAAATGCTAGACCAGCAATAGCATCTATATGTAGCTTATGAATATGTGTTGGTATGCATCGAGTGGCCCATACTGCTACTAATATTAGTTTGCTCTTCATGCAGATTGTAAGATGTTAACATAAAGTGCGATTAATAATTATATATGCAACAATTCCTGCCAATAACTTTAGAAGTGACAAACTTACAAGTTTTACAAAGCTAATGGAGGTTAATCAATTATATCTATCATTTACCTTGTATATATTATATGGCCTTCATCTATTGAGCTATCTGATTATTCTATTATTTCTCCTATCGTATTTCTCGGTTAGTAAATCTCTCAGCTAATGATTTGAATGCTTTTTACAGTATGGCATTTCTCGACGTAGGACTAATCAAAAGAGAGCTCAACCTACGCCTTCACGTAAAAGTTTGATCTTAAGAAGGTATTCTGTTTAATAAACTGGTTTTGCTACCCATATTGATATGAACCTTGGTAATCTGTCATCACTTTGTACTACAAGACAAGGTACTTTAAGCAGTGTTGCATATGCTGTTTCCGCCATCTCATTAGAGCTTTACTGTGGGTCTATCGGCTTTTACATAATTGTATAATACTTCATGTTTAGCTGCATAGCTTTTACAAGCCCGACCAACATGAATATTCTTTTTTATGTTGGTAATGCAGATTCGGATTATTAAGTGCCTGCAATATTTCTTGCATACAAGTTACAAACACTGCTATCCAGAAAGCTTGAATTAATTAACTTAGGTTACCATAGTGTTACATTGATCCGTTTAAGGTAAAGCATTTGATCTGTTTTGGGCTCTTAACATTTGACGTGTTTGCAATATGTAATGTGTAGGTTACAACGAGTTCGGTTGGACACATTATGGTATGTTGTCATTATTATAAGACTTTGAGCTCTACTAAACTAGTAGCAACTATAATGGTGGCACCACTTAGCTATACTAAACTAGCAGTGCGTGATTTATTGTGTCTGATACCCATGATGGGTAGATTCTCTTTAGTCCTTCATGCTCCTCACATTGTTTCTAATTTTTGTATTCATATATATGTAGCTCCTTTGTGACAATGATTCAATGAAAGACCAACTTAAGAGTACGTTACAATTTCAGCAGCAAATACTGGCTCAGCAGCTTAGGAAAATTCAATGGCTGGATTAGGGTAGGTATGGTTATTTAGATACAACCGAATAGTCAAAACTCACTGCATTGGCAACTACCTTCTGGAGGTATTCAGCATGGCACGGTACAAAATTAACTAAATCAAGGAAATAAGTTGAATCGTCATTTGAACCAAATGTCTAGCGCTGCCAAATAAAATCAAGGGTCTTGGCGTGGATGTAGCTTCTGTGGAGACAAGTATTCTATGCAATACAGTTGCTCAAACCTTAAGAACTCTTGTTCTATGAGTGTTGTTTTTCATGTGTTTAGTGGACACATTTGAAATACTTGATTAGTTAATCTTTGCAGCCGTTTGATTAGATATAGAATTCATATTGTTGTATTCATTTAATTTATAGAATGGTTAATGCAATTTGACACAAATTATTGATTTGTTATATGTGACTAAAAGATGCACTCAAATAATATGGTCACACTTTGTGGCCATTGTTTGATTAATTCGTTGTGTGACTAAATGTTGCAAAATGCCACACAAACATACAATTCAAGTGGCAATTGGATGAACAATAGTCACACAAAATACATGTTTACTTGACTTTAAAAAGCATATGGTCACACTTATTAACACCTGTGGCCACTTTTGGCTTAATTTCATGTGACCAAATTCCAAAATAAAACATTCGTTGTGTGATTAAATGTTACATAATGTCACACAAACATAAAATTCAAGTGGCCATTAGATGGACAATAGTCACACAAAATACAAGTTTACTTGACTTTAAAGAGCATATGGTCACATTTATTAACACCTATGGCCATTTTTGGCTTAATTTTATGTGACCAAATCCCAAAATAAAATACTCGTTGTGTGACTAAATGTTACAAAACGTCACACAAACATAAAATTCAAGTGGCCATTGGATGAACATTAGTCACACAAAATACACGTTTGCTTGACATTAAAGAGCACATGGTCACACTTATTAACACCTATGACCGCTTTTGGCTTAATTTTATGTGACCAAATCTCAAAATAAAACATTCGTTGTGTGACTAAATGTTGCAAAACGCTACACAAACATACAATTCAAGTGGCCATTGGATGGAAAATAGTCACACAAAATACAAGTTTACTTGACTTTAAAGAGCATATGGTCACACTTATTAACACCTATGGCTACTTTTGGCTTAGTTTTATGTGACCAAAATTCAAAATAAAATAATCGTTGTGTGACTAAATGTTGCAAAATGCCACACAAAAATACAATTCAAGTGGCCATTGAATGAACAATAGTCACACAAAATACACTTTTACTTGACTTTAAAGAGCATATGGTCACACTTATTAACACCTATAGCTACTTTTGGCTTAATTTTATGTGACCAAATCCCAAAATAAGACACTCGTTGTGTGACTAAATGTTATAAAATGCCACACAAACATAAAATTCAAGTGGCCATTGGATGAACATTAGTCACACAATATACACGTTTACTTGACTTTAAAGAGCATATGGTCACACTTATTAACACCTATGGCTACTTTTAGCTTAATTTTATGTGATCAAATCCCAAAATAAAACACTCGTTGTGTGACTAAATGTTACAAAACGCCACACAAACATAAAATTCAAGTGGCCATTGGATGAACAATAGTCACACAAAATACACGTTTACTTGACTTTAAAGAGCATATGGTCACAAAATATACAAGTTTACTTGACTTTAAATAGCATGTGGTCACACTTATTAACACTTTTGGTCACTTTTGGCTTAATTTTATGTAACCAAATCCCAAAATAAAACAATCGTTGTGTGATTAAATGTTGCAAAACGCCACACAAACATACAATTTATGTGGCCATTGGATGAACAATAGTCACACAAAATACACTTTTACTTGAGTTTAAAGAGCACATGGTCACACATTTTATGGTTTTGGTAACTCTTTTTAAATGGATACGGCCACTAACCATCTAATGTAACCGTATGTACCCTATGGTCGCTCGACCTTTAGTCACACAGACGCTGGAAAAACATGTGTGACCATATGCATATCGTCACACTTTTCTGGTGTAACCAATGCGCAAATTTGTACTAGTGCACTCGTTGCGCAAATTAGGTTACTTTTGACTCTATTTTCTATGTTTGTATTAAAGTCTACCCATCGGTGATATAAACCAGCCCACACTTTATATTACCAATAAATCCTTGATCAATTCACATTGTTCTATATAGGTTCAGGCGGTGTTTCTAAGGCTTTGAAATCAGACCATGCATTGAAGTCACAAATAATTAATTACTCTTAGACCAAGATCCGCGACTCCCTGTCTTATAAAGTTTTAACCACGTTTGTTGGAAGAAAGTCGTTACTTTTGGATATGGTTTTTAATCATAGATGAAAAGTTAAACCGAACACTAAATTTCCAGTTATAAATTTAAGGCAACATCATCCCCCATTATAATGGCTGACTACATCACCACAAACACAAAAGCTAACTATTCACTAATCATGGTTACAAATTCTAAATCTTGCATGATAACAATAGGATGCATTATAATAGATAAGGAAAGATATAAACGTAATAAGCGCGTAGTCTGAATATAAGCTATAGATTACAACAAACGGAACTCCGAATATTAGAAAAGTACCCCTTCAAGAATCTACAACCGATATTACATAGAATCCCCTCCATTAGTCTCGTTAAATATTAACGAGAAACAAACTAATTACTAACCTAACTAACCTAGAGTGAGAAAGTAGTGAGAGAGTGAAACACCCCCAAATTTGATGGTTTTGATTAGCGGAAGCATTGGTAAAAGCTGGGGGTGTCACATTAACATTGTACATGCATACATATCAGAGCATATGATTACAACAAAACATATATATTAAGATGCCAAATGTAATAATTACAAAGTTTTACGATTTCTCGAATCGTACAAGTACAAAAGTAGTTAAGTTTTACAAAAGTAGATTTCGTAAATATGACTAAAAACCGATTAGTTATATAAAAGAAATCCAGTTGTCAAAAGTTGGCATCCTATTCCTTCGGGGTCGCCTATGTTCCAAATGTGCAGGCGGTTCTTACGTGCGCAGCTAATTCCCTGAAAAACATAGTAAAAAGTCAACAACTAGGTTGAGTGAATTCACAGGTTTTATGTTTGCAATAGTTGAACCGAGTTTGAGTAGGTTTGTTGACCTAAAAGTCAAATAGTTTCGTTTAGAATGTTTGTTAAGGTATAATCGTGGTGAGATGTTACCCAAAAGTAGTTGTTATGGGATGTTACCCAAATCAAATGTTTGAAACGTGTTGTAGGAAAGCATTATCCTGTTAGTTTACCCAAGAAGTAGGGATTTAAATTGTTTATCAAAGAAGTAGTATTTAAAATGTTTGCCTAAGACGTAGGGACTAAAACGTTTGTCCAAGAAGCAGGACCCATCAGTATCTGCCCAAGAAGTAGGGACTTCTATGTATGTGCCCAAGACGTAGGGACTTGTATAAGTTGTGTCCTAGAAGTAGGACTGGCATCCAAGACGTAGGACCCATCTGCTCAAGAAGTAGAGCCTTCATCCAAGACGTGGGATGGCACCTTGCCCAAGAAGTAGGGACTTTCTGTTTGCCCAAGATGTATGGACTTTCTGTGCGTGCGTGCCCAAGACGTAGGGATTTTTGTGTATTTATGAAAATGTTGTTTCATAAAAGCTAGTAGTAAAAGTGTGTAGCTGGTCGTTCTCCTGCATGTTCTCAGTTTAGTTTTCGTATGAAATACCATTTCATAAATAATAGTTATAATCGTTTGACCGCAGTCACAAATAGTTAGCACAATGTATATCACAACAGTTATATAAAGTTTGCTCACGTAGCAAAAACGATGACTATATTTTCCACCCCTGTACAAAAGCAGTTAAAACAGTGAAAGTAGGGGCTGTGAACTCACTTGTTGAGTTAAGAAGTGTACGAGTGCTAGCAAAGCCTACAACCCAAGTCTAATCCGAAATCTCCTAACGCCCTAAACGTATGAGATTTTAATAAGTATGTGGATGTCTAAGTCGACCATCTATGCTAGTGTTCGTACAACCAAGTTATGTCCAAAACGTTTGTTAAGTACGTTTACGTTTGTATCTCATAGTTGTGAAAATGTATACGACTCGTTGGTGATAGTTTGAAATCAAAATTTCAATAATGTAAGTGTGTTTGTTATGTTTGTATAGTTCGTGTATCGTATCGTATGTAAATTTCCGTTCCTGACTAAGTTCAACACTAAGTGAAAATATTGTTTGTCAACAAACTGTTTTTGGCGACACTGGGCTGGCGACACTAGTTAGGTGACACTAGGTGAGTGTCGCTAGATTCCTGATTTTCAATTGATTAGCGACACTTGGTTAGCGTCGATATAGGCGACACTTGTTCAATTATGGCGTCACTAAGGTAGTGTCGCTAATATAAATCTGGTTAAGTATTTTAGCGACACTTAAGTAGTGTCGCTATAGGGGCGACACTTGGCATAGCGACACTTAGCTAGTGTCGCTAGCACTGTTTTTGGCACACTAGCGACACTTCCAACTGTTCGACGAACAGCCCACAAAAATGGGTTTTTGGCTCGATTTTGGACATTTTCAGTTGTTAAGAACACTAAAATGTAACACCCGCCAAATTAGGACTAGTGATTAGTGCCTAATCATTTGTTAATACATGTAATTAGCTCGGTTTTAGGATAATTAATATATCAAAATATATATTGATGAATATATACAAAAATGCGATTTGATTAAATCGTACGCAATTTAAATCGATGGTAATTCGGTTCAAGTAAATACGGACGTTGGTGAACAATTCTATTAAGTGATGTAACATTATTTAATAACAATATTACATCCAGGATATTATTCTTATAACATTTCAATCATATTTCGTATCGTACAAATAAACGTCCACACGATTAAAATGTTAAACGCACAACCAAAACAAAACAAGTTAAAGTGACATTTTATAACGCAATTATTAAGTATTTGGTAAAATACTGCAACAATAATATTGAGTAACTTATGGTAATTTAAAACGTATATTTAAAACATATAAAATAATTAATTAACGTTTAAACGATCGGGAAAACGAACACCGCACGGAGCACGAATGCAGGGAACGAAAATTGGGTGAAGCCCACACCCGTGGGCCCCACCCAACCGGCCAACAAAAGGGGAAACCCCCTCCCCACCATCTCATTTCATCATCATCATCCACTTTCTTCTTCTCTCTCTCTCTCTCTCTTTCTTTCTCTCAAAAATTCCACCATCACCATCACCTTAAAACCTCAAATAACACCATCAAACGACATCAAATCTCGAAGCCCATTGGAGAAAAAGAATCACCACGCAACGATCTACACTTCTATCTCTTCGGAATTTCGTTTCGCCACTTTGTAAGTTTCCGACAAAATCCCGAAACCTCTCATTTTTGAGTACTTTTACTTGTTTATAATTTAAATAAGCTTAAAATGTCCATATGTGGGTTGGGTAAAAGAATCGGACCAAGTGGTTGCCGGAAAACTCGTTTTTGGCTCAAAAATCCGTCAACAGCTCGAAGTAACGCAACGACGACTGCAGTATAGCGTCACTTCGTGCGTCACTTAAGTGACGCATTGAGTGTCGCTAAAAGCCCTAATTTTGCATCACTTGCCTAAGTGCCGCATAAAACCCTCTTTTTCCGTCACTACCTAAATGACGCATTTTTAATACCCGTCACTAATGAACGACACTTATAGCGTCACTTGTTTAAGTGACGCCTACAATCGAGAACTGATTTCACCCGTCACTAATCAAATCAAGTCTTCGGACGACAATTCACGGTTAATCAAATCAAGTTTATTTGTTTAAACACTCCAAGGCTCAGGTGAGTCTTACAGCCCCACTTTTACTGTTTTACATACGGGGTGAGATACATTGCTTACTTTTCTTGAACACAAGTACGAACTGTACATTTTACTATACGGGATTGCATGAGTTACTTACTTTTCACTGAAGTCTCTCCATCATATATCGTTAGTTATGGACTTAAGCGCGAACACTAGTTAATGGATCCATTAGGGAAATGACCCTCCCCGCCCGGGGTAGTAGCGCTACCACGAACCGTACTGTATAAACGGGCGACTATTATTCGTTACTTATGCTTGCTCAGTTACGAGCATGTCACGGGAGCAATTTATTACTTACGGGTTAAGCTTCGATTATGAGCCTCATGGCAACGGTATAACTTATTTACTTTACATTTGCTGGATTTGCAAATACTTGATTTACGCCTACGGGCACTACTGATGAAATCTTGTGTTCAAAGCTGATATTACTTACAAACCCGTGAGATTCACCAACATTCGTGTTGACCTTTTAGCATGTATTCTCAGGTACACATATGGAGTAGGATTACTCCCGGACTTAGCTAGAGTCGCATGATTTCAACCCAACTGCATTAATGAAGATTCTTAGCATTATCTTTTATATATTTGATTATGTAATAGAATCTCCCGCTATACGCGTGGACTCTAGGGAACTACATTTTGTATACGAAAACATTGAGTTTTCAAACATTTATTTCATATGAAATCGTTTTATAACGTCTCATTTAGAGGTCGTTTGCTGTATATCTTGTGCTTTGTATATTGATTAGTAACACCCAAGTATGCTTCCGCAAATCATTAATTTGGGGGTGTTACAGATTGGTATCAGAGCCTAAGGTTATAGTGAACTAGGTTGCATTTAGTGGGCCTAGACTATGACCGTTATGCAGTATTTCCTTATTAGGCATGACTGGTTTAGGAATTACAGCATACGACTTTAATTTAACATAACCTGATCAACTATGTACAATTAAGGAAAGATGATGTAAGGTCTGAAATGATTATGTTGAACGGGGATACGTTAGTTGTCTCTGACCACGAGAGGACCACACCATTACTTGATACGTGCTAGACACTAGGCTGGATATTATGTACTTACCTATATATTAGCCTCGTCTTACTTACACTCCGCCATAGGAATGGCAAACACACCACCCAATTCGTCACGCTCTCATCCGCAAGGATCTCGAAACCCGCGAATAGCCAGGAGGACCACTAGGTCACCTCGAACCAGCCCCTATCCTGTTCATAACTCTAGGAACTCGGCACACCCCACGGTGCCAGTGTTGGCTACCCAACTTCGCCGTCAGGAGCAAAGGCTCGAGAATCTCGAACGGGAACAACACCGAATGACCTATCTGCTCCGCCAAGCTCTTGACCATATATCACAACTCCAGCGAGAACAAGAAGATACCAGCCTCTCTGTAAGCATAATTCAGGATTCAATGACCGCTGAATTAGGTGCGGATGAACTCATAAGAGACCGACTAGAGGAATGTGAACAGCGTTCACAGTAGGCTGAGGAGTACTCCCGAGCACTGGAACAACGACTGGTCTTGGTTGAAGACAACGCCAGGCAAGCCAACAGACTTGCAGACACAGTGGATCGCCTTGTTGCGCTAATGGAGCAAGTCAACTTACGTCAAGACTAGAGTAGTCTTCACCTTGTAACCAATTATCTGCCAAAATAGGACTTATGTAATTCGACCGGATTCAATAATTCCCGACACTTTTGTACTACTATTACTCTGTAATCTTTTGGAAAACTCGTACCTTGTATCCAACTCGATTATCTAAATGGAATGTGATTATCACCTCGTACTGTTATCGTTTATCTCATCATATACACTTGTGATATATCATAAATTTCATGCAATTATCTTATTCCTTTTCCTTGTTCTTTTCTTGTCCAGCATCATGCCTCCTCGCCGGCAAGTCACCCTCATTGAAGCCGAAATTGCGGGTCTGATTGCCCGTAGTGTGGCCCAAGCCCTAGCTACCCGAACATCAACTCCTAGTAGCGAAGATACCGCTAACAATGCGCCACAACCCAAACCCTGCTCATATAAGGACTTCCAAAACTGCAAACCTTTGAGCTTCTATGGTACTGAAGGAGCGATCAGTCTGGTACGCTGGATCGAGAAAATTGAATCTGTATTTCTTATCTGCAACTGTGCGGAGGGAGACAGGGTTAAGTTCTCCGCCAGTACTTTCTCAGACACCGCTCTCACCTGGTGGAACACCTATGCCCAGAGTGTGGGTATTTCTAATGCTTACAAACTCCCGTGGGAGGAGTTGAAGGAGATGTTGAGGGGCGAGTACTGCCCCAAGGATGAATTGAAACAGCTAGAATTGGAATTCTGGATCCACAAAATGCAGGGTGATGACATCACCGGGTACACCAACCGTTTCCACCAACTGGCACTCCTGTGCCCATCCATGGTCGATCCTGAGTACAAGAGGATCGAGAAATATGTCGATGGACTTCCCGACAGACTACAAGACCTGGTGACATCATCCAAACCGGGTACTATTCAGAGCGGCATCCGTATGGCCCATGAACTGACGGCAAACTCTGTCCGCCGTGGCACAACATCAACCCTATCTGCAAACAACAAACGCAAGTGGGAAGGAAACCCAAACTCATCCGACCAAACCACCAACAAAAAGCCTGAGTCTGTTAAGGCTTATTCCTCGGGGACTACAGAAAAGAAAGGGTACATCGGGAATAAACCCTACTGTCCCAAATGCAATCGTCATCATGAAGGTTCCTGCCCTTGCACCAACTGCAAATGGTTCGGGCACCTAGCCAAGGATTGCCGAGCCAACATTCCTAACCCCAACACCAATGCACCAAAGACCTGCTTTGGGTGCGGAAATTCTGGGCATTTCAAGAGCAACTGCCCCAAGATGAACAACAACAACAACAACAACAACAACAACCGCAACAACAACGCCCGAAGCAGAGCCTTCGTGATCAGCTCAGGGGATGCCCGTCAAGACCCGAATGTGGTCTCGGGTATGTTCCTCCTCTACAACTTATCTGCTTCTATACTATTTGATACTGGTGCCGATAGGAGCTTTATTTCTGATGAGTTTTGCCCACTACTTGATATCACCCCCGCGGCCTTAGATGTTAAGTACACCGTAGAACTTGCAAATGGTAAACTCATAGAAACCGATAGTGTGATACCTAATTGCACTTTAAACCTAGCCGACGAAATCTTCTCAATCGATCTTATGCCTGTTGAACTAGGAAGTTTCGACGTCATCGTGGGTATGGACTGGTTGTCCAAACATCGGGCCGAAATTGTTTGTCATGATAAGATTGTTCGCATCCCTCTCGCCGTCGGTAGAACCTTGATCATACAGGGGGAGACCGGTGGGTCGAGACTAAACATAATCTCCTGTTTGAAAACCCGAAAACTTCTGAGGAAGGGTTACCCAGCAATTCTCGCACACATCACGGAGAAAAAGTCAGAGGAGAAGCGACTTGAAGATGTGCCAATCGTTAGAGACTTTCCCGAAGTCTTTCCAAAAGAACTACCTGGTTTACCTCCACCTAGACAGGTTGAGTTCTCAATTGATCTCGTGCCGGGTGCCGCACCGGTGGCCCGAGCACCGTACCGCCTAGCCCCATCCGAACTTCAGGAGTTGTCTACTCAGTTGCAGGAACTCCTGGATAAAGGATTCATCATACCGAGTTCTTCACCTTGGGGAGCTCCGGTCTTGTTTGTCAAAAAGAAAGACGGTTCATTCAGAATGTGCATCGACTACCGAGAGTTGAACAAGCTAACCATCAAGAACCGATACCCACTTCCCCGAATCGATGATTTGTTCGATCAACTTCAAGGATCAAGCTGTTATTCAAAGATTGATCTTTGATCAGGTTATCATCAATTGCGTGTTCGCGATGCCGACATCCCAAAAACCGCATTCAGAACCCGTTATGGGCATTATGAATTCCAAGTGATGCCATTCGGTCTAACCAACACACCGGCTGTATTCATGGACCTTATGAATTGGGTGTGTAAACCCTATCTTGACAAGTTTGTCATCGTCTTCATTGAGGACATCCTCATCTATTCGCGCAACGAACAAAAGCATGCGCAATATCTCAAAACCATTCTAGAACTACTTAGACACGAGGAGCTTTACGCCAAATTCTCCAAGTGTGAGTTCTAGATACAAACCTTTCAATTTCTGGGACACGTTATCGATAGTCAAGGAATTCATGTAGATCCTTCAAAAATCGAGGCTATCAGAAATTGGAAACCGCCGACAACTCCAACAGAAGTACGACAGTTTTTAGGACTGGCCGGGTACTATCGACGATTCATCGAGAACTTCTCAAAAATAGCCATGCCACTCACGACACTGACTCAAAAGGATAAAAAGTTCGACTGGACTGATAAACAAGAGTCAGCATTTCAACTTTTGAAACAAAAGCTTTGCAGTGCTCCCATTCTATCCTTACCCGAAGGCACCGATGACTTCGTGGTATACTGCGATGCTTCACATCAAGGTCTCGGTTGCGTATTGATGCAACGAGACAAGGTCATTGCTTACGCCTCGCGACAACTCACGGTTCACGAAAAGAACTACACTTCTCACGACCTCGAACTTGGAGCTGTCGTGTTCGCTCTCAAAATCTGGAGACACTACCTCTATGGCACTAAGTGCACAATCTTTACCGACCACAAGAGTCTCCAGCACATATTCGATCAAAAGGATCTCAACATGAGGCAACGTCGATGGGTCAAGTAGCTTACCGATTACGATTGTGAGATCAAATACCATCCGGGTAAGGCAAACGTTGTTGCCGATGCCCTCAGTCGAAAAGAAAGGTTGAAACCACTTCAAGTCCGAGCCCTCAGTATGACGATTCACAATGATCTAAACCTTCAAATTCTCGCTGCCCAACTCGAAGCCTTGAAACCCGATAACGTCAAAAACGAAGCCCTGCGAGGCATGGATAAACAATTCGAAATCAAAACTAACGGGGTTAGGTACTTCTCTAACCGAATCTGGTTGCCTAGTTTCGGGAATCTGCGGGACTTAGTGATGGATGAAGCTCACAAGTCCAAATATTCTATCCACCATGGATCCGACAAAATGTATCATGGCATCAAAGAGTTTTATTGGTGGCCGAACATGAAAGCCGAAATTGCCACGTATGTCAGCAAGTGTCTCACTTGTTCGAAAGTCAAAGCCGAGTACCAAAAACCTTCCGGCTTACTTCAACAACCCGACATCCCTGAATGGAAATGGGAACAGATTGCCATGGATTTCATAACCAAACTTCCTAAGTCGTCGAGCGGTTGCGATACCATTTGGGTGATCGTCGATCGTCTCACCAAATCAGCTCATTTCTTGGCAATCAGAGAAACCGATAAAATGGAACGCCTCACACAAATCTACATCAAAGAAATCATTTGCCGACACGGTGTTCCTAACTCGATTATCTCCGATAGAGATGCTCGTTTCACATCTCGTTTCTGGCAAACACTCCAAAAATCACTGGGTACCCGTCTTGACATGAGCACCGCGTACCACCCGCAAACGGATGGCCAGAGCGAATGAACTATTCAGATACTGGAAGATATGCTACGAGCCTGCGTAGTTGATTTCGGTACAAATTGGGAAAGACATCTACCGTTGTGCGAGTTCTCGTACAATAACAGCTATCACGCCAGCATCAAGGCTGCACCTTTTGAGGCACTGTACGGTCGTAAGTGCCGATCACCGATCTGTTGGACTGAAGTGGGAGATAGTCAACTCACTGGTCCTGAACTCATACACGAAACCACCGAGAAAATTGTTGAAATCCAAAAGCGACTCAAAGCCGCGCGTGATCGTCAGAAAAGTTATGCTGACGTGAGACGCAAACCACTCGAGTTCCAGGTTGGGGATCGAGTACTCCTGAAAGTATCGCCCTGGAAAGGCGTAATTCGGTTCGATAAACGCGGGAAGTTAAATCCCAGGTACATCGGGCCTTTTGAGATCCTCGAAAGGATTGGCCCCGTAGCATATCGGTTGCAGCTACCATCCGAACTCAGCAGTGTGCACCCCACTTTTCACATTTCTAACTTGAAGAAATGTCTGTCTGATGAGACACTTGTTATCCCACTCGATGAAATTCGTGTTGACGACAAACTTCACTTCGTTGAGGAACCCGCTGAAATCATGGACCGTGAGGTCAAACAACTTAAACAAAGTCGTATTCCCATCGTTAAAGTCAGGTGGAATTCGCGGCGTGGTCCGGAATTCACTTGGGAACGGGAAGAACAAATGCGACTCAAGTATCCTCAGTTATTCACTGATTCTGCAACAAACGCGACCTCGAGCTAAATTTCGGGACGAAATTCTCCTAACAGGGGGAGAATGTAACACCCGCCAAATTAGGACTAGTGATTAGTGCCTAATCATTTGTTAATACATGTAATTAGCTCGGTTTTAGGATAATTAATATATCAAAATATATATTGATGAATATATACAAAAATGCGATTTGATTAAATCGTACGCAATTTAAATCGAAGGTAATTCGGTTCAAGTAAATACGGACGTTGGTGAACAATTCTATTAAGTGATGTAACATTATTTAATAACAATATTACATCCAGGATATTATTCTTATAACATTTCAATCATATTTCGTATCGTACAAATAAACGTCTACACGATTAAAATGTTAAACGCACAACCAAAACAAAACAAGTTAAAGTGACATTTTATAACGCAATTATTAAGTATTTGGTAAAATACTGCAACAATAATATTGAGTAACTTATGGTAATTTAAAACGTATATTTAAAACATATAAAATAATTAATTAACGTTTAAACGATCGGGAAAACGAACACCGCACGGAGCACGAATGCAGGGAACGAAAAATGGGTGAAGCCCACACCCGTGGGCCCCACCCAACCGGCCAACAAAAGGGGAAACCCCCTCCCTACCATCTCATTTCATCATCATCATCCACTTTCTTCTTCTTCTCTCTCTCTCTCTCTTTCTTTCTCTCAAAAATTCCACCATCACCATCACCTTAAAACCTCAAATAACACCATCAAACGTCATCAAATCTCGAAGCCCTTTGGAGAAAAAGAATCACCACGCAACGATCTACACTTCTATCTTTTCGGAATTTCGTTTCGCCACTTTGTAAGTTTCCGACAAAATCCCGAAACCTCTCGTTTTTGAGTACTTTTACTTGTTTATAATTTAAATAAGCTTAAAATGTCCATATGTGGGTTGGGTAAAAGAATCGGACCAAGTGGTTGCCGGAAAACTCGTTTTTGGCTCAAAAATCGGTCAACAGCTCGAAGTAACGCAACGACGACTGCAGTATAGCGTCACTTCGTGCGTCACTTAAGTGACGCATTGAGTGTCGCTAAAAGCCCTAATTTTGCATCACTTGCCTAAGTGCCGCATAAAACCCTCTTTTTCCGTCACTACCTAAATGACGCATTTTTAATACCCGTCACTAATGAACGACACTTATAGCATCACTTGTTTAAGTGACGCCTACAATCGAGAACTGATTTCACCCGTCACTAACCTTAGTGACTCACGACACATGTACCGACACTTACAACCGACACTTCCTTAAGTGTCGCACCCTATGCGTCACTTGCACAAGTGACGCCATTAAATCAGAATCCGTCATTTCTTGAGACACTTCCTAAGTGTCGCCTAAACCCTTGAGTGTCGCTATAAGTGACGCTAAAAACAGAAAGTTTCAAACCATTTTTACTAAGTGTCGAGACCTAAATTTTATCACCTGATTTCACCCAAATTCAAGTCCAGATGCGTTTTTCACAAAAGCAATTTAGTAGAAATAAAAATTTTTCGAGCTGACTTGGCATCTCGACCCCAACCAGGGGCCAGCCCCTTGGACCCCGCCAGGGGTTGCCACCCCTGGAACCCCGCTAACCAGGGGCGCTGCCCCCGGACCCCCGTCACCTAAAAGTTTGCAAACACTTTTTAGGTGCAACACTTCAAAAATCCAAAATAATAATGATGAAAATTATTATTACAAACAATCACCAACGGGCCGTACACGTTTTCAAACATACAAGTCAATCAACCAAATTGGGGCCATTTGGACATTATAGTTGGATAAACAACTACAAAGGTATTCTTTGTAAATACCTATACAATTAATAACCATCGTGTCATGGACACCCTCAGGTTACAAGTCTTCGGACGACAATTCACGGTTAATCAAATCAAGTTTATTTGTTTAAACACTCCAAGGCTCAGGTGAGTCTTACAGCCCCACTTTTACTGTTTTACATACGGGGTGAGATACATTGCTTACTTTTCTTGAACACAAGTACGAACTGTACATTTTACTATACGGGATTGCATGAGTTACTTACTTTTCACTGAAGTCTCTCCATCATATATCGTTAGTTATGGACTTAAGCGCGAACACTAGTTAATGGATCCATTAGGGAAATGACCCTCCCCGCCCGGGGTAGTAGCGCTACCACGAACCGTACTGTATAAACGGGTGACTATTATTCGTTACTTATGCTTGCTCAGTTACGAGCATGTCACGGGAGCAATTTATTACTTACGGGTTAAGCTTCGATTATGAGCCTCATGGCAACGGTATAACTTATTTACTTTACATTTGCTGGATTTGCAAATACTTGATTTACGCCTACGGGCACTACTGATGAAATCTTGTGTTCAAAGCTGATATTACTTACAAACCCGTGAGATTCACCAACATTCGTGTTGACCTTTTAGCATGTATTCTCAGGTACACATACGGAGTAGGATTACTCCCGGACTTAGCTAGAGTCGCATGATTTCAACCCAACTTCATTAATGGAGATTCTTAGCATTATCTTTTATATATTTGATTATGTAATAGAATCTCCCGCTATACGCGTGGACTCTAGGGAACTACATTTTGTATACGAAAACATTGAGTTTTCAAACATTTATTTCATATGAAATCGTTTTATAATGTCTCATTTAGAGGTCGTTTGCTGTATATCTTGTGCTTTGTATATTGATTAGTAACACCCAAGTATGCTTCCGCAAATCATTAATTTGGGGGTGTTACAGATTGGTATCAGAGCCTAAGGTTATAGTGAACTAGGTTGCATTTAGTGGGCCTAGACTATGACCGTTATGCAGTATTTCCTTATTAGGCATGACTGGTTTAGGAATTACAGCATATGACTTTAATTTAACATAGCCTGATCAACTATGTACAATTAAGGAAAGATGATGTAAGGTCTGAAATGATTATGTTGAACGGGGATACGTTAGTTGTCTCTGACCACGAGAGGGCCAGACCATTACTTGATACGTGCTAGACACTAGGCTGGATATTATGTACTTACCTATATATTAGCCTCGTCTTACTTACACTCCGCCACAGGAATGGCAAACACACCACCCAATTCGTCACGCTCTCATCCGCAAGGATCTCGAAACCCGCGAATAGCCAGGAGGACCACTAGGTCACCTCGAACCAGCCCCTATCCTGTTCATAACTCTCGGAACTCGGCACACCCCACGGTGCCAGTGTTGGCTACCCAACTTCGCCGTCAGGAGCAAAGGCTCGAGAATCTTGAACGGGAACAACACCGAATGACCTACCTGCTCCACCAAGCTCTTGACCATATATCACAACTCCAGCGAGAACAAGAAGATACCAGCCTCTCTGTAAGCATAATTCAGGATTCAATGACCGCTGAATTAGGTGCGGATGAACTCATAAGAGACCGACTAGAGGAATGTGAACAGCGTTCACAGTAGGCTGAGGAGTACTCCCGAGCACTGGAACAATGACTGGTCTTGGTTGAAGACAACGCCAGGCAAGCCAACAGACTTGCAGACACGGTTGATCGCCTTGTTGCGCTAATGGAGCAAGTCAACTTACGTCAAGACTAGAGTAGTCTTCACCTTGTAACCAATTATCTGCCAAAATAGGACTTATGTAATTCGACCGGATTCAATAATTCCCAGCACTTTTGTACCACTATTACTCTGTAATCTTTTGGAAAACTCGTACCTTGTATCCAACTCGATTATCTAAATGGAATGTGATTATCACCTCGTACTGTTATCGTGTATCTCATCATATACACTTGTGATATATCATAAATTTCATGCAATTATCTTATTCCTTTTCCTTGTTCTTTTCTTGTCCAGCATCATGCCTCCTCGCCGGCAAGTCACCCTCATTGAAGCCGAAATTGCGGGTCTGATTGCCCGTAGTGTGGCCCAAGCCCTAGCTACCCGAACATAAACTCCTAGTAGCGAAGATACCGCTAACAATGCGCCACAACCCAAACCCTGCTCATATAAGGACTTCCAAAACTGCAAACCTTTGAGCTTCTATGGTACTGAAGGAGCGATCAGTCTGGTACGCTGGATCGAGAAAATCGAATCTGTATTTCTTATCTGCAACTGTGCGGAGGGAGACAGGGTTAAGTTCTCCGCCAGTACTTTCTCAGACACCGCTCTCACCTGGTGGAACACCTATGCCCAGACTGTGGGTATTTCTAATGCTTACAAACTCCCATGGGAGGAGTTGAAGGAGATGTTAAGGAGATGTTGCTGGATTTGCAAATACTTGATTTACGCCTACGGGCACTACTGATGAAATCTTGTGTTCAAAGCTGATATTACTTACAAACCCGTGAGATTCACCAACATTCGTGTTGACCTTTTAGTATGTATTCTCAGGTACACATACGGAGTAGGATTACTCCCGGACTTAGCTAGAGTCGCATGATTTCAACCCAACTGCATTAACGGAGATTCTTAGCATTATCTTTTGTATATTTGATTATGTAATAGAATCTCCCGCTATACGCGTGGACTCTAGGGAACTACATTTTGTATACGAAAACATTGATTTTTCAAACATTTATTTCATATGAAATCGTTTTATAACGTCTCATTTAGAGGTCGTTTGCTGTATATCTTGTGCTTTGTATATTGATTAGTAACACCCAAGTATGCTTCCGCAAATCATTAATTTGGGGGTGTTACATAAAACATGTTATATTAAGTATATTAAACATGAAATATCAAAGAAAACTTCGAAATCTAAGGATTTACGAGAAATGTCGGAAACTTACGCGTGTCGATTTTGAAATCCAAAAAGGTAGAAGTGTAGATCGTTGCGAGGTGATCGTTTTATTCCAAATGAGATAGTCGATTCGATGAGTTTTTGTTGTAGTTTTTTGTCGATTTTGTGGAGGAGGTGGAGGTGTTTCTTTGAAAGAGAGAGAGAGAGAGAGATATAGATGGAGATGATGAAAATGAAGATGAAGAAAAGGAGGTGGAAGAGGTGGGGATATGAGTTGGTGACTTGAGTCCCCATTTTGTGGTATTTTATCCGTGTTTGTTTACCCGATCATTAAATGTTACAATATTTTAAACGATAAATATTTAATTACGTATTATATTTTTGGTTGGAATATTTTATGGAAATAATTTAGTTAAGTTCATAAAATTTTAACCTTGTTTCGTTTCAGTTTACGAAATAAACGTTTATACGTTATAAAATACTTTGTAAATATTATCCACATAATATTTAAATCGTTAATGTTATTTAATAATTTCATTTTATTACATAATTTTGTTCACCAAAAGTCATATATTTTTGTCACGTTTGTTTCCAATTGTTTTGTACGTAATCATACAAGTTAAGTATTATGCAATACTACGCGTATTAACTAGTTGGGCTTTGCTAGACTTACCTCTAAAATTGTTGTGAATTCACTCAAAGTAGGGAATTAGCCTAGAAATGTGTGCAATTAACGTTTTTAATTATGTCGAAATTGCGGGGTGTCACATTCTCCCCATGTTAGAGAAATCTCGTCCCGAGATTTAAAATCAAGTCGGATGGCCCGTCGCGTATGTTTTCCGAGAAGAGGCGTTGTCACCAAATTGTATCGTCGTAAGTCACCATGTGACTTAAAATAGTTTTCGTATGCCCGTTGCATAGCTTGATAAGTTGTGTGTCCGATAAGTGGTCAAAGTTTACTAAGCGTTAGGTTTGAATCGACATTCAAATAGCATAACGTTAAAACGTAATAGTTCGTTAAAACATACCAATGTTGGCGTAGGGGTCTGGTTGTGCATCCCTTGCCCCTATGATGTATGCCCGTCCGCGAGCGTTTTCGGTGTTGACCGTGCGGTTGTTGTTGTTCTGATTATTGTTTCCGTTATTGCGGTTATGATGGTTTTGGTTGTTGAGCTGTGGGCATTGGTTTCGGTAGTGCCCGGGTTCGCCGCACTCGAAGCACCCGTTGTTTGTTCGAGTGGGAAGGTTGGCTTTACATGAATGGACTCGGTGTCCCCATTGGATGCATCTACCGCAGAGAGAGCATTCCCCCTCGTGATGCCTTTCGCATTTTCCGCATTTAGGCCTCTTGCCTAGGTATGGTTTCGGTTCAGTATTGGTCATGGAGGTGTAGGCTCGGGTGTTTCCCATGTTCCTGTTCTGTTGACCCTGACGGTCATTACCCTCATTGTTCCACTTTCGTTTGTTGTGACCAGAATCACCCGCATCAGCACGGTTGGGTTCAGTTTTCCCTGAAGCAGCTTTCAGGGTTCCAATCAGTATCACGTCCTCAGTCAAGCTTTGAGCCAGATCCACTGCGCTCCTAAAGGTAGTCGGTTTGGAGGACATGACCATGCCTTGGATCTGTGGGGCCAAGCCCCTGTTGTAACGCTCAATGCGTTTGCTTTCGGGGGTTACCATGTGGGGCACGAGGCGTGCAAGTTCCTGGAACCTTGTCGTGTACCCGGTAATATCAGCACCGATCATCTGGATGTTCCACAGTTCGGTTTCAAGTTTCTGGTGCTCACTCTGAGAGTAGAATTCTTCCATCATCATTCGTTTTAGTGTCTCCCATGTGATAGAGTAGGCGGTAGTGCGTCCAAGAATTTGGATCTGAGCGTTCCACCAAGTCAACGCTTTGTCGGCTAGAGTACAGGTGGCGAATTTCACTATTTTGTCGGCTACGCAGTCGCTGATGTTGATCACCGATTCCATTTTCTCTATCCAGTGGACTAGGCCGATGGCCCCTTCAGTCCTGGTGATGGTACTGGGTTTGCAAGCAAGGAAGGTTTTGTATGAACACCCTGGTTGGGTATTCGCCGGTGTTTCACTATTGATGGGGGTGGTACCACTGTTATGCACCACGTGTTCACGATTGCGGCTTGCCTCGTATTGGGCAATTGCCTCTGCCACACGACGTTCAATAATATGTTCGGTGGTTTCGATGACAGGAGGTGTATTCGTTTGGCGACTGTTGTGGGTGTTTCTTTGTTTAGACGGCATGCTGACGTTCTGCGATGAAGGAAATGCAGAAGTCAATGCCAATGAAAAGATGTGAAGAATAAAGTTTCACATAGTTTTAGTTATCGAATATTTGAGAAAAATTGACAAGATCCCCATCACGTATTCCATGACTATGAAACGCCCATATGTACTTAGTATAATATAATCACGTTGGCCAGGCGTCATTATATGATGCTAAATACATACTTCTTTTCATCAACCGTTCAATACGATCAGGTTCGCATGAGATCAGGGTGTGTATGAATGAAGTCGGACGCAGTACAGTTCAAATTATGGATTGCGCGTTTCGATGTGTCGTAACGATAGTTAGACGTATGCAAATGTGTATATGCATGTGCGTTCTAGCCAAGGCTATAGTCTAGGTCTCTAAGGTCTCTAAGTCACCTATGAAATCTAGTTCGCTATAACCAATGGCCCTGATACCAATCTGAAACACCCCCAAATTTGATGGTTTTGATTAGCCGAAGCATTGGTAAAAGCTGGGGGCGCTACATTAACATTGTACATGCATACATATCAGAGCATATGATTACAACAAAACATATATATTAAGATGCCAAATGTAATAATTACAAAGTTTTACGATTTCGCGAATCGTACAAGTACAAAAGTAGTTAAGTTTTACAAAAGTAGATTTCGTAAATATGACTAAAAACCGATTAGTTATATAAAAGAAATCCAGTTGTCAAAAGTTGGCATCCTATTCCTTCGGGGTCGCCTATGTTCCAAATGTGCAGGCGGTTCTTACGTACGCAGCTATTTCCCTGAAAAATATAGTAAAAAGTCAACAACGAGGTTAAGTGAATTCACAGGTTTTATGTTTGCAATAGTTGAACCGAGTTTGAGTAGGTTTGTTGACCTAAAGGTCAAATAGTTTCGTTTAGAATGTTTGTTCAGGTATAATCATGGTGGGATGTTACCCAAAAGTAGTTGTTGTGGGATGTTACCCAAATCAAATGTTTGAAACGTGTTGTAGGAAAGCAGTATCCTATTAGTTTACCCAAGAAGTAGGGATTTAAATTGTTTATCAAAGAAGTAGTATTTAAAATGTTTGCCCAAGACGTAGGGACTTTCCAAGTGTGCCCAAGAAGTAGGGACTAAAACGTTTGTCCAAGAAGCAGGACCCATCAGTATCTGCCCAAGAAGTAGGGACTTCTATGTATGTGCCAAAGACGTAGGGACTTGTATAAGTTGTGTCCAAGAAGTAGGACTGGCATCCAAGACGTAGGACCCATCTGCTCAAGAAGTAGAGCCTTCATCCAAGACGTGAGATGGCACCTTGCCCAAGAGGTAGGGACTTTCTGTTTGCCCAAGACGTAGGGACTTTCTGTGCGTGTGTGCCCAAGACGTAGGGACTTTCTGTGTGTTTATGAAAATGTTGTTTCATAAAAGCTAGTAGTAAAAGTGTGTAGCTGGTCGTTCTCCAGCATGTTCTCAGTTTAGTTTTCGTATGAAATACCATTTCATAAATAATAGTTATAATCGTTTGACCGCAGTCACAAATAGTTAGCACAATGTATATCACAACAGTTATATAAAGTTTGCTCACGTAGCAAAAACGTTGACTATGTTTTCCACCCCTGTACAAAAGCAGTTAAAACAGTGAAAGTAGGGGCTGTGAACTCACTTGTTGAGTTAAGAAGTGTACGAGTGCTAGCAAAGCCTACAGCCCAAGTCTAATCCGAAATCTCCTAACGCCCTAAACGTATGAGATTTTAATAAGTATGTGGATGTCTAAGTCGACCATCCATGCTAGTGTTCGTACAACCAAGTTATGTCCAAAACGTTTGTTAAGTACGTTTACGTTTGTATCTCATAGTTGTGAAAATGTATACGACTCGTTGGTGATAGTTTGAAATCAAAATTTCAATAATGTAAGTGTGTTTGTTATGTTTATATAGTTCGTGATGTAAATTTCCGTTCCCGACTAAGTTCAACACTTAGTGAAAATATTGTTTGTCAACAAACTGTTTTTGGCGACACTGGGCTAGTGTCGCTATAGGTGACACTAGTTAGGCAACACTAGGTGAGTGTCGCTAGATTCCTGATTTTCAATTGATTAGCGACACTTGGTTAGTGTCGCTATAGGCGACACTTGTTCAATTATGGCGTCACTAAGGTAGTGTCGCTAATATAAATCTGGTTAAGTATTTCAGCGACACTTAAGTAGTGTCGCTATAGGGGCGACACTTGGCATAGCGACACTTAGCTAGTGTCGCTAGCACTGTTTTTGGCACACTAGCGACACTTCCAACTGTTCGACGAACAGTCCACAAAAACGGGTTTTTGGCTCGATTTTGGACATTTTCAATTGTTAAGAACAGTAAAACATGTTATATCAAGTATATTAAACATGAAATATCAAAGAAAACTTCGAAATCTAAGGATTTACGGGAAATGTCGGAAACTTACGCGTGTCGGTTTTGAAATCCGAAAAGGTAGAAGTGTAGATCGTTGCGAGGTGATCGTTTTATTCCAAATGAGCTAGTCGATTCGATGAGTTTTTGTTGTAGTTTTTTGTCGATTTTGTGGAGGAGGTGGGGGTGTTTCTTTGAAAGAGAGAGAGATATATAGATGGATATGATGAAAATGAAGATGAAGAAAAGGAGGTGGAAGGGGTGGGGATATGAGTTGGTGACTTGAGTCCCCATTTTGTGGTATTTTATCCGTTTTTGTTTACCCGATCGTTAAATGTTACAATATTTTAAAGGATAAATATTTAATTACGTATTATATTTTTGGTTGGAATATTTTATGGAAATAATTTAGTTAAGTTCATAAAATTTTAACTTTGTTTCGTTTCAGTTTATGAAATAAACGTTTATACGTTATAAAATACTTTGTAAATATTATCCACATAATATTTAAAAATCGTTAATGTTATTTAATAATTCCATTTTATTACATAATTTTGTTCACCAAAAATCATATATTTTTGTCGCGTTTGTTTCCAATTGTTTTGTACGTAATCATACAAGTTAAGTATTATGCAATACTACGCGTATTAACTAGTTGGGCTTTGCTAGACTTACCTCTAAAATTGTTGTGAATTCACTCAAAGTAGGAAATTAGCCAAGAAATGCGTGCAATTAACGTTTATAATTATGTCGAAATTGCGGGGTGTCACAGAGAGAGAGAGAGAGAGAGAGAGAGAGAGAGAGTGTGTGTGTGTGTGTGTGTGTGTATGTTGTGATGGTGTAGAAGTGTGTGTTGGTGTGTTTTTTTGTGTTGTAAAATGAAAGGTGGAGGCTAGTATTTATATGAAGGGTTTAGTGCATGAAAATCTATTAAACTATAGTCTGACATTCATGTTATGTAGCGAACTACTCGGGCTTCTGTTGTATGTAACGAACTTGTAATTTCCTTATAATGTATGTAATTTACAGTACTTTTTCACGTGTCAATTATATAAGCTTTCACGTTGTAACACCCGCCAAATTAGGACTAGTGAATAGTACCTAATCCCCTCTAATACATGTAATTAGTTCCTAGATTAGGCTAATTAATGTATCATTATATATATATGTAACACCTTCAAGTTTCGGGTTGCGGAAGCGGTCGGGTCGGGTGTTACCAAATCAAATATCACAAGCACAAAGGTAAACAATGAACGACTCTAAATGAGACGTTTGAAATTAGTTATACATTTTCAAGATAAAAGTGTTTACAAGGTGCGAGTTCACAAAATTATTTCGATACATAATTTGTAACACAAAAGTTATGCACAGGATCCAGTTGTGAAAACATGCGACTCGAGCTAGCATAGCTTGTAGCAATCCTAATCCTGCTGGGCACCTGAGAACACATGCTAAAACAGGTCAGCTATAAGGCTGGTGAGTTCATAGGATTTGTTAATTGAAACATGAAGTATAAAGCCTTGTATGTTTTGAAAAGTAGTTCAAAATCCCCGTATTTTGATTTGTATTGTATTAAAGATGTTACACCAATGTGTATACATTTCACTAGGTATTTCCTACCCTAAAAGTAGCGGTGTGTTCCTAAGTACGTAAGGAATGAGGCATACCATGCCTAGATACCTATCAGGTATAGTGAGTCTACAATCGTGAGACAATACATGCCTAAATACAATCAAGTGTATGACTGCGTCATATCGAGGGTGTGGCAATCCATGCCTAGATACCTATCTGGTATAAGTGAAATAAACCAATACGAGGCAAAACCTGCCTGAGTATAGTCCAAGTAAATGTATGACCACGTCATATGATGTTGAGTAATAATCGGCATGCCTACCTGGCATGTAGTGTTGCCTTCGGCAACGTAAATTGTAGTCCCGCAGAACTAATATAGTGCATTTATCCAAATGATGAGCCAACGATCTCGAGTATAAGCTCGCCGATCCGTTGCTGAGTATGAGTAACCGTGCAGTCCCGCAGAACTACGATAGAGTATTTAATCAAATACTGAGCTAACGACCTCGCGTGAAATCTCACCGACCCGTTAACTGTTGTGGATCACGAGCATAAGCCCGCCCATCCGTGAGTGTATCGCTTTACCGCGAATATGTCCTTGTGCCCACTGCAATACCGTGGCAACGTTTTATGCCCACTTTACCGTGGCATCGTTGTGTGTCCATTCTGGAACATCATCCGTATTGCTCGCAAGCAAAATATGTAATCGAGCCGGCTGTACTACGACAAGCCCGACTGGTGAAATGTAGAGCCAGCTGTACTACGACATACTAGCTAAGTAAATGAGAGCCAGCCGTACTACGACGCGCCTGACTTGAGTAGTTATGTTATGCCAATATGCATATGTAAATTGTAAGAAGCACCAAGCGCTTGATATAGTGTACGAGTATATTTATATATACATATATATAAGTCAAATCTACAAGCACAAGTAATAGTGTATCATGCCATGCATGAAGTAATATATTGTATCTAAATATGTATGTACAATACTTAGATATTAATTGTATCACATTGGGCCTAGGTGTGAACAGTCATCACCTAGCTGGTTTGTATTAGTATAAAGATCCTATACTAACGTTTGTCACTAATGTATACTCCTATCCTCAGCCTAGTAAGTATATCTGAAGTCTTTGGTTGTTGTTTACTTGGGTACTATTCCAGTTTAGAAGTCCTGGACTGTATGAGCGGTCGTAGTCCCGAAAGGGAAACTAATCCTGTAAAAGTCTAGTCGTTATCCAGTGTAGGTAGAACTAACCAGTTCTAGTATAAGTGATAGTATTGTCCCGTGACAATATGGTCAATGGATAGTGATAACTTAATCAAGTCATGTAGTGGTAATTGTTTTCCAACAATCTAACAGTGTACGGTTGTAACCTATCTAGGTTAAGTATTGTTACTATCTCAAAACAGTATGGTGGGTGTAATTCCTAGGTATTACACATTCGTATTACATGGAAGTAATAAAGATAATTGTGAATTACAAAAGTTTATTAATATCATTCAAAACAGTGGTTGAGCATGTGTTTCACCCCGAAAACAGTAAAACAGTTGAAAGAATGGGGCTATGAAACTCACCTGTGAGTTGTCGGCGATCCTAAGATACGCGTGTCTTCTGAATGGTAACCTCCTAGTGTCCTAAACACGTGAGGTCATATAAGTAAGATACAAATCAGTTTGTCTAAGCGAGTGGTGTAATTATCTATTTGTCGTTCAGGTTTGGAAACCGTGTACGGGGGTTCGGGCACTTCGGGGGCAGCGCCCCTGATAGCGGGGTCCAAGGGATGGCAACCCCTGCCGGGGTCCAAGGGGCAGAGCCCCTGGTTGGGGTCGAGCTGCCAAGTCAGCTTGGAAAATTTTTATTTCTACCACATTGCTTTAATGAAAACGCACCCGAAATCCAAGTTTGTAGTAAAATCAAGTGGTAAAATTTGGTTCCGACACTTAGTGAAAATCATGGATTTTTAAGGTTCTGTGACCTGTAACGTTGGGTGCGACGTTGGGGCTTCTGTCACAGTGAGATTGTACTGCGACGTTGTAGTCTACGTCGCTATATGCGACGTCAGGGTCTAGTGCGACGTAAGGTTCGACGTCGCTATATGCGACGCTCGCAATTTCATGCGACGTTGTGACTGACGTCGCACCAGGCGACGTCATGGTATTTGCGACGTTGAGCTGCGACGTTGGCTGCGACGTCGCAGCACTGTTTTTGGTCCCTGCGACATCACGAACTGTTCGACGATTTTATACCCAAAATCAAGATCTAACCTATTTTCGAGCTAAATTCGGTTGTACAAAGCTAGTATATGATAATATTGATGTTATTAACATGAAATAACAAAAAAAAGGGTGTAGATCCTTACGATTTTGCAGATCGAGCAAGAAAATGGTGAGGATGAACTTGATGATGAAGATGGGGATGATGATGATCACGATGATGATTTTATGATGGCGATGATGATGATATCCGATTTTGATGATGATGATGTTGTTGTTGTTAATTATTGTTGTTATTGTTTGATGTTGTTGTTTGGTGATTTGAGAGAAAAGAGAGAAAGAGATGGGTGAAAAAGAAGAAGATGATGATGAAATGAGGTGGGGGTTTGGGAATTTTGTCAAAACTCAGATCCCTAATGCGGGGACTGTGGTCTCCAACCACAGTACAAAATGCCCGTGTTTTTGTACCCGATCGTCATATAAATTTAATATTTTAGATTCATAATTTTGTTCGTACTCTTTCGTAAATATTTTAAATAAAAATATTTCACTTGAATTACCAAATGAAAATTTTAAATTCGGCGCGAAAATTTGACTTTTTGCCCAGGTGTTACATTCTCCCCCTGTTAAGAAAATTTCGTCCCGAAATTTCGTGTGAGGCCGTGATCGCGTGGGGTCTGGGGAGAAATGTATGTACGAGAAGTTTGTCGAATAGATTGTAGACATACCATGTCTACGACGGAGTTGAAAAGCAGTCATTCCATGACTGTGTCGCTATTTATCATTGTAGTCAGATTCTGACTATGTTGTTTGTTCATGGTATGATTAAGTCGTGGTTTCAGGGTAACCATTCACGTGATAGTCCATCCAGGACTGGATAGGTGTCACAAGGTGACCGTTTACATAGTAGTCCTATCTGGAATAAGTGGTTTGTGATCGTTCAGTTTGTCCAGTCTGCTGAAGGCAAACTTTGAGTTTTATGTTGGCCTAGGTTAGCTAGCCTTATGATGCGCTCGGCATTAAATCGATAAAAGTGGTGTTGAGGAGTAAAAGTACACGCTTAGTGAATCTAAAATTGAAGGATTATGTTTTCGAGGAAAGTTATACCTACATTATTGTCGGAGATTTGTTCGGTTCATCCAGAGCCGATGAGGTGGATTTTGCGTTTCCGTTTTGGGCAATCCTTCTTGTAATGACCGTGTTCACCACATTTGAAGCATATCCTTTGTGAGTCGGGATTCGCGGGAACTCTGCAATCCCAGATTTTGTGTCCGAATCGTTGGCATCTTTCACAGGGTAAACCACATGAACCGTCATGATGAAGTTTACAACCGTGACAAAATGGTTTGTTACCCGCATATCCTCATTTTTCTTTGGGTTCAGTGGCGTAGGACCTCAAGGGTTTGGGTTGATTTGTTGGGTTATGATTAGTGCTGGAATCTCCCTTCCATTTTTCTTGGAGGTTTTCGGTTGCAGGTGTTCCGCGTCGAACCACCTGTGCCAAGAGTTTGTGGGCCATGCGAACATCATCGTTAATAGTAGCGGGTTTAGAGGCGGTGACCATTCCTTCAATTTGCATCGGAAGTCCACCGATGTACATTTCGATTCGCTGGCTTTCAGGGTTTACTATGGTTGGGCAAAGGTGTGCGAGTTGGTGAAAACGATTGGTGTATGTCATGATGTCGTTGTCCTTTACGGTGAGGTGCCATAGTTCATCCTCGAGTTTGTGTAGTTCCTCACAGGGACAATACTCGTCCCTCATGATTCGTTTTAGTTCCTCCCAAGGAAGTTTGTGAGCGGTGTCGATTCCTACAGTTTGGGCGTAGAAATTCCACCAGGTATGGGCAGTATCATTGAGGGTGTATGTGGCGTACATGACTTTGCAGTCGTCGGGGCAGTTGCAAATGTGGAATATTGATTCCATTTTCTCGATCCATCGGATTAATCCGACAGCCCCTTCAGTTCCGACGAAGTTTGGTGGCTCACACCTCAGGAAGTCCCTAAAGGTGCAGGGCTTTGCTTAGTTCCGAGTAGCTAGAGCCTCAGCTACTCTTTGATCCGCGAACTGATCACGTTCAGCTTGGGTGAAGGTTTGTCATTTAGGCGGCATGATTCTTAAATAAGAGTGAAATGACAAAGTGTGAGATCTTTATTCAAAGATTTTGATTATTGTAGTTGTATACGTAAATCGATATTACACCGTTGCCCACGGATGTAAAAGTGATAATGATCCAGAAACCACTTAAGGTGTCTGTATGAAAGTCCTCGGACTTGAAATTTTAAAAGTGTAGTGGTACTAACGACCTAGTTGTGTATTATATGTAGTTCGACCAAACTATGGTATTGTCGTAGTCTATCAGACTATAATGTAGTACTAAAGTACTATAGATGTAATCCCAGCAAATCAAAGTGTAGTACCCTAAGTACTAAAGTGCAGTAACCACGTACTGTAATGCAGGGCTAATAGCACAGTAATGTAATATTGATGTATTATGTGTGTAGTACCGCAGTACTATGAAATGCAGCACCACGTGCCGTAATGCAGTGCCCGCAGCACCGTAATTGCAGTACCAACGTACTGTGAGTGTAGCACCAATGTGCCAAATTGTAGTATCAAGTGTACACGTAACTATAACAAGTATACATGTATAAAGTAATTGAGTCTGGCACCTCGTGCCCAGTAGTGTAATCATATATGCTTATAATTCGTACATGTAACTATGACAAGTCCACATGTATACCGGGAGTAGCACCTAGTGCTATGTGTTGATGAGTATCATAAGTTTTGCGAATGTAGCTCTAAAGCTAAAGGTAGGTTGTTGTCACGTAGTTTTCCAAACGTAGCACAAATGCTAAAATGTGAGTGCCAGGGTAACAAACCCGGTAGGCACTGAAATATTGAATTGATTGATCTAAATGATCAAGTTGTGATTTTGATAATTTTTGTGGACTTAGTCATTGCTAATCCAATGGTGACCCTTATAGTCAAGATTGAAAAGTTGTCAGTTTGTTTTAAATTTCGTGGACGTTTAGCATGTGTGGGTTTCCATCCCAATAGATAATGCTTATACCTCCTTCCCGAGGTTCAGCGATAAGCGTGATGTTCTCCTGTGAGTACATATGGAGAAAGTGTTGAGTCACGATGGTGAGGAAGACAGCGATGTGCCTCTTCGTAAGTATATGTTGGTACAGCGGAATTGTGTCATATATACTTAGTATATATAGATATGTAAAAGTAGTACACAAGTAAGGCCTATTCATATATACCTACAGTACATATAATAGTCTAGGGTGTCTAGCACATAACAATCAGAGTCAATTAGTGCATTCCTGATTCAGTATAACCCCTTTCAGATGTGACATCATCTTTATTTAATTGTACATAGTTAGCTACGCTATGTTAAATTAAACTCGTATGATGTAATACATGAACCAGTTATACCTAACAAGGAATACTGCCTAACGGTCATAGTCTAGGCCCACTAAATGCAACCTAGTTCACTATAACCTTAGGCTCTGATACCAATCTGTAACACCCTCAAGTTTCGGGTTGCGGAAGCGGTCGGGTCGGGTGTTACCAAATCAAATATCACAAGCACAAAGGTAAACAATGAATGACTCTGAATGAGACATTTGAAATTAGTTATACATTTTCAAAATAAAAGTGTTTACAAGGTGCGAGTTCGCAAAATAATTTCGATACATAATTTGTAACACAAAAGTTATGCACAGAAATCCAGTTGTGAAAACATGCGACTCGAGCTAGCATAGCTTGTAGCAATCCTAATCCTGCTGGGCACCTGAGAACACATGCTAAAACAGGTCAGCTATAAGGCTGGTGAGTTCATAGGATTTGTTAATTGAAACATGAAGTATAAAGCCTTGTATGTTTTGAAAAGTAGTTCAAAATCCCCGTATTTTGATTTGTATTGTATTAAAGATGTAACACCAATGTGTATACATTTCACTAGGTATTTCCTACCCTAAAAGTAGCGGGTGTGTTCCTAAGTACGTAAGGAATGAGGCATACCATGCCTAGATACCTATCAGTTATAGTGAGTCTACAATCGTGAGGCAATACATGCCTAAATACTATCAAGTGTATGACTGCGTCATATCGAGGGTGTGGCAATCCATGCCTAGATACCTATCTGGTATAAGTGAAATAAACCAATGCAAGGCAAAACCTGCCTAAGTATAGTCCAAGTAAATGTATGACCAAGTCATATGATGTTGAGTAATAATCGGCATGCCTACCTGGCATGTAGTGTTGCCTTCGGCAACGTAAATTGTAGTCCCGCAGAACTAATATAGTGCATTTATCCAAATGCTGAGCCAACGATCTCGAGTATAAGCTCGCCGATCCGTTGCTGAGTATGAGTAACCGTGCAGTCCCGCAGAACTACGATAGAGTATTTAATCAAATACTGAGCTAACGACCTCGTTTGAAATCTCACCGACCCGTTAACTGTAGTGGATCACGACCATAAGCCCGCCCATCCGTGAGTGTATCGCTTTACCGCGAATACTTCCTATTGCCAACTGCAATACCGTGGCATCGTTTTGTGCCCACTTTACCTTGGCATCGTTGTGTGTCCCTTCTGGAACATCATCCGTATTGCTCGCAAGCAAAATATGTTATCGAGCCGGCTGTACTACGACAAGCCCGACTGGTGAAATGTAGAGCCAGCTGTACTACGACATACTAGCTAAGTAAATGAGAGCCAGCCGTACTACGACGCGCCTGACTTGAGTAGTTATGTTATGCCAATATGCATATGTAAATTGTAAGAAGCACCAAGCGCTTGATATAGTGTACGAGTATATTTATATATACATATATATAAGTCAAATCAACAAGCACAAGTAATAGTGTATCATGCCACGCATGAATTAATATATTGTATCTAAATATGTATGTACAATACTTAGATATTAATTGTATCACATTGGGCCTAGGTGTGAACAGTCATCACCTAGCTAGTTTGTATTAGTATAAAGATCCTATACTAACGTTTGTCACTAATGTATACTCCTATCCTCAGCCTAGTAAGTATATCTGAAGTCCTTGGTTGTTGTTTACTTGGGTACTATTCCAGTTTAGAAGTCCTGGACTGTATGAGCGGTCGTAGTCCCGAAAGGGAAACTAATCCTGTAATAGTCTAGTCGTTGTCCAGTGTAGGTAGAACTAACCAGTTCTAGTATAAGTGATAGTATTGTCCCGTGACAATATGGTCAATGGATAGTGATAACTTAATCAAGTCATGTAGTGGTAATTGTTTTCCAACAATCTAACAGTGTACGGTTGTAACCTATCTAGGTTAAGTATTGATACTATCTCAAAACAGTATGGTGGGTGTAATTCCTAGGTATTACACATTCGTATTACATGGCAGTAATAAAGATAATTGTGAATTACAAAAGTTTATTAATATCATTCGAAACAGTGGTTGAGCATGTGTTTCACCCCGAAAACAGTAAAACAGTTGAAAGAATGGGGCTATGAAACTCACCTGTGAGTTGTCGGCGATCCTAAGATACGCGTGTCTTCTGAATGGTAACCTCGTAGTGTCCTAAACACGTGAGGTCATATAAGTAAGAGACAAATCAGTTTGTCTAAGCGAGTGGTGTAATTATCTATTTGTCGTTCAGGTTTGGAAATCGTGTACGGGGGTTCGGGGTAGGGGTGTTCATTAGATGGTTCCACCCGAAAAACGGACCCACCCAAGTGACTTTGGTTGAAGTAGGTCTGGCTAATTTGGATTTGGTCCGGATTTTTGGTGGCACCCGAAATATAAGAGCAGTTTTTGGACCGGTTGTGGGTTTTAAAATATAAATTCGGTTTTCACCCGAATACCCAAAACTTTTAGAATACCCATAGTTTATGTTTATAATATGGAAATTAATCATTCAATTAAATACGTGAAATGAGGAAGTCTACGAGTAAATTAAAAGTGGATCTTTATTGTTTGCAAGTTTTCCCTATCAAACCAATATCAAGGCCAAATTTATAATTTGATTATCGACTTCTCCCAAAATAAAGTACAGTTCCATAACTTAATCATCAATTTCTCCACTATAAATATAAGAATTTTCCTAGACGTCATAGTTGAGTATTTTCGTCCGTTTAAAAGCTATACTGTGCTACGTCACTATGTCATGAAAATAAGAAAACTAACATGTGTGCATAACTAGTCTCACTATTCTTTTTTTTGACAAGTCACTCTTTTTTTCTTGAAATTTTAATTTGGTTTAACGAAGAACCGACCCAAATAAACCGATTTCTTATTTGGTTGGATTGGTTTGGTTTTGACATATTTGGTTTGGTTATTGGTTCTCAAAAATATTTCTGAAAACCGGTTTATCCAAACCGAATAAACCAATTAAACCGTAAACCGACCGAACGTACACCCCTAGTTCGGGGGCAGCGCCCCTGATAGCGGGGTCCAATGGGTGGCAACCCCTGTCGGGGTCCAAGGGGCAGAGCCCCTGGTTGGGGTCGAGCTGCCAAGTCAGCTTGGAAAATTTTTATTTCTACTACATTGCTTTAATGAAAACGCACCCGAAATCCAAGTTCGTAGTAAAATCAAGTGGTAAAATTTGGTTCCGACACTTAGTGAAAATCATGGATTTTTAAGGTTCTGTGACCTGCGACGTTGGGGCATCTGTCGCAGTGCGATTGTACTGCGACGTTGTAGTCTACGTCGCTATATGCTACATCAGGGTCTAGTGCGACGTAAGGGTCGACGTCGCTATATGCGACGTTCGCAATTTCATGCGACGTTGTGACTGACGTCGCACCAGGCGACGTCATGGTATTTGCGACGTTGGCTGCGACGTCGCAACACTGTTTTTGGTCCCTGCGACATCACGAACTGTTCGATGATTTTATACCCAAAATCAAGATCTAACCTATTTTCGAGCTAAATCCGGTTGTACAAAGCTAGTATATGATAATATTGATGTTATTAACACGAAATAACAAAGAAAAAGGGTGTAGATCCTTACGATTTTGGAGATCGAGCAAGAAAATGGTGAGGATGAACTTGATGATGAAGATGGGGATGATGATGATCACGATGATGATTTGATGATGGCGATGATGATGATATCCGATTTTGATGATGATGATGATGATGTTGTTATTGTTGATTATTGTTGTTATTGTTTGATGTTGTGGTTTGGTGATTTGAGAGAAAAGAGAGAAAGAGATGGGTGAAAAAGAAGAAGATGATGATGAAATGAGGTGGGGGTTTGGGTTTTTGTCAAAACTCAGATCCCCAATGCGGGGACTGTGGTCTCCAACCACAGTACAAAATGCCCGTGTTTTTGTACCCGATCGTCATATAAATTTAATATTTTAGATTCATAATTTTGTTCGTACTCTTTCGTAAATATTTTAAATAAAAATATTTCACTTGAATTACCAAATGTAAATTTTAAATTCGGCGCGAAAATTTGACTTTTTGACCAGGTGTTACAATATATTGTTGAATATATATATATATATATATATATATATATATATATATATATATATATATATATATATATATATATATATATATATATATATATCTATGCGGTTTGATTAAATCTTACTTATTTTTAAATCGAATGGAATTCGATTTAATTAATACAGACGTTGGTGAACAAAATTATTAAATAATATAACATTATTTAATAACACTATTATATCCGAAATATTATTTTGATAATATTCGTATCCAATTCGTATCGTACAAATAACGTCTACGCGATTAAAATATTAAACGCGCAAACAGTGGAAACAATTCTAAGTTATATTTTATAACTCAAGTATAAAGTAATTGATGAAATGTGACGCGCCCCAAACGGTCGGTCCAGGAATCTCCTCCTGCCGTTGCGGACCTCACGCTCAAGGCGGCATCAGGGGTAGTTTTAAATTTATATTTTGTCGGGACCTAAACCTTCCGAACAACGTACTGATACTAGGTACGAGTACCTGATACTAGTATGTGGCAAGGATGATCCAGGGTCGTTCCTCACGACGGTAGAATTGAAGCAGAGCTCACTCGGATAACTTAGTAATTAAGCTAGGTTTTGGATAGTTGGATAGGTTTGTTTTTGGATTTTCTAATTTATTAACAAAACATAAAATATTAGTAGTTAGCAGATAATCTAGAGGGGGTGTTTGCTATGACTTTGGTAGCTTTCTTAACTGGGATGATGCATTATAAAATGACCTTAAAAGATTTGTATTTCATTCATTCCAAGTATTAAGGAGTAAGCACTAGCTCCCTACTGATAGATTTCTCGATCAGTATGTCACTGAGTAACTAGGCTATCGTGATTCTGATCGGAGTAGTTTATCCAGCCATACAACACTAACCAATGAAGGCATAGTGACCCTTATCTGGGATGAAACCCTGGGTGCATGAATAAGGCGACAAACCAACTCGATGTCCGACCTTTCTTATCCCCACAAGAATACTTTAGTCTAAACGAAACATTTAAGTTCAAGATCAGGTTTTATGTGTGTTGATCACTTTCTATCGATGGGTTTGTAAAGTCTAGGTATGATGTTTTACACAATAGGTAACTACGACTCTTCCCGTGGATATACCAAGCTCTTAGCCGAATTACGGTACCTACTTTGCCTTAAACCCTAGACTTGTTTAACTAAGTTTGTATTAAAGCACCATATTATCCATCTATGATATAAACCAGCCCTTACTTTTAAATCCCAATAAATCCCTAACTTGTCAACATTGTAATATTCACGTTCAGTTAGAAAACCATATTTCCACGGGCACAGTGTACTTTGCGTTCAGAGTAGAAAGCAGTATTTCCACGGCTCCAGTGTACTTAGTGTTCAGTTTGAAAACCATATTTCCATAATCACATTGTACTTTGCATTCAGAGTAGAAAGCAGTATTTCCATGATGACGATGTACTTAGCGTTCATTTAGAAAGCGATATTTACACGATTAACAAATCAGACCATGTTCATGTTTGACACAGATAACTAAGTACCTTTGATGGGGTTCATGACGTCCTATCATTAAGACCGTAGCCACGTTTACTGGTTGAAAGGTGTTAAGTTTGATTGAGGTTTAAAGTCATAGATAGAAAGTAGATCAACACATTAGTTAATCATTAATCAACAACGGATTGTGCCCACGACTTTCATAGCTTCCACGTTTCGTACTCCACACATTCGTGATGTTTCCGGCGCTATACAAATGAAAGCCATATAACGTTACCTCCGTTGTTTTCATAATGACATCATCCCAATTAATACGACTAACTACATCATAGCAAACACGCAATAATACTACTTGCTAATCATGGTAAGTAATCCTAAATCTAGCATGACAACAGTAATAACAATCATCATATTAAAATAGATAAAGGATAGAATTAACCAGAGTAACAGTGTAGTTGAATACAACGTGAATGAATACAAGCGGAACTCCGAGTATCCTCCAAGCAATATTACAATATTACCCCCTATTCGTCCGGTCAAAGCCGTGACTAACTAGCCGCTAACTACGAAAACTAAAAATGAAAATCTAATCTAGAGAGAGAGTAGTGTGTGAGAAGTGATGAGAGATGGAATGTGTAGATGTGTGTGTCTTCTCCAAAATGATGAAATGAGGCTTCTATATATAGAGTGTTGGTACATCTATGTGTGTCTGTCAGTTGGTCTCAGTCTGTAATCGTGTCGAAATTGTAATTATGTTTTGTATAGTTTTAGATTTAGTTTAATTACAATTTTTGTATCCATGCGACACAAGCATTGTGTCTCAGAAGCATTCAATGCGACACAAGGATTGTGTCGCAGAAACATTCCATGCGACACAAGTATTGTGTCGCAGAAGAGTCTATGCGACACAAGGCTTGTGTCGCATAAAGTCTGGATCAGGCTATAAATAGAAGCTCGCCAGCTTCTGTTTTGGCAAGACATTTTACACACACATAACACTTTTATTTATCAGAGAATACTCTCTAGGTGTTATTTGATCTTTGTGTGTTTGTGTCCAAGTGTATGTATTGTTGCTAGCATTTCATATATATAAACATACACTTTGTGTTTTGGTCATTTAGTGTGTTAATCTTGCATATATTTGTGTATTTGATTTCCGCTTTAAATACACAAGTAAAACTACTCGATTTGGTCCGTATAAGTGGAACCTACAATTGGTATCAGAGCCGCATACTCTTGAGTTGCGGTTTCGAGTTAGTTTGTGCAAGATTTTGGTCTAAAATGCTATATTTTTAATTTTTATGTTCTTGGTGTTCTTGGTTAAAAGTCTTTATTTTTAGCTCATTTTGGTGTTTGATCTTCAAAGAAAAAGTGTTAGTCAACTTTTTAGATTTGGTTGGTAAAAGTTGGTAATCATTTTGCTTCAAAAGGTTATCTTTCAGTCTGATATAAAGCATGGTGTAGTATGTAATGATGTGTGTTGAAAATTGAAATTTTTTTGTGGGCTCAAATCTGTCTGCACGTGCACTTTTGCGACACAATATTTGTGTCGTAGCCACTGTTCATACGACACAACCATACGACATTAACTTGTCTGCGACATATCGTGCGACATAACGTGCGACACATTGTACGACATAATCCTACGACACAATTATTTTGACCTTGACTGGTCTGCGACACAAGTTGCGACATAACCTACGACATAACAGTTGTGTCGCATTTTTGTCTTCTATCTGATTAACTTCAGCGACACAACACCTGTGTCGTATTGATACTCTGCGACACAATACCTGTGTCGTATTGGTACTCTGCGACACAATACTGTGTCGCATAATTCCAGACTTAGACAAAAATCAGTTTGTTTGTTGTGTATTTTCTGATTTTTTGCAGATTTTCATCATGTCTCTTCAAATCGTTGATGCAGTTTTACAACATAATGCTACGATCGGTAGTGCAAATAAACCTCCTTATTTTGCACCGGGTTTGCCATTTCGAGCATGGAAACAACGTTTCATGTCGTTTGTATTATTCACTGATCCTGATATGGAGTTGGCTCTTCTTGAACGATATGTTGTTCCTGTTGCTCTTGGAGAACATATCGGTGTTCCTCCACCTAAACCCGTTCGTTCATACACTCCCGAAGAACGAAAAGCATGGGAAATTGAACGCAAGACTCATTCTGCTATTACTATGTCACTTCCAACTGACGTTTTGGATATGTTTCCACAAACTATTGCTTATGATCTTTTGAATGCAATTGAGAAGAGATTTTGTGGCAACACTGAGTACATCGAAAGCAAATTGGAATTAGTCAAAACTCAGTTTGATTATTTCTATATCCAGAAGAATGAAACTGTCAGAGACATGCTTTGCAGATTTACTCGCACAGTAAATGAACTGCAAGCTGGCGGATATAATCTCAAAAATTCTGAGATTAACAAAAAGGCTTTAGCTGCTCTACCACCAAGTTGGGAAACACGAGTTTTGTTATTAGAAAGTGATCCAAAGACAAAGCAATTGTCTCTGGATGATCTCATTGGAAAACTTGAAGCTGGGGCATTGGATATTGAAAAGAAGGAAACAAGATCTACTGCTCGTGCATCAGAATCAAGTCATGGTGGAACGGCTTTCATCTCAGCTGAGCCAAATTCTCAGAGATCCTCTTCTTACAGTAATCCTACTGTAGGAACATTTTCAGCTCTACCAGCTTATAATACTTCTTCAAGTAGAACATGTTCGTCGTCATCTGCTCCCTCTTCAGCAACCACAGATGAACATGCAGCAATGTTTACTGCTTTCTTGTCATCATATGAAGACTTTCTCTCTAAAAGAGTCAGTACATTAGAACTGACTGATGAAGATTTCAATCAAGTTGATCCCGATGAGTTAGAAAGGATTGACATTAGATGGAATATGGCTATGCTCACTCGTAGAGCCAAAAACTATCTAAGAAGAACTGGAAAGAGATCTCTTGAAGATGCAGCTGACCGAACACCAATGGGATTCGATAAAAGAAAAATCAAATGTTATAAGTGTCAGAATCTTGGACACTTTGCCCGCGAATGTGAGAAAGGACGACAGCCTGCTTCGGGTTTCACAAAACCATCTGTTGCTCCAAAACAGATTGAGCATACTACTGCTAAGGCTGCATTGTTGATTGAGGATGGAGATGCTTATGATTTCTCTGCTCATGAAACTCAAGAGCAATGCTTCATGGCTATCAACAATGAGGTACCATTTGCTAAATTTACTTGTGATTCATGTATTAGTTTAACTGGTAAAGTAAATGGTCTTATGGAACATAATGACAACTTGAAGTCAGATATCTTGAATTTGATGGAGGCAAACAAAGTTTTAAAAAATAATGAGAAACACTTTGAAAGTAACATTAATCAACTTATTGAAGATAAAAAGGAGCTAAAAGCTCTAATTTTCAGTAATCAAGATGAAATTGACAGTTACTTAAAAATGATTGCTCATTTAAAAAAAGAATTGGCTGACTCTCAAGCCAAAGCTGTTGATTTCCAACGAAAACTCAAGAATATCAACACTTCAGCCTTGGTCTTTACTGATATCCTACAGACGGGTAGAACTAGTTCTAAAGATAAGTCCGGTTATGGTTATCATCGTCAACCGCCTCCGTCTTTAGATGTAAATTTGTGTAGACCGTCTAAGGACGAAATTAAAGATTTTGTGCCTACTGCTTTAGTAGATGCAAAGCCCAGTGAAATATCAGTTAATGAGCCTGTTGTTAAGAAAGTAGCTATGCCTGTATGTGAACCTGTTAGTTTGAATCCGTTTAAGTTGCCTGAATTCTATAAAGCCAACATAGAAGTAAACCATGATAAGAAGAAACCTAAGACAATTAAGGCTGAACCTGTGAAGCCTTTTGAACCTGTTAAGTTTACCCCCTCAGGAACCGTCAAGTTTACCCCCTTTGGTAGTTTTTCGCCTGCTCCCTTAAAAACTATTGAAGAAGAGGTCGAGGTTGAGGATGTTCCCTGTAAGTTTGTGCCTCAATGTGAAAAGAAAAACATTAAGCCTGGACATCACATCCTTACTACTGAGATAGATGATGAAACTTTTCAAATGAATACTAAGGTTAAGGCTGAACATAAAAGGAAAGATTTACAGAATACTAATGACAAATCAATTAAGAATTCTGTTAAACCTTCTGTTTCACATTCTGAGGCATCCACTTCAACATGCTCACATAAGTTACCTGTCTCACCTCAATTTTTAGGCAGTAACGACCGAACCTTTAAGGAAAGACGATCATGTTTCTACTGCAAGAAACAAGGTCACTTGATTAATCAATGCCCGTTGCTTTTGAGAAAGAAGTTTTCAAAAGGTGTTCCCAGAAATTCTGTTTACAAAAATTCATCTGTTAAATCTTTTTCAAAGAAGGGTTCACTTTCTCATACTTCTATCCCGAAAGTTAATGCTGCTAGGCCTAGTAAACCTCTGGTTAAACAGCCTGACAATGTTAACAAGCAACCCACTATTGTTCCTGTGAAAATTTGGAGACCAAAAGAGTCGTTAAAAGACTCATCATCAAGTAATACTGCATCAGGAATTGCACCTGATTTATTGAAAAACAAAGTTTTAACTGATGTAGTTATTATTGATGAGGTCTCTGGAGTACCCAAGTCTGTCAAGGCCTGGGTCTCCATTTCTAACTAACTCTCTCTCTATGTTGTGTTGTAGCAGTCAGGTCATATACAAAGAAGTAGATGGTATGTGGATAGTGGCTGCTCACGGCACATGACTGGTGACATGTCTCTTCTGTCACATGTTAAACCATATCGCGGAGGACATGTTGCTTTTGCGGGAGATACAGGTGGTAACATAACGGGTCAGGGTACACTTTCTAATGGGCAAGTGAGTTTTGATAAAGTGAACTATGTCAAGGAACTGCAACACAATCTGATCAGTGTTTCTCAAGTCTGTGACAAAAAGTTCACTACCGCATTTACAGATGTTGAATGTTTAATTTTGAAACCGGGATTTGTTATTCCCGAGGAATGGGTGTTACTGAGAGCACCCCGTGTACGCAACTCGTACATTTTGGATATGCAAACTGTGGTTACCAAGGAGCATACTTGTTTGCTATCAAAAGCATCTTCTAAAGATTCACTGCTTTGGTACAGACGAATGGGACATATTTATTTTCGCAGAATGAATTATCTTGTTAATAATGATCTTGTGTTAGGCGTGCCTAAAAAATCATTCGTAACAGATGATGAATGCGTTTCCTGTCTCAAAGGGAAACAACACAAGAAGTTCCATAAGTATAAGCAGGTGAACTCTATTGAATCTCCATTGGAGCTGCTTCACATGGATTTGTTCGGTCCTGTGAATAAGAAAAGTATTGGAGGAAAATCATACTGTCTAGTTGTTAGTAATGATTACTCAAGGTTTTCTTAGGTGTATTTCTTGCCTGGAAAGGATGAAACAGCTGATACTTTAACCTACTTGTTCGACAGACTGGAAAATCTGTGCAATCTGAAAATCAAGAAACTGCGCAGTGATAATGGAACCGAATTCAAGAACAGAACCTTGGAAATGTATTGTCTTCGAAAGGGAATCTTTCATCAGTTTAGTGCTGCTCGTACTCCTCAGCAAAATGGAGTAGCTGAAAGAAAGAATAGGACAATCATTGAGACAGCAAGAACCATGTTGTCTGATGCGCATCTGCCTACCACTTTTTGGGCAGAAGCTGTTAACACTGCCTGCTATGTGTTAAATAGGGTTTCGATTGTTAAAAAGCGAAAGAAAACATGTTATGAATTGCTGAATAATCGCAAACCAAATTTGAAGTTTCTTGAGCCTTTCGGGTGTCCTTGCACAATCTTATTTACTAAGGACTCGGTAGGCAAATTTGATGAAAAAGCAGTCGATGGGTTATTTTTGGGATATTCTGTGAACTCGCCGAATAAAAGAGTTTTCAACAAGTCTACTGGGAGAATAGAAGAACATTTTGAAGTAAGGTTTATGAAATATATTGATTCTCCAAAAGGCAAGGGACCTGAGTCCTTGTTTGAGTATGATAAGTTGGTGGACTCTTTCAATCTTCCCAAATTTAGTGAAGAAGAACAGGTGGTGTCTCTAATTCATGAATTGGATGTTTATTCTGACGACTCAATCTCTAATTCTAGAGTAGTACCTCCTGAGAATATTGTCAATGATGACGATCCCTCCGATGTTGATCAAGTGGCTTCTGAATCTAATCCTCAAACTGAAACCGACATTGTCATACCAATTGACAATGAAGGTACTGCCACTGATAGCTCAGTTGAAATTGAAAATCCAGGAGGTGATCAGTCAAATTTGGATTCGATCATTGTGCCTGATCCGATTCCTCAGCTTAGAATTCATTCTTCTCACCCCACTGAAAATATCATTGGTGAGTTTCAACAAGGTGTTTTAACTAGGCATCAAGCTGCTGCTAATGAAGTCCGTGAAGAATCTTCATCTGCCAATTTTGCCTGTGTTGAAGAAGAATTGGAAGAATGCTTCTTGTCTCAGCATGAACCAAAGAAAATAGCTGAAGCTTTGAAAGATCCATACTGGGTTGAGGCTATGCAAGAAGAACTGAATCAATTCAAGAAGCTTGAAGTCTGGGATTTGGTTCCTTTACCCAAAGATGTCGATCCAATTGGAACTCGCTGGGTTTATCGCGTGAAGAAAGATGACAGAGGCGTAGTTATTCGGAATAAGGCACGGCTAGTTGTTCAAGGTTTTACTCAGATTGAGGGTTTAGACTATGATGATGTGTTTGCTCCAGTTGCAAGATTGGAATCCATTCGCATTTTTCTGGCTTATGCGACATTTAAAGGTTTTCGGGTTTATCAACTCGATGTCAAGAGCGCATTTCTGTATGGAGAGGTTCTGAAGGATGTGTATGTCTTGCAACCTCCTGGTTTTGAAGATCAAAACCATCCTGATTATGTGTGCAAGTTAGGCAAGGCATTATATGGTCTTCATCAAGCTCCAAGAGCTTGGTATGCGAGGTTGGCAAATCATCTCACGAGAAATGGCTTCTCACGAGGCCAAATTGATAGCACTCTCTTCATAAAAAGGGTTGGAAAAGATTTGTTACTTGTGCAGGTTTACGTGGACGACATCATATTTGGTTCAACAAATGATTCTTTGTGCAGAGACTTCGAGAAGATTATGAAGTCCGAGTTTGAGATGAGTGCCATGGGAGAACTTAAGTTCTTTCTAGGTGTACAGGTTGAGCAGTCTGACAAGGGTTTCTACATTCATCAGTCCAAATATGTCAATGACATGTTGACTCGGTATGAACTCCATGACTGTAAGCCATATGGTACTCCCATTGAAACTGATCACAAACTCGGACCCGCTGAACACGAAGAAGATTGCAAGGAGCGGGACTATCGTTCTATGATAGGATCACTGATGTATCTCACTGCATCCAGACCAGATATTGTGTTTGCTGTGTCTATATGTTCCAGATATCAAGCAAAGCCCAAGGTTTCTCACATGAAGGCTGTGAAGCGAATTTTTGGTTACCTCAAATATAGACCATCACTTGGTCTATGGTACTCGAATGAGAAAAATTTCGCTTTCACTACCTATTCTGATTCTGATTATGGTGGCTGTAATTCGGATAAAAAGTCAACTACAGGAGGATGCCAATATCTCGGTTCTCGATTGGTGTCTTGGCAGTGTAAGAAGCAAACCACAGTTTCCACCTCAACAGCGGAAGCTGAATACATTGCTGCTGCAAGCTGTTGTTCACAGATTTTGTGGATTCAACATCAATTGCGTGACTATGAGAAACATTTAATTGACCTCATTCACATAGATACCCTTAAGCAAAAAGCCGACTTATTCACAAAAGCATTTTCGCGTGCTCGTTTTGACGAACTTGTGGATATGATAGGGATGATTTCCCTTGATCTCAAGAAATGATTTGTGACTTAATTTTTGTACAGTTTATTTGCTTTATTTTGGTTTAAAAAAAAAAAAAAAAAAAAAAAAAAGGGCAACTGCCACTCTTTATACTCGTTAGTATCAAGGAAATGCAATGGTTGCTACATTTTTAAAATAGACGTTGAAGTTGAGTCTGTAAACAACTTGGGATATGATAGTACATCGGGTGACATGCACAAAATGGAATTTTAAGGTTTATCTTTGATGTGTCAGTAGGTTTATCTGACACACTTAAAACAGTTTTTATGAAAATTGTCTTCATCATGCGATGTACTGGTAGGCATGATACACACCTGTCTCTGGGTTATTAAGAAGTCATTTAAATATGTGTCTACTATCTTGTGGTAAACACCGTGTGATGTACGACTCAATGTCTTAATTCCTTAGCGTAGCTTAACATATTTCTATCTTTGGAACTTCTATCTGAAATCATTTGGGAGTTTATGCTGGTTGTTGCCTCTGTTGTACGTAAGTACAGAATTGGTAACAGTTAGTATAAACTTGGGGTTAAGCAAATACAGATCAATGCACTTGAAAAACTTGACGATACTGAACAAGGTCGCTGTTTGGGAAACTCCAAATTCAGTTTGACTGCGATCGGTTTTGCTTAATCTTAAATCACACTAAACAAGGTCGCTGTTTGGGAAACTCCAACTTCAGTTTGACTGTGATTGGTTTTGATTATACTTGAATCACGTTAGGTTGCTTTGCTGTACTTCCGTACTGACCTGTCAACTCTAGCCTGATTCTTAAAAATGATCTTTCTTTATTCTTTCTAAATATGGAAACTATGTTATTGTCTGGGTTATAGGGGTATATCAATGGTGGGGGCCACAGAGAACTATTCATACTAACAGTAAAAGGTTAACTCCACAGACTCGGATGTAACATGCTTAAGTGGACAAACAATATCGGTAATCGTCTTGAAATAATTTTTATAAAAGGTGTTTTAAATGTGCCACGTAAATTTAGAGTGGACAAATATACTGATAATCGAAATAACTCTTACTATTCCTAATAATTGCATGTTATTTCGGTATGATCCCTAACCAGAATCTTAACTCCGTCACCAAAAAGATTTTATAAATTTTACGCTTTTAGTTGTATTTGTTTCTTTTCTTTTATGTTTATATTTAGTTTTATCTCTTTAATATTCTTTAAATTGTATTTTTCCTTTTTTATTTTATTTTTTTCTAAGTCACAAGTCATCTTCTTTGCGAAAATTCTAAAATCAAAATCCGAATCGGCATCGAAATCAAATTTTTAATCTTCAAAATTTTGCTCTGTGTTCTGTGCGACACAACCTCTGTGTCGTACTCAAGTTATACGACACAACACTTGTGTCATATTCGTCTGTTAGTTTGTGTCGTATATTATGTCGTATGCGGGTCACTGGTTAACTATTCACATCATACGACATAATCATTTACGTTTTCAAAACTTTCACGACACAAAATATACGACACAAAGGCGATTTTGCGACACAAGCGATTTTCATTCGGATTCGTGTTTTCGAAGGCTTTTCACCGCGATTTGTTGATCGATTCTTGTTCCTCATCTCTTTGCGCACCTTTAGGTATAATCCTTTCGTGTTTTAATCACATATTATGCCTTGAATTTGATCGACCCGTATTACGTTTTTAGGGTTTCGGTTTTTCGTTAAATTATTTAGGGTTTAGGGGGTTATTATGGTTAGATAAATACATATTATTGATCCCCTGTTGATTGCGAACCCTAGGGTATGAGTAGATTTCAAAAACCCCAAAAATTTTCATCGATCGAATATGGGTTTCATATGGTGTTCATCTTTGCGACATAACATACGACACAACTGTTGTGTCGTATAGATTATTGATTTTATGTCGTATTGATTCTTGCTGGTTATGTCGTATTTTTTATACGACACAAATGTTATGTCGTACCTGTTTTATACGACACATCATACGACACAGGGGCTATGTCGCATCCGAGACTAATTTCTCAAAAATTGCTAAATGCAGGGGAAATGCTATCCGCGTGACACGTGTCATACGACACAAGGCTTGTGTCGTAGTGTCCTTCTACGACACAATCCTTATGTCGTATGGACCTCGTGCGACACAACTGTTGTGTCGTAGAACTTTTGTAAAATCAAAACACGAATTATTTTTTGGTACTAACGCTAACGCATTTCGAGTTTTGCTGTATTATTGTTATTTTTGTAGAAATGGCTGAACAACAACCTCATCAAGCTGCTCCAGCTGCTCCAGCACCCGCAGAGATTGATGTCTCTAAATATTTCTGGGAGCTACGTCACAATATCGTGGCGTACATGAACACAACTGTCGAGACTTCGCGCCCGTACCGACCAATGATAGCCTTTCTTCGTCGCTCTCGAATTCACAAAGCTATCACTGCTGATACTCGGATCTTGACGAATCATATTACTGAGTTTTGGGACAACGCGGTGGTCAACTACGATGAAGCGGATACTCGTATCATTTCTACTGTCTGTGGCCGCCAAGTTATCTTCTCTGAGCAGCTTATTCGGGATTTCTTTGAGTTCGGTGACAATTCTGATATGATCACCCAGTTCACTCCAGGTGCAATTGCACAGGGCATGCGATCGATTGGATATCAAGATATTCCAGTTGATCAATACAAAAAGACCTACATGACAAAGGTATGGAGATATCTTGCTCACATTGTCATCGTCTTCTTATCCAGTCGCAGGGCAGGTCTTGAAGGAATGAAATTTTCTACTGCCTCTGCTATTCTTGCCCTGATCTACAACAAACCCTTCAACTTCTCCGGTTATATCTTTAGGGGTTTCGTTAACAATGCCTTGGATGCTAAGGAAAAATGGGCTCTCTATCCTAGGTTTACTCAGTTACTTCTCAATCATCTGCATCCCGACCTTCCAGTGGTCGCATCCTTCACTTTCAAGCAGACACCAATGAATACCAGGATCTACACCACTTGTACTACTTTTGCGAGGCAGGGACAGGCACCAGAACGTGAGGTTGCTTTGTTCGGTCACATCATTGATCCTGCTTATGTTCCCTTGCCTGGTAAGCAATTCAACGCACCAGCACCTGAACAACCTATCCCTCAGCCTCCAGTACAACAGCCTCCAGTTCCACAACCGCCAATTCAGCAACCGCCAGTTCAGCCAGATCTTGCAGATCCGGAGTTGGTAGATCTAGATCGTGAGATCGATGCTTATCAACCTCCTTCTCCACGTCCTGAATCTTCTAACCGAGGAAAAAGGCCTCGAGACACTTCTGCTGATGCTTATTTGAACCCTCTGGTCAGACGCTCCCGCACTTCCACCTCTACATCTTCTGAGCTCCTGAGGACTGAAACTCCGATCACTCCTCATCCAGCTGTTATTGAAGAGCTCCTGAGCAAGATCACTCAGATGCAGCAAGATATGGCCGCTCAGGCAGCGATTTTTGAAGCTCAGGATGCCAGGATCTCCCGGGTTGAAAAGAAAAATGAAGAGCTGAGATCCAAGATTTTGAGACTGGAAACCCAAGCTATTGCTTCGGGGGAGACAGCCCAACCAGCCTTAGAATCAACACCTAGGGTTTCCGCCGAGGGCGATGAACATGTAAATCCTGATGATGTAACTAATTCTGCTATTAATGAAACAACTCTTATTTTGGATTACATTATTGAGCAACCAGGGCAACCAAAACCGCTAGCTGTAGATTACACGTATTGTAATTTGACTTACTTTCAATCTGCGGTTGACGATGACGATCGTGCGCCTGGAGAACCTTTTGACTTCAACTCTGCTAATAATGATGATGATGTTGATGTTGAACAAGAAGGGCTTAGTCCTGATGAAGAATATACGGATCGTCCATCTTATCCTCAAGAGGGTGTTGTATTATCTGATTCTTCAGACGATGAGTCAGGGCCGGCGTTCAAGTACGTACCAGGATCTACTTCTCAAGCCGCTCCCGCTCAAGAACCGTCTGTACCCTCCAGTTCTTCACAAGAAAAACCTATCCCTGTTCGTGAATCAACAAATTATAATGACATTTTCCCTCAGGATACATCCGAATGTGTATCTTTTGACAAGGAAATGCCCATCAGAGAAAGGGATAACTGGTTTCCAAAAGGTAAAAATCCAGAACCTGCTCCTGTTACGTGCAAGAAATATCAGGTTGGTGGTGATTATACAGGCCTGATAAAAAGTTGGAAGGTGAGTAAAGGGAGGTTAATGATTAAGAGACTTGATGGTATCCAGTACTTTCGTCGATCACTGAGGATATTGAGTACATTGCCAAAGCATGACATCGTTCGTCTTACTCAGCTTCAGTTGATAAATCCTTACGAAGACGGAGTAGCAGATGTTATTCAAAAGGTCATGCGTAAGGAAATTAAACGAAAGAAATATCATTATGTCAAACCAATACTGGGTACAAGGTACACGTTCAAGAAGAAGCTCGATCCAAAGACCAAGCAGCCAATTGTAAGAGTTCACTATCCGCCTGCTGAATGTCTGACTGAAATCGCTCTGGAAACAGTTCCATTCAATCTACTGAAACGTTTTCATTACTGGGAACTGGATGTTCACACTGGCGAAGCCGTCTTAGTTTATGTACCAGATTCAGAGCCTCAGATAGGATCTTTGTGGGGTCTACGAAAAGCCAACTTCAGAATATTTGACCCAATGAGCTTGATTAATCTGTCCAGAAGTGACATGAAGAAGCTATTCGACAATCGGATTCGCTACAATCCAGGAAACGAGTTCAACTCTATTTTAGCGAAACGATTTCAGAAAATCGTTGATATATGCTTCACCTTTGGCATACATGCTGGTGGAAACTTTCCACCTGGATGGGTTTGAAGTCCAGACGTTTGAAGATCTACATTTTAGAAGACTGAAGCCAATCGAAGAATTTTTGAAGACCAAGCTGAAGAGACGGGGGAGTTTGTTGGTACATCTATGTGTGTCTGTCAGTTGGTCTCAGTCTGTAATCGTATCGAAATTGTAATTACGTTTTGTATAGTTTTAGATTTAGTTTAATTACAATTTTTGTATCCATGCGACACAAGCATTGTGTCTCAGAAGCATTCAATGCGACACAAGGATTGTGTCACAGAAACATTCCATGCGACACAAGTATTGTGTCGCAGAAGAGTCTATGCGACACAAGGCTTGTGTCGCATAAAGTCTGGATCAGGCTATAAATAGAAGCTCACCAGCTTCTGTTTTGGCAAGACATTTTACACACAAATAACACTTTTATTTATCACAGAATACTCTCTAGGTGTTATTTGATCTTTGTGTGTTTGTGTCCAAGTGTATGTATTGTTGCTAGCATTTCATATATATAAACATACACTTTGTGTTTTGGTCATTTAGTATGTTAATCTTGCATATATTTGTGTATTTGATTTCCGCTTTAAATACACAAGTAAAACTACTCGATTTGGTCCGTATAAGTGGAACCTACATAGAGATCACACAACCGTATCCATAGACCGTATCCAAGACTTCAAAAGCACAACCGTATCGCAAACCCGAATAAAAATCACATTTTTATTGCCTAAACACACGATACGGTTGAGCTAGGGCAAATACGGGAGAACCGGAGCAAATACGGTTGAGCATAGGGTGAATACGGGAGAACACAGGCCGTATACGGCTGTGCTAGGCCGTATACGGTCTAGCTAGGCCGTATACGGTCTGTGCTAGGCCATATACGGTCTAGTTTGGCCGTATAGGGTCTAGTTCTCCCGTATCCTGATTCCTTGGTTCTTCGTTTCTTCGTTCGGGCGTAACTTCTTCATCCGATGTCCGTTTTGAGCGTTCTTTATATCCACGCGATCGTCTTTTCCTAACGAAGAGAATGACATAAGTTAGAGGTCATAATTCTAAGTAGAACTTAAAAAGTGCTTAAACACGTGAACAGAAGATTCAATGATCGTTTGTGCTCTGTTTTGCTCATTTTTAGGTTGTTTTTGCTGATTCTTGAAACATCGTCTATATTTTAGCCCTTATGACGAAATGTGATGTTTAAGTTCATATTTAAGTGTTTTCATAAATAATTAGGCTAAAATGGTGAGATAATGGCACACGAAAACATGACTTTTTGCGTGTCATCAAATATCCCACACTTAGACTTTGCTTGTCCTCAAGCAAAACTCAAAATTCTCACTTGCTTTTAGGAAAAACATTTTGAAAACACGAGTTTATTTTTGGGGTGAATCAAAACATATCAAAAACAACCATCTCCATATACAAGTAACATATCTTGGAAATAAGATAAAGTAAGGTATTCCTTTCAGAGGCATAAAATGATTCTCTTAGGCATGCTTTCAATTCTCGCGATCTTGGAATATACATGACTAGGCGATCTCACAAGGTGGTCACTCAATTCACTCAAAAGTGTTTCGGGTTACATATCAATCTAATCAAACGAAATCGCTCATAAACCAGTCATGCAACATCCATCGTCATAGGCTTGCTCGAGAATTATATCTCCACCACTTAGGTGAGGATGGTGCTAGCTATCCCAGGACATTCATAGTGGGTTGTAGTGGCAGGTGAGGATTACGGGGTATGGATAAGTGGGAATTTTTAGTTATTGTAAAAGGGTTTTGCTTATCTTAGGACTTCTAAACTTTTGAAAAACATTATTCAAACAACCTTTTTAATGAAAACGGAAACGGATAACAGTACGGGAAGAAGATAGCTATTTTGACTTCTATCTTTTGAAAATGCACGAGGGAATTTGTTTCTTTTATAAGAGCGGGAATTTTCAAGAGATTCGAAGCACTTAGCTTTATTCTATTTTCTTTTCTTTTTCTTTTGTTTCTATTTTTGGGCTTTTCTAGGGATTTTATTTTATTTTATTTTATTTTATTCATTATTTTTTTTTCTTTTGCCCTTTTGAAATCCTTTTCTTTCTTTCATCTTTTTCATCCTTTTGATGACTTTGCATTTACTTGGTGTCAAATTTTTCACACCATAAACTCTCAACTTTTGATTTTTATCAAGGGGACGCACGCGAGAGATTTTGAGTAAACACCAGTATTGTGATTTGGGGTGAAAGCAAAAAGGACATTTAAATGACATTTTCCACAAGTTTAAAATATCTAAGATAAGATTTTTGGTAGGTGTGGAATAAATGGGTTAAGATTTAAAGGGTTTTGAAAGAAACGAACAGGCTAAGGCTCAACAGGGTTATCTAAGCGGATCATCAACACTAAAGATGAGTGTTGGAAGGGTTTTGGGCTTGAAGAGATATGATAAAAAATGGTTAAATCCTAAGGAATGTCAAGGTCATTTAACTGCACCTATACCGCGTACGGTACTCTACCAATATGGTCTCGAAGTGCATACCAGGAGCAAGTTCTAATTCCGGATGCATGCATCGACACACTCAAACAAACGAATAGTGAAGCATTAAAGATGAATGCTTATTTTGGCTCAAGATACCTCACTGCAAGTTTTTGGGTTTGTTTGTGCCTAGCCATGCGATGCCCCTCTTAGATTATCATTTTAGACCTGAGAAATTACTGTCTCATTTACTCTTAATTTCCAAAATACCCTACTCATATATGAAAATGCTCCTTAAGATATTTTAACTCAATAAAAATTTTGAAAATTTTTAGCAAAAGTGAGTTTTTATGAAAATTAAGCAAACTGAATGAGTGACATATCCACTGTCGAAGTTAAGCTTTTGATTAAGCCAACTGAATGAGTGGCATATCCACTGTCGAAGTTAAGCTTATGATTTTTAGAAACATTTTCTGAGTTTTGCTTTTGGAAACAAGAATCAAGCAAACAAACCTAAGGTATTCTATACCGCTATCCCACACTTAGAGGAACATTGTCCCTAATGTTCTCTTGAGTTGGGATTTGAGAAAAAATCCCACACTTAGAGTTTGAACATATCAGAAAATGTTACTCAAGTGTTTCTTTTGGGCTGGAATCCCATACTTAGTGATAAGCTGGGGATATGGCATAGACTACTTTAATGAGAATTTAAAGCTAACAATCTTATCAAAAACGAGTGTGAGAACGAGGAAACTCCCCTATCTAGCTACGGCCTTGAGCTGAGGATCTGAAAAGTAGACTGCGTCAGCACCAGTGTTGGGTCAGACTCTGTCTTCGTGAAGTGTACTCAAGCTCAAGCGGTATATTCTTCATTTCAACCATCCACCAACTTCTCTCAAAAATAACTCATAATAAAAGGATAGATTGTGGAAAATAAAGTGATAACATCATCAGGATGCAGGCAGAATCAAACAAGATGCACCAAATGTCCAGGATCTTCTCTGACGAACTGATGGAATGAATGTAATGTTGTTCTTGTCAGAAGAGATCTCCGGCTTCCATTTCATTCCCGTCTTTCACTCCTTAATGTCCATTCCTTGATCAACTTATATTCTTAAGGTTTATCCATGAATACTTATAAGCTGGAAGGTACTGCTAGCATTGTGGTGCTTCATGATCCCCAATGGTGGTAGTGATAAGTGGTGAATGAGTGGCTGCGTGGGTGGATGTGGTTATGGTGATGGTGGTTTTGGGTTCCATGAAACGCTCTTCTAGCAACCAAGGATGTGGTAAGGTATGATCAGATTTATGGAATATGTGGGAACATATGGTGAATGTCGAGGTTATCTGCTCGATGAACAATTCTAAGAGAACTAGAAAGTGATCGTCTTTTGCATCCTAAAGATATATCATTTCCCATAATAAGCAATGCTCCAAAGTTTCCAAATCTAATGAACGATAATGCTCCCCTTATCATTCCTCCATTATACTTAAAGATTCTCCATCCATAGGCGTCAGTCCCTGTCTGTTAGGCATTTGTACAAACAATAGAGCATACAAACGTGATCTAATAGACATGTGATTATTCCCAAGGTCATAGATTCACTAGTTTTTGAAAGATTTTAAAAAGTGAAGGTTTTTGAAAAACAAACTAGTGTATGACTTTGAGTCTAATCACACTCTTAAAAGCGTCGACCGCCTATAATTTCATTTCAGCACAAACAACAGATATGGAAATACTAGCAAATTCAGTTAAATCAGGCAGCCAAGTATAAAGATTTCCAAATCACATATTTTTAAACGAGTTCGAGCATAATACACATATTAACATACAAATCATGATATAAGGCATTGAAAGATCTTATGTATGTTCACAGAAATATATGTAAGTACCTCAAAAGCTCGAAATATGTGAGTGGGTGTGTAGGATGACTAAGGCACCTAGATAATAAAACTTCTAGCAGGGTTCCATGTTTGCTAGTGAAAGGATGCTAAGAACTTTAGATAATGGTGAATAGATTTTTGAAATGAAGTCCAAACAAGTGGAGAAGGGATATTTCAGGATTTTAGAAAAAGCTTAACTTTAAAGTTCAAAAACCGTGACTTCAGTGAATATGAAATTTAAGTTACAAGTCATTTTTGAAAATTATTCCCTTTTTGTTCACATATGTAACACCCCCAAATTTGATGATTTGCGGAAGCTTGATTTGGGTGTTACTAATCAATAACAAAGCACAAAGATAAATAGCAAACGACTCTATATGCGTCGTTTTAACAAAATATATTGATAACTGAAATGTTTACAACATTTAAAGCTTTACCTAGCTCGAGTTAAATAAAATGAGATTTCAGTACATAAGAACTTATACAAAATATACTAATGCAAGAAAATCTCAATCGTCTGTATGCTGACTCGAGCTAAATCCTGAAGCAGAAACATCCTACTGCTGGGTACCTGCGATATATGCTAAAAGGTCAGCTATAAAGCTGGTGAGCTCACAGGTTTGAAATCAAGTAATATCGTATGAACCGCAAGATTTAAATAATGAATTGCATCCAGCAATTAAATAATGAATTGCATCCAGCAATTAAATAATGAATTGCATCCAGCAATTTAATGATAATCATCGTGTATACAGCCATGAGCACATATTTGAGCTTAACTCGAGGGCCGGGTCCCCTATAGAGAATTCCGGGCGAGGTGCCTCCACGAATGCCTAATCCACATTCGTCTTCCCAAATATTAGTACGTCCGTTTACCCGGTTAGTGCTTGCTAACCCGAACGAGGAGGGTCAATCCTATATGGTACCATATACTAATATTCACGCTACAACGTATTAACAACTATGCTGACGGAGGACTTTAAAATGATTAGTTTCGAAAAACTCATGTAGTATATGAAAAGTTGGTACTTGCGTTCACATGTTAAAAGTCGAGCAGTATATCACACCCCTGAGTAAAACAGTAAAAAGAGGGGCTATGAGACTCACCTGAGTCTGAATGCGTTTAAACAAACGTAAGTCGATTAGCCGAGTATGAAGTCCAAAGACTTGTAACCTGAGGGTGTCCACGACACGCGATGGTTATAATCATGATTGGGTATCTCAACAGATCACCCTTGTAGTTGTTCGTTCAACTATAATGTCCAAATCTCCACTATTTGGTTGATACGTTTAAGTGTTTGAAAAGTGTACGGCCCGTTGGTGACGGATTTGTAATAATAATCTCAATTATTACTATTTTGATCTCGTGGCGTTTTACTTGAAAAAGTGTTTTGATTGTGTTTTAGAAGCCGTTACGAAATCTAAGTACGGGGGTCCGGGGGCAGCGCCCCTGGTAGCGGGGTCCAAGGGGCGGCAGCCCCTGGCGGGGTCCAAGGGGCAGAGCCCCTGGCTGGGGTCGAGCTGCCAGGTCAGCTTGGAAAATTTTTATTTCTACTATATTGCTTTAACGAAAAACGCATCTGGAACCGAATTTAGGTAAAATCGAGTGATAAATTTCGAGTCTCGACACTTAGTAAAAATCTATGTTTTTGAGGTTCTGATTTGTGCGACGTCGCAGGTAGGATTGCGACGTAGAGCATGACGTCGCTAAAGGCGACGTTTCGCAATTTAATGCGACGTAGGGTGCTACGTCGCTAATGCGACGTAGGTGATTTCTGCGACGTAGGGGCTTGCGTCGCTAAGTGCGACGTGGCGAGGTATTGGCGACGTTAAGGCTGACGTCGCTATATGCGACGTCGCAATTTAATGCGACGTTGTGACTGACGTCGCACTATGCGACGTCACGAGGTGTTTTGCGACGTAGAGGCTGACGTCGCATAAATTCCGGGCCAAATGCGACGTAGCGGTCTGTTGGCCGGAAAATGGGTCGAAAACGAGTTTTTCGGTTTCCGTTCGGTCCAAAACTTTTACCCAACCCTTATTTGAACATTATAAGTCGATACAAACCGCAAACAAGTAAAAACACTTAAAAACGAGAGGTGTCGGAAACTTACAAATCGCCGAAATGAAATTTCGGAAAGATAGAAAGATAGATCGTGTCGCGGTGGTCGTGAATCTCTAAAAATCTTGAAGATCCGAAGTCGTTTGATATGTTTATTTTGCGTTTTTGTGAGATTTTTGAAGGTGGGGGTGGTTGGTGGAGTTGAGAGAAAAGAAAGGAGAAGGAGAAAGAGAGATGAGAAAGTGAGAAAAAGAGAGTGGGAAATGGGAGGTTATCCTCCCATTTTTCGCCCCGCGTTCCCGCTCCGTGCGGTGTTCGTTTGCTCCGTCGTTTCAACGTTAATTAATTATTTTAAATATTAAATGGTACGTTTTAAATACAAATTATTACGTGATATTTTATTTAATTATTTTACAAATAAGTTTACGTTTGAGTTAATAATGTAAGTTGGTTTATTTAGTTTGCGCGTTTTACATTTTAAATTGTATAATTTCTGATTGTATGATACGAACGAATACGAAATATTATAATAATAATATTTTTGACATAACAACGTTATTTAATAAAATTTGTCACCAACGTCCATATTAAATTTGAATCGAAATACATCCGATTTAAATCGCGTACGATTTAATCAACTCGCATATTCGTCTATATTCAACAATATATATATTTCGATACATTAATTAGCCTAACCAGGAACTAATTACATGTATTAACATTCGATTAGGCACTAATCTCTAGTCCTAATTTGGCGGGTGTTACATTCTCCCCCTGTTAGAAGAATTTCGTCCCGAAATTTAGCTCAAAGTCGTGTTTGATGTGGAATCAGTGAAAAGTTGAGGATATTTGAGTCGCATTTGGTCTTCCCGTTCCCAAGTGAATTCCGGACCGCGCCGCGAATTCCATCTGACCTTGACGATGGGAATACGACTTTGTTTCAGTTGTTTGACCTCACGGTCCATAATTTCAGCGGGTTCCTCAACGAAGTGAAGTTTATCGTCAACACGAATTTCATCTAATGGAATGATAAGTGTCTCATCAGACAGACACTTCTTCAGATTTGAAATATGAAAAGTAGGGTGCACGCTGCTGAGTTCGGATGGCAGCTGCAATCGATAAGCTACGGGGCCAATCCGTTCGAGGATCTCAAAAGGCCCGATGTACCGGGGATTCAACTTCCCGCGTTTGCCAAAACGGATGACGCCTTTCCAAGGCGATACTTTTAAGAGAACTCGATCCCCAACTTGGAACTCGAGTGGTTTGCGTCTCACGTCAGCATAACTTTTCTGACGATCACGTGCGGTTTTGAGTCTGTTTTGGATTTCCACAATTTTCTCAGTGGTGGCGTGAATGAGTTCAGGACCAGTGAGCTGACTATCTCCCACCTCAGTCCAACAGATCGGTGATCGGCACTTACGACCGTACAGTGCCTCAAAAGGTGCAGCCTTAATGCTGGCGTGATAACTGTTATTGTACGAAAATTCGCACAACGGTAAATGTCTTTCCCAGTTTGTACCGAAATCAACTACGCAGGCTCGTAGCATGTCTTCCAGTGTTTGAATGGTTCGTTCACTTTGGCCATCGGTTTGAGGATGGTACGCGGTACTCATATCGAGACGGGTACCCAATGCTTTCTGCAGTGATTGCCAAAAGTGAGAAGTGAAACGGGCATCTCTGTCAGAGATGATTGAGACTGGAACACCGTGATGAGAAACGATTTCCTTGATGTAGATTTGTGTAAGGCGTTCCATTTTATCGTTTTCCTTGATTGCCAGGAAATGAGCAGATTTAGTGAGGCGGTCAACGATCACCCAAATGGTATCGCAACCGTCCGACGACTTGGGTAGTTTGGTTATGAAATCCATGGCAATTTGTTCCCATTTCCATTCAGGGATTTCAGGTTGCTGGAGTAAACCAGGCGGTTTCTGATGTTCGGTTTTGACTTTCGAGCAAGTAAGACACTTGCTGACATAAGTGGCGATTTCGGCTTTCATGTTTGGCCACCAGTAGAATTCCTTGATGCCGTGGTACATCTTATCGGATCCGGGATGAATAGAATATTTAGACTTGTGAGCTTCGTCCATCACCAAGCCTCTTAGGTTCCCAAAACTGGGCAACCAGATTCGGTTTGAGAAATACCTAATCCCGTTAGGTCTGATTTCGAATTGTTTGTCAATGCCCCGCAAGGCTTCATTTTTGATGTTTTCGGATTTCAGGGCTTCGATCTGAGCGGTATGAATTTGAATGGTAAGATCGTTGTGAATGGTCATACTGAGGGCTCGGACTCGAAGTGGTTTAGGTCGTTCCTTTCGACTGAGGGCATCAGCTACAACATTAGCCTTCCCTGGATGGTACTTGATCTCGCAATCGTAATCGGTAAGCAACTCGACCCAACGACGTTGCCTCATATTGAGATCCTTCTGATCGAAGATATGTTGGAGACTTTTGTGGTCGGTAAAGATAGTGCACTCAGTGCCGTAGAGATAATGTCTCCAGATTTTGAGAGCAAAAACGACAGCTCCAAGCTCGAGATCATGAGTGGTGTAGTTCTTTTCGTGAATTTTTAGCTGTCGTGAGGCATAAGCAATGACCTTGTCTCGTTGCATCAGCACGCAACCAAGACCTTGGTGAGAAGCATCACAGTATACCACGAAGTCATCGGTGCCTTTCGGGTAGTGAAAGAATTGGAGCACTGCAAAGCTTTTGTTTCAGAAGTTGGAACGCTGACTCTTGTTTCTCGGTCCAATCGAACCTTTTGTCCTTCTGAGTCAGTACCGTGAGTGATTGAGCTATTTTGGAGAAGTTTTCGATAAATCGTCGATAATACCCAGCAAGACCCAAAAATTGTCGTACTTCAGTTGCAGAGGTGGGTGCTTGCCAGTCTTTGATAGCCTCGATCTTTGATGGGTCCACGTGAATTCCCTGACTGTCGATCACGTGACCAAGAAATTGAACGGTTTGAATCCAGAACTCACACTTAGAGAATTTAGCGTAAAGCTCCTCGTGTCTAAGTAGTTCGAGGATGGTTCTGAGGTGTTGCGCATGTTCTTGCTCGTTGCGCGAGTAAATGAGTATGTCATCGATAAAGACAATGACAAACTTATCGAGGTAAGGTTTGCACACCCGGTTCATGAGGTCCATGAATACAGCCGGTGCGTTGGTTAGACCAAAGGGCATCACTTGGAATTCGTAGTGCCCGTAACGAGTTCTGAAGGCAGTTTTTGGAATATCGGTGTCGCGAACTCGTAACTGATGATAACCTGATCGCAGATCGATTTTTGAGTAGAAACTTGAACCCTGAAGTTGGTCGAATAGATCATCAATGCGAGGAAGTGGATAACGGTTCTTGACGGTCAATTTATTCAACTCTCGATAGTCGATGCACATTCGGAATGAACCGTCCTTCTTTTTGACAAATAAGACCGGAGCTCCCCAAGGTGAAGAACTCGGTCTAATGAATCCTCGATCCAGCAGTTCCTGTAACTGAGAGGAAAACTCCTGAAGTTCGGATGGGGCTAAACGGTATGGTGCGCGGGCCACCGGTGCGGCACCCGGCACGAGATCGATTGAGAACTCAACCTGTCTAGGCGGAGGTAGACCAGGTAGTTCTTCCGGAAAGACTTCGGGAAAGTCTCTAACAATCGGCACATCCTCAAGTCGCTTCTCCTCTGACTTCTTCTCGGTGATGTGTGCAAGTATCGCAGGGTAACCCTTTCTCAGAAATTTCTGGGTTTTAAGACAAGAGATGATGTTAAGCCTCGTCCCACCGGTCTCCCCCTGTATAATCAGGGTTCTACCGACAGCGAGAGGTATGCGAACAATTTTGTCGTAGCAAATGATTTCAGCGCGATGTTTGGACAACCAGTCCATGCCTACGATGACATCAAAACTTCCTATCTCAACAGGCATAAGATCTATGGAGAAGGTTTTGTCGGCTAGCTTTAAGGTGCAATTAGGTATCACACTATTTGTTTCTATCAATTTGCCATTTGCTAGCTCTACGGTGTACTTAACGTCTAAAGCAACAGGTGTAACGTCAAGTAGAGGGCAAAATTCATCGGAAATAAAACTCCTATCGGCACCAGTATCAAACAGAATGGAGGCAGTTAAATTGTTGAGGAGGAACATACCCGTGACCACATTCGGGTCCTGACGGGCGTCCCCTGAGTTGATCACGAAAGCGGTACTCTTGGCGTTGTTGTTGTTGCGGTGGTTGTTGTTGTTGTTGCCCTTATTCTTCAATTTTGGGCAAGAATCCCTGAAGTGTCCTGGGTTTCCACATTCGTAGCAGGACTTAGGTTGTCGGGTATTTCTGTCAGAGGGGTTGTTGTTGGATTTGGGGGCTCGGCAATCCTTAGTCAAATGCCCGTACCTCCTGCAGTTGTTGCAAGGAGTACCGCACTGACCAAAATGGTGGTAGTTACACTTGGGACAATAAGGCCTGTCCCCGGTGTAGCTGCGGGTGGTTTCAGAGTTGGTGGTGTAGACTTGGATGGCGTTGTTTTTCTTGTTTGAGTTGTGGTGGTGTTCAGAGGATTTGCGTTTGTTGTTGTTGGAGGATGAGGTGTTGGAGGTCTCACGGCTGACAACTAGAGCCATGAGTTCGTGGGCCAATCGAATGGCACTTTCAGTGGTGGTTGGTTTGGATGAGGCGACGTTTCCTTGGATGTTCTCGGGAAGTCCACGAATGTATCTCTTAATGCCCTTACTTTCTGGTTCGACCAAACCCGGGCATAATAAAGCAAACTGCTGAAACTTGGTGGTATATTCAGCAACATCATTTCCCTGCACCGTCAGGTGCCAGAATTCTTCCTCTAGCCTGTGTAATTCCTCTTCAGGACAGTACTTTTCTGTCAGTTTCTTTTTCAGTTCGGCCCAAGGAAGTCGGTTTGCAATCTCAAGGCCTACAGAGTTTGCGTGGGTTTTCCACCACGTGAGTGCACCTTCTTGAAAGGTGTAAGCAGCGAATTTGACTTTGTTGTTCTCAGTGCAGTCGCAGAGACTGAAAACGGATTCCATACGCTCAATCCAACGGATTAAGCCAATGGCACCTTCCGTGCCCTTGAAGTACAGTGGTTTACAGCTAAGAAAGTCCTTATAGGAGCAGGGTTTGGGTGGTGGAGTATTGGTTGCTGTGTCCTCGCTACCGGGTGGTGTTCGGGTAGCCAAGGCTTCGGTCACACTGCGGGCAATGATTCCCGCGATCTCAGCTTCGCTAAGGGTAATTTGACGACGTGGAGGCATGATGCTGAGTAAGAAAGAACAAGGAAATGAAATAAGATACTAGTCCGAGTATGATGAATTAGTGGTGTGTTTGTCATTCCGAGACAAAACGTTGGAAAGAAAGAGGCCTATATTCATATAATATAATATAGCCTAAAGTTGTAATGAGGTATATTCATGTAAATATATGTATATCACATAATAACCTATTGAGTGTCTAGCACAGACGTGTTTTGAGTCCCGTTTCTCTCGAGGTCAGAGTCAACTAATGCATTCCTGTTCAATATAACTCTTTCAGATTTCACATCATCTTTCTTTAATTGTACATAGTTGATCAGGCTATGTTAAATTAAAGTCGTATGATGTAATCCCTGAACTAGTCATAACTAATAAGGAATACTGCCTAACGGTCATAGTCTAGGCCCACTAAATGCAACCTAGTTCACTATAACCTTAGGCTCTGATACCAATCTGTAACACCCCCAAATTTGATGATTTGCGGAAGCTTGATTTGGGTGTTACTAATCAATAACAAAGCACAAAGATAAATAGCAAACGACTCTATATGCGTCGTTTTAACAAAATATATTGATAACTGAAATGTTTACAACATTTAAAGCTTTACCTAGCTCGAGTTAAATAAAATGAGATTTCAGTACATAAGAACTTATACAAAATATACTAATGCAAGAAAATCTCAATCGTCTGTATGCTGACTCGAGCTAAATCCTGAAGCAGAAACATCCTACTGCTGGGTACCTGCGATATATGCTAAAAGGTCAGCTATAAAGCTGGTGAGCTCACAGGTTTGAAATCAAGTAATATCGTATGAACCGCAAGATTTAAATAATGAATTGCATCCAGCAATTAAATAATGAATTGCATCCAGCAATTAAATAATGAATTGCATCCAGCAATTTAATGATAATCATCGTGTATACAGCCATGAGCACATAGTTGAGCTTAACTCGAGGGCCGGGTCCCCTATAGAGAATTCCGGGCGAGGTGCCTCCACGAATGCCTAATCCACATTCGTCTTCCCAAATATTAGTACGTCCGTTTACCCGGTTAGTGCTTGCTAACCCGAACGAGGAGGGTCAATCCTATATGGTACCATATACTAATATTCACGCTACAACGTATTAACAACTATGCTGACGGAGGACTTTAAAATGATTAGTTTCGAAAAACTCATGTAGTATATGAAAAGTTGGTACTTGCGTTCACATGTTAAAAGTCGAGCAGTATATCACACCCCTGAGTAAAACAGTAAAAAGAGGGGCTATGAGACTCACCTGAGTCTGAATGCGTTTAAACAAACGTAAGTCGATTAGCCGAGTATGAAGTCCAAAGACTTGTAACCTGAGGGTGTCCACGACACGCGATGGTTATAATCATGATTGGGTATCTCAACAGATCACCCTTGTAGTTGTTCGTTCAACTATAATGTCCAAATCTCCACTATTTGGTTGATACGTTTAAGTGTTTGAAAAGTGTACGGCCCGTTGGTGACGGATTTGTAATAATAATCTCAATTATTACTATTTTGATCTCGTGGCGTTTTACTTGAAAAAGTGTTTTGATTGTGTTTTAGAAGCCGTTACGAAATCTAAGTACGGGGGTCCGGGGGCAGCGCCCCTGGTAGCGGGGTCCAAGGGGCGGCAGCCCCTGGCGGGGTCCAAGGGGCAGAGCCCCTGGCTGGGGTCGAGCTGCCAGGTCAGCTTGGAAAATTTTTATTTCTACTATATTGCTTTAACGAAAAACGCATCTGGAACCGAATTTAGGTAAAATCGAGTGATAAATTTCGAGTCTCGACACTTAGTAAAAATCTATGTTTTTGAGGTTCTGATTTGTGCGACGTCGCAGGTAGGATTGCGACGTAGAGCATGACGTCGCTAAAGGCGACGTTTCGCAATTTAATGCGACGTAGGGTGCTACGTCGCTAATGCGACGTAGGTGATTTCTGCGACGTAGGGGCTTGCGTCGCTAAGTGCGACGTGGCGAGGTATTGGCGACGTTAAGGCTGACGTCGCTATATGCGACGTCGCAATTTAATGCGACGTTGTGACTGACGTCGCACTATGCGACGTCACGAGGTGTTTTGCGACGTAGAGGCTGACGTCGCATAAATTCCGGGCCAAATGCGACGTAGCGGTCTGTTGGCCGGAAAATGGGTCGAAAACGAGTTTTTCGGTTTCCGTTCGGTCCAAAACTTTTACCCAACCCTTATTTGAACATTATAAGTCGATACAAACCGCAAACAAGTAAAAACACTTAAAAACGAGAGGTGTCGGAAACTTACAAATCGCCGAAATGAAATTTTGGAAAGATAGAAAGATAGATCGTGTCGCGGTGGTCGTGAATCTCTAAAAATCTTGAAGATCCGAAGTCGTTTGATATGTTTATTTTGCGTTTTTGTGAGATTTTTGAAGGTGGGGGTGGTTGGTGGAGTTGAGAGAAAAGAAAGGAGAAGGAGAAAGAGAGATGAGAAAGTGAGAAAAAGAGAGTGGGAAATGGGAGGTTATCCTCCCATTTTTCGCCCCGCGTTCCCGCTCCGTGCGGTGTTCGTTTGCTCCGTCGTTTCAACGTTAATTAATTATTTTAAATATTAAATGGTACGTTTTAAATACAAATTATTACGTGATATTTTATTTAATTATTTTACAAATAAGTTTACGTTTGAGTTAATAATGTAAGTTGGTTTATTTAGTTTGCGCGTTTTACATTTTAAATTGTATAATTTCTGATTGTATGATACGAACGAATACGAAATATTATAATAATAATATTTTTGACATAACAACGTTATTTAATAAAATTTGTCACCAACGTCCATATTAAATTTGAATCGAAATACATCCGATTTAAATCGCGTACGATTTAATCAACTCGCATATTCGTCTATATTCAACAATATATATATTTCGATACATTAATTAGCCTAACCAGGAACTAATTACATGTATTAACATTCGATTAGGCACTAATCTCTAGTCCTAATTTGGCGGGTGTTACAACATAAACTTAGGAAAACTTTTAAACATGCTTTTTAGGGTTTCATTTTCTACTTTATTGGGGTTAGCATACTACTTTAACTTATTTTAATATTAAAACTACGTTAGACACGGGTTGCCTCCCGAGAAGCGCTTGTTTTTGTTCGAGTCTCTAGCTTGACTCTAACACTATATGTTGGGAGATCCTAGCGGCTTCCTTGCATCCATCAGTAGACACAAGTAGTAATATTGGTGCATACCTATATAGTTAAAGCAGGTTATTCCTAGGGTATGCCCAATAAGATGAGAAGGTGCGTCGAAGTGAGTGATTCGTTTTACTTGAGGTATAATAAATCTCTCAGCTTCTTGTACTTTCTCAGTCTGGATGGTTTGGATGGGTCGGTCAAAGGGGTCCTCATCACTCCATGACGTATACGTCATTATGTAGTGGAGAGATGGTTTGTAGGGCAACCTTGACGCAGAACCCACCTTACTTCCTATGGTCTCTTGGTTGATGATAATGTTGTATTCTAGGCAAGGAGGTGGGACAAAGTCCATTGACGTCTCCAATTTTGTGGCAACATTCTCATCAACTACTTGGGAAACTGGTATGTCTAAGGCAATAGAGGTTTCAACTAGATCAAGGGGCGATTCATCCGGAAAGATATGTGGGACATCATCAACCACAACTAGTTGTGGGATAGCATCAACCACGTCGGTTTGAGTTAGGATGAGATCACTTCTCAGAGTTGGTGCACATTCCTTCCGTCTTTCTGAGGCTGAGTCTTCTGTGTAAATCTCCTCTTCCGAGCACTCCATTTCTATCTCCTCGTCTACCTCGTCAAACTCGTCACCCTGGCCAGTAGTTTCGAGTTGCAATGGTTCGGAGAGCTCCTCTAGAATGAACTCTTCGTCGGTCTTTGACGTTGATAGATTAAGAGTGGGTGGAAGTGAGGGTTTAGAAGATTGGGTAGGAGTTGAAGAAAGTTTGCAACCAGACTCATGAGAATGAAAGTCTATGTCAAGTGAAGTAGATGAGGTATGTGTGTTCCTATCATCTTCCTGCAGCCTAAAGTTGGTTCTATCTTGATCCTCATTCTCCTTACTACTTACTTCTTTTCGTATTTCAGACAGCTTATCAGAACTTCTTCTAAGCATGTCTTCTTGTTCTTTTAGTAATTGCTCAAGTGAGTTGGAAGAGGGTGAGAAAGCAGCATTACTGCTGAGAAAGGTCAAAGACGAATCTCTCAAGTCAGAACTCTCGTATGGTTGACGTTCAAATACAGGGTAAGATGAGTGTGGGTAGGCTTCGAATGGTTCAGGATAATAAGGTTGGAATTGGAAAGCGTAAGGGTCATATTGATTTTGTATGTGAGGATCTAGATACCCTATGTTTTCTGAATAATTCCTATTATACCTTTGACATTCGTTATCTAAGTGGGAATCACTTATACGTCTATCTTGAACAAGACTATTAAATTGATCTATTAGTTGTCGTACATTTACCATTTCCCAAGTTCTAAAGAACACACGAAGAAGGTTTAGGAATTAAAGTTGTAGTATGGAGGGAAGTTATTCTAAGCTATTCTACGCTAATCTACGGGCAGAAATTAACTTCTAACAAGGATTGTGAGTCCTAGTCAAAAGGATCGCCTAAAAACTACTTTATCTAAACAAGCTCCAAATCGTACTACCATCCCCGGCAGCGGCGCCAAAAACTTAACGCGCCCCAAACGGTCGGTCCAGGAATCTCCTCCTGCCGTTGCGGACCTCACGCTCAAGGCGGCATTAGGGGTAGTTTTAAATTTATATTTTGTCGGGACCTAAACCTTCCGAACAATGTACTGATACTAGGTACGAGTACCTGATACTAGTATGTGGCAAGGATGATCCAGGGTCGTTCCTCACGACGGTAGAATTGAAGCAGAGCTCACTCGGATAACTTAGTAATTAAGCTAGGTTTTGGATAGTTGGATAGGTTTGTTTTTGGATTTTCTAATTTATTAACAAAACATAAAATATTAGTAGTTAGCAGATAATCTAGAGGGGGTGTTTGCTATGACTTTGGTAGCTTTCTTAACTGGGATGATGCATTATAAAATGACCTTAAAAGATTTGTATTTCATTCATTCCAAGTATTAAGGAGTAAGCACTAGCTCCCTACTGATAGATTTATCGATCATTATGTCACTGACTAACTAGGCTATCGTGATTCTGATCGGAGTAGTTTATCCAGCCATACAACACTAACCAATGAAGGCATAGTGACCCTTATCTGGGATGAAACCCTGGGTGCATGAATAAGGTGACAAACCAACTCGATGTCCGACCTTTCTTATCCCCACAAGAATACTTTAGTCTAAACGAAACATTTAAGTTCAAGATCAGGTTTTGTGTGTGTTGATCACTTTCTATCGATGGGTTTGTAAAGTCTAGGTATGATGTTTTACACAATAGGTAACTACGACTCTTCCCGTGGATATACCAAGCTCTTAACCGAATTACGGTACCTACTTTGCCTTAAACCCTAGACTTGTTTAACTAAGTTTGTATTAAAGCACCATATTATCCATCTATGATATAAACCAGCCCTTACTTTTAAATCCCAATAAATCCCTAACTTGTCAACATTGTAATATTCACGTTCAGTTAGAAAACCATATTTCCACGGGCACAGTGTACTTTGCGTTCAGAGTAGAAAGCAGTATTTCCACGGCTCCAGTGTACTTAGTGTTCAGTTTGAAAACCATATTTCCATAATCACATTGTACTTTGCGTTCAGAGTAGAAAGCAGTATTTCCATGATGACGATGTACTTAGCGTTCATTTAGAAAGCGATATTTACACGATTAACAAATCAGACCATGTTCATGTTTGACACAGATAACTAAGTACCTTTGATGGAGTTCATGACGTCCTATCATTAAGACCGTAGCCACGTTTACTGGTTGAAAGGCGTTAAGTTTGATTGAGGTTTAAAGTCATAGATAGAAAGTAGATCAACACATTAGTTAATCATTAATCAACAACGGATTGTGCCCACGACTTTCATAGCTTCCACGTTCCGTACTCCACACATTCGTGATGTTTCCGGCGCTATACAAATGAAAGCCATATAACGTTACCTCCGTTGTGTTCATAATGACATCATCCCAATTAATACGACTAACTACATCATAGCAAACATGCAATAATTCTACTTGCTAATCATGGTAAGTAATCCTAAATCTAGCATGACAACAGTAATAACAATCATCATATTAAAATAGATAAAGGATAGAATTAACCAGAGTAACAGTGTAGTTGAATACAACGTGAATGAATACAAGCGGAACTCCGAGTATCCTCCAAGCAATATTACAATATTACCCCCTATTCGTCCGGTCAAAGCCGTGACTAACTAGCCGCTAACTACGAAAACTAAAAATGAAAATCTAATCTAGAGAGAGAGTGGTGTGTGAGAAGTGATGAGAGATGGAATGTGTAGATGTGTGTGTCTTCTCCAAAATGATGAAATGAGGCTTCTATATATAGAGATCGCACAACCGTATCCGTAGACCGTATCCAAGACTTCAAACGCATAACCGTATCGCAAACCCGAATAAAAATCACATTTTTATTGCCTAAACACACGATACGGTTGAGCTAGGGCAAATACGGGAGAACCGGAGCAAATACGGTTGAGCATAGGGTGAATACGGGAGAACACAGGCCGTATACGGCTGTGCTAGGCCGTATACGGGTCTAGCTAGGCCGTATACGGTCTGTGCTAGGCCGTATACGGTCTAGTTCTCCCGTATCCTGATTCCTCGGTTCTTCGTTTTCTTCGTTCAGGCGTAACTTCTTCATCCGATGTCCGTTTTGAGCGTTCTTTATATCCACGCGATCGTCTTTTCCTAACGAAGAGAATGACATAAGTTAGAGGTCATAATTCTAAGTAGAACTTAAAAAGTGCTTAAACACGTGAACAGAAGATTCAATGATCGTTTGTGCTCTGTTTTGCTCATTTTTAGGTTGTTTTTGCTGATTCTTGGAACATCGTCTATATTTTAGCCCTTATGACGAAATGTGATGTTTAAGTTCATATTTAAGTGTTTTCATAAATAATTAGGCTAAAATAGTGAGATAATGGCACACGAAAACATGACTTTTTGCGTGTCATCAAAATGCTTCAACAAAAATATAGAATAATTATTCGTATTCTAAAACGTATATTTAAACGCGTGGGGGAAACGAACACCGTACGGAGCACGAATACGGGAGATTAAGATTTGGAGCCAACCACACATGGGTGGGGCCCATGTGGGCCCACTCCCATACCTCAAAAATGAGGTTTTCAATTGTGTGAAAAACACACAAACACAACATCATTATCATCACACAAACCTCTCTCTCTCTTTCTCACAAACTCTCTTATCTAACTCACCAACACCACCGCCGGTTCCACCACCAAAATCACCACGAAAATTCACTAAAAAGCAAGACTCATTTGAAGAAAAAGAATCACGAGAACAAGAGCTACGCAACCACCTTTTCGGAATCTCCCCGCGTTAACTTGTAAGATTCCGAAAAATCTCGAAAACTCTTCGATTTCGCTTATTTTACTTGTATGTTGTTAATCTAACTTAGAAATGTCCAAATAAGTAATTAAAACTCGTTTTCGGAGCATTGTCGGAAAGTTTGCGGTTTTAGTCATTTTATGAAATCGACACCTAAAACGACCCTTGACACAAACCAATAATTTTTACGAACTCTAGTAACCATCTTAAAACTTGTGTAAAAGTTTCGAACCAAACCGAAGTCGTTTAACCCATTTCTCGACACATGAAAACCGATCAGCCGGCTATGTCGCATTTGGCCCAGGCCTAATGCGACACAAGGCCTTATGTCGTATACCAATTTCATCGTCGCATGGTGCGACACAATTAATTATGTCGCAGTGAACCCGAATGTCGCACATAGCGACATAACCCCCTGTGTCGCATTAAATTGCGAATGTCGCATAATGCGACACAACCACTTACGTCGCAGTCATGCCCTACGACACAACAGCCTATGTCGCACAATTATTTCAACCCGCAACATTGAGACACAAACGTCTATGTCGCACCCAGTGTCGCACCAAGTGTCGCATAAATCAGAACTTAGAAAACTTAGATTTTTACTAAGTGTCAAGACTCAAAATTTTATCACTTAATGATGACCGAATTCAGATTTTAGATGCGTTTTTCACTATAGCAACATAGTAGAAATAAAAAAATTTCGAGCTGACCTGGCATCTCGACCCCAACCAGGGGCTCTGCCCCTTGGACCCCACCAGGGGTTACCACCCCTGGAACCCCGCTAATCAGGGGCGTTGCCCCCGGACCCCCGTCATTAAAAGTTGTAAATACCTTTCCTTTAAGTGTTGAACACTTACAGCAACCGAACTTTATATGATACTACTTGAACGTACAAACACATATACATATATAAGTATACAAGGAAACGTATAACAATAATACTTTTAAGTTATTATCACAAACCGTCACCAATGGGCCGTACACATTTTCAAAACTCAAACAAATCAACCAAATCTTAGACATTTGGACATTCTAGCTGGACGAACAACTACAAAGGTGATCTTTATAGATACCTACACACTTTTATAACCATCGCGCGTATTGTACGCCCTCAGGTTACAAGACTTCGGACATTAATTCTCGGCTAATCAACTCACGTTTATTGGTATAAACACTTCAGACTCAAGTGAGTCTCATGGCCGCTATTTTACTGTTTTCTGAGGGGTGTGATACATTGCTCGTTTTATTTACAATATGAACACAAGTACGAAACTAAACCTTATACTACATGAGTTTACACAACTAATCATTTCAAAGTCCTCCATAACATAGTTTGGTAATACTGCTGTAGTGTGAATTCTAGTGTATGGTACCATATAGGATTGACAATCCTCGTTCGGGTTAGCACGCACTAACTGGGTAAACGGACGCATTAGTATTTGTTCAGGAGAGTGTACATTAGGCACTCGTAGAAGGCACCTCGATCGGAATCCTTAAATATGGATCTGACAACTCAAGTTAAGCTCAGACTATGTGCTCATGGCTGTATACTCTATTTTATTTTGCTGTTGCAACTTAAATACAATTAAAATCTTGCAGTTCATACGATATGTTTTGACATACAAACCTGTGAGCTCACTAGCGTTTCGCTGACCATTTTTAGCATGTATCACAGGTACTCAGCAGTAGGTTGGACTGCCCAATCAGGATTCATTAGCTCGAGTCAGCATTCAATCAATCAGAGATTTAATTGCATTATTATATTTTGTATAAAGTAATTATGTAATGTAAATCTCTCAATTCAGAAACTGAGCTAATGTAAACTATACTTTTGATGTAACTTTGGTTTAATCAATACAAATGTAAAACGACGCATATAGTGGTCGTTCATTATATCTTTGTGTTTTGATTACGGTATTTGGTCGCACCCTGACACGAAACGCTTCCGCATCATAATTTGGGGGTGCGACACACGTGGTGTCCCTTACAACCGTTAATTTTTCCAAAATGCATATACAATGTAAAGGAATTATAAGTTTGTTACATACAATGGAAGACCGAGTAGTTCGCTACATAGCATGAATGTCAGACCATAGTTTGATACATTTTCACGCACTAAACCCTTATTGGAAAAGTAACCATACAAAGCTCCAATCTTTAGCTCGACACCCATAATATACGAAATGCATTGAAATGCGGCACATCCTTCTCAAATTCGGCCCCAAAACACCCATATTCGGCACATCCCCTAGAGGGCCGTATTCGACCACTTGGGAGTGTGTGCGGCTCCGTCTACCCGTGTGTGAGATCCTAAGTCTTGGTTGCCTAGTCGTAATTCATGCGATCTTCGTTTGCTTGTAACTTCTTCATTCTTGGTCCGTTTTGATCGTTATTTATGTCCACGCCCTCATAGTTACCTGAGGATTCATATAAGACTAATTAAGATAAATTTCTCGGTATATTGATTAAACGAGCAAGTGGAACGCAATTATAGCATTTATGTTCTTCTTTGTACGTTATTTAGTATTTTTATTGATATTTAACACAACGTCTTATTTTTAGCCCAGTTGTTGATTTTTAGTGAATAATCATTTATATAAAGTGTTTTCATCAAGTTTGAAGCTAACATGAAGAGAATAATGTACGTAAAAACGTGACTTTTTACGTTACATCAATCACAGGCAATAAAATTACTAGAATTGGGAAAATCATAAAACATTATCACTCGTATGTCCGAGGCAGTGATGCCACGTTTGTTGACCGGTGGTGAGGTGGGGTTGAGGATGCATGGAGATATTTATGGATGATTTCTCCGTCTTCGGGAACTCTTTTGATGAGTGTTTGGTAAATTTAGAGAAAATGTTGCAAAGGTGTGAGAGTTCAAATCTTGTGCTAAACTGGGAGAAATGTCATTTTATGGTCAGTGAAGGGATTGTGTAAGGACATAAGATTTCAAGAGTTGGAATCGAGGTGGAAAAGGCTAAAGTCGAGGCAATAGAGAAGTTTCCACCTCCGACAAATGTCAAGGGCATAAGAAGTTTCTTGGGACACGTGGGATTTTACCGCCGTTTTATTAAGGATTTTTCTAAGATAGCTCGTCCGATGAACAAACTGTTGGAGAGGGAAGCCAAGTTTGAGTTTTCCAAGGAATGTCTTGATGCATTCAATCTTTTGAGAGAGAAGTTAGTATCTGCACCCATCATGATTAGTCCAAATTGGGATCTTCCCTTTGAACTAATGTGCGATGCTATTGATTATGCTGTAGGCGCGGTTTTAGGTCAGAGGGTTGACAAGAAGTTTCAACCTATCTACTATGCTAGTAAGACCTTGACAAACGCGCAAGAAAATTACACTACAACAGAAAAGGAACTACTTACAGTTGTTTTTGCCTTTGATAAGTTTCGATCTTATTTGATTCTATCGAAGACTGTAGTCTTAACCGATCATTCAGCGTTGAGGTATTTGTTTAGCAAACAAGATACAAAACCAAAATTGCTAAGATGGATTCTTTTTCTACAGGAATTCGACATCGAAATTCGTGACAAGAAAGGTGCTGAGAATTTAGCCGCTGATCACCTCTCCAGGTTGGAAAATCCGGAGTTGGAAAAGTTGGATGAATTAGAAATTAAGGACACATTTCCCAATGAGAGTTTGATGAAGGTTATCATGAGTGAACTTCCATGGTTTGCTGATTACGCCAACTTTTTAGTTACAAAAACTCTTCCCACTGAGATGAAGTATAACGAAAGAAAGAGATTTTTCTCGGCCTTGCGACATTACTTTTAGGAAGACCCGTTTTTGTTTAGGGAATGTGCTGATGGTATAGTGAGAAGGTGCGTTCATGGAGAAGAATGCACGAATATTCTAAGTCAATGTCACAACGATCCTACGGGAGGACATCATGGGCCATCATACACAGCCAGAAAGGTGTTTGAAGCAGGATTTTATTGGCCAACCATCTACAAGGATGCGTACGAGTTTGTTAAGGAATGCGATGCTTGCCAACGAACTGGAAGGATCTCTAAAAGAGATGAGATGCCACAAAACCCTATCATGGTTAGCGAAATTTTCGATATCTGGGGGATAGATTTCATGGGACCATTTCCACCAAGCAACGGAAATAAGTATATCATAGTGGCTGTGGATTATGTTTCGAAGTGGGCGGAAGCAAAGGCATTACCTACTAATGATGCGAGAGTGGTGATAAAGTTCCTTAAACAGTTGTTTTCGAGATTTGGAACACCTAAGGCGTTGATTAGTAATCGTGGAACGCATTTTGCAAATGCACAATTGGAGAAAGTTTTGAAGAAGTATGGAGTCAATCACAAGTTTTCTACTGCTTATCATCCTCAGACTAGTGGACAAGTTGAAGTGACCAATTGAGGTTTGAAGTGGATTTTAGAACGTTCAATTGATGGAAATCCGAAAGATTGGTCAAATAAGTTGGATGATACTTTATGGGCCGCAAGGACTGCGTTTAAAATGTCTATTGGAACTACGCCTTATCGAATCATTTATGGGAAAGCTTGCCATTTACCATTTGAGTTGGAACACAAAGCATACTGGGCATTGAAGCACTGCAATCTCGATGATCATGCGGCAGGAAAAGAAAGATTGGCTCAGTTACAGGAACTAGAGGAATTAAGGATAAATGCTTATGATAATGCTCGGCTGTATAAGGAGCGCACCAAGAAATGGCATGATTCACGCCTAAAATCGAATAATTCATTTAAGGAAGGTGACAAGGTGCTCTTATACAGTTCTCGGTGGCATTTATTTCCTGGAAAATTGAAGACACGTTGGACAGGACCTTTCATAGTCGACAAGGTTTACCCTTATGGAGCTGTGGATTTGAAAGGTCATTCTGGTATGACGTTCAAGGTTAATGGGAGTCGTTTGAAGAAGTATTATGGTGATGCAAGGGACTCCGAACGTGATTTGGAGATGAATCTTAATTAAGTCATGAAGAAAAATGTCGAGCTTACCGACGTGATAAGCAAAAGCGCTTTCGGGAGACAACCCGTTGTTTTTCTTAATTTATTTTGTTTTGTTTTGTGTTAATAAAGCTCAATGAAGAGGATGCTGGTTGTTGGAGGACTTCATTCTAGCTTGTATATTGAAGATAGCTCAGAGGAGTTTCTGTTCACTTCTTTTCTATTCCCTATGTTATTGTTTATTTTGCAATGAGGACATTGCATATTTTTAAGTGGGGGATGGGGGAAAAGAAGTCTGTTTGTCCTTAAGATATGAATGGTAAATATTGGCAAATTTCAAGCTAAAGGGCATTCTATATTAGTCATTTTTCAGCCCAAATTTTTCTTTTAAAATTGTATTATGTGTAAAGTTTAGCAAATCTTGTAACACATTTTGGGAATTCAAAAGATGAAATGAATTTAATTTTTTAAATATTAGATAGTTTATCATGTGATGTATCGATAGGCAATCTATTTGAAGGTTATTGAGCTATTAAGAAATGTAATGCTTAAAGTAGGAATTATCTCAAGAGGATCTTTTAGCAAGGTACGACCTTAGTCTTAATTCTTATACGATAGCGTGTTATAATCCATAATTTTGGGATCCTAATTATCATCATTTGGGGATATACTGGGTGTTGACTTCTCTGTTGTACGAAAGTACAGACCTGGTTTCCGTCATTATATTTGATATAAAAATAGTAATATAAAGAAAAGAGTACAAAGGACTCATGAATTGAAAACCAAAGCCAAGTTATGTCGCTCTGTTGTACTGAGGTACAGACCTGTAACCAATGTCTTGGTTTGAAAAATGATTGATTTAATTGGATGTTCATTATTTGGAGAATTGTGACACGTTATTTGTATGAGAGTATTTTTCTATTGGGAATCAAGGATAAGGCCTGCTAGAATAATAATAAGTTGAGCTCAATTTCTGAAATTTAGATTGTTTAAGTGGACAACAATATCGGTAATCTGGGTGAATTATCTTTTATGCCTAATAATAATGTATTAGAAGTTGTTTCCCTTAGAGTGTTTCTTGATTGCTAAGCTTTAAGGAAGAATAGATTTTAAGATAAGAATTTGGTTTGCGGAATGATGTGTAGTATGTAAGTCTGTTTGCATTTTTGTTTGCCGTTCATATTGGAAGTTTTTAAGTTCTTAATCAATGGTCTACTTGAGGACAAGTAGGATTCAAGTGGGGGATGTTTGATAAACGCCAAAATGTACTAGATTATAGTACTAAGAGGGTGTTTGGCCGGGCGTTAGGATTTTGGCTTGTGCGTTAGCTTACAGCTCCAAAATCCTGGCTTTTAGCTTTTTAGCTTTTCAACCCTTTAAAATAGTTAAAAGCTTCTCCATCCAAACACTAAAAAAGAGCTTTTCTGCGTTATGATAATACAAAAGCTAAAAAGCCCTCTACTAACGCTCCCCTAAACACCCCCTAATTACCCCTTTGTTTGATTGAATTCTTATGCATTTTGTGTGAATAAGATACAAATTTCGTTCATATTTGCATTTAGGAGTTAATTGGAGCTTGAATCGGAAAAGAATCAGAAAACGAGCTAATATTGAAGAAAAGAAGTAAAGTCTTGAAGCTAGGAAAAGAGAAGAGAATCGATTCACAAGAAAAATGAGAATTCACATCCATCCGCCAGATGAAACATTAATACGGCGGATGGATTGAGTGAGCCGGGCTGACAGATGCGGGCCGAGCCTGCTGGGCTTTTCACATCCATCTGGCGGATGGAAAATCCATCCGGCGGATGGATCAATTCGGCAGAATCCTTAAAACCTTCATTTAGTCTCATTTTTTAGGGTTATCAATTCTAGTTTTCTCTCCAGCCGATTTCCAGCCTTTCAACCCTCATTTCAGAGCATTTTGAAGGTAGGAAGCAAGAAGAATTGAAGTCTTTTCGATTGTTCGTTCATATCTTCGGTTTCTCGGTTCGAATTCGTTTATCTTTTTCATTTGATTATGAATTCGGTTTCCCTTTCGTTTCTGAGTTTCTGTAATGTTATGATTGGCTAAACTTTTTATGTATTTACTTGGAAGATGATACTTAGATGAAGGGTTGATTATTGATTTGCGAAAGATATTGGATTTTATGAATGTTTATGTGTTTATTTGATGATCCTTGGTTATTCATCGATTATTAGTGATTACCTAACGTAGTTTTATGATTAATTGAGATTGAGTTCCTTTTGATTATAAAATTATTGATGATTGTTGATTTAAAGTGACGATTATTGCTGAATATATTGAGTTTGACAGGTTAGGGTTAATAATCGGTATTAATCATCAATGAACAAGATAACTATTATTAGTTATAGACTTTGTTGATTCAAGTCATAAAAGTAAATCACATAAACGACGTAGGTTTAATTTAGAACACGATTCGGTGGGCAACGTTAGTTGAATAATTTGTGTGTTGAAAACAACCTTGTGTCTTTCTCAATTGTGTTAGATTAACTTATCTCGGAAAAGGGGTTGTCTCATTTGTCATGTCGCAATGAAATCCATTGTTTGAGCAAATCAATAAAGTGATAATCGGTATCTAAGGAAAGTAGTCTAAATGAATACATTCTTTCTACCATTTGAATCAAGTATTTTATTTGATTAATTATTTCATCATTTATTTCTTTTTAATTTAAGTTTTATTATCAAAATCATTTTCCATAATTGTTAGTAAATTGTTCGCACGGAACTAAAACGTTCCCCTTATTTTACTGCTTCAATTATTTGTAGCAAATTCCATTTTATTAGAATTGACATCCGTTCCTTGTGTTCGATCCGGACTAATCATATTATACTATTATGCAATCAAGTATTCTTGCCTGAGTTGTGTATTAGCAAGTAAGGTAATTTTCATTTTAAAACTAAAGCCCCGTTTACACGACATCAGTAATAAAATGGGTTCGTTACCTAACTCGGTACAAAAGTGACAGTTTGTTACCAATGTGCAACTCTAACAGATGAACGCCAAAATGTACTAGATTATAGTACTAATTACCCCTTTGTTTGATTGAATTCTTATGCATTTTGTGTGAATAAGATACTGATTTCGTTCATATTTGCATTTAGGAGTTAATTGGAGCTTGAATCGGAAAAGAGTTAGAAAACGAGCAAATATTGAAGAAAAGAAGTAAAGTATTGAAGCTAGGAAGAGAGGAGAAACGATTCAAAAGAAAGATGAGATTTCACATCAATCCGCCGGTTGGAACATCAATACGGCGGATGGATTGAGTGAGCCGGGCTGCCAGATCGCGGGCCAAGCCTGTGGGCTTTTTGCATCCATACGGCGGATGGATTAATCCATACGGCGTATGGATCAAATCAGAAGATTAGGTTAAAAACTCATTTTAATCTCATTTGTTAGGGTTATCCCCTACATTTTTCTCTCAGCCGAATATCAGTCATTCACACATCATTTTCAGAGCATTTTGAAGGTGAAGAAGCAAGGAGAAGTGGAAGGTTTTCGTTGTTAATTCATTTCTTCGGTTTCTCGGTGCGAATACGTTATTCCTTTTCATTTGATTATGATTTCGGTTTCATTTTTGTTTCTGAGTTTCTGTAACGTTATGATTGGCTAAACTATTTATGTATTTGCTTAGATGATGATACTTAAATGATGGTTTAATTATTGATTTGCGAAAGATATTGGATTTTATGAATGTTTATGTGTTTAATTGATGATCCTTGGTTATTAATTGATTAACTGAGATTGATTTCCTTTTGATTAAGAAATTATTGATAATTGTTGATTTCGGTTGATAATTATTGCTGAATATATTGAGTTTGACAGGTTAGGGTTAATAATCGGTATTAATCATAAATGAACAAGATAGCTATTATTAGCTATAGACTTTGTTGATTCAATTCACAAAAGTAAATCACATAAACGGCGTAGATTTAATTTAGAACACAATTCGGTGGGCAACGTTAATTAAACGGTTAGCGTGTTGAAAACAACCTAGTGTCTTTCTTGATTGTGTTAGATTAACTTACCTCGGAAAGGGGGTTGTCTTATTAGTTATGTCGCAATAAAATCCATTGTTTAATGCAAATCGATAAAGTAATAACCGGATTCTAAGGAAAATAATCTAAGTGAATACATTCTTTCTATCATTTGAATCAAGTATTTTTATTTGATTAATTGTTTCATCATTTATTTCTTTTCAATTTAAGTTTTATTATTAAAATCACTTTTCATAATTGTTAGTCAATTGTTCGAACGGAACTAAAACGTTCCCCTTTATTTACTGCTTTAATTATTTGTAGCAAATTCCATTTTATTAGAATTGACATCCGTTCCTTGTGTTCGATCCGTACTTATCATACTATACTATTATGCGATCTGGTATTCTTGCCTGAGTTGTGTATTAGTAAGTAAAGGTAATTTCCATTTTAAAACTAAAGCCCCGTTTACACGACATCAAGTTTTTGGCACCGCTGCCGGGGAACGGTTTGCTTCAATTCAATAAGTTGGAACTTGTTTAGTTGTTTAATTTGTTTCATTTGTGAATTGATTTGTAGAGTGTTATTTTTATTTTGTGCTTTTGTTTAAGGGTCTGTCTGTTAATACTTTTTCTTTTAACTAAAATCTGAATAGATAGTTTTGTGCTGTGATATCTAAGTAGCTTGTTCTACTGACTTGATAAGTTTATTGCAGGACGTATATGACCCGAACTTCGGAACCATTCCCAGCTGATCCATTCGCAGAACCCGAGCGTACATTTCATCAAAGGAGGCGCGTTGTTTCTACACCGCCTAATTCACCGGTTCGCAACCCATTTTATGACGAAGAGGACGAGGTATTTGATTACAATCTTCACACCCCGTTGGCTTCCAATTACAATTTGGATTTCGAGGGCGAGTACGGAGAATATCGCACTAGACCACCAACCGAATACCCCAGCGATCAATCGGAACCAGAGTTTGAAATGGAGGACGACATTGCAAACATGACCATCGAGGAGTATTCAAGCCGAATGTGCACCGACCTTGGCCCAGGAGTAGTAAGGCCCGCTATTGCACGAGAAGTGGAGTTCGAAATCAAGGGACAATTCCTCAAGGAGCTTAGAGAGACTCCTTTTCGAGGAGAAGACACGGAAGATGCTAACGAGCACGTTAAGAAAGTCCTGGAGATCGCCGATATGTTCAACGTCCCCAACGTTACACGCGATCAAGTCATGCTTCGAGTGTTCCCAATAACACTCAAGGGAGCTGCTAAGAGATGGATTTCGAATGAACCAGCCGGATCCATCACCACTTGGGAAGATCTTCGTACGAAATTTCTGAAGATGTACTGTCCACCATCCAAAACGTCGAAGATGATTGACGAGATCAGAAACTTCAAGCAAGATATCGACGAGTCACTTCACCAAGCGTGGGAAAGGTATAAGGACTTAATGCATAAGTGCCCACAGCATGACCTAAACGACCAACAGATCGTTATGGTATTCTACAAGGGAGTGGATCGTGCCACAAGACAGCAACTTGATGCACAAGGATCTATTCCAAAGAAGGTTCCAAGGGAAGCCTTAGAGGTCATTCGTGATCAAGCCAAGCATTCTCAACTTTGGGACGATGGCACGTCTCAGAGAAAGAGGTCAGTAAGCAATGATGATGGTCTCGCAGCCATCACTGCCAAGCTCGACAGCATGGGAAGAGACATAAAGAAGGTAACCGAGACGGTCCATGCAATCCAAGTAGGATGTGACAACTGTGGAGGAACACATTTGGTCAAGGATTGCCCCGAAATGGATTCGGGAGAAAAAAATGAGGAAGTTAAATTTGGAGAAGCTCAAGGAACCTATCGCCAAGGTGGTGGAACCTTTTTCCGACAACCATATCAAGAGGGAGGTCGCCAGTTTCGCCAAGCTCGGCCTGGTCTTTTCACTAAGGAGCAACCGGCTGCATCTGTTCCCGAGAAGAAAACCAATTTGGAGGAGATGATGGGAAAGTTTTTGGCCACTAATGAGCAATTTATTGCTAGTTCTGGACAACGGATGGATACAACCGAAGTTTTAGTACGTAATCAAGGAGCCGCAATCAAGCAAATAGAGGGGACCGTTTCTAACATAGCTAAGGTTCTCCAAGAAAGGTTTCCGGGAACTCTACCAGGATTCACCGAAACCAACTTGTCACACCCCCAAAATCTGTAATCGTGATTATCAGATGGTTTGCGGAAGCATTAGATCGAGCAGGGGTGCTGACGTCAATGTTGGACGTACATACATATCAGAGCATATGATTACAACAGAACATATATATTAAGATGCCATAAGTTATAGTACAGAGTTTACGATTCACTGAAGCGTATAAGTATCAAAAGTATTTAAGTTATACTAAAGTAGATTTCTGAAATATTACTAAAAACGCTTTAGTTATACTAAAGAAATCCATTTGTTTCAAAAGTGGCATCCTAAGTCTTCATGGGTCGCCTAATTTCCAAAAGCGCAGGCGATCTTACGTGCGCAGCTAATTTCCTGAAAAACATAGTAAAAGTCAACAACGAGGTTGAGTGAATTCACAGGTTTTACGTTTTCGAATAAAGTTTGGTAAACAATTTTGTTTATACACGTGTTGCCATAATGGTTAAATAATGTTTTACGTGGGATGTTGTCCAAATACAGTTTAAAGCCAATTGTAGGAAAGTAAGCATCCTATTAGTTGTAGAAAAGCGAATACCCTAAGTATTGTTTGGTTGGGATGTTACCCAAATACAGTTTTATTTGTTTGTAGAAAAGTTCGTATCCTAACTTTAATATTTCGTAGGAAAGTAGGTATCTTATTAAAAGTACGATTTGTAGGAAAAGTAAGTATTCCTATAAAATGTTTTGATCCAAGTTGGTAGGATCTGATCCAAGTCAGTAGGATCCCTGCTAAAGCCCATCAGGCAACCAAATAGTAGGGAGAGTCAGTGTGTTAGGATTTATTAATTTGATAAGACAAAATAAAAGACGAAAGTTGAGGGACTAAAGATGAATTGTGTTATTTTAATTAGTCTCCTAGTATAATTATGATTTCTTGTAACCCTAATGTCTCTAGTATATAAAGAGACATAGGGACGTAGGAAAAAGTGTGCACACATAATGTAGACGTCTAGGGTTTTGGTTTAGCCTCAAGATCAAGGTTTCTTGATCCTGTTATATTTGTATAACCGTGTTATTCTGATCAAATAATATTGGGGCTTGTTGTGATAACATTGTTCTTATTGTTATTTCACTGCAAATTATTATCATTGTTATCATTGTATTCTAGATCAAGACCTAAAAAGTCTAGAGCTTAAACGATCATACGTTTTCACAATTGGTATCAGAGCAAGGTTGCTCGTGATCTAGGATATACAAGGTGTACGAGATAAAAGAAGCCGTATCGAAGAAACCCTAGAAGATTGCAAGAAAAATTCGTAATTCGTCACTTTCTGTACAGCCATGGTAAAAATTCCGGATCTCATACGTTAACCGTTAGATCGTCGTGAAATTTAAAATTTAAGTTCTTAACATATAGTCGCACATTCTAACCAGAGGGATTTTCGATCTGAGCTATCGATTGAGAGATATTTATTGTCGAAATTGGTTGCTGAAAGTTTAGGGTTTTTCAGAACGGCAGAAGTAAAACGGTCACTGTGTCTTCGTTATTCAACGAAAGTTTATGATTTTTGGATATGTTAGAGAAGACATATTTTTCTACATTGTGTAAAAATTTCATTGTGATCGGATGTCTCTATATAGAGATATTAAAATTCGAATTTGCTGCAGTATGTTTGTGGTTTCTGTTTGTGCAGCTGCTGTGTATTAATTGTTTTGTATTCGTTAACCGTTGGATTGACTTGTTTTTTGGATATGTGGTTAATGAAACATTGTTGGACTTCGTGTAAAAATTTGAGCATGATCAGATACGTCATCAGAGAGATATGAAATTCTGAAGTTGCCACTGCTCGTCAAGGTACCGCTGCTAGAACATTCGTACCACTGTTAGTACAAGCTTACCACTGCTAGAGCATTCGTACCTCTGTTAGTATAAGCTTACCGCTGCTAGCACATCCTTACCGCTGTTAGTACAAAATTTGATGATTGCCACTGTTTGCGTAATGTATCATTGTTGCCACTGTTAGTGGAATTCAAAGGACATTACCACTGTTAATGCAAAGTGGTTACCATTGTTCGTGAATTTGGAAGCTATTAAAACTGCTTGTTATCACTGTTAGTGAGTAGCTAAAGCTGTTAGTGGGTTATTATTAACATTGTTTTTTGAAGATTTTACCACTGTTTTTGGAGTTCGAGATAATTAAGTTATAACTGTTTGTGGAAGTAGAATAAAGTTTCCACTGTTTGTGAAATTGGTGAAGTGGTTAAAACCGTTAGAACAAAACAGTTGATAGTTTGGATCTCAAATGGAATTGTATTGATTTAATGGCTCGTTATTGAAGATGTGATTATGAAGAAAATTGATTATAGCTTATTTGATATTGTAGTTGAGTTTAACAGGTTTGTATCTTATCATATCTCAAAGTGGGGGATGATACACTTTGAAGATAACTTGTTTTGGTTTGTATGGTGACGACGAAGACTTGACAAAATCTAGCAAACGTGTGAGATTTACAAACTGATGATGCTCAATGCTGACATTTGCTATCACTTGGAAGAGTTTGGGTTGCTCGGTGACTTATTATGGAGAATAAGGATTTTTGTCAAAGAGATTGCGGTCTACTTATACATTGGATTATAAGTTCGATGTCGTGGATAGTACAAGATATAAGGTACAAGTTTGGAAGATTTAACTTCTTTATTAAGTTTGTTATACTCTATTTTCTTCACCGACCAGTAATCATTACATAGAGCTAATAAAAGTTTGAGATTCAAGAGATGGTTAACATATTGATTTGAGGGGAAGCCTATTGAAAAAGTGTTTAACCATCGGGAGATGTTCATGCATAATTTGAGGGATAAATGTTTTATTACTACTGCTAGTTGTATATTACAACTACTAGTGTAAGTTTCTAATGCTCAAATTCATTATTCTGAGGATGCGTCATGGAGGGTAATTTGAGACATTTGAAGGTTGGATTAGTAGTGTAATATATAGCGTGTAGTTGTAACGATTCAAAGTTGCTTATCTTCATGAAGACCCCTATTGGATTATGACAAAAAGGGGAAGAAGAATTAAAGATCAAGATTTGCAACTTATTACATGGCATGACATGATTACAAGAAATCAAGAATTAAGGGGAAGCTTATGCAAGAAGATGTTTATTTTGTCATCATCAAATAGGGGAAGATTGTTATGATTTATTAATTTGATAAGACAAAATAAAAGACGAAAGTTGAGGGACTAAAGATGAATTGTTTTATTTTAATTAGTCTCCTAGTATAATTATGATTTCTTGTAACCCTAATGTCTCTAGCATATAAAGAGACATAGGGACGTAGGAAAAAGTGTGCACACATAATGTAGACGTCTAGGGTTTTGGTTTAGCCTCAAGATCAAGGTTTCTTAATCCTTTTATATTTGTATAACCGTGTTATTCTGATCAAATAATATTGGGGCTTGTTGTGATAACATTGTTCTTATTGTTATTTCGCTGCAAATTATTATCATTGTTATCATTGTATTCTAGATCAAGACCTAAAAAGTCTAGAGCTTAAACGATCATACGTTTTCACACAGTGTCCCTTGATCCAAGTTGGTAGGATCTGGTCCAAGTTAGTAGGACCCATACAAAAGCCAATCAGGCAACCCAAAGTGTAGGGAGAGTGTGACACTCCTCCAAATTAGGTATATATTTATACTTAATTTCACGCATTATTACACTAATCCACTACGAAATTATATATTAAACCTCTGATGCGAGATAAGTCTAGCGTGCCCAAAACTTTTGGACAAAAAGCAATACTAAAATTTATAATTATTTATAATTATAAATTAAACGAAACGAAACAATATCGGAATGAATCCGACTAAAAAATAAATACAATCGTTGGTGATACAAAAGTTCAGAAATGAACTCGAAAATATTTTTAAATATTTTTATTTGAAAAAATTATACTATCAGTCATACACGAAAATGAAACAAAAACAAATATACGTTTTATTTAAACGTGTCCTGCACGAACAGAAACAAATACAAAACGTACCTAAAGGTCAAAAATAACAAAAGTATTATTTTTCCCGTTCATATTAAAGTATTTGGAGAAATACCTCAAAATATAATTACGAAATTTGAATGAAATTTGGCACACAATTGGACCCGTACCCGAAATTAATGGGCTAAATACCTACAATATTACTACTATCAAAATATCTACAAACATAATAATGGACCACTCCATACTCCTTGCGTTGAAAAAGTCAATCAGCTCATTTTATATGTATATGTTTTCCTTCCATTCTCATATACACCAACCCTCACCCAACTCCAATAATACACTCATTTTCATTTTCTTCCTTTATGAAGAACTAGATCGACAGAAGCATAGCAAGCAGCAGCTTAAATTCTGTCACCTCTTCTTCACCATACTAAATTGTAAGCACCAACTAAACTTTATAAATGACATAATCATCATTATCATCTCAACAATATTATCATCATCATTCTTAACTTCTTCATTTTCATCACAGCTTTAATATCATCTTGGCTTCTTCACCATTATCACCGTCATCTTTACTTTTCTTGAGTTCTTCATTTTTAATTTTGGTAAGCAAACTTTACTTTAACTCGTTTTTGTGTACTTTCATAACCAAAATATGTGTTGTTCACTCATAAGAAGATTGTTACACTAAAAATCTAGCTAAAAATGTACCAACTCGATTTTGCGGGTTTTGAATTACGGGTAACCACGGAACGAAGTAGTAATTTTTATAAGCTATACTAACTCAGTTAAAGCTTTCCGGAAAATTTTGAGCCAAACCAAACACTTTACATACGATTTTTAATTATCATCTATGTAGAACAAACTTGATTAAAAATTACTTGCATAAAAAAATTTGTTAATTAATACTTACAATTTAGAACAAGCATCTTACAACATGTGTGTCATCAAAATTGACCAATTTGACTATACTGTTAAAACACATATTAACAAGTAATTATAGAACATGATTAAGGTTTGTGGTATTATAAAATGAAGACAAGAAAAGTAATAGATAAATCTTTAGTATCACTTTCAACAAAGATTTTTACAATATATCATGTGGTGGTTTCCATAGACTAAAATATACAGTTGAAATTAATCGGTGTAGTAACTTCTTTGGTAGATTTTTGTACTTTGTGGAATCCTATAAAATATTATCTTAAGGATACAATTAATTAATTAATTATATATATATATATATATATATATATATATATATATATATATATATATATATATATATATATAGATATATATATATATATTTTATATATATATATACAATGAGAAATAATACGGGTAACATATATTTACATTCGGATAAATATATATCCACGACGGAACAAACGAGTACAATCAAATTTTTGTAAATAATACGGAACCATTGGACGCGACAATTTTTGGAAGAAAAACAATTAATTGATAAATACACAGAGTATTTATGGAACGAGTAAAACTATTGATACAAATTATAATTGGATATGTATATATATAAATAAACGACAACTATTTTTATATATACACGTGCGACGACGATTTATATATATATATGACGACAAACGATGTATATACTTACACACAACGAGTGTTTAAGGGATAAACATAACTCGAAAGATAATATTTATTTTTCAAACACATTTATCACCAACAAATCGTATAAAACTTTGAGAATCAATAATCTTTCAAAAGCAGTCAAATTGTTGACACGATTTGACAATTAGTCAATCACTTATGTTAATATTCTTTTCGTTTAGGACGTTAAAGGATATCCATCTGGGCGACAATCTTACTTTTAACCGCTAGCTCTCACATCACAGTCACACATCAGACTCAGGTGAGTCTCATAGCCCCACTTTTAATTATTTGAACTATTTTGGGGTGAGAATACATGCTCAATCTGTTTTCATATTACGCAAGTATCAAATTATTGCTTATTCTGCATGAGTTGTTTATCTAATCACTCAAAGCCCTCCACAACATAGTTTGGTAATACGGTTGTAGCGTGAATGTTAGTGTATGGTACCATATAGGATTGACAATCCTCGTCCGGGTTGGAAGCCCCAACTGGTCAAACGGACGCATTAGCATTTGTTCATAAGAGTGTAGATTAGGCACTCTCAGGGAGGCACCCTCGATCAGGTCCTTGAATGTGGATCCTGACACCACAGTTAAGCTCAGACTATGTACTCATGGCAGTGATATATATACATTATTTATTTGCTTGGTTGCAAATCAATTTACTAAATCTTGCGTAACATACATTAATTTGTATCAATTAAACCTGTGAGCTCACCAGCTTTTAGCTGACCCGTTTTACATGTATTCTCAGGTGATCAGCAGTAGTAGGACTGCCCACTCAGGACCTTAGCTCGAGTCACATGCAAACACTGTTGTCAAGAGATTTCATTGCATTTCTACATTTTGTCTAATTAGATATGTGTTAAAATCTCTCAAATCAATCATGTGAACTCAATGCTTTTGTAAAACTTATGTATTATTATTATTTTAGTGTATCTATCAAAACGACGCATGTAGATGTCGTTCATTATTATCTTATGTGCTGTGATTACTTGATTAGTAGCACCCCAAAGTATGCTTCCGCCAACAATAAATTTGGGGGTGCTACAGATTGGTATCAGAGCCTAAGGTTATAGTGAACTAGGTTGCATTTAGTGGACTAGACTATGACCGTTAGGCCGTATTCCTCATTAGGTATAACTGGTTCAGGGATTTCGTCATACGAGTTTAATTTAACATAGCCTGATCAACTATGTACAATTAAACGAAGATGATGTGAGATCTGAAAGGGGTTATGTCGAACAAGGATACACTAGTTGACTCTGACCACGAGAGAACCGGGACTTATACATGATTTGTGCTATACACACACTAGGCTATTATGTGATACACGTTTATATACATACATAGGCCTCACTCACGTTCTACTTCTTAGGCTATTATATATTGAATATATATGAATAGGCCTCACACGATAACACACTCGCTATCGCTCACACCACCAAAGACGACAAGTATAGCTACTACAATATCACTCAATGTAAAGAACGAGACTTGTCCTCACCTACTACCGTCTATTTGTTTATACACGTGCAACGAATAACAACACATTCCGCTGTACCGTCATGTACTCACGAGGAAGATATCCCTTCGCTTTCTTTTCACCATTCTTATCCTTCGAAATCACGACTGAAACTTACTACTAGAAGAACTTCTAGGTCTCCATAAGCTAAGCCTTATTCCGCGCACACTGTTGATAGCATCACTTTCATCCGGACGAATTCCGAATCTCGATGTACTAATTTTCGACATCTTTTGTAACTCTATATTCTGCAATCTTTTGAAAAACTCGTGCCTTGTAATCTAAACTTTATTATCTAATGAAATTATGATTATCACTTCGTGTTGTTGTGTATTATCACATATATACATACATCTATGATAGTCATTCCACTTGTACAAAATCTCACGTTCCTTTCATTTCTTTTCTTGAAGGAACATGCCACCAAAGAAACAAACCTTCAGCGCTGCTGAACTCGCACGATTCGTTTCTCAAGGAGTAGCCGAAGCTCTGGCTGCTCAATCATCACGGAGAAACAACGGAAGAAGTAATGACACTGTTAACGATGCTCCTGTCGTCAAACCTTGCACCTATAATGACTTTCTCAAGTGCAAACCTCTGAACTTTAAGGGCACGGAAGGTGCCATTGGACTAATCAGGTGGTTTGAAAGAATGGAGTCAGTTTTTAGAATCAGCAATTGCACAGAAGACTGCCAAGTGAAATATTCCACCTGTACTTTCCTGGAAGGTGCTCTGACATGGTGGAATTCTTATGTGCAATCTGTGGGAATTGATGCTGCATATCAACTTCCATGGGAAGAATTGAAAAAGATGTTGAGGGACGAGTATTGTCCCAATGAAGAACTCCAGAAATTGGAAGATGAATTCTGGCATCTGAGTGTGCAAGGAACCGATATCACTGGCTATACCACTCGATTCCAGCAACTTGCTCTACTTTGCCCATCCATGGTTGACCCTGAACGCAAACGTATCGAGAGATACATCCGCGGACTTCCTGAGAACATTCAGGGGAATGTCACTTCGTCAAAACCTGGAACAATTCAGAGTGCCATTCGTATGGCTCATGAACTCATGGCTCAGGCTGTTCGTCGTGGAACACCTGCACCATCTACTGGAAACAACTCTGGGAGTAACAAAAGAAAATGGTCTGGAAACTCAAACCAAAACCAACAAATCTCAAAGAAGCCTGAGACTATTAAGGCTTACATTACTGGGTCTGGGGAGAAGAAAGGCTACATTGGGAACAAGCCTTACTGTTCCAAGTGTAACCGTCATCATGATGGTCCTTGCAGTACTCCTTGCAACAACTGCAAGCGGTACGGACATCTTACCAAGGACTGCAGATCACCCAAAACCAATACCAACAACAACACCAACCAACCACGAGCCTGCTTTGAGTGTGGCAACACATGGCATTTCAGGAATGAGTGTCCGAAGCTGAAGAACAAAGGCAACAACCAACCAGCTCGTGGAAGGGCATTTGTGATCGGAGCACAGGAGGCACGCCAGGACCCTAACACCGTCACTGGTACGTTTCTAGTAAACAACCATTATGCCTCTGTATTAATAGATTCGGGTGCTGATTTAAGTTTTGTGTCTACTGAGTTTAGACCACTATTAGAACTTGAATCCCGTAAGCTAGATAACAAATACATTGTAGAATTAGCCGATGGTAAGTTGATCGAGTCAGGAGAAATAGTACCGGGATGCACCTTAGAGTTAGAAGGTCATCTCTTCGAAATAGACTTGCTACCGGTTAAGTTGGGAAGTTTTGACATCGTAGTTGGTATGGACTGGTTGTCAAAGAACCACGCCGAGATTATCTGTTTCGAAAAGTTGGTACGCTTACCGTTACCGACAGGAGAAACCTTTGTGATACAAGGTGAGAAACGAAAGAGTGCCACTAAGATGATTACTTGCTTGAAAGCTAGTAAGTATCTCAGAAAGGGATACCAAGCGTTTTTGGCACACATTGTGGAGAAGAAACCCGAAGAGAGACATATAGACGATGTGCCTATTGTGCGTGACTACCCGGGAGTGTTTCCCGAGGAATTACCAGGATTACCACCCTCACGGCAAGTTGAATTTCATATTGATTTGGTGCCCGGAGCCGCACCAATCGCACGCGCACCTTATCGCCTCGCTCCATCAGAGATGCAGGAGTTGTCTTCGCAGTTGCAAGAACTCCTAGACTTAGGATTCATCCGACCGAGCTTTTCGCCTTGGGGAGCTCCGGTTTTGTTTGTCAAGAAGAAGGACGGATCCATGCGTATGTGCATCGATTACCGAGAACTGAACAAAGTAACCATAAAGAATCGATACCCGTTACCACGTATCGACGATTTGTTTGACCAACTCCAAGGGTCAAGCTATTATTCAAAAATCGATCTACGATCTGGTTACCACCAACTGAAAGTTCGAGAAGAGGATGTACCGAAAACTGCGTTTAGGACTCGTTATGGTCATTACGAGTTTCTAGTCATGCCCTTTGGACTGACAAACGCACCAGCAGTGTTCATGGATCTCATGAACAGAGTATGCAAACCGTACCTGGATAAGTTCGTCATTGTGTTCATTGACGATATCCTGATCTACTCGCAAACGAAAGAGGACCACGAACAACACCTAAAAACAATCCTCGAACTACTTGAGAAAGAAAAGCTGTATGCAAAGTTCTCTAAGTGTGAATTTTGGATGCGAGAGGTTCATTTCCTTGGTCACGTGATAAACGATAAAGGAATTCATGTGGACCCATCTAAAATTGAGGCAATCAAAAATTGGGAAGCACCGAAAACCCCATCCGAGATCCGACAATTTCTTGGTCTAGCTGGCTATTACAGGCGATTCATCGCAAACTTTTCAAAAATAGCCCAACCCCTTACCACTCTAACTCAAAAAGACAAGAAATTCGAATGGGGCGAGAAACAAGAGAACGCTTTCCAGCTGTTAAAGCAGAAACTGAGCACCGCACCCATCCTGTCATTACCCGAAGGGGTAGAAAACTTCATAGTTTATTGCGACGCTTCGCATCAAGGATTGGGTTGCGTTCTAATGCAAAACGACAAAGTCATTTCTTATGCATCACGCCAACTGAAGGTGCACGAGAAAAACTATACGACTCATGATCTAGAATTGGGAGCAGTCGTCTTTGCACTTAAGATTTGGAGACACTACCTCTACGGTACGAAGTGTACGATCTTCACTGATCACAAGAGTCTCCAACACATATTCGACCAGAAAGAGCTCAACATGAGACAACGACGTTGGGTCGAACTACTAAACGACTACGACTGCGAAATCAAGTACCACCCGGGCAAGGCGAATGTTGTAGCAGATGCCCTAAGTCGCAAGGAAAGAGTCAAACCTCGTAGAGTACGAGCTTTGGGATTGACTATCCACTCGAACCTCATTACTCAAATTCGTGATGCACAACAAATTGCCTTCACTCCAGAAAATCTGAAAAACGAATCCCTGAAGGGGATGGAAAAACAACTTGAAAAGAAAGACAACGGAGTGTTGTATTTTATGAACCGAGTTTGGGTTCCGTGCGTAGACGAATTGCGTAAGCTAATTTTGGACGAAGCTCATAAGTCCAACTACTCGATACATCCTGGTGCAGACAAAATGTACCAGGATCTGAAAGATTTTTATTGGTGGCCTGGCATGAAACGAGATATCGCAACCTATGTTAGTAAATGCCTGACCTGTTCAAAGGTCAAAGCTGAATATCAAAGGCCGTCTGGACTTTTGCAACAACCTGAGATGCCCACATGGAAATGGGAACAAATAACGATGGACTTCATCACGAAGTTACCCAAAACGACATCTAGAGCATATACCATATGGGTGATTGTCGATCGACTGACGAAATCAGCCCATTTTCTGGCTATTAAGGAAACTGATAAGATGGATAAGTTGACTAGAATTTATCTGAAAGAAATTGTTTCCAGATATGGTGTGCCATTATCTATTATCTCTGATAGAGATACCCGATTCACTTCTCACTTTTGGCAATCACTTCAAAAGGCACTTGGTACTCGATTAGATATGAGTACTGCCTACCATCCTCAAACCGACGGCCAAAGTGAGCGAACGATACAAACGCTCGAAGATTTGTTGCGAGCATGTGTGATAGACTTTGGAGGTAACTGGGATACTCATCTACCTTTAGCCGAATTTTCTTACAACAATAGTTATCACACGAGTATACAGATGGCACCATTTGAGGCGTTATATGGACGCAAGTGCCGATCACCACTCTGTTGGGCAGAGTTGGGTGACAGACAGCTGGCTGGACCTGAGATTGTCCAGGAAACCACTGACAAGATAACTCAAGTACTTCAACGATTGAAAACGGCACGAGATAGACAAAAGAGCTACGCTGATAACCGCCGAAAACCTCTTGAGTTTCAAGTAGGAGACAAAGTCCTACTTAAAGTATCGCCCTGGAAGGGGATAGCACGATTTGGCAAACGAGGAAAACTGAACCCACGATACGTCGGACCTTTCGAAATTCTTGCGAGGATTGGTCTTGTCGCTTACAAGCTCAAACTGCCACGTGAGCTCAGCAGTATTCACGACACTTTCCACGTTAGTAATCTCAAAAAGTGTCTTTCGGATGAAGCCTTAATCATTCCTCCTGACGAAGTTTTCATTGACTCGAAACTCAATTTTGTGGAGGAACCCATCGAAATAATTGATCGGAAAACACATAAACTCCGACGCAGTCGGATCAAACTTGTCAAAGTTCGATGGAATTCGAAACGCGGCCCAGAGTCTACTTGGGAGCGCGAAGATGAAATGCAAAAGAAATATCCTCATCTTTTCGAGCACGCGGCTGTGACCCACGACTCAACTTAAATCTCGGGACGAGATTTCGCTAACGGGGGGAGAATGTGACACTCCTCCAAATTAGGTATATATTTATACTTAATTTCACGCATTATTACACTAATCCACTACGAAATTATATATTAAACCTCTGATGCGAGATAAGTCTAGCGTGCCCAAAACTTTTGGACAAAAAGCAATACTAAAATTTATAATTATTTATAATTATAAATTAAACGAAACGAAACAATATCGGAATGAATCCGACTAAAAAATAAATACAATCGTTGGTGATACAAAAGTTCAGAAATGAACTCGAAAATATTTTTAAATATTTTTATTTGAAAATATTATACTATCAGTCATACACGAAAATGAAACGAAAACAAATATACGTTTTATTTAAACGTGTCCTGCACGAACAGAAACAAATACAAAACGTACCTAAAGGTCAAAAATAACAAAAGTATTATTTTTCCCGTTCATATTAAAGTATTTGGAGAAATACCTCAAAATATAATTACGAAATTTGAATGAAATTTGGCACACAATTGGACCCGTACCCGAAATTAATGGGCTAAATACCTACAATATTACTACTATCAAAATATCTACAAACATAATAATGGACCACTCCATACTCCTTGCGTTGAAAAAGTCAATCAGCTCATTTTATATGTATATGTTTTCCTTCCATTCTCATATACACCAACCCTCACCCAACTCCAATAATACACTCATTTTCATTTTCTTCCTTTATGAAGAACTAGATCGACAGAAGCATAGCAAGCAGCAGCTTAAATTCTGTCACCTCTTCTTCACCATACTAAATTGTAAGCACCAACTAAACTTTATAAATGACATAATCATCATTATCATCTCAACAATATTATCATCATCATTCTTAACTTCTTCATTTTCATCACAGCTTTAATATCATCTTGGCTTCTTCACCATTATCACCGTCATCTTTACTTTTCTTGAGTTCTTCATTTTTAATTTTGGTAAGCAAACTTTACTTTAACTCGTTTTTGTGTACTTTCATAACCAAAATATGTGTTGTTCACTCATAAGAAGATTGTTACACTAAAAATCTAGCTAAAAATGTACCAACTCGATTTTGCGGGTTTTGAATTACGGGTAACCACGGAACGAAGTAGTAATTTTTATAAGCTATACTAACTCAGTTAAAGCTTTCCGGAAAATTTTGAGCCAAACCAAACACTTTACATACGATTTTTAATTATCATCTATGTAGAACAAACTTGATTAAAAATTACTTGCATAAAAAAATTTGTTAATTAATACGTACAATTTAGAACAAGCATCTTACAACATGTGTGTCATCAAAATTGACCAATTTGACTATACTGTTAAAACACATATTAACAAGTAATTATAGAACATGATTAAGGTTTGTGGTATTATAAAATGAAGACAAGAAAAGTAATAGATAAATCTTTAGTATCACTTTCAACAAAGATTTTTACAATATATCATGTGGTGGTTTCCATAGACTAAAATATACAGTTGAAATTAATCGGTGTAGTAACTTCTTTGGTAGATTTTTGTACTTTGTGGAATCCTATAAAATATTATCTTAAGGATACAATTAATTAATTAATTATATATATATATATATATATATATATATATATATATATATATATATATATAGATATATATATATATTTTATATATATATATACAATGAGAAATAATACGGGTAACATATATTTACATTCGGATAAATATATATCCACGACGGAACAAACGAGTACAATCAAATTTTTGTAAATAATACGGAACCATTGGACGCGACAATTTTTGGAAGAAAAACAATTAATTGATAAATACACAGAGTATTTATGGAACGAGTAAAACTATTGATACAAATTATAATTGGATATGTATATATATAAATAAACGACAACTATTTTTATATATACACGTGCGACGACGATTTATATATATATATGACGACAAACGATGTATATACTTACACACAACGAGTGTTTAAGGGATAAACATAACTCGAAAGATAATATTTATTTTTCAAACACATTTATCACCAACAAATCGTATAAAACTTTGAGAATCAATAATCTTTCAAAAGCAGTCAAATTGTTGACACGATTTGACAATTAGTCAATCACTTATGTTAATATTCTTTTCGTTTAGGACGTTAAAGGATATCCATCTGGGCGACAATCTTACTTTTAACCGCTAGCTCTCACATCACAGTCACACATCAGACTCAGGTGAGTCTCATAGCCCCACTTTTAATTATTTGAACTATTTTGGGGTGAGAATACATGCTCAATCTGTTTTCATATTACGCAAGTATCAAATTATTGCTTATTCTGCATGAGTTGTTTATCTAATCACTCAAAGCCCTCCACAACATAGTTTGGTAATACGGTTGTAGCGTGAATGTTAGTGTATGGTACCATATAGGATTGACAATCCTCGTCCGGGTTGGAAGCCCCAACTGGTCAAACGGACGCATTAGCATTTGTTCATAAGAGTGTAGATTAGGCACTCTCAGGGAGGCACCCTCGATCAGGTCCTTGAATGTGGATCCTGACACCACAGTTAAGCTCAGACTATGTACTCATGGCAATGATATATATACATTATTTATTTGCTTGGTTGCAAATCAATTTACTAAATCTTGCGTAACATACATTAATTTGTATCAATTAAACCTGTGAGCTCACCAGCTTTTAGCTGACCCGTTTTACATGTATTCTCAGGTGATCAGCAGTAGTAGGACTGCCCACTCAGGACCTTAGCTCGAGTCACATGCAAACACTGTTGTCAAGAGATTTCATTGCATTTCTACATTTTGTCTAATTAGATATGTGTTCAAATCTCTCAAATCAATCATGTGAACTCAATGCTTTTGTAAAACTTATGTATTATTATTATTTTAGTGTATCTATCAAAACGACGCATGTAGATGTCGTTCATTATTATCTTATGTGCTGTGATTACTTGATTAGTAGCACCCCAAAGTATGCTTCCGCCAACAATAAATTTGGGGGTGCTACAGAGAGTAAATGTCCCTTGATCCAAGTTGGCAGGATCTATACTAAAGCCCATCAGGCAACCACACATCAAAACAGTTTATGCGATTCGTATTAGTTTGTAGTATGAAAACGTTATTTCATAAACCTAATTTGTATAAACGTTTAACTGTTCAAAAGTACTTTAGCTACCAGTTAAAACATGATCACAATCATTAATAATCGATAGTTGGGAGTAAACAAGCAAGTTAACAATCATGTAAGCAAAAGCAGTTATGGCAATCAGTAAAGTAGTTGACTATGTTTCTCACCCCAAGTTGAAAACAGTAAAACAGTTAAAAGTGAGGCTGTGAACTCACCTTCTGAGCTAAATGCGTGAATGCTAGCAAAGCTTAAGCCCAAGTAAGGTCTCTAACGTCCTAAACGTATAAGACAATTTATATAAGTGTATGGCTAAACGCCATAACATGTTATTCGTTCACTCGTCGAAAGATCGTTATTGTTTGTAGTTTGTACGTTATGTTGGTGATTGTTTCGTAATAATAATTCTGTAGATTATTATTATCATGTTCATATTGTGGTACTTTGTAAAAGTATACGCATATAGAGTGTGCGAATTATATCGTATATATATAGTTATTTGTCATATATATATATATATATATATATATATATATATATATATATATACAAAAATATATAGTGTACGATTGAGTAAATATGTATATAGTTTTCGTTTTCATTTTAAACGTAAATATAAAAGTATCATTTTTCGTAAATGTTACAGACCTCGTTTTTGTTCAAGTTTCATAGTAAAACACTTAAAACATTTGTTTCGAGCCAAATCTAACGTTTTATATTTTTGGTTCACGTTTTTCGTATCGAGGCTCGTATTCGGTTGACTTGGTCAAACGTGTTTGGTTTGACCCGAAACTTTGAGGAACACCTTAAATATGTTTATAGAGCTCGGGAAAATTGTCGTTGCGTTTTATAGTTGGCGAAAAAGTGTCGTTATTTAAATTGTATTAAAACAGTCCATAACTATATGTTTACGAGGTTTTTGCCTACTTTCGAGCTCATTCTCGGTGGCCAAACTTATCGAACAAATCCCAGCTTTTTATACGATGTTCTACCATATGTTAACTACTTCCAATATTTTTTTCATGAATTTTAGATGTTTCTAACTTAGTTAAAAAGTGTCATGAACCAAACAAGTTCCAGATTTCGGTCAGGGGTGAGTTCAGTGTACAAATCGAGTTCTCGGGATAAATTCATGAGTTTCTGGAGAAAACCTTCAACACAAAATTGTAGCTAATGAAAATACGAAGATTTTGACATAGGTTTCATGCATTAATTCAACTCAAACGAATAGTTATGATTTTTCTACCGTAACACAGAAATCTGTCCAGAAAATCGACATCACCAAAGTTAAGTTTTCTTGAGTTTTGGTTATGTTTTAGTGTTTGATCTTTCAAGGTATCAACTAATAACATGTTACAGTGTAAAAATCATGTAAGGAAAGAGTGGTTCAGTGTTCTCACAAATTTTGAAGATGAAGATGAAGCAAGAAGAAAGTGATGACACTTGAAGCTAGCTCCTCCTCCCATTCTCTTTGCAACTTGAGGTGATTGATGAAGCTAATTTTTGGTGGTGTTTGGGATGGTTTTCAGCCGAGAAAATGGGGAGAAAAGGGAGGCAAAAGAGTGTGAAGAGAGTTGGTGATTGTGGAGTGAATATGTGAATGTGTTTGTGTGCAAGTTTGGTCATGAAATAAAATGATTTGAGGGATGGCCTTGCTTGGGTCAATTTTGTCAAAGAGGGAGGCATGGCCTCAAGATTTCTTGTCCCCCAAATTTTGTTTATTGTTTAGGTATTTTACCCGTGATCTTTTACCAGATCGTTATATGTTAAAACGCGTTATAATCGTTTAGTTTGTTAACGCTATTTCGCAATAATGTATTTCAAAGTATTATTCTAAATACTTAAATTTGAGTTTCAAGAATATTATTTTTGACTGGTTGGGTTGTCGGGTTTAATTCGTGCATTTTAGACGCGTACATTACCTTTTAAGTTAAACGTTTAAACATTTACGTTTTATCGTTATGCTTTTATCGTTAGCATAATATTTTCGAGTAAATAACTACTATAAATATAGTTTTATGTTATTTATAAGTTTTGTATCACCAACGTACATATGTGTTTTTGTCGGACTCGATTTCGATAGTTTCACGCGTAATTATAAATAGCTACGAAAATAGTAATACGTCACGTATTAAAATAGTTGGGCTTTGCTAGACTTACCTCTAAAAGTGTTGTGAATTCACTTAAGTTAGGGAATTAGCCTAAACACGCATGTGTTTAATGTTCATAATTACGTCGAAAAATGCGGGATGTCACACAACCCACGAGATCAAGTAAAAGCAGTTACCACGAGAAGTGGGAAGGTTTATGAGGACCCTAATTTTGCTAAGAATCCCGTATCTGAGCTTGTGCTGGAAAAGGAAAAGGAAGCGGAGGTTGTCAAAAGTCCTAAGGTGGACACGAAGGCTGATCTAATTGCTAGGGATAAACAATATGCAAGGGATCATGCGCCACTCCCGCCATACCCTGCAGCTTTGAGAAAAGGAAAGGATGAAGCTCATTACCACCAATTTCCAGAAATTTGAAGCAGCTTCATATCAACATCCCATTTGTGGAAGATATTGCCCAAATGCCTAAGTATGTGAAATACTTGAAGGAGCTTTTGATTAATAAAAGCAAGTTGGTGGAGGCAACCACTGTAACGATGAATGAGCGATGCTCAGCTGTGATGCAAAACAAGCTACCACCAAAAATGAAGGATCCAGGGAGTATCACTATTCTCTATCTGATTGGTAAATTGGACATTGCAAATGCACTAGCGGATCTTGGAGCTAGCATATCAATTATGCCTTATACTATGTATGCTAGACTTGGGTTAGGAGAACCTAAGGCCATCCGAATGTGCATCAAGTTAGCTGACCACTCTATTCAGTACCCAAGAGGGATGGTCGAGAACCTCTTAGTCAAAGTCGATAAGTTTGTGTTCCCTTGCGACTTTGTGATTCTTGACATGGTTGAAGATCCCAAGGTGCCGATTATTCTAGGAAGACCCTTCCTAGCCACTTTCAGAGTGTTGATTGATGTTTTTGATAGGAAAATCACCATGAGAGTGGAGGATGAAAAAGTGGTATTCAATGTGAATGAATCTATGAAATATTCAGCCTCAGTGGATGATACTTGTTACTTTGCTAGTGCGAGAGAACTATCTAACGATGATGAGTTTTTGCAAAGTTTTTAAGAGATGACGAAGATTTAGATTCGATGATTCTTGAAGGATGGACGGGAAGCCTCGAGGCAATCCGTGATATTGAAGAGTTTGATAAATTGCTCAAGGATATTGAGACAACGTGCGAGAAGGAGTTAGAGAACGAAGGAGTTAAGTTGAGAGAGAGCGAAGAGTCAATCTTGACAAATGGAATTTCGATTAAAAAAGAGACGTGAATTACTATGCATGGTATTCCATGTTCAAGAGAGGAGTTGTCTGCGGTTAAATCCTCATTTGAAGAGCCGCCTAAGTTAGAGTTGAAAGAGCTACCTGCTCATCTGGAATATGCATACTTGCAAGGGAAATCCCATCTGCCGGTAATCATTTCTGCACATTTTTAACTAAGGAAAAGGAAAACCTATTAAAGGTACTTAAGGCGCACAAGCAGGCTATCGCATGGACGATTAGTGATATCAAAGGAATAAGCCCTTCATACTGCACTCACAAGATTCTTATGGAATCCGATTTCAAGCCAGTGGTGCAACCCTTGAGGCGTTTAAACCCGAAGGTAACGGATGTGGTGAGAAAAGAAATTATCAACTTACTAGACTCCGGGTTGATATACCCAATTTCCGACAGTCCATGGGTAAGCCCCATTCATGTTGTACCAAAGAAGGGAGGTATGACGGTGGTAGCCAATGAAAAGAATGAGTTGATCCCCACGAGAACCGTCACTGGGTGGAGAGTTTGTATTGATTACAAAAAATTGAACGATGCTACGCGCAAGGATCATTTTCCCTTACCGTTCATTGATCAAATGCTCGAGCGTTTAGCCGGAAAGGAATATTACTGCTTTTAAGTTGGTTTTTCCGGATACTTTCAGATTCCGATAGATGTGAACGATCAAGATAAAACCACATTCACCTGTCCATTTGGAACATATAGAAGGATGCCATTCGGGCTGTGTAACGCACCCGCAACATTCCTAAGGTGTATGATGGCAATTTTTCACGATATGATTGAAGACATTATGGAGATATTTATGGATGATTTCTCCATCTTCAGGAATTCGTTTGATGAGTGTTTGGTGAATTTGGAGAAAATGCTGCAAAGGTGTGAGAGTTCAAATCTTGTACTAAACTGGGATAAATGTCATTTTATGGTCCGTGAAGGGATCGTGTTAGTACATAAGATTTCGAGCGTAGGAATCGAGGTGGACAAGGCTAAGGTCGAGGCAATAGAGAAGTTGCCCCCTCCGACGAATGTCAAGGGCATACGAAGTTTCTTGGGACACGCGGGATTTTACTGCCATTTTATTAATGATTTTTCCAAGATAGCTCGTCCGATGAACAAACTGTTGGAGAAGGAGGCCAAGTTTGAGTTTTCCAAGGAATGTCTTGATGCATTCAATATTTTGAGGGAGAAGTTAGTATCTGCACCCATCATGATTAGTCCAAATTGGGAACTTCCCTTTGAACTGATGTGTGATGCTAGTGATTATGCTGTAGGAGCAGTGTTAGGGCAAAGGGTTGACAAGAAGTTTCAACCTATCTACTATGCTAGTAAGACCTTGACAAACGCGCAAGAGAATTACACTACAACAGAAAAAGTACTTGTAACACCCCCAAATTCGTTGATTCAGATTAGCGGAAGCATTGGTATAAGCTGGGGGTGCCACGTATACAAAGTTCATGCATACATATCAGAGCATATGATTACAACAGAACATATATATTAAAATGCCAAGAGTAATAATTACAAAGTTTTACGATTCATCGAATCGTACAAGTGTAAAAGTAGTTAAGTTTACAAAAGTAGATTTCGTAAATATGACTAAACAGTTTTAGTTATATAAAAGAAATCCAGTTGTCAAAAGTTGGCATCCTATTCTTTCGTGGGTCGCCTATATTCCATATGTGCAGGCGGTCTTTACGTATGCTGCTAATTCCCTGAAAAACATAGTAAAAGTCAACAACGAGGTTGAGTGAATTCATAGGTTTTAAGTTTACAAGAATAGTTAGTAATCCAAATCTTTCAAGAAGTAGTTGCTGCCATAACAGTAAGGTAGAGTTTATGGAATGTTATCCAAAGTATACGTTTAGTGGGATGTCTGCCCAAAGTTGCAAGTTAAGTGGGATGTTACCCAAGACACAGTTAAAATACGTTGCTGGTCATTCTCCAGCGTTTTCCAAAACAGTACCGGTCGTTCTCCGGTTTAACACGTACGGGTCGTTCTCCCGTCTAACTCGGCCAGTCGTTCTCTGGCCTAAAACACTGCTGGTCGTTCTTCAGTGAAACACAGTACCGGTCGTTTTCCGGTCTAAACACGCATGGGTCGTTCTCCCGTTCAAACACTGTTGGTCGTTCTCCAGCAAAACAAAACAGTTTATCAAAATAGTTTAGCGGTCGTTCTCCGGTTTACCAAGTATAGTTTAACACGTTTGTATTAGTTTGTAGTATGAAAACGTTACTTCATAAACACCAGTTCGTACAAAAGTTTAACAGTTCTAAAGTACTCTAATTGTTCGAGTAAACAAGAAAGTTAAACAATCATGTAAGCAAAAGCAGTTATGGCAATCAGTAAAATAGTTGACTATGTTTCTCACCCCAAGTTGGAAGCAGTAAAACAGTTAAAAGTGGGGCTGTGAACTCACCTGTTGAGTTGAGTATGTTCGAGTGCTAGCAAAGCCTAAAGCCCAAGTCTGATCCGAAACCTCCTAATTAGGCCTGTGCAAAGTGCTAGAACCGGCCCGAACCGGCCCGAACCGAACCAAACGGCGAACCGTGAAACTACAAATATTAGAAAAGAGAACCGTACCGTAGAAAAGCGGTTCGGGACGGTACGGTTTGCCGGTTTTCACGGTTCAACCGTGTTTTCCACACCCCTAAGTGTAGAACCGGCCCGAACCGAACCGAACCGCGAACCGTGAAACTACAAATAATAGAACCGAGAACCGTACCGTAGAAAAGCGGTTTGGTACGAGACGATACGGTTCCGGTACGGTTTGTCGGTTCTCACGGTTCGAACCGTGTTTTGCACACCCCTACTCCTAATGCCCTAAACGTATGAGATTTAATAAGTATGTGGATGCCTAAGTCGACCATCCATGCTAGTGTTTGTACAACCAAGTTATGTCCAAAATGTTTGTTTAATGTTTAACGTTTACGTTTGTATTTCATAGTTGTGAAAATGTATACGACTCGCTGGTGATAGTTTGAAATCAAAATTTCAATAATGTAAGTGTGTTTGTAATGTTTGTACAGTTAGCGTCACTTGAGGCGTCACTCGCCTTAAGGTAGCGTCACTTAGTAAGTGTCGCTAATGATGAATAATAATTTTATGCGTCACTTGTTGGTAGTGTCGGAAAAGGTGAAAATCGAATTTAGGCGTCACTTAGGTTAGTGCCGCATGGAGTGTCGGGCTACCGACACTTAACGAAGTGCCGCAAAAAGAGGGTTTTTGGCGTCACTTAGGGAAGTGACGCAAGATTAGGGTTTTATGCGACACTTAATGCGTCACTTAAGTGTCGCTACACTGTTATTGGGCTTGATGCGTCACTTACAACTGTTCGTGGATCGGTTTGTAAAATCGAGTTTTAAGCTTCGATTTAGACATAATGAGTTGGTAAAAACACTAAAACATGATGTATTAAGTATCTTAAACACGAACTATCAAAGAAAATAACGAAATCTAAGAGTTTTCGAGAATTGTCGAAAACTTACGCGTGTCGGTTTTAAATTCCGAAAAGATAGATGTGTAGCTCGTGATCTCGTGAATCTTTTCTTCCAAATGTGTTTAGTAATCGCAAGTGTTTTGTGGTAGTTTTAATGTAGTGATTTTTGTGGTGGTTTTTAGAGAGATAATTGAGAGAGAATAGAGGTAGAGAGAGATAGGGAAATGAAAAGTGGGGTTGAAAGTGGGGGGTGAGGGGGCCGGTTTTGGTGCAAAAAGAGGGAGGGGATTTTTCGTCCCAAACTTGTGGTATTTTACCCGTGTTTGTTTACCCGATTGTTAAACGTTAACATTATTTTAAAACGATAAATTTTAAATGCGTTATATTTCTAGTCGAGATATCTTATAGAAATGATTTAGTTGGATCATAAAATTTATAACTTTGTTTTATTTTATTTTTACGGATGCGTTTTGAATTGTTTCAGTTTACGAAATAAACGTTATACGCTGCAAAATACTTTGTAAACATTATCAACACAATACTTAATAAACGTTATTGTTATTTAATAAATTTCCTATACAAAAATGTTTTTGTTCACCAACAATCTTATATTCTTGCGCGTTTGTTCCAAATGTTTCGTGCGTAATTACGACTAATTACGAAATGTAATACCACTCGTATTAACTAGTTGGGCTTTGCTAGACTTATCTCTAAAATTGTTGTGAATTCACTCAAAGTAGGGAATTAGCCTAAAAATGCGTGCAAATAATGTTTATAATTATGTCGAAATTGAGGGGTGTCACATTCTCCCCATGTTAGAGAAATCTCATCCCGAGATTTAAAATCAAGTCGGAACGCCCGTTGCGCATGTTTTTCCGAAAAGGTGTGTCGTCGTCAATAGTAATAGTTAAGTGGCGCTCTAAGTTGCCAAAAAGTTTTAGCAGTTCATGTATACTCGTCGTATAGTTTGATAAGTTGTGTGTTCGATAAGTGGTCAAGTTTACCCAGTGTTACGTTCGAATCGGCATTCGAATAGTGTAACGTTTAAAGCGAAATAATAGGTTGCTAAAACGTACCAATGTTAGCGTAGGGATCCTCTGGTGCATCCCGTGAGCGGGTTCGTTGTTGGCATTGCAGCTGTTGTTGTTCTGATTGTTGTTGGCGTTGTTGAGCTGTGGGCATTGGTTTCGGTAGTGCCCGGGTTCGCCACACTCAAAGCACCTATTGTTTGTTCGAGTGGGAGGGTTGGTTTTACATGAATGGGCTCGATGTCCCCATTGGCTGCATTTGCCACAAAGGAAACATTCCCCCTCGTGGTGCCTTCCGCACTTATCACATTTCGGTTTGTTGCCAAGGTAGGGTTTTGATCCAGTTGCGGTGGTGGCAACGTACGCCCTAGAGTTCCCCGAAGGTTTCTTACTTGGTTGGTTCTGGTGGTCGTTTCCCTCACTGTTCCATTTTCGTTTGTCACCTCCGTACCCAACAATTTCAGTACGGGCTGGTTCGCTTTTCCCCGTAGCAGCTTTCAGGTTCCAATTAGGACCGCGTCCTCTGTCAAGCTTTGAGCCAGATCCACTACGCTCCTAAAGGTAGTCGGTTTGGAGGACATCACCATGCCTCGGATCTGTGGGGCCAAACCCCTGTTGTAGCGCTCAATGTGTTTGCTCTCGGGTGTCACCATGTGGGGCACGAGGCGTGCAAGCTCTTGAAACTTTGTTGTATACCCGGAAATGTCAGCACCGACCATCTGGATGTTCCATAGTTCAGTTTCTAGTTTCTGTAGCTCACTCTGAGAGCAAAACTCTTCCATCATCATCCTTTTCAAGGTTTCCCAGGTGATGGGGTAAGCAGTTGTACGCCCAAGAATTTGGATTTGAGCATTCCACCAGGTCAACGCTTTGTCAGCGAGAGTACACGTGGCGTACTTCACCATGTTGTCAGTAGCGCAGTCGCTGATGTCGAGGACCGATTCCATTTTCTCGATCCAGTGGACTAGGCCGATGGCCCCTTCAGTCCTGGTGAACGTGCTAGGTTTGCAAGCGAGGAAGGTTTTTTTATGAACACCCTCGTTGGGTATTCGCCGGTGTTTCACTATTGACGGGGGTGGTACCACTGTTATGAACCATGTTTTCATGGTTGCGGCTTGCCTCATATTGGGTAATTGCTTCAGCCACACGACGTTCAATAATTTGTTCGGTGATTTCGACGACAGGAGGTGTTGTCTTTGGTTGGCTATTCCGGGTTTTCCTTTGCTTTGGTGGCATGATGACGTTCTGCGATGAAGGAAATGCAGAAGTCAATGCTAATGAAAAATATGTGAAGAATAAAGTTTCACATAGTTTTAGTTATCGAATATTTAAGAAGAATTGACAAAATCCACCTCAGGTATCTTACGACTATGAAACTCCCATATGTACTTAGTATTATATAATCACGTTGGTCAGGCGTCATTATATGATGCTAAATACATACTTCTTTTCATCAGTCGCTTAATATGATCAGGTTCATATGAGATCAGAGTAAGTGTGAACAAATCGAACGTTGCACGGTTCAAATAGTGGATTACGCATATCGATGTGTCATAACGATAGTTAGACGTATGCAAATGTGTGTATGCATGTGCATTCTAGCCAAGGCTATAGTCTAGGTCTCTAAGGTCTCTAAGTCACCTAAGAAATCTAGTTCGCTATATCCAATGGCTCTGATACCAATCTGTAACACCCCCAAATTCGTTGATTTAGATTAGCAGAAGCATTGGTATAAGCTGGGGGTGTCACGTATACAAAGTTCATGCATACATATCAGAGCATACGATTACAACAGAACATATATATTAAGATGCCAAGAGTAATAATTACAAAGTTTTACGATTCATCGAATCGTACAAGTGTAAAAGTAGTTAAGTTTACAAAAGTAGATTTTCTAAATATGATTAAACAGTTTTAGTTATATAAAAGAAATCCAGTTGTCAAAAGTTGGCATCCTATTCCTTCGTGGGTCGCCTATATTCCATATGTGCAGGCGGTCTTTACGTATGCTGCTAATTCCCTGAAAAACATAGTAAAAGTCAACAACGAGGTTGAGTGAATTCACAGGTTTTAAGTTTACAAGAATAGTTAGTAATCCAAATCGTTCACGAAGTAGTTGCTGCCATAACAGTAAGGTAGAGTTTGTGGAATGTTATCCAAAGTATACGTTTAGTGGGATGCTGCCCAAAGTTGCAAGCTAAGTGGGATGTTACCCAAGACACAGTTAAAATACGTTGCTGGTCGTTCTCCAGTGTTTTCCAAAATAGTACCGGTCGTTCTCCGGTTTAACACGTACGGGTCGTTCTCCCGTCTAACTCGGCCAGTCGTTCTCTGGCCTAAAACACTGCTGGTCATTCTCTAGCGAAACACGGTACCGGCCGTTCTCCGGTCTTAACACGCACGGGTCGTTCTCCCGTTCAAACACTGCCGGTCGTTCTCCAGCGAAACAAAACAGTTTATCAAAATAGTTTACCGGTCGTTCTCCGGTTTACCAAGTATAGTTTAACACGTTTGTATTAGTTTATAGTATGAAAATGTTACTTCATAAACACCAGTTCGTACAAAAGTTTAACAGTTCTAAAGTACTCTAATCGTTCGAGTAAACAAGCAAGTTAAACAATCATGTAAGCAAAAGCAGTTATGGCAATCAGTAAAATAGTTGACTATGTTTCTCACCCCAAGTTGGAAGCAGTAAAACAGTTAAAAGTGGGGCTGTGAACTCACCTGTTGAGTTGAGTATGTTCGAGTGCTAGCAAAGCCTAAAGCCCAAGTCTGATCCGAAACCTCCTAACGCCCTAAACGTATGAGATTTAATAAGTATGTGGATGCCTAAGTCGACCATCCATGCTAGTGTTTGTACAACCAAGTTATTTCAAAAATGTTTGTTTAATGTTTAATGTTTACGTTTATATTTCATAGTTGCGAAAATGTATACGACTCGTTGGTGATAGTTTGAAATCAAAATTTCAATAATGTAAGTGTGTTTGTAATGTTTGTACAGTTCGCGTATCGTATCGTAAGTAAATATTCGTTCCAAGTTAAGTTCCACACTTAGTGAAAAAGTAGTTGTAAACCTTCTGTTTTTAGCGTCACTTGAGGCGTCACTCGCCTTAAGGTAGCGTCACTTAGTAAGTGTCGCTAATGATGATTAATAGTTTTATGCGTCACTTGTTGGTAGTGTCGGAAAAGGTGAAAATCGGATTTAGGCGTCACTTAGGTTAGTGCCGCATGGAGTGTCGGGCTACCGACACTTAACGAAGTGCTGCAAAAAGAGGGTTTTGGCGTCATTAGGGAAGTGACGCAAGATTAGGGTTTTATGCGACACTTAATGCGTCACTTAAGTGTCGCTACACTGTTATTGGGCTTGATGCGTCACTTACAACTGTTCGTGGATCGGTTTGTAAAATCGAGTTTTAAGCTTCGATTTAGACATAATGAGTTGGTAAAAACACTAAAACATGATGTATTAAGTATCTTAAACATGAACTATCAAAGAAAATAACGAAATCTAAGAGTTTTCGAGAATTGTCGAAAACTTACGCGTGTCGGTTTTAAATTCCGAAAAGATAGATGTGTAGCTCGTGATCTCGTGAATCTTTTTTTCCAAATGAGTTTAGTAATCGCAAGTGCTTTAGTGGTAGTTTTGTAGTGATTTTGTGGTGGTTTTTAGAGAGAGAATTGAGAGAGAATAGAGGTAGAGAGAGAGAGGGAAATGAAAAGTGGGGTTGAAAGTGGGGGGTGGGGGGGCCGGTTTTGGTGCAAAAAGAGGGAGGGGATATTTCATCCCAAACTTGTAGTATTTTACCCGTGTTCGTAGGCCTGTAAGTGAACTGAACGTTCGGCGAACTATTCGCGAACCGTTCGGCGGGAAGTTCGTTTATGTTCGTTCGTTTCGTTATATGAACGAACATGAACAAATTTTTACGTTCGTTTAATTATACGAACAAACATGAACATAGGTCTCGTTCGTTCATTTATGTTCGTGAATGTTCGATAACTTGTTCGTGAACTTCGTTTATTAACTAACAGTTTAATTATATTAATACATATTTGTATATCTTATATTGATTAAGCTATATATCAAATAGAATATTATAATATTTTTATATTTTCATTTAATAATATTGAACATCCAGATATTTGACTCTCACATTTCCCACCATTCCAAACACACCACCACTAGTTCCAGATGCATGTGCTGCTCTTTCTAATGATCGGACCAGGCAAAAGAGTTTATCTTCATATTGTGATCGTTTTGTAATGTTGAATATGTATCACAAAGTTTCGAGTTATAATATATATATATATATATATACACACACACACACGTTTGTTTGTGTTTGTTGAGGTTCGTTTAAGTTATTAACCAAGAAATGCATTAAATTATGTGTTTGTTCGTGTACGTTCACGTACGTTCGTGAACAAACAAATTTTCTTAATGAACGAACATGAACAACAAAATCCGTTCGCTTATCCGTTCGTGTTCGTTCGTATGTTCGTCAAAACCTTAATGAACGAACACGAACAGACTCCGTTCATGTTCGTTCGGTTCGTTTACAGGCCTACGTGTTCGTTTACCTGATCGTTAAACGTTAACATTATTTTAAAACGATAAATTTTAAATGCGTTATATTTCTAGTCGAGATATCTTATAGAAATGATTTAGTTGGATCATAAAATTTATAACTTTGTTTTATTTTATTTTTACGGATGCGTTTTGAGTTGTTTCAGTTTACGAAATAAACGTTATACGCTGCAAAATACTTTGTAAATATTATCAACACAATACTTAATAAACGTTATTGTTATTTAATAATTTCCTATACAAAAAAATTTTTGTTCACCAACAATCGTATATTTTTGTCGCGTTTGTTCCAAATGTTTCTTGCGTAATTACGACTAATTTTTGAAATGTAATACCACTCGTATTAACTAGTTGGGCTTTGCTAGACTTATCTCTAAAATTGTTGTGAATTCACTCAAAGTAGGTAATTAGCCTAAAAATGCGTGCAAATAATGTTTATAATTATGTCAAAATTGTGGGGTGTCACAGAACTGCTTCCAGTTGTTTTTGCCTTTGATAAGTTTCAATCTTATTTGATTCTATCGAAGACTGTAGTCTTTACCGATCATTAAGCGTTGAGGTATTTGTTTAGCAAGCAAGATGCGAAACCAAGATTGCTAAGATGGATTCTTTTGCTGCAGGAATTCGACATCGAAATTCGCGACAAGAAAGGTGCTGAGAATTTAGCCGTTGATCACCTTTCGAGATTGGAAAATCCGGAGTCAGAAAAGTTGGATGAATCGGAAATCAGGACAATTTTCCTGATGAGAGTTTGATGAAGTTAATTATGAGTGAACTTCCATGGTTTGCTGATTACGCTAATTTTTTAGTTACAAAAACTCTTCCCACCGAGATGAATTATAACGAAAGAAAGAGATTTTTCTCGGCCTTGCGATATTACTTTTGGGAAGACCCGTTTTTGTTTAGGGAGTGTGCTGATGGTATGGTGAGAAGGTGCGTTCATGGAGAAGAATGCACAAGTATTTTAAGTCAGTGTCACAACGGTCCTACGGGAGGACATCATGGGCCATCATATACAGCCAGAAAGGTGTTTGAAGCAGGATTTTACTGGCCAACCATCTACAAGGATGCGTACGAGTTTGTAAAGGAATGCGATGCTTGCCAACGAATGGTAAGAATCTCTAAAAGATATGAGATGCCACAAAACCCTATCATGGTTAGCGAAATTTTCGATGTCTGGGGAATCGACTTTATGGGACCATTTCCACCAAGCAACGGAAACAAGTATATCATAGTGGCTGTAGATTATGTCTCGAAGTGGGTGGAAGCAAAAGCATTACCTACTAATGACGCGCGAGTGGTGATTAAGTTCCTTAAATAGTTGTTCTCGAGATTTGGAACACCTAAGGCGTTGATTAGTGATCGTGGAACGCATTTTGCAAATGCACAATTGGAGAGAGTTTTGAAGAAGTATGGAGTCAATCATAAGTTTTCCACTGCTTATCATCCACAGACCAGTGGACAAGTTGAAGTGACTAATCGCGGTTTGAAGCTTATTTTGGAACGCTCAATTGATGGAAATCCGAAAGATTGGTCAAATAAACTGGATGATGCATTATGGGCCGCAAGGACGGCTTTGAAAACGTCCATTGGAACTACGCCCTACCGACTCATTTATAGGAAAGCTTGCCACCTGCCATTTGAGTTGGAACACAAGGCGTACTGGGCACTGAAGCATTGCAATCTCGATGATCATGCGGCAGGGAAAGAACGATTGGCACAGTTACAGGAGTTAGAGGAGTTACGGATAAATGCTTATGATAATGCTAGGCTGTATAAGGAGCGTACCAAGAAATGGCATGATTCGTTTTTAAAATCAAATAATTACTTTGAAAAAGGTGACAAGGTGCTCTTATACAGTTCTCGCCTTCATTTGTTTCCTGGAAAGTTGAAGACATGTTGGACAGGACCTTTCATAGTCGAAGAGGTTTACCCTTTTGGAGTTGTTGACTTGAAAGGTCATTCTGGTACAACGTTCAAAGTGAATGAGAGCCGTTTGAAGAAGTACTATGGTGATGCAAGGGACTCCGAACGTGATTTGGAGATGAATCTTAATTAAGGCATGGAGAAAAATGTCGAGCTTACCGACGTGAAAAACAAAAGCGCTTTCGGGAGACAACCCGTTGTTTTTTTTTAAATTATTTATTTTGTTTTGTTTTGTGTTAATAAAGCCCTTGGAAGAGGACGCTGGTTGTTGGAAGGCTTCATTCTAGCTTGTAATTTGAAGATAGCTCAGGGGAGTTTCTGTTCATTTCTTTTCTATTCCCTAAATTATTGTTCCTTTTTGCAATGAGGACATTGCATATTTTTAAGTGGGGGATGGGGGAAAAGAAGTCTGTTTGTCCTTATGAATATGAATGGTAAATATTGGTAAATTTCAAGCTAAAGGGCATTCTATGTTAGACATTTTTCAGTCCAAATTTTTCTTTTAAAATTGTATTCTGTGTAAAGTTTAGCAATTCTTGTAACATATTTTGGGAATTCAAAGGATGAAATTAATTAAATTTTTAAATATTAGATAGTTCATTGTGTGATGTATCGGTAGGCAATCTATTTGAAGGTTATTGAGTTATTAAGAAATTAATGGATAAAGTAGGAATTATCCCTAGAGGATCTTTTAGCAAGGTATGACATTAGTCTTAATTCTTATATGATAGCGTGTTATAATCCATAATTTTGGGATCCTAATTATCATCATTTAGGAATATACTGGGTGTTGTCTTTCTGTTGTACGAAAGTATAGACCTGGTTTCCGTCAGTATATTTGATATAAAAAAAAACAATAAAAATAAAAGAGTACAAAGAACTCATGAATTGAAAAACCAAAGCCAAGTTATGTCGCTCTGTTGTACTGAGGTACAGACCTGTCACCAATGTCTTGGTTTGAAAAATGATTGATTTAATTGGATGCTCATTATATGGAAAATGGTGGCACGTTATTTGTATGAGGGTATTTTGCTATTGGGAATCAAGGGTAAGGCCTGCTCGAATAATAATAAGTTGAGCTCAATTTCTGTAATATAGATTGTTTAAGTGGACAACAATATTGGTAATCTGGGTGAATTATCTTTTATGCCTATTAATAATGTATTAGAAGTTGTTTCCCTTAAAGAGTTTCTTGATTGCTAAGCCTTAAGATAGAATCAATTTTTAGATAAAAATTTGGTTTGTAGAATGTTGTGTAGTATGTAAGTCCTTTTTCACTTTTGTTTGCCGTTTATATTGGAAGTTTTAAAGTTCTGAATCGATGATCTACTTGAGGACGAGTAGGATTCAAGTGGGGGATGCTTGATGAACGCCAAAATGTACTAGATTATAGTACTAATTACCCCTTTGTTTGATTGAATTCTTATGCATTTTGTGTGAATAGGATACTGATTTCGTTCATATTTGCATTTAGGAGTTAATTGGAGCTTGAATCGGAAAAGAGTCAGAAAACGAGCTAATATTGAAGAAAAGAAGTAAAGTATTGAAGCTAGGAAGAGACAAGATAAAATATTTAAAAGAAAATTGAGATTTCACATCCATCCGCCGGATGGAACATCAATATGGCGGATGGATTGAGTGAGCCGGGCTGCCAGATCGCGGGCCAAGCCTGTGGGCTTTTTGCATCCATACGGCGGATGGATTAATCCATACGGCGTATGGATCAAATCGGCAGATTATGTTAAAAATTCATTTTAATCTCATTTGTTAGGGTTATCCCCTACATTTTTCTCTCAGCCAAATATCAGTCATTCCCACATCATTTTCAGAGCATTTTGAAGGTGAAGAAGCAAGGAGAAGTGGAAGGTTTTCGTTGTTAATTCATTTCTTCGGTTTCTTGGTTCGAATACGTTATTCCTTTTCATTTGACTATGATTTCGGTTTCATTTTCGTTTCTGAGTTTCTGTAACGTTATGATTGGCTAAACTATTTATGTATTTGCTTGGATGATGATACTTAAATGATGGTTTGATTATTGATTTGCGAAAGATATTGGATTTTATGAATGTTTATGTGTTTAATTGATGATCATTGGTTATTAATTGATTATTATTGATTACCTAACGTGGTTTCTTGATTAATTGAGATTGATTTCCTTTTGATTAAGAAATTATTGATAATTGTTGATTTCGGTTGATAATTATTGTTGAATATTGTGACAACCGTCAAATTAGGACTATTAATTAGGGCCTAATCAATTGTAAATACATGTAATTAGTTCTGTGTTAGGCTAATTAATGTATCGATATATATATTGATAAATATATACGATTATGCGATTTGATTTAAATCGTACGCGTTTCAAAATCGAGTGTATTTCGATTCAATCAATACGGACGTTGGTGAACAATCTTATTAAATAATATAAGGTTATTTAATAACGCAATTAAACTCAGAATATTATTCTGATAATATTTCCTAAATAAATCATATCGTACAAACTGAAACAACGCGGTTAAAATATTAAACGCGCAAACACTCTAAACAAAGTTAAGTTATAATTTTCATAACTCAAATATACAGTATTTGAAGAAATACCTCAATCAAAACATAGGGTAATTTTCCTTATTTTTTAAAAAAACGTGCATTTTAACGCGTAAAATAAATATTTAACGCTTAAACGATCGGGTAAACGAGCACCGTGCGGAACACGGGGCGAGGACTGAAAAGTGAGGCTTTCACCTACACCTCACCCCCTCCCCATTTCCTACTTCATTTTCATTTCACCAAAACACACACACACACCCTTAAACTCTCTCAAACCCATCACCACCAAATTTTTGGATTTCGCAAAAACCGACAACAAAACTCACATTTTTGGAATCACCACTACAAGGGGAACAAGATTAACAAAAGCACTATCATCATTTTCGGACTACATCTCTCCCGATTTGCAATTGTAAGAATTTTTACAAAAACTCCTAGATCTATCAAATTACTACTTGTTTTTGTGTTATGATAGTTTATATAACTTATATATGTCCAATACGAGGAAGATAACATGGTTTTATAGTCTAAAAATGTGTTTGATTTGGGTTTTGGGTTGAAAAATCTCGACAGCCGAAACTTTCTGGGCTGGTGTTCATCTTTGCGACACAACGCTTGTGTCGCATGTTGTGTCGCATAAACCATATTGTGTCGTATTTTGTGTCGTACCATTATGTCGCACCGTGTGTCGTAAACCAAATACGACACAACCCTTATGTCGTTATTGATTTAGCATTGAACGCTTATGCGACACAACCCTTGTGTTGCTAAGCTCTTGTGTCGCATTCCTATGCGACACAACCCTTGTGTCGCATGACAAACTTTTGTGTCGCATATTGTGTCGCAAAACACAGAAAACTCAGATTTTTCACTAAGTGTTGGACTAGTAAAACTTTAAACTTTCAACTACACGACTTCGGGAATACATTGGTATATATATATGATACAAGCAAAATACTTAGAAAAACAAGATAATAATGTTGAGATTAATACCATAAATCTGTCACCAATGGGCCGTACACGTTTTCAAAACACAAATCTAATAATCAACCAAATCGTAGTAATTTAGACATATATAGTTGTATAACAACTACAAAGGTAGTCCTTTGAGATACCGACTCATATTAATAACCATCGCGTGTCGTGGACACCCTCAGGTTATCTGTCTGCGGACATCTCATTGCTTGATTAAGCACCATACATTTATTGACCAAATGCTCAAGACTCAGGTGAGTCTCATAGCCCCTCTTTTTACCGCTTTTCACTCAGGGGTGTGATTCAATGCTTACTTTTAACGTGTGAACGCAAGTACAAACTTTACAATATACTACATGAGTTGTTTTCCACTAATCATTTCAAAGACCTCCGTCAGCATAGTTTGGTAATACGTTGTAGCGTGATTGTTAGTATATGGTACCATATAGGATTGACCCTCCTCGTCCGGGTTAGCAAGAACTAACTGGGTAAACGGACGTACTAATAATTGTTCAGACGAGTGTGGATTAGGCACTCGTGGAGGCACCTCGCTCGGAATTCTTTATATGGGACCCGACCCTCGAGTTAAGCTCAGACTATGTGCTCATGGCTGTATACACTACTATTTATTTGCTGATTGCAAATCACTACTTAAATCTTGCGGTTCATACGATATTATCCGATTTCAAACCTGTGAGCTCACCAGCTTTAGCTGACCCATTTTAGCATGTTTCACAGGTACACAGCAGTAGGGTGGACTGCCATCAGGGATACTATAGCTCGAGTCAGCATGCAAATAATCAGAGATTTAGCTGCATTATTATATTTTGTATATATTAATTATGTACTTAAATCTCTCAATTTCAACCGAGCTAATGTAAACAATATTTTTGATGTAAACTTTTGGTTTTATCAATACAAATGTAAAACGAAGCATATAGTGGTCGTTCATTATATATCTTTGTGCTGTGATTATTGATTCGTAACACCCAAATCGTGCTTCCGCTAAACAATAAATTTGGGGGTGTTACAGATTGGTATCAGAGCCTAAGGTTATAGTGAACTAGGTTGCATTTAGTGGGCCTAGACTATGACCGTTAGGCAGTATTTCCTTATTAGGCATGACTGGTTCAGGAATTACAGCATAATACTTTAATTTAACATAGCCTGATCAACTATGTACAATTAAGGAAAGATGATGTAAGGTCTGAAATGGTTATGTTGAACGGGAATACACTAGTTGACTCTGACCTCGAGAGAACCAAGACTTATGATTATAGGCTATATTAAATACGTAACATATGATTATAGGCCTCACTCCTACTAACGCTTTGTCTCAGAAACGGCAAACACACCGTCCAATTCATCGCACTCTCAATCCGGGTCGCGGAACCCAAGTGTGGCTAGGAGGAATGCCAGGTTGCCTCGAGCTGGCCCGTACCCCACTCACTTCACCTTGCCGACCTTAGCGGCTAGGGTGAACCAACACGAGCAGTGTCTTCGCACCATGGATGTCGTGTTGCAAGAAACGAACGAAAACTGGAGACTTACATCCCTCGATCGCATCGAACAAGTCTCCGAAGATCACGAAACCACCATTAACAACGTGGATGTCCTTCGCAACAAGGTAGTGGAGATAAGTATAGAGACCGCCCTTTTGCAGCAAAGGCTAGAAGAATGTGAGCGACGCTCACGGGAAGCAGAGGAATACGTTCGCAGTTTAGTACAACGACTGGCCTTGGCTGAAGACAACGCTGTGACAGGCTAGCAGACTTGCAAATACTGCGGATCGTCTCATTGGAATGATGGAACAGATTAATCTACGTTAAGACTAGTGTAGTTCTTGCCTTATAATCTATATTGTAATCTACTAACTATCTAAGCGCTAATCTATATTTCGGTCGGACGTAACAAATCCCGACACCTTTTGTAATACATCCGTGGGATGTAACCTTTGAATTCGTAGTTTCTATCAAATATTCCTTGCTGTTTCTACTTATACTAATTGCCATATTTCTTTTTCATATTGATGTTATGTATTACCGCCTTTATACATGTACATCTGGGACAAATACAATTTTCATACAACATCTCATGTATCTTCATTTCTTTTATTGAAGAATCATGCCGCCAAACACAAGACCATACACCGATGCTCAGCTTACATCCCTCATAACCCAGGCTGTGACTGAAGCCCTAGCTCGGAAAACTCCACAGAATTCCGGGAGAAACAGCGATGCCGCTGAAACCACCACTGCTAAACCTTGTTCTTACAAGGACTTTCAGAGCTGCAAACCCTCAAGCTTCAAGGGTACTGAGGGAGCCATCGGACTAATCAGATGGTTCGAAAAGATGGAGACTGTTTTCCGCGTCAGCAAATGCGCGGAGAACGACAAGGTTAACTTCGCCACCTGCTCCCTCGAAGATGATGCCCACTCTTGGTGGAACTCATATTCCCAATCAGTGGGTGCTGACACTGCCTACCAACTCTCTTGGGAGGACTTGAAGGCAAAACTCACCGCCAAGTACTGTTCGATCGACAAACTCCAAAAGCTGGACGAGGAGTTCTGGAATCTAAAGGTTCAGAGTGGTGATATCGATGGTTATACCACCAGGTTCCAGCAGCTCGCTGCCCTTCGCCCAGCTATGGTGAGCACGGAACCCGACAAAATCAGGAAGTACATCCTTGGCCTTCCGGAACCTGTTCGGGGGAACGTCGCCTCCTCAAACCAAACCACTATTGACAGTGCCATTCGACTAGCCCACGACCTCATGGCTATGAGCGAGGGCTCAGAACCACCCACTTCGTCCTCCAACAAAAGAAAGTGGTCCGACAACCACAACAACTACCAAAATAAGAAACCCGACACCATCAAAGCTTACAACTCCACCACCGAAACCAAACGGGGTTACACCGGGAACAAACCCTACTGTTCAAGTGCAACCGCCACCACGAAGGTCCCTGTGAAACCCCCTGCAATAACTGTAAGAGGTATGGACACCTCACCAAAGACTGCAGGTCCCCCAACAACTCCAGCAACAACTCCAACCGCAATGCCAGACCGTCCAAAGCCTGCTACGAATGCGGAAACCCCGGGCACTACAGGAATGAGTGCCCAAAACTGAAGAACAAGGGCAACAACAACAACAACGCCAAAGGAAGAGCCTTTGTACTCAACTCTGGGGAAGCCCGTCAAGACCCGAATGTGGTCACGGGTATGTTCCTCCTCAACAACTTAACTGCATCTATTCTGTTTGATACTGGTGCCGATAGGAGCTTTATATCTGATGAGATTTGCCCACTACTTGACATCACACCCGTGGCCTTAGATGTTAAGTACACCGTTGAACTAGCAGACGGTAAACTCATAGAAACCGATAGTGTAATACCTAATTACACTTTAAGCCTAGCGGACGAAACTTTTTCAATTGACCTCATGCCTGTTAGAATCGGAAGTTTTGACGTCATCGTGGGTATGGACTGGTTGTCCAAGCATCGGGCCAAAATTGTTTGTCATGATAAGGTTGTTCGCATTCCTCTCGCCGTCGGTAGAACCTTGATCATACGGGGGGAGACCGGTGGGACGAGGCTGAATATCATCTCTTGCTTGAAAACCCAAAAAATTCTGAGAAAGGGTTATCCAGCAATCCTCGCACACATCTTGGAGAAAAAGTCAGAGGAAAAGCGACTTGAGGATGTGCCAATCGTTCGAGACTTTCCAGAAGTCTTTCCCGAAGAACTACCTGGTCTACCACCACCCAGACAGGTCGAATTTTCAATCGATCTCGTGCCAGGTGCTGCACCTGTGGCCCGAGCTCCTTACCGCTTAGCTCCATCCGAAATTCAGGAGTTGTCCACCCAATTACAGGAACTCCTGGAAAGAGGATTCATTAGGCCGAGTTCCTCACCTTTGGGTGCTCCAGTCCTATTTGTCAAAAAGAAAGATGGTTCATTCAGAATGTGCATCGACTACCGGGAATTGAACAAATTGACCGTCAAGAACCGTTATCCACTTCCTCGAATCGATGACCTGTTCGACCAACTTCAGGGATCGAGTTGTTATTCAAAGATTGATCTTCGGTCAGGTTATCATCAATTGCGCGTTCGCGACGCCGATATTCCGAAAACCGCCTTCAGAACCCGTTACGGGCATTATGAATTCCAAGTGATGCCCTTTGGATTAACCAACGCACCGGCTGTATTCATGGATCTTATGAATCGGGTGTGCAAACCTTACCTCGACAAGTTTATCATTGTTTTTATCGATGGCATCCTCATCTATTCGCGCAACGAACAGGAACACGCGCAACATCTCAAAACCATTCTAGAACTACTTAGATATGAAGAGCTTTACACCAAATTCTCCAAGTGTGAGTTCTGGATACAAACCGTTCAATTCCTTGGACACGTTATCGATAGTCAGGGAATTCATGTTGATCCGTCAAAAATCGAAGCTATCAAGTGCTGGCAAGCACCTACCACACCAACCGAAGTACGGCAGTTTTTAGGACTTGCCAGGTACTATCGACGATTCATCGGGAACTTCTCTAAAATAGCTCAACCACTCACGACACTGACTCAGAAGGACAAAAAGTTCGATTGGGCTGATAAACAAGAGTCAGCGTTCCAACTTCTGAAACAAAAGCTTTGTAGTGCTCCAATTCTATCACTACCCGAAGGCACCGATATCTTCGTAGTATACTGCGATGCTTCTCATCAAGGTCTCGGTTGCGTGTTGATGCAACGGGACAAGGTCATTGCCTACGCCTCACGACAACTCAAAATCCACGAAAAGAGTTACACTACTCATGACCTTGAACTTGGAGCTGTCGTTTTTGCTCTCAAAATTTGGAGACATTATCTTTACGGCACTAAGTGCACAATCTTTACCGACCACAAAAGTCTCCAACACATATTCGATCAAAAGGATCTCAACATGAGGCAACGTCGATGGGTCGAGTTGCTTACCGATTACGACTGCGAAATCAAATATCATCCGGGTAAGGCAAATGTTGTTGTTGATGCCCTCAGTCGAAAAGAACGATCGAAACCACTCCGAGTCCGAGCCCTCAGTATGACTATTCATAACGATCTGAACATTCAGATCCTCGCTGCTCAACTCGAAGCCCTCAAACCTGATAATGTCTAAAACGAAGCCGTAAGGGGCATGGATAAACAATTCAAAACCAAACCTAACGGAGTTAGGTGTTTCTCAAACCGAATCTGGTTGCCTAGTTTTGAAAAACTGCGAGACTTGGTGATGGACGAAGCTCACAAGTCCAAATATTCCATCCACCCGGGATCCAATAAAATGTATCACGGTATCAAGGATTTCTATTGGTGGCCGAATATGAAAGCCGAAATTGCCACCTACGTCAGCAAGTATCTTACTTGCTCAAAAGTCAAAGCCGAATACCAGAAACCTTCTGGCTTACTTCAACAACCCGACATTCCCGAATGGAAATGGGAACAAATCGCCATGGATTTCATAACCAAACTACCTAAGTCATCGAGCGGTTGCGATACCATTTGGGTGATCGTCGATCGTCTCACGAAATCTGCTCATTTCCTGGCGATTAAGGAAAATGATAAAATGGAACGCCTTACACAAATCTACATCAAGCAATCGTCTCTCGACATGGCGTTCCAATCTCGATTATCTCCGATAGGGATAGTCGCTTCACATCTCACTTTTGGCAATCACTTCAGAAATCGTTGGGTACCCGTCTCGATATGAGTACCGCATACCACCCACAAACCGACGGCCAAAGTGAACGAACTATTCAAACACTGGAAGACATGCTACGAGCCTGCGTAGTTGACTTCGGTGTAAACTGGGAACAACACCTACCATTGTGCGAGTTTTCATACAACAACAGCTACCATGCCAGTATTGGGGCTGCACCTTTCGAAGCACTATACGGTCGGAAGTGCCGATCACCTATCTGTTGGACCGAAGTGGGAGATAGCCAACTCACTGGTCCGGAAATCATTCATGAAACCACCGAGAAAATCGTTGGTATCCAAAACAAACTCAAAGCCGCACGTGATCGTCAGAAAAGTTATGCTGACGTGAGACGCAAACCACTCGAGTTCCAGGTTGGGGATCGAGTACTACTCAAAGTATCGCCTTGGAAAGGTGTAATCCGATTTGGCAAACGAGGGAAGTTAAATCCCAGATACATTGGACCATTCGAGATTCTCGAGAGGATTGGTCTAGTGGCATATCGATTGCAGCTGCCATCCGAGCTCAGCAGCGTGCACCCCACTTTTCACATTTCTAACTTGAAGAAATGTCTGTCTGATGAGACACTTATTATCCCACTCGATGAGATTCGTGTTGACGACAAACTCCATTTCGTTGAGGAACCCGCTGAAATCATGGACCGTGAGGTCAAACAACTCAAACAAAGTCGTATTCCCATCGTCAAGGTCAGGTGGAATTCTCGGCGTGGTCCGGAGTTCACCTGGGAATGGGAGGACCAAATGCGACTCAAGTATCCTCAACTCTTCACTGACTCTACATCAAATCCGACATCGAACTAAATTTCGGGACGAAATTCTTCTAACAGGGGGAGAATGTGACAACCGTCAAATTAGGACTATTAATTAGGGCCTAATCAATTGTAAATATATGTAATTAGTTCTGTGTTAGGCTAATTAATGTATCGATATATATATTGATAAATATATACGATTATGCGATTTGATTTAAATCGTACGCGTTTCAAAATCGAGTGTATTTCGATTCAATCAATACGGACGTTGGTGAACAATCTTATTAAATAATATAAGGTAATTTAATAACGCAATTAAACTCAGAATATTATTCTGATAATATTTCCTAAATAAATCATATCGTACAAACTGAAACTACGCGGTTAAAATATTAAACGCGCAAACACTCGAAACAAAGTTAAGTTATAATTTTCATAACTCAAATATACAGTATTTGAAGAAATACCTCAATCAAAACATCGGGTAATTTTCCTTATGTTTAAAAAAAACGTACACACACCCTTAAACTCTCTCAAAACCATCACCACCAAATTTTCGGATTTCGCAAAAACCGACAACAAAACTCACATTTTCAGAATCACCACTACAAGGGGAACAAGATTAACAAAAGCACTATCATCATTTTCGGACTACATCTCTCCCGATTTGCAATTGTAAGAATTTTTACAAAAACTCCTAGATCTATCAAATTACTACTTGTTTTTGTGTTATGAAAGTTTATATAACTTATATATGTCCAATACGAGGAAGATAACAAGGTTTTATAGCCTAAAAATGTGTTTGATTTGGGTTTTGGGTTGAAAAATCTCGACAGCCGAAACTTTCTGGGCTGGTGTTCATCTTTGCGACACAACGCTTGTGTCGCATGTTGTGTCGCATAAACCATATTGTGTCGTATTTTGTGTCGTACCATTATGTCGCACCGTGTGTCGTAAACCAAATACGACACAACCCTTATGTCGCTATTGATTTAGCATTGAACGCTTATGCGACACAACCCTTGTGTCGCTAAGCTCTTGTGTCGCATTCCTATGCGACACAACCCTTGTGTCGCATGACAAACTTTTGTGTCGCATATTGTGTCGCAAAACACAGAAAACTCAGATTTTTCACTAAGTGTTGGACTAGTAAAACTTTAAACTTTCAACTACACGACTTCGGGAATACATTGGTATATATATATGATACAAGCAAAATGTAACACCCCCAAATTTAATGATTTGCGGAAGCTTGATTTGGGTGTTACTAATCAATAACAAAGCACAAAGATAAATAGCAAACGACTCTATATGCGTCGTTTTAACAAAATGTATTGATAATTGAAATGTTTACAACATTTAAAGCTTTACATAGCTCGAGTTAAATATAATGAGATTTCAGTACATAAGTACTTATACAAAATATACTAATGCAAGAAAATCTCAATCGTCTGTATGCTGACTCGAGCTAAATCCTGAAGCAGAAACATCCTACTGCTGGGTACCTGCGATATATGCTAAAGGTCAGCTATAAAGCTGGTGAGCTCACAGGTTTGAAATCAAGTAATATCGTATGAACCGCAAGATTTAAATAATGAATTGCATCCAGCAATTAAATAATGAATTGCATCCAGCAATTAAATGATAATCATCTTGTATACAGCCATGAGCACATAGTTGAGCTTAACTCGAGGGCCGGGTCCCCTATAGAGAATTCCGGGCGAGGTGCCTCCACGAATGCCTAATCAACATTCGTCTTCCCAAATATTAGTACGTCCGTTTACCCGGTTAGTGCTTGTTAACCCGGACGAGGAGGGTCAATCCTATATGGTACCATATACTAATATTCACGCTACAACGTATTAACAACTATGCTGACGGAGGACTTTAAATGATTAGTTTCGAAAAACTCATGTAGTATATGAAAAGTTGGTACTTGCGTTCACATGTTAAAAGTTTGAGCAGTATATCACACCCCTGAGTAAAATAGTAAAAGAGGGGCTATGAGACTCACCTGAGTCTGAGAGCGTTTAAACAAACGTAAGTTGATTAGCGAATAATGAAGTCCAACGACTTGTAACCTGAGGGTGTCCACGACACGCGATGGTTATAATCATGATTGGGTATCTCAAAAGATCACCCTTGTAGTTGTTACACAACTATATATGTCCAAATTACTTCGATTTGGTTGATTCGTTAAGCGTTTGAAAATGTGTACGGCCCGTTGGTGATGGGTTTGGAATAATAAACTTTAAGTATTATTATTTTGTAATTGGCGTTTTGCACTTAAAAGTGTGTCCCGAAGTGTTTTATAAGTCGTATCGTATAAGGGTTTGAGGTTATATAGTTCCAACACTTAGTGAAATTGAGATTTGAAAACCTGCTGTTTTATGCGACACAATCATGCGACACTAGATGGATTATGCGACACAAAGGTTGTGTCGCATAGGAGTGCGACACAATGCCCATACGACACAAGAGTTGTGCCGCATGGATGCGAAATGCTGATTCAACAGCGACATAGTGATTGTGTCGTATGGGGTATGCGACATAGTGGTTGTGTTGCAAGATTTGCGACACTAAATCTTTGGTACGACATAAGGTACGACACAAGGGATTTTATGCGACATAACATGGGAAATACGACATAACATGCGACACAAGGCTTGTGTCACATGGATGAACACCAGCCCAGAAATCCGGCTGTCAACGTTAATTCCGACCAAAAATCCGTTTTAAACTTGTTTTTAAGCTATGAAATCGTGTTATATACTTAGTAATGGACATATATATGTTATATAAACAACCACAAGTGAAAAATACTAAGAATCGAGTGATTTCGGGATTTTGTCGGAAACTTACAATTTACCGAAATGAAAATCCGGAAAGGTAGCGTTGTAGATCGTCGCGAGGTGGTCGTGAATCTCTAAAAATATTTATGATCCGGTTGCGTTTGGTCGTAGTATTTTGCGATTTAGGTGGATTGGTGGTTTGTTTGTTTAGAGAGAAAAGTAAAGAGAGAGAGAGTGAAGAAAGAAGATAAAATGAAGAAAGAAAATGGGAGGTGGGGTTATCCCCACTTTTCCAGTTTTTCGCCCCGCGTCCCGTGTGGTGTTCGTTTGCTCCGTCATTTAACGTTAAATAATAATTTACATTTTAATTATAAGTTCAAAATACAATTTATTACGCGATGTTTTATTTAAATATTTTACGATTTAATTTATATTGTAGTTATAAAATATAAGTTTGTTTATTTAGTTTGCGCGGTTTAATGTTTTAAATCGTGTAAGTTTGGTTTGTACGATACGAATGAATACGAAATATTATCAAAATAATATTTTTTTGACATAAAAGCGTTATTTAATAAAGTTGATCACCAACGTCCGTATTAAATTGAATCGAAATACATTCGATTTAAATTGCGTACGATTTCATCAAATCGCATTTTCGTATATATTCAACAATATATATAATTCGATACATTAATTAGCCTAACCAGGAACTAATTACATGTATTAACATATGATTAGGCACTAATTACTAGTCCTAATTTGGCGGGTGTTACATTCTCCCCCTGTTAGAAGAATTTCGTCCCGAAATTTAGCTCGAAGTCGTGTTTGATGTGGAATCAGTGAATAGTTAAGGATATTTGAGTCGCATTTGGTCTTCCCGTTCCCAGGTGAATTCCGGACCACGCCGCGAATTCCATCTGACCTTGACGATGGGAATACAACTTTGTTTCAGTTGTTTGACCTCACGGTCCATAATTTCAGCGGGTTCCTCAACGAAATGAAGTTTATCGTCAACACGAATTTCATCTAATGGAATAATAAGTGTCTCATCAGACAGACACTTCTTCAAATTTGAAATATGAAAAGTAGGGTGCACGCTGCTGAGTTCGGATGGCAGTTGCAATCGATAAGCTACGGGGCCAATCCGTTCGAGGATTTCAAAAGGCCCTATGTATCTGGGATTTAACTTCCCGCGTTTGCCAAAACGGATGACGCCTTTCCAAGGCGATACTTTTAAGAGAACTCGATCCCCAACTTGGAACTCGAGTGGTTTGCGTCTCACGTCAGCATAACTTTTCTGACGATCACGTGCGGCTTTGAGTCTGTTTTGGATTTCCACAATTTTCTCAGTGGTGGCGTGTATGAGTTCAGGACCAGTGAGTTGACTATCTCCCACCTCAGTCCAACAGATCGGTGATCGGCACTTACGACCGTACAGTGCCTCAAAAGGTGCAGCCTTAATGCTGGCGTGATAGCTGTTATTGTACGAAAATTCGCACAACGGTAGATGTCTTTCCCAGTTTGTACCGAAATCAACTACGCAGGCTCGTAGCATGTCTTCCAGTGTTTGAATGGTTCGTTCACTTTGGCCATCGGTTTGAGGATGGTACGCGGTACTCATATCGAGACGGGTACCCAATGCTTTTTGAAGTGATTGCCAAAAGTGAGAGGTGAAACGGGCATCCCTGTCAGAGATGATCGAGATTGGAACACCGTGATGAGAAACGATTTCCTTGATGTAGATTTGTGTAAGGCGTTCCATTTTATCGCTTTCTTTGATTGCCAGGAAGTGAGCAGATTTGGTGAGACGATCGACGATCACCCAAATGGTATCGCAACCGCTCGCCGACTTGGGTAGTTTGGTTATGAAATCCATGGCAATTTGTTCCCATTTCCATTCAGGGATTTCAGGTTGTTGGAGTGAACCAGGTGGTTTCTGATGTTCGGTTTTGACTTTCGAGCAAGTAAGACACTTGCTGACATAAGTGGCGATTTCGGCTTTCATGTTTGGCCACCAATAAAATTCCTTGATACCGTGGTACATCTTATCGGATCCCGGATGAATAGAATATTTAGACTTGTGAGCCTCGTCCATCACCAAGTCTCTTAAGTTCCCAAAACTAGGCAACCAGATTCGGTTTGAGAAATACCTAATCCCGTTAGGTCTGATTTCGAATTGTTTGTCAATACCCTGCAAGGCTTCATCTTTGATGTTTTCAGATTTCAGGGCTTCGATCTGAGCGGTATGAATTTGAATGGTAAGATCGTTATGAATGGTCATACTGAGGGCTCGGACTCGAAGTGGTTTTGGTCGTTCTTTTCGGCTGAGGGCATCGGCTACAACATTAGCCTTCCCTGGATGGTACATGATCTCGCAATCGTAATCGGTAAGCAACTCGACCCATCGACGTTGCCTCATATTGAGATCCTTCTGATCGAATATATGTTGGAGACTTTTGTGGTCGGTAAAGATGGTGCACTTAGTGCCGTAGAGATAATGTCTCCAGATTTTGAGAGCAAAAACGACAGCTCCAAGTTCGAGATCATGAGTGGTGTAGTTCTTTTCGTGAATTTTCAGCTGTCGTGAAGCATAGGCAATGACTTTGTCTCGTTGCATCAGTACGCAACCGAGACCTTGGTGAGAAGCATCGCAGTATACTACGAAGTTATCGGTGCCTTCGGGTAAGGATAGAATTGGAGCACTGCAAAGCTTTTGTTTCAGAAGTTGGAATGCTGACTCTTGTTTATCGGTCCAATCGAACCTTTTGTCCTTCTGAGTCAGTACCGTGAGTGGTTGAGCTATTTTGGAGAAGTTTTCGATAAATCGCCGATAATACCCAGCAAGACCCAAGAATTGTCGTACTTCAGTTGCAGAGGTGGGTGCTTGCCAGTCTTTGATGGCCTCGATTTTTGATGGATCAACGTGAATTCCCTGACTGTCGATCACGTGACCAAGGAACTGAACGGTTTGTATCCAGAACTCACACTTAGAGAATTTAGCATAAAGCTACTCGTGTCTAAGTAGTTCAAGGATGGTTTTGAGGTGTTGCGCATGTTCTTGTTCGTTGCGCGAATAGATGAGGATGTCATCGATAAAAACAATGACAAACTTGTCGAGGTAAGGTTTGCACACCCGATTCATGAGGTCCATGAATACAGCCGGTGCGTTGGTTAGACCGAAGGGCATCACTTGGAATTCGTAGTGCCCGTAACGAGTTCTGAAAGCAGTTTTTGGAATATCGGTGTCGCGAACTCGTAACTGATGATAGCCTGATCGCAGGTCGATTTTTGAGTAGAAACTTGAACCCTGAAGTTGGTCGAATAAATCATCAATGCGAGGAAGTGGATAACGGTTCTTGACGGTCAATTTGTTCAACTCTCGGTAGTCGATGCACATTCGAAAGGAACCGTCCTTCTTTTTAACGAATAAGACCGGAGCTCCCCAAGGTGAAGAACTCGGCCTAATGAATCCTCTATCCAGAAGTTCCTGTAACTGAGAGGACAACTCCTGAAGTTCGGATGGAGCTAAACGGTACGGTGCGCGGGCCACCGGTGCGGCACCCGGCACGAGATCGATTGAGAACTCAACCTGTCTGGGTGGAGGTAAACCAGGTAGTTCTTCCGGAAAGACTTCGGGAAAGTCTCTAACAATTGGTACATCATCAAGTCGTTTCTCCTCCGACTTCTTCTCTGTGATGTGTGCGAGTATTGCAGGGTAACCCTTCCTCAGAAATTTTCGGGTTTTTAAGCAAGAGATGATATTGAGTCCCGTCCCACCGGTCTCCCCCTGTATGATCAAGGTTCCACCGGCAGCGAGTGGAATGCGGACGATCTTATCGTAACAAACGATTTCAGCTCGGTGCTTGGATAACCAGTCCATTCCAATGATGACGTCGAAACTTCCGATTTCAACGGGTACAAGATCGATGGAAAAGGTTTCATCAACTAGGTTTAAAGTGCAATTAGGTATCACACTATTGGTTTCTATAAGTTCCCCATTTGCTAGATCTACAGTGTACTTAACATCTAAGGCAACAGGATTGATGTCAAGTAGTGGGCAAAAGTCATCAGAGATAAAGCTTCTATCAGCACCAGTATCAAATAGAACAGAAGCATGTAAGTTGGTGAGGAGGAACATACCCGAGACCACATTCGGGTCTTGGCGGGCGTCCCCAGATTTGATGACGAAGGCTCTGCTTCGGGTGTTGTTGTTGTTGTTGCTGTTGCGGTTGTTGTTGTTGCTGTTGTTATTCTTCAGCTTGGGGCACGTGTCCCTGAAGTGCCCGGGGTTCCCACACTCAAAGCAGACTTTGGGTGGCCTGGTGTTGTTGGGGTTGTTGTTGGTAGGAGAGCGGCAATCTTTGGTGAGATGGCCGTACCTCTTGCAATTGTTGCAAAAGGGACCGCAGGAGCCTTCATGGTGGCGACTGCACTTAGAACAATAGGGTTTGTTCCCAGTGTAGCCCCGTGTGATGTCGGTGGTGGTGTTGTAGGCTTTGATGGTGTCGGGTTTCTTGTTTTGTTGGGTTGAGTGGTTGTTGTGGTAGTCAGACCACTTTCGTTTGTTGTTGTGAGAGGATGAAGTGGGTGGTTCAGAATCTTGGCTCATGGACATCAGGTCTTGGGCCAATAGGATTGTACCGTCGATGGTGGTTTGGTTGGAAGAGGCAACATGCCCCCGAACAGGCTCAGGAAGGCCAAGGATGTACTTCCTGATTTTATCAGGTTCAGTGCTCACCATAGCTGGGCGGAGGGCGGCAAGTTGTTGGAATCTGGTGGTATAACCATCGATATCACCACCCTGAACCTTTAAGTTCCAGAACTCCTCGTCTAGCTTTTGGAGTTTGGCGATTGAGCAGTATTTGGCAGTGAGTTTTGCTTTCAAGTCCTCCCAAGTTAGTTGGTAGGCAATGTCAGCACCCACTGATTGGGTATATGAATTCCACCAAGAGTGGGCATCATCTTCGAGAGAGCAGGTGGCGAAGTTTACTTTGTCGTTCTCCGCGCATTTGCTGACACGGAAAACAGTTTCCATTTTCTCGAACCATCTGATAAGTCCGATGGCTCCTTCAGAACCTTTGAAGCTGGAGGGTTTGCAGCTTTGAAAGTCCTTGTAAGAACAAGGTTTGGCAGGGGTTTCAGCGGCATCGCTGTTTCTTGTGGAGTTTTGTGGGGTATTCCGAGCCAAGGCTTCAGTAACAGCCTGGGTTATAAGCGATGTAAGCTGGGCATCAGTGTATGGTCTTGACTTTGGCGGCATGATTCTTCAATAAAAGAAATGAAGATACATGAGATTTTGTAAGAAAGTTGTATTTATTTCAGATGTACATGTATAAAGGCGGTAATACATAACATCAATATGAAAAGAATTATGGCAGTTAATACGAGTCGAAACAGTAAGGAATATTTGATAGCTAATATGAGTTCAAAGGTTACATCCTATGGATGTATTACAAAAGGCGTCGGGAATTGTTACATCCGACCGAATTTTAGAGTAGCGCTTAGATAGTTACTAGATTACAGAATAGGTTACAAGGCAAAGACTACACTAGTCTTAACGTAGATTAATTTGTTCCATCATCGTGACAAGATGGTCCACAGTGTTAGCAAGTCTGCTAGCTTGTCGGACGTTATCTTCTGCTAGCGCTAGTCGTTGTGTTAGTCCACGGGCATACTCTTCTGCTTCATGTGAACGTTGTTCACATTCTTCCATCCTTTGACGCAGGAGGGCATTTTCCACGCTTATCGCTATTACTTGGTTGCGAAGGACATCCATGTTGTTGTTTGTGGTTTCAAGGTCGTCGGAGACCTGTTCTATGCGTTCAAGAGACGTAAGTCGCCAGTTTTCATTTGTTTCCTGCAACACGACATCCATGGTGCGAAGTCGCTGCTCGTGTTGATTTACCCTAGCGGTTAAAGCCGGTAAGGCGATGTGAGTGGGATACGGGCCAGCTCGAGGCAACCTGTTGTTCCTCCTTGCTACCCTTGGGTTCTGCGACCCGGATGGAGAACGAGATGAATTTGATGGGGTGTTTGCCATTTCTGAGACAAAGCGTTAGTAAGATTGAGGCCTATATTCATATAGCTCCTATATAATATAGCCTATTGAGTGTCTAGCATAAACATGTTTGAGTCTCGGTTCTCTCGAGGTCAGAGTCTTCTATTGTATCCTGTTCAGCCATAACTACTTTCAGATCTTACATCATCTTTGCTTAATTGTACATAGTTGATCAGGCTATGTTAAATTAAACTCGTATGCTGTAATCCCTGAACCAGTCATACCTAATAAGGAATACTGCCTAATGGTCATAGTCTAGGCTCACTAAATGCAACCTAGTTCACTATAACCTTAGGCTCTGATACCAATCAGTAACACCCCCAAATTTAATGATTTGCGAAAGCTTGATTTGGGTGTTACTAATCAATAACAAAGCACAAAGATAAATAGCAAACGACTCTATATGCGTCGTTTTAACAAAATGTATTGATAATTGAAATGTTTACAACATTTAAAGCTTTACATAGCTCGAGTTAAATATAATGAGATTTCAGTACATAAGTACTTATGCAAAATATACTAATGCAAGAAAATCCCAATCGTCTGTATGCTGACTCGAGCTAAATCCTGAAGCAGAAACATCCTACTGCTGGGTACCTGCGATATATGCTAAAGGTCAGCTATAAAGCTGGTGAGCTCACAGGTTTGAAATCAAGTAATATCGTATGAACCGCAAGATTTAAATAATGAATTGCATCCAGCAATTAAATAATGAATTGCATCCAGCAATTAAATGATAATCATCTTGTATACAGCCATGAGCACATAGTTGAGCTTAACTCGAGGGCCGGGTCCCCTATAGAGAATTCCGGGCGAGGTGCCTCCACGAATGCCTAATCAACATTCGTCTTCCCAAATATTAGTACGTCCGTTTACCCGGTTAGTGCTTGCTAACCCGGACGAGGAGGGTCAATCCTATATGGTACCATATACTAATATTCACGCTACAACGTATTAACAACTATGCTGACGGAGGACTTTAAATGATTAGTTTCGAAAAACTCATGTAGTATATGAAAAGTTGGTACTTACGTTCACATGTTAAAAGTTTGAGCAGTATATCACACCCCTGAGTAAAATAGTAAAAGAGGGGCTATGAGACTCACCTGAGTCTGAGAGCGTTTAAACAAACGTAAGTTGATTAGCGAATAATGAAGTCCAACGACTTGTAACCTGAGGGTGTCCACGACACGCGATGGTTATAATCATGATTGGGTATCTCAAAAGATCACCCTTGTAGTTATTACACAACTATATATGTCCAAATTACTTCGATTTGGTTGATTCGTTAAGCGTTTGAAAATGTGTACGGCCCGTTGGTGATGGGTTTGGAATAATAAACTTTAAGTATTATTATTTTGTAATTGGCGTTTTGCACTTAAAAGTGTGTCCCGAAGTGTTTTATAAGTCGTATCGTATAAGGGTTTGAGGTTATATAGTTCCAACACTTAGTGAAATTGAGATTTGAAAACCTGCTGTTTTATGTGACACAATCATGCGACACTAGATGGATTATGCGATACAAAGGTTGTGTCGCATAGGAGTGCGACACAATGCCCATACGACACAAGAGTTGTGTCGCATGGATGCGAAATGCTGATTCAACAGCGACATAGTGATTGTGTCGTATGGGGTATGCGACATAGTGGTTGTGTCGCAAGATTTGCGACACTAAATCTTTGATACGACATAAGGTACGACACAAGGGATTTTATGCGACATAACATGGGAAATACGACATAACATGCGACACAAGGCTTGTGTCGCATGGATGAACACCAGCCCAGAAATCCGGCTGTCAACGTTAATTCCGACCAAAAATCCGTTTTAAACTTGTTTTTAAGCTATGAAATCGTGTTATATACTTAGTAATGGACATATATATGTTATATAAACAACCACAAGTGAAAAATACTAAGAATCGAGTGATTTCGGGATTTTGTCGGAAACTTACAATTTACCGAAATGAAAATCCGGAAAGGTAGCGTTGTAGATCGTCGCGAGGTGGTCGTGAATCTCTAAAAATATTTATGATCCGGTTGCGTTTGGTCGTAGTATTTTGCGATTTAGGTGGATTGGTGGTTTGTTTGTTTAGAGAGAAAAGTAAAGAGAGAGAGAGTGAAGAAAGAAGATAAAATGAAGAAAGAAAATGGGAGGTGGGGTTATCCCCACTTTTCCAGTTTTTCGCCCCGCGTCCCGTGTGGTGTTCGTTTGCTCCGTCATTTAACGTTAAATAATAATTTAAATTTTAATTATAAGTTCAAAATACAATTTATTACGCGATGTTTTATTTAAATATTTTACGATTTAATTTATATTGTAGTTATAAAATATAAGTTTGTTTATTTAGTTTGCGCGGTTTAATGTTTTAAATCGTGTAAGTTTGGTTTGTACGATACGAATGAATACGAAATATTATCAAAATAATATTTTTTGACATAAAAGCGTTATTTAATAAATTTGATCACCAACGTCCGTATTAAATTGAATCGAAATACATTCGATTTAAATTGCGTACGATTTCATCAAATCGCATTTTCGTATATATTCAACAATATATATATAATTCGATACATTAATTAGCCTAACCAGGAACTAATTACATGTATTAACATATGATTAGGCACTAATTACTAGTCCTAATTTGGCGGGTGTTACACAAAATACTTAGAAAAACAAGATAATAATGTTGAGATTAATACCATAAATCTGTCACCAACGGGCCGTACACGTTTTCAAAACACAAATCTAATAATCAACTAAATCGTAGTAATTTGGACATATATAGTTGTATAACAACTACAAAGGTAGTCCTTTGAGATACCGACTCCTATTAATAACCATCGCGTGTCGTGGACACCCTCAGGTTATCTGTCTGCGGACATCTCATTGCTTGATTAAGCACCGTACGTTTATTGACCAAACGCTCAAGACTCAGGTGAGTCTCATAGCCCCTCTTTTTACCGCTTTTCACTCAGGGGTGTGATTCAATGCTTACTTTTAACGTGTGAACGCAAGTACAAACTTTACAATATACTAGATGAGTTGTTTTCCACTAATCATTTCAAAGACCTCCGTCAGCATAGTTTGGTAATACGTTGTAGCGTGATTGTTAGTATATGGTACCATATAGGATTGACCCTCCTCGTCCGGGTTAGCAAGCACTAACTGGGTAAACGGACGTACTAATAATTGTTCAGACGAGTGTGGATTAGGCACTCGTGGAGGCACCTCTCTCGGAATTCTCTATATGGGACCCGACCCTCGAGTTAAGCTCAGACTATGTGCTCATGGCTGTATACACTACTATTTATTTGCTGATTGCAAATCACTACTTAAATCTTGCGGTTCATACGATATTATCCGATTTCAAACCTGTGAGCTCACCAGCTTTAGCTGACCCATTTTAGCATGTTTCACAGGTACACAGCAGTAGGGTGGACTGCCATCAGGGATACTATAGCTCGAGTCAGCATGCAAACAATCAGAGATTTAGCTGCATTATTATATTTTGTATAGATTAATTATGTACTTAAATCTCTCAATTTCAACCGAGCTAATGTAAACAATATTTTTGATGTAAACTTTTGGTTTTATCAATACAAATGTAAAACGACGCATATAGTGGTCGTTCATTATATATCTTTGTGCTGTGATTATTGATTCGTAACACCCAAATCGTGCTTCCGCTAAACAATAAATTTGGGGGTGTTACAAATATATTGAGTTTGACAGGTTAGGGTTAATAATCAGTATTAATCATAAATGAACAAGATAGCTATTATTAGCTATAGACTTTGTTGATTTAAGTCACAAAAGTAAATCACATAAACGGCGTAGATTTAATTTAGAACACAATTCGGTGGGCAACGTTAATTAAACGGTTAGTGTGTTGAAAACAACCTAGTGTCTTTCTTGATTGTGTTAGATTAACTTACCTCGGAAAGGGGGTTGTCTTATTAGTTATGTCGCAATAAAATCCATTGTTTAAAGCAAATCGATAAAGTGATAACCGGATTCTAAGGAAAGTAGTCTAAGTGAATACATTCTTTCTACCATTTGAATCAAGTATTTTTATTTGATTAATTGTTTCATCATTTATTTCTTTTCAATTTAAGTTTTATTATTAAAATCACTGTTCATAATTGTTAGTCAATTGTTCGAACGGAACTAAAACGTTCCCCCTTTATTTACTGCTTTAATTATTTGTAGCAAATTCCATTTTATTAGAATTGACATCCGTTCCTTGTGTTCGATCCGGACTTATCATACTATACTATTATGCGATCAGGTATTCTTGCCTGAGTTGTGTATTAGCAAGTAAAGGTAATTTTCATTTTAAAACTAAAGCCCCGTTTACACGACATCACTAATCCTTATTATCTCTAGAAAACTTAAGAACATAAATCAAGTTATTAATTATGTTGGAGTAAGACGGACATTGTGTAAGTGAAGTGCACAGTGTAAAGTTGGTAAAAGGTCATTTCATGTGTTCGTGATGGGGTATGGAAGTACAGTTACGGACATATATAGATGGATAAATGTTTGTATTAAATACGGTAGTGAGTTTACCTGTGTCAGGGGCAACATGAGATGTTACACTCATGTCCGTTAAATGAGTTTCGTTTTTTTTTTTTTTTTTGTCGAAAGCTCGACCAGCGAGAAAAAGTTTTTGGCCGAAGACAAAAAGTTAACCCACCTCATTCGCTGGTCGAATTATCCTCGCTTCGGGGGAACAATAAAAACAACCATCTCGCTCTTTCCTTTCTTCGGTGCTACCTTTTTCTTTCCCGAGATCATGTTAACTAAGTATTCAATGTTAGTGGTAAGTTGGTTGCATGATTCGGTTGAACACTTGCAAATAAGCCAATTGTATTTTTGTATGGACATAGAAGTCCATTGTTATTGGATCGCTGAAAGAAATGTTGGGTTTGAAGCTGCTGGGCTAAAGATTGTTGGGCCGTAGATTATCGATTTTCTTGTTGGACTGAACTTGGGCTGGCATAAAAAACTTGCTAGCTTTTAAGAAGGGCCTGACCACTTTGCCGAATTTAAGACTATAATGGGCCTGTTGGACATTATGTCCACGAAAATTAAATTGTCCACTTCATCCTTGTACTGGGCCTTTATCTCGAGATTCATGAGAGTATGAGACTATGTGTTTCCTTGATTCCAATTGGTAACATTTTATTTTTAATTTCATGCAAAGAAGTGCCACCAGCCCACTATGGCACTATAGTGACACTTCCCGACAAAGCGACAGTGGCCATGGTTATAATTTCAACATACAAGAAGAGATGAAATTAAAACATGTTATTCAATCCTGTCTCTTCAACAAGAAGCATCGACCACACAGTGTCGAGATCCTGGAAAGGTTCATGAGACCGTATGATACCGGTCACTTGATCATATTTTTCACCAGACGATTGATGGCATGTGTAACCAAATCTCATGGTAAAGATCTTTAAGGAGATCACCTATGGACTTGACCCCTACAAAAGTACTCGGTCATGCATCATTCACATACATCAAATATTAATTTATTTACACATTATGTTGAAATAGTGTAAATGTCATATTTTGTGCTAGCTTTGCATTAGAGCTATCAAAGACTCTTGAAGTCCGATTCAATCAATCTGTTAAATAAATCAAGACAACTTGCTTTAATGTCCATATAAAAATACTTCAGGTCTTCATAACTAACGGGGTGCGGGTTTGAATTAATATTTTTTTCATTCCTGAATAACTTTTGTATTTAGTTACAACTTAAGCTTACGAGCTTTTCGAGAAGCTATAATAAACTTTGTTTCATAAGCCCTTATCATAGCTTATCTCATTCGTTTTCATCTTGTAAGAGTACATAATTTGGTGTTGAATCTAACACTGACTTCGAATTTTAAGGAGGTAAATTTGGTGTCGGTATGAAATGGGACCTATAAAATGTGTATGTACCAATGAGATCTAAAAGAAAAATAATAATAACGAAAAGAACGAAAAAACCTTCAATGTACCGATGAAGTTTCAACGACATTCATCAACACCTGCCTTCAACCGCAATGGACAGTAGAAAACCTGATTTTCAAGATCGGTTAATGGCGGAAACTATATGCAACTTCTTGTGCTTTAACATTTCTAAACTAATATTCTAATTCAAACACTATCTAGTACTCCGTATAACAGAAGAAACACCTGGAAACACCTTTGTGATATCATAATTTAGAATTTAATGTTAGTTGAACAATTAGATCCCTTCACTTTAGAAACAAAATCGCAATTAAATATTTCTAATCTAAACCCAAATTATATAAACTTAATATGATATTTTGAAGTTTATCAATGGTATATATGTTATTCTTCCCTATATAAAATATTTAAGCGGGGTGTAAACTAATCAAATCAAACTCTGAACTCAATTGAGTTCGAGCTCGATTTCGTTTGATAAACTAAATTCGACTCGAATTCTTTTTAAACTCGACTCAATATGAGTATTTGGGTAGCAAATAAGTTGCTCCTTTACGGCATTAGGTTGACCAATTAATTTGACTTTTGAAGGTGTAATTTTGAGGCCCAAAAGGCGGCCGCCGGCTTTATAGATAAATGTGTCTTTATTTCATTATTAGTCGTTTGAGTTTATATTTTTATAATGAGTTTATTGTTTGCAAGTGTAAAGGGTACTTTGGTGATATCCTAAATTCCTAACCCGTATCATATTTCAATAGTATGCGTTCGCTTCACTTATAAGGAGTATCAACGTCGGATAAATTATCTGTCTACAAACCACCCACATATGCTAGGGAACGGATTCGAACCCCTGACTTATAGGCCACACATGTGAGACATTTTCGTTTGCGGTGGCGATATCACTTGAACTATGACCAATTGGTTGTTTGTAAGTGTATTATATCTTATATATTTTATTATTATTGTATGGGCCTATGGGGTATATGTGAATTCTGTTTATTGTATGTAAACTTTTTAAATTTGGTAATGCTAATTAAAAAGGGAAAATTATTTATTTATTTTTTTGTCAAGAAGAAAAATGTACATAAAATAAACAAAATTGATATATATTTAATATATACAATAGACCAAATGAGATACATTAACCTACAAAATAAGGTGGTGATCCACCAACAATTTTGAAAATTCCACCACACTAACGCATTCACAGTCTGTACCGTCCAAATCACATTTATGGTAGATTTATCAATATCTTTGGTGGAGTTATATCACCCTACAAAATATGATGTAACAAAGGACAAATTCTAAGGAGCCAAATAAACAAGAAATAAACTCGGATGGGTATGCACATATTGCCAACTGACTTTGCACAAGGCCGGTTTGGTATTTAGCTAATTGGGTATCAAAAGACTTTTAATATTCAATTTTGGCTTATGTTACGCGTGGGACCTTCTAATTAAAAACTTATTATAGTTTTATTATTTTATATCTATAAAATAAATAAATAAATAAATAGTGTATGTACGTATTAATTAGGCCAAAATGCATCTTAGTACCCTGAACTTGGTTAACCGGGTCCTCTACTACCCTGAACTATTAAAGGTGTAGAATGGTACCCTGAACTCGGCAAAATGGTAAATTTACTACCCTGACTCGGTCTAACTCGGTCATGTGCAAATCATGTGATTTATTTGTTAATTTTTGACAGAGGAATTGTTAAGCATCCATCTCCAAGTCAAAACTTAAAAAATACCAATATAACAAAACTATTGTATGTGCTTTGAAAGATTAATTTTCGTTAGTGTAATTCTTATGAACCATGAGTGAAAACCATCTGACTCAAAATTGTAGATAATTAATGGAATTGAACAAGATTAAACACACTCCCGTGTGCAGAACAGATAGCTTTCATGAACAAGATTAATATAGTATGAACAAGATTAATAGCCATTATGATTATCAAATTTCTTCACTTGACCATTATTATTTAATTTATCATGTAACCCATAGTTGAATCATAAATTAGGGAATTGGACAAAGAAAAAACCAAATCGAAACCAACTGGTGTATCAGTAACTCCATTTTGATGGATGAGAAGAAATTGATTTCATATCTAATTAAGCTTGACCATTCGCTTCTGATTCACCCGAAAACATTAGTTGCTTCGTCCCTGATACATTCAGTACTCCCTCCTATATATTGTGTATGAATTTAGGGTTTTCTATTATTTTGACTACAATTAGTTGAACGAATTTGACCTTTTTATTTCATTTTACACTATATTAACATTTCTCTCTGTCAAAAATTAACAAAAAAATCACATGATTTGCACATGACTGAGTTAGACCGAGTCAAGGTAGTAAATTTACCACTTTGCCTAGTTCAGGGTACCATTCTACACCTTTAATAGTTCAGGGTAGTAGAGGACCCGGTTAACCAAGTTCAGGGTACTAAGATGCATTTTGGCCTATTAATTATAAACACACTTGCAGAACTAGTATCTTTATTCTAACATTTTGTAATTGTTACTCGATCTTAAGTATGCTATATTTACAAACCACCTAGAAGTCAACCATTCCATTTCACTTTCTACACAAAATTTCGAGTAAATCAACGAGTCATAATAACAATTTTTATAACTAATCAACAAAAAAGATAAAGAAAATGTCTTATTACTATTACCGATTCGTCGAATCACTACTTACAGTAAAATTTGATTTATTAATAGGTAAATGGTTATTGTACCACACACTATTATTGCATCAAACTAGTTTTTATCGACAATATTTAGAGCTGTCATTAACTTGATTATTGTCGAATTCTAAAAGTGAAGTGATTATTGTCGAATTCTAAAATTAGCACTCAAATAACTTGTTTTTTTTCCCGTGTATCTTAATTTAATATGTAAGTTTTAATCCCCACTATATGTAAAACCGTACACGACATAGTAATTACATACAGTATTACTTCTTCTTTTCCATTAAATACAAAATGACTTGCAAATTAAATATTTCTTAATCTTCACATTTTGAAGTCATCAAAAACATGCAAAAGACTAACTGTAAAGTAAATAAAAACTAACCCAAATTACCTAAAACTAAACAAAGTAAAAAACACTAATTTAATTAATTTCCATGCAATTGAAGAGGCTGAGGTTTAGTCATTGTTCTTCTCTTCCACAAATTAATCTCTTTTTTTGGCTCTATTGTTACACCACCACCAACCCTAACAAAATTATCACAAACACCTTTGTTTCTCACCATTACTGGTGCAGATGAAGGGATCACAATCTCTTCATCCGTTTCATCATCGGTGTAACAATTCCGGTGACTCGAATCCAACGGTGCGACTTGTGTTGTCCAATCGAAATTCGAAAACGCATCTCTACCACTTGAGAATCTTTTCATTGTACTCAAACACGGTCCCTTTTGTACGTTTAACGTCTCCGTTGACGACTTATTGTTCGTTGCATCGGACTTCCTACCGCTGCTGAATATTCTCCGAAACCCTAATTTTTTCTTGCTCTTTTCTTGATCAACTTTTTGCACCTTTTCTTGATTAGATGCTTTGTTATACGACGTCGTTTTCGCAACTTTATTGTTCAGTTTATTGCGGTATTGTTTGCACTTGACTGTACCCATGCAAGAGACTCTTGGAGAAGTGGGTTCGAATACAAGTTTTAAATTCGATACGTCGTCGTTTTTGGTTTTCCGACGAGTTTCGGACGAAATTATGGTACCGGAGAAGCCGATTCCAAGGTTCGATTTGTGGGGTTTGTCGGATAATCGTTTATCTTTGTTTGGGCTATAGAGTGGAGGGTTTTGAAATGATACATGAGATGATGTTGCTCTTGGTAAAAACTTCAAGATTTTGTTCATTGATGTTTTTTGTTGTTCCATATTTTCTAAAACAAATTCAATTCTCGATATACCTCCTTGTATGATAAAACTAGTGGTGATTTTAACTCTTTAATTATTGAGTTGTGTATATATATGATGATTTATATATGTATATGGTTTTTTAGGAAAGAGAGAGGAAGAGAGGAGAGGATAGAGATGGCCGGAGGTATAATTTGGTCAAATGAAGGTAGTTAGACTTGCCCAAGGCATGGCATATATTTTTATATATATATTGTGTATAACAAATATGTAAAACGTAGGAAACTATAATTAAATCATGCATAATTAAAACATTAGAAAAGATTATATCTATTGATGGTAAAGAATGGGTGGGTTCAAATGAGAATAGAAATTTGTGTGAAAATGAGTGAACCAATGATATTGTGCCATGTGTACAAAGAGAATGTTCCAAATGTACAAAACTCATTTACCCCCAATATCAATTATATCACAAACGACAAATCGAAAAATTATGAAAATTGCACCATTAAATTCAGCGTTTTCTCCTCTTCGATTATTTGCCGTCCCTCAAGGCATACTTTTGACGAGTTTTTTTTCCATCTTTTTTGGTGGGTTTCACATTAACTAACACATGTGTTAAAGTGTTGCGTTTAGGGTTTAGGGTTTGGGGTTTAGGGGTTAGGGTTTAGGGTTGGGAGTTTGGGGTTTGGGGTTTTGCCCCGAAACCCCAAACCCCCAACCCTAAACCCTAACCCCTAAACCCCAAACCCTAAACGCTTTACAAAACTTTAAACCCTAAATCATACTAAACCCTAAACCCTGCTAAACCCTAACCCTAAACACTGCTAAACTCTAACCCTAAACCCTGCTAAACCCTAACCCTAAATCCTAAACCTTAGCCCTAACCCTAACCACCAATCAAATGTACAACCAATCACTAACACATGTGTTACTAATTTGTAAAACCCACCAAAATATGAAGAAAAAAAAAAGTTGTCAAAAGTATGCCTTGAGGGACGGCAAATCGAAGAGTAGAAAACGCTGAATTTTATGGAGCAATTTTCATGATTTTTCGACTTACCGTTTGTGAGATATTTGAGTTTCAAAAATGTGGGGGAAATGAGAATTTGATGAAAATGAGTGGTTGGGATTGAGTTCCTATTCTCACTCAAAATTGATGTGCTCATTTGAATTCTACTCTGTATAGAATATATATAATAACTTAAAAACAGAAAGTGTGGCTACATATATAGATGGCAATGGATTGGATATGGATCGGATGATTCCATATCCACATCCATATCCATTTAAATATTTTCGTCCATATCCATTTAATTTTAATTCATCCATCCATATCCATATCCGATGGATTAAGTGTAACACCCCGAATTTCAGGAAATTAATATCGTACGCGGATATATTTTATTTAAAAAATATTATTATGTAAATACTAAGATACAAAAGAAAACGTATACGGTTTTATCAGTTCCAGACAATTGGGTTTAAAGTGGATAAATTAAATGGATATATGTACGTACAGAGATATGTTTATCTTATTTCCAGTTCTTTTTCTTTCCATACGGTTCCATAAACAAAAATAAAATACGCAGAGAGATTCATTCAAGCTTCAATTTGAATTCTTAATTCATTATTCAAGATTCTAGGGTCTAATTCATTACCATTTCATCATCTTCAACCTCTATGTAAGTGATTTTCTCCATTTTTAACCTAGTTTTGGATTTTCATGGGGTTATGAATAATTGATGGTTTTAATACGAAATTGAGGTTAGAAATTGATTGAATTGATGTTTATTAGTGTTATAGAGATTGTTAGTAAACATATAACATGATAAAAGTAAAGAAATTATGATTTAGTGTTCTTGAGTAATTCTATGATTTTACTAAAAGTGTATGAATTGATGTAATAAGCTTAAAAGTATGATTAAAAGTGTTAATAGAGCATGATTATGTAGATGAAACATGTATTAAAGTTTGATAAATGAAGAATTAGTATGAGTGTTCATTGTGATGTTTATGAGTTATGTTAAGATTTTATAGAAATCATGTTAAAAGGTTTAATGATGAAACTAGTGATATTATTAGAATATGATTATGATGATGATTAGTGTCGTTATGTGTTATGAATGAATTATGTAGGTGTTAAAGACGTGAAAAGTTTCAATTGCTCAAGTGTTGTGAATTATTATCAAGAGTCGAGGTGAGTGATACGGGGGTTAAACAGGTGATGTGATTGTGTAGTACCGAATAACTTGAGGGCTAGAGGTTTACAAAATCAAGGAATAAGTTATTTGTTTATGCTTGTTTAATTATGTTTATTGCTTAATTTAGTTTGTTGTGTTAAATTACTTGTTATGTTTAATTGTTATGTTTAATTGTTATGTGATTACTTGATACTTGGTAAGAAAAGTAGTGATTATCTCATTAGCTTGATGTTAGCCAAGTAATGAGATTGTCACTAGCTTAACGGTAAAGGAAAAGAATTGATAGTGTATAATTCGATTGTGTTGGATCCGGATTGCTTCCGAGCAAGAGGCTACACAATCGGGTGGAAAGATGACTTGTTGATATATGTGGATTTAATAGTGATTATGTGGTGAACAATGTATGAATTGATTGTATGTGTTTTCGGATAGCTTCGGAGCTAGAGAATCATACAATCAAGTAGAAGTTGCTTGTTATACGTTTTATTTCTTATGTGTGTTAATTTAAGGGTATGTAAAAGTTGTTGTTGATAAGTGCTTTGATTGTTAGTTGTTGAAATATGTGGAATGAGAATGTACAAAGTTTCAGTGGTGATCAGAGAGTTAATTGCGGTTAACACAGTGTTCAGAGCCCAGAGCCCAGTGATTTTGTATTTATGTAATTGTGTTGATGTGTGTTAAGTGTTATGTGGATTGCTTGTTTAATTGCCTGTGTACTCACTAAGCAATTGTGCTTACCCATTTCAGTGTTTATGTTGTAGGTTAATGAGTTGGTAGAGACACGTGGATAAAGAATATGCTCATGGTAGTGACATGGATATGGAGCATGCTTGTGGTTAGAATATGTTTCTTTCTTTTGAATTGTTGTTTTGATGATCAATTGTGTAAATCGCCTAAACAAAGAGTTTTCGAATTAAATATGTTGGTCAATGTATAGTAGTTGACTTTGGAAGTCAAACTGAGTTATAGTGTCTAGTGTATGTGGTTGTCAAGTGTATGAAGTTATATGATTGGTTTTGTTTGGGTCAAAGTGTTGAATTGTAGAAATAGGTTGAAAGTGATTGGTTGGTCAAAGATGAAGTTGACAAATAGTCAACAATGTCGAAAGAGTATTATATGAGTGGAAAAAGGGTGTCGTTTGGTTAAATTATGGTTGTTTTGGTTAAACGGGTCGAAAGTGTCAAAATAGGTCAATTATGTGGTTGGGTGTGAAAATGAAAGTGAATCAATGGTCAAATGTGTTTTCTAAGTTTGTTTTCAAGTGTTAAGTGAGTGTGTCAAAGGATTAAGTTAGAGACCATGTGGTTTAGAATATGGAGTGTTCACCAAAAAGGGGTTAAAATGGTCAAAAAGATGTTATATGTCTGTTTTCTCGTAAAACGTGTATTTTGAAAAAGTGTCAAAAGGGAAAGTTTCATTTTGTCATAGTACACGTGCCTGCAAAATTTCAGAGTCTAAGTGTTTACGAGTAAAAAGTTACGCGTGTTTGAAGTTGGTTAAAAAGTTAACTTTTGCTGACTTTTGAAATTGCACTAAGGAACTCGATCCCGACCACATTTTCATGATCGCGTTCGCAAGGCCAATTTTGTGACAGAAGGTTTGTAACTTAAGAACGCGATCCCACCAACTTCCAGGATCGCGTTTGTCAGTAGAAAATGATATTTTGGGTTATAAAAACTTGTTTTAACTAGGAAAATTTGTTAAAGTTAAATTATACAAATGGGGTAGTCATGGGACATTATAGAGAGTGTAAAAAAATCGAGTTTAGGGGCGTTTCAAGTTGGTATTAGAGCAATGGTTTAAGAGAGTTAGGTGATCCTTTATTGGATTGCTTAAACTTAAACCATTATGTGTTGTTTGATTCGCTATGATTATGATTATGCTAAATAGTTAATTGTTGTAGTTTGTATGTGCAAATAAGGTGGATAAGTAGTGAAGTAGTTTTTGACTATGTGTTTAATTGTTAAATTGTTATTTATTGTGTGTTATGTGTTTGTATGGGAATCACATTAGAAATTGATGATATGAGATATCTTGAGAAGGAAGTGTGTATAACATAATATGTCTACGCCTGATCACCATAGTTATATTATGCTATTTCACATGGAATTGTTGGAGTTTTCAAATATCAAAGTGATTTAGTGTGATTGTTAGGATAGAGTATAAGAGAAGAGGTGTTCAAACTAGGTGAATTATGTGTTAGATGTTATGATAGGAAGAGATAATAGAGAAAGTAGGAGTGATAGATTTGTATCTAGTGATACGTATTTCACTAAATTATGTGAAACCAATATGTAGGGGGTATATGATTTAGAGCTTGTAGAGTTAGTGTTGATAATATACTTGGTGCTAGAAAATAGTGATAATACGTTTAAGTATAACTAAGTGATATATGCGTTTATGTATGGCCAGTGAAGTGTTCTAAGTATGATTATGTATTTATGCACGAGTAAATATAGTGTTAAGACTGAGTAGTATGAGTGCCATTCGTGAGGACACGAATGAAATAAGTGGGGGAGAGTTGTAACACCCCGAATTTCAGGAAATTAATATCGTACGCGGATATATTTTATTTAAAATATATTATTATGTAAATACTAAAATACAAAAGAAAACGTATACGGTTTTATCAGTTCCAGACAATTGGGTTTAAAGTGGATAAATTAAATGGATATATGTACGTACAGAGATATGTTTATCTCATTTTCAGTTCTTTTTCTTTCCATACGGTTCCAGAAACAAAAATAAAATACGCAGAGAGATTCATTCAATCTTCAATTTGAATTCTTAATTCATGATTCAAGATTCTAGGGTCTAATTCATTACCATTTCATCATCTTCAACCTCTATGTAAGTGATTTTCTCCATTTTTAACCTAGTTTTGGGTTTTCATGGGGTTATGAATAATTGATGATTTTAATACGAAATTGAGGTTAGAAATTGATTGAATTGATGTTTATTAGTGTTATAGAGATTGTTAGTAAGCATATAACATGATAAAAGTGAAGAAATTATGATTTAGTGTTCTTGAGTAATTCTATGGTTTTACTAAAAGTGTATGAATTGATGTAATAAGCTTAAAGGTATGATTAAAAGTGTTAATAGAGCATGATTATGTAGATGAAACATGTATTAAAGTTTGATAAATGAAGAATTAGTATGAGTGTTCATTGTGGTGTTTATGAGTTATGTTAAGATTTTATAGAAATCATGTTAGAAGGTTTAATGATGAAACTAGTGATATTATTAGAATATGATTATGATGATGATTAGTGTCGTTATGTGTTATGAATGAATTATGTAGGTGTTAAAGACGTGGAAAGTTTCAATTGCTCAAGTGTTGTGAATTATTATCAAGAGTCGAGTTGAGTGATACGGGGGTTAAACAAGTGATGTGATTGTGTAGTACCGAATAGCTTGAGGGCTAGAGGTTTACACAATCACGGAATAAGTTATTTGTTTATGCTTGTTTAATTATGTTTACTGCTTAATTTAGTTTGTTGTGTTAAATTACTTGTTATGTTTAATTGTTATGTGATTACTTGATACTTGGTAAGAAAAGTAGTGATTATCTCATTAGCTTGATGTTAGCCAAGTAATGAGATTATCACTAGCTTAACGGTAAAGGAAAAGAATTGATAATGTATGATTCGATTGTGTTGGATCCGGATTGCTTCCGAGCAAGAGGCTACACAATCGGGTGGAAGATGACTTGTTGATATATGTGGATTTAATAGTGATTATGTGGTGAACAGTGTATGAATTGATTATATGTGTTTCCGGATAGCTTCCGAGCAAGAGAATCATACAATCAAGTAGAAGTTGCTTGTTATACGTTTTATTTCTTATGTGTGTTAATTTAAGGGTATGTAAAAGTTGTTGTTGATAAGTGCTTTGATTGTTAGTTGTTGAAATATGTGGAATGAGAATGTACAAAGTTTCAGTGGTGATCAGAGAGTTAATTGCGGTTAACACAGTGTTCAGAGCCCAGAGCCCAGTGATTTTGTATTTATGTAAATGTGTTGATGTGTGTTAAGTGTTATGTGGATTGCTTGTTTAATTGCATGTGTACTCACTAAGCAATTGTGCTTACCCGTTTCTATGTTTATGTTGTAGGTTAATGAGTTGGTAGAGACACGGATAAAGAATATGCTCATGGTCGTGACATGGATATGGAGCATGCTTGTGGTTAGAATATGTTTCTTTCTTTTGAATTGTTGTTTTGATGATCAATTGTGTCAATCGCCCAAACAAAGAGTTTTCGAATTAAATATTTTGGTCAATGTATAATAGTTGACTTTGGAAGTCAAACTGAGTTATAGTGTCTTGTGTATGTGGTTGTCAAGTGTATGAAGTTATATGATTGGTTTGGTTTGGGTCAAAGTGTTGAATTGTAGAAATAGGTTGAAAGTGATTGGTTGGTCAAAGACGAAGTTGACAAATAGTCAACAATGTCGAAAGAGTCATATATGAGTGGAAAAAGGGTGTCGTTTGGTTAAATTATGGTTGTTTTGGTTAAACGGGTCGAAAGTGTCAAAATAGGTCAATTATGTGGTTGGGTGTTAAAATGAAAGTGAATCAATGGTCAAATGTGTTTTCTAAGTTTGTTTTCAAGTGTTAAGTGAGTGTGTCAAAGGATTAAGTTAGAGACCATGTGGTTTAGAATATGGAGTGTTCACCAAAAAGGGGTTAAAATGGTCAAAAAGATGTTATATGTCTGTTTTCTCGTAAAACGTGTATTTTGAAAAAGTGTCAAAAGGGAAAGTTTCATTTTGTCATAGTACACGTGCCTGCAAAATTTCAGAGTCTAAGTGTTTACGAGTAAAAAGTTACGCGTGTTTGAAGTTGGTTAAAAAGTTAACTTTTGCTGACTTTTGAAATTGCACTAAGGAACGCGATCCCGACCACATTTTCATGATCGCGTTCGCAAGGCCAATTTTGTGACAGAAGGTTTGTAACTTAAGAACGCGATCCCACCAACTTCCAGGATCGCGTTTGTCAGTAGAAAATGATATTTTGGGTTATAAAAAGCTTGTTTTAACTAGGGAAATTTGTTAAGGTTTGTGACACCCGTCAAATTAGGACTAGTTATTAGTTCCTAATCATTTATAAATACATGTAATTAGTACTATGTATTAGGCTAATTGTGTGTATCAATATATATATTGATGAATATATATCAGTACGCGATTATATTAAATCGTGCATTATCATATCCGCCAAATTCCAATTTATTTATATGGACATTGGTGAACCTATTTTATTAAATAATATGAAATTATTTAACGACATTATTAATTCCTAAATATTATTTCGATAATATTTTATAAGTATTTCGTATCGTATAAAACACTCATACGATCCCAAAAACGCACGATTCGTGCCCAACAATCAAAACCAACCAAAGTTATATTTTCATAACTTCAAGTAAAGTATTTTGATAAAATACTTCCACTATAAATATCGAAAGTTATATCGAAAAGCAAAACGTTTAGTTTAAACGTCATTTAAACGTCATGATATTTAATAATTGTAAAACGATTACACAAACTATCACTAACACTTTGTCAAAACATTTTATAAATGTTTCCAAATATTATTTGAGTAATAAATCAAAATTATCGACATTTCATTCGTTAATTATAACACGTCCGTGTAACGTATAAAACATAAACGAACGTTTAAACGACCGGAGAAACGAACACCGCACGGAGCGCAAACTCGAGGAACAAAATTTGGAGACACCACACTTGGTGGGGCCACCACAACCAGTTTTCAAACCATGGGAACAAGATCCACAAAACGTGGATCTTGTTGAGGAAGTTTCTTGACTTTAACCACCACCATCATCTCATCTTTCTTCATTCAATCACCAACTCAATCTCTCTCATTCTCTCTCTAATCTCTGATCTTTCTCTCTCTAAAATCAGCCACTTTCACCACCATAATTCACCATCAAAACCTCTTTGGATCATCAAGTCGATTGAAGCAAAAACGATCACGAGAACGCGAGCTACACTTCCACCTTTTCGGATTCTTCATACGATCATTGTAAGAATCCCGACACTTTCGTAAAATACTTGTATTATGTTTATGTAGATGATATGTTGTTCATACAACTTGTTAACGTCCAAAACTAAATCTTAAAAACGTTTTTCATAAGTATGTATGTATGACAGATTCTGTCTCTCAAAAACAGTCCCACAAAATCGTTCATAACTTGAGCTCTAGGAAGAGTTAGACAACGAATTTTTTTTTAAAAGTTGTGTATTGAAAAGAGCTACAACTTTTGTATTTTACACGTTTTCCAGAAATGTACTCATTTTTAGCTACGAACCAATCTTTAGGACTGGTATGATGATTGTCGAAAACCGAGTTCGGTTCCTTCGAAAAATTTATTAAATATCGAGATGAAGTTATAAAATTACCATAAAGTGCAGATTTACACTAGACCCATAGTGGAACATCTGTGATTTTTGGTGGGTCTTGGTTAGGACTAAAAAGTGTAGAAAATGAGGAGTTCTTTGAGTCAAAAATCTGGAAAAACTAAGGGGGAGTAATAACAAGTTATAACTGGGAGTAATAACGAGTTATAACTGGGAGTAATAACGAGTATAACTAGCAGTAATAACGATTTATAACTAGCAGTAATAACAAGTTATAACTAGGAGTAATAACAAGTTATAACTAGGAGTAATAACAAGTTATAACTGGGAGTAATAACGAGTTATAACTAGGAGTAATAACAAGTTATAACTGGGAGTAATAACAAGTTATAACTAGGAGTAATAACAAGTTATAACTGGGAGTAATAACGAGTTATAACTAGCAGTAATAACGAGTTATAACTAGGAGTAATAACGAGTTATAACTAGGAGTAATAACAAGTTATAACTAGGAGTAATAACAAGATATAACTAGCAGTCATAACTGAGCTCGCAGTATACAAAGGCAGCCATAACTCACTTTGAGACTTATAACCAACAGCCTTAACCATAACAAACAGTGATAACGAGTGTCATAACTTACACTGACAGTCTTAACTATTGTATACTAAGCGTCGAACACGCGCAACCTCAAACACTTATACGATGCGACTCCAACTCATATAAAACATGCTTTATAAGTACATTATAACAACATTATAATAATTATATTTTGGAATAATTATTACAAATCACACCAACGGGCCGTACATGTTTTCAAAACACAACAAATCCAAAGCTAATCATTTGGACATTAATAGTTGAATGAGCAACTATCATAGATGGTCTGATAAGACATCTAATCATTATTATAACCTTGCGCGTTTAGGACGCCCGGCAGGTTACAGTCGTTGGGACAACATCATTACCTTGTGTATCATCATTTCTACTTGCTTAGCAAGTCATCATACTCAGACTCAGGTGAGTCTCATAGCCCCTTTTTAAATGCTTTTACCTAGGGGTGAGATACATGCTTGTTTTGTTTTACATGTGAACGCAAGTATCAAATTATCACGTATGCTGCATGAGTTGTTTTCATCTAATCAATCAAAGTCCTCTGAAGCATAGTTCTGTTAATATGATTTAACGTGAATGTTAGTGTATGGTACCATATGGGACTGACAATCCCCGTCCGGGTCAGCAAGCACTGACTGGTCAAACGGACGCATTATCATTTGTTCATACGTGTGTTGATTAGGCATACGCATAGAGGCACCCTCGCTCAGGCACTTAAGTGTGATCCTGACCTCTCAGTTATGCTCAGACTATGTGCTCATGGCTGTATATACCTATATTTGATTAATTTCAATTATCATTAAATCTTGTGGTTCATACATTGTTCTTATCATTAAACCTGTGAGCTCACCAGCTTTATAGCTGACCTTTTAGCATGTATTCTCAGGTTCGCAGCAGCAGTAGGTCTGCTCATTCAGGATGCCCATTAGCTCGAGTGTAACACCCTCAAATTTCGGTTTGCGGAAGCGATCGGGTCGGGTGTTACCAAATCCAATATCACAGCACAAAGGAAAATAATGAACGACTCTAAATGAGACGTTTGAAAATAGTTGTACATTTCCAAAATAAAAGTAATTACAAATTGTAGGTTTGTAGAATAATCTCAAATACATAAGTTGAAAATACAAAAGTAATGCAGAGTTGTCCCAAATGTTTGAAATCATGCGACTCGAGCTAGCATAATCTTGTAGTAATTCCTAATCCTGCTGGGCACCTGAGAACACATGCTAAAACAGGTCAGCTATAAAGCTGGTGAGTTCATAGGTTTGTTAGTTGAAAACATAAAGTAATAATCTTGTATGTTTTGAAAAGTCGTTTCAAATTCAGCCATTTTGATAAGTATTATACTGAAGTTTGTAACACCAATGCGTATACATCTAATCGAGGTATCTCATACCTATGTGTTCGAGTCCTGTACATAAATACATATATATAAGTATGGCATTCCATGCCTTGATACCTAAGAGGTAGTTGTGTCGATAAACGTTAGGCAATACCTGCCTAAGTTGTAACCAAATAACTGTATGACCACGTCATATGATAGTAAGTAACTGTAGTTCCGCAGAACTATGATTTAATATATGATGTATTGCATCCAGCAACAAATGATTGTAGATCCACAGATCTATGTTTGAAAACGTTTAATATGTCCGTTTACCCGATTAGCATAAGCTAACCCGGACTTGAATTGAGCTAACGGCCTCGCGTGGCAGCACCACCGATCCGTTAACTTATTGTGAATCCGAGTATCACTCGCTGATCCATTGATTGAAATTTCGTCCACTGCAATACCGTGGTTTCGTTTTGTGCCCACTTTACCGTGGCATCGTTTGGTGCCCGCTGCAATACCGCGGCATTGTTTTTGGAATTGCTCGCAGCAATTTGTGATTGAGCCGGCAGTACAACGACATACCCGACTAAGTTGGTCGTATAATAGTATGTAGATATTCATCAGGTGACACCCCCACGGTTGGATTACATCCTGGGCCGGGGGACCATCCCTGGTTGGATTACATCCTGAGCCAGAGTCGTCACCAGTTGAGTTGTATTGATATAAGAGGTCTGTACTAACGTATGATGCTATTGTATACTCCTAGTCTAAAGCCTAGCAAGTATATATAACGGAGTCTTGGGAAAATGTTCACTTAAGTTCAGTTCCCATTCTAGTGATAATGAAGTGTGTCGACAGTTTTAGTTCTTAAAGAATAATTAAACTTGTAACAGTATAGACGTTGTCTAGTGTAGGTAGAACTAACTAGTTCTAATGTATTCGATGATATTGTCCCGTGACAATATGGCCAAAAGATTGTGGTAACTAAATCAAGTTATGTGTTGGTAACCGTTTTCCAACAATCCAACAGAGTACGATTGCAACCTATCTAGGTTAAATACTGATATTGTTCTAAAACAATATTAAGGGTGTAATTCCTAAGTATTACACATTTCGTATTACATATAGAAATAAAAATAGTTGTGAATTATAAACGATTATTAATAATTTGAAAACAGTAATTGAGCATGTGTTTCACCCCGAAATAGTAAAACAGTTGAAAGAGTGGGGCTATGAAACTCACCTGAGAAGCTAGCGTCCTAGCGTAGCAAGTCGTGCCAGGTATAATCTCCTAGTGTCCTAAACACGTGAGGTTATATAAGTATGAGACAAATCAGTTTGTCTAAGCGAGTTGTTCATGTATGCATTTGTTGTTGAAGTCTGGGAATGGTGTACGGGGGTCCGGGGGCAGCGCCCCTGGTAGCGGGGTCCAAGGGGTGGCAACCCATGGCGGGGTCCAAGGGGCAGAGCCCCTGGCTGGGGTCGAGCTGCCAGGTCAGCTTGGAAAATTTATATTTCTACTACTTTGCTTTAACGAAAACGCATTCGAAATCCAAATTCGGGTAAAATCGAGTGGTAAAATTTGGTTGTCAATACTTAGTGAAAAACATATGTTTTTAAGGTTCTGAGACGTCAGATGCGACGTCAGCTGCGACGTCAGAGGCGACGTAGGGTCTTGCGTCGCCATGTGCGACATTCGCAAGTCAATGCGACGTTATGGGCTACGTCGCTATATGCGACGGTGGTAGGTTATGCGACGTTGGTTGCGACGTTGACTGCGACGTCGCAGCACTGTTTTTGGTCCCTGCGACGTTGTCATCTGGTTCGACGGGTTTTTACCCAAAATCAAGATCTAACTCATTTTTGACCAAATCTCGTTGATATAAAGCTAATACATGCTATATTAAGTGTTTTTATGAAGAAATAACAAGGAAAAAGTGGAGAAATCCTTACGATTCGAATTTTGAAGGTTTGAAGATGATGATGAACTTGATGAAGAAGATGAAGAAGATGAAGATGATAATGGTGATGATGGTTGCTTGTTGTTGCTGTTGATGATGGTGACGGCGGCGGTGGTGGTGGCAGCCGGTGGTGGTGGCCCGACGGTTGGTGGTGGTGATGGGTGGTGGAAGGGTTTTTAGAGAGAGAGGGTAGAGAGAAAATGGAGATAGAGAGAGAAAGTGAGAGGATGAGAATGGGGTGGAAATGGGGAGGGATTTGGGTTTTTATTTGAACTCAGATCCCTAACTCGTGTACTGTGGTCTCCAACCACAGTACAAAATGTCCGTGATTTTATACCTGATTAAAACGTAGATTTATTACTTTAAATCTATAATTTTGTTTATGTTATTTTGTAAATATTTTTAATAAAAATATTTCACTTGAACTATAGAATGTAATTATTCAAAGTTTAAAATCGGCGCGAAATTTGACTTTTTGACCGGGTGTTACATCGAGTCTCATGCAAACATCAGGAGATTGTCATGCATTACTATATTTTGTATAATTAGTTATGCCATAGAATCTCTATCATTTAGAACTTGAGCTTTTGTAAGCCATATTATAACCGTGTAAAACTTTATAATATCAATGTATTGTAAACGACGCATGTAGAGTCGTTCATTATGTATACCTTGTGTGCTTGATATTTGATTAGTCGCGCCCCAATCCTAATCGCTTAAGCATCATAATTTGGGGGTGCGACAGATTGGTATCAGAGCCTAAGGTTATAGTGAACTAGGTTGCATTTAGTAGGCCTAGACTATGACCGTTAGGCAGTATTCCTTATTAGGTATAACTGGTTCAGTGATTACACCATATGAGTTTAATTTAACATAGCCTAGCTAACTATGTACAATTAAATGAGTACGATGTGAAATCTGAAAGGGGTTATGTTGAACAGGAATGCACTAGTTGACTCTGACCATGAGAGAAACCGAAACTTATACCTGAATTGTGCTAGACACACATTAGGCTATTATGTGATATAGGCGTATATACTTACATAGGCCTCACTTACGTGCTACTTTATAGGCTATTATATATTGAAGATATATGAATAGGCCCTACTGCGTATTATTTTCTAAGCTATTATATATCTCGAATATATGTAAATTTCACACGATAATACACTCGTTAACACTCTCACTACCAAAGACGACGAGTATAACTACTATCATCTATCCATTTATACGCGCATAACATCTTACAACACATTCCGCTGTACCATCATATGTTCGCGAGGAATATATCATTTTGTATTTCCTCCATCATTCTATTTCTTCGGAATCACAAGTGGAACTTATTGTTTGAAGGACTATTAGTTTCCATAAGTAAAACCTTACCCCACCCACTCGCATCTTGTATTCAACACTGTTGTCTGTCAAATGTGATTATCACTTGTGCTGCTATATATTACCCCATAAATATATATGTACATATGTGATATATCATGATTTGGTACAAACAACTCATCCATTCTCTTTGCCTTTGTCAGAATCATGCCGCCAAAGAGGAAGGGTTTCAGTCAAGCTGAACTCAATGCAGCAGTTTCCCGAGCGGTAGCTGAAGCCTTGGCTGCTCGAGACTCTCAAAGGAGTACTGAGACAGTCAATACCACTCCTACTCCTGTTATCAAACCTTGTTCCTACAAGGATTTTCTCAACTGCAAACCATTGTACTTCAAGGGCACAGAAGGTGCCATTGGCCTGATCCGATGGATTGAAAGAATGGAATCTGTCTTTAGTCTCTGTAACTGCGTTGAAGATACCAAGGTCAAGTTTGCTGCTTACACCTTTCAAGAAGGTGTCCTCACCTGGTGGAATACTCATACTACTGCTGTGGGAATTGAAGTGGCCAACCAACTTCCCTGAGGAGATCTGAAAGAGATGCTAAAGGAAGAGTATTGCCCCAGCGAAGAACTCCAGAGGTTGGAGGAAGAATTCTGGAGTCTAAGAGTCCAGAACACTGACATCGCTGGCTACACCACCAAGTTCCAACAACTTGCTCTCCTCTGCCCATCTATGGTAGACACCGAGCAAAAGCGCATCAAGAGGTACATCCGAGGCCTCCCAGAAAACATCCAGGGGAATGTCGCCTCATCCAAACCGACAACCATTCAGAGTGCTATCCGTCTTGCACACGAACTGATGGCCATGGTCGTCAGCCGTGAGACATCTGTTCCATCTTCTGGTAATAACAACAAAAGAAAGTGGTCTGGAAACCCCACTCAAAACCAACCATCGTCCAAGAGGTCTGAGTCTGATAAGACCCCCAACACTGGTTCTGGTTTCAACAAGGGATACACTGGGAATAACCCTTATGTTCAAAGTGCCGCCGACATCATGATGGTCCTTGCGGTACACCATGTGGAAAATGCCAAAGGTATGGGCATTTGGCCAAAGACTGTAGGTCTACCAATGCCAACACCAACACCAACACCACCACTAGCCAACCAAAATCCTGCTACGAGTGTGGAGATACTGGGCACTTTAGGAAGGAATGCCCGAAGCTGAAGAACAAGGGTAGCAACACGGCGAAGGGAAGAGCTTTCGTTCTGAACTCAGGAGAGGCCCGTCAAGACCCGAATGTGGTCTCGAGTACGTTTCTTCTCAACAATCTTACCGCTTCTGTTCTGTTTGATACTGGTGCCGATAGGAGCTTTATATCTGATGAGTTTAGCCCACTATTAGACATCACACCTATTGCCTTAGATGCTAAGTACATTGTCGAATTAGCTAATGGCAAGTTAATCGAGACTGATAGTGTAATACCAAATTGCACCCTAAACCTCTCCAATGAACTTTTTCCCATAAACCTTATACCTGTCAAGATAGGAAGCTTTGACATCATAGTTTGCATGGATTGGTTATCTAAGCACCGAGCTGAAATTGTCTGTTACGACAAAATAGTTCGAATTCCTCTCGTCACCGGTAGTACTTTAATCATACAAGGGGAGACCGGTAGGACGAGACTGAATATCATATCCTGCATGAAAACTCGCAAATACCTTAGGAAAGGGTATCAGGCGATCCTCGCGCATGTCATAGAGAAAAAGTCGGAAGAGAAACGAGTTGAGGATGTACCCATTGTTCGAAACTTTCCAGAAGTCTTTCCAGAGGAACTACCTGGCCTTCCACCACCTAGGCAGGTTGAGTTCTCAATAGACCTCGTGCCTGGGGCAGCACCCGTGGCACGAGCACCATATCGTTTAGCCCCTTCAGAACTTCAGGAGTTGTCTACTCAGTTGCAGGAAGTCCTGGATAAGGGATTCATTAGACCGAGTTCTTCACCATGGGGAGCTCCGGTACTGTTTGTGAAAAAGAAGGACGGTTCATTTAGGATGTGTATCGACTATAGAGAGTTGAACAAATTGACCATCAAGAACCGTTACCCACTTCCCCGTATCGACGACTTGTTTGACCAACTTCAGGGGTCGAGTTTTTACTCAAAGATTGATCTACGGTCAGGCTATCACCAACTCCGAGTTCGCGATGAAGATATTCCGAAAACCGCCTTCCGAACTCGCTATGGTCATTACGAGTTTCAGGTAATGGCATTTGGATTGACAAACGCACCGGCAGTATTCATGGATCTTATGAACCGCGTGTGTAAACCATATCTTGACAAGTTTGTCATTGTCTTTATCGATGACATTCTCATTTACTCGCGCAATGAGCAGGAACATGCGCAACACCTGAAAACCATTCTTGAGTTACTCAAACAGGAGGAGTTATATGCAAAATTCTCAAAGTGTGAGTTTTGGATGCAAACAGTTCAATTCCTTGGTCATGTGATAGACAGTCAGGGAATTCACGTGGATCCCTCAAAGATTGAGGCAATCAAGTGCTGGCAAGCGCCCTCAACGCCGACCGAAGTACGCCAATTTTTAGGATTGGCTGGGTATTATCGGCGCTTCATTGAGAATTTCTCGAAAATAGCTCAACCTCTCACGGCACTGACTCAGAAGGAAAAGAAGTTCAATTGGACTGATAAGCAAGAGTCAGCATTTCAGCTATTGAAGCAAAAGCTTTGCAGTGCACCGATCCTATCATTACCCGAAGACAATGAAGACTTCGTGGTATACTGCGATGCTTCACACCAGGGTCTTGGTTGCGTGTTGATGCAACGAGACAAGGTCATAGCCTACGCTTCTCGACAACTAAAGGTTCATGAAAAGAATTACACGACTCACGACCTCGAGCTGGGGGCCGTGGTGTTCGCACTCAAGATCTGGAGACATTATCTTTATGGCACGAAATGTACCATCTTCACTGATCATAAAAGCCTCCAGCACATATTCGATCAGAAGGATCTCAACATGAGGCAACGTCGCTGGGTTGAGTTGCTCACCGACTATGATTGTGAAATCAAGTATCATCCAGGGAAGGCTAATGTAGTTGCCGATGCCCTAAGCCGAAAAGAGCACACCAAACCACTTCGAGTTCGAGCCCTGAGCATGACCATTCATAATGATTTAATCATTCAAATCCTTACCGCTCAAATCGAAGCATTGAAACCTGAAAACCTTAAAGATGGGGCCTTGCGCAACATGGAGAATCAATTAGAAACCAAACCCAATGGGGTCAAATACTTCGAAAATCGAATCTGGTTACCCAAATTTGGAAACCTTCGAGACTTGGTGATGAATGAAGCTCACAAGTCTAAGTACTCAATACATCCTGGATCGGATAAGATGTATCATGGCATCAAGGGACTGTACTGGTGGCCAAACATGAAAGCAGAGATTGCCACGTACGTCAGCAAGTGCCTCACATGCTCTAAGGTCAAAGCAGAATATCAGAAACCCACCGGCTTACTTCAACAACCGGACATTCCTCAGTGGAAATGGGAGCAAATTTCTATGGATTTCATCACTAAACTCCCGAAAACATCAAGTGGTTGCGATACTATCTGGGTAATAGTTGATCGTCTAACCAAATCTGCTCACTTCCTTGCCATGAAGGAAACCGACAAAATGGAACGTCTCACACGAATCTATTTGAAGGAGATCGTATCCCGACACGGCATTCCAATCTCAATTATCTCTGATAGAGACAGCCGATTCACATCTAACTTTTGGCAATCATTGCAAAAGTCATTGGGTACTCGTTTAGATATGAGTACAACCTATCATCCACAAACCGATGGCCAAAGTGAAAGAACCATCCAAACACTGGAAGATATGCTACGCGCCTGTGTAGTTGATTTCGGTGCAAATTGGGAGCATCATTTGCCTTTGTGCGAATTCTCATACAACAACAGCTACCACACCAGCATCAAGGCTGCACCTTTCGAGGCACTGTATGGTCGTAAGTGCCGGTCGCCTATCTGTTGGACTGAAGTTGGAGACAGCCAACTGACTGGTCCTGAAATCATTCATGAAACCACCGAGAAGATCGTTGGTATCCAACAACGGTTGAAAGCTGCACGTGATCGTCAGAAGAGTTATGCTGACGTGAGACGCAAGCATCTCGAGTTCCAGGTTGGGGATCGAGTATTGCTCAAAGTATCACCTTGGAAAGGTGTCATCCGTTTTGGTAAACGTGGGAAGTTAAACCCTAGATATATCGGACCTTTTGAGATCCTTGAAAGGATTGGTCTAGTCGCATATCGATTGCAGCTACCTCCAGAGCTCAGTAGCGTGCATCCCACATTTCACATTTCTAACCTGAAGAAATGTCTGTCCGATGAGACACTCATTATTCCTCTAGATGAGATTCAAATCGATGATAAACTTCATTTTATCAAGACACCAGTGGAGATCATGGACCGTGAGGTCAAACAACTTAAGCAAAGTCGTATCCCAATTGTCAAAGTTCGGTGGAATTCGCGGCGTGGTCCGGAATTCACTTGGGAACGGGAAGACCAGATGCGACTCAAATATCCACATTTATTTTCGGACTCCACTCACGCGCCAACTCAGAGCTGAATTTCGGGACGAAATTCTCTTAACAAGGGGAGAATGTGACACCCGTCAAATTAGGACTAGTTATTAGTTCCTAATCATTTAGAAATACATGTAATTAGTACTATGTATTAGGCTAATTGTGTGTATCAATATATATATTGATGAATATATATCAGTACGCGATTATATTAAATCGTGCATTATCATATCGGCCAAATTCCAATTTATTTATATGGACGTTGGTGAACCTATTTTATTAAATAATATGAAATTATTTAACAACATTATTAATTCCTAAATATTATTTCGATAATATTTTATAAGTATTTCGTATCGTATAAAACACTCATACGATCCCAAAAACGCACGATTCGTGCCCAACAATCAAAACCAACCAAAGTTATATTTTCATAACTTCAAGTAAAGTATTTTGATAAAATACTTCCACTATAAATATCGAAAGTTATATCGAAAAGCAAAACGTTTAGTTTAAACGTCATTTAAACGTCATGATATTTAATAATTATAAAACGATTACACAAACTATCACTAACACTTTGTCAAAACATTTTATAAATGTTTCCAAATATTATTTGAGTAATAAATCAAAATTATCGACATTTCATTCGTTAATTATAACACGTACGTGTAACGTATAAAACATAAACGAACGTTTAAACGACCGGGGAAACGAACACCGCACGGAGCGCAAACTCGAGGAACAAAATTTGGAGACACCACACTTGGTGGGGCCACCACAACCAGTTTTCAAACCATGGGAACAAGATCCACAAAACGTGGATCTTGTTGAGGAAGTTTCTTGACTTTAACCACCACCATCATCTCATCTTTCTTCATTCAATCACCAACTCAATCTCTCTCATTCTCTCTCTAATCTCTGATCTTTCTCTCTCTAAAATCAGCCACTTTCACCACCATAATTCACCATCAAAACCTCTTTGGATCATCAAGTCGATTGAAGCAAAAACGATCACGAGAACGCGAGCTACACTTCCACCTTTTCGGATTCTTCATACGATCATTGTAAGAATCCCGACACTTTCGTAAAATACTTGTATTATGTTTATATAGATGACATATTGTTCATACAACTTGTTAATGTCCAAAACTAAATCTTAAAAACGTTTTTCATAAGTATGTATGTATGACAGATTCTGTCTCTCAAAAACAGTCCCACAAAATCGTTTATAACTTGAGCTCTAGGAAGAGTTAGACAACAATTTTTTTTTAAAAAAGTTGTGTATTGAAAAGAGCTACAACTTTTGTGTTTTACACGTTTTCCAGAAATGTACTCATTTTTAGCTACGAACCAATCTTTAGGACTGGTATGATGATTGTCGAAAACCGAGTTCGGTTCCTTCGAAAAATTTATTAAATATCGAGATGAAGTTATAAAATTACCATAAAGTGCAGATTTACACTAGACCCATAGTGGAACATCTGTGATTTTTGGTGGGTCCTGGTTCGGACTAAAAAGTGTAGAAAATGAGGAGTTCTTTGAGTCAAAAATCTGGAAAAACTAAGGGGGAGTAATAACAAGTTATAATTGGGAGTAATAACGAGTTATAACTGGGAGTAATAACGAGTATAACTAGCAGTAATAACGAGTTATAACTAGGAGTAATAACAAGTTATAACTGGGAGTAATAACGAGTTATAACTGGGAGTAATAACGAGTTATAACTGGCAGTAATAACGAGTTATAACTGGGAGTAATAACGAGTTATAACTGGGAGTAATAACGAGTTATAACTGGGAGTAATAACAAGATATAACTAGCAGTCATAACTGAGCTCGCAGTATACAAAGGCAGCCATAACTCACTTTGAGACTTATAACCAATAGCCTTAACCATAACAAATAGTGATAACGAGTGTCATAACTTACACTGACAGTCTTAACTAATGTATACTAAGTGTCGAACACGCGCAACCTCAAACACTTATACGATGCGACTCCAACTCATATAAAACATGCTTTATAAGTACATTATAACAACATTATAATAATTATATTTTGGAATAATTATTACAAATCACACCAACGGGCCGTACATGTTTTCAAAACACAACCAATCCAAAGCTAATCATTTGGACATTAATAGTTGAATGAGCAACTATCATAGATGGTCTGATAAGACATCTAATCATTATTATAACCTTGCGCGTTTAGGACGCCCGGCAGGTTCCAGTCGTTGGGACAACATCATTACCTTGTGTATCATCATTTCTACTTGCTTAGCAAGTCATCATAGTCAGACTCAGGTGAGTCTCATAGCCCATTTTTAAATGCTTTTACATAGGGGTGAGATACATGCTTGTTTTGTTTTACATGTGAACGCAAATATCAAATTATCACGTATGCTGCATGAGTTGTTTTCATCTAATCAATCAAAGTCCTCTGAAGCATAGTTCTGTTAATATGATTTAGCGTGAATGTTAGTGTATGGTACCATATGGGACTGACAATCCCCGTCCGGGTCAGCAAGCACTGACTGGTCAAACGGACGCATTATCATTTGTTCATACGTGTGTTGATTAGGCACACGCATAGAGGCACCCTCGCTCAGGCATTTAAGTGTGATCCTGACCTCTCAGTTAAGCTCAGACTATGTGCTCATGGCTGTATATACCTATATTTGATTAATTTCAATTATCATTAAATCTTGTGGTTCATACATTGTTCTTATCATTAAACCTGTGAGCTCACCAGCTTTATAGCTGACCTTTTAGCATGTATTCTCAGGTTCACAGTAGCAGTAGGTCTGCTCATTCAGGATGCCCATTAGCTCGAGTCTCATGCAAACATCAGGAGATTGTCATGCATTACTATATTTTGTATAATTAGTTATGCCATAGAATCTCTATCATTTAGAACTTGAGCTTTTGTAAGCCATATTATAACCGTGTAAAACTTTATAATATCAATGTATTGTAAACGACGCATGTAGAGTCGTTCATTATGTATACCTTGTGTGCTTGATATTTGATTAGTCGCGCCCCAATCCTAATCGCTTCCGCATCATAATTTGGGGGTGCGACAAGGTTAAATTATACAAATAGGGTAGTCATGGGACATTATAGAGATTGTAAAAAAAAATCGAGTTTAGGGGCGTTTCAAGTTGGTATCAGAGCAATGGTTTAAGAGAGTTAGGTGATCCTTTATAGGATTGCTTAAACTTAAACCATTATGTGTTGTTTGATTCGCTATGATTATGATTATGCTAAATAGTTAATTGTTGTAGTTTGTATGTGCAAATAAGGTGGATAAGTAGTGAAGTAGTTTTTGACTATGTGTTTAATTGTTAAATTGTTATTTATTGTGTGTTATGTGTTTGTATGGGAATCACATTAGAAATCGATGATATGAGATAACTTGAGAAGGAAGTGTGTATAGCATAATATGTCTAAGCCTGATCACCATAGTTATATTATGCTATTTCACATGGAATTGTTGGAGTTTTCAAATATCAAAGTGATTTAGTGTGATTGTTAGGATAGAGTATAAGAGAAGAGGTGTTCAAACTAGGTGAATTATGTGTTAGATGTTATGATAGGAAGAGATAATAGAGAAAGTAGGAGTAATAGATTTGTATCTAGTGATACGTATTTCACTAAATTATGTGAAACCAATATGTAGGGGGTATATGATTTAGAGCTTGTAGAGTTAGTGTTGATAATGTACTTGGTGCTAGAAAATAGTGATAATGCGTTTAAGTAGAACTAAGTGATATATGCGTTTATGTATGACCAGTGAATTAAGTGAAGTGTTCTAAGTATGATTATGTGTTTATGCACGAGTAAAGATAGTGTTAAGACTGAGTAGTATGAGTGCCATTCGTGAGGACACGAATGAAATAAGTGGGGGAGAGTTGTAACACCCCGAATTTCAGGAAATTAATATCGTACGCGGATATATTTTATTTAAAAATTATTATTATGTAAATACTAAGATACAAAAGAAAACGTATACGGTTTTATCAGTTCCAGAAAATTGGGTTTAAAGTGGATAAATTAAATGGATATATGTACGTACAGAGATATGTTTATCTCATTTCCAGTTCTTTTTCTTTCCATACGGTTCCATAAACAAAAATAAAATACGCAGAGAGATTCATTCAAGCTTCAATTTGAATTCTTAATTCACGATTCAAGATTCTAGGGTCTAATTCATTACCATTTCATCATCTTCAACCTCTATGTAAGTGATTTTCTCCATTTTTAACCTAGTTTTGGGTTTTCATGGGGTTATGAATAATTGATGGTTTTAATACGAAATTGAGGTTAGAAATTGATTGAATTGATGTTTATTAGTGTTATAGAGATTGTTAGTAAACGTATAACATGATAAAAGTGAAGAAATTATGATTTAGTGTTCTTGAGTAATTCTAGGGTTTTACTAAAAGTGTATGAATTGATATAATAAGCTTAAAGGTATGATCAAAAGTGTTAATAGAGCATGATTATGTAGATGAAACATGTATTAAAGTTTGATAAATGAAGAATTAGTATGAGTGTTCATTGTGGTGTTTATGAGTTATGTTAAGATTTTATAGAAATCATGTTAGAAGGTTTAATGATGAAACTAGTGATATTATTAGAATATGATTATGATGATGATTAGTGTCGTTATGTGTTATGAATGAATTATGTAGGTGTTAAAGACGTGAAAAGTTTCAATTGCTCAAGTGTTGTGAATTATTATCAAGAGTCGAGGTGAGTGATACGGGGGTTAAACAGGTGATGTGATTGTGTAGTACCGAATAGCTTGAGGGCTAGAGGTTTACACAATCAAGGAATAAGTTATTTGTTTATGCTTGTTTAATTATGTTTATTGCTTAATTTAGTTTGTTGTGTTACTTGTTTTGTTTAATTGTTATGTTTAATTGTTATGTGATACTTGATACTTGGTAAGAAAAGTAGTGATTATCTCATTAGCTTGATGTTAGCCAAGTAATGAGATTGTCACTAGCTTAACGGTAAAGGAAAAGAATTGATAGTGTATGATTCGATTGTGTTGGATCCGGATTGCTTCCGAGCAAGAGGCTACACAATCGGGTGGAAGATGACTTTTTGATATATGTGGATTTAATAGTGATTTTGTGATTTTGTGGTGAACAGTGTATGAATTGATTGTATGTGCTTCCTGATAGCTTTCGAGCTAGAGAATCATACAATCAAGTAGAAGTTGCTTGTTATACGTTTTATTTCTTATGTGTGTTAATTTAAGGGTATGTAACAGTTGTTGTTGATAAGTGTTTTGATTGTTAGTTGTTGAAATATATGGAATGAGAATGTACAAAGTTTTAGTGGTGATCAGAGAGTTAATTGCGGTTAACACAGTGTTCAGAGCCCAGAGCCCAGTGATTTTGTATTTATGTAATTGTGTTGATGTGTGTTAAGTGTTATGTGGATTGCTTGTTTAATTGCCTATGTACTCACTAAGCAATTGTGCTTACCCGTTTCTATGTTTATGTTGTAGGTTAATGAGTTGGTAGAGACACGGATAAAGAATATGCTCATGGTCGTGACATGGATATGGAGCATGCTTGTGGTTAGAATATGTTTCTTTCTTTTGAATTGTTGTTTTGATGATCAATTGTGTAAATCGCCCAAACAAAGAGTTTTCGAATTAAATATGTTGGTCAATGTATAATAGTTGACTTTGGAAGTCAAACTGAGTTATAGTGTCTAGTGTATGTGGTTGTCAAGTGTATGAAGTTATATGATTGGTTTGGTTTGGGTCAAAGTGTTGAATTGTAGAAATAGGTTGAAAGTGATTGGTTGGTCAAAGATGAAGTTGACAAATAGTCAACAATGTCGAAAGAGTCATATATGAGTGGAAAAAGGGTGTCGTTTGGTTAAATTATGGTTGTTTTGGTTAAACGGGTCGAAAGTGTCAAAATAGGTCAATTATGTGGTTGGGTGTTAAAATGAAAGTGAATCAATGGTCAAATGTGTTTTCTAAGTTTGTTTTCAAGTGTTAAGTGAGTGTGTCAAAGGATTAAGTTAGAGACCATGTGGTTTAGAATATGGAGTGTTCACCAAAAAGGGGGTTAAAATGGTCAAAAAGAGGTTATATGTCCGTTTTCTCGTAAAACGTGTATTTTGAAAAAGTGTCAAAAGGGAAAGTTTCATTTTGTCATAGTACACGTGCCTGCAAAATTTCAGATTCTAAATGTTTACGAGTAAAAAGTTACGCGTGTTTGAAGTTGGTTAAAAAGTTAACTTTTGCTGACTTTTGAAATTGCACTAAGGAACGCGATCCCGACCACATTTCCAGGATCGCGTTCGCAAGGCCAATTTTGTGACAGAAGGTTTGTAACTTAAGAACGCGATCCCACCATCTTCCAAGATCGCGTTTGTCAGTAGAAAATGATATTTTGGGTTATAAAAAGCTTGTTTTAACTAGGGAAATTTGTTAAGGTTAAATTATATAAATGGGGTAGTCATGGGACATTATAGAGAGTGTAAAAAAAAATCGAGTTTAGGGGCGTTTCATTAAGCGGGTTAATGGATATCCGTTGGATATTCAAAAAAGCGTTACAAAATTTCCTAATAGGAAATGAAACCTGCAAATATTGTAATAAAAAAATAATATAACGTAACATACTGAAATCTATTCACAAGAGCGTGTTACGATTGTCGTCAATGAAGTATAATTTGTTATAATTATAAGTAAACATATATTTTAACAAATATAAATGTGTAATCTCTATGTTTATCGGTTATTTACACATTTTTGATTGTCATCTATCGTGGATTGTGACTTCATTATATAGTTGGAAGCAAAATTTGGCTCAGCGCGATAGATTTATGCATTTCGATTTGCTATATAAATCAGTAATACAAAAAAAAAACCCCTCAAATATACATTAAATGTTTAAAATTTACGACTTTAGATATTCAACGACACATTAATAGTTTATGGTTTATATGTATGTGGATATGTAAATTTTTATGTGTATATACCTATGTGTATGTGTATGTGTATGTGTATTTCGGGTTAATGGATAAATCCATGGGTGATAACTTGTCATCCATATCCGATCCACTATTCATCCACATCCATATCCATATCCGCTATTCATCCATTTAGATCGTCCATATCCATCATTAAGTGAAATGATGATGGATCGGGTGGATATCCACTGGATCGGGTGACCATTGCCATCCCTAGCTATATACCTTGACTAAGCTAAATGAATCGAACATTCAGTTTTATTTTTGATAAAAATGAACTTCCAAAACTTATTTATTTTATGAATGAAACCTCGTTGAACAAAACTAAAAACAATACAAAAAAATATGATTATGACAACCGTAACAATATCGAAAACCTACGTTTTTTGGTAATTATGTACCTTTTCCCGATTTTCTATGAAAAAATGATTAGTATAATTAAGTGGTGCAGTTTTTTTATTCTTAAAAAATAATAGTAGGTTTCAACAATCTCAATCGTCCATCCCTATTTGGCAACGGTAGAATGGATTATTAAAAAAATAATCCTTGAGAATTTCTTTTTAAAAAAACTTTTTAAATTTACTTAAAAAATAATCCTCAGCTCCAGTTACAATCTTCATCTCTGCCATTTCCGGTTATTGTTATCAAACACCCTAGAACTAGAACTAGAATGGAGTATTATATACTAGTTAGTAGTTTTTGTGCGTATCTAATGCACACCCAAAACATGTGCTAAATTATAGTAAAAACTTATGGAAAATGATTGGTAGGACTAATTAGATAGACCTAATGTGGACCTAAATATATAAGAGCGAAATGTGTCAGGTTCAACCAGTAAGATTAAAGAAGGAGAGAAACTGTATTATCCATTGAATGTATTAACGTCTATTTTTAAACCCATTTAATTAGGTCTATGTAGAATTACTCAGAACTTATTAGATTAGATGTCTAAGTGTACTAATGGTACCCAAAAAACAAAACAATTGCAAAAGTAACAGGAAACTCTCTTTATATAACTAGGAGATCGATACTATAGAAAAATTAAAAAAAAAAAAAAAATTGTGTATGTATAACACCCCTCTTTTACAACCATTTAAATATAATATGTCGGAAGCTGTGACACCCGCTAAATTAGGACACCATTACTGTGCCTAATTATGTGCTTATTACGTGTATTTAGTACGAAATAGGACTAAGTACAGTAACTACTTACATATATATAAATAATGATTATATATATACACGGATACGATTTGTCCAGATCATACAAATTGCGCGTCAGATAAATATCTGACAACACTAATATGGACGTTGGTGAAACTATTAATTAATAATATGGAATTATTTAATGACATTGATTAATACTTTATATTATGTTTATAATATAACAAAAAGCGTACGTTTTGCTTAAAACATAACCGAACGCGATGAAAACGCACAAAACGTGCTCGACCGACGAAATAAATCAAAATTTTATTTTCATAACTCAAAACTAAGTATTTTGGTAAAATACTTCAAGTAAGTATACTACGGTTACACGTATGTATCTAAAACGTTATAAAACGTTACACAAATTAAATAAATGTACTAAACGCGACCGACACCCGAACAACGCTCGAAATACTTTTTAAAAACTTAATTATGCTATATTAAGTAAAACTTTTATTGAAAACATTGTATTTTAAATTGTTAACAAAACGTATTATATAAAACACTATACGATTAATAATACGTTGAAATAATCGAGTAAACGAGCACCGCACGGGGCGCGAAGTGTGGGGAACAAGAATTGGAAGACCCACACTTTGGTGAGCCCTCCATGGCTGAAATTCAGCCAACCCAAAAATGGTGGATATGGCTTTGACTTATTAAGCCAACCAAATCACACCCATTACTTACACCATTCCCATTTCCTTTTCCTTCACACTTCAACCCACTCCCTCTCCATCTCCCTCCTCCCTCTTTCTCTGCTGTTTTCCAGCCTCCACAACACCACCATCAACCACCATTATCCACCATCTCAAACTTGAAGAAGATCGAAGTCCGAAAACACCAAAACGATCACGAGAATGCAAAGAGTACTCCAACCGTCTTCGTTTCTTCATACGCCCGTTGTAAGGCCTTCACTCTCTTGTATTTTCTTTAGAACACTTATATTATCATGTTATTATGTTTACTCAACTCAAATATGTCCAAGAACAAAGCTTAAATTATGTTTTATACACATATATACGAAAACAGTTTGTAGGACAGATTCTGTTAGCTCACGGAAATAATCATATAAAATCGTACACATAAGATAAATACGTGAAACCAACGGAAAAATCTTCTTATTTTTGTTGTCTACAACTTTCATGTTTTGCTCGAAGCTTAGAATACACCAATTCTCCAAGAAAACCCGATTTGTACGACTATCACTGTTTTGGCCGGATTTTGGACCCGACGCCTTTTGATTTTTATTTAACTAACTAAATGGACACTATAATTATTGAGAAAATTAGGTAAGGTACTAGAGATCTAGTAGAACATGTAGTAATTTTTGTGGGACTTGAATCGGACTAGAAACCATCAAAATCTAGAGGCGAAACCAACCGACAAAACCGAAAGCTTAAATAAAGGGCTGTTTTTGTCATTTCACAAAACCGACACTTCGGGCCGACTATAAAACATAACGACAATTTTATAAAGCTTATTTAACATATTTAAGGCTTCCCTAAAAGTATCGGGTCAAACCGGATTCGTTTGACCACAAACCCGAGCCTTGGATCCAATGAGACCCCTAGTGTCGCTAAAGGCTCAATTCCTATAGCGACACTAGCCTAGTGACCCCAAACCTTATTTAGTGTCACCCAAAGCGACACTGACCTAGTGACGCTACCTTTTATAGTGTCGCCTATAGCGACACTGACTCGAGTGCCGCCACTCAAGTGAATGTCGCATATAGCGACACTAACCCTAGTGTCGCCATAAATCATCTAGTGTCGCTAGGATAGCGACACTCGATCCTAGTGTCGCTAACTACAGACTTCAAAAATACATTTTACACTAAGTATTGAATACGTACGTCAACTATACCTTATACGACACTACACTTACATGATATACATATACTTTGGGAAGTATACACTACAACTCTTATAATTATGAGATTACACTCAAACCCTTACGAGCTTACACTCGCACGGACTTACATCCGAACAACGATTACACGTCACGTTACAAATAATCAACTTATGTATATACTGTACATGGTATACAAACACGATGAATTACATAATAATAAAATTTGAATTATTATTACACCTCCATCACCAACGGGCCACACTTATTTACAAAATGATTACAACCATACGAACAAATACTTGGACATTAACTAGTTGAGTGGACAACAAGCATGGATAATCTTTAAGATATCCATTTACTTACTTAACCTTACGCGTTTAGGACACTAGAGGTTACTGGTTCGGAGAACCGCACTACTTGACTACTGCTTTACTCTGCTAGACTAAGGTGAGACTCACAGCCCATATTTTACTGTTTTTACTCAGGAGTGAGATGCATTACTTGTTTTTACTTGAACACATGTACAGAATTTACAGACTTTACAGACTTTACCGACTTACAGACTTACTGATATACAGAATTGCATGGGTTACGATTAATCCAAATGAAGACCTCTGAATCATAGTTGTTAATTATATGATAAGCGCGAGTTTTAGTATATGGATCCATATGGGACTGACAATCCCCGTCCGGGGTAGCACGCACTACCATGAACCGTACTGTATAAACGGGCGTTTCTTACTCGTTACTTATGAGTGTTTTTGGATTAGCACTCACGGGGGCAAATTACTTGTACTTGATTGTACTTTACTGACGTGTTAAGCTTCGACTATGATGCTCATGGCAATGTATATCTGTCACACCCCCAAATCGGTAATCGCGATTATTAATAGTTTAGCGGAAGCTTTTAGTTAATTAGCGGAAGCATTTTAATAATAGTTGAGCATTGAGGGCGGACAGATTCGATAGTGCATTCATTGTATCAGAGTATATGATCATACAGAACATACATATATATTTAAGATGCCATAAGTTTAAAGTTATTACAAAAGATACGACTTTGTAACGTCGTACATAAGTAGGGTTGTCAAAGACAACTTAAGTATTTGAAAATACATATTTATAAATGAGGGATTTCATAAGTATAACCAATGGAATTGATAATACAAAGGAAATCCATGTGTCCCAAAAGTGGCATCATAAATAGTCAGGTTGCCTACGTCCTTTATGCATGCAGGAGTACCTGAGTCCTAATTCCCTGAAAAACATAGTAAACTGTCAACATTGAATGTTGAGTGAATTCACAGGTTTAGTGTGATTATAGTAAATCAAGTTTTTGTATAAATCATTCATGTACACAAACATAATATTTATATGTAAGTAGGAAACACAAGTATTCTAATTAAAGAAAACATTTCCTAAATATGTAAGAATGTCATTCTTACAATAATAATAGCAGTGTAGGAAACACAAGTTTAATCATAAACATTTCCTAGCAAGTAGTTGCAGGATATACAGGTTTATCAAATAAGTAAACATATCCATTTCAATAGTTAAGGAAAATCAGGTTTAGCAATCAAGCAAACATTTTCCAACAGATAGTTAACAGGAATACAAGTTTAACAATAAGGTAAACATTCCAATAATAGTTGTTGCAGGAAATACATGTTTATCAATCAAGTAAACATTTCCTATAAATAGTTGTTTTGTGGGAAACCAAGTTTAACCATTTAAGGTAAACGTTTCCTAGTAATAGTCTCTCTAGGAACACCTGTCCTATTAGTCATCACAGGGAATACCCTTCCCAAATCAAATTGTTGTTTAGTTGTTTAGTTGTAAATGTGGGAAATATAGACTATAATCCCTCCAAGGTGAGCTAAACCTTTAGAGTTAAAGTAACGACACTAGTACTATAACCAAACCACGACTAGTTGTTTTGTTGTTGCCTCAGTAACATCTTAAGTATACACTCCTCGTTACGACTATCGTCGATGTGGTTGGAATGACCAACGAGTAATATCCTGGGAGGGTTGTCAAATCGATAGTATTATCTGTATACTCAGTGGCTAGAGTCACCTAGCTAATGGTTATAGGTTGCAAGCACTGGGACTTATGTGCACTACAACTACCTCGCGTAAACCTAGGATCGTACCAAGATCTGCTGTCTTATTCCCAAATGTTGTGAAAACGTTTCATATAATTAATTCCAGTTAATTCAATATGAAAACATTTTATAGAAATAGTTCAAGTTCAACAATATAATATGAACACCTTTCATATTAACAATCCAAGTTTAATAGCATGAATATGATCATGTTAATCAGTTCACGTAATAGCATGCAACACAATACAATAAAGCATATAGCATGTTATCACATTGTACTATGTTTTCCACCCCTGGTTTTAAAAGCATTTAAAACAATAAAAGTTAGGGGCTGTGAACTCACAGTTTGCAAGTCTTCAGCAAAAGTAGCTAGCAAATAATCCAAACGCGTCCTCAAATACCTAGACGCAAATAATAATACTTGTATAAGTATATGGATTATTTGTTAAGTTGTAATGTTTATAATATTTCAGTTGTTGGTAACGTTTGCGTTCAAATAATCGTTAAGTTCAAGTATGTATATTTATATACATATTAGTTGAATATATATATTCTAATATATATATTAGTTGTTGTCATTGTTACTATCCATATATATACATATTTTTAAATGTCGTGTATGTATATATATATATGTTGACATGTACATAGTCGTTGTTTGTCGTTGATTATGTTTTAAAAACATAATTAGATTAGTTATCAAAATAACTTTGTTATATTGTTTACATATATCGTTTGTTAATTGTCGCGAATAAAACTTAGTTGTCGTTTATATTATCAAATCATAGCTTGGTTAGTTATACAAAACATAACTTGTTTTCGTTTGTCGTATATAGTTTGTACTAGATAATTAAATCGTTCCATTTTATACGTTTCGTTATATATATATACTGTCCGTTCGTTTGTATATATATATATTTTGTAATTGTTCCAAAGTTTTGTCGTGTCCGATTGTCTGTATTAATTAATGTCTCATAGTTGTGTCCAATTTAACACTAAGTCTTGTACAAATATAGTTGTCGTTTACTATGTTGGTTATAACTTGTTCTTGTAAATACCAAATTACTTTACTGAACTTTCAGATTTGTGAAAAGGGACGCGATCGCGTGGATGTGTCTAGGAAATCACGCGATCGGTTGATTCAGGTGACGCGATCGTGTGAACTGAAAATGACGCGATCGGGTGAAGAAGTCACGCGATCGGGGCAACAAGGATTTTCACGCGATCGGTTGAAGTGTGGAAAAAGTGACGTGATCGGTTCAAAATGTCTTATCACGCGATCGCGTGATATACGTTTCGAAAAACACTAAATTTTACTCGAGAAATGACGCGATCGCGTCATTTGACATGGGTACTGTTCATCTTCGTGTTCATCAGCTCTGTACGAAACAAAATTCCATTTTCATGTATTTTATCACCATTTTAACGTGTTCTAAGTTACATACAACCATTATAACAACATAATAACGCATTATAACAAGTTTTTAACAACAATCATCAACCAAATCATAAATTTAAGAAAATTATATAAATGAAATAAAATGGAGAAATTATCCTCACAATGGTTTAGATGGAGATGATGACGATTCTGTGATGTTGTTGATGACGAAAATGATGAAGATGATTATGTGATCATTTTTGTGAAGTGTTTGATGTTTGTGTTTTGAGATGATGATGAGAGTGACGATGATGAAGATGAAATGGTGTTGCTGCTGCTTGTTGTTTCCTCTCCTTCTCAGTACGCACACACACACACTGATGAACTGAATTATTGGTGTTGTGAAGGTTGGTGACTGAGTTTGTGAGGGAGAGTGTATATATCAGATTTTAAAATAAAAAGTGAGGTAAGGTGTGCGTACCAATCTGTCGAACAGATATTTTCAGGTGTGCTATATTGGTAGTTTTTAGCCCGTTAATTTTGTGTACGGGTATAATTTGTGGTACTTTATGTATAATAAAATTTTGCGTTATGTTTCTCTATATCTCATATTTAGAACTGTGAAATCGAAATATGAAATTCTTTGTTACAAGTATAGTTAAAATTAATTACAGTAAAAGTACTGTACAAGTAAAACGCGTGCCAGATTTCAGTTAAAAATTTGGAAATCATATTTTGAGGTAATGTTCTATACATTAAAACAGTAACTTACGAAATAATACTTTTATTATTTGGAACCTCTAGGCGCGTTTTAAAATTGTTTCTGTTCGTATTACGTGTAACAAAAATTGTCTAAATCTTTCGTTTTCTTTTCGTTGTAATACTTTTATGTAATAATTTCAAACTAAAAATTATTCAAAAGTATTTTCGAAGTTCATTTTGGAACTTTATTATTCGCGGTTTAATACGTTTAATATAAAACGTATAATGTATTATATTATTTCAATAATATAATTATATAATAGTTGTAATTAATAATTTTCGAATTATTAATTATTTTGTATCACCAATGTTATTACATTCTATTCGTAGAGTTTGATATATTTATTTCGTACGTAATTATATATATCCACATATAACTACTATCAAATACATCACATAACACATAGTAAGTTACACAGAACTTATACACAAAATAGTTTGAATTCACTTAATCAGGGAATTACTCTAGGTAATGCATGAAATTAGGCTAAGTAAATACTCTAATTGGAGGATTGTCACATTCTCCCCCTGTTAGCGAAATCTCGTCCCGAGATTTAATTTGTATTATTCGTGTCATTCGCTAGTTCAAATAGGTGAGGGTACTTCTTTCTTATCTCATCCTCACGTTCCCAAGTAAACTCTGGGCCATGCTTCGAATTCCATCGAACTTTGACGAGTTTGATTCTTTTGTTTCGGAGTTTCTGTGTTTTCGTATCAGCTATTTCGATTGGTTCCTCCACAAAGTTAAGCTTTGAGTTTATGAATACTTCGTCAGGAGGTATGATTAATGTTTCGTCGGAAAGACACTTCTTCAAATTACACACATGAAAAGTGTCGTGAATACTACTAAGCTCTTGTGGTAGTTTGAGTTTATAAGCAACAGGACCAATCCTCGCAAGGATCTCAAAAGGTCCAACATATCGTGGGTTCAGTTTTCCTCGTTTGCCAAATCGGGCTATCCCTTTCCAAGGCGATACTTTGAGTAGAACCTTGTCTCCTACTTGAAACTCAAGAGGTTTGCGGCGGTTATCGGCGTAACTCTTTTGTCTATCCCTTGCCGCTTTCAATCGGTTAAGCACTTGAGATATCTTGTCTGTGGTCTCTTGGACAAGTTCAGGTCCGGATAGTTGTCTGTCATCCAACTCTGCCCAACAGAGTGGAGATCTGCACTTGCGTCCATACAACGCTTCAAACGGTGCCATCTGTATACTGGTGTGATAACTATTGTTGTAGGAGAACTCAGCTAATGGGAGATGAGTATCCCAACTTCCTCCAAAGTCAATCACACATGCTCGTAATAAATCTTCGAGCGTCTGAATCGTTCGTTCACTCTGGCCATCTGTTTGCGGATGATAGGCCGTACTCATATCGAGTCGAGTACCTAGGGCCTGTTGTAGTGTTTGCCAGAAGCGAGATGTGAATCTGCTATCTCTATCAGATATAATCGATAGTGGCACACCGTGCCGAGAAACGACTTCTTTGATATAGATCTTTGCCAGTTTCTCAAGTTTGTCAGTCTCTTTGAAAGCAATGAAGTGGGCTGATTTCGTCAGTCTATCGACAATCACCCAAATTGAATCAACACCAGTTGATGTCTTTGGTAGCTTTGTGATAAAATCCATTGTTATGTGCTCCCATTTCCATTGTGGCATCTCTGGTTGTTGCAAAAGTCCTGAAGGTTTTTGATACTCAACCTTGACCTTTGAACAAGTTAGACATTTGCTGACATAAGTAGCGATGTCTCTCTTCGTATTAGGCCACCAATAGAAACCTTTCACATCTTGGTACATCTTGTCTGCACCAGGATGAATCGAGTAGTTGGACTTGTGAGCTTCGTCCAATATCAGCTTACGAAGTTCATCGTCGCACGGTACCCAAATTCGATTCATGAAGTATAAAACTCCATTCTCTTTTGTTTCAAGCTGTTTCTCCATTCCCCTCAGGGATTCATTTTTCATGCGTTCAGCGGTGAAAGCTAATTGTTGCGCGTCGCGAATTTGAGTAATGAGATTCGAGTGAATTGTTAACACTAAGGCTCGAACTCTGCGAGGCTTAACGTTCTCTTTACGACTTAAGGCATCTGCTACTACATTAGCCTTGCCCGGATGGTATTTAATCTCACAGTCGTAATCATTCAATAATTCGACCCAACGTCTCTGTCTCATGTTGAGTTCTTTCTGGTCGAATATGTGTTGTAGACTCTTGTGGTCAGTGAAAATTGTACACTTTGTGCCATATAAGTAGTGTCTCCAAATTTTCAATGCAAAAACGACTGCTCCTAACTCTAAGTCATGAGTTGTATAGTTCTTCTCGTGAATCTTCAATTGACGAGATGCATAAGCAATAACTTTGTCGTTTTGCATGAGAACACATCCTAATCCTTGATGTGAGGCGTCACAATAAACAATGTAGTTCTCTGTTCCCTCAGGTAAGGATAGGATCGGTGCGGTGCTCAACTTTTGTTTCAACAGTTGGAAGGCGTTTTCTTGTTTCTCTCCCCATTCGAATTTCTTATCCTTCTGCGTTAAGGTGGTGAGTGACTGGGCTATCTTTGAAAAGTTCTCTATAAATCGTCGATAATAGCCAGCCAAACCAAGAAATTGTCGAATTTCTGTGGGAGTTTCCGGTGCTTTCCAGTTCTTAATCGCCTCTATCTTGGATGGGTCCACATGAATTCCCTTATCATTGATCACATGACCTAGGAATTGAACCTCTCTAATCCAAAATTCGCATTTGGAGAACTTAGCATACAGCTTCTCGTTCTCAAGTAGTTGAAGAATAAGTTTCAAATGCTGTTCGTGATCCTCTTTCGTCTTTGAGTAAATCAAAATATCGTCAATGAACACAATGACAAACTTATCTAAGTAAGGTTTGCACACTCGGTTCATGAGATCCATGAATACTGCCGGCGCGTTAGTCAATCCAAACGGCATGACTAGGAACTCATAATGTCCATAACGAGTCCTAAACGCTGTCTTCGGCACATCCTCTTCTCGAACCTTCAGTTGATGGTAACCAGAACGCAGATCGATCTTCGAGTAGTAACTTGATCCTTGTAGCTGATCAAATAGATCGTCAATGCGAGGTAACGGATATCGGTTCTTGATAGTTACCTTGTTCAGCTCTCGGTAATCAATACACATGCGCATAGATCCATCTTTCTTCTTGACAAACAAAACCGGAGCTCCCCAAGGTGAAAAGCTCGGTCGGATGAATCCTAAGTCTAAAAGCTCTTGCAACTGTGTAGACAGTTCTTGCATTTCTGATGGAGCTAGACGATAAGCTGAGCGGGCGATTGGTGCGGCTCCAGGCACCAGATCGATGCGAAACTCGACTTGTCGCGGAGGTGGTAATCCTGGAAGATCGTCAGGAAACACTCCCGGATAGTCTCGTACTACAGGTATATCGTCTAAGCTTCTCTCTACAGATTTCTTTTCCACAACATGCGCCAAAAATGTTGGATATCCCTTCCGGAGATATTTACAAGCTTTCAAACAACTTATTGTTTTGACGGCACTCGCCCTCTTGTCTCCTTGTATCACCAAAGTTTCTCCAGTTGACAATGGTATACGTATCATTTTATCAAAGCAAACAATCTCTGCATGGTTTTTCGACAACCAGTCCATACCGACTACGATGTCAAAACTTCCCAACTCAACCGGTAGTAAGTCTATTTTGAAAAGATGACTCTCCAATGCTAGAGTACATCCTGGTACTATTTCTCCTGATTCAATCAACCTACCATCGGCTACTTCTAAGGTGTATTTGTTGTCTAGCTTACGAGATCTAACGTCTAATAGTGGTCTAAAGTCCTTAGACACAAAACTCAAATCGGCGCCAGAATCAAATAATACGGATGCATAATGATCGTTAACTAGAAACGTACCAGTGACAGTGTTAGGGTCCTGGCGTGCCTCTTGCGCTCCAACGACAAATCCACGACCCCTAGCTGGCTGGTTGTTGACGTTTCCACGATTATTGTTGTTGTTCGGGTTTGCAGGGCGGTTCTGATTATTCTGATTGCCACAGTTCAATTTAGGGCACTTGTTTCGGAAATGGCCTTGCTCACCACATTCGAAACATCCATTTGCTGGTCGATCCCTATTTGCTTGAGTGGTAGGGTTCGCTCTACAGTATTGGGCCAAATGCCCCCAGGGTTTGCAATTCCCACAGAAAGTACAGTCACCATCATGATGACGTTCACACTTGCCACACTTGGGCTTACTCCCCATATAAGTTTTTTGTTCAGTGGTAGTGGCAACGTAAGCTTTCGTGGTACTAGCTTGCTTCTTATTCTTGTGACCCTGACGGTCATTCCACTTACGCTTTCCTTTCCCAGCATCAGCATTGCTGGATTCCACCTTTTCAGTAGTAGCTTTCTTAGCAAGATTCCCCATCCTTACTGCTTCATCAGTCAAACGTTGTGCTAGTTCCACAGCAATCTTAAAAGTAGCTGGATTCGCTGATGTTACCAAACTTCGAATTTGTGGCACTAGACCCCAGATATACCTTTCAGTGCGCTTGTACTCAGGAGTGACCATGTGAGGTACAAGACGTGCCAGTTCTTGAAATCTGGTGGTATATCCTGTGATATCAGCACCAACCATAGCAATGTTCCAGAGCTCAGACTCAATCTTCTGCAGCTCACTGCGGGGACAAAACTCTTCCATGACCATGGTTTTCAAAGTTTCCCAAGACATTGAATGAGCGGCTGGACGACCCATTGCTTGCTTTTGGGCGTTCCACCAAGTCAAAGCCTTATCACTAAATGTGCATGTAGCATACATGACCATGTCTTCACGAGCACACTTGCTAATCTCTAGCACAGACTCCATTTTCTCTATCCAATGGATGATTCCAATGGCACCTTCAGTACCACGGAAATGGCTCGGTTTACAGGCTAGGAACGTTTTATATGAACATCCCGTATGAGTGCTCTCAGGATTACTACCTGAAGCGTTTGGTTCGGTTTCTCTACTACCGCTACGGTTTCGGTCAGTATCATACTCAGAAATCCTTCGGTTAACCATTTGTTCGGTAGTCTCCTCGACAGCAGGAGGTGGTGTGGGGTTTCGTTGGTTGTTCCTGGTATTTCTACGTTTAGGCGGCATGATTCAGTCCTAATCACACACAAGAAACACTCGTAAGATATCTAATCAAGTCATCACTCATAAAGTAAGTGATACATATAAATCTAGTATGAAATCAATCACCAATTGATATCATTCGCGATGTACGCAGCGATGTAAACTAAACATAAGTTATATATCATAATCATGGGTTAATTGTTGTTACATAAGTTTTGTACAAAGATGGGATTTACAACCAAATACACCCATCGGATCAAACATGATCTACAAAATGTGACGGATTTAACCTATACATCCATCTAGTCAAAAGTCAACCCAAATACATCATAACTATAGTCCTAATACATCATACATACTGTCTAAAAGAAATACGGTAGACTCCATCCCACAAACATCCTAACAGCAACCATCAACACACATAAACCAACTGCAGCACCTATAGTCTCCAAACGACGCTCTAGTCGAATCAGACGTGCTCTAGTAGCATCGGCAGACTCCCTGTCTACCTCGATGTGCAACTCAGAAGTCGCAAGGCATCCATATATCGCCAGCACATCATCATCAAGACGAGAGGTGTCACAGCGCATAACTCGGAGGGCAGACTGCGTACCAAAATGAAATCCCAGCAAGGTACGAATAACGGCGACCACAGTAGGGACCGTAAGCTCCAGAGGCTCCTCGGTCAAATGTAAAGATGTAGGTGTGTGAGATGACTCCCCAGTCTCATAGGTGGAAGGAATCCTCTCAATGATCCTCCAATGGCGTAAAATACGTGGCATCCAGTCCAGATGCGGAACTCTAGCTCTCGGTGTCTGCTGATCACAGCGGATCTCTCGCTCCTCAACCATCGGCTCTTTGCCGCGAGATGATGAGGGTCCTATGGGAAAATCCCTGACACACGACAGCGGTGTCCTCCTAGGTATAGGCCTAAAATCAGGCTCTCCAATAAGATGGCGTCTAGACATAGACATAGATCCTAACATATGGGTAGCAGGATCAGTGGATGGTAATGGTGGAGTGGCTATCGAACCATCTGAAGTATCTCTAGGGAAAGTAGGCGGGTAAACCTCCTCAGACACTGCTATAGGAATCCCGTCGTATGGTCCCTCTATGGGATCCTCCTCAGTATCAGAATCAGTGATGTGAATAGGTGCGTGTCTCGACATACCTAGTCAAAGAATCGTGTGTGACGTATCAGACATATGCAATAGTATGAATGCAGAAATGTGTTAGCCAAGGCTATAGTCTAGGTCTCTAAGGTTTTCAATCACTTAAAGACTTCTAGTTCTCTATAACCAATAGCTCTGATACCAATCTCTGTCACACCCCCAAATCGGTAATCGCGATTATTAATAGTTTAGCGGAAGCTTTTAGTTAATTAGCGGAAGCATTTTAATAATAGTTGAGCATTGAGGGCGGACAGATTCGATAGTGCATTCATTGTATCAGAGTATATGATCATACTAAACATACATATATATTTAAGATGCCATAAGTTTAAAGTTATTACAAAAGATACGACTTTGTAACGTCGTACATAAGTAGGGTTGTCAAAGACAACTTAAGTATTTGAAAATACATATTTATAAAGGAGGGATTTCATAAGTATAACCAATGGAATTGATAATACAAAGGAAATCCATGTGTCCCAAAAGTGGCATCATAAATAGTCAGGTTGCCTACGTCCTTTATGCATGCAGGAGTACCTGAGTCCTAATTCCCTGAAAAACATAGTAAACTGTCAACATTGAATGTTGAGTGAATTCACAGGTTTAGTGTGATTATAGTAAATCAAGTTTTTGTATAAATCATTCATGTACACAAACATAATATTTATATGTAAGTAGGAAACACAAGTATTCTAATTAAAGAAAATATTTCCTAAATATGTAAGAATGTCATTCTTACAATAATAATAGCAGTGTAGGAAACACAAGTTTAATCATAAACATTTCCTAGCAAGTAGTTGCAGGATATACAGGTTTATCAAATAAGTAAACATATCCATTTCAATAGTTAAGGAAAATCAGGTTTAGCAATCAAGCAAACATTTTCCAACAGATAGTTAACAGGAATACAAGTTTAACAATAAGGTAAACATTCCAATAATAGTTGTTGCAGGAAATACATGTTTATCAATCAAGTAAACATTTCCTATAAATAGTTGTTTTGTGGGAAACCAAGTTTAACCATTTAAGGTAAACGTTTCCTAGTAATAGTCTCTCTAGGAACACCTGTCCTATTAGTCATCACAGGGAATACCCTTCCCAAATCAAATTGTTGTTTAGTTGTTTAGTTGTAAATGTGGGAAATATAGACTATAATCCCTCCAAGGTGAGCTAAACCTTTAGAGTTAAAGTAACGACACTAGTACTATAACCAAACCACGACTAGTTGTTTTGTTGTTGCCTCAGTAACATCTTAAGTATACACTCCTCGTTACGACTATCGTCGATGTGGTTGGAATGACCAACGAGTAATATCCTGGGAGGGTTGTCAAATCGATAGTATTATCTGTATACTCAGTGGCTAGAGTCACCTAGCTAATGGTTATAGGTTGCAAGCACTGGGACTTATGTGCACTACAACTACCTCGCGTAAACCTAGGATCGTACCAAGATCTGCTGTCTTATTCCCAAATGTTGTGAAAACGTTTCATATAATTAATTCCAGTTAATTCAATATGAAAACATTTTATAGAAATAGTTCAAGTTCAACAATATAATATGAACACCTTTCATATTAACAATCCAAGTTTAATAGCATGAATATGATCATGTTAATCAGTTCACGTAATAGCATGCAACACAATACAATAAAGCATATAGCATGTTATCACATTGTACTATGTTTTCCACCCCTGGTTTTAAAAGCATTTAAAACAATAAAAGTTAGGGGCTGTGAACTCACAGTTTGCAAGTCTTCAGCAAAAGTAGCTAGCAAATAATCCAAACGCGTCCTCAAATACCTAGACGCAAATAATAATACTTGTATAAGTATATGGATTATTTGTTAAGTTGTAATGTTTATAATATTTCAGTTGTTGGTAACGTTTGCGTTCAAATAATCGTTAAGTTCAAGTATGTATATTTATATACATATTAGTTGAATATATATATTCTAATATATATATTAGTTGTTGTCATTGTTACTATCCATATATATACATATTTTTAAATGTCGTGTATGTATATATATATATGTTGACATGTACATAGTCGTTGTTTGTCGTTGATTATGTTTTAAAAACATAATTAGATTAGTTATCAAAATAACTTTGTTATATTGTTTACATATATCGTTTGTTAATTGTCGCGAATAAAACTTAGTTGTCGTTTATATTATCAAATCATAGCTTGGTTAGTTATACAAAACATAACTTGTTTTCGTTTGTCGTATATAGTTTGTACTAGATAATTAAATCGTTCCATTTTATACGTTTCGTTATATATATATACTGTCCGTTCGTTTGTATATATATATATTTTGTAATTGTTCCAAAGTTTTGTCGTGTCCGATTGTCTGTATTAATTAATGTCTCATAGTTGTGTCCAATTTAACACTAAGTCTTGTACAAATATAGTTGTCGTTTACTATGTTGGTTATAACTTGTTCTTGTAAATACCAAATTACTTTACTGAACTTTCAGATTTGTGAAAAGGGACGCGATCGCGTGGATGTGTCTAGGAAATCACGCGATCGGTTGATTCAGGTGACGCGATCGTGTGAACTGAAAATGACGCGATCGGGTGAAGAAGTCACGCGATCGGGGCAACAAGGATTTTCACGCGATCGGTTGAAGTGTGGAAAAAGTGACGTGATCGGTTCAAAATGTCTTATCACGCGATCGCGTGATATACGTTTCGAAAAACACTAAATTTTACTCGAGAAATGACGCGATCGCGTCATTTGACATGGGTACTGTTCATCTTCGTGTTCATCAGCTCTGTACGAAACAAAATTCCATTTTCATGTATTTTATCACCATTTTAACGTGTTCTAAGTTACATACAACCATTATAACAACATAATAACGCATTATAACAAGTTTTTAACAACAATCATCAACCAAATCATAAATTTAAGAAAATTATATAAATGAAATAAAATGGAGAAATTATCCTCACAATGGTTTAGATGGAGATGATGACGATTCTGTGATGTTGTTGATGACGAAAATGATGAAGATGATTATGTGATCATTTTTGTGAAGTGTTTGATGTTTGTGTTTTGAGATGATGATGAGAGTGACGATGATGAAGATGAAATGGTGTTGCTGCTGCTTGTTGTTTCCTCTCCTTCTCAGTACGCACACACACACACTGATGAACTGAATTATTGGTGTTGTGAAGGTTGGTGACTGAGTTTGTGAGGGAGAGTGTATATATCAGATTTTAAAATAAAAAGGGAGGTAAGGTGTGCGTACCAATCTGTCGAACAGATATTTTCAGGTGTGCTATATTGGTAGTTTTTAGCCCGTTAATTTCGTGTACGGGTATAATTTGTGGTACTTTATGTATAATAAAATTTTGCGTTATGTTTCTCTATATCTCAGATTTAGAACTGTGAAATCGAAATATGAAATTCTTTGTTACAAGTATAGTTAAAATTAATTACAGTAAAAGTACTATACAAGTAAAACGCGTGCCAGATTTCAGTTAAAAATTTGGAAATCATATTTTGAGGTAATGTTCTATACATTAAAACAGTAACTTACGAAATAATACTTTTATTATTTGGAACCTCTAGGCGCGTTTTAAAATTGTTTCTGTTCGTATTACGTGTAACAAAAATTGTCTAAATCTTTCGTTTTCTTTTCGTTGTAATACTTTTATGTAATAATTTCAAACTAAAAATTATTCAAAAGTATTTTCGAAGTTCATTTTGGAACTTTATTATTCGCGGTTTAATACGTTTAATATAAAACGTATAATGTATTATATTATTTCAATAATATAATTATATAATAGTTGTAATTAATAATTTTCGAATTATTAATTATTTTGTATCACCAATGTTATTACATTCTATTCGTAGAGTTTGATATATTTATTTCGTACGTAATTATATATATCCACATATAACTACTATCAAATACATCACATAACACATAGTAAGTTACACAGAACTTATACACAAAATAGTTTGAATTCACTTAATCAGAGAATTACTCTAGGTAATGCATGAAATTAGGCTAAGTAAATACCCTAATTGGAGGATTGTCACAATATCAACCCAATTGCATTCGCGCAATCATTACCTACTTGGTTAATACTGTACAAATACTTTTACTACTTGATGTGTTCAAAATGACTATTTACTACAAACCTGTGAGATTCACCAACCTTTTGGTTGACACTTTTAGTGATGCATTCTCAGGTACACAGCAACAGTAGGGTTGCCCAGCAGGATATGCTTACTAGCTCGAGTCGCATGCATTTACCGACATCGGAGATTTTTCTGCATTACTTTTGTAATAGATGTTATGTATTAAAATCTCTAGAATTTACTAGCGAACTCGACACTTATGTATTTTGAATACTTATGTAATGTATTACTTTTCGAACGTCTCATATAGAGTCGTTCACTGTATTCCTTTGCGCTTTATTACTTGATTAATAGCACCCCAAAGCTTGCTTCCGCTAAACAGTAAATTTGGGGGTGTTACAGAAGCGCAAGTCCAAATAACCATTAATAATTTACATTATTTAGTCAACATATAAAATCTAACTAATTTAAACCATAGTTTATCAACATGGGTGTTATTTCAAAACCAAAAGATAACATTGATTTATACAATTCAAACATCAGAGTAACGCCTAGTTGTCAAACATTCCTTCCGGTCCAACTTCTTGCCCACCCATATTATATCCATAACCTACAAGAAGTGTTAATGTGGGGGATTAGCCTAACGCTAAGTGAGTGAATAATTAATCAACAGTCCAACTTCGCATAACAACCTTGTGTACAACAACTAACCTTTAACACATAAGTACACAATACAACTTTTCAACAATGCAACAATTCAACAACGTCACAATTCTATAATGAGGATCGGTGGCTCTTGAGAAACCCTACTGCCGCGGTGGCTCTCAAAGAACACTTACCCAACCATATCCGTATGGCCATAACGGACGAGAACGATAGCTAATGGTTATTATCCTCAAACACAGGTTCTACACACAACGAATGAAGCAAAACCTTGTGTAATTCACACGATAACCAACTAGCCCAACCAACTCAACAACTCGTTGACCTCATTAACAACTGATGCCCGAAGGCCAAATATATATATCACGTGATCATATATCCACATATTTATCAGGTCACACATCAGACTAATCAGTATATCAACAGTATTATTACTAACAACCATAATAATCATGGTAAACTAGAACAGTAATAATTCGTTACTTGTTGTAACCAAACCTGTTACAACTAAACCACACTGAGGATTAAAGATCCACTCACCGAATACCTCAGTCATCCACTCAGTAGTCTAATGTCACTGAGTCTTCTCCATGTCTAAAAATACAACAGAATAACACAAGTTAGTCACTTGTCTCAATGGGGAAATAACATCATACAATTGTAATTACATCAAACAACTTATCACTAACTTGTATTAATTCAACTTTCATCATTTCAAGATTATTAATATCCACCTTAAACATCATAATTTCGTAATCACTTATCAAGTTATGATTGTTATGATCACAACATTACTTTAATCAATATCAATCATTACTTAATAACCTACTTAGACCATTAACAAGGTTATTAGCATCATATATGAAGAATTCTCAACACCCCTATACTAGGTTTAAATGAATTCTTTCATTACAAATTAAGTGTTCATAAGTATAATAACCTCTAACCACATACCTTGTTACCAATTAAGGTGAATTAACACCTATTCATCACACTTTTCACAAAACCACTTTGATTTCAACTCATATAACTTGATTAATCCACTTTTTGGTTAGATTAAGGTTACTAACCATATTATTAACACTTATTAATACTACTTTAACTAATATCAAGCTTTAATTTCGGATTAAAACCATTAATCCATCAAACCCATCATAAACATCATAAAACTCAAGAACACCTAATCAATTTCACAACCCTTGGATTAATTAGTGTTGATCACCATCATTAATAAGTGTAAGTAACATCAATTTAACAATTTCAAATCATAAATTCGGATATTAACCCATCAATTAGCTAAAACCCCAAAATTTCATTTCAAGGTTAAAGTAAATGAAGAACACAACTTACTTGAAGATGTAGAGAATTGAGAGGTGATTAAGGAAGTGATTTCATCTTCAATTTCATGCTTACAATTGATTTTGAATCAAACCCTAGCTCGTGTGTATTTCTTCCTGTGTTTAAATCATTCAGTACGCATGTATGTGGGGATATATTTGAGTGATAGTCGAATTACACCTGTAAGTCTATAATATAAGTAGTTTAATTTTATTCCCCGTACTTATCATTGCCTAGAACTTAAAAACTATTTACGGGGAATCATTATTTTATTTCACCGTCAACTAAATTAAATTAAAACAAGTAATAATTTACTAGTTACAATAAATTATTTGACTCTTTTCCCCATTTATTTTCAAATAACAAAAGAAACTATTTTCTGACACATTAAATAATAACTCACCGTCAGAAAATATTAAAATACTGCTAGACCCGAAGAATAGGTGTTACAGTATGCCTTGCTCTGGTCGATCATCATAAACAACATAGTATCATCATATAACATTTGAGGGAAAAAAATTAGAAAAATAATAAATTCACACACCCTACCATGATTCAAATGTGATCTCAATACCGCTAGGTCAATAATCCTTTAGTATAACATTTGAGAAATACAAAATATTTAAAGAAAATCATGCCTACTTCCCTAACAACTCTAACCCTCTCACTACTAGAAAAATCCCATTTAACGACATTTTTAGCGACATAGATCTACACGTCGCAAAATCGTGACACATTTGGAGACATATATAACAACGTAGACGTCGTTCATGTCGTAATTACCGTCGCACAGTTAGTGTATAAAAGAAAAAGTCGCAATGGACGTCTCCAAATACGTCGTTAATTTGCGACTTATTTTTAAAATGACGCTACACGCATCTCTTATTTTGTGACTTACTGGCACAAAACTCTATGCGCGTCTCTAATTTTGCGTCATTCTGGCTATGTAGGTAAATTCATCGTGAAATAGAGACATCCTCAAAGTTGTCTGTGTTTGCGTCGTTGATTTTCCTGTACATATGAGATTTTTAATACATATTTATATACAGTATTTTTGAGGAAAATATAATGTTGAAAGGTGTGGCCTAGTGGACTCTGTTATCCAGTTTATTCAAGTATAATATTACTTGTTTTTATATGTATAATTTTTAAAATGATTAAATAGCAATATTTCATAAAAATGTCTCGAGCTGTACAAAGTCAAAAGGTTAATAAGTTCCCTTCTAGAAGCCCCAATTTTAAGCATTTTTCAAAATTAAGTCCAAAAAACACTTCCATTTAGTTATCTACTCTCGCATTTAGCACCGCCATCGGTTCATGACCTACACCGCCGGCAACCGTGTGACCTACACCGTCGGCGACCACAACCTACATTGTCGACGAGCGTGACTTCCTCCACCGGAAACCTACTACATCATCAGAGTCTGTGACCTAGAACGACATCGCATCGATTTTTGATTTCTTCTTCTATCACAGAATTACCGCCGTCTCCACCGCCATCGCAATCGCCATCGCCGTACAACCGTAACACTAGCCGTACAACTACAATTAAGAATGGAACAAAAACTCTATTATTCATCACTTGCGCGGTGGCTACTATCGATTTACATATTTCAATATAAGTATGTGTGTGTTTACATATCGCTTCTCTATTCAGATCTACATCAATGTCTAAAATTGAAAATTCAGTTCGTCTACTTGTGGCCGATGCTCAAGGTATATGATCTTACCTTTTGTGTGTATACTTTGTACTCATTTTCAATTGATTGCGGATCGTTCATCTCCAGATTTATATATATGTTTATTATATATTTTATTATTGCAATTTAAATATATCTCATCACTTCAACGTGATTACTTGTTTCTTATTTAGCTGGTTATTGATCAAGTGTTGCAGTATGCACATATTTGAGGCACATGAGTTTGTGTAATCTGAAATACGTTTTATTTGAGTTATATATTACATAACTCTGCCATTTTGACTAAATAGTTGACTAAATTTGTTTAATTGAGTGTTTTGTTTTTAACCTAATCGATTACGGTGACCTAAGGTTTTCATGCTCTTATATTGGGAGAATCTATCATGTGCAGTTATATTACTTATGAATGCATGACTATTGAACTTTTGTACCGATTATGTGATTTTTTGCTGGTTTATGAATGGTTGACTATGGGTAAATTAGATAGATAGGATTTGGATAACCAGCTTGAATCTAAATTTCTAAGAGATTTGCATTTCAGTGGTAAGGAGCCAAGGATAACCTCGTGCCAAGTGAAAATGAAGCACGAAGGCTTTCAAAGTTTCAAGACGTTGAAGTACTGCAATGTACATGTGTTTGTGGACAATGAGCCCAATGTCCTACCAGTAGTAATCAGTTTCTCGCAAACTCAAATTGGTATGTTATGATTTCATTATATATCCATGGGGCATATATGTATAGCATTGTCTTTTGGAGTAATTTTTCTTAACTCTGTTTATCAGGCCAAATTATGGGATTCGTGTAATAACCATTAACCAGCCCTCATGTGTTGTCTCACAGAATTATGATAGAACTATAGAGGTGCAAGATTGTTTACTCGATGCATTTGTAAGTCTTGTCTCCGACTTATCTTGATGAATATTGGGATCTTTGTTGTTGTGACATCTATGCTACCTTTAGTATGCAGACATATGTACTAATATTATATGCTGATAGTTTGCATAAAAGGAGTCGATTTACACTTGATTATAACTTCTTTATTTGTGCAGGAGCAGCCACATGAGAAGGTAAAATGTTATAGTTGCTCAAGAAATGAAGAAGGATAGTTCTAGATGCGTTTGGAACTTTAAAAATAGATGTCTCTTTTCCATCTGTAGAATCCTTAGTTTGGATATGATTTTAACTTACCTATTGATGTAGTAATAGTTATTGCATAATTTACTTTAATATTATACAATTATGAACCGTTTATTATTTCTAATATAAAGCTATAAATCGAGTAACGGAAATCATCCGTGTATTAGAATACGGCCTATTGGGCAACAAAAGCCAATAATGGTTAATGACAATAACAGAGACGGAAATAGCAATGTTGTCAGGTATAGCGACTCAAGTAACGACATAAAGGCGACGTTCATTAGGCTTTGCGACACCACTAGCGACATATATAACGACATTTTGAAAAAATCAACGACACAAATAGAGTCAGGAATCCATAAGTCGTTAAATCTGCGTCGTACTATAAGTTGTCGCTACTGATGTCTCTGATTTGGCGACACAGTTAGTGACATATAAAAAATCTGCGACTTTTCTACACCGACATCTGATTTGATGTCTCTACACGCGTCGCCAAGCCTAATTCCGTCGCTAAATGTGTCGCTGATTATGTTGCTAAACAACTTTTTTCTAGTAGATCTACCACTTAAAGATTGAGCTTGAGTTATTTACTCAAACAAAATTTGATTAAAATTTTTATATAGAATGGAAAAAGGTTGAGATAGAGATAATAATTATCACATTTTCTAGGGTTAAGTGCGTCAAAATGCAATTAACTAAGGTCTGACATTCATAGTGTGTATCCAAATATTCGGGCATTTATTGTGTGTAAGAAACTTGTTATTTGCTGCCATTGTATGTAATTTAATAATTTATGGTATTTTATTCTACGTGTCATCTATATAGGATGCCACGTGTCATCCTTACAAGCTGACACGTCACCAAAATACATACAATGGAAAGAAATTACAAGTTTGTTATACATAATATACGCCCAAATATTTGGGTACACACTATGAATCTCAGACATTTGTTAATTGCGTTTCTATGCACCTAACCCCATTCTATATATCATAGGGTTGTTTTTCTTAATGATAAATATTACTATCAAATTACAATTTGATACAGGAAGATACTTATCTACATAGGACAACTCTTAGTTTCTATTTTTAATCTTTAGTATTATTTATGTTTACAACGAGTTATGTATGCTAAATATACGTAATAATATAATAGTAATAATAGTGAATAAAATATAAACCATAATATAGCGTAATGTCGATAAATACTGAATTGACACGGTTTCAAAACTTTTCCAATTAACAAGCCGACAAATACCATTTAGTTAATAGTCAAAATTAATACTAAATAAACGATAGGGAATTAGGAATTGTTCTTATAGTTTATACTTAATACTCCCTCCGTCCCATATTAATAGTCCAGTATTCCATTTTGGGCTGTCCCAAATTAATTGTCCACTTCCATAAATGGATAAAAATGATGTGATAAAATCCTTTTACACCCTTACTTTATATATGTAGGACAAAAAAGTAGGTAAAAAGTAAAGGGTAAAAGTGTAATCTTATCAAAAAGTAAGAGAGAAGTTAATGTTTTCTTAAACTGCGTGTTTTTTGTCTGGGGACAATTAAATTGGGACGGAGGGAGTACTTATTTATGACTAAAGGGGACACGCTCCCCGAAATTTTTCTTAATTAAAACATAATAGTTACGATTACAAAGATGTGGAAGATCTACATAAAATGTAATTTGACGTTAAAGCGTGAAAACGTATATACATATAACATGTCATGTGTATGAGTGTATAACAAGCAAGTAAATAATCAAAGCTAAAATACTACTTTCTGTAGTACGTAATATTTATTCCATCCGTCTCGATTTAATTGTTCCCGGACATAAAACATGCAGTTTAAGGAAAACACGATAAAACTACTATATACTTACTTTTTGCGTAATGACATTCTTACCCTTAATCAATTAATATAATGTTCTTTTCACTTTTGTAATTTAATTTTTGAAGTAAGGACAATATAGTAAACATGATCACATTTCCTTTTGGACAATCAATTTGAGACGGTCCGAAATGAAATAGTGAACTAATAAATTGAATCAATAGAATATATGACATGTAACTTTCATATATTAGCAAATTTTGAAGCGACATCGACTTGCTGGGTGGTTTAATTATATTTGACAAAAACGCAATTTCATAACTTCTTCTTTAATATTGATTAACCACTCCGTCTCGCTCCAAATATTCACTTTAATTAATTATACATTTACATCAAAGTGGAACTGCTGATATTGATTTGCTGGCGTGGTTATATTACTTTGTACAATTCGTGGTTAATAGTTTAAATTGAAAAATGCACTTCATAACTTTTTACTTAGATAGTAATTACTCGGTCCGTCCCAAATGAAGTATCCACTTTAATTTAAAGAATTTTTACTAATTATACTCTTCTCCAATCATATAACATTTACATCTAGTAAATTTTCTTTTGATTGGTTTGGAACATGAAAATGATAATTATTTAAGATAATATAAAAATAGCAATGCGAACAATTATCATAGAACGGTGTAGTAATATGTTGAAGTTATACTTTTCACTTGACAAAATAATATTTTTAAGGTACACATTGTACCGTATAATAGACCATAAGAGCATACGGTGTGAGTAGCATTTTGTCAAAATTCTAGCTCGAAAACACTGTCAGACGGTGTTCTCCCACACCGCAACGTCGTTTTGGACGGCCAATCTGTACAACGTTCTGGAACACCGTCTGAGCTAAAACGTTGTTTGCTTCTTATTTTTTCTTGTTTTTTCTTATTCTACACAGACACACACATTAATTAAAAAATGTCAAAGTAAATTTTGAGAACACCGTAAACTAAACATTCACCACAACCTCACTATTTGAACAACAACATTTCCGTAAAGACACTGTAAAAACAAAACAGTGTCACCACATCCTATGATCTAATAACAAGACACATGTTACACATATATACCATATTATGAGTTTATGACAACGTTATTAAGCGCTCATAATGTGTCCTATTTTTTATGTACTCTTCGACATGAGCACGTTTGATTTTCTTTTTAGAAGGTTATAGTAATATAATCAGAGAAGTCTCAATAACTTCACGAGAAGAATTTAACTTCAAAATTAAATCAAAAGTATAAGGTATTTTCGAGAGTATCAAGACTTTCTATGTTTTCTACATAAATAATACTTACGATTTAATTATTTACAGATTCAGAGCTAAAATATACACTTTTTACAATTGTCAAAAAAAATACATGATTAAAGATAGGGTAAATTGCATTTTTTGTGTTTTCGTGGTCTTCTCAATTCGCCGATTTCGTCCTTTAACTTTTTCTTCCGCAATGATCATCCCTGAACTTTTCAATTTTCGCTATTTTTATCTTACCATCCAAATTCAGTTAGTTACTCTATTAAGTCAATTTAAAATGACAAATATACCCTACTATCTTCTCCTTTAAACGTGAAGTAACCTTTACCTCTTTATCCTTTCTTCCTCCGTAGACCTAATTTTACACTTATCATCTTTAAAAAATCAAGATCCAAACAAACATCCAAATTAATCAAATACCCAGATTGGAGCAAAATCAAATATATACACACATCACGAACTGAAAATATACACACAAAATCGAAGCCCTAGATCGGAGCAATATCAGTACATCCTAAAATACATATTCTTCTCCGTCAAGACTCCGGCAACCACGAAGTTTAAATCGGCGACCAAGAGTTCAAAGCGGTGATAGTTTGGATTCAAATCTTCGAACTTTGGTTGCAGATTCCCAACTCCGAATGTGTTTTGTGAAGCTTTAAACAATCTAACCTTCGGATCGGTGAACGTTTTGCCCAGATCTCGAACTTCGGTCACCGGATTTCCACCAGATTGTACGAGATCGTGGCGGTAGTGTTGTGGTTCTGTGACATTTTGGGTTCCTGTTTCGAATAAAAAGATAGTTGATTTTGTGTTGTGTTAAATTTAGTGAGTTCGTACTGAATTGACTTCAACTTTTTTTTTTTGTGTTTGTTTTTCTATATCGGTGTTCATGTATGTATATATATGTTCATATGTAGTGTAATGGTTTTCAAATTCCATATAATATATGCATGTATAATATTAATATGATTTTTAATAAGAATCTTGCTATGAAATTATGATAAGTTGGTGGTGTTTGGTGAGGATTTTGTACATCGAAAGTTTAGGGAAAGGTTGGGTCCTCTTTGAAGAGGAAGGTTATCCTGGTCATTTTACACAGACTTAACGACTCATTTGTTAATTTTAACGGCAAAATACGAAAATTGCAAAAATTGAAAAGTTCAGGGACAATCATTGCGAAAAAAAAAAGTATAAGGACATAATCAACGATCTGAGATAACCACAAGGATAAAATATGCAATTTACCCTAAAAAATAATAATAAAAACATGCGATCATCTGATTATTGTGATCAAGGCCCAAATTTTAATGAATTGAAAATGGGCTTTTCAATAACAAACTAGGGGGCTGGCCACTTAGACAGTGTCTTTGGACTTTTTATTAACAAACTGGGCTTTTCAAACCTTAAGCTTGATACTTCTTGAAACTTTGTCATAATTCTTGAAATAATAATAAAAAGAACATAAAAAAATAAAAAATATCGTCATCTTAAGCTTGAAGCTAGTTTTTCGCATTGAAGTGAAAAGGTTACTTTGTAAAAAGATTTGTGTATGACTAATTGATCAAAAAAAATGAACTGCGTTATGTTTATTTAAGTTTTTGGAACCAGCTTTTACAACCCAACCCATAAACATATCAGCTACATTCTGCAAGAAGCTAGATGAAAGTGTTGTTAATAAAAGGACCTGCCAATTCCAGCCATTGCATCAGGAACCAAACCATATAAACACACCCGACCAACAAAGGATAACCCATATACCACACTTTCAGCAGTAAATAGCTACAAGATTTACATTAATAAGATCGAGTGGCATTAGAAGCCACAGAAGATCAAGAATGCTGCAGCTTTACACCCGGTAATTCCATTCTCCAGCAAACGTTTCCTGAAACAAGTAAAAGATGCAAAAAGAATGAGAAACATAGCAAAGTTATAGCATTGGCAGCCTTAATTAAGTTTCTAGTGCAATAGTGACTGATGTGGTAGCAAACTCCATAACTGCAAACAGATTTATATTCGACCAAACAACCAACCAAAGCCACTTATGTGTAACCTTACGGTATGATCACCTCACTCTAAGCTTCTTCCGTACGATGGAAGGTAGATTTTATCAATTATCATCAATGGAAAATGTGCAAGTTTGCTCATATGTCCCAAATTTAATCGAGACAAAATTACCCAGCTTCTCTCAAATTGACTGGTTATGCTTGGATGTTACAAAGTTAACATCTTAATTTAGTAGGTTTAGAATGTCTACAATGAGTTTAAAACCATGAGCACTACCTTTATAAAGCTATTTGGTTTTACATTCCAAGGATGGTGCTCCAATAGGCCAATGTATGTTTAATCCAATACATTACAACCAAATAAAAGATGACCACGTCTAAACATTTACAAGGGATTGACAGGCATACAATTTGACTAATAAGATAGGCTCAACACTGATCTCATGAATGGATAATAGTGTCCACCATGAACGTTGCCACTATGAACCAAACACTGTAAACACACAAATGTGTAAGGCAAGAATAGGAAGAGGAAACTTCATCTCATGGCATATTAGACTATAAGAATGTTGAACAACCTTTGCTCAATAAGCTAATGTAAGAGCAGTGGCAATCCCGCTTCTTATTGACAGGAAACAATAATATTGCAGGATCTATATTATAACCATCAAACTGTAAAGTTGGCAGAATATTATGAAACAGCGGGTGAAGAAACAAGCTTCATTGCACATACAAAAAGAGGGCTCTGCTATTTGTGCCACCCATAAACAAAGTAAAAACTGAAAGCTACCATATAATATAAGTTTAAGTCAAGTATTTGATGATTTAACAAATAAATAATATATTACCTTTCTAATATGTTAGTTAGGGAACAACATGCCTTCATCCAGACCTAGAAGGACACGTTTTCTTATTATGACCACTTTGTCTACAAATTCCACAAAGGATAGTTAGTTTTCCTTCTTTAATAGTCATTCCAGCCTGCATCCTTGACGTTTCATCCCCAAAAATCTGTTCCATTGCCTTCTGCTTTCCAGACCAAACTTTTTTGTACGAAACATTATAGCCTAACTTATCAATTATCTTAGCTCTCAAAGCCGGAATACTGATAGACGGTTCCTCCTTTATAATGTGTTCAGTTTCTTGAGCAATCAAGCTTGCATCTAGGTTTGCATGGTCTTGAGAAATCCTATAGTCTAAACAAGTATGTGGACCAGTGTACTTTGTGATTTCAAAATATCCAGTACGTTTACGTTTACATGCGCGAACTTGCCACTTGCAGCCGGATTCTGAATGCAACCTGCATCTGATTCTCCAAATAGTTGGACATGTTTCGACCACTTCATACTGTATATGGTTCTTGATGCTATATAACTTGATAGCTCTAATAACTTCTTTCTTATCCTTAAAATAATTTTTTCCCAACTCCTTAGTTAATTCATTTTCTTTTTTAAAATGTGACACCGTCTCACTATCAGCAGTCGCCATATCAATATTTTCTATTCTAGTAAAAAAGGAAGGTACTTGAAAATCATTATCAACTTCATCTCCATTTACATACAGTTCCCGATTTTCTTCTCCTTCTAACACATCACCTGTATTAAATTCACTACTACTTGCATTGTTCATAACAGCAGTTTGAGAAATTGTGTTAGAACCCTCATTCTGAATCACATTCAACACAACGTTAACATGTCTCGTACTAGGCAATGAAGCTGTGTTTTCAATGTAAACCGAATCTTGATTTCTGCAAGAATATACCAAAAGATTTCAGCAATAACCTCACTAATACAAAGCTTAAGGGGGTGTTTGGGATTGCTTATTTAAACACTCTTTAGGAAACTGCTTATCTGCTTATGTTATAAAAGACGAGCACTTAAAAATAAGCATCTTGACACCCGTTTTTATAGCAGATAAGCGCTTTAAATAAAGCAATCTAAACACCCCCTAACTTTAACAATAAATCTCAAATCAAAACAAAAAAAATGATACCCGAATGCCATCTCCGTACCACGTTTTGATCCAATAGCATCTTCAAACTCTAAATATAAATCAATATTACTTAATTCACGATGTAAATTAAGCGCATCAAACATGATCTCAACATCATCATCATCTTTAATCGGTAGAGAAATGTATCTCATAACTTTTCCAACAACAGATGGATATCTACAAACTATATTGATACGATATCGTTGCTTATCAATGGATGTAACTGAACGTAATCTTTCGCTAAGTTGTTCGAATTGTATTCCAAATTGAACTTTCATAGCTTTAGTTGGAGGCATGTTATATGATACACCTTCTTGTCCATTACAAATTTCCCCACCCCAGTAACAAAATATTGTAGCAAATTTCGGTTCCATTTTATAATAATCTCCAAACCTAAAAATAAATAAATAAATAAAACAGGAAATTAAGGTACTGTTTAGCTAAAATCCTAATAAAAATAGAAATGTTGCATTATAGCAAAATTGACATAAGAAATAAAGTTTGTACCTTTTGATGAATAGAGTGAGCAAGTTTTGTACTTGATGAAGTGTGCGACGGTAACGGACGGCGAGAGTAAATTCCGATCGCCGGAGAGATGTAAGGGCTTTTATTTGTTTTTGTATTTATTTCTAATTTTTATTTTTATTAGTACTTTTTGATGAAATGAAAATAAAAAGAGAACTTGGGCCGGGTTTTGGGTCAGTACTTGGATATTTGTTGGTCAAATATATAAAAGCATGGGCCTACTTTTTTTTTTTTTTTTTTTTTTTTTTTCTTTTTCTCTCTTTTCTTTGCTTTTTTTTTCCCCTTTAGAGAATTTTATGTTATTCATTTTTTGTTTCCTTTATTAGTGATAATTTTTTCTATATAAAACTTTGATTTCATGTTCCAAGTGATTTGCACGAAACAAAATGATAACGAGACACAATATATTTTTTTTTTTGAAAGGCTAATATATTAAAACAATCTAGTAGCAAAATGCTAACTAGACCCCAATGTACATACACCATTATCTCACACCAAGACATACCCAACCTAAATCCGAACTCAAAGGATACTAAAAGGGATGAAAAAAACCTGAAGGAATCAGGAAAAAATCCCCGATGATAGGGGCCGAGCCACCGGTTTTCACCCTAAAATCGTTTTTGATAGTATCCCATGTGGATCTAGGCTAAAGTATATCACCTATATATCAACTATACAAGATGAAAATAGATATATACATATCTCCAATCCCTTAACATGTGTCCTATCAAAGCACTCTGATTCTTGAGTCATTATCACAGTCCACATGTCCATGTAAATTGATTTCTTCATTGCCCAGTTCGTCAAAAGTGAAGTTCAGCCATTTGATTTCATCCAAGCTCCAACTTGTAGCTCGGTTCTTGATCCATAAGTAGCTCACTGATTTGATCTCTGAAACCATTCCTGCTACACTTGCTTTTGATCCATTGAAGATGCAATCGTTTCGTGTTTTCCAAATTACCCAACAAGAAACCATCAATATCGAATTAATAAGATGCTTACGTTTAGCCGATGACCTGATATGTTCATGCTGAAAAATTAGGTCATTGACTGAGAAAACCAACATAGGATCAAGCTTGCACCAACTTTCAACTGCACTCCATATGCTATGCGTAAACCTGCAACCCGTAAACAAGTGATCCAGTGTTTCATCCTGATCTCCACAGAAGATACAATCCATGCTATCCAAATGCAGCCCTCTTCGCTTCAGTTCCGTTTTAGATGGTAACCTATTTAACAATAAACGCCAACCAAAAACGTTAACTTTAATTGGTAAAGCATTATTCCAAGGATAACATTTAACTTGAGCTCCTTTGTTTTCCATGTTCAAGATGCTACGAACAGCACTAACAGAAAATTCCTTGGATCTTTTTGACCCCCATTCCCAACAATCTCGTTCATTACTCAATCTGACTTTGAGTCCCGCATTTAATATTTCCAGCAGTTCATTAATCGCTGAATGATTCCAAGCTTCCTTCTTCCATTCCCACTGAAAGCTCCCATCCTCATTTATTCTGCTTACCACATTAACAGTCTTGTTTGATTCCATCTTAAACAATGTTGGAAATTTGCAACATAATTGCCCCAATCCTGACCAGTTGTCTAGCCAAAATTTCAATGAAGACCCATTGCCTACTTTCCCATGAAAATACGAAGTGAAATCAATTCCTTTGCTGTCAAAAATTCTTTCAATCGAACATATTATCTTCCAATTCCCTGCTGCCGTTGACTTGCAAGGAATTGTTTTGGGAATACATTGTGAAACATGTATGGCAGCCACCGTTCTTCTCCATAGCCTATCATGTTCGGTACGAAATTTCCAATGCCATTTTGATAAAAGACTGATATTAAAATCTCTCAAAGGAGTTAGACCGAGCCCACCCCTCTCCTTTGGTTTTGTAACCACATCCCATGACACCCAGTTGATACATTTTTTGTTTTCCTTACCTCCCCAAAGAAAACGTCTTCTCATTGCATCCAATTTCTGAATTAACCCCATCGGTGCCTTGAACAGTGAAAAATAATATACCGGCAAACTCTCAAACACTGATTTTAAAAGCGTAATTCTACCACCAATCGATAGCGTGGAAGTTTTCCATAGAGACAAACGGGCTTCAACTAGATCGATCACCGGCTTCCAATTTTTAATATGATTCATATTAGCACCAATCGTTAATCCAAGATGAGTAAAAGGAAGTTTCCCCACGTTACATCCCAGTTTACTTGCTGTTTCTTCCACCATTCCTTCCTCACATCCGAAACCATAAATGTGTGACTTATGAAAGTTAATGTTTAGACCTGAAATGAGCTTAAATGCCCGAAGAAAACGAGTAATAAAATCCACATTTTCAGACTTCCATTCCCCCATCACCATTACATCATCCGCATAAAGTAAATGTGACAAGACCGGACCATGATTTGGTGTTTGTATTCCTTTGAAAAATCCTAAATTGCACCCTTTATTCATGAAGAAAGTGAAAGCTTCCATTGCTAATATGAATAGAAACGGGGAGAGAGGGTCTCTGTCACACCCCCAAATTCGTTGATTTAGTTTAGCGGAAGCATTTGTTTAAGTAGGGGGTGCTGACGTCAACGTAGGACATACAAACATATCAGAGCATATGGATATCGCAAAACATACATATATTAAGATGCCATTAGTAATAGTTTACAAAGTTACGATTTATTAAATCGTAATAGTTGAACAGTAGTTAAGTTATACAAAAGTGGATTTCGTAGATATGACCAATACATATTAGTTATATAAAAGAAATCCATTTGTCCCAAAAGATGGCATCCTAATAGCTTCATGGGTCGCCTAGTTTCCAAAAGTGCGGCGATCTTACGTGCGCAGCTAATTCCCTGAAAAACATAGTAAAGGTCAACAACAAAGTTGAGTGAATTCACAGGTTTTTAAGTTTGCAAGTGTAGTTGTTCAACCAAAAACGTTCTCAAATAGTTATTGCCATAACAGTTAAATAAAGTTCGTATCTTAGTTCAAAATATCGTTCAGTTGGAAAGTTACTCACTAGTATCGTTTATATATAGTTGTAAGAATATAGAATCCTAAACCCAAGTAGTAGGGTTCTAAAAGTCATATCCCAAGACGTAGGGATGATAGTCCCTAATAATTCTTATGCCCAAGACGTAGGGTCCAATAGTTCACACTAGTTCCTATGCCCAAGATGTAGGGTCGTTCATTAGTTCCTATGCCCAAGAAGTAGGGTCGTTCAATAGTTCATATGCCCAAGAAGTAGGGTCGTTCAATAGTTCCTATGCCCAAGAAGTAGGGTCGTTCAATAGTTCACAATAGTTCACAATAGTTCCTATTAGTTCATAAGTATACTAGGTAATAGTTCCATGTATAGTTCAAATAAAAGTATATAGTTCGTTTCGTAAGTACAAAAATATCATAGTCTCAACATGTTCGAAAGTAGTTACATGAAAACATCAAATAGTATAAAAGCCTAACGGCATTTTATAAATAGTTTATAAATATAGTGTGAAAACGTTCAAATATGTTCAGTTCCAAAGTGTTCAGGTAAATCAAGCAAAACAAAGTACAAACGTGTCAGCAATAGTTCGCAAGTATAAAGCATAAAGCATTTATAAAATCATGTAGATTATGGCAATTAATAAAGTAGTTGACTATGTTTCTCACCCCAAGTTGAAAGCAGTAAAACAGTTAAAAGTGGGGCTGTGAACTCACCTCGTGAGCTCGGTATGTGAGTGCTAGCAATGTGTAAGCCCAATAAAGTCTCTAACGTCCTAAACATAAGAGATATTAATATAAGTAGTTGACTAAATGTCAAACTATTGTTACTCGTTCACTCGCTGAAAGATCGTTGTTCGTTTATTAGCTTGTATGTGTTCGTTGGTGATAATATCGTAATAATAATATAAAGTGTTATTATCATTAAACTCGTTTCGTTGTAAGTATACATTAAACTTAAGTTTTTGTTCTCTGTTTTTGGAGACACTACAGGTGACACTTGAGTTAAGGTAGCGACACTTGGTCCAGTATCATATAAAATATAAGTTTCTAATTTGGCGACACTCAGTTGAGTGTCGCATAAAATTTGATCCCAAAAGCGACACTTGTCGTCTAAGTTTAAAAAGTGAGTTTCGTTAATTCAAAACGTGGTCAAACGAGTTCGGTTTGACCCGAAACTTTTAGGTAAGTCTTAAATATGTTAATAGAGGTCGGGAAAATTATCGTTGTGTTTCGTTGTTAACCAAAAATGTCGTTTTTATTCCGAGCCCAAAACAGCCCCCGAACTCAGTTTTTAGTTGTTTTCGACTATTTTCGAGCTCGTTTTCGGGGGTCAAAACTTATCGAACGAATCTGAAATTTTTACACGATGTTCCCACATATATCACCTACTTCCAGTATCGTTTTCATGATTTTTAGACATCCACAATATTTTTAAAAAATTCGTGAGTTAGGCTGTCCAGAAAACTCGTTTTTCGTAACTAAGTTTTACGAATCAATTGCTAGATCAGAATCTGTGCATTTTCAAGCGAAGCGTTCTTCACGAAAGTTGTTCTTAACATAAATACGAAGATTTTCCAAGTGGTCTCAAGTGTTTTCGTTACTCGTACGATTTTATACAATGTTTGTACCGAGAACACAGAATCTGTCCAAGACGTGATCTTTAATAAAGTTATGTTTTACTTAGTTTTGGTTGAGTTTTTGTGTGAGATCTTTCATGGGATGAACTTATAACATGTTTATATACCAAAAACAGTAAATATGAGTGTAAGAATCAAGAGTTCTTACAAAGCTTAGAGTGTAGAGGATGGAAGAGTGAAGATGATGATCTTTGAAGCTTGTTCCTCTTGTTTCCCTTAGCAAAGTTTGATGTTATGTTGATGATAAAGATGATGATTTTTGGATGATGATGATGATGGTATGAGTTGTTGCTGCTGCCGTTTATGGATAGGAAAGGAGGAAAAGAAAGAGTGTTTGGTGAATTACTAGTGTGTGAAATGTGTTTGTGTATTGTGTATATGTATAAGTTAGTCAAAGATCTTCAAAGGGTATGGGGAGGTTGAGGGATGGTGATTTGGCCGATTTTTGTCAAAGGGCAAGTATGGCCATCAAGATTTCTTGTCCCCTAAGTGGTGTTTATTGTTTAGGTATTTTACCCGTTTTCGTTTACCCGATCGTTTTACGTAGTTTTAATACGTTATATTCATTTAGTTACTTAACGTTATTTCGCGGCAAATTTTTTTTTGAAGTATTATTATATATACTTTATTTTAAGTTACAACAATGAAATTTTTGACTAGTTTGGTTGTCGGGTTCGTTTTATGTATTTTGTCGCATTCGTTACGTTTTAATTAAAACGTATAAACGTTTAATGTTTTAATCGTTATGCTTTTATGTTAACATAATATTTCAAAGTAAATATCTACTACAAATATAGTTTTACAATATTTATAAAATTTGTATCACCAACGTACATATTTATTTCGTCGGACTCGCTCCGAATGTCGCGTGCGTAATTATTAATAATTACAAATAAAGTAATATCTATCGTATTAAATTGTTGGGCTTTGCTAGACTTATCTCATTAAAATAGTGTGAATTCACTTAAGTTAGAAAATTAGCCTAAAATGCACATGTTTACTGTTCCTAATTGTATCGAAAATTGAGGGGTGTCACATTCTCCCCCCGTTAGAAAAATCTCGTCCCGAGATTTAGAATTATATTGGAGCCTCAGACTCACGTCTTTCCGATAGATTGTGTCGTCATCACGGTAGTGCTTTAGTTTATTGCATGAGTTCTAATGGTTATGGCATACTTGCCATACAGTTCAATGAGTTATATGTTCGAAAGGGTTCTAAGTTCACGAAGTGCTAGTTCAAGACGTTCGAACAAAGTAACGTTAAAGTGTAGTAATAGTTCGCTTAGACATACCAATGTTGGCGTTGGGATCCTCTGGTGCATCCGGTGCACGTAGGATGAATGCGCGTCCACGAGCTGGTGGAAGGTTGGCGAGGCGGTTGTTGTTATCACCACGGTTGTTATTTTGATTGTTGTTGGGGTTATTGAGCATTGGGCACCAATTTCGGTAGTGCCCCGGGTCTCCACACTCGAAACACCCAGCGTTTCGTCGCTCATTAGTTGCGGGGTCGTTTCGGCATGTCTGGGCTCGGTGTCCCCATTGTTGGCAGTTACCACAGACGATACAATCCCCCTCGTGGTGCCTTCCGCATTTCCCACACTTGGGTCTGTTACCTTGATAGGGTTTTGGTTCAGTGTTGGTGGTGACAGCGTATGCCTGAGGGTTTCCAGCATGTCTCTTGTTCTGTTGACCTTGTTGGTCATTCCTTTCATTGTTCCATTTCCGCTTGTCATGACCAGGGTTACCAGCATCAGAAATGTTCGGGTCATTCTTTCCCGTCACAGCTTTTTCAGTTAACGTTCCCATTCGGACCGCATCATCGGTCAAGCTTTGTGCTAAGTCTACAGCGCTCCTGAAGGTAGCTGGTTTGGAGGACATTACCAAACTTCGAATCTGTGGGGCCAATCCCCAGGTGTAACGCTCGATGCGTTTGCTCTCCGGAGTCACCATGTGCGGCACCAGTCGTGCGAGTTCTTAGAACCTCGTGGTGTAACCAGTGATGTCGGCACCCACCATTTTGATGTCCCATAGCTCCGTTTCAATCTTTTGGAGCTCACTGCGGGGACAGAACTCTTCTAGTATCATTCTTTTTAGATCCTCCCAAGACATGGAGTAGGCAGTCGCACGTCCAAGAGTTTGGAGTTGAGCATTCCACCAAGTCAGTGCCTTGTCAGCTAAGGTACATGTGGCGTACTTCACCATGCGATTAGGTGCACAGTCGCTAATATCAAGCACTGATTCCATCTTCTCAATCCAGTGGACAATGCCGATAGCTCCTTTTGTTCCGTTGAAAGCACTTGGTTTGCAGGAAAGGAAGGTTTTGTATGAACACCCTTGTTGGGTACTCACTGGTGCCTCATCGTTGACAGGGACTGTTCCGCTGTTGTTTACCACATTATCGCGATTGCGACTTGCCTCATACTGGGCAATAGCTTCAGCTACTCGTCTGGTGATGATCTGTTCAGTAGTTTCGACGGTAGGAGGTGTAGTTGCTCGTCGACTGTTCCTAGTCTTTCGTTGTTTTGGCGGCATGATGACGTTCTGCGAAGAAGCAAATGCAGAAGTCAATGCCAATGAAATGAATGTGAAGGATAAAGTTTCACATTTTTCAGTTATCGAACAATAAAGAAAGTTTCTGATATCTCCATCACGCATCTTACGATCATGAAACGCCCATATGTACGTAGTATAATATAATCACGTTGGCCAGGCGTCATTATATGATGCTAAATACATACTTCTTTTCATCAACCGTTCTAATACGATTAGGTTCACACGAATCAATGAATAGAATGTAGTATGGTTCAAGGAGTTCAAGTCGATGTCAACCATACTATAAAACGAATAGAGTAAGAGTACAAGGGTTTCGGTCAGTTGGTTCGCGTATGCTGATGTGTCTTAACAATAGTTGTCGAGTATCGAGTTATACGTATGCAATTAAACGTGCATGCATAAGTGTCCTAGCCACGGCTATAGTCTAGGTCTCTAAGGTCTCTAAGTCACCTAAGAAATCTAGTTCGCTATAACCAATGGCTCTGATACCAAATCTGTCACACCCCCAAATTCGTTGATTTAGTTTAGCGGAAGCATTTGTTTAAGTAGGGGGTGCTGACGTCAACGTAGGACATACAAACATATCAGAGCATATGGATATCGCAAAACATACATATATTAAGATGCCATTAGTAATAGTTTACAAAGTTACGATTTATTAAATCGTAATAATTGAAAAGTAGTTAAGTTATACAAAAGTGGATTTCGTAGATATGACCAATACATATTAGTTATATAAAAGAAATCCATTTGTCCCAAAAGATGGCATCCTAATAGCTTCATGGGTCGCCTAGTTTCCAAAAGTGCGGCGATCTTACGTGCGCAGCTAATTCCCTGAAAAACATAGTAAAGGTCAACAACAAAGTTGAGTGAATTCACAGGTTTTTAAGTTTGCAAGTGTAGTTGTTCAACCAAAAACGTTCTCAAATAGTTATTGCCATAACAGTTAAATAAAGTTCGTATCTTAGTTCAAAATATCGTTCAGTTGGAAAGTTACTCACTAGTATCGTTTATATATAGTTGTAAGAATATAGAATCCTAAACCCAAGTAGTAGGGTTCTAAAAGTCATATCCCAAGACGTAGGGATGATAGTCCCTAATAATTCTTATGCCCAAGACGTAGGGTCCAATAGTTCACACTAGTTCCTATGCCCAAGATGTAGGGTCGTTCATTAGTTCCTATGCCCAAGAAGTAGGGTCGTTCAATAGTTCATATGCCCAAGAAGTAGGATCGTTCAATAGTTCCTATGCCCAAGAAGTAGGGTCGTTCAATAGTTCACAATAGTTCACAATAGTTCCTATTAGTTCATAAGTATACTAGGTAATAGTTCCATGTATAGTTCAAATAAAAGTATATAGTTCGTTTCGTAAGTACAAAAATATCATAGTCTCAACATGTTCGAAAGTAGTTACATGAAAACATCAAATAGTATAAAAGCCTAACGGCATTTTATAAATAGTTTATAAATATAGTGTGAAAACGTTCAAATATGTTCAGTTCCAAAGTGTTCATGTAAATCAAGCAAAACAAAGTACAAACGTGTCAGCAATAGTTCGCAAGTATAAAACATAAAGCATTTATAAAATCATGTAGATTATGGCAATTAATAAAGTAGTTGACTATGTTTCTCACCCCAAGTTGAAAGCAGTAAAACAGTTAAAAGTGGGGCTGTGAACTCACCTCGTGAGCTCGGTATGTGAGTGCTAGCAATGTGTAAGCCCAATAAAGTCTCTAACGTCCTAAACATAAGAGATATTAATATAAGTAGTTGACTAAATGTCAAACTATTGTTACTCGTTCACTCGCTGAAAGATCGTTGTTCGTTTATTAGCTTGTATGTGTTCGTTGGTGATAATATCGTAATAATAATATAAAGTGTTATTATCATTAAACTCGTTTCGTTGTAAGTATACATTAAACTTAAGTTTTTGTTCTCTGTTTTTGGAGACACTACAGGTGACACTTGAGTTAAGGTAGCGACACTTGGTCCAGTATCATATAAAATATAAGTTTCTAATTTGGCGACACTCAGTTGAGTGTCGCATAAAATTTGATCCCAAAAGCGACACTTGTCGTCTAAGTTTAAAAAGTGAGTTTCGTTAATTCAAAACGTGGTCAAACGAGTTCGGTTTGACCCGAAACTTTTAGGTAAGTCTTAAATATGTTAATAGAGGTCGGGAAAATTATCGTTGTGTTTCGTTGTTAACCAAAAATGTCGTTTTTATTCCGAGCCCAAAACAGCCCCCGAACTCAGTTTTTAGTTGTTTTCGACTATTTTCGAGCTCGTTTTCGGGGGTCAAAACTTATCGAACGAATCTGAAATTTTTACACGATGTTCCCACATATATCACCTACTTCCAGTATCGTTTTCATGATTTTTAGACATCCACAATATTTTTAAAAAATTCGTGAGTTAGGCTGTCCAGAAAACTCGTTTTTCGTAACTAAGTTTTACGAATCAATTGCTAGATCAGAATCTGTGCATTTTCAAGCGAAGCGTTCTTCACGAAAGTTGTTCTTAACATAAATACGAAGATTTTCCAAGTGGTCTCAAGTGTTTTCGTTACTCGTACGATTTTATACAATGTTTGTACCGAGAACACAGAATCTGTCCAAGACGTGATCTTTAATAAAGTTATGTTTTACTTAGTTTTGGTTGAGTTTTTGTGTGAGATCTTTCATGGGATGAACTTATAACATGTTTATATACCAAAAACAGTAAATATGAGTGTAAGAATCAAGAGTTCTTACAAAGCTTAGAGTGTAGAGGATGGAAGAGTGAAGATGATGATCTTTGAAGCTTGTTCCTCTTGTTTCCCTTAGCAAAGTTTGATGTTATGTTGATGATAAAGATGATGATTTTTGGATGATGATGATGGTATGAGTTGTTGCTGCTGCCGTTTATGGATAGGAAAGGAGGAAAAGAAAGAGTGTTTGGTGAATTATTAGTGTGTGAAATGTGTTTGTGTATTGTGTAAATGTATAAGTTAGTCAAAGATCTTCAAAGGGTATGGGGAGGTTGAGGGATGGTGATTTGGCCGATTTTTGTCAAAGGGCAAGTATGGCCATCAAGATTTCTTGTCCCCTAAGTGGTGTTTATTGTTTAGGTATTTTACCCGTTTTCGTTTACCCGATCGTTTTACGTAGTTTTAATACGTTATATTCATTTAGTTACTTAACGTTATTTCGCGGCAAATTTTTTTTTGAAGTATTATTATATATACTTTATTTTAAGTTACAACAATGAAATTTTTGACTAGTTTGGTTGTCGGGTTCGTTTTATGTATTTTGTCGCTTTCGTTACGTTTTAATTAAAACGTATAAACGTTTAATGTTTTAATCGTTATGCTTTTATGTTAACATAATATTTCAAAGTAAATATCTACTACAAATATAGTTTTACAATATTTATAAAATTTGTATCACCAACGTACATATTTATTTCGTCGGACTCGCTCCGAATGTCGCGTGCGTAATTATTAATAATTACAAATAAAGTAATATCTATCGTATTAAATTGTTGGGCTTTGCTAGACTTATCTCATTAAAATAGTGTGAATTCACTTAAGTTAGAAAATTAGCCTAAAATGCACATGTTTACTGTTCCTAATTGTATCGAAAATTGAGGGGTGTCACATTCTCCCTGTCTTACACCGCGTTTATATTGAAATTCACCCGAGGGAGACCCATTTATAAGCACCGATGCTCTTGCCGAAGCAAGAACACCCTGAACCCATAACCTCCATTTTTCAGAAAAACTCATACCTTCAAGTATCTTATCTATGAACTTCCAGTTAATTGAATCAAAAGCCTTTTCAAAATCAATTTTAAAAAATAACGTTTTGCTTTTGGTACGTTTGGACCAACTTATAATCTCATTAATTATAAGAGGGCCTTCAAGTATATTCCTCCCCGCTAGAAAACCTGACTGGATACAAATAGAATCCAATATCAATGAATGATTTGTACGGAAAAACATGCTCAAATTGACTTGTTTTCTCATCAATTTCACCTGGACATCTTGTAACACCCCCAAATTTAACAGTTTGCGGAAGCGAGTTTTGGGTGTTACTAATCAATAATCACAAGCACAAAGGATACAGTGAACGACTCTAAATGAGACGTTCGAAAAGTTATTACATTAATATATAAGTAGTTCAAAATACAAGCTCGAGTTTCGTATAAATTCCTAGAGATTCTAATACATAACAGTAAGTACAAAAGTAATGTATGTAAATCTCCAAGCTTGTAAATGCATGCGACTCGAGCTAGGTAAGCTTATCCTGCTGGGCATCCCTACTGATGTTGTGTACCTGAGAAGCATTACTAAAACGGTCAACCAAAAAGGTTGGTGAATCTCACAGGTTTGTAAGTAAATAAACAGTTTGAACACACAAGTAGTAATTGTAAATCGTAAGCCAGCCAGTAAGTAACGATCGCAGGTCATGCTAATCGTTCACTTAAGTATTGATTGCAGGTCATGCTAATCCTTTGTAAGTAGGTGGTTGCAGGTCTTGCTAACCGTAATGAGTAACGATCACAGGTCATGCCAATCGTTCACTCCGTAATGATTGCAGGTCATGCTAATCATGCGTTTCCACGAACTACCATAATTGAAGCTTAACATACAGTAAATAATAGTACCCCCGTGAATGTAATCCAAATCATTCATAGTAAACCAGTAAGAAAATGCCATAAGCCACCATGATTGCAGGTCATGCTAATCATGCGATAACTCGGCCATTATCAGTTTTATGAAAACAAGTAATGCATCTCACCCCTGAGTATTAAACAGTAAAATAGGGGCTGTAAGACTCACCTGAGTTTAGCAGACAATACAGTAAGCAAGCAAAGTAGTATCCGAACTAGCAGCCCTTAGCGTCAATGCTTGTATTAAGAAACGGAGAAGATGAAAATGTTGCTTGCGTTGTCGTGACCGTTTTCTTCCAAAAGCCCCTAGCAATCCAAGGTATTTTTGAGTGTGTTTTTGTGATGGTTTTGGGGGTTGATGTGGGTGGTTCTCGGCTGAGCAAGAGAGGGAGGGAGAGTGAGATGAGTGTTTGAGAGAGTGAGTAGTGTAGGTGGTGTGAAATGATGGAAAATGAAAAGGATATGGGTTTGTTTAGGTTTGTAAGTCAGCAAACCAATATGGCACCCCATTCCTAGCATGTGGCTGATCAAAATGGGGTGGGGCCAAGGTGTGGTGTGTTTAAAACTTGCTCTCTATATTACGTAATGTACCATGCCCGTTTACCCGACCGTTTTACGTTTTAATTAATCGTATAACGTTTTATATAATACGTTTTGTTAACGATTTAAAACCCGATATTTTAAATAAAAGTTTTACTCAAATAACACATTTTAAGTTACTAAAATAATATTCGAGATTTCGTTTGGTCATCGGTCGCGAATCGTGCGTTTATTCGAATTGTGTAACGTTTCTAAACGTGTTAACCGTACGCGTGTAATCGCGATATTTTTAGCCGAAGTATTTTATCAAAATACTTATTATGAAGTTATAAAATATAACTTAAGTGTATTTCGTGTGTCGGGCGCGTCTCGCGCATTTTTGTACTGTAAAGTCACGTTTTAAACAAAACGTATAACGTGTAATATATTTTCGTAATATATTAAAGTAAATAATGTTTGTTTGGATAAATCCACATTATTTTTAAAAGTTGTCACCAACGTTCATATTTTGTATTTTTGTAATCTCATACGATTTGAACGAATCGTATATGTGTGTATATATATATATATATATATATATATATATATATATATATATATATATCACCTATATACATATATAGTAAGTAATTATCGTACTTAGTCCTATTTCATACTAAATACAGTAGTAAACAAGTAATTAGGAAAATTTTAAATTTACCCAAATTTTGGGGTTGTTACACATCTCGAGCCAAATCATCAATCGGATCATTATGTTTGTAAAAACTAGTTAATAGCTTGTAGCTAAAGCTTATTTTAAAGTTGGAAATTGAAGTTTAATTTTTTTATAAACGTTTCACAAACTAGCTAAAACTGGATCTTAATAACATAAATGACATAAACGGACACAAAATGAAAACTCGGATGTTTAAATGAAGAATATTTATGTATTTTAATTTCCATAAGCTCTGTAATTTTCTAAAAACTACTTCAATAACTTATTTTTCTAAAGTTTATTTATTTCAATAAGATATTATATTTTTTAGTAACAAACGAGTCTTACAGCATAAACTTTTGGAAAAAGCTTTCATAAGCTAATTATTTTTGTTTTGATTTAGATTAATGCATCTTCACCCTGATCTGAACTTTTTAACTATGGGTTAAGAAGTTTAGGCTAACTAAAATCAAACCGTCTCTATTACGGATATCAAATTTAGTCTAAAATAACGATTTGGTATGTTTCATAAACGAGCTTATTACGTAAACTTACACGAATTTAATATATAATTTTTTTAATTGAAAATCAAAATATCCCAAGCCGTTTTAAGCATGAACGACACAAAAAGAACATGTTGCCGTTACTTGAGTGAGAGTGAGTGAGTAAAGCTTGTACGCAATAAAGCGTAAGTAAATCACCTACGCATCATCATATCATTTGCCCATTTGGTCCCCATTGATTTACGCTGCTTCATTATCATTAAATTAAAATTAAATAAATAAATATATAATTATCCATCGACTGTAGTTTATAGTAACTTGCAAGTGTAGCTTCACATCAAATAATTATCACTTAACTACATGATAATAACTTTCAGATGCTAATTTCATGCATTAATCAAAATTAATTAATTAATTAATTGTCTTATCCAGTTTAACTTTTTACGGAGAAACTATGATCACCATATAACAACGACTCGACATAAAAAAGGAGTCATGATAGATACAATCATAGTTTACTTATTATTATTATTATTATTATTATTATTATTATTATTATTATTATTAGAGTTAATTGGATGTTTCGTTCATGTAGTTTACACACAATTCCCTAAACTTCACTTTTTGCACTCATAGTTCAAAAATACAAAATTTGTTGCACGATCGGTCCCTTCTCCAACTTGTATGTCGAATTTACCCTTAATGTATTATTATTAAAGAAAATAGAAATTTAAGGGTATGTTAGTTATTTTAGTTGGAAAAGGGACCGAACACGCTACAACTTTTACGTTTTTTGACTACCAGTGCAAAAGCTGAAGTATAGGGATCGACGGTGCAATTGCTTAAATCATAGGCACGAACATGAACTTAACTCTTATTATTATTGTTGTTGTTGTTGTTGTTGTTGTTGTTATAGTTATAGTTATAGTTATAGTTATAGTTATAGTTATTATTATTATTATTATTATTATTATTATTATTATTATTACAACAATGGGTTTATTGTTTCGTTATGAGCCGAACTTTGAAAACTTCTATTATAACGCCCCACAATTTAAGACACATTTTTTTTTTTTACTATTCGGAAGCGTAATTCCCATTCATACCAATATAGATATATAAAATAAATATATGACATTATATATTTGACATTTAGTCATACCAAAACATTACAAGTTTATAAGTATTAAGTATAATTACAATGCTAATACAATAACTGGGTGTTATGTTAACAAAACATGATTTATCCAAAACGATCAGAGTTTCCATTGTCAAACATTTCTTCAAAACAACACCATTGCCTAATCATATCCCAAAAGTTAACCTGCAAGAGTAGGTGGGGAATTAGCACAAAGCTAAGTGAATGAACTAAATCTAACAATCTAACTTTGTATAACAATCAATTCACAACAATCATCTAAACAAACAATCAAACAGAGGATCGGTGGTTCTTGAGATACCCTCAGTCCGCGGTGACACTCCAAGAAGACTTAATAATCAACTGCGGGCCAATACAGAGATTTTTACCGATAGTTTATTGCTATCTTTAACCAATATGGATTAAATCACAACGAATGTTAATCCGACCCATAAAGATTAACCTATAGCAACTAAACCCAAAATTGACCTCTATCATTCCAACATATCATGGAATTATTCACAAGAAATCAATCCATCCATCAAACCACAAGTTTAATCAATAATCCTATCATTAACACAATGATAAATCAGTCATTACAAGCAACTTAAAATTGATGCAACTAACTGTTAACACCAAGATTAAAGTGTGAGAACCAGTCCACTCACCTGTCTCGTTTCAGTCTCCAAACTCAAAGATCTTATTTTATTGAGTCTTCGGTGCCTCTGTAAACAAAATCAAAGCACAAGTTAATAACTAGTTTCAAAATTCAAATTATATCTATACTTAAATACTTACATCAATAATTAAGAAATATTAATGGATAATTGATATAAGTATTGAATTCTAACAATTTCACAAAACATCAAATCTGTCAAAATATAACTAGCAAACGCGATCCGGGTGAGGATGGCTGGATCGCGTTCACAGGCACAAAATTTTCTGTTACCGAAAACCACTGAGGAACGCGATCCGGGTTAAGGGTCAGGATCGCGTTTACATGACCAAAACACGAAGGATCCAGTTTATAACTAAGGAACGCGATCCAGGTCAAGTAGTGGGATCGCGTTTCAAAGCTTTTCAGCACCAAACAGACCTGCAACTTACAACTACGAACTACAATCCAATTTTACCAAATGCCATTGAAATGTACTATTTTTTACCAGCAAATAACCTCACATAACATGTAATAATATGTATTAGCAACAAACAAACATCATCCAAATTCTAATTACTAACATGCATCAATCTTTCAACCTAATTTAAACCAAAACCCACATTTATTCAATAGAACATGAAGAACACCATTGATATCTAAGATAAGCATAAAATCAGTCCAACAATCATCACACAACCACATTTAAACATGAATTTACTCTATCTCATCATTACATGCTATTAAATCAACCATTTCAACTAATTCAAGTTCCTACATGAAAATAGAGGATTACACTTACAATGGAGATGCTTATGAAATAAAGAAGATGAAGAACACTATGAAATCAAGATCATTGCCTTGAATTGAAGAAATCAGATTCTTTGTTTGATGTCTAAAAATTCTTTGAAAGAAGAAGAAATGAAAATATGGGAGAAATGAAATGTTAATACCCTGAAGCCACAGGTGTCGACCTGTGGTTATGACTCAGCCAATTTGGGTATAAATTATACCCGTTTTAAATCTATTGTCTGGAACCTCGATTTCAATTGCGATAAAATTATTTTATTTTACCGTCACCTAAGTTTATTTAAAACAAACTATATTTTACTAGTCACAATATTTCCTGAGGCTTATTTACCTATAAATTTCACAATTAAACACAAAATATAATTAAATATCACAATTAAATATAAAGAAATACCTGTTTCCCCTAGGCCCGATTTGGGGATGTTACAAATCACCCCTCCTTAGAAAGATTTCGTCCCGAAATCTAACTAGACACAAATAAGCTAGGGTATCTAACCCGCATACTCTCCTCCGTTTCCCAAGTGAGATCCGCACCCAAACTATGTTTCCACTTAACCAAAACCATAGGAATTTCTTTTCTACGTAATTTGGTCACTTTTCTATCTAAAAGCTCGACAGGTTCTTCAACCAATTTCTTACTTGAGTCAACACGAAGATCTTGCAAAGGAAGGATTTGGGATTGATCCTCCACATTGCATTTTCTTAAATAACAAACATTAAATGTATCGTGAATACCGGCTAATTCGGGTGGAAGATCTAAAGAAACCGATTGTTCATTAATCACCTGACGGATTCTAAATGGGCCAATATATCGGGGAGCTAACTTCCCACGTTTACCAAATCTAATAACACCCTTCCACGGAGAAACCTTTAAATATACAAGTTCTCCTTCAACAAAAACAACAGGTCGCCTATGTGGATCAGCATACTGTTTCTGTCTATCACGTGCCGCTTTCAGTTTCTCACGAGCAATCTTAACTTTGTCAGCTGTAATTTGAACTATATCGGGACCCGCAAACTGCTTTTCTCCCGCTTCTAACCAACATGTAGGTGTTCGACAACGGCGCCCATACAACATCTCATACGGCGGCATACCAATGCTAGAATGATAAGAATTATTATAAGCAAACTCTATCAATGGTAAGTGTGAATCCCAAGAACCGCCATACTCAAGTACACAAGCTCTCAACATATCCTCAAGTGTTTGAATAGTACGCTCTGACTGCCCGTCTGTCTGAGGATGATAAGCTGTGCTAAGATTAACTCTGGTACCTAATTCACGTTGCAAACTTTGCCAAAAACCGGAAACAAACCTGGAATCTCTATCGGAAACAATGGATAAAGGAATACCATGTCTAACAACAATCTCATGAATGTACAATTGAGCAAGTCGAGTCAACGATGCCGTCTCACTGGTGGCTAGAAAATGTGCACTCTTGGTTAATCTATCAACTATCACCCAAATCATGTCATTACATTTCTGAGTGCGGGGAAATTTGGTAACGAAATCCATAGTAATGTGCTCCCATTTCCATTCCGGAATATTTAACTGTTTCAATGAACCATAGGGCTTCTGATGTTCTGCTTTAACCTGGGAACATATATGACAAGTCTCCACCATTCGAGCAACATCGGTTTTCATAGTTGGCCACCAATACAATGGTTTCAAATCATTGTACATTTTCGTACTCCCTGGATGAACAGATAACCTCGATTTGTGTGCTTCCGACAATATCAAATCCCGAAGTCCCCCAATCAATGGAACCCAAACCCGAGACTGGAAAGTTTTCAATCCTCGAGAATCATCAATCAATAAATCTTTCCGTTTCAACAAAATCTCAGATTTTAAATTTTGATCCAACAATGCCTCTAACTGTGCAACTTTCAACTGAGAAATCAAATCAGAAGATATTTCCAAACGCATAAAATAAATTCGGTCGGAAGGTACATTTCGGCTTAAAGCATCGGCAACCACATTAGCTTTACCCGGATGATATCGGATTTCACAGTCATAATCCTTAATCAACTCCAACCATCGGCGCTGTCTCATATTGAGTTCCTTCTGAGAAAACATGTACTGGAGGCTTTTATGATCCGTGCATACGACACATTTAGTTCCGTACAAATAGTGTCTCCAGATTTTTTAACGCAAATACCACAGCTGCAAGTTCTAAATCGTGTGTGGGGTAATTTCTTTCATGAGTTTTAAGCTGGCGAGAAGCGTAAGCAATAACGCGATCATGTTGCATTAAGACAGCACCCAAACCAGCATGAGAAGCATCACAATAAACCACAAAACCCTCGGAACCATCAGGTAATGCTAACACTGGTGCCTGACATAACAACTGTTTAAGAGTCTGAAAAGATGTTTCTTGTTGATCTCCCCACTGAAATTTAATATCCTTCCTAGTTAGCTTGGTTAACGGGCCAGCAATTTTGGAGAAATCCTTGATAAACTTTCGATAATATCCCGCTAAACCAAGGAAACTTTTAATCTCAGAAGGTGATTTAGGAACGTTCCAATTCATAACGGCGTCCACTTTGGAAGGATCCACTTTGACACCATCCTTACAAATAATATGCCCAAGAAACTGTACTTCTCGAAGCCAAAATTCGCATTTGGAAAATTTAGCAAAAAGATGCTCTCTTTTCAAAATCTCAAGAATCAATCTTAAATGATGTTCATGTTCAGCCTCAGACTTAGAATAAATCAAGATATCGTCAATAAATACAATCACAAACTTGTCTAGAAAAGGTCGACATACACGATTCATTAAGTCCATAAAAATAGCAGGAGCATTAGTCAATCCAAAAGGCATAACTAAGAACTCGTAATGACCATACCGGGTACGAAAAGCAGTCTTAGGAACATCTTCCTCACGAACTCGTACCTGATGATAACCGGATCTCAAATCGATCTTAGAAAAATAGGATGATCCCTGCAACTGATCAAATAACTCATCAATTCTGGGCAATGGATATTTGTTTTTCACTGTTCTTTTATTGAGCTCTCTATAATCAATACACATTCGAAGAGTACCATCCTTTTTCTTAACAAACAATACCGGAGCACCCCACGGGGAAGAACTCGGTCGAATAAACCCTTTATCTAACAGTTCCTGAATTTGACTCATAATCTCACGGATTTCAGAAGGAGCTAATCTATAAGGAGACTTAGCTACAGGAGTCGAACCAGGAATCAAATCGATCTGAAATTCTACATCTCTTACAGGGGGTAAACCAGGCAATTCATCCGAAAAAACTTCCGGGTATTCAGAAACCACCGGAAAATTTGTCAAAGATTTCTTTTCTAACTTGCTATCTATCACATATGCCAAATAAGAATCACATCCCTTAGATAGAGATTTCCTAGCTTTCAACAAGGAAATCAATGGTAGACTACCCTTTACTCGTTCTCCTCGAGCCATGACGTATGACCCATCAGAAATCGGAATTCTTATAATCTTTTTATGACAATCAATGTTGGCCTTATTCAAACTTAACCAATCCATACCAATAACTACATCGAAACTAGGAATTGGCATTAACAAAAAGGAGACTAAGAAATTATGACCCTCAATAAGTATACTAGCTCCAGCTACCGATGTGGTAACAGGAACTAATTTACCGTCAGCAATTTCAACTTCTAAAGGTTTAACAATCAAAGAGGGGATCAATTTCAGTCTATTACAAAAGTTCACAGATATAAACGAACAATTGGCACCAGAATCAAACAATACACGAGCTGGTATAGAATTTATGAGAAATGTACCAGTGATGACATCTTCAGTGGTGACAGCATCATCAACTGTCATTCGGAAAGCTCGGCTAGCAGCTACTGGTGGATTTTTCCTCTTTTGACCAGAGGATGGCGAACCTTTACCCGTACCCATACTCTGTCTCTTCGCCTCAGGACAATCCCCTGCACGATGCCCTTCTTTATGGCAATTCCAACACACGCTATTTGGGTAGGTACAATCCTTTGCAACGTGACCAAAAATTCCACACTTAACACATCTAGATGTCTGGGGAGTACAAGGACCATTATGTCTAGCTCGACATCTATTACAATAGTTACTATCCGTTGGAATACCAGAATTCGATCTCCTGTTTTGTTGACTACCTTGTCCTTTCTGTTTACTCGAAGAATCTCCTTTGTTTTTCTGTGAATACCTTTCTTTATTCAACACTCTTTTAGCCATAACATCCCCATCAACCGAACGAGCTAAATCATAAGCTTGAGGAAGTGAACCTGCTAGTCTCACTCTGGTACGGTAATCAGGAGGTAATGTTTTCACAAAGTGATCAATTTTGGTCCGGTCAGTTGGAACCCACTGTTGCACAAACCGCAATTTATCTGAAAACTGCTTAACTAATTCATCAATCGTCATTTGATCAGTCTTTTGTAAGTCAAGAAACTCTTGTCTAATCCGTGAAAGATTATACTCCGAGCAAAATTGCTTACAAATTTCAGCATGAAAATCTGGTCATCTTATAGCATTCAACTGTTGTGGAGTTAATGGAGCGGTTATCGAATCCCACCATGACATGGCTTGACCCTTTAACAACTGAACCGTATAAGGTACCTTATCCTCCTCCTCACAATGACATACATTTAGTTTTCTCTCTACATCACGAAGCCAGACAAGAGTGACCGTAGGATCGGTACTTCCAGAATATACTGAAGGATTGCATGACATGAAGGTTTTAAGAGAACAACCTTTCTTCAACTGTTGAAAAGGTGGAATAGGTATTTGATAACTAGAATAACCAGTCGAAGGAAAAGGACCCGAGGCCTGATAAGTATAACCCTGTTGCTGCTGTTGTGAAATAAAATGATTAGATACCGGAATCCGTGTAGAAGATACGATAGGTGGTACATTAGTCACAATATGGGGACGAGTAGAAACTGGATGTTGAGAAGATCCAGCTCGTTCTCTCTGAAGTTCCAACACTCTATTCTCCAATCTCATAATATACTCCTGATCAGTTTCAGTTTCTCCACCGGCTAAATTAGATGTACCATTATGACCCTGGTTCTCTGGTGGTGCATCTGTCCGCGTAGTATCATTGAGAGTATGGGAAGGTGGCTCATTATCCGCCATACCTGTCATCACATCACATCTCAACATTCGTTAATTGTTAGTACTAGCAACTAACCAAATCAACTATCATAACTAATCCCCACCACAAGAAATGTTTGACCAACATGACTAAGTTTAGGATTGAACACTTTAAATATTCAATTCACCTAAACTTACGCTCTGATACCAACTTATAACACCCCACAATTTAAGACACATTTTTTTTTTTTTTTACTATTCGGAAGCGTAATTCCCATTCATACCAATATAGATATATAAAATAAATATATGACATTATATATTTGACATTTAGTCATACCAAAACATTACAAGTTTATAAGTATTAAGTATAATTACAACGCTAATACAATAACTGGGTGTTATGTTAACAAAACATGATTTATCCAAAACGATCAGAGTTTCCATTGTCAAACATTTCTTCAAAACAACACCATTGCCTAATCATATCCCAAAAGTTAACCTGCAAGAGTAGGTGGGGAATTAGCACAAAGCTAAGTGAATGAACTAAATCTAACAATCTAACTTTGTATAACAATCAATTCACAACAATCATCTAAACAAACAATCAAACAGAGGATCGGTGGTTCTTGAGATACCCTCAGTCCGCGGTGGCACTCCAAGAAGACTTAATAATCAACTGCGGGCCAATACAGAGATTTTTACCGATAGTTTATTGCTATCTTTAACCAATATGGATTAAATCACAACGAATGTTAATCCGACCCATAAAGATTAACCTATAGCAACTAAACCCAAAATTGACCTCTATCATTTCAACATATCATGGAATTATTCACAAGAAATCAATCCATCCATCAAACCACAAGTTTAATCAATAATCCTATCATTAACACAATGATAAATCAGTCATTACAAGCAACTTAAAATTGATGCAACTAACTGTTAACACCAAGATTAAAGTGTGAGAACCAGTCCACTCACCTGTCTCGTTTCAGTCTCCAAACTCAAAGATCTTATTTTATTGAGTCTTCGGTGCCTCTGTAAACAAAATCAAAGCACAAGTTAATAACTAGTTTCATAATTCAAATTATATCTATACTTAAATACTTACATCAATAATTAAGAAATATTAATGGATAATTGATATAAGTATTGAATTCTAACAATTTCACAAAACATCAAATCTGTCAAAATATAACTAGCAAACGCGATCCGGGTGAGGGTGGCTGGATCGCGTTCACAGGCACAAAATTTTCTGTTACCGAAAACCACTGAGGAACGCGATCCGGGTTAAGGGTCAGGATCGCGTTTACATGACCAAAACACGAAGGATCCAGTTTATAACTAAGGAACGCGATCCAGGTCAAGTAGTGGGATCGCGTTTCAAAGCTTTTCAGCACCAAACAGACCTGCAACTTACAACTACGAACTACAATCCAATTTTACCAAATGCCATTGAAATGTACTATTTTTTACCAGCAAATAACCTCACATAACATGTAATAATATGTATTAGCAACAAACAAACATCATCCAAATTCTAATTACTAACATGCATCAATCTTTCAACCTAATTTAAACCAAAACCCACATTTATTCAATAGAACATGAAGAACACCATTGATATCTAAGATAAGCATAAAATCAGTCCAACAATCATCACACAACCACATTTAAACATGAATTTACTCTATCTCATCATTACATGCTATTAAATCAACCATTTCAACTAATTCAAGTTCCTACATGAAAATAGAGGATTACACTTACAATGGAGATGCTTATGAAATAAAGAAGATGAAGAACACTATGAAATCAAGATCATTGCCTTGAATTGAAGAAATCAGATTCTTTGTTTGATGTCTAAAAATTCTTTGAAAGAAGAAGAAATGAAAATATGGGAGAAATGAAATGTTAATACCCTGAAGCCACAGGTGTCGACCTGTGGTTATGACTCAGCCAATTTGGGTATAAATTATACCCGTTTTAAATCTATTGTCTGGAACCTCGATTTCAATTGCGATAAAATTATTTTATTTTACCGTCACCTAAGTTTATTTAAAACAAACTATATTTTACTAGTCACAATATTTCCTGAGGCTTATTTACCTATAAATTTCACAATTAAACACAAAATATAATTAAATATCACAATTAAATATAAAGAAATACCTGTTTCCCCTAGGCCCGATTTGGGGATGTTACATCTATTGCATTTATTGAACTTGTAAGTATCATCTATTGTATGTAAACTTTTTTTTTAATGTAAGGCCAAAAAAAGAAACTTTCTTTTTTGCCCTTACCCAAAAAGGAAAGTTTACATACAATAGACGATATTTTTAAGTTCAATACATATAATAGAACAAATGAAAATATGTCTCATACAATAATAAAAATTGTAAAGTTTAATACAGAATGAAATAGTAAACCTTACAACAATTGACAACCAATTTATTTATATTCGGTTAAAAGTTAATTCTCCCAAAATTCTTGTATTAACTTGCAAGCTACGCCCCCTACCCCAAACCCATATCTTCGAGACTTCGACGCCTTTTCTAGTCTTTGACTTCTTTGTCCCCTAATTTCCTTAAATAATGCTTTGCTTCTCTATGACGGTCATAACCCAATATCCATAACAAAAGGATCACAAGTTTACATCTTAATCTTAAAGTCTAATTAAGATCAATATGTTTCATCAAGTCATTTAATTTGGTATATTAAGCATTTAATCCAATTTTTAATTAAGTTTATAAGGTCACATTTTCCTTACAATAATAATTAAATTGGTACATCTTGTACACTTGACATCCATGCTCTTTGCGGAACTTCTTTAAGTTCCATGAAAAACTTAAATTTTATTAAGTTGGTACAAGTTGTACATCTTGTACGCGTTGCCATGAAAAACTTCACAATATATATTTTATTATTTTTATCATGAGACTCTCTAAGCACTATAACAAATACTCCGTATATCATTTATTCACATTTTTTTTTCACACTTTTATAAATGTGTGAAATTATGTAAAATTATTCACAATTATAATTGTGTAAAAAATTGTTACATCAATAAGTGTGGAAATCACCACAATCTTCGCATATATAAGTGTGAGAAAAAAAATTTACACTTAAAGTGTGGAGAAAATTGTCAACACTTAAAAGTGTGGAGAAAATTGTCAACACTTAAAAGTGTGGAAAAAAATTAGTAACAACCAATTTATCCACACTTCCTGCGTGAGAAAATCATGTGTTACAAATTTTTTTCCATACTTTAAAGTGTTGATAAATTGTAATTTCTCCACACTTACAACTAGCTGCACTGATGACTTCCTCAAATAGTTCTTGTTCGATCCAAAATTTTGTAAGGTGTATGTCTTTTCATGTGTAAAAATATAATTTTTGTTATGTGACATTAGAGGGGAAAAAAATGTATACTTGTACATCTTGAAATGTATATGGCTAGAGTTGTGACATAGTAAAGGTGGCGTTGCTCTCAAGTAAAGCATGAAATAACTCCTCACCTTTTTATTCTTTCTTCTATATCTTTTCCTTTATTGGATAATTACTTATTGATGTCGGTCTTAAAACATATCATCATTGATATATTTTCTATTGTCTGCTTGATTATTTATATACATAGAATTATATGTATAATCACATGATCATATTAAATTTTTACACATTTAATTTGCATGAGTCAAAGTTAAAGAATGAATCGCATAGACTTAAAGCCATCATATTTTCTATCAATTCGGTATTAACTTTACTAAAACTATCATATTAGTTTCATTTCTTTTTATCAAACATAACCAAAGTTTGCCCCTCTTTAGATTTTATTTTCAAACGTTCACCCCTCTTTTAATTTTGTTTTTCTAGCATCCACTATTCGAAAAATACATTAAAACAATTACTAACAAAGTACTTTAACACTATATTCTTTTTAATTAAAACCAGTTCCTTTCACATTCATCTTATCAACAACAGTACAATTAGGAATTACGACAACCAAATTAATCAAATCAATCAAATGCAAGAAACTCAAAATGTCAAATATTTTAACAATTTTGGCCCTCTTTCCACATTTAACCAAAAGGGTATAATAGTAATTTCACAAAAAGCATACAATTTCCCAATATGAGTAGGCCTAGAAATTAAAAAGAGTGAAGAGTGAGTAATAATAATATTTGTAACTTGGCTTGTGAGACTCATTTGCTTCATGACATACACTTATTAATAGTGACATCTCCTTTTGGTTTGCATATATATAAAGAAGGTGGTGTAGCCTTCCACATTAAGCATTTGCTTCTTCTTCTTCTTTTTTTTTCTTCGTCATTATTTACACCACCATCGTCATCGTCATCGTTATCGTGATCATGAATGAGAAGACCATCATATCCTCAGGGTTGGGCCATCTTTTCATGACGGTGTTTGTATTTAATTTTGCAAATTTCATGGTGGTTCCGGCCATAACTGACGTCAGCATGGCCGCACTTTGTCCCGGTGAAGATGAATGTTCCTTGGCTATTTACCTTACCGGAGTTCAACAAGCGGTTAGTTGTTTCTTTCTTTTTTTTCTTCTGATTTAATAATTTAATAACCGCATTTTTTTACTTTTCACTTCATTTTTTATTATAAAATTGATAATATTTTAAAAGCACTTTTGTGTTATGATATAATAAAATAATCAAAAAATATTAAAATACTAGTGATGTTTTGGTGTTGTTTTTTATGTGGCTTTTTCTTGATTTTTTCGTCAAAAATACACGGATAAATCGAGATGAGATATTTATACCGTTTTTAATATTTTAAATTAAAATTTATTTGTACTTATTTTTTACATTTAATAGCAAAATAATAATAATAATTGTACTTTAATTTTACCTATTGTGTAATGCAAAATAAAATTTGAATCTAGTGAACTACTTTTATGCATTACATAAATGCAGCTATGTACGGAGGAGTTACTAATGCGAACAAGAAAGCAGTATGACTATGGACTTGTACGTTGCAATAAATTATGTACAAGAGAAATATCACTTGGGACTTTGGGTCAACTTAATTTAGTACTAGCATAATACCTGCTCGTTGAAGCGGGATAAGGTTTTTTTTTTCCTCACAAAATACATAGAAACTTATCAAATTACAAGTAGCATGGCTCGTTTATGGTTAATGACTTTGTTGTATATTTTTTCCGCAAAAATGAAAGAAGCAAAAAAGGAAAGAAAACTTACAAGTAAAGTTACATAAGATATTAGCCTAAACCTCAATAAATATCTATGTTTGATTATAACAAATCTGAGACATATAAAATCAAAATCGATACAATAGCCAAACCTAGCTAATGAGCTTTCTCTTGATCTTATAACTATAGTTAGTTAATTAGTTAATCTGATTTTTACCAAAGTAGCGATTCTTCGAAAACTCTTCGTAAGATTGTAAAAGCAAAACCGGAATTTTGATAACAAAAATTACTATGCACATTATTTTTCTAACCATCTTACCTATACAATTTATTCGAATAAGTGAAGTTAATTAGGTTTAATTATGCTTATAGTTAGATATTAACTTTGAAAAGATATAATTGGCGCTCGGACTTCCTTTCATATTTTTAACAGGATTAGTTTTGCCATAGCCAAGGGTGTTGGGGCTTAGATAGTATCTCGGCTCCCATCTAATTTTTTGTAAAAACTTTTTTCTGTTAATAATAATAATTATTATTATGATAAAAAAATAATAATAATAATAATAATATTTTATTCAAGGAGACAAAATATAAAATGGTGTTTAGTGGAGGTTAAATTAGGTTTTTCAGTTTTGTAGGTGTCATGTGTTTAACAAGATTCCATTGCTTTCACTTTTTATTGCAATAGTTCCTCTGTTTCCTTTTCAAATCTGGTGGGGGGCAAGTGGAGGTAGTCAAACTTACAATAACCATAGATAAGTTTCAACGGTATTCCAATTCTAAAAAAGAAGCAATGTAACATTTTTATCTTTCACTATTTCAATCGTCTTTTCTCGTTTTACAAAGGTTGTTATGACGGACAACTCTAATCCAGAATACTTTACACCGTATATCAGTCAATGTTTAACTGTTTCGTGTGACCGTCAAGAGTTGGAATTGAACCGAATACTTGTTTTACAAAAAACCCTTCTCATGACCCTACGAAGAGCGTGGGAATGGTTTCACTAAAAGAGCTTTTTTCATTTAAATCTGCTAGTTAATAATCACGCGTTTTCTAAGCTTTATTTAATTCAATGTAAACAATTTCTTCTTAACCATATATATCTATGCAACATTGTACTCAAAGTTATTGTGATTTTCATGATGTACAATGCATTAATTAACTAAAGTATCATCAAGATTATGCAAGTGTCTAAGTGATCGAACACTTTAGACGATAAATTGCTTTACAAAAGTTATGATACATTCAACTTCAACAGGTCGATATATACTTTTAATGGTGCGTAATTTTTTTTTAAAAAGGGTCATACTTGTATAGTATGACTCGTATATGACTAGTCGTGCACAAAAATAAAAAGTGTGGCGATCGATAGAGATGATGAAATTTGTATGTACATATAAAAATGGCAGATAACAGGCATGGGGAGCTTAGTGATGATGCCTCTCATTGGAAATCTTTCAGACAGTTATGGAAGGAAGGTCATGCTCACTGTCCCCATGCTCCTTAGTACTCTACCTTTGGGTATGCCTCTATCTATCTTATTTTTCTTTTTTTCTTGTACAATAGAAAGAAAAAATAATATATTCTACGTAAATGTAAATTGCGCTGTTAGACTTAAAAAGGTGGTTAATTGTGTTTATTGAAGGAAAAGTGAATGTTAAGAACATGTAAGATATTGATTACATGTTAATTTGAGAGCAACACGTACACCTAAGATCTGCGATGGTGACATTAAAAATGGTATCCTCAAAAGAAAATTTCAGAACGAGAGCGAGTAGTTGATACAAATCATCATAATCAATAGACGAAACCACATGTGTTTAAGAACTAATAGTATACTACCGATTCATTTTTGTTGAAACTTAAATCCGATATATGAAAAATGAGCAAATGATTTGAAGGACAAGATTTGATGAAACACCGTTTGTTTCTTGTTGTATGGTTTGTTTGTTGTTGAATATTGATATATTCGTTTGTTTCTAGATAGACTTGAAGTAACATTCATAAAAGTTCAGGGCGGAGTTATGATATTTAATATGAGGGGGGTAATCTATGTTATTTTATTCGTATCATTTTTTACGGGGTAGAATTACAAACACCTCTTAAATAAATTATGTCTTTCGCAATTTTAGATTTTTTAGGGGATCCGCTAGCCCCTTCTAAATCCTTGGATGTGTAAAGTCCAAGTCTGATTTAGTTTTTACCGTCTTGTTTAAAGGCATATATATTTAAGAAGATTTCTAGTTACCGTTCCAAGGCGGTTGTCTTCTTGTTTTCTTGGCTTTTGAAGTTTGGTGCAATCTTTTACTTTTTCTGGTCTTGGACGGCAAATAATTACTCTTTTTCTCTTGGAAGGAGATTTAATGTCACTATTTTTATTTAATATTAGAGTAATTTATACTCTTATTATTATTACTAAACATCAAACCCGTGTATACACACGGGCCATTAAATGTGAATTTGATTTTTATAATTACGTTAATTATGTATACGATAAAATTCTATTTCGTAAAAGTTAAAAAAGATATGCAATGAAGTTAAAAAGTCCTTAAACGAAAGTAGTATAATAGATTGATTTCGTATATTAATTAATAATGGTAATAAAATACAAAGAATTAAGATTAAGATTAAGATTATAGAGAAGAGTTCAATTGAGACCATTTATTTTGTGTGAGAATGGGGGAACCAACCACAATATGCCATGTGTCACATTTTTCTCTCTCATCCACGTTTTTAAAAATTAAATATCTCACAAACGACAAGTCGAAAAATCATGAAAATTGCACCATATTTTTCAGCGTTTTATCCTCTTCGATTTGCCGTCCGTCAAGGCATACTTCCGACGAACTTTTTTTTTTTCATTTTTTGGTGGGTTTTACATATTAGTAACACATGTGTTATTGATTGATTATACATTTGATTTAGGGTTTAGGGTTAGGGTTTTGAGTTAGGGTTTAGCAGGGTTTAGTGTTAAGGTTTAGCAGGGTTTAGTGTTAGGATTTAGCAGGGTTTAGGGTTTAGGGTTTAGTATGATTTAGGGTTTAGAGTTTTATAAAGCGTTTAGGGTTTAGGGTTTGGGGTTTAGAGGTTAGGGTTTAGGGTTTAGGGTTGGGAGTTAGGGGTTTCGGGATAGCAGGGTTTAGTGTTAGGATTTAGCAGGGTTTAGGGTTTAGGGTTTATTATGATTTACGGTTTAGAGTTTTATAAAGCGTTTAGGGTTTAGGGTTTGGGGTTTAGGGGTTAGGGTTTAGGGTTGGGAGTTAGGGGTTTCGTCCCGAAACCCCTAACTCCCAACCCTAAACCCTAAACCCTAACCCCTAAACTTCAAACCCTAAACCATAAACGCAACACTATAACACACGTGTTAGTAATGTGAAACCCACTAAATATAATGAAAAAAAAAACTCCTCGAAAGTATGCCTTAATGCACGGCAAATCGAAGAGGATCAAACGCTGAATCTAATGGTGCAATTTTCATAATTTTTCGATTTGTCGTTTGTGAGATATTTAACCTAAGGGGTAAATGGGTTTTGTATTCTCTTTGTACACATGACACCATATCATTGGTTCCTCTATTCTCACACAAATTTTTGGTCTCATTTGAACCTTACCCTAAGATTATATTTATTTGTTACCCTACTTATCTAAAGTTAAAATCCTCCTTATGCAAGTCTCGTAATGAAATTATGAACCTAAAATAATATTAATTATATTGATAAATTAATATATAAATATATTTTAATACAAAGTATGTATTTATGGCATCATCTCATCCTAAATTTTAGCTAATTGAACAAAACTAAAGAATTTAATTGGTTAATTGGGATTTTGATGATGTAATCATCCGCTTCCTATATATAATTTAAGATTATATATAATAGAATAATATATATATATACCAGTGAGTAATTATATAGTTTGGGTATGTATCAATTAACAGTTTAAAATCTACAATTTTATGTGACACGTTCTAAAAAAAAGTCATGATAATTCGTACTTGATATCTTTCCTAAAACTCGTGGATATTAAACACAGGTATGATAATTGATACATCAAAAAATGGAAATTTTACTTTAGTAGCATATATAAAGTTACAAAAAGAAAAGGCAGGTGTCAAATTCCTATTGGATGTTGAAATTTATGATGTATTCTTGCATATTTTTGGAACCAAAAGAATAAGAAAAGGATAGTGAAGACGTAAGCCACATGAGTGTGTTTATATCAACACTAGAAATGGATCAACTTTATGTTTTGTAAAACATATAGGAGTAATATTTATTTTACATTCATCTATGTGATCACCTGAGAACTTTAAAATATATATTTCAAGATATCTACAAAAAAGTTGTACTCCCTCCGTTCCAAAATTATTGTCACCCGACAGAAAACACGCAGTTTAATAAAAACATAATTATTACTGCTTTCTCTTTGTTACTTTTTGCAGAATGACAGTGTTACCATTAACCAATTAATTACTTCTTTCTTAAAGTGTGTAACAATAATTTCAATTAAGGGTAATATGGTAATCACGACTAAACTTCACTATCTATTTTTGAAATTGGACAATTAATTTGAGACGTCCGAAAAATGAAATATGGACTATAATTTTGAGACCGAGTGAGTACTATTTTTATTTGTTATTCGTGGCTTTATTCTTACGTTATCTTTGCCAAATCCTTCTGTAAATAAAGAAAGTAAAGCACCCAAGTCGTAGTTCATTTTGTTGCTTTTGGGTCCAATTTCCAAGTCTTCTTTTTATCTTTATACCCTTTGTTTTTCTTTTTTGATCAAATGTAACCTTCCGAGTCCCCTTTTTACACATTTAGAATAAAGTTACCACTACCTTCTCATTGTTATGTCATCACCACCCAATTGTAAAGTTTTTTACAAATAAGGTCACCAATTGTAGAGTTTTTAACAAATATCGCTATCGTGCCATGGTGCCATGTACTAGAAAGTTAGACGCACTTGTATAAATTTTTGATTCATGCTCTTGTTTGTCCATTATAAACCGCAAACTTTGGAACTTTGGTGTTTGAATCGGCATATGTGATAGAGCTTATGCTTATTATATCATATAAGCCTAAAAATCTTTCTCAATAAACTTCCTTTATTTTTATTTTTTTGACCTTGAAAAAATAGAGTTATTCGCCTCAATTAAGCTAACATCTTAACATATAATTGGCACCTAAAACGCTAAAAAAGACTTGTTACGCTTTTACATAATGCAATAAGCTAAAAAGGCTCTCTAAAATACTAATCCAAAATGCTAAAAAAGTTGTGAACTTGGAAAGTGACATACATATAACATATCCTTACCCAAGTGTGGTTGAGTGGTTCTATCAAGGCCCAATACTGGTCCCAAATTTGGGCTCAAGACTTTATATCTACACAAATAAATCAAACACTTATTATAAAGATCATATAAGTATTTTCTTTTTTACATATATACTAGTTACTAACTCATTATTTTGTGGATAAAATTACAACAGTAATTTTGGCATACAGCAGGGAGAGGAACTTCTTCTTTGCATACTATGTGCTCAAAACCCTCACCTCCATGATTTGTGAAGGAAGTGTGCTTTTTCTTGCACATGCTTATGTGGTAATAATCTATCTTTATGTCTCTGTATATACTCATGTACAACTCCATTTTTATTATGTACTATAGAATAAGCTATAAACTATAAACAGTTTCAATACTGGATACAGATAATAACAAATGCAATAGTGACCCATAAATGGTGGTGTCAATAGAAAATAATTTGACTTCTGAATTAAAATCAGTCATACACTTGTGTCAGGCGGATAACGTGACATTGTCAAGACGAGCGTCTACGTTTGGAATCCTGTCAGGGATATCATCATGTTCGTTTGTCTTTGGCAATCTCTCCACTCGCTTCCTCCCCTCAGCCGCTTCTGTTTTCCAGGTAACTATAAATATAGCGTATATGTCAATAGTTATAGAATGAACGTGTGCTGTAAAATATTGTTGTATATAATTTGTTTTAGGTAGCTGCAGCAGTAGCAATGGTTTCTGTAGTGTACATGAGAATTTTCCTGCCCGAATCAAGTATGGAGGCAGCGGTGATTGCTGTTTCATTGAAAGATGAAACAATGAATGAATCACTTCTCGAAAAAGGTTGTACAAAAAACCGCCAGCCATTGCGTTCAACTCCTTCTTTGCATGATTCCATTGCATTGTTGAGGAGCAGGTATGATGTCGAGAGACATATGTTTACTGATTATAGCATTGTACTAAAAAATATTATTACTAACACAGCACTTGCATTTTGTTACACAATCATAGCAATGTATTTCCGTTTCTGTACTAGTAATAAAAACACTTTTTTAGTTCATGCTACTATTATGCTATGATTGGTATAAAAAATGGAAGTACTTTCTTAGATTTGAATCTTGCCAACTTTAACTCCTTGGGTAGCACTGATATTCAAAAATAAGATAGAACATGCTTGTACATCGATATGTAATTAATCTACACTCTCATCTTCAACAAATAGGTTTTCGATCAGAATAATTTTCTGTATTGTAAATAATGGAACTGAATCACGTTCTTTTGTGAATGTTATTTGCAGTTGGACATTTTCGCAAGCAGCTATTGTGGCGTTTTTCAGCAGTCTGGGTGAACTAGGCCTTTATTCTGCATTATTGGTACATCATATACCATAATAATTAATTTTAACACTAGTTTTGGCGACTCTCCGGGTTTTAATCATTCTTTTTCCATCGAGCAGTACTATTTAAAGGCCGAATTTCATTTTGATAAAGACCAGTTTGCTGACTTGATGATCATCAACGGTATAGCAGGGATCATATCTCAAGTATGTCTTGTAAATAGTTTTCCTGGTAATTTTTATATCTTAGAAATATTGAAAGTAATCATGTATTGTACTTTCTCATCCAGATGATTCTTATGCCCCTATTGGCTAGAGTAATCACTGAAGAAAAAATTCTTGCAATCGGGCTCATTTTTAACTGTGTACATGTAAGTGGATTTGGAATTACAAAATCTTGCATATGTTTTGCCATATTATTTGACATTTTGAAACAAAAAATTGGTTACTCTCTGATATAATCTTTGGCTCTAATGCAGATTTTTCTTTACAGCGTAGCTTGGTCATCCTGGGTAAGCATTTGTGCTCAACCAGCAATAACTATTAACAAGTTCTCATTTTAAACACATTTTGGTTCCACATTTTAGTTTTACTGATAAATTTCTATCAAACAGGTTGTTTATTTTGCAGCAATGTTTCAGGTTCTGGCTATTTTCGCAGGACCAAGTGTGAGTTATCTGAGTCTATTATATTTTTGTAGTTAACCTTAACACTACAATTGTCTTTTAAATTAGTTAGTAATATGATTTCAGTTACGGAGCATTGTATCCAAACAAGTTGGTCCAACTGAGCAGGTAATCTGAAGCATATTTGGTTTTTTGCTCATAAAATTCATAACTTTACATTATAAATGGAACCTAAATGATTATTGACATTCTGTATCATACTTTTCGGTTCTTTATAGGGAAAGGCACAAGGGTGTATTACAGGCCTATGCTCATTTGCCAGTATTGTTTCTCCATTAATTTTCAGCCCTCTAACAGGTGACAAAATTTTCAAGGTTATGCATGGTTAGTTGTAACCGAAGCTAATGAAGTTTTTTCTCTGTTTGCAGCTTTGTTCTTGTCTGACAATGCACCATTCGAGTTTCCTGGTTTCAGTCTTGTGTGTGCTGCATTTGCTGTGGTAAGAGCTTTGACACCATCTGAATTTTTTCTGTTCTTGATCTATATATATAAGTTTTGATATATTTAGCAATCTTAGATGGTTAAATGGAAGAAAATAAAATCTTATTTTCATGTTGGATGTTACATCCAAACCCTATTCCTTTATCCTTCACTTTGACAAGCAAGTGCCTAAAGTGGCTGAAAATAGTTTGGTAACAAACTATAATACCTAAATATAATGAGTTTGACTGCAATCATTTAGGAATTAAACAAGTGTTGCAATTTTTTTTCCTTTATATTGACTAGAGAGTGCATGAGGTGACCCGTGACCGCCAATAGTTTGGAAACAAATTGTACACCCAAATAACTTCTACAACTGTGATATGATAATTACTAAAAAGAAATAATGCTTTATCTCTAACTGGTAGACACGGTAGAATAAAAAGGGATGGGTCAAATGTCGCCCAAATTGTATTTTTTTAATTCATATGAGCTCCCCAATCATTTCTCTATTTTAAAATAATACAGTACTGCCTAAATAATAATATGATTTTATAGTCATATTTGGAAAACTAATTACCTGTATAATAATTCAAAGTATTTTGTAAGTACCAAGAGTTACCTGTTTTGACCCATTATCCAACAGCCCGTTTTGCCACCTCTATGAAAGACTTACCTTTTATTGGATTCACACATATCACCTAAGGGTTTTTAACTGTGTAACCATATATATTGGAAACTCATAAGATGTTCTTAGATTATAAAGCAGAAATGACACTAACATCACGATTGATAGACATGTATGCCATATTGAAATTTTTGGCTAATATATATATATTTTAAGAAGTTACTGCTAAATAGATTTATGTATCTGCAGATGATAGCCTTCATCCAGAGTGTCATGATCCGATCCCCTACACCACCTATCCCAGATTCAAAACTCGATGACTCTATCCCAGTGGAGCCTTAAGCACAAGCATTTTTCCTATCTTGGCTTGGTATGTAGGTGCATATTGTTGTACCCTTCCTCTGGTTATGTATATAATAAGAACAACTTCCAAGATATAGTATTTTTTCAATATATAAAGTTAGGTACAATGTAATGGATGAAAGTTCCAGTCTTTAGGGTGCTTGTATATGATATATAAGTTGAAAACACGAGTACGATCGTGATAAGAATTCTTGGTATATATAATAGTTATAGACTATTAGCGATCAGTAGGAAAATACGATAGGTAATAGGATTAAGCTACATCTATTGTTGCACATGTTTTATTGGTGTATGTACCAGATGTGTAACACTATTTTTCATATCATGAAAGCAAAAATTCTGACAGTACTATTTATACGTCGCTTTTGAACTCTAAACTGAATCACCAGCATTGTTGTTATGCCTGTTGAAGACAATGGAGACAAACATTCATGATAATGCGCGGAATTTTACTTGTATGTATGCATTAATGCAGTCTAGATGTACAGTCTTACATATTATGTAAGCTCTTCAACCATACAGACAATCGAATAATTATCTATGTTTTTTAACATATTTTTTCTTTTATGAAATTCATCATTTCTTAATTTGGTATTACAATAATGTAGAATCACCAAATTAATCTATATTAAGAGCCGACTTAAGTTTACATTCAGTCGTGATCTCTACATGCATCCCATCTAACCTCCGACTTTGCTTAGCAGTTAGCACGATGCTTCCATTCAAATCCATCTTGTTTGTAGGCTATATGTGTAGTACCAATGGTACTCTCTCAAATAAGTTATGATTGTCCTCTTTAGTGTTTTGTAAGTTAGAAAAATTTGAAATCTTCACTTAAAAAATCATCGGTTAAACAACTTTCGTGTACGAATCAATTTGTAAATTCTGTTAAATTTGTTCTTAGTAGTGAAACATAGGTATTCAGATAGTATCATTCATAACTTCAATTCAATATATTTCTGAGAGTAACTTGTAGTCTTCAAGCCGAATAGTCATCTAATTTGGATACTTTTCGGTTTCAAAAAGTAAGAATTGTAAAAAAAAAAAAAAAAAAAAAAAAAATCATATTCACATACACAGTCCATAAGACAATTCGGAGTGGGTTAGTGCACGGGCCCATGCAGGCCCACAACGAGGAGGACGAGCGGAGTGGCAAATTATTGGTGAGGTTTTGGTTGTCCTGTAAATGATTGAGGACGACAGAAGTAAAGGGGCCCAGCTTTTTTTTCTTTTTCCTTTTTAACTTACTTTGACCGTTATTACATATAAGACCACTTCCATCCTCACCTAAACTAGTGTAATACTCGGGCAGTGCCCCGGGAACACTATCTTTGACAATTGACACGTGAGACGTTTGACGTAATGTATTTCTTAACAAAATCAAATAGAATATATAGTAAGTGTCATAAAAAAATGATCGATAGACTAGCGAAAAAAGGCATTGAAATTGGTGCAAATACAAAAATAAAGATGTTATATTACATGGTACCGCTATAGTTTTTCTCACACGTTGCTTGCTCACGAAAATTTTAATGCACGACTTGTTATAGCAACATTGCATCATGAAGTCGTAAGCCTGCCATAACACACGAAGTAAGTTTTGTTAAGAAAAGCGTCATTTACCACCTACAATTGAAGAAGCACAAAATTGATCACAGTGATCTTGAATACCACTAACAGCCATATTCTACCCTAAAAAGATAATCTCTATTACAATCAGATCCGATTACACAGTATCAACATACATAGACACGATGTTGATCACGAGGCTAAAACATGTAAATGTGAAGCTTTCCAAGTTTCCGGCTACTTATTAAAGTCTAATTCATGACATAACCAAGTTATAGATTGAGCCTATAAGCATCAGCAATCATGTTTAAATGATTTGGACTATTTGGGGAGATAAGTACCATGTTTCTCGGTTTCACCATAAAGAATATACTTCATTGTTAACTTTCCATAAATCTTTGTTGCATATCGAAGTAAGACACATCAACTTAATAATTTTAGTATGTCCACAACCAATAACGAAACCACAAATTTAACTGAACCAAAAATGAATGTGAGGTGCTCTCTAGAGGAACACATTCACCTTTGAGGAACCCATGAACCATGTTACTCATTAAACTTATCCCACAGAAGTCGGTTAACACGATGATAGAAAAGTGTAGCATTAGAAACATAGACTTATCAATTTATTTTTGTTAACCAAACTCATCAGAAAGCTTACTATTTTTACACCTAGTCATTTATCTCGAGCACCCAAATTAGAGAGAAGTAACCATTTTCTACCTCGACGGTTTAACCTCCTCCAATAATAAAGGGGTTCGTTAACGTTAAAATTGAAACACAATCAACAGTGCTTACATGGTTGGAAACACCAAAAGCATATAGCAACTGTAAATAGTAGTCATGTAACTTGAAAAAAAAAAAAAAACCTATTTGTAGTGGATTGGCAGAAACTCAAGACATCCATATGTAAAGGTTATTTACGTCACCTACAATAAGATTTCATTTACATTTCATAATACAAATTTCTATCATTTTTTAGTAAGGATGCTTACCTAGACTCACTTTCCTCCGAGGCTAAAACATGTTTTCAAGTTTCTTTTTGTTACAATTGAATGTATTGCCAGCAGCATAACGACCAGTCGACCATCACTAACGCGCTAATTAGCTTCAATAGTCCTTCCAACAAATTAACAATACCAGCAATGGCACTCAAACATGCTGCAACTGATAATTATTCATATGATGTTATGAAAGCATCAATAAGTGTAAGCACAAATTTGAATTCATTGAGCTCCCCACCAACATCTTTACATACCAAAAAGACTCAACCTGACCATGAAAGAATATAATATACTCCGTATCAAATTGTACAGAAATTATATATAAGTATCTATAACATCTTAGAATTCTCCTTTGCAAGAACTATTATGAAAATCAATAGAAGAAACGAACACGTACCGAGCCAAGCATTTTAACAAACAGGTGGCATACAGCTACAAATTCAAAAGTTAAACAACATTCCCATTGAAGAAAAAAAAACCCAACACAAATTACTCAGGAGAGATGCAACGAATGGGTTCCATTGGGATTAATTAAGTATGCGATTTTGGGGCAGTAAACTTGAATTTTATGAAGAAATCATGATTTGTGAAATAGTTAAAAGTAACAATACCTTGGAAAACAATTGCATTCCACTAATGAGTAATGACTCTCGAATTCATATTTCACATGTGATGATGTACCATACGGATCAAATCCAAATGGTTCAATATGTACCATACGGATCCACTCCACAATGATCCAATGCGTACCATACGGGTCCACTCCAAATGGTTCAATATGTACCATACGGATCCACTCCAAATGGTTCAAAATGAACCATACGGATTTGATCCGAATGGTTCAATATGTATCATACGGATCCATTCCAAACGATTTGAAATGAACCATATGAATCAGAAATAGTGATTTGTCAGTATGGATAGTGTTGTCACATCCACAAACGGCGCCTTGTAAACGAATATAGACATTGGGAACTAGCAAACGGCGCATAGGGAAAAGACGTATCTATGCTCAAGACAAACACCAAAGTGGCAATGTTTTATATCGAGACAACAAAAGAGGATTCGGAGCATACCATCTATATCATACAAACCTGAGTGTGATGGGTATAAATACCCAACACCAACCACAAAGTATTCATTCATGACTCCACATTTACTCCCACCCAAAACACTACTCATTCTCTCTCACAATCCGTATATTTACATATACGGAACATGACAATAAAAGAAGGGTCCCGACCTTGTGGCGTACAAACCGTGTCTACCTAAAACGTAGTGCGGGTACCATCTGGGAATCGCCAGCCGAAGAGCTTTTGAGCTCCGGCTCGGGATCCTTCACTAACGTTCTTTTGATGTTTGCAGCTAAGTCCAAGTTCGGGATGATGAGAAACGGCTCACCAACATCGTCTTGACAGACCCGGCGGATTTATGTAGCAACAAGTGGCGCCATCCGTGGGACTCGACTTATACCAACCCATTGATATTTTACGGACGGTCAAGTTGAGTCTCAGATGGACGATGGTACCACGCCATCGTCCCCACTCAACCACGAGGCTCCGATCTCTAAATCATCTCACTCTCCTCAAACAAGAGTGCTTCTCTTAAGCTCACACTAAAAACTCAAAAATAAACCTCAAAACACTTCAAATGGTTTCTTTGTGAAGCGTCCCTTAAGGATTCGAAGCTTTCCTAGTGACTTGGAGCTTCACTTATGGATCTTAAGCCTCCGTAAAGCATCCTCAAAAGACCTGATAAAGGATAAAAGTTAGAAGGAGTGCGGGCACAATACACTTCATCCCAAAGGAGGAACAGTAAACCTTGAAAACCTTACATTCAATTCCTCCAAGAAACTCTAGACTAGTGAAGACATACTATATGTGATGCTTTGGAGCCGAAGCGTATTTCTGAAGCATATTAGATGCTTGATAAATCATGAAGGATGCAACCTATGCAGGTTGGATGCATGATAAAGCATGAAAGGTGCATCCTACACATGTTGGATAAGTTTGGAACATGTTGCACGAAGCCTACACATGCTGGATGAAGCCGAAGCATGCTGGATAAAACTGAAGCATTCTGGATGAAATCAAAGCATACTGGATGAAGGCAAAGCATGTTTTCAAGTAAGTGCCAAATGCACGGTGTCTCAACGAGGAACATCGCAGCCTTTGGAGACACTAAGGCAGCGACCCAACCTCGAAACAACAATCTCCGGCCTTCAGGTATGTTACCTCGTGGAAATACTAATTCAATCCTTAGAAGGCATATATAGAAGGTAGCTCACCCTAATCATAAGCATGTGACCTTTTGGGTCCGGAGAGAAACATGGTTCCATTAACTTGGAATGAAATGAACCTCTGAAATATGGCATCTACATTCTCTATTCTACCATATTAACTTTTATACAATACTTTTGCTTTTGATTTCCAAACGATAAATTAGTAGAGTGATTATTATTACCCCAAGGGGTGGATATTTTGTACACTTTTATTTGTTAACGTAGTTTACAATATGAACTACCATGTGAATGAGTTGAGCAAACCTCTCTAATATGCTCCGGATTTTTGGCAACAACCTTAAATCCGAATGGTTGAGCAAACCTCTCTAATATGCTCTGGATTTTTGGCAACAGCCTTAGATCCGAATGGTTGAGAAAACTTCTCTAATATGCTCCGGGTTGTTGGCGACAACCTTAAATCCGAATGGTTGAGCAAACCTCTCTAATATGCTCCGGATTGTTGGCGACAACCTTAAATCCGAATGGTTGAGCAAACCTCTCTAATATGCTCCGGATTTTTAGCGACAACCTTATATCCGAACGGTTGAGAAAACTTCTCTAATATGCTCCGGGTTGTTGGCGACAACCTTAAATCTGAATGGTTGAGCAAACCTCTCTAATATGCTCCGGATTGTTGGCGACAACCTTAAATCTGAATGGTTGAGCAAACCTCTCTAATATGCTCCGGATTTTTGGCAACAACATTAAATCCGAAATGGTTGAGCAAACCTCTCTAATATGCTCCGGAATTTTGGCAACGTCCTTAGCTCCGAATGGTTCCGCAGGACTTAAAGGTTGAGTATTCCACTCAAATATGCTCTAGATCCTTGGCAACGGCCGTAGGACTAAAAGGTTGAGCAAACCCCTCTAATATGCTCCGGATTTTTGGCAAGGGACGCCTTGTATTAAATGCTACGGCAATTGTGAACCAAGTGGTATTACAAATACACCACCGCAAGCTCACATACCTTATCTATGCTACGGCAATGATATGATACGGCTACGCGCCATACATTTCAAAATTATCAACATTGATAAAAAGGGCAAAGGAAAAACACCCTTATCTATGCTACGTCAATGATATGATGCAGCTACGTGCCTTACATTTCAAAATTATCAACATTGATATAACAAAGATCAATGACTTATTAATGCTACGGCAATTTCTAAGTCCAAATGATACTACAGATGGATCATAGCAAGGTCATATGGCTTATCGATGCTACGGCAATGACACATTAAGACCATACTTGCTATACATCAACACAATATATCAATAACTCAATATATAAATGAAGGAACATTGCACAAAAAAAAAAGATATTGATTTGTCCGAATATGCTCCGGATTTTTGGCCACGACCTCGGATCCGAATGGTTGAGTATTCTCCTCAAATATACTTTGGATCCTTGGCAACGACCGTAGGATCAAAAGGTTAAACACGCCTCACAAATTCCTTCCGTATGTGTAGCTCCTAGTTACGATTATGAGGTCCGTCTTACCTAACTAATTACCTAATGTCTACATGGGAGGCCTTGTTCTCACATGAAATAATATTCATCAACATTGGAATATGATGAATCTTCGTCAATACTATGTTTAAATTATATAATTTTAGTGTGAAGTTGAGTTCACAAGCTACGTTCTCGTAATTTTCCCTAGATCAATGGTTGACATAACCTCTCTAACATGCTCCGGATCTATGACAATGGCCTAGCCAAAAAGAGCCACATATATACCCTATTGTCTCATCCTTTTAAGTGTTATATGGTTAAGATCATAAATACCAAACACTTAAAAAGTCATTCTTCCCAAGGGAAGCTTTGTCTATACCACATGGCGTAAAATTATTTCTTGAATCCATGTATAAATAAAAATTGCTTGGTTACACCACGGTAGTGTTAAGCTTCGACAATGTTAAGAAACATAATATTTTAGCTATCCTTCGGCTATACTAAGTTACAAAATCATAAACATACTACAAATAAAAGGAAAGATAAGTGATCCAAAGTAGGAACACCCAAAAGACCACTCCTTAAATGGAGGGTAACAAAATACCCCTCTCTATCCGGAGGGAAGCTCCCGCAATGTCAAGAAACATAATTTTCTTACCCCTCTCATTTCAAAACGTCATCACGTACACAAAAGTTAAACCATATGATAAAGTAAATTGTATAAAGTTATAAACCTAATAATAGGTACATGATATGAGGTTTAACTGGCATACTCTTTTTCCCTCAACTCCATATTACTTATGCTCTCGTTCATCTGTCCAAGAGCATCTTCTTTAATTTTCAACAAACCCATATAACCGTGCATATGTGCCATCTCCTCATGCTCGGACAAATCTCATTTACAACTATAACTTTATTATTTAGACAACACTATTAAAACCGGAGCTCGGGAGTAAGTATGGTAGCTCAGATTTAGAGTTCATGATAAATAAATATGTCAAGCTTCTTTCGAAGAGTAAGACTTCTTACAACGTTGTTGCATTTTTCATAAGATCTGAACAAGCTTCTAAATTTTCCAACTTGTTACCATATTTGAACAAGCTTCTTTCGAAGAGTAAGACTTCTTAAATGAATATGGATTTAAATTTTACAACTTGTTCCCTTTCGTGTGCATCGTATTTTACCTCGAAACCTTCGATCATTAGTTTCTTCATTCACCGTTGTTGACTTGAATGTGGTGTTGACATCCTTCTTGCAAGGACCAAAGGGAACAATAACCCCTTATCAGTAAAATTGTTTCATTTGGCATCATTATCTTAAATGCAGAACACCTTCATCTTTTCTACAAGACCTTACAGATTTAGAACTCGTCTTTCCAAATTTCTATTTTCTTTTTGAAGATTCAAAGCCTTTTAACTAGCAGGCTTTGAAAGCTCGTATGGTAGCACTTTTTTCCCTTTGTTCCCATTTTACTCCTCTCGCATACATAATACGGGCCTTGTCTTGATCAGATTTTACAAATTCTTCAGTAGGATGGGCCATAACATCCGCGACCCGCTCCAAGTTGGAAGGTTCATCCTCATCTATGGGTTGTGAATATGATACATACAATAGATGGTAATTTAATCAATTTAATCAAACTCGTGAATGAACACAACAAAAACAAACAAACAAACAAGGAGATACATACCCTTGGCATCATTTTTCGTGAGTGATATTCAGGCCATATAATCTCATTGCTTGTACCAAATATTAAAAGAGCCATCTCCGGCAATTTTTGAACCTAGAATTCATTATCCTTCAATTCATCGACAATTGATATGCTAGTCTTCCCATCAAAAGGTATTGGATTCACAAGTGAGATATCTTTGGTCTCCCATATCATTTTTATTGGGTAAGCAAAAGATTTCACTAAAAAGAAATGCTTCTTCCAACCCTTCATTTCGTGTGCTAGGTGATACAACACATGCTAGCTGGGTGTTTTTGGTAACCCAACCATCCACACGAGCTAGCTTATAATCTAATGCAGCCAAAGGCTCTCTATGGATAACACGACAATGTACCTCAAACAAGGTCATTTTCATTGCACTTAACAATGTCAATAGATAAAGGGAACATATCCATCCTTGAGCATCATCATATACAAGCCTACAAACCTCCGAAATTGTAATCAACGTTTGGTAACACCCCGTAATGTAGGACTAAATTCCGAAATGTTTCCAAACTCTAGGCAAAAAACATTCGTTTGTTCTTTGTAATTGTATGGTCGTGATTTTATCCATGTTACCTTACTCATTTTTAAAACATCAAATATAAGAATGAGAGAAATGCGAACAAGGAAGGATAGTTCCTTGAACCGAAGCATATCATGTCCAAATCTTGAATGTGAACCATTCGGATCCTATCTACATACAAAATATGAACCATCCGGATTATATCCAAAGCTTGAATATTTATCATTCAGATCCTATGATAATCTTGAATATGAACCTTCTGGATTATGCCCAAACCCTAAATATGAACCATTCGTATCCTATCTAAATTTTGTATATGAATCATACGGATCCGAAGCTTCCCCAAAGTTCTGAAGTTTCCCTTAAGATCCTAAACGTCTATCTAAGTCGAAGCCGAACGCATCCTTAGAAAGAAGGGTAAATTAAAGTGTACATATAAAATATAATGTATTTGAAAAAATAAATCTAGACCAACACATTCGTTTCAATGCGTTACTCTAGATTGGGGGACATGATGTCGTACCATATGAGATGCTTACGAAACATATGTATGAAACGTGCAACCTATGTCTAAAGCAAGAAGCATAAAATAACGGGCTAGCATATCAACCACATATGGCCCAGTACACTTCTGAATCACACATATGTTGGCGTACAAACTACGTTTCGATCAGACGACGCGAGGTTACCTTATAGGGAATCGCCATAATAACAAATCAATCACTTACGAGACCAATCGAGATAATTAATCTAGACCGATACACCTTTTGAATGTATCAATCTAGATTGGGGGACATGATGATGTACCATACGGATCAAATCCAAATGGTTCAATATGTACCATACGGATCCACTCCACAATGATCCAATGCGTACCATACGGGTCCACTCCAAATGGTTCAATATGTACCATACGGATCCACTCCAAATGGTTCAAAATGAACCATACGGATTTGATCCGAATGGTTCAATATGTATCATACGGATCCATTCCAAACGATTTGAAATGAACCATATGAATCAGAAATAGTGATTTGTCAGTATGGATAGTGTTGTCACATCCACAAACGGCGCCTTGTAAACGAATATAGACATTGGGAACTAGCAAACGGCGCATAGGGAAAAGACGTATCTATGCTCAAGACAAACACCAAAGTGGCAATGTTTTATATCGAGACAACAAAAGAGGATTCGGAGCATACCATCTATATCATACAAACCTGAGTGTGATGGGTATAAATACCCAACACCAACCACAAAGTATTCATTCATGACTCCACATTTACTCCCACCCAAAACACTACTCATTCTCTCTCACAATCCGTATATTTACATATACGGAACATGACAATAAAAGAAGGGTCCCGACCTTGTGGCGTACAAACCGTGTCTACCTAAAACGTAGTGCGGGTACCATCTGGGAATCGCCAGCCGAAGAGCTTTTGAGCTCCGGCTCGGGATCCTTCACTAACGTTCTTTTGATGTTTGCAGCTAAGTCCAAGTTCGGGATGATGAGAAACGGCTCACCAACATCGTCTTGACAGACCCGGCGGATTTATGTAGCAACAACATGTAACGACTGCTCTGCAATTTCGGAATGGAGGGAAGTATCCATGAGGCTAATGATTATGACATGACTAATAACATTTAGGTTGAGCACGGGTGATTGAATGAAGGGTCAATTGTACGAATCCATGAAAATAAGGCACAATTTGATCCTGGATCCAGCTTATGTTTGACGGGTTTACTTTCTCACAGAAAATTGGTTGCCCATGTTGTATAATACCTTCTAATTTACGATTAGTATTATTGTCATCTATATTATATGTTTCATGTTTCATGGTTTGTTTCAAGGGGAGCGGAATTGGTAACCGCGGTTGCTATTAGGAAAACCGACTTAAAAAACGGCGACATAAATGCCCAGTAACTGCCAGTGATACATTAAACGGCCGAGATCTAATTTTTGTATACTTTTAACGGTCCGGATTAAAAGGGCAGTTGAGCGAGCTCTGTCAATGTATAGGAAGAATATGGACCCCTCCAAATCACTTCTCCTACATCAACGTCATGTCACGCTTTCCACCAACTGATTCACAACTGATTATTCTCTGCCATCAATAACTAACCACTTCATTTTTCTGAGCCCCACATTTACCAATATACCCAATGTTTTGAAAAGCAGTTCGACCGGACCGATCGTCCTGGTCGAACCGCGTTTTGAGGGAAAACCGAGCCAGCGAAAACCGGTTTTGGGAGAAGTCAACTCGGTCAACGAACCGGGGTTCGGTCAAAATCGGACGGTTCAACCGGGAACCGGACCGGTTGGACTGTTTTTTGTTTTTTTTTTAAATCATGAGTTTTGGCCTGGTCCGATTCGGTTTTCGGTTTTTAAAACATTGAATATACACCATTTCTATACACTAAACAAATAAAAACATGTGGCCCCCACATTTTTCAATAGGATTCCAACCGATTAAAAACTGATTTGGCCAATGGCACCAAATCACCAATCACTTCCCAACCGATTTGGAAGTGATGCAACCGATGGGAGTGACCTAAGAAAAATGTTTTTATTGTATTTTTTAATGTGACAAGTATTTGTAAATGTAGTCAATTTTAGTAAAAAATCAATAGTATATATCCAACTTATAATACTTCTATGGTATGAATCTAACTTATAATATTTGAAGACGTGTCATCTTTAAATGTGTCACGTGTCATCCATATAACTTAACACATCATCAAAAATACCGTCCAATACATACAATAGAGATATATGAAAGTTAGATATATACAATAGAACTGTTATAAGTTTTATATATACTATAGACTTTTTACTAAGGTTGATTACATTTACAAACACTTATCCCCTTTTTAATTTATGAAATATATTTGTAATTCATTGTATTACCTTTATTTTATCTAATTAAAAGTAATTATTTTTTAAATAAGAAAAGTGAAAATCAAATAAAACAGTGGGTCCCAACAGTTAGTCATGGCTAGTCGTGAGACTCCCCACTCCAACCTGTCATTCATGACTGCTAGTCATGGCTGACGTGGCAGTTAGTCGTACCACGACTAGCTGTTACCACTCCTGGTGATCTAGTATCACTAGATTCACTTAAATATATATTTCTTGTGAATATGATATGTTCTTTATGGTTTTTCGCTCATTGTCAAATCATCAAGATCGAACTAACGTTTTGCTAGTATTCTATAACGCATCAATAAGAAGATTGGACGCTAATTTCAAATCCTCGAAACAGAAACTATGCACGAGAACTATTACATGACAGGCCAAAATCGTTAAGAAAAAGGAGAGCTTTGTTGTCGTCCGAAAACACATTGTACGTCTTATCAATTTAAATGACAAATACTAACAGACAAAGTGTAGACCTTGAGGAGTTAATCACAACAACAAAGTTGAAACAGGATCTAGATCCCCTAGCTTGAGTTAGATTATTATTCTTCAAATCAACTTGAAGTGGTTTGGACAATCTGAAAAGCGCAAAAGGCTCATTGTTATAGATGTTTACTCCTCAAAATGCATATATTACACTGACAGTTAATATACATTGTATATATTTTACTAAACATGTATACTATATTCATGATATAATATGCTGTGATGGAATGAAATGATCCATCATAAAATTGCAAGTCACCTTATCAACCAGCCCAAGGGATTACCTTTATGAGTTGAACTTGGAACCTTAGGGTGTTCACTGTTCGGATGTAACTGAATTATTCAGATGGTCTATTCGGATTAGACCGTTCAGATCAGATAATTTTGATTTTTAGATCGGATCGGACAAAAACCAAATTGCCATTTCGATTTTGGGAATGGTTTTGCTTACTATTATCAAAACCGGACTGTCCAAATAAATCGAAAAATAATAACAATATATGTATACTCTTGTCTATCTATCAAAGTAGATGTAAAATATTTGTCTGATTATTTTTTTTATATAAAACTTTAATATATTTATTATATAATATGTGTTTTTAATATATATCATTGTCTATCTATAACTTGAAATCCAAAGTTTTGATATAAAAAGCTAACTTCACACTTTTATAAACTCTCAGTGCAGCATGACAATACGTAGCCGTTCATATTGCTCATGACATTGCCCGTTCACGAGATAAAACGATACCTTAGTGCGGTCAACGAAAAACCAAATGGTTAAAAACGATTCATCCAAATAGTTATATGGTTCGGTTCGGATTCGATATGTGTTTAGATGGATGTAATTCACATTTTTAAAACCAAAATCCAAGTAAATTAATATCGATAAATCGAACTTGATCAATCCATCCAAACAAACACCCTGAGATCCGGCCATAACAAGATTCAATGAGTTATACTCGAATCTAACATGTACAACAATAAGGGTGTGGTTCGAGGGAGGAAGCCAAAAAAGGAGAGAAGGGGACGGCAAAAAGATCACAGCCGTCAATTTCAAAAAATAGATCTAATCTACGGATAAAAAGGACGCGGTGGCATTTTCGTAATTAATATCAACTTTTTGGATAGCTGCTGCTGCTATTATAACGTTGACGAAAAAGGTGCATCACAAAGTAAAACTGGTACATCACATTGCAAAAACGGTGCATCAAAGATTAAAAACATGATGTATTACAGAGTAAAAATGCATCATAACAGATATTAATGTTCATCGTAATAGATAAAAATATGCATAAAGATGGTACATCACATTGTAAAAAATGGTGCATCATATAGTAAAAACATAATGCATTACAAAGTAAAAAAATGGTGCATCATAGAAGATAGTAAGGTTCATCGTAATAGATAAAAATGTACATACATCACATTGTAAAAAATGGTGCATCAAAGAGTAAAACATAATGCATTACAGAGTAAAAAAAACTGATGCATCATAGCAGATTTTAATGTTAATCATAATAGATAAAAAAAAGTGCATCACAGCTTCAAATTAAAAAACTACTCGTCTCTCACAAAAATGAACAAAAATATCAACTAACAATATCCTTGATTCAACAAAAGGTTAAAAAATGATAACAAATATTTTAAAAAATTCCTTTTTTAAAAATTTCATTTGCCGTTCATTTTCGTCCAAAAGTGGACTTCCGTTCATGAACCAATGCCCAACAATAATTGACAAGTTTAAATTTAGATTTGATTTGCTTTAATTTAATAACAAAATCAAAATCCGCATCAAATTTAATAGTGAATATTGAATGCAAGAAAATAATGAGTATGAGTCAACCAATGAAGGGATTTACTTTTACTAAATTTTTAACTTTAACTTGTTACTTTTTTTAAGCATTACTCTTTTCTAAAGCAAAATAATTTATAAAACTAAATATACTTGGATCTTAATTTGGGCAAATTATCTAAAACAGAAACAAACTATTATTTAATTATAGAAACAAACTATCAAAATTATTAATAATAGAAACTCACTATTAATTTCATCATAATTCTAGCAATATGCTACAAGACACGCCATCATTTTTTCGAATTTTTGGTAACATATTGGTAAAAGTGAGCAACATATCCACGCTATGCGACGGAAGCTAATGCCTTAAATTTCTTTGTGTAATTACAATAATGAGACGTAGCAGTACCCTTGACAGTACCCTTGACTATCTATTAAGATTGTCAAATTGTATAATGTCGTACAATTGACCTATTTGTTAAGAATCAATTCAAATCGAGGGCAACTTGATTATTTCATATTGTTGAGTTTAATTTTTAAGAAAATTAACAACATGTTTTATATATAGTAGAGATACGATGAAAAGATAGTTAATTTTTATTATTAATAACTTTGACGATCCATTTTAAAAAATCTAAAATACACCAATAATCCATTTCTATTTTAAATAATTTGTTCTTTTACTTTTTGATGTATCTCTCTCATTCGGCTATTGATGAACCCATTAAGGAAAAAATAAAGCCTACAAATCAAAGCATCTCCTACCCTCTCGAATTTGTCTACGGATGTTAAAATCTAAAAGGTGGTTGATGCTTGGTATATACTTTTGAACATAAATATAAAAAAGTATATAAATCTTGATGGAGGATCATAAAGGAGAATTTTGATCTTGACCTTCATTCCTCCTTTTAACGGATGAGATCCTGTCACATCCACGCGAGGGGTAGTTGTGTAAATATAGAAAACTCAAGGTGTTATATGATAATGTGTGACACCCGTCAAATTAGAAATAGTTATTAATTCCTAATCACTTAGTTTATATATGTAATTAGTGCTATGTTAAGCTAATTGTATATATCCTTTTGTATATAATTAAATATACACATACACGGTTTGATTAAATTGTGTCATTTTATATCGGCCGAATTCCGATTCATTAATACGGACGTTGGTGAACAAAATTATTAAATAATATGAAATTATATAATAAACTCATTATTTATTATATATTATTTTGATAATATATAAAAAGTATTTCGTATCGTATAAAACAAAATGTTCGTGACAAAACTTTCTAAATAGTGTATTATTATTAAAAATAAAAATTATTTATTCGGATAAAAATAAAACATATTTCATTTTATTCAAAACGTACTCCACGCGACGAAACCATACGAATCATATTCTACAAACTAATTAAAAACAAAGTTATATTTTATAACTCGAATAAAGTATTTTTATAAAATACTTCAACTAAAAATATGTTCGAATATGTGTAAACAAAATTATAATTTTAAAATATTAAATTATTTTACGATCGGGTACACGAACACGGGCATTTTGCACTACGAATTGGAGCCAAACCGCAACCACCCCAAATTTTTGGAGTCGGAAAAGATCCACAATTTGTGGATCTTGCCTGCGATTACATAGCACACCAAACACACCCTTACCTCCATTCCCCATTTCACTTTTTTTTCCATCTATCTCTTTCTCTCTCGGTTCACATTCCAAACCGTCACCATCACCATCTTCTCGGAATCATCATCATCATCAAAGGAGGAAACAAGGAGGTAACGGATTATCATCATCATCATCTTCATCGCGAAGCATCATCAGCCTCACCATCGTCATCTTCATCATTCGGTCTCCATTTTTTCATTCGTAAGAACACATCTCTTTTCTTAAATTTTCGTGTTTAGAAAGCTTATTTCATCATATATTAGTGTATACCAACTGATTATGTCCAAAAATTTGAGCTATAACTCATTTACACCTTGAATCGCACAAACAGACCCTGGTCGAGCCCAGTATCCAGCGGATACAATCCTCACCCGAACGGTTATGCCTCCTCACCCGAACGGGTATGCATCCTCATACCCGATCACGTGTCATCCCCGTACCCGATCGCGTATCAACCTTATACCCGATCGTGTATCGCTCCGTTACCCGATCGCGTGTTACTTCAAACATAATTTTTATTAAGTGTCGGAACTAAGATTTTGCCATCTGATTTTAATCCGAATTCGAATTTCAAATGCGGTTTTACTAAAGCAATATAGTAGAAATAAAAAATTTTCAAGCTGACCTGGCAGCTCGACCCTAGCCAGGGGCTCTGCCCCTAGGACCCCGCCAGGGGTTGCCACCCCTTGGACCCCGCTACCAGGGGCGCTGCCCCCGGACCCCCGTCATTCAAATTCTTGAAAATACATTTTTCACTCTAAGTGTCAAACTTGTGTAACATCAATACTTATATAAGATACAACACTGAAACCTACTTTACAAGTGTAACATAACAACATAATAATAATAATAATAATAATAATAATAATAATAATAATAATAATAATAATAATAATAATAATAATAATAATAATAATAATACATCAAGATTATTATTACAACCGACACCAACGGGCCGTACATATTTTCAAAACACAAACAAACAACTAAACATTTGGACATAACTAGTTGAGTGGACAACTAACATAGATGGTCTGTTGAGACATCTAATCATTATTATAACCTTGCGTGTTTAGGACGCCCGGCAGGTTACAGTCGTTTGGACGATATCATTTCATTGTGCAACATCATTATTGCTTGATAGCAACACGTAAGACTCAGGTGAGTCTCATAGCCCATCATTTTACTGTTTTAACCCAGGGGTAGGAATACATGATTGTTTTGTTTTACATGTGAACGCAAGTATCAAAATATCGCTATATACTGCATGAGTTGTTTTTCTCTAATCAATTTAAGTCCTCTAGCATAGTTTGGTAATACTTTTGTAGCGTGAATGTTAGTGTATGGTACCATATGGGATTGACAATCCCTGTCCGGGTTGGAAGCCCCAACCGGTCAAACGGACGCATTATCATTTGTTCATATGAGTGTAGATTAGGCACTCGCAGAAAGGCACCTTCGATCAGGCACTTGATTGTGATCCTGACACCTCAGTTAAGCTCAGACTATGTGCTCATGGCAGTGACATACACTCATTTATTTATTTGCTTGGTTGCAAATCATTATACTTAAATCTTGCGGTTCATGAATTATATCTTATCATATTACAAACCTGTGAGCTCACCAGCTTTAGCTGACCATTTTAGCATGTATTCTCAGGTTCTCAGCAGCAGTAGGTCTGCCATATCAGGATACTTAGCTCGAGTCGCATACAGACATCAGGAGATTCCCTTGCATTTTACATTTTGTAAAATTAGATATGCCCTAGAATCCCTATCATTTGGCTTACGAGCTTTTGAAATTAATATAACAATGTAATACTTTGTATTATCAATGTAATTGTAAATGACGCATGTAAAGTCGTTCATTATATATCTTATGTGTTGTGATTACCGTATTAGTCGCGCCCCGACCCGAACCGCTTCCGCATCATAATTTTGGGGTGCGACATAATGTGTTATATTGGTGGGAGGGTACTTTGGTAATATTGTATGTTACACCCATCCATCAATTCGGTCAGTATGGTCAAGATTACTTTCTCTTTCTATTTTTCAAACAAGCTAAAACACATCTCTCATACACAATCATTTACAGCATCAAGAATTCTCACACACATTCACATACATTAACTCACACACATATACACTCACTCACACACATTATCAACACAAACTCAAGATCTACTTTCCGATCAAAATATTTTTCACCGGTGACGACGAAAAAATCGAAACACCATTACACCTCTATCACCACATGTTACCACCACCACCACCATCATCATCTTCGGCGAACCGGTCTTCACCGGATGTAACCGGCGTGTTCGTTTAACCGTCGTCACCGGCGAAACCGACATACTTTCGGACCACCACCGTTGTTGAAAAACCGGCCGTCAACCACCACGACGTCATCGATAAACCCTCCTTCACTTTGGAAAACATGTAGATCAGAGAATAAACATCTTTAAAAGTAGATCTTTGAAAAGTAGATCTATGAAAAAGTAGATCTCTCAAAATGTCGCACCCTCAAATTCGTACAGCGGAAGCGATTCGGGTCGAGGCACGACTAATCATGTAATCACAGCACAAAGAATATAGCAAACGACCTCTAAATGAGACGTTTGAAAAATAGTTATATTACCAAAATAGAGTGTTTACAAAGTTGCGAATTCGCAAATAATTCTAGAAATTCCTGTTGGGTTTTCTATTCCCTAACTAGATTAACATATGCAGCGAAAAAATAACAATTAATCTAGAGTAACTAGGAAATTAAACCCTAAAGGACCGTTACTTAATAAAGCTATTAACAATAACAAAATATATAGATAAATGAGAAAATACTAACCTTTGAGAAAACCAATTTCTCACGCGCAGACCACCTTGCAGAACCTTCACGCAGACTCCTTGCTCGACCTTCCATGCTTTGGATGGCAACTACCCAAAATAGAATACCTCTAATGTTTCACACCCGTGAACTAAGAGAAACTCCAAATCCTAGGGTCCCGACTCTAAGTCGTAAAGACACTTACAAGGATTAGGAATGAGAAAGAGAGAAAGAACCGAATTAAATTCGGATCTGGGATCATTGGAAACCTTGGATTATGCCTCTATTTATAAGGGGAGAGGGAGCCCAGGGTTTTATCCATTGGCCGATGTGGGACAACTGAATTCGTCCTCCAACCGCCGGTTGGAGCTTCCAACCGCCGGTTGGACTTGATTCCTGCCCAAGTTATGACATGTCTACACCGCCTTACAAACCCAAGCCTCCAACCGCCGGTTGAACCCTCCAACCGTCGGTTGGATACGCTTTCCAGAATATTTCATTTTGTTTCATATTAATATTCAATTAATAAACAAACTAAATATTCTTTATTGTTTCTGTTAATTTCTTTTAGCTTCTAATTAATTTATCAACTTTGATAAATTAAAAAATTATTCAGTTAACTTATAATATTAATTTCAATTAATATCATCTCTCTTATTGTTTCTCTTACTGTTCATCGAGGGCAACCCAAAAAGGACTCTACCTTTAGAATAGTCTTACCAATTAGTTATGACCTTGGACACTATTTCCAACAGTCTTCCACTTGGACAAGTCATCAACTACTATTGGTTCGTCTCTATCCTAAGTAGAGAGTGCCATCCAATGCATCTGCCGAACTCTGAGTGACAGTCCTTTAGATAAGTGATCATATATTCCTTTGTTTTAGATATCGTATGAAAGTGGGACATGGATTTAATTAATCTCCAGATTCAAAATTATGTTTTCTGATTTCCGATCAATTTTGACTGTATGGGACTACCCGCACGAAAGGCGTAACGATCTGGGCACTGTCTCGGAGAGAGGCAATTCTTTTTTTCGTATTTGGGGTTGACGTCGAGAAAGACGTACTAAAGATGGGAGAGCACGCACAGACATCCTTGGGAAAGCACTAACCCTTTAGTAGGGCGAGCTCTTTGATAGTGACTTCTTTCGGGGCGACGAAAGCTGCTGCCCCCCCCCCCCCTCCTCTTAGTCGATGGGGCAGAATTGTACATATCAATTTAGTCCTGGCTTGGCCAAGCACTTTATGAGTCAACATTTAATCATCAGAGGGCCCATGGATATCGCTTTTCCTCTTAGGCAAAAGGAACAAATAAATTTCGCACACATAGCACTAGTCAACTCATCATGTCATACCTAGCGTATCCTTTATGACTGGCATTTACGCACAACGTTTGAATAAACTAAAGTATAACAGACTTGAAAAACTAGAAACTCAATGTATATCCATTTTAAGAATATAAGATATTATCATCTCAGAGTTACTCGTGATTTCAATCCATGAAGTAACTTCCATGAGTGCGGGTTTCTCCTATATACTTAAATCCCCATTAAGTACTCATGAGTGTTGCAGCAATCTCCATGCAATGTCTAATCTCCATAGACAATCTACTAACACTCCATGACACTCTTAATTCACCACATACTTCCTATAGTGTGATCGACTGAGGAGGTTTGAGTAAATTTAATTAATCTGGAAGTGGTGTCTAAACATGCTAAACTGAAACACAATGATAAACGATAGTAAATGGTAGAACTCCTTCCAATAAATAAATCTTCATTATTTATCACCAAGTCTATTCTAGTTCTCATCATTGTTTGTAATGTTTCAAAATCAAACTAACAACTAAAACTTTATCTCGTAAATCTATGCTCCAAGCATGTTTACTGATTGTCTGTCCATCACAATCATGTATCCCTTTTGTACCTTCCTTTGAACAAAATGGTATTTTATTTCAATGTACTTTGGGACTTTCCGTTATCACATAATATTTTATTGGGATTGGAACACCTCCAAGATCACCAATGAAATTTCTCATCCTTATTACTTCCTTTGAAGTCTGGCAGGTTTCAATATACTCAGATTTCCATCTGCTACTATATCTTGCTTTGAACTTTTCAAACTTATCGTTCCCCCATTTAGTAAGAGTACTCAACCAGACTGTGAACGACTATCATCTATGTCTGTTCGGAAACTTACGTTACTATAACCCATTACTCTAAGTTTCTCTTCTCCTCTTTAAACTAAGAACCGGTCTTTAGTATTTCTCAAATACTTAAGAATATTCTTTACAGCTGTTTTATGACCTTTACCAGAATTCTGCTGATGTCGACTCACTATACTCCAAGCAAAAGAGACATCGGGTCTTGTATACTTCATGGCATGTATGATCGATCCTATAGCCGAAGCCTATGGGACTCGACTCATCTAGTCCAATCTTGTGCAGTCTTTGGACACTAATCTTTTAGTAATCTTTATGCCATGGTGTAAGGGTAGATTCCATTTCTTAGAATTCTCCATTTTAAAACTTTTCAAAATTTTATTCTAAGTACATGTCCTGGTTAAATCCTTTGAGACGTTTTCAACATATCTCTGTAAATCTTTGTACCAAGAATATATTGTATCTTCCAAATCTTTCACAGCGAAATATACTCTCAATCAACTCTTTACACCTTGTAATGTTGGGATTATATTTCCTATGAGTATTATATCATTCACATATAATACCAGGAAGACTACAATGCTCCCACTGACTTTGACACATATGCTGGACTCATCTTTGCTTCAAGAAAATCTAAACTGTTTGACTTTCTCATGGAAGCAGAGATTCCAGCTACAAGAAGCCTGTTTAAGTCTATAAATGGCTTTCTTAAGCTTACACACTCTATTAGGATATTTTGCTCTTTCAAAACCTTCCAGTTGTGCCTTGAACACATTCTCTGTCAGTTTCCTGTTAAGGAAAGTGGTTTTGATATTCATCTGCCAAATTTCATAACCATGAAATGCAGCTATTGTAAGCAATATCCTAATTGACTTTATTTCAGCTATTGGTGAGAAGGTTTCCACATAATCAATCCCGAAGGTTTGAGTATAGCCTTCGCTACCATCCTAGCTTTATAAGTGTGTACTTTTCTATCCATGTCTGTCTTCCTCTTGAAGATACACTTACAACTCACCATCTTGAGGCTGAGTGTAGTGCCAAACAAATTCCAAACTTGGTTGTCAGACATAGACTGAATCTTGCCTTTCATAGCTTCCTTCCACTTAGCAGCCTCAGGGCCTGCCATCGCTTCCTTTGTAGTTAGCAGGTGCATCTAATTCACTTAGTACTATCACTAATCTTATCATGTTCTTCTTTATGGAAACCATAATAGAACCGAGGAGGTTTTCTAACTCTACAACTGCGAGCGGGGAAGGTAATGTCTTCAAGTTCAACAGGTGTTACCATCTCTTGTTTAATGTCAGTGTTTACCATAGTTTCGTCATCGGTCGATCCTTGAATCTTTTCAAGATCAATTGTACTCCCACTGTCCTATTCAGATATTATTTTTCTCTCAAGAAACACTCCCTTTTTGAGCAACAAATATCTAAACGACTTATGTGGATAGCCGATGAAAAGATACTTTTCAGATCTAGCTTCTAGTCTGTGCTAAGTTTCTCGTCTAACGATAACTTCACAGCCCCAGATCTGGATGTGCCCAAGAGAAAAAAATTTTCTCTTCCAGATCTCATAAGTCATCTTAGAAACCTTCTTGGTGTATTAGATTTAAATTATGTGCAATCTTTTATAATGCCTAACCCCATAAGCTTATTAGAAGTGTTACCTGACTCATCATTGATTGCACCATGTCCAACAGGATTCTATCCTTCCTCTTAGTAACTCCATTAAGCTATGGTGTTCTACGAGGAGTCAACTGTGAAACTATTCCACAGTGTCTAAGATGATCAAGAAACTTGATACTAAGGTCTTCTCCTCCCCTATCGGATCGGAGTACCTTTATCTTTCTGCCCATTTGGTTCTCTATATTTCGTCCTAACACCTTTTGAACTTTCAAAAGTGTCTGACTTATGTTTAATCAGATAAACATATCCATGTCTACTGAAGTAATCAGCAACATAGTAGCTTTTTCCATCTTTTATGGCGCATCGGAATGGTCGACATACATCCATGTATAGCAAGTCGAACAATCCATCACTTCTTTCATATAACATGTGAATAGTGATTAAGTCATCTTGCTCAATAAACAAGATTTTCATACATCATCCGATTTAGGGTCGAATGATTCCAACACTTCATACTTTTAGAGTTTGGGCGATATTCTTTCTTGTTTACGTGCCTTAGACGATATTGCCACAATTTGAATTTATCAAGCTTTTTAGACGAACCATCATTTAAATTCCTTTGCTGACATATTCAACATTTTCATATATGTCTTTGCAAGGAAAAGCTTTATCAGCATTCTCATTGACGAATGAAAACTGATAATTATCCTTAAACAAGCATGAAATAAAATTATGTTTCTTTGTCATTTCTGACGACTAACAACAATTATTTAAATGTATCCTAACTCCAAATTTTAGCATGAGCTCAAACTTTCCAATGGGCATGATACTCTTATCTCTCACAACTAAGTTGAGCTCTCCATGCCTCACACTTTTACTTTCCTTTAGGCCTTGCAATATAGTGCTAATGTGAGTACCACACCCTATATTCAAGACCTACGAATAATAAGTCGTAGTATTGTGGAGTTTGATTACTTATATACCTGAATCCTTTTTGACCTAACTGTCTATATGGTCCTTCAGATATTTTGGGCTGTAACGCTTCTAGTGCCTCTCCGTGTTGCAGTAAATCATACTGCTTCCATTGGATCATTTGCCGGTGCAATTTCAGATTCAATCTTTCTCTTAGCCCTACGATTGGACTTTCCATTCGTAGCTATTCCAGATCTCTTCCTTTCCTTTGCATCATGACCAATTGACAACACAGGAGCTGCTAAGCCAAAAGGCACATCAATCTTCTTGATCCTTTGCTCAGTAATTTTTGGGAGTTCCATCATTGAGGTCTCTCTCTCATTCAAAACTATTTGACATGAGATTACAAACTGTTTGTGGACAGCTGACTGACCGGACAGAATTATGTTGACCAAGACTTGGTATCATAATATTTCCGGTGAGCTTTAATCTCCTCTTGGGTTTAATCATTATCATTAGTGGGAATTTGCTTACCGAGAATATACTCCTTATTCTCGTCGGGAACATACTCCTTGTTCTCATACCTACGGTTTCACATCTCATTGAGAACATACTCTTTGTTCCTTAGAGTGAACCTAGGGTCACATTATCCGTCCATACAGTTTGAACTGTTAAGTCTTTCCCTCCCAAGAACTGAGAGTAGTGAGAAGTATAGGTTATTTGCGAAATTGGGAACGAGAGGATTATTACCATTTTCAACAGATATTTTTGAGATAAAACTATTTTAGTTAGTCTGACTATTCCTTAATTAATTACCCAATTTCTAATTAAGGCAAGGATCCATATTTTCAGTTTTATGAGATACAACAAAATACTTTTATCTATTTCATTTCTATGAAACTTCTAGATCATTGAGATTCATTGATACCTATCAATGGCATGTTAATCTCGGTTATGCTCATCTACCATTCATGACTGGGATGCCGAGGATCATGAACTAGATGGTGAATTAACCATGCAAACCCCGCGTGGTGTCCGGCTCGAGTACGCTCGAGAATCGCGAATCTCACATCACCTCTCACTTATGTCCTCATATTAATGTGCCGGTTAACCACACACGCTCCATTAACAGTCCATACGAGAAATGTGCAACTTTCATGGGTTAGCATACTTTTCACATTTTTCTATAGCTAAAACGGGATTTTGTTTTACTATTTTAAGCCTACTTTTAATCTTGACATCATCCTATCAAAAATCATCGGTAGCTCCATTGAACGCACAAAGAAGCGGAGAAGCAGGTCAGCGCGAAGCTTATTAAAAACCTACTTCTTTAGGGAAGCAAAGCGAACCGCCTTATACCTCTCTTATAGTTTGTTCTCTATGGGTGAGCCGATTTATCAATTGACTGACGATATATTTAGACTTAAATGATACACATATATAAATCATATTATATATAAAGTCTCTCTTAAACATTTCTAAGATTTAGGGTTCTATTTTAAAACATTTAAAAATTTAAGCGCATATTTTAAACCATTAAAATATAAAGGTCTTATTAGTAAAAAAATTAACTGTATACATGTATAAATCTATTATACATATATACTTAATTTAATTATTTGGACAAAATAAAAACAATTCTATTTCCAAATATAATTTATCTACATTTTGTATTGCAAACCTTATTAAGTCTACGCTCTGATACCACTATTGGGTTTTCTATTACCTAACTAGATTAACATATGCAGCGGAAAAATAACAATTAATCTAGAGTAACTAGGAAACTAAACCCTAAAGGACCGTTACTTAATAAAGCTATTAACAATAACAAAATAAATAGATAAATGAGAAAATACTAACATTTGAAAAAACCAATTTCTCACGCGCAGACTACCTTACAGAACCTTCACGCCGACTCCTTGCTCGACCTTCCATGCTTTGGATGGCAAGTACCCAAAATAGAATACCTCTAATGCTTCACACCCGTGAACTAAGAGAAACTCCAAATCCTAGGGTCCCGACTCTAAGTCGTAAAGACACTTATAAGGATTAGGAATGAGAAAGAGAGAAAGAACCGAATTAAATTCGGATCTGGAATTATTGGAAACCTTGGATTATGCCTCTATTTATAAGGGGAGAGGGAGCCCTGGGTTTTATCCCTTGGCCGATGTGGGACAACTGAATTCTTCCTCCAACCGCCGGTTGGACTTGATTCCTGCCCAACTTATGACACGTCTACACCGCCTTACAAACCCTAGCCTCCAACCGCCGATTGGATACTCTTTCCAGAATATTCCATTTTGTTTCATATTAATATTCAATTAATAAACAAACTAAATATTATTTATTGTTTCTGTTAATTTCTTTTAGCTTCTAATAAATTTATCAACTTTGATAAATTAACAAACTAATCAATTAACTTATAATATTAATTCCAATTAATATCATCTCTCTTATTGTTTCTCTTACTGTTCATCGAGGGCAACCCAAATAGGACTCTACCTTTAGAATAGTCTTACCAATTAGTTATGACCTTGGACACTATTTCCAAAAATTCCAATACATAACTAGTAATACAAAAGTAATGCAAGGAAATTTCCAAATGTTTGAAAGCATGCGATGCGAGCTAGCATATCTTGTAGTAATCCTATTCCTGCTGTGAACCTGAGAATACATGATAAAACGGGTCAACATAATTGTTGGTGAGTTCATAGGTTTTGTTAGTTAGAAATCGGGAGCATAAACTATACGTTTTTCGGAAATAGTTCACAAATCATGTATTAAGAGGTAGTATCATGAGATCATATAAGCATATGAGTATCGAAAGTAGTACCACATGCCCAAAATGTTAAATGTGCATGTACGTATCGGAAGTAGCACAACGTGCCCTAACAGTTATCATGTATATCAAGTATGCATATATTAATCGGAAGTAGCACAAAGTGCCCGGAAGTAGCACACAGTGCCCGGAAGTAGCACACAGTGTCCGGAAGTAGCACAAAGTGCCATACAGTATACATATAATCATCAGATATAATTCACAGGTATTCACAGTTCAAAGTATAACACGGAAGTTGAAGCCTCTATCAGTTTAAATCAGGCAATCAGTTTAATTAGTTTTTCAGTTTATGTATAAAAGTAAATCATACGAATTAAGCAATTGTGTGGCTTTATAGCAACCTGGTAATTGTAATTCACATGTATTAAACACTTGTATTATTCTATGGTAATATTGTAAATGTAAATCATACGATTTAGAGGTTTATATTCATAAAACAGTAAAGGAAACATGCATTCTCACCCCAAATATAACACCCCTCATTTGAAGTCATATATTTTTTTTTTATAATAATAATCGGAAGCGAAAATCCCAATATTATTAATTTACATGACATAACCAATACATAACAAAATTAAAGTGTATTAAACATTATACAGCAACTAGGTGTTATAGAACCTTTCAAAACATAGCACAACATAAGTTTAAAACATTATCAGAGTACATCGTCGTCAAACATTCTTCCAAATACGCTTGTTGTCCAAAACATATCAAACATAACCTGCAAGTGGATAGTGGTGGGATTAGCACGAAGCTAAGTGCATAGACAAGCAATCAACAGTCTAACTCAGTTTAACAATCTGTTTACAACAATTATCTGTAAACACACAAACATCTTAGAGGATCGGTGGTCCTTGAGGAACCCTCATTTCCGCGGTGGTCCTCCAAGCAACACTTATAACCAACTATAGGCCACGCAGTGGTTTTACCGATAACTCATTGCTATCTTCAATCAACATAGGATCCATTCACAACATATGTTCACAATTCCCATGTTGACTAACCTATAGCAATCAAGTCCAACCATAGTTGACCTCCCATAACATAATGCCTCAAAGGCCAAGCATCACATAGTCACACGTGTCAAATCAGACTAACAGTCTATAAACATCATAACCAGGTTTACTCGTAGTAACCAAATATGTTACACCAATTTACACTGAGAGTCACCAGTCTACTCATCTGAGTATCTCAAGATCCAAACTCAGAGGTCTTATGTTAATGAGTCTTTGGTTGATCTGAAAACACAACCAAATCACAAGTTAGTAACTTGTCTTAAAATCAATATAACTCATTTCATTATATCTCAACATAATGCACCAGATACAATCTATATTAATACTATAAGTATTAAATAATTCAAGTACCAAAGTTAAACAACAAGTACATACTGGGACTGGATCCGCCGGATAGGCTATAGGATCCGCCGGATCCTTTGTTGATCCGCCGGATCCTTACCGGATCCCTACACTATCCGCCGGATCTAATAAGGATCCGTCGGAACCTTTTTGAAAATTATATTATCTAGCATGTTAATTTAAAAGTGTAGTACCGACCAACGAGTATCCGTCGGATCTCCATTTTTGATGCGCCGGATCCTCTAAAATCCCTTTAGTATCCGCCGGATCCCCAAGGGAATCCACCGGATCCAAGCCCAAAACACTAGGATCCGCCCGATCAGGTATTGGATACGCCGGATAAGGTATTGGATCCGCTGGATCCACGGGTTCTCCAGCAATATGCAGATAGGGTTTACAACAGTTCTTGCACGAGTTTTATATCTATAACTCATCAAGCTCAGTTTCTAAATGATTTTAACATAGTAACAAGGACAACTAGCATCATATAACATTAATTATCAAACCTATAACTTTAAATCTTCATACAATCTATAATACATATGATTTCTATCATAATCAAAGTAATAACAATCACTTACTCTTTGTAACACCCGCTTTTGTGACCTGAGGATAATTCGGTAATTTTCTCTAAATTGATGTTCTTATTATTGTTATATTATAAATATTGTGTTTTATGTGTTTTGAATTATAACTTAGGGAATTCGGTTAAAAGGATTAATTGTGACTAGTGAAATATTAGCCGTATTAAAAAGGTATGGTTCACGGTATAATAAAATAGTTTTCTTGCGATTGAGAATTAGGTTCCAGACAATAGAATTAGGACGGGTATAAAAATTATAGTATAGAAGTTGGTTTAATATGTGAAGTGGACACATGTATGGTACTTTCCCAAATTGGTAAAACTCATATGAACACACACTCCCTCACATACTTGCTTAAAAAGGAATTCAAAACTTGAATTATAATAACAACTGTGATTCTATTCTATTTCTGATTTCATCATCATCATCAACCTAATAATCTTCAAAGTGTAAGTATTCATTCCTATTTGATGTTAGGTGTGTATAGAACATGTTAGGGTTAGTAATTGATTTTGAAATCGAAGCTTGAATTGCTATTATTTGTTGATATATGATGATTTCTTGCTGATTTGTGATGTTAATTGAAGATTACATAAACCTAATATACAATAGTTGGTGTTCTTTGAATTTGAGCTAAGTTAGTTAAATAAAATTGGGTAATTGGTATGTTATTAGTGATTGTAAGATGTTAGTTATTGATATATATAGATATATGCTTGAATAGAGCTTTGTTTGAAGTTTACAACATATTTAACTAGCTGGAAATTGTTAGTTTGGTTGTATGGTTCGTGCAGAAACTGATATGTAGGTAGGATGGAAATTCGCCGATGCAGATCGTGGCGCAATATGCTTGGATCGCGAAGCGATCATCAAGTGTATAGCGACGCGATTTCGTGTCATTGCGACGCGATTGTGTAGTAGATAGCGACGTGATCCCTTAGGATTGCGGCGCGATTTAGAACTGCACAGGATAGCTTCTTTTCTGTTTGACACTTATAGGCTGTTTATATATTAGTTGATATGTACAGTATCTGTAGCTGTTATAACTTGTTATAATGATGATAAATTGGAACTTATAACTAGTTTAACATAAATGATGATGATTAAGTGTATACAATATGTGACTTAATATGTGATGATCATGATTATCATAGATTCATCTAATAAGATTGTTTGTGATGATTAAGTACTTTTGATAAGTACCTTGTACAAGATTTGAATTGAGTTACTAACTCAAGTGCTTTGTGATGTTTACAGATACACCGAAGACTCAGTGAGCTAGTCAGCTGAGTAAGTGGATTGAAGTTGACAGGTGAATAGACTTGGAACTTCAGTGTGGTTTGGTTGTGACATATTGGTTACAACGATATAAACATAGTTGATTGTTGATTATATTGCTGAGATATATATATATATAATTGTGACGTGTTGCCTTTGTGCATTCTGGTGAATTAGAGGTCAACAATTGTTGGACTGATTGCTACAGTGTGACACCCCCAAATTTAATGCTTTGCGGAAGCGAGTTTTGGGTGTCACTAATCAAATATCACAACACCAAAGTACAAGCAAACGACTCTAAATGAGACGTTTTAGAAATACATTACAATATAACAAAAGTAGTACAAGGTTTTAAGTTATAAGTAATACATCATTGCGAGTTCGCAAAGTTAATCAAAAGATTTTAAACACATAATCAAAGTACAAAAGATTATGCCAATAAAATCTTCAAGTGTTTATGCATGCGACTCATTCTAGCTTAGCATATCCTGCGGCCATCCTTACAGAGCAACTCTACTGTTGCTGTGCACCTGAGAATACATCACTAAGAAGGTCAACCAAAAGGTTGGTGAATCTCACAGGTTTGTATATACAGTAGTAAACAGTTTGCGTAAATCAGTAAGTAAATCATTTACGATAGTAAAACAGTAATGTATAATTGTACAATAGTAGTAAGTCAGTAATCAAGTATTTCACAAACATAGTACAGTGGGTATAGTCGGTCAATTTATTGCCATACCATGAGCCATTATAGTCGAAGCTTAACACGTCTGTAATTTTGCCCCCGTGAGTACTAATCCAAAATACTCATATGAAACGAATAAGAAACGCCTGTTTATACTAGTGCGGTTCGTGGTGGAGCTACCACCCCAGGCGGGGATTGTCAGTCCCATATGGATCCATATACTAAAATTCGCGCTTATCGTATAACTGACGACTATAATTCAGAGGTCTTCATTGGATTAAATAGAAACTCATGCTGTTCAGTAAAGCAATACGTCGGTAATTAATACATTTTGTATTTGGATTAAAGTCGGTAAAATAATACATTTTGTACTTGTATTATAGTTTGTAAAATAATACCTTTTGTACTGGTATTAAAGTCGGTAAAACGATACATTTTGTACTTGTATTCAAATCAGAAAAATAATACATTTTGTACTTGTATTATAGTTTGTAAAGTAATACAGTTTGTACTTGTATTTAAATAGGTAAAATAATACATTTTGTACTTGTATTAAAGTCAGTAGAATAATACATTTTGTACTTGTATTAAGATCAGTAAGTAAATAAGTTAGTAATTTAATACATTTGTAAATGTATTTAGTAGTTCAAGTAATTTTAGTAAACAATCACTTTCAACAAACAAGTACATACAGTAAACAAGTATATTCAGTAACAAATACATTTAGTAAACAAGCGATGCATCTCCCCCAAAGTAAAACAGTAAAAAGGGGCAGTGAGACTCACCTGTTGAGCAAGCAATCCTAAAGTGCGCACGTATTCCAAGTGTAATCCCCTAGTGTCCTAAACACGTGAGATTATATATTTGTAAGTGTACGCGTAATAATTCGTTTGTTTAGTTGTTCGTTAAGTTAATTACGTTCAATGTATTTGAATTGTATTATACTTGAAGTTTCATTATATCCGTTACTCTTTATTTCATAAGTTACAAATTTGGCACGAGTCCGAAAACCGAAATATGCCATTTTCGACCCCTAGATGACCCCGGATGGCCTAAAACTGGCTAGGCTAAGGTACTTAGCTTTGACCATTGGGTTGTTTTTGAATGACCGAGCGAATTTGAGCCCAATCCGTTATAATAAAATTTTCATCGAGAAGCTACCCTGTTTTAAGTTGTTAAATCGTCGACATTTTCGAAAATTTATGTTTTCTGTTTTAGCTAGAATTCGCAGGGCTAGTTTATTGATCCGTTGGATCATGAAATATGACGGGGGAATCCGCCGTATTGGTTTGAATACGCCGTATTCAAAGGTTTCAAAGGGAATACGCCGTATTGGTTTGAATACGCCGTATTCAATGGTTTAAAAGGGAATACGCCGTATTGGTCTGAATACGCCGTATTCACTGGTTTCAAAGGGAATAAGCCGTATTCCCTTGAATACGCCGTATTCCGAAGAGGCGCGGGAAAAAATGTTTTCTGGGCAGGAATACGCCGTATTCCCTTGAATACGCCGTATTCCAAGGTCTGGTTCGAGTCTGTTCGTGCAGAAAACATACAAAACCAGTTCTAAATCCTATTTCCGCAAACAATAACTTAAGACCAAGCTAGTACATGTTATACAATGTATTTTAAACACGAAATTAAAATAAAAACGAAATGGTTTCTTACAATTTTTAAAACGAAATGGATGTTGATGATGATGAAGATCACGATGATGATGATGATGAACAAGGATGTAGATGATGATGATTATGTTGTTGTGTTGTTGTTTGTTATTGTTGTTGATGAATTTGAGATGGATCGAGAGAGAGCAGAGGAAGAGAAAGAGATCAGAGAATGTGTGCGTGTGTGTGAAAATAATTGAGGTCGGGTATTATAACCGGCCTCAATTATTGAGGTAGATGGGTAATTTTCGACCCGTGTTTGCGTACCCGATCGTAATGTAGTGTAATATTTAAAAATGAAAATTTTCTAAATATTATTTCGTATACGTTTTTAATCAAAGCATTTTATAAAAATACTTTTAACAGGGTATAAAAATGTATCTTTGTTTTACCAAAAACATACGGATAGTTTTCAGTATCTAAAATGTATTTAAATAATTTTCGGAGTACGTAGTTATTATTCCCAATAATAATACTTTGTTTGAAAATGTTTTTCACCCACTTTCATTTTGAGTTTCTACGTTTTGTTAGGTTCGTGTATTTGCGATTATTAATTAATCGTTTCGGTTTATATATATACATATATATATAATACTTGTGTACTTGAGTACTGACACGTATGTAATTACGTGTTTTAAAAGTTTAAATTAGGAGCTAATTTCGGGTTATTTTGACCGGGTGTCACATACAGGTTAGTCAATGTGAGATTTGTAATCATGTGTTGAGAATGGAACACATATTGACTAAAGGTAGCAATCAGTTATCGGCAAAATCACTGTGTTGGCCTGCAGTGATTGTAAGTGTTGCTTGGTGGGCCACCGCGGTCTGAGGGCTCCACAAGGACCACCGATCCTTTTGGTGATGTAGTGTCTATGTGTTATTGCTGATAATTGATAATGTTATAGCTAAGTCAAACTGTTTGTAACAGGTTTATTCACTTAGCTTCGTGCTAATCCCGTTGTTTACTCCTTGTAGGTTTTGAGATGATTTGGATTGGGCAAGGAGTGACTGGGAGTTGTTTGACCAGGATTACTCTGATTTTGTTTGGATACAGTTTAATATGTTTGGTTTTATATTGCCCAGAATAATGTTTAATGGTTTGTAAACTAATAGTTGATACTTATAACTTGTATAACCTTTTGATAATAACGTTGTGACATGTATGTTATATATGAATGGGATTTCGCTTCCGAGTTTTAAAAAAAAATGGCATGCATTTGTGGTGTGTTATAAATTGGTATCAGAGCATAGGTTTGGGCGAATTGAGCAGTGATTAGGTGTTCAATCCAAAACCTAGTGGTATTGGTCAAACATTCCAGGTTACGGGATTGGTTATGAATTGAGATTTGGTTAGTATATTAGTACTAACAATTAACGAGTTGTGAGATGTGTTGTGATTACAGGATGGCTGATAATGAGCAACCGAACCCTACCCTTAATAATACTTCAGAAACAGATGTACCTCCAGATAATCAGGGCACATCTTATTCAGTTGGTGAAGAATCTGATCGTGAGTATATGATGAGATTATAGGCTGAGGTGATAGATCAACGGAAACAATTGGCCGAGCTTTCTCAACGTCAAGTTCCGAGTCAGCCGCATGTTGAGAGTACTATTCCACCTATGACATCTACTTTTCGGATCCCGACATCAGTTCCGTATGTTTCTCAGCAGCAAACTCATGGGTATAATTTTCAGACTTCTGTACCATTTTCTACATCTGGATCTGCTGGTTTTCAGATACCTATTTTCTCACCAGTTCAGCAGTTAAAGAACGGTTGTTCTCTTAAAACTTTTATGGCTAGTAATCCTTCTGTATATTCTGGGAGTTTTGATCCTACAGTTACCCTTGACTGGTTACGTGATGTGGAGAGAAAACTGGATGTATGTCATTGTGAGGAGGAGGATAAAGTACCTTATGCAGTACAGTTGTTAAAGGGTCAGGCTATGTCTTGGTGGGACTCGATTACTGCACCATTGCCCCCACAGCAGATAACTACCATCAGATGGCTAGATTTTCATGCTGAGGTTTGTAAGTAGTTTTGTTCTGAGTTTAATCTTTCGCGTATCAGGCAGGAATTTCTTGACTTGGAAAAGACTGATCAGATGAGTATTGATGAGCTTATTAGACAGTTCTCAGAGAAATTGAGATTTGTACAGGAGTGGGTCCCAACTGACAGGACTAAAATTGATCAGTTTGTTAGAGCTTTACCTCCTGACTACCGTACTACTGTGAGACTAGCAGGTACACTTTCCCAGGCTTTTGATCTAGCCCGTTCTGTGGACAGTGATATTCAGGCCAAGAGACTGTGAAATAAAGAAAGATTTCAACAGAGGCCGAAGGGTGATTTTTTTGATTGGGGCAAACAGAAAGGGCAAAGTACTCAGTCGAGCAGGAGAGTTAGTTTTGGTGGTAATACTTCTGACGGTTCTTATTGCACCAGGTGTAAAGCTAGACACACCGGGCCTTGTACTCCTCAGACATCCAGGTGCATCAAATGCGGGGTATTGGGACATTCAGCCAGAGATTGTACTTATCCTAATCAGGTATGCTGGAACTGTCATAAGGATGGTCATAGAGCTAGTGATTGCCCTGAGGCTAGGAGATAAGGATCGGGTATAGGTGGTGGTTCCTCTTCTTCGAGCCAAAAGCGGAAAAATCCACCATCTGCTGCTGGTCATGCATTCCAGATGACAGTTGATGAGGTTGTTGTCACTGATGACGTTATTACTGGTACTTTTCTTGTTAATTATGTACCAGCACGTGTACTTTTTGATTCTGGAGCAAACTGTTCATTTATATCTGTGAATTTCTGTGAAAAGTTAAAGTTGACTCCCTCGTTGATTGTAAACCCTATTGAAGTAGAAGTGGCTAATGGCAAAATGGTTCATGTTACCACATCGGTAAAAGGAGCTAATATTTCGATAGAAGGTCATGACTTTCCTGTTTCAAATTTTCTGTTGCCTATTCCAAGTTTTGATGTGGTGTTAGGTATGAATTGGCTGAGTCAAAACAAAGCCAATATCGAGTGTCACAAAAAGTTGATAAAAATCCCAATTTCCGAAGAGTCATATGTAGTGGCTCGAGAAGAAAGGGAAAAGGGCGGTATTCCATTAATTTCTGTGATGAAAGCTAGAAAATCTCAAGCTAAAGGGTGTGAGTTTTATTTGGCTTATGTTGTAGATACAAAGTTAGAAAAGAAAACCGTGTCTGATGTCCGGGTGGTTTCTGAATACCCGGAGGTTTTCCCCGATGAGTTGCCCGGTTTATCGCCTGTTAGGGAAGTTGAGTATCAGATTGATTTGATTCCTGGTTCCTCCCCTATAGCTAAGTCTCCTTACATATTAGCACCTTCTGAAATTCGTGAAATGATGACTCAGATTCAGGAACTGTTAGATAAGGGTTTTATACGACCTAGTCATTCTCCCTGGGGTGCTCCTGTTTTATTTATGAAAAAGAAAGACGGTACTCTTCGTATGTGTATTGATTATAGGGAGCTGAATAAAAGGACTGTGAAGAATAAGTATCCTTTGCCCAGAATTGACGAGTTATTTGATCAGTTGCAGGGATCCTCATATTTTTCTAAAATTGATTTGAGATCAGGTTATCACCATGTAACACCCCCAAATTTGATGATTTGCGGAAGCTTGATTTGGGTGTTACTAATCAATAACAAAGCACAAAGATATACAATAAACCACTCTATATGCGTCGTTTTAACAAAATATATTGATAATAGAAATGTTTACAACATTTAAAGCTTTACATAGCTCGAGTTTAAATAAAAGGAGATTTCAGTACATAAGTACTTGTACAAAATATACTAATGCAAGAAAATCTCAATCGTCTGTATGCTGACTCGAGCTAAAGTCCTGAAGCAGAAACATCCTACTGCTTGGTACCTGCGATATATGCTAAAAGGTCAGCTAAAAGCTGGTGAGCTCACAGGTTTGAAATCAGTTAATATAGTATGAACCGCAAGATTTAAATAATGAATTGCATCCAGCAATTAAATAATGAATTGCATCCAGCAATTAAATGATAGTCATCGTGTATACAGCCATGAGCACATAGTTGAGCTTAACTCGAGGGCCGGGTCCCCTATAGAGAATTCCGGGCGAGGTGCCTCCACGAATGCCTAATCAACATTCGTCTTCCCAAATATTAGTACATCCGTTTACCCGGTTAGTGCTTGCTAACCCGGATGAGGTGGGTCAATCCTATATGGTACCATATACTAATATTCACGCTACAACGTATTAACAACTATGCTGACGGAGGACTTTAAATGATTAGTTGTGAAAAACTCATGTAGTATATGAAATGTTTGTACTTGCGTTCACATGTTAAAAATGAGCAATATATCACACCCCTGAGTAAAACAGTAAAAAGAGGGGCTATGAGACTCACCTGAGTCTGAAAGCGTTTAAACAAACGTAAGTTGATTAGCCGAGTATGAAGTCCAAAGACTTGTAACCTGAGGGTGTCCACGACACGCGATGGTTATAATCATGATTGGGTATCTCAAAAGATCACCCTTGTAGTTGTTACACAACTATATATATGTCCAAATTACTACGATTTGGTTGATTTGTTAAGTGTTTGAAAACATGTACGGCCCGTTGGTGACGGATTGGTAATAATAATCTCAACTATTATTATTTTGATTTCGTGGCGTTTTACTTGAAAATGTGTTTTGATTGTGTTTTAGAAGCCGTTACGGAATCTAAGTACGGGGGTCCGGGGGCAGCGCCCCTGGTAGCGGGGTCCAAGGGGCGGCAGCCCCTGGCGGGGTCCAAGGGGCAGAGCCCCTGGCTGGGGTCGAGCTGCCAGGTCACCTTGGAAAATTTTTATTTCTACATTATTGCTTTGACGAAAAAACGCATCTGGGATCTGAATTCGGGTAAAATCGAGTGATAAATTTCGAGTCTCGACACTTAGTAAAAATCTGAGTTTTCTATGTTTTGCGACACAATATGCGACACAAAAGTGGTTATGCGACACAAGGGTTGTGTCGCATAGGAATGCGACACAAGGGTTGTGTCGCATAGGAATGCGACACAATGTCTATGCGACACAATGGTTGTGTCGCATAGATGCGAGATGCTGATTCAACAGCGACATAGTGATTGTGTCGTATGGGGTATGCGACATAGTGGTTGTGTCGCAGGTCTTGCGACACTGATTATCGGGTACGACACAAGGTACGACACAAGGGATTTTTATGCGACACAAAGGTCAAAATACGACACAACATGCGACACAAGGCTTGTGTCGCATGGATGAACACCAGCTCAGAAAGTCCGGCTGTTAATGTTTTTCCGGCCAAAATTCCGTTTTAAACTCGTTTTTAAGCTATGAAATCGTGTTATATACTTAGTAAGGGACATATATATGTTATATAAACAACCACAAGTGAAAAATACTAAGATTCGAGAGATTTCGGGATTTTGTCGGAAACTTACAATTTGCCGAAATGAAAATCCGGAAAGATAGCGTTGTAGATCGTCGCGAGGTGGTCGTGAATCTCTAAAAATATTGATGATACTAGTGCGTTTGGTAGTAGTATTTTGCGATTTTAATGGTTTTGGGGCGTTTTTTCTTTTTAGAGAGAAAAGATAAGAGAGAGATAGAAGAAAGAGATGAAATGAAGAAGAAAAGTGGGAGGTGGGGGTTTATCCCCACTTTTCAGTTTTCTCCCCGCGTTCCGCGCGGTGTTCGTTTTCTCCGTCATTTAACGTTTGAAACAATTATTTACATTTTAATTATAAGTTTTAAAATACAATTTATTACGAAATGTTTTGTTTAAATATTTTCACATCAATTTATATTGGAGTTATAAAATGTAAGTTTGTTTATTTAGTTTGCGCGTTTTAATATTTTAAATTGTGTAAGTTCGGTTTGTACGATACGAATGAATACGAAATATTATCATAATAATATTTTTGACATAAAAGCGTTATTTAATAAAATTGGTCACCAACGTCCGTATTAAATTGAATCGAAATACATTCGATTTAAATTGCGTACGATTAAATCCAATCGCATTTTCGTATATATTCAACAATATATATATAATTCGATACATTAATTAGCCTAACACAGAACTAATTACATGTATTAACATACGATTAGGCACTAATTACTAGACCTAATTTAGCGGGTGTTACATTCTCCCCCTGTTAGAAGAATTTCGTCCCGAAATTTAGCTTGAGGTCGCGTTTGATGTAGAATCAGTGAAGAGTTGAGGATATTTGAGTCGCATTTGGTCTTCCCGTTCCCAGGTGAATTCCGGACCACGCCGCGAATTCCATCTGACCTTGACGATGGGAATACGACTTTGTTTTAATTGTTTGACCTCACGGTCCATGATTTCAGCGGGTTCCTCAACGAAATGAAGTTTGTCGTCGACTCGAATTTCATCGAGTGGAATGATAAGTGTCTCATCAGACAGACACTTCTTCAGATTTGAAATATGAAAAGTGGGGTGCACGCTGCTGAGTTCGGATGGCAGCTGCAATCGATAAGCTACGGGGCCAATCCGTTCGAGGATCTCAAAAGGCCCGATGTACCTGGGGTTTAACTTCCCACGTTTACCAAAACGGATGACGCCTTTCCAAGGCGATACTTTTAAGAGTACTCGATCCCCAACTTGGAACTCGAGCGGTTTGCGTCTCACGTCAGCGTAACTTTTCTGACGATCACGTGCGGCTTTGAGTCGGTTTTGGATTTCCACAATTTTCTCAGTGGTGGCGTGTATGAGTTCAGGACCAGTGAGTTGACTGTCTCCCACTTCAGTCCAACAGATCGGTGATCGGCACTTACGACCGTACAGTGCCTCAAAAGGTGCAGCCTTAATGCTGGCGTGATAGCTGTTATTGTACGAGAATTCGCACAACGGTAGATGTCTTTCCCAGTTTGTACCGAAATCAACTACGCAGGCGCGTAGCATATCTTCCAGTGTCTGAATGGTTCGTTCACTTTGGCCATCGGTTTGAGGATGGTACGCGGTGCTCATATCGAGACGAGTACCCAATGCTTTTTGAAGTGATTGCCAAAAGTGAGAGGTAAAGCGGGCATCTCTGTCAGAGATGATTGAGATTGGAACGCCGTGATGAGAAACGATTTCTTTGATGTAGATTTGTGCAAGGCGTTCCATTTTATCGTTTTCTTTGATTGCCAGGAAATGAGCAGATTTGGTGAGACGATCGACGATCACCCAAATGGTATCGCAACCGCTCGCCGACTTGGGTAGTTTGGTTATGAAATCCATGGCAATTTGTTCACATTTCCATTCAGGGATTTCAGGTTGTTGGAGTAAACCAGAAGGTTTCTGATGTTCGGTTTTGACTTTCGAGCAAGTAAGACACTTGCTGACATAAGTGGCGATTTCGGCTTTCATGTTTGGCCACCAATAAAATTCCTTGATTCCGTGGTACATCTTATCGGATCCCGGGTGGATAGAATATTTAGACTTGTGAGCTTCATCCATCACCAAGTCTCGTAGGTTCCCGAAATTAGGCAACCAGATTCGGTTTGAGAAATACCTAATCCCGTTAGATTTGACTTCAAATTGTTTGTCAACACCCCGCAAGGCTTCATTTTTGATGTTTTCAAGTTTTAGGGCTTCGATCTGAGCGGTATGAATTTGAACGGTAAGGTCGTTGTGAATGGTCATACTGAGGGCTCGGACTCGAAGTGGTTTTGGTCGTTCCTTTCGACTGAGGGCTTCGGCTACAACATTAGCCTTCCCTGGATGGTACTTGATCTCGCAATCGTAATCGGTAAGCAACTCGACCCATCGACGTTGCCTCATATTGAGATCCTTCTGATCGAATATATGTTGGAGACTTTTATGATCGGTGAAGATGGTGCACTTAGTGCCGTAGAGATAATGTCTCCAGATTTTGAGGGCAAAAACAACAGCTCCAAGTTCGAGATCATGAGTGGTGTAGTTCTTTTCGTGAATTTTCAGCTGTCGTGAGGCATAAGCAATGACTTTGTCTCGTTGCATCAGCACGCAACCGAGACCTTGGTGAGAAGCATCGCAGTATACCACGAAGTCATCGGTGCCTTCGGGTAAGGATAGAATTGGGGCACTGCAAAGTTTTTGTTTCAGAAGTTGGAATGCTGACTCTTGTTTATCGGTCCAATCGAACCTTTTATCCTTCTGAGTCGGTACCGTAAGTGGTTGAGCTATTTTAAAGAAGTTTTCGATAAATCGCCGATAGTACCCAGCAAGACCCAAGAATTGTCGTACTTCAGTTGCAGAGGTGGGTGCTTGCCAGTCTTTGATAGCCTCGATTTTTGATGGGTCAACGTGAATTCCCTGACTGTCGATCACGTGACCAAGGAATTGAACAGTTTGGATCCAGAACTCACACTTAGAGAATTTCGCATACAGCTCCTCGTGTCTAAGTAGTTCAAGGATGGTTTTGAGGTGTTGCGCATGTTCTTGCTCGTTGCGCGAGTAAATGAGTATGTCATCAATAAAAACAATGACAAACTTGTCGAGGTAAGGCTTGCACACCCGATTCATAAGGTCCATGAATACAGCCGGTGCGTTTGTTAGACCAAAGGGCATCACTTGGAATTCGTAGTGCCCGTAGCGAGTTCTGAAAGCAGTTTTCGGAATATCGGTGTCGCGAACTCGTAACTGATGATAGCCTGATCGCAGGTCGATTTTTGAGTAGAAACTTGAACCCTGAAGTTGGTCGAATAAATCATCAATGCGAGGAAGTGGATAACGGTTCTTGACGGTCAATTTGTTCAACTCTCGGTAATCGATGCACATTCGAAATGAACCGTCCTTCTTTTTAACAAATAAGACCGGAGCTCCCCAAGGCGAAGAACTCGGCCTAATGAATCCTCTATCCAGAAGTTCCTGTAACTGAGAGGACAACTCCTGAAGTTCGGATGGGGCTAAACGGTACGGTGCACGGGCCACCGGTGCGGCACCCGGCACGAGATCAATTGAGAACTCAACCTGTCTAGGTGGAGGTAAACCAGGTAGTTCTTCCGGAAAGACTTTGGGAAAGTCTCTAACAATTGGCACATCCTCAAGGCGCTTCTCCTCTTACTTCTTTTCTGTGATGTGTGCGAGTATTGCAGGGTAACCCTTTCTCAGAAATCTTCGGGTTTTTAAGCAAGAGATAATATTGAGTCTCGTCCCACCGGTCTCCCCCTGTATGATCAAGGTTCCACCGGCAGCGAGTGGAATGCGGACGATCTTATCGTAACAAACGATTTCAGCTCGGTGTTTGGACAACCAGTCCATTCCAATGATGACGTCGAAACTCCCGATTTCAATGGGTACAAGATCGATTGGAAAGGTTTCGTCAGCAAGGTTTAAAGTGCAATTAGGTATCACACTATTGGTTTCTATAAGTTTTCCATTTGCTAGCTCTACAGTATACTTAACATCTAAGGCAACAGGAGGGATGTCAAGTAATGGGCAAAAGTCATCGGAGATAAAGCTTCTATCAGCACCAGTATCAAATAGAACAGAAGCAGTTAAGTTGTTGAGGAGGAACATACCCGAGACCACATTCGGGTCTTGGCGGGCGTCCCCAGATTTGATGACGAAGGCTCTGCTTCGGGTGTTGTTGTTGTTATTGCTGTTGCGGTTGTTGTTGTTGTTGTTATTTTTCAGCTTTGGGCACGTATCCCTGAAGTGCCCTGGTTTCCCACACTCAAAACAGACCTTGGGTGGTCTGGTGTTGTTGTTGAAATTGTTGTTGGCAGGAGAATTGCAATCTTTGGTGAGGTGGCCGTACCTCTTGCAATTGTTGCAAAAGGGACCACAGGAACCTTCATGGTGGCGACTACACATGGAACAATAGGGTTTGTTCCCAGTGTAACCCTGTGTGATGTCTGTGGTGGTGTTGTAGGCTTTGATGGTGTCGGGTTTCTTGTTTTGTTGGCCTGAGTGGTTGTTGTGGTAGTCAGACCACTTTCGTTTGTTGTTGTGGGAGGATGAAGTGGGTGGTTTAGAATCTTGGCTCATGGACATCAGGTCTTGGGCCAATAGGATTGCACCGTCAATGGTGGTTTGGTTGGAAGAGGCAACATGCCCCCGAACAGGCCAAGGATGTACTTCCTGATTTTATCAGGTTCTGTGCTTACCATGGCTGGGCGGAGAGCGGCAAGTTGTTGAAACCTGGTGGTATAACCATCGATATCACCACCCTGAACCTTTAGGTTCCAGAACTCCTCGTCCAGCTTTTGGAGTTTGGCGATAGAGCAGTATTTGGCAATGAGTTTTGCTTTCAAATCCTCCCAAGAGAGTTGGTAGGCAATGTCAGCACCCACTGATTGGGTATATGAGTTCCACCAAGAGTGGGCATCATCTTCGAGAGAGCAGGTGGCGAAGTTTACTTTGTCGTTCTCCGCGCATTTGCTGACATGGAAAACAGTTTCCATCTTTTCGAACCATCTTATCAGTCCGATGGCTCCTTCAGAACCCTTGAAGCTTGAGGGTTTGCAGCTCTGAAAGTCCTTGTAGGAACAAGGTTTAGCAGCAGGGGTTTCAGCGGCATCGCTGTTTCTCGCGGAATTTTGTGGAGTATTCCGAGCCAAGGCTTCAGTCACAGCCTGGGTTATGAGTGATGTAAGCTGGGCATCGGTGTATGGTCTTGACTTTGGCGGCATGATTCTTCAATAAAAGAAATGAAGATACATGAGATTTTGTAAGAAAATTGTATTTGTCTCAGATGTACATGTATAAAGGCGGTAATACATAACATCAACGTGAAAAAGAAATATGGCAATTGGTGTAAGTAGAAACAACAAGGGATATTTGATAGATAATATGAATTCAAAGGTTACATCCCATGGGTGTATTACAAAAGGCGTCGGGAATTGTTACATCCGACTGAATTATAAAGTAGCGCTTAGATAATCATTAGATTATGAGCTAGTTTTCAAAACAAAGACTACACTAGTCTTAACGTAGATTAATCTGTTCCATCATTTCAATGAGGCGATCCACAGTGTTTGCAAGCCTGCTAGCCTGTCGGACGTTGTCTTCAGCCAACGCTAGTCGCTGTACCAATCCACGGGTATATTCATCCGTTTCCCGTGAGCGTTGCTCACACTCTTCAAGCCGGTGTTTCAAAAGGGCGGTTTCTACGCTTATCTCCACCACTTTGTTGAAGAGAATGTCTACATTGTTAACGGTGGTTTCGTGATCCTCGGTGACTTGTTCGATGCGTTCGAGAGATGTAAGTCTCCAGTTTTCATTGGTTTCTTGCAACACGACATCCATGGTGCGAAGTCGCTGTTCGTGTTGGTTCACCCTAGCAGCTAAGGCCGGCAAGGTGAGGTGAGTGGGGTACGGGCCGGCTCGAGGCAACCTGGCGTTCCTCCTAGCTACCCTTGGGTTCTGCGAACCAGATTGAGAGCGAGATGAATTTGATGGTGTGTTTGCCATTTCTGGGACAAAGCGTTAGTAAGAGTGAGGCCTATATTCATATAGTTCCTATATAATATAGCCTATTGAGTGTCTAGCACAAACATGTTTAAGTCTCGGTCCTCTCGAGGTCAGAGTCTTCTAGTGTACCCTGTTCAGCCATAACTACTTTCAGATCTTACATCATCATTGCTTAATTGTACATAGTTGATCAGGCTATGTTAAATTAAACTCGTATGCTGTAATCACTGAACCAGTTATACCTAATAAGGAATACTGCCTAATGGTCATAGTCTAGGCTCACTAAATGCAACCTAGTTCACTATAACCTTAGGCTCTGATACCAATCTGTAACACCCCCAAATTTGATGATTTGCGGAAGTTTGATTTGGGTGTTACTAATCAATAACAAAGCACAAAGATATACAGTAAACGACTCTATATGCGTCGTTTTAACAAAATATATTGATAATAGAAATGTTTACAACATTTAAAGCTTTACATAGCTCGAGTTTAAATAAAAGGAGATTTCAGTACATAAGTACTTGTACAAAATATACTAATGCAAGAAAATCTCAATCGTCTGTATGCTGACTCGAGCTAAAGTCCTGAAGCAGAAACATCCTACTGCTTGGTACCTGCGATATATGCTAAAAGGTCAGCTAAAAGCTGGTGAGCTCACAGGTTTGAAATCAGTTAATATAGTATGAACCGCAAGATTTAAATAATGAATTGCATCCAGCAATTAAATAATGAATTGCATCCAGCAATTAAATGATAGTCATCGTGTATACAGCCATGAGCACATAGTTGAGCTTAACTCGAGGGCCGGGTCCCCTATAGAGAATTCCGGGCGAGGTGCCTCCACGAATGCCTAATCAACATTCGTCTTCCCAAATATTAGTACATCCATTTACCCGGTTAGTGCTTGCTAACCCGGATGAGGTGGGTCAATCCTATATGGTACCATATACTAATATTCACGCTACAACGTATTAACAACTATGCTGACGGAGGACTTTAAATGATTAGTTGTGAAAAACTCATGTAGTATATGAAATGTTTGTACTTGCGTTCACATGTTAAAAATGAGCAATATATCACACCCCTGAGTAAAACAGTAAAAAGAGGGGCTATGAGACTCACCTGAGTCTGAAAGCGTTTAAACAAACGTAAGTTGATTAGCCGAGTATGAAGTCCAAAGACTTGTAACCTGAGGGTGTCCACGACACGCGATGGTTATAATCATGATTGGGTATCTCAAAAGATCATCCTTGTAGTTGTTACACAACTATATATATGTCCAAATTACTACGATTTGGTTGATTTGTTAAGTGTTTGAAAACATGTACGGCCCGTTGGTGACGGATTGGTAATAATAATCTCAACTATTATTATTTTGATTTCGTGGCGTTTTACTTGAAAATGTGTTTTGATTGTGTTTTAGAAGCCGTTATGGAATCTAAGTACGGGGGTCCGGGGGCAGCGCCCCTGGTAGCGGGGTCCAAGGGGCGGCAGCCCCTGGCGGGGTCCAAGGGGCAGAGCCCCTGGCTGGGGTCGAGCTGCCAGGTCACCTTGGAAAATTTTTATTTCTACTATATTGCTTTGACGAAAAAACGCATCTGGGATCTGAATTCGGGTAAAATCGAGTGATAAATTTCGAGTCTCGACACTTAGTAAAAATCCGAGTTTTCTGTGTTTTGCGACACAATATGCGACACAAAAGTGGTTATGCGACACAAGGGTTGTGTCGCATAGGAATGCGACACAAGGGTTGTGTCGCATAGGAATGCGACACAATGTCTATGCGACACAATGGTTGTGTCGCATAGATGCGAGATGCTGATTCAACAGCGACATAGTGATTGTGTCGTATGGGGTATGCGACATAGTGGTTGTGTCGCAGGTCTTGCGACACTGATTATCGGGTACGACACAAGGTACGACACAAGGGATTTTTATGCGACACAAAGGTCAAAATACGACACAACATGCGACACAAGGCTTGTGTCGCATGGATGAACACCAGCCCAGAAAGTCCAGCTGTTAATGTTTTTCCGGCCAAAATTCCGTTTTAAACTCGTTTTTAAGCTATGAAATCGTGTTATATACTTAATAAGGGACATATATATGTTATATAAACAACCACAAGTGAAAAATACTAAGATTCGAGAGATTTCGGGATTTTGTCGGAAACTTACAATTTGCCGAAATGAAAATCCGGAAAGATAGCGTTGTAGATCGTCGCGAGGTGGTCGTGAATCTCTAAAAATATTGATGATACGAGTGCGTTTGGTAGTAGTATTTTGCGATTTTAATGGTTTTGGGGCGTTTTTTCTTTTTAGAGAGAAAAGATAAGAGAGAGATAGAAGAAAGAGATGAAATGAAGAAGAAAAGTGGGAGGTGGGGGTTATCCCCACTTTTCAGTTTTCTCTCCGCGTTCCGCGCGGTGTTCGTTTTCTCCGTCATTTAACGTTTGAAACAATTATTTACATTTTAATTATAAGTTTTAAAATACAATTTATTACGAAATGTTTTGTTTAAATATTTTACACATCAATTTATATTGGAGTTATAAAATGTAAGTTTGTTTATTTAGTTTGCGCGTTTTAATATTTTAAATTGTGTAAATTCGGTTTGTACGATACGAATGAATACGAAATATTATCATAATAATATTTTTGACATAAAAGCGTTATTTAATAAAATTGGTCACCAACGTCCGTATTAAATTGAATCGAAATACATTCGATTTAAATTGCGTACGATTAAATCCAATCGCATTTTCGTATATATTCAACAATATATATATAATTCGATACATTAATTAGCCTAACACAGAACTAATTACATGTATTAACATACGATTAGGCACTAATTACTAGTCCTAATTTAGCGGGTGTTACATACCAGGTGAGAGTTCGCGAAGAAGATATTTCTAAGACCGCTTTTCGCACCAGGTACGGTCATTATAAGTTTTTAGTTATGCCATTTGGACTGACTAATGCTCCTGCTGTGTTTATGGATCTAATGAATCGGGTTTGTCGACCGTTCCTTGATAATTTTGTGATTGTATTTATCGATGATATTCTGATTTATTCAAAGTCTGAGTCTGAACATGAACAGCATTTGAGGTTGGTTCTGGAAACTTTAAAAAGAGAACATCTTTATGCTAAGTTTTCAAAATGTGAATTTTGGTTGCGGGAAGTACAGTTCTTGGGGCATGTTATTTGTAATGATGGGATAAAAGTTGATCCGTCTAAGGTTGAGGCTGTGATGTATTGGAATACACCTAAATCTCCTCCTGAAATTAAAAGTTTTATGGGGTTGGCGGGTTATTACAGAAAATTCATCAAAGACTTTTCTAAGATTGCAAGCCCGTTAACTAAATTGACACGTAAGAATGTTAGATTTCAGTGGGATGATCAGCAGGAAACAACTTTTCAGACTCTGAGACAGTTATTATGTCAGGCTCCAGTTTTAGCTTTACCGGATGGTTCTGATGATTTTATTGTTTATTGTGATGCTTCTCATGCTGGGTTGGGATGTGTTTTTATGCAAAGGGATCGGGTAATAGCTTATGCTTCTCGTCAGTTGAAAACTCATGAAAAGAATTACCCTACACACAATTTAGAGTTTGCTGCAGTGGTATTTGCCTTAAAGATTTGGAGGCATTATTTATATAGCACTAAATGTGTGGTTTGTACTGACCACAAAAGTTTATAGTATATGTTTACTCAGAAAGATTTGAATATGAGACAGAGGCGATGGTTGGAGCTGATTAAGGATTATGACTGTGAAATCCGATATCACCCGGGTAAAGCTAATGTGGTGGCAGATGCGTTGATCCGAAAGATGCCTTCTGATCGGGTATTTTTTATGCGTTTAGATATTCATTCTGATTTGATTTCTCAGTTAAAAGCTGCACAGTCTGAAGCAAAACTGGATGTTAATTTGAAATCTGAAATTATGTTGAAACGAAAGGATTTATTGGTTGATAATTCTCGGGGTTTGAAAACCTTTCAGTCTCGGGTTTGGGTTCCATTAATTGGGGGATTTCGGGATTTGATATTATCTGAAGCACATAAATCTAGATTATCTGTTCATCCTGGAAGTACAAAAATGTATAATGACCTGAAACCTTTATATTGGTGGCCTACGATGAAAACCGATGTTGCACGTGTTGTAGAAACTTGTCATATTTGTTCCCAGGTGAAAGCAGAACATCAGAAACCGTATGGTTCAATGAGACAGCTTGATATTCCCGAGTGGAAATGGGAGCATATTACTATGGATTTTGTCACCAAACTTCCCAGAACGCAGAAAGGTAACGATATGATTTGGGTGATTGTTGACAGATTGACTAAGAGTGCACACTTTCTTGCTACCAGTGAGACTGCTTCTTTGACTCGGTTGGCCCAGTTGTATATTCACGAGATAGTTTCGAGGCACGGGATTCCATTATCGATTGTGTCAAACAGGGATTCCAGGTTTGTTTCTGGGTTTTGGCAGAGTTTACAGCGGGAATTGGGTACTAGAGTTAACCTTAGTACGGCTTATCACCCACAGACAGATGGTCAGACAGAGCGTACCATTCAGACTCTGGAAGATATGCTGCGAGCTTGTGTATTAGAGTACGGTGGTTCTTGGGATTCTCATTTGTCTTTGATAGAGTTTGCTTATAATAACTCTTACCATTCCAGTATCGGCATACCACCATACGAGATGTTATATGGACGTCGCTGCAGAACACCTACTTGCTGGTTAGAGGCTGGAGAAAAGCAGTTTGTAGGTCATGATATTGTACAGATCACAACCGATAAAGTTGCAATAGCTCGCGAGAAACTGAAAGCTGCCAGAGACCGACAGAAACAGTATGCTGACCCACGCCGTCGACCTGTTACTTTTGTCGAGGGTGAACTTGTGTATTTAAAGGTTTCCCCGTGGAAGGGTGTAATCAGATTTGGGAAGCGTGGAAAACTCGCCCCGAGGTTTATTGGTCCATTCAGAATCAGACAGGTGGTTAATGATCAAACAGTCTCCTTGAATCTTCCTCCTGAATTATCGGGTATTCACGACACTTTTAATGTTTGTTATCTGAGGAAATGTAATGTGGAGGATCAATCCCAAATCCTTCCATTACAGGACCTTAGAGTTGATTCCAGTCAGAAATTAGTCGAGGAACCCATTGAATTAGTTGATAGAAAGGTGACTAAGTTACGTAAGAAAGAGATCCCAATGGTTTTGGTGAAATGGAGGCATAGTTTGGGGGGCGAACCTTACCTGGGAGACTGAGTCGAGCATGCGCTCACGATATCCTCATTTGTTTGAGTCTAGCGAGATTTCGGGGACGAAATCTTCCTAAGGGGGGAAGATTTGTAACACCCGCTTTTGTGACCTGAGGATAATTCGGTAATTTCCTCTAAATTGATGTTCTTATTATTGTTATATTATAAATATTGTGTTTTATGTGTTTTGAATTATAACTTAGGGAATTCGGTTAAAGGATTAATTGTGACTAGTGAAATATTAGCCGTTTTAAAAAGGTATAGTTCACGTTATAATAAAATAGTTTTCTGGCGATTGAGAATTAGGTTCCAGACAATAGAATTAGGACGGGTATAATAATTATAGTATAGAAGTTGGTTTAATATGTGAAGTCGACACATGTATGGTACTTTCCCAAATTGGTAAAACTCATATGAACACACACTCCCTCACATACTTGCTTAAAAAGGAATTCAAAACTTGAATTATAATAACAACTGTGATTCTATTCTATTTCTGATTTCATCATCATCATCAACCTAATAATCTTCAAAGTGCAAGTATTCATTCCTATTTGATGTTAGGTGTGTATAGAACATGTTAGGGTTAGTAATTGATTTTGAAATTGAAGCTTGAATTGCTATTGTTTGATGATATATGATGATTTCTTGCTGATTTGTGATGTTAATTGAAGATTACATAAAGCTAATATACAATAGTTGGTGTTCTTTGAATTTGAGCCGTGTTGGTTAAATAAAATTGGGTAATTGGTATGTTATTAGTGATTGTAAGATGTTAGTTATTGATATATATAGATATATGCTTGAATAGAGCTTTGTTTGAAGTTTACAACAGATTTAACTAGCTGGAAATTGTTGGTTTGGTTGTATGGTTCGTGCAGAAACTGATATGCAGGTAGGCTGGAAATTCGCCGATGCAGATCGCGGCGCAATATGCTTGGATCGGTACGCGATCATCAAGTGTATAGCGACGCGATTTCGTATCATTGAGACGCGATTGTGTAGTAGATAGCGACGCGATCCCTTGGGGTTGCGGCGCGATTTAGAACTGCACAGGACAGCTTCTTTTCTGTTTGACACTTATAGGCTGTTTATATATTAGTTGATATGTACAGTATCTGTAGCTGTTATAACTTGTTATAATGATGATAAATTGGAACTTATAACTAGTTTAACATAAATGATGATGATTAAGTGTATATAATATGTGACTTAATATGTAATGATCATGATTATCATAGATTCATCTAATAAGATTGTTTGTGATGATTAAGTACTTTTGATAAGTACCTTGTACAAGATTTGAATTGAGTTACTAACTCAAGTGCTTTGTGATGTTTACAGATACACCGAAGACTCAGTGAGCTAGTCAGCTGAGTAAGTGGATTGAAGTTGACAGGTGAATAGACTTGGAACTTCAGTGTGGTTTGGTTGTGACATATTGGTTACAACGATATAAATATAGTTGATTGTTGATTATATTGCTGAGATATATATATAATTGTGACGTGTTGCCTTTGTGCATTCTGGTGAATTGGAGGTCAACAATTGTTGGACTGATTGCTACAGGTTAGTCAATGTGAGATTTGTAATCATGTGTTGAGAATGGAACACATATTGACTAAAGGTAGCAATCAGTTATTGGTAAAATCACTGTATTGGCATGCAGTGATTGTAAGTGTTGCTTGGTGGGCCACCGCGGTCTGAGGGCTCCACAAGGACCACCGATCCTCTTGGTGATGTAGTGTCTATGTGTTATTGCTGATAATTGATAATGTTATAGCTAAGTCAAACTGTTTGTAACAGGTTTATTCACTTAGCTTCGTACTAATCCCGTTGTTTACTCCTTGCAGGTTTTGAGATGATTGGGATTGGGCAAGGAGTGACTGGGAGTTGTTTGACCAGGATTACTCTGATTTTGTTTGGATACAGTTTAATATGTTTTGTTTTATATTGCCCAGAATAATGTTTAATGGTTTGTAAACTAATAGTTGATACTTATAACTTGTATAACCTTTTGATAATAACGTTGTGACATGTATGTTATATATGAATGGGATTTCGCTTCCGAGTTAAAAAAAAATGGCATGAATTTGCGGTGTGTTATACTCTTTAAGGATACAAGATGGTGATGATGACACACTTCAATCACAGCCTAATATATTTCAACTCTTGATCTCTTGTTTGTATTTTAGTTTTTGTTTCAAGTTTCAAAGGGTTAGTAAGGTTTTTAGGTTTCAAGAACTAACTTTCCAAATAGTAAAAGTTGGTTAATATAAGTCGGTCCAACTTTTTAACCGACTATGTATTCACTTAAAACTAGTCCCCGTTCCACCTATTGCCTGGAACCTAGAAACCATTTACGATTTCAATAATTTTATTTTACCGTTAACTATAGAAAGTTAAAACAAATAATAATTTAAAAATCACAATTTTTCAAATTGAGCACAAATTTCCTAACATATTAAATAACAAATTTAAACTAAAGAATTTACCAGAATACCCTTGGGTCCTTAGGACGGATGTTACACCAAAAACAGTAAAACAATTAAAAAGTGGGGCTATGAACTCACCTGAGTCTAAAAGCAAGCGTTTAAATCAATAAACGTATATCCGATTTGAAATAGACAATCCGCAACCTTCTAATGCCCTAAGCATATAAGGTTGTACGTGAGTGAATGTCTAAAAAGATCATTCCAGCTAGTTGTCCACTCAACTAGTTAATGTCCAAATGTTTGTTTGTATGATTGTAATCTTTTGTGTTTTGTAATTTGTAAACGTGTACGGCCCGTTGGTGACGGTTTGTAATAATAATCCAAATTATTATTATTATGTATTTCATTGTGTTGTATACTTGTAAAGTATATTCGTATGTTTGTCATTTGTATCGAGAGATGAAAGTGGTGTTCGAATGTAAGTTCATACGAGTGCAAGCTCGTGCGAGTGTAAGCTCGTATATATAATCATCCGTGTGAGTGTAAGCTCATACGTATAACAGTTCGTGCGTATCCAAGTTGTAGTGTATACTTCTCAAAGTATATGTGTCTCAGTGTATGAGTATCATTGTATACTTATAAAAAATATGTATTAATCGTTCTTGTATCGGTTTTACATTGTACTGACTAATTATTATCGGTTGGTAAACATTTCGAGTTAAATTACAAAGTGCTAAAAAATGTTGACCAAGGTTGACCGCGAACTGAGATCTCGGCTCACAAGTCTCAGCTCGCAAGTCTCAACTTGCAAGTCAAAAAGTCAACTCGCAAGTCAAAAGTCAACTCGCAAGTCTCGGCTCGCAAGTCAAAAGTCAACTCGCAAGTCTCAGCTCCCAAATCTCAGCTCGCAAGTCTCAGTTCGCGGAACTGACTATTAGTGATTTTCGTTTTCAGAAACGTGGTCAAACATGTTTGGTTTGACCCGAAACTTTTAGGGTAATCTTAAATATGTTTCGAAGGCTCGGGAAAATTGTCGTTACGTTTCGTGGTTAGCCCGAAGTGTCGTTTTTAAATGTTGCACAAAATCAGTCCCTAGAGGTTTGTGTTGACAGATTTTTGGACCCGTTTTGGGTCTCGTTTTCACTAAGTTATGTTCCGAAATAAATTATGAGAAAATTCACAGTTGCTCATCTATGTCTTAAGTATTTTATTTAATTTTTTCAGATTTTTAGGAGGTCGTTTAGTGGACTAAACAAAATCGTGAAGCACCTAAAGTCTAGTTTCGGCCAAAAACAGACATAAGCTCACAAATCGAATTTTCTTGCAAAAACGGTGTATTTCGAGGAGATGAGTTCTAAACGAAAGTTGTAGCCAACAAAATTATCAAACTTTTTCAAGTGGATTCACACGTTTATTTTATGTACGTGATTTATTATGATTTTTCTACTATCTTGAAATTTATGACAGAAAACATATATACATATGTAGAGTTTTTTAAACGCATTTCGGTTAATTATTTGGACATTTTGGAGTTGAGTGAGCACTAGTAAGTGTTTAAAATATAAAACAAGTAGTTTTGAAGATGGAGAAAGTTCTTACTAATCGTGAGAAGAAACGGAGATGACAACGTAAATGTACTCGTTGTTGTGATCGTTTTCGTGTCTTTTAGCTTCGTTTTCCTCCAAGAATTTAGTGGTGGTGTTGTGGTTGTTTACGGTGGTGGTGGTGGCTGTTTGAAGACTGAAAAATATGTTTTTAGAGAGTGGGTAGAGAAGAGTGTGAGAAGTGGGTGAAAATGATGGTGTAGAATGAGGAGTATGGGGGTGTTTGATTGTTTGAATCAAATGGCATGGCATGGCTTGCCGCGCTTTGCTGATTTTCGTGGGCCCCATGGCCAGATTTGGTCAACTTTTGTTTTCCCCAAAGTTTGCGTTCCGTGCGGTGTTCGTTTACCCGATCATTTAAACGTTTATTTAAACGTGTAACATTTTTAAACGTTATAATCGTACGCGTGTAATCGCGATATTTTTAACTAAAGTATTTTATCAAAATACTTAATCTTGAGTTATAAAAATATAACTTACGCTTTATTCGTGTGTCGGGCGGGTTTCGCACGTTTTTGTCGCGTTTGGTTACGTTTTAACAAAACGTATATCGTGTAATATATTTTCGTAATATATAAATATAAATAATGTTTGTTTGGATAATTCCACATTATTTATAAATGTTGTCACCAACGTCCATATTAAATGATGTCGGACTCCGTCCGGTTCGTAATTGTACGATTTAATCAAATCGCGTACGCGTGTATGTAATTACACAAAGTGTTATATATATTTAGCCTAATACACAACTAAATACATGTAATTACAAGTAAGTTAGGCACTAATTATAGTCCTAATTTTGCGGGTGTCACACAAAAGTAGATATGTGAAAAAGTAGATCTGTGAAAAAGTAGATCTGGTGCATTTTACGAGTCAGTAGCGTAAAATGCAGTGAAACCCAAAATGCAGTGAAATACAAAATGCAGTTAATCTTACTGCATTTTATATATATGCACAAATGTTAATTCTACTGCATTTTTACATATATGTACTGCATGTTAATACTACTGCATTTTATATATTTTCATATTGTAAAATATTTTTGTAGGTAATTTACTTCATTTTATACTCTTGCATTTTAAATGCAATTCGTGTGAAGTGTACTGCATTTTATATTCATATATTGAAAAAAATGAAAACAAAAACAAAAAAAATTCCGGTGACCGGAATCCGACGGCCGGCGGCAGACGGCAGACGACGACCGACAGCTTGCAGTGGCCGGTGGTGGCAGAAGGTGGTGGCTGGTGGTGAATATCTTGAGTAATTTCGGGCAGATAGGGTAATTTATTGAAATTACAGAAATGCCCTTAGGCGGGGTGACATGTACTGACAGGTGTTGCATACTGGTTGGTCAAAAACCTTCTCTTTTCTTCTCCTCAAATACCACCTTCTCATCCGAACCCTACCCATAAATCATTATCTTTAATCTATATATAAAGAAAACTACATGTTTTATCTAGGTGATACATCATCCATCATTATTTCTTTTCATTTTCATTTTCTTATCATTTTTCAATAATAATAATAATAATAATAATAATAATAAATACTTTTCCTCCCAAAATTTTGATCATCTTCGTGTTTATACTTTCAATACATCTACATCTTTGAATTTTTTATCAAATACTTTCAATTTATTCTATACTTTTGAACTTTTTTTAGAAAAAATAATATAATATACTTTAAAAGTTGTCAAATTCTCGTTCTTTAGATGAAAACGTACAATCTTATTATACAATTCATTATCAAACACTTTCACCTTTGGATGCTACTTTAAAACTTCTCATCTTTGTGTCTTTAGGTCGAAATCGTACGCATCTTATTTTACAATTCATTATCAAACATTTTTAGTTACTGAATCTATATCTTTGCTTCTTCTTTTTTTACCAAAGTTTGTTTAACATCCTTCAAATTTTGCATATTACTCTTTCGCCACGTATATATTTATTTTACATTTTTATAACAAAATTTTTCGATTTCTCAACATCTTTTTAACGAAAAATATAAGAATCCTTTGGAGCAATTACGATGTACAAATTTTTAACAAGGTTTTCTCGTTATAACAAAGTCTGTAAAACACCTTTTTCCATCGGAGATAATGAGTCTTTAGACTTTTGTTGTGATATATGTGTAGCTTTTGATAATAAAATATATTAAAGCGTATAATTGATCTTATAAATAATGTGACTGAAAATGAAACGTGAACTAAAAAGATAGTAATAGCTTTTTTCTAATACAAATGTAGTTGTATGTGCATTCAAATTACTACGTATTAACAATTTATTTTTATAAGATGGCATATAGACTTGTTTGTCAAAAGGAATCACAACCTCTCTTTAAAAAACAAAAATGTCCACTTATCATATTCGTATGTATGATATGACTGATATTACCATTACTTGGACATACTTAATAGTCAAATTGGTCATTTGAGATGATCGATTATTAATAACGTGAGAAGTGTGAAACGCCCCAAAACTCAAGATTTTTTTTTTTTTTTTTATACTTATACTCTTGTTTAGGTCCCGATACTCAACTAAAATATGACACGTGAGTACGTACGCAAGACTACGCAAGTTAACTGCCAAACATACAATCTGGACAAAACTACTCATTTTCAAAACTGCATCTATTTGCTCAAAACTGCCCTTTTTAAACATGCACAACTTTTTGCTCGTTAACAATTAGACAACCAAATTTTGCAGACACCTTTACAGTAACAAAATGAAAGTTTTTCATTTTTACACTTTTCACTAAAAACTGCCTCTATGTCCTCAAAACTACCCTCAAAATTGCCCCGTTGCCCTCAACGCTACCCTCAAAACTACCCTGTTTCTTCAAAACTACCGACATTCAAGCAAGCATAACTTTTTACTCGGTGAGAGTTATGACCTGAAATTTGATACACACCTCCACTATAACATTATCTAACTTTCACTTTAGACACTTCTTCAAATTTCCCAAAAACTACAAATCTGGACGTGTAGATTGTTTTCGCCCATTTTGACCACTTTTGCTTTACATATCAAAACTCAAACTATAGTGAATCTGGTCAAGACCTTTTGTTCACTTAATTGACACATTAAAACAAACTTAAAGAACACATTTGACCATTGATTCACTCTCCTTTAAGATCTAAACAACTCTCTTTATATATCACCATATAATTGACCCATTTTGACCCTATTGACCCGTTTAGCCAAAACAACCATCTTTAACCCAAACCACCACTCTTTTACACATGATTGACCAATTCAACGTTGTTGACTATTTGTCAACTTCAAGTTTGACCAACCAATGCCATTTGACACTTTGATAACATATTTTCTCATAATTAACCCGAAACAAGACTAATCACATTCCAAAGACTTCATACCCTTTTTATTAAACATACACAAGACTCTTTTTCACTGTTTGACTTTCAAAGTCAACTACTACTCATTGACCAACATATTAAATTTGAAAACTCTTTTTTAGGCGATTTACACAATTGATCATCAAAACAACAATTCAAAAGAGGGAAGCATATTCTAACCACAAGCATGCTCCATATCCACGTCATTAACTTCTCATAAACCTTCTATCCACATGTCGCTAGCAAAACATCAACTTACAATATAAACACTTAAACGGGTAAGCACAACTGCTTAGTGAGTACACAAGCAATCAAACAAGCAATCCAAATAACACTTAACACATATCATCACAATTACTTAAACACAAAATCACTAAGCTCTGAACACTGAACACTGATCACTGAGCACCATACCACATCGATATGCATGCTAACCCTGTTTCACTGAGTACCATACCACAACGGTATGCATACTAACACTGTTTCACTGCATAAACATATTTCACATAATTTAATCAACAATAATCAAAACACTAATCAACAACAACTTTTAACATAATCTTAAATGCACACATTAGCAACAAGACATATAACAAGTAACTTCCACTTGATTGTATGATCCTCTAGCTCGGAAGCTATCCAGAAACACATACAATCAATTCATACACTGTTCACTACATCATCACTATTTAACCCACATGTATCAATAAATTATCTTCCACCCGATTGTGTAGCCTCTTGCTCGGAAGCAATCCGGATCCAACACAATCGAATCACACACTATCGTTCCTTTTCCTTTACCGTTAAGCTAGTGACAATATCATTACTTGGCTATCATCAAGCTAATGGGAAAATCACTACTTTCTTACCAAGTATCATTTAATCACATAACAATTAAATATAACCAAGTAATTTAACAAAACAACTAAATTAAGTAGTAAAAATAATTAAACAAAATAACAAATAACTTATTCTTTGATTGTGTAAACCTCTAGCCCGCGAGCTATTCGGTAATACACAATTACATCACTTGTTTAACCCCCGTATCACTCACCACAATCTCTTAGACGATTTCACCATATTGATCATCATAAGCCTCCACGTCTCTTAACACCTACATAATCATACATATCATCATAACAACACTTAGACACTAACAATCATCACTTTCCTACTAATTTCATGTTCTATTATCATAATCATATTTCATTAACACTAGTTCATGATTTAGCTCTATTTTTACAAGTATTTAACATAACTCTTATGAACATATCACTAACTTTTTAATCTTGTACTCATTTTAGCATTAATTCATTCACTATTAAGCTTTACTAACTTCAATTAAACATATTAAACACTAATTTCATATCAAAATCACTAGTTCATGAAACCCCATCAAAACCCCCATATTTGCCCAAGAACACTAATCATAAATTCATCACTTTCAATATGTTATATGATTACTAATGATCATAGAAACACTTACTAACACTAATTCAATCGATTTCTAACTTCAATTTCGTATTTAAATCATCAATTTAACAAAGCCCCATAAAAACCCATAAAACTTAAACCCTAGGTTATAATCATAGAGGAAATTCACTTACATAAGATAGAAGATGATGAAAGGAGGATTAATTCAAATCCCTAAAGCTTGAATCATGAATTGGATTGAAGAATTGAAGCTAGGAATCGTCCCTGAGGTTTTCCTCTCTTTTTCTCCCGCTCTCTAAATCTCTCTGGAATTATGTACGTATGTGTGTGTAATATTAGATATAAGTAATTTAATTTTATTCCCCTTTTAAACCCTACAGTCTGAAACTGATAAAACCGTTTACGTTTTTCACTATATCTCGTTATTTACATAATAATATTTCATAATAAAAATATATTCGTGTACGATATTAATTTTCTGAAATTCGGGGTGTTACAAAGTGATTGTTATCATTTGATTTATAAATGTTCTAAAAATTTTAGAGAATCTTATAACTGGTTTTCTTTCTTTGTAATTTAAAATTGAAGATCTATCAAATGTCATTACTGAAATTTTTTTATTTTTTATCGCGCTAGGCTATAGTAGAGAATAAGACATAAAAATTGTTTTTCGTTTCGATTAAGAATAAATAATTTGGAGGGGCCTCTGACACCCCCGTAACTTTTTCGAGTGTGGGCCGTGCATCGCACGGCCTATGAGTTTCTAGTATAAATATAAAGACATAAAAAAAAACTACAGAGAAAATGCATGTATAAGCACTTGCCCCTTTGCGTGTCATATTTCATAAGCAATGTATACACATACTAGGAAGGATGATGGCTGTGCACATGCACATGCACAACCCACCCAATCTAATTATTCGAATTTTTAAGTTTACAATTTTAACCCATCAATTAACCTGAATGAGGCTTGAGTCATTAGAGTTCGAATAATTTGGGTTCAATTTAGGTAATGTGTTATAACTCAACTAAGTTAAAATCTCCAAACTTTCACGTCTTGAACAAAGGTGAAAGTTTATAATATAACATTGATATTATCATATAAATAAATCATACTTCTTCGGTTTTACAAAAAACATGTACGCCAACATATTTTATTTGAATTAAGATAGGTTGTGTAAATATTGGTTTTGCCCATATATTCAAGAAAGTTTGACTGAATTTATTTAAGAAAATATATGATTAAGGTAATTAATGAGGGTAAAATTGAGAGTTTAATGAATTTTAATAGTTATATATTGTAACTTGTAAGTGTACAATTATTTTGTGAGATATATAAATAGTAAGGAAAATGATTGATAGACCTAATATAGACATAAAATTATAATGGTAACATGTGTCAAGTTCAACCAATAAAATTAGGAGAGAGAAATTATATTAACCAATTAATGCATTAGACCTACTTTTAGGTTCATCTAAATATGTCTATGTATCATTACTCAGTAAGTAATATAAAGTTACAAACATTTATTTTGGGAGAGTGAAGTAATAGATAACGTAAATGCATTGAATTTTGTGTAGCATAACTTTCTTTCTTCATAAACCATGTATTAGTTTCAAATTGTCACTTTCACTATTACGTAACACAAAGATCAAAGTCGATAGTAATTATTAATCATCTTTTACATGTCCCTTTGAAAGGAAAATCATAATATTTAAAATAGGTTTCATAGCTAAGTGTGAATATCTAAGTTAGCCCCATCACATATGTTTAGGAAACAGGAAACAGAAAGGATATAAAAAAAAAAAAAAAAAAAATCTACAAAAGATTGAACCCAGGTGTCTAAGGTAAAATGTAAAAGCGTTTTCCACTCCATCTACTCACTTGATGAAATTATTCTTGCGTTACTTTCATTTTAAATGTTTGGAACGGTTGACCTGTGTGGTCCCAGTGAGCCACGCGTTTGTTTTTGAAGGGGCAAGCAGACGCGTTTATATACTAAAGATAAGAAGAAAGAAATTAATCAATTATTTATTTAAATTAAATTTTCCTATATAAATACTTCTTTTTTTACCATTTTTGTATAACATGACTTTAATCACAGATCCACGTGTTATACAGTTACAATTTTGGTAAGCAATATTCAACCACCTCACCTCATATCAAAAACACCTTTAGGTCCCACCGCCACACGCTTCCCAATTTAAATTCACCGCCGTTCGCCGGAGATTCCAACGGCACTACCACCTCCTCAGTCGTACCGTCACCTTATCTCCGGCGATCATTTCTCAATTTCACTCCACTCACTCAATTTCAACAATTTTTTTTTTTTTTTTTTTTAAATACCATCTATTTTATTACTATGACTAGTTCAAATTCTTCAGATTCTAATTCTTCAGATTCAATTGTTTATCTTCACGGTGATCTGGATCTAACAATTATTGAAGCTCGATGTTTACCTAATATGGATTTATTATCCGAACGTATGCACCGTTGTTTAACTATCTTCAATTCCTGTAAATCACCGTCATTAAATCGATCAAAATCACAACGACGTCGTAAAGTTATTACTAGTGATCCGTATGTAACTGTCAGTGTCGCCGGAGCAACCGTCGCGCGTACGCGCGTGATTTCGAATTCTCAAAACCCTAAGTGGAACGAACACTTCATCACACCCTTAGCACATCCTGTTTCACAATTCGAGTTTCAAGTAAAAGATAATGATGTTTTTGGCGCGGATTTGATTGGTGTTGTGATCATTTCTGCTGAGAGAGTAATGTCCGGTGAGTTAATCGATGAATGGTTTCCGATTATCGGTTCGGGTGGTAAACCGGTTAAACCGGATGCTGCGATTCGGTTACGGATTATCTTTAGATCGTTTAATGATAAGGAAAATGATGAGGAGTTGACGTTTGGTTTGAAAGATAGTTATTTTCCGGTGAGACACGGAGGGAATGTGACGTTGTATCAGGACGCGCATGTGCATCCGGGTGAGTTAGAAAAAATTGAGTTAGATGGAGATGGTAAGGTTTTTGAGCAGAGAGGATGTTGGGAAGATATATGTGATGCTATTTTAGAAGCTCATCATTTGGTGTATATCGTAGGGTGGTCGATTTACGATAAGGTGAAGTTGGTTAGAGAGACTAGTAAAACGTTACCAGATGGTTGGGATTTGAGTCTTGGTGAGTTGTTGAAGTATAAATCACAGGAAGGGGTTAGGGTTTTGTTGCTGGTTTGGGATGATAAGACTTCACATAACAAGTTCTTCCTTAAAACGGTATGAATTCGGTTTATGATGTGTTTTTAGTTCAATTTCATTGATTGTTTTGTATTGATTATCATGTGCTTGTAGTTTGTATTTATTTTAATTACACAATGAATTATTGGTTACATGGTAATAATGGTGTATTGGTGTGGGCCTATCCAAAAGGTTTGGGGTCTATTCATATGCATTCTATAATGGAAGTACTTGTGGTTAGTTTGTAATGTAACAAGAGGCAGTGGATAGATATTACTCATATTACTATTTGATTGATATGAGTGTGCATCAATATTATTTTTTTATTACCTTTGTGTATCTATATAATATGTTCATTTCCTTTTTAGGAAGTAACAGATTACTGTTTTAGTGGGGATTTATAGGTTGGGATAAAGCAAACTAAATACAAAAAGTTTGAGCTTTTATGGAAGGTATAAAAGATTATTATATTATATTCTTATAATAAAGTGAAAACATTTATGCCTCTTTGATTTGTTTTAAATTCCAAGTTAGATATCTACATATACCTAGTAGACATATAAATGCTTAACTTTCTATGAATTGGAATTCATTTGTACACCACTAAAGTTGTTGGGTTTTGTGTGTGTGTGTATGTTTCTTCTCATTTTCTTTTATGGTGATGATCTTATACATTGTGGTGTACAAATCACTTCTAACGGTGTACAGATCACCAGGCCCGGAGCTCGAAATTGGGTGGCCCGGTGCCACGACAAAAATGAGGCCCCTTTAAATACATTTTTTTATATATACATGACATAAAAAGGCTCATCACTACTAAGATGATAGACTCAACTTCTTAGATTTGAAGCCCATATTTTAATTTTGGGCCTATTTATGTGATCAAACAAATTAAAAAAATACAGTAGCTAATATGATAGGTCCTACTTTTTAGATTTGCATTGTTATAAAATATGGGCTTGAAAATGAACCTACATACATGAACTATACGTAAAATTTGGAGGCCCAATAGAAATGGGGACCTGTGCGGTCGCCCATACGGCACTCCCTCATCTCCCGGCCTGCAAATCACTTCCCACTACATATATGTGTGTGTGGTACTTCCTAGTGCTTATATCTAAGTTTTTCATATGTTTCTGTGTGCAGGAAGGAGTTATGCAAACTCATGACGAAGAGACAAAGAAGTTTTTTAAACACTCCTCTGTCCACTGTGTGCTCGCTCCTCGATATGCAAGCAATAAGCTTAGCATCTTCAAGCAACAGGCATGCTTCAGATATACCTCAATAATATCTTGTTCATGGCATCTTATATGTAAATTGCTAACTGATACCATTTCTAACTTTAAAAGGTTTATAGAATCTTCAATACATGCACCATAGTATTGGAATTAGGAATATCATGGATATTTAGTATTATAATATAATTCAGTAACTTTTTGAAAATAGACTCATTTAACTCCCCTTTTTGTTAGGTCCAAAACTCCAAATTGTATCTAATATTAGCCAATACTTTTAAATAACGCAGGTTGTTGGGACCCTATACACCCATCACCAGAAATGTGTTATAGTTGATACACAGGGACATGGAAATAACAGGAAAATATCTGCATTTATTGGTGGTTTGGACCTCTGTGATGGACGCTATGACACACCAGAACATCGTTTATTTCGTGATCTTGACACTGTGTTTGAAAATGATTACCATAATCCAACATTTACTGTAAGTCGATGAATTATTCAACCTGACTTCATACCATAATCCAGCATATGTACTATTTTATCTTCAATTTTCTGATTTTGGACCGTGTTTCATGTCGTAACTTCTCCACAATAGGCAGGTACAAAGGGTCCAAGACAACCATGGCATGATTTACATTGTAAAATTGATGGTCCTGCTGCGTATGATGTGCTCAAGAACTTTGAGCAGAGGTGGAGGAAAGCCACCAAATGGTCTGAATTTGGACGGCGTTTCAAAAAAATATCTCATTGGCATGATGATTCATTGATTAAGATAGAGCGCATTTCCTGGATACTCAGTCCTACATCAACTCGTCCAAATGATCATCCTTCTTTGTGGGTTTCCAAGGAAGGAGATCCCGAGAACTGGCATGTTCAGGTTTATTACTCTGCAGCTGTCATCAAATAAACCAGAGGTGGCAGTCTTGACCCATTTACTTATGAATGGGCTGGTTTGGGTTATGCTACGTCTTAAGCGGGTTAAACACAAAATAGCTAAAAGTGGACTACGTTAAATGGTTTGAAAGTTTCCCAACATCTATTTTTTATATGCGTACCCTTATATATCGTTCTTTGAAAAGTTTTGATTACTATTGTAATAACATTTTTTCTTATGTGTTTATTATTTTTAGAAAATGATTACAAATGGACGATAAATGGTAAAGGGTCAACCCCATTCGATGCACCTCATTTTAACCCATACTTAATACATGATCTAAACCCATTTTGACTTGTTACCCTACCCGCCCATCTCGCCACCTCTACAACAAAGTGTTATGTTCGACCATGCACAACTAATTTGTTGGTTTTTAAAATCGATAGGTTTTTCGCTCTATTGATTCTGGTTCTTTGAAAGGATTTCCGAAAGAAGTGCGATTAGCTGAGGCTCAGGTTTGTATTATTTTATTGCATGTAAAAGTCATTTGATGAGTTGAAGTTGTTGGAAATGATTATTTAAGTCCATGGCTTTACTTCTTGTTGCAGAATCTTGTTTGTGCAAAAAATCTGGTAATCGATAGGAGCATTCAGAAAGCATATATTCAAGCCATAAGATCCGCCAAGAACTTCATCTATATTGAGAACCAGTATTTTATTGGGTCATCGTATGCATGGCACTCCCATAAAGATGCAGGTTTGAGCACTTTCCAAATGGTCTATTCTCAACAGCCTTATATTCTCTGATATAATATCAGTTGTAATGTGTTCATTTAATTTCTAAGAATTATGCTAACGTGTCAATTTGAGACGGGGGGATGAGACTAAGAACAATTTGATGTAGAAGGTGTTAGTCATTTCCAAAGTTAACGATTTATGTCGACTAATTTTGACGATAATTTGATATGAGAATGTAATTGATTTGATGTTTCTAGTATGTAACTGGTGCAACTTTTTTGTGTAGTTTTGTGACTGAGAAACAATCTATGTTCTGTAGTTAATTTAACTATATTATCGTGAAAAGTGTCTAAACTTGAATGACATGGAAAAGTAAACTTTGATGCAATGGTCACGTGGTTGTACCAATAAGTCTTCTTTTATTCAAGAATTTGAATCGTTTAGAAGTTAGTACCCATGCTTTTCGCCTCACTAGTATCAGAACATTTCCTTTTAAACATGTTAACAAAACAATTTAGAAGGTAAATCTCTCTGTAAAATGCATGAACATCAATCGTTGCACTATGGGATAGGAGTAATTATTTCTTAATTTTATCACTATGTACTATCTGGACCATCTAACTGCGATTAGGTTGTACAATGTAGAAACTAATTTTCACAAGGACCACTAACATTTATATGAACAGGGGCTGATCATTTAATTCCTGTGGAACTGGCGTTGAAGATTGCTAGTAAGATAAGAGCAAATGAGAGGTTTTCGGTTTACATTATCATTCCAATGTGGCCTGAGGGTAACCCTACTTCTGCTGCCGTTCAAGGAATTCTGTTTTGGCAGGTACATGGATTTCGTTATGATATATAGCATTTCCCATTAGTCCATTACTTCAAAGGTTGCACAAACTAACTCATAACCCTCCTAATAAGCCTTTTTGAATAACAATTTTTTTTTTGTTTTTCCAGGGACAAACTATGCAAATGATGTATGATGTAATTGCTAGAGAGCTAAAGAATTCAAAGCTTGAGAATGCACATCCACAAGACTACTTGAATTTCTACTGCCTTGGTAACCGTGAACAATGTGATGAAAAGCTGTCAAATTCAGGGAGTCAAAGCACTTTTAATGGTGGTTCGGTAAGCCTTTGATTGAATCTAGACATCATTACCAGCTTTTGGAACTACTTGATACCAAACCTATTTTTCCTGTTTATAATGCAGGTTTCGGCTTCTCAAAAGCACGGCAGGTTCATGATCTATGTACATGCTAAGGGGATGATTGTAGATGATGAGTATGTAATATTGGGGTCTGCCAACATCAATCAACGATCTATGGCTGGTTCGAGAGATACTGAGATAGCTATGGGAGCTTATCAGCCACATCACACATGGGCTCATAAGAAAACCCACCCCCGTGGTCAAGTTAGTTCTTTTGTTCATATACTTTAATTTGATTTTTTGAAAAGATTAGAAGGTTAAATAACTGTGTTTAACAAAAGTTTAATTTCTCATATACCAAAATAGTTTAGATATTGTTGTCGAATAAAAATACCACCTTTTTCTACGTTAGAAGCAAATGTAAACAGTAAAAGTAAGTTACAAGTCACCTCAGTAAAGATATGTCGTATGACCCAAATGAATGGGAATGACAACCAAAAAAGTATAAAATCAATTTGTTAGGTATCTGTCTCTCTAAAATGACCTACTTTCGAGAGGTAGGTTCTTTTCAATGATGATGTACTTAACCCCAGATGAATAATCACATAAAGCATAGTCTTTTGGAACAGATTATACAAAGAAATAGTAAACCGTATTTCATAATCCCTATAAGAGTTCTTCTAAAATTCATCACTACTAATCTTTTCATTTTACTTGATTCATTTTTGTTAGTTGAGAAATTCACTTAAATCGGCTTTGACTCTCAGGTCTACGGTTACAGAATGTCACTATGGGCAGAACATACAGGAAAGCTCGAAGACTACTTCAAGGAGCCAGAGAGCTTAGATTGTGTGCAGAACATAAACAAGCTCGCAGAAGATAACTGGGAGAAATTTACAACAGATGACTACACCCCTTTGCAAGGCCACCTTCTTAAGTACCCAATCAAAGTTGATACTGATGGAAAGGTAAGCTCTTTGCCTGGACACGAACATTTTCCAGATGTTGGTGGTAAGGTTCTTGGTAGTCCGTCCACCCTCCCTGACGCCTTAACCACATAATTTTCGATTACATGGATATATTGTGAAATATTTTCGCTTAACTTACATATGTACCTATAAAATCTGAGGGGTATACATGATTGGATGAGCTTTTTGTTTTTGTTAGATCGTTCACATATTAAAACCGTAGGAGTTGAGGTAGATACGCGTGATATTTTTTTTCCGTTGTAGAATCGGTGTGATGTACCCTGTTTTTTGAACATATAATTTTATTATATTAAATTTTTTTGCAAATAGAACTCGTAGTTTGTAGTAGTGTTTATGAGAATTCATTCTATTGTGAACATGTCCATTTGCATATATAACTTTAGTTTTGTTATCAGTCAATGCTTACCATTTATTTGAGCTAACCATATCCATATGTGACAGCACAAAAACATAAATATCAATAGCAATTTCACTCAAAAGATACCGACAAGGCGACAGGGATACATTATTATTATAAATCCTATTTAAATTCATGCATTACATCATTTAATAAATAACGATTAACGACTGTTTTCCTAAATAAAAAAAATGGATTGATTTTCTTATTATATCTCTTACATTACAATTACCTAATTTTATCATTATCAACTATCATGTTTTAAGAAAATTTGTTTTAGTAAAATATAAGTTAAAAATTTTTTATATTCCGATTATACTCATATAGACTATACTTACGTATATGATGTAAAGAGATGACAATTACTTACTTTATACATGAAAACTATTATTATAATCAAATTAATTGAAAAATCACATCACACAATTATTAATGAAGTTGTAACTTATTTATAGTCATATTCTTCTCTATTTTTACTAGGACTAATGATCATATAAAAATTTCGACATTTCAATAATATATATTTCTAAAAAAATTCATTGACCTTCCACCTCTATATGAGCTCCACATATTACTACAAAAATGTACATCTTTTCATTTATAACATTTTTAGAGTCATGCAATAAATGCAAAACTGTTCACATGCCACCATATCAGTAAAAAAAAAATTGGTGTGGACATTCTTTGTATGTTTCTATCACTTATTGTCTTCATCTTTATATTTTTTATCATTATTATGTTGCACTTTCGAGGGTTAAAAAATAAAAGTGGATTAAAGGTCTTGGTTTGCAACAAAGTAACCAACGTCGTTTAAAGGTCTTGATTTGCAACAAAGTAACCAACGTCGTTTAATAATATATTTTACAACATTTGTAGTTTTCAAGTTTTCATAATTTGACTTGTACATTAATAGTTTGTATAAAACATAGAGATCGATCCGTTGTTAATTTCTATATAGTTTGTTTTATGTTATTATTTATTTTCATTTTCAATGATAATTGCAGTTTTAAGTTAACAACACTAATACATTAGACTACTTACAAATAAATATATAATTGAAATTTTTAAACGACCGTGCATCGCATGAGGTCAAAGCCTAGTTATATACAAATCATGGTTTTATTACAAAAAAAAAGTATTTTATAGCGAACTTAACTACGATTTAAAAACAATTAAGTTCTTATTATAATTTTTAAAAGCTTTTTTGTAAGTTTATCTTTTATAAAAAGGTTGTTTTCAACTATTTTTATGAAAATTCTCGTTTCATATTAGTTTTTTTCAATTTTTATATAAGTTGTTATATATTATAACCGTTTAAAGACACAAACCGAAGAACTAGACAAAAAAAAAATAAAGAAACAAAATATCGATTTGATGTATTGATTGACAAACTGATTTGTTAGAGGGTGTGCATTCTCGAATTGTGGTGTGCCGATAGAATTCCTTATATTATATTATATTAACACTTTTAATAATTGTTACAAACTCTTAGTTTAACTTTGTCAAACATTACAATTTAACTTAACAACGTATTTGACATTAACTAGAATGATCATGCACGTACGTTGCACCGAGAATTTCATATAAGGGTTTAGTGTAGGAAAATGCATCTAACTATGGCTCGAAGTCTATTGTATGTACCCATCTAAAATTTGCTCTATTGTATGTACTCATTTCAGAAAAAACTCTATTGTATGTACATCTTGACCGTTTGACCCACTAGCCGGTTACCAAGTTGACCAAATACCACGTTGGATGACCACGTGTACTGCCACGTCATGGATACATACAATAGACCAAATGCCACGGGAAGGTTCAGAAAAACGGCCACGGTAACGGTTAGGCCGCGTACATCACAAGCATAAGCTTGGCCAACCCGGGGAACCTGTTATAAACGGGAAGTTGATAACTTCTAAAGGAGTTGGCGGGATATATACAATAGTCCAAATTTCGCTGCACTAACAGTGACACCCGTCAAATTAGGACCAGTGATTAGTGCCTAATCAATCGTTAATACATATAATTAGTTCTGTGTTAGGCTAAATAATGTATCAAGTAATATATATTGTTGAATATATACATGTACGATTTGATTAAATCGTACTCAATATAAATTGAATGTAATTCAGTTCAATTAAATACGGACGTTAGTGAATAAGTTTTTATTACATAATATGGTATTATTTAATAACGCTAATATACCCAAAATATTATTTTAATAATATTTCAATACAATCCCGTATTGTTCAAACAAGGCTCACGCGATTAAAATATTAAACGCGCAAACAAAACGAAACAAGCTAAGGTTATATTTTATTTTTATAATATATTGGTGAAATACTTCAAGTAAAATATTGAGTAATTATTCGTATTTTAAAACGTATATTTAAACATATGAAATAATTATTTAACGTTTAAACAATCAGGAAAATGAACACCGCACGGAGCAAACTCGAGAACTGAAAAAGGGTGAGGCTTCCACCTACACCCCACCCCCTTTTCCCTCTTTCTCTCATTCATCACCACCACCATCTTTCTTTTCTCTCTCTTTTTCTCTCAAACAATACCAAAACCACCACCATCTAAAATCACTAAAAAGCACCACCAAAATTCGTCGGATCATCTTACCCGTTTGGAAAAAAACGTTCACCACATCACGATCTACATTTCTATCTTTTCGGAATCTTGATCCGCCATTTTGTAAGTTTCCGACAATTCTCGAAAACTCTTAAAACTTTGTTATTTTACTTGTTTGCGGGTTGTATAAGCTTATAATGTCCTAATATGGGTTGGGTAAAAGTTTCGGACCAAACCAAGGTCGTCCGGCCGTGTTTCCGGCCACCGGAATCCGATCAGCTCGTTATGTCGCAGAATGGCTGGGCCTTCTGCGACACAAGCCCCTATGTCGCAATATATCTGTTACGTCGCATATAGCGACACAACCTTCTATGTTGCATTAAATTGCGGATGTCGCACATAGCGACACAAAGACCTATGTCGCAGTCATGACCTGCGACACAACAGCCTACGTCGCACCTTATGTCGCACGAATCAGAATCCAGAAAACTCAGATTTTACTAAGTGTCGAGACCTGAAATTTTATCACTTAATTTTACCAAAATTCGGATTTTAAATGTGTTTTTCACTAAAGCAACACAGTAGAAATAAAAATTTTTCGAGGTGACCTGGCATCTCGACCCCAGCCAGGGGCTCTGCACCTTGGACCCCGCCAGGGGTTGCCACCCCTGGAACCCCGCTAACCAAGGGCGCTGCCCCCAGGACCCCCGTCACCTAAAGTTTGTAAATACTTTTTAAGCATAACAATACGAAATCAAAATAATAATGTTGAAGATTATTATTACAAACAATCACCAACGGGCCGTACACGTTTTCAAGACTCAAATCAAGCAACCAAATCGTAGTAATTTGGACAAGTTAATCAACCAAATAGTAGTCATTTGGACAAGTCAATCAACCAAATCGTGGTAATTTGGACATTCTAGTTGTACGATCAACTACAAAGGTAGTCTTTGTAACTACCTAATCACGTTAATAACCATCGCGTGTCGTGGACACCCTCAGGTTACAAGTCTCCGGATATCAATTCACAAGCTATTCAATTCAAGTTTATTTCTATAAACACTCAAGGCTCAGGTGAGTCTCATGGCCCCTCTTTTACTGTTTTACTCAGGGGTGTGATATCATTGCTCGTTTTGTTTTACAATATGAACGCAAGTACCATTCGAAATCAAATACTACATGAGTTGTTTTCACTAATCAATTTAAAGCCCTCCACAACATAGTTTGGTAATACATCTGTAGCGTGAATGTTAGTATATGATATCATATAGGATTGACAATCCTCGTCCGGGTTAGCAAGCACTAACTGGTCAAATGGACGTATTAGCATTTGGGAAGACGAGTGTAGATTAGGCACTCGTAGGAGGCACCTCAGTTGGGTTTCCTTAATTGGACCTAACACTCAAGTTAAGCTCAGACTATGTGCTCATGGCTGTATAACTTTTATTTTGCTTAATTGCATTTTAAATTCAATTATAAATCTTGCGGTTCATATAATTATGTGTTGACATACAAACCTGTGAGCTCACCAGCGTATCGCTGACCCATTTTAGCATGTATCACAGGTACACAGCAGTAGGTTGGACTGCCCAAGCAGGAATCATTACCTCAAGTCAGTATTCATACAATCAGAGATTTAATTGCATTATTATATTTTGTATAAAGTAATTATGTGATGTAAATCTCTCAATTTCAGAAACTGAGCTAATGTACACGTTATTTTGATGTAAACTTATGTTTTTATCAATACAAGTTCAAAACAACGAATATAGTGGTCGTTCAATATACCTTATGTGCTTGAGGGGTGCGACATATTGGTATCAGAGCCTAAGGTTATAGTGAACTAGGTTGCATTTAGTGGGCCTAGACTATGATCATTAGGCAGTATTTCCTCATTAGGCATGACTGGTTCAGGAATTACAGCATACGACTTTAATTTAACATAGCCTGATCAACTATGTACAATTAAGGAAAGATGAAGTAAGGTCTGAAACGATTATGTCGAACAGGAATACACTAGTTGACTCTGACCTCGAGAGAACCAGGACTCAAACATGTCTGTGCTAGACACCTAATAGGCTAATATGTGTATTATATGAATATAGGCTTCATTCCTTCTAACGCTTTGTCTCAGAATGGCAAACACACCACCCGGTTCGTCGAGCTCTTATCCGTACGAATCGCAAAACTCAAGGGTAGCTAGGAGGGACACCAGGTTGCCTCGAGCTAGCCCATATTCCACTCACCTCACTCAACCGGTTTTAACCGCTCGGCTACACCATCACGAGCGACGACTTAACGCTATGGATATCGAACTCCAAGAAACCAACGAAAACTGGAGACTCACATCACTCGAACGCATTAATCAAGTCTCCGAGGAACACGAAAACACTGTCAACGACATGGACATTCTCCGCAACCAAGTGGGAGAAACCATCGAAACTATGGAAGTTGTCCACAACCAAGTGATTAGCAACCGAAACGAAATCTCCGTCCTACAATCAAGGTTGACACAGTGCGAGACACGTCTAAGGGAGACCGAGGACGCCCTTCGAATGTCCAATAGACTTGCAGAGTCTGTGGACCATCTCATTGCACTGTTGCCACAACTCAATCTACGTCAGAATTAGCTTAGGCTGAAATCTGTACTATATTAGGCTTTCGTAGGACCTATGTAATTCGACCGGATGTAACAATTCCCGATACTTTTGTAAAACATCTAATCCTGTAACTTTTGGAACCCGTAACTCGGAATTGTCTATCATATTTTGAACTTGTAATATCAATTGACAATTCCCCTCGATTATTCTACATTATTGATTTTTACATTGTGATGTCGTATGTTATCGCTTTTACATATATGCATCTATTGTGATTTTCATTCTGGTACAATTTCTTATGTACCTTTTGTTTCTTTCTTGAAGAATCATGCCGCCCAAGAAGAAAAGTTACAGTGATGCGGAAATCAATGCTATTGTTTCCCGATCCGTGGCCGATGCTTTGGCTGCTCGAAACTCCCAACAATCTAGCGATCAAACCGTTAATACCACCCCGGTTACCAAACCTTGTTCCTACAAGGACTTTCTCAGCTGCAAGCCACTATACTTCAAGGGCACGGAAGGTGCTATTGGTCTAATCAGATGGATTGAACGTATGGAATCCGTCTTCAACATCTGCAATTGTGCTGAGGATAACAAGGTCAAATTTTCTGCTTACACCTTTCAGGAAGGTGCACTTACGTGGTGGAACACCTACGCAAATTCTGTGGGCATCGAGATAGCAAACCAACTTCCTTGGGCTGAGTTGAAGAAAAAGCTACGGGAGAAATACTGTCCCGAAGAAGAACTGCACCGCCTGGAGGAAGAATTCTGGCACTTGATTGTTCAGGGAAACGATATTGCTGGGTATACTACTAAATTCCAGCAATTTGCCTTGTTATGCCCGGGATTGGTCGATCCGAAGGAGAAATGCATCAAGAGATACATCCGCGGCCTCCCAGAGAGTATTCAGGGGAACGTCGCCTCATCAAAACCAACCACTACTGAGAGTGCAATCCGTTTGGCACACGAGCTCATGGCGCTGGTTGTCAGCCGTGAGACACCCAATACCTCCTCCAACAATAAGCGAAGATCCTCTGAACACCAAAACCAACCAAACAAGAAAACCAACACCATCCAAGTTTATAACACCAATTCCGAACCCAAACGTAGCTACACTAGGGACATACCATACTGTTCCAAGTATAACTACCACCATGATGGTCCATGCGGTACTCCCTGCAACAACTGCAGGAGGTACGGGCATTTGACCCGAGATTGCCGAGCCCCTAAATCCAACAACAATACCCAACAACCTAAATCCTGCTATAGATGTGGAGAGGCGGGACATTTCAGGAATGAATGTCCTAAACGAAAGAACAAGGGCAACAACAACAACAGCAACAACAACAACAACAACGCCAGAGGTAGAGTCTTCGTACTCAACTCTGGGGAAGCCCGTCAAGACCCGAATGTGGTCTCGGGTATGTTCCTCCTCAACAATTTATCTGCTTCTGTGCTATTTGATACTGGTGCCGATAGGAGCTTTATTTCAGATGAATTTTATCCACTGCTTGACATCACACCTGTTGCTCTAGATGCTAAGTACACCGTAGAACTAGCAGACGGCAAACTCATAGAAACCAATAGTGTGATACCTAATTGCACTCTAAACTTAGCAAATGAAGCCTTCTCAATCGATCTTATACCTGTAAAAATTGGAAGTTTCGACGTTATCGCTGGTATGGACTGTTTGTCCAAGCACCGCACTGAAATCGTCTGTTATGACAAAATCGTCCGTATTCCTCTCGCCGCCGGTAGAACTTTGATCATACAGGGGGAGACCGGTGGGACGAGAATGAACATCATCTCTTACTTGAAAACCCAGAAATTTATGAGAAAAGGTTATCAAGCAATTCTCACACACATCCTGGAGAAAAAGTCGGAGGAGAAGCAACTTGAGGATGTGCCGATCGTTCGAGGCTTTCCAGAAGTCTTTCCCGAAGAACTACCTGGTCTACCACCACCAAGACAGGTTGAGTTCTCAATCGATCTCGTGCCAGGTGCTGCACATGTGGCCCGAGCACCATACCGTTTAGCCCCATCCGAACTTCAGGAGTTGTTCACCCAATTACAGGAACTCCTGGAAAGAGGATTCATCAAACCGAGTTCTTCACCTTGGGGAGCTCCGGTCCTGTTTGTTAAAAAGAAGGACGGTTCATTTTGAATGTGTATCGACTATCGGGAGTTGAACAAGTTAACCGTCAAGAACCGATATCCACTCCCTCGAATCGATGACCTGTTTGACCAACTTCAGGGATCGAGTTTTTACTCAAAGATCGACCTGCGGTCAGGTTATCATCAACTACGTGTTCGCGACACCGACATCCTGAAAACTGCTTTCAGAACCCGTTATGGGCATTACGAATTCCAAGTGATGCCATTCGGTCTAACCAACGCACCGGCTGTATTCATGGACCTTATGAATCGGGTGTGCAAACCTTATCTCGACAAATTTGTCATCGTTTTCATCGACGACATCCTCATATACTCGCGCAACGAACAAGAACACGCGCAACATCTCAAAACCATTCTAGAACTACTTAGACACGAGAAGCTTTACGCCAAGTTCTCCAAGTGTGAGTTCTGGATACAAACCGTTCAATTCCTTGGGCACGTTATCGATAGTCAAGGAATCCATGTTGATCCTTCGAAAATCGAGGCTATCAAAAATTGGCAATCGCCGACAACTCCAACAGAAATACGACAGTTTTTAGGACTGGCTGGTTACTATCGACGATTCATCGAGAACTTCTCAAAAATAGCCTTACCACTCACGACACTGACTCAAAAAGACAAAAAGTTCGATTTGACTAATAAACAAGAGTCAGCATTTCAACTTCTGAAACAAAAGCTTTGCAGTGCTCCAATCTTATCATTACCCGAAGGCACCGATGACTTCGTGGTATACTGCGATGCTTCTCATCAAGGTCTCGGTTGCATGCTGATATCCACGAAAAGAACTACACTACTCAATACCTCGAGCTAGGAGCTGTCGTGTTCGCTCTCAAAATCTGGAGACATTACCTCTATGGCACTAAGTGCACAATCTTTACAGAGCACAAAAGTCTCCAACACATATTCGATCAGAAAGATCTCAACATGAGGCAACGTCGATGGGTCAAGTTGCTTACCGATTACGACTGCGAAATCAAATACCATCCAGGGAAGGCAAATGTTGTTGCCGATGCCCTCAGTCGAAAAGAACGATCGAAACCACTTCAAGTCCGAGCCCTCAGTATGACTATTCACAATGATCTAAACATTCAGATTCTCGCTGCTCAACTCGAAGCCCTCAAACCTGATAATGTCAAAAACGAAGCCTTGCGAGGCATGGATAAACAATTCGAAATCAAACCTAACGGAGTTAGGTGTTTCTCAAACCGAATCTGGTTGCCTAGCTTCGGGAACCTGCGAGACTTGGTGATGGATGAAGCTCACAAGTCTATCACGGTATCAAGGATTTTTATTGGTGGCCGAACATGAAAGCTGAAATAGCCACTTATGTCAGCAAGTGTCTTACTTGCTCAAAAGTCAAAGCCGAATATCAAAAGCCTTCTGGCTTACTTCAACAACTCGACATTCCTGAATGGAAATGGGAACAAATCGCCATGGATTTCATAACCAAACTACCCAAGTCATCGAGCGGTTGCGATACCATTTGGGTGATCGTCGATCGTCTCACGAAATCTGCTCACTTCCTGGCGATCAAGGAAACCGATAAAATGGAATGCCTCACACGAATCTACATCAAGGAAGTTGTTTCTCGACACGATGTTCTGATCTCGATTATCTCCGATAGGGATAGTCGCTTCACATCTCACTTTTGGCAATCACTTCAGAAATCGTTGGGTACTCGCCTCGATATGAGTACCGGATACCACCCTCAAACCGACGGCCAAAGTGAACGAACTATTCAAACACTAGAAGATTTGCTACGAGCCTGCGTAGTTAACTTCGGTGTAAACAGGGAAAAACATCTACCATTGTGCGAGTTATCGTACAACAACAGCTACCATACCAGTATTGGAGCTGCACCTTTCGAGGCACTGTACGGTCGTAAGTGCCGATCACCTATCTGTTGGACCGAAGTGGGAGATAGCCAACTCACTGGTCCGGAAATCATTCATGAAACCACCGAGAAAATCGTTGGTATCCAAAACAAACTCAAAGCCGCACGTGATCGTCAGAAAAGTTATGCTGACGTGAGACGCAAACCACTCGAGTTCCAGGTTGAGGACTGAGTATTACTCAAAGTTTCACCTTGGAAAGGTGTAATTCGTTTCGGCAAACGCGGTAAACTAAACCCAAGATACATTGGACCTTTTGAGATCCTCGAAAGGATAGGTCCAGTGGCATATCGGTTGCAGCTGCCATCCGAGCTAAGCAGTGTGCACCCCACTTTTCACATTTCAAATTTGAAAAAGTGTCTGTCTGATGAGACACTTATCATTCCACTCGAAGAAATTCGAGTTGACGACAAGCTTCACTTCGTTGAAGAACCCGCCGAAATCATGGACCGTGAGGTTAAACAACTCAAACAAAGTCGCGTTCCCATTGTAAAAGTAAGGTGGAATTCGCGGCGTGGCCCGGAGTTCACCTGGGAACGGGAGGACCAAATGCGACTCAAGTATCCTCAGCTATTCGCGGACTCTACTTCAATCACGACTTCAAACTAAATTTCGGGACGAAATTCTTCTAACAGGGGGAAAATGTGACACCCGTCAAATTAGGACCAGTGATTAGTGCCTAATCAATCGTTAATACATATAATTAGTTCTGTGTTATGCTAATTAATGTATCAAGTAATATATATTGTTGAATATATACAAGTGTACGATTTGATTAAATCGTACTCAATTTAAATTGAATGTAATTCAGTTCAATTAAATACGGACGTTGGTGAATAAGTTTTTATTAAATAATATGGTATTATTTAATAACGCTAATATACCCAAAATATTATTTTAATAATATTTCAATACAATCCCGTATTGTTCAAACAAGGCTCAATCGATTAAAATATTAAACGCGCAAACAAAACGAAACAAGCTAAGGTTATATTTTATTTTTATAACCCAATTATCAAATATTGGTGAAATACTTCAAGTAAAATATTGAGTAATTATTCGTATTTTAAAACGTATATTTAAACATATGAAATAATTATTTAACGTTTAAACAATTGGGAAAATGAACACCGCACGGAGCAAACGCGGGGACTGAAAAAGGGTGAGGCTTCCACCTACACCCCACCCCCTTTTCCCTCTTTCTCTCATTCATCACCACCACCATCTTTCTTTTCTCTCTCTTTTTCTCTCAAACAATACTAAAACCACCACCATCTAAAATCACTAAAAAGCACCACCAAAATTCGTCGGATCATCTTACCCGTTTGGAAAAAAACGTTCACCACATCACGATCTACATTTCTATCTTTTCGGAATCTTGATCCGCGATTTTGTAAGTTTCCGACAATTCTCGAAAACTCTTAAAACTTTGTTATTTTACTTGTTTGCGGGTTGTATAAGCTTATAATGTCCTAATATGGGTTGGGTAAAAGTTTCGGACCAAACCAAGGTCGTCCGGCCGTGTTTCCGGCCACCGGAATCCGATCAGCTCGTTATGTCGCAGAATGGCTGGGCCTTCTGCGACACAAGCCCCTATGTCACAATATATCTGTTACGTCACATATAGCGACACAACCTTCAATGTCGCATTAAATTGCGGATGTCGCACATAGTGACACAAAGACCTATGTCGCAGTCATGACCTGCGACACAACAGCCTACGTCGCATCTTATGTCGCACGAATCAGAATCCAGAAAACTCAGATTTTACTAAATGTCGAGACCTGAAATTTTATCACTTAATTTTACAAAAATTCGGATTTTAAATGCGTTTTTCACTAAAGCAACACAGTAGAAATAAAAAAATTTCGAGCTGACCTGGCATCTCGACCCAAGCCAGGGGTTGCCACCCCTGGAACCCCGCTAACCAGGGGCGCTGCCCCCAGGACCCCCGTCAACTAAAGTTTGTAAATACTTTTTAAGCATAACAATACGAAATCAAAATAATAATGTTGAAGATTATTATTACAAACAATCACCAACGGGCCGTACACGTTTTCAAGACTCAAATCAATCAACCAAATCGTAGTAATTTGGACAAGTTAATCAACCAAATAGTAGTCATTTGGACAAATCAATCAACCAAATCGTGGTAATTTGGACATTCTAGTTGTACGATCAACTACAAAGGTAGTCTTTGTAACTACCTAATCACGTTAATAACCATCGCGTGTCGTGGACACCCTCAGGTTACAAGTCTCCGGACATCAATTCACAAGCTAATCATTTCAAGTTTATTTCTATAAACACTCAAGGCTCAGGTGAGTCTCATGGCCCCTCTTTTACTGTTTTACTCAGGGGTGTGATATTATTGCTCGTTTTGTTTTACAATATGAATGCAAGTACCATTCGAAATCAAATACTACATGAGTTGTTTTCACTAATCAATTTAAAGCCCTCCACAACATAGTTTGGTAATACATCTGTAGCGTGAATGTTAGTATATGATATCATATAGGATTGACAATCCTCGTCCGGGTTAGCAAGCACTAACTGGTCAAACGGACGTATTAGCATTTGGGAAGACGAGTGTAGATTAGGCACTCGTAGGAGGCACCTCAGTTGGGTTTCCTTAATTGGACCTGACACTCAAGTTAAGCTCAGACTATATGCTCATGGCTGTATAACTTTTATTTTTCTTAATTGCATTTTAAATTCAATTATAAATCTTGCGGTTCATACAATTATGTGTTGACATACAAACCTGTGAGCTCACCAGCGTTTCGCTGACCCATTTTAGCATGTATCACAGGTACATAGCAGTAGGTTGGACTGCCCAAGCAGGAATCATTAGCTCGAGTCAGCATTCATACAATCAGAGATTTAATTGCATTATTATATTTTGTATAAAGTAATTATGTGATGTAAATCTCTCAATTTCAGAAATTGAGCTAATGTAAACGTTATTTTGATGTAAACTTATGTTTTTATCAATACAAGTTCAAAACGACGCATATAGTGGTCGTTTATTATACCTTGTGTGCTTGATATGTAATTAGTCGCGCCCCGACCCGATTCGCTTCCGCAACCCGAAATTGGGGGTGCGACACTAACCCCTAAGTGAGTATGTATCCATGATACTCAATCTGGGTCAGTTAGTGAAAATCAAAGAACCAGTACCCATGTTCAAATTGCTTTTATGGCTCTACATGATTACATCGCCTAATTATTATTTCCCACATTTCATGTGCTCCTTTAATAAAACTTTGGTTTCTATTTCTGATACATAATCTATATATTACTAATTATGTAATATTCTTATAAATAAATGCAACGTTATGATCTTGAAGTGATTCTCTTGATAGTTAACTACAGTCTAGTAATGATACATTGATACTATTTCACTTTCAAGGGACGTCAGTTAATCCTATTGCAATGATCGTAAGCCATACATAAGAATTTGATTATTGGTTTACTTTTACTAAATCATGTGTCAAGTTACGTTAGTGTACATGCTAGTGCGTCGAAACAAAGAATACAATTACGACTTGCAACATGACTAATTATTTTCCTAATTTTAGGATTTGGTTTACTGAAAAGCTGAAAGTGGGCAAAAGATATTCTTCTTAGTGAGATTTTAGTTTGTATATTCTAACATGAGACAAGTCATATATCGAACCTGGTCAAATAAAATTAAATGAAATGAAGATTGCAATGTTCTCCTTCCACTTCACTTTTCTTTAAAATCTTTAAAAGGGTATTCCCGTTTATAACGGGTTCCCCCGGGTTGGCCAAGCTTATGCTTGTGATGAACGCGGCCTAACCGTTACTATGGCCGTTTTTTTGAACCTTCTTGTGACACCCGTCAAATTAGGACTAGTGATTAGTACCTAATCAACTGTTAATACATGTAATTAGTTTTGTGTTAGGCTAATTAATGTATCAATCTATATATATATATATATATATATATATATATATATAGTTGAATATATACGAGTATTATGCGATTTGATTAAATCGTACAAGTTTCAAATCGAATGGATTTCGATTCAATTAAATACGGACGTTGGTGAACAATTTTATTAACTAATATAATGTTATTTAACAACACTATTATATCCAAAAATATTATTTTGATAATATTTCGCATTCGTGTTAAATCGTACAAATAACATACACGCAATTAAAATATTAAACGCGCAGTTATTAAGTATTTGGTAAAATACTTCAACAAAATTACTGGGTAATTATTCGTATTTTAAAATATATACATTTAAACGTATAAAATAAATATTTAACGTTTAAACGATCGGGAAAACGAACACCGCACGGAGCGCGGAGGCGTGGACTGAGATTTTGGAACTTCCACCAAAATCCCCTCCCCACCTTTTCTTTCTTCATTTCTCTTTTCTCTTTCTCTTTTTCTTCCTTTTTCTCTCTAAATCACAAACCCACCCCACCTCACAAATCATAAAAATAAACACACAAAACGACCTCAAATTTTCAAGACTCTTTGGAGATAAACGACCACCACGCAACGATCTACATTTCCACCTTTTCGGATTTTCAATCCGACACTTGTAAGTTTTCCGACCAAAAGTCGAAACCTCTCGTTTTCAATCATTTTTACATATTTATTGTTTGTATACGTTCAAAATGTCCAAATATGGGTTGGGTAAAAGATTTGGACCAAATGGTCGCCGAAAAACTCGTTTTCGACACAAATTCCGGTCATTAGACCGCAACGTCGCATTTGGCCCAGACTTTGTGTGACGTCAGCTGCGACATCGCAAAACACATCACGACGTCGCACATAGCGACATCAGCCACTACGTCGCCCTAATTGACCGACGTCGCACTTAGCGACGCAAGCCCTTACGTCGCAGAAATCAACAACGTCGCATATAGCGACGCCACGCACAACGTCACATTAAATTGCGAAAGTCGCACATAGCGACGCCATGCTCAACGTCGCAGTCAGGACCTGCGACGTCGCACCCAACGTCGCACAAACCAGAAAACATAGATTTTCACTAAGTGTCGAGACCCTAAATTTTATCACTTGATTTCACCCAATTTCAAGTCCAGATGCGTTTTTCACCAAAGCAATATAGTAGAAATAAAAATTTCCAAGCTGACTTGGCAGCTCGACCCCAACCAGGGGCTCTGCCCCTTGGACCCCGCTACTAGGGGCGCTGCCCCCGGACCCCCGTCAGTTAGAGTTTGTAACGGCTTCTAAAACACAATCAAAACACATTTTTCAAGTAAAACACCACGAAATCAAAATAATAATAGTTGAGATTATTATTATTACAAATCCGTCACCAACGGGCCGTACATATTTTCAAACATTCGAATCAATCAACCAAATCATAGTAATTTGGATAAGTCAATCAACCAAATTGGGGTAATTTGGACAATCAACTGCAAGGGTAGTCTTTCGGGATGCCTAATCAATTAATAACCATCGCGTGTCATGGACACCCTCAGGTTACAAGTCTTCGGACATCAAATACAAGTCAAGCCAAATCAAGTTTATTTGTTTAAACGCTTCAAGACTCAGGTGAGTCTACTTCTTTTCAATCTGGGGTGTGATATTATTGCTCGTTTTGTTTTACAAGTTGAACGCAAGTACAAATCAAATCAAATACTACATGAGTTTCAAGCTAATCAATTTAAAGCTCTCCATAGCATAGTCTGGTAATACGTAGTAGCGTGAATGTTAGTATATGATATTATATAGGATTGACAATCCTCATCCGGGTTAGCACGCACTAACTGGTCAAACGGATGTATTAGCATTTGGGAAGACGAGTGTAGATTAGGCACTCGTAGGAGGCATTCAAGTTAGGTTTCCTTAATTGGACCTGACAACTCAAGTTAAGCTCAGACTATATGCTCATGGCTGTATAACTTTTATTTTGCTTAATTGCATTTTAAATTCAATTATAAATCATGCGGTTCATAAAAATATGTGTTGACATACAAACCTGTGAGCTCACCAGCTTTTAGCTGACCCATTTTAGCATGTATCACAGGTAACCAGCAGTAGGTTGGACTGCTCAATCAAGGCGAATTAGCTCGAGTCAGCATACAAACAATCAGAGATTTAGCTGCATTATTATATTTTGTATAGATTAATTATGTACTTAAATCTCTCAACTTCAAACCGAGCTAATGTTAAACAATATTTTGATGTAAACTTTTGTTTTATCAATACAATGTAAAACGACGCATATAGTGGTCGTTCATTATATCTTATGTGCTTTGTATATTGATTAGTAACACCCAATTCGTGCTTTCGCTAAACAGTAAATTTGGGGGTGTTACAGATTGGTATCAGAGCCTAAGGTTATAGTGAACTAGGTTGCATTTAGTGGGCCTAGACTATGACCGTTAGGCAGTATTTCCTCATTATGCATGACTGGTTCAGGAATTACAGCATACGACTTTAATTTAACATAGCCTGATCAACTATGTACAATTAAGGAAAGATGATGTAAGGTCTGAAACGATTAGGTTGAACAGGAATACACTAGTTGACTCTGACCTCGAGAGAACCGAAACTCAAACAAGTCTGTGCTAGACACCCAATAGGCTATTATGTGATACTAAGTATACATAGATAGGCCTCGTTACAATCTTAGGCTATATTATATAAGTTATTATATGGATATAGGCCTCATTCTTTCTAACGCTTTGTCTCAGAATGGCAAACACACCACCAAGTTCATCACGCTCTTATCCACATGGATCACGAAACTCAAGGGTAGCTAGGAGGGACACCAGGTTGCCTCGAGCTAGCCCATATCCCACTCACCTCACTTTAACGGACTTAGCCGCTAGAGTACACCATCACGATCAACAACTCCACGAAATGGATATCGAAATACAAGAAACTCGCGAAAACTGGAGACTCACAGCAATGGAACGAATCGAGCAAGTCTCCGAAGATCACGAGCACACTATTAGCACCATGAACACTCTTCAAAATCAAGTGGTAGAAACAGTCGAGACCATGGAGGTTGTCCACAACCAAGTGATTGGCAACCGAAATGAAATCTCTGTCCTACAATCAAGGCTGCATCAGTGCGAGACACGTCTAAGGGAAACCGAGGACGCCCTCCGAACGGCCAACAGACTCGCAGAATCTGTGGCCCATCTCAACGCACTGCTGCCACAACTCAACTTACGTCAGAATTAGCTTAGGCTGAATCTGTACCCTAATATGCTTTCGAAGGACCTATGTAATTCGACCGGATGTAACAATTCCCAGTACTTTTGTAAAACATCTAATCCTGTAACTTTTGGAACTTGTAACTCGGAATAGTCTATCATCTTTTGAACTTGTAACATCAATTGACAATTCTCCTCGATTATTCTACATTATTAATTTTACATAGTGATGTCGTATGTTACCGCTTTTACATATATGCATCTATTGTAATTTTCATTCTGGTACAGTTTCTTATGTACCTTTTGTTTCTTTCTTGAAGAATCATGCCGCCCAAGAAGAAAAGTTACAGTGATGCGGAAATCAATGTTATCGTTTCTCGAGCTGTGGCCGATGCCTTGGCTGCTCGGGCCTCGCCTCGAAACTCCCGAAATACTGGTGAAGCTCCCAGTAATACCCCTGTCATCAAGCCTTGTTCTTACAAGGATTTTCTCAGCTGCAAACCACTATACTTCAAGGGCACGGAAGGTGCCATTGGACTGATCCGTTGGATAGAACGGATGGAATCTGTTTTCAACCTCTGCAACTGTGCGGAGGATAACAAAGTCAAGTTCGTTGCATACACCTTTCAGGAAGGTGCTCTTACGTGGTGGAACACCCACGCCAACTCTGTGGGCATCGAAATAGCAAACCAGCTCCCTTGGGCTGAATTGAAGAAGAAGCTAACGGAGAAGTACTGTCCCGAAGAAGCCCTACACCGTCTGGAGGAAGAGTTTTGGCACTTGGCGGTGCAGGGTACAGATATTGAGGGTTATACCACCAAGTTCCAACAGTTCTCGTTACTATGCCCGGGATTGGTTGAACCGGAGACAAAAGGCATCAAAAGGTACATCCGCGGTCTTCCTGAGAGCATTCAGGGGAATGTCGTTTCGGCCAAACAAACCACTACCGAAAGTGCTATCCGGCTAGCACATGAACTCATGGCACTAGTTGTCAACCGTGAGACATCCAACAACTCCTCCAACAACAACAAACGCAAATCCTCTGAACCTCACAACAACCAAAGCAAAAAGCCCAATACCATCCAAGTTTATAACACCAATTGTGAGCCCAAACGTAGCTACACTGGGGATAGGCCATACTGTTCCAAATGTAACTATCACCACCACGGTCCCTGCAAATCTCCCTGGAACAACTGCAGGAAGTACGGGCATTCATCTAAGGATTGCCGAGCTCCTAAACCCAACAACAACACCTAACAACCCAAATCATGTTATGGATGTGGAGAAGCTGGACATTTCAAGAGTGAGTGTCCTAAACGAAGGAGCAACAACAGCAACAACGCTAAGGGAAGAGCGTTCGTGCTCAACTCCGGGGACGCCCGTCAAGACCCGAATGTGGTCACGGGTATGTTCCTCCTCAACAACTTAACTGCTTCTGTTCTATTTGACATTGGTGCTGATAGAAGCTTTATTTCTGATGAGTTTTGTCCACTACTTGACATCACCCCCGTTGCCTTAGATGTTAAGTACACCGTAGAACTTGCAAATGGTAAACTCATAGAGACCGATAGTGTGATACCTAATTGCACTTTAAACCTAGCCGACGAAATCTTCTCCATTGACTTGATGCCCATTGAAATAGGAAGTTTTGATGTCATTATCGGCATGGACTGGTTGTCCAGACATCGCGCTGAAATCGTTTGCTACGACAAGGTCGTTCGAATCCCTCTCGCCGCCGGTAGAACTTTGGTCATACAGGGGAAGACTGGTGGGACGAGACTCTATCTCATATCTTGTTTGAAAATCCGAGAATTTCTAAGAAAGGGTTATCCAGCAATCCTCGCGCACATCATGGAGAAAAAGTCGGAGGAGAAGCGACTTGAGGATGTGCCAATCGTTCGAGACTTTCCAGAAGTCTTTCCCGAAGAACTACCTGGTCTACCACCACCAAGACAGGTTGAGTTCTCAATCGATCTTGTGCCAGGTGCTGCACCTATGGCCCGAGCACCATACCGTTTAGCCCCATCCGAACTTCAGGAGTTGTCCACCCAATTACAGGAGCTCCTGGAAAGCGGATTCATCAGGCCGAGTTCTTCACCTTGGGGAGCTCTGGTCCTATTTGTCAAATAGAAAGATGGTTCTTTCCGAATGTGTATCGACTACCGAGAGTTGAACAAGTTGACCGTCAAGAACTGATACCCACTTCCCCGAATCGATGGCCTGTTCGACCAACTTCAAGGATCGAGTTATTATTCAAAGATTGATCTTCGATCAGGTTATCATCAATTGCGTGTTCGCGACGCCGATATTCCGAAAACCGCCTTCAGAACCCGTTATGGGCATTACGAATTCAAGTAATGCCATTCGGTCTAACCAATGCACCGGCTGTATTCATGGACCTTATGAATCGGGTGTGTAAGCCTTATCTCGACAAGTTTGTCATTGTCTTCATCGATGACATACTCATATACTCGCGAAACGAACAAGAACACGCGCAACATCTCAAAACCATTCTAGAACTACTTAGACACGAGGAGCTTTACGCCAAATTCTCCAAGTGTGAGTTCTGGATACAAACCGTTCAATTTCTTGGACACGTTATCGATAGTCAGGGAATTCATGTAGATCCTTCAAAAATCGAGGCTATCAAAAACTGGCAACCGCCGACAACTCCAACAGAAGTACGGCAGTTTTTAAGACTGGCCGGGTACTATCAACGGTTCATCGAGAACTTCTCAAAAATAGCCCTACCACTCACGACACTGACTCAGAAAGACAAAAAGTTTGGCTTGACCGATAAACAAGAGTCAGCATTTCAACTTTTAAAACAAAAGCTTTGTAGTGCTCCTATTCTATCATTACCCGAAGGCACCGATGACTTCGTGGTATACTGCGATGCTTCTCATCAAGGTCTCGGTTGCGTTCTGATGCAACGAGACAAAGTCATAGCTTACGCTTCGCGACAACTCAAGATTCACGAAAAGAATTACACCACTCATGACCTCGAGCTAGGAGCTGTCGTTTTTGCTCTCAAAATCTGGAGACATTACCTCTACGGCACTAGGTGCACAATTTTTACCGATCATAAAAGTCTCAAGCACATATTCGATCAGAAGGATCTCAACATGAGGCAACGTCGATGGGTCGAGTTGCTTACCGATTATGACTGCGAACTCAAATATCATCCAAGCAAGGCAAATGTTGTTGCCGATGCCCTCAGTCGAAAAGAAAGGTCGAAACCACTTCGAGTCCGAGCCCTCAGTATGACTATTCACAATGATCTAAACATTCAGATTCTCGCTGCTCAACTCGAAGCCCTCAAACCTGATAATGTCAAAAAACGAAGCCTTGCGAGGCATGGATAAACAATTCGAAATCAAACCTAACGGAGTTAGGTGTTTCTCAAACCGAATCTGGTTGCCTAGCTTCGGGAACCTGCGAGACTTGGTGATGGATGAAGCTCACAAGTCTAAATATTCTATCCATCAGGGATCCGACAAAATTTATCACGGTATCAAGGATTTTTATTGGTGGCCGAACATGAAAGCTGAAATAGCCATTTACGTCAGCAAGTGTCTTACTTGCTCAAAAGTCAAAGCCGAAAATCAAAAGCCTTCTGGCTTAATTCAACAACCCGACATTCCTGAATGGAAATGGGAACAAATCGCCATGGATTTCATAACCAAACTACCCAAGTCATCGAGCGGTTGCGATACCATTTGGGTGATCGTCGATCGTCTCACAAAGTCTGCTCACTTCCTGGCAATCAAAGAAACCGATAAAATGGAATGCCTCACTCGAATCTATCTGAAAGAAATCGTTACCCGTCACGGTGTTCCAATCTCGATTATCACCGACAGGGATAGTCGTTTCACATATCAATTTTGGCAATCACTTCAAAAATCATTGGGTACTCGTCTTGATATGAGTACCGCGTACCATCCTCAAACTGATGGCCAAAGTGAACGAACAATTCAAACATTAGAAGACATGCTACGGGCCTGCGTAGTTGACTTCGGTGTAAACTGGGAACGACACCTACCATTGTGCGAGTTTTCGTACAACAATAGCTATCATACCAGCATCAAGGCTGCACCTTTCGAGGCAATGTACGGTCGTAAGTGTCGATCACCTATCTGTTGGACCGAAGTTGGGGATAGCCAACTCACGGGTCCGAAAATCATTCACGAAACAACCGAGAAAATCTTCGAGATTCAAAACAAACTCAAAGCTGCACTTGATCGTCAGAAAAGTTATGCTGACGTGAGACGCAAGCCACTCGAGTTCCAGGTTGGGGATCGAGTACTACTCAAAGTATCACCTTGGAAAGGCGTAATCCGATTTGGCAAACGAGGGAAGTTAAATCCCAGATACATTGGACCATTCGAGATCCTCGAGAGGATTGGTCCAGTGGCTTATCGATTGCAGCTGCCATCCGAGCTAAGCAGTGTGCACCCCACTTTTCATATTTCAAATTTGAAGAAGTGTCTGTCTGATGAGACACTTATCATTCCACTCGATGAAATTCGAGTTGACGACAAGCTTCATTTCGTTGAGGAACCTGCCGAAATCATGGACCGTGAGGTCAAACAACTCAAACAAAGTCGCATTCCCATCGTCAAGGTCAGGTGGAATTTGCGGCGTGGTCCGGAATTTACCTGGGAACGGGAGGACCAAATGCGACTCAAGTATCCTCAACTCTTCACTGACTCTACTCCAATCACGACTTCGACTTAAATTTCGGGACGAAATTCTTCTAACAGGGGGAGAATGTGACACCCGTCAAATTAGGACTAGTGATTAGTACCTAATCAACTGTTAATACATGTAATTAGTTTTGTGTTAGGCTAATTAATGTATCAATCAATATATATATATATATATATTGTTGAATATATACGAGTATTATGCGATTTGATTAAATCGTACAAGTTTCAAATCGAATGGATTTCGATTCAATTAAATACGGACGTTGGTGAACAATTTTATTAACTAATATAATGTTATTTAACAACACTATTATATCCAAAAATATTATTTTGATAATATTTCGCATTCGTGTTAAATCGTACAAATAACATACACGCAATTAAAATATTAAACGCGCAATTATTAAGTATTTGGTAAAATACTTCAACAAAATTACTGGGTAATTATTCGTATTTTAAAATATATATATTTAAACGTATAAAATAAATATTTAACGTTTAAACGATCGGGAAAACGAACACCGCACGGAGCGCAGAGGCGTGAACTGAGATTTTGGAACTTCCACCAAAATCCCCTCCCCACCTTTTCTTTCTTCATTTCTCTTTTCTCTTTCTCTTTTTCTTCCTTTTTCTCTCTAAATCACAAACCCACCCCACCTCATAAATCATAAAAATAAACACACAAAACGACCTCGAATTTTCAAGACTCTTTGGAGATAAACGACCACCACGCAACGATCTACATTTCCACCTTTTCGGATTTTCAATCCGACACTTGTAAGTTTTCCGACCAAAAGTCGAAACCTCTCGTTTTCACTCATTTTTACATATTTATTGTTTGTATATGTTCAAAATGTCCAAATATGGGTTGGGTAAAAGATTTGGACCGAATGGTCGCCGGAAAACTCGTTTTCGACACAAATTCCGGTCATCAGACCGCAACGTTGCATTTGGCCCAGACTTTGTACGACGTCAGCTTCGACGTCGCAAAACACATCACGACGTCGCACATAGCGACATCAGCCACTACGTCGCCCTAATTGACCGACGTCGCACTTAGCGACGCAAGCCCTTACGTCGCAGAAATCAACAACGTCGCATATAGCGACGCCACACACAACGTCGCATTAAATTGCGAAAGTCGCACATAGCGACGCCATGCTCAACGTCGCAGTCAGGACCTGCGACGTCGCACCCAACGTCGCACAAACCAGAAAACACAGATTTTCACTAAGTGTCGAGACCCTAAATTTTATCACTTGATTTCACCCAATTTCAAGTCCAGATGCATTTTTCACCAAAGCAATATACTAGAAATAAAAATTTTCCAATCTGACTTGGCAGCTCGACCCCAACCAGGGGCTCTGCCCCTTGGACCCCGCCAGGGGCTGCCGCCCCTTGGACCCCGCTACTAGGGGCGCTGCCCCCGGACCCCCGTCACTTAGAGTTTGTAACGACTTCTAAAACACAATCAAAACACATTTTTCAAGTAAAACACCACGAAATCAAAATAATAATAGTTGAGATTATTATTACAAATCCGTCACCAACGGGCTGTACATATTTTCAAACATTCGAATCAATCAACCAAATCGTAGCAATTTGGACAAGTCAATCAACCAAATCGGGGTAATTTGGACAAACAACTGCAAGGGTAGTCTTTTGGGATGCCTAATCAATTAATAACCATCGCGTGTCATGGACACCCTCAGGTTACAAGTCTTCGGACATCAATACAAGTCAAGCCAAATCAAGTTTATTTGTTTAAACGCTTCAAGACTCAGGTGAGTCTCATGGCCCCTATTTTACTGCTTTTCAATCAGGGGTGTGATATTATTGCTCGTTTTGTTTTACAAGTTGAACGCAAGTACAAATCAAATCAAATACTACATGAGTTTCAAGCTAATCAATTTAAAGCCCTCCATAGCATAGTCTGGTAATACGTAGTAGCGTGAATGTTAGTATATGATATCATATAGGATTGACAATCCTCATCCGGGTTAGCACGCACTAACTGGTCAAACGGATGTATTAGCATTTGGGAAGACGAGTGTAGATTAGGCACTCGTAGGAGGCATTCAAGTTAGGTTTCCTTAATTGGACCTGACAACTCAAGTTAAGCTCAGACTATGTGCTCATGGCTGTATAACTTTTATTTTGCTTAATTGTATTTTAAATTCAATTATAAATCTTGCGGTTCATAAAAATATGTGTTGACATACAAACCTGTGAGCTCACCAGCTTTTAGCTGACCCATTTTAGCATGTATCACAGGTAACCAGCAGTAGGTTGGACTGCTCAATCAAGGCGAATTAGCTCGAGTCAGCATACAAACAATCAGAGATTTAGCTGCATTATTATATTTTGTATAGATTAATTATGTACTTAAATCTCTCAACTTCAAACCGAGCTAATGTTAAACAATATTTTGATGTAAACTTTTATTTTATCAATACAATGTAAAACGACGCATATAGTGGTCGTTCATTATATCTTATGTGCTTTGTATATTGATTAGTAACACCCAATTCGTGCTTCCGCTAAACAGTAAATTTGGGGGTGTTACACTTCCCGTGGCATTTGGTCTATTATATGTATCCAACTTAGGAACGAAGTCTATTGTATGTATCCGTGACGTGGCGGTACACGTGGTCATCCAACGTGGCATTTGGTCAAGTATCCACCTGCATTGACTTACAAATCAGGTAAGGTTGCACACAATTTTTATTTTTCCGGATTCGGTACACACAATAGAGTGAATTTTTGATGGATACATACAATAGACTTCGTGCCTAAGTTGGGTACATTCCCCTGCACTAACCCCTTCATATAATGACATGAAGTGCTTAACAACGTATGCATTAATTTTCTACATAGTTCATACATATATTTACATCATACTTAGTCTTAATATGCATAATCTAACATGATCTAAGAAGCGTTAAACTTATAAAGACTATAAGAAATTACAAAAAAAGAGTTCCTACGAAAATGAACAAACAACATATAAGATAAAGTAAAGAAGTTAGTAATGAATTGTAGAAACTTGATTGTCTCTAGGGATGGCAATGGGTCGGGTTCGGGTCGGGTTTTAATGAACCCGTACCCAAACCCATTTAGAATATGCATACCCAAATCCAACCCAATAGCTATCGGGTACCCATTTAATATTACACATCGGTTTTTCGGGTTTTCCCACGGGTATCGGTTATCCCCGCTTGACTATTCCGCAGATAAAATAGCAAGTATGGCGATTAGAAATGATGTCTTAAAACGGAAAGGTGACAAAACAAAAGAAGCAAACCAAGATACCCTAAATAATATAATGGTTGTTCAAACCGGTCATAATACAAACAATTACATGTTTTTGAAAGTACAAAATTCCAAATGTCATGATCATTCAAATTCAAAGAAATAGATGCAAAATATATAGATAATATGATCATTCTTAATCTTCATTCTTCAATCTTCATCCACAAATTAATTGGGCTTTGATTATTATATATATATATATATATATATATATATATATATATATATATATATATATTTTATAGATTACATATAATTAATAATCAGTACTCCCTCCGTCCCATTTTATTTGTCCATCTTTCCATTTTGGTATGTCCCAAAATGATTGTCCTCTTTCAAAATCAACCAATCAAAATGCTTAAAAATAATAAATATGAAATTCTATTGGTGGTCAACAGTAATAAATACACTTTTCTTAAACTGTGTGTTTCTTGTTTGGTGATAAATAATTTGGGACGGAGGGAGTAATTAGTAATAATCATGCGGGTACGGGTACGGGTAATTGGTATGGGTACGGGTAATCGGGGTGGGTATTACTAAAACCCGTACCCAAACCCAAACCCGCGAAAAAAAAAAACTTGTACCCAAACCCGTATCCAAACCCGTCTACCCGTACGGGTACGGGTATTAATTGGGTCGGGTTTGATTTTCCCCATCGGGTTCGGATGTTTTTGCCATCCCTAATTGTCTTGTTTACGGTCAATGTGAAACTTGATTGCTCATTTTGAATGCTTATTTTATACTTAGTAATAAAATAATTGATTTTCGTTAACAAATTATGTAACATCCTCTTTTGGGCCTAGTAGTTAATACGGTAATTTTCTTATTTTATTTTATTATTTAATTGTACTTAGAAATAATTTATATTATTTGGGTAATTGTAAATAATAGGTCAAATGGTTAAATGACTTATTGTGATAAATAAAATATTGTTCCTTTTAAATTGTTATAGTTGTCGGTAAAATAAAAATTATTGGTCTCGCAAATGGTTTTTAGGTTCTAGACAATAGGAATAGAAGGGGAATTAAAAAAAAAAAATTAGGCCAACTTATGTTGGGATCGGTTAGTTGGAGCCGACCTAACTTATTTCATTTTTTCCCCAACCCTTATTCACTCTCATCTTTAACACACACCTCACTTCCAGGTTAATCGGAAACAAAATGGTTTCTTCTTGTGAACGCGATCCCACCTCACTTCCAGGATCGCGTTTCTTAGTGTTTTTCGGTTACAGAAGGTTTTGGTCTGTGTAACGCGATCCTAACCCATTGTTCCGGATCACGTTTGCATGTTAAAATTTAATGTATATGATGACTTGTGACTTTTACACTTGTGATATTTAAGCACTATTGGGGGTATATCGTGTGTACTTATTTGATATTATATACTTGAGTAGATTATAACAAAATTATAAAACGAGAATCTAACTTGGGTTTAACAAAATTATAAAACGAGAATCTAACTTGGGTTTTGATTGTATTCTCAGATAAATCGAAGACTCAGTAATATAAGACCTCTGAGTGGAGACTGTAATCGACAGGGTGAGTGGATCGATGACTTTCAGTCTAGATGAGTTGCAACAACTTGGTTACAACGGATAAACTTGGTTTTACTGTTATACATTGTTTAAGTTAGCATATTGTCATCATGATTATGGATTGTGTGCTTATTCAGAGATCAACATGGATTGAGTTTGGGTACTATTACTTGGACAACATAAGTGCTTTGTACATGTATTGTTTATTGAAATTGTGTTGTATGTAGTAATAGAACCAAACTATCGGTTAAACCACTGTTTTGGCCTTCAGTTGGTTGTAAGTGTTACTTGGGGGTCACCGCGGCTTGAGGGTACCTCAAGGACCACCGATCCTCTTTGAAGTTATTTGTTTATGATGCTTTGCTGTAAACAATTGTAATTCTAAGTTAGGTTGATAGTTGTGGATCTATTCACTTATCTTTGTGCTAATCCCTCCCATTACTTCTTGCAGGTTTTACTTTTGAAAGTGGGTTGACGAGAAGTTGGTTTGGAATGGAATGTTTGACGACTACTCACTCTGATTTACATAAATATGTTAATGGTCTAACATTATGTTTTGAAATTGTATAACATCTAAACTTGGCAAATGTAGTTTTACGGTAATTCAGTTTTTAAGAATCATGGTTATGTATATTGCACTTTTGAAATGTAAATTACGCAATATAAGATGTAAGTATTTAAATATGCGCTTTCGATATATGTTTTAAAAAAAAAAATGGTCTTTGAAAATATAGGGATGTTATAAATTATACTTCAATTAATTCATTAAATCTATGTTAATTTGAATCACATCTTTAATATATATATATATATATATAATAGAATACCATGGAGGATTATGAACCCTTGATTAGGCTCCCTAATTAGAGATCAATGGTCTAAATTAGTTTAAAATAAGTACACTTAACAACCCTCCTACTTTTTAAACTTAAAAATTATTTCCGGATATATATAAAAAATTATTTGATGCATATATATTATTTAAATAAATTAAAATCTACAGATCTATTTATGAAAAAGGGAGCGTACGTACTCAATACGGAGTATTATATTTGTCGACTCTAAACCCTAAAATAGCCGCTCCATCTTCCTACCCTCGTTTTCTCTCGGTATTAATTCGATGTGTTACCAATTTGTTGGGCTTCGATTTTAATATTCCAATTTCTATTGCTTTTGTTTAATTGCAGATTATTGATTCGCATAGTGAGAAAGTGTTTGACGACTATGAGATCAATTTTGTGAGTTATAAATTATGTATGTGTAATTTAGGGTTTGATTTCATTATTCATCTCAATGATTACTATTATTATGATTGTAATTTTTAGGGTTTAAATATTGTCTTTGTTATCTATTTATTCTTCTTCGTCAGTTAATTTTTTCTTCAACTGTTTCTATACCTTTGTCAATTTTTATTCTATATTGCAATTAATGATTATTGATTTATTTTCTGTTGGTAATAATTGATTTGAATAGTTTGGTTTTGAGAACCATTAACCTATAAATGGATTTTATAAACAGTTTGTTGGTTTCGATAGAAGTTTGATAATCCTAAATAAAACTATCAAATAGTTTGGTTAAATAGTTGTAGGCTTATGCACGGGTGAATCATTTGATGATTAATGGAAGATTTTGACTGTAGGTATTTCAACTACTTATTAATACAATATTTACTTTGATATATTATAGACTCCTTCTTATTGATATCTAATGTTGGATTTATCTCTCCATTAAATCAAATCACATAGGAACACATCACCTTAATTAGACCCGTTGTTTTCTACTATTTACGTTTAAATATGGTCTGGTTTGGTACTGACTTGATAAAGGGAAAATGAATTGCTCTCATATTTACCATTTTTATGTGTACAACCAAAGTTTACCTAAGAACTACCACTTTAAGGTTATATTTTTTTAATGCAGGTGTTCATATTGCGGCGGAACCAATAGGAGAGTCCTCAATCAGTATGCTGCTTGGATTTTGTCTCGCATCTAAAACAGGTTGGTTTCTTATGGAGATGCCATTCCTAGCCATATGCTTAACTGTTTGGCGTTTGCGAGGGTTATATAATTACATCGTTTGCGATTTGCGTGTAAAGAGCCATGTTTTACATGAATTGAATGATGAAAGCTAAACTTGCTTTAAAAACATGGCTTAAAAGTTGCACTAAAATTTATTTCTGCATAGGTTTATTTGTAATTAACGATAGTAATTTTGACCCCTATTGTGTCGAATCATCTCTATCATGTTAAACTTCAACTATATGGGCAATATGAACATCACTATATACTTATTTAATACTTATTTAGTTTACTTCTTGCTTTTGTTTATCCGCTCGATTGTCTCGAAATAGTTTTTATTATTATAGTCTTTGTTTAATACAAGTTATTTTGGGGGTTTTATGTTGTGAGAGTGAATTTTGGAAGACATTTTTCTTATTTGACCTTTGAGAAAAATTTGACACATTCAATATGTATGGTTGGATTTTTTCATAGTTTTTTACATGTTTACCCGTAAGAGACAAAAATAGCCTAAATTGACGTTTTAATTGCAAAAGGGGTTATGTGATTAGAATGACATATTTTCCTGTGGAAATTAAGTTTTTGCAAAAATATGTTATTCTTTAAAGGGGTTCAGCTCGATTACATTATTAGGGGTGAGTCTTTGGAGTGATTATAGTTACTTATATAAATAAAAAGTAGGATATGTACGACTTAAAATGGTTCGACCTTTTCAACCCCTTTGAAGCTGACCCTTTTAACTTTCTGACATGTTAGGGATAAAACGAAACCAAAATCCCTTTTGTAAGTTAATGGGTCGAAATTATCATATTTATTTTCTACTGGTATGTTTTTCATTAAAATTTAAAGCTTGATTTTTCTTTTCAAATAGGTGGAACAGACTTGAAAAGCTCCTTGTGTCGGGGGTAACAGGTGGAGAATATTTAGCAAACCAACCTCTACAACCCATTTTGAAACTGTTTTTGGGTCCAGACTCCAGAGGGTGAAGAGCTAAGGACATTGATTATCAAAGAGGTTATTCGGGTAGCAATCACTATTGGCACCAAATCTATCGAACTTTGACAGATTGACCTGTTTCTTCGGGTAATTGAAGTTTATTCTAGCTATTAATATATGTTGTTAGTGACTGCAGATTCAATGTGGTATATGACTATGGTCGTATGCAAGGGAATAAGCCTCTTATAAAAGGGTAACTCTTTTAACCACGATTAGAAAAACCATCTTATTAATGTTAAAGCCTTTATTTAAATTGAATGATAATCTCTTTTGTAACAAGCACCTTTTAATCATTTATTCGTGAAGGCACTGCCATCAGCAATCAAAGGGCACCACCTCGATCACTACTTGGTGGCTGCAAGTAAGTTGTCAACAAATAATGGCTTTTGTGTTTTTAATTTACAGTATGATCAAGCAAGATTTGTTTTATTATATTTTGTTTTGCATTGGTCACAACTTCGATGCCTTATCACTCATTTTGACATCTTCTATGTTATAAGCTTTATAGGGGTTCAATCTTGCTAGCAATTGTAAGTAATGCAATTGCTACCATACTTTGTACTTCAAATTTTAAGTATCCTGTTGTATTTAGTCCAAGTCATTTTTGAGTTTATGTGTATTAATTTATATATTGTCATGTTCGTTCAAGTGAAGATAAAAAGGGAAGAAACTATTGCTACAAATCGTGAACGAGCATAAGCTTTGGTTTGCAACATGGTGTATTAATTATAGTTATAGTTATATATTGAGTCACTGGTCGCTGACCAACTCAATGATAACTAACTCGATGAATGAAATGATTAAGTCCAAGCTGCTGTTGCTGAAGTTGTACTCGCTGGTTACTGTTCGTGCTACTCAAAGAAACTGATATGCTGAGGAAGATTAAAACTCAACTTTGTGTGTCGCTGATCCCAAGACTAGCAGCGAGAGTTTTACATCTTCAAATGAATAAAGGCAAAAGTCACTGCCCTAATAAAAGCTAGTTACTGAAGATACATAATTCAAGTCATTCTACAAGAGCACGATTGCTCGCAGTGAGTGAGGAGAATTATTACATCTTCAGTGACTATTTTAATAAAGTTTCTTTGCAAGTACAAGTCGCTTTTCATATGTACGTCAGCAAGTATTCCTCGTACTTGAAAATATCTGAAGAATTACGTGGCAGCAAGTGATTGGTGTTAAGGAAAAAGCGATATTTGCGGTAACAGAATTGGGACCTGCAGAATGTCGGTTCATCAGAGATCAAGCCAATCAAGCAGCGACACGTGTCATTCCAGATCCTGTTTTGTAGGAGTTTTTTACGGGATATTTGTAGTATATATAGAGTAGTACGTTGTACTTAGAAACTTGCTGTTGTGTACGTGTTAATCACTTGTGTGTCAGTGAGTAGTCTGTCTAAGCACGTTCCAGCGATCAGCGAGTGAATAGTTAGCGTGTTTGTCCACTACTATTAATCTCAATTGTAATAGTTAGCTTGAGTGTTTGATTTAGATTAGCTTTGGCTAGTCTATTCCGCAATCAACATTCAGTGAGTTTTGTTATTAATAAATTTCACAAGTTAAGCTATTATTGCGTTGTTCTTCCTTACTTGTTATACTCTGTTTATACTTGATAAATTAAAAACTTGATAAATCAACTTAGATAAAATCGGAAAAGTTTTTAATTGTATTCAACCCCCCTTCTACAATTAAACTTTACTTATTGAGATTCCAAATCACTTATCAATAGTGATTACGGGATTATCATTATATACTTATATATATGTATATATGACTATGCACATTAAAGGATTTAGATCATTGATCTCACCAAATTGTATCATCCTATTTTTCAATTTATACTCCCTCCGTCCCATATTAATAGTCTAGTATTCCATTTTGGGCTGTCCCAAATTAATTGTCCACTTTCATAAATGGATAAAAATGATGAGATAAAATCATTTTTCACCCTTACTTTATATATGTAGGACAAAAAAGTAGGTAAAAAGTAAAGGGTAAAAATGTAATCTTATCAAAAAGTAAGAAAGAAGTTAATGTTTTCTTAAACTGCGTGTTTTTTGTCTGGGGACAATTAAATTGGGACGGAGGGAGTATATTACGGGGTGTATGTGATTTCACGAAAACCACAAAGTTGCAAAATCAACTTTGTAAAATGAAACTGCAACTAATGATATAATTTATTTAGGCTAAAAGGTTATATGTACTTACAGTTTATACTTGCTCTTCTTGATGCAAATAATAGTAAGGGGGAATTGTCAAATTTGAACAAATTGTATAATAAAGTTGTTTATCTAGATACCTCAAGGATGGTTAATGTTGAAATTAATTAGTCATTGTATATCACCTTTGATATAATTTTTTTTTTTAGTTTTTTATATGTAGTTTATTAATTGTTAGGCTTACTAAATTGATAGCTATTTTTATGTCTTCATAATTGTTATTGACATATAATTAAACCAAATTTATTATTGACTATGTACATGAAAACAACACATTATTTGGTCACATCTCAAGCTTTGGTTTATTTTTGTAGTCGGCCTAATTGTATGCATTATTATGTTTATTAAGCCTTACAAGTTCTAACAACTTATCAACCCATTAATAAAATATTAAAACCTTTTAGCCTAAAATATATAGTTTTTCTGAAATTGTTACATATAAAGAGTATAATCCATCTCCGATTATTTTGAAACAATTCAACCTGATCAAATTTACATATATTGAAAAGTATCCCAAAAGAAAAATTAATAAAACAATTGACAATCAATTTGACATTAATTCAATTAAATCATTAAAGTATCTTCATTAGTAAATAATATTTACAATTTCAAACAATTAACCCAAAAAAAAAGAAACGGAAAACTTATATAGAAATAATACATTTAAATTAAACATTATGTAATCTATTTTAAAAAATCAACCCAAAAGTAATGTTAATAAAACTTTTAAAAATTGATTTGACACAAATTTAATCTAAATAAAAATATGTGATACTTTAAACTCTTTTGAATAAGTAGGTCCAAAGTCAGTTTCAAAACATAATTTACCTTATTAATTTATTTAACAAAGATATATATCAAAAAACACGTAAAAATATATATTAAAATTAAGATGTTTAAATTTACTTGAGAATAAGTTACCACTTTTCATAGTACAAAAATCCATTTAGAAATCAATAAAAATTATTAATACAAGTAAAACATCTAAAATTAATAAATAAAAATTTTATAAACTAATACATATATTCAATCAATATTACAAAAATGTTACTCCATATAAATAAAAATAATAATAATAATAAATAAAATGAAAAACTTAAAAACAAATATATAAAAAGAAAAATTAAAAAAAACACCCGCGTTGTCGCAGGTTCCTCACCTAGTAGCTCTATAATTAAAAATGTATACACACACCCACCCACACACACCCACCCACACCCCCCCCCCCCCCCACACACACACACACACACACACACATATATATATATATATATATATATATATATATAAAGTTGAGAACTTTAAGAACCGCAAGGAATTCGTAATGTGAACATTAATATTTGTTCAAATGAGTAACAAAAAAAGGCCAAAAAATGTAAAATTACGTATAAAAACATGTAAAAACATATATGTTCACAACTGAACATTTCACATGTGTACAAATCGGTTAAAGTTAGTTAAAATAAGTTTTATCCCATAATTTTTGAAATTCACGGTTTTATTGATTCATACTACATTTTTATAAATATTTCGACATTATCATATGGGAACAAGTACATATTAAAGTGGTTCTCACAAGTTCTCAATTTCTTAGTGGTTCTCATTTGAACCATTATATATATATATATATATATATATATATATATATGTATGTATGTATGTATATATATATATATGTATGTATATATATACATTTTATTCAATTATAAACTTATAACAATTTCTATATCATTTTAACTTCCTATATTTTAGGGTAAATTACACTCCCTGCCCATGTGGTCCTTCATTTTTTTATGCCTTATCCCTCCCAAGTTTTTATTACAATCCCTGTCCCTGTGGTTGCCTTTTCCGTCCCAAATTTATCCCTCTTTTGTTAAATCTAACGGATATATCGTTAACTCATTAAAAATGACCTAAAATACCCTTATTTTTCTTTCTATTTTCCCTATTCCCATTAATTCCTTTTATAACCCTTTTAAGATCATCATCATCGTCGTCGTCGTCGTGATCATCCACACAATTCACCTACGGCAACAACGTTCACTACCTGCCACCATAGAGATCATCGACCACCATGCGACTATCTGCCACCAAAATAACCTTTCAATAGGCTACACTTTTTCAAACGATTGTAAGCTTCAATCAACACCCACTAGAAAATTGAGAACCCAGATCGGTACAAATACCATCAAATGGAACTCAGAACTGAAAACTGAGACCAAAATCGCCGATTGAAAATACGCGATTTAGTTTCGGATTCAAATCTCGATCGCCGACGCTACCATATCCGGTCATCGACGGGTCTGTGTCATATAACCAATCACCATTGGACTTCGAATGTATGAAATTCCGACGGAAAATTAAAGTTCAGTAACAGCGCCGACGGTGACTACGAATTAAATATCTATAATTGTTATAATTAGTAGTATTATGTTATGTGAGAATGGGGGCGTTCGTGAATTGTGAGTGGTGATGCAACCACATAAAAAGAAATCATAGTGACAAAGTATTGTTTCAAAGGAAAATTAAATGTAAATAAAGTTTTATCATGTGCACATATACATACATAGGTGTTTATAGTTTGATTTTAATAAATAGGGGTATTCTTTGATTTTTGTTAGAATCTTGATCAATGAACTGAATATGGCAAAATTTTGGGTTTGAGGAGAAGTCAGGGAGTGTAAGAGGAAGAATTGTATAGTATTTGGTCATTATTAATGAGTTAACGACATACCCGTTAAATTTAACGAAAGAGGGACAAACTTGGGACAGAAAAGCCAACCACAGGGGTAGGGGTTGTAATAAAAAGTTGGGAGGAATAAGGCATGAAAAAGTCCAAAAAGCTTATTATTCATAGTTATTTGTTAATTGATATTAAAATATAATAATTTACTATAAAACTTATAACAATGTTTATATCAACATGACTTCGTGTGTATATATATATATATATATATATAAAGTAAAATACAATGGTGAAATATGCGCACTTGATTGGTTCCTCTCAAGGTAATCCAATGATCGTTATCAATTCCCGATGTCTAAATTTCTTTATTTTATCAACATGCCCATGATTATCCACATTTGGCAAAACCAGTACCCCTCTTTGCATGCTACTCCTTTATGTTTATTTGTCACACCCCCAAAATCGGTAAACGTGTTTATCAAACACTTAGCGGAAGCATTAGATAATTAGTGGAAGCTTTTGAGTAAACAGCGGGGGTGCTGACCTTAGCAGTATGCATTCATCGTATCAGAGTTTATGATCATTGCAGAACAGTAATTAAGATGCCATTAATATAAAAGTATTTACAAAAACTACAACTTGTCAAGTCGTAGAAGTAGAGCGTTGTAAAAATACATTTGTCCCAAAAGTATCCTAATTCGTCGTGGGTAACTTACGTCCTTTATGCATGCATCAGTACCTGAGTCCTAATTCCATGAAAAACATAGTAAAACGTCAACATTGAATGTTGAGTGAATTCACAGGTTTAGTTTATAGTGGTCAAACCAAGTTATGAATAAGTCATTCATTTACAGCAAAACATAATGTTTATAAGTTTAGTAGGAAATACAAGTTATTCTAGTTAAAGAAAACATTTCCTATATAAAGTAAGAATGTCATTCTTACTACAAGTAAATATTTGTGTAGGAAACACAAGTTTAATCATAAATATTTCCTACTGGTTGTATATTTTCAAATAAGTAATCTCAACAAAATACCATTTCCAAACTAAGTTTGTAGTTTAATAATCGTTGTTAATACAAGTTAATCGTTAAATAGGAAAACAGGTCTATTCAAATATGATAAACATTTCCCATATACTTTGTAAGAAACAATAGTTTATCCAATCAAGGAAAACATTTCTAATTAAATAGTTTGTGGAAAATACATGTTTAACATTTAAGTAAACATTTCCATTTCAAATAGTTTGGTAAAGAGAATCACCTTCTTAAATATAAAATCGTTTTGTAGGAAACACAAGTTAATCTATTAAGAGAAACATTTCCAAAAGTGGTAATTGGTAGGAAACACAGGTTAATTTAATTAAGGATTAACATTTCCAAACGTAGTAGTTGTTTGTCATGTAGGAAACACAAGTTGTGACAACTCTTCAAATTAGGTATTAATTAACATTTAAGCATGTGCATTCTTACGTTAACTTCCTGATTAAGTTTTAACAAAACTTTTTGATGTGATGTAAGCCTAGCAAGCCCGGTACTTTTAAACAAAAAGTAATACGTAATACGTAGGTATTAAAAGTTACGTACAAATATATCGGAACGAACCCGACAAAAATAAATAACAAAAGTTTCGTGACAGAAAAACAATTAATAACTCAATTATTAATTACGAGTATTTATATATCTATAACAAATAGATAAAATGGTCTAAATATACGTTTAACATAAAACGTATTATAAAACGAACAGAAACAATTTTAAAACGCACATAAAAGGTCGAATCATAAAAATTCCAATTTTCTCATTCGTTTGGAAGAAGTTAGAACATTACTTCGAAATATGAAATCATAATTTAACTGAAATTTGGCGCTCTTTTGGACATGCGCAGTAAAATGTACAAAATTGTACATTTATTTAAAATAATGATAACATCATTATACTGATTATAAATAACGAACCAGGAGAACACATACAAAATCAAAATATAAAATGTTTATTTTTATATTGCTATAATTATACCCGTACTCGAAATTGTGGTACCAAAATCCGGCACCTAACTTCAATAATTGAGAGACAGTATCATATTCAAACCATACTCGTTGATCTTCATACTCCCTCCGTTTCTTTCTCTCTGTGATTTCACAAACACACACACATCAATAATTCAATCTTCTTCCTCTCTCAAAAATTAACAAGATCAGAAGCAGCAAGAAGTAGCAGTAGTAGAACAACAAGATCAGGAATCATCATCATCCGTTCATCATTTCATCTCCCTCTCTTTGTAAGCAAATCTTTGATTCTTTGAATTCCTCACTTAAATTCGTTTATATATAGTGATAACATATCATAATCTAAACATATAACATATAACTTGGATGATTACTTGATTGTTCTTAAAAATGAGTTTATAAAACCAAAATGTCAAAACTAAAATCTATACATTAAAACTTGTTAAAATGGTGTAATAACGTGTAAAAACGACACGAAACACTTGTTGTAAACATTTGGAACGTATGTATAAAAGATTTGGAACCAAACAAATGTGTATATATAGGTAACAGACGAACAGAGGACTGAAAACGAGTTAAGATCCGGCGGATCATATACTGGATCCGGCGGATCCTGGGCTGAAAACCAGATGAATCCGGCGGATTCAAGGGAATCCGGCGGATTCCCATTTTTCGACCCGCACACGACATGATCGCTTAAACACGTGAACGAGTAAAAGACATACCCGATCCGGCGGATCCTCGGGTGATCCGGCGGATCCTTAAGAACACACGCACACTTGGTCTGTGAACGAAAACGATACACGAGTAATTGACAAGCTAGATCCGGCGGATCAGGATTTGGATCCGGCGGATCCTTCCATTTGTGACCCGATCCGGCGGCTCAGTATTTAGATCCGGCGGATCCACTTAAACTCAAACGAATCCGGCGGATTCATGTGAATCCGGCGGATTCCCCTTATTTGAACTGGATCCGGCGGATTCAAATAGAATCCGGCGGATTCTCGGATCTGGTCAACACTTGACTTTTATTTTTAAATACAAACGATTCCGATAACGAATATAATAATTAAGGGACATTATCGAGACATAACAAACCATTAACATTAATGTGATATATCTGAGACACGGACTTTGGACTTATTTAAATTCGTACGAACAAACGATATATATATAACACACATATGTACGAACTTTGTAAATCATACGATTTGGATACGATTACACTTTCGAGATGTTTAAGACTTATTAAACAAACGTAACGATTTTTAAAAACAAATGATATTTATTAAACGGAATAAATATGTTAACAAGTTTTATAACAAATAAAACTCGACACGTTTTACATACGAAACAACGTATTACAATATATATATATATTCGAGAACACACAATATATATAGACACAAACGTATATGTTTTCTTAAACAAATGAAAACTTATATATAGTTTGATATACGTAAACAATGTATTTATTAAACATATATACATACGACACTTAAGAATATATATTCACAAATATATATATACGAATGAAACAAAACGACCTTCCGTTAAATAGACAATTACATATTGGTTTATATACTTAACCAAGTATACGACAAAAGAAATAATAGCAATATTTCTACACAATGTCACCAACAATTACAACGACTTATATTATTAAGAAATCAACCATTTCTTCAAACAAACAAACTGTTAACATAAGTGATTAAAACAAATCAAACGTACTTATGTTAATATATTTATTGTATTTAGGTTAACAAACCTTGGGCAATTATCTGTTGGCTGCTAGCATTCATACCGAGCAAACTACTGTGAGTTCACAGCCCCTACTTTACAAATGTTTTATGCTTTTAAACATAGGGGTGTAAACATAGAAACTGCATGCAAACACATGCAGCAAATTATATAAATGCTTTATTGCTTTATACAACTGTTTGATATGAAATATTATTTCACAACTGTTTTGGGAATTAGACAACAAATCCTAGTACGGACCAGACTTGAGATGTGTGCATGAAAGACCTTATGTCATGCAGACTATAACCATTAGCTAGGTGACTCTAGCCACTGAGTATACGAATAGTACTATTGCCGTGACGACCCTCCGTGGATGGAGCGTATACCTAACTGTACTTCAGGCAAGAAACATAAGTTTTGGTTGTGGTTTGGTTATAGGGTTAGGTCGCATTACTTTAACCTGCGAGGTTTAGCTCACCTTTCAGGGGATTATAGTCTAAGCATTCCCACTTATCATTTAGGATGAACTTATCCTACAACTGTTTTATTTCAGTATACTTACTGATTATACTTATATTCTGGTAAACAACCAGACATACATTTTGGGTAACAACCCACATAAAACTATATTTTAGGGTAACTATCCCTACAATCTTATAAATTGTAAAACCTGCAAGCATTTGTTTATTGAATAACATTTCAATAACTTAAACATAAATGGTTTAACATACTACATATTTATACTAAACCTGTGAATTCACTCAACATATTTGTTGACGACTTTCTTTCTATGTTTTATAGGAAATTAGCAACGTAAGTAAGAATCCCATGCATTCAGGATGGACAACCCTAGACTACTTAGGATGCCATATATTTTGGGACAGCTTTTGAGGATTTCCTCTGTATTACTGCAAACATTGCAGTTATACTCATGAAATCTTATATTAACATATGTATTGTAAACTTAAATGTTTTAAACTTTATTACTACTGTACGACTTACATAGTCGTACTACTTTTGTAATAACTATTTTAAATTGGCATCCTTTATATATTATGTTCTGTATGATCATATGCTCTGATACGATGAATTCACAATTGTAACGTCATCACCCCCGTTGTTAAACTGTCTACACATAATGCTTCCGCTAATCATAACTTGCTTCCGCTAAACATTAAATAAACACAATTACCGATTTTGGGGGTGTGACACAAGTTTATTCAAAAACATTTCCTATAAAATAATTGCAGGAAAACCAGGTTTATCCAATCAAGGTAAACGTTTCCTTCGAGTAGTCATGTGTCTCGGGAAATACCCTTTCCAAATCAAGTTGTAGTTGTTTTGTTGTTTAGTGGGAAATATAGACTATGATCCCTCTAAGGTGAGCTAGACCTTTAGAGTTAAAGTAACGACACCTAGTACTATAACCAAACCACGACTAGTTGTTTTTTTGTTGCCTCAGTAACACGATAAGTATACACTCCTCGTTACGATTGCCGGCGTGTGGTTGGAATGACCAACGAGTTATATCCTGGGAGGGTTGTCAAATCGATAGTACTATCTGTATACTCAGTGGCTAGAGTCACCTAGCTAATGGTTATAGGTTGCAAGCACTGGGGCTTATGTGCACTACAACTACCTCACGTAAACCTAGGTTCGTACCAAGATTCGTTGTCTTAATTCCCAAAATAGTTATGAAAATCATTTCATATAAACAGTTCGAGTTTAATAGTATGAATACATTCATATCTGACAGTTGTGTTATAAAAGTATAAAGCATTTATATAAATCAGTTTAGTATAAGAGCATATCAAGCAATTATATAAATCAAGTTGCACATAGTAGCAAGTAGTTCTATGTTTTCCACCCCTAGTTTTAAAAACATTTAAAACAAGTAAAAGGTAGGGGCTGTGAACTCACTGGTAGCGATGAGCGATAACAGCTAGTAGTAGTCCAACAGCGTCCTCAAAGTCCTAGACGCAATAAACATACTTAATATAAGTATTTGACTACTCGTTATGATTAAGTGTTTGTACAATATTGTTGGTGATAAATGTGTTGAAAAATAACTATTATTTTTCAAGTTATTTTAGCCGTCGAATAGTTCGTTGCGTGTAAGTATATATATATATATATATATATATATATATATATACATGACGACAAATTATATATATATATATATATATATATATATATATATATATATATATATATAAAATTGTCATTGTCGTTTATGTTTCGAAAGTAGATTTCATTTTGTTCCATAGTATATATATACACTTGTCGTGGTGTCGTATATATATATATATATATATATATATATATATATATATATATATATATGTATGTATTTCAAATATTTATTCCCGTTCATTTTATTTGGAGTAAATAATCGTTCCAAAATATCAACTCGATTTACGTTTTATGTTTTTAAAGTTGAACCGGTCCATTGGGCTTGGCCCAATACAACCGTAACCCATCCAGCCCAGTTTACTTGCATAGCCCAAGTCCGGCCCATTTAGCATATCACAACCCGTTCGGCCCAATATAAATGTAGCGTTTTAGCCCAATAAAAACGTATTTTCGGTCCAAAAGTTTTAATGTTTAATATTTGTCGGTTTACGTTTATCGTTTGTGGCTCGTTTGTATCGACTTGGTCAAACGTGCTCAGTTTGACTCGAAACTTTTACACGTCACTTAAATATGTTATTTGAGCTCGGAAAAATTGTCGTTGCATTTTGTGGTTAACCAAAAAGTGTCGTTATTTAAACCGTACCAAAACAGTCCGCTTTTACGAGTTATTCAGATTTTTCAGTCACTTTCGAGCTCGGTTTCGGGGGTCAAAACTTATCGATAGAATCCAAAATTTTTACACGATGTTCCCACATATATCACCTACTTCCAGTATCGTTTTCATGTCTTTTAGTTGTCTACAACTCCCTAAATAATTTCGTGATCATAAGTGTTTCGGAAACTCGTTTTTCAGGAATTTACTCTACAAATCAGTCTCTAGAGAAAAACCTACGTATTTCTAGCAAAAGTGTTCAACACGGAAGTTGTTCCTCACTGAGATACGAAGATTTCCCAAGTGGTCTCATATTGTAATTCAACACACACGATTTGTTATGATTTTTCTTCCTAGAGGACAGAATCTGTGCAGGAATTTAGTTAACACAAAATCAAGTTTTTCTTTAGTTTAAGTTGTACTTTTATGTAAGATCTTCAACAATATGAACTAATAACATGTTAACAAGTTAAAACATGAAAGTTTAGAGTGAGAAAAATACTCCTTACAAAGATTTAACAAGAACAAGGAAGAAGATGGTGAGGATGATGTTTGAAGCTTGTTTCACCTCCTTTCTTTTTGCTAGATGATGATGTTTATTATGTGAGATGATTATGATGATGATTTCCTGCTTTTATTGTTGTTGTTTTTGCCGAGAGAACAAGTAAGAGGGAGATAGCACAAGTGACAAGATTTGGTTGTTGAATTATTGGTTTGAAAATGATGTGTTTGTGTGTTTTAAAAATATCAATCAAAGAGAAAATGGTTATGTTTCTTGTGGTATGGTCGGCCATATGGTCAACCATAGGCATGGGATTTTTAATTTGTCCCCTCAGTTATTGTGTGGTTGTGTATGTATTTAATCCTTGTTCATATACCCGATCGTTATACGTTATATTGTGTTTTATTCGGTTACATTTGTTAACGTTATATCACGTTAAAATATTTCGAAGTAATATTATAAATATTTAAAATTGAGTTTCAAAAATATTATTTTTGACTAGTTTGGTTGTAGGGTTTGTTTTATGTATTTTGTCATATTCGTTACGTTTATTATAAAACGTATAATTGTTTTGTTTTTCGTTATGCTTTTATCATTAGCATAATATTCTAAAGTAAATATCTACTATAAAAATAGTTTTATGATATTTATAAAATTTGTATCACCAACGTACATATTTATTTTTTGAGTAAATTATTTAAATCGTCCCTGTGGTTTTCAATTTTATCCATACGTCGTCCCTCACTTCCAAAAATTATTTAAATCGTCCCTGTGGTTTTCAATTTTGTTCAACGATAGTCCAAAATGGACTACTTGTGAACAAAACTTTCTAAAAATAAATTATTTAAATAGTCCATTTTGGACTATCGTTGAACAAAATTGAAAACCACAGGGACGATTTAAATAATTTTTGGAAGTGAGGAACGACGTATGGATAAAATTGAAAACCACAGGGACGATTTAAATAATTTACTCTTATTTTTTTGTCAAGTTCGATACGTTTGTTACGTACGTAATTATAAATAACTACGCTAATAGTAATACGTCACGTATTAAATAGTAAGTTTTGCTAAACTTGTTCCACAAAAATAGTTTTGAATTCACCAATCAGGGAATTAACTCTAGGTAATGCACGTAACTAAGTGAAAAATTATACCCTAATTGGAGGATTGTCACATTATTGAATATGACAGTTTAGTATATACATATTATAAATAACCTCTTAAACTTTACATTATCTTTAATATACATTTGTTGCATATAAAATTAAGACTTTTGATTCAAATAAAAATGAAAAATAATTTATGAAATTGGAGATGATCAGTAACAATGAAGTGAGAAAGACAATGAGAGAGATGATAGCCATGGAAAGGGTATTAGAGTAAAAATGAAGCCTCTGGATGATTAAGAATAGGTTGTGATGCTGAAGCATTCAAACTCTCGCTCAACACAGTAATATGGTTCATAGATCTTTTAAACGTTAGTCAAAGACCTGAATCATTCAATTCAGCTGCAAACAAACATGGCGTTAGTGAAAATGGAAGAATCAATCTTAGTTATCCATTTCATCAAAATTCCATTTTTCCTCACGTTTTAAAAAATTAAATATGACAATGTTAAGTTGGGGTTTTATATTGAGCTCTCTGATTGGTTCCGCTATTTTCACTAAATGTTGTTATACTCGTTTAAACCTTACTTTGGAAATTGAATATAACAATGTTAATAGCCGCATTTTATAAGTAACTTTCGTAGGAAACTCAAACTTGAACATGTTTTATATATCCGAAGTTTGTTAGAAAATGAAAAATGAATGAATTTTACCTAAGTAAACATATCCTTAACATGTTACGAAATTAAAATAGCAAAGTCACCCACAAGTAATGCTAAATAAACCTACTTATATAAATCTAAAAGCAGATTTAATTTTCTGATTGGTTAAATTTTTTCTCCCACTCAATTTTATCTAATCAATTTCAATCTCACAAATTAAATCTGATATGATCAATTTTTTCAAACCCATGATTAAATCTTTAAATTTATATTTATATTTATATTTGTCTATGTTACCTTTTTTCCATTATCCACCTAAAACCCTCGCAAAAAATAAACAAAAACCCTGATCTCCCATCATTCACTTCAGTTCCTCTTTCCCCCAACTATGGCAGTAACAGCAGCAGCTGCTGCAACCAAATTATTCTCTTTATTCGAAACCGCCACCGTCTCCGGTGCCGCCGTAAACCTCCACCCGTTCCGTACAACTCGATTCCCTTCAATTTACTTTTCAAATCAAACCCTTCGCTTCCGCCGTTACTCATCTTCCACCGCCGCTTCCGTCATAGACGACGATACCACCACCACCACCGCCGGAGAAATTCAACAACATCCGTGGCCTGAGTGGGTGACTTTCGTTGACCGGTTGAAGTCAAAAGGTTACATTAAAAAAGAAAGTGGAAATGATAATGTTGCTGTTTATAAAGATATGACCATCTTAAAAGACGCTTGCCTCAGTTTCGGCCGTGACCGTTTCGATTTATTTAAGTAAGATATCATTGCTGGTTTTGTTTTACGTGGGCGCTGGGCATTTGGGGTGGCGGTACCACTGGTCAATGTCCAATTTTTTTTGTTTAGTATTAGTGTAATGAACAAATGATAGAAATTACATAAGAATGAATCTCAATATAGCAATACTCCGTTGCGAAAAGGACGAATTCTTCAATAACTGTTAATTTGAAATAATTCTTCAACATCGTTAAAAGGGGCAGTTTACAAATAAAGTCAAGACCATTCACATGTGAACAAATTAGGCAAAATGTGTTTTTTAATACACAACCGGTTTTTCATGTAAACGAAAAAAGAAAGCCATAAAATTTGTTGAATGAGGTTTGTATTCATTGTTACTGATGTTTAACGGGCTTGGTGTATGGAAATGTACCCACTTATCGCGTATTGTAATTGTGTAGAGGGTATTTGTAGATAGTTATGTGTGTAGTAACGAATCATTGTTGCTATTAGTGAACACTTGCCCTTTCTCGCCAGCAAGCTAAGCTTCTTCTGTATCGCGTGACTCTCCGTCTAGTAACTGTTAGTTTCTGAGTTATTGTAAGATTTTTTTACTAACGTTACAGCCATATAAACGGCCGTGTCAAATGAAACGCTGCTACGTCTTCTGTTTTATATGTTATAGGAGGTCATATATGTGCGATATTAAGAATGCAAAGTTTATCACACACATAATTGGATACATTTCTCTGCACTTAGCCCCTTTTTAAAAGATAAAAGCTTAAGATCATAAAAGGTTCAGTGCCACCATACCTTAACTTTGCTAAAAATTCCTTTATCCATCAAAGTTGATTAGGCATAGATGCTTTCCAGACTAAATAAATGGTTTCAGCCAGTTTTTGTAGTTCAATTACACTAATTCTGTACCATTGAGAGTGTTGTTTTTTGTAACTAATCTCTTAAATTCTTAATTTAGGTCACTATCTATGCAAGATGTTCAAACTCTTGTGGAGAAGGGTTGTCCTAATATTAACCGAAAGACTGTTAATTCAGGGAAGCGATTGAGAGCACATTTACAACTTGATGAAGGAGATGTAAGTTGGATATTAATATTAATCATCAATATATATATGTAAAATCGGGTTTTCCTTTGATTGTATATGATTAATGATTTGATTTTGCTAGGTGTGTGGTGTATGCGTTCTCCGGGGATCATGTGATAGGGCATATTTGATACTAAAAGACATTGAATCCGCAGCTCGAACTGTAGATATTGTGCGCATTTTGTTAAGTTATGCACTTGATCCAGTTGTTGTTTCCGATAAGAAGCCTTCTGTGGCAGAACTTACTGAAGCATCTGCCAGAAAATTACTTTTGGAGTTGACTGAGCTAAGTGACACTAAAATTAACCCTGAGTTGCAAAAGCCAGCTGCAGTAGTTGCTCGGAAGGAGAAGGCACAATCTCATCAATTTGTTGAACGTTACCCTTCTCTGAATGTTGAAATGAAGAGAGGAGATTGGATGTGTCCTAAGTGAGTATGTTAAATTGTTTCATCGTATTTATTATAAGTGCAGTTTCACATTTATCTGTTAATTGGTCAATTTGGTTCGTTATTTAAAACGAGTCATAGTAAACAAAGTAGCTAAAAGGGAACGGGTGAAACAGGTCTAAAGTTGCTCGGTCCTTTTTAAATACATGCGACCACCTGAATCATGACAATAGATTTTCAGCAACAGTCGCTTTAAAGTGTTCACATTTGGTGCTTGCTGCCGAAACTTCTCTCTTTATTTACATTTAAGTTAATGGTATATTCAACTCAGTTAGTCAGTTACAGAGATAAAATTAGTACAGTGTGGAATTTAATTTACTGATCGCTGCACTGAGATGGATAGTTAATTGCTTGCTGACGGTGTTTTTGTTCAACATTATTATACGTTTATTAATACCGTAATCAACCTTCTGTAGGTGCAATTTCTTGAATTATGCTAGGAATAGAAAATGCCGTGAATGCAACGAAGATGGTCCTTTGAAATCTGGCGTTGAAGATGTTGAAATGAAAAAAGGCGATTGGAATTGCCCACAGTAAGTTCATCAATGCTTTTATGAGGCTTTCTGGTTGTTCAAGAATTATGTCTTCTTTTCTACCATCATGCTGCTAACCATATGTATTTGACCATTCTACATCATGTTTTGACCATTTTTGCACTTGCTCATACTTCATGGTCTTTATTTTTTATTTTTATTTTATTTTTTATAATTATTCATATTATAATCGAAAAAGGAACTGTATTGATTGAAATATGAATTGAAGTTGCACTTGAATGTGGCAATTTTTTTTTGCCATGATTGATAACAAAGTTACACTTGTAATCTTACTAAGCTGTGCTTAGAACATTTAACACTAAGATTGAAAAATATTATTTAGACTTTGACATTTTACTGATGCTTAGTCTTCTATATGAAACTTGATGATTATAAATAAACTGATTTGAAGGATGCTGCTTGCTAATGAGCATGAAAACTAAATAATAACACTAGACACTACTAAGTCCACTTGAAATTCACAGGTCCTAAAAACGACATCTGTAAATCAACGTGATACATATGAAACTTCTTAACTTGCAAGAAATTTAACCAGGTTTACTTGGTTGATGGTCTTGTCTAATTAAGATATAGGAAAACCTAAATCACATCCAAGAGTGCGGTTATGACAAACAGAGTGCCGAAGGGCTTTAACTTCCCTTGATTGATTACATGAATGGCCCAACTCTGCCCGAATCTGTGAATGAACTTATTAAATGCAATAACCGGAACTGAGAGACCCCCGTTTGGCTCATGCTTTCCGTTGAAATAAGAAGTGACCCAAACATATATTAATACTCTTAAAACCATTAAGGACAACTTGCAGCCTATTCTTGATGCATTTATATTATTGGATTCAAGTTCTTGTTTTTTTATTTTTTTTATTCCAGTTTATTATTTATAGTTGACTTAATGATTGCATCTGTAACTATGTAGAAATTCCTTCATTATTATTGCAGGTGCAATTTTATGAATTTCTCAAGAAATATTCGATGTATGAAATGCAAAACAGAGGGACCTAAGAGAGTTGGGAGTGATGATTTGGAAATGAAGAAAGGAGACTGGAATTGTCCACAGTAAGTATTAGTTAGCTAAGTAATTTGGCAAATTGTAAGTAAAGTAACTTATTTATCCATTCCCAATTTCCCATATTTACTAGTCACTTATGCTGTTAGCTTTAGAAGTAGGATAGATGTGGAGATTCCCATATTTACTATGATGTGGAGATTTAGAAGTAGGATAGATGAGTATGACGTTATGACGTGGTGATTTAGAAATAGGATGGATAGACAAGTCTAGTGTATTATTATTATTACTACTACTATATTACTATTACTGTTATTTTTCCTACTATTGTTAGTAATGTTATGATATTCCGATAATGATTTCTACCCGATATTTCATCTTTAAGATATGATCATTCTTTCGATATCATATACATATAGTATTTTACTATAAACGCATGCATCTATTGTATTTATCTACTTATTTAGTGACTTGTATACTCATGTGTATACTATCTATACTATATTATATATGTATCTGTATTATAGTTATATTCATACCTATCGAATACACTATATTATATATTTTTTATTATAACCTTATATCATATATATACGTCGCTTTACAAAGACCCATTTTAGAAAACCCCGCATATACATGATACTATGACTATATCACCCAGCATATACATAGTATCATATAATCAATTCAGGTAGTTAGCATCCTTATTTGCATTGCACTTGCATACATACATGTTATATTTCTTTCATATTGGCTGGAGGTCCTTCTGGAAGCAGTCTCTCTACCCCCGGTAGAGGTATGACTGTCTGCATCACACCTCCCCCATACCCCGCTTATGACGGGATTGGGAATTGTTGTTGTTGTTGTTGTTTATGCTGTTAGCTTTATTGTTCTAAATATCACTAATCACAATTAGAGGATTGAGCTACCTTCTTGCGTAGGCAAACAAATAAAGTAGTTCTAATGTACTTTGTCTTATAGATCAGGTAAAAACATGAAGTCTAAGACTATTCTATCATACTTGTATTCGGTAAACATATGATTATGTTTGATGATTACTTAGGTTGTGTTTATAATCTCTATTAACCTTTGTGTGAATGTGTGTGTGTGTGTGTATAAGATCGGGAGAACAGCCAAATATGTGTGGGAAGATGTGAGAAGACTTTGATTCAATAAAATTATAGCTTCATATCATAATTTTACATTTTGAATGGATTAAAAAATTTCTGAAAGGAAGTTGCATTTTGTAATTTTGAATGAGAAGTTTGCATAGTGAATAATAGTTTAAAATTTAGTGAATCGATATCTTCTCACACATGTCTCACTTAAAAGCCCTTTCATTTGATCCTGATCCTATATATTTTTGAGATTTCAGTTGAATTAGACTCGATTTTGTTTAGGGATATTACATGTGTGATTGCTTTACTTTTTAAGGTGCATATTTGTTTGTTATTGTTTATAATGCATGAACTTTGGTATATTTTCTTTAGGTGTCGATTTATGAATTTTGCCAGCAACACAAAGTGTTTACGTTGCCGAGAGCACCGTCCCAAGAGGCAACTAAATCCTGGAGAGTGGGAGTGCCCTTCGTAAGTCTCTCTCAAAACACCTTTTTAATGCTTGTGCTACAATGAGCAATATGTTTATTTATTTTTTAGTATTATCATTTGAATATAACGTCTCATGCATATTATCCACAAAAAATTACTTGATGTCTCAAATTTGACGCCTATCCGCCATATCTCATACTAGCTGCATGAAAACTGAACTGTAATCACCTATCTGCCAATTCTTTTTACCTAGCGTGACTGTGTGAGAGACTTACACTCTCATCTGAAAAGGATCATCTTTTTTTATTTTTTATTTATTTATTTTTTCACAAGAATGCGTTTTTGATCATTTTTTGTATTTTTTTGAACAATGAGAATTTGTCCCATGTGATTGCATAAATGGTTAAGGAGGGTAAGGCATGCCAATAAAGAGGCAGAGCTCTCTGGTTATGGACCCAAGTCCTTTTGTTTTCATTGCCATGTAGTCGCCGTGACTTACCTTCCCCATGTTGCCAATGGGGCCGGTTGGTGGAAGCCCCGGGGAACGGGATGACATTCAACTTTTTTTTTTGTATGTTCATACAACTGTTTATCTGATTGTTACTGTATGTAAACTTTGGTCTAAGGTCTAAATATGTATATTTTGGATTGAACATCGGTCAGGTGTGATTTTTTCAATTATAATGGAAATGTTGTTTGTCGAAAGTGCAATTGTGAACGACCCAAAGATGCAGAAGCAAAATATGACGAGCAACTGTGGAGGAAGCCAGCTTAAGCAACTAATTTGATCTCATGGTTTTATGGGGTGCCAAGAAGTCAGACAGATAGAACGTGCAGCTTTAGATGCATCGAGTTTTTTTGGAGTATTATTTATGATCACATCTCCTGGTCGATATAACATGTTTTGAGTTGTATTTAATGATTCGAATATGTTGTTGTCTTGGGACTGTTATGTGTGGGAAAACAGAGGAATGATAGTACGAGGGCTTTGCTGTAATGCTATACGCATCAATCTAATAGAATGATGTTGATATTCTTACATTTCAGAAAAATAATGTTCATTTTTGTGCTTAATAACATGTGGGTGATTATTATCTAATACTACATATAAAGAGTGTCAAGTATTGAATCTTAAACATCTTAAAATAATTAATGTGACTAAATTACCCCTCTTACACTTTCTAACCATACGTAGCAATCAGAACATTAAATTACAAGATATACCTTGCTGTACATTTCCATTTTAAACCAAATCTTTGTGTAGAAATTCAAAGTACTACATGCACACCTATTAACTTATTGATAACATTCCATTAATAAAGGTTATTCCTTATTACTAGCCTATATTACTATAAATAAATTACAATTTATTTTTATTTAATATTATAATATAAATAATATTTAACAACAACCTCATACAATAAATTTTCAAAACATACACATTTACCTTCATTCTACCATCGTCACCATCACTTCTACCACCTACTACCACCACTTCTACCGTAGCATCGTACGGGTATTGTACTAGTAGCTTGAAATACAGGTTAATTATTTAGACAAGAAAGTAACAATGAACATTGAGGTAGACATTATCCAAAGGAGATGTGGTGCATTAACATCAACTTATACTTACTCTAGTACTGGTACTAAAATGAGCTTAAAATGTTGATGTTTAGGTTATAAAATGTAGTGTATAAAGTAATCTGGTCTGTGAAGACGTATGAATCTCCATAAAAATTTACGCTTGCAATTTAACTTTTTTCTTTCTTTCTTTCCCTTTTTCCATTCACTGGTCGTGTTCACCTGTTCATGTTGCATTGTCTTTTGCTGAGACGCATAGAAAACTGGTCATGTGTAATGATTTACGGACCTGAATGCAAATTGGCTTATTTCCAGGTTAGCCAGATCAGATAAACATTTAGACCGACTTTCTGCAACAATGAGCTATCCACTTCAGAATGCAAGATTGAATTCTTGGAAAAATATTCTCATGAAGAATTCCCTGCCAAATCTCCATGAACAAAATTATTATGATATGCTCCAACGATTCTTGATCATTGTTACAGAATGGGCATAACACACTTTCGATACCCACTCTTCTATGCTCGAGATGCACTGAATTCGGAAGCGGGTCATGAGCCACTAGCCAAATGAGAACATTCACTTTTCTAGGCACCAATTCATACAACTTGGTGATAGAAGTTGATCATCAAGCCATTTTTCTTGTCAAGAACCCACCTCCAGCTATCACCATTGCCCGCCAACAATTCAAAAGAGGACAAAAGATTTGGTAAGAGACTGAAAACTAGTCCAAGTACAACCCCTGGGATCCGATTTCCACCTGAGTTGCCATCAGTTAGCTACCAACAAATATGTTTTAATTTCAAGCATGGACCAACCAGAATCCACCCACCGATCAAGCCAATAAGTTTATAACATTCTATTAACTAATCGAATAAACATGCCATTAATTTCGTCCGTGAATGCCCAAAAGAAGCATCTGCGTATCATTTGTAATTGATCAACAACTTTATTAGGATCCTGGAGTAAACATAAGTAATAATCGATCATTTCTAGAATTCTAATTGATCAATTAAACCCAGTTTGCCACTTTCGACACGTTGCTTCCAACCAGGACACCCAGCCATCATGAGATCATGATTTGATTCGATGTTTCATGTATGTCTCGATTTCTGTAATCTCATCCATTCAAGTTGATGATTTGTTGTTCAAGTATTGCACACACAAAAGAATCACCACGATTGAATTAGATTGTATAGGTCACCCCAAATTGGGGATACTCAAAAAACTAGGGTTTATCAAATTAAGAATTTGAGCATAGTATATTACTCCAAAATGCATTTTTGTACTGTTAGAAAGATCTATAGTGCAAGTCACATATGCAAAGACAATTACTAAATTCATTAGCATAAAGATTATATAATTCACAGATTTATATTCATAACAACGATCATTCATATACATTAAAAAAGGACCATCATATTATTTTCAAACATGACTTAATCTATTAACTAAATCAAAATGATCAACCAACAACCACTGCCAAATCGAACCCATTCCGATATCCATCGACGAGCACAAAAGCGGCTGCAGTTTACCACTCGAACTAACGAATTCACTCACTTGTTCAGGATCACCTTCAGTAAATACCAAACCAACTTTCCCCGAAATATACGGAACCAATCCGGCGAACGCATTCTTTCCTATCGCGGGTGCATGAATGGCGATCGAGCGCTTTAACGACGTGTTCTTCCCCATTACAAACGACGCTTCGTTACATAAACCTTGCCTTATGGCTTTAACATGGTTTGCATGGAGATTGTCGGCAGTAATGATGAGAACTTGGGTGTTGTTTTTGAGGTGTTTGAGTAACTTTTGGTGGTGAATTACATTTCTTACTGCCTTAGAAGCCATTGGAATTATGAGAAGAAAACAGAGGTTTGGGGGTAGATAGAATATAGGGTTAGTGAAATGAGTTTAATGGGCCTTGCGTGATGCCCAAGTTTTGTGGTTTTATGATCAAGCCCAGCCCAATGGTTGAAAATGTCTTGTAATGAAATTATCACACAGATTTTGATTTGCTTACGGCAATTTAAAACTTCACATTTTGATAAAATTTCCACGATCACTCTTTATAAATTGATTGAGGATCATAGGGGAAGACCCTTTTTGAGGAGAAGGAGGAGAAGGTTGATCTTGACCCTTCATTCCTCCTTTTAACGGATGAGATCCTGCCACATCCACGTGGGGGTGGTTTTTGTAAATATAAAAAACTCAGGGTGTTATATGATAATAAGTTATATTGGTGGAAGGGTGCTTTGGTAATTTTCATATCTCATTTAATGAGAGGGGCCATGCATATCATGTCATCTCAGTTTTATTTTTCTTTTCATCACTTGAGTTACACTCTTTCCAAACACACACAAAAACACATACTAAAAAAATCACAATCACATACTCAAACAATTCTAGATCTAGTTATTCTCGAGAATTTTTACGCAAATCTACGATGAAAAAAGCTATCCAGCCTTTACCGTCGGCGAACCGGTCTCCAGCAGATGTAACCGAAGTATTCGTTTAATCACCATCGTTAATTGGTAACCGACATACTTTTCGGAACACCACCGCTGTTGAAAAACCGATCGTCAACCACCAAGACGTCATCGATGTTCCTTCACTTTGAAAACACGTAGATCTGAGAAAATAGATCTGAAAAAGTAGATATTTGAAAAAGTAGATCTGCTTGAAAAAGTAGATCTTGAAAAAGTAGATCTAAAAATGCAGATCTACTTCATTTTACGAGATTTCGTAATGTAAAATGCAGTAAAATACAAAATGCAGTGAAATACAAAATGCGGTGACACACAAAATGCAGTGAAACACGAAATGCCGTTAATGTTACTGCATTTTACATATATGCACTGCATGTTAAAAACTACTGCATTTTTACAAATATACACTGCATTTTAATACTACTGTCTTTTATATCTTTTTCACATTGTTAAAAATATTTGTATAGTCAATTTTATTGCATGTTAAAACTACTGCATTTTTACAAATATACACTGCATGTTAATACTACTGTCTTTTATATCTTTTTCACATTGTTAAAAATATTTTTATAGCCAATTTTATTGCATTTTTATACTACTGCATTTTAAATGAAATTCATATGAATGGTACCGCATTTAATTCATATAGAAAAAGATGAGTAAAAAAAATGAGGGAAAAAAATAATTTTTTTTCCGGTGGTCGGAATCTGACTACGGCGGTTGACAGACGACTGCGGCTATGTTAGGTGGATAATGACGGCGGCTGGTAACTTCCAGCTGCTGATGGTGGCGGAAGGTGGTGGCCGGTGGTGAGGATGTTGAGTGTGAATAAAGACCTACAAGTTTGGGGTAGATAGGGCAGGTAGTAACACCCCAAACTATGCTTCCGCAAAACAGTGAATTAGTTATGCAACACAAAGATAGGGCAGGTAGATACAGCACAAAGATAAAGCAAACGACATCTATATGCAACGTTTGTAAATTAGTTACATTCCATAGATATAATGTTTGAAAACTTAGTGTTTTCGTATACAAAATGTAGTTTCCCCTAGAGTCCACGCGTATAGCGGGAGATTCTATTACATAATCGTAATATACAAAAGATAATGCTAAGAATCTCCGTTAATGCAGTTGTGTTGAAATCATGCGCTCTAGCTAAAATCCTGGAGTAATCCTACTCCATCCGGGTACCTGAGAAAACATGCTAAAAAGTGTCAACCAAAAGGTTGGTGAATCTCACAGGTTTGTAGGTAATATCAGCTTTGAACACGAGCTTTCATCAGTAATGCCCTCAGGCGTAATATCAGTAATTGCAATCCAGCAATCGTAAAACCAGTATTCGCAATCCAGCAAATGTAAATAAGTAAGTTTATATCATTGCCATGAGGCTCATAATCGAAGCTTAACCCGTAAGTAATAAGTTTGCTCCCGTGACATGCTCGTAGTTGAGCAAGCATCAGTAACGAATAAGTAGTCACCCGTTTCTACGTGTAAATCAGTACGTGGCAGCGCTACTGCCCCGGGTGGGGAGGGTCATTTCCCTAATGGATCCATTAACTAGTGTTCGCGCTTAAGTCCATAACTAACGATATATGATGGAGAGACTTCTGTTTGTAAGTAAACTCATGCAATTTCGTTTGGTATAGTAAACAGTTCTAGTACTTGTGTTCAAAGAAAAGCAGTTGCATGTTTCTCCCCCAATAAGATAAAATAGTAAAAGTGGCCGTAAGACTCACCTGAGTCTGGTAATAAGCCGTAGCAAATAGCAAGTAGTAAATATAGCAAGTAGGTTCTCCGAACCCGTAACCTTCAAATGCCTATTCATATGAAGTTATGTAAGTATGCGTCTCACGAGACGTTTCGTTTAGTTGTACACAACTAGTATAGCCAATGTTTGTCCGTATGTTTGTAATTGTTCGTTTGTTGAAAAACATGTTTGGGCCCGTTGGTGACGGTTTGTAGCAAAATTTCTAAAATGTTGACTTTGCTACAGTAAATGTGCTACAGTGAATTGCTACAGTAAAATTTGACTTTTTGCTACAGTACTTTGACTTTTCTATAGTGAAAATCCTTTAAAATTTCCAAGTTTTCTGTTTTCTGCGACATAAGCTGCGACACAAGGATTTGTATGCGACACAAGGGTTGTGTCGCATGAAGGATGCGACACAAGAGCTCTGCGACACAGTGGTTGTGTCGCAAAAAGCTTGCGATGCTAATTCAATAGCGACAGAACGGTTGTGTCGTATAAAATACGACATAGTATGCGACATAGAGTGCGACACAATATTGTGTCGCAAAGGTTATGACACTAAAGGATTGGTACGACACAAGGTGCGACACAAACGGGTTTATGCGACACAGCATGCGACACAAGGCTTGTGTCGCATGTATGAACACCAGCCCAGAAACTTTACGGGTTTCAAGAATTTTCGACCAAAAACGCAAATCTAACCCATTTTTGAGCTATAAAATCGTGTATTCTTCATGTATTAGGTTATATCTAAGTTGTGTACACATCAAAACATCAAAACATTACACCAAATTGAATAGATCTAAGATTTTAGGAATTTCTTACTTTTGCAAATCGAGCTAAATGGAGGATGAATTGATGAAGACGGTCTTGATATTCTTGCTCCACTCGTGATGGTGATTCCGAATATGTAATTTCCGTGGTCGAGATTTGATGTCGAAAATTTGGTGTGAATTGAGGTTGAGAGAGTTTGTGGTTTGTGTGTGTTTAGTTAGAATGAAAATGGAAAGGGAAATTGGGGTGGGGGTTTGGGTTGGTGGCTGATCCAAAAGGAAGGAGGGGGAAAATACTCCCCAAAACACAGTGTTGACTCCGTGTCCTAATCGTTTATTCACTAGTTTTTCATATTTAACCAAACGTTTATATTTTTAAAACGTAACTGGAGTATTTAAGTAAAAATACTTTGAAATTAATAGTAAAACATTTGTCGCAATATTTAAATTATTAAGTCGCGTTTATTACGTTTTGTTGCGTTAGTTAAAATGTCGTCGCGATAATATATAAATAATGCTCGTTCGGTTGTGTATTTTATATAACAAAATACGTTCTCATTATTTAAGTAAATTTCTGTCACCAACGTCCAAATAAACTGTGTCGGACTCCGTACTGTTAATTCGTACGATTCATCCAAATCGCGTAAGTACACACATATATATATAAATTACCTTATATATATATATATATACAAATAGAGCCTGTAATTAGTCCTATTACATACTAATTACAACTAGTTATAAATAATTAGGCATAACTAAGTATCCTAATTATGCGGGTGTTACACAGGTGGTTTAATTTGTTGAAAGTACAAAAATGCCCTTTTGCGGGGGGACTAGTACTGACAGTTGTCATGCATTGATTGGTTAAAAAGCTTCTCTTTTCTTCTCCTCAAATATCACCTTTTTCTCAGAACTCTACCCTTATAAATTTGCCAACTATTTTGCTTGGTAAAGTGTTTGAACATTTACTCATATGTTGAAACGGTTTCATCCGTTTAAGCGCGTTTAGTTATGATTTTTTTTCCTTTTTTCATTTCTCAAAGTAATGATGAGTGTTTTATTTCTTTAGATAAGAAAATGAAAATTCAGAAATTGCGTTCAAATTGAAGAATGGAGTTTTTTTTTTCCCAATAGAAAGTAGAAATGAAAATTTTAGAGAACCTTAAGAATTACCTATAGACTTTTTAGGCATAAAAAAAGGAAATATGGAATTTTCATTTCTTAGAAGAGTAAGGTTCCTAGGGGAAGACCTCAAATGAGTGGAATGAGGGGCATGCCGAACTCACTTCATTTTTAACAAAATTGGCACCCAGATTCACTACATCTTACCAACTGCATTTTAATAATACAACATTTTATACCTATAAATTTTGACTGCATTTTAACGATAATGCATTTCACCCCTACACTTTCGTCCTAAAATACAGTCAGTCAACCTCTCCTTCCACTCATTTGAGCCCTTCCCCTCAGAACCTTATCATGTAATATAGACGTGATTATCTTTTTCCAAATTTCGTTAATTGGTATGTATATACATTATATGTATGTACTGTTTTTCCGTATTAAGCATAACGGAACTAATCATCTTATATATTGACTGTTGACATTAATCTAGACTAGAAGAATACCCATGCAATACGGTGGAGAATAATCTCTGGTTGATGGCATATTAGTTCATTTATCACATAAGTTTGTTTTATACACGTACAGAGTTCGCAAAATAGTAGTTTTAAAAATTAAAGAAAACTAATATGTTGCATTATAAAGATGGAAAATAATAATTTGAGAGTCCTTTGTAATCCACATGAAGATATATTAGAAGTGAAAAGTGGAGACATTTTTTAAGAATTTGTAAGTCAAATTTTTTAGAGTTGTAGCATGCTCTATATACATCATAAGTTTATAGTTTTTATGTATAAATGATTAAAAATTCTTATGTCATTTTTTTTATTGGGTATATTTATTTTAGTCGGTTATAATTTAAGTGTTAAGTTGAATTGAATACCAAAAGGGTAGAATAGTTATTTATTAGTTCTCCTTTTTAAGACTATTACCCAAAGGTATTATTATATAGTAGTATACAGATAAGGAGATGATCTAGAGAGATGTAGTATTTTTGAAGGGAAGTGTTAACATTTATCATGAACCATCTTAGATTTATCAATCATAATGTTAAGAAAAAAGTATTTTTACCGTAAAATATTAATCAAAATTGAAGTTTTTTAAAAATTATATTCATGGATGAATTTTCTTTTTAAGTCATAACATCAATTGATGAATGTTAACAACTTCATAATTTAATATTCATCAATTGATATAATAACCTACAAAAAAAAAAGATCATCAATGAATATTAACATTCATAGTATCGATTTTGATAAACATGTATTAAGATCCACTTCTTTTTTTTTATACATTTGTATTGACGAAATTAAGATAATTCGTAATAAATGTTAATGCTTCCCCCTACATGCAAAAAAGTGATTCCCTCTGGATCAATCCAATCGTAACAGAAAATTTATTATCTATTAATATTTATATAAGTTAAAAAACAATCATTTATTTTTAGGATTACATATTTTGAAACCGAAATTATTTATGATACATTAAATCCAATAATTAATATTACTTAAGTGTTAAATATTGCATTTTGATTGTAATATAATAAAGAAGTGGAAGGTAAAATAGTCATTTACTATTACTACATTTTAAGACTTTTGTTCAACTCCATTATATAGTAGTATAGATATAGATGTAGTTTTGGTTGGTCTTACAAGGATTGTAGATTAGAAATAAAAAACAACTGCACGGATTGTCTTTGTACATTGCTTAAAAATTCATTCCACGTCTCTAAACACTTTAACGTGGATCGTCCCTGTGATTGCAAAATGTGCGAGCTTCGTCCCCTTGGCTAACGGGCATTCGCCACTAACGTTAAATGTAAGGGTACAAGGTCATTTCGCTAGTCAAAAGACTGCGAGCGTAATTTCGTAAACCACATGCACCATCCGAGTAATTTTTATACTTCATATTCTAATTTCATGTAATAATTCTTTTTTACTTTGTATTTGGTTAATTAATTTTTATTAAGATTTATAATTTATTTCAATTGTTTAAATTATTAGGTAACATTTTCTTTTAACAATTAAAATTCTCAACTTAGATATTTGTTTATTATAGTTTCGATAAATGGCTTACTATACTAGCATAATAATAACATCGTAATTCTAGTTAAACAACCACTATCAACACACTAATGACAACGCAATTTTAAGCTTTTTTAATGTCTTAATGTTATCATATATTTCCGATTTTGTTTATATTTATATATTTTCAAGACCCAATTAATTTAGTGAGGTTTTTATACATTATGTCAACGGTAAATGGTGACTTACGAAATTACCCTTACAGTCTTTTTATTAAAAAATTACAAAAACAAATATTCGCAATTTAATGAATTTAAAATAAAAAAAATATAAAAACTACATATACTTAAAGTTTTGCTAACGTCTGCCCTCATGACACACATTAAGGTACATTTTTATGAATCTGTAATTTTATTAGATATCAGATTTTTTTTTATAAGATATATGCATAAAAAAGGTAAAATGTTAGCTTGAATTAATAAGTATTAAATGCGAATTCTAATATTTTAGGAAATTTCAAATTTTGTAATTATATGTATTTTTTTATATTTTATTTAAATTAAATTGAATTTCAAATTCTTACGTTTGTTATTTTTTTAATTAAAAGACCGCGAGCATAATTTCTTTAACCACCATTTACCTTCGACAAACATGCGTGTATAAAGCATTAACTAAATTGATTTGATCTAAAATGAAAATAAAAACATAAATAAAATCGAACAGATATAATAACATTAACACATTACTAGAAAAATTCAAATTATGGTGTTATTACTAAGTTAATAGTGGTTATTTATCTAAAATTATGATATTATTATAAAGTTGGCATATATCAAGACATTTACCAAAATTAGAATAAACAAATATCTAGGTTGATAATCTAAAAAAATTATTTAATTAAACTGAAATTTGAAATATATGAATTACACGGATGATCTATGTGATTTAAGAAATTAGGCTCATAGTATTTTAATTAATTAAATGACCATTGTAACTTTACATTTAAAGTCAGTGGCTAACGACCGTTAGCTAAAGGGATGATACTCACCACGGGACGCTCCACTTCAAAATAAAGTATAGGGATGCGGAGTGAATTTATGAATAATATACGGGGATGATCCGTGTAATTTTTTCTTACAACTATTTTAAAGGATATTTCAATGTTTACAAATTAAGAATATACGAATTTCAGATTTTATTCATGAACGTGTTCGTATTGGTCAACGAACCAAATCATAAGTAATAATTACTATGATATTGGTTTATATTTATGGACCTTATCTAATAATATTTTTAAACAGCAGTGTCATACCTTTTACTAAAGAGTATTGAATAAAGAACATCTATCTATAAAAAGAATGTTTATTACTAAGGTTATAAATAAGAATATTTATTTATTGTTGAGTCTGTATATATTTATTAGCTGTATTACCTAAGAATATTTATTAAGATAATAACACATATATGGAAAAACTTTCAGATTTGAAGGATTAGAATCCGTAACATTGACCAAGCCTTAATGATATTATTAAAGTTGTCGACCATTGAAAGGCAAGATGAAACCTTTAAATTAGTATATTTTTCCAAAGAAAACCAAAAAGAAACATTACATGCTACATAATATTTGTGGAGAAGCTCCTTTTGGTCTCCAAATGATGCTTTGAAGAAGCAAAGGTCACCAAAAAATCGAGATGGTAGAATGGCAAATGAAAGCAACTAGTTGATCAACATGTGCTTTGCACCCTTTGTATCTGGATATCGCAATCAACTTGTTTTACATAAAAAAATATTCTTTTTAGATATGTATTCATTTGAAACTTGTAGAACGTATCTTCCAAAATAATTTTCAAGTAAAAAAAATTGGGAACAAGATGATTCATTGAAATCTCTACCCCGTAAAGGGTGAAAAACTCACTTGCCTCTAATTTTTAATAACTTGAAAAGTGTTAAGAGAAGGTGCCTGAAAAGCTTTTATTTGCTATTCTTACCATGTCAATCTTTTGACGACCTTTGCTTTTTTTATGCATCATATCATTCATGGGGCGAGAGGAAGTTTCTCCAAGTAAGGTAATAACTGTCAATGCCTTGAATATATATTTTTCATTATTTGCTCTAAAAGAATCTTTATATATATATATATATTTTGCAAGTTCATTTGAAGAATGTAAACGGAATTTTGTTCCATGCCTTGTTGGAAAATGGATGAAATGTGAATTTCTAATATTTTGCTGCTAGATCTGTATTTTATTATTATTATTGTACAATACAATTTGATACATTATTTTTATTTTTTGAAATAGAAATTGTGACACATACTGTTGTTTGTGTGACCTTTACTTTGGTAATCGAGGTATTCAACATTTGACCGACTAATTCATAAGGTCCGAGTCCACTATCACATAAACTTAAATCAGGAAACGCTCTTTTAAAGGGAGACTAACACGATAACATAATTAAGCATGTCTTTTATTCTTTACATTTTCTTCCAGTAGATAATATGTGAACTCTGGACTTCCAATTTTACAATAATTGTTATCTCATTCATATACCACTTTACATGATTATGTTAATAAGTACTCCGAATGTTATTGCTATTTATTTGTTTGTCACATTAGGCTTGTCTTATTGTATTTTGTATTAATGTTTAATTTTGTTAAGTATTACTTTTATACCTCTATTATACGGTTCAAATCTATTTGTTTTACAAAATGTTGATACATACAATCATTGACAATGAATCGACAAGTAGTCCTGATGCATATCACTTGAGGCTTAGACAGTATGCAACATTGTGAGTATATATATTTTATTAGTAGAACCGATCAGGGGTGAGGACCATAACCCAATAACCAAACAAAACCGGACCCAATTAAGCGAAAAAGTTTGTTAACCGATGGTTATTTTGAAAACTTTGATCAACTAAAGTTAATGATTAGTGGTTTATATGTCAACTAAATCCAAATTCATTGCATCGAACTGAAAAAATATATAAGCTACAAATATTAACAACCCTTCTATTGTAATCATCTAGAAAAGTTGACCGGCTACAAATATTAACAACCCTTCTATTGTAATCATCTAGAAAAGTTGAGCGGTAGAAAGGCTAAAAGCGATCGACGGTTCACAAACCTCGAAATTGAACTATACATTCTAAATAGTCAACCAAATTAATAGCCCCATATCTGGGTCTTAACAATTAACCAATTCAATTTTCTCATTGGATTTTGCTATTTGTAGTTCCAAGAGCTATTTTTAACAGTTAATTCATGCTTTAAGATGTGGTAAATTAAGGTGGTTGAGAGAAGTTATATTCAGGGGGTGTGTGTTTATTATTATAGTACAAACATTCAATGCGTGTTTGAAAATCTTATTCATAACCCTAAGGGCTACGTATATCATTTTTCTCATTTTTATACCGAACAGAACATTTAGGCTATGTTAATTAACTGAACGTTTAATCGAATAGTTTGGCTATTGTGTGTATATAACTTCCAAAACTTTTATTGTTCTAATATCATTATTTGTATATAATTTAATTCATGGATAATCTATATAAGATATCATGACATTCATATAAATTGACACTTAAATATATTACTTACAAATAGCAATAAATAGATTTTTGATGCACACAATAGAAAGTTTTATAGTTAAATACACTTGACAGAAATATGACAATCTTTTGATATATTTAGGTACACTTAACCATTTTTTTTCTTAAAAAAAAAAGCTTCATAATTTTAAAGTATATGAAAGTTTTGCACGTTTACCATTATGAGTGTTCAATTTGGAAAGTTTCGTTTATGTATTCAAGTTTTGAAAACGTATATTTGTATGTGTTTTTGCTGCGTAGATTAAGAGACGTTTTTTTAAGCTATATAAACATACGGTACCAAGTTAAATGCATATAATAAACTTTTTATAAAATAAACTTGAATACATATAATAAAAAAAATTAGACACACATGATACTAAAATTAGTAAAGTTTCCTAAACTTTAATTTGCGCAGGTGCTTTGCAAATCTTATCCTTCTGAATTCGTATCATGTTTTCATTATTGCCGATCAGTGTGATTATTCATACTTGAAGAGGCTTTTCTGTGATCTTCTCATTAAAGAAGGTGTTAGTTTAACTGTTTAAGTAAATAGGCTATGTTATCAGTTTTTGAGTGGTATATATGTATTTTGCATTTGTTTGGATGTCGAGCTGAATTTGTAGCTTCATATTGCAGCAACAATCATAAGCTGAAATGAGATTGGGTTCTCATTCAAATATTACCTTTAAGAGCTTCTCGGATATTACCTTTCAGAACGATCATACAAAGTTAAGAAACTGACAATTGCATTTATGATAATATTCAGGTTCATATGAAGCTAGGAAACTGGCAATGATTATACCCGATAGTAGTTTGTGTTAGATAATCTTGATGGGTTAATCGGGTTTTGCTGTCAACACGGGTCACGGGTCGGTTCTGCCAAGAGTAGCAGCAGTGCAGAAGACTTGGTCATTGTGGCCGGTTATTGCTTGCTAAATAAACGGAGTATTACATGGTCCAACTCCTTAGTGGTAGACATAGACTTGCATGGGATTATAGGAATGCGGGGTTTGCATGTTACCTTAATTGTAGGCAAGGAATAGGTAGTTGCAGTAGATAACATCCATGACTTAGTTAGTGGGTGGTTTCTTTATTGTCTATATATATTGTAATTTGCTTTGAGTTATGATATAGAAAAACATTCCAAAAACTTCTCTCCATTTTCATTCTAATTAACGTAACTCTGAGTGTGAGTTAATTTTCATTTGATTTCCAACAGTTTGAACTTTAACTACAACGTTATTGAGAAAGACATAGGCTCCTGAAATGATTGTAATAAGCTTGTGGAAGAAGCATTTGTGACTGTGTACAAGGTAGTACCTTCTATCAGCCAACTTTTTTTTACATGAAGTGAACATTTCTTATATTGTTTTTAGCTGTCAAGTGCTTATTGTAATCACTTTGTTATGATAAATTATCTGAAAAACGTTGTAGGAGTTCTTATGGATGGAAGATAGATTGTTGCCTAGAGGATTTCTTCATAAGACAAAGTCAAAGCAGCAGATTTCTACAATGAATCTAACATGCTTAGCAGCGTTGAACACAAAAATCGTGCCAGACTATTAGGATCCATCTGTTTAGGGCCATTAAGCCTTCTTGCATATGAGTATCTACCAAACTTGAGCGTCGATTTTTCATGGTAAACACAACACTTAAAAAAAATATAATCTATGCAATAAGATTAATGTAAACATGTATACATACTTTATTTATTCATCAGAATATAGGTAGAAAGATGGGTGGGTCGGGTAGGTTGGGTAACATATCAATCTAAGTGCTGGCTAAAATGCGTATTATTGGTAACAGTACGGTCGGGTGAGGGTTGGGTGACTGTGCCTAACATAATTGTCTTCCAATTGTTTAATTTTTCTTAGAATGGAAACCTTAAAATCTAATTCACATACTATATATATAAATCAAACATATATACTATTAGCTCCCATGAGACACGAGCCCACAACTTCCTGTTGAGGAGTTCCTAGCATACCGCTAGGTCAAAGCCCCTTTTAGAGAATTTTTATATGAATTTCTTAGGATGTCAAATATGATTACCAAGTTCTATTATTTAATGTTTAAGTTATTTCCAGATGCAAATGATATCATTTTAGATTCGTTTTTTGGCACCATAAAGAGTTTATGACATCTTTTTTGATAAATTTGAAATCTTTGTCAAATGTGCACCCAATGTTATTTACCGAAATGAATGGTTTTCAAGAAGAACGAAAAATGGTTTTCAATTGACCCAACATCTTGCTTACTTGCTTTGTGAACTGTACAAAAATGTGGGATAGTTGATAAAAGCCTGCTACGGGTCTGTCAAGTCAAAGGAAATAAAACGATAGGTACTACTTTGATACTTGCTGCAAATTGATGTTGTGAACAAGTAAAACGGGAGATGCCATCATCAACGGTTCCTATAGAACTATAGAAGACTTAAGTAAATTTGTAGTATTATTTTTCATATTGCTTTCAGTTTAAGTTTTACATGTGCATTCTTAAAATTATGTAAACATTTTGTTACAAGCATACCAATTTGTAATGAATATTACTACGTATTAGTTTAGTTAACTTGTATGCTTCTAATCATAAAATTACTGATATGGTTTCTTTATAATTTAATCGTGTATCATTCGTTACATTCTAATATCAACGTTTCAGTTATGCTATAGTATCAGTTACTTGACCACTATACAAATGAAAGCTACCTGATGGTTCCGTTATAGTATAACATCAGTATATATAATGAAAAGTAAAATAGAATGGCATAAGCCATATAGCTTAATTGCAAATTTCCTTTTCTGCTGTCCCATCTTCTTCTAGCTTTATGTTCACAAAACTCCTATATCTTTTTATATTGATGGCATAGTACTATATATCATCATCGTGATCAATATTTGTTAGCGGTGCATTTAAGAGCAATTTACGGGCTTCAAGTGGTGGCAAATTTTTGGAAAGGGGTTCGTTCTTGCATTCACAGGTTTCATGCTAAGTTGCTATAGAATAGACTCGAGCGCTGGGCTGGCGTGTACTTAGTACAACCGGTTGTTTCTTTGGAAATTGAAGTACAATTCGATGGTACAAGTATAATGGGAACTTTATTTATGGTGTATCATGATTTGTTATTTATGTCTTTGAATTTGATTTAGTACAAGTCGTTATCTTAATTCATATGCAAGTTGATCTTTATTTCATTATAGGTTAATGGGAACTTCAAAGTCCCAAACAAAGATAAGTAGCTAAGTAGCTTGGAGTGACTCCCTTTCCTGAGTTTCAGTCAAGTTTTCCCAAGTGGTTTGCAAAGGTGATTAGCTTTCTGGTATTAAATTCTAATGTCCAACATCTTATAATATGTGCTCTTATATAACTAACAGGGCATCTTTACTTTCAGGACCTTGCAACCATGACTTTAAATCTAGACATGAACAATTGATGTAGTCTTGCTTACATATCTTACACATGAACAATTGACTTTAATGCATTTGATCATAGTATAACTTTTGTATTAAAATTATGTGGTAGCGTGCGAATTCTAAACATCAAGTAATATTATTTAATATTATGTGTATCCTTCAATTTTAATCACCTAATAGACTTCAATGTAGTAACATACGTGTATATAGAGGTATCCAATGTAGTAAAACAATAATAAAACATTTATCGTAAAATCATGTACTAGCCCGTAAATTTTACGGGTTATGATCTAGTTCATATAAATTGACACTTAAATATATTACTTACAAATAGCAATAAATAGATTTTTGATGCACACAATAGAAAGTTTTATAGTTAAATACACTTGACAGAAATATGACAATCTTTTGATATATTTAGGTACACTTAACCATTTTTTTTCTTAAAAAAAAAAGCTTCATAATTTTAAAGTATATGAAAGTTTTGCACGTTTACCATTATGAGTGTTCAATTTGGAAAGTTTCGTTTATGTATTCAAGTTTTGAAAACGTATATTTGTATGTGTTTTTGCTGCGTAGATCAAGAGACGTTTTTTTAAGCTATATAAACATACGGTACCAAGTTAAATGCATATAATAAACTTTTTATAAAATAAACTTGAATACATATAATAAAAAAAATTAGACACACATGATACTAAAATTAGTAAAGTTTCCTAAACAATAAACAATTTTTTTACTTTCTAAATAAACTAATAAAGCTAAATATGCACATTGACACTAAGCTTAGGGACAATCATTGTAACTTCATACTTCAACTACGTTGACAATGACGTAAATTACAACCATAAAATTCTATAAAACTCAATGTTTACCTCTTCGACCTAATCACGGATCCATGCCTTTCTATTCAAATCTACGCCGTCAACTAGATCTATTTTCTGCAGATCATCATCACGGTAAGTTCTTCTAACAAACTTCTTTACTAGCTAATTGTATTATAATTATTATATGATGCATACAGGCATACAGCTACATATTAAACGTATATATTTTCGTATTGTATTTACCAGGTGCTGATGAATATGCAGAAATTGATTTGATCATGGCGAATGATTCTTGGGTTTGTCAGAATCAAGTTCGGGTTCTCTTGAAATGCGTTAAATCTATTCTCCTCGGTAAGTAATTGGTTTTCATTGATGCAAATTTAGGCGTTTAGCTAGTTCTAAATGATAATCATAAAGCTAGTTCTAAACATTTGGGAATTAATGGTATTTTGTAGGAAGTATTATACTCCGGGGATAATAAAAGTATACTCTCCAAGGTAAGAAGTGGATGAAAGACTATATGGTTGTTGCAACAATTATAATTACAATAGGAATTGGTTGTTGCAACACTTATAGTCTTCGTACTAGCTGATGTGATGAAAGAGTGTATGGTGATTAGCAGCACTTATAGTCACCATAGCATTTGCAGCAGCTTTTACGTTCCAGGTGGATACAACCAAAACAATGAGATATGTTTGTATTTGTTCCAGGTGGATACAACCAAAACAATGTATTGTTTATGTTTGTACCAGGTGGAAACAATCAAAACAGAGTGATTTTTTATGTGTATACCAGGTGGAAACGATCAAAACAGTTCAATGTTTATGTTTGTACCAGGTGGAAACAATCAAATCACTTGAACGCTTATGTTCATTGTAAGGTGTCTTTTTAGTTCCTGTTATAGTAGATGCTATTTGCATTATGCAGCTCATCAGTTACATTACGCGCTGCTCATCAACCTTATTCTTGGAGAAAAGAATATCGTATGTGGTATTCACGGAATGATGCCATTGTATATGAGACGGTGAAGTATCTCTATGATACTTCGTCTATAGTAAGTAGGGGTGAGTTCGTGGTTGTGATCAAAGTGATTGTTGGTTCTCTTGAAATGCGTTGAAACTTATTTAGCTCGTTGTTATCTCAGTAGGTACAATTTGTTGGTTCCATTTTTTAGTCATATTGAACGTTTTGATCTTTTTGTACCGTCTGTTTTTGTTTTGGCATTCACATTTGTATGTCAAGATTTTGTTTATATAAATGGGAGCGGAACTACCAAAGTGTGGGATATAGATTTACATTAATGTCTAATTTACATTAATGTCTAAGTAGCAACAAAAAATTGTACGTGAATCTATCTATAATCTAGTTGAAACAGTTGAAAATTCTATTAAACTGAAAGAACAAGCATACCAAAACTCTACTCCGTATTAATCTAGTTAAAACTGTTGGAACTTCTATTAAACTGAAAGAATAAGCATACCAAAACAACTTGAAATATGCAACCAATTTGCAACTGATAAGCGAACCAAACCGATTGACGTATCTGTCCATTTAATAGTGCTTATCGATTGTTACTACCGCCTGGACTAAAGCTTATTTTCGGATGTATTTATTATCAACTTGGGAACTAATTTATAGCCACATAATTCACATATAATGGCCAAACATCATCCCAGAAATGAATCAGCTTTTAGATTTTTGAAGGAATGTGTTGTTTTGCCTTAAAGTTTGATAAACTAGACTTCTGTAGAAAAGGAAGCATACGGATCACTGCATAAGAACCCGAGTACCCTACAGCAGTAACTACTTTCAGTAAATTTGACACATCTATATATTTAAATTCTTAAAACGACAAGTAATAAATACTTTGTATATATGGTGCTAATACATCAATTGAAATTTATGAACATAGTTAGAGATAAGGTTTGTATTAACAAAACAACTGCATATTACTCCATTCACATTTATAATAGTTTGGATCTACCACTTATTCCCGCCTGTTAAGACCATGAAAAAACCGATGCTTTCTCCTTCGTGAATGCCGTTTTGATTCCCTTGATATGACATATGGAATAAAATGCACCTGTTGCAACAAGAATCTCAGTTAATCAAATAAACACATGATACAATAGAGCATTTCTACTATTATAGTTATACATAGAATGACTTCTATACTTGAGTATGCAACAAAACTAAAATCGCATTTAAAATGCTGTTCAAAATGATGAATTTGGATAGCTGAATGGTTGAGAAATGTACCTGAGAGTGATTACGCACCCCGTGATCTTGAAGGATGGCATCATCATTTAGAAGTTTTTCGCTATGATATGACAGACAAAAATTTCGCCACACATGCTTCCTGAAAACAAAGACAAGAAAGTGAAGCTCAAATACGAACTAGTTTTCTTCAGAATTTTCACATGAGAACTTTTAATGAAAGACGTATATTCTTTCAAAAATAATAGTGTAACTGATGAGGAGCAGTTATAATTGAACCTTTGTTGTATTCCCAAAAAAGCATGAGAAAATACTAAATAGTTCATTATAATTGGTCTAAGTAAAAAAGAAACAGGTCAAACAGTGTCCAAAGTCACTAAACATGTATTCAAATGGTTACCACATCCTAAATACTTTCATTCAAAATAATTATATTATTATTAAGATACTATAGTTTTGCAATCACATTAGTACATTAGTCACTCAAAAACAAAATATAAATTTGAACAAAGAAAATGTTCTGGGGTCTACCCCATGCCCGACCCATTTTAACTAATTGCACAACCTACTTGTTTTGCCACCTATATTGTCTACAGCGGAATCAAGAACGTAACTCAAGAAGAGTTGAAGAAACAACTAGGTCACAGGCAAAGAAAAGAATACATTACAAAATCTAACGGGACAAACCAAGAAATGTGGCGATGACCCATCTTTGACTGCTCCATTTCGTTGACTTTTTTCTTGACAGCAAGTTTCAAATCCTTGACGGTTGCAGAAATCATCACTGCAACATCTACGTCCAATTCCAACAATCATTAATGATATACTAAGCTCATACTAAAAAGCTACCCAAGCATAAGTTACATACCAAAAGATGTGCCATCCAACTTAAGTACAGAAACACGCATAGCACTTCCGAGTTCCAAGCTGATTAGGGTGTCAACATCTGATAAAGTCGGCTTTCTTGGCACATCTGCAAGTACAGGATCATCGAGGAGTGCAGCTAGTGTCGAATTTAGCTTTGCCTTCTTGACATTGTTAGTGTTGTACTCAAGGGCCAACATTTCATCCTCTTTCACACCACTCGACGTTGGTTCAGCCATTTACTTCATATGAAGAGGATACTATGATTATTACTCAAGAATTCAAGACCTGTTAGAGTAGAAGATATTTTACAATCTTTCTTGCTATCCAGCCTTGTTTTTCAAAGGCCCATTGAAGATCTAATTACCGTAACAAAAGTTGCTATATTTTTTTATTTTAGAGTTATGGTTGTTGCTTGGTTGTCATATTCATGGCCTGTCATGAATATTTCCTTAATCTTTCAATAGCGTTAGGTTAAGGTTTTGTAATTGTAATGCTTATTCATTTGATTTATAACAGTTTGCGGGGGAATCCCCTTTACCCGCAAAATTTCTATATTTGCAATTATCCTAACAACTACATACATAACTTTGTCCAAAAAAACCTCATCAACCCTACAATAGGATCACACTTTCATAAGCATAACCACATCTAAAAGTTGCTCCAAATTCACGTGCTTCAAGACTCCATAGTCCATACTAAATAATGACCAAATAAACCAAATCTAAAACGAAACTTGAATAAATTATACTTAAACAGTGCCATAGACTTAAAAAGCTCAGTGAGGCAATACATCAAACACCTAATGTACAACAAACACAACAATTGTTAAAAACGATAAAGTAACTCTATCATTTCAAGTTAAAGCATACCTAACTGATAACGGAAATGAACAGTTCTAAAATACAGTACCAAGATCCTACAAGGAATGCAAGCGATAAATCAATTTGATAGCATATATTCTCATTCAAGGTAAAATCGCACAATAAGATGTTAAGATATACCTTTTAATTCGGTATATTTCAAGGGTTTTGAACAGCGAAATTGAAGCAGCAATCCCAAATTTTTGCTCACATTCGTTTGATTCCAAAGTTCTTTTCTATGGGTATTCTGGATTTCCAGTTTGCGATTACAAACAACGCTGATCAATTTACAAACAGTTGAAGACATTGGAAAGTTACCAAAAAAACCCCATATTATGTTTAAGTTGCAATTTATGCTCAACTTTTTTAATTTTGGCTCTTTTTCTAATCTTGATCATTATCATCATTCACCTAAGGTTGTGTAAAAAAAGAAGGTTCTACAACTTTATATATTTATTTTAACAAACGAATAACAAGGCGATTGAGTAGCTTGGTGATTTGAACCCCATTGTGGAGGCTGGTCACCCAAAATCTTCTATGTTTTTTTTCTTCATGTGTTTGTTTTATTTTATATTCATTAAAATATGTTTTTGTTGTTATTATTGCATACATTTATATTTAATTAACAATGTTTTAAATTGTTAATAGATTTTCCTAGCAAATTTTCAATTTCAATGTTATATTTTTGACAAAAATATTTTTTTGTGTTGGAATTAATTGGTTTAACTAAAAAATGTTAAAAATTCATTTTTTGTACTTGAGGAAACACAAACAATGATATTACGTACGACATAAATAAAAAAAGTATAATAAAATGTTTATACTTTCTATCCCGGCGTAACGTGCGGGCAAAATATCCTCACTAATGACATTTTTGAATGAAATGAACAGTAACATAGGCAATGAGATATTGCCATATTTCTTATTTTCGTTACAATATATAAACATAACAGAAATGATTCAACAATGGTGTGTTACAATATTGAGAATGAAATCTATCCTATAAATATATTATATATATATATATATATATATATATATATATATATATATATATATATATATATATATATATATATATATATATGTATGTATGTATGTATGTATGTATATGTATGTATGTATGTATATATATATATATGTATGTATATATATATATGTATGTATGTACAATCCAAAGTAAATAAATGACATACGAATTAGGTGATTAACTATATTTATATTTTTTTTGTATTGCTATCATTATAGTTTGCTTATTGTTCATATTGTTTATGGTGTGTTTGGATTAAGGGTTTTGATATATAAGAATGGCAATGGGTACAAAGAGGAATGATATAACGTGTTTTTTTAAAGCCGTGACTTTTAAAATTGAGTATGAACTCTCAAAATTGGGGTTTTCCCAAACCCGGGTAACGAGATGGGTTTCGAGATGATTCTAATTCTCATTCCACTTTATTATTGTGTTTTGTTTTAACGAGTTAATAGGTATTTCTATAATGTATCCCTCACTTATGTACAATCTAATAGGTTAGTTAGAGAATATTATACAGATAAATAAATGACAATTATTAACCTTACATAACGAAAGTACTAGAGTTATCTTAAAAAAATTTGTTGGTTATATTATATCAACAAAAAGTTAATGTGAAACTGAATTTGGTTGAAATATAAATTAAAACTTTAGATATTTCAGATGAATTAACAAAAAAAGAGAGGCACAAATTAGTTATTCACATATTGTGTAGGTAAAAAGGTGCGAGGCGACAATTCGCCTCGGGTATCTTACATTGTTAGAAACTAAGAAACATTTTATATATTTTAACAATTTACTATCAATATCTTTTACGTATATCATCATATTCGTACACATTGTACAACATATTAATTACAATTTAAATAGTACTAATGTTTGTTAATATATATTCTTACCATCCTATTTAAATGTTAACATTGACTTACTAGTTTAGTACTGTAACATTTTAGGCTTGTGTTGTTTAACTTATAAGATTCAAGATGCATGTGTATTGACGTACTTCATTTTAGTTTATACAAGTTAATTTTGATGATCTAAGTTTGCTGGCTTTTTGGTAACTTTGGTTTATGTGTGGTTATGCACAATACGTCGTTGGCAGTGGCGGATCTAGAGATTTGGAGTAGGGTATGCAATATATATTTGATTGAATAAATTTTTTTACTGGGTCAATACAATACATGTGCGGTTTTTCAAATTTAACCTTTTCGGGTATGGATTATCTGCTATAGACTTGTTTATTTGGATATGGTAATTATAGAACAATTTAGTGTTTTAGTTCAAGTCCTCCAAGACCAGTTCGGTTTTGGTGTTAACTAAATTTGAAAAGTGTTATGAGTGTGATTAATTTAGATTAATTTTCTTTGGACATGTTTATGTATAGTACCCTTTAAAAGCTTTGATATGATATACAATATACTCTTACTCATTTAATCCTTGTACGTAATACTGATTATGGATGGGCTGTAGATAGATATAGATTATAGAAACAATATGCATGTTAGGTACTAGTAAAAACCTAAGTAATACTCTAGCAAATTCAAATTAAAATCAAAATTTTAAGTATCATGTCGTTCAAGTCCACTATCAAGGGAATACAGTAGATAGTAGTAATATATTCTTTTAGTACTTTCACATCTACAATAGATTAGTTTATTAGTTTGTTGGGAGAGTTGAGGTGGAACCGTGGAAGGTATGCACTGTCTTTTCACAGAGTATGCACTCTATGTACATTTGTCCAGAAGGTTTAAGATATATATTTTTTTTACACTGGTAAGAGCAACCACAGGGTATGCAAGTGCATACCCTTAGTAATACACAGGTCCGCCACTGGTCGTTGGTATGTATGACTAGTAAACTTGCACCAAATACTTTTGATAAAGTGGAACAAAACCGTGTCAAATACTTTTTTATTTGGCACGACGTGTGACATTTGGCACTAGTATACACACGTCGTGCCATACTCTCATCATTAGGAACAGAAGTACAAACTGTCTCAACAAGAGGAATTACATTAGTGCTTCCAAAATTCAAACTTACGATCATTGACGTTGTCGTCTGATCAAGCATATTTTTACACTTGAGTGCGGGTTGGATTGGACCGATTCGATGCTCTCCGCAACTTGCGTAAGGACCCGTTAGAGTGTATCGTACGAAACTAAGGGTGGCGAGAATCGGCTGTGAAAAGATAAGTTGTTATCTTTTCTTGAGGATTAGGGTTTGAATGATGAAGGTAATTGAGAGAGAATAGTGGCTTCTCTTGATTCTTGTATGTGTATTGTGTCATGTTAGTTGCTTGTTAGCTAGGGTTTCCCTCCTTATAAGGGGGAAGGGGCAGGCCCAATTTAGGGAGCCCATGGACTTGAAGCCCAAGTACATGGTACATGAACAAGTCCCCCTAGTTCGGTACGACAAGTTTATACTTGTCGTATCGAACTATAAATATGTTGTTGCCAAAAACTTGCGCCCAGAGGGACGATGAACCTGTAAGCATAATAGTATGCTAAATATGGCACGGAGACATGTCGAAACGTCTAAAGATCTGCAAAAATAAGATAATGTGGCCAAAGAACCTGCGATAATGAGTATGCTAGCAGTATGTAAATAATGTAAGCATGACCCTAGCATGGATGTCTTGTAAAGACATGTAAAAAATGGTAGTCTGGTCAGAGTCAGTCCTGACAATGAACCTGCTAGCAAAGTAAACATGTAAAAAATGGTAGTCTGGTCAGAGTCAGTCCTGACAATGAACCTGCGACTATGTACCTGCTAGCAAAGTAAACATGTAAAAAAATGGTAGTTTGGTCAGAGTCAATCCTGACAATGAACCTGCGACTATGAAACTGCTAGCAAAATAAGCACGCCATTGTTCGGATGGTGAGGAGTGCAGGGTAGTTAGCAACAGAATTGCAATAGCGGCCAGTCTATAGAACTGACATAGTATACTGTTTGGGGTGACATATAGTATATCATCACTTGCCCAGTTCAATATGGTAATTTTATCAAGAACCATGTTGAACTAATTGTTGTGCTGCAGCACACGATTAACTTGAGTAATTGAGTTTGATTTTAAACAGTTATTGTTTTTCTTGTTTGTTTGGTTTCATCTTGTCTGGTTAGTCATGACTTGGCAATTCTAGCTGCCTTCGGTGCAGGGAACGTCCAGCTAGCAAGCCTACTAGCGGATGCTTGTGTCATTCCTGCCTTGGTCTGACCCAACACTTTGCCAACCTACTGGTTGAGGTGGATCTCTGCCAGGGATAGGGCTAGAATTCACCTTCCACTATGACAGGACCGCCACTCCTGTCTGCTATTTCGGGAGAATCTGTCAGCCAAGTGCAGGGAGTGGGGCTACGTGGAACTACATGGGGTAGTTCCGGCCAACGAGGTGGCCATGAGTGCATATTAGCGCCTTGCATGTTTTGACTTGCATAAACATGGAAAATATGGCAAGTCTTCTGGAGTGAACAACTTTTTCAGCTGAACCTTTAACAAAGCGATCAACACAAAATGGCAGAGGGGGTGATCATTCCCCTCCAAGCTTGCATCAGTCGTTCACAAGTAACATTTTTTATGTTGATATCATATATAGACCTGAATGACCTTCTTGAAGGTTTATGGTAGCTTAATCTGAAGGCATAGCTTATCCTGGAAAGCAGAGCTTAATAGCTCATCCATGTCTGAGGAGCAGAGCTTAAAAGCTCGTGTCGAAAGTAGAGCTTAAGAGCTCAATCTGAAAGCATGTCATAATAACTCGACCATGTGTAATAAGTAGAGCTTAATAGCTCAAACCGAAAAGTAGAGCTTAAAAGCTCAACCCTGCTTGATAAGTAGTACTCAAAAGCTCATTGCTTATCCCTGTTTGTAAAGCTCAATGTAAAGCTTAGTGTTGTAAAGTGAGGCTGGAAAGCCTAATAATAAAGAGCATACCTGAGAAGTTCGATGATACCAAACTCCATGATGAATAACACAACACTGAATAGTTGAGCAAACTCTCAATGCCCGTTGGTCGGTGAGTTGGGTCTATACAGGCTGAGAAAAGCTATGACAAGAGAGATTTCAAACTAACTTGAAATAAGGATGACTAGGGAAAGACCCATCAAAGCTAATATTAATATTGTATCATAGTTCTCCCAGTTCAATATTACTGACGTTAGTAGTGTTGAACTTAAAATAATGAGTAAACGTCCCATTACTCTTGTGTAACCAATTTGTCAGGATACAATCAGAACAACACATAGGTTATGATCAAGGGAATTGCGTGATCTATAATATCGATCAAAACTGTTACTAATTTTGTGTGGTCTTAGTTTGTGGAATAGCCGGGTTTCTCATTGACAAGTAGGAGCATCAAGCAGGGAAGAACTGCACTACAGGCTCGAACAAGGAAACGTGGGCCACTGATATCACGGGATGAAAACCCTTGTCGACCACTGGGGAGACCACCACTAACGTAGGTGGCACCCGCTACGAGGCTGTCCGGACAAGGGACAGGGTCCTTAGAACGATGGGCATGCGCCATTCTATTGGGCAGGGTGAAAAGCATTGTCGGCTCCCCGGGGGGGACCACCACTAACGTAGGTGGCACCCACTACGAGGCTGTCCAGATAGGGGACAGGGTCCTTAGAACGATGGGCATGCGCCATTCTATTGAGCAGGGTGAAAAGCATTGTCGGCTCCCCGGGGGGACCACCACTAACGTAGGTGGCACCCGCTACGAGGCTGTCCACTTGACAAGGGAATACGCTCGTTTATTGGCCTTCCTGCTATTTGGGTTGAGGCAATTTATGACGTGAGAGGTTTTAAACCGGCTCAAAAGAATGATGACTGTGAAAGAACCTATCGAGGCCAATATTGTATCCTGTTCCCCCAGTTCAATATTGCTAAACTGTTAGCGGTGTTGAACTCAAGATAATGAGCGGAGGTGTTTTCATAAAATATGTAGGCTGCATATGCTGTAATGCTTATCTGCCCCTTTTCTCCTTTTTATATATTTAGAACAAATAATAACTCCTGCTCCTTTCCTGCTAAGAAGAACAGAGTAATCCCACAACAAGATATTGCACCACATGGAAAAATAGCTTTATAATTGGTTGATACATTTCCTTGGGTACCTGATGTGATTTACGGGCAATAGCAGATTTTGTTTTGCTTGTACACATAAGCACAAATTTCGTTAACAGATTAAACTGGCTGAAATCAGTAACACTAGATGAATGTGCTATCGTGAAATGTGTAAGGTGGTACATATGACCACATGTCCTTTGCCATTTGTCTTTTATATAAAAGGAATTAGTCGAGTGCAACATACAAGAAGTGAGAAAAAGGATTTGTTTACAAAAGTCATGTAAAATGACAGTAGCACATTTGTATAATGTGGTGATTGTACCATTTGCATAATGAAATTGACATCATAAAATACATATATTGTATATGCCCCAGTTATATTTGCTTGTGATAAAAGCAAAATTAATGATTGCAATTCATCGTAACTCTGTGCATTTTCGAAACTGTATAAACTCAAAAGTTTGAGTTATTTACTTTTGAAATGTAAGCTTTGTGAAGAAAAAAAATGTTGAAACCAAGCCTTTATGTTTTACTTTAGTAGAAATACTTACAAACCAAGTGTAGCAGATAGCTCGGCAGGTGGCTTGTCGGATGGCCCGGGAAGATGATCTTGAATGCAGCTGCGAGCAAGCCCGAAAGTGGCTGCTAATAGCCCTTGAAATGTGGCTGTGATCCCCTGAATGCAGCTGTAATTGAGGCCCGAAGAGGACTTCAATTAGGCCTGAAAATGGGCTTTAAATGGACCCAAGGTGGGCTGTAAAGTAGGCCCGGAAATGACTGCAAATTGGGCCCAAAAAAGCCGAAGGGGCTGTAATTATGCTTGCAAATCAGGTTTGCAATCCTATTGCCAAGTAACAACATTGTGCGACAGATCTTTCTTTCCTGTTGACATAGATACACCTGAGCTAGGTTGGTTCGCGAAACCACCAGGTTGTGCATAAGCTTTGATTAACAACATTCAGCAGCAATCAGATATAAATATCAGTAATAATGAATAGAAATCCAAATTCAGATTGATTGGTATGTGGGTTTGGCCATTGTATCAGATTTGACAATGGATAATGTACAAAATCGAGCATATATAAATAGATTCTTGATATGCCTAGGTTTTGTATATAAACAAACTTGTATTGTTGTGTGGTATAAAACCAAGTCTGATGGTTGTAATTGAAAAACAAGAAAAATATTTAACTCTTGCACTTTAGAAGTCATGTTAGTGATTCGGAAACTTAAATAATTGAGTTCTTTACTCTTGAAAAATAAACTTTCATGAAGAAAATATGTTAAAACCAAGAGTTTCACACATATCATGTATGTGTGTTTCTTTTCCTTGCTATTTTAGTAGAATGACTTACAAACCGAATGTGATAGACAGCTCAGCAGCGGGCTCGCCAAATGGCCTAAGCAGAGGTCTTGAGCAGGCTTTGAATGTGCCTGCAAATAGACCCGAAACCAGCTGCAAATAGGACCCTGAAAGGGCAGCAAAGAGGCCCCAAGACGACTGCGATCAAGCACGTGTGGCTCTGCGATCCAACTTACTGAAACTTATAGCAGCTGTGATTTTTGTTTTACGATATCCTGCTGACAAAAAGACACTAGCCAACAAAATGTGGTACAATAGCAAAAATAGTTGTACACTTGGTTAAAACAGTGTTTTGAGCACTCGACATACAAATTCAATATTTGCTAACCTTGAGTTGTGTTGGTTCACAAGACTACCAGGTTGTGTATACAACTTTTAATTAAAAACGTGATCAGATAAAAATATCATGGTAATGAATATAAATCCAGGCTCAGGTCAATTGATAAGAGTCTGTTAAAACCGATATCATAGTATATTGAACTCTTTTCCCTGTAAGCAGCAAAGTTGTATATTTTTGTAAGAGTTTTGTAAAAGTAAGTAGATGGCGATCCAAATCATCAAACATTTGAATTTGGATTCCGACTTACACATAGTGGTGTTTGTATAATCATATGAAAAACTTACAAACCAAGCTCAGTAGAAAGCATAAGAATCGGGCAGCGGCATATCCAGAAGAGTACCACGAGCAGGTGGCCCGGTAGGCCTTTAAAAATGGTTGTCAGTAGGCCCGAATGGGGTAACAGATTAGACCCGAATGGGCTGCAAATCAGACCCCAAACGGGCTGCAAAACAGGGTCCAAAGGGGCTGCTAATCATGTTCGAAGAAGGCAGCAAATCAGTCACGAAGATGACAATAATATGACCCGAAAGGGGGTCGGGAATAGGCCCATAGCAGGGGCTGCAAGGCACTTGCGATCACGTGACAACAGACGTACGACCACACAATTACTGGGCTGCTGATATTGTGTCGAGAACATAAAGGTGCAGCGGGAGTTACTCTTGACTCAAGACTATTGCACATTGAATACGCTGCATTTGACTAGATAACATGGCTAACATTGAAACATGTAAGTTTAGAATATAAAAGTGTACCATGTAAAATGATGATAACTAAGTATAAGTAAGTTCACTTATGAAAGTACAATTACTTGCGTGCTGTTCGCATCTTCAATCATGCCTTTTTGTAAGGTATTTAGTTGGGTGCATCATGTTTGATTTAAGATATGTCGTTAGCTTAACTAATTTAGTTAAACTTGGCCAGAAAGATCACAACAGCAGGCAATACATATTGTTAATATTAGACATGTACTTGAACTATTTGCGTCGTGATGTGTACACATCTTGTACTGAAAATTTGAAATATGAACATCACGCACCTGCTTGTCTTTCCGTACCATGGTTTTAATAGGTCCTGCTAACTAAGCATGGTAAAGATTTGATTGAAGACTTACACAGACGAACCATACCTGACTCGATATATTGATCATGGTTGTATTCGTTGGCAGAATATGGGTCCTCCACTTTCAGTTTTACGATCTGCCTCTATTTGCTTACCATTAATTTGTAACACCCCCAAATTTGATGATTTGCGGAAGCTTGATTTGGGTGTTACTAATCAATAACAAAGCACAAAGATAAATAGCAAACGACTCTATATGCGTCGTTTTAACAAAATATATTGATAACTGAAATGTTTACAACATTTAAAGCTTTACATAGCTCAAGTTAAATAAAATGAGATTTCAGTACATAAGTACTTATACAAAATATACTAATGCAAGAAAATCTCAATCGTCTGTATGCTGACTCGAGCTAAATCCTGAAGCAGAAACATCCTACTGCTGGGTACCTGCGATATATGCTAAAAGGTCAGCTATAAAGCTGGTGAGCTCACAGGTTTGAAATCAAGTAATATCGTATGAACCGCAAGATTTAAAAATGAATTGCATCCAGCAATTTAATAATGAATTGCATCCAGCAATTAAATAATGAATTGCATCCAGCAATTTAATGATAATCATCGTGTATACAGCCATGAGCACATAGTTGAGCTTAACTCGAGGGCCGGGTCCCCTATAGAGAATTCCGGGCGAGGTGCCTCCACGAATGCCTAATCAACATTCGTCTTCCCAAATATTAGTACGTCCGTTTACCCGGTTAGTGCTTGCTAACCCGGACGAGGAGGGTCAATCCTATATGGTACCATATACTAATATTTAGGCTACAACGTATTAACAACTATGCTGACGGAGGACTTTAAAATGATTAGTTTCGAAAAACTCATGTAGTATATGAAAAGTTGGTACTTGCGTTCACATGTTAAAAGTTGAGCAGTATATCACACCCATGAGTAAAACAGTAAAAGAGGGGCTATGAGACTCACCTGAGTCGTTGAGTTTATGAAAATGAACTGAGAATGATTAGCCGAGAATCGAAGTCCAAAGACTTGCAACCTGAGGGTGTCCACGACACGCGATGGTTATAAACATGATTGGGTATCTCAACAGATCACCCTTGTAGTTGTTCGTCCAACTATAATGTCCAAATCTCCACTATTTGGTTGATAAGTTTAAGTATTTGAAAAGTGTACGGCCCGTTGGTGACGGATTTGTAATAATAATCTCAATTATTATTATTTTGATTTCGTGGCGTCTTACTTGAAAAATGTGTTTTGATTGTGTTTTAGAAGCCGTTACGGAACCTAAGTACGGGGGTCCGGGGGCAGCGCCCCTGGTAGCGGGGTCCAAGGGGCGGCAGCCCCTGGCGGGGTCCAAGGGGCAGAGCCCCTGGCTGGGGTCGAGCGGTCTGTTGGCCGGAAAATGTGTCGAAAACGAGTTTTTCGGTTTCCGTTCGGTCCAAAACTTTTACCCAACCCGTATAGGGACATTATAAGTTGTTACAAACTACTAACAAGTGAAAACATTTAAAAACGAGAGATTTCGGGAATTGTCGGAAACTTACAAGGTGTCGGATTAAAAATCCGAAAAGATAGGATGATAGATCGTGAAGCGGTGGTCGTTTTCTTCCAAAAGAGTAGTATGATCCAAGGTTGTTTGATGTTGTTATTTTGCGATTTTGATAGAATTTTTGGGTTTTGGTTGGTTGGTGGTTTTGAGAGAAAAGAGAGAAGAAAGAGAAAGAGTTGAGTGGAGAATGAGAAAAAAAAAAAGAGGAGAGAGTTGGAGGTTATCCTCCAACTTTCAGCCTCCGCTCTCCGTGCGTTGTTCGTTTGCTCCGTCGTTTAAACGTTAATTAATCATTTAAATATTAATTGGTACATTTTAAATACAACTTATTACGCGATAGTTTATTTAATTATTTTACAAATAAGTTTACGTTTGAGTTATAAATGTAAGTTGGTTTATTTAGTTTGCGCGTTTTACATTTTAAATTGTGTAACTTTCTGATTGTACGATACGAATAAATACGAAATATTATTATAATAATATTTTTGACATAACAACGTTATTTAATAAAATTGGTCACCAACGTCCGTATTAAATTGAATCGAAATACATTCGATTTAAATTGCGTACGATTTAACCAAATCGCATTTTCGTATATATTCAACAATATATATAATTCGATACATTAATTAGCCTAACTAGGAACTAATTACATGTATTAACATATGATTAGGCACTAATTACTAGTCCTAATTTCGCGGGTGTTACATTCTCCCCCTATTAGAAAAATTTCGTCCCGAAATTTAGCTCGAAGTCGTGTTTGATGTGGAATCAGTAAAGAGTTGAGGATATTTGAGTCGCATTTGGTCTTCCCGTTCCCAGGTGAATTCCGGACCACGCCGCGAATTCCATCTGACCTTGACGATGGGAATACGACTTTGTTTCAGTTGTTTGACCTCACGGTCCATAATTTCAGCGGGTTCCTCAACGAAGTGAAGTTTATCGTCAACACGAATTTCATCTAATGGAATGATAAGTGTCTCATCAGATAGACACTTCTTCAGATTTGAAATATGAAAAGTAGGGTGCACGCTGCTGAGTTCGGATGGCAGCTGCAATCGATAAGCTACGGGGCCAATCCGTTCGAGGATCTCAAAAGGCCCGATGTACCGGGGATTCAACTTCCCGCGTTTGCCAAAACGGATGACGCCTTTCCAAGGCGATACTTTTAAGAGTACTCGATCCCCAACTTGGAACTCGAGTGGTTTGCGTCTCACGTCAGCATAACTTTTCTGACGATCACGTGCGGCTTTGAGTCTGTTTTGGATTTCCACAATTTTCTCAGTGGTGGCGTGAATGAGTTCAGGACCAGTGAGTTGACTATCTCCCACTTCAGTCCAACAGATCGGTGATCGGCACTTACGACCGTACAGTGCCTCAAAAGGTGCAGCCTTAATGCTGGCGTGATAGCTGTTATTGTACGAGAATTCGCACAACGGTAGATGTTTTTCCCAGTTTGTACCGAAATCAACTACGCAGGCGCGTAGCATATCTTCCAAGGTTTGAATGGTTCGTTCACTTTGGCCATCGGTTTGAGGATGGTACGCGGTACTCATATCGAGACGGGTACCCAAAGCTTTTTGAAGTGATTGCCAAAAGTGAGAGGTGAAACGGGCATCTCTGTCAGAGATGATCGAGATTGGAACACCGTGATGAGAAACGATTTCCTTGATGTATATCTGTGTAAGGCGTTCCATTTTATCGCTTTCCTTGATTGCCAGGAAATGAGCAGATTTGGTGAGACGATCGACGATCACCCAAATGGTATCGCAACCGTTCGACAACTTGGGTAGTTTGGTTATGAAATCCATGGCAATTTGTTCCCATTTCCATTCAGGGATTTCAGGTTGTTGGAGTAAGCCAGGTGGTTTCTGATGTTCGGTTTTGACCTTCGAGCAAGTAAGACACTTGCTGACATAAGTGGCGATTTCGGCTTTCATGTTCGGCCACCAGTAAAATTCCTTGATGCCGTGGTACATCTTATCGGATCCCGGATGAATAGAATATTTAGACTTGTGAGCCTCGTCCATCACCAAGTCTCGGAGGTTCCCAAAACTAGGCAACCAGATTCGGTTTGAGAAGCACCTAATCCCGTTAGGTCTGATTTCGAATTGTTTGTCAATACCCCATAAGGCTTCATTTTTGATGTGTTCAGATTTCAGGGCTTCGATCTGAGCGGTATGAATTTGAATAGTAAGATCGTTATGGATGGTCATACTGAGGGCTCGGACTCGAAGTGGTTTTGGTCGTTCCTTTCGGCTGAGGGCATCGGCTACAACATTAGCCTTCCCTGGATGGTACTTGATCTCGCAATCGTAATCGGTAAGCAACTCGACCCATCGACGTTGCCTCATATTGAGATCCTTCTGATCGAATATATGTTGGAGACTTTTGTGGTCGGTAAAGATGGTGCACTTAGTGCCGTAGAGATAATGTCTCCAGATTTTGAGAGCAAAAACGACAGCTCCAAGCTCGAGATCATGAGTGGTGTAGTTCTTTTCGTGAATTTTCAGCTGTCGTGAGGCGTAAGCAATGACTTTATCTCGTTGTATTAACACGCAACCGAGACCTTGGTGAGAAGCATCGCAATATACCACGAAGTCATCGGTGCCTTCGGGTAAGGATAGAATTGGAGCACTGCAAAGCTTTTGTTTCAGAAGTTGGAACGCTGACTCTTGTTTATCGGTCCAATCGAACCTTTTGTCCTTCTGAGTCAGTACCGTGAGTGGTTGAGCTATTTTGGAGAAATTTTCGATAAATCGCCGATAGTACCCAGCAAGACCCAAGAATTGTCGTACTTCAGTTGCAGAGGTGGGTGCTTGCCAGTCTTTGATAGCCTCGATCTTTGATGGGTCAACGTGAATTCCCTGACTGTCGATCACGTGACCAAGAAATTGAACAGTTTGGATCCAGAACTCACACTTAGAGAATTTTGCATAAAGCTCCTCGTGTCTAAGAAGTTCAAGGATGGTTTTGAGGTGTTGCACATGTTCCTGATCGTTGCGCGAGTAAATGAGTATGTCATCGATAAAGACAATGACAAACTTGTCGAGGTAAGGTTTGCACACCCGGTTCATGAGATCCATGAATACAGCCGGTGCGTTGGTTAGACCAAAGGGCATCACTTGAAATTCGTAGTGCCCGTAACGAGTCCTGAATGCAGTTTTTGGAATATCGGTGTCGCGAACTCGTAACTGATGATAACCTGATCGCAGGTCGATCTTTGAGTAGAAACTTGAACCCTGAAGTTGGTCGAATAAATCATCAATGCGAGGGAGTGGATAACGGTTCTTGACGGTCAATTTGTTCAACTCTCGGTAGTCGATGCACATTCTGAATGACCCGTCCTTCTTTTTGACAAATAAGACCGGAGCTCCCCAAGGTGACGAACTCGGTCTAATGAATCCTCGATCCAGAAGTTCCTGTAACTGAGAGGACAACTCCTGAAGTTCGGATGGGGCTAAACGGTATGGTGCGCGGGCCACCGTTGCGGCACCCGGCACGAGATCGATTGAGAACTCAACCTGTCTAAGCGGAGGTAGACCAGGTAGTTCTTCTGGAAAGACTTCGGGAAAGTCTCTAACAATTGGCACATCCCCAAGTCGCTTCTCCTCCGACTTCTTCTCTGAGATGTGTGCGAGTATGGCAGGGTAACCCTTTCTCAGAAATTTTCGGGTTTTTAAGCAGGAGATTATATTGAGTCCCGTCCCACCGGTCTCCCCCTGTATGATCAAGGTTCCACCGACGGCGAGTGGGATACGGACGATCTTATCGTGACAAATGATTTCAGCTCGATGTTTGGACAACCAGTCCATTCCAATAATGACGTCGAAACTTCCGATTTCAATGGGTATAAGGTCGATCGAAAAGATTTCGTCAGCTAGGTTTAAAGTGCAATTAGGTATCACACTGGTGGTTTCTACAAGTTTTCCATTGGCTAGCTCTACAGTGTACTTAACATCTAAGGCAACAGGAGTGATGTCAAGTAATGGGCAAAAATCATCGGAGATAAAGCTTCTATCAGCACCAGTATCAAATAGAACAGAAGCAGTTAAGTTGTTGAGGAGGAACATACCCGAGACCACATTCGGGTCTTGGCGGGCGTCCCCAGATTTGATGACGAAAGCTCTGCTGCGGGTGTTGTTGTTGTTGTTGCGGTTGTTGTTATTGTTGTTCTTCAGTTTTGGGCACGAGTCTCTGAAATGCCCGGGTTTTCCACACTCAAAGCATACTTTGGGTGGTCTGGTGTTGTTATTGGAATTGTTGTTGGTAGGAGAGCGACAATCTTTGGTGAGGTGGCCGTACCTCTTGCAGTTGTTGCAAAAGGGACCACAGGAACCCTCATGGTGACGGCTGCACTTGGGACAATATGGTTTGCTCCCAGTGTAACCCCGGATGATGTCAGTGGTGGTGTTGTAGGCTTTGATGGTGTCAGGTTTCTTGTTTTGTTGGTTGGAGGAGTTGTTGTGGTGGTCAGACCACTTGCGTTTGTTGTTTTGGGAGGATGAAGTGGGTGGTTCAGAATCTTGGCTCATAGACATCAGGTCTTGGGCCAATGAGATTGCACCGTCAATGGTGGTTGGTTTGGAAGAGATGACGTGTCCCCGAACAAAATCAGGGAGACCAAGGACGTACTTCCTGATTTTATCAGGTTCAGTGCTTACCATAGCTGGGCGGAGGGCAGCTAGTTGTTGAAACCTGGTGGTATAACCATCGATGTCACCACCCTGAACCTTCAAATTCCAAAACTCCTCATCTAGCTTTTGGAGTTTGGCGATCGAGCAGTATTTGGCAGTGAGTTTGGCTTTCAAATCCTCCCAAGTGATTTGGTAGGCAATGTCAGCACCCACTGATTGGGTATATGAATTCCACCAAGAGTGGGCATCATCTTCAAGAGAGCAGGTGGCAAAGTTTACTTTGTCGTTCTCCGCGCATTTGCTGACACGGAAAACAGTTTCCATTTTCTCGAACCATCTAATCAGTCCGATGGCTCCTTCAGAACCCTTGAAACTCGAGGGTTTGCAGCTTTGGAAGTCCTTGTAAGAACAAGGTTTGGTGGCAGAGGTTCCAGCGGTATCGCTGTTTCTGGTGGAGTTTGGTGGGGTATTCCGAGCTAAGGCTTCAGTAACAGCCTGGGTTATGAGTGAGGTAATCTGTGCATCGGTGTAAGGTCTGGTCTTTGGCGGCATGATTCTTCAATAAAAGAAATGAAGATACATGAGATTTTGCAAGAAAGTTGTATTTATCTCAGATGTGCATGTATAAAAGTAGTAATACATAACATCAACAGGAATAATGGCAATTAATATGAGTCGAAAACAGCAAGGAATATTTAATAGATAGTACGAGTTCAAAGGTTACATCCTACAGATGTATTACAAAAGATGTCGGGAATTGTTACATCCGACTGAATTATAGAGTAGATTACAAGGCAAAGACTACACTAGTCTTAACGTAGATTAATTTGTTCCATCATCGTGACAAGACGGTCCACAGTGTTTGCAAGCCTGCTAGCTTGTCGTGCGTTGTCTTCTGCTAGTGCAAGTCGTTGTGTTAGTCCACGCGCATATTCTTCTGCCTCAAGTGAGCGTTGCACACATTCGTCCATCCTTTGTTGCAGAAGGGCATTTTCCACCCTTATTTCTCTTATTTGGTTGAGAAGGACATCCATGTTGTTGTTAGTGGTTTCAAGATCGTCGGAGACTTGTTCTATGCGTTCAAGGGATGTAAGTCTCCAGTTTTCGTTGGTTTCCTGCAACACGACATCCATGGTACGAAGTCGTTGCTCGTGTTGATTCACCCTAGCGGCTAAAGCCGGCAAGGTGGAGTGAGTGGGGTACGGGCCAGCTCGAGGCAACCTGGAGTTCCTCCTTGCTACCCTTGGGTTCTGCGACCCGGATTGAGAACGAGATGAATTTGATGGAATGTTTGCCATTTCTGAGACAAAGCGTTAGTAAGATTGAGGCCTATATTCATATAGCTCCTATATAATATAGCCTATTGAGTGTCTAGCATAAACATGTTTAAGTCTCGGTTCTCTCGAGGTCAGAGTCTTCTATTGTATCCTGTTCAGCCATAACTACTTTCAGATCTTACATCATCTTTGCTTAATTGTACATAGTTGATCAGGCTATGTTAAATTAAACTCGTATGCTGTAATCCCTGAACCAGTCATACCTAATAAGGAATACTGCCTAATGGTCATAGTCTAGGTTCACTAAATGCAACCTAGTTCACTATAACCTTAGGCTCTGATACCAATCTGTAACACCCCCAAATTTGATGATTTGCGGAAGCTTGATTTGGGTGTTACTAATCAATAACAAAGCACAAAGATAAATAGCAAACGACTCTATATGCGTCGTTTTAACAAAATATATTGATAACTGAAATGTTTACAACATTTAAAGCTTTACATAGCTCGAGTTAAATAAAATGAGATTTCAGTACATAAGTACTTATACAAAATATACTAATGCAAGAAAATCTCAATCGTCTGTATGCTGACTCGAGCTAAATCCTGAAGCAGAAACATCCTACTGCTGGGTACCTGCGATATATGCTAAAAGGTCAGCTATAAAGCTGGTGAGCTCACAGGTTTGAAATCAAGTAATATCGTATGAACCGCAAGATTTAAAAATGAATTGCATCCAGCAATTTAATAATGAATTGCATCCAGCAATTAAATAATGAATTGCATCCAGCAATTTAATGATAATCATCGTGTATACAGCCATGAGCACATAGTTGAGCTTAACTCGAGGGCCGGGTCCCCTATAGAGAATTCCGGGCGAGGTGCCTCCACGAATGCCTAATCAACATTCGTCTTCCCAAATATTAGTACGTCCGTTTACCCGGTTAGTGCTTGCTAACCCGGACGAGGAGGGTCAATCCTATATGGTACCATATACTAATATTTAGGCTACAACGTATTAACAACTATGCTGACGGAGGACTTTAAAATGATTAGTTTCGAAAAACTCATGTAGTATATGAAAAGTTGGTACTTGCGTTCACATGTTAAAAGTTGAGCAGTATATCACACCCCTGAGTAAAACAGTAAAAGAGGGGCTATGAGACTCACCTGAGTCGTTGAGTTTATGAAAATGAACTGAGAATGATTAGCCGAGAATCGAAGTCCAAAGACTTGCAACCTGAGGGTGTCCACGACACGCGATGGTTATAAACATGATTGGGTATCTCAACAGATCACCTTTGTAGTTGTTCGTCCAACTATAATGTCCAAATCTCCACTATTTGGTTGATAAGTTTAAGTATTTGAAAAGTGTACGGCCCGTTGGTGACGGATTTGTAATAATAATCTCAATTATTATTATTTTGATTTCGTGGCGTCTTACTTGAAAAATGTGTTTTGATTGTGTTTTAGAAGCCGTTACGGAACCTAAGTACGGGGGTCCGGGGGCAGCGCCCCTGGTAGCGGGGTCCAAGGGGCGGCAGCCCCTGGCGGGGTCCAAGGGGCAGAGCCCCTGGCTGGGGTCGAGCTGCCAGGTCAGCTTGGAAAATTTTTATTTCTACTATATTGCTTTGACGAAAAACGCATCTGGAACCGAATTTGGGTAAAATCGAGTGATAAATTTTAGGTCTCGACACTTAGTAAAAATCCGAGTTTTCTGGTTTGTGCGACGTTGTGTGCGACGTCGCAGGTAGGATTGCGACGTTGAGCATGACGTCGCTAAAGGCGACGTTTCGCAATTTAATGCGACGTAGGGTGCTGCGTCGCTAAGTGCGACGTGGCGAGGTATTGGCGACGTTAAGGCTGACGTCGCTATATGCGACGTCGCAATTTAATGCGACGTTGTGACTGACGTCGCACTATGCGACGTCACGAGGGGTTTTGCGACGTAGAAGCTGACGTCGCATAAATTCTGGGCCAACTGCGACGTAGCGGTCTGTTGGCCGGAAAATGTGTCGAAAACGAGTTTTTCGGTTTCCGTTCGGTCCAAAACTTTTACCCAACCCGTATAGGGACATTATAAGTTGTTACAAACTACTAACAAGTGAAAACATTTAAAAACGAGAGATTTCGGGAATTGTCGGAAACTTACAAGGTGTCGGATTAAAAATCCGAAAAGATAGGATGATAGATCGTGAAGCGGTGGTCGTTTTCTTCCAAAAGAGTAGTATGATCCAAGGTTGTTTGATGTTGTTATTTTGCGATTTTGATAGAATTTTTGGGTTTTGGTTGGTTGGTGGTTTTGAGAGAAAAGAGAGAAGAAAGAGAAAGAGTTGAGTGGAGAATGAGAAAAAAAAAAAGAGGAGAGAGTTGGAGGTTATCCTCCAACTTTCAGCCTCCGCTCTCCGTGCGTTGTTCGTTTGCTCCGTCGTTTAAACGTTAATTAATCATTTAAATATTAATTGGTACATTTTAAATACAACTTATTACGCGATATTTTATTTAATTATTTTACAAATAAGTTTACGTTTGAGTTATAAATGTAAGTTGGTTTATTTAGTTTGCGCGTTTTACATTTTAAATTGTGTAACTTTCTGATTGTACGATACGAATAAATACGAAATATTATTATAATAATATTTTTGACATAACAACGTTATTTAATAAAATTGGTCACCAACGTCCGTATTAAATTGAATCGAAATACATTCGATTTAAATTGCGTACGATTTAACCAAATCGCATTTTCGTATATATTCAACAATATATATAATTCGATACATTAATTAGCCTAACTAGGAACTAATTACATGTATTAACATATGATTATGCACTAATTACTAGTCCTAATTTCGCGGGTGTTACATAATTGGTGATGATATTTGAGCTTGTATAGCGTAAGCATACCATAGCACAGTTCATATGCACATGTAATTTACGCACAAGACATAGTACATCCACTATTTGAGTTATAATACCCATCACGTGAATGAGTACATATGTGATGGGGATGAGGTCTCCCGAAGGAGGCAGGGGTTGCGGGAAGGGCAACTGCGGGCAGCCGGAAGGCTGATGGCTGTGCAAGTAGGTCCGGAAAGTGGCTGCGTACGGAGGTCCAATGGCAGCGGGCAGGCCCGAATCATGGCAGCGGGTCCGCATCCCCCTTTTTGCTTGATATACACGATTACACCTTTTGTTTCCTATTGCAGGTGCTCTAGTCAGATTGTGATTAGCAGCAGAGGGCTTGGACAGAGGTCACAATGAGCAGGTAGAAACAAGGCCGAAGACGACTGCAAATAGGCCGGGAGACGACTGCAAATATGGCTCCAAAAGGTCTGCAATTTGGCCAGAATGGGTCTGCTAATCTGTTGACAAAAATGGCTGCAAAGTTGAGTCGAATAAGGTTGTGATCAGGATCTCTATATGGCTGCAGATCAGGTTCTATACGTGGCTGCGGATCAACCCATTAACATTTTAACGAGCACTTTGTGTCGAGTATATAGTTACCACTGTTCCTGCTAAGAAAAGCAGAGTAATCAAAACAATGAAGTGTTGTACAATATGATGAAAAAAGTTGTATAAGTGGTTGAGACATTTCATCGAGCACTTGGCATGCGTATTCCACATTCGTTGATTTTGAGTTCTAGTTGTTTATGTAAACACCAGGTTGTTTGTACAACCTTTAATCAACAACATTGAGCAGCAATTAGACTACGAAATATCAGCAGTGATAAAAAAATTTATCTTTCAAAATTCGTTTTTGATTTAGTCATTTAACTGCTTTACTAGTGTTAGCCTCTAGTTTGCACAAAATGGTTACTCATGGATAGAGGCTACAATTACATCGATGATGGCAATGAATTGCCATCTAAGTTCGGATCAATGGACAAAGAGGATCTGGTTGTTGAACCGTAGATAATGTACAACATAATTTTTAATACTCGATGATTTTCATCTTCTTGTTTTGCAATTACTGTGATCTTTCTATTATGGAAAGTTTCTTTTTTTAAGATGCCATGTGTTTTGACCAAGAAGTATTTACAAAATGTGAAGTATGGCAACAAGATTCTGTTTTCAATTTATGTAAATATCACCATAGCATTAGGAATTTATGACTCATTTTGATTAAGGAAAACAAATGATAGAATTGCAACAGCAAGTGCTTCCTTTTGATTATTAAAGCAAAAGAAATCATTTATCCGTTGAAAATGCCCCTTGATAATATGAGAAATAAAAACCACGTTTAACCGAGATCGATGTATGTTCTTATGAAGTTTTGAACAGAAACTTATCTCGTTTGGAAAGGAAAACGCGACCGATCAAAAAGTAGATTAGAACAAGCTTTGTACGCCGGTCCCACGGATGGCGCCATTTGATCAAGCATATTTTTACACTTGAGTGCGGGTTGGATTGGACCGATTCGATGCTCTCCGCAACTTGCGTAAGGACCCGTTAGAGTGTATCGTACGAAACTAAGGGTGGCGAGAATCGGCTGTGAAAAGATAAGTTGTTATCTTTTCTTGAGGATTAGGGTTTGAATGATGAAGGTAATTGAGAGAGAATAGTGGCTTCTCTTGATTCTTGTATGTGTATTGTGTCATGTTAGTTGCTTGTTAGCTAGGGTTTCCCTCCTTATAAGGGGGAAGGGGCAGGCCCAATAATGAAGCCCATGGACTTGAAGCCCAAGTACATGGTACATGAACATCGTCATATTTATGATATTCTTAGTTTTTTTTTTTTTTTTTTTTTTTTTTTTTTTTTTTTGTAATACACAAACATTACAATACAAAAGACTACGTACGTATCTAGCTTCAAGTACACTTTTGCATGAAAATCCTCAAGTAACTCATTACTATTAATTCAAAAATCATGTATACTATCGTATGGCCGGGTTGCTATTATCATGTACTTTATGTTGACAAGGTTATGATAGTCTCACTTGCAATGTGCAGCAGGTGTCATGTTTATTACATGTTTGGCCAAAAAAATGTAAAGTTTAGGCATGGTCTAGTAATACACCAACAGTTCAATGAATTGAATCCCTTCATCTTTTAATATTTCACTACTTTTTTATATCGTGATAGCTCTACTTAAGGTAAACGTTGTAGATCATAGGTATATATATGTTTGACAAAAGTAGCTGCAAAGTGTAGTTATATGTCGTAAGCTGGAGCTTTTAGTAGGAATTTTGAGCTTAAGCTTTCTATTTATTTTTAATTGTTTGGTAAAGTAGTTGTAGTTATAACTGAGAGATAGAAAATGGCGAAGAAGAACATATGTAAAGATATATAATAGAGATAGTTAGTAACTCCGACTTAAGGGTATTTATGTAATTTTGTTTTCTTTGTGTTGATAACTTAATTTGGAAAAAAAAAATAAAAAATCTTAAAGCTCTAAAAACTCTTTACTAAACACATATCTTTGAAATATCTGATCAAACAGAACACAAATTAATGATGTTTAAATTTCTAATTACATGCAATCTTAAGAGTTCACTAGCAGAACTAACTATTCATTTCTAAACTAGACGTGCTACATACACACAATTGTACAAACTGTTAAGTCTCGAACCCACAATCTTTATTTATACGAATGCTTGTTGAAGGTAAATAATGCTTTAGATAAGCGGCCCATTTTCTTTTTTGCTTCTAGCTCAACCAACATTCTTTCGAGCTTACAAGGCCTACATGGTATCACCACTGCACCTTCATGGTCAAACCCAAACTCTTCGGCTGCTCGTTCCAATAGTTTTACAAACAAAGCCCGCTTAAGATACGACACAGGAACAACAAACCTCCTCTCTTCATATTCATCCACCGCTATAACAGCAAAATGCCCTTCTTTGACATCTTTCGGTACACCCTCAATATTCCTAGGCAGAAGTCTTTTTTGCATCTTTTCTACCATAACAACAATCGTATTCTTTTTCAACATATTGCACATTACATATATATGATATCTAGCTCTTACTATAATGTTAAGTTGGTAAGCTAAAAGTGAAACAGTTATTTATAGTTATTGAAGACGTAAATATAGGGTGTGCATGAGTGCACGTATGGATGTGTATCGTGTCTTTGTATGTGCGCATTTAAAATGAAGGTTTTGTGATAAATCGGAGAAGCTAGATTCTGACACATGATGGGTTCTTGGTTTAGGTAAGTTCCATCTGCCGGATAATTAATCGATAAAGGTAGTCATTGTTTGTACCAATTGATTTGTGAGGTGGGAAATGCATGTGGACATGTTTACAAGTTGAAGTATTCATGTAACTGTCTTTGTACTTGTGTACTTGTAACTAACTTGTGCAGATTCATAGTTTGTACACTAGTACAAATTTTGGCTTTGGTCACACCAGAAAAGTGTGACGAAAATCATATGGTCACACTTATTTTTTCAGCGTGTGTGTGACTAAAGGTCCCGTGACCAAAGGGGTCCATACGTGACCAAAGGGGTCCATACGGTCACATAAGATGTTAGTAGCCGTATCCATTTAAAAAGAGTAACCAAAACCATAAAATGTGTGACCATATGCTCTTTAAAATCAAGTGAAAGTGTATTTTGTGTGACTATTGTCCATCCAATGGTCACTTAAATTGTATGTTTGTGTGGCTATTTGTAACATTTAGTCACACAACGAGAGTTTTATTTTTGGAATTTGGTTACATAAATTTAAGCCAAAAGTGACCAAAAGTGTTAACAAGTGTGACCGTATGCTCTTTAAAGTCAGGTAAACTTGTATTTTGTGTGACCATATTCTCTGAAATGTCAAGTAAACTTGTATTTTGTGTGACTATTGTCCATCCAATGGCCACTTTATTTTTATATGTGTGTGACGTTTTGTATCATTTAGTCACACAATGAGTGATTTATTCTTGGATTTGGTCACATAAAATTAAGCCAAAAGTGGCCATAGATGATAATAAGTGTGACCATATGCTCTGTAATGTCAAGTAAACTTGTATTTTGTGTGACTATTGTCAATCCAATGGCCACTTTATTTTCATGTTTGTGTGGCGTTTTGTATCATTTAGTCACACAACAAGTGATTTATTCTGAGATTTGGTCATATAAAATTAAGTCAAAAGTGGCCGTAGGTGATAATAAGTGTGACCATATGCTTTGTAATATCAAGTAAACTTGTTTTTTGTGTGACTATTGTCCATCCAATGGCCACTTTATTTTCATGTTTGTGTGGCGTTTTGTATCATTTAGTCACACAACGAGTGATTTATTATGGGATTTGGTCACATAAAATTAAGCCAAAAGTGGTCGTAGGTGATAATAAGTGTGACCATATGCTCTGTAATGTCAAGTAAACTTGTATTTTGTGTGACTATTGTTCATCCAATGACCACTTTATTTTTATGTTTGTGTGGAGTTTTGTATCATTTAGTCACACTACGAGTGATTTATTATGGGATTTGGTCACATAAAATTAAACCAAAAGTGGCCGTCGGTGATAATAAGTGTGACCATATGCTCTGTAATGTCAAGTAAACTTGTTTTTTGTGTGACTATTGTCCATCCAATGGCCACTTTATTTTTATGTTTGTGTGGCGTTTTGTATCATTTAGTCACACAACGAGTGATTTATCCTGGGATTTGGTCACATAAAATTAAGCCAAAAGTGACCGTAGGTGATAATAAGTGTGACCATATGCTCTGTAATGTCAAGTAAACATGTATTTTGTGTGACTATTGTCCATCCAATGGCCACTTTATTTTTATATTTGTGTAGCATTTTGTAACATTTAGTCACACAACGAGTGTTTTCTTTTGGGATTTGGTCACATAAAATTAAGCAAAAAGTGGCCATATGTGTTAATTTGTGTGACCATAAGCTCTGTAATGTCAAGTAAACTTGTATTTTGTGTGACTATTGTCCACCAAATGGCCACTTTATTTTTATGTTTGTGTGACCTTTTGTAACATTTAGTCACACAACGAGTGTTTTATTTTGGAATTTGTTCACATAAAATTAATCCAAAAGTGGCCATAGGTGATAATAAGTGTGACCATTGTTCACCCAATGGCCACTTGAATTGTATGTTTATGTGGCGTTTTGCAGTATATAGTCACACAAATAATTAATCAAACAGTGGCCACAATGTGTGACCATATTATGTGACTACATCTTTTAGTCACATATAACAAATCAATAATTTGTGTAACAGTATGAATTATATAATACCACAAATAAGATTGGAATATACACAAATTAATTACATGTACCCAAACTATAATTGGATTGTTTTACATAATAATACCCGAAGTATATGAAAATAGACTAATTAAACATCACAGTTTTAAGGACTTTTGACTCTTGAATTTGCTCTTCGCTTGCTTTTGCATGGCATCACTAGACACAAAAACCGGTGCTTTGCGCCTTTTCTTTGATACTTATTGTAAAAAAATTTCACTATCTGCAAATGAAAAACCAGAACTTACATATCTACTTTAGAGATGGCAAATGGGCAGGTCTAGTAAAGAGTAAAAAAAGGCCAAGTCAGATCAGATTGATCTTTTATTCAATATTGTGATTTTTAAATTTTTTTCATGAACAATTCGTGAGGTAATATAAACTTGTTTTAGTGATTAGGCAGGTTGTAAGCATTGAACATAGACTTTAGCTAAACTTATTTTATTTTACCCTTCGACAGACGACAGCATTCAACAAGTAAACGAATCATAATAGTTACCTTTGGCTTTATATTGTCATTAATAATAATTAAATAACAAAAATTGATTAATGGCAAAACTTCACTTACACCAAGCACCTAGTCATGTGCTGTAATATTCAAGCAACCAGGCTAAGAACTTTACTGGAATATGTAAAAAGAAAATTAGAAAAGGACTTACTTCTCTCGTTGTTGTCTTGTGCAACGAATAAACAGCTTGTGAGTTGTGAAGCAACCTGATAAATGTACGCATTAGATGAAACACAATTGAAAAGTTAAATTGCAATCAATGCCATCCTTTTTCTTTTTTTTTACCTTCAATGCAACAGACAGAAATTCCATGTCAACTCCCTTTGTTTGAGTTCCAAATGGAGAATTCATCACAACAGTATCAACTACTTGACCTTCAAAGATAAACAGCAATATCAGTAAAAAAATTATCTAATGTTAGTAAAGGGTCCTCAATCAAATCTTTATGTAGAAACTACACACAAAATGTAAATTGGAATTTACACAAGGTTGAAAGGAGAGTGACCTTCCAATTTAAGTCGTTAATTTTGCATTGAATTAAATCCATTTCAACCTGATAAATCGCCATACAATAACTTATTAGTTAAAATAGCTCCCAAGAATTCTATATTTCTCTACTACAAAACAAATGGTGTTTGATGATGACAGAATTACCTCAAGATCTTCGGCATTAATTGCTGCTATTTCAAGGGAGTCTTCATCAACATCTACACCAATGACATGTCTGTAAAACACGAAAGTAGAATCAAAATTGATTATACTTCAAAGAAATCCACCTATCTACCTTACAAAATCAAATATTGAACACAAAATATGAGAGAATGATCAGCCAAAATAACTACGGAAAAGGCATTTGAAAATTAAAAAATTCTCACTCTGCATCGAGGAGAGTAGCCGCAAGGCCTAATGTACCACACCCACATCCGAACTGCCTTCATTTGTAAATCTTCTACTCTCAACTTCTTTTGGATCGAACTGTTTGTTATCCCCTTGTTTGGTGCTGCCACAAGAATCTTGTCAGAGTCCACTGCCACGATCCTGTATGACACCACTCGAACGATCTTGTTTTCCATGTGTTTGGACTTCATCATTAGGGAATTTCTTGTCCTTTAACCTTCCGTGGCAAAACCAACCAGAAAGTTGATTTTCTGTTAATCCTATTGCCTCTGCAAATTCTAATTTCATTGTCTCTACAGGGTGTTTATTTTTCTGCAACAATTATGATAAAAGCGAATTTAAATGTTGATAATATCTTATATACTGTAACACCCCCAAATTTAATGATTTGCGGAAGCTCGATTTGGGTGTTACCAATCAATAACAAAGCACAAAGATATATAGTAAACGACTCTATATGCGTCGTTTTAACAAAATATATTAATATTGAAATGTTTACAACATTTAAAGCTTTACATAGCTCGAGTTTAAATAAAAAGGAGATTTCAGTACATAAGTACTTGTACAAAATATACTAATGCAAGAAAATCTCAATCGTCTGTATGCTGACTCGAGCTAAAAGTCCTGAAGCAGAAGCAACCTACTGCTTGGTACCTGCGATACATGCTAAATGGGTCAGCTAAAGCTGGTGAGCTCACAGGTTTGAAATCAAGTAATATCGTATGAACCGCAAGATTTAATAATTGAATTGCATCCAGCAATTGATAATGTATATGTATACAGCCATGAGCACATAGTTGAGCTTAACTCGAGGGCCGGGTCCCCTATAGAGAATTTCGGGCGAGGTGCCTCCACGAGTGCCTAATCAACACTCGTCTTCCCAAATATTAGTACGTCCGTTTACCCGGTTAGTGCTTGCTAACCCGAACGAGGAGGGTCAATCCTATATGGTACCATATACTAATATTCACGCTACAACGTATTAACAACTATGCTGACGGAGGTCTTTAAATGATTAGTTGTGAAAAACTCATGTAGTATATGAAAATGTTTGTACTTGCGTTCACATGTTAAAATGAGAAATATATCACACCCCTGAGTAAAATAGTAAAAAGAGGGGCTATGAGACTCACCTGAGTCTTGTGAGTTTAACTTAATAAACTTGAGTTGATTAGCCGAGTATGAAGTCCAAAGACTTGTAACCCGAGGGTGTCCACGACACGCGATGGTTATAATATGCGAAGGTATCTAATAAGACTACCTTGTAGTTGTTCGTTCAACTATAATGTCCAAATTACATTTGGTTGATTGATTCGAATGTTTGAAAATATGTACGGCCCGTTGGTGACGGATTTGTAATAATAATCTCAACTATTATTATTTTGATTTCGTGTCGTTTTACTTGAAAAATGTGTTTTGATTGTGTTTTAGAAGCCGTTACGGAATCTAAGTACGGGGGTCCGGGGGCAGCGCCCCTGGTAGCGGGGTCCAAGGGGCGGCAGGCCCTGGCGGGGTCCAAGGGGCAGAGCCCCTGGCTGGGGTCGAGCTGCCAGGTCAGCTTGGAAAATTTTTATTTCTGCTATATTGCTTTGACGAAAAACGCATCTGGATCCGAATTTGGGTAAAATCAGGTGTTAAAATTTTAGGTCTCGACACTTAGTAAAATTCTGAGTTTTCAAGTCCTGGTTTGTGCGACGTTAGGTGTGACGTCGCAGGTAGGATTGCGACGTTGAGCATGACGTCGCTAAAGGCGACGTTTCGCAATTTAATGCGACGTTAAGGATGATGTCGCTATACGCGACGTTGTTGATTCTAGCGACGTAGTAGGCGACGTCGCTATGTGCGACTTCGCAATTCAATGCGACGTTATGTACGACGTTATACGCGACGTTATACGCGACGTCGCAAAGGCTCTAGGCCAGATACGACGTTACGGGCTGTTGGCCGGATTTTGTGTCGAAAACGAGTTTCCCGGCCATCGTTCGGTCCAATATTTTTACCCAACCCAAATATGGACATTTTAAGTGTATACAAACAACCACAAGTCGAAAATAATGGAAATCGAAGAGTTTCGAGAATTGTCGGAAACTTACAAAGTGTCGGATCAAAAATCCGAAAAGATAGGATGATAGATCGGGATGCCGTGGTCGTTCTTTTCCAAAGGAGTAGTATGTTTCGCGTGCGTTTAATGGTAGTATTTGGTGATTTAATGAGGATTGTGGAGGTGGTGGTGATTAGAGAGAAAAGAAAGAGAGAGAAAAGAGAAAGAGAGAGTGAGATAAGAAGGAATGAGAAAAAGAGGAGGGAGTTGGGGGTTTAACCTCCAACTTTCAGTCTCCGTCCTCCGTGTGGTGTTCGTTTACTCCGTCGTTTAAACGTTAAATAATTATTTTACATATTAAATGGTAAGTTTTAAAATACAAATTTATTACGCGATATTTTAGTTAAATATTTTACAAATCAATTTATATTCGAGTTATAAAATGTAAGTTTGTTTGTTTTGTGCGTTTTACATTTTTAAGTCATATAAGTTTTGTTTGTATGATTCGAAATGAATACGAAATATTATCATAATAATATTTTTGATATAATAGCGTTATTAAATAATTTTGCGTTATTTAATAAAATTGGTCACCAACGTCCGTATTTAATTGAATCGAATTACATTCGTTTTGAAAAGTGTACGATTTAATCAAATCGCATTTTTCGTATATATTCAACAATATATATAATTCGATACATTAATTAGCCTAACACAGAACTAATTACATGTATTAACATACGATTAGGCACTAATTACTAGTCCTAATTTGGCGGGTGTTACATATACTAATCACAAAATTGATCTGAACATTTGCCTATGCTAATAACAATCCAAATATTACAGAAAGACCACATTTGCTATACAAAATCACCTAACTCAAGACCTGGAGACCACATTTTAAACTTATGTTTGAGTCTAGTTTTTACATAATCGTTTTGTTATCTAAGGCATACATTACAACAATGTTGAAAAGTCAACTACATTCAAGAGAAATTACATGACCTGAAACTAGTCATTTACATAACCAATGTTCAGATCTGAAAATGTGCAATTAAATTAATACAAAAAGGAAGAATGATACATAAATATATCACACTCATACATTCCAATATTTAGAAGATAATAGTAGCACTTATATGATTAGAAAGATTATAGTTTTGACTCTAAATTATACGAGAAATTAAACCCTAAAAATGAACAAAACAATTACCGTATGCTTGCTGGTGGCGTCGCAATGGAGGAGGTCACGCAATGAAGAGAAAGCGAGGCAGCAATGTGTTAAGTGGCGGGCTATGAATGGAGGTGGTGGCGGTATTAAGCAGCAACAGGTTTAGGGTTAAAACTTAAAAAGAAATTGATTTTGGGGATAGTTAAAAGAAGATGGGGGAATAAAATTTGGTGTGTTTGAATTTTTTGGGGGATTTTTTGAGAAGTTAGGCGGGTTAATTTTTTGGACACTGAATTGAAATATTTTAATGAATAACATTCCGCCAAACAAGATGTTAGAGTGTTCTTAACTTTAAAATATATGATGTATAACATATTTTAATAAACTTTCGGTAAAATTGCTCATTCGTGTTTTTTTAAGGTCTTGTACATAGCACAATTAGATTAGATTGATGAAAATCAATTATAAAAAATAATAACTTTTTCTTGAGGTATATAATGAAAATCAATTATAAAAAAATATGAAATATATATAGTATATTGCATAATTCACTCTGTAACCAATTATTAAATTTCACCTACTTGGCAAAAGATTTAGATCGGCGTGGAAACCCTGACCCTGTGTACCTTTTGGGTACCAACTGGCATCGCGCTACTACCAGCCCCAGGCAATGACTCCGAAGACCCTCCTGACCACGCACCTACTAATATAAAATTTCAGGATTACTTTTTATTTAACTTAGGATAATATCATATATTTCAAAATGATGAATTAATTTTATCCTAAGTTTAATAGTGGCACATGTGATATTGGTAATCTCATATATTATTTATTCCGTTAATAAACTTAGGATGATGTCATATATTCTAAAATGATGAATTAATTTTATCCTAAGTTTAATAGTGGCATATGTGATATTGGTAATGTCATATATCATATATTTCGTTATTAAACTTAGGATAATGTCGTATATCCAAAATGAGGAATTAAATTTATCCTAAGTTTAGTAGTGGCATATGTGATATTGGTAATGTCATATATCATATATTCCGTTATTAAACATATGATAATGTCGTATATTCTAAAACAATGAATTAAATTTATCATAAGTTTAGTAGTGGCATATGTGATATTGGTAATGTCATATATTATATATTCCGTTATTAAACTTAGGATAATACCATATATTGCCAAAATGATGAATTAATTTTATTTTAAGTTTAATATTGGCGTATGTGATATTGGTAATGTCATATATCATATATTCCGTTATTAAACTTATGATAATGTCGTATATCCAAAATGAAGAATTAAATTTATCCTAAGTTTAGTAGTGGCATATGTGATATTGGTAATGTCATATATCATATATTCCATTATTAAATTTAGGATAATAACACATATTGCCAAAATGATGAATTAACTTATCCTAAGTTTAATAGTGGCATATGTGATATTGGTAATGTCATATATCACATATTCCGTTATTAAATTTAGGATAATGTCGTATATCCAAAATGAGGAATTAAATTTATCCTAAGTTTAGTAGTGGCATATGTGATATTTGTAATGTCATATATCATATATTCCATTATTAAACTTAGGATAATGACACATATTGCCAAAATGAAGAATTAATTTTATCCTAGGTTTAGTAGTGGCATATGTGATATTGGTAATGTCATATATCATATATTTCGTTATTAAACATATGATAATGTCGCATATTCCAAAACGATGAATTAAGTTTATCCTAAGTTTAGTAGTGACATATGTGATAGTGGTAATGTCATATATCATATATTCCGTTATTAAACTTAGGATAATGTCGTATATACAAAATGAGGAATTAAATTTATCCTAAGTTTAGTAGTGGCATATGTGAGTTTATGTTGGCTCGAGCTATTAAACAAATATATCGAACGTGAATTCGTGAACAAGGAATTAAAGTTTGAAAATTAGTTTATACAATATATTCAAATAAATAAACAAATAGCGAACTCGAGCTTAAAGACCATTTTTATGTTTTAACGAGTTTGAGTCAAGCTCAAGCTAATTAATTATTAAACGACTTGACCTTAGATATCCTAATACTAAAAATTGTCGTATCGTTAACACCACTATTTTTTTTATATAAAAACAAGTACTCACATTAACACAACTAACACAAATATTTATATATGTACATTTGTCTCATCCTCAGTACTTGAACCTTAACCTTTTGGGTGAAATGTTCAGAGTTCAGACTACCAAAAAATATATATTTAGTAAAAACTAGTTGAAGCTTAAATTTTTACGCATCTAATTTAAATGAGTTTATAGTTTAAAATATGCAATTGTTATTTCAAAATGAACAATATACATATTTTTAGTTGTATATCATATAACAATCTTAAAAATAAATTTAAGCCAATGCCCTTTAACATTCACATAAAAAATTAAAAATGAAATTAAGCCTAAAAGAAAAGGGAAAAAAAACTGATTTTCATAAGATTTAGCAGAATTTGTAACATCTATCTATATACGTGTAGATGTGACAAGTTTTTTTGTCTTAAAATATGTACACCTATAAAAAAATCTAAAAATCTAGGTGGGACTTTTTTTTGGTTTAACTTTTTGGCGGCATCAGTTGGTTTTTAACTTTTTATTTATGATAATCCACCATTTAAATTCATTAACAATCCCTCCACACCATATCTGAAATTAAAGGTATCATTTCAAACAACCTGACCCCCAATTCATTGACTCATATTCTGATTACCCCATCCATTCAATCCAAATCGATAGCTTTAAATGGTTTCGAATGTTTTGTGGAATCATCCATGAATTTCCCAATCACACATGCGCGCAACAACCAAAATTTGTAAGCATTCCCAGACTTCAATCCTACATTATCGTTTGAAATTATTGGATGTATTTTTCATAATTTTTTGAAATTGAAAGCCACGAATTTATGTTAAATTCCTGATCTGTTAGTTTACAATTCTTTTTCTTAAACATAAACTCGATACTGAACACAATAATGAAAGTTTTGTGAAAAAAGTATGCGGTTTTCTCATAATTGTGTCTGAAACTATGGTAAAAAAGTTACGCACTTTAGGTGTTTGATAAAATGTTTGAATGAAGTTGAAATAAGTTTATATTGTTTTGGTTTGTAGGACTAGAGTAATTTTGGTTATCTGATTTAAAAAATCTTGTATGAAGGAATAAAGAATCTGAATTTTGATGGTGGAGTACTGGAGGCCCAAGATGTTATAATGCAAAGTGAATCATCTCTTGGTATACATATTGATTTATGTATCCATGTTCATTAATTTCTTATGACCTATTTTATTCTTGTTTTCCTTTGGTTTTTGGTGCATGCTAGTACGAAGTTTTAGAAATATGTGCTTAAGTAAAACTCATTCCCATCAAGAAAGTTGCGAAGCATCCATGTCCTTTCTAATTATCCAGGTTCTTTAGCTAAAATGATACGGAGTACAATAATATTTTGTATTTAGTTCTTCGGTAGTTGGTTGGAGGTGTGGGTAATGGGTCAAAAGGGATAATTTTTGGTACGAATTAATATATTAAATTGACCCATATTTATTTAATGAAACTTATGTTTCTTAATGTAGTTTTGCATACTGAGAAGCTACTGGTTGAATTAGAGAACACTAAGTTGCTGGTTACAGATCATAAGGTATCTTTGATAATGGATATAATTCCCTTATTGGAAAAAGTGAAAACTATCTAATTGAGAATTCCTTTGTTGATTATCGCTGAGGACATTATTGGTGAGATTTTGTCTACTCTTGTTGTGAACAACCTGAGAAGTATCCTTAATAATGCTGCTATTAAAACATTTGGTTTTGGCGATAGGATAAGGCTTTGCTTCAAGAAATTGCGACCTGAAACGTACATTCATTTGAGGACATCATATAAGATCAAGTTGGAAAAATGGGGTGTGTAATTGCTCTTAAAAGGGATTTCTTTGTCGGCTAAAACATGCTGGATTGGGTTGACGCAAAACACTTGAAAATAGGATGGTTTAGCAGGTTTATGCAAATACACTTTGGTTGACTTTCGACCCATATTGACCGTTGTAATTTTGGTACTTGATAAGTTATTGTTATTTATTGCATAAATTACAAATATATGCTAATCATTTTGTTCTTTATGGTTTGACAGGTAAAGCTAAGAAAAGACTTGGAAAATATGGTCAAACAACTCGATTACATCAAAGATAACATATTTAGGAAAATTTAAGGGTGCATTTAGATGTAGGAAAACATTAAGGGGTGTTTAGTTGTGGAAAAAAGAGGAGTTTTCTAGAAAATTTTTCCAAGAAATGTGGAAAAGTGGAAAACGCGTTCAAAATGAATTTTTCTGAGAAAATTTTCCAAGAAAATGGAAAATCCACTTTTCCAAAATATAACTTGGAGGTGGAAAACACCTCCCCCACACTTTTCCAAATTTTCCTTTATACAATTCCCCCACACTTTTCCAAATTTTCCAAGATATAACTATTTTTCCAAAATCCACTTTTCCAACATTTGAACGCGTTTTCTGATTTTTCAACACTTTTCCGGAGAATGATTTTTTTTAGAAAATTGGAAATGGAAAATTGTGGAAAATTTTCCACAACTAAACACACCCCTAGTTTTTCAGAAAATTTTCTAAGAAAAGTGGAAAAGTAGAAAATGTGTTCAAAATGGGGTTTTTCTAGAAAAGTTTTCATAGAAAATAGAAAACTCATTTTCCATGTTATAAGGGGGAATTGGAAAATCACCCACCCCCACTTTTCTAAAAATTTCCACTTTTTTCCTTTATAATACCACCTTCACTTTTCTAAAATTTTCCAAACCCTTCTAACCTTAACTAGTTTTCCAAAATAGAAAATACAACAACATTTGAACACATTTTCTAAATTTTCATCACTTTCTAGAAAATGAAAACTCTTTTCATTTCTTAAAAAATTTGAAATGGGAAATTGTGGAAAATTTTCCACAACTAAACGCACCCTAATATTTTTAAGGATTGTAATTGATGATTTTTTGTGTTATAAATTTATAATTATACATTGTATAGTATTTTATTTTAATTGTTTTGACATTGTATGATATCACTCATTTTGTATAAGTTTATCTTTAGCGATATCATTGTTTTTGCATTCATTTTAAGTAGACTTTATGAAATTTTGGTACTTATTTAGTTTGAATTGAATTATAGGCGCCAATATTAAAGAATCGTCGTTTGGACTGCATTGTGGTTATAATTCGAGCAAGTTTGTAAAGTGTTGAAGTCTTGAGCTAAAAACTGGTCTGCTGGAAAACAGGTTGAAGCCGCCGGCTTGTTGGATAAGCCGCCGGGTTGTGATGATTTGTTGAAGCCGCCGGTTTGAATGTTTAAGCCGCCGGGTTGTTTGAATGTTGTGAAGCCGCCGGCTTCACATAATGAGCCGCCGGCTTGGTGGGCGGCAGATCACTTTTGCTTAGAAAAACACCTTTTTCATTTCTCATCTCAACAACTTTCTTACACACGAAAAACACACACGAAAACCAGTCTCTAGGTGGCGATTTTGGCGTTTTTGAAGGTTTTCTTTCATTTTCTTGAAGATTTCCTTTAGTGTAGCATCTCTCGGTTACTAACAATCATCATCTCGACATTGTACGAACTCGGTTTGCATTTTTTATCTAAATATAATCATGTTTTCCTTGGTTTCTTTGATATTTTATGTGTATGATGATGTGATTATGATGGTTGGCTAGGTTTTGTTATACTTGCTTGGATGAACTAGTTAGTGACTAGGGGTGTTGTATTTGGTGTTTGATTTATGCTTCGAGTTTAAGATTCATCCATAAATTTGTATGTAACTAGTTGATGTGGTTTAACTTGTGGGTATTTTGCCTAAACAACTATGGCGAATGTTTGTTGTTTAATAAAAATACTTGTTATTTGTATGAAATGTATGAATGAATCTATTTTCGCGAATGTGAAAATTATTACAAGTGAAGCTAGTTAACTAGTATGATTTGAATTAGCTATTTTGGCGAATGTCTTTCGTTTGGATGAATCATAAACTCTTTTAACTCAAACTCGTGTTTAATCAACTATTTGTGTATTTGAGCTTAATGTCAAGTAATTAACTTGTTTGATAATTTGCGAATAGATATAGTGTAACACCCCCAAATTAACGATTTGCGGAAGCATACATTGGGTGTTACTAATCAATATACAAAGCACAAGATTAACAGTAAACGACCTCTAAATGAGACGTTTGTAAAATAGTTACATTTCATAATTTGAATTGTTTGAAAACATATAGTTTTCTTTACAAAAGTGTAGTTCCCTAGAGCCCTCGCGTATAGCGGGAGATTCTATTACATAACCATAGTTACAAAAGATAATGCCAAAGAATCTCCGTTAAATGCAGTTTGGAAATCATGCGACTCTAGCTAGTAATCCCGGAGTGATCCTACTCCGTAAGTGTACCTGAGATACAAAGCTAAAAAGTGTCAACCAAAAAGGTTGGTGAATCTTACAGGTTTAGTAATAAGTAGGTGTTATGAACCACAAGTATGTACCCGTATTGCTATCAAGCAAAGTAAGTAATTCAGTAAATCAGTACAGTGCCATGAGCTCATAAGTTGAAGCTTAACCGTGTAGTGTGAATATATCACGTACCCCCGTGAGTGCTATCCGCACACTCATATGTAACAAATACTAATATGCCCGTTTCTACGTGTAAATCAGTACGTGGTGGCGCTACCACCCCAGGCAGGGATTGTCAGTCCCAAATGGATCCATCTATTAGTAATCGCGCTTAAGTCCATAACTAACAACTTACGATTAGGAGGCTTTCAGTGGATAAAAGTAACTCATGCGTTTGTTTGTAATCAGTAATGTTTTCAGTTCAGTACATTGTGTTCATACGTAAAACAGTTGCTAAGTATCTCACCCCAAAGTATAAAAACAGTAAAAGTGGGGCTGTAAGACTCACCTGAGTCGAGCAGTGGTAATTAGCAAATAGTAGTAAAGCAAGTAGGTTCTCCGAACCCGTAACCTTCTAGTGCCTAAACACGTAAGGTTAAGTAAGTAGATGTCTCGCAAGACCATCTAGGCTAGTTGTTCATACAACCCGTTGTGTTTAAATGTTGGTTTGTTCGCGTTCGTATCAAAGTATACGGCCCGTTGGTGATTTGTTATATTTAAAGTTTATCATTCAATACGCAAATTAAAGTAATTGCAATAGGAAAGTATGTTTTATTATGATTGTTAGGTCGTATCGTATAAGGATTTGAAGTTGTAAAAGTTCGACACTTAGTGAAAATGTGAGTTTTCAAGGTTCTGGTTTGTGCGACGTCGCATGCGACGTTGCAAGCGACGTAAGGTGCGACGTAGGCAGGTACGTCGCATGATGCGACCTTCGCAAATCAATGCGACGTAGGGGGCGACGTCGCTAATGCGACGTTGGTTCGGTTTGCGACGTTAAAGTCTACGTCGCCATGTATGACGTCCGCAAATTAATGCGACGTAAAGGGCTGCGTCGCTAGTGCGACGTTGAGGTTTTTGTGCGACGCAGGTCGCGACGTCGCAGAGGCTCCTGGCCAGGTGCGACGTAGCGGTCTGATGGCCGGAAATTTAGTCGAAAATAACACCCCCAAATTAACGATTTGCGGAAGCATACATTGGGTGTTACTAATCAATATACAAAGCACAAGATTAACAGTAAACGACCTCTAAATGAGACGTTTGTAAAATAGTTACATTTCATAATTTGAATTGTTTGAAAACATATAGTTTTCTTTACAAAAGTGTAGTTCCCTAGAGCCCTCGCGTATAGCGGGAGATTCTATTACATAACCATAGTTACAAAAGATAATGCCAAAGAATCTCCGTTAAATGCAGTTTGGAAATCATGCGACTCTAGCTAGTAATCCCGGAGTGATCCTACTCCGTAAGTGTACCTGAGATACAAAGCTAAAAAGTGTCAACCAAAAAGGTTGGTGAATCTTACAGGTTTAGTAATAAGTAGGTGTTATGAACCACAAGTATGTACCCGTATTGCTATCAAGCAAAGTAAGTAATTCAGTAAATCAGTACAGTGCCATGAGCTCATAAGTTGAAGCTTAACCGTGTAGTGTGAATATATCACGTACCCCCGTGAGTGCTATCCGCACACTCATATGTAACAAATACTAATATGCCCGTTTCTACGTGTAAATCAGTACGTGGTGGCGCTACCACCCCAGGCAGGGATTGTCAGTCCCAAATGGATCCATCTATTAGTAATCGCGCTTAAGTCCATAACTAACAACTTACGATTAGGAGGCTTTCAGTGGATAAAAGTAACTCATACGTTTGTTTGTAATCAGTAATGTTTTCAGTTCAGTACATTGTGTTCATACGTAAAACAGTTGCTAAGTATCTCACCCCAAAGTATAAAAACAGTAAAAGTGGAGCTGTAAGACTCACCCGAGTCGAGCAGTGGTAATTAGCAAATAGTAGTAAAGCAAGTAGGTTCTCCGAACCCGTAACCTTCTAGTGCCTAAACACGTAAGGTTAAGTAAGTAGATGTCTCGCAAGACCATCTAGGCTAGTTGTTCATACAACCCGTTGTGTTTAAATGTTGGTTTGTTCGCGTTCGTATCAAAGTATACGGCCCGTTGGTGATTTGTTATATTTAAAGTTTATCATTCAATACGCAAATTAAAGTAATTGCAATAGGAAAGTATGTTTTATTATGATTGTTAGGTCGTATCGTATAAGGATTTGAGGTTGTAAAAGTTCGACACTTAGTGAAAATGTGAGTTTTCAAGGTTCTGGTTTGTGCGACGTCGCATGCGACGTTGCAAGCGACGTAAGGTGCGACGTAGGCAGGTACGTCGCATGATGCGACCTTCGCAAATCAATGCGACGTAGGGGGCGACGTCGCTAATGCGACGTTGGTTCGGTTTGCGACGTTAAAGTCTGCGTCGCCATGTATGACGTCCGCAAATTAATGCGACGTAAAGGGCTGCGTCGCTAGTGCGACGTTGAGGTTTTTGTGCGACGCAGGTCGCGACGTCACAGAGGCTCCTGGCCAGGTGCGACGTAGCGGTCTGATGGCCGGAAATTTAGTCGAAAACGAGTTTTCCGGTTTCCGTTGGGTCCAAATCTTTTACCCAACCCTTATATGAACATAATAAGCCTATTTAAACCATAAACTAGTAAAAATGATCAAAAACGAGAGATGTCGGGATTTGTCGGAAACTTACAAAGTGTCGGATTGAAAATCCGAAAAGATAGGAATGTAGATCGGGTAGTGGTGAACGTTTTCTTCCAAAGGAGAGGTGTGATCCAAGCTCGTTTTGTACGTTTATTTGTCGATTTTGTGAGGTTTCTGGAGGTTTTTAGTTAGAGAAAATAAAGAGAGAAAAGGAGGAAAGAGAGAGAAAGAAGAGAATGAAAATGAAGAAGAAAATGGAGGTGGGTGGGGTTTTGGTGGAGCTCCCCCACCTTCAGTCTCCGCTCCGCGTTCCGGGTGGTGTTCGTTTTCTCCGTCGTTTTACGTTAAATTATTTATTTTTACACGTGAATTATCCTTTTGAAATGCGAGTGTTATTAAATAATTTACTTAAATTATTTCTTTAAATCTTTATTTGTTTGAAATATAATTTAGTTTAAATGCGTTTGAATACTTTTGTTTTTAAATCGTGTAAACTTTGATCGAGCGATACGAGATAATTACTAACTATTATAAGATAGCGTTTCGGTCATAATTGCGTTATTTTAGTTTATAAACATTTGTTCACCAACGTCCGTGTTAATCGAATAGAATTTCATTCTATTTTAGTTGCGTACGATTTCAGCCAACTCGCAAAGTTGTATATATTTACCAACATATAATCTGATACATAAATTAGCCTAACACAGAACTAATTACATGTATTAACAAAGAATTAGGCGCTAATACTAGCCCTAATTTGGCGGTTGTTACATATAGCGAACGTTTTCTATCTAGTAAATTGTTGTCAACTTTTTGTCTATAAATTGTTGAACTTGATTGCGGATGTGGTTTTGGAATAGGTTAACAAGTTAAGCTCAAATATGCAAATAGGTAACTATGGCGAATGTCCGTTATTTGATTGAATTATGGGTTTGTAAATTGAAGTTGAATTACTAGGTAATGGCGAATGTTAAGCCTAGGTTTGATGGAAAATTGTTTGCATAAAACAACCGGTTTTAACTTTACACCCCGAAATCACTAACGATCTAATCCAAGCAAGTATAGTTTTTTTAATATTTGAAAGTTCCAAATCAATCACTTTGACTCTAAAGAGTCCACTTGCCTAGTTTAACAAAAATTTCGTAGTTTTAAGCAACGTGACAATTCGGTCACACAAACCAACCACATTTTATTTTCTCTTTTTAAATTGCTCACACTTCTATTGATTATCCAATCTAGTTCCCTGTGTTCGAACCCGAACTTACCCAACTATACTACCACACGATAGGGTCCACTGCCCGGTTGTGTTTTGGTCTAGCTCGGTACTTTCTTGTTCACTTTTCAACGATAATTTTATAACTAGATTTAGCACATCAAGTTTTTGGCGCCGCTGCCGGGGATCTTGATTTGTGAAAAGTTGATTCAAGTGTGATTAATTGATCCTTTCTAGAATTTATTCTTGGAAAGTTACCTTTGTTTGTATTGCGCCGGTGCGTTTATGGTTTTATCGTTTGTGTACTTTCAGGTGTGATTTGGTTGTGGATGAACACAAGGAGCTCCGGTAAAGAGCTTCTAAGTCCTTTGTCCAATCCGGAGAAGACCAAAAAGAGTAAACGAAGGAGGAAGCCAAAGCAAAGATCATCGGAATCATCTAGTAGTCAAACGGATACCGATACATCTTCGGGAAACACCATTGAGGTGGAAGAGACTTTTGTGGAGGACATTCCATCACCCGAAGAAGAACCTTCAATACCATCCGAAGGTGAAGAAGAGATGGCGGATGAGGATGATACCCCCATTTTCTCACGGACGAGAACCGTGGCACCCACACCCGAGTCGGCCATACGGTTTCAAGATATTGAAAATGATAATTTCTCTTTGAAGGGGCATCATATGCAACTCATTAGAGATAAACAATTCGATGGAAGGGTGCGGGTCGATCCACACCAACACATTGCTAGCTTTCTTGAAATTGGGAGCTATTTCAAGTATGGAGCGAATATGGATGAAGTGATTCGCCTACGGACGTTTCCTATGTCACTTTGTGGTGAGGCAAAGATTTGGTATCAAGAATTGGAACCAAACACCATCACTACTTGGGATGAGATGAGGGAGGCATTTGTTAGACGATTTTATCCTCCGGCTTTGGCCGAAAGACTTTTGAATGAGATTAGAGCTTTCAAACAACAAGAAGGGGAAACTTTGGTAGAGGCATGGTGTCGGATGAAAGACATGTTGAGGAATTGCCATGGTCACGATTTGAAGAAGAGAGAAATCATTGTGTTATTCTACAATGGTCTTAACTTGGAGTCGGCAAGTATTCTTGATGCCTCGGGAGGAGGTCAATTCCTCTACAAGACACCGAATGAAGCATGGAAGCTTCTTGAAGACAAGGTTATCCAAAGCTTGAATTGGGCTAAGGATAAAGGAGGAAAACCGGTTAAAAAGCATGTTGCATTCGCCGAGGGTACTAGTAGTGGAAGTGGAAGCTCCAATGACTTGGCCATGATGAAAGAAATCAAGGCTTTATCTTCTAAGTTTGATGCACAATTCAAGACTATCAAAGGTGAAATCAAAGAGCTTAGAGATGGTTGCGGTAATTGTGGCGGAAATCATGCCACGGCTAATTGTGCACAAGACGATTTGCCAATGGTAGGAGGTGAGGAAGGTGTTAACTTTCTTCAACAAGGTAATTATCAAAGCGGAAACTACCAACGAGGGGGTTATCCAAACCGAAATTCGGGAGGTTACCAAGGCGGAGGCTATAACCAAAACCAAAACCAAAACCAAAACCAAATCCGATTTTCTAGACCTAACCAACCTTACAACCAAAACTCCAACCAATCTCAAAACCAATCATACAATCAAAACCAATCCCAAAACCAACCTTACAATCAAAATCGACACCAAAGCCCATCTAGAGAACAACAACCACCACCGGTTCAAAAACAAGAACCAACATTGACTCCTATGGAACAAATGATGAAGGAGTTTATGTCAAAGCAAGAAACCGCCACCGAGAGAATGAAAACTCAAATGACAAATATTCGGTTGAGCATGGAACAAGGACAAAAGAATCAACAAGCTTCAATTCAAGATTTGGAGCGGAAAATGGAGAGGTTGTCCGAGGGGCAAAGTAGTAGGCCAACCGGTGGCTTACCGAGTAATACACAACAAAACCCAAGACCACAACCTTCACCCTCTAGCGGTCCCAAACCTTACCAACCACCATCCGCGAGAAATGAGCATGTGAATGCTATAACCACGAGAAGCGGAAAGGAGCTTCCACCACCTCAAGTGAAAGACAAAAATGTTTCTAACTCTTTTGTGCAGGAAATTGAGGAGGAAGACAAAGAAGAGAATGTTGATGCTCCTACACCAACGGTCACACAGGTGTCACCTACTCCGGTTGTGAAAGCTTACAAGCCGAAGATTCCTTATCCACAAAGACTAAGGAAAGAAAAGATTGCGGCTCAATATGGGAAGTTTGTGGACATGATCAAGGGCATTCGAATCAATGTGCCTTTGGTTGATGTATTAGCCGGGATGCCGAATTATGCCAAATTCATCAAGGATTTGGTGAGCAACAAAGAAAAATTGTCGGAGGCTTCGGCAATGTTTTTGAATGAGGAATGCTCGGCACTTGTCCAAAACCAAATTCCACCCAAGCTTGGAGATCCCGGGAGTTTCATCATTTCTTGTACATTGGGTAAAATCATTACTTTTGATGCACTTGCGGACCTAGGTGCTAGTATAAACTTAATGCCATATTCACTTTATGCTAAATTGGCCCTAGGATCCTTAACCCCCACTCGCATGAGCATCCGTCTTGCCGATAGGTCATTCCAATATCCCGTTGGGATTGCGGAAAACATGTTGATAGAGGTAGGGCAATTTACCTTCCCGGTTGACTTTGTTATCCTCGAAATGGAGGAGGATAGTAAGGTACCCTTGATTTTAGGACGACCCTTCCTACATACCGCGGATGCCATAATTGGGGTTAAAGATAAGAAATTGACCTTGGGGGTGGGTGATGAAAGGATTGCGTTCACGGTCGATAAGGCCATGAAGCATCCTTATTCTAATGATGATTCGTGTTTTAGAATTGATATGATAGATAATGCGGTGGAGGAAGAATTGGAAAGCTTGCTTGGATTGGAATCGGAGCTTGTTGACTTGCTAGAGTCAAATGTTGATGGAATGACCGAGGAGGAGTTGGTCATGAGCATGGAAGAGACAAATGACGAAGAAGAGTTTGAATGTGAGGATGCTTTTGAGGAGCTCACAAAGGATGATAATATGAGGATCAAAACGTCATTGGAGGATCCACCACGTGATTTGGAGTTGAAAGAACTTCCAAGTCATTTGGAGTATGCTTATCTCCATGAGGAAAATCTCCTCCCAGTAATAATCTCTTCATCCCTTGTGAATAATGAAAAACTTAAATTGTTGAATGTACTTAAGGCTCACAAAAGAGCTTTCGCTTGGCGGACATCCGACATACCGGGAATAAGCCCATCCTTTTGTAAACACAAAATTAATTTTGTTGATGATTTTAAACCCGTTGTCCAAAGACAACGGAGGCTTAATCCCAATATGGTGGATGTGGTCAAGAAAGAAGTAATTAAGCTTCTTGATGCGGGTATTATTTACCCCATTGCGGATAGTTCTTGGGTGAGCCCGGTACATTGTGTACCAAAGAAAGGGGGGATGACCGTAGTTGCCAATGACCAAAACAAAATGATACCCACTAGGACGGTCACGGGTTGGCGTGTGTGCATTGATTATAGGAGATTGAATGATGCCACGAGAAAAGACCATTTTCCCTTACCATTCATTGACCAAATGCTTGAGAGGCTAGCGGGTAATGAATATTATTGTTTCCTTGACGGGTTCTCGGGATACTTTCAAATCCCCATAGACCCCGAAGACCAAGAAAAGACCACATTCACTTGCCCTTTCGGTACTTATGCCTATAGGAGAATGCCCTTTGGTCTTTGCAATGCTCCCGCCACATTCCAACGTTGTATGATTGCCATTTTTCATGATATGGTTGAAACTTCTATGGAAGTCTTCATGGATGATTTTTCGGTATTTGGCGATTCATTCGAGTCATGTCTAAAAAACTTGGATAAAATGTTGGAGAGATGTGAGAAAGCCCATCTAGTCTTGAATTGGGAGAAATGCCATTTTATGGTGAAAGAGGGTATTGTATTGGGACATAAAGTGTTGGGGTTGGGAATTGAAGTTGATAGGGCTAAGATTGATGTTATTGCCAAATTACCTCCACCGACCAATGTTAAGGGCATTAGAAGTTTTCTTGGTCATGCCGGTTTTTACCGAAGATTCATTAAGGATTTTTCGAAGATCACCCGTCCAATGACTAGGCTACTTGAAAAGGATGCCCCTTTTGTGTTTGATGGACCATGTTTGAATGCATTTTCGACCCTTAAAGACCATTTGACTAAGGCACCTATCATAGTTTCACCCGATTGGTCACAACCGTTTGAACTCATGTGTGATGCAAGTGACTTTGCCTTAGGAGCTGTCCTGGGACAAAGGATTGATAAACATTTCAAACCCATTTACTTTGCTAGCAAAACCTTGAATGGGGCCCAACAAAATTACACAACCACTGAAAAAGAATTGCTTGCCGTGGTGTTTGCCTTTGACAAATTTAGGCAATATCTTGTGCTATCTAAAACCGTAGTTTTCACCGACCATTCGGCTTTAAAGTATCTTTTCAACAAACAAGATGCTAAACCCCGTCTCATCCGTTGGATTCTTCTTTTACAAGAATTCGACATTGAGATTAAGGATAAAAAAGGAGCCGAAAACCTTGCCGCCGATCACTTGTCAAGATTGGAAAATCCACATCTTGACAAGCAAGGCGATACTAATATTGATGATTCCTTTCCCGAGGAATTTCTTTTGCAGGTGGGTGATGAAAACAAGGATGAGGAAGCACCATGGTATGCCGACTTGGCAAACTATTTGGTTGGTGGCGTTTTGAGGAAGGGCATGAGTCACCAAGAGAAAAGCAAATTTTTCTCTACCTTGAAGCATTATTTCTGGGAGGAACCGTATTTATTCCGCGTTTGTGCGGATGGCATGGTGAGGAGATGTGTTTCGGGTGGTGAAACAAGAAAGATTTTGGATGAATGTCACCATGGGCCCACCGGTGGACATTATGGTCCCTCGGTCACCACGAAGAAGGTGTTTGATGCGGGGTTCTATTGGCCAACGATCTTCAAAGAGGCTAACACTTTATGCCAAACTTGCGATGAGTGTCAAAGAACCGGAAACATCTCAAAAAGGGATGAAATGCCGCAAACTAGCATCCAAGTTTGCGAAGTATTTGATATTTGGGGCATAGACTTCATGGGACCGTTTCCACCTTCATTCAAAAATGAATACATTCTTGTGGCGGTTGATTACGTGTCCAAATGGGCGGAAGCTAAGGCTTTGCCAAAGAATGACGCTCGTGTGGTCATTGATTTCTTGAAAAGCCTATTTTGCCGATTTGGGATGCCTAAAGCGTTGATTAGTGACCGGGGGACTCACTTTGCGAATGCTCAATTGGAAAAAGTTCTCAAGAAGTATGGGGTAAATCACCGGTTCTCGACTTCCTATCACCCACAAACAAGTGGCCAAGTCGAGAACACTAACCGTGCATTGAAAAGGATTTTAGAGAAAACGGTGAAGGACAACCGGACCATATGGTCCAAAAAGCTTGAAGATGCATTGTGGGCGTTTCGGACCGCCTACAAGACACCTATTGGAACCACCCCGTACCGGTTACTTTATGGCAAAACTTGCCATTTACCCCTTGAAATTGAGCATAAAGCTTATTGGGCGCTCAAGAATTGCAATTTGGATTTGATTGAAGCGGGTGAGAAAAGGATGCTGCAACTTCATGAATTGGATGAGCTTCGGTTGCAAGCTTATGAAAATTCTCGTCTCTACAAAGAACGCACCAAAGTGTTGCACGATCGTAAGCTAAAAATGAGAAAAGAATTCAAAGCCGGCGACAAAGTTCTTCTTTTTCAATCACGTTTCAAGCTAAAACAACCAAAGTTCAAGCCTCGTTGGACCGGTCCATATATGGTCAAACATGGCTACCCATCCGGATATGTGGAACTTTTCGGTTCGGATGGGGGGACGTTTATTGTGAATGGGCATCGTTTGAAACTATACCATGAGGAAGAAAAGGAGAGCGAGTGGGAGGAGCTCGCGGCCTACCCCAAGGACAAATGAATTCGGGGTCGAGTCAAGCTTTCGACTCGTTAATAAACAAAGTGTCCAAACGGGTCAAAGAAAACCCGTTTCGTATCCTTTTAGTTATAAGGTGTATTATAATTATTATTATTGATATTATTATATTCCTTGGTTTTAAAAAAAAAAAAAAAAAATCGTTTTTTTTTTTTTGAACTGTAAGTGGAGCAGCCGGGTAAGTTAGCCAAGACGCCGGCTTGATGTCTCTAGCCGCCGGGTTGAAAATAAAATACGGCGGTTGATACGTGTTTTTCATCACAGAAAAAATCGGCCTCAATAATCCATTTTTAGCCGCCGGGTTTACTACCATAGCCGCCGGTCAACATACTGAAGCCGGCATGTTTGATTTAAAGCCGGCGGGTCTACATCATTATCACGACCCGAATTTAGGACTGACCCAGGACCAACCCGCGCCTAACCCGTCCAAGCCGGCGGGTCAAACACCCAAGCCGGCGGCTTTACGTCTGTATCTGCAGATTTAAAGTCGATTTTTGTTCTTTATTTCTCACAAACTACCCATTTTTTTCTCCACCGGCTGCTCTCATCCGACCCCCAACCCCAATATTCGAAAATCTTCATCACTTTGCATCAACTAATTCTTGTTTCAATGGCACCTAAGGTATGGATTAACCACTTTTTACCTTTTAAATTGCAATTTTCATACCCACATTCATATGAATTTTGGGTTTTGCGATTTTCAAGTGTGGGGATAATTAATCTTGTGCTTTTCGTGTTATTGATGATGTATACATGCTAGTTGGCCTATTTTGTCCATAAAATTGTGTTTATTTGCATAAATTGATGAATTTGTATGATTAGGGTTTATGTGAATTTGGGGGTTCCGAATTTTTGATGATGATATATGCTTTTAATTGTTGAAAATACATGATATCTTTATCACTTTGCTTGTAATTGTTTATTTTATGATTAGTTTCATAATGTAAATGCGAAATTTAGTGATTAGGGTTCATGTAAATCTTGGGAAGATGATTAGGGTGCATGTTTTAGTCATTATTTTGCTAGATATCATTATTGGGTGTAAGACATTGCTTGAGAATTGTTGATGCACTTGCGTTATCATTATTCAAGTATGTGTTTAATACCATTATTATTGAAAGTTGAATGGATGGATGGAATCCCTTGGAATGTTGGCACATTGTATGATTGGTGTGTAATTTTGATTGTAAGACTAGCTTAACTAAGGTGATGTTGATTAGGCATTGTTTTGTTTTGGTCTAGTTTAATATTGGATTACATATTCTTTATAAAATGGTTAAGTTTGTGGTTGACATTTGAACGTTTTAGGCATGCTTAGTTATACTGTTTTGGTGAATTGATCTATTGCTACACTTGTTTGGGACAAGATTAATTGTTTGGGGGAGGTTATGATTTTGACATATTATCGCTCATTTTGCATGCGAGACATGTTTATGATTACGACTAACGCTAACCATTGTTTTGTGCAAATATTGTGTTTCTCAATTGATTTTTCGCAGCCAAGAAAGGGACGCAAAACCAATACTTCAAAGCGTGCTGCTGAAACCTCAACTTCTGCTTTACAAGATGAGGAGGAATTGGTCAGACCTGACCCGGACAGTGTTGAAGCCGTTTTAATTCCGGAAAATATTCACCCTTGGCTTCGGTTTGATCGCAATTGGGTGCTCTTTAACCAATACTCCCGGAATCTGTACTTTGTGATGCAAAAGCAGTTTGAATTGGCACGCTACGTGGATTGGGAACCTCTTGAGACTATTGGTTTGGCCGGTCAGGTTCGGGAGCTTCTCACCCAACATTTCGAGCATCAAGGACACCTTTATCATTTCACCGACTGGGAGAGACTGTTTGCTATCCGGGTGCCCGTCTACAAGGAGTTATGCTACGAGTTTCATGCTACTCTTGGGTTTAAACATAATCCCGAATCAGTTAATGATCGTACTTTCATGAGGTTTAGATTGGGTGGACAGCCGAGGTCTATGTCAATGAAGGAGTTAGCTGCATGTTTGGGGATCTATTCACCGGAAGAGCTTTCATACGATTGCTTTGATCATTATCTATGGGCCGGTGCTCGGGTTCTTGAAACCCACACATTTATAGAAGATGATTTCTGGGAGGAGCTTAGCGAGAAAGACTATTCGCCTAGTGGGGTATCACACAAGGACATGCACGATGTTAGGATCCGGATCATTCATCGTTTTATAGCACATACCCTCCAGAATCGCAGGGAGAACAGAGAAAAGATTACCCAAGCTGACCTTTGGTACTTGAGACAAATCAGAGAGCGGATTAATGTGAACATTCCTTACGGTGTTGGGTCCTATTTGAGTGTTTCTTCAGCTGGGGTTAAAGGAAAAAGCCCGATTTCTGGTGGGCATTTCGTCACATTGATTGCAAGATCTTTTGATATTAACTTTGGGCCTAATTCGGGGTTGACTAGGATCGATGTGCCACAAAAGAGCCTGGGCTACTTGATGTATAATGCGACCGAGGCGGTGGCCAAGGATAAGAAAGGACGCTATATTCCATTTCCTGACCAGCAGGCACCTGAGGAGCAACAACAATCTCCTCCCCAAGATAGAGTTCAAGAAGAAGCACCGGTGCATAATGATGTTCAAGCCCAACCATCTCTTTTTGATCTTATGCAGGGCATTGGAAGAATTGAAGTGGGCCATAATGCGTTTCGGGATGATTTCAACGACTTTAGGCATGAGATGGGTTACCGGATGGGGAACCTCGAATACCGCACTGATTGGACTGTCGGTAATCTCAACTGGATAGCTGAGCAACAAGGCTATCAAACTACTTATGCCGAGCCCTTGTACCAATGGGGTACACCTGAGTCCCGCGACCACCCACCCCCTGTTTATGATCATTCTACTGCTTTAGAGAGGGCTCAACGTCAACACCAGGAGGAATATGAGCGACAGTTGCAGCGGGAACGGATGTCTCATGATGCCTCTTCTGCATATCAGAGCTGGGATCCATGGACCCAGCCCGGCGACCATCAGGGCGGTTCTCAGGGACCGAGTTCAGGGGTTGGGGATGGCCCTATTAGTTTGCTCGTTGCCCCGTTTTCAAACATTATCATAACTATCTTTATGTTTCAATTAAGAGTGCCTGCGTGCCTCATTTGTTAAACATTCTTGATACTTATCTTAGTTGGTGATGGGAACTATTTGATTCGACTGACATTTGGGTGCCGCTTTGCACAATGTCACTCGACTTCAAACCTTCTATGTTTGTTTTCTTTTTAGGCAATTGATTAAAGTTCTAGCTTTTATGGATGTCGGAATCGTGCACCGGCTGGCAATAAGTTCAGCAAATGCACTCGCTCCTCAAACGAACCCCCGGGGAAGTTCTCGTTCCCTTTGCCCCTTCACACTCGTACTTTTATACTGTTTTTGCATTGGGGGCAATGCAAATCTCAAGTGTGGGGAGGGTTAACTTCACTTGATTCTTGTTCCTAGTATATTGTTGTTTTAATAGCCACTTATTAGGTCTGTTATTGATCTTGGATTTTCAAATTGAACTTTACGAATTCTAATAACGGGTTATGGAATGATAGTATGCTAGGAATTTGCTTGTCCTTATTAAATTAATTGCTTTGAAATGTGTCAGTTAAAATCTATTAAAAGCAATTAAATCTTTCCCTCTTGCAACATAACTTTTAGAGATGTGTCATAAAAGCAACCTAATAGGGTGAATTGCATGACTAGCACACTAGTAGCCCCACTATGAAAAATTGTGAGAAATTTGAGCCTTATTGAGAAAAACACTTACCTTTAGTGTTTATATTGTTTGATTGCTATGAGTGTGCCGGTGATTGTAGTTTGTTCTAGAACTTGCCTTAGTGATGCATTTTGAGACCGCTGTGGGATCACAGAAATGTGATTTAGGTGGAATCGAAGACGAGGAGGTATTCTTTGGAATTTTTGATCTTATTTTGCTTTAAAACCATTTATATCCAGTTAACACAGGTCGTTAGCACTCATTTTTTTTTAGTGCTAAGAAACCCCTAGAAAACTTTCACATTCAATCCACTAAATATTAGCCTTATTTTTGTGTAGTCAATTCCCGAACCATCACTTTTCTTAGATGTTGCCTAGTTGGAACTTATGATGAATTTTACCAAAATGTGACTTAAATCGTTTTGAATTGGGATTCTAGTGTTAAATTCTATGAGTGAGGTTGGAAACAATTAAATGAATAGAAGTTATCCATTGAGCTTAAAGTTTATAGTTGGATGATTGTAGTCAACTAAATGGCCTTTGAATTCCTGAACAAGTAGTTCCCTAGGGGTGTTTTACACCTAGCCACCGAAGGCCTTTATCCGGTCTAGGATGGTTGGTCCGAAAGTTCGTTACACAGGGTTCATAGAAAGTCATAGAATGCAATTATTCCAATCAAATGTGAAAATCAATTTGAGTTATTTTTGCGAAATTGTTAAAGTGTTAGTCATAAATAATAAGTTGAATTGATTTGGCACGAGAGTCCTAAGTTTCATTACTGTCACATGTTTAAACCAATAGGTAACATTTCCGCATTTTTCATGGGTCTTGACTACCACTTTTCACCAATTATTGTGTCTATCATACCCCTATTCCATAATTAGCCTACATTGTTACAACACATGCTAGAATACCTCCTTTGAGATCTCACTTGGTGCTCACGCCAAGTCGGTGGAGATTTGATCCTTTTGCAAGCCTATGGTAACAATGCATCACGACTTGGCTTGATTGAGTGTTACATTACTTACTTCCCTACCTTGTAGTCTTATAGGTTGAGAGTGAGTGACTAAACACTTATCCTTATGTGAGGTGCTAGGTCGTGCATTCGGGCTTGGCAAACTAAAACATCTCGAGTTTACTTTGCTTATACATATGTTGCTAGCCTAATTGCCTCGGTAGTTAGTGTTAGCATTATTTTGGTAAACTTGATCTTCACTTCAAAATGTTGCAAGAGTGGGTAATGAAATGATGAATAACGGTTTGCTTGAGGACAAGCAAAGTTCAAGTGTGGGGATATTTGATATCGCTCATTTTGTATAAGTTTATCTTTAGCGATATCATTGTTTTTGCATTCATTTTAAGTAGACTTTATGAACTTTTGGTACTTATTTAGTTTGAATTGAATTATAGGCGCCAATATTAAAGAATCGTCGTTTGGACTGCATTGTGGTTATAATTCGAGCAAGTTTGTAAAGTGTTGAAGTCTTGAGCTAAAAACTGGTCTGCTGGAAAACAGGTTGAAGCCGCCGGCTTGTTGGATAAGCCGCCGGGTTGTGATGATTTGTTGAAGCCGCCGGTTTGAATGTTTAAGCCGCCGGGTTGTTTGAATGTTGTGAAGCCGCCGGCTTCACATAATGAGCCGCCAGCTTAGTGGGCGGCAGATCACTTTTGCTTAGAAAAACACCTTTTTCATTTCTCATCTCAACAACTTTCTTACACACGAAAAACACACACGAAAACCAGTCTCTAGGTGGCGATTTTGGCGTTTTTGAAGGTTTTCTTTCATTTTCTTGAAGATTTCCTTTAGTGTAGCATCTCTCGGTTACTAACAATCATCATCTCGACATTGTACGAACTCGGTTTGCATTTTTTATCTAAATATAATCATGTTTTCCTTGGTTTCTTTGATATTTTATGTGTATGATGATGTGATTATGATGGTTGGCTAGGTTTTGTTATACTTGCTTGGATGAACTAGTTAGTGACTAGGGGTGTTGTATTTGGTGTTTGATTTATGCTTCGAGTTTAAGATTCATCCATAAATTTGTATGTAACTAGTTGATGTGGTTTAACTTGTGGGTATTTTGCCTAAACAACTATGGCGAATGTTTGTTGTTTAATAAAAATACTTGTTATTTGTATGAAATGTATGAATGAATCTATTTTCGCGAATATGAAAATTATTACAAGTGAAGCTAGTTAACTAGTATGATTTGAATTAGCGATTTTGGCGAATGTCTTTCGTTTGGATGAATCATAAACTCTTTTAACTCAAACTCGTGTTTAATCAACTATTTGTGTATTTGAGCTTAATGTCAAGTAATTAACTTGTTTGATAATTTGCGAATAGATATAGTGTAACACCCCCAAATTAACGATTTGCGGAAGCATACATTGGGTGTTACTAATCAATATACAAAGCACAAGATTAACAGTAAACGACCTCTAAATGAGACGTTTGTAAAATAGTTACATTTCATAATTTGAATTGTTTGAAAACATATAGTTTTCTTTACAAAAGTGTAGTTCCCTAGAGCCCTCGCGTATAGCGGGAGATTCTATTACATAACCATAGTTACAAAAGATAATGCCAAAGAATCTCCGTTAAATGCAGTTTGGAAATCATGCGACTCTAGCTAGTAATCCCGGAGTGATCCTACTCCGTAAGTGTACCTGAGATACAAAGCTAAAAAGTGTCAACCAAAAAGGTTGGTGAATCTTACAGGTTTAGTAATAAGTAGGTGTTATGAACCACAAGTATGTACCCGTATTGCTATCAAGCAAAGTAAGTAATTCAGTAAATCAGTACAGTGCCATGAGCTCATAAGTTGAAGCTTAACCGTGTAGTGTGAATATATCACGTACCCCCGTGAGTGCTATCCGCACACTCATATGTAACAAATACTAATATGCCCGTTTCTACGTGTAAATCAGTACGTGGTGGCGCTACCACCCCAGGCAGGGATTGTCAGTCCCAAATGGATCCATCTATTAGTAATCGCGCTTAAGTCCATAACTAACAACTTACGATTAGGAGGCTTTCAGTGGATAAAAGTAACTCATGCGTTTGTTTGTAATCAGTAATGTTTTCAGTTCAGTTCATTGTGTTCATACGTAAAACAGTTGCTAAGTATCTCACCCCAAAGTATAAAAACAGTAAAAGTGGGGCTGTAAGACTCACCTGAGTCGAGCAGTGGTAATTAGCAAATAGTAGTAAAGCAAGTAGGTTCTCCCGAACCCGTAACCTTCTAGTGCCTAAACACGTAAGGTTAAGTAAGTAGATGTCTCGCAAGACCATCTAGGCTAGTTGTTCATACAACCCGTTGTGTTTAAATGTTGGTTTGTTCGCGTTCGTATCAAAGTATACGGCCCGTTGGTGATTTGTTATATTTAAAGTTTATCATTCAATACGCAAATTAAAGTAATTGCAATAGGAAAGTATGTTTTATTATGATTGTTAGGTCGTATCGTATAAGGATTTGAGGTTGTAAAAGTTCGACACTTAGTGAAAATGTGAGTTTTCAAGGTTCTGGTTTGTGCGACGTCGCATGCGACGTTGCAAGCGACGTAAGGTGCGACGTAGGCAGGTACGTCGCATAATGCGACCTTCGCAAATCAATGCGACGTAGGGGGCGACGTCGCTAATGCGACGTTGGTTCGGTTTGCGACGTTAAAGTCTACGTCGCCATGTATGACGTCCGCAAATTAATGCGACGTAAAAGGCTGCGTCGCTAGTGCGACGTTGAGGTTTTTGTGCGACGCAGGTCGCGACGTCGTAGAGGCTCCTGGCCAGGTGCGACGTAGCGGTCTGATGGCCGGAAATTTAGTCGAAAACGAGTTTTCCGGTTTCCGTTGGGTCCAAATCTTTTACCCAACCCTTATATGAACATAATAAGCCTATTTAAACCATAAACTAGTAAAAATGATCAAAAACGAGAGATGTCGGGATTTGTCGGAAACTTACAAAGTGTCGGATTGAAAATCCGAAAAGATAGGAATGTAGATCGGGTAGTGGTGAACGTTTTCTTCCAAAGGAGAGGTGTGATCCAAGCTCGTTTTGTACGTTTATTTGTCGATTTTGTGAGGTTTCTGGAGGTTTTTAGTTAGAGAAAATAAAGAGAGAAAAGGAGGAAAGAGAGAGAAAGAAGAGAATGAAAATGAAGAAGAAAATGGAGGTGGGTGGGGTTTTGGTGGAGCTCCCCCACCTTCAGTCTCCGCTCCGCGTTCCGGGTGGTGTTCGTTTTCTCCGTCGTTTTACGTTAAATTATTTATTTTTACACGTGAATTATCCTTTTGAAATGCGAGTGTTATTAAATAATTTACTTAAATTATTTCTTTAAATCTTTATTTGTTTGAAATATAATTTAGTTTAAATGCGTTTGAATACTTTTGTTTTTAAATCGTGTAAACTTTGATCGAGCGATACGAGATAATTACTAACTATTATAAGATAGCGTTTCGGTCATAATTGCGTTATTTTAGTTTATAAACATTTGTTCACCAACGTCCGTGTTAATCGAATAGAATTTCATTCTATTTTAGTTGCGTACGATTTCAGCCAACTCGCAAAGTTGTATATATTTACCAACATATAATCTGATACATAAATTAGCCTAACACAGAACTAATTACATGTATTAACAAAGAATTAGGCGCTAATACTAGCCCTAATTTGGCGGTTGTTACATTCTCCCCTTGTTAAAAGAATTTCGTCCCGAAATTAGTTCGATTGCACAGTCGGTGCATTGTCTGGGAAGAGATGTGGGTATTTCTGTCGCATTTGGTCTTCCCGTTCCCAGGTGAATTCTGGACCACGTCTAGAATTCCACCTGACTTTTACGATGGGAATACGACTCTGTTTTAGTTGTTTGACCTCGCGGTCCATGATCTCCATAGGTTCCTCGACAAAATGAAGTTTATCATCGATTTGAATTTCGTCGAGCGGTATAATCAGTGTCTCGTCAGACAGACATTTCTTCAGATTAGAAACGTGGAATGTGTTGTGAACGCTGCTAAGCTCAGCAGGAAGTTGCAGACGATATGCCACTGGGCCAATCCTTTCAAGGATTTCGAATGGTCCGATGTATCTAGGATTTAGTTTGCCTCGTTTTCCGAATCGAATGACACCTTTCCACGGTGCCACTTTGAGGAGCACCTTGTCCCCTACTTGGAACTCAAGGTGTTTGCGTCTCACGTCAGCATAGCTTTTCTGACGATCACGCGCGGCTTTTAGCCGGTTTTGTATGCCGACGATCTTTTCAGTTGTTTCATGTATGATTTCTGGACCGGTGAGTTGTGTATCCCCCACCTCAGTCCAACAGATAGGTGACCGGCACTTACGACCGTACAGTGCCTCGAAGGGTGCAGCCTTTATGCTGGTGTGATAACTGTTGTTGTACGAGAATTCGCACAATGGTAAGTGATTTTCCCAGTTTTTACCGAAGTCAACTACGCAGGCTCGTAGCATGTCTTCCAGTGTTTGTATGGTTCGTTCGCTCTGGCCGTCGGTTTGAGGATGGTAAGCCGTACTCATATCCAGACGAGTACCAAGAGATTTTTGCAGTGATTGCCAGAAGTGAGAAGTAAATCGAGCATCTCGGTCGGAGATGATTGAGATGGGCACGCCGTGTCTTGACACGATCTCTTTCAGGTAGATTCGTGTCAAACGTTCCATCTTATCAGTTTCTTTGATGGCTAGGAAATGAGCAGATTTAGTGAGTCGGTCAACGATCACCCAAATGGTATCGCAACCGTTAGAAGTTTTCGGGAGCTTAGTAATGAAATCCATGGTGATCTGCTCCCATTTCCATTGTGGTATTTCAGGTTGTTGTAGCAAACCGGAAGGTTTCTGGTGTTCAGCTTTAACTTTAGAACAAGTAAGACACTTGCTAACATAGGTTGCAATGTCAGATTTCATGTTGGGCCACCAGTACATTTCCTTGATGCCGTGATACATTTTGTCGGCACCGGGGTGTATAGAGTATTTTGACTTGTGAGCTTCATTCATCACCAAGTCTCGCAGGTTCTCAAAACTTGGTAACCAGATTCGATTCGAGAAGTATTTGGCCCCGTTAGGTTTGGTTTCAAATTGTTTGTCCATGCCCCGCAAGGCCTCGTTTATCAAGTTTTCCGGTTTGAGTGCTTCGAGTTGAGCTGTGCGAGTTTGATTGATGAGGTCGTTGTGAATGGTCATACCGAGAGCTCGAACTCGAAGTGGTTTCACTCGTTCTTTTCGGCTTAAGGCATCGGCGACAACATTCGCCTTGCCTGGATGATAGCGAATTTCGCAATCGTAATCAGTAAGCAACTCGACCCATCGACGTTGCCTCATGTTGAGATCCTTTTGATCGAAGATATGTTGGAGACTTTTATGGTCGGTAAAGATTGTACACTTGGTACCGTATAAGTAGTGTCTCCAGATTTTCAGAGCGAATACAACAGCCCCCAACTCTAGGTCATGAGTTGTGTAATTCTTTTCGTGGACCTTGAGTTGTCGAGAGGCGTAAGCGATAACCTTGTCTCGTTGCATCAGCACGCAACCAAGACCTTGGTGTGAAGCATCACAGTATACCACGAAGTCATCGTTGCCTTCGGGTAAAGATAACATAGGTACACTGCAGAGTTTCTGTTTTAGTAGTTGAAAAGCTGACTCCTGTTTGTCAGTCCAATCGAACTTCTTTTCTTTTTGAGTCAGTGCAGTGAGAGGTAGGGCTATTTTCGAAAAATTCTCAATGAATCGTCTGTAGTATCCGGCGAGTCCTAAGAATTGGCGTACCTCGGTCGGTGTAGAAGGTGCTTGCCAACACTTGATAGCCTCGATTTTTGAAGGATCGACATGAATCCCTTGATTGTCAATGACGTGTCCAAGGAATTGAACGGTTTGCATCCAGAACTCACACTTAGAGAATTTGGCGTATAACTCTTCGTGTTTGAGCAGCTCTAGGATGGTTTTCAGGTGTTGCGCGTGCTCTTGTTCGTTGCGCGAGTAAATCAGAATGTCATCAATGAAGACGATAACAAACTTGTCAAGGTAGGGTTTGCACACCCGATTCATAAGGTCCATGAATACAGCCGGTGCATTGGTTAAGCCGAATGGCATCACTTGGAATTCATAATGCCCGTAGCGAGTTCGGAAAGCAGTTTTTGGGATGTCATCGTCACGAACTCGGAGTTGGTGATAACCTGACCGTAGATCGATCTTTGAGTAGAAACTCGACCCCTGAAGTTGGTCGAACAGGTCATCGATGCGAGGAAGTGGGTAACGGTTCTTGACAGTTAATTTGTTGAGTTCACGGTAGTCGATGCACATGCGGAAAGAACCGTCTTTCTTTTTCACAAACAGGACCGGAGCTCCCCAAGGTGAGGAACTTGGTCGAATAAATCCCTTGTCCAGGAGTTCCTGTAACTGAGTAGACAACTCCTGAAGTTCGGATGGGGCTAGTCGGTAAGGGGCTCGTGCCACGGGTGCTGCGCCGGGCACAAGATCAATAGAGAATTCGACTTGTCTAGTTGGCGGTAGGCCAGGCAAGTCTTCAGGAAAGACTTCTGGGAAGTCTCGAACAATAGGCACATCCTCAAGTCGCTTCTCCACCGGCTTTTTCTCCATAACGTGTGCGAGGATTGCCTGGTACCCTTTTCTCAAGTATTTTCGGGTTTTCATGCAAGAAATTATATTTATTCTCATCCCACCGGTCTCCCCTTGTATGCTCAAAGTTCCACCGGTGACGAGAGGAATGCGTACAATTTTCTCAAAACAAACGATTTCGGCTCGGTGCTTGGACAACCAATCCATACCGACGATGATGTCAAAGCTGCCGATTTCGACAGGTATCAAGTCAATGGAAAAGAGCTCGTTAGCTAAGTTTAGAGTGCAATTAGGTATCACGCTATCGACCTCAATAAGTTTTCCGTTTGCCAATTCTTCCGTGTACTTAGAATCTAAGGCAATAGGTGTGGTGTCAAGTAGTGGATAAAACTCGTCAGAAATAAAGCTCTTATCAGCACCAGTATCAAATAATACAGATGCAGTCAAGTTGTTGAGAAGAAACGTACCCGTGACCACATTCGGGTCTTGACGGGCTTCCCCAGATTTCAGCACAAAAGCTCTTCCTCGAGCATTGTTGTTGTTCTTGTTGTTGTTGTTAAGCTTCGGGCAGTCTTTCTTGAAATGCCCCGTACCGTTGCACCCATAACAGGTCTTTGGTGCAAAGATGTTGGTGTCAGTGGTGTTTGTTCTACAATCCTTAGCCAAGTGTCCAAATCTCTTACACTTGCTACAGGGACACGAACCATGGTGGTGTCGTTGGCACTTTGAGCAATAGGGCTTGGTTCCCTTGTACGCCCCCTTGTCATCAGTATTGGAGGTGTAGGCTTTAATGGTCTCGGGTTTCTTGGTTTGGTGGTTGTTGTGGTTGTCGGACCATTTTCTTTTATTGTTGTTGGAGGATGGAGTGGGTGGTTATGGGTCCTCGTTCATAGCTAGAAGTTCATGGACCAACCGAATGGCACCATGAAGGGTGGTTTGGTTTGATGAGGCGACATTTCCCCGGACGGGTTCCGGGAGGCCGCGGATGTATTTCTTAATCTTGTCGAGCCCAGTACCTGCCATAGCTGGGCGAAGGACGGTGAGTTGTTGGAATCTGGTGGTGTATCCAACGATATCAGTTCCTTGCACTTTTAAGTTCCAGAACTCTTCGTCCAGCTTGTGAAGTTGTTCGGACGGGCAATACTCATCCGTGAGCATTTTCTTCAGATCCTCCCAAGGGAGTAGATAAGCGGTGTCAATACCCACAGACTGGGTATAGGAATTCCACCACGAGAGGGCACCATCTTCGAGGGTGCAGGTGGAGAATTTGACTTTGTCGTCCTCCGCACATTTGCTGATGCGGAAAACGGATTCCATCTTTTCGAACCATCTGATAAGTCCGATGGCTCCTTCGGTTCCCTTGAAGCTCAAGGGTTTGCAGTTTTGAAAATCCTTGTATGAACAAGGTTTAGCAGCAGAGGTTTCAGCGGCATCGCTGCTTCTTGTGGAGTTAGGTGGAGTATTCCGAGCCAAGGCTTCAGTAACAGCCTGGGTTATGAGAGACGTGATCTGAGCATCAGTGTAAGGTCTTGACTTTGGCGGCATGATTCTTCAATAAAAGAAATGAAGATACATGAGATTTTGTAAGAAAGTTGCATTTATTTCAGATGTACATGTATAAAGGTGGTAATACATAACATCAATATGAAAAGAATTATGGCAATTAATATGAGTCGAAACAGCAAGAAATATTTGATAGATGATACGAGTTCAAAGGTTACATCCTACGGATGTATTACAAAAGATGTCGGGAATTGTTACATCCGACTGAAACATAGAGTAGTGCTTAGATAGTTACTAGATTACAGGATAGTTTACAAAACGAAGACTACGCTAGTCTTAACGTAGGTTAATCTGCTCCATCATTTCGAAGAGACGATCCACAGTATTTGCAAGTCTGCTGGCTTGTCGAGCATTGTCTTCAGCTAATGCTAGTCGCTGTACCAATCCGCGGTTAGATTCTTCCGTTTCCCGTGAGCGTTGTTCACACTCATCAAGTCTGTGTTTTAAAAGAGCGGTTTCCACGCTTATCTCCACCACTTTGTTGAAAAGAACGTCCACATTATTAACGGTGGTTTCGTGATCCTCAGAGACTTGTTCGATGCGCTCCAGTGATGTAAGTCTCCAGTTTTCGTTTGTTTCCTGCAACACGACCTCCATGGTGCGAAGTCGTTGCTCGTGTTGGTTCACCCTAGCTGCTAAGGTCGGTAAGGTGAAGTGGGTAGAGTACGGGCCAGCTCGAGGCAACCTGTTGTTCCTCCTTGCTACCCTTGGGTTCTGCGACCCGGATTGAGAACGAGATGAATTGGATGGGATATTTGCCATTTCTGAGACAAAGCGTTAGTAAGATTAAGGCCTATATTCATATAGTTCCTATATAATATAGCCTATTGAGTGTCTAGCATAAACATATTTAAGTCTCGGTTCTCTCGAGATCAGAGTCAACTAATGTATTCCGGCTCAACATAACCATTTCAGACCTTACATCACCTTTCCTTAATTGTACATAGCTGATCAAGCTATGTTAAATTAAAGTCGTATGATGTAATTCCTGAACCAATCATGCCTAGTAAGGAAATACTGCCTAACGGTCATAGTCTAGGCCCACTAAATGCAACCTAGTTCACTATAACCTTAGGCTCTGATACCAATCTGTAACACCCCCAAATTAACGATTTGCGGAAGCATACATTGGGTGTTACTAATCAATATACAAAGCACAAGATTAACAGTAAACGACCTCTAAATGAGACGTTTGTAAAATAGTTACATTTCATAATTTGAATTGTTTGAAAACATATAGTTTTCTTTACAAAAGTGTAGTTCCCTAGAGCCCTCGCGTATAGCGGGAGATTCTATTACATAACCATAGTTACAAAAGATAATGCCAAAGAATCTCCGTTAAATGCAGTTTGGAAATCATGCGACTCTAGCTAGTAATCCCGGAGTGATCCTACTCCGTAAGTGTACCTGAGATACAAAGTTAAAAAGTGTCAACCAAAAAGGTTGGTGAATCTTACAGGTTTAGTAATAAGTAGGTGTTATGAACCACAAGTATTTACCCGTATTGCTATCAAGCAAAGTAAGTAATTCAGTAAATCAGTACAGTGCCATGAGCTCATAAGTTGAAGCTTAACCGTGTAGTGTGAATATATCACGTAACCCCGTGAGTGCTATCCGCACACTCATATGTAACAAATACTAATATGCCCGTTTCTACGTGTAAATCAGTACGTGGTGGCACTACCACCCCAGGCAGGGATTGTCAGTCCCAAATGGATCCATCTATTAGTAATCGCGCTTAAGTCCATAACTAACAACTTACGATTAGGAGGCTTTCAGTGGATAAAAGTAACTCATGCGTTTGTTTGTAATCAGTAATGTTTTCAGTTCAGTACATTGTGTTCATACGTAAAACAGTTGCTAAGTATCTCACCCCAAAGTATAAAAACAGTAAAAGTGGGGCTGTAAGACTCACCTGAGTCGAGCAGTGGTAATTAGCAAATAGTAGTAAAGCAAGTAGGTTCTCCGAACCCGTAACCTTCTAGTGCCTAAACACGTAAGGTTAAGTAAGTAGATGTCTCGCAAGACCATCTAGGCTAGTTGTTCATACAACCCGTTGTGTTTAAATGTTGGTTTGTTCGCGTTCGTATCAAAGTATACGGCCTGTTGGTGATTTGTTATATTTAAAGTTTATCATTCAATACGCAAATTAAAGTAATTGCAATAGGAAAGTATGTTTTATTATGATTGTTAGGTCGTATCGTATAAGGATTTGAGGTTGTAAAAGTTCGACACTTAGTGAAAATGTGAGTTTTCAAGGTTCTGGTTTGTGCGACGTCGCATGCGACGTTGCAAGCGACGTAGGCAGGTACGTCGCATGATGCGACCTTCGCAAATCAATGCGACGTAGGGGGCGACGTCGCTAATGCGACGTTTGTTCGGTTTGCGACGTTAAAGTCTACGTCGCCATGTATGACGTCCGCAAATTAATGCGATGTAAAGGGCTGCGTCGCTAGTGCGACGTTGAGGTTTTTGTGCGACGCAGGTCGCGACGTCGCAGAGGCTCCTGGCCAGGTGCGACGTAGCGGTCTGATGGCCTGAAATTTAGTCGAAAACGAGTTTTCCGGTTTCCGTTGGGTCCAAATCTTTTACCCAACCCTTATATGAACATAATAAGCCTATTTAAACCATAAACTAGTAAAAATGATCAAAAACGAGAGATGTCGTGATTTGTCGGAAACTTACAAAGTGTCGGATTGAAAATCCGAAAAGATAGGAATGTAGATCGGGTAGTGGTGAACGTTTTCTTCCAAAGGAGAGGTGTGATCCAAGCTCGTTTTGTACGTTTATTTGTCGATTTTGTGAGGTTTCTGGAGGTTTTTAGTTAGAGAAAATAAAGAGAGAAAAGGAGGAAAGAGAGAGAAAGAAGAGAATGAAAATGAAGAAGAAAATGGAGGTGGGTGGGGTTTTGGTGGAGCTCCCCCACCTTCAGTCTCCGCTCCGCGTTCCGGGTGGTGTTCGTTTTCTCCGTCGTTTTACGTTAAATTATTTATTTTTACACGTGAATTATCCTTTTGAAATGCGAGTGTTATTAAATAATTTACTTAAATTATTTCTTTAAATCTTTATTTGTTTGAAATATAATTTAGTCTAAATGCGTTTGAATACTTTTGTTTTTAAATCGTGTAAACTTTGATCGAGCGATACGAGATAATTACTAACTATTATAAGATAGCGTTTCGGTCATAATTGCGTTATTTTAGTTTATAAACATTTGTTCACCAACGTCCGTGTTAATCGAATAGAATTTCATTCTATTTTAGTTGCGTACGATTTCAGCCAACTCGCAAAGTTGTATATATTTACCAACATATAATCTGATACATAAATTAGCCTAACACAGAACTAATTACATGTATTAACAAAGAATTAGGCGCTAATACTAGCCCTAATTTGGCGGTTGTTACATATAGCGAACGTTTTCTATCTAGTAAATTGTTGTCAACTTTTTGTCTATAAATTGTTGAACTTGATTGCGGATGTGGTTTTGGAATAGGTTAACAAGTTAAGCTCAAATATGCAAATAGGTAACTATGGCGAATGTCCGTTATTTGATTGAATTATAGGTTTGTAAATTGAAGTTGAATTACTAGGTAATGGCGAATGTTAAGCCTAGGTTTGATGGAAAATTGTTTGCATAAAACAACCGGTTTTAACTTTACACCCCGAAATCACTAACGATCTAATCCAAGCAAGTATAGTTTTTTTAATATTTGAAAGTTCCAAATCAATCACTTTGACTCTAAAGAGTTCACTTGCCTAGTTTAACAAAAATTTCGTAGTTTTAAGCAACGTGACAATTCGGTCACACAAACCAACCACATTTTATTTTCTCTTTTTAAATTGCTCACACTTCTATTGATTATCCAATCTAGTTCCCTGTGTTCGAACCCGAACTTACCCAACTATACTACCACACGATAGGGTCCACTGCCCGGTTGTATTTTGGTCTAGCTCGGTACTTTCTTGTTCACTTTTCAACGATAATTTTATAACTAGATTTAGCACATCATTGTACAAATTTGTCATTGTAGAATATTGTTTATTTATAGTAAGCTATTATTGTTATTAATTTATTATGTGAAAGGATATAATAATTTCTTCTCGTTAGGATATAGCCAATAAGAACAAAATCGATGCAAATAACTAATATTTGTTGCGATTAAAAACTAAAAAAAAGTGGTACATTTATTTATGTGTTGCAATAGAGTTTAAATGTGACTATACGGATTAGCTTTTGACATTCTAACATACATTACACTTTAGACATACATAATAAGTTATGTGACCATATGTACCTGCTTTTGGCTACACTGTAATCATGTGTGACAAACTCGACTACATGGTTTAGTCACATAAACAATTACTTCATGTGACCATAAAGTGGCATACGATTTAGACACACAAACTAATACTCAATGTGACTAATATAATACTTAATAATAATCGTTGTTACCCATTTTTCCCCTAAAGAATAGCCACATGAATATTTCACAACGTGACCGTTGTGAATTTATTCGTCACATATAATCACCTAAAATGTGGTCATAAAAACCATTTAGCTATACATTTACGAAATGGTGTGGCTATTATATAGCCATATAGTCACATGATCGTGTTACAAATTAATGTGACTATACGGATTAGCTTTTCACACTCTAACACACACTACACTTTAGACACACGTACTAACTTATGTGACCATATGTACCTGTTTTTGGCTACACTAAAATTATGTGTGACAAACTCGACTTCATGATTTAGTTACATAAACAATTACGTCGTGTGACCATATAGTGTCATTTGGTCACATTGTTCAAGTGTGTGACCATATAGTGGCATTTGGTCACATGTTCAAGTGTGTGACCATATAGTGACCATATGTACCTGTTTTTGGCTACACTGAAATTATGTGTGACAAACTCGACTTCATGATATAGTCACATAAACAATTACTTCATGTGACCATACAGTGGCATTTGGTCATAGTGTTCAAGTGTGTGACCATACACTAGTACAAATTTGAACTTTCGTCACACATGGTCGATTTGAAACGGTCACACATGCCAATATTTATGTGACCAAAGGGACAAAAAAAAAACTGGACGTTATTATTTAGCCACACATGAACTCCAATCGTGTGACCATTCTGAAACGTATTTGCCACACCTTCGAACATTTATGTGGCTAAAGGGAACTGCAATTTTTTGCATTTCATTTAGTCACACATGAAGTTGGAACGTGTGACAAATCTTGTCACACACTTGAACACTGTGACCAAACGCCACTATATGGTCACATGGAGTAATTGTTTATGTGACTAAAGCATATAGTCGATTTTGTCACACATGATTAAAGTGTAGCCAAAGCCAGGTACATATGGTCACATAAGTTATTATGTGACCATATGTATAGTGTCTGTTAGAATGGCAAAAGGTAATGTGTTTAGTCACACTAATTTCTAGCCCGATCATGTGACTATATCGCATTAGAATAGCCACACCATATCACAAATGTGTATCGAAAGGATGTTTATGGCCACATGTTAGGTGATTATATGTGACCAATATATTCACAACAGTCACGTTTTTAGATATTTATGTGACTATTTTTTAAAGCGAAAATGGGCAAAAACGATTATTATTAAATTTGATATTAGTCACATTGAGTGTTGTTTGTGTGGCTATATCATGAGACCTTATTGGTCACATGGATTAATGGTTTGTGTGACTATAGCATAGAGTCGATTTTGTCACACATGATTTAAGTGTAGCCGAAGCCAGGTACATATGGTCACATAAGTTATTATGTGTGCCGAAGCCAGGTACATTTTTATTTATTTATTTTTAACATTAATCAATACATAGGCGCCATTTAATCCCAAAATAATTCAAGCATTCCTCAAAAAAAATTTGAAACCCGCCGCTCTATTGTTTTTCATTCAGGCGCCATTTAATTCTGAAATAATTCAATCCTCCCTCCAAACAATTTCAAGCCCGCCATGTTTTTTCTTCTATCTAATCTTAACTTTCCTAAAATCTCTTCAAATTTTCCCAAACTGATTTCTATTCAAATATGATCTTCTCTTCAAATTTACAAGAATCCAATTTTTTCTCTAACCTGCCTCTCCACCGCCCCCTGTTTTTATCTCCCTCTCTCCATCACTGCACCATGCCACCGCCACCAGATGGAATAAGTTTTCATCGACTTGCAGTACTGAGAGTCTGATGTGGTTGACTTACAATCGTAGCCCTCTGTTATTCGACATTTTCTGGTATTTTGTGCCAAACCGCCTCGCCAAACCGCTCCCACATCCTCTGCTTTTTTTGGGCGCTCGAAGGTTTCAATCGATTCGATTATATCCGCTCAATTTAAAATTGTGAATTCGACCATGTATACAAAAGGGATTCAGAATCCAAGTCTATTAATTGCTCTGAAATTAACTTCATCTCAATTGTTATTGTCCCAATTTTTTGATATCATAAACCCTAGAAAAAGTGCTCCAGCCCTACATGTACAACAAATTGACCAGGTAAGTAGTTTGTGACACAGATTTACATATCAAATAGAGTTACAAGTATATACTGAATTTTTTATGTTGCGAGATTTTAATTTTGCCCATATCCAAAGGTATAACCTAATTACCTAAAATTATTGAATTGTGATATGAAATTGGCGTTTTATTATCTGTTGGTAATGGAATAATATTTGAATCATAATTATATATTCAATTTTTTTCTTGTAAGTGTATAGTGTAGACTTATTGATGTGCCTTATCTGGTGCCTGATGCTGAAAATATGTCAACCATTGGTTCACAGAGCCATTAATCTGGTCAGGTATCGTTGGTATGTTTTTAGCTTTCCGTTTCATTTTCAATATTACTACATAATGATAAATGTCATAATACAAGATTTGGTAATGCATTGTAGCTGCTTTATTAGGAGCATTAAAATATCCATGCCACTTGTACTTATACTGATCAATGTCATGATAGCTATTTGAACTCTTCTTTTGGATGCTATGAAAATTACTCTGCAGTCAACAAGAGGAGGGCACCGGCTCTTCAACAAGTGAGGTTGATATTCTGTGTAATCTAGGTTTGCCTTCTAAGTGTTGTATGTTGTGTCATTTTAGTTTTAAAAGTGTATACATTTTACTGTTACACAACACATATTTTACACCTTTTTGTTTTATTCGATTCTAGAATATTATTGCTATTACCGCTAAATATTTATGATTTTTTTACAAGTCGAAGATTTATGGACCCAATTCAGATCAGTGCAACCTTACCCAACCGATGTTGGTCGATTGGAAAATCGTTAGCTTTCTATATATGCAGTTAGTGATTATGAGGTCAGGTATTGTTCCCGTTTTGACATCTTGTAAACCGCAACCACATTTGACATGGCCTAACCGTTATATATAAGCTTTCTAACATACAATTAGCAACCCAAAAAACCCCTAAAAGCACTTTATAAAAGAGTGTTTTTTGCTCAAAAAAGGGCACCATACCCAAACACCCTTTTTTAAACAACAGACCACAAGACAGACTCCTTTGCTGGACATTTATGCATCAATTTACTATCAGCTTATTACAATTGATATTATTACTGTGTTGGTTCAGGTCGAGCAGCTTTCTTCGAAAGAAGAGGTCCTGTCAAGTTCTACTATGTTCCTGGAACTGTAAGAGATACAACAAAAGCTCCCGAGACGCGTTTTGGGGTTCCACTGACTTTTGCACAATGGGCTTCCGCAGCAGGCATTGATCAGATACATATAGGGAGACATTTACCTTATGGTGAAGAATGCAGGGACAAAGTGATCAGGAGCAATTCATAGGTCAGATTCTTGCTTTTGATGTCTTTTACTAAGGGTAACTTGTCGATTCGTTACATATTTATTCAAGTTCAGTTCGATACCTCTGCATCTTTAAATAATTATCAAGTCCTCTTTTGTAAATTCATAATTCGAAATGAAGTCATTACACATTGATTAAAAAATCTAAGTCAAATAGTTACATGATGATTTATTACTTGAGTTACATTTGTTACGATTATTGATGTTAATAGTACTTAATTTCAAGGTGATTGGTCTGTTTATGTTCCACTTTTGTTATATCAAAAGCTAGTTTAGTAAAGCCATAATCATGTCATAGCTATAGATTATTGAGGTACTTATACTTCTATTTGCCCAGAATATGCAAAACTTATATGAGTTTCTGTCTACTGTCAACCAGAATTATGGCAAAAACGTGCTAAGTCAGGTAAGCAAGTTTTTATTTGCTTACAAGTTGATTCAAAACTGTTTAACATATTTTTAAGTTTTATCATGCAGTTTGAAAACTGTTTAACATATACCAATGAATACAGAACACTAAGTGAATGACCAAGGGATATTTATATTGGGAAATGGTTAGTTTCGGCATATAAATTTGGAAGGAGTGGATCCCTGAGTAAGAAATGTGTTGCACAATCTGTTCATTAAAATACATCCCTCTGTATCAAACATGTGTTTTAGGAAGTTGTCAAGTGCGTCTAGGTGCTTTCCCAAATGGTGAATAATATTTGTTTGTGTAGGAATTCATAGTCAACGGTACCAAAGCTATCTTATAATTGGTACTAATATAATTAAGGTACAATTTCAGGTTTATTTTGACAAAAAAGACTGAGCAAACTGTTACTCAAGGACCTCGATGTCACACGGTATGTGAGTTTTTTTTTGCTGTATCAGTTGCATGGAATCCTCTTGGACTTCTTATTGATCCAAGAATAATGTTAAAATGATAACGGACTTGTCTATGAGTAATAGAATTAAATATTTGACACTGATTAGTTACATATCAAGTTTGGTCTTTATGCTATATAATTTAATAATTTATTTTGCGGTTATGTTGTGGGGTGTACATATGTAAGAACCTTTACGTTATCTTTGAATCATATGTGGTTTGCTTTCATGTTCATGCTTTCTTAGTTCTGATAGATCTATTTCTGGAATTATATAGGGTTTGATGATTAAAGAGACCAATGAGCTTCATGAGGACTTTAGAATGTATCTGGACTTGAAAAAAGAAACATCGAAAGATTTGCAGATTGGAGGTTAGTGTCTATATATCCCTACCTAAAATGAGTCCATTTTTGGTTGGTGCATCTGATGCAAATCCATTCTGAATAGTTCCTCCACCTTTCACATTAGATATCAGAGGTGCTAAGATAGGCTGGTGGGGTCAAAGTGGGTAATATACTAATATTTTTTTGAGGTTGGATTGGAGGAAACGGAATACCCTTTGTCCCCAAAAAAGCTTGTTATATATTAGGGTTTATGTTACTTTCAATTGAGTTATATGAATTGTGAGTCGATTAGTTAAATTGGTGATGTTTCTGAATTCAGCTGTGTTCGTAAAATCATATAAAATTGAAAACACGTCTGAATGATCTGAAATTTGGGTTCCAAGTATAACTTTCCGTTTTCTACAACCTTTAAGTTTTAAGTTTTTGCTAATTCGAACTCAAAACGGGTCAAACAGGTCGTCCTGTAAATCTGAACAGATTGGTGACGAATCTGTAATATGGTTTTGAATAAATTCATATTAAATTGAGTTTAACTTTATTATGTATAATTTTCTGGAACATGATAGTTAGATGTGTTTTCTAGTGACCTGTAAAATTTTGTAAGATATGAATGAGTAGAAGCGTTTTGTATTGTTGGATAACTAGTGATGTGCTAAACCGAATCATTAATCGGTTATTGTTGGTTTGGTTATAGAATGAAAGAATGAAATACCACTATTGATGACTCTAAATGAGGAGTAAGTCATTAGATTTATATATGAATGAACTGATTTCATTGTTTTCTATAACAACAAATGTATCAGCTCTCGTTTGAAGAAGTGTAAATATGCAATGGCCTTGACAAGTTGCGGAATAAGGTATTTAATGTCATCATTGTTCTTAATTTATTATCTTACAATACAATGTCTTATTTTATAGGATAGGGTTGTGGGACTGTGGTCAAATTTGCAGTAGTGTTGAAGTATGGATCAAGATGATCAAGTTTGGTGGATTTTCTTTTTGTTAAGTATTGAACTTTTGAATGATTGTAATGAGTTTTAACATTAAGACTATGTACTATGTATTAGGTTCTAAGACTTTTAGTTATTGATAAGTAATTGTATTAGGTGGTGTGAACTTATTTTTCCAGATTTATCATTGAATATTTTATTATTGTGAATTATTTTGGATAATCGGATATCCGAAGTTTCGGATACCTAAAATTTCAGATTTCGGATAGCGAATTACAAAACGTCACACAAACATAAAGTTCAAGTGGCCATTGGATGCACAATAGTCACACAAAATACAAGTTTATGTGACTTTAAAGATCATTTGGTCACATATACTAACACCTATGGCCACTTTTGGTTTAATTTTATGTGACAAAATCCCAAAATAAAACACTCGTTGTGTGACTAAGGGTATGTTTGGTAAAATAGCTGTAGGCTGTAGCTGCAGGCTGTAAGCTGTAGCTGTAGGCTGTAAGCTGTAGGCTGTAGCTGTAAGCTGTAACTTTATTTATATAGAATTGTTTGGTAACTAGCTATAGCTGTAACTTTAAAGTGTAAAATGACATATAAGGGCATCAATATAATTAAATGATAAAAATAGATGAACTATAAATTTAACAAATAATATTTATTATGTAAATGAAGTACTTTATTGATTGGATAATATAATAGTCATTTTTTCTCAAAAGTTTGTAGCCATATGTAAATTCATGCCTGCTTGGATCTTTCAGAATTTATTTATAATTATTTCTCTTATTCAAAAAATTTATATAAATAAATAGGTACATCCGTAAATTTTAATTTTTTTTTTCACATTTGAAACAAAAATTTCTTTTATTGAAATAAATAAAATAATAAGTAAAAGTAGTAACAAAGTTTGCATGCCGTGGGTTTTTTACATATTAATAAAGGAAGTGGGATTAATTGGTAAGGCTTTTAATTCAAGGGTAACTGTGTAATTTTATGTTTTAAAAGCTCCTTCATGTTTTAAACGCTTTCAGAAGTAGCGTTCCATTTGAAGCTTTTTAATTTGAGATAAAGCTTAAAGCTCTAGTTCACCAAACAAGACTTTAAATTTTGTAGGAGCTTTTATTTTTAAAATTAAAAGCTAAAGCTCCTAAAAGCTCTTAAAAGCTCCATGCCAAACAGGCCCTAAATGTTACATAACACCACACAAATATAGAATTCAAGTGGCCATTGGATGCACAATAGTCACACAAAATATACGTTTACGTGACTTTAAAGAGCATTTGGTCACACATACTAACACCTATGGCTACATTTGTCTTAATTTTATGTGACCAAACCCAAATATAAAATAAGCGTTGTGTGACTAAATGTGACAAAACGTCACACAAACATAACATTCAAGTGGCCATTGGAAGAACAATAGTCACACAAAATCCACGATTACTTGACTTTAAAGAGCATTTGGTCACGCTTATTAACATCTATGGCCACTTTTGGCTTAATTTTATGTGACCAAATCCCAAAATAAAACACTTGTTGTGTGACTAAATGTTACATAACGCCACACAAACATAGAATTCAAGTGGCCATTGGATGCACAATAGTCACACAAAATCCACGTTTACTTGACTTTAAAGAGCATTTGTTCACACTTATTAACACCTATGGCCACTTTTGGCTTAATTTTATGTTACCAAATCCAAAAAAAAAAACACTCGTTGTGTGACTAAATGTTACATAACGCCACACAAACATAGAATTCAAGTGGCCATTGGATGCACAATAGTCACACAAAATCCACGTTTACTTGATTTAAATACCATATGGTCTCACTTTTTAACACATATGGCCACTTCTGGCTTAAATTTATGTGACCAATTCCCAAAATAATAACACTCGTTGTGTGACTAAACGTTACAAAACGCCACACAAACATAAACTTCAAATGACCATTGGATGAACAATCGTCACACATAATACACCTTTACTTGATTTTAAAGAGCATATGGTCACACATTTTATGGTTTTGGTCACTCTTTTTAAATGGATACGGCCACTAACCATTTAGTGTAGCCGTATGCACCCTATGGTCGCGGCACCTTTAGTCACACACACGTTGAAAAACATGCGTGACCGTATGCATATCGTCACACTTTTCTGGTGTGACCAAAGCCAAAATTTGTACTAGTGATATGTACCTGTTTTTGGCTACACTTAAATTATGTGTGACAAACTCGACTTCATGATTTAGTCACATAACCAATTACTTCACGTGACTATATAGTGGCATTTGGTCACATTGTTCAAGTGTGTGGCGCAGTTTTGTCATATTTTATGTGTGTAACGTGACTAATGCTTTGAATTTACTCTTTATTTGTCACGCGTTCCAAATTAATATGTGACTAAATAATCAGCAAAAAAACAGCAGTTCCCTTTCGCCACATAAATGTTCGAAGGTGTGGCAAATACATTTCAGAATGGTCACACGATTGGATTCCAGATGTGACCAAATAATGACGTGAATTTTATTTTGATATCTTTAGTCACATAAATATTCTAATGTGTGACGATTTAATTTCGAGCGTGTGTGACCAAAGCCCATTTTTGTTATAGTGGTAGTAAAAATATTGTTTTAATATACTCAGGTGTTTGGCATTAAAGATATACGACCATCCAGTTAGTTATTTCTCATTTTTAGGAACGTGATTTTGTCCTTCAGGCAATGCCTTCTAAAGTTTATTGAAGGGTGTGTAGAATTGTGTTCTCAAAACAGATTTTGAGTTTTCAAAACGTCGTTTTGAAAAAGCATATTCCGACTCTTTTATTTTTTTCAAAAAACTTTCTTTCTCTCTCAACAAAACGCAGATAATCAAGTAATGTCTCTAAATCGCAATCAAAAATCTAAACTTCTACCTAATATCACGAGACATATATCAAAATTAACGAAAATATAATCATACGGGCTTATTCATGGATACTTTTCAGTATTGACAGTTTTTAGATGAGAATTGATCAACAAACAAATAAATTTCAGTGTATATTATTACACAATAGCAAGTGTATATGATTACATCCATAAACAAGTAATATTCGAAAATTGGTGTAGCATGATCGACTCTTACAGAACAATCCGTTTTTGTTCACAATTATACAACATTTATAAAGTGGTATAGATAGGATTGAAGTATAATGCTTGTTTCAGAACTTGCTTTTTCATTTTTCAACATAAGTAGATCAGTTTGAGCATGTTGTCCAATTTGATGGAAAACGATTAGAAGCCAAGGCAGGTAAATTGCGGACGTTAATGTCCATTGGGAGCATTCGGTACTCAATATCAAGATCTTTGAAAGTATTGATCATCTCCTCAACAAGAAGAGCTCTTCTTTTCCATCTTTCACCCATGTTCTGGAAATTCATTCGGTGTGAAAGCCATACTGATATTTTGAGCCGATTCAAATCCTCGACATCCCTGATAACAACCATTGGTCCAGGATGCCAGTGCTCACTCTTGTTCTCAACATAACTGCAACCATATCAGACCAATTATTTGATATTGAATAATTAGAATCAGTTATCACTTAAGGTATTATAAAACTAATAATGTGTAAGTATAATAAAACGGACAATGCAAATTCAATAAGATATTTCAATGTTGTTAGATTCTATATATTTTTAGAAATTAACAGATTAAATGGACTAAAACCTCTCGAATTAGGTTTAAGTAAAGGATCATCAAAAAACTAATTTTTCTAATGAACATGTAATTGGAAGTAAAATTTGTTTGTCAAAACATTCAAAATGTATTTCCAGAAACATAAACAATCTCATGAATAAATAAAAAAAAACGTTACCTAATAATCCTTTCCTTCATTTTAGCAATTTTTTCTGTAGGAGTTGATATATGGATGCAGAAATCAATGGCATCGCCCATATCCGGACTACGATGGAAATTAGCAATGGGCATAGTAGTCAACACACTGTTTGGATACGCAATTTTCTGATTATCGTACCTCAAGAAGATTGTTGTTAATATATTCATCTCCTCCACTATCATCTGCATTGAAAAAGAACATCAAAAGCTAAATCCCAAAAAATGGGAACAAGTATTTGTTTTTGGAGATCTTTGGAGTCTGACCTGAACACCATCAATCTCGCAACGATCACCCACATCAAATGGGTGAACTACGAATAAGAAAATAATGGACTCAAACATCGCCTTACATGTGTTTCCAAACACAAACGCTACCAAAACTAGTTGCGAGCTTAGGAATATGAAAAAATGGGTGGTTGCGACTTTAAGTATAAGAAGCCAAATTATGATTATTATGACTGCCACTACGACATTGATCATTCGATGGAGCTTGTGCACTGCTGTTTTTGTGTCGTTGAGTGATAATGCAAGAGCCTTACGCTCTCTGAACACATTAACCTGCCAAAACAGAATATTCACATCAATTATTTTGCTGTATTAATCCATCTCGTACAACCGTTAATTTGTTAGCTAGAACAGAAACTGCAAGACGATCGAAGGCACATACCACCCAATTTTTGAGAGATCCTTTGCTGACTCCTTTGGTCTCACTTACTTCAAAGAGTCGAATTGTTTTCGACGCTTCATCATCAGGCAAAAATCGCATCAAATCCTCAAGATAAATGTGTCTGTCAAACAAACAAACGAACAAAATTACAATTAGTACTGTAAAAATATAGTTTTTGTAATCACAATTAGTGTTATGCAATTAAGTTTCTTTTAGATAGAAGAAAAAGTGTTTGTGGGTCAACCCAAACCTTGAGTACAGGACCTAGCCCATATTGACCCATACTGAAATATGACCCGTTATCCACCCACATATCTTGCAACCTCGAGTAATAATAATAATAATAATAATGAAAAGAATAAGAAAAACTTGAATTTGAAAACTTACTTGGAGCCCGGCTTAGCCACATTGCAAAATATCTTCTTAGCAGCAACTTTAGCCTCGTTTTCATTTGTTATTTGCATCGAACTGTCTTCATCATCATCACTTGTTACATCTTGCAATTGTTCATCTAAAGTACTTAACATGGCCGTGTTTATTACATTCATCATCCTGTTCATATTAAAAGCCGAAATATTCTTCTGATTCAACTTATGCAAGTGATTAATTGTTATCCCCTCATCATTCTTCTTCGCAGTACCCGCCGAGTTTTTGGCATTACTAGGTCTCGGGGTCCCAATACCTTTTGAAACCGTAAACATATTCGCCTTAAGTTGCATGGGTAAACTTGCACCCGCACTTTGAAGCTTCTTGACTTCTTCCATCATCCGCTCTTCCTCTTCTTGTTCTTGTTGAATTTCAATCACGGGTGGGCCCGAGAGTGTTTCAATCACGTATTGGTTGAACAATGAGTCTTGAATCCAATCAAAAAACTTGTTCACATGGAAATTAGAAGCGAGCACTTTAATAAGTACTGTTTTAAACAACCAAATAACAGTTCCAATCAAAAGGCATATCCAAATCTTGGTAACATAAGGCAAAACCTTCTTCCCATATGTCGTACGTTCGACTTTTTTGTTGAATATACATAGCCATGCCCCCAACACCAAACTTAACCAAATGCAATTTTGAACTGCATTTTTTAACCCGTAAACAAAATATAGAACCTGTTTCCGTAGTAAGAAGCTTCGTTCTATAAAGAATACAATAATCTGCACCCCCAATCCAGATACCAATCTCCCAGAAATCACAACCAATACCATGATCTCCCATTTCAACAATTCAAGATCATAATATTTTTTGTTTGCCAAATTCGGGATTGCAAGTGTACAAGCCAAAGCAATAACAATTAATATCAAACAAGTTAATTGAATCACAGTCCACTTATTATACCTCAATTTCTTGTAGTCATCTGGCATATACTCATCATTTATAGAAAACTGATCATCATCTTCTTCATTATCACAACCACCTTTCCCTTGATTCCCAGACTTAATTTTTTTCTGGGTCGATGACCTCTGATCAACATCCGGTTGATCCATTAACCTTGACTTTGTTTTTGTCCTCATCAACGTCGAATTTCCCTTGAAAGCACCATTCGACGAACAAACCACTACCTCATCTCCTCCACGACCAATGCGACCACTAGCATTGGAGCGTCGACTGACAGGTGGCAGGTCATCATTGAGTGAAACCCTGACCTCCTTAGGAGTGAGCTGGCCACTGTTTTTGGGGATATCATAACCGGAATCCTTCCATACATTATTGTAATCAGTAGGACTCCTAGAACCCGTCATAGTTGTGGCGGTGTTTGATGGGGTGTGTTTTACATTAAGTTCAAAAAGAGATTCGTTTGTTGAAGATGCTGGGAATGAGCTTCCCAGATTCTGTATAACAATGTGTTATACGATCAAAATGATCTACGCATATGGTATTGAGAAAATTATTTGTATGTAAATGAATTGAAGGTGGGTACGAATGATCAATGCTAGTACCTCAAACACATTTATAGTGTTCATGAAGAATGTAAGAAGACAAATAGGAAAGAAACAGTGGGCAAAGATCGAAAACCAAACTGTTCCTGGCAGAAAATATATAAACGATAGATGTGAGTAAAATTTCTGAAATAAATGATTTGAATCCTCTCAAGTTACAAATTAACAGGAGGGGTCAAGTTGTGTGTTTTGTGAGTGAAAATCAGAGTGGGTCTATTATCTTAATCACTCGCGTTCATCTATAACTACTTATAAAATATCTCCCACGATGAATCTTAGAATTTTTAAATAAAAATTAAAATTACAAAATTGCCCTTTAACATCTATCATCTATTTAACTAATACAAGTACTATATACCACAGCTAGCATATACAATTATACCCCTAATTCAAATTAGGCGCATTCATTCTATTTATACTACATAATTTCATATCATACCTAAGGTTCTAAATAAATATAATCAATCTAAAATCCATCAATGATCCATGAATATTAAGCGATCAAAATTAAACTTTAAGTAATTAGACCTAATTCTTTTTACATTCAACACATAATCCAAACTATAATTATAGATATAAAACGATGAATCCAACGAACATGTAAACCGAATCAATAAGCATCTATATATATGCAGTTATTTATATTTGAAAAAATATACGAAATAATTCCCGCTGCTATCGCGGATACTCTGCTAGTATAACATGATCCATCAAGTTATTTAAAAGAATCTTAATAGGTTATGTAAAATAAGAGAAAAATGACGCTAAAGTGAGTAAATATTAATCTAAAGTTTATGTTCTTTTTTGGATTTCACTTCAGATATTTAAATTAACTTTTATTTTACGTTATTTATATTCGGACTTTGTAAACCATAACCCATGTGAATAAGATGTTCCTTTGGTAACTACATATAGTATAGATCGTTGATGTTAAGAACAAATTACGCTTCATTATTGGGTTAGTAGGTTTAACATTACTAACTCTTAATTTACGTTTGGTTCATATAAAATTTTTTTAATAGAATTGAAATTTATCAAAAAAATTGAAATTTTAACAATTGTTAATTCCTTCTAGTGGAGAAATTTGATGAATTACGATTCAAGTCAATTCATTGTTTAAACAAACACCATTTTGAAATAAATTGAGATTTCAATTCCATTATTGAATTCCGCGGGCCAAATGCAGCAAATCGTCCTATATGATCATTTTACCCTTTCGTTAGGGCAAACTTCAATAAGAGGAAAAATATAACGTGAATTACTAAAAAGTTCGATTAGAATAAAGCAAGTCCCCTTGCATACTAAAAGGACAATATATAAGTTCGACTTCGCTCATAAAAATGAGTGAAAGAACAATTTTATAAACTGAAATGGTAAGATCGAACTTTTCAACTTACGTTGCTCTTATCAAGCTTTTCTTCCTTATTAGACAGATGATCTTAAAAAATGATACGAAATTAAATAGTGACCATCATGATTATACGAGGTGAAGATAACATGTTATTTTATAAGCAAATGGAGAATAGTTTGCGAGTATATTAGGTAAATACTATCTATAGATAAGGTTGGTAAGGTTTTTCTTCACATAAATGTGTTTGTGAGGCCGTAAATTGGTACTCATATGTGAGGTTGCCCAACATTTGTTTAGGGATGATGTGTTCGTCAGTTTGCAAACTTATGGCAAAAGGCTCAAAAAGTTTGTACAAGAGTAAAATCTTATCTTAATAAATTATAACTAATAAATAATAAATAATAATAATAATAATAATAATAATAATAATAATAATAATAATAATAATAATAATAATAATAATAATAATAATAATATAAATAAATAATAAATAAATAAATAATAATAATAAATATAATAATAATAATAATAATAATAATAATAATAATAATAATAATAATAATAAAATAAATATAATAATAATAATAATAATAATAATAATAATAATAATAATAATAATAATAATAATAATAATAATAATAATAATAATAAATATAATTAAACCAATACCTCATGTAAGAATCTGGACCCTTTATTGGGTATTAGAATATGATCGAACGATATAGAATAAATTAAAACTAATACACTCTGCCCCCTCTAATGTTTGTTATAATTTAAAAAAAAAAAACATTAAAACACACCGAATTTTCTTAAAAAAAAGTATCAGTCGACATCCTAAACAATCACTAGATTACGTCAAAGATTTTTTTAGAAATACTTTACTACAAATTACAAGTATTATAATATATATAGTGGGAGGATCCCGGGGAAAGCTCTTTTTTTAGGGGAAGGAGGGAAGTGTAATATTCATCACGAAGCATCTTAACTTCGTCAATACATTTGTCAAAAATTAAAAAGTGAAAATCAATAAATGTTTATCAGAATCGATGCTATGAATGTTAAGCTTCCTTGATAAATTCTTTTTGTAGGCTATAACATCAATTGATGAATTATATATCCAAAATCGTTAATATTCGTCGTGGTGACTGTTAACTTAACATTCATCACGATGAATGTAAAAATTAAGTTAATGTTATTTTTTAACAATCATCGTCATGAATGTTAAGTTAACAATCATCAAAATGAATATTAACGTTTTATTAAATTAATATTCATAAACTAATGTTATGACTTAAAATTGAATTTCATCCATGAATATATTCTATATAGCATTGATTTTGATTACTATCTACGAGTAAAATTAATTTTATCTTCGATATTTGTATTAGAGAAAGTTAAGATGCTCCGTGATGAATATTACACTTCCCCCCTTCCCTCAAAAAAATGCTTCATCCTTGAACCCTCCCCTATATATATATTTATATATAATCAATTAAGAATTAAAAAATAAATATATTTATTATATTGTAACCGAGATTATCTATTTTCCTCCTTATATATATCACCAATTACTTATTTTTAAAAGGCCCAATATAAACCTTTCATATACACTTTCCCTAATTTATATATTCTCCCTCATCCTTATTCATGGATCCACATTTCTCAAAAATTCCTTCTTCTCCTAAGGATTCAAAGCATCCAAACACAACCTACCTTTGAAGATTTAAAAAATCAAAAAGTAATGAAAGGTATGTTATATGTATATTTTCCTAAATTATAAACTACTATCTTTGTGGACTAACAAATTTACATATTCTTTTAGATGATAATAGCCATGTACATGAAGATCAAGGAAAATCCATACATTCAAAATGTATTACATGTAGATTTAAATTTTTTGTTCTGGTATGTGTATTGCAATATAATATAGTTCTAATACGTATATTGCACTTTGTTATAAATTTATCATCTATTTTCTATTTTTTTTAGTAGATGAATTTGAAGAGGAAGCTTTTAATATGGGGCAAGAACATGTTGGTGACGATACCTTAAAGGAGGTTTGAAAGCTGATAAACTAATTAAAACCAAAACCTCATGAAAGAATCTGGACCCTTTATTGGATATTAGAATATGATCCAACGATCTTGAATTAATTAAAATTAATACGCTCTGCCCCCTCTAATGTTTGTTATAATAAAAAAAACATCTGATATCGCATAAAAAGTCACGTTTTTACAAACGATATCTCCCTCATTTAAGATCAATACTTGGCAAACATGATCAAATATTACATAAATTGATGTTCTTTTGTCAAGTAGGTTAAAATGAGGAAGCACGACAAAAATTAAGCAAAACGGACGAAAAATGAAGATTCTATGCACGTTTAAAGATTCGAAACAATCAAGACAAGTTATATCAAGATAAAAGGTTCATCTCAGATATTTCTCTACACCAAAGTCTTCGTTTTCGAAAATCGAATCCTACGTAAAAAGAATCATTGAAAACGGATGAAAAACGAAGATTCTACGCGTAACGAAAGATTCAAAACATTCGAAACAAATTATCTCAAGTTATAAGACTCATCTTAGAGAGTTATTTTTATCAAAGTCTTCGTTTTTAAAAATAGAATCCAACGCAAAAAGAATCGTAAAAAACGGGCACGTAACAAAGAAGATACGAAACAAAACGAGAATCGGAAAGCACCTGGGCCGGAACCGGCTGCTTTTCGTCCGTGCATGTACCGGTCCGGCTGGATCGGCCCAGAAACGGCTGACCCGACCCGGTTCCGGTTGCTTTTTCGTACTTACGCGCACAGTTCGCTAAATTGAGCCCTTTTTTTCGCTATCGTGAGCCAGATTTCAACTTTGATTATACCATTGGATTTGTCATTCAAAAACGCATCTTCCTACAACATTTTCTCATTATAAAAATCAGTTATATTTTTTCTCTCTCTAGATTAGTATTAATTAATTAGGCTACCTATATAAAAGCCGGGAAGTTATTATTGTCGATTTCGGGGACGAAATCATTTTTAGGGAGATATGTTATAATGACCCAAAATAAAATATGGATATTTAATACATAAGTTAATGAATGTTAGTAATTACCTTCTTTAAATTGTTACACGGTTAATTAATAAAGTAAAATACGTAGGTATTAATAATAAGTACGTATAGTGCTTTAAAATATACAATAACAATAATGGAGTATCATTAATTAACTTTCATATATATCATTGTCATTAAAATATATCAATCAGCTTTCATATATAATACTCCTTAGAAAGATTTACCGGTTGCCGAAATCATCAACTGAAAGTATAATGCTGAAAGTATAATAAAATAATACTAATGATAATAAGATCAACAAGTAGGGTGTCAATCCCATAATAAAAGCAAATACGGCTGGAGGTCACTAGCCAAATCAATGATGGGAATAATTGATAAACTCAAATCCCATTGCTATAGGGATAGTTTCGGTTTCTTAGCCATTATATTTAATTTAAGAATATATATACTCAACCCATTATCTTCACCTTATTCTTTCACAAAACTAATCGAATAGAAACATAAAATATAACAGTAAGAACTAAGAAGTCTAGCGACAGGGAGGAAAAAGGGGCAGCCGTTCAATGCAAGGGAACTTTTACATGTTAGTTCCGCTCCAAACTCGATTTTGTTTCAGTGCAATACGGTGTCATTTCGGAGGTAAATCTTAACCCGACTCTTTCGTTAACCATATGAAAAACATTTTAATCACTTAATCAATCCGTTTAATCGTTTCATTGTGTTTAGAGTGGGTCTTAGATCACGTTAATATTACGGTTATATACAGTGAACAACAAAAATCTAAAGGTTCTAATATTGATGGTTCGGTTGTGAACCGGAATTTAAAACCCATGTCATGAATACGTTTATATTGTTAGATTAAATTAATATGATCTTTTTAACGTTACAAAGCTAAAACAATAAAGAAAACGTACGTAGATGGATTTTAAGAAAAACAAAACTGCAATATGAAGTGATTAAGAAGATGAATACATGAGAATTTTTGATAACTTCCATTCTGGCCCCTGAACTGTCTCAACTCTTTTATAATTAACACTCAAGATTTATAAATGGTTACGTGTTTCGTATACAATGATTATAAGTATTATCTCACTTTCTGTAAGGGCCGAATTGAAATTTGATATTACTTTAATGATCTTGTTGATTTGATGTTGACGTTAGTTAATTAAATTAAAAGGATGACATGCATATTTCCGACTTGTTAAAACTTAAATTAAGAACAACCACTACAAGGAATAAATTTGAAATATTGAGGGATCTAGAACTATTACATTGGATTAAGAGTTTAAATTTAATTAAACTATTTTAATGTAGAGATTGTGAAAGATTGTGGAAGATCTTATCAACCTTAAGAGAGGTTAAGAAAATTATTCAGGTACGGATGTCCGTACTCTTTCTTTCAGTGTTATCGTGATATGCATTGTTGTTATCCTTGTGATTCATTTGATATCTTGATATATTTGTGTGATCGAATTTCCCTATTTGTGCTAAATTGTTTTGAGCTAAAGTGTTATTTGAGAATTGATGAATCGTGGAATCTTTTGAGAAAACTTGCGTGAAAAACCGACTTTGGAAAACTTGGGGAATTCATTGTTGCGAGCTATTTTTGATTCACTTGATTTAGGTTCCATATGCATGGTGGACATACTCTGGTGTGTGGTTGGTTTATATGTCCACTGTGCAACCATAGAACCCTAGATTTTGCAGACAGGAGATAGGTATACCGAGTCAGCTTCCTGTGGAGGACCACAGGGGCGTCATTGCGGCACCAATGACGTCGCTCTAACCGTGGCGGTGGGATTAGTCCACGGCGTCCCCACTTTTGTGATATTATGTGTTTATGCTTCGGAGTGAGCCATTATTTGTGTGATTATGCTCGGGGGAGCCTTTGAATTATTTGGGGGGCGTATGGATGCATCCTAGGCTATGTTATGATATGATATGATTTGTGTAGAGCGGTCGTGTGGTGTAGTGCCATACACACCTTCCGATTAGGGGATACGTACACCTGGAGTCGCGACCAGGGTGTTATTGCGAGATATGATTTGACATGATATATTGTGAGATATGATATTTGGCACCAATGGAGTGCAGTGGATATTTTGTTTGTAGGGTACTCGGTATAAAATAACCCAACCCCTCGTTGCCTCAACCTTTATTTCATTTGTAACTCTGGTGTAAGGGTGGTGTTACTCGAAGGGTTAATTTTGAAAAAAAATTTCATTATTTATTTCGTTTCATTCTCATTTTTTTTAAATGTTAAAACTTTTACTGTTTACTTCTGTTATCATCCGTGCATTGAGCAATCAGCTCAGCCGCATTTTCTTTTCCTGCGGCAGGTACTCTGGGTATTATGGGATGAGTGCGAGAGCTTCAAGACTTGGACTTGCCATAGATACCATTATTTATTTCAGTTGGACATTTATTTAGGTTATAATTTAATAGATTGTCATTTATTATTACAAAAATTTATTAGTACATTTATTATTTAACAATAAATGTGACCTCCTGTTTCGTTATCAGGACGGGGGTGTTACAACTTATGGTATCAGAGCTTAGGTTCCTTCTTGTAGTTTGCCTTTAGGCTTGACCTGTGAGACTTGGGTAGATCACAAAATAGGATTAGATCATGGGATAGGATTCTGCTTCCTTTATCTTGTACTCTACCGTATTTCATTTGATTCTAATAATTGTTCGTACGTGTTCAATAAGGAGTTCATCTACGTCTATCATTATCCTGATTGGGAATTCGTGACTATAATGCGTGTGAATTGTGAGTGTTCCATATCGATTCAAGATGATGTTCTTCGGGCTTATCTACTTCTTATGGTGACGCATCATCATCATTATTTTATAATAGCTGGAATGGACCAGCTAAGTGAGCGCAAAAATCTGTACGTGATGTCTTATTGGTGTAGAATTTCCAACCTCTGTGGGTTATTAACTTGTGCCTGACTTTCTTAAACTAATTGTGGAATTACTTCTTATGACGATCTGTAAAGTTTTGTGGTGGAATCACTCCAGACGAGAAGATACAAGAGAACTCGAAAAGTCTATTCGCGAATGATATTTCATCGAATTGGTTAAGGGCTAGATACGTATTATTCTTAAATTGAGGGAAACTAAATCATTCTGTTAGAGATATATATTATAGTAACACGAATTAGTTATGAGTTGAGATAAGTAGATAGTGAATTAATGACAACTTTGATATAATGATCTCAAATAATATTGAAGTATTTAAGTTATACATACTTGATGAACCTTTGAAATCAAATCCAATTGAGTTGGAAAGAATATTAACAATATTAGAACTGAATGCTGTAAAAGTATATGATTAGCAATTCTTATTTTTTCTTAGACCATATAGTTGAGTATATATAAGAAACATGAGACGACAATATGGATACAAAATGGTGAATTATTAGTACTATTGTAGTGAGCATGAGGTCCTGAATGAAATCAACACGAGTCAAATACGTGTATACATGTTCCACTAATAAAGGCTAAAAAGTATTATACAGTAACCAAAATTTACTTTTGCCATTAAACTATGAAATAATTGCACAAAAGGTTATTTGTATCCTAAGAATAAAGTTTAATCTTTTATTTCTTGACTAGGGAAATAGAAATTAACTTTCTAAACACATCAATCCAAAGTTCTATACTTAGTTATTCTATAAGTTAGTTGTGTACTTGTAAGCTCTTAATCATACCATTAAAACTTGAATTAGTCATGATTTAGATGTGTGGTACATGTAGTTGATACATTATATATGTATAACTCCCCGTTTTCTTTGTAACGTCAAATTTTTGATTGATAAGTGGGAATAGATGAGATTAAAATTTTTATAAAATCTAGTTACTACAAAGCCTTTACAAAAGTGGACATTGCATTAGGATATACTTAGCATAATTTTCTTTTGAAAGATTATAGCATAATTAACTTCGACCTTGTGACAAAATGCCATGCTTATGTGGTTAGAAGTAGCGAAACTTGTAATCTTTTGCTAATGGGTTTCCTAAGAAGTTTTATATATAAGTCAATTTGCTAATATGACTTACGCTTTCTGAGATCGGAACTATTTTGTTCCTCAAATAACATATTGAATTTTTTTTTTTTAATCTTTGGAAATTCAATAATTAGCTTATATAAATGGAGTTCGATTTTATTGGGTATGGTAGAATACTAATAATTTCATACCACTAAGATTGTGTAGATGTACCATATAGATATTCACAACTTTTTAATGAACCTTGATGGTTAGGATAAAAAAAAAAAAACTAAATGTATCGAACTAATTTCACAATGGTTACCAAAAGAGAAATGTCTACATTCACATTTATGAGTTTCAATAATTTCATTTTCGATTTTCGCTACATAATGCGGATTTTCGACTAGTGTGGAATAACGACTACTTAGAAAACTTATGAGAAGTTAATTATTATAATATAATTAATCAATGAAGTGTCAACGAAGAAATTGATTCTATCCGAAATGCTGTGAGACTCACGTGATTCTTATTTGTGTGTGTGTTTATGGAAAAATTTAGAGGTGTACTCTTCGTACAATAGAGAATTTGAACTACTAAACAATATGTATATGATTAACCATTATATTTTAAAAATAATGTTGCTACTCAGCCCAAATTTATATTTGACTTGAAACATCTAGAGGTCTACATACAAAAGAAATAGGTAGTGATAACTTTGCTCAGTTAACAGTTGAATTTACATTTGAGAGCCAGTAGATTTTATGATGCATAGTGGGAGTGACATGAACACGTGTGTGAGGTATATTTACAATTACGCTTGGCCACCGTAATTATAAATATAGGTTGCACATGTAGACGTGTTATAATCATGATTGGATCATTATGAAACTATTTCTTAAGTTAAAACAGTGAAGTGAATAAGAAATTTAATATGTGAAATGACATCAATATGGAACTGGTGGCTAGTCTGCCAAAAATGTTGGGGAAGAATTATGCAACCTGGGTCGTGATGAATCGTCTTAGAAAAGCAACTCACTTCTTAGCTATTCCTGGACCGTACTCTACATCCGCTAATCAGTTGGCGGAAATATTTCAGAGATTCTTCGGTTTCATGGTACACATGTGTTAGTTGTGTCGGATAGAGATCCTTGTTTTCCTTCGAAGTTTTGGAACAAATTACTGAAAGCTTTTGGTACCAACTGAAATACTTCATTACGTGTGTTCCACATAAAGATGGCGAGTCAGGAAGGACCATTCAGAACTTTAGAAGATTTGTTGAGAGTGCGTGTGCTTTAAAGTGAGCGCGAAATTTAAACGACCGACTTTGAATTACTAAGTTTGAATGTAATAACAGTTGACATAAAGTATTGATACGGCATCATATAAAATGTTATATGCGCGAAAAATGTAGAACCCCTGTTTGTTACAACTATACCCTAAGATATTTGTCTAAAGATTAAATTCTAATTTCTGTCGATTTCCGGGACGAAATCATTCTTTTGGGGGATATATTGTAATGACCAAGAATAAAAGTAAATATCGTTAGAATTTTGTTTTCATGATTTCGGGGACGAAATCATTTTTTAGTAGGATATGTTATAATAGCCGGGAAGTTATTATTGTCGATTTCGGGGACGAAATCAATATTAGGGAGATATGTTATAATGACCCAAAATAAAATATGGATATTTAATACATAAGTTAATGAGTGTTAGTAATTACCTTCTTTAAATTGTTACACGGTTAATTAATAAAGTAAAATACGTAGGTATCAATAATAAGTACGTATAGTGCTTTAAAATATACAATAACAATAATGGAGTATCATTAATTAACTTTCATATATATCATTGTCATTAAAATATATCAATCAACTTTCATATATAATACTCCGTAGAAAGATTTACCGGTTGCCGAAATCATCAACTGAAAGTATAATGCTGAAAGTATAATAAAATAATACTAATGATAATAAGATCAACAAGTAGGGTGTCAATCCCATAACAAAAGCAAATACGGCTGGAGGTCACTAGCCAAATCAATGATGGGAATAATTGATAAACTCAAATCCCATTGCTATCGGGATAGTTTCGGTTTCTTAGCCATTATATTTAATTGAAGAATATATATACTCAACCCATTATCTCCACCTTATTCTTTCACAAAACTAATCGAATAGAAACATAAAATATAACAGTAAGAACTAAGAAGTCTAGCGACAGGGAGGAAAAAGGGGCAGCCGTTCAATGCAAGGGAACTTTTACATGTTAGTTCCGCTCCAAACTCGATTTTGTTTCAGTGCAATACGGTGTCATTTCGGAGGTAAATCTTAACCCGACTCTTTCGTTAACCATATGAAAAACATTTTAATCACTTAATCAATCCGTTTAATCGTTTCATTGTGTTTAGAGTGGGTCTTAGATCACGTTAATATTACGGTTATATACAGTGAACAACGAAAATCTAAAGGTTCTAATATTGATGGTTCGGTTGTGAACCGGAATTTAAAATCCATGTCATGAATACGTTTATATTGTTAGATTAAATTAATATGATCTTTTTAACGTTACAAAGCTAAAACAATAAAGAAAACGTACGTAGATGGATTTTAAGAAAAACAAAACTGCAATATGAAGTGATTAAGAAGATGAATACATGAGAATTTTTGATAACTTCCATTCTGGCCCCTGAACTGTCTCAACTCTTTTATAATTAACACTCAAGATTTATAAATGGTTACGTGTTTCGTATACAATGATTATAAGTATTATCTCACTTTCTGTAAGGGCCGAATTGAAATTTGATATTACTTTAATGATCTTGTTGATTTGATGTTGACGTTAGTTAATTAAATTAAAAGGATGACATGCATATTTCCGACTTGTTAAAACTTAAATTAAGAACAACCACTACAAGGAATAAATTTGAAATATTGAGGGATCTAGAACTATTACATTGGATTAAGAGTTTAAATTTAATTAAACTATTTTAATGCAGAGATTGTGAAAGATTGTGGAAGATCTTATCAACCTTAAGAGAGGTGATGTGACTCAAATAGTCATGTTTTTAAGGGCAATATTCCGCACTTTTTGGACGTATCTTTAGTGAAAACATTCCAAAATGATCATTATTTACTAAATTTTACTAAAGTGGTCTAAATATAGGCGTTGCTGCAAAAATCACCTAAAACGTCCAAATAACGAGCAAATCAAGACGAATAAACGTGCACAAAATCACCCGGCCTCATTTACCTTATATAGATCACATTCTAACTTCATCATATGATAAAACAGGTAAAATCGAGACGGGAAAATCAAGAATCATGCAAATCGGATAAAGAACGGAGAAGACTGAGCAGTATCAGACCCTATAAAGTCATTTCGGCTATGCTTGAGCTATACACATCCAATTTCAGTGCAGTTGGCATCATTAGAAGCGTAACGGAATTACAAAACCACAGGCGAAAGAATCAGGTCAAACGGACGCATAACGAAGGAGATACGCGCGTTTTAAGCAACGAACGAAATTAGACGAACACCGTATACGGCCCTGGGAACCGTATACGGCCCCACAGAGACCGTATACCACCATGTACACACCGTATACGGCCCCACCAAGGCTGTATACGGCCCCCCTGCCCCCATATCGTGCATCGTTTGCTTGTAAGTGCTGTTTCGCGAGTTGTACGGCTGATTTTTGAGCTTTGCCTATAAATAGGGGATCACTCCTCCTCATTTAACACACCTTAACACACCTCAACATTTTCACACATTTCTCATTCTCTCACTTTTCTTATTTCTCTCTTTTCTTTCACTTTCTCTCTCTAACTTTCTCTCTCTAGCACTACTCTTAGGAGTTAGAGGAGAAAGGTTAGGGTTGAGCTTAGGGTTCGAGTCTAGAGGAAGTTTTAGCTTGGTAATCTTGTTGTAACGAGTTTTTCAAGTTCAGACTATTTGTAATCCTCAGTATTACGCTGCTGTATTCCCGGTGATATCTAAACTTTACTTACTGTTATAATGCTTGTGCTTTATGTTATTTCAGTTTGTATTCTGCATATTGCCATGTTTATAGAGTAGTTTAATATTGTGATTGTTGAAATGTAGATATTAGGAGTAAGGATGATGTTAAATTAATGTTTCATTTATACGATTGGAAATTGTTATGCTGTGTATCTGGTTAAGCTTATCCTGAATATAGATCTAGTCTCTCATCACCCTTTTCAGACTTTCACGTGACTGTTGCCCTAGGATAGGATCTGATCAACCCTAATACTATGAATACACAGTTATCTCCAGTTACAGTATGAAACTATGAACTTTCCTTTAAAAGGCACGGTACTTCGTATAGCGTTGGAAACACCTCGTGTGGAGTACAAATACGTGGAAGCTAAGGAAATGCCATGGATTGTTTCATCGTGAATTACCTAGAAGTGATCCTTCTAGAACTGTGGTCTAGGAATCAAAGCTTTGGAAATGCTTGTTGCACTGTACACCGTTAGTACACCTAAGATCTGGAACACTGTGGAAATGCTTAAATGCCCAGTACACCGTCAATACATCTAGGGTTTGGAACACTGTGGAAATGCCTAATTGCCCTGTACACCGTGATTATTCCTAGGGATGAACGCCTGACTGTAAAGGAGGGTCTATATTTATGATGGTTAAGTATGTGCTTCAATAGAAACAATACAGGGTAGTGTCAATCATATACCTAGACATGCAAAACCCTAATCACACCAATAGTTTAACATACACAGGATACAATCAGTATTTGCTATAATGAAAGTAAATAGACGATTAGGTGTTAAGAAAGGTCAGTAAATACAATTGCGGTCTGTTGCCTTATGCCTGATCCCTAGAACATTTAGGGTGACTTTGTCTTAATTAAGCAAAGGCTCAGGGGGGGTTTGAAAACAGCCTGATCTGATCAGAATCATGATAACCTAGGATTCCAGTGACATATGTTTCTAGGGTTTCACCTGAACGTAGGGTCCTAGTGTTTACACCGAAAGTATGTCTACTCTTTATCTGGTAAATCTCCAATCAATTTTATAATGAACATCATCCCGAAACCCTAATATCCAAGTTTCAGCAATCACATCTCTACCTGTCTGCTTAAACCCTAATTTCATTTCTCGTTATTTACTTTTCTGCACTTAGGATAATTAGAAAACCAAATCAATCTAAAATCTATCTACCTACCCCCATCCTAATTGCGACCATAATCTTTGGTGATCCTCTTTATTTCAATTCGCTCCGATTTAAGAACGACCTCGAGTTATACTTACTGCTTGCTCCCAAGGTAGGTAGTACTTATAGTTTGAGCCCCAGCTCATATAAATTTAAAACTCACTGTCCGCCGCTTCTGTTGCTGTTGGAACAACGACCGGAGTCAAATCCGACCGACCGATAGGGGCTGCGACAAGTTTTTGGCGCCGCTGCCGGGGATCGTAGAGCGTTACGATTTGAAGCCGCCTTAGATATTCTAGCTTTTAGGAGATCCTTTCCAATTAGGTTTCCCAAACTTAGTTGGTAGTTATTTGCTTTCCGTAGTTTAATTTAGGTGGATTAAAAATGAAAAATACAAAAACATCTCTCTATGATTCATTCCCGTCTAGCCCCATTTCTCCACTCGCCCTCAAGACGTCCGAAGAAATGATGGCCATGAATGACGCTGAGTTCTTCGCCTGCTTAGAACAAGAGTTGGAATCTGACGTCTACTCTTCATCTTTATCCTCTTCCGAAGTTATCTCTGCTAATTCAGACGATGAATCTAGAACCATAGGGCAATTCTTAGATCTTGACTTAGGAAACCATGATTCTCATCAGAAGATCTCAACTTCTGCATCTAGCATTCTAAGCTACTAGGTTATACCTGCTCCTGAGATTTCATATTCCTTAGAAAACTTCTTTCAAATCCCTACCTCATCTGGTTTTGTCGAGAGTAACTCTGAACATCTTCAACCCTTTCGTTTTCCACCCATTGAAGAACGTCTTCCACCATGGGACGAAGAAGTTTACGAATACCCTCCAAAATCACCTATCTTTTTGAACCTCGTACCCGAACCTGAGTACACCATCTATCGTGTTGTTGATAGGACTTTACCAATCAAACTAGAAGAAAATATCCGCTACGTAGGTAACTCTTTTGATCCTGATAGGATATTGGATGTTTGTCGGGCATTTGCCAGACAACTCAAAACGTCTGACTTTCCTTTTTCGGTTGAACAAAGAGAAGTCACTCGTAGGATAAAGAAACAGGTTGGTATTCTCCACCATCTTCCAAATCAAAAGGAGGAAGGTATCTTCACACATTATCGAGAGCAAGAACTAAAGCTTAAATCAGAAATAGACCTACTAATGGACCTATTCGCCTACACCGATTATCAACCGGTTTCCCAAACCTTAATTAATCGTTATGTTGCGGCTATGATTTATGAGCTTGAGTTCTGGATCAGCAAAGATCCCGCTATACCTCTCGTCATTTCTGATAAAATTCCATTTTTCGTTGACCCTGCTGCGTACATGATCAACAAGTTGTTAGAAATATTCCCTGGTGCCACTGATGATAACATGGAAGCTGCTTTCTTTGCTGAAAGGAAGGATATTAACATCTCACTCACTTTGTTATTTGCTCAGTCAAAATTTCCTTTCACTTTTTCGCAAACATCTTTAATCGAAGAAATCACGGAGTCAGTTCACACTACCACCGGAGATCCCGATTCGAGAGAAGAACGGAAATTTCAACAAACCTTAGGAATGCTTCTTCATGACTTGCACCATATAGATGACGGATCACGAAACGGAATTTCAAACCCTAAGAAAGTTAGAAAGGAATTTAACAAGTTTATCGACAATCTTCTAGATTTAGGCAAAAAGGAACGTATGTTTCTCACTGAACACGAACGATTCTCGTTACATCCCGCAGACCTAGTTGATTCTGTCATTAAGATTCTCACTTGTGACTTTATTCCTCGCTACACTTTCCCTCAACCAAGAGCACCAAATTCACTTAAACAAATGCTCTTGGGCAATATTCAATAAATTTGTCCAAAAGTCGAGCTACCGACTTTAACCAAGCGCTTTTTGGGAGGCAACCCAAACTTAAGTTAATTTAGTTTTATTTTAAGTATTTAGGATAAGTAATATTAGTGGTTTATTTTTAAATTTAAAAGCTTGCATTTAAAAACACAAGAAAACGTTCTTTTAAAATTCAAATTCGCACAACACAGTAACGAATTCCAGACATTTTCAGAAAGTTCAAAAAAGTTTATTTTTAAATTTTGAAAAATTAATTTTGAATTTGTCTTGGATTTTAAAGAACACAAAAAGATTGTCTTGTTTTAAATAAAAACGTATACGATTTCGCATACGATTCACATATATCTTTTCAGACTGCGCGTAAAGATTCAGAAAATTACGAACATACTTTTTAAAATTGTTTTATTAAAAAATTTTTTAAACTTTGAAATTTTACTTGTATGTTTCGTATCTTTCGCAAATTTTAAATCGCGTACGTTTAAAAGGGTATAAAAAGGATCTTAGCCACACACAAAAGACAAAATCATTAAAAAAGTTCATCTTCTTCCTCTCCCCACCTCCAAACCGTCGGCCTCACCCCCATCACCACCAAATCTCCATTACTCAACCATTTTGCATGATTCCAAGCTCAAAATTCATCATTTTATGATCTTTCTTGCATCCACAACATCATTACATCAAGTTTAAGGTAATTCTTGACCTACTTTTGTGATTTTCATAAAACTTTAAAAATTAGGGCTTGTAACTCATTTTCATAGATTTCATGGTTAAAAGTTGCAATCTTTAGTGTTATTTCATGCTTATCTTGATGCTTAACATGATTACAAGCTTAATCTAGTGATTTGTTGGCTTAATTGCAAGATTGGGAATTAAAGTGTTGACTTTTTGATGAACTATGGCTAGTTTGACTTTTTGGATGATTAATTGCTTATGTTGACTTTTGTTGATTGAGTTATGCTTAAATATGATAGGTTAACATGTTTTGATTGATCATTTGTGATTAGAAAATGATTAAGCTAGTTTTTGGTAATTAAAGTAAGCTCATTTTTAATAAAATCATCATAAACATTATTTTTTCTTAAAACTTTTATTTTTAAACCATGTTTATGACTTTTCCAAACTTAAAAAGCTTACAAGATTATCAAAACAAGTTTCGGTTCATTTAATCATTTTTAAGTTTATCACTTTAATTAATAAAGTGTATGACTTTGAAATGAAACCTACAAAAATGCCATTTTCTAAAAACTACCATTTTTGTCGAATAAGTTTACTTCCATTCTTTGCTTGAAATCATGTAAAATACGGCTTTATGTCTTTTGGAAATTGCGGAAAGTTGGATTGCATATTTAATTGGTAATATGCCCTTTTATGATTAATTGATTTACTTGAGGTAATCATATGACCTTGGACTTAATCTCATTTAGATTGATTAACCATGAACATGAAGTATTTAAGTTTTTAGTGCTTGGGATAATTAAGTTAGGTACCTTGTTGACTTGCTTTGATTATGCTAGAAACTTGAAGCTTTGTGCCACTTACCCTTATTTAGACATAAGTTGATAAAAGTTTTTGGATTTGTGATTGGTTGCGGTTAGGTTTAGCAATTTTAAAATTTCTGGATATGCCCATTTCTAAAGCCTACATTTCCAATTTTTTCTGAAAATTTGGAAGTACTTTAGCATATCCATTAATATATCACGGTTATGGTCTAATCTTTTCTTGTCTTTTATCACAGATGGAAAATTGCCCACCTTCACTCAGCTACTTGGCAAAGTCTTCAAAGAATAGGTCACTCATTCGCGAGTGGTTGCAGCGACCAATAGGCAGTAATCGATATGTGGTATGGAAAGACATGATTAAGCTAGGGATCAGGGATGAGTTGAAGAGTTTGTTGATGTATGAGACCGATGGTCAAGTAAACAATGCCTTTCTCCGTCTCTTCGATATAGATGAGTATGCATACCGAGAAGTAGTGACAGAGTTCATGATGACTTACCAGCTGAATCCAAAGATGAGCGTATCCGACAAAAGAAAGATTTCATTCAGGTTTCAGGAACAGATTCATCATATCTCAGTTGCCGACTTGGGAGTGTATCTTGGTTTATATACAGAGTCTCAGGTCAACTCTGCATGGTTCAGAAACAGTGTTCAAGCCATCTCCAGCCTACCAAACAGGAACCACAAGGATATTTGGATGGATTTAGCAGGATCAAACTTTAGGAGCTGTGTTAAGTCATCCACTTTCATCAAGCCGGTTCATCACATCCTTCACAAGTTGTTAGCATGTTCTATATTTGGAAAGAAGGAAGGTGGTGCTGTGAGTGCCGAAGAGTTGAAATTCATGGAAGCAATCATAGGAGGAAAGAATCTGAATGTTGCTTTCTTGATCGCTGAGAGACTTGGAGCTGAGACAGACATGGATAGGCACATGTTCATGGGGTCGATTATTACTAGATTGCTTTATAGTATGGGATTGTTGACAGAGGCCCACACTGAGGAGTTTACTGTTTGTTCTCGTTCTTTGCCATTCAACTTGGACTACTGCAAGTTGATCCATCTTGTTGAGGTAGACGAGCAGAGACAGTGCCTATGGAAGAACACCAAACAGATCATTCCAGGATGTCGTCTCCCTGGGAAGCGTGTTAGAGGATCCTCACCTGTTGCAGATACTGAGGATGGCCCATCTGATAAAGCCCGAGCACCTACTACTCATACTAGTGTCCCGCATAGAGGAGCTGAGACAGCCGAGCCACCAGCTCAGGCTACTGTTCACTACACAGATCCAGTGACCTCGCTGACACAGTATTATCTTTTGCATGCTCTTCAGGTTAGCCGTTCCCATCAACTGTTGATTTCCAGGAAACTTGGTATTCCTGACCCAGAGCCTTACATGTACTGATGCGGTCCACCACCACCAGCCATAGCACCACCACATACATCCATCCCATCACATACCACCCATACACCATCACCCACTATCCGGACCACACCAGTACCAGAGCAGGTCCAGTCAGTTGAGACCGAGATACCGGTAGTTCAGCCAGTGATTTCTGCACCTGTGATTCCTCATCCTGCCCAGCCAGTCGCCAGTGGATCTTACCGTGCTGACACAGTCTACTTGGGCACTGATGCTGTATCTTTTGACACTTCCGGGATGCTATTAAACTTGGGACCGATCTCTTCCTCAGCTGTACCAACAGAGAGCATGCTACGTCAGGCTTACATGACCTTACTAGAGCAGGCAGGGGTTAATTCGGCTATTTTGCTAGAGTGGGGCTACACTGATCCGATGAGACTGCCAGCAGCTACCCTCAGAGACATATTGATTCAGCTCAAACTGATCAATGCTGAAGAACAGGGACAGAGAGTATCTAGTGGCCAGCAGTCAGTCGTAGGACCATCCACAGCACCAGCTCCTACTCAGCATATTGATGCACCTGACCAGGGATCCTCAGCCTCATAGTTCTACCCCATTTGCATCATCTGACTTTGGTTTCAGACATTATCATTATTATTATCTTGTGTTTGTTGGCTACTGTTAAACCTTACTTTTGGAACCTATTTGTATCAGCCACTGGTTGGTTGATCACTCTATCCGTATTTACATTATGCTATTACTTATTATGTTTTATTTTCTTTCTGTTTAATAAGTAGAAATGTTGTGATGTATGAACGTGGAAAAAAGGGCGAGATGACGCACTTTCAAGAAGAAAATCCGTGAAGTCAAAAGGCAACCCGAACCAGTTTTCAACATTTGCAGACTGCGGAACATTCAAACATCTCATGGAGGGGACTCGTTCTTTTCAAAACTTCCTTGTATCCAAGCACTTCAAAGAACTAAGTGTGGGATCACTCCCCACACCGCAAACACTTATCAAAATCACTCCAACTTCTTCAAAACCTAAAGTATGGGATTCTACACCATAAGGATCCCCACTTAAAAGAATTGGAGTTGATTTTTGATAACGTTGGATACATGACACCGGATAACCCCGTATGAAGCTTGATGTCCTTCAAGAAGAATGCAGAAGAAAGCTCGCTTCAACTATCTCTCTCCTGCAAAATTTCACATGCTTCAAAACGTTATCTGGGGAGTTTCGTAACCTTCTATCCATTTCATGATCACATATATTCTGTCTTGAAAGCTTGTTATATTCTATACCCTATCCTGAGCTTATCACTAAGTGTGGGATTCAAACCCAAATTTAACACTTAAGAAACATTTTCTTAAATGTTCAAACTCTAAGTGTGGGATTTTACCTCCAGTAAAAACTCAACTCAAGAGAACATTAGGGACAATGTTCCTCTAAGTGTGGGATAGCAAGGTATAGAATACCTTGGATAATTTTAGGCGATTTTTATGTCCAAAATAGCATTACTCATAAAATGTTTTCCCAAATAACGAATCTTTCAAACAAATTTTTTCAAAAATTTAAAATTATGAGTTAAATTATGAAACTAAACTCTAAGTTTTTGAGTTAAATACTTTCGAAAAGAATCATTCTCGAAATATGAGTAAGATATTTTGGAATATAGGGAAAATAAGGTAGAAATTTCTCGAGCAAGAAACAATAATCTAAAAGGAGCATGGCTAGGCACATACAACCCTATTTTGTAGTGAGGTATCTTGAGCCTAAAAGCATTCATCTTTAATGCTTCACTTTCATTTCTTGTGTGTGCCGATGCTTGCATCTCTGAATTAGAACTTGCTCCAGACATACGTTTCAAGACCACATTGGTGTGTACCGTACGCGGTATAGGTGCAGCTAGATGACCTTGACATTCCTTAGGATTTAAACCCAATTTTTACATATCTCTTCAAGCCCAAAACCCTTCCGATACTTACTTTCAGTATCGATGATCCGCCTAGTAAACCCTGTTGAGCCTAAACCTTTCATTTCTTAAAAAACCCTCGTACAAACCCCTACGCACCCAAATTTCCCAAAACCTTATCTTAGAATTTCTAAGGTCGTGAAAAACATCTTTTGGAACATCCTCTTCAATTATGCTCTAAAGTCTTCCTCTTCTGTATACTCTAAAAGTCAAAAGTGCGAAAAATTGGCACGACAAATGAAATTGAAGTTCAAGATCAAAGATCATAGTTCCGAAAAGGAATTCTGAAAGGATCAACATAAAATATCCTTAGAAATTCTCTGGCAAAGAAGTTCTGAAGAAGAAAAGAAAAATAAAAAGTAGAAAATCAAGAAAAGAAAAAGAAATAGTTCCATCAAATAAAGCTGAGTGCTTCAAGTATCACCTTCTCAAGAAAAAATTCGATAGAAGACGAGCAGCTACAAAATCCTCCGTTCCATTCTGAAATAAAGTTTTTCACTATCTTTGAGTTTTAAGATAAGTCAAACCCTTACAACCAAACATATACCACTATCCACCAAACACTACCACCCGTTGAATGTCTTGGGATAGTTAGCACCGTCCTCACCTAAGTGGTGGAGATCCGATTCTCGACCAAGCTTATGACGATGAGTGCTGCATGACTGGCTTATTTGAGCGATTTCATTTGTTCTAGATTGTTAGGGAACCCGATACACCTTGAGTGAATTGAGTGACCACCTATAGTGAGATCGCCTAGTGATGTGTACTCCAAAATCACGAGAATTGGTAGTATGCTTGATGATAATTGCTTCTTGCTTCTGAAAGGATCATCTTATCCTTTTCCTTATTCTTAAACAGTCTTAATCATATTAGAAGTGGTATCATTTTGAAATTATTTTGACTCGCCCTTAAAAACCCCATTTTAAATGTTTTTCTAACTGAGTGATGCTTGAGGACAAGCAACGCCTAAGTGTGGGATAACTTGATGTGACTCAAATAGTCATGTTTTTAAGGGCAATATTCCGCACTTTTTGGACGTATCTTTAGTGAAAACATTCCAAAATGATCATTATTTACTAAATTTCACTAAAGTGGTCTAAATATAGGCGTTGCTGCAAAAATCACCTAAAACGTCCAAATAACGAGCAAATCAAGACGAATAAACGTGCACAAAATCACCCGGCCTCATTTACCTTATATAGATCACATTCTAACTTCATCATATGATAAAACAGGTAAAATCGAGACGGGAAAATCAAGAATCATGCAAATCGGATAAAGAACGGAGAAGACTGAGCAGTATCAGACCCTATAAAGTCATTTCGGCTATGCTTGAGCTATACACATCCAATTTCAGTGAAGTTGGCATCATTAGAAGCGTAACAGAATTACGAAACCACAGGCGAAAGAATCAGGTCAAACGGACGCATAACGAAGGAGATACGCGCGTTTTAAGCAACGAACGAAATCAGACGAACACCGTATACGGCCATGGGAACCGTATACGGCCCCACAGAGACCGTATACGTCCATGTACACACCGTATACGGCCCCACCAAGGCCGTATACGGCCCCCTGCCCCCATATCGTGCATCGTTTGCTTGTACGTGCTGTTTCGCGAGTTGTACGGCTGATTTTTGAGTTTTGCCTATAAATAGGGGATCACTCCTCCTCATTTAACACACCTTAACACACCTCAACATTTTCACACATTTCTCATTCTCTCACTTTTCTTATTTCTCTCTTTTCTTTCACTTTCTCTCTCTAACTTTCTCTCTCTAGCACTACTCTTAGGAGTTAGAGGAGAAAGGTTAGGGTTGAGCTTACGGTTCGAGTCTAGAGGAAGTTTTAGCTTGGTAATCTTGTTGTAACGAGTTTTTCAAGTTCAGACTATTTGTAATCCTCAGTATTACGCTGCTGTATTCCCGGTGATATCTAAACTTTACTTACTGTTATAATGCTTGTGCTTTATGTTATTTCAGTTTGTATTCTGCATATTGCCATGTTTATAGAGTAGTTTAATATTGTGATTGTTGAAATGTAGATATTAGGAGTAGGGATGATGTTAAATTAATGTTTCATTTATACGATTGGAAATTGTTATGCTGTGTATCTGGTTAAGCTTATCCTGAATATAGATCTAGTCTCTCATCACCCTTTCCAGACTTTCACGTGACTGTTGCCCTAGGATAGGATCTGATCAACATTAATACTATGAATACACAGTTATCTCCAGTTACAGTATGAAACTATGAACTTTCCTTTAAAAGGCACGGTACTTCGTATAGCGTTGGAAACACCTCGTGTGGAGTACAAATACGTGGAAGCTAAGGAAATGCCATGGATTGTTTCATCGTGAATTACCTAGAAGTGATCCTTCTAGAACTGTGGTCTAGGAATCAAAGCTGTGGAAATGCTTGTTGCACTGTACACCGTTAGTACACCTAAGATCTGGAACACTGTGGAAATGCTTAAATGCCCAGTACACCGTCAGTACATCTAGGGTTTGGAACACTGTGGAAATGCCTAATTGCCCTGTACACCGTGATTATTCCTAGGGATGAACGCCTGACTGTAAAGGAGGGTCTATATTTATGATGGTTAAGTATGTGCTTCAATAGAAACAATACAGGGTAGTGTCAATCATATACCTAGACATGCAAAACCCTAATCACACCAATAGTTTAACATACACAGGATACAATCAGTATTTGCTATAATGAAAGTAAATAGACGATTAGGTGTTAAGAAAGGTCAGTAAATACAATTGCGGTCTGTTGCCTTATGCCTGATCCCTAGAACATTTAGGGTGACTTTGTCTTAATTAAGCAAAGGCTCAGGGGGGTTTGAAAACAGCCTGATCTGATCAGAATCATGATAACCTAGGATTCCAGTGACATATGTTTCTAGGGTTTCACCTGAACGTAGGGTCCTAGTGTTTACACCGAAAGTATGTCTACTCTTTATCTGGTAAATCTCCAATCAATTTTATAATGAACATCATCCCGAAACCCTAATATCCAAGTTTCAGCAATCACATCTCTACCTGTCTGCTTAAACCCTAATTTCATTTCTCGTTATTTACTTTTCTGCACTTAGGATAATTAGAAAACCAAATCAATCTAAAATCTATCTACCTACCCCCATCCTAATTGCGACCATAATCTTTGGTGATCCGCTTTATTTCAATTCGCTCCGATTTAAGAACGACCTCGAGTTATACTTACTGCTTGCTCCCAAGGTAGGTAGTACTTATAGTTTGAGCCCCAGCTCATATAAATTTAAAACTCACTGTCCGCCGCTTCTGTTGCTGTTGGAACAACGACCGGAGTCAAATCCGACCGACCGATAGGGGCCGCGACAAGAGGTTAAGAAAATTATTCAGGTACGGATGTCCGTACTCTTTCATTCAGCGTTATCGTGATATGCATTGTTGTTATCCTTGTGATTCATTTGATATCTTGATATATTTGTGTGATCGAATTTCCCTATTTGTGCTAAATTGTTTTGAGCTAAAGTGTTATTTGAGAATTGATGAATCGTGGAAACTTTTGAGAAAACTTGCGTGAAAAACCGACTTTGGAAAACTTGGGGAATTCATTGTTGCGAGCTATTTTTGATTCACTTGATTTAGGTTCCATATGCATGGTGGACATACTCTGGTGTGTGGTTGGTTTATATGTCCACTGTGCAACCATAGAACCCTAGATTTTGCAGACAGGAGATAGGTATACCGAGTCAGCTTCCTGTGGAGGACCACAGGGGCGTCATTGCGGCACCAATGACGTCGCACTAACCGTGGCGGTGGGATTAGTCCACGGCGTCCCCACTTTTGTGATATTATGTGTTTATGCTCCGGAGTGAGCCATTATTTGTGTGATTATGCTCGGGGGAGCCTTTGGATTATTTGGGGGGCGTATGGATGCATCCTAGGCTATGTTATGATATGATATGATTTGTGTAGAGCGGTCGTGTGGTGTAGTGCCATACACACCTTCCGATTAGGGGATACGTACACCTGGAGTCGCGACCAGGGTGTTATTGCGAGATATGATTTGACATGATATATTGTGAGATATGATATTTGGCACCAGTGGAGTGCAGTGGATATTTTGTTTGTAGGGTACTCGGTATAAAATAACCCAACCCCTCGTTGCCTCAGCCTTTATTTCATTTGTAACTCTGGTGTAAGGGTGGTGTTACTCAAAGGGTTAATTTTGAAAAAAAATTACATTATTTATTTCGTTTCATTCTCATTTTTTTTAAATGTTATAACTTTTACTGTTTACTTCTGTTATCATCCGTGTACTGAGCAATCAGCTCAGCCGCATTTTCTTTTCCTGCGGCAGGTACTCTGGGTAATATGGGATGAGTGCGAGAGCTTCAAGACTTGGACTTGCCATAGAGACCATTATTTATTTCAGTTGGACATTTATTTAGGTTATAATTTAATAGATTGTCATTTATTATTACAAAAATTTATTAGTACATTTATTATTTAACAATAAATGTGACCTCCTGTTTCGTTATCAGGACGGGGGTGTTACAACCTAATTAATTAATTAAGAGAGATTAATTATCTTTGTACGGAGGTGCTCCGAGACGCATTTTAGCTGCGAGTTATTGTATGTTTTTTCAGGTTTTAATCTATCTTATTATATTTAAATATCATTTTTCTTATTTCCTATATTTAAATATGCATGCTAGAATTGTCATGATTAGCTAAATAACTAAATTGTCTGCTATGATAACGTCTAGGGATTAATTAGATATGTAAATAAACTGTATTGTTACGTAATTGCGGATAATTTAAATTATGAATAGATTTAGGAATTAAATCTTTATCGATTATCTACCCAACTCATGTTGTGACTAAAACCTTATCCAAAAATGAACATAGATAACTCATAGGGTACGGGTCACTTAGTAATACTATATCAGATTGAATTATTGAACTCGACATGGCCGGTGTTCTCTAAACTGAAACAAGTTCTAAGATACACAGAATATGGGAGTGAGGTAGATTAAGATTAAATTCGGACAGGAGATAATTTTGAGAGAACTTCCGGAGTATCCTCGACCTGGTTAATGCTTTCACCTGTTAAAACAAAATACTATCCTGATTTCCTTATTGCATGTTCTTGTTTGATTGTTGCTCTAGGGTTGCCATGTTAGTATTGTATTGGACGTATTGCTTAGGTTTCTGTTTATAAAATAAATTATCCCTTTTATTTAGCATACTTGAGTAGTGTCGATAATTCGTACGAATACGTAATGACGTATTATATGACCACTTAGACCAGTTATTACAACTTATTCCGGTAAGGGTAAAACCCATTTATGAGACTGTTTATTCAATAGACCATGCCCATGATACGGACGTCTCTGACGACCGAGATTGGGGAATGATATTCGAGATTAACTTTCAGTGTATGTGTCAATGTATTCTGTAATCCACGTGACATTTATTCTGCCTGATTGTGGTCACCTCCGCATTAGTCAGATGGAAGGTTTGTAGTAATAACTCACCTTAACTTACAAATTCATTGTCACTAGAACTCTTCATATTTAATTATCCCTAAACCACATCATAGTATACAATCGCTTTAATTGCTGAACGCCTAAAATAACCTCCACCTTTATTTTATTGTTTTTATTTAGTAGAGTAGAAAACCCCAAACCAAATCCAACCATCCTTTTTACCCTAGCTAAATATATAAAAGTTTCTAAGTCGCCTAATTTCAATTTGCCACGCTTTGAAGAACGATCATAGGTCATACTTATCCTTTGCTAGCTCTTTCGGGATTAGCAATAGTGGTACCCTAGACCCCAACTTTATAAATAAAAAACCCACTGACGCCCGCTCTCATCATTCAAAACGACACGACCAACATCCTAAACAATCACAAGATTACGTCAAAGATCTTTTTAGAAATAATTTATTACAAATTACAATAATTACAATATATATATATATATATATATATATATATATATATATATATATATTATATATATATATATATATGCTTTATAAATAAAAAACCCACTGACGCCCGCTCTCATCATTCGAAACGACACGACCAACATCCTAAACAATCACAAGATTACGTCAAAGATCTTTTTAGAAATAATTTATTACAAATTACAATAATTACAATATATATATATATATATATATATATATATATATATATATATATATATATATATATATATATATATATATGAATCAAATTTTGAATCCATAACTCAATAACTGCGGCACTTAGGTAATCGTCGCAATGTAAGACTACGGCACTTAACCTAGTGTCGCAATCCAACACGTAGAACCATTTCGAATAACCAATTTATAATGGTTGCGGCACTAGGTTAGTGTCGCAGTCCAACACTTAATCAATTTCAATCCTAATCAATCACTGCGACACTTAATCAAGTGTCGTAGTCAACCCATTAAATTTCCAAATTACCAAAAGCTGCCACACTTAATCAAGTGTCGTAACTATGAACATTAGTGTAAACCCAGAAATCACGAACTTTCAAATTTGGGAAAACATGATCTAATATATCCTAAGGGTACCAGTTTAAACACAAAACATTAACAACTAAGTCATTAATGGATCGATTCCTTTAAACCCAAAAACCCCAAAACTTCAATCAACGATTAAAACATATATACACGGTGAAAATGTTCGAAACACATACTAATAAGTAGATCGAGATGAGTAGAACAAGATTATGTATAGGAATTCGCAAGTACACAGTCCAAAAATGAAAACGATTTAGAATCAAGTCGGCACCAAGTGTCGCAAATGTTAGAGAAGTGTCGCAATATGTATCGCAGTTCAATTTTGAAAGTGTGAGGGTAAAGTGCCGCAATCGAGCACTATTTATACCCTAACCCTAGACTGCGGCACTTACCTGCGGCAATAGTTAAGTGTTGCAGGTTGACACTTGGTGAATTTTTCAAAGTATTTAAACTTTTCAAATTTTTGATATGCGATTTAACATTGATTCGTGACTTGGATAAAAATAACACAGAAACAAAATCTTTTTGTATATTTTTCTTAATAATGCAACAAATATAAGATACTCAAAGCAATAAATAAAGGGATCATTACGAGGACAATATTTTTTGGCGACTGGATTGTTTTTGGTTTGGTTAGGGATGGCTAACATGCTTTTATTAGGAAATAGTGAGTGTTATTTCGATTATCAGTATATTTTTCACCTTTAAATTCACTTAACATATATAAAGCACCTTTTATAAAAATTATTTCACAATGATTATTGATATTGTTTATCCACCTAAACATTTTATACTTAAGTAAATAACCTCGAATCTTAATTGAATCGAATTAAATCTTTATTATTAGTATGCATATTATGTTATATAACTCATATTATGATATACATTTGAAATTAAAACATGTTAGTACTTTCTATATAGAGGGTGAGAATATAGTAATATCTTTAGAATTAAGCCAGCGGTGATAAGTCTGTACAAAGTACAACAGAGTCACATTCACATTGATCAGAGTTAAACAAACACCGGTCTGAACAATTAAACTAGAGGATACAGGTCTGTACAAAGTACAACAGAGTATCATAGTTTAACACAGACCAGTACTAGATAATCTTTGTATAAAATATTTTCTTGTACAGTGTACAATATTTAAGATCAAGATTACCACGTGTGTGTAATGTTGTCCGTAACTTGATACAGACTACCTACCTATGTCCTTTTCAAAAATATATTAGTTGAAATCAGATTTGTACAAAGTACAACAGAGGAGACAACCGATATATTTCCCCAGATAAAACCATATTAAGACCCTAAATCATAGATCATAACATGTTTATCATCCAAATATTAAGACTACGTGTCAGAATATTTTAGACTTAATGTCCTATTTCAACTTAATGTCATACATAATAATATGTTTTATATAAAATAATATGCAAAGTTGACAGTTATGCTTTTTAGAAACTTAACTACAAATGTCTAATAATACATCATATGGTGAAGCTAATGCTTATAAAAGCTGTTTTAAATATGCTAGATAAATCTACTGACACATCAAACATAAACCTTAAAATTTTCATTTTTATACATGTCACCTGATGTACTATCATATCCCAAGTTGTTTACAGACATAACCCAACGTCCATTTTTATAAATGTAGCAACTATGCATTTCTTTGAATACTAAATAAGTATAAAGAGTGGTAGTTGCAATTTTTTTTTTTTATCAAAACAAAGTAAATAAACAAAATAAAGTAAATAATATACAAAGTAAGCATCCAAGTCACAAATCAAGTATGAATAGGATTTTTCATCCCAATCATAAAGACAAGCTCATCAAATCGAGACCATGAAAAAGCTTTTGTGAAAATGTCAGCGTTTTGTTTAGAGGTGTCGATTTGGACTAAGTTTATATAATGCTTCTCATAGAAATCTCGTATAAAGTGAAAACAAATTTCAATATGTTTAGTTTCGGAATGCTGTATGGGATTGCGTGTAATTGAGATAGCAGCAGTATAATCAATATGGATAGGAGTGAGAGTTAAGAGTAACCCATAGTTTCGCATTGAATGGTGAATCCATAGAACCTGAGAACAGCAACTAGCAGCAGTAATATATTCGGCATCTGCTGTTGAAGTAGAAACCATTGTCTGCTTCTTACTGTGACAACCATCACCAAACCGTAATCGTGAATCAAACCGTAAAAACTTATTTTTGTGCTAAGACTCATTTCATAGATTTATTTACATCAAAGTCTTCATTTTTGAAAATCAAAACTAACGCAAAAAGAATCATCGCAATCCAACGTGTAACGAAGAAGATATGAAGCAAAACGTAAACGAAACGTGGGCTGAAATATAAGCTCGAATCACGACGCGATTTGGCCTAAATAGAGGCGCGATTTGGCATAAAAAGAGGCCTAAATAGAGGCGCGATTTGGCCCTTTTAGTGACGCGATTATACCTTGGTCGTGACGCGATTCTAAGTCGGCCCAGACCCATATATAAACGTATTTTAACCCTAAAAACGAGTTGTAAACCTTACAATACGAATTCCAGTCGATTCTAAACTCTCTCCAGACGAAAATACGAAAATCAAACCCCAAGAACTCAAGGGTTTGATTTCTAAACCATTCTATTAATCGAAAACACTTACTTTTGGTGTTCGGTGGTAAGTTCTTGATTCTATAACCCTCATATACGTTTCATCTAATCTCAAAGATGAATTCTAAGGATGTGTACTTCCATTATTCACAGATTCTAAGAGGGATCCTCGCGTACTCGTTCGTTAGTTGGTATATTTTCTATCTTAGTTGATTTTTCGTATGTTATTCAATCTATTTCATTTGTTATCGTTCTTTCGGCTCGATCCATTGGTATTCCATTAGTGTGACAACGTGAGGATCTATATAATCTGTATCATATTAGATAAATAAAAGTTTTTTGATTATATACTCGATATAAACATGTTGATATGCGGATATTTGAATTTAGACATAAACCCTAATCTGGACAGAATACTGTGTCAAGTTTGGGGAGTCATAACTTGGTCATAACAACATGGTTATGAACGAAATTTGAGTCTAAAACTAAGTACAAAGAGTCTACTTTCAGATGGCGTTGGTTTCATGACGAAATAATGAGTTTTGATATGTTAAAACATTTTTATAAGACAAAGGGTCAATTCTGTGTTTTCAGTCTACATTTTTCTACGTGTTTGAAATTATGAAAACGTATGTTAGACATTGAATTTAGCTTTGAAAATTTTACTGGAACAACTTAAAAGTGGTAAGTAATTTCTGTAAAAATATTGTAATTTTTGAATGTCTTTAAGTATTTTAGTTTTTATAAAAGTTTTGATATATCAGAAAACGTTTTTACTATGTACAATTTAGTTCGGGGAATTTTTAAAAATAGTTAGACACTGAGATAAATTTTGAGAAAATTATTGTAAGTTCTAGATACATAAAAGGGTCTGTGGTAAAATTCAGGGAGTCTAATAACTTCATTTATTCATGTTTTAAAATTAGTTAAGTGATATAAAAATTCTGGACAGAAAATGTATTTCAATTGAGAAAGTAATTTGCAATCATTTTATACTTAAAGACTTATATTAGACACGATATATGAGATAGGTTTGTGAGAACCTTAAAATAGAAGGAATCGAATATCATTATGGAATACAATGGAAGGGCGTAGCCTTGTCTAGATTGTGATCTATACGCATTTGAATTGTAGATTAACATACCGGTTGGTGAACTTACTTGGGAACGTTAATTTCTTTGCTAATCAAGGTGAGTTTTCGTGGCCCCGTTTTCATTACTTATTTTCAATTGGGGGAAAAATATGCTCTACATGTTTTTCAATCACTTTTCATGATGTGAACTTGATTTTTTTTCTTTTGAACATATGAATGAAATGTGTGACATTATGTGAAATTATGTGCGATACTATGAGAACTATGAGAACTATGAGGACTATGAGAACTATTGTGGCTATTCATCTTACTCCTTTTGGGTATTGACAACATGTCGCACCCCCAAATCTGTGATTGCGGAAGCGGTTCGGGTCGGGGCACGACTAATCAAGTATCAACAGCACAAAGATAAAGCAAACGACATCTATATGCAACATTTGTAAAACAATACAAAATCTTACATTGATTCCATCAAATGTTTGTAAGCTACGAGTTCGTAAATAAGTTTCCTAGAGATTCTAATACATAACCGGTGTTACAAAAAGTAATGCAAACGAATCTCCAAAAGTTGTGTATGCATGCGACTCGAGCTATCAGTCCTGTGGGTGTGCAGTCCTACAGCTGCTGTAAACCTGAGATACAATGCTAAAAAGTGTCAACCAAAAGGTTGGTGAATCTCACAGGTTTAATAGTAATGTAATCCTTATGAACTACAAGTATGTACCAGTGTTGCTATCAAGCAAAGTAAGTAAATCAATACAGTTGCCATGAGCTCATAAGTTGAAGCTTAACAGTGTGTAAATATGACTCAACCAAGAATCATATGATGTACCCCCGTGAGTGCTATCCCGGACACTCATATGTAACAAATACTAACATGCCTGTTTCTACGGTGAAATCCGTGGTAGCACTACTACCCCAGGCAGGGATTGTCAGTCCCAATGGATCCATCTACTAGTACTCGCGCTTAAGTCCATAACTAAAAACTTACGATAGGAGGCTTTCAGTGGATAAAAAGTACTCATGCAATGTATGTAAAAAAAGTAGTATAGGTAGTCCAGTACTTGTGTTCATGCGTAAAACAGTAAGCAAAGTATCTCACCCCAAAGTAGAAAACAGTAAAAAGTGGGGCTGTAAGACTCACCTGAGTCTAGCAAGTATGATACTTTCGTGTAATCGAATAAGTGTCCCAGATGTAATTCCGTAAGTCTGTAAGTCTGTGTGTGTTGGTTCTCCGAACCCTGCAACCTTCTGGCGTCCGAAACGCACAAGGTTGGAAGTAAGTAAGTAATCATGTTGGTGTCTCGAGAGATCACCCATGCTAGTTGTCCACTCAACTAGTTATGTCCAATTGTTGTTTGAATGTTTGTAATCGTTTGTGTTTGTAGTTTATAGTCATGTATGGCCTGTTGGTGACGACGGGTAATAATAATCCATATGTCATTATTATGTATTCCGTTGTATACTTGTAAGGTATATTCGTGTGTTTGCCATTGGTATTATATTACAAAGGTGTTGCACGAATGTAAGCTCGTGGGAAAGTATCGTATATGTGTGAGCGTAAGCTCGTGCGAGTGTAAGCTCGTGTATATAATTATTCGTGCGAGTGTAAGCTCGTATGTATGTTGTAGTAGTGTATACTTGTCAAGAGTACAAGTGTTTGTATGTAAGTGTAGTGTAGTAAAGGGTTTAGTAAACGCTGCGTGTATTCGATACTTGATGAAAGTTATCATTTTTCAGTGGACTGTGAATGGAGACACTCGGTTTAGTGTCGCTATGGCGACACTCGAATATGCAGCGACACTCGGGTAAGTGTCGCTAGTAGGGATATCATGAAAAGTAGCGACACTCAACGTTAGTGTCGTTAAATGTGGTAAATCGATGAGTAGCGGCACTCAGGTAGTGTCGCTAGTGTGGTTGGCGACACTCAATCGAGTGTCGCTAAGTCGGGCTCTGTTGAGTTTTATTTTTGTGTCTTTGGTCAAAAATGCTCGGTTTGACCCGAAACTTTTACACAAGCTTTAAATATGTTTCTAAGTCAATAAAAAGTAGTTTTTATGTCTCGTGAATATCCCGAAAGTGTCATTTTAATACGTATACGAAAACAGTCCGTTATGATTAAGTTTATCAAAAATACATGTATTTGTCCATTCAGTTTAACTAATAAAATGACACCATAGGTCCTGATAAAAATCACACATATTCGCACATATCTTGACCAAAACGAAGTACTAGCATGAATATATATGTTATCTAATGAAGTATGATGAAAATCTAGAGGAAAACTTACAAGAAAATCGAGTCTACAAGCTGAAATAAGAAAAGGTGCTGCTGTGATCTTCGGTTTGTATATTCCTTGCTTCTCCTTTCGGTTTAGCAAACAAGACGACACTAGGTAGCGAAAGTAAGTGTTTAGGTGTTCTTAGATGAGGTTTTAGAGAGTGTTCTTGTGGTTGTTCTCAGCTGGAAAAACGAAAATGAGAGGGAGAATTGAGGTGATAATGTTTGGTGGTAAATGAAAATGAAAGAAGGAAAAATGGAATTTAAAGGGAAGAGATTTAGGGCTTTGTGTGGGCCGATTAGCGCTGGTTCTCGTGGGCTCTCTGGGCCGAAATGGGTCTGACCCAAGTATGGGTTGGGCCCTTGACTCGTCTCTTGAATTCGGGTTAAGTTCGTTAGTCGGTTAAACGTTGATTGTACGTTTTAAAGTGTAACTTTTATCGATTGATCTTTCGTGTACATTTTCAATATGTAAGTGGTATATGGAAATTTATAACACTTATTTGAGTCACCAAAATGTATTTTTGGATTTCATTCGGGTGTCGGGCTCGATTTGCTCATTTTCGTCGCCTACAGTGCGTTTTATACGTTTTGTAATACGTGTAATATATTCTCACAATATATTAAGGTAAATAACGTTTGTTTGGATGATTCCACATTATTTATATATTTTTTTCACCAACGTCCTTGTATAAAGTGTGTCAGACTCCGTCTGAGTTGGAATTGCACGATTTAAACAAATCGCGTACGCGTGTATGTAATTACACAAAATGTCACATATATTTACCCTAATACAAACTAAACACATGTAATTACAAATAAGTTAGGCACAAATAAATGTCCTAAATTGTGGGGTGTCACATTCTCCCCTTGTTAGGAGAATTTCGTCCCGAAATTAGCTCGAAGTCGCGGTGTGTGTAGCATTCAAAAATAGATGTGGGTGTTTCAGTCGCATTTGGTCTTCCTGTTCCCAAGTGAATTCAGGACCACGCCTCGAATTCCACCGGATTTTAACGATGGGAATACGACTCTGTTTTAAGCGTTTGACCTCATGGTCCATGATTTCCACAGGTTCTTCGACAAAGTGTAGTTTGTTGTCTATGTGGATTTCATCGAGTGGTATGATTAGTGTCTCATCAGACAGACATTTCTTCAAGTTAGAAATGTGGAAGGTAGGGTGCACGCTACTGAGTTCGGAAGGTAGCTGTAGTCTGTATGCCACTAGACCAATCCTTTCAAGGATTTCGAATGGTCCGATGTACCGGGGATTCAGTTTCCCGCGTTTGCAAAAACGGATGACGCCTTTCCAAGGTGATACTTTCAAAAGTACCCGATCCCCAACTTGGAATTCGAGGTGTTTGCGTCTCACGTCAGCATAACTTTTCTGACGATCACGCACGGCTTTTAGTCGGTTTTGTATGCCGACGATCTTTTCTGTTGTTTCGTGTATGATTTCTGGACCGGTGAGTTGTGTATCCCCCACCTCAGTCCAACAAATGGGTGACCGGCACTTACGACCGTAAAGTGCCTCGAAGGGTGCAGCCTTGATGCTGGTATGGTAGCTGTTGTTGTACGAAAACTCGCACAACGGTAAGTGGTTTTCCCAAGAATTTTCGAAGTCAACTACGCAAGCTCGTAGCATGTCCTCCAGGGTTTGAATGGTTCGTTCGCTTTGACCGTCGGTTTGTGGGTGGTAAGCTGTACTTATATCCAATCGAGTACCGAGAGATTTTTGTAGTGATTGCCAAAAGCGAGAAGTAAATCGGCTATCTCTATCAGAGATAATTGAGATGGGCACGCCGTGTCTTGACACAACCTCCTTCAGGTAGATTCGTGTCAAACGTTCCATCTTGTCAGTTTCTTTGATAGCCAGGAAATGAGCAGATTTAGTGAGTCGGTCGACGATCACCCAAATGGTATCGCAACCGCTAGGTGTTTTCGGGAGTTTAGTAATGAAGTCCATGGTGATCTGCTCCCATTTCCATTATGGGATTTTTGGTTGTTGTAGCAACCCGGAAGGTTTCTGGTATTCGGCTTTGACTTTTGAACAGGTGAGGCACTTGCTGACATATGTAGTGATGTCGGCTTTCATGTTGGGCCACCAATACAGTTCTTTGATGCCATGGTACATTTTGTCGGCACCAGGGTATATGGAGTATTTGGACTTGTGAGCTTCATGCATCACTAAATCCCGCAGGTTCCCGAAGTTGGGCAACCAGAGTCGGTTCGAGAAGTATTTAGTCCCGTCAGGGTTTGTTTCAAATTGTTTGTCCATGCCACGCCAAGCCTCGTGTTTTATGTTTTCATCCTTGAGTGCTTCGAGTTGAGCGGTAAGAATTTGAGTAGTGAGGTTGTTGTGTATAGTCATACCGAGTGCTCGGACTCGAAGTGGTTTCACTCGTTCTTTTCGGCTGAGGGCATCGACAACAACGTTTGCCTTACCCGGATGATAGCGAATCTCCCAATCGTAATCGGTAAGCAACTCGACCCATCGACGTTGCCTCATGTTTAGATCCTTTTGATCGAAGATGTGTTGGAGACTTTTGTGGTCGGTGAATATTGTACACTTGGTACCGTATAGATAATGTCTCCAGATTTTCAGTGCGAACACTACGGCTCCTAACTCTAGGTCATGAGTTGTGTAGTTCTTTTCGTGGACCTTGAGTTGTCGAGAGGCGTAAGCAATAACTTTGTCTCGTTGCATCAACACGCAACCCAGACCCTGGTGTGAAGCATCACAGTATACCACAAAGTCATTGTTGCCTTCGGGTAAGGATAAGATAGGTGCACTTCACATTTTCTGTTTAAGTAGCTGGAAAGCTGACTCCTGTACATCACTCCAACTGAACTTCGGTTCTTTCTGAGTCAGGGTGGTGAGAGGTTTGGCTATTTTCGAGAAATTCTCAATGAATCGCCTGTAGTATCCAGCGAGTCCTAAGAATTGGCGTACTTCGGTAGGTGTAGTAGGTGCTTGCCAGCACTTGATGGCCTCAATCTTTGATGGATCAACATGAATTCCTTGACTATCAATGACGTGACCAAGGAATTGAACAGTTTGCATCCAGAACTCACACTTGGAGAATTTGGCATATAACTCCTCGTGCTTGAGTAGTTCTAGGATGGTTTTCAGGTGTTGCGCGTGCTCTTGTTCTTTGCGCGAGTAAATCAGGATGTCATCGATGAAGACGATAACAAACTTGTCAAGGTAGGGCTTGCACACCCGATTCATAAGGTCCATGAATACAGCCGGTGCGTTTGTTAAGCCGAACGGCATCACTTGGAATTCTTAATGCCCATAGCGAGTTCGAAAAGCTGTTTTTGGAATGTCGTCGTCACGAACTCGAAGTTGGTGATAACCTGACCGCAGATCGATCTTTGAATAAAAACTCGACCCCTGAAGTTGGTCAAACAGGTCATCAATGTGAGGAAGTGGGTAACGGTTCTTGACGGTTAACTTGTTGAGTTCACGGTAGTCGATGCACATGCGGAAAGAACCGTCTTTCTTTTTCACAAAGAGGACCGGGGCTCCCCAAGGTGAGGAACTCGGTCGAATGAATCCTTTGTCCAGGAGTTCTTGTAGTTGTGTAGACAACTCCTGAAGTTCGGAAGGTGCTAAACGATAAGGTGCTCGTGCCCATGGGTGCTGCTCCGGGTACGAGATCGATTGAGAACTCAACTTGTCTAGTTTATCGGGAGACCAGACAAGTCTTCAGGAAAGACTTCTGGAAAGTCTCGAACAATAGGCACATCCTCAAGTCGCTTCTCCTCCGACTTTTTCTCCGTAACGTGTACGATGATTGCCTGATAACCCTTTCTCAAGTATTTTTGGGTTTTCATGTAGAAAACAATGTTTAGTCTCGTCCCACCGGTCTCCCCTTGTATGACTAAGGTTCCACCGGTGATGAGGGGAATGCGGACAATTTTCTCAAAACAGACGATCTCGGCACGATGCTTGGAAAGCCAATCCATACCGACGATGACGTTGAAGCTGCCGATCTTGACAGGTATCAAGTTAATGGAAAAGAGCTCATTAGCTAAGTTTAAAGTGCAATTAGGTATCACACTGTCGGCCTCAATAAGTTTTCCATTTGCCAATTCTATTGTGTATTTAGAATCTAAGGCAATGGGTGTAGTGTTGAGTAGTGGGCAAAATTCATCAGATATAAAGCTCTTATCCGCACCAGTATCAAACAATACTGAAGTAGTTAAGTTGTTGAGAAGGAACGTACCCGTGACCACATTCGGGTCTTGATGGGCATCCCCAGAGTTGAGTACGAAAGCTCTACCTCGAGCGTTGTTGTTCTTGTTGTTGTTGTTTTTCAGCTTGGGGCAGTCGCTCCTGAAATGCCCAGCAACTCCACATTCATAACAGGTTTTGGGTGCACTGGGTTTGGTGGTTGTGTTGGTAGTGGTGGCTCTGCAATCCCTAGCCAAGTGCCCAAATCGTTTGCACTTGTTACAAGGGCAAGAACCGTCATGGTGTAGATTGCACTTAGAGCAATAGGGCTTGCTCCCCCTATAGTCTTTCTTGTCATCTGAACCAGTAGCATAGGCCTTGACAGTCTCAGGCCTTTTGTTATGTTGTTGGTTCTGATTGTTGTTCCCAGTCCATTTCCGTTTGTTATCACCGGACTGGTTCCCAGTATTTCTTTCAGTAGGTGTGGCTCGGCGAACGACCTGAGCCATGAGATTGTGTGCCATACGGACGACACTTTGAATGGTTCCCGGGTTGGAAGCGGTAACCATTCCCTGGATTTGAGCACCAAGTCCCCGAATGTATCGCTCAATCCGCTTGTATTCCGGATCGACCATAGTGGGGCAAAGGAGAGCCAATTGATGGAAACGGGTGGTATAACCAGTGATGTCGTTGTTCTTGACAGTGAGGTTCCAGAATTCAACCTCAAGTTGTTGTAGTTCTTCTCTTAGACAGTACTCCTCTGTCAGCATCTTCTTGAGATCTTCCCATGGAAGTTGATAGGCAGTATCAATCCCCACGGTTTGAGCGTGGGTATTCCACCAAGTAAGGGCACCATCCACAAAGGTGCAGGTAGAATACTTAACCTTGCACTCCTTGGTGCAGTTGCAGATTCGGAATATAGATTCCATCTTCTCAATCCATCGCAGTAAGCCGATGGCTCCTTCTGTGCCCTTGAAGTTCTAGGGTTTGCAGTTCAAAAAATCTTTGTATGAACAAGGTTTAGGTGGAGGTGTTATAACACCCCTCCTTTACCACCATTTAAATATAATATATCGGAAGCGTTAGTCCAAATTTCAAATGGTTACAAGTAACATTATAAAATTAAACTAATTTGAATCATAGTTTATCAACATGGGTGTTATTTCAAACCAAAAGATAATATTGATTTATACAATCAAATATCAGAGTAATGCCAAGTTGTCAAACATTCCTTCCAGTCTAACTTCTTGCCCACCCATATTATATTCATAACCTGCAAGAAGTGTTAATGTGGGGGATTAGCATAACGCTAAGTGAGTGAATAATAATTGTTGACGTTGATATCAACGGGTGGTTTTAAAATTTATAATTGCTGGGGTCTAAGTGTGACTTACTAGTACTGAACCAAAGGGTTAGTAGGCGGTAAATTGGACCTAGAGTCATAAACTGAATTGAAGCGGAGGTGATCCAATCAATCTTTCTTTTCTAGTAAATATTTTAAAAGAGTGCGTTGAGGGTTTTGGTTCAGTTAATTAAGTAAACTAAATAAAGCGAATAAAATGTAATAAGATGTCAGATAATGCAAAGTAGTATTTGTTGTGAGTTCGTTAGTTAATAATTATGGGATGATGACTCTTACGGGAAAATGATTAACTAAATTGGGTTGCTTATGAGATTCATTAACTTATGGTATAACCAATAGATTCCTTATTAGTCGGTTATCAACTAATATGTCACGACGAATTAAGGTATCATGATTCTGACCAGGCAGACGATGCTCAACTCTCCACACTCTCCTGTGAGGGAGTCAGTGGCCCATATTATTGAACGTATTTGCTCGTGGGCGAAGGAATAGAGTAGCAAGTCCATAACATGTCCAGCCGTTCTTAATACCACAATGATTATGAATCCACTAAACAACTAACTTAGAACTTGTGTCCGGACTTATTTAATCAATTTCTATCCATGAAACTTAAGCGTGATAAACGAGGGAAAGCATTTAGGTTTCTTGCATACCGTACTTTAGGTTTCATAGTTTTAGGAAAAAGTATTGGTTTAAGTTGGATTTCAAACTTGCCTTTCTCAATACAATTAACAAATCCCTAGGTTTTCGTAAATGGTCATTTAGCCTATAGCCTACCTAATCTAATCTAATCTAAAGTAAAACAACTAATTAAAATGCTGATGGCTTTTTACAGAAAGTCAAACCCAGACCATGTCGGAAAATGCTATGGTAGCTCACAACGTATTTAATTGTTTACCAATGTTTCCGTTGTGATTTTAATTGCTTCGCAATGTTTACATTATAAGTACATTGTGATTGGAAGTGTACAATACTCATGGCAAGCCCACGTAATCACATTGCATTTTATAATGCTTGCATGACGTTACAATTAAAAACATAATTTTTACACATATAACTATTGACCGAGTATTGAGGTTCGCGACTCCTCTTTACAAGGTTACAATCACGTTTGTTAATCGAAAGGCGAATGTAAGTTTTAGGTTTAAAATCACAAGATAAGTCTGTTCACAAAGTTTCCAATTTTATAACGTCGATCCATAATACAACTACCTTCGGTCGTTACCGGCTTCCATATATTTGTACTATGCTCAAAAGCATTTCCAATACTATACCGGGTAATCAGTCGAATAGGGGTCATCGTATTATTTCACGACGTATTTAAAGTCATCCCACAATTATATATACTAACTACATCACAACAAATACAATAGTAATCTACTCGCTAATCATGGCATAAACGATCTCTAACATAATTAAAGCAAACATATTTAATTAAGATAGATAAGGATAGAAATAACCGAGATTAATATGCAAAAAGGAATAGACTTGAATTAATGAGCGTAACTCCAAGCGTACACCAAAGATTACAAAACGTTCCTAGCTTTCTTTCTACTCTAAACAAAGTGCTAAACTAATCTAATGCTAAATTTAAAGTAAGAAAGTAGAATGAGAAAGTAAGAAAGTAATATGACTAGTGCATATGGGACATTTTGAAATGGAGCCTTAAGCCTCCTATTTATAGGTGAGCTTTGGCTCACATTAGCACCAAGGGGTGCATGTTAGAAAAAGATGGCCAAAAGGGTGCACCGGGTACCGTACAACACGAAAAGTAGGCGCACCGGGTACTGTACAACACGAAAAGTGGGCGCACCAGGTACCAAAAGTTACCAAAAACGGAAACCGGGACGGGGCCAGGGTGGCCGGCGGCGGTGGGCCCAGGGCCGGCTGGCCTGTGGCCGCCCCGTTTCGCCGTCTTTTGCTTCGTTTCTCGATTCGTGCGTGTTTTCTTCGTTATGCGTCCATTTGCGTCGATTTTTTTTGTTGGATTCATAATTCAAAAACAAAGATTTTGACATAGGATAGGCCCTGAGATGAGATCCCTAGCTCCAGATATTGCGTACGAATCATTTGGATCTTCCGGCGGGCGTAGAATCTTCATTCTTTATCCGTTTTAGTTGATTCTTCTTCTGTTGGATTCGTATTTTGAAAACGAACATCTTGGACAGAATGGATGTTGGTGGAGGGCATTTTAGTCTTGAAACCTCGTTTTGATACCTTGAATCTTCAAACGTGTGTGGAATCTTCGTTTTTCATCCGTTTTGCTTGATTTTTATCGTGCAACCTCGTTTTGACCATCTTGGCATAATGTTACTGATTTGTGCTATATTTGAATTAAAATGCCAAGAATCGTTCCAGAATGAGAGAGATGTCGGCAGTAAAAACATGACTTTTTACGCTATATCAAGTATCCCACACTTTGAACTTTGCTTGTCCTCAAGCAAACTCATTTTCAACATGGTTAAAGATAAGTAGATAATGAAATACTTTAAGATGGAATTCTTTACTAAAGGGGTTTTTGAAAAATAAAGATATTTATTTTTTTTGAAAGCAAGGTTGTAATCTTTAGGAGCATGCTTTTGATCTTTGATACATGACTAGGCGATCCTCTCAAGGTGGTCACTCCAATCACTCAAAGTGTTTAGGGTTTCCTATTCTAGTATTATCAATCACTCAGAACGCCAGTCATGCATCGTTTATCGTTATAGGCTTGATCGAGAATCAAATCGTTACCTTTCTGGGTGAGCGTGAAGTCGATCTAGCCACAGTCATTCTAGGGGAGTGATGTAGGGTTTTGGTGATGTGAGAGGGGGTTTTGTTGGGCTTTCTCTTTTTTTTTTTGTGAAGTTGGAAAGCTGAAGTTTTTGACTTTTTAGGACGATTGACGCCCTTTTTCTTCTGGTTATTGGAAGGAGTCTTTTTTCCACTTTTTTTCTTTCGAGTTTTCTTGGGTAGTTTTGACTTCGTATCCTTGTAGCTTTTCTTCTTTCATCTTTGAAAATCTTTATGAAGTTTGAGGGATGCTTTTGAGTAGGTACGGGGATGACGTGTTTATTTTGGGGTGTATAGAAGGGTTCAAGAATGATGTGATTCGATCTCCTTTTTACTCACTAGTTTGGCTTCGAAATGCATTACAGGAGCAAGTTCTGATTCTAAATGCATAAATCGGCACACTCAAGAATCGAAAAAGTAAAGCATTAAAAGTGAATGCTTTTCATATGGCACAAGATACCTCATGAATCGAAAATTGGGTTGTTGTGTGCTTAGTCATGCGATGCTCTTTATGGGATTTTTAAACCTGTTTTTCAAAAGAATTTGTATTTTTCTTCTTCCCCAAAGTAAATCATTCCTTGAAATTTTTCATTTTCAACATATTTTTAACTTAATTTTGAAAAATTTTGTTTACTTTTATGGAGAAGCAAGGTCTTATAAAGAACAACGATTTTAGAATCAAGCATATACCAATGTCCATTTAACAGTAGTGCAACTACTGCTATCCCACACTTAAAGGAACATCGTCCTCGATGTTATACTAAGCTCTGAATGGGGTAAAATCCCACACTTAGGGTTTTAAACATCTAAGACTCATTCTTTCAGTGTGTGTGTTGGGTTTGAATCCCACACTTAGTGATAAGCATAATGGATATGGCATATTTAAAATGATTGAAAGAGATGGCATAGAAGTACTCCCCGGTAGTTGCAGTATTCCTTTGGTTGCATCTGCTGGTCTTTGTCTTCTTTGGCGCATTCTTGATCAAGTCTTTTTGTGATTGGTCTCGTGAGTGTGAACACGTCGGATATACTATTCTTCGGTTGTTGATGCTTCCTTGTAGGCTGGAGCATTCTTTGTATGATCCGAGTGTGAAAGATAGTCGGAGATTTTATCACTTCTTGGAAAGTAAAATTGTAGAAATGTAAAAACAAACATGGGTTGCCTCCCGAGAAGCGCTCTTTTAAAGTCGAGAGCTCGACTTAGTCCTTTTCTTCTTCAGATGATGCTTGATGCGTCCGTAGTGGTGGCGTGGTCACTGTGGTTCCTTGGTAGAGAGTATCGTGGTGGATAGTATTGTAGGAATTGCTCTATCATGTCAGCAATGAGAGTTGGTGGGTTGGTGGATAGCATTCTGAAGCTTTTGAAGTGATCGGTGGCGAGTCGGTCGAGAATTGCCATTCCATAGCAGATGTATCGAACTGCCCTTGTGACTGGTCCGTTAGGGTCAATGCGAGTGCAGGTGTAAGTTCGAACGATTTCACGCTGTGGGTGGTTTCTTCCTATCGAGGCGATTAAAGCCATGAATTCGGTTTTCACTTCTTCAAAATCATTAGCCCAAGGGTCTCCTCCGAAAGATCTAGTTGCTTGGCACACTTGTCTGATTAGTTGATGCTGTTCACGGTTGAAGGGAAAATCCGAGTCGGTGAAGATGCAAATTAACTTGCTGAATATCTCGCGATATCCATTTCGATAGACGTCAAGTTCTACGTCTTCTTCTTGGTACATTTCGCGCAGTCGGGTAGTCACATAAGTGGCTAAATTGATTTGTGACATGTGCGGGATGAATCTCGGTACCTCACGAGTTTCCTCTTCATAGGCTGGCTCGTTCAGCTCATCAATTATTAGTTCAATGTGGTGCCCAATGGTGGATTGAATGACGATCCTGCAGTTCTCTGATGCTGTGAGGTGCTCTCCAGTTTCGATGAGATCTAGAAGAGTTCTAAGATCTCCCACCATTATGATGTCGGCATAACTTCTTGGGTTCCCGGTGGCTCTCTCCAGATTGGTTCTCATTGATGCAAGAATAGCTTTTTGACTTGTTGAGTACGGAAAAGCTGACCCGGCTAAGGCACAATATACTTTTTGGTATATTCGCCTTTGGTTTCCGTAGAATTCAATTTCTCCCATTGGGTAGTTGGGTCTTTCTCGCTGTTGAGCTTCTCTGGTGATTTATTCTTGAAGCAGATCTGAGAATGCTCGAACGTTCCTCCGAAGAGTGCTAGGCTCTGGTTCTCCATAATTGGCGAGATATGAATCGTAGTCTCGTATGATTGCCCTTATCATGTGTCTCTGGGCGGTGTTGTAGTCGTTAGTTGACTCTTTGATAGCTTCTACGATGATTCGGACATCGTCGTATTCGTCAATCAGCTCAATCATGTCTTGATGAGTATCTATCAGAGGAATTTCTAGTCTCTCAGTTGCGACATCAGGGGAATTAGGGGGAGCAAGAGGGGTTGGCGGAATAGAGTGTTCATCAAGAGTGACGTTGACGTAATCGTCATCGCATTCACTGTTGCAGTCGGAGTCCTTATCACGTGAATCTGGAAATTGGTGGAATTCTTCGTCGGAGGGCTCGTTGTTGAAGGGCCGAGAACTATCGATTTCAATGGTTCTGACTTCGGTTGTTATGTCATGGATGTTCTCTTCGGCAAAGCTTCCTGGTTGACGTGCCTTATATGCTGAAATTCTCTGTAGTAATTTAGCATACTGGTCTGGGTGTGGTGATGATCGGAGTCCTTCTTCAAAAGTTTCTATGTCTCGGAGTCTGGTTCTGGTGAAGGGTTTTGATGGATCGAGATAGGAATTTAGGATGTTTCCCATTCTTTTAAGATGAGAGGATCTGAGCTCTTGACGAATGGCTCCGTAATCAACTGATTCTTCAGATGAAGAGTAATCATCGCAGTTTTGTTTCCTCTTAACTTCGGCCATTTGTGGCGAATCAGTGTGATCTTCATCTTCTTCCATTTCTTCCTCTTCCTCTTCTTCTTCCTCCTCAGGGTCAGATTCAATTTCTTCATCTGCTTCCTCGTATTCTTCCTCTTCTGGGTCGTATTCAGTGTCAGAAATGAGAACTGATGATCGGGTGAATTGCGGTTCCTCCTCTGGTTCTGATTCATCATCGGAACAGACTTTTCCTGTGGATATAACACAACATTCTTCCTCTTCTGGGGTGCATTTCGGTTGGTCGATCTTGTAAGTGATGCTTTCACCATGCGATCGTAAAACAATCGTGTGGTTATACACATCAATCACCGCTCTAGCTGTATTCATGAATGGTCTTCCAAGGATAATTGGGATGTTTATGTCCTCGTGGATATCCATTACCACGAAATCCGTTGGAAAGAAAAATTTGTCAACTTGAACAAGGACATTCTCAGCTATTCCCTTGGGGTATCTAACAGATTGGTCGGCTAGCTGGACGGTCATCTTAGTGGGTTTCAAGTTTTCAAGTTCTAGCCTCTTAAACAAGGAGTATGGCATAAGGTTAATGCTGGCTCCTAAGTCGGCTAAAGCGCTCATATTTCCGGAATTGTAGATAGAACAAGGGAGTGTAAATCTACCAGTATCTCCTAGTTTTTCGGGAAGGCTATTTTTAAGTAGGGCTGAAGTTTCAGAACTATGGGAATGTTGTTCACTTCAGGCAATTTATCTTTGGTGGATAGCAACTTTGTAATATACTTATTACGACCAGGAACTCTAGACATGGTATCAAGGAATTTTCCATCTAGCTTAAAGGACGACAGTTTCTTAGGTTGAACTTTAAGTCTAGCGGGGTAAGGGATTCTAACCTCTTTGTTCATTGTTTCCACAGCTGGTATCTTGACCTTTGGTTCTTCCTTTACTGGAACAGCAGCAGGTGGAGTAGTAGCTGCTTCCTTTGGTGTTGTAAGTTGCTTTGCTTCCTCAACATGCGGATTTTTAACCGTGTTGCTAGGCAAACTTCCTCGGGGTCTATTCTCAAGACGTTGTGCCAATTGTCCAATTTGAGCTTCCAAATTCTTTAGCACAGCCAATTGATTTCTCATGAAGAGGTCGGCTTGATCTTGTCTAGCGGACGTCTTTTGGTTGAGCAAGTGTTGACCTTGCATGAATTGGGTGAAGGCGTCCTCTGAACTTGAAGCTGGGGCATTTGTCTTGGTGGTTTGTTCATTGGTTTGGTTTGTGTCGGAAGTGGGTGCAGGAAGTGCAAGGGGTTGACTATAAGAAAGTTGTGATTGTTGTTGGTAAGGTGGATATCTAGGTGGGTATCGGGGTTGGTATGGTTGTTGGTTGTTTCTTGGCGGAAAGGGAGGTCCTCTAGGTTGGTTGTTGTTTTGGTTGAAACCGGGTGGTCGAGCTGGAAACTGAGCATAGTAGACGGTGCCATCAGCTTCTTCGTATTCAACTTGGTATTCGCCAGATGGTTGCGGGTTGGTGCAGTGTTGACAGACTTGCACTTGGTGTACTTGGTGCTGTTGTTTCTTAAGTTCTCCAAACTGTTTGACGAGCGAGTCCATTTTCTCTGTTAGTGCCTTAATTGCTTCGACCGGAATCGGGTTTGCAGTAGCGATAGGTGTGGAAGATGTTGAATGATCTCCAGAATTCCAATTGTGGTGATGCATAGTCATGTTTTCTATAAGGTTCCATCCTTCTTCGTCGGTCTTTGCTATGAAGCTTCCTTATGCAACATCATCGAGGGTAGTTCGGTGGTTAGGATCTAAACCATTGTAGAAGGTGCATAATTGTGCAGACTTATCGAGTCGGTGATTAGGGCATTTCTTCAAGGCTCCTTTGAATCGTTCCCATGCGGTATATAATGACTCATCGTGAGCTTGCCGAAAGTTCATGATGTCATTTCGAAGTTTGGTTTGTTTGGAAGGCGGAAAGTACTTAGTTAGAAACTTTGTTGCCATCGCGGTCCATGAAGGGATAGAGCCGGTCTCTAGACCTTCAAACCATGTTTGCGCATGATGGGTGAGCGAATAAGGGAAAAGGTATAAACGGATTGTGTCTTGGCCAATTCCGTTTTGCTTGTAGGAATTTGAGAGAGAGATGAACTTGTCGAGGTGAGAGTTTGGGTCATCACTGGGCAATCCATGGAATTGACAGTGGTTTTGGATTAGTTGGATGATGTGGTGTTTAAGCTCGAAAGATTGACCAGAGGTTTCAGGGTAGAGAATTGGTCCTCCTCTTCCTTCGATAGAGGGTTTGCTATTGTCAGCGAGAGTGATGCGTTCAGCCATTGCTTGCTTAAGTGCAGATTGCTTCTTTTCTCGTCGAATAGTGCGTATTATAAGTTCTGGATAAGGAAAGTTAAATAGTGGTGCAGATCTAGGGGAACAGGTCATAAACTAAAAGAAAAGACAATAAAGAAAATAAAGGAAATGTTTCTGTGTTTTTTTTAGAAGGTTTTATCCTAAGGGTTTACTAGAATTGGGATTGGTTGGGCCTCTGTATCGGACAGTTAGTCTCCCCGGCAGCGGCGCCAAAAACTTGTTGACGTTGATATCAACGGGTGGTTTTAAAATTTATAATTGCTGGGGTCTAAGTGTGACTTACTAGTACTGAACCAAAGGGTTAGTAGGCGGTAAGTTGGACCTAGAGTCGTTCTTAAAGAGAAACTGAATTGAAGCGGAGGTGATCCAATCAATCTTTCTTTTCTAGTAAATATTTTAAAAGAGTGCGTTGGGGGTTTTGGTTCAGTTAATTAAGTAAACTAAATAAAGCGAATAAAATGTAATAAGATGTCAGATAATGCAAAGTAGTATTTGTTGTGAGTTCGTTAGTTAATAATTATGGGATGATGACTCTTACGGGAAAACGATTAACTAAATTGGGTTGCTTATGAGATTCATTAACTTATGGTATAACCAATAGATTCCTTATTAGTCGGTTATCAACTAATATGTCACGAGGAATTAAGGTATCATGATTCTGACCAGGCAGACGATGCTCAACTCTCCACACTCTTCTGTGAGGGAGTCAGTGGCCCATATTATTGAACGTATTCGCTCGTGGGCGAAGGAATAGAGTAGCAAGTCCATAACATGTCCAGCCGTTCTTAATACCACAATGATTATGAATCCACTAAAAAACTAACTTAGAACTTGTGTCCGGACTTATTTAATCAATTTCTATCCTTTAAGCGTGATAAACGAGGGAAAGCATTTAGGTTTCTTGCATACCATACTTTAGGTTTCATAGTTTTAGGAAAAAGTATTGGTTTAAGTTGGATTTCAAACTTGACTTTCTCAATACAATTAACAAATCCCCAGGTTTTTGTAAATGGTCATTTAGCCTATAGCCTACCTAATCTAATCTAATCTAAAGTAAAACAACTAATTAAAATGCTGATGGCTTTTTACAGAAAGTCAAACCCAGACCATGTCGGAAAATGCTATGGTAGCTCACAACGTATTTAATTGTTTACCAATGTTTCCGTTGTGAGTTTAATTGCTTCGCAATGTTTACATGATAAGTACATTGTGATTGGAAGTGTACAATACTCATGGCAAGTCCACGTAATCACATTGCATTTTATAATGCTTGCATGACGTTACAATTAAAAACATAGTTTTTACACAGATAACTATTGACCGAGTATTGAGGTTCGCGACTCCTCTTTACAAGGTTACAATCACGTTTGTTAATCGAAAGGCGAATGTAAGTTTTAGGTTTAAAATCACAAGATAAGTCTGTTCACAAAGTTTCCAATTTTATAACGTCCATCCATAATACAACTACCTTCGGTCGTTACCGGCTTCCATATATTTGTATTATGCTCAAAAGCATTTCCAATACTATACCGGGTAATCAGTCGAATAGGGGCCATCGTATTATTTCACGACGTATTTAAAGTCATCCCACAATTATATATACTAACTACATCACAACAAATACAATAGTAATCTACTCGCTAATCATGGCATAAACGATCTCTAACATAATTAAAGCAAACATATTTAATTAAGATAGATAAGGATAGAAATAACCGAGATTAATATGCGAGAAGGAATAGACTTGAATTAATGAGCGTAACTCCAAGCATACACCAAAGATTACAAAACGTTCCTAGCTTTCTTTCTACTCTAAACAAAGTGCTAAACTAATCTAATGCTAAATTTAAAGTAAGAAAGTAGAATAAGAAAGTAAGAAAGTAATATGACTAGTGCATATGGGACATTTTGAAATGGAGCCTTAAGCCTCCTATTTATAGGTGAGCTTTGGCTCACATTAGCACCAAGGGGTGCATGTTAGAAAAAGATGGCCAAAAGGGTGCACCGGGTACCGTACAACACGAAAAGTAGGCGCACCGGGTACTGTACAATACGAAAAGTGGGCGCACCAGGTACCAAAAGTTACCAAAAATGGAAACCGGGATGGGGCCAGGGTGGCCGGTGGCGCCCCTGTGGTGGCCGGCGGCGGTGGGCCCAGGGCCGGCGGCGGCTGGCCTGTGGCCGCCCCGTTTCGCCGTCTTTTGCTTCGTTTCTCGATTCGTGCGTGTTTTCTTCGTTATACGTCCGTTTGCGTCGATTCTTTTTTTGTTGGATTCGTAATTCAAAAACGAAGATTTTGACATAGGATAGTCCCTGAGATGAGGTCCCTAGCTCCAGATATTGCATACGAATCATTTGGATCTTCCAGCGGGCGTATAATCTTCATTCTTTATCCGTTTTAGTTGATTATTCTTCTGTTGGATTCGTATTTTGAAAACGAACATCTTGGACAGAATGGATGTTGGTGGAGGGCATTTTAGTCTTGAAACCTCGTTTTGATACCTTGAATCTTCAAACGTGTGTGGAATCTTCGTTTTTCATCCGTTTTGCTTGATTTTTATCGTGCAACCTCGTTTTGACCATCTTGGCATAATGTTACTGATTTGTGCTATATTTGAATTAAAATGCCATGAATCGTTCCAGAATGAGAGAGATATCGGTAGTAAAAACATGACTTTTTACGCGATATCAATAATCAACAGCACAACTTAGCATAACAACCTTATGTACAACAACCAACCTTAAACACATAAGTACACAATACAACTTTTCAACAATGCAACAATTCAACAACGTCACAATTCAATAATGAGGATCGGTGGTTCTTGAGAAACCCTACTGCCGCGGTGGCTCTCAAAGAATACTTATCCAACCATATCCGTATGGCCATAACGGACGAGACCGATAGCTAATGGTTATTATCCTCAAACACGAGTTCTACACACAACGAATGAAGCAAAACTCTGTGTAATTCACACAATAACCAAATAGCTCAACCAACTCAACAACTCGTTGACCTCATTAACAACTGATGCCCGAAGGCCAAATATATCACGTGATCACAAATCTACATATTCATCAGGTCACATCAGACTAAGCAGTATATCAACAGTATTACTACTAACAACCCTAATCATCAGGGCAAACTAGAACAGTAATAATACGTTACTTGTTGTAACCAAACTTGTTACAACTAAACCACACTGAGGATTAAAGATCCACTCACCGAATACCTCAGTCATCCACTCAGTAGTCTAATATCACCGAGTCTTCTCCACATCTGAGAATACAATAGAATAACACAAGTTAGTCACTTGTCTCAAATCTATATAACAACATATTAATGTAGTTACATCAAACAACTTAATTAAGTAACTACATCATGATATTTACTAATCAAGATCATCATGACCATCTTATCGTATTAATCCACTTTAATGATTGCTTATCGACATGGTTGAACCATAACCAAGGTTATTAACCTCTACCATCAATAATTCATCAAACTCATCATTATCAGCATATTCTCAAGAATACCTCTTGAACACTTAATCAACTTACACATTTTATCTTGAATGATATTAAACATCATCATTAATCAACCATACTATCTTCATTAAGAACAATTATTAATTGATACATCATCACTCTAAGCTTTAAAATCATCATTCATGAATAACCAAGAAAATTTATAACTTTATTCATGAACATATATCAATTTCACCATTTCTAGCTTAGGGTTTCACTTATAATCATGAACTAACTATCAACTAACCATTTTAACATGATCACAACCTTTACTTTATAAACAACCAACTAAGCCCATCACTTTATATATAATCATACACGAAATTCTTCAATTCTATGTTAAGGTTTAGTTAGAAATCATGAATTAGTCCTTAACTAACATCAATTTAACAAAACCAAGCTTCAATTTCGAATTTTAACCCATCAATTAGTTAAAACCCCAAAAACCCCCAAATTCTAGGTTAATTGAATGAAGAACACAAAATCATACCTTGATTATAATGATGATAGAAGCTTGAATTCGTGTTTAGCAACTTCAATTTAATGGAAGAAAGTGAATTCATGAATCAATTTAGGGTTCTAGTGTATATGTATGCACTTATCGTATGTATGTAAGTATGTCGGTATATGAGAAATAAAAGACCGACTCAAAATATGAGTCTATTACATAATTATTCAAATTTCATTCCCCGTACTTATCATTGTCTGGAACTTAAAAACCATTTACAGGGAAACATTATTTTATTTTACCGGCAACTGAATTAAATTAAAACAAGAAATAATTTATTAACCACAATAAATTATTTGACTCTTTTCCTCATTTATTTTCAAATAACACAATGTACCTGTTTTCTGACACATTAAATAATAATTCACAATCAGAAAATATTAAAATATTATCAGACCCGAGGAATGGATGTTACAGGTGTGTTGTTCAGTGTGTCTTCGCTGCCCTGGTTCGGGTTTGAACCACTGTTTCGTAGTGCCTCTTGAGCAGCCAGGGCGTCGGCTACCCCTTGGGCAACAAATCGAGAAAGTTCGGCGGCGGTGAAAGTCTGTTTTCTTGGCGGCATGTTCCTTAAATAAAGGAGATAGGAGATACGTAAGATTTGGTATAAAGAGTATGATTATCACAGATGTATATATATAAAGGTGGTAATATATAATATCACGACATGACAATCAATAACGAAGGATAGATAGATTAGCAACCAATCATGGTGCGAGTTTCAAAAGGTTACAGGATTTGTCGTTTACAAAAGATACCGGAAATTTTTACATCCGGACGAATTACAAGAGTTATACAAATCCTAGCTTGTCGATTACACATAGAGTACAGTACTAATTCTGGCGTAGGTTCATTCGTGGTATCAGGGTGACAAGGTGTTCCACAGTTTCTGCAAGTCTGCCAGCCTGTTGGGCATTTTCTTCAGCAGTTGTTAGACGTTGTTCCAGCATCTGTGAGTATTGTTCAGCTTCGAGTGAGCGTAGTTCACACTGTTCCAGTCTAAGTCATAGGGTAGCAACTTCATCCCTAGTTTCCATCACTCGATCGTGAATAACATCCATATTGTTAGTGAAATTATCCTGATCCTCCAGGATATGTGCAATCCGGCCTTGAGCCAAATTCATCCAGGTTGAGCGGGTTTCGTGTTGTTCTATTTCCATGTCGTGTAGTCTGGTTTCATGATGGTGTAGTCTAGTAGCTAGCACCAGTACAGTAAGGTGTATGGGTTCTTGAGTGTAGGGAGAGAGATCCATAGTTGAAAATTCTTCGACATCAGCAGGAATTTCTATGTCTTCCTCCATCCTCCATGTGGAAATAGCCGTAGGTAACCAGCTCCACCGGTGGGCGACTGTCCGTTGGTGAGCTATAGTAGTGGTGTTACTAGTGATTGTAGGATTGGAGTAGGGGTTAGCTCGGTGTGAGCTACTAGTTCGTCTAGCCACGCGCGGTTCCGAATGGCTACGACGAGAGCGAGAGAGAGAGAGGCACGTGTAGTTTGCCTGAGTGGTAAATCTACCATTTCTGTGGCAAGAGCTTTAGTGAGTGAGGCTTGTATGTATGTATGTATGTATGTATATATATATATATATATATATATATATATATATATATATATATATATATATACATATATCATATTATAGCCTAGTGTGTCTAGCACAAACAAGATTGGGTCCCGTTTCTCTCGTGGTCAGAGTCATCTAACGTATTCCTATTCAACATGACCCCTTTCAGGCCTTTCACCGATCCCTCTTTAATTATACATAGTTGATCAGTCTATATTAAATTAAAGCTGATTGATGAAATTCCTGAACCAGTCATACCTAATAAGGAAATACTACCTAACGGTCATAGTCTAGGCCGACTAATTCAACCTAGTTTGCTATAACCTTAGGCTCTGATACCAATCTGTCGCACCCCCAAATCTGTGATTGCGGAAGTGGTTCGGGTCGGGGCGCGACTAATCAAGTATCAACAGCACAAAGATAAAGCAAACGGCATCTATATGCAACATTTGTAAAACAATACAAAATCTTACATTGATTCCATCAAATGTTTGTAAGTTGCGAGTTCGTAAATAAGTTTCCTAGAGATTCTAATACATAACCGGTGTTACAAAAAGTAATGCAAACGAATCTCCAAAAGTTGTGTATGCATGTGACTCGAGCTATCAGTCCTGTGGGTGTGCAGTCCTACAGCTGCTGTAAACCAGAGATACAATGCTAAAAAGTGTCAACCAAAAGGTTGGTGAATCTCACAGGTTTAGTAGTAATGTAATCGTTATGAACCACAAGTATGTACCAGTGTTGCTATCAAGCAAAGTAAGTAAATCAGTACATATGCAATGTATGTAAAAAAAAGTAGTATAGGTAGTCCAGTACTTGTGTTAATGCGTAAAACAGTAAGCAAAGTATCTCACCCCAAAGTAGAAAACAGTAAAAAGTGGGGCTGTAAGACTCACCTGAGTCTAGCAAGTATGATACTTTCGTGTAATCGAATAAGTATCCCGGATGTAATTCCGTAAGTCTGTAAGTCTGTGTGTGTTGGTTCTCCAAACCCTGCAACCTTCTGGCGTCCGAAACGCACAAGGTTGGAAGTAAGTAAGTAATCATGTTGGTGTCTCGAGAGATCACCCATGCTAGTTGTCCACTCAACTAGTTATGTCCAATTGTTGTTTGAATGTTTGTAATCGTTTGTGTTTGTAGTTTATAGTCGTGTATGGCCCGTTGGTGACGACGGGTAATAATAATCCATATGTCATTATTATGTATTCCGTTGTATACTTGTAAGGTATATTCGTGTGTTTGCCATTGGTATTATATTACAAAAGTGTTGCACGAGTGAAAGTATCGTATATGTGTGAGTGTAAGCTCGTGCGAGTGTAAGCTCGTGTATATAATTATTCGTGCGAGTGTAAGCTCGTATGTATGTTGTAGTAGTGTATACTTGTCAAGAGTACAAGTGTTTGTATGTAAGTGTAGTGTAGTAAAGGGTTTAGTAAACGCTGCGTGTATTCGATACTTGATGAAAGTTATCATTTTTCAGTGGACTGTGAATGGCGACACTCGGTTTAGTGTCGCTATGGCGACACTAGAATATGCAGCGACACTCGGGTAAGTGTCACTAGTAGGAAAACGTGAAAAGTAGCGACACTCAAGGTTAGTGTCGCTAAATGTGGTAAATCGATGAGTAGCAGCACTCAGGTAGTGTCGCTAGTGTGGTTGGCGACACTCAATCGAGTGTCGCTAAGTCGGGCTTTGTTGAGTTTTATTTTTGTGTCTTTGGTCAAAAATGCTCTGTTTGACCCGAAACTTTTACACAAGCTTTAAATATGTTTCTAAGTCAATAAAAAGTAGTTTTTGTGTCTCGTGAATATCCCGAAAGTGTCATTTTAATACGTATACGAAAACAGTCCGTTATGATTATGTTTATCAAAAATACATGTTTTTGTCCATTCAGTTTAACTAATAAAATGGCCACCATAGGTCCTGATAAAAATCACACATATTCAAACATATCTTGACCATATTCAGTAATTTTCCCATGATTTATAGGGTTGTTTAAAGTGTTCAAATGATTTTTGTCTCAACGAGTGTCCAACAGCACGGTTTTTGTGACACACGTCTACTGATCTGAGCATAACTCGAGTTTTATAAAACTTCACAAAAAGTGCAAGTAGGATTTGGAAAGCTTATAAAACTTTTGATCTTTTCCCACTGGTTTCAAATCATTTGGATTCGTATTTTTCAAGATATGCCATTTTACATTTGACTAAAAATCTGATCAATAATCTCAGACCTGCATATGTACTTTTGTTTGACTTATTAAAAATGGAAAACGAACTCAAATACATACATATCTTACAGATTTGAAAACTAGATCAAAGTACTTCATTTTAGGCTCAAGAATAATGAGATTTCATTAAGAAATGTGTTCGTTATAGCCGATCTAATTCGATCTATTTTATTGTCCAGTGGATAATGTTATTATCCAACGGTTTTTCGCTTTGTTCTTTGGTTTCTCGAAAGGATCTTGGACATAATCAGTGAGAACGAAGTACTAGCATGAATATATATGTTATCTAATGAAGTATGATGAAAATCTAGAGGAAAACTTACAAGAAAATCGAGTCTACAAGCTGAAATAAGAAAAGGTGCTGCTGTGATCTTCGGTTTGTATATTCCTTGCTTCTCCTTTCGATTTAGCAAACAAGACGACACTAGGTAGCGAAAGTAAGTGTTTAGGTGTTCTTAGATGAGGTTTTAGAGAGTGTTCTTGTGGTTGTTCTCAGCTGGAAAAATGAAAATGAGAGGGAGAATTGAGGTGATAATGTTTGGTGGTAAATGAAAATGAAAGAAGGAAAAATGGAATTTAAAATGAAGAGATTTAGGGCTTTATGTGGACCGATTAGGGCTGGTTCTCGTGGGCTTGCTGGGCCGAAATGGGTCTGACCCAAGTATGGGTTGGGGCCTTGACTCGTCTCTCGAATTCGGGTTAAGTTCGTTAGTCGGTTAAACGTTGATTGTACGTTTTAAAGTTATCGATTGATCTTTCGTGTACATTTTAAATATGTAAGTGGTATATGGAAATTTATAACACTTATTTGAGTCACCAAAATGTATTTTTGGATTTCATTCGGATGTCGGGCTCGATTTGCGCATTTTCGTTGCGTACAGTGCGTTTTATACGTTTTGTAATACGTGTAATATATTCTCGCAATATATTAAGGTAAATAACGTTTGTTTGGATGATTCCATATTATTTATATATTTTTTTCACCAACGTCCTTGTATAAAGTGTGTCGGACTCCGTCCGAGTTGGAATTGCATGATTTAAACAAATCGCTTACGTGTGTATGTAATTACACAAAATGTCACATATATTTAGCCTAATACAAACTAAACACATGTAATTACAAATAAGTTAGGCTCAAATAAATGTCCTAAATTGTGGGGTGTCACACAACACGCCAATTCATTTTCATCACAGGTCTTACTCTTTCGAGGGTAGTGTACCTAATGTTATACACTATGTATACATTGAAACCACATTGAGTTGCTACTACATACTTTGGAATTACATTTGGTCATACTCCTTTGGGAAGTGATGAAAACACATTGGGATCAATTGATATCAATGGCAATACTCTTTTGAGGGTATTGACTAGTTATATCAAGTATCATGGAAACTTATCATTTACTCCTTTGGGGAGTGATGACAACACATTGGGATCAATTGATATCAATGGTAATACTCTTTCGAGGGTATTGACTAGTTATATCAAGTATCTTGGAAACTTATCATTTACATCAATTTTATTTATGTGTGCCTTTTCTATTCATTGTCCTAATACGCATATTATCACAGCAAATCTTTTACTTGTGTCATTTATAAACTTGCAAAACTCACTAACATACGTGTTGACGTTTTGAGCATATCTTTTCAGGTAATACTTGTGGTGCTAAGGAAGAAACCAAGAAAACTTAGTGGACCTTTAGGTTGCATTAAGTGAACGTTGCTTGATACATGGAACTAAATTTCATTAGTTTGCTGACTATGGGAAGACGTGTTTGTCTTAACCGTATTGAATACATTTGTGGAAGTTGTGAGACCTTGTTTCATTGTTGATGTGTATGTTGTGGCATGAGCCGTCATTCGCGTTAATGACATCACAACATATTGGTTTGATTTCATTTAGAAATTCTCTTTCTATTGATGTGTTGTGGTCCTATTATGGTTGCATTCCGTTGTTTCCGCTTTAAACGGAGTGTGACAGATTGGTATCGGAGCCATTGGTTATTGAGAATTTAGATGGATTGACTTAGAATATAACCTAGGAACCCTCATATAAATGCTATACTATGAACTACGTGTGCATTTAACAACGTGTGCTTAATTGAAACGATGCGCATTTATTTGAAACGATTGTAAGTCCCTAGTTCTTAGGATCGATAACTTCGTTATCTGTAGTTTTAAGGAGCGGAATCCCTCAATACGGTGTTATCTTACTATAACGAATAAGTTCGCGTTTATGTGATTAATAACTAATATGCTTTACTTTAATCTTTAGGCAATCAAACCCTAGCCGATAGTCGTTAGGTTTTTCTCTGGATTCTGAGTTCGCAGAAGGTCTAATCGCCAAAAGTTATTATGCCAAAGTTATTATGTTTTTCAGTATTAAAAACATATATATATATATATATATATCTCGTCTCAAATCGCAGCCGCTGGGCCTGCGAGTTGACTCGACTCGTTAACAAGCCCAAATCCAGTTTGACTTCGGCTCGCCAAAACCTTTTGCGGGTTCAGATCTCATCTCGCATCGCAAGCTTTGCGACTTGAAATATCGACTCGAACAATTTATATATTCATTTCGTTTTCGATATTCGTCTAATACTTTAACACATTTAATATATTTAACGAATATTAATAACAAAACAAATATTCATTTACAAATCTAAACCAATTGTACAAACATGATAACAATTACACCAGTCCTATTTCAAGTTAGATCTGTTATCACAATCTATGTCTCAACAGACTCCCCCTTGACAATAGCTCTAGCGTCTTTATCTTCACGCTTGTCTTTGATCTTCATTTGTAAATTCTGCTCCCAGCATGTATCTTCATCCTAATACAAGTCTTTACCATCATTTGATAATCTCTTGCTAAATCACCCCATGCAATAGTCGTAAAAATCATGTTCTCATTCAACTTCAACAGATCTTTTCTCGACATATTCAATAAGTGACGATGGTCATAAACTTTGAAGATCTCACGCTCACCACCATCAACTTCATCATCAGCTATAACCATGACAGCTTCTCCAGTCTCTGAATCCACATGCCATCTCTTCATATTTCCCAGAATATCTTGCGGCATTGTCTTCAGTGGAATCTGCTGTACACACTTAACAGCTGGATAAACCTTCTTTCTTCTTCTTCTACCAGTTCTTTGAGTTTTCTTTTTCAATTTAATCGTTGTTCCTTTCATTGGCTTAATCATTTCAAACTTATTAGTTCTAACCTCAGTCCTGATTATTCTTTGCACACGTTTAGCATAATCATTATCAGGATTGTTTATTTCCAATCTAGCCAAGTCACGTATCTCATAACGTGGTAACGAACTAAATACTGCAAGCTGCCTTTCAAAATATTGAACTCCATCAAACCTTTTGATAGCAAAAAGCTTCAGCTCTGAGTCAAAGTACCATCCAATAATCCCTCTACGTGCTTCACGTTTTCCCGTAATGTCTACTTCTGAAACTCCAATCTTCTTCTTCTTTTGTTTTGGAAGTTTCCTAAGAAAAACAGCTGGATTCTTGGTAGGAATAAGAACTTCATCTTCTGAATCAGTTGAATCATCGATATTCATCTACATCGACTACTTTAAGACATGTCTCATCTTCAAATACAAACTTTGTCCTAGATGGACTCACATGGTGTTCATCTATATTTTCATCAGGATCTACACCCATGTCTTGCACAATCTCAGAAACAACAGTCCAATCAGTAGGTGGTAGAAATTCTCCTTCTTCAAGATCATAATCAATCTCTTCATCTATCTCATCCAAAATATCATCTTCTGAATCTGATAGATCAAGCATTTCCAATCCTAGAGAAAAACATAAATACAAATATATTAATAATTCAAATTCTTCATTGATTTCCCTGAACCAATCTAAGAATTTCTTTATTAATCCTTTTGTATTATTAAACCTAAAATATAAACTCATTCTATATAAATTTTAAATCTTTTATTAATTACCCTGAATCAAACTAAGATTTCTAAAGTCTTATATCAAACACTTAGTAAATATTAATTAAATTTAAACTCTATTTTCTTGTGAAGAATCATCAAACATTCATGTTTACCATTAATTAACTTATATAATTTCCAAGACTTAATTGAACTGTTATATTTTCCAAAAACTTAACTTTCAATTATATCTTTAAACTATATATAATTTACCTAGTTATCACATTTTTAACTTGTCAGTTATATAAACTCTCAAGTCTAAAATGCATATGTTATATAAAAATTTTGACAGCCGATATTAATCGGAACACGCCGCTCGACTACTCAATGAGTCGGAAGTCTTTCGATCACTATTTTATCTTAACATATATAAAATTACAACATAAATTATTTAAACATATTTAACTTGTAATTACAAAAATCTCAAGTCGAATATATTACAAATAATATTAAGTTTACAATTGTTTAGAACAAAATATTACAAATATTACACTACTATGCTAATACTAAGCTATCTTACCAGCTTCAGTATCAACCGGTACTGTCTTATCTGTACTTGTTCCAGCTCCAGAACCACTAGCTTCAGCACCAGACTCCCCCTGAATTGTAGCTTGCTCACCAGTCTTTGAAGGACCGGTCTGCTCACCACCTTTCGGTGCATTGGGATCATCGTCCTTGTCAGAATCTCTTTTCTTCCTCAGCTCATCTTGCTTACAAGACTCTAAGTATACCAATATCTCCCCCTGAGCAGACTGTCCTGAATTCACTCGCAACACCAATCATTCCAAGTTATCAGGTGTCGCACCCCCAAATTTCGTGTTGCGGAAGCGAATCGGGTCGGGGCGTGACTAATCAATAATCATAGCACATAAGATATAATGAACGACTCTATATGCATCGTTTTACAACTTGTATTGATAAAATCAAAGTTTACATAAAAAATATAGTTACATTAGCTCGGTTGAAATTGAGAGATTTAAGTACATAATTAATCTATACAAAATATAATAATGCAGCTAAATCTCTGATTGTTTGCATGCTGACTCGAGCTAATTGATCCTGATTGAGCAGTCCAACCAACTGCTGGTTACCTATGATACATGCTAAAATGGGTCAGCGAAACGCTGGTGAGCTCACAGGTTTGTAAGTCAACACATGTTTGTATGAACCGCAAGATTTATAATTGAATTTAAAATGCAATTAAGCAAAATAAAAGTTATACAGCCATGAGCACATAGTCTGAGCTTAACTTGAGTGTCAGGTCCAATTAAGGAAACCCAACTGAGGTGCCTCCTACGAGTGCCTAATCTACACTCGTCTTCCCAAATGCTAATACGTCCGTTTGACCAGTTAGTGCGTGCTAACCCGGACGAGGATTGTCAATCCTATATGATATCATATACTAATATTCATGCTACAAATGTATTACCAGACTATGCTATGGAGGGCTTTAGTGAATAGTTGAAAACAACTAATGTGGTATTTGTTTGATTTGTACTTGCGTTCAACATGTAAATAAAAACGAGCACTGTAATCATACCCCTGATTGAAAAGCAGTGAAATAGGGGCCATGAGACTCACCTGAGCCTTGAGTGTTTATCGAAATAACTTGAATTGATTAGCTGTGAATTGATGTCCGAAGAAGTGTCACCTGAGGGCGTCCAATACGCGCGATGGTTATTAATTGAATAGGTATCTTAAAAGACTACCTTTGTAGTTGTTCGTTCAACTATAATGTCCAAATTACCATGATTTGGTTGATTGACTTGTCCAAATTACTACGATTGGTTAATTAACTTGAGTTTAGAAAGTGTGTACGGCCAGTTGGTGATTGTTTGTAATAATAATTTTCAACATTATTATTTTGATTTTGAAGTGTTGTACTTAAAAAGCGTTTACAAACTTTTAGGTGACGGGGGTCCGGGGGCAGCGCCCCTGGTTAGCGGGGTTCCAGGGGTGGCAACCCCTGGCGGGGTCCAAGGGGCTGGCCCCTGGTTGGGGTCGAGATGCCAAGTCAGCTCAAAATTTTTTTATTTCTACTAGATTGCTTTGGTGAAAAACGCATCTGGACTTGAATTTGGGTGAAATCAAGTGATAAAATTTAGGTCTCGACACTTAGTAAAAATGGGTTGTAAACATTATGTTTTCAACGTCACTTATAGCGACACTCAAGGGTTTAGAAGACACTTAGGAAGTGTCGCATGAAATGATGGATTCTGATTAATGGCGCCACTTGTGCAAGTGACGCATAGAGTGCGACACTTAAGGGAGTGTCGGTTGTTAGTGTCGGTACAAGTGTCATGAGTCACTAAAGTTAGTGACGGGTGAAATCAGTTCTCGATTATAGGCGTCACTTAAACAAGTGACGCTATAAGTATCGGTTTATAGTGACGGGTATTGAATTTGCGACACTTAAGCAAGTGACGCAATATTAGGGCTTTTAGCGACACTCAATGCGTCACTTAAGTGACGCACGAAGTGACGCTATAATGCAGTCGTCTTTGCGACACTTAACGCTGTTCAACGGATTTTGAGCCAAAAACGAGTTTTCCGTTGATGGTTTGGTCCGATTCTTTTACCCAACCCATATTTGGACATTTTAAGCTTATAATAACAACAAATATGTAAAAATGAGTGAAATCGGAGAGTTTCGGGTTTTTGTCGGAAACTTACAAAGTGGTGAATCAAAATTCCGAAAAGATAGAGTTGTAGATCATTGCGTGGTGGTTGTTTTTCTCCAAAGAGCTTCGAGATTCGGCGGCGTTTGATGGTGTTATTTGACGATTTAAGGTGGTTGTGGTTTGAGGGTTTTTGAGAGAAAAAAATGGAGAAAGAGAGAGAAAGAGTTGGTGTTGAATGAGGAAGGGGAAAGGGGTTTTCCCCTTTTGGGGCAGATTTTTGGTGGGGTCCACGGTAGTGGGCTTCACCAATTTTTGTTCCCTGCGTTCGCGCTCCGTGCGGTGTTCATTTTCTCGGTCGTTTAAACGTTAAATAATTATTTATGTATGTTTAATTATAAGTTTTAAAATACGGATAATTACTCTATATTTTCATTGAGGTATTTCATAAAACACTTTATATTTGAGTTATAAAATGTAACTTAACTTGTTTCGTTTTGTTTGCGCGTTTAATAATCTAATCGCGAAGGTTTTGTTTGTACGATGCGGAATGAATACGAAATATTATAAAAAATAATATTTTGGATATAATTGTGTCATTAAATAATATTGTATTATTTAATAAAATTGTTCACCAACGTCCGTATTTATTTGAACCGAATTACATTCGATTTGAAACTTGTACGATTTAATCAAATCGCATGATTGTATATATTCAACAATATCTTAATTGATACACTAATTAGCCTAACACAGAACTAATTACATGTATTAAAACTTGATTAGGCACTAATTACTAGTCCTAATTTGACGGGTGTCACATTCTCCCCCTGTTAGAAGAATTTCGTCCCGAAATTTAGCTTGAAGTCGCGTTTGAAGTAGCATCAGTGAATAACTAAGGATACTTGAGTTTCATTTGATCCTTCCGTTCCCAGGTGAATTTCGGACCACGCCGCGAATTCCACCTAACCTTGACGATGGGAATACGACTTTGTTTGAGTTGTTTGACCTCACGGTCCATGATTTCGGCAGGTTCTTCAACGAAGTGTAGTTTGTCGTCAACCCGAATTTCATCGAGTGGAATAATAAGTGTCTCATCAGACAGACACTTCTTTAAGTTTGAAATGTGGAAAGTGGGATGCACGCTGCTGAGTTCGGATGGCAGCTGCAATCGATATGCCACTGGACCTATCCTTTCGAGGATCTCAAAAGGTCCAATGTATCTTGGGTTTAGTTTACCGCGTTTGCCGAAACGAATGACACCTTTCCATGGTGAAACTTTGAGTAGTACTCGATCCCCAACTTGGAACTCGAGTGGTTTGCGTCTCACGTCAGCATAACTTTTCTGACGATCACGTGCGGCTTTGAGTTTGTTTTGAATCTCGAAAATTTTCTCGGTTGTTTCTTGAATGATTTCTGGACCCGTGAGTTGGCTATCCCCAACTTTGGTCCAACAGATAGGTGATCGGCACTTACGACCGTACAGTGCCTCGAAAGGTGCAGCCTTAATGCTGGTATGATAGCTGTTGTTGAACGAAAATTCGTACAAGGGTAGATGTTGTTCCCAGTTTACACCGAAGTCAACTACGCAGGCCTGTAGCATATCTTCTAGTGTTTGTATCATTCGTTCACTTTGACCGTCGGTTTGAGGATGGTATGAGGTACTCATATCGAGACGGGTACCCAATGATTTTTGAAGTGATTGCCAAAAGTGAGATGTGAAACGACTATCCCTATTAGAGATAATCAAGATTGGAACACCGTGTCGAGAAATGATTTCCTTTATGTAAATTCGTGTGAGGCGTTCCCTTTTATCGGTTTCCTTGATTGCCAGGAAATGAGCAGATTTGGTGAGATGATCAACGATCACCCAAATGGTATCGCAACCGCTCGATGACTTGGGTAGTTTGGTTATGAAATCCATGGCGATTTGTTCCCATTTCCACTCGGGAATGTCGGGTTGTTGAAGTAAGCCAGAAGGCTTTTGGTACTCGGCTTTGACTTTCGAGCAAGTAAGGCACTTGCTGACGTATGTGGCGATTTCGGCTTTCATCTTCGGCCACCAGTAAAAATCCTTGATACCGTGATACATTTTATCGGATCCCGGATGAATAGAATATTTGGACTTGTGAGCTTCATCCATCACCAAGTCCCGCAGATTCCCGAAACTAGGCAACCAGATTTGGTTTGAGAAATACATAATCCCGTTAGGTTTGATTTCGAATTGTTTATCCATGCCTCGCAAGGCTTCGTTTTTGATGTTTTCGATTTTGAGGGCTTCGAGTTGAGCGATGAGGATGTGAATGTTTAGATCGTTATGAATAGTCATACTGAGGGCTCGGACTCGAAGTGGCTTCGATCGTTCCTTTCGGCTGAGAGCATCGCCAACAACATTTGCCTTGCCCGGATGATATTTGATTTCACAATCATAATCGGTAAGCAACTCGACCCATCGACGTTGCCTCATATTGAGATCCTTTTGATCGAAGATATGCTGGAGGCTTTTGTGGTCGGTGAAGATCGTGCACTTAGTGCCGTATAGATAATGTCTCCAGATTTTGAAAGCAAAAATGACTGCTCCAAGTTCGAGGTCATGAGTGGTGTAGTTCTTTTCGTGAATTTTGAGTTGTCGTGAGGCGTAAGCAATGACCTTGTCTCGTTGCATCAGCACACAACCGAGACCTTGATGTGAAGCATCGCAGTATACCACGAAGTCATCGGAGCCTTCGGGTAATGATAGAATTGGAGCACTGCAAAGCTTTTGTTTCAGAAGTTGAAATGCTGACTCTTGTTTATCAGTCCAATCGAACTTTTTGTCTTTCTAAGTCAGTCGTGAGTGGTTGGGCTATCTTTGAGAAATTTTCGATGAATCGTCGGTAATAGCCCGCCAATCCCAAAAATTGGCGTACTTCGGTTGGAGTGGTTGGCGATTGCCAGTCTTTTATAGCTTCGATTTTTGATGGATCGACATGAATTCCCTGACTATCGATAACATGACCAAGGAATTGAACAGTCTGTATCCAGAATTCACACTTAGAGAATTTGGCGTAAAGCTCCTCGTGTTTAAGTAGTTCTAGGATGGTTTGAAGGTGTTGCGCATGTTCTTGCTCGTTGCGCGAATAGATGAGGATGTCATCGATAAAAACAATGACAAACTTGTCGAGATAAGGCTTGCACACCCGATTCTTGAGGTCCATGAATACAGCCGGTGCGTTGGTCAGGCCAAAGGGCATCACTTGGAACTCGTAGTGCCCGTATCGGGTTCTGAAAGCAGTTTTCGGGATGTCGGTGTCGCGAACACGTAGTTGATGATAACCTGATCCAAGATCGATCTTTGAATAAAAACTCGACCCTTGAAGTTGGTCAAACAGGTCATCTATTCTAGGAAGTGGATAACGGTTCTTGACAGTCAATTTGTTCAACTCTCGGTAGTCGATACATATTTTGAATAAGACCGGAGCTTCCCAAGGTGAAGAACTCGGTCTGATGAATCCTCTATCCAGGAGTTCCTGTAACTGGGTGGACAACTCCTGAAGTTCAGATGGGGCTAAGCGGTATGGTGCTCGGGCCACGGGTGCAGCACCTGGCACGAGATCAATTGAGAACTCAACCTGTCTTGGTGGTGGTAGACCAGGCAGGTCTTCGGGAAAGACTTCTGGAAAGTCTCGTACGATTGGCACATCCTCAAGTCACTTCTCCTCCGACTTTTTCTCCATGACGTGCGCGAGGAATGCCGGATAACCCTTTCTCAGAAATTTTTGGGTTTTCAAGCAAGATATGATGTTTAGTCTCGTCTCACCGGTCTCTCCCTGTACGACCAAAGTTCTACCAGCGGCGAGAGGAATTCGAACGACCTTGTCGTAGCAAACGATTTCAGCGCGGTGTTTGGACAACCAGTCCATACCAATGATGACGTCGAAACTTCCTATTTCAACAGGCATAAGGTCGATTGAGAAGGTTTCGTCGGCTAGGTTTAAAGTGCAATTAGGTATCACACTATTGGTTTCTATAAATTTGCCATTTGCTAGCTCTACGGTGTACTTAACATCTAAGGCCACGGGGGTGATGTCAAGTAGTGGGTAAAACTCATCAGAAATAAAGCTCCTATCAGCACCAGTATCAAATAGAACAACAGCAGTTAAGTTGTTGAGGAGGAACATACCCGTGACCACATTCGGGTCCTGATGGGTATCCCCGGAGTTGAGTACGAATGCTCTTCCCTTTGCATTGTTGTTGTTGTTGCCCTTGTTCCTTCGTTTAGGACATTCATCCCTGAAATGTCCCGCCTCTCCACATCCATAGCATGATTTAGGTTGTTGGGTATTGTTGTTGGAGGAGTTGCTGTTGGTTTTGGGAGCTCGGCAATCTTTGGTCAAATGCCCGTACCTCCTGCAGTTGTTGTAGGGAGTACTGCATGGACCGTTATGGTGGTAGTTACACTTGGAACAGTATGGTGTGTCCCCAGTGTAGCTACGTTTGGTTTCAGAATTGGTGTTGTAAACTTGGATGGTGTTGGTTTTCTTGTTTGGTTGGTTTTGGTGTTCAGAGGATTTTCGCTGATTGTTGGAAGAGGTATTTGGTGTCTCACGGATGACAACCAGCGCCATGAGCTCATGTGCCAAACGGATTGCACTCTCAGTAGTGGTTGGTTTTGATGAGGCGACATTCCCCTGAATACTCTCTAGGAGGCCGCGGATGTATCTCTTGATGCATTTTTCCTCCGGATCGACCAAACCCGGGTATAACAAAGCGAATTACTGGAATTTGGTGGTATACCCAGCAATATTAGTTCCTTGCACAGTCAGGTGCCAGAACTCTTCCTCTAGACGGTGCAGTTCTTCTTCAGGGTAGTATTTTTCTATGAGCTTTTTCTTCAGTTCGGCACAGGGGAGTTGGTTTGCTATCTCGATGCCCACAGAGTTGGCGTGGGTATTCCACCACGTAAGTGCACCTTCCTGAAAGGTGTAGGCAGAGAACTTGACCTTGTTTTCTTCAGCACAGTTGCAGAGGTTGAAGACAGATTCCATACGCTCAATCCATCTGATTAGACCGATAGCACCTTCCGTGCCCTTGAAGTATAGTGGTTTGCAGATGAGAAAGTCCTTGTAGGAACAAGGTTTAACTTGAGTGTCAGGTCCAATTAAGGAAACCCAACTGAGGTGCCTCCTACGAGTGCCTAATCTACACTCGTCTTCCCAAATGCTAATACGTCCGTTTGACCAGTTAGTTCGTGCTAACCCAGATGAGGATTGTCAATCCTATATGATATCATATACTAACATTCAAGGTACAAATGTATTACCAGACTATGCTATGGAGGGATTTAGTGATTAGTTGAAAACAACTCATGTGGTATTTGCTTGATTTGTACTTGCGTTCAACATGTAAATAAAAACGAGCACTGTAATCACACCCCTGATTGAAAAGCAGTGAAATAGGGGCCATGAGACTCACCTGAGCCTTGAGTGTTTATCGAAATAACTTGAATTGATTAGCTGTGAATTGATGTCCGAAGACTTGTAACCTGAGGGCGTCCAATACGCGCGTTGGTTATTAATTGAATAAGTATCTTAAAAGACTACCTTTGTAGTTGTTCGTTCAACTATAATGTCCAAATTACCATGATTTGGTTGATTGACTTGTCCAAATTACTACGATTTGGTTGATTAACTTGAGTTTAGAAAGTGTGTACGGCCCGTTGGTGATTGTTTGTAATAATAATTTTCAACATTATTATTTTGATTTTGAAGTGTTGTACTTAAAAAGTGTTTACAAACTTTTAGGTGACGGAGGTCCGAGGGCAGCGCCCCTGGTTAGCGGGGTTCCAGGGGTGGCAACCCCTGGCGGGGTCCAAGGGTCTGGCCTCTGGTTGGGGTCGAGATGCCAAGTCAGCTCAAAATTTTTTTATTTCTACTAGATTGCTTTGGTGAAAAACGCATCTGGACTTGAATTTGGGTGAAATCAAGTGATAAAATTTAGGTCTCGACACTTAGTAAAAATGGGTTGTAAACATTCTGTTTTCAGCGTCACTTATAGCGACACTCAAGGGTTTAGGCGACACTTAGGAAGTGTCGCATGAAATGACGGATTCTGATTAATGGCGTCACTTGTGCAAGTGACGTATAGAGTGCGACACTTAAGGGAGTGTCGGTTGTAAGTGTCGGTACAAGTGTTATGAGTCACTAAAGTTAGAAATGTAATGAATTACTTTGCGAACTCAAAGGTTTTGTAAACTTCTTATTTGGTAATGTAATAACCATTTTCAAAACGTCTCATTTAGAGTCGTTTGCTATATCTTTGTGCTTGTGATATTTGATTGGTAACACCCCGACCCGACCGCTTCCGCAACCCAAAATTTGGGGGTGTTACACACTGCCAGGATACTAATCTACCTCCTAGGAATTGACATCCTCCGGTTGTAGATTTCCTATTCTGATTGCATCCTCCATAATCCGAATCAGTAAAAGCTACGAGATCTAAGTCTCCATCAGTCGGATACTAAAGTCCTAGCTTCGGTTTCCCTTTGAGGTAATGAAAGATTCGTTTAACAGCTTGCATGTGTGACTCTTTCGGATTAGCCTGATATCTTGCGCATATACAGACATCAAACATTATGTCAGGCCTAGAGGCAGTTAAATACATTAGTGATCCGATCATGGCTCTATAAAGAGTTGGATCCACATCGCTATCACTCAATGTATCTGGACCTAGTCCATGATTGACTGGAATAGGAGTATTGTAAACCTTACTTTCATCCATCTTAAAGCGTTCCAACAGCTCATGTGTATATTTAGATTGATGAATAAAGAATCCGTCATTCTTTTGGTCAACTTGTAACCCTAAGAAGAAATTCAACTCTCCCATTGCAGACATTTCAAAACTTTTTCTCATGACTTTCTCAAATTCTTGACACATCTTTTCATCAGACGATCCAAAGATAATGTCATCAACATAAACTTGCACGAGAAGAAAGTCTTTCTTCTTCCATTTTACAAAAAGTGTACTATCAATCGATCCTCTTGTAAATCCATTCTCAAGTAGATATGTTGATAGTGTTCCATACCACATCCTTGGTGCTTGATGTAATCCATATAGAGCCTTATTCAATCGATATAGACTATCTGGATACTAAGGATCAGCAAACCCTGGCGGTTGTGAAACATACCCCAATTCTTCCACTTTACCATACAAGAAGGCACTCTTAACATCCAACTGATAAACCTTTATACCATAAAATGGTGCAAATGCTAAGAACACCCTAATTGCTTCTAGCCTTGCAACTGGTGCAAACACTTCGTTGTAATCTATACCCTCTTGTTGATAAAAACCTTGAACCACTAGACGAGCTTTATTGCGAGTAATGATTCCCTTATCATCTCTCTTACACTTAAATACCCATCAAGTTCCAATTGGATATTCTCCATTTGGAAGGTCAACCAACTCCCAAACTTGTAGTTTAGAGAACTGAGATAGTTCTTCTTGCATTGCTTCAACCCACGAACTTTATTTTAGAGCCATTTGCACATTTTTCGGCTCAACTTGTGAGATAAAGCATGAATATAGACATTGATTAGTAATCCCTGTCTCTTTCAATGCAGTATACAAGCTTTGGTATTCTAGGTTTTCAGACGTACTAGCTTTTAATTGAGTTCTTGTTTGAACCGGAGTATTAATATCACCGATGATATTTCCAATCGGATGATTCTTACTCGTTCTAGTTGAAGCAACATGCTCAACTGGAACCTCATCTCCTAAGTTAATACCAATTTCCTCATAGACACTATGTTGTTCAGTAGTGTCTTCCAAATCCGGTACACCCTCTCTAGATAGCTGTGAGTTATCAATACCCATAGATATTCTTAACTCTTTTAGTGGAGTGAGGATTTCCTCCACTAATTTTTGAGTCAGCTCTTCTTCATTTCGAGGTGTATCTACTTTGGATTTTTGAGATCCACTAGTAGATGGTTGATTTGGATCAACATTTGTCTTGATTCCAGAAACTGGAACACTCGATGTTGAAGTATGGCCAGTATCCACATCTTCAGACAATAAATGTTCAGTTATCTCTGAATCACTGATATAGTCACTAATGGGAACCTTAAATGATGCAAAGAGATCAGAATAATCAAATTGCCAATCAACTCCCTTATGCACATCAGGTGAGTAGCTCGTAACTTCAATGTTATAAACTACTTCCAAACGTCACGTGACTTTATTAAAGACTCTTTTGTTTGGCGAATTGGGCATATAACCTAGGAAAAATCCTTCGTCAGCCTTCTCACAAAATTTAGCTTGATGTCCGGTCTTTAATATAGTGCATGAAACTCCAAAGGGTTCAAACCATTTTAAGTTTGGTTTCTTATTGTTCAAAAGCTCATAACAAGTCTTGTTCTGCTTTTTAACCGTAAGAACTCTATTTAGAACGTAACATGCTGTGTTCACTGCTTCTGCCGAAAAGATAACTGGAAGCTTTGAATCAGCAAGCATTGTTCTAGCAGCTTCAATAAACGTTCTATTCTTCCTTTCAGCTACACCGTTTTGTTGAGGTTCATAAGGTGCACTGAATTGATGAATTATCCCTTTGCTTAAGCAATAGATATTCAACGTTGAATTTTTGAATTCTATTCCGTTGTCACTACGAATACGCTTTACCCTCTTTTTATAGACATTCTCTACCAGATCAAAGAACTCAATTAGAATTCCTGGAGTTTCATCCTTAGATCCCAAAAAGAACACCCACGAGAACCTAGAATAATCATCTGTGACAACCAAACAGTACCATTTGCCACCTAGACTTCTCTTGCTTATAGGGCCGAAGAGGTCCATGTGTAGCAACTCAAATGATGAGGAGATAGAGTTTTCAGTCTTAGATCTGTGTGGTTTCTTATGCTGCTTTCCTTTTATGCAAGTAACACACTTATCTTCAGACTCGAAACGTTTTTATGGTACACCTAGAACCAACCCATTTCTGGTTATGTAGTTCATTTTTCTCCAGTTCAGGTGTGCCATTCTCCTATGCCATAATAATGCATCTGCTTCTGAAGCCTTGGATAATAAACATGTAGACACCATTGAAGAACTAGGACCACCCATGTTTATTGCATAAATGTCCTTCTTCCTTGGTGCCCTCATCAATATCCAATCATCAGGTATTTTAACTCCTGGCTTCAAGACTAAGGCTTCCTTTTCATTAAAATGAACTGGATGACCTTTATCGCAGACTTGGGAAACACTTACTAGGTTGTAAGTTAGTTCTTCAACATAGTTCACATCCTCCAAAGTCAAAGTTCCATTTGAAACATTTCCTTTCCCAGTAATTACTCCTCCTTTGTCTCCAGCAAAGTTAACTCTTTGCTTCAGACTCTCTTTGAAGTCCTTCAGTAGACTTCTCTATCCTGTCATGTGTCTTGAGCATCCACTGTCTACATATCACCAGCTGTCCTTGTTCACAGTCTGCTCCTGCACATAACAAGTTGTACACAATTAGTTTTCAAGAGGGACCCAAGCCATTACGGTCTTGGTTTGTCCCTTATCATCAACAATCTGAACTTCCTTGAAATAACCATAACTGTTCCCATCGGGAGTCTTGGTTACTTTCATAGGAGTTTGAGGTTGTTGATGATCAGAAGTCTTTCGCCTATGAGGAGAGTGAGTAGAAAACCTCCTAAGCACATAACTTTGTCCTTGTGCACGTGAAGTAGAACCACTCTCAAACTGACTGTGGTTTCTACTTGGGGTCCTAAATCTCGACGGTGTCCTATCTCTAGATCTATTTAAAACATTATCAGATTGAGAATAAGGCCGTTTAGGTTTAGGTGGAGAGACACTATGAGTACCATCTATTTTCAGAATATTTACATGTTTGCTACCTAACCCCGGTTTGGTACCTAACCTGTCCATAACTGAACTAGAATTGGTCTGTGTCTGGTCACTAATCACTAACTTATGTGATGCTTCTGGCTTTTTGTTTGGACAACACGAAGCTACATGTCCCTTTTGGTGACATTTGAAGCAAGACATCTGTTTACGTGATTTACTAACTTTTGCTTTTTCATTTGGAGTCTTAAGCACTAAAGGATCACTAGTTTTAACACTAGGCTGTACTTTATCAACTTTATCATTAGTCTTAGTATAATCAACCATTCCACCCGATACAAACTGTATTTTGGTGAGAGGTGAAACCTTACTATTATCCGATGACAAATTCTTAACAACATTCTTCTGTGCCTCAGATTTTTCAGACTTATTAGCTACTGTAACCTTAGGATTAGCATCAAACATTTCAGAATCTTCAGGAATCGGAGTGTAATTGGCATTAAAAGGAGGAGATACATCATTGTATCCTATCCCAGTCTTGTCCTTTACACTACGTTGAGCATCCAATATTTCATCCAATTGAGATGTTCTAAAAGTCTCAAGCTTACGATTTTGCTCAACTAATTTCAAATTAAGATTTACTATTTCCCGATCCTTACTAGCAATTGTTTCATTTAAGTCTTTAATATTCATGTAGAGACCATCTATGATAACTGATTTTCCATTTATGGTATCTCTAAGAGCTATTCTATCAGAAGTATCAGACTTAACCTTATCTTTTAAGGCCTGTTTATCATCACTTAATCTACGCACATCCATAAAAGCTTGGTCAAGTTCAGATCTAACAGTCTTATAAGATTCTTTATCCACATTCAATTGGGATGACAAATTGCTATTTGACACAGTTAAAATGCTAATCTGAGATTGTAAATCAGTAACTAAATAACAAACATCAGCAAGAGTAAGAATATCCAAACATACCCTTTTCTTGTCAGTTTGTACTTCAGCCATACGTGCCACAAAGTCATATGGACTCATATCAGCAGTTGAATCCATGTACAGCCGTCATCATCACTTGCTTTCACTTCAGACTCAGGCACCTCTACTCGTTGTTCTACATCAGTAGGCATGTAGGACATAGATTCAGCAGTTCCCTCTTGATCTTCAATCTCAGCCATCAAAGCTTCTTCAGACTGAGCTTTCCATTCGTAAGAGCCATCTAACTTGTAACACCTGCTAAATTAGGATAATTAATTATGCCTAATTAATTGTAACTAGTTGTAATTAGTATGTAATAGGACTAATTGCAGACTCTATTTGTATATATATAAGGTGATTTATATATATATGTGTGTACTTACGCGATTTGGATTAATCGTACGAATTAACCGGACGGAGTCCGACACAGTTACTTGGACGTTGGTGACAGAAACTTACCTAAATAATGAGAACGTATTTTATTATATAAAATACACAGCGAACAAACATTATTTATAATATCGCGACGACATTTTAAATAATTTAACGAATACGTATTAAACGCGAGTTAAGAATTTTAATACTTCGACAAATGTTTTTATAATTAATTTCAAGGTATTTCATTTAAAATATTCCCGTCACCTTTTAAAAATATAACTGCTTGATATAACGTTTAAACGACGGAGGAAACGAACACCGCACGGAGCGCGGAGGCGCGGACTGAAAATGGGAGGCTTAACCTCCCACCTCCTTTTCTTTTCTTTTCATTTTCTCATTTTCTTTCTCTTTCTTCCTTTCTTTTCTCTCAACTAACAAAACCACCACCACCTTACAAAATCACAAAATAACATCACGAAACGACGCCGAATCATATCACTCCTTTGGAATAAAAGAACCACGGCATCCCGATCTACCTTTCCATCTTTTCGGATTTGCGATCCGACATTTTGTAAGTTTCCGACAAAACCCGAAACTCTCCGTTTTTACTCATTTTTACGTTTTTATGGTTTATATATGCTTAAAATGTCCAAAAATGGGTTGGGTAAAAGATTTGGACCTAACGGAAGCTTTTCGACCGATTTTCCGGCCACCAATTTCCGATCAGACCGCTACGTCGCAGAGACGCTGGGCTATCTGCGACGTAGCTCAAAACGTCGCAATACACCTCACAACGTCGCACATAGCGACGTCGTTACCAACGTCGCATTAAGTGGCCAACGTCGCACTTAGCGACGTCGCGACCTACGTCGCACAAAAATCTCAACGTCGCATTAGCGACGCCACCCCCTACGTCGCATTGATTTGCGAAGGTCGCATCATGCGACGTACAAGCCCACGTCGCACCCTACGTCGCTTGCAACGTCGCATGCTACGTCGCATGCTACGTCGCACAAACCAGAAACTAGAAAAACACAGATTTTTACTAAGTGTCGGAACCAAGATTTTAACACCTGATTTTACCCAAATTCAGATCCAGATGCGTTTTTCGTCAAAGTAATATAGTAGAAATAAAAATTTTCCAAGCTGACCTGGCAGCTCGACCCCAGCCAGGGGCTCTGCCCCTTGGACCCCGCTACCAGGGGCGCTGCCCCCGGACCCCCGTCATTAAATGTTGTAAATACTTTTCACACTAAGTGTTGAACACTTACAAATAACGAAACCTGATTCAACGATACATATAATGATAACACTTTGAATCATTATTACAAACCGTCACCAACGGGCCATATTTGTTTTCAAACTACAAACGGATTACTAAACAAACACTTGGACATAATGAGTTGTGTAAACAACTAGCCTAGATGGTCTTGCGAGACATCTACTTACTTAACTTTATATGTTTAGGCATTTGAAGGTTACGGGTTCGGAGAACCTACGGTTGATATTACTTACTCGTTTATTGATATAAACGTACTTGCAAAGACTCAGGTGAGTCTTACGGCCCCACTTTTACTGTTTTATCTTATTGGGGGAGATACATGCTACTTATTTTTCCTGAACACAAAGTACTAAACTGATTTCTATACCAAACGGAATTGCATGAGTTAGTTACTATTTACTGAAGTCTCTCCATCATATATCGTTAGTTATGGACTTAAGCGCGAACAGTAGTTAATGGATCCATTAGGGAAATGACCCTCCCCACCCGGGGCAGTAGCGCTGCCACGTACCGATTTACACGTATAAACGGGTGACAACTTATTCGTTACTGATGCTTGCTCACTTACGAGCATGTCACGGGAGCAAACATATTACTTACGGGTTAAGCTTCGATTATGAGCCTCATGGCAACGGTATAAACTTACTTATTTTCATTTGCTGGATTGCAAATACTGATTTTACGATTGCTGGATTGCAATGGCTGATTTTACGCCTACGGGCATTACTAATGAAATCTCGTGTTCAAAGCCGATATTACTTACAAACCTGTGAGATTCACCAACCTTTTGGTTGACACTTTTTAGCATGTTTTCTCAGGTACCCGGATGGAGTAGGATTACTCCAGGATTTTAGCTAGAGTCGCATGATTTCAACACAACTGCATTAACGGAGATTCTTAGCATTATCTTTTGTATATTTTGATTATGTAATAGAATCTCCCGCTACACGCGCGGACTCTAGGGAAACTACATTTTTGTATACGAAAACACTAAGTTTTCAAACAATATATCTATGGAATGTAACTAATTTACAAACGTTGCATATAAAGGTCGTTTACTTTATCTTTGTGCTATGATATTTGATTAGTAACACCCCAAACTATGCTTCCGCAAAACAGTGAATTTCGGGGGTGTTACAGATTGGTATCAGAGCCTAAGGTTATAGTGAACTAGGTTGCATTTAGTGGGCCTAGACTATGACCATTAGGCAGTATTTCCTTATTAGGCATAATTGGTTCAGGAATCACATCATACGACTTTAATTTAACATAGCCTGATCAACTATGTACAATTAAGGAAAGATGATGTGAGGTCTGAAATGGTTATGTTAAACGGGGATGCGTTAGTTGACTTTGACCACGAGAGAACCGGACCATTACTTGATGCGTGTTAGACACTAGGCTGGATATTATATACTTATATATATTAGCCTCGTCTTACTTATACTCTGCCACAGGAATGGCAAACACACCAACTAATCCGTCACACTCTCACTCACACGGGTCACGGAACCCACGAGTAGCCAGGAGGAACACAAGGTCGCCTCGAAACAGCCCCTATCCTGTTCATAACTCTCATGAATCAGCACATCTCACGTTGCCAGTGTTGGCTACCCAATTCCGTCGTCAAGAGCAAAGGCTCGAAAGTCTCGAACGGGAACAACACCGAATGACCTACCTACTTCGCCAAGCACTTGATCACATATCCCAACTCCGGCAAGAACAAGAAGATACCGGCCTCTCTGTAAGCATAATTCAGGATTCAATGACCGCCGAATTAGGTGCGGATGAACTTGTACGAAACCGACTAGAGGAATGTGAACAGCGTTCACAGGAGACCGAGGATCACTCTCGAACACTAGCACAACGACTGACCTTGGTGGAAGACAACGCCAGGCAAGCTAACAGACTAGCAGAAACCGTGGACCGTCTTGTCGCGCTGATGGAACAGATTAATCTACATTAAGACTAGTGTAGTCTTTGTCTTGTAATCTATCTCGTAACCTAATGACTATCTAGCGCTATTCTATAAACTAGTCGGATGTAACAATTCCCGACACCTCTTGTAATATCTCTGTAGGATGTAACCTTTGAACTCGCATTATCCATCAAATATTCCTTGTTATTTCAACTCATATAAATTGTCATTTTCCATATGATGTTATGTATTACTGCTTTTATACATGTACATCTGTGACAATTACAAGTTCCTACAAAATCTCATGTGTTTTCATTTCTTTTATTGAAGAATCATGCCGCCAAAGACAAGACCATACACAGATGCCCAGATTACCTCCCTTATAACCCAGGCTGTTACTGAAGCCTTGGCTCGGAATACTCCACCAAATTCCACGAGGAACAGCGATGCCGCTGAGACCTCTGCTGCTAAACCTTGTTCTTACAAGGACTTCCAGAACTGCAAACCCCTAAACTTTGCAGGTACTGAGGGAGCTATCGGTCTAGTACGCTGGATCGAGAAAGTTGAGTCTGTATTTCTGATCTGCAACTGTGCGGAGGGAGACAAGGTTAAGTTCTCCGTTAGTACTTTTACTGACACCGCACTCACCTGGTGGAATACTTATGCCCAGACTGTGAGTGTTGCTACTGCTTACCAACTCCCGTGGGAGGAGTTGAAGAAGATGTTGAGGGGCGAGTATTGCCCCAGGGATAAATTGAAACAACTAGAAGTGGAATTCTGGAACCACAAGATGCAGGGTGATGACATCACCGGATACACCAACCGTTTCCACCAACTGGCACTTCTGTGCCCAACCATGGTTGATCCTGAGTACAAGAGGATCGAGAAATTTGTTGATGGTCTTCCTGAGAGACTCCAAGACCTGGTAACTTCTTCCAAACCGGGTACTATTCAGAGCGCCATCCGTATGGCCCATGAACTAACGGCAAATTCTGTCCGCCGTGGCACAACTTCAACCCCATCTTCAAACAACAAACGCAAGTGGGAAGGAAACCCCAACTCATCCAACCAAACCTCCAACAAAAAGCCTGAGTACATTAAGGCTTATTCATCTGGAACTTCGGAGAAGAAAGGGTACAGCGGGAGCAGACCCTACTGTCCCAAATGCAACCGCCACCATGACGGTTCTTGCCCTTGCTCCAACTGCAAACGGTTCGGGCATCTAGCCAAGGATTGCCGAACGAACATTCCTACCCCCAACACTAATGCACCAAAGGCCTGCTTTGGGTGCGGAAATACAGGGCATTTCAAGAAAGATTGCCCAAAGCTGAAAAACAACAATAACCCTGCTCGCGGTAGAGCATTCGTTATCAAGGCTGGGGAAGCCAGACAAGACCCGAACGTCGTGACGGGTACGTTTCTTCTCAACGACCTTACTGCTTCTGTGTTATTTGATACCGGTGCCGATAGAAGCTTCATTTCTGAGAAATTTAGCCCTTTACTTGATATAACTCCCACTGCCTTAGATACTAAATACATTGTTGAATTAGCTAATGGCAAACTGATTGAGACTGATAGTATCATACACAACTGTACACTTAACCTCACGAATGAAACGTTTCCCATTGATTTAATCCCTGTCGAGATCGGCAGCTTCGATATTATTGTCGGTATGGATTGGTTATCCAAGCACCGAGCTGAAATCATCTGTCATGACAAACTCGTTCGCATACCTCTTGTCTCCGGTGGAACCTTAGTCCTACAAGGGGAGACCGGCAGACGGACTCTGAATATTGTCTCCTGTCTGAAAACTAGAAAATATCTACGAAAAGGGTATCAAGCCATCCTCGCACATGTAACGGAGAAGAAGTCGGAGGAGAAGCGACTTGAGGATGTTCCGATCGTGCGGGATTTCCCGGAAGTCTTTCCTGAAGACTTGCCCGGACTTCCGCCACCTAGACAAGTTGAATTTCAAATCGAACTTGTGCCCGGAGCTGCACCCGTGGCACGAGCCCCTTACCGTTTAGCACCATCCGAAATGCAGGAGTTGTCTAACCAACTACAGGAACTCCTGGACAGAGGATTCATTCGACCAAGTTCCTCGCCTTGGGGAGCTCCGGTCTTATTCGTGAAAAAGAAAGATGGATCTTTCCGCATGTGTATCGATTACCGAGAGCTGAATAAGCTAACCATAAAGAATCGGTATCCACTTCCCAGAATCGATGATCTATTTGACCAACTCCAGGGATCGAGTGTTTACTCAAAGATTGATCTACGGTCGGGTTATCATCAACTCCGAGTTCGCGACAATGATATTCCAAAGACAGCTTTCCGAACTCGTTATGGGCATTACGAATTCCAAGTGATGCCATTCGGTTTAACCAACGCACCGGCCGTATTCATGGACCTTATGAATCGGGTGTGCAAACCATATCTTGACAAATTCGTCATTGTGTTCATCGATGATATCTTGATTTACTCTCGCAACGAGCATGAACATGCTCAACATCTGAAAACCATTCTAGGACTCCTGAAACACGAAGAGTTATATGCCAAATTCTCTAAGTGTGAGTTCTGGATTCGAACCGTTCAATTCCTCGGGCACGTGATTGACAGCCAAGGAATTCATGTTGATCCCGCCAAGATTGAAGCAATCAAGGGCTGGGAGTCACCGACCACTCCAACCGAAGTGAGACAATTCTTAGGTCTTGCTGGTTATTACCGCCGATTCATCAAAAACTTTTCAAGAATAGCTGTTCCCCTAACCACACTAACTCAGAAGGATAAGAAGTTCGATTGGACGGATAAACAGGAGTCAGCCTTCCAGCTATTGAAAAACAAACTTTGCAGTGCACCAATCTTGTCCTTACCCGAGGGCACCGACGATTTCGTAGTTTACTGCGACGCGTCACACCAAGGACTTGGTTGTGTGTTGATGCAACGGGAAAAAGTCATTGCCTATGCCTCACGACAACTGAAAATCCACGAGAAAAACTATACGACCCACGACCTTGAGTTAGGTGCTGTGGTCTTCGCATTGAAAATCTGGAGACATTATCTCTACGGTACGAAAAGCACTATCTTTACCGATCACAAAAGTCTCCAACACATATTCGATCAGAAAGATCTAAACATGAGACAACGTCGCTGGGTTGAGTTACTTAGTGACTACGACTGCGAGATCAAATATCATCCGGGCAAGGCTAACGTAGTTGCTGACGCCTTAAGCCGAAAAGAACGAGTGAAACCCCTTCGAGTCCGAGCACTTTCTATGACAATTCGTAACGAGCTTCCTGCTCAAATCCTTACCGCTCAACTTGAAGCACTCAACGATGAAAACTTGAAAAATGAAGCCTTGCGAGGCTTGGATAAACAATTCGAAATCAAACCCGATGGAACTCGATACTTCTCTAACCGGGTGTGGTTACCCAAATTCGGAAACTTGCGAGATTTGGTGATGGCTGAAACTCACAAATCTCGATACTCTATACATCCTGGTTCTGACAAGATGTATCACGATGTCAAAGGGTTGTATTGGTGGCCTAACATGAAAGCTGACATCGCCTTGTACGTCAGTAAATGCCTAACCTGTTCCAAAGTCAAGGCCGAACACCAAAGACCCTCGGGGTTGCTCCAACAACCTGAAATTCCTCAATGGAAATGGGAACAGATTTCCATGGACTTCATTACCAAACTACCAAAAACTTCGAGTGGTTGCGATACCATTTGGGTGATCGTGGACCGTCTCACGAAATCTGCTCATTTTCTGGCCATCAAGGAAACCGACAAGATGGAGCGTCTGACTCGCATCTACGTCAAAGAAATCATCTCGCGACACGGGGTACCTATCTCGATCATCTCAGATAGGGACAGCCGTTTTACTTCTAACTTTTGGCAATCACTACAGAAATCTCTTGGTACTCGTCTGGATATGAGTACTGCTTATCACCCGCAAACCGATGGCCAAAGCGAGCGAACTATTCAAACACTGGAGGATATGCTACGAGCCTGCGTAGTTGACTTCGGTACTTCTTGGGAAAATCACTTACCGTTGTGCGAGTTCTCGTACAACAACAGTTATCATACCAGCATAAAGGCTGCACCCTTCGAGGCACTTTACGGACGTAAGTGCCGATCACCTATCTGTTGGACTGAGTTAGGAGATTCCCAACTCACGGGTCCAGATATCATTCAAGAAACTACTGAGAAAATCATTGGTATTCAAAACCGGCTGAAAGCCGCACGTGATCGTCAGAAAAGCTATGCTGACGTGAGATTCAAACACCTTGAGTTCCAGGTAGGGGACAAGGTACTCCTCAAAGTGGCACCGTGGAAGGGTGTCATTCGATTCGGAAAATGAGGCAAACTAAATCCTAGATACATCGGACCATTCGAAATCCTGGAAAGGATTGGTCCAGTGGCATACCGCCTGCAACTTCCTGCTGAACTCAGCAGCGTACACAACACATTCCACATTTCTAACTTGAAGAAATGTCTGTCTGACGAGACACTGATTATACCGCTCGACGAAATTCAAATCGATGATAAACTTCATTTTGTCGAGGAACCTATGGAAATCATGGACCGTGAGGTCAAGCAATTGAAACAGAGTCGTATTCCCCTCGTAAAAGTCAGGTGGAATTCTAGGCGCGGCCCTGAGTTCACCTGGGAACGGGAAGACCAAATGCGACAGAAATACCCACATCTCTTCCCAGACAACGCACCGTCCGTGCACTCAAGCTAATTTCGGGACGAAATTTCTTTAACAAGGGGAGAATGTAACACCTGCTAAATTAGGATAATTAATTATGCCTAATTAATTGTAACTAGTTGTAATTAGTATGTAATAGGACTAATTGCAGACTCTATTTGTATATATATAAGGTGATTTATATATATATGTGTGTACTTACGCGATTTGGATTAATCGTACGAATTAACCGGACGGAGTCCGACACAGTTACTTGGACGTTGGTGACAGAAACTTACCTAAATAATGAGAACGTATTTTATTATATAAAATACACAGCGAACAAACATTATTTATAATATCGCGACGACATTTTAAATAATTTAACGAATACGTATTAAACGCGAGTTAAGAATTTTAATACTTCGACAAATGTTTTTATAATTAATTTCAAGGTATTTCATTTAAAATATTCCCGTCACCTTTTAAAAATATAACTGCTTGATATAACGTTTAAACGACGGAGGAAACGAACACCGCACGGAGCGCGGAGGCGCGGACTGAAAATGGGAGGCTTAACCTCCCACCTCCTTTTCTTTTCTTTTCATTTTCTCATTTTCTTTCTCTTTCTTCCTTTCTTTTCTCTCAACTAACAAAACCACCACCACCTTACAAAATCACAAAATAACATCACGAAACGACGCCGAATCATATCACTCCTTTGGAATAAAAGAACCACGGCATCCCGATCTACCTTTCCATCTTTTCGGATTTGCGATCCGACATTTTGTAAGTTTCCGACAAAACCCGAAACTCTCCGTTTTTACTCATTTTTACGTTTTTATGGTTTATATATGCTTAAAATGTCCAAAAATGGGTTGGGTAAAAGATTTGGACCTAACGGAAGCTTTTCGACCGATTTTCCGGCCACCAATTTCCGATCAGACCGCTACGTCGCAGAGACGCTGGGCTATCTGCGACGTAGCTCAAAACGTCGCAATACACCTCACAACGTCGCACATAGCGACGTCGTTACCAACGTCGCATTAAGTGGCCAACGTCGCACTTAGCGACGTCGCGACCTACGTCGCACAAAAATCTCAACGTCGCATTAGCGACGCCACCCCCTACGTCGCATTGATTTGCGAAGGTCGCATCATGCGACGTACAAGCCCACGTCGCACCCTACGTCGCTTGCAACGTCGCATGCTACGTCGCATGCTACGTCGCACAAACCAGAAACTAGAAAAACACAGATTTTTACTAAGTGTCGGAACCAAGATTTTAACACCTGATTTTACCCAAATTCAGATCCAGATGCGTTTTTCGTCAAAGTAATATAGTAGAAATAAAAATTTTCCAAGCTGACCTGGCAGCTCGACCCCAGCCAGGGGCTCTGCCCCTTGGACCCCGCTACCAGGGGCGCTGCCCCCGGACCCCCGTCATTAAATGTTGTAAATACTTTTCACACTAAGTGTTGAACACTTACAAATAACGAAACCTGATTCAACGATACATATAATGATAACACTTTGAATCATTATTACAAACCGTCACCAACGGGCCATATTTGTTTTCAAACTACAAACGGATTACTAAACAAACACTTGGACATAATGAGTTGTGTAAACAACTAGCCTAGATGGTCTTGCGAGACATCTACTTACTTAACTTTATATGTTTAGGCATTTGAAGGTTACGGGTTCGGAGAACCTACGGTTGATATTACTTACTCGTTTATTGATATAAACGTACTTGCAAAGACTCAGGTGAGTCTTACGGCCCCACTTTTACTGTTTTATCTTATTGGGGGAGATACATGCTACTTATTTTTCCTGAACACAAAGTACTAAACTGATTTCTATACCAAACGGAATTGCATGAGTTAGTTACTATTTACTGAAGTCTCTCCATCATATATCGTTAGTTATGGACTTAAGCGCGAACAGTAGTTAATGGATCCATTAGGGAAATGACCCTCCCCACCCGGGGCAGTAGCGCTGCCACGTACCGATTTACACGTATAAACGGGTGACAACTTATTCGTTACTGATGCTTGCTCACTTACGAGCATGTCACGGGAGCAAACATATTACTTACGGGTTAAGCTTCGATTATGAGCCTCATGGCAACGGTATAAACTTACTTATTTTCATTTGCTGGATTGCAAATACTGATTTTACGATTGCTGGATTGCAATGGCTGATTTTACGCCTACGGGCATTACTAATGAAATCTCGTGTTCAAAGCCGATATTACTTACAAACCTGTGAGATTCACCAACCTTTTGGTTGACACTTTTTAGCATGTTTTCTCAGGTACCCGGATGGAGTAGGATTACTCCAGGATTTTAGCTAGAGTCGCATGATTTCAACACAACTGCATTAACGGAGATTCTTAGCATTATCTTTTGTATATTTTGATTATGTAATAGAATCTCCCGCTACACGCGCGGACTCTAGGGAAACTACATTTTTGTATACGAAAACACTAAGTTTTCAAACAATATATCTATGGAATGTAACTAATTTACAAACGTTGCATATAAAGGTCGTTTACTTTATCTTTGTGCTATGATATTTGATTAGTAACACCCCAAACTATGCTTCCGCAAAACAGTGAATTTCGGGGGTGTTACATAACTGCTTTACTACCAAGGCTTTGGAAGCAAGATTACTTCCCGAACCTTGTTTTCCACTACCAGCTTCTACCTTAGGTCTTTGGCACTCACGAGCAAAGTGTCCAATACCGTGACAGTTGAAACACTTGATCTTGGTCTTATCAAACCCTGATCGGTTGCCAACTACCTTTCTACCATTCTTCTTCAAGAAATTCTTCACTCTCCTTGATAACATAGCCAGTTGATCCTGGAGATCTATTTCTTCAAGATAGTCAGAGTCGATTTGATCATAATCTTCATTAAAAAGAATCGGATCATTGATTTTACTCTGAATGTAGTTCTCATTTGAAGCAACAAAGGAAGCAAGAACAGACAGTTGCTATTCAGCAGATTTCACACTCATAGGCATCTTCTGATGCTCTTCAGGTGACTTCTCAATACCTTTTCCTTTTGGTTCACTACCAGATGAGGAAAGAAAACACATATCCTCCGTTATCATTTCACCATTTTCACCAATATCACCAACTAACAAAGCAGTGGTCGAACTGGAGGAGGAAGTCGAAAGAGTTGTTTTACCATGATATAGCCCAGGATTCTGAACCTGATCAGAATCAGTATCTCTTGATTTTTTGCTGAAATCATAACCTCTGAGCTTATCAATAGCCTGCTCTAAGGTCATGGTAGCATATCTTGTTTCATTATCCTTGAGCATAACACCATGCATTTCCCACTTAGAAGGCAAACCCTCAATGAACTTGTCAGTTTTCTCCACTTCTTCAACAGTAATCTCATGGTTCTCAAGCTCACTCAGTAAATGGTAGAAACGAGTAACATATGCATCAAGATCTTCTCCCTTTAAAGCTTTAAACACAGTAAACTGCTTCTTGAGAAGATTCTTCTTGCCAGCTTTCACTTGTGGACTACCCTCACCTCTTTTCTCAAGAGCTTCACAGAGCTCTCTAGCAGTATGAAAAGATTTCAGCTGATGATTGATCTCTTTAGGAAGACACATCTTAATACAAGAATGAGCTTTATTCTCAGTTTTAAAGTCCTCCTTTTGTTGATCATTCATGTTCTGATAGGTAATGACCACAGTAGCATTTTGAACAGTTTGAGTAGGTGCAGTGTATCCAGTTTTGATACACATCCAGATTGAGAGATCATGGAATCTACAGTAAGATTCAAATCTATCTCTCCAACTGTAATAGTCTTCAAGTCTTAACAATTTAGGTGGAACATTAGATTTTCCAACCTCATGGTCCATCTCATTCATTTTACTTAAATCAGGCATCTTTGAAAAATTCAGACTGTTTTGTGAGTTCAGATTAATCTCGATTCGCAACTCCGTTCAATTCGCAATCTCAGCTCGATTCGCAAACTTCAGTTCACCAATCTCAGTTCGGATCGCAACAGATGTCGATTCGCAAGTGATCTCGTTACGCTAGAGATCTTGATTTGCAACTAAAGTCGACTTGCGAAACTCAGTTCAACTCGCACATTCAACTCAGTTCGCAGACGTAGCTGAAACCCTAATCTCAACTCGCGAAACGGCTGAAAAACCCGAAAACGAAACTTTTAGGTATTTTTACGTTAAAATCAGTAGATTTCGACTGTAAACAAACCCAAAAACGTCCAGAGAATGATTTTGATTGTTTTTACACACTTATGCACGTCAAAACAACCCTAAATCACGCGATATAAACTCGAAAACCTCGAACTTACTAGTATTTAGCCCGAAAGCTCTGATACCAGATGTAAGTCCCTAGTTCTGAGGATCGATAACTTCGTTATCAGTAGTATTAAGGTACGGAATCCCTCAATATGGTGTTATCTTACTATAACGAATAAGTTCGCGTTTATGTGATTAATAACTAATGTGCTTTGCTTTAATCTTTAGACAATCAAAGCCTAGCCGATAGTCGTTAGGTTTTTCTCTGGATTCTGAGTTCATAGAAGGTCTGATCGCCAAAAGTTATTATGCCAAAGTTATTATGTTTTTCACGTATTAAAAACATATATATATCTTGTCTCAACTCGTAGCCGCTGGGCCTGCGAGTTGACTCGACTCGTTAGCAAGCCCAAGCCCAGTTTGACTTCGGCTCGCCAAGACCTTTTGCGGGTTCAGATCTCGTCTCGCATCGCAAGCCTTGCGACTTGAAATCTCGACTCGCACAATTTATATATTCATTTCGTTTTCGATATTCGTCTAACACTTTAACACATTTAATATATTTAACGAATATTAATAACAAAACAAATATTCATTTACAAATCTAAACCAATTGTACAAACATGATAACAATTACACCAGTCCTATTTCAAGCTAGATCTGTTGTCACAATCTATGTCTCAACAATGATATGTCCTTACTTGCAACGATGTGTACTTGTTCGAAACGATGCACAAATATTTGTCACGAGATGTACTTATTTACTAGGATATATACATAATTGCTACATAGACAACATGTACTCATCCGCGATTCGGTTCTCTAGCAAGACATGCTCCGTTGGTGGTTCCGTACGTGCCACGTACCCGAGAGGGTTATGTAGGCTTAACGGCGCAGGATCATTAATGTTATCTATCGATACTATATTGATCATAGTATCATTTCCTTATAAATTCGTGTCACTTTTAGATTTGAATAGGTAGGAACGAGGTTGAACATTGTGATATAGGATTTGGTAATAAGTATATATATGAAAGGATACCCTAACACATATGACGGCCGACGTAATTGCAAAGGTATCACGACATATATGTGTTTATATAACCATATTCAAGTGTCTAATGGGTTGTCTTCAAAGTCCTGTGACGACGTAAAATCTCAATTCTATTTGTTCCGAACTCATGATCCTTAGTCGTGGATTTGGCGCATACATCTAACACTATCCAAACTGCTCATCTATTCTAAACTCACACGTACTCGAAATCGTAGTAAACACGCCGCCAAGACATTCTACTCAAAATGCTAAACGTGAAACGTGACAGGAGCGAAATGTGATAACTATAATAGCGTAAATCATGTAGTAAGTTGTTACGCCCGAAACGGTCGTTCACGCAACGGGAGGAGTTTTAAATTTATAAAGAGTTGGGGGGAGCCTAATTCTCCATACAACCTACTAATACTTGGTACGAATACCTGATATAAGTATGCGGTAAGGATGATCCAGGGTCGTTCCTCTCGACGGCAGAATTGAAACAGAGCTAGTTCCGACAAATCAGTAATTAAGCTAGGGTTGAATAGATTGGTTGTTGGTTGTTTTGGTTTTTTTTTTATCTATTTATCTAATTAAGCTACTAAAACTAAAAGAACATAAAAGTAAAATGGAGGGTAGTGCTTGCTATGACTTCATTAGCTTATGTATGGGGTGATGTCTAAGGTTTAAGTATGAAAACGTCATTTAAAGATTTGTGTTTTGCTTTCGTCTAAGTATTCACAGTGTAAACACTAACACCCTACTGTTTTATTTCTCAGACAGTATGTCACTGGGTTGCTAAGTTATGGTGATTCTGATCAGAGGAGGCTGCTCAACTCTTCAACACTTTCCATATGGTGGAATAGTGACCCTTCTTGGAATAGTATTCCAGGGCGCATGAGATAGAGTAACAGACCCACTAATGTTCTGACCGTTCTTAACACTGTGAGAATACTAAGACTAGACAAGGCATTTAAAATTAAGACTTGGTTTGGTGACTGCTAACTCTACATTAATGGTCTTTGTTTAGTCCAAAGCTATGTGGTTCAACCAGGATGTGACACAGTCTTCAACCGACGACAGTTCCTTAGCTTCCACGTATTTGTACTCCACTTGAAGTGTTTCCAACGCTATACGAAGTACTGTGCCGTTTTACGGTCTTTCCGATGCCACATACTTTATTGTCACTCTGGACTAGTTTAACTAAGTTTGTATTAACGTTTAACCAGCTATGATATAAACCAGCCCTCACTACATTCCCAATAAATCCCTGATTGATTCACGGTGTACTATACAAAAGGTTTAAACAGTATTTCCACAGCTACACAATTCAGACCATGTTGGTTTATTTGATCTAAAAACATAGATAGGTAGTGTACGGTTGATCAAGGTATATGACACCTTGTCATACAGGTTCTAACCACGTTTATTGGAGGAAAGGCGTTTAGGTTTAGAAATTCATAAATGTAAAGTTGACAGTACACCGGTTTTCAGTATGTAACAATTGGGAGCTGATGTATCGCAAAAAGTCACGTTTTTACATGCATTAATTGTCCCATATTTAGCTCTTTTCTAACAAATACATCTTAAATTCATCATTATTCATTAACTTTTGTTAGAAAGGTATAAACTTGTCGGTCTTTTGAAAATCAAGCAAAAAGGGCAGAAAACTGACCTAAATAGGCACTATTATGAGCCTAACCCTAATTCTACTATAAACTTCATACCAGAGCCTCATAATAGTATTATTTTGTAGCTATGAAGATTACGAGAACGTGGATATAAGGATTGCTCAGAACGGATCAAGGACGAGAAGGTTATGCAAGTTACAGCGCAGCCGAAAGCTACAAAACGTATTCTGAACACGCCCGGGCCCCACACATCCAATTTCTACCAAATTGGAATCATTAGAAGCGTAACGGATTTACGAAGCTGTAGGCGAAAGAATCAAGTCAATTGGACGCGAAACGAAGAAGATACGGCCTTCCGAAGATGCGAGAAAAGTCAGAAAAATCACACGGCCTAGCACACGGCCACCACCAGGCCGTACACGGCCTTGCTATAGCCTTACACGGCCATAAACAAGCCGTACACGGCCCTGTTTAGGCCGTACACGGCCTATGTTGGTCTCACATGGCCTCTTCCTTGCTTCGTTGGCTTGTACGTGTGCTTGTGGACTTGCACTCTTGGATCCAAGGCTTGCCTATAAATAAAGACCTCATTCACCTCATTTCACACACCATTCTTCATAGAATTCTCTCACTTTCTCTCTCACACACATTCTCTCTCTAGCACTACTCTTAGGAGTTAGAGGAGAATTAGATTAGGTTAGCTTCTCTCTCTAGTTTCTTTCTCTAGAGAACTAGAGAGATGTAGGCACGGTTCGAGTGGGGAAGATAGCTGTAGCTTGGGAATTTTATTGTATTGAAGTTTTCAAGATTCTAGCTTGTACTACTCAGTGTTACGCTGCTTAAATACTGGTTATTACTTATTCCTTTACTTACGGTTATTATGTTTTGTTTGCATGATATCTTTGTTTGTGTTGCGAATATTGCCATGCTATTTACGTAGTTTAATACTGTGCTTGTTGAAATGTAGATATTAGGATTATGGATGATATTTAATTCAGTGGGATAAATAGTATGAAATAACGGAAGTAACGTTATACGGCTTTCATTTGTATAGCGCCGGAATCATCACTAATGTGTATAGTACGGAACGTGGAAGCTATGAAAGTCGTGGGCACAATCCGTTATGGAATAATGTCCCCAGTATTATGATTGGTGATTGTTTTGCTGTGTATCTGGTTGAGTTTTACATGAATATAGACTTAATAAAGTGTCCACCATTTCCAGTCTTTCACGTGACTATTGCCTTAGGATAGGATCTGATCAACCCTAATACTACGTAGATATAGTTATCTCATATTACAGTATGAAGCTATGAATATTCCGTAAAACGGCACAGTACTTCGTATATCGTTGGAAACACCTCGTGTAGAGTACAAATACGTAGAAGCTAAGGAACTGCCGTAGGTTTATTTCATCGTGGAATACCTAGAAGTCACCCTTTTAGAATATGGGTCTAGGAACAATAAAGCTGTGGAAATGCTCGCTGCACCGTACACCGTTAGTACACCAAGGTTAAAATACAGCTGTGGAAATGCTCGCTGCACCGTACACCGTTAGTACACCAAGGTTAACATACAGCTGTGGAACTACTTTAACGTACAGTACACCGTTAGTATGCCTTGAGTCTGGAACAGTGTGGATATGCCAAAATGCACTGTACACCGTGAGTATACCTTGAGTCCGGAACACTGGATATGCCAAATGCACTGTACACCGTGAGTATTCCTAGGGATGAACACCTGATAGCAAAGGAGGGTCTAATTCATGACGGAGTTAATTATGCTTAAACCAGTAATAAGTGAGTTTTGAAAAGAAAGCAAGTATTCGGCTGTAATACAAGATGCTTAAACCGCTTAACTCAACATAACCGACAGCTCAACGTATACAGCATACAATTAGTACTTACCTAGATAAACTCAGATAGATTTAGGTGTTAAGAAAGGTCAGATAGAAACTTGCAGTTTGTTACCTTATGCCTACACCCAGGATATATCATCCGTAGAGGTCGCTTAGTCTTACAAGGCAAGTGAGGGGGGTTTGAACAACCTGTTTCTGATCAGCATCAGGATAACCTAGGATTCAGTGACATATGCTTTTAAACTAAAACGTAGGGTCCTAGTGTTTACACCGACTGTCCGTCTGATGATTTGCCCAAGGTAGTCTCCAATCATCTGTCTAATGAATATCATCCAAAAACCCTAATTATCGAAGTTTCAGCAATCACGCTCTACCTGTTGCCTACTCTCTATTTAATTTACTTGTTTTATTTAGTATTAGCTTAGATAACCAACCAAAACCTACCTACTTTTATAAACCCATCCTATCAGAAAGCTCATTTACGGTAAGTCCCTTTTAGTTCCATTCGCTCCGATTTTAAGAACGACACTCGAGTTATACTTACTGCTTACTCCCCAAAAGTAGGTAGTACTTATAGTTTGAGCCCCATCTCATATAAATTTAAAACCTAACACGTTCACACGTTGTTGCGTCGTTGCCTGCAGGACCGCCGTGCCAACCCCTTGGAAAACGACCGCGGCTGAGTCAGCACTCTGACGGCGCAACAGGTTTTTGGCGCCGCTGCCGGTGATCGGTTGAGCGTAGTGAACTTTAAGATTACCGTAGATGGTTGACTTTTAGGAGACCCATCCTTAAGATTTTCATTACTTTAGGAAGTTATCTGCTTTAGTAGTTAATTAATTTAGAAAAAATACAAAAAAATTAGAAAACCATAAAAACCCTAATTCTCCTTCCAATCTTATTTCTCCCATGGATGAGATAACGATCATGGACGATGCGGAATTCTTTGTGTCTTCCCACAAAGAGGTCTGTGTTAACCAGGAAGTTGAGATTGACGAATATTCATCCTTAGACCTAGGTTTTGATATATCTCAGCAGAAGATTCCACCTTCTGTCACTATTGAATTAAGTGGTCAACCCACACTTGACTCTGAGATCTTATCAATCTTATCTAAATATCCACATTACCTTAGACCTGCCACCCTACCAAAAGACGTTCCTTTCGGTATTGAAGTTTTCTTCTATCCACCAATGCCTTGGATGGATTTAAATGAGCGACTTCATTGCTTAGATGAATACTTCAGGTATGATCTTCCAGATATATTGCGAGCCTACCCCACTACTCTTTTCCAAAGTGTAGAAGTGGATGAGCGTCTCCAGTGTCCGGAGGATCCTGAACTAGAAACACCAACCTTACCCAACACTGAACCAAGTAATAACCCACCAGAATCAAGTAATAAGTATCACTTAGGAAACTTTCACAAGCCCAGTAGGAGAATAGATATCTGTGCTGATTTTCTTAGAAACCTTAAGATATCAGATTTCCCTTTTTCAACTAAGCAGAGGAAGACCTTTGTAGTGATTGATAGGATAATAACATGTCTACGTGCTAATTACGATCAAAAAGACGAGTTATCACTGAAATCAGAGTTAGACCTACTAATGGATCTAATAGCTAGCACCGAGTATCCATCTGTTTCACATATTAAGATTAATCGTTATGTTGCTGCCCTGATTGACGAGCTCGAATTTTGGATTAAAAGAGCCCCTATCACTTATACTTTGATTCCAGGCGTTAAACTGTTCTTTGTTGATCCTGCCACTTATCTGATTAATGAACTGAGATCAATTTTCCCTGATTCTACTGAGGAAGCCATGGATTCTGCTTTCTTCCAAAAGAGAAAAGAAATCCATGTTAAGCTTACTCAGTTGTTACTAACATCTAAATTCCCTTTTACTGAGCAACAAAGGATCTACATCAGGGAGATTTCACAAGTAGTTCACTCTACTACTGGAAACCCTGATTCAGAAGAAGAAAAGGAATTTCAGCATGTTATCGGAGAATTGCTCTTTGATCTATGTTTTATAGACACGGGATTCAGGGATGGTATTTCGAATCCGAGGAAGGTAAGACGAGCATTTAACTAATTCATTGATGCGTTACTAGCATTAGGTCAAGAAGAAAGAGAATTCTTACGAGAATTTGAGCGTTATTATATAAATCCCGCTGACCTAATTCATAGTATCATTAAAGCGCTTCAAGGTACGTTCGTTCTTCGCCACACTTTCTCGCATGTTTCAGGATTATCTGAAATTTCCGTCACAAGCACTGACAGATAATTGGTGATGGTCTGATGTAAATAGGTTTGAATATTTTGTTAACTAGGACAAAAATAATTTTAAATTAGATTTTCTTTTAATTTACTTTTATAAAAACGAAGAAAAACGTTCTTTAAAGTTTAAACGCGTAAGTTTTTAAACGAATTTTCGCGAACGGTCCAAACGTTTCAGAAATTTGACAAAATTTTAATTTTGGAGAATTTTATTTGGATTGTTTTTGAATTTTAAAGAACACAAAAAGATGTAATAAAACGTATTTAAAAACGAAAATGTTTTCGCACGCGAATTAATGTTACGTTTTTAATATACGAATTTAAATACGAAAGTTTCGGGCGTATTTTGGTTGATTTTTATAAAAAAATATTTTAACTTAAAAAAAACCCAAGTATACGTTTCGTTTCGTTCGCATTTAAATAAAAATTGCATATTAAAAATGCAATTTAAAAATACATAAAGCAAAGGAAGCTTCCACCACTTTTTACAAAAAGTAAAAAGCAACTTCTTCTTCCTCTTTTCTTCTCCAAAACCGTCACCTACCATCACCATCTCCATTTCTCCATTTTTCCATCATTTTTCTTCAAATCAAGCTTCAAATCTTCCATATCTTCATCTCTTTTGCATCTAGAACATCTTTACATCAAGGTTGAGGTATGATTCTAACCTAAAATCATCATTTTGAATATTTTTATAAAGTTAGGGTTTATGCTTAGATCTTGGATTTTAATCATCAAGTTTCATGCTTTTTGCTTGCAAAGTGCTATATTCTTGATTATAAACATGTTTGCGGAAGTGATTCAAGGTTTCCATGGCTAGATTTGATGTTTTGATTTTGAGAGTTGACTTTTTGTTAGGGTTTTAGCAATTTTGACTTTCTTGAATGATTATTTGCTTATAATTGACTTTTCGGTGATTAATTTGCGCTTAAAATGATTAGTTTACATAAGTAAGTGATTATTAAAGTTAAGAGGATTGATTTAATTGTATGTTTATGAATTAAAGTAAGGCTTCTTATGCAAAATTATTTAAAAACCATTACTTTAATTATAATCATTATCTTTTAAATGGTATTTATTTAAAACTTTGTATAATTTGCTTCATGAAAATGCAATTAAATATATTTGGAGTAGCACTACTTTAATCAATAAAGCTAGTGAGATTTCAAATTAATTATCCTCTAAATTAAAGTCTTATGCTTAACCAAAATGATGGATGATAAATAAAATCGCTTTGCTTGCTTATTTTAATCATAGTAAGGTAATTATATGATTTATTATCATGATGCTTGCTTGATTATTTGATTACTTAGCATGTTTAGAAATATTCATCTTTAAGTAATCTTAGAAAAATAGGAAAGTTGCGGTTTTGTTTATTTGGATAAATTGCGGATTGATGATTGCAGTTTAGGGTGTTCATAAAAACAATAATAATGGGATAATTGCAAAATCTAAAGCCTACATTTCGAATTTTTTCCGAAAATTTGGAATAAATATTATATTGTCCAATTATTGTTATATGATTTGTTTCCTTGTTTTTCTTAAACAGATGGACCCGATTCCACCTACTCTTGCTTATTTGGCCAAGACTACACAAGAAAAGACTTTGATTCGGAAATGGCTAAAAAGGGCATTTGGAAGTAATCGGTACATAGTTTGGGAAGACATGGGGAAACTTGGAATTGAGGATAGGTTGAAGAATTTGATAGGATACGAGGTTCAGGGACATAAGTTCGATTCTTGGATCCAGCTTTTTAGCATTCGTGAGCCCATATACCCCGAGGTTGTTACTGAGTTTCTGATGACGTTTGAGCTTAACCCAGAGTTAGGGATTGGAGATGACAAGAAAATAGCATTTAGATACCGAGGGAAGAGCCAGAGTGTCTCTATTTCGAGCTTAGCTAGGCACTTGGGATTATATTCAGCGGATCAGATTAGCTCAGATTGGTTCTTACATAGTCATCAGACGATTCCTCATCTTCCCGAGAGGAACCATAGAGTCATTTGGAGTGAGCTGACGGGCACGCATTATACTTGTGGTGCCAAGTCCTCAGCTTTGATTCTACCTCAGTTACGTCTCCTACACAAGCTTATTGTTACATCTATTATGGGAAAGAAGGAGACCGGGCCGATAAATGGGGATGAGTTGTATATTATTGATGCTATCATGAGCCGCCAGAATATCAATGTGGCTTGCATTATTGCTGAGAGGATGGCAAAAGAGAAGAACTTGGACCTGACGAAGCATGTTTTTATGGGAGCTTTCATCACCAGATTGTTGAGAGGGATGCGACTCTTGAAAAAGAGTCATGAGGCCGAGTATAGAGTGTCTTCCACTTCATTACCATGTGACTTGGACTACTGCAAGCAGATCCGTTTGATCACTGAGGGTTCTGAGAGACAGTGTTACTGGAAGGACACTGATGAGCTTATCCCTGGATGTTTCATGACCAGGAAGAGGGTCAGAGAGGAGGATGTTGAGACTCCGGTTGTTGATAGAGTGGATAGAGTACCGGCTGTGCCTAGGAGTACCAGGACACCAGTCAGGGATGCTGGGGTTGGGACATCAGGTCCCCGAGCTCAGATACGACATACAGATCCAGTCACTCCCTTGACCCAGTACTTCACATTGCACGCGTTGGCTGTCAACAACGCGCATCAGGCACTTATAGCTAGGGCTTTAGGTATTTCAGCTCCCGAGCCGCTCCTGTACGAGTGTGTGCCGATATCACCAGTTCCACCATCCACTACCATTCCACCATCCACTACCATTCCACCATCTACTACCATTCCACCACCTACTACCATACCACCATACACTACCCACATACCACCTACCACTACCATTCCACCCACACGGTCAGTCGAGCACTGTTTATCGGTTGATGCTGCATTCCCACATCCTACTGTGTCAGCCCGTAGAGCCCGTTCTTCTCAGCAGTCCGCAGGAGGAGAGGCTGTTGGTTCCTACCGACCAGATGTTGTTCATTTGGGCACTGATCCATTCACTTTATCAGAGTTTCAGGGATTGTTGGCATTAGACCCTATACCTTCTGATCAGCTTCCTACAGAGGAGATACTTAGGCACATCTACAGATCCAAGATGGAGCGAGAGGGGATGACTTTTGAGGATTTTAGACAGTTGGCATTAGATGATCCGATGAAGTTACCTGCTTGCTCCCTTAGAGATGTATTGATGCAGTATAGGCAGGTGAGGTCAGAGGAGCAGAGAGTCTCCAGTGGTCAGCAGTCAGTTGCCGGACCATCCTCAGTTCCTCCACCGGTTCAGCCTTCTGTTCAGGACTCTGATCAGGGTTCTCCAGCACCTTAGATCTGTGCACCCATATCTACATACTTACTATTTCCTCTATTCCATACTTTTGACTTATTGTGTGGTTGTGGAACTTTACTTTGTTATATTTTTGGGACATAAACTATCAGACACAGTCTGTTTAGTTTCTTTATCTTTTAGTATTTAGTTATTTAGTTTACTTATTATGTTTTTATTTCTGTTTTTCTTCTTAGTTAGAATAAGAATTGTGTTTGTGCAAATGAGAATTGAGGAAAGGAGATGCCGATCATTCACGAAGAAACTGCTTTCTGCATGGATTCAACCAAGGAATTTCAATCACCTGCAGAACGCCGCTTCTTTCTTAAAACCATCTCCCCGCCTCTATCGTAGGGAAGTTCCTTTCTTTTTGTCATGATTTTCACCATTACCATATATCCAACTATGCCTAAATTCTAAGTGTGGGATTCCATCCCACCAAATTTTTCAAAACACTTAAAAATTGTTCCACTATTTCAAAACCTAAGTGTGGGATTTTTCCCGAAGAAAATCCTACGTCTTAGCAATGAACATTGAGGACAATGTTGTTTTAAGTGTGGGATACACGGTATATATATACAGCAAGTTTATATTTTCCTGTCCAAAGTAATACCTCCGTTTTAATTCAAATTTTTTCAAAAATTTTCGCAAAACCAACCCAAAAGGTTGAGATTTTTAATCACCAAAACATTCGAAAACCCAACCTCGACGGTGTTCGACATCCATTCGGTTGATTTCGAATATTTTCAAAGGATTTTAGTCTTAGAATATTCTTTTAAAGAGATAAACCTTCTGTCAAAATAAATAAATTGCTTTGGAAAGTAAGATAAGGCAAAGATATGAACGTATCTTAAACTAAAACTGAGAAATCCTCTAGGCATCGCATGACTTGGTGCATATTACCCTTTGATTGTGAGGTACTTTAGCCTTTAATAAGCATTCACTTTTAATTCTTCACTTTCGTTTCTGAGTGTGCGCCAATGCATGTGTCTTTGAATTAGAACTTGCTCCTGAATGCGTTTCGAGACCATACCAATGAGTACCGTACGCGGTATAGGTGCAATTAGAGGATCTTGGCATTTATTAGGATTAACCCATTTCTTTCATATCTTTTCAAGCCAACCCTTCCAACTTTCTTTCTAAGATTGTTGATGATTCGATTAGAAAACCCTTTGCGCCTTAGCCATTTCATTTCTCTAAACCCTAAAACACTTCCCCACAACACAAACACTTTCCCACCAAACACCATTCCAGCTCGTGAAACTTCATAGATCATAAGTAAAGGGCTGCTTGAGCTATCTTTCTATTGGTGTCTCATCTTCAAACATCTCTCTGTACCTATCAAGAGTTTAAAGAAAGAAATCCAAAATGAAGATACGGTACAAAAGAGAAGAATTACTCATCACGAAGATATTATCCGCCAAAGACAGTACGAAAAATTGGTACTTGTCAAAAGAGAGGTCAAAGATGTCTCACTATACGAAGGATCTCCAAGGTCATAAAAATAAGAAAAAGAAAAAAGAAAAAAAGCAAAGAAAAAGAAAAAGAAAAGAAAAGCAGACCTTGGAGAGCTCCTAGAAGAAGAAGACTACTCTCCAAAGAAGAAAAATCTATCAATACTCAAAAGAAACGTCAAGAGAAGAGATTATTCCTCTAGGAGATGAGTCTACTCTAGAAGTTATCTCAAGTGAAACTTGCTTTGATCTTTGAAAGCTCCGAGTCTGAAGTTCCAAAACCCTAAAACCATTGACCAAACTACACCTATCCTTACCTACTTTACCCTTACTCACACAACCCACTAAAATGCCTTGGGATAATTAGCACCGTTCTCAAAGGAGTGGTGGAGATTCGATTCTCGACCAGGCAATGAGCGATTTCGTTTCTATAGATTATAGGTAACCCGATACACTTTGAATGATTTGAGTGACCCACTTGTGAGAATCGCCCAGTCATGTACATCTACGTCTCGAGAGTTGCAAAGCATGCCAAAAAGGGTTGATCAATTTTATGTTTAAGTATAGTTAATTTTTGTTGATGCTTACTTTCCGAAAAGATTTATCTACTTTGAAGAAAGTGACTTTCTGCGAAAGATACTCTAAGCATCCAAAATAATTTTTCAAAAACTATTTTCCAAATGAGGTTTGCTTGAGGACAAGCAAAAGCTTAAGTGTGGGATATTTGATGTATCGCAAAAAGTCACGTTTTTACATGCATTAATTGTCCCATATTTAGCTCTTTTCTAACAAATACATCTTAAAATCATCATTATTCATTAACTTTTGTTAGAAAGGTATAAACTTGTCGGTCTTTTGAAAATCAAGCAAAAAGGGCAGAAAACTGACCTAAATAGGCACTATTATGAGCCTAACCCTAATTCTACTGTAAACTTCATACCATAGCCTCATAATAGTATTATTTTGTAGCTATGAAGATTAAGAGAACGTGGATATAAGGATTGCTCAGAACGGATCAAGGACGAGAAGGTTATGCAAGTTACAGCGCAGCCGAAAGCTACAAAATGTATTCTGAACACGCCCAGGCCCCACACATCCAATTTCTACCAAATTGGCATCATTAGAAGCGTAACGGAATTACGAAGCCGTAGGTGAAAGAATCAAGTCAATCGGACGCGAAACGAAGAAGATACGGCCTTCCGAATATGCTAGAAAAGTTAGAAAAATCACACGGCCTAGCACACGGCCACCACCAGGCCGTACACGGCCTTGCTATAGCCGTACACGGCCATAAACAGGCCGTACACGGCCCTGTTTAGGCCGTACACGGCCTCTGTTGGTATCACACGGCCTCTTCCTTGCTTCGTTTGCTTGTACATGTGCTTGTGGACTTGTACTCTTGGATCCAAGGCTTGCCTATAAATAGAGACCTCATTCACCTCATTTCACACACCATTCTTCATAGAATTCTCTCACTTTCTCTCTCACACACATTCTCTCTCTAGCACTACTCTTAGGAGTTAGAGGAGAATTAGATTAGGTTAGCTTCTCTCTCTAGTTTCTCTCTCTATAGAACTAGAGAGATGTAGGCACGGTTCGAGTGGGGAAGATAGCTGTAGCTTGGGAATTTTATTGTATTGAAGTTTTCAAGATTCTAGCTTGTACTACTCAGTGTTACGCTGCTTAAATACTGGTTATTACTTATTCCTTTACTTACGGTTATTATGTTTTGTTTGCATGATATCTTTGTTTGTGTTGCGAATATTGCCATGCTATTTACGTAGTTTAATACTGTGATTGTTGAAATGTAGATATTAGGATTATGGATGATATTTAATTCAGTGGGATAAATAGTATGAAATAACGGAAGTAACGTTATACGGCTTTCATTTGTATAGCGCCGGAATCATCACTAATGTGTGTAGTACGGAACGTGGAAGCTATGAAAGTCGTGGGCACAATCCGTTATGGAATAATGTCCCCAGTATTATGATTGGTGATTGTTTTGCTGTGTATCTGGTTGAGTTTTACATGAATATAGACTTAATAAAGTGTCCACCATTTCCAGTCTTTCACGTGACTATTGCCTTAGGATAGGATCTGATCAACCCTAATACTACGTAGATATAGTTATCTCATATTACAGTATGAAGCTATGAATATTCCGTAAAACGGCACAGTACTTCGTATAGCGTTGGAAACACCTCGTGTGGAGTACAAATACATGGAAGCTAAGGAACTGCCGTAGGTTTATTTCATCGTGGAATACCTAGAAGTCACCCTTTTAGAATATGGGTCTAGGAACAATAAAGCTGTGGAAATGCTCGCTGCACCGTACACCGTTAGTACACCAAGGTTAAAGTACAGCTGTGGAAATGCTCGCTGCACCGTACACCGTTAGTACACCAAGGTTAACATACAGCTGTGGAACTACTTTAACGTACAGTACACCGTTAGTATGCCTTGAGTCTGGAACAGTGTGGATATGCCAAAATGCACTGTACACCGTGAGTATACCTTGAGTCCGGAACACTGTGGATATGCCAAATGCACTGTACACCATGAGTATTCCTAGGGATGAACGCCTGATAGCAAAGGAGGGTCTAATTCATGACGGAGTTAATTATGCTTAAACCAGTAATAAATGAGTTTTGAAAAGAAAGCAAGTATTCGGCTGTAATACAAGATGCTTAAACCGCTTAACTCAACATAACCGACAGCTCAACGTATACAGCATACAATTAGTACTTACCTAGATAAACTCAGATAGATTTAGGTGTTAAGAAAGGTCAGATAGAAAATTGCAGTTTGTTACCTTATGCCTACACCCAGGATATATCATCCGTAGAGGTCGCTTAGTCTTACAAGGCAAGTGAGGGGGGTTTGAACAACCTGTTTCTGATCAGCATCAGGATAACCTAGGATTCAGTGACATAGGCTTTTAGGCTTTTAGACTAAAACGTAGGGTCCTAGTGTTTACACCGACTGTCCGTCTGATGATTTGCCCAAGGTAGTCTCCAATCATCTGTCTAATGAATATCATCCAAAAACCCTAATTATCGAAGTTTCAGCAATCACGCTCTACCTGTTGCCTACTCTCTATTTAATTTACTTGTTTTATTTAGTATTAGCTTAGATAACCAACCAAGACCTACCTACTTTTATAAACCCATCCTATCAGAAAGCTCATTTACGGTAAGTCCCTTTTAGTTCCATTCGCTCCGATTATAAGAACGACACTCGAGTTATACTTACTGCTTACTCCCCAAAAGTAGGTAGTACTTATAGTTTGAGCCCCAGCTCATATAAATTTAAAACCTAACACGTTCACACGTTGTTGCGTCGTTGCCTGCAGGACCGCCGTGCCAACCCCTTGGAAAACGACCGTGGCTGAGTCAGCACTCTGACGGCGCAACAGGAGCATTATTTCCACAACGGATTGTGCCCACGACTTTCATAGCTTCCACATTCCGTACTCCACACATTAGTGATGTTTCCGGCGCTATACAAATGAAAGTCGTATAACGTTACCTCTGTTGTTTCATAACGATATTATCCCAATTGTATATTTAAAGTAACATCACCCGCAATACACAAACTAACTACATCATAACAAGTACAAGGTAACTACTCCCTACGCATAACAAACAATCCTAAATCTAGCATAGCAACAATAACCATAATCATCATTATGAAAGATAAGGAAAGAGATAACCGTATGTAATGCATAGTTTGAATAATGTTGAAAGAATACGCGAGCGTAACCTCCGCAATATCTTGAACAATATTACAAATAAGCCCCTCAAAATATCCCTAACACTATTACAAGAGTAGCCCCTCCGTTAGTCTTGGTTAAATATTAACCAAGAGCTAACTAACTAAAACCCTAATTCTAGAGAGAGAAACTAGAGAGAGAGACTCTAGAGAGAGAGAGAGAATGTGAGAGAGAAAGTGAAATGAAGAAATGAGGTGAAGAGGTGTGTGAAATGAGGTTATGAGGCCCTCTATTTATAGGCATGGCATGTGATCATCCGTACAAGCTCCAAAGCACAAGATACAAGCCATAAAAGCACACGGGAGCACCCAAAGAAGCACAAGGCCATACACGGCCTCTCTAGAGCCGTACACAGCCTCTAGAGGTCCGTACACTGCCATTTCCAGGCCGTACACGGCCATATCCCATCAATACACGGCCGTGTGGTAGGCCGTGTGATGTTTTTGGCTTTTCTCGTTGCTTCGGACGACCTTAACTTCTTCGTTTCTTGTCCGTTTGATTTGATTCTTGCGCCCACAATCTCGTAATTCCGTTACACTTCTAATGATATCAATTTTGTAGAAATTGGAGATGTGGAGCCCAGGCATGTGCGGAATATGTTTCGTGGTCTTCGGAAGCATTGTTCGGCTTGTAACTTTCTCGTCCTTGATCCAAATTGAGCTTTATTTATATCCACGCTCTCGTAATCTCCATATGTAACACCCGCCACATTAGGACTAGTAATTAGTGCCTAATCATATGTTAATACATGTAATTAGTTCCTTGTTAGGCTAATTAATGTATCGAATTATATATATTGTTGAATATATACGAATATGCGATTTGATTAAATCGTACGCAATTTAAATCGAATGTACTTCGATTCTATTTTATATGGACGTTGGTGACAAATTTTATTAAATAACGTTGTTATGTCAAAAACATTATTATAATAATATTTAGTATTCATTCGGATCGTACAAACTGAACCCACACGATTTAAAAGCTTTAAAACGCGCAAGTTAAATAAACCAAATTACATTTATAATTCAAATATAAACTTATTTGTAAAAATACTTAATAAAATATCGCGTAATAATTTGTATTTTAAAACTTACAAATTAATATATAAAATAATTTATTTAACGTTTAAACGACGGAGCAAACGAACACCGCACGGAGCGGGAACGCGGGCGAAAAATGGGAGGATAACCTCCCATTCCCACCTCATTTCTTTCATTTATTTCTTTTCCTCTCTCTCTCCTTCATCTTTTTCTCTCTTTCTTTTTAATCACCACCAACCACCTCCACCCCCAAAATCTTCACAAAAACGCAAAATAAACATACCAAACGACTTCGGATCTTCAAGATTTTTAGAGATTCACGACCACCGCGACACGATCTATCTTTCTATCTTTCCGAAATTTCATTTCGGCGATTTGTAAGTTTCCGACACCTCTCGTTTTTAAGTGTTTTTACTTGTTTGCGGTTTGTATCGACTTATAATGTTCAAATAAGGGTTGGGTAAAAGTTTTGGACCGAACGGAAACCGAAAAACTCGTTTTCGACCCATTTTCCGGCCAACAGACCGCTACGTCGCATTTGGCCCGGAATTTATGCGACGTCAGCTTCTACGTCGCAAAACCCCTCGTGACGTCGCATGGTGCGACGTCAGTCACAACATCGCATTAAATTGCGACGTCGCATATAGCGACGTCAGCCTTAACGTCGCCAATACCTCGCCACGTCGCACTTAGCGACGCAAGCCCCTACGTCGCAGAAATCACCTACGTCGCATTAGCGACGTAGCACCCTACGTCGCATTAAATTGCGAAACGTCGCCTTTAGCGACGTCATGCTCTACGTCGCAATCCTACCTGCGACGTCGCACCCTACGTCGCACAAACCAGAACCTCAAAAACACAGATTTTTACTAAGTGTCGAGACTCGAAATTTATCACTCGATTTTACCCAAATTCAGATCCAGATGCGTTTTTCGTCAAAGCAATATAGTAGAAATAAAAATTTTCCAAGCTGACCTGGCAGCTCGACCCCAGCCAGGGGCTCTGCCCCTTGGACCCCGCTACCAGGGGCGCTGCCCCCGGACCCCCGTACTTAGATTCCGTAACGGCTTCTAAAACACAATCAAAACACATTTTTCAAGTAAGACGCCACGAAATCAAAATAATAATAGTTGAGATTATTATTACAAATCCGTCACCAACGGGCTGTACACTTTTCAAATACTTAAACTTATCAACCAAATAGTGGAGATTTGGACATTATAGTTGGATGAACAACTACTGGGGTGATCTTTTGAGATACCCAATCATGTTTATAACCATCGCGTGTCGTGGACACCCTCAGGTTACAAGTCTTTGGACTTCATACTCGGCTAATCAACTTACGTTTGTTTAAACGCACTCAGACTCAGGTGAGTCTCATAGCCCCATCTTTTACTATTTTACTCAGGGGTGTGATATACTGCTCAAACTTTTAACATGTGAACGCAAGTACAAACTTTTCATATACTACATGAGTTTTTCGAAACTAATCATTTGAAAGTCCTCCGTCAGCATAGTTGTTAATACGTTGTAGCGTGAATATTAGTATATGGTACCATATAGGATTGACCCTCCTCGTTCGGGTTAGCAAGCACTAACCGGGTAAACGGACGTACTAATATTTGGGAAGACGAATGTTGATTAGGCATTCGTGGAGGCACCTCGCCCGGAATTCTCTATAGGGGACCCGGCCCTCGAGTTAAGCTCAACTATGTGCTCATGGCTGTATACACGATGATTATCATTTAATTGCTGGATGCAATTCATTATTTAATTGCTGGATGCAATTCATTATTTAAATCTTGCGGTTCATACGATATTACTTGATTTCAAACCTGTGAGCTCACCAGCTTTATAGCTGACCTTTTAGCATATATCGCAGGTACCCAGCAGTAGGATGTTTCTGCTTCAGGATTTAGCTCGAGTCAGCATACAGACGATTGAGATTTTCTTGCATTAGTATATTTTGTATAAGTACTTATGTACTGAAATCTCATTTTAATTAACTCGAGCTATGTAAAGCTTCAAATGTTGTAAACATTTCAGTTATCAATATATTTTGTTAAAACGACGCATATAGAGTCGTTTGCTATTTATCTTTGTGCCTTGTTATTGATTAGTAACACCCAAATCAAGCTTCCGCAAATCATTAAATTTGGGGGTGTTACAGATTGGTATCAGAGCCTAAGGTTATAGTGAACTAGGTTGCATTTAGTGAGCCTAGACTATGACCATTAGGCCGTATTCCTTATTAGGTATGACTGGTTCAGGGATTACAACATACGAGTTTAATTTAACATAGCCTGATCAACTATGTACAATTAAACAAAGATGATGTAAGATCTGAAAGTAGTTATGGCTGAACAGGGTACAATAGAAGACTCTGACCTCGAGAGAACCGAGACTTAAACATGTTTATACTAGACACTCAATAGGCTATATTATATAGGAGCTATATGAATATAGGTCTCAATCTTACTAACGCTTTGTCTCAGAAATGGCAAACATTCCATCAAATTCATCTCGTTCTCAATCCGGGTCGCAGAACCCAAGGGTAGCAAGGAGGAACTCCAGGTTGCCTCGAGCTGGCCCGTACCCCACTCACTCCACCTTGCCGGCTTTAGCCGCCAGGGTGAATCAACACGAACAGCGACTTCGCACCATGGATGTAGTGTTGCAGGAAACCAACGAAAACTGGAGACTTACATCCCTCGAACGCATAGAACAAGTCTCCGATGACCTTGAAACCACAAACAACAACATGGATGTCCTTCGCAACCAAATAATAGAAATAAGGGTGGAAAATGCCCTTCTACAACAAAGGATGGAAGAATATGAGCAACGCTCACATGAAGCAGAAGAATATGCGCGTGGACTAACACAACGACTAGCACTCGCAGAAGACAACGCCCGACAAGCCAGCAGGCTTGCAAACACTGTGGACCGTCTTGTCACGATGATGGAACAAATTAATCTACGTTAAGACTAGTGTAGTCTTTGTCTTGTAATCTATCCTGTAATCTAGTAACTATCTACGCGCTACTCTATAATTCAGTCGGATGTAACAATTCCCGACATCTTTTGTAATACATCTGTAGGATGTAACCTTTGAACTCGTACTATCTATTAAATGTTCCTTGCTGTTTCAACTCATATCGATTGCCATTATTCCTGTTGATGTTATGTATTACTGCTTTTATACATGTACATCTGAGATAAATACAACTTTCTTGCAAAATCTCATGTATCTTCATTTCTTTTATTGAAGAATCATGCCGCCAAAGTCAAGACCTTACACCGATGCACAGATTACTTCACTCATAACCCAGGCTGTTACTGAAGCCTTGGCTCGCAATACTCCACCCAACTCCACAAGAAACAGCGATACCGCTGGAACCTCTGCCACCAAACCTTGTTCTTACAAGGACTTCCAAAGCTGCAAACCCTCGAGTTTCAAGGGTTCTGAAGGAGCCATCGGACTGATCAGATGATTCGAGAAAATGGAAACTGTTTTCCGTGTTAGTAAATGCGCGGAGAATGACAAAGTAAACTTCGCCACCTGCTCTCTTGAAGATGATGCCCACTCCTGGTGGAATTCATATACCCAATCAGTGGGTGCTGACATTGCCTACCAAATCACTTGGGAGGAATTGAAAGCCAAGCTCACTGCCAAGTACTGCTCGATCGCCAAACTCCAGAAGCTAGATGAGGAGTTTTGGAATTTGAAGGTTCAGGGTGGTGACATCGATGGTTACACCACCAGGTTTCAACAATTAGCTGCCCTCCGCCCAGCTATGGTAAGCACTGAACCTGATAAAATCAGGAAGTACGCCCTTGGTCTCCCTGATTTTGTTCGGGGACACGTCATCTCTTCAAAACCAGCCACCATTGACGGTGCAATCTCATTGGCCCAAGACCTGATGTCTATGAGCCAAGATTCTGAACCACCCACTTCATCCTCCCAAAACAACAAACGCAAGTGGTCCGACCACCACAACAACCACTCCAACCAACAAAACAAGAAACCCGACACCATCAAAGCCTACAACACCACCACTGACATCATCCGGGGTTACACTGGGAGCAAACCATATTGTCCCAAGTGCAGACTTCACCATGAGGGTTCTTGTGGTCCCTTTTGCAACAACTGCAAGAGGTACGGCCATCTCACCAAAGACTGCCGCTCACCCACCAACAACAACTCCAACAACAACACCAGACCACCCAAAGTATGTTTTGAGTGTGGAAACCCCGGGCATTTCAGGGATACGTGCCCAAAACTGAAGAACCGCAACAACAACAACAACAACCGCAGCAACAACAACAACAACACCACCCGCAGCAGAGCTTTCGTCATCAAATCTGGGGACGCCCGCCAGGACCCGAATGTGGTCTCGGGTATGTTCCTCCTCAACAACTTAACTGCTTCTGTTCTATTTGATACTGGTGCTGATAGAAGCTTTATCTCCGATGATTTTTGCCCATTACTTGACATCACTCCTGTTACCTTAGATGTTGAGTACACTGTAGAGCTAGCAAATGGAAAACTTGTAGAAACCACCAGTGTGATACCTAATTGCACTTTAAACCTAGCTGACGAAACCTTTTCGATCGACCTTATACCCATTGAAATCGGAAGTTTCGACGTCATTATCGGAATGGACTGGTTGTCCAAGCATCGAGCTGAAATCGTTTGTCATGATAAAATCGTCCGTATCCCACTCGCCGTTGGTGGAACCTTGATCATACAGGGGGAGACCGGTGGGACTGGACTCAATATAATCTCCTGTTTAAAAACCCGAAAATTTCTGAGAAAGGGTTACCCCGCAATACTTGCACACATCACAGAGAAGAAGTCGGAGGAGAAGCGACTTGAAGATGTGCCAATTGTTAGAGACTTTCCCGAAGTCTTTCCAGAAGAACTGCCTGGTTTACCTCCATCTAGACAGGTCGAGTTCTCAATTGATCTCGTGCCGGGTGCCGCACCGGTGGCCCGCGCACCGTACCGTTTAGCCCCATCCGAACTTCAGGAGTTGTCCTCTCAGTTACAGGAACTTCTGGATCGAGGATTCATTAGACCGAGTTCTTCACCTTGGGGAGCTCCGGTCTTATTTGTCAAAAAGAAGGACGGTTCATTCCGAATGTGCATCGACTATCGAGAGTTGAACAAATTGACCGTCAAGAACCGTTATCCACTTCCTCGCATTGATGATTTATTCGACCAACTTCAGGGTTCAAGTTTCTACTCAAAAATCGACCTGCGATCAGGTTATCATCAGCTACGAGTTCGCGACGCCGATATTCCAAAAACTGCTTTCAGAACTCGTTACGGGCACTACGAATTCCAAGTGATGCCCTTTGGTCTAACCAACGCACCGGCTGTATTCATGGATCTCATGAACCGGGTGTGCAAACCTTATCTCGACAAGTTTGTCATTGTCTTTATCGATGACATACTCATTTACTCGCGCAACGAACAAGAACATGCGCAACACCTCAAAACCATCCTTGAACTCCTTAGGCACGAGGAGCTTTATGCCAAATTCTCTAAGTGTGAGTTCTGGATACAAACTGTTCAATTTCTTGGTCACGTGATCGACAGTCAGGGAATCCACGTGGACCCATCAAAGATCGAGGCTATCAAAGACTGGCAAGCACCCACCTCTGCAACTGAAGTACGACAATTCTTGGGTCTTGCTGGGTATTATCGACGATTTATTGAAAATTTCTCCAAAATAGCTCAATCACTCACGGTACTGACTCAGAAGGACAAAAGGTTCGATTGGACCGAGAAACAAGAGTCAGCGTTCCAACTTCTGAAACAAAAGCTTTGCAGTGCTCCAATTTTATCACTACCCGAAGGCACCGATGACTTCGTGGTATACTGCGATGCTTCTCACCAAGGTCTTGGTTGCGTGTTGATGCAACGAGACAAGGTCATTGCTTATGCCTCACGACAGCTAAAAATTCACGAAAAGAACTACACCACTCATGATCTCGAGCTTGGAGCTGTCGTTTTTGCTCTCAAAATCTGGAGACATTATCTCTACGGCACTAAGTGCACTATCTTTACCGATCATAAAAGTCTCCAACACATCTTCGATCAGAAGGATCTCAATATGAGGCAACGTCGATGGGTCGAGTTGCTTACCGATTACGATTGCGAGATCAAGTACCATCCAGGGAAGGCTAATGTTGTAGCCGATGCCCTCAGTCGAAAGGAACGATCAAAACCACTTCGAGTCCGAGCCCTCAGTATGACCATTCACAACGATCTTACCGTTCAGATTCATACCGCTCAGATCGAAGCCTTGAAACCTGAAAACATCAAAAATGAAGCCTTGCGGGGCATTGACAAACAATTTGAAATCAAACCTAACGGGATTAGGTACTTCTCAAACCGAATCTGGTTGCCCAGTTTTGGGAACCTAAGAGACTTGGTGATGGACGAGGCTCACAAGTCTAAATATTCTATTCATCCCGGATCCGATAAGATGTACCACGGCATCAAGGAATTCTATTGGTGGCCAAACATGAAAGCCGAAATCGCCACTTATGTCAGCAAGTGTCTTACTTGCTCGAAAGTCAAAACAGAACATCAGAAACCTCCTGGTTTACTCCAGCAACCTGAAATCCCTGAATGGAAATGGGAACAAATTGCCATGGATTTCATAACCAAACTACCCAAATCGTCGAGCGGTTGCGATACCATTTGGGTGATCGTCGATCGTCTCACCAAATCTGCTCATTTTCTGGCAATCAAAGAAAACGATAAAATGGAACGCCTTACACAAATTTACATCAAGGAAATCATTTCTCATCATGGTGTTCCAATCTCGATCATCTCTGACAGAGATGCCCGTTTCACTTCTCACTTTTGGCAATCACTTCAAAAAGCATTGGGTACCCGTCTCGATATGAGTACCGCGTACCATCCTCAAACAGACGGCCAAAGTGAACGAACCATTCAAACCTTGGAAGATATGCTACGCGCTTGCGTAGTTGATTTCGGTACAAACTGGGAAAAACATCTACCGTTGTGCGAATTTTCGTACAATAACAGTTATCATGCCAGCATTAAGGCTGCACCATTTGAGGCACTGTACGGTCGTAAGTGCCGATCACCGATCTGTTGGACTGAGGTGGGCGATAGTCAGCTCACTGGTCCTGAACTCATTCACGCCACCACTGAGAAAATTGTGGAAATCCAAAACAGACTCAAAACCGCACGTGATCGTCAGAAAAGTTATGCTGACGTGAGACGCAAACCGCTCGAGTTCCAAGTTGGGGATCGAGTTCTCTTAAAAGTATCGCCTTGGAAAGGCGTCATCCGTTTTGGCAAACGCGGGAAGTTGAATCCCCGGTACATCGGGCCTTTTGAGATCCTCGAAAGGATTGGCCCCGTAGCTTATCGATTGCAGCTGCCATCCGAACTCAGCAGCGTGCACCCTACTTTTCATATCTCAAACTTGAAGAAGTGTCTGTCTGATGAGACACTTATTATTCCATTAGATGAAATTCGTATTGATGATAAACTTCACTTCGTTGAGGAACCCGCTGAAATTATGGACCGTGAGGTCAAACAACTGAAACAAAGTCGTATTCCCATCGTCAAGGTCAGATGGAATTCGCGGCGTGGTCCGGAATTCACCTGGGAACGGGAAGACCAAATGCGACTCAAATATCCTCAACTCTTCACTGATTCTACATCAAACACGACTTCGAGCTAAATTTCGGGACGAAATTCTTCTAACAGGGGGAGAATGTAACACCCGCCACATTAGGACTAGTAATTAGTGCCTAATCATATGTTAATACATGTAATTAGTTCCTTGTTAGGCTAATTAATGTATCGAATTATATATATTGTTGAATATATACGAATATGCGATTTGATTAAATCGTACGCAATTTAAATCGAATGTACTTCGATTCTATTTTATATGGACGTTGGTGACAAATTTTATTAAATAACGTTGTTATGTCAAAAACATTATTATAATAATATTTAGTATTCATTCGGATCGTACAAACTGAACCCACACGATTTAAAAGCTTTAAAACGCGCAAGTTAAATAAACCAAATTACATTTATAATTCAAATATAAACTTATTTGTAAAAATACTTAATAAAATATCGCGTAATAATTTGTATTTTAAAACTTACAAATTAATATATAAAATAATTTATTTAACGTTTAAACGACGGAGCAAACGAACACCGCACGGAGCGGGAACGCGGGCGAAAAATGGGAGGATAACCTCCCATTCCCACCTCATTTCTTTCATTTATTTCTTTTCCTCTCTCTCTCCTTCATCTTTTTCTCTCTTTCTTTTTAATCACCACCAACCACCTCCACCCCCAAAATCTTCACAAAAACGCAAAATAAACATACCAAACGACTTCGGATCTTCAAGATTTTTAGAGATTCACGACCACCGCGACACGATCTATCTTTCTATCTTTCCGAAATTTCATTTCGGCGATTTGTAAGTTTCCGACACCTCTCGTTTTTAAGTGTTTTTACTTGTTTGCGGTTTGTATCGACTTATAATGTTCAAATAAGGGTTGGGTAAAAGTTTTGGACCGAACGGAAACCGAAAAACTCGTTTTCGACCCATTTTCCGGCCAACAGACCGCTACGTCGCATTTGGCCCGGAATTTATGCGACGTCAGCTTCTACGTCGCAAAACCCCTCGTGACGTCGCATGGTGCGACGTCAGTCACAACGTCGCATTAAATTGCGACGTCGCATATAGCGACGTCAGCCTTAACGTCGCCAATACCTCGCCACGTCGCACTTAGCGACGCAAGCCCCTACGTCGCAGAAATCACCTACGTCGCATTAGCGACGTAGCACCCTACGTCGCATTAAATTGCGAAACGTCGCCTTTAGCGACGTCATGCTCTACGTCGCAATCCTACCTGCGACGTCGCACCCTACGTCGCACAAACCAGAACCTCAAAAACACAGATTTTTACTAAGTGTCGAGACTCGAAATTTATCACTCGATTTTACCCAAATTCAGATCCAGATGCGTTTTTCGTCAAAGCAATATAGTAGAAATAAAAATTTTCCAAGCTGACCTGGCAGCTCGACCCCAGCCAGGGGCTCTGCCCCTTGGACCCCGCTACCAGGGGCGCTGCCCCCGGACCCCCGTACTTAGATTCCGTAACGGCTTCTAAAACACAATCAAAACACATTTTTCAAGTAAGACGCCACGAAATCAAAATAATAATAGTTGAGATTATTATTACAAATCCGTCACCAACGGGCTGTACACTTTTCAAATACTTAAACTTATCAACCAAATAGTGGAGATTTGGACATTATAGTTGGATGAACAACTACTGGGGTGATCTTTTGAGATACCCAATCATGTTTATAACCATCGCGTGTCGTGGACACCCTCAGGTTACAAGTCTTTGGACTTCATACTCGGCTAATCAACTTACGTTTGTTTAAACACACTCAGACTCAGGTGAGTCTCATAGCCCCATCTTTTACTATTTTACTCAGGGGTGTGATATACTGCTCAAACTTTTAACATGTGAACGCAAGTACAAACTTTTCATATACTACATGAGTTTTTCGAAACTAATCATTTGAAAGTCCTCCGTCAGCATAGTTGTTAATACGTTGTAGCGTGAATATTAGTATATGGTACCATATAGGATTGACCCTCCTCGTTCGGGTTAGCAAGCACTAACCGGGTAAACGGACGTACTAATATTTGGGAAGACGAATGTTGATTAGGCATTCGTGGAGGCACCTCGCCCGGAATTCTCTATAGGGGACCCGGCCCTCGAGTTAAGCTCAACTATGTGCTCATGGCTGTATACACGATGATTATCATTTAATTGCTGGATGCAATTCATTATTTAATTGCTGGATGCAATTCATTATTTAAATCTTGCGGTTCATACGATATTACTTGATTTCAAACCTGTGAGCTCACCAGCTTTATAGCTGACCTTTTAGCATATATCGCAGGTACCCAGCAGTAGGATGTTTCTGCTTCAGGATTTAGCTCGAGTCAGCATACAGACGATTGAGATTTTCTTGCATTAGTATATTTTGTATAAGTACTTATGTACTGAAATCTCATTTTAATTAACTCGAGCTATGTAAAGCTTCAAATGTTGTAAACATTTCAGTTATCAATATATTTTGTTAAAACGACGCATATAGAGTCGTTTGCTATTTATCTTTGTGCCTTGTTATTGATTAGTAACACCCAAATCAAGCTTCCGCAAATCATTAAATTTGGGGGTGTTACACCATAGCTACAAAATAAGATAAGTATGAGGCCTTGGTATAGAGTTTATAGTAGATTTGAAGTGTTGCTCAATTCGGTGTCTATTTCGGTCATTTTTCCAATATTTTTGCATGATTTTCGAAAGACCGACAAGTTTATATCTTTCTAACAAAAGTTGGTTAATAATGATAATTTTAAGATGTATTTGCTAGAAAAGAGCTAAATATAGGATAAATAATGTACGTAAAAACGTGACTTTTTGCGATACATCAAATATCCCACACTTAAGCTTTTGCTTGTCCTCAAGCAAACCTCATTTGGAAAAATATTTTTGAAAAAATGTTTTGAATGCTTAGAGTATTTCCTGCAGAAAGTAACTTTCTTCAAATTAAATAAATATTTTCAGAAAATAAGCATCAACAAAAATTAACTATACTTGTAAGTCCCTAGTTCTTAGGATCGATAACTTCGTTATCTGTATTATTAAGGTGCGGAATCCCTCAATACGGTGTTATCTTACTATAACGAATAAGTTCGCGTTTATGTGATTAATAACTAATATGCTTTGCTTTAATCTTTAGACAATCAAAGCCTAGCCGTTAGTCGTTAGGTTTTTCTCTGGATTCTGAGTTCGCAGAAGGTCTGATCGCCAAAAGTTATTATGCCAAAGTTATGTTTTTTCACGAGTTGAAAACATATATATACTTCGTCTCAACTCGCAGCCGCTGGGCCTGCAAGTTGACTCGATTCGTTAACAAGTCCAAGTCCAGTTTGACTTCGGCTCGCCAAAACTCTTTGTGATATCAGATCTCATCTCGCATCGCAAAGCCTTGCGACTTGAGATCTCGACTCGCACAATTTATATATTCATTTCATTTTCGATATTCGTCTAACACTTTAACACATTTAATATATTTAACGAATATTAATAACAAAACAAATATTCATTTACAAATCTAAACCAATTGTACAAACATGATAACAATTACACCAGTCCTATTTCAAGCTAGATCTGTTGTCACAATCTATGTTTCAACAGACTCCCCCTTGACAATAGCTCTAGCGTCTTTATCTTCATATTGTCTTTGGTCTTCAAGAGTAAATTTTACTTCCTGCAAAAATCTTAAGCTTGATGCATGTTTTAACCATCCTATGATAATCTCGTGCTAAATCAGCTCATGCAATAGTAGATACGATCTTGTTCTTGTGGAACATAATCAGATCTGCCTTTGACAAATTCATCAGGTGTCGGTTATCATAAACACGAAGAATCTCCTTTTCTCCATCAGAAATGGTCATCATCATCTTCAATCATAAAGGCTTCACCTGTCACAACATCTACCCCCCAATATTTCAGTTGTCCCAAAATATTATGAGGCATGGTCTTCTTAGGTATTTGTTTAATACACTTGACCGCTGGATATACCTTCTTTCTTCTTCTTCTTCTTCTTCCAGTCCTCTGACTTTTCTCTTTCAATTTAATCATTGTTCCTTTCCTTGGTTTAATCTTTGAAAACTTCATAGATAATCCCTTAGTCCTAATAATACGCTCAACATACTTAGCATAGTCATCATTACTTAGGTTTATCATATCTAATCTAGCCAAGTCTCGAATCTCATATCGAGGCAACGAACTAAACACTGCAAGCTTCTTCTCAAAATATTGAACCCCAGCAAACCTTTTGATCGCGAAGAGCTTCAGGTCAGAGTCATAATACCATCCAATGATGCCAGATTTGAGTACACGCTTTCCAGTAATATCAACTTCTTTCAAAGTGCGTGGCTTCTTTTCCTTTGTCTTCTTAAGTATTTCTTGGATAAACATAGGATTACCAACCAAATGTTTGTATTTATCCTCAATTTCTTCAACTTCAGTATCTGAATCTTCAGAAGCATTCTCAAAAGCTTCTAAATCCATAACTGATTCTCCTTGTTCATTCACAAAAACAAATTCAGTTGTTGACGGATTCACAACATGTTCATCTAAATTTGCATCCAGATCAACACCTTCATCTATCTCAGATTCAAGTACTGCAGTCCAGTCTTCTGGAAGTTTGAACTCTCCTTCTTCAATATCATAATCAATCTCTTCATCTATCTCATCCAAAAGATCATCTTTTGAATCTGATAGATTAAGCATTTCCAATCCTAAGAGAAAAACATAAATACAAATATATTAATAATTTAAATTTTTCATTGATTTCCCTGAACCAATCCAAGAATTCCTTTATTAATCCTTTTGTATTATTAAACCATAATATAAACTCATTCTATATAACTTTTAAATCTTTTATTGATTATCCTGAATCAAACTAAAATTTCTAAAGTCTTATTTCAAGCACTTAGTAAATATTAATTATATTTAAACTCTAATGTCTTGTGAACAATAACCAAACATTCATGTTTACTATTAATTAACTTATATATTTTCCAAGACTTAATTGAACTATTATATTTTCCAAAAACTTAACTTTCAATTATATCTTTAAACTATATATAATTTACCTAGTTATCACACTTTTAACTTATCAGTTATATCAGCTCTCAAGTCTAAAATGCATATGTTATATAAAAATTTTGACCGCTGATATTAATCGGAACACGCAGCTCGACTACTCAATGAGTCGGAAGTCTTTCGATCACTATTTTATCTTAACATATAATTAAATTATAACATAAATTATTTAAACATATTTAACTTGTAATTACAAAAATCTCAAGTCGAATATATTACAAATAAAATTAAGTTTACAATTGTTTAGAACAAAATATTACAAATATTACAAATATTACAATACTATGCTAATACTAAGCTATCTTACCAGCTTCAGTATCAACCGGTACCGTCTTATCTGTACTTGTACCAGCTCCAGAACCACTAGCTTCAGCACCAGACTCCCCCTGAATTGTAGCTTGCTCACCAGTCTTTGAAGGACCGGTCTGCTCACCAACTTTCGGTGCATTGGGATCATCGTCCTTGTCAGAGTCTCTCTTCTTTCTCAGCTCATCCTGCTTGCAAGACTCTAAGTATACCAATATCTCCTGTGACAACTCTCCAAATTAGGTATTTATTAAATATTAAACATGTGCATTCTTATGCTAATTTCCTGGTTAAGTTTAAACAAAACTTTTTGTTGAGATGTAAGCCTAGCAAGCCCAATACCTTTAAACAAAAGTAATACGTAATACGTAAGTATTAAAAGTTACGTACAAATATATCGGAACAAACCCGACAAAAATAAATAACAAAAGTCCGTGACCTAAAAATAATTAATAATTAAATTATGAATTACGAGTATTAATATATCTATATCATATAGATAAAACGAATTAAATATACATTTTATATAAAACGTGTTATAAACGAACAGAAATAATTGTAAAACGTACCCAGAGATCGCAAATGATAAAAATTCTAATTTTCTTAGACGTTTGAAAGGAATTAGAACATTACCTCGAAATATGAAATCATAATTTAACTGAAATTTGGCGCTTAATTGGACGCGCCCAGTAAAATGTACAAAATTGTACAACAGTCTAAAATAACGAAAACATCATTATTCTAAATTTAAATAACCTATCTGGAGATCACCTACAAAATAAAAATATAAAATGTTATATTTTATACTGTTATAATTATACCCGTACTCGAAATTAACGGGATTAAAAACCTAAATTTACACTACAAATAAAATATCCCGAGACAAATTCCAGTTTAAACCGTACGCACCCTTTGAATTCTCGGAACCAAAATTCATTTTATTAATACTCCCTCTCACAATCTCAGTGTACACTCACACCACCAACCTTCAATTATTTTGGTTCCTTGTTCTTCTTCATCAATCGGCAGAGGTAGCAACAAGGAAGGAAGAGCAAAAACTCTACTTCATCACTCTCATAGTCTCCATCACACCACCTCAACATCATCACCAACCGTGATCATCATTATCATAAGCTCATTGTAAGGGAACTTCAAATCTTTCACTTTCTTGTTTAAATTTCGACTTATATCATGTTTGTATATCATAATCTGAGTATACAACACCAAAATGTGATGATTATTTGGATTGTTCATGAAAATGGGTTTATAAAAACCAAAACTATAAAACCAAAATCAATACATGAAAACTAGTTAAAATGAGTTGATAAGTTGTTAAAATGTTGTAGATTACTTGTTATTAGCGATTGGTAACATGATATAAAGAATTTGAAACCAAAATGATCGAGCTTATAATTGCTCTGTTCGGACAGACCCTGCAAAACATGAAGGATCCGGCGGATATCACAAGTGATCTGGCGGATCCCCCTTTAAAAATGCCCACGTTTAGTCGTTGATCAGCTAGTTAACGAGTAAAACACATACCGGATCCGGCGGATCCATGTAGGATCCGGCGGATCCCCAAACTTCACACGTACACCCGACTTTGTGAACTAATACAATACACGAGTAAAAGACACTCGAGATCCGGCGGATCACCTCAAGGATCCGACGGATCCTAACTTCGAACACGCGCACACTTTTGAACGATGAACGAGTAATGGACCGTGTACGATCAACACGATCCGGCGGATCCTAATAATTTCACAAGATCCGGAGGATCCTAAAAAGGATCCGGTGGAACCTTTTTACTTGGGCAACAAAATGATTTTTGGTATTTAAACATATACGATTCTGTTAACGATTATAATTGGTACGAAACATTACCGAGACATGGTAAACTGTTAATGATACATAAATTAGATACATCCGAGACACGGACATTGGACAATTTAAACCGTGCGAACGAACAATATATATATATATATATATATATATATATATATATATATATATATATATATATATATATATATATATATATATATATATATAACATATATACGGACTTTATAAACTATACAATTTGTATACGATTACATTTTTGGAACACTTTAAACCTAATAAACAAACGTGACGATATTAGAAACAAATGATATTCATTTTATAAACGGAATAAATATATTAACAAGTTTTATAACAAATAAAACTTATAACGTTTTAAATACGTAAACAACGTATTACAATATATGTAAATGTATATGAGAACATATGTTATATATATACAAATGACACTTGGATTATACTTACGATTGTACGTTTTCTTAACAAATGAAAACTTATATATATTGTTATACTCAAACAACGGATACAAAACATACGTACATATATATACATATATGCATACGACCCTCATGATTATACATTTACATATATATACAATCGAATTACACGTTTAACCAACGTAGGACTTAATAATATACAACAAGTATATTTACATACGTATACATATATAGAACAAATATATGTACAAAGGGAACAAAATGACACTCAATTATGTACACAAATACATATGTGTTTTTACACCTAACAAAGTATACGACGTGAGAAATAATAACAATATTTCGACACAATGTCACCAACAAATTTAATGACTTATATTATTAAGAAATCAACAATTTCTTCAAAATAAACCAACTGTTAACATAAGTGATTAAACAAATCAAACATACTTATGTTAATACATTTATTGTATATAGGTTAATACACCTTGGGCTATTATCTGTCGGCTGCTAGCGTTAATACCGAGCAAACTACTGTGAGTTCACAGCCCCTACTTTGCAAATGTTTTATGCTTTTAAACATAGGGGTGTAAACATAGAAACTGCATGCGAACACATGCAGCAAACTATATAAATGCTTTATTGCTTATACAACTGTTTGATATAAAGTACATATACACAACTGTTTTGGGAATTAGACATTGTATCCTAGTACGGACCCAGACTCACAATGTATGCATGAAAGACCTTATGTCATACAGACTGTAACCATTAACTAGGTGACTCTAGCCACTGAGTATACGAATAGTACTATTGCCGTGACGACCCTCCTATGGTTGGAGCGTATACTTAAATGTCCTTCAAGCAACAACATAAGTTTTGGTTGTGGTTTGGTTATAGGGTTAGGTCGCGTTACTTTAACCTGCGAGGTTTAGCTCACCTTTCAGGGATCTTAAGTCTAAGTATTCCCACATACTGTATAGGATAACATATCCTACAACCGTTTTAATACCGGAAAAACATTATGGTTATCTTTAAATACTGGTAAACAACCAGACTTATACATATGGTGACAACCCACATAAACCTGTATTTTTGGGTAAAAACCCTACAATCTTGTATTTTGCAAAACCTGCAACATTTATTTATTGAATGACATTTCAATAACACAAACATAAATGGTTTAACATACCTTACAATTACACAAAACCTGTGAATTTACTCAACATATTTGTTGACGACTTTCTTTCTATGTTTTACAGGAAATTAGCTATGTAAGTAAGCAACGCATGCATTCAGGATGGACAACCCTGGACTACTTAGGATGCCACATATTTTGGGACATATTTTGAGGATTTCCTCTGTATTACTGCAGACATTGCAGTTATACTTATGAAATCTTATTATAAACATATGTATTGTAATACTTAATGTTTTAAAACTCTATTAGTACTGTACGACTTACATGGTCGTACTAATTTTGTAACAACTATTCAAAACTTGCATCCTTATCTATTATGTTGCGCAATAGCCATATGCTCTGAGTATGTATGTATTGTTTGGTTGATTTAACTGCTCACGCCCCGTCACGATATCTAAGCTTCCGCATGTTTAATTAGTATTGATCGTGATTAGCGTTTGGCGGGGTGTGACATCTCCCCCTGAGCAGACTGTCCTGAATTAACTCGCAACACCAATCGTTCCAAGTTATCAAGCTTCAGTCGCTGGGTGTTGAAATCATCAAGCAACGTGTTATGAGTCTGCAACAGTGTCTTGTAAGACTGACTCTGTTGAAGCAGTTGTTGGCCAAGAGTAAGATTGTTCACAACCAACTCTGGAATCCTCGAAACAACTTTCTCTAACTCCTTAACTCGCGACTCTAAGGATGTAATCCTTTCAGCATCAGTCATAGGAGTAACTGAAATGGTTGTCGGTCCAGGTGGTGTCAGCGAAGCAACATGTGTATCATATGTAAGCGGTGGAGGCGATTGAAACAAAGCTACCTGCAAATGATCAGATGAAAATGTGCTTGCTGTAGTAGTCGGAAACGGCTCCGAACGTACTAAGTCAACAATCTCCTATAAACAATAGACAAAAATTAAATAAGTAATTGTTACAGATTACTCTGTCTCAATCTCTAAGTAATTTCGTAATACTTGTAGTACTAAACATATATCTCTTACCTCAGCAGTTACAGACATCGGTTTAGACTCTACCGATATTACCCTCTCTACTTGCTCAGTATCTTGAGCAACTGTTAGAGAATTAACTGTCTCAGTTTAACTCCTGATAAATAACAAGTTAAGAAGATCTAACTTTATATAATACTAACCTTCTCTGATGGTCAAGGTCCTCGAACGCTTCCTGCGTTGAGTAACAAGAGGAGAATCTTCTTCAGCGTCCAAGTCATGAATAATGAAATCTGGATTAGGATCATTGACTTTACGCTTCAGCTACAGGTTCTGGGCAGGATCAAACACAAGCTTAGATCCTTTCAGCATCATCCCAGCAGGAATACCTGTGATAAGATCAACTGGACGATCCAGATCATCCTCAGTATCACTGGAATCAGAAGCTGTATCTCCATCTCGACCTCCAGATGGACCAACAGGATCCTAAATTTTGAATATGTTAAACATTTATGATTAGCGTAAAGCTCTATCAAACAAGTTCTATATATTTAAGATTAATCAGATATAATACCTCAACAGGTATAACCTCTGATATATCTTGCTGTCTCTACTCACCCTCAGGTCTTGCAACCTCTGGGTCTGCAGTCTCAACTTCAGCTTCCTGTTCATATAATGATATTTATATTCTATAATCAGAATTAATATCCAATCAAGTAAATATCTATAGCATTATCTTTATATAATAATATTATACTATAATATTTAATAATTACATCGAACATCTAAGTATCTATATCATTATATAATTGAAATAATACATGTTCAAGTGCAACAGCAAGAAACTGATCTATTTCCCTCAGATCGGGATCTTGTGCATCGTTATTCTGACCGAGCACCTCTTGCACCAATTGTGCAGCAACTTCAGTATCAACCTGTTGACCTGGCTGATCTGCCTATATCAAAACATCTTCAAGAAGTGCCTGTGGCTCAGGTTGTGGAACCACAGCAGTAGCAACAGGCTCAGGTATATCAACATCAGCAGCAGCAACATCGAGCCAACCATTGTTCGGTGGCGTAATGTAAGCAGGATCAACAAGATAGCCAAAAAGATCACGGATCTCCGGCTTGACATATTCCTCCCGTCGATTAGTCTGCTGAAAGATCACATTGTATCCTCTAAGCGCGATAGTATCAACACGAAAATGCGGCTCAGGGATAGCAATATCCGGAAGATGAGCACGGATAATCATCATACAGAACCTCAGGTAGATCATAAAACGTGATCTGACAGAACCCGATATCTGCCTAACCATCTCACCAAAAAAAATATCACAAAAACTGTATGGTTTATTGTAAACCAGTGACAGTACTGCCGATACAAGAGCAGAGCTCAACTCATCGAAACTGCCCTTCTTCGGTACAAAAACAGTGACAATAACATGCTACAAGAATCTCCATTGCCCAATAACCAGGGCCTTGAGGAATTGACGTCCTCTCCTCTCACCCATGTATCCCATACGTCCTAACGCACCCTCAATAAAATCACCGGAGTACTCAGTCGGACCATCTTCTTGGTCAACTGTACCCAGATGTAAAATCTGATGAAGGTCAGAAGCAGCAAAAACAATCGGTTGCTGGTTCACCGATGCGCGTATAACTGGTGGACTAACTGTCTGATCATATTGAATATCTGTCCAAAAATCATTCATTATCGTCTCAGAAATCGGTGAAGACTCTGTAAGTGCATATCTGATGCGTGAACGTGCAAAGAACGTCAGCACTTGAGCTACTTTGTTGGCTCCACGAGCCGATATTTCAAGATCCACAAGAATATTGTGACCCTTGTTGAATTGTCTCACCATATCTGTAAAAGAAACACAAATGACAAAAAAAATAATTAATGCACGTTAGTAAGTTATAAACTATAATGTTTATGAATCAAAACGATCATCTAACATCTTAGTTCTTAACATATTAAACACATATACAACTTATAACTAATAAGGTCATAAGTTCAATATATAATTTCCGTTAGTCACTTGTAAATTTAATATTCTCAAGTCGTTAACGTTTTATAAAACAAATATATATATTATACCGCTAACTTAAAATTAGGACACGCCACTCGATTACTTTTTGAATCGGTAGACTTTCGATATAAATATATATTTCAATACAAGTCTAATATATACAAGTTATCACTCAAAAGTCTTAACATTTATATATTAACTTTTAAAACAAAAATTTTCTAAGTCCTGGACTCGCAGAGAAGTGACATGCGAATTGAGTAATACTCGATTCGCCAGTCAACTCGTAACTGAATCCGCAACCTATTGAACTCGCTAATCAAGTCAATCCGCAGGTCAACTCGCCAGTCGATCCACTAATCAACTCGATCCGCTAATCAATTCGATCCGCTAATCAATCATTGAAACTCGGCTCGCTGCGAGGTGAATCTGGAAGTCAACTCGCTAGACGAACTGCCGTAGTTAGGGTAACTTCAAATTCGATGATTTTGTTAATTTTAACACGATCAATCAATACATTCACATTCATTTAAGTTTATTTAACATTAATCCTAAGGATTCATGTCCAATAACACCTTAAATCTATATGAATCGTTCAAAATAGTAACCGAAACCCTAGTTTTATAAAAACTTCGATTTCTCGTTAATTACACGATGAAAAGTGTTGATTTATACCTCAAAAGATGCGCTATCTAATGTTGTATATAATCTACGGATGCAAAAACTCGTTCCCGTACTTGTAAAATCAAAATAAAACGAAAATAAAATTTCGCTTCGTTTCTCCTTCGCTTGTCGACTCGCAGAGGGAAGTGAACTCGCGAAGTATGTAGGTTCGGTGGTTTGACTGGTCGATCCGCAACCCTTTTATACTTTATACTCGATCCGCAGGTTTGACTAGTCAAAATCGCAAAATTAAATTAAAATGCGAATTTAATCCTAAGTATAAATTAAAAACCCATTATTTGTACAAGTCTAAAATAAAATTATTTTTCACTTGTATTTGTTACGATTGTTCAATACAAAATAGAAAATATTCAGTATAATTTAATTCCAAAGGGTAAAAACTTATTAAACACAAAAACTTTATTAAAACATAAAGTTAAAAATAAAATAAAGTAAGAACACAATCAAATACAAACAGTGGTATCAAGTACCATTTTATTAATCACTTTAAAAATATAGTAAATAAAACAACTGAATAAGAATTTACCTGCTTAGGGATCATATTAGAAAGAACAAGCCTTTTTAGATTTATTAAGAAGTATAAGCAGATTGTTAGTATACATACCTCATGAAATTCAAATAAATTACAGTAAAATCACAACTTATTTTATCATTAATCTACTTATATTTATAAAATTATATCTTAGATACCTTTATCCACATAGCATAATTGAAAAACACATTATTCACTTGAAGTGAAAATATTATAATATAGACAGTTCAAGACGATTACCGGTATTATGATCCACATAAACAAATTACACTCACATTTCTAAGCAACACCTTTATTGTTAGAATGAATATTATCAAGTAATCTCTAATATATGATATACTGAAGAATTCTAGTAAAATACATAACACTGATCTTTAAGACAAGGTAGTGATTACATAATGTAACATACACTTGAATTTTGAGTTTAGACAAATATCAAATATACCTTGATGATACTAGTGGTCGCAGATATGTACATAGTACAACAAAGAAACCCTTAGTATAAACAAAATATATTTGAGAATATTATCTTAACTAATGGCTCCAGGTTTGTACATAGTACAACAAAGTTACCTTTAGTTAAGCTAATACCCATATTATAACTATTTGTCTTTTTTATAGCTTTATAATCACAGTGTACGTGAATACTATCATTCAACAATTTAAGACTTAGGTCATACACCATATAATAGATACACTAGATAATAATCAAATAAATTATTACTTCTTAAAACTTAGAAATGATTGTATAACTTGCCTGCCAGTATATCATATGATGAATCTGTCTAGACATTTAAAACAAACAAATTATAACTTGTGGAAAGAGGTTTATAATCAAATAAATATAAATACATACCTGATAAAACAGCCGCAGTTTTAATGTAGCTTTAGTTGAACCTACTAACACATCATACTTAGGACTTAAGCTTATTATTATTAAGCTTATTGATGCGCCCTCAGCCGTCGGTGTCGTCGGTGCTGTTGTAACGACCGAGGGTGCGATCAGGGTGTTTTAAAATTTATTTTTGCTCGAGCCTAAACCTCCGAACTACCTACTGGTACTAGGTACAAGTACCCGATACTAGTACGTGGTAAGGATGATAAGGGTCGTCTCTCCAGACGGTCGAATTTGAAGCGGAGCTCGTTTGGATAATTCAGTCTTCAAGATGGTGTTCAGATAGTTGGTTTTGTTTGGTTTTTATCTAATTTAAACTACGAAAGCAATAAAACTAAAATGAGCTAGCTAGCGTATAAGGAACAACTAAGGATAAGGAAGGCGTGGTTCACCATGACTTGGGATAGTATAATATCGGGATTGTGTTTATGATGGGGACACTTTCAGATTAATAGATTGACAGGCTTTGGTGTAAACACTAGAACCCTACCAATTAAATTCCCATTGGCATGTCACTAGGAACTAGGTTATCGTGATTCTGATCGGAGCAATACGCTAAACTCCCAATACTTACCTAGTTGAAAGGTAAGCAACCTATTTTGGTGATTAACCGAGGTACATGAATAAAGCAGCGTATCGTCTCATAGGTCCGACCATTCTTAACACCTAAGCTTATCTCCCGTTCTTCTAATAGTGTATCTAATTATTAACTTGTTATGTTTAAAGAATCAAATATGTAAAATCTAGGGGGTTGATAAATCTAAATCACTTGGACTTTCCTCACTAGACCTTGTTAATACTTTTCTTAAGCTCCAATTACGTTGATTTATGACCTAGACCTCTCCTTTTCAAACAGTTATACATCTCCAGATTATTCACAGTTTGTTTAAAACATGTTTCATATGAGGACCATGCCTTCCAGTAATAGACAGTGTACTTTACAGGGTAGTTCCACGGGTTCTTACGTCTAACATGCGGTCGAGAGTAATTGACAGTGAGGGTGACACTCTATACTAACTAAATGTAAAGCAGTGCAGAAATGTAAATATAATATATACAACGAGTGGTTTCACTGTGTCTTACTTATTGCATGTCATTGGCACAAATAACTACTTACAACAATTAAGGTTCCGGACTCCCTAATATCTAGGTTGCAGTCACGTGGATAACTGGAAAGGGTACTCCATAAATTAGGTCTGGTGTCATACATTTAAACAATAACAAAGTATAATAATTCCCATTCATATAAGTTTCTTTTTATGAGTTTAGACTATGTTGGAATGAGTTGTTTTTACGATCCTATCAACTAACTAACGTAGAGTTGTCCGCAATCAGATAGAAGATATGTCACATGGATAGTAAACACAAACAATTACAATACACAGGAAGTTCTCCCAAATGTACTGAACATATCGGCTAACAACTACCCTCGAATCCTATTCCCCAATCTCGGTCGTCAGAGATGTCCGTATCATGGCATGGTCTATTGAATAAATAGTCACATAAACAGGTTTTACCCTACCGGAATAAGTTGGGGTAGTCTGGTCATAAGCGGTTGGCCAAACATGCCATCATTCGTTCATAATGTTATAATTAAACTATAAATAGAAATTCATTTAGCACATTTAAAGTATTGGTCTGTAATATAACTACCTTCGGTCGTTCTCAGACTTCCGTACGTTTGTACTCCGCCTAAAGCGTTTCCAGCACTATATCCGAGAACAGTCGAATAGGGGCCGTCATATTACTTCACAACATTTATTATCATCCCATTATAACTATCTAAATCATGGCAAACATATAAACAACTACTCGCATATCATGGCAATAGACATTTCCAATATTAATAAATCATAAACATCAAACAAGAACATTACAATTAATTAATAAAAGAAAAGGATAGATATTACCCGTAATTATTGCGAGCAAAACGATGCTTATATTACTTCCGAATATTCCAAAGCATTACATTGCTAAGCTAGCTACTACTAACTACTACATAATTAATCCCCCTACTTATCTCTCACTAAAATAATTAACTTAGAGAGAGAAAGTGGAAAGAAAAATAAAAGAAAGAATAAAACTAGAAAAGAAAGAAAGAAATATGCTTAATGTGTGTGCATATGGTGCAAGTTGAAAAGAAGCATCATGCCCTCTATTTATAGGAGAGCTTTGGCTCACATTAGCATCAAGGGGTGCATGTTAGCGTAATGTGGGCAAAAAGGTGCACCAGGTACCGTACAACGCGAAAAGGTGGTGCACCGGGTACTGTACAACGCGGACAAAAGGCGCAACAGGTACGGGAATTAGCCAAAAATGGAAAATGGTGCAGGGGAGGGGAGGCCGGCGGTGGCCAGCTGGTGGCCGGCGGTGGCCGGCTGGCGCCCGCCCCGTTCGTCGTCTTTTGCTTTGTTTCTTAATTCGCGCATATCTTCTTCGTTATACGTCCGTTTTCGTCGATTATTTTTGCGTTGGATTCGTAATTCAAAAACAAAGACTTTGATGCAAAGATATCCCAAAAATATGTCTCTAATCTTCAGATGTGTTGTGCGAATCATTTGAATCTTTCGGTGTACGTAGAATCTTCATTCTTCGTCCATTTTTGTTGATTCTTCTTCTGTTGGATTCGTATTTTGAAAAAGAACATCTTGGATAAGATGGATGTTGATGATGGGCACTTTAGTCTTGAAATCTTGTTTTGATGCCTTGAATCTTCAAACGTGCGTGGAATCTTCGTTTTTCATCCGTTTTGCTTGATTTTTATCGTGCAACCTTGTTTTGACCATCTTGGCATAATACTATTGATTTGTGATGTTTTTGAGTTGAAATGCCAAGAATAGTTCCAGAATGAGAGAGATATCGGTAGTAAAAACGTGACTTTTTACGCGAAATCAAGTATCCCACACTTCGAACTTTGCTTGTCCTCAAGCAAACTCATTCATAAAAGGCCTTTAGAAAGATTCTAGATACACATATCTTTTAGAAATACTATTTCCAAAGAATATAAAGCTCCAGTTATGAGAGAGTTCTTATGAGAAACTAAGGGTTTATAGAATTTGATACTTTCTTCAAGCAACTTGGATGGTAATCATGACTAGGCAATCCTTGCAGTGGGTCACTCAAATCACTCAGGTGTTTAGGGTTTCCTACTTGATAGTGTCAATCACTCAGATAGCCAGTCATGCAGCATTCTCGTCATAGGCTTGATCAAGAATCAAATCTCCATCACTTTGGAAGAGAACGATACTAATCTTTCAAGACATCTTAAAAAGGAATCGGGGTTTGGTGTGGAGAGATGAAGAAGGTGTATGGTGAGTAAGAAGGATAGTATTCTTTTCTCGTATCTTCTTGAAACTAGGGTATTTTTTTGAGAAAGTCTCTTTTAGAATTTCTCAAATTTGAAAAGACTTAATGTTGCAATCCTTTTTGGGTTTTAATTTTTCCTTTTCTGGACTTTCTTGAGTAGTGCTGGCATGTATATTTTTCTACTTTTTTCTTTTTCTCCCTTTTTCTTATATAATGCCGGCTTTACCAAGGAATATTTTTCTGGTCCGAAGGGTTTCTTTTGGCATTGGGTTGCGAAATTGTGTTGGCTTTTCTTGTAGAAATTTGGGAAATTGAGAGTGTCTATGAAAAGTTTGGAAGACATGACTTCCATGGTTTCAGGACGAAGGTACAAAAGGGAGGTTTGGTTGGATAGTGGGTGTGAAGAGTGAGTGGATGTTTGATGGTTGAGGGAGTCGGGGATTCCTTAGAAAATATCAAGATAGACTGTACCTGTACCATGTATGGCACCCATCGGTGTGATCTCGAAATGTATTACAAGAGCAAGTTCTAATTCAAATACATGCATCGGCACACACATGAAACGAAAAGTGAAGCATCTTAGGATGAATGCTCAATATGGGCTCAAACCTCACGAATCGAATATTTTGGTCATTGTGTGCCTAGCCATGTGTTGCCTTTTTCGTCCGTATCTTATTCTAAGAGAACCGTTTTGTTTCTTTGTTAAAACTCAATTCTTGCTGTAATTTATATTTTCGGAAAATAGAGGTTCTAAAGAATGTTGCTTTTGAATCAAAATTTTTGAAAACTTCTTCATTTTTAGCCTTTTAATGAAAATATTGTTTATTTTACGGACAAGAGGTTAAACTTGCGGTTGCAGACCGTATATCCCACACTTAGAGGAACATTGTCCCTAATGTTCGAATTTATGCATTGAACACCTCTTGTCGAAGTATCCCACACTTAGAATTTCTACTAGTTATGGAAAATACCTCTTAGTATTTTGTGGTTTCTAAGGATCCCACACTTAGTGTTTGGAATGGGATATAGGTCAATATAATCTTGCAAAAATGGATAAATAAACTAGAGAAAGGAACGCAGAACTCCCCTGTGACTGTGAGCTGAGGATCTGAGTGTAATGAACTCGAGCTCCAGCAGTATAACCTTTCTTCAATACCTCAACTAGTTTCTTCTCGAAATTAACTAAGAACTAAATGATAGATTGTAGAAAATGAAGTGATGTCGCCCTCCGGACACAAGCATGATTAACCAATAAACACCAAATGTTGGATAGAGGTTAATGGACAAAGATCCTAATCTTCAAGAGCCGCTACTGTAACTCAACTGCTCCTAATGATCTGAAAGTGTTTAATCCAATGACCATGAATCTCTATTACCCGAGATCTTTTACCGACAACTGATGAAATGAATCTGATGTTGTTCTTTTATTGACTGAGATCTCCAGTTTCCAAATTGTTCCCGTATCTATTCCTTTGTCTGAATAGTCCCTGAGGGTGATGGTTGTATGTGTGAAGGGGTGGTGAATGTGGGTGGATATGGTGATGATGGTTTAGGGTTTCTTTATGTGACAAGGTTTAGCTATAGGACTTGGAATTTGTGGGCATATATGATGGGTATTGAGCTGGTCAACTTGATGAACTAGTCTTAGACAACTAGAAATCATCTTCGTATCTAGAAGTGTCATCTCCTGCAAAGCAATGCTCCAAAGATTCCCATACTCAATGAACTGTAAGCTCCTCATGTCGTCTTTCCATTATCCTTAAAGATTCTTTATCCTTAGGCGTTAGTCCCTGTCTGTTACAAGTAGATCAAATAAACATGATCTAACAAACAAGTGATTATCCTCCAAATCATAAATTCACTGGTTTACGAAGAACCTATCAAAGTGAGTGCTTTGTAGATGAAACAAACCAGTGTATGACTTTGATTTTAATCTTACACAAAAAGTGTTAGTTGCCTATAATTTCACCGCAGCACAAATAGCAGACATGGAAATACCAGTATTATCAGTTGAATCGGGTGGCCAAGTATAAAGATATCCAAAGCACATATTTTTAAACGAGTTTGAGCATAATACACATATTGACATACAAATCACGTTATCAGATTAAGCATTAGTATCTTATGTATGTTCACAATACTATATGTAAGTACCTCAAATGCTCGAAACATGTCAGTGGGTGTTTAGAATGACTAAGGCTCCTAACTCCTAGTAGGTTTCCATTTTTGTGAGTGAAAGGGATAACAAGGACTTTAGAAAATGGTGAAAAATAGATGTTGCAATAAATTCCAAATGACTGGGAGTAGGAAGTATTAAGGTTTGACAAAAATTTGACTTTTAACGAAGTAATTTCGCAAACCATCCATTTTTATTCATAAAGATAGAAAACTTGGAACATTCATTTTAGGGTTTCATTTCTACTTATTGGGGTTAGTTCACTACTTAAACTACTAATGATAATCCTATGTTAGACACGGGTTGCCTCCCGAGAAGCGCTTGTTTTTGTTCGAGTCACTAGCTTGACTCCAAACCTATTTCTCAGGAAATCTAGGGGGCTCCTTTGCATCCATCAGTAGATACAAGCGGAAGTATTGGTACATACCTAGGGGATTAAAGTGGACTATGGTCAGGGTATGTCCAATCAGTGGAAGAGGCATGGTAAAGTGAGTGATTTGTTTTATTTGAGGTAAAACAAAGCTCTTAACTTTTTCTACCTCTTGAGTTTTAGGTTGTTTGGGTTGGTCAAAGAGGTCCTCATCACTCCATGACATGTACGTCTTTATGCAAGGGAGAGATGGTTTGTAGGGTGCTCTTGAAGAAAAACCCACCTTGCTTCCTAACGCCTTTGGTTGGATGATAATGTTGTACTCTTGGCATGAAGATGGGACAATGTCCATTAGCGTCTCCAATCTTGTAGCAACATTATCATCGAATACTTGGGTGTTTGTTTCCTCTAAGGCACTAGTAAAGTCAATTAGATCAGGAAGTGAATCAATCAAAGGGATTTTTGGGATACAGTCAACCACAACTGGTTGTGGGACGTGTTCAACCATATCAGTTTGAATGAGTTCACTACTTAGAGTCGGTAGGTATTCCTTCAGTCCATGTGAAGCTGAGTCTTCTATGTAAGTCTCCAAATTCGGGCTTTCCATCTCGATCTCTTCGTCTACTTCGTCATCCTCGTCACTCCGGCCGGAAGTTTTGAGTTGCAGCGGTTCGGAAAGTTCTTCTAGAACAAACCCTCCGTCGGTCTTTGACGTTGATAGGGCGGGATAGGTGAAATTGAACGTTTAAAAGATTGGGTTGGTGTGGGAGTTGAAGGGATATTGAAACCGAACTCATGAAAATGTAAGTCTGTATCTGGTGTGCTAGATGTGGTGTGTGTGTCTCGCTCAACTTTCTGTATCCTAGAGTTGGCTCCAGCTTGATTTCTACTCTCCTCACTACTCTCTTGGGCTTATGTTGGTAGTTCAGTAGAGGATTTAGACATATTATAAGTTTGACTTCTAAGTATGTCCTCTTGTTCTCTAATCATTTCTTCAAGTGATTCGGAAGGAGGTGAGAAAGCAGCATTACTGCTGAGACAGGCTAAGGGCATATCTCTCAAGTCAGGGTTTTCGTAGGGTTGTGGTAGACTTACAGGGTGAGGTGAGTGTGGGTAGATTTCGAATGGTTGGGGATAAAAAGGTTGGTATGGATGTGGTTGGGTAGCATGGGGGTCATAGTGATATTGTATTTAAGGATCTAAGTACCCTATGTTATCCGAAAACATCATACTTTGGCTTTGGCATTCTCCATCTAAGTGGGTATTACCGCACATCCTACATCTATTTTCGATTGAATTAACAAGACTTTGCATTTGATCTAATCGTTCCCATTGATTTAACATATCCCAAGGGTCAATAACAGGTGGCATAGGGAGAAGGTTTCAGAATTAAAGTTGGGGGTGAGAAGGGAACTTAATCTAAAGTAATACTAAGGCAATCCTAACTACGCTAAACTACGTGCAAAATGTAACTTCTGATAAGGATGGTGAGTTCCAGTCAAAAGGATCTCTTAAAAACTAACTTATCTAAACAGGCTCCAAATCGTACTACCGTCCCCGGCAGTGGTGCCAAAAACTTGATGCGCCCTCAGCCGTCGGTGTCGTCGGTGCTGTTGTAACGACCGAGGGTGCGATCAGGGTGTTTTAAAATTTATTTTTGCTCGGGCATAAACCTCCGAACTACCTACTGGTACTAGGTACAAGTACCCGATACTAGTACGTGGTAAGGATGATAAGGGTCGTCTCTCCAGACGGTCGAATTTGAAGCGGAGCTCGTTTGGATAATTCAGACTTCAAGATGGTGTTCAGATAGTTGGTTTTGTTTGGTTTTTATCTAATTTAAACTACGAAAGCAATAAAACTAAAATGAGCTAGCTAGCGTATAAGGAACAACTAAGGATAAGGAAGGCGTGGTTCACCATGACTTGGGATAGTATACTATCGGGATTGTGTTTATGATGGGGACACTTTCAGATTAATAGATTGACAGGCTTTGGTGTAAACACTAGAACCCTACCAATTAAATTCCCATTGGCATGTCACTAGGAACTAGGTTATCGTGATTCTGATCGGAGCAATACGCTAAACTCCCAATACTTACCTAGTTGAAAGGTAAGCAACCTATTTTGGTGATTAACCGAGGTACATGAATAAAGCAGCGTATTGTAACACCCCCAAATTTAACAGTTTGCGGAAGCGACGTTTTGGGTGTTACTAATCAATAATTACAAGCACAAAGGATACAGTGAACGACTCTAAATGAGACGTTCGAAAAGTTATTACATTAATACATAAGTAGTTTCAAAATACAAGCTCGAGTTCAAGTAAATTCCTAGAGATTCTAATACATAACAGTAAGTACAAAAGTAATGTAATAAAATCTCCAAGCTTGTAATGCATGCGACTCGAGCTAAGTATGCTTATCCTGCTGGGCATCCCTACTGATGCTGTGTACCTGAGAAGCATTACTAAAACGGTCAACCAAAAGGTTGGTGAATCTCACAGGTTTGTAAGTAAGTAAACAGTTGAACACACAAGTAGTATTTTGTAAATCATAGCTAGCCAGTAAGTAACGATCACAGGTTATGCTCATCGATTACTTTAGTTTTAATAAGTGGGTGGTTGCAAATAATGCTAACCGCTTGATACGATTGCCATGAGCCACCATAGTTGAAGCTTAACGTACAGTAAATATAGGTACCCCCCCCATGAATGTAATCCAAAACATTCATACGGAACGAGTAAGAAACGCCCGTTTCTACAGGAACGGTTCGTGGTAGTGCTTGCTACCCCGGGCGGGGATTGTCAGTCCCATATGGATCCATATACTAAAACTCGCGCTTATCACATAACTAACAACTATGGTTCAGGAGGATTTCATTGGATTAGTCGTAAACTCATGCAGTTGGCATATTCGTAATCTCATACAGTAAGTAAATCATGGCAGCAAGTAAGTTTTGTGTGTTCATGTAAAACAGTAATGCATCTCACCCCTGAGTAAAAACAGTAAAGTAGGGGCTGTAAGACTCACCTGAGTCTGGCAGACAATACAGTAAGTAAGCAAGTAGTATCCCGAACTAGCAACCCTTAGCGTCCTAATACGCATAAGGTTTAGTAAGTAAATGGAATACTTGTAAGGTATCCATGCTAGTTGTTCCCAAACTAGTTAATGTCCATTAGTTTGTTTGTACGTTTGTATTCGTTTGTAAATCGTAGTTTGTATAAAAGTTGTACAGTCCGTTGGTGTCGTTGTGTAATAATAATAATTCCATCAATTATTATCATGTATTCATAGTAGTTGTACATTTGTAAAGCGTAGGTGTATAACTATTTGTTTGTATTACAACGTGTATCGTTTGCGTAAGTTCCAATGGGCTTAAACCCCAAAGGGTACGAGTGAAACCTCGTAAGTATTCGAGTGTATGTTCGTATCAGTTAACGTGTAATCCAGCACGTAACTAGTGAGTGAACTTGTAAGTTCGTATCGGATGTAATTCCGTGTAATGTACAAGTGTAAGTTCGTTGGAGTGTAATCTCCTAAGTATTTCGAGTGTAAACTCGTGTGCGTGTGTGAGTGAAATCTCACGTTAGTTTAGCATAGTCTTGTACGTATTCAAGTGTTGTTGTATACTTTCAAAAGTATAGTATTTTCAGGTATAAGTAGCATCGTATTTGATTTAGTAGTTGAAAAGTGATTCTAACACTTAGAGTATATTTTGTTTTCTGATCTGGGCTTTCTGCGACACAAAGCTTGTGTCGCAGACCGTATGCGACATAAGGTCTGTGTCGTATGGATTGATTTCGGTTTGGTGTTTATGCGACACAATGGTTGTGTCGCATACAAGGGTACGACACAACGATACGACATAGTCATTGTGTCGCAATCAAGCGATAGGTAAACTTTGTGTCGTAGATGATACGACATATAGTGCGACATAAGCGTTGTGTCGCATACATTGCGACATAACGTGCGACATAACATGCGACACAGTGTTGTGTCGCATGAAATTTTGGTCCGATGCGACACAAGAGGTCTGTTCGGAATTTAAGTTTCCGAAAACGTATTTTCCGGTTTCCGTTGGGTCTAGAACTTTTATACTAGTTTTAATATGTTATAATAAGTCCATGATAACCATTGGTAGTCGTTTTTAAGGTTTGTGGTGTCGTTTTCTTTAAAATAACCAAAACCGACATTTCCGTAAAAGTGTTCAAAAACGAGTTTAAATTACATATTTGGACATTACTAAGTTAGGGAAACAATAATCTAGCAAAATAAATGTAATCGGAAAGTTTCGAGGTCGCCGGAAAACTTACAAAGTTGTCGAATCAAGAAACCCAAAAGATGAAGTTGTAGTCCTCGTTGCGGTGATCACTTTCCTCCAAAGGAGCTAGGTGTTTTAAGGAGTTTTTGTGGCGTTTTTCTAGAGAGAGAGAGTACCGATTTAGAGAGAAAGAATGAGAGGGTTGAGAGAAAACTTGGAGGTGATGGGGTATGGTGATGTTGTGTATGTGACTAACCAAAAGGGTGAGGGCTTAAGGCCCCCTCACCTAGGCCGGCCCATGGTGGGGCCACGAGGTGTGGTCTCACCAATTTTTCGTTCCCTCGCGTTTGCGCTCCGTGCGGTGTTCGTTTCCCCGGTCGTTTAAACGTAAAAATCATTTTATACGCGATTAATTATACGTTTAAAATACGAAATAATATCCGATAATTTAGTTGAAGCATTTTAATAAAATACTTTGTTTTTAAGTTATAAAATGTAACTTTATTTTGTTTTGTCGGTTGGTCGAGTTGTCGGAGAGTTCGGTGACGTTTTAATTAAAACGTACGTTTTCCGTTATATTATAAACGTAATATAAAGTAATAGTCAAAGTAATTAAATAATTTCACATTATTTAATAATTGTTTTACCAATGTCCGCAAGTTTGTACAATTGTTGTTTCATACGATATGTACGAATCGTATACGCGTATATATATATATATATATTCCATCCATATATATATATAATAAGTAAATAACGTATATAATCCTATTTCATATTATATACAAGAAATAAACACGTAATTAGGGAAATTTTAAATTGGCCCTAAATTTGGGGTTGTTACATTCTCCCCTTGTTAATAAAATTTCGTCCCGAAATTTGTTCGAAGTAGTAATCGGTAGTTCGATACTAGTCAGGTAGCTACAATGTGTACTAATAGCCTACAGTAGTAGGGTAGGTCCTACAGTGTTCGTAGTAAGGTAATTGTCTAATAGTAACGTACCCTTAGTTTTGTTGTCTGAAGGTAGTGGACATTGGGCCTTAAGATGGCCAGCACTCCCGCAGTTGAAGCACAGCTTTGTCTTAGGGGAGTTAGTACTCTTAGGGTAGGACTTGCATCGACCGACGGGTATGGTACACGGTCCTTCATGATGCCGAGTGCATTGGGGACATAAAGGTTTCTTTCCCAAGTAGTTTCCGGTGGGTTTGGAGGGAGTAATCTTCACCCTTTTTGTTGGAGGTGACGTACAGTCAGTGTCGGTATCCTCTTCAGTAGGAGTACCATGTGAAGTTGGTGGTGAACTAGGGTTTTCTAAAGCTATCAAACGTAGCTCGTACTCACGCATACGTATGTCATTTTGGAAAGCAATTCGTCGTAGGTCATCAATGTCTTCCCGTGCTTCAGTCAGTTATTTTCGCAGCGAATCAATAGTTTGGTTAAGGTGACTGACTGATTCAGCAGTCAAGGTTATATCAACTGGTGCTTTTGCAGCAGTTAGGGCAACAGGAGAAGCGGGTGCTGTTGCTGATTCAATGAAAGGTTCGGTATCACACTCAAGTTCGAGAAGGTAAGGAAACATTATTGGTTCCTCACTGAGCAGTTCATCATCCAAGGTAGGGTTGTTGACGGAGTGAGTTTCATTCCCTACGAAATAATTATTCTATTTAAGAATTGTTGCAAGAAAGTGAAGTTATATTGGATGACTTGTTTAAAGTAATAAATAATATACGAGTTCCCGGTCTCAACCAGTGTGAGATATTTGGGAAAAGAGTTTGTTATTGGTAATCCAAGGGTAATACAAGTTTTATGGTCGGGATTCGTATAGTCGGTCATTTCCTAATCTTATTGGGTACTTAGGATTAAAGAAAACACACAGAATAAGAGACAATTACACATAAATCATTAAGCGAGAGATTTATGGAAAACAGCTTCGAGAATTCAAAGAATGAGCGTACCCGGGTTAAGCAAATCACAAAGTCTCGGGTTTGGGTCATCCTCCCTGGCATTAATGACATAAGCTCTACTCCTTGTGGGGTTGGTGCGAAGTTTCAGTTTTGGGCAATCTTTCCTAAAGTGCCCAGTACCGTTGCACTCATAGCAGGTTTTGGGTGCAGGAGTATCAGTACCGGTGGGGTTGGTTCGGCAGTCTTGGGCCAGGTGCCCGAATTTCTTGCATTTGGTGCAGGGACAGGAGCCATTATGATGGCGACTACATTTGGAGCAGTAAGGCTTGCTCCCCTTGTAAGCCTTTGAGTCAATGGCATTGACAATTGCAAGCTTCTTGTCAGAAGTCGGGTTGGATGAGTGGGGACTCACTTCCCATTTACGTTTGTTATTCGCAGGTGGAGTTGAAGTCGAGCCACGGCGGACAGAATTGGCCGTTAACTCATGAGCCATACGAATGGAGCTCTGAATAGTTCCTGGTTTGGATGAAGTAACTAAATCTTGAAGTCGTTCGGGAAGTCCATCAACGTACTTTTCGATCCTTTTATACTCAGGATCAACCATGGATGGGCACAGAAGTGCCAGCTGGTGAAAGCGGTTGGTGTAACCGGTGATATCGTCACCTTGCATCTTGTGATTCCAAAATTCCACTTCTAATTGTTTCAGTTCATCTCTTGGGCAGTACTCGCCCCTCAGCATATTCTTCAGCTCATCCCACTGTAGTTTGTAAGCATCGGCAACGCTCACAGTTCGCGCATAAGTGTTCCACCAGGTTAGGGCGGTGTCAGAAAAAGTGCTGGCGGCGAACTTAACTTTATCCTCTTCCTTGCAGTTGCAGATGAGGAACACTGATTCGATTTTCTCGGTCCAACGTATCAGACCGATTGCTCCTTCAGTACCTTGAAAGGTCAAGGGTTTGCAGTTATGGAAGTCCTTGTAGGTGCAGGTTTTGGGTTGTGGTCCATTGTTAGCGGTATCTTCGCTACCAGGAGCTGAAGTCCGGGTAGCTAGAGCTTGAGCCACACTACGGGCAATTATACCCGCTACTTCGGCTTCAGTAAGAGTGATTTGTCGTCGAGGAGGCATGTTCCTTGAAACAATAAATAAAGAACATGTGAGGGTTTTAATAAGAATTATGACGGTGATGATTTAGTAAGTTCAAAGAAATTTCGTCAAAGGTTGAAATTTGTTCAAAGTTGTGAATTATAAATGAGTTTATAACGTTTTGAAATTTTTGAAAATTTTATAAAACATTTTGTAAGAAATTTTGTAATATGTTTGATAAAAATATACGTTTGTTATAAAATTTTGATAGCAAAAGTTGGTTGAAAAATTTTGAAGTCTGATGGAGACTTGAGTTGAAAATGATTTTATTAGGTTACACCTAACGGTACAGTGGAGTACGTCGAATTGGGTAGAGTTAGCGAATAAAACGAAATCCCGATCTTCATATCGAAGGATGTTGAAGTAGCTATGGTTGTCAATTATAATGGTGTGGAGGTCTTCGAACGTATATCGGTATTCGTGAATTCCTAAAAGTTGAATAAGGACAGAATGTCGAGAATCGAGTTGTCGTTTGTTCGATGAGATTTTAAAGAATATAAATTTCGTAGTAGTCGAGAGAGAATATCGTATCGGGGAAAGAGGCCTATGTAAATATATATATATATATATATATATATCACATAACCACCTAGTTCGTGTCTAGCACAATCAAGTAAAAGTCCCGGTTCTCTCGAGGTCAGAGTCAGCTATTGCATTCCTGTTCAACATAACCCCTTTCAGAACTCACATCATCTTCATTTAATTGTACATAGTTGATCAGGCTATGTTAAATTAAACTTGTATGCTGTAATTCCTGAACCAGTTATATCTAATGAGGAATACTGCCTAACGGTCATAGTCTAGGCCCACTAAATGCAACCTAGTTCACTATAACCTTAGGCTCTGATACCAATCTGTAACACCCCCAAATTTAACAGTTTGCGGAAGCGACGTTTTGGGTGTTACTAATCAATAATCACAAGCACAAAGGATACAGTGAACGACTCTAAATGAGACGTTCGAAAAGTTATTACATTAATACATAAGTAGTTTCAAAATACAAGCTCGAGTTCAAGTAAATTCCTAGAGATTCTAATACATAACAGTAAGTACAAAAGTAATGTAATAAAATCTCCAAGCTTGTAATGCATGCGACTCGAGCTAAGTAAGCTTATCCTGCTGGGCATCCCTACTGATGCTGTGTACCTGAGAAGCATTACTAAAACGGTCAACCAAAAGGTTGGTGAATCTCACAGGTTTGTAAGTAAGTAAACAGTTGAACACACAAGTAGTATTTTGTAAATCATAGCTAGCCAGTAAGTAACGATCACAGGTTATGCTCATCGATTACTTTAGTTTTAATAAGTGGGTGGTTGCAAATAATGCTAACCGCTTGATACGATTGCCATGAGCCACCATAGTTGAAGCTTAACGTACAGTAAATATAGGTACCCCCCCATGAATGTAATCCAAAACATTCATACGGAACGAGTAAGAAACGCCCGTTTCTACAGGAATGGTTCGTGGTAGTGCTTGCTACCCCGGGCGGGGATTTTCAGTCCCATATGGATCCATATACTAAAACTCGCGCTTATCACATAATTAACAACTATGGTTCAGGAGGATTTCATTGGATTAGTCGTAAACTCATGCAGTTGGCGTATTCGTAATTTCATACAGTAAGTAAATCATGGCAGCAAGTAAGTTTTGTGTGTTCATGTAAAACAGTAATGCATCTCACCCCTGAGTAAAAACAGTAAAGTAGGGGCTGTAAGACTCACCTGAGTCTGGCAGACAATACAGTAAGTAAGCAAGTAGTATCCCGAACTAGCAACCCTTAGCGTCCTAATACGCATAAGGTTTAGTAAGTAAATGGAATACTTGTAAGGTATCCATGCTAGTTGTTCCCAAACTAGTTAATGTCCATTAGTTTGTTTGTACGTTTGTATTCGTTTGTAAATCGTAGTTTGTATAAAAGTTGTACAGTCCGTTGGTGTCGTTGTGTAATAATAATAATTCCATCAATTATTATCATGTATTCATAGTAGTTGTACATTTGTAAAGCGTACGTGTATAACTATTTGTTTGTATTACAACGTGTATCGTTTGCGTAAGTTCCAATGGGCTTAAACCCCAAAGGGTACGAGTGAAACCTCGTAAGTATTCGAGTGTATGTTCGTATCAGTTAACGTGTAATCCAGCACGTAACTAGTGAGTGAACTTGTAAGTTCGTATCGGATGTAATTCCGTGTAATGTACAAGTGTAAGTTCGTTGGAGTGTAATCTCCTAAGTATTTCGAGTGTAAACTCGTGTGCGTGTGTGAGTGAAATCTCACGTTAGTTTAGCATAGTCTTGTACGTATTCAAGTGTTGTTGTATACTTTCAAAAGTATAGTATTTTCAGGTATAAGTAGCATCGTATTTGATTTAGTAGTTGAAAAGTGATTCTAACACTTAGAGTATATTTTGTTTTCTGATCTGGGTTTTCTGCGACACAAAGCTTGTGTCGCAGACCGTATGCGACATAAGGTCTGTGTCGTATGGATTGATTTCGGTTTGGTGTTTATGCGACACAATGGTTGTGTCGCATACAAGGGTACGACACAACGATACGACATAGTCATTGTGTCGCAATCAAGCGATAGGTAAACTTTGTGTCGTAGATGATACGACATATAGTGCGACATAAGCGTTGTGTCGCATACATTGCGACATAACGTGCGACATAACATGCGACACAGTGTTGTGTCGCATGAAATTTTGGTCCGATGCGACACAAGAGGTCTGTTCGGAATTTAAGTTTCCGAAAACGTATTTTCCGGTTTCCGTTGGGTCTAGAACTTTTATACTAGTTTTAATATGTTATAATAAGTCCATGATAACCATTGGTAGTCGTTTTTAAGGTTTGTGGTGTCGTTTTCTTTAAAATAACCAAAACCGACATTTCCGTAAAAGTGTTCAAAAACGAGTTTAAATTACATATTTGGACATTACTAAGTTAGGGAAACAATAATCTAGCAAAATAAATGTAATCGGAAAGTTTCGAGGTCGCCGGAAAACTTACAAAGTTGTCGAATCAAGAAACCCAAAAGATGAAGTTGTAGTCCTCGTTGCGGTGATCACTTTCCTCCAAAGGAGCTAGGTGTTTTAAGGAGTTTTTGTGGCGTTTTTCTAGAGAGAGAGAGTACCGATTTAGAGAGAAATAATGAGAGGGTTGAGAGAAAAATTGGAGGTGATGGGGTATGGTGATGTTGTGTATGTGACTAACCAAAAGGGTGAGGGCTTAAGGCCCCCTCACCTAGGCCGGCCCATGGTGGGACCACGAGGTGTGGTCTCACCAATTTTTCGTTCCCTCGCGTTTGCGCTCCGTGCGGTGTTCGTTTCCCCGGTCGTTTAAACGTAAAAATCATTTTATACGCGATTAATTATACGTTTAAAATACGAAATAATATCCGATAATTTAGTTGAAGCATTTTAATAAAATACTTTGTTTTTAAGTTATAAAATGTAACTTTATTTTGTTTTGTCGGTTGGTCGAGTTGTCGGAGAGTTCGGTGACGTTTTAATTAAAACGTACGTTTTCCGTTATATTATAAACGTAATATAAAGTAATAGTCAAAGTAATTAAATAATTTCACATTATTTAATAATTGTTTTACCAATGTCCGCAAGTTTGTACAATTGTTGTTTCATACGATATGTACGAATCGTATACGCGTATATATATATATATATTCCATCCATATATATATATATAATAAGTAAATAACGTATATAATCCTATTTCATATTATATACAAGAAATAAACACGTAATTAGGGAAATTTTAAATTGGCCCTAAATTTGGGGTTGTTACACGTATCGTCTCATAGGTCCGACCGTTCTTAACACCTAAGCTTATCTCTCGTTCTTCTAATAGTGTATCTAATTATTAACTTGTTATGTTTAAAGAATCAAATATGTAAAATCTAGGGGGTTGATAAATCTAAATCACTTGGACTTTCCTCACTAGACCTTGTTAATACTTTACTTAAGCTCCAATTACGTTGATTTATGACCTAGACCTCTCCTTTTCAAACAGTTATACATCTCCAGATTATTCACAGTTTGTTTAAAACATGTTTCATATGAGGACCATGCCTTCCAGTAATAGACAGTGTACTTTACAGGGTAGTTCCACGGGTTCTTACGTCTAACATGCGGTCGAGAGTAATTGACAGTGAGGGTGACACTCTAAACTAACTAAATGTAAAGCAGTGCAGAAATGTAAATCTAATATATACAACGAGTGGTTTCACTGTGTCTTACTTATTGCATGTCATAGGCACAAATAACTACTTACCACAATTAAGGTTCCGGACTCCCTAATATCTAGGTTGCAGTCACGTGTGGATAACTGGAAAGGGTACTCCATAAATTAGGTCTGGTGTCATACATTTAAACAATAACAAAGTATAATAATTCCCATTCATATAAGTTTCTTTTTATGAGTTTAGACTATGTTGGAATGAGTTGTTTTTACGATCCTATCAACTAACTAACGCAGAGTTGTCCGCAATCAGATAGAAGATATGTCACATGGATAGTAAACACAAACAATTACAATACACCAGAAGTTCTCCCAAATGTACTGAACATATCAGCTAACAACTACCCTCGAATCCTATTCCCCAATCTCGGTCGTCAGAGATGTCCGTATCATGGCATGGTCTATTGAATAAATAGTCACATAAACAGGTTTTACCCTACCGGAATAAGTTGGGGTAGTCTGGTCATAAGCGGTTGGCCAAACATGCCATCATTCGTTCATAATGTTATAATTAAACTATAAATAGAAATTCATTTAGCACATTTAAAGTATTGGTCCATAATATAACTACCTTCGGTTGTTCTCAGACTTCCGTACGTTTGTACTCCACCTAAAGCGTTTCCAGCACTATATCCGAGAACAGTCGAGTAGGGGCCGTCATATTACTTCACAACATTTATTATCATCCCATTATAACTATCTAAATCATGGCAAACTTATAAACAACTACTCGCATATCATGGCAATAGACATTTCCAATATTAATAAATCATAAACATCAAACAAGAACATTACAATTAATTAATAAAAGAAAAGGATAGATATTACCCGTAATTATTGTGAGCAAAACGATGCTTATATTACTTCCGAATATTCCAAAGCGTTACATTGCTAAGCTAGCTACTACTAACTACTACATAATTAATCCCCCTACTTATCTCTCACTAAATTAATTAACTTAGAGAGAGAAAGTGGAAAGAAAAATAAAAGAAAGAATAAAACTAGAAAAGAAAGAAAGAAATATGTTTAATGTGTGTGCATATGGTGCAAGTTGAAATGAAGCCTCATGCCCTCTATTTATAGGAGTGCTTTGGCTCACATTAGCATCAAGGGGTGCTTGTTAGCGTAATGTGGGCAAAAAGGTGCACCAGGTACCGTACAACGCGAAAAGGTGGTGCACCGGGTACTGTACAACGCGGACAAAAGGCGCACCAGGTATGGGAATTAGCCAAAAAAGTAAAGTGGTGCAGGGGAGGGGAGGCCGGCGGTGGCCAGCTGGTGGCCGGCAATGGCCGGCTGGCGCCCGCCCCGTTCGTCGTCTTTTGCTTCGTTTCTTAATTCGCGCGTATGTTCTTCGTTATACGTCCGTTTTCGTCGATTCTTTTTGCATTGTATTTGTAATTCAAAAACGAAGACTTTGATGCAAAGATATCCTAAAAATATGTCTCTAATCTTCATATGTGTTGTGCGAATCATTTGAATCTTTCGGTGTACGTAGAATCTTCATTCTTCGTCCGTTTTTATTGATTCTTTTTCTGTTGGATTCATATTTTGAAAACGAACATCTTGGATAAGATGGATGTTGATGATGGGCACTTTAGTCTTGAAATCTTGTTTTGATGCCTTGAATCTTCAAACGCGCGTGGAATCTTATTTTTTCATCCGTTTTGCTTGATTTTTATCGTGCAACCTTGTTTTGACCATCTTGGCATAATACTATTGATTTGTAATGTTTTTGAGTTGAAATGCCAAGAATCGTTCCAGAATGAGAGAGATATCGGTAGTAAAAACGTGACTTTTTACGCGATATCACTTATTCTCCTAATGTACTATCATTTCCCATAGTTTTTGCAGATAAAAACTTAAAAAGTTTTAAAGAATATTATATTTACATTCTTTAATAAAGGCGATTCCCCTTAGGTAACAAGCAAATGAATGCCATACGCCCCCACTTTTTTTTTTTAATAATACATAAAAGTACTAACTATTACATAAAATACCCTTGGAAGACTAATCATTCTGGATTTCTCATTCCGTTCAGTTGAACCAACGTCTCAAATCTTGCTCTATCGAACACCTTTGTGTATAAGTCTGCTAAGTTATCCAATGATGGAACCTGAACTAACTTTATCAACTTCTTCTCAGCACAGTCTCTAATAAAATGATGTCGAATATCAATGTGCTTAGTTTTACTGTGCTTCACTGGATTGTTGGTGATCGACATAGTTGATTCATTATCAATCATCATAGGAGTATTGGTTATATTTAACCCGTAATCCTGCAGTTGCTGTTGAATCCAAAGTACTTAAGAGCAACAGCTGCCAGCTGCAACGTACTCAGCTTCACATGTAGAAATGGCTACCGAGGTTTGCTTCTTGCACTGCCAGGATACTAATCTACCTCCTAGGAATTGACATCCTCCGGTTGTAGATTTCCTATTCTGATTGCATCCTCCATAATCCGAATCAGTATAAGCTACGAGATCTAAGTCTCCATCAGTCGGATACCAAAGTCCCAGCTTCGGTTTCCCCTTGAGGTAACGAAAGATTCGTTTAACAGCTTGCATGTGTGACTCTTTCGGATTAGCCTGACATCTTGCGCATATACAAATAGCAAACATTATGTCAGGCCTAGAGGCAGTTAAATACATTAGTGATCCGATCATGGCTCTATAAAGAGTTGGATCCACATCGCTATCACTCGATGTATCTGGACCTAGTCCATGATTGACTGGAATAGGAGTATTGTAAACCTTACTTTCATCCATCTTAAAGCATTCCAACAGCTCATGTGTATATTTAGATTGATGAATAAAGAATCCGTCCTTCTTTTGATCAACTTGTAACCCTAAGAAGAAATTCAACTCTCCCATTGCAGACATTTCAAACCTTTTTCTCATGACTTTCTCAAATTCTTGACACATCTTTTCATCAGAAGATCCAAAGATAATGTCATCAACATAAACTTGCACGAGAAGAAAGTCTTTCTTCCTCCATTTTACAAAAAGTGTACTATCAATCGATCCTCTTGTAAATCCATTGTCAAGTAGATACGTTGATAGTGTTCCATACCACATCCTTCGTGCTTGATGTAATACATATAGAGCCTTATTCAATTGATATACTCTATCTGGATACTCAGGATCAGCTAACCCTGGCGGTTGTGAAACATACACCAATTCTTCCACTTTGCCATACAAGAAGGCACTCTTAACATCCAACTGATAAACCTTTATACCATAAAATGATGCAAATGCTAAGAACACCCTAGTTGCTTCTAGCCTAGCAACTGGTGCAAACACTTCATTGTAATCTATACCTTATTGTTGATTAAAACCTTGAACCACTAGACGAGCTTTATTGCGAGTAACAATTCCCTTATCATCTCTCTTGCACTTAAATACCCATCTAGTTCCAATTGGATATTCTCCCTTTGGAAGGTCAACCAACTCCCAAACTTGTAGTTTAGAGAACTGAGATAGTTCTTCTTGCATTGCTTCAACCCCCGAACTTTCTTTTAGAGCCATTTGCACATTTTTCGGCTCAACTTGTGAGATAAAGCATGAATATAGACATTGATTAGTAATCCCTATCTCTTTCAATGCAGTATACAAGCTTTGGTATTCTAAGTTTTCAGACGTACTAGCTTTTGATTGAGTCCTTGTCTGAACCGGAGTAATAATATCACCGATAATGTTTTCAACGGGATGATTCTTACTCGTTCTAGTTGAAGCAACAGGCTCAAATGGAACCTCATCTCCTAAGTTAGTACCAATTTCCTCATAGACACTATGTTGTTCAGTAGTGTCTTCCAAATCCGGTACACCCTCTCTAGATAGCTGTGAGTTATCAATACCCATAGATATTCTTAACTCTTTTAGTGGAGTGAGGATTTCCTCCACTAATTTTTGAGTCAGCTCTTCTTCATTTAGAGGTGTATCTACTTTGGATTTTTGAGATCCACTAGTAGATGGTTGATTTGGATCAACATTTGTCTTGATTCCAGAAACTGGAACACTCGATGTTGAAGTATGGCCAGTATCCACATCTTCAGACAATAAATGTTCAGTTATCTCTGAATCACTAACATAGTCACTAATGGGAACCTTAAATGATGCAAAGAGATCAGAATAATCAAATTGCCAATCAACTCCCTTATGCACATCAGGTGAGTAGCTCGTAACTTCAATGTCATAAACTACTTCCAAACGTCACGTGACTTTATTAAAGACTCTTTTGTTTGGCGAATTGGGCATATAACCTAGGAAAAATCCTTCGTCAGCCTTCTCACAAAATTTAGCTTGATGTCCGGTCTTTAATATAGTGCATGAAACTCCAAAGGGTTCAAACCATTTTAAGTTTGGTTTCTTATTGTTCAAAAGCTCATAACAAGTCTTGTTCTGCTTTTTAACCGTAAGAACTCTATTTAGAACGTAACATGCTGTGTTCACTGCTACCGCCCAAAAGATAACTGGAAGCTTTGAATCAGCAAGCATTATTCTAGCAGCTTCAATAAACGTTCTATTCTTCCTTTTGATGATCCCAGCTAGAGATCTTAGTATGTATTACTTTGATTGATTATTAATAAGCTTGCGGAATAGTTTATTAACAACTTGAAGAACAAATTTGTATATAACAGAATATCTAACCAAAAGCTTCAATATTATTATCAATAATACGAACACACAATTGTGTTAGGGTTTACAACCTTGAAGCTAATAACTAGAATGAATCGTATCTCTCTAGGTTTTTACAGGATCTCTATTTATAACATATAGAGTCCTTTACAGAATCAAACTATTATGGAATCATATCTATTCCATAATTCTCTCTAACAGACTATATCTAACCAACAGTGGTTATCTATATTACTAACAGGGGCAGTACTCATATATTACTAACAGCGGTTGAGTACTTGATACAAAATACACACGTTCAACAGTGGCACTGTTAGACTAAAACTAATTGACAGCGGCAACTACTAACTAGCAGTGGCAACTACTAACAGCGGTAAACTTCGTTCTAGCAGCGGCACAACACTTGTATTCTGAGCAGATCTAGTAGTGGCTCAAGTCTCAACAATCTCCCCCTAAACTTGATCATTCTCAGTAATGAATCAAGTTTCTTCATCTTTCTTTTCATCTTTCTGAGTTTGATTCTGTTTTCTTCTTCTCTCCTCCTCTTTCATTCTTTCCAACTCCATTCTTTTATGGAACTGATTGAGCACCATATACAAAGCATTAAATGCTCCTTCAGAAATCACTGTAGTTTTCAATTGAGATGCAAGCACATTTCTTAGAATCTGAGTTCCCAGAACATATCTTCTTTCATCAAGCATGAAGATTGACATTCCACTTCTAAATAGAATCATATGAACTCCAGCTCTAACAAAATGTCTCCAAGTATTCACAGCATCAATACAATGTAGAAACAAATTGATGAATGGCTCAGGCTCAAACAGCATATTCAGACATCTTCCCAATTCTCTTTCCATAATCACCAATGAAGCCTATCTATCTCCTTGACTGTTTAGCTCAAACGGATCTAGAATGTCCAATCTATTCACATTCTTAATCACATCAGCAACAGATGACAAATATTGCTTATCACCATTCTCTCTAACAATCTTGATCTGTTCTTTATCACCATCAGCAACCTTTGATTTAATTCCTTCCCATTCAACTATCCTTGAAGATCTATCATGATTGATGTGAATATTTTCTTTATAATCCTTCACCTCTTTGATATATTTCTTCAACTCCTCTACATCTCTCTCCAAATCAGAAACTACATTATCAGAAGCAAGTACTCCATTCCATCTACTCTTTATATTTTGATTAGAAAGTCTTTTTAACTCTCTTTCTTTGGCTTCTCTCTCTTCTTGCTCTTTCTTTTCAATTCTCTCTTCCTCTTCTCTTCTCACTTGCTCAGCAATCTTCTTTCTATCTTCCTCCAACTTTTTCTTAATGAATTTATCTTTCTGAATCCTTTTCTCAAAATCTTCCTTCTCCTCATTCTGATATTTTCCATATGCCCTTTCCAATTTCTGTACATCCCAACCTTCAAGCACACTTCTTGGTGCATACCTATCACCAAGAATTTTGATTAAATCCTTTTTCCTTTGAGCAGCAGTTGGTGGTTTGTTCCTTTTCTTTTCAAGCTCAGCTTGTCTTTTCAACTTTGCCTTTTCTTCATTAGCTTGTTTAAGCTTTGCAAACCCTGGATCCAAAGCATCTTTATCATCCTTTCTGTTGATCATATCATGAATCTGTTGAGCAGACAAACCTTGACCTCTTGCAGCCATATCATTCAACATCTGTGCAGCTTTTTGAGACAAAGTTATCACACTAGAATCTTCCAGAATAACATCAACATCAGGACCTTCCTTTCTTTTAGACTCAACTGCCATTCTCAACATTCTTTCATCATGTTCCTCCTGAGCTCTTCTAGCCTCATCCAAATTAATTGGAGGCTCTACAACCTTCTTAATCTTTTTCTCTTCTTTCAATTTTCCCTTACCTTTGTCCTTTGAATCAATCTTTGGCAAATCAGACTTAGGTTTGGGTGGTTGTGTAGGCTCTCTGATTGTAACAGGCACTTCTAGAGTCCTAGCAGTGGTCATTGCTGTAGCAGTGGTGTAAACTGGAGTAACAGTAGGTGTACCAACAGTTGTAGGAATGTGTAAAGTGCCAACAGAGGTTGATACAACGGTGGTTGGTTTTGTGCTAACAGGGGTAGGTGTTGTAGTAACAGGGGTTGTGATGACAGGGGTTGAAATTGTAGTAGTAGGGGTTGCTGTTGAAGTACCAACAGTGGTAGATACCTCAACAGGGGTAGATACCAAACTACTAGCAGAGGTAGAAACACTACTAGCAGTGGTCAACAATTGAGTTTCAACAGATGTTTGTACCTTAGCAGAGGTAGACTTTCTCTTTGGAATTGATTTCTTTCTGTTGTAAATCTTCACTCTATCTTCCTCTTTAGCTTCAGGTTTTGACTCTATCAACTCCCCCTTATCCTCTACATCATCAGATTCCATCTTCTCTGTTTCAACAGATTGATCATCACTCTTTTCTTCATATACCAACCTATCACTAAAACTTACTCTTTTGCACATATCTAGATTAGCTCCCATAATATCCCAGATATACAGATTAGCCACAGCCTTAAAAGGTAAATTTGTGTTTAATGGAAAAACATTTAAAGCTGGACCACTCTGTGTACTATCATCTGCAACACTATCACCTGTTTGAACATTTTCTCCCACATACACCACCATTCTCCTATCATTCTCAACATCCACCATCTGTTCATCCATGTCTTCATTGACCACATAATCTGAGACATTTAATTCATCTTCAAAAACTTTATCACTCATCTCTACATCAGCAGGTATATCCATGAAACTGAAATCATCTGCACCTCCAGTATCACCATCATTATTATCATTCTGCTCATGACCATTCATATCTTCAGGCATATCATTCTGCTCATGATCATCATCTTTATTCTCCCCCTTGCCTGAAGATTCCCTAGCAGGCAACAAAACTTTATCAACTGCATCTTCAACAATTGACAACCTGGTTTGTAAATCAAAAATTTCATCCCTCTGTTTCTTTATCAACTCACCCTGAGCAACCAACAGAACCTGTTGCTCTCTTCTCAAAGCTCTTTCCTTCTCAAACTTATTCCAAATCAGATTGACATCATGTATCAAATCAGCAATAGTCAATTCCCTAGTTTGATTACTAGCCTCATCAACATTGGAGTGTGACCTCCTAGATGAATCATCGACTACATCTGCCACTGCAGATGTCCCTTGGTTATTGGTACTGGGACCTACATTTGAATCATCACCCATAGGTTCATCAAATATAGTTGCCTCTGGTTGGGTCTGATTGATGTTACCACTATCCTGCCCTGCCAGTGGCCTATAAACAGTAGTGGCAGCCCTTCCAGAATGAACATTTTCATCAAGTATGTTCACCTGTTGTGGTGGATCATTGGACTGAGACTGTGGAGAAACAGGAATCTCCACAGCCTGTGTAGCCTTCTTGGATCTCTTGGCTTTACTTTGGGTAGGCTGTTTGTTCCCTTGTTTTCTTTTGGTGCCACCTCCTGATGTATGTTCAGAACCAACTTGTGTTGTTGGCCTGTCATCATTTGGTCCAGGTGGTGTTGGTAATACACCACCAGTGGCAGAAGGAGCAACTGACATTGTAAAAAATAATGCAGTTTTCTTCTTTGAAAAAGTATTCTGATACTGATTCATAGCTTTAATAGTCCTCAAGGATAAAGTAGAACTAACTATTACACTATCCTCTGCTGGCAAATTTGACAATTGATTATTCAATAAAAGCTGAACAAATCTAGGGTTCATAATGAATGTATCACCCTTCACATTCCGAATCATGTTATCTTAGATAAACCTAGACATATTAAATTTGATACCCTGTGCCAAGCAGATAATAGGATATGCAATACTAGAACTAAATTCATTAAAACTAGTTCTCTTTTGAGACAAACATACCAGAAAAGTATGAATGTAGAACTTCCATTGAGGACAGAACCATGATTTCAAGAAAGTATATTCTGATCTTGCTTTTCCAGAACCTTCATACCCCATATCCATTATGCCTTTAAACAAATCATCTCTTGACAATTCCAGAATTCCTCCTTCATCATCAAACTGCAGAAGTTCTCTTAGAACAATCTCAGTTACCATTACCTTCTTTCCTTTAACAGTGGAATGAATGTGAGAGATTCCATTAACATTCCCTTCCTTTGCATTCTGCCAGAATTCTTGAATATGTGATCGAATCAATCTTGGAGCAACAGTAAGGGCATAAGTAACTGGACAATTACTCAAGAAATCGATAATAGGGTGAAAATACTCATCGGCAAGTTCTTTATTCAAGAAAGCCCTCATGTTGTGTTCAGAATGAACACTTAGCGTAGAAGTACCAGAATCAGACGAAGATGACGATGCCATTGAAGAAATTGATGAACGAACGAAGAGCGATTTACAATAAACAAATCAAAACGAGAGCAATTTATTGAAGGGTTTTGAAAATTTTGAAAGCGTAATTGAAAAAGTGAAGTATTTGAGTATTTATATGATGACAGTGTCAAGCCCTAAAAATAGAACTAACAGTGGCACTGCTGGTTATATCCAGCAGGGGCACAACTTATAAATAAGCCCAACAGGGGTACCTCACTTGGTCAATTATAGTCAACCCTTTTTATCCATCTAATAAAGCTAACAGCGGCTGATAGTCTAGCAGGGGCATCTGACCAGGGAAACTCCAGCTTAGAACTAACAGGGGCATAAATTTAGCTTTATTAGAAAACGAAATTTTTTTTTTTTTAAACCAAAATAAGAAGCAACAAAGAAAATATCAGACTCCAGCTCAAGTGATGTCTCTTGACAGTGGCTGTGTCCTACAATATTAAACTAAGAAAAACAAACAGCAGGGGTTAATCTACACAAATATACAGCAGGGGTTGAAAATACATTGACAGTGGCATAAGTAAACTAACAGTGGCACCAACTGTTATCATGATGAAGCTAACAGTGGCAACACTTGACCCTGTCACACACAATATACTTCACCCCTGTTAGTATCAAATCCTGACCAAAACACTAAGTGAGATTAATCATACCAATATTAGTTATCAAAAATGTAAATCTTCCTACATCAAATGCTTTTGTAAAAACATCTGCAAGTTGATTATCAGTATGAATTTTAAAAATATGAATCAATCTTTTATCATAATAATCTCTTATAAAATGATATCTGATCTCAATGTGTTTGGTTTTTGAATGCTTAACAGGATTTTGAATGATACTAGTAGCAGAGGTATTATCAATATAAATAGGAGTGTTCATGAAAGTCAAACCATAATCCAGCATTTGATTCTGAATCCAAAGAACCTGTGCACAGCAACTTGATGCTGCAACATATTCTGCTTCTGCTGTAGAAGTGGAAACCGTGGTCTGCTTTTTGCATTGCCATGACACTAATCTATTTCCAAGAAATTGACATCCTCCACTGGTTGATTTTCGATCCATGTTCTCACCACCATAATCACTATCTGTGAAAGCCTTAAGCTCAAAATCTGATCCTTTAGCATACCAAAGTCCCAAATCTGGTTGACCTTTCAAGTATCTAAAGATCCTTTTCACAGCATACATGTGTGACTGCTTTGGATTGGTTTGGTACCTAGCACAAAGAAACACTGCAAACATAATATCAGGCCTAGATGAAGTTAAATACATCAAAGAACCAATCATTGACCTGTACAAGTGCACATCTACTTCCTCTCCATCAGGATCAGAATTAAGATGTTTGTGTTCCTCCATAGGAGTGCTAGCTATCTTTACATCTTTATAACCAAACTTATTCAAAATATCCTGCACATACTTTCCTTGGTTAATAAAGATTCCATCTGACTTCTGTTTAACCTGCAATCCTAAAAAGAAAGTGAGTTCACCCATTGAACTCATCTTGAATTTCTTATGCATTAAACCATCAAACTCTTTGCACAATGAATCTCTAGTTGAACCAAAAATAATATCATCAACATAAACCTGTACTAACAATATATCTCTCTGAACCCTCTTGGTAAACAAAGTTTTGTAAATAGTACCTCTCTTGAATCCATTCTCGAGAAGATACTCAGATAGAGTATCATACCAAGCTCTTGGTGCTTGATGTAACCCATACAAAGCTTTCTTCAATCTGCACACTCTATCTGGATATGTTGGATCTTCAAACCCTGGAGGTTGGCATACATACACCTCATCATCAATTAGACCATGAAGAAAAGCACTCTTCACATCCATTTGATAAACTTTGAAATCCTGATAAGATGCATAAGCTAAAAATAACCTAATAGCTTCTATTCTAGCAACAGGAGCAAAGACATCATCATAATCTATGCCTTCTTCCTGTGTATACCCCTGTGCTACCAGCCTTGCTTTATTCTTTATCACTATACCTCTTTCATCTCTCTTGTTCTTGAAGATCCACCTTGTGCCTATAGCTTTCTTTCCTTTTGGTAGATCAACCAAATCCCATACATCTTGCAGTTTGAACTGCAACAATTCTTCTTGCATTGACTCTATCCAACTTGGATCTTTGAGAGCTTCCACTGCCTTCTTTGGTTCCATCTGAGAAAGAAAACAAACATATATTGAAGTATGTAAATCTTCTTCTCTTATCTTTGACTGCTGTCTGGTCAGAACAGATGAATCAATATCACCAATGACCAAATCCAAGGAATGATCTTTGTGAACCAGATACTTAGATGTGGATGTATCAAGCAGTTCTCTTTCCAAATTAGGACCCAAAAGATTATCCATCTCTGATTCTGAATAAGAATCTCTTTCTTCTCTTTCTTTTGAAGGCTTTGGAGTTGCTTCAGAATCTGACAAAGAAGTCCTTTCCAAAACTTGAAATGGAGGACTCTGTTCAAAATACGTTGGAGATTCAGGCTCTCCTTCTTAATCATGCTCTGAAACTATATGAGAACCCTTTGAAGTAAATGGTTGATGATCTGATGGAATTGAACCATCTTTATCCTTGTTTGAACCATTTTTGCCACTTGACCCACTTGTATCATCTGAAGGTTCATCTTGCTCTGATTGGAATGCTGCTGGTGGATCTGGAGACCAAATAGGAAACAATACATACTGCAAGTTATCCTTTTTAGTCTGACTTGAGATTGAAGTCCCATCATTACCTGCATCATTACCTGCATCTGTACCTGTACTAGTAGACAAATCTGGATATCTAAAAGCATGGGTTAGTGCATCAATATCAAACAATACTTCTGGACCTTTTCCTTCTACATTTGATGTATTTTCATTAAAGGTCACATCCATGGTCTCATCTATGATCCTAGTCCTTTTATTAAACACTCTATAAGCCTTGCTTTGAATAGAGTATCCAACAAATACACCCTCATCTACCTTACTCTGAAACTTACCAAGATGATCTCTGGTATTTAAGACAGTACAAGGGCATCCAAATGGTTTCAAAAAGCTAACCAAAGGTTTTCTCTTAAAGAATAACTCATAGGGTCTTGTTATGAGGTTTAACGATCAAAATCATATTCAAAACATAACAAGCAGTGCTGACTGCCTCTGCCCAAAAGGACATTGGAAGTTTAGCATCTGCTAGCATGCTTCTAGCAGCCTCAATTAGTGTCCTATTCCTCCTTTCAGCTACTCCATTTTGTTGTGGAGTCCTAGGTGCACTAAACTGTCTTTCTATACCTTTATCCTCACAGAACTTATTCATCTCTTGATTCTTAAATTCTGTCCCATTATCACATCTGATGATCTTAACCTTTTGATTAGTTGAATTCTCAATCCTAGTTATGAATGATCTAAGTATTTCACCTGTCTCATCCTTGGTCCTAAGAAAGAATACCCAACTCATTCTAGAATAATCATCAGTTATCACCAAACAATAAGATTTCTTCCCTTGACTAGCTACATTGGTAGGGCCAAACAAGTCCATATGTAACAGATGTAAGGGAGTAGTATTGGAATTCACAAGCTTGGTCTTATAAGAGGTCTTGTGTTGCTTGCCTTTGAGACAAGCTACACAGTTCACTAAATTCAAATAACTTTTCAGGTAAGCCTCTCACTAGCTTATTCCTAACAAGTTTATTCATGGTCTTGTAATTCAAGTGACACATCCTCCTATGCCATAGTTCAGATTCAGAAACAGTAGCTTTAGAAATCAGACAGTTAACATTTTGAGATTCCATCTTGTTTAAATCACTACAGTATACATTATCCTTTCTTGGAACTCTCATTAAAATTTTATCTTCTGGTATTTTGAGTTTTTCAGAAAGTATAAGGCATTCTGTGTCAGTGAAATAAACAGGATTTTGCTTATCTGTGATTTGACTCACACTAAGCAAATTATATCTCAATTGCTCAACATAATATACATCATTGAAAGTGAGCTTACTGCTTTTTACCTTACCTTTTCCAGTGATCTTACCTCCTTTAGGATTGCTGCCAAATGCTACATCTCCTCCATTAAATGCTTTGAAATCCTGCAGCTTTTCCCTATCTCCAGTCATGTGCCTTGAGCAGCCAGAATCAATGTGCCATAAGCTCTTTGGCTTACCCTGCACATATAAACAGAGAACATATTAGTTTCTCTTGGGAACCTAAACCAATTTGGCTTTGGGTTTCCCATGAGCATTTTTGATATCAATCCTCTTAAAGGTGATTGATCTCAATGCTCCATTGATTTTGGATACATTTGATGTAGATGCATTCTTATGTTTCCAAAAACAATCTGTTTTAGACCTGACAGGGGTTAATGGTCTGACAGTGGTCACCTTCAAATTAGTATTTATTACCCTAGCAGTGGTAGCTTTACTTGGTATAAACATTCTTTTGAAATGTTTAATACCAGCAGAGGTACCATGCCTGACAGTGGTCAAACCCTCCCATGTTCTTGTCTTGCCTCTGTTAGCCTTTGACAGTGGCACTGCTGCAGCATTAACAGGGGCTGCAGCTTTGCCTCTGTTTGGCTTATTTCTCAACATTTGTCCTGTACCACTGTTCCTATTATTTTTAGGATTGTAGTAACAGTCCTGTTGAAGATGATTATATCTACCGCAAATAAAACATGATTTTCTTTTTACACATTCAAACTCATTACCCAGCCTTTGTGAAACTAATTGGTTCCAATTTCTCTGATTACCCGTGGGAATGGATTTATTTACAGTATTTGAAGTATTTAAATCAGACCTGTTTGATTTACATGCACATTTATCACACTCAGATTTATCTTTTGACTTATCTTTTGACACAGGATTGACTCTTTTATGCACATAACCTAGACCAGATCTAGATTTATTTGATTTTCTCACTTGATCTATCTGTGCCTTTGCTTTCTCAACAAACATCTTTTTACCCTCTTCTAGTTTAGTACTATTTAGTTCAGAAACTAGACCAGTAATAGGCTTAACACAATCATCCACATAATTACCACTAGATGAGCTATTACTATCACTCTCATCTTCCTCAGTCCAATCAGATACTTCCACTTTATCAAAATTCACATTATTAGCACAATTAACTACTGGATCTACCTTTTTAACCTCCTCAGACACATCTACCTTAAGTTTTTCTAAGTCAAACTCAATTTTAGATGGGAAGTAAGTATGATTATAAGGTGGGGGTACAGCATTAAGGTTGTAACCTAATCCAGTTTTTAATTTATCATGAATTTGAGACTTGATTAAGTTTTGAACACCTTTTGAAGCATTTTCCAATTCATCAACTTTCAACTTTATTGACTCTTTATCAGAAATTGCCTCAGCCAACTTTGCACTTAGCATATCAACTTTTGTTTGTAAAGCTTTCTTTTCCCAATTCAGATATTTTATATCTAAGTGAAATTGTGATTCATTCTTTTCAAAAGCTTTTATCTGTCTTTCTAAGTTTTCAATAGCTAAAGTTGAATGTTGACTCTTTTCTACACAAGCTTTTAACTCATTACACATAACCATATTATGATCCCTATAAAATTTAACCATTTTCTTGCATGCAGGAGAACATAATTTAGATTGTACCTCATATGGAATGTCTGAAGGCTCTGGTTCTTCTGTGACAGCCATTAAAGCTTGATTCTTGACTACAAGCTCTTCCTGGTCACTCCAGTCAAATCCTCCCATCCCATCTTGTGCAACCAATGAATCTGAAGTGGTGTTCTGAACAGGTACCAATCTTCTTTGTGGAGCAGAACTGTTTCTTACAATACCATTCTGAGATCCTCCAGCCTGTGTGCTCTTGCATTCTCTAGCAAAGTGTCCCATCTTGTGACAGTTGAAACACTCCACCTTGCTCTTGTCAAAACCAGCTACACCATCTCTCTTGTAAGTAAAGTTTTTGTTCCCTGACCTCTGCATAAACCTTTTTGCCCTTATAGTTATCATAGCCATCTGCCATCTCAAATCCATCTCTTCAAGATCATCTTCATTAACCTGTTCCAAATCCTCTGTTGTTAAGGATGAATTCACATGACTTGCAAAGAAAGCTTCCAAGACATTATCATTAGCACCAGATGTGCTACAACTACCAGATTCACCAACAGACACAAAAGCAGCATTGTTAGAGCTACCATTGGACTGTTTTAGAGCCAATACCTCATGCTCAAAGTTTCTCAGATCATTGTATAGATCTTCAATCTCCTTTTCTTCAAGATCTGCACTTTGTCTAAGTCCCACAGTGTACATATTCCAATCTGTGCCTAGTGATCTTAGAAACTTCCTATTCAAATCATCCTTATCAATCTTAACATTGTGATTTTCAAGATCACCAACAAATTTTTGAAATCTATCAAAAGTCTGAGTCAAAGTTTCAGACTTTACACCTGCAAAGTTTTCAAATTGTTGTTTGAGAAGAGATCTCTTATTCTTCTTGGTGTTATCATTACCACCAAATCTCTTAACAATTGCTTCCATGAGAACCTGAGCATCTTCACAGTTTTCAAATTTTCTTTGATACTCATTAGGAATAGACAAAAGTAACGTACTTAATGCCTTCCATTCTGTTGCTCTTTCTTTCCTCTCTGCATCAGTCTTTGGTGGTGGTCTTTCTTCCTTTTTACCATCTGCATCCTTAGTATAGACTGGTCCATTAGTAACTACCTCCCACATCATATAATCCGCCAGCAACATGTATTGCCTAATCCTAGTCTGCCATAGCTCAAACTCATCGGGTTTGAGCATGGGAATCTTTGTAGCTTGAATACCTTCCATTGTTTCAGTAGACATCTTATTATTTGTTGAAAAAGCTGCAAAATTCAATTACCTTCTTCAAGATCAAAGTAATATCAAGCTCTGATACCACTTGATGATCCCAGCTAGAGATCTTAGTATGTATTACTTTGATTGATTATTAATAAGCTTGCGGAATAGTTTATTAACAACTTGAAGAACAAATTTGTATATAACAGAATATCTAACCAAAAGCTTCAATATTATTATCAATAATACGAACACACAATTGTGTTAGGGTTTACAACCTTGAAGCTAATAACTAGAATGAATCGTATCTCTCTAGGTTTTTACAGGATCTCTATTTATAACATATAGAGTCCTTTACATAATCAAACTATTATGGAATCATATCTATTCCATAATTCTCTCTAACAGACTATATCTAACCAACAGTGGTTATCTATATTACTAACAGGGGCAGTACTCATATATTACTAACAGCGGTTGAGTACTTGATACAAAATACACACGTTCAACAGTGGCACTGTTAGACTAAAACTAATTGACAGCGGCAACTACTAACTAGCAGTGGCAACTACTAACAGCGGTAAACTTCGTTCTAGCAGCTGCACAACACTTGTATTCTGAGCAGATCTAGCAGTGGCTCAGGTCTCAACACCTTTCAGCTACACCGTTTTGTTGAGGTTCATAAGGTGCACTGAATTGATGAATTATCCCTTTGCTTAAGCAATAGATATTCAACTTTGAATTTTTGAATTCTATTCCGTTGTCACTACGAATACGCTTTACCCTCTTTTTATAGACATTCTCTACCAGATCAAAGAACTCAATTAGAATTCCTGGAGTTTCATCCTTAGATCCTAAAAAGAACACCCACGAGAACCTAGAATAATCATCTGTGACAACCAAACAGTACCATTTGCCACCTAGACTTCTCTTGCTTATAGGGCCGAAGAGGTCCATGTGTAGCAACTCAAATGATGAGGAGATAGAGTTTTCAGTCTTAGATCTGTGTGGTTTCTTATGCTGCTTTCCTTTTATGCAAGGAACACACTTATCTTCAGACTTGAAACGTTTTTATGGTACACCTAGAACCAACCCATTTCTGGTTATGTAGTTCATTTTTCTCCAGTTCAGGTGTGCCATTCTCATATGCCATAATAATGCATCTGCTTCTGAAGCCTTGGATAATAAACATGTAGACACCATTGAAGAACTAGGACCACCCATGTTTATTGCATAAATGTACTTCTTCCTTGGTGCCCTCATAAATATCCAATCATCAGGTATTTTAACTTCTGGCTTCAAGACTAAGGCTTCCTTTTCATTAAATTGAACTGGATGACCTTTATCGCAGACTTGGGAAACACTTACTAGGTTGTAAGTTAGTTCTTCAACATAGTTTACATCCTCCAAAGTCAAAGTTCCATTTGAAACATTTCCTTTCCCAGTAATTACTCCTCCTTTGTCTCCAGCAAAGTTAACTCTTTGCTTCAGACTCTCTTTGAAGTCCTTCAGTAGACTTCTCTATCCTGTCATGTGTCTTGAGCATCCACTGTCTACATACCACCAGCTATCCTTGTTCACAGTCTGCTCCTGCACATAACAAGTTGTACACAATTAGTTTTCAATAGGGACCTAAGCCATTACGGTCTTGGTTTGTCCCTTATCATCAACAATCTGAACTTCCTTGAAATAACCATAACTGTTCCCATCGGGAGTCTTGGTTACTTTCATAGGAGTTTGAGGTTGTTGATGATCAGAAGTCTTTCGCCTATGAGGAGAGTGAGTAGAAAACCTCCTAGGCACATAACTTTGTCCTTGTGCACGTGAAGTATAACCACTCTCAAACTGACTGTGGTTTCTACTTGGGGTCCTAAATCTTAACGGTGTCTTATCTCTAGATCTATTTAAAACATTATCAGATTGAGAATAAGGCCGTTTAGGTTTAGGTGGAGAGACACTATGAGTACCATCTCTTTTCAGAATATTTACAGGTTTGCTACCTAACCCCGGTTTGGTACCTAACCTGTCCATAACTGAACTAGAATTGGTCTGTGTCTGGTCATTAATCACTAACTTATGTGATGCTTCAGGCTTTTTGTTTGGACAACATGAAGCTACATGTCCCTTTTGGTGACATTTGAAGCAAGACATCTGTTTACGTGATTTACTAACTTTTGCTTTTTCATTTGGAGTCTTAGGCACTAAAGGATCACTAGTTTTAACACTTGGCTGTACTTTATCAACTTTGTCATTAGTCTTAGTATAATCAACCATTCCACCCGATACAAACTGTATTTTGGTGAGAGGTGAAATATTACTATTATCCGATGACAAATTCTTAACAACATTCTTCTGTGCCTCAGATTTATCAGACTTATTAGCTACTGTAACCTCAGGATTAGCATCAAACATTTCAGAATCTTCAGGAATCGGAGTGTAATTGGCATTAAAAGGAGGAGATACATCATTGTATCATATCCCAGTTGTAACACCCGCATAATTAGGATACTTAGTTATGCCTAATTATTTATAACTAGTTGTAATTAGTATGTAATAGGACTAATTACAGGCTCTATTTGTATATATATAAGGTGATTTATATATATATGTGTGTACTTACGCGATTTGGATGAATCGTACGAATTAACCGGACAGAGTCCGACACAGTTTATTTGGACATTGGTGACAGAAATTTACTTAAATAATGAGAACGTATTTTGTTATATTAAATACGCAATTGAACGAACACTATTTATATATTATCGCGACGACATTTTAAATAATGCAGCAAAACATATTAAACGCGAATTAATAATTTAAATACTTCGATAAATGTTTTATTATTAATTTCAAAGTATTTTTATTTAAATATTCCAGTTACATTTTAAAATATAACGGTTTGGTTAAAATACTAAAAACAAAGGATTAAACGATTAGGACACGGTGTAAACACTGAGTTTTAGGGAGCGTTTTCCCCTCCCTCCCCCTTTGGATCAGCCAACCCCAACCAACCCCTCCTCCCATTCTTTCATTTTCACCATTTCAAACATACACACATCTTCCAAACACTCTCAACCAAATCCACACCAAATTTTCGGAATACAAACCGACCCACGAAAATTACATATTCGGAATCACCATCACGAGTGGAACAAGAATATCAAGATCGTTTTCATCATCTCATCATCCATTTAGCTCGATTTGCAAAAGTAAGAAATTTCAAAAATCTTAGATCTATTCAATTTGGTGTAATGTTTTGATGTGTACACAACATAGTTATAACCTAATACATGAAGAATACACGATTTTATAGCTAAAAAATGAGTTAGATTTGCGTTTTTGGTCGGAAATTCTTGAAACCCGAAAGTTTCTGGGCTGGCGTTCATACGTGCGACACAAGCCTTGTGTCGCACACTGTGTCGCATAAACCCATTAGTGTCGCACCTTGTGTCGTATCAACCCTTAGTGTCGTAACCTTTGCGACACAATATTGTGTCGCACTCTATGTCGCAATACTATGTCGTATTTTATACGACACAACCGTTCTGTCGCTATTGAATTAGCATCGCAAGCTTTTTGCGACACAACCACTGTGTCGCAGAGCTCTTGTGTCGCATCCTTCATGCGACACAACCCTTGTGTCGCATACAAATCCTTGTGTCGCAGCTTATGTCGCAGAAAACAGAAAACTTGGAAATTTTAAAGGATTTTCACTATAGAAAAGTCAAAGTTACTGTAGCAAAAAGTCAAATTTTACTGTAGCAATTCACTGTAGCACATTTACTGTAGCAAAGTCAACATTTTAGAAATTTTGCTACAAACCATCACCAACGGGCCCAAACATGTTTTTCAACAAACGAACAATTACAAACATACGGACAAACATTGGCTATACTAGTTGTGTACAACTAAACGAAACGTCTCGTGAGACGCATACTTACATAACTTCATATGATTAGGCATTTGAAGGTTACGGGTTCAGAGAACCTACTTGCTTTACTTACTACTTGCTAATTGCAACTGATTACTACAAGACTCAGGTGAGTCTTACGGCCCCACTTTTACTGTTTTATCTTATTGGGGGAGATACATGCTACTGATTTTTCTTGAACACAGGTACTAAACTGCTTACTATACCAAACGAAATTGCATGAGTTGTTTACTATTTACAGAAGTCTCTCCATCATATATCGTTAGTTATGGACTTAAGCGCGAACACTAGTTAATGGATCCATTAGGGAAATGACCCTCCCCGCCCGGGGCAGTAGCCCTGCCACGTACCGATTTACACGTAGAAACGGGTGACTAAATTATTCGTTACTGATGCTTGCTCAATTACGAGCATGTCACGGGAGCAAACTTATTACTTACGGGTTAAGCTTCGATTATGAGCCTCATGGCAACGGTATAAACTTACTTACTTACATTTGCTGGATTGCAAATACTGGTTTTACGATTTCTGGATTGAAATTGCTGATTTTACGCCTACGGGCATTTCTGATGAAATCTCGTGTTCAAAGCTGATATTACTTACAAACCTGTGAGATTCACCAACCTTTTGGTTGACACTTTTTAGCATGTTTTCTCAGGTACCCGGATGGAGTAGGATTACTCCAGGATTTTAGCTAGAGTCGCATGATTTCAACACAACTGCATTAACGGAGATTCTTAGCATTATCTTTTGTATATTTCGATTATGTAATAGAATCTCCCGCTACACGCGCGGACTCTAGGGAAACTACATTTTTGTATACGAAAACACTAAGTTTTCAAACAATATATCTATGGAATGTAACTAATTTACAAACGTTGTATATAGATGTCGTTTACTTTATCTTTGTGCTGTGATATTTGATTAGTAACACCCCAAACTATGCTTCCGCAAAACAGTGAATTTCGGGGGTGTTACAGATTGGTATCAGAGTCTAAGGTTATAGTGAACTAGGTTGCACTTAGTGGGCCTAGACTATGACCGTTAGGCAGTATTCTCTTATTAGACATGACTGGTTCAGGAATTACAGCATACGACTTTAATTTAACATAGCCTGATCAACTATGTACAATTAAGGAAAGATGATGTAAGGTCTGAAATGAATATGTTGAACGGGGATACGTTAGTTGACTCTGACCACGAGAGAACCGGACCATTACTTGATACGTGCTAGACACTAGGCTGGATATGATATATGTATATATATATTAGCCTCGTCTTACTTACACTCTGCCACAGGAATGGCAAACATACCACCTAATCCGTCACACTCTCACTCACATGGGTCACGAAACCCACGAGTAGCCAGGAGGAACACAAGGTCGCCTCGAAACAGCCCTTATCCTGTACATAACTCTCAGAACTCGGCACATCTCACGTTGCCAGTATTGGCTACGCAATTCCGCCGTCAGGAACAAAGACTCGAAAATCTTGAACTGGAACAACACCGAATGACCTACCTGCTTCGTCAAGCTCTTGACCACATATCACAACTCCAGCGAGAACAAGAAGATACCGGCCTCTCTGTAAGCATAATCCAGGATTCAATGACCGCCGAATTAGGTGCGGATGAACTTGTAAGAAACCGACTAGAGGAATGTGAGCAACGTTCACAAGAGACTGAGGATCACTCTCGTGTACTAGCACAACGACTGGCCTTGGTTGAAGACAATGCCAGGCAAACCAACAGGCTGACAGAAACCGTGGACCGCCTTGTCACGCTGATGGAACATATTAATCTACATTAAGACTAGTGTAGTCTTTGTCTCGTAATCTAATGACTATCTAGCGCTATTCTATAAACTAGTCGGATGTAACAATTCCCGACACCTTTTGTAATATCTTTGTAGGATGTAACCTTTGAACTCGCATTATCCATCAAATATTTCTTGTTATTTCAACTCACCTAAATTGTCATTTTCCATGTTGATGTTATGTATTACTGTTTTTATACATGTACATCTGTGACAATTACAAATTCCTACAAAATCTCATGTATCTTCATTTCTTTTATTGAAGAATCATGCCGCCAAAGACAAGACCATACACAGATGCCCAGATTACCTCCCTTATAACCCAGGCTGTTACTGAAGCCTTGGCACGGAATACTCCACAAAACAGCGATGCCGCTGAAACCCCTGCTGCTGCTAAACCTTGTTCTTACAAGGACTTTCAGAACTGCAAACCGCTAAACTTTGTAGGTACTGAAGGAGCTATCGGTCTAGTACGCTGGATCGAGAAAGTTGAGTCTGTATTTCTGATCTGCAACTGTGCGGAGGGAGACAAAGTTAAGTTCTCCGTTAGTACTTTTACTGACACCGCACTCACCTGGTGGAACACTTATGCCCAGACTGTGAGTGTTGCTACTGCTTACCAACTCCCGTGGGAGGAGTTGAAAGAGATGTTGAGGGGCGAGTACTGCCCCAGGGATGAATTGAAACAGCTGGAAATGGAGTTCTGGAACCACAAAATGCAGGGTGATGATATCACCGGATACACTAACCGTTTCCACCAACCGGCACTCCTGTGCCCAACCATGGTCGATCCTGAGTACAAAAGGATCGAGAAATTCGTTGATGGTCTTCCTGAGAGACTCCAAGACCTGGTGACTTCATCCAAACCGGGTACTATTCAGAGCGCCATCCGTATGGCCCATGAACTAACGGCAAATTCTGTCCGCCGTGGCACCACCTCAACCCCATCTGTAAACAACAAACGCAAGTGGGAAGGAAACCCCAACTCATCCAACCAAACCTCCAACAAAAAGCCTGAGTACATTAAGGCTTATTCATCGGGGACTTCGGAAAAGAAAGGGTACAGTGGGAACAAGCCTTACTGTTCCAAATGCAGCCACCATCATGACGGTTCTTGCCCTTGCTCCAACTGCAAACGGTTCGGGCATCTAGCCAAGGATTGCCGAACCAACATTTCTACCCCCAACACCAATGCACCAAAGGCCTGCTTTGGGTGCGGAAATTCAGGGCACTTCAAGAAAGATTGCCCAAAGCTGAAAAACAACAACAACCCTGCTCGCGGCAGATCTTTCGTTATCAAGGCTGGGGAAGCCAGACAAGACCCGAATGTCGTGACGGGTACGTTCCTTCTCAACGACCTTACTGCTTCTGTGTTATTTGATACCGGTGCCGATAGAAGCTTCATTTCTGAGAAATTTAGCCCTTTACTAGATATTACTCCCACTGCCTTAAATGCTAAATACATTGTAGAATTAGCTAATGGCAAACTGATTGAGACTGATAGCATCATACACAACTGTACACTTAACCTCACGAACGAAACGTTTTCCATTGATTTAATCCCTGTCGAGATCGGCAGCTTCGATATTATTGTCGGTATGGATTGGTTATCCAAGCACCGAGCTGAAATCATCTGTCATGACAAACTCGTTCGCATACCTCTTGTCTCCGGTGGAACCTTAGTCCTACAAGGGGAGACCGGTAGACGGAATCTGAATATTGTATCCTGTCTTAAAACGAGAAAATATCTACGAAAAGGGTATCAAGCCATCCTCGCACATGTAACGGAGAAGAAGTCGGAGGAGAAGCGACTTGAGGATGTTCCGATCGTGCGGGATTTCCCGGAAGTCTTTCCTGAAGACTTGCCCGGACTTCCGCCACCTAGACAAGTTGAATTTCAAATCGAACTTGTGCCTGGAGCTGCACCCGTGGCACGAGCCCCTTACCGTTTAGCACCATCCGAAATGCAGGAGTTGTCTAACCAACTACAGGAACTCCTGGACAGAGGATTCATTCGACCAAGTTCCTCGCCTTGGGGAGCTCCGGTCTTATTCGTGAAAAAGAAACATGGATCTTTCCGCATGTGTATCGACTACCGAGAGCTGAATAAGCTAACCATAAAGAATCGGTACCCACTTCCTAGAATCGATGACCTGTTTGACCAACTCCAGGGATCGAGTGTTTACTCAAAGATTGATCTACGGTCGGGTTATCATCAACTCCGAGTCCGTGACAATGATATCCCAAAGACAGCTTTCCGAACTCGTTATGGGCATTACGAATTCCAAGTGATGCCATTCGGGTTGACCAACGCACCGGCCGTATTCATGGACCTTATGAATCGGGTGTGCAAACCATATCTTGACAAATTCGTCATTGTGTTCATCGATGATATCCTGATTTACTCTCGCAACGAGCAGGAACATGCTCAACATCTGAAAACCATTCTAGGACTTCTTAAACACGAAGAGTTATATGCCAAATTCTCTAAGTGTGAGTTCTGGATTCGAACCATTCAATTCCTCAGGCACGTGATTGACAGCCAAGGAATTCATGTTGATCCCGCCAAGATTGAAGCAATCAAGGGCTGGGAGTCACCGACCACTCCAACCGAAGTGAGACAATTCTTAGGTCTTGCTGGTTATTACCGCCGATTCATCGAAAACTTTTCAAGAATAGCTGTTCCCCTAACCACACTGACTCAGAAAGATAAGAAGTTCGATTGGACTGATAAACAAGAGTCAGCTTTCCAACTATTGAAAAACAAACTTTGCAGTGCACCGATCTTGTCCTTACCCGAGGGCACCGACGATTTCGTAGTTTACTGCGACGCCTCACACCAAGGACTTGGTTGTGTGTTGATGCAACGGGAAAAAGTCATTGCCTATGCCTCACGACAACAAAAAATCCACGAGAAAAACTATACGACCCACGACCTCGAGTTAGGCGCCGTGGTCTTCGCATTGAAAATCTGGAGACATTACCTCTATGGTACGAAAAGCACTATCTTTACCGATCACAAAAGTCTCCAACACATATTCGATCAGAAGGATCTAAACATGAGACAACGTCGCTGGGTTGAGTTACTTAGTGACTATGACTGCGAGATCAAATACCATCCGGGCAAGGCTAACGTAGTTGCCGATGCCTTAAGCCGAAAAGAACGAGTGAAACCCCTTCGAGTCCGAGCACTCTCTATGACAATTCGTAACGAGCTCCCTGCTCAAATCCTTACCGCTCAACTTGAAGCACTCAGCGATGAAAACTTGAAAAATGAAGCCTTGCGAGGCTTGGATAAACGATTCGAAATCAAACCTGATGGAACTCGATACTTCTCTAACCGGGTGTGGTTACCCAAATTCGGAAACTTGCGAGATTTGGTGATGGCTGAAGCTCACAAATCTCGATACTCTATACATCCTGGTTCTGACAAGATGTATCACGACGTCAAAGGGTTGTATTGGTGGCCTAACATGAAAGCTGACATTGCCTTGTATGTCAGTAAATGCTTAACCTGTTTCAAAGTCAAGGCCGAACACCAAAGACCCTCGGGGTTGCTCCAACAACCTGAAATTCCTCAATGGAAATGGGAACAGATTTCCATGGACTTCATTACCAAACTACCGAAAACTTCGAGTGGTTGCGATACCATTTGGGTGATCATGGACCGTCTCACGAAATCTGCTCATTTTCTGGCCATCAAGGAAACCGATAAGATGGTGCGTCTGACTCGCATCTACATCAAAGAAATCATCTCGCGACACGGTGTACCTATCTCGATCATCTCGGATAGGGACAGCCGTTTTACTTCTAACTTTTGGCAATCATTACAGAAATCTCTTGGTACTCGTCTAGATATGAGTACTGCTTATCACCCGCAAACCGATGGCCAAAGCGAGCGAACTATTCAAACACTGGAGGATATGCTACGAGCCTGCGTAGTTGACTTCGGTACTTCTTGGGAAAATCACTTACTGTTGTGCGAGTTCTCGTACAACAACAGTTACCATACCAGCATAAAGGCTGCACCCTTCGAGGCACTTTACGGGCGTAAATGCCGATCACCTATCTGTTGGACTGAGTTAGGAGATTCCCAACTCACGGGTCCAGATATCATTCAAGAAACTACTGAGAAAATCGTTGGTATTCAAAACCGGTTGAAAGCCGCACGTGATCGTCAGAAAAGCTATGCTGGCGTGAGACGCAAACACCTTGAGTTCCAGGTAGGGGACAAGGTACTTCTCAAAGTGGCACCGTGGAAGGGTGTCATTCGATTCGGAAAGCGAGGCAAACTAAATCCTAGATACATCGGACCATTCGAAATCCTGGAAAGGATTGGTCCAGTGGCATACCGCCTGCAACTTCCTGCTGAACTTAGCAGCGTACACAACACATTCCACATTTCTAACTTGAAGAAATGTCTGTCTGACGAGACACTGATTATACCACTCGACGAAATTCAAATCGATGATAAACTTCATTTTGTCGAGGAACCTATGGAAATCATGGACCGCGAGGTCAAGCGATTGAAACAGAGTCGTATTCCCATCGTAAAGGTCAGGTGGAATTCTAGGCGTGGCCCTGAGTTCACCTGGGAACGGGAAGACCAAATGCGACAGAAATACCCACATCTCTTCCCAGACAACGCACCGTCCGTACACTCAAGCTAATTTCGGGACGAAATTTCTTTAACAAGGGGAGAATGTAACACCCGCATAATTAGGATACTTAGTTATGCCTAATTATTTATAACTAGTTGTAATTAGTATGTAATAGGACTAATTACAGGCTCTATTTGTATATATATAAGGTGATTTATATATATATGTGTGTACTTACGCGATTTGGATGAATCGTACGAATTAACCGGACAGAGTCCGACACAGTTTATTTGGACATTGGTGACAGAAATTTACTTAAATAATGAGAACGTATTTTGTTATATTAAATACGCAATTGAACGAACACTATTTATATATTATCGCGACGACATTTTAAATAATGCAGCAAAACGTATTAAACGCGAATTAATAATTTAAATACTTCGACAAATGTTTTATTATTAATTTCAAAGTATTTTTATTTAAATATTCCAGTTACATTTTAAAATATAACGGTTTGGTTAAAATACTAAAAACAAAGGATTAAACGATTAGGACACGGTGTAAACACTGAGTTTTAGGGAGCGTTTTCCCCTCCCTCCCCCTTTGGATCAGCCAACCCCAACCAACCCCTCCTCCCATTCTTTCATTTTCACCATTTCAAACATACACACATCTTCCAAACACTCTCAACCAAATCCACACCAAATTTTCGGAATACAAACCGACCCACGAAAATTACATATTCGGAATCACCATCACGAGTGGAACAAGAATATCAAGATCGTTTTCATCATCTCATCATCCATTTAGCTCGATTTGCAAAAGTAAGAAATTTCAAAAATCTTAGATCTATTCAATTTGGTGTAATGTTTTGATGTTTTGATGTGTACACAACATAGTTATAACCTAATACATGAAGAATACACGATTTTATAGCTAAAAAATGAGTTAGATTTGCGTTTTTGGTCGGAAATTCTTGAAACCCGAAAGTTTCTGGGCTGGCGTTCATACGTGCGACACAAGCCTTGTGTCGCACACTGTGTCGCATAAACCCATTAGTGTCGCACCTTGTGTCGTATCAACCCTTAGTGTCGTAACCTTTGCGACACAATATTGTGTCGCACTCTATGTCGCAATACTATGTCGTATTTTATACGACACAACCGTTCTGTCGCTATTGAATTAGCATCGCAAGCTTTTTGCGACACAACCACTGTGTCGCAGAGCTCTTGTGTCGCATCCTTCATGCTACACAACCCTTGTGTCGCATACAAATCCTTGTGTCGCAGCTTATGTCGCAGAAAACAGAAAACTTGGAAATTTTAAAGGATTTTCACTATAGAAAAGTCAAAGTTACTGTAGCAAAAAGTCAAATTTTACTGTAGCAATTCACTGTAGCACATTTACTGTAGCAAAGTCAACATTTTAGAAATTTTGCTACAAACCGTCACCAACGGGCCCAAACATGTTTTTCAACAAACGAACAATTACAAACATACGGACAAACATTGGCTATACTAGTTGTGTACAACTAAACGAAACGTCTCGTGAGACGCATACTTACATAACTTCATATGATTAGGCATTTGAAGGTTACGGGTTCAGAGAACCTACTTGCTTTACTTACTACTTGCTAATTGCAACTGATTACTACAAGACTCAGGTGAGTCTTACGGCCCCACTTTTACTGTTTTATCTTATTGGGGGAGATACATGCTACTGATTTTTCTTGAACACAAGTACTAAACTGCTTACTATACCAAACGAAATTGCATGAGTTGTTTACTATTTACAGAAGTCTCTCCATCATATATCGTTAGTTATGGACTTAAGCGCGAACACTAGTTAATGGATCCATTAGGGAAATGACCCTCCCCGCCCGGGGCAGTAGCGCTGCCACGTACCGATTTACACGTAGAAACGGGTGACTAAATTATTCGTTACTGATGCTTGCTCAATTACGAGCATGTCACGGGAGCAAACTTATTACTTACGGGTTAAGCTTCGATTATGAGCCTCATGGCAACGGTATAAACTTACTTACTTACATTTGCTGGATTGCAAATACTGGTTTTACGATTTCTGGATTGAAATTGCTGATTTTACGCCTACGGGCATTTCTGATGAAATCTCGTGTTCAAAGCTGATATTACTTACAAACCTGTGAGATTCACCAACCTTTTGGTTGACACTTTTTAGCATGTTTTCTCAGGTACCCGGATGGAGTAGGATTACTCCAGGATTTTAGCTAGAGTCGCATGATTTCAACACAACTGCATTAACGGAGATTCTTAGCATTATCTTTTGTATATTTCGATTATGTAATAGAATCTCCCGCTACACGCGCGGACTCTAGGGAAACTACATTTTTGTATACGAAAACACTAAGTTTTCAAACAATATATCTATGGAATGTAACTAATTTACAAACGTTGTATATAGATGTCGTTTACTTTATCTTTGTGCTGTGATATTTGATTAGTAACACCCCAAACTATGCTTCCGCAAAACAGTGAATTTCGGGGGTGTTACACCAGTCTTGTCCTTTACACTACGTTGAGCATCCAGTATTTCATCTAATTGAGATGTTCTAAAAGTCTCAAGCTTATTTTGCTCAACTAACTTCAAATTAAGATTTACTATTTCCCGATCCTTACTAGCAATTGTTTCATTTAAGTCTTCAATATTCATGTAGAGACCATCTATGATAACTGATTTTCCATTTATGGTATCTCTAAGAGCTATTATATCAGAAGTATCAGACTTAACCTTATCTTTTAAGGCCTATTTATCATCACTTAATCTACGCACATCCATAAAAGCTTGGTCAAGTTCAGATCTAACAGTCTTATAAGATTCTTTATCCACATTCAATTGGGATGACAAATTGCTATTTGACACAGTTAAAATGCTAATCTGAGATTGTAAATCAGTAACTAAATAACAAACATCAGCAAGAGTAAGAATATCCAAACATACCCTTTTCTTGTCAGTTTGTACTTCAGCCATACGTGCCACAAAATCATATGGACTCATATCAGCAGTTGAATCCATGTACAGCCGTCATCATCACTTGCTTTCACTTCAGACTCAGGCACCTCTACTCGTTGTTCTACATCAGTAGACATGTAGGACATAGATTCAGCAGTTCCCTCTCGATCTTCAATCTCAGCCATCAAAGCTTCTTCAGACTGAGCTTTCCATTCGTAAGAGCCATCTAACTGCTTTACTACCAAGGCTTTGGAAGCAAGATTACTTCCCGAACCTTGTTTTCCACTACCAGATTCTACCTTAGGTCTTTGGCACTCACGAACAAAGTGTCCAATACCATGACAGTTGAAACACTTGATCTTGGTCTTATCAAACCTTGATCGGTTGCCAACTACCTTTCTACCATTCTTCTTCAAGAAATTCTTCACTCTCCTTGATAACATAGCCAGTTTGTAACACCCCCAAATTCACTGTTTAGCGGAAGCAAGTTTTGGGGTGCTACTAATCAAATATCACAGCACAAAAGTAAAGCAAACGACATCTATATGCAACGTTTGTAAAATAGTTAAATTTCTATATAATAAATGTTGGGAAACATAGTGTTTTCAGTTACAAAAATATAGTTCCCTAGAGCCCACGCGTATAGCGGGAGATTCTATTACATAATCATAATATACAAAAGATAATGCTAAGAATCTCCATTAGATACAAGGTAGAAATCACGCGACTCTAGCTACTGTCCAGGGGAAATCCTACTCCGTCTGTGTACCTGAGATACAAAGCTAAAAGTGTCAACCAAAAAGGTTGGTGAATCTTACAGGTTTAGTATTAAATAAGCGTTATGAACCACAAGTATGTACCCGTATTGCTATCAAGCAAAGTAAGTAAATCAGTAAATCAGTACAGTGCCATGAGCTCATAAGTTGAAGCTTAACCGTGTAGTGTGAATATATCACGTACCCCCGTGAGTGCTATCCGCACACTCATATGTAACAAATACTAATATGCCTGTTTCTACGTGTAAATCAGTACGTGGTGGCGCTACCACCCCAGGCAGGGATTGTCAGTCCCAAATGGATCCATCTACTAGTAATCGCGCTTAAGTCCATAACTAACAACTTACGAATAGGAGGCTTTCAGTGGATAAAAGTAACTCATTCGTTATGTGTAAACAGTAAGGTAATCAGTTCAGTACCTTGTGTTCATATGTAAAACAGTTGCTAAGTACCTCACCCCAAAGTATAAAAACAGTAAAAGTGAGGCTGTAAGACTCACCCGAGTCCAGTAAATACGTATGTGAAATCAATCAAGTAAGGCGGATGTAAGTCCGTAAGTGGTTCTCCGAACCCTGCAACCTTCTGGCGTCCGAAACGCACAAGGTTGTAAGTAAATAAGTAATAAGTTGGTGTCTTAAAAGACCACCCATGCTAGTTGTCCACTCAACTAGTTAATGTCCAAGTGTTTGTTTAAATGTTTGTAGTCGTTTGTGTTTGTAGTTTTGAAAACCAGTATGGCCCGTTGGTGACGGTTTGTAATAATAATCCAAAAGTGTTATTATTGTATGTATCGTTGAATCAGGTTTAGTTATTTGTAAGTGCTTGACACTTAGTGCGAAAAGTATTCACAACATCTAATGACGGGGGTCCGGGGGCAGCGCCCCTGGTAGCGGGGTCCAAGGGGCGGCAGCCCCTGGCGGGGTCCAAGGGGCAGAGCCCCTGGCTGGGGTATTTCTGCTATATTGCTTTATCGAAAACGCATTTGAAATCTAATTTAGGTGAAAAATCAAGTGTTAAATCTTGGTTCATATTAGTGCTTTTTATTACAGAATGTTCGAAAGACAAAGTGGGCTACGAACCGAGCTGGGAGAACTCGACTCGCAGGTCAACTCGACTCGCAGGTCAACTCGACTCGCGGGCCAGTTCGGTTCACAGGGCAACTCGACTCGCAAGTCAACTTCGACTCGCAGGTCAACTCGACTCGCAGGTCAACTCGCGGGTCAGTTCGGTTCGAAGGTGATTCCGATTCGCGGGATGGCTTCGTGAGTCGAATCTCGACTCGCCTCGTTGGACGAACAGGTCTCGGCTCGCGAGACGGGCTGTTCGCATAAAAACTCTAAAAATTGGCTTTTTAAGTCGGTTTTTGGACATAAACTCGTTGGGGAAACGTTCTAGCATGTAAAACGAAGCTTTACAAGTAATTTAAAAGAGTTTTAACATTTAATACCTCAAAATCGAAAACGAAGAAGATGAAGATGGAGCTCGTGATGCGGTGACCGTTTCTTCGTGAAGTGGCCTTGTGATTTGGTGCGTTTTTATGGCGATTTGGGGCTGTTTTTGGTCCGAAATTTTGAGAGAAAAAGAGTGTGGGTGTGTTTGGTGAAATGAGGAATAAAATGGAGAAAAGGAGGTTATAAGGGGTGGGTCATGGGTTGCGGGTTGGGTTGGCTCCGCGGGTTTGGCCGACCCAACTTGGGTCTCGGTCTCGTGAACTCGTTCCTCAGTTGCATTACGTCCCGCGCTTGATTAAATATTGTTCCGCGTTTTAAGTTAAAGTTTATCTGTAATAGTTTTAAATGGAGCGTTTTATCAAAACTCTTAATAAGGAATTATAAAAATATAACTTGGGTTATTCTCGTTTGTTTGGCGTGTTTCGGGTGCTTTCGTCACTTTTGGAGTGTTTTAAATGATACGATATACGTGTAATATATTTTCACAATATATTAATGTAAATAATGTTTGTTTGGAAAATTCCACATTATTTAAAGGTTTTGTCACCAACGTCCATTATAAGCAATGTCGGACCTCGTCCGAAACTTAAGTGTACGATTCAGCAAATCGCGTAAACGTGTATCTAATTACACCAAAACGTTACATATATTCAGAGTATTACAAAACTAAATACACGTAATTACAAATAGTTTAGGCATTAATTAAAGTCCTAAATTGGCGGGTGTTACACAGTTGATCCTGGAGATCTATTTCTTCAAGATAGTCAGAGTCGATTTGATCATAATCTTCATCAAAAAGAATCGGATCATTTATTTTACTATGAATGTAGTTCTCATATGAAGCAACAAAGGAAGTAAGAACAGACAGTTGCTCTTCAGCGGATTTCACACTCATAGGCATCTTCTGATGCTCTTGAGGTGACTTCTTAGTACATTCTCCTTTTGGTTCACAACCAGATGAGGAAAGAAAACACATATCCTCAGTTATCATTTCACCATTTTCAACAAAATCACCAACTAACAAAGCAGTGGTCGAACTGGAGGAGGAAGTCGAAAGAGTTTTTTTTCCATGATATAGCCCAGGATTCTGAACCTGATCAGAATCAGTATCTCTTGACTTTTTGGTGAAATCATAACCTCTAAGCTTATCAATAACCTGCTCTAAGGTCATGGTAGCATATCTTGTTTCATTATCCTTGAGTATAACACCATGCATTTCCCACTTAGAAGGCAAACCCTCAATAAACTTGTCGGTTTTCTCTACTTCTTCTATAGTAATCTCATGGTTCTCAAGCTCACTTAGTAAATGGTAGAAACGAGTAACATATGCATCAAGATCTTCTCCTTTCAAAGCTTTAAACACAGTAAACTGCTTCTTGAGAAGATTCCTCTTGCCAGCTTTCACTTGTGGACTACCCTCACCTCTTTTCTCAAGAGCTTCCCAGAGCTCTCTAGCAGTATGAAAAGATTTCAGCTGATGATTGATCTCTTTAGGAAGACACATCTTAATACAAGAATGAGCCTTGTTCTCAGTTTTAAAATCCTCCTTTTGTTGATCATTCATGTTCTGATAGCTAATGACCACAGTAGCATTTTGAACTGTTTACGTAGGTGCAGTGTATTCAGTTTTGATACACATCCAGATTGAGAGATCATGGAATCTACAGTAAGATTCGAATCTATCTCTCCAACTATAATAGTCTTCAAGTCTTAACAATTTAGGCGGAACATTAGATTTCCAACCTCGTGGTCCATCTCAATCATTTTACTTAGGTCCGACATCGTAAATTCAAAAGTCAAACTTTCTTCGCGAATTCAGAAAAATCGATTCGCAGAAACTCAATTCAACTCGCAATCTCAGCTCGATTCGCAAACTTCAGTTCGCCAATCTCAGTTCGGATCGCGACAAATGTCGATTCGCAAGTGATCTCAGTTCGCAGGAGATCTCGGTTCGAAACTCAGTTCGACTCGCAAAACTTAGTTCGATTCGCAAGTTCAACTCGGTTCACAGACGTAGCTGAAACCCTAATCTCAACTCGCGAAAGGACTGAAAAACCCGAAAATGAAAGTTTTAGGTATTTTTACGTTAAAATCAGTAGATTTCGACTGTAAACAAACCTAAAAACGTCCAGAGAATGATTTTGATTGTTTTTACACACTTATGCACGTCAAAACAACCCTAAATCACGCGATATAAACCCGAAAACCTTGAACTTACTCGTATTAAGCCCGAAAGCTCTGATACCAGATGTAAGTCCCTAGTTCTTAGGATCGATAACTTCGTTATCTGTAGTATTAAGGTGCGGAATCCCTCAATACGGTGTTATCTTACTATAACGAATAAGTTCGCGTTTATGTGATTAATAACTAATATGCTTTGCTTTAATCTTTAGACAATCAAAGCCTAGCCGTTAGTCGTTAGGTTTTTCTCTGGATTCTGAGTTCGCAGAAGGTCTGATCGCCAAAAATTATTACGCCAAAGTTTTGTTTTTTCACGAGTTGAAAACATATATATACTTCGTCTCAACTCGCAGCCGCTGGGCCTGCAAGTTGACTCGACTCGTTAACAAGCCCAAGTCCAGTTTGACTTCGGCTCGCCAAAACTCTTTGCGACTTCAGATCTCTTCTCGCATCGCAAAGCCTTGCGACTTGAGATCTTGACTCGCACAATTTATATATTCATTTCATTTTCGATATTCGTCTAACACTTTAACACATTTAATATATTTAACGAATATTAATAACAAAACAAATATTCATTTACAAATCTAAACCAATTGTACAACCATGATAACAATTACACCAATCCTATTTCAAGCTAGATCTGTTGTCACAATCTCTGTTTCAACAATACTTAAACATAAAACTGATCAACCCTTTTTGGCATACTTTGCAACTCTCGATACGTAGATGTACATGTCTAGGCGATTCTCACAAGTGGGTCACTCAATTCACTCAAAGTGTATCGGGTTACCTATAATCAAATAGAAACGAAATCGCTCAATGCCAGTCATGCAGCGCTTATCGTCATAAGCTTGGTCGAGAATCGAATCTCCACCACTCCTTTGAGAACGGTGCTAATTATCCCAAGGCATATTGATGGGTTGTGTGAATGAGGGTAAGGTGTGTATGAATAGTGATGAGTTGGTTAACGGTTTGAGGGTTTGGGAACTTCGGACTCGGAATTTCAAGGATCAAAGAAAGTTTTACTTAAGATAACCACTAGAGTAGACTCATCTCCTAGAGGAATAATCTCTGCTAAATATGATGCTTCTTTTAGATCTGTCGGATTTTTCTTCTTCGGAGAGTAGTCTTCTTATTTAGGGTTTGTCTTCTAGGAGTTCTCCAAGGTCTACTTTTTATTTTCTTTTTCTTTTTCTTTTTTCTTTTTTTCTGACCTTAGAGATCCTTCATGTAGTGAGACATCTTTGACTTCTCTTTTTGACAAGTACCAATTTTTCGTACTGTCTTTTGCGGATAATATCTTCGTGATGGGTACTAACTTCGCTTTTGTACCATATCTTCTTTTTGGATTTTTCTTTATGTTCTTGAAAAGGTATGGAGAGATGTTTGAAGATGAGACACCAATAGAAAGATATCTTAAGCAATCCTTTACTCTTAACCTATGAAGTTCACGAGCTGAAATGGTGTTTGTGGGAAAGTGTTTGTGTGTGGAGAAGTTTTAGGGTTTTGAGGTTTTAGAAACGAAATTGGCTAAGGCGTAAAGGGTTTTCTAATCGGATCATCAACAATCTTAAAAAGAAAGTTGGAAGGGTTGGCTTGAAAAGATATAAAAGAAAGGGGTTAATCCTAATAAATGCCAAGATCCTCTAATTGCACCTATACCGCGTACGACACTAATTGGTATGGTCTCGAAACGCATTACAGGAGCAAGTTCTAATTCAAAGACACATGCATCGGTGCACACTCCGAAATGAAAGTGAAGCATTAAAAATGAATGCTTATTATGGTCTCAAGTACCTCACAACAAATGGGGTTATATGCACCAAGTCATGAGATGCCTAGAGGATTTTTCAATTTCAATTTAAGATACGTTCTTATTTTTTCCTTATCTTACTTTCCAAAGCAACTTATTTATATTGACAGAAAGTTTGTTTCTCTGAAAGAATCTTCTAAGTCTAAAATCTTTTGAAAAATATTCGAAATCAACTGAATGGATGTTGGACATCGTCGAGGTTGGGTTTTCGAATGATTTCGTAGTTAAAATCTCAACCTATTAGGTTGGTTTTGCGAAAAATTTTGAAAAATTTAAAGTAAAATAAAAATGTTTACTTCAGACAGGCAAATAAAAACTTGCGGTATTTTATACCGTGTATCCCACACTTAAAACAACATTGTCCTCAATGTTCATTGCTAAGATGTAGGATTTTTTTTGGGAAAAATCCCACACTTAGGGTTTGAAGCAGTGAAACAATTTTAAGCGTTTTTGAAAAGATGGTGGGATAAAATCCCACACTTAGAATTTAGGCATATTAGGACGTATGGTAATGGAGAAAATCATAACAGGAAAGAAAGGAACTTCCCTACGATGGAGACAAGAGATGTTTTGAAGAAAGAATCCACAGTCTGCCGAAAGTTGGAATTTCTTTAGCTGGGTCTTTGCAGAATGCGGTTTCTTCATGAACGTCCGCCATCTCTTAGCTCAATATTTCATTTGCAACCTCACACATTTGCCGGCATATTGGTGAGCTGAGGATCTGAAAAATGGACTGAACTTGCAGTAGTGTTTGCTGGATCAAAGTCAGTCTACATGAAGTGTACTCGAGCTCACAGTGTCATAATCTTCATCCAATCTTTTCACCAACTTTTCTCACGAAAATAACTAAGACTAAAAGGATAGATTGTAGAAAGTGAAGCGAAGTGATGTCTTCTTCCGGTTACAGGCATAATCAACCAAGAAATACACCATATGTTGGGTGGAGATAGTGGACGATGATCCTAATCATCAAGAGCTGCTAATGTAGTTTAAATGCTCAAGATGATCCTAAAGTGCTGAATCTGACGACCATATCATCCGAGATCTGCTCCGACAAACTGATGAAATGAATTTGATGTTGTTCTTATCGGCAGAGATCTCTAGCTTACATCCCATATATTCTGTACTCATTCCCTGATTACATGGCGAACAAATGATCCCGGATGGTGATTATAAATGTGAAGGGGTGGATGGATGGGCGAATGTGGGTGGTTATGGTGATGGTGGATGGTAGTGATGATTTCAGGCTCAATGTAACACCATGCTAGAAGCCAAGGAAATTGTAAAGTGTAATTCTGGGATGTGGTGAATTTTGATATCATCTACTTGATGACCTAGTCATAGACAAGTAGAATGTAACCATCTATGTGCTAGAAAGAGCCATCTCTTCTCCTCAAAAGTAATGCTCAAAAGTTTCCCAAATTTAATGAACTTATAAGCTCCCTGATGTAACGCAAAAAGTCATGTTTTTGCAAACATATTTCTACACTTTTTAGGCTATTCTTCGGTAAAAACATTTCAAAACAATCATTTTTCACTAAAAATCACCAAGGTAGTCTAAATATTGACGTTGCTACAAAAATCAGTAAAAATGTCCAATTAGCACGCAAATCGAGGCAAATTCAATCACTTTAAATATTCCCTTCTTGATTTTCTTATGGAATCACATCTTAATTCATATTTTATAATTATATAGGATAATACAAGACCGGAGGTGAAAGAATCAAGCGAAACGGACGAAAGATGAAGAAGATATGCGGTTTGGAAGCCAACCGATAGTCGTTCGGAGCATGCAAAAGATCTACACTTCCAAATTTGACAAATTCAGTGTCATTGGAAGCGTAACGAAGAGACGAATCCAATGGCACAAGAATCAAGCAAAACGGACTTCAAACGAAGAAGATACAAGCGAAACAAGCAACGAAATAGGAGCGCGGATCAAGCAACCAAAATATTTGGCACTTGACCCCCCCCCCCCTGCAAGTGCCATATACGGCACTAGCAGGGGCCGTATATGGCCCTTATGACCCCAAATGTGGGGATTTTGCCTTCATATTTGGTACCCTCTTAGCCTTTAACCCCCCCTGTGTTTGTGATTCACTAGTCACACTTGGAAGCTTGTACTCATTGCTTTGTGACTTGTACCAAACGCTAACCTCTTCACCTATAAATACCCACCTCCTCCCCTCATTTTTAAACACACCAACACACACCAAAACATCTTCAAAAACACACACTTCTCTCATTTCTTTCTTTCTCTCTCTCTCTCTCTCTAGCTTTCTCTCTCTAAAATAGAAGCTAGTAGGTTGGAGTTAGCTTAGGAATTTTATTTAGCTTTTGTACGGAGATACTCCGAGACTTCAGATTTGTGAAGATTTCTCTGTATTACTCTTCTATTCATGTTTAATACAATCTCTCGTATTTATTCTTATAATCATGTTATCTTATTATGCATGCTTAGGAATGAATGCTAGAATTATGCTAGGCTAGACAAATCTGTGTTTGCTGTGATATATACAATGTTAGAATAGTTATGATTTAATTACGATGCTGTTACTATGTTTGTTTGAATATAAACTATTTGTGAACTTATAAGCTGAACTTCTGCCCATTTATCTATCCAACTTACGTTGTGGTTTGAATCCTCCTCCCTAGAACCTGGCCAATTGCTAGAAGTAGGAATTCCAACTATTCTGTGTATGATGATCAATGAACTCAACATGGCTGCTGTTCTCTTGATTGAAACAAATCTGAGAGACACAGAGCATAAGAATAGAGATAGATTAGGTTCATGTTTGTTTGTTGCATATCTTTGGGACAACTTCCGGGATATCCATGATTTAATCTCTAGTATACCATTCTATTGCATGTTCTTGTTTGATTGTTGCTTAGGTACTGTAAGCTACATATCTCCACTGTCACCGACTGAATGATTAGGTTTTCATGAATGATTTAGATTCAATACAGATAGGTAACATGTATGCAATAGTTGTGATGATTTATATTATTAATGATGAACAATTCAACTGATCGTTAGACAGACTCTCCCAACCGGTTCCGCGGGCTAATCCCTGTTCATGTTCTTGTTCACTGAACAATTCATGCGATGATACATACGTCTCTGATGTCTGAGATTGGGGACTTGGATTTGAGGATAGTTGTAAGTGAAATTGGTCTGTACATTTGGGAGAACTTCCGGTGTACTGTACACTCTATAACTGTTATCCGTGTGACATATTTTGTATCTGATTGCAGACAACTCTACGTTAGGTACTTAATAGGATCGTAGTTATAGCTCATTGAGAAATATAGTAAACGTCCGGTAGAATAATATGGAACCCTAATTGGTATAACGGAAAAGCCGTAAAACGTCCCAGTATCCGGTATAGCGTTGGAACCACCTCTGGTGTAGTACAAACATGTGGAAGCCGGGAAGAGGCCGTAGGCGTAATACTTTATATCAGTAAAGTTTCCGAGAACTCGATCCCACTGGAATTAGTCACCATAACTAGTAGCCTTATCCCTCATAACTATTCGTTAAATAACATTGTCATAGTCACAGTAAACACATTGCTTATCTTGATTTCTCTGCGTTCTCCGTACATCCCCACTTTTAATTTAGTTTTTAATTTAGTAGTTAATTAGGAAAACCAAAACCCCTATCAAAAAGCTTTAAAAATCCCAGCTAAATTACAAAAGATGACTAATCCACCTAAGATCCCATACCCGTTGTAGTTTGAAGAACGACACTTGAGTCATACGTACCGCTTACTGCCCTTTTTGGTCTATAAGTAGTATAAAGCTTAGGATCCCCACATTATAAATATAAAACACTGGTGCTCGCCCTAGTTAGCCGGACCAACGACCGGAGTAAAATCCGACCGACCGCTGGGGTGATGATGCGTCCTTTTACGGACGATCGGTGGGTGTTTTAAAATTTATAATTGCTGGGGTCTAAGCGTGACTTACTAATAATGAACCAAAGGCTAGTAGATGGTAAGTATGACCTAGAGTCGTTCTGAAAGAGAAACTGAATTGAAAAGGAGGTGATCCAATCAATCTTTCTTTTCTAGTAAAGGTTTTAAAAGAGTGCGTTGGGGGTTTTTGGTTCAGTTAACTAAGTAAAGCGAATAAAAGATAATAATAAATCAGATAATAAAAGGTGTATTTGTTGTGAGTTCATTAGCTTATAATGTGGGACGATGACTTTTAGGGAAAACGTTTACTAAATTTGGGATGTTCACTAGACTTGATAGTTTATGGTATAACCAATAGATTCCTTATTAGTCGGTTATCAACTAATATGTCACGAGGATCCAAGGTGTCATGATTCTGATCAGACAGACAATGCTCAACTCTCCACACTCTCCTGTTAGGGAGTCAGTGGCCCTTATTATCGAACACATTCGCTCGTGGGTGAAGGAATAGAGTAGCAAGTCCACAACAAGTATAACCGTTCTTAATACCTTAAAGACTATAAATTCAGCAAACAACTAACTTAGCAAATACGTTTGGACTTAGTTGATCAATTCCTATTAATGAAGTTTAAGCATGGTAAGCGAAGGAAAGTGTTGAGGTTTCTTGCGTACCTTACTTTAGATTTCATAGGTTAAGGAAAAGTATCGATTTAACTTGAAATTTAAACTTGCCTTTCTCAATACAATTAACAAATCCCTAGGTTTTCGTAAATGGTTATTTAGCCTGTAGCCTACCTAATCTAATCTAAACTAACTAATGTAATTAAAACGCTAATTAAAATGCTGACGGCTTTTTGCATAAAGTTAAACCCAGACCATGTTAGAAAATGCTATGGTAGTCCACAATGTATTTAATCGTTTACCGATGTTTCCATTGTGAATTTAATTGCTTCGCGATGTTTACATGATAAGTACATTGTGATTTCAAGCGTACAATACTCATGGCGATTCCACGTAATCACATTGCATTTTATGATGCTCGCATGACGTTACAATTAAAACCATAGTTTTTACACAGATAACTATTGACCAATGATGAACGCCAAAATGTGCTATTTTATAGTACTAATTACCCCCTTGTTTGATAGGTTTTTAATGCATTTTATATGAATAAGATACTTATTTCGTTCATATTTGCATTTAGGAGTTAATTCGGAGCTTGGATCAAAAAGGAACAGAAAACGAGCTAAATCATAAAGAAAATAAACTAAAAGAGTGAAGATATGAAAGATTGGATTTGATTGAAGTTGTATGTGAAGCTCAAATCGAAAAAAGAATGAAAGATGAGCTGAAAATGGAAGAAAAGTTAAATGCTGAGTTTTCTGCGCGCTGTTAGTATTTTGGCCATAACTTCTTCATACGAACTCCGATTGAGGTGATTCAACTTGGAGAATTTAGCTAACTCAGAGGGCTACAATTTTCGTTTTTGGCACTTTTTCTGAAAATGCATCCATACGGCGTATGGATGTCCATACGCCGTATGGATTGAAAACTGGACCGAATCAAGATTTCGCGGGCTGGACTTATGGGCTTTTGCATCCATACGCCGTATGGAAATCCATACGCCGTATGGATGACTTTTTCAGCTATTTTAGTCCGATTTTAGGGTTTTCACTTGATAACTTCACACAAACCAAAACCATTCGATCAGAGACGATTAGAGGGGGTTCTTCCCTCATTTTGGGAGCTTTTTGAAGGATTAGAAGCTTAGAGAATCAAAGGTTTTCACTCGTTCAATTGTTTCTTCGGTTTCTCGGTTTGAATACATTATTCCTTTTCATTTGATTATGATTTTGATTTCGTTTTCAATTCTGATTTTCTGTAAGAATATGATTAGCTAGACTTCCTATGCATTTGTTTAGATGATGATACTTAGATGATGGTTTGATTATTGAATTGCGAATTACATTGGATTTTATGAATGTTTATGTGTTTATTCGATGATCCTTAGTTATTGATTGATTATTATTGATTATCTAGCGTGGTTTCTTGATTGATTGTGATTGAGTTCCATTTGGTTAAGAGATTATTGATAATTGTTGATTGAGGTTAGCAATTATTGCTGAATAGATTGAGTTTGACAGGTTAGGGTTAATAATCAAGAGTAATCATTAATGAATAAGATAACTAATAGTTATAGACTTTGTTGATTCAAGTCATAAGAGTAAATCACATAAACGGCATAGGTTTAATTTAGAACATAATTCGGTGGGCAACGTTAAATTGAACTGTTAGCGTGTTGAAAACAACCTATGTGTCTTTCTTAATTGTGTTAGATTAATCTACCTCGGAAAGGGGATTGTCTTAATAGTTATATCGCAATAAAATTCATGTTCTAGCAATTCAATAAAGTGATAACAAGATTCTAAGGAAAGTAGTCTAAGCAAATGCATTTCTTTTATCATTTGAATTGAATATTTTATTTAATTAATTATTTTATCATTTAGTTATTTTTCTATTTAAGTTTTATTTAATAAATCATTTTTCATAATTGTTTGCCAATTGTTCGATCGGAACTAAAACGCCCCCAATATTCATTGTTTTCATTATGTGTAACAATTTCCAATTTATTTGTAATTGACATCCGTTCCTCGTGTTCGACTCGGACTTACCAAGTCTATACTGACATTCGATCAGGTATTCTTGCCTGGTTGTGTGAAAAGTATTAATAAGGTATTTCCATTTCTAAATAATAAAACAAGACGCGCTTTCACACGCATCAAGTTTTTGGCGCCGCTGCCGGGGAACGGTTTGATTCAATTTGATAAATTGGAATTTGTTTTCTGTATATTATTAGTTTGAATTTAGTTTTGTTTTCCTGTTATTTTGTATTATCTTGTGTTAGAGATTAGTTGATAAGTTGTTTTATATTTAAAATCCTTGTTCTACCCTTTGTATTTGGAGGACGATTTCGGAGAATATCTACGATCTCTATTTGAACCACCCATCGATCAATCGGAGCTAGATTTAGAAATGGCAGACGACATCTCCAACATGACTCTCGAGGAATATTCGAGCAGAAGGCGTAGCGAAAACCCGTTTCGAGGGACAATTCCTAAAGGAGCTTAGGGAAAACCCGTTTCAAGGAGATGAGAATGAAGATGCTAACTAGCACGTGGAGAGAATAGTGGAGATCGCGGATATGTTCAGCATTCCTAACGTTACATGCGATCAAGTCATGCTCCGAATATTCCCAAGAACACTCAAGGGAGCCGCGAAAAGATGGATTACTAATGAACCAGCTGGATCCATCACCACGTGGGAAGATCTCCGCACAAAGTTTCTAATGATGTACTGCCCTCCATCCAAAATGTCGAAGATGATCAACGAGATTCGAAACTTCAAGCAAGACTTTGACGAGTCACTGCACCAAGCGTGGGAAAGGTACCAGGACTTGATGCATAAATGTCCAAAGCACGACCTAAACGACCAGCAAATTATAATGATATTCTACAGGGGAGTGGATCATGCTACAAGACAGCAATTAGATGCTCAAGGACATATCCCGAAGAAGATTCCTAGGGATGCCTTAGCAGCTATTCGCGACCAAGCAAAGCATTCTCGGTTATGGGATGATGGTTCCTCTAGGAGAAAGAGGTCAATTAGCAATGACGATGGACTAGCCGTAATAACTGCTAAGCTGGACAGCATGGGAAGAGAATTAAAAAAGGTGATTGAGACTGTCCATGCAATCCAAGTAGGGTGTGACAACTATGGAGGAACGCATTTAGTCAAGGATTGTCCCGAAATGAATTCTGTAGAAGTGAGAGGGGAAGTTAAATGTGTGGAAACTCACGGAGCTTACTGCCAAGGTAGTAGGGAATTTTTCCTAAGACCATACCAGGAAGGAGGTCGCCAGTTCCGCCAGACTCAGCCAGGTCTTTTCACTAAGGAACAACCCTCAGCAACCTCCCCCGAGAAGAAATCCAGTTTGGAAGAAATGATGGGGAAGTTTTTGACAGCTAACGAGAAGTTTATTGCTAAGTCTGGACAGCGGATGGACGCCATTGAAGCATTAGTTCGGAATCAAGGAGCGGCGATCAAGCAAATTGAGGGAACCATTTCCAACATAGCTAAGGTTCTCCAACAGAGAGTCCCGGGAACTTTACCAGGATGCACCGAAACCAACCCACGAGATCACGCAAAGGTTGTGACTACCAGAAGTGGAAAGGTTCATGAAAACCCTAAGTTTCAAAAGAATCATGTGTCGAAGCTTTTGCCTGAAAAGGATAAGGAAGCTGAGGTTGCCAAAAAGTTAAGGGTAGACACAAAAGATGATCAAATTGATAGGGATAAACAATATGCGAAGGATCATGCACCACCCCCACCTTACCCAGCAGCTTTGAGGCGAGGAAAAGATGAAGCTCATTATCACCAATTTTTAGAGAATCTGAAGCAGCTTCATATTAACATTTCGTTTGTGGAAGCCGTTGCCCAAAAGCCTAAGTATGTGAAATACTTGAAGGAGCTCTTGACTAATAAGAGCAAATTGGCAGAAGAAGCCACGGTGATGATGAATGAGCGATGCTCAGCCGTGATGCAAAACAAGTTACCACCAAAAATGAAAGATCCAGGGAGAATCACTATTCCCTGTCTTATTGGTAAATTAGACGTCGCAAATGCATTAGCGGATCTTGGAGCTAGCATATCCATTATGCCTTATACTATGTACGCTAGACTTGGGTTAGGAGAGCCTAAGTCTATCCGGATGTGCATAGAGTTAGCTGATCGCTCAGTTCAATACCCTAGGGGAATGGTTGAGAACGTCTTAGTAAAGGTGGATAAGTTTGTGTTTCCCTGTGATTTCGTGATTCTAGACATGGTAGAAGATCCCAAGGTACCTATAATTTTAGGTAGACCCTTCCTAGCCATTTCCAGAGCATTGATCGATGTTTTTGATAGGAAAATAACCATGAGATTAGGGGATGAGAAGGTTGAATTCAATGTGAATGAATCTATGCAATATCCGGAATCAGTGGATGAGACTTGTTACTTTGCTAGCATGAGAGAATTATCTGAGGATGACGAAAGTTTGAAAAGTTTGAAGGATGACGAAGATTTAGACCCAATGATTCTTGAAGGATTGACGGGAAGCCTCGAGGAAATCCGTGACATCGAAGAATTCGATAAATTGATCGAGGAGATAGAGACAACTTGCAATGAGGAGTTGGAGAATGAGGGCGTTAAGCTAAAGGAGAGTAAAGAGTCAATCTTGACAAATGGAATCTCGATCAAAACGGAGACGCGAATTCTAATTCATTGTCACAATGGTCCTACTAGAGGGCATAAGGGACCTAATTACACGTCACGAAAGATGTTGAAAGCGAAGGCATTACCTATAAAAGATGCACGGGTTGTGGTGAAGTTCCGTAAGCGATTGTTTTCACGATTTGGAACGCCGAAGGTTTTAATCAGTGACAGTGAAACACATTTTACGAATGCACAATTGGAGAAAGTGTTAGGGATGAATGCTTATGTTAACGCTCGACTATATATGGAGCGCACCAAGAAATGGCATGATTCACGCTTTAAATCAAATTGTTTATTTGAAAAAGGTGATAAGATTCTCCTATACAGTTCTCGTATGCATTTGCTTCCTGGTAAGTTGAAAACACGCTGGACAGGACCTTTTGTGGTAGAGAAAGTTTATCCTCTTGGTGCTGTTGATCTGCAAGGTCATTCTGGAAAAACTTTTAAGGTTAATGGAAGTCGTTTGAAGAGATACTATGGTGATGCAAGGGACTCCAAGCGTGATTTGGAGATGAAATTGAGTTAAGTTGTGGAGCAAGATGTCGAGCTTACCGACGTGATAAACAAAAGCGCTTTCGGGAGACAGCCCGTTATTCTGTCATTTTGTTATTTTGTTTTGTTGTTTTTGTTTGCAGGTTTGAACTTTGTGGGTGTGTTCCCTGGAAACCCTCGCGAGACTACAACTCGTCCACTCAGGATACTGAGGGGTTTAAAGGCTTGTTGCATACGCTAAATGCAACCGTGATGCCTACGGAAGTGTGCCGTTGTATTTTATTTCAGAATCAGTTCATTCATGAATTTTTCTTCTTAATCAGGGGAGTTTTTCTGTTTCACTTCTTTTCTATTCCCTATATTATTGTTTTCTTTTGCAATAGGGACATTGCATACTTTTAAGTGGGGGATGGGGGAAAAGAAGTAAGTCTATTTGTCCTTAAGATATGAATGGTAAATATTGGCAAATTTTAAAGCTAAAGGGCATTCTATATGTTAGTCATTTTTCAGCCCAAATTTTTCTTTTAAAATTGTTTTCTGCGTTAAAGTTTAGCGAATCTTGTAACATATTTTGGGAATGCAAAGAATGAAATAAATTTAATTTTAAATATTAGATAGTTCATTTTTTGATGTATCGATAGGCAATCTTTATGGAAGTTGTTGAGCTATTAAGAAATTTAATGAATAAAGTAGGATTTATCCTATGACGATCTTTTAGCAAGGTATGATAATCTTAATTCTCATATGATAGCGTGTTATAATCCATAATTTTGGGATCCTAATTATCATCATTTGGGAATATACTGGGTGTTGTCTCCTCTGTTGTACGAAAGTACAGACCTGGTTTCCGTTAGTATATTTGAAAATTAAAGAAAATAAAGAAGAGTACAAAGGACTCATAAATTGAAAAACCAAAGCCAAGTTATGTCACTCTGTTGTACTGAGGTACAGACCTGTCACCAATGTCTTGGTTTGAAAAATGATTGATTTGTTTGGATGTTCATTATTTGGAGAATTGTGACACGTTATTGGTATGAGAGTATTTTGCTATCTGTGAATCTAGGGTAAAACCTGCTAGAATAATAATGAGTTAAGCTCAATTTCTGAAGTTTAGATTGTTTAAGTGGACAACAATAACGGTAATCTAAGTGAATTATCTTTTATGCATAATAATAATGTATTAGAAGTTGTTTTCCCTAGAGAGTTTCTTGATTGCTAAGCTTTAAGGTAGAATCGATTTAAAGTTAGCAATTTGGTTTGCTGAATGTTGTGTAGTATGTAAGTCCTTTTGCACTTTTGTTTGCCGTTCATATTTAAAGTTTTGAATTTTCAACTGATGGTCTACTTGAGGACAAGTAGGATTCAAGTGGGGGATTTTTGATGAACGCCAAAATGTGCTATTTTATAGTACTAATTACCCCCTTGTTTGATAGGTTTTTAATGCATTTTATATGAATAAGATACTTATTTCGTTCATATTTGCATTTAGGAGTTAATTCCTAGCTTGGATCAAAAAGGAACAGAAAACGAGCTAAATCATAAAGAAAATAAGCTAAAAGAGTGAAGATATGAAAGATTGGATTTGATTGAAGTTGTATGTGAAGCTCAAATCGGAAAAATAATGAAAGATGAGCTGAAAATGGAAGAAAAGTTAAATGCTGAGTTTTCTGCGCGCTGTTAGTATTTTGGCCATAACTTCTTCATACGAACTCCGATTGAGGTGATTCAACTTGGAGAATTTAGCTAACTCAGAGGGCTACAACTTTCGTTTTTGGCACTTTTTCTGAAAATGCATCCATACGGCGTATGGATGTCCATACGCCGTATGGATTGAAAACTGGGCCGAATCAAGATTTCGCGGGCTGGACTTATGGGCTTTTGCATCCATACGCCGTATGGAAATCCATACGCCGTATGGATGACTTTTTCAGCTATTTTAGTCCGATTTTAGGGTTTTCACTTGATAACTTCACACAAACCAAAACCATTCGATCAGAGACGATTAGAGGGGGTTCTTCCCTCATTTTAGGAGCTTTTTGAAGGATTAGAAGCTTAGAGAATCAAAGGTTTTCACTCGTTCAATTGTTTCTTCGGTTTCTCGGTTTGAATACATTATTCCTTTTCATTTGATTATGATTTTGATTTCGTTTTCAATTCGGATTTTCTGTAAGAATATGATTGGCTAGACTTCCTATGCATTTGTTTAGATGATGATACTTAGATGATGGTTTGATTATTGAATTGCGAATTACATTGGATTTTATGAATGTTTATGTGTTTATTCGATGATCCTTAGTTATTGATTGATTATTATTGATTACCTAGTGTGGTTTCTTGATTGATTGTGATTGAGTTCCATTTGGTTAAGAGATTATTGATAATTGTTGATTGAGGTTAGCAATTATTGCTGAATAGATTGAGTTTGACAGGTTAGGGTTAATAATCAAGAGTAATCATTAATGAATAAGATAACTAATAGTTATACACTTTGTTGATTCAAGTCATAAGAGTAAATCACATAAACGGCGTAGGTTTAATTTAGAACATAATTCGGTGGGCAACGTTAAATTGAACTGTTAGCGTGTTGAAAACAACCTATGTGTCTTTCTTAATTGTGTTAGATTAATCTACCTCGGAAAGGGGATTGTCTTAATAGTTATATCGTAATAAAATTCATGTTCTAGCAATTCAATAAAGTGATAACAAGATTCTAAGGAAAGTAGTCTAAGCAAATGCATTTTTTTTATCATTTGAATTGAATATTTTATTTAATTAATTATTTTATCATTTAGTTATTTTTCTATTTAAGTTTTATTTAATAAATCATTTTTCATAATTGTTTGCCAATTGTTCGATCGGAACTAAAACGCCCCCAATATTCATTGTTTTCATTATGTGTAACAATTTCCAATTTATTTGTAATTGACATCCGTTCCTCGTGTTCGACTCGGACTTACCAAGTCTATACTGACATTCGATCAGGTATTCTTGCCTGGTTGTGTGAAAAGTATTAATAAGGTATTTCCATTTCTAAATAATAAAACAAGACGCGCTTTCACACGCATCAACCAAGTATTAAGGTTCGCGACTCCTCTTTACAAGGTTACAATCACGTTTGTTAATCGAACGGCGAATATAAGTTTTAGGTTTATAATCATAAGGTAAGTCCGTTCATAAAGTTTCCATTTTGACGTCGATCCATAATACAACTACCTTCGGTCGTTACTGGCTTCCATGCGTTTGTACTTTGCTCGAAAGCATTTCCAGCACTATACCAAGTAAACAGTCGAATAGGGGCCGTCATATTATTTCACGACACTTTTAAAGTCATCCCACAAATATATACGCTAAATACATCACAACAAATAAAATAGTAATCTACTCGCTAATCATGGCATAAACGATCTCTAGCATAATTAAAGTATACATATTTAATTAAGATAGAAAAGGATAGAAATAACCGAGATTAATATGCGAGAAGAAATAGACTTGAATTAATAAGAGTTGCTCCAAGCGTACACCAAAGATTACAAATACATTCATCACCAAAGACTACAAGCACGTTCCTTGCTTCTATTCTAACTAGCCTAATACTATTTTAAAGTAAGAAAATAAAGAAAGAAAGAAAACCTAGACGCTAGAAAGAAAGTGTATTTTTCAAAGTGTAGAAAGTATGGTGTGTCTTGCAAATGAGCCTCATGCCTCCTATTTATAGGAGAGACTTGGTGCATTTTAGCAAGTTAAGGCTCTCAATAGCAAAAGGCGGAAAAGGTGGTGGCACAGGGTACGTAAAGTTGCGTAAAGGTCTAGCACCGAGTACACAGAAGGACCAAAAAGTGGGAACCATGCAGGGGATGGCGGCCGGCGGCGGCTAGGTGGCAGCCGGCGGCGGCCTGGTGGCTGGTCGGTGGCGGCTGGCTGCTACCTGCACCGGTTCGTCGCCTGTTGCCTCGTTTCTCGATTCGTGCATGTTTTCTTCGTTATGCGTCCGTTTGCGTCGATTCTATTTTTGTTGGATTCGTAATTCAAAAACGAAGACTTTGATGAAAAGATATCCCAAAAACAAGTCTCTAAATTTTAGATGTGTCCTACGAATCGTTTGGATCTTCCGGCGTACGTAGAATCTTCGTTCTTCGTCCGTTTTTGTTGATTCTTCTTCTGTTGGATTCGTAATTTGAAAACGAACATCTTGCATGAGATGGATGTTGGTGATGGGCACTTTTGTCTTGAAATCTCGTTTTGATGCCTTGAATCTTCAAACGTGTGTGGAATCTTCGTTTTTAATCCGTTTTGCTTGATTTTCATCGTGCAACCTTGTTTTGACCATCTTGGCATAATACTATTGTTTTGTAATGTTTTTGAGTTAATATGCCAAGAATCATTCCAGAATGAGAGAGATATCGGTAGTAAAAATGTGACTTTTTACGCGATATCAAGTATCCCACACTTAGAACTTTGCTTGTCCTCAAGCAAACTCGTTTTCAACATGGTTAAAGATAAGAAGATAATGAAAATTTTTAAGGTGGAACTTTTTACTAAGGGGTTTTGGGAAAGAATAAAGCCCTTGTTCTTTGAAAAGGAAGGATTGTAATCTTTAGGAGCATGCTTTCGATCTTTGATCTTGGATACATGACTAGGCGATCCTCTCAAGGTGGTCACTCAAATCACTCAAAGTGTTTAGGGTTTCCTATTCTATTATATCAATCGCTCAGAATGCCAATCATGTATCGTTTATCATCATAGGCTTGATCGAGTATCAAATCGTTACCTTTTAGGTGAGCGCGAAGTCGATCCAGCCACAATCATTCTAAGGGAAGTGATGTAAGGTTTTTGGAGTGGAGTGTTGGTGGTATGAGAGGGGTTGTGTTGGTTTTTTCATAGGTTTTCTTTTTGGTGAAGCGGAAAGCTGAAATTTTTGAATTTTCGGGAGGATTGACGCCTTTTTCTTTTGAGAGAAGTCTTTTTCTCCATTTGACTTTCTTTTCTTCGAATTTTCTCGGATATTTTTCTTTCTTTGACGTCATATCCTTGTGACTTCTCTTCTTTCATCTTTGGAACTTCCTATGAAGTTTGAGGGATGCTTTTGAGTAGGTAAGGGTTAACGTATTTGTTTTTGGGTGTATGGATGGGTTCAAGAATGATGTGATTCGATCTCCTTTTTGCTCACCAGTTCGGATTCGAAATGCATAACAAGAGCAAGTTCTGATTCTAAACGCATACATCGGCACACTCAAGAATCAAAAAAGTGAAGCATTAAAAGTGAATGCTTTTCATATGGCTCAAGATACCTCACGAATTGAAAGTTAGGTTGTTGTGTGCTTAGTCATGCGATGCTCTTTATGGGATTACTAAACTAATTTCTCAGAAGAATCTGTATTTTATTTGTCCTTTTTCCCCAAAGTAAATCATTCTTCGTCTAAAATTTTTCATTTTCAACATATTTTTAACTCAAATTTGAAAATTTTGTTTACTTTTTTGGAGAAGGATGGTCTTATAAAGAGCAACGATTTTAGAATCAAGCATATACCGTTATCCATTTTACATTAGTGCAACTACTACTATCCCACACTTAAAGGAACATCGTCCTCGATGTTATACTAAGCTCTGAATGGGGTAAAATCCCACACTTAGGGTTTTAAACATCTAAGTCGCATTCTTTCAGTGTGTGTTGGGTTTGAATCCCACACTTAGTGATAAGCATATTGGATATGGTATATTTAAAATGAATGAAAGAGATGGTATAGAAGTACTCCCCTGTAGTTGCAGTGTTCCTTGGTTTGCATTTGCCGGACTCCGTCTTTCTTGGTGCATTCTTGATCAAGTCTTCTTGTGATTTGTCTCGTAGGTGTGAACACGTCGGATCTATGATTCTTCGGGTGTTGATACGTCCTTGCAGGCTGGAGCATGTTTCGTATGATCCGAGTGTGAAAGATAGTCGGAGATTTCATCACTTCTTGAAAAGTAAAATTGCATAAATGTAAAAAAAAAAACACGGGTTGCCTCCCAAGAAGCGCTCTTTTAAAGTCGAGAGCTCGACTTAGTCCTTTCTTCAGATGATGATGTTGGATGCGTCCCTATTGCTGGATTGGTCACCGTGGTTCCTTGGTAAATTGTAGCGTGGAGGGAAGTATCGTAGGAATTGCTCTATCATGTCGGCAATGAGAGTTGGTGGAGTGGTGGATTCCATTCTGAAGCTTTTGAAGTGATCACTGGCCAATCTGTCTAGGATTGCCATCCCATAGCTGATGTATCGAACTGCCCTTGTGACCGGTCCGTTAGGGTCAATTCGGGTGCAGGTGTAGGTTCGAACAATCTCACGCTGGGGGTGGTTGCGACCTATCGAGGCGATTAGGGCCATGAATTGAGTTTTTACATCTTCAAAGTCACTAGCCAGAGGGTCTCCTCCAAAGGATCTAGTTGCTTGGCATACTTGTCGAATGAGTTGATGCTACTCACGGTTGAAGGGAAAGGCTGAGTATGTGAAAACATAGATTAGCTTGCTGAATATTTCGCGATATCCATCACGATAGACATTAAGCTCTACATCTTCTTCACTGTACATTCCGCGTAGTCGAGTTGTCACATAAGTTGCCAGGTTGATTTGTGACATATGCGGAATGAATCTTGGTACCTCACGAGTTTCTTCTTCATATGCTGACTGGTTCAGTTCATCAATTATCAACTCAACATGGTGACCAATGGTGGAGTGAATGACGATCCTATAGTTCTCTGTGGCTATGAGGTGCTCTCCAGTCTCGATGAGATCTAGTAGGGTTCTAAGATCTCCCAACATTCTGATATCAGTATAGTTTTGTGGGTTTCCAGTAGCTCTTTCAAGATGGGTCCTCATGGATGCTAGTGTAGCCTTTTGACTCGCTGAATAGGGAAAAGCTGATCCAGCCAAAACACAATATACTTTTTGGTATATTTGCTTCTGGCTGCTGCAGAACTCGACTTCTCCCATCGGGTAGTTGGGTCTTTCGGGCTGTTGAGCTTCTCTGTTGACTTGTTCTTGAAGGGAATCGGAAAATTCTTGAATATGTCGGATTAAAGTCTGGGGTACTGGTTCTCCATAATTGGCGAGGTATGAATCGTACTCTCGTTCAATTTGCCTTATCAGGTGTCTCTGGGCGGTGGTGTAGTTGTTAGTTGATTCTTTGATAGCTTCCACAATGACGCGCACATCTTCATTTTCGTCAATCAGGTCAATCATTTCTTCGTGAGTGTCGATGAGGGGAATCTCTAGTCTTTCAGCTGTGATGACGGGGGAGTTTGGTGGAGCAAGAGGAGTTTGTGGAATAGAGCATTCATCGAGAGTGACGTCGATACATTCGCCATCAAACTCGACTTCATCTTCAGAATCTTTGTCACGTGAATCTGGGAATTGGTGGAATTCTTCATCTGAGGGTGCGTTGTTGAAAGGTTGGGTACTATCTACTTCGATGGTTCTGACTTTCGTGGTTGTATTTTGAAGGTTCTCTTCAACAAAGCCTCCTGTTTGACGTGTCTTAGATGCAGAAATTCTTTGTAGGAGTCCAACATACAAGTCTGGGTGACTTGATGATTGGAGTTCTTTTTGAAAATTGTCTATGTCTCAAAGTCGAGTTCGGGTGAAAGGTTTGGAAGGATCGAGATAGGAGTTAGAATGTTTCCCATTTTTCGGAGATGAGTGGACTTAAGCTCTTGACGGAGAGTTTCATAATCAACGGATTCTTCTGATGAAGAGTAATCATCATATCTTTGTATCCTATTTACTTCGGCCATTTGTGGTGAATCAATTTGATCTTCATCTTCCTCCATTTCTTCCTCCTCCTCTTCAGGTTCTTCTTCTTCTATTTCTTCCGTTCCTTCATCTTCCTCAGCGGGTTCTTCCTCTTCTTCCTCAGGTTCTGATTCGTCCTCCTCGGATTCTTCTTCTTCCTCTGCGTCTTGATAATTCTCGTCCTCGTCTCGGTCAGTTTCAGTGTCGTAGATCAAGGTTGTGGGTCGAGTGAAACATCGTTCCTCTTCGGATTCTGATTCTTCATTGGAACAAATCCTGCCTGTAGATATAGCATAGCATTCTTCTTGTTCTGGTGTACATTCCGGTTGGTCGATCTTGAAAGTGATGCTTTCACCATGTGCTCGTAGAACAATCGTGTGGTTATACACATCAATCACTGCTCTAGCTGTGTTCATGAATGGTCTTCCAAGGATAATCGGGATGTTTATGTCCTCGTGGATATCCATTACCATGAAATCAGTCGGAAAGAAGAATTTGTTAACTTGAACTAAGACGTTCTCAGCTATTCCTTTTGGGTATCTAACAGATTGGTCAGCTAGCTGGATAGTCATCTTAGTGGGTTTCAAATTTTCAAGTTCTAGCCTCTTAAACAGGGAGTAAGGCATAAGGTTAGTGCTAGCTCCTAAGTCGGCTAAGGCGCTGATATCTCTGGATTGGTAAATAGAACAAGGGAGTGTGAATCTACCGGTGTCTCCTAGTTTTTCAGGAAGGCTATTTTTAAGTAGGGCTGATGTTTCGGAACTAAGGGGAATGTTGTTTACTTCGGGCAGTTTATCCTTAGTGGAAAGCAATTTCCTAATATATTTGTTACGACCGGGAACTCTAGACATGGTGTCAAGGAATTTTCCATCTAACTTAAAGGATGATAATTTCTTAGGTTGGACTTTAAGTCTAGCGGGGTAAAGGATTCTAACCTCTTTGTTCATGGTCGGAGTGGTTTCCACAGCTGGTATCTTGATCTTTGGTTCTTCCTTTACTGGTACAGCAACAGGAGGTGGTGTGGCTGCTTCCTTGGTGGTAGTGAGTTGCTTTGCTTCCTCAACATGTGGGTTGTGAACCGTGTTGCTAGGCAAACTTCCTCTGGGTCTGTTATCAAGACGTTATGCCAATTGTCCAATTTGAGCTTCCAAATTCTTTAGCACGGCCAATTGGTTTCTCATAAAGAGGTCGGCTTGATTTTGTCTAGTGGACATCTTTTGGTTGAGTAGGTGTTGACCTTGCATGAATTGGGTGAAGGCGTCATCTGAACTTGAAGCTGGGGCATTTGTCTTTGCAGGTTGTTCAGAAGTTTGGCTTGTATCGGAAGTGGGTCCAGGAAGTGCGAGGGGTTGGTTGTAAGGAAGTTGTGGTTGTTGTGGGTAAGGTGGGTATCTAGGTGGGTATCGGGGTTGGAAAGGTTGGTTAGTTCTTTGCGGGAATGGAGGTCCTCTAGGTTGGTTATTGTTTTGGTTGAAACCGGGTGGAAAATTTTGTGGTCAAGCGGGAAACTGAGCATAGTAGACGGTGGCATCTGCTTCTTCGTATTCCACTTGGTATTCACCAGATGGTTGCGGGTTGGTGCAATGTTGACAGACTTGCACTTGGTGTACTTGGTGCTGTTGTTTCTTAAGTTCTCCAAACTGTTTGACAAGTGAGTCCATTTTCTCTGTCAATACCTTAATTGCTTCGACTGGAATCGGATTCGATGCAGCGATAGGTGCTGAAGTTGTTGAGTGATCTCCAGAGTTCCAATCATGGTGATGCATGGTCATGTTCTCTATCAGGTTCCATCCTTCTTCGTCGGTCTTTTCCATGAAGCTTCCTTGTGCAGCAGCATCGAGGGTGGTTTGGTGGTTAGGGTCTAAACCATTGTAGAAGGTACACAATTGTGCGGATTTGTCGAGACAGTGATTGGGGCATTTCTTCAAGGCTCCTTTGAATCGTTCCCATGCGGTGTATAATGACTCATCAAAAGCTTGTCGGAAATTCATGATGTCATTTCGAAGTTTGGTTTGTTTAGAAGGCGGAAAGTATTTGGTTAGAAACTTTGTTGCCATTACCGTCCATGAAGGGATAGAGCCGGTCTCTAAACCTTCAAACCATGTTTGCGCATGATGAGTGAGCGAATAAGGGAAAAGATACAAGCGAATTGTGTCTTGGCTAATTCCGTTTTGTTAGTAGGAATTTGAAAGAGATATGAACTAGTCGAGGTGAGAGTTGGGATCATCACTGGGTAATCCATGGAATTGACAGTGGTTTTGGATTAGTTGGATGATGTGGTGTTTAAGCTCGAAAGATTGACCAGGGGTTTCAGGGTAGAGAATTGGTCCTCCTCTTCCTTCGATAGAGGGTTTACTGTTGTCAGCTAGAGTGATGCGTTCAGCTATTGCTTGTCTAAGCGCGGATTGCTTCTTTTCTCGTCGAATGGTACGTATTATAAGTTCTGGATCATGGAAATTAAACAGTGGTGCAGATCTAGGGGAACAGGTCATACACTAAAGAGAAACAGACAATAAAGGAAAACTAATAATAAAGAAAATATTTTTGTTGTTTTTTTAAGAAGGTTTTATCCTAAGGGTTTACTAGAATTGGGATTGGTTGGGCCTCTGTATCGGACAGTTAGTCTCCCCGGCAGCGGCGCCAAAAACTTGATGCATCCTTTTACGGACGATCGGTGGGTGTTTTAAAATTTATAATTGCTGGGGTCTAAGCGTGACTTACTAATACTGAACCAAAGGCTAGTAGATGGTAAGTATGACCTAGAGTCGTTCTTAAAGAGAAACTGAATTGAAACGGATGTGATCCTATCTTTCTTTTCTAGTAAAAGTTTTAATGTTGGGTTTTCTATTCCCTAACTAGATTAATATACGCAGCGGAATTATAACAAAATTAATCTAAGGCAATTAGGAAACTAAACCCTAAGGGATCTTAACTTGAATAAATAAAAGCCATAAAATAAACAAGATAAATAAGAAATTACTAACCTTTGAGAAAACAATTTCTCACGCGTAGACAAACTAGCAGAACCTTCTTGCTTTGGAGGCGAGTGCCCAAACCAAAACACCTCTAATGCTTCACACCCACGAACCAAGAGAAATTCCCAAACTCCTAGGGTCCCGACTCTAAGTCGTGTAAACTCTCACAAGGAGTAGGAATGAGAAAGAGAGAAAGAATTGAAAGCTATTCAATTCTGGGATACTTAGAAAGCTAAGGGGTAGGTCACTATTTATAGTGAAGGAGGAGGCCCAGGGTTTCATTCCCTGGCCGATGTGGGACAACCTGTTTCGTCCTTCAGTCGGCGGCTAAACCTTTCAGCCGGCGGCTAAACTTGAATCTTGACCAGACTAAAACACGTTCCGCCGCCTTACCCAATTTTGACTTTAGCCGGCGGCTAAACCTTTCAGCCGACGGTTAAATCAACTTTCCAAAATGTTATATTAATTAATCCAATAATTAATTATCTCTCGTTGATTTCTCTTACTGTTCATTGAGGGCAACCCAAAAAGGACTCCACTTTTAATGATGTACTTACCAATTAGTTATGATATTGGACACTATTCCAACAGTCTCCCACTTGAACAATTCATCAACTACTATTGGTCTAAGCCTATCCATTAACTTAAGCAGAGAGTGCCATCCAACGCAACTGCCGAACTCTGATTCTTATCTTAGAGTTAGCCCTTTAGATAAGTGATCAACTATTCCTTTGTTCTACTGATATCGTATGAATCGAGACATGGATTTTAATCAATCTCAAGATTCATAATTAGTTTTCTGATTTCCGATTACATTGACTTTATGAGACTATTGAACCATCAACTTAGTCTCGGCCAGGCCTAGCACTTTAGAGTCAATCTTTAATCATCAGAGGGCCCAAGATATCGCTTTTCCCATTAGGCGAAAAGGAACAAATAAATTTTGACTACATAGCACTAGTTAACTCATCATGTCATACCTAGCATACCCTTTATGACTGGCAGTTACGCACAACGTTTGAATAGACTAAAGTATAACAGACTTGAAAAACTAGAAACTCAATGTATCTTCATTTTAAGAATAGAGGATATTATCATCTCAGAGTTACTAGTGATTCAATCCATGAAGTAACTTCCATGAGTGCGGGTCTCTCCTATACTTAAATCCCCATTAAGTACCCATGAGTGCTGCAACATTCTCCATGCAATGTCTAATCTCCATAGACAATCTACTAACACTCCATGACAATCTTGATTCACCACTTACTTTCAGGAGTGTGAACGACTGAGGAGGTTTGAGTAAAACTGTTTTACTCGGGAAGTGGTGTCTAAACATGCAAAACGGAAACACAATGACAAACAATAGTAAATGGCAGAACTCCTTCCAATAAATAAATCTTCATTATTTAATCACCAAGTCTATATCAATTTCCATAATTGTTTATAATGTTTCAAAATCAAACTAACAACTAAAACTTTACATTATCCCTTAAGCCTATGCTCCTAGCATGCTCATCATGTTTGGACTTTCCAAGTGGCTTTGTGAACGGATCAGCCGGATTGTCTTATGATCTTATGCTCTTCACGATCACGTGTCCTTCTTCTACTTTTCTCCGAACAAAATGGTATTTTCTTTCAATGTGCTTTGACTTTCCGTGATCCTTGGGTTCTCTACTCAAGGCGACCGCACTTTCGTTATCACAGAATATTTCAATGGGGTCTTGAACCGTTGGAACAACTCCAAGATCTCCAATGAAATTCTTAATCCAGATAGCTTCCTTTGAAGCCTCGCAAGCCGCTATGTACTCAGACTCGCACGTTGAGTCTGCCACCGTATCTTGCTTGGAACTTTTCCATGTCACTGCTCCCCCATTCAGTAAGAATACCTAACCAGACTGTGAACGGCTATCATCTCTATCTATTTGGGAACTTGCGTCACTATAACCCGTTACTCTAAGTTCCTCTTCTCCACCATAAACTAAGAACCTGTCTTTAGTATTTCTCAAATACTTAAGAATATTCTTTACAGCTGTCCAATGACCTTCACCAGGATTCTGCTGATGTCGACTCACTAAGCTCAAAGCAAATGAGACATCAGGCCTCGTACACGTCATGACATACATGATCGATCCTATAGCCGAAGCATATGGGATTCGACTCATTCTGTCCGATTCTTCGTTAGATTTCGGACAAAGATCCTTACTAATCTTTATGCCATGATGTAAGGGTAGATTCCCTTTCTTAGAGTTCTCCATTTTGAATCTTTTCAAAATTTTATCTAAGTAAGTATCCTGGCTAAGTCCTATGAGACGTCTCGACCTATCCCTATAAATCTTTATACCAAGAATATATGCTGCATCTCCTAAGTCTTTCATAGCGAAACATTTTCCCAACCAGTCCTTTACACTTTGTAATGTTGGGATATCGTTTCCTATGAGTAGTATATCATCCACATATAATACTAGGAAGAATACAATACTCCCACTGAACTTGATATATATACATGACTCATCTTTGCTTCTAGAAAATCTAAACTCTGTGACTTTCTCATGGAAGTAGAGATTCCAGCTACGAGAGGCTTGTTTAAGTCCATAAATAGCCTTTTGAAGCTTGTACACTCTATTAGGATACTTTGCATTTTCAAAACCCTCCGGTTGTGCCATGAACACATCCACTGTCAGTTTCCCGTTAAGGAAGACGGTTTTGACATCCATCTGCCAAATTTCATAATCATGAAACGCAGCTATGGCTAGCATAATCCTAATTGACTTTATCTTAGCTACTGGTGAGAAGGTTTCCTCATAATCAATCCCGTGGGTTTGAGTATAGCCCTTCGCTACCAACCTAGCTTTATAAGTGTGTACTTTCCCATCCATGTCTGTCTTCTTCTTAAAGATCCACTTACAACCCACCGTCTTAAGACCGGGTGCAGTGTCAACCAAATTCCAAACTTGGTTGTCATACATAGACTGAATTTCTCTTTTCATAGCTTCCTTCCACTTGGCAGCCTCAGGGCCTGCCATCGCTTCCTTGTAGTTAGCAGGCTCATTCAAGTCATTTAGTGTACCATCACTAATTTTATCCTCTTCTTCTATATGGAAACCATAATAGAACTCAGGAGGCTTGCTAACTCTACTAGATCTGCGAGCGAGTAAGGATATGTCTTCTGGTTCAACAGGTGTTACCACCTCTAGTTGAACGTCAGCGTTTACTGTAGGTTCTTCATTGGTCGACTCTTGAATTTCTTCAAGATCTATCTTACTCCCACTATCCTCTTTAGATATCATTTCTCTCTCAAGGAACACTCCTCTTCGAGCTACAAAGACCACATTATCCGCGGGTCTGTAGAACAGATATCCAAATGACTCTTGTGGATAACCGATGAAAAGACACTTTTCAGATCTGGAGTCTAGTTTGTCCTGAGTTTCTCGTCTAACGAAAACTTCACAACCCCAGATTTTGATGTGACCAAGAGAAGGATGTATTTCCTTCCACATCTCATAAGGTGTCTTTGAAACCTTCTAGGTGGGTAAAAGATTTAAGATGCGAGCGGCTGTTTCTAATGCATAACCCCAAAAATTTATCGTAAGTGTAGCCCGACTCATCATAGACCGAACCATGTCCAACAAGGTTCTATTTCTCCTCTCAGCAACACCATTAAGCTGTGGCGTTCTAGGAGGAGTTAATTGTGAAACTATTCCACAATCTCTAAGATGATCGAGAAACTCAATACTAAGGTATTCTCCTCCCCTATCGGATCGAAAAACCTTTATCTTTCTGCCCAGTTGATTCTCTACTTCGCTCTTGTATCCTTTGAACACCTAAAAAGTATCTGACTTATGCTTAATCAGATATATATGTCCAAATCTACTGTAATCATCAGTAAATGTAACATAGTATCGATTTCCATCTTTTGTGGCGCATCTGAATGGTCCACAAACATCTGTGTGTACCAAGTCCAACAGTCCTTCACCTCTTTCACACGACCCGGAGAATGGTGATTTAGTCATCTTGCCCAATAAACAAGATTCGCATACATCATCTGATTTGAGGTCAAATGATTCCAACACTCCATCCTTTTGGAGTTGGCCAATGCGTTTCTTGTTAACGTGCCCAAGACGATAATGCCACAATTTGGATTTATCAAGCTCATTAGACGAATCAACATTTAAAATCAAATTGCTAACACATTCAACATTTTCATATATGCCATTGTAAGGAGAAGCTTTAAAAACAAAACAACCATTTAAATAAACCAAAATATCACCATTCTCATTGTCAAATGAAAACCGATAACCATCCTTAAACAAAGCATAAAATGAAATAATGTTTCTAGTCATTTCTGACGAATAACATCAATTATTCAAATCTATCATAACTCCAGAGTTCAGCACGAGCTCATACTTTCCAATCTCGGTAACAGGCGTGATTCCTCTGTTTCCCATGACTAGATTAAGCTCCCCATGCTTCAACTTCCTACTTTCCTTTAGACCCTGCAATACAGTGCAAATGTGAGTACCGCACCCTGTATCCAGAACCCACAAATTAGAAGTTGTAGTATTATGGAGTTCGATCATGAACATACCTGATGGAACACTGTTTTCAACCTTGCCATCTTCAAGGTCTTTCAGGTATTTCGGGCAGCTATGTTTCCAATGCCCTTTGGTGTTGCAGTAAAAGCACACTGCTTCCTTAGGATCATTCACTGGTGCAATATCAGAATCAGTCTTTCTTTTGGACCCACGATTGGACTTTCCATTCGCAGTCTTTGCTTTCCAATTTGACCTCTTTCTTTTCTTTGCAGTTTGACCAATTGCCAACACATGAGTTGCAGAGCTAGAGGACACATCATCCTTTTTGATTCCTTGCTCAGTGGTTTGCAGTAAATTATGGAGTTCCATTATTGAGCCTTCTCTCTCATTCATATTCATCTGATATGATATTACAAACTGATTGTAGACAGCTGGCAAACTGGACACAATTATGGCAATGAAAAATCTGTGTCAAACATCATATTCAATGATTCCAACCTATCAAAGTACCATTTCATCTCCAAGATGAAAGCACAGATAGATGCTCCAGGTTTGGGTTTGCAAGCCATGAGTGACTTAACCACATCAAGGCGTTCTTTGCTTGCCTTTGCCTGAAACATTTCCTTAAGCTGTTGGTTCATTTCATAAGCCCAAGTATTCTCAAAAGTCTTTTGCAATTCAGGGCTCATGGAGGATGCCATGATGCAAGACACTTTATTCGCATCATCATAATGTTTCCGGTGTACCTCAATCTCCTCTTGGGGTGAATCATCATTAATTAGGGAATATGTTCATCGAGAACATACTCCTTGTTCTCGTACCTCAAGTTAGGTTACTCATCCAATCCATATAGTTTGGACCAGTCAGTCTTTCCCTTCCAAGAACCGAGAGTACAGAGAAGTTCGAGTTATGTGTGGGATTGGGGACGGGAGGATTATTACCATTTATAGAAGACATCTATAAGATAAACAGTTTTAGTTAGTTTGAATATTCCTTAATTAATTATCCAATTACAAAATTAAGGCTAGGATCCATATTTTAGATTCGTTTTATTAAAAGGTTTGCCGTAATCATATTGCGAATTTATTTTAGGTAGACAATGCCTTTGTCAATTTCATTCTCTATGAAACTCCTAGTTCTTTTGAGATTCATTGATTCTTATCAACGGCATGTTAATCTCGGATATGTTCATCTACCATTTATGACTGGTATGCCGAGGATCATGAACCAGATGGTGAACTTAATCATGCAAAACCCGCATGGTCCCCGGCCTGAGTATGCTCGAGAATCGCGAGTTCCACATCACCTCTCATTATGATCTCATATTAATGTGCCGGTAAACCACACACGCTCCATTAACAGACCATATGAAAGATGTGCGGTTTTCATGGGTTAGCATACTATTCACATTTTTAGTATCTAGAACGGGATTTTGTTTTAGTACTTTTAGGTCATACTTTTGATCTTGACATCATCCTATCAAAAGTCCTCGGTAACTCCATTGAACGCACAAAGAAGCGGAGAAGTAGGTCAGCGCGAAGCATATTAAAAACCTGTCTTCTTTACGGAAGCAGAGCGACCCGCCTTATACCTCTCTTATAGTTTGTTCACTATGGGTGAGCCGATTTATCAATTGACTGACGATGTATTTAACTTTAAGAGTAAATTACATTGTCCGTCCACGTAGTTTACACTTTATTACAAAGCCAGTCCCCGGGTCGGGTATTCCTCGGAGCCAGTCCTTTGACCCGGAAATTTGTTTCACTCCCAGTCCCCAAGTCAAACGGACGTTAAATATGTTTGTTATCTCATCCCACGTGACTTGCACATGGCCGCATAATTACATTGCTCGTCCCTGTGGTTGTTCGTATATTACGGTCCCAGTCCTCGGGTCGGGTATTGTATGGACAACGACAGGGACGGGCAATGTAATTTACTGACAACGACAGGGACGGGCAATGTAATTTACGGACAACCACAGGGACGGGTAATGTAATTTACTCGGCCATATGCAAGTCACGTGGGATGAGATAACAAGCATATTTAACGCCCGTTAGACGTAGGGACTGGGAGTGAAACAAATTTCCGGGTCAAGGGACTGGCTTCGAGGAATACCCGACCCGGGGACTGGCTTTGTAATAACGTGCAAACCACAGGGACGGGCAATGTAATTTACTCTAACTTTAATGATACATATACTTATAGCTCATAACATATGTAAGGTCTCTCTTTAAACTCTTAAAGTCTACGGTTCTATTTTAAAACATTTTAAAATTTAGGGTTATATTTTAAACATTTCAAAATATAGGGTCTAAAGTGCAAATTCTTTTTACCAATTTCCAATTTATCTTTACGTACATACTATTGCAGATAATTAAATGCTAATATTTATTAAGTTAAGACTCTGATACCACTGTTGGGTTTTCTATTCCCTAACTAGATTAATATACGCAGCGGAATTATAACAAAATTAATCTAAGGCAATTAGGAAACTAAACCCTAAGGGATCTTAACTTGAATATATAAAAGCAATAAAATAAACAAGATAAATAAGAAATTACTAACCTTTGAGAAAACAATTTCTCACGTGTAGACAAACTAGCAGAACCTTCTTGCTTTGGGGGCGAGTGCCCAAACCAGAACACCTCTAATGCTTCACACCCACGAACCAAGAGAAATTCCCAAACTCCTAGGGTCCCGACTCTAAGTCGTGTAAACTCTCACAAGGAGTAGGAATGAGAAAGAGAGAAAGAATTGAAAGCTATTCAATTATGGGATACTTAGAAAGCTAAGGGGTAGGTCACTATTTATAGTGGAGGAGGAGGCCCAGGGTTTCATTCCCTGGCCGATGTGGGACAAGCTGTTTCGTCCTTCAGCCGGCGACTAAACCTTTCAGCAAGCGGCTAAACTCGAATCATGACCAGACTAAAACACGTTCCACCGCCTTACCCAGTTTTGACTTTAGCCGGCGGCTAAACCTTTCAGCCGGCGGTTAAATCAACTTTCCAGAATGTTCTATTAATTAATCCAATAATTAATTATCTCTCGTTTATTTCTCTTACTGTTAATTGAGGGCAACCCAAAAAGGACTCCATTTTTAATGATGTACTTATCAATTAGTTATGATATTGGACACTATTCCAACATTTAAAAGAGTGCATTGGGGGTTTTTTGGTTCAGTTAACTAAGTAAAGCGAATAAAAGATAATAATAAATCAGATAATAAAAGGAGTATTTGTTGTGAGTTCATTAGCTTATAATGTGGGACGATGACTTTTAGGGAAAACGTTTACTAAATTTGGGATGTTCACTAGACTTGATAGTTTATGGTATAACCAATAGATTCCTTATTAGTCGGTTATCAACTAATATGTCACGAGGATCCAAGGTGTCATGATTCTGATCAGACAGACAATGCTCAACTCTCCACACTCTCCTGTGAGGGAGTCAGTGACCCTTATTATCGAACACATTCGCTCGTGGGCGAAGGAATAGAGTAGCAAGTCCACAACAAGTCTAACCTTTCTTAATACCTTAAAGACTATAAATTCAGCAAACAACTAACTTAGCAAATACGTTTGGACTTAGTTGATCAATTCCTATAAATGAAGTTTAAGCATGGTAAGCGAAGGAAAGTGTTGAGGTTTCTTGCGTACCTTACTTTAGATTTCATAGGTTAAGGAAAAGTATCGATTTAAGTTGAATTTTAAACTTGCCTTTCTCAATACAATCAACAAATCCCTAAGTTTTCGTAAATGGTTATTTAGCCTGTAGCCTACCTAATCTAATCTAATCTAAACTAACAAATCTAATTAAAACGCAAATTAAAAGGTTGACGGCTTTTTGCATAAAGTAAAACCCAGACCATGTCAGAAAATGCTATGGTAGTCCACAATGTATTTAATCGTTTACCGATGTTTCCATTGTGAATTTAATTGCTTCGCGATGTTTACATGATAAGTAAATTGTGATTTCAAGTGTACAATACTCATGGCAATTCCACGTAATCACATTGCATTTTATGATACTCGCATGACGTTACAATTAAAACCATAGTTTTTACACAGATAACTATTGACCAAGTATTAAGGTTCGCGACTCCTCTTTACAAGGTTACAATCACGTTTGTTAATCGAAAGGCGAATATAATTTTTAGGTTTAAAATCATAAGGTAAGTCCGTTCATAAAGTTTCCATTTTGACGTCGATCCATAATTGATATCGCGTAAAAAGTCACGTTTTTACTACCGATATCTCTCTCATTCTGGAACGATTCTTGGCATTTTGAACTCAAATATGGTTCAAATCAATGACATTATGCCAAGGTGGTCAAAACAAGATTGCACGATAAAAATCAAGAAAAACGGATGAAAAACGAAGATTCCATACACATTTGAAGATTCAAGGCATCAAAACGAGATTTCAAGACTAAAGTACCCTTCACCAACATCCATTCTATCCAAGATGTTCGTTTTCAAAATATGAATCCAACAGAAGAAGAATCAACTAAAACGGATAAAGAATGAAGATTCTACGCCCGCTGGAAGATCCAAATGATTCTTACGCGATATCTGGAGTTAGGGACCTCATCTCAGGGGCTATCTTATGTCAAAATCTTTATTTTTGAATTACAAATCCAACGCAAAAAAAATCGACTCAAACGGACGCATAACGAAGAAAACACGCACGAATCAAGAAACGAAGCAAAAGACGGCGAAACGGGGCGGCCACCACCCAGCCGCCGCCGGCCAAAGGTGGGGCGGCGTCGGCCTGCTCCCCCCCGTCTCTCTTTCCTTTTTTGGCTAATTCACGTACCTGGTGCGCCTACTTTCCGCGTTGTACAATACCCGGTGCACCACCTTTCCGCGTTGTACAATACCTGGTGCACCTTTTTACCCACATTGCGCTAATGTGCACCCCTTGATGCTAATATGAGCTAAACCTCTCCTATAAATAGGAGGCATAAGGCTTCATTTCAAGATGTCCCATATATGCACTAGTCATATTACTTTCTTACTTTCTCACTCTACTTTCTTACTTTAAATTTAGCATTAGATTAGTTTAGCACTTTGTTTAGAGTAGAAAGAAAGCGTTTTGTAATCTTTGGTGTACGCTTGGAGTTACGCTTATTAATTCAAGTCTATTCCTTCTCGCACTTTAATCCGGGTTCTTTCTATCTTATTCTATCTTAATTAAATATGTATGCTATAATTATGCTAGAATTAGTTTGTACCATGATTAGCGAGTAGATTACTATTGTATTTGTTGTGATGTAGTTAGTATATATGATTGTGGAATGACTTTAAATAAGTCGTGAAATAATACGACGGCCCCTATTCGACTGTTTACTCGGTATAGTATTGGAAATGCTTTTGAGCATAGTACAAATATATGGAAGCTGGTAACGATCGAAGGTAGTTGTATTATGGATCGACGCTGTAAAATTGGAAATTTTGTGAACGGACTTGTCTTGTGATTTTAAACCTAAAACTTATACTCGCCTTTCGATTAACAAACGTGATTGTAACCTTGTAAAGAGGAGTCGCGAACCTCAATACTCGGTCAATAGTTATCTGTGTAAAAACTATGTTTTTAATTGTAACGTCATGCAAGCATTATAAAATGCAATGTGATTACGTGGACTTGCCATGAGTATTGTACACTTCCAATCACATTGTACTTATCATGTAAATATCGCGAAGCAATTAAACTCACAATGGAAACATCGGTAAACGATTAAATACGATGTGAGCTACCATAGTATTTTCTGACATGGTCTGGGTTTGACTTTCTGTAAAAAGCCGTCAGCATTTTAATTAGTTGTTTTAGTTTAGATTAGATTAGATTAGGTAGGCTATAGGCTAAATGATCATTTATGAAAACCTAGGGATTTGGTAATTGTATTGAGAAAGGCAAGTTTGAAATCCAACTTAAATGGAAACTTTTTCCTAAAACCATGAAACCTAAAGTACGGTATGCAAGAAACCTAAATGTTTTCTCTCGTTTATCACGCTTAAGTTTCATTGGTAAAAATTGATTAAACAAGTCCGGACACAAGTTCTAAGTTAGTTGTTTAATGGATTCATAATCTTTGTGGTATTAAAAACGGCTAGACATGTTATGGACTTGCTACTCTATTCCTTCGCCCACGAGCGAATACGTTCAATAATATGGGCCACTGACTCCCTCACAGGAGAGTGTGGAGAGTCGAGCATCGTCCGTCTGGTCAGAATCATGACACCTTAGTTCCTCGTGACATATTAGTTGATAACCGACTAATAAGGAATCCATTGGTTATACCATAAGTTAATGAATCATGTAAGCAACCTAATTTAGTTAATCGTTTTCCCGTAAGAGTCATCATCCCACGATTATTAGCTAACGAACTCACAACAAATACTACTTTGCATTATCTGACATCTTATTACATTCTATTCGCTTTATTTAGTTTACTTAGTCAACTGAACCAAAAACTCATCTCCTTTAAAACCCTTTACTAGAAAAGAAAGATTGATTGGATCACCTCCGTTTCAATTCAGTTTCTCTTTAAGAACGACTCTAGGTCCAACTTATCATATACTAACCCTTGGTTCAGTATCAGTAAGTTACACTTAGACCCCAGCAACTATAAATTTTTAAGCATCCACCGATCGTCCGTAAAAGGACGCATCAATAATACAACTACCTTCGGTCGTTACCGGCTTCCATGTGTTTGTACTTTGCTAGAAAGCATTTCCAGCACTATACCAAGTAAACAGTCGAATAGGGGCCGTCATATTATTTCACGACACTTTTAAAGTCATCCCACAAATATATACGCTAACTACATCACAATAAATACAATAGTAATCTACTCGCTAATCATGGCATAAACGATCTCTAGCATAATTAAAGTATACATATTTAATTAAGATAGAAAAGGATAGAAATAACCGAGATTAATATGCGAGAAGGAATAGACTTGAATTAATAAGAGTTGCTCCAAGCGTACACCAAAGATTACAAATACGTTCCTCACCAAAGACTACAAGAACGTTCATTGCTTCTATTCTAACTAGCCTAATACTATTTTAAAGTAAGAAAATAAATTAAGAAAGAAAAGCTAGAAGCTAGAAAAAAAGTGTATTTTCCAATGTGTGGAAAGTATGGTGTGTCTTGCAAATGAGCCTCATGCCTCCTATTTATAGGAGAGACTTGGTGCATTTTAGCAAGTTGAGGCTCACAATAGCAAAAGGTGGAAAAGGTGGTGACACAGGGTACGTAAAGTTGCGTAAAGGTGGTGCACGAGGTACGTCAAGTTGCGTAAAGGTCTAGCACCGAGTACACGCAAGGACCAAAAAGAGGGAACCGTGCAGGGGGGTTGCGGCCGGCGGCGGCTAGGTGGCATCCGGCGGCGGCCTGGTGGCTGGCCGGCGGCGGCCTGGTGGCTGGCCGACGGCGGCTGGCTGCTACCTGCACCGGTTCATCGCATGTTGCCTCGTTTCTCGATTCGTGCGTGTTTTCTTCGTTATGCGTCCGTTTGCGTCGATTCTTTTTTTGTTGGATTCGTAATTCAAAAACGAAGACTTTGATGAAAAGATATCCCAAAAACATGTCTCTGAATTTTAGATGTGTCGTACGAATCTTTTGGATCTTCCGGCGTAGGTAGAATCTTCGTTCTTCGTCCGTTTTTGTTGATTCTTCTTCTGTTGGATTCGTAATTTGAAAACGAACATCTTGGATGAGATGGATGTTGGTGATGGGCACTTTTGTCTTGAAATCTCGTTTTGATGCCTTGAATCATCAAACGTGTGTGGAATCTTTGTTTTTAATCCGTTTTGCTTGATTTTCATCGTGCAACCTTGTTTTGACCATCTTGGCATAATACTATTGTTTTGTAATGTTTTTGATTTAATATGCCAAGAATCGTTCCAGAATGAGAGAGATATCGGTAGTAAAAACGTGACATTTTACGCGATATCAGGTGACATTAAGCTTTTGGAGCCGCTGCCGGGGACTACAACGACCGATTTTAGGTATTTAGTTATCTTAGTTATTTAGCGATCCTTTCGGGAGATCAATATCATCCGAAAGTTACCTGCTTTATCCTTGGGTTAATTAGGTTAATTTAGTTTAGATTAGTATAGCTTTCCTTTCTGAAAACCCTAATTTCTTCCGAACAAGTTATGACGAACTGTATCACTCTTGCCTCATCAATCAAGCCACTGCTAGAGGGACGAGGAGGACCGATCGTAGCACCAACGGACGAAACCCTTGAAATTAAGCCTCACTACCTTAAAATGATTAAATCTGAGTGTCAGTTTCATGGTCTTTCGATTGAAAATCCAAACGCCCATCTTAACAAGTTCATCAACCTATCCGACTCTTTCAAACAAATAGGAACCAATAGAGACCTTCTACGACTCCATCTGTTTCCTTATTCTTTATCTTCTCAAGCCTCAACATGGTTTATGATTTTGAACCCTATTCGATTCATACATGGGAGGAGATGGCTACTAAGTTTCTAGCTAAGTACTTCCCTCCTTCCCTACAAACCAAGCTTAAGACCGACATCACCAATTTCCGTCAAGGAACCTCTGAATCATTAAGCTCGGCTTGGGAACGATTCAAGAATCTGATCGACAGATGTCAGAACCATCAGTTGTCTGAAACGAATTTGGTCTGCACATTCTATAACAGCTTAAATCCTCAGCACCAACAAACCCTCGACACTGCTTCATCAGGAAATTTCATGCTGCATACTTCGGACGAAGCGTGGAAGTTGATTGAGACGATAACGATGCATCATCATGATTGGGTGCCAGATGAATCTACTTCAGGGGAAAGGAGTACTTCCGATCAAGCCTTGGACACCTTGAAAACTCAACTCGAATCCATCTCCAAAGTTGTCAAGGACTTGCAAGAATCTTCTAAACCCATGCAAAAGAAGAAACCTTAAGGGATCTTCCCAAACAAACGGGCCAACGAAGAAATTCTTGATACAATCGATAGAAACCCTGACCAAGCTTTTCATTCTAAACCATTCGTTTAGCGGTTAACCACACCACCCAATTCTCAATCTTTAGTTCTTTCTACTTCTACCCAATTGACTTCTCGTCTAAACAATACGATTTTCAATAACTTCATGGTTGAGTAAAATAATACAAATAAACGAATTGTTGATTTTCAAAACCAAATTGATAGTTTGCTCAGGATTTCAAATGATTTAATTGAAAACATGGAGGATAATGTTAAAAGGTTGTTTTTAAAAGTTAAGGAGAAGCAAAGGGAAGAAGCGATCTACAATTCTGTCTTCCACTCATCCTATGAGCACGATGACATGCTTGTGGTCACTAGAGGAGGAAAAGAGACTAAGAACGAGTAATCCATAGATATTCCTTCAGATGAACCTTCTACTTCTCTACCCACTGACTCGGTACAAGTTGACACCCCTGTCACTTTTCCCGAACCAGAACCTTCTAAAGCCCCAGAAGTAACCTCGCACTTTATAGGAAACCTCATGCCATTCTCGCTTTATAGGAAACTAGGATTAAACGAACTCTTGCTGTGACACCCGACGACTTAGGGTTACTGATTAACCTGCTAGAAACCCTAATTACGTGTGTTTAGTTTAGTATTAGGCTAAATACTTGTAATTACTTGTAACTATTTGTATATTTATGTGAATATACACCCCCGTAATTGATTTATATTATGCTTACGCAATTTGGTGAAATTGTGCAAAATAACCGGACGAAGTCCGCCTAATTATACGACGTTGGTGAAAACATTTTTATAAATAACTTTAATCCATTCTTAGAAGTTATTTATCACTTATTATTATTTTGTTAAAATAATACACGAAAAACCTAGACGTTTTGGTTAAAACGTCTCAAAGGCAACAGAAACGCGCGGAACGCGCCCGACGATCGAACGAAAGTCAAAATATATTTTAATAATTTAAAATATATTATTTTGTATGAAATTATTATTGAAAACATCGTATAATAGTTGTCAAAGAAAAACGTCTATTTAAAACGCTACGCGATTAAACCTCCGTAAAACGTGCACGCAAATCGAGACCGCCAACTTAACGAAACATTTTTATAAATGTTTTTCAAGTATTTAGAATAAATACTTCAAGTGAAAATGACGAAATTTAAAGCGTTACTTAAAAACGCGTATTAAACGTTTAACGTATATATAAACGTCTAAACAATCGGGTAAACGAACGTAAAACGCAATAAATTAAGCTAGGAATGAAAAATAACCAAAATACCCTTGGTGGGACCACATGGGGGCTGGCCACCCCATGTGTCACCCCTCTTGAAACCCAATGAGAAACCATGCAAATCACAATCATTGTGATTCTTCTCCAACACCACACAACACTCATACACTAAACTCATTTTACACACTTCTCTTCACCAACATTTCTCTCTCAAATATCTGAAGGAAATCAGCCCATATCACCACCACAACCACCACCATAAACCACCAAGTCACCACCGTCAACCACAAACAATTTCCTTAACATTTGGTAATAATAATTAGTTCAAGAGTTCTAGCATCATCCTCTCATCTCATCTCCATCAAAATCTTTGTAAGGAGACTCATCTCTACTCTCATATATGTTTATTTACATGTTATATTGTTCATCAAACATGTTTATGTCCAAAATCATAGCTAAAACACGTTTTTGTAACACATATGTAAAAAGACAGATTCTGTCCCAGAAAAGTTAGCTTACTAATTTGATCATATCTCGAGTTCTAGGAAGAATTAGATAACGATTTTTTTTTAAAATTTGCGTATTGAAAATATCAACAACTTTCGTGTTTTATACTTTTCCCAGATCTGTACGTTTTTTTGTGAATAACCTGATCTTTGAGTCTAGTCTGGAAGTTTTCGAAAACCGAGTTCGGTTCCTTCGCGAATTTATTTAAATATGTAAATGGACCCTATAGTTTCTGTAAAAATTATATGTTAGACCAGAAACATTGATGATCAATTGGTAAAATTTGTGAGACTTGATTTGGATCAGAAGTGGTAGAAATTAAATGGCGAACCAAACCGACAAAAGTCGAAAATTATGAAATCTTGAAATCTTAAGTTGCATGTTAGAAACTGACACTTTGGACGAACCTCGACACGAACCGACAAATTTTATGGACTCTATAAACTGATGTATGGGTTGGGTAAAATTTTCGGGTCAAACCGGGTAATTTTGACCAAGTCAACAAAAACGGTTCGGTTTCTAAAAACGACAAAACTTACTATTTTTGGAAAGTGGTAACAAAAATGGGTTTGGGTGACTTAGTTAGTAACTTGGACCAAAAACTAAACTTAGAAAGCTTCATGAATTAGAAACCGACATATAAATTGGAAGTGACTCATAAAATCAGAAGTGACTCTAATAGTGACTCATAAAATCAGAAGTGACTCATAAATTGAGAAGTGACTCATAGTTTGACCAGGTTTGACCAGGTTTGACTAGTTTGACCGGGTTTGACCAGTTGACCAGGTTTGACCAAGTTTGACCATCTTTGACCAACGAGTTGACCAACTTTGACCTACGGTTTAAGGCTTATACAAACTAAAATAATCTATTTGCAACACACGATTTGTACTACTGAATAGTATACAACAAAACAAACTTAATAATAATGTCTAAATGAATTATTATTACAAACTTTCACCAACGGGTCGTATACGTTTTTGATAAACGAACATGAACAACTTATTTGGACATAATGTAACACCCCCAAATTCGTCGGTTTTGATTAGCGGAAGCATTAGTATTGGCTGGGGGTGCCACGTCAACATTGTACATGCATACGTATCAGAGCATATGATTACAACAGAACATAATATATTAAGATGCCAAAACTATTAATTATAAAGTTTACGATTCATCGAATCGTACAAGTTAAAAGTAATAAGTTTGCAAAAGTAGATTTCTGGAATATGACTAAAACAGTTTCAGTTATACTAGAGAAATCCATATGTTTCCAAAAAGTTGGCATCCTAAAACTTCACGGGTCGCCTAATTCTCCATGTGTGTTGGCGATTCTTACATGCGCAGCTAATTCCCTGAAAAACATAGTAAAAGTCAACAACGAGGTTGAGTGAATTCACAGGTTTTATGTTTGCAATTTATTGTTTCGAGTTTGTAAGCACAGTTGGCAACCCAACCATTAGTATTGGCTGGGGGTGCCACGTCAACATTGTACATGCATACGTATCAAAGCATATAATTATAACAGAACATAATATATTAAGATGCCAAAAGTATTAATTACAAAGTTTACGATTCATCGAATCGTACAAGTTAAAAGTAATAAGTTTACAAAAGTAGATTTCTGGAATATGACTAAAACAGTTTCAGTTATACTAGAGAAATCTATATGTTTCCAAAAAGTTGGCATCCTAAAACTTCACGGGTCGCCTAATTCTCCATGTGTGTTGGCGATTCTTACATACGCAGCTAATTCCCTGAAAAACATAGTAAAAGTCAACAACGAGGTTGAGTGAATTCACAGGTTTTATGTTTGCAATTTATTGTTTCGAGTTTGTAAGCACAATTGGCAACCCACTTGTTGTTTATACAGTATCGTTGGGATGTCACCCAAAAGTGTAAATTCGTAAAACCAATTACGTTTCCAAATAGTTCTTTGTAGGAAAGTTTGTATCCTAGTAGTTGTAGGAAAGCAGTATCATATTTCCAAGTATGTTCTGTAGGGATATACGTATCCTAGTAGTAGGTATGTTTCGTTGGGATGTCGCCCAAAAGTATATTTCAAGTTATAGTAGGAATGTAGGTATCCTATTAGATGATCGTAGGAATTTCAGTATCCTAATAGTTGTGTCTCGTAGGAATGTTAGTATCCTAATCGTTTGGTGGGTCCATGTCGGTAGGAACCCAGTTCCCATGTCAGTAGGGACTTTTCATCAGTTTAATAACAATAGTAGACCCATGCTCGCAGGATCTAGTGCCCATGTCAGAAGGGACTTTTCAACGGTCTGTGCCCATGTCAGTAGGGACTTTTTAACAGTTTATCAACAATAGTAGACCCATGTTCGCAGGATCTAGTGCCCATGTCAGAAGGGACTTTTCAACAGTCTGTGCCCATGTCAGTAGGGACTTTTCAGTTGCTCAATCAGTTAAGCAAAAAGTGTTGCTGATCGTTCTCCAGCGTTTTCAAAACATGTTTATGTGTTTACAGTATTTATAGTATGAAAGCGTTATTTCATAATCATCAGTTTGTGTATCGGTTTACCAGTTCAATGTACTCCATTCGTTCGAGTAAAATAGTATACAATCATGTATATATAAAAGCGTTTGACTATGTTTTCTACCCCTGTTCAAAGCAGTTAAAACAGTAAAAGTAGGGGCTGTGAACTCCCCTGTTGAGTTAAGTAGTTGTGCGAGTGCTAGCAAAGCCTAAAGCCCAAGAAGTCTAGTCGAACCTCCTATCGTCCTAAACGTATGAGATTTAATAAGTATGTGGAGCTCTAAGTTAATCATCCATTTTTGCGTATTAATCGTATCGTATTTGGTTTGGTTATTGAAAGGTGATTTTTTAAACATTTAGAATATTTTTGGCTTCTGTTTTTGGGTTTTTCGCGACACAAAATGCGACACAACCCTTGTGTCACATGATGCGACACAGCCCTTGTGTCACATGATGTGACACAATATGCGACACAGCCCTTGTGTCACATGATGCGACACAGCCCTTGTGTCACATGATGCGACACAATATGCGACACAGCCCTTGTGTCACATGATAATGCGACACAACCCTTGTGTCACATGATATGCAACTTAATGCGACACTAAATGCGACACAACCCTTGTGTCACATGATTATGCGACACAACCCTTGTGTCACACTATGCGACACAAGCCTTGTGTCACATGTATGAACACCAGCCCAGAAACTTTCGCCTGACGCATTTTTCCGATCCAAAACCCGATTTGAACATATTTTTAGGCTATAAAATCATGTTTTCTTTCATTATATGTTTATAACTAAGTTGTATGCTTAATATAACATCAAAATAATACACCAAAACGAGTAGATCTAAAAAGTTTAGCATTTTCTTACAAAGGCAAATCGAGAGCAAATGAGCTAGAGATGAAGAAATTTGTGTTGATATTCTTGCTCCTTAGCTTGAGATGATTCCGAAAATGTGTTTTTGGTGGTGATTTGAGATGAAATCCGAAAATTTGTGTGTGGGTGTTGAGAGAGTTTGTGTGTGTTTTGTTGGTGAGAAATGAAAAGAATGGAAGAGATGAAAGGGGGGGGGAAGAAGGTGGTGATTTGTCCCACTTTGTGGTATTTAGTCCGTGTTTGTTTACCCAATCGTTATATGTTACAACATTTTAAATGATACATTTTTAAATACTTACTTTATTACATTTTAATTTAGAATGTTTTATAAAACCAATTTAGTTAATTTATAAATTTATAAATTTTTAAACTTTGTTTTATTTTTAATTGTACGAAATAGACGTTATTTGTTACGAAATATTTGTAAATATTATCAACATAATATTTAATATACGTTTATGTTATTTAATAAATTCCGTTTTATTAAATAAAAATTGTTAACCAACAGTCGTATATATATATATTTTTTTGTCGTGTTTGATCAAATCGTTTCGTATGTAATTGCATCTAATTACAAACAAGTAATACTACGTGTTTTAACTAGTTGGGCTTTGCTAGACTTACCTCTAAAATGCGTTGTGAATTCACTCAAGTAGGGAATTAGCCTAATAATGCAAGTGATTAACGGTAATAATCGCGATAAATTTTGCGGGGTGTTACATTCTCCCCTCGTTAGAGAAATCTCGTCCCGAGATTTGAAATCAAGTCGGATCGCCCGCGGCGTATGTTCTCCGATAAGTCATTTTGTTAACAATAATAATAGTTTGCGTGGCGCTCATTTGTTGCCATAAAAGTTCAATCAGTTTAAGTATGCTCGCGGCATAATTCAATAAGTTGTGTGTTTCGTTTCGTGGTCAAAGTTTACCAAGCGTTATGTTCGAATCGGCATCCGAATAAAAGAAATGTTAAATCGTAGCAACAGCTGTTAAGAAATACCGTGCTAGCCGAGGTCCGCAACCGTTTCCGGTGCACGGAGGATGTATGCACGTCCACGAGCTGGTGGGACGTTAGCAATGCGGTTGTTGTTATTCTGATTGTTGTTGGCGTTGTTGAGTTGGGGGCACTGATTTCGGTAGTGTCCCGGGTCGCCACATCGGAAACAGCCAGTGTTTCGTTGTTCGTTGTTCGTGGGGTGAGTTCTACAAGCTTTGATTCTGTGTCCAAATAAATTGCAGTTATCACAGAAGAAACAATCCCCTTCGTGGTGTTTTCCACACTTTCCACATTTAGGCCTTTTGCCTTGGTATGTTTTTGGATCGGGGTTGGTGATTGCGGCATAAGCTCGGGCGTTCCCCGGGTTTATGTTTTGTTGACTTTGACGGTCGTTACCATCGTTGTTCCACTTTCGTTTGTTGTGACTAGAGTCACCAGTGTCGGTACGGCGGGGTTCGTTTTTCCCTGACGCAGCTTTCAGAGTTCCAATAAGGACTGCGTCGTCAGTCAAGCTTTGAGCCAGATCCATCGCGCTCCTGAAATTAGTTGCTTTGGAGGACATCACCATGCCTCTGATTTGTGGGGCCAAGCCCTTAAGGTATTTCTTGATGCGCTCCTTCTCGGGAGTTACCATGTGGGGTACCAGGCGTGCAAGTTCCTGAAACCTTGTCGTGTAACCGGTGATGTCAGCGCCGGTCATCTGTATATTCCAGAGTTCAGTCTCGAGTTTCTGGATCTCGTTGGGAGAGCAAAATTCCTCCATCATCATTTGTTTCAGAGCTTCCCAGCTCATGGAGTAGGCAGCTGGGCGTCCAATGATCTGGACCTGAGCGTTCCACCAGGTTAATGCTTCGTCGGCTAGAGTGCACGTGGCGAATTTCACCACGTTTTCAGTTGCGCAGCCGCTGATATCGAGGACCGATTCCATCTTTTCGATCCAGTGGACCAGGCCGATTGCCCCTTCGGTCCCGGTATAAGTGTTCGGTTTACAGGCTTGGAAGGTTTTGTAGGAACACCCCTGCTGGGTATTCGTTGGTGTTTCGCTGTTAACTGGGGTGGCTCCACTGTTGTTTGCTACATGGTCTCGGTTTCGACTTACCTCGTACTGAGCAATAGCTTCAGCCACGCGGCGTTCGATTATTTGTTCGGTTGTTTCCGGAGGCGGAGGTGGAGGAGGAACATATCGTTGACTGTTTCGAGTATTTCTTTTAGGCGGCATGATGACGTTCTGCAAGGAAAGAAATTGCAGAAGTCAATGCCAAAGAAGGATAATGCGAAGAACAAAGTTCTAGTTATCAAGCGTTTGGAAAGATTGACAAGTTTTCCCCTTTACGTATCTTACGACTATGAAACACCCATATGTACTTAGTATAATATAATCATGTTGGCCAGGCGTCATTATATGATGCTAAATACATACTTCTTTTCATCAATCGTTTAACACGATCAGATTCATATAAGATCAAACGAGGATGAGTAAATCGGATGTGATAAGATTCGATAGATAGTTTTAAGCGTGTCTAGATGTCGTGACAATAGTTTTGTCGTATGCAAATGTGTGTATGCATGTGCATTCTAGACAAGGCTATAGTCTAGGTCTCTAGGTCTCTAAGTCACCTAAAGTTTCCTAGTTCGCTATAACCAATGGCTCTGATACCAATCTGTAACACCCCCAAATTCGTCGGTTTTGATTAGCGGAAGCATTAGTATTGGCTGGGGGTGCCACGTCAACATTGTACATGCATACGTATCAGAGCATATGATTACAACAGAACATAATATATTAAGATGCCAAAAGTATTAATTACAAAGTTTACGATTCATCGAATCGTACAAGTTAAAAGTAATAAGTTTACAAAAGTAGATTTCTGGAATATGACTAAAACAGTTTCAGTTATACTAGAGAAATCCATATGTTACCAAAAAGTTGGCATCCTAAAACTTCACGGGTCGCCTAATTCTCCATGTGTGTTGGCGATTCTTACATGCGCAGCTAATTCCCTGAAAAACATAGTAAAAGTCAACAACGAGGTTGAGTGAATTCACAGGTTTTATATTTGCAATTTATTGTTTCGAGTTTGTAAGCACAGTTGGCAACCCACTTGTTGTTTATACAGCATCGTTGGGATGTCACCCAAACGTGTAAATTCGTAAAACCAATTACGTTTCCAAATAGTTGTTTGTAGGAAAGTTTGTATCCTAGTAGTTGTAGGAAAGCAGTATCCTATTTCCAAGTATGTTCTGTAGGGATATACGTATCCTAGTAGTAGGTATGTTTTGTTGGGATGTCGCCCAAAAGTATATTTCAAGTTATAGTAGGAATGTAGGTATCCTATTAGATGATCGTAGGAATTTCAGTATCCTAATAGTTGTGTCTCGTAGGAATGTTAGTATCCTAATCGTTTGGTGGGTCCATGTCGGTAGGAACCCAGTGCCCATGTCAGTAGGGACTTTTCATCAGTTTAATAACAATAGAAGGCCCATGCTCGCAGGATCTAGTGCCCATGTCAGAAGGGACTTTTCAACGGTCTGTGCCCATGTCAGTAGGGACTTTTTAACAGTTTATCAACAATAGTAGACCCATGTTCGCAGGATCTAGTGACCATGTCAGAAGGGACTTTTCAACGGTCTGTGCCCATGTCAGTAGGGACTTTTCAGTTGCTCAATCAGTTAAGCAAAAAGTGTTGCTGATCGTTCTCCAGCGTTTTCAAAACATGTTTATGCGTTTACAGTATTTATAGTATGAAAGCGTTATTTCATAATCATCAGTTTGTGTATCGGTTTACCAGTTCAATGTACTCCATTCGTTCGAGTAAAATAGTATACAATCATGTATATATAAAAGCGTTTGACTATGTTTTCCACCCCTGTTCAAAGCAGTTAAAACAGTAAAAGTAGGGGCTGTGAACTCACCTGTTGAGTTAAGTAGTTGTGCGAGTGCTAGCAAAGCCTAAAGCCCAAGAAGTCTAGTCGAACCTCCTATCGTCCTAAACGTATGAGATTTAATAAGTATGTGGAGGTCTAAGTTAATCATCCATTTTTGCGTATTAATCGTATCGTATTTGGTTTGGTTATTGAAAGGTGATTTTTTAAACATTTAGAATATTTTTGGCTTCTGTTTTTGGGTTTTTCGCGACACAAAATGCGACACAACCCTTGTGTCACATGATGCGACATAGCCCTTGTGGCACATGATGCGACACAATATGCGACACAGCCCTTGTGTCACATGATGCGATACATCCCTTGTGTCACATGATGCGACACAGCCCTTGTGTCACATGATTATGCGACACAACTTTTGTGTCACATGATATGCAACTTAATGCGACACTAAATGCGACACAACCCTTGTGTCACATGATGCGACACAAAATGCGACACAGCCCTTGTGTCACATGATTATGCGACATAACCCTTGTGTCACATGATATGCAACTTAATGCGACACTAAATGCGACACAACCCTTGTGTCACATGATTATGCGACACAACCCTTGTGTCACACTATGCGACACAAGCCTTGTGTCACATGTATGAACACCAGCCCAGAAACTTTCGCCTGACGCATTTTTCCGATTCAAAACCCGATTTGAACATATTTTTAGGCTATAAAATCATGTTTTCTTTCATTATATGTTTATAACTAAGTTGTATGCTTAATATAACATCAAAATAATACACCAAAACGAGTAGATCTAAAAAGTTTAGCATTTTCTTACAAAGGCAAATCGAGAGCAAATGAGCTAGAATGAAGAAATTTGTGTTGATATTCTTGCTCCTTAGCTTGAGATGATTTCGAAAATGTGTTTTTGGTGGTGATTTGAGATGAAATCTGAAAATTTGTGTGTGGGTGTTGAGAGAGTTTGTGTGTGTTTTGTTGGTGAGAAATGAAAAGAATGAAAGAGATGAAAGGGAGGGGAAGAAGGTGGTGATTTGTCCCACTTTGTGGTATTTAGTCCGTGTTTGTTTACCCGATCGTTATATGTTACAATATTTTAAATGATACATTTTTAAATACTTACTTTATTACATTTTAATTTAGAATGTTTTATAAAACCAATTTAGTTAATTTATAAATTTTAAACTTTGTTTTATTTTTAATTGTACGAAATAGACGTTATTTATTACGAAATATTTTTAAATATTATCAACATAATATTTAATATACGTTTATGTTATTTAATAAATTCCGTTTTATTAAATAAAAATTGTTAACCAACAGTCGTATATATATATTTTTTGTCGCGATTGATCAAATCGTTTCGTATGTAATTGCATCTAATTACAAACAAGTAATACTACGCGTTTTAACTAGTTGGGCTTTGCTATACTTACCTCTAAAATGCGTTGTGAATTCACTCAAGTAGGGAATTAGCCTAATAATGCAAGTGATTAACGGTAATAATCGCGATAAATTTTGCGGGGTGTTACACATAACTAGTTAATGAACTAGCTCTAGGTGGATATTAACCCTCCACCTACACGATTGGCTTAAGTGGACATTAACCCCCACTTATACAATCGCTATAGATGGTCTTACAAGACATCTACTTACAAAACCTTATACGTTTAGGACGTTAGAAGGTTGCACGTCGGCTTACTTGCTTATTTGATATTTGCTTGCTACTTGCTAATCTAAGGTGAGTTTCATAGCCCCTTTTTACTTGTTTGAACTGTTTTGGGGTGAGAATAAATGCACTATTTTATGAACTGTTATGTGAACTGTTTTATGAACTGTTTTTAGGAAAACACTTATACGTATTTCATGAGTTACTTTCTATTCCACTAAGGCCAATACAACCATTTAAATCTGCTGATTTACGCTTGCGATATTGCGGTAAAGCAATACAAAACGATATTGCGGTAAAGCAATACAAAACGATATTGCGGTAAAGCAATACAAAACGATATTGCGGTAAAGCAATACAAAACGATATTGCGGTAAAGCAATACAAAACGATATTGCGGTAAAGCAATACAAAACGATATTGCGGTAAAGCAATACAAAACGATACTGCGGTACAGCAATACAAAATGATATTGTGGTAAAGCAATACAAACATTTTGATATTGTGGTAAAGCAATACAAACTATTAAACCTTGTGATTTACAAATACGATGTTGGCAATAGTATACAGAACTTGATTTATACAGAAACTCTGTTATACAGAACTGGATCCATGCAGAACTTGATTTACTCAGAAACTTTATTTTTACAGAACTGGATCCATGCAGAAGTTGATTTACTCAGAAACTCTATTTTTACAGAACTATGTTTTACAGAACTTACTTATACAGGATCACTATGATACAGAACTTAATTTACAAACAGAAAACATGGTGTTCACATGAATACTTTACAGATTAAACCTATGAACTCACCAACTTTATGTTGACCCTTTTAGTATGTATTCTCAGGTTTACAGACGCAGTAGGACTACCCACAGGAAACAGGACAGTAGGATGCTTTTGGGAAGCATAGCTCGAGTCGCATATTTTCAAAAAAGAGATTTAATTGCATTATGATATTTTGTATCAATGATTATGTATTAGAAATCTCTAGACTATTTTTGCGAACTCTAACATTTCGGGATAACAGTTGTAAACATTCGATTTATGAAATGTAATGTTTTTCAAACGTCTCATATAGAGGTCGTTTGCTTTAATCTTTGTGTTGTGATATTTGATTTGGTCGGCGCCCCCGTGACACCTCATACTTCCGCTGCCACGTGTTTTGGGGGTGCGACAGATTGGTATCAGAGCCTAAGGTTATAGCGAACTAGGATTGCATTAGTGACCTAGACTATAACCGTTAGGTTAGTATTCCTTGTTTGGTATGACTGGTTCAGCTATTGCATCATTTGAATTTAATTTAACATAGCCTGATCAACTATGTACAATTAAACGAGATTCGATGCAAGACCTGAAATGGTTATAGTGAACGAGAATACAGTAGCAGACATAGACCGAGGATAGAACGGGACCAACCTTTATACGTGCTTATGTGCTAGACTTTTATGTGTGTATATATATGTATATATATGTATAACCTTACGTACCCTAAACTTATTTACCACCCTTCACGGCAACCACTCCCACAGCTACGTCACCCAACTCTGAAAACAGGACTCAACCCTTATTTACCACTGAGGAGACTTCCACGGTACCACTTGCCCAACCGCATAGGGTAACTACATAATCGAATAGGAATGTTTTCCTACTACGAACCCTATAGTAAATGACCTTACTATGACCGACTATTTAGGAATACTTGTCCTACTTATAGTACACGGGGAAAATTTTCCAAACGTATACGAACGGATGTGTTTACATCACGAAATAACAATTAGAACAACAACGCTCGACAGAACCCATAACATTGTTACGGGTACGTTACCTCTCAATAACTTGACTATTTTCAATCTTATTCGGTACTAAATTACGCGATCGCGCCCTACAGACTTAGAAGCTAAGAATAACGCATAAATCGTAATTCAGAACCTCATTTCAAACTTAGCAGACAAAACTTTTCTCCCTAGACATAATAAACCATCGGAATTTCCATTCTCTTTCCTTTCTCGATGCCATCTAAAATCCCATCCGAATCGTTGCCATAAGAAAACTATTGTATTCTTACTATTACTAGTAGAACACCGATCTAACGTGGGGAGAAAAGTTAAACAAGAATTGTTTCATTGAGAAACCTACAGAAACCTTACAACAGAAAACCAAGAACTTAGACCCTGATGGCTTACCCATCATCAAGGCCCGGTGAATCTCAAGACGAGGTCCGAATTCACTAGAACCACCCACTTACTCTCTCACTGACCCTACACAGACCGTGACTGAAAACAAATTTCGGGAGGAAATTCTCCTAACAGGGGGAGAATGTGACACCCGACGACTTAGGGTTACTGATTAACATGCTCGAAACCCTAATTACGTGTGTTTAGTTTAGTATTAGGATAAATACTTGTAATTACTTGTAACTATTTGTATATTTATGTGAATATACACCCCCCGTAATTGATTTATATTACGCTTACGCAATTTGGTGAAATTGTGCAAAATAACCGGACGAAGTCCGCCTAATTATACGACGTTGGTGAAAACATTTTTTTTATAAATAACTTTAATCCATTCTTGGAAGTTATTTATCACTTATTATTATTTTGTTAAAATAATACACGAAAAACCTAGACGTTTTGGTTAAAACGTCTCAAACGCAACAGAAACGCGCGGAATGCGCCCGACAATCGAACGAAAGTCAAAATATATTTTAATAATTTAAAATATATTATTTTGTATGAAATTATTATTGAAAACATCGTATAATAGTTGTCAAAGAAAAACGTCTATTTAAAACGCTACGCGATTAAACCTCCGTAAAACGTGCACGCAAATCGAGGCCGACAACTTAACAAAACATTTTTATAAATGTTTTTCAAGTATTTAGAATAAATACTTCAAGTGAAAATGACGAAATTTAAATCGTTACTTAAAAACGCGTATTAAACGTTTAACGTATATATAAACGTCTAAACAATCGGGTAAACGAACGTAAAACGCAATAAATTAAGCTAGGAATGAAAAATGACCAAAATGCCCTTGGTGGGACCACATGGGGGCTGGCCACCCCATGTGCCACCCCTCTTGAAACCCAATGAGAAACCATGCAAATCACAATCATTGTGAGTCTTCTCCAACACCACACAACACTCATACACTAAACTCATTTTACACACTTCTCTTCACCAACATTTCTCTCTCAAATATCTAGAGGAAATCAGCCCATATCACCACCACAACCACCACCATAAACCACCAAGTCACCACCATCAACCACCAACAATTTCCTTAACTTTTGGTAATAATAATTAGTTCAAGAGTTCTAGCATCATCCTCTCATCTCATCTCCATCAAAATCTTTGTAAGGAGACTCATCTCTACTCTCATATAAGTTTATTTACATGTTATATTGTTCATCAAACATATTTATGTCCAAAATCATAGCTAAAACACGTTTTTGTAACACATATGTAAAAAGACAGATTCTGTCCCAGAAAAGTTAGCTTACTAATTTGATCATATCTCGAGTTCTAGGAAGAATTAGATAACGAATTTTTTTTTAAAATTTGCGTATTGAAAATATCAACAACTTTCGTGTTTTACACTTTTCCCAGATCTGTACGTATTTTTGTGAATAACCTGATCTTTGAGTCTGGTCTGGAAGTTTTCGAAAACCGAGTTCGGTTCCTTCGCGAATTTATTTAAATATGTAAATGGACCCTATAGTTTCTGTAAAAATTATATGTTAGACCAGAAACATTGATGATCAATTGGTAAAATTTGTGAGACTTGATTTGGATCAGAAGTGGTAGAAATTAAATGGAGAACCAAACCGACAAAAGTCGAAAATTATGAAATCTTGAAATCTTAAGTTGCATGTTAAAAACCGACACTTTGGACGAACCCCGACACGAACCGACAAATTTTATGGACTCTATAAACTGATGTATGGGTTGGGTAAAAGTTTCGGGTCAAACCGGGTAAGTTTGACCAAGTCAACAAAAACGGCTCGGTTTCTAAAAACGACAAAACTTACTATTTTTGGAAAGTGGTAACAAAAATGGGTTTGGGTGACTTAGTTAGTAACTTGGACCAAAAACGAAACTTAAAAAGCTTCCTGAATTAGAAACCGACATATAAATTGGAAGTGACTCATAAAATCAGAAGTGACTCTAATAGTGACTCATAAAATAAGAAGTGACTCATAAATTGAGAAGTGACTCATAGTTTGACCAGGTTTGACCAGGTTTGACTAGTTTGACCGGGTTTGACCAGTTGACCAGGTTTGACCAAGTTTGACCAGGTTAGAGCATCTTTGACCAACGAGTTGACCAACTTTGACCTACGGTTTAAGGCTTATACAAACTAAAATAATATATTTGCAACACACGATTTGTACTACTGAATAGTATACAACAAAACAAACTTAATAATAATGTCTAAATGAATTATTATTATAAACTTTCACAAACGGGTCGTACACGTTTTTGATAAACGAACTTGAACAACTTATTTGGACATAACTAGTTGATGAACTAGCTCTAGGTGGATATTAACCCTCCACCTACACGATTGGCTTAAGTGGACATTAACCCCCACTTACACAATCGCTATAGATGGTTTTACAAGACATCTACTTACAAAACCTTATACGTTTAGGACGTTAGAAGGTTGCACATCGGCTTACTTGCTTATTTGATATTTGCTTGCTACTTGCTAATCTAAGGTGAGTTTCATAGCCCCTTTTTACTTGTTTGAACTGTTTTGGGGTGAGAATACATGCACTGTTTTATGAACTGTTATGTGAACTGTTTTATGAACTGTTTTTAGGAAAACACTTATACGTATTTCATGAGTTACATTCTATTCCACTAAGGCCAATACAACCATTTAAATCTGCTGATTTACGCTTGCGATATTGCGGTAAAGCAATACAAAACGATATTGCGGTAAAGCAATACAAAATGATATTGCGGTAAAGCAATACAAAACGACATTGCGGTAAAGCAATACAAAACGATATTGCGGTAAAGCAATACAAAACGATATTGTGGTAAAGCAATACAAAACGATATTGCGGTAAAGCAATACAAAACGATATTGCGGTAAAGCAATACAAAACGATATTATGGTAAAGCAATACAAACATTTCGATATTGTGGTAAAGCAATACAAACTATTAAACCTTGTGATTTACAAATACGATGTTGGCAATAGTATACAGAACTTGATTTATACAGAAACTCTGTTATACAGAACTGGATCCATGCAGAACTTGATTTACTCAGAAACTCTATTTTTACAGAACTGGATCCATGCAGAAGTTGATTTACTCAGAAACTCTATTTTTATAGAACTATGTTTTACAGAACTTACTTATACAGGATCACTATGATACAGAACTTATTTTACAAACAGAAAACATGGTGTTCACATGAATACTTTACAGATTAAACCTATGAACTCACCAACTTTATGTTGACCCTTTTAGTATGTATTCTCAGGTTTACAGACGCAGTAGGACTACGCACAGGAAACAGGACAGTAGGATGCTTTTGGAAAGCATAGCTCGAGTCGCATATTTTCAAACAAGAGATTTAATCGCATTATGATATTTTGTATCAATGATTATGTATTAGAAATCTCTAGACTATTTTTGAGAACTCTAATATTTTGGGATAACAGTTGTAAACATTCGATTTATGAAATGTAATGTTTTACAAACGTCTCATTTAGAGGTCGTTTGCTTTAATCTTTGTGTTGTGATATTTGATTTGGTCGGCGCCCCCGTGACACCTCATACGCTTCCACGTGTTTTGGGGGTGCGACACTTGCCAACTCGTATGACCATCCAGTTAGCAGATAGATCAGTTAAACTCCCCCGTGGAATTGCTGAAGATATTATGGTCCGTGTTGATAAATTCATATTTCCAGTTGATTTTGATGTTATAGATATTGAAGAGGACACCCAGGTTCCACTCATCCTTGGCCGACCTTTCCTTAACACTGCCAAGGCCGTCATCGACATTAACAAAAAATCTTTAAAACTCCAAGTTGGAACTGAAGAGGTCACCTTTAATGTTGATAAACTAATGAAACAACCTATGGGAGAAGATCTTGGTCTTGTAGATTCTTTGCAAGAAATAATTGAAGAACACTCGAAAGAGATCCTCGAAGTAAGTAGCACTGACCCTGTTGAGAACTGAGACACTGCTAGATTTGCTCAGAATACAAGTATCATGCCGCTGTTGGTATAAGACTTCAACCACTGTTAGTAGAAGTCAACCACTGTTAGAAGAAGACAACCGCTGTTGGTACATTTGTCTAACAGGGCCACTGTTGGTATATGTAAAGCGTTTTGTATCAAGTACTCAACCACTGTTGATAATATACGAGTACTACCCCTGTTAGTTATATACTCAACCACTGTTGGTTAGTCGGTTAGAGATAATTATGGAATAGATAGGATTTCCATAATAGTTTGATTCTGTAAAGGACTCTATGTGTTATAAATAGAGATTCTGTAAAATCCTAGAAGTAGGAACACAGGACGAATTCATTCTAGTTATTAGCTTCAAGGTTGTAAACCCTAACACAAATTGTGTGTTCGTATTATTGTTAATAATATTGAAGCTTTTGGTTAGATATTCTGTTATATACATGTTTGTTCTTCAAGTTATTAATAAACTATTCCGCAAGCTTATTAATAATCAATCAAAGTAATACATACTAAGATCTCTAGCTGGGATCATCAAGTGGTATCAGAGCTTGATATTACTTTGATCTTGAAGAAGGTAATTGAATTTCGCAGCTTTTTCAACAAATAACAAGATGTCTACTGAATCAATGGAAGGTATACAAGCTACAAAGATTCCCATGCTCAAACCTGATGAGTTTGAGCTATGGCAGACTAGGATTAGGCAATACATGTTGCTTACGGATTATATGATGTGGGAGGTGGTTACTAATGGACCAAACTATACTAAGGATGCAGATGGTAAAAAGGAAGAAAGACCACCACCAAAGTCTGATGCAGAGAGAAAAGAAAGAGCAACAGAGTGGAAGGCATTAAGTACTCTACTTTTGTCTATTCCTAATGAGTATCAAAGGAAGTTTGAAAACTGTGAAGATGCTCAGGTTCTTATGCAAGCAATTGTTAAGAGATTTGGTGGTAATGATAACACCAAGAAGAATAAGAGATCTCTTCTCAAACAACAGTTTGAAAACTTTGCAGGTGTAAAGTCTGAAACTCTGACTCAGACTTTTGATAGGTTTCAAAAACTTGTGGGTGATTTAGAAAATCACAGTGTCAAGATTGATAAAGATGACTTGAACAGGAAGTTTCTAAGATCACTTGGTACAGATTGGAATATGTACACTGTGGGACTTAGACAAAGTCCAGATCTTGAAGAGAAAGAGATTGAAGACCTGTACAATGATCTGAGGAATTTTGAGCCTGAAGTTCTAGCGTTGAAACAGTCCAATGGTAGCTCTAACAATGCTGCTTTTGTTTCAGTTGGTGAATCTGGTAGTTGTAGCACATCTGGTGCTAATGATAATGTATTGGAAGCATTCTTTGCAAGCCATGTGAATTCATCATTAACTACAGAAGATTTGGAGCAGGTTAGTGAAGAGGACCTGGAAGAGATGGATTTAAGATGGCAGATGGCCATGATTACAATCAGGGCAAAGAGGTTTATGCAGAATTCTAGGAACAGAAATTTCTCTTATAAGAGAGATGGTGTAGCTGGTTTTGACAAGAGCAAGGTGGAGTGTTTCAACTGTCACAAGATGGGACACTTTGCTAGGGAGTGCAAGAGCACACAGGCTGGAGGATCTCAGAATGGTTTTGTAAGAAATAATTCTGGTCCTCAAAGAAGATTGATACCAGTTCAGAACACCACTTCAGATTCATTGGTTGCTCAAGATGGAATGGGAGGATTTGACTGGAGTGATCAGGAAGAGCTTGTAACCACAAATCAAGCTTTGATGGCTGTCACAGAAGAACCAGAGTCTTCAGACATTCCATATGAGGTACAATCTAAATTATGTTCTCCTGCATGTAAGAAAATGGTTAAATTTTATAGGGATCATAATATGGTTGTGTGTAATGAATTAAAAGCTTGTAAGGAAAAGAGTCAACATGCCACTTTAGCTATTGAAAACTTAGAAAATCAGATAAAAGCTTATGAAAAGAATGAATCTCAATTTCACTTAGATATTAAGTATCTAAATTGGGAAAAGAAAGCTTTACAAACAAAAGTTGATATGCTAAGTGCTAAGTTGGCTGAGGCAATTTCTGATAAGGAGTCAATAAAATTGAAAGTTGATGAATTGGAAAATGTTTCAAAGGGTGTTCAAAACTTAATCAAGTCTCAAATTCATGATAAATTAAAACTTGGATTAGGTTACAACCTTAATGCTGTTCCTCCACCTTATAATCATACTTATTTCCCACCTAAAACTGATTTTGTTTTAGAAACACTTAAGGTAGGTGTGTCTGAGGAGGTTAAAAAGGTAGATCCAGTTGTTAATTGTGCTGATAATGTGAATTTTGATAAAGTTGAAGTATCTGATTGGACTGAGGAAGATGAGAGTGATAATGATAGCTCATCAGGTGGTAATTCTGTAGATGGTAGTGTTAAGTCTATTACTGGTCTAATTTCTGAACTTAATAGTACTAAACTAGAAGAGGGTAAAAAGATGTTTGTTGAGAAAGCAAAACCTCAAATAGATCAAGTCAGGAAAACCAACAAGGCTAGTTCAGGTTTAGTATATGTACACAAAAAGGTCAATACTGAATCAAAAGACAAGTTGAAATCTGAGTGTGATAAGTGTACATGTAAATCAAAGAAGTCTGAGTTACATACTGCAAGTAATGTGAATAAATCCATTCCCAGGGGTAATCAAAGAAATTGGAACCAATTGGTTTCACAAAGGTTGGGTAATGGGTTTGAATGTGTGAAAAGAAAGTCATGTTTTATTTGTGGTAGATATAATCATCTTCAACAGGACTGTTACTACAATCCTAAAAATAATAGGAACAGTGGTACAGGTCATGTGTTGATAAATAAGCCTAACAGAGGCAAGGCTGCAGCCCCTGTTAATGCTACAGCAGTGCCCCTGTCAACGGCTAACAGAGGCAAGACACGAACAGGGGAGGGTTTGACCACTGTCAGGCATGGTACCTCTGCTGGTATTAAACATTTCAAAAGAATGTATATACCAAGTAAAGCTACCACTGCCAGGGTAATCAATACAAACTTAAAGGTGACCACTGTCAGACCATTAACCCCTGTTAGGTCAAAAATTGATTGTTTTTGGAGACATAAAAATGAGTGTAAATCTGAAGTGTCCAAAACCAATGCAGCACTGAGATCAATCACTGTCAAAAGGGTTGATGTCAAAGGTGCTCATGGGAAACCCAAAGCCAAATTGGTTTGGGTTCCCAAGAAAAACTAATTGTTTTTCTCATATATGTGCAGGGCAAGCCACCAAATCAAGCTCCAAGAGCTTGGTATGATACTCTATCTGAGTACTTGCTCAAGAATGGATTCAAGAGAGGTACTATTGACAAGACATTGTTTACCAAGAGGGTTCAAAGAGATATATTGCTGGTACAGGTGTATGTTGATGATATTATTTTCGGGTCTACAAGGGATTCATTGTGCAAAGAGTTTGAAGATTTAATGCATAAGAAGTTCAAGATGAGTTCAATGGGTGAACTCACATTCTTTTTAGGATTGCAGGTCAAGCAGAAGTTAAATGGAATCTTTATTAACCAAGGGAAGTATGTGAAAGATATTTTGAATAAATTTGGTTATAAAGATGTGAAGGTAGCTAGCACTCCCATGGAGGCACATAAACATCTTAATTCTGATCCTGAGGGGGAGGAAGTAGATGTGCACTTATACAGGTCAATGATTGGTTCATTGATGTATTTAACTTCATCTAGACCTGATATAATGTTTGCAGTGTGTCTTTGTGCTAGATATCAGACCAATCCAAAGCAGTCACACATGTATGCTGTGAAAAGGATCTTTAGATACTTGAAAGGTCAACCAGACTTGGGCCTTTGGTATGCTAAAGGATCAGATTTTGAGCTAAAGGCATTCACAGATAGTGACTATGGTGGTGAGAATATGGATAGGAAATCGACTAGTGGAGGATGTCAATTTCTTGGAAATAGGTTAGTGTCATGGCAATGCAAGAAGCAAACCACAGTTTCCACTTCTACAGCAGAAGCAGAATATGTTGCAGCATCAAGTTGCTGTGCACAGGTTCTTTGGATTCAGAATCAAATGCTGGATTATGGTTTGACTTTCATGAACACTCCTATTTATATTGATAATACTTCTGCTATTAGTATCATTCAGAATCCAGTTAAGCATTCAAAAACCAAACACATTGAAATCAGATATCATTTTATAAGAGATTGTTATGATAAAAGATTGATTCATATTTTTAAAATTCATACTGATAATCAACTTGCAGATCTTTTTACAAAAGCATTTGATGTAGGAAGATTTACATTTTTGATAACTAATATTGGTATGATCAATCTCACGTAGTGTTTTGGTCTGGATTTGATACTAACAGGGGTAAAATATATTGCATGTGACAGGGTCAGGTGTTGCCACTGTTAGCTTCATCATGATAACAGATGGTGCCACTGTTAGTCTACCTTTGCCACTGTCAATGTATTTTAAACCTCTGCTGTATATGTGTGTAATTTAACCCCTGCTAGTTGTTTTTCTTAGTTTAATATTGCAGGTTTCAGCCACTGTCAAGAGACATCACTTGAGCTGGAATTTAATGTTTTATTTGTTTCTTCTTATTTGTTTTGGTTGTTGAAAAAAAAAAAAAAAAAAAAAAAAAAAAAAAAAAAAAATTGTTGTCTAACTAAGCTAAGTTTATGCCCCTGTTAGTTCTAAGTTGGCGTTTCCTTGGTCGGATGCCCCTGCTAGACTATCAGCCGCTGCTAGCTTTGTTAGATGGTTAGAAAGGGTTTACTATAAATTGACAAGTGAGGTACCCCTGTTGGGTTTGTTTGTAAATTGTACCCCTGTTGGGTATAACCAGAAGTGCCACTGCTAGTTCTATTTTTAGGGCTTGGCACTGTCATCAAATAAATACTCAAATACTTCACTTTTTCAATTACGCTTTCAAAATTTTCAAAACCCTTCAATAATCGCTCTCGCTTTGAGTTGTTTATTGTAATTCACTCTTCGTTCGTTCATCAATTTCTTCAATGGCATCGTCATCTTCGTCTGATTCTGGTACTTCTATGCTAAGTGTTCATTCTGAACACAACATGAGGGCTTTCTTGAATAAAGAACTTGCCGATGAGTATTTTCACCCTATCATCAATTTCTTGAGTAATTGTCCAGTTACTTATGCCCTTACTGTCGCTCCACGATTGATTCGATCACATATTCAGGAATTCTGGCAGAATGCAAAGGAAGGGAATGTTAATGGCATTACTCACATTCATTCCACTGTCAAGGGTCAGAAGGTAATGGTTACTGAGATTGTTCTAAGAGAACTTTTACAGTTTGATGATGAAGGTGGAATTCTGGAATTATCGAGAGAAGATTTGTTTAAAGGCATTATGGATATGGGGTATGAAGGTTCAGGAAAGACAAGATCAGAATATACTTTCTTGAAGTCATGGTTTTGTCCTCAATGGAAGTTCTACATTCATACTTTTCTGGTATGTTTGTCTCAAAAGAGAACTAGTTTTAATGAATTTAGTTCTACGATTGCATATCCTATTATCTGCTTGGCACATGGTATTAAATTTAATATGTCTAGATTTATCTTAGATAATATGGTTAGGAATGTAAAGGGTGATACATTCGTTATGTACCCTAGATTTGTTCAGCTTTTATTGAATAATCAATTGTCAAATCTGCCAGCAGAGGATAGTGTGATTGTTAGTTCTACTCTATCTTTGAGGACTATTCAGGCTATGAATAAGTATCAGAATGCTTTTTCTAAGAAGGAAACTGCATTATTTTCTACAATGCTAGTTACTCCTTCTGCCACTGGTGGTGTATTACCAACACCATCTGGACCAAATGATGACAGACCAACAACACAAGTTGGTTCTGAACACACATCAAGAGGTGGCATCAAAAGAAAACAAGGGAACAAACAGCCTACCCAATCTAAAGCCAAGAAATCCAAGAAGGCTACACAGGCTATGGAGATTCCTGTTTCTCCACAGTCTCAGTCAACTGTTCCAACACAACAGGTGAACATACTTGATGAAAATGTTCATTCTGGAAGGGCTGCCACTACTGTTTCTAGCCCACTGGCAGGGCAGGATAGTGGTAACATTACTCAGACCCAACCAGAGGCAACTATGTTTGATGAACCTATGGGTGATGATTCAAATGTAGGTCCCAGTACCAATAACCAAGGGACATCTGCAGTGGCAGATGTGGGCAAGGATTCAACTAAGAGGTCACACTCTAATGTTGATGAGCCTAGTGATACTGATGAATTGACGATTTCCTATCTTGTACATGATGTCAATAAACTGTGGAGCAAATATGAGAGGGAAAGGGCTTATAGAAAAGAGGCTCAACAGAAAATTCAAGCTCAGGATGAGTTAATTGCTAAGCAGAAGGAGATCATTGATCTTCAGAAGGCAGAGTTGCTTGATGTGCAGAATAGATTGTTAATGCTTGAGGAGGCTGTCAACAATATTCTTTTACCTGCGAATAGGTTAAAGGAATCTTCAGGCAAGGGGGAGAAGAAGGCAGATGATGATATTATGCCTGAAGATGATGGTTCAAGAAAAGCAGGTGATGATGATGATGATGATTCATATGGACCTCATGATGATATGAGTGGAGCAATGATAAATGTTGATGAGATGCATGATGATTCTGCAGCTACAGAGGTGTTTGATGATAATACAGCTACAGAGGTGCTTGAGTTTGATGATAATACAGTTGAGATGAATATATGTGGTAGTAATGAGGCACAATCAGAAGACACTGTGGAGTTAGTGTTTGATGATAAAGATGATGATTATGTGCAGAGCAGGGATAAGGCTGAGGAGGAGCTAAATGTATCTGATTATGTGATACATGAAAGTTTAGATGATGAGATGGTAGATGCTGCAGATGACAGAAGTATGGTGGTATATACTGGTGAAGATTCTTCTGAGAATGTTAATACAAGTGATGGTGCAGGAGCAGAGCAGACTGATGAAACAGTTTATCAGGTATTTCCATTGAATAAAGGGTTGCCTGAGAAAGCTGCACTTGGATTATATTTTTGGGATGTGATGGGTGCTAACTTGGATGATAAGAAAAGAGTCAGTTTCAGTGATAGGCCAGTGTATGAGGTGGTTGATGATGTTGAAAAAGAGATGAAAGAAGGAGAAGTTGAGGTTAAGGGGGAGCAATCAAAGTCAATTGCTGAAGAGAAGAAGTTGCAGACTTTTACAAGAAAGAAATCAATTCCAAGAAGAAAGCCAACTAAAAATTTATCCCCTGTTAAAACTTCTACCACTGTTGTCACAATTTCAACCCCTGTCAACACTAAACCAACCACTGTTACATCTACCCCTGTTAGTACACCAACTTCTACCACTGTTAATACACCAATCACCACTGCTGTCATATCAACCCCTGTCACAACTACAACAACAACAAGACCAAGAGAGGTACCTGTTACAATAAGAGAACCAACTTCACCACTCAAACCTAAGTCTAAAGTGCCTATGATTGATCCAAAAGACAAAGGTAAAGGAAAGTTGAAAGAAAAATCAAAGGTGAAAGAAATTAAAGAACCTCATATTGAGTCTCATGATATGCTGAGGATGCAAGTAGAAGAAAGAGAAAGGTTGATAAGGAGAGCTGCAGAAGCTAAAGCTGAAGAAGAGGGAGATGATGTTAAAATGATTTTGGATGATCTGAGTGTAGTGACTATTACACAGAAAGCTGCAGAGATTGTTAAAGAAAAGACTGCACAAGGATTAAAGCTTCCTGCTCAGAGAGTTCATGATTATTTAAAGAAGAAGAAAGGTAATGAAGAGGAAGAGTTATCTTCTGGATTTTTGTTGATGAAAAGATCAAATGAGGAAAGGGCTAGAAGGAAAAAGCAAGAGGAATTAGCCAAGAAAAGGAGTAAACCTTTACCATATGCTGAAAGGAGAAGACATATGATCAATGCTTTGTCTGAAAATTATGCTCCAGCTAAAATTGTTAGAGGATGGAATATGCAGAAGCTGCAACAGGCATATGATAGGTATATGGGAAGAGATGATGAGTGGACAAAGAAAATGGAAGAGAATAGACATTTGAATGCATTGATGAAGGAGAAGAAAGAAAAGACAGATAAGGAAATGGTAAAGTTTTTGAAGGAAGAAGAAGAAAGAAGAGAAAAGGCAGCTGTTGAAGCAGCAGAGAAAGCTTTAGAGGATAAGCAGAATGAAGTCAGAAGAAATTCATGGAAAAATCAGATTTCTAAAGACAATGTTATTCCTGATATTCCAAGATTTGATCCAGAGCTGAAAAAGAGAATCAAGATTCTGACTGATAGCAAGGAGATTTCTGAAGGACCAAGAAAGGCTAGAATTATAAATTGGGAAGGAGTAGCAATTGATTATGGTTTCAGAAAAATGATCCTTGAGATCAAGATTGAAAGGGAAAGAGGATTTGATGATCATGTTGGGAGTATGGTTGATTTGCTCAGAATTTGTACAAGAGATGATCTTATGGAGTTGTATCAAGTGAGCAGAATCAGGATTAGAAAGAACTCTGAAGCAGTGATTGAAAGACAAATGATGGAGTTATTGCAAAGCCTGTTTGAACCAGCCAGCATGTATCACTTATTCTTTCATTGTTATCAAAGGGTTATAACCTGGAGATATTTTGCCAGAGCTGGAGTACATATGGTAGTATTTAACAATGGGCAGGTGATCTACATGTTTGATGATCGACATTATGTGCTGGGAACAGGGCTGCTGAATAGATTGATTGATTTAAAGTTATCTACAACCATCATTACTGAAGGAGCTTACAGAGCTTTATATATGGTGTTCAATCAACTGCATAAGAGGCAAATGATGAAGGAGAAAGAAGAAGAAAAGAAGGACTGAAACTTGAATCATTACTCTGAATGATCAAGTTTAGGGGGAGATTGTTGAGAACTGAGACACTGCTAGATTTGCTCAGAATACAAGTATCATGCCGCTATTGGTATAAGACTTCAACCACTGTTAGTAGAAGTCAACCACTGTTAGAAGAAGACAACCGCTGTTGGTACATTTGTCTAACAGGGCCACTGTTGGTATATGTAAAGCGTTTTGTATCAAGTACTCAACCACTGTTGATAATATACGAGTACTACCCCTGTTAGTTATATACTCAACCACTGTTGGTTAGTCGGTTAGAGATAATTATGGAATAGATAGGATTTCCATAATAGTTTGATTCTGTAAAGGACTCTATGTGTTATAAATAGAGATTCTGTAAAATCCTAGAAGTAGGAACACAGGACGAATTCATTCTAGTTATTAGCTTCAAGGTTGTAAACCCTAACACAAATTGTGTGTTCGTATTATTGCTAATAATATTGAAGCTTTTGGTTAGATATTCTGTTATATACATGTTTGTTCTTCAAGTTATTAATAAACTATTCCGCAAGCTTATTAATAATCAATCAAAGTAATACATACTAAGATCTCTAGCTGGGATCATCAGACCCCCTTCCCAATACCATCATTACAACAAGGAAACTATGTGAAGAAGGTGCGGGACTATGCTCAGCTATCTCGGATTCTTCCCTGGCGTCAAGAGAAGTGCTATTACCTTTAAAGAATTCCAGCCCGCAGCTCAAGAAACCCATCATGACTGCTCTGCTTGGAGATGACACTCCAGTCACTCTCTTAAGAAGAAACCCTACTCCTGAAGTGCATAATTCATCCCTCTCGCAAGAAGAAATTCTAAAGACTCTTAAAAACATGGAGTTAATGCTTAAACCACCAGCTTCGCAACTGTCTGAAAGTTGTGACAACCTGAATCCAGAAATCACCATCAGCACGTCTTCATCAACTCAATTTTAGGGGTTTGCTTTCACTAAATCCAATAATGAAGTAATCACTGAAGACAACGCAAGCTCTCAATCTACAATGGTAAAATATGAGTAGCGAAAAGATGAGCTGTCCAACAATACAGACGGGGTTGAGATAGCATCAGCCGACATTCCAGAATCACCTACATTTGAGTTAGAGTACCAGACAAAGTATGATGAGCTTAAAAGAGACGAGATTGCAAGAATGAAACCTTCCACTGAAGAACCACCCGAATTGGAACTTAAGGAGCTTCCCCCGAACCTTGAATATGCTTTTCTTGAAGGAACCTCGCACTTACCAGTTATCATATCCAAAGATCTGAAGCCTGAAGAGAAAGCATGACTCATACAGGTTCTGAAGTAACATAAGAAAGCAATTGCTTGGAAGATCTCTGACATACAAGGGAGCAGCCCAAACTACTGTACGCACAAGATCTTAATGGAAAACGACTTCAGACCATCCGTTCAAAGGCAAAGGAGAGTCAACCCGAAGATTCAAGACGTGGTCAAAAAGGAGGTCATCAAGCTTCTGGATGCTGGTCTGATCTACCCTATCTCAGATTCACCATGGGTTAGCCCAGTTCAAGTCTTCCCAAAGAAAGGAGGTATGACGGTCATCGCTAACGAAGACAATGAGTTGATTCCAACACGAACCGTCATCTGTTGGAGGGTGTGTATCGACTATCGGAAAATGAATGAAGCTACGCGCAAAGATCACTTCCCTTTACCGTTCATTGATCAGATGCTTGAAATTATCTGGAAACGAATTCTACTGTTTCCTCGATGGTTTCTCTGGCTATTTTCAGATACCTCTCGATCCGAAGGACCAAGAAAAGGCGACGTTCACTTGTCCCTATGGAAAATTTGTTTACTAACGCATGCCTTTTGGTTTGTGTAATGCATCGGCGACTTTTCAAAGATGCATGGTGGCAATCTTCCACGACATGATTGAACAATGCATGGAAGTGTTCATCGATGATTTTTCAGTCTTTGGAGATTCATTCACCACTTGTCTTTCTAAATTGGATAAAATGCTTGCTTGATGTGAGGAATCAAACCTTGTTATGAATTGGGAGAAATGTCATTTCATGGTGAAAGAAGGCATAGTTCTTGGACACCGCATATCAAAGTCCGGAATCGAAGTTGACAAAGCAAAAGTTGAAACTATCTCAAAGCTTTCACCACCTACCTCTGTGAAAGCCATCCGAAGTTTTCTAGGTCACGCCGGATTCTACCGTCGCTTTATTGAGGATTTCTCTAAGATATCTCGACCTATGACTCATCTTCTCGAAAAAGATACTCCGTTTTGACTTTATAGATGAATGTCTCCAAGCTTTCAACTACCTGAAGGATCAGCTTGTACATGCACCGATCATGGTTGCTCCAGACTGGAGTCTTCCATTTGAAATCATGTGCGACGCCAGTGACTTTGCTGTTGGAGCTGTACTGGGACAGCAGAAGGAGAAACACTTTCAACCAATTTACTACGCTAGCAAAACGCTCACGGACGCTCAAGAAAACTACACAACCACAGAAAAGGAGCTGCTCGCGGTGGTATTTGCTTTTGATAAATTTCGTTCTTATCTAATCTTGTCCAAAACTATTGTCTATACAGATCACTCTGCTTTGAAATACCTTTTCAAGAAGCAAGATGCCAAGCCACGCTTACTACGATGGATCCTACTCCGACAATAATTTGATATTGAGATTAAAGACAAGAAAGGAGCAGAAAACGTCGCGGCTGATCATCTTAGCCGATTGGAAAATCCATCTCTGGAGAAGTTGCACGAGAACGACATACAGGACCAGTTTCCCGAAGAACAACTCATGATTGTCGGAGGATACCAACAAGGATCACAATTCACAACCAACCCTTGGTATGCTGACTTCGCCAACTATCTGGTAGGAAACATAGTGCCAAAAGGGATGCCCACCTCTCAAAGACGAAAATTCTTCCGGGACGTAAAGAACTACTACTGGAGCGATCCTTATCTCTTTAAGGTATGTCCAGATCAACTGATTAGAAGATGTGTCGATGGAAAGGAGGCAGACCAAATTTTACACCAGAGCCACCACGGACCTACTTGAGGACACCATGGTACCCACATGACTGCACGAAAGGTTTACGATGCTGGCTTTTATTGGCCAACCATATTTCGAGACGCTTACGACCTGGTGAAGCGTTGTGATATCTGTCAAAGGCAAGGCAATATCTCAGCACGGAACGAAATGCCACTTACCAATATCCAGGCCGTGGAGATCTTTGATATCTGGGGATTAGATTTTATGGGACTATTCCCTAAATCTAACGGCAAAGAGTACATCTTAGTCGCAGTTGATTATGTCTCCAGGTGGGTCGAAGCTCAAGCACTTCCGACCAATGATGCAAAAGTAGTAACCCAGTTCCTCAAAAAGCTGTTCAATCGATTTGGAACTCCGAAAGCTATAATCAGTGACCGTGGTACTCATTTCTACAATACTCAATTCATGAAGGTGCTGCAGCAATATGGTGTTACCCATAAGACTTCGACGGCTTATCACCCTCAAACAAATGGGTAAGCCGAAGCAACAAACCGAGCTTTGAAAAGGATTCTGGAACGAACTGTCGGAAGTCACGGGCACAAGTGGGCCAAAAAATTAGACGGCGCGTTATGGGCATTCAGAACCGCTTACAAAACACCATTAGGAACCACACCGTATCGGCTAATCTACGACAAGGCGTGTCACCTTCTGATTGAGTTGGAGTATAGGGCATACTGGGCATTAAAACACTGCAACTTGGATATTTCAGCAGCTGGAGAACAACGAAGAATGCAATTGAACGAGTTAGCCGAGTTACTGTATCAAGCATACGATAGTTCACTGAGCTTCAAAGAAAGAACCAAAAGGATCCACGACGTTAAACTGAAGCCTTCCCGGTTTAAACCAGTAGACATGGTGCTGCTCTTCAATTCGTGATTCAAGAAATTCTCCGGTAAATTCAAGAGTAGGTGGAGCGGATAGTTCACGATCTCAAAGGTATTTCCATATGGTGCAGTCGAGCTTGAAGCACCAGAAGGTAATTTTAAGGTTAACGGTCACCGCTTAAAGCATTACATGGAAGACTTCTCCATCAGGGAGGATGTCTATATCTTTGAACCTCCATGAGTCTCCGGTAAAGGTACAAAGAGTCAAGCTAGAGACTCATAAAACAAGCGCTCTTGGGAGGCACCCCAAGCTTATCTTTATTTTATTTCTTGTCATTTTTCTTCTTAGTTTATTTTAATTTAGTATGTTTATCTCTGACAAATATTACAGGTTGGCCACTTATCAGACTACAAACTACATTTTCATAAAACCAATGATAAGTTTCGATTATGCAAATGCTAGAACTCTGATGACACAAAATCTTTATAACCATATCTTAAAATGTCATCCGTACTCTATGCATTTGTACCTATCATTATTTTGCATTACCTGTTTATTTTGTTTCAGGATGGACAGTTCCAGTGATACTCGAGAGTACATTGTTGAGAGACTACCCAGGCGTCGCAGACATCGCAGACATGGAGATCAGAGTCATGGAGACCCCATTCCACGCTGACAGAGACGTAGAGCATGCAGACAAAGGAGGACCATGCCCACCATACCTGAGGAGGACTTGGTTGACATCCCGATCATTCTTGATGAGCCACCCGTTGAGATTCCCCCATCACCTGGCTGTCAGTCAGCCCCTGTACCCACTTTAGAGTACGGGATCACTCTAGCTGACCCTGACGTAGTATGGGCCCTCTTTCAGACACTCTCCATCCAGCATGATGTCATGTCCGCCCTGTGTGAGTATGTGGGATTCCCGAGGCCTTTTGCCCATCCGTTCCATCTTGGTCCAGACCCAGGACCGTCTCTTCCACCATGGTCATTCTTCCCACCTGCTGGACCATTTACTGTTGGACCTTCTACTGCTCCGCTTATTGCTGCTACTGACCCCACCAGATCTCCAGGGAGCTCATCTACTGGCCATTCACTTACTGAGCAGCTGATGGCTGTACTGGATGTACCTATCCCGCCTCCTGCCTCTGCCCCTGGCATTGCTGTTGAGCAGTTTTGGGCTATGATGGAGTAGCCTACTCCTTCACCCAATTCTATCCTAGATGCTGCTGTTGATGCCTTCGATCCTGACAGCGATGACTTACTAGATTATTTTTAGCTTATTTTGTTTAGTTTATTAACTTTCTATCTTTTACTTTACTTTGAGAGATTTTATGTTGTGGTGTTGTTTATTGCAGAACTTAGCTTTTTGTGGAATGGACGATCTTAAAACAAGCCTGGTCCTCAAAATCCAGCAAATCATGCACACCACTTCTACACGAATCTGGTCCTGTCCAGTAAATAGATTGGGGGAGTATTTATACCTTTTTCTCTCCATTTTTAATGATTCATTATTTTGTTTAGTTTGTGTGTTTACAATCTGTGCCTCGTCCTAACTTATCACTAAGTGTGGGATTCCAGCTCGAAACAAACACCTAGGAAACATCTACTTACATGTTCAAACTCTAAGTGTGGGATTTTACTTGTAAAATCTCAACTCAAGGGAACATTAGGGACAATGTTCTTCTAAGTGTGGGATGATGTATAGATTGGGTAACGATTTTTATGTCCAAGAGTATATCTCAGAAATGTTCCCTAAAATTTTTCAAAATTTTCAAAATCTTTTTCAATAAAACTAAAAACATGAGCTAAATCTTGCGATTAACTCTAAATTTTTGAGTTTTGGTATGCCCGAAAGAAACCATTTTCAAAATATGAGAAAAGATTTTTCAAAATTAAGGAAATTAAGGTAGAAATTTCTTATACAAGGAATGATAATCTAAGAGGGGCATCGCATGACCAGACACATACAAACCAATTTGCAGTGAGGTACCTTGAGCCTATAATGCATTCATTTTTAATGCTTCACTTATTCATTTTTTTATGTGTGTGCCGATGCATGTATCCCTGAATTAGATATTGCTCCTGACATGCGTTTCGAGACTACATTGGTGTGTACCGTACGCGGTATAGGTACAATTAGATGACGTTGACATTCCTTAGGAATTAACCTCTTTTCAAATATCTCTTCAAGCCCAAAACCCTTTCCGATACTCATTTTAAGTATCGATGATCCGCTTAGTAAACCCTTTTGGGCCTAAAACTTTCATTTCTTCCAAACCCTAAATATTGAAACCTACTTTCCCAAATTCCCAAAACCTTATTTTAGAATCTCTGAGGTTATCAAAAACATCTTGAAGATTATCCAAGTCAATTATCCTACTCGTTCGTGTTCTCCAAAAAGATCAAACCTCTCGAAAAATGGTGCGGGAAAATTAGCACACAAGAGAGACAAAAGGACCATAGTGCGGGAAAATTAGCACATAAGAAAAGACTCGAAGTGATCAAGATAAAAGAAAGGATTTCTGAAAGAAGAAAAAGAAAAATAAAAAGCAGAAAAAGAAAAAGAAAAGAAAAGAAAAGAAAAAGAAAATAAAGCTCAAGTGCTTCAAAGTATCAACCATTCAAAGAAAGATCCGATAGAAGACGAGTAGCTATTATACAAATAAGTTTTTCATGATTCTTGGAAGGCCTAAGATAAGCGAAACCCTTACAACCGAAAAATTCCTCTATCCATACCCCTTAGCCCTCACCAAACATTACAACTGTCGTCACTCCTATCGGTCGGTCGGATTTGACTCCGGTCGTTGTTCCAACAGCAACAGAAGCGGCGGACAGTGAGTTTTAAATTTATAAGAGCTGGGGCTTAAACTTATAAGTACTACCTACCTTGGGAGCAAGCAGTAAGTATAACTCGAGGTCGTTCTTAAATCGGAGCGAATTAAAATGAAGCGAATCACCAAAGATTATGGTTGCTAATAGGATAGGGGTAGGTAGATAGATTTTGGATTGATTTGGTTTTCTAATTTTCCTAAGTGCAGTAAAGTAAATAACATAGATAAGAGATAGGGAATAAGCAGACAGGTAGAGATGTGATTGCTGAAACTTGGATAATTAGGGTTTCGGGATGATGTTCATTAAAAATTGATTGGAGATTTACCAGATAAAGAGTAAACATACTTTCGGTGTAAACACTAGGACCCTACGTTCAGGTGAAACCCTAGAAACATATGTCACTGGAATCCTAGGTTATCATGATTCTGATCAGATCGGGCTGTTTTCAAACCCCCATGAACCTTTGCTTAACTAAGACAAAGTCACCCTAAATTTTCTAGGGATCAGGCATAAGGCAACAGACCGCAATTGTATTTACTGACCTTTCTTAACACCTAATCGTCTATTTACTTTTATCATAGCAAATACTGATTGTATCCTGTGTATGTTAAACTATTGGTGTGATTAGGGTTTTGCATGTCTAGGTTTATGATTGACACTACCCTGTATTGTTTCTATTGAAGCACATTCTTAACCATCGTAAATATAGACCCTCCTTTACAATCAGGCGTTCATCCCTAGGAATAATCACGGTGTACAGGGCAATTAGGCATTTCCACAGTGTTCCAAACCCTAGATGTACTAACGGTGTACTGGGCATTTAAGCATTTCCACAGTGTTCCAGATCTTAGGTGTACTAACGGTGTACAGTGCAACAAGCATTTCCACAGCTTTGATTCCTAGACCACAGTTCTAGAAGGGTCACTTCTAGGTAATTCACGATGAAACAATCCATGGCATTTCCTTAGCTTCCACGTATTTGTACTCCACACGAGGTGTTTCCAACGCTATACGAAGTACCGTGCCTTTTAAAGGAAAGTTCATAGTTTCATACTGTAACTGGGGATAACTGTATATTCATAGTATTAGGGTTGATCAGATCCTATCCTAGGGCAACAGTCACGTGAAAGTCTGGAAAGGGTGATGAGAGACTAGATCTATATTCAGGATAAGCTTAACCAGATACACAGCGTAACAATTTCCAATCGTACAAATGAAATATTAATTTAACATCATCCCTACTCCTAATATCTACATTTCAACAATCACAATATTAAACTACTCTATAAACATGCTAATATGCAGAATACAAACTGAAATAACATAAAGCACAGGCATTATAACAGTAAGTAAAGTTTAGATATCACCGGGAATACAGCAGCGTAATACTGAGGATTACAAATAGTCTGAACTTGAAAAACTTGTTACAACAAGATTACCAAGCTAAACCTTCCTCTAGACTCGAACCGTAAGCTCAACCCTAACCTTTCTCCTCTAACTCCTAAGAGTAGTGCTAGAGAGAGAAAGTTAGAGAGAGAAAGTGAAAGAAAAAGAGAGAAATGAAAGTGAGGGAAATGTGAGAATGTGTGAATGTGTTAAGGTGTGTGGAATGAGGAGGGGTGACCCTCTATTTATAGGCAAAGCTTCAAATCTTCCGTACAACTCGCGAAACAGCAAGTACAAGCAAACGAAGCAGCATACCGGGGCAAGGGGGCCATATACGGCCTTGGTAGGGCCGTATACGGTGTATACAAGGCCGTATACGGTCTGTATAGGGCCGTATATGGTTCCCTAGGCCGTATACAGTGTCCGTCTGATTTCGTTCGTTGCTTAAAACGCGTGTATCTCCTTCGTTATGAGTCCGTTTTACCTGATTCTTTCGCCCGTGTCTTCATAATTCCGTTACGCTTCTAATGATGCAAACTTAACTGAAATTGGATGTGTATAGCTTAAGCATAGCCAAAATGACTTTATAGGGTCTGATAACGCTCAGTCTTCTCCGTCCTTTATCCGATTTGCATGATTCTTGATTTTCCCATCTCGATTTTACCTGTTTTATCATATGATGAAGTTAGAATGTGATCTATATAAGGTGAATGAGGCCGGAGGATTTTGTGCACGTTTATTCGCCCTAATTTGCTTGTTATTTGGACGTTTTAGGTGATTTTTGCAGCAACGTCTATATTTAGACCACTTTAGTGAATTTTAGTAAATAATGATCATTTTGGAATGTTTTCACTAAAGATACGTCCAAAAAGTGCGGAATATTACCCTTAAAAACATGACTATTTGAGTCACATCAAGTTATCCCACACTTAGGCGTTGCTTGTCCTCAAGCAACACTCAGTTAGAAAAACATTTGTTTTTGGTTTTTAAGGGTGAGTCAAAATAATTTCAAAATGATACCACTTCTAATATGACCAAGACTGTTTAAGAATAAGGGAAAGGATAAGATGATCCTTTCAGAAACAAGAAGCAATTGTCATCAAGCATACTACCAATCCTCGTGATCTTGGAGTACACATGACTAGGCGATCTCACTAAAGGTGGTCACTCAATTCACTCAAAGTGTATCGGGTTCCTAACAATCTAGAACAAATGAAATCGCTCAAATAAGCCAGTCATGCAGCACTCATCGTCATAAGCTTGGTCGAGAATCGGATCTCCACCACTTAGGTGAGGACGGTGCTAACTATCCCAAGACATTCAACGGGTGGTAGTGTTTGGTGAGGTTTAAGGGTATGGATAGTGGTATATGTTTGGTTGTAACGGTTTGACTTATCTTAAAACTCAAAGATAGTGAAAAACTTTATTTCAGAACGGAACGGAGGATTTTGTAGCTGCTCATCTTCTATCGAATTTTTCTTGAGAAGGTGATACTTGAAGCACTCAGCTTTATTTGATGGAACTATTTCTTTTTCTTTTCTTGATTTTCTACTTTTTATTTTTCTTTTCTTCTTCAGAACTTCTTTGTCAGAGAATTTCTAAGGATATATTAAGTTGATTCCTTCAGAAATCCTTTTCGGAATTATGATCTTTGATCTTGAACTTCAATTTCTTTTATCGTGCAAATTTTTCGCACTTTTGACTTTTAGAGTACACACAAGAGGAGGACTTTGGAGCATAATTGAAGAGGATGTTCCAAAAGATGTTTTTCACGACCTTAGAAATTCCAAGATAAGGTTTTGGGAAATTTTGGGTGAGTAGGGGTTTAGCACGAGGGTTTTTTATGAAATGAAAGGTTTAGGCTCAACAGGGTTTACTAGGCGGATCATCGATACTGAAAATAAGTATCGGAAGGGTTTTGGGCTTGAAGAGATATGTAAGAATTGGGTTTAAATCTTAAGGAATGTCAAGGTCATCTAGCTGCACCAATACCGCGTACGGTACACACCAATGTGGTCTTGAAACGTATGTCTGGAGCAAGTTCTAATTCTGAGATGCAAGCATCGGCACACACAAGAATTGAAAGTGAAGCATTAAGGATGAATGCTTTTAGGCTCGAGATACCTCACTACAAAATAGGGTTGTATGTGCCTAGCCATGCTCCTTTCAGATTATTGTTACTTGCTCGAGAAATTTCTACCTTATTTTCCCTATATTCCAAAATACCTTACTCATATTTTGAGAATGATTCTTTTCGAAAGTATTTAACTCGAAAATTTAGAGTTAATTTCACAATCTAACATATGATTTTAACTTTTTGAAAAAAATTTTGAAAAAAATTTATTGGAAAAGGTTCGTTTTTGGGGAAACATTTTATGAGTAATGCTATTTTGGATATAAAAATCGCCTAAAATTATCCAAGGTATTCTATACCTAGCTATCCCACACTTAGAGGAACATTGTCCCTAATGTTCTCTTGAGTTGAGTTTTTACCGGAGGTAAAATCCCACACTTAGAGTTTGAACATGTAAGAAAATGTTTCTTAAGTGTTAAATTTTGGGTTTGAATCCCACACTTAGTGATAAGCTCAGGATAGGGTGTAGATTATAACAAGCTAATAAGACAGAATATATGTGATCATGAAATGGATAGAGGGTTAAGAAACTCCCCAGATAACGTTTTGACGTCTTGAAGTTTATGAAATTTTGCAGGAAAGAGAGAGTCGAAGCGAGCTTTCTTCTGCATTCTTCTTGAAGGTCAGTAAGCTTCAATCGGGTTATCCGGTGTCATGTATCCAATGTTATCAGAAATCAACTTCAATTCTTTTAAGTGGGGATCCTTATGGTGTAGAATCCCATACTTTAGGTTTTGAAGAAGTTGGAGTGATTTCGATAAGTATTTGTAATGTGGGAAGTGATCCCACACTTAGTTCTTTGAAGTGCTTGGATAAAAGGAAGTTTTGAGAAGAACGAGATCCCTCCATGAGATGTTGAATGTTCCGCAGTCTGCAAATATTGAAAGCTGGTTCGGGTTGCCTTTTGACTTCACGGATTTTCTTCTTGAAAGTGCGCCATCTCGCCTATTTTCACGTTCATTCATCACAACATTTCTACTTATTTGACAGAGAGAAAATAAAACATAATAAGTAAAAGCATAATGTAAATAAGGATAGAGTGATCAACCAGCTAGTGGCTGATACAAATAAGTTCCAAAAGTAAGGTCCAATAGTAGCCAAACAAACACAAGATAATAATAATAATAATGTCTGAAACCAAAGTCAAGTGATGTAAATGGGGCAGGTCTATGAAGCTGGGGATCCCTGATCAGGTATGTCATCATGCTGAGTAGGGGCTGGTGCTGTGGATGGTCCCACGACTGACTGCTGGCCACTCGACACTCTCTGTCCTTCTTCAGCAGTGATAAGCTTGAGCTGAATCAAAATATCTCTGAGTGTAGCTGCCGGCAGTTTCATCGGATCTGTAATACCCCACTGTTGCAGAATGTCTGATGTGATCTTGGCATCCTCAAGTAGTTTCATATAGGCCTGACGAAGCATGGTCTCGGTGGGCACATCTGAAGAAGAGATCGGTCCAAGGTTCAGTAACATCCTGGAAGTGTCAAAAGATAGAGCATCCGTGCCCAAATATACTGTGTCAGCATGGTAAGATCCACTGGCGACTGGCTGGGTAGGATGAGAAATCATAGGTGCAGAAATCACTGGCTGAACTACCGGTATCTCGGTCTCAACTGACTGGACCTGCTCTGGTACTGGTGTGGTCCGGATAGCAGGTGATGGTGTATGGGTGGTATGTGATGGGATGAATGTATGTGGTGGTGCTATGGCTGGTGGTGGTGGACCGCATCGGTACATGTAAGGCTCAGGGTCAGGAATACCAAGTTTCCTGGAAATCAACAGCTGATGGGAACGGCTAACCTGAAGAGCATGCAAAAGATAATACTGTGTCAGCGAGGTCACTGGATCTGTGTAGTGAACAGTAGCCTGAGCTGGTGGCTTGGCTGTCTCAGCTCCTCTATGCGGGACACTAGCATGAGTAGTAGGTGCTCGGGCTCTATCAGATGGGCCATCCTCAGTATCTGCAACATGTGAGGATCCTCTAACACGCTTCCCAGGGAGACGACATCCTGGAATGATCTGTTTGGTGTTCTTCCATAGGCACTGCCTCTGCTCATATACCTCAACAAGATGGATCAACTTGCAGTATTCCAAGTTGAATGGCAAAGAACGAGAGCAAACAGTAAACTCCTCAGTGTGGGCCTCAATCAACAATCCCATACCATACAACAATCTAGTAATAATCGACCCCATGAACATGTGCCTATCCAAGTCTGTCTCATCCCAAAGTCTCTCAGCGATCAAGAAAGCAACATTCAGATTCTTTCCTCCTATGATTGCTTCCATGAACTTCAACTCTTCGGCACTCACAGCTCCACCTTCCTTCTTTCCAAATATAGAACATGCTAGGAACCTGTGAAGGATGTGATGAACCGGCTTGATGAAAGTGGATGACTTAACACAGCTCCTAAAGTTTGATCCTGCTAAATCCATCTAAATATCCTTATGGTTCCTGTTTGGTAGGCTGGAGATGTCTTGAACACTGTTTCTGAACCATGCAGAGTTGACCTGAGACTCTGTATATAAACCAAGATACACTCCCAAGTCGGCAACTGAGATATGATGAATCTTTTCCTGAAACCTGAATGAGATCTTTCTTTTGTCGGATACACTCATTTTTGGATTCAGCTGGTAAGTCATCATGAACTCTGTCACTACTTCTCGGTATGCATACTCATCTATATCGAAAAGACGGAGAAGGGCATTGTTAACTTGACCCTCGGTCTCATACATCAACAAACTTTTCAATTCATCCCTGATTCCAAGCATAATCATATCTTTCCAAATCACATAACGATTACTGCCTATCGGTCGCTGTAACCACTGGCGAATGAGTGACCTATTCTTTGAAGATTTGGCCAAGTAGCTGAGTGAAGGTGGGCAATTATCTATCTGTGACAAAAGACAAGAAAAGATTAAACCATAATAGTGATATATTAATGGATATGCTAAAGTACTTCCAGATTTTTAGAAAAAAATTGGAAATGTAGGCTTTAGAAATGGGCATACCAGAAATTTAAAATTGCTAAACCTAACCGCAACCAATCACAAATCCAAAAACTTTTATCAACTTATGTCTAAATAAGGGGAAGTGGCACAAAGCTTCAAGTTTTTAGCATAATCAAAGCAGTTAACAAAGTACCTAACTTAATTATCCCAAGCACTAAAAACTTAAACACTTTATGTTCATGGTTAATCAATCTAAATGAGCTTAATACTTTGGATAAATCCAAGGTCATATAATTACCTCAAGTAAATCAATTAATCATAAAAGGGCATATTACCACTTAAATATGCAATCCAACTTTCCGCAATTTCCAAAAGACATAAAGCTGTATTTACATGATTTCAAGCAAAGAATTGAAGTAAACTTATTTGACAAAATGGTAGTTTTTAGAAAATGGCGTTTTTGTTGATTCCATTTCAAAGTGTCATACACTTTATTATTTACAGTGATGAACTTTAGAAATTATTAAATGAACCGAAGTTTGTTTTGACAATTTTGTAAGCTTTTAAGTTTAGAAAAGTCATAAACATGGTTTAAAAATAAAAGTTTTAAATAAAAAAAAATGATGTTTATGATGGTTTTATCAAAAATGAGCTTACTTTAATTACCAAAAACTAGCTTAACCATTTTCTAATTGCAAACGATTAATCAAAGCATGTTAACCTATCATAATTAAGCATAACTCAATCAACAAAAGTCAACATAAGCAATTAATCAACCAAAAAGTCAAACTAGCCATAGTTCAACCAAAAAGTCAACACTTTAATCTCCAATCTTACAATTAAGCCAACAAATCACTAGATTAAATTTGTAATCATGTTAAGCATCAAGATAAGCATGAAATAACACTAAAGATTGCAACTTTTAACCATGAAATCTATGAAAATGAGTTACAATCCCTAATTTTTAAAGTTTCATGAAAATCACAAAATTAGGTCAAGAATTACCTTAAACTTGATGTAGTGATGTTGTGGATGCAAGAAAGATCATAAAATGATGAATTTTGAGCTTGGAATCATGCAAAATGGTGAAGTAATGAACATTTGAGGATGGAGGTGGTGATGGCCGACGGTCATGGAGGGGGAAGGGGAAGAAGATGAAAACTTTTTGTGTTTTTGTCTTATGTGGTGGCTAAAAATCCCTTTTATACCCTTTCAAACGTGCGCGATTTAAAATTCGTGAAAGATACGAAACATACAAGTAAAATTTCAAAGTTTAAAATTTTTTAATAAAATAATTTTAAAAAGTATGTTCGTAATTTTCTGAATCTTTACGCGCAGTCTGAACAGATATTGCGAATCGTATGCGAAATCGTATACGTTTTTATTTAAAACAAGCCAATATTTTTGTGTTCTTTAAAATCCAAGACAAATTTAATTTTCAAAATTTTAAAAATAAACTTTTTCGAACTTTCTGAAAATGTCTGAAATTCGTTACTGTGTTGTGCGAATTTGAATTTTAAAAGAACGTTTTCTTGTGTTTTTAAATGAAAGCTTTTAAACCTAAAATTTAACTACTAATATTACTTAAAATAAAACTAAATTAACTAAAGTTTGGGTTGCCTCCCAAAAAGCGCTTGGTTAAAGTCGGTAGCTCGACTTTTGGACAAATTTATTGAGTATTGCCCAAGAGCAATTGTTTAAGTGAATTTGGTGCTCTTGGCTGAGGGAAAGTATAGCGAGGAATAAAGTCACAAGTGAGAATCTTAATGACAGAATTAACTAGGTCTGCGGGATGTAATGAGAATCGTTCGTGCTCAGTGAGAAACATACGTTCCTTTTTGCCTAAATCTAGAAGATTGTCGATAAACTTGTTAAATTCCTTTCTAACTTTCTTAGGGTTTGAAATTCCGTTTCGCGATCCATCATCTATATTGTTCAAGTCATGAAGAAGCATTCCTAGGGTTTGTTGAAATTTCCATTCTTCTCTCGAATCGGGATTTCCGGTGGTAGTGTGAACTGACTCCGTGATTTCTTCGATTAAAGATGTTTGTGAAACAGTGAAAGGAAATTTTGACTGAGCAAATAACAAAGTGAGTGAGACGTTAATATCCTTCCTTCCAGCAAAGAAAGTAGCTTCCATGTTATCGTCAATGGCTCCAGGGAATATCTCTAACAACTTGTCGATCATGTAAGTAGCAGGGTCAATGAAGAATGGAATTTTGTCAGAAATGACAAGAGATATAGTGGGATCTTTGCTGATCCAGAACTCAAGCTCATAAATCATGGCCGCAACATAACGATTAATTAGGGTTTGGGAAACCGGTTGATAATCGGTGCAGGCGAATAGGTCCATTAGTAGGTCTATTTCTGATTTAAGCTTTAGTTCTTGCTCTCGATAATGTGTGAAGATACCTTCCTCCTTTTGATTTGGAAGATGGTGGAGAATACCAACCTGTTTCTTTATCCTACGAGTGACTTCTCTTTGTTCAACTGAAAAAGGAAAGTCAGACGTTTTGAGTTGTCTAGCAAATGCCCGACAAACATCCAATCTCCTATCAGGATCAAAAGAGTTACCTACGTAGCGGATATTTTCTTCAGGTTTGATTGGTAAAGTCCTATCAACAACACGATAGATGGTGTACTCAGGTTCGGGTACAAGGTTCAAAAAGATAGGTGATTTTGGAGGGTATTCGTAAACTTCTTCATCCCAGGGTGGAAGACGTTCCTCAATGGGTGGAAAACGAAAGGGTTGAAGGTGTTCAGAGTTACTCTCGACAAAACCAGATGAAGTAGGGAATTGAAAGAAGTTTTCTAAGGAATATGAAATCTCAGGGGCAGGTATAACCTGATAGCTTAGAATGCTAGATGCAGAAGTTGAGATCTTCGGATGAGAATCATGGGTTCCTAAGTTAAGATCTAAGAATTGCCCTATGGTTCTAGATTCATCGTCTGAATTAGCGGAGATAACTTCGGAAGAGGATAAAGATGAAGAGTAGACGTCAGATTCCAACTCTTGTTCTAAGCAGGCGAAGAACTCAGCGTCATCCATGGCCATCATTTCTTCGGACGTCTTGAGGGCGAGTGGAGAAATGGAGCTAGACGCAAATGAATCATAGAAAGATGTTTTTGTATTTTTCATTTTTAATTAAACTATCTAATTTATTCTAAGGAAAGCAAATAACTACCAATTAAGTTTGGGAAAACCTAACTGGAAAGGATCTCCTAAAAGCTAGATAGGTAGTGACCGGTTGATCAAGGTACATGACTCCTTGTCATACAGGTTCTAACCACATTTACTGGAGGAAAGGCGTTTAGGTTTAGAAATTCATAAATGTAAAGTTGACAGTACACCGGTTTTTTCAGTATGTAACAATTGGGAGCATTATTTCCACAACGGATTGTGCCCACGACTTTCATAACTTCCACGTTCCGTACTCCACACATTAGTGATGTTTCCGGCGCTATACAAATGAAAGTCGTATAATGTTACCTCCATCGTTTCATAACGATATTATCCCAATTGTATATTTAAAGTAACATCACCCGCAATACACAAACTAACTACATCATAACAAGAACAAGGTAACTACTCCCTACGCATAACAAACAATCCTAAATCTAGCATAGCAACAATAACCATAATCATCATTATGAAAGATAAGGAAAGAGATAACCGTATGTAATACATAGTTTAAATAATGTTGAAAGAATACACGAGCGTAACCTCCGCAATATCTTGAACAATATTACAAATAAGCCCCTAAAAATATCCATAACACTATTACAAGATTAGCCCCTCCGTTAGTCTTGGTTAAATATTAACCAAGATCTAACTAACTAAAACCCTAATTCTAGAGAGAGAAACTAGAGAGAGAGAATGTGAGAGAGAATGTGAGAGAGAAAGTGAAATGAATAAATGAGGTGAAGAGGTGTGTGAAATGAGGTTATGAGGCCCTCTATTTATAGGCATGGCGTGTGATCATTCGTACAAGCTCCAAAGCACAAGATACAAGCCATAAAAGCACACAGGAGCACCCAAAGAAGCACAAGGCCGTACATGGCCTCTCTAGAGCCGTACACGGCCTCAAGAGGGCCGTACACTGCCATTTCCAGGCCGTACACGGCCATATCCCATCAATACACGGCCGTGTGGTAGGCCGTGTGATGTTTTCGGCTTTTCTCGTTGCTTCGGACGGCCATATCTTCTTCGTTTCTTGTCTGTTTGACTTGATTCTTGCGCCCACGATCTCGTAATTCAATTACGCTTCTAATGATACCAATTTTGTAGAAATTGGAGGTGTGGAGCCCAGGCATGTGCGGAATACGTTTGGTGGTCTTCGGAAGCATTGTTCGGCTTGTAACTTTCTCGTCCTTGATCCAAATTGAGATTTCTTTATATCCATGCTCTCGTAATCTACATAGCTACAAAATAAGATAAGTGTGAGGCCTTGGTATGGAGTTTACAGTAGATTTGAAGTGTTGCTCAATTCGGTGCCTATTTTGGTCAGTTTTCCGACCTTTTTGCATGATTTTCGAAAGACCGACAAGTTTTTACCTTTCTAACAAAAGTTGGTTAATAATGATGATTTTAAGATGTATTTATTAGAAAAGAGCTAAATATAGGATAAATAATGTACGTAAAAACGTGACTTTTTGCGATACATCATAAGTAAACGTCATTCTACGACATTCGTTAGACTAAAAGACATAGATAATAATTCACTAACGAATAACCATGCAAAACTCTAATTAATCAATACTCACCGGAACCAAAGTAGGGCATAATTGTTGGAATAGTGTCCAAGATCATAACTAATTGGTAAGAGTATCATTAAAAGTAGAGTCCTTTTTGGGTCGCCCTCAATGAACAGTAAGAGAAATAATTGGTTTATTAATTGAACCTTAATAAAATGAGAAAAGATTCTGGAAAGTGGATTCAACCGCCGGCTGGAAGGTTTTGTAACACCCCCAAATTCACTGTTTAGCGGAAGCAAGCTTTGGGGTGCTACTAATCAAATATCACAGCATAAAAGTAAAGCAAACGACATCTATATGCAACGTTTGTAAAATAGATACACTTCCAGATATAAAATGTTTGAAAACATAGTATTTTCGGTTACAAAAATATAGTTCCCTAGAGTCCACGCGTAAAGCGGGAGATTCTATTACATAATCATAATATACAAAAGATAATGCTGAGAATCTCCGTTAAATGCAAGTAGAAATCATACGACTCTAGCTAGTGTCCAAGAGAAACCCTACTCCGTCTGTGTACCTAAGATACAAAGCTAAAAAGGGTCAACCAAAAAGGTTGGTGAATCTTACAGGTTTAACAGTAAATAATTGTTATGAACCACAAGTATGTACCAGTATTGCTATCAAGCAAAGTAAGTAAGTAAATCAGTAAATTAGCACAGTGCCATGAGCTCATAAGTTGAAGCTTAACCGCGTAGTGTGAATATATCACGTACCCCCGTGAGTGCTATCCGCACACTCATATGTAACAAATACTAATATTGTCACACCCCGCCAAACGGTAATTACAATTACATAGAGTGGTTTGCGGAAGCTTAGTGACGTGGCGGGGGTGCGAGCAGTAAGACAACCAACAGATACATACATACTCAGAGCATATGGTTATCGCAGAACGAAATAGATTAAGATGCCATTAGTTAAAGTTTTACAAAAGGTTACCACTTGAAAAGTAGTAATAGTAATAGTAGTGGTTGAAATCAGTATTACATAAAATACATAATATCAAAAGTATATTTCATAGGTATGACTGCAGTAGTTGCAGTTATACAGAGGAAATCTAAGTGTCCCAAAAGTAGTGGCATCCTAACAAGTCCAGGGCAGTCCGTCCTGATATGCATGCAGATCTTACTTACGCTGCTAATTCCCTGAAAAACATAGAGTAAATCGTCAACAAAATTGTTGAGTGAATTCACAGGTTTGTTTGTTGTGTAAGAAACACAAGTTATTTCAATAAAATAACATTTCCAAATCTGTTGTAATTGTAGTAGGAAACACAGGTTAACCTAAATAAAGATTAACATTTCCAAATCAGTGTACGTAGGAAATCACTTCCTAAACAGTAGTTTTGTGGGAATATTTAGACGGTGATCCCTCGAAAGGTGAGCTAAACCTGTCGAGTAAGGTAACACGACCTAACCCTATAACCAAACCACGACCCTAATCTGTTGCTGTTTGCCAAGCAGGACATTTAAGTATACGCTCCCAAAACCGTAGGAGGGTCGTCACGGTGATAGTACTATCCGTATACTCAGTGGCTAGAGTCACCTAGCTAATGGTTATAGTCTGTAGCCATAAGGTCTTTTATGCACTACATCGTTCAGCCTAGATCTATACCAAGATTCGTTGTCTAAATTCCCAAAATAGTATGAAAACATTTCATAATCATAGTTCAAGTAGTTGTGTGAAATACCCTTTCACAAACCGTCGCGTATGAAATACACTTTCATAAATAATCATGTAATCGTATGAAATACCCTTTCATAAACCAGTCAAGCAAATACATACAGTATTCAAATCAGTGTCGCATGCAGTTACACATACGATTTCTATGTTTTCCACCCCGAGTTTTAAAAGCATTAAAACGGTGAAAAGGGGTTTGTGAACTCACAGTAAGTGCTCGGATGTGAATGCTAGCGAGTAGTGGTAACGTAGCCCAAGAGTAGTCAACCTATACACAATATTGTATTAACCATAAGTACGGTTGATTCTTGTGATTTAACTTATGTTAACAGTTTGTTTGTCTGAAGAAATTGTTGATTTCTTAACCGAATAAGTTGTTGGTGATGATATGTAGTACTTCACAATTCGCATATCTTGCTATGTCATAGCCGTATATGCTCATAAATGTTATTTCATTGTCGTCGTACATATATATACTTCTTAACCCTATATATATACAAATATACTTGTTGTATATTATAAGCCCTGCGGTTGTTAAAACGTGTCTCTATTCCGTTATGTATACATATATCTATATACATTTGTCGTTTGTAATACGTATGCATTTATGTATATATATATAACCTAATCGTTTGTCGTTATATATATACGTGCGAGTTTATAGAAGAAAATCATCTTTTTATATTTTTCGACACATTACTAGATCACATATTCGTTTCAGATTTACTAACTCACATCACGTATATGTTTTAAAATTTGACCGCTCGTTGGTTTGCTTAATTCATTTGTTTACTTATCGTTTTTGGTCCATTTATAAGTTGATCACAAGTTCGATCCCATTGTTCGAAATGCTCGATCGGTCCAGAAGAGTTTGGCCCAAAAGTCCGGCCCAGTTACCACCCTCACCCGTCCGGGTTTAGGGTGATACCCGTCCGGGTACAAGACTCAACCCGTACGGGTTGGTCTTGTGACCCGTTCGGGTCCCGTGTCCTACGTTTAATACCCAAGTCATCGCGTACGGCCCAAGCCCAATACAAGAGTCCAGTCCATTTTAGTCTCGGCCCAAGGAAACCCACCCGTTCGGGTGAGTGGGCTTACCCGTCCGGGTAGAGGCCTATACCCGTCCGGGTTAGCTGGGTGACCCGTCCGGGTCTGAAGAGTGACCCGTTCGGGTGAGGTTCGATTTCGATCCTGCTCAGTTTAGTTCAGTTTCTTGCTCGAATTAGTTACGTATTTTACTATGGTTTCAAGTCGTGTATGTTTACATATGTTTATAACATAGTTTTACACAAGTTCACATTGTCAATTTCTACATTTTACACACATTTATATGTATTATTTTTGGTACAGGGGGTGTTTTTCTATGGTTTCGTTTTACCATTATTATTATCAACTACAAGATGTGTACATAAATGATGATATATTTACAATACACAATACGAACCTTAAGCAAGAATCAAGAAATGGAGAGTTTTCTTACAAAATAAGTATGATGATGATGATAATGCGCGGTGATGATGATGGTAAATGGAACGATGATGATGATGATAATGTGGTGATCAAAGTGTTCAAGAACTCATTTTTGTGATGTGTTTGATTGTGATTTTGAGATGAAAGATGATGAGGGTTTGAAGGTTTGAAAACCTCTGCTTCTTCCTCTCCTCTTCTACTCCAGACGAACACACACGCACACAGTATAAAATGTTTGGTAATGAATTATTGGAGGTTGTTGATCTCTTATGTGAGGGAAGGAGTATTTTTAAATTAGTTTCCTCATCTGGAGGCATGGCTCATACGAGCTGTGTCTCCCAGATATTTTAATTTGTATGCTCGTTTAGGTATTTAGCCGGTTAATTTCAGGTACGGGTATAATTACAACAATATAAAATATAACATTTTTATATTTTTATTCTGTAGGTGGTCTCCTGGTTTGTAACATATTTTCATAATAATGAGATTCTCATTACTTTCAGCGGTTGTACAATTTGTACATTATAAAAGTTCTGCGCGTTTATTAGGTATCCAAAACGCGATATTGTTCAGTTCTGAAATTTTCCCCATATATTATTTTGTTAAATAATATTTCCAAATGATTTGGAGACATTTTTGGAGACGTTTTTCGGGCATGTTTTTGTTAGCCTTTCAGCTATTAACTGCGTAATTTCATAAATTACAAATTATGTAATACTTCTCGTATTATTGTTTTGAGCTCGTTAGACTTATATCACATCATAGGTAGTGTTTAAAATGATCGCAGGGAATTAGCGTAAGAAATGCATGTAATTAAGTATAATTATATACCTATTTTGGAGGAGTGTCACATTCTCCCCCTGTTAGTGAAATCTCGTCCCGAGATTTAAGTCGAGCCGTGAGTCTCGGTCATGCTCTCAAATAGGTTAGGGTATTTCCTTTGCATTTCATCCTCTCGTTCCCAGGTGAACTCTGGGCCATGTTTCGAGTTCCAATGAACTTTAACTAGTTTGATTCGTTTGTGTCAAAGTTTCTGCGTTCTCGAGTCCATAACTTCGACAGGTTCCTCCACAAAATTAAGTTTTAAGTCAATGATGACTTCGTCGGGAGGAATGATAAGTGTTTCGTCAGAAAGACACTTTTTGAGGTTGCTAACATGGAAAGTATCGTGTATGCTACTAAGCTCTTGCGGTAGTTTGAGCTTGTAAGCGACAGGACCAACCCTAGAAAGGATTTCAAATGGTCCGATGTATCGTGGGTTTAGCTTTCCTCGTTTGCCAAATCGTGCTACCCCCTTCCATGGCGATACTTTGAGTAGAACCTTGTCTCCCACTTGAAACTCAAGAGGTTTACGGCGGTTATCAGCGTAGCTCTTTTGTCTGTCTCGTGCCGATTTCAATCGGTTTAGTACTTGAGTTATCTTGTCGGTGGTTTCCTGGACAAGTTCGGGTCCAGATAGTTGCCTGTCGTCCAACTCTGCCCAACAGAGTGGTGATCGGCACTTGCGTCCATATAACGCCTCAAAAGGTGCCATCTGTATACTAGTGTGATAACTATTGTTGTAAGAAAATTCAGCTAGAGGTAGGTAGGTATCCCAGTTACCTCCAAAGTCTATCACACATACTCGCAACAAGTCTTCGAGCGTCCGTATTGTTCGCTCACTTTGACCGTCAGTCTGCGGGTGGTAGGCAGTACTCATATCGAGTCGAGTACCCAGAGCCTGTTGTAATGTTTGCCAAAAGCGAGAAGTGAATCGTGCATCTCTATCGGAGATGATGGATAGTGGCACCCCATGCCGAGTAACAATCTCTTTCACATAGATTCTCGCTAGTTTCTCCATTTGATCCTTTTCCCTAATAGCAAGAAAGTGGGCTGATTTCGTCAATCGATCGACAATCACCCATATGGCGTCTGCTCCTGATGTTGTTTTAGGTAAGTTCGTAATGAAGTCCATTGTTATTTGTTCCCATTTCCATTTGGGCAATTCAGGTTGTTGCAAAAGCCCAGACGGCTTTTGGTATTCAACCTTGACCTTTGAGCAAGTCAAGCATTTGCTAACATAGGTGGCAATGTCACGTTTCATCCCAGGCCACCAGTAGAAACTTTTCAAGTCATGGTACATCTTGTCTGCACCAGGATGTATTGAGTAGTTGGACTTATGAGCCTCGTCCAAAATCAGTTTGCGCAACTCATCTACGCATGGTACCCAAATTCGGTTCATGAAGTACAATGCTCCGTTGTCTTTTGTTTCAAGTCGTTTGTCCATTCCCTTCAAGGATTCGTCCTTAAGGCGTTCAGGAGTGAAAGCAAGTTCTTGAGCTTCACGAATTTGAGTAATGAGATTCGAGTGGATTGTCAATCCCAAGGCTCGAACTCTTCGAGGTTTGATTCGTTCCTTACGACTCAGGGCATCTGTTACAACGTTAGCTTTACCCGGGTGATACTTTATTTCACAGTCGTAATCGTTAAGTAATTCGACCCAACGTCTTTATCTCATGTTAAGCTCTTTCTGGTCGAATATATGTTGTAGGCTCTTATGATCAGTGAAGATCGTACACTTTGTACCGTATAGGTAGTGTCTCCAGATCTTCAGTGCAAAAACAACGGCTCCCAATTCCAAATCATGAGTCGTATAGTTTTTCTCATGCACTTTTAGTTGTCGTGATGCATAAGCAATGACCTTTTCATTTTGCATCAGTACGCAACCCAATCCCTGATGCGACGCATCACAGTAAACAACAAAGTTATCTACTCCTTCGGGTAGTGATAGTATGGGTGCGCTGCTCAGTTTCTGTTTCAATAGTTGGAATGCATTCTCTTGCTTCTCATTCCACTCAAATTTCTTGTCTTTTTGAGTTAATGTGGTAAGTGGCTGGGCTATCTTTGAAAAGTTTGCGATGAATCTCCTGTAATAGCCAGCTAGACCAAGAAATTGTCGTACTTCAGTTGGGGTTTTCGGTGCTTCCCAGTTGTTGATTGCCTCAATTTTGGATGGGTCTACGTGAATTCCCTTGTCATTTATCACATGGCCAAGGAATTGAACCTCTCGTATCCAAAATTCGCACTTAGAGAACTTTGCATAAAGCTTCTCTTTTTGTAGTAGTTCGAGGATAAGCTTCAAATGTTGCTCGTGATCCTCTTTCGTTCGTGAGTATACCAAGATGTCGTCAATAAACACGATGACGAATTTATCCAGATAGGGTTTGCATACTCTATTCATCAAGTCCATGAATACTGCTGGTGCGTTGGTCAGTCCAAAAGGCATGACTAGGAACTCGTAATGACCGTATCGAGTCCTAAACGCAGTTTTCGGTACATCCTCTTCTCGTACCTTAAGTTGGTGGTAACCCGATCGTAGTTCAATTTTTGAATAATAACTCGACCCTTGTAGTTGATCAAACAGATCGTCAATGCGTGGTAACGGGTATCGGTTCTTGATAGTTACCTTGTTTAGTTCTCGGTAATCGATGCACATTCGCATAGATCCATTCTTTTTCTTAACAAACAGAACCGGAGCTCCCCAAGGGGAAAAACTCGGTCGGATGAACCCCAAGTCGAGGAGTTCTTGCAATTGTGTAGATAGCTCTTGCATTTCTGAGGGAGCTAGACGATAAGGTGCACGTGCGATAGGTGCGGCTCCTGGCACCAGGTCTATGTGAAACTCAACTTGTCGTGGGGGTGGCAACCCTGGCAACTCATCAGGGAACATTCCTGGATAGTCGCGTACAATGGTTACATCGTCTATACGTCGCTCCTCGGGTTTCTTTTCTACAATGTGTGCCAGAAATGCTTGGTACCCCTTTCGGAGATATTTACTGGCTTTCAAACATGAAATCATCTTTGTAGCACTTTTTCGTTTCTCACCTTGAACCACAAGTGTTTCTCCTGTTGATAGTGGTAACCGTACCAATTTATCGTAACATATGATCTCAGCGCGGTTCTTAGATAACCAATCCATACCGACTACAACATCAAAACTTCCCAACTTAACCGGTAGCAAGTCTATTTCGAAGAGATGACCTTCTAACTCCAAGGTACATCCCGGTACTATTTCTCCTGATTCGATCAACTCACCATCGGCTAACTCTATGGTATACTTGTTGTCTAATTTACGGGATTCAAGTTCTAATAGTGGTCTAAACTCAGTAGACACCAAACTTAAATCAGCACCCAAATCAATTAACACAGAGGCATAATGGTTGTTTACAAGAAACGTACCAGTGACGGTGTTTGGGTCCTGGCGTGCCTCTTGTGCTCCGATCACGAATGCCCTTCCTTGAGCCGGTTGATTGTTGATGTTGTTGGCTCGGTTATTGTTGTTACCGCAGTTGTTGTTGTTGTTGCGGTTATGGTTGTTGTTGTTGAGCTTAGGGCATCGGTTGCGGTAGTGTCCTTGCTCACCACATTCAAAACATCCCTGGTTTTGACGCTCAGTGTTTGCCCGTGGGGAAGGGTTGGTTTTACAGTCTCGAGTCTTATGTCCCCATGCCTTACAATTTCCACAATACCCACACCCACCTTCGTGGTGTCGGTTGCACTTATCACATTTGGGTTTGTTACCCAGGTATGATTTCGATTCGGTAGTGGTGGCAACATATGCTTTCGCATTTCCAGAATGTTTCTTGTTTTGCTGACCCTGACGGTCAGTACCACTACCGTTCCACTTTCGCTTTGCACCACCAGAACTACTAACATCAGTACTGTTCGGTTCACTTTTTCCCGACACAGCTTTCTTAGTCATTGTCCCCATCCTGACTGCCTCATCGGTTAGACTCTGGGCTAAAGAAACAGCACTCCTGAAAGTGTCCGGTTTGGACGATGTCACTAGGCTATGAATTTGTGGTGCCAAACCGTATATGTAGCGTTCGATACGCTTATACTCTGGTGTCACCATGTGTGGCACTAGACGTGCAAGCTCCTGAAACCTGGTGGTGTACCCAGTAATATCAGCACCAGTCATGGTGATGTTCCACAACTCTGTTTCTATCTTCTGCATCTCACTGCGAGGGCAGAATTCTTCCAACATTAAATTTTTAAATGTCCCCCATGACATTGAATAAGCAGTTGGTCGACCAAGTGATTGGATCTGACTGTTCCACCAAGTGAGCGCTTTGTCAGCCAAAGTGCAAGTAGCATACTTCACCATACAGTCAGGTGAACAGTCACTAATGTCCAATACCGATTCAGTTTTCTCTATCCAATGAATCATACCAATTGCACCCTCGGTGCCACGGAAAGAAATCGGCTTACAAGCCTGAAATGTTTTGTATGAACACCCTCTGCGAGCATTCACGGGTATCTCATTATTAGCAGGGGTAGATCCACTGTTGTTAACTCCATGTTCGCGACTACGGCTTGCCTCATATTCAGCAATACCTTCAGCTATTCTTCGTGCGATCATCTGTTCGGTGGTTTCAGGGGGTGGAGGTGGAGCCGTAGTCGTTCTTTGACTATTCCTAGTGACTCATCGTCGGGGAGGCATGATTCAGCTCTGCGATGAATAAAATGCAGAGTGTTAATGTTGAGATAGTGAATGTGAATAGATCAAAGATTCACATTTAATAGAAATGAATGACATGAAAAGATGAATGAACAGGGTTGTACAACACGTGCCTTACAGCTTTGAAACACCCACATGTATCTAGCATAATATAATCATGTTGGCCAGGCGTCATTATATAATGTCTAATACATATTTCTTTTCATTGTCATTTAGCAACCGTTAATTTCAGAGGTTCTCAAGAATAATCAATCATCAAGATGCAATATGTTTCAGGGTTTACAAGAATTGATCACAAAGTTATCGATAAAGTATAGTTTCAATCACAAGTCGACAGTCGTAAGAGGAAATAATATGGTTGATAATAGGTATAACGAACACGAGATGTAAACCAAACATACAATATGTATTAAAAAGTCATAACGCTGTTACATGAGTTTCGTACAAAATATGATGGGGTTTCTAATATACCCATCGGTGGTTAGCGCTATACAAAAGATGATGGGTTTCCTATACATATACCCATTCTAATGACAAGGTTTCATCCAACTTACTGCTAGTACACACCTAGTACATACATACGTGTACATCAAAAGTAGTAGTCTAATCTAGTGTAGGCACAAACCGCCATACACGGATCTAATGGAACCATGGTAAATACATCCTAACCGCAACCATCACTGCTGCAGTCATCACACAAACACCAGCTACAATCTCTGACACCCTAACACGTCTCTCCAAAGCTGCAACGCGTGCACGGGTGGATGCTAGACTCTGCCAATCTGTCTGACGGTGAGTCTCCACAAAATCCATCCTCTGATGGAGCATAGCCATATCCATGTCAGAGCGGGAGGCATCGCTCAGTAGCTCCATCACATCTCTGCTCTGGCTAGCGGATCTCCTAATCACAGTGTAGATCACAGCCACAAGGGTAGGCACAGTGAGCTCCAGAGGCTCACCAGTGAGAGGGGCGGATGGTGGTGAATGGGAGGACTCTCCAATCTCAAAGGTCGAGGGAATACCCTCTAGTGATCTCCACTCTCTCAATACTCGAGGCATCCAGTCCAGATGAGAAGGAAGGAGCCTCTTCTGTGGCGGCTCGACAACTGGAACCTCAGGCTCAGTCACTGGCGCCTTATCGCGCGGCGCGAGTGGTCCCCTGGGAAAATCCCGAACACATACCCTAGCTGTCATCCTAGGTACAGGCACACGAGAGGTACCCGCGATGGCTGGTGTAGGGGTAGGAGTGACCGCAGGTGCGGTCGGAGGTGGCACTAAGTAAGCATCACTAGTGTCAACAGACATGGCTCTCAAGTGAGTGGGTGAGCTCTCGATCCCTGACTCAGCAACACTCTGGCGAGTGTCCTCGCTGGGATCCTCCTCTGAGCTCGTGACCACAATCGGAAATCGTCCAGCCATGCTGCAACAAGGAGTCGTAGGTGATGTGTCAGTAGTATGTTAGTTGTATGCAAAGTATGTATGCATGAATGCACAAAGGTTCTAGCCAAGGCTATAGTCTAGGTCTCTAAGGTTCCAAGTCACTTAAAGACTGCTAGTTCGCTATAACCAATGGCTCTGATACCAAGTCTGTCACACCCCACCAAACGGTAATTACAATTACATAGAGTGGTTTGCGGAAGCTTAGTGACGTGGCGGGGGGTTCGAGCAGTAAAACAACCAACAGATACATACATACTCAGAGCATATGGTTATCGTAGAACGAAATAGATTAAGATGCCGTTAGTTAAAGTTTTACAAAAGGTTACCACTTGAAAAGTAGTAACAGTAATAGTAGTGGTTGAAATCAGTATTACATAAAATACATAATATCAAAAGTAGATTTCATAGGTATGACTGCAGTAGTTGCAGTTATACAGAGGAAATCTAAGTGTCCCAAAAGTAGTGGCATCCTAACAAGTCCAGGGCAGTCCGTCCTGATATGCATGCAGATCTTACTTACGCTGCTAATTCCCTGAAAAACATAGAGTAAATCGTCAACAAAATTGTTGAGTGAATTCACAGGTTTGTTTGTTGTGTAAGAAACACAAGTTATTTCAATAAAATAACATTTCCAAATCTGTTGTAATTGTAGTAGGAAACACAGGTTAACCTAAACAAAGATTAACATTTCCAAATCAGTGTACGTAGGAAATCACTTCCTAAACAGTAGTTTTGTGGGAATATTTAGACGGTGATCCCTCGGAAGGTGAGCTAAACCTGTCGAGTAAGGTAACACGACCTAACCCTATAACCAAACCACGACCCTAATCTGTTGTTGTTTGCCAAGTAGGACATTTAAGTATACGCTCCCAAAACCATATGAGGGTCGTCACGGCGATAGTACTATCCGTATACTCAGTGGCTAGAGTCACCTAGCTAATGGTTATAGTCTGTAGCCATAAGGTCTTTTATGCACTACATCGTTCAGCCTAGATCTGTACCAAGATTCGTTGTCTAAATTCCCAAAATAGTATGAAAACATTTCATAATCATAGTTCAAGTAGTTGTGCGAAATACCCTTTCACAAACCGTCGCGTATGAAATACCCTTTCATAAATAATCATGTAATCGTATGAAATACCCTTTCATAAACCAGTCAAGCAAATACATACAGTATTCAAATCAGTGTCGCATGCAGTTACACATACGATTTCTATGTTTTCCACCCCGAGTTTTAAAAGCATTAAAACGGTGGAAAGGGGTTTGTGAACTAACAGTAAGTGCTCGGATGTGAATGCTAGCGAGTAGTGGTAACGTAGCCCAAGAGTAGTCAACCTACACACAATATTGTATTAACCATAAGTACGGTTGATTCATGTGATTTAACTTATGTTAACAGTTTGTTTGTCTGAAGAAATTGTTGATTTCTTAACCGTATAAGTTGTTGGTGACAATATGTAGTACTTCACAATTCGCATATCTTGCTGAGCGTATAAGGGCATGTCATAGCCGTATATGCTCATAAATGTTATTTCATTGTCGTCGTACATATATATACTTGTTAACCCTATATATATACAAATATACTTGTTGTATATTATAAGCCCTACGTTTGTTAAAACGTGTCTCTGTTCCGTTATGTATACATATATCTATATACATTTGTCGTTTGTAATACGTATGCATTTATGTATATATATATAACCTAATCGTTTGTCGTTATATATATACGTGCGAGTTTATAGAAGAAAATCATCTTTTTATATTTTTTGACACATTACTAGATCACATATTCGTTTCAGATTTACTAACTCACATCACGTATATGTTTTAAAATTTGACCGCTCGTTGGTTTGCTTAATTCATTTGTTTACTTATCGTTTTTGGTCCATTTATAAGTTGATCACAAGTTCGATCCCATTGTTAGAAATGCTCGATCGGTCCAGAAGAGTTTGGCGCAAAAGTCCGGCCCAGTTACCACCCTCACCCGTCCGGGTTTGGGGTGATACCCGTCCGGGTACAAGACTCAACCCGTACGGGTTGGTCTTGTGACCCGTTCGGGTCCCGTGTCCTACGTTTAATAGCCCAGGTCATCACGTACGGCCCAAGCCCAATACAAGAGTCCAGTCCATTTTAGTCTCGGCCCAAGGAAACCCACCCGTTCGGGTGAGTGGGCTTACCCGTCCGGGTAGAGGCCTATACCCGTCCGGGTTAGCTGGGTGACCCGTCCGGGTCTGAAGAGTGACCCGTTCGGGTGAGGTTCGATTTCGATCCAGCTCAGTTTAGTTCAGTTTCTAGCTCGAATTAGTTACGTATTTTACTATGGTTTCAAGTCGTGTATGTTTACATATGTTTATAACACAGTTTTACACAAGTTCACATTGTCGATTTCTACATTTTACACACATTTATATGTATTATTTTTGGTACAGGGGGTGTTTTTCTATGGTTTCATTTTACCATTATTATTATCAACTACAAGATGTGTACATAAATGATGATATATTTACAATACACAATACGAACCTTAAGCAAGAATCAAGAAATGGAGAGTTTTCTTACAAAATAAGTATGATGATGATGATAATGCGCGGTGATGATGATGGTAAATGGAACGATGATGATGATGATAATGTGGTGATCAAAGTGTTCAAGAACTCATTTTTGTGATGTGTTTGATTGTGATTTTGAGATGAAAGATGATGAGGGTTTGAAGGTTTGAAAACCTCTGCTTCTTCCTCTCCTCTTCTACTCCAGACGAACACACACGCACACAGTATAAAATGTTTGGTAATGAATTATTGGAGGTTGTTGATCTCTTATGTGAAGGAAGGAGTATTTTTAAATTAGTTTCCTCATCTGGAGGCATGGCTCATACGAGCTGTGTCTCCCAGATATTTTAATTTGTATGCTCGTTTAGGTATTCAGCCCGTTAATTTCAGGTACGGGTATAATTACAGCAATATAAAATATAACATTTTTATATTTTTATTATGTAGGTGGTCTCCTGGTTTGTAACATATTTTCATAATAATGAGATTATCATTACTTTCAGCGGTTGTACAATTTGTACATTATAAAAGTTATGCGCGTTTATTAGGTATCCAAAACGCGATATTGTTCAGTTCTGAAATTTTCCCCATATATTATTTTGTTAAATAATATTTCGAAATGATTTGGAGACATTTTTGGAGACGTTTTTCGGGCATGTTTTTGTTAGCCTTTCAGCTATTAACTGCGTAATTTCATAAATTACAAATTATGTAATACTTCTCGTATTATTGTTTTTAGCTCGTTAGACTTATATCACATCATAGGTAGGGTTTAAAATGATCGCAGGGAATTAGCGTAAGAAATGCATGTAATTAAGTATAATTATATACCTATTTTGGAGGAGTGTCACAAATATGCCTGTTTCTACGTGTAAATCAGTACGTGGTGGCGCTACCACCCCAGGCAGGGATTGTCAGTCCCAAATGGATCCATCTACTAGTAATCGCGCTTAAGTCCATAACTAACAACTTACGAATAGGAGGCTTTCAGTGGATAAAAAGTAACTCATGTGTTATGTGTAAACAGTAATGTAATCAGTTCAGTACATTGTGTTCATATGTAAAACAGTTGCTAAGTATCTCACCCTAAAGTATAAAAACAGTAAAAGTGGGGCTGTAAGACTCACCTGAGTCCAGTAAGTACGTATGGGATATCAAACAAGTAACGCGGATGTAAGTCCGTAAGTGGTTCTCCGAACCCTGCAACCTTCTGGCGTCCAAAACGCGCAAGGTTGTAAGTAAACAAGTAAATAAGTTGGTGTCTTAAAAGACCACCCATGCTAGTTGTCCACTCAACTAGGAAATGTCCAAGTGTTTGTTTAGTAATCCGTTTGTAGTTTGAAAACAAGTATGGCCCGTTGGTGACGGTTCGTAATAATAATCCAAAAGTGTTATTATTATATGTATCGTTGAATCAGGCTTCGTTATTTGTAAGTGTTTGACACTTAGTGCGAAAAGTATTTACAACATCTAATGACGGGGGTCCGGGGGCAGCGCCCCTGGTAGCGGGGTCCAAGGGGCGGCATGTAACACCCCCAAATTTAACAGTTTGCGGAAGCGACGTTTTTGGGTGTTACTAATCAATAATCACAAGCACAAAGGATACAGTGAACGACTCTAAATGAGACGTTCGAAAAGTTATTACATTAATACATAAATAGTTTCAAAATACAAGCTCGAGTTCAAGTGAAATTCCTAGAGATTCTAATACATAACAACTAGTACAAAAGTAATGTAATAAAATCTCCAAGCTTGTAAATGCATGCGACTCGAGCTAAGTAAGCTTATCCTGCTGGGCATCCTTACTGATGCTGTGTACCTGAGAAGCATTACTAAAACGGTCAACCAAAAAGGTTGGTGAATCTCACAGGTTTGTAAGTAAGTAAACAGTTTGAACACACATGTAGTATTTGTAAATCATAGCTAGCCAGTAAGTAACGATCACAGGTTATGCTCATCCATTACTTAAGTTTTAATAAGTGGGTGGTTGCATGTCATGCAAACCGTTTGATACAATCGCCATGAGCCCCCATAGTTGATGCTTAACGTACAGTAAATATCGGTACCCCCTCATGAATGCAATCCAAAACATTCATACGGAACGAGTAAGAAACGCCCGTTTCTACAGGAACGGTTCGTGGTAGTGCGTGCTACCCCGGGCGGGGATTGTCAGTCCCATATGGATCCATATACTAAAACTCGCGCTTATCACATAACTAACAACTATGGTTCAGGAGGATTTCATTGGATTAGTCGTAAACCCATGCAATTGGCGTATCGTTAATCTCGTACAGTAAGTAAATCATGGCAGCAAGTAAGTTTTGTGTGTTCATGTAAAACAGTAATGCATCTCACCCCTGAGTATAAAACAGTAAGGTAGGGGCTGTAAGACTCACCTGAGCCTAGCAGACAAAGTAGTAGGTAAGCAAGTAGTATCCCGAACTAGCAACCCTTAGCGTCCTAATACGCGCAAGGTTTAGTAAGTAAATGGAATACTTGTAAAGTATCCATGCTAGTTGTTCCCAAACTAGTTAATGTCCATTAGTTTGTTTATAAGTTTGTAATCGTTTGTAAATCGTAGTTTGTATAAAAGTTGTACGGTTCGTTTGTTATCGATGTATAATAATAATTCCATCTATTATTATTATGTATTCATAGTAGTTGTACAGTTGTAAAGTATACCCGTATGATTGTTTGTTTGTATTACAACATGTATCGTTTGTGTACGTTCCAATGAGCTTAGTCCCCAAAGGGTACGAGTGAAACCTCGTAAGCATTCGTATGTAAGTTCGTATTAGTTAACGTGTAACCCAGCACGTAACTAGTGAGTGAACTTGTAAGTTCGTATGACATAAGTATTTGAAGTTGTGTAAGTTCGACACTTAGTAAAAATCTGACTTTTCAAGGTTCTGGTTTGTGCGACGTAGCATGCGACGTAGCATGCGACGTAGGGTGCGACGTAGGGAGGTACGTCGCATGATGCGACCTTCGCAAATCAATGCGACGTAGGTTCGGTTTGCGACGTAAAAGTCTACGTCGCTATGTGCGACGTCCGCAAGTTAATGCGACGTAAAAGGCTGCGTCGCTAGTGCGACGTTGGGATTTTTGTGCGACGTAGGCCGCGACGTCGCTAAATGCGACGTTGGCCACAAAATGCGACGTTTTGAGGTCAAACGTTCGAGTCTTGACCCGAGGCTTTTACCTAAGTCATATTATGGCTAATAATCACTTTATCAACTGAGTTTTCGGTTCTAGAGGTCCTCGAGGTGTCGGTTTTTAGTTAATCTTTTCCAAAGTTTTGACACAATATATATATGTTTGTAAATTGATTTTTATAGCAAAACGAGGGCGTTTCTGGGCTAAACCTTCTTCACGAAAGTTGTAGCCGACGAAAAGACGAAGATTTTATGTTTAGAAAGTTTTCGCTAGTTTCAAACGTATGATTTTATAAAAATTCGAGAAGTGGACTGATCTCAGTTTAGTGGTTTCCTGTTTCAGATTCTTGACTCGGTTCCAACCCTCGATTTAACCCATTTGTAGTCCATTTCAAGCCTAACGAAAAATCACACATATTCTCATATATCTAAAGTTCATTTCTGCATTTTATGGTATTTTCTTATGTCCGTTTACTATTTTAAACAAAAATAAAAGTGAAGTGTGGTCAGATTTGGTTCCAAACAGAACTAAGTCCAAAGTTCTAGTATTAGCCGAAGATGGGTGTATTTCTGGGCAAAACGCCCTTCATGAAAGTCGTAGGCGACGAAGAGACGAAGATTTCTTATTTAGAAAGTTTTCGTTGATTTTGAACACACGATTTTATAAAAATTCCGGAAGTGGACTGTTTTCAGTGGTGGTTCTCGGTTTAAGTTTTCGAGTTCCAAAAACGAGTTTTAACGTATAATTTGGACATTATAAAGCTAGGGGAACAACATATATGTAAAATAATGATAATCGGAAAAGTTTACGAGTCGCCGGAAAACTTACAAAGTTGGTGAATCGAGAAACCGAAAAGATGAGTTTGTAGCTCTCGTGATGGTGATCGACTTTCTCCAAACGAGCCTAGCGTTTTAAGGTGTTTTAGTGATGGTTTTTAGGGGTGTTTGGGGCTGTCGAGTAGAGAGAGAGAGTGCAGATTTTAGAGAGAGAGATGAGAGGATTTTGGTGGTTGATTGAGTGTGAAATTGGAGAAGTGAGGAGGTGATGGGGTGGTATGGTGTTGGTGATTGCCTAAGTCAACAAGCAAGGGATGGGAGGCCATCCCCTCCCATTTTGGCCGGCCCCCATTGGGTCCCACGAAGGGCATTTTGGTCTTTTCCTAGTTTACGCAAATACGTGTTCGTTTCCTCGGTCGTTTAAACGTTAAAATAGTTTTTATACGCGATTAATATACGTTTTAAAATACGAGTCGTTCCCCGGTATTTTTGTTGGAGTATTTAAATAAAATACTTGATTCTAAGTTATAAAATATAACTTCGTTTAGTTTTGTCGGTTAATCGAGTTTTCGTAGAGTTCGGTAACGTTTTAATCAAAACGTACGTTTTCCGTTATATTATAAACATAATATAAAGTAACAATCAAAGTAATTAAATAATTTCACATTATTTAATAATTGTTTTATCAGTGTACGCAAGTTTGTACGATTGTAGTTTTATACGATATTTGTACGAATCGTATACACGTATATATACATATATTCCATCCATATATATATATATAGTAAGTAATGTATTTAATCCTATTTCATATTAAATACAAGTAATAAACAAGTAATTAGGAAAATTTTAAATTGGCCCTAATTTCGGGGTTGTTACATTCTCCCCTTGTTATGAAAATTTCGTCCCGAAATTTGTTCGAAGTAGTAATCGATAGTAGGGTAGGTCCTACAGTGTTTGAAATCAAGTAGTTGTCAGGTGGTAACGTACCCTAATTTTTGTTGCCTGAAGGTAGTGGGCATTTGGCCTTGAGATGGCCAGCACTCCCACAGTTGAAGCAGAGTTTCACCTTAGGAGGATTCGTACTCTTAGTGGTACACGGTCCTCCATGATGCCGAGTGCATCGGGAACAGTAGGGTTTATTTCCTAAGTAAACCTTCACCCTTTTTGCTGGAGGCGGGGTGCAGTCAGTATCGGTATCCTCTTCAGTAGGAGTACCATGTGAAGTTGGTGATGAGGTAGAGTTTTCTAAAGCTAACAAGCGTAGCTCGTACTCACGCATACGCAGGTCATTTTGGAAGGCAATTCGTCGTAGGTTATCAATGTCTTCCCGTGCTTCAGTCAGTTGTTTTCGCAGCGAATCAATAGTTTGGTTGAGGTGGCTGACTGATTCAGCAGTCAAGGTTACATCAACTGGTGCTTTTGCAGCAGTTAGAGCAACAGGAACAGCAGGTTCCATTGCTGATTCAGCGGAGTGTTCTGTATCACACTCGAGTTCAAGGAGGTAAGGAAACACCTTCGGTTCCTCACTGAGCAGTTCATCTTGCAGTGTAGGGTTGTTGACGGAGTGAGTTGTCATTTCCTACGAAATAAGGGTTCTATTTAAGAAATTGCCTCAAGTAGTGAAGTTATATTAAATTATCTGTCTAAAGTAACGAATAGTAGACGAGTTCCCGGTCTCAACCAGTGTGAGATAATTGGGAAAGGAGTTTGTTTATGGAAATCAAAGTGTACTACCAGTTATATGGTCGGAATTCATATAATCGGTCGTTTCCTAATCCTATTGTGTACTTAAGATCAAAGGAAACACACAGAATAAAGCATAGTTATACATAAATCATTAAGCGAGAGATTTATGAGAAAACAGATTCGGGTAGTCAAAGAATGAACGTACCCGAGTTGAGTAAATCGCAAAGTCTCGGGTTCGGGTCTTCTTCCCTAGCGTTAATTACATACGCTCTGCTCCTCGTATTGTTGGTTCGGAGTTTCAGTTTTGGGCAATCCTTCCTAAAGTGCCCGGTACTATTGCACTCATAGCAGGTCTTGGGTGCAGGAGTATCAGTACCAGTGGGGTTGGTTTGACAGTCTTGAGCCAAGTGCCCGAATTTCTTGCATTTGGAACAGGGACAGGAGCCGTTATGATGACGACTACATTTGGAGCAGTAAGGCTTGCTCCCCTTGTAAGCCTTTGAGTCACTGGCATTGGCAGTTGCAGGCTTTTTGTCAGAGGTAGGATTGGATGAGTGGGGAATCACTTCCCATTTACGTTTGTTATTCGCAGGTGGGGTCGAAGTCGAGCCACGGCGGACAGAATTGGCCGTTAACTCATGAGCCATGCGAATGGCGCTCTGAATGGTTCCCGGTTTGGACGAAGTAACTAAGTCTTGTAGTCGCTCGGGAAGTCCATCAACGTACTTTTCGATCCTTTTGTATTCAGGATCAACCATGGATGGGCACAGCAGTGCCAACTGATGAAAACGGTTGGTGTAACCGGTGATATCGTCGCCTTGCATCTTGTGATTCCAGAATTCTAATTCCAACTGTTTCAGTTCGTCTCTCGGGCAGTACTCACCCCTCAGCATATTCTTTAGTTCATCCCACGGTAATTTGTAAGCATCGGCAATGCTCACAGTCTGCGCATAAGTATTCCACCAGGTTAGGGCAGTGTCAGAAAAAGTGCTGGCGGCGAATTTGACTTTATCCTCTTCCTTGCAGTTACAGATGAGGAATACTGATTCGATTTTCTCGGTCCAACGGATCAGACCAATCGCTCCTTCAGTTCCGGCAAAGTTTAGAGGCTTGCAGTTATGGAAGTCTTTGTAGGTGCAGGTTTTGGGTTGCGGTCCGTTAGTAGCTGTATCTTCGCTACCAGGGTTTGATGTTCGGGTAGCTAGAGCTTGAGCCACACTACGGGCAATTAGGCCCGCGACTTCGGCTTCAGTAAGCATGATTTGTCGTCGAGGAGGCATGTTCCTTGAAACAATAAATAAAGAACATGTGAAGGTTTGAACAAGAATTATGATTGTGATGATTTAGTAAGTTCAAAAGAATTTCGTCAAAGGTTGAAATTTGTTCAAAGCTGTGAATTAATAATAAGTTATATAGTTTTGAAATTTTGAGAATTTTATAAAACATTTTGTAAGAAATTGAGTAATAATTTTGATAGTAAGAATTTGTTGAAAAGTTTTGAAGTCTAACGGAGACTTGAGTTGAAAATAACTTTATCAGGTTACACCTATCGGTACGGTGAGGTACGTTGTAAAATGTTATAAACGTCGAATTAAGTAGGGTTAGCGAATAAAACAGAATCCCGATCTTCATATCAAAGGATATTCGATTAGCTAGGGTTGTCAGTTATAATGATGTGGAAGTCTTCAGACGTATGAATTCGTAAAAGTTGAATAAAATAGAATGACGAGAATCGAGTTGTCGTTTGGTTAATGTAAGTTGAAAAATAAGTTTCACGGTAGTCGAGAGAGAGTATCGTATCGGGGAAAGAGGCCTATGTATATATATATATATATCACATAACTGCCTAGTTCGTGTCTAGCACAATCAAGTAAAAGTCCCGGTTCTCTCGAGGTCAGAGTCAGCTATTGCATTCCTGTTCAACATAACCCCTTTCAGAACTTACATCATCTTCATTTAATTGTACATAGTTGATCAGGCTATGTTAAATTAAACTTGTATGCTGTAATTCCTGAACCAGTTATACTTAATGAGGAATACTGCCTAACGGTCATAGTCTAGGCCCACTAAATGCAACCTAGTTCACTATAACCTTAGGCTCTGATACCAATCTGTAACACCCCCAAATTTAACAGTTTGCGGAAGCGACGTTTTTGGGTGTTACTAATCAATAATCACAAGCACAAAGGATACAGTGAACGACTCTAAATGAGACGTTCGAAAAGTTATTACATTAATACATAAATAGTTTCAAAATACAAGCTCGAGTTCAAGTGAAATTCCTAGAGATTCTAATACATAACAACTAGTACAAAAGTAATGTAATAAAATCTCCAAGCTTGTAAATGCATGCGACTCGAGCTAAGTAAGCTTATCCTGCTGGGCATCCTTACTGATGCTGTGTACCTGAGAAGCATTACTAAAACGGTCAACCAAAAAGGTTGGTGAATCTCACAGGTTTGTAAGTAAGTAAACAGTTTGAACACACATGTAGTATTTGTAAATCATAGCTAGCCAGTAAGTAACGATCACAGGTTATGCTCATCCATTACTTAAGTTTTAATAAGTGGGTGGTTGCATGTCATGCAAACCGTTTGATACAATCGCCATGAGCCCCCATAGTTGATGCTTAACGTACAGTAAATATCGGTACCCCCTCATGAATGCAATCCAAAACATTCATACGGAACGAGTAAGAAACGCCCGTTTCTACAGGAACGGTTCGTGGTAGTGCGTGCTACCCCGGGCGGGGATTGTCAGTCCCATATGGATCCATATACTAAAACTCGCGCTTATCACATAACTAACAACTATGGTTCAGGAGGATTTCATTGGATTAGTCGTAAACCCATGCAATTGGCGTATCGTTAATCTCGTACAGTAAGTAAATCATGGCAGCAAGTAAGTTTTGTGTGTTCATGTAAAACAGTAATGCATCTCACCCCTGAGTATAAAACAGTAAGGTAGGGGCTGTAAGACTCACCTGAGCCTAGCAGACAAAGTAGTAGGTAAGCAAGTAGTATCCCGAACTAGCAACCCTTAGCGTCCTAATACGCGCAAGGTTTAGTAAGTAAATGGAATACTTGTAAAGTATCCATGCTAGTTGTTCCCAAACTAGTTAATGTCCATTAGTTTGTTTATAAGTTTGTAATCGTTTGTAAATCGTAGTTTGTATAAAAGTTGTACGGTTCGTTTGTTATCGATGTATAATAATAATTCCATCTATTATTATTATGTATTCATAGTAGTTGTACAGTTGTAAAGTATACCCGTATGATTGTTTGTTTGTATTACAACATGTATCGTTTGTGTACGTTCCAATGGGCTTAGTCCCCAAAGGGTACGAGTGAAACCTCGTAAGCATTCGTATGTAAGTTCGTATTAGTTAACGTGTAACCCAGCACGTAACTAGTGAGTGAACTTGTAAGTTCGTATGACATAAGTATTTGAAGTTGTGTAAGTTCGACACTTAGTAAAAATCTGACTTTTCAAGGTTCTGGTTTGTGCGACGTAGCATGCGACGTAGCATGCGACGTAGGGTGCGACGTAGGGAGGTACGTCGCATGATGCGACCTTCGCAAATCAATGCGACGTAGGTTCGGTTTGCGACGTAAAAGTCTACGTCGCTATGTGCGACGTCCGCAAGTTAATGCGACGTAAAAGGCTGCGTCGCTAGTGCGACGTTGGGATTTTTGTGCGACGTAGGCCGCGACGTCGCTAAATGCGACGTTGGCCACAAAATGCGACGTTTTGAGGTCAAACGTTCGAGTCTTGACCCGAGGCTTTTACCTAAGTCATATTATGGCTAATAATCACTTTATCAACTGAGTTTTCGGTTCTAGAGGTCCTCGAGGTGTCGGTTTTTAGTTAATCTTTTCCAAAGTTTTGACACAATATATATATGTTTGTAAATTGATTTTTATAGCAAAACGAGGGCGTTTCTGGGCTAAACCTTCTTCACGAAAGTTGTAGCCGACGAAAAGACGAAGATTTTATGTTTAGAAAGTTTTCGCTAGTTTCAAACGTATGATTTTATAAAAATTCGAGAAGTGGACTGATCTCAGTTTAGTGGTTTCCTGTTTCAGATTCTTGACTCGGTTCCAACCCTCGATTTAACCCATTTGTAGTCCATTTCAAGCCTAACGAAAAATCACACATATTCTCATATATCTAAAGTTCATTTCTGCATTTTATGGTATTTTCTTATGTCCGTTTACTATTTTAAACAAAAATAAAAGTGAAGTGTGGTCAGATTTGGTTCCAAACAGAACTAAGTCCAAAGTTCTAGTATTAGCCGAAGATGGGTGTATTTCTGGGCAAAACGCCCTTCATGAAAGTCGTAGGCGACGAAGAGACGAAGATTTCTTATTTAGAAAGTTTTCGTTGATTTTGAACACACGATTTTATAAAAATTCCGGAAGTGGACTGTTTTCAGTGGTGGTTCTCGGTTTAAGTTTTCGAGTTCCAAAAACGAGTTTTAACGTATAATTTGGACATTATAAAGCTAGGGGAACAACATATATGTAAAATAATGATAATCGGAAAAGTTTACGAGTCGCCGGAAAACTTACAAAGTTGGTGAATCGAGAAACCGAAAAGATGAGTTTGTAGCTCTCGTGATGGTGATCGACTTTCTCCAAACGAGCCTAGCGTTTTAAGGTGTTTTAGTGATGGTTTTTAGGGGTGTTTGGGGCTGTCGAGTAGAGAGAGAGAGTGCAGATTTTAGAGAGAGAGATGAGAGGATTTTGGTGGTTGATTGAGTGTGAAATTGGAGAAGTGAGGAGGTGATGGGGTGGTATGGTGTTGGTGATTGCCTAAGTCAACAAGCAAGGGATGGGAGGCCATCCCCTCCCATTTTGGCCGGCCCCCATTGGGTCCCACGAAGGGCATTTTGGTCTTTTCCTAGTTTACGCAAATACGTGTTCGTTTCCTCGGTCGTTTAAACGTTAAAATAGTTTTTATACGCGATTAATATACGTTTTAAAATACGAGTCGTTCCCCGGTATTTTTGTTGGAGTATTTAAATAAAATACTTGATTCTAAGTTATAAAATATAACTTCGTTTAGTTTTGTCGGTTAATCGAGTTTTCGTAGAGTTCGGTAACGTTTTAATCAAAACGTACGTTTTCCGTTATATTATAAACATAATATAAAGTAACAATCAAAGTAATTAAATAATTTCACATTATTTAATAATTGTTTTATCAGTGTACGCAAGTTTGTACGATTGTAGTTTTATACGATATTTGTACGAATCGTATACACGTATATATACATATATTCCATCCATATATATATATATAGTAAGTAATGTATTTAATCCTATTTCATATTAAATACAAGTAATAAACAAGTAATTAGGAAAATTTTAAATTGGCCCTAATTTCGGGGTTGTTACACGGCAGCCCCTGGCGGGGTCCAAGGGGCAGAGCCCCTGGTTGGGGTCGAGCTATATTGCTTTATCGAAAACGCATTTGAAATCTAAATTCGGTGTAAAATCAAGTGATAAATCTTAGTTCATATTAGTGCTTTTATTACCGAATTTGGGTTCGAAAGACAAAGTGGGCTGCGAACCGAGCTGGGAGAACTCGACTCGCAGGCCAACTCGACTCGCAGGTCAACTCGACTCACGGGTCAGTTCGGTTCACAGGGCAACTCGACTCGCAAGTCAACTTCGACTCGCAGGTCAACTCGACTCGTAGGTCAACTCGACTCGTAGGTCAACTCGCGGGTCAGTTCGGTTCGTAGGTGATTCCGATTCGCAGGGTGGCTTCGCGAGTCGAGATCTCGGTTCGACTCGTTGGACGAACAGATCTCGGCTCGCGAAACGGGCTGTTCGCATATAAACTTTAAAAATCGGATTTTTAAGTCGGTTTTTGGACATAAACTCGTTGGGGAAACGTTCTAGCATGTAAATAAAAGTGTTACAAGTAATTTAAAAGAGTTTTAACGTTTTATACCTCGAAATTGAAAACGAAAAAGATGAAGATGGAGAGCTCGAGTTGGTGATCGTTCTTCTTGAATCAACTTCGTGAATTGCTGCGTTTTTGGTGATGATTTTGGGCGTTTTTGGGCTGCGATTTTTAAGAGGAAAAAGAGAGAGAATTTGGTAAAAGGTTGTTGGTGAAATGAGAGATGAAATGGGGAAAATGGGGTTATAAAGGGGCGGGTCATGGGTCGCGGGTTGGATCCGCGGGGCTGGGTCAACCCGTTTGGGTCTCGGCTCGCGGGTGTGTGTTTCCGAATTTTTGTATCACGAGTCGTAGTCGGTTAAGTCCCGTAGTTGCTTAAATGTTGTTTCGCGTTATATGTTAAAGTGTATCTGTAATATTTTTAACCGAGGTATTTTACCAAAATACTTCATAATAAGTTATAAAAATATAATTTGCACTATTTTCCTTTGTTGGGCGTGTCTCGCGTGTTTTCATCACGTTCGGAGTGTTTTAAACGATACGAAATACGTGTAATATATTTTCATGATATATTAATGCAAATAATGTTTTTTTGGCTAATTCCACATTATTTAAAAGCTTTGTCACCAACGTCCATATAATAATGTCGGACATCGTCCGGATTGTAAGTGTACGATTCATTATATCGCGTAAGCGTGTATGTAATTACACCAAAATGTTACATATATTTAGAGTATTACAAAACTAAATACACATAATTACAAGTAGTTTAGGAACTAATTAAAGCCCTAAATTGGCGGGTGTTACAGGTTTAGCCGGCGGCTGAAGTCAAAACTGGGTTAAGGCGGTGGTACGTATTTTAGTCTGGGAAGGATTCAAGCTTAGCCACCGGCTGAAAGCCTTAGCCGGCGGTTGAAGGACGAAAACAGGTTGTCCCACATCGGCCAAAGAATAAACCCAAGGCCCTCCTTCTCCCCTATAAATATAGGGTATGCCTATGCTTTCAAATTATCCCAGAATTGAATAGAGTTCAATTCTTTCTCTCTTTCTCATTCCTACTCCTTGTGAGAGTTTACACGACTTAGAGTCGGAACCCTAGGAGTTTGGGAATATCTCATGGTTCGTGGGTGTGAAGCATTAGAGTTGTTCTGGTTTGGGCACTCGCCTCCAACTTAAGAAGGTTCTGCAAGGTGGTCTACGCGTGAGAAATTGGTTTTCTCAAAGGTTAGTATTTTCCTCTTTATCTATTTGTTTATTGCTTTTATTTATTCAAGATAAGATCCCTTAGGGTTTAGTTTCCTAATTGCCCTAGATTAATTATTTTGTTATAATTCCGCTGCGTATATTAATCTAGTTAGGGAATATAAAACTCAATAGTGGTATCAGGGCATTAGCTTAATAAATATTAGCATTTAATTATCTGCAATAGTATGTAGGTAAAGATAAATTGGCAATTGGCTTGTGTAAATTGGTAAAAAGAATTTACACTTTAGACCCTTATATTGTGAATTGTTTTAAAATATACCCCTGAATTTTAAAATGTTTTAAAATAGAACAGTAGACCTTAAAAGGCTTAGAGAGAACTTACATATATTATGAGTTATATATATGTATCATTAAAGTTAAATACATCGTCAGTCAATTGATAAATCGGCTCACCCATAGTGAACAAACTATAAGAGAGATATAAGGCGGGTCGCTCAGCTTCCCTAAAGAAGTCAGGTTTTTAATAAGCTTCGCGCTGACCTGCTTCTCCGCTTCTTTGTGCGTTCAATGGAGCTACCGAGAACTTTTGATAGGATGATGTCAAGATCAAAAGTATGACCTATAAGTACTAAAACAAAATCCCGTTTTATATACTAAAATGTGAATAGTATGCTAACCCATGAAAACCGCACATCTTTCGTATGGTCTGTTAATGGAGTGTGTGTGGTTTACCAGCACATTAATATGAGAACATATTGAGAGGTGATATGGAACTCGCGATTCTCGAGCGTACTCGGGCAGGGGACCACGCGAGTTTTGCATGGTTAAGTTCACCGTCTTGTTCATGATCCTCGGCTTACCAGTCATGAATGGTAGATGAGCATATCCGAGATTAACATGCCGTTGATAAGAATCAATGAATCTCAAAAGAACTAGGAGTTTCATAGAGAATGAAATTGACAAAGGCATTGTCTACCTAAAATAAATTCGCAATATGATTACGGCAAACCTTTTCATAAAATGAATCTAAAGTATGGATCTTAGCCTTAATTTTGTAATTGGGTAATTAATTAAGGAATATTCAAACTAACTAAAACTATTTATCTTATAGATGTCTTCTACAAATGGTAATAATCCTCCCGTCCCCAATCCCGCACACAACTCGAACTTCTCACTACTATCAATTCTTGGGAGGGAAAGACTGACCGGTCCAAAATATATGAACTGGATGCGTAACCTAAGGTTTACCTTAAGGTATGAGAACAAGGAGTATGGTCTCGATGAGCGGATTCCCACTATTGATGAAGATTCAACCCAAGAGGAGATTGAGGCACACTGGAAACATTATGATGAAGCGAATAACGTGTCTTGTATCATGGCATCGTCCATGATCCCTGAATTGAACAAGACTTTTGAGAATACTTGGGCTTATGAAATGAACCAACAGCTTAAGGAAATGTTTCAGGCAAAGGCAAGCAAAGAACGCCTTGATGTGGTTAAGTCTCTCATGGCTTGCAAACCCAAACCTGGAGCATCTATCTGTGCTTTCGTCTTGGAGATGAAAGGGTACTTTGATAGGTTGGAATCATTGAATATGCTGTTTGACACAGAGTTTTCCATTGCCATAATTTTGTCCAGTCTGCCAGCTGTATACAATCAGTTTGTAATATCATATCAGATGAATATGAACGAGAGAGAAAGCTCAATAATGGAACTCCATAATTTACTGCAAACCACTGAGCAAGGAATCAAAAAGGATGATTTGTCCTCTGGCTCAGCAGCTCCTGTGTTGGCAATTGGTCAAAATGCAAAGAAAAGAAAGAGGTCAAATTGGAAAGCAAAGACTGCGAATGGAAAGTCCAATTGTGGGTCCAAAAGAAAGACTGGTTCTGATATTGCACCAGCAAGTGATCCAAAGGAAGCAGTGTGCTTCTACTGCAACACCAAGGGGCACTGAAAGCGTAGCTGCCAGAAATACCTGAAGGACCGTGAAGATGGAAAGGTCGAAAAAAGTGTTCACTCAGGTATGTTCATGATCGAACTCCATAATACTACAACTTCTAATTCGTGGGTTCTGGATACAGTGTGTGGTACTCATATTTGCACTGTATTGCAGGGTCTAAAGGAAAGTATGAAGTTGAAGCATGGAGAGCTCAACCTAGTCATGGGAAACAGAGGAATCACGCCTGTAACCGAGATAGGAAAATATGAGCTCGTGCTAAAGTCTGGAGTTAGGATATATTTAAATAATTGCTGTAATTCGTCAGAAATGACTAGAAACATAATTTCATTTCAGGCTTTGTTTAAGGATGGTTATCGATTTTCATTTGATAATGAGAATGGTGATATTTTGGTTTATTTAAATGGTTGTTTTATTTTTAAAGCTTCTCCTTACAATGGCATATATGAAAATGTTGAATGTATTAGCAATATGATTTTAAATGTAGATTCGTCTAATGAGCTTGATAAATCCAAATTGTGGCATTTTCGTCTTAGGCACGTAAACAAGAAATGCATCGGCTAACTCCAAAAGGATGGAGTGTTGGAATCATTCGACCTCAAATCGGATGATGTATGTGAATCTTGTTTATTGGGCAAGATGACTAAATCACCATTCTCTGGTTCATGTGAAAGAGGTGAATGACTATTGGACTTGGTACATACGGATGTATGTGGACCATTCTGATGCGCCACAAAAGATGGAAATCGTTATTATGTTACATTTACTGATGATTACAGTAGATTTGGACATGTCTATCTGATTAAGCATAAGTCAGATACTTTTGAGATATTCAAAAGATATCAAAGCGAAGTAGAGAATCAATTGGGCAGAAAGATAAAGGTACTCCAATCCGATAGGGGAGGAGAATACCTTAGTATCGAGTTTCTCGATCATCTTAAAGACCGTGGAATAGTTTCACAATTAACTCCTCTTAGAACGCCACAACTTAATGGTGTTGCTGAGAGGAGAAATAGAACCTTGTTGGACATGGTTCGGTCTATGATGAGTCGGGCTACACTTCCGATAAGTTTTTGGGGTTATGCATTAGAAACAGCCGCTCGCATCTTAAATCTTTTACCCACCAAGAAGGTTTCAAAGACACCTTGTGAGATGTGGAAGGGAAGGCGTCCTTCTCTTGGTCACGTCAAGATCTGGGGTTGTGAAGTTTACGTTAGACGGGAAACTTTAGACAAACTAGATGCCAGATCTGAAAAGTGTCTTTTCGTCGGTTATCCACAAGAGTCATTTAGATATTTGTTCTACAGACCCAAGAATAATGTGGTCTTTGTAGCTGGAAGAGGAGTGTTCCTTGAGAGAGAAATGATATCTAAAGAGGACAGTGGGAGTAAGATTGATCTTGAAGAAATTCAAGAGTCTACCAACGAGGGACCTACAGTAAACACTGACACTCAACTTGAGGTGGCAACACCTGTTGAACCTGAAGACATATCCTTACCCACTCGCAGAACAAGTAGTAAAGTTTGCAAGCCTCCTCATTTCTATGGTTTCCATATTGAAGAAGAGGATAAAATTAGTGATGGTATACTAAATGACTTAGATGAACCTGCTAACTACAAGGAAGCGGTGGCAGGCCCTGAGGCTGCTAAGTGGAAGGAAGCTATGAAAAGCGAAATTCAATCTATGTATATGACAACCAAGTTTGGAATTTTGTTGACACTACACCCGGTCTTAAGACGGTGGGTTGTAAGTGGATCTTCAAGAAAAAGACAGACATGGATGGGAAGGTACACACTTATAAACCTAGGTTGGTAGCGAAAGGTTATACTCAAACCTATGGGGTTGATTATGAGGAAACCTTCTCACCAGTAGCTAAGATTAAGTCAATTAGGATTATGCTAGCCATAGCTGCATTTCATGATTATGAAATATGGCAGATGGATGTCAAAACCGCTTTCCTTAACGGGAAACTGACAGAGGATGTGTTCATGGCACAACCGGAGGGTTTTGAAAGTGCAAAGTATCCTGATAGAGTGTGCAAGCTTCAAAAGGCTATTTATGGACTTAAACAGGCATCTCGTAGCTGGAATCTCTGCTTCCATGAGAAAGTCATAGAGTTTGGATTTTCTAGAAGCGAAGATGAGTCCTGTATATATGTCAAGTTCAGTGGGAGTGTTGTAGTCTTCCTAGTATTATATATGGATGATATACTACTCATAGGAAACGATATCCCAACTTTACAAGGTGTAAAAGATTGGTTGGGAAAATGTTTCGCTATGAAAAATTTGGGAGATGCAGCATATATTCTTGGTATAAAGATTTACAGAGATAGGTCGAAACGTCTCATAGGACTTAGCCAGGACACGTACTTAGATAAAATTTTGAAAGATTCAAAAAGGAGAACTCTAAGAAAGGGAATCTACCCTTACATCATGGCATAATGATTAGTAAAGATCTTTGTCCGAAAACTGAGGAAGAATCAGATAGAATGAGTCGAATCCCATATGCTTCGGCTATAGGATCGATCATGTATGCCATGACGTGTACTAGACCTGATGTCTCATTTGCCTTAAGCTTAGTGAGTCGACATTAGCAGAATCCTGGTGAAGGTCATTGGACAGTTGTAAAGAACATTCTCAAGTACTTAAGAAATACTAAAGACAGGTTCTTGGTTTATGGTGGAGAAGAAGAATTCAGAGTAACGGGTTATAGTGACGCTAGTTTCCAAACAGACAGAGATGATAGTCGTTCACAGTTTGGCTGGGTGTTCTTATTGAATGGGGGAGCGGTGACATGGAAAAGTTCCAAGCAAGATACGGTGGCAGACTCCACGTGCAAGTCTGAGTACATTGCGGCTTGCGAGGCTTCAAAGGAAGCTATCTGGATTAAGAATTTCATTGGAGATCTTGGAGTTGTTCCAACGGTTCAAGACCCCATTGAAATATTCTGTGATAACGAAAGTGCAGTCGCCTTGAGTAAAGAACCCACGGATCACGTAAAGTCAAAGCACATTGAAAGAAAGAACCATGTTGTTCGAAGGAAAGTAGAAGAAGGATACGTGATTGTGAAGAGTATGAGATCAGAGGATAATACGGCTGATCCGTTCACAAAGCCACTTGGAAAGTCCAAACATGATGCACATGCTAGGAGCATAGGTTTAAGAGATAATGTAAAGTTTTAGTTGTTAGTTTGATTTTTGAAACATTATAAACAATGATGGAAATTGTTATAGACTTGGTGATTAAATAATGGAGACTTATTTATTGGAAGGAGTTCTGCCATTTACTATTGCTTGTGATTGTGTTTCATTTTTTGCATGTTTAGAACCCACTTCCCGAGTAAAACAAATTTTACTCAAAACTCCTCAGTCGTTCATACTCCTGGAAGTAAGTGATGAATTAAGACTATCATGGAGTGTTAGTAGATTGTCTATGGAGATTAGACATGGCATAGAGAATGCTGCAACACTCATGGATACTTAATGGGGATTTAAGTATAGGAGAGACCCGTACTTAAAGAGATCACTTCATGGATTAAATCACGAGTGATTTTAAGATGGTAATATCCTCTATTCTTGAAATGGAAATGCATTGAGTTTCTAGTTTTTAAAAGTCAGTTATACTTTAGTCTATTCAAATGCTGTGCGTAACTGCCAGTTATAAAGGGTATGCTAGGTATGACATGATGAGTTGACTAGTGCTATGTAGTCAAAATTTATTTGTTCCTTTTCGCCTAAATGGGAAAAGCGATATCTTGGGCCCTCTGATGATTGAAGATTGACTCTAAAGTGCTAGGCCTGGCCGAGACTAAGTTGATAGTTTAATAGTCTCATATAGTCAAAGTAATCGGAAATCAGAAAACAAATTATGAATCTTGAGATTGATTAAAATCCATGTCTCGATTCATACGATATCAATAGAACAAAGGAATAGTTGATCACTTATCTAAAGGGCTAATTCTAAGATAAGATTCAGAGTTCGGCAGTTGCGTTGGATGGCACTCTCTGCTTAGTTAATGGATAGACTTGAGACCAATAATAGTTGATGACTTGTCCAAGTGGGAGACTGTTGGAATAGTGTCCAAGATCATAACTAATTGGTAAGAGTATCATTAAAAGTAGAGTCCTTTTTGGGTCGCCCTCAATGAACAGTAAGAGAAATAATTGGTTTGTTAATTGAACATTAATAAATTTAGAGAAGATTCTGGAAAGTGGATTCAACCGCCGGCTAGAAGGTTTAGCCGGCGGCTGAAGTCAAAACTGGGTTAAGGCGGTTGTACGTATTTTAGTCTGAGAAGGATTCAAGCTTAGCTGCCGGCTGAAAGCCTTAGCCGGCGGTTGAAGGACGAAAACAGGTTGTCCCACATCGGTCAAAGAATAAACCCAAGGCCCTCCTTCTCCCCTATAAATATAGGGCATGCTTATGCTTTCAAATTATCCCAGAATTAAATAGAGTTCAATTCTTTCTCTCTTTCTCATTTCTACTCCTTGTGAGAGTTTACACGACTTAGAGTCGGAACCCTAGGAGTTTGGGAATTTCTCTTGGTTCGTGGGTGTGAAGCATTAGAGGTGTTCTGGTTTGGGCACTCGCCTCCAACTTAAGAAGGTTCTGCAAGGTGGTCTACGCGTGAGAAATTGGTTTTCTCAAAGGTTAGTATTTTCCTCTTTATCTATTTGTTTATTGCTTTTATTTATTCAAGTTAAGATCCCTTAGGGTTTAGTTTCCTAATTGCCCTAGATTAATTATTTTGTTATAATTCCGTTGCGTATATTAATCTAGTTAGGGAATAGAAAACCCAACAATAATTGCATCTTAATTTTCCTTGGAAACTTCTAATTAGAACCACGTATCACGCGATAGTCTTTGCCTTTCTAGTCAGTGATGCATTCACTTACTTGGCCACTTTTACCTTCTCGCAACGAAATTTTCTAATACCTTTTGCAAATCTAGCCCATGATCTTGGTATCTTTTGGACATGCACTCGATCTTCCGTATTGCTTGGCAACTTCACCTCTGTATGATAAAGGCTCTAATGCCTCGTGCTGCAACTGAATAAGACCATTCTTAACAAGTATTCTAATCTTGGTTTTTAAACTATTTGACTACAACTTCCGTAAGAATTTAAATCAATCTAAAACATACATACACCATATTCTCTTCCAATATAACGATTGTAAATCGGGTCGATCAAATTTTTTCCTAAGGGTCCTATTATGAACCCCACTCATTGATGTATTGGTAATCAAAAACATGGTAATAATTCTCAAACTCAACCAACCTCTATTATCTAACCTACTTAATGAAAGGGGTTTGAACGAAGAAGAAGGATAAGTCCATCTAATAAATTGCCCTCTAAACTAAAATATCTAACCATCCGTGATCAATTAGATTATGAAATAATGCCTCAAAATTCTCTTACTAAAATTTTTTGTACCCAAAATAATTAATATCATTTTGAAACCCTCTATGTCTTGGAACACGTAGTCGTGTAAAAAAAAATATTACCTTCTAATATTTTAAATCAAACAACATAATATAATAACCTTTATTACTTTTAATGTTTTACAACTATAAATTTAGCGCTTCAAACTTTGTAATATATTTCACTTCTACATGACATATCACCATATAAGCTCTCAAGGGAAAATTCACTCATAATATTCATATAAAATCGGAGAAGTTCCCGGTTGTAACTATTTTACGAGAGGCTCAAATAACAAGACAGACGTTGAATTCGAGATTTAGAAACGCCCAGCTCTAATGATAAAACCACTTCCTTGCGTTCATGTAACACCAAAAACTTAATCAAAGATAACATTTGGTTACCACTAAGTCAAAAGAAAACACAAAACCAATGAGCTTTTATAACAACCAAAAACATAATAAGCTTACCGATGAAATGGACAAGAGGAAATCATGAGAAAATCGTTTGGTTGACACATTAAAATGAATTCACGCATCCTATACTATATTGTGTAATAACATGGGAATAGCCCCCCTACTAATCCATATGAAATGAGACGGTGGATCTTACCTATTGTCTCAAAAATGTTCAACCAAATAATCTGGAAACCTAATAAAGCACAATTACAAAGTCAAGATCAAGATATACATGAGACAAATCGATCGATAGGGAATCAATAGAACATTTCACATAAGGCATTTACCTTAAATCCAAATATGAAACACATAATATCTCCGGTTAATGTTCTTTTGTTCGATTCACCGTTACACTACATCGTGCGGGTACATTACTAGCGTTATCAAATTGATACATAGAAGAAGACTACTCCAAATCAAAGAACCAATTCTGCCTTCAAACGAATCCGAACTCTAATTATATTTCGACATCAAAACATCACTAAAGCTTGAGTTAAACAATACATTTCTTTCACCAATAGTTATGACAATTTCCGAAACATGTTGCACGAGCCTAAACGGGGGGATAAACTTGGTTGGAAACTTGCCAGAAATAATACTAAACGACATGAAGGAACCAATAGACACGACGAAACACGTAGTTTTGCACTAACCTACCATCTCTAAGATTCTTCTCTATCTATATCAATACTCCTATATAATTGATTTATCCATTTTCTTTTCAACCATATAAGCTTCAAGATACGAAAAGACCCAACTACCCTCATTATATTAAACAACATTTACTTCATCACTCCTCTCATTAATAAACATTTAAAAAAATAAGGCTTTGACCAATATAAGATTTAAATTTAGTAATTATTCATTCGACATGTTTGGAGACAATTGTCTTTGAAATTTAAGCAAATGACCAAATAGTTACTCCACGTTATGTCAGTATATGGAGATTATTCATAATTAATTTAAAAGATTTTTGAACTCTAAGGTGCCACTTATTAAGATAATCTTTTTGTATACTATTTCACCTTGTAAACTTAACATTATTGATGACCACTAACAACAACTATTATCATTCATTCATTCACACTATGGTCAACTATCAAACCAGGTTTGTACATTAAGAGTGAGTGAGTAGGAAAAAAGGTATAGATAGACTATGTCCTGCTTAACCCCAATCGGCTTAAATGAGTTGGATAAGGAAATGAATTTGTCAAGGTGAGAGTTTGGATCATCATTTGGTAGGCCATGGAATTGACAGTGATTTTGGACTAACTGAACAATGTGTGGCTTTAATTCAAATGATCCTCTACCAATTTCTGGATAGACGATTGGTCCTCCTCAACCTTCAATCGAAGGTTTAGAATCTTCAGCGAGAGTGATACGTGCAGCTATCGTAGTCTCGTTGGCAGGTGGTTGACTAGTTCCTAAAGGTTCACTGGCGAGTAAGTTCATCTTGACGCCTGAAGATCGTACATTTGGTTCCCCAGCAGCAGCGTCAAAAACTTGATGAGCTGTCGCACCCCCAAATTTACTGTGCGGAAGCGATTCGGGTCGGGGCGCGACTAATCCGGTAATCATAGCACAAAGAAATAATGAACGACTCTATATGCGTCGTTTTAAACAAAATACATTTATCGTATTAAAGCTTACAATAGTTAATAAGTTACAAAAGCTCGGTAACCTATCTAAGAGATTCTATGGCATTACTACTTTTACAAAACATAATAATGCAGGAAAATCTCTTGTTGTTTGCATGCGACTCGAGCTATATAATATCCTGAGCAGACCTACTGCTGCTGAGTACCTGAGAATACATGCTAAAAGGTCAGCTAAAAGCTGGTGAGCTCACAGGTTCGTATGAATAAACATAATGTATGAACCACAAGATTTTATATAATGATTTGAAACCAATCAAATAATGTGTATATTACTGCCATGAGGTCATAGTCTGAGCTTAACTGAGGTGTCGGGATCACAATCAAGTGCCCGATCGAGGGTGCCTCCCTACGAGTGCCTAATCTACACTCGTATGAACAAATGATAATGCATTCGTTTGACCAGTTGGGACTTCCTACCAGGATGGGGATTTTCAATCCCATATGGTACCATACACTAACATTCACGCTACAAAAGTGTTACCAAACTATGATCGTGGAGGGCTTTAAAATGATTAGCAAATAACTCATGCAGAATATAGCGAGGTTTAGTAATTGTGTTCACATGTAAAACAAATAGAGCATGTATCCTCACCCCGAGGTAAAAACAGTAAAAAGCGGGGCTATGATACTCACCTGAGTCTGAAGTGTTTGCTATCAGCAAGTAATGATGTCACAAGGAAATGATGTCGTCCAAACGACTGTAACCTGCCGGGCGTCCTAAACGCGCAAGGTTATGATAATGAGTAGGTATCTCAAAAGATTACATATGCTAGTTGTCCATTCAACTAGTAATGTCCAAATCATTTGGTTGTCTGATTGTAGTTTTGAAAATATGTACGACCCGTTGGTGAGATTTGTAATAATGATTGTCAAAAACATTTTTATTTTGTTTGTCTCGTTGTATACTTGCAAAAGTACATGTGTCATATGTTTCCGAGTTATTTCACATATTGTTATTCGTTGTTGGCGTTGAATTAAGTACATTGTGATATTATATGTTGGAACATTGATTATACTAAAATCGGTGTCGAACACTATTCATGAGAAAGTGTCAGGTTACTATTTATGTGACAATGTCGGGTTACTATTTATGTGACAATGTCGGGTTATTATTTATCCAACAATTCCGTTTCACTATTTATCCAACAATTCCATTTCACTATTTTTGTGACAATGCTAAAGTACTATTTTTGTTGACAATGCAAGTTTTAAGACAGTCTCGATTGCGAGTGTAGTTGATGCGAAAATCAATAAAGTTGCGGTAATTAGTAAGACGGCGACAATTAATAAAGTGTTGCGATAATGGTAGTCATAACAATGGTGTTTGCGACAATAGTGTTGCGACAATGGCATTGTCGCAGGTGTTTGCGGGAATCGAGTTTTATGCGACAATGGTATTGTCGCATGTATGAGGTTTTTCGTACCAAGGCTCGTTTTCGTTGACTTGGTCAAACGTGTTCGGTTTGACCTGAAACTTTTACACAAGTCTTAAATATATTAAATAAGCTTTAGAAAATTGTCGTTACGTTTTATGGTTGACCCGAAGTGTCAATTTTGTAAAATGACCAAAACAGCCCCTAGGGTTCGTTTTCCAGAATTTCGACACTTTTCGGGTCTCGTTTTCACCAAGTTAAAGTCCATATCAATTCTCAAGAAAAATCATGGTTGTTCCTTTATGTCTCTAGCATTTTGTCAAATTTTTGCACGAATTATAGGGATAATTAGTTGGTCAAATAAATTGGTAAGTCCCATGAGGTCCAAATTGCCGACCAATCCGGATACATGTGTACAAACGGAAATACTGAGCATAATCTGTGCATTTCTAGACAAAGTGTTCTAAACAAAAGTTGTAGTCAACAAAAATACCAAGCTTTTCCAAGTGGTCTCATATGTTTATCTTGTGTGTACGATTTTATATGATTTTTCTCGTGAGGTAGAAAATCTGGGACATAATCTGTCCTTAAACATATATGTTTGAAAAACGTTTTTCGTTATAGTTTTTGGACATTATCAAGTTGTATGAGCAAGATAACATGTATATAAACATAATACAAATGCTTTTTGAAAGTGTCGGGACTCTTACAATGATCGTATGAAGAATCTGAAAAGATGGAAAGGTAGCTCGCGTCCTCGTGATCGTTATTGCTTCAATCGACTTAGTGATCTAAGAGGGTTTGATGGTGATTTTTAGTGGTGAAGGTGGCTGGTTTTAGAGAGGGAAAGAGGGAGAGAATAGAGATGTAGAGAGAGGTTTTAGAGAGAGAAAGGGATGGTGTGAATGAGGAGATAATGTGGTGTGTTTGGTGGTTATAGAGTCAAAGACAAGATCCTCAAATTGAGGGTGTGGGTTGGTGTTGAAAACCGGCTCCATGAGCCTCAAATGGAGGAGGTTGTCTCACTTTTTGGTTCCCCAATTTTTTTATGCTCCGTGCGGTGTTCGTTTCCCCAGTCGTTTGAACGTTTATTTAAACAAGTAATGTGATTTAATTACATTTTCGTTTTTGATTTAATTCTCGATATTTTTAATAGAAGTATTTTATCAAAATACTTTGTTTTAAGTTATAAAAATATAACTTGAGATTATTTCGTTTGTCGGGCGCAAATCGCGCATTTTTGTCGCGTACTAATAGTTTTGTACGATACGAAATACGTGTTAAATATTATCAACATAATATTTAATAAGTGATAAGGTTATTAAATAATTTCATCTTATTTAATAATTTTATTCACAAACGTCCTTATTACTGAGTCGGAATCTATCCGATATGGAAATGGCACGATTTAATCAAATCGCGTATGTGTATATATATAACGATATATATATAATGATTCACATGATGATACACATAATTAGCCTAACACTAAACTAGTTACATGTATTACTATAATGATTAGGCACTAATTATTAGTCCTAATTTGGCGGGTGTCACATGCGCTCCCAACCGTCAGTGTCGTTTGTGTTGTTGCAACGGCTGAGCGGACGATCAGGGTGTTTTAAATTTATAAGTGTGGGGGCCTAGGTTTCCCTAATAATGCTAATCCTAAGGGCGAGCAAGTGGTAGGTATGACCTAGAGTCGTTCTTTAAACCGATTGAATTGAAAGTTAGACGAGGCAGATGATGGCTTTCAAACTAGTGAAGGGTTTATAAAATAGTGGGAGAGTTTTGGTTGTTATATTATTTAACCTAGGAATGGAAATAAAAGTGAAATTAAGTAAAGCGTATAAACAGATAAGATAAATGTAGTGTTTGCTGAGATTTCGTTAATTAAGTTATGGATAATGTGTGGAGAAACTGCTTTGAAAGATATTTGGTAATTATTATTCTTGGATACTTGTGATGTAAACGCTAGATTCCCTAGCTACTAATTAAATTCCCATTAGCATGTCACCCAGGAACTAGGTTATCGTGATTCAGATCAGACTGACATGCCCAACTCTCAACAATTGTCCTACAAAGAATAAACGACCCTTTCCCGGAATACGAGGATTCCTATACGTATGAATAGAGTGGCAGGTCAATTATAAAGTCCGACCGTTCTTAACATCACAAAGAATTTAGAATAATAAGCAAAATATTAATTTAAGTTTACAATTACTTTCTTACGAACGGAGACAAAATCTGAAGGTACTAGACAAAACTGAATCAATTAACAGTTTCTCGTCATCTTAACAGATTCGTATGTTATAAAAGTTCGTTTATGTCTTTAAACCAACTCTTGCTTAATACTTCCCAATAAATCCCCTAGTTATTCACAGCATTCCTCACTTGAAGTGGTTCCGCCGCTTCAAACCTTGACCATGTCGTTAAGGTTGTCCTACGGTAATTCCCCATATAGTCTTGGAGTTCCATGGTTTCATACCATTTGACAAATTATCTTGACACAAATGACTGACTACCTTTTATATTGACGTCTTTAAAAAGGTATTGTAATCACGTTTATTGGTGGAAAGACGATAGATTAATTTGAGGTTTATAATTCTGTTTAGAAAAGTTAATTTTAAACTAAGTTTCATATTTTATAATATTAGTTCGTAATATGACTACCTTCGATCGTTACTGTGACACCCGTCAAATTAGGACTTTAATTAGTGCCTAACTATCTTGTAATTACATGTAATTAGTTTAGTATTTGGCTAATTACGTGTAACATTTTGTATATTTATAAATAAACACGTACGCGATTTGATTAAATCGTGCGATTGATAACCGGACGAAGTCCGCAACTGTTATAACATGGACATTATTTTAGTAACTTAAAATATGTCATTTGAGTAAAACTTTTACTAAAAATATCGTGTCTTAAATTATTAACAAAACATAACATATTACACGTTACGCGATTAAACGAATGACGAAACGAACGGGTAAACGAACACGGAGCATAACGTAACTTTGAGGAACAAAAATTAACACACCAACAAGTGGGTGGGGGCCCACGAAATCTGCATCCCCCATGCCCCCTCCTCCTCTTGCTTCCTTTGACTTCAAACCAACAAATACACCCTTACACCATACTTATTCATCTCACACCTTACTCTTTCACTTTCACACACCATCTACTCTCCCTCTCTCTCTCAACCACGAAAATTGCACTGGTTTTCCAGCCTCCACAACCACCAAGATCATCACCATAATCCACCATTCAACCACCATAGCACCACCAAGTCGAAATTCAAGAAAACGCGAGCTAAGGAGCTGACAACGTCTTTTCTTCTCCTCTTCGCCATATCTATTGTAAGGACTTCTTTCCTTTTGTTGATTTTACTTGTAACACACTTATAAACATGTTTTAGTGTTCATTTGACCATTATATGTCCAAATGTTAAGTTGAAACGCATTTTTAAAACCCGAAAACCTAAATAGTTTTCGGTGACAGAAAATAACCTTATTATAACAATTTTTATAAAAATCATTACAGCATGAAAATGAACGTTACTTCAGTCTAAAATGTAGTATAATAATTTATCTTTCCAACAAAATTAGTCTCGTGACTTTTCGACTCCGTTTGCTACTCGAAAACGTTTTTCTCCAGTGACATAGGATTACTGTTCCGACGGACAGAAATTTCTGTCTACTTCTCGAGGCTGTATCTCGAGTTTTAAACCTCAAAAACGTATGAGACGACTTGGAAAATCTTGATAATTTTGTCATCTACAACTTCCATTTAGAACTCGTCAACTAGAAATACACCAAATTTCCCAGAAAATTCGGATTATAAGTGCAGGTCTGTTGGGTCCGAATTTAAACCGGTGATACTTTGCGAATTTTTTTAAAATAACAAACGACCTCAAAAAGTCATGAAAGATTTACAGGAAGTACATTAGATATGTGGGAAGGTTGTGTAAAACTTTCGGAATGATTCGATAATGTTTGCTTAGTCAAAAAAATTCCCAAATATCACTCTGACTTTAACTCCGAACTTTGACTTCGGATGAACAGTGACTCCGAACTTTGACTTCGGATGAACAGTAACTTTGACCCTTTGAACTTCGGATGAACAGTAATTTTGACTCCAAAAGTCAACTTTCGAAGTTGACTTTCATTTACCTTCGGACTTTTATGCTAAATTCGGATTTCGTAGTTTCGGATCAACACTTTCGGACCAAAAACACACACACACACACATATATATATACATTCGGACCACATTTTTGGATACTTATACATGGGTATACTTTCGGAAAAAATTATATATATAAATATAATTATAAATTCGGACACATATACGTATATACGTTCAGATATATATATGGATTTCCGAATGTGTACATATATATATATATATATATATATATATATATATATATATATATATATATATATATACACACTTTTAGAAATAATATTGCAAACATATGCATACTTTTACATACTTATAAACTTTTATAAGTATACAAAATAACGAAACACATAATAATAATAATACTTTGTAATTATTATTACAAAAACGCACCAACGGGCCATACACGTTTTCAAAACGCAAACATTAAACAAATATTTGGACATTAACTAGTTGAGTGGACAACTAGCCAAGATGGTCTTAGGAGACATCTACTTACACAACCTTATGCGTTTAGGGCGTTAGAAGGTTGCGGGTTCGGAGAACCTACGTACTGATTATAGCTTTCGGCTACTTGTTTATTTATATAAACGCTTGCTAAACTCAGGTGAGTTTCATAGCCCCTTTTTACTATTTTCTCTGGGGTGAGATACACTGCTTTACTATTTTTACGCATGGACACAAGTAGTTTACTTTACAACGGCTTTGCATGAGTTGCTTTTACTAATCCACTGAAAGTCCTCTTATTACATAGTTTCGTTAGTATGGATTTAGCGCGAGTATTAATGAATAGATCTATTTGGGATTGACCATCCCCGTCCGGGTTAGAAGCCCTAACTGGTCAAACGGACGCATTAGTATTTGATCCTAACGGGTGTTCTGGATTAGGCACGGGGCTGTATTTGATTATATAAACCTCACCATCGGTTAAGCTTCAAGACTATGGGCTCATGGCAATAGTTACTTATTTTGCTTGGTTGCAAAACATTATTAAATGTTGTGGTCCACACTGATACTTTTCCTTATAAACCTATGAACTCACCAACCAATGTGTTGACCTTTTTGCAATGTATTCTCAGGTACGTAGCATTAGTAAGGATGCCCAATAGGAATGATAGCTCGAGTCGCATGCATACAAACTATGGAGATTCTTTTGCATTACTTTTTGTAACGTTAGTTATGTATTAGAATCTCAAGGAAATCTACTATCGAACTCGCAGCTTACGTTTACATTTGAACACTAATGTAATACTTTTGTACTATTTTAAAAACGTCGCATATAGATGTCGGTTGCTTTATCTTTGTGCGTTGATACTTGATTAGTCGCGCCCCGACCCGAACCGCTTCCGCAATAGTGAATTTGGGGGTGCGACAGATTGGTATCAGAGCCTAAGGTTATAGCGAACTACGTTGCATTAGTGGGCCTAGACTATGAACGTTAGGCAGTATATCCTTATTAGGTATGACTAGTTCAGGGATTACATCATACGAGTTTAATTTAACATAGCCTGATCAACTATGTACAATTAAATAAAGATGATGTAAGAGCTGAAATGGTTATGTTGAACAGGAATACACTAGTTGACTCTGACCACGAGAGAAACGGAACTTAAACTTGTTTGTGCTAGACACCCTAGGCAATATTATATGTTGTATATATATATAGGCCTCACGTTACTCAACATTCTTGCCACAGAAAATGGCAGACAACACTGATGTAGCACCAACTGTAACACCCCCAAATTTACTGTTCGCGGAAGCATACATTGGGGTGCTACTAATCAATACACAAAGCACATAAGATACATAATGAACGACCACTACATGAGTCGTTTTACAATTACATTGATTAACGTAAGAGTCTACATATGGTTTACAAAAGATGAGTTCGCATAGATATTTGAGAGATTCTAATACATATCTAATTTATACAAAATATAGAAATGAAAGGAAATCTCTTGATGATTATATGATTGCATGCGACTCGAGCTACAGTATCCTGATGGGCAGTCCAACTTACTGCTGAGTACCTGAGATAACATGCTAAAAGGTCAGCTATAAAGCTGGTGAGCTCACAGGTTTGATATGATAATATATGATTTGTGAACCGCAAGATTTAATGATTCAATTTACAAAGCATGTAAATAATTGATTGATGGGTATCACATGAATATTTGTAATTAAACAAATAAGTAAAGATTGATACAACTAACATGAGCACATAGTCTGAGCTTAACTGAGGGGTCAGGATCACTATCAAGTGCCTGATCGAGGGTGCCTCTATGCGTATGCCTAATCAACATACGTTTGAACAAATGATAATGCGTCCGTTTGACAGGTTAGTGCTTGCTAACTCGGACGGGGATTGTCAATCCCATATGGTACCATACACTAACATTCACGCTAAATCATATTAACAGAACTATGCTTCAGAGGACTTTGATTGATTAGATGAAAACAACTCATGCAGCATACGTGATAATTTGATACTTGCGTTCACATGTAAAACAAAACGAGCATGTATCTCACCCCTAGGTAAAAGCATTTAAAAAGGGGCTATGAGACTCACCTGAGTCTGATGAATTGTTAGCCAACAATTATAATGATTCACAATGATTTGATGTCATTACAACGACTGAACCTGCAGGGCGTCTTAGACGCGCAAGGTTTTGATAATGATTAGATATTGAACCTGTCGGGCGTATTAAACGCGCAAGGTTTTAAAATGATTAGATGTCTTATCATATCATCTATGCTAGTTGTTCATCCAACTAGTAATGTCCAAATGATTTGGTTTAACTGATTAGATTTGAGTTTTTGAAAGATGTGTACGGCCCGTTGGTGAGTTTTTGGTAATAATAATCTCAACTATTATTATTATACTTTGATTGTTGTATCGTATTTAAATTGTTATAGTTAAAACTGCTAGTTATAGGTTTCTGCCGAAAGTTATGGTTTATGCCGAATAGTTTCTACCGAAGGTTAAGGTTTCTGCCGAAGGTTATAGTTTCTGCCGAAGGTTATAGTTTCTGCCGAAGGTTATAGTTTCTGCCGAAGGTTATAGTTTCTAGATTTTTAACTCGATGAACACTCTATTTAACCAACTTCTAGACCGATTCAAGTCTAACCAAAAATCACACTTATTCACCTAAGAATCTAGTGTAAATCTGCACTTTATGGAGATTTTATAAGCTCATTTACTATTTTTAACAAAAATAAACATGAGGAGTGGTCGGTTTCGGTTCAAAACAAGCCTCGGCTCAAATATTAGCCTCTACACTAAAAACCGTGTATTTTCAGAGGTGGCCATAGAAGAACTTTTTTTTATAAGACATTCACACAAAGATTTCGGTATAAAGTTCATGCGTTGATTCATCCTACAACTCAAGTTATAGTCGTTTTAGTGAGGTCATTTTTCTGGTCAGAAAAGCTGTTAACATATATGTGTTACAAAAACGTATTTTAAGCTTTGTTTTTGGACATTTTATTGTTAGATGAGCTACTAAGCATGTTATATATCAATAAGCAAGTATTTCTAGAGAGATAAAAGGATGTGTTCTTACAAGAAATGATGATCTAAAGGTGAAGATGGGGAAATGCTACTCGGTTTGCTTCCGTGCTCCGTTTCCTTGCTTCAATCTTCGAAAACCGATGGTGGATGATGGAGATGAGTATGGTGGCTTGTGGTGGATGATGGTGGTTGTCTTGTGGCTGATCAAAAACGTGGATAAGGGAGGGAGAGAGAGTAGAGAGAGAGAAATGGTAGTTGATGAATGATTGAGGGTGGGTGTTTGGTGACTTATTGTTAAAGAAGCAACAACAAGGAGTATGGAGCACCATACTCCCTCATGTGGCTGGTTCTAGTGGGTCCCTTATGGGGTGTGGTGTGTTATTTTCTTGTTCCCCAATTTGCGTTAAGCTTCGTGTTCGTTTACCCGTTCGTTTCGACGTTTATATGTACGTTAAACGTTTATCGTTTGTGTTTTAAGTAACGATTTAATTCTCGATATTTTTGATTGAAGTATTTAATCAAAATACTTTATTTGGAGTTATGAACACATATCTTGAACTTTATTCGTTTGTCGGACGCGCCTCGCGCGTTTTATTCGTGTCGGTTACGTTTTAAACAAAACGTACATTGTTTCGTATATTATTAATACATAATAATATAATGTAAATAACTACTATTTAATTATCAAATAGATTTATGTTATTTATTAAAAAGTTTCACCAACGTCCGTATGAAAGTGTATCGGAGTTCGGCCGATATAATAATGCACGATTAAACTTAATCGTTTAAATGCGTATATTTATAAAATACACGTAATGATACATACAATTAGCCTAATACATAGAACTAATTACACGTATTTCTAAATGATTAGGAACTAAAAACTAGTCCTAATTTTTACGGTTGTCACATTCTCCCCTTGTTAAGAGAATTTCGTCCCGAAATTTAACTCGAAGTTGGCGTGTGAGTGGAGTCTGAAAATAGATGTGGATATTTGAGTCGCATCTGGTCTTCCCGTTCCCAGGTGAATTCTGGACCACGCCGCGAATTCCACCGAACCTTGACAATTGGGATACGACTTTGCTTAAGCTGTTTGACCTCACGGTCCATGACCTCCACTGGCGTCTCGACAAAATGAAGTTTGTCGTCGATTTGAATTTCCTCGAGCGGAATAATGAGTGTCTCGTCGGACAGACATTTCTTAAGATTAGAAATGTGAAATGTGGGATGCACCCTACGGTGCTCTGGAGGTAGCTGCAATCGATAAGCTACTGGACCAATCCTTTCAAGGATCTCAAAAGGTCCGATGTATCTAGGGTTTAACTTCCCACGTTTACCAAAACGGATGACACCTTTCCAAGGTGATACTTTGAGCATTACTCGATCCCCAACCTGGAACTCGAGATGCTTTCGTCTCACGTCAGCATAACTCTTCTGACGATCACGTGCGGCCTTTAGGCGTTGCTGGATACCAACGATCTTCTCGGTGGTTTCATGAATGATTTCAGGACCAGTGAGTTGGCTATCTCCAACTTCTGTCCAACAAATAGGCGATCGGCACTTACGACCGTACAGTGCCTCAAAAGGTGCAGCTCCAATACTGGTGTGGTAGCTGTTGTTGTATGAGAATTCACACAATGGTAAATGCTGTTCCCAATTCGCACCGAAGTCAATTACGCAGGCGCGTAACATATCTTCCAGTGTTTGAATTGTCCTTTCACTTTGGCCATCGGTTTGTGGATGTTGGTGCATTTTGTGTGTCAGTCAGTTGGTCAAACTATTGTAATTGTCAAAGTCAATTAGTCTACAAATGTATAGTGTTTAGAGTGTGTATTCGAGTCTGTAAATGAAATATATATAGAATGGTGACATTGTAATTGGGCCTGCGACGTCGGGTCAGACGTCGCAAGGGTCTGGGCCTGCGACGTTGGGCCTAACGTCGCAGGGTCCAGTGGGTCGAGTATAAATAGCGAGTTAGGTTTCATTTGTGGAGTTGATCAAACCCTAGAGAGTGAGAGCCGTGAGGTGAGAAACGAGTTGGTGAGAAACGAGTTTGTGAAAGTCTGTAATCGTTATATTATCAATTGTTAATGTATACAAGATTATAGAGAATCGTTTGTGTGTTCGTGAATAAATCAATTATCATTTGTTTATCATTATTCACCAATGATCCGATCAGGTCTGGCTATGCGGGACTATCAACTGGTATCAAAGCCGTAGAATCAAGGATTCGTCGGTTTCGGATCGTTACTTTGGGCGTTCTCGATTGATTCGCGAAGGTATTTAATTGTTATTAATCGTTTCTAAGTTGATTTGCTTGATTAAGATCGATTTCTGGAGGTGTTTTTGGGTTAGATCGACGTTTGGTTTTCGAAATTTCGTTAGGGTTTCGAAAATTTTCGATTTTTAGGGTTTCTGGCCGCTGCAGCCCGACCGTGCGACGTCACCTGCGACGTCACCTGCGACGTCGCTTGCGACGTAACTGATTTTGAGTTTAATTAGTCTTTGCGACGTAAAGTTGCGACGTTACCTGCGACGTCGTTATTTTGACCTTAAGTGGTTATTGCGACGTAGGCTGCGACGTCGCTAGACTCTGCGACGTTGGACTGCGACGTTATACACTACGTCGCATTTTCGATTCTTAATTGAGTCATCGTACTTCTGCGACGTACCGCTGCGACGTTGCAATTTTTTCTGCGACATTAACCTCGTTCTAGTTTCGTAAAAAAAAAAATAATAAAAAAAAAAAAAAAAAAAAAAAAAAAAAAAAGTTTCATTTTACCCGGCCAGTTTTTGGCGGGAAACTCCGAAAATTTTTTGCGTTTTCAAAATTTTTCCATAGGCTTAAAACTGTTCAATTTTAGTCTGGAAAAAGTTTCATTTTACCCGGCCAGTTTTTGACGTTTTCGGACGAAATTTTGGCGGGAAATACGCGCAAATTTTGTAATTTCAACTTTTGTTTTTAGGCTTAGAATAGCTTCATTTTAGTGTCGGAAAAGTTTCGCTACACTCTGTCGGTTTTCGAAATTTTCGAATTCAATTTTGGAGGGAAAATTCGTAAATGGCTTTTGGTACTAAAGTGCCTCCTTCTACATCCTTGTTCTATAGTGATTTTGCTAGTTGGAAGATTAAGTTATGCAATTTCATTGAATACAAAGATCCAAATCTGTGGAATTGGTTTAACACCATTGATCTATATGAGCAACCAAGACTCGATGGGGTGCTTAAGTCAAGAGCACAAATGTCAGTCAAGGAACGAGCAGAGTTTGATAAAGACAATAGAGCATATGAGATGATTACCAAGTGTTTGCCAGAAGTTGTGATTAATGAATTTAAAAATCAAGCAACTTCTATAAGTTTATGGGATGCTCTTATAGCGGCTTACGATCAAAAGGAAAAGAAGTCAGAGGCTAACATTCAAATTCCTAGTCTAAATGATACTTCCAGATCAACTTCCAACTCAGCTGCATCTACTTCTACTGGCACTTACTATACTTCTCATACCGCTCCTTCAAAGTCTACTGAGGAACATGCTAAAATCTTTACAGCTTTCCTCAATTCTTATGAGAATTTTCTTTCCAAGAAGGCTAGTACTTTGCAGCTCACTGAGGAAGACTTTGAACAGATCGATTCTGATGATTTGGAGTATATGGACATCAAATGGAGCATGGCCATGCTAACCCAAAGGACAAAGAAATTTCTTCAGAGAACGGGCAGAAAAGACCTGGATGACGATGGTGATACAGGTCTTGGTTTTAATAAAAGCAAAGTGAAATGCAAGAACTGTCAGATTCATGGGCACTTTGCTAAGGAGTGTGAGAAAGTAAAATATCCTTCATCTGGATTCACTACTCCTACAGCTCCAACGACTCCAGAGAAAAACACAACATCACAGGCTATGACGGTGTATTCTCAAGGAGTGTTTGATTTTAGTGCACTTCAAGGAGAGGTTCAACACAGTGCGCTCTTGGCAAAGATACATGAGGTAGAAACAGAATCTGAAAAACCTTTTACTTGCATATCCTGTATTAAATTGGAAGCTTCTTTAAAATGTTTTCAAATAGACTATGTAGACTTGAGAGAAAAGGTTGAGAAACTCACTGAGTCAAATAAGTTTCTAAAAGCTAATGAAATACTTTATGAAAAGGAAGTTGAGGCTCATAAGTTTGACACTGAGAAATATAAAGCTAAAGTTTTCAGTCAACAAGATGCCATTAACAGCTATTTAACCGAAATTGAGTTGTTAAATAAAGAACTTTCTGAGCTAAAGTCTGAGTCTGACTCTTTTAAAAAAGGAATCACAAGTTTCTCAAACTCTCATAAAATCTTCGATGAAATTGTTGACAAGCAGAGGACAAATACAAGTAGTAAGGCTGGAATAGGGTATAACTCAGTTCCACCTCCTACTAATCACTATCCTCGGCCTGTTAAGGAAGGCACCGAAGAACTTGTGGCTGACTACTCATCATGGCCAGCTACAAAGTCTAAAGAAGCTACATCCAATCCCAAAAGGCAGGCAAAGGAGAAAACTAAACGGACAGAGTATCCCTTGCCCACTTTTGTTAAGTCTGATAGTACACCTCCAGTTAATGTAAAGGAGGGTGTTGAGATAGAGGATCTACCGGAAGAGGCTGAAATCAAAGTTGAAAAAGTTAATGTAAAGCCAGAAAATCATATACTTACCAATGAAACTGTAAATGTTTCAAATACAAAGGGTAAAACCAAGGTTGAAAATGAATCCAAAAGGGTTCAACATCAAATGAAGGATTCAAATATAAAATCTAAAAGTGAACAACCTTCAACATCAACTTGTTCAACTTCTGAGGCTTCTACATCAACGTGTACACATAAGTGTTCACGTCCTGTAAATGCCTCATCTTCTAAGCTTCCTACAGTTCATTCTCCACCTCAACCTTTTGTGGGTAATCATTGGAATATGTCGTACATTGAACGACGTTCTTGTTTCCATTGTGGACAACAAGGACATATAATTAGGGATTGTCGGTTATTATCCCTAGATAGGTTTGGTAGAGGGATGCCAAGAACTTCCTCCTTTAGGAATTCTTATTCAAAATCGTTTTCTAGGCGTGCTTCGTATTCGCCTATATCAAGATATGCATCCTCTTCTCCAAAACCCGTGGCTAGAGTAAACAAAGTTGTGCCTAGTAAACCTCAAGTTCAACAGCACAACATTGTTGAAAACAACTCATCTGAACCTACAAAGGTTTGGAAACCCAAATCCACAGACAACGCATCAATGAAATCTTCTGAGTTTTTAAAATATCATAAACTCATTGATGTGATGATTATGGATGACCATGGATAACCCAAGTCTATCAAGGCTTGGGTGTCCCATAAGTACTAACGTTTAATTGTTTGTGGTGGTGCAGTCAGATTTTTATTAGCTAACATTTTTAGTGACTGCATGGATGTGGATATTGTTGGAAGAATGCGATGATGATTTGTGATTGGATGAGATTTTCGATGTTACGAGGTGGTAAAAGTGCTAAAAGGCATTTGACTTGACTTGATATGTGATTTTGAAACTTTTCTTTAAATTTTGTTTGATGCAACATCCATTCTTTATACTTTTTAGTATTAAAGAAATGCAATGTTGCGAAATTTATTCAATTAAAAAAATACAAAAATGTGTTTAATGTTTAAGGGGAGTATTTTTGGATTGGATATAAGAATTTGCTGTTCAGGGGGAGTAATTCTGAATATTAAAAATTCTGATTATTTAATTCAGAAATGTGAACAGCAAGATTCTTAATTCTTGAAAAGATGTTGGATGGTGTGTCTGTAAAACAACTTGGGATATGATAGTACATCGGGTGACATGCATAAAAATGAAATTTTAAGGTTTATGTTTGATGTGTCAGTAGGTTTATCTGGTATATTTAACACATCTTTTATAAATATTAGCTTCATCATATGATGTATTGGTAGGCATGGTACACACCGGTTTGTGAGTGAGTAAGAAGTAATAATAAAACTTGTCTATTACTTTGAGAAAAATGTTATATGATGTATGACATAAGTCTTAATTGATAAATGGAAGTACTATCATACACTGTCATAATTATGTAAATGTAAAATGGGCATATAGTGATAATATGATTGTTCGCCTAACTAATGGTGACTATTGTTGTACTCTTGTACAGACCTGAATCCATTAGTTATGCAAATAGTCTCAAACTTGTTATGTTCATACTAAGGGACCCTCTGTTGTACTTTGTACAGATCTGGGGCCACTAGTATCTTCATAGTCGGTTTGATGTATGCCTAAATATAAATATTAAGTGTATGTTACGAGAAAACCGAGATAAACTTGGTCTTGTAATCTCTACCTTGTGTGAATATGCAGTGTTTGTTTTACTGAAGTTTATCAGTATATCATATAATAGGTTTCTCAAAATTAATATTCATACTAACAATAAAGGTTAACTCACAAATACGGATGTAATATGTTTAAGTGGACAAACAATACCGATGATCGTCTTGAACTAAGTTTTATAAAAGGTGCTTTAAATATGTCAAGTAAATTTAAAGTGGACAAATATACTGATGATCGAAATAACACTTACTATTCCCTAATAATTGCATGTTGGCCTGATATGATCCCTAAGCAGACTTAAAACAATCCTATCCCCAATGTTATTTTAATCTTCGTTCTTTACTTTTCATTTATAAAGAAAAATACAAAAAGATTTTATTTCTATGTTATTTTCTTCAAATATCACATATCTTGTTAAAGTCAATTATTGAAGATGTAAAGGATGTCGGTTATTCTCCAAAGTTTGTGAAGATAATTCTATCGGAGAAGCTGCTGATGATTGAGAGATGGTCACTGAGTTTGAAGATCTTATTGTATGATAAATTTGTGTCAGTCACATGAATTTGGACACCAAGATTTCTTTGAAGACCATGCTATCTCAAAGGGGGAGTTTCTGATTGTCAAAGACATGAAAGAGTTTGTTGATGAAGACTAATTGAAGACTTATTTGACCAAGCTACTAACAAGGGGGAGTTTGTTGGTGCATTTTGTGTGTCAGTCAGTTGGTCAAACTATTGTAATTGTCAAAGTCAATTAGTCTACAAATGTATAGAGTTTAGAGTGTGTATTCGAGTCTGTAAATGAAATATATATAGAATGGTGACATTGTAATTGGGCCTGCGACGTCGGGTCAGACGTCGCAAGGGTCTGGCCTGCGACGTTGGGCCTAACGTCGCAGGGTCCAGTGGGTCGAGTATAAATAGCGAGTTAGGTTTCATTTGTGGAGTTGATCAAACCCTAGAGAGTGAGAGCCGTGAGGTGAGAAACGAGTTGGTGAGAAACGAGTTTGTGAAAGTCTGTAATCGTTATATTATCAATTGTTAATATATACAAGATTATAGAGAATCGTTTGTGTGTTCGTGAATAAATCAATTATCATTTGTTTATCATTATTCACCAACGATCCGATCAGGTCTGGCTATGCGGGACTATCAGTGGATGATAGGCTGTACTCATATCTAAACGAGTACCCAATGACTTTTGTAATGATTGCCAAAAGTTAGATGTGAATCGGCTGTCTCTATCAGAGATAATTGAGATTGGAACGCCGTGCCTTGTTACGATCTCCTTCATATAGATTCGTGTGAGACGTTCCATTTTGTCGGTTTCCTTCATGGCAAGGAAGTGAGCAGATTTGGTTAGACGATCAACTATTACCCATATAGTATCGCAACCACTTGATGTTTTCGAGAGTTTAGTGATGAAATCCATGGAGATTTGCTCCCATTTCCATTGAGGGATTTCCGGTTGCTGGAGTAAGCCGGAGGGTTTCTGATATTCGGCTTTAACCTTAGAACATGTGAGGCATTTGCTGACGTACGTGGCAATCTCTGCTTTCATGTTCGGCCACCAGTACAGTCCCTTGATGCCATGATACATCTTGTCCGATCCAGGATGTATAGAGTATTTGGACTTGTGAGCTTCATCCATCACAAAGTCTCGAAGATTCCCAAACTTGGGTAACCAGATTCGGTTTGCGAAGTACTTGACTCCATTGGGTTTGGTTTCAAATTGATTCTCCATATTTCGCAAGGCCTCTTCCTTGATGTTTTCAGGTTTCAATGCTTCGAGTTGAGCAGTGAGGATTTGAATGATTAGATCATTATGAATGATAATACTGAGGGCTCGGACTCGAAGAGGTTTGGTGCGCTCTTTTCGACTTAGGGCATCTGCAACTACATTTGCTTTACCCGGATGATACTTGATCTCGCAGTCATAATCGGTGAGCAACTCGACCCATCGTCGTTGCCTCATATTGAGATCCTTCTGATCAAATATATGCTGAAGACTTTTATGATCAGTGAAGATGGTACATTTCGTGCCATACAGATAATGTCTCCAGATTTTGAGAGCGAACACTACGGCTCCTAATTCGAGATCATGGGTTGTGTAGTTCTTCTCGTGAACTTTGAGTTGTCGGGAGGCGTAAGCTATGACTTTCTCTCGTTGCATCAATACGCAACCAAGTCCCTGATGCGAAGCATCGCAGTATACCACGAAGTCCTCGTTACCTTCGGGTAGTGATAGGATGGGCGCACTGCAAAGCTTTTGCTTTAATAACTGGAACGCTGACTCCTGCTTATCGGTCCAATTGAACTTCTTCTCTTTCTGAGTCAGTGTTGTGAGTGGTTGTGCTATCTTGGAGAAATTCTCAATGAAGCGTCGATAGTAACCAGCCAATCCTAAAAATTGGCGTACTTCTGTCGGCGTTGACGGTGCTTGCCAGCACTTGATAGCCTCAATCTTTGAGGGATCAACATGAATTCCATGACTGTCAATCACATGACCAAGGAATTGAACAGTTTGCATCCAGAACTCACACTTGGAGAACTTAGCATATAACTCTTCGTGTCTGAGAAGTTCTAGAATGACTTTGAGATGCTGCGCATGTTCCTCCTCGTTGCGCGAGTAGATAAGAATGTCGTCGATGAAGACAATGACAAACTTGTCGAGATATGGTTTGCACACTCGGTTCATAAGATCCATGAATACTGCCGGTGCATTAGTCAAACCAAAGGCCATAACCTGAAACTCGTAATGACCATAGCGAGTTCGGAAAGCAGTTTTCGGAATATCTTCATCGCGAACTCGTAACTGATGATAACCCGATCGTAGATCTATTTTTGAATAGATGCTTGACCCTTGGAGTTGGTCGAACAGGTCATCAATACGGGGAAGTGGATAACGGTTCTTGATGGTTAATTTGTTCAACTCTCTGTAGTCGATACACATCCTGAATGAACCGTCCTTCTTTTTCACAAACAGGACCGGAGCTCCCCATGGTGAAGAACTCAGTCTAATGAATCCCTTATCCAGGAGTTCCTGTAACTGAACAGACAACTCCTGAAGTTCTGAAGGGGCTAAACGATATGGTGCTCGTGCCACGGGTGTTGCCCCAGGCACAAGGTCTATTGAGAACTCAACTTGCCTTGGTGGTGGAAGACCAGGCAATTCTTCAGGAAAGACTTCTGGAAAGTCTCTGACGATGGGCACATCCTCAAGTCGCTTTTCTTCCGACTTTTTCTCAATAACATGAGCGAGGATTGCCTGATACCCTTTCCTAAGGTACTTGCGAGTCTTCATGCAGGATATGATATTCAATCTCGTCCCACTGGTCTCCCCTTGTATGATCAAAGTACTACCAGTGACGAGAGGAATACGAACGATCTTGTCATGACATACAACTTCAGCTCGATGCTTGGATAGCCAATCCATGCCTACTACTATGTCAAAACTTCCAATCTTGATAGGTATGAGGTTTATGAGAAATAGTTCATTTGCGAGGTTTAGGGTGCAATTTGGTATTATACTATCGGCCTCAATCAATTTGCCATTAGCTAACTCTACAGTGTACTTAGCTTCTAAGGCAACAGGGGAAATGTCTAATAGTGGGCTAAATTCCTCAGATATAAAACTCTTATCAGCACCAGTATCAAACAAAATTGAAGCAGTTAAATTGTTGAGAAGAAACATACCAGTGACCACATTAGGGTCTTCACGGGCCTCTCCAGCATTCAGCACAAAAGCTCTGCCCCTAGCATTGTTGTTGTTGTTCCCTTTGTTCTTCAACTTTGGACACGCATTCCTGAAGTGTCCAGTGTTTCCACACTCATAGCATGCTCGGGGTTGGTTGTTGTTGGTGTTGGTGGTGAGGTTGGTTGCTGGTGCTCGACAGTCTTTGGTAAGATGTCCATATTTCTTACAGTTGTTACAGGGTGTACTACAAGGACCATCATGATGACGATTGCACTTTGAACAGTAGGGTTTACTTCCAGTGTACCCTTTCCTCTCTCCAGAACCTGATGTGTCATTCTTGACAGTCTCAGTCCTTTTGAAGGTCTGCTGGTTCTGATTTCCAGACCACTTTCTCTTGTTGTTGTTCCCAGAAGATGAGACAGGGTTTCCTTGGCTCTCTTGCATAGCCATGAGCTCATGAGCTAATAGAATTACTCCCTGAATGGTGGTTTTGCCGGAAGAAGCGACGTTCCCCCGGACAGGTTCCGAAAGACCGCGAATGTACCTCTTGACCTTGTCGGTCTCAGTGCTTACTAAGGCTGGGCGGAGGGTTGCCAGTTGTTGGAACCTAGTGGTATAACCAACAATGTCGGTTCCTTGAACCTTGAGATGCCAGAACTCCTCATCTAGCTTCTCGAGTTCTTCAGATGGGCAATACTCATCTGTGAGCATTTTCTTCAGATCTTCCCAGGGAAGTAGATAGGCGGTATCTATACCCACAGACTGGGTATACGAGTTCCACCAGGTGAGGGCACCGTCAGCAAGGGTGCATGTGGAAAACTGAACTCTATCCCCTTCCGCACATTTGCTAATGCGAAAGACGGATTCCATCTTCTCAACCCATCTGATTAGGCCGATGGCTCCTTCAGTTCCTTTGAAGCTCAGGGGTTTGCAGTTTTGGAAATCCTTGTAGGAACAAGGCTTGGTAGTGGGAGGGGTATTGGCAGTACCATTATGCCTTTCGGGGGTCTCTGACGAATGTCGCGCCAAGGCTTCAGTCACAGCCTGAGAGATGATAGATGCCATCTGGGCATCAGTGTAAGTCCTTGACTTTGGCGGCATGATTTTCCTGAGAATAGAATGATAGGGTTCGTGAGAGATTGTCCATAAATGATGATTATCATAGATGTACATATACAAATGCGGTAATATACAACATCACAATATGACAATCAACATTATAGAACAATCAAGAGGAGTTGAATAACCATCTCTACTGACTAGCAACTACGTGCTAACTAGCCTGGTTATTTGAATTGTTTTGAGTTGGGTAAGGTCTCGCTCGAAGTGACTCGGTGGTCCTCCTAGCTACCTATGAGTTTCGTGATTACAAGAGATGTTGTCGAGAGCGGGATGAAATAGAAGATGTTTCGGTGGGTGTGTGTTGCCATCTCTATGACAAAGTGTTTGAATATGTGAGTGTCTATATATATAATATATAATAGACTAGCGTACTGTGCTTGATCGATGACTAACTATGTATATATACTTATATCACATAATAGTCTTATGAGTGTCTCGCACAAACAATTATGAGTCCCGGTTTCTCTCGAGGTCAGAGTCAGCTAATGTATTCCTATTCCAGCATAACCATTTCAAGCCTTACATCATCTTTATTTAATTGTACATAGTTGATCAAGCTATGTTAAATTAAACTTGTATGACGTAACTCTTGAACCAATCACACTTAACAGCAAATACTGCCTAACGGTCATAGTCTAGGCCCACTAATGCAACCTAGTTCACTATAACCTTAGGCTCTGATACCAATCTGTAACACCCCCAAATTTACTGTTCGCGGAAGCATACATTGGGGTGCTACTAATCAATACACAAATCACATAAGATACATAATGAACGACCACTACATGAGTCGTTTTACAATTACATTGATTAACGTAAGAGTCTACATATGGTTTACAAAAGATGAGTTCGCATAGATATTTGAGAGATTCTAATACATATCTAATTTATACAAAATATAGAAATGCAAGGAAATCTCTTGATGATTATATGATTGCATGCGACTCGAGCTACAGTATCCTGATGGGCAGTCCAACTTACTACTGAGTACCTGAGATAACATGCTAAAAGGTCAGCTATAAAGCTGGTGAGCTCACAGGTTTGATATGATAATATATGATTTGTGAACCGCAAGATTTAATGATTCGTTTTACAAAGCATGTAAATAATTGATTGATGGGTATCACATGAATATTTGTAATTAAACAAATAAGTAAAGATTGATACAACTAACATGAGCACATAGTCTGAGCTTAACTGAGGGGTCAGGATCACTATCAAGTGCCTGATCGAGGGTGCCTCTATGCGTATGCCTAATCAACATATGTTTGAACAAATGATAATGCGTCCGTTTGACAGGTTAGTGCTTGCTAACTCGGACGGGGATTGTCAATCCCATATGCTACCATACACTAACATTCACGCTAAATCATATTAACAGAACTATGCTTCAGAGGACTTTGATTGATTAGATGAAAACAACTCATGCAGCATACGTGATAATTTGATACTTGCGTTCACATGTAAAACAAAACGAGCATGTATCTCACCCCTAGGTAAAAGCATTTAAAAAGGGGCTATGAGACTCACCTGAGTCTGATGAATTGTTAGCCAACAATTATAATGATTCACAATGATTTGATGTCGTTACAACGACTGAACCTGCAGGGCGTCTTAGACGCGCAAGGTTTTGATAATGATTAGATATTGAACCTGCCGGGCGTATTAAACGCGCAAGGTTTTAAAATGATTAGATGTCTTATCATATCATCTATGCTAGTTGTTCATCCAACTAGTAATGTCCAAATGATTTGGTTTAACTGATTAGATTTGAGTTTTTGAAAGATGTGTACGGCCCGTTGGTGAGTTTTTGGTAATAATAATCTCAACTATTATTATTATACTTTGATTGTTGTATCGTATTTAAATTGTTATAGTTAAAACTGCTAGTTATAGGTTTCTGCCGAAAGTTATGGTTTATGCCGAATAGTTTCTACCGAAGGTTAAGGTTTCTGCCGAAGGTTATAGTTTCTGCCGAAGGTTATAGTTTCTGCCGAAGGTTATAGTTTCTGCCGAAGGTTATAGTTTCTGCCGAAGGTTATAGTTTCTAGATTTTTAACTCGATGAACACTCTATTTAACCAACTTCTAGACCGATTCAAGTCTAACCAAAAATCACACTTATTCACCTAAGAATCTAGTGTAAATCTGCACTTTATGGAGATTTTATAAGCTCATTTACTATTTTTAACAAAAATAAACATGAGGAGTGGTCGGTTTCGGTTCAAAACAGGCCTCGGCTCAAATATTAGCCTCTACACTAAAAACCGTGTATTTTCAGAGGTGGCCATAGAAGAACTTTTTTTTATAAGACATTCACACAAAGATTTCGGTATAAAGTTCATGCGTTGATTCATCCTACAACTCAAGTTATAGTCGTTTTAGTGAGGTCATTTTTCTGGTCAGAAAAGCTGTTAACATATATGTGTTACAAAAACGTATTTTAAGCTTTGTTTTTGGACATTTTATTGTTAGATGAGCTACTAAGCATGTTCTATATCAATAAGCAAGTATTTCTAGAGAGATAAAAGGATGTGTTCTTACAAGAAATGATGATCTAAAGGTGAAGATGGGGAAATGCTACTCGGTTTGCTTCCGTGCTCCGTTTCCTTGCTTCAATCTTCGAAAACCGATGGTGGATGATGGAGATGAGTATGGTGGCTTGTGGTGGATGATGGTGGTTGTCTTGTGGCTGATCAAAAACGTGGATAAGGGAGGGAGAGAGAGTAGAGAGAGAGAAATGGTAGTTGATGAATGATTGAGGGTGGGTGTTTGGTGACTTATTGTTAAAGAAGCAACAACAAGGAGTATGGAGCACCATACTCCCTCATGTGGCTGGTTCTAGTGGGTCCCTTATGGGGTGTGGTGTGTTATTTTCTTGTTCCCCAATTTGCGTTAAGCTTCGTGTTCGTTTACCCGTTCGTTTCGACGTTTATATGTACGTTAAACGTTTATCGTTTGTGTTTTAAGTAACGATTTAATTCTCGATATTTTTGATTGAAGTATTTAATCAAAATACTTTATTTGGAGTTATGAACACATATCTTGAACTTTATTCGTTTGTCGGACGCGCCTCGCGCGTTTTATTCGTGTCGGTTACGTTTTAAACAAAACGTACATTGTTTCGTATATTATTAATACATAATAATATAATGTAAATAACTACTATTTAATTATCAAATAGATTTATGTTATTTATTAAAAAGTTTCACCAACGTCCGTATGAAAGTGTATCGGAGTTCGGCCGATATAATAATGCACGATTAAACTTAATCGTTTAAATGCGTATATTTATAAAATACACGTAATGATACATACAATTAGCCAAATACATAGAACTAATTACACGTATTTCTAAATGATTAGGAACTAAAAACTAGTCCTAATTTTTACGGTTGTCACACCAACCGACTCCACTACCGAAGAGACAACCCGTATTCCTGTCTCACCAATACGGGAATCTCCCGAACCTCTTTACTACGTAACTGGCGAAGCCCGGGTGATACGTACTCGCCGAAGGGGTACCGGATCATTCCGAGCAAACCTCTATTCAAACCCCATTGCTAACACCACAACTAGCACACGACGCCCGGCTTACGCCCGCAGATGGGACTGGCTGCCCACAACCTTAAGCACTTGGAGGTCTGAGGAGGAAATCCAAATTCCTACTGACCCCATGGACATCTCTCCATACACCCAAGAACCAACACATCACACTGTACCAGTGTTAGCCGCCCGACTACACCGCCATGAGGCAATACTTGAAAGTTTGGAACGAGAACAATACATAGTACAAATGTTCTGGATGCGCCAAGCTCATGACCGGATTGCACAACTTTACCAGGACTAGGAGAACATGACTCAGACTGTGGAAACGATTCATCAGCAAGTGATTGATGACAGGGGAACAGTTGATCTCCTACAAGCAAGACTGGAAGAATGTGAGCTACGCTCACAGGAGGCCGAACAATACACTCGCATGCTTGAGCAACGCCTGACCATTGCTAAGGAAAATGCCCGACAAACCAGCAAACTTGCTGAGACTGTGGAACGTCTTGTCACCCTAATGTCACGAGTGACTCTACAACAAGATTAGTACAATATCTGCTATGTAATTGTTTATCTAGAACTTGTAAAACCTTTGTAATTCGACCGGATATAACAATTCCCGACATCTTTTGTAAACTCTAAGTTCTGTAATCTTTTGAACTCGTACCTTGTACGGTATCCCATCTTATTACTTAATGAAATATGATTATCACTTCATGCTGTTGTATACTACCTTCTTATATATACATATGTGATACATCATAACTATTGTACAAACCTCTCACTATTCTCTTTCTCTTTGTTTATTCAAGCATTATGCCTCCGAAAAGACAAACGTATAGCCAAGCTAATGTCAATCGACTCGTTGCCCAAGGGGTAGCTGATGCTCTAGCTGCCCGGCAACAAAGCTCAGGCACTGAAGATACCACGAACAACACTCCACCAACCAAACCCTGCTCCTACAAAGACTTCCTAAACTGCAAACCCTTGAACTTTAAGGGCACTGAAGGATCCATAGGTTTATTGCGGTGGATTGAAAAGATGGAATCGGTTTTCTGAATTTGTAACTGCCCAGAGGACTGTAAGGTCAAATACTCCACCTGTACCTTTCTGGAAGGTGCCCTGACTTGGTGGAACACCCATGCACAGACAGTCGGGATTGATACTGCTTATCAACTCCCTTGGGATGATTTGAAGAAAATGCTGAAAGATGAATACTGCCCTAGAGAAGAACTACAACAGCTCGAGGTTGAATTCTGGAACCTAGCTATCAAGGGTAATGATATCGCTGGGTATACCACTAGATTCCATCAGCTGGCACTCTTGTGCCCCACCATGGTCGATCCGGAATGCAAACGGATTGAATGATACATCTGGGGACTTCCTGCTCAGATTCAGGGCATGGTTACTGCTTCGAGCCCTAGAACAATGCAGAGTGCCGTCCGTATGGCACATAATCTGATGGCTCGGGTAGCTCGCCGAGCCACTCCTGCTGAAAGAAACACCGGAAACCAGTCCGAAGACAACAAACGAAAGTGGACTGGAAACACCAACCACCAACAACAACAGAACAAAAGGCCTAAGACTGTTAAGGCCTATACCTCTGGAACCAGTGACAAAAAGGGGTATAACAGGAACAAGCCTTATTGTCCCAAGTGCCAGCTTCACCATGAAGGTCCTTATGCAAATACCTGCACCAAATGCAAACGACCTGGCCATCAAGCAAAGGATTGCCGAAACCCCAACACGAACACAAACTCCCGCACACCGAGAGCCTGTTTAGAGTGTGGCAACACCGGGCATTTTAGAAATGAGTGCCCAAAGCTGAAGAATAAAGGCAATAACAACAACGTTCGCGGCAGAGCTTTTGTGCTGAACTCCGGGGATGCTCGTCAAGACCCGAATGTGGTCACGGGTACGTTACTTCTCAACAACTTAATTACTTCGGTTTTATTTGATACTGGTGCCGATAGAAGCTTTATATCCGATGAGTTTAGCCCACTACTTGATATCACTCCCGTTGCTTTAGATGCTAAGTACACTGTAGAGTTAGCCAATGGCAAACTAATTGAGGCTGACAACATTATGCGTAATTGTACCCTAAACTTAGAAAACGAACTCTTTCCCATTGATCTTATACCAGTTGAGATCGGGATCTTCGACATCATTGTCGGTATGGATTGGTTATCCAAACACCGAGCCGAAATCATCTGTTATGAGAAAATCGTTCGCATTCCCCTCGTCACCGGTGGAACTTTAGTCATACAAGGGGATAACGGTGGGACGAGACTAAACATCATTTTTTGCATGAAAACCTGGAAATATCTGAGAAAAGGGTACCAGGCCATCCTAGCACATGTAATGGAGAAAAAGTCAGAGGATAAACGACTTGAGGATGTGCCTATTGTTCGAGACTTCCCTGAAGTCTTTCCTGAATACTTGCCTGGCCTACCGCCAACCAGACAAGTCGAATTCTCTATTGACCTTGTGCCCGGCGCAGCACCCGTGGCACGAGCACCATACCGTTTAGCCCCATCTGAACTTCAGGAGTTGTCTACCCAGATACAGGAACTCCTGGATAATGGATTTATTCGACCAAGTTCCTCACCTTAGGGAGCTCCGGTCCTGTTTGTTAAAAAGAAAAACGGTTCCTTCAGAATGTGCATCGATTACCGAGAATTGAACAAGTTAACCGTAAAGAACCGTTATCCACTTCCCCTCATTGATGACCTATTCAAAAATCGATCTACGGTCAGGTTATCACCAACTACGAGTTCGTGACGATGATATTCCAAAAACAGCTTTCCGAACTCGGTATGGGCATTACGAATTCCAAGTTATGCCATTCGGTTTAACCAACGCACCGGCTGTGTTCATGGACCTTATGAACCGGGTGTGCAAACCTCATCTCGACAAATTTGTTATCGTTTTCATCGATGACATCTTAATTTACTCGCGCAACAAGCAAGAACACGCGCAACACTTGAAAACCATTCTAGAACTACTCAAACACGAAGAGTTATATGCCAAATTCTCTAAGTGTGAGTTCTGGATGCAAACTGTACAATTCCTTGGACACGTGATTGACAGTCGAGGAATTCATGTTGATACTTCAAAAATCGAGGCTATCAAGTGATGGTAAGCACCTACCACACCTACTGAAGTACAACAATTCTTAGGACTCGCCGGATACTACAGGCGATTCATTGAGAATTTTTCAAAGATAGCCCAACCCCTTACTGCACTGACTCATAAAGAAAAGAAGTTCGACTGGACTGAAAGACAAGAGTCAGCTTTCCAACTGCTCAAACAGAAACTGTGCAGTGCACCGATCTTATCCTTACCCGAAGGCAATGACGACTTCGTGGTATACTGTGATGCCTCACACCAAGGTCTCGGTTGCGTTTTGATGCAATGAGACAAAGTCATTGCTTACGCCTCACGACAACTCAAGGTCCACGAAAAGAACTATACAACACATGACCTAGAGTTGGGGGCAGTTGTTTTCGCTCTCAAAATATGGAGACACTACTTATACGGTACTAAGTGTACGATCTTTACCGACCACAAAATTCTCCAACACATTTTCGATCAAAAAGATTTAAACATGAGACAACGTCGATGGGTTGAACTACTTACCGACTACGACTGTGAAATTCGGTACCATCCGGGCAAGGCTAACGTTGTTGCTGATGCCTTAAGCCGAAAAGAACGAGTGAAACCCCTTCGAGTTCGAGCACTTGGTATGACTATTCATAACAACCTTACTACTCAAATCCTCACTGCTCAACTCGAAGCACTCAAGGATGAAAATGTGAAGAACGAGGGCTTGCGTGGCATGGATAAACACATTGAAACAAAACTTGACGGGGCCAAATACTTCTCGAACCAAATCTGGTTACCAAGTTTTGGGAACCTACGGGACTTGGTGATGGATGAAGCTCACAAGTCCAAATACTCCATACATCCCGGTGCCGACAAAATGTACCATGGCATCAAAGAGTTGTATTGGTGGCCCAACATGATAGCCGATATTGCCACATATGTCAGCAAGTGCCTCAGTTATTCAAAAGTCTAGGCGGAATATCAAAAACCTTCCGGTTTGCTCTAACAACCAGAGATCCCTCAATGGAAATGGGAGCAGATTACCATGGATTTCATCACCAAACTCCCGAAAACACCGAACGGTTGCGATACCATTTGGGTAATCGTCGATCGTCTCACAAAATCTGCTCATTTCCTGGCTATCAAAGAAACCGACAAGATGGAACGACTAACCCGACTATACCTCAAAGAAATCGTATCTAGACACGGCGTACCCATCTCAATTATCTCTGACAGAGACAGTCGTTTCACTTCTCACTTTTGGCAATCATTACATAAATCACTCGGTACTCGTCTGGACATGAGTACTTCATACCATCCTGAAACTGACGGCCAAAGTGAGCAAACTATTCAAACACTGGAGGATATGCTACGAGCCAACATAGTTGACTTCGGTAAAAACTGGGAAAATCATCTACCGTTGTGCGAGTTTTTGTACAACAACAGCTACCACGCCAGCATTAAGGCTGCACCCTTCGAGGCACTGTACGGTCGTAAGTTCCGATCACCCATTTGTTGGACCGAGGTGGGAGACAGCCAACTCACCGGTCTGGAAATCATTCACGAAACCACCGAGAAGATCATCGGTATCCAGAACCGGCTGAAAGCCGCGCGTGATCGTCAGAAAGGTTATGCTGACGTGAGACGCAAACATCTCGAATTTCAAGTTGGAGACCGAGTACTTCTAAAGGTGTCGCCGTGGAAAGGCGTCATTCATTTTGGAAAGCGTAGGAAATTGAACCCCCGGTACATTGGACCTTTTGAGATCCTGGAAAGGATAGGTCCAGTGGCATATCGACTACAGCTACCTCCTGAACTCAGTAGCGTGCATCCCACTTTTCACATTTCTAATCTCAAGAAATGCCTGTCCGATGAGACACTGCTTATACCTCTCGACGAAATCCACATTGATGACAAACTCCATTTCGTTGAGGAACCCGTTGAAATTATGGACCGTGAGGTCAAACGCTTAAAACAGAGTCGTATTCCCATCGTTAAAGTTCAGTGGAATTCAAGGCATGGTCCTTAATTCACCTGGGAACGGGAAGACCAAATGCGACTGAAACACCCACATCTGTTCTTAGATGCAGCTCACACCGTGATTTCGAACTAAATTTCGGGACGAAATTCTCTTAACAAGGGGAGAATGTGACACCCGTCAAATTAGGACTTTAATTAGTGCCTAACTATCTTGTAATTACATGTAATTAGTTTATTACTAGGCTAATTATGTGTAACATTTTGTATATTTATAAATATACACATACGCGATTTGATTAAATCGTGCGATTGATAACCGGACGAAGTCCGCAACTGTTATAACATGGACGTTGGTGACAAACATTCTAAATAATGTGGACTATTTAAAAGTAACATTATTTACTTTATATTATTTCGATAATATAACACATATATATTACGTTTTGTTAAAACGTAACCGAACACGACAAAAATGTGTGAAACGCGCCCGACGTACGAAATAAACCCAAGTTATAATTTGTAACTCCTTATTAAGTATTTTGATAAAATACTTCAAGTAAAAATAACGTGATTTCACGCAAACAAAAATAACGGTTAAAAACGTTACACAATTCAAACGAACGTACAATTCGTAATCGACAACCAAAAAAAAACCCGACATTATTTTAGTAACTTAAAATATGTCATTTGAGTAAAACTTTTACTAAAAATATTGTGTCTTAAATTATTAACAAAACATAACATATTACACGTTACGCGATTAAACGAATGACGAAACGAACGGGTAAACGAACACGGAGTATAACGTAACTTTGAGGAACAAAAATTAACATACCAACAAGTGGGTGGGGGCCCACGAAATCTGCAGCCCCCATGCCCCCCTCCTCCTCTTGCTTTCTTTGACTTCAAACCAACAAATACACCCTTACACCATACTTCTTCATCCCACACCTTACTCTTTCACTTTCACACACCATCTACTCTCCCTCTCTCTCTCAACCACGAAAATTGCACTGGTTTTCCAGCCTCCACAACCACCAAGATCATCACCATAATCCACCATTCAACCACCATAGCACCACCAAGTCGAAATTCAAGAAAACGCGAGCTAAGGAGCTGACAACGTCTTTTCTTCTCCTCTTCGCCATATCTATTGTAAGGACTTCTTTCCTTTTGTTGATTTTACTTGTAACACACTTATAAACATGTTTTAGTGTTCATTTGACCATTATATGTCCAAATGTTAAGTTGAAACGCATTTTTAAAACCCGAAAACCTAAATAGTTTTCGGTGACAGAAAATAACCTTATTATAACAATTTTTATAAAAATCATTACAACATGAAAATGAACGTTACTTCAGTCTAAAATGTAGTACAAGAATTTATCTTTCCAACAAAATTAGTCTCGTGACTTTTCGACTCCGTTTGCTACTCGAAAACGTTTTTCTCCAGTGACATAGGATTACTGTTCCGACGGACAGAAATTTCTGTCTACTTCTCGAGGCTGTATCTCGAGTTTTAAACCTCAAAAACGTATGAGACCACTTGAAAAATCTTGATAATTTTGTCATCTACAACTTCCATTTAGAAATCGTCAACTAGAAATACACCAAATTTCCCAGAAAATTCGGATTATAAGTGCAGGTCTGTTGGGTCCGAATTTAAACCTATGATACTTTGTGAATTTTTTTAAAATAACAAACGACCCCCAAAAGTCATGAAAAATTTACAGGAAGTACATAAGATATGTGGGAAGGTTGTGTAAAAATTTCGGAACGATTCGATAATGTTTGCTTAGTCAAAAAGATTCTCAAATATCACTCTGACTTTAACTCCGAACTTTGACTTCGGATGAACAGTGACTCCGAACTTTGACTTCGGATGAACAGTAACTTTGACCCTTTGAACTTCGGATGAACAGTAATTTTGACGAAAGTCAACTTTCGAAGTTGGCTTTCGTTGACCTACGGACTTTTATGCTAAATTCGGATTTCATAGTTTCGGATCAACACTTTCGGACCAAAAACATACACACACACACACACACACACACACACACACATATATATATATATATATATATATATATATATATATATATATATATATATATATATATATATATATATATATATACATTCGGACCACACTTTCGGATACTTATATATGGGTATACTTTCGGAAAAAATTATATATATAAGTATAATTATAAATTCGGACACATATACGTATATACGTTCGGATATATATATATATATATATATATATATATATATATATATATACACTTTTAGAAATAATATTGCAAACAAATGCATACTTTTACATACTTATAAACTTTTATAAGTATACAAAATAACGAAACACATAATAATAATACTTTGTAATTATTATTACAAAAACGGACCAATGGGCCATACACGTTTTCAAAACGCAAACATTAAACAAATATTTGGACATTAACTAGTTGAGTGGACAACTAGCCTAGATGGTCTTACGAGACAACTACTTACACAACCTTATGTGTTTAGGGCGCTAGAAGGTTGCGGGTTCGGAGAACCTACGTACTGATTATAGCTTTCGGCTACTTGTTTATTTATATAAACGCTTGCTAAACTCAGGTGAGTTTCATAGTCCCTTTTTACTATTTTCTCTAGGGTGAAATACACTACTTTACTATTTTTACGCATGGACACAAGTACTTTACATTACAACGGCTTTTCATGAGTTGCTTTTACTGATCCACTGAAAGTCCTCTTATTACATAGTTTCGTTAGTATGGATTTAGCGCGAGTATTAATGAATAGATCTATTTGGGATTGACCATCCCCGTCCGGGTTAGAAGCCCTAACTGGTCAAACGGACGCATTAGTATTTGATCCTAATGGGTGTTCTGGATTAAGCACCTGCGGAGGTACGGGGCTGTATTTGATTATATAGACCTCACCATCGGTTAAGCTTCAAGACTATGGGCTCATGGCAGTAGTTACTTATTTTGCTTGGTTGCAAAAAATTATTAAATCTTGTGGTCCACACTGATACTTTTACTTATAAACCTATGAACTCACCAACCAATATGTTGACCTTTTAGCAATGTATTCTCAGGTACGCAGCATTAGTAAGGATGCCCAACACGAATGATAGCTCGAGTCGCATGCATACAAACTATGGAGATTCTTTTGCATTACTTTTTGTAACGTTAGTTATGTATTAGAATCTCTAGGAAATCTACTATCGAACTCGCAGCTTACGTTTACATTTGAACATGTGACACCCGGTCAAAAAGGGCCAAAATTAGGGGCCAATTTAAACTTTAATTATTCGTACTATGTACGATTCAAAAACAAAGTATTCGGATAATATATATATAACTATATATATAACATGGAATGATTATTTAATAATCACAACGCGAACAAATCTGAAAACACTCAGGAAACATAAAAATAAAAGTTGTCCCAAAACATCTCCAAATAGAATATTATTAACAGAAATAATATTACAATACTCGGAAAATTTGCAAAACTCTTTTTGGATAATTAAAACTATCCGTAAGTTCAAAGTGAAACAACGATATAATTTAGTATCACACTAAAAGTATTTTTGTGAAATACTTCAAATAAAAACTTATGCGATTTCAATTTTTGAAATTTATCGTTCGAAAACATTTTTACTAAATAACGATCGGATACCAAAACACGGGTCAAAGTACCACGGAGCGGGGCGAAACTGGATCAACCACCTCCAATAATTGGAGATGGCCGATCATTTCTATCTCATTCTCAATATCACTCTCGGTCTCTCTCTTTTCTCTCTCGGTTTAAACAAACAACACCAACAATAACAAAACAACAACAACAACAAGATTTAACATCATATTCATCATCTAATCATCTTCATCATCATCATTGGATCATCACCATCTTCATCGTTCATCATCACCATCGGTTCCATCGTTTTACAATTTGTAAGGAAACTTTAAATTTTAGTTTAAATACATGTTTGAAATACATATATGATCATGTTATGTTGTTCTATTAGGTTGTTGTATGCGGAAATAGGATTTAGAACTGGTTTTGGATGTTTTCTGCAAGAACAGACTCGAACCAGACCTCGGAATACGGCGTATTCAAGGGAATACGGCGTATTCCCGCCCAGAAAACATTTTTTTTCCCGCGCCTCTTCGGAATACGGCGTATTCAAGGGAATACGGCGTATTCCCCTTCAAAACCACTGAATACGGCGTATTCGGGTGAATACGGCGTATTCCCCACATCTTGAGCCCAATCAGACTGATTAGCCATCGAATACGGCGTATTCAAGGGAATACGGCGTATTCCCTTTTAAACCATTGAATACGCCGTATTCAAATGAATACGGCGGATTCCCCCTATATATTTCATGATCCAACGGATCAATAAACTAGCCCTGCGAATTCTAGCTAAAACAGAACATGTAAATTTTCGAAAACGTCGACGATTTCACAAGTTAAAACAGGGTAGCTTCTCGATGAAAAATTTATTATAACGGATTGAGCTCAAATTCGCACGGTTATTCGAAAACAGCCAAATGATCAAAGCTAAGTACCTTAGCCTAGCCAGTTTTAGGCCATCCGGGGTCGTTTAGGAGCCGAAAATGGCAGATTACTGTTTTCAGACTCGTACCAAATTTTTGTAAACTCAAACATAGACATTAAACAATACATTGGACAATCCATTTACTCATTAGAATCTCGCGTGTTTAGGACTCTAAGGGATTTCAGAGGTTGTCTATTCCTCATTGGATATTTTCATTGCTCGGATAGGCTCAGGTGAGTCTTACAGCCCCATTTTTACTGTTTCAAATATTGGGGTGAGATACAATGCTTACATGTTTTCGTGATCATATGTTATTTGATTAGTTAATTTGAGAATTAACTCAAGGAATTAAATGATTATTTAGTTCAGATAACTATATTAGTTACATTGTTTGACTACCATTATTTGGTCTTGATTATCATTGTTAAATCATCATTTCGAAACCTGCGTTGGTTTCATCATGGTTAAATTTATTATTGTTCCAAAACCTGCGTTGGTTTGTTCAATATTACGAAACCTGCGTTGGTTTGTTCAATATTACGAAACCTGCGTTGGTTTCATCATTGTTAAATTTTATATTGTTCGAAAACCTGCGTTGGTTTGTTCAATATTATGAAACCTGCGTTGGTTTCATCATTGTTAAATTTAATGTTGTTCTAAAACCTGCGTTGGTTTGTTCAATGTTACGAAACCTGCGTTGGTTTCATCATTGTTTAAAAATCATTATTTCGGAACCTGCGTTGGTTTCATCATTGTTTTGAAAAATAAACTGTTTAATCATTGTTTAGGGAACCTGCGTTGGTTTCATCATTGTTTTGAAAACTTAATTGTTTAATCATTGGTTAGAAAACCTGCGTTGGTTTTATCACTGTTTGAGAAAAACATACATATTGTGTTCAATGTTACAAAACCTGCGTTGGTTCAAATCATTATTTAGTAACCTTAAATGGTTAAATCATTGTTTGAGTAAACTGTTTAAATCATTGTTCAATGAAACATTTTATTATCGTTAGATAATCATACTGATCACATCAATGTTCATGTTAAACCTGTGAGATTCACCAGCTTTATAGCTGACCCTTTTAGCGTTGTATTCTCAGGTGATCAGCAGTAGTAGGATGGCCCTCAGGATAAGCTATCTACTCACGAGTCGCATGCATCCTTATTGACATGAAGATTTTCTTGCATTATATTTTGTATAATGGTTATGTATTAAAATCTTCAAAACCATTTTTGCGAACTCGCTGTTATGTTGTAAACTTTCACTCAAAACTTGTATTACCTTTGTAATATTTATAAACGTCTCATGTAGAGTCGTTTGCTTGTACTTTGGTGCTTTGTATATTGATTAGTCACACCCAAATCGTCGCTTCCGCAAATCATGAAATTGGGGGTGTGACAGATTGGTATCAGAGCCTAAGGTTATAGTGAACTAGGTTGCATGTAGTGGGCCTAGACTATGACCGTTAGGCAGTATTCCTCATTAGGTATAACTGGTTCAGGGATTACATCATACGAGTTTAATTTAACATAGCGTAGCTAACTATGTACAATTAAATAAAGATGATGTAAGATCTGAACAGGGGTTATGTCGAACGGGAATGCATTAGTAGACTCTGATCACGAGAGAACCGGGACTCATGATTGTTTTGTGCTAGACACAATTAGGTGGATATATATACATATATATGGTATATACATATACGAAGTAACTATTATATATATTATATATATATATGAATAGACTCGAATATTCAATAATATATTTGATATATATTAGTCGGTTATCGCTTCTGTGATTTTGGTCGGTTAACACTTTGGAGATATAATTCAGTAATATGATCGGTATATATATATAATATATATAAAACTCGGGTATTTGGAAATATACTTGGTATACATGTTAATAGGCCTCGGACATAAGATATACTATAGGTTATTGTATATATAATTGTAGGCCTCGGATACTCGGAAACGCTTTCACTGTTCGGATGTTGATTTAGGTTTCATGTCTACTCAGTTTAGACCACTATTAGAAACTAAATCACTTAAGGTAACCAGATACACTAAAGGACTTATCGATTGTAAGTGGATTGAATAAGGAAAATAGTACCGGTATGCACCCTAGCTTTAGAGGGTCACCTTTTCAATGTAAACTTACCCCGGTAGAGTTAAGAAAATTTTTACATCGTATTCGGTACACTGATTATTGAAAAATTTTCATTCCACCGTCGTATTGTTTTCATTCGTAAATCGGTCTTTCTCTAAGAACTAAAAATTTTCCTATTATATCTATCCAGTTCATTTGAACAGTAATGGAAAACCCTACAATGGATAACCCTGCGTCGAATGACGAATCAATTTTTAAAATATCACTCCGGATGTGATAGCTTTCGGCATTTTTGTAAACTTTAACTCTTGCAATCTTTGGATACATATGTTTAATAATCTTCAACTATGATTTCATTTAGGGTTAAACTTCGGTTTTAGAAACGGTGTACTTTGATTTGGCATATGTGTCAACTTTGAAAACTCTGACAACTTTAAAAATTCTGACAAACTTTGAAAACCTAGGGAGTTAAACATTGATTTCTACTATGGTTTTAACATGTGAATCGTACTACATTTTAAACTAAGATTTGGACTATGATTTGTAACTATGTTTTACAAACTATTTTGTCTCTACTTCATGAACTACGTTATTTATTACATGAGTTTTTAAATCAGGCATAACGACCATTTTATTCCCTTATACAGTTAATGAACAATAGGATTAACAAATTGTGGTTAATCGAATCAGGAAGTGTAAAACGTAATTACACTTTAGAATTCAATGGCTAGGCTTTTTGGTCTAGAGCGGTAATTTGGATATCATTATTGATATACATAGGCGAATATGCCATCTTGTTGGAATCATTGTTGAAGGAAACTCATCGTTTTCCTAATCATGAATGTATCAGTGAAAATATATGCTACAGTATTCGATTAGCTAAAACAGTATATGGCTAGGCATGCATGTTGTGGCATATAAATTGATTATCACTGCGGTGATCTAGTCGGAACATGGTTATCACGTTAGTGACAAAACATTGGATAAGAATCGAAAAACTATATTTGTTAATATAGGACATGTGTACATTATGTCGGTGTTGATAGTTACATTGAACTTTAAGAACACCGTAGGAACTCATTGAATTCGGTGGATTATAAATCCAAATCATAGTGACACTTGGTATGACGGACCGATCCTGTTATGTAGGTAACGGGCGGGTAAAGAATCGGACTTCTCCATTATTCATTGAGATCAGTAGGTTTAAACCTAACAAGGGGAGAAGGATAAATCGAATGTCTTAGTGTTAGACATATCACATAGTCGGCCTTATTAGCACGCGAGCATAGGCTTCACTTTAATTTCGGGACGAAATTCTCCTAACAAGGGGAGAATGTGACACCCGGTCAAAAAGGGCCAAAATTAGGGGCCAATTTAAACTTTAATTATTCGTACTATGTACGATTCAAAAACAAAGTATTCGGATAATATATATATAACTATATATATAACATGGAATGATTATTTAATAATCACAACGCGAACAAATCTGAAAACACTCAGGAAACATAAAAATAAAAGTTGTCCCAAAACATCTCCAAATAGAATATTATTAACAGAAATAATATTACGGTACTCGGAAAATTTGCAAAACTCTTTTTGGATAATTAAAACTATCCGTAAGTTCAAAGTGAAACAACGATATAATTTAGTATCACACTAAAAGTATTTTTGTGAAATACTTCAAATAAAAACTTATACGATTTCAATTTTTGAAATTTATCGTTCGAAAACATTTTTACTAAATAACGATCGGATACCAAAACACGGGTCAAAGTACCACGGAGCGGGGCGAAACTGGATCAACCACCTCCAATAATTGGAGATGGCCGATCATTTCTATCTCATTCTCAATATCACTCTCGGTCTCTCTCTTTTCTCTCTCGGTTTAAACAAACAACACCAACAATAACAAAACAACAACAACAACAAGATTTAACATCATATTCATCATCTAATCATCTTCATCATCATCATTGGATCATCACCATCTTCATCGTTCATCATCACCATCGGTTCCATCGTTTTACAATTTGTAAGGAAACTTTAAATTTTAGTTTAAATACATGTTTGAAATACATATATGATCATGTTATGTTGTTCTATTAGGTTGTTGTATGCGGAAATAGGATTTAGAACTGGTTTTGGATGTTTTCTGCAAGAACAGACTCGAACCAGACCTCGGAATACGGCGTATTCAAGGGAATACGGCGTATTCCCGCCCAGAAAACATTTTTTTTCCCGCGCCTCTTCGGAATACGGCGTATTCAAGGGAATACGGCGTATTCCCCTTCAAAACCACTGAATACGGCGTATTCGGGTGAATACGGCGTATTCCCCACATCTTGAGCCCAATCAGACTGATTAGCCATCGAATACGGCGTATTCAAGGGAATACGGCGTATTCCCTTTTAAACCATTGAATACGCCGTATTCAAATGAATACGGCGGATTCCCCCTATATATTTCATGATCCAACGGATCAATAAACTAGCCCTGCGAATTCTAGCTAAAACAGAACATGTAAATTTTCGAAAACGTCGACGATTTCACAAGTTAAAACAGGGTAGCTTCTCGATGAAAAATTTATTATAACGGATTGAGCTCAAATTCGCACGGTTATTCGAAAACAGCCAAATGATCAAAGCTAAGTACCTTAGCCTAGCCAGTTTTAGGCCATCCGGGGTCGTTTAGGAGCCGAAAATGGCAGATTACTGTTTTCAGACTCGTACCAAATTTTTGTAAACTCAAACATAGACATTAAACAATACATTGGACAATCCATTTACTCATTAGAATCTCGCGTGTTTAGGACTCTAAGGGATTTCAGAGGTTGTCTATTCCTCATTGGATATTTTTATTGCTCGGATAGGCTCAGGTGAGTCTTACAGCCCCATTTTTACTGTTTCAAATATTGGGGTGAGATACAATGCTTACATGTTTTCGTGATCATATGTTATTTGATTAGTTAATTTGAGAATTAACTCAAGGAATTAAATGATTATTTAGTTCAGATAACTATATTAGTTACATTGTTTGACTACCATTATTTGGTCTTGATTATCATTGTTAAATCATCATTTCGAAACCTGCGTTGGTTTCATCATGGTTAAATTTATTATTGTTCCAAAACCTGCGTTGGTTTGTTCAATATTACGAAACCTGCGTTGGTTTCATCATTGTTACATTTTATTATTGTTCCAAAACCTGCGTTGGTTTGTTCAATATTACGAAACCTGCGTTGGTTTCATCATTGTTAAATTTTATATTGTTCGAAAACCTGCGTTGGTTTGTTCAATATTATGAAACCTGCGTTGGTTTCATCATTGTTAAATTTAATGTTGTTCTAAAACCTGCGTTGGTTTCATCATTGTTTAAAAATCATTATTTCGGAACCTGCGTTGGTTTCATCATTGTTTTGAAAAATAAACTGTTTAATCATTGTTTAGGGAACCTGCGTTGGTTTCATCATTGTTTTGAAAACTTAATTGTTTAATCATTGGTTAGAAAACCTGCGTTGGTTTTATCACTGTTTGAGAAAAACATACATATTGTGTTCAATGTTACAAAACCTGCGTTGGTTCAAATCATTATTTAGTAACCTTAAATGGTTAAATCATTGTTTGAGTAAACTGTTTAAATCATTGTTCAATGAAACATTTTATTATCGTTAGATAATCATACTGATCACATCAATGTTCATGTTAAACCTGTGAGATTCACCAGCTTTATAGCTGACCCTTTTAGCGTTGTATTCTCAGGTGATCAGCAGTAGTAGGATGGCCCTCAGGATAAGCTATCTACTCACGAGTCGCATGCATCCTTATTGACATGAAGATTTTCTTGCATTATATTTTGTATAATGGTTATGTATTAAAATCTTCAAAACCATTTTTGCGAACTCGCTGTTATGTTGTAAACTTTCACTCAAAACTTGTATTACCTTTGTAATATTTATAAACGTCTCATGTAGAGTCGTTTGCTTGTACTTTGGTGCTTTGTATATTGATTAGTCACACCCAAATCGTCGCTTCCGCAAATCATGAAATTGGGGGTGTGACAGAACAGTAATGTAATACTTTTGTACTATTTTACAAACATCGCATATAGATGTCGTTTGCTTTATCTTTGTGCGTTGATACTTGATTAGTCGCGCCCCGACCCGAACCGCTTCCGCAACAGTGAATTTGGGGGTGCGACAATTACGTAGTTTCCACGTGTTTGTACTTCACCTAAAGTGTTTCCACGCTATACTCCGTAACAGTCACATAGGGGCGGTCGTATTACTTTGTAATATTTTATCGGTCCGTAATATGACTACCTTCGGTCGTTCCTCGACTTCCATACGCTTGTACTCCACCTTAAAGTGTTTCACGTACTATATCGAAGAACAGTCGAATAGGGGCCGCCATATTACATTACGATTATTTATTAATCATCTCATAATTAAATAACTACATATCAGACAAACACGATAATAAACTACTCACAATTCATGGCAATAATCGTATTACATACCAAGTAATAATGCATAATTAAATATAACATAAAACGAGTATGAAAAGGTTTAGATATCACCCGAAAATTAAAGCGTAGCAACGTATTATTATAATTGATAAACTCTTCACACGTAAAAAGCTAATCTTCAATTACAGTCATTCCTTCTAATTCCTAGATCAATCCGTAGATTAATCTGACTAATCCTCGAGAGGGAAAGAATGCGAAAAATTAAAGAAAATTTAAAAGTGTGTTTTTAGAGCTGAAACTTTTCCAGGAGTGTGCTTTTTTCAATTACGAATCCAACGATGTATTTATAGCTGAAATATGGCTCACGATAGCGAAAATAAACTCATTTTAGCGAACAGCACGCGCGGTACGAAAAAGTCAGCCAGAACCGGGTTGGGTCGGCCGGTTCCGGCCCGGATCCATGGATGGCCGGTTCCAGCCGGTGGTTGGCCGGTGCCGACCGGCGGTTGGCCAGTTACGGCTCAGGTGCTTCTCGGTTTACGTTTTGCTTTGTATCTTCGTCGGTACGCGTCCGTTTACAATGATATTTTTTGCGTTGGATTCAATTTTTAAAAACAAAGACTTTGATGTAAAGAAATATCTGAGATGAGTCTTCTAACTTGAGATATCTCATTCCGAATGTTTTGATCATTTCGTTGCGCGTAGAATCTTCGTTTTTCATCTGTTTTTACCGATTCTTTTTTCGTAGGATTCGATTTTCAAAAACGAAGACTTTGGTATAAAGAAATATCTGAGATGAATCTTGATATAACTTATCTTGATTGTTTCGAATCTTTAAACGTGCGTAGAATCTTCGTTTTTTGTCCGTTTTGCTTGATTTTTCTCCTGCTTCCTTATTTTAACCTACTTGACAAAAAATCAATAATGATTGTAATATTTGAGCTTATTTTTCAATTTTTGATCTTAAATGGGAAAGATATCGGTAGTAAAAACGTGACTTTTTACGCGATATCAACCCCTTTTAACAAAATGTCGAGATAAAAACATCAAAGACTTAAAACATTAAGTTTGAACCTTTTACAAAGTTATAACTTCAATATCATTACAGGAAAATTATAGAAATTTATTACTTTTTATAGAAACGTGACTTTTTACGTGATATCAACCCCTTTTAACAAAATGTCGAGATAAAAACATCGAAGACTTAAAACATTAAGTTTTAACCTTTTATAAAGTTATAACTTCAATATCATTACAGGAAAAATATAGAAATTTATTACTTTTTATATTTAATATTAAAACACAAATACTATTAACTTCCACTGTTGACACATAATTAATACATTTAAATAAGAAAAATAATCTTAGGATCTAACTCACATCGTATAATGTTCACGTGTCTCTCACAAAAACTTGAACCCATAATCTCTCGATTGATAGGCTCCCTCGTACTGCTAGACTAAAGGCATGTTGGTATAAGTTCATACATTTTTGACACATCTATCACAACTAATTATTTTTATTAAGTTTTGTGTTTCTAATTTTTCTTATAATGGAAAAATCTTAACATAAATTGGTCTTACTTATCATATAGAATTTTTAATGACACAAGTCATCGATGATAGCTTTCAACATTAACCTTGTTCGAATTATTAGAATATTTAATTTTATAACTTGAAGTAATGACAAAATGGTTGTAGAACATAATAGGAAGAGAAATAGACATTTTAAGTCATTTATAATGGTGATCTACGACATAAATGTAAAATATTACTCCATTAGATTCATTTTCTTTCTTTCGATTTCTAATTTAAACATACATGTGATTTTTATTTGATTTCATATCACGGTATATTTCAACGTTAACCTTGTCAGAGTAGGCTGTGTCTAGCACAACCTTCAAATTTTCTAGTAACACTTAGTAAATATATAAGGAGCGAATCAAAAGGGGAAGCAAGTTTATATAATATGTTGAATAGCGTGAATCCATGAGTTAGCTAACAAACTGAATCAATGGTCTAAATTAAATGCCAAGCTATTCTCGCAACAACAAAAGTAATTAAAAAAAATACAACCAACATCAAATATTTTAAAATAGTAGACTAAAAAGAACACATAAAATTGTCTTTACATTTTTTTTTAAGAATCGATTATTCGGAAGACATAGAAGAATCATCAATCATTAGTTGAAGATTCTCTCTTTTACAATTACGTGATTTGGTTGTATTCTCCATATCATCGGATTCATCTATGGAAAATTGATCTACAAATTCAATATCATAGTCATCATTAGACATATCAAATCGGAGTTTATTGTCCGAATCAAAACTTTGGCCGAAAAATGGAATATACGGATTATAAATCTTCGCGGTTTGCGTAATCTCTTCAACAAGTAATTGATGGAAGTTTTGTGATGATTTGAATATGAAATACTCGAAAGAAAGGAAATGAAAATGTAGTGTTATGGAAGTGATGATTTTGAAATGATATCAATAATCCCATTAAGTGGGTAGTTAATAAAATGTGATCATTGTAACCTATTTTCTTGGAATTGCATGGAGTTTTTTGTTCATGAGATTATTCAAGAATTGGTCTCCTACAAAGTTGGAAACAAATAACTGGCATTTTTAATTGACTTAAAAGAATTGTTATTTATTTTAATAATTAAATTAAATACCAATTTACTATATATAATACCCCTTGACCTTAAATTATAATGATTGACCCACAAATTCTTCTCCCTCTTCTCCACCTAAAATTCCTTCATTTTTATTCCCTACTATACCCCTTATATTATGCCTAATGTATTGAATTTTAGTTTGTTTCCTCTTGAATTCGAAACCCGTTAAAAAAGAAACAAAAGTTACATTGGGAAATTTAATTAACTTGTATCAACAAAAAGATGTTTCAAACTCTTCAATGATTAACCTCTTGACCTAATCAATATTTAATCAATTAAGCGAACATTAAGTTATAGGTGGTGATGGAGATATAATGGTTTAGTGCTAATGGTAATTATGAACCTGATATAACGCATTAATGGTAATGCATATCGTATATTTACAAATAATAATAATAATAATAATAATAATAATAATAATAATAATAATAATAATAATAATAATAATAAAAATAAATATCTAATTTAATCTAATCTATCTAATCTAATCTAATCTAAATCTAAATATTAATAAAAGAAAGAGTTGTGATATCATCAAATATCTAATTAACCAATAAAGTTACTTGATTTTGTAAAATTGGCTAATTTAAGGGAATGATGACATCATTACTCAATTAATAATCAAATTTAGATAATCTTTTAAAAATCCAAACTTGGTACATATTACTATTACTATTACTATACCATATATGACCAGAGGTGGCAAAATGAATGGGTCAGGTCGGGTCGGTTCGGGTCACGGGTCTAGATGGGTTTGAGTCTAAATGGGTCCGGGTCTAGATGGGTCATTTAGAATGATGGGTCTAAACGGATCCGGGTCAAATGGGTCTCGGGTTGGGTCGGGTTATCGGGTTCACCAAACTTTTTAAAAAATTTGAGTGAAAAATGAAAAAAATGAAATGAGGTGAAAAAAAAAATTTACCCGCTAGACCCGTCTAAACCCATTGGTTAATTTTTACACAATTAAAGGTTATATTAAAAACCCATTTAGACCCATCCAAAAAATGAGGAGGAGACCCAACAAACTCATCATCTCCTAAAAATTAACCAAATTGACCCAAAATTAACCAATGAGTCTAAAATTGCCACCTCTATATATGACTAAGGTAAAACAATTACTTGCAAATTGTTATATATACATTCATTCGACCATATGTTTAATTTATTTCATAATATATAATAGTTTAATTATATTTGATTTTTCAAAAATAAAATGTCAATCTTAATAAAAATCTTATAAATTATATATAGGAAGCGGATTATGACATCATCAAAATTTCAATTGACCAATAAAATTGCACAATTTTATAAAAATTAACTAAAATTAAGGATATGATGACATCATCATAAATAATAATTAAAACAATTTAATTATTTATATAATTATTATATATGTAGTTATCTTTAAGCAATTCATATGAATAAAAAAAATACAGTTTTCCGTTTTGAGTTGGTTAACCATACGAATTCTTCATATAGTATTTTTAAGTATACCATTCACAAAACTATAACTATGCATCCGGCCAATCTTGTGTTACACGGTATAAATTTTGTACCTCTTTTTTACGGGTAACATTGGTGTTCAAATTTTTCCAAATGTATATATTCAACGGGATAAAATGATTGATACAATAAGTGTTAAGAAATAAGATACATCAAGAACTAAGATATATTTAAAAGACAGTTAGGTGTCGATCCATCAACGTTGCAAATTCTAAACCGTGCTATGGGCTTTTATCTGATTCGTTTTATGTGTCTGGACAACATCGGATTCGGTATATTGCGTTTGGAGGCAGCCTTTTGGATACATTCGAGTTAGTGGTGGATGTAATTGAAGATAGGACTTGAGAAAGAGATAAACAAGTACAAGTAAGTTGATGATTGGTTGAACAAAGGAAGTCCTCATTGATAGTTTTTCGATGTTCCCATCATACGCAAAATAAATGGGAGATCTGATTCTACTTGGAGTTTCTTGCATACGGATACGCAATTTCTATCTTTCTTTTATGTTGAATCATGATGATCGTAATTATGAATTGCATGATGGTTATGTTGACAAATTAATATGCGGTATAATGACATGATTTACATCTAAAATTTTAATGATAATAATAATAATAATAATCAACTATATTTAAAAGTGTTAATTACATCGATTACACGACCACACTCACTTGTCGGAGGTCTTTCTGAAAGCAATATCTTTACTCTAGGGTAAATGTACGACTGTCTACATCTTACATCCCCATAGCCTGCTCTCGACAGGATTGTATATTGTTGTTGTATATGTATCTTAAATACATATAACAAAAAACAATTAAAGAAACTGTAAGTTTTATTAACATCAATCGTATGTATTTATCAATAGGTTGACGTATATAAAATTATATGGCCGTGTGTACACGGGTTTAAAAAGTAGTAGTAGTAATAATAATAATAATAATAATAATAATAATAATAATAATAATAATAATAATAATAATCAACTATATTTAAAAGTGTTAGTTACATCTATTACACGACCACACTCACTTGTCGGAGGTCTTTCTGAAAGCAATCTCTTTACTCTAGGGTAAAGATACGATTGTCTACATCTTACCTCTCCATAGCCTGCTCTCGACAGGATTAGGTATTGTTGTTACATATTGTTGTTGTATATGTATCTTAAATACATATAACAAAAAACAATTAAAGAAACTGTAAGTTTTATTAACCTCAATCGTATGTAATTATCAATAGGTTGACGTATATTTTGATTTATTACATTAATATAAAATTATATGGCCGTGTGTACACGGGTTTAAAAAGTAGTAATAATAATAATAATAATAATAATTATAATAATAGTAATAATAATAATAATTATTATAATAATAGTAATAATAATAATAATAATTATTATTATTATTATTATTATTATTATTATTATTATTATTATTATCATCATCATCATCATCATCATCATCATCATCATCATCATCATTATTATTATTATTATTATTTTAAATATAATATAGGAAACACGTTTGTGATATCATCAATTAAATAAACTATCAATTCGTCAATTGAGTCCTTTTATTTCACTTAAATCTAAAAGTAACACCTCTCAAATTTCTCAATTATTATAAAAAGGAATTTACAACACAATCCTCAATGAATTCTCTAGGATGCATGATTCAAATAAGTTAAGTATATAGTTTTGAGATAAGTTTAAAGTCAATATTTTATTATTTGAATAATTGATAACTCTTAACAATTAGATTTTAGAACATTCTTATATGCTAATGATAATTAAAGACATCATTTTTTTCCTTCTTTGTATCAACCTCGGACTGACAGCAAAGAGTCAACTGAATGACCAAAGCATTGGTGCTTCCACTTGTGGCCTTCTTTGAGCGCCTTGACACCTTAAATCTATCGTATTCTTTTTTATCAAATAAACAATCAAGTCTATTAGAATCCATATATGATTACCGATTAGATTGCTTATTATATAGATACAATCATAAATAATTTAGTTTTAAGCTCCATTGCTAAAAAATAAAACTAAGATCAAAATTTTAGAATTTAATAATATATATTTTTTCATATTTATAAAAATTTAAAAAAAGCTCAACGGCACGTGTGTATACACGGGTTTAAAAGCTAGTAATATGTTATATATAGGAAACACCCTATGATGTCATCAAAACTATTTATATAAGGAGATGATGACATCATAAATTATTATTTAAAGAGCAATTAAAATTAAATAATCTATCAATATAATTAAAACAAATTACCATGGAGCAATCTAGACCATAAATTGTGTTCTATTCATAGAGATCGTATAGCTAAAATAATTTCCAACATCCATTTTCATATAAATTAAAAAGTGTACCACAACTATTGAGAATTAGCACTTTTAATAATTCTCTATTTCTTTTCAGTCGTAATAGTTTAAGTAATATGATGTTTTAACCGATAGTTTATAAACAAACCTTTAATATTTGAAAGATTTATCTATATTGATTAATAACATGAATTTTTTTTATCCAAAATATGACACTAAAAACTGGTCGTCCATATTGCCTTACAATCTTATATATGATGAATACGTTAAAGTCGTAACTAAAATATTTTATGGTACGTAACTAATAATCCCTTAATTAATACGTAATATACATTGAGCTAAATAATACACAAACATATGTCATATTCAACCATATTAATATTCTTCTATTTTTATTTTTGTGATTCATGGGTTCTATTTATTCTACAAGTTGTGCTTAAATCATTGCTAAAAACAACTTCGGTTTTGATATAAAACTGATTTCTTATCATACAATTGACTATTCAAATTTTCAAGTTAAAGACCATGTCTTTATTTCTTTATTTTATGTTATAAGTGTAAAGTTTTCATCAAATATGTTTTATTGAGAACAACGGGAAGATCTAACGTTCTACAATAAGTCTCTTTACATCGATTAGTCTTCTTCTTTTTTCTCATATAACATTTTCTACATTGTATTTCCTTTAGATTTAGTTGTTAACTTTTAAAACTCAAATGTACTAGTCTGAGCTGTCGCAGGCCAATAAACTAGTTATAATTAATTGTGGATAAGTTAGGAAACATCATTACTTTATCTAAATGTAATACTTCTAAAAAAAATCCTCACGATTAAAAATAATATATAATCATAAAATAAGTTATTGCAAATAATTAACTTCTTCTTATCTTTACACTTATAAACGATTACTAAAAATAAAACATACAACTAACCCTTCTAACATCAAGATTTCAATTGATTTTAATTGACCAATCAAATTTTGATTTCATATTTATTTTTGCTTGATTAAATTATAACTAAAACAAATTAAGACAATAAAAGTATATTGAAGTAAAATCCTCAACTACTACATTTTTGACACAATCGTTTAAACAAAATTAAATATAATAATTAGGTTAATACATTATATATAAAGTATATAGTGTCAAAAATATATAACTTACTCTCTCCGTCTCAAATTATTTGTCACTATGTTGAAAACAAACATCTTAAAAAAAAACTCATTAAATGCAATTTTAACCTCAATATAATGACAATTTTAACCTTCAACTACAAATTAATTGTCTTTTTTGAGGTTTGTGTAGTTTTAAAGTTGAGAGTAATATAGAAAATCTAATCACTAATCATATTTATTTTTGAAGTGGACAATTATTTTAGGACAAATAAAAAATAGTAAGATGAAATAATTTGAGACGGAGAGATTATTTATCTAATATATATATATATATATATATATATATATATATATATATATATATATATATATATTACTCCGTAGTACATTAGTTAATAAGTATGATGTTATAAAAATAAAAAATTCAATTAGTCAATTAAGTCCCTTATTTTATTTAATTTTCATAAATCACCCTCTAATACTTAAAAAATAATCGACCTCTAACTTCCATTTAATAATTATTTAGTATTTTATTGTGCATATCAAAATACTAAAGGGTATTGATATTTCCAACATTATTTTTGATACATCCATCATGTCTGTGCAGTAAGCAGATGTACCATATGAATAAATAGTTGTATATTATGGTGGATTTATCAAAAATCATACCAAATACTAAATGATCGTATACTTCAGTTAGTCATATGCTTTAATATAATTTTAAAATATATTTCTATTGAAGATGTTTCAAACTAGCTCTTCAATGATTAACCTCGTACATTAAGTTATAAGTGGTGATGGAGATATATGCCATAGTGCTAATTGTAATTATGAGCTTGATATAACGCATTAATTGATGGTTATTTACACATCATCATCATCCTAATAATTATGGAATACTAGCTTCGTCCCATTACAAGTATCCACTATTGACCTTTTGAAGTTATTTTTTGTCAACTTTGAAATAATTTGAGATGGAGAGATTATTTATCTAATAATTGTTTTAGTGTCTTAAACGACCCGTGTGAATACACGAGTTTAAATGCTAGTTATATATATATATATATATATATATATATATATATATATATATATATATATATATTGTACTTTGTAGTACATTAGTTAATAAGTATGATGTTATCGAATTAAAAAATTCAATTAGTCAATTAGGTCCCTTATTTTATTTAATTTTCATAAATCACCCTCTAATACTTAAAAATTAATCTACCTCTAACTTCCATTTAATAATTATTTATTATTTTATTGTACATATCAAAATACTAAATGATCATATACTTCAGTTAGTTATATGCTTTAATATAATTTAAAAATATCTTTATATTTGAAGATCTTTCAAACTCTTCAATGATTAACCTCGTACATCAAGTATTAGGTGCTGATGGAGATATATGGCACAGTGCTAATTGTAATTATGAGCTTGATATAACGCATTGATGGTTATTTACACATCATCATCATCATCATCATCATTATAATAGTACTCCGTAGTACATTAGTTAATAGATATGATATAATGATAGTTTATGTGTATTACATTACATATGTGGAACTGTATACAGCAAGTGCAGTGTGACTCTATAAGTGTATACATGTAGTATGATGTATAAGCGTATCAATTTGCACAAGTTGTCCAATTCGAGGGAATTCGATTTAAAGCCAAATCAGGTATGTTGCGGACATTGATGTCGAGTGGGAGCATACGATACTCAATGTCAAGATCTTTGAAAATCTTGATCATCTCTTCTACTAAAAGAGCTCTTCTAATCCATCTTTCACCCATGTCCTGGAAATTCATTCGGTGCGACAGCCATACTGATATCTTAAGCCTATTCAAGTCCTCAACATCCCTCACCACAATCATCGGCCCAGGTTGCCAATGGTGGCTTTTCTTTTCGACATAGCTGCAACCACTCAAGTTCAAACTAGTCATGTGATATACTTTCAATCATGAGATTATTAAATTTTTAGATAATAAATTCATCTATGATAAACAATTGTTGGTAACAAATACTTATGTTTTCGATGTTTGAAGTTTCATATATATACCTAATTGAAAAAAAAAAATCAAATTAAATACCTTGTTATTTTTTCTTTCAATTTAGCAACCTTTGAAGTAGGAGTTGATACATGGATACAGAAATCAACGGCATCACCCATGTCAGGACTACGATGGTAATTAGCAATGGGCATAGTGCACAGGATACTGTTTGGATACACTATTTTCTGATTATCATACCTCAAAAAGATTGTTGTCATAATATTCATCTCCTCCACTATCATCTGCACTCAAATAAAACCGGAAGATCGCTACAATCCAAAAAAACAGATAACGAATATATGCGTATTTTTTTGGTAATATCTTTTGGAATCTGACCTGTACACCATCAATTTCACAACGATCACCAACATCAAATGGATGCACTACAAACAAGAAAATAATGGCCTCGAACATAGTCTTGCACGTGTTTCCAAACACGAACGCTACGAGAAGTAGTTGCGAGCTTAAAAATATGAAGAATTGGGTTGTAGCAAGTTTAAGTATGAGAAGCCAAATCACTATTATTATGATTCCAATAACGATGTTCAACGTCTGATGGAGCTTGTCCACAGCTGTCTTTGTGTCACTGAGTGATAGTGCAAGTGCTCTACGCTCTCTAAACACATTTACCTGCAGTAGACCAGAGTTTTGACTTGCTAACAGAATTCGTTTTAACCTTATTGGATTCTAAACTTCTTTCATAAGGTAATTAAATTTTATTAGACCACTTGTAACGCTCCTCCGTGGCACGCGTTCTCACCGACCAGAACGCCAGAACGCCTGTAGTGCGGCGTTCTGGCCTGGCGTTCTCGAGGCGTGGTGGATAAGAAAACGCGGAGAAAACTGGCGTTGACATGGGACCCGCTAGGTTTTTTATTTTTTTCCTTTTCTTTTTCGTTTTTCTTTCCATTTCTTTTTTGTTGTTTCTTTGTTTTTGATTTGAAGAAAAGAAGAGGAGGTGTGAAAGAAGAAAACAAAAAAAAAAATGGGGGATTGAGTTGCAGGAAAAAATGAAGAAGAAGAAGTGGGGATGGAGGTGATTTAATTTTTTTAATTATTTGTGGGTCCCATCCAAAGATTTAATTTCTTTTGTGTGTGTTTGACGGTAAAAAAATAAAAAAACAAAATCTATTTTATTAAGTATATTTATTTATATAAGTATTGTCTTTAATATTTATATTTATATATGTATTTATATAATTTATAATTATATTATATTTGTTTTATGAAATAAAATAAAATTAAATTTAGTTAGTGGGTGGGTCCCATAATGGAGGAAAAAAATGGCGTTCTGGTGTTATGATTAGGGGTGTTCTGGTGTTATAGTGTGATGCTGATGTGGCGCTGATGTGGCAGCTGAAAAAGTGGCGTTCTGGTGTTACGGTTACGGATGGTCTTATGCTATTGAACTGATTGAAAATGTTCTCGTAATAGGTTTCAACACTCCAGAAATAAATAATTGTTAACTGCAACAAAATCAGGAAGTTGCTCGGAGAACACATACCACCCAATTTTTAAGAGTTCGCTTGCTGATTCCTTTGGTCTCATCTACTTCTTTAAAGAGTCGAACTGTCTTTAACGCTTCATCATCTCGCATAAATCTCATACAGTCCTCAAGATAAATGTGTCTGTCAAAATTTATGAATATACGAAATTACAAATATTGATCCAAATATAGTGTAATATAACAGAAAATTTACCTAGAGTTTGCTGCTGCCATGTTGCAAAATATCTTCTTGGCTGCAAATTTAGCCTGGTTTTCACTAGTTATTTCCACCAAAGGCTCATCATCATCACTTACATCTTGCAATTGTTCATCTGAAGTAGTAAACATGCTCTTGTTTATAACATTCATCATCCTGTTCATATTCCAAGCAGAGATATTATTCTGATTCAGCTTATGCAAGTGATCAATCGTGATCCCCTCAAAATCATGCTTCTTCTTAGGACGATTATCTTTGTTTCTATTAGCTATGGGAGTACTAGATCTAAGTGTTCCAAAGCATTTCCAACCCTTAATGATATTTGTTGGTAAACTTGCTTCTTCACTTTGAAGCTTCTCAACCTCTTCCATCCCCCAATAGTCCTCCTCTTGTTCACGTTGTATCTCCATAACAGGTGGGCCCGAGAGCGTTTCAATCACATATTGATTAAATAAAGAATCTTGAATCCGATCAAAAAACTTGCTTACATGGAAAGATGAAGCAAGAACTTCAATCAGCAAAGTTTTTAACAACCAAACAACAGTTCCCACCAAAAGACAAATACAAATCTTGGTCACATATGGCAAAAATTTCTTACCGTATGTCAACCTTTCGACTTTTTGACTGAATATACATTCCCAAGCAATTAAAACCAAACCCAGCCAAATACAATTTTGAACTGCTTTTTTCAATCCGTAAACAAAATATACAACTCGTTTTCTGAGCAATAAGTTTCGTTCTATGAAGAACACTAAGATCCGAATACCCCATCCAGAGACTAATCTCCCACAAATCACAACTAATATCATAACCTCCCATTTCCACCATTCGAGATCATATAACTTTTTCTTTCTATAATCTGGGTTTGCTAATGTACAGGCCAAAAGAGTAGTAATTAATATCAAGCTCGTTAACTGAAGTAAAGTCCATTTGTTATACCTTAATTTCTTGTACTCATGTGGCAAATCATCGTCGTCCGAGAAACATTCATCTTCTTTGATATCACCATGACTCTGAGTTGCGGATTTTGGTGTCCTCTTGCAAATCTCTGGCTCGTCCATTAACCTCGATTTTGTTTTTGCCCTCATTAAAGTCGACTTCCGTTTAAATGCAGTATTTGAGGAACAAACCGCCACCTCATCCCTATCACTACGACCACTAGCATTGGATCGCTGGCGAACTGACACCCTTACTTCTTTCGAGTTATTATTGGGACTTTCATGATAATCGGAATCTTTCATCATAGTAATGGTTTTTTTAGGAGATGTATTTTTCTTTAAGCTCAAATAACGATTGCAGGTATTATATATAGTGTTGGTGAAGACCAAAACATGTAGTACTAGAGTGGGCAGTACTGTGAAGTGTGAAATGGAAGAAGAAAAGATAAACACGGGACAGTTGCAATACTTTGATTGGAGATATCCCTAGACCAAAACGATGTAGGTTCAACATCAACTTAATTATTAGTACCTGATCGATGATGTTTAGCAAAAATGCAATAATCTTTTTTAAAATATAAAATGCCAGATTGGATATTGATGACAGAGAGATAGTAATACTAGTACTATATTAGATATTTAGTTCTAGTGAAGACAAAGCAAAATACACTATCACCTCCATTCAAAATTTAATTTGTTCACACACACAAAACATACGGTAAAAAAAACGGATAGGTTTTTTTTTCTTTTTTTTCTTTTTTTTTTTTATAGCAAAAACGGATAGGTATTCGGAAAGTCATCCAAGTACCCGATATTTATTGTATGTATTCAATTTAAATTTTCTATTTTAATGCATTTGTCTTTCAAAAAGTAAGTTTTAATGCATTATATATGTAGTACTTTTGACGATCTATCAATTTGTACGAGTGCCATGTGGCACCTTAAACGGATGACACATAAGCAAAATAAATTAAAACACACTTATTGAAAATTGATTGTATTAAAAATATCAAACATAAGTTGAGTACACATAATAAACATTAAAGATGAATTAGATGCATTCTCTAATCCTTATTCCTAAAATAAATCATGATACTGCATAAATTTAAAATTTTCTATTGATTGAAGTTTGGAAATGGAAAATTATTTTTTATATATACAAAAATGAAAGATGCACAATGAATTCAACAAATAAAACTATAATTAATCTATTAATTTAATTGTTTGGATCAGGGGTGCAGGGAGGGCAGGAGGGCCATGCAATCTCATCCAATAATTTTTGATCTAGGATTCAAATTTAATGCATCTTACTATTACTGCATTTTAAAAGTGCTGCATCTTAACATTACTGTATCTTACCCTTATAAATTTTTCTTAAGATGCGGATGTTTTGTCTGGCTCTCTTTTCAGGTCTGCCCCTCTGAACTGCATCCTTAAATATTATACTACTAGCGTTAAACCCGTGGAAAAAGATATAATGTCATAATACATCGATCATAATAAAAAACGTTATGTGAAATATTTTAATGACCATAATCAGTTTTGTGTTGTATACACTTTATATAAGAGTGATGATTAGTAAATCCAGCAACACTGTAAATCATCATTTTTTTTATTTGTACACCATCAGTTATGCTTTAAGGTGTTATAATGTACAACACTGTAAAACATATTTTGTGGTATACGACTAAACAAAAGTGGTGTACAAATTACTACCCTGGGCAGTTAAATCGGTCAAAAATCAAATATCGTTCAAGGACCGAGATTTGAGATATCGGTTATCACGATGAGATATCGGATTTTGACTTTTGTTGACTTTTTATACCTTTATATAATAAATTTCAAATCTCTGTGTAAATATAGATATATTTTAAAGATAAAGGACTAAAGTGTAAATTTATTTTTAACTTTTATTAAAAACTGCCAGTTTCTCTCTCTGTCCCTTTTTTTCCAGATCTATAAATCATCTCCTACACATACAAATCCTCTCTCTAACCATTTTCAATCTATACATACAAACACTTTTCTGTATCTATATCTATACAAAATAGTGGTTTCAACACGAAGATCAAACGGACCTATACTCCGATCAGGTTCACCTTCCGGAAGGTTCAACTCACCGTCATCGTCAACCGCCTTCGCTTCCATCTCGGGTGAACAGATCAACATCTCCGTCATCGTCAACCGCCTTGACTTCCATCTCCGGTGAACAGATCAGCATCTCCGGTGAACAAGTTCACATCCAGTTCGACGTTTTTTCAGAACATATCAACATCTCTAATGTCTACATAAAGCTTGAGAAGTAAAATCGCCGATATTTAAAGAATTCCGATATCAAATGTCGCCAAAATCTCATCCAATATCGTCGATAATATCGCTGCCAGTTTTTGCCCCCGATTTTTGACACCAATTTTTTTTAGACCACCGATATCCGAGATATCGGCGAGATATCGCCGATTTTAACTGCCCAGTCACTACCATTTATATAATAATTTATTATAACATTTTAAAAAATAAATAAATAATAGAGGCCAAAATAGATAAAGGGATTCATGATTTTCGGCTAAAGTGGAAAATTATATTACAAATGTTATCTAATGACACGTTAGTTTGGAAGAAATAGTTATAATTTAATTATCTATTATATTATTTACAGTCTAAAAATGATGAGACTTTAAATTGAATTAATTATAATTTAATTTTTTTAATAAAATATTACCTTTTTAGTGTGAGAGTTGTTGAAGAATCAACCTCATCAAGTTTGTTTCATATAATATCAACACGTAGGATGCAAGTGATGCAATATGAGTGAATAGTTGACAAATCATTAATGATTTCCTCCTTTAGTTATATATCTTTTTGTGAGGTGTATATATTTTCTGTTCTCATTACATAATTTATCAAATCAAATAAAACAATCTATCAAGATATATATATAGTTAGCTCTAAGAAGATATAACATAAATACTAGTTTAGTTATCCGTGAAAATCACGGGTCATATATAGAACCATATACTTAAACATAAATTTGTTATAATCTATTAATCCGTCATTCATAAGGCCAGTTAAAGATATAATAGAATATACAAAGATGATTTAACATTTGCAACTAATAATCTTTATATTTTACTAATTTAATGATTATTCTGAGCTTGACTAATATTTAACACAAGGTTGCTAAATATTCTATATTATAGTAATTACTAGTCAATTTCTAGGCTGTGCGACGCATAACCCACGACCAGAAACATTATTGTTAATTTTTATGACGTTACATGAATATTATCATTTAAAATTAGTGGTCGATCATATCGAAATGGAAAATAATAACTTTAATGTCTTTTTTTCTACCGTTCTCATCAAGTAATGAAACTTTTGATAAGTTCGTAGGATCGACGTTGAATCTTATATTATTTGGAGAGACAAAATCATGAAGAACTTTACAGTTTGGGGAGTGATCCTTACACCACCAAAAATTATCCATACACCACTAAATATGCTTTATAGTGTTGTACTGTACAACATTGTAAAGCACAGTTAGTGGTGTATGGATAATTTTGGTGGTGTAAGGATCATCACCCTTACAGTTTGAGATTGAGGTTTGACACTTCCACCGTCTACTCAATATCATTAACTTAGTAAATAAACGTATCTCTGAGCTTTCAAACCGACTATCAATGACATGAATATTTGAAGATATTAAGATTTATATAGAAAATGATTGCATTTTTGTTTTGTTTGATTAAAGAGTTTCTATGTGTGTGATATGTACATATCTATATATCTATGTTAAGTTTGATGAATATCTTTGAAGCACATGTCTTCTTATCTGTATAGTGTAAGCATATATTTTTTATCTATACAGTGCTAGGAATATTAATTTTTAAGAAAGTACTCGTATTACATTATGGAGTATAGTTGATGTGTCTAGATTACTTGATGTGTCATATATAAAATACTTCAAGTTGATTCTTTATGTGCCAATTATAATATTAAGGTAATATATATATTCATATTAATATTGTGTGTCATGTTATAAACATTTCTAAATTGATTTTATATGTCATTAAGAATAATATAAGTTAAATATTAAAATACATATTAATACTTAGTATTGATACATGGTAATGTGTCAATATTTAGAAATTTGATATGTCATGTTTTAACAAGATATTTATTAACAAATTTTGTTAAAAAAGATTTATGTGTCAAACAAAGAGGTTATGAAGTGTCATTATTTACTAAAGTCTTTTTATATAATAAAGAGATATTATTATTATTATTATTATTATTATTATTATTATTATTATTATTATTATTATTATTATTATTATTATTATTTGAAGACATGTGGCTATATATAAGGAGTTTAGGTGGTAATATATTAGGACATGATGTTGTTTTTATATAAAGAAGAAAATGACTTGCAACCTTTAATGTTTCGTACAATTATTAGTGATAAGGTTATCTAACAATGATTGCAAAAAAAAAAAAAAAAAAAAAAAAAAAAACGATTTTAAATAATGTTTGATGTGTACAACAAAAAGAGGTAACAAAAAGATATTTTCATTTTGAGAAGATTAGTAACAGCTTCTATTGTTGATTAATGCATCAAAATGGGTATGTTAAAAAAATTTCTGTTATCACAATCATATTTTTTACTTTTGAGCCATTTTCACAAATTTCAGTAATTAAATAAAAGTAATAAATATATAAAGTATAAACAACACAAACATATAAAGAATAACATTAAATATTATTATAAGTAGTACCAAATTTGCACAATAACTTTCAAAAATTATGCTCAAACGTGGTACCCATGACATTCTCGCCTTAGATTTAAGGTACTTTTGTGACACCCCCAAATTTGATTGATTTGCGGAAGCTCGATTTAGGTGTCACTAATCAATATACAAAGCACATAAGATATAATGAACGACCACTATATACGTCGTTTTAACTTTCATAAATAAAGTAAATGTTTACATCAAAATAATGTTACATTAGCTCTGTTCCTGAAATTGAGAGATTACACGGCATAATTACTTTTACAAAATATAATAATGCAATCAAATCTCTAGTGTATGTATGCTGACTCGAGCTAATAATCCCTGCTTGTGCAGCCAACCTACTGCTGGGTACCTGTGATAAATACTAAAATGGGTCAGCGAAAACGCTGGTGAGCTTACAGGTTTGTATGTCAATGTATAGTTGTCAGAACCGCAAGATTTATATTGAATTTAAAATGCAATTAAGCAAAATAAAAGTTATACAATCCATGAGCACATAGTCTGAGCTTAACTTGATTTGTCAGGCCCAATTAAGGAAACCTAACTTGAAATGCCTCCTACGAGTGTCTAATCCACACTCGTCTTCCCAAATGCTAATACATCCGTTTGACCGATTAGTGCGTGCTAACCCGGATGAGGATTGTCAATCCCATATGATATCATATACTAACATTCACGCTAAAATATTAGAGATTATGCTATGAAGGACTTTAAATTGATTAGCTTGAAACTCATGTAGTATTTGAAAGTTGGCACTTGCGTTCTACTTGTAAAACAAAACAGAGCAGTATTATCACACCCCTAGTTGTAAAATAGTGAAAATGGGGCTATGAAAATCACCTGAGTCTTGAAGTGTTTAATTTAATAAACTTGAAGTAATTAGCGGTGAATTGATGTCCAAAGACTTGAAACCTGAATGTGTTCACGACACTTGATTGTTATTAATTGTACCGGTATCTCGAAAGACTATCTTTGTAGTTGTTATACAACTATATATATATCCAAATTACTAGGATTTGGTTGATTGTCTTGTTACAAGTTACTACGACTTGTTTGATTGGATTGATACAAGTTACAATGACTTGTTTGATTGAATTGATACTAGTTACAACGACTTGTTTGATTTTGAAATATGTTTTGAAAACGTGTACGACCCGTTGGTGATTGTTTGTAATAATTATTCTAAAATGTTGACTTTGCTACAGTGAATTGCTACAGTAAATTTGATTTTTCTACAGTAAATTTGACTTCAAAATTCTGGTTTTTCTGTGTTTTGCGACACAATATTTGTCATGCGACACAAGGGTTGTGTCGCAGACGTCATGCGACACAAGGATACGACACAAGGATTGTGTCGCATCAGATACGAAATGCTAATTTAATAGCGACATAGTGGTTGTGTCGTATGAAAATACGACATAATATGCGACATAGAGTGCGACACAATATTGTGTCGCATGAGTTACGACACTAAAGATTTGGTACGACACAAGGTGCGACATAACAGGAAAAATACGACATAGTATGCGACACAAGGCTTGTGTCGCATTGAAGAACACCAGCCCAGAAAACAGCGGCTGTCGAGATTTTTCCGGCCAAAACTCAAATCAAACTCATTTTTAGGCTATAAAACCTTGTTATCTTCCTAGTATTGGACATATATAAGTTGTGTAAACATCAAAACATCAAAATATTACATAAAAGTAAACAAATCTATGTTTTTAGAAATTTCCTTACAAATGTAAATCGAAGAAGATGGAGTCCGAAAATGATGTTGATGCTTTTGTTAATCTTGTTCCCCTTGTAGTGGTGATTCCGAAAATTTGGTTTTTGTTGTCGGTTTTGCAAGATCCGAAAATTTGGTGATTTTTGGTTGAGAGAATTTGGTGTAAGTGTGTGTTTTGTAGAAATGGGAATGAAAGAAAATGAAAGGAGAGGTGGGGTGTAGGTGAATGCCTCACCTCGCAGTCTCTGTCCCGTGCTCCGCGTGGTATTCATTTTATCCGTCATTTAACGTTGAATATTATTCTTATATATTTATTTGTCCGTTTTAAATTAAAATTCATTATAAAATGTTTTATTGTAAAATTTTACCAATTATCTATTTATGATATTTAAAATGAAATTCGTTGTATTTTTTTGCGTGTTTGTATTTTAATTATATATATTTTATTTGTGCAATACGAATTGACCATGAAATATTACAATAAATAATATTCCTAATAAAATTGAGTTATTGAATAATGTTTGTATTACTTAATAAAATTGTTCACCAACGTCCGTATTTATTGTATCGAAATTCATTCGATTTGAAACTCGTACGATTTAAACAAACCGTATAATTTTGTAGATATATATTCAACAATATATATAATAATTGATACATTAATTAGCCTAACACAGAACTAATTACATGTATTAAAACTTGGTTAGGCACTAACTACTAGTCCTAAATTGACGGGTGTCACATTCTCCCCCTGTTAGAAGAATTTCATCCCGAAATTTATGTTGAATTCGTGTTCGATGTTGAGTCAGTGAAGAGTTGAGGATACTTGAGTCGCATTTGGTCTTCCCGTTCCCAGGTGAATTCCGGACCGCGCCGCGAATTCCACCTAACCTTGACGATGGGAATACGACTTTGTTTAAGTTGTTTGACCTCACGGTCCATGATTTCAGCGGGTTCCTCAACAATGTGAAGTTTCTCGTCAACTCGAATTTCATCGAGTGGAATAATAAGCGTCTCATCAGACAGACACTTCTTCAGATTTGAAACATGAAAAGTGGGATGTACGCTGCTGAGTTCGGATGGCAGCTGCAATCAATAGGCCACCGGACCAATCCTCTCGAGGATCTCGAAAGGCCCAATGTATCTGGGATTTAACTTCCCTCGTTTGCCAAATCGGATTACGCCTTTCCAAGGCGATACTTTGAGTAGTACTCGATCCCCAACTTGGAACTCGAGTGGTTGGCGTCTCACGTCAGCATAGCTTTTCTGACGATCACGCGCGGCCTTGAGCTTGTTTTGGATTTCGACGATTCTCTCGGTCGTCTCGTGAATGATTTCTTGACCTGTGAGTTGACTATCCCCAACTTCGGTCCAACAGATAGGTGACCGGCACTTACGACCGTACAGTGCCTCGAAAGGTGCAGCCTTAATGCTGGTATGATAACTGTTGTTGTATGAGAACTCGCACAATGGTAGGTGTTTTTCCAAGTTTACACCGAAGTCTACTACGCAGGCCCGTAGCATGTCTTCTAGTGTTTGAATTATTCGTTCACTTTGGCCGTCGGTTTGAGGATGGTATGCGGTACTCATATCAAGTCGAGTACCCAGGGATTTTTGAAGTGATTGCCAAAATTGTGAAGTGAAGCGACTATCTCTATCGGAGATAATTGAGATTGGAACACGGTGTTTGGTCACGATTTCCTTCAGATAGATTCTGGTGAGGCGTTCCATTTTGTCGGATTCCTTGATTGCAAGGAAGTGAGCAGACTTTGTGAGACGATCCACGATCACCCAAATGGTATCGTAGCCGTTCGCCGACTTGGGTAGTTTGGTTATGAAGTCCATGGCAATTTGTTCCCATTTCCATTCAGGAAGATCGGGTTGTTGAAGTAAACCAGAAGGTTTTTGATATTCGATTTTGACCTTGGAGCAAGTAAGGCACTTGCTGACATAGGTGGCGATTTCAGCTTTCATGTTCGGCCACTAGTAGAAATCCTTGATACCGTGGTACATTTTATCGGATCCCGGATGGATAGAATATTTTGACTTGTGAGCTTCATCCATCACCAAGTCTCGTAGGTTCCCAAATTTAGGCAACCAGATTCGGTTTGAGAAATACCTAATCCCGTTAGGTTTGACTTCGAATTGTTTATCCATGCCCCGCAAGGCTTCATCTTTGACATTTTCGGGTTTTAAGGCTTCGAGTTGAGCAGTGAGAATTTGAATGTTTAAATTGTTGTGAATGGTCATACTGAGGGCTCGAACCCGAAGTGGTTTCACTTGCTCTTTCCGACTGAGGGCATCAGCAACAACATTTGCTTTGCCTGGATGATATTTGAGCTCGCAGTCGTAATCGGTAAGCAACTCGACCCATCGACGTTGCCTCATGTTGAGATCCTTCTGATCGAATATGTGTTGGAGACTTTTGTGGTCTGTAAAGATTGTGCACCTGGTGCCATAGAGATAATGTCTCCAGATTTTGAGAGCGAAAACGACGGCTCCTAAGTCGAGGTCGTGGGTGGTGTAATTCTTTTCATGAATCTTGAGCTGTCGGGAAGCATAAGCTATGACTTTGTCTCGTTGCATAAGCACGCAACCGAGACCTTGATGAGAAGCGTCGCAGTATACCACGAAGTCATCGGTGCCTTCGGGTAAGGATAGAATTGGAGCACTGCAAAGCTTTTGTTTTAATAGTTGGAATGCCGACTCTTGTTTATCAGTCCAGTCAAACTTTTTGTCTTTCTGAGTCAGGGTCGTGAGTGGTAAGGCTATCTTGGAGAAATTTTCAATGAATCATCGGTAATACCCGGCAAGACCCAAAAATTGGCGTACTTCGGTCGGAGTGGTGGGTGCTTGCCAGCCCTTGATAGCTTCAATTTTTGATGGGTCAACGTGAATCCCCTGACTGTCAATCACGTGACCAAGGAATTGGACTGTTTGAATCCAGAACTCACACTTAGAGAATTTGGCATAGAGCTCCTCGTGTTTAAGTAGTTCGAGGATGGTTTTGAGGTGTTGCGCGTGTTCTTCTTTGTTTCGTGAATATATGATGATGTCATCGATGAAGACAATGACAAACTTATCAAGGTAAGGTTTACACACCCGATTCATAAGGTCCATGAATACAGCCGGTGCGTTGGTTAGGCCGAATGGCATCACTTGGAATTCGTAATGCCCATAGCGGGTTCAGAAGGCGGTTTTTGGAATGTCGGCATCGCGAACACGCAATTGGTGATAACCGGATCGGAGATCAATCTTTGAATATCAACTCAATCCTTGAAGTTGGTCGAACAAATCATCGATTCGAGGTAATGGGTATCGGTTCTTGACGGTCAACTTGTTCAACTTTCGATAGTCGATACACATTCGAAAAGAACCTTCTTTCTTCTTAACAAATAGGACCGGAGCTCCCCAAGGTGAAGAACTCGGCCTGATAAATCCTCGTTCCAGGAGTTCCTGTAATTGGGTGGACAACTCCTGAAGTTCGGATGGAGCTAAACGGTATGGTGCTCGGGCCACAGGCGCAGCACCTGGTACAAGATCGATTGAGAACTCAACCTGTCTTGGTGGTGGTAGACCAGGTAGTTCTTCGGGAAAGACTTCCGGAAAGTCTCGAACAATTGGAACATCCTCAAGTCGTTTCTCCTCCGACTTTTTCTCCATGATATGCGCGAGGATTGCTGGATAACCCTTTCTCAAAAATTTTCGGGTTTTTAGGCAAGATATGATGTTAAGCCTCGTCCCACCGGTCTCCCCCTGTATGACCAAGGTTCTACCGACGGCGAGAGGTATGCGAACAATTTTGTCATAGCAAATGATTTCGGCGCGATGTTTGGATAGCCAGTCCATGCCTACGATGACATCGAAACTTCCTATCTCAACAGGCATAAGATCTATGGAGAAGATTTCGTCGGCTAGATTTAAAGTGCAATTAGGTATCACACTACTGGTTTCTATCAATTTGCCATTTGTTAGCTCTACGGTGTACTTAACGTCTAAAGTAACAGGTGTGATGTCAAGTAGAGGGCAAAATTCATCGGAAATAAAACTTCTATCGGCACCAGTATCAAACAGAATAGAAGCAGTTAAATTGTTGAGGAGGAACATACCCGTGACCACATTCGGGTCCTGACGGGCGTCCCCTGAGTTGATCACGAAGGCGCTACTTTTAACATTGTTGTTGTTGCGGCTGTTGTTGTTGTTGCCCTTATTCTTCAATTTTGGGCACGTATCCCTAAAGTGTCCTGGATTCCCACATTCATAACAGGACTTAGGTTGTCGGGCATTTTTGTCAGAAGGGTTGTTGTTGGATCTAGGGGCTCGGCAATCCTTAGTAGAATGCCCATACCTCCTGCAATTGTTGCAAGGGGTATTGCACTGACCAAAGTGGTGATAGTTACACTTGGGACAATAAGGCCTGTCCCCGGTGTAGCTGCGGTTGGTTTCAGAGTTGGTGGTGTAGACTTGGATGGCGTTGTTTTTCTTGTTTGAGTTGTGGTGGTGTTCAGTGGATTTGCGTTTGTTGTTGTTGGAGGATGAGGTGTTGGAGGTCTCACGGCTGACAACTAAGGCCATGAGTTCGTGGGCTAATCGAATGGCACTTTCAGTGGTGGTTGGTTTGGATGAGGCGACATTTCCCTGAATGCTCTCAGGGAGTCCGCGTATGTATCTCTTGATGCCCTTACTTTCCGGTTCAACCAAACTTGGGCATAGTAAGGCAAACTGCTGAAATTTGGTGGTATATTCAGCAACATCATTTCCCTGCACCGCCAGGTGCCAGAATTCTTCCTCCAGCCTATGCAGCTCTTCTTCAGGACAGTATTTTTCTGTCAGTTTCTTCTTCAGTTCGGCCCAAGGAAGCCGATTTGCAACCTCAAGACCTACAGAGTTTGCGTGGGTTTTCCACCACGTGAGTGCACCTTCCTGAAATGTGTAAGCAGCGAATTTGACCTTGTTGTTCTCAGTGCAGTCGCAGAGACTGAAAACAGATTCCATACGCTCAATCCAACGGATCAAGCCAATGGCACCCTCCGTGCCTTTGAAATATAGTGGTTTACAGCTGAGGAAATCCTTGTAGGAACAAGGCTTTACAGCAGGAGTGGTGGTGGTGGTACTGACTGTTTCCTCAGTTGTTCGGATTGAATCCCGAGCAGCCAAGGCATCGGCTACGGCCCGAGTAACGGCAGCAGCGAGTTCAGCTTCACTGTAACTCTTTTTCTTCGGCGGCATGGTTCTTCAAGAAAAGAAACAATAGGTACGTAAGAAATTGTACCAGAATGATAATTGTGGTAGATGTATGTATTAAAGCGACAATGTACACATCACAAGTGTAATAGTTCCATAATATAGATTTAAACCGAAAGAAATTGTCAATTGATATTACGTTGTTAAACGATTACAGACAATTTCGAGTTTGTTGAATTCAAAAGTTACAGACTTAGATATTGTGCCAAAAGTTCTGGGAATTGCTTCATCCTGTCAAATTACATTAATCCTACGAAAGCATTATCGAGTGCAGATTCAGCCTAAGCTAATTCTGACGAATATTGAGTTGTGGCATTAAGGCAGTGAGACGGTCAACGGACTCTGCAAGTCGGCTAACCATTCTGAGTGCCTCCTCGGTTTCCCTCAGGCGTGTTTCCCTCAGGCGTGTTTCACACTGAGTCAACCTTGATCGCAGGATGGTGATTTCGTTTTGATTGTTAGTCATTTGATTGTGGACGATCTCCATGGTCTCGATGGTTTCACCCACTCGATTTTCGAGAACGTTCATATTGTTGATAGCGTTTACATGGTCCTCAGAGACCTGTGCAACTTGCCCCATTAGAGTGAGTGTCCAGTTCTCTCGGGTCTCTTGTAATTCGATGTCCATGTCACGCAGTTGTTGCTCGTGACGGTGTAGCCTAGTGGCCAAATCCGTTAGTGTGAATTGATTGGGGTATGGGACCGCTCGAGGCAACTTGGGGTTCCTCCTAGGTACCCTTGAACTTTGTGATTCGTACGGATGAGAACAAGATGAGTTGGGTGGTGTGTTTGCCATTCTGAGACAAAGTGTTAAAAAGAATGAGGCCTATATTCATATAATATAATATAGCCTAAGATTGTGAGCGAGGTCCAATTATGTACATATATGTATATCACATAATAACCTATTGAGTGTCTAGCACAGACATGTTTTGAGTCCCGTTTCTCTCGAGGTCAGAGTCAACTAGTGTATCCTGTTCAGCCATAACTTCCTTCAGATCTTACATCATCTTTATTTAATTGTACATAGTTGATCAAGCTATGTTAAATTAAATTCGTATGCTGTAATCCCTGAACTGGTTATACCTAATAGGGAATACTGCCTAACGGTCATAGTCTAGGCCCACTAAATGCAACCTAGTTCACTATAACCTTAGGCTCTGATACCAATCTGTGACACCCCCAAATTTGATTGATTTGCGGAAGCTAGATTTGGGTGTCACTAATCAATATACAAAGCACATAAGATATAATGAACGACCACTATATGCGTCGTTTTAACTTTCATAAATAAAGTAAATATTTACATCAAAATAATGTTACATTAGCTCTGTTCCTGAAATTGAGAGATTACACGGCATAATTACTTTTACAAAATATAATAATGCAATCAAATCTCTAGTGTATGTATGCTGACTCGAGCTAATAATCCCTGCTTGTGCAGCCAACCTACTGCTGGGTACCTGTGATAAATACTAAAATGGGTCAGCGAAAACGCTGGTGAGCTCACAGGTTTGTATGTCAATGTATAGTTGTCAGAACCGCAAGATTTATGTTGAATTTAAAATGCAATTAAGCAAAATAAAAGTTATACAATCCATAAGCACATAGTCTGATCTTAACTTGATTTGTCAGGCCCAATTAAGGAAACCTAACTTGAAATGCCTCCTACGAGTGTCTAATCCACACTCGTCTTCCCAAATGCTAATACATCCGTTTGACCGATTAGTGCGTGCTAACCCGGATGAGGATTGTCAATCCCATATGATATCATATACTAACATTCACGCTAAAATATTAGAGACTATGCTATGGAGGACTTTAAATTGATTAGCTTGAAACTCATGTAGTATTTGAAAGTTGGCACTTGCGTTCTACTTGTAAAACAAAACAGAGCAGTATTATCACACCCCTAGTTGTAAAATAGTGAAAATGGGGCTATGAAACTCACCTGAGTCTTGAAGTGTTTAATTTAATAAACTTGAAGTAATTAGCGGTGAATTGATGTCCAAAGACTTGAAACCTGAATGTGTTCACGACACTTGATTGTTATTAATTGTACCGGTATCTTCAAAGACTACCTTTGTAGTTGTTATACAACTATATATATATCCAAATTACTAGGATTTGGTTGATTGTCTTGTTACAAGTTACTACGACTTGTTTGATTGGATTGATACAAGTTACAACGACTTGTTTGATTGAATTGATACTAGTTACAACGACTTGTTTGATTTTGAAATATGTTTTGAAAACGTGTACGGCCCGTTGGTGATTGTTTGTAATAATTATTCTAAAATGTTGACTTTGCTACAGTGAATTGCTACAGTAAATTTGACTTTTCTACAGTAACTTTGACTTTAAAATTCTGGTTTTTCTGTGTTTTGCGACACAATATTTGTCATGCGACACAAGGGTTGTGTCGCAGACGTCATGCGACACAAGGATACGACACAAGGATTGTGTCGCATCAGATACGAAATGCTAATTTAATAGCGACATAGTGGTTGTGTCGTATGAAAATACGACATAATATGCGACATAGAGTGCGACACAATATTGTGTCGCATGAGTTACGACACTAAAGATTTGGTACGACACAAGGTGCGACATAACAGGAAAAATACGACATAGTATGCGACACAAGGCTTGTGTCGCATTGAAGAACACCAGCCCAGAAAACAGCGGCTGTCGAGATTTTTCCGGCCAAAACTCAAATCAAACTCATTTTTAGGCTATAAAACCTTGTTATCTTCCTAGTATTGGACATATATAAGTTGTGTAAACATCAAAACATCAAAATATTACATAAAACTAAACAAATCTAAGTTTTTAGAAATTTCCTTACAAATGTAAATCGAAGAAGATGGAGTCCGAAAATGATGTTGATGCTTTTGTTAATCTTGTTCCTCTTGTAGTGGTGATTCCGAAAATTTGGTTTTTGTTGTCGGTTTTGCAAGATCCGAAAATTTGGTGATTTTTGGTTGAGAGAATTTGGTGTAAGTGTGTGTTTTGTGGAAATGGGAATGAAAGAAAATGAAAAGAGAGGTGGGGGTGTAGGTGAATGCCTCACCTCGCAGTCTCTGTCCCGTGCTCCGCGTGGTGTTCGTTTTATCCGTCATTTAACGTTGAATATTTATCTTATATATTTATTTGTCCGTTTTAAATTAAAATTCATTATAAAATGTTTTATTGTAAAATTTTACCAATTATCTATTTATGATATTTAAAATGAAATTCGTTGTATTTGTTTGCGTGTTTGTATTTTAATTATATATATTTTATTTGTGCAATACGAATTGACCATGAAATATTACAATAAATAATATTCCTAATAAAATTGAGTTATTGAATAATGTTTGTATTACTTAATAAAATTGTTCACCAACGTCCGTATTTATTGTATCGAAATTCATTCGATTTGAAACTCGTACGATTTAAACAAACCTTATAATTGTGTAGATATATATTCAACAATATATATAATAATTGATACATTAATTAGCCTAACACAGAACTAATTACATGTATTAAAACTTGGTTAGGAACTAACTACTAGTCCTAAACTGACGGGTGTCACAACTTTTGACTTGTCCTTCCACACTTTATCAATATTTACATTGAATATAGGACCCAAATTTGCACTTTTGAAATCCTCATGGCTCATAGCATAATTATTGTGAGCAGAAACTTCACACAACTAAGCATCTTGACAGTTCTTTATAATACCCCATATCAGCTATATAACTTCTTAAATCACTTCGAACATATTTAAGTTCGGTTTTAGAACTCCCCACACCAAATTGACTTACAGAAGTCAACAACCAACAATTTATCACAACTTTTGAACATCGTTGGTCAGGACTTTTAGTAAATTCCACTGCTATGCAATTTTGAGAGATCTCCAACTAAGCATGAGGACACTTTAACACAACATTACTACTCTTAAACTCAATTTTAGCCTTAAACTCAATCATCCGCAATGAAATCAGATAAAGGACTATAGGAAGAAAATGAAATAATGGTTAGGAGAGAATATGCCGAAAAGGGACAAATTAAATGACCTGTAAACAATAACAATAGTAAGAATAACTACCTTAAAAACTCCAATGAGCCAAATAAATATGTAACCCTCCTACATAATTAGAAAATCTTCACATACTTCAGTGTCTTTATGATTAAAAAGAACTTTAAAAATTCAAATGTAATCATCCACTCGACGAAATAAATCTGATTTAGTAAAATACAGTGATGTACCCACCTCCCCCTCTGTGGCGGATCCAGAATTGTTTTTCATGGGGGGCCTCAGCTTATATGTTAACGTAGTCGAATATAAGGTTGATTCATTCAAACTTTTTAGCTCTATATGACACCCTCGAAAACCAACCAAATAAAACTACTTCCAAACCCAATTATCCATATAAGAATTCACAATACAAGGCCAATTTGGATCTAATCATAAAAAACTTTTGTTCTTCTAATCGAAGACCTTATTTAGCAACGGAGACATCAACTTAAAATCTAACCAAATTTAAATATACAAATGATACAATGAATCCATATGCTTACAAGAATGTAGAAATAATTTATACATTAGTAAGTCCAAATAGCATTATATGCCTTCTTCGTTCATACTAGTGTACCAAACAAGTTTTTGTTTCAGTGTTATTTTATTTTATAATAGATAGTTTATTTATATGTAAATGCTAGTTTTAATATGTTTATATAGTTAGAGTTTCAATAAGTAATTAATATTATCTTATGCTATTTTTATTATACTCAAAGTATTTTTTTTTTATATTTTATAAGAAGTTTTTTAACTTTCTTAACCAGAAATTACAAGTTTGAAATATTCTCAAGGGCATATAATAACATATTTAAGAAAGTAACAGTAACTGAAACGATTAATTTGTAAAATTAATAAGTAGTAATCCAAAAATAAAATTTTAATATATGAATTGTAACGTTATAAATGATGATGGATTTAAATGTATATTGTATAATAAAAGAAGGTACTTAAAAGGAAAGTTCATAAAATCAAAAATATGGGGCCTGCTGTCATCTTCTTCACACTATACATCTATGCAAGTTCTCACCATTAAACACAAACCTTATATCCTCTATTTTTCTTCTATGGTTATGTATCTTTACTATATGAACATATTTTCTATATCAAAACTATGAAAAGTGGATTTATAGTCCAAAATTGATGGTATTATTGGGGGCCTAAGCATTTATAAGCTGGGGCCTTACATAAAGCTATAAATGTATTGCCTTTACAACCTAAAATTGAGGGGGGCCTCGGACCTCCTATGTATAACATTGGATCCGCCCCTGATCCCCCTTATGTGCTTAACCTCACCCAAACTTTAATCAATTAAATCTTTTATTATTATGTTTTGCATACATATTTAGTTTCAGTCGTACTCCGTATAAAACTTGATATAACATAAAGAGAGATACATGAAATCACATCTTAACTTGTATCTAAGCAACAATCCAAGATGCTGATGATATAGATTCAAGAACTTGCAAACGACTCTTCATTGCAAGCAAAAATATGGTAAAAGTGTAGATAAAACTATTAGAGAAACCTGATTATTTTGAATAGAAAGAAAAATAATTTAGTATTAAATAGATGACAATTTGAGCAATACAATTCATAATTTTTACAATCTATATTCACCTACACATTAATTAATTATTCATTTTCTATCCATTAGCTCACCATAAATATACTTGCAACTATGATTTTTATGTTTACATCACTTATAATACAATATTATTTAAATCTTTTCATGCTACTGCTTCCCTCACTACATCAAGTTTTAGACCCGTGCCATCCCACTCAAGTTAACCTGCTTGTTTAATGAATTGTGCAAAGTTTAACATGTAGCAAGAGAAACTCATAAGAAAATTCCTAAGTTTTAAGTAAAAAGCTTTTAAAAGCATACTTAAATCAAACTCAAACCCTTTTAAACATATTGCTTCTACAACTTCTTCCTCTGATTTGACGTTGAAGCAAAACCAACTGCTTATGTTCACAAACTTACATTACCATAAGTGCCCACTTGAACCAAAACTTACATGAGTATCAATAAGAGAGACGGTCAGCAGCTATGAAGGCCACTGTTAAGAGAGCCGGTTATGCTCCATAATTAAAAGCATAAGAAAGTAAAAAAGGTTGAATCATTACAACAGAATTTGCAACATTTTGTTGGTTCATAACCATCCTATAATATGTCGTCTCTTCTGGGCTACTATTAAACACATGTAGAAAGATATAGTAAGACTAACACTATCTCAAGTTGCAATGCATACTTTATAACTTTATTATCCCAAAAAGCAGGTGAAACAACAAAATAGCACCTGCATGAATTGAGATCGCCCCAAATTAAATACAAACCAAGTAATAATAATTGGCAAACGTGGAGATACGACTCCTTTTGATAGTCCCCAAAGCGAGAGCATAAGTGTATCAATATTTTATCAAGCCACTTTATGGGATCGAATATAACCTGCAAAGCTTTTAGTCAATGAAAGGACCAACAAAAGATGGGCCAGCATCATATAATTTGAGGCACCAAAATGTGAACATCAGGAAACCTAATCACCAGACTCTCAATTTAGTTGCTAATGGCTCATTACTTGCTTTTGGGTAATAAATGTTTGCATACCACAAATTACGACCATTTGTCATTATATTCTTGACTACTCTACACACCACTGCTCACCAATTTTAAAAGCTAACCAAAAAATGATTTCATAATTACTATATAACTCATGGGTGTATTATTAATGGCTGTTTTGTTTACGTATTTTATGATAAAACTATTTTTGACACAGAGAAAGCAAGGTAGTATACCAGAGGGGTGTAAACAAATTGGTTCCTCATAAACAACTGGGTCAAAATTTCCACCTCAATGGACTATTATATGTATTGTAAGTATACCCAGAGGAACAAATATAAAGTGGCTGGGTATCCTTTATAACTTATAAGATTTTGTGTAATTAGGTTCATGATGCAGTAACCAAAATAGATGGAAAAGTCTTTTTCAGATATAGGTTCAAGGCCTATACGATCTTAATGCACAAAGTATTATCCTAAATAAATAAACCTCAATTATAAAAGCACAGGAGATTATCTTGCCATTTCATTGCTCTGCATGTCAAAAAGATGTGAATCCCACCTCAACATGTTCATAAAGCATAGTCTTCACAAATCAGAAGATACATCTAATCCAAGAAAGAACTGAATGGTTAAATTGACCACTTACATTACTTTGACTTAACTCTAAGTTGAAACCAACTGCCTTCAATCCTAAATATGGACCACTTAATTATCAGTATTTAATAACCAAACTTTAATACTAAAAGCGGAGATGGAACGCACCACCAAACCTACAAAATTGGTGGTCAAAACCTCAAGACCCATCTATAACTAAAATTAAAAATAAAATGGAAAACCTAAAGAATAATGATAAAAATAAGAGTTAGATAGACTTGAAGCAAAATACTGTTGGTATAGGTGTTTTCTTATATTAGCATTGCACCATACCCACTTACATGATCATATACCAAATAGAGAACTTGAAGAAATAAAGACATAAATTTAAAATATTTGAGCATTAAATAATTAAAAACAAAATTAGTATCTTTAACATATTGGCCTATACATGATTTTAACTCTAGGAATAAATCAACTAAGTTGTATAATTCCACCAAGGTCAATTGCAGTATTCCAACTTGAGCCTACATAAAAAATGACATCACCTCAAACAGGGCATACCATATCCACTTTGGTGACAAAACTTAATATCACTTTAGCTCTTTTGTAGTCCCTGTAGGCAATCTCATGACCATTCATATTGGCTAAAATAAGGGTGGTGATATTTCCACCAAACTTTTTGATAGATCCACCATATTTATGTATTGAAAGTTTGTACTGTACAAACTGGTAATTCACTGTAATTATGGATTTATCAAAAACTTTGTTGGATTTATCATCACCCCTAAAATAACCCAGGCACATAACCATATTCATCTTCCGGCCTAAATCCTTTTTTTATTCCCTTCATATCCATTTTTATCTTGGGCCAATCTTTTTATCTGTACAACTTCCTTCCAAAACATTATCTTGATTTAGTGGTATCCTGCATTTGACCAATTACTAAAGAACTACACTTGTTTGTAGTTTGTTTTAAAAAGGTCAACTCACTGCATTGATCCAAAATAAAATCACAGTAGTAATGTAACTCGAAATTCTGACAAACTTTTTTTGATAACTCTCCTTACCATTGATCTCTTTAAACCAAACTTAAATGAACACAACTATGACTTATGCTAACTGTATGACCTAATCAATCTAACGTTTTTTAGGATTCTTGAACACTATGCCAAATTCTAAATCCAAGTGTATTTTCTGAAGGCAAAGCACAAAAATAAAAAAAAAAATAAAAAATTAAAAGGTATAACTTGGCCTCAATCTTTGTTCCTTCAATTTAAGCTACAATAGAGCTGCACACATATGAGCTGAAGAACTAATAATTAGACTACAACTCTAATGCTCCCAAAGCAATACACATGTGACACCCGTCAAATTAGGACTAGAAATTAGTTCCTAATCATTATGTAATACATGTAGTTAGTGCTATGTATTAGGCTAATTGTATGTATCAAAATATATATTGATGAATATATATATCAGTACTCGATTAGATTTAATCGTTCATTTTTAAATCGGCCGAATTCCGATTCAATTATACGGCGTTGGTAAAAATCAAGTAATTAAGTAACATGGAATTGTTATTTAATACCCTCATAATTATTATATATTATTTTGATAATATATCAAGTATCTCGTATCGTACAAATCAAACGTCCGCGACAAAACTATATATAAATAATGAATTATTATTGAAATTAATAATTATTATTTACATCAGATAAAATAAAGCATATTTCGTTTTATATCATTTTACTCAAACGCGACGAAACCAATTAAATTATATCCGTCTCTCAAACGTAAAACAAAGATATATTATTATATCACATCAAAGGTATTTTTATAAAATACTTCCAATAAAAGTATAAACGAATTTATTTTTAGAAATTTATCAATTTAAAACATTTTACTACTTTTCGATCGGGTACCAAAGTACGGGTCAAAATACCACGGAACGGATCGAAGTTCGGATCAACCACCTCCAATAATTGGAGATGGCCGATCCATTTTATTTCTATCTATCTATCTCAACTCTCTCTCGGTTCTCTCTTTATTTCATTCCAAAAACAACAACAATAATAACAAATAATAACAACAAGATCATCATCATCATCAGCTGGAAATCATCATCATCTTTATCGTTCATCATCATCATCCGTTCATCATCTTCATTTTCAATCATAAATCATTGTAAGGAAAATCGTTAACTTTTACTTTGTAAATTCGTGTTTAAATACCTTGTATTATCATATAGTAACGCTAGAATAGGTGGATGTTGGTTAGTTTGCGGATTAGATTTGGTTTGGGTATGATTTTGAAACGGCAGACTCGTTACAGACCTTTGAATCCGGCGGATTCATGGTGAATCCGGCGGATTCCCACCCAGAACCAAGAACAACCCGGCGCGTGCTGTCTGTACCCGGCGCGTCCTTTAAATTATCATGAATCCGGTCGGATTCATGGGAATCCGGCGGATTCCCGCCCAGAAAACATGAATCCGGCGGATTCAATAGAATCCGGCGTATTCCCCACAAATGCCACCAATCCGGCGGATTCAAGGGAATCCGGCGGATTCCCCCCTTATATTTCATGATCCAACGAATCAATAAACTAGCCCGGCGAATTCTAGCTAAAACGGAACAATTAAATTTCTGAAAACATCGATGATTTAACAAGTTAAAACATGGTAGCTTCTCGATGAAAATTTTATTATAACGGATTGGGCTCAAATTCACACGGTCATTTGAAAACAACCAAATGGTCAAGGCTAAGTACCTTAGCCTAGCCAGTTTTAGGCCATCCGGGGTCGTTTAAGGGCCGAAAATGGCAGATTACTATTTTCAAACTCGTACCAAATTTTGTAAATTATGAGATAAAGTGTAACGGATATAATGAACTTGATTAACAACTAAACCTATACGATACGACTTATATATGAAACACATACACTTTTATAAGCACAACTAATCATGTATAATAATAATAGTTTGAAATTATTATTACAAACCGTCACCAACGACCCGTATACATTTTCAAAACTCAAACATAATCGACAACCAATGTATTTGGTCAAAACTAGTTAAGGGAATAACTAGCATAGATGGTCCATAGTGTCATCAAATCAATTAAACCTTGCGTGTTTGATACGCCCGACAAGTTTTAAGAATCTAATCATTTATCAAAACCTTGCGCGTCTCAGACGCCCTGCAGGTTCAGTCTTTGTAACGACATCAAATCATTGTGAATCATAATAATTGTTGGCTAACAATTCATCAGACTCAGGTGAGTCTCATAGTCCCTTTTTAAATGCTTTTACCTAGGGGTGAGATACATGCTCTGTTTTGTTTTACATGTGAACGCAAGTATCAAATTATCACATATGCTGCATGAGTTGTTTTCATCTAATCAAACAAAGTCCTCTGAAGCATAGTTCTGTTAATATGATTTAGCGTGAATGTTAGTGTATGGTACCATATGGGATTGACAATCCCCGTCCGAGTTAGCAAGCACTAACCTGTCAAACGGACGCATTATCATTTGTTCAAACGTATGTTGATTAGGCATACGCATAGAGGTACCCTCGCTCAGGCACTTAAGTGTGATCCTGACCTCTCAGTTTAGCTCAGACTATGTGCTCATGTTAGTTGTATCAATCTTTACTTATTTGTTTAATTACAAATATTCATGTGATACCCATCAATCAATTATTTACATGCTTTGTAAATCGAATCATTAAATCTTGCGGTTCACAAATCATATATTATCATATCAAACCTGTGAGCTCACCAGCTTTATAGCTGACCTTTTAGCATGTTATCTCAGGTACTCAGCAGTAGGTTGGACTGCCCATCAGGATACGGTAGCTCGAGTCGCATACAATTATATAATCATATAGAGATTTCCTTGCATTTCTATATTTTGTATAAATTAGATATGTATTAGAATCTCTCAAATATCTATGCGAACTCATCTTTTGTAAACCGTATGTATACTCTTACGTTAATCAATGTATTTGTAAAATGACGCATGTAGTGGTCGTTCATTATGTATCTTATGTGCTTTGTGTATTGATTAGTAGCACCCCAATGTATGCTTCCGCGAACAGTAAATTTGGGGGTGTTACAACACATCTCTCAAATCTGTAAATAACAAAGAAAAATATGCTCTCAAAATGAGAGAAAAAAATGGGTCAAATTTTCTACCTTAAAAGTTAGAAGTTAGAACTATAATGGTCCACTAATATTTTTTTGGGGGATAACTTAACTGCAAGTAGTTGTGTAGCTAATTGGCTACATTTTACACTTATAAAACTTAGGTATTTTGAGGATTAAAGATATTAGTTTCATTTTATGTTTATTAACATTATAATGCATGCTTCGTAGTTCATAACCGTTATTAAAGAGCTCTATCAAAAACTTGTGCAATTGATATAATTGGACAAAAGCATAGTAGAGTACTTACAGCCGTAATAGATTTAACAAACTTGACAACATCTACCAATGCAGATGTAATCAAATAGGGCTTACCCAGTTATTACTTCAACACGGTTTTCAGGAGCTCCAACAACTGCATGATGGAAAATAACCAAAAAAAAGAATCGTGGAGTTGTGGTTTCTGGTTCCTATATTCTTGCATGTTGATAATCATGATCTCATGTTTGATTCAATTACATAACTAGAATAGCCTTCCTTATTGTTAGTCTTATTTTATTATAAATAGGATAGATAGGAAGAGATTAAAGATATCCTCTAGATTACAAAAAAAAAAAAAAAACTCATTGTATCCAAAGCAAAGAAACGGCAGTGGGTCTATGTAATTTAGAGAGAGTGAAATAAAAAAAATAAAAAAGTTCATTCAATAATTTATCTTGTTCATCCTCTTCTATTCAAGTTTCATATATTTTTAGCATTTGTTTAAGATCGTTGTGTTCGTAAATCTTGAACGGATCAAGTGGTATCAGAGCATCGTTCCTAGGTGTATGGTGCAAACAAAGTCCGACTACAAAGCTTCCGGTGAACCTCTGTCCGAGTTAAAAAGTCATCGAAAAAGAGCAAGCAAAAGTCGAACTTCATCAACAATGATACCGGAAGGAAGTAACACGTCGGGATTGACCGAACTTTCCGCTAAGGTCGATCAACTAGCAACTCAACTTGAGTCCGTGCTTGCATGGATTCAAACCCAATAAAAGCCAAAAGCTCGAGAAACACCGCTAAAGAAGACAATAGATGAAGAAGAAGATTCGAAGTATGATATAGAAGATGATGAAGAAAGTGAAACTACAGTGCCTCGGAGTCGTGGTTCTAATCGACCCTTCAAAGTTGAAGCTAGGATCGATATTTCGACGTACTATGGTATCGTGGATGCCGAAAGGCTAGATTCTTGGATCGATCAACTCGAGACGTATTTCACTTTGTACGGGTTTAAGAGTGCTGAAAAGGTTTCGTTCGCGAGACTAAAATTAACAAGCCATGCATTGGCGTGGTGGAACTCTTATTTGAAGACTACGACAGATAACACAGTTAAATAGGCAGAATTCACTCGTCTCTTGCGTCAAGAATATTATCTGTTGGGTCAGATTGTCTGCTGATGCAAAATTGGAAATGGATCTAAGTATAGTTAATACTGCTGGAACTATTTGTTAGTACTGCTAGTTTTGGTTTGCACCGTTGGTTGAAGTTTACACTGCTGCAGTTGTTACAACCGGTGGACTATTCTCAGTTTCCATCGTCAAGTCATCTGAGGTAAATACCGCTAGTGTAGTTTACTTGGTTTACACTGCTGGTACAGATAGCAGCGGAAACAATGCCTAGTGGATCCATCAGACTTGCACGTGCAGTGAACAGTAATTACAGACCATGCTTAGCAGAAATACAGATACAGAGTTAGATTAGTTTCCAAACTTTAATGAGGATCACTTGTAAAAGAAAACTCTAATAATAAAATAGAGTTTTCTTATTTTCAATGGTTTGGCATGCATATTAGTTGGTGTACTTTGTTTTGACTATATGTATGGCTTATCATCTTCTTTGTAGAATATTGCTTCAAGGTTTTCTCTTTGTAAAAACCCTGATACGAGTATAAGTGTATCCGTATTATTACCATCAATAATAATATTGAAGCTTTGGTTGTTAATTTATTTCTTGTTGTTCATACGATTAAAATCTTCCTTGTTAACAAGTGTTATTCCGCAAACTTCTTGTTAATACTTCAAAGCTTTTAGTTAGTTAAATCTTGACATTGTTCAAATCTGGGATTCACAAGTGGTATCAGAGCAGTTGTTAGCTTTGAATACAGGAAGTGTTTGAAGAAGTTAAGCTTTAGAGTTTAGGCTACATTTGAGGTTGATTTTAGAAGGTGATTTAAGAATGTCTGCAGAAACTTCAGATGGGATTCAAGCAACAAAGATCCTAATACTCAAACCTGATGAGTATGAGATGTGGAGAAACAGAGTTAGGCAATACATGTTGCTTACAGATTATCAAATGTGGGATATTGTTGAAAATGGTCCAAAGTACAAAACTGATGCAAATGGTGTTAGACTACCAAGAGCAGCACCAACCTCTGATATTGAAAGAAAGGAGAGAGCAACAGAGATGAAAACTCTCAGTACTCTCTTGATAGCCATTCCAAATGAATATCAAAGTAATTTTGATCAGTGTGCAGATGCAAAGGTTCTAATGGAAGCACTGGACAAAAGATTTGGTGGAAATGTTAGCACCAAAAAGAACAAAAGATCATTGCTCAAGCAACAGTTTGAAAACTTTGGAGCTACAAAGTTTGAAACTTTAACCCAAGTCTTCGATAGATTCTCAAAGTTAGTAGGTGATCTGGAAAATCACAAGGTCAACATAGATAAGGATGATCTTAATAGAAAATTCTTAAGATCATTGGGAGATGAATGGACAATGTATACAGTTGGGTTAAGACAGAAAAGTGATTTAGATGATAAGGAGTTAAGTGACTTGTATAATGATCTCAGATCATTTGAATCAGAAGTTGAAAGCAAAAAGCAAGCAGATGGTTACTCTCAAAGTGCACAAAATGCAGCATTCATATCTACTGGTAAAAGACAAACTGAGTCAAAGTCTTATGGTGGAACATCAGTTGGATATGGATCTGGATCTGGTTCACTACCACAGGACAGATCTTACGATCAAGTTATGGAAGCTTTCTTTGCAGCTCATGTAAACTCATCACTTATTCATGAAGAATTGGAGCAAGTCAATCCTGATGATCTTGAAGACATGGATCTGAAATGGCAGATGGCTATGATTTCCATGAGGGTAAAGCGATACTTACAAAGGAGAGGAAAGAGTAATTTTGCTTTGAGAAGAGAAGACAATGCTGGGTTTGATAAGAGTAAGGTGGAATGTTACAATTGTCACAAGATGGGTCATTTTGCTAGAGAATGCAGATCTCCAAAGCAAGAAGGAAATGATCAAAGATCAGGTCAAAGAACTGGTGGGTACAATGGAAATCAAAGAAGAAACATCCAAATTCAAGATACTTCCACAAATGCTCTAGTATCTTTGGATGGACTAGGAGTGGATTGGAGTGATCAAGATCAAGTTGAAGAAGTGCAAAATCTTGCACTAATGGCTCAAACAGAAGCTGAAGATTCAGATGAGGTTCCATATGAGGTACAAGCTAAATTATGTTCTAATGTATGCAAGAAAACTGTCAAACATTATAGAGATCATGATGCTAAAATCTGTAATGAGCTAAAAGAATGGGACATAAAAAATAGACACTATGTTGCTTCAATTGAAGATCTAGAAAATAGAATTAAAGCATATCAACAAAATGAGACTCAATTTGTTTATGATGTTGAGTATGTCAAATATGAAAGAGATGTTTTAAAAGATAAAGTTGAAGATCTTCAAAAATTGTTAGCTCAAGTTTCTAGTGAAAAGGAAAGCATGAAATTGACTATATGGGATCTTGAAAATGCATCAAAGAGTGTTCAAAACATAATTGACTCACAGATTCATAATAAAATTAAAACTGGATTAGGATACAGCTTAAATAATGTACCCCCACCTTATAATCAAAACTACTTTCCTCCTAAAACTGATTTAGACATGAATAAGCTTAAGGAGTGTATGGTAGAAGAAGTTAAAAAGGTAGATCCAGTTAAAGTTTTAGAAGAAAATGTGTCTGTTGAAAATGTAGAGCTAACAGATTGGAACTCTGATGATGAAAATGAATCAAAACCTGAGTGCAGTAAGACTGAAACATCATGTGAAAAGGAAATGAAATCTCTCATTGGATTAGTTTCTGATCTGAAGAAAGAAAAAATTGTAGAAGGAAAGAAAATGTTTCAGGAAAGAGCAAAGCTTAATTTGGAAAAGATGAACAACACAGATAACAAACTCAAAACTAGTCTAGGTTTAGTTAACAATAAGGGCAAGTCAATGTGTGAATCTGTTAACAAACCTGTGTCAAAAAATCTTGAGTCTGCAAAGTGTTCAAAATGTATGTGCAAAACAAGCAGCTCATCATCCTTGTCAAAACCAAAAACTTATTCCAGAGGAAATCAAAGAAACTGGAATCAAATGGTCTCACAAAAATTGGGATCAAATTTTCAAAGGATTGATGAGAAGGCTTGTTACATATGCGGACGAACCAATCATCTTCAACATGATTGCTTTCATAATCCAAGATTTCAAAGGATTACGAAACCTTCATGGACATCTGTTGATAGAATTAATCATCAAAATTTTAAATCAACAATTAATTTTATTAACATGGTTAAGAAGAGCAAGGCTTCTATAGTTAACACTGTTTCTTCAAAACAAAAAGCAGTGTTAACTAGTCGGAGATCCAAAAGTCGAAATCGGAAGACGTTTGCAGCAACAAAACTTAAAACCGCCAAACACATTAAGACTGCCAGCAATATTAATACCGCTAAACAAGTTACCACTGCTAACACAGTTAAGACCGCTCGTCCAGTTAAAACTGTTAAAGCAGTTAACACTTCTAGTAGTATTAACACTGCTACCAATCTTAAGACTGCCAGGCCTTTGAATACTGGTTCAATTTCAAAATCTTTTAAACCAGTATCTGCTGTTATGTCTAATATAAGTTGGACTTGGAAATTAAGAAATAATGACAAATCAAGATTTTCCAAGAACAACAGTGCATCACAATCAATGACCTTCAAAAGGGTTGACTGTGTGAATGCACAAGGGATACCCAAAACCAAATTGGTTTGGGTTCCCAAGAGAAACTAATTTATGTTTAAATTATATGTGCAGAGCAAGTCAAGGAGTACATGGCACATTGATAGTGGTTGCTCTAGGCACATGACAGGGGATAAAAGCAAGTTGCAGAACTTCAAGAAATTTGATGGAGGTCCTGTAGCTTTTGGAAGTAGTCCAAATGGTGGAAGGATTACAGGAAAAGGAATTGTCAACAGTGATAAGATAAGCTTTACTGATGTGTATTTTTTTGAACAATTCAAGTATAATTTGCTAAGTGTGAGCCAAATTACTGAGAAAAAGAATCCAGTTCACTTCACAGACACAGAATGTTTTATTCTTTCTGACAAATTTAAGCTTGATCCAAATATGATCTTAATGAAAATTCCAAGAAAGAATAACATGTACTGTTGTGACTTAGCAAATTTCATACCTCAAAAGGAGTTAAATTGTCTTATTTCAAAAGCTACTGTTGATGAATATGATCTTTGGCATAGAAGGATGTGTCACATGAATTTCAAAACCATTAACAAACTTGTTAAAAGCAAACTTGTCAGAGGTTTACCTGAGAAAACATATTCATGTAATGATCACTGTGTTGCCTGTCAAAAAGGCAAGCAACATAAATCCTCTTATAAGCCCAAAATCATGAATTCAAATTGCATTCCTTTACAATTACTGCACATGGATTTGTTTGGACCAACGAATGTGAGTAGTATAGGGAAGAAATCATATTGTCTTGTGATCATTGATGACTTTAGTAGATTTTGTTGGGTATTCTTTCTTAGGACAAAAGATGAAACTGGTGAGCAACTTAGATCATTCATCACTAAGATAGAAAATCAAATGAATCTGAAAGTTAAAATCATTAGAAGTGACAATGGTACATAATTTAAAAATCAATTGATGGATAAATTCTGTGATTCAAAAGGTATTGAAAGACAGTTTAGTGCTCCTAGAATTCCACAACAAAATGGGGTTGCTGAAAGAAAGAATAGGACACTAATTGAGGGTGCTAGAACAATGTTAGCAGATGCCAAATTACCAATGACTTTCTGGGCTGAAGCAATTAGCACTGCTTGCTATGTTCAAAACAGAACCTTAGTCATTAAGCCTCACAACAAGACACCTTATGAGCTAATTTTCAATAGAAAACCTTTAGTTAGCTTTTTGAAACCATTTGGTTGTCCTGTTACCATCTTAAATACCAAGGATCACTTAGGCAAATTTCAAAGCAAAGTTGATGAATGATGTTTTGTTGGATACTCTATTCCCAGTAAAGCCTATAGAGTATTTAATCACAGAACTAGAATTGTGGAGGAAACGATGAATCTGACTTTCAATGAACACACTCCAAATGTTGTAGGAACAGGACCAGCACACTTGTTTGACTTAGATGCTCTAACCAAATCATTCAGACACTTGTATGAGACATCAAATGCAGGTACAAATGCAACTGTGCAGGTTAAAGCAGATAAGAAAAAGGGAAAAGCACCTGAATATGTTCTCTTTCCCATCTGGACTCCTGATCCTCCAGAAGTTTTTGAATCTCCACAACAACAAACTCCAGAACAAATCACAACCATTGATGATGATAAGAATACATCATCAGATCCTGATCTACAACAAAGATTAGAGGAAGAAGATCAAGGAAATGCTGAGAATGCATCAGATTATGTAGATGAAGATCAAAGTACACCATGTCACAATGTGTCTGATCCCACTGATTTGGATCAGAACATGACAAATCTTGAGACCAGTTTTCCTGAATCATCTTCATCACATTATCAAGCTCACAAAAGCTATCTTCCTTTAGATAATGTGATTGGTTCCATAGATGCACCCATGCAAACCAGAAGGCAATCAAGAGATAATGAAAAAGACATCAACACTTCATTGTATGCATGTTTCTTATCTCAGATAGAACCTAAGAAAGCAATTGAAGCTTTAAAGGATTCTAGTTGGGTTGAAGCAATGCAGGAAGAACTGCTTCAATTTAAGATCCAAGAGGTGTGGACTCTAATGGATCTTCCAAAAGGTAAGTGGCCCATTGGCACTAAGTGGGTGTTCAGAAACAAGAAGGATGAGAGAGGGATTGTCATAAAGAACAAAGCAAGATTGGTTGCTCAAGGTTATTCTCAAGAAGAAGGTATTGATTATGATGAAGTTTTTGCTCCTGTGGCAAGAATTGAAGCAATCAGATTATTCTTGGCCTATGCATCCTTCAAGAACTTCAAAGTGTATCAAATGGATGTAAAAAGTGCATTTCTTTATGGTAAAATTGAGGAAGAAGTGTATGTGTGTCAACCTCCAGGATTTGAGGATCCTATGCATCCTGATAAGGTATACAGATTGGATAAGGCATTGTATGGTTTGCATCAAGCTCCAAGAGCCTGGTATGATACCTTATCTGTGTATCTTTTGGAAAATGGATTCAAAAGAGGTTCCATTGATAAGACTTTGTTCACAAAAAGAATCAAGAGTGATATTCTACTTGTTCAAATATATGTTGATGACATCATTTTTTGTTCTACAAAAGATTGTTTGTGCAAAGAATTTGAATCTCTAATGCATTAGAAATTCAAGATGAGCTCAATGGGTGAGCTAACATTCTTTCTGGGATTGCAAGTAAATCAACAGTCTGATGGTATCTTCATTCACCAAGGGAAATATGTGAATGACATTCTAGAAAGGTTTGGTTACAAGGATGAGGGGGAGAGTGTTGATGAACACTTATACAGGTCCATGATTGGATCCCTTATGTATTTAACATCAAGCAGACCAGACATCATGTTTGCAGTATGTGTATGTGCAAGATTCCAAGCAAATCCCAAGCAATCACATCTTTATGCTGTCAAAAGGATCTTTATATATCTCAAAGGTCAATCAAAATTGGGCTTATGGTATTCAAAAGATTCTGCATTTGAGCTTATTGCTTATACTGATAGTGATTATGGAGGTGCAAATGTGGATAGGAAGTCCACATCAGGAGGATGTCAATTTTTAGGAGATAGGCTAGTCTCATGGCAATGTAAAAAGCAAACCACTGTATCCACTTCAACAGCAGAAGCAGAGTATGTTGCTGCAGCAAGTTGATGTGCTCAGATCCTGTGGATTCAAAATCAATTGCTGGATTATGGTTTGCAATTTTTAAATACTCCCATGTATATTGACAACAATTCTGCTATCAGTATCATCAATAACCCTGTTAAACACTCAAAAACTAAACACATTGAGATCAGATATCATTTTATTAGAGATTGCAATGAGAAAAGATTGATTCAGATTTTCAAAGTCCATACTGACAATCAATTTGCATATCTATTCACTAAAGCGTTTGATGTGGGTAGATTTACATATTTGATTACAAGTATTGGAATGATCAACTTAACATAAATCTTTTTCATTAATATCATTTTGTATATATATATCTCATAAAGTGTTTAAAACGGGTTAATTGTTTTATCTGAGATGTTAACACTGCCGGCATTTATGTTAATACTGCCAGTACACAAGTTAACACCGCCAGTGCAAATATAACCACTGCCAGTTCAGTTGTTATGTTAACACTGCCAGTTCTAAGTTGTCATCACCAGTTATAACCGGTACTTGTCATATTTTTTGGAACTTTTGTTTTGTGTGAATATACATTTTGTGTGCAGGTTGCAGGTTTAGTTTAAATGTGTGGCTAATTCTTGTCAAACTAAAATCCAAAAGTTTTATCACCACATATTTTTTGTAAGAAAGATTCCAATGTGTTTAAGTACAACTTATTCAAATCTTTTTAGGAGAATAGTAATATTTTCAGTCTTTCAATCTTTCTTATTTTCAAGATTCTAATCATAGCTCTGGGTTCTATAACTTCGTGTTTATCAAACAAAAATGTCATTCATTATTTCAAAGTTTTTCAAGAAACTCAAATCTTTCAAGGCAAAAATGAACCCAATTGCAGAACAAGCTGTGATTGTTAATGAAATTCCAACTTCCTACTTGTTTGACAATTATTATTCTCCAAGAGACCATTTTTCTGCTGAAACATCAGGAAATACAACTTCTGGAACCTTTGACAATGAGATTCAAGAAGAACCAAATCCGGAGCTGATCAGTTTGGATGAATACCATCAAATGGAGGCTATCCAAGAGTATGAGCATGATCATGTAGTTGAAACACTACAAGAGCAGATTCAGCAACTGGATAACTACAACTGGGGATTAATGCATCAATGTCTAGAAACTGAGACTAGGCGGCGCATTGCTAAAAGATCTCTTCCACGGAAAATAAAGGACAGATTACTTCATTGGAAATACTTGGCAAAAAGAGCAAAAACCAAAGCCAAGATATGGATCAAGTGTAAACTGGATCCATCAAATGAAGCCAGATATAATTATATTCCTCCTTACACTTCCCATAGAGATCATCTGATGAATCATCATTATGCTCAAGACTTGGAATTTCCGGATCCCCAAGATCCTGAATTGTTTAAAAAAAAAAAAAACCGTTAGCTATAGTTACAACCGCTAGTTATAGTTACAACCGTTAGCTATACTAATTATTTTGTGTTAACACCGTCAGTATAACTATCTGTTTTGCACTGCCAGTTATATTGTTATAGTTAGCACTGCTGGTGTTATTGACACTGTTTTAAATTAGGGTTTGTAACTACCGCTAGTTTATATCAGGAAAAAGGGCGAAACTCTTTCATTTTCACATACAACTTTTTAGTCGCTCTCAAAATTTGAAACACTCGACCAAAATCATCAAATCTTCGCACTCAATTTCAAGTTTAAATCGATCATGGCTTTGTCTTCTTCATCTGAAACTCTTGCAATCGCTGAGAAACACAATGTTCTCGCATTTCTGAAGAATGCTCAAGGATCAGATGATTATCATGAGATGATTGATTTTCTGTTACACAACAACCTTAAAGAAGCTCTTACTGTAAACCCCATCATCTATGTTTCTCATCTAAATGATTTCTGGACATCGGCAAAAAGAATAGAAATCGACGGGGTCACTACTATTGTTGGAAAGGTTGCTGGGAAAGTGATCAAAATTTATGAGGCTTCAATTCGTGCTCACTTGTTACTGCAAGATGCAGATGGTATGGATTGTTATACTCTTTCTGAAATTTTTGATAAATTAAAATTGTTAGGGTATGAGGGGGAGAATGATGGTAAACTAACATTTTTCAAATCATTGTTTTGCCCCCATTGGAAATATTTAATTCATACCCTACAACAATGCATTTCTCAAAAAAGGACTTCTTTTGATCAGTTTAGCAGCAATATTGCAACTGCAATAATCTGCTTAGCTAATGGAGAGAAGTTCAATTTTTCAAAATTAATTTTTACTGGCATGTTGTATAATCTGGAGCATCCCAAAGATAAATTTTTAATGTATCCAAGATTTTTGCAACATTTTTAACAAAGATTTGAAAGATTTGCCAATTACTTGTGGCAAAATTGTTATCTCTTCTCATTCTAAAAAGGTTTTTGCAAATATGAAGAGAAAAGGTACTGTTAAAGGTACTGCCTTCTCTGGGAAGGATACACCTTTAACTTCACATATTTTGAGAGCAGAAGCTGGTCCATTAACCACTTCTGCACCTGCAGTTCATGAGGAAGATACACCCCCTTCCTCTCATCCCAAAACTGCAGAGAAATCATCAAAGAGAACAAGGGACCCTAAACCATCCAAACATAAAGCCAAAAGGGCTAAGAAACAGGCATCTGAGTCTCCTCTTTCTCAGATGTCTCAGTCTGAATTAAACATAAATGAGGTGGTCAATGCAGAGGGTGATGACCATGTGGAAAGGGCTGCCATTACTGTAACTACTTTAGAAGGAGTATAGGACAGTGGTAATGGAAATAGGACCCAATCCATGGCAACACAAGATGCAGAGATACCAATGGACTCCTTTAATGCAGAGGACCCAGTGGATATCATTGCATCTAGTGATCCCAGTACCAAGAACAAAGGGGCCTCTGCTAGTCTTGTCAGGCATGATGCAGTTGGTGGTTCCAGTGATCCATCAAAGGAGGTCAACACTTCTAGAGATGGTGAGGACAGTTCTTTACTAAATGAATTGACGAATACTTGTACCAAGTTATGTGATGTGGTGAAAAAACAGGGTGAGGAAATTGCTGATCAAAGAAAGTAATTGAAGGAGTTGAGAGATTTAGTAGAGGAGCTGGTAAATGAAAGAAACATTAGAAAAGAAAAGGCAGAGAAGAAGTCTGAGAGTTTGAAAAGGCTAGTTAGAGGTAGTAAAAAGAATGTAGTTGAATCAACCTCTGATTCATCTAGTTCTTCTGAAAGCAGTGATAAAAATGATGAAGATCAATGGTGCTTCACTGGAGCTATGCCTTCATCTGCTGTATCAAAAGATCAAGCAGACAAACTTCTTGAAGAAGATGATCAAAGAAAAGAGCTTGAAGCAGAAAATGAGATACCTCCTCTATTTTCAACTCTTGAGACCAATGATGATAAGATTGATGATAATGAAGAGATGGGTGATGGTGAAAGAACAGTTCTTGGAATAGGTTTGTTTGAAGATGTTGAACCAGAAGTGGTAGATGCTACCATAATGAATGTGATAAATGATGCATTAGATTTGGAGTTGCCCCAACTTCTACTAATGATGTTGAGAAACCAGTTTCTACCGCTGGAGATAAGGATAGTACCGCTAGTGAAATTCCAGTAGTTTCCACCGCTGGCACTAGTACTGCTATTGAAACTCAATTGGTTTCTTCTGCTGCAACAAATACTACCACCTCTGAGCAGCCTGATCCAGTTAGCACTGGTGGAAAAGATGAACCAGTTGCTACTGCAAGTGATGAGCACACTACTGCTGAAGCTTTAGTTGAAGTGGCTAAATCTGCCCAAACAAGAAATGTGGGTATATCACTGAGAGAGCCTGATGTTGACAAAAGGCAAGAAGATGTCAAAATAAATTTAAAAGAAAAAGAAATGTCTGCATCAAAAGATAAAGGCAAAGGTATTCTAGTGGAGCCAGAGAAGCCAATGAAAAGAAAGCATCTTGAGGCTATAAGTGAAAATGTGGCAAGACAACTTCAAGCCCAATTTGAAAAGGAAAGAGGAGGTGAATACATTGAGGTGGATGTAGGAGATGATGTGAAGGTTCTGATGACCCCAGAAGAACAAGTTCACTTTGATCATCTATTAGCTGATGGATCTAGGAATGCTCAAATGGAAGCATTCAATCCTGATCAAAGGTTAATGTATCCTGGATATGCTAGAACAAAGAAGAAAGCGTATGTCAAAGAAGAAAATGGAGGAGAAAAGAAAGAAAGCTCCCAGTCTTAGGCAGCTAAAGGATGGATATGCAAGAGTGGTGAGAAATTATACTGGTCAGACTTTGAAAACCCTGAAGGCTATGGACTTCTATGATCTTGAAAAGAAATACTTAAGGATTCAGAAAGAGAAGGAAGAACAGGCCAAGAAAAGAAAAGAAGAGGAAGCAAAAGATGCTCATAAAAAGGAGTTGACTGCAGAAGAAATAGAAAGAAATCAAAGGACTGCAGAAATCAACAGGGCAAAGGCTGAATTGGAAAGGAAAGAAAAAGAAGAATTGGATGCTTTGAAAAAGAACATTCCAAAGGAAACAATTCAATTCAGAAGAAGAGTAAAGAAGATGGATGCTCATAATAAATCTGAAGAGATGTCAAAGAATATAAATGAATCTGAAGCTGAAACAAAAATTCATTCTGAGAAGGATTCTACATCCAGGTCTGCACAGTCCACTGAAGAGGAAATGGTTGATTGGGACAAGATCAAAGCGATGGTAGAAGTTGAAGAACCTAAAGTGCCAATTGCTGTACAATTTCCTATCATTGATTGGTACTTTGTATCTGATGAAAAGATGAAGAAATGGCTCAAAATTGTGAGAGCTGGTCACTCAGAGGAAAGATTTCTATCCTTCTACAGGTGTGTTCAAAATCTATCCAGAGATGATCTGGATGATATGTGGGAGATTGCAATGAGAAAATATCAGAATTCTAAGACATACAGTAATGAAGAGAGGGTCTACAACTATATTTCAATTCTGTATGAAATGGATGCTGAAAATGAATTCTACAAAGATATGACACGTGCAAAAATATGGCTTTGCCACTCTCACAATGGAGTTCATGTGGTGCAGCTTCAAAGTAGTGTATTTGCATATTTCTTCATTGGCACTGAATATCCATGTAATCTAGGTCAGTTAGCTTCTATGCTCAAGCTGAATATCAAATGTGATGATCTAGATACAGCTGCTTCTTTAGTTCATGAAGTTCAGAACTCTTATGAGAAGGCACTTGCAAAGTATGCTGTTGAAAGTGGAGAATATAGAAAGAAAAGGGCTGAAGAAATCAAAAAGAACTTCAAGAAGAATCTGAATCAGAAAACTTGAGTCTGTTCATGGAAAGATCAAGTTTAGGGGGAGATTGTTGGGTTAGATTGTCTGCTGATGCAAAATTGGAAATTGATCTAAGTATAGTTAATACTGCTGGAACTATTTGTTAGTACTGCTAGTTTTGGTTTGCACCGTTGGTTGAAGTTTACACTGCTGCAGTTGTTACAACCGGTGGACTATTCTCAGTTTCCACCGTCAAATCATCTGAAGTAAATACCGCTAGTGTAGTTTACTTGGTTTACACTGCTGGTACAGATAGCAGCGGAAACAATGCCTAGTGGATCCGTCAGACTTGCACGTGCAGTGAACAGTAATTACAGACCATGCTTAGCAGAAATACAGATACAGAGTTAGATTAGTTTCCAAACTTTAATGAGGATAACTCGTAAAAGAAAACTCTAATAATAAAATAGAGTTTTCTTATTTTCAATGGTATGGCATGCATATTAGTTGGTGTACTTTGTTTTGACTATATGTATGGCTTATCATCTTCATTGTAGAATATAGCTTCAAGGTTTTCTCTTTGTAAAAACCCTGATACAAGTATAAGTGTATCCGTATTATTACCATCAATAATAATATTGAAGCTTTGGTTGTTAAATTATTTCTTGTTGTTCATACGATTAAAATCTTCCTTGTTAACAAGTGTTATTCCGCAAACTTCTTGTTAATACTTCAAAGCTTTTAGTTAGTTAAATCTTGACATTGTTCAAGTCTGGGATTCACATTATCCGATGGGATAAGCCCAAAAACGATGGTCACGATGGCATAATCTTAAACAACAACGAGGTCAGTCGGTTCAAGAATACACCACGGAGTTTCGACGTCTTGCGGTGGCGTTGGGAATTCCTATTGACAATGAAGATGTCATCACCAAGTATGTGGTTGGGTTACATCGTCAAATTCAAAACGAATTACGGCTACATGTGTTAGGAGATATCTCTAGTTCAAGTCGTATCGCAATGGCCATCGAATTGAAAAACAAAAACGGTGGGCAACGGATGAAGGAAGAAATACTCAAGTCAAATGACTTTGAGAAGGATGGCAAGAACAAGAATTTAACAACTCCGGACCATGCTGATAAGTTATGTAACTATTGTAAAATTGCAGGTCATGTTGAAGAGAAGTGTTGGCATGCACATCCTGAGCTTTTTCCAAAAAAATGGGTGAAGAATGATCGTGGAAAGTATAAGGTTGCTACAACAATCACAAATGATGCAGTCGAGCTTGGACAAATTGACGGGGTAGACAAGAGTTTGACTCTCATGATGAAACCGAAAGAGAAGTTGTAAGCGAAAGAAATAGAAGAATTATTCACTTTAAAAATTCAAGTGAAGCAAGAGGTGGTCGAGGCGATTATAGACAGTGGAAGTGAAAAGAATTTAATATCAGCTAGTCTCGTTCAAAGGTTAGGTCTAGAGACAGCACCACATTCACATCCCTATTCGCTAGGGTGGATAAAAGATGATGTCGATACACTAATAAACCAACAATGCAAGTTTTGATTCGCCATCACGAACCAATTTATCGATGAAGTTACCTGCTAGGTGGTTCCACTCGATGTGTGTCAAGTGATTCTTGGCAGTCCATATCTTTGGGAACGAGATGCGGTTTATTATCGACGTGCACAGAAGTACCAACTCGAGAAAGATGGCATGAAGTTTTTGGTTAACAGAAACAAGATCACAAAAAGTGTCAACTTGGTTACCACTTATCAAGCAAGAAGACCGAGTAAAAGGTTTGCTAAGGAAGTTGGTGAAGTACAATTTTCTAATTTTCAATCCTAAAACGAGCATGAGCCGTCTCTTTCCACCGGGGAAGGGGAGGCGTGATCCGGTGACATCTCAATGTCCACCGAGAAACAAGGATGGAAAAATAAACAATAGAAAGAAACGTGGAGTTGTGGTTTCTGGTTCCTATATTCTTGCATGTTGATAATCATGATCTCATGTCTGATTCAATTACGTAACTAGAATAGCCTTCCTTATTGTTAGTCTTATTTTATTATAAATAGGATAGATAGGAAGAGATTAAAGATAGTCTCTAGATTACAAAAAAAAAAAAAAACTCATTGTATCCAAAGCAAAGAAACGGCAGTGGGTCTATGTAATTTAGAGAGAGTGAAATACAAAAAAAAAAAAAAAAAAAAAGTTCAGTCAATAATTTATCTTGTTCATCCTCTTCTATTCAAGTTTCATATATTTTTAGCATTCGTTTAAGATCGTTGTGTTCGTAAATCTTGAACGGATCACTGCAAGGGCAGATTGGAGAAGAAGTTAAATAAAACTAAAACATGGGTCAAATGGGTGAAAACTTGCACAAGTGTGTTTGACGCGCCACCAGCGGTCGGTCAGGTTTTACCCTGTCGTTGGACCGGCCACCAGTGGTGTGTCAGTGGAGAGTTTTAAATTTGTAAATGCTGGGGTCTAAGTTTACTAGTGCTATGTGACCTAGAGGTGTATAGCGACAACTATGACCTAGGGTCATTCTTTAAAATCAACTGTATTGTGAAACAAATTAATCACGATGTCCGATTCAAGCTAGTGAAGGGTTTTTAGAAAATAGTTGGGAATTTGTTTTTGTTGGTTTTCTAATTTATACTACTAATTTAAACTAGGCAATAAAGTAAATTAAATGGAAAGCAGTCAGGATAAAGGGGGTGTTTGTTGTGACTTCGTTAGCCTTGCATTGGGATTATGTTTTAGTTTAAGTTATGAAAACATCTTTATAAATATTTGTATTTTATTTGTCTTAAGTATTTATGGTGTAAGCATTAGCACCCTACTGATTGATTGCTCAATCAGCATGTCACTGAGTACTAAGCTATTATGATTATGATCGGAGGAGGCTGTTCGACTCTCAACATTGCCATTGTGACGGAACAATGACCCTTTTCTGGAATACAAAGATTCCTGGGTGCATGAATAGAGTAACAGACCCGCTAACGGTCCGATCGTTCTTAACACCACAGTAATACTTAATTGAATAAAACATTTAAGATTAAGACATGGTTGGTGTTTGATTACTTTCCATCAATGGTTATGTAGAATCCAGAGGTGATAGACAAGGGTTAGAATCCTTAATGATTCAACGTCTTCCTTTCTGGATTCATAAACTAAGTTTGTATTTTAGATCAGAGTTTCTCCATTTATGATTTAAACCAACCCTCACTTGATATTAACCAATAAATCCCTAGTTTAATCACAGTGTACAGTACTTGTTTAAAACAGTATTTCCACGGCTTCAAAACTAGACCATGTTATTTAAACTCAGATATTTAATCAAGAGTTATTCACAGTGTACACTACTAGTTTAGTATTTCCACAGCTTTATAACAAAACACAGATAGTTAATTACCCCTGATATGACGTCTATTCAAAAAGGTTTTAACCACGTTTATCGGTGGAAGGGTTTTAATTGATTTAAGATCATAGATGGAACATGTAATCAAAGCACCGAGTTTTCATTTATAATATACAGTTAGGAACATTATTCCACAACGGATTGTGCCCACGACTTTCATAGCTTCCACCTTCCGTACTCCACACGTTCGTGATGTTTCCGGCGCTATACAAATGAAAGCCGTATAACGTTACCTCCGTTGTTTCAAAATGACATCATCCCAATTAACGACTAACTACATCACAACAAACACAATAGCTAATCTACTCACTAATCATGGCAATGTGTCCTAAATCAAACATAATAATAGCATGCAACATTATGAGAGATAAGGATAGAATTAACCGAAAGTAATGCGTAGATTGAATAGTAGCTGAAAGATTACACGGACAGAGCTCTGAAATATCCCGAACAATATTACAAAGGAGATCCTCCAAGAATTCCAACTCTATTTCAAAAGCTACCCTATTGATTCTCCTCTAACTCCTAAGAGTAGTGCTAGAGAGAGAACCTTACTAACTACAAGAACAATTCTCCTCTAACTCCTAAGAGTAGTGCTAGAGAGAGAAAGTAGAGAGAGAGAGAGAGAAGATTTGTGAATGAGAGGTGTGTTGAAATGAGAAACGGAGGTGACTATTTATAGGAGAAGGTTGAAAGCCTTGGTACAAGTCTTGAAGCACAAAATACAAGCATCAAAGCAGCATACGGGACAAGCGGACCAGGGGGGGTCGTCAAACGGCACCTCACAAGGCAAGAGACCCTGTATACGGCACCCTAGGTACCGTATACTGCACTTAAGGTGCCGTATACGGCACCCTTGGTGGTAGGGGGGGGGGTTGGTGCTCCATTTGGCCTCCGCTGATTCCTCGGTTGCTTGGTTCGTCCGTATCTTCTTCGTTTGGAGTCCGTTTTGCTTGATTCTTGCGCCGTTGGCTTCGTTTTTCCGTTACGATTCTAATGACACTAAGTTTGCCAAATTTGGAAGTGTTTGACTTTTGCGTGTTCCGGATGACGATCGGCGGGCTTCCAGACTGCACATCTTCTCCGTTCTTCGTCCGTTTCTTCTGATTCTTTCACCTCCGGTCTTGTATTTTCCTATGGAATCATAAAAATTATGAATTAAGATATAATTACATATGAAAATCAACAAGGGAATATTTAAGGTGACATTATTTGCCTCGTTTTGCGTGATAAACGGATGTTTTGGGTGATTTTAACAGTAACGCCCATAATTGGACCACTTTGGTGATTTTAAGTAAATAATAGATGTTTTAAGATGTTTTAACCAAAAATAAGTCCAATATGTGTAGAATAATGTGCCTAAAAATATGACTTTTTAGGTCACATCAAGTATCCCACATTTAGACGTTGCTTGTTCTGAAGCAACACATCTATGCGCTCGCTGAAAATATTTTTAAAACCTGGTTTTGGGGTGAGTCAAAACATTTCTAAAAGTTATCATTTTCTCGTACTCATATAATTGTTCTAAAAACATCAGAAAAGATAAGATAATCATTTCGGAAACAAGTAATGATTCTCTTTAAGCATACTTCCAAATCTCGTGATCTTGGAGTATACATGACCAGGCGATCTCACTAAAGTGGTCACTCAATTCGCTCAAAAGTGTTTCGGGTTACCTAGCATTCTAAACAAAGAAATCGCTCAAATAGCCAATCATGCAGTACTCATCGTCATAAGTTTGATCGAGAATCGGATCTTCACCACTAGGTGAGAACGATGCTAATTATCCCAAGACATTCAGGGGTTGTAATGTTTGTGAGGGTTAAGGGGTATGGATAGTGGAAATTTTGGGTGTAAGGGTGTTGCTTATCTTAGGACTCCTAAGGTCACGGAAAACTTAATTTAGAAACGGATGAAAGTAAAGTAGCTTTTGTCTTCTATCGGATCTTCTTCTTTAAGGGTGATACTTCGAAGCACTAAGCTTTTTTTTTTTTTTTTTTTTTTTTTTTTTGAACTTCTTTGCCAGAGAATTTCCGAGGATTTATTAAATGCAGAAATCCTTCTTCTCATCTTTCTTCGAGTCTTTTCATGGTGTCAATTTTTCACACCAAGGATATTTTTTTTTCAGAGAACACGAGAGAGTAAGACAATTTGAAGGGATGTTCTAAAAAGCGTTTTTCATAACCTCAGAAATTCTAAGATAAGTTTTGGGGATATTTGGGAAAGTAGGGGTTTAAACATGTGGGTTTTATGAAACGAAAAGGTTTAGGCTCAACAGGGTTTACTAAGTGGATCATCGATACTAAAAATGAGCATCGGAAAGGGTTTTGGGCTTGAAAGAGAAGGCTAAAAAGTGGGTTAAATCCTAAGGAATGTCAAGGTCATCTAATTGCACCTATACCGCGTACGGTACTCACCAATGCGGTCTCGAAGCGTATGTCAAGAGCAAGTTCTAATTCAGATATACATGCATTGGCACACACAAGAAATGAACAGTGTAACATTAAAAATGAATGCTTTTAAGGCTCAAGTCCTCACTGCAAATGGGTTGTATGTGTGTAACACCCGGTCAAAAAGGCAAATTTTTGCGCCTATTTTAACTTTTAAACAATCGTATTTAGTACGTATTACTTTTAAATAATGTGTTATTATTTTTAATAAACGTTGTTTACACGGGAAATATTAAACTATTTCAGAATATAAATCGTTTTGTTCAAAACGTATTTTAACCAGATAAAAACTTAATTACTTTAGTATCATTTAAAAATGATATATATGAAAACAAAAATAACTCGTACAACTTAAACTTAAACATTTTATTTTTATAAAATGTTCCAACTCGAAACCATTATTAATTACACGAATAAATATTACGAAATTAAAAACATTATTTATTTTGCGAACGGGTACGAAAACACGGGTGTTTTATACCGCAAATTGGGGAAACCAACCCCCACAAAAAGTGAGGGCCGGCCTCCCTCATTCCCCATTTATCTTCTTTTTCTTTTTCTTTTTCACATCTCTATCTCTTTCTCTCTAAAATACCAAAACAACAACAACAAAAATCATCACAAATCATCATCATAATTTCGGATTCATCATCACCAAGGTCGGAATCATCATCAAGAACAACAACATCAAGTGTTCATCATCATCATCAAGCCCCATTTCCCCCCCCCATTTCTCCATTTTCGGATTTAAACCGAAAAGGTATGAAAAACCTTCGATCTACACTTGGATTCATGTTTATATCACTCTATACATCGTATATTATCATTATATAAGTTTATCATTGTCGGATCTGTGGTTTTGAGGCTCGATCCGTGATTTTGGGTGAAAACCCGTCGAACAGATGGGAGTGTCGCCCACAGACCAAAAACAGTACCAGCGTCACTTAGTGTCGCTATACCACTCTGCCGCCTTATAGCGTCACTACTTAAGTGACGCTATCACACACACACCGTCACTTCTTAAGTGACGCAAGCCTATAACTTTCGGCAGAAACATGCGACACTTCTCAAGTGTCGCTATCTTCAGCAGAAACCACAACTTTCGGTAGAAACGAACTGCGTCACTATGCCCTCTGCGTCACTTCCTAAGTGACGCTATATGCGTCACTAACCATATAGCGACACTATTGAAGTGTCGCTAAAATGCTAAATTTTCATAACTCTTGAGTCACTAGCCTAGTGACGCCCAAAAACAACCAGTGACGCATGAAGTGTCGCTATTATCAGTTTTTGAACTAAAAACTCACTTTTAAAATGTCAAACTTATCCGGAAACACATACGCAATTATATACAAACCGAAACGCGTTTAAACGAGGTTATTTATACGAAAAACATTATAATTATATTTTCAAAATATAATTCCAATACGTTGCGAACGAACCGAACTTTCTTACAAACTTTGAAACGTAAACGCATGTCAAACACTTTGAGTACGTTACAACCGATTAAACAACAAATAGGATAGTTTTATATAAATATCCATTTACTTATACGAAACCTCACGTGTTTAGGACACTAGGAGGTCTTCATTTCACTCGCGCATAACTTAGGGTTGCTAGCTCTTCCAGGTGAGTTCATAGCCCCTCCTTTTACTGTTTTCACTGATTTTGGGGGAGATACATACTCCTGATTTACTTACTTTTCGTTGATAAACGAACTTATAACTGCTTTACAAACGTTTGCAAATGACATGATAGACTCCAATGCCTTTGAGACAACAATACATACTAGGCAAACTAAGTGTGCCTTAGCTAGGCAACGACTAAAATTATACAAGTAACACTATTTAAACACTCGTCACATCGGCGAGGCATTATTACTAGACTTGGGTAGTTTACTTGTGAAACAAAATATGGAGACCATACTCACTAGTCGTGACACGATCCATGAAACCAAATGACAGCATACAATAATTACGTACTGTAGGCACGCTTCGACAACTAAGTGATGTAATGATACACTTAGGCATTATGTACTACTCTGAATAGCTAGGTGGCGTTTATACGCATCTAGACATAACATGCTACACCCATCATCTAGGTGGTGATTAGTCACACTTAGAATCATTGTGAATACTAAACTTTAATCATAGGTGTAGATTGTTAGATTACACCTTCAGTATTACCGTAGGGTAATAAACACACATAAATTGAGTGTAGTGTTTATCTGTAGATAGCTTACACTAATTTATGCATACATAAACTGTTAAGCACGTAGTGCTTCATTAACGATAAACAAGCATGTAATGCTTCATCTGATCACACAGTAGGCATGTTATGCTACTGCCGAGCCTGTAAGGCCATCACTGGGCGCGTTGCGCTACTTCCGGGCACGTTGTGCTACTTCCGGGTTCGTTGAACCACTACTTGGCACGTTGTGCTACTTACGATTACATGTACACGATGATGTACACACGCTTACACTAACAAGCACGCGGTGCTTCGCTTATATATATATACATATGTACACCCCCTGATTACACTATTAAGCACGTAGTGCTTCATTAACGTTAAACAAGCATGTAATGCTTCATTGAACATACAGTAGGCATGTTATGCTACTGCAGAGCCTGTAGGGCCATCACTGGGCGCGTTGCGCTACTTCCGGGCACGTTGTGCTACTTCCGGGCACGTTGTGCTACTTCCGGGTTCGTTGAACCACTACTTGGCACGTGGTGCTACTACCGATTACCTATACATGTTGATGTATACATACTACTGTCTTACTAAGCACGTGGTGTTTCATATCTATGCATACGTATTACGTACATCAGGCACGGAGTGCCTCACTATATTTGAACTTAAGCACAGGTTGCTTCACTGTTTATCTAACAAGCACGTGGTGCTCTTGAACATGAAGTATGCACGTAGTGCTACTTTCATTACTTATATACTTGCAGGATAATCTGATGGATTATTGGGACTCGGGATACTTATTAACAAACATCATATGTTGTGGGTCCTGCATGGGTAGATGACCTAATTCTAGGAACCCGCACCTCCATGTAAAGACTAGTAGACGATGCATACTAAACCCCTGTATCCAGCTAAACCTTATGGTTAGGGTAACCTACACCCCGATATATAACTTTTATAATGTCTTTGCAAACTTATTAAATCTAAATACACGGTGGATAACCGCTTTTATAATACGGATGGTATTATCACACGATTTTATATTAAACTCTCTGTGAACTCACCAGCTTTATAGCTGACCTGTTTTAGTATGTATTCTCAGGTGGCCCGCAGGATTAGGACCACTGCAAGCTATGCTAGCTCGAGTCGCATGTTTTCAAACTTTGGGACAACACTGCATTTACTTTGTATTTCAATTTATGTAATTGAAAATCACTATTAACTTTGTAAACGTTTTATTTGGTAAATGTATAACTATTTTCAACGTCTCATTTAGAGTCGTTCATTATATATCTTTGTGCTTGTGATATTTGATTTAGTAACACCGGACCCGACTGCTTCCGCGAACCGAAATTTGAGGGTGTTACAGATTGGTATCAGAGCCTAAGGTTATAGTGAACTAGGTTGCATTTAGTGGGCCTAGACTATGACCGTTAGGCTGTATTCCTCATTAGGTATGACTGGTTCAGGAATTACATCATACGAGTTTAATTTAACATAGCGTAGCTAACTATGTACAATTAAATAAAGATGATGTAAGATCTGAAAGGGGTTATACTGAAACAGGAATGCGTAGTTGACTCTGATTGTTATTTGCTAGACACCCTAGGCTATTATATGTACTGTAGGTATATATGAATAGGCCTTACGTGTGTATTATTCCCACATATCTGTATACATGTAGGTACGATTACATCTGACATGATTCAGCTGTAGTACTGATATATACTTTCGAAGTGGCATATCGCCAGCTTCCCAACCTTTACGACTTGACCTCAAATTTTGACCAGATTGGTCACGACTGATTAGTATTGCGAGGGATGCTCGTAATGACTAAGTCCACGAATTACCTTCAAACTTACTGACGGCCTGAGGGCTATACTTGTGTAACATAATGGCACGTGATGCCACGATTTTATGGTATGTTGATACCACAATTTGAGCACGCTAGTGCAAACCTCATAGTATGTTAATACTACAAATAATAGCATGTTGATGCTACACTCACAGTACATGGGTACTGCAATTACGGTGCCGTGGGCACTACATTACGGCACATGGTGCTGCGTTTCATAGTACTTTTGTACTACAATCTGATTACGTTACGGTGCTTCGGGCACTACATTTTAGCACGCTGTGCTACACCCAGGCTCGATGAGCTACTATTCATTATACATGTAGACTTGTTATAGTTGCATGTACGACTTACGTATATACATATACACTTACTTAGCTGGGCACGAGGTGCCACACCTGACTTTTACTACGCACGTATACTTGTATAGTTACGTGTACACCATATATGTATATATGACTACTCTACTGGACACGAGGTGTCCCACTCGATTACTTTACATATGAACACTCGTTGTAGGCACTTGTACACTTATACGCATACGTGATTACATTACTAGGCACGAAGTGCCAAACCACGACTACTAAGGCATGTGATGCCTCATTCGATGAGTGCAGTCTAATTCATTAGGATTGCATCTATAATACCTTAGTACTACATTATATAGTCTGTTAGACTACGATAACAACATGAACTCGATAGAAACGAAAACTGTCATATAAAAATCACGTAACGCAGAACGATGTCCGCCACACACAAAACTGGAAACCTCAACTTAGATACGGATATATAATCTTATCTCACACTTATAAAATACTAAGGAAAAATCAACTCTATCACGACAACTTACACACATTTGCCTTTTCTTAAAGGAACATGTCTTCAAGACAACTAACTTTCAACGAGGCTGATCTCGCCCGATACATTGCTCAAGGAGTGACCGATGCGTTACTCTCCCGAAATTTACGAACTGACGGCGATGCCGCACTGAATAACCCACTCCAAACGAGACCCTGCACCTATAAGGAATTTATGAGGTGCAAACCACTCCACTTCTCGGGAACCGAAGGAGCTATTGGCTTAACTCGGTGGATTGAGAAAATGGAATCCATATTCTGTCTCTGCGAATGCCCTGACGACCGCAAGGTCAGACTCTCTACCTGCACTTTTGAGGAAGGTGCACTTACCTGGTGGAACAACCAAGTTCAGTCTATGAGCACCGAAGTTGCCTACAGGATGCCCTGGGAGGAACTGAAACAAATGCTCAAGGAAGAGTACTGTCCTAACGAGGAAATACATCGACTTGAGATTGAACTCTGGAACCTCACGGTGAAAGGGAATGACATCACCTCGTACACCACTCGATTCCAACAATTGGCACCCTTATGCCCAAACATAGTAAACTCAGAGTCCACGCGTATCAGAAGGTACATTCTAGGTCTTCCTGAACCTATCCGAGGGAACGTCATCTCATCCGCACCTACAGCCATCCGAAAAGCCATACGTTTAGCTCATGAACTAATGGCGATGAAAACCGACAATGAGTCACACCCTCGATCTCCAAATCCCTATAGCAAGAGGAAATGGGATGGGAATCCCAGCAGTAGCCACGAGCTAACCTTAAGACCTGAACCCGTACCACTTAACATAATCAAACCCGGAGAAAAGCAATACAAGGGAAACAAACCCTTCTGCCCCAGATATGAAAGCCATCATACGGGGGCGTGTGGCACGCCGTGCAACAGGTGTAGAAGTTTTGGACACCAAACTAGGAACTGCAGAGTCCCTACTACTATCTCAAACCCTAACGGCCCGAAGGTCTGTTTCGAATGCGGAAACCCTGGACACCTCAAAAGAGACTGCCCGAGACTCTACAATAACGCCTAGCGGGATCTCTAAGGTAGGAAGGTTACGTCCTTTCTCAACAATTTAATTCTTTAACTCTTTAAACATCTAGGTGTCATCCCTCACACCATTTTGGAAAAATTCAAACGCTTAAGGCAAAGTTAAGCTTAGGGTTTGCTTTCAGCAGACTAGTTAATTTATTATGTGACGACTATCTAGTCCTGAATGGACTACGACGTAAACATTTAACTAGTAACCACAAATTAATCATACCTCGAACAAACAACATTATCCGAACGTAACTACAACGATAAATTTCGACACAGTCATGAATTGACTACTCTTCAACTCCGTCATAGACATGATATGTCTACTATCTACTCGATAAATCTCTCGTACGTGCATTGCTCCCCAGACCACACACGACCATGACCCTACTTTAAATTTCGGGACGAAATTTTCTTAACAGGGGGAGAATGTAACACCCGGTCAAAAAGGCAAATTTTCGCGCCTATTTTAACTTTTAAACAATCGTATTTAGTACGTATTACTTTTAAATAATGTGTTATTATTTTTAATAAACGTTGTTTACACGGGAAATATTAAACTATTTCAGAATATAAATCGTTTTGTTCAAAACGTATTTTAACCAGATAAAAACTTAATTACTTTAGTATCATTTAAAAATGATATATATGAAAACAAAAATAACTCGTACAACTTAAACTTAAACATTTTATTTTTATAAAATGTTCCAACTCGAAACCATTATTAATTACACGAATAAATATTACGAAATTAAAAACATTATTTATTTTGCGAACGGGTACGAAAACACGGGTGTTTTATACCGCAAATTGGGGAAACCAACCCCCACAAAAAGTGAGGGCCGGCCTCCCTCATTCCCCATTTATCTTCTTTTTCTTTTTCTTTTTCACATCTCTATCTCTTTCTCTCTAAAATACCAAAACAACAACAACAAAAATCATCACAAATCATCATCATAATTTCGGATTCATCATCACCAAGGTCGGAATCATCATCAAGAACAACAACATCAAGTGTTCATCATCATCATCAAGCCCCATTTCCCCCCCCATTTCTCCATTTTCGGATTTAAACCGAAAAGGTATGAAAAACCTTCGATCTACACTTGGATTCATGTTTATATCACTCTATACATCGTATATTATCATTATATAAGTTTATCATTGTCGGATCTGTGGTTTTGAGGCTCGATCCGTGATTTTGGGTGAAAACCCGTCGAACAGATGGGAGTGTCGCCCACAGACCAAAAACAGTACCAGCGTCACTTAGTGTCGCTATACCACTCTGCCGCCTTATAGCGTCACTACTTAAGTGACGCTATCACACACACACCGTCACTTCTTAAGTGACGCAAGCCTATAACTTTCGGCAGAAACATGCGACACTTCTCAAGTGTCGCTATCTTCAGCAGAAACCACAACTTTCGGTAGAAACGAACTGCGTCACTATGCCCTCTGCGTCACTTCCTAAGTGACGCTATATGCGTCACTAACCATATAGCGACACTATTGAAGTGTCGCTAAAATGCTAAATTTTCATAACTCTTGAGTCACTAGCCTAGTGACGCCCAAAAACAACCAGTGACGCATGAAGTGTCGCTATTATCAGTTTTTGAACTAAAAACTCACTTTTAAAATGTCAAACTTATCCGGAAACACATACGCAATTATATACAAACCGAAACGCGTTTAAACGAGGTTATTTATACGAAAAACATTATAATTATATTTTCAAAATATAATTCCAATACGTTGCGAACGAACCGAACTTTCTTACAAACTTTGAAACGTAAACGCATGTCAAACACTTTGAGTACGTTACAACCGATTAAACAACAAATAGGATAGTTTTATATAAATATCCATTTACTTATACGAAACCTCACGTGTTTAGGACACTAGGAGGTCTTCATTTCACTCGCGCATAACTTAGGGTTGCTAGCTCTTCCAGGTGAGTTCATAGCCCCTCCTTTTACTGTTTTCACTGATTTTGGGGGAGATACATACTCCTGATTTACTTACTTTTCGTTGATAAACGAACTTATAACTGCTTTACAAACGTTTGCAAATGACATGATAGACTCCAATGCCTTTGAGACAACAATACATACTAGGCAAACTAAGTGTGCCTTAGCTAGGCAACGACTAAAATTATACAAGTAACACTATTTAAACACTCGTCACATCGGCGAGGCATTATTACTAGACTTGGGTAGTTTACTTGTGAAACAAAATATGGAGACCATACTCACTAGTCGTGACACGATCCATGAAACCAAATGACAGCATACAATAATTACGTACTGTAGGTACGCTTCGACAACTAAGTGATGTAATGATACACTTAGGCATTATGTACTACTCTGAATAGCTAGGTGGCGTTTATACGCATCTAGACATAACATGCTACACCCATCATCTAGGTGGTGATTAGTCACACTTAGAATCATTGTGAATACTAAACTTTAATCATAGGTGTAGATTGTTAGATTACACCTTCAGTATTACCGTAGGGTAATAAACACACATAAATTGAGTGTAGTGTTTATCTGTAGATATCTTACACTAATTTATGCATACATAAACTGTTAAGCACGTAGTGCTTCATTAACGATAAACAAGCATGTAATGCTTCATCTGATCACACAGTAGGCATGTTATGCTACTGCCGAGCCTGTAAGGCCATCACTGGGCGCGTTGCGCTACTTCCGGGCACGTTGTGCTACTTCCGGGTTCGTTGAACCACTACTTGGCACGTTGTGCTACTTACGATTACATGTACACGATGATGTACACACGCTTACACTAACAAGCACGCGGTGCTTCGCTTATATATATATATATACATATGTACACCCCCTGATTACACTATTAAGCACGTAGTGCTTCATTAACGTTAAACAAGCATGTAATGCTTCATTGAACATACAGTAGGCATGTTATGCTACTGCAGAGCCTGTAGGGCCATCACTGGGCGCGTTGCGCTACTTCCGGGCACGTTGTGCTACTTCCGGGCACGTTGTGCTACTTCCGGGTTCGTTGAACCACTACTTGGCACGTGGTGCTACTACCGATTACCTATACATGTTGATGTATACATACTACTGTCTTACTAAGCACGTGGTGTTTCATATCTATGCATACGTATTACGTACATCAGGCACGGAGTGCCTCACTATATTTGAACTTAAGCACAGGTTGCTTCACTGTTTATCTAACAAGCACGTGGTGCTCTTGAACATGAAGTATGCACGTAGTGCTACTTTCATTACTTATATACTTGCAAGATAATCTGATGGATTATTGGGACTCGGGATACTTATTAACAAACATCATATGTTGTGGGTCCTGCATGGGTAGATGACCTAATTCTAGGAACCCGCACCTCCATGTAAAGACTAGTAGACGATGCATACTAAACCCCTGTATCCAGCTAAACCTTATGGTTAGGGTAACCTACACCCCGATATATAACTTTTATAATGTCTTTGCAAACTTATTAAATCTAAATACACGGTGGATAACCGCTTTTATAATACGGATGGTATTATCACACGATTTTATATTAAACTCTCTGTGAACTCACCAGCTTTATAGCTGACCTGTTTTAGTATGTATTCTCAGGTGGCCCGCAGGATTAGGACCACTGCAAGCTATGCTAGCTCGAGTCGCATGTTTTCAAACTTTGGGACAACACTGCATTTACTTTGTATTTCAATTTATGTAATTGAAAATCACTATTAACTTTGTAAACGTTTTATTTGGTAAATGTATAACTATTTTCAACGTCTCATTTAGAGTCGTTCATTATATATCTTTGTGCTTGTGATATTTGATTTAGTAACACCCGACCCGACTGCTTCCGCGAACCGAAATTTGAGGGTGTTACAATGTGCCTAGTCATGTTCTTATTACTTTATCATTTCTTGCTTAAGCAATTATTAACTTATTTTCCTTAGATTTTAAAACAATTTATTCATATTTTGAAAATGACTTCTCTGAAAAACATTAAGACTCAAAAATTTAGAGTTAATCGGAGGATTAAACTCGTTTTTCTTTTGAAAAAGGTTTTGAAAATTGAAAAATTTTGAAAAATTTAGAGGAACATTTTCTGTGTTAACTATTTTGAACTATAATCATAAAAACAAACCAAGGTATTCTATACCTACTATCCCACACTTAGAGGAACATTGTCCCTAATGTTCTCTTGAGTTGAGATTGTATAATCCCACACTTAGAGTTTGAACATGTAAGAAAATGTTTCTCAAGTGTTTTGTTTTAGGCTAGAATCCCACACTTAGTGATAAGTTTAGGATAGAGTATAGACTACTTTTATTAACACATTAACAAAACAAATAACTACGAATCATGATAAAACAGATAAAAGAGGAAAGGATCAGATACTCCCCAAATAGTGAGTTGCATAGGAGATGAGAATCTGAATTTGCTGAAGGAGATGTTGCCAGGATCTTTTTCTGCATTTTTTTGTGATGATCGGCTCGGCTCCAAGCGACTTGTAATTTCATCAAATCATCCCATTCTTTTATGTGACACCCCGCAAATTTAAACGTAATCATTAACGCTAAACATTTGCACTTTAGGCTAATTCCCTACTTTGAGTGAATTCACAACTACTTTTAGAGATAAGTCTAGCAAAGCCCAACTAGTTAATAAGCGTAGTATTACATTTCGTAATCTGTTGTAATTAGGTACTTAAACAATTGGAACAAACGCGACAAAAACATACGACTGTTGGTGAACAAAATTATTTAATAAAACAAAATTATTAAATAACATTAACGTTTATTAAATATTATGTCGATAATATTTACAAATTATTTCGTAACGCAAAACGTTTATTTCGTAAACTAAAATGAAACAAAAGTTAAAATTTTATAAACTTAATTAAATTATTCCATAAGATATTTCCAACCAAAAATATAAATGAATATGTAATTAAAAATGTATAATTTAAAATATTTAAATAATTAACGATCGAGTAAACGAACACGGGTTAAATACCACAAACTTGGAACAAATTTCCCTTCTCATTTTGGGAGGCCAAAATCAGCCACCAACACCCCACCCAACCCCCCTTTTCCCTTCTCATTTCTTTCATTCACATCTCTCTCTCTCTTCACCTCCAATTCTCTCTCAATCTTATCTCTAAAAATTCACCAAAAATCATCAAAATCAACATAAACAACAACAAAATCGGACCACTAGCAACCACAAAAATGCATCATCATCATCATCATCTTCAAAGGATCTAGCTCAAGAACACCATTTTCATCATCTTCATCTTCATCCACCTAACTTTCGGATTTCACCCGATTTGGTATGAAAACTCACTTTTCTTTCACTTTTACTTCATTATAATAGTTTACAAACATGTTACAAGTCAATATATGAAAAATCTAAACTTTTTTGGGTTAAAAATCTCGATTTTCGGATGAACAGACCGTAATGTCCCACACGACGTCCCACGCGACGTCCCACGCGACGTCCCACAAAACGTCCCACACAACGTCCCACACGACGTCCCACGCGACGTCCCACACAACGTCCCACACGACGTCCCACGCGACGTCCCACACAACGTCCCACACAACGTTCCATGCGACGTCCCACGCGACGTTCCACACAACGTCCCACACGACGTCCCACGCGACGTCCCACACAACGTCCCAGGCGACGTCCCACGCGACGTCCCACACAACGTCGCAAGTTTCAGAACCTTATAACAATACTTTGAAATACTTTTACAAAACCATCACCAACGAGTCGTACGAATTTACAAATAAACGATCGTTCATGGACGAACGAGTAACATGGTCTGGTTGTTATGCAGTCACTTATACGACTATTTCTTATATTTAGGACCTTAGGGACTTTACCCGGACTACGCTTTGCTAGCACTCGCACTTTCACTTAACTCAACAGGTGAGTTCACAGCCCCTACTTTTACTGATTTAACTGCTTTTGAACAGGGGTGGAAAACATAGTCAACTGTTTTATTAATTGCCATAACTGCTTTTATTACATGATTGCATACGTGTTTACTCGAATTATTAGAGTACTTTGAACTACTGAACTGTTGTGCAATTACTGTTTATGAAATAACATTTTCATACTATAAACTAAACAAACATGATAAACTAATTGACAAAAGTGTTTTACTAGACCGGAGAACGACCGGTAAACTGTTTTATTCGACCGGAGAACGACCGGTACTTTTTTTGAAAATGCTGGAGAACGACCAGCTACGTATTTTAGTGCCAGAGAACGACTGGCCAAGTGGACGGGAGAACGACCCGTGCGTATTTGGATCGGAGAACGACCGGTGCGTATTTCGCTGGAGAACGACCAGCAGTGTTTGGACGGGAGAACGACCCGTGCGTCTTGGATGGGAGAACGACCCATGAGTAACTAGACCGGAGAACGACCGGTAAAACTGTTTTTATTGGACGGGAGAACGACCCGTGCTTATTTGGCCGGAGAACAACCGGTACTGTTTGTAAACGCTGGAGAATAACCAGCAACGTGTTTTAAACTGTGCTTTGGGTAACATCCCACGTAACTGTATTTTGGGTAACATCCCACATAAACCTAAGCTTTGGGGCGAACAACCCACTAAACTTATACTTTGGATAACATTCCACAAAACATTACTTGACTGTTATGGCAATAACTATCTGTGAATGTATTTGGTTTAACAACGGTGCTTACAAACTTGATTCAACAATTGCAAACATAAAAACCTGTGAATTCACTCAACTTAGTTGTTGACTTTTACTATGTTTTTCAGGGAATTAGCAGCACGTAAGATCCGCCCGCCCATGGAACTCTAGGCGACCCGTGAAGCTTTAGGATGCCAACTTTTTGACAACTGGATTTCTTTTGTATAACTAAAGTTGTTTTAGTCATATTTACGAAATCTACTTTTGTAAACATGATAACTTTTTATAACTTACGATTGGATAAATCGTAAAACTTGTAACTATTACATTTGGCATCTTAATATATTATGTTCTGTTGTAATCATAAGCTCTGATACGTATGCATGCTTTGTTATTGTGGCACCCTCGTACTCAAACTAAATGCTTCCGCTAATCTAAATCAACGAATTTGGGGGTGTTACATTTTATGAATAAATCTCGTAGGTGTGAACACATTGGATGAAACCCTTTGTACAAACTCGGTTTTGTTTTTGCAAATGAAAAGAAATCACTGTCTCAGATTTTTGAAAAGAAATTTTCTACCACAATTCAGTTTTATAAAACATGCGTTTTTAAACGAGTTCGAGCATAATGCATAAAAGTAGTATGCAAGTACCTCAAATGCTCGAAACACATGGTTCATTTGTCATTTAAAATGATTTCCTGTTATCTGAGATGAGTGATTTATTTGCAGAACGAGTTGTTTTTTAGAATATGTTTTGAAAACATTTGGGTTCATCCAAGTATGAAGGATAGTCAGAGATTTTCTTCACTTATCAATAATCTACTCTCTTTTACGTCTTATTCCATGGGTTGCCTCCCAAGAAGCGCTGCTTTTAAAGTCGAGAGCCTGACTTTATTACACGGGTTGCCTCCCGAGAAGCGCTGCTGTTATAGTCGAGAGCTCGAGTTTACTCCTTTGAGATTAGGTGTTGGGGAAGGAGCTCCCAGGGCGAGTGATGGTGCTATTATGAGCCCTGGGTTGTGGGAATGTGTAGCGCGGAGGGTAGATCCTTTGGAAGTGGCATGCCATGGTTGAGATTAGATCTGGTGGTTCCATGGCATCCACTTTGAAGCTCCGGAAGTGATCTGAGGCAGTTCTGGATAGACCTAGCAATCCTTCGGAGATGTAATCAACCGCTTTAGTGACTGGCCCGTTAGGATCAATCACTGTGGTTGTTCTTGTCTCGATGTTTTCCCTCATCGGATGCTTGAATCTGATGGAGGCCATAAGTGCCAGAAACTTAAACTTCAGATCTTCGAACTCTTTAGCGTAAGGATCTCCTCTGACTGTGCTTACAGACTGGTACAAGCTACTAATTAGTTCTTCCTGATAAAGGGTGAAAGGAAAGCCAGAGTTTTTGAAAATATGAATCAATTTGTTTAATATCTCGCGATATCCTGCATGGAAGATAGACTCTGCTTTCTCGGCGTATTCTGCATTCAATATCTCATGTAATCGAGTTATCAAAAAAATGACAACGTCGAGTAGAGATATATTTTTAACAATGATAGGTTGATTATGCCTGCTTTCATCCCTAATGATGTACCCAAGCTCTTCGATTATCAATTTGAGATGATGTTCTAGAGTAGACTTGATGATAAATCGATTGCTTCCTTTGGTACTCAAGTGATCTTTCTCAGCTAGTAAGTCAAGGAATGCCTATAGATTTTCCATTACCATTAAGTCAGCATCTTCGATATTTCTTCTTATAGCACCTAACATTTCCATTTGTTTTGTAGAATAAGGGAATGCAGAACTCATGAGAACATCATACACCTTGCGGTATAGTTGTTTTCGTTCAATGTAGAAGAGTAGTTCTTCTGAGTTATTCCTTTCTTCCTTGAGCTGGGATTTGAGTTCATCGGCGAATGTTCTGATGCAGTGCCTAAGGTAGAGCGGATCTTGGGTTCCATTGCTAGCGAGATAGATATCGGCTGCTCCTTCAATAACCGCTATCATCCATTTTTGATGCAGAGAATAGTCACTGGTAGAATTTCTGATAGCTGATGTTATGAGGTGAGGGTTACCATCATAACATTCTGTAACACCCCCAATTTTGATGATTTGCGGAAGCTTGATTTGGGTGTTACTAATCAATAACAAAGCACAAAGATAAATAGCAAACGACTCTATATGCGTCGTTTTAACAAAATATATTGATAATAGAAATGTTTACAACATTTAAAACCTTACATAGCTCGAGTTTAATAAAATGAGATTTCAGTACATAAGTACTTGTACAAAATATACTAATGCAAGAAAATCTCAATCGTCTGTATGCTGACTCGAGCTAAATCCTGAAGCAGAAACATCCTACTGCTGGGTACCTGCGATATATGCTAAAAGGTCAGCTAAAAAGCTGGTGAGCTCACAGGTTTGAAATCAGTTAATATAGTATGAACCGCAAGATTTAAATATGAATTGCATCCAGCAATTAAATAATGAATTGCATCCAGCAATTAAATAGTGAATTGCATCCAGCAATTTAATGATAATCATCGGGTATACAGCCATGAGCACATAGTTGAGCTTAACTCGAGGGCCGGGTCCCCTATAGAGAAATTCCGGGCGAGGTGCCTCCACGAATGCCTAATCAACATTCGTCTTCCCAAATATTAGTACGTCCGTTTACCCGGTTAGTGCTTGCTAACCCGAACGAGGAGGGTCAATCCTATATGGTACCATATACTAATATTCACGCTACAACGTATTAACAACTATGCTGACGGAGGACTTTAAAATGATTAGTTTCGAAAAACTCATGTAGTATATGAAAAGTTGGTACTTGCGTTCACATGTTAAAAGTTTGAGCAGTATATCACACCCCTGAGTAAAACAGTAAAAGAGGGGCTATGAGACTCACCTGAGTCTGAGTGCGTTTAAACAAACGTAAGTTGATTAGCCGAGTATGAAGTCCAAAGACTTGTAACCTGAGGGTGTCCACGACACGCGATGGTTATAAATATGATTGGGTATCTCAACAGATCACCCTTGTAGTTGTTCGTTCAACTATAATGTCCAAATCTCCACTATTTGGTTGATAAGTTTAAGTATTTGAAAAGTGTACGGCCCGTTGGTGACGGATTTGTAATAATAATCTCAATTATTATTATTTTGATTACGTGTCGTTTTACTTGAAAAATGTGTTTTGATTGTGTTTTAGTAGCCGTTACGAAATCTAAGTACGGGGGTCCGGGGGCAGCGCCCCTGGTAGCGGGGTCCAAGGGGCAGAGCCCCTGGCTGGGGTCGAGCTGCCAGGTCAGCTTGGAAAATTTTTATTTCTACTATATTGCTTTAACGAAAAACGCATCTGGAACCGAATTTAGGTAAAATCGAGTGATAAATTTCGAGTCTCGACACTTAGTAAAAATCTATGTTTTTGAGGTTCTGATTTGTGCGACGTTGGGTGCGACGTCGCAGGTAGGATTGCGACGTTGAGCATGACGTCGCTAAAGGCGACGTTTCGCAATTTAATGCGACGTAGGGTGCTGCGTCGCTAATGCGACGTTAGTTAATTTCTGCGACGTAGGGGCTTACGTCGCTAAATGCGACGTAGTGAGGTATTGGCGACGTTAAGGCTGACGTCGCTATATGCGACGTCGCAATTTAATGCGACGTTGTGACTGACGTCGCACCATGCGACGTCACGAGGGGTTTTGCGACGTAGAAGCTTACGTCGCATAAATTCTGGGCCAAATGCGACGTAGCGGTCTGTTGGCCGGAAAATGTGTCGAAAACGAGTTTTTCGGTTTCCGTTCGGTCCAAAACTTTTACCCAACCCTTATAGGGACATTATAAGTTGTTACAAACTACAAGAAAGTGAAAACACTTAAAAACGAGAGATTTCGGGATTTGTCGGAAACTTACAAATTGTCGGATGAGAAATCCGAAAAGATAGGATGATAGATCGTGTCGCGGTGGTCGTTTTCTTCCAAAGTGATAATGAGATCCAAGGTCGTTTGATGTTGCTATTTGCGATTTTTAGTGAGTTTTGGTGATGAAAGTTTGAGAGAAAAAGATGAAGGAGAGAGAGAGGAAAGGAAATAAATGAAAGAAAAGAGGAGGTGGAGGTGGGGTTATCCCCATTTCCAGTTTTTCGCCCCGCGTTCCGTGTGGTGTTCGTTTGCTCCGTTGTTTAGACGTTAAATAATTATTTTACGTTTTAATTATAAGTTTTAGATTACGAATTTTTACGCGATAGTTTGTTTAATTATTTTACTAATCACTTTATTTTGAGTTATAAGCTGTAATTTATTTTATTTGGTTTGCGCGTTTTACGTTTTAAATTATGTAATTCCTGATTGTACGATACGAAATATTATAATAATAATATTTTTGACATAAACCGTTATTTAATAAAATTTTGTCACCAACGTCCATATAAAATAAAATCGAAATACATCCGATTTAAATTGCGTACGATTTAAATCAAATCGCATTTTCGTATATATTCAACAATATATATAATTCGATACATTAATTAGCCTAACAAGGAACTAATTACATGTATTAACATATGATTAGGCACTAATTACTAGTCCTAATTTCGCGGGTGTTACATTCTCCCCCTGTTAGAAGAATTTCGTCCCGAAATTTAGCTCGAAGTCGTGTTTGATGTGGAATCAGTAAAGAGTTGAGGATATTTGAGTCGCATTTGGTCTTCCCGTTCCCAGGTGAATTCCGGACCACGCCGCGAATTCCATCTGACCTTGACGATGGGAATACGACTTTGTTTCAGTTGTTTGACCTCACGGTCCATAATTTCAGCGGGTTCCTCAACGAAGTGAAGTTTATCGTCAACACGAATTTCATCTAATGGAATGATAAGTGTCTCATCAGATAGACACTTCTTCAGATTTGAAATATGAAAAGTAGGGTGCACGCTGCTGAGTTCGGATGGCAGCTGCAATCGATAAGCTACGGGGCCAATCCGTTCGAGGATCTCAAAAGGCCCGATGTATCTGGGATTCAACTTCCCGCGTTTGCCAAAACGGATGACGCCTTTCCAAGGCGATACTTTCAAGAGTACTCGATCCCCAACTTGGAACTCGAGTGGTTTGCGTCTCACGTCAGCATAACTTTTCTGACGATCACGTGCGGCTTTGAGTCTGTTTTGGATTTCCACAATTTTCTCAGTGGTGGCGTGTATGAGTTCAGGACCAGTGAGTTGACTATCTCCCACCTCAGTCCAACAGATCGGTGATCGGCACTTACGACCGTACAGTGCCTCAAAAGGTGCAGCCTTAATGCTGGCATGATAACTGTTATTGTACGAAAACTCGCACAACGGTAGATGTTTTTCCCAGTCTGTACCGAAATCAACTACGCAGGCTCGTAGCATGTCTTCCAGTGTTTGAATGGTTCGTTCACTTTGGCCGTCGGTTTGAGGATGGTATGCGGTACTCATATCGAGACGGGTACCCAATGCCTTCTGAAGTGATTGCCAAAAGTGAGAGGTGAAACGGGCATCTCTGTCAGAGATGATTGAGGTTGGAACACCGTGATGAGAAATGATTTCCTTGATGTAAATTTGTGTAAGGCGTTCCATTTTATCGTTTTCTTTGATTGCCAGGAAATGAGCAGATTTGGTGAGACGATCGACGATCACCCAAATGGTATCGCAACCGCTCGACGACTTTGGTAGTTTGGTTACGAAGTCCATGGCAATTTGATCCCATTTCCATTCAGGGATTTCAGGTTGTTGGAGTAAACCAGGAGGTTTCTGATGTTCGGTTTTGACTTTCGAGCAAGTAAGACACTTGCTGACATAAGTGGCGATTTCGGCTTTCATGTTTGGCCACCAATAAAATTCCTTGATGTCGTGGTACATCTTATCGGATCCAGGATGAATAGAATATTTAGACTTGTGAGCCTCGTCCATCACCAAGTCTCTTAGGTTCCCAAAACTAGGTAACCAGATTCGGTTTGAGAAATACCTAATTCCGTTAGGTCTGATTTCGAATTGTTTGTCAATGCCCCGCAAGGCTTCATCTTTGATGTTTTCCTGTTTCAGGGCTTCGATCTGAGCGGTATGAATTTGAATGGTAAGATCGTTGTGAATGGTCATACTGAGGGCTCGGACTCGAAGTGGTTTTGGTCGTTCCTTTCGGCTGAGGGCATCGGCTACAACATTAGCCTTCCCTGGATGGTACTTGATCTCGCAATCGTAATCGGTAAGCAACTCGACCCATCGACGTTGCCTCATATTGAGATCCTTCTGATCGAAGATATGTTGGAGACTTTTATGATCGGTAAAGATTGTGCACTTAGTGCCGTAGAGATAATGTCTCCAGATTTTGAGAGCAAAAACGACAGCTCCAAGCTCGAGATCATGAGTGGTGTAGTTCTTTTCGTGAATTTTCAGCTGTCGTGAGGCATAAGCAATGACCTTGTCTCGTTGCATCAACACGCAACCAAGACCTTGGTGAGAAGCATCGCAGTATACCACGAAGTCATCGGTGCCTTCGGGTAGTGATAGAATTGGAGCACTGCAAAGCTTTTGTTTCAGAAGTTGGAACGCTGACTCTTGTTTCTCGGTCCAATCGAACCTTTTGTCCTTCTGAGTCAGTACCGTGAGTGATTGAGCTATTTTGGAGAAATTTTCAATAAATCGTCGATAATACCCAGCAAGACCCAAGAATTGTCGTACTTCAGTTGCAGAGGTGGGTGCTTGCTAGTCTTTGATAGCCTCGATTTTTGATGGGTCCACATGAATTCCCTGACTGTCGATCACATGACCAAGAAATTGAACAGTTTGGATCCAGAACTCACACTTAGAGAATTTAGCATAAAGCTCCTCGTGTCTAAGTAGTTCCAGGATAGTTCTGAGGTGTTGCGCATGTTCTTGCTCGTTGCGCGAGTAAATGAGTATGTCATCGATAAAGACAATGACAAACTTATCGAGGTAAGGTTTGCACACCCGATTCATGAGGTCCATGAATACTGCCGTTGCGTTAGTTAGACCGAAGGGCATCACTTGGAATTCGTAGTGCCCGTAACGAGTTCTGAAAGCAGTTTTTGGAATATCGGTGTCGCGAACTCGTAACTGATGATAACCTGATCGCAGGTCGATTTTTGAGTAGAAACTTGAACCCTGAAGTTGGTCGAATAGATCATCAATGCGAGGGAGTGGATAACGGTTCTTGACGGTCAATTTGTTCAACTCTCGGTAGTCGATGCACATTCGGAATGAACCGTCCTTCTTTTTGACAAACAAGACCGGAGCTCCCCAAGGTGAAGAACTCGGTCTAATGAATCCTCGATCCAGAAGTTCCTGTAACTGAGAGGACAACTCCTGAAGTTCGGATGGGGCTAAACGGTACGGTGCGCGGGCCACCGGTGCGGCACCCGGCACGAGATCAATTGAGAACTCAACCTGTCTAGATGGAGGTAAACCAGGTAGTTCTTCTGGAAAGACTTCGGGAAAGTCTCTAACAATTGGCACATCCTCAAGTCGCTTCTCCTCCGACTTCTTCTCTGTGATGTGTGCGAGTATGGCAGGGTAACCCTTTCTCAGAAATTTTCGGGTTTTTAAGCAGGAGATTATATTGAGTCCCGTCCCACCGGTCTCCCCCTGTATGATCAAGGTTCCACCAACGGCGAGTGGGATACGGACGATTTTATCGTGACAAATGATTTCAGCTCGATGTTTGGACAACCAGTCCATTCCAATAATGACGTCGAAACTTCCGATTTCAATGGGTATAAGGTCGATCGAAAAGGTTTCGTCAGCTAGGTTTAAAGTGCAATTAGGTATCACACTGGTGGTTTCTACAAGTTTTCCATTGGCTAGCTCTACAATGTACTTAACATCTAAGGCAACAGGAGTGATGTCAAGTAATGGGCAAAAATCATCGGAGATAAAGCTTCTATCAGCACCAGTATCAAATAGAACAGAAGCAGTTAAGTTGTTGAGGAGGAACATACCCGAGACCACATTCGGGTCTTGGCGGGCGTCCCCAGATTTGATGACGAAAGCTCTGCTGCGAGTGTTGTTGTTGTTGTTGTTGTTACGGTTGTTGTTGTTGTTGTTCTTCAGTTTTGGGCACGAGTCCCTGAAATGCACAGGTTTCCCACACTCAAAGCATACTTTGGGTGGTCTGGTGTTGTTGTTGGAATTGTTGTTGGCAGGTGAGCGGCAATCTTTGGTGAGGTGGCCGTACCTCTTGCAGTTGTTGCAAAAGGGACCACAGGAACCCTCATGGTGACGGCTGCACTTGGGACAATATGGTTTGCTCCCCGTGTAACCCCGGATGATGTCAGTGGTGGTGTGGTAAGATTTGATGGTGTCGGGTTTCTTGTTTTGTTGGTTGGAGTGGTTGTTGTGGTAGTCAGACCACTTGCGTTTGTTGTTTTGGGAGGATGAAGTGGGTGGTTCAGAATCTTGGCTCATAGACATCAGGTCTTGGGCCAATGAGATTGCACCGTCAATGGTGGTTGGTTTGGAAGAGATGACGTGTCTCCGAACAAAATCAGGGAGACCAAGGGCGTACTTCCTGATTTTATCAGGTTCAGTGCTTACCATAGCTGGGCGGAGGGCAGCTAGTTGTTGAAACCTGGTGGTATAACCATCGATGTCACCACCCTGAACCTTTAAGTTCCAGAACTCCTCATCCAGCTTTTGGAGTTTGGCGATAGAGCAGTACTTGGCAGTGAGTTTGGCTTTCAATTCCTCCCAAGTGATTTGGTAGGCAATGTCAGCACCCACTGATTGGGTATATGAATTCCACCAAGAGTGGGCATCATCTTCAAGAGAGCAGGTGGCGAAGTTTACTTTGTCGTTCTCCGCGCATTTGCTGACACGGAAAACAGTTTCCATTTTCTCGAACCATCTGATTAGTCCGATGGCTCCTTCAGAACCCTTGAAACTCGAGGGTTTGCAGCTTTGAAAGTCCTTGTAAGAACAAGGTTTGGTGGTAGAGGTTCCAGTGGTATCGCTGTTTCTTGTGGAGTTTGGTGGGGTATTCCGAGCTAAGGCTTCAGTAACAGCCTGGGTTATGAGTGACGTAATCTGAGCATCAGTGTAAGGTCTGGTCTTTGGCGGCATGATTCTTCAATAAAAGAAATGAAGATACATGAGATTTTGCAAGAAAGTTGTATTTATCTCAGATGTACATGTATAAAAGCAGTAATACATAACATCAACAGGAATAATGGCAATCGATATGAGTTGAAACAGCAAGGAACATTTAATAGATAGTACGAGTTCAAAGGTTACATCCTACAGATGTATTACAAAAGATGTCGGGAATTGTTACATCCGACTGAATTATAGAGTAGCGCGTAGATAGTTACTATATTACAGGGTAGATTACAAGACAAAGACTACACTAGTCTTAACGTAGATTAATTTGTTCCATCATCGTGACAAGACGGTCCACAGTGTTTGCAAGCCTGCTAGCTTGTCGGGCGTTGTCTTCTGCCAGTGCTAGTCGTTGTGTTAGTCCACGCGCATATTCTTCTGCCTCAAGTGAGCGTTGCTCACATTCTTCCATCCTTTGTTGTAGAAGGGCATTTTCCACCCTTATTTCTATTATTTGGTTACGAAGGACATCCATGTTGTTGTTTGTGGTTTCAAGGTCGTCGGAGACTTGTTCGATGCGTTCAAGGGATGTAAGTCTCCAGTTTTCGTTTGTTTCCTGCAACACGACATCCATGGTGCGAAGTCGCTGTTCGTGTTGATTTACCCTGGCGGCTAAGGCCGGCAAGGTGGAGTGAGTGGGATACGGGCCAGCTCGAGGCAACCTGGAGTTCCTCCTTGCTACCCTTGGGTTCTGCGACCCGGATTGAGAACGAGATGAATTTGATGCAATGTTTGCCATTTCTGAGACAAAGCGTTAGTAAGATTGAGGCCTATATTCATATAGTTCCTATATAATATAGCCTATTGAGTGTCTAGCATAAACATGTTTAAGTCTCGGTTCTCTCGAGGTCAGAGTCTTCTATTGTATCCTGTTCAGCCATAACTACTTTCAGATCTTACATCATCTTTGCTTAATTGTACATAGTTGATCAGGCTATGTTAAATTAAACTCGTATGCTGTAATCCCTGAACCAGTCATACCTAATAAGGAATACTGCCTAATGGTCATAGTCTAGGCTCACTAAATGCAACCTAGTTCACTATAACCTTAGGCTCTGATACCAATCTGTAACACCCCCAATTTTGATGATTTGCGGAAGCTTGATTTAGGTGTTACTAATCAATAACAAAGCACAAAGATAAATAGCAAACGACTCTATATGCGTCGTTTTAACAAAATATATTGATAATAGAAATGTTTACAACATTTAAAACCTTACATAGCTCGAGTTTAATAAAATGAGATTTCAGTACATAAGTACTTGTACAAAATATACTAATGCAAGAAAATCTCAATCGTCTGTATGCTGACTCGAGCTAAATCCTAAAGCAGAAACATCCTACTGCTGGGTACCTGCGATATATGCTAAAAGGTCAGCTAAAAAGCTGGTGAGCTCACAGGTTTGAAATCAGTTAATATAGTATGAACCGCAAGATTTAAATATGAATTGCATCCAGCAATTAAATAATGAATTGCATCCAGCAATTAAATAGTGAATTGCATCCAGCAATTTAATGATAATCATCGGGTATACAGCCATGAGCACATAGTTGAGCTTAACTCGAGGGCCGGGTCCCCTATAGAGAAATTCCGGGCGAGGTGCCTCCACGAATGCCTAATCAACATTCGTCTTCCCAAATATTAGTACGTCCGTTTACCCGGTTAGTGCTTGCTAACCCGAACGAGGAGGGTCAATCCTATATGGTACCATATACTAATATTCACGCTACAACGTATTAACAACTATGCTGACGGAGGACTTTAAAATGATTAGTTTCGAAAAACTCATGTAGTATATGAAAAGTTGGTACTTGCGTTCACATGTTAAAAGTTTGAGCAGTATATCACACCCCTGAGTAAAACAGTAAAAGAGGGGCTATGAGACTCACCTGAGTCTGAGTGCGTTTAAACAAACGTAAGTTGATTAGCCGAGTATGAAGTCCAAAGACTTGTAACCTGAGGGTGTCCACGACACGCGATGGTTATAAATATGATTGGGTATCTCAACAGATCACCCTTGTAGTTGTTCGTTCAACTATAATGTCCAAATCTCCACTATTTGGTTGATAAGTTTAAGTATTTGAAAAGTGTACGGCCCGTTGGTGACGGATTTGTAATAATAATCTCAATTATTATTATTTTGATTACGTGTCGTTTTACTTGAAAAATGTGTTTTGATTGTGTTTTAGTAGCCGTTACGAAATCTAAGTACGGGGGTCCGGGGGCAGCGCCCCTGGTAGCGGGGTCCAAGGGGCAGAGCCCCTGGCTGGGGTCGAGCTGCCAGGTCAGCTTGGAAAATTTTTATTTCTACTATATTGCTTTAACGAAAAACGCATCTGGAACCGAATTTAGGTAAAATCGAGTGATAAATTTCGAGTCTCGACACTTAGTAAAAATCTATGTTTTTGAGGTTCTGATTTGTGCGACGTTGGGTGCGACGTCGCAGGTAGGATTGCGACGTTGAGCATGACGTCGCTAAAGGCGACGTTTCGCAATTTAATGCGACGTAGGGTGCTGCGTCGCTAATGCGACGTTAGTTAATTTCTGCGACGTAGGGGCTTACGTCGCTAAATGCGACGTAGTGAGGTATTGGCGACGTTAAGGCTGACGTCGCTATATGCGACGTCGCAATTTAATGCGACGTTGTGACTGACGTCGCACCATGCGACGTCACGAGGGGTTTTGCGACGTAGAAGCTTACGTCGCATAAATTCTGGGCCAAATGCGACGTAGCGGTCTGTTGGCCGGAAAATGTGTCGAAAACGAGTTTTTCGGTTTCCGTTCGGTCCAAAACTTTTACCCAACCCTTATAGGGACATTATAAGTTGTTACAAACTACAAGAAAGTGAAAACACTTAAAAACGAGAGATTTCGGGATTTGTCGGAAACTTACAAATTGTCGGATGAGAAATCCGAAAAGATAGGATGATAGATCGTGTCGCGGTGGTCGTTTTCTTCCAAAGTGATAATGAGATCCAAGGTCGTTTGATGTTGCTATTTGCGATTTTTAGTGAGTTTTGGTGATGAAAGTTTGAGAGAAAAAGATGAAGGAGAGAGAGAGGAAAGGAAATAAATGAAAGAAAAGAGGAGGTGGAGGTGGGGTTATCCCCATTTCCAGTTTTTCGCCCCGCGTTCCGTGTGGTGTTCGTTTGCTCCGTTGTTTAGACGTTAAATAATTATTTTACGTTTTAATTATAAGTTTTAGATTACGAATTTTTACGCGATAGTTTGTTTAATTATTTTACTAATCACTTTATTTTGAGTTATAAGCTGTAATTTATTTTATTTGGTTTGCGCGTTTTACGTTTTAAATTATGTAATTCCTGATTGTACGATACGAAATATTATAATAATAATATTTTTGACATAAACCGTTATTTAATAAAATTTTGTCACCAACGTCCATATAAAATAAAATCGAAATACATCCGATTTAAATTGCGTACGATTTAAATCAAATCGCATTTTCGTATATATTCAACAATATATATAATTCGATACATTAATTAGCCTAACAAGGAACTAATTACATGTATTAACATATGATTAGGCACTAATTACTAGTCCTAATTTCGCGGGTGTTACACATTCTATCACAGAAATCATCTGCTCATGAGTAGAGACGATTGGGATACTGATGATTTCTGAGTCACTATCTGTAGTATGAATATCAAGCTTATGTAGATCTGGGAGCTCAACTACGTTGGGTGGTGACTGAGATTCGTCAGTGAACTTGGATGTTAGATCAGAAGATAGTTTTGGAGTGTCTCTCTTGTTACGCGAATCAGAATAATCAGACCCAGATATACCTCCTATCTCAAACTGTGTTTGAGGTTCGGATGAAACAAGGGTTTGAATCCATTGAGGAGATATAGGTGGTTGTAAGCTAGTTGTTCTGCTTGCTTTTAAGTCAGAGATCTTCTTCAGATTGCGTAAAAGAGTCTGTTCGATGTCTTCTAGAGGGCGAGTGAGTGGTTTTGTTGGATCCAAGAAAGGATTGACCATTCCTTCGAGGGTACAAGCAAAAGTATCATCGGCAAGAGGCTCCTTTTCTTCCTTCATCTCTTTTTCCTGCTCAGCTGCTGATTCAGATGTCTCGTCATCTGATGTGACTTGGCTAATAGAGACAGTAAATAGCTCATTATTCTCAATCGAAGCACGGTCGGTTTTATCGATCTTGAATGTGATGCTTTCTCCATGAGCGCGCAAGGTGATAGTATGAGAGTGCACGTCGATGACTGCTTTAGCTGTGTTCATAAAAGGTCTACCTAGGATTATAGGGATGTTTATATCTTCCTGAATATCCATAACCACAAAGTCAGTTGGGAAAAAGAACTTGTCGACTTTAACCATGATGTTCGCAGCTATTCCCTTAGGATATCTAATGGATTGGTCAGCTAGCTGGACACTCATTTTAGTGGGTTTTAAGTCTCCTAATTCTAGTCTTTTATATAGTGAATGTGGCATAAGGTTGATGCTTGCTCCTAGATCGGCTAGAGAGCGAATATCACTGGATTCGTTGATAGAGCAAGGAAGGGTAAAACGTCCGATATCTCCTAGTTTTTCCGGTAGACGATTTTGGAGGATAGCTGAACATTCGGCGTTCAGCGGGAGATTAGGCACTTCGGGTACCTTGTCTCTGGTCGACATGAGTCTCCTAACATATTTGGAGTATTTGAAAGATTTGACTTCGTTAGGTTGTTGCTTGAGACGTTCTGGAAATGGTACGCGCACCTTTTTAGAAGTAGGAGTAGACTTATTCTCAACTGTCTGTGTGACAGGAGATTGTTCTTTCACCGGAGAAAGAAATGAACATTGGCTTGGTGCCACCTTGAAGTCTTGGTTGGTAATTTGGTTGGCTTCTTCGGTGAAGGTGTTACTAGGAAGACTACCCTGTGGTCTAGTGTCGATACATTCTGCTAGTCGGCCCATTTGGGTCACAAGACTATTCAGTAAGGTTAGCTGTTCTCTTAAGAAGAGATCAACCTGGTCTTGCCTAGCCGTAATCGATTGGATGATTTGTGTGAGGGTGTCATCTAAACTAGTAATTAGTCTGGTAGGTTCAGAAGGTTGGGCCATCTCAGGTGCGTATCCAGAAAGCAATGGTGGTTGGTTATGACCGAGTTGAGGTGGTTGTGGGTAGGCTGGGTTGGCTCGAGGATGAGAGGTTTGAGTATAATCAGGTGGACGTGGATGGGTTCGGAATTGGTCATAGTAGGCTGTGTCATCAACAGGGTTCGTAGCTTGTAGATTAGTACAGTTCCGGCATGACTGAATATGGTAGACCTGTTGAGGAGGTTTCTTCAGCTTTCCTATTTCCTCGGTCAGCGTTCTGATGTGTTTCGTGAGAGATTTGATCGCCTCAGTTTGTACGGGATTAGGAAGGGCAAGCGGTGCCGTTGATGAGGAATGCTCATTGGTGTTCCAATCGTTGTGATTCACGGTCATGCTCTCAATCAGGTTCCAGGCTTCGTCGTCTGTGCAACGCGTGAAGTTGCCTCGAGCAGCGGTGTCGAGTATTGGCTTATGGTGCGGTGCAAGACCATTGTAGAATGTGCATAACTGGGTTGATCGCTCGATTTGATGGTTTGGACATCTTTTAAGCAACCTCTAAAATCTTTCCCACGCACTATAGATTGATTCATCATCAAACTGTCGGAAGTTTAAGATGTCTTTCTTTAGCTTGATTCGTTTGGATGGGGGAAAGTTCTTTGTTAAGAACTCATTTTTCATTTCCGCCCATGAGGAGATAGAGTTGGTTTCTAATTCCTCGAACCAAGACTGTGCGTGTGTAGAAAGAGAGTAGGGGAACAGATATAGTCGGATTATATCTTGCTCAACCCCATTTTGTTTGAAAGAGTCGGATAGGGTGATGAATTTTTTCAGATGGGAGTAAGGGTCATCGTTCGGTAGTCCGTGGAATTGGCAGCGATTCGAGATTAGCTGCACTACGTCGTGTTTGAGTTCGAATGATGCTCCTTCAGTCTCCGGGTAGTGTATGGGTCCTCCTTGATCTTCAATCGAGGGTTTTCCGTAGTCGGCGAGAGTGATGCGTGTGGTGGTTGTAGGATTGTGGGAAGGTGATGGTTTTTCTTGTCGGATGGGTAGGATGTCGTCTTCGGGATACGGGAAAGGAAGGGTTGAAAGAATTTTTAGGGGGCTAAGAAGAGAGAATAGTCCTAAAGGTTCACTAGAAAGAAAGTTCATCATGACGTCTCTGAGTCTTACAGTTGATTCCCCGGCAGCGATGCCAAAAACTTGACGCGCCACCAGTGGTCGGTCAGGTTTTACCCTGTCGTTGGACCGGCCACCAGTGGCGTGTCGGTGGAGAGTTTTAAATTTGTAAATGTTGGGGTCTAAGTTTACTAGTGCTATGTGACCTAGAGGTGTATAGCGACAAGTATGACCTAGGGTCGTTCTTTAAAATCAACTGTATTGTGAAACAAAGTAATCACGATGTCCGATTCAAGCTAGTGAAGGGTTTTTAGAAAATAGTTGGGAATTTGTTTTTGTTGGTTTTCTAATTTATACTACTAATTTAAACTAGGCAATAAAGTAAATTAAATGGAAAGCAGTCAGGATAAAGGGGGTGTTTGTTGTGACTTCGTTAGCCTTGCATTGGGATGATGTTTTAGTTTAAGTTATGAAAACGTCTTTATAAAGATTTGTATTTTATTTGTCTTAAGTATTTATGGTGTAAGCATTAGCACCCTACTGATTGATTGCTCAATCAGCATGTCACTGAGTACTAAGCTATTATGATTATGATCGGAGGAGGCTGTTCGACTCTCAACATTGCCCTTGTGACGGAACAATGACCCTTTTCTGGAATACAAAGATTCCTGGGTGCATGAATAGAGTAACAGACCCGCTAACGGTCCGATCGTTCTTAACACCACAGTAATACTTAATTGAATAAAACATTTAAGATTAAGACATGGTTGGTGTTTGATTACTTTCCATCAATGGTTATGTAGAATCCAGAGGTGATAGACAAGGGTTAGAATCCTTAATGATTCAACGTCTTCCTTTCTGGATTCATAAACTAAGTTTGTATTTTAGATCAGAGTTTCTCCATTTATGATTTAAACCAACCCTCACTTGATATTAACCAATAAATCCCTAGTTTAATCACAGTGTACAGTACTTGTTTAAAACAGTATTTCCACGGCTTCAAAACTAGACCATGTTATTTAAACTCAGATATTTAATCAAGAGTTATTCACAGTGTGCACTACTAGTTTAGTATTTCCACAGCTTTATAACAAAACACAGATAGTTAATTACCCCTGATATGACGTCTTATCAAAAAGGTTTTAACCACGTTTATCGGTGGAAGGGTTTTAATTGATTTAAGATCATAGATGGAACATGTAATCAAAGCACCGAGTTTTCATTTATAATATATAGTTAGGTACATTATTCCACAACTGATTGTGCCCACGACTTTCATAGCTTCCACGTTCCGTACTCCACACATTCGTGATGTTTCCGGCGCTATACAAATGAAAACCGTATAACGTTACCTCCGTTGTTTCATAATGACATCATCCCAATTAACGACTAACTACATCACAACAAACACAATAGCTAATCTACTCACTAATCATGGCAATGTATCCTAAATCAAACATAATAATAGCATGCAACATTATGAGAGATAAGGATAGAATTAACCGAAAGTAATGCGTAGATTGAATAGTAGCTGAAAGATTACACGGACAGAGCTCCGAAATATCCCGAACAATATTATAAAGGAGATCCTCCAAAAATTCCAACTCTATTACAAAAGCTACCCTATTGATTCTCCTCTAACTCCTAAGAGTAGTGCTAGAGAGAGAACCTTACTAACTACAAGAACAATTCTCCTCTAACTCCTAAGAGTAGTGCTAGAGAGAGAAAGTAGAGAGAGAGAGAAGATTTGTGAATGAGAGGTGTGTTGAAATGAGAAATGGAGGTGACTATTTATAGGAGAAGGTTGAAAGCCTTGGTACAAGCCTTGAAGCACAAAATACAAGCATCAAAGCAGCATACGGGACAAGCGGACCAAGGGGGGGTCAAACGGCACCTCACAAGGCAAGAGACCCCGTATACGGCACCCTAGGTACCGTATACTGCACTTAAGGTGCCGTATACGGCACCCTTGGTGGTAGGGGGGGGGGGGTTGGTGCTCCATTTGGCCTCCGCTTATTCCTCGGTTGCTTGGTTCGTCCGTATCTTCTTCGTTTGGAGTCCGTTTTGCTTGATTTTTGCGCCGTTGGCTTCGTTTTTCCGTTACGCTTCTAATCAAACTAAGTTTGCCAAATTTGGAAGTGTTTGAATTTTGCGTGTTCCGGATGACGATCGGCGGGCTTCCAGACTGCACATCTTCTCCGTTCTTCGTCCGTTTCTTCTGATTCTTTCACCTCCGGTCTTGTATTTTCCTTTGGAATCATAAAATATGAATTAAGATCTAATTACATAAGAAAATCAAGAAGGGAATATTTAAGGTGACATTATTTGCCTCGTTTTGCGTGATAAACGGATGTTTTTGGTGATTTTAACAGCAACGCCCATAATTGGACCACTTTGGTGATTTTAAGTAAATAATAGATGTTTTAAGATGTTTTAACCAAAAATAAGTACAATAAGTGTAGAATAATGTGCCTAAAAACATGACTTTTTAGGTCACATCTGTGTTCCTACTACATACAAACTAAAATCCCATGGTATGAGTTTTCGTATCCACTGTTGCTTAAGGAGTGAGTATATGCAATATCCGATGTTGGTTTCCCAACCCTATCGCTAACAGGTAAATATAACCAAAAATGTTGGCTTCAGTTTTATTGTGTAGCTCCTGCAACTCAATGAGCATTCACCAACTACAAAATGGCTAATTGAAGTTAACATTGTGTTTGTTGGTTGCAAAATTTTTTATTTTTACATAATTGCAATAAGCAACAAAGTAAGAGCCTCCACAAAAGTAACAGAAAACCCATTTAATTAATGATCACTAATTAACACTCGTAGATTCTAAACCAAACTAAATTCAATTTCATCAAATTTGGTTAGTACATACTACAAAGTATTCCAGAATACTAACAACACTTCAGATTAAAATAACCAAAGAAACCAACAACAATTCATCAAAGTTATTACAATGAGCTTAAAAGGGTACTTATTTAACGTTCTAACGTTCTACCATAATCAGATTTCTAATAAAGATGCCAATGAATTAAAATCCCTTTTCCTAACCAAATAAATAAATAATCAAAATAATTGTTTAATTGTAAGGACATGTTCTCAATTTGTCAGTTACAATAACCACACCCATGTTTTTATCTATGCTTAAAAAGATGCTTAATCGAAGTCGTCCTCGGGGGTTAGGGGTGTGATAATCGTGCAAGAATATATGCCACCTAAAATCGAAGATCAATAGTAATAATTTACCCTTTGCAAAATATTGGTGAAAATTTGTGAAATTGTCGCTTTGATCTTTTAAATGTCATTTTCTACTGTTAACAAGGGTTGCGTTTGTAATTTCCCATCACCTTATCAGCCGACATTACTAATTACTAAATATGCTATCAGGCGGAATGATGGATGTCGTTTTATGTACAATGCATTGCTGTTTTCTACTGTTCATAAGGGACAGCTTTGTCATTTTGCTCCTCACATACGTCGTTTTGATAGATTTCTTTGTCGTTTGGCACCTTTTTGATGGAGTATTGTGTAATTTCACTTAGGGAGAACTATTACCGGCTGTAGCCGGTCGTACCTCCTCAACTTTTGATTGGTAATCAACACGTCGGAAATCACTTACAGGCCATCATCGGCGCTATAACTTATCGGAATCCGACATTTTAGAATGGACAATCAACCTTCATCACCGTTGTAGTTTGTCATCGCCGGAACTGAAGTTAGTAGGTGGACGCATCAAATGTTGACCGGAAAAATATCCGACGAAAATCATTTACCGGTCATCGTTGTTGCCGCCATAACCTATCGGAATCCATTGGCATCTACAGGTCACTGGCACAACGTGCAAAAAATCATACATCTTTTATATCTTCTTTTTTCTTAAAGGAAGATACCTTTTTTGTGAATAAATTGTACAAGAATGAAAGAACATCATCTTTGTAAGGGAAAAGGCCATTTCCAGAGACAAAAAATGTATTCTAATTTTTTAAGGAGTGAAAGAAAATAAAAGAAAACAACAAAGAACATGATCAAAATGTAGGTATGAACCCTCACGTGTGTAGTGTGGTACTGGTAGGGGTGTCCATGATGGTGGGTAAAAGTCCAAAAGGTCCAGTAATAGCCTATAAAGTTAACCATGGTTAAGTTATTTGATTGGCATGTGCAGGCTTGAATAGTTGTAACATGAATTGACATGTGTAAGTAGTTGTATATGGCCATGTAATTAAAGCCAAAGGTGCCATCAAAATAGGTTTTTGTGTTCTAAATTTTTGTGGTCAAATAAATGAACTGATGCGGAGTATGTGGTGGTCTTGCATTGTTGCCAAAACAAAAATAATATTGGGATTGAACTTAATAATACTTATCATGATTATTTAGGTTATAACTTGATAGTTATAAATTTTAATGGTTAGGTGACACATATTATGATACAGTATCAATATGCTAACCGTTACAGAGAATTTAGAACTATGATTCCATGGTGTGACACCCCGCAAATTTTAACGCAATTACGAACGTTAAACACTTGCATTATTAGGCTAATTCCCTACTTGGGTGAATTCACAACTACTTTTAGAGGTAAGTCTAGCAAAGTCCAACTAGTTAATACGCGTAGTATTACATTTCGTAATTAGTTGTAATTACGTACAAAACGATTGGAACAAACACGACAAAAATATACGACTGTTGGTGAACAAATTATTTAATAATACGAGATTATTAGATAACATAAACGTTTATTAAATATTATATTGATAATATTTACACGAATTTCGAATATATTTGAAAAGTTATTATTTTTAAAACATTTTGACATTTAACGATCGGGTAAACGAACACATGATAAATACCACAATTTTGGACGAAAAATCCCCTCCCCTTTGGTTGACCAAAACCGGCCCACACCCCCACCACCAACCTCACTCTTTCATTCCCACTCTCTCTCTACCTCCATTTCCCTCTCAACTCTCTCTAAAACCATAACCAAAAATCACCAAAAACTACCATAAAAACGACTTGAATCATCTAGCTCCTTTGGAATAAAACGTTCACGGGATCACGAGCTACACTTCTACCTTTTCGGATTTTAAAACTGACACGCGTAAGTTTCCAACATTTTCCGCAAACTCTTAGATTTCGCCATTTCTTTTGATATTTTATGTTTATAATACTTAATACATCATGTTTTAGTGTTATATTAACTTATTATGTCAAAAAACACCATTAAAACGCTTTAAAAGTCGAAATTTGCATAAAAATCGCGAACAGCGAGTTTCGCGAGTTGAGATCAATCTCAACTCGCCTGGCCATCTCAACTCGGCTCGCCTGGAAATCTCAACTCGACTCGCGAGGCAATCTCAACTCAACTAACAATCTCAACTCGACTCGCGAGGCAATCTCAACTCGACTCGCGAGGCAATCTCAACTCGACTCGCAATCTCAACTCGACTCGCGGTCTCAACTCAACTCGCGGTCAAACTTGGTCAACATTTTCAGCACTTCATAATATAATGTAAATGTTTACCCAAAAGATAATACTTTGACATTAAAGTTTAAAAATGATATAAAAACTTAATTTCAATAATAAAAGTACTATTTACAAACACTTTGGACATAATTTAGTTGCGTGAACACTAGCATGGATGGTCAAACGTAGACATCCACATACTTATTAAATCTCATACGTTTAGGACGTTAAGGACTTTACCTGGGCTTTAGGCTTTGCTAGCACTCGCACTTTACTTAGCTCATCAGGTGAGTTCACAGCCCCTACTTTTACTGTTTTAACTGCTTTTGTATAGGGGTGGAAAACATAGTCAACACTTTTGCTACGTGAGCAAACTTTTATATAACTGTTGTGATAGGCATTGTGCTAACTATTTGTGACTTCGGTCAAACGATTATAACTATCATTTATGAAATGGTATTTCATACGAAAACTAAACCGAGAACATGCTGGAGAACGACCAGCTACACACTTTTACTACTAGCTTTTATGAAACAACATTTTCATAAACACACAGAAAGTCCCTACGTCTTGGACACGCATGCACAGAAAGTCCCTACGTCTTGGGCAAACAGAAAGTCCCTACTTCTTGGGCAAGGTGCCATCCTACGTCTTGGATGAAGGCTCTACTTCTTGAGCAGATAGGTCCTACGTCTTGGATGCCAGTCCTACTTCTTGGACACAACTTATACAAGTCCCTACGTCTTGGGCACATACATAGAAGTCCATACTTCTTGGGCAGATTCTTGGACAAACATTTTAGTCACTACTTCTTGGGCACACTTGGAAAGTCCCTACATCTTGGGCAAACATTTTAAATACTACTTCTTTGATAAACAATTTAAATCCCTACTTCTTGGGTAAACTAACAGGATACTGCTTTCCTACAACACGTTTCAAACATTTGATTTGGGTAACATCCCACAACAACTACTTTTGGGTAACATCCCACCACGATTATACCTGAACAAACATTCTAAACGAAACTATTTGACTTTTAGGTCAACAAACCTACTCAAACTCGGTTCAACCATTGCAAACATAAAACCTGTGAATTCACTCAACCTCGTTGTTGACTTTTTACTATGTTTTTCAGGGAATTAGTTGCGCACGTAAGAACCGCCTGCACATTTGGAACATAGGCGACCCCGAAGGAATAGGATGCCAACTTTTGACAACTGGATTTCTTTTATATAACTAATCGGTTTTTAGTCATATTTACGAAATCTACTTTTTAACTACTTTTGTACTTGCACGATTCGAGAAATCGTAAAACTTCGTAATTATTACATTTGGCATCTTAATATATATGTTTTGTTGTAATCATATGCTCTGATATGTATGCATGTATGTGACACCCGTCAAATTAGGACTAGAAATTAGTTCCTAATCATTATGAAATACGTGTAATTAGTTCTATGTATTAGGCTAATTGTATGTATCAATATATATATTGTTGAATATATATCAGTACGCGATTATATTTAATCGTTCATTTTCAAATCGGCCAAATTTCCAATTCATATATATATGGCGTTGGTGAAAAACAAATATTAAGTAATATGAAACTATTATTTAATAACTCACTATTTATTATATATTATTTTGATAATATATAAAGTATTCGTATCGTACAAATATAAAGGATTCGCGACAAAAACATATAAATAATGAATTATTATTGAAATTAATAATTATTATTTACATTAGATAAAATAAAACATATTTCGTTTTATATCATTTTACTCAAACGCGACGAAACCAATTAAATACTATCCGTCTCTCAAACATAAAACAAAGATATATTTTATATCTCGTTAAATGTATTTTTATAAAATACTTCAAATGAAAATACGTACGATATCATTTTTAGAAATTTATCGATTTAAAACATTATACTACTTTTCGATCGGGTACAAAAACACGGGCGTTTTGTACTGCGAATATTAACCAACCAACTCCAATTATTGGAGTTGGCCAGTTAAATCAAACGCACCCTTTTCATATTCATTTTCATTCTCACTTCTCAATCTCTCTCGACTCTCTCGGTTCCATTTCAAAACAAAAACAACACAAAGATTTAAGTAAAACAACATCATCACAATCGTCATATTCATCATCAAGATTGGATCATCATCATCATCCGTGCATCACCATCGTTTTCGTCCTAAAAATCATTGTAAGAAATCGTTGATTTAAACTTTGTAATTTCGTTTTTAAATAGCATATATTAACATGTAATAAGGTTAGGATGTATGATTGTTGGTTAAATTGAGTTTGAATTCGGGTTTGGGTATGATTTGGAATGGACAGAGTCGAACCAGACCCCAGAAAACATGATCCACGCGGTGCGTCCTTTTGTACGCGGCGCGTCCTTTCAAAACCAAAGAACACGGCGTGTACTAGTCGTACGCGGCGCGTCCTTTCAAAACCAAAGAACACGGCGTGTACTAATCGTACGCGGCGCGTCCTTCAAAACCAAAGAACACGGCGTGTACTAATGTACGCGGCGCGTACTTTAAATGGCAGTTCCCCCTATATATTTCATGATCCAACGGATCAATAAACTAGCCCTGCGAATTCTAGCTAAAACAGAACATGTAAATTTTCAAAAACGTCGACGATTTAATAACTTAAAACAGGGTAGCTTCTCGATGAAAAATTTATTATAACGGATTGAGCTCAAATTCGCAAGGTCACTCGGAAACGACCCAATAATCAATGCTAAGTACCTTAGCCTTGTCAGTTTTAGGCCATCCGGAGTCGTTTAGGGGCCGAAAATGGCAGATTACTGTTTTCAGACTCGTACCAAATTTTGTAAATCATGAACTAAAGGGTAACAGATATAATGAACTTGATTAACAACTAAACCTATACGATACGACTTATATATGAAACACATACACTTTTATAAGTACAACAAATCATGCAAAATAATAATAGTTTGAAATTATTATTACAAGCCGTCACCAACGACCCGTATACATTTTCACAAACTCAAACCTAATCATTTACCAACGTATTTGGTCATAACTAGTTGAGGGAACAACTAGCATAGATGGTCCTTAGAGTCATCTAATCAATCAAAACCTTGCGCGTTTAATACGCCCGGCAGGTTCAATATCTAATCATTATCAAAACCTTGCGCGTCTAAGACGCCCTACAGGTTCAGTCGTTGTAACGACATCAAATCATTGTGAATCATTATAATTGTTGGCTAACAATTCATCAGACTCAGGTGAGTCTCATAGCCCCTTTTTAAATGCTTTTAACTAGGGGTGAGATACATGCTCGTTTTGTTTTACATGTGAACGCAAGTATCAAATTATCACGTATGCTGCATGAGTTGTTTTCATCTAATCAATCAAAGTCCTCTGAAGCATAGTTCTGTTAATATGATTTAGCGTGAATGTTAGTGTATGGTACCATATGGGATTGACAATCCCCGTCGAGTTAGCAAGCACTAACCTATCAAACGGACGCATTATCATATGTTCAAACGTATGTTGATTAGGCATACGCATAGAGGCACCCTCGATCAGGCACTTGATTGTGATCCTGACCCCTCAGTTAAGCTCAGACTATGTGCTCATGTTAGTTGTATCAATCTTTACTTATTTGTTTAATTACAAATATTCATGTGATACTCATCATTCAATTATTTACATGCTTTGTAAATCGAATCATTAAATCTTGCGGTTCACAAATCATATATTATCATATCAAACCTGTGAGCTCACCAGCTTTATAGCTGACCTTTTAGCATGTTATCTCAGGTACTCAGCAGTAGGTTGGACTGCCCATCAGGATACTGTAGCTCGAGTCGCATACAATCATATAATCATCAAGAGATTTCCTTGCATTTCTATATTTTGTATAAATTAGATATGTATTAGAATCTCTCAAATATCTATGCGAACTCATCTTTTGTAAACCATATGTAGACTCTTACGTTAATCAATGTATTTGTAAAACGACGCATGTAGTGGTCGTTCATTATGTATCTTATGTGCTTTGTATATTGATTAGTAGCACCCCAATGTATGCTTCCGCGAACAGTAAATTTGGGGGTGTTACAATGTACAATGTTAATGTGGCGCCCCCAGCTTTTACCAATGCTTCCGCTAATCAAAACCATCAAATTTGGGGGTGTTACAGATTGGTATCAGAGCCATTGGTTATAGCGAACTAGATTTCTAGGGTGACTTAGAGACCTTAGAGACCTAGACTATAGCCTTGGCTAGAACGCACATGCATACACACATTTGTATACGTCTAACTATCATTACGACACATTGATACGCGTGATCCATTATTTGAACCGTGCTACGTTCGATTCGTTCAATCTCAGTCTGATTTCATGCGAACCTGATCGTATCGAACGGTTGTTGAAAAGATGTATGTATTCAGCATCATATAATGACGTCTGGCCAACGTGATTATATTATACTAAGTACATATGGGCGTTTTATAGTCGTGAGATACATGATGGGGATCTTGTCATTTCTTCTTAAATACTCGATAACTGAATTATGTGAAACTTCATCCTTCACATCACTTTCATTGGCACTGACTTCTGCATTTCCTTCCTCGTAGAACGTCAGCATGCCGCCTAAACAAAGAAAGACCCGAAACAGTCGCCGAGCGACTACACCTCCTGTCGTCGAAACCACCGAACAAATTATCGAGCGACGTGTAGCTGAAGCTATCGCTCAGTACAAAGCCGTTCGCGCTCGCGACACTGGGGTGAACAACAGTGGAGCCACCCCCGTCAACAGTGAAACCCCGGTAAATACCCGACAAGGGTGTTCATACAAAACCTTCCTCGCTTGCAAACCCAGCACCTTCACCGGGACTGAAGGGGCCATCGGCCTAGTCCACTAGATTGAGAAAATGGATTAAGTCCTGGACATCTGCAACTGCGCAACCGACAACATGGTGAAGTACGCCACGTGTACTCTCGCCGAAAAAGCGTTGACATGGTGGAACGCTCAGATCCAAATTCTTGGACGCACAACTGCTTACTCCATCTTGTGGGAGACTTTGAAACAGATGATGATGGAAGAGTTTTGCTCTCAGAGTGAGCAACAGAAACTAGAAACCGAACTATGGAACATCCAAATGGTCGGTGCTGACATTACCGGGTATACAACCAAGTTTCAGGAAATTGCACGCCTGGTACCCCACATGGTAACCCCCGAAAGCAAGCGCATCGAACAATACAACAGGGGTTTGGCCCCACAGATCCGAGGCATGGTTATGTCCTCCAAACCAACAACTTTTAGGAGCGCAGTGGATCTGGCTCAAAGCTTGAACGATGACGCGGTCCTGATTGGAACATTGAAAGTTACTGCTGGGAAGAGCGAACCCGCTCATACTGATGCTGGTGACTCAGGTCACAACAAACGAAAGTGGAACAATGAGGGTAATGACCGTCAGGGTCAACAAAACAGGAACATGGGAAACGCCAGAGCCTACGCCACAATCACCAACACCGAACCAAAATCATACTTAGGCAAGAGACCTAAATGCGGAAAATGCGAAAGATGCAGTCAATGGGGACACCGAGCCCATTCATGTAAAGCTAACCTCCCCGCTCGAACAAACAACGGGTGCTTCGAGTGTGGCAAAACCGGGCATTACCGAAACCAATGCCCACAACTCAACAACGCCAACAACAACCTGAACAACAACAACCGCATTGCAAATAACAAAAATGCTCGCGGACGCGCATACATCATTCGTGCACGGGATGCACCGGAGGATCCCTACGCTAACATTGGTATGTTTTAGCAAACTATTATTACGCTTTAACGTTACACTATTTGAATGTCGATTCAAACCTAACGCTTAGCAAACTTTGACCACTTATCGAACACTCAACTTATCAAACTACACGACGAGTATACACGAACTGTTAAAACTTTTATGGCAACTTTGAGCGCCATGTAAACTATTGCTATTGTTAACGACACTACTTTTCGGAAATCATACGCGACGGGCGTTCCGACTTGATTTTTAAATCTCGAGACGAGATTTTTCTAACAGGGGGAGAATGTGACACCCCGCAAATTTTAACGCAATTACGAATGTTAAACACTTGCATTATTAGGCTAATTCCCTACTTGAGTGAATTCACAACTACTTTTAGAGGTAAGTCTAGCAAAGCCCAACTAGTAAATACGCGTAGTATTACATTTCGTAATTAGTTGTAATTACGTACAAAACGATTGGAACGAACACGAAAAAAATATACGACTGTTGGTGAACAAATTATTTAATAATACGAGATTATTAGATAACATAAACGTTTATTAAATATTATGTTGATAATATTTACATGAATTTCGAATATATTTGAAAAGTTATTATTTTTAAAACATTTTGACATTTAACGATCGGGTAAACGAACACGGGATAAATACCACAATTTTGGACGAAAAATCCCCTCCCCTTTGGTTGACCAAAACCGGCCCACACCCCCACCACCAACCTCACTCTTTCATTCCCACACTCTCTCTACCTCCATTTCCCTCTCAACTCTCTCTCTCTAAAACCATCACCAAAAATCACCAAAAACTACCACAAAAGCGACTTGAATCATCTAGCTCCTTTGGAATAAAACGTTCACGGGAATACGAGCTACACTTCTACCTTTTCGGATTTTAAAACCGACACGCGTAAGTTTCCGACATTTTCCGCAAACTCTTAGATTTCGCCATTTCTTTTGATATTTCAAGTTTATAATACTTAATACATCATGTTTTAGTGTTATATTAACTTATTATGTCCAAAAACACCATTAAAAACGCTTTAAAAGTCGAAATTTGCATAAAAATCGCGAATAGCGAGTTTCACGAGTTGAGATTCATCTCAACTCGCCTGGCCATCTCAACTCGGCTCCCCTGGAAATCTCAACTCGACTCGCGAGGCAATCTCAACTCGACTCGCGAGGCAATCTCAACTCGACTCGCAATCTCAACTCGACTCGCGAGGCAATCTCAACTCGACTCGCAATCTCAACTTGACTCGCGGTCTCAACTCAACTCGCGGTCAAACTTGGTCAACATTTTCAGCACTTCATAATATAATGTAAATATTTACCCAAAAGATAATACTTTGACATTAAAGTTTAAAAATGATATAAAAACTTAATTTCAATAATAAAAGTACTATTTATAACACTTTGGACATAATTTAGTTGCGTGAACACTAGCATGGATGGTCAAAACTTAGACATCTACATACTTATTAAATCTCATACGTTTAGGACGTTAAGGACTTTACCTGGGCTTTAGGCTTTGCTAGCACTCGCACTTTACTTAGCTCATCAGGTGAGTTCACAGCCCCTACTTTTACTGTTTTAACTGCTTTTGTACAGGGGTGGAAAACATAGTCAACGCTTTTGCTACGTGAGCAAACTTTTATATAACTATTGTGATATACATTGTGCTAACTATTTGTGACTGCGGTCAAACGATTATAACTATCATTTATGAAATGGTATTTCATATGAAAACTAAACTGAGAACATGCTTGATAGTCCGGTAATCACTATTAACTAGTGATATGGAATCTTAATATGTAAAGTTTAATTGTAGAAGGGGGGGTTGAATACAATTAAAAACTATTTCAAAGTTTAATTGAGTTATTTAGCTAGTTTTTAATTGATTGAACATAAACAGAGTATGAGAATAACAGATATGACAATATCAAAGTGAACAAGTAACAATAGCTGAAATATAAAGTTTATTTATCATAAAGCTCACTAGTATTGATTACAGAATGAATTAGCCAATGCTAATTCAAATCAATTACTCTTAGCTAACTATTACAAATGAGATGAATAGTAGTGGACAAACACGCTAACTATTCACTCGCTGGTCGTTGTAACGTGCCTAGACAAACTTAATCACTGACATACAAGTGATCAACACGTACAAACGGCAAGTTTCTAAGTACAACATACTGTTCTATATATACTACAAGTATCCCGTAAATATCTCCTATAAAATAGGATCTTAGAATGACACGTGTTGCTGCTTGATTGGCTTGAACTCTGATGAACCGACATTCTGCGGGTCCCAATTCTGTTACCGAGAATATCTCGCTTCCTTTTAAACAATCACTTGTAGCCACGTAATTCCTTTAGATTCTTTCAAGTACGAGAGACACCTGCTGTAGACATACGATGAGTAACTTGTTGATAAACGCTCAAAAGTACTATAATTTAGTAGTATTTTACCCATATTCTTGGATATTTCTATTGCATTTATTTAAGAATAGATATTGATTTCATTCATATTTGCAATTAGATGTGGAAATGGAGCGTTTATGAAGAAAGGAATGGAAAACAGTCAATATCCGAGCTAAATGATGCATATATGAAGAATAAAGTAAAGTCGAAGTTGATGAAAAGAATGAATCAAGAAAAATGACAGAACCGGCTGGAAAATGCATCCATACGCCGTATGGAAATCCATACGCCGTATGGATTGCAGCAGTGGAGGCCCAGGTTACGCGGACTTGGGCTGGGCTTGACATCAATCCATACACCGTATGGAAATCCATATGCCGTATGGATCAAAAATGCAGGAAGTATAAAAACGCGATTTTAGCCCTAAAACAGTAGTTTTTAGTTTGTTTTTCGTTTTCAGATGATAATATACGAATATTAGGGTTTAGTTACGAATTAGTTTAGCATTTTGGAGGCACGTGGAGTCAAGATTGAGGGTAGTTCGTCTTAGTTCTTCGTGATTCGCCTTTATAATTTGGTATAACTTCTTTATTTGATTTCATTGAAGTATTAGATGTTGAATAATCTAAGTTTTACTGTTTTATGATGAATTGAATATCTAAAGTGATTGTGTAATTGATTGAACTCGGATTATGATTTTTGAACGATTATTATTGCGTGTTGACTAAGTTATTTAATTGAAAACGGTTATACTACTCGTAAATCCTTGTTTATTGGTAACTGGTAGTTATTAGTTCTCAACGTGGTTAGTAAGATTGATGAGATTGAGTTCCTTTGATTTTATTAATTATTGATGGTCATAACTTTAGAGTTTTGATTATTGCTAAATAGATTGAGTTTGATAGGTTGAGAAATTAATAATTATTCACTTTAAAATGAATGAGACAATAAGTTAATTATTGGGTATTGTTGAGTCATACCAATAGGGTTAATTATAATTAGTTGTGAATGTTTAATGCATGATTTAGGGAAAGGCACACAATTGACTGATCATCTTGTGACATTGGAACCAGTGTTTCATGTTGGACCCTAGATTGTAGGAATTAGTTGAACCCGAACCGTTGGCTAATTCACATTCAATTTAATATCATTGAAGAATTTGGTGTTAAGTTGATCTAAAAGAATCACAATTAAATAATCAATACGTAATGAATCGGGAAATATGAATCTGAGTGACATTAATTATACAATTACTTATTCCTTCCATTTAGTATTTATTATTATTTATTTATTATTTTAAATTAAGTTTTTAATCAAGTTTAATTATTTTAAATTAATGTTTTCTAAACAAATGTTCAAACGGAACTAAAACGCCCCCCTTATTTACTGCTTTCTAGTTAATTGTTAATTTCTATTTATAATAAATCCGTCGTTCCCTGTGTTCGAATCGGACTTACCAAATCTATATTTACATTCGATCGGGTATTCTTGCCTGGTTGCTTGAAAGTATTTATTAGGTATTTCTATTTATAAATTATAAAACAAGACGCGCTTTCATAGCACATCAAGTTTTTGGCGCCGCTGCCGGGGAGCGGTTGTGATTATTTAAATAGGAATTAGTCCTTTATAAACTTTTATTTTTAATAGAATTTTGTTAAACAAATAATTTTGTAAAGTTGTTTAAAGTAGTTTAATTAATTGTGTAACAAGTTTTTATTAGTTCACTGGTTGAAACTAAATATCTTTTAATTGGTTAAACTTTTGGGGATTTAGTTTCAACCGGCGGGTGGAAAACCGTCCGCCGGTTGGAGTAATTTTGTATATGTTATTTAAGTTGTAATTATTTTGTTTGAACTAACTTGTTTTTCGTTAGTGGTGTTTTGTATTTCAGATTTATTTATATTTAGGTTTGTCCAATGGCGAGAAGTTTTGAAAGTGATGCTAACAATTACGATCTGGTTCGGATTTATGACTCTGAGAGTTTGGCTTCGAGAGTAGAAAGCGCAATTCCATCATTCACTCACTTAGGGCGCAAGGTTCTGCCTATCACATCGTCATGTCAAGAATTATTGGACGCTATTGCGAATGTGAGATGGGACATTCTTTTTACAGCTGAATTAATAAGGATATCCTCTGTTTATTTTTCCGACTATCAACTGGCACTAGTGTAGAACCTACTAGATAGTGCAGAAGTGGAAAGACAATTTGGGGATTCTCAGCAGTTCTTGGACGATCATTTAGATTTCGAGGAATCAATAACTTTAAGGATCGAAGAGGAGAAAGTATTCTTCACCAATCAAAAGAGACGATATGTTGAGATTTATGAGATTTTAAAGCAGCATTCGTTTCCTTACTCGACTAATCAGGCCGCGTGTGTTAGTCGTATGATTAGGGCTTTGTATGAGGTAACAGGTCATCCAAATTCCGAAGCTGACAAGGAATTCTTAGCTGGTTTAAAGGATCTGGTTCGATTGCTACAAGAAGATGATCATCTTAAGGATGAGACACCTCATTGTTTTATAGTGAGTAACACTATTCACTATCACATGAATAGAATGGTTAAACAGTTGGATCGTCTTGCTAAGGAAGAAGAAGGAAGGCCACGCCCGGATTTTATTCACCCAAATGGTGAAATTGATTTAGCAACTTATCTTGTGGAAAGTATGAGAGAATTAGTTGATAAGACTAAGATTTTGTACCAAAGGGAGCATTTCCACTATGGAATGGTGGAAATCTACATGAGATTTGTTGAGATATTCAGGAATTCAGGTTTGGGTTTTAATAGACTTCAAGAGAGAGTCCTGTGTGAGATTGAAAGCCTAGTTAGAAGTTTGAAGGAAACTCCACTGATGAGCAAGCATCATCAGATTGGAGAGTCATGTTTAGAATTTATTAGTGAGCTTGAGGATGATAGTCCGGATCGAGAGGTTAAGTTAGTTGGTAGTAATGAAGTGTGGGATGAAGAAGGAGAGGTAACTAAGGCAGTAATGAAGATTAGCTTGAATTTAATTTATCTGTTTCCCGTGGTTAATGAGCACTTGGCAAATTTTCCAAGTTTTGGTCATAGGATCATTAACATCATTCCCATAATCACTGAGCGTTTCCTTGCTCTCTATCCTAAGCAGTGATTCAAATCATCTCTTTTATTTCTTATGCTATTGGATTACTTCTGACATTTTGGTTATTTCTTATTATGTTTGACTTTGTTTGTTTTGGATTTTAGTATTGTTGGTGTGTTTGGATTTTTGAACATTTAATGAGTTTGTGTGTTTGGTTTTTAATATTATTTATTTCATTTAAGTTTGTTAATTTTTGTTATTTATTTATATAGTGTGGAATTATGAAGATGTTGAAGTCGTGATTATCCTCCAGGTTTGGTATTTAATATTACTGAATAAGTGTTGGATTTCGGTTAAAAAGTGGTTTGAAAAACGTTTTTGAAAAAATTATGATTTTTCAATCCATACGCCGTATGGATGTCCATACGCCGTATGGATTGGTTTGGGCCACTGGGCCACACGTTGACTGGGTTTAAATTATGTTTTGACCTGGGCCTTTTTAATCCATACGCTGTATGGAATCCATACGCCGTATGGATCAAAAAGAGGCAAAACGGCAGGCAGCTCCACTTTCTTCCTCAATTCAAACCTAAACCACTTTCTACCACCACCCACGGCTCTAACCACCACACCATCCAAACGCAAATTCCGGCCACGCATTCATCTCCATTTTTACATATTCGTGTTACACGCACTTTCCTCTACAAGGTATAACTTCCCGTTTTCATTTTCGTTGGTTAAATCATTCGTTTTGAAGTTAGGGTTTATGTTAGTAAATTGGGTATTTTGAATTTGAGTATGATTATTGGAATATGTTAGTTGATTTATGTTCTTGTTAATATATACATTACAATGTCATGCTCGTTCTTCTAATATATTGCATATATTATGTAATTCGATTTATCCGTTTGTGCTTAAAGAATGTGAATATGATAAACTCAATTTTGCTATGTTTTAATTTAGTACTTATTAATTTTCTGACCACATGATAATTAATGCAAATGTTTGTTTGGTACACAAGTATTTGTGATTAAGGTTATGTGATAAATTGTTATTTTGATTAAATACGTTTATAATGATTCATTTTGAGAATGTAAGAATGTTTGCTAGTTGCTAATGCTCGAGTTTAGTGATTGTGCAAATTCGTATTTTCATGATGGTACCAAATTATTGTAGTGTATTTGATTGGATAATTGTCATGAATATTTAATTAAGTATATTTATGTATGCAATTTGAGTAATTCTGTTTAGAGAAGCAATTTAGGTTTGTGAAATTGATTGTTGCGGTAGTTTTAGGCTAAACCAAAATGGTGGATTATTCCATATGTAGCAGAAATGTTGCAGAAATTTTTATTGACCTTTTTGTATTAACTGCTTATTTGATGTTATTAACAATTGTTTTGTTTAGCAGTTATCATGTCTAACAGGAGAACAAGAGGGGGTCAAACTTTGGGAAACTCGTTGGTTCGAGCTCATAGATATCTCACTTTTCATGGGTCGTATTCTGAGACCACCAGATTTCAGTTTGGAGAGCGTCTGGCTTCTAATATTGGCCAGTCAATTAAGGTTTTTGATGCTGTCAATTGGAATATTTTGAAGCATGTGATTGCTAGAGAGGGGTTCACTAATGGTGCTGAGGCTATTAGGAATTTACTTGCTATTCCGTATGTACTTGAGGATGGAAATATTGGATTTGTTTCTTATGCTTGATCTCGGTTGTTCAGTATCAGGGAGGACATCTATAGAGAGTTAGTTGTTGAGTTCTATAGCACCTTTAGGTTTGAGTACAGGTCGACTCAGTAGACTGAGAACTCCATTTTCTTCCAGCTAGGGGGACAGCCTTGACCGATGACTTTGGTTCAGTTTGCTTTGGGGCTGGGGCTTTATGAGCCCAACGAGTTGGATAATCCTCACTTTTTAAATCACATTTCTGCGGGTGCTGTGAAGAAGCTCACTGACTTGGAAGTTGAGCAGGAGTGGCAGTTTATTGCCCAGGGTAACTATGGTAGTTCGACACCTTCTTACACGCGTATTCGAGATCCCCGTCATCGACTCATTCACAGATTGTTGACTTACACCATTGTTGATCGCAAGGAGGGGCCTGAGAAAGTTTCTAGGCCTGATTTGTTTTATTTAAGCTCGATTATTAGGAGGAGGTTAGTGAATGTACCTTGGAGGTTGGCGAAGTGGATGTCGAAGAGAGCTACTGGTACTAGAGATGGGAGTAGTCTGTGTGGAGGTCACATTGTTACACGGTTGGCTAGGTATTTTGGTTTGGCTACTCAAGATGAGATGGGGTCATGCACGATTGTTCAGCCTAGCATGGGTTGGTTGACTGCACGCCGGTTGGAGGCGTTTGCTCTTATTGAGCCGTGCATTATTTATGGTCGTCCTGCGGATATGTATTACTGGGTTCCGACTACTCCGGTAGGACAGACTTTGCAGTTGAGGCAGGCTAGAGCTAGAGGAGATACGAGTGGCAGTGATAGAGGTCGAGGTACGGCACGAGGCTGTAACAGAGGTTATGCTATGGAGTTTGATCAGCTATCTCAGCAGTTGCACCAGATGGAGTTACACCAGACTCAGAGGTTTGATCAGATAGATCTTATGCAGAGACAACATTTCCATCAGACCAGTGCACACTTGGACTACCAGGATGGCTTGTTTGAGCAGCTGTTTGGTCAGTTTCCTTCTGGACCCGAGTATCAGCCATTCCAGTACCAGATGCCACTAGAGTTCATGCCACGACCACCACCACCACATCCAGATTATGGAGGGCCTTCTCATCAGTACCGGTACCGGCAGGATGATGACAGTGATTAGGATGATGTTCATCCTAAGTGGTTTATGATTCCAAACACTATTATTATTTCTATTATTATTATGACTGTTTTATTTGTAGGATTATTAATTGTTATGTTGGATTTGTAGTTTTAGGATTTGGTAGTGTTTATTTTTAATTAGGATGTTTAAATCTGGTATTGTTTAATTATGTTTGTTGATTGTTCCCTCAGAATTGTGTTGTGAGTACGTGTTATGCTGGCAGTAAGTTCAGCGCAACAAAAATTGAATCGAGAGGATGTGGGAAATTCATATCATCCTTGTCATACTCATTAAACTGCACACTATTCCAAGGGAGTTTTTCTGTTCTAAGTTCTTTTCTCTTTTCCCGTTTTAGTATTTCATAATTTGTACAATGAGGGCATTGTACATCTTTAAGTAGGGGATGGGAGAGAAAATAGTGAAGTTTTCACATGATTGTCCTGTTAAGTAGTAGATGATTTTGTAATTTGGTTAACTGTTATTTTATTAAGATAAGTAACTAGGAGGTTATAAGTTGCCCGTTTTTCAACCAAATTTTAAATTTTTTGTTTTCTAGAGATAATTATTTTGTAACTATGCAAGTTATTTTGAAAAATTTTCTACACTTTTAATTAAAAATTAAATTGTGAAAAATGTTATTTAGCTTCATTATATGATGTATTGATAGGCAATTTATATGAGAATTTTTGAGCTTTTAAGAAATGAAATTAAGGAGTAGATGTTTACTTTTAAACGAACTTTAGCTGTGTATGACGTATGTCTTAATTTTCATATTAATAATGTGTGATATGCCATATTTTTGGAATTTTAATTAACATTCATTTGGGGATATACTGGGTGTTGTTTCCTTTGTTGTACAAAAGTACAGACCTGGTCTCCATCAGTATATCTAATAAAAAAGAGCAAAAGAGTTTAAACGAACTCATGATTTTAAAATGTAGTCGAATTAAGTCGCTTTGTTGTACTAAGGTACAGACCTGCCACCAATGGTTTGACTAAAAACATTATTGCTAAACTAAAATCAAGTTATGTTGCTTTGTTGTGTTGAGGCACAGACCTGTCACCTCTGTCTTGATTTGAAAAATGATTGTTTGATTAGAATTTCAAGATATATAATATTGGCATATTATGAGTATGAAAGTATATAGTTTTTGGGAGTTTAAGGAAATATCTACATGAATAATAATAAGTTGAGCTCAATTATTTAAATATAGATTGTTTAAGTGGATAACAATATCAATAATCATCGTGAACTAATTAATGTTTTAAGAATAATAACTTCATGTGTAGATCATTTTTTTTGTAATCTTGTAGTTTCTTAATATTTGTTTTTAGAAATAACGGATTTTTAAATTTAAATGTTTGAGTTGAAGATGGGTGATGTTGTGTAATTCCTTTGTTAGTTATTTAGATTAATGGAGATGACTGTTTTCTTAATAGTTTTGATTTTTGAATCGATAGTCTACTTGAGGACAAGTAGGATTCAAGTGGGGGTTGTTTGATAAACGCTCAAAAGTACTATAATTTAGTAGTATTTTACCCCTATTCTTGGATGTTTCTATTGCATTTATTTAAGAATAGATATTGATTTCGTTCATATTTGCAATTAGATGTGGAAATGGAGCGTTTATGAAGAAAGAAATGGAAAACAGTCAATATCCGAGCTAAATGATGCATATCTAAAGAATAAAGTAAAGTCGAAGTTGATGAAAAGAATAAATCAAGAAAAATGAAAGAACCGGCTGGAAAATGCATCCATACGCCGTATGGAAATCCATACGCCGTATGGATTGCAGCAGTGGAGGCCCAGGTTACGCGGACTTGGGCTGGGCTTGAAATCAATCCATACACCTTATGGAAATCCATACGCCGTATGGATAAAAAACGCAGGAAGTATAAAAACGCGATTTTAACCCTAAAACAGTAGTTTTTAGTTTGTTTTTAGTTTGTTTTTCGTTTTCAGTCGATAATATACGAATATTAGGGTTTAGTTACGAATTAGTTTAGCATTTTGGAGGCACGTGGAGTCAAGATTGAGGGTAGTTCGTCTTAGTTCTTCGTGATTCGTCTTTATAATTCGGTATAACTTCTTTATTTGATTTCATTGAAGTATTTGATATTGAATAATCTGAGTTTTACTGTTTTATGATGAATTGAATATCTAAAGTGATTGTGTAATTGATTGAACTCGGATTATGATTGTTGAACGATTATTATTGCGTATTGACTAAGTTATTTATTTGAAAACGGTTATATTACTCGTAAATCCTTGTTTATTGGTAACTGGTAGTTATTAGTTCTCAACGTGGTTAGTAAGATTGATGAGATTGAGTTCCTTTGATTTTATTAATTATTGATGGTCATAACTTTAGGGTTTTGATTATTGCTAAATAGATTGAGTTTGATAGGTTGAGAAATTAATAATTATTCACTTTAAAATGAACGAGACAATAAGTTAATTATTGGGTATTGTTGAGTCATAATAATAGAGTTAATTATAATTAGTTGTGAATGTTTAATGCATGATTTAGGGAAAGGCACACAATTGACTGATCATCTTGTGACATTGGAACTAGTGTTTCATGTTGGACCCTAGATTGTAGGAATTAGTTGACCCCGAACCGTTGGCTAATTCACATTCAATTTAATATCATTGAAGAATTTGGTGTTAAGTTGATCTAAAAGAATCACAATTAGATAATCAATATGTAATGAATCGGGAAATATGAATCTGAGTGACATTAATTATACAATTACTTATTCCTTCCATTTAGTATTTATTATTATTTATTTATTGTTTTAAATTAAGTTTTTAATCAAGTTTAATTATTTTAAATTAATGTTTTCTAAACAAATGTTCAAACGGAACTAAAACGCCCCCCTTATTTACTGCTTTCTAGTTAATTGTTAATTTCTATTTATAATAAATCCGTCGTTCCCTGTGTTCGAATCGGACTTACCAAATCTATATTTACATTCGATCGGGTATTCTTGCCTGGTTGTTTGAAAGTATTTATTAGGTATTTCTATTTATAAATTATAAAACAAGACGCGCTTTCATAGCACATCACTTGTACTTGTGGAGAAACTTTATTGATGTAGTTACTGAAGAAGAGATAATCCTCCTCACTCTTTGTAAGCTTACATGCTCTTTGTAGAATGACTTGAACTTCTGTTCTTCAGTGACTAGCTGTTATTCAGGCAGTGAATTTTGCCTTTATTCATTTGAAGATATAGAACTCTCGCTGCTTGTATCAGCGACACACAAGTTGAGTTTTAATCTTCCTCAGCATGTTAAATCCAGAAGTAGAATGAGTGGTGACCAGTGACTACCAGTCTTCAGCAACAGCAGCTTTGATACAAATCATTTCTTCATCAAGTTGTATATTATTGAGTTGGTCAGCAACCAGTGACTTATCTTGGTCAGTAACCAGTGACTCAACAATCTCCCCCTAAATGATTGTGATCAAAGCTCCCTAGACAAACTCGTTGCTGAAAAAGTTTATAGTCAGTGTTTAAGATTTTAAACATTCAGTGACTTATACTTGATCCATTCATTTTCTTTTTGGATTCTTTTAACATGATCTGAGTTTTGCACTTTGGTTTTCTCAAAAGATCAGATATTATTGAACTGCAAAGTGTAAATTTTACAAGTGATTTCAGTTACAATAAATCCAATCTATTACAAAATTCCACCACGTATGACAGTATCTTCTGGTCTGAGTAGTTACAGATCAACAGCTGGTGCAGCTTCAGTGATTTTAAAATGTAGTGACTCTTGACATAACAAACCTATTATCTTCAGCTTAAGTGATCTTGAATTGCAGTGACTCTTGAGATAACAAACCTATTATCTTCAGCTTCAGTGATCTTGAATTGTAGTGACTCTCGACATAACAAACCTATTATCTTTAGCTTCAGTGATCTTGAATTGTAGTGACTTTTGACATATCAAACCTACTATCTTCAGCGATCAGATTACCTTTGATGACATAAGTCATCTTGAAACTTACTACACATTCAGAGAAGATTACTACTGAGTTTAGATGAGTCTGTTGTTCAGGCATTGTTTGACTTGGAGAATGCAAACCAGGACCTAAAGAGTGACCTAGAAGCACAATGAACATGTTTTTAGTGGTTTCTACATCCAAGTTTTTTGATCAGCATTTCTGGTAACATCATCACTTTCTCCCATCATCACTTTCTCCCCCTTGATGTTAGCATCATCACTTTCATCATAATTATCAAAATCATGAGATTTCTCCCCCTTGATGTTAACATGAAATGTTGTGACTGACTTTTGAATGTTTTGAGTATGAGTGATGTATTTTGTTATGGGTTTGGCTTCCTCGTCATCACCAGCTTGTGTTCTAGCTGATGGATCATTCGAAACAGAGGGGTCAACCTGTATCTCTCCATGTGTCTGTAGAGAGATATTGACAGTTGGTGCAGTGATAGATGAGATTTGGCCCGGGTCTGTAGCCAGTGATGTGGTATCAGCAATGAGTGTGTTATCACCCACTGATACCAATAGCCCTTTTGATGAAGTGTCATCCTTTTGTGAGAATGACAAGTAGCTGATGGTTAGACTCGAAATGAGGGTGTGGGATGCACCCAAATCACTGCTAATAATAGTTTGAGCTATTGTAGCTGTCTGCAGTTGTCCCTTTTTAGAGTCACTGGACTTTTGGGAGTTCAGTGAAGCAGTTGAAGGCTTTGGGTCAGCAAGGGTGCCCGCAGGGACTGAACGTTCAGCATCCGCTTCACCCTTGGCATCCTTGGATGTCTTCTTTTTGCTATGTCCCTGATCATTTAATGTCAGGAACCCTAATTTGGATTTTCTTTTGAGAGCAGTTGATGTGTTTTGTAGTGGTGGTTGACCAGAAATAATCACTGGAGGTGTTTTCAGTGACTTGGTCGATTTGGTGATTTGAGTTTCTAGGGAGCTGTATTGATCATAGCTCCCTATTTTAGTGCCCAATGATTTAATAAGATTTGAAAACAGGGCATGCCACACACTATCCATTTTTGTTTTATGTACAGTGACGTTCTTACGTTTACCGTTGCAAACAACAGAACATTTACAGTCAATTTTAGTGAGATTGACTAAGCCTCCTTTGGCTTTATTGCTGTTATGCAGTGGAATGTAAGGGTCATATACATAAAGTTGAAAAATAGGTTGAAGTATGAGTGCAGTGACAGTTTTCTTTTGAGTCGTGTTGTTAATAAAAAACATGAAGAAATGAAACCCATTGATGAACTAAGTGAGTATAGGTAAACCAGAACCCACTGAGCCACTTAGAGTTCATTTCTTCAGGTGATGTAGTTAGAGCAGGGAGATAAAAAGGGATTTTTCAAAATGCTTATCAGTATCTCTGTATGCTCTATTTTTGAACAAGTTACCTTTTCCAAATTATCTAATTTGGAAACTGTAACAACAAGATCTTGGTTTCTGCAAAGGCTCGAAGAGCTTTAAACTCTGCAGAGATGGTGTATGTAAAATAGGATTTTGATCTTGCTAGTGATAAAGATGTTTTGATTTTCGCCTTTAAACAGAGTGTTTTTCTTATGAAAATCAAGAAGGCGTAAAGTGAAATGAGTTAAATCGCTATTTTATAGCGTGCTTCTTGATAATCATGTGGTGGAAAATAGATCATCGTGGTCGATGATGGTGGTGAGTAGAGGTGGTATAGAGGTGATGATTGATAGTGGTAAGTGGTATAGGGGTGATGATTGTGGAACCTGGTGGTATTAATGGTGATGGGAGAGGTGTGCCGGAAAAGTACACTGACGTAAGAGAGAGAGAGAGAGTGTCAGACAATACGAATTTTCCGTTACACCATAACTCGTTTATTTCAAATGATATTTATAATTTTAATCGCACCATTAAATGATATCTTCAGTGAGAAAAAGATTTACAGAAGATATATAATCAATTTCTTGATTTACCATCCAAAAGAAATATAACAATTATAAGATAATAAATTTAATCGTTTATCTTGCTGAGACTATGTCTCGCTGACTTAATCACAACTTAGAATACTGATTAAGTCATTGTGACACAGTTACAGTTTTGATATAAATTTAACTTATCAACTCACTATTGTTACATTGTAAGTTTTTCTTTTCTCACTCCCCTTTTTTTTATTTATTAAAAAGAACATGAATATAGATTATGTCTTATATTAAGTGTATAACATATATCTATATTACATCTTACTGATCTAGTTACAACTTAGAATACTAACTGGATCGGCTAAAAATACCATAGAACAATGCTATAAACCTAATATAAAGACATAAGAAAATATTCATGAGTCTTTAAAAAATATATAACATTAGATGATCACAGTAAGCTGGGTTTTAATCTTGCTGATTAGTTCAGAAAAGATTAAAACATCAGTGTGTATGATCAACTGAAACTATATTTTACAAAGACATATTATTTAAAGCATTTATAAATTTAAACAACAATAAATAAATAAATAAACTCAAAGAGTTTATTTATTCATTGAAGTTTAACATTCCAAGATCGCTGATAAGAAAATTAAATCTTTTCTCATCCAAAGGTTTTGTAAACAAATCAGCGAGTTGGTAATCAGTTGGAATGAAATGAAGTTCAATATCACCTTTCATCACATTGTCCCTGATGAAATGATATCGTACATCAATGTGCTTTGTCCTTGAGTGCATCACTAGATTGTTTTCAATAGCTATGGCACTTTGACTATCAAAATAGATTGGAATTTCTTTGAAGTCAAATCCATAGTCAGCGAGCTGATTTCTCATCCAGAGAATTTGAGCTGTACAAGCACTAGCAGCAACATATTCAGCTTCAGCTGTTGAAGTTGAAACTGAATTTTGTTTCTTGCTAGACCAGCTTACAAGCTTTTCTCCGAGAAACTGACAGCTACCAGAAGTGCTCTTTCTATCCAGCTTACATCCAGCGTGATCAGAATCAGAATATCCTTTCAGAGAGAAATCTGAACCTGATGGGTACCAGTGATAAAACCTAAGATTGTTTAAGCTCGAGACTTTTTAGGTCTTTGATCTAGAATTAACAAACAATGATAATAATGATAACAAAGATGATAATTGCAGCGGAATAATAAGAACAACATCAATGTTATCAATGGCCAAATCCCTAATCTTATTAATGAATTAACAAGACGGATACTCTTTAGTATCGGGGTTACAAGAACCTTAGGGATAACGGAGAACTATAGACGTCTACATTATTTTGTGCACACAAAAACCTATGTCCCTATGTCTCTTTATATAATAGAGAACATTAGGGTTACAAGAAATCATAATTATACTAGGAGACTAATAAAAATAAAACTATTCAACTTTAGTCCCTCAACTTTCGTCTTTTATTTTGTCTCATCAAATTAATAAATCCTAACAATCTTCCCCTATTTGATGATGACAAAATATCGATCTTCTTGCACAAACTTCCCCTTAACTCTTGATTTCTTGTAATCATGCCATGCGATAAGTTGTAAATCTTGACCTTCAATTCTTCTTCCCCTTTTTGTCATAATCCAATAGGGGTCTTCATGAAGAAAAGCAACTTGAACCTTTACAACCACATGCTATATAACACACCACTAATACAACCTTCAAATGTCTCAAATTACCCTCCATGACGCATCCTCAGAATAATGAATTTGGACAATTAAAAATTATACAAGCAGTAGTAATATATAACTAGCAGTAGTAATAAAACCTTTTTCCTCCAACAATGCATGAACATCTTCTGATGATTAAACACTTTTTTTCGATAAGCTTCCCCTCAAATCAATATGTTAACCATCTCTTGAATCTCAAACTTTGTAGGCTCTATGTAATGATTACTGGTCGGTGAAGAAACTAGAATATAACAAACTTAATAAAGAAGTTAAATCTTCCAAACTTGTACCTTATATCTTGTACTATCCACGACGTCGAACTTATAATCCAATGTATAAGTAGATCACTATCTTCCCTTAAGATCTCTTTGACAAAAATCCTTATTCTTCATAATAAGTCACCGAGCAACCCAAACTCTTTCAAGTGATAGCAAATGTGAGCATTGAGCATCATAAGTTTAATCTCACACGTTTGCTAGATTTGTCAAGTCTTCGTCGTCTCCATACAAACCAAACAAGTTATCTTCAAAGCTCTTCATCCACCACTTTGAGATATGATAAGATACAAACCTGAAAAACTCATCTACAATATCAAATAAGCTATAATCAACCTTCTTCGTAATCACATCTTCTTCAAAAACGAGCCATAAATCAATACAAATAAATTGTTATTTAAACAATTCCAAACGAGATCCAAAACTAACAGTGGTTACAAAATTCACGAACAGTGGTAATCTTCAAAATCCCGAACAGTGGTAACCACTTTGCATTAACAGTGGCAAGCTCTACTAGCAGCGGAAAGCTTTGCACTAACAGAGGTAAGCTTGTACTGACAGAGGCAACGTTGTACTAGCAGAGGCAAGCTTGTACTAGCAGCGGTACAAACCTAACAGTGGGAACGTTGTGCTAGCAGTGGTAGACTTTGTGCTAGCAGGGGCAACGTTATGAGCAGTGGCAGCAACTTCAGAATTATATATCTCCATGATTACGTATCTGATTATGCTCAAATTTTTACACGGAGTCCATCAATGTTTCATTAACCACATATCCAAAAATCAAGTCGATCCAACGGTTAACGAATCTACAGTAATTATTTGACTTCAGCTGCACAAAAGAAACCATAAACTTACTGCAGCAAATTCGAATTTTAATATCTCCATGTAGAGACATCCGATCACAATGAAATTTTTACACAATGTAAAAACATATGTCTTCTCTAACATATCAAAAAATCATAAACTTTCGTTGAATAACGAAGACACAGTAACCGTTTTACTTCTGCCGTTCTGGAAAACCCTAAACTTTCAGCAACCAAATTCGACAATAAATATCTCTCAATCAAAAGCTCAGATCGAAAATTCCTTTGGTAGGAATGTGCGCCTATATGTTAAGAACCTACAGTTCAAATTTCATGACGATCTAACAATTAACGAATGAGATCCGAATTTTTTACCATAGCTGTGCAGAAAGTGACGAATTACGAATTTTCTTGAAATCTTCCAGGGTTTCTTCGATACGGCTTCTCTTTCTTGTAAAACTTGTAGATCCTAGATCACGAGCAACCTTGCTCTGATACCAATTTTGTGTACACAAAAACCTATGTCCCTATGTCTCTTTATATAATAGAGAACATTAGGGTTACAAGAAATCATAATTATACTAGGAGACTAATAAAAATAAAACTATTCAACTTTAGTCCCTCAACTTTCGTCTTTTATTTTGTCTCATCAAATTAATAAATCCTAACAACCAGAGACCAAGATTTGATGTACCCTTCAGATATCTGAATATTCTTTTGACAGAGAGAAAGTGTGATTCCTTTGGATCAGCTTGATACCTAGCACAAAGACATGTAGCAAACATAATGTCTGGTTTACTTGCAGTTAGGTACAGCAGTGACTCGATCATTCCTCTGTAAGCAGTGATGTTTACAGATTTACCATCAGAGTCAGCATGTAATTTTACTGCAGGTGACATGGGTGTAGCAAGGGATGAGCAGTTAGTGAATTCAAATTTCTTTAATAAATCTTTAACATATTTTCCTTGATTTATAAAGATTCCAGTCTTGGTTTGTTTTATTTGCAGACCAAGGAAAAATGTTAATTCACCCATCATGCTCATTTCATAACTTTTGGTCATGAGATTAGAAAATTCCTTGCACATGTCACTATTAGTAGACCCAAAAATGATATCATCAACATAAATTTGGACTAATATGACATCTCTCTTATCTCTTTTAATAAACAATGTGATGTCAATCTTACCTCTAACGTAGCCACATTTTATTAAATAAACAGAGAGAGTATCATACGTGGCTCTGGGGGCCTGTTTTAGTCCATACAGGGCTTTGTCAAGTTTGTAAACATAACCAGGATGTTTTGGATCAATGAATCCAGGTGGTTGTTTGACATACACTTCTTCCTACAGCTTGCCATTCAGAAAGGCACTTTTCACATCCATCTGATATACTTTGAATTTATTGTGAGCTGCATAGGCTAGAAACAGCCTGATTGCTTCAAGCCTAGCCACTAGTGCAAAGGTTTTGTCATAGTCAATGCCTTCTTGCTGACAGTAACCTTGTGCAACCAGTCTAGCCTTGTTTCTTGTTACCACACCATCAGCATCCATTTTATTTCTGAACACCCATCGTGTTCCAATCACTGATTTACCAGCAGGTTGAGGCACAAGCTTCCAAACTTTATTTCTTTCAAACTGAGATAGTTCTTCTTGCATGGCAGCTATCCAGTGATGATCAGTGAGTGCTTCATCAACCTTCTTTGGTTCTATCAGTGATACAAAACTTACAAACAAACAAAAGTTAGCAGTTGCTGATCTTGTCGGAACCCTGGATTGTGGATAACCAATAATCAATTGATTATCAATATGTTTTGTCCACTTAGTCTTTCCCTGAGGTTCAGCAGTGACTGCTTATCTGGTGATGGTTCATGTGACAGATCAGCATCAGAAACATGAGTATTGTTGTTATGAGAATTTTGGTTTGGACATTGAGTTGATGATGATGGGACATCAGTAGGTAAAGATGATGTCCTTGAATTCTTCTCAGCTAAAGTAGAGCTAGAATTGATTTCAGGAACACTATCTTCCCCTTCAGAGTCTGATGAGAAATTTTCATATTTCTTATCATTTGATTTTCTTTCATTTGATGAGTCACCATCTATTTTATTAAAAACAAGATTTTCATACTCTTTTGGATCAGTGAGTGACTCATCATATGATTCATCAAAAGTAACATCCATTGATTCCTCAATACGTTCTCTTCTTTTATTGTAAACTCTGAAAGCTTTAGAGATAATTGAGTAACCAACAAATATTCCTTCATCAGCTTTTGGATCAAACTTTCCTAACTGATCTCTTTTGTTTAAAATGTAGCAAGTGCTACCAAAAACATGGAGAAAACTTATGTCAGGTTTTCTCCTTCTTAACATCTCATATGCTGTCTTATTATGTCGTTTGACAATCAGTGACCTATTCTGAGTATAGCAGGCAGTACTCACTACTTCAGCCCAGAAATAGGTCTTAAGACCAGCATCAATGAGCATTGACCTGGCAGATTCAATTAAGGTCCTATCTCTCCTCTCTGCCACCCCATTTTGTTGGGGTGTTCTTGGAGCTGAAAAGTTTTGAGAAATACCTTTTGAATCACAGAAAGTTTCCAAGTCAATATTTCGAAATTCAGTGCCATTATCACTTCTTAAATGTTTTACCAAAATACCATTTAAGTTCTCCATCTTCTTGATAAAGGATATAATTTCACTTGCTGCTTCGTTCTTTGCTTTAAGAAAGAATATTCAAGTGTATCTGGAGTATTCATCCACGATTACCAAGCAGTATCTCTTCCCACCAAGACTTGGAGTACTCACTGGTCCAAATAGATCCATATGAAGTAGATAGAAACATTCAGTTACTGATGATGTTTGTTTACTTTTGAAGGAAGAACTGTGATGCTTTCCTTTCTCACATGCTGAACAAAGCTTGTCTTTGTTGTAAGACAATTTTAGAAGTCCAGTGACTAAACCATGTTTGCTTAACTTGTTGATAGCTTTTAGATTCAGATGAGAAAGTCGCTTATGCCATAACCATTTTTCTTCTGAAACAGTTCTGGAATAAAAGCACGTCCCTGACTGAGCTGAGTCCATATTGACTACATAAGTATTGCCCTTTCTGTTAGCAGCAAGCACAGCACTTCCTTTTTTATTGTAAACAACACCAGCTTCATGATCAAACAGCACCTTGTTCTTTGAATCACTTCAGTCCCTCCACATATGCAACTCTTTTGAACATCACATTCCCATTAGTCAGAACACCATATCCCCTTGTTTTGCCAACCTTGTTGTCACCAAATACTACATCAGGACCTCTTTCCTCCTGGTAGTCACTGAGCAGAGACTTACATCCGGTCATATGTCTGGAACACCCGCTGTCCAGATACCAGATAATTTCTCTAAGAATGCCTTTGAAGATAGTTTCAGGATCTCATCCAGATGCTGAACATTTATGAGCGACTTCTTTGATATCATCATGAAACTCAGCATCATCAGCCATCAGACAGTAATCCTTATCTATACAAATCATTGCTTCTTCTTCATCTGATGATGAGGAGTCAGAGTCGTAGAATGAACCCTCTTCAGCGACGAAACCTCTACCCTTATTTTTCCCAGTTTTAGACATTGCCTTCAGCTTCTTGTACTTTGCCTTGTACTTGTTGTACTTTTCATTTCTGAAGTCTGGCACTGGTTCAGGGACTTGGTTGACTGACTTTGATCTATAATCAGCTGCAAAGTGACCAGGTTTACCACACTTGTAGCATTCACCTTTTGATTTGAAATTATCAGATGATGGAGCACCAGCGAATCTTTTTGATCTGGTGTTCCTTCTGAAATTTGCAACCATCATTGCCATGTCTCTTTCCAGCTTTTCTAGACCCTCATCATATTCATACTCCGATTGTTCTTCAGCTCCTTCACCTTCTTCACCAGCTATCAGCGACTTTGAGCTTTGCTTAGAAACTTTTGATTTCTGTCACTGATCAATTTCTTCAAGCTCAGCTACAAGGGCATTAGATACTTTTTGACTTCCAAGTGTTGCACGAATGTGCTCACTTTGATCAGCTTGCTTTTCCGACTGCTCCCAGTTGAGCAAAATACCATAGACTTGAGTAAGATTAAGATTTGTATAATCATTCATCTGTCTCGTACAGGTAGCAATGGTTCCCTAAACTTTTCTTGGCAATAATTCCAAGAACTTTTCAACAACAAATCGCTGCTCCTTTCCTATACCAGCCTTCTCCATCTTGTTCATCAACGATTGATATCTGGTTTAAGTAGAAGATAGTGACTCGTTGGGTTCCATTGCGAACAGCTCATACTGACGAGTGAGATTTACTTCCCTGCAGCGAATAATATCAGGAGTTCCAATATATATATTCCTAAGGGTATCCCACATATCTTTTGCAGTTTTGCAAAGCCTGATTGATCCAAACACTTCGTCAGGAAGTGACATGCCAATGTAGATTTTAGCTTGTTTATCTAATCTAACCAATCGTCTATCCTCATCCGTCCACTGTTCCTCTCTCTTAGACAAAACCATTTCTGGTATTGCAGGAGCGGTAGCAGTAGCTACAACAGCAGGAATGATAGTGGTTGGAATATGGGGACCATTGATTATGATATTGCAAAGACGATCATCAATAAGATCAAGAAACATCATCATCCGGGACATCCAGGTTTCAATCCTAGAGGGATCAAACGCTGGAGGTTTGGTAGTAGAACCATTTCCCTTCTGATACTCGGAGTCGACACAGCTGTACTTTACTGATTCCATTGCAGATCTGGTTAATTGATTTAAACCAACTCTACTTTGATACCAATTGAGAGTCCCGTAATCACTATTAACTAGTGATATGGAATCTTAATATGTAAAGTTTAATTGTAGAAGGGGGGTTGAATACAATTAAAAACTATTTCAAAGTTTAATTGAGTTATTTAGCTAGTTTTTAATTGATTGAACATAAACAGATTATGAGAATAACAGATATGACAATATCAAAGTGAACATGTAACAATAGCTGAAATATAAAGTTTATTTATCATAAAGCTCATTAGTATTGATTGCAGAATGAATTAGCCAATGCTAATTCAAATCAATTACTCTTAGCTAACTATTACAAATGAGATGAATAGTAGTGGACAAACACGCTAACTATTCACTCGCTGGTCGTTGTAACGTGCCTAGACAAACTTAATCACTGACATACAAGTGATCAACACATACAAACGGCAAGTTTCTAAGTACAACATACTGTTCTATATATACTACAAGTATCCCGTAAATATCTCCTATAAAATAGGATCTTAGAATGACACGTGTTGCTGCTTGATTGGCTTGAACTCTGATGAACCGACATTCTGCGGGTCCCAATTCTGTTACCGAGAATATCTCGCTTCCTTTTAAACAATCACTTGTAGCCACGTAATTCCTTTAGATTCTTTCAAGTACGAGAGACACCTGCTGTAGACATACGATGAGTAACTTGTACTTGTGGAGAAACTTTATTGATGTAGTCACTGAAGAAGAGATAATCCTCCTCACTCTTTGTAAGCTAACATGCTCTTTGTAGAATGACTTGAACTTCTGTTCTTCAGTGACTAGCTGTTATTCGGGCAGTGACTTTTGCCTTTATTCATTTGAAGATATAGAACTCTAGCTGCTTGTATCAGCGACACACAAAGTTGAGTTTTAATCTTCCTCAGCATTTTAAATCCATAAGTAGAATGAGTGGCGACCAGTGAGTACCAGTCTTCAGCAACAGCATCTTTGATACAAATCATTTCTTCATCAAGTTGTAAATTATTGAGTTGGTCAGCGACCAGTGACCTATCATAGTCAGCGACCAGTGACTCAACAATGCTGGAGAACGACCAGCTACACACTTTTACTACTAGCTTTTATGATACAACATTTTCATAAACACACAGAAAGTCCCTATGTCTTGGGCACGCACGCACAGAAAGTCCCTACGTCTTGGGCAAACAGAAAGTCCCTACTTCTTGGGCAAGGTGCCATCCTACGTCTTGGATAAAGGCTCTACTTCTTGAGCAGATGGGTCCTACGTCTTGGATGCCAGTCCTACTTCTTGGACACAACTTATACAAGTCCCTACGTCTTGGGCACATACATAGAAGTCCCTACTTCTTGGGCAGATACTGATGGGTCATGCTTCTTGGACAAACGTTTTAGTCCCTACTTCTTGGGTACACTTGGAAAGTCCCTACATCTTGGGCAAACATTTTAAATACTACTTCTTTGATAAAATATTTAAATCCCTACTTCTTGGGTAAACTAACAGGATACTGCTTTCCTACAACACGTTTCAAACATTTGATTTGGGTAACATCCCACAACAACTACTTTTGGGTAACATCCCACCACGATTATACCTGAACAAACATTCTAAATGAAACTATTTGACTTTTAGGTCAACAAACCTACTCAAACTCGGTTCAACCATTGCAAACATAAAACCTGTGAATTCACTAAACCTCGTTGTTGACTTTTTACTATATTTTTCAGGGAATTAGCTGCGCACGTAAGAACCTCCTGCGCATTTGGAACATAGGCGACCCCGAAGGAATAGGATGCCAACTTTTGACAACTGGATTTCTTTTATATAACTAATCGGTTTTTAGTCATATTTACGAAATCTACTTTTGTAAAACTTAACTACTTTGTACTTATACGATTCGAGAAATCGTAAAACTTTGTAATTATTACATTTGGCATCTTAATATATATGTTTTGTTGTAATCATATGCTCTGATATGTATACATGTACAATGTTAATGTGGCGCCCCCAGCTTTTACCAATGCTTCTGCTAATCAAAACCATCAAATTTGGGGGTGTTACACATGGTTTTCGATTTATTATGTTTAAGGACGATCTTCCAAAATATTAGTCTTGCAAGCAAGAGACTTATACATTTTGTTATTAAAGCATTTGTAGATCTTAGCATAAAATTTTAAATTTATATATTTGTGACTTTAAGATGTTTTATTTACAAATGATTTTAACTAAATTATAAACTCTGAGTTATCATAGTTTTATAACTTGTAAATTGGTTATCATGTTACATGTTCGTAGAGAAATGAGAAATGTGAAAATAGAAGTCCTAATAAAGAATTCTTTGAATGGATTAAATCATTAAATCGGGTTGTGTAACGTGTTAACTTAGTTTCTAAACAGAAATTGTTTGAAATTTTTTTAACACAAACAGGACGTGGTATGGTTGATAACCGAAAAACACTTTTTTCATCCTTTTAATATCATACGAGTACAAAATTCATGTAAGAAAATGCAAGAAATCTGATTTGAACTTGTGGCTTATACAAAAAATTTAGTTTTATAATTTTTCTTTTGAATAATACACTCTTTATTTTTATGTTTAGTTCTTAATCGTAGAGGTTATATTTACCTTTTCATCTAGTAAATAATAATACTACCTAAATATTTAATGTCGCATTTTAATTGTTCTAATCAATTATAGTAACTATTTAAGTTTCTGTATTCTAAGATGTGTTGAACTGTTTTTCTATGTGATCGTAAAAAAACTTATTCATAGTCTATTCTACATATTTTCTGTCGGTAACTTGATGACAATAAATCATATCTAAAATATGATATTATATTATATATGCGATTTGACTAGAGTCGCACGCTAATATAGAATTTTCTTCTACTAATATAAAATTTTCTTTTATTATCATTACATAATTACATAAATAAAGATATGCAATGTTACCCGCAGCGAAGCGCTGGCCTTTTATTCCCCTTGTTTAGTAACATACCTTGCGAGATTTTTAATCAGATTCTGAACTAATAACTTGCGAAATTTGATAATATTGGAAGCATATATGTCTAGACCTTTAAATCATACACCTGGAACTTAGGGTTGGTAATGGTGAAGGAGCCAAGGAAGGGGCTAGTGAAAAAAGGAGCCCGTGTTTTCCTTGTAATCGAGAATCGAATTCATATGTTTAAACTAAACTGAAACCGAAATTTGAATTTGGTTCGGTTTCGGTTTCGATCAAAACCGACAAAACTAAAATTTAATCCAAAACACCCTTCAACATACAAGCTAAGAAATATGCAAGATTATACGGTACAAACTACATAAATTTAATCATTAATACATGTTATTTGTTAAACAAATTCGAGTTCGGAAAGCATGAAACTATCAATGTACGCAAACTTCAAAGTGCAAACATAACATTTATTTTTCACTAACACATCAAGCTCTTCAAGTCTACAACTGAATTAGAAAAATCACACACACACACACACACACACACACACACACACACACACACACACACACACACACACACACACACACACACATATATATATATATATATATATATATATATATATATATATATATATATATATATATTATTTATAATGATAATAATAACAATAACAATAACAATAATAATAATAATAATAATAATAATAATAAGAATAACAACAACAATAATAATAATAATATTTAATTGAATACGTTTTTCAGAACCGAATTCAAATAACCGAGTATAATTTGATTCGGTATACTAATTAACCGATTTCAATCCAAATATTCAACATCCTAAGTTCATGTAGATATATTTTGTACAGTATAACACTATGAGGTCAAATGTTTGTGTCCGATTCAGTTTTATTTGGTTTGACGATAGGTTTGGTTCAGTTAAAACAAAATATTATGAACCCTAGGTGACTCTGTAGATATGGAAAAACATAGTGTAGATCTATACAAATGAAGATCAATCATGGGCGACTTCGTGGATCAGTGTCGCACCCCCAAATTCGGGTTGGGGAAGCGGTTCGGGTCGGGGCGCGACTAATCAAGTATCAACGGCACAAAGTATACAGCAAACAACCACTAAATGAGACGTTTAAAAATAGTTACATTTCCGTATATATAGTGTTTGAAAATATAGTGTTTTCTGTTACAAAAATGTAGTTCCCTAGAGTCCACGCGTGGAGCGGGAGATTCTATTACATAATCATAATATACAAAAGATAATGCTAAGAATTTCCGTTAGATGCAATGTAGAAATCATGCGACTATTGCTAGTGTCCTTGAGAAATCCTACTTTGTCTGTGTACCTGAGATACAATGCTAAAAAGTGTCAACCAAAAAGGTTGGTGAATCTTACAGGTTTAGTAATAAGTAATCGTTATGAACCCCAAGTATGTACCAGTATTGCTGTCAAGCAAAGTAAGTAAACAAGTATATCAGTAGGTCAGCACAGTTTCCATGAGCTCATAAGTTGAAGCTTAACAGTGTGTAAGTATGAATCAATCAAGAATCATATAATGTACCCCCGTGAGTGCTATCCCAGACACTCATATGTAACAAATACTAATATGCTTGTTTCTACGGTGAAATCCGTGGTAGCGCTACTACCCCAGGCAGGGATTGTCAGTCCCAAATGGATCCATTTACTAGTAATCGCGCTTAAGTCCATAACTAACAACTTACGATAGGAGGCTTTCAGTGGATAAAAAGTAGTCATGCAATGTGTGTAAAAAGTAGTATAGGCAGTCCAGTACTCGTGTTCATGCGTAAAACAGTAGCAAAGTATCTCACCCCAAAGTAGAAAATAGTAAAAAGTGGGGCTGTAAGACTCACCTGAGTCTAGCAAGTATGATGTGTTCGTGTAATCAAACAAGTAAAGCAGATGTAAGTCCGTAGGCGTGTCGGATGTAAGTTCGTAAAGCGGTTCTCAGAACCCTGCAACCTTCTGGCGTCCGAAACGCACAAGGTTGTAAGTAAATAAGTAAATAAGTTTGGTGTCTTGAAAGATCACCCATGCTAGTTGATGCTGTGTAAACGGGGCTTTAGTTTTAAAAATGGAAATTACTTAACTTACTACACACAACACAGGCAAGAATACCTGGTCAGAATATAGTATAGCTCAGTTGTAACACCCCCAAATTTAATGTTTTGCGGAAACTTGATTTGGGTGTTACTAATCAATAACAAAGCACAAAGAAAAATAGCAAACGACTCTATATGCGTCGTTTTAACAAAATATATTGATAATTGAAATGTTTACAACATTTAAAGCTTTACATAGCTCGAGTTAAATATAATGAGATTTCAGTACATAAGTACTTATACAAAATATACTAATGCAAGAAAATCTCAATCGTCTGTATGCTGACTCGAGCTAAGTCCTGAAGCAGAAACATCCTACTGCTGGGTACCTGCGATATATGCTAAAAGGTCAGCTATAAAGCTGGTGAGCTCACAGGTTTGAAATCAAGTAATATCGTATGAACCGCAAGATTTAAATAATGAATTGCATCCAGCAATTAAATAATGAATTGCATCCAGCAATTAAATAATGAATTGCATCCAGCAATTAAATGATAATCATCGTGTATACAGCCATGAGCACATAGTTGAGCTTAACTCGAGGGCCGGGTCCCCTATAGAGAATTCCGGGCGAGGTGCCTCCACGAATGCCTAATCAACATTCGTCATCCCAAATATTAGTACGTCCGTTTACCCGGTTAGTGCTTGCTAACCCGAACGAGGAGGGTCAATCCTATATGGTACCATATACTAATATTCACGCTACAACGTATTAACAACTATGCTGACGGAGGACTTTAAAATGATTAGTTTCGAAAAACTCATGTAGTATATGAAAAGTTGGTACTTGCATTCACATGTTAAAAGTTTGAGCAGTATATCACACCCCTGAGTAAAATAGTAAAAGAGGGGCTATGAGACTCACCTGAGTCTGAGAGCGTTTAAACAAACGTAAGTTGATTAGCGAGTAATGAAGTCCAACGACTTGTAACCTGAGGGTGTCCACGACACGCGATGGTTATAATCATGATTGGGTATCTCAAAAGATCACCCTTGTAGTTGTTACACAACTATATATGTCCAAATTACTTCAATTTGGTTGATTTGTTCAGCGTTTGAAAACGTGTACGGCCCGTTGGTGATGGGTTTGGAATAATAAACTTTAAGTATTATTATTTTGTAATTTGGGTTTTGCACTTAAAAGTGTGTCCCAATGTGTTTTATAAGTCGTATCGTATAAGGGTTTGAGGTTATATAGTTCCGACACTTAGTGAAATTGATATTTGAAAACCTGCTGTTTTATGCGACACAATCATGCGACATTAAATGGGTTATGCGACACAAGGGTTGTGTCGCATAGAAGTGCGACACAATGTCCATACGACACAAGAGTTGTGTCGCATGGATGCGAAATGCTGATTCAACAGCGACATAGTGATTGTGTCGTATGGGGTATGCGACATAGTGGTTGTGTCGCAAGATTTGCGACACTAATTATCTGGTACAACATAAGGGAATTTATGCGACACAAAGGCTAAAATACGACACTATATGCGACACAAGGCTTGTGTCGCATAGATGAACACCAGCCCAGAAAGTCCGGCTGTCAACGTTTTTCCGGCGAAAAATCCGTTTTAAACTCGTTTTTAAGCTATGAAATCGTGTTCTACACATTGTAATGGACATATACTAGTTATAATAACAACCACAAACGAAAAATACGAAGAATCGAGAGATTTCGGGATTTTGTCGAAAACTTACAATTTGCCGAAATAAAAATCCGGAAAGATAGCGTTGTAGATCGTCGCGAGGTGGTCGTGAATCTCTAAAAATATTTATGATCCGGTTGCGTTTGATAGTAGTATTGTGCGATTTAGGTGGATGGTGGTGATTTTGATTATTAGAGGGAAAATAGGAGAGAGATATGAGAAAGAGAATGAAATGAAGAAAAGTAAGTGGGAGGTGGGGGTTATCCCCACTTTCCAGTTTTCGCTCCGCGTCCCGTATGGTGTTCGTTTGCTCCGTCGTTTAAACGTTAATTAATTATTTACATTTTAATTATAAGTTTTAAATTACGATTTATTACGCGATATATTATTTAAATATTTTACAAATCATTTTATATTTGTGTTATAAAACGTAAGTTAGTTTATTTCGTTTGCGCGGTTTAATGTTTTAAATCGTGTAAGTTTGGTTTGTACGATACGAATGAATACGAAATATGATCAAAATAATATTTTTGACATAAAATCGTTATTTAATAAAATGAGTCACCAACGTCCGTATAATATTGAATCGAAATACATCCGATTTAAAATGCGTACGATTTAATCAAATCGCATATTCGTATATATTCAACAATATATATAATTCGATACATTAATTAGCCTAACCAGGAACTAATTACATGTATTAACATATGATTAGGCACTAATTACTAGTCCTAATTTGGCGGGTGTTACATTCTCCCCCTGTTAGAAGAATTTCGTCCCGAAATTTAGCTCGAAGTCGTGTTTGATGTGGAATCAGTGAATAGTTGAGGATATTTGAGTCGCATTTGGTCTTCCCATTCCCAGGTGAATTCCGGACCACGCCGCGAATTCCATCTGACCTTGACGATGGGAATACGTCTTTGTTTCAGTTGTTTGACCTCACGGTCCATAATTTCAGCGGGTTCCTCAACGAAATGAAGTTTATCGTCAACACGAATTTCATCTAATGGAATAATAAGTGTCTCATCAGACAGACACTTCTTCAAGTTTGAAATATGAAAAGTAGGGTGCACGCTGCTGAGTTCGGATGGCAGCTGCAATTGATAAGCTACGGGGCCAATCCGTTCAAGGATCTCAAAAGGCCCGATGTATCTGGGATTCAATTTCCCGCGTTTGCCAAAACGGATGACGCCCTTCCAAGGCGATACTTTCAAGAGTACTCGATCCCCAACTTGGAACTCGAGTGGTTTGCGTCTCACGTCAGCATAACTTTTCTGACGATCACGTGCGGCTTTGAGTCTGTTTTGGATTTCCACAATTTTCTCAGTGGTGGCGTGTATGAGTTCAGGACCAGTGAGTTGACTATTTCCCACCTCAGTCCAACAGATCGGTGATCGGCACTTACGACCGTACAGTGCCTCAAAAGGTGCAGCCTTAATGCTGGCGTGATAACTGTTATTGTACGAAAATTCGCACAACGGTAGATGTCTTTCCCAGTTTGTACCGAAATCAACTACGCAGGCTCGTAGCATGTCTTCCAGTGTTTGAATGGTTCGTTCACTTTGGCCATCGGTTTGAGGATGGTACGCGGTACTCATATCGAGACGGGTACCCAATGCTTTCTGAAGTGATTGCCAAAAGTGAGAAGTGAAACGGGCATCTCTGTCAGAGATGATTGAGACTGGAACACCGTGATGAGAAACGATTTCCTTGATGTAGATTTGTGTAAGGCGTTCCATTTTATCGTTTTCTTTGATTGCTAGGAAATGAGCAGATTTGGTGAGACGATCGACGATCACCCAAATGGTATCGCAACCGCTCGACGACTTGGGTAGTTTGGTTATGAAATCCATGGCAATTTGATCCCATTTCCATTCAGGGATTTCAGGTTGTTGGAGTAAACCAGGTGGTTTCTGATATTCGGTTTTGACTTTCGAGCAAGTAAGACACTTGCTGACATAAGTGGCGATTTCGGCTTTCATGTTTGGCCACCAATAAAATTCCTTGATACCGTGGTACATCTAATCGGATCCCGGATGAATAGAATATTTGGACTTGTGAGCCTCGTCCATCACCAAGTCTCTTAAGTTCCCAAAACTAGGCAACCAGATTCGGTTTGAGAAATACCTAATCCCGTTAGGTCTGATTTCGAATTGTTTGTCAATACCCCGCAAGGCTTCATCTTTGATGTTTTCAGATTTCAGGGCTTCGATCTGAGCGGTATGAATTTGAATGGTAAGATCGTTATGAATGGTCATACTGAGGGCTCGGACTCGAAGTGGTTTTGATCGTTCCTTTCGACTGAGGGCATCGGCTACAACATTAGCCTTCCCTGGATGGTACTTGATCTCGCAATCGTAATCGGTAAGCAACTCGACCCATCGACGTTGCCTCATATTGAGATCCTTCTGATCAAAGATATGTTGGAGACTTTTGTGATCGGTAAAGATGGTGCACTTAGTGCCGTAGAGATAATGTCTCCTGATTTTTAGAGCAAAAATGACAGCTCCAAGTTCGAGATCGTGAGTGGTGTAGTTCTTTTCATGAATTTTCAGCTGTCGTGAGGCATAAGCAATGACCTTGTCTCGTTGTATAAGCACGCAACCAAGACCTTGGTGAGAAGCATCGCAGTATACCACGAAGTCATCGGTGCCTTCGGGTAAGGATAGAATTGGAGCACTGCAAAGCTTTTGTTTCAAAAGTTGGAACGCTGACTCTTGTTTTTCGGTCCAATCGAACCTTTTGTCCTTCTGAGTCAGTACCGTAAGTGGTTGAGCTATTTTAGAGAAATTTTCGATAAATCGTCGATAATACCCAGCAAGACCCAAGAATTGTCATACTTCAGTTGCAGAGGTGGGTGCTTGCCAGTCTTTGATAGCCTCGATCTTTGATGGGTCAACGTGAATTCCCTGACTGTCGATCACGTGACCAAGAAATTGAACAGTTTGGATCCAGAACTCACACTTAGAGAATTTAGCATAAAGCTCCTCGTGTCTAAGTAGTTCAAGGATGGTTTTGAGGTGTTGCGCATGTTCTTGCTCGTTGCGCGAGTAAATGAGTATGTCATCGATAAAGACAATGACAAACTTGTCGAGGTAAGGTTTGCACACCCGGTTCATGAGGTCCATGAATACAGCCGGTGCGTTGGTTAGACCAAAGGGAATCATTTGGAATTCGTAGTGCCCGTAACGAGTTCTGAAAGCAGTTTTTGGAATATCGGTGTCGCAAACTCGTAATTGATGATAACCTGATCGCAGATCGATTTTTGAGTAAAAACTTGAACCCTGAAGTTGGTCGAATAGATCATCAATGCGAGGAAGTGGGTATCGGTTTTTGACGGTCAATTTGTTCAATTCTCGGTAGTCGATGCACATTCGGAATGAACCGTCCTTCTTTTTGACAAATAAGACCGGAGCTCCCCAAGGTGAAGAACTCGGTCTAATGAATCCTCGATCCAGAAGTTCCTGTAACTGAGAGGACAACTCCTGAAGTTCAGATGGGGCTAAACGGTATGGTGCGCGGGCCACCGGTGCGGCACCCGGCACGAGATCAATCGAGAACTCAACCTGTCTAAGCGGAGGTAGACCAGGTAATTCTTCCGGAAAGACTTCGGGAAAGTCTCTAACAATTGGCACATCCTCAAGTCGCTTCTCCTCCGACTTCTTCTCTGTGATGTGTGCAAGTATTGCGGGGTAACCCTTTCTCAGAAATTTTCGGGTTTTTAAGCAGGAGATTATATTGAGTCCCGTCCCACCGGTCTCCCCCTGTATGATCAAGGTTCCACCAACGGCGAGTGGGATACGGACGATTTTATCATGACAAACGATTTCAGCTCGATGCTTGGACAACCAGTCCATTCCGATAATGACGTCAAAACTTCCGATTTCAATGGGTATAAGGTCGATCGAAAAGGTTTCGTCAGCTAGGTTTAAAGTGCAATTAGGTATCACACTGGTGGTTTCTACAAGTTTTCCATTTGCTAGCTCTACAGTGTACTTAACATCTAAGGCAACATGAGTGATGTCAAGTAATGGGCAAAAATCATCGGAGATAAAGCTTCTATCAGCACCAGTATCAAATAGAACGGAAGCAGTTAAGTTGTTGAGGAGGAACATACCCGATACCACATTCGGGTCTTGGCGGGCGTCCCCAGATTTGATGACAAAAGCTCTGCTGCGAGTGTTGTTGTTGTTGCTGTTGTTGCGGTTGTTGTTGTTGTTGTTGTTGTTCTTCAGTTTTGGGCACGAGTCCCTGAAATGCCCAGGTTTCCCACACTCAAAGCATACTTTGGGTGGTCTGGTGTTGTTGTTGGACTTGTTGTTCGTAGGAGAGCGGCAATCTTTTGTGAGGTGGCCGTACCTCTTGCAGTTGTTGCAAAAGGGACCACAGGAACCTTCATGGTGGCGACTGCACTTGGAACAATAAGGTTTGCTCCCAGTGTAGCCCCGGATGATGTCAGTGGTGGTGTTGTAAGCTTTGATGGTGTCGGGTTTCTTGTTTTGTTGGTTGGAGGGGTTGTTGTGGTAGTCAGACCACTTGCGTTTGTTGTTATGGGAGGATGAAGTGGGTGGTTCAGAATCTTGGCTCATGGACATTAGGTCTTGGGCCAATAGGATCGCACCGTCAATAGTGGTTGGTTTTGAAGAGATGACATGTCCCCGAACAGGATCAGGGAGACCAAGGGCGTACTTCCTGATTTTATCAGGTTCAGTGCTAACCATAGCTGGGCGGAGGGCAGCTAGTTGTTGAAACCTGGTGGTATAACCATCGATATCACCACCCTGAACCTTTAAGTTCCAGAACTCCTCATCTAGCTTTTGGAGTTTGGCGATAGAGCAGTATTTGGCAGTGAGTTTTGCCTTCAATTCCTCCCAAGTGAGTTGGTAGGCAATGTCAGCACCCACTGATTGGGTATACGAATTCCACCAAGAGTGGGCATCATCTTCAAGAGAGCAGGTGGCGAAGTTTACTTTGTCGTTCTCCGCGCATTTACTAACACGGAAAACAGTTTCCATTTTCTCGAACCATCTGATCAGTCCGATGGCTCCTTCAGAACCCTTGAAGCTTGAGGGTTTGCAGCTTTGGAAGTCCTTGTAAGAACAAGGTTTGACGGCAGAGGTTCCAGCGGTATCGCTGTTTCTTGTGGAGTTGGGTGGGGTATTCCGAGCCAAGGCTTCAGTAACAGCCTGGGTTATGAGTGACGTGATCTGAGCATCTGTGTAAGGTCGTGTCTTTGGCGGCATGATTCTTCAATAAAAGAAATGAAGATACATGAGATTTTGTAAGAAAATTGTATTTATTTCAGATGTACATGTATAAAGGTGGTAATACATAACATCAATATGAAAAAGAATTATGGCAATTAATATGAGTTGAACGACAAGAAATATTTGATAGCTAATACGAGTTCAAAGGTTACATCCTACAGATGTATTACAAAAGATGTCGGGAATTGTTACATCCGACTGAATTATAGAGTAGCGCGTAGATAGTTACTAGATTACAGGATAGATTACAAGACAAAGACTACACTAGTCTTGACGTAGATTAATTTGTTCCATCATCGTGACAAGACGGTCCACAGTGTTTGCAAGCCTGCTAGCTTGTCGGGCGTTGTCTTCTGCTAGCGCAAGTCGTTGTGTTATTCCGCGCGCATACTCTTCTGCTTCACGTGAGCGTTGCTCACATTCTTCCATCCTTTGTTGTAGAAGGGCATTTTCCACCCTTATTTCTATAATTTGGTTGCGAAGGACATCCATGTTGTTGTTTGTGGTTTCAAGGTCGTCGGAGACCTGTTCTATGCGTTCAAGAGACGTAAGTCGCCAGTTTTCATTTGTTTCCTGCAACACGACATCCATGGTGCGAAGTCGCTGCTCGTGTTGATTTACCCTAGCAGTTAAAGCCGGTAAGGTGATGTGAGTGGGATACGGGCCAGCTCGAGGCAACCTGTTGTTCCTCCTTGCTACCCTTGGGTTCTGCGACCCGGATGGAGAACGAGATGAATTTGATGGGATGTTTGCCATTTTTGAGACAAAGCGTTAGTAAGATTGAGGCCTATATTCATATAGCTCCTATATAATATAGCCTATTGAGTGTCTAGCATAAACATGTTTGAGTCTCGGTTCTCTCGAGGTCAGAGTCTTCTATTGTATCCTGTTCAGCCATAACTACTTTCAGATCTTACATCATCTTTGCTTAATTGTACATAGTTGATCAGGCTATGTTAAATTAAACTCGTATGCTGAAATCCATGAACCAGTCATACCTAATAAGGAATACTGCCTAATGGTCATAGTCTAGGCTCACTAAATGCAACCTAGTTCACTATAACCTTAGGCTCTGATACCAATCTGTAACACCCCCAAATTTAATGTTTTGCGGAAGCTTGATTTGGGTGTTACTAATCAATAACAAAGCACAAAGATAAATAGCAAACGACTCTATATGCGTCGTTTTAACAAAATATATTGATAATTGAAATGTTTACAACATTTAAAGCTTTACATAGCTCGAGTTAAATATAATGAGATTTCAGTACATAAGTACTTATACAAAATATACTAATGCAAGAAAATCTCAATCGTCTGTATGCTGACTCGAGCTAAGTCCTGAAGCAGAAACATCCTACTGCTGGGTACCTGCGATATATGCTAAAAGGTCAGCTATAAAGCTGGTGAGCTCACAGGTTTGAAATCAAGTAATATCGTATGAACCGCAAGATTTAAATAATGAATTGCATCCAGCAATTAAATAATGAATTGCATCCAGCAATTAAATAATGAATTGCATCCAGCAATTAAATGATAATCATCGTGTATACAGCCATGAGCACATAGTTGAGCTTAACTCGAGGGCCGGGTCCCCTATAGAGAATTCCGGGCGAGGTGCCTCCACGAATGCCTAATCAACATTCGTCTTCCCAAATATTAGTACGTCCGTTTACCCGGTTAGTGCTTGCTAACCCGGACGAGGAGGGTCAATCCTATATGGTACCATATACTAATATTCACGCTACAACGTATTAACAACTATGCTGACGGAGGACTTTAAAATGATTAGTTTCGAAAAACTCATGTAGTATATGAAAAGTTGGTACTTGCGTTCACATGTTAAAAGTTTGAGCAGTATATCACACCCCTGAGTAAAATAGTAAAAGAGGGGCTATGAGACTCACCTGAGTCTGAGAGCGTTTAAACAAACGTAAGTTGATTAGCGAGTAATGAAGTCCAACGACTTGTAACCTAAGGGTGTCCACAACACGCGATGGTTATAATCATGATTGGGTATCTCAAAAGATCACCCTTGTAGTTGTTACACAACTATATATGTCCAAATTACTTCAATTTGGTTGATTTGTTCAGCGTTTGAAAACGTGTACGGCCCGTTGGTGATGGGTTTGGAATAATAAACTTTAAGTATTATTATTTTGTAATTTGCGTTTTGCACTTAAAAGTGTGTCCCAATGTGTTTTATAAGTCGTATCGTATAAGGGTTTGAGGTTATATAGTTCCGACACTTAGTGAAATTGAGATTTGAAAACCTGCTGTTTTATGCGACACAATCATGCGACATTAAATGGGTTATGCGACACAAGGGTTGTGTCGCATAGAAGTGCGACACAATGTCCATACGACACAAGAGTTGTGTCGCATGGATGCGAAATGCTGATTCAACAGCGACATAGTGATTGTGTCGTATGGGGTATGCGACATAGTGGTTGTGTCGCAAGATTTGCGACACTAATTATCTGGTACGACATAAGGGAATTTATGCGACACAAAGGCTAAAATACGACACTATATGCGACACAAGGCTTGTGTCGCATAGATGAACACCAGCCCAGAAAGTCCGGCTGTCAACGTTTTTCCGGCGAAAAATCCGTTTTAAACTCGTTTTTAAGCTATGAAATCGTGTTCTATACATTGTAATGGACATATACTAGTTATAATAACAACCACAAACGAAAAATACGAAGAATCGAGAGATTTCGGGATTTTGTCGGAAACTTACAATTTGCCGAAATAAAAATCCGGAAAGATAGCGTTGTAGATCGTCGCGAGGTGGTCGTGAATCTCTAAAAATATTTATGATCCGGTTGCGTTTGATAGTAGTATTGTGCGATTTAGGTGGATGGTGGTGATTTTGATTATTAGAGGGAAAATAGGAGAGAGATATGAGAAAGAGAATGAAATGAAGAAAAGTAAGTGGGAGGTGGGGGTTATCCCCACTTTCCAGTTTTCGCTCCGCGTCCCGTATGGTGTTCGTTTGCTCCGTCGTTTAAACGTTAATTAATTATTTACATTTTAATTATAAGTTTTAAATTACGATTTATTACGCGATATATTATTTAAATATTTTACAAATCATTTTATATTTGTGTTATAAAACGTAAGTTAGTTTATTTCGTTTGCGCGGTTTAATGTTTTAAATCGTGTAAGTTTGGTTTGTACGATACGAATGAATACGAAATATGATCAAAATAATATTTTTGACATAAAAGCGTTATTTAATAAAATGAGTCACCAACGTCCGTATAATATTGAATCGAAATACATCCGATTTAAATTGCGTACGATTTAATCAAATCGCATATTCGTATATATTCAACAATATATATAATTCGATACATTAATTAGCCTAACCAGGAACTAATTACATGTATTAACATATGATTAGGCACTAATTACTAGTCCTAATTTGGCGGGTGTTACATCAGTAAGTCCGAGTCGAACACAGGGAACGGATGTCAATCTTAACAAATTGGAGATTGATACAATTAATTTAAACAGTAAAAAGTGGGGACGTTTTAGTTCCGATCGAACAATTGATAAACAATTATAAAAGAAATGATTTATTAACTAAAAATAAATTATAAAATAAAGGAATAGTAAAATAACTTAATTAAATAAAAGATTTAATTCAAATGACAAAAGAAATGCATTTGCTTAGATTACCTTCCTAAAAATCTGGAAATCATGTTATTTAGAATGCTCACGTATGAATTTTATTGTGCTATAACAAATGTATCAACTTTCCTTACAAGATAAATTGAATTAACACAATTAAGAAAGACATGAAGTTGTTTTCAACCCGCTAACAGTTCAATTTAACGTTGCCTACCTAATTGTGTTTTATATTAATTCAACACCGTCTATGTGATTTATCCTTATAACTTGAATCAACAAAGTCTATAACTATTTCTAGTTATCTCGTTCTTGAATAATTATTACCAATTATTAACCCTAACCCGTCAAACTCAATCTATTCGGTGATAATTATCAATTAAAACCAACAATCATCAATAATCTTATAATCAAAAGGAATTCAATCTCAATCAATCATAAAACCACGTTAGGTAATTAGTAATATTCACTCAATAACCAAGGTTCAACGAATAAACACATAAACTTGAATAAAATCCAATACGATTCGCAATTTCAATAATCAATCCATCATTAAAGTATTCTCATCTAAGCAAACACATAAGAGATTTAGCCAATCATATTTTTACAAGAAATCAGATTCAATAACATATCAATATTCATAATCAAACGAAAGAAAGAAACGTATTCGAACCGAAATATCGAAATAACGATTGAACGAATGAAAGTCTTCAATTCTTTTTGATCATTTGCCTTCAAAAATCACTGGAAAATAAGGTTTTGTTGAGAGAAAAACGGCTGGAAGAAATGTGGTAGGTGATGTGCAAAATGAGAGCAAAATGAAGTTTTTAGGGTTTCTGCCGAGGCAATCCATACGCCGTATGGAATTCCATACGCCGTATGGAATTCCATACGCCGTATGGATTGAAAAGCCCATGGGTCTGACCCGCGTATTCTGGCGGCCCGGCTCACTTCATCCATACGCCGTATGGATTCCATACGCCGTATGGATCAAATTTTCCAACTTTTATCACCATCGACCTCCATTCTTCACTTTTCCTTATTTTAACTTTTTTTTCTTCAATTCTCGCACGTTTTCAGCTTCTATTCCGATTCAAGCTCCAGATAATTCCTAAATGCAAATATAAATGAAATGAGTATCAAATTCAAATAAAATGCATAAGGAACTAATCAAACTAGGGGGTAATTAGCACTATAAAATAGCACATTTTGGCGTTCATCAAACATCCCCCACTTGAATTCTACTTGTCCTCAAGTAGACTATTGATTCAAAAACTCAAAACTTTGAATATGAACGGAAAACAAAAGTGCAAAAGGACTTACATACTACACATCATTAAACAGACCAAAATCCCATCTAAAAATCAATTCTAACTTAAAACTTAGCAATCAAGAAACTCTCAATGGGAAACAATTCTAATATATTATTATTATGCATAAAAGATAATTCATTTAGATTACCGATATTGTTGTCCACTTAAACAATCTAAAATTCAGAAATTGAGCTCAACTTATTATTATTCTAGCAGGCCTTACCCTTGATCATTTTCAATAGCAAAATACTCTCATACAAATAACGTGTCACAATTTTCCAAATAATGAACATCCAAATAAATCAATCATTTTTCAAACCAAGACATTGGTGACAGGTCTGTACCTTAGTACAACAGAGCGACATAACTTGGCTTTGGTTTTTCTATTCATGAGTCCTTTATACTTTTTTTTTTTCAAATATACTGACGGAAACCAGGTCTGTACTTTTGTACAACAGAGGAGTCAACACCCAGTATATTCTCAAATGATGACAATTAGGATCCCAGAATTATGAATTATAACACGCTATCATATGAGAATTAAGATTACATCATATCTTGCTAAAGATCCTCTTAAGATAAATTCCTACTTTAAGTATTAAATTTCTTACTAGCTCAATAACTTCCAAATAAATGATACATTACAAAATGAACTATCTAATATTTAAAAATTAAATTCATTCCTTGTATTCCCAAAGCATGTTACAAGATTACTAAACTTTTCATAGAATATAATTTTAAAACAAAAATTTTAGCTGAAAAATGACTAACACGTAGAATGCCCTTTAACTTTAAAATTTTCAATATCTACCATCATATCTTAAGGACAAACAGACTTCTTTTCCCCATCCTCCACTTAAAAGTATGCAATGTCCTCATTGCAAAAGAAAACAGAAAATAAAGTGAATGGAAAAGAAGTGAACAGAAACTCCCCTGATCTGGAAGAAAGATCCTTGAAGGTATTCGTTCAGAAATAAAATACAACAGCACACTTCCGTAGGCATCACGATTGCATTTAGCATATGCAACAAGCCTTTAAACCTCTCAGTATCCTGAGCGGACGAGTTGTAGTCTCGTGAGGGTTTCCAGGGAACACACCCACAAAGTTCAAACCTGCAAACAAAAGCAATAAAACAAAATAACAAAACAACGGGTTGTCTCCCGAAAGCTCTTTTGTTTATCACGTCGGTAAGCTCGACCTCTTACTTCATAACTTAATTCAAATCCATCTCCAAATCACGCTTGGAATCCCTTACATCACCATAGTACTTCTTTAACCTACTTCCATTGACCTTGAAAGTTTTTCCAGAATGTCCTTGTAAATCAACAGTACCAAATGGATAAACTTTCTCAACTACAAAAGGTCCAGTCCAGCGTGTCTTCAACTTACCAGGAAATAAATGTAACCAAGAACTATACAATAGAACTTTGTCACCTTTTTCAAACGTATGATTCGACTTAAGACGAGCATCATGCCATTTCTTCATTCGTTCCTTGAACAGTCTCGAATTATCATAAGCATTCATTCTTAACTCTTCCAACTCAGTTAGCTGTGCCATTCTTTCTTTTCCAGCTAATTGCTCATCCAGATTACACTGCTTAATAGCCCAATATGCCTTATGTTCCAATTCAAAAGGCAAATGACAAGCCTTCCTATAAACTAGGCGATAAGGTGTCATTCCAATTGATGACTTAAAAGCTGTTCGTGCCGCCCATAACGCATCATCTAACTTATATGACCAATTTTTAGGGTTTCCTTCTACTGAACGTTCTAAAATACGCTTCAACCCTCTATTGGTCACTTCCACTTGACCACTTGTCTGTGGATGATAAGCAGTCGAAAACTTGTGGTTTACTCCATACCTTCGCAGCACTTTTTCCAATTGAGCATTTGTGAAATGCGTCCCTCGATCGCTAATTAAAGCTTTCGGTGTTCCAAAACGTGAAAATAGCTGCTTCAGAAACTTCACCACAACTCTAGCATCATTCGTGGGTAATGCATATGCTTCAGCCCACTTAGATACATAATCCACAGCCACAATGATGTATTTATTTCCATTGCTAGGTGGAAACGGTCCCATAAAATCTATTCCCCAGACATCAAAAATCTCACTTACCATAATTGGATTTTGCAACATTTCATCCTTCTTAGAGATTCTCCCAGTACGTTGGCATGCATCACACTCCTTCACATACTTAAATGCATCCTTATAAATGGTTGGCCAATAAAAACCTGCCTCAAACACTTTTCTTGTAGTGTAATTAGGACCATGATGTCCTCCAGACGGACCATCATGACAATGCTCTAAAATTATATCGCATTCCTCTCCAGCTACACACCTTCGAATAATTCCATCAGCACCCTGTCTGAACAAGTTCGGGTCTTCCCAGAAGTAATATCGCAAAGACGAGAAAAATCTCTTTCTTTGGTTGAAATCCAATCCCGATGGAAGAGTGTTCGTAACTAGGAAGTTTGCAATATCAGCGAACCATGAAAATTCATTCAAAATTGCCTTCAACAAACTTTCATCAGGGAATTTATCTTGAATCTCTGTTTCGTCTAACTTATCCAGCTCCGGATTTTCTAATCGAGATAAATGATCGGCTGCCATATTTTCAGCTCCCTTTTTGTCTCTAATCTCTATATCAAACTCTTGTAACAACAAAATCCACCGTAACAACCTTGGCTTCGCATCTTGTTTACTAAACAAATATCGTAAGGCTGAATGGTCGGTAAACACTACAGTCTTTGACAAAACCAAATAAGAGCGAAATTTGTCAAACGCAAAAACAACAGCAAGCAATTCCTTCTCAGTCGTAGTGTAATTCTCCTGTGCACTTGTCAAAGTCTTGCTTGCGTAATAAATAGGTTGAAACTTCTTATCAACCCTCTGGCCTAAAACTGCTCCTACAGCGTAGTCACTGGCATCACACATCAATTCAAATGGAAGATCCCAATTTGGACTTATCATAATCGGCGCGGATACCAACTTTTCCTTTAAAAGATTGAACGCATCTTGGCATTCCCTTGAAAATTTAAACTTAGCATCTTTCTCCAACAACTTGTTCATCGGACGGGCTATCTTTGAAAAATCTTTGATGAATCTTCTATAAAACCCAGCATGTCCTAAGAAACTTCGTATTCCTTTAACATTCGTTGGATGAGGTAGCTTTGCTATGGCCTCAATCTTGGCTTGATCAACTTCAATACCAGCACTTGATATTTTATGCCCTAAAACAACTCCTTCACGTACCATGAAATGGCACTTTTCCCAATTTAAGACGAGATTTAAACTCTCACACCTCTGCAACATCTTCTTAAGATTTGCCAAACACTTATCAAACAAAAATTTCCGAAAATAGAAAAATCATCCATGAATATTTCCATGCTGTCTTCCACCATATCATGGAAAATCGCCATCATGCATCGCTGAAATGTTGCTGGTGCATTACACAAACCGAAAGGCATCCTTCGATAAGCAAAAGTTCCGAATGGATAGGTGAAAATAGTCTTGTCTTGATCATTAGCATCTATCAGAATCTGAAAATATCCGGAAAAACCGTCTAAAAAGCAATAATACTCTTTTCAAGCTAGACGTTCAAGCATCTGATCAATAAACGGCAAAGGAAAGTGATCTTTGCGTGTCGCATCGTTCAACTTCCTATAATCGATACAAACTCTCCATCCAGTGACAGTTCTCGTGGGGATTAACTCGTTTTTCTCATTAACAACCACTGTCATACCTCCTTTCTTGGGCACAACATGAATGGGACTAACACATGAACTATCAGAAATCGGATATATCAATCCAGAGTCCAACAACTTAATGATTTCCTTCCTCACTACATCCGTAACCTTAGGATTCAACCGTCTCAATGGTTGCACAACTGGTTTGAAATCAGATTCCATGTGGATCTTGTGCGTGCAATATGATGGGTTGATTCCTTTGATATCACCAATTGTCCATGCTATAGCATGCTTATGTTCCTTCAGAACTTTCAGCAGGCTTTCTTTCTCGGTTGCAGATAGCTGTGATGAAATGATAACCGGTAGGTCCGACTCTCCTTGCAAGTAGGCATATTCCAAATGAGTCGGTAGATCCTTTAGTTCTAACCTTGGTGGTTCTTCAAAGGAAGATTTAACTGCCAACACCTCCTTTCTAGAACAAGGAATCCCATGCATAGTGATACGAGTCTCTTTCTTGACTAAAATACCATCAATCTCAACTGACTCTTCGCTCTCTATCGGCTGATTTTCATCACTCTCTAACTCCTCATCACTTGTGAATTCTAGCTCCTCAAGCAACTTATCGAATTCTTCAATATCTCGGATTGCTTCTATGCTTCCCGTCCATCCTTCAAGAATCATGGGATCCAGGTCTTCATCTTCCATGAGACTTTGAAGGAATTCCTCATCATCGGTCATTTCTCTATCACTCACAAAGTAGCAAGTATCATCAACTGCAGCAGGGTATTGCATTGACTTGTTGACATCAAACACTACTTCATCATCTCCTACCCTTAAAGTGATCTTTCTATCATGAACATCAATCAATGCCCTCGCAGTGGCTAGAAAAGGTCTTCCCAAGATAATAGGTACCTTAGAATCTTCTACCATATCCAGAATCACGAAATCGCAAGGGAAAACAAACCTATCAACTTTAAATAACACATTCTCGATCATACCCTTAGGGTACTGGACTGAACGATCCGCTAACTCAATGCACATTCTAATTGGCTTTGGTTCTCCTAACTTGAGTCTAGCATACATTGTATAAGGCATTATTGATATGCTTGCCCCCAAGTCAGCTAATGCATGAGTAAGGTCTAAACTTCCAATTAGGCAAGGAAGAGTAATACTCCCAGGGTCCTTCATCTTGGGCGGAAGTTTATTTTGCATGACTGCTGAGCATCTCTCGTTCATTGTTACTGTGGTTGCCTCCATCAGCTTTCTCTTGTTGGTTAAAAGTTCCTTCAAATACCTTGCATACTTGGGCATTTGGGCAATCGGCTCCACGAATGGGATGTTAATGTGCAGTTGCTTCAGATTCTCTAGAAACTGGTGGTATTGAGCATCATCCTTCCCTCTTCTCAAAGCTGCTGGATACGGTGGTGGCGGTGCATGATCCTTAGCATATTTCTTATCTCTTGCAATTTGGTCAGCCTCAGTGTCCATCTTAGGACTTTCAACAACTTCTACTTCCTTTTCCTTCTCAAGTAAGGGTTGGGAAACAGTTTTCTTCTTGACACCTGAATCCTCATGAATTCGTCCACTTCTGGTGATCACAGCCTTAGCTTGATCACGTGGGTTAGTTTCCGTGTATCCAGGAAGAGTTCCAGGAAATCTCTCTTGAAGAACTTTAGCGATGTTAGAAATATTCCCTTCAATCTGCTTGATTGCAGCTCCTTGGTTTCTCAATGTCGCATCAGTGGCATCCATCCTTTGTCCAGAACTAGTAATGAATTTCTCATTTGAGGTAAGAAACTTTCCCATCATTTCTTCTAAGTTGGTTTGTTTATTTGTTGATGGTGCAGCTTGATGATCCTTGGTGTAAAAACCTGGTTGAGTTTGGCGAAACTGACGCCCTCCATCTTGGTATGGTCTCCTGAAGAAATTTCCACCGCCCTGGCGGTATGGTGCTTGAGCTTCCCCATACTTAACTTCCTCAGTTGCTTCTCCCGTTTTTATCTCGGGGCAATCCTTCACTAAATGGCTTCCTCCACAGTTGTCATATCCCACTTGGATATCATGGACAGTCTCGGTAACCTTTTTAATATCTCTGCCCATGTTGTCCAGCTTAGCGGTGATGGCTGCAAACCCATCTTCATCATTCACTGACCTCTTCCGTCTAGAATTGCCATCATCCCATAACTGAGAGTGTTTCGCTTGGTCACGAATGGCAGTCAAAGCATCACGAGGAATCTTCTTGGGAATAGGCCCTTGGGAATCCAGTTGCTGTCTCGTGGCACGATCCACTCCTTTATAGAAAATACTCACAATTTGCTGATCGTTCAGGTCGTGCTGCGGGCACTTATGCATCAGGTCCTTATATCTCTCCCAAGCTTGGTGTAGTGACTCATCCATTTCTTGTTTGAAATTTCTGATCTCGTCAATCATCTTTGAAGTTTTGGAAGGAGGACAATACATCTTAAGAAACTTCATGCGAAGGTCTTCCCATGTGGTGATGGACCCAGCTGGTTCGTTCTGAATCCATCTTTTAGCAGCTCCCTTGAGTGTGATAGGGAAAACTCTGAGCATGACTTGATCGCGTGTGATGTTCGGAACGTTGAACATATCGGCTATCTCCACGATTCTTTCCACATGATCGTTAGCATCTTCCCTTTCTTCTCCACGGAAAGGATTCTCCCTAAGCTCCTTGAGGAACTGTCCTTTGATTTCAAACTCCACATCTTGCGCAATTGCCGGCCTTACTACTCCAGTGCCACGGTCATTACGCATCCGACTCGAATACTCCTCGAGAGTTATGTTTGCGATATCTTATGCCATTATGTTATCTGGTTGATCGTTAAAAAGGAATCGTAGGCTCTCTCTGAAATCGCTTTCTAGATACGAACGGTAGTTTCTGGTTTGTGGGGTAAAAAGGTTATTCGTAAAAACTTCGAAATCGTCGCTAAGAAAGGTGTTGATTAATGGTGAGTTTGGTGGTACGGAAGAAGCGCGTCTTCTTTGGTGAAATATGCGTTCGGTTTCTTCAAAAGGGTTAGTTGGGTCTGGAACAGTTGATCGGGTCATAAACTCATGTAACGTACTTGACAAGTCAGCAGAACAGGCTACTTAACTACCTAATTATTGTGACACCCGTCAAATTAGGACTATTAATTAGGGCCTAATCAGTTGTAATACATGTAATTAGTTCTGTGATAGGCTAATTAATGTATCAAAATATATATTGATGAATATATACGATTATGCGATTTGATTAAATCGTATGTTTCTCCAATCAAATGTAATTCGATTCTAATAAATACGGACGTTGGTGAACAATTTTATTAAATAATAAAACATTATTTTATAACACTATTATATTCCAAAAATATTATTGTTATAGTATTTCCATTCAAACTCGTATCGTACAAGTGACATTTTACGCGATTAAAATGTAAACGCGCAAACAAAACGAAACAAATTAAGTTATATTCCATAACCCAATTATTAGGTATTGATGAAATACTTCAAGTAAAATATTTAATAAATATTCGTATTTTAAAACATATATTTAAACGCGTACAAAATTAATTAAACATCTAAACGACCGGGAAAACGAACACCGCACGAAACGCAAACGCATGGAACAATTTTGGGACACACCCACATGGGGTGGGCCCCACAAAAACCGGCCCAAGGTGAGGTCACCACCTCCTCACCTTTCACTTTCTCCATTCCTCTCTCTCTCTACTCCATCTTTCTTCTCCTTTTCTCTCAAAAATACCACCACCATCATCACCATTAAATCACTTGAAAACACCACCAATCGCCATCGGAATACAAAGCTCTTTTAGGGAAAAACGACCACCACGCAACGATCTACAATCCTATCTTTTCGGATTTTCATTTCGACACTTTGTAAGTTTCCGACAAAATCCCGAAACCTCTCGATTCTTAGTGTTTTTACTTGTTTGTTGTTTATAATAACTTATAATGTCCATATAAGGGTTGGGTAAAAGAATCGGACCAAACCGTGGCCGGAAAACACGTTTTTGGCGCAAAATCCGTTGAACAGGCGTAAGTGTCGCAAAGACGACCAGTATAGCGTCACTTCGTGCGTCACTTAAGTGACGCATAGAGTGTCACTAAAAACTCTAATTTTTCCTAAGTGTCGCTAAAAGCCCTCTTTTTCCGTCACTACCTAAAAAGCCCTCTTTTTCCGTCACTACCTAAGTGACGCATTTTTAATATCCGTCACTACTAGGGTCACTTGCCTAAGTGACGCCTATAATCGAAATCGAATTTTATATGACACTTCTGATCGACACTACCCGAGTGACGCCTAGGACCTTAAACCGACACTTGTTACCGTCACTGCCTGAGTGCCGGTACCTCATGCGTCACTTCCCTAAGTGACGCCCTAAACTCATATTTCGCAATTTTATGCGACACTTCCTAAGTGTCGCCTAACTCTTGAGTGTCGCTATAAGTGACGCATAAAACAAAAGGTTTCAAACCATTTTTACTAAGTGTCGAGACCTAAATTTTATCCCTTGATTTCATCCAAATTCAAGTCCAGATGCGTTATTCACCAAAGCAATTTAGTAGAAATAAAAATTTTTCGAGCTGACTTGGCATCTCGACCCCAACCAGGGTCCAGCCCCTTGGACCCCGCCAGGGGTTGCCACCCCTGGAACCCCGCTTACCAGGGGCGCTGCCCTCGGACCCCCGTCACCTAAAGTGTATAAACACTTTTAAGTATAACTATTTGAAATCAAAATAATAATGTTAAGATTATTACTACGACTAATCACCAACGGGCCGTACACGTTTCAAAACAAAAGTTAACCAAACAACCAAATTGTAGTAATTTGGACATTATAGTTGAACGAACAACTACAGAGGTAGTATTTGTAACTACCTATTCATATTAATAACCATCGCGTGTCGTGGACACCCTTAGGTTATCTGTCTACGGACATCTCATTGCTGGTTTAAGCATCATACGTTAACGGTTTAACGCTCCAAGACTCAGGTGAGTCTCATAGCCCCTCTTTTTACTGGTTTTCACTCAGGGGTGTGATTCAATGCTTATTTTTAACATGTGAACGCAAGTACAAACTTTACAATATACTACATGAGTTGTTTTCCACTAATCATTTCAAAGTCCTCCGTCAGCATAGTTTGGTAATACATTGTAGCGTGATTATTAGTATATGGTACCATATAGGATTGACCCTCCTCGTCCGGGTTAGCATGCACTAACTGGGTAAACGAACGTACTAATAATTGTTCAGACGAGTGTAGATTAGGCACTCGTGGAGGCACCTCGCTCGGAATTCTCTATATGGGACCCGACCCTCGAGTTAAGATCAGACTATGTGCTCATAGCTGTATACACTATTATTTATTTGCTGGATGCAAATCATTACTTAAATCTTGCGGTTCATACGATATTACCTGATTTCAAACCTGTGAGCTCACCAGCTTTTGCTAACCCATTTTAGCATGTTTCACAGTTACCCAGCAGTAGGTTGGACTGCCATCAGGGATATTATAGCTCGAGTCAGCATGTAGACATTAGAGATTTTCTTGCATTAGTATATTTTGTACAAGTACTCATGTACTGAAATCTCTTATTTCAATCGAACACGAGCTATGTACAGCTTTAAATGTTGTAAACACTTTTATATTAATATATTTTGTTAAAACGACGCATATAGAGTCGTTTGCTACATCTTATGTGCTTTGATATTTGATTAGTAACACCCAATTTATGCTTCCGCTAAACAGTAAATTTGGGGGTGTTACAGATTGGTATCAAAGCCTAAGGTTATAGTGAACTAGGTTGCATTTAGTGGGCCTAGACTATGACCGTTAGGCAGTATTTCCTTACTAGGCATGATTGGTTCAGGAATTACAGCATACGACTTTAATTTAACATAGCCTGATCAACTATGTACAATTAAGGAACGATGATGTAAGGTCTGAAATGGTTATGTTGAATGGGAATACACTAGTTGACTCTGACCTCGAGAGAAATGTAAGGATAAATCAGTCCAAGTGTTTTACTGCTGATCAAGTTTAATGCTGATGGTTAAAGTTTACTGCTGATTGTGTTACTGATCGGGTTTACTACTGATAGGCTTCGGTTTCATGTTTACTACTGACAAGCCGATTCTAATGCTGATTGATTCTTCTGCTGATCGATGTAACTACTGATCGATGGAACTACTGATAGTTGTCATACAGCCTGTATTTCCACTTTGTATAATTAATTGTATAAACAGGTTGTATTCTACTTTAGACAAAACATAGTGTTTTAGATTAGTTGAATACATGATTACGGTTAGTGCTTCAAGGTTGGTAATGATCCTAATGCTTATAAAAGAGCATTCGTATTATGTTGTAAAACACATCTTTCACACTCAAGAAGTGCAAGTACAATAATAATATTGAAGCGTTTGTGTTTAATATAGTCTTGTATTATTATTACTGTTTCATTGAATCATTCTTGATCTTATAATTAATAGATAATTCCGCAATCTATTAATTCTAGTTTCAATCACATGTTAACGGAGATATTAATAAAAGTTAACAAGATCAAATAGGGACTTAAAGTTTAAACAAAACTTTCAAGTGGTATCAGAGCTTGTGTTGATTGATCTAGTCTGTGATCAAGAAGTTGTTACTGTTAAATTATTCAAAACATATTCATGGCATCAGAAAGCAACGTGGCTGGAGTGCATGCAATGAAAGTTCCAATACTCAAACCAGATGAGTTTGACATTTGGAAGATCAGAATTAGGCAATACTTTTTGCTTACTGATTACATGATGTGGCAGTTGGTTCAACTTGGTCCTAAGATTGAATATCAAGATGATGGCGTCACCAGAAAGACAAGAGGAGTTCCTACAACTGATGTAGAGAGAAAAGAAAGAAGCTTGGAGTACAAAACAGTAAGTCTTTTACTACTAGCTATTCCAAATGAATTTCAAGCTAAGTTTGCTCAGTTTGAAGATCCTAAAGAATTATGGCAAGCAATAATTAAAAGATTTGGTGGTAATGCAAACACAAAGAAAACAAAAAGGTCTATGTTAAAACAAGAGTTTGAAAATTTCAAAGCAAGCAAAAATGAAACTCTTACTCAAACATATGACAGATTCACAAAGCTGGTAGGTGATTTAGAAACTCACAATGTTAAGATTGATAAAGATGATCTTAACAGAAAATTTCTAAGATCACTAAGTGATGAATGGATCATGTACACTGTATCATTAAGACAAAGCAAAGATTTAGATGAAAAGGAACTTGATGATTTGTACAATGATTTAAGAGACTTTGAGAAAAAAGTTGAAGCCCAAAAGAAGCCTGCTGAATCAACTCATAATGCTGCATTCATATCACAATTTGTCCCAAGAGTGTCTAATTCCAAACAGAAAGTAATTTCTATTGGAACTAGTCATTCACAACCAGAGTCAAATGATGAAATCTTAAGTGCATTTATGGCCAATCATGTACATTCTTCCTTGATCATAGATGATCTTGAACAAATCAATTCTGATGATCTAGAAGAAATGGACATCAAGTGGCACATGGCTCTATTAACAATGAGAGCAAGGAAATTCATTCAAAGAACTGGAAGACAAGACAATTTCAATCTGAATAAAGATGGTAAGGTTGGCTTTGACAAAAGCAAGGTGGAATGTTTTAATTGTCATAAGATGGGTCATTTTGCAAGAGAATGCAGAAGTCCAAGAATTCAGACTGAATACAATGGAGCAGTAAAGAGAAATGTTCCAATTCAGTCATCTTCAACAACTGCACTCATTTCTCAAGATGGTTTAGGATTTGATTGGTCTGATCAAGTAGAAGAAGAACCTCAAAATAGTGCATTCATGGCAGAAACTTCTTCAACTTCATCATCAGAAACTTCATCTCCAAAAAGTTCAGAGCTTTCATATGAGGTACAATCTAAACTATGTTCCAGTATTTGTAAAAAGACTGTTATACAATATAGGGATCATAATAGATTTCTTTGTGATGAACTTAAAAAACATCAAGAGAGACACAATGATTACATAAGAGGGATAGAAGGCCTAGAAAAGGAGATTAAGGCATATAAAAAGAATGAAGAACAATATGTGCTAGATTTAGACTGTATCAAATGGGAAAGAAATGAGCTAAAGAAAACCATAGAAAATTTGCAAAAAGAGTTAGCTCAAGTAAAGGTTGAAAAGGAAAACATTAAATTGACAGTAGACCGACTTGAACATGCTTCCAAATCGGTTAATAACATTATTAAAGCTCAAATTCATCAGAAAGTTAAATCTGGGTTAGGATATCATACAGTTTCACCACCTTATAACCAAAACTATTTTCCTCCTAAATCTGATATTGATTTTGATATATTAAAAGAAGGAGTAAATAGTGATGCTGCAAAAGTTGATCCAGTTGTTAATTCTGATGAATCTGATTTTAATATAGTTAATTTAACTCATGATTCAAGCGATTTCTCATCTGAAAATGAAATGCATGATAATGGTTCTGTAAAATCAAGTGAATCTGAGATTTATCAATCTGTGTCATCATGTGACTGTGAAGAAAAAGCTAATACTGATCTAGTTTCAACACTGAAAAGTAATAAACTAGAAGAGGGTAAAAAGCTAGACAAGATGAGGGTTACTGCTAACAAATCTAGACATGGACTAGGTTACAGTAGTAATACAACTAAAACAGTTGAGAAAATTGAAAAAGGAAAATATGTACAAAACTGTTATAGTTGTATGTGTCAATCCAAAAGATCATCTCTGTCATTCAAAGCACATCAGGGTCCTAGAGGCAACCAAAGAAATTGGAATCAGAAAATGTCACAAAGATTAGGACAAGAGTTTGAAATGATTAAAACAAAAGCTTGTTTTATTTGTGGAAAGATAAATCATCTTCAAAAGGACTGTATTCACAATCCAAAACGTTTTCAGAATCAAAAGAATGTGAATAAAGTCTGGACAGCAGTTAATAGAATTAACAAACAAAATTTTTCATCAAAAGTTAACTCATTCACAGCTGTTAGAAAGAAAAAGGCAACAGTAACAAATACTAAATCAGCAGGAAAAAGTCCAAATACTGATATTGTTAAGACTATCACTTCATCTACTGATAGAGTTAATTTTATCAAGTCATCTGCTGATAGATTAAATCAAAGGTCAGCAGTAAGATCAACTACTGATAGGCAATCTAATGCATATTCAGTATCAAAACGAGCTAATACTGCTACAGTAAGTTGGGTTTGGAGACCAAAGGTTAAAACACATGAAAAGAATGCAACTTTGGTTAACAAAACTAATTCATCATCAGGGATATTCAAGAAGGTTGAATATCATGATACCATGGGAAAACCCAAGTCAAAGTTGACTTGGGTGCCCAAAAGAAAGTGACTTTTACTTCTTTTATGCAGAACAAGTCAAGAATAGATAAGAAGAAATTGTGGCATGTTGATAGTGGCTGTTCTAAGCATATGACAGGTGACATAACCCATTTACAAAACTTCAAAGCATTTGATGGCGGTTATGTAGCCTTTGGAAGTAATCCAAAAGGAGGTAAGATTATAGGTAAAGGAAATATTTGCAATGATAAGTTAACATTTCAAGATGTTTACTATGTAGATGAATTGAAATACAACTTATTATCTGTGTCACAAATTTCTGATAGGAAAAACTTTTGTTTATTCACTGACACAGAATGCATGATTCTCTCTTCTGACTTTAAGTTACCTGATGAAAATCAAGTATTACTTAGAGCCCCTAGAAGGAATGATGTATATTCTCTAAATATTGCAAATATGTTTCAATCAAAAACCTTGAGTTGTTTGATTTCAAAAGCATCTGTTGATGAATCAAATCTTTGGCATAGAAGGATGTGTCACATAAACTTCAAAAACATGAACAAACTTGTTAAAAATAATCTTGTAAGAGGTTTACCACAGAAAGAGTTTAAATGTGATGATCGTTGTGTTGCATGTTTAAAGGGAAAGCAACACAAAAGTTCTTATAAGGCCAAGACTGTGAATTCTAATTGTACTCCCTTACATTTACTACACATGGATCTTTTTGGTCCAACAAATGTTAGTAGTATAGGGAAGAAATCATATTGTCTAGTGATAGTTGATGATTATAGCAGATTTACATGGGTATTCTTTCTTAGACTAAAAGATGAAACTTCTGAAATACTTCAGGATTTTATCACTAAGATAGAAAATCTAATGGACTTAAAGGTTAAAATCATCAGAAGTGACAATGGCACAGAATTTAAAAATGCTGAAATGAATAACTTTTGTGCTACAAAAGGTATTGAAAGACAGTTTAATGCACCTAGAACTCCACAACAAAATGGGGTAGCTGAAAGGAGAAATAGGACACTAATTGAGGCTTCTAGAACAATGTTAGCTGATTCAAAACTTCCTATTACATTTTGGGCAGAAGCTGTAAGCACTACATGTTATGTTCAAAATAGGATTTTGATTGTTAAGCCTCATGACAAGACCCCTTATGAGCTATTTTTCAAAAGAAAACCATTGATAAGTTTCTTAAAACCATTTGGGTGTCCTTGTACTATCTTAAATACCAAAGATCACTTAGGCAAGTTTGATAGTAAGGTTGATGAAGGGCTATTTGTAGGATACTCTACACAAAGTAAAGCATATAGAGTATTTAATCAAAAGTCTAGGATTGTGGAAGAAACAATGAATGTGACTTTTAATGAACTCACTGAAAATCCAATGGGTAAAGGTCCACAAAAGTTGTTTGATATTGATGCTTTAACAAATTCTTTGAGCTATGTTTTTGAGCAATCAGGTGCAGGAACAGAAGAAAGTAGTTCAAAACAGGAATATTCAGTCACAAATAATACATTTTCTAAAGAATATGTGTTATTTCCTATGTGGACTGTTGATCCTCCTGAATCTGAGCAAGCATCACCACTTCCTCAAGAAAAATCACAGGTGGAAGAAAGTGAAAAAGACAAGGTCATTGCTACTGATAGCACATCAGAAAGTAATGAAGAATCTGAGCCAAATGTTGATCAGATCATTGATAATACAAGAATTTCTTTGGAAAAATTGTCATTATCAGAATCTGATGATAACATTGATCACAACTTCACAAATTTGGATGAAACAATCCAAATTTCACCACAACAAACCTCAAGAATTTACAAGATTCACCCAAAAGAGCAAATCATTGGTGATCCAGAAACTGCAGTTCAAACAAGACAACTAGAAATCTACTTCTGGTGGGTGTCAATTTCTGGGTAATAGATTGGTGTCATGGCAATGCAAGAAACAGACTACAGTGTCTATGTCAACTGCAGAAGCAGAGTATGTTGCTGCTGCAAGCTGTTGTGCACAAGTTCTGTGGATTCAAAACCAAATGCATGATTATGGGTACACTTTTCTACAAACTCCTATTTATATTGACAATACATCTGCCATTAGTATTGTAGAAAATCCAGTTTATCATTCAAAAACTAAACACATTATGATTAAGTATCATTTTATAAGAGATTGTAATGAAAAAAAATTAATTACTGTTGAATATGTGCATACTGATAATCAATTTGCTGATATGTTTACTAAAGCTTTTGATTCAAACAGATTGACTTATTTGATTACTAGTATTGGTATGATTAATGTTTCTTAAAACTCTTAATGTGTTTAAACATTTTTCTGGATTTACTACTGATGTAATAGTTACTACGGATAGTAATATTTACTGCTGATAGTTCAGTTCAGTAGTTCTACTACTGATAATGGATCTATTACTGATCTATTACTATTACTGCATTATCTATTGCTGACTGTGTGTATACAATTACTGATTGACTAATGCCTGATGTATATACTCATTATTTCTTTATGCAGAGTCTAAAGTAAATTTTGTGTGGTTAAAATTAATTTAGATAAATAGTAAGATTCTTTATCATTTTGTTTTTAATAGTAATTATATTTTATTCTGTAACATGGTCAACGTTTTCAAGATTCTCATTATTACATTCCATTTTTGGTATTTAAAGTAAACAGATTTCATATTTCCAGTATTTATTCTCTTTTATTTCTATTTTCAAAAACCTTTTAAAAATGGAGTATTTTTCTTCTTCTGGTTATACAACTTCTGATAATGAAAATTTGGAAGAATCTAATACTGATTTCATAAGCATGGATGAGATTGAACCTCAAAATCAAAATCTTTATCATCAAGTCAATGCTATTTTTGAGAATGAAGAAATTGAAGAAATGAATGCTGTTGAAAATCTTCATGCTATTGAACATTTACAAGATCAAGTTCAGTTGTTAAACAGTGATAGACTTGACTTGGTTTTGGCAATGAAAAATCTTGAAACTCAAAGAAGGATAGCCAAGCGAAACATTCCAACAAGAATTACTGATAGATTGACTCATTGGAAGCATAAGGTGAAACGGGTAAAAGTAAAAGTCAAAACTTGGATTAAACGTAAGTTAAATCCAAATGCTGAAAGACCTGTTTTTAGTGCTTCAAGTTCAAAATATCGAGATACTCTTGCTGACAAGTACTATCCTTATGATTAAAATTGAGTTTTTCAATAGTTGTTATAACTATGATAAAGATGGACATTTTGCTCACCAATATTTTGTCTTTGATCATTAGTCATTTGTAAATAATTCTGTCTCTAATTTAAAAAAAAATAAATAAATAAAAAAATAAAAAAAAATGGAAAATTTTGAGGATTTTTGGTCAGCCGAAGGAGACAAGAAAGCATGGCATAACTTTGTTTTTGAATAAAATACACATAGCATCTGAATGCTTATGTTTTCTACTGAAAGAATCTCATCTACTGAACATTCTTTTTATTACTGAAAGAATATCATCTACTGATAGTTCTTTTAGTACTGAAAAACACTTCTTCTACTGATAGTGTTTTTATCTGCGGTTCAACCTGTTTACTACTGATAGTACATTTTACTTCGGATGGTTGATTTTACTGCGGATAGATCATTCTTCTACTGATAGAAGAAACTTTACTACTGATAGCTCATTCTTCTACTGATGGAAGAAATTTTACTACTGATGGAGCTTTTCCTACTGAAAGAACATTTTTAGGGTTTATCTGCTGCTAATAACTGACAAGTTGTCAGTATTTGATTCATTTCTCACTTTCAATTTTCAATTTTTCTCTCGCGCTAAAATCATTCTCATATCAAACTTCTCTCAATCTCAATCAAATCTTAATCTCTTTCAATCATGGATCATCTGGAGTTTCATGATGACCACAACAAAGTCGCACTTTTACTCAAATCCTCAGAATCCAAAGATTTCAATCAAATCATTAACTTCTTAAGACAAAGTCATATCTTTCTCGCTTTAACTGTCAATCCGGTCATTTCAATCCATCATCAACGAGAGTTCTGGAAACACTCAAAGATTGAAGATATTAACAACTCTATCGTTTCTCAAGTTAACGGAAACAGAGTAGTTGTTTCTGAACAACTTCTTCGAGAACATCTTCATCTTGATGATGCCAATGGTATTGATTCTTTGTCTCAAAATGATTTATTTGAGCACTTTACTTTAATGGGGTATGAGGGTCAATTGGTAGGATATACATTTTATAAAGGAAAATTAGGTTATCAATGGAGATTTTTGGCTCATAACCTGTTACATTGTTTGTCTAGGAAGAAATCCTCATGGGATGAATTAAATAGCCAAATTGCATCTGCAATGGTCTGTTTGCAAACTAATCAACGTTTTAATTGGTCAAATCTGATTTTTGAAGGATTAGTTTCAAACCTAGACAACATAGATACTGGATTTTTCATGTATCCTAGATTTTTGGCACATATTTTTCATAAGACAATACAAGGATACAAAATTCATGAAGATAACAAAGTCTGGGTTCCTGTAACTTTTACAACCAGAGTTTTTAACTTCATGAGTAGAAAAAGAACAGGTTTTTCTGGTAAAAACACACCACTTTCTGATTCCATGTTAGCAGTACTAGATTCCACTAATACTGATGAACCTACACCTAGTACTACTGAACAGCCCTCAACATCCAAACCATCAAAAAGAAAGCATACACCACCTAAACCTTCACCACACAAAGCCAAAAAGGCTAAGAAACAGGCTAATGAGACTCATGCTGCTCATAAGTCTCAGTCAAAGGTATCAAAACAGCATGTGATTACACAGGAGGAGAGTGATCATTTGGGAAGGGCTGATCCTACTGCTTCTTGCCCACTGGCAGAGCAGGACAGGGTTAACATTAATAAGACCCAACCCAAGGCAACAGTCTCTAAGACTGGACCCAGTACCAAGAAAAAAGGGTCATCTGCTAGTCATGCTAGGCATGGTTCAGGTGGAAAATCTTCCAATGATGCATCTAAGGATTCACATCCTGATAATGCTGAGGATAGTATGCAACTGGAATTGAATTCGACCCTGAAAGCAATTCTTGAGCAACTTGTGCTTCAAAATAAGATGTTACATGCTCAAGGGAAAGAGATCAAGCAGCTTAAAAGGTTTGTTCAAGGAATTGCTGCTCCAACATCTTTTCAAGGAATTAGATTAAGATCTGTTAGACCTCAAGACAGCCATAGAATAATTACATCTTCTAGTTCTGATGATGAAGATGTAATTAAGGGGGAGCATAGGTCTAAGAGAGCTCATGTAACACCCCCAGATTTACTGTTCGCGGAAGCATACATTGGGGTGCTACTAATCAATACACAAAGCACATAAGATACATAATGAACGACCACTACATATGTTTTACAAAAGACGAGTTCGCATAGATATTTGAGAGATTCTAATACATATCTAATTTTAGCAAAATATAGAAATGCAGGGAAATCTCTTGATGTTTATATGATTGCATGCGACTCGAGCTACAGTATCCTGATGGGCAGTCCAACCTACTGCTGAGTACCTGAGATAACATGCTAAAAGGTCAGCTATAAAGTTGGTGAGCTCACAGGTTTGATATGATAATATATGATTTGTGAACCGCAAGATTTAATGATTCGATTTACAAAGCATGTAAATAATTGGATAATGAGTATCACATGAATATTTATAATTAAACAAATAAGTAAAGATTGATACAACTAACATGAGCACATAGTCTGAGCTTAACTGAGGGGTCAGGATCACAATCAAGTGCCTGATCGAGGGTTCCTCTATGCGTATGCCTAATCAACATACGTTTGAACAAATGATAATGCGTCCGTTTGACAGGTTAGTGCTTGCTAACTCGGACGGGGATTGTCAATCCCATATGGTACCATACACTAACATTCACGCTAAATCATATTAACAGAACTATGCTTCAGAGGACTTTGATTGATTAGATGAAAACAACTCATGCAGCATACGTGATAATTTGATACTTGCGTTCACATGTAAAACAAAACGAGCATGTATCTCACCCCTAGGTAAAAGCATTTAAAATAGAGGCTATGAGACTCACCTGAGCCTATTGAATTGTTAGCCAACAATTATGATGATTCACAATGATTTGATGTCGTTACAACGACTGAACCTGCAGGGCGTCTTAGACGCGCAAGGTTTTGATAATGATTAGATATTGAACCTGCCGGGCGTATTAAACGCGCAAGGTTTTGATTGATTAGATGACTCCACGGACCATCTATGCTAGTTGTTCCCTCAACTAGTTATGCCCAAATACTTTGGTTGTCGATTAGGTGCGAGTTTTGAAAATGTATACGGGTCGTTGGTGATGGTTTGTAATAATAATTTCAAACTATTATTATTATACATGATTTGTTGGGCTTATAAAAGTGTATGTGTTTCATATATAAGTCGTATCGTATAGGTTTAGTTGTTAATCAAGTTCATTATATCCGTTACACTTTATTTCATAAACTACAAAATTTGGTACGAGTCTGAAAACAGTAATATGCCATTTTCGACCCCTAGATGACCCCGAATGGCCTAAAACCGACTAGGCTAAGGTACTTAGCTTTGATCATTTGGCTGTTTTCGAATAACCGTGCGAATTTGAGCTCAATCCGTTATAATAAATTTTTCATCGAGAAGCTACCCTGTTTTAACTTGTGAAATCGTCGACGTTTTCGAAAAATTATTTGTTCTGTTTTAGCTAGTATTCGCAGGGTTAGTTTGTTGATTTGTCGGGTCATGAAATATAAAGGGGGAATCCGCCGGATTCCCTTGAATCCGCCGGATTGGTGACATTTGGTGGGAATACGCCGTATTCGTCTGAATACGCCGTATTCATGAAAAATAGAGGGAATACGCCGGATTCCCATGAATCCGACCGTATTCATGGCAAACAATGGGAATACGCCGTATTCCATTGAATACGCCGTGTTCATGTTTTCTGGGCGGGAATACGCCGGATTCTCGTGGATCCGACCGTATTTCGAGGTCTAGTTCGAGTCTGTCGTTCCAAAAGATACCCAAACCCGAAATCAATCCCAAATTAACCAAATTTCCACACATCAAACACTATTATATGATAATCTAAACTATATAAATATGAAATTAATGAAAAAGAAGTGATGATTCTTACTAATTGAAATTTGGAACCGAAAATGGAGTTTGATGGTGATGAATGAGGAAGACGATGAAGATGATGATGATGGTGAAGCTTGATGCTGCTACTGATCTTGTTAATTTGTTGTTGTTTTTGGTTTTGAAAAGATAGAGAGAAACGAGAGGGAGAGATAGAGCCGAGAGATAGATAGATAATGAAAGAAAATGGATCGGCCATCTCCAATTATTGGAGGTGGTTGATCCGAACTTCGATCCGTTCCGTGGTATTTTGACCCGTGTTTTGGTACCCGATCGAAAAGTAGTATAATATTTTAAAACGATAATTTTCTAAAAATGAAATCGTACGTATTTTAATCGAAGTATTTTGATAAAAATACTTTTAATGAGATATAAAATATATCTTTGTTTTATGTTTGAGAGACGGATGGAATTTAATTGGTTTCGTCGCGTTTGAGTAAAAGGGTATAAAACGAAATATGTTTTATTTTATCCGATGTAAATAATAATTATTAATTTCAATAATAATTCATTATTTATATATAGTTTTGTCGTGGACGTTTGATTTGTACAATACGAGATACTTGATATATTATCAAAATAATATATAATAATTATGAGGGTATTAAATAACAATTCCATATTACTTAATCACTTGATTTTTACCAACGCCGTATAATTGAATCGGAATTCGGCCGATTTGAAAATGAACGATTAAATCTAATCGAGTACTGATATATATATTCATCCATATATATTTTGATACATACAATTAGCCTAATACATAGCACTAACTACATGCATTACATAATGATTAGGAACTAATTTCTAGTCCTAATTTGACGGGTGTCACAGCTCATGATCATGAAGCTGGTGGTTCTGGTTTGAATGTTGAAGATAAGATGGATGATGAAATGGTAGATGATCATGAGCATTCTGAGCATGAAGTTGAAGACAAAGAAGATGAAGTGGTTAATGATCATGCTGAAGAAGAAGAAGCATCAGATCATGTTGAAGAACATGATCATGAAGATGGTGGTTCTGGTTTGAATGTTGAAGATAAGATGGATGATGAAATGGTAGATGATCCTGAGCATTCTGAGCATGAAGTTGAAGACAAAGAAGATGAAGTGGTTAATGATCATGCTGAAGAAGAAGAAGCATCAGATCATGTTGAAGAAGAAGCACCAAAAGATTCTGAACACACAGAATCTGATCCTTTTGTGAGAACACCTCAATCACCAACTGAAGAAAGTCATGAAGATCATATGGAGGGTAATGGTGATAAGGGTAATGGTAATAAGGAAAATCAGGAGACAGACACATTAATTTCTGAAATTGATGCAGCTTTTGGGTTAAAGTCTGCAGAACTTGAAAAGAAAGATGAAGGTGTTACTGATAAAATAGATATTGATGCAAAGAATGTGTCTAAAATGGAAACTAAAAAAGTAACAGAATCTGAGAAATCAGATGAATCAGTAACAGAAAGAGGAGATAGAGCAATGGTATTGAAGGTATATACAACTAAAAGGAAAAAGATGTTAGCAAGAAGGAAAATGAAGAAGGGCATGAAAAGGTCATTTTCATATGGTACATTGCCTAAGGTAATACATTTAAATCAGTTTGGTATGGCTAGTGCTAGTACAGCTGCTGCAGAGTCACATTCAAAGCCTACTACTGATCATTCTACTACTGATGGTAATGTAAATCCATCTACTGCTGTTCCTTCTACTACTGATACTTCTACTGCTGATCTTAATACTGACAGTTCTGTATTACCTACTGCTGCTCCTACTGGTATTTCTAATACTGAGTCTAGTTTTTCAACTACTGATATAAATTCTTCTACTGTTGCTTTGAATGTTACTCCTACTGCTCCTATAAGAAATATTTTGCCTGGTATTCAAATCAAAGAAGGTGGTGCTGGTTTAGTTTCAAAAGAAAAATCAAAACCTGCTACTGATCCAAAAGACAAAGGCAAAGGAATTCTGTATGAAGAGAAGAAAGAAAAGAAAGGAAAGTATGGTGGTTTTGCTTCTAAGGAAGAACAGTTGGGGTTTGATGAAAGAAAAGCAAGAGAATTGGAACAGAAACTAAATGCAGAAGGTGATGATAATCAATCTAAATTAGTTGAAGTTGATTTTGAACCTGGAATGAAGATGATGATGTCCAGAGAAGAACAAGTTTATTTTGATAATGTCTTATGTAAAAGAATGTTTCAAAGACAATGGGCAAAATTGTCTATGGAAGAAAGAGAGGCTGGATTACAAGAGATGTTGAGAAGAAAGAGAGCCTTTGAAGAAGAACAAAGGAGAGCAAAGCTTAGGTCAAAGCCATTAACCAAAACTCAACAAAGAAGCATTTATGCAAGGTATATAAAGAATCAAACTGGTTATACTTTGACTGTTTTGAAAAGTTGGAGTTTTGAAGATCTCAAAAGAAGATATGAAGCTTTGCATGTGTTTTATTCTCTGGATATTGAAGAAATAATGAAGAAGAGGAATTTAGATAAGAAGAAGAAAGAATTAGAAGAAAAAGAAAGAATAAGAAAAGAAGAGGAAGAGCAGAAGAGAAAAGAGGAAGAAGACTTGAAGAAAGCCTTAAATGCAAGTATTGTTGATCTTGACAGGAATAAAACTCAACAGGATGAGTTTATTGTGGTTAAATCTGATGTTGCCAGTTCAAAGGCAATAAATGAAGATCAACCAGAATTGACTGATTGGTATGTAGTGCCAGTATCAGAAGTCAACAAAGCTGAGAAAATCAAGCTTGTGAGATCAGATAATAGTGTCAAAATGTATTCTTCCTTTCCTCAAATAATCGGATCAGTAAGCAGAGTTGATGTGGTGAAGATGTATGAAATTGGAATCATCAAGAATTATCATCAAAAGTTATTCCAAATTGAATCTGAAAAATTGATATGGAATTATTTGTTGATGATATTTGAGCCTGAGTTAACACCACAGTTGTGGGAATCATCAGTTAAAGTCAAACATTGGGTTTATCATTCAAGTTCAATGGTTTATCAAGTGATTTTTGAAAATCAGGATATTCTATGGATGCTTTCTGATAGGGAATATGAGTTGAACATGAATATGCTCATGAACCTGTTGAGAGCAAAATTAGAAGTTTCAGAATTAAGTGAAGTTGCAAAAGATTTGGTGTATAGAATTTTGAATCAACTTCACAAAATGAGGCAACTTGAAGAAATCAAAAACTTGAAGTAATGATGATTCTTGAAGAAACTTGAAATGTATATACAGATCAAGTTTAGGGGGAGATTGTAAGGATAAATCAGTCCAAGTGTTTTACTGCTGATCAAGTTTAATGCTGATGGTTAAAGTTTACTGCTGATTGTGTTACTGATCGGGTTTACTACTGATAGGCTTCGGTTTCATGTTTACTACTGACAAGCCGATTCTAATGCTGATTGATTCTTCTGCTGATCGATGTAACTACTGATCGATGGAACTACTGATAGTTGTCATACAGCCTGTATTTCCACTTTGTATAATTAATTGTATAAACAGGTTGTATTCTACTTTAGACAAAACATAGTGTTTTAAATTAGTTGAATACATGATTACGGTTAGTGCTTCAAGGTTGGTAACGATCCTAATGCTTATAAAAGAGCATTCGTATTATGTTGTAAAACACATCTTTCACACTCAAGAAGTGCAAGTACAATAATAATATTGAAGCGTTTGTGTTTAATATAGTCTTGTATTATTATTACTGTTTCATTGAATCATTCTTGATCTTATAATTAATAGATAATTCCGCAATCTATTAATTCTAGTTTCAATCACATGTTAACGGAGATATTAATCAAAGTTAACAAGATCAAATAGGGACTTGAAGTTTAAACAAAACTTTCAAGAACCAAGACTCAAACATGTATGTGTTAGACACCCTAGGCTATTATGTGAAATTATTATTTATACACATAGATAAGCCTCACACTCTCTAACGCTGTGTCTCGGAATGGCAAACACACCACCCAATTCATCGCGCTCTCAATACGGGTCGCAGAACCCACGGGTAGCTAGGAGGAAAGCTAGGATGCCTAGAGCTGGTCCATATCCCACCCACTTCAGCCTGCCGGCCTTGGCTGCTAGGCTAGATCACCACGACCAACGACTTCGTACCATGGACGTCGTGTTGCAGGAAACGAACGAAAACTGGAGACTTACATCCCTCGAGCGCATCGAACAAGTCTCCGAGGATCACGAAACCACCATTAACAACGTGGATGTCCTTCGCAACAAGGTAGTGGAGATGAGTGTAGAGACCGCCCTTCTGCAGCAAAGGCTAGAAGAATGTTCGCAGTTTAGTGCAACGACTGGTCTTGGCTGAAGACAATGCCCGACAGGCCAGCAGACTTGCAAATACTGTGGATCGTCTCATTGAAATGATGGAGCAGATTAATCTACGTTGAGACTAGTATGGTTCTTGTCTAGTAATCTATCTTGTAATTTAATAACTATCTAAGAGCTACTCTATAATTCGGTCGGATGTAACAATTCCCGACACCTTTTGTAATACATCTGTGGGATGTAACCCTTGAACTCGTATTATCTATCAAATATTCCTTGCTATTTCGACTCATATTAATTGCCATTTTTCATATTGATGTTGTGAATTACCGCATTTATACATGAGCATCTGTGACAAATACAATTTTCTTACAAAAATCTCATGTATCTTCATTTCTTTTATTGAAGAATCATGCCGCCGAAGACGAGACCATACACCGATGCTCAAGTTACATCCCTCATAACTCAGGCTGTGACTGAAGCCCTGGCTCAGAATTCTACACCGAACTCCGGGAGAAACAGCGATTCCACTGAAACCACTACCACCGCCAAGCCTTGTTCCTACAAGGATTTCCAGAACTGCAAACCCTCAAGCTTCAAGGGTACTGAAGGAGCCATCGGACTGATCAGATGGTTCGAGAAAATGGAAACTGTTTTCCGCATCAGCAAATGTGCGGAGGACGACAAGGTCAAATTTTCCACTTGTACCCTCGAGGATGATGCCCTCTCTTAGTGGAACTCATATGCCCAGTCTGTGGGTATCGACACCACCTTCTTGCTACCTTGGGAGGATTTGAAAAAGATGCTCACCGCTAAGTATTGCCCGATTGAACAACTCCAAAAACTGGAGGAAGAATTTTGGAACCTTAAGGTGCAGGGGACTGACATTGATCGATACACCTCAAGGTTTAACCAGCTCGCCATCCTTCGCCCAGCAATGGTAAGCACTGAGCCTGATAAAATCAGGAGGTACATCCGCTGTCTTCCGGAACCTGTTCGGGGGAACGTCGCCTCCTCAAACCAAACCACCATTGATGGTGCTTTTCGATTGGCCCATGAACTCATGGCCATGAACGAGGATCCAGAACCACCCACTTCATCCACAACCCTACAAAAACGAAAGTGGTCCGACAACCACACAAACAAGAAACCCGACACCATCAAAGCCTACAACTCAAACACCGAACCCAAGCGAGGTTACACTGGGAATAAACCCTACTGTTCCAAGTGCAACCGTCACCACGAAGGTCCCTGCGAAACCCCCTGCAACAACTGTAAGAGGTACGGACACCTCACCAAAGAATGCAGGTCCCCCAACAACTCCAACAACAGCTCCAACCGCAACGCCAGGCCGTCCAAAGCCTGCTACGTATGCGGAAACCCTGGGCACTACAGGAACGAGTGCCCAAAACTGAAGAACAAGGGCAGCCACAACAACAACGCCAAAGGTAGAGCCTTTGTACTCAACTCAGGGGACGCCCGTCAAGACCCGAATGTGGTCACGGGTATGTTCCTCCTCAACAACTTAACTGCATCTATTCTGTTTGATACTGGTGTTGATAGAAGCTTTATTTCTGATGAGTTTTGCCCACTACTTGACATCACCCCCGTGGCCTTAGATGTTAAGTACACCGTAGAACTAGCAGACGGTAAACTCATAGAAACCGATTATGTAATACCTAATTGCACTTTAAACCTAGCGGACGAAACCTTTTCAATTGACCTCATGCCAGTTAGAATCGGAAGTTTTTACGTCATCGTGGGTATGGACTGGTTGTCCAAGCATCGGGCTGAAATTATTTGTCATGATAAGATTATCCGTATCCCTCTCGCCGTCGGTAGAACCTTGATCATACAGGGGGAGACCGGTGGGTCGAGACTGAACATCATCTCCTGTTTAAAAACCCAAAAATTTCTGAGAAAGGGTTATCCTGCAATACTCGCGCACATCATGGAGAAAAAATCGGAGGAGAAGCGACTTGAGGATGTGCCAATCGTACGAGACTTTCCAGAAGTCTTTCCCAAAGAACTACCTGGTCTACCGCCACCTAGGCAGGTTGAGTTCTCGATCGATCTCGTGCCAAGTGCTGCACCGGTAGCCCGAGCACCATACCGCTTAGCCCCATCCGAACTTCAGGAGCTGTCCACCCAGTTACAGGAACTCCTGGACAGAGGATTCATCAGACCGAGTTCTTCACCTTGGGGAGCCCCGGTCTTGTTTGTCAAAAAGAAGGACGGTCCATTCAGAATGTGTATCGACTACCGAGAGTTGAACAAGTTAACCGTCAAGAACCGATATCCACTTCCGCGCATCGATGACCTGTTTGACCAACTACAAGGGTCGAGTTTTTATTCAAATATCGATCTTCGGTCAGGTTATCATCAGCTACGCGTTCGAGACAGCGTGTGACAATCCTCCAATTAGGGTATTTACTTAGCCTAATTTCATGCATTACCTAGAGTAATTCCCTGATTAGTGAATTCAAAACTAATTATGTGTTAAGTTTCGTGAAACTTACTATGTGTTACGTGATATAATTGATAGTAGTTATATGTGATATATATATAATTACGTACGAAATAAATATATCAAACTCTATGAATTGAACACGATAACATTGGTGATACAAAATAATTAATAATTCGAAAATTATTAATTACAACTATTATACAATTATATTATTGAAATAATATAATAAGTTATACGTTTTATAATAAACGTATTAATCGCGAATAATTAAGTTCCGAAATGAACTTCGAAAATACTTTTGAAAAATTTTTAGTTTGAAATTATTATATAAAAGTATTATAACGAAAAGAAAACGAAACATTTAGACGATTTTTAGTACGCGTAATACGAACAGAAACAATTGTAAAACGCGCCTAGAGGTTCCAAATAATAAAGGTATTATTTCGTAAGTTACCGTTTTAATGTATAGAACATTACCTCAAAATATGATTTCCGAATTTGACTGAAATTTGGCACGCGTTTTAACTACACAGTACTTTTACTGTGATTAATTTTAATTATACTTGTAACAAAGTATTTCACATTTCAATTTCAAATTCCTAAATCTGAGATATCGAGGAACAAAACGCGTAATTTTATTATAATTGAAGTACCACAAATTATACCCGTACACGAAATTAACGGGCTAAAAACTACCAATATTACACATTTCAAAATATCTGGGGAACAAATTGCCACTCGCTCCATACTCCCGTTTGAAAAACTCGACCCAAATCTTTCCTTATACTCTTCTTCTTTCATCACCAATAATTCACACTTCATACAATTCATCATCTCTGTGTTTGGTGCGTACTGGAAGCAGAAGCAGAGACAACAAGCAGGAAGAAAGCAACACCATAATCATCTTCTTCAACTTCAAACACCCAAACATCAAACACTTCACAAAAATGGTTTCTTGATCATTATCATCATCTTTATTCGTAATCATCATCATCATCATCTCAGAATCATCATCATCTTCATCTAAATCATTGTGAGGAATAAATTCTCCATTTTTATCTCATTTATATAATTTCTTTAAATTATGAAACTTGATGATTATTGTTGTTATAAATTGTTAAAAACAAGTTATATTAAGTTTATATAACCTATTGGTGATGTTTGATCATGTTAAAAACGAGTTAAAACCAAAATCATTATGTTGATGTAATAACAGAGAACGAACAGAACCTGGAAAACATTTAGATCCGGCGGATCCTCAGCCGAAACCCAGGTGAATCCGGCGGATTCACGGGAATCCGGCGGATTCCCACCTTTCGACCCGCATACAAACTTTCGACTAAAACGATGAACGAGTAAAAGACACCTTCGATCCGGCGGATCATCGGTGGATCCGGCAGATCCTCGTGAACTCGAACGAATCCGGCGGATTCATGGGAATCCGGCGGATTCCCCCTATTTTGAACCCGATCCGGCGGATCCATACCCAATCCGGCGGATCCCCTTGAAAACGAATGAATCCGGCGGATTCACCAAGAATCCGGCTGATTCCCCACTTATTAAATTCCTGACTTTTGCATTTTAAATAATGTACAAACTAATAAACGTATACAACTTATGTTTATTGATTATACGATAAATGGTACAATTTATTGAGAAACGAGACTTTGTAAATTGGACACGATTATTGAGACATTATATTTCGGACAATTGGTACACGACAAAACTTCGAGACAATTACAAAATATATATAGATACAAACGAACGGACAATATATATATATATATATCGAAACGAATAAAATGAGTTACATTTTATAACGACCTAAGTTATGGTTTTGAAACATAAACGACAACAAAGTTTCATTCGCGACAAATTATATATTTAAATAAATACAAAACTTATTCAAGTGTATTTATATATGTAAACGATATAACAAAGTTATTTTTATAACTATTATAATTATGTTTTGAAAAACATAATCAACGACAACAACGACAACTACATTTATATCTATGTATATAGGGATATTAACAATGACGACAACTAATATATATATTAGAATATATATATTCAACTAATATGTATATAAATATACATACTTGAACTTAACGACTAATTGAAACGCAAACCTCATCAGCAACTGAAATATTATAAACTCTACAACTTAACAAATAATCCACATACTTATACAAGTATTATTATTTGCGTCTAGGTATTTGAGGACGCGCTTGGATTGTTTGGTTAGCTTTATTTCGCTGAAGACTTGCAAATTGTGAGTTCACAGCCCCTACCTTTTATTGTTTTAAATGCTTTTAAAACCAGGGGTGAAAAACATAGAACAATGTGATATAACATGCTATTTGCTTATGTATTGCGCTGCATGCTATTATGTGAAACTGATTAACATGATTTCTTTCATGCTATCAAACTTGAAATATTTCTATAAAATGTTTTCATATTGAACTAACTGAATTAATTATATGAAACGTTTTCACAACATTTTGGGAATAAGACAGCAAATCTTGGTACCCACATAAGTCCCAGTGCTTACAGCCTATAACCATTAGCTAGGTGACTCTAGCCACTGAGTATACAGATAGTACTTTCGATTTGACAACCCTCCCAGGATATTACTCATTGGTCATTCCAACCACATCGACGATAGTCGTAACGAGGAGTGTATACTTAAGGTGTTACTGAGGCAACAACAAAACAACTAGTCGTGGTTTGGTTATAGTACTAGTGTCGTTACTTTAACTCTAAAGGTTTAGCTCACCTTGGAGGGATTATAGTCTATATTTCCCACTTAATTACTCAACTACTCAACTAAACAACTATTTGATTTGGGAAGGGTATTCCCTGTGATGACTAATAGGACAGGTGTTCCTTGAGAGACTATTTTAGGAAACGTTTACCTTAATTGGTTGAACTTGGTTTTCAACAAAAACAACTACTTATAGGAAATGTTTACTTAAATGTTAAACCTGTGTTTCCTGCAATAACTATTTTGGAATGTTTACCTTATTGTTAAACTTGAGTTCCTGTTAACTATCTGTTGGAAAATGTTTGCTTGACTGCTAAACCTGATTTTCCTAAACTATTGGAATGGATATGTTTAACTTATTTGATAAACATGTATATCCTGCGACTACTTATTAGGAAATGTTTATGATTAAACTTGTGTTTCCTACACAGTTATTATTGTAGTAAGAATGACATTCTTACTAACTTATTAGGAAATGTTTTCTTTAATTAGAATACTTGTGTTTCCTACTTTACATATAAATATTATGTTTGTGTACATGAATGATTTATACAAGACTTAAACCTGTGAATTCACTCAACATTCAATGTTGACAGTTTACTATGTTTTTCAGGGAATTAGGACTCAGGTACATCTGCATGCATAACGGACGTAGGCTACCTGACTATTTATGATGCCACTTTTGGGACACTTGGATTTCCTTTGTATTATCAATTCCATTGGTTATACTTATGAAATCCCTCTTTATTAAACTTGTATTTTCAAATACTTAAGTTGTCTTTGACAACCCTACTTATGTACGACTTTATAAGTCGTATCTTTTGTAATAACTTTAAACTTATGGCATCTTAAATATATTATGTTCTGTATGATCATATGCTTTGACATCGTGAATGCACTATTGAATCTGTCCGCCCCCGACGCTTAACAATTATTAAAATGCTTCCGCTAATTAACTGAAAGCTTCCGCTAAACTGTTAATAAACACGATTACCGATTTGGGGGTGTGACACAGCGACATTTCGAAAACTGCTTTCAGAACCCGATACGGGCATTACGAATTCCAAGTGATGCCATTTGGCTTAACCAACGCACCGGCTGTATTCATAGACCTCATGAATCGGGTGTGCAAACCATATCTCGACAAGTTTGTCATCGTATTCATTGATGACATCCTCATTTACTCACGCAACGAACAAGAACACGCACAACATCTCAAAACCATTTTAGAACTACTTAGACACGAGGAGCTTTACGCCAAATTCTCCAAGTGTGAGTTCTGGATACAAACCGTTCAATTCCTTAGGCACGTTATCGATAGTCAGGGAATTCATGTTGATCCGTCAAAAATTGAAGCTATCAAGTGCTGGCAAGCACCTACCACACCGACCGAAGTACGGCAGTTTTTAGGACTTGCCGGGTACTATCGGCGATTCATCGAGAACTTCTCTAAAATAGCTCAACCACTCACGACACTGACTCAGAAGGACAAAAAGTTCGATTGGACTGATAAACAAGAGTCAGCGTTCCAACTTCTAAAACAAAAGCTTTGCAGTGCTCCAATTCTATCACTACTCGAAGGCACCGATGACTTCGTGGTATACTACGATGCTTCTCATCAAGGTCTCGGTTGCGTGTTGATGCAACGGGACAAGGTCATTGCTTACGCCTCACGACAGCTAAAAATCCATGAAAAGAACTACACCACCCATGACCTCGAACTTGGGGCTGTCGTGTTCGCTCTCAAAATCTGGAGACATTATCTCTACGGCACTAGGTGCACAATCTTTACCGACCACAAAAGTCTCCAACACATATTTGATCAGAAGGATCTCAACATGAGGCAACGTCGATGGGTCGAGTTGCTTACCGATTATGACTGCAAAATCAAATACCATTCGGGTAAGGCAAATGTTGTTGCCGATGCCCTCAGTCGAAAAGAACGATCGAAACCACTCCGAGTCCGAGCCCTCAGTATGACTATTCATAACGATCTAAATATTCAGATTCTCACTGCTCAACTCGAAGCTTTAAAACCCGATAATATCAAAAACGAAGCCTTGCGGGGCATGGATAAGCAATTCGAAATCAAACCTAACGGAGTTAGGTATTTCTCAAACCGAATCTGGTTGCCTAGTTTCGGGAATCTGCGAGACTTGGTGATGGATGAAGCTCACAAGTCCAAATATTCCATCCACCCGGGATCCGATAAAATGTACCACGGCATCAAGGAGTTTTATTGGTGGCCAAACATGAAAGCCGAGATCGCCACCTACGTCAGCAAGTGTCTTACTTGCTCAAAAGTCAAAGCTGAATATCAAAAGCCTTCTGGCTTACTTCAACAACCCGACATTCCCGAATGGAAATGGGAACAAATTGCCATGGACTTTATAACCAAACTACCTAAGTCATCGAGCGGTTGCGATACCATTTGGGTGATCGTCGATCGTCTCACGAAATCTGCTCATTTCCTGGCGATTAAGGAAACTGATAAAATGGAACGCCTTACACGAATCTACATCAAGGAAGTCGTCTCTCGACACGGTGTTCCAATCTCAATTATCTCCGATAGGGATAGTCGCTTCACATCTCACTTTTGGCAATCACTTCAGAAATCGTTGGGTACCCGTCTCGACATGAGTACCGCATACCACCCTCAAACCGATGGCCAAAGTGAACGAACTATTCAAACACTGGAAGACATGCTACGAGCCTGCGTAGTTGACTTCGGTGTAAACTGGGAACAACACCTACCATTGTGCGAGTTTTCATACAATAACAACTACCATACTAGTATTGGGGCTGCACCTTTCGAGGCACTATACGGTCGTAAGTGCCGATCACCTATCTGTTGGACCGAAGTGGGAGATAGCCAACTCACTGGTCCGGAAATCATTCATGAAACCACCGAGAAAATTGTTGGTATCCAAAACAAACTCAAAGCCGCACGTGATCGTCAGAAAAGTTATGCTAACGTGAGACGCAAACCACTCGAGTTCCAGGTTGGGGATCGAGTACTACTCAAGGTATCGCCTTGGAAAGGCGTAATTCGTTTCGGCAAACGCGGTAAACTAAACCCAAGATACATTGGACCGTTCGAGATCCTCGAGAGAATCGGTCCAGTGGCATATCGATTGCAGCTGCCATCCGAGCTCAGCAGCGTGCACCCCACTTTTCACATTTCTAACTTGAAGAAATGTCTGTCTGACGAGACACTTATTATCCCACTCGATGAAATTCGTGTTGACGACAAACTCCACTTCGTTGAGGAACCCGCTGAAATCGTGGACCGTGAGGTCAAACAACTCAAACAAAGTCGTATTCCCATCGTAAAGGTCAGGTGGAATTCGCGGCGTGGTCCGGAGTTAACCTGAGAACGGGAAGACCAAATGCGACTCAAGTATCCTCAACTTTTCACCGACTCTACATCAAACGCGACATCGAACTAAATTTCGGGACGAAATTCTTCTAACAGGGGAAGAATGTGACACCCGTCAAATTAGGACTATTAATTAGGGCCTAATCAATTGTAATACATGTAATTAGTTCTGTGATAGGCTAATTAATGTATCAAAATATATATTGATGAATATATACGATTATGCGATTTGATTAAATCATACGTTTCTCCAATCAAATGTAATTCGATTCTAATAAATACGGACGTTGGTGAACAATTTTATTAAATAATAAAACATTATTTTATAACACTATTATATTCCAAAAATATTATTGTTATAATATTTCCATTCAAACTCGTATCGTACAAGTGACATTTTACGCGATTAAAATGTAAACGCGCAAACAAAATGAAACAAATTGTTATATTCCATAACCCAATTATTAGGTATTGATGAAATACTTCAAGTAAAATATTTAATAAATATTCGTATTTTAAAACATATATTTAAACGCGTACAAAATTAATTAAACATCTAAACGACCGGGAAAACGAACACCGCACGGAACACAAACGCAGGGAACAATTTTGGGACACACCCACATGGGGTGGGCCCCACAAAAACCGGCCCAAGGTGAGGTCACCACCTCCTCACCTTTCACTTTCTCCATTCCTCTCTCTCTCTACTCCATCTTTCTTCTCCTTTTCTCTCAAAAATACCACCACCATCATCACCATTAAATCACTTGAAAACACCACCAAACGCCATCGGATCACAAAGCTCTTTTAGGGAAAAACGACCACCACGCAACGATCTACAATCCTATCTTTTCGGATTTTCATTTCGACACTTTGTAAGTTTCCGACAAAATCCCGAAACCTCTCGATTCTTAGTGTTTTTACTTGTTTGTTGTTTATAATAACTTATAATGTCCATATAAGGGTTGGGTAAAAGAATCGGACCAAACCGTGGCCGGAAAACACGTTTTTGGCGCAAAATCCGTTGAACAGGCGTAAGTGTCGCAAAGACGACCAGTATAGCGTCACTTCGTGCGTCACTTAAGTGACGCATAGAGTGTCGCTAAAAACCCTAATTTTTCCTAAGTGTCGCTAAAAGCCCTCTTTTTCCGTCACTACCTAAAAAGCCCTCTTTTTCCGTCACTACCTAAGTGACGCATTTTTAATATCCGTCACTACTAGGGTCACTTGCCTAAGAAACGCCTATAATCGAAATCGAATTTTATACGACACTTCTGATCGACACTACCCGAGTGACGCCTAGGACCTTAAACCGACACTTGTTACCGTCACTGCCTGAGTGTCGCTACCTCATGCGTCACTTCCCTAAGGGACGCCCTAAACTCATATTTCGCAATTTTATGCGACACTTCCTAAGTGTCGCCTAACTCTTGAGTGTCGCTATAAGTGACGCATAAAACAAAAGGTTTCAAACCATTTTTACTAAGTGTCGAGACCTAAATTTTATCCCTTGATTTCATCCAAATTCAAGTCCAGATGCGTTTTTCACCAAAGCAATTTAGTAGAAATAAAAATTTTTCGAGCTGACTTGGCATCTCGACCCCAACCAGGGGCCAGCCCCTTGGACCCCGCCAGGGGTTGCCACCCCTGGAACCCCGCTTACCAGGGGTGCTGCCCCCGGACCCCCGTCACCTAAAGCGTATAAACACTTTTAAGTATAACTATTTGAAATCAAAATAATAATGTTAAGATTATTACTACGACTAATCACCAACGGGCCGTACACGTTTCAAAACAAAAGTTAACCAAACAACCAAATCGTAGTAATTTGGACATTATAGTTGAACGAACAACTACAGAGGTAGTATTTGTAACTACCTATTCATATTAATAACCATCGCGTGTCGTGGACACCCTCAGGTTATCTGTCTGCGGACATCTCATTGCTTGTTTAAGCATCATACGTTTATCGGTTTAACGCTCCAAGACTCAGGTGAGTCTCATAGCCCCTCTTTTTACCGCTTTTCACTCAGGGGTGTGATTCTGTGACAGTTGTCACCAAAATGCTTGGTAATTGTAATTTAATTGGTAAAAACATGATATCGTATTAGGACTCATCACATGGATCTATTCACACCAAAGTCTTTATTTTCAAAGATCGAATCCAACGCAAAAAGAATCATCGCAATCAGATGTGTAACGAAAAAGATTCAAGGAAAAACGTAAATACGTTCATAATTTGAAAACTTAAGAGAACGTGCAAATAGCGAAAAAAATGTACATAATAATAAGTAATATATAAATAATAAGAATATTAACAATTATGATACATTTATAATAAGCTAAGTAATAACACATAACACGTTAGAAAGAATAAAAGTTGAATTTTCTGCGAAGTGTCACGGTTTGGGCCATAACTTTCTCATCCGGGCTCCAAATGACTTGAATCCAAAGCCCATGATCTCTAAACTCATTGAGCTACAACATGTCCAAAAATAAGCCCAAAATACCCTTTAAGGGCCGGACAAGAGGGTTGGAGTAGGGAACAAGGAATATCTGGGTTAAAAATTCAATAAACGAAAGTTAGGGAGACTTGGTGTAATATAAGGGATGTTAAATAAATAATTAGTTATAATTATCAAAACCCTAATTACAAAAATCTTTGGAAACCATCGATCAAGGAAGAGGAGGCTAGGTAGGGCAATTTTGGGGTTTTCAATCGAAGAAGATTTGATGCTTGAATTAAACACGAAAGTTGAACGAATCGTTGAGGAGATCAACATACTCAAAGATGAAGATTGAATTATAATTATTGAGTGACTATTTGAAGGTAATAATCTCATAAAATTCGTACTTAGGGTTCTTAGATGTTTAATCATGAATTTAACGAAAATATGAATAAGATTGTATGTTATAAGATAATCTGAAATCAGTTCACTAAAATAATCGTATAAAACATAAAACAATTCATTTTGACTTGAGATTTGGTACCTGGGTAAAACCATATGTTTTCTACAACTTTGTAGTTTTAACTTTCTTCTAATTCGGAATCCAAATGGGTTAAAAAGAGGCATTTAGTTAAACTAGACAGATTGTATCTGAATCGAGCAGTCACAGTTTCTAAGAATTATGTAAAATCGAGTTGGGCTTGGAATTTTATGTTACTTGACTTCATTGAAAGTGATAAGTGTCTAGTAATACCAGAAAAACTTGTAAGAACTGATTTGGGTTATAAATGTGTGAAAAACATTTTGGTAACGAAAATGTTAGACAGAAATTTCAGCTTTGGACAGATTCTGTGATCAATTTTCGGGAAGTCATAACTTGGTCAAAATCTAATGTTTTTAAATGATTCTTGGGTCTAAAATTAATTTTAAGATGTCTAATTTCAAATGCAATTGGTTTTGTATCAAAACATTGAGTATTGTTTAGTCAAAAGTTTATTTTAAGTCGTAGTGTCAAATCTGATTTTAGTGACAGATTTTTGGGTCAACTTTGGGAATAATTATCTCTTTCAATATTTTGAGTTATAAAATGAAATTTGTTTTGGTAATAAACTTTAGAATGTTAGCTTTTCAGAAAAGTAAGATTCATTGTCAAATGAGTTCGTTTGGATTTTTAAACAGAATTAATCTTTGTCGTGCCCCATCAGCAACATAATTCAAATCATATAAGCAACTAAATGTTTATGAGAACTTATTAGACTCACAACTTTTGACACATTGGTAATGTGAAAACGCTGAGATATGGGAGTTAGTCTTGAGAACATCTATTTGGAGTAGTGGATCTTATTTCAAGTCATTTAGAAAGTAACAAACATAAATTTGTTAAATATTGGTTAAGTGACAACACGAACGCATGAGACTTGTAAGGCACATCATATTCGATTAAAATCTAAGGATCACATAGGAAGAAGGTCAATCATGAGTTATTCATCAAAATAGGATACAATGATAAGGTTATAGACTTTGTCTAGATTATAACCTACGTGTAAGTCCCCTAGTTCTAGGATCGATAACTTCGTTATCTGTAGTATTAAGGTGCGGAATCCCTCAATACGGTGTTATCTTACTAACAACGAATACGTTCAAATTGCATTTTAATAAAGCTTAACTTTAAACGATGAATCGTCAAAGCCTAGCCGTAGGTTATGTTTTCTCTGGTTTGCTGGAATCGCAGGTTCGGAATATGCAAAAGTGTTCTGTTTTTCACGTTGGAAAAACATTATATAGTTCAGTTCGTCTCGGCTCGCATGGGCCTGCGAGTTCGGTCCAACTCGCAGCCCAAGCCCAACAAAGAACTCGGCTCGCCAGACTAATGCCTCGCGAGTTCAGATCTCACCTCACAGCTCAACTCGCTGCGACCTGAGATCTCGACTCGCTTTGCATAAAACGTCCATTATTTATTTCGTATTTAAATATTCGTCTAACTTAACACAATAATATGTTTAACGAATACTACTAACAAAACAAATATTTATTTACAAATCTAAACCAATATACAAACGTAATAATAATTACACCAGTCCTATTTCAAGCTAGATCTGTTGTCACACTCTATGTTCCAACAGACTCCCCCTTGACAATAGCTCTAGCGTCTTTATCTTCACGCTTTGTCTTTGGTCTTCATTTGTAAATCTTACTTCCTGCAAAAATTTTAAGCTTGATGCATGTTTTAACCATCCTGTGATAATCTCGTGCTAAATCACCCCAACCAATAGTAGATTTGATCTTGTTCTTGTACTACATAATCAGATCTTCCTTTGATAAGTTCATCAGATGTCTGTGATCATATACACGAAGAATCTCTTTTTCTCCATCAGGATAATCATCATCAGCTTCAATCATAAAGGCTTCCCCTGTTCCAGCATCTACCCCCCAATATTTCAATTTTCCCAAAATATTCTGAGGCATAATCTTCAATTCATAGGTATTTGCTTAATACAGTTGACCGCTGGATAAACCTTCTTCCTTCTTCTTCTTCTTGTCCTCTAACTGAGTTCGTTCAGCTTTATCGTTTTTCCTTTCCTTGGCTTAATCTTTGAGAACTTCATAGATAATCCTTCAGTCCTAATGATACGCTCAACATACTTAGCATAGTCATCATCACTTGGATTTATCATATCTAATCTAGCCAAGTCTCGAATCTCATATCGAGGCAACGAACTAAACACTGCAAGCTTCTTCTCAAAATATTGAACCCCGTCAAACCTTTTGATCGCGAAGAGCTTCAGGTCAGAGTCATAATACCATCCAATAATGCCAGTTTTAAGTACACGCTTTCCAGTAATATCAACTTCTTTCAAAATGCGTGGCTTATTTTCCTTTTTCTTCTTTAGCATTTCTTGGATAAACATAGGATTACCAATCATATGTTTGTATTTGTCCTCTATTTCTTCAACTTCAGTATCTGAATCTTCAGAAGCATTCTCAAAAGCTTCTAAATCAATAACTGATTCTCCTTGTTCATTTAAAAAAACAAATTCAGTCGTTGATGGATTCACAACATGTTCATCTACATTTGCATCCAGATCAACACCTTCATCTATCACAGATTCAAATACTGCAGTCCAGTCTTCAGGAAGTTTGAACTCTCCTTCTTCAATATCATAATCAATCTCTTCATCTATCTCATCCAAAATGTCATCTTCCGAATCTGATAGATTAAGCATTTCCATTCCTAGAGAAAAATGTAAATACAAATATATTAATAATTCAAATTCTTCATTGATTTCCCTGAACCAATCTAAGAATTTCTTTATTAATTCTTTTGTATATTTTAACCTAACATATAAACGCAATTTACATATAACTTATAAAATCTTTTATTGATTACCCTGAATCAATCTAAAATCTCTTAAGTCTACTTAACAAATATTAATTAATTTTAAATTCTAATGCATTGTGAATAATCACCAAACATTTAAATTTACTATTAATTACCTTATATAATTTCCAAGTGTTAATTGATCTCATTCATTATCAATTTAACCTTTAAATTATATATCATTTGTCTAGTTAATACGAATACATTTTTAACTTGTTAATTACTTATATACCTTACGGTCTTAAGTCCATAATCAAATCTAAAATGCATATGTTATTATAAAATTTTGACCGCCGAAATTAATCGGAACACGCCGCTCGACTACTCAATGAGTCGGAAGTCTTTCGATCACTATTTTATCTTAACACAATTATATAAACTTAAATTACCAAACATATTTTACTTAAAATAATAATAACCCTAAGCCGAATATATTTACACAATAAATTAAGTTTACATTTGTTCACTACAAACTATTACAAATATTACAGTACTATGATAATACTAAGCTATCTTACCAGCTTCAGTATCACCCGGTACAGTCTTATCTGCACTTGTATCCACTCCAGAACCACTAGCACCAGCACCAGACTCCCCCTGAGTTGTAGCTTGCTCACCAGTCTTCGAAGGACCGGTCTGCTCACCACTCGGTGCATTGGGATCATCATCTTTGTCAGATTCTCTCTTCCTCTTCAGCTCATCCTCTTCAGCTAATCCTCTCTGCAAGACTCCAGATATACCAATATCTCCCCCTGAGTAGACTGTCCTGAATGCGATCTCAAGACCAGACTCTCCAAAGAAGATAACTTCAGTCTCTGTACATTGAAGTCAACAAGCAAAGTCTCATGAGTCTTCATCAGCAAATTATAAGATTGACTCTGCTTGAGAATCTGCTGAGAAAGAAGAAGATTGCTCGACACCAGCTCTGGAATCTGAGAAGTAAGCTTCTCTAAATCCTTTACCCTAGACTCTAAGGATGTAATCCTTTCAGCATCAGTCGTCGGAGTAACAGGTATCGTCCTTGGTCCAGGCGGTGTAAGAGACTCAATATGCCAGTCTCTGATCAGCGGTGTATGAGGTTGAGACAAAGCCTGCGTAAGCAAGCTTGTCGCAAATCTAGCTGTTTTGTTCGTCGGAAAATTAGCTCCACGAACTAGATCAGCAACCTCATGCTGTAAAGTTAAACACAATTAAAATCAGTTATTGTTACAGATTACTCTGTCTCAAACTCTAATTAATTGCATAACACTTATAGTTATAGAACTTATATCTCATACCTGAAGCGGTAAAGACATCTGTTCAGTAACCACCGGTGCATCCATCTCCACCTGTGGTGTATCCTGAGCAACTGTATACAGAATTAACTGTCTCAGTTCAACTCCTGATAAACAACAAGTTAAGATTATTTAACTTTTATAATCAATACTAACCTTCTCGAATAGTCAGCGTTCTCGGACGCTTCATCAATGGAATCTCAACTTCCCCAGTACCTGCCTCCATAACACTCTTACCTTTTCTCTTCCTTTCATAAACAGATGGAGGAGGAGAAGGTGTATTCTCAGAATCTTCATCTGAAGCCATCTCACCATCACGACCTCCAGATGATCTAACAGGATCCTAAATTTTAAATATATTAAACATTTATGATTAGCATAAGCTCTATCATACGAGTTCTATATATTTAAGATTAATCAGATATAATACCTCAGTCGGTACAACACCTGATTCATCTAGCTGTATCTGCTCCCCCTCAAGTAATACAACTTCTGGGTTTGCAGCCTCAGCTTCAGCTTCAGCTTCCTGTTCGTGTAATGATATTTATATTTTAAAATCAGAAATAATATCCAATTAACCAAATATCTAATATCAGAATCATTATATAGTAATATTATGCATCTATGATTAATAAAACAATCTATCAACTAAGCATCTATATTATTACATAAATAAAATAAAATATTACCTCAGGTGGTGCTAAATAACTCTCAATATCTTGAAGCAAAGGATTTGTCGCATCATCATTCTGCTCCAAAACCTCTTGCACAACCTGTGCAGCAACATCTTGATTCACTTGCTGATCAACCTGACCAACCTGAATAAGAACATCCTCAAGGAGCCCTTATGGATCTTCAGCTTGAGCTTCCTCAGCTGCAGGTTCTGGTACAACATCAGCATCAGCAGGAGCAGCAGCAGCAGCAGGAGCAACGTCTAACCACCCATGATTTGGCGGTGCAACGTAGTTCGGGTCAATAATATACCCAAATAGTGGTCTAACTTCAGGTTTCACCACTCCCTCCTTCCTAACCGTCTGCATAAACATGGCGTTATACCCACGATGGTCAATCATATTAACCACTAGATGTGGTTCTGGTATAGCCAAATCCGGTAGACGCGCACGGATAATCAGCATGCAAAATCGTGGGTAAACCAAAAATCTTGATCTAACAGACCCCGATATCTGTTTCGCAATCTCACCAAAAAGATAGTCACAAAAACTGTATGGTTTATTATAAACCAGTGACAGTGCAGCAGATAAAATCGCAGGGCTCAACTCATCAAATCCACCCTTCTTCGCTGCGAAAACTATATTCATCACGTGCCAGAGAAACCTCCACTGACCAATGACCAGAGGTTTCTGGAACTGACGTCCGTGTCTGTCTCCTGTATAACCCATACGACCTATAGCACCCTTAATAAAATCCATAGGATACTCAATATCCCCGTTCTCCTGTTCTACTGTACCTAGCTGCAAAATCACACGGAGATTACCAGCTGAAAATGTAACAGGCTGACCACTAACCGTAGCTCGAATCTCTGGCGGGTTGACAGATTCGTCATATACTATATCCGTCCAGAAATCGTTCAGTATAGCCTAAGAGATAGGAGGATTGGCCGTAATGGCGTATCTAATCCGAGATCGTGCAAGGAATCGTAGTATATCAGCAACCCTATCAGCCCGCTTGGCTTCAAGGTTCAGATCAACCAAAATGTTGTGACCCTTGTCAAATGCTCTAGCCATATCTGTAACATAAACAGAAACAACAGATATAGTTAAATGCACGATCAAAAATATTTAAACTATAACGTATTATGAATCAAGATTCATCAAACATCTTAGTTTAAAATTATATATAACTTGTTACAAAAATAGTCTCAAGTCGTATATAAAAATTTAACTTAAAACTGAAAAGTCTTAAGTCTAATTTAAATTAATTATATAAAAGTTATTACAAAAAAATCTTAACATTTATATAACCACTTAAAAATAAAATTTATCTAAGTACTGAACTCGCATAAACTGGCTAAGCGAATCGAGATCAACTCGTTTCGCTTATCAACTCGCTTCACTCATCAACTCGCTACATTGATCAACTCGCTAAACTTATCAAGCAGCTATTGAAGTGAACTCGCTAATCTCATCGACTCGCTAGTCAACTCACTGCTAGTTGATTCAAAATGTCAACTCGTTCGATGAACTGCCGTCGCGAGGTTACTCTTAAAATCGATTAATCTTGTAATTTTAACATGATCTATCAATTGATTCACGTTCATTAATGTTCGTTTAACATAAACCCTAAAGATCTATGTCCAATAACATCGTAATCGACGCAAATCGTTTAGTTTATAACCCGAAACCCTAAGTTTATAAAAACTTCGATTTCTCGTTATTTACACGGTGAAATCCATTGATATATACCTCAAAATGTTCGTAAATTGAAGATGTATAAAGTCTACGGATTGAAAAACTCGTTCCCGTACTCTAAAATTCGAAATCAAGCGAAAATCAAAAATCGCCTCGTTTCGCCTGTGTGACGGATTCGCAAGCTTTAGTGAACTCGCGAAATTTGTGGGTTCGGTGGGTTGGCTTGACTCGTTTGACCCCCTTTATACTTTGTATCAGATTCGCGAGATGTGTAGCGGATCCGCAAGTTGATGTCAACTCGCAGAAATAAATAAAAACGCGAATTTAATTCTAAGTATAAATAAAAACCCGATATTTTACAAGTCTAAAAAAAAATAAAATTATTTTTCACTTGCATTTGTCACGTTTGTTCAACTCAAAAATATTCAGTATAATTTAATTCCGAAGGGTAAAACCTAATAAAACCTTAAATTAAAAACAAATAAAAATAAGATAAAAACAAAATTATATAACCATTGGTATCAAGTACCATTTTATTAATCACTTGATCAAAATAAAATACATAAACAAAATGAATAAGAATTAATCTGCTTAGGGATCATATTAGAAAGAATAAGCAATTAATTATATATTTAAAAGTCTAAGCAGATTGGTAGTATACATACCTCATGAAATTCAAATAAATTACTGTAAAATTACAACTAAATTTATCATTTATACATTTATATTTATGAAACTATATCTTAGGTACCTTTATCCACATAGCATAATTAATAAATGCATTACTCACATAAAGTGAATATTTTATTATAGACAGTTCAAGACGATTACCGGTATTATGATCCACATAAACAAATTATACTTGATTTTCTAAGCATAACACTATATTGTTAGTATGAATATTATCAAATGCTTCCTATTATATGGCATACTGAAGAATTCAAGTAAAACTCATAACACTGCATCATTAAATTTCAAGGTAGCGGTTACTAAATGATGTATCTTTTCAAAACATATAACATACACTTGAATTTTTAAGGTTAGACAAATATCAAACATACTTTGAATATGCTATGTTATCTAAGTCTGTACGTAGTACAACAGAAGATCCCTTTTAGCATAATTCAAAATATATTTGAAAATATTAATTTAATTAAAGGTTTTAGTTCTGTACTTAGTACAACAAAGTTACCAGTAATTAAGTTAATACCCATATTGCTACTATTTGTTAATTCAAATTAATATGCATGATAACAGTGTATGGCAATACCATCCCTCAACAATTAAGACTTGATGTCATACATCATAGAATAGTAACACAAGATAATAAACAAGTAATTAATTAACTTCTTAAGACTTAGAAAATTTCATATAATTTGCCTACCAGTACATCATACGATGAAGCCATCTAAAGTTTTTACTAAAAATAGACAAATTATAACTTGTAGATATAGGTGTATAATCAAATAAATATAAACGCATACCTGATAGAACCGCTGTAGTTCTAAAGCAACTTTATTTGAACCTACTACCATATCATACTTAGGACTTAAGCTTATTATTGTAAAGCTTATTCTCCTAATGTACTATCATTTCCCTTAGTTTTTGCAAATAAAAACTTAAATGAAGGCGATTCCCCTTAGATAACAAGCAAATGAATGCCATACGCCCTTTTTTTTTTTTTTTTTAAATTAACACAGAAATACTAACTATTACAAAAATACCCTTGGAAGACTAATCACTCTGGATTTCTCATTCCGTTTAGTTGAACCAACGTCTCAAATCTTGCTCTGTCGAACGCCTTTGTGTATAAGTCTGCTAAGTTATCCAATGATGGAACCTTAACTAACTGTATCAACTTTTTCTCAGCACAATCTCTAATAAAATGATGTCTAATATCAATATGCTTAGTTTTACTGTGCTTCACCGGATTATTGGTGATCGACATAGTAGATTCATTATCAATCATCATAGGAGTATTGGTTATGTTTATCCCATAATCCCGCAGTTGCTGTTGAATCCAAAGTACTTGCGAGCAACAGCTGCCAGCTGCAACATACTCAGCTTCACATGTAGAAATGGCTACCGAGGTTTGCTTCTTGCACTGCCAGGATACTAATCTACCTCCTAGGAATTTACATCCTTCGGTCGTAGATTTCCTATTCTGATTGCATCCTCCGTAATCCGAATCAGTATAAGCTACGAGATCTAAGTCTCCATCAATCGGATACCAAAGACCCAGCTTAGGTTTCCCTTTGAGGTAACGAAAGATTCGTTTAACAGCTTGCATATGTGACTCTTTCGGATTAGCCTGATATCTTGCACATAAACAAACAGCAAACATTATGTCAGGCCTAGAGGCTGTGAGATACATAGTGATCCGATCATGGCTCTATAAAGAGTTGGATCCACATCGCTATCACTCGATGTATCTGGACCTAATCCATGATTGACTGGAATTGGAGTATTGTAGACCTTACTTTCATCCATCTTAAAGCGTTCTAATAGCTCATATGTATATTTAGTTTGATGAATAAAGAATCCATCCTTCTTTTGATCAACTTGTAATCCTAAGCAGAAATTCAACTCTCCCATTGCAGACATTTCGAACCTTTTTCTCATGACTTTCTCAAATTCTTGACACATCTTTTCATCAGAAGATCCGAAGATAATGTCATCAACATAAACTTGCACTAGAAGAAAGTCTTTCTTTTTCCACTTCACAAACAGTGTACTATCAATCGATCCTCTTGTAAATCCATTCTCAAGTAGATACGTTGATAGTGTTCCATACCATGCCCTAGGTGCTTGATGTAATCCATATAGAGCCTTATTCAAACGATATACTCTATCTGGATACTCAGGATTAGCAAACCCTGGCGGTTGTGAAACATACACCAATTCTTCTACTTTGCCATACAAAAAGGCACTCTTAACATCCAACTGATACACTTTTATACCAAAATATGATGCGAATGCTAAGAATACTCTAATTGCTTCTAGCCTAGCAACTGGTGCAAACACTTCATTGTAGTCAATACCTTCTTGTTGATTAAAACCTTGAACCACCAGACGAGCTTTATTGCGAGTAACGATTCTTTTGTCATCTCTCTTGCACTTAAATACCCATCTAGTTCCAATTGGATATTCTCCCTTTGGTAGGTCAACCAACTCCCATACTTGTAATTTAGAGAACTGAGATAGTTCTTCTTGCATTGCTTCTACCCACGAACTTTCTTTTAAAGCCATTTGTACATTTTTAGGCTCGACTTATGAGATAAAACATGAATATAGACATTGATTAGGAATCCCTGTCTCTTTCATTGCAGTATACAAGCTTTGGTATTCTAAGTTCTCATACGTACTAGCTCTGGATTGATGCCTAGTTTGAACCGAAGTATTAATATCACCGATGATATTTTCAACGGGATGATTCTTACTCGTTCTAGTTGTAGTAACTGGTTCAACCGGTATCTCATCTTCTAAATTAGTACCAATCTCTTCCAATTCAGGTACATCTTCCGTACGTGCTGAAGATATTCTTAAGTGTTTCAAAGGAGTAAGTATATCATCAAACTTTGTAGAAAGATCATCAAGATCTTCTATTTCTTGAGACTTATCCTCTGAAGGTTGTTGTGACTCACTTGTGGAAACTTTATCTGAGTCAACATTAGTCTTAATTCCAAACTGCTTAACACTTGATGTTGAAGCTGGACCAATATTCTCATCTTCAAACAATAAATGTTCAGCTATCCCTGAATCACTGACATAGTCACTAATAGGAACTTTAAATGATGCAAAAAGATCAGTATAATCAAATTGCCAATCTAAGCCCTTATGAACATCCGGTGAGTAGCTCGTAACCTCAATATTATAAACTACCTCCAAACGTCCTGTGACTTTATTAAAGACTCTCTTGTTTGGCGAATTGGGCATATAACCTAGGAAAAATCCTTCGTCAGCCTTCTCACAAAATTTTGCTTGATGTCCAGTCTTTAATATGGTGCATGAAACTCCAAAGGGTTCAAACCCTTTTAAGTTTGGTTTCTTTTTGTTCAAAAGCTCATAACAAGTCTTGTTATGTCTCTTAACTGTAAGAACTCTATTAAGAACATAACATGCTGTATTCACTGCTTCTGCCCAAAAGATGACCGGAAGCTTTGAATCAGCAAGCATTGTTCTTGCAGCTTCAATCAACGTCCTATTTTTCCTTTCAGCAACACCATTCTGTTGAGGTTCATACGGTGCACTGAATTGATGTAATATCCCTTTGCTTAAGCAATAGATATTCAACGTTGAATTCTTGAATTTTGTTCCATTGTCACTACGAATACGCTTAACTCTCTTTTTACAGACATTCTCTACTAGATCAAAGAACTCAATTAGAATTCCAGGAGTCTCATCCTTTGATCCCAAAAAGAATACCCATGAGAATCTAGAATAATCATCTATGACAACCAAACAGTACCATTTGCCACCTAGACTTCTCTTGCTTATAGGGCCAAAGAGATCCATATGTAGCAATTCAAATGGTGAGGAGATAGAGCTTTCAGTCTTAGGTCTGTGTGGTTTCTTGTGCTGCTTTCCTTTCATGCAAGGAACACACTTATCCTCAGACTCAAAACGTTTTTGTGGTACACCTAGAACTAAACCATTTTTGGTTATATAATTCATTTTTCTCCAGTTCAGGTGTGCCATTCTCCTATGCCATAATAATGCGTCTGTTTCCGAAGCCTTGGATAATAAACATGTAGACACCATTGAAGAGTTAGGAACACCCATGTTGATAGCATAGATGTCCTTCTTCCTTGGAGCCCTCATCAATATCCATTTATCAGGAATTTTGAAACCTGGCTTCAGGACTAAGGCCTCCTTTTCATTGAAATAAACTGGATGACCTTTATCACAGACTTGGGAAACACTCACTAGGTTGTGAGTTAGTTCTTCAACATAGTTAACATCCTCAAGAGTCAAAGTTCCATTTGAAACTTTTCCTTTTCCCGAAATTACTCCTCCTTTATCTCCTGCAAAGTTTACTTTTTGCTTGAGACTTTCCATGAAGTCCTTCAGTAGACTTCTTTCTCCGGTCATGTGCCTCGAGCATCCACTGTCTACATACCACCAGCTATCCTTGTTCACAGCATGCTCCTGCACATAGCACAAAATACAATCAGTTATCAAGAGGGACCCAAGCCATTACGGTCTTGGTTTGTCCCTTATCATCAACCAACTTAAGCTCTTTAAAATAACCATCCTTCCCATCAGGAGCTTTGGTTACTTTCGAAGTAGCTTTAGTTTGTGGACGATCAGCCTTAAGAGGTGAATTTGAGGAGAACCTCTTAGGCACATAATTATGAGCTCTATGATTATAATTAAACTCATGTGATCGCGAAGTAGTACCACTCTCATAATGACTATGGCCTCTACTTGGAGTTCTAAACCTCGACGGTGTCACATCCCTAGACTTATGGATAATATTATCACTTTGAGTATATGGCCGTTTAGGTTTAGGTGTGGAGACACTATGCTTACCATCTCTTTTAAGAATGTTAAGAGGTTTATTACCTAAATTAGGTTTGGTATCTAACCCATCTACAGTCATACTAGAGTCAGTCTGTGTCTTTTCATCCATCACAAGCTTATGTGATGTTTCAGGCTTTTTGTTAGGACAACACGAAGCCACATGTCCCTTTTGATGACACTTGAAACATGACATCTGCTTGCATGATTTACTCACTTTTGCTTTCTCATCCGGAGTCTTAGGCACTAAAGGTTTAAGCTGTTCCTTATTAACCTTATCATCAGTCTTAGCATCGCTAATCACTCCACCCGATACAAATTGTATTTTGGTGAAATGAGAAGCCTTACTATTATCTGATGAAGGGTTCTTAATAACATCCTTCTGTGCCTCTAACTTTTCCTGATCATTAGTTACTGAAATTTCAAGAGTAGCATCTGTCATTTCAGAATCTTCAGGAATAGGAGTGTAATTGGCATTAAAAGGAGGGGATACATCATTGTAACCTAACCCAGTCTTGTCCTTTACACTACGTTGAGCATCTAACATTTTATCCATTTGAGATGTCCTATAGTTCTCAAGTTTACGGTTTTGCTCAATTAACCTTAAGTTAAGGTTCACTATTTCCTGATCCTTACTAGCAATTGTCTCATTTAAGTCTTTGATATTCATATAGAGACCATCTATGACAACAGATTTTTCACTTATGGTATCTCTAAGTTTTGTTCTATCCGAAGCATCAGACTTAATTTTATCTTTTAAGACTTGTTTATCATCACTTAATCTACGAATATCCATAATAGCTTGATCAAGTTCAGATCTAACAGTCTTATAGGATTCCTTATCCATATTCAATTGTGATGACAGGTTGCTATTTGACACAGTTAAAACACTATTTTGAGATTACAAATCAGTAACTAAGTAACAAACATCAGTAAGATTAAGAATATCTAAACATACCTTCTTCTTGTCAGTTTGTAATTCAGCCATGCGTGCCACGAATTCTTCAGGACTCATATCTGGAGCTTACTCCATATATAGCACGTCATCATCACTTGCCTTCACTTCAGACTCAGGCACCTCTACTTTCTGTTCCATATCAGTGGGCATGTAGGACACTGATCCAGCAGTTGTCTCTTCGATCTCGGCCATCAAAGCTTCCTCAGAATGAGCTTGCCAATCATAAGAGCCATCCAACGGCTTCACCACTAAGGCTTTGGAAGCAAGAGTACTTCCCGAACCTTGTTTTCCTTGTGCTTCTACTTTAGGTCTTTGGCATTCTCTAGCAAAATGACCAATACCCTGACAGTTAAAGCATCTGACCTTGGTTTTGTCAAACCCTGATCTATTACCCAACACCTTTCTACCAGTTCTCTTGAGGAAATTCTTCACCTTTCTAGATATCAATGCTAGTTGATCTTGAAGCTCCAATTCCTCAAGATAATCAGAATCTATCTGTTCATAATCCTCATCAAACAGAATAGGATCATTGATCTTTCCCTCTATGTAGTTCTCGTATGATGCAACAAAGGAAGCAAGAACAGACAGTTGCTGTTCAGCAGATTTCACACTCATCGGCATCTTCTGATGCTCTTGAGGTGACTTCTCAGAATTCTTTCCCTTTGTCTCATCACCAGAGGAGGAAATAAAGCATAGATCTTCAGTAATCATTTCTCTATTTTCACCAATATCACCAACTAATAGTGCAGTTGTGGAACTAGAAGACGCAGTCGAAAGATTTGACTTTCCATGATACAACCCAGGGTTCTGAACCTGATCAGAATCACTATCTCTTGACTTCTTGGAGAAATCATAACCTTTCAGCTTGTCAATGACTTGCTCTAAGGTCATAGTAGAATACCTAGTTTCGTTATCCTTAATCATAACGCCATACATTTCCTATTTAGAAGGCAAACCCTCAAGAAACTTGTCGGTTTTAGCTACTTCTTCTTCAACAATTTCATGGTATTCCAATTCACTTAGCAGATGGTAGAAACGCGTGACATAGGCATCAAGATCTTCTCCTTTTAAAGCTTTAAACATAGTAAACTGCTTTTTGAGAAGACTCCTCTTGCCAGCTCTCACTTGTGGACTTCCCTCACCTCTTTTCTCTAGAGCTTCCCAGAGCGTTCTAGCAGTATGAAAAGACTTTAGTTGATGAGCGATCTCCTTAGGAAGACACATCTTTATGCATGAATGTGCTTTATTTTCATTTCTGTAAGCTTCCTTCTCTTGATCACTCATGTTCGCATAGGTAAGAACCACAGTGGCATTCTGAACAGTTTGAGTAGGTGCGGTGTATCCACTCTTGATACACATCCAGATTGACAGGTCATGGAATCTACAGTAAGATTCGAATCTGTCCTTCCAATTGTAGTAATCTTCGATCCTTAACAACTTAGGTGGAACGTTTGACTTTCCCACCTCGTGGTCCATTTCGATCATTCTACTTAAGTCAGACATCTTAAAAACGTAAAATTAAACTGTTTCGCGAATTCAGAAAACTCAACTCGCAAGACTCAGCTCAACTCGCAATCTCAGCTCGACTCGCAGAATACGTCGATTCGCAAGCCTCAGTTAGGATTGCTAAAGATGTCGATTCGCAAGTGATGTTGATTCGCGAGGGATCTCGGTTCGACTCGCAAGCCTCAGTTCGACTCGCTAGTTCAACTCGGTTCGCAGGCGACGCTGGAACCCTAATCTTGACTCACGAAACGGCTGTTAAACCCGAAAACGAATTTTTAAGGTATTTTTACGACTGAAACTGAAAATTTCGACCGTAAACAAACCCTAAAACGTCCAGAGAATGATTTTGATCGTTAGTATTGCAAGAACGCATGTAAAAACGACCCGAATCAAAAACGCAATATTACTAAAACTTATGAACACACTCGTATTTAGCCCGAAAGCTCTGATACCAGATGTAAGTCCCCTAGTTCTAGGATCGATAACTTCGTTATCTGTAGTATTAAGGTGCGGAATCCCTCAATACGGTGTTATCTTACTAACAACGAATACGTTCAAATTGCGTTTTAATAAAGCTTAACTTTAAACGATGAATCGTCAAAGCCTAGCCGTAGGTTATGTTTTCTCTGGTTTGCTGGAATCGCAGGTTCGGAATATGCAAAAGTGTTCTGTTTTTCACGTTGTAAAAACATTAAATAGTTCAGTTCGTCTCGGCTCGCATGGGCCTGCGAGTTCGGTCCAACTCGCAGCCCAAGCCCAACAAAGAACTCGGCTCGCCAGACTAATGCCTCGCGAGTTCAGATCTCACCTCACAGCTCAACTCGCTGCGACCTGAGATCTCGACTCGCTTTGCATAAAACGTCCATTATTTATTTCGTATTTAAATATTCGTCTAACTTAACACAATAATATGTTTAACGAATACTACTAACAAAACAAATATTTATTTACAAATCTAAACCAATATACAAACGTAATAATAATTACACCAGTCCTATTTCAAGCTAGATCTGTTGTCACACTCTATGTTCCAACACTACGTATATGTATTTGTAGATCATCTTGTGGACTAGACTGGGAACATTTGCTTGCTTTCTTTTCAAGGTGAGTTTTCGTGGCCCCGTTTTCATTACTTATTTTCAAATTGGGGGAAAAGTATGCTCACATGTTTTATCAATTATTTTTCATGCTGTGAACTTGTTTACTTCTATTTTTGGACATATGCTTGAAATGTGTGACACTATGTGACTTATGTGCATTCGGTTGTTGGATTCATTTTTATAAAAAGGCCTTACTCTTTCGAGGGTAAGTACCTAATGTGTACTGTTAGTATACATTGAAGGTCATGTTGTTTTGCAAAAGGCCTTGCTCTCTTTCGAGAGTAAGTACCTAATGTATGCGTTGGTGTACATTGAAAGTCATATATGGGTAGCTACCGCATTCACAGAATTTGGTTGGGTCATACTCCTTCGTGGGGTGATGACAGTTTGTGGAGATTTTTGGTTATATTATTTCACTTGTGTACCTTTTCATATGCATTGTCCTAACTTACTTTCATTACAGCAAAATGTTTTATTTTATGGTGTGTCGTTTCAAACTTACGAAACTCACCAACATACGTGTTGACGTTTTTGAGCATATCTTTTCAGGTAATCAGAATAATCACTAAGAAGCTTGAGGCTAGTGGCTTTAGCGGGACTTCTAGGTTGCATTTGAGACTTGGTGGATGGAATTTTGACTATATACACTTATACTTCATTCGAGATATGACAATTGGATTCTTGTGTATTTGAGACTATGTACTCGGGTTATTGATGGACCGCGGCACAAGTCTCCCTTGTGTCGGGGATATCATAACACGTTGTTGAATTGCATTTAGTGTTGTTCTATCATATCAATGTGTTATGATCTAGTCGCGCGTCGTATCCCGTTGTTTCCGCTTTAGACGGCGTGTGACAGATTGGTATCAGAGCCATTGTTTATAGAGAACTAGGTGGAATACTCGACCTAGACTATAAATTAGGAACCTTCATATAGTTTACATACTAGGAACTATGTGTGCATATATCTACGTGTATCTTTTTGCTTGTAACATCGACTTCGACCTCATATTAAATCATCGCACATCATGCCTTGTATACTCTTCACTTCCCTTAAACAAATTTTGCCCTCGAAGTTTACTACTACGAACTATATACTAATTAACATACTCAATATACATTGTGACATACAACGCTGGTAGTGAGGAAATTAATTGAGGATATATTTAGAATACGGGGGCCCACGTATTGTAAATATATCCTACATTAGCGAGTCACGTGACCATGTTGTATGAATCGATGATTTAACATCAAAAGCAATAAATCTTAAACTAAGAATCCTTCTAATGAACAGTAAATAACCATGTGGCTTATATGCTACTTTGGTACCAAACGAATCAAATGGGATTTATGACATCATAAGGTGAGATAATCTCGGATTAAATAAAAACAAGCATCTGTGTGAACACGATGTTCACACTTTGAGGGAATTAAAAAGGAAATAATTAGAAAATATTCTAGAATATTAAATTCACACTATATTACCCCGATCGAATTTCTACTCCACATTCCAACTGAGGTTTTCAACAATTCTAATCCATACTAACAATCTATTATTCCCTTTGTATAAAAATCAAATTTCACTTTATTTGCTCTATAAGGTACAGAATCAATAAAGAACACATAGAATTACTTTCAATATCTATGCAATTCACACGCACCACCAATACCATCATTGCCGTTATTGCTTTTGTTGTTGCATTGATCAGGCCATCCCCTAATGCTAATTTATACAAACCCTACTTAGCATCTTCTTAGTTAACCTCCTAAGCTTTATCACACTCGATTTCCCGTTTGAGTTTATTAAGTAACCTACAAAATTTGCAATTGCTGCCCCCCTTACATAACTATAAAATGGTTATAATCTTCAATTAAAGATCAAACTGGTTAGTTGGTTTCATATCCCCAACGTGCCCAAATAACCGCCCATAATGTTTTAATTATACTCTAAATTTCTATAGTTATACGGTGCGGAAATCACTCAATGTTAACGCTATTAATCGTAACGTTTGAAAGTCAAGATAAAAGATAGTATGATAAGAATTTCTGATTATAAGATACTACTATCACATACAACATATGTTATCAACAATAACATACTAATGAATATCAATGTAAAACTCTATTAAGACATTACTCACTTGGAACAAAAATATTTGGCTCACTATTTCTCAAATTCTTTAGGCATAATTACGCCATAACTCGCCGTTGAAACTTCTGGCTACGACCACGTACACGTACACTTCATACCATGCAATGATATTTTCTTTCTTAATCGGTGATGCATGTAATTGCTTGGCTATCTTTACCTCCTCATAATAAAAAAAATTTTCAATCCCTCCTTGCAAAAATTAGTCCAAGATCTAGTTATCTTTTGGACATGTTTTAAGTTCTCCGTATTGCTTTGCAACTCCATCTCTATACGTTGAAGGCTGTAATTCTCCATGCTACATTGCAACGCAACTGAATATGATCATTCTTAAAGTGTTATCTAACCTCGGTTAATAAACCGGTGTTAACTGCAATTGCTGTAAGAAATTAAGTCAATCGAAAACATACCTACACTATATCTCACTGCCCCATAATGACTACCCCGGTTCGATCAAACATATTATTAAAAGTCATATTATGAACACCCCTCGTTGATGTATTAGTAATCGAAAACACGCATATGACTTCCAAACTCAACCAATCTCTATTATCTATACTATTTGTTGAAAAGGATATGAACGAAAAACTCAATACAAGGCACCAGTCTATTTATTAAACTACTCTCTCAAGCTAGGACACTCTACCATTCGTATTCAATTAGATTACTAAATGATGTCACAAAATGCTCTTACTATAATCCGTGGTAACCAAAATAATATATATTATTTTGAAATCCTCTATGTTTTGGAACACGTAAATTGTGCAAGCACTAATGAGTTTTAGGATTTTTATAAATACATATAAGATGTAAAATAAACTGCAATAAAAAAAATAAAATAAATCAAACTACATAATATAATGACATCTATTGCTTTTAATGTTCTTATAACTAAAAATTTAATACTTTCAAACTTTGTAACGTAATTCACCTCTACATAACATATTATCGTATAAGCTCTCAAAGGAAAATTCACTCACAAGGTTCATATAAAATTGGAGAAATTCCTGGTTGTAATTATACTATGGTAGACTCAAATAACAAGACAGATATTGAATGTGAGTTTGACAAAGGCCAACTCATATGGTAAAACTACCTTTGAGCATCATTTGAGATCAAGAACTTCATCAAGGATAACATTTGATTACACTTTAGTCAAGAGAAACACGAAACCTTTCAACTTTCATAATAGTCGAAAATAACATGAAATAATAATAATAAGGTATAAGCTCACGATGAAAATATTAATGAGCGAGGGGAAATCATGAGGAATTTGTTTGTTTGACACGTTAAATAAATTTAACGTAACCCACTCTATATTGTGTAGAAACATGGGAATGGCCCATTACTAATCCATACAAAATAAGACGGTTAATCTTAACTACTGTCTCAAAATGTTTAAAAAAAAAAAAAATTTGGAAGCCTAATTGAAGATAATTATAAAGTGAAGATCAAAATATACACGAGACAAATCGATCGAGAGAGAATCAACAAAATATCTAACATAGGGCGTTGGTCCTAAATGCAAATATGAAATACATACTATCACCGATTAATGTTCTTTCATTCGATTCACAATTACTCTACATGGTGTGGGTATATCAGTAAGGTTACCATATCAATACGACTACTCCGAAACAAAAGAACTGATCCTATTTTCAAACGGAACCAAACCCAAGTTATTACTCAGCATTCAAACCTTAGCGAAACAGGGATTATACATTATATTTATTTAAATTGAGTAACCAATTGTTATGACAGATTTCCCAAATACACCCACACGAAAGAAAGCGGGGATAAACTTGGTAAAAACTTGCTAGAAATAATATTAAACAACATGAAGTAACTAATAGACACTATGATTCATGTGGTTTGGAACAACCCTGCCAACACCCACCACTAAGGTTCTTCTTTATGCTGATAATGAAAAGATTCCGATGCAAGAGGATGTACAATATGAGTTTAATCCAAATCCTAGCTCTTCGATTTTAGAATAAAATCTAAGTGCACACTTATTCATTCCTTACATAAATAAACCCTTATAACCTCACATGGAGACACTCTTGTTAGTATGAACTCCTCTTTGTTTATTAATATTGTGGATTGATTTCATCTGTCAACACAAACCTTGCAAATATAATGTTACTTCCATATGCGAATGTACATGTAAAAAATATATATATATTGCAATCAATAAACTCATTCAAATCCGTAGGAAAATAATTATAAATATACAATATACATAAGACAAAATTAAGAACACTATAGAAGTTTAAATTGTTGAGACTCATTTTCATGTAATCTAAATTTTTATACGATAAGTCGAATCTAATCTTGATTGTTCCATGTTAAACGCCATCCTCAAATCAACAATCTGTACGTCAGTAGAAAAAAAAAAACAAAAACAAAAACAAAAAAAAAACAATATTTTTCATTCATTTGGTCAAGACCATTCCTTATAATCGTCTACCATTCAGCGCCAATAATTCAGCTACAAGTCTAACATATGTGAGCCACCAGTATGGGTTACTGTATAGCACAAATAAACTTCGATAAATCAAAATCTGGTACAAACCATGGGAATTAACCACACTGCGGGTACAAGATGCATATCTCACGTATTACCATCATCACCTCTAACATCATGCTACCTTTTTGGTAAAATTTTTTTTTTTTTTACTATATTTAGTTAACAAAACAACTTTTCATCTTCGAACTCTTATCTGAAACAAATCTAAAATCTTCAAGGTTGTCGGTATTAGCTCCACTGAATTTCGGGACGAAATTCTCCTAACGGGGGAATATTGTGACAGTTGTCACCAAAATGCTTGGTAATTGTAATTTAATTGGTAAAAACATGATATCGTATTAGGACTCATCACATGGATCTATTCACACCAAAGTCTTTATTTTCAAAGATCGAATCCAACGCAAAAAGAATCATCGCAATCAGATGTGTAACGAAAAAGATACAAGGAAAAACGTAAATACGTTCATAATTTGAAAACTTAAGAGAATGTGCAAATAGCGAAAAAAATGTACATAATAATAAGTAATATATAAATAATAAGAATATTAACAATTATGATACATTTATAATAAGCTAAGTAAGAACACATAACACGTTAGAAAGAATAAAAGTTGAATTTTCTGCGAAGTGTCACGGTTTGGGCCATAACTTTCTCATCCGGGCTCCAAATGACTTGAATCCAAAGCTCATGATCTCTAAACTCATTGGGCTACAACATGTTCAAAAATAAGCCCAAAATACCCTTTAAGGGCCGGACAAGAGGGTTGGAGTAGGGAACAAGGAATATCTGGGTTAAAAATTCAATAAACGAAAGTTAGGGAGGCTTGGTGTAATATAAGGGATGTTAAATAAATAATTAGTTATAATTATCAAAACCCTAATTACAAAAATCTCTGGAAACCATCGATCAAGGAAGAGGAGGCTAGGTAGGGCAATTTTGGGGTTTTCAATCGAAGAAGATTTGATGCTTGAATTAAACACGAAAGTTGAACGAATAGTTGAGGAGATCAACATACTCAAAGATGAAGATTGAATTATAATTATTGAGTGACTATTTGAAGGTAATAATCTCATAAAATTCGTACTTAGGGTTCTTAGATGTTTAATCATGAATTTAACGAAAATATGAATAAGATTGTATGTTATAAGATAATCTGAAATCAGTTCACTAAAATAATCGTATAAAACATAAAACAATTCATTTTGACTTGAGATTTGGTACCTGGGTAAAACCGTATGTTTTCTACAACTTTGTAGTTTTAACTTTCTTCTAATTCGGAATCCAAATGGGTTAAAAAGAGGAATTTAGTTAAACTAGACAGATTGTATCCGAATCGAGCAGTCACAGTTTCTAAGAATTATGTAAAATCGAGTTGGGCTTGGAATTTTATGTTACTTGACTTCATTGAAAGTGATAAGTGTCTAGTAATACCAGAAAAACTTGTAAGAACTGATTTGGGTTATAAATGTGTGAAAAACATTTTGGTAACGAAAATGTTAGACAGAAATTTCAGCTTTGGACAGATTCTGTGATCAATTTTCGGGAAGTCATAACTTGGTCAAAATCGAATGTTTTTAAATGATTCTTGGGTCTAAAATTAAGTTTAAGATGTCTAATTTCAAATGCAATTGGTTTTGTATCAAAACATTGAGTATTGTTTAGTCAAAAGTTTATTTTAAGTCGTAGTGTCAAATCTGATTTCAGTGACAGATTTTTGGGTCAACTTTGGGAATAATTATCTCTTTCAATATTTTGAGTTATAAAATGAAATTTGTTTTGGTAATAAACTTTAGAATGTTAGCTTTTCAGAAAAGTAAGATTCATTGTCAAATGAGTTCGTTTGGATTTTTAAACAGAATTAATCTTTGTCGTGCCCCATCAGCAACATAATTCAAATCATATAAGCAACTAAATGTTTATGAGAAATTATTAGACTCACAACTTTTGACACATTGGTAATGTGAAAACGCTGAGATATGGGAGTTAGTCTTGAGAACATCTATTTGGAGTAGTGGATCTTATTTCAAGTCATTTAGAAAGTAACAAACATAAATTTGTTAAATATTGGTTAAGTGACAACACGAACGCATGAGACTTGTAAGGCACATCATATTCGATTAAAATCTAAGGAAAACATAGGAAGAAGGTCAATCATGAGTTATTCATCAAAATAGGATACAATGATAAGGTTATAGACTTTGTCTAGATTATAACCTACGTATATGTATTTGTAGATCATCTTGTGGACTAGACTGGGAACATTTGCTTGCTTTCTTTTCAAGGTGAGTCCGTTTTCATTACTTATTTTCAAATTGGGGGAAAAGTATGCTCACATATTTTATCAATTATTTTTCATGCTGTGAACTTGTTTACTTCTATTTTTGGACATATGCTTGAAATGTGTGACACTATGTGACTTATGTGCATTCGGTTGTTGGATTCATTTTTATAAAAAGGCCTTACTCTTTCGAGGGTAAGTACCTAATGTGTACTGTTAGTATACATTGAAGGTCATGTTGTTTTGCAAAAGACCTTGCTCTCTTTCGAGAGTAAGTACCTAATGTATGCGTTGGTGTACATTGAAAGTCATATATGGGTAGCTACCGCATTCACATAATTTGGTTGGGTCATACTCCTTCGTGGGGTGATGACAGTTTGTGGAGATGTTTGGTTATATTATTTCACTTGTGTACCTTTTCATATGCATTGTCCTAACTTACTTTCATTACAGCAAAATGTTTTATTTTATGGTGTGTCGTTTCAAACTTACGAAACTCACCAACATACGTGTTGACGTTTTTGAGCATATCTTTTCAGGTAATCAGAATAATCACTAAGAAGCTTGAGGCTAGTGGCTTTAGCGGGACTTCTAGGTTGCATTTGAGACTTGGTGGATGGAATTTTGACTATATACACTTATACTTCATTCGAGATATGACAATTGGATTCTTGTGTATTTGAGACTATGTACTCGGGTTATTGATGGACCGCGGCACAAGTCTCCCTTGTGTCGGGGATATCATAACACGTTGTTGAATTGCATTTAGTGTTGTTCTATCATATCGATGTGTTATGATCTAGTCGCGCGTCGTATCCCGTTGTTTCTGCTTTAGACGGGGTGTGACAGATTCAATGCTTATTTTTAACATGTGAACGCAAGTACAAACTTTACAATATACTACATGAGTTGTTTTCCACTAATCATTTCAAAGTCCTCCGTCAGCATAGTTTGGTAATACATTGTAGCGTGATTATTAGTATATGGTACCATATAGGATTGACCCTCCTCGTCCGGGTTAGCATGCACTAACTGGGTAAACGATTGTTCAGACGAGTGTAGATTAGGCACTCGTGGAGGCACCTCGCTCGGAATTCTCTATATGGGACCCGACCCTCGAGTTAAGCTCAGACTATGTGCTCATGGCTGTATACACTATTATTTATTTGCTGGATGCAAATCATTACTTAAATCTTGCGGTTCATACGATATTACCTGATTTCAAACCTGTGAGCTCACCAGCTTTAGCTGACCCATTTTAGCATGTTTCACAGGTACCCAGCAGTAGGTTGGACTGCCGTCAGGGATATTATAGCTCGAGTCAGCATGCAGACATTAGAGATTTTCTTGCATTAGTATATTTTGTACAAGTACTCATGTACTGAAATCTCTTATTTCAATCGAACACGAGCTATGTACAGCTTTAAATGTTGTAAACACTTTTATATTAATATATTTTGTTAAAACAACGCATATAGAGTCGTTTGCTACATCTTGTGTGCTTTGATATTTGATTAGTAACACCCAGTTTATGCTTCCGCTAAACAGTAAATTTGGGGGTGTTACAATTATAAACTAAGTAAAAAGGAAATTAACTAAATAATATACCAAACAAATAATAAACTAACTAAAAGTAATAAACAAAAGACAATTTCCAATTTATTTAATTGAAACAAACCGTTCCCCGGCAGCGACGCCAAAAACTTGATGCTGTGTAAATGGGGCTTTAGTTTTAAAAATGGAAATTACTTAACTTACTACACACAACACAGGCAAGAATACCTGGTCATAATATAGTATAGCTCAGTAAGTCCGAGTCGAACACAGGGAACGGATGTCAATCTTAACAAATTGGAGATTGATACAATTAATTTAAACAGTAAAAAGTGGGGAAGTTTTAGTTCCGATCGAACAATTGATAAACAATTATAAAAGAAATGATTTATTAACTAAAATAAATTATAAAATAAAGGAATAGTAAAATAACTTAATTAAATAAAAGATTCAATTCAAATGATAAAAGAAATGCATTTGCTTAGATTACCTTCCTAAAAATCTGGAAATCATGTTATTTAGAATGCTCACGTATGAATTTTAGTGTGCTATAACAAATGTATCAACCTTCCTTACAAGATAAATTGAATTAACACAATTAAGAAAGACATGAAGTTGTTTTCAACCAGCTAACAGTTCAATTTAACGTTGCCCACCTAATTGTGTTTTATATTAATTCAACACCGTCTATGTGATTTATCCTTATAACTTGAATCAACAAAGTCTATAACTATTTCTAGTTATCTCGTTCTTGAATAATTATTACCAATTATTAACCCTAACCCGTCAAACTCAATCTATTCGGTGATAATTATCAATTAAAACCAACAATCATCAATAATCTTATAATCAAAAGGAATTCAATCTCAATCAATCATAAAACCACGTTAGGTAATTAGTAATATTCACTCAATAACCAAGGTTCAACGAATAAACACATAAACTTGAAGAAAATCCAATACGATTCGCAATTTCAATAATCAATCCATCATTAAAGTATTCTCATCTAAGCAAACACATAAGAGATTTAGCCAATCATATTTTTACAAGAAATCAGATTCAATAACATATCAATATTCATAATCAAACAAAAGAAAGAAACGTATTCGAACCGAAATATCGAAATAACGATTGAACGAATGAAAGTCTTCAATTCTTTTTGATCATTTACCTTCAAAAATCACAGGAAAATAAGGTTTTGTTGAGAGAAAAACGGCTGGAAGAAATGTGGTAGGTGATGTGCAAAATGAGAGCAAAATGAAGTTTTTAGGGTTTCTGTCGAGGCAATCCGTACGCCGTATGGAATTCCATACTCCGTATGGATTGAAAAGTCCATGGGTCTGACCCGCGTATTCTGGCGGCCCGGCTCACTTCATCCATACGCCGTATGGATTCCATACGCCCTATGGATCAAATTTTCCAACTTTTATCACCATCGACCTCCATTCTTCACTTTTCCTTATTTTAACTTTTTTTCCTTCAATTCTTGCACGTTTTCGGCTTCTATTCCGATTCAAGCTCCAGATAATTCCTAAATGCAAATATAAATGAAAAGAGTATAAAATTCAAATAAAATGCATAAGAAACTAATCAAACTAGGGGGTAATTAGCACTATAAAATAGCACATTTTGGCGTGCATCACTAGTTGTCCACTCAACTAGAAAATGTCTAAGTTGTTTGTTTAGTATTTCGTTTGTAGTTTGAAAACAAGTATGGCCCGTTGGTGACGGTTCGCAATTATTTCAAAGTATAGTTATCGTGTTTGTTTCATTGTATACTTAAAAGTATTTCCAGTATGTTTGTCATTTATGTACAAGTGTGAAAATATCGCACGAGGGTCCAGGGGCAGCGCCCCTAGTAGCGGGGTCCCAGGGGTGGCAACCCCTGGCGGGGTCCAAGGGGCAGAGCCTGAAATTGTGGTGTGGACCAAATTATATTTCTAATACATTGCTTTGGCAAAAAATGCATCGGAAATTCAAAATCGGGAAAATTGACCAAGGTTGGCCGCGGACTGAAATTGTGGTGCGGACTGAGTTCGCGATGCGAATTGAGATTGGGCTCGCAAGACATAGTGGGTTCGCGAGTCTCGACTCATAGGTCTCGACTCGCATGACAGGTCGGTTCGTAGGTCAGGTCAGTTCGCATGTCAGGTCAATTCGCAGGTCAAGTCAATTCGTAGGTCAGGTCAATTCGCAAGTCAGGTTGATTCGCAGGTCAGGTCGATTCGCAGGACGAACTGAACTTGGATCTCAGTTCGCAGGACGAACTGATCATATTTTTAAACTTTAAAATCGCATTTTAAGTCGGTTTTTGGACATAATTTCGTTGTGTAAACGTTCTAGCGTGTAATTAAAAGCTTTACAAGTAATTTAAAAGAGTTAGAAGGTTCCATACCACGAAATCGAAAACGAAGAAGATGAAGATGGAGAGCTCGAGTTGGTGATCGTTCCTTCTTGAATCCACTCCATGAAATGGTGCGTTTTTATGATGTTTTGGGTGATTTTGGGGCTGCGGTTTTGAGAGGAAAAGAGAGAGAGAAGAGTGTATGTGTTTGTGCAAAATGAAATGAAAAGTGGAGAAGAAATGGGGTAAAAAGGGAGATTTGGGTCGCAGGTCGGTTGTGCTGGGTCCACGGGTCTAGGCCAACCCTTTTGGGTCTCGGGCTTGCGTGTTTCCGTTTTCGTTTGCTTGATCGTATAATCGCGTAATATTTTTAAGAGTTAAAAATATATTAAAGTATATCCGAAATATTTTTAACCGAAGTATTTTATCAAAATACTTTATTTCAAGTTATAAAATCATAAAAATATAATTTGGTCATTATTCGCTTGTTGGGGTGCGTTTTGCGCGGTTTCGTCGCGTAGGATATGTTTTAAACAATATGAAATTCGTGTAATATATTTTCATAATATATTATAGTAGATAATGTTTGTTTGGATCATTCCACATTATTCATAAAGTTTGTCACCAACGTCCATGTTAAATAATGTCGGACCTCGTCCGGTTCATAAGTGTACGATTTAAACAAATAGTGTACGCGTGTATGTAATTACACAAAATGTCACATATATTTAGCCTATAATAAAACTAAATACACGTAATTACAAGAAGTTTAAGCACTAATTAAAGTCTTAATTTGGCAGGTGTCACAATCAGGAAAGGATTTAACTTGTTGACAATGATAGTGACTCCCGATGATGTTGGAGTCTCTCGCTACTTTCAGTTGTTCGTGTTACTGGTCGAAATATGCTTCATTGGTGCGGCAGAGGTTGTTATCCGGATAACATTCATGTGGTGGTTTGTTGCCTAAGGTGGTGGTGGTGGTGGTCGGTGGCAGCTGAGTTGGGTAAGGCAAAGAAATTGCCGGAACCTACTTTATTGGTGTGGTGGATGTTGTTGAAGCCGGTCAACGCTAATTGATGGTTAATCAGGTTTCTTTTCTTTAGGTGATAGTTGGGGCCGGATTTGCAGATTATGGAGGAAGGTTTTGAGATGGCCTTTGGTGGTCGTAGTCGGCACCCACATCGGAGAAGCTGCCAGTTTGGTGTTCATGGAAGACACATCAAATGTGAAAAAAAATTGTATATTTAAAATAATATATAAAAATTGTTAAAACTTCAATTAAGTTATAGAAAAATTAAGAACAGGTGTAGTTAGGCGGAGCCAGGAATTCTTTCCACCGGGGCATTGGGCGTCTAAATAACAACATAGTGAGATTGGACAATGAGTTGAAACGAGTTTGAGTCATGATTGGTCGGGCAAAAAAATTGCTATACAACTATTACATATCACCAAAAAATGAAATTTCAAGAGTCAAACGTTTCCTCGATCGATTTTCTTAATTATTTTTTACATGATTGAATTTTATAAGAGTAATGATTACATAACCCGTTATCAAAAAAGTACTTAATAGCTTAAATAGAAAAATACATACAATCATATCATATAAATAATATTCATAGAGTTTTGAAAAATATTGAAAGCTTGGATAAAAGTAAAATGTAATCTTTAACTAAATAAAATAAGAGAATTTAAAAGTAGATATTCATTCTTTAACTATATAAAACTCGACATATTGTTAGTAATTCTAAATTATGATTCTTAATTAGAAGATATGACATTATAATTACGCAACTGATGGGATTAAAATTACAAGAAGCATAAACCATAAAAAGTGTTTAACGTTTGTTTTAAATTACCTTTAATGATGTATATTGTGCAACTTTTCTTTAAAAAAGGTTATTCAAACTAATTTGTTTACCAGGTGCACTAGAGCAATTAAATGATACCAACACTCAAGAAATACAAATTTTACATTGGAATTGCACTTTATCGGCCGGCAGACTGGTAGCACATGCAACCAGTGGGTTATGTTGTGGAAATAATCGCGCCTAATTATTCCACCGAATGGGTAAAGCCCGTGAAAGATTGGACTAATAAATTATAAGTGGAAAATAATTATTCCGATAATTTACTAGCGCAATAAATCACAATAACGATACCCCAAATAAAACTATTGAAAATAAACAACACAAAGGAACACCAGAGATTTAACGAGGTTCGACCCAATTTTGCCTACGTCCTCCAAATACACCACCAACTTTATTATTTCTTGTACAAAAGAAATAATACAAATAGAGAGAAGCTATAACAAACAACTAGAGAGAGTTGATTGTTTTGGTGTACTTAAACTGAAGGTAGCAAAGGCCTATTTATAGCCTTCACAACTCTTGCAAATTGCAAGATTTCCATGTACGTAGCTTCTTCTCATCCACACTTCAAGCAACCAACAAAAATTGGCCACATCACTTGCCCTTTATTTGCAACTTGACCTTTCAAACTTGCATGAGCCACTTGCAATAAATCTCCACCTTGGCGAATGCCCAAAGGTCTCTTATCTCCCTCTCAACCATCGTTGGTGGTGTCTCAAACCAATCTTCAAGTTTTGACAATCTTGATCAAGTACAAACAAGAATTGAACTTGATCGCAACCAATACTTTTGTCAACATATCAGCAGGATTCTTTGTGGTGTCGATCTTCTGGATTTTAACTCCATCTTCTTCGAGTATCTCTCATATAAAGTGATACCTGACATCAATGTGCTTCGTCCTTGCATGATAAACCTGGTTCTTTGCTAAGTGAATTGCACTTTGACTGTCACAATGCAATTTCACGAATTTCTGATCAATTCCAAGTTCACCAAGCAACCCTTGAAGCCATATTTCTTCCTTCACAGCCTCTGTAACTGCCATATACTCTGCTGCTTCTGTTGTTGACAGAGCAACATTTGATTGCAAGGTAGACTTCCAACTGACAGGTGCTTTTGCGAGAGTAAAGACTGGTAGCCTGTAGTTGACCTTCGCTTGTCTAAATCTCCACCATAATTCAAATCACAATATCCAACCACCCACTATTTATCATCTTGTTTGAAAACCAATCCAACATCTGCTGTATTATGGATGTATCGTAAAATCCATTTAACAGCTTGCCAATGCTCCTTTCCTGGATCATGCATATACCTGCTCACTACTCCAACTGCTTGGCAAATATCTGGTCTTGTACACACCATAGCATACATCAAGGTACCAACAACATTTGCATAGGGTACATTCTGCATGTACTCTTTTTCAGCATCATTCTTTGGCGACATAGCAGCACTGAGTTTAAAATGAGGAGCGAGCGGAGTGCTAACATGTTTTGTTTGTTCGTTGATCCCAAAACGCTTTAGCATCCTTCTCAGATAATGTTTCTGAGTCAAAAAAAACTTCCTCAATTTTCTATCTCTGACTATTTCCATGCCAAGAATCTTCTTTGCTTCACCAAGATCCTTCATCTCAAATTCCCTTTTTAGTCGAGTCTTCAAGTTTTCAATCTCCACTGAATCTGAGAAGCTATCAACATATCATCTACATATAGAAGAAGATATATGAATGACCCATCTTATAGCTTTTTCAAATAACAATGGTCATACTTGCTTCTTGTGTACTCTGACTCCAACATAAACTTATCAAATCTCTTGTACCACTGCCTCGGGGACTGTTTGTAACATCCTCTCCGATAGCCTAGTATTGTCCTATTTAAATTACGTAATTAAGTGAATTAAAATTTATTTGTTATAAATTGTTTAATTGTGAAACTTAGTAAATTAAGTTTCAGGACTTATTGTGTTTAGTAAAATGTTGCTTATTTTAAAATATTGAAGTTGACGGTATAATAAAATAATTTCTCGCAATTGATTTTTAGGTTGCAGACAATAGATTTAGAGCGGGTATAAAATACCCAAAATGTTAAGTCGGCTTAAAAAGGGGCCGATCTTTATTTGGGGATCACTTTACCAATTCCTTTCCCCAATTCCATTTCAAATAAAACACTTAAACCCTAGCTAGTAAATCAAGTGAAATCTTCAAACTAGAAAGTGATTGAAGGTTGTAAACTACAAGCTATTAGCTATCATCATCTCCTTCTTCTTCTAGCTATCATCTTCTTCATTTTTGAAAGGTAAATGAGGTTTATTTCAAATATTAGGATTGATGAATAAATGGTTAGTTGAAATTGTTCTTGCATTTGTATAATGATTGGTTGTGATCTATGATGCTATATGATGATTATTGATTGATGATATAGAATAAATCCATGTTCTTGATCCATGATTTAATTTAGATAGAACTTAATGGGTTTTATGATTTAGGTGTAAATATAGCATCTTTGAATGTTATTGTAGTTGTTTAAATGGTAATTAGATATCATATGAGGTTGTAGTAGCTTTATGAATCGAGTTTTCTGCATATTGGTTCGAATTTGAGGTTTTGGTAATTTTGGTTCGTGCATAAATCATAGTTGCTGCTGCTGTTCTTGATCTGGAGGAGAAGCCGGCGGCTTCATAAGCCTAGCCGGCGGTTTCTGTCTTAAGTTTGAGAAGCCGGCGGCTTCAACACCAAGCCGGCGGCTTGTGACCCATAACCGGTGGGTCAATGACCCGAACCGGCGGATGCTAGAGGCTTTAAAACTCAATAAAGTTCTGTTGATGAAAAACATAATTCACCCGGTGGGTGAATGGGGTGACCCGGCGGTTAGCCATGGGAAGCCGGCGGCTTCCATGGCCAAGCCGGCGGCTTCAGGCTGTTACAGGGCATTTTTATTTTAGTTTTTAAAACACATTCCAATTATTATTATATGTAATTATATGATAATTACTCGATGTGTTGTGATTATGTACATGATTAGTAGTCGTTAATATGAGTGTTTAGGATAATGAGCTCCAAATGTGTTGAACTTTTATAAGTTATATTTGGACGATTTTGATTACTAACTTTCTATTGATGTTGAATCTCAGATCCTTCGAAAGACAAAGTTACCCCGAGAATCTGAGTTAGTGAAGACGAAGGTATTGGTGAGTGGATTCAAAACTCACCGTTTGGCTTAGTTGTAATCATTTGATTACAACGGGTAAACGTAGACTTGATTATTGAGTTGATTAGTTATTACTGTTGGTTATATTCATATATGTGCTTTGTGTGGCCTTCGGGCATTGTTGTTAATGAGCTCAACTAGTTGATGAACTGTTGGTTGGGCTAGTGGGTTGTTGTGTGAACGGTACAGGGATGTACTTCATTTGTTGTGTGTGCTGAACTGTACCTAAGTATGATAAACACTAGCTATCGGTCTCGTCCGTTATGGCCATACGGATATGTTTGGATAAGTGATCTCGGGGAGCCGCCCGGGTGCTAAGGTTATCCCTGGATCCACCGATCCTCATTAAGTTGTTGTTGACTGTGGTGTTTGCGAATATTTGTTGTAGTTAATTGATTTAGCTAAGTTGAATGTTGAGTGTTGGATTTACTCACTTAGCTATGTGCAAACCCCTCGTTGTTACTTCCTGCAGACTTTTGTTTTGTGCATGCGGGTGGGTAGCAGGAAGGTCAAACCTTGGAAGCATGGAATGTTTGATATTCAAGCTACTCTGATTATTTTGTAACAACTCAGTTTAGTTTATATAATACCCCGTCATGCTAGTCTTTTGAACAAGATTCAAATTTGAAGTGACTTAAACATCTAAACTGTATTTTGGCACTTTAGCAGAATATGTAATCAAGTATTGCGTTTTAATTACCTGCGCTTCCGTATTATCTTTAATATTATTACATGAGAATGAGGGGTGTTATAAATTGGTATCAGAGCCAGGTTTTGGGAAAATTGTTCGTTGTTGAATGATCAATCCCAAAACTCGAGCGTGATATATCAAACATTCTTGGGAATGGGATTAGTATTGGTTGACGGTATTTAGTATTTAGATGCTAACGATTAACAAAAGTTCAAGTGTTGTGTTGAATTTCAGAAATGGCAGATAACGAACCACCGACCACCAACCCCAACAATGCCTCCAGGATTGTCGCTCCTCAAATTGGGACTCATACCGAGCAACACGATCATAATGGTACTTCTCAGCCAACCGGACAACAATCTAACCGAGACGAGTATATTCATGAGATGGAAGACGAGTTAGTATTTCTTAGGGAATTCAAGAGGAAAGCTAAGGAAGCTGCGACTAGACAGTTATTTCAACAAACCCCGGTCTTTGGTTCTAGTTCATCCTCTCAGTCAGAAAAGAAGTGTTCATACAAGACTTTTATGGCTAGTCGACCACCGGAATTTCAGGGAAGTAAAAATCCTACGGTAACGTTAAATTGGTTGAGAGATATGGAACGCAAGTTTGATGTGACTTGCTGTGATGAGGAGTTTAAAGTCAAGTATGCGGTTCAATGCATGAAGGATGATGCTATGGTTTGGTGGGATTCTGTTACCGGACATTTGACGCACCAACAAAAGGAAGCTATTACTTGGTCCCAATTTCATCAGGCTGTTCGTAATCAATATTGTTCGGATTTTGATATTGCTAGGATTCGAAGAGAGTTTGTGAATCTTCGATTAAAAGATGACATGACTATTGATGAATTGATTTCGCAGTTTACGGATAAGCTTAGGTTTGTGCAACAATGGGTTCCTGATGAGAAGACCCAGATAGAACAGTTTGTGGATGCTTTACCGGATAACTACCGTACGGTTGTGAGATTGGCTAAGGATTTATCGCATGCTTTCAATCTTGCAAGATCCACCGATAGTGATCTAAGGGGTTTACGATTATGGCAAGGAAGGGATACCACTTTCCAAAGAGCAAGAACTGAATCGTCGGGTAAGAATAAATCTAAGTGGCAAGGGAATCGGCAGGGAGGTATGAAATTTGTTGGAAGAAGTAGTCCTTCAGGAAGTTCCAATAGTTCCAACTGGTGTAGTTCGTGTAGGTCTCGGCATAATGGTCCGTGTACGGCTCAGACAAACAAATGTATGAAGTGTGGTGAATTAGGACATGAGATAAAGAGTTGCCGTTATCCAAATTTTGTTTGCTGGACTTGTAAGAAAGAAGGGCATAGGGTTGGTCAATGTCCGGAGGCAAGGTCGACGGGGTCGGGTTCGGTCGGGAGTTCGGGATCTTCCGGTCAGAAAAGAAAGAACCCTCCTCCAGCAACCAGTAGGGCCTTCCAAATGACGGTTGATGAGGCCGTGCATACTGAAGATGTTATCACTGGTACATTTTTTATAAACTCTGTACCTGCACGTGTATTGTTTGATTCGGGTGCTAATTGTACTTTCATTTCTGTGCAATTTTGTGATAAGTTGAAATTAGCCCCTACTGTGATAACAAAGCCTATAGAGGTAGAAATAGTTAGTGGTAAGTTAGTTCATGTTACCACCTTGGTGACTGGAGTTAATATTACTATTGATGATCATGTTTTTCCTATCTCCTTCTTGTTAATGCCAATCCCTAGTTTCGATGTAATAATTGGTATGGATTGGTTGAGTCAGAATAAGGCTAGTATTGATTGTCATTAGAAGTTGGTTAGGATCTCAATCTCTGAAGGGTCATATGTGGTGGCTCGAGGAGAACGGGACGGTGTAGCTATTCCTTTGATTTCTTTGATGAAAGCTAGGAAGTCATTGTCAAAAGGCTGCGAGTCATACCTAGCCTATGTAGTCGATGCCAAATTAGAAAGGAAAACTGTTTCAGATGTGCCGGTAGTTTGTGAGTACCCCGAAGTGTTTCCCGATGAATTGCCTGGGTTACCACCAGTTAGGGAAGTAGAATACAGAATTGATCTTGTTCCGGGTTCATCGCCGATTGCTAAAGCTCCCTATAGGTTAGCTCCTTCGGAGATCCGTGAAATGATGAATCAAATTCAGGAGTTTTTGGATAAAGGTTTTATCAGACCTAGCTCCTCGCCGTGGGGTGCACCAGTGTTGTTCGTGAAAAAGAAAGATGGGTCATTGCGGATGTGTATTGATTACAGGGAATTAAATAAGAGGACTGTGAAGAACAAGTATCCATTGCCTAGAATTGATGATTTGTTTGATCAGTTACAGGGTTCTTCGGTATATTCTAAGATTGATTTGAGGTCGGGTTATCATCAAGTCCGTGTTTGTGAACAAGATATACCTAAAACTGTTTTCCGAACCAGGTATGGGCATTATGAATTTTTGGTTATGCCTTTTGGTTTAACAAATGCACCAGCGGTATTTATGGATTTGATGAACCGTGTGTGTCGACCATTTTTGGATAAATTTGTGATTGTTTTCATTGATGATATACTTGTTTATTCGAAATCTGAAACTGAGCATGCCACGCATTTGAGATTGGTTCTTGAAACATTGAGACGAGAACAGTTGTATGCAAAGTTTTCCAAATGTGAATTCTGGCTTCGAGAAGTTCAGTTTTTGGGTCATATAATTTGTCAAGATGGTATGAAAGTGGATCCATCAAAAGTTGCAGCTGTGATGAATTGGAATGCGCCGAAATCTGTTTCTGAGATAAGGAGTTTCCTTGGGTTAGCGGGATATTATCGAAAATTTATCAAAGATTTTTCTAAGATAGCCGGTCCGTTAACCAAGCTAACCCGTAAAGATGAGAAGTATGTGTGGACTGATCAACAGGAGCAAGCTTTTCAGACATTGAAACAATCATTGTGTCAGACACCGATTTTAGCATTACCAGAAGGTACCGATGATTTTGTAGTTTATTGCGACGCTTCATATTCGGGTTTGGGTTGTGTTTTAATGCAAAGGGATAGAGTTATCGCTTATGCTTCTCGACAGTTGAAACCACATGAGAAGAACTATCCTACGCATGATTTAGAACTCGCAGCAGTTGTATTTGCCCTAAAACTTTGGAGACATTACTTATATGGGACTCGATGTGTTGTTTGTACTGATCATAAGAGTTTGCAGTATGTGTTCTCCCAGAAAGAATTGAATATGCGGCAGAGACGATGGTTAGAATTGATAAAAGATTATGATTGTGAAATTAGATACCATCCGGGCAAAGCTAATGTGGTCGCCGATGCTTTAAGTCGAAAGAATACACCTGATCGAGCTTTCTATTTAAAAGTGAATGTTTCCTCGGATTTGATTGATCAAATTAAAGTTGTACAACTTGAAGCATTGAAAGACCATAATCTGAAATCCGAAATCATGTTAAAACGCAAGGACGAATTAGTTGATGATTCAAGGGGATTAAAGACGTACCAGTCTCGTGTTTGGATTCCTTCCATTGGTGGTATTCGGGATTTGATTTTGAATGAAGCTCATAGGTCACAAATGTCTATTCATCCAGGTAGTACTCGAATGTATAATGATCTGAAACCGTTGTATTGGTGGCCAACAATGAAAACCGACATTGCAAAGGTTGTGGGATCTTGTCATACTTGTGCTCAGGTCAAAGCGGAACATCAAAAGCCGTATGGGTCGTTAAAACAGTTGGAGATACCTGAGTGGAAGTGGGATCATATAACCATGGATTTTGTGACTAAGCTACAGCGTACCACTCGAGGCAATGATATGATTTGGGTTATAGTGGATCGATTGACAAAAAGCGCGCATTTTCTTGCTACGAGTGAGACAGCATCGTTGACTAAACTTGCTCAATTGTATGTTAACAAAATCGTTTCCAGACATGGTATTCCTTTATCGATTGTGTCAGATAGAGATACTCGTTTTGCTTCTTGTTTTTGGCAAAGTTTACAACAAGAGTTGGGTACACGTGTAAATCTTAGCACAGCTTATCATCCTCAGACAGACGGTCAGTCAGAACGTACAATTCAAACTTTAGAGGATATGCTTCGTGCTTGCATTCTGGAATATGGAGGTTCATGGGATTCACATCTCCCATTGGTTGAGTTTACTTATAACAATTCGTACCATTCAAGTATTGGGATGCCTCCGTATGAAATGTTGTATGGTCGTCGTTGTCGCACACCTACTTGTTGTTTAGAGGCAGGTGAGAAACAGTTTGCTGGACCCGACATTGTACAAATAACCGCTGATAAAGTAGCTATTGCACGTGAGAAGTTGAAAGCCGCAAGAGATAGGCAGAAACAGTATGCGGATCCTAAAAGACGACCGGTTGTATTTTCCGAAGGTGAATTAGTGTATCTTAAAGTTTCTCCGTGGAAAGGTGTGATTAGATTCGGGAAACGTGGGAAGTTGGCGCCTAGGTACATTGGACCATTCAAGATTCGACAAGTTGTAAATAATCAGTCAATGGCATTGGATCTTCCTCCAAAGCTCTCTGGTATTCATGACACGTTTAACGTATGTTACTTGAGAAAGTGTAATATCGAGGATCAGTCGCAAATTCTTCCGTTGAAAGATTTAACAGTTGATCAAACTCAGAAATTGGTTGAAGAACCGGTTGAGATCCTTGATAGAAAGGTGACTAAACTTAGGAAGAAACAAATTCCTATGGTGTTAGTAAAATGGAGACATAGTTTAGGTTCCGACCTAACTTGGGAGACCGAAGAGTCGATGAAATCCAGATATCCTGGATTGTTGGATAGGGCTGAGATTTCGGGGACGAAATCTCCTTAAGGAGGGGAGATTTGTAACATCCTCTCCGATAGCCTGGTATTGTCCTATTTAAATTACGTAATTAAGTGAATTAAAATTTATTTGTTATAAATTGTTTAATTGTGAAACTTAGTAAATTAAGTTTCAGGACTTATTGTGTTTAGTAAAATGTTGCTTATTTTAAAATATTGAAGTTGACGGTATAATAAAATAATTTCTCGCAATTGATTTTTAGGTTCCAGACAATAGATTTAGAGCGGGTATAAAATACCCAAAATGTTAAGTCGGCTTAAAAAGGGGCCGATCTTTATTTGGGGATCACTTTACCAATTCCTTTCCCCAATTCCATTTCAAAGAAAACACTTAAACCCTAGCTAGTAAATCAAGTGAAATCTTCAAACTAGAAAGTGATTGAAGGTTGTAAACTACAAGCTATTAGCTATCATCATCTCCTTCTTCTTCTAGCTATCATCTTCTTCATTTTTGAAAGGTAAATGAGGTTTATTTCAAATATTAGGATTGATGAATAAATGGTTAGTTGAAATTGTTCTTGCATTTGTATAATGATTGGTTGTGATCTATGATGCTATATGATGATTATTGATTGATGATATAGAATAAATCCATGTTCTTGATCCATGATTTAATTTAGATAGAACTTAATGGGTTTTATGATTTAGGTGTAAATATAGCATCTTTGAATGTTATTGTAGTTGTTTAAATGGTAATTAGATATCATATGAGGTTGTAGTAGCTTTATGAATCGAGTTTTCTGCATATTGGTTCGAATTTGAGGTTTTGGTAATTTTGGTTCGTGCATAAATCATAGTTGCTGCTGCTGTTCTTGATCTGGAGGAGAAGCCGGCGGCTTCATAAGCCTAGCCGGCGGTTTCTGTCTTAAGTTTGAGAAGCCGGCGGCTTCAACACCAAGCCGGCGGCTTGTGACCCATAACCGGTGGGTCAATGACCCGAACCGGCGGATGCTAGAGGCTTTAAAACTCAATAAAGTTCTGTTGATGAAAAACATAATTCACCCGGCGGGTGAATGGGGTGACCCGGCGGTTAGCCATGGGAAGCCGGCGGCTTCCATGGCCAAGCCGGTGGCTTCAGGCTGTTACAGGGCATTTTTATTTTAGTTTTTAAAACACATTCCAATTATTATTATATGTAATTATATGATAATTACTCGATGTGTTGTGATTATGTACATGATTAGTAGTCGTTAATATGAGTGTTTAGGATAATGAGCTCCAAATGTGTTGAACTTTTATAAGTTATATTTGGACGATTTTGATTACTAACTTTCTATTGATGTTGAATCTCAGATCCTTCGAAAGACAAAGTTACCCCGAGAATCTGAGTTAGTGAAGACGAAGGTATTGGTGAGTGGATTCAAAACTCACCGTTTGGCTTAGTTGTAATCATTTGATTACAACGGGTAAACGTAGACTTGATTATTGAGTTGATTAGTTATTACTGTTGGTTATATTCATATATGTGCTTTGTGTGGCCTTCGGGCATTGTTGTTAATGAGGTCAACTAGTTGATGAACTGTTGGTTGGGCTAGTGGGTTGTTGTGTGAACGGTACAGGGATGTACTTCATTTGTTGTGTGTGCTGAACTGTACCTAAGTATGATAAACACTAGCTATCGGTCTCGTCCGTTATGGCCATACGGATATGTTTGGATAAGTGATCTCGGGGAGCCGCCCGGGTGCTAAGGTTATCCCCGGATCCACCGATCCTCATTAAGTTGTTGTTGACAGTGGTGTTTGCGAATATTTGTTGTAGTTAATTGATTTAGCTAAGTTGAATGTTGAGTGTTGGATTTACTCACTTAGCTATGTGCTAACCCCTCGTTGTTACTTCCTGCAGACTTTTGTTTTGTGCATGCGGGTGGGTAGCAGGAAGGTCAAACCTTGGAAGCATGGAATGTTTGATATTCAAGCTACTCTGATTATTTTGTAACAACTCAGTTTAGTTTATATAATACCCCGTCATGCTAGTCTTTTGAACAAGATTCAAATTTGAAGTGACTTAAACATCTAAACTGTATTTTGGCACTTTAGCAGAATATGTAATCAAGTATTGCGTTTTAATTACCTGCGCTTCCGTATTATCTTTAATATTATTACATGAGAATGAGGGGTGTTATACTGTTTCAACCCATACAAAGATTTATTAATTTTACACACTTCAATCTCTTTTCCAGCAACTTTGAATCCTTCTGGCTGAACCATAAAGATCTCCTCCTCCAAGTCTCCATGTAGAAATGCAGTTTTTACATCCATCTGAACTAATTCAAGATCCAATTGTGCCACCAAAGCCAACAAAATTCTAATAGAGGAATGTTTTACGACTGGAGAAAATATTTCATTGTAATCAGTTCCTTCTTTCTGAGCGTAGCCCTTAGCTACCAATCTTGCTTTGTAGCGAACATCATCTTGGCCGGAGAACCCATCTTTCTTTGCAAACACCCATTTGCATCCAATTGCCTTCTTTCCATTTGGGAGGTTGGTCAACTCCCATGTCTGATTCTTTTCAAGAGACTGCATTTCTTCACTCATGGCAATCCTCCACTTCTCATTCTCTAAATTTCGAACAGCTTCAGAGTAAGTAGTAGGAACATCATCAGCTGCAATTGAAGATGCACAAGCCACCGTATCTGTATAGCGAGCAGGCTTTACAATAACTCTCTTTGGCTTGTTGGTTGCAATTGATTCATGTTGCGTTTGAGGTTCGAGAGTCTGAACCTCCTCTTCATCAAAATCTCCTTCTACCATAGGAGAATCAATACCCGTTTCTGGATCTGCTGGTGCAATTGTTCTTTCGAATTCCACCTTTTTGGTGGTTCCATCTGACTGCTCAACATTCACCTTCTTCAACATGGTAGATTCATCGAAGGTGACATCCCTGCTAAAGATTGTTTTTCTCGTCTCTGGACACCACAAACGATATCCTTTAACTCCAGAGGTGATCCCCTTGAACAATGCTTTCTTTGCTCGAGGATCCAACTTTGACTCCTTTACATGGTAATATGCAATGGAACCAAACACATGTAAGGAATCATAATCAGTAGCAGGTTTCCCAAACCATTTCTCTAATGGTGTTTTTCCATCAATAGCAGTTGATGGCAAACGATTAACGAGGTGACAAGCATAAATTACAGCTTTAGCCCAAAACTCTGTACCCAACCCAGCATTGGATAACATACACCGAACTTTCTCCAGCAATGTTCGGTTCATGCGTTCAGCCACCCCATTCTGTTGTGGTGTATGTCTGAAAGTGAAGTGTCTGACGATGCCTTCATCTTCGCAGATTTTTATAAACTGATCATTCTTGTATTCTCCGCCATTGTCTGTAAGGAGACGCTTGATCTTTCTGCCTATCTGTGTTTCCATCTTCTTTTTCCATTTAAGGAAAACTCCAAACACTTCATCCTTTGTCTTCAAAGTGTATACCCACACTCTACGGGAAAATTCATCAACAAGGTCACATAGTAGTGCTTCCCACCCAACGAACTTGTTTTGGAGGGTCCCCACACATCAGAGTGGACATAGTCCAAAATACCCAGAGTATTATGAACGGCTGTCCCAAATTTGACCCTGGTATTCTTCCAGCTAATACAATGCTCACAGAGATCCAACTTACAGAAGCATACTCCTTTCAACAATCCTTGACTGATGAGCAAGTTCAAGGATTTTTCACCTACATGACCCAAGCGCATATGCCATAGCCTAACCGCTTCCAAATTTCTATCACCACTTGTAGCAGTTGCGACAGTTCCAAGAATTGTTAGTGGTACGTGTTGTTGCTTTTACAGTTACCCTTCAATACTACAAGCACACCAGAGATAATCTTCATAACCCCGTTTTTGGCTTTAACCTCGAACCCTTTAGATTCTAAAGTTCCCACAGAAATAAGATTCTTCTCTATCTCCGGCGAGTAACGAACGCCTTTTAAAGACAAGATTGATCCATCCTGGTTTTTCAAACGAACTGAACCAATCCCATTGGTAGCAAGAAGAGCTTCATTTGCCGTATAAACAACTTCTTTGTGATCTTGAAAATCGCTAAACCACTCCCGGTGTGGTGTCATATGATGACTACATGCGGAATCTAATAGCCATACATCCGAAGCGTTTATGGTTGACGAGGTTGTGAGTGAGAGATCAGATTTTGAATCATCACACTCGGTCATATTCGTCTCTGCTACAGCCTTCCCTTTCTGAGATTTTTCATAGTTTTTCAACTTCTGACAATATCTCTTCCAATGACCTTTTTCATGACAAAAGGCACATTCATCTTTACTTGGTCTATGCCTAGACTTGGATCTCCACCTATTTTCGGTGTTCTTCTTCTTCGAATGACCTCTGACTAACAAAACCTCCGAGTCACCAATTGAACTTACATGTTTGTCCTTCTTTCTCAGTTCTTGACTGTATAAGGCAGCACAAACTTCGCTCAGAGATACGTCATCTTTCCCATCGAGTAGAGTTGTTTCGAGTAACTCAAACTCATCGGGAAGAGAACCCAACAATATTAAAGCCAGATCTTGATCTTTGAACACCTCATCCATATTCATCAAATCGGTAACCAGTTGATTAAAACTGGTTATATGATCATTCATTGTGGTACCTTGTACATAAGTGAAACGAAACAATCTTTTTTTCATGTACAGTTTGTTCTGGCAACTTTTCTTCAGAAACTTCTCTTTCAATGCCCTCCACAATTTATGTGCGGATGTTTCTTTAGAGAAAGCATATCGCTGTTCTCTAGAAAGGCATGATCGGATAGTACCACAAGCTAACCGATTGATGGTCCGAAAGTTCTTCTCTTCAATATCTTCTGGTTTATGTTCTTCAATGGCAATATCTAGACCTTGCTGAAAAAACGCGTCCAGAACTTCGTTTTGCCACATGCCAAAATGACCTGTACCATCGAAAATCTCCACCTCCATTCTTGTATTTGACAAGAGTGGTCTCGTCCAATTTGGTGAAATTAGTTCACCCGATGTGGAAGGTTTGACAACTTCTCCCTCAACGATTTTGGATACAAATAATTTTCAATAGCTTTCAAAATAGCCTAACGGATATCTTTTCTGATGTGGAAGATCAAATCAAATTGCAACCACATAGCATACTAAGAATAACCTCGGCTCTGATACCAATTGTTATGGAAATAATCGCGCCTAATTGTTCCACCGAATGGGTAAAGCCAGTGAAAGATTGGACTAATAAATTATAAGTGGAAAAGAATTATTCCAATAATTTACTAGCGCAATAGATCACAATAACGATACCCCAAATAAAACAATTGAAAATAAACAACACAAATGAACACCAGAGATTTAACGAGGTTCGGCCCAATTTTGCCTACGTCCTCCAAATACACCACCAACTTTATTATTTCTTGTACAAAAGAAATAATACAAATAGAGAGAAGATATAACAAACAACTAGAGAGAGTAGATTGTTTTGGTGTACTTAAACTGAAGGTAGCAAAGGGCTATTTATAGCTGTGACACCCAGCAATTTAAGTTAGTTTTAAAACCTAACCGAAACCCTAATTACGTGTATTTAGTTGTGAATATACGCTTACGTGATTAGTTATAATTACGCTTACGCAATTTGTTGAAATTGTGCGAAACAACCGGACAGAGTCCGACACAGTATAAATACGGACGTTGGTGAACAAAATATTAAATAATATAAAATTATTTAATAAACTCAAAAACTCGTAAATATTATGTTGATAATATTTAACACGTTAATTATATCGTATAAAGTAACATAAACGAAACGAAAATGCGCGACGCCCGACAACTGAACAAAAGTCCAAATATATTTTTATAATTTAAAATATATTATTTTGTATGAAATTATTATTGAAAACATCGTATAATGATTCGTCAATAAAAACGTCTATTTAAAACGTTACGCGATTAAACCTCCGTACGACTAGCGCGCGAATCGAGGCCGATAAATAAACGGAACGTTTTATTAGTATTTTCAAGTATTTAGAATAAATATCTCAAGTGAAATTATCAAGATTTAATTTTTATTAAAAACGCGTGCTTAAAACGATTAACGTATATATATAAACACCGAAACAAACGAGTAAACGTAACGAATTAAATTGGGAAAAAGAAAAATGACCAAAATACCCATGAGTGGGCCCCCTAGGCCGGCCCCCCCTGCCCCCATGTGATCCCATGTGTCCACCAACTCTTTCCCCACTTAGAAACCATGCATTCATGCAAACCCATCATTTCACACTTCACTCAAACTTCAAACTTACTCCACCTTCTCTCTAACTCCCTTTCCCCTCTCTAGAAATTAGGGATTTCACCACACTCAACCACCATCTCCACCACCCAAAACCACCATAAACCACCAATTAATTTCTTAACTTTTTGTAATAATAATTAGCTCAAGAGTTCTAGCATCATCATCTCATCTCATCTCCATCAAAATCTTTGTAAGGAGACTCATCTCTACTCTCATCTATGTTTAATTACATGTTTTATGGTTTATCTAACTTGGTTATGTCCAAAATCTTTGATAAAATACGTTTTTATAAAGTATACATACACATGCATAATCTGTCTTCAAAAAGTCAGTTTAGTAAAATGGTCATATCTAGAGTTCTAGGAAGAATTAGATAACGAAATTTTTTTTCTTAAAGTTGCGTATTGAAAAGATCTACAACTTTTGTGTTTTACACTTTTTCCAGATCTGCACGGATCTTTGTGAATAAACTGGTCTTTGAGACTGACGTGAAAGTTTTCGACAAATATGTTCGGTTCTTACGCGAAATTATTGAAATATGTAAATGGGCATTATAAATCTTAGGAATTTTATGTTAGACACTAGATTAGTAGAAGATCAGTTGATAAAAATTGTGAACCTTGATTTGGACCAGAAGTTGTAGAAATCTAGTGGCGAACCAAACCGACAAAAGTCAAAAATATAAAAATTTGAAGTTTTAAGATGCGCATTAAAAACAGACACCTCGAAATAACTCCGACACAAACCGACAAAATTATTTGGACTCCATGAACAGAAATAAGGCTTGGGTAAAAGTTTCGGGTCAAACCGAGTAGGTTTGACCAAGTCAACAAAAAGGCTCGGTTTCTAAAAACGACAAAACTTACTATTTTTGGAAAGTGGTAACAAAAATGGGTTTGGGTGACTTAGTTAGTAACTTGGACCTAAAACTAAACTTGGAAGTTTCCCGAATTAGAAACCGACACCTAGAACACTTGGACCAAATACTCTAACTCATAAAATTGAAAGTGTCTCATAAAATTGGAAGTGTCTCATAAAATTGGAAGTATCTCATAAAATTGGCAAGTATTGCTAAACTTTGACAAGTTTAACCAGGTTTGACCAACTTTGACCATTTTGACCAGGTTTGACCAACTTTGACCAGGTTTGACCAACTTTGACCAATTTTGACCAGTTTTACCAGGTTTGATCAACTTTGACTAGGTTTGACCTACGGTTTAAGGTTTTTTATGAACTAAATAATCTGTTTGCAACACACGATATGTACAAATAAATAGTATACAACAAAACAAACTTAATAATAATGTCTAAATGAATTATTATTACAAACTTTCACCAAAGGGTCGTACATGTTTTTAATAAACGAACTTGAACAACTTATTTGGACATAGTTGATGAACTAGCTTTAGGTGGACATTAACCCTCCACCTACACGATTGGCTTAAGTGGACATTGACCTCCACTTATACAATCGCCATAGATGGTCTTATAAGACATCTACTTACACAACCTTATACGTTTAGGACGTTAGAAGGTTGCACTTTGGGACACATTGCTTGCTACTTGATATTTGTTTGCTACCTGCTAAACTTTGGTGAGTTTTATAGCCCCTTTTTACTGTTTTTCACTGGGGTGAGAATACATACAAATGTTTTATATAAACTGCTTTTATGATCACAAGTACTGGCAATAACTTTTCGTATGGATTGCATGAGACCTTATGATAATCCACTAAAGCCCTCTACCCATCATAGTTCGTTAATATATGCGTGAATATTATTGGATAGTAATATCAGGGTTTGACAAACCTCGTCCGGGTTAGTCGCTCTAGTCAACCCACGGGCGCAATATTATTTGTGAATTAGAAGTGTATCGGATTAGTACACTTACCGGAGGCAAACAACGTTAAGCTCGAACTATGAGACTCATGCAACTGGTATACTTATATTGCAACATGCAATACTATTTACTTATCATTGACGAATGATACAACTTTGTAACCTTGTGGATCATACATATAAATGTTTGCTTACAAACCTATGAACTCACCAACTTTATGTTGACCTTTTAGTATGTATTTCTCAGGTAACCCGCCGCAGTAGGAAGCTTATGGATAGCTTAGCTCGAGTCGCATGTTTTCAACAATCAAGATATTAGATTGCATTTAGCTATATTTTGGGTATTCATAAATGTATTAGAAATCTCTCGACGATTTGTGCGAACTCCTAATATTGTAAACATTTGAATTATGGAAATGTAACTTTTTATTAAAACGCCTCATATGGAGGTCGTTTGTTGTAATCTTTGTGTTGTGATATTTAATTTGGTCGGCGCCCCCATGACACCTCATACTTCCGCTGCCACATGTTCTGGGGTTGCGACAGATTGGTATCAGAGCCTAAGGTTATAGCGAACTAGTATTGCATTAGTGACCTAGACTATGACCATTAGGTTAGTATTCCTTGTTCGGTATGACTGGTTCAGCAATTGCATCAGTTGAATTTAATTTAACATAGCCTGATCAACTATGTACAATTAAAGGAGATTTGATGCAAGACCTGAAATGGTTATAGTGGATGGGAATGCATTACAAGACTTGGACTAGGATAGAACGGGACCAACCTTTATACATGCTTATGTGCAAGGTTATTGTATTTATATATATAACCTTAACCTTACGTATCAAAATTGTTTGCCACTCTTCATGACAACCACTCCCACAACTACGTCAACTGACATCGAAAACGAAACACAAATCTTACTTACTACTGTGGAGATTTCCACGGTACCCGCTCGCCCAACCGAATCGGGAAACGACATAATCGAAGATGACTCACTTGAGGAGAATCCATCTAAGGATTCGCCACCCAAACAAGTGACACCTGCTTCACCCTCTTCCTTCCACTCTCAACCAAATCATTCGGGAACACGTATAAAACTTGAACAATACGATACTTCATCACTTAGACGAACTACACCTACTTCCGTCACTTCACACTCTCCCTTCCCACTCACATTGTAGATCTATAGATCGCGTACGTTACAAACAACTAGGGGAAATGCTAGAACCGCCTCGAACTATGATTTATCTTATTCATACTACTACTACTACTACTACTACTACTACTACTACTACTACTACTACTACTACTACTACTACTACTACTACTACTACTACTACTACTGATACTCCACCCACTAGGACCCGTGGTCATACAGGGGTCCGCTGGTGAACTTGGTTAACCACAACACCTACTCATCGGAAATGATTTTTCTAACAATTGAATGAACCCCAACGATTCACTCAACTCTATACTGATCACGATTGATCACTCTTTGACTTGTATGTCAACACTTCGTTTAAAACTCGAGACTTACTTCTTAAATCATGTTTAGCCACCACTTCGACACGCTTGTCAAAAGATTTGCTCATAACTTGATTCGTAACTTGATTCACGACTTTGACTGCTCTAAACATCACGGGATTAGTTTTGTGTGTGATACTCACAATGACTAAGTCCCCAAACTGCTTCAAACTATGACTTGAGCATTCTAATCACTTCTGCACGGGCTACTTGCAGCTATAGAATTACCAATCATCTTTAACAATCTATCTGAAACTTCTATCCCGATGGGTATGAAAACCTCATCACATGTTGTATAAGATTTCTGTATTCATCCGGATGTAACTATGCCCGGTACATTTTGTAAACATCAATCATTTAATCTATTAAACTTTCGCCTTGGTTGACTTTTAATCATTTCATATTATTGTTGTACTGCGATTTACTTCCGAACATACCTGCGATAATCTTAGTTCTCATATAAGGATCTCATTCATTCTTTTATCTCCTTTCGTTTAAGGATACGCCACTACGAGAATCAACGGAAATTTCTAAACCTCTTACAATAACAAAAAATTTTCAACATATTTCTACCAGCTCAAAGCTTTCAAAGAATTTTCACCAAACATTTACCCGGAATTATCTACAACTTCTAATATACAACTAATCTTTATTAGACAGAAATTTTTAAACGTCTTATCAATAGTAAGAGTTTCCAACATATTTCAATCGACTCAAGTTTTCAGCAAGCATTAAATTTTCAAATAAATTCTCATCATAGAAAATTTTCAACAAATTTTACACCGACTTCTCCATAGAATGATTCATAAAATTTTTCGAAAATTATAAACTACTTATCTAATATTTTGTACAAAGTCCAAATTTTGAAATTTTTAGCAACAATTAAGTTGACGTTTTTGATAGACGGATATTTTATATGTATGAGCACTTGATTTTCAGACAGTCTATCTAAAGACAAATCACAATGTAGGTAATACAAATGATAATGTTAATTTAACCAGAAATGGTACCGACAGCTTTGTAATAAAACATGAGATAGTTACAACTCTTTTCGTATACCAGAAATTTATGTAACTTTAGAGGCTAACACTTCTTCTACAAATTCACTGTTTTGATAAAACATTTTTTCTCGTAGGAAATGGCAAGTCCCTCTGTAGACAAACACGTGTCTAACGACAACCAACTCTGTGATGAACCAACGACATTCCCATATCTACTCACTCTAGACGAAGATACGAAACTATTGGAAGATGAACCGTTAGAGGTAATGACACTTGAGGAAGAATCTGAAAAATCGTCACCTAACCCGACGACAGCACGGAGGTTGTTTACCACTGGGAAAACTGCTGAGACACTCAAGGCTAACCCCTCCCCTAACCTCACCATTACTACCCCTACTACTGCTTCATCCACCGCTACTACCCCCGCTGCTGCTACCACAATTGGAGAAACTGTTCATCCCACGAAAGGAAGCCTTAACACAATACTTACCCAACTAGCCGACGCCCATGGATAAATCACTAGACTACGTCACCGCGTTGAGCTGGGCGACACGCGCATCCTCGAGTACGAACAACGCATGGCAACTATGGAAACCACCTTAGGACAATTGATGTTTCTTTGCCCAACCATTGAAAATACAGTTCACTTAGTTCGCAACTCCATGGCACAAATGGCTCAACATGATACCCCTACTGAAGAAGAAACCGGAGCAAAGGTGTTAAACAATAAAATAAAATGGCAAGGAAATTCCAACAACAACCCAGGACAGCAACTAGCAATGAGGTCAGAAACATTCAAGGCCTATGCTACTAGGTCCGGAGAAAAGAAAGGTTATGAAGGACTCAGGCCTTACTGCCCCAAATGTGACTATCATCACGCTGGACACTGTGGTACCCCTTGTGGGAAGTGCTCACTATTTGGACACCAAGCTAAGAACTGCAAATTCCCAACTACAGTTACGAACCTCAATACACCAAAAGCCTGTTTTGAGTGTGGTGACATTAAGCATCTTAGGAACAACTGTCCGAAGCTGCAAAACATGAACAACATCAACAACAACAGAAAAGAAAACTCGTGGTGGAAACATTGTGATCAACACCGGGGAAGCCGGACAGAACCCTGACTTTGATATGGGTACATTCCTTTTCAATGACTTAACGTTTTCAATCTCTTACGATACGAATTGAATTAGTCCTTTTTGCGCGATAACACCCAACCGACATGGACATTTGATGCCGTTCAGAAACTAACCCACTGATTTGAACCAACAGAAAACACTGGAATTGCGTTTTAGCAAAACAAACTTTTCCCACACAAACTCCTAGATTTCAATTTAGATTTTCAAACGTACGATAACAACTCATGCTTTCGGACACCTACGGGTTTTCTAACAATCTATTCATGGGGAGTGCGTTTTCCGACGACATATATTAGGTGCAACCCAACGACTTACTCACGACTACACGAACTTATGGTTGTTTTTTTTCCGCCACACTCATTCGGAACTAATTACTTGGCCTCGATTAACTATTACTTTGACTTATGCGTCAACGATACATCCAAGACACGAGCCTTAACACCCACTGAAATTGAAATCTTTCTCCCTTATTTCTCTTCTTGATGACATCATTGCCATCATTTGACTCCTTTTAAATTCGTACCTACAACGTCTACGACGAGGAAATCGTTTGTACACCTCTCTATATCGGAAAACGGTTGTCTAACCAGGGGAAACTAGCGAAACAAGGATGAACATCCACATCTATTTTTAGATGCCCAACAGACCACGACAACAAACTAATTTCGGGACGAAATTCTCCTAACAAGGGAAGAATGTGACACCCGGCAATTTAGGTTAATTTTTAAACCTAACCGAAACCCTAATTACATGTATTTAGTTGTGAATATACGCTTACGTGATTAGTTATAATTACGCTTACGCAATTTGTTAAAATTGTGCGAAACAACCGGACGGAGTCCGACACAGTATAAATACGGACGTTGGTGAACAAAATATTAAATAATATGAAATTATTTAATAAACTCAAAAACTCGTAAATATTATGTTGATAATATTTAACACGTTAATTATATCGTATAAAGTAACATAAACGCGACGAAAACGCGCGAAACGCGCCCGACAACTGAACGAAAGTCAAAATATATTTTTATAATTTAAAATATATTATTTTGTATGAAATCATTATTGAAAACATCGTATAATGATTCGTCAATAAAAACGTCTATTTAAAACGTTAGGCGATTAAACCTCCGTACGACTAGCGCGCGAATCGAGGCCGATAAATAAACGGAACGTTTTATTAGTATTTTCAAGTATTTAGAATAAATATCTCAAGTGAAATTATCAAGATTTAATTTTTATTAAAAACGCGTGCTTAAAACGATTAACGTATATATATAAACACCGAAACAAACGAGTAAACGTAACGAATTAAATTGGGAAAAAGAAAAATGACCAAAATACCCATGAGTGGGCCCCCTAGGCCGGCCCCCCCCTGTCCCCATGTGATCCCATGTGACCACCAACTCTTTCCCCACTTAGAAACCATGCATTCATGCAAACCCATCATTTCACACTTCACTCAAACTTCAAACTTACTCCACCTTCTCTCTAACTCCCTTTCCTCTCTCTAGAAATTAGGGATTTCACCACACTCAACCACCATCTCCACCACCCAAAACCACCATAAACCACCAATTAATTTCTTAACTTTTTGTAATAATAATTAGCTCAAGAGTTCTAGCATCATCATCTCATCTCAATCAAAATCTTTGTAAGGAGACTCATCTCTACTCTCATCTATGTTTAATTACATGTTTTATGGTTTATCTAACTTGGTTATGTCCAAAATCTTTGATAAAATACGTTTTTATAAAGTATACATACACATGCATAATCTGTCTTCAAAAAGTCAGTTTAGTAAAATGGTCATATCTAGAGTTCTAGGAAGAATTAGATAACGAAATTTTTTTTCTTAAAGTTGCGTATTGAAAAGATCTACAACTTTTGTGTTTTACACTTTTTCCAGATCTGCACGGATCTTTGTGAATAAACTGGTCTTTGAGACTGACGTGAAAGTTTTCGACAAATATGTTCGGTTCTTACGCGAAATTATTGAAATATGTAAATGGGCATTATAAATCTTAGGAATTTTATGTTAGACACTAGATTAGTAGAAGATCAGTTGATAAAAATTGTGAACCTTGATTTGGACCAGAAGTTGTAGAAATCTAGTGGCGAACCAAACCGACAAAAGTCAAAAATATAAAAATTTGAAGTTTTAAGATGCGCATTAAAAACAGACACCTCGAAATAACTCCGACACGAACCGACAAAATTATTTGGACTCTATGAACAGAAATAAGGCTTGGGTAAAAGTTTCGTGTCAAACCGAGTAGGTTTGACCAAGTCAACAAAAACGGCTCGGTTTCTAAAAACGACAAAACTTACTATTTTTGGAAAGTGGTAACAAAAATGGGTTTGGGTGACATAGTTAGTAACTTGGACCTAAAACTAAACTTGGAAGTTTCCCGAATTAGAAACCGACACCTAGAACACTTGGACCAAATACTCTAACTCATAAAATTGGAAGTGTCTCATAAAATTGGAAGTATCTCATAAAATTTAAGTGTCTCATAAAATTGGAAGTGTCTCATAAAATTGGCAAGTATTGCTAAACTTTGACCAACTTTGACCATTTTGACCAGGTTTGACCAACTTTGACCAGGTTTGACCAAGTTTGACCAACTTTGACCAATTTTGACCAGTTTGACCAGGTTTGACCAACTTTGACTAGGTTTGACCTACGGTTTAAGGTTTTTTAAGAACTAAATAATCTGTTTGCAACACACGATATATACAAATAAATAGTATACAACAAAACAAACTTAATAATAATGTCTAAATGAATTATTATTACAAACTTTCACCAACGGGTCGTAATGTTTTTAATAAACGAACTTGAACAACTTATTTGGACATACTAGTTGATGAACTAGTTTTAGGTGGGCATTAACCCTCCACCTACACGATTGGCTTAAGTGGAAATTGACCTCCACTTATACAATCGCCATAGATGATCTTATAAGACATCTACTTACACAACCTTATATGTTTAGGACGTTAGAAGGTTGCACTTTGGGACACATTGCTTGCTACTTGATATTTGTTTGCTACCTGCTAAATTTTGGTGAGTTTTATAGCCCCTATTTACTATTTTTCACTGGGGTGAGAATACATACAACTGTTTTATATAAACTGCTTTTATGATCACAAGTACTGGCAATAACTTTTCGTACGGATTGCATGAGACCTTATGATAATCCACTAAAGCCCTCTACCCATCATAGTTCGTTAATATATGCGTGAATATTATTGGATAGTACTATCTGGGTTTGACAAACCTCGTCCGGGCTAGTCGCTCTAGTCAACCCACGGGCGCAATATTATTTGTGAATTAGAAGTGTATCGGATTAGTACACTTACCGGAGGCAAACAACGTTAAGCTCGAACTATGAGACTCATGCAACTGGTATACTTATATTGCAACATGTAATACTTTTTACTTATCATTGACGAATGATACAACTTTGTAACCTTGTGGATCATACATATAAATGTTTGCTTACAAACCTATGAACTCACCAACTTTATGTTGACCTTTTAGTATGTATTTCTCAGGTAACCCGCCGCAGTAGGAAGCTTATGGATAGCTTAGCTCGAGTTGCATGTTTTCAACAATCAAGAGATTAGATTGCATTTAGCTATATTTTGGGTATTCAGAATTGTATTAGAAATCTCTCGACGATTTGTGCGAACTCCTAATATTGTAAACATTTGAATTATGGAAATGTAACTTTTTATTAAAACGTCTCATATAAAGGTCATTTGTTGTAATCTTTGTGTTGTGATATTTAATTTGGTCGGCGCCCCCGTGACACCTCATACTTTCGCTGCCACGTGTTCTGGGGGTGCGACAATAGCCTTCACAACTCTTGCACATTTCAAGATTCCATGTAGGTAGCTTCTTCCCATCCACACTTCAAGCAACCAACAAAAATTGGCCACGTCACTTGCCTTTTATTTGCAACTTGACCTTTTAAACTTGCCCTTTCAAACTTGCATAAGCCACTTGCAACAGGTTAAACGTGGCTCCGCCACTGGGTAGTTTAGTAATTTTAGATGGACTAGGGACGATTTTTGAACAAAATATAAAGTTAATGGACTAAAAAGGTGAAAAAAATAATTTATAGACGTTTTTTATAAATTGATTTAAACCAAAGAGAATATTTTTGGAATTTACTCTAGTATAATAACTGAGAGTAAAAAATTATCCAAAAAATAATAATTTATCTATTAAAAGAGATCAATATAAAGATAATGGTTAAATATAAAAAAATCATTGCATTATGATGTGTAAACATTTTTATTAATTAATAACCAATAAATTCTTTTATAAATAAAGGGCAATAAAGTCTTTTGGTGTAGTTTGTGATCCGTTAAAAACTGCAAATTTTCTGAGAAAACTGGAAACCACTTCCACTTTAGTAAGCTTATAATGAATAAAGGGTGTCTTTTGTGTTATACTGTGTCCATTTCTTGGCTTTTAATCTGAAAATACAAACATAGTTTTACTGTAAAATACTTTTGATCGAAAATGGGAAGGAAATTCTTCGTTGGCGGTAATTGGAAATGTGTAAGGATCGTTACAATTCCTACTTGTGAATCGAAAGTTTCTTCTTTCTTATGTTTATATTCTTCTCTTAACTAGCCGACCTACCAATTTTTATCAATATGTAACTAGTTCTGAAATATGAAATGTATATAACTGGGTCCATGTCATGTAGCAATTCAATATTTCTGTTTTGTTTTTCGCTCATAAGAACAAAGTCCCTTTTTTGTTGATTAGTTTATGTGACGATCTATCTTTGTTGTAGAATGGAACGACGGAGGAGGTTAAGAATATCGTGTCAACACTTAATGCTGGCCAAATACCATCTACAGATGTTGTAGGTAAGCAATTTAAGCCACTATTAACCGAAAGGAGAGTAATGTGATGTAGCATTAATTCATACCCTTTTAATGCAACTAATATTGTAAATATTTTAGAGGTTGTGGTGAGTCCCCCTTTTGTTTTCATCCCCTGCGTTAAAAATGAACTGAAGCCCGAATTCCAAGTTGCAGCCCAAAATTGTTGGGTTAAAAAAGGAGGTGCATTCACTGGCGAAATTAGGTACCTATTCTAATCATTATCCCTGCGAACAATAAAGATAAAAACAATGTGTTATCAGTAGCTTATTTGGTCATCGTATGCAAATTAGTGTCTTAGTATCTAATTGTTCTATGTGATTTGTATTTTTTTTGTAAGTGCAGTGCAGAGATGCTAGTCAATTTGGGCATCCCATGGGTCATCATTGGTCACTCTGAAAGGAGAGCTTTATGCAATGAAACCAACGATGTACTTTGTTTAATGAATCTCCATGTCCCTTTGTTAGTGCAATTGTCGTCGATAGGTTTATTCATAAGTTAGGTATCTCTCTGTTCAGTTTGTTGGAGACAAAGTTGCATACGCACTTTCTCAAGGTTTGAAGGTGATTGCTTGTGTTGGAGAGAGTCTCGGAGAGCGGGAAGCTGGAACCACTATGCAAGTTGTTGCTGCACAAACTAAGGCAATTGCAGGTATATCTTTCAAACTATTCTTTTTCATTTATTATTAGTACATTAGTTCTAGGTATAAATTTTATCGGTCCTAAAAGTTATACTGAGTATCAGCTTTCAGAAGTTTTAACTCACTTAAGGCTTAAGTGCTTCGAAATGTATCGAACTACTATCCGCCATTCATATTGTGAATCACTGAATTGAACTATTCGGTCTTTCATTGTATGTAATGAACTTTCATTTTATTGTTATTGCATGTAGTTTGTTGACGTGGCAACTTGTAAGGTTGCCACGTGTCACTTTACATAAAGAGAAATAAATTGAAAGTTCATTACACACAATAAAAGCCTTAATAGTTTAATACATACTACTTATCGCTGCACTTAACTCCTCATTTAACTACTAGTTCACAACACATACACCTTTAATTTAATACTTGTGTTTGTGAAAATGTGAAATTTGTTACATATGGTCATGAAGCATTTAGAAGTTTCTTAATTTTGTATTGATCTGTACTGTTGGGTTTTCTATTCCCTAACTAGATTAATATACGTAGCGGAATTATAACAAAATTAATCTAAGGCAATTAGGAAACTAAACCCTAAGGGATCTTAACTTGAATAAATAAAAGCAATAAAACAAATAAGATAAATAGAAATTACTAACCTTTGAGAAAACAATTTCTCACGCGTGGACCACCTTGCAGAACCTTCTTGCTTTGGAGGCGAGTGCCCAAACCAGAACACCTCTAATGCTTCACACCCACGAACCAAGAGAAATTCCCAAACTCCTAGGGTCCCGACTCTAAGTCGTGTAAACTCTCACAAGGAGTAGGAATGAGAAAGAGAGAAAGAATTGAAAGCTATTCAATTCTGGGATGATCTGAAAGCATAGGGGAGGTCCCTATTTATAGTGGAGGAGGAGGCCTATGGTTTTGTCATCTGGCCGATGTGGGACAGACTTCCAACCGACGGTTGGACTTTCCAACAGGCGGTTGGATCCGCTTTTAACCCATTTACCCGAGCCACGACCCGCGTGCTCCACTGCCATTCCACTTTGGACTCCAGCCGCCAGTTGAACCTTCCAACCGACGGTTGGATCCACTTTCTAGAATGTTCTATTAATTATTCCGATAATTAATTATCTCTCATTTATTTCTCTTACTGTTCATTAAGGGCGACCCAAAAAGGACTCTACTTTTAATAATAGTCTTACCAATTTAGTTATGACCTTGGACACTATTCCAACAGTCTCCCACTTGGACAAGTCATCAACTACTATTGGTCTAAGCCTATCCATTAACTAAGCAGAGAGTGCCATCCAACGCAACTACCGAACTCTGATTCTTATCTTAGAGTTAGCCCTTTAGATAAGTGATCAACTATTCCTTTGTTCTACTGATATCATATGAATCGAGACATGGATTTTAATCAATCTCAAGATTCATAATTTGTTTTCTGATTTCCGATTACTTTGACTATATGAGACTATTGAACTATCAACTTAGTCCCGGCCAGGCCTAGCACTTTAGAGTCAATCTTTAATCATCAGAGGGCCCAAGATATCGCTTTTCCCATTTAGGCGAAAAGGAACAAATAAATTTTGACTACATAGCACTAGTCAACTCATCATGTCATACCTAGCATACCCTTTATGACTGGCAGTTACGCACAGCGTTTGAATAGACTAAAGTATAACAGACTTGAAAAACTAGGAACTCAATGTATCTCCATTTTAAGAATAGAGGATATTATCATCTCAGAGTTACTCGTGATTCAATCCATGAAGTAACTTCCATGAGTGCGGGTCTCTCCTATACTTAAATCCCCATTAAGTACCCATAAGTGTTGCAGCATTCTCTATGCAATGTCTTATCTCCATAGACAATCTACTAACACTCCATGATAGTCTTTATTCATCACTTACTTCCAGGAGTATGAACGACTGAGGAGTTTTGAGTAAAAAACTGTTTACTCGGGAAGTGGTGTCTAAACATGCAAAACAGAAACACAATGACAAACAATAGTAAATGGTAGAACTCCTTCCAACAAATAAATCTCCATTATTTAATCACCAAGTCTATAACAATTTCCATCATTGTTTACAATGTTTCAAAAATCAAACTAACAACTAAAACTTTACATTATCTCTTAAGCCTATGCTCCTAGCATGCTCATCATGTTTGGACTTTCCAAGTGGCTTTGTGAACGGATCAGCCGGATTGTCCTCTGATCTTATGCTCTTCACAATCACGTGTCCTTCTTCTACTTTCCTTCAAACAAAATGGTATTTTCTCTCAATGTGCTTTGACTTTCCGTGATCCTTGGGTTCTCTACTCAAGGTGACTGCACTTTCGTTGTCACAGAATATTTCAATGGGATCCTGAACCGTTGGTACAACTCCAAGATCTCCAATGAAATTCTTAATCCATATAGCTTCCTTTGAAGCCTCGCAAGCCGCTATGTACTCAGACTCGCATGTTGAGTCTGCCACCATATCTTGCTTGGAACTTTTCCATGTCACCGCTCCCCCATTCAGTAAGAATACCCAACCAGACTGTGAACGGCTATCATCTCTATCTGTTTGGAAACTTGCATCACTATAACCCGTTACTCTAAGTTCCTCTTCTCCACCATAAACCAAGAACCTGTCTTTAGTATTTCTCAAATACTTAAGAATATTCTTTACAGCTGTCCAATGACCTTCACCAGGATTCTGCTGATGTCAACTCACTAAGCTCAAAGCAAATGAGACATCAGGCCTCGTACACGTCATGGAATACATGATCGATCCTATAGCCGAAGCATATGGGACTCGACTCATTCTATCCGATTCTTCCTTAGATTTCGGACAAAGATTCTTACTGATCTTAATGCCATGATGTAAGGGCAAATTCCCTTTCTTAGAGTTCTCCATTTTGAATCTTTTCAAAATTTTATCTAAGTATGTATCCTGGCTAAGTCCTATGAGACGTCTCGACCTATCTCTGTAAATATTTATACCAAGAATATATGCTGCATCTCCTAAGTCTTTCATAGAGAAACATTTTCCCAACCAGTCCTTTACACTTTGTAATGTTGGGATATCGTTTCCTATGAGTAGTATATCATCCACATATAATACTAGGAAGACTACAACACTCCCACTGAACTTGACATATATACAGGACTCATCTTCGCTTCTAGAAAATCCAAACTCTGTGACTTTCTCATGGAAGCAGAGATTCCAGCTATGAGAGGCTTGTTTAAGTCCATAAATAGCCTTTTGAAGCTTGCACACTCTATTAGGATACTTTGCATCTTCAAAACCTTCCGGTTGTGTCATGAACACATCCTCTGTCAGTTTTCCATTAAGGAAAGCGGTTTTGACATCCATCTGCCAAATTTCATAATCATGAAATGCAGCTATGGCTAGCATAATCCTAATTGACTTTATCTTAGCTACTGGTGAGAAGGTTTCCTCATAATCAATCCCGTGGGTTTGAGTATAGCCCTTCGCTACCAACCTAGCTTTATAAGTGTGTACTTTCCCATCGATGTCGGTCTTTTTCTTGAAGATCCACTTACAACCCACCGTCTTAAGACCGGGTGTAGTGTCAACCAAATTCCAAACTTGGTTGTCATACATAGACTGAATTTCGCTTTTCATAGCTTCCTTCCACTTGGCAGCCTCAGGGCCTGCCATCGCTTCCTTGTAGTTAGCAGGTTCATCTAAGTCATTTAATGTACTGTCACTAATTTTATCCTCTTCTTCTATTTGTAAATCATAATAGTACTGAGGAGGCTTGCTAACTCTACTAGATCTGCGAATGGGTAAGGATATGTCGTCTGGTTCAACAGGTGTTTCCACCTCTTGTTGAACGTCAGTGTTTACTGTAGGTTCTTCATCGATCGACTCTTGAATCTCTTCAAGATCTATCTTACTCTCATTGTCCTCTTTAGATATCATTTCTCTCTCAAGGAACACTCCTCTTCGAGCTACAAAGACCACATTATCCGCGGGTCTATAGAACAGATTTCCAAATGACTCTTGTGGATAACCGACGAAAAGACACTTTTCAGATCTGGAGTCTAGCTTGTCCTGAGTTTCTCGTCTAATGAAAACTTCACAACCCCAGATTTTGATGTGACCAAGAGAAGGACGTCTTCCCTTCCACATCTCATAAGGTGTCTTTGAAACCTTCTTGGTGGGTAAAAGATTTAAGATGCGAGCGGCTGTTTCTAATGCATAACCCCAAAAACTTATCGGAAGTGTAGCCCGACTCATCATAGACCGAACCATGTCCAACAAGGTTCTATTTCTCCTCTCAGCAACACCATTAAGCTGTGGCGTTCTAGGAGGAGTTAACTGTGAAACTATTCCACAATCTCTAAGATGATCGAGAAACTCGATACTAAGGTATTCTCCTCCCCTATCGGATCGGAGAACCTTTATCTTTCTGCCCAGTTGATTCTCTACTTCGCTTTGATATCTTTTGAATATCTCAAAAGTATCTGACTTATGCTTAATCAGATATACATGTCCAAATCTACTGTAATCATCAGTAAATGTAACATAGTATCAATTTCCATCTTTTGTGGTGCATCGGAATGGTCCACAAACATCTGTGTGTACCAAGTCTAACAGTCCTTCACCTCTTTCACATGACCCTGTGAATGGTGATTTAGTCATCTTGCCCAATAAGCAAGATTCACATACATCATCCGATTTGAGGTCGAATGATTCCAACACTCCATCCTTTTGGAGTTGGCTGATGCGTTTCTTGTTTACGTGCCCAAGACGATAATGCCACAATTTGGATTTATCAAGCTCATTAGACGAATCAACATTTAAAATCAAATTGCTAACACATTCGACATTTTCATATATGCCATTGTAAGGAGAAGCTTTAAAAACAAAACAACCATTTAAATAAACCAAAATATCACCATTCTCATTGTCAAATGAAAATCGATAACCATCCTTAAACAAAGCATGAAATGAAATTATGTTTCTAGTCATTTGTGATGAATAACAGCAATTATTTAAATCTATTCTAACTCCAGACTTCAGCACGAGCTCATACTTTCCAATCTCGGTAACAGGCGCGATTCCTCTGTTTCCCATGACTAGATTAAGCTCCCCATGCTTCAACTTCCTACTTTCCTTTAGGCCCTGCAATACAGTGCAAATGTGAGTACCACACCCTGTATCCAGAACCCATGAATTAGAAGTTGTAGTATTATGGAGTTCGATCATGAACATACCTGATGAAACACTCTTTTCAACCTTGCCATCTTCAAGGTCTTTCAGGTATTTCGGGCAGCTACGTTTCCAATGCCCCTTTGTGTTGCAGTAAAAGCACACTGCTTCCTTTGGATCATTCATTGGTGCAATATCAGAATCAGTCTTTCTTTTGGACCCACGATTGGACTTTCCATTCGTAGTCTTTGCTTTCCAATTTGACCTCTTTCTTTTCTTTGCAGTTTGACCAATTGCCAACACAGGAGCTGCTGAGCTAGTGGACACATCATCCTTTTTGATTCCTTGCTCAGCGGTTTGCAGTAAATTATGGAGTTCCATTATTGAGCCTTCTCTCTCATTCATATTCATCTGATATGATATTACAAACTGATTGTAGACAGCTGGCAGACTGGACAAAATTATGGCAATGGAAAACTCTGTGTCAAACGTCATATTCAATGATTCCAACCTATCAAAGTACCATTTCATCTCTAAGACGAAAGCACAGATAGAAACTCCATGTTTGGGTTTGCAAGTCATGAGTGACTTAACCACATCAAGGCGTTCTTTGCTTGCCTTGGCCTGAAACATTTCCTTAAGCTGTTGGTTCATTTCATAAGCCCAAGTGTTCTCAAAAGTCTTTTGCAACTCGGGGCTCATGGAGGATGCCATGATACAAGACACTTTATTCGCATCATCATAATGTTTCCTGTGTGCCTCAATCTCCTCTTGGGTTGAATCATCATCAATTACGGGAATCTGCTCATCGAGAACATACTCCTTGTTCTCGTACCTCAAGGTAAACCTTAGGTTACGCATCCAATCCATATAGTTTGGACCAGTCAGTCTTTCCCTTCCAAGAACCGAGAGTAGTGAGAAGTTCGAGTTATGTGCGAGATTGGGGACGGGAGGATTATTACCATTTTGAGCGGACATCTATAAGATAAACAGTTTTAGTTAGTTTGAATATTCCTTAATTAATTACCCAATTACAAAATTAAGGCTAGGATCCATATTTTAGATTCGTTTTATGAAAAGGTTTTCCGTAATCATATTGCGAATTTATTTTAGGTAGACAATGCCTTTGTCAATTTCATTCTCTATGAAACTCCTAGTTCTTTTGAGATTCATTGATTCTTATCAACGGCATGTTAATCTCGGATATGCTCATCTACCATTCATGACTGGTATGCCGAGGATCATGAACAAGATGGTGAACTTAACCAAGCAAAATCCGCGTGGTCCCCGGCCAGAGTACGCTCAAGAATCACGAGTTCCACATCACCTCTCAATATGATCTCATATTAATGTGCCGGTAAACCACACACGCTCCATTAACAGACCATATGAAAGATGTGCGATTTTCATGGGTTAGCATACTATTCACACTTTAGTATCTAGAACGGGATTTTGTTTTAGTACTTTTAGGTCATACTTTTGATCTTGACATCATCCTATCAAAAGTCCTCGGTAGCTCCATTGAACGCACAAAAAAGCGGAGAAGTAGGTCAGCGCGAAGCTTATTAAAAACCTGACTTCTTTAGGGAAGCAGAGCGACCCGCCTTATACCTCTCTTATAGTTTGTTCACTATGGGTGAGCCGATTTATCAATTGACTGACGATGTATTTAACTTTTAATGATACATATACTTATAGCTCATAACATATGTAAGGTCTCTCTTTAAACTCTTAAAGTCTACGGTTCTATTTTAAAACATTTTAAAATTCAGGGTTATATTTCAAACATTTCAAAATATAGGGTCTAAAGTGTAAATTCCTTTTACCAATTTAGACAAGCCAATTTCCAATTTATCTTTACCTACATACTATTGCAGATAATTAAATGATAATATTTATTAAGCTATGGCTCTGATACCACTGTTGGGTTTTCTATTCCCTAACTAGATTAATATACGCAGCGGAATTATAACAAAATTAATCTAAGGCAATTAGGAAACTAAACCCTAAGGGATCTTAACTTGAATAAATAAAAGCAATAAAACAAATAAGATAAATAGAAATTACTAACCTTTGAGAAAACAATTTCTCACGCGTAGACCACCTTGCAGAACCTTCTTGCTTTGGAGGCGAGTGCCCAAACCAGAACACCTCTAATGCTTCACACCCACGAACCAAGAGAAATTCCCAAACTCCTATGGTCCCGACTCTAAGTCGTGTAAACTCTCACAAGGAGTAGGAATGAAAAAGAGAGAAATAATTGAAAGCTATTCAATTCTGGGATGATCTGAAAGCATAGGGGAGGTCCCTATTTATAGTGGAGGAGGAGGCCTATGGTTTTGTCATCTGACCGATGTGGGACAGACTTCCAACCGACGGTTGGACTTTCCAACCGGCGGTTGGATCCGCTTTTAACCCATTTGCCCGAGCCACGACCCGCGTGCTCCACCGCCATCCCACTTTGGACTCCAGCCGCCGGTTGAACCTTCCAACCGACGGTTGGATCCACTTTCCAGAATGTTCTATTAATTATTCCGATAATTAATTATCTCTCATGTATTTCTCTTACTGTTCATTGAGGGCGACCCAAAAAGGACTCTACTTTTAATGATAGTCTTACCAATTTAGTTATGACCTTGGACACTATTCCAACATGTACTTCTGGCGAAAATTATAAATATAATTGTGTTGCAGACAAGATCTCAAGCTGGGATAATGTTGTTTTGGCATATGAGCCAGTTTGGGCTATTGGTACAGGAAAGGTTGCCACTCCTGCTCAGGCTCAAGAAGTAAGTGCAGTACTATTTCCACTTCCTAATATAACTAATAATAATAATAATAACTCGATGATGCAAATGGATCAATGTATGCATAAAAGGTACATGCAGAATTAAGAAAATGGCTTGAAACAAACACGAAGCCAGAAGTTGCTGCTTTAACCAGGATTATCTATGGAGGTGTGCAAATGTATTTGAATTTTATAAAGTTTCCCTATTTTAAATTCAAAATTCCAATTAGAATGATTTCATATCTCATAAAGTTTCCCTTTTTTAAGTTCAAAATTCCAACTAAAATGTTTATGTGCAGGATCTGTGAACGGTTCCAACTGCAAGGAATTGGGAGGGCAGCAGGATGTTGATGGTTTTCTAGTTGGTGGAGCTTCTCTTAAGGTAAACTTGATTGTTACCATATCTAGTACGTGTTGGCTCGCTTTTACTCTTGTTGTTTATTCTTTTTATGTAGCCTGAATTCATTGACATTATCAAGGCTGCTGAAGTGAAGAAAAGCGGATGAGCTATATATCGTTTAAGATGTCACCTTTTAGTGTTCTTGTGAAGATAATGTATGCGCGTTGAGTACAAATTATGTGAAGTGAGTCACTATTCTTAACATATAAATAAGATAGTTTATTTATTTAGTTTCTTTCATTGTATGAAATAAGCTACGAGTATTTGTATTACAACAGTTGAAGCATTTTTATTGGCATTTGATCATATTCTGGGATTGAGAACTCATGGATACTCTTACTTGCCTTTTAACTAACTTGTATAGTTGTATTAGGAGTGAATTTGAAAATGAATTATGATGACCACATTTTCTAAGCCTACATTAACATATAATTTCCCGCTCAATTTTGGATATAAACCATAAAGTACCAATCAATTTGCATATAACTCATTTACGTTTTATACTTTTTGCCCCTCAACTATATGAAATATTCTAACTCAATAGCTCCGAAGTTGACGGCACGAATAATTTTCCTTTATTATACACATGAGCAAAAAGTAGATTGAGATAGACGATGCTTCATCGTCATGGTCATGGATAGTGGAATTGGGTCGGATGGATACCCTTGTGGCTTTGCTTCCTAGAATTCATAGAGACTATGCTAAGATTCGAAGGTTCGAATAACATTACAATCGTGGTTGATGATGTTTGAGAAAACAAAAAGAACGAATATAATTGTTTGAGAATTTAGAAAGTCAATAAAAATTAAATTGCTTAACGTTACTTTTAGTTATATAAGTTAGAGCTTGTGTAAAAAATGTTTTACCTAAAAACCTGTAAAATAAGCATGCTTCACATCTCCAATTACCTTTTCAAATATATGTATAGTTTGTGTACAAATTAAACTTAAGCTTTCAACTCCAATTTCCTAATTTCAACTAGTTGCGTCAAACATTAGTATAGTAATAATGTCTTCATTATCAACCCAACAATCAAAGACTCGACTAAACCATAGCCAAAGTGGCCTAACAACGTAAACATCTTCGGGTTTCCGGGGACGAGGTCGAAAATGGTCACATGTACACCGGTTAAACCAGATACATCCGAGTGAACAAAAAGACTTTTACTCTCCGAAGCTACTTTGTTTACCCGTTTACGTGATTAATCTTTCTTGCCTTTAAAACGTGTAATAAGTAAGAAAACAAAACAATATACGAATGGATTTTGATGTTATTCGGTGCGAGTGCGGGATGAATAAAAAGGCAGGAATTCATATTCAATGTTGAACAAAACGTTTATAGCGATCTGTCCCTGTAAATTTCACCGCAAATCAAAACCTAAAACGAATCTTCTCCTATTTTCTTCAAATTAAAAAAATAATAATAATAAATAATTCAATTGGAATCTAATTTTGTGTTGTGGATGGACAAATTTCATTCCACTTGCACAGAATCATTACCCGCGTTTTCTTTTCATCTTAAATTCCTTCCTATAAATACCGAAGATGGCGTTACGCTTCTTATACAAGTTTCTTTTGCATACCAGATTAATTGGTTCCTTCTATTCAGGTAACTAAACTCCTCATTCTTTTATCTTGGCTGTCATTCGTTTTCGAATTATAATGTGAAAGGTGGATATTTATTTCGTAACGTAGGTAATATATAAGTTGGCCCATATGAATTTGAAAGATTCAAAATGAGTTTTTTCATGTTATTTCTTGCAAAAACGTTGGTAACTGTCATCGATCAGCTGCACAATATTTTCTTGATTGTAAGTGCACTTGGTTGTGCTCAAAATGCAAGTTTTACATTTGATGATGATTAAACCACCTTGATTTTACTTAAAAGTGCATTTTATTAGGGTCCACCTTTGTTCCATGGAATTTTTCATGTATATATAATGTATAAGGTTGACTTTGACTTTGACAAACAGTGCTTCAATTCCAGATTAGGACTTTTTTTTTCTTTCAGTCAAACTTTGACAATTACAAGTCAAACGACATACTTATCAAACAAACTTTATGTTGAATCCTAGAATGATAGTCTATTTACCTTCAAAAAGTGTTACTTGCCCCGATAACAAGTTTTCGTTATGAATGCAGGATATTTCTTCTTGCTCGTTACTAATTGATCAAGCTTTAATAAATTGTTATTACATCACTCGTACGCCGTATACTATGGGTTTCCTAGGAAACGTAAGTATCCTACTTCGATCACGTCCATTTTTTTTTTATTTACTGTCGGTTAAATCGTTCTTATAAAGATTATACACATGTTGATAACAATTTGTTCCAATGAATATCTGCGTTTTTGCTTCTTTGTTTCATTCGTTGGTTTTGTTTTGTTTTGTATAATAGGACAATGATGATGGTCTGCAGCAAACACAAACTGGTATGCTCTTTTGTCTGAAAATTTAACATCTGTACGTTTCGTATTTCAGATCACTATTACTAATTAACCACTATGCCTAGCTAAATTTTTTTCTTTTTATTTGACAGTGATTCGTAATGGAAGAGAGGTTTTATTACAGGTAATTATGGGGTACAGTTTGTTTTTCAATCATACCAGTAGTTATCATACTTTCCTGTACCAGAATAACAAATACATTAAAACGAGTCAGCTGTTACGGTTATGGGAGTTCTTGTGTCCAGTTTCCATTTTAGGTAAACATTTGTTTCCCCGGAAAACCATTAAGCTTTCAAAAGGTTTGCTACAAACCAAAAAACCAATAAATGTCCAAACAAATCGATTTAAGGTACTTCGTACAGTAACTTTGACCAAGTTTGACTGACTTATGGGAAACGACTAGGTTAACACCAAGTTGACTAACTTCTCCTGAGGTGGTGCATGCTAATTTATATGTACCATTGACTAAGTTTGACGTTACTATGTTGACAATCGGCATGTAAATAAATTTGACCAACTTATGGAAAACGATCAACTTAAATGATCTTCTTAAATACCGTAAGTGTTTGTTGTAGCTTTGATGGTTTTTGAGTTTTTCTGGCCTAATGGTTACATAAAGTAGGAATCTGACCAAAAATAAGTTCCCCTATTGTGTAATTAGCCCAATCTCCTAAGAGAACAAAGCACGGTTCTGTTGAAGATTCATCTAATTAAAACAAATAATAATACAATATTTTTAAATTTTCAGGCTTTCAACTGGGAGTCACGTAAACATGACTGGTGGAGAAATTTGGAGAGAAAAGTACCTGATATGGCAAAATCCGGGATCACATCAGCTTGGTTACCACCTGCAACAAATTCATTTTCTCCTGAAGGTTCCTTCAAGATAATCCAATAAAATTATAAATATAATTCGTGATATCCTAGTCTTTATTAACCATTACTATCATATTCATAGGCTACCTTCCACAGAACCTGTATTCTCTTAACTCATCATACGGTTCCGAGTATTTGCTTAAAGCATTACTAAATAAAATGAAGCAGTACCACATTCGACCAATGGCTGACATAGTCATTAATCACCGTGTGGGGACCACGAGAGGGCATGGTGGAATGTACAACCGCTATGACGGGATTCCGGTACCATGGGATGAACGTGCTGTTACATCTTGTACTGGTGGACGGGTATGAACACGAATTAGTACAATACAGTATTATTTTTCACAATAGCAAGCAAATTTTGAAGTGCAATACTGCTTGCGTATGTTTGTAATACAGGGTAACCGTAGCACTGGAGACAACTTCAATGGGGTTCCAAATATTGATCATACACAAGATTTTGTTCGAAAAGATATTATTGGTTGGCTAAAATGGTTACGACAAACTGTTGGCTTTCAGGATTTCCGTTTTGATTTTGCAAGAGGGTAATGTCATGTAGATCTTTGTATATTGTTTACATGTAATATATCTCATGTGCAAGTTATTGTATTGATTGCCTATTTAATGATTAAACACAGATATTCTGCAAAATATGTGAAAGAATACATTGAGGGTGCAAAACCAATATTTTCGGTTGGGGAATACTGGGACTCATGCAATTACAACGGGTCGTACCTGGAATACAACCAAGGTATTATACTTGGTAAAAAAATCCATTTAGTGTGATTAAATGGATTAGTTTGTAGGAAAATGATAGTACTAGAGGCGGGAAATGGGTGAGGCAGGTTGTATATTATGTCAAAATGAGTAATTTTTGGTACATATCAAAATGGGCCAGGTTAGCTTGGGTTGATTCTGAACACTTTTTGTCAACTAATTATAATTATACTTTCCTATATAGAAAAGTCGGTGCTTCAAATTTGATATTTAAAATTCTATTACTTTCAAAACAAATTGAATATGTTACAAATAAAAGGTTTTAGGGGGTTTTATGAATTGATTACCCTTTGGACACTTTTCTAGATTCAACATGTTTTGGTCGTATTTATTTCAGCTAATATTGTTATCTTATCTATTTGACCCGTCAGAGATAAATCATAACACCAATCGACCCATTCATAACATAAACGGGTCAAAATTGCCACCTCTAGTTCTACGATTATGCTAACATTATCATTGTTTCTGACTAATTGCAGATAGTCATAGGCAGCGTATTATCAATTGGATTGATGGCACAGGGCAACTCTCTACAGCATTTGACTTCACAACAAAAGGAATTCTTCAGGTACATTCCAGACTCCAGATGTTGTAAATTACTCTAACTATATAAATTGCAGCATTGGGAAAAGGGTAATCTACTTTAAATGATATCTTATCTCAATTGTAAATTCAGGAAGCTGTTAAGGGGCAACTTTGGCGTCTACGTGATGCACAAGGAAAGCCTCCAGGAGTGATTGGATGGTGGCCTTCTAGAGCTGTAACTTTTCTCGACAATCATGACACAGGATCAACTCAGGTATAATTAGAATGCACATCAAGGGCAATTGTGTTAAGAAATGTATTTTTGTATCTGTAAATCAGAACATGTGGTTAAAACATGATCGGATCATGAGATGTAGTTGCCTAATTAACTAAAACTAACTTCTTTTCATGTTTCAGGGTCATTGGCCATTTCCTTCAAATCATGTCATGGAGGTACATAAGATTCTTTGTTTCATTATACGCCTTAATAGGAGATACAATTTTTGCTCTTTTCCTAGTTTGTGTAATCAACATTCCTTGCTTATACACTACCCGCAAATAATACTCGCCTCGTTAAGATAAATTATTACTCCTAACTTATGACTTCAAAAATACAACAATCTGTGACACTTACTTTTCTAGGCAAAAAGCTGGTTTTCTCATATCTGATACTTGGTACTCAATTTCTTTGTGGCATTTTCATGTTTGTTGTTTTGATATCTAACTTGATGACATCATTCAGGGTTATGCTTATATCATTACACATCCGGGGATACCATCAATCTTCTATGACCATTTGTATGACTGGGGCACTGTCATGCATGACCAAATCGTGAACCTGGTACGTATACATGGCATAATGAACCAGTTGGGTGGCTCAAGTAACATGTCACAATGGGTATTCTTGGTGTGGTCAGATACTATTTGTATTACGCCAAATTTTTAACAGCTTTTATACATAATTAGTGAATTATGAGTTCAAAAAATTGTTGGAATATCATTCGAGTTTTAAGTAAGACGATTTTACAAGGTTTATATGCATTCAAAAATACACGACAGTTTGACCTTATCTTTTAGAATTGTCCTGCTAAAGATAAAACTCAACCCAAACCAACCCATTATAATGTAAATGGGTTGAAATTGTCACCTTTACTGATGAATTGAAGTTGAGATCAACACCATCATTCTATGTCATCTCACATGATTCCATTCATTTCTCACATATGACATTATATAAATACAATATGCAGATCCATATTCGCAAGCAGCAAGACATCAACAGCAAATCCTCCATTAGAATAATTGAGGCTCAGTCCAATCTTTATGCAGCCATAATCGGAGAGAAACTGTGCATGAAAATTGGTAGCGGTTCATGGAGTCCCACAGGTGCAGATTGGAAACTAGCAACCCATGGGCACCAGTATGCAGTTTGGCATAAGTAAGCTCAACAAGAATTTATAGTTCCTTCCTACAAGATTTATAAGTTTACAAGATTATTAATAATCTTATTTGTACGAGTTACAGAATAAGCTATCATGCAACACAATTATAATCAGTTGTTCAATCATTAATATGTGGGAACTTTTACATTGGCGACTATCACATTTTTATTATAAAGTTTGTAATTTATCTCTTGTACGATTGATTATACATCTAACACAGTTTCTACCCTTAAAGCTTCTTTCAGAAATAGTTTTTGGTGCCTACAATTTGCAAATTGAAAACTCTCTTAATTATTTTTGTATAATGCGTCGAATATGATTACACAAACTATTTGCTCCACTAATTATCTAACTTGGTAGAATAAAAATAAACAGATTAGGAGTTTATAAGTCAACTTTCATCATGTTTAACCTTTTTTCTTTAAGCTAATTATTATGATTTTGAACCATTTAAGAGTAAACCATAACCTAAAACAACCCATTCAGAAAGTAAACGACTCAAAACTGACCTCTTAACAACAGAGTTGGGGTGGCATTCGGATGCATTAAACATATGATTCAAACTAAGTAAGTTAGGGAACAAGCACACTTCAAGTTGGTTACCTATGTTTACAACAAATGAAATAAGAAACAAGCATACCTCAACATGAATCCATTGACCGTCCTTCAAAATCTGGAGGCCAGTTGAATCACCTTGATACACAAGGATTATGAGGCTAGGATCTTAGTGTGCTAATATTCCCAAGGTGACTCGGGTCTGGGCAGGGTGGGTAGAAATTTGATGACAATAACTGAACTTCACTCATATCATTAAAGTACCCTGCCTCGAGTACTCGGCCTCTTTACATATCATCTCTAAAATCTTCAAACTTAATTTATTTATTTCTTGCAAGCTGCAATTACCTTCCTGTATGCAACTTTCACTTGACACATTACAATAAGAGTAAAAATCTATGCTTATATAGTTGTATGATGAATATTTGTAAAATATCGAACCTCACTGGTATCTGGCTGATTCAGCGATCTATGCTTATATACTTGTATGATGAATATCTGAAATGGAACATCGAACCTCACTGATATCTGGCTGATTTAGCTGGCCATAGTTGAATGCATTCACCCAAAGGATGACGAAGATGCTTACGATTTTCTCTCCATAAATGCACACCTTCTTTCGTGTAATCAGTGTTAATAAAAATTCAACATTTATTATGTGGGATGTGCAGTTGCTTCTTTTAATGGCATGTCAACGAATTCTTAGAGAACACTCATTGCATCTATCATTATCCTTTCAGGGACTCTGTGATCAACCACCTGTATATAATGATTATTTAGAACAGACTTTCACAATAATTAGAAGCCCCAATCAAAGAACAAAAATAGCATGATTTTTTGTGCGTTAAGTAACTGAAGAAACCAAACTCTTAAGAAGCCATCAAGATTGATTCATAGATTTAATATGTTCAGCAAGATCTATAACAAAAATGGAATCACAAACAGGAACATCAAGATTTCGTGGTCTATCTTCATGCAGAAATATGTATTCCGTGGATACAAACTCAACATCAAACCACGATATATCTTTATATACTTCTCGATCTTCATATTGATGGACCCAACTAAATAGTCACTAATGTCACATATATATACATACAGGGAAAGAGAAAAAGATATAGACATGTGCATACATATGCATATGCTGACCGAAGGATTGCCCTTCTCCCAAAATGATAATCAATTTAACAATCCATATTGAAGTTTTAAGTTCCTGAAACCACATTAGGCGTTAATGATAGTACATTGAACGTATAATCTTAAACCACGGCCAAGGACACTAATAAAAACACTTGACTCACTTTCAAAAACAATACCTGGACAAAGAATACACCAAGAGATGGAAATAATAGAAACAACTACTACTAGGATGATTTTGAAAATCCAAAATAGCCTTGACTAGGTGCCGGAAACCAATCTCTGGCCACAGAATTGATGGTGAATACAAGAGGCAATTAGCACTCTGCCACGATAGCAAATTGCTTAAACGGGTCTCACCAGATGTCCAGATTATAATATCAGGGTTAGATATGACCGCTATATACATATGTTTCTCAATATCTAACAAATCAATGATACTATCTTCTTGTTTTGTTTTTTTTTCCTGCCAGCTTCCTTTAACTCGTTTTTCCTCTGGTCCCATCTTTCTTCACAAGATTCGTGAACAGCATGCAAAATCTCTCATCAGTAGGTATATGCAATACAAATCGATAACACTGCATTTGAATTCTTTGCAGTCACCGCTGTGTTTGAAGTAAACCCTAAATCCATACTGGTTAATTAAACTCTCCTCTTTTATCAACCCTTCTATCTTTTCTTCCATTAAATCCATCAACGATTGAACTTCTTCTGGACTACGTTTAAAGTTCTATATATTAAACGCATATACCGTAAAGTACTTCACCCCTACTCGTAACAGTATCTGCGCATCGACAATAATGACGAAAACTCAACCCTATGTCCTGCGCCATCAATCAAATTGTGTTGCTTGAAGTATCTTCTATTACCATCCATTATAAAGGCAACGTGATTAGGTAATGCAGCTATAGAAAGAATGTCATATATACATTTTCTTGCAAAACTGCCCAAACTCTTGTATATTCGATTTCTTTGTTTAACATCCATACCAAATTTCCAAGTAGTCCAAAATCCTAGTACCCTATTACACCTGGTTTAGCAACAATGCTTTGGTTACTAACCTACTAGAGAAACACAAAATAAAAACATATAAATACTAGTGGAAGTTAAACCAGGGGCGGATTCAGTGTCCTCCAAGGGGGTTCCCGGGCCCCCACTGAAGCCCAGCCCAATAATAGAAAATTATAGGAAAAAGATAGCAGGCCCCCAAACTTATGGCCCATTAATATTTAATTTCATGTTTAGTTAACTGCAAAGTTTTACATTTCTTTTGTTGTTAAAGTTTTTTGATACATTGTAAGGCTACTTTGATGCAATTAAGTTGTTTTTCGTTTGTTGTTGCAAGTTAGTGGGATTTCTGTTGTCGTTTTTACGTTAATTTTGATCCTCCATTTGAAAGTCGATTTTTTCGGCCCCCGGGAAATCATTTTCTGGATCCGCCACTGAGTTAAACTAAACTTGTTATAGTTTGGGTCAGGTATTTAAAGTATAAAGTATGTATTAGAAAGTATAGGGATTGTTTATGTAATAAAGAAAGTCGAATAGGTATGTTGAACCATCTCAATGATTCATAGTGTCTAGTCATGGGCTATAAATAGCCATGAAAAACATTGTAATTAAGTGTTGATTTATTCTATTAAAGTTATATCTAGGGGGTGTTTGGGGGAGCGGTAAGGGGGAGCTTTTTAGCATTTGCGGTATGTTAACGTTAAAAAGCTCTATTTTAGTGTTTGGATATAGGAAGCTTTTAGGGGTTTTAAAGGGTTAAAAAGCTAAAAAGCCCCAATTTTTGAGCTGCAGCTTACAGCCATAAGCTAAAAGCTTACAGCCGCCCCAAACACCCCCCTATTATATCAACCAAATACACCCCAATCCACAATATAACAAGATCACAATCACAAACCGTGATTATTCAAACAATTGGATTGATTATCATAAGGGACCAACATTGGTATCAGAGCAGGTTTAATCAACCAAGTTCATCATATACCAAGTTTCTGTTTGAATAAAAAAAACGGTAGCAACATTTTTCAGTCAAGAAGAAATCAGTAATCATAAAATTGTCAGAATCATCAAGGAAGGAACGGTTATCACAAGACAGTTATTCGTAACCAAAGATTCACAACATAAGGCATCAAAAGGGACAACGGTATAACAGGCATCATCAAGAGAGGGCAAAGAAATTGAAACAGTGTGAAAAAAATAAAAGGAAAGAACGCACCTCGGTTTTAATCAAAGAATACAACCCTCAAGGAATCGAACCACATCGGTTCAAGTTGTCCAGAAAAGAGGCCCAGATTACCCAGAAAGCAAACTGGTACGAAGAATCTCAACGGTTCAAGAGGAACCACCAGCGATTGAAGAATAAGAGAGAAGAGAAACGGTTACACCACCCAATCGGCGGTTAATCATAGTTAAGAGACACGGCAGTTTCTTCAAGAAGAAGAAGGGGCATCGCAGGAACCAACATAAAAGGGACAACGGGTTAAGAAAACCCACCAGGTTCCCAATTACAAATCAAACCATCCACTATATATTTTTTGCAATATATATAGAATTAGATTGGAAATAGATTGTTTTTAAAATTAAAGACAAAGCCCAACAACAAAGAATTAGAAATATAGTATTAAAAATAAATATTTTAAAGTTTGATAAATATTTTTCAAAGATATTTGCAACTTTAAATTATCGTGAAAATTACTAATTGAGATTAGTAAAGAAAGTTAAGACCTTAGTGGCAAATTAAAACCATTGTGATTCACATAAATAAGAAAGTAAGAAAAACAGAGGAGTTGCAAAAAAACTGGGCAACACCTAATCGGAGTAAGTTCAGTACGAGTACGAAGTAGACAACCGTGGCCGACGGATTGTCTGAGTAAGAAAGTAAGACAAAAACCTAGTGTTGTTAGAAACCTTAGCATTTCCAAGTAAGTAAGTAAGAAACAACTCTAGTGTTTCAAAGTAAGAAAGTAAGAGAAAACCTTTTTCATAAACCATAGCGTTTCACAGTAAGAGAAACAGTGACGTAGCTAGGATTTAGCTAGTAGGGTGGCCATATAAATTTTTCTGTAAGTTATTTTTAATCAAATGCAAAGAACATCCTTTTAGTTAATTAAATCGTCTTAAACATACTCTAGACTACAAGTGTTCGACAATGTCTTTGTTTCGTAACAACTTGGACAAGTTAATAATCTCTATATGTTCTCCTAATTATTACTAATCTTAAATAGTTTACAGAAAACCTATCATTATAAATAAGTATTGTCACTACTCATATTTATATTTAAAAAAGTGCTTATATAAGATGTAAGATTAATGCAAACTATCTCCTCATATCAATAGACTGATATAAGAATACAGTTAATGATAACCTAATATGTAATGTTACCTAATTGGTCTAGAAAAAAGTATATAATTGCGATTGGTTAATTATTTGACCAAGAGTTTGAATGGGCCGAGATGCAAAGAGTCTGGCTTTTTTTTTTCTTAATATGTAAATAAGTTAGCTTAATTACTTTGATAAATGTAACACTATTTTATAGAAATTGTGGGTTGGCCACACCCTTACACCCATATAGCTACGTCCCTGAAGAGAAACCTTAGTGTTTCAAAGCAAGTAAGAATTTGATTATACGACCAGAAGAAAGAAAGTAAGATGTAAGATTGATCACGTTTGGTGATCACAAGAAACCAAGTAAGCAAGAAAGAAAGCAACAAAGTATGAAGATAGGAGGAGAAACATCTACACCAATGCGCGACCAAAATGTAATACTTCAATGCCCGAAACTGAATGAATCAAACTACACCACATGGGCAATTATGATGGAAACAATCCTAAAGGCATATGGTCTTTGGGAAACACTTGAAGCAACAAAAGAAGAAGGTGGAAGAGAAGGAGGAAATGGAAAGAAAGGAGGAGATGGAAAAAAAGGAGGAGATGGAAAAGAAGTAGATGAAAGAAAGATGCATACAACAAAAGCATTGATTCTAACAACATTGCCTGAAGATATTCTAATGCAAGTTGCACAATGCTCAAATGCGAAGGAAGTATGGGAATCAATTAAAGTACGATATATAGGAGAAGACCGAGTTCAGAAAGCACACCTGCAATCTTTAAGGAGCGAATTGGAGACTTTGAAAATGAAAAACAACGAAACTGTGAACGACTTTGCCGGAAAATTGGAAAGCTTAAAAGGCAAGTTTAAAGGTCTTGGTTCGAATCTTAAAGACAAAATTCTTGTAAGAAAATTGATGAACTCCGTTCCAAAGAAGTTTCTACCGATCGTGGCATTCATCGAGCAATATTCGGAAGTTGATAAAATGTCATTTGAAGAAGCAACAGGAAGAATAATAGCTTTTAAAGAACGTCTCAAAAGTCAAGATGAACCGGACGTAGATTACCAAAGCAAACTTCTTATGGCAAGTTCAAGTAATCAAAGCCATGGTAGGGGTCGAGGAAGAAACTTCAGTAAAGAAGAAAGAGGACGTGGAAAAGGTACAAGTTAAGGAGAACAAAACAAGAACAGAATGAGACGCTATGAATGTGGTGAATTCGGTCACTTTGCATACGAATGCACCAAATGGAAGGAGAAAGACAAGAAGCAAGAAGCACATCTCATTTGTCAAAGCGATGAAGAACCTGCATTACTTTGAAGACCAGTCAAGCAAGTCGAAGACTCACCTTGGACTAGTTTAGTTTAAGGGGGAGTATTGGAAGTTAAACTAAACTTTTTATAGTTTGGGTCAAGTATTTAAAGTATAAAGTATGTATTAGAAAGTATAGGGATTGTTTATGTAATAAAGAAAGTCGAACAGGTATGTTGAACCATCGCAATGGTTCATAGTGTCTAGTCATGGGCTATAAATAGCCATGAAAAACATTGTAATTAAGTGTTGATTTATTCTTTTAAAGTTATATCTATTATATCAACCAAACAACACCCCAATCCATAATCAAACAAGATCACAATCACAAACCGTGATTATTCAAACACTTGGATTGATTATCATAAGGGACCAACAGAACATAATTTCCCTCTTTGCAATTGATTCTCATGTAGTGCATTCATACAATTCAAAGTAAGAGTGTCAATGGGGTAGATCTTCATCTAGATCCGCCCCGTCCAACCCAATGGGGGTGAAGAAACTAGACCCTTGGATCCAATAGTGATAGAACAGGTTGACCCATTTATATGGATCTATACTAGGGGCGGCCTATGACCCGTCTGGATGAACCCATTAAAAATGCAAATTTTAAATTTCTACAATTTACACTTTATAAATCACTTTAACACTTTTAAACAAATGACATAATCCCAAATGTAAGAAAGTGAGTACGTAATTTTGCTCCCAAATAACTTTGATGAAAGATTTCTACATAATCTCATGAGTCATGAACAACAGATATTCATCCACAATTCCAAAGATTAACTTCTAACTACATCAACAATAAAGTCACCCATACTATGAAGAAAACTATATATATATATATATATATATATATATGCTCTCTTTTTGAGGTGGTAGTAGCATAGATATATTTATCATATCATGTCAAATATGTGTTTGAGTTTTGACGTGTTAAAAGAAAAATTAATTTATGAGTTAGAAAAATATATGTCTGCGTTGGTAAGCCCTGTCGATCAGTCGGTTGGATTAGCCGCAGTAAGAGTTGTAAGACGGCCGGACCACGACAATATGGGGGTGTTCCCGGAGATGGTATATTTGTTCAACTGTATAAATTAAGTTTTCCGATAACAAGTTAAAATAATAACAAATATTTACAGAAATATGAATAAATTGTCTAAACTAATATTAAATCGAAAAGATAGTTCTACTTCTGATATTGAAGAAGAACAAGATCAAACAAATTCAATTGAAGTTTCTATTTCAAATATTGAAAGTAATTTATTAGATTGGAACATACCTAAACAAGATGTTAGAACTATTTATAAAATAGGATCATTTGATTATTTTCAAGGATATTCTATAAAAACAACTGAGAAAAATATACCTTTATTACAGAATCATCAAAATATACAATTATTTTCTAAAACTGCTATGAAAGAACATAAGAAAAATTATAAATTTTTACATATAGGATTAGTTCAAGTAGCTATTAAACCAATGACAAGATTAGGATTAGACGTTCCTACACTAGTTATATTAAGAGATGCTAGATTATTAAATTTTAAGAATTCTTTATTAGCTATGGCAGAATCTAATATATGTAACGGCCCAATATATTTTAATTGTTATCCTAATTTTACTATATCATTATATGATCGTAATATACTAGATACCTTAACTTTAACAATTAAAACTAAGAATTTAGAAGCTAAAGAAGGATCTGATCCAATTGTAGTTATATATAGAATATATTATAAAACTATGACAACCACTATAGAACCACGTTCTAAGTTAATATCACCAAAAGATGAGACTTTAATATTTGAAGCTAATTCCCAACATTCTAAAGTAAATATACCTAAGAGATTGAAATGGAATGAAATTACTCAAAGTCAAACTTGGAGTATAGAAGATATAACTACACCTAAACCTATAGAAAATAGTAGTCAATTATCTAATATAATAGAGAACACCGATGGAAGTATAAACATAACTTTTGAAAATAATAGATTAGCTCTTGAAAATAATAGAGTAGGACCATCAAATTCAACTTATATTAATGAATCCTCTAGCTCTATGTCAGAAGAAAATTTATATTTAAGAAACGCTCAATCTATGAGAATGAAAGGAGTAGATTTTAGTCAAAATATACCTAAACCTTTATACGAAGAAGATAGTAAAGGTGAGGATTTTACATATAAACCAACTAAATCTGAAGTAGACTATTATAAAGAAGAACAACTATGAGTGACTCAAGAATACAAGTTAATGACTGGTTATATATGAATTATAGAATAACTTTACGTCTTAAAGAATTATACGAAGAAAGAAAAGATTTATTAATACAATTAGAAGAAATTAAAAATATGATAAAACAAGATATATTAAGTGAAAGAGATAATATAAAATTTACTGAATTTTATAAAGAAAGTTTAAATTGGTATCGTAATTATATAAGAACTAAATTAGAAATAAATCTTGATGCAATTATAGAAGTAAGAGCAAGATTAGTTATTTGTTAAAATGCCAAAGATTAAAACAACTATAATTAAACAAGACTTAGATTACTTAGAAAACGAAATAAATAATAACTATAATAAAGAAAAGGTAGCTTGGTATAATTCAAAGTTTAGTCAAAGTCAAAGAAGTAGAAATCAATTAACATGGCATTTATATCTATTTGAAAATAACGAAGTCATGCCATTCTTTTCATGGTTACATATGTATTGTGTAAAAGAAGGAATATATTTTCCATTTTTAGAAAAAACAGAAACAATAACAAAAATAAATAAAACATATAAAAATCCTAATACTAAAGAAGAAATTATAGGAATTCATCCCCCTTATGAAGATATAATTATAAAACAAAATAATAAAGAATATATAGGTATACCTTTAGTAGAAGTAAAAGATCAAGATTCTAATAAAACTCTAAAACAAATTGCATGTCAAAATAACTATACGAATGAAGTATTAAATACTATAGGACAACAATTAGATCGAATTGAGAAAATTGAAGATAGTAAACCCAGTACTTCTAATTCAAAACAAGTTATAGAAGAAAGTCCGTTATTTATACCATATCAAATAGATACTTCAATAAATCTAGGAAAACAAAATGTTATATTAAAGGAAATTGAAAACAAATTATCTCATTTAAGTATATCAAGTAATAAAATTAATGTAATAAATGAAGAAGAATTTTCAGAAGATGATATTCCTAATATAGAAAATCAATTTAATAATAATGGAATAAATAAAATAAAATATAATCCATATACTTCAAATAAAACTTATACTCCAAGACCAGAAACTCGAAACTACTATTATAAGTCAACACCTCCAGATTTACAATATGAAGAACGTAACACTTTAGTACAAGCCAAATATGATGGAACTTCTATATATGAATGGAATATAGATGGTCAAACAGAGTATCAAATTTTAAACTTATTACAAGAAATGACTATGGCAGCTATTGCATATAAAGCACATAATAATACTGAATTACAAGTAACAGAAATGATTATATCAGGATTTACCGGAATTCTAAAAGGCTGGTGGGATAGTTATGTAACTCAAGAAGAAAAGAATCGTATATATAATGCAAAAAAGACTATAATAAAAACTGAAAATGGTTAGATTAATCAAACAGAAATAGATGATATGATGAATACTTTGATATATGCTATATTAAAGAATTATGTAGGAAACCCGGCTTCTTATCAAGAAAGAAATTCATCTATATTATTAAATTTAACGTGTAGAAAATTACAAGATTTTAGATGGTATAAAGATGTATTTTTAGCAAAAGTAATGACTAGGCCAGATTGTAAAGAAGCATATTGGAAAGAAAGGTTTATAGCAGGATTACCTAAGTTATTTGCTGAAAGAATTAGAAATAAACTAAGCCATGATTATAATAATAATATACCTTATAAAGAATTAACATATGGAGAAATCATAAATTATGTAAATCAAGAAGGATTAGCTATATGTTCAGATTTAAAGTTGAAAGCTAAGATTAAGAAAGAAGGTGTTAATTCTAGACAAGAACTAGGAGACTTTTGCCAACAATATGGTTATGAAACTTTAAAATTACCTCCCTCTAGTTCTAAGAAGATTAAATATAGACATAAAGGTAAATATATAAAACATAAAAGAAATTATAAAAGAGATGAAGAATACGAAAATAGAAATGAGTATAAGAAAAATAGATTTAGAAAAGGTAAAAGAATTCCTTACAAAAATTATAAACAAAATAAACAAAAAGATATTATAATATGTTATAAATGTGGAAGAAATGGCCATATGGCAAAAGATTGCTATGTTAAAAAGAAAATAAATGAGTTAGATATATCAGATGAACTTAAAAAACAAATTAGTAAATTAATTATAAGAGATAGTTCGAGCGAGTCTAGTATATCAGATTATAGTGAGAATGATATAAATATTTTAGAAGAAGATACCTCTAGTAGTGAATCTGAAGCATGCGAATGTATAGGAAATTGTAATTGTAATTATAAATCAATTAATGTTATAACTAAAGACAGTGAAATAGAACAATTAATAGATTTAATAAATAAAATAGAAGATAAAGATATAAAAAAGATATAATTTCAAAAACTAGAAGAAAAATTAAATAGTAAAGAAGAGAAAGTTTTAGATCATAGACAAGAATATAATTTCAATGAAATATGTAAAAGATTTAATAAAAATATAAACCCCATAACAATTCCAGAATTACAAGAAGAACTTAATAATGTAAAATTAGAAATAAAAATTCTAAAACAAAGAGTAGAAAATATAGAAAATAAAGAAGAACCCTTAATAGATGAAAAGACAGAAGAAGAACCTACACCTATAATAAATATAATAAAGAAAATAAATTATCAAAGATGGTATACGAAATTAACTATATCTATCAATAAAGATTATAAATTATTAGATTCAGGAGCAGATTTGAATTGTATTCAAGAAGGATTAATTCCAACTAAATATTACTAAAAGTCCACTGAAAAGTTATCTTCAGCAAGTGGATCTAAATTAAAAATAAATTATAAATTATCTAATGTTCATATATGTAAAGAAAATTATTGCTATAATACTCAACTAATTTTAGTAAAGAATTTAACCTCTCAGCTCATTTTAGGACAACCATTTATATTACAATTATACCCCTTTACAGCAGATGAAAAAGGATTAACTACTAAAGTTTTAAACAAAGAAATAACTTTTGAATTTATTCATCCAGTTGTAACTAAAGAAATAAATATATTAGAAAATAAGAAAAGGCAAATAGAATATTTAGTGAATGAAATAAATGACAAAAGAATATATAATCAATTAAAAGATAAAACTATACAAACAAAAATAAAACTATTAGAAGAAAAATTTAAAAATAATGTATGTGCAGCAATTCCTAATGCATTTTGGAAAAGAAAACAACATATAGTAGGATTACCCTATATTAAAGACTTTAATGAGAAAAATATTCCTACAAAATCCAAATCTATACATATGTCTATAGAACTAGAAGAACATTGTAAAAAAGAAATACAAGATTTATTAGATAAGAAACTTATACGTCCATCAAAATCCCCTTGGTCTTGTTCAGCCTTCTATGTTATGAATAATGCTGAAATAGAAAGAGGAGCACCAAGATTAGTAATAAATTATAAACCTTTAAATAAAGATTTAGAATGGATAAGATATCCTATACCTAATAAAAGAGATTTATTAAAAAAGTTATATGATTCAAAAATATTTTCTAAGTTTGATATGAAATCTGGATTTTGGCAAATTCAGATAAAAGAGGAAGATAAATATAAAACAGGTTTTAATGTTCCATTCGGACATTATGAATGGAATGTAATGCCCTTTGGTTTAAAAAAATGCCCCTTCAGAATTTCAAAATATAATGAATGATATAATTTTACCCTTAGGAAATTTTGCAATAGTTTATATTGATGATGTTTTGATATTTTCAAAAAATATAGATCAACATTTTAAACATTTGAATGCATTTTATGATACTATATATAAAAATGGATTAACAGTTTCTCTAACCAAAATATCTTTATTCCAAACGGAAATAAGATTTTTAGGACATAATATAATTCAAGGAACTATAAGACCAATTGATAGAAGTTTAGAATTTTCAAATAAATTTCCTGATGAAATAAAAGATAAGACCCAATTACAAAGATTTTTAGGATGTTTAAACTATATTCATGATTTCTTTAAGGATTTAGGAATTATTTGTAAACCTTTATATGATAGGTTAAAGAAAAATCCTAAACCATGGACAGAAAAACATACTAATATAGTTAGACATATAAAAGAAAAAATTAAAGTTTTACCTTGTTTAAATATACCTCATCCAGATGCTAGTCTTATAGTTGAAACTGATGCAAGCGATTTAGGATATGGTGGTATATTAAAGCAAAAATTATCTAATAATAAAAACGAACAATTAGTTAGATTTTATTCTGGTGCATGGAATGAAACCCAGAGAAATTATTCTACTGTTAAAAAAGAAATTTTAAGTATTGTTTTAAATATAAAGAAATTTGAGGATAATTTATACATGAAAACTTTTATATTAAGAATAGATTGTTTATCTGCAAAATATATTTTAGAAAAGGATATTAAAATTTTGATTTCAAAACAAATTTTTGCTAGATGGCAAGCTATATTAAGTAACTTTGATTTTACCATTGAGTTTATCAAAGGAGAGAATAATTCTCTACCAGATTTTTTATCACGAGAATTTTTGCAGGGAAAATGAGTCAATCAGATTCAGGAAAGAAGATTATATTAACCAGACAATCTATTGCAAAAAAGGAGAATACACCATCTCCTTCATCTTCCAGAGAATTTCCAGCCCTTCCTATACATCAAAATAGATTTGAACCCTTATCACCCTTTTCTAACAAAGTCAGACCTCCTTACTCAGTTCTAGCCAAATTACAAAATATACCAACATCCCCAATAACTCCATCAAGACCTTCTATCCCAGTCTCTACTATATCAAAACCTTCTTCAAGTTCAAATGAATATGTTATAAACCCAAACAGACAAGTTATTAAAATTCTTGAACCTTTTGAAGAACAAATATTGAGTAAAAATTTCTTTTCTATTATAGATTACCTATACCCAAATAATTCTCATTTTTATAATAATGATCATCAAACCCGAGAATATTATCAAGCCATTTTAGTTGATTCCGGCTCGGTAATTAGTGAACATACTATGAGCCTTACAAAACCAGATTATATTGATTGTAGCAAAGCCAAGATTATGAAAATTATTACTCCTGAAGAATGGTCTATTAAGCCATATTCTCACAAAGTTTTATCCGGATTTCCATCATACCCCATTTATAATTACTATGATTATCAAGAAGCATGGTTTAAAGCCTTTCTAATTAGAAGCTTTAACCATACATGGTTTTCTATTTCTCCGAGAAGTTTTCAAATATATATCCAAGATGGTTTGTTAAGTGGTTCAGATATATGGGATCCATCCCAGAAGCTTTTCCTCCTATCATTATTGAAGGATATAACAAGTTCAAATATTTATATCAAGAAGAAAATCTTTCCAGTTTTGAATATACTCTCCAGTTCACTGCATTATTCAAGCTACCATGGATTACGCTATTCACATATAAGAAACAAGAAGCTCAAGATACAAGTCCGTGTTAGGAATTTAGGACCCAAACAACGCGCACAATTGAATACAATTGTACCCACAACAATAAACGAATAACCAAATCGCTAACAAAGCAATCAAACAAGCAAAACAAGATAAATAAATACGATACGAGAATGTAAACGACACAAGGATTTTAACGTGGTTATGTCCAATCTCCAACTTGAAGATTGGTTTAGTCCACGGGGCCAAACCGAGAGAGTTTTTTTTATTATATTTACGGCTCAAGGATTACAATAACGTAGGGTTTATATTTATAGGGTATCACAAACTTAGGCACCAAGCCAAACCTAAACCCTAGCCCACCCATTAATATTCACAAGCCCAACAATCTCCCACTTGAAGATTAATGAACTCAAAACCAGTAATCCTTCACAATCTCGTCCCTTCACCAATGTCACACGTTCAAACTTCATACCGCCGAATACCATTCGGGACACGTCGCTCGACCACACAGAGTCGGAAGACTTTCGACACAAAGCTACCAGAACACTTACATCATGAAACTGGGACCACTCTCTAAACATAATCATCTTCTAGGCCCAAGAAGACTCGTTGAAGTGTGCAACAACTCCAACCACAGGATTCTATCAAGAGACACATATCTCTTCAACTCGTCGATTACAGCCACGTCTGATCCTGCCACCAACATGTCATCGACCAACCCATACAGAATTTCGCCTATCCGATTTTCCTTCCCAGCAATCAGAAAATCGCCGATAGAACCAACACGTAGATCATCATCAAGGTTCACCCGTGAGAACGCAATCACAACCTTGAAACTACTTCTTCACCATTTGCTTTCCCGCTGGTACACCGACCCAAATACATAGCTATGATTTCTATGAACACATCTTCTCCCCCTTAGCCCACCCCCACTGTACGAATTAAAATAACAATCGCGGCTATCTGAGAAGACTCCAGTTCATAATCCACGGTCAGTCACAAATTTCTTTGCCATTGGAGAGTAAAAAAACGAAGATCTGAACGCTCTAGTGTTACCCGGAATTCGCAAACTAAACCCGTAGAAACTGAGATCCAACTGTTGCACACCAATCTCCAAAGCTCCCACTAGTCGCCAAACTCCCACTAGCTTCGATACTTCATTCGGTTAACAAACTCCACCAAGAGTTCCCGACACTCTCAACAATATCCGAAAGCTCAAATATTAGGACTTACACATTTATCCGCCTCTAACCCACTTGAAGATTTCCAATTGATTCCTCCAGAAGAATCGCTCTATCGTTGAACCAACATCAACAATAACCGAGCCCAGTCGAACGCGTTCTATCCGACATCTTCTACAATAACTAATATCTTCAAGAGTAATAGCTCTAACCCACCTAATAATTCCAAACATATGGAATACTCGACCACAAATCATGGACTCTCGTTTCAACCCGCGAGCGAAAACAAAACTCCCTCTGACACCCATCACTGTCGATTACCAAAACGGATGTGGTACCGTTTATTACCCGTCTACTCAACCGAGAAAACCATCCTCTTGAGCACCATAACAAACCTCACATCTTTGAATAACCTAGTCTGTATCAATGAAGTTTTCGAGACATCACGTCCCTACACTCGCAACATCAAACCCTAAGTTTGATAACGTTTATCTATTCTTTTGCACGGGATTGCAAAGAATGATAAACTCGAATCCAAAACCTGGATCCCAAAAAATCTCTCCGCAACAAATCACCGATCGAACCCGATCATCGACTCTATTACCGCCATCGCGAACAGTCATCGTCACAACGCAACCGGCCTCCTGCCGTGTCGTCACGTCACAACCCACCAGACAAAACCCTAATCTTGTTCAAGCCGGAAAACAACCTTCGAGTTCGTCGCGATCTAACACAAAAAACGAGTCTATCGATCTCGATCACATGTTGCAAACAAATCCTAAAACCGCATCGTTTTCAATCGTTCTCCCCGATGATTATCTTCAACCGAAACTAGATCCACTATGATTATCTGGCCATAATAACCCTAGCTCTCCATCTTTCAGTAAAACCCTAACCATCAATAATCCATCTTGATCATGCTTCCATCCGCTATTGTTCCCAATCGCTCAACCTTGAGCTCTGATACCAGTTGTTAGGAATTTAGGACCCAAACAACGCGCACAATTGAATACAATTGTACCCACAACAATAAACGAATAACCAAATCGCTAACAAAGCAATCAAACAAGCAAAACAAGATAAATAAATACGATACGAGAATGTAAACGACATAAGGATTTTAACGTGGTTATGTCCAATCTCCAACTTGGAGATTGGTTTAGTCCACGGGGCCAAACCGAGAGAGTTTTTTTATTATATTTACGGCTCAAGGATTACAATAACGTAGGGTTTATATTTATAGGGTATCACAAACTTAGGCACCAAGCCAAACCTAAACCCTAGCCCACCCATTAATATTCACAAGCCCAACAGTCCGCCTCTCTTCTATAGACAGTATAGTGTTAAATTGTGAAAAAGGATTAATATGAATCAAGCAAGCTCCAAAGCAGTTATCGATTTTTATAATAAAAGTTTAAACCCATCAGCAAGTTCATCCACTCAAGTTCCTAATATTCAAGATGAAGATTTTATAAAGCGAATTCAAGCATGTTCGTCTCCAACAGAAATACAAAAAATTATAAACGAAATCAAGAATTCTCCCACTCCAAGTGAAGATCTCTACCAGGATGCTCAAGATCCATATGACGAGATTGTATTAAATTAAAAGTCCAGATGAGAGTCTATATTACTGAAAGAGAGTCTTAATCCTTATGAACCAGTAAAATCAACTCTGAGTCTATATTACTAAAAGGGAGTCTTAATTTTTATAAACCAGTATTAAATTTATAAAAAAGAATGATATAATTTTTCCATATGAACAAGTTATAAATATTTAGTTCTGATCTACAATTTGTTTGTTATCATTAAAGGAAGTTAGCCATCTTTGAAAATTTTGCCTACATTTATTGAAGGAAGAAATCCTTGAAAAGATTATCGATAAGACTGACAAAGTAATCAGTAAGCATTATTGAAGAATTGGAGTTATGAAGAATCACTCATATACGACAAAGGAAATCATGAAAAGCAATTTTATCAGAATTCAATGACCGACAACAAAGCATTATTGAAGACTGTTATTGGATAAGTTGCCGACAAAGTACAAATTATTGGAGATCTTTATTGACTAAAGGATCCGGTAAAAGAAACCAATTATTACATGAATAAACTGGAAGATGCCGGTAAAAAGGAAGAGTCTTGAAGATCAAGTTCATCTATAAATTGAAGAAAGATTTTATTACGAAGACACGATCAAAATTTTACTTAGAAAAATTTTATGAAAAAACCTTCTGTCATATTATCAACCTCTCAATGTCCAAAACATTTAGATTTTAATATATGTATATCTCCTATAGTCAAGTCAGAGTCTGTATCCAGTATAGAGAAGGAAGCAAATCAAAGTTGTATTTGTAAAGATTCCGAATATATAAACAAAGGTATTATTTAAACTCTTGTATCTATCTTTATTTATGTTTTAACATTATTATTAAAACCGGTCCTGTCCCACCAAATGGGGACAGGACCGTAAAAATTGAATTAAATGTAATAATAATAGAATTCACACATAAATAAGATACAAGGGATTATAAAATGATACCTTTATTTATAAATTCTAAATTACAACACGGTGATATATTGAGACTTGCTTCTTGCTCTATAGTTACAGACTCCGACTTGACTATAGAAGATATACATATATTAAAATCTAAATGTTTTGAACATTGAGAGGTTGATAATATGATAGAAGGTTTTTTCATAAAATTTTTCTAAGTAAAATTTGATCGTGTCTTCGTCATAAAATCTTTCTTCATTTATAGATGAACTTGATTTTCAAGACTCTTCCTTTTTACCGGCATCTTCCAGTTTATTCATGTAATAATTGGTTTCTTTTACCGGATCCTTTAGTCAATAAAGATCTCCAATAATTTGTACTTTGTCGGCAACTTATCCAATAATAGTCTTCAATAATGCTTTGTTGTCGGTCATTGAATTCTGATAAAATTGCTTTTCTTGATTTCCTTTGTCGTATATGATTGATTCTTCATAACTCCAATTCTTGACTCTTCATAAATCTAATTCTTCAATAATGCTTACTGATTACTTTGTCAGTCTTATCGATAATCTTTTCAAAGATGGCTAACTTCCTTTAATGATAACAAACAAATTGTAGATCAGAACTAAATATTTATAACTGGTTCATATGGAAAAATTATATCATTCTTTTTTATAAATTTAATACTGGTTTATAAAAATTAAGACTCCCTTTTAGTAATATAGACTCAGAGTTAATTTTACTGGTTCATAAGGATTAAGACTCTCTTTCAATAACATAGACTCTCATCGGGACTTTTAATTTAATACAATCTCTTCATATGGATCTTGAGCATCCTGGTAGAGATCTTCACTTGGAGTGGGAGAATTCTTGATTTCGTTTATAATTTTTTGTATTTCTGTTGGAGACGAACATGCTTGAATTCGCTTTATAAAATCTTCATCTAGAATATTAGGAACTTGAGTGGATGAACTTGCTGATGGGTTTAAACTTTTATTATAAAAATCGATAACTGCTTTGGAGCTTGCTTGATTCATATTAATCCTTTTCCACAATTTAACACTATACTGTCTATAGAAGAGAGGCGGACTTGTATCTTAAGCTTCTGGTTTCTTATATGTGAATAGCGTAATCCATGGTAGCTTGAATAATGCAGTGAACTGGAGAGTATATTCAAAACTGGAAAGATTTTTTTCTCGATATAAATATTTGAACTTGTTATATCCTTCAAGAATGATAGGAGGAAAAGCTTCTGGGATGGATCCCATATATCTGAACCACTTAACAAACCATCTTGGATATATATTTGAAAACTTCTCAGAGAAATAGAAAAACCAAGTATGGTTATAGCTTCTAATTAGAAAGGCTTTAAACCATGCTTCTTGATAATCATAGTAATTATAAATGGGGTATGATGGAAATCCGGATAAAACTTTGTGAGAATACGGCTTAATAGACCATTCTTCAGGAGTAATAATTTTCATAATCTTGGCTTTGCTACAATCAATATAATCTGGTTTTGTCAGGCTCATAGTATGTTCAATAATTACCGAGCCGGAATCAACTAAAATGGCTTGATAATATTCTCGGGTTTGATGATCATTATTATAAAAATGAGAATTATTTGGGTATAGGTAATCTATAATAGAAAAGAAATTTTTACTCAATATTTGTTCTTCAAAAGGTTCAGGAATTTTAATGACTTGTCTGTTTGGGTTTATAACATATTCATTTGAACTTGAAGAAGGTTTTGATATAGTAGAGACTGGGATAGAAGGTCTTGATGGAGTTATTGGGGATGTTGGTATATTTTGTAATTTGGCTAGAACTGAGTAAGGAGGTCTGACTTTGTTAGAAAAGGGTGATAAGGGTTCAAATCTATTTTGATGTATAGGAAGGGCTGGAAATTCTCTGGAAGATGAAGGAGATGGTGTATTCTCCTGTTTTGCAATAGATTGTCTGGTTAATATAATCTTCTTTCCTGAATCTGATTGACTCCTTTTCCCTGCAAAAATTCTCGTGATAAAAAATCTGGTAGAGAATTATTCTCTCCTTTGATAAACTCAATGGTAAAATCAAAGTTACTTAATATAGCTTGCCATCTAGCAAAAAATTGTTTGGAAATCAAATTTTTAATATCCTTTTCTAAAATATATTTTGCAGATAAACAATCTATTCTTAATATAAAAGTTTTCATGTATAAATCATCCTCAAATTTCTTAATATTTAAAACAATACTTAGAATTTCCTTTTTAACAGTAGAATAATTTTTCTGGGTTTCGTTCCATGCACCAGAATAAAATCTAACTAATTGTTCACTTTTATTATTAGATAGTTTTTGCTTTAATATACCACCATATCCTAAATCGCTTGCATCAGTTTCAACTATAAGACTAGCATCTGGATTAGGTATATTTAAACATGGTAAAACTTTGATTTTTTTCTTTTATATGTCTAATTATATTAGTATGTTCTTCTGTCCATGGTTTAGGATTTTTCTTTAACCTATCATATAAAGGTTTACATATAATACCTAAATCCTTAAAGAAATCATGTATATAATTTAAACATCCTAAAAATCTTTCTAATTGATTTTTATCTTTAATCTCATCTGGGAATTTATTAGAAAATTCTAAACTTCTATCAATTGGTTTTATGGTTCCTTGAATTATATTATGTCCTAAAAATCTTATTTCTGTTTGAAATAGAGATATCTTCGTTGGGGAACTTGTAACACCCGCCAAATTAGGACTAGTATTTAGTGCCTAATCAGATGTTAATACATGTAATTAGTTCTTTGTTAGGCTAATTAATGTATCGAATTATATATATTGTTAAATATATACGAAAATGCGATTTGGTTAAATCGTACGCAATTTAAATCGAATGTATTTCGATTCAATTTTATACGGACGTTGGTGACCAATTTTATCAAATAACGTTGTTATATCAAAAATATTATTTTGATAATATTTCGTATTCATTCGTATCATACAAACCGAACTTACACAATTTGAAATATTACGACACGCAAACTAAATAAACAAACTTATATTTTATAATTCAAATATAAAATTATTTGTAAAATATTTAAATGAAATATTTCATAATAATTTACATTTTAAAACATACCATTTAATACATAAAATTATTATTTAACGTTTAAACGACGGAGCGAACGAACACCGCACGGAGCGGAAACGCGGGGCGAAAAATGGGAGGATAACCTCCCATTCCCCACCTTTTCTTTCTCATTTCATTCCACTCACTCTCTCTCTTCCTCTCTCCTCTCTATTTTCTCTTTAATCAAACAACCTCCACCATCCATCAAAAATCGACAAATAAACATATCAAACGACTTCGGATCTTCAAGATTTTTAGAGATTCACGACCACCACGCAACGATCTATCTTTCTACCTTTCCGAAATTTCATTTCGGCGATTTGTAAGTTTCCGACACAACTCCGAAAACTCTCGTTTCTAAGTATTATCACTTGCTAGTTGTTTGTATAACCTTGTAATGTCCATATAAGGGTTGGGTAAAAGTTTTGGACCGAACGGAAACCGAAAAACTCGTTTTCGACACATTTTCCGGCCAACAGACCGCTACGTCGCAGTTGGCCCAGAATTTTTGCGACGTCAGCTTCAACGTCGCAAGACCCTTCGTGACGTCGCATGGTGCGACGTCAGTCACAACGTCGCATTAAATTGCGACGTCGCATATAGCGACATCAGCCTTAACATCGCCAATACCTCACCACGTCGCACTTAGCGACGCAAGCCCCTACGTCGCAGAAATCAACAACGTCGCATATAGCGACGCCACGTACAACGTCGCATTAAATTACGAGACGTCGCCTTTAGCGACGTCATGCTCAACGTCGCAATCCTACCTGCGACGTCGCACCCAACGTCGCACAAATCAGAACCTCAAAAACATAGATTTTTACTAAGTGTTGAGACTCGAAATTTATCACTCGATTTTACCCAAATTCGGTTCCAGATGCGTTTTTCGTCAAAGCAATATAGTAGAAATAAAAATTTTCCAAGCTGACCTGGCAGCTCGACCCCAGCCAGGGGCTCTGCCCCTTGGACCCCGCCAGGGGCTGCCGCCCCTTGGACCCCGCTACCAGGGGCGCTGCCCCCAGACCCCCGTACTTAGATTCCGTAACGGCTTCTAAAACACAATCAAAACACATTTTTCAAGTAAAACGACACGAAATCAAAATAATAATAGTTGAGATTATTATTACAAATCCGTCACCAACGGGCCGTACACTTTTCAAATACTTAAACTTATCAATCAAATAGTGGAAATTTGGACATTATAGTTGAACGAACAACTACAAGGGTGATCTGTTGAGATACCCAATCATGATTATAACCATCGCGTGTCGTGGACACCCTCAGGTTACAAGTCTTTGGACTTCATACTCGACTAATCAACTTACGTTTGTTTAAACGCACTCAGACTCAGGTGAGTCTCATAGCCCCTCTTTTACTGTTTTACTCAGGGGTGTGATATATTGCTCAACTTTTAACATGTGAACGCAAGTACAAACATTTCATATACTACATGAGTTTTTCGAAACTAATCATTTAAAGTCCTCCGTCAGCATAGTTGTTAATACGTTGTAGCGTGAATATTAGTATATGGTACCATATAGGATTGACCCACCTCGTCCGGGTTAGCAAGCACTAACCGGGTAAACGGACGTACTAATATTTGGGAAGACGAATGTGGATTAGGCATTCGTGGAGGCACCTCGCCCGGAATTCTCTATAGGGGACCCGGCCCTCGAGTTAAGCTCCACTATGTGCTCATGGCTGTATACACAATGACTATCATTTAATTGCTGGATGCAATTCATTATTTAATTGCTGGATGCAATTCATTATTTAAATCTTGCGGTTCACACTATATTAACTGATTTCAAACCTGTGAGCTCACCAGCTTTTAGCTGACCTTTTTAGCATATATCGCAGGTACCAAGCAGTAGGATGTTTCTGCTTCAGGACTTTAGCTCGAGTCAGCATACAGACGACTGAGATTTTCTTGCATTAGTATATTTTGTACAAGTACTTATGTACTGAAATCTCCTTTCATTTAAACTCGAGCTATGTAAAGCTTTAAATGTTGTAAACATTTCAATTATCAATATATTTTGTTAAAACGACGCATATAGAGTCGTTTACTATTTATCTTTGTGCTTTGTTATTGATTAGTAACACCCAAATCAAGCTTCCGCAAATCATTAAATTTGGGGGTGTTACAGATTGGTATCAGAGCCTAAGGTTATAGTGAACTAGGTTGCATTTAGTGGACCTAGACTATGACCATTAGGCGGTATTCCTTATTAGGTATAACTGGTTCAGTGATCACATCATACGAGTTTAATTTAACATAGCCTGATCAACTATGTAGAATTAAGCAAGGATGATGTAAGATCTGAAAGTAGTTATGGCTGAACAGGGTACAATAGAAGACTCTGACCTCGAGAGAACCGAGACTTCAACATGTTTATGCTAGACACTCAATAGGCTATATTATATAGGAGCTATATGAATATAGGCCTCAATCTTACTAACGTTTTGTCTCAGAAATGGCAAACACACCATCAAATTCATCTCGCCCTCAATCCGGGTCGCAGAACCCAAGGGTAGCTAGGAGGAACGCCAGGTTGCCTCGAGCTGGCCCGTACCCCACTCACTTCACCTTTCCGGCCTTAGCCGCTAGGGTGAACCAACACGAGCAGCGACTTCGCACCATGGATGTCGTGTTGCAAGAAACAAACGAAAACTGGAGACTTACATCCCTTGAACGCATCGAACAAGTCTCCGACGACCTGGAAACCACAAACAACAACATGGATGTCCTTCGCAACCAAGTAATAGCGATAAGCGTGGAAAATGCCCTCCTGCGTCAAAGGATGGAAGAATGTGAACAGCGTTCACATGAAGCAGAAGAGTATGCCCGTGGACTAACACAACGACTAGCACTAGCAGAAGATAACGCCCGTCAAGCTAGCAGACTTGCAAACACTGTGGACCGTCTTGTCACGATGATGGAACAAATTAATCTACGTTAAGACTAGTGTAGTCATTGTCTTGTAATCTATCCTGTAATCTAGTAACTATCTACGCGCTACTCTAAAATTCGGTCGGATGTAACAATTCCCGACACCTTTTGTAATAACTCTGTAGGATGTAACCTTTGAACTCATATTAGCTATCAAATATTCCTTGTTGTTCAACTCATATTAATTGTCATTTTTCCATGTTGATGTCATGTATTACTGCTTTTATACATGTACATCTATAACAAATACAACTTTCCTACGAAATCTCATGTATCTTCATTTCTTTTATTGAAGAATCATGCCGCCAAAGTCAAGACCATACACCGATGCTCAGCTTACATCGCTTATAACCCAGGCTGTTACTGAAGCCTTGGCTCGGAATACCCCACAAAACTCCACCAGAAACAGCGATGCCGCTGAAACCACTACTGCTAAACCTTGTTCTTACAAGGACTTTCAAAGCTGCAAACCCTCCAGCTTCAAGGGTTCTGAAGGAGCCATCGGACTGATCAGATGGTTCGAAAAGATGGAAACTGTTTTCCGTGTCAGCAAATGCGCGGAGAACGACAAAGTAAACTTCGCCACCTGCTCTCTCGAAGATGATGCCCACTCTTGGTGGAACTCATATACCCAATCAGTGGGTGCTGACATTGCCTACCAACTAACTTGGGAGGACTTGAAAGCAAAACTCACTGCCAAATACTGCTCAATCGCTAAACTCCAAAAGCTGGACGAGGAGTTCTGGAACCTAAAGGTTCAGGGTGGTGACATCGATGGTAATACCACCAGATTTCAACAACTTGCCGCCCTTCGCCCACAGCCATGGTGAGCACCGAACCTGATAAAATCAGGAAGTACATCCTTGGCCTTCCTGAGCCTGTTCGGGGGCATGTTGCCTCTTCCAACCAAACCACCATTGACGGTGCAATCCTGTTGGCCCAAGACCTGATGTCCATGAGCCAAGATTCTGAACCACCCACTTCATCCTCCCAAAACAACAAACGAAAGTGGTCCGACTACCACAATAACCACTCCAGCCAACAAAACAAGAAACCCGACACCATCAAAGCCTACAACACCACCACAGACATCACACGGGGCTACACTGGGAACAAACCCTATTGTTCCAAGTGCAGTCGCCACCATGAAGGTTCCTGTGGTCCCTTTTGCAACAACTGCAAGAGGTACGGCCACCTCACCAAAGATTGCAATTCTCCTGCCAACAACAATTCCAACAACAACACCAGACCACCCAAAGTCTGCTTTGAGTGTGGGAAACCCGGGCACTTCAGGGACACGTGCCCAAAACTGAAGAATAACAACAACAACAACAATAACCGCAACAGCAACAACAACAACACCCGAAGCAGAGCCTTCGTCATCAAATCTGGGGACGCCCGCCAAGACCCGAATGTGGTCTCGGGTATATTCCTCCTCAACAACTTACATGCTTCTGTTCTATTTGATACTGGTGCTGATAGAAGCTTTATCTCTGATGATTTTTGCCCACTACTTGACATCAATCCTGTTGCCTTAGATGTTAAGTACACTGTAGAGCTAGCAAATGGGGAACTTATAGAAACCGATAGTGTGATACCTAATTGCACTTTAAACCTAGCTGATGAAACCTTTTCGATCGATCTTGTACCCGTTGAAATCGGTAGTTTCGACGTTATCATTGGAATGGACTGGTTGTCCAAACACCGAGCCGAAATCATTTGTTACGATAAGATCGTCCGCATTCCACTTGATGCCGGTGGAACCTTGGTCATACAGGGGGAGACCGGTGGGACGGGACTCAATATCATCTCTTGCTTAAAAACCCGAAAATTTCTGAGAAAGGGTTACCCCGCAATACTTGCACACATCACAGAGAAGAAGTCGGAGGAGAAGCGACTTGAGGATGTGCCAATTGTTAGAGACTTTCCCGAAGTCTTTCCGGAAGAACTACCTGGTTTACCTCCACCTAGACAGGTTGAGTTCTCAATTGATCTCGTGCCGGGTGCCGCACCGGTGGCCCGCGCACCGTACCATTTAGCCCCATCCGAACTTCAGGAGTTGTCCTCTCAGTTATAGGAACTTCTGGATAGAGGATTCATTAGGCCGAGTTCTTCGCCTTGGGGAGCTCCGGTCTTATTTGTTAAAAAGAAGGACGGTTCATTTCGAATGTGCATCGACTACTGAGAGTTGAACAAATTGACCGTCAAGAACCGTTATCCACTTCCTCGCATTGATGATTTATTCGACCAACTTCAGGGTTCAAGTTTCTACTCAAAAATCGACCTGCGATCAGGATATCACCAATTATGAGTTAGTGACACCGATATTCCAAAAACTGCTTTCAGAACTCGTTACGGGCACTACGAATTCCAAGTGATGCCCTTTGGTCTAACCAACGCACCGGCTGTATTCATGGACCTCATGAATCGGGTGTGCAAACCTTACCTCGATAAGTTTGTCATCGTCTTTATTGATGACATACTCATTTACTCGCGCAACGAGCATGAACACGCGCGACATCTCAAAACAATTCTAGAACTACTTAGACACGAGGAGCTTTATGCCAAATTCTCTAAGTGTGAGTTCTGGATACAAACCGTTCAATTCCTTGGTCACGTGATCGACAGTCAGGGAATTCACGTTGACCCATCAAAAATCGAGGCTATCAAAGACTGGCAAGCACCCACCTCTGCAACTGAAGTACGACAATTCTTGGGTCTTGCTGGGTACTATCGGCGATTTATCGAAAACTTCTCTAAAATAGCTCAACCACTCACGGTACTGACTCAGAAGGACAAAAGGTTCGATTGGACCGATAAACAAGAGTCAGCATTCCAACTTCTGAAACAAAAGCTTTGCAGTGCTCCAATTCTATCCTTACCCGAAGGCACCGATGACTTCGTGGTATACTGTGATGCTTCTCACCAAGGTCTCGGTTGCGTATTGATGCAACGAGATAAAGTTATTGCCTATGCCTCACGACAGCTGAAAATTCACGAAAAGAACTACACCACTCATGATCTCGAACTTGGAGCTGTCGTTTTTGCTCTCAAAATCTGGAGACATTATCTCTACGGCACTAAGTGCACAATCTTTACCCACCACAAAAGCCTCCAACACATCTTCGACCAAAAAGATCTTAATATGAGGCAACGTCGATGGGTCGAGTTGCTTACCGATTATGATTGTGAGATCAAGTACCATCCAGGGAAGGCTAATGTTGTAGCCGATGCCCTCAGTCGAAAGGAACGACCAAAACCACTTCGAGTCCGAGCCCTCAGTATGACCATTCACAACGATCTTGCCATTCAAATTCATACCGCTCAGATCGAAGCCCTGAAACCTGAAAATATCAAAAATGAAGCCTTGCGGGGTATTGACAAACAATTTGAAGTCAAATCTAACGGGATTAGGTATTTCTCAAACCGAATCTGGTTGCCTAATTTCGGAAATCTACGAGACTTGGTGATGGATGAAGCTCACAAGTCTAAATATTCTATCCATCCGGGATCCGATAAGATGTACCACGGAATCAAGGAATTTTATTGGTGGCCAAACATGAAAGCCGAAATCGCCACTTATGTCAGCAAGTGTCTTACTTGCTCGAAAGTCAAAACCGAACATCAGAAACCACCTGGTTTACTCCAACAACCTGAAATTCCGGAATGAAAATGGGAACAAATTGCCATGGATTTCATAACCAAACTACCCAAATCGTCGAACGATTGCGATACCATTTGGGTGATCGTTGACCGCCTCACTAAATCTGCCCACTTCCTGGCAATCAAGGAAAACGATAAAATGGAACGCCTTACACAAATCTACATCAAGGAAATCGTTTCTCATCACGGTGTTCCAATCTCGATCATCTCTGACAGAGATGCCCGTTTCACCTCTCACTTTTGGCAGTCACTTCAAAAAGCTTTGGGTACTCATCTCGACATGAGTACCGCGTACCATCCTCAAACCGATGGCCAAAGTGAACGAACCATCCAAACACTGGAAGACATGCTACGAGCCTGCGTAGTTGATTTCGGTACAAACTGGGAAAGACATCTACCGTTGTGCGAATTCTCGTACAATAACAGCTATCACGCCAGCATCAAAGCTGCATCTTTTGAAGCATTGTACGGTCGTAAGTGCCGATCACCGATCTGTTGGACTGAAGTGGGAGATAGTCAACTCACTGGTCCTGAACTCATACACGCCACCACTGAGAAAATTGTGGAAATCCAAAACAGACTCAAAGCCGCACGTGATCGTCAGAAAAGTTATGCTGACGTGAGACGCAAACCACTCGAGTTCCAAGTTGGGGATCGAGTACTCTTAAAAGTATCTCCTTGGAAAGGCGTCATCCGTTTTGGCAAACGCGGGAAGTTAAATCCCAGATACATCGGGCCTTTTGAGATCCTCGAACGGATTGGCCCCGTAGCTTATCGATTGCAGCTGCCATCCGAACTCAGCAGCGTGCACCCCACTTTTCATGTTTCCAATTTGAAGAAGTGTCTGTCTGATGAGACACTTATCATTCCACTCGATGAAATTCATGTTGACGACAAACTTCACTTCGTTGAGGAACCCGCTGAAATTATGGACCGTGAGGTCAAACAACTGAAACAAAGTCGTATTCCCATCGTCAAGGTCAGATGGAATTCGCGGCGTGGTCCGGAATTCACCTTGGAACGGGAAGACCAAATGCGACTCAAATATCCTCAACTTTTCACTGATTCTACATCAAACACGACCTCGAACTAAATTTCGGGACGAAATTCTTCTAACAGGGGGAGAATGTAACACCCGCCAAATTAGGACTAGTATTTAGTGCCTAATCAGATGTTAATACATGTAATTAGTTCTTTGTTAGGCTAATTAATGTATCGAATTATATATATTGTTGAATATATACGAAAATGCGATTTGGTTAAATCGTACGCAATTTAAATCGAATGTATTTCGATTCAATTTTATACGGACGTTGGTGACCAATTTTATCAAATAACGTTGTTATATCAAAAATATTATTTTGATAATATTTCGTATTCATTCGTATCATACAAACCGAACTTACACAATTTGAAATATTACGACACGCAAACTAAATAAACAAACTTATATTTTATAATTCAAATATAAAATTATTTGTAAAATATTTAAATGAAATATTTCGTAATAATTTACATTTTAAAACATACCATTTAATACATAAAATTATTATTTAACGTTTAAACGACGGAGCGAACGAACACCGCACGGAGCGGAAACGCGGGGCGAAAAATGGGAGGATAACCTCCCATTCCCCACCTTTTCTTTCTCATTTCATTCCACTCACTCTCTCTCTTCCTCTCTCCTCTCTATTTTCTCTCTAAATCAAACCACCTCCACCATCCATCAAAAATCGACAAATAAACATATCAAACGATTTCGGATCTTCAAGATTTTTAGAGATTCACGACCACCACGCAACGATCTATCTTTCTACCTTTCCGAAATTTCATTTCGGCGATTTGTAAGTTTCCGACACAACTCCGAAAACTCTCGTTTCTAAGTATTATCACTTGCTAGTTGTTTGTATAACCTTGTAATGTCCATATAAGGGTTGGGTAAAAGTTTTGGACCGAACGGAAACCGAAAAACTCGTTTTCGACACATTTTCCGGCCAACAGACCGCTACGTCGCAGTTGGCCCAGAATTTTTGCGACGTCAGCTTCAACGTCGCAAGACCCTTCGTGACGTCGCATGGTGCGACGTCAGTCACAACGTCGCATTAAATTGCGACGTCGCATATAGCGACATCAGCCTTAACGTCGCCAATACCTCACCACGTCGCACTTAGCGATGCAAGCCCCTACGTCGCAGAAATCAACAACGTCGCATATAGCGACGCCACGTACAACGTCGCATTAAATTGCGAGACGTCGCCTTTAGCGACGTCATGCTCAACGTCGCAATCCTACCTGCGACGTCGCACTCAACGTCGTACAAATCAGAACCTCAAAAACATAGATTTTTACTAAGTGTCGAGACTCGAAATTTATCACTCGATTTTACCCAAATTCGGTTCCAGATGCGTTTTTTGTCAAACCAATATAGTAGAAATAAAAATTTTCCAAGCTGACCTGGCAGCTCGACCCCAGCCAGGGGCTCTGCCCCTTGGACCCCGCCAGGGGCTGCCGCCCCTTGGACCCCGCTACCAGGGGCGCTGCCCCCGGACCCCGCTACCAAAGACTTATCAACCAAATAGTGGAAATTTGGACATTATAGTTGAACGAACAACTACAAGGGTGATCTGTTGAGATACCCAATCATGATTATAACCATCGCGTGTCGTGGACACCCTCAGGTTACAAGTCTTTGGACTTCATACTCGACTAATCAACTTACGTTTGTTTAAACGCACTCAGACTCAGGTGAGTCTCATAGCCCCTCTTTTACTGTTTTACTCAGGGGTGTGATATATTGCTCAACTTTTAACATGTGAACGCAAGTACAAACATTTCATATACTACATGAGTTTTTCGAAACTAATCATTTAAAGTCCTCCGTCAGCATAGTTGTTAATACGTTATAGCGTGAATATTAGTATATGGTACCATATAGGATTGACCCACCTCGTCCGGGTTAGCAAGCACTAACCTGGTAAACGGACGTACTAATATTTGGGAAGACGAATGTGGATTAGGCATTCGTGGAGGCACCTCGCCCGGAATTCTCTATAAGGGACCCGGCCCTCGGGTTAAGCTCAACTATGTGCTCATGGCTGTATACACGATGACTATCATTTAATTGCTGGATGCAATTCATTATTTAATTGCTGGATGCAATTCATTATTTAAATCTTGCGGTTCACACTATATTAACTGATTTCAAACCTGTGAGCTCACCAGCTTTTAGCTGACCTTTTTAGCATATATCGCAGGTACCAAGCAGTAGGATGTTTCTGCTTCAGGACTTTAGCTCGAGTCAGCATACAGACGACTGAGATTTTCTTGCATTAGTATATTTTGTACAAGTACTTATGTACTGAAATCTCATTTAATTTAAACTCGAGCTATGTAAAGCTTTAAATGTTGTAAACATTTCAATTATCAATATATTTTGTTAAAACGACGCATATAGAGTCGTTTACTATTTATCTTTGTGCTTTGTTATTGATTAGTAACACCCAAATCAAGCTTCCGCAAATCATTAAATTTGGGGTTGTTACAAAACTGCTAATCCATTTTTATATATAGTATCATAAAATGCATTCAAATGTTTAAAATGTTGATCTATATTTTTCAAAAATATTAAAACATCATCAATATAAACTATTGCAAAATTTCCTAATGGTAGAATAATATCATTCATTATATTTTGAAATTTAGATGGGGCATTTTTTAATCCAAAGGGCATTACATTCCATTCGTAATGTCCAAAGGGAACATTAAAGCCTGTTTTATATTTATCGTCCTCTTTTATCTGAATTTGCCAAAATCCAGATTTCATATCAAACTTAGAAAATATTTTTGAATCATATAACTTTTTTAATAAATCTCTTTTATTAGGTATAGGATATCTAATCCATTCTAATACTTTATTTAAAGGTTTATAATTTATTACTAATCTTGGTGCTCCTCTTTCTATTTCAGCATTATTCATAACATAGAAGGCTGAACAAGACCAAGGGGATTTTGATGGACGTATAAGTTTCTTATCTAATAAATCTTGTATTTCTTTTTTACAATGTTCTTCTAGTTCTATAAACATATGTATAGATTTGGATTTTGTAGGAATATTTTTCTCATTAAAATCTTTAATATAGGGTAATCCTACTATATGTTGTTTTCTTTTCCAAAATGCATTAGGAATAGCTGCACATACATTATTTTTAAATTTTTCTTCTAATAATTTTACTTTTGTTTGTATAGTTTTATCTTTTAATTGATTATATATTCTTTTGTCATTTACTTCATTCACTAAATATTCTATTTGTCTTTTCTTATTTTCTAATATATTTATTTCTTTAGTTACAACTGGATGAATAAATTCAAAAGTTATTTCTCTGTTTAAAACCTTAGTAGTTAATCCTTTTTCATCTGCTGTAAAAGGGTATAATTGTAATATAAATGGTTGTCCTAAAATGAGTTGAGAAGTTAAATTCTTTACTAGAATTAGTTGAGTATTATAGCAATAATTTTCTTTACATATATGTACATTAGATAATTTATAATTCATTTTTAATCTAGATCCACTCGCTGAAGATAATTTTTCAGTAGACTTTTCATAATACTTAGTTGGAATTAATCCTTCTTGAATACAATTCAAATCTGCTCCTGAATCTAATAAAGCTACTAATGTTAATTTATAATCTTTACTGATAGATATAGTTAATTTCGTATACCATCTTTGATAATTTATTTTCTTTATTATATTTATTATAGGTGTAGGTTCTTCTTCTACCTTTTCATCTATTAAGGGTTCTTTTTTATTTTCTATATTTTCTACTCTTTGTTTTAGAATTTTTATTTCTAATTTTACATTATTAAGCTCTTCTTGTAATTCTGGAATTGTTATGGGGTTTATATTTTTATTAAATCTTTTACATATTTCATTGAAATTATATTCTTGTCTATGATCTAAAACTTTCTCTTCTTTACTATTTAATTTTTCTTCTAGTTTTTGAAAATATATCTTTTTTATATCTTTATCTTCTATTTTATTTATTAAATCTATTAATTGTTCTATTTCACTGTCTTTAGTTATAACATTAATTGATTTACAATCACAATTACAATTTCCTATACATTCGCATGCTTCAGATTCACTACTAGAGGTATCTTCTTCTAAAATATTTATATCATTCTCACTATAATCTGATATACTAGACTTGCTCGAACTATCTCTTATAATTAATTTACTAATTTGTTTTTTAAGTTCATCTGATATATCTAACTCATTTATTTTCTTTTTAACATAGCAATCTTTTGCCATATGGCCATTTCTTCCACATTTATAACATATTATAATATCTTTTTGTTTATTTTGTTTATAATTTTTGTAAGGAATTCTTTTACCTTTTCTAAATCTATTTTTCTTATACTCATTTCTATTTTCGTATTCTTGATCTTTTTTATAATTTCTTTTATGTTTTATATATTTACCTTTATGTCTATATTTAATCTTCTTAGAACTAGAGGGAGGTAATTTTAAAGTTTCATAACCATATTGTTGGCAAAAGTCTCCTAGTTCTTGTCTAGAATTAACACCTTCTTTCTTAATCTTAGCTTTCAACTTTAAATCTGAACATATAGCTAATCCTTCTTGATTTACATAATTTATGATTTCTCCATATGTTAATTCTTTATAAGGTATATTATTATTATAATCATGGCTTAGTTTATTTCTAATTCTTTCAGCAAATAACTTAGGTAATCCTGCTATAAACCTTTCTTTCCAATATGCTTCTTTACAATCTGGCCTAGTCATTACTTTTGCTAAAAATACATCTTTATACCATCTAAAATCTTGTAATTTTCTACACGTTAAATTTAATAATATAGATGAATTTCTTTCTTGATAAGAAGCCGGGTTTCCTACATAATTCTTTAATATAGCATATATCAAAGTATTCATCATATCATCTATTTCTGTTTGATTAATCTGACCATTTTCAGTTTTTATTATAGTCTTTTTTGCATTATATATACGATTTTTTTCTTCTTGAGTTACATAACTATCCCACCAACCTTTTAGAATTCCGGTAAATCCTGATATAATCATTTCTGTTACTTGTAATTCGGTATTATTATGTGCTTTATATGCAATAGCTGCCATAGTCATTTCTTGTAATAAGTTTAAAATTTGATACTCTGTTTGACCATCTATATTCCATTCATATATAGAAGTTCCATCATATTTGGCTTGTACTAAAGTATGACGTTCTTCATATTGTAAATCTGGAGGTGTTGGTTTATAATAGTAGTTTCGAGTTTCTGGTCTTGGAGTATAAGTTTTATTTGAAGTATATGGATTATATTTTATTTTATTTATTCCATTATTATTAAATTGATTTTCTATATTAGGAATATCATCTTCTGAAGATTCTTCTTCATTTATTACATTAATTTTATTACTTGATATACTTAAATGAGATAATTTGTCTTCAATTTCCTTTAATATAACATTTTGTTTTCCTAAATTTATAGGGGTATTTATTTGATATGGTATAAATAAAGGACTTTCTTCAATAACTTGTTTAGATTTAGAGGTACTGGGTCTACTGTCTTCAATTTTCTCAATTCTATCTAATTGTTGACCTATAGTATTTAATACTTCATTCGTATAGTTACTTTGACATGCAATTTGTTTTAGAGTTTTATTAGAATCTTGATCTTTTACTTCTACTAAAGGTATACCTATATATTCTTTATTATTTTGTTTTATAATTATATCTTCGTAAGGGGGATGAATTCCTATAATTTCTTCTTTAGTATTAGGATTTTTATATGTTTTATTTATTTTTGTTATTGTTTCTGTTTTTTCTAAAAATGGAAAATATATTCCTTCTTTTACACAATACATATGTAACCATGAAAAGAATGGCATGACTTCATTATTTTCAAATAGATATAAATGCCATGTTAATTGATTTCTACTTCTTTGACTTTGACTAAACTTTGAATTATACCAAGCTAACTTTTCATTATTATAGTTATTATTTATTTCATTTTCTAAGTAATCTAAGTCTTGTTTAGTTATAGTTGTTTTAATCTTTGGCATTTTAACAAATAACTAATCTTGCTCTTACTTCTATAATTGTATCTAGATTTATTTCTAATTTAGTTCTTATATAATTACGATACCAATTTAAACTTTCTTTATAAATTTCAGTAAATTTTATATTATTTCTTTCATTTAATATATCTTGTTTTATTATATTTTTAATTTCTTCTAATTGTATTAATAAATCTTTTCTTTCTTCATATAATTCTTTAAGACGTAAAGTTATTTTATAATTCATATATAACCAGTCATTAACTTGTATTCTTGAATCACTCATAGTTGTTCTTCTTTATAATAGTCTACTTCAGATTTAGTTGGTTTATATGTAAAATCCTCACTTTTACTATCTTCTTCGTATAAAGGTTTAGGTATATTTTGACTAAAATCTACTCCTTTCATTCTCATAGATTGAGCTTTTCTTAAATATAAATTTTCTTCTGACATAGAGCTAGATGATTCATTAATATAAGTTGAATTTGATGGTCCTACTCTATTATTTTCAAGAGTTAATCTATTATTTTCAAAAGTTATGTTTATACTTCCATCGGTGTTCTCTATTATATTAGATAATTGACTACTATTTTCTATAGGTTTAGGTGTAGTTATATCTTCTATACTCCAAGTTTGACTTTGAGTAATTTCATTCCATTTCAATCTCTTAGGTATATTTACTTTAGAATGTTGAGAATTAGCTTCAAATATTAAAGTCTCATCTTTTGGTGATATTAACTTAGAACGTGGTTCTATAGTGGTTGTCATAGTTTTATAATATATTATATATATAACTACAATTGGATCAGATCCTTCTTTAGCTTCTAAATTCTTAGTTTTAATTGTTAAAGTTAAGGTATCTAGTATATTACGATCATATAATGATATAGTAAAATTAGGATAGCAATTAAAATATATTGGGCCGTTACATATATTAGATTCTGCCATAGCTAATAAAGAATTCTTAAAATTTAATAATCTAGCATCTCTTAATATAACTAGTGTAGGAACGTCTAATCCTAATCTTGTCATTGGTTTAATAGCTACTTGAACTAATCCTATATGTAAAAATTTATAATTTTTCTTATGTTCTTTTATAGCAGTTTTAGAAAATAATTGTATATTTTGATGATTTTGTAATAAAGGTATAGTTTTCTCAGTTGTTTTTATAGAATATCCTTGAAAATAATCAAATGATCCTATTTTATAAATAGTTCTAACATCTTGCTTAGGTATATTCCAATCTAACAAATTACTTTCAATATTTGAAATAAAAACTTCAATTGAATTTGTTTGATCTTGTTCTTCTTCAATATCAGAAGTATAACTATCTTTTCGATTTAATAGTAGTTTAGACAATTTATTCATATTTCTGTAAATATTTGTTATTATTTTAACTTGTTATTGGAAAACTTAATTTATACAGTTGAACAAATATACCATCTCCGGGAACACCCCCATATCGTCGTGGTCCGGCCGTCTTACAACTCTTACTGCGGCTAATCGAACCGACTGATCGACAGGGCTTACCAACGCAGACATATATTTTTCCAACTCATAAATTAATTTTTCTATTAACACGTCAAAACTCAAACACATATTTGACATGATATGAAAAATATATCTATACTACTACCACCTCAAAAAGAGAGCACATGGCTCTGATACCAAATGGGGACAGGACCTTTTAAATAACAAATTCTATTGAATAATAATGTTAAAACATAAATAAAGATAGATACAAGAGTTTAATAAATAATACCTTTGTTTATATAATTTGAATTTGAATTCTTCAAATTTCTCTGTTCTTGTTCTTGATTTTAATTTCGATTCTTGATCAATTCTTCTTCTTCTTTTTTTGTGTTGATTTCGATTCTGATTTCTTAAATTTGGTCAAGACAAATCCATCAACAATCAATTGCTGTCGATCAAAATTTAATTACAACCAGTAAAAGTCATGGGTCAACTGTTTGGTCAAATCTTACAAATGCATATTAATAGGTTTGGGCTTTACATGGTGGTTTTTTCTCTTATTGGGCCTGGTCCAACAAATGCAAAATCTAGGCTTCCTTCTGATGGAAATGGCTCATCTGGTTAATTTTGGGCTTATCAAAGGTTAAATTCACATTCTTTCACACGAATCAATTTTTGGCCTATCGATTTAATTAATAATACTATTAAGAGGTTTTATGTGGGAGTGTTGGCAGGATGGACATCACATATGACTCATGAGGCTTCGGTAGTCACCTAAAAATTAATTCCAACTCCCCGCGTTTTTATAGAATTGCTTAAGATGCGGTCCTTGGAAATGGTCACATTATATCCAAAGGATCCCGGATACGATTACCCGTCGAAACAACGTTATGAGAATTGACATAGTTGAAGTATTCATTTACAGACGATGCATGACATGATCAGCCAAAATTCCAAATACCAACCATATATGAATATGAGATCGAATTTAATGCTTTGGTAGTTTGTTGATTGTGGCAGGGTGTATATTTATGAGAGATGGTTGGAGCCTCAAGGGTAGATTTCTAGCATTCAATTTACCGTATCTTTTTATCTCTCTCTTCGTGTCATGCATCTGTACAAAAATGAGTGATCTTTCTTAATCTCTTCAGTAACACTGACTAATTTTATTGCAAGTTAAAAGTAAATTTATTATTTTTTTTTAATAAGATTGTTCCTAAAAGTTAATATTTTGTAAAAGTTTGATACCTTATATATTTATCCACTATTAAATATAATAATTAAGCGTAAGAATTCTTTTTAACTCGAATTGGTTTGTAAAAAGTGGGTCTCATATATTTTTGTAATATTTCAAGCTTCTTTTGCGCGAATAAGCAAAGGGTAGTGGTTTTTTGATTCATACATCAAAATTATGTTTTACATTATACAGTTTGATGTATGAATTAACTTATTTGTTGTATCTATTAACTCCCCTGAGCAAATGGGTAGAAGGAGTAATAAATGAAAACTTGGCAGGATGTCATCACCTATCACAGCGACATATCACTCGACAAAATGTAACATTTTGGTCTTCCAACTCCACATTAAAGTTCCCTATTTCACACGTACTTCAATTTCTTTGGTTTATTTGTTTTCAAATTTGTTGATTGTGAACAACTATACTATTTCATTTCAATACTAATTAAGTAAACCAAGTTAATGAAAAAAGAAGCAAAATGTATGCGTAGTAATAGTACCCAGTGCTTAAGATATACACTACAATTTAGATTTTTTATAAGAGTATAAATTACGACACCAATCATATGCAAATTACGGAAAGGTGATATGTAAATAATTTCATACATTTACTCTTAAGTAAAGAGACTGCTTCTTGACATTTGTAAATTTATACCATTTGTAAACTCATACCATTAATCGCAATACATTTTGCAGACGGGAATAATATAGTTTGAGTAAGGACATCTTATATATATGATAATTTGATTTGATAAGGTGTATTATCAATGAAGAAGAGGCTCGACGATAATATAGTATTCGGTTTATGTTAGAGATTAGTTCATTCATTTTTTCTGCTGTTCAAAAAAAAAGTTAATTCATTTTATTTTTTTTGAACGCCTAAAGATTTAGATATATTCCAAATTAAGAACACCTCTAGCAAGAAACTAGATACAAGAATTAAGAAAAAGAGGCCAAACAAGCATGAACACCTAAACCAAACACAAAACTGAGCGCAACACCAAGCAGTAAAATTAGTTCATTCATAATCTCACATTGTGAAAAGAATCATCCTAATACCGAACATATAAACTCAGATTAGTTCATTCATAATCTCACATTATGTAGCTAGTAGCTGCAACTACGTACTTAATTGCCTAACATACTTTTAAGACAAAGAAAATGTTTTGTTTAACGTCATTAAAGAAACTTTTTCATGTATCACCGTTAAACTAACCGTCTATATGTACACGAAGCACTTGTAATCCAAGATAAACTTTATTAGTATGGGTAATAAAACCCTTCAACACACAAACAATTTCAATCGACAACAAGAAACAATTAAGAAATAAATTGACATTAGAATGCACACAATATATCCCTAGCTAGCTATTTAACTATTTTATTTTTTAATCGTCAAGTTAAAGTGTAGGAGTTACAGAAAAGAATCCATCAAATTCTAGAGCCTAATTGCCCTTATTTATAGAGTAACCAAAATCAATCCTAATAGAATTCAAATCCCTCTCTAATCTCTTACACGGTTTCCACCACATAGATTTATTCCCGTGTAACTTAACACAAGTACTTGTAAGTTGTAACCTAAGTTAATTAACTCAGTCCTAATTCAAAACAATGGAGAGAAGCTTTTTTTAAGAAATTTTAAAATAATTTTTTTAAGAACTTTTATTTTAAGAAATTTTAAAATAATGTTAACAATCCTTATATACTTTTTAAATGCGAAACACACCGTAAACATAGATAGATCAAAGGAAAGAAGCTTGGTTGACACTAAGGCCACTCCTATCGGCTGCGTCGTGGCTAATCGACATGCATCGATTTGACAACATCGATGGCATCAATGCGTCGGTGGGTATGCAAAGCAACGAGGTGAGGTACTGCGTCCCTTTTTTCTTTTGTTTTTTTAGTGTATAAAATAAATAAAGCTATATTGGTAAATGCGGGGCTCAAAAATTGAAGTGACACAATCACAATGAGCATCGTGTGTCAGTTGTGTATTAGTTTAAGAAGTTTTGAGTTGACGTTGAAGTGTCACAACTAACACAAAACTTTTATATGAATTGATTTATCTATATGAAATTTTTTTGCATCCTTGATAGTTTCATTGGATGAGTTTTTCTTTGGTTAGTTACCTAAAGACCCTAAAATTCAGCCATTTTTCGCACAATTTTTCAAATGGGATTCATGTACATTTTGCACACCCTACACTACTATACACACAATCTATGTGGTAGATAGAATCTTTAGAGTGATTGATTTATGCAAACAAGAAAAGACCCATGATTTGTTACGTTCGTTTTTTCACTCATCATAATCCTGACACAGAGAGAGCTTGTGGTTGAATAATTATGGCTAACTCCCTTTTCCAATGCCGTAATTCTTAAATCCAGCAACATGTCCAATTGGCATTGCATTTTGTACAACTCATCATCATATGATAAAAAGAACACAACAACAACACTCTTATCAAGATTACCATCCACCCCTCTTAATTATTTACCACTGTGCAGTCCTCTCTCATCATCATCACCACCTTGAATAAATAACACCATCTGCTAGCTCCTCTTCAATTACTTCTCACAAGTATATGTATCTTTATATATATATGTACACACATAAGTCATTGTCTTAGTGTGTTTTAGGGTTTCATACATACATGATACACCTTTCTTTTTCATGGTGGTTTAATAAAGAGTTTTCTACAGATTTCTTTGGCATTCTGTCCACCTCCATATATTCATTCATCAAATCCCACTATAGGAAAAGCAAAAAAACAAACAAAAAAATGTTTTGTGGGTGTAAAAATTAGGGTTTTCAGTAAGAAAATAAAAAAAGTTGTGTGTGTGGAGGTGGGCATACTGTCAATGGAGCTCTGTTGGTATCTCTTTGTAAAACCCTCTTGAATCTTGATATACAGTTTTTCTCTATAACTAGTTAGGCCTACTCCACAAACAGTTGTTATGGTGTTGACATAAAAAAGGCACAGTTTCATATCATCTTGATTACTGTGATTAATCCTTGTTACTGTATGTTTGTGTATTAATTTTTGTATGTTTTTGTTTTGACTTATTGGATACAGTTGAAAGCATTATGTTTTTGCACTAGTACTGGTGTGATGATTCATTTCCCAAAAGCAGAGATCTCTTTTGTGTAGTGTAGATGATGATGATCATCAAAAGCAAAACCACTTAACTTTTTCTGTAAGTCATTACCTTTGACCCTTTCTGCTTCAATTCAAAGTAGAACCCTAGGTTTCTATTTATAAACACACACACAAAAAACACATATATACATAGTTTTTAACATTTTAGATATATGCTTCTGTGTATACTTTTTATGGGTACCAAGAGATCATTTGAAAGTTCCAAAACTTAGCAGATGTGTAATATTTATTTTTGTAAGATTTTATTTTTAGATCTTGATATAACCTAACTCATAATTTAAAATATTTGAAAATATTTTTTTGCTAATGCTTGCAACCAATTTAAAACTTTATCTCATATATGGGACTTGATCTATGTTTATTTCAAAGTGGAGATCTTGGTATGGAAAACTGTATGTATGTATTTGATTTGACACGTCAAAATGTCTTGGAAATGAAAATTACAAGTAACTAATTATGATGGACGTGGTAACTAATTACATTGGATATTAACTTTGTAGTACATATATATATATATATATATATATATATATATATATATATATATGTACAGACTTTCTTTGGGAATATGATTTTGATTTATATATAGTACATTTATCTTTTGTATCTGTAATTTGGTATGCACAAAATACATATGTATCTGCTTAATTAAGATGTCTTTTCATATCTGCTTAATACGTAGATTATTGAAAAGTATCAATGTCTAATGTAATCTGTAAAAGTTAACTGTTGTGTAATTGTTAAATTTAGAAGCTAATTCATCATTACATGTTTGAAAGGCCCTAAAGTGACACCCTTAGGACGACATCAAACATCACTATTAGGTATCGTAATGCCAGTTTAAATTGGATAGAGTCGACGTGTGATACACATTATGCCTCATCTTCCATTGTGTAACTGACCTTTTACCTAACTTCTAGTGAGTTTCTAATAAAGTCTCTATATTGCTGGTAAAAAAGATATCACCGTATTACATGGTTTAAAAGGATTTTTTTATGAAAACTAAAGTAAAACAAATTTTATTATCTACTTGCATGTTCTTTGGAAAATTCGTGGTTTCTGGTTTGCTTATACAGATGGTAAAAGGATATGAATCCGATGGGGATCCTTGAATCTCGCACTTATTGGGTCAGGTTGGGAAATGGGTAATATCATTCCCGTTCCGCCTTGCCTTGAAATATAATATTTTTATATATCTTTAATAAACCGTAAAGGGATTTGTGTTTTGTGTTATTACGGTAATATATTTTATTATTATTCTCTACCTAAACGATTGGTATACTTACTGATTTTAAAAAGTAATTATATTTTATAATACCATCTTCTTCGTAATTTTGAGTTGTACATTTGTGTTAATAATGTAGACCAACTAGTATATGTTATCTTGATTATTATGTTAATTTGTTTTCAGATAAAGAGAATATTACTATATGCATTGCTAGATAATATTAATATTGTAAACAAAATCAACAATTATATCGGATTTAGAGTATTATCGATGTGGAAACGGTTTTACAGAACCGATGTCCTCGGCAGGGTACCCCGTTCCCTGTTAGGGTTTGGGGGAAACTATGTCCCCAATGTGCTGCCCCAATAAGATCCCCGTTGAGGTTTGGGACGAGTTTGGGGATTTTTTTTTTTATTAACGGGTTTAGGGATGGGGGTTATCATTCTTAGCCTCGAACCTGCCCTATTGACATTCCTAATTGCTTACATCTACACTACTATAAAAAAAGAAAAAAATTATTCAGACTAGTAACAACTTAAAAACCTACCAATTGTTGCATTCTTTTTACTCGTACATGGTGAAGCATGTTATAACTAAAGCCTGAAAAAATGGTGTAATCGTGGGCGGATTTAGAGGGGCAGTCGTCCCTCAAGAAATATAAAATTACACAAAAAAATAATTTTTTTATAGCTATTAGTGTCTGTTTATGAGTTAAGTCCCTCAAAATGATATTTTTTTTTTGCCCCATATTTAAATAATACTAGCTCCACCTCTGGGTGTAACAACGTTATTTAAATTTTCATATGTATATATACACACATTTATACATACTTTATTTCTCATGATATTCGAACTCAGACGGTTTAATAATGGTTGTTTAGTTTTTTACATACTGTTAACTAAATAATGATATTGAAGAAGATGAGTGGTGTTGTTGAATTGATGCCTCCAATAATTTCAGTTAATTACATTATGAGAAAGTTGATTGAAAAATGTATATTCCCTTGTTAACTAGCCAATCATGATAGATTGTTTTACGCCAAAAAGAAATGAACATCTTATCTTGGTGGCCGGGTTATTCACAAACTGCTCCCAACAACGAGGTATAGATCTTAGTATGATGTGATGCCTGGTGTGTGATGATAATATATCTTGAGACGGAAAAACACATCTTCGTTGACTGCAAAGTGGGCCGAGACTTATGGGCGACGACAATGATGTGAAATCTAGACTTACCTTCTCCATTGAGGATGTGTTTGGCAATAAACTAGTTGAAGCTGAAGCTTGTAGTTGGAGCTGGAGGTTGTGGACGGAGATTCTAGTGGCTTGAGATTCTTTTAGAATTAGCTAGTTGAAACGACTTATTGTTTAGGGGATTCTAGGAGATTATTTTTTCAAGAATCCCCACCTACATTTTGTTACCAAACAAGGCTTTTCATAATTTGGAGATGAAGATTATCAAAATTAGAATCTAAATACCCTATAATCCCTAAAATCCCTTGTGCCAAACACACCTTGAAGCTCATGTCACCCCTTTGGAAAAGAAGATTTTGGATGTACGTTGTGATTCAAGTGGCTATATGTATGCGTCTTTGGTTCCACTGCGATGAAGTTATCTTTAATCCGTTGAATCCAAGATATGATCGATATTATTGGAGATGAAGTTAATAGCTTATCATTTTATTTGATATCCAATAGAAATAGGAAGATCAACCTTAATTGGATGGATTGGAGTTGTGATCCTTAGACTTGTGCGGACTCAAATTTCGTGTTAGAGCATAAATTATTTTTCCTTTACATATGCAGTTTGGCTATTTGTTTTCTAATAGAACTTTTCTGTTTGATTAAAAGTGAAATATATATATCGATTCCATATACATCAATTTATACAACTCTTCAATAACAGATACCAACTCTCAATTTCTTTATGAGCATTGATTTGTACGTTAAGATTTTAGCCACACACCACCAATTATTATGCGTTATATCGTTTATATTGTTGTATTGTAGATTTAAACATATTTAGTGATGTATGTATAAAAAAGGTTGTGTACGATTTATCATCATTTTTTTCATATAATTATAGACACGTGTTACCTAAAAAATAATGTTAAGGAAGCTACAAGAAAATGGTCTTAAACTCAATATAGTCTCAGTTGTTCAATGGTTCAGTGGGGGTGCAGTGTAGTTAAAGTCACAGGTGTATGATCAGTTTATTGTTGACCATGAGTTCAAGCTTTGAAAGGTGGGTATTGTACTTTATGCAGAATGAGTTGTAATCCTACAATGATTGGTTGGAAGTTAAAAATATACGATGTGGTTTTACAGGATTGTATCATATGCATAATGCATGGCATTAATGAATTAGATGGTAGGGCAAAAGGGATGATGATGATGAGGAGGGGAGAAAGGTTTAGGTACCACCAATTTGTCAGCAAATTTATGATGTTTCATTTGTATTTTAGTCATATTCTTTTAGCTACTACCTCCACGGCTCCACCCATCATTAATGATGCTCAAAAATGATACTCCCTCCGTCCCAAAATTATTGTCCACCAACAAAAAGCACACAGTTTAATGAAAGTGGAACCACAACAGTTTTCAACCACTCAAATAGAATCTACACCCACTAAACTCTCTTCTTATTGGTTGAAATGGGAAGTGGACAATTATTTTGGGACGTCCCAAAAAGGAAAGATGGACTATAATTTTGAGACGGAGGTAGTATTTACTTTTTAAATGGGGTTGAATTTATTGATAGGTACTTCATCCGTGTTACGACAAGTGTTCGTATTGCTATTTTAAGATGTCACAAATAAGTGTTTTATTTCATGTTACAACTGACAAAAAAAAAAAAAAAATCTAGTGAGTAGAGATATTATTTGATTGATGAATAGTGTAATTAGTGGAATTTCACTTTGAATGTGATAGAAGGGAATATAACATGATATAGTGACTGTTAATCTAATCTAATTAGAAGTTGAGAGTACAAATGTATGTGTATGGGAAATTGTTATAAAAGTTCTACGTAACTTTCAACAATAAGCGATTAAATCCCACTGCATATATGTGGAAGAGTATTTGAAAAGGCATTGTGTTTTATGGGAAATTAATTTTTATAAACATTTTTTTAAACATACTTAAAATTTTATCAAAAAAAAAGGTGGAGTTAAAAATATACCCAACCCGTACGTAGGTTTTTGCGCGTGCCTTATGTGGTTGGGTTATGCACGATACATCCACATTTGCACCCGCACGTAGGTTTTTGCTTCTGCTTAGACCATTTGCGCCCGCCATATGTTTTTTGCACGCTCGTCCATTTATTTTTGCGCTTGCCCATAATTAAACCCCCAAGGCCCAAACCTACACGCAAAGATTAAAAACCTTTTGCGCCCCACGTATAGACTCTCGTACCCAGCAACAACATGCACGCGCAAAAACCTACGTGCAGGCGCAAAGCGCAATTTGCGCTTTGCGTGTGGGATGGGTATAAATTTAACGAACTTTTTTTTTTGGATAAAATTTTAAATATGTTAAAAAAATGGGTAAAAAAATTAATTTCCCGTGTTTTATTGATTTATATTGTTGAACCTATAACTATAATTTTAAACATACACACATATAGAGTGAGGTTCAAATAAGAATGAAATTTTTTCGAGAATGGAAGAACCAATCAGAACGCGTCACGTGTCACAAAATCCACTTTCCCTAACATTTTTAAAACTGAATATCTCCCAAACGGTAAGTCGAAAAATTATAAAAATTACACCACAAAAATCAACATTTTTTTTATCTTCGATTTGCCATCTCACAAGGTATACTTTCGACGACTTTTTTTTGGTTTTACAAATTGTACAAAATTAGTAACACGTGCGTTACTAGCTGGTATCACATGTGTTACTCGCCGGTATCACATGTGTTACTAGCTTGTAACGCATGTGTTACTCGTTTTCAAAACTCACCAAAAAACAAAAAAAAAAAAATGTTCGTCGAAAGTATACTTTGTCAAATCTATAATCGAAGAGAATAAAACACTGATTTTTTATGGTGCAATTTTTGTGATTATTCGACTTACCGTTTTGGAGATATTTAATTTTTTAAAAACGTGGAGAATTGAGTTTAGTGACACATAACGCATTCCTATTGGTTCCTTCATTCTCATAGAAAGTTGTTGTACTAATTTGAACCTTACTATATATCAATAATTTCTAGCATAATACTCACGCAATGCAGCGGTATATAATATATTATAACTCAACGGTAATTGTATATATAATAGTGTTTACCAATTTTCTGATGTATTATTTAAGATGATGAATCGATCATGATAATATAGTGTGTAGAGGTAAATATTCAGATTAAAAATTTGATAGAAGTTAATACAATATGAAAAACATTTTAAATTAAGAAATGTTGAGTAACAAAATTTAAAAAAATTTCTATAGATAGATAGAATAGTAAGATAGTTTATATGTAGCAGAGATAATAGCGTAAAATTTTTAAATTGCAAGTTAATCGGCCTTTATAATTAACCTTTTTGTATCATGTGAATGTAAGACATTCCAATAAAACTTACACAACCTCATATATATCTGAAACACAAGATACTACGATTTGGACTGGACAAGGTATGTTACCTGGCGTAATGGGCCTGAACCCATGGGCCTAAAGGGCCAAGGACTAGTATGGTCTCTGGGCTCGTACAGTCGTACCCATGATTGATTTTGCATCATAGAGGAGAAGACCATATTGGTTTTAAACATTTTATATTAACAATTGGTTCGATAAAATTTGATCTGTTAATTTGTGAATTGGATCATTGGATTGTTCACCCTTTTAAGAATAAATAAAAGAAAATAAAAAATAAAAATAAAAGTATGAGTGTAACTTGAAGTTAGAAGTAAGCCAACAAGATGCTAGATTACGTCATCATACTTAGAAAGTAGCAAAATCCCACAAGTACATTTGACCCATATACATACGTGTATTCTACATAAATGTTTCATACTAATATTCTACATAAATATTCATAACTAATTAAATGTTAATCTTTCTAAGGCCTCCTCCATTGTATCGATATGGCTAGTTGAACTATACGAAGACCTTCTCTTATCCCGGGTTCTAATTGTTAAAGGCGAAGGGCTGAAGTCTGGTGCTGTAACCATAGATGACCATGAACTGCCACGCATTGAAGGCCTTTTAGCCCGAAGATTAGCTGCACCAGCTTCTGCTGCCACCCTTTTCTTGGTTGTATCATCGACATATAAAAGATCATCAATCCTCGCCATTAAGTTGAAAGCTAAACTTTCAATCACCCTAGAGTAGCTCTCGAGTATAGCTTGTCCTACATCCTATATATAGAAACAATTATGTTCAGAACTTTAAACGCGCTCATTCTACCTCCTATTTATAACTCTTATTGTATGTACTTCAGGTTTGAAAATGTCTAATGTATATTCGTTTTCTTTTCGTAAGTTCCGTACACATAGAATAGTAAAAAGTGTAAGTTTTATACACTTTTAAACCATTAAGCCTAAATAAAAAGAATTCTAGACATGGGTCTCGGGTTAGCCTGGCCACACTGGTACCAAAACTTATCCAACCGATCGTTTTTGCTACCTCTAGTTGCTCTCTACTTATTAAAAAGTTGGAAGCAAGAACATACCTTGTTACATTGAATCTTGTCAAGATCCAACGTTGTGCGTGGAAGGCCAGGGAATTGGAGTTTTAGGTTCTTCAAAAGAGTGTTTGCCCTTCCTGCCAACAGTTTGTTTTTGTCTTTATCACCACTCAGCCCCTTTACATTTCCCGTCCATGATAGTTTTCCGCTTCCTTGTGTCTTTGAGCATTTTCGTGTCCAAATATGCATAGCTGCTTCAATCCTGTTTGCTATTTGAAGAGTGGTGCATTCTGATGACATCTCCAAGTAATCCAAAAGGGATTCGGGTGAGAACTGTGCAGTAGATATATACTGGTGGAGTGTTTCACCTAAACAAACTTTGGCACTCTGAAAAAAAGGATAGAAAAAAAAGAGTATATGATTGGAGATTTGTTGTTTAAGTTGGCGAAATTGAGAATGTACATGAGCAAGTTTGTAACAAAGTGTCCTAAATCAATAAAGCAAAGGAACAAAAATATGAACAAAGAGTATTACAACTGTGGCAATTTCGACCCATATACTTATGATTGGGTCGATCTTTTATCAATTTCTTGTTTTATTTTAACCACAAAGACACACCTATTGCCCTTTGATACACCCTTTTCTCAAGTGGTGCTGGACCCACAACCTCTTGGTTGTTGAGCTATACGCCTAATTCCTCTATGCTAAAGGACTGTAATAAGGCTATAATTATCCTTAATAGGTAAATATGTCAAATCAAAATATTTAACTGAAAGGAAAACTAGTGAAATGGGTCAAAGATGTCAAACGCCCCAAACGGGCTGAAACATAAAAGTCTCCTCCATACTGCACTACTTATTCTTACAGCCTCGGTAATCGTTTTCTTTTGGAAAATAATTAGATTTCTAGTGAATTTAGCACAATAGTTATACATAAAAAATGGTTAACATAGATAAAAACATGTTTTCTAGTCAACCCATCACGACCGGGCCATACTAAAAATAACAAATTAAAACTTTAGCCTACTTTGACCCATTACCCAACTTGCTTGACCAGCCCAGGCTGCTATCTTTGCATTCTAAAGACTGAAGCTATATTCTAGTAATTCGACTTACTATAAGTTGATGTCAAAGTGATGTTGGGTTATAAATACATAAAGAAATCTGCATACCTTCGGCAAGCTATCTAAGTAAACTTTAGGGACTTCCATCTGTGACAACACATTGCCATTAATCGAAGCAGCGGCTTTAAATATTTGATTGCTACATTCGCGGCATTGTTTCAACCTCTTAACTGTATTTTCCGACAATCCTTTAGGCGGAACCTTCGGGAATGGCAGCCACCATTTCTCTTCATATTGAATCAAAGAGCTATCAGATAATGATGCATTAGAATGCTTTTCATCTAACCCACGATCTACGTAAAAAAACTCTGAATCATGGAATCCATCAAGCATTGTTACAAGCATCGTGTCTAGCTTTTTAAGAGCTGGAAGATTTACATATAAATCGGACCGGGGTCTAGTCACCATGACCTCAAATGTGCCACCTTCCGGGAATTCTTGAAATGATGGTGTAAGCTCGACGATTGAATCACTTACTGATAAAAGCCATTCCATCTCTTTTCTCCACATTGATTTGTCTTGTTGACTCAGGGGTTCCAATTTCCACAAATCACCGAAGACAGTAGCTGTAAATGTGCAACAATCAATAATAGTTTTTTGTTGACTTTTGTAAGTCAATTTGGTATTCTCAAAACTGAAAATTGATACAAACATCCTTCACTTAATCACTCAATATTTTACTCATTATTGCAAAACTATACAATTCATTGTTGGATTCCTTTATATTACCAGAAACTAAAAGAATTCATATCAATCATGCAGTATGAGTACAATTATATTTGACTTTGACTTTGTAAGTAAAAAAAAGGAAGAAAATGGGACAAACCAGAGAGATGTGTAATTGCATTAGAGATAGCAAGAGCTGTACAAACTCCATTTCCTCTTCCAGTCATATCTTCTCCAAGCAGCAACTTGGAAAATCTATCTTTCATCAATTGAGCCTCTGCATAATCATAATTTAAGAATTACAAACAACAAATATCATTATAATTCACACTTTCACTTGAATCCCATCTTCACGTCATCTTCAAATAAACATACATTTCTAAGCAATTACTCCCACCTCCCCACTTTTAAGATCATGTTGATAACCATACATTATCAAAATTAATTCAACTTCGAAACAAAAAATTCTTCATTTTCAAATTAGATTACCCCAAAGTTTCTTTTCATATATGTTTTTATTTATGGGAATTATCACCCGAGCCGACTTTTAATCATCAATGGATAAACTAAATAGTATCCTTGCAAAACGTTGATAACTGGCGACGCTGACCAGCCTATAATAAACTTAATATTATTAGTATACAAATCAGACATTACCAGTAAGGTTATGACTCTCATCTTTGCCAGCATACTTTCCTCCAGGCAGCTTGACCGGAGAACGGACGGGCACATACGAGTGGGACCCGAACAATGGCGGTGTACTAGTCGAAGTAGAAGCGACCGGAGAATCAAAAGAAGAAGCGCCACAGCTCTCGGATTCACTAACATCAGCACTAACACTATAATCCTCAAACCTATGATCAGATTCATCTCCTGAGTTTTCCATTAATTGATACTAGTACTTGTACAAAAGTAAAGTAATATACTACTTATGATATGTTAATTAACAAATAAAATGGTGACAGAAGTAATAATTTTGTTGTGATCGGAGAGTGAAAAAAGAAAAAGCGTTAAAGTGGTTAAAGATGTCTTCTTTACAGTTATGTGTGTAGTGTAACGTCAACATGGTGTTGGAACAATGGTCCCATCTTGCCGGTTATATAAATCAAATTAAATTAAAAATAAATGTATAATGAAATGAATATTTTGTTTATGTTATTGGTTTGGTTGTTATCAATGGTGACGGTGGTGGTACCACCTCTATGTATGTATATTTACAAATCATATAATCAATTTCACATGTTCTGTTTACATTTCTTTGTACGGATCGATTTTAGGCAAATAATTAAATATATAAATAATCAAAAAATTGAAAATGGAAGTATAAAAGAAGTTGAGTTACTTGAAGAAACTTACATTGAAATGGGTATATGGGATTTGTTTGAGATTTACTTAAATTGAAGTTTGCTTTATTCCAAAAAATAAAAAATAATGTCCATTTTGTTTTTCCTTATTAACAAGTGTTAATAAATGAATTTTGGTAAATAATTTAGTGTTTCCATATCATCTAAGTATTGTAACTTACTCAATTTCATACAAGTTTCGAATCAGTTTGGTACACGCCTAATCACCTCATAAAGATATCGGGATTAAACTTTGGTAGGTTATGTAAAACTTTCAATAACATCTATAACCATTTAAGTTCGTTTAATTTGGGTGGGTGGGAAATTTTTTTGATAGATATTTATATTTCATTGAAAGCAAGTTTTTACTACAGTTAATAAGTCATTAAATTTGGTTGATTATATATCTTACATATGACAATCTATATCTATTTGTAAACCTTTTTATAAACGTTTTCTACAAAACTTTATTAAAAAAGTTCTATAAAAAGTCATTGCTCAACAATAAAAAGCTATTCACAATTAAATATGATATATTGCAAGAAAGAGAGTGTAAAGACTTGAGATTTGTCAAGTCTTTGCGATTCTCTCATTGAAATTATATAGTTTTATAATGATAAAAAGCTTTTCTTCAATGGACCACAAGCTTTTTGTAATTTTTTTTTTAAAAAAAGCTTTCCAAATAGAGTCACTGTGAATGCTACTTCAAACTATTATAAAACATTTTGTTTATATGACTTAGAGCATGCACAATGGTTTGAGTCTTTGTAAGACTATTTTTCAGTGTCACATAATATATCACTTGCTTCTATAAAATATTAAGCTTTACGTTCCAATGGATTGAGTGTTAGCAAAACTTTTTTCTTCTAAATCAACAAAGGAAATAACCTTAGGGCATCTCCAATGGGAGTTTTTTTGAGGTTTTTTTTTACAAAAAAAAAATCTTTGAAAAGCTCAATTCTATTGGAGGGTAAAACTCAATTCGAGAATAGGTTTGCCAAAATTGAGTTTTTGCTCCATGACTCAATTAGCATTGTGTGTGTAAAGATCGCAAACATTATAGGTACTTTTATTGTCACAAAAAGTTATTCTGACTCTAGTTCCATCCAGATGCATTGAGGTTGACCACTTAGGGAGAATACAAAAGAGTAAGTTACATTTTCTCTCCCTGCTATGTTTTTCTTTCCACCTCCTTGGACAATTTTTTTCGGGTAGAGACCCTTGATTCGAATTTTCATTTTACTTAGAGTAAAAAAGTCATAAATTATTAAGTGTATATAACATGTACATATTGACTAATAAAAGTTATGATCAGACTGATAATGCCGAGCTCATTTCACTTGTAAGTTGTTTATATAAAATTTTGTTACATATATGATTACGTAATAAATTAATTGACCAATGAACATCAAATTTACGTTCATATATAGCTCCTTAAGCCATTCAAATATTCGAATTTGACTACATACGAAACACTCCATTATAAGTAACATATATATCAAATTATATCATAAAGTATTATAAAAAAAATTGTATAGCCGCAACGCACGGGTTAAAAACTACTTGTTCATATAATATTAACAACATAATAAAATATAGATTTATATTATTGCTTAATCTAAGTTAATCGTACACGTATTATGCGTAAATTCACATCACTTTTGTTGGAAAATTTGGGTTTCAAGTGCAATTTTCCCAAACTTTGGACCTAAATATGTATATCTATATACAATATTTACGAGTGACATTTTATATGGTTATGTAGCTTTTCGCAAGAGCTTCATAACGGTATAATATGTGTCCAAAGTTATGTTGTGGTTAATGAGATATCGTGCTTCAAAGTGAGGTGTTTGATGTTGGAAATAAGGAACTTAAGTGGGTCTGTTTTGGGCCTGTTTTGACCCAGCCCATGTTTCATATAATCTGACCCGTGACCCATCAAGTTAAGTGGATATGTTTGACCCACCAGGTCTGACCTGACTTTCCAGTTCACATCAGTTACAGCAGGTGGTGATCAAGAGACTCTTTAATGATCAATGTTTAATGAATTTAATCATGGTGATTAAAGCTTCAGTTATGCTTGCTGTTGGTGTACAAATACACCACCACCTCCATCATTTGAGTAAAAAGAGCAACCAAAATTCACAGGAAAAACACACACTCATCGCTGCATTTTCAGGCAAGTTTTGCTCCGGCTGTACGCAGCTTTAGGCCGCCGTACCCTGGGAAACAGGCTCGTATCTGTTTTAAGGGAATTGCGTTCAACGCAAGCTCCGGCCAAATTTACTTTGTCGTTACTGTCTTTTATTTTCTGTATACTTGGGAATGTTTATGTTATTGTACTCTGATTATTGTGAATGTCAATAAAACTCAGTTTGTATTCTAAACTATGTTCCTACAGTCTTAAAACAGATACGATACAAACTGAGATTTTTCATACGATTGAGTTTATGTTTGTTACATTCTTTCCAAAGCAAACTGATTAGTCTACTATGTTTCGTATGAACCAGTTTTGTATCGAGACTAGTATCTATTATTGTTTGCTTGCAAGTTGCAGATTAGTTTTATAAGTTTCTGTTTGACACTCGTATAACGAAAACAAAATTAACTCGTTCTTTTTAAATTGTTTCTTTGAGAAACATTGCAATATATGTTTTCATGAGTATAGCAACGTGTTGCTAAGATTCTCTTTTGGTCAATACAGCTTGTCTTATATTTGGTTCACTTTATCATATTATCATATTAAATTGATTAATATTGGCATGTGTCCAATAAATGACCAGCAATATGCCTTTTTAAACTAAATTGTGATCTTACTTTTTACATTTCCTTATGTTCAGTATATAGTCCAGTACATTAAGGAATCTCTATATTGTTTGCTTTGGGGCTGAACTATTTTTGTTTGTTGGTTGTTATGGTTAAATGAGTTAAAATACTAACTAGTACATGTTTAGTTTAATATAAACAGAAAATGTTTACACTTTACAGAAACTGAATTTAAATAGTTATATTTGCCATTTACATCAGTTCAAATTTAGTTTTGTTTTCGGATCATATCTAGTATAAATACAGGAAAGATATAGTGGTTTGGTTCAAACGAGTTTTGTATCCGAACGTTATCTTTCTTTTCAAAACAGATTGTGAGTTGACTCAAACTCGATTTGTGGTTAACGCATTTTACTGGCTAACCCAGTTGGTGGTTATTCTCGACTGAAATCTCTGTTTTAATCAAAACAGTATAGTTTAGTCGAAGAATTTTAAAGTTCTGGAAAACAGTACTTAAAGCCACGATTTATATTCTGTTTTCTTAACAGTTAGCATTTGTTGCTTAATTTAAAGTTTTGTTTAACTTGGGTTTCGCTGCATTTTCAGAAATGGCTGATTCAAGTGTCCCACCCGTGAGTGCAACACCCGTGATCCCAACAGCCGTGCCATTAGCTAACACCGTGGCTAATCATGCCGAAAAGCCTGAGAAATTTTCTGGGTTGAATTTTAAAAGATGGCAACAGAAAATGTTCTTTTATCTCACTACTTTGAACTTGGCTCGGTTCCTAACCGAAGTTGCTCCTCAAATTGCTGAAGGGGATGCCGATAATCAAGCTGTTAGTGCCATTGATGCATGGAAACATTCTGATTTCCTATGCCGTAACTATGTGTTGAATGGGCTAGTTGATCCTCTCTATAATGTTTATTGCAAGGCAACAACGGCTAAGGAACTTTGGGAATCTTTGGACCGAAAATATAAAACCGAGGATGCCGGGTCAAAGAAACATGTGGTTGCCCGATTCTTGGAGTTTAAGATGATTGATACAAAGACCGTTATGAGCCAAGTGCAAGATCTTCAAGTGGTTTTGCATGATATTCATTCCGAGGGAATGCATTTGAGTGAGATGTTTCAAGTGGCATCCATGATTGAGAAGTTACCTCCTAGTTGGGTGGACTTTAAAAACTACCTTAAGCATAAAAGGAAGGAGATGACTGTGGAAGATTTGATTGTTCGTCTTAGGATTGAAGAAGACAACAAGTTAGCGTTAAAGAATACTTACTCTAATGATTCTTCCAAGGCTAATGTGGTTGAAGTGGGACAATCTTCCAAAAATAAGAAAGGCAAAGCTAATGGGAAAGGCAAGGGTAAAAGTGAGAACCTTGGTGCTAAGAGTGGAACTTTCAAGAAGAAGTTCAAGTGCTATAATTGTGGCCAACCGGGTCACAAAGCGGCTAAATGCAAACAACCTAGACAAGATGCCCCGCGTCAAGCAAATATGGTTGATGATGACATGGATCTTGTGGCTATGGTTTCCGATATTACTTCCATGATTTCGGAAGTTAATCTTGTTGGATCGGATGTTAAAGGGTGGTGGGTTGATACGGGAGCTACCCGTCATGTGTCATCCGATAGGAGCCTTTTTAACACATTTAAAGAAGTGAACAATGGGGAGAAATTGTTCATGGGTAACTCCGCTACTACCGAGATCAAGGGAGAAGGAGATGTTGTATTGAAGATGACATCGGGAAAGGAGCTTAAGCTCAAAAGTGTCTTGTTTGTTCCCGAGATTCGTAAGAATCTTGTGTCGGGTTGGTTGCTCAACAAGTTTGGTTTTAGACTACTGTTTGAGTCAGACAAAGTTGTTCTTAGTAAGAATGGAATGTTTGTTGGTAAGGGTTATGCCCTAGATGGTATGTTTAAGCTAAATGTAATGGTGACTAAGAATGAAATGAATAAAGCATCTACAAGTTCTGCTTATATGCTTGAGTCCTCTAATGTTTGGCATGGTCGACTTGGACATGTTAATTTTAATTCTATTCGTCGCCTCATTAAATTAAATTACATACCAACATTCCATATTGACTCAAATTATAAATGTCCAACATGTGTTGAAGCAAAAATGACAAGATCATCCTTTCATTCGGTTGAAAGAAAAACCGAACCCCTTGACATAGTTCACACTGATGTGTGCGATTTAAAATCAATTCCAACACAAGGTGGAAACAAGTATTTCATCACATTTATTGATGATTGCACCAAGTATTGCTATGTGTATTTACTTAAAAGTAAAGATGAAGCAATTGACAAATTTATTTTGTACAAAAATGAAGTTGAGAATCAACTCAACAAGAAAATTAAGGTCGTTCGAAGTGATAGGGGAGGTGAATATGTATCTCCATTTGCTGAATTTTGTTCACAACATGGAATTAGACATGAGTTCACCGCACCCTATTCGCCTCAGTCAAATGGAATTGCTGAAAGAAAGAATCGCACCTTAAAAGAGATGGTGAATGCCATGTTGATAAGTTCTGGGGTGAGCCAACACATGTGGGGGGAAGCCATTTTATCGGCTAATTATCTTTTAAATAGGATACCCCGTAAAAAGAAGGATGAAACTCCTTATGAGTTATGGATGGGACGAAAACCTTCATACAAATACTTGAAAGTGTGGGGGTGCCTAGCCAAGGTGGTTGTCCCACCACCTAAAGCAGTAAATATAGGACCAAAGACGGTGGATTGCATATTTATTGGATATGCTCACCATAGTAGTGCCTATCGGTTTCTTGTGCATGAGTCTAAAATTCCCGAGATACACAAGAATTCTATTATGGAATCAAGGAATGCCTCATTCTTTGAAAATGTGTTTCCTTGTCTAAGTTCATCTAAACAGCCTAATGAGGTTAATTATGATGATAGACTAGATAGTCTAGAAAGACAAGAACAAACCGAGGAAGAAGAGGTTGAGCCTAGAAGAAGTAAAAGGGCTAGGATTGAGAAATCTTTTGGTCCTGATTTTATCTCTTACATGGTAGAAAGTGATCCACAAACTTACCGAGAGGCAATTACTTCTTCGGAAGGACCTCAATGGAAAGAAGCCATCAAAAGTGAAATAGACTCGATTTTACAAAATCACACGTGGGAGCTAGTGGATCTTCCTCCGGGATGCAAACCACTAGGCTATCGATGGATCTTCAAGAAAAAGATGAAAGCCGATGGCACCATTGATAAATATAAGGCTAGATTGGTAATTAAGGGTTATAGGCAGCGAGAAGGTCTTGATTATTTTGATACCTATTCGCCGGTAACCCGAATAACTTCTATAAGAATGGTGCTTGCCATCGCCGCCATTAGAAATTTGGAAGTTCATCAAATGGATGTCAAAACAGCTTTTCTTAATGGAAATCTAGAAGAAGAGATTTATATGGAGCAACCCGAAGGATTTGTGTCCCCGGGTCAAGAAAGGAAAGTTTGTAAGCTTGTCAAGTCATTGTATGGATTGAAACAAGCTCCAAAACAATGGCATCAAAAGTTTGATCACGTCATGTTAGAATGCGGGTTCAAAATAAATGAGTGTGACAAGTGTGTCTATGTGAAAGACACGGCACGTGGATATGTCATCCTATGTCTATATGTGGACGATATGCTTATTATTTGTAACACCTGCTAAATTAGGATAATTAATTTTGCCTAATTACTTGTAACTGGTTGTAATTAGTATGTAATAGGACTAATTGCAGACTCTATTTGTATATATATAAGGTGAATTATATATATATGTGTGTACATACGCGATTTGGATTAATCGTACGAATTAACCGGACGGAGTCCGACACAGTTACTTGGACGTTGGTGACAGAAATTTACCGAAATAATGAGAACATATTTTATTATATAAAATACACAGCGAACAAACATTATTTATAATATCGCGACGACATTTTAAATAATTTAACGAATACGTATTAAACACGAGTTAAGAATTTTAATACTTCGACAAATGTTTTTAAAATTAATTTCAGGGTATTTCATTAAAAATATTCCCGTCACCTTTTAAAAAAATATAACTGCTTGATATAGCGTTTAAACGACGGAGGAAACGAACACCGCGCAGAACTCGAAACGCAGGGAACAAAATTTGGTGAAGTCCACTCGGTGGACCCCACCGATTTTCAGCCAAAAAGGGGGGAACCCCCCCTCCCCACTTTCATTTCATCATCACCATCTTATCTCTCTTCTCTCTTTCTCTCCATTTTCTTTCAAAATAAACAAAACCCACCACCTCACTAAATCGCAAAATAACACCACGAAACCTCGCCGAATCATACCACTCTTTTGGAGAAAAGTGACCACGACAACACGATCTACATTCCTATCTTTTCGGATTTTCTATCCGACATTTTGTAAGTTTCCGATAAAACCCGAAACTCTCCGTTTTTGCTCATTTTTACGTTTTTATGGTTTATATATGCTTAAAATGTCCAAAAATGGGTTGGGTAAAAGATTTGGACCGAACGGAAGCTTTTCGACCGATTTTCCGGCCACCAAATTCCGATCAGACCGCTACGTCGCAGAGACGCTGGACTATCTGCGACGTAGCTCAAAACGTCGCATTTTGTGGCCGACGTCGCATTTAGCGACGTCACGGCCTACGTCGCACAGATATCCCAACGTCGCACTAGCGACGCAGCCTATTACGTCGCATTAACTTGCGGACGTCGCACATAGCGACGTAGACTTTTACGTCGCAAACCGAACCAACGTCGCATTAGCGACGTCGCCTCCTACGTCGCATTGATTTGCGAAGGTCGCATCATGCGACGTACCTCCCTACGTCGCACCCTACGTCGCATGCTACGTCGCATGCTACGTCGCACAAACCAGAACCTTGAAAAGTCAGATTTTACTAAGTGTCGAACTTACACAACTTCAAATACTTAGGTCATACGACTTAACAAACGTCATAGAACATACTTTCTATTACAATTACACTAAATTGCGTTATAAATGATAACGCTTTGAATCATTATTACCAACCGTCACCAACGGGCCATATTTGTTTTCAAACTACAAACGGATTACTAAACAAACACTTGGACATAATGAGTTGTGTAAACAACTAGCCTAGATGGTCTTGCGAGACATCTACTTACTTAACTTTATATGTTTAGGCATTTGAAGGTTACGGGTTCGGAGAACCTACGGTTGATATTACTTACTCGTTTATTGATATAAACGTACTTGCAAAGACTCAGGTGAGTCTTACGGCCCCACTTTTACTGTTTTATCTTATTGGGGGAGATACATGCTACTTATTTTTCCTGAACACAAGTACTAAACTGTTTACTATACCAAACGGAATTGCATGAGTTTACTTACAAACAGAAGTCTCTCCATCATATATCGTTAGTTATGGACTTAAGCGCGAACAGTAGTTAATGGATCCATTAGGGAAATGACCCTCCCCACCCGGGGCAGTAGCGCTGCCACGTACCGATTTACACGTATAAACGGGTGACAACTTATTCGTGACGGATGCTTGCTCACTTCCGAGCATGTCACGGGAGCAAATATATTATTTACGGGTTAAGCTTCGATTATGAGCCTCATGGCAACGGTATAAACTTATTTATTTACATTTGCTGGATTGCAAATACTGATTTTACGATTGCTGGATTGCAATGGTTGATTATACGCCTACGGGCACTACTAATGAAATCTCGTGTTCAAAGCCGATATTATTTACAAACCTGTGAGATTCACCAACCTTTTGGTTGACACTTTTTAGCATGTTTTCTCAGGTACCCGGATGGAGTAGGATTACTCCAGGATTTTAGCTAGAGTCGCATGATTTCTACACAACTGCATTAACGGAGATTCTTAGCATTATCTTTTGTATATTATGATTATGTAATAGAATCTCCCGCTATACGCGTGGACTCTAGGGAAAACTACATTTTGTATACGAAAACACTAAGTTTTCAAACATTATATCTATGGAATGTAACTAATTTACAAACGTTGCATATAGATGTCGTTTGCTTTATCTTTGTGCTGTGATATTTGATTAGTAACACCCCAAGCTATGCTTCCGCAAAACAGTGAATTTCGGGGGGTGTTACAGATTGGTATCAGAGCCTAAGGTTATAGTGAACTAGGTTGCATTTAGTGGGCCTAGACTATGACCATTAGGCAGTATTTCCTTATTAGGCATGATTGGTTCAGGAATTACATCATACGACTTTAATTTAACATAGCCTGATCAACTATGTACAATTAAGGAAAGATGATGTGAGGTCTGAAATGGTTATGTCGAACAGGAATACGTTAGTAGACTCTGACCACGAGAGAACCGAGACTCTTACTTGTTATGTGCTAGACATACGCTAGGCTATTATGTGATATACGAGTATATACATACATAGGCCTCACTCGCTGACTATACTACTAGGCTATTATATATATGAATAGGCCTCGCACGTAAACACACTCGCTATCGAAATAGCCGACGTTTCCCTGGTGACACTTACGAATTTCTCTCAGCGGTTTGCACCGACCATGACAGACTTGATTACCGTCACACCACCTTGTGGCGCACTCTAATGATTCTACGAAAATCACATCTAACACCCGGAAACAACGTACTTTCAAGGACTAAAATCCTCTCTCTGTCATTTCTATAGAACTCAAGGACGCGAATTCCCAAATGGACGACCACATGTCTGATAGTGACCAAGTCCACGAGGAACAAATCCAGTACACGTATCTCGATGAGGACATCGTACCAGAAGAAGAATCATGCCGCCAAAGACACGACCGTACACCGATGCCCAGATCACCTCCCTTATAACCCAGGGTGTTACTGAAGCCTTGGCTCGGAATACTCCACCAAACTCCTCGAGAAACAGCGATGCCGCTGAAACCACTACTGCTAAACCCTGTTCATACAAAGACTTTCAGAACTGCAAACCTCTAAACTTTGCAGGTACTGAGGGAGCTATCGGTCTAGTACGCTGGATCGAGAAAGTTGAGTCTGTATTTCTTATCTGCAACTGTGCGGAGGGAGATAAGGTTAAGTTCTCCGTTAGTACTTTTACTGACACCGCACTCACCTGGTGGAACACTTATGCCCAGACTGTGAGTGTTGCTACTGCTTACCAACTCCCGTGGGAGGAGTTGAAGAAGATGTTGAGGGGCGAGTATTGCCCCAGGGATGAATTGAAACAACTAGAAGTGGAATTCTGGAACCACAAGATGCTGGGTAATGATATCACCAGCTACACCAACCGTTTCCACCAACTGGCACTTCTGTGCCCAACCATGGTCGATCCTGAGTACAAGAGGATCGAGAAATTTGTTGATGGTCTTCCTGAGAGACTCCAAGATCTGGTAACTTCTTCCAAACCGGGTACTATTCAGAGCGCCATCCGTATGGCCCATGAACTAACGGCAAATTCTGTCCGCCGTGGTACAACTTCAACCCCATCTGCAAACAACAAACGCAAGTGGGAAGGTAACCCCAACTCATCCAACCAAACCTCCAACAAAAAGCCTGAGTACATTAAGGCTTATTCGTCTGGAACTTCGGAGAAGAAAGGGTACAGCGGGAGCAGACCCTACTGTCCCAAATGCAACCGCCACCATGACGGTTCTTGCCCTTGCTCCAACTGCAAGCGGTTCGGGCATCTATCCAAGGATTGTCGAACCAACATTCCCACCCCCAACACTAATGCACCAAAGGCCTGCTTTGGGTGCGGAAATACAGGGCATTTCAAGAAAGATTGCCCAAAGCTGAAAAACAACAACAACCCTGCTCGCGGCAGATCATTCGTTATCAAGGCTGGGGAAGCCAGACAAGACCCGAACGTCGTGACGGGTACGTTCCTTCTCAACGACCTTACTGCTTCTGTGTTATTTGATACCGGTGCCGATAGAAGCTTCATATCTGAGAAGTTTAGCCCTTTACTTGATATTACTCCCACTGCCTTAGATACTAAATACATTGTTGAATTAGCTAATGGCAAACTGATTGAGACTGATAGTATCATACACAACTGTACACTTAACCTCACGAACGAAACGTTTCCCATTGATTTAATCCCTGTCGAGATCGGCAGCTTCGATATTATTGTCGGTATGGATTGGTTATCCAAGCACCGAGCTGAAATCATCTGTCATGACAAACTCGTTCGCATACCTCTTGTCTCCGGTGGAACCTTAGTCTTACAAGGGGAGACCGGTAGACGGAATCTGAATATTGTCTCCTGTCTGAAAACGAGAAAATATCTACGAAAAGGGTATCAAGCCATCCTCGCACATGTAACGGAGAAGAAGTCGGAGGAGAAGCGACTTGAGGATGTTCCGATCGTGCGGGATTTTCCGGAAGTCTTTCCTGAAGACTTGCCCGGACTTCCGCCACCTAGACAAGTTGAATTTCAAATCGAACTTGTGCCCGGAGCTGCACCCGTGGCACGAGCCCCTTACCGTTTAGCACCATCCGAAATGCAGGAGTTGTCTAACCAACTACAGGAACTCCTGGACAGAGGATTCATTCGACCAAGTTCCTCACCTTGGGGAGCTCCGGTCTTATTCATGAAAAAGAAAGATGGGTCTTTCCGCATGTGTATCGACTACCGAGAGCTGAACAAGCTAACCATAAAGAATCGGTACCCACTTCCTAGAATCGATGACCTGTTTGACCAACTCCAGGGATCGAGTGTTTACTCAAAGATTGATCTACGGTCGGGTTATCATCAACTCCGAGTCCGTGACAATGATATCCCAAAGACAGCCTTCCGAACTCGTTATGGGCATTACGAATTCCAAGTGATGCCATTCGGTTTAACCAACGCACCGGCCGTATTCATGGACCTTATGAATCGGGTGTGCAAACCATATCTTGACAAATTCGTCATTGTGTTCATCGACGATATTCTGATTTACTCTCGCAATGAGCAGGAACATGCTCAACATCTGAAAACCATTCTAGGACTTCTGAAACACGAAGAGTTATATGCCAAATTCTCTAAGTGTGAGTTCTGGATTCGAACCGTTCAATTCCTCGGGCACGTGATTGACAGCCAAGGAATTCATGTTGATCCCGCCAAGATTGAAGCAATCAAGGGCTGGGAGTCACCGACCACTCCAACCGAAGTGAGACAATTCTTAGGTCTTGCTGGTTATTATCGCCGATTCATCGAAAACTTTTCAAGAATAGCTGTTCCACTAACCACACTGACTCAGAAAGATAAGAAGTTCGATTGGACTGATAAACAAGAGTCAGCCTTCCAGCTATTGAAAAACAAACTTTGCAGTGCACCAATCTTGTCCTTACCCGAGGGCACCGACGATTTCGTAGTTTACTGCGACGCCTCACACCAGGGACTTGGTTGTGTGTTGATGCAACGGGAAAAAGTCATTGCCTATGCCTCACGACAACTAAAAATTCACGAGAAAAACTATACGACCCACGACCTCGAGTTAGGTGCTGTGGTCTTCGCATTGAAAATCTGGAGACATTATCTCTACGGTACGAAAAGCACTATCTTTACCGATCACAAAAGTCTCAAACACATATTCGATCAGAAAGATCTAAACATGAGGCAACGTCGCTGGGTTGAGTTACTTAGTGACTACGACTGCGAGATCAAATACCATCCGGGCAAGGCGAACGTAGTTGCCGATGCCTTAAGCCGAAAAGAACGAGTGAAACCCCTTCGAGTTCGAGCACTTTCTATGACAATTCATAACGAGCTTCCTGCTCAAATCCTTACCGCTCAACTTGAAGCACTCAACGATGAAAACTTGAAAAATGAAGCCTTGCGAGGCTTGGATAAACAATTCGAAATCAAACCCGATGGAACTCGATACTTCTCTAACCGGGTGTGGTTACCCAAATTCGGAAACTTGCGAGATTTGGTGATGGCTGAAGCTCACAAATCTCGATACTCTATACATCCCGGATCTGACAAGATGTATCATGACGTCAAAGGGCTGTATTGGTGGCCTAACATGAAAGCTGACATCGCCTTGTACGTCAGTAAATGCCTGACCTGTTCCAAAGTAAAGACCGAACACCAAAGACCCTCTGGGTTGCTTCAACAACCTGAAATTCCTCAATGGAAATGGGAACAGATTTCCATGGACTTCATTACCAAACTACCGAAAACTTCGAGTGGTTGCGATACCATTTGGGTGATCGTGGACCGTCTCACGAAATCTGCTCATATTCTGGCCATCAAGGAAACCGACAAGATGGAGCGTCTGACTCGCATCTATGTCAAAGAAATCATCTCGCGACACGGTGTACCTATCTCGATCATCTCGGATAGGGACAGCCGTTTTACTTCTAACTTTTGGCAATCGCTACAGAAATCTCTTGGTACTCGTCTGGATATGAGTACTGCTTATCACCCGCAAACCGATGGCCAAAGCGAGCGAACTATTCAAACACTGGAGGATATGCTACGAGCCTGCGTAGTCGACTTCGGTACTTCTTGGGAAAATCATTTACCGTTGTGCGAGTTCTCGTACAACAACAGTTATCATACCAGCATAAAGGCTGCACCCTTCGAGGCACTTTACGGACGTAAGTGCCGATCACCTGTCTGTTGGACTGAGTTAGGAGAATCCCAACTCACGGGTCCAGAAATCATTCAAGAAACTACTGAGAAAATCGTTGGTATTCAAAACCGGCTGAAAGCCGCACGTGATCGTCAGAAAAGCTATGCTGACGTGAGACGCAAACACCTTGAGTTCCAGGTAGGAGACAAGGTACTTCTCAAAGTGGCACCGTGGAAAGGTGTTATTCGATTCGGGAAATGAGGCAAACTAAATCCTAGATACATCGGACCATTTGAAATCCTTGAAAGGATTGGTCCAGTGGCATATCGCCTGCAACTTCCTGCTGAACTTAGCAGCGTACACAACACATTCCACATTTCTAACTTGAAGAAATGTCTGTCTGACGAGACGCTGATTATACCGCTCGACGAAATTCAAATCGATGATAAACTTCATTTTGTCGAGAAACCTATGGAAATCATGGACCGTGAGGTCAAGCAATTGAAACAGAGTCGTATTCCCATAGTAAAAGTCAGGTGGAATTCTAGGCGCGGCCCTGAGTTCACCTGGGAACGGGAAGACCAAATGCGACAGAAATACCCACATCTCTTCCCAGACAACGCACCGTCCGTGCACTCAAGCTAATTTCGGGACGAAATTTCTTTAACAAGGGGAGAATGTAACACCTGCTAAATTAGGATAATTAATTTTGCCTAATTACTTGTAACTGGTTGTAATTAGTATGTAATAGGACTAATTGCAGACTCTATTTGTATATATATAAGGTGAATTATATATATATGTGTGTACATACGCGATTTGGATTAATCGTACGAATTAACCGGACGGAGTCCGACACAGTTACTTGGACGTTGGTGACAGAAATTTACCGAAATAATGAGAACATATTTTATTATATAAAATACACAGCGAACAAACATTATTTATAATATCGCGACGACATTTTAAATAATTTAACGAATACGTATTAAACACGAGTTAAGAATTTTAATACTTCGACAAATGTTTTTAAAATTAATTTCAGGGTATTTCATTAAAAATATTCCCGTCACCTTTTAAAAAAATATAACTGCTTGATATAGCGTTTAAACGACGGAGGAAACGAACACCGCGCAGAACTCGAAACGCAGGGAACAAAATTTGGTGAAGTCCACTCGGTGGACCCCACCGATTTTCAGCCAAAAAGGGGGGAACCCCCCCTCCCCACTTTCATTTCATCATCACCATCTTATCTCTCTTCTCTCTTTCTCTCCATTTTCTTTCAAAATAAACAAAACCCACCACCTCACTAAATCGCAAAATAACACCACGAAACCTCGCCGAATCATACCACTCTTTTGGAGAAAAGTGACCACGACAACACGATCTACATTCCTATCTTTTCGGATTTTCTATCCGACATTTTGTAAGTTTCCGATAAAACCCGAAACTCTCCGTTTTTGCTCATTTTTACGTTTTTATGGTTTATATATGCTTAAAATGTCCAAAAATGGGTTGGGTAAAAGATTTGGACCGAACGGAAGCTTTTCGACCGATTTTCCGGCCACCAAATTCCGATCAGACCGCTACGTCGCAGAGACGCTGGACTATCTGCGACGTAGCTCAAAACGTCGCATTTTGTGGCCGACGTCGCATTTAGCGACGTCACGGCCTACGTCGCACAGATATCCCAACGTCGCACTAGCGACGCAGCCTATTTCGTCGCATTAACTTGCGGACGTCGCACATAGCGACGTAGACTTTTACGTCGCAAACCGAACCAACGTCGCATTAGCGACGTCGCCTCCTACGTCGCATTGATTTGCGAAGGTCGCATCATGCGACGTACCTCCCTACGTCGCACCCTACGTCGCATGCTACGTCGCATGCTACGTCGCACAAACCAGAACCTTGAAAAGTCAGATTTTACTAAGTGTCGAACTTACACAACTTCAAATACTTAGGTCATACGACTTAACAAACGTCATAGAACATACTTTCTATTACAATTACACTAAATTGCGTTATAAATGATAACGCTTTGAATCATTATTACCAACCGTCACCAACGGGCCATATTTGTTTTCAAACTACAAACGGATTACTAAACAAACACTTGGACATAATGAGTTGTGTAAACAACTAGCCTAGATGGTCTTGCGAGACATCTACTTACTTAACTTTATATGTTTAGGCATTTGAAGGTTACGGGTTCGGAGAACCTACGGTTGATATTACTTACTCGTTTATTGATATAAACGTACTTGCAAAGACTCAGGTGAGTCTTACGGCCCCACTTTTACTGTTTTATCTTATTGGGGGAGATACATGCTACTTATTTTTCCTGAACACAAGTACTAAACTGTTTACTATACCAAACGGAATTGCATGAGTTTACTTACAAACAGAAGTCTCTCCATCATATATCGTTAGTTATGGACTTAAGCGCGAACAGTAGTTAATGGATCCATTAGGGAAATGACCCTCCCCACCCGGGGCAGTAGCGCTGCCACGTACCGATTTACACGTATAAACGGGTGACAACTTATTCGTTACGGATGCTTGCTCACTTCCGAGCATGTCACGGGAGCAAATATATTATTTACGGGTTAAGCTTCGATTATGAGCCTCATGGCAACGGTATAAACTTATTTATTTACATTTGCTGGATTGCAAATACTGATTTTACGATTGCTGGATTGCAATGGTTGATTATACGCCTACGAGCACTACTAATGAAATCTCGTGTTCAAAGCCGATATTATTTACAAACCTGTGAGATTCACCAACCTTTTGGTTGACACTTTTTAGCATGTTTTCTCAGGTACCCGGATGGAGTAGGATTACTCCAGGATTTTAGCTAGAGTCGCATGATTTCTACACAACTGCATTAACGGAGATTCTTAGCATTATCTTTTGTATATTATGATTATGTAATAGAATCTCCCGCTATACGCGTGGACTCTAGGGAAAACTACATTTTGTATACGAAAACACTAAGTTTTCAAACATTATATCTATGGAATGTAACTAATTTACAAACGTTGCATATAGATGTCGTTTGCTTTATCTTTGTGCTGTGATATTTGATTAGTAACACCCCAAGCTATGCTTCCGCAAAACAGTGAATTTCGGGGGGTGTTACATTATTGGAAGCAATAATGAGATGATAAAATCTACCAAAGACATGTTGAAATCCAGGTTTGACATGAAGGATATGGGCTTAGCTGATGTGATTCTTGGAATCAAAATTATAAGAACCCATGATGGACTTGTGTTGAGTCAAAAACACTATGTGGACAAAATTCTTGAGAAATTTAATGCGAATGACTCTAACATAGCTAGGACTCCTATTGATACGAGTCAACATCTAGCTAAGAATAGAGGAGCGCCTGTGGCCCAGCTTGAATACTCAAGAATAATTGGCAGTCTAATGTATTTGATGAGTTGCACTAGACCTGACATAGCTTATGCTGTGAGTAGGTTAAGTAGATATACGAGTAATCCAAGCTCTGAGCATTGGAAAAGCATAACTCGACTGCTCAGGTATTTGAGATTCACTCGTGAATATGGACTGCATTATAATAGATATCCAGCTGTTATCGAAGGATACAGTGATGCAAATTGGATATCTGATATAAAGGATTCTAGAGCAACTAGTGGATATGTATTCACACTTGGTGGTGCAGCTATATCTTGGAAGTCTTGTAAACAAACAGTTATAGCTAGGTCCATAATGGAATATGAGTTTATCGCTTTAGATAAATGTGGAGAAGAGGCAGAATGGCTACGTCAGTTCACCGAGGACATACCAGAATGGCCTAAGCCGGTGTCGGCCATATGTATACATTGTGATAGCCAATCGGCCATTGGCAGAGCTCATAGCATAATGTATAACGGTAAGTCTCGGCATATACGACGTAGGCATAATACGATACGACAACTACTCTCAACAGGAATTATCACTATTGACTACGTGAGGTCAACCGATAATATAGCGGATCCGCTTACAAAAGGCTTAAGCAGAGAGGTAGTGTATAGGTCGTCAAGAGGAATGGGACTAAAGCCCTTGAATGAATGAGTTTATACAAAGGAAACCTAACCTAGTTGACTGGAGATCCCAAGATCTAGGTTCAATAGGACAACCTAATTGTATTAACTAAGTGAGGTCACTGTGGGGGAGTTTCATAAACTTCCTAGTCCATTCCTATAAATTAGTGACAATGATGTGAGGTTAAGCGTTAAGCTTTTAATGATTACTTACTAATCACCTATGTGAGAGAGAAGTGGGGTCGCTTCGAAAGGAATTATTGGGCACAATTCCTAGAGCTCTCGCAGAACCAGGCTAGTGTTCAGGACCATAATGGACACGACTATGAGGAGTTGAAACTGTCAGGGAGAGTCATGTGTGAAATGTATTGTCGTCTACACAAGCGGCAGATCAGTTCAAAGACATCGCGTCTACTGAGAGCCAGGAGACTAAGTATGTTTCATAAGGGAAGGTTCAAAGGGTAACACCTACCTATCCTATGCAAGACTCAACTGTTGAGAATGCAGTATGTTTGTGTGTTGATATCTATTCATGTGGGGGATTGTTGGAAAATTTGGGTTTCAAGTGCAATTTTCCCAAACTTTGGACCTAAATATGTATATCTATATACAATATTTACGAGTGACATTTTATATGGTTATGTAGCTTTTCGCAAGAGCTTCATAACGGTATAATATGTATCCAAAGTTATGTTGTGGTGAATGAGATATCGTGCTTCAAAGTGAGGTGTTTGATGTTGGAAATAAGGAACTTAAGTGGGTCTGTTTTGGGCCTGTTTTGACCCAGCCCATGTTTCATATAATCTGACCCGTGACCCATCAAGTTAAGTGGATATGTTTGACCCACCAGGTCTGACCTGACTTTCCAGTTCACATCAGTTACAGCAGGTGGTGATCAAGAGACTCTTTAATGATCAATGTTTAATGAATTTAATCATGGTGATTAAAGCTTCAGTTATGCTTGCTGTTGGTGTACAAATACACCACCACCTCCATCATTTGAGTAAAAAGAGCAACCAAAATTCACAGGAAAAACACACACTCATCGCTGCATTTTCAGGCAAGTTTTGCTCCGGCTGTACGCAGCTTTAGGCCGTCGTACCCTGGGAAACAGGCTCGTATCTGTTTTAAGGGAATTGCGTTCAACGCAAGCTCCGGCCAAATTTACTTTGTCGTTACTGTCTTTCATTTTCTGTATACTTGGGAATGTTTATGTTATTGTACTCTGATTATTGTGAATGTCAATAAAACTCAGTTTGTATTCTAAACTATGTTCCTACAACTTTTATATTACATTACAAATATGAAAACAACAAGGTGTATATAAAACATGTACGTATATGTATTTCTTCTATCGATCTTCCCAATCATGTAAGTTTTCTTCTTTGATCTTCATAACTCTTTAATTCTGTTTTGTTTTGAGAGTATTCGCCAGTTTTATTTACGTGCATTCTTTGAGATCTGTGCGTATGCCCGTTTGTGTTATATATAAGTTATTTTAACGAAGGTTAAACTTGAGATTCTATGAAAGTCTTAATGTTGACCCATATAGTTATCCTCATTTCTTCTTTTATATGAATTGTCTCTGTAGAGTAAAATTGGATTATAAGAAACTTGTGTCGGTGTCCTTGAATATGGCAAGATGACCATATCTTGCACTCATAATCCATGGATCGAAGTAAGTCAACTTGAATCTAGTGAATGTTTTGAAAAAACAAATGTAGAGTGTTGTATCTCATTTATTAATAGATTATATTTATTATTGTCTTACAGCCTCACTAGGAGCACTATCTGAATACTAAAGAATTCATTGATGTTGTTGCAGATGAGCTTGAAACAAAACTTGACACCTTTTAATAATCGGTGTATGTTGGCTAACTAGTTAATTTGATTGAGATATAAATCATCTATCTGTTCATATAAACTTCACCACAACTTTTATACAACTAATTAATAATTATTGGAGCAACTTCACATTCTATATTTTTTCACTACAAAGTCTAACCGTTAATTTAGGTGCAACAAGGTATGTTTTGAAACAATTTTTTGGGCTAAAAAAAGAAAGAAACATCGATGCTTCATATTGTGGACTATTTCACTTGATGGACTATTTCACTTGACAACTTACCATATTTCCGTCCATCGGTGTTTGCTGTTATTATGATTGTTTCAAATTACGTCAAGCTCACAAAATAATTCACAAACGGTTTAGTCAATTATATTAATTCTCATTTCTGAAAAAATGTTACGTTATAAATTGTTGATTGTTTAAATTTAAATACGTCATCCCGCATAATCGCGGGTCAATAAACTAGTTCCAATAAAAAGTAAGATTAAATAAGCGATGCAACTAGATGTATTCTTAAAAGATAAATCTAGATACAATCTCTAAATAATGTTATATCTAATAGAAGACTCTCAAGCTATGAAGCCGAGTTTGAGCTTAGTCTAAGCCGATCCAAACCCCAGCTAGAATTTTTTTCGATCTTAAGATAAAGAGATGGGAAAAAGTGAGTACATCCTAACTTGAAATATTGAAAGGGGAATGTTATGAAAATGAGAAGGGACAGGGAAAACCTTTTAAATAAGGAGTTAATTACATGTTTGGTTCTTGCTAGTAGAGTAATATACCTGGCCTGGTCTTTGTACTTAATTTTTTGCATCGACAGTCTAAAATCACAGAACTTGTTACATGAATGTTCCCTTACTAATTAATATTAACATTTCAATTGTTAAGTATATTTAAATGACCATTTTTTGACAAAGTTTTTCAAATATGTTCAACCATTAGCACATATATAACATAGAGTAAATACAAACACAACTACCGTCACGTTTTGTAACCCCTGACAATAGAACCGAACCTATGCGTGAAGTTTGTCGGGGCTGAAAAGGTCACCCCATCTACCTGATCTGAGATAATTGAAACCAAGACCACCGAAATCTCGACTTCTAAGGACCGTCAAGATCTCGCCTTTAAAAACCCATGACCGTCGAAATCTTTTGATGAAGATAGTAGTAGCATTTAGGACTTGGGGAAGAGATGAAGTGGGGGTGAAGGTTAGTGGAAGAATCGAAGTATACAAAATACAAAAAATAAAATAAATTAAGATAAATGTATTTAAGGGCTGAAATGTTATAGTTAACGAGGAGGGGACCGTCTATGCAACAAGTTTTGTGTTTTCAGATTGCTGGTGTAAAAAGTAAAGTAGAGGGACTAAGTGTGTTGCTATATGTAAACTACGAGGACCAATCATGCAATTAACTAAAAGATTTGTTTTCCTAGATTTGGCAAAATATGGTCTGGAAAAAAGAGTTGCACTGAATGAACACATAAACGAGCAATATGTCAACACTTTTATGTTTTCAAAAAGGAATCAATAACATGAAAATCTAACATACCATATTAACCCACACAGAACAAGACCACGGTGTTCTCATCTGCACACATTTTCCTAACATAGATACCTATTAGTTCCATATATAATGAGAAATCCCAAACAAAATTTCAAGATATATTTCAAGATATATTTCAAGATTACCTCTCTCTCATATCCTCGGTCGGTTGAATATGGGCTCAGAATGTGTCGTGCGGAAGCTATTGAAATACCCTGTTGCTCGCCGTGATGAATCCGTGGTCGATAACTACCATGGTGTTGCTATTTCCGATCCTTATCGCTGGTAACTCTAGTCTATGTTCCCTTTTCTGTTCTTATACTAGCTAGCTTGATAGCATGGTACGTTGGTAACCCGTCCATAAAAGCGGGAAATTATACCAATTCGTTTTATCGCACGTAAACATGTTAAATTCGATGTGTACAGGCTTATCAGTTTGGTTAGGTGCCATTAGAGTTTTCTAGTTTCGATCGTCTATAGTAGACATATATAATTGACAATTCGTAATACTTAATGTTAAGATATTGATTAATTATATATACGTATGAATATCCAAAGTTTGCTCTATTAAAACAATTGTTTTAAATTATTCGTGTGATATGTAAAACAAATTATAAAGTGAATGCATTTAAATACTATGTAACACAGCTTCTCTGAAGGAAAAAAAAATACTATGTAAAACAAAAGTTACATTCTATATGGCAAAATTAGACAACTTTTCCTTGTGGCCACGGAGGTTCACCCGCAATGACTCCGGGCTACTCGCAAAGCGAGTAGTCGCCCTGGGATTGGTCAGCTCGCAAAGCGAGTTGGATACCCAGGTATACAAAAAAAAAAAAAAATAGACAAGTTTTCCTTGTTTATAAAATAATCAGACATTCATACATGGGCTGATAAGAATATATACGTATGTCTAATCTATTAATTTCTAGCTAATTCACATAAGCATTTTATCGCTACTAAAAGTTAGCATTTAATTTTGTCATGCATTTGAATCGCTTTACAATTAACAGGCTTGAAGATCCTGATTCGGACGAGGTAAAAGAATACATCGAAAAACAGAACAAGGTGACCGAATCAGTACTCAGGGATTGCGATTCCAGAGAAAGGCTCCGCGAAAGGTTGACCAGATCGTTTGACTACCCCCGTTATGGATGTCCATTCCGGAAAGGGAATAAGTTTTTCTATTTCCATAATCCAGGACTCCAACCTCATCCAATTCTTTATATGCAGGTACATATGTTATCATACAAGCATAAATTCAATGTGTTAAAACCATAGCTTTAAAAGGAAAGTTTGTAAGATACTAATGTAATTTTTATTTGATTCTAATAACTTAACATCTTGATCGATGATTAATTCTCAGAATAGTTTGGATGAAGAAGGGGAGGTTTTGCTCGATCCAAATGGACTAAGTGAAGACGGAACAGTGGCTTTACGAGTTTATGAGGTTAGCCATGATGCAAAATACCTAGCCTTCGGTTTAAGCTGCAGTGGAAGCGATTGGTTAACCATACGAGTTATGAGTATTAATGGAAGGACTTTCGAGCTAGACGAACTTTCATGGGTAATTAAGTCTTAAATTGTACTAGTAGTTAACTTGTTTCTTCCCAAATCAACCATTGTTTTAGTAGTTTTCCAAAAATTATTCGAAGATAACATATGTAACGTGCACAGTTATTGTTACATATTTTGCAGACAGAAGTACATAGAAGATGGGTTTTAAAAATGTTTAAGAAGTTCTCATAGCTTTTTTGATATATTTTTCAGGTTAAATTTACATGGATTAGTTGGACTCATGATACAAAGGGATTTTTCTACTGCCGATTTCCTGCTCCTAAGTAAGTATTTTTTCTTAAGATTTTGGTATAATTGGTTTCTTTAAATCGTCGTTTAAAAACATAATGTGAAGTTTGTCTGACATTGTTAATTTGTTTTTAGGGAAAGGGAAAACATGGATGCTGGTACAGAAGTGAATGTTAACCATAACCATCAACTTTACTATCATTTTTTAGGTACGAAACAATCTGAAGATATTTTATGCTGGAATAATCTTGAAAACCCGACACATATTCTAGAAGCAAGACTTGCAGATGATGGAAAGGTGCTCATAACATCTAATCGGATTTTCATATTCTTTATATGCATTATCAATGAGTAAGAATTATAACTTGTTTGATGTTTGAAAAGCCAGACATAATCTGTATTCGTATGTTTTGCAGTATCTTCTTATGAATATTTGTAAAGGTGCTGCTCGCCTCAACAAATTCTATTGTTGTGATCTATCTACATTACCAAATGGATTAAAATGTCACAGAGGAAAAGGTCTTCTTCCTTTTGTGAAGGTCATAGACGATTTTGAGGCATATTATGAAGCCATTGCAAATGACGACACAATCTTTACTTTCATGACTAACAAGGATGCTCCAAGAAACAAATTAATACGAGTAGATCTCAAGAAACCGAGTACATGGATTAAAATCGTTCAAGAATCTAAAACTGATGTAATTGAGTCAGTTCAACCCATAAACGGAAATCAAATGATTGTGAGTTATTTGAGCGATTGTAAACATGTTTTACAGATACGAGACTTAGAGAGTGGTGACTTATTGCACAAGTTGCCTATCGACATCGGTAGTGTTAACTACATTAGCGCTAGACGACAAGATAGTGTGTTTTTTGTCAAATTTAGCAGTTTCATCACCCCTGGTGCGGTTTATCAATATGATTTGAAGGATAATGTGCCAAAAATGAAAGTTCTACATCAAATTTTGGTTCCAGGATTCAATAAAGCCGAATATCATACGAATCAGGTAAGTTTTTATCTTTCCTTTTTTCGAACCTCCCTAGGTAAACATCTTGGGGTTGGCCAGCGAAAAGGTTCTGAAACGGTCACTAGGATACCCCGGTTAGGACGCGTACATTTGATTAGAATAAAAAAAAAAAAAAAAAAAAAAAAAAAACAACCTGTACAGTGAAAAAACCTCCTCCATTAAACTTTACAGCAAGTTAGAAGAGATAATTTTTAATTTTTTCATTGATTCAATTCAGGTATTTGTGCGCAGTAAGGATGGAACGCTTGTTCCACTATTTATCGTGGCAAGGAAGGATATCCTTTTAGACGGATCACACCCTTGTTTATTGTATGGATATGGTGGTTATGGTGTTAGTTTAACACCATCGTTTGATATTACTCGTGTTGTTTTAGCACGTCATTTTGGTGCTGTATATTGTGTTGCAAATATTCGTGGTGGTGGGGAGTATGGTGAAGAATGGCACCAAGCTGGTTCACTTGCAAACAAGCAAAATTGCATCGATGACTTCATTTCAGCAGCAGAGTACCTTGTTTCGATGGGTTACACCCACCCTAGCAAATTATGTATCGAAGGTGGAAGCAATGGTGGCATTCTCATTGGTGCTTGCATCAATCAGGTACCATTATCTCAATTAAGTGACTTTCACTGTTTTGTAGATGGATTGAGTTAAGTTAACTGTAAATAGGTTGATTGGGTTATTAGTTAACCAAAAGAGAAACATGTCAATTGGGCAAACGGGTCAGAAGGATTGGAAGTGGCCGAAATTTTATTTTTTGAATGTTTATATAGACTTCTAAGTGTTTTAAATTTCGAAATATTTGTTGTAATACATTATCTTTGTATAGCTTAAACTCTTACATATAAAATGTACAAGCTAGTATTTGTTTGCGGGCCACCCTACCCATTTCAACCCTTTCATCCCAAATTACCTGTTAATTAAGCTACTTGACCCACCCATTGATACCTGCAGTTCCTATCCTCTTGATGATAGCGTAGCTAAACAATAACAAGACACTTAATGTGATTTATGATTGTCACAGAGACCAGATCTATTTGGTTGTGCTCTAGCTCATGCCGGGGTCATGGACATGTTACGATACCATAAGTTTACCATTGGTGAGTGCATGTTCCGTTGTGTAGGCTTTATAAAGTAATATTTTTTTTTTCATCTATCATGATCGATAATTCCCGTGCTTTAGGTCATGCTTGGGTTCCTGAGTTTGGTTGTTCAGATAAAGAAGACGACTTCCATTGCCTAATCAAGTGAGTCAATATTTCTCAGTATAATGTTGTGACTAGTTTGTATATTTTGCCAGGTATTCTAATTCATTATAAGCTTATTTTCATTAGGTACTCACCTCTGCATAATGTTAAACGCCCATGGGAAGATTCGTCAATCGGGGCTATCCAATACCCATCTACTATGTTACTGACTGCTGATCACGATGACCGTGTTGTGCCATTACACACATTGAAGTTACTAGCGGTACGCGTGAAAGGTTCAAACGAAAACTACAAAAGAAGAACTGTGAGAACTTTCCAACTACCTGGCTTTTCACACAGGATTAGTTCAAGCACATGTGAAAATTGTTGCAGAGTAAAGTTAAAATAATTTAAAAGTTCTCACAGTTCTCAACCTTTTGGTGATTCTCGTTTGAACATTCCTCGTGTATAACATCCACTCCATTTTAGTTCCCCTAAAAATATATATGCCTTTGCAGAGCTTAAATTTGAAAACCTAAAATCAAAATAAAAACAGAAAATTGTGCCTAACTATTTTTCACAAAAAGTTTACTAAATGTCTGACTCATGTTCTAGACTATGCAACATGAGCTATGTACAAGTGTGAAGAACAGCCCACAGATTAACCCGATCGTTGGAAGAATCAGTAGCAAATCTGGGCATGGCTGTGGCAACTCAACGCAGAAAAAGGTATGTGACTAAATTTTACTTGGTTAGCCTACATATATCTTTCAGAACAGGAACCAAAGGAACTTATTGATAATTTTCATTTTCGAAACATGAATTTGCAGATCGAAGAATCCGTAGATTGTTATAGTTTCATGGCACAGATGTTGGGTGCATCCTGGATAGATTAGGAGCAACTGAGGTTCTGTTATTAAGAATTGTAATATAAGAAATCAATTTTCCTAATCCTTATATATAAGTATTTCTTTTCTAATAAATGTTTGGTTTATTATAATCATAACGAATTTTCCCAATAAAAACATACAAATAAAAAGTAATAATAGTGTCCCTACTTATCTAGGAACTTAACATAAAATTAAAAGAATGTGACCTTGAGCTAAGGTCATAAACATTTGTACTAAAACATCCAATGTAGTGCTTATCTAGCACCACAACTATAGACTACACAAACAGAATACTCTTTCTTCACTCTTCAATTACTTCTATCATGTTAAAACCCCAGATCTAAACTCAACCTTCTAACTCACCTTGGTGGGAGATTAAAGGGGTCGTGTGTGGCGGCCGCTAGCCTTTCCACAAAGACGAGCATTCTTTGGTATTGGGAACTCGTCTCTAACTGATCCCGAGTTGGTGTAAACACGTAAGTAAAACTGCTGTCCAAGATATTGTCGTGCCCAAAACTCTGTTCTTAAATTCCACAAACCCACGTTGTCGAGTGGTATGTAAAGTGCAGACCATGATTTTGGGTACACCTACACATTACAAAATTTCATAAGCTCAATCACCAACTGTTAAAACTGATTTTTACTATCAACTCAGAAATATCACTATTTTCATTCAGTAACAGAAAAGGAAACGGATTGTGCATCAACGGAACTTGAACATCTCAAATAAGGTCAAAATCATTGTAGTGTAGCTGCAAGTAAAGGTACCTGAATGGTGCTTCGTGCAACGCCATCTCGTAGATTGTATGCTTTCCTGCTAGCTTCACTCCAGATACCTCCATCCATTCTGTTTCTCATAAAACAAAATCATAGCAAATTAATAAATGCATGAATTTAATAAAATAGAAAATATTCTACTTCAAACATTAGATAATGATTGTAAATATGTAACTTTTTTTTCTTACCCAACAACAAAAAACTGGTAGCCATCAAGGTGATAAGTTTGAACAATATCTTCAGGGTTTTGAAACACAATCTCGATAAAAGTTCTATAGTCAGCCCCCATAACAGCAGTATCAAGATGAAGCCCCTTACCATTGGGCTTATCAGATATACTTCCAACCCGGAAAACGCCTCCAATGTTGAAATAGTCAGCAAGCTTTAAGGGAGTGTCAGCGGGCTTAAATGATACACCATTGAGCCCATATCTCTGCTTGCCATTGATTTGTCCAGCAGAACTTTGAATAATGATGGTTCGGCTGGTGTTTATCATACCATAATGGTACGAGCCTTGTGGATTGGGCCTTGGCCCACTAGCTGTAAGATTAGTCCTGATGGATCGGGCCTGGTTGAGGGACCAGTCCACTTGTGTAGTTGGGCCACCCGGGATTGGACCAGAGACTTTTCTAGCAGAGTTGGCGTAGTGGAGAACTCCGGTTGTTGTGAGGGTTTTGGTGGTGAACCGGGAGGACACAACGATGTAGTAATCTAGGCTCGGTTGATCGGCTGTGATCAGTACCGAGTAAGATTGACCGCAATGAATGTCGAGAGATGAGTACATTTGTTGGACAGTGTGTGTTCCTTCAACTTCAACTAGTTTCATCCTGTGGTTTTGGATGCGGAAATTTAGGGAGTTTTGTAGTCCCACGTTAGATATTCTCAACCTGTAAGTTTTTCCTGATTTTCAAGGCAAATAAGTAAACAGTTAATTTGACAAGACGAAACTAAAATTCGATCACAGATCATAAATCATTTTACCAGCTAGCAACCTATAAATAAATAAAATGGTTGTATCATGTTATATGCTGTATCAACATGTTTGTCAAAGTGATCAATATGATTAGTTTGTTCTTAAGCCCATTGGATATATATGGGCTTTGGCCTGACCATTCTTTTGGACAGAACTTTTGTTGAAACCTTCGGGCCGAGTTAACAGGGATTGGGCTTTTTGGGCCGACTCAAGACCACAGAATTGAAAGAAATTATACCTTGTTGGACTGTGAAAGAGGCGCCATTGGGCCCACGTCCATTGATTAGAATTCCATCAGGGTTTGGAAGTTTATGTCCTCCGTCTAGAATTTTTTTCAAAGTCTGAAACAACAAATACAAAGTTATTACTCCGTATTTATTTATTCATATATTTAAAAAATATTATCTATATCACAATGTACCCGATATATGCGGAATTGAGTATTGTTATTATTGTTGTTGTATCTATATCACAATGTCACCGCCACTCGTAAATGGAAAACAGTTGTTCACTATAACAACAATATGGTGTGAAACGTTTTGCAAAATAAATATATCTTGTGATAGATATAAATTACACGTTCAAAAGGTCTCTTACAATTTTATGTAAATGTAGGTACATATTGCTATAATTCTATATTTTTTTAAAGGGTGGTGATTCGTACGCCACCTTATGTTAGTCATACACCACTAACGTGCTTTACAGTTTTGTAAGGTACAACATCCTAAAGCACATTTGATGGTGTGCGGCTAAAAAAATGTGGTGTACGGTTATAAAGTGATTATAGGAGGAGTCTACAATACATAGTGAACCCACCTAAAAGAAAATAATCAAGTTAAAAGGCCAAAATTCCTTGCTTCAAAATTAAACAAAGTAGCTATCAATTCTACCGCAATCAATGTCTTTGGATTTAATACCACTTTAAAGTTGAAAAATCCTTGGCGCCAAAATTAGTATTAAAAACATAATTATAAACTAACAAAAGCATTATACGGAGTAGGATTTATAGCGTTTTCCACCTTATTAAAGTATTAAAAATTCAAACTAATACTATCAAAATAGCTAACATTATATAAACCAAGGTATATATCAAGATAGTTTATAATAAGTGAGGAGGAAAGAAAAACGAAAAGACTTGATGAGAAAATGATGCTTACGGTATGATTTGACTTGTACCAATCTCCGATAAGAACGGTAAAATCATCAGCAGGTTCATCAAATGGAACGGGGATTCGTGGACGACTCAAAATCTTGATACCCCCAAACCCACCGGCAGCTTTGTGGAACGCAAGAGAAGGGAAGTAGTAAAAGCTTCCAATTTGATCTTTCATTTGAAGAATGTACGTGAAGTTTTTACCCGGAGGGATTGGGCAAGTTGTTCCGTACACACCATCTTCGAACGAATTCCTTCTTTGTTGAATCCCATTCCTAAACCACGAAAACATTTTCATAATTGTTACATTTGAATTCATTGCAATATGAACAGAGTTGAAATCCATTTAACCATTTACATTGATAAAAGTTTAACAGAAACAAAACCAAGTTTGAAGGTACATTAGACATTTTTTTAGTTACTTAATTTCGTAGAATAGAATTGTTAGCATAAACGGTTCATTTAAAGTGTATGATTCTCTTCTAGCGTTACTTGATCATTTGTATAAATAGAGACTCAAAATGTGTGTTATGCAACCGGTTTGTAAGTTGCAAATCACTTGTTCCAATTAGATGTGTAATTTTCTTTTATCGCATGCTTTTCATTATATTTTCGAACTTTTGTTCCTATTTAAACATCATGTAACCCGAAAGTTGATTTATTGCTTCGTAAATTGGACTTCCACGTTGACAAAAGTTTCCGCACACGGAAGTTTGACACCGACACTACATCTGGTTTTATCTTTACCGCAACCTCTTAAACATGTTTATCTTTCCTTGATTTACGAGGATGTCAAACAACTTTTGGTGGTAGATTGATTTACCAAATATATATTTTTTTTCCTTTCTTTTATTGTTATTGGCAAATTGGCAAGTGCAAATTGGCTAGTAAACGTTAATGTTATCTTCCTCGGTCAGAGCACCTATTATTGACTTCATACATAAGTCGTAACATTCTGCATTTAATTTATTTTAGAACCCCCAAAACAGATCTACGTGATGTCATCATCTAGCTTTTACCAATATTTGGACCTTCCAAATTAATTAAATATATCATTTGCTAAATTAATGTTCAAATGAGATTTTCGTTGGCAAAAATGTGTATTTAGAGTTTTGACGACACCAAAACTCGACGTACTAACATAGAAATTACTCAGAAAATAAGAAATAACACACAAATATCTATATGATGATGATATGCAATGATATTCTTTGTGTAAGTAAATCTTGCTTAATTTTTAGGAAATAAAACACTTAATACTACTTAATTTTTAAAAATATATATATATATATATATACTTTTGATAAACAATGCCCTTATGGCAATGTTTAACACTACGAAAATTACAATCAAAACATTCAATGAAGTTCAAACATTTCATATTTATAATGATTCATAATGTCACTTACTAAATATAATTCAGAAATTCCATCTTATTATGACAACATTGCTGGTTATTTAATATTTAGATTTATTTATAGTAGCATTAAACATTGCCCTAAGGGCATTGTTTATCAAAATCCCATAATGTTATTCTCTTTAATATATTAAAATTGGGTGTTAAATCCGGCGGACTTTGATTTTGGGTGATGCATTTTGTCTATTTTTGGTTGATGTTGTTTTTGTTGTTTTGGAGTTAGTCTGTTTGTTCTTGTAAGTTTGGTTTGTCTCTCCTCCTTGAAGAACTTTTGGTAATATAAATTGCTTTTCCAAAAAAAAATATATGAGATCGATTTTTTTTTTTTTTTAAACAATGATTATATGATATACTAACTTTTATATGTGATTCACTAAAAGTTTTGTAGTGTGTATAGTTGTGTATCATGTAATTTTTGTGAAAATAGATATCTCGTATTAATTATCATGAAAATTAAATATTTTTGATATAACTTTAATATCATATAAATTAGCTAATATTGTCGTATGTGAACCTTCCGCATAAATTTGTTTTATTCATAAATTACATGAAAGTATTGTTAAATATTAACACCCCTTTCCCCTTGTAACAAAAAAAGTCATATATATATTATATATTTATATTTATATATAAACGTTATAAGAATAACTCGTAAGGTAAACTATTATAGTGCGAATATGTATTATTCAAAATTAATAGTATAAGATAATGGTTGTGTTACCAGGAGATGAGAAAGGGTTCATCTAAGCTGTTGATGACGTTGATGATGAGATTATCATTCGTGACCGAATAAATATCAGGTCCCGGAAACTGTCCGTTTATCAATATCCCCTGCATTTCGAACACATAATTATAAAGTTAGTTTATAAAAAAATACTTATGATTTAGCGATAGAAACGCCACGAACTAGCTAACGTTTAATTGCGTAGATATATTTTTGTATAGACGTAATCAAACTACCAAATAGACATTAACAATGTTACTGATATCACTGGATCAAAAAATCACTCGGTATTTAAATGGGTAGAGTAAAACTAACCTGTTGACGAACACCGAGTGGATAAATATTTCCATAAGTGACATTCCAGTTAAAGAATCTGTAGGGATCTTCGGCCCCGACAATGGCAATGAGAACCGCAGCGACTGCAATGCTAGCCGCAAAACTTCGCGGCATTATGATGTTAAACAAAAGTGGATGGAAAATGAATTGAAGTGTGGTTGATAGAATGATAGAGGTGCGAGTTGCGTATGTTGGGAGGGAAGGATTAAAAGGAGAGGTGAAGATTCGAGAGGGAAATTTATTATTATTAGTATAAATAAAAAGTATGTCTGCCGAGTCACTATTTTAATATTTTTAAATGTCTGTACAATTTGTTGAAAGGAATAATGTTTTTACAAAATTAATGTTTTCATTTATTAAATTCTCATCATGATTGATTTTATATGATAAAAGGGAAATAAATACATTTTCACAGACAATCTATGGTAGATCAGATGGTTATTGGTGTAAGGGTTTATTGTTTCGTTATGTATTAAACTTTACACTTTATACTATTGTATGCGACATACTTTCATTTATTTTATTGTATGTAGTGAACTTGTAAATATGGTCTATTGTATGTATTTTTTCTTTTTGGGTAATGCCAAAAAGGAAACTTTCCTATTTGGGCCATACTCAAAAAGGAAATTTCACATACAATATACCATATTTACAAGTTTAATACATACAATAGAAATTTTCAAAGTTCGACTCATACAATAGTAAAAATTGTAAAGTTTAATACATAACGAAATAATAAACCCTTGGGGTAATGGTATTGAGTTGATACTTCAAGTATGAGGTTATGAGTTCAAGCCTAGAAGTGAACATGCGTATATATTCGTGAAAAAAATGTGCATATTTGTGATAGGGTATGTAAGTTATTGTCTTTCTAAAATAAGGGGTGAAAAAAGCTATTGTAGTCTCTTCACTCTCTTGTACGAGTACATATTTTGATCTAGAACAATGTGTATGACTATATATAAATTTGTTATTTGTTGATTTCATTTTTAATATTCAACCAATATATATCTTTACTAACTAACGAAAAAATTCAGGATTCATGAGTGATTGCCAAAGTGTAAAGGAAAAACTAATTTTGAATGTCATAAATGTTGAAAGAAGTTTTTAGATTAGAAATTGAGTTTTACTGGCGTGTGCTTCTGCACATACTAAAGTGCTTTTAACGGACCCCTAATTTCTTTAAATATCATAATTTGTCATTAGTATAAGTATAAAAATGATAAATATTAGATTAAGCTAATGAGTATTATTAATGTAATTGTTAATATTTAAAGAAATGTTAACTTTATTATATACATCTTATTATGTGCAACGGGACACATATTAGCCAAATCCTTATAAATTATACGAGTAACCACAAAATTCAATCGAATCATGCTTTATTGGGGTTGTACCGTTGTACACGTATTTCACTAATTCAGTGTGTTATACGTGTGCAAATTAAATAGTGTATGACAAAATTTTCCGGTGTTCAAATCGTCACTCTAACTAAAATTTTTAAGTATCTCCATCCGACTAGCTTAATTTTGTTTGTAATCAAGACGCTTTTGAACAACATCTACACTTATAATTTTGTTTGTTATTGTAAAGTGTTAAGTGTTAACTGAACCATAAAGAACCGATAAAATAGTTAACTCATTACCTAATTTTAACGTTTCGGTTTTAATGTAGGTTTAACAGAATGTCGAATCGATAGCGTCGATTAACAGACTTTCAGTTAACCTTACCATGAACAGAGTGTAGAATTTGAGATGTAGTAGGAGGATTTGGGTTAGTGGGGACCTCAAGAGGGACAATTGGTTTTGTGTGGATGCTTGGTAACATCATAACATCACATCACATGGTGATGGTGTGTGTAATTGTGCGCCGTAGGATGCGGCAGTTGCAATTTACGCCGTTGGACTCGGAAGTTTGGGCATGTGAATGTTTTTTTTATCAAACAAATTATTATTTGGATTTTAATTAGAAAAACGCAGCCTCTTGTAAACACGTCCACACCCATCTTTTTCCTCCTAACTTCCTCAAAGAAGGTATATGTGTATAACTAATTGAGTAATTGTATATATGTATATTTACATTTAAATATATGTTTAACATGCATGCAAAAGGTGGAGGTCAGCCCACAAGTTTCTTTACTTGCAGTGACATGATTTATCTCTTTTATATTGGTCGTAAGACTGGTCAATGGGGGCCACCAGATGATCAATTACCATTCTTATTTCTTTTTATAACTATTAACTATTTTATTATGAGATTAGTTAAAATTAGCATCACTGCCTGTGGCTATTAGCTCAAATATTATGTTTGGAGCTGCAAATTTCTAATGGAAGTATTTTACACCGGACTTTCATAACAACTCTCAATTACACTAGACGACGGTAGTATTTTACACACTATTTTAATTTTTCAGATTTAATTTATGATTCTTTATGATGTTCTACAATATCGTACGAATGTCGACGCATAATTTTGCCAAATACTTTCACCCTTGGTGTGCACACTCAAATCGTCAAATACTCTCCAAGTCCTCGTCCAATACGAAGGAATCCTATCTATGGTATCAAAATTCTTTTTTTATTTTATTTTTAGGTGATGATTTATACACTACAAAATTTTTGTCATACACTATTTACTTAATATACATCATCTTACTATACTATATAACATTTTAAACACAATCAATGATATATGAAAAAAAAATTTATGCTATATAAATTACCACCTTTTATGTTGGAACCGCGAAGTGCATTAAATTGGCAATTAACAAATTAAACTATAATTCTACTATGGGTGATGATAAATCCAACAATGATTTTGATAAATCCATCAAAAGTGTGTAAGACTGATTTGTACAGTACAAGCTTTTATTGCATACGGATGGCGGATTGATCAAAATGGTAGGTGGAAATATCACTAGCCTTCTACTATGTATGTAAACATAGATACGCGTATTAGTAATTGGGTACGTGAAGAGACGCGGGAGGTTGTATAATTCTTTTCACGTGAAGGGAGTTGAAAAGACAGAAGATGAGCACGTGACTCTCGTCATCCCCCTTAATTCTCCATAACCATTCTCTTACTGTATTATTTTCCTCACGGAATGTTGTCCCTTAATTTTGTCCTACTTCTAAAATTAAAATTAAACATATAAATAATTTAACAAAATTGGTATTATGGATTAATTTTTACTACTTTATTTAACTATATTAGCTATTGAAACTAAAAACTAATTTTCTGGAGTGATCGAAAAAACTAACAACTCTGTCTTTTTTCGAAAACAAATATCAGGCCGTCTTTGAACGACGACGTAGTCGATACGTTGTCGCTCAAGACTTCCGATTTACATTTACATGGGATATATATTTTATGATAAATATCTTGATTGTTTTATTTTAAATAATAAAAGAAATTTGTTTTGATTGTGATGTAAAAAAAAATGAATTAGCATTTAATAAAATTTAACTTTTTATTATAGAGTTTCATTTTGATTTGATGATTAACATCTTTTTACTCGGTGCTTAAAGATACTTAGATACGGTGTTGGCAAAATGTTAACAGGAAAATGATTGGTAGACCTAAATTAATGGGACTAAATATAGACCTACGGATGTAATTGGTGGGTTTGAAAAATTGATTGGATGATATTAGGAGAGAGAAAAAATTCAACCAATAAAAAAAGTAGGCCTGCTTTTAGGTATATGTAAGTAAGTCTATTTAGCATTACTCATGTTAACAAGCTCCAACCCCTGTATATAAGTAAAAACTTCGTCTAATATAATAGGAAATCTTAGAAATATCTGTTGAGAGATATATTGATGCAATGCAATTAAGTTAGCCTACTAATTAACATGCACTAACGTCAATTTATCAAATTTTACATCCAATTTATTTTTATTTTATTTTTATTTTTATCAATCATCCATTATTACTGCTTAATTTGAATATCCTTGGTCAACTTAACTCAAAGTCGACGAACTTAATTTAGGATTAAAATATTGGATGATGATTGAACCAGAAGTCAACCGTGTAGTGAAAGTCAAGATTTAAATCTGGAGTTCTCATTACTCAATTAGCTGTAGTGCTTGCTTCCAGAGTAGTATATTTTTAATCATCATGGTAGTCAACCTTTTTAAACATTAGGACCCGCGCTTCAATCATTTACTGTTTTAATGGATGTTTCAATCTATAAAATAAAATATACTTGAAACAAAATACCATGGAGAAATCTCCACCCTTAATTGGATTTTTACAAATCGATCCGACGATTTAGATTAATTTGTTGATAGTTACACTTAGCCCCCTAAATCCCCTAAATATATATACATAAATCTATAACATATACTTAAACCAAAATACAATGGAGAAATCTTGGCCCTTTAATGGAAATTTTCAAGTCGATCCGACGATCATTATTTAATCTCGATAGTTACACTTACCTCCCCTGAACCCTAAATATAATATAATATAATATAATAAATAAAGATAAAATAAATAAATTTTAATAAATAAATAATCGGCTACTAATAAAAAATAAAAGCACGCACGACTTCTTCTGGTTCCAAACCCTAGCCCGTGATGATATTCACGATCCTCTCCCTGTTCCTCCATGTGTTGATTTCGTATTAAGCAATTCAGAAAAAACATCTTTTGTTGTGGGTATGTAGTTATAGTAATCAAGGTTCAAGCTTCATGACAATTTCTATAAAAAAATATGGTGCGATCATATGTGTATTTTGTGTTCCTATTATTTTGTAATTTTTCAATATTTGACAGATCTTTTGTTTTCCGACTATAAAATATAAATATTGTGTAATTCATATACATGAATACTGATTTATTAGTGAATCATCAAGTTATTAATAATTTCGTGACCTCTTGCAGTTGCATCCGCTTCTCATGACACTTGGATTCTTTTTATTTTCTGGAGAAGGTAACATACAAGCTTGAACCTTTAATGTTAGAAATTCATTGCTAAGCAACAATATTGTTACTTGACTCAGCTATCATCGTGTACAAGACCATACCCGCTGCACGAAAAGGGAAGAAACTAATTCATCTGATATTGCATTTTATCGCACTTGGTGTTGGAATCGTTGGTGTATATGCAGTTTTCAAGTTCCATAATGAACGGTACATCCCAAATATGTACACCATACATTCTTGGATCGGCTTAACATCTTTTTTAAAATCTATTGGCATATTATTATCCAATTATTATACTGTAATTAGAACATATACTAATAAGCCAAAACTTATGATGGCATGCAGTGGGGCTGCATGGATTCTTCTCTTCCTGGTACCCATGTGCAGAACCAATGAGAAGGGCTATAATGCTTTTTTATAAATATTGTGTAATTTGTCAAACTAAGTTTCATCATATATTTGAATTTTTCGTTACCAAATCATGCATATTACTATTGTGTAATCGTAAAAGATAATTTTATTTATTTTAGTTTTAGGTTTATAATTCACAAGCCACCTCTCTGATACATTTGGAAGAATCATTCCCTCCTACCTTACGGATCAACACTCGGTCTTTAATTCATCTTCTCAAATCCACCACCAGGTAACTTTTCTTCTTCTTTTTCCTCCTGGCTCGTCCTTTGGTTTAATTCTTCTTTTTTCCCACTACACTGATAATCGCAAACAAAGTCCCTGCAAGTAGACACTTTTTTATTTTTTGAAACACTGTTGGAAAATTTACTTTATCGTTTAAGTATTAGAGCCTGAAATTGTTAACATTGAGGTAAGTTTTGATGTAAATTAGTGCTATACGACTTTCAGTTCGAATAGAAGTTATACTTTTGCTGTAATATGATGATGGTGATGAGTTACTTCAATAAAGGTGCAGGTAGAAAAGCTGCAAGTTAGGTTTTGTTGCATTTTGCGGTTATATTGAACTTAACAATCGTCTTTGGAATTCTATATTGTAGCTTGCTTTTAGCAGTTTTAGTAGTAGGGTTCTTCATGATTGAGTGTGATATTAGCAGCTACCTATTGTTTGATGTGTGACTACTCTTATTTGTCATTACCTTGATATGCTATTTAGCTTGATAGTTTTTACTTTTTTATATTGTCTAGATAGAAATATTTATCTTCTTAAATGTGTCTTTGGCTTGCGAGAACATCTAAGACAAATTTTATGACCCCGGCCATATGTTGTAATCAGATGGTATGGAGCCCGTGAAGTGTTGCTCAACTGTTCAGAGTATACTGCATACATTGATATTTTTGGTTAGTTAGCTGCATTTTAATGGAGATTATTTTGAGGGGACCTATCTTCCATGGAACAGACTATGTTCAGTAGATAGCATTCATAACTAAGTTACCTGATATAACCTAATCAAATTAATAGCTTATTTCATAAATTATGATAGAATGGTATATTGTAAACAGAGTGACTATTTTAGTGTGTTTACCTTAACAATGTTTCGGGCCTAAATTATATTAAACTGTATTCCATTATGCAAATTTGTCACCTTCAATTATAGCCAACCACAAATGCTCAGAGTTTCTTAACTTTGTTTGCCCTATTCTGTAGGGCTTGGTTATTTTCATATGTGTACTGGATCGAGGATTTGATTTGTGCAGGGGCTGGTGATCAATATCAAGAATGCGTACTTTTACGAACTCGAATTTTTGGGTCACAATCTATTCGCATAATGTTATTGTATCTACGAAATATATTATATAATAAATATAAAGACGTACATGAGTTTTAACGTAGGAAATTATTTAATTACTTGTGGAGCACCACAACAAAATCAACCATTTATTTATGTTATTTCTCTGAGAACCATGCTTCTCATGTTATTTCACTTATGACACTTAAAATTTTCTTACTATGTTTTAATAAACGCAACCAATAATGTAGTCTACCAGGAGCTTCTTCAACAAATCCAATTTTTATTTATACCAATATGATTTAAATATTTGTTATTTAGCATTCTCAAAAGCAACAACATTATTCTTATTTAAATATTTTTTGTTACATTTACAAAATCAATTGTCATAGTCCGCGTTGTCGCGGGTCTATAACCTATACATGTAATAATACAATTTACAATTTTAAAAAATATATCTATATACAAAATCAAATATTAAAGCCCGCGCGGGTGTTTTACCTAGTTAATTATTAATATTAATATTTATAAATCATATAATCTAATACGGTTGGCAATTAATATTAAAGAGTCAACAAATAAGTAACTTATATTTAAATATATTCAATAAAAATAGAATACTCTATAAAATCAAAACCGTAGACGACATTTTCGCCTTGGCAAGCTAACTTTTGGCTTATCTCAAATTTAAATAATCTTCTCTTTATTAATTAAATTAAATAACCAAAGTATAATTATAAAAAAATCTGACGTTCCATTTAGTTCCTCAAATTCATCTTCATGTTGTAATTAGGGTTCAAAACTACCGTCCCCTAACCCCTACCATGTTCATGCACGATGCAATTTAGAGTTTCATGTATATACAACCGATGAAGGGTTAAAACTTAAGACTAAATTACGTAGTTGTATACGATTGCATGTAATACACCAACATTAAAGTACCAAAAACAATATAGTTAAAAATAATTATTTTATAAATAAGTCTACAAAATTAAAGTAGCCCGTGTTGTCGCGGGCCTTATACCTAGTATTCCTAATTATATGATATGATTAGTGTGCAATTTTAATTAATCACCGTCTAATCATGTAATTTAAAATTCAAAGGCGATTGTTAAATCATAAAATAGACTTCGTCTCATTTTTGCCAACAAAACCAAGATTTCAAAATGAAGGCGTTCTGTTTTGGTAGATGATTTATAGACTTTTGCAAACATAATTTGTATTGAGAAGATTAATGTTGTTAATTATTCGGTATTAGAGGCATTATATGTAGGGTTAGAAAAATGATAAGTAATTAACTACTACTTTTGGTGTATGACGCACTATCAAGACAACGCATTTCAAAAAACATGAGTACATGTTTTGCATCCTTATAGAGTTATTAGCTAAGTTCCAATTGATTTTCGTCATGTATTACTAGCATAATACCCGTACTATGCAGTAAAATTTAGTACTTTTATTATAAACACTAATTCAACGATTGTGGTATATAGTTTTTGTTATTCACTGGTGGAGTACTCGTGATTGTGAGTTGATAACAGTAGTTTGCTCGTATGTAGAGTTCGAGATTCGGGATATATTTGGTGAAAAATGAAATTTATGTGAAATGATAGGGTTATATTGTAGAATAGGAATCAGATAATTAAATTGTTGAATTTTATATTTAAGAATTTCTAAAAGAAAATACGAAGGTGTTTTATATAGAAATATATAAATATATATATGGTGTCACCTATGTAGCTTTTTGTTAACCATTACAAAGTAACAACTCTCACCATCCCTTTTTCCGACTGGAAAATTTTGTATTCGACTAGCTAGCAAGGAGCTATGCGAAAGAACAATATCAAAAGGAAATATATAGTGTTGAACTTGGATTACAAATCTAATTCGTCCACTTAACAATTACATTTTTTTTATTAGACTCGGAATCTACACAAATTAATAAAATGAAGTTTAATCTTGTCGCTATGAATATCACTTCTAGGTTTTGTTAACTTGAACACGTTAAGCTGTTCTTATAAAAACCAACACTAACATCGTGTTCATCACCACCTCGAAAAACCTCTAATGATTTATGTACAGACTACGAAGTTGACATAAGAAAAAATTGTGATGCCATGAATGAAAAATCGTGAGTCGGGTTCTTGATCTTCATTGCAAACCTTGTTCGTCCAAGTCGATCCTTGTAGGAGGCGTTGATGGAGCAATCCTCCAAGTGAGAATATATATATCTTCATAGGAACTAATTTATTGCATTGAGTGGTTGTCAAAGTTCTTCAGCAGATGCCACTAGTGGTGCACATAACCCGGTTTTGAGAGAACCCGACCCGAAACCGGTTTTGGTCAAACATGGTCAAAACCGGTTTGGCCCAAAACCGGTTCGGGTCCAACCCGGTTTTGGCCACCCAAACCCCAACCCGATCTAACCCGATTTGTATAGGGTCGAACCCGAACCGGTTCCAAAACCGGTTTCAAACCGGTTTATATATAATTCCGTTTTTCGCGAGCGTTTCAAGGAAAACGAATGTTTGGGTCAAAACTTTTTCATTGAGTTCGTAGAACATAAGTATTGGAAACATAATTGATCGATAACTAAACCAAAACGCCTCTAAATCTTGTTAAAAAAAAGTATTGAATCGAAAAAGTCTATATAATTCATTTTTCGTTCGATCGATAAGCGTTTTAAGGAAAACGAATGTTTCGGTCTATTTTTTTTTCATTTATATTGTAAAACATTAGTATTGAAAACATAATTGATCAATAACCAAACCAAAAGGCATCTAAATCTTCGTTAAAAAAGTATTGAATCGAAAAAGTCTATAATTCATTTTTCGTTCGATCGTTAAGCGTTTTAATGAAAAGCAACGTTTGGGCCAAATTTTTTTCATTAACTTTGTAGAACATTAGTAATGGAAACATAATTGATCAATAACCAAATCAAAAGGCTTCTAAATCTCCTTAAAAATATTATTGAATCCGAAAATTCTATATAATTCATAAACGTTCGATCGTTAAGCGTTTTAATGAAAAGCAACGTTTGTGCCAAATTTTTTTCATTAACTTTGTAGAACATTAGTAATGGAAACATAATTGATCAATAACATAACCAAAAGGCTTCTAAATCTCCTTAAAAATATTATTGAATCCGAAAATTCTATATAATTCATAAACGTTCGAGCGTTAAGCGTTTTAATGAAAATCAACGTTTGGGCCAAATTTTTTTCATTAACTTTGTAGAACATTAGTAATGGAAACATAATTGATCAATAACATAACCAAAAGGCTTCTAAATCTCCTTAAAAATATTATTGAATCCGAAAATTCTATATAATTCATAAACGTTCGAGAGTTAAGCGTTTTAATGAAAAGCAACGTTTGGGCCAAATTTCTTTTCATTAACTTTGTAGAACATTAGTAATGGAAACATAATTGATCAATAACATAACCAAAAGGCTTCTAAATCTCCTTAAAAATATTATTGAATCCGAAAATTCTATATAATTCAAAGTGAGTTGATACTTTCAAGGAATGTTTTACTAAATGCAAGGAAACATGTGCATAAAAAGTGATACTGTATGCATAAAGAGTTGTACATTTCCGTGTGTTTAGTAAAAACTTCCTTGCATTTATCAAACACGTTTTAGCGTTAGGCTTTTTAAGGATAAACAATGTTTGGAACAAATTTTTTTTATTGAATTGGTAGAACATTAGTAATACAAACGTAATTGAACAATAACTTAAACAAAAGTCTTCTAAGTCTTCATAATACAATTACAACTAAAAATATAAAATATACCAACGAATACATTTCGAGCTTCGGCATGGCCATCACCCGAAAATGTAATCGTGTAGTAATCTTTAACTTGTATTAATCTTCAAAAGTCGAAATCTTCTTCGGAGGTAGCCTCGCGCGAAGCTTGATCAAGAGCAATTTCTTCGTCGGAAAGTGATATTGTTACACCTTCTTCCACCTCGATATTGTGTATGTCTTCTTCGTATTCCATTTCACCTTCAAGACTTGATACATTTTGTATGCGTTCCGCGGCGTCCAAGTGATCCTTCAAGCAAATGCACATCTCTAAGGAGGCCGGTGCGAGTCTTGTTCTTCGTATAGATAATACCCTGCCACTAAGAGAAAAAGCGGATTCCGAAGCTACCGTAGAAGCTTGGACGGTTAGTAAATCTCGGGCCATGATGGCTAGAATGGGAAATTGAGATTCCCTCTCTTTCCACCAAGCCAAAATATCAAATTGTTCGAACTCATTGGGTAGAATAGTGGCCAAAAAATCCGTGGTCGTATATCTCCCATATTCGTTAGTGGTATTTTGGTTACCATCACCCCTTGCCCGTTTATTGTTTTCTTGTCTTAAACTATTATAAAAGTTTAGCATTGGATTGCTAGAAGAAGATGAAGAAAACATTGGGTTAGCCGTACTACCGGACACATGTGTGGTTGAACTATATTTTTGAAAATATACGCCAAATAAATCTCCCAAACATTTGTTAAAATCCGTTTTTGCATTATGTGAAAACAATGGGTCGGCCTCATTCAAATCCAAATTGTGACAAATGTTATCGATAAGCATTTCCACCCCGGTAACGTTTAAACAAGGGTTCATTGCGGCGGAACAAGTAATTACCGGTGGCATTTCTTGAAAATATTTTTTTAGTTTTTCTTTCATGGGAGCCACCATTTCTTCAAATATAGGACCTTCATACACGTAGTCGTTTAATTTTGTAGTCATTAACCAAATTTGATTAAGCACCAAATGGCTAGTTGGATAATAAACACCCGATAATAAAGTAGTCGCGGTTTTGAAAAGTTTGAGCAATTCGACCATCTTTTTAATATACTCCCAATATATGATTGGAAATGGTGTTGCAAGACCTTTTGTAACAAGATGATCATGGAAAACTTGTAAAGTATCGCGTTGGCGTAAACCACATACAAACATATGGTAGGTCGAATTCCATCTAACGGGCATGTCCCAATTAGGGGTTAAAAAAATAGAATTCGTATCCTTGCACAATTTCATATAAGATTTGTATCTAGCTTTACCCTTTTGAAAAACGTCTTGCAACATAGATTTAAACCTCGTTTTTACTTCGTCTACATCTTCAACCGCTAGTCCGGCTTGCACAACCAAGTTAATGATGTGTGCAACACATCGACTATGATAAAAAATGCCCTTCAATGGTGGTGCGTATTTTAGTATTAATTTTGAAACGGCAAGTGTATTATTACTAGCATTGTCAAAAGATATTGAAAAAACCTTTTCTTCCAATTTAAACATTTTAATCACACTTCGTAACATGTAAAATAAGTTTTGACCCGTGTGAGGATACTCAAAGTCTTCAAAAGCAATGGTACGTTTCATCATTTGCCAAGTTGCGGGATCAACCCAATGTGCGGTTACACAAAGGTACGAACCGGGCAAACCATGAGGAGCCGACCAAACATCGGTTGTTAATGATACACATGTATTTAAATTTTCAAAACCGATTTTTAGTTGTTTTTTAGCATCTTTCCACAATTTAAGGGCATCGCGTTTAAGAGTAGTACGACTTACATTGTTATATCGCGGTTGAAGAGTGGTTTGAATCACCCTAGTAAGCCGAGGGTTGTCGAAGTGGTTGAAAGGCAAAGCTTCTTGAATCACATAACCCGCAAAAGCTTGTCGACACCGTTCCACATCGTATGTAAATATAGAACCATCTCGTGCCATCGAAGATTGCCCACTTGCTTCCGGATTACCTTTGAGTCCCGCACAATGCTTCTCGGTATGATTTTTCAAGGTGGTGTTGGAGTCGGGTTTGAAGAACAACTTACAACGTTTACAATGCGCTTTAATCGAACCATCCGACAACAACACTTTGTCGTAAGCACTCCAAATCTCCGGATTTCTTTTGTTGGGCAATTGTTTCACAATCGTTGGTGCATTTGAAGAACCAACACCATGGGAAGCCGAAGAAGATTGAGTTGCCATGAGAATTGTGTATGTATATTTATAACTTTTTGAGTTTTGTAGATATGTATGAGTGTTGTTGTGAATGAACCACTACTCAAGCTTTGTATTTATAGTAATTTTTGGATGGCAAAAATGTAAAAAAAATAAAAAAAAACGGTCACAAACGGGTATATAACGGCTATAAAACGTTCCACAAAAAAAACCGGTTTCAAACCGGTTCTCAAACCGGTTTTTCAAACCGGTTCCGGTTAAACCGGTTTCGAACCGGTTCCAACGGTTGAATCTACAAACCGGTTTCAAACCGTCGGGTATGGGCAAAACCGAACCGGTTTTGGTCAAAACCGGTTTTGACCGGGTCGGTTTCGGTTTGGAATCGGGTCGGGTCCAAAAAACCGGTTTCAATGTTCACCTCTAGATGCCACTATCAAGGTGAGATGGATCAATTAAATGAACCCATTGAGCCCATATATGAGAATTATGATATTTTGCAAGTGAGAAACTCGAATTCATACAATTGGGTCCACTCTAGCCCAATAAAAGGATCTCTCCTCCGAGCCCATAGTTGTCTAAAATACATAAAAGTCTATAAATAAGCTTCTTGAGAGATCTTTTAACTTGGTAGGGCTATGGAAGAGTCTCTTTTGGTAAAATACATGTAGATGTAGGTGTGGACGGTAGGGTTTAGCTATAAATTGTACCTTTATTTGAATTAAATTGTTTGATAAATTACCACCGATTGTAATTTTGAAGTGTAAAATGATACCCCATCCGTTCCATATTTATACTTCATGTTTCCTTTTCTGAACGTCTCAAATTAATTGTTCACTTTCAAGAGTAGAAAGGTATAATTAACTAAACTTTCTATTATATCCCTACTTTATATGTATGTCATAAAAAGGTAGGTAAAAAATAAGGATAAAACTGTCATAGTACAGAAATGTACATTGTAATAATTATGTTTTCTTAAACTGTGTGTTTCTGGTATATAGACAATAATTTTGGGACGAATGGAGTATACAAGAACTGTAACACCCTCTCTGGTAGCCTGGTATTTTTCTATTTAAATTGGATATTTAATTGTTTTAGAAATTTATTTGCTATAAATTGCTTTATTGTTAAACTTGGTGAAATAGGTTTTAGGACTTATTGTGATAAATAAAATGTTGCTCGGTTTAAATTATTAAAGTTGACGGTACAATAAAATAAATTTCTCGCAACTAGTAATTTAGTGCCAGGCAATAGATTTAGGACGGGTATAAAATACCCAAATATTTGAGTCGGTTAAAAAGGGAACCGACCCCTTTTATTGTTATTTTCCTTTCTTATTTCCTTTCAATTAAAAAAAAAAACCCTAACCTAAAATCAAAACCTAAATCATCAAACTAGAATTGTGAAGTGAACTTGTGAATTCTTGCAATCATCATCATCATTTAGTTGCTATCCTCTTGTTCTTCATTAAAGGGTAAGTTGGTTCTTCCTCATAAACTTATTGTTAACTAGGATAGATGTGAATTGGTGAATTGATGAAATATTTGATGATACATGATGATTGGTAGTGGTATATCATGATTGTGAACTGAATTATAACTCGAATTCTTGTGTTTATGCAATTGGGATGTGATTGTGTACTTAGGCTAGATGACCTAATTGAGTTTCATGATTTTGGTGTAAATCTAGCATAGTTGGATGTTATTGTTGTTGATGTTAATTAGATACAAGATGGCATTCCTTAAGTGATAAAAATGTTGGTTAGATGACTTAGTACCTGAATTTGTGTGAATCTTGGTGTTTGAAACGAGTTGGAAATGTGCAGAACAGGAACTGGATTTGCTGGGTTTTGTGGCAAGCCAATCGGCTATGCCAAAGCCGATTGGTTATAACTTTAAAAGCCGAACAGCTTCTTGTAGCCGATAGGCTTTATTAGTTCAAAATCATCACAGAACTTTGACCTTGAACTAAAGTCTGGAAATAACTACGGAAGCCGATCGGCTATGTTTGAGCCGATCGGCTATGGATGTTGAAGCCGAACGGCTATGACCAAATATAGAATTAAATTAGTTATATCCTTTGAGTTGAAATTGCAATGTATAACTATATCTGGAAAACAAATAAACAAGATAATTATGGTACGATTTAACTGTATTAGTGATTACGTAATAGTATAAGTACTTGTGTAAAGTTGTTGATTACTTAAGTACTACTTATTAATGACAAGTTCTAACTTGTGTTGTTGCGTGATGTTTCAGATACCCCAAAGACTCAGTGATTAGTAGCTGAGTAAGTTGACAGCAGAGGTATCGGTGAGTGGATTCGGAACTCACCATTTAATTTAGTTGTAATCATTTGATTTCAACAAATAAACGTAGATATGTTGTTATTGCTTATTTAATATACTTTGTTGATTATAAATCTACGTGCTATATGTGTGGCCTGCGGGCATCAGTTGTTAATGAGGTCAACAAGTTGTTGAACTGTTGGTTGGGCTAGTTGGTTGTTAGGTGAATGATACAGGGTCGTACTTCATTTGTTGTGTGTATAGAATCTGTATATGAGTTTAACAACCACTAGCTATTGGTCTCGTCCATTATGGCCATACGGATATGTTTGGATAAGTGTTCTTGGGAAGCCACCCGGGTATTATGGTAATCCCAGAGCCACCGATCCTCATTAACATGTTGTTGATTAGTTTCAAACTGGTGTGACTTAAACTTATAAACTGTTGATGTAATTAATATAGTGAGTAGTATAAAATATGTTTAAAAAAAAAAAAAAAAACCCCTACGCTTCCGTGTTATCAATTTAATATTACTATATACAATGAGGGGTGTTATAAGTTGGTATCAGAGCGTGGTTTTGGGATAATTGAGCATTGTAGAATGTTGATGGGCGCCTAGAGGTCGGTCGCGATTTGACTCGCGTCGTTGCGGTGCCTTCCTCCGGGCGCGTCCACCAGGGGGTGTTTTAAAATTTATAAATGCGGGGCCTAAGGATACTTAAACTATGGGGTATAGTAGTAAGTATGACCTAGGGTCGTTCTTCAAACTACAACGGGCATGGGATCTAGGTCTTTTGATTATCTTTTGTTAATTAGCTGGTTTTATCAAAAGGTTGATAGGGGTTTTGTTTGTTTTCTATTATAACTACTAATTTTAAACTAAACTAACCTAGAGGATAGGGAAGGTGAGGTGGCTACGAGAACAGCAGATTAACGCGAGTGTCTACTATGATAATTATATATGCTATTTAGGGGTAGTTAATTTAGTTAAGGTATTAGCTATGACGACGAAGTCAGGACTTAACAGACGTACTTGAAACGATCGATGACAACAAAGTACTCTACTTACAACCTTTCCTTAGCTCCCACGTATTTAAACGCTTGTACCAGTAGTAAGTTGTTTTACAGTATTTCCGTTGAAACATAAAAAGGTTCTTGTTATCTATCCTGAGTTATATGTCCTAATGAGCTATAACTACTAGCCTATTATATACCTAACGCGAAGTTGTCCACAATCAGATAAATAACATGTCACGAAGATAGCAGTTATAGAGTGTAAACTATACCGGAAGTTCTCCCAAATATAGCAACCAATTTAACCAACAGCCATCCTCGAGTCCTATTCCCCAATCTCGGACATTTGAGATATCCGAATCATGGCATGAATTGTTGAATGAACAAAAACATGAAACAGGGGTTTCCTACCGGAACAGGTTGGGATGGCCTGGTCTAACGGCTGATTAAATTGTTCATCATTATTTCATATAAACCATCATAACTATTTTACGCGTGTTAAACTGATGTATGCAATTAATTTATACTTGAAAACCTAATCATATATCCAATAACACAAATGATACTAATGCAAACCCTAAAGCAACAATCAAACAAGAACATGCGACAGAGCAGCATACAAGGATCAGTTTAATTTGTGCAGAGTAACTGGATATTTAGTTAAGTCACACATATTCCGAAAGTTCTCTCAAAAACATGCGTTAAATAAATTGAATCTAATCTATCTCTAATCCTACGCTCCGTGTCTCCCTCCGGTGTATTTCAACCAGGAGAACACCGGCCATGTCGAGTTCAACGATCATCAGACACAGAATAATAAGCGGCGTACCACCAGTTAAGGACCAGCAGTAAGTTACAAACCACAGCATAAGTTGGATAGATAAACATTGGAGACTCAATTTATAGATTCAAATATATATCAACAGCATACGGACAGAGTAACGACGTATTTACAATTGGAATCATTATCACAACGGATTGTGCCCACGACTTTCATAGCTTCCACGTTCCGTACTACACACATTCGTGATGGTTCCGGCGCTATACAAATGAAAGCCGTATAACGTTACCTCCGTTGTTTCATAATATCCAACTGCATTTTAAAGTATAACTACCCTAGCATAATGATTATCATAGCAGACACAGATTTGTTTAGCTAAGCATGGCAATAATTCTAGCAAGCAATTCTAAATAATTATGACAACAGCACAACATATTTAAAACAACAAGATAGAAATTAAAATAAAACCTGACAAAGCGTAATTACAAATCTTGCGCAATCGCTGTCTCGGAGCACCTCCGTAAAGCTAAGCTAGAAGCTAATCTACTAGCTTAGTTAAACTAACCTAAACTAATTATTTCTAGAGAGAGAGTAGAGAGAGAAAGTAAAGAAAATGGTGAATGTTGAATGTAGAATGTGTAAAATGAGGAGATGGTGGCTAGTATTTATAGGCATGGCTCAACCGTATTCCTCAACCGAATTCTAGCCATCAAAATCTCAGCCGTATTCCTCAGCCGTATCAAGATTGCACCTTGGATGACCAAAACACACGATACGGTTGAATTTGGCCGTATACGGGAGAGATTGGCCGTATCGGGGGAGGGACAAGGCCGGATACGGGGGAGATTGCCCGTATACGGCTGGACCTTGGCCGTATACGGTTGGGACAGGCCGTATACGGCTTAGTCTTGGCCGTATACGGTTGGGCTTGGCCGTATCCGGCTTGTCTCTCCCGTATTGTGGTCCGTCGGTTGCCTTGAATCTTCGTTTGGGCGTAACTTCTTCATCCGATGTCCGTTTTCAGCGTTCTTTATATTCACGCGATCGTAATCTCCTGACGAAGAAAATGACATAGGTTAGAGGTCATAATTCTTAGTAGAGCTTAAAAAGTGCTTGAAAGCGTGAACCGGAATGCTTATGATCGTATTCGTTATATTTATCGTGTTTTTCGACCATTTTAGATGATTTTTGAAATGTTGTCTATATTTTAGCCTTAATGATGAGTTTTGATAATAATGTATTGATTTTGGATATATTCATCATGTTTTGGGCTAAAAAGGTGAGAAAGTGACACATAAAAACTTGACTTTTTACGTGTCATCAAATGTTCAATCCCAAAACTGGAGCGTGGTTTGTCAAACATTCCTGGGTATGAGATTTAGCATTGGTTGTGAATTGTTAGTAGATAGGTACTAACGATTAACAAGTTTCAAGTATTGTGTTGATTTCAGAAATGGCGGATAACGAACAACCGACCACCAACCCCAATAATGCCTCTCGGATCGTTGCTCCTCTTTTTGAACATCATACAGAACCACATAATAATGATGGTGCCCCTCATACAACGGGTGAAGAATCAAACAGGGATGAGTATGTGCACGAGATAGAAGATGAGTTGATAATCCTTAGAGAATTTAAGAGGAAGGCTGAGGAAGCTGCTGCTCGACAAATGTTACAACAGCAAACTTCTGTTTACGGTGCTAGTCCATCTTCTCAAACTAATAAGGTGTGTTCTTTCAAAACCTTTATGGCTAGCAAGCCACCCGAGTTTCATGGAAGTAAAAATCCAACAGTAACCTTAAACTGGTTAAGAGATATGGAACGGAAATTTGATGTGACGCGGTGTGAGGAAGAATCAAAGGTCATGTCTGCCGTTCAGTGTGTGAAGGATGAAGCCATGGTATGGTGGGATTCAGTCACATGTCATTTAACTAAACAACAAAAGGAATCTATCCGATGGTCTGAGTTTCATCAAGCCGTTTGTAATCAATATTGCTCAGATTTTGACATGGCTCGGATTAGAAGAGAATTTGTGAATCTTCAGCTAACGGATAAGATGACCATTGATGAATTGATAGCAAAATTTACAGAAAAGCTTCGGTTTGTTCAACAGTGGGTTCCCGATAATAAAACCAGAATCGAGCAGTTTGTGGATACTTTACCCCATAACTACTGCACTACTGTGAGGTTAGCTAGTAGTTTATCACAGGCCTTTAATCTTGCACGATCGGTTGACAGCGATATTAGAGGTTTTCGTGAGTTACAAACTAAGGATACTTATGCTTCAAGGTTTAAAGCTGATTCTTCTAGCAAGGGAAAATCAAATTCGCAGGGTAGTCGACAGAGTAAGAAATTTGTTAGTAGAAGTGGTTCATCTAGTAGTTCTAACTGGTGCAGTTCGTGTAGATCTAGGCATACTGGCCCGTGTACAGCACAAACGAATAAATTTTTGAAATGTGGAGAACTTGGCCATGAGATAAAGAATTGTCGGTATCCGAACTTTGTGTGTTGGACTTGTAAAAAGGAAGGGCATCGTGTGGGTCAATGTCCGGAGGTAGGGAAGTCGGGGTCGGGTTCGGTCGGGAGTTCGGCATCTTCTGGTCAGAAACGGAAGAATCCTCCACCAGCAACCAGTAGGGCCTTTCAAATGACAGTCGATGAAGCTGTGCATACAGAAGATGTCATAACTGGTACATTCTTTATAAACTCTGTACCAGCGCGAGTGTTATTTGACTATGGTGCTAATTGTTCTTTCATATCGGTGTGCTTCTGTGACAAGTTGAAACTAGTGCCTACTGTGATAACAAAACCCGTAGAAGTAGATATTGTTAGTGGTAAATTAGTTCCTGTTACCACATCGGTGACCGGAGCTAACATTGTGATTGATGACCAAACTTTCCCTATTTCATTCTTGTTGATGCTAATCCCTAGTTTTGATGTGATAATTGGTATGGATTGGTTGAGTCAGAATAAAGCTAGTATTGATTGTCATCAGAAATTGATTAGGATCCCAATCTCTGAAGGGTCAGATGTTGTGGCTCAAGGAGAATGGGATAATGTGTCTATCCCTCTGATTACTATGATGAAAGCTAGGAAGTCTTTGTCCAAGGGTTGTGAGTCATACCTAGCCTATGTAGTTGATGTTAAGCTTGAAAGGAAGTCAATTTCTGATGTTCCGATTGTTTGTGAATATCCGGAGGTATTTCCCGATGAATTACCTGGTTTGCCACTAGTTAGGGAAGTTGAATACCGAATTGATCTTGTTCCGGGCTCGTTGCCAGTAGCCAAAGCTCCCTATAGATTAGCTCCTTCTGAGATACGCAAAATGATGAATCAGATACAGGAGTTGTTAGATAAAGAGTTTATTAGACCTAGTTCTTCGCCGTGGGGTGCACCGGTATTATTTGTGAAAAAGAAAGACGGGTCTTTGCATATGTGCATCGATTATAGGGAACTGAACAAGAGGACAGTAAAGAACAAACATCCTCTGCCCCGAATAGATGATTTATTTGATCAGTTGCAGGGCTCTTCGGTATATTCTAAAATTCATCTGAGGTCAGGTTATGTGACACCCCCAAATTTGATGATTTGCGGAAGCTTGATTTGAGTGTCACTAATCAATATACAAAGCACATAAGATATAATGAACGACCACTATATGCGTCGTTTTAAACTTGTATTAATAAAATGAACGTTTACATCAAAACAATATTACATTAGCTCGGTTCCTGAAATTGAGAGATTACATGGCATAATTACTTTTACAAAATATAATAATGCAATCAAATCTCTAGTTGTATGTATGCTGACTCGAGCTAATAGTCCCTGCCTGTGCAGTCCACCTACTGCTGGGTACCTGTGATATATACTAAAATGGGTCAGCGAAAACGCTGGTGAGCTCACAGGTTTGTATGTCAATGTATAGTTGTAAGAACCGCAAGATTTATATTGAAGTTAAATTGCAATTAAGCAAAATAAAAGTTATACTGTCCATGAGCACATAGTCTGAGCTTAACTTGATTTGTCAGGCCTACTTAAGGAAACCTAACTTGAAATGCCTCCTACGAGTGCCTAATCAACACTCGTCTTCCCAAATGCTAATACATCCGTTTGATCGGTTAGTGCGTGCTAACCCGGATGAGGATTGTCAATCCCATATGATATCATATACTAACATTCACGCTATAAAATACTAGAGACTATGCTTATGGAGGACTTTAAATTGATTAGCTTGAAACTCATGTAGTATTTGAAGTTTGGCACTTGCGTTCTACTTGTAAAACAAAATCGAGTAGTAATATCACACCCCTAGTTGTAAAGCAGTGAAAATGGGGCTATGAAACTCACCTGAGTCTTGAAGTGTTTAAGTAATTAAACTTGAAGTAATTAGCGGTGAATTGATGTCCAAGGACTTGAGACCTGAATGTGTCCACGACACTTGAATTGTTATTAATTGTACCGGTATCTCGAAAGACTACCTTTATAGTTGTTATACGACGATATATATATATGTCCAAATTACTACGATTTGGTTGATTGTATTGTTACAAGTCACTACGACTTGTTTGATCGAATTGATACAAGTTACAACGACTTGTTTGATTTTTGAAGTATGTTTTGAAAACGTGTACGGCCCGTTGGTGATTAATTGCAATAATAGTCTTGATGTTACCGCATTGATTTCGAAGCGTTATACTTGAAAAAAAACAAATTCCATTATGTTTGAAAAGTTGTATCGTATAAGTGTTTTGAAGTTGTACAAGTTTGACACTTGGTGAAAAATGTGCTTACGGAATCTAAGTACGGGGGTCCGGGGGCAGCGCCCCTGGTAGCGGGGTCCAAGGGGCGGCAGCCCCTGGCGGGGTCCAAGGGGCAGAGCCCCTGGCTGGGGTCGAGCTGCCAGGTCAGCTTGGAAAATTTTTATTTCTACTATATTGCTTTAAGGAAAAACGCATCTGGACTTGAATTTGGGGTGAAATCAAGTGATAAAATTTTGGTCTCGACACTTAGTAAAATTGTATTTTGAAATCCTGCTGTTTTATGCGACACAATCATGCGACACTAAATGGGTTATGCGACACAAGGGTTGTGTCGCATAGGAGTGCGACACAATGTCCATACGACACAAGGGTTGTGTCGCATGGATGCGAAATGCTGATTCAACAGCGACATAGTGGTTGTGTCGTATGGGGTATGCGACATAGTGGTTGTGTCGCAAGACTTGCGACACTAATTATCTGATACGACATAAGGTACGACACCATGAATTTTATGCGACACAAAAGCCAAAATGCGACACAACATGCGACACAAGGCTTGTGTCGCATGGATGAACACCAGCCCAGAAAGTCCGGCTGTTAACGTTTTTCCGGCCAAAATTCCGTTTTAAACTCGTTTTTAAGCTATGAATTCGCGTTAGGTACTTAGTAAGGGACATATATATGTTATATAAACAACCACAAATGAAAATACTAAGAATCGAGAGATTTCGGGATTTTGTCGGAAACTTACAAATTGCCGAAATGGAAATCCGGAAAGATAGCGTTGTAGATCGTCGCGAGGTGATCGGGAATCTCTAAAAATATTGTTGATACGGGTGCGTTTGGTAGTAGTATTTTGCGATTTTTATGGTTTTGGGGTGTTTTTCTTTTTAGAGAGGAAAGAAAGAGAGAGATAGAGGAAAGAGATGAAATGAAGAAGAAAATGTGGGAGGTGGGGGTTTATCCCCACTTTTCAGTTTTTCGCCCGCGTTCCGCGTGGTGTTCGTTTGTTCCGTCGTTTAAACGTTAAATAATTATTTACATTTTTATTATAAGTTTTAAAATATGCTTTATTACGCGATATATTGTTTAAATATTTTACAAATTAATTTATATTTGAGTTATAAAATGTAAGTTTGTTTATTTAGTCTGCGCGTTTTTAATATTTTAAATTGTGTAAGTTCGGTTTGTACGATACGAATGAATACGAAATATTATAGTAATTAATATTCTAAATAAAATTGAGTTATTAAATAATATTTGTATTACTTAATAATATTGTTCACCAACGTCCGTATTTATTGCATCGAAATTCATTCGATTTGAAACTCGTACGATTTAAACAAACAGCATAATTGTAGATATATATTCAACAATATATATAATAATTGATACATTAATTAGCCTAACACAGAACTAATTACATGTATTAAAACTTGATTAGGCACTAAATTCTAGTCCTAATTTGACGGGTGTCACAGGTTATCATCGGGTTCGTGTTCGTGAAGAATATATTCCTAAAACTGCTTTTCGTACCAGGTACGGTCACTATGAATTCCTGGTTATGCATTTTGGTTTGACGAATGCTCCAGCAGTATTTATGGACTTGATGAACCGTGTTTGTCGACCTTTTCTAGATAAATTTGTTATTGTTTTTATTGACGATATTCTAGTATATTCCACATCTGAAGCTGAGCATGCAATTCATTTAAGATTAGTTCTAGAAACGTTGAAACGAGAGCAGTTGTATGCAAAATGTGAATTTTGGATTCGGGAAGTTCAATTTTTGGGTCATATAATTTGTAATGATGGTGTGAAAGTTGATCCATCGAAAGTTGAAGCCGTGATGAATTGGAATGCTCCAAAATCTGCTTCTGAAATAAAGAGTTTTCTGGGTTTGGCAGGTTATTACCGGAAATTTATAAAGGATTTTTCAAAAATTGCCGGTTCATTAACTAAATTGACGCGAAAAAATGAGAAATTTGTATGGACTGATCAACAGGAGCATGCTTTTCAAACGTTAAAGCAAATGTTGTGTTAGGCACCTGTGTTGGCATTACCAGATGGTACAGATGATTTTGTTGTTTACTGTGATGCTTCATATTCTGGTTTGGGCTGTGTTCTTATGCAAAGGGATAGAGTAATTGCCTACGCTTCTCGTCAGTTGAAACCGCATGAAAAGAATTATCCTACTCACGACTTAGAACTTGCAGCGGTTGTGTTTGCCTTAAAACTCTGGAGACACTATTTATATGGTACTAGATGTGTTATTTGTACTGACCATAAGAGTCTCCAGTATGTGTTTTCTCAGAAAGAGTTGAATATGCGTCAGAGAAGATGGTTGGAATTAATTAAAGATTATGATTGTGAAATTCGATACAATCCAGGCAAGGCCAATGTTGTTGCTGACGCTCTGAGCCGAAAAAGTACTTCCGATGGATACAATTAAGACTGTGCAATTAGAAGCTTTACCAGAACATAATTTGAAATCCGAGATTATGCTGAAAAGAAAGGATGAATTAATGAATGATTCTAGAGGATTAAAAACTTTTAAGTCTCGTGTGTGGATTCCTTTACTTGGGGGTATTCGGGATTTGATATTGAATGAGGCACACAAATCTAGACTATCTATTCATCCCGGTAGTACTCGAATGTACAATGACTTGAAACCGTTGTATTGGTGGTCTACAATGAAGACCGACATTGCAAAATTTGTTGGTGCTTGTCATATTTGCGCACAAGTCAAAGCGGAACATCAAAAACCATACGGATCATTGAAACAGTTGGAAATTCCTGAGTAGAAGTGGGAAAATATAACTATGGATTTTGTAACCAAACTGCCGCGTACCGCCCGAGGTAACAACATGATTTGGGTCATCGTTGATCGGTTGACTAAAAGCGCGCATTTTCTTGCTACATGTGAATCTGCCTCTTTAAGTAAGCTCGCACAATTGTATATTAATGAAATTGTCTCGAGACATGGTATTCCTTTGTCGATTATGTCAGACCGAGACCCTTGCTTCGTTTCTCGATTTTGGCAAAGCTTACAGCAAGAGTTGGGTACACGTGTAAACCTTAGCATAGCGTATCATCCGCAGACAGATGGTCAATCAGAACGTACAATTCAAACCTTAGAGGATATGCTTCGTGCTTGTGTATTGGAATATGGAGGTTCATGGGATGCTCATCTCCCATTGGTTGAATTTGCTTATAACAACTCGTATCATTCTAGTATCGGTATGCCTCCATATGAAATGTTATATGGTCGCCGTTGTAGAACACCGACATGTTGGCTAGAAGTTGGTGAGAAACAGTTTGCTGGACCCAACATTGTACAAATAACTGCTGACAAAGTAACAATTGCCCGTGAAAAGTTAAAAGCCGCGCATAATAGACAGAAACAGTATGCAGATCCGAGAAGGAGACCGGTTGTATTTTCCGAAGGTGAGTTAGTCTACCTTAAAGTTTCTCCATGGAAAGGTGTGATCCGGTTTGGAAAACGGGGAAAATTGGCACCTAGATACATTGGTCCATTCAAAATCCGTCAAGTGGTTAACGACCAGTCAGTGACATTGGATCTTCCTCCAGAACTCGCTGGTATTCATGACACGTTTAACGTGTATTATTTGAGAAAGTGCAATGATGTGACCCAAAAAGTCATGTTTTTAAGTACTTATTTCCGCACTTTTTGGACTATTCTTTGGTGAAAACATTTCAAAACAATCATTTATCATCATAAATCACCAAGGTAGTCTAAATACGGGCGTTGCTACAAAAATAAAAAAAAACATCCATTTTGCACGCAAACCAAGGCGAAAACTATCACCTTAAATATTCCATTCTTGATTATCCTACCAAAGTAGATCTTAATGCATATTTTATGATTCAATAGGAAAATCCAAGATCGGTGGTGAAAGAATCAAGAGAAACGAGTGAAGAACGAAGAAGATATGCAGTCTAGAAGCCCGCCGATCGTCATCCGGAACACGCAAAAGTCAAACACTTCCAAATTTGGCAAACTCAGTGTCATTAGAAGCGTAACGGAAAAACGAAGCTAACGGCGCAAGAATCAAGCAAATCGGAGCCCAAACGAAGAAGATACGGACGAACCAAGCAACCGAGAAACAAGCGGAGGCCAAACCAAGCACCAACCCCCCCTGCCCACCTAGGTACCGTATACGGGGCCTGGTGGCTTGTGAGGTGCCGTTTGCCCCCCTTGGTCCGGTACCCCCCGTATGCGCTTTGATGCTTGTTCTTCATGCTTTGTGACTTGTACCAAGCTTCCTACTCTTTCCCTATAAATAGAGGGCCTCCTCACTCATTTCAAAACACACCTTACACCATTCATTCTCACATACTTCTCTTTCTCTCTCTAGAATTCTCTCTCTAGCACTACTCTTAGGAGTTAGAGGAGAATTGTTCTTGTAGTTAGTTTTCTCTCTAGTTTCTCTCTCTAGCACTACTCTTAGGAGTTAGAGGAGAACTAGAGAGATATAAGTTAGCGGTTAGAGCTAGAGGAAAGTTGTAATTGGGTAATCAAGCTGTAGCAAGGTTATTCAAGTCAGACTGTTGTAATCCTCAGTATTACTCTTCTAATCCGGTGATATTATCTTACTTTCTTACTGTTATAATGTTTACTTTGCATATTATTTCAGTACGATTTATGATTGTTGCCATGCTGATTAGCTAGATTAATATGTGATTGTTGGAATGTAGATGTTAGGATTAGGGATGATGTTTAATTAATATATCTTATATATGATTGGTAGTTGTTATGCTGCATACATGTTTAGACTTATTCTGGATGTAGACTTAATTAATCACCCTTTCTCACGTGACTGTTGCCTTAGGATAGGATCTGATCAACCCTAACTACGAATACACAATTATCTCCTGTTTGTATGAAACTGTGAGATCGCCATAACACGTCAGAATACTTGGTATAGCGTTGGAAATACCGCTGGTATAGTACAAATACGTGGAAGCCAAGGAAATGCCGGTGGCCTATCTCACCATGGATTACCTAGAAGCAACCCTTCCAGACACGGGTCTAGGTCTTGTTAAGCCGTGAAAATGCTATAGTACACCGTTAAACTACCTCTGGTTATAAAGCTGTGTAAAGATACAATAGGTCTTTAAAACACCGTAGATATACCTAGGGTTAGAGTACTGTGGAAAATAAGGACACTATACACTGTACGCATACCTAGGGATGAGCGACCGATGGCAAAGGAGGGTCTAATCCATGACGGAAGTATTAAGAACTTAAACAGATAAAAACATGAGTTAGGAAATGAAAGCAAGGATGCCGGCTGTGTTCCCAGATGCTTAAAACCCCTAAACTCTACTTAACCGATAGTTTAACTTATTCAGCATACAACCGGTATCACTCTGTTAAAATTGGATAGACATAGGTGTTAAGAAAGGTCAGTGTTGTGGACTGTCGCCTTATTCCTTAACCCCATTCAGAGGGTCGCTTGGTCTCCGAAAGAGACGGTGAGGTGGGTCTGAAGACAGTCCCATCTGATCAGAATCAGGATAACCTAGGATTCAGTGACATATGCTTTAGGGTTACACCTAGACGTAGGGTCCTAGTGTTTACACCAACTGTTTAGAAGATTCTTAACCAGAGTAATCACCTATCATCTATATAATATCATCCCGAAACCCTAATCGTCGAAGTTTCAGCAACCACTCTCTACCTGCTGCTTATATTCTCGTTTACTTTTCTGCATTTTAATTTCTGTCTTTAGATCAGATTAGATAAAACCAAAACCCATACCTACCTTGTTTTAAACCCATCCTATTGTCAAGTTATCTTTGGTAGGTTCCAATTCAATTCAATTCGTTCCGATTTTGGACGACACTCGAGTTATACTTGCCGCTTTACCCACAAGGTAGGTAGCTTGCATAGTTTGAGCCCAGCAAATATAAATTTTTAAAACCGTTCGCGCGTCTCGGTAGCCGTCGGTGCAACGACCCGGATTCTAAAACCCGACCGACCGCTGGGACCGCGACAAGTTTTTGGCGCCGCTGCCGGGGATCGGTTTCGTCAAGAATTGAATTCTGCCTTAGATAATTAACTTTAGGAGATCCTTCTCTAAGATTATCATTACTTAGGAAGTTAATTGCTTTATTAGTTAGATAACTTAGTTCTTAACCCTAGAAAATACATAAAAATTAGAAAATGAAAAACCCTAATTCTCCTTCAAACCCCATCTCTCCTCTCAATCAAATGATGACGGATGAGATGACGGTTTTGGAAGATGCGGAATTCTTTGACTGTCCAGAGTATGAGTCAAACTCCTCTGACGTTAGAGAGATCTGTGTTAACCACGAAGTTGAGAACCCAAAAATATCGAGCTTAGACTTAGGTTTTGATGAATCTCAGCAGAAGATTCCAGCTTCTGTTACTGTTGCTTTAAGTGGTCAACCCGCACTTGACCCCTAGATTTTGTCAATCTTGTCTAAGTATCCATACTATATTAGACCTACCACTTTACCTGATGATGAACCATTTGGAATCGAAGTGTTCTTCTATCCACCCATGCCTTGGATGGATTTGAATGAACGTCTTCATTGTTTAGATGAATACTTTGAGTACGATCTCCCAGATATTTTGCGAGCCCACCCCACTACACTTTATTCAAGTGTTGTTGAGGAAGAGTGTCTCCAGTATCAGGTTGAGAATGAACTTAGGATAGAAACACCAACCCGATTAAACACTGAATCTAGGAATCATCTACCCGAATCAGAAACAGACCATCAATTAGGAAATTCTCAAAAGCCCAATAGGAGGATAGATATCCATACCAACTTTCTGAAATATCTTAAGATATCTGATTTTCCATTTACATTTGAGCAGAGAAAGACCTTTGTTGAGATTGATAGAATAATTAGACTTCTTCGTGCTAAACATAGTCGAAAAGACGAGCAATTGTTAAAATCAGAATTAGATCTTTTAATGGATTTACTTGCCAGCACCGATTATCCCTCTGATTCACATCCTAGGATTAATCGTTATGTTGCGTTCCTGATTGACGAGCTTGAATTTTGGATAGAAAGAAGCCCTATCAATTCTAACATGATTCTTGCAGATATTCCATTCTTTGTTGATCCTGCTACTTATTTAATTAATGAGCTTAGAGCTTTTTTTCCCGAATCAACTGAGGAAGCTATGGACGCTGTTTTCTTTGCAAAAAGGAAACAGATCCATATCCAGCTAATCCAGTTATTCCAAAAAACCAAATTCCCGTTTACTAACCAACATAAGATTTATATCGAAGAGCTTTCGCAAGCAGTTCACACTACTTACGGAAATCCCGATTCTTCTGAGGAAACGGAATTTGTGGATTTACTTTCAAAACTGCTCTATGATCTATCTTATTTAGATACAGGATTTAGGGATGGCATTTCAAACCAGAAAAAGGTGAAACGGGAATTTAATCATTTTGTCGATGCATTGTTACAACTCAGTCAGGAAGAATGAGAATTCTTAACAGAATTTGAACGGTATTTCATAAATCCTGCTAATTTAGTTTACTATGTCATCCGAGCTCTCCGAGGTACGTTTATTTCCCGCTATACCTTGTCTCTATCCAAAGCATCAACTGTACCCAACAGTGTCATCTCGGACACTATCCGGTGAAGCAGTAAGTCTAATATGGACGAGCTTTCGTCTTTAACAAAAGCGCTCTTGGGTGGCATCCCAAGCCTATCTAGGTCAATTAATATTAGTTAGTATTAATTTTAGCTTAAATTAATTTTTCGTTTTAAAGCTTTCGTTTAAAAATCAAGAAAACGTCCTTTAAACTCTAAACTCGCGCAATTTGCGTAAGTTCGAACTTTTCAGAAAAATTTAACAAAGTTTTAATGTTAAAATTTTGGTAAATTAATTATGATTTGTTTTTAAAGTTTAAAGTACACAAAAATATTGTTTCGTTTTTAAATAAACTCGTTTCTGTTTAAACGCAAAGAATTTTTCGCACGCAATTTAAAATACAATTTTAATTCGCGAAAACTTTTTATAAAGATTCGTATTTACTTTTGGTTACTTTATTAAAAATCTTAAAACCTTTCGAAAACCAATCGTACGTATCGTATATTTCGCGTTTTAAATCGAAACATATTTAAACCAAGAGGAAGGGATCCACTACAAACAAAAGGTCAAAAAGTCAAAATTTCTTCTCCTTCCTCTTCCCCAAAACCCACGGCCCCCATCACCATTTCTAAAACCTCCATTTCTCCACCTTTTTTGATGATTTAAAGCTTCAAGTTCTTCATTTTATCATCTCTCTTGCATACATAACATCATTTCATCACTTGCAAGGTAATTCCTAACTCAAATCTTTAAATTTCATTAACTTTTTAAAGTTAGGGTTTCAACTTTTGATCTATGAAATCCATGGTGAAAACTTGTGTTTTATGGTTCAAAAGTGTTCTTGCATAGTTGCTTAACATGATTACATGATTGATTGAGTAGATTACTTGATAATTTGTTACTTTGATCTTCAAGTGTTGACTTTAAGTTGTCAAAGTTGCTAGATTTGTTGACTTTTGGTAACTAGTAGATTGTTTTGACTTGTTTTGATTAATTCATGCTTAGTATGATTTAATAAACATGTTTACATGATTGCTAGTTTATTTTGAATGATCTCTATGATTATCGAAAGTTAAAGTAAGCACGTTGTGATTAAAAATAAACTAAGTATCATCCTTTATTTTAAATATTCAATTTTTAAATGGTACTTGAGTTAATTAAATCATGGCAAGTTTCTTAGATTTTCAATAAATTCATTAGTTAGCTTTTGGTCCTTGAATATTTTAATTATTCACCACCTTAATTAATAAAGTGTTGAATAATTTTAATGTGACCATCACACGTAAGCTACCGTCATTCATTTATCAAAAATCTTTAAATCTTGCAAAAGTAACCGAATAAGTTGACACGTGTCTTTAACCATATGGTATTTACATAAATAAATTAGTTTATGTTCTTTTTTGGTTTACTTGATGTATTTGAGGTAATTACATGGTTAAAGCTCACTTAGATTAAGTTTCCATGAATGAAAGTAAAAATATTAGCTAGTTGTTTGAAATGACGAGTTTACTTGGATTAAACGCTAGTATTATTGTTGCTTTAATACCCTTGGAATAGGTTAGACACTTATGGTTGCGAAAATTGCGGATTGAGGATTGGTTAGGCCTAGGTTTAGTTTAAAATAAATTGCGGATTTATTCATATTTTAAAGCCTACATTTCCAATTTTTGTTTAAAATTTGGAAATGTACTTAGCAATTTGTTATTACTTATGCATCTCATTTTCTTGTCACAGATGGATCTATCAAACCCTTCATTGAGGAAGCTTGCTTCATCCCCCGAGAATATGGACGATATCACGAAATGGATGGGACGATACCTCGGGTCAAACAGAGTCATCATATGGCAGGATATGAGACGCATGGGTATTAGGGATGAGTTGGAAGATTTGATTAAGTATGATAAAGATGGCGAGGAACATGCTGCATTTTTCCATCTTTTCTCCATTGATGAGGCTATATACCGAGAGGTCGTCACTGAGTTTATGATGACTTACGAGTTCCGAGAGAGATTGGAGATCACCGATAAGAAGAAGATCACTTTTCGGTATCGTGGGAAGAACTATCATATGACAGTTGGAGATTTCGGGGTATACCTTGGCCTTTACACACAGTCTCAGGCCAGTTCTGAATGGTTCACTAGCAGTTTTCAGTCTATCTCCAGTTTACCGTCACGGGATCACAAGGAGATATGGAAAGAATTGACGGGGACAACTTTCAGGAGTGGAGTGAAAGCTTCACTCATGACCCGACCAGTTCATCACATTCTTCGCAAGCTCCTGCGCTGTACTATCTTTGGAAAGAGAGATGCTGGACCTGATACATCAGAGGAGCTTAAGTTCATGGATGCGATCATAAGGAAGCAGAACCTGGATGTCGCATATATCATAGTGGATAGATTGTGGAAAGAGAAGAGGGAGGATAGACGCCATATATTCATGGGAGCCATTATCACTAGATTGTTAGTCGGCATGGGGATTCTCACTGACCGTCACCGTGAGGATTACACCCGTCACGCTAGCTCGCAGCCGTTTGATCTAGAGTATTGTAAGTTGATCAGGATCATTGATGAGGGACCTGAGAGACAGTGCTTATGGTATCAGACTCGGCAGCCCATTCCTGGATGCTTCATGACCAGGAAGCGCGTGACTACAGAGGATAGAGATGTTGGTCCCCAACCACAGAGACCAGTTGCAGCAGAGATACCTGAGACATCACGAGGAGCAGACACATCAGTACTGCCTACACAGGCCGTTGTGCATCACACGGATCCGGTCACTCCTCTTACTCAGTACTATCTATTACATGCTTTACAGGTTATCCGTGACCAGCAGGTTCTGACAGCTAGGACACATGGTACTCCTGAGCCTGATCACTTCTTATATAGATGTGGACCACCACCTCCACCCACTCACCCATACACCGCCACTCGCCCATACACCACATTTCCTCCACCACATCCACATACCTCCACTCAGCCACCACATCCATATAGACGCCCACGCACACCTACCACATACTCCGCACCATTACCCACTCACAGATCCACATCTGATATAGCCAGAGTCTACTCAGTACACATACCATCACCAGCCCGTCAGCAGGCATCATTGCCTCATCCGACTGTACCCATTCCGACCCATGACCAGCATCCAGAGGCTAGCACATCATACAGACCAGATCTGCTCTACATTGGTACCGATGCATTGTTCACTTGTAGCATCGGCCCTTACTTGGATTTGGGCCCCATCTTCTCAGATCAGGTTCCTACTGAGAGCACTCTCAGGCAGCTCTACCTTGATATGTTACAGACAGCAGGTGTTACCACTGCGTACATGCTCGCACAGGGTTATGATGATATGATGGCGCTTCCAGCGATGACTCTCAGGCAGATATTGATTCAGGGAGGACTACTACCTCCAGATGAGCAGAGGGTATCTAGCGGACAACAGTCAGTTGCAGGACCTCCAGCTCAGCCTGATGACATACCAGCAGAGGATCCTCCATTCTAGACTACTTATCTTATGATTCATATTTATATCACTGACTTTTGTATTGTATTACAGTGATCTCTATCTTGCACTTGGTTAAAATTTTGGGATATTTGTCAACTTTATGGTTGATACTTTATTATTATATTCCGTTTATCGTATTTACTTATTATGTTTGTTTCTTTATTTAGAATAAGTGATTGAATGTGTGATGAATGAGCACGAGACCACATGAGATGACGAGCGTTCAAGAAAGAACCGTGATGTCAGAAGGCAGATAACCAAGGAATTCACAACTGCAGACCACGGAACTTACACACATCTCAGGAGAGGAGCTTTGGTCTATCTTCTTCCGAAACTCGCTCACGCACCGCAGACTCTTCAAAGATCTAAGTGTGGGATCTCAACCCACACTCCAAGACATCTTAGCTAGAATCGTCTCCAAATCTTAAATCACAAAAGTGTGAAATTCACTAATAAGAATTTCCACTTACATTATGGGTCGACTCTTGGCTAAGCATGAATGAGAAAGCGCTGTGCACCAGATAAGGACATGCGGAGCTGAATCACTCTTAATGAAGATCTTCGAATTCTCAGCTTTCGCCTCTAAACGTCTAATCGTCATCTGGGGAGTTTCTTACCTTTCACCTCCTTTTCATACATTGATTCATTTTGATAGCTTAGGAATGCAAAGTAATCTATACTCTATCATAAACTTATCACTAAGTGTGGGATTCCAGCCCAAACCAAACACTTGAAGAAACATTTTCTATATGTTCAAACTCTAAGTGTGGGATTATATTTTCAAATATAATCTCAACTCAAGAGAACATTAGGGACAATGTTCCCCTAAGTGTGGGATAGCAGGTATAGAATACCTTGAATTAGATGTTTTACAGATTTTAATGTCCAAATAGCTTTACTCAGAAAATGTTCCTCAAATTTTCAAAATTTTCAAAACTTTTTAAACAACAAATAATAAAGTATGAGCCAAATCACCCGATTAGCTCTACTATTTTTGAGTTATGATTCCTTTCAAAGAGGAACCATTTCTAATATGAGTTAGTTATTCAAGAATATTAGGGAAATTAAGGTAGAAATTTCTTAAATAAGTATTAACAATCTAAGGAGCATGGCTAGGCACATACAAACCCGAATTTGCAGTGAGGTTTTGAGCCTTAAAAGCATTCATTTTAAATGCTACATTGTTCATTTCTTGTGTGTGCCGATGCTAGTATCTTTAAATTAGAACTTGTTCCTGACATACGTTTCGAGACCACATTGGAGAGTATCGTACGCGGTATAGGTGCAATTAGATGATCTCGACATTCCTTAGGATTAAACCCATTCTTACATACCTTTTCAAGCCCAAAACCCTTCTGATACTCATTTTTAGTATCGATGATCCGCCTAGAAAAACCCTTTGAGCCTAAACCTTTCGTTTCTTCAAAACCCTATATCTTTAACCATTTTCCCCAAATTCCCAACAACTTATCTTGGAATTTCTAAGGTTATGAAAAACATCTTGAAAAATCTCTTTCTGAATTGATCTACTCCTCCGTGATCACCAAAATTAGAAAATCAAAAGTGCGGAAAATTGGCACCAGAAAAAAGACTCGAAGAGGTCCGTGATAAGAAAGAAGAGATTTCCGAAAGAAAATCAAAAATATCCTTAGTAGTTCTCTGGCAAAGAAGTTCTGAAGAAAGAAAAGAAAATAAAAAGCAGAAAAAGCAAGAAAAGAAAAAGAAAAGAAAATAAGGCTAAAGTGCTTCAGAGTATCAATCTTTCAAAGAGAGATTCAATGAAATACGAGTAGCTATCTTCTCCGTTCTACAATAAGTTTTTCAAGATTCTTAGAATGCCTATGATAAGCAACCCCTTACAACCAAAAATCACCACTATCCATACCCCTTAACCCTCACAAACATTACAACCCACTTGAATGTCTTGGGATAATTAGCGCCGTCCTCTTCCTAAGTGGTGGAGATCCGATTCTCGACCAAGCTTATGATGATGAGTGCTGCATGACTGGCTATTTGAGCGATTTCAATTGTGCTAGATTGATAGGAAACCCGATACGCTCTGAGTGAATTGAGTGACCACCTTTAGTGAGATCGCCTAGTCATGTATACTCCAAGATCACGAGATTTGGAAAGTATGCCTGTGAAAGTCAATACTTATTTCTTAAAGGATCATCTTAGCTTTCCCTATGTCCTCTGAATAATTTTCCCATATGACAAAGTGGTAATTTTTTGGAAAGTGCTCTAACTCACCTAAAATTTGTAAAATGTTTTCACAGGGACACAACTGAGTGTTGCTTGAGGACAAGCAACGCTTAAGTGTGGGATACTTGATGTGACCCAAAAGTCATGTTTTTAAGTACTTATTTCCGCACTTTTTGTACTATTCTTTGGTGAAAACATTTCAAAACAATCATTTATCATCATAAATCACAAAGGTAGTCTAAATACGGGCGTTGCTACAAAAATCAATAAAAACATCCATTTTGCACGCAAACCAAGGCGAAAACTATCACCTTAAATATTCCATTCTTGATTATCCTACCAAAGTAGATCTTAATTCATATTTTATGATTCAATAGGAAAATCCAAGATCGGTGGTGAAATAATCAAGAGAAACGAGTGAAGAACGAAGAAGATATGCAGTCTAGAAGCCCGCCGATCGTCATCCGGAACACGCAAAAGTCAAACACTTCCAAATTTGGTAAACTCAGTGTCATTAGAAGCGTAACGGAAAAACGAAGCCAACAGCGCAAGAATCAAGCAAATCGGAGCCCAAACGAAGAAGATACGGACGAACCAAGCAACCGAGAAACAAGCGGAGACCAAACCAAGCACCAACCCCCCTGCCCACCTAGGTACCGTATACGGTACCCTAGGTGCCGTATACGGCCCTTTGGGTGCCGTATACGGGGCCTGGTGGCTTGTGAGGTGCCGTTTGCCCCCCCTTGGTCCGGTACCCCCCGTATGCGCTTTGATGCTTGTTCTTCATGCTTTGTGACTTGTACCAAGCTTCCTACTCTTTCCCTATAAATAGAGGGCCTCCTCACTCATTTCAAAACACACCTTACACCATTCATTCTCACATACTTCTCTTTCTCTCTCTAGAATTCTCTCTCTAGCACTACTCTTAGGAGTTAGAGGAGAATTGTTCTTGTAGTTAGTTTTCTCTCTAGTTTCTCTCTCTAGCACTACTCTTAGGAGTTAGAGGAGAACTAGAGAGATATAAGTTAGCGGTTAGAGCTAGAGGAAAGTTGTAATTGGGTAATCAAGCTGTAGCAAGGTTATTCAAGTCAGACTGTTGTAATCCTCAGTATTACTCTTCTAATCCGGTGATATTATCTTACTTTCTTACTGTTATAATGTTTACTTTGCATATTATTTCAGTACGATTTATGATTGTTGCCATGCTGATTAGCTAGATTAATATGTGATTGTTGGAATGTAGATGTTAGGATTAGGGATGATGTTTAATTAATATATCTTATATATGATTGGTAGTTGTTATGCTGCATACATGTTTAGACTTATCCTGGATGTAGACTTAATTAATCACCCTTTCTGGTCTCTCACGTGATTGTTGCCTTAGGATAGGATCTGATCAACCCTAACTACGAATACACAGTTATCTCCTGTTTGTATGAAACTGTGAGATCGCCATAACACGTCAAAATACTTGGTATAGCGTTGGAAATACCGCTGGTAGAGTACAAATACGTGGAAGCCAAGGAAATGCCGGTGGCCTATCTCACCGTGGATTACCTAGAAGCAACCCTTCCAGACACGGGTCTAGGTCTTGTTAAGCCGTGAAAATGATATAGTACACTGTTAAACTACCTCTGGTTATAAAGCTGTGTAAAGATACAATAGGTCTTTAAAACACCGTAGATATACCTAGGGTTAGAGTACTGTGGAAAATAAGGACACTATACACTGTACGCATACCTAGGGTTGAGCGACCGATGGCAAAGGAGGGTCTAATCCATGACGGAAGTATTAAGAACTTAAACAGATAAAAACATGAGTTAGGAAATGAAAGCAAGGATGCCGGCTGTGTTCCCAGATGCTTAAAACCCCTAAACTCTACTTAACCGATAGTTTAACTTATTCAGCATACAACCGGTATCACTCTGTTAAAATTGGATAGACATAGGTGTTAAGAAAGGTCAGTGTTGTGGACTGTCGCCTTATTCCTTAACCCCATTCAGAGGGTCGCTTGGTCTCCGAAAGAGACGGTGAGGTGGGTCTGAAGACAGTCCCATCTGATCAGAATCAGGATAACCTAGGATTCAGTGACATATGCTTTAGGGTTACACCTAGACGTAGGGTCCTAGTGTTTACACCAACTGTTTAGAAGATTCTTAACCAGAGTAATCACCTATCATCTATATAATATCATCCCGAAACCCTAATCGTCGAAGTTTCAGCAACCACTCTCTACCTGCTGCTTATATTCTCGTTTACTTTTCTGCATTTTAATTTCTGTCTTTAGATCAGATTAGATAAAACCAAAACCCATACCTACCTTGTTTTAAACCCATCCTATTGTCAAGTTATCTTTGGTAGGTTCCAATTCAATTCAATTCGTTCCGATTTTGGACGACACTCGAGTTATACTTGCCGCTTTACCCACAAGGTAGGTAGCTTGCATAGTTTGAGCCCAGCAAATATAAATTTTTAAAACCGTTCGCGCGTCTCGGTAGCCGTCGGTGCAACGACCCGGATTCTAAAACCCGACCGACCGCTAGGACCGCGACATGCAACATTGAAGATCAGTCTCAGATACTTCCGTTACAAGACTTGCGGGTGGATCTAACGCAAAAGTTGATTGAAGAACCTGTTGAAATCCTGGATAGGAAAGTTACCAAACTTAGGAAGAAGCAAATTCCTATGGTGTTAGTAAAGTGGAAGCATAGTTTAGGTTCTAACCTGACTTGGGAATCGGAGGAGTCAATGAAATCCAGATATCCTGGATTATTTGATGGTGCTGAGATTTCGGGTACGAAATCTCCTTAAAAGGGGAGATTTGTAACACCCTCTCCGGTGGCCTGGTATTTTTCTATTTAAATTGGATATTTAATTGTTTTAGAAATTTATTTGCTATAAATTGCTTTATTGTTAAACTTGGTGAAATAGGTCTTAGGATTTATTGTGATAAATAAAATGTTGCTCGGTTTAAATTATTAAAGTTGACGGTACAATAAAATAAATTTCTCGCAATTAGTAATTTAGTGCCATGCAATAGATTTAGGACGGGTATAAAATACCCAAATATTTGAGTCGGTTAAAAAGGGAACCGACCCCTTTTATTGTTATTTTCCTTTCTTATTTCCTTTCAATTAAAAAAAAAACCCTAACCTAAAATCAAAACCTAAATCATCAAACTAGAATTGTGAAGTGAACTTGTGAATTCTTGCAATCATCATCATCATTTAGTTGCTATCCTCTTGTTCTTCATTAAAGGGTAAGTTGGTTCTCCCTCATAAACTTATTGTTAACTAGGATAGATGTGAATTGGTGAATTGATGAAATATTTGATGATACATGATGATTGGTAGTGGTATATCATGATTGTGAACTGAATTATAACTCGAATTCTTGTGTTTATGCAATTGGGATGTGATTGTGTACTTAGGCTAGATGACCTAATTGAGTTTCATGATTTTGGTGTAAATCTAGCATAGTTGGATGTTATTGTTGTTGATGTTAATTAGATACAAGATGGCATTCCTTAAGTGATAAAAATGTTGGTTAGATGACTTAGTACCTGAATTTGTGTGAATCTTGGTGTTTGAAACGAGCTGGAAATGTGCAGAACAGGAACTGGATTTGCTGGGTTTTGTGGCAAGCCGATCGGCTATGCCAAAGCCGATCGGTTATAACTATAAAAGCCGAACAACTTCTTGTAGCCGATAGGCTTTATTAGTTCAAAATCATCACAGAACTTTGACCTTTAACTAAAGTCTAGAAATAACTACGGAAGCCGATCAGCTATGTCTGAGCCGATCGGTTATACTATCCAAGCCGATCGGCTATGGATGTTGAAGCCGAACGGCTATGACCAAATATAGTATTAAATTAGTTATATCCTTTGAGTTGAAATTGCAATGTATAACTATATCTGGAAAACAAATACACAAGATAATTATGGTACGATTTAACTGTATTAGTGATTACGTAATAGTATAAGTACTTGTGTAAAGTTGTTGATTACTTAAGTACTACTTATTAATGACAAGTTCTAACTTGTGTTGTTGCGTGATGTTTCATATACCCCAAAGACTCAGTGATTAGTAGCTGAGTAAGTTGACAGCAGAGGTATCGGTGAGTGGATTTGGAACTCACCATTTAATTTAGTTGTAATCATTTGATTTCAACAAATAAACGTAGATATGTTGTTATTGCTTATTTAATATACTTTGTTGATTATAAATCTACGTGCTATATGTGTGGCCTGCGGGCATTAGTTGTTAATGAGGTCAACAATTTGTTGAACTGTTGGTTGGGCTAGTTGGTTGTTAGGTGAATGATACAGGGTCGTACTTCATTTGTTGTGTGTATAGAATCTGTATCTGAGTTTAACAACCACTAGCTATTGGTCTCATCCGTTATGACCATACGGATATGTTTGGATAAGTGTTCTTGGGAAGCCACCCGGGTATTATGGTAATCCCAGAGCCACCGATCCTCATTAACGTGTTGTTGATTAGTTGATTGTTGTATTTGCGGTTGTTTGAAGTAATTGGGTGATTATGCTAGTTGAATGTTGTGTGATGAACTCGCTCACTTAGCTATGTGCTAGTCCCTCATATTACTTCCTGCAGGTTATATTTTGAATAAGTGGGTAGCAGGAAGATGATGCTCATGGAGCAGGGAATGTTTTGATAGCATGCTACTCTGATCCGATTTGTATTAAATAGTTTTGGTTTTATATAATGCCCCGACATATGTAGTTTACTGAATAGTTTCAAACTGGTGTGACTTAAACTTATAAACTGTTGATGTAATTAATATAGTGAGTAGTATAAAATATGTTTTTTTTTTTTAAATCCCTATGCTTCCGTGTTATCAATTTAATATTACTATATACAATGAGGGGTGTTATAAGAACAACAATAAAAAACTAAATGATAAACATAAATCTCATACTTCCAAACGCAGCTTTTCATAATAGGAGCTTAATTATTTGAAATTGAAAAGCTTAAAATTCTTAAAAGATTGACGCTACATTTGTCTTTTTATAGGGGATTATAAGAAGAGCCAAAGCTTTAAAATTTTGACGTCTCAAGCCTTCAAAAATTGAAACATCACCACATAATTAACCACTAAGACCTCTCCCAATGGTTTGCACCAACTGACGCATCAGTTGGTGCCACATCAGCGCCACATCAGCTTTTTCCAAAACTGACACAAACTGACACTACCCTGCCAACAGTGAAACATCAGTTAACATCACTTCTCTTTATTGGGACCTACACACTAATTTCTTTATTTATTTAAAACACAAACTTAAATAAACCATTTTCATTAAAATATAAAACATTACATTAAATAAAAATAAAACATTACATTAAATAAAAATAAAACATTACAAATAAAAAAAAAATACAATTATTGAAAAAAAATACATTTATTAAATTAAAAAATACAAGTACGGAAATTTGGTGGGAGAGTCAAAATGTGTGCGATTACAGCTTCGCGGAGTCGATGATGCACGACACAGTCGCGTAATTCCTTATCCATACGTAAGTGCGTTTGAACCCCTTCTTCTCACGATCGTTAAGGCATATTATCCGGGTTAGCCGTATAGTCTTCCTCAAGTGGACACATATTTCGTCCATAGTCTTCGGTTATCATGTTGTGTAAAATTACACAACAATACATGATTCGACGAATTTTGTTGACGCTGTATGGTCTAGCAGGGTTTTTGATGATTCCCCAACGGCCTTGAAGCACTCCAAATGCCCGTTCCACATCTTTCCTTGCAGATTCTTGGTATCTCTTGAACCTCGTCTCGGCTTCTAATATGGGATGCTTAAACGACTTCACAATCGTCGCCCATTCTGGATATATTCCATCGCCGAGATAATATCCTTTGTTGAATTGTTGACCGGCAATATTGAACACAACTTCAGGAGCTCTATCTTGTAGTAAGTCTTGGAATAAATCAGATTCATTAAGAATGTTGAGGTCGTTGCTCGATCCTGCAGGGCCAAAGAAAGCGTGCCAAATCCACAAATCGTAAGAGGCAACGGCTTCGAGCATGATTGTTGGATAGCCGTGATCACCTCGAGTGTATTGACCTTGCCATGCTATTGGGCAATTTTTCCAAGCCCAGTGCATGCAATCGATACTTCCCAGCATACCCGGAAAACCATGTAACTCCGCATGTCGTTAATGTAAACGTTGCACATCTTGGAGTGTTGGCCTTCTTAAAAACTCAGTTGAATATAGATGGAAAATACATTTACAAAAGTTGTCCAAAAAATCGTACGCTATTTGTTGACCCATATGTAAATATTCATCAAATGCGTCGGCGGCACAACCGTATGCCAATTGGTGTAAGGCAGACGTGACTTTTTGGAAAACATTAAAACCAGGCAATCCGGGTAACGCGTACGGAAATTTGGTGGGAGAGTCAAAATGTGTACGATTAGAGCTTTGCGGAGTCGATGATGCACGACACGGTCACGTAATTCCTTATCCATACGTAAGTGCGTTTGAACCCCTTCTTCCCACGATCGTTGAGGCATATTATCCGGGTTAGCCGTATAGTCTTCCTCAAGTGGACACATATTTCGTCCATAGTCTTCGGGTATCATGTTGTGTAAAATTACACAACAATACATGATTCGACGAATTTTGTTGACGCTGTATGGTCTAGCAGGGTTTTTGATGATTCCCCAACGGCCTTGAAGCACTCCAAATGCCCGTTCCACATCTTTCCTTGCAGATTCTTGGTATCTCTTGAACCTCGTCTCGGCTTCTGATATGGGATGCTTAAACGACTTCACAATCGTCGCCCATTCTGTATATATTCCATCGCCAAGATAATATCCTTTGTTGAATTGTTGACCGGCAATATTGAACACAACTTCAGGAGCTCTATCTTGTAGTAAGTCTTGGAATAAATCAGATTCATTAAGAACGTTGAGGTCGTTGCTCGATCCTGCAGGGCCAAAGAAAGCGTGCCAAATCCACAAATCGTAAGAGGCAACGGCTTCAAGCATGATTGTTGGATAGCCGTGATCACCTCAAGTGTATTGACCTTGCCATGCTATTGGGCAATTTTTCCAAGCCCAGTGCATGCAATCGATACTTCCCAGCATACCTGGAAAACCATGTAACTCCGCATGTCATTAATGTAAACGTTGCACATCTTGGAGTGTTGGCCTTCTTAAAAACTCAGTTGAATATAGATGGAAAATACATTTACAAAAGTTGTCCAAACAATCGTACGCTGTTTGTTGACCCATATGTAAATATTCATCAAATGCGTCAGCGGCACAACCGTATGCCAATTGGCGTAAGGCAGACGTGACTTTTTGGAAAACATTAAAACCAGGCAATCCGGTTGCGTCTCGACGTTGATGAAAATAATCAAAGTAAGAGGGTACTGGTATGTGAGAGTACGATAATATACCTTGAAAAATAGGGATAAACAATGGGCGGCTCATCCGAAACCGACGCCGAAAATAATCTAGAGGGAATGTCGGTCGCTCGGCAAAGTAATCTTGATATAAACGTTGCCCGACGTCCAACCGATCTCTAGGTAAATAACGTCTTGGTGCTCGAGGAATACGAAATGTAAATTCGGTATTATCGTCCGAATCCGAATCCGAATCTTGTGCGTCGAGATTATTTAGCCTAGAGATCGGATTGCGGACGTCCATAACGGCACTCAAATCTTCGATATCGGAATCGGATGACGACATTATAATTTTTAAGTTTATTTTTGTTTTGAAAGTGGATGAAAAAAGGGAAAAGATATATATATATATATGTATATATATATATATATATATGTATATATATATATATGTATATATATATATGTATATATATATATTGTATATATTGTGGAGAGAAAGTAGATGAAAAAAGTGTTTAAAGAGAGATATATATTTTGAAGTGGAAATGGGGTAAAGATTATGTTGAAAGAGGTGTGTATATATTGTTTATGTATTGAGTGAAAATGTGTTAAAATTAGTGTGTATATGTTGTGAATATATAGTGGAAATGGAAATGGATGGAATGGTTTTTTTTTTTTTTTGGCCTAGCCTTGCTCCAACGGATAACCATTTTTTTTTTGAACCGTTGTGTACAAAAATGAAAGAGATCAAAACTGACGCGGGCCCCACGTTTTTTGTTTTCCCTTCGGTTTGGCGATGGAAAAAATCGACGCTCGGAAACCGACACCTCGTGCCAACGGCGTCGGTTTCTTTCTATTGACCGACGGTGTCCACCGACGGACCATTGGCAAGGGTCTAATACCCTTCAAATCTTAACTCATATTTAAACGAGAAAATTACACAAATCATCCTTTAAGTTTACGTCAAAATTTACTGTCAGTCCTTTATAAAATTTAATTATACCGATCATCCTTTATTTTAAAACTTGTTACGCTAATAGTCCTTTAGACTAACGATCGTTAACTCTCCTTTAAAAAGGACCACGGGTGATATTTTTTTTATTCTTTTAATTTTCTGAATAAAATATAAATTATCAAATCTTAAATATGTATTGATATATTATTAGGTGCATACACATCATTTTCATATTCCCATTTCACTTAACAATTTTATCATCAAATTCAGTCATCTTCCGCACAGAAACATTAAATGTATAGTCTGTGACAACCGGTACTTTAGAGTAGTAAATACCCTGAACTAGAAACGTTTGTACGTGTATTTAGTTTCGTAATAGACTAAATACTTGAAACATTTCGTAAACATATGTATATACACGTATGTAATTAATTTTAAGTACGCAAAATCATCGGATGGATTCCGATACACACGGACGTTGGTAAAAACTTTTTCAAAAATAACGTAAAGCTATTTTGTAATTAAATAGTAGTTATTCGCTTTATATTATTATGTAATAATACTATACGTAAAACTATACGTTTTATATAAAACGTAACCGACACGCAAGGAACGTACGAATTTCAACCGACAACTAAATGAGGCCCGACACACTTTTAGAAACATAAAAATAAAGTATTTAAAATAATACTTTCAATAAAAATTATGCGATTTAAAACGTTAACGAAAAATAATGAATAAAACGTATCCGCGATTAAACGAACGATGAAACGAACGGGTAAACGGGCACCGCACGTAACGCAAAATTGGGGAAAAAATTGTGAAACTCACACTTGGTGGACCCCACTTAACCGGCCAAGGGAGGGAGGTGAGGCCTCCCATGCCCCTTTTTCTTTTCTCACTACAACACACAATCTCATTTTCTCACGTCACTCTTTCACCCAACTTCACACTGTTCTCCATCTTCTCTCTACTTCTCACCCTCTCTCTAAAATCAGTCACAAGACCACCCTATCACCACCATAAAACCACCACAAACCGCCATCGACCACCACGCCGGAATTCAAGAAAACGCGCGAAAACGAGCACATCATCATCATCTTCTTCTTCTTCTCGGTTATACACGCTTTGTAAGAGTTTCGTTTCCCTTCTAAAATACCTGTAACACTTATATTTATATGTTTTAGTAACCACTCAACAATATTTTGTCCGAATAATAAGTCGAAACTCGTTTTTGGAACACCGAACTTTAAACTATTTTTCTGGACAGAAAATACCACCGAGTTCAAGAAATAATTACGAACTCGTTTTTCAACTAAAATGGACGAATCTTAGTGCTAAAATGAAGTTCAAGAAGTTAGCTTTCCAACAAAATAAGTTTTTCGACTTCATTTACTACCCGAAAATGTAAATATAAAACGACATATACTTTCTGTCTTCGGTTGACAGAAAGTTGTAACGACTTTGCATGACTATATCTCGAGCTACACACATAAAAAATACATGAGGTTTTCGCCTAAATCTCACAAATTTTGTTAGCTTTCTAAGTAGTATAATTAGACCTCGTGAAAATATGTAGATATTTTTCTATGATTTATTTTGTACACCTATATCTGAATTCGACATATTTGGACGTCATGGGATTTGCCAATTTATTTGACCGACTAGATGATGCCTAAATAAAAAGGAAAAATTTGGTAAAATAGTTAAAACATAGAAGAATGTGCAAGTTGGTAATTTTAGTGAACGTCTTTTACTTGATTAAATCATAGAGTGGTAAATTGAAGTTGAACTTTAGGTGATGACGAACGTTAAGCCTAGATTTGATGGAAACTTACTTTTGCATGATATAAACCGGTTTTAACTTCACACCCCGAAATCACTAGTGAAATAGTCCAAGCAAGTATTGTTTTTAACATCCGAAGTTTCTGCAAAAATCTGATTTGACTCTTTATGAGTCCATTGCTTGCGTTAGTTTTAGACAAAAAGTAGTTTTTAAGCATCGTGACAATTCGGTCACAAAACCCCCACCTTTACTTTCTGTACAAATTGCTTGCATTTGAATTTAACTTCTTGAACTATGGTTCCCTGTGTTCGAACCCGAACTTACCCGACTATACTAACACACGATAGGGTCCACTGCCCGGTTGTGTATTGGTCTTCGCACGGTATTTTCTAGTTCACTTTTCAACGATTATTTTAAGACTCGATCTTTCACATCAAGTTTTTGGCACTGCTGCCGGGGAACTTGTTGTTTAGAGAAGTTAATTTAAGTGTAATTAATTGATCCTTTCTCGGAAATTATTCTTGGAAAGTTACTTTTTGTTTGTATTGCGCCGGTGCATTTTACGGTTTTATCTTTTGTGCTTTGACAGGTTTGATTTGGTAGTGGATGAGTACGAGGAGTTCAGGCCACGAACTTCTTAGTCCTTTGTCTAATCCGGAGAAAGCCACCAAAAGGAAACGAAGGAAGAAACCAAAGAATAAACCGACGGATTCAACTAGTAGTCAAACGTATACTGGATCATCTTCTGGAAACATCATTGTTGAGGAAACTTTTGAAGACAAAATCGAATCACAACACGAAGAGGAGGAAGTTTTGCTAGTGGAAGAAGAGATGGCGGATGAGGATGACACTCCAATATGGTCACGGACAAGAACCGTTGCACCTACACCATCGGCAGGCATTCAAAGACCAAACATTGACAACAATAATTTTTCTTTGAAGGGCAACCATTTACAAATGATCAAGGACACCCAATTTGATGGAAGAGTGCGGGCCGATCTGCACAAACACATTGCTATATTTTTTGAAATTAGCGACATGTTCAAGTATGGGCTAAATACTGAAGAAGCAATTATGCTAAGGACTTTTTCAATGTCCTTATGTGGTGAAGTGAAAATTTGGTACCAAGAACTTGAACCAAATACCATCCGAACATGGGATCAAATGAGGTAAGCCTTTGTTGGCCGGTATTTTCCTCCGGCTTTGGCCGAAAGATTGTTAAATGAGATTCGAACCTTTAAGCAACAAGAAGGCGAGACTTTGGTTGAAGCTTGGTCTAGGAAGAAAGAGATGTTAAGAAATTGTCATGGCCATGGGTTATCGAAGGCAGAGATTATTACATTGTTTTACAATGGTCTTGACATTCAATCGGCTAATGTTCTTGATGCTTCGGGAGGAGGCTTATTTCTTTACAAAACGCCGAATGAAGCTTGGAAAGTTCTTGAAGACAAGGTCATTCAAAGTCTTAATTGGGCAATGGATAAAGGAGGTAAACCGGTTAGGAAGTGTGTTGCCTTTGCGGATAGTAGTAGTAGTGGTGGAAACTCGGAAAACTCGGCCATGATGGCGGAAATAAAAGCTTTGTCGTCTAAGTTTGATAATCAATTTAAATCTCTCAAGGGAGAAATAAAGAAGCTTAGAGACGGATGTGGAACTTGTGGCGGTTATCATGCCACAATTCATTGCATGCAAGATGATCAACCGATGATGGGAGAAGATGAAGATGTCAAATATCTTCAACAAAATACCGGTTATCAAGGCGGTGGTAATTACCAACGAGGTGGTTATCAAAACAGGAATTCTGGGGGTTATCAAGGAGGAGGTTACAATCAAGGAAACCGTTTCTCTCGACCTAACCAAGGTTACAACCAAAACCCAAATCAAAGCTATAACCAAAACCAAAATCAAAATTACAACCAACCTCAAAACCAAAGCCAAAATCCACCAATAGAAAACAACCCACCTCCGGTCCAAAAACAAGAACCCACTTTATCACCAATGGAACAAACGATGAAGGAGTTCATGGCCAAACAAGATGCTTGTACCGAAAGAGTGAAAGCCCAAATGATGAACATAAGGCTTAGTATGGAGCAAGGGCAAAAGAACCAACAAGCATCTATTCAAGACTTGGAGCGAAAAATGGATAGATTGTTGGAAGGGCAAAGTAGTAGACCAACCGGTGGTCTACCAAGTAACACTCAACAAAACCCGAGACAAAAATCTTCAAGTAGAGGGTCCAAACCATACCAACCACCACCCGCAAGAACCAAGCATGCAAATGTCATAACCACAAGAAGCGGGAAAGAACTTCCACCACCTCAAGACAAGAAGAAAAAACATTTCTAACTCTGTGTTGCAGGATTCTGTGGAGCACGAAATGGAAGAAAATGATGAAACGGCTCCACCAACGGTTACTCCGGTTTCACCTACACCGGTTGTAAAGTCGTACAAACCAAAGATTCCTTATCCACAACGCCTAAGGAAAAAAAAAGATTGCCGCTCAATATGGAAAATTTGTTGATATGATCAAAGGCATTTGGATCAACGTGCCTTTGGTTGATGTGTTAGTCGGAATGCCCAATTATGCGAAGTTCATCAAAGATTTGGTGAGCAACAAAGACAAGTTGTCGGAGGCATCGGTTATGTTCTTGAATGAAGAGTGCTCGGCTATTGTGCAAAATCAAATTCCACCAAAGCTTAGTGATCCGGGAAACTTTATCATTTCTTGCACATTGGGTAAAATAATCACTTGTGACGCTCTTGCGGATTTGGGTGCAAGTATTAACTTGATGCCATATTCTTGATATGCCAAATTGTCCTTAGGATCTTTAACACCCACACGTATGAGCATAAGACTTGCCGATAGGTCATTCCAATATCCCGTAGGGATTGCGGAAAATATGTTGATTGAAGTAGGGCAATTTACATTTCCTGTGGACTTTGTGATTTTGAAAATGGAGGAGGATAGTAAAGTTCCACTCATCTTAGGACGTCCCTTCTTACACACTGCTGACGCGATTATTCAAGTCAAAAACAAGCAGTTGACCCTAGGAGTGGGCCAGGAAAGGATTGCTTTCACGGTTGATAAAGCCATGAAGCATCCTTATTCTACTGACGATTCTTGTTTTAGAATTGATGTTACAGATGAAGCTTTGGATGAAGAATTGCGAGAATTGCTTAGAGTGGGAACGAAACTAGCCGAATTGTTGGAAGCAAGTGATGAGAGAATGACGGAAGAAGAATTGCTCATGGTCATGGAACCCAAATTTGAAGCGGACGAGCAACTAGAGGAGGAAAGGTTTGAAGAGCTAAGCGGGGATGATCATATGAGGATCAAGACTTCATTAGAAGATCCACCGAGAGACTTGGAGATGAAACTGCTTCCAAGTCATTTGGAGTATGCATTTCTTGAAGAGGAAAATTTGTTACCGGTTGTAATTTCCTCCACTCTTATTAATTCTGAAAAATGCTTGTTGATTGATGTGTTGAAGGCTCACAAGGGCACCTTTGCTTGGCGTACATCCGACATACCCGGGATAAGTCCATCATTTTGTAAACACAAAATAAATCTTTTAGATGAGGCAAAACCCGTTGTTCAAAGACAACGGAGGCTTAACCCAAAAATGAAGGATGTCGTCAAGAAGGAGGTTGTAAAGTTGCTTGATGCGGGTATCATTTATCCTATTTCTGATAGCCCTTGGGTGAGTCCGGTCCATTGTGTGCCTAAAAAGGGGGGTATGACTGTAGTTATGAATGACCAAAATGAATTGATACCCACTAGGACAGTTACGGGATGGCGTGTTTGCATTGATTATAGAAGATTAAATGACGCCACCCGTAAGGACAATTTTCCCTTACCATTTATTGACCAAATGCTTGAGAGGCTTGCGGGTAATGAATATTATTATTTCCTTGACGGATTTTTGGGATACTTCCAAATCCCTATAGATACCGAGGACCAAGAGAAGACCACTTTCACTTGCCCATTTGGAACCTATGCTTATCGGCGAATTCCTTTTGAGCTATGCAATGCCCCGGCTACCTTTCAAAGGTGCATGATCGCTATCTTTCACGACATGGTTGAGACTTCCATGGAAGTTTTCATGGATGACTTTTCCGTGTTTTGAAATTCATTCGATTCGTGTTTGTCCAACTTGGACAAAATGCTTGAAAGATGTGAAAAGGCTCACTTGGTTTTGAATTGGGAGAAGTGCCATTTTGATGGCCAAGGAAGGAATTGTTCTAGGACACAAAGTGTCGGGATTGGGGATTGAGGTAGACAAGGCCAAAATAGATGTTATTGCCAAATTACCTCCACCTACCAACGTGAAAGCCATTAGAAGTTTCTTAGGCATGCCGAGTTTTATCGTAGGTTCAAAAAGGATTTTTCCAAAATCACACGACCCATGACTAAGCTACTTGAAAAGGACATACCCTTTGTGTTTGATGACCCATGTTTGAGTGCATTTGAAACCTTAAAAGATAAATTAACTCATGCATCGATAATGGTTTCTCCGGATTGGTCCCAACCCTTTGAATTGATGTGTGATGCTAGCGATTTTGCTTTGGGGGACGTTCTAGGACAAAGGGAGGAAAATCATTTTAAGCCCATCTACTTTTCAAGCAAAACACCAAATAAGGCACAACAAAATTACACCACAACCGAAAAAGAATTATTTCCGTGGTGTTTGCTTTTGAAAAATTTAGGCAATATCTTGTGTTGTCTAAACCATATTTTTCACCGACCACTCGGCTCTCAAGTATCTATTTGCCAAACAAGATGCTAAACCCCGTCTCATTCGTTGGATTCTTCTCTTACAAGAATTCGACATTGAGATCAAAGATAAAAGGGAGACGAGAACCTTGCCACCGATCACTTGAAGATCCTTTCCTGAGGAAGTTCTTTTGCATGTAGGTGACAATGTGGAGAAAGAGGATGAAGCACCATGGTTCGCCAATTTTGCGAATTATTTGGTTGGGGGTGTATTGAGAAAGGGGATGAGCCATCAAGAAAAGAGCAAATTCTTCTCGAATTTAAAGTACTATTTTTGGGAAGAACCGTATTTGTTCCGAGTTTTCGCGGATGGTATGATTAGGAGGTGTGTTTCCGGTGGAGAAACAAAGGACATTTTGGATGCATGTCATCATGGGCCAACCAGTGGTCATTATGTCCTTCGGTTACCGCCAAGAAGGTTTTTGATGGGAGATTTTATTGGCCCACAATTTTTAAGGAAACACAAACTCTTTGCGAAACTTATGATGCGTGCAAACGGTCGGGCAATATCTCCAAAAGAGATGAAATGCCTTAACAAAGCATCCAAGTTTGAGAGGAGTTTGATATTTGGGGTATTGATTTCATGGGCCCATTTCCGCCTTCATTTAAATGTGAATACATTCTTGTTGCGGTTGACTACGTGTCCAAATGGGCGGAAGCCAAAGCCTTGCCCAAGAATGACGCTAGAGTGGTTATTGATTTCTTAAAAAGCTTGTTTTGTCGATTTGGGATGCCTAAGGCTTTGATAAGTGATCGGGGAAGTCATTTCGCCAATCAACAACTCGAGAAAGTGTTAAAAAGGTATGGGGTCAACCACCGGTTTTCAACTTCTTACCACCCTCAAACAAGTGGTCAAGTTGAAAACACCAACCGAGCCTTGAAACGGATACTTGAAAAGACATTGAAAGATAATCGGGTGATATGGGCTAAGAAACTTGAGGATGCATTGTGGGCGTTTCGAACTGCCTACAAAACTCCTATTGGAACAACACCCTACCGGTTGCTATATGGCAAAACTTGCCATTTACCACTTGAAGTTGAGCACAAGTCATATTGGGCGCTCAAGAATTGCAATATGGATTTGCTTGAATCGGGTGAGAAGAGATTTTTGCAATTACATGAGTTGGACGAGCTTAGGCTACAAGCCTATGAAAATTCATGTCTCTATAAGGAGCGAACCAAGGTTTTGCATGATCGGAAGCTCAAAATGAGAAAGAAATTTAAAGCAGGTGACAAAGTGCTTTTATTCCAATCTCGGTTCAAATTGAAGCAACCTAAGTTCAAACCACGTTGGACCGGTCCTTACACGGTTAAACATGGTTTTCTTTCCGGGTATTTGAGCTTTTCAAGGCGGATGGTGGAAGTTTCATTGTAAATGGGCATCGTTTGAAGTTATATCATGAAGAAGATACCGGAAGCGAGTGGGAAGAGCTCGCGATCTACCCCAAGGACAAATGAATTCGGGGTCGAGTCTAGCTTGGACTCGTAAATAAATGAAGCATGGGCACGAGGAAACTCGTGTTAGTATCCTTTGGTTTATTATTATTATTATTGTTATCATTTTTTGTTAAATATTTTGATATGTTGCTGCTAAATTTTGCTTAGATTTCTATTTGATCTGTTGCTGTAACTTGCTTACCTGATATCTGTGAAAATGGGTCAATACGCGATCGGGTAAATTTAGCCGATCGCGTGTTTTAGTTATATTTTTGATCAGAAGCTGGCCTAAGTTGTGTGCTGAAAACAATTCGTTAATACACGATCGTGTCAAAACACGCGATCGCGTGTTATAGTAAAAATATTGAATCAGTCGCAAGCCTTTAAGCCATGAAACTAACTCAATTTTCGTAACACGCGATCGTGTATCCCCACTCACCCGATCGCGTGATATCTGTATACGGCATAAAAATTTTTGTAATACGCGATCGCGTAAGAACGCTCACCGATCGCGTATTTTAGCGGGCCTCAGGCTATAACTTTAGGGTTTGAACACTGTGCACATAACATAAATCACACACAACCTGTTCGTGTATTATTGCCTCTGCCGACCCCCAATACTCACACCAAACATCAACAACACGATTTCAACCTCAATTTTCATTAAGGATCTTCAATTAATCATCATTTAATCATGCCTAAACAATCCAAGGTGTCCATTAACATGTCTAAATTGTTAAATCTCTTGATTTTGGGTAATGAACGCTTGAATGTTTGGTTTAATTCAAGTGTGGGGATGATTTATTATGTGCTATTGATGATTCTTATGTTTGATTCATGCTATTAAACTTGTGTTTATCATGATTTCATGCTTGATTACTTGATTTTGATAATTAATGAAATTAGGGTTCATGCATGATATGCAAAGTTACTGTGGCACAATCTGAGTTTGTTAATTGTTGTTTGAATGACATCTAAAACTGATTGCTATGCTTTAGAATGCTACATTGTTAAATTCTTTCAATCTTTTGATGAGTTATGCAATTAGGGTTCATGTGCATTTTTTGCGGGTGATATAGACTTTCAACTGATGAAGTTTGCTTAAGTCAATTTATTTGAATTGTGATTGTAAGGCTTTGCTTGAACTACATTATGTGATTTGTTACATGATTCAAGCCTTTGCTTGATATTGCAATTTAGGAAAATTGATTGAAGTAACTAGCTTGATAGTTTGAAGCTGCGGTTTGTTGAGTTATTTGGCATGTAACTCTTGATTGTAAGACTTGCTTGATTCAATTATGTGAGAAATTGCATGTTTCAAGTTAGTTTGATATTAGGTTATGTGGTAAACATACACTTGAGTCATCATTGCAAGTTTTTTTGGTATTATTGTGTGGTTGTTTGGATGCTTTCGGTGTGTTTGGCTTGTAATTTTCTGTTTTCTCACTTTGAATTCTGACTGATTATTTGCGGGGAGGGGGGGGGGGGGGGGGGTGTTGTTGCTCTTGGCACTAAATTGCTCATTTTGTATTGTCTAACATCAAATGATGCATTTTGATTTCTGCTAACACTAACACCATTGTTTGGAAACCTTGTATCTTCTCATGTTGTGTTGTGCAGAAAAGCAAGCAAAACAAGGGGCAAACGTCAGGAACTCAGGAACCTCCAAATGTTTTCTCACAGCCACTTCCTAGGAGCCTCCATCTGAATTTGGTTTTTGAGCCTCATCATTTCAATTACAATGAATATAATGAGGCATTATATAAGGTATTGAAGAAAGAGTGCGAGTATCCAATATGAATTGACTGGGAACCGCTGAATGCAGTTGGGTATACTCATGAGATTACTAGAGCCCTCACTCAAAGTATTCGCTATGATGGAGAAGTTTATGATGTCCATGATTTGGAGAAGTTAATAGCGATACAAGAACCGATCTACTTGGAACTGTGTCAGGAGTTCTTTGCTACCTTGCAAATGTATGTCATTAACTCCATAGATGATGACTTTTTGGCCTTCAAACTAGGAGGATCGCCTCGAACTTTGTCATTACGGGAAATGGCTGTTTGTCTGGAAATTTACACTGATGAAGAATATGAGGCCGATTGGTTCGTTCAGTATATCATGACCGGTGCGAGATTGGATGAGGCTGAGTGTACTCCTGAGGTTTGGGCAATGTTTAGTGATCATCGATACGATGCAGGCAAAAATCCTTCAAGCGCTATCAAGTCCTCTAAAATCAAGGTGCTACAGAAAATTATAGCACACACTATCACACTTGGGGGCAGAACACGGAAAAGGTGACTAAGGCCGATTTGTGGTATTTGCTTCGATTGAAAAACCGGGAGAGGATGAACCTTCCGTACTGTGTGGGTAAATATCTTCATGCTTATGCGAGTGGAACTAAGCCCGAATCGAAATTATGTGGCGGGCACTTCCTCACCAGATTTGCCAAGGCCTTCAGTATTGACCTTGAGCGTAGAGATCACCCCTACACCCTTGTCCATGACCCGGGTCAGTTTGTTGAGGTGGAGATGTTTCGTACCGCAGGGGTAGTCAGGATGAAGGGAGGAAAGTACATTCCTTTCTCTACCACCGGTCGGGCCTAGCGCGTTGTACCTCGGGAAGGATCAAGAGGTAAACGTTCTGCATCACAGTCAGAGTCAGGGGAAGAAGAAGAGGAAGTAGATGATGATGAGGATTAGGAGATGGCAGAAACAGAGGGTCCGGTTCAGAATTCTCAGTATCATGAACCGGCATACTGGCAGGGATTTATGTCAGATTTCAGCAACATGCCTTTGAATCAAGAAAGAAGGTGGAAACAAGAGGATGACTTGCGTCTGGAGCAAGAGAGGAGATGGAAGCTAGAGGCTGATTTTAGGGACAAGTCCAGATACGAGTGGGGAGCCAATCGTTATCAGAATGACTGACTTATCCATAACCATGAGTGGATGGCCCATCAAGTGCCGGATTATGTGCCCACCCACTATACTCACCCACCCCATTGGGGCGAGCCGGGCGGTGTTCTCCCCGCTCTGGTATATGACCGCGATGCTGCTTTAGTTTAGCTCCAAAGGCACCAGGAGCATATGCGCACTTCAGAATATCAGCAGCAGCAGCAGGCATGGGGTTCGAGTTGGTCTACTCCTGAGCCGAGCAACTGGCAGCAGCAAGCCTTGCACGATTGGCTCTTTCAGCCACCTCAATAGCAGCCTCCACAGTAGGATTCCACTCAAGACACGTCTCAGGGCGGGCGTTGGTTGTAGTGTTCTCTTTTTATGTTAAAATAATAATAATAATAATAATAAAATCTATTATGTTTTGTTTGCTTTACTTTTAGATTTTAATCTTGTTTTGGTGAATTGAATGATTAGCATTCCTTTCCTTTTGTAATCTTTCTTTTATTTTTATTATCATTGTGGCCCCCAAATTTGTTGCTATCTCGCAAGCATGCCGAGCTGGATTGGGACACAAAGCTTATCAGGATTCCAGCTCGCTTTATCACAAGTTAAATGCAAAAACCCCGGGGAAGTTCTAGTTTCTTTTTACCTTCTGCACTCATTCTTATATGTTATATTTTTGCATTGGGGGCAATGCAAATATCAAGTGTGAGGAGGTTATTCAGTTGAATTTCATTCCTAGTGAATTATTGTTTCTAGCTTCTTATTAGGTCTGTGATTGATCTTGGTTTATCAATAGAACTTTACGAATCCAAATAACGAGCCGTGAAATGATAGTTTTCTAGGAATTTGCTTGTCCTAATAAGATTAATTGCTTTGAAATGTGTTTGTTAAAATCTATTGAAAGTAATTTAATCTTCCCTCTTGCAATATAATTTTAAGAGATGTGTCATAAAAAACAACCTCATAGGGTGAATTGCATGTCTAGCACACTTGTAGCCTCCACTATCAAATTGTGAGAAATCTTGAGCCTTAATTGAAAACACTTATCTTTAGTGTTTATATTGTTTGTTGTTTTGAGTGTGCCGGTGATTGTAATTTGTTCTAGAACTTGCATTAGTGATGCATTTTAAGACCGTTGTGGGATCACAGAAATGTAATATAGGTGGGGTCGTTGACGAGGAGGTATTCTTATGATTTGGTATTTTATTTTCTTTCAAAACCATTTACATCCAGTTTACCCAGGTCGTTAGCACTCATTTTTAGTGCTAAGAAACCCTTAGAAAACTTCCAATTCATCCATGATCACTACATCATATAGCCTATTTTTGTGTAGTCATTTCCCAAATCATTTATCTTTTAAAATGTTGCCTAGTTTGAATTTTTAATGAATTTATGTTTAAGATGTGACTTAAATCGTTTTAATCAAGGATTCTAGTGTAACATTCTATAATTGAAGTTTCAATAAATGGGAATTGTTTTAATTGTAGAAATTAAATGATTGAAGTTGAAAGCAATTAAATTTATGAAAGTTAACCTTTGAAGCTTAATGTTTAAGATTGGGTAATTGTAGTAAACTAAATGGCCTTTGAATTCCTGAACAAGTAGTTCCCGAGGGGTGTTTTACACCTAGCCACTGAAGGCCTTTATCCGGTCTAGGATGGTTGGTCCGAAAGTTCGCTACACAGGGTTCATAGAAAGTCATAGAATGCAATTAGTCCAATCAAATGTGTAATCAATTTGAATTATTTGTGTGCGGCTGTTGAATACATGCTAATTAAGTTAAAATGAGGAATAATTTGAATTGGTTTGGCATGAGAAACCTAAGTTTATTACTGTCACATATTGAAACGATTAGGTAACATTTACACTACTTTTTCACGGGTTGTGACTACCATTTTTCACCAATTCTTGTGTCTAACATACCTATTCCATCTTCGCCTACATTTGTACAGCACATGTTTAGAATACCTTTTCTGAGATCTCACTTGGTGCTCACGCCAAGTCGGTGGAGATTTGATCCTTTTGCAAGCCTATGGTAACAGTGCATCACGACTTGGTTTAATTGAGTGTTACATCAATTACTTCCTTACCCTGTAGTTTTATAGGTTGAGAGTGAGTGATTATACACTTATCCTATTGTGAGGTGCTTGGTCGTGCATTCAAGCTTGACAAACTAATCATCTCAGGTTTTTGTTAATTATATAAATGTTGCTAGCATAATTGCTTATGTGGTTAGTGTTAGTATTATTTTGATAAGCCTGGTCTCCATGTTTGAACATGTAAGAGGGGATTTAATAATGGTAAACAATGGTTTTGCTTGAGGAGAAGCGAGGTTCAAGTGTGGGGATATTTGATATCGCTCATTTTGTATATATAAATAAATCGCAATATCATTGTTTTGCATTTGTAATTGAGTCAATTTCGTGAACTTTCGATACTGATTTGAATTGGAAATTGATCTCAGGTGGTATGAAGCTAAAATCTGGAGGAATGCTGAATTCTGATGTGATTTAGTGATTATTGGATGGAGTCTGATGGTGAAGTCTGTGACTGATGCAGTTTTGGCCTGGAAATCAGCAACACGCGATTGCGTGTTTTCTTCTCACCCGATAGCGTGTTTTCTTCTCACCCGATCGCGTGAAATTACTCACCCGATCGCGTATTAAGTGCAGCCGGCTGAGTCCAGAGGATCACGTGAGTTAAACCACCCAATTGCGCGGGTTTGATTGAAATGGATAATACGCGATCGCATGAAATGACCTGATGGCGTATTTTAGTTCAAAACGGTTACAGCAGTTTACTCAAGTTGAAGCTAATGGATCTCGAATTTTTACAACAATACGCAATCGCGTATGGGCACTCACGCGATCGCGTGGTTTGGCGGAGTTTCTCACCTGCTCCAGATGACTTTATCTACCTCATCTACCTTTTCTGAAATAAAAAAATGGGGAAGTTGCGAGCTTTGAGAGGAAAAATGGCGAACCATGCCTCATTAAATGCACAACCAACTTTTTGTTCCCCACTCTCACTGGGGAAATGGTTTTTCCCAATTATTTATTCCCACACCGTTTTCTTTTGGGCGGATTTGGTGGATCTGGTCTTGCCTCTCCATATCTATCTCAGCTCCAATAATTCAGAGGATCACTCCATACTTCATATACATCACTTTTTTTACTCATCACTTACCACTGGAACCAACTCTCCAGACCCAATTTCACCAACCAAAAATTCTCTCTGGATCACTCTCGGATGAACAACATCAGGGGTTTTTGAAGCTAGCATTTTCATCATCATCGTTTGGGTAACAAACAAAACATTTTAAGTTGTAATATTGTGTTAACATTATCTATATCAAGTTTTTAATGTTAATTATGATTTCGACTTTTGTATGCTTTTGCTTTGAGATTATGATTATGATAATGATTAGTGGCTAAATTCTCTATACTTGCTTGGATAAATTAACTAGTGATTAGGGGGTGTTATTTTGGTGTTTGTGTTATGATGGAGTTTATAATTCCTCCGTGTATTTATATGATTTTTAGCTCAACAATTATGAAACTTGTTGGTGTTGTCGACTCAAAACTATATCGAACGTTTGTTGTGAGTAAAAATGCTTGTCATTTGTGTGTCTAGGTATGAATGAAACCTTTGTTTGCGGATGCGAAAATTGGCATAAGTAAAATAAACGAGCTAGAATTATACAAGTTAGCGAATAAAAATGCTTGTCATTCGTGTGCATGAATTGTAAACTCACAAACTTGAGCTCTATGTTTAATCGCGAACCTTGTGTATTTGAGCTTAGTTTAATTGATTTAAGTTGTTTGGTGATTTGCTAGTGGATATAGCGAACGTTTTCTACTTGGTAAATTATCATCAATTATTTATCTATAAATGATTGAACAAACATTGCGAACGTAGTTTTGGAATAAGTTAGGTAATTAAAGCTCAACGTGCAAGTTGGTAATTTTGGCGAACGTCTTTTACTTGATTAAATCATAGAGTGGTAAATTGAAGTTGAACTTTAGGTGATGACGAACGTTAAGCCTAGATTTGATGGAAACTTACTTTTGCATGATATAAACCGGTTTTAACTTCACACCCCGAAATCACTAGTGAAATAGTCCAAGCAAGTATTGTTTTTAACATCCGAAGTTTTCTGCAAAAATCTGATTTGACTCTTTCTGAGTCCATTGCTTGCGTTAGTTTTAGACAAAAAGTAGTTTTTAAGCATCGTGACAATTCGGTCACAAAACCCCCACCTTTACTTTATGTACAAATTGCTTGCATTTGAATTTAACCTCTTGAACTATGGTTCCATGTGTTCGAACCCGAACTTACCCGACTATACTAACACACGATAGGGTCCACTGCCCGGTTGTGTATTGGTCTTAGCACGGTATTTTCTAGTTCACTTTTCAACGATTATTTTAAGACTCGATCTTTCACATCAACAACCACCAAAGATCCACCACAAAGCCACCATAAACCGCCACCTTCTACTTCAAGAAATCGCAAGGCAATGAGCTCTACATCTTTTTCTTCTTTTCTTCATCTAAACGACTTTGTAAGAACTTCTTTTTCTTGCATTTCTTCCATGGTTTTTTATTATACACATGCTAGATGGCTCACTCATCTCGATCTTGTCCAAGAACATGTATAAATGATACTCTAAAAACGTCTATAAAACTACAAACTTACTAAAAGTACAAAAGTTATCCTGATCAGAAAAATATTCCGACTTCAACGAGCGGGTTCGAACTCAAAACTCAACTAAAAACGTCGAATCAAAAGGCTAAAATCAAGTTCAAGAAGTTATCTTTCATTTCCAACTGATATCATAATTTTTGGGCAACATTTAGTACTTCAAAACGATTTCTAAAGTTGACATAGCAGATCTGTCCTTAAAGTCAGATTTTTGGCCTAATTTCATGAGATCATAAGTATTAAATTCGCGTAACAACAACTAAACTATACATGATGCTACTCAGACACACTAAATATATATACTTTTATAAAGTATACAACGGAATGAACATAATAATAATATCATTGAGATTATTATTACAAAATATCACCAACGGGCCGTACACGATTTCAAAAACTTTAAACACTTGGACATACTAGTTGTGTAGACAAGTAGCATATATGGACTGTTAAGTCAGCTGCTTACATATATACCTTACGCGTTTAGGATGCCAGAAGGTTACGAACTTGGACAACTACTTGCTTTTAGAAATTGTTAGCTTACAAGACGCAGGTGAGTCTCATAGCCCCACTTTTACTGTTTTTAACTTGGGGTGAGAATGCACTTTTTAACTTTTTATGAACACAAGTACTAAAAACATATATATTGCATGGGTGATACTCTAATCCACTAAAGTCCTCTCTATCATAGTTCGTTAATTATTGTTAAGCGTGAATGATTGTGTATAGATCTATAGGGGATTGACACCCCCGTCCAGGTTTGCCACTCTAACTCGGCAAAAGGACACATAATTATTTGTTTATTACGAGTGTACTGGATTATGCACTTGTTAGAGGCAACAACTACGGTTAAGCTTCGAACTATGAGCTCATGTCAATTGTATATACTATTTAGGCATTCGTGCTACTACCAAAATCTTGTAGTTCATACTACGATTTTAACTATTTAAACCTATGAGCTCACCAACATTATTGTTGACCTATTAGCGTGTATTTCTCAGGTTCACAGATGCAGTAGGATCACCTTTGGAAGCTATAGCTAGAGTCGCATGATTTACAAACAGAGATTTTCTTACAATACTACATTTTGTAAAAATTGTTATGTATTAGAATTTCTTGACATTAGACGTGAACTCTAGGGATTTTGTAATTAAATGTAAAACAATATGTATTGTGAAATGTATTCTTAAAAACGACTCATATAGAGGTCGTTCGTTGTAACATTATGTAATGATCCGGATTAGTCGCGCCCTGATGTGTTTCCGCTGCAAGAGGGTGCGACACATTACAAGTGTCATGTTTTGACTTTTTGAAGTATTTCTTTTTCAATTTTGACCTTAAATATTTTTGTTTGTGTTATATAATATAATATTTGATGCAATATATACGAATGGATTGAGTTTTAAATATATTTTTACTGGTATAATTTTTATCAAGTATTATATAACACAAACAAAAATATTTAAAATCAAAGTTGAAAAAGAAAGATTTTGAAAAGTTAAAACAGAGCACTTATAATGGGACGAAGATAGTATTTCTTAATTAATGGTAATACATTGATTAATTGTCACTTATAAACGTCTAATATATATAACTATTTATATTTATATTATCTGAGAAAAACTCGCAACATGTGAATAATCACCCTATCTTTAATATATAAACATGTGGAATTATACCCACGGGTAAGGGTTAAAACTTAAAAGTGTTTATTTGTTGAAATGTTCATAGATTGCAAGGACGCACTACCATTACGGGTACTTTTTTTTTTTGAACGGCAGAGATATATTAATTAAAGGCAGCTAGCAAGACACTAGAAGCTAAAAAAAACAAACAAAATCCAAACAGAAATAGAAATCTTCTATAGTGTACTTATTAGAGCACACGGAGTGGGGAAATCTTCTGTAGTGTTTTTGGCCAAAAACGTCATCAGACGGCGTTCTGCCACACCAGAACGGCGTTCCCGGCAACATTCTCTAACGCCGTTTCTTTCCGAAGGTTGTTTTCTTTTTTATCTTTATACGGGCGTTTAATTTTGTATAGTGTGCATGTTTTGCAATGTATGTGTGTTTCATTATTATGCAGTACGTTGAGAAAGAAGCATGAGGAGAAAAATAAAAAATAGGGTTTTAAAAATTTACTGGGTCAACTATTTTCATTGGGCTAATTTTTTTAACTAAATGGGCTAACAAAATAGTGTTAATTTTGTATTTTTATGAATTATAATTATTAGTTATTTAATGCTTTTTTAGATATCTTATGAATTAATTATATATTTAGTTTTTAATTAATTTATTATTTATATTAAATTTTTCAATTTATTGAATTATTTAAAAAAGCTAAAAAAAATAAAAAATCAAAAAGTCCAGAACAGTGTCTCCCACACCGTAAGATTTTCCGTAACAATATTTTCACCAAAACACTGTAAACACACTGTGACCATACCTTGTTCTCTTGATATTTAAACTAGACTCGTCTACTTGTCAACGTAAGTGTAGACAATTTTTTTTATTGCCAATCATAATGGAGTAATTTGTCGAAAATATTCGTCACGTTCCATAAAAAAAATGTTACATCAATTATTTTAATTTAATTTCGTTAATTAGTTTTTCTAAAGAAAAATCATAATTAGTCCAACCGAAAACATCTCTTGGTCCAACCCAAAACCTTAAAATATCCGGTTGATGCCGCGAACTTCATCATCGTCTACACAAATTGGCGGAGCCCTAAATTCCGTCTAATGGATCACGACTCGAATCCCACCTGTCATGCTTCTCCGTCTTTCGATCAAACGGTTAGTTTTTATCTTTCCACTTAAGATTTGCATCTGCTTATGATAATTTCAGTCGCATGTTTCTAATGAAGTGCAACTTTTTGTTGCTATCTTAAACCATGAAATAGGATTTTTTTTAGCAGGCTTATATAAATTGTGATATATTAATAATGTTGTTAGTTTCCATGGGTTCTAAATGGACAAGTATATCAAACCTACTGTGAGATTAGGCTGGTTGAATATTGTTGCTTCTAACTTCAATAATTAGGCGTTTTAGTTAAGATTAAGCTTTTCTGTACCAATTTTGACGCATTCAGTGGTTATCGAACACGATAAATTTAGTCTATCTATTCTATGTAAAACTCACTCACTTCTGTTTTATGTAAGAACTAAGAAACTCATATGAGGAGTTCCTGTGAAACCTTCATACAATACAGACCCACTAGCATACTAACTTGTCACAACGACTAATAATCCAATGTCTTGAAAATATTTCTTACTGGCGAATAGTGGTGATGCAGATTAAAATCTTCAATAACTTTTGGCATAGATTGTTTGAACATTGCTTACGTTGTTTTACTAATGCACCGGGTCACTCTGTTTATGTTGTGTGTTTCTTTTGGGATCTATCCATGAATTGCCTATTGTGATGTGGGCAAGTTGTCCAGGGATAAAGTGATTAGGACACATTTAACAAATACCAAAGAAATCACATTTTAGATTTTTACCGTTGCATATATTTTAATGTGAACATCTTAGATTGAGCAGAAGAACCAGACGTCACGTGGACGTGATGGATTACCCCCTCTGTCTGCAAATTATCCATGGTTCATTACTCAGAACACGCAAGGTGAAGACGAAACCGATACCGGAGTCCAGAGTTTCTGCATCGTACATGATCAACGATCGCGTTTTGAGTGCCAAATCCCTGAGTTGCTCGGGAGACGTATCCGTGGGTGTTTCCATGGCTGGGTGGTTCTATCCGACGACCACAACGTCATGTGGTCACTTTGGAACCCTTTTACATCAAAGTTCATGCGTCTCCCACCACTGGTTCTTAAATCTGGAGATTTGGATGATATCAGAAAATGTAATTGTTGTCTGTCATCTGATCCTGATCATCCCAGTTCGGTTCTCTTGTTAACAAGAGTGAAGAAACCTAACTTTATTTTTTGTAGGTTAGACGGTAAAAGAAAGAAATTAAGATGGATTGGAATGTCATACGCGAAACAGCTCAAGGGGTTAACGGATGTAGATGTATGGGATGATGATGATGATGATGATTATTTATACAGCCTAACTTGTTCCAACGGTAAAGTATATGCCTTAACTACAGGAGATATTTTTGTAGTACATATTGACATTGTTGTCAAGGATAGAGAGGTTGTGATAAGTTTATCACGAGTTTGGGACTACCCTTTTCCTTTCTTCTATAGTCGTATCCGTTATCATTCATTGAAAGGATCTGGTACAGAATTATATTTCATTATATTAGGTTATGATGATGCAGTAGCAAAGAATACACTTGCTGCTCTTTATTTGTTCAAATTAGACATGACTAATATGACGTCAACATGGGAGGAAATGGAGAACCTTAAAGATGCTGTATTTTTTGTGGATCTTACTAACCATAATTACCGCGTCTTTTACAACCACGGAATTACCTCAGAATTAGGGGGTTACGTACACGTGCGTAGTAGATTGCGCAACAGAATTTACTCATACCACGTCAAAGATAGAACTGTATCCCTGATAATTATGCCTCCGTTAACACGAACAAGCTATGCATCACTATGGGAATGCAGGTACTGATTCTATTTATTAGTATTTACTTATCATACTATATCGTTTTATCATTTATTAATTATTTATTTATCATGTGTTGATTCATTGCTAGTATTTAAAGTAATATAAAGAAGTATAATTTTAATATAATCGTATTGTGTAGGTTAAAAGGTGACAATGGAGAAGCCAAGTACACAATTGAGTATAAACACGAAGAGGACAATAAGGATGAGATAAGGATAAGATCAATTACAAATGATGAGGCTGAATCTAACAGTATGACGAATGAATCACACCTTCTTAATATTCCGTTTCATATTTTGGAAAGGATTATGGAGTTTTGTGTTGGCATCGAGTTCATGAAGTTTCGTGCTACATGCAAACGTTGTCATTTTTAGCAGCACCTTTGATACAATGGAGGAGTGACTCAGCATTAATGAAATTGCAGACATATCCGTTAGATTCACCCATGCTAATGGTGGTAGAAGAAAATCGAGGTATTATGAATCTCACAGATCCGATATTTGGTGACAAGTATTTTATGAACACATTACCGATAGCTAGTCATGAAAACATATTAATATGTTGTTCAAAATATGGTTCGTTATTGTTTTATAGTGATTTAGGATACTTGGTGTTCTTCAACCCCTTCACAAGTGATGTGCGCAATCTTCCAACTATGGCTCTCTTGTTGGAAAGCTTATGTTATTCAGCGCTGCCTACTTCTCCTAATTGTATGGTTGTTGGATTTACAACAAAAGGTAATGGGTACACTTATATTCTCCACTTTGTAACTCAGGACCCATTGTGGCACAGAGTTGATCTTGATTATGGCGGTGATACACCATACGCCTTTCGTTTTCCAATCTTCTATGGCCGAGATCTTTATGCCTTGTGTAATGAGGGAAACCTTGTTGTTTTCAAAGAGATAAGTGAAGATTGGAAAACGAAAGGCGTATAGTGTCCAAGAATTCGTTGTAGCTTATTGACACTATATTATCTAGTGAAATGTGATCAACATCTTTTACTAGTCATCGTGGGCGAGGTTGGAGAATTCCTCAAGGTATTCCAGTTGAATGATGCAACAAAAGAGTGGAAGAAAATAGATTGTTTAGGCAAACATGCTATTTATATATCTGATACAACATGTTTCTGCATTGAAGCAAGAATACCAAAATTGCAGAACAAGATCTACTTTCCACGATTGCATACCCAGACCGGGAGGATAGTATTTTATTCACTTGAGACATGTAGTTACTGTACATTTGATGATGACAAAATTGCAGAATCAGCTTGGTCGACGTTGTTATTTGGAACCAAATATCATCTGTACCCTTATGCGTGGATTGAACCAAGTTGGCGCTAGCTAATTGCATTAGTATGGCTAACTAGGGCATGTTAAACCTTGTGTAATTTTTGAAGTTATCAGAACTTACATAACTATTATCAAGTTATGCTTTTGAATTTCCTGGTTCTAAACATCTTGTGTAAGACTATGGTTATTGGGAGATTTATAAGTTTAAAATTGACCTTTTGGTTCATGTAACATACTGACCTTCAGTTCATATGTTTAATTTTTTGTATTCCATTAATGATGTTGATTCGATTCTTTTTTCCTAATCTTAGCAGTCTTTGGACACAATATTCATGGAGTACTTGCATACAAAAGTTCATGATGACGACCACCAATCCATTGTAGCTGTCAGTATCCCCCAATGGTGAAACACAACACTTGAATGTCGTTCAGATAGGTTGTAAATTGTAGTGCCTATTTTAGATTACAATTCCTTCCCTTGTCCATTTTAAGGTTTTCTTTATGTTTGTTTTGTGTGATATAGAGGGTATTACATTCTTACTTAATTTCTTCCAGCAACATCAAATAAATACAAGTACACCAATTGGCCCAGCCCTACCTGGAATATATGGACAGGGATGACAATGAAAGGCATAGAGTAAATTGGGATTTTGATAATAAATTGGGCAAAAAGATCAATTAACCAGGAACAAGTATAAAAGATGGAATTGGGCTCCTAGGATATGCCCAATCAAAAGCTGTAAATTTTCTTATACACAAGGCTGATTAGTTGCTGCAACCTGTTTTCAAGGAGTCCAACAAACATGAGGTGATCATTCTTTTGCCAGTTTTCCTTTCAAAGAGAAAAGTTGACCATGAGTTACACACATGGTGGGTTGACAATTTGATATGTGCAGATTCAATTGGTTTGGAAGCATTTGATACTTTCAAAGAGAGATTCGCAAAAATTCGTAGCAAGAGAATAAGCTAAGCTGTCAACGGAATAGCAAATGCCATGGAATTATAAATATCACCCAAAAAGCAACTTTCATTTTGCATAGCAAGAGGAGTTCATAAAGCATGCTCAGTGAAAAAGGCTAACCTTGTGGTGTTCAAGCCATGGTGTAAGTTTCTAAATATCGTTCATTTTATTAGGGTTGGCAAAAAAGGATGGTTTAGATGATGAGTCGATGTACATAATCCTCTAGCATTGAAATGTCAAATGTGGTTGATTTGGCTACCGGTAACGACTTTTGTCCAATTTACTAAATATTTATATATACGTTTGTTGTTAAGTATTGTAATGAGAGAAATTATATTAAAAAATACACATTGGATGAATATTGCAACCTGTTGGTCTAATTGACACGTTAAAGACTAAATCTAACTTTATAAGCATAGGGGTCAAAAATACCACCTACAGTTCAGTTCTCAATTCTGACTATATACGTATATTTGCAAATTTTACTAGCAATCGTTGTATATTGATTATAGTAACATCTTTTACTGATTTGAATATAAAGGATTGTTTGATATTAATGTTTGATTTGTGTCCGTATCCACATCAAAAGTGAGTTTAGTGGCGGACTCAGAAAATTTAATCACCGGTGTCACACAAAATTTAAAGTATTCCACTTGATAGTTTATTGCGTTTATTTACACAGTTAGGTGCACCGCCTAAATATGAGTGTTAACACTCTTAAAAAACCAATAATTCTTCAATTAATTTTACATTAAGTCGACTTAATTGACTGGTGGCACGTGCCACCGCTGACGATAACGTGGGTTCGCCCCGGGGGTGGTGTTCAAATTTTGAGGTAGCGTATATTTATTACCTTTTATGCGTACAACATCAAAGGAACAACTTTATTAGATGCAGAGGGGGCTGGGGAAGTCTATGCATCCTATATTCACCGTGTGCTCAGGTAATTTTATACTTCACACCGACTATCTTCAGCCATATATAAAAATGGAACCTGGACAGTGGATAATGCTATGTTTTATAATTATTTTAATGGTAAGTGGCTAAGCTTTCATTCTAAATGAATCTCATGACTTCTCTTTGAATCTAACAGTAGCTAAGCTTTCATTCTAAATGATTGGTTTTCAAAGTTTTGCTAGTACATGTGGCGAAATTGACGGGTCATTGTCGACACGTATTTTGACTTTTGTACATTTTACATTTCTTCCTTTTAGTTATTTTTCTTGCCTCTATCACAATGAAGATTAAGAAATCAACCGTGGAAGCCTGAGTTGAATGTCTGGATCACAATGAAAATTATTGAAAGTTCAATCGGTGGATGTGTGAAGCCCGTTCACACAAAAAAGAATAATGATAATGATAAAAATGACAAGTACGGTGATGATGGAACATTATGCTGTGTCGATATGAGGGTTATTCATTGTACTCTGAAATAATGCAGATTTGAGGAAATCTATGGAATGAAGGTGATTTACCCGGCGATGTTGGACCTTGTGGGGGTTCGGACGTGCTCCCTTGAGATATGGAGCGGCTCCAGTGGATGGCCCAAATACCCATTTTTCATATTTCTAGCATCTTTCTTCTAATACGATACTTTATGTCATGTAGGAGATAGGTTTTGTTTGTTGTCATGTGGCATGATGCGTTTCACTACACACTAAGAGCTTGTGCGGGTTGTTGGATATTGTGTCCAATTCATAACTAATTGGAAATACTATCGTTAAAAGTGGAGTCCTTTTTGGGTTGCCCTCGATGAACAGTTAAGAGAAATAATTAAGAAAACGTGAGTTGGGAGCAATGGTTGAAAGTCTTGGACATATTTGTGGCTATCCCACATTGCTCAATGGATGAAACCATAAGGAAATGGTTATCCCACATTGCCCATGGGATGAAACCATAAGCCTTTCCTTCCCCTATAAATAGAGGGGTTATGTTAAGGTTTCAAAGTACACCATTTCTCATTCTTTCTTTCTTAGTACGAATCCTTGTAAGAGTTATTCGATTTTATATCGTTACCAAAGGATTTGGAATTTCTCTTTGGTTCGTGGGTGTGAGCCATTAGAGGTGTTCTAGTTTGGGCACTCGCCTCCAAGTAAGGAAGCTCTGCAAGATCGTCTGCGCGCGTGAGAAATTGATTTTCTCAAATGTTAGTAATTTCTATTTATCTTATTTATTTTATTGCTTTTATTTATTCAAGTTAAGATCCCTTAGGGTTTAGTTTCCTAATTGCCTTAGATTAATTTTGTTATAATTCCGCTGTGCATATTAATCTAGTTAGGGAATAGAAAACCCAACAGTGGTATCAGAGCCTTAGCTTAATAAATACTAGCATTTAATTATCTGCAATAGTATGTAGGTAAAGATAAATTAGAAATTGGCTTGTCTAAATTGGTAAAAAGAATTCACTTTAGACCCTATATTTTGAAATGTTTAAAATATACCCCTGAATTTTAAAATGTTTTAAAATAGAACCGTAGACTTTAAGAGTTTAAAGAGAGATCTTACATATATTATGAGTTATATATATATATATATATATATATATATATATATATATATATATATATATATATATATATATATATATATATATATATATATATATATATATGTATCATTAAAGTTAAATACATCGTCAGTCAATTGATAAATCGGCTCACCCATAGTGAACAAACTATAAGAGATGTATAAGGCGGGTTGATCTGCTTCCCTAAAGAAGTCAGGTTTTTAATAGGCTTCGCGCTGACCTGCTTCTCCGCTTCTTTGTGCGTTCAATGGAGCTACCGAGGACTTTTGATAGGATGATGTCAAGATCAAAAGTATGACATAAAAGTACTAAAACAAAATCCCGTTCTAGAGACTAAAAATGTGAATAGTATGCTAACCCATGAAAACCGCACATCTCTCTTATGATCTGTTAATGGAGCGTGTGTGGTTTACCGGCACATTAATATGAGATCATATTGAGAGGTGATGTGGAACTCGCGATTCTCGAGCGTACTCGGGCCGGGGACCACGCGGGTTTTGCATGGTTAAGTTCACCATCTTGTTCATGATCCTCGGCATACCAGTCATGAATGGTAGATGAGCATATCCGAGATTAACATGCCGTTGATAAGATTCAATGAATCTCAAAAGAACTAGGAGTTTCATAGAGAATGAAATTGACAAAGACAATTGTCTACCTAAAATAAATTCGTGATATGATTACGGCAAACATTTTCATAAAACGAATCTAAAATACGGATCCTAGCCTTAATTTTATAATTGGGTAATTAATTAAGGAATATTCAAACTAACTAAAACTGTTTATCTTATAGATGTCTTCTACAAATGGTAATAATCCTCCCGTACCTAATCCCGCACATAACTCGAACTTCTCACTACTCTCGGTTCTTAGAAGGGAAAGACTGACTGGTCCAAACTATATGGATTGGATGCGTAACCTAAGGTTTACCTTGAGGTACGAGAACAAGGAGTATGTTCTCGATGAGCAGATTCCCGTGATTGATGAAAATTCAACCCAAGAGGAGATTGAGACACACAGGAAACATTATGATGATGCGAATAAAGTGTCTTGTATCATGGCATCTTCCATGAGCCCTGAGTTGCAAAAGACTTTTGAGAATACTTGGGCTTATGAAATGAACCAGCAGCTTAAGGAAATGTTTCAGGCAAAGGCGAGCAAAGAACGCCTTGATGTGGTTTAGTCACTCATGGTTTGCAAACATAAACCTGGAGCATCTATCTGTGCTTTCGTCTTGGAGATGAAAGGGTACTTTGATAGATTGGAATCTTTGAACATGATGTTTTACACAGAGTTTTCCATTGCCATAATTCAGTCCAGTCTGCCAGCTGTCTACAATCAGTTTGTAATTTCATATCAGATGAATATGAATGAGAGAGAAGGCTCAATAATAGAACTCCATAATTTACTGCAAACCGCTGAGCAAGGGATCAAAAAGGATGATGTGTCATCTAGCTCAGCAGCTCCTGTGTTGGTAATTGGTCAAAATGCAAAGAAAAGAAAGAGGTCAAATTGGAAAGCAAAGACTGCGAATGGAAAGTCCAATCGTGGGTCCAAAGGAAAGACTGACTCTGACATTGCACCAGCAAGTGATACAAAGGAAGCAGTGTGCTTTTACTGTAACACAAAGGGGCACTGGAAACGTAGCTGCCCGAAATACCTGAAGGACCTTGAGGATGGTAAGGTCGAAAAAAGTATTCACTCAGGTATGTTCATGATCGAACTCCATAATACTACAACTTCTAATTCGTGGGTTCTGGATACAGGGTGTGGTACTCACATTTGCACTGTATTGCAGGGTCTAAAGGAAAGTAGGAAGTTGAAGCATGGGGAGCTTAATCTAGTCATGGGAAACAGAGGAATCACGCATGTTACCGAGATTGGAAAGTATGAGCTCGTGCTGAACTCTGGAGTTATGATAGATTTGAATAATTGCTGTTATTCGTCAGAAATGACTAGAAACATTATTTCATTTTATGCTTTGTTTAAGGATGGTTATCCCTTTTCATTTGACAATGAGAATGATGATATTTTAGTTTATTTAAATGGTTGTTTTGTTTTTAAAGCTTCTCCTTACAATGGCATATATGAAAATGTTGAATGTGTTAGCAATTTGATTTTAAATGTTGATTCGTCTAATGAGCTTGATAAATCCAAATTGTGGCATTATCTTCTTGGGCACGTAAACAAGAAACGCATCGGCCAACTCCAAAAGGATGGAGTGTTGGAATCATTCGACCTTAAGTCGGATAAAGTATGCGAATCTTGTTTGTTGGGCAAGATGACTAAATCACCATTCACCGGGTCGTGTGAAAGAGGTGAAGGACTATTGGACTTGGTACACACAGATGTATGTGGACCATTCCGATGCACCACAAAAGATGGAAATCGATACTATGTTACATTTACTGATGATTACAGTAGATTTGGACATGTCTATCTGATTAAGCATAAGTCGGATACTCTTGAGGTGTTCAAAAGATATCAAAGCGAAGTAGAAAATCAACTGGGCAGAAAGATAAAGGTTCTCCGATCCGATAGGGGAGGAGAATACCTTAGTATCGAGTTTCTCGATCATCTTAGAGATTGTGGAATAGTTTCACAATTAACTCCTCCTAGAACGCCACAACTTAATGGTGTTGCTGAGAGGAGAAATAGAACCTTGTTAGACATGGTTCGGTCTATGATGAGTCGGGCTACACTTCCGATAAGGTTTTGGGGTTATGCATTAGAAACAGCCGCTCGCATCTTAAATCTTTTACCCACCAAGAAGGTTTCAAAGACACCTTATGAGATGTGGAAGGGAAAACGTCCTTCTCTTGGTCACATCAAAATATGGGGTTGTGAAGTTTTCGTTAGACGAGAAACTCATGACAAACTTGTTAGTACATGTTTAGTGTCTGTCAGTTGGTCTAGCTCGTAGTTTGTATTTAGATTAGCATTTCTGACTCCTGCGACGTAGCGCACTACGTCGCAGGTGCGACGTCAGGTATTGGGCCTGCGACGTAGCAGACGTCGCATGGGCTTGGGCCTGCGACGTAGCGTGCTACGTCGCAGGTGCCAGTTTTTGTATAAAAACGATTTGTGTTTTCTGTTTTAGGGTTGACGAAACCCTAAACGCAATTTGTCGAAATTCTCTGTAATCTGATCGACTATAAGCAATAATATTACGTTCGTTTGATATTGATTGCGTATTGATTGTTCGTGTGTTTGTTTGATAATCTAATCGTTGTTTCCGCCATCGATTGGATTGACTCGGTTCGTTCTAGATCCTAAGTAAGGGACAAACAACTGGTATCAGAGCAGAAAGTGCTCGTTTTGGCGATTTGGATCGAGTTTGGGATATAAAAGAACGTGATATTCGTGAGTTTTCGTGTTTATTACGTTTGTTTTGTGTTTTTACAGGTTTTCGATCAGTATTATTGGGATTCTTGAAGGTTTCAGTCGTTCGACATTCGTGGTTTTGGTTTTAGGTTTAAAAAATTCGTTTTTAGGGTTTTTGGCCGCTGCTCAGCACGTTTTGCGACGTAGCAAAGCGACGTAAGCTGCGACGTCGCGTGCGACGTAGTGTTTTTGAACTTTAATTAGTTCGTGCGACGTACCGTTGCGACGTACCTCTCTACGTCGCTATTTTGACTTTAATTAGTCTTCTGTGACGCTGCGTTGCGACGTAGCCTGATTCTGCGACGTACCTCTCTACGTCGCACTTTCTGATTCTTAATTGAATCATTTGCTTTTTGCGACGTACTCATCTACGTCGCATATTCTTTTTGCGACGTACCCGTCTACGTCGCATATTCTTTGTGCGACGTACCTCTCTACGTCGCTAAGATCAGAAGTTTGATTTTTCGTTTAAGTATTTACAATGGCAGCTGATAAAGAGGATATTAGAGGACTTAGGGAGATGATTAAACAAAGTAATGATATAGGTTCAAGTAATAAACCTCCACTATTTACTGTGGACATGGATTACGTATACTGGAGAGACCGAGTTGAGCAATATATTGACTTTCATTGTCCAGAATTATGGGGACCATTACGTGAGCGTTATGTAGCTCCTTTAGCTGATGGGGAATACCGTAATATTCGTCCTGCTAAGACCTATAAAGCTATGTCACCCGAAGAGAAGAAAGATTTTGATACTGAAAGAAAGACTTTTTCAATGATCAAAATGTGTTTAACCAAGGATGTTCTATGGCTGTTCAGAACCCATGAAACAGCTTTTGATTTGTGGAAAGCAATTGAAACTCGTTGTGGAGGAAATGACAAGTATAAGGAAGCCAAGCTCGAACTGATTAAGAAACAGTACGATATCTTTGACATCCTTCCTAATGAAGACATGACTTCTTTATTCACAAGGTACTCACGGTTAGTTGGTGAGCTGTTTGAAGGAGGTTATACTTTTCCTTCAATTGAAGTAAATAAGAAGCTGCTGGATGTGTTGCCGAGTTCTTGGGATGTTAAAGTTCAATTTTTAAAGGAAAATGAAGAACTTGGAAACATGTCTTTGGATACGTTGATAGGAGATCTTCAAGCTCACGCTATGGAGATTAAGAAGAAAGAAACTAGGTCTGGTTCTGCTGTTCAGAATCCTAGTGTGTATGGTGTTCAGATCAACTCTGGAAAGACTTATGGATCTGGAGTTGCCTTTGTATCAAATACAAATGCTTCATCGAATTCTTCTTCTTCTGATGGGATTCATTCGGTTTTTATGACTGGACCTTCTTCAAATCAACAACAGGTTCAAGTCTCACCTGCTATTCAGGAGCAAGCTGCAATCTACACAGCTTTCTTAAGCTCTTACAAGGATTTGGTTACTCAACCGAATCTAACTTTGGAGTTGACTAAGGAGGACTATGCTCAGCTTGATGAAGACGATCTGGAGCAAATGGATTTGACTTGGAATGTGGCAATGATCACCCGCAGAATTCAGAAGTTTTTGCAGAGGACAGGGCGTAAAAGCTTGGAGGGTGATGGAAAGACTGGCTTTGGATTTGACAAGAGTAAGGTCCGATGTTACAATTGTCAAAATTTGGGTCACTTCGCCAGGGAGTGCGAGAAACCCAAAATGCCAGCATCGGGATTTACAACACCGTCTACTCCTCCAAAGGCCAAAGAAACGGAAGTTACCAAGAGAGGGATTGCTGATAATGCCCTGATTGCTTTTGAGCCTACAAGTCAAGATTGGACGCCTGTCTCCCAGCATTACCAACAGTGTCTGATGGCTCACATTGTGAATGAGGTACATGATGAACCGTTAAATTGTATTTCATGCATAAAGTTAACTGAATCTTTAAAGGCATATCAGACAGAGACAGCTGAATTGAGGAAAAAGAATGAAAAACTAACCGACTCAAATAATTTTTTAAAAGCTAATGAGAAACTTTATGAAAATCATCTTGAGGCTCATCGGTTAGATACTCAGAAATATAAATCTAAGGTTTTTAGTCAAGAAGATGCCATTAAAAGCTATCTTGTTGAAATTGAACTTTTAAATAAAGAACTTACAGATTTAAAAGCTGAGTATGAGAATTATAAGAGTAAAATCTTAGGTTCAAATTCCTCAACAGTTGTCTTCAATGAAATCCTTAGCAAGCATGGTACTAAAGGGAAAAAGAATGAGGGATTGGGATACAACTCAGTTCCTCCTCCTACTACTTGTTGTCCCCTGCCTGTTAAGGAAGGCTTTGAAGAGATTCCAGTTGACTGGTCCAAGCTCTATGGTTTAAAAGCTAAAGATGCTAAAGAGACCAACCATAACAAACCGGCAAAGGAGAAAACCATGCGGCCAGAGTACCCCTTGCCAAAGTTTGTTAAGTCTGTGCTTGAATCTCCGGTTAGTGTTAAGGAGAATGTTGAAGTAAAGAATGAATCTCCTGTTAGTGTTGAGGAGATTGTTGAGATTGAGGATATTACGGATCAGGAGTATCCGGAGGTTAAGAAGGTTGCATTTAAACCTGAAAAAGTGATTTCAAAGGTTGAACCTGAAATTAAGGTTCAACCAAATAAAGGAAAAGCAAAGGTTTTAAACTCGAAACAACAAACTTTACAGTCACCTGTAAAGATTTTGCAAAGAAAATCAGTAAATGAAAATGTTTCGTATGATAAACCTTCAACTTCAACCTCTCATCCAAAACAAACATCTTCTAAGACGTGTACTCAATGTTCATGTTCTAGAAATGTTTCTCCACATCCTGTGGTAATTCCTCAGCCTCAACCGTTTATTGAGACTCGTTCTTGTTTCTACTGCAAGAAACAAGGACATTTAATCCGTGAATGTCCAAAGCTGTCAAATCAGCGATATGGGAGAGAGATGCCTAGGACATCTGTTTATAGAAACTCTTTTTCTAAATCTTCACCTAGGCGTTTCTCAAACTCTCCCAAGCCTGTTTCGAAACCAAGTAATGTTGAGCAAAAACCTTTGCCAATTCAAAAGCCCAACATTACTTCTATTACCATTTCCGAATCTTCAAAAGTTTGGAAACGTAAAGAGTCTGATGTTGACTCTTCAGTCGTCAACAATAACACATCAGATAAAAATTCTAATTTGTTTAAAGATAAAATTCTATCTGACGTGATTATTGTTGATGACCACGGTCGACCTAAGTCTGTAAAGGCTTGGGTCACCGTTTCTCACTAATCTCCTTTGTTTATGTGTTGCAGCAGTCAGAACGCGTTAAAGATAGCGAATGGTATTTGGATAGCGGCTGCTCGCGACATATGACGGGCGATGTATCTCTTCTTGTGGATATTAAACCACATGCAGGAGGTTATGTTGCCTTTGCTGGAGATTCTGGGGGAACTATTTCTGGAAGAGGAACGTTAACTAACGGCAATGTTAGTTTCGAAAATGTGAACTACGTGGAACAGCTTACGCACAACTTGCTAAGTGTTTCACAGGTTTGTGATAAGGATTATACAACTGCGTTCACAAAGACTGAGTGTGTGATACTGAAGCCTGGGTATGTCATTCCGGAAGAATGGGTGTTACTGAGAGCACCAAGAAAGGATGACACCTACATTTTGAATATGAGAACTGTTGAGACATCGAACGAGTATACGTGTCTCTTGTCTAAGGCTTCTGAAAAGGATTCACTGCTTTGGCACAGACGAATGGGACATATTCATTTCCGAAAAATGAATTTCTTGACCAAAAATGATCTAGTGCTAGGAGTTCCGAAACAGTCATTTGCTCTAAAGGATGACTGTATCTCCTGCCAAAAAGGAAAGTTACGTAAGAAGTCCCATAAGTCTAAGCAGGTGAATTCCATAAATGCTCCATTGGAACTACTGCATATGGATCTTTTCGGTCCAGTTTCTACAAAGAGCATTGGTGGTCGGTCTTACTGCTTGGTAGTTACTGATGACTACTCAAGGTTTTCGTGGGTTTACTTTTTGACCACGAAAGGGGAAACTCCTGAGATTCTGGTGTATTTGTTGGACAAGTTGGCAAATCTGTGCAACTTGAAGGTGAAAAGGATACGGAGTGACAATGGAACTGAGTTCAAGAACTCAACTCTCGAATTGTTTTGTGCTACAAGAGGTATTGAGCATCAATTTAGTGCTCCGAGGACTCCACAACAGAATGGAGTTGCAGAAAGGAAGAACAGGACAATAATCGAGACAGCTCGGACTATGTTAGCTGACTCCAAGTTACCAATCATATTCTGGGCTGAGGCAGTTAATACTGCCTGTTATGTTCTCAACAGGGTACTCACGGTTAAGAAAAGGAACAAAACGTGTTATGAACTTTTTAATAACCGTAAGCCAAATCTACAGTTCCTAGAACCATTTGGGTGTCCATGCCTGATCATGATTACAAAAGATAAGGTCTCTAAGTTTGGTGATAAAGCTGTTGAAGGGATTTTTCTTGGATATGCAGTCAACTCTCCGAACAAAAGAGTCTTCAACAAATCAACGAATCAGATCGAAGAGCATTTTGAAGTGAAGTGTTTAAGGTATACGGAACCTCCTCAAGGAACGGGTCCGGATTGGTTTTTCAACTATGGAAACCTCTTCAACTCTTTCAATATTCCGGAACAAGATGAAACGGAAGAGTTGGTTTCTATACTGCATGAGCTTGATATTTCTCAAGATACACCCGTTACTAATAAACCATCTGACCCATCTCCTAATGCAACACCCGCACCTCCACCGACTAATCCTACACCTCCACAACCTACACCTACTCCTTCACCAACACCCACACAACCGAAAACAACTACCAAATCACCACCATCAACACCATCTCCTACTCCATCATCTTCGGCAGCTCCTTCTAAAACAGTTTACAACTATACAAAGGAGCTTCCATATGATCCAAATATGCCTCCTTTAGAGGAACCTCAAGAAGAAGATGAAGTGGAAGAAACAATGAACTACTCTCACTTATTTTCTCATGAAGATGAAGGAGAAGAAGAAGAGATAGTCATTCCTGAGTCTGCTGCTACTCCTGAAACTGAGGGAGATTTGAACAATTTGGGTGTGGATCTTGTGCCAGGTACCATACCAGAAACACGTATACATAAGGATCACCCCATTGATGATATCATTGGTGATCCTCATGCATCTGTTCAAACACGACAGCAAACAAAGCAGACTTCAGCTCAGCAGCTTTTGGGACTTATTGCTCATATTGATTCATGTCATTTGTCTCAAATTGAACCGAAAAAGGTTGATCAAGCCTTAAAGGATCCATCTTGGGTCGAGGCTATGCAGGAGGAACTACAGCAAATAAACAAGATGAATGTTTGGGAAATTGTTCCTCTACCCAAGGGTGCTCACTTGACGGGTACTCGTTGGGTTTTCCGTAACAAAATGGATGATCGTGGGGCTGTTATTCGAAACAAAGCCCGTCTGGTAGTTCAAGGATATAGTCAACTAGAGGGTATTGACTATGATGAAGTTTTCGCTCCTGTTGCTCGTTTGGAATCAATTCGGATCTTTCTAGCTTATGCTTCTTTCAAAGGATTCCGAGTGTATCAACTTGACGTGAAGTGTGATTTTCTATATGGAGATGTTGACGCAGTGATCTATGTGTGTCAGCCTCCCGGTTTTGAAGACCCAAAGCATCCTAATCATGTTTGCAAGCTGAAGAAAGCTTTGTATGGTCTTCATCAATCTCCTCGACTTTGGTATGAGCGACTTGCCACGTACTTACTGAAGAATGGTTTTGATAGAGGACAGATTGATAGCACGCTTTTCATCAAAAGGGAAGGAGCGGATTTGTTACTTGTGCAGGTCTATGTGGACGACATAATCTTTGGATCAACTAATGATCAGTTGTGCAAAGATTTTGAAGGACTGATGAAATCTGAGTTTGAAATGAGTGCTATGGGGGAACTCACGTTCTTTCTGGGGCTACAGGTTGAGCAATCTGATAGTGGAATATATATTCACCAGTCAAAATATGTCACTGACATGTTAAAGCGATATGAATTGCTCAACTGTAAACACTACGGCACTCCAATTGAAGCAAGACACAATCTTGGACCTAATGAGGACGATGAAGACTGCAAGGAGAAAGACTATCGATCAATGATAGGCTCTCTCATGTACCTGACTGCCTCAAGACCAGATATCGTGTTTGCCGTTTCTCTCTGCTCACGATTTCAAGCAAATCCGAAGGTGTCTCATATGAAGGCAGTAAAACGCATTTTTGGATATCTCGCTTTTAGGCCATCTCTGGGTCTATGGTATTCAAACGAGAAAAACTTCGAGTTAACTGCCTATTCGGATTCGGATCTTGGTGGCTGCAAGATAGATATGAAGTCAACTACTGGAGGATGTCAGTTCCTTGGATCACGCTTAGTTTCTTGGCAGTGCAAAAAGCAGACTGCGGTTGCTATTTCTACAGCTGAAGCCGAGTATGTTGCTGCTGCAAGTTGCTGTTCTCAGGTTCTCTGGATTCAGCATCAACTGCGTGATTACGGGTTCAATCTCTCTATGACTCCTATTTATATCGATAATACAGCTGCTATATCTATCACCCACAATCCCGTACAGCACTCTAAGACCAAACATATTGAACTTAGGTTCCACTTCATACGGGATTGCTTTGAGAAACACCTTATAGATGTCGTACATATAGAGACCCTTAAGCAGTGTGCGGACCTTTTCACAAAAGCCTTTTTGCGATCACGTTTCATTGAACTGGTCAATCTAATAGGTTTAAGGTTCTTTCAGTCAAAGAAATGATTTGTGACTTGGATTTTTTTTGATTTTTAAAAAAAAAAAAAAAAAAAAAAAAAAAAAAAACAAAACAAACTTCGCAACAGCCACTCTTTATGCTCTTTAGTATTAAAGAAAACGCAAGGTTGCTACATTTTTTAAAATAGACGTTGAAGTTGTGTCTGTAAACAACTTGGGATATGATAGTACATCGGGTGACATGCACAAAATGGAATTTTAAGGTTTATCTTGGATGTGTCAGTAGGTTTATCTGACACACTTAAAACAGTTTTTATCTAAATTATATTCATCATACGATGTATTGGTAGGCATGCTACACACCGGTTTGTGAGTGAGTAAGAAGTAATGATAAAACTTGTCTATTACTTTGTGAAAAATGTTATCTGATGTATGACATAAGTCTTAATTGATAAATGGAAGTACTATCATACACTGTCATAATTATGTAAATGTAAAATGGGCATATAGTAATAATATGATTATTCGCCTAACTAATGGTGACTATTGTTGTACTCACGTACAGACCTGAATCCATTAGTTATGCAAATAGTCTCAAACTTGTTATGTTCATACTAAGGGACCCTCTGTTGTACTAAGTACAGATCTGGGGCCACTAGTATCTTCATAGTCGGTTTGATGTATGCCTAAATATAAATATCAAGTGTATATTACGAGAAAACCGAGATAAACTTGGTCTTGTAATCTCTACCTTGTGTGAATATGCAGTGTTTGTTTTACTGAAGTTTATCAGTATATCATATAATAGGTTTCACAAAATTAATATTCATTCTAACAATAAAGGTTAGCTCACAAATACGGATGTCACATGTTTAGGTGGACAAACAATACCAATAATTGTCTTGAAATAATTTTTATAAAAGGTGTTTTAAATGTGCCAAGTAAATTTAAAGTGGACAAATATACTGATGATCGAAATAACACTTACTATTCCTAATAAATGCATGTTATTCCGATATGATCCTTAATCAGACAAAACAACTCCGTCACCAAAAATAGAGTGTTAGTTATTTTTATTTTTTGTAAAATTAAAGAAAATACCAAAAAGATTTTTTAGTTTAGTTATTTTATTTTATTTTTATTCTATGTTATTTTCCCAAGTCACTAGTTATTTGGAAATTATTTGCTAAAAATAACGAGTAAACGGTTTGAAAAATTCAAATTTGGATCACAACTGTTTTATGCGACGTTCGGCTCTACGTCGCCTGCGACGTTCGGCTCTACGTCGCCTGCGACGTTCGGCTCTACGTCGCCTGCGACGTCCCAGCCTACGTCGCACATAGGGTTAGACTTTAAATAGTATCCACTGCGACGTAACTCGTCACAGTATTCACTATTCAAGTGCGACGTAGCCTGCGACGTACCAACCGGCGATTTGCGACGTAGCAATTCTTCGAGTTTTTTCGTGATTTGTAGCTGTTTTCGTTCCGATTCACTCACGTAGTTTTCATATACTCGTTATTCCGCACACTTAGGTACCATATTTACCTGTTTTCACCGTGTATTATATGTTTAATCGCTATATATGTGTTACGGGTTAATAGGGTTTTGGTTTTGGTAAGAATTCGATGGTCAATTGGATGTTAAAATGGTTATAACTTATGTTTTCGCCATCACCATCGTAGGGCGCACCTTATTGTGTGATCAATTTTGAAAACCCCTAAATTCGACAATTAGGTTTTCTGGGTTGGGGATGAATGTTCGTTAGTGCGACGTACGATGCGACGTAGTCGCCTACGTCGCTCTAATTAGCAATTAATTAATTCCTACGTCGCCCTTCCCTACGTCGCCTTTTATGCGACGTCCGATGCGACGTAGCACTCTACGTCGCTATTTTAATTAATGTGATTAAATTCACAATAAATTGCAAAATGCGACGTCCCCCTTTACGTCGCTCGACTTTTATGCGACGTACGGGCTTACGTCGCTTTTCAATTTATTTTGATTTTAGGCGACGTACAGTCCTACGTCGCTCTGTGTTCATGCGACGTACGTGGCTACGTCGCTAGTTCCAGGAATTTTGATAAAGGTTTTTCCAAAAAATGTAAAATTTTTGCTAACCCTTTTCGAGTTGCAATATGTTTCTGTTTTTGCAGATATGGCTTTGACTTTTGAAGCTCGTCACAATACGACTGCTTATCTGGTTGACACTTCTGATAAAGCTGCACCGTATCGTCAGATGATTGCATTTTTGAGACGTTCTAGGGTATCTCACGTCATTTCCGATACCACGGTGGTTTTTGGAAATCTGATCAACCCATTTTGGAGGAACGCAACTGTCGTTACTGAAAACGACGTTAGGCGATTGGTCTCTACTGTTCTGGGTACGGAGATCACTATTACAGAACAGAGCATTCGGGAACTTTTACAGCTCAACGATCAGCCGGATATGCCTATCGGTTTTGATCATATTTTTGTTACTGGAGCTATGCAACGAATAGGATATCCAGGAATTCCCTCCGATCAGTACAGGAAAGCGAATCTCACGCGTGTTTGGAGATATCTGATGCACGTGATTATCGTTTGTTTGGGGAATAGGAAAGGTGGAACGGATGGTATGAGCCGAAGTCTGGCTTCTGCTATGATAGCGTTGGTATACAACAAGCCGTTCAACTTCTCAGGATTTATCTTCAAGGCTATGGTTGATAATGCGAACGCTGGGGATCAGAAATGGATTTTATATCCACGTTTTGTTCAGTTGCACATTAATCGTCATCATCCAGCTCTTCAGGCACAGGGTGATCCCGATCAGCTATTAAAGATTTCACCGATGATGAGTCGGATTTTCACTATTTGTGCAAGTTTTGAGAAAGGGGTTGCGGCAGCAACGGATGTTCCCTTATTTGGTGCAATTGTGGACGAGAATTATGTACCGCCCCCAGATCCTCAGTATATGGATGTTCTAGCACCTCAGCAACCGCAGCAACCGTTTGTGAACATTCCAGTTCAAGCTGCGGGGGAGCACATTCCTGCTCAAGCTGCGGGGGAGAACGTGGAAGCTCTTCTGGAAAACATTGAGCAGTTCGGCCACGTTGACTCGGACAATCCAGCATCGCATGATACGGTTGAGAATTCAGATTCTGATGATACTGCGAATGTAGGACCTCAGGATGGGGGTCCGACGCCTGAGCATTCTGATGGTACTGTTCCGCATCCCTCTGAGATGGAACGTATCAGGCTTTCTGATTCATTCAGATATCTGAGGATTAAGCGTCGAATCAGACAAGGACGCAAGTATGTACCTCCAAGGGATACTGGAAAACGTACACGCGACGGGGATGATCCTGCTGATGAGACTTATCAACCGCCTCGTCGTGTACGTCGCTCTTCGTCAACACGAGCTCCAGTCAATCCACAGCAACAGGAGGTTTTTGAGATTCAACCAACTCCAGCTTTCATGCAAAAGATAATGGAAGATATGCAGCTGATGAAGCAAAAGCTGGAGGCTCAGGACGAGAAGATTGCTGAACAAGCTGCTTTGATCAAGGTTCAATCTAAAGAGCTTGAGGAAACGAAGAATAGGGTAAACGTTTTGGAAGGCAGGTTACTTGCCTCGGGGGAGTCTGGGTCTGGGATACCCACTTTAGAGTCAAGTGAACCTGTGTCTGTAAATCCCAACCCTGTAATTGAAAACGTTAATGAAAATATTTCTCTTTTGGATTATTTCTCTGTTGATGATATTCCAGGTCAACCAAGACCGCTGGCAGTTGATTACTCATTCGCGGACTTATCGTTTATTCAAAGGATGGCTAGTGGAGTTGGCTCTGAGGAAGAGGCAGAGAATGTTTTTGAGATGAACGAGGATGTCTCGATTGAAGAAGAGCAGTTGAATGAAGATGAAACATATGATGATGCACAATCTGGGGAAACTTATGATGATGCACCAATTATTGAATCTGATTCAAGTGAAGACGAGAGTCCTGATAAAGCGCGACATGGAGAATCTAGTTCTGCTGCAACTCCAGTTTCAGAGACACAGGCACCGGACTCAGCAGCAAAGAAGTTATCTGCTGAAGAAAAGAGAGAGAGAAACAAGAAATGGTGGCCTAAGGGACGAAATCCAGTTCCTATTCCAGTGAAATGTCAAGTGTACCGGGTTAGTCGGAATTATACCGGTGTAATTAAAAGCTGGAAGTGTCAAAGGAATCTGTTTATGATAAAGAGAGAAGATGGAGTTCAGTATTTTAGGATGCGTTTTGATAGATTGAGCACGTTGCCAAAAGGAGAGATTAATCGATTAGCTCAGCTTAAATTGATTAATCCTTTCGAGAATGATTATGCTGAGTTCATTCAAAGATGTCTACGTCGGGAAGTATTATCGAAGACTTATTCGAAATTGAAGCCGACGTTGGGAACTCGGTATACGTGGAAGAAAAAGATTGATCCAGTCACCAGGAAGCCTTTGGTTAAAGTTCACTATTCTTCGGCTAAATGTTTGACTGAGATACCTCTGGAATCAGTTCCTTATTATTTTCTGAGAAGACTTGTGAAATGGGAACTTGATCCGCAGACTGGCGAAGCGGTTATCACTTTCGTTCCAGATTCTGAACCGTGGCCAGAAGTTGGAGGTATATGGAATTTGAAGCAAGCAACGTTTAGGCTGTATGATCCGATGAGTTTAATTAATTTTCATGAAAAAGATTTAAGAAAACTCTATGATAATCGGATTCGAGTTGGTCAGAAGAATGAATTCAACAGACGATTAGCACAACAGTTTTACAATGTTGTTACTGTTTGCGTAGCTAATGGAATTCATGCCGACGGCCAGTTTCCTGCGGGCTGGGTTTAAAGAAGATTTTTGAAGACCAAGCTGAAGACACGGGGGAGTTTGTTAGTACATGTTTAGTGTCTGTCAGTTGGTCTAGCTCGTAGTTTGTATTTAGATTAGCATTTCTGACTCCTGCGACGTAGCGCACTACGTCGCAGGTGCGACGTCAGGTATTGGGCCTGCGACGTAGCAGACGTCGCATGGGCTTGGGCCTGCGACGTAGCGTGCTACGTCGCAGGTGCCAGTTTTTGTATAAAAACGATTTGTGTTTTCTGTTTTAGGGTTGACGAAACCCTAAACGCAATTTGTCGAAATTCTCTGTAATCTGATCGACTATAAGCAATAATATTACGTTCGTTTGATATTGATTGCGTATTGATTGTTCGTGTGTTTGTTTGATAATCTAATCGTTGTTTCCGCCATCGATTGGATTGACTCGGTTCGTTCTAGATCCTAAGTAAGGGACAAACAAAACTAGACTCCAGATCAGAAAAGTGTCTTTTCATCGGCTATCCACAGGAGTCGTTTGGATATCTGTTCTACAGATCCACGGATAATATGGTCTTTGTAGCTCGAAGAGGAGTGTTCCTTGAGAGAGAAATGATATCTAAAGAGGACAGTGGGAGTAAGATTGATCTTGAAGAAATTCAAGAGTCGCCCGATAAAGAACCTACAGTAAACACTGATGTTCAACAAGAGGTGGAAACACCTGTTGAACCTGAAGACATATCCTTACCCGTTCGCAGATCTAGTAGAGTTAGCAATCCTCCTCAGTACTATTATGATTTACAAATAGAACAAGAGGATAAAATTAGTGACAGTACACTAAATGACTTAGATGAACCTGCTAACTACAAGGAAGCGATGGCAGGCCCTGAGGCTGCCAAGTGGAAGGAAGCTATGAAAAGCGAAATTCAGTCTATGTATGACAACCAAGTTTGGAATTTGGTTGACACTACATCCGGTCTCAAGACAGTGGGTTGTAAGTGGATCTTTAAGAAGAAGACCGACATGGATGGAAAAGTACACACTTATAAAGCTAGGTTGGTAGCGAAGGGCTATACTCAAACCCACGGGATTGATTATGAGGAAACCTTCTCGCCAGTAGCTAAGATAAAATCAATTAGGATTATGCTAGCCATAGCTGGGTTTCATAATTATGAAATTTGGCAGATGGATGTCAAAACCGCTTTCCTTAACGGGAAACTGACAGAGGATGTGTTCATGGCACAACCGGAAGGTTTTGAAGATGCAAAGTATCCTAATAGAGTGTGTAAGCTTCAGAAGGCTATTTATGGACTTAAACAAGCCTCTCGTAGCTGGAATATCTGCTTCCATGAGAAAGTCACCGAGTTTGGATTTTCTAGAAGCGAAGATGAGTCTTGTATATATGTCAAATTCAGTGGGAGTGTTGTAGTCTTCCTAGTATTATATGTGGATGATATTCTACTCATAGGAAATGATATCCCAACTTTACAAGGTGTAAAGGATTGGTTGGGAAAATGTTTCGCTATGAAAAACTTGGGAGATGCAGCATATATTCTTGATATAAAGATTTATAGAGATAGGCCGAGACGTCTCATAGGACTTAGCCAGGACACATACTTAGATAAAATTTTGAAAAGATTCAAAATGGAGAACTCTAAGAAAGGAAATCTGCCCTTACATCATGACATTAAGATCAGTAAGGATCTTTGTCCGAAATCTAAGGAAGAATCGGATAGAATGAGTCGAGTCCCATATGCTTCTGCTATAGGATCGATCATGTATGCCATGACGTGTACGAGGCCTGATGTCTCATTTGCCTTGAGCTTAGTGAGTCGACATCAGCAGAATCCTGGTGAAGGTCATTGGACAGCTGTAAAGAATATTCTTAAGTATTTGAGAAATACTAAGGACAGGTTCTTGGTTTATGGTGAAGAAGAGGAACTTAGAGTAACGGGTTATAGTGACGCAAGTTTCCAAACGGACAGAGATGATAGCCGTTCACAGTCTGGTTGGTTATTCTTACTAAATGGGGGAGCAGTGACATGGAAAAGTTCCAAGCAAGATACGGTGGCAGACTCAACGTGCGAGTCTGAGTACATAGCGGCTTGCGAGGCTTCAAAGGAGGCCATCTGGATTAAGAATTTCATTGGAGATCTTGAAGTTGTTCCAACGGTTCAAGACCCCATTGAAATATTCTGTGATAACGAAAGTGCGGCCGCCTTGAGTAAAGAACCCAAGGATCACAGAAAGTCAAAACACATTGAAAGAAAATACCATTTTGTTCGAAAGAAAGTCGAAGAAGGACACGTAATTGTGAAGAGCATAAGATCAGAGGATAATCCAGCTGATCCGTTCACAAAGCCACTTGGAAAGTCCAAACATGATGAACATGCTAGGAGCATAGGTTTAAGAGATAATGTAAAGTTTTAGTTGTTAGTTTGATTTTTGAAACATTGTAAACAATGATGGAAATTGATATAGACTTGGTGATTAAATAATAGAGATTTATTTATTGGAAGAAGTTCTACCATTTACTATTGTTTATCATTGTGTTTCTGTTTTGCATTTTTAGACACCACTTCCCGAGTAAAACAATTTTTACTCGAACCTCTTCAGTCGTTCACACTCCTGGAAGTAAGTGGTGAATCAAGACTGTCATGGAGTGTTAGTAGATTGTCTATGGAGATTAGACATGGCATAGAGAATGCTACAACACTCATGGGTACTTAATGGGGATTTAAGTATAGGAGAGACCCGCACTCATGAAAGTTACTTCATGGATTGAAATCACGAGTAACTCTGAGATGATAATATCCCCTATTCTTAAAATGGAGATACATTGAGTTCCTAGTTTTTCAAGTCTATTATACTTTAGTCTATTCAAACGATGTGCGTAACTGCCAGTCATAAAGGGTATGCTAGGTATGACATGATGAGTTGACTAGTACTATGTAGTCAAAATTTATTTGTTCCTTTTCGCCTAAATGGGAAAAGCGATATCTTGGGCCCTCTGATGATTAAAGACTGACTCTAAAGTGCTAGGCCTGGCCGAGACTAAGTTGATATTTCAATAGTCTCATATAGTCAATGTAATCGGAAATCAGAAAACTAATTATGAATCTTGAGATTGATTAAAATCCATGTCTCGATTCATACGATATCTATAGAACAAAGGAATAGTTGATCACTTATCTAAAGGGCTAACTCTAGATTCGAATCAGAGTTCGGCAGTTGCGTTGGATGGCACTCTCTACTTAGTTAATGGAATAGGCTTAGACCAATAGTAGTTGATGAATTGTCCAAGTGGGAGACTGTTGGATATTGTGTCCAATTCATAACTAATTGGAAATACTATCGTTAAAAGTGAAGTCCTTTTTGGTTTGCCCTCGATGAACAGTTAAAAGAAATAATTAAGAAAACGTGAGTTGGAAGCAATGGTTGAAAGTCTTGGACATATTTGTGGCTATCCCACATTGCTCAATGGATGAAACCATAAGGAAATGGTTATCCCACATTGCCCATGGGATGAAACCATAAGCCTTTCCTTCCCCTATAAATAGAGGGGTTATGTTAAGGTTTAAAAGTGCACCATTTCTCATTCTTTCTTTCTTAGTACGAATCCTTGTAAGAGTTATTCGATTTTATATCGTTACCAAAGGATTTGGAATTTCTCTTTGGTTCGTGGGTGTGAGCCATTAGAGGTGTTCTAGTTTGGGCACTCGCCTCCAAGTAAGGAAGCTCTGCAAGATCGTCTGCGCGCGTGAGAAATTGATTTTCTCAAAGGTTAGTAATTTCTATTTATCTTATTTATTTTATTGCTTTTATTTATTCAAGTTAAGATCCCTTATGGTTTAGTTTCCTAATTGCCTTAGATTAATTTTGTTATAATTCCGCTGTGCATATTAATCTAGTTAGGGAATAGAAAACCCAACACGGGTTTCTGCTTCGAAACTTACATTATTCCTACCTATATGACCGACCTCTTGATTATGCCAACCGATGGCTCATCAGAGCACTACTCACTCCGCACCGTTGGGATCACGATGTTGGTAAAGAATGAATCAATATGGAACATATACCTAACATGTATACTTTTGTACCTTTTGATATGTCATTAACTTGGGAATTGTCATTATGTAGGATTAACTGAAAGTCAGATAATCGTTTATCATTTAGCTAATAAGTTATTTTCTTTTTCAAGTGTGTGTTATCAATTGCTCTCTAACTATGAAAGGTTTATGTAAATTAGACAAACTACAGTTGTTATAGACTACTGTAGATATACTATGGGGTGTTTAAATGAGCTTATTTTTTGAGCTTACCGTTTAATGCAAATAAATTGGAAATTTGAAGCTTATTTGGAGCTCACGTGACTTTTTTTCTAAACATGCAAATAACATCCATCCAAACCCTAAAAGTTTGAGCTATCATGTTTGTATAAATAAGCGAATATATAAACCAATGGACTGTAAAAAAAAACTCATCTAAACACCCACTAAGGCACTAAACGAAAGCTTAAAATATTACATTGTCAAAATTTTGGATATACATGCTCAAAATTTTGTTTATATATTGTCCTTCTTGCATTTATCATGGGTTAATCTGGTTACAGAAAAGTCCACACAATAGGTTCCATATTATATATGGTATTTGAGTAAATCCATTTCGTTAGTCAAATCACCCGAAAATGTATTTCATGAGTAAACCCGTTCATTATACAACCTCAACCTTAAGGCGCGAAATCGTTAAAATTCCTTCTCTTAGGTCAATCTAATGGTATTTTGTTTGTTTGCAGACAAATGTTACATGCTCAAGACAAATTGGGGAGGCATCGGCATCGGCAAAAGTTTGTTGTGCATAATACAACAATTAAGTTGTGAATCAACTTATAAAATTAAACTCTAATAATGTGAAAGTGTTAATTTAATTTTTCGATAACAATTGTATTTCTTTTGGTAAGGAGGTATTTCAAAGTGTTAATATGGAGTGAACCAAATCTGAAATTACTTTTTACTAAATAGTACTATTAGAGCAAACGGAGCGCTCCATCAAACTCACCGTTTTTGCAACAAAAACGCCGACACCTCAACGTTTTTCACTCCCCATCACCGTTTTTCTCAGTGTTTTTCTCCCAAAATTATCCCCCTAACGCTGAACTTCAAACCGTTTTTCATTTAAATATTATTTTCTCTTTCTTTGTTTCTTTCATCCGCACCTTTTTACAAAAAATAAAAAAATAAAAAATAATAAAATAATCACAATAACACTGAACAATAACACTGAACCTCAATATTAACCATTACCCCACTTTTTCCTTTCAGTGTTATACTTCAGTGTTATCAATAACACTGAACAAAACACTGAAACTTCATCAAGCACTCCCTGTGCTCTTAGGAGTGTCAAGTTTTTATCACCGTTTTAGGTACCATCACAACGCACAGATGAATTACCTCGTTTCTACTATTTACGTGATACCCGAAACATTTAAAAAAAAGTATAGAAACTTAATCGGTTTAAATAATTTGTCGCATAAGATAGTTGTGATATAAAATAGAATCGGAACACGTAGCCTTGTACCGCTAGAAGCATGTTTATATTGTGGTACAATTTTATTTGTTTTATATGCTTAATCTTAAATATAATATAAGAAACACCCGATGATGTCACCAGAAATTTAATTGACCAAGAAGATTATTTGACGCTTCTTCATCATCATATATCAAAAAACTAACCTTGAAACCCGTGTATACACACGGGCCGTTGCATGTAATATACTCCCTCCGTCCCAGTTTTATTGTCCTCTTTTGACTTTTGGAGTCTTTCTTTGACAACTTTGACCTTGAATATTTTTGTTTGTGTTATATAATACTTGATGCAAAATATATGAATGAATTGGGTTTTGAATGTATTTTCAGTGCTATAATTTGCATCATGTATTCTATAACCTAAACAAAAATATTCAAGGTCAAAGTTGTTATAAAATGACTCCAAAAGTCAAACGAGGACAATAAAACTGGGACGGAGGGAGTAGTTTTTTTTATCATCTACTCATTACGTATGAGATTCAATATTATAATAAACCTAATTTTAGAATTGTTATAAAATAGAGGGACTTAATTGACTAATTGAATTTTTTAATTTGATTACATCATAAAAGTTAATTGTATATTATATTTATTAAGATTGACATACAAAACTAAAAAACAAATAAACATGGATTCAACCGAATACAAGTTTGTAGACCCAAGTATATACGGATGATAAAAAGTTCTAGCGACAGTTACTTCTTTCATATGCACGTAAACCATGAATTATTGACAGCTAAAAAAATGTACGAAACTTATAAATCTACCAATAACCAAGGTCTTACACAAGATGTATAGAAGCAGGCAGTTCAAATTTCAAAAGCATAACTTGATGATAAATAACTTTTTTTTTTTTTTATCAAAGATGATAAATAACTTAAGTTTAGATAACTTCAATAAACACACAAAATTTAACATGCCCAGTTTATACAACCTAATTGCCATATGAATGCAATTACCTAGCACCAACTTGGTTAAGTTCAATCCACGCATAAGGGTACAGATGATATTTGGTTCCAAAGTAAAACTCATGCCAAGCTGTTTCTTCAACATTTTCACCATCAAAAGCGTAGTAACGACACGTCTCCGGTGAATAAAACACTATTCCCCCGTTCTTTGTATGCAATCTTGGAAAGTACATCTTGTTCTGCATTTTTGGTGTTTTTGCTTCAATGCAGAAACACGTTTTATCAGAAATATAAATCGTGTGTCTACCTAAGGAATCTATTTTCTTCCACTCTTTTGTTGAATCATTCAACTGGAATACCTCGAGATGTTCTCCAACTACGCCCACGATGACTAGTAAAAGATGTTGATCACGCTTCACTAGAAAATATTGTGTCAGAGAGCTCCAACGACATTTTGGGGCTTCAGCAACAACAACCTCCCAAGAGAAACTTGCTTCCCTTATCTCTTTGAAAAAAACAAGTTCTCCCTCACACAAGGCATAAAGTGATAAAGATCTCGGCCGTAGAAGGTTGGAAATCTAAAGGCGTATGGTGCGTTACCGCCATAATCCAGATCAACTCTGCGCCACAATGGTTCCGGAGCTACAAAGTGGAGGATATAAGCATGCCCAGCACCTTTTGTTGTAAATCCAACAACCATACAATTAGGGGTAGTAGGAGGCGCTGAAAAACATAAGTTCTCCAACAAGAGAGCCGTAGTCGGAAGCTGGTGAACATCACTTGTGAAGGGGTTGAAGAACACCAAGTATCCTAAATTACTATAAAACAGCAACCAACCATATCTAGAACAACATATAACAATCTCCTCATGACTAGCTATAGCTGACGTGTTCATAAAATACTTGTCACCAAATATCGGAATCTGTAAGATTCATAATGCTTCGATTTTCTTCTATCACCATTAGCAAGGGTGAAGCTAATGAATATGCACGCAATTTTGTTAAAGCTGCTTCAGTCCTCCATTGTATCAAAGGTGCTGCTAAATGACAACGTTTGCATGTAGCACGAAACTTCATGAATTCGATGCCAACACAAAACTCCATAATCCTTTCCAAAATGTGAAACGGAATATTGACAAGGTGTGATTCATTCGTCATGCTATAAAATCCAACCTCATCGTTTGTAACTGATCTCATCCTTATTATCCTGTTTGTGTTTATACTCAATTGTGTACTTGGCTTCTCCATTATCACCTTCTAACCTACACCAATATGATCATATCAATATTATATTTCTTTATTATGCTAGCAGTGAATCAACACATGATAAATATATGATAACATGACATAGCATGATAAGTAAATTCTAATAAATTAAATCGGTACCTGCATTCCCATAGTGACACGTCGGTTGTGTGTGTTAAAGGAGGCATAGCTATTAGGGATACAGTTCTATCTTTCACGCGGTATGAGTATATTCTGTTGCGGACATTACTTCGCACATGTACATAACCCCCTAGTTCTGAGGTAAATCCATGGTTGTAAAATGCTGCATTATGATTACAAAGATCCACAAAAAATACAGCATCATTAAGGTCTTTTATTTCCTCCCATGTTGACATTGTATTAGTCATGTCTAGTTTGAACAAATAAGCATCAGCAAGTGTACACTTTGCAACTGCATCGAAACCTAACATAATGCAAAATAATTCTGTACCATATCCTTTCAAGGAATAATAATGCTGAAGACTATTGAAGAAGAAAGGAAAAGGATAGTCCCAATCTCTAAGTAAACTTATCACAACCTCTGTACCCCTGACCACAATGTCAACATGTACTAGAAAGGAAGTGCCTATAGTTAAGGCATATACTTTACCATTGGAACAAGTTAGGCAGTATAAGAAATCATCATTATCATCACCCCTTTCATTCACGTCCCCTAAACTCTTGAGCTGTTTCGCGTACGACATTTCAATCCATCTTGATCTCTTTCTTTTACCGTCTAACCTACAAAAAACTAACTTAGGTTTATTCCATCTTGGTAACAGAAGAATTGAACTTGAACTGGGATCATCCGGATCGGATGACAGACAACAAGTTCCAAAATCATCCAAATCTCCAGATTTAAGAACCAATGGTGGGAGACGGATGAACTTTGAAGTAACAGGGTTCCAAAGTGACCACATGACATTGTGTTCGTCAGAGAGAATCACCCAGCCATGGAAACACCCTCGGATACGTCTCCCAAGCATCTCAGGGATTCGACACTCAAAACGCACATGTTGATCATGTACGATGCATAAACTCTGGTCTCCGGGATTTTTTCCACCTTTCTTGTTCTGAGTAACCAACCATGGATAATTTGTAGATAGAAGGGGTAAACGGTCACATACTGGACTACGAGGCGTCTGATGCTGATGCTGATGCTGCTCAATCTAAGGTGTTCACATTATAATTATAAATTCATTGGAATGCGGCGGTAAAAAAAAAAAAAAAAAAAAACGACGACTTGGATACGTTACAAGAGAAGCGATTGACTTCTACATAAATTAAAGAGAATTAATTTATCGTGTTCAATTCATAAATACAGTAAAGTAAAGCGTAATAACACTAGCTTTCAAACAGCCTAATCTCATTACTTTGAGACTTTTTTGCCATCGCGAAAGGATATTGTCTTTGATTAATTAAACTTGAAAGTTGTCGTTTTGTCAAACGTCACTGATCGCATTTTTCGAATATATGTTATGTCCCCGATATGGCTCCCTGAATTGATCTTTGATTCGATAACATGTTCACCAAGCTTTATGATTTATAATGTTCTTTGGTTGCATAATCTCTTGGACTAATCAATGTTTCGAAGTAACATTACCCACACTCCTTTTTTTAGTGTGAGCTTGTGGTTTGGTACTCGTATGCTTGCAGTCCATTTAATATCTCGAAAAAATTTAAAGATTGTTCAAACTTATTGGTAAAATTGTCTTACAAATAGTATATGAACTCCGTAACTTTGGAGAACATGAAGTCATTTAAAAAATCAACCTTCTCATTTTTTGGTGTCATAATCTCTTTGTCGTTAAAGTAACCAATCTTATTTTTAACTTATTCTATTAATCAACGATTGTGATATCCTTTTATCAGGAAGAGAGTCACAAATTAATCGATTATATCTGTTTTGTTCATGTAATTGTCTCAATTCTCAAATCAACATTAAAAAAAGGAAATAACATGCATTGCAATGGATAACTTCCTCATACTTTACCAAATATATGATGGTGGATTAGAGTGTGACAAAGGAAGATCAGTGACATAAAATTTTATTTAAATAAATTTGTTTTGGATTATATTAATGAATTTAGAGAAACTTTTCAATATTGATCTAATATATATTTAATTATTTAAACATTTTTGAGAAATAAAGCAAACAACATTTTTTTACACCCAACAACATATAATAAAAATACGTACTATTAGGCTTAAGTGAGTTAATTATGTATTCTATATTAAAAAAGTTGAAGGCTTTAATTGTGTAAATGTAGAAATTTATTTGATTGTTAATTGGTCAGATATTCCATCTTTAACTTTTATAATTTTCCCTTAAAAATAAGGCTATAACAATAGATGGATATTTGGTACACTATTAGTTGATGTAAAGTATGTTTTCTAAAACAAAAAGATCACAATGGAGGACCATGTCACGTTATTTAGTTTTGATATCTAACTGCTATAGATAATGTTGGTCACGGTGTATAGTATACAGGTGATTGTAGTAAAATAACGATAGATGCATTAGAGTTTTGTACCGTGTGTATTAATGTGTTGAAAGTTATTATTGTATGAATTAAAGTTATTGATGTATTTACTCCCTGGTGTAAAAATTTGGAATTGGATAGAAATATAATATATAATAATAATAATAATAATAATTAATGTAATCATCTATATCTTTAAAAAATATACTATAGTAAATCATGAAACTCAGTATTAGTTTGACTTAAAGACCAACACTAAAACTGTGACAACCGTCAGAAATCTCAGGTCATTACCGCACTCGAATCTCAAATTTCGTTTACAACATTCCTTAAATCCTAGGTTATGACTCCTTAGACTTACTAGAGTCGTAGAACGACTTAGAGGTTGCTTAGTGAACCATAAGTTCATACATACATGTTAAATTAGATTACTAAGTGCCAAGTTAAACAAAGAAAAATTTACCTCTTTATACTTTAACAAAATCGTTACCGAATCGCAAACCAAAATTTCCGGTAACTCGACAAGTAAATTCAATCAGACGGTACCCGACTTAACACGAACGTTGGTGAAAATATTTCTATAAATAACTTAAATCTATTTTTAGAAGTTATTTATCATATTTTATTATTTTATTATAATAATACGCGAAAAACATAGACGTTCTGCTTAAAACGTCTTAAACGCAACGAAAACGCGCGAATCAAATTCGACAACCAAAAGAATGTCATTAAGTAATTTAAAAACTTAAATTAAATTATATTAATGATACTTCAATGAAAAATTAATACCAAACATATCGTGAATTAAAACGGCACAAGAAGACGTTAGGCGATTTAACGAAAATAACGAGCAAACAACCAAAATACGTAAACACAGTCTAAGACTGGAAATTAAATCATACACACTCATGGTGGGGCCCATGAGAACGACCACCACCTCTCTTGACCACTAATTAAACATGCAATCTTCAATCATTTCTTTTAAAGACTCATCCAATTACCATTCATGCAATAACCTCTTTCATTTTCATTTACACTTGCACTCTTCACTCTCCTCTCTCAAAAACACACACAAAACCTCTCACTTCTCTCTCAAATTTCCAGCCTCTTCTAGACTAAAAATCCAGACTTTTTGAAGGTGTTGATCACTACACGAAATCATAAAGGTAATCTAGATCATCATGCTTATCATTTCTTTCATTTTTCTTGTGTTTTTCTTCATAAATTCGGATTTTATGCCTCACTCATGGTTAAAATCCTCAAAAAAAATACTTGATGTTTGTAGTTTATACCTCTACATATCCATATGTGTTTAAAAAGAGAGGATAACCCATGATCAAACCGAAAATCGAGAGAAAAATCGAATTATTACTATTAAACTACTTAAATCTTGTTTATCTTTGTGTATATCTTTCTTTTTATGTTAATAATCATCTCTAACACATCAAGGATGTATTTCAACACCATGCATGTGTTAGAGAATGGATTTAAAGGTCAAAAGATCAAAAACTTCTTTTATTTCATGATTAGTGTTCTTCACTTTGAACAAAACATCATTTTGAGGTTTGTTTAGTTTCTGTCCAAAAAGTTTCATCTATTTCAACGATTTTTATAAAAATCATTTTTTCATGAAAATGGACCTTTTCATAGTCTAAAATCAATTTCTGGAAATAAGGTTTCCAACCATATAAGCCTCATGTTCATATGAGTTCATTTGATATTTTTAATAATTTTTATGAGTAAAGATGTATAAGCTGTTAGGTTAGGTCAGAAACTTTTCTCTCAGTGCTTTAATCATAACTGGAGCTTCACAACTCCAAATGACTTGAAACCAACGCCAAAAGTTCATAAATTTCATTGGCTATAACTATCATGAACATTACTTTTATCTATTCTTTGTACATTTTGCTCAGAAACAATGATTGCATACATGTGTTCAAATCTGACCTCAGAAGATAAATATAAAATCTAAAAATACTTAGACTCATCTTTTAGTTCTGTAAAAATTAAATACAATATATAACATATTGTAGAACATCTGTGATTTTTACCTTATTTTAATTTGGACCATAAATATTTTTAATAAATCCAACAAACAGGTGTAAGTTTTCTGGAATTAACTATATGGACTGATTTTGGTAAAAGTTGGAAACCGATATTTACGGACTTACTATTTAAAGAAAGACTAAATATTTATGACTTATAAACATGTTTAAGGATTGGGTAAAAGCATCGGGTCAAACCGAGAAGGTTTGACCGAGTCAACAATAATGGGCCTCGGTTTCGAAAACGGGAAACTTTCTATGTTTGGAAAGATTGTTAAAAAAAAAAAAAGTGTTTGGTTGTCTTATGATTTAATTATTGGTTTGTGTTGTTAATCTTAAATTATAATGAACCAAAGTTCCAACAATCAAAATACTTTGAAATTGGACGTTAACAAATTTTAAAGCGAATGAACAATATTGGCACTTTGTAATCTAAATGTTTAGCTAAGCAATCCTATCAAACCTAATTTACAAAGAAACTAATTAGAAACCTCATGTTCATAGGACTTGGATAGAAGTCATACCCGACAAGCACGCGCGCTACATCTATCGTTTACTCTTATGCTCAATTGTGAGTTTTCACAGCCCCTTTTTACTTGTTTATTATTTTGGGGTGAAAAGCATGATCTCGAACTTTAACTAAATTGGTTGTACTCTTTATGAACTTATTGAACTTTTGCTATACTATTTATGCGAATTGGTGTGTACTATTGTTATGCTTGAGTACTATCGTGCTAAAGTCCCCGGAAATACAGTTTACACTACTTATTAACTCGTCCGAGAGCCAGACGAGCCGTTGATATTTATGGATAGCGCTATTTAGGGGGAGACCACCCCTCACTTACACTGGTCGTGAGTGCATAGTATCACCTTACTCATGTTAGCGATAGAACATGGAGCTTGGGGCATGTGTCGGTCGGTAATCGGTTTAGTAGTGGCCTCAATTGCATTAACACTTACGCATACTACCTTTCATATTCGCAACTATTACAACCAATCATTTTTACTCATGTCATTTATGAACAAAGCTTTTAGTTCATTTAATTGTAACATTAAACCTGTGAACTCACCAACTATGACCATAGTTGACCTTTTGTTTTATCATGCTTTTCAGGTGAACGACAGTAAGGTGCATTCTAGGAGTACCTTTGCATGGATATGCATTCTCACATGCGTTTGCTTTATTTTGAACTATGACTATCTTTTGGAAACTTTTATGAACTTGATGTAATCTCTTTTGAAACTACGGGTTGAACTTGTAGTAACTTGTAATACTTTCGCTAAATTATGTATGGTGTCACTTCTATATCTTGTGCATTGTTACCCGGTACTGTTACACCTCGTGTTTCCGCTTTAGCGGGGTGTGACAGGTTTGGTATCAGAGCCTAAGGTTATAGAGAATGCCGGTTTTCAATCAAAAACCCCAACTATAACCAACACTTTTAAATAATATTTTCTTAAAACACCAAAAGCATTACTAGTTTAACTAAACCGAGCATATAACTAGTATAGCTAACCCGCGTGTTGCATTATTAGACCTCAATTAGACATAGCCTGATCACCTATGTTTAATTTAGGTAGGATTATGCGAGACACGGAGTAGGTATACTACGATTATGTTCGATTATTCCTTCTTGTTTAAACCTTTGGAAAGCAAACATTGTGTGTGTGTATTGCATATCGTAGGCATCCATGTAGCAGTGTTAGTAACTAAGTATACCTCCATTTTAGTCTTATCATTTCGAGGTTAACATGTTAGTTCATAATGTCAAAGTAGCTTGTTTAAGGTGTTAGTCAAATCTTGTGATCTTTGTAAGCGACACTAAATACAGGATAGCAACACTTGGGGTGTTGCATTAGCTACTGTATATAGTGGTTGTGTCTGGATCTGTGACTGTTCTTTCTGTGTATGCTCGAGCCATATTATGTGATATTCTAATCGATTCTAATTAATTATAGAGCAATAGTTTTAGCACTCTTGTTTGTATTAAATGGCCCTTGATTTCGCATACATAAACTCGTTAAACAATATTCCGCACGTTTAACTAATGAATCGAACCCTAAAGATCAATAGATTGGAAACTACACATCATGTTCCCACACTGCTTACTCAACAAACGCGTCAGGACACATCACTAATCGTCTTAGGGACTAAATCTTCTATTTGTAGTCTTACCTTGTCGCAACCCTCATGCCACGCCACCATATCAACCGACGATTATGATTACGTCACTGGTCGCCCTCGCGACAACCTACCAAGTACCGAGGGGGAGAATCTATCCGAAAAATGACCCACTTGAGGAGGTTCCGCCTAAGGATGAACCAATAAAACTGGACCAACATGAAAACTCGTCACCTAGGCGCGTTACATCTAGTTCTTCTACTTCACACTCTTCCTCCCACTCTTATCAAAGATCTATCAATCGTGTGAGTTATACACGACTATAAGGACTGATAGACCACCTCAAACTAGACCTTATACTATCTACACTACTACTGATACTCCACCCACTAGGACCCATCGTTGGTAAGATGTTCGTCAATGGAATTGGTTACCCGCAACTCATGAGACTTGGAGAACTGAAGAAGGAATAAAGATTCCTACAGGGGACGAAGAAGCTTTCTGCATGCGAACCTCTCGATACGAACATGAACTCGCTCACCATACCGTTCTGGTACTAGCTGCAAGGTTATGTCGCCATGAGAATAGATTGGAAGCCACGGAGTTAGAATAGCACGAAACCCGTTTAGGTTGGATGCACCTAACACAGGGCCGAGTTGCACAGACCCTATGAGAATCAACAGGGTATTAGCGAAACCATAGAAACTACCCATCTCCGGGTGATAGAGACCAGAGGCCAAGTCTATGACTTGCGATTAAAACTAATGTGCAAAATAGAACTCACTTAAGACTAGTAGAAATTTCACTACATATGTACAGTGTGTGGGAAACGATTTTAACCAAATTTTTGTCAGACATTTTCCATGGATTTAAAAAAAAAAAAAAACATAAATCTTCAAAAGGATTTTTGATAAAACAGAACTTTCAACATTTTTCAATGACCAGATCTTTCAACGTATTTTATCGATTCAAGCCTTCAATGAATTTTCATCATACATTGAATCAAAAATTTTCACAACTTCAAATTTTTTTAAAAGAATTTCGTTAAACCGAATTTTCAAACGATTTGTCAGTAACAAAAATTTTCAACATAAAAATTTATCAACAAATTTTACAACTCTTCCACAAAATGTTTTATAAAATATTCAAATCCATAAATTTTTAACAAAGTTACCGAAATTACAATGACGTTAGTGATAGAGGAGACGAATCCAATTTAACTAGAAATTTATATATCTTTAGAGACTAAACCCTTATGCATCAAGAGCTTGTTACGAGGGTGGAACCATTGAACATTTTAGGAAAGCACGCCAGAACCCCAATGTGGTCACAGGTACATTTCTCCAAAATAATCAATACGCATAAGTACTTTTAACTAAGGAGCAGATAAGAGCTTTATCTCACATCAGTTTAGGCCCCAATTCCATAGGGAATCACAACCTTTAGGACCTCCGTATGCGGTAGAACTCGCTAGTGGTTACAAACTGAGTGTTAGTAAAATAATACACAACTACGTACTAGAACTGAAAGGTGAATCTTTCAGTATAGACCTTATTCCGATGAAAATGGAAAGTTTTGATGTGGTAGTCGACATGGACTGGTTAGCTAAAAATCATGCAGACATAAGTTGACATGAGAAGATTTTGTGAGTGCACATTCGAATAAATGAGACACTATTAGTGCGTGGAGAAAGACCTGGATGAAATCAGAGGATAGTGTCATCCAAGAAAACTCGCAAATATATAACCAAGGAATGTCTCGCTATTTCGGCACACGTCATCAAAGACAAAGCCAAAAGGAAAGATGCAGACAAGATGTCCCAGTGGTATTCAACTACCCTGAAGTAATTCCAGAAGATCTACTAGTATTGCTCCCACATAGGCAAGTTAAATTCCGAATCGACTTAATTCCTATATCAATTTCAATAGCTAAGACACCGTACCGCCTAGTGCCCATGGAAATGCAAGAGTTGTCTAACCAACTGCAAGGACTCTTCGATAAGAGATTTATTCACCCAGCTCATCACCATAGGGTGCTCCAGTTCTATTCATTAAGAAAAAGGACGTATCCTCACGAATGTGCATTGGTTATAGAGAACTGAACGAATTAACAATTAAGAATAGATAACCACTCCCTCGAATCAACGATCTATTCGATCAGGTGCAAGGAGATGAACAGAGTCTATAGAGCATACTTGGATAAAATTGTGACTGTGTTTATCAATGACATACTAGTTCACTCACGTTGTAAGGAGGATCATGAGCAACATTTAGGATGGTGTGCAACTCCTCAAGGAAGAAAGGTTGCACTCCAAATTATCTAAGTGCATGTTTTGGAACAAGAGAAGTACACTTCCTTGGTCATATAGCGAAGAAGGAAGGGATCCATGTAAATCCAGCAAAAATCGAGGCGATTGAGAAATGGGTAGTCCCGTCTACTCCTACGGAAATCCGTCAATTTCTAGGATTGGTTGGATACTAAAGAAGGTTCATAGAAAATTTCTCAAAGATCGCCAAGCCCTTGACAGAACTGACCCAAAGGATGAAGGAATTCATTTGAGATTTTGAACAAGAGAAGGCATTCCAAACGCTGAAGGAAAAATTGTGCAACGTGCCAATCCTATCATTGCCTGAAGGAACAAGGAATCTTATGGTATATTGCGATGCGTCACACCATGGATTGAGCTGTGTTCTGATGCAGAAGAATAAAGTAATTGCATATGCTTCCAGACTGTTCAAGAAAAATGAGGTGAACTATGCTACGCATGACTTGGAACTAGAAGCAGTAGTTTTTGCACTTACGATCTGGAGATATTACCTATACGGTACCAGATGTACTGTGTTTACCGATCATAAGAGTCTCCAGCTCATACTCGAGCAGAGGATGATCAACATGAGGCAAGGAAGGTGGATAGAGTTACTTAACGACTATGATTGCAAAATTTAGTACTAAAAGACGTCGGGATCATTACAACAACCCAAAATACCCCAATGGAAATGGGAACATATAATAATGGACTTCATCACTAAGTCACCTCGAACCTCCATAGGTCACGACTCCATTTGAGTTATTATTGACCAACTGACAAAATCCGTGTGTTTTCTACCTATCCAAGAGTATTACATAATGAAGAGACTTGCTCAAATCTATATTGAAGAAATTGTGTCACGTCACGAGGGGCCCATTTCAATTTTTTTCCGACAGAGATTGTCATTTTACATAACGGTTTTGGCTACCAACGCAGAAGGTGTTGAGCAAACAATTCAAACCTTAGAAGATATGCTACGAGTCTGTGTACTAGAGTTCGAAGGAAGTTGGGATGTACACTTACCCCTGATAGAGTTCTTTTACAACAATAGTCACCATACTAGCATCAAGTGTGCACCATTTGAGGCCTTGTATAGACAAAATGCCGATCACCGTTGTGTTGACACGAAGTCAGTGAGAAGCACTTGACAAGGCCAGACATCATTCAGAAAAGCTACATTGAAAATTGCAGAAAGCCACTAGAATTCCAAACGGGAAATAGAATGTTCCTGACAGTATCACCTCGGAAAGGACTTGTACGCTGTGGCAAGAAAGGCAAGCTAAGCCCACGCTATATCGGACCATACAAAATCTTGAAACAAATATGCCTTGTGTCTTACAAGCTAGAATTACCCAATGAGTTGCGTGACATTCATGAAGTGTTTCATCTCTCAAACCTTAAGAAGTGTCTAGTTGATAACTCTCAGACCTTGCCCTTAGAAGAGATTCGAATCGATGACCGATTACTTTCTTTTAGTGAAGCAACAACATAAATCCTTAATAGAGGTAACAAATAGTTGAGACGTGACAAGATCCCTTAGTTAAAGCTCACTGGAATTCCAAACATGGACTTGAGATCACATAGGAACGGGAATATTTAATAACACGAAAATACCCGCACCTATTCTTGAGTGCTCCGTCACTCAATGGGACGAATTGAATTTTGAGACGAAATTCATTTCAACGGTGGGATAATGTGACAACCGCCAAAAATCTCAGGTCATTACCGCACTCGAATCTCAAATTTCGTTTACAACATTCCTTAAATCCTAGGTTATGACTCCTTAGACTTACTAGAGTCGTAGAACGACTTAGAGGTTGCTTAGTGAACCATAAGTTCATACATACATGTTAAATTAGATTACTAAGTGCCAAGTTAAACAAAGAAAAATTTACCTCTTTATACTTTAACAAAATCGTTACCGAATCGCAAACCAAAATTTCCGGTAACTCGACAAGTAAATTCAATCGGACGGTACCCGACTTAACACGAACGTTGGTGAAAATATTTCTATAAATAACTTAAATCTATTTTTAGAAGTTATTTATCATATTTTATTATTTTATTATAATAATACGCGAAAAACATAGACGTTCTGCTTAAAACGTCTTAAACGCAACGAAAACGCGCGAATCAAATTCGACAACCAAAAGAATGTCATTAAGTAATTTAAAAACTTAAATTAAATTATATTAATGATACTTCAATGAAAAATTAATACCAAACATATCGTGAATTAAAACGGCACAAGAAGACGTTAGGCGATTTAACGAAAATAACGAGCAAGCAACCAAAATACGTAAACACAGTCTAAGACTGGAAATTAAATCATACACACTCATGGTGGGGCCCATGAGAACGACCACCACCTCTCTTGACCACTAATTAAACATGCAATCTTCAATCATTTCTTTTAAAGACTCATCCAATTACCATTCATGCAATAACCTCTTTCATTTTCATTTACACTTGCACTCTTCACTCTCCTCTCTCAAAAACACACACAAAACCTCTCACTTCTCTCTCAAATTTCCAGCCTCTTCTAGACTAAAAATCCAGACTTTTTGAAGGTGTTGATCACTACACGAAATCATAAAGGTAATCTAGATCATCATGCTTATCATTTCTTTCATTTTTCTTGTGTTTTTCTTCATAAATTCGGATTTTATGCCTCACTCATGGTTAAAATCCTCAAAAAAAATACTTGATGTTTGTAGTTTATACCTCTACATATCCATATGTGTTTAAAAAGAGAGGATAACCCATGATCAAACCGAAAATCAAGAGAAAAATCGAATTATTACTATTAAACTACTTAAATCTTGTTTATCTTTGTGTATAACTTTCTTTTTATGTTAATAATCATCTCTAACACATCAAGGATGTATTTCAACACCATGCATGTGTTAGAGAATGGATTTAAAGGTCAAAAGATCAAAAACTTCTTTTATTTCATGATTAGTGTTCTTCACTTTGAACAAAACATCATTTTGAGGTTTGTTTAGTTTCTGTCCAAAAAGTTTCATCTATTTCAACGATTTTTATAAAAATCATTTCTTCATGAAAATGGACCTTTTCATAGTCTAAAATCAATTTCTGGAAATAAGGTTTCCAACCATATAAGCCTCATATTCATATGAGTTCATTTGATATTTTTAATAATTTTTATGAGTAAAGATGTATAAGCTGTTAGGTTAGGTCAGAAACTTTTCTCTCAGTGCTTTAATCATAACTGGAGCATCACAACTCCAAATGACTTGAAACCAACGCCAAAAGTTCATAATTTTCATTGGCTACAACTTTCATGAACACCACTTTTATTTATTCTTTGTACATTTTGCTCAGAAACAATGATTGCATACATGTGTTCAAATCTGACCTCGGAAGATAAATATAAAATCTAAAAATACTTAGACTCATCTTTTAGTTCTGTAAAAATTAAATAAAATATATAACATATTGTAGAACATCTGTGATTTTTACCTTATTTTAATTTGGAACATAAGTATTTTTAATAAATCCAACAAACAGGTGTAAGTTTTCTGGAATTAACTATATGGACTGATTTTGGTAAAAGTTGGAAACCGACATTTACGGACTTACTATTTAAAGAAAGACTAAATATTTATGACTTATAAACATGTTTAAGGATTGGGTAAAAGCATCGGGTCAAACCGAGAAGGTTTGACCGAGTCAACAATAATGGGCCTCGGTTTCGAAAACGGGAAACTTTCTATGTTTGGAAAGATTGTTAAAAAAAAAAAAAGTGTTTGGTTGTCTTATGATGTAATTATTGGTTTGTGTTGTTAATCTTAAATTATAATGAACCAAAGTTCCAACAATCAAAATACTTTGAAATTGGACGTTAACAAATTTTAAAGCGAATGAACAATATTGGCACTTTGTAATCTAAATGTTTAGCTAAGCAATCCTATCAAACCTAATTTACAAAGAAACTAATTAGAAACCTCATGTTCATAGGACTTGGATAGAAGTCATACCCGACAAGCACGCGCGCTACATCTATCGTTTACTCTTACGCTCAATTGTGAGTTTTCACAGCCCCTTTTTACTTGTTTATTATTTTGGGTTGAAAAGCATGATCTCGAACTTTAACTAAATTGGTTGTACTCTTTATGAACTTATTGAACTTTTGCTATACTATTTATGCGAATTGGTGTGTACTATTGTTATGCTTGAGTACTATCGTGCTAAAGTCCCCGGAAATACAGTTTACACTACTTATTAACTCATCCGAGAGCCAGACGAGCCGTTGATATTTATGGATAGCGCTATTTAGGGGGAGACCACCCCTCACTTACACTGGTCGTGAGTGCATAGTATCACCTTACTCATGTTAGCGATAGAACATGGAGCTTGGGGCATGTGTCGGTCGGTAATCGGTTTAGTAGTGGCCTCAATTGCATTAACACTTACGCATACTACCTTTCATATTCGCAACTATTACAACCAATCATTTTTACTCATGTCATTTATGAACAAAGCTTTTAGTTCATTTAATTGTAACATTAAACCTGTGAACTCACCAACTATGACCATAGTTGACCTTTTGTTTTATCATGCTTTTCAGGTGAACGACAGTAAGGTGCATTCTAGGAGTACCTTTGCATGGATATGCATTCTCACATGCGTTTGCTTTATTTTGAACTATGACTATCTTTTGGAAACTTTTATGAACATGATGTAATCTCTTTTGAAACTACGGGTTGAACTTGTAGTAACTTGTAATACTTTCGCTAAATTTTGTATGGTGTTACTTCTATATCTTGTGCATTGTTACCCGGTACTGTTACACCTCGTGTTTCCGCTTTAGCAGGGTGTGACAAAAACTTTGGTAATTTCGTATGCTTATCGCATTTTTTATCGGCCAACTCTTTCAGCAAAGATTAGGGACAACATCGACCATTTGAATGTGCTGATTGTAACTAAAAAAGACAAGGTTTGAGCAAAAAGTAGAAGAAAAGGGTATGTTAGTCATTTTACATAAATTAACAGCAAAAACTAACTTCAGTTTAGTCACAAGGATAAAAATTAAGAAAATTAACAAATTCAAGGATTAAAAATTGGATATTGGTTCTTGTAAGGAAGAGGTTTAGGGAGGGAAGGGAGAGAAGCAAATAGGGAGATGACAAGTGTCCTCCTCCATTTCTCCACCTCCTTTATTTCTCCACCTTCTTCATTTCCCCACAATTATCATTTCTCCTCCATTTTTTTTCTTAAATTTTTTTAGTTTTATTTTTTATATTAATTTTTTTCTTGACTTTTACGTATTTTTTTAACAATTTTTTTTTTTTTTTTTTTTTTTTTTTTTTTTTTTTTTTTTTTTTTTTGCGTTTTTCAACCTTATCATTTAACATTTTTCACGACTTATTTATAACTGTTTTTGTTTTTTTTCACGTTTTCAACCTTTTTTCTGTAGTTGTTTTACCTCACATTATTATACGTAAATACAATTTTATATATAGTATTACAAAAAAAAACATTTATGATATTTATACCTTGAATGAAATAAATTCCGATATAACAAAATTATAAGTTCAATACATCGTAGAATTAAAATTATGATGCACCATATTTTGTAACTATGATGCACCAAGATTTATACAATAATAATGTTTATCGTATATCTAAAAGCTGGAGTGTCATATTTATAACTATGATGCACCATATTTTATAATTATGATGCACCATATTTTATAACTATGATGCACCACCTTTTAATATAATAAAAATGTTTTATAGTATATTATGAAAGTCAATGCATGATATTTTAAACACTCGATGCACCATGTTTTAAAAATATGATAAACCATGCTTTATGTAACATCCCAAATTTTAACAATTTATATAAAGTGATCTCATTTTTTTTCTTCTAAAGAAACAAAAATGAAAATGAAGTATAATCTAAGTTGTATATAGAATATGAGCATCCAAAGAATGAGTCAATATTTAAGTGACTTAACTCTGGTTAACGAATCTTAAATTTTAAAGGATGAGTTATAAATCATAACACAAACTTACGAGAAGATATGTTTGAAACATTTGAAAGATCAAATATTTATAAAACAATACATGATACATATTTAAATAGCCAATAAGTATTGAGTTAATTTACCAAATATATTAAATATATCGCTACATCTGTAACACCTCGCAAATTTAAACGCGATTAATTATATTAATCACTTGCATTATTAGGCTAATTCCCTACTTGAGTGAATTCACAACACATTTTAGAGGTAAGTCTAGCATAGCCCAACTAGTTAGTACGCGTAGTATTACGTATTCGTAATTAGTTATAATTACGTACAGAACACTCTGAAAACAAACGCGACAAAAATGTACGACTCTTGGTGAACAAAATTAGTTAATAAAACGAAATTATTAAATAATGTCGTAACAAATAAATATTTTGTTAAAAATATTTACTAATCATTTTATAACGCAAAAACGTCAATTCGTATAATTAAAATAAAACAAAGTTTGAAATTATAAAAATTTATTACTTTAGTTCCTAAAAAGATCCTAATTAAAAATAATAAATGTAAATTAAAAACATACTAGTTAAAATAAAATAACATTTAACGATCGGGTAAACAAACACGGAGTGCAAACACGGAGGCAGAAAGTGGAACAAAACCACCTTCCACCTCCCACTTTTCTTTCATTTTCTTTCATCTTTCTCTCTCTCATCTTTCTCTTTTCTCTCTACTACAACCACCACCAACCAAATACCACCACAAAAACGCCACAAAACTACGCTAAAACGACGCCGAATCACCCTACTCCTTTGGAATAAAACGACCACGAGACCACGATCTATCTTTCCATCTTTTCGGATTTCAAATCCGACACTCGTAAGTTTCCGACAAATCCCGCAAATCTTTAGATTTCGAAGTTATAATTGATATTTCTTGTTTAATATACTTAGATTAACATGTTTTAGTGTTTTATGCATCCAAAAACGTCCAAAATCGCCCAAAAACTCGTTATTTTTGATCTGTTCGTCGAACAGGCGACTACGTCGCATTTTGCCCAAAAACAGTACTGCGACGTAGGCCTTTACGTCGCATAATCATCCCCACGTCGCAGATAGCGACGCAACCCGTTCCGTCGCATTAAATTGCGAACGTCGCCTATGCGACGCAACCCTTGACGTCGCAAAAACCTGAATGCGACGTAGACCCGTACGTCGCAACTTACGTCGCACAAGTCAGAACCCTAAAAACACACTTTAAAAAGTCAAAGTTACTGTAGAAAAGTCAAATTTTACTGTAGCAGTACTGTAGCAAATGAGATAATAACATTTTTGAACTATTGTTTCAAAACATCACCAACGAGTCGTATACATTTTCACAAACATCGAAATGCAACGTAAACATTTAAACGAACGATTTGGACGTGGCTTGATTGTACAAACACTAGCATGGATGATTAGTTTAGACATCCACATACTTATTAAATCTCGTACGTTTAGGACGTTAGGAGATTTCAGACTGTACTTGGGCTTAGGTTTGCTAGCACTCGCACAACTACTTAAACTCAACAGGTGAGTTCACAGCCCCTACTTTTACTGTTTTTAACTACTTTTGGGGTGGAAAACATAGTCAACTGCTTTACTGATTTACTGATTGCCATAACTGCTTTTACTATATGATTATTTATCATACTGTTTACTCGAACAATTAGAGTACTTGAACTGTTAAACTGTTATACAAGCTATCATATAACTACCTTTGGTACACTTATACAAAACTGCTTATAACTACGGTCAACTACTACAACTGTCCGTACGAATTGGTATTCCATACAAAAACTATTATCACTATGTGAAACTATTTTGGTATCTTACCGGAGAACGACCGGTACATATTGGTAACTTGTCGGAGAACGACCGACACTAACATGGTATCTTACCGGAGAACGACCGGTACTAATAGTGTATCTCGCCGGAGAACGACCGGTGCTAACTTGGTATCTTACCGGAGAACGACCGGTACATTTGGTAACTAGTCGGAGAACGACCGACTCAAACTTTAAAACTACTGGGGAACAACCAGCAACACGTTTTCAAACACATAATTTGGGTAACGTCCCAACGCAACTATTTTTGGGCAACATCCCACATGAACCGCATTTTGGGTAACGTCCCGACAAAGAACGAAACTTTTGGGCGAATAACCCACTAAACTTATACTTTGGATGACGTTCCACTAAACATTACTCGACTATTATGGCAATTACTATTTATGAACGTATTTGGTTCAACAACTATGACTACAAAACTTCAAACATCAACATACAACATTAAACCTGTGGATTCACTCAACCTAGTTGTTGACTTTTACTATGTTTTTCAGGGAATTAGCTGCGCATGTAAGAATCGCCAACACATGGAGAATTAGGCGACCCGTGAAGCTTTAGGATGCCAACATTTTTGGAAAAACATATGGATTTCTCCAGTATAACTGAAAATAATTTTGTCATATTCTAGAAATCCACTTTTGTATACTTATTACTTTTAACTTGTACGATTCGATGAATCGTAAATCTTGTAATTAACATTTTGGCATCTTAATATATTATGTTCTGTTGTAATCATAAGCTCTGATATGTATGCATGCTTTGTCATTGTGACACCCCAGTACTTAAACTAAACGCTTCCGCTAAACAAATTTGGGGGTGTTATAACATCGGTCATTCTAATTCAAATAGTTGAATTCAATCCACAAAATTTGACTTACCAACTTAATTACTAATTCAAAGTACTAGTACTTGCTTGCTAAGCTTCTCTATACAAACGACACATACATTGCCAAGCTGTTAATACCTTAAAGTCATGCTTGATGAATAACCTACTAGTTCCATGCTATAAATACAAACCTTGATTATGCATTACAACACATACTTTCACCTTCTTAAAATATCATTACATGCATATACATATACACAAACACGTACGTACGGAGCCATGCATCATTAATTTCATCATCACCCCACCACATTTAAAAGGTTCAAACGACAAGTCAGATATATCATAGCTTAAACTGTCAAGGTGAGTTTCGTGTTATTTTCAAAACTGAGATATATGTGATATACCACGTGATTATCTGAATACCTGTTTATTTGTTTAATTGCATATAATAGCACGTTGATTTTTAGATATATATTATATCATGTCGTCATTGGTTAAATCAGAGGCTGAAACGTAATGGTCGTTGGCTTATATATAAAGTACGATTAGTACACAGGAGGCATCTTGTTGTACTAAGTCGATACTAGCAGATACTTGCCTATAATGTTTAGGCTTGTATAGATAGTCGTGATATAGATGGCACGTATGCTTATCAATGTCAGATAACGACTTGGATTACATGATTTACCCATGACACGGAGATCTCACCATATTTTATATATTTTACATTTCATATTTTACACGTCATTATTACATATTGTGTGTGATATTTTGTACACAAACACACGAATTCACTAAGCCTTTAGGCTTATGCATGTACGTGTATATCTCAGGTCAAGACAACTTAGATAGAAGAAGGATGCTATGTCGGACCAGATGACAACTCAAGTGACATAGTTGAAGAGCTAGTTCAATTTAGACATGTATATTTAGTTTTGAAAAGATTTAGCTTGTATTGCACTTTGACTACAAGAAATATAATAAAAAGGTGAATAAAATTTACGGGTGTTATACTTTATAACTATGATGCACTATTTTTTTATAATTATGATGCACCATATTCTATAACTATGATGCACCAAGATTTATACACTAATGATGTTTATCGTATATCTAAAAGTCGGAGCGTCATATTTATAACTATGATGCACCATATTTTATAATTATGATGCACCATGTTTTATAACTATGATGGACCACCATTTTAATTCAATAACGATGTTTTATAATACATTTTGAATGTCAATGCACGATATTTTTAAACAATCGATGTACCATTTTTTATGACTATGATGAACTATGTTTTATAACTATGATGCACCACTATTTAATTCAATAACGATGTTTTATAGTATATTTTGAAAGTTCATGTATGATATTTAAATACTCGATGCATCATATTCAGAAAAAATCAGTGTATCATATTTATAATGTTGGTGAACACAATAATAATTTAGTTTTATTGCAGCTTGTTTTTTATATTCATGTGCATCGCTATATATAATTTCTGGTGCATCACAAATTTGAAAATGATATATGAAAAAGAAAAAACTAAACAGGAAAAAAGGTTAAAAACTAATTTTTAGATTTGAAATTTTTTCTAAAAAAATGTTAACAAATTTTATTTAATTATGTTTTTAACAAAAGTGTTATAGAAGTTTTTACATGTTTAAAATTTTTTTTTTTTTTAAGTTTAAAATCTTTTTTTTTATAATAAAAAATAAATTAAAAAAAAGGAAATAGAAAAAAAAAAGTGAAGAAATGAAGAATGGGGGAGAATTGGATAAAAAGGTGAAGAAATGAAAAAAAGAAAGGGAAATGAATAAAAAATGTGGAGAAATGAAAAAAAGGAAGGGGAAATGAATAAAAAAGGTGGAGAAATGAGGAGACACTTGTCACCTCCTCATTGGCTTCTCTCCCTTCCCTCACTTTTACCCATTCTCCCAGGAACCTCACCCTAAAAATTGAGAGAGAAAAAAAGATTAGGGACAAAATCAACTAAAGTGACCAACCATTTGATATTTAAAGTAAGTATCAATTGCCAGATACTTGATAATTATGAATGTGACCATATATGAAGCAGGTAAAACCTGATAAGATCCAGCAATTTTTTTAGAAAAGTCAAAAGGGATTTTATTAATAACATCTCAACTATACAACACAAATTACACTCTAATGAATAAGAGTATTTTACATTCCCCATCCTTAAAGTATGTACGTTATTTCACTCCCCGTCCCTGAATCGACTTTTTTGCAGGTTTAGTCCCTCGTTTCACTCCCAGTCCCTCCTACATTTAGCAAATGGGTAAAATAGTCTGTCTTATTATATTGAATATTAATTAAACATATTATTCTCATTATCATAAAGTTTAAACACCTAACAAGATTTCATCTTCTCCATCCCACCTCACCACATCCCACCTCACCAACACGATAGGCCACAACCAAAGGCTGCCGGTCACCTCCATCATCGCCGGCCACTGCCATCCTTGCCGGATATATACATTGTGACAACCGTCAATTTAGGACTAGAATTTAGTGCCTAATCAAGTTTTAATACATGTAATTAGTTATGTGTTAGGCTAATTAATGTATCAATTATCATATATATTGTTGAATATATATCTACACAATTATGCGGTTTATTTAAATCGTACGAGTTTCAAATCGAATGAATTTCGATACAATAAATACGGACGTTGGTGAATAATTTTATTAAGAAATACAAATATTATCTAATAACTCAATTTTATTCAGAATCTCATTTATTGTAATATTTCGTATCCAAGTTTTATTACACAATTAATGTATACGAGATTAAAAATACAAACGCGCAAACAAATAAAACGAATTTCCCTTTTAAATATCATAAATAGATAACTGGTAAAAATTTACAATAAAATATTTTATAATAATTTATAATTTAAAATGGAAAATTTAAACGAATAAAATAAATATTTAACGTTAAATGACTGAGAAAACGAACACCACGCGGAGCACGGGACGGAGACTGCGAGGTGAGGCTTTCACCTACACCCCACCTCTCCTTCATTCTTTCTTTCATTTTCATTCTCCAAAAACACACACACACCAAAAACACTCTCACCAAATTCATACAAAATTTCGGAATCATCAAATCCGACAACAAAACTTACATTTTCGGAACCACCATCAAGTGAGGAACAAGATTAACAAAAGCTCTACCATCGTTTTCGGCCTCTATCTTCTTCGATTTGCATTTGTAAGGAAATTTCTAAAAACTTAGATTTGTTTAGTTTTATGTAATATTTTGATGTTTTGATGTTTACACAACTTATATATGTCCATTACAAAGATTAGAACACAGTTTTATAGCTTAAAAACGAGTTTAAATTGAGTTTTGGCCGGAAAAATCGCGAACAGCCGGACTTTCTGGGCTGGTGTTCATCCATGCGACACAAGCCTTGTGTCGCATGTTGTGTCGTATTTTGCCCTTTATGTCGCACCTTGTGTCGTATAAATCCTTTAGTGTCGTAACTCATGCGACACAATATTGTGTCGCACTCTATGTCGCAAACTATGTCGTACTTCTATACGACACAACCACTATGTCGCTATTAAATTAGCATTTCGTATTCGATGCGACACAGTCCCTGTGTCGTATCCTTGTGTCGCAAGACGTCTGCGACACAACCATTGTGTCGCATGTCAAATCTTTGTGTCGCATGTTGTGTCGCAAAACACAGAAAAACCAGAATTTTGAAGTCAAAGTTACTGTTCAAAAAAGTCAAATTTACTGTAGCAGTACTGTAGCAGTACTGTAGCAAAGTCAACATTTTAGAATTATTATTATTTCAACTAAATCACCAACGGGCCGTACACGTTTTCAAAACATACTTCAGAATCAAACAAGTCGTTGTAACTTGTATAAATTCACTCAAACAAGTCGTTGTAACTTGTATCAATTAAATCAAACAAGTCGTTGTAACTTGTATCAATTCAATCAACCAAATCGTAGTAATTTGGACATATGTATATATAGTTGTATAACAACTACAAAGGTAGTATTTCGGGATACCGGTACAATTAATAACAATCAACTGTCGTGAACACATTCAGGTTTCAAGTCTTTGGACATCAATTCACCGCTAATTATTTCGAGTTTATTAAATTAAACACTTCAAGACTCAGGTGAGTTTCATAGCCCCATTTTCACTGCTTTACAACTAGGGGTGTGATATTACTACTCGATTTTGTTTTACAAGTAGAACGCAAGTGCCAAACTTCAAATACTACATGAGTTTCAAGCTAATCAATTTAAAGTCCTCCATAAGCATAGTCTCTAGTATTTTATAGCGTGAATGTTAGTATATGATATCATATGGGATTGACAATCCTCATCCGGGTTAGCACGCACTAACCGGTCAAACGGATGTATTAGCATTTGGGAAGACGAGTGTTGATTAGGCACTCGTAGGAGGCACTCCAAGTTAGGTTTCCTTAATTGGGCCTGACAAATCAAGTTAAGCTCAGACTATGTGCTCATGGACAGTATAACTTTTATCTTGCTTAATTGCATTTTAAATTCAATATAAATCTTGCGGTTCTTACAACTATATATTGACATGCAAACATGTGAGCTCACCAGCGTTTTCGCTGACCCATTTTAGTATTTATCACAGGTTCCCAGCAGTAGTTTGGCTGCACAAGCAGGAATTATTAGCTCGAGTCAGCATACATACAACTAGAGATTGGACTGCATTATTATATTTTGTAAAAGTAATTTTGCTATGTAATCTCTCAATTTCAGGAACCGAGCTAATGTAACTATATTTTGATGTAAACATTTACTTTATCTATACAAGTTTAAAACGACGCATATAGTGGTCGTTCATTATATCTTATGTGCTTTGTATATTGATTAGTGACACTCAAATCAAGCTTCCGCAAATCATTAAATTTGGGGGTGTCACATACATAGTCGCCAGCCACTACCTGCAAACAGGAGCGGCTCAAGGTCCAATGAGGCCCAAAGCGAACTTCAAATATGATGCTTTATCGACTATGTATAACTACTATTTTCTATACAAATTCGACAAAAATTGTTCGATAGGGTTAATTGTTTGGTTATGTATCTAACTTTGCTCGTTTTACTATTGTATATAACAAACTTTCAAAACATATATTGTATGCAATAAACTTGTAAAAATCCCTATTGTATGTCACAACCTTTAAAAACATCTATTGTATGCAATGAACTTGCAAAAAAACTCTATTGTATGTTGCGGGTTACCATGTGTACTTGCTAAACTGAAAATGGCTCTTTAACATTGGTTTGTAGCGGCACGAGCAAACTCTAGCAGATCATTGACTACCGCACCATACGATAGCGATTTTTTATAAGTTTATTGCATACAATAGATGTTTTGAAAGTTTGTTACATACAATAACATTTTTTACAAGTTTATTACACACAATATATGTTTTGAAAGTTTGTTACATACAATAGTAAAAATGGCAAAGTTAGATACATAACCAAACAATTAACCCTTGTTCGATATATGTAACATTATGAAATTTCCGAATTTAGTAATGAAGACTATAAATTATAAGTTCCAGAATTATTAATGATCATCAAGAAAGACAAATTTGACCTTTAGATTTAAAATATAGTTCAGCATGGATACATTATAATTAAATTAATAATATTGATTATTATTCATATGTCTTGATATTAAATGCGAAAACTTTAGTAAAGAAGAACTAAGTTAACTTGTAGAAGGGCTGGTTTTGACATAGACTTAAAGTGAGAGGACTTGTGTGTAGGTTTAAGACTTGGAAATCTTGAATTAGGATGGGATACGTAATCAATTTCGGTGATCTCTTAAATTATCGTTAGATTAAATATAAGCCCGATTCACCGAGTCAAGCTATTCATTTGTTTTCAAAAAAAACCCTAAAGTGATATTGGGAGAAAATCAGTAAGAGAGGAGGCCGCTAGGGGAAGATGACGCAAGTAATTAGTTTGGTTCTTTCTTCGGCTGAGTATTGAAGGTAAACATTGATTTTTTTTACCAGACTGATTATCATCAGAAGTATATGTGGTGCAAGTTGATCGAGTTTCCATGCACTTTTAACGAATTTAGAGTCCTTAATTTGGGTGTTGTACCACTTGCATAAATGGCCCAGTGGTAGGGAGTTCACCTGGCCTCCTAGAGGTCAGGGGTTCGAACCCTGCTCTGGGTAAACATTTATCAAGGTAGGTACTGTCGCCGCTAACCCACACGCCTCACCCGGATTCGAGCCTCTGGGCATTAAAATCCCATGCCCCGGTTGTGGGGTCACTGTGGACAGGTGTTTAGCCGGGCAGATCGTCTCTTGCGGGTGGGACACTGCGGATCTACGGATCCGGAATCCAGAGGGTATCCTCCACCTACCCTTAATTTGGGTGTTGTATTTTCGGTAGATTTTCGATTAAATAACACGGTGGATGGACCAGACTGAGTGTAGTGATGACGAGCTTTACGATAAGAATATGGTTAAACAGTTTTCTGGAATCTTTTACATGAACGAAAAGGATATAAATCGACACCATAAATAGGTGATGAAATCTTAAGAAATATGACACCATACTTGAATTAATTATTCTTGCGTGAGAACCAAACGGTTGTCTTTTGTTTAAAGGAGATAGCATGTCAATTTCTAGTTAATGGTTGTTAGGATGGTTAAAGGATTGCTCACCCTATTCACGTTCAAAACATGACACCTAATTGGATAGTTTTATTTATGTTAATCTTTATGATGTAGTCGATTAATTATTGAAACCCGCATATGTATGTGTTCTGTCTAGTTCTCATTAGTTAAATGGGGAGATTTAATTTGGATTCATTGATTGATAAGTGTATGTAGCAACCATCTCCAAGTTCAAGCATTCATGCCGTGATTTAAAAGTATTGCTTATGATCTACAAAAGTTTTAAAAGAAATTAGACATCTTTTAGTTTAATTAACTTAAATAATGTCTTGAACTTTATTGGTTGGTTGATGATCTGAAATATGTGTATCTGATTTTCTATAACAAAAGGTTTAAAGTGGTTAACTTGGTTTAAATAAATCACGAAGATTATTATTAATAATGTCAAATTTCAAGGCTTGTTAATAATGGTGGATTTCACATAATGGTGGATTTCACATGGAACACGTAGGCAACTTACGAAGATGAGTGGATGCATGTCGTAAAATAATATAATTTTATATGCTAGACTAGATAAACATTGAAACAAATTAAAGGTGTCTGGCCTGTTGCTTTGGCCGAAAAATACAAAGAAAGAAAATAAAACATGGTTAGTAAGATATGGAGATTTGATAAGTAGTTTTGAATTGCCTAGATTTTATACAGCAGATACTTTCTGCCTAAAACGCAACAACATAATACGAAGAGAAAAGTCGATCAATCAACTAAGTTATTATTTACGTGTTATGGTTATTTTACAAAGTTCTTAAGTAGAATTTAACGTGTTTGTAGGAAGTTTTGCTTACACGAGGTTGAAGATTTGCTCACGATTAAGGTAAGTTAATGTTTGCGAAAACCGGGTACACAATCAAAACTAATAAATAAACTAATAGAGTTTTTGATAAATAAAGTTATATCTTATTGTGTTTGATTATATTGTGATTCATGTGGGTACAAGGGAAACTTTATTTATAATTGTGGGATGGGATTATGGGTTGATGTAGTATGCCATGATTCTATGTGATACTTGTACTTCATGATTGATGATAGTCACACTAGATGATGAACCATGATGCTTTAGACACGATGAACGATTAGGGGCCCTATTATTGATGCTAGATGAAAAGATGAATAACATGAGAACTTAAAGTGGATTTCCCCGATGGATCCAAATCGCGAGAACGGGGCTCGTGCAGATGTTTACCGGATCCTCTAGACAATGTCCGGACGTATAACACCCCACGTTTCAGAATCATTTTATTTAAAATAGAATACCTCGGAAGCGTAAGTCCAATTACATTAAAAATTATATATATACGTATAAAGTCCAACCATTTCAAATCATACTTTATCATTTTGGGTGCTATGTAAATCCAAAGACAACACTGATTTATTCAAATCAGATATCAGAGTAAACATCCAGTCGTCAAACATTTCATCCAGTCAACAGCTTCTTGCCCGCCCGTTATATCAAACCATAACCTGCAAGAAGTGGGGTGATGGGATTAGCATAAAGCTAAGTGGGTGAATAAATAATCAACAGCCCAACTTAGCATAACAATCCTGTTTACAGCAAATAATCATAAACAAGTAATATTTATGTTTACAGCATAAAGCATCGTAAACACACAATCTCAATGAGGATCGGTGGCTCTTGAGAAACTCTACTGCCGTAGTGGCTCTCAAAGAACACTTACCGTCAATCTGTATGGCCAATACAGAATAGACCGATAGCTTGGTAAAAAAAATTTCATACAACCTAATTTCTTGTTAACGATATGTACTAGAAAATTCATGTCGTCTATCAATAGTAACCAAGCCCAACATCTTGCTGACCTCAATAATCAATGCTCAAAGGCAATATATCAAGTGATCACATATTCACATACTCATCATGGCAATGTGTCAGACTTATTAGTCTATCTACAGTATTATTACAATTAAACCATAATCATCATGGTAAATTAAAACAGTAATAATACGTTTACCCGTTGTAACCAAACTTGTTACAACTAAATCACACTGAGGATTATAAATCCACTCACCGTTACCTCAGCCGTGAGCCCAGAAGTCTAATATTACTGAGCCTTCTCTCGTATCTGAGAATACAATTAAACAAATGAGTTAGTAACTCGTCCCATGGCTGATCACTCATTCATAATCAGATAATATATCTCAATTTATCTCTGACTTGTGACTACCTAATTACATTTATATCAAATGTCTCAATATTGGTAGTCCATTTAACAAACAATAATCAAATTGTAAGTATCGTCTATGCTAGATTACAATTAACTGTAATTCAGTAACTCCATTTCAAAATTAATATAACTTTATTCAAATAACTAAGAAATAACACAAATACTTGGATAGAATACAAATCACCATAATACACTAATTACCTGACATAATACATATTCATAAAACTGCACCAAAGTTCCAAAATTTAAAATTTTGAAAACAGAAGAGTACCCGCCGGGTAGAACAAAAACCAGCCGGGTTCTAGGCAAATCATCCGGCCGGGTAAATTAAGGTTTCTTAGTAACAGAATAAAATCTCGTTTTAAAGTCTGTAGTACCATCCGGCTTGGTTAATTACCAGCCGGTTACCCATCAAACACAACTACCCGTCGGGTAGTCATTCAATCCGCCGGGTACACACCATACCCGACTACCCACCGGGTTAAGGTGGTACCAGCCGGGTACTACACCTTCACCAGCAACCTTCAGCTCTGTAAAACCCAAACCCGAATTCAAGTTTCACAAAACATTAAATTCAGATATCAAAACGATTTAGCAAGCTTTCTAATGCTACACAATCATCAATAAACATTTGATAACAATCTTCCAACTCAATCTCACAACTAATCCATTAACCACCAAATTTAATTAAAATTCAAATTTATAATTGAAACAAAACAAGAACACTTACAAATTAAGAAGGAATTGAGATGGTGATGATGATGCACTTGAATCAATCACAGCTTAATATATGATTTCAAGTTTGATTTAATTTTGTATGTAGTTCTTAGGTTTTGAAGTTCTTAAGTTTTTTTTTTTAGGAAATGAACTTTCCTGATTGGGAAAGTTAATTAATAGGTCGGCCAAATTCCAACCGACTCCGTATCCACTTAAATTCAGTCCCCGTCTAGATCTATTGTCTAGAACTTAAAAACCATTTACGATTCCAACAATTTTATTTTACCTTTAACTTTATAAAGTTAAAACAAACAATAAATTACTAGTCACAATAAGTCATTTGACTTTTTGACTACTCATTCACAATAAACTTAGTAAACTAGACAATTTAATTTCCTAACACATTAAACAAATAATTTAAAGTCATGAAATTACTGTAATGCCACTAGGCCCCTAAAGAGGATGTTACAAATTTCTCTCCCTTCAAGAGATTTCGTCCCCGAAATCTGATTTCACTAAAATAACTTAAAGTGTCATACTCATATATTAGTTAACTTTTAATCTAATATATTAATATACATCACTCCCTTGAGCAACTTATAATAGTAAATGTATATATTCAATTCTTTCCACATGCACATATCTAAATGTACATGCTTCTATCTTTTCTCACGCACATATTATGTGCATAAATCCTATCTTTATCCATAAAACAATCATTTATCTGGATCATTTGCAATAAGCCACATAAACTCTTTAGAACACATAATTAATTAAATAAGTGAAACTCATAACCATTTCTAAAATCCTTACAACCAGAAACTAGCGATATGCCAGAATCTTTGACAATTATAAATACTTATAATATTCTTACATTCAGAAATTAGCAACATGCTAAAATCTTCGACCCTTATCTTCTTAATAACAAGAACAAAAACAACATTAACAACAATGGTTATAAAACCACAATGTACACATTTAAAATGAATTTTAAATTCATATCATAACTAGCAATCAAACTAGTATTCATATATCACCTTAAGTGGTGAAATATTATAATTTTACTTTTACAACCTCTTACCGCTGAATCAAGTTCACAATTTCAAACACTCTTCGGTTATGTATAACACTTCTTACTTGCAAGTACTTCGAAGTTATACAACCTTAACCACATATTACTAAGCAAGGTAAAACCATAATCTCATGATTACTTAACACCAAATTTCATTGAATAGGGCTAAGTCAAAATCAAGTAGTACCTTGCTAAATCAGCACGCATACTACAATATCGTATTACCTACATTAAACTGACCTCTACATTAGCTTATTCCACATTTTAACTCTTTTGAGTTACAATTTATCATTTCATCTTATCCTCAAGTATATATAACAATATACATAATTTCACATATCTCTATAAAAATAGAAACATAATCATCATTTCCATATTTTCAATTATTATTGTCATAATAATTCATCTTGCTTATTAGCACATTTCAAACTTAAGTTCTATAACAGGCTATCTAGGTTGTTAAAGCCTTTAATATCATATACCAATAAGCATGTATCCATATCAATAGGTAATGGAAACAATTACAAGTCAACAAACTCTATATCTCATTCTATCATAATTATCTTTTTATGATATTTCAGTTCACTTACTGCCACGTAATTCCTCAGATATTTTTAAGTACGAGGAACACTTGCTGACGTACATATGAAGAGCGACTTGTACTTGTAAAGAAACTTTATTGATATAGTTGCTGATGATGTAATAATCCTCCTCACTCACTGCGAGCTATCGTGCTCTTGTAGAATGACTTGAATTATATATCATCGGCAACTAGCTTTTATTAGGGCAGTGACTTAGGAGGATTATTACATCATCAGCAACTACATCAATAAAGTTTCTTTACAAATACAAGTCGCTCTTCATGTGTACGTCAGCAAGTGTTCCTCGTACTTAAAAATATCTGAGGAATTATGTGGCAGCAAGTGATTGGTTTTAAGGAAGAAGAGATATTTGCGGTAACAGAATTGGGACCCGCAGAATGTCGGTTTATCAGAGATCAAGCCAATCAATCAGCGACACGTGTCATTCCAGACCCTATTTTATAGGAGATATTTACGGGATACTTGTAGCATATATAGAGTAGTACGTTGTTCTTAGAAACTTGCCGTTTTGTACGTGTTAATCACTTGTGTGTTCAATGAGTAGTAAGTCTAAGCACGTACTAGCAATCAGCGAGAGAACAGTTAGCGTGTTTGTCCACTACTGTTCATCTCTTTGTAATAGTTAGCTTGAGTGTTTGATTTAGATTAGCTTTGGCTAGTCTATTCCGCAATCAACATTCAGTGAGTTTTTTGTTATAAATAAAATTCACAAGTTAAGCTATTATTGCGTTGTTGTTTTATCTCTGTTTAAATATTCATCATACTTTGTTCGTGTTAATTCGATTAAAAACTTGATAAGTTAACTTAGATAAAATCAGAAAAAAAGTTTAATTGTATTCAACCCCCCCTCCCCCCCTTTCTACAATTAAACTTTACTTATTGACATTCCAAATCACTCAGCACTAGTGATTCAGGGACTCTCAGGTTACCTATTTTTTTGGTAATTTATTTCTTCACATATTATTTCTTAATTAATGATAGATATAAAAGGGGTTAAGTGTAATTAGTATTAAATTAATCTAGATCGTTAGATCGATTTGGTGAAAATCAATTAAGGGTCGGGATTTCTCAATGCTATTTTTGCTTTAAGTATAGTTTATAGATATTAAAGATATGAAGAATCAAACCATCCCTAATAAGAATAATATAGCATTTCAACAACTAAAAATATATAGTTCTAAAATACCTTGTTCAAAATAAAAATATTCAAAGAAAATTTCAAGAGTTAGGAACCACTACAACAAATGAAAATGAATATAATAATTTATGGTATTCTTCATTTCCTATTTTTGAAAACGAAAACTTCATCCCTTACATTTGAACGCATTTTCTAAACTCTTTTTGTTTTTCAAGGGACACAAAATTACACATTAATCTTAAAATTACAAATTAACAGAAAAAAATGTTAAAGCCCGCGTTGTCGTGGGTCCTTCACCTAGTAAATTGAATAAGAGCAAAGTAGCTCAATGTACCACATGTATGATTAATTTTGTTTTAAAAAGTTTAACAAAAAAGGAAAAGTAATTATACATGCAATTAAGATTAATAGTTAAATAGTTAATTATAAATTTAAGAATCCCACATTGGCATTAATATAAGTAAGTAAGTAACCTACTTCATACACAATTAGAACATGAATACGTTAATCTTTTGGAGTATTTATCTGTATTTTATTAAATTATTAATTATTATTTATGATGTCATGATTTTCTAAATTTTAGCCAATTTAATAAAATTAAACAATTTGATTGGTTAATTATATTTTTGATGACATCATGATGTGTTTCTTATATTATATTTAAGATTACTAGATTTTAGACCCGTGTGTAAACACGGGTATTTAATTAATGACATTTTAATCATTTGAATGTTATATCCGTATATACAAATGGATGTTGAATTAAAATTTCTTTTGTTTAATTATTTGATATTAAACCCGTGAATACACATAGGTGTAGAATAAATCTATCTTCGACGAATAAAACTATCTTCGTTTATTTGAATGTTAAACCGTGAATATACACGAATGTCAAATAGAACTACGAAGTATTATTTACTTAAAAGTTTTTTTTTTTTGCCTCCCACTTAAGTCTTATTATTCGGTGAGTCTTAAATCGTGGATGTTATTATATTGAAACTAATTAATTAAAGAAAATGAGTATGTAGTTTACATTTCATTAAATTAATATGCACCTATATAAAAGGGGTGAATTGTGTCATACTTTTACATCATACACTATTTACCAAATGCGTCTTAAATATGGCTTTACAAAATATGTTTCGTCGATCTTAATTGGTGTTTCATTCATTAATTTTTTTTTATCAATGTTTCATTCATTATTGACTACGTAAAGAAAAAATAAATTCAAAAAATCTCTAAGTTTCAATATATATAGTAGCAAAAGTTTTCTTTAATTAATCTTCTAAATTATTACTTATACTAGATCATAACCCGCAATTTTACGGGCCGAATAAATTTGCTATACAAAAATATGTTGCTTATGAAGGGAAATTTCGCGTACCAGTATAATCGTTGAAGATGTTTGTTAAATAACATAGATAGGTTAGAAAACCAAAGCAAATAACAATACTTACATGCATCAACCGTCGTTGATAGAAAAATGAACCAGCTTTGTGTATATATAATCAGAATTTATACAATAACCAAAAATAGAGTGTTGACCTATTGCTTCACAGCAGAAGGATCTATACTACATATGCAATTTCATAACGTCCAGAACAACAGATGTGAAGTAACACATTAGGTGAAATCTAGTTTTAAAAGAGCATGCATCAAGAAAAGAAATTGATATAAGTATTGAGCATATACGTCATAGCACATAAAATACTTGCAAGATATACAAAAGAGAAGGATCATTGACCTGCAACCCACACAACATTATCACCTGGACAGGCTATATACTATTCAAGGCTTCAAGCAAGCACACGATGGTGTATTATTATAATTACCGTTCTCTCTTAATACAAGTTCACAATCACAATAATCAACATTATTATATCTTCAACATGCAAGTGCTATTTTACATCCTAGACTAAAAAACAAACTAAATTTAATATTTTAGACAAACCAACCAAAAAAATCAATCTCAATTCTACAACTACAATCAACAGTGTATTGAAGGCAACTTCCATCAGTGGGAGCACACAATTTCCATCCATTTGTGCAGAAAGGTATATCGACGACTGGGCCAAGCGTGATGATTGTATTGAGACTATGAGGCCATATATTAACTGGTACTTAGGTATACATAAATCTACTCTGCTAAACTAACATGATCATGCCTCCGAAGCAAGAAGTGGGGCATTGTGGGCATCAGTTCTTCTAGAAAATTGGACTGGGTTCAAAGCTGGATCTTTATATGCAGTCGTTAGCTTCTCTTGAAATTCAGTAGCCCTTGCCGGATTATTTTCATCACTTCTGTCTTTCTTTATCATGCACTGTATAGCAAGTAATAAATAATTTTAGCTAGATACATCGAAATATTGAAAAGTAGAATCAAACAGAGTAAAATTTGATAAAAAAAAAATAATGGCAGATTTGGAATATTTCCAAACCTTTTATAATGTGAATGATCTGATTACAAAAATATACACTTACCTCAGCATGATAGCCTTTGAAAACTGGTATAAACCGCTTATGGCAGTAGCTGTTAAACAAAAGAGTGATGATTGGGAGTGGAATAGTTAAACTGGAAGCTAGAGGAAGTTTCTTCAGACCAAATATCCTCATAGTAATCATGTGCATTAATACCAAAGAAAAAAATGTCAAATTGTGCACAATTGGCCAAAACCAATATTTTTTTAACAAACTTTATGGCATCTAAACGATGGCTATAAGTCTGTACTTAATTGCCTATGACCATTGATGCAATTTACACACTTTTATGCACAAGGAATTATCCAATAAACTATACCTTAACCATAAGATCTTAGAAGGATCATCTATTAATAAATGACTGCTATCCATCATTGCTAAATGTTAACATGGAGAACCCAGAATCTCGAACTCAAATGCACTATCCACACAGCTACACGCATTTGCCCATAGTTGCCAACTAAATGTTTTCTTTGTCAATCTTCTACTAATATACACGAAACTATGCGATCGAATCTTTTGAAACAAAGCTGGAATGAATAAAATTTTGTACCCAAAGACTCAGATCCAAATCACAGCTTGCCAAAGTTTGTTACCCATATTAGAATCCATCCCGACACCACTTTCATTGACCATTTCTGTAGTATTAAGGATACTTATGGGACCCCTGTGCTATCATTCGTCCATTCACCATAAGCCATTCAAATATCATATTATTGAATGAATATTAGATTCAAAAACTAACACAGCAGATTAAATAAGACCGGAAAAACTTCTCTTACCCGACTACAAAAAGGCGTATTTGTCAATATGATAACTATGCACTTTTGTCTCATAATTTTGCAATATAACTTCCATAAATCCTCTGTAAGTTCAATTAATAACCGAGGTCTCCATCTTAGGGGGTCTAGTAAGGGGCTCGGTAGGAAAACCGAGCTTATATGCTCCTTTTACTTTATACTTATCAACAAGTCTAATTGGTGTTGTAGGATTCACAAATGAAATCCCAATTAGTGTAGCCCTTCGTTTCCCGTTGATTGTCACAGGGGGATTATGTAGAATTTTCTTGCCTGCTCGACATCATAAATGTTGGTTGTAACTCAGATAGTAATTTATGTCTATGGGTTACATTTATCGGAATTTAGCCTTAATATACACATCAGACTACATGTTTAAAATCATTCATCAAAATTTAACAAATACACACTATCATGCTATTAACCAAAATCGATCAATAGCATAAGCATAACCCCAGGTAAAACAATTTATTAAAACTACCTCTTTTCTGATTGTATATGAACTTCTTTTTTCTCAAAACCCATAACAAATTGCCAAAAAAAAAAAATTATTCATGTATGATTGAGTATAATTGGTCCCACTTCCCCTAACCGACTAATAATGATAATAAAAATAATTGGATCAGGATACATCCCTTGTGTTTGCATCTTATCAAACAATACAAGTGCATTTGTGAGATCACCATGCTTGCAATGCTACCGAATCAACAAATTCCAAGTAGTAATATCCGGTATAATTCCTTCTTCCTGCATTTTATCAAACACTCGTATGTAGAATGAATAATTATCCGGTGTGAGCATATATCCACACGATCTATTTGTATCTGATGAAAATGAAAAGAATTTGTGTATATGTTGCTATACATAATAGTAATATTACATAGCTAGCTTTGATGGCAACGAATTAAATATTTTGAAAATGGTCGACACTATACTTGAGTAAGTGGCATGAGAGACTGAAATATATGAAGAATCTGATGGGTTACATGGATGCGATTGAGGAGACGTTGCCATTTGTGCTACAAAGTTACTGTTAGAAGTTATAATGTTTTCATTCATTGATTTCTTCCAGTGTTGAAGCTGTATTAACTGAGATTACCATTTGTGCTCACATTACCATCAAAGAATTATTGAATAACCAACTCATAAGCATAAGAACATTTTTCTATAATGTATTAACCATCTTACCCGTTGTCTCTAATTCCAACTTCATTTCTTTTCCTCCCCAAATGCCTATTATGAGAGATACATATGTTCACAATTAGGATCCAAACCAATAAGTTATCAATGAATAAAAATCACAAGCATCAATAAAATCATATGTAGAATCAATATCATTAGCAGAATCAATCACATGAACCCTAATTTTAGATCAAATAGAAATCAATCAAAAGTACGATACCAGGTTTTGATGATGAACAAAAAGAAATTCATAGTAGCAACAATCAAACGAATTAAACCCTAGGGCATAAAGTGAAGGCGTGATGAATTATTAGATTTATATAAAATCTCACACAGAAAACACCTTCGTGGAGGAGATAGAGATCGTAATCCTCAGGATTACGGCAGCAGTCGTGGCAGTGGTGGTGAGCGCAAGAGAAGAAGATCCGAGTTTATTGTTGATGTTATTGTATTTGATGTTGACCAGCCATGATTCTGTGTGAATTTTAGGGTTGGGTGGAGGGGCGTGTTTTTTTTAACGATCGTATTAATTTCGAATGGAAATTATTGGTATTAGAAAGGGGTAACATGGTAATTAAATAATTAAGCTAGAGATTTATTGGATAATCAAGTTTAGGAGTAGTTATAGATATAAAGGCTAACTAAAATTTGATTAGGGTAATCTAACCCTCTTTTAATACTCCCTCCGTCTCAAATTAAGTGTCCTGTATCATATTTGGAAGTGTTTCTTTTTCAACTTTGACCTTAAATATTTTTGTTTGTGTTATATATGACTTTATGAAAATTATACCAATAAAAATACATTAAAAACTCAATCCATTCATATATTTTGCAACAAGTATTATATAACATAAACAAAAATATTTAAGGTCAAAGTTGAAAAAGAAAGACTCAAAAAGTCAAAACAGGACACTTAATTTGGAACGGAGGGAGTATATAAGAGGGATTGTATTATTTTTGACATGTGTAAAGCTCAACATAATATTACAGTTATTTGAAAGATAATTTATCACTACACTGACGTTATATATCAGTTTTTGTAAGACTTTGAAGATCTTTTTTGAAATAAAAATAGAATAAAAACTAAAGAGACTGCTTTATCTAAATCAACTGAAATATCAAATGCATAATTTTCTTCAAAATAAATAATTGTCCAAGTTAGCTCAGGAATTCACTTCACATATTGATATATGAATGAAACATATTAAGCATATTATCATGCATAGCAAATTAGACATATCAAATAGGAATGAGTTGCATAGCTGGTCCAAAGAATACTTATAGAGCATAACAACCATATTATTATATATATCATATCCAAGTTTTTTTTTTCTATATTATCTCCTTGAAGAGTTTTTTTATTTTGAAGACCTAACATAGCTATCACGTGTTCAGGAAAAAATAATTGGTTTGTTTGGAATTTAAATTTCCCTTGCATTGATAGTTTAATATTTTGTGAACTCGAATTTGGTTTAAGCATTTGGATTCGATTTTTGGTTTGGCTACTAAAAAAATCAATAACAAATAAACCGAAGCGATTAAATTGAGGAAACCATAAACCGGCCAATTAACACCTCTAGTTTAAGATACTCTTTCTTAGTTTAAGCTTTTGTTTGGAATGAGGGTTTTGAAGTGAGGGTATGATTTATTGTTATACAACATATTTGTAGACAAATAAAGGGATTCAAATTAGGTATTAATAATCCTATTAAAGCTTTTTGGTAAGTAGATAAATGGTTTAATCCACCAATCACACTTTTGGTTTGGATGATAAAAATTTAAATCGAATAAACCGAACCTCAAAATCAAATGTTGATGAAAATACATACCTTAACGACATAAATTAGAACACTATCAATTCAAAATGGAAACTTGTGAGATTCACATGTTGTTTCATACAATACAAATAAAAAATATTCATTCATAAAACAATATGTACGAATGTACGATACTATAATGACAGTCGTGTCATAAAACAATATGTATAATATAATATATACGATACTATAAAGTATCTCTAATTAAATTTTTTTAAAGATTATGTTTTTAGATAGTGACGCTTTCAAAATTATCTTATAAATGTTTGTTGGTGATGAAATAAACGATATTATTTTTTTTGAGAGTCATATTAATAATTAATAATTAAATCGTAATTAGCTTTAAAATTACGATAGTAAGTAAATTATTTATATAAATACGAGAAAGAGTGCATTTTTGCTATTATTAAAAGTTAAAACTTAGAAGGTGATATAAAATAGTAATAATAATAATAATAATAATAATAATAATAATAATAATAATAATAATAATAATAATAATAATAATAATAATAATAATAATAATAAATATATTATTATTATTATTATTATTATTATTATTATTATTATTATTATTATTATTATTATTATTATTACTATAAAAAAGCTTGGATCCTCGATAATTACTTGTGATGTGATCGTAGAAAGGATTAGTTTCAATAATTAATTGACGGTGGGAGTATATTTAATATTAAGTTAATTAAAGGTTTTTAAAGGAGAAGTTTTAGGTAAATAAATGCATTTAATTGGTTAATTGGAATTGATTTGAAATAAAGCATTCTTATTGGTTATTAGATGTTGATTTTAAGCAAAATTGAGGGTAGGGAAGTTTTCTTTTATTAATATTTATTTATTACTAGACCTTAAACCCGTGTATTCACACGGCCCGTTGAATGTCGTTGTTTATAAATATTGAAATAATGCATATGATAAATTGAAACGTTTTTATGAGTTGAAGATATACAATGTTGTTTGCAATTTAGTTTTTGTATATTAAGCATTTAGTTGGTGTCACATTAATGTTACCATTTATATACAAAATCGAGTTTGTAGATGGTAAATTTGTAACGGTAAGCATTTAAGAGAAGTCAAACAACATCGAATTGTATAGGTATTTAATTAAGCATTCTAATATGTAGTTGTAATACGAAGTGTCAATTAGACTCTTGTAAGACCTCAACTTGTCTCATCTTATTTGTCTAGACGTCATTCTTGTCATAAAGAAGAACTTTATACCCCTTCTTGATTTTAACATGTGAGATGGCACATAGAGCTATATATGAGAAAAGACTGATCGCTGTAAATAAATATGTGTTTGGGAACGACTCTCCTTGGCTTCTGTTATTGTCATTGCGAAGATTAGGATTTTATTAGGACTCGTATGATGCACAAATCAAAGACCTAACCTTCGTTCCAAAAGAAAAGAAAAAAAAAAACTGTAACTACATAACAAAGTAACAGGAGGGGTAATTAAACTTATGTTGATATGAATCATAATCAAGCTTGCAACTTTAACTTATTTAGGTAACATTAAATTGAAAATAAATTACACGATCCATTACAACTCCAAATCAAAATTTCATATTAAATTTAGTATGCCCCTCCCAGAATTAAGGGTGTGTGTGCTATGTGGATGTTTGATATGGGGTACTCAGATTCTTGTTGGGGGTGGGGTGGGGGGTTCCTGTTTCCAGACCTGTATGTTGTTGGATATATATAATGTGTAACAACAAAGAACATGTTTAAATTATGAATATGAGAAGATGAACCATAAGGATTTGTGATTATAATGTCATGGTCATTTCTTAAGCTACTTTTGCAATACATACAGTCGAGGCAATCATTTACAGCTGAACATAAATGAAGCTTGATATGTTGATGTCAAAGGCAATAAGGCTGTGTTTGAGAGTTTCGCGAAGAACCCAAAAGTGAATTATGAGGGAAAGTGCTTCTCTTACAAGGTAACCCTGATAAATGTTAAGATATACTCCGTATAATATTGACTCCTTGTGGTCAGTTTTGATATAAGATCAGTATATCACTATATTTGTGTCTTGCAGCTTACAGCTATAATTATCTCTATAAGTACTCGTTAAAAGAGACCTTTTTCTTTGCATCTTGATTGATGACAAGTGGGTCAACTTTTAAAATTGCTAACTTATAAGTTATGTAGGAAAGAGCTACTAAAATACATAAGCCTGGTAAAGACCCTGATATGCATAAGCTACCATCATAATATTTGAGAACGGAAAAAGGTGGAGTATTATTCACTTCCAAAGTCGATTGCGAAAAATAAAGTAGATAGCTAAAAACATAAAATGAGTTTAACATATTAGAATACCAATCCGACTCTTTGAATAAAACGATTTATAAGACCGATAGCTGAGATTTTCAATTGTATCCTTTTGAGATAAAAACACAACTCGAACCAGCTCGTTAAAAGTAACTGGGTCACAATTGCCACCTCTAACCCCTATTCGATGTAAATTACAACGTTTGCTTGGGCTAGATAAGGAAAAATGTTCAAAGGGGAACACAATGGACATCCCAAAAAGACAAGTTTTGGGATTTTCATGGGTTATACCTCTCCAAAGTAATGCAAATGGCACATAATTGTAGCAGTCACCAAAAGGGCCAATATAAAAAATAAACATTTGTACGATAAAAAAGGAATACGACTAACCTTTTGGTAAAAGAAATCAATCAAAAAGTTGATAGTTGCCCACTGTATATTTCAAATGTATACAACTTCCCACTGCTTCTTAGGATAATTAAATTACCATGAGAAGAAGATATCAAGTACCTTTGACGAACTCCAAGACATTTTGTAGTCCAAACCATTGACCACAAGAACATCTTCCATGGCAGCTAAGAAAGCAGCAGATTCATCCACGTCCGAGAATTGGCATTTATTAACTAAGCATTCATCAATCGATATACCAATACTGATATACAACAAATCTAATTACTTCAAATGATTGAGATTTTTGACTCAGATGGTAACTTTAACCGGACAGTTATGTTCATGCAAACTGCAAAGTGTGCCCAATATATTAGTACTGAGACTTGTTGTCAGTGGTTTACTGATCCACCCTGTTTTCACGTATATGAGGAAATTCAAGGATGGTTTCCTAATATCTTGGTCCTTACAGTTTTAGCAAAGGTGTCAAAACGGGCATAGGTCACGTAGGGTTGACCCGCCAACCCTTTTGCTACTTATATAATGCAGTTTTTTGTATTTATATTACCCCTAACCATCCTACACACAAATTAACAAACGGACAATACGTAAATTGAACACAAATTAACAAACGGACAATACGTAAACTGCAAATGAGCAAATATATACACTGCAAATGAGCAGCATCTCGTATGACTCCAATTACAACAACTATGTGAATATCTAATGTCACAAAAAATAGATGAGCAAACGAACTATTTACATAAAAGTATATTGTAGTCAATCAACAAATGGTAACAAAAACCTGCATTTGTCTTCTAACAACATATAAAGGGTCTTCGTTTGTCCAGTAAAAATTTCCAAAGCACCAAAAGAGAGATGCATCCTGATCAATCTTTGTTATTCCTCGGAAACATAGCTCTTGAGTTCTTCATATATGTTAAACCTTAAACCAGCATTTGGGAGAACACGATAAGAGTTGAACTGGACCTAACTGTTCAAATAATAGTAAAATATGATATCAAGATATATATAGAATATGATGACTGCAAATTCTATACACAACCAAAGTTGATCAAAGAGCTGATTATTAAAGACTATAATAGATACCAAGATTATAAATGTTATGGGACTATGTATACACATCATTGAATATATTGCAACTCAATCCTCTTTTAGTGTAAATTTCCCACATAAGCTTCCGATCAACTGACCCCAGGCCACATACCACATACCCAGACCCAACAACTCGAGTAGGAGAGCAAGTCGCTATATATAACTCTAACGAAACTCATGTAGTTAAGCATTCAAATGTAAAATAGTATTGATAATAACCAAGTTTTATGAAAGTGTCATTACAATGAAACATAAAAACACTACTTATTAATTGATGTGCATGAGTTCTGGTATGTATCTTGAGTTTGACTATGAAAGTTTATCATAACAAAATTACACAAAAAGCTCAATAAATCATAAAATGACACAAAATTGCACACAAATTTATAAATTGAAGTGTAATTCATACCTAATAGGTTATCAACTATCGAAATCAACTATAAAACGGCTTTAACTTCTGCATCAGAACAACAATCGATTAAAAGGAGATTACACATCGTTAATTACGATTGTTAATTCGATCGGCAGATGAGATTTAGAATTGAAGTAGAGTTCATAAAATCCAATCGTAGATGCTGACGTCAGATAGGTGAATCGTTTATATGATAAGATGACATCACTTAGATAATTTTATATAACCACCGTATAACAAAAAGTTAACCGTTGGTGATAAGTATTGATCAAAACGTGTTTATAACCAATGTTTTAAAAACCGGTTCGAACCGGCCGGTTCGACCGGTTCGACCGGATCCGGAGAAGTTTCCGAGTTAGAATGGACCGGTTTTGACCTTAAGTTGACCGGTCAACGAACCGGCGGTTCGACCGGAAACCGGACGGTTCGACCGGAAACCGGCCGGTTCAACCGGGTTTTTTTTTTTTTTTTAAATAATGGTGACGTGGCCGGTTTTGGGGATGGTTGGACCGGACCGGTTGAACCGGTTCGACCGGAATCGGTGGAGTTTCCGATTCGATAAAAAAACCGGTTTTTAAAACATTGTTTATAACACAAAGAACAAAAGATAGTGTTTTTCAAATTTTCAACTACTACCATATTTTGTCTGTATTATTAACAAACATGTCACAATGATATTAATCTTTTAACATTTTTTATATTCAATGGATATCAATTTACTCACTCCATCCATCGTATATGGATATGGACAGGCGATTTCGAATATAACTGAATATAAATATGAATATGAATTTGGATGAAAATTAATAAATGAATATAGATGTGAATATAGTTCAATCCGATTAGAATATGAATTATTGTCATCTCTACGTTCTCACACAAAAGCAAGCATCAACCGAAATTGTAATGCAGTGTGTAGCATCTTTCATTGTTTCCGTTATTGGGATTATCTAAGTGTTAAAAGCGTAAATAAAATCTAATGTAATATAATATAAATGAGAGAAGCAAATACTTACTATTTTATTATTTAAATAAACCAATTTCACAAGGATAAATTTTATTAATTTTGGCGTAACATTATTCAATAAGCTAGACATATATCTTTAGAGTGAGGTTCAAATGAGAATGAGATTTTTTGTGTGATTGATTTTTCCTTGAATTCCGTTTTCGGAATAATGTATCCACCGTTCCGCCAAAATTCTAGCCTCGTCGCCCAACCACCGCATTTGAACCCTTTACCCTTTTTTTCGGGTTGGGTCTTGTAACATCCTGTTTCTGGGCCTGAAAATAAATTGTATTTTATTAAGTTTCAAATGTTTTATTTGAAAATAAACAAGTAAAAGAGTCTCAGGTTTTATTGTGACAAATAAAATTGTACTTGTTTTAAATAGTTGAACCTGACGGTAAAATAAAAGTATGTTGACTTACGGGTATTTTCTGGTTCCAGACAATAGGCTAAGAAGGGGTATAATATTCCATAAATAAAAATGAGGGGCGGTGGATGACCGACTCATTTCCTTTTCTTGCACCTAACTTCTTTGCTCTCTAAAATCCTCTCAAACTCTCACTATATTGCAATCAAAATTTAAGAGAAACAAATTGAGATTCAAGCTTGATTGTATCAGATTATCACCATCATCATCTTTCTTGTGTATCATCTTTGTAAGTGTTCTTAGAGCTTTTGTTAATTGTTGAATAAATTAAGTGATTAAATGATTATGTGAAATTGAAGCTAGGAATTGGTACTAACATGGTTATAGGATGATAATATGCTATATACTTACTGATTTATGAAGATTTGATGATATAATTAGTTGTGTTCTTCATGTTTGAGTTAGTAGTTAGGGTTTGATGAATTTGTGGTTAGATGATGATGATGCATGCATGAAATAGATGTTAGATAGCTTGTTTGTAGTTAATATATGTTTGTAGTTGAAGTTTGTTGTTGATTTCTTGGGAAATTTCGAGTTGTAAACTGATTTGGTGATAAATTTGGGTTAGGGTTCGTATTTTGAGTTCAGGTCTGGCTTTGCTGTAAATCGCTCGAACGCGATCCCGGTGGCCTCGGCCGGATCGCGTTCCACAGTTATAATTTGATGTCGAGTCATTTTGTTCTGATGAACGCGATCCTGAACCTCTATTCCGGATCGCGTTGCTCTTTGTATTTTGAGTCAAATTGGTTTTGTTCTTGTGAACGCGATCCCGTCTCATTTCCTGGATCGCGTTGCCTAGTGTAATCTCGCAACAGAATGTTTTTATAAAGAGGAACGCGATCCAGCCACATTTTCCCGGATCGCGTTTGCATGAATTATTTTGAAGGATTTTGTAAATTTTGAAAATGCATAAGTGTTTAGAAGATAGTGTATTTAGTGGCACTTTATGCTTAGAAATATATGTTTTGAATGATGATTATAATGTGGATAATATTATGATTAATATAAGGATTCGTGATAAGTGTTAAACCGTTACTGACTTGATGTTGTTGTTGTTTCCAGATAAGCGAACGGCCACTCAGTAAGATAAGACCTCTGAGTTGGCGATCAGACGTAAATATTTGGTGAGTGGAATTGTAGTCCTCGGTTTCACCCAGTTGTAACAGGTTCGGTTACAACGGGTAACCAGGATAGTTTATATTAGTAGGTTGTTGTTATTGGTCGTACCGGTACCAGTCTTGTCTGTTTTGTTTATGTTGCTGTTTATATGAGTTGTTGTGTGATTGTTGTTGAATTGTTGATCAGTTGTGAACAGTTGTGAACTGTTGCTTGTTGTTGTGTGTTTTTGCATTGTGAATGCAACGTGGTTGTTTTCAGAGGTCAACTGCTGTCTGAGTTGGGTTTGGGTACTACTGTGTAGTTGTCAAGGTTTCTTTGAGACACATAGTTGAAAACAAGCCTAGGCAGTGAAGGTAGTACTCAAGCTATCGGTTGATTACTGGGATTGGCTTGGCGCCCAGTAGTCGTGGTTTCTGGGTTGGATGGATACCAGGAACCGCCGGTCCTCTTGACGTTATGTGCTTATGTGTTCTATTTGTTGTTGTTGCCTAGTTGTAAGACTTGTTATGAGTGGGTTGAATCGTCGGTTACGGTTCCATTCACTTAGCGTGAGCTAATCCCCTCGTTGTTTAATGTTTTGCAGATTGTGGTTAGTTGATGTAGATGTAGATGTTCGGGTTGTTGATGTTGACTGGAAGTTTGACTAAAGCTTGGCGCAACTCTGATCTTTTGTAGATGTCTTTTGGAAATATTTTATATAAGGCCCGTTTTGTGTTAATATGGGTTGTAACTAATATGGTTGTAAATGCTAAACTAATGTTGTTATATGTTGTAGTAGTTAAACTAGGAAGCTTTGTAAGTCGATAAATGTTTTGTTTTGGGGACTTGCGCTTCCGATTTTCGAAATATAATATATAAATGATATATATTTGGTTCACGTAAGGACCGGGCCTTACAAGTTGGTATCAGAGCATAGGTTTGGGTGAATTGGGCATTTGCGAATGTTCAATCCCAAATCTATTTGGTGTTAGTCAAACTTTTCGGTTTGTGGGATTAGCTTTTGGTTGGGGATTGGTTAGTATAGGTGATACTAACGATTAACAAGTTGCAAGTTGTGTTTGATTGTGAGTACAGGAATGGCAGATGATGAAAATGTGACTCCCAATAATGCTGCTAGAACTGAGCTTCCACCTCCAGAAATTAATAATGTTAATCAGGGTGGTACTTCCAATGTGAATCATGATGAAGCTAGTCAAGAGGATTATGTGTTGCATATGGAGGATGAGGTTATAAGACTTAGAAAGATAGAACAGTTGTATTTGGAGTTACAATCTAGAGTAGCTCAGCAAGCATATCAGTCTCCTCCTCCACCTCAGCAGAATAGGTTGTGTTCATTTAAGACTTTTAAAGCGTGTGGACCTAAAGACTTTGAGGGAGGTAATGATCCGATGGTGACATTGAACTGGTTAAGGGACACTGAGAGGAAATTTGAGGTGTGTCAGTGTGAAGATGAGTTAAGAGTTAAGTATGCGGTGCAGTTATTGAAAGGTCAAGCGATGAACTGGTGGGATTCTGCGACTGCACAAATGACACCTGAGCAGAGATCTAGAATTACTTGGGCTGAGTTTCATAGAGAGATTAGTAAGCAATTCTGCTCTGAGTTTGATATGCTTAGACTTAGGCAGGAGTTTCTGGATTTGGAGTTTTCTGAGAAAATGACAATGGATGAACTTATCAATCAATTCACCGATAAGTTAAGGTTTGTTCAGCAATGGGTACCGGATGAGAGGACTAGGATTACTCATTTTGTTAAGACTTTACCACCACAGTACCGGACATCAGTGAGGTTGGCTCGTAATTTGACCGAGGCTTTTGAGTTAGCTAGGTCGGTGCATAGTGACAATCAAGCATGGGAGAAGTCTAATAAGAACAAGTCGGTGCAACAGTCTAAGAGTAATACTACTGGAAGTAAGAGTCAGAATCGAAGGATTGAGTTTAGCGAGGGCTCGGTGGGTAGTGATCCAAACCCTTGGTGTAATGCTTGTAGGTCGAGACATTCGGGTCCATGTACTCCTCAAACTTTAAGGTGCATTAAGTGTGGAGCATTTGGGCATGGAAGTAGAGAGTGTACCTTTCCTCAGTCTGTGTGTTGGAACTGCAAGAAAGAGGGTCATCGAGCAGGACAATGTCCGGAGAATGTTAGGCAAGGTTTGGGTTTAGCTGGAAGTTCGGGATCTGGTTCGGGTTCTGCATCATCGATTGGGCAAAAGAGAAAGTTGGCGCCTGCTCGAGCTTTTCAAATGACAGTGGGGGATCAAGTGACTGTGGGAGAATTGCTCGAAGTGAATAACCAAGGTAGATTCTATATTGAATTTGATGTAATATAGTTATAGTATTGTATGCCCATGTGTGATTGTAGCATTTGGTATATTTATGTGTGTGGAGTGGATTTCGGGGACGAAATCCTTTAAGGGGGGAAGATTTGTAACATCCTGTTTCTGGGCCTGAAAATAAATTGTATTTTATTAAGTTTTAAATGTTTTATTTGAAAATAAACAAGTAAAAGAGTCTCAGGTTTTATTGTGACAAATAAAATTGTACTTGTTTTAAATAGTTGAACCTGACGGTAAAATAAAAGTATGTTGACTTACGGGTATTTTCTGGTTCCAGACAATAGGCTAAGAAGGGGTATAATATTCCATAAATAAAAATGAGGGGCGGTGGATGACCGACTCATTTCCTTTTCTTGCACCTAACTTCTTTGCTCTCTAAAATCCTCTCAAACTCTCACTATATTGCAATCAAAATTTAAGAGAAACAAATTGAGATTCAAGCTTGATTGTATCAGATTATCACCATCATCATCTTTCTTGTGTATCATCTTTGTAAGTGTTCTTAGAGCTTTTGTTAATTGTTGAATAAATTAAGTGATTAAATGATTATGTGAAATTGAAGCTAGGAATTGGTACTAACATGGTTATAGGATGATAATATGCTATATACTTACTGATTTATGAAGATTTGATGATATAATTAGTTGTGTTCTTCATGTTTGAGTTAGTAGTTAGGGTTTGATGAATTTGTGGTTAGATGATGATGATGCATGCATGAAATAGATGTTAGATAGCTTGTTTGTAGTTAATATATGTTTGTAGTTGAAGTTTGTTGTTGATTTCTTGGGAAATTTCGAGTTGTAAACTGATTTGGTGATAAATTTGGGTTAGGGTTCGTATTTTGAGTTCAGGTCTGGCTTTGCTGTAAATCGCTCGAACGCGATCCCGGTGGCCTCGGCCGGATCGCGTTCCACAGTTATAATTTGATGTCGAGTCGTTTTGTTCTGATGAACGCGATCCTGAACCTCTATTCCGGATCGCGTTGCTCTTTGTATTTTGAGTCAAATTGGTTTTGTTCTTGTGAACGCGATCCCGTCTCATTTCCTGGATCGCGTTGCCTAGTGTAATCTCGCAACAGAATGTTTTTATAAAGAGGAACGCGATCCAGCCACATTTTCCCGGATCGCGTTTGCATGAATTATTTTGAAGGATTTTGTAAATTTTGAAAATGCATAAGTGTTTAGAAGATAGTGTATTTAGTGGCACTTTATGCTTAGAAATATATGTTTTGAATGATGATTATAATGTGGATAATATTATGATTAATATAAGGATTCGTGATAAGTGTTAAACCGTTACTGACTTGATGTTGTTGTTGTTTCCAGATAAGCGAACGGCCACTCAGTAAGATAAGACCTCTGAGTTGGCGATCAGACGTAAATATTTGGTGAGTGGAATTGTAGTCCTCGGTTTCACCCAGTTGTAACAGGTTCGGTTACAACGGGTAACCAGGATAGTTTATATTAGTAGGTTGTTGTTATTGGTCGTACCGGTACCAGTCTTGTCTGTTTTGTTTATGTTGCTGTTTATATGAGTTGTTGTGTGATTGTTGTTGAATTGTTGATCAGTTGTGAACAGTTGTGAACTGTTGCTTGTTGTTGTGTGTTTTTGCATTGTGAATGCAACGTGGTTGTTTTCAGAGGTCAACTGCTGTCTGAGTTGGGTTTGGGTACTACTGTGTAGTTGTCAAGGTTTCTTTGAGACACATAGTTGAAAACAAGCCTAGGCAGTGAAGGTAGTACTCAAGCTATCGGTTGATTACTGGGATTGGCTTGGCGCCCAGTAGTCGTGGTTTCTGGGTTGGATGGATACCAGGAACCGCCGGTCCTCTTGACGTTATGTGCTTATGTGTTCTATTTGTTGTTGTTGCCTAGTTGTAAGACTTGTTATGAGTGGGTTGAATCGTCGGTTACGGTTCCATTCACTTAGCGTGAGCTAATCCCCTCGTTGTTTAATGTTTTGCAGATTGTGGTTAGTTGATGTAGATGTAGATGTTCGGGTTGTTGATGTTGACTGGAAGTTTGACTAAAGCTTGGCGCAACTCTGATCTTTTGTAGATGTCTTTTGGAAATATTTTATATAAGGCCCGTTTTGTGTTAATATGGGTTGTAACTAATATAGTTGTAAATGCTAAACTAATGTTGTTATATGTTGTAGTAGTTAAACTGGGAAGCTTTGTAAGTCGATAAATGTTTTGTTTTGGGGACTTGCGCTTCCGATTTTCGAAATATAATATATAAATGATATATATTTGGTTCACGTAAGGACCGGGCTTACAGGTCTCGGGTTCGGGTTGGACCTCGTCCGAACTTTCTTAACGTTTCGGGTACGGTGAAATTAGTTTGTTGGTAATTGGGATTGGGTGTGTCTGGAGAATGATATGAAAATTGATAATTCGGGTCGGATGTATTTTGTGAAAATTTTTATTGTGGTGGTGACCAATGTATGTTTTGTGAAAATTTTTATTGTGGTGGTGACCATTGTGTGTTTTGGTATCACCCTTGAAATTGATAATTGTTTCTCGGGTCATCGGGTGCAAGTTGGCAGGGGTTTGCAATGGGTGGGAAATTTGCAAATCCGGAAGGTTGAGACGTGGATCCGTAGTTTGTTTGAGCGGTTGGTGAATTTGGACTTAGTAATGGATTATTCAACAAATTTTGCTACATATCTTTGGCTACATTTTGTTGATCTTTCTTTTTTGTTTTGGGTTTTGATTTGTTGTTTCAAGACAATTTTGTGAGAGATTTGGTGTTTGAAACGGAAGTGTATGGAATGGGTAAAATGGGTGTGAATTGTGGTGTATAAAATTGTAATGAATTGTTGTTTGAAAGTGGGTAAAATGGAGTGTGTATTGTAGTGTATAAAATTGTAGTGAATTGTTATGTAAAAGTGGGTAAAATGGAGTGTGTATTTATAGTTAAAAATTAGTGTTTAAAAAGAAAATAATAATAAAAAAACGGATAGTTTTTAAACCGTTAGGGATTTTTAAAAATATTTTTTTTTCCTAACGGATACTTTTCAATAAAAAAAAGAAGGCGGGCCCCACAAACACCCCACCTCACTCGTCGGATAACCGACGGCTACCAACCGACGGCCGAACCGACGGCTTAGTGCTATCGGTGTCAGTTCCGTCGGCTGGAACCGACGGCGGCATCCGACATCAACCACTGGGCTAGGACAGGTCTAATAAACCCTTCTTTTCTTGTAAGGCCTCTCACAATGGTGCGTTAGTGAGGAGCATCACTTTTCATCGGCTGACTGACACCATAGGCACCAAAACATCAGTTTCCATAAGGGTTGAGGGTTCCGTCGCCAAACCGAAATGATTTTCACAGCGTCAGTTTTTTTTATTTTTTATTTGTTTAGTGTATAGAATTAAAGGTATATTGGTAAATGTGGATCCAGAAAAAACTGAAGTGTTCACTGTTGGCAGGGTAGTGTCAGTTTGTGTCAGTTTTGAAAAAAGCTGACGTGGCGCTGATGTGGCACCAACTGATGCGTCAGTTGATGTTCAGCATTGGGAGAGGTCTAATCATCTGTGTACTCAAAGAATAAAGAGATTTACCATTTACCTACCTATAGATCTCAGATAGCCAAATAGTAAAACTCATCAAATAACCATATCTTTTGCTCTCTCAGTGTTGCACAGGATTAAGAACCCAGCCAGCAGAGCATAACCACTTCAACCTTTCTGACATCCACTTATTATCCAACTAAAGCATTCAAATACATTATGTAATACATATAAAATGTAACAACGTAACTACAGCAGCACTACGAAACAACAACAAAAAAGACACTGTTTACCGTCACACAAACAAGCTACATATGGACTAACCAAATTGATTCATTAAAAGCATATCAGAACACACTGAACACATTAAATCCTAACAAACTAATTCAAACAAAGCATCAGTTTCGTATGAGTTCAAACAAATTCAACTAAACAACATTCATTGATTCTCGTATAACTAATAACACATAATCAGCAAGTAAACTAATAGATACAAATTATACAGAGTCTAACACTGTAGAAACTACAGCTGCACTACGAAACAACCACTATATACACTCACGCAAACGTGCACATTTTTCTTATGCAATTGATTCATCCAATTAGTTCAAAGCATATTAAAACACACTGAATATATTCAAGTGCTAAATTTTGATTCAAGCATAATTTTCAAATTATTAACAATCAGTTACATATCAGATTTAACACATTCAGTTAAACAGCAATTCATTGATTCTAATAAGATATTAACATACAATCAGCAACTAAGATAATAGATACAATGGATACCGCATTAATAAATAGATAAAAATCGAGTAAATGATGAACAAGTACCAAGAATCTATGATATGTCAAATTGTCAATGCACCCTCTAGTTCTAGCAGGCTGCATTGGTTTATACGCTTTTCTTTAACTGTTGTTCTGCTAGACATTTGATATACTAGACGAGTTACGTTTTGTAAATGTCACAAATACTCACATAAGGGACTTAAATGTATTATGTATAGGTTTCTGGAATTGAAAGGGTACTTGCATACCGTTGGACCAAATATCTGTTGGCCCTAAAAGATTTACATAAATCCAGTTTATCCCTAGAAGATTAGAGCAAATTCCAAAAGGTGCTAGTGATGACAGAACCAAACCTTCAAAACACACCCTAAAATTGTGAGATTAAGCGTGGACCAGTTAATCCCAACAACTCAATCTTCAAACCTTGTATATAGAAGATGAAGTAATGCAAGTAAAAAAATGCATCATAATCATCATGTTATTCGTTCAAGCCAAGGTGTTCTAGCCAATTACTCAATGCAGTATGTCAGTATACACAACTAGTGCCAAATCCTGTTTTATAATAAGTGTATATAGCTGCAAAAACCCATTATGAAAAAGCAAGAAGGATACATAATTGTAAGATTGGATTAATAGCAATAATCATTTGGATAAGTATCATCAGGTATCAACCAAAGTAAGTTATCACTGAAGTGCCAACAATAGAAGTTCAGAACTCTACCATCAAGTGCTTGACTACAAATTCAAACCTTTCATGAGAGCATAATCCAATTGAGTTATTTCCCCCCATATATCATTTTATCACAACCGGATGAATTAAAGGTCACCCAAATCTATTATAAGTTTGAACCATTTTTATTTTCCTCTATGTTTTCTGGACTATAAACAAAGCGATACATCATTTGGAAACAATCCAAACACATTTTCTTTTGGGTTCCAGAGATGATATCAAGATCATGGTGTGCATGCCATGGGAGCGTTAAGGGTAGGTAACCTTCGAGCCAATAATCCAGCCCTTATTGGTAAATGGTGTTCGAAGTTCCATTTCAAAAGGGAAATACTATAGTAATAAGTCATCAAGAGCCTATACAAATGCCATTGGGAATTGTATTCGGCTAGGGGTTCAAGAGGAAACCTCGTAAATAGCGAAAATGTCATTCATTCACGAGATTGGAGCTCAAACTCACCTCCAAACACACTAAAAGCTGGCTCTAAAGTTGCATTATACAAATCAAGATCAAACATAAAACTCACATGAAAAAATCACTAGATTAAATTGTAAAGTCTAATAAATCTATCAATTTCCAGCAAGACAAGTATTTCTAAAAAAATAAAATAAACAGATCATAGAAACTTCAAAATTAAGGTTTCAAAAGTAGCTACAAGTCTTACCACAACAATCACAATCCAAATTATTAATCAACATATCATTACAAAATTCATAAATTAGCCAAAGTATCATCATATAATATAAGCCCTAATTTATTAAACTCACAATTCAGTTACTTTCATCGAACAGAACACGGAGTCTAGCAGCAAAAGTACCGGTCGAATCAACGGCAGCTTCAGCAAGAAGACTATTTTTGATATAATCAATACGATCGGAAAGTGAATTTTGTTCTTGTTGTAAAGCGGCTGTATCTTCTTCCAGATCTTTAATTCGGTATTTTTGGCTTACTGATCGCATACTTAATAGGAAGATTCCAGTCATAGCGAAGAATTGAATGAAACTGTGTTTTCTTTTGATTGCGTTTGCGACGAAACCGAGTGATTGTTTTGACGGAGGAACGCCGGCGGCTGCGGCTGCGGCGGAGCTCGACGGTTCCATGGAGGTGATTTTGGTTTCTGAAGTTGGATTTTGGAACGTGTTTATCGAGACTGTGGGTATTGGGCTCTACATTACGGGCTGGCCCAGTTGGTTGTCAAAATATTGGCCCATTATAACTTTTTAAGTATAAAATGGAAGCCCACACCGAGATCAAGAAACGGATTTTCATAATGATATAATACAACAACAACAATCCCATCAAAAACAGGGTATGAGGGAGGTAAGATGTAGACAGTCATACCTCTACTATTAAGTAGAGAGACTGCTTCCTGAAAGACCCCCGGCAAGTACGTATATACGTGTGTAAACATAGATAAATAATACTTGTGGTAAATATATATTTGGAGTCTTGCATTACCAATTCACCATTAAACGGTTGATTAACTGATTGTGATTTTCTTTTTATTAATCACACTTGCTCTATAGTTGGAAGTTAGCATTTTTAATGATAAATCTTAAGAATATTAGTATCTCTAGACCAAATGGTCACATTCATGAATAGAAGGCTCGAGACCAATAGAATGGAAGCCTTAACAAAGGAACTCGATGGTGCCATGGTAGTTTGTCCCAATATTTGGTTCCTGGAATCACTATGAGTTTTCTCGTTGATGTTAATTCAGACCGGAAATGGACCTTAGTGTTATTTCGAGGTTATGTCGTTTTAAGTCAAGACTGCCAATTAGTATTTGCTTCATCACCTGGGTAAAGACGGAACAAGTTTATATTACTGAACCGACACAAATGATTCAAATCAAGGAGTGTGTAGCATTATATTACTGAACCGAACGAACAAGCATAACCTGACACAAATGATTCAGATCTAAGGGTGTGGAACATTATATAAATGAACCGAACGAGTCCAAAAATACTCGTAAGTGATGCTTTCTTATCGTATGCAAATCTCACATTATTATGGATTTACCAGTTCTTATGGATATTTTTCCAAATCACACATCCAAAAAACATCAAGGCATTTCTTTCAAAAATTTGTTGGACCACTCTTTAAATCTGTTTACTGCTTGATCAAACCCGATTAAACCGTCGTTATGGTCATGCAGATCATTTATACAATGTTTTGATTTACTTGCATCATGTTAAACACCCTTTTCGAAAGTTAAATACATTAAAAAAATCAAAAGTAGGTAGGGTACACACAATAGACCTCGAGCACAAGTTAGATGTATTTTAGACACTAATATTCATCAAAAATGAATTTTAAAGACTCAAAAATGAGATATTAACATTCATTTCTAATGAATTTTAACTCATATACGTTATTATACATTCATAAAATGTTATGTTACAATGTTCAAATAACATATATAATTTAAAATTCAACGTAAATAAATGTTTGGGAATATAAAGTTATAATTTTGATTAACATTCTTTCCATATATTAATGTTACACGTTCTGAATTTTTTTTATCATCTACTTATGTGTATTTTGCTTTATATATGTCTTAATATTGAACTCAATTGAATGATTTTGTGAAAAATTTGATGGGTTGCTATATTTCTCTTGATAAAATCTATTATCAACATTTTTTTCAATTGAATCTAACAATTATTTATCAGTCTCAATCAACGAGTCATGTATAATCAGGGGTGGATGTGTGTGTGTGTGAGTGGGGTGTGGGTGGGGGGGGGGGGGGGGGGGGGGGGGGTTGGTATGGAGAGCAGTTGCTCCCCGAAAATTTTCAAATCATGTAAAAAAAAATTTTTAAGAGTATTTATGATATTTTATAAGTTTTGACCTATAACACCTCTCATTTTATAACCATTTAATATAATATATCGGAAGCGCATGTCCAACAAACCATTTATAATTTACATCATTTTACAACTTTATAAAATTCAACTTACTTTAAACCATAGTTTAAAAACATGGATGTTATATAAACAAAAGATATCATTGATTTATACAAATCAATATCAGAGTAACACCTCACGGTCAAACATTCCTGCTAACCCAACTTCTTGCCCACCTAAATATATCAATAACCTGCAAGAAGTGTTTATGTGGGGGATTAGCATAAAGCTAAGTGAATGAATAATTAATCAACAGTTTAACTTAGCCTAACAACTTTGCATACAACAATTAACACTAAATCCACAAGTACACAATATCCCTATTTAGCAAAACAACAAGCAACTGTTCAACTGGTCAACTTAGCAACTAGTCAACTATTCAACAAAGCAACTATTCCACAACCAGGACTTAATAATGAGGCATCGGTGGCTCTTGCGATATCATAATACCCGGGGATTCAACAAGAACACTTACCCAACCATATCCGTATGGCCATAATGGACGGGACCGATAGCTAGTGGTTATTCTCAACTAACACAGGAGGTGTGTTAAACCTTGAATAACCGACTAGCCCAACCAACAGTTCAACAACAACTCGTTGACCTCATTAACAACTGATGCCCGAAGGCCAACAACAAGTCCAGTGATCACATAATCAACAAATCACATATTCAGCAAGTCAACGTTATCATATCAACAATATTATTACTAGCTATCATAATTATCATGGCAACTTAAGCAGTAATAATACGTTACTCGTTGTAACCAAACTTGTTACAACTAAATTAGACTGAGGATTAAAGATCCACTCACCGACTACCTCAGGCCTCCACTCAGTAGTCTAATATCACTGAGTTCTTCTGTTTATCTGAGAATCAACAAATCAAATATAAGTTAGTAATCAGTATGATCAATACTTAACTTATATCAATCAATAATATTAAGAACTTAACATAATCAATATCAACATTATTAGTTCATAATCATTCACCTAATGATTTACAATATATTCATTATCATATATTAACCTGTAATATATACTAAACACATTACAATCAACAAGTAAAATGCAAGGCCAGACTGACCCACCAAGCCGCCGGCTTCCCTAGAAGCCGCCGGCTTCAAACCCTTGTTCACAACCAGTCTTATACCCGAACCCACAAAATGAAGCCGCCTCACGAAGCCGCCCGGCTTCCAAGCGAATCAGCCGGCTTCAAATCAAAACAAGACCAAGCCGCCCGGCTTCCCTCGAAGCCGCCGGCTTCACACTAAACAAAACCAAGCCGCCCGGCTTCCCACGAAGCCGCCGGCTTCCCTCGAAACCGTCCTGCTTCCCACGAAGCCGTCCGGCTTCTCACCTTCGTCCCCAGCGACCTGCGTTCTGTTCCAGCTTCTAACTTACGGGTTTAATACCCAAATCACCAAAACGCGATTTCTAACTGTTATATACCACTAATAACTTCATATAAACATTATATAACAACTTATAACAAGTTTCTAACATTCAAATCTATTAAATCATCAATTTACCCAAATTTGAATAAAAATCAAATTTTCAAGAACACTTACAATTGATTATGATGATGATGATGATGTTGTTGAAACTTAATCCAGATCACAGCCCAAGCTAATTTAAATCTTTGATTTGAACTTCTAGGTTTGATTTCTCCATTTGGGGTTTAGGGTTTTCAAAGGAAATGAAGGAAAGAAAATAAACTTTCCTAAAATGAAAAAGGAAATAAATAGGTCGGCTCAACAACCGACTTCCATTATACGGGTATAATTTAATACCCCATCTCTATCTATTGTCTGGAACCCGAAAACCATTTGCGAGTCCAAACATTTTATTGTACCGTCAACTTTATTAATTTAAAACAATTAATAATTTACTTATCACATTGGAATATTCGACTCATAATCCAATTATTTCAACTAGTTCCAACAATATTATTTCCAAACACATTTAAATCAAGAAAATAATATATAAACAACTAGGCCCATTTCGAGGATGTTACAATTCTCTCCCCCTTAAAGAGATTTCGTCCCCGAAATCTAATCACATTCAAATAACTTAGAGTGTCATACTCACATATTAGTTACCTTTCACTCTAATGGCTTAACGTACCTCACTCTCTTGAGCAACTTATAATATTAATTATATATATTGAATTCTTTCCACATGCACATATCCAAATGTACATGCTTCTACATTCTCCCATGCACATAAACTATGCATAAACCCTATTTCCATTCACCAAACGATTATTTACATGAATCGTCTATAATGAACTACATAATCATCTTAGAACAGATACTCACTTAAACAAATGGAATACACAACCATCTACAACCAGAAACTAGCAACATGCTAGAGTCTTTGACCCATATCCCTTAAACAACAAATACAACAACAACAACCATACCAACAAGTGAAACCTAGAGTCACTTACCGGGTCTTGCAATCAGAAATTAGCAATGTGCTAAAATCTTTGACCCATCACAACTATTCATCACTTTTTAATAGTAAAACAACAGTAAAAATAATGGTTTTAAAACCACACTACTCGTGTCAACCCTGAATTTTTACATTTAGTTCATGACTAACAACCAAACTAATAGTCACATATCACCTTAACGAACAAAGTAGAGGTCAAACTCAGTAGGTAAATCCACAATCAACACGTACTCTGCTATATCAGCAAAAGTACCACCATGTTATATTACCTACATTCAACCAACCTCTACATTGTCTTATTTCAACTAGCAACTCTGTTACAACACAACTTTATTCTTCTACCCTGTCATCAAGTATATAGCAACCTACAGGATTTCACATACTCATGTTATAATGGAATTATAATCATCATTTTCATAATTTCAACTAGTACCTTAACAATATATATCTCACCTTTTTCATCAACTAAATATATATCATATACACTTTACACACATTTCTCAATTAATGGTACAACATTTTCAATCTTTCAAATTTAACCATTAATTTTATATCATCACATTCACCTCAATGTGATTATTTCAATTTATTTCTCTACTATATGCTATTTAGACTGTCATAGTCTTTATTAAGCCATTAACATCACTATACTCATTCATTTTAGTGGTTATTACAAACCATTACAATTTTCGACTATCGGTTTATGTCATAAACCAATAAGCACATAACCTTACCAATAGGTAATGTAATTTACGACTGATCAAATAATGATTAAACAATCATATAACAATAACTATTATGCACAGTGCAAATCAACTAAGCACCTATAAACACCTGTAATCAACTACTAACATTGTTCACCTCAACAATGTTTCACATATCGTCCCATTCACATGATACTACTAATTCAATTAATTAATCAACAACTTGTTTAATTAACTACAGACTCAACTGTGAGAACTTATTGCTTATAAACAATCTATAACTCACACTACTAGTTAATATTTCCTCAAACACCAAACACTTCACGATTAATCCAAAATCGTGTCTTAACTCAATTTTAAATCACTTGGCAATTCTATACAAATCGCTTCACAACTAACTCATTAACCCCTGACAATTCATATCACAATTCACTTGTTAATAAGTTACATCTTTTATTCATACTGTTTACATATTAATTAACTTATCACAATTACCCAAGGTTCCGTAACCTTTAACAACACCTTTAACTCATTTGAGTTATACACATACCAATCAACATCATTAACTCCTTTGGGAGTTTTTTTTTTTTTTCATATTACAAACGAACACTACTAAGGTTCATACATATTCAACTCTTTCAACACTGTTGACTATTTGTCAACTTCAACCTAATCAATTTATCATCAAGTCACCTTGGCCACTTTTCTCAAATTGAACTCACAACTACTTCAATCATATTCCAATGATTTTACATCATACACTAGACTCTTTATTCACAGTCGACTTTTAAAGTCAACTTTTCACAACGTTTAATATATTAATACTATGTTTAACCTCAAACATAGATTTCTACAATTTCTTTTCAACAACCATGGCCCATTCAACCAACAATGAAACCACTACACATTAACTCTAACCAATTACCAATCAATGACTAACTAATAACTCGTTACAACATCTTATGAGTTATTTACTCCTGACAGTTATCATATATATCTAACATCTGGTAATTATTTCAAGTTTTAGATTCAACCAAATCATAAACTTCAACTCAATGTTTTCACTATTATTCATGACTTAATCATCACACAGAGTCATTAACATAACTTGGCTTAATACAAGCCATTCACACAACAATAATCCGTTAGGATACTATATGACTCACTAATAGGAAATCCACTCCCATTAGTCACACAATCACATTTCAACAAATTTAAACAATTGCAAGTACCATACACACTTGCAAGTTTCTATTACTAATTATCATAACTTCCACTAATTAACCTTTAACATTCAACTAACAGTTAATTAGTTTAACATCAATCCATAATTTATTTCTCTTAATTACATTCCATTTCTTTGATATCTAGTAACCTCAACAAGTTCATGTGACACAGCATAATGTAACAACGGTGATCAGGCGTTGCAAAATTATGTTCTTCACATTTCCTTCTCAGGTTACTTCATATCATTCTTCAACCATGTAATTTATTCCACATGTACATCTCACACATACATATAACATACTTTGTTAAATATTAATAACACAATAATATCACGTGTAATTTCCAAACACGTAAACTTAACAGTAACAATTAGTACAAAGTACAACATCAAGTACTAAGTACTTTATCAATATTTCGCGCAATTCCAAGCATGTTTTAATTAAAAATCAACTTAATTGCTAATATAGCCTCCCCTGGCTACTTTATTAAAATTATCAACTCAACATAAGAAAGTAATATTCTCTACACAATAAACATCTTCACAAAGCATTTATACTTGCCTCAAATCTACTAACACGTAGCCACACATTAATAACATATAAAATTTCACCATGTCTTATGTTATTAATTCAACTTTTTATATCTCATCTACTGGTTCATATTTCATCGACTATTTAAGTTACACACAACCAGTTTCACTATTGGTGTCCTACCATAAATTTTAAAACACCAATTTCTCATTAAAGTCATTATCTTTATACCAATTACAACAAGCATTCAACAAAGATTTTCACAACTTTATTAACACACATCAAGGTTTATCAACTACCTTTATTTTATATTTATTATATCACCTATGAACATAGATCATAATTCAACCAACAATTATGATCAAGGCCACAATTAAACATCTAGTCACTTTTATTACTTTATCACATTCAACTTCAACTTAGCCTATTCAAGGCACACCCTACAACAATTATATACTTTTCATTTAAACAACAATATGACTCTAACTTATTACTTGAGATATACCAACATCTCGTTAATTTCAACTTAAAGAGTCACATTAATTTCGTTTATCACATAACGATAAATTTCCTAGCAATATCTCATAATCTCATCTTGCATTTAACAACTAATAATCATGCAACTGATTATATTCTATTTCAACATTGCAGACACAATTAAGTTCAACCGTATTACTATTAACAACTTATTCAACACTGTGTCTACACAACTTAACATATTTTCAACAATTTCAAGTTTGACATAAACTTCCCAGTTTATTACATAACATATGATAAACATTAATTGACTCAAAACTGGGGAATCATATCAGTCTGACTCAACTTACTTTACTATTAATCAACATCATCATAGCAAGGTACACTATTCAAACTGAATCAAAATCGACAAGGTTATCGAGAATCACCTGATGCACATAAGCCAGCAACAATTGAGGAATCAATGAGAATACCAGTCGGTTCCTCACGTTCCTCCGTCTCTGCAACCAATACAACAATCTTGCATCTTGTTATGGGTTAGTACATATTCAACTAGATAACTTCCCATCCAACCACTAATCCCACATTCAGGAATGTTTGACTTGACACAACCATAGATTTGGGATTGAACACATTACAATGTCCAATTCGCCCAAACCTATGCTCTGATACCAACTTATAACACCCCTCATTTTATAACCATTTAATATAATATATCGGAAGCGCATGTCCAACAAACCATTTATAATTTACATCATTTTACCACTTTATAAAATTCAACTTACTTTAAACCATAGTTTAAAAACATGGATGTTATATAAACAAAAGATATCATTGATTTATACAAATCAATATCAGAGTAACACCTCACGGTCAAACATTCCTGCTAACCCAACTTCTTGCCCACCTAAATATATCAATAACCTGCAAGAAGTGTTTATGTGGGGGATTAGCATAAAGCTAAGTGAATGAATAATTAATCAACAGTTTAACTTAGCCTAACAACTTTGCATACAACAATTAACACTAAATCCACAAGTACACAATATCCCTATTTAGCAAAACAACAGGCAACTGTTCAACTGGTCAACTTAGCAACTAGTCAACTATTCAACAAAGCAACTATTCCACAACCAGGACTTAATAATGAGGCATCGGTGGCTCTTGCGATATCATAATACCCGGGGATTCAACAAGAACACTTACCCAACCATATCCGTATGGCCATAATGGACGGGACCGATAGCTAGTGGTTATTCTCAACTAACACAGGAGGTGTGTTAAACCTTGAATAACCGACTAGCCCAACCAACAGTTCAACAACAACTCGTTGACCTCATTAACAACTGATGCCCGAAGGCCAACAACAAGTCCAGTGATCACATAATCAACAAATCACATATTCAGCAAGTCAACGTTATCATATCAACAATATTATTACTAGCTATCATAATTATCATGGCAACTTAAGCAGTAATAATACGTTACTCGTTGTAACCAAACTTGTTACAACTAAATTAGACTGAGGATTAAAGATCCACTCACCGACTACCTCAGGCTTCCACTCAGTAGTCTAATATCACTGAGTTCTTCTGTTTATCTGAGAATCAACAAATCAAATATAAGTTAGTAATCAGTATGATCAATACTTAACTTATATCAATCAATAATATTAAGAACTTAACATAATCAATATCAACATTATTAGTTCATAATCATTCACCTAATGATTTACAATATATTCATTATCATATATTAACCTGTAATATATACTAAACACATTACAATCAACAAGTAAAATGCAAGGCCAGACTGACCCACCAAGCCGCCGGCTTCCCTAGAAGCCGCCGGCTTCAAACCCTTGTTCACAACCAGTCTTATACCCGAACCCACAAAATGAAGCCGCCTCACGAAGCCGCCCGACTTCCAAGCGAATCAGCCGGCTTCAAATCAAAACAAGACCAAGCCGCCCGGCTTCCCTCGAAGCCGCCGGCTTCACACTAAACAAAACCAAGCCGCCCAGCTTCCCACGAAGCCGCCGGCTTCCCTCGAAACCGTCCGGCTTCCCACGAAGCCGTCCGGCTTCTCACCTTCGTCCCCAGCGACCTGCGTTCTGTTCCAGCTTCTAACTTACGGGTTTAATACCCAAATCACCAAAACGCGATTTCTAACTGTTATATACCACTAATAACTTCATATAAACATTATATAACAACTTATAACAAGTTTCTAACATTCAAATCTATTAAATCATCAATTTACCCAAATTTGAATAAAAATCAAATTTTCAAGAACACTTACAATTGATTATGATGATGATGATGATGTTGTTGAAACTTAATCCAGATCACAGCCCAAGCTAGTTTAAATCTTTGATTTGAACTTCTAGGTTTGATTTCTCCATTTGGGGTTTAGGGTTTTCAAAGGAAATGAAGGAAAGAAAATAAACTTTCCTAAAATGAAAAAGGAAATAAATAGGTCGGCTCAACAACCGACTTCCATTATACGGGTATAATTTAATACCCCATCTCTATCTATTGTCTGGAACCCGAAAACCATTTGCGAGTACAAACATTTTATTGTACCGTCAACTTTATTAATTTAAAACAATTAATAATTTACTTATCACATTGGAATATTCGACTCATAATCCAATTATTTCAACTAGTTCCAACAATATTATTTCCAAACACATTTAAATCAAGAAAATAATATATAAACAACTAGGCCCATTTTGAGGATGTTACATGACCCCCCAAAACAAAAAAAGGATGATAAAATGTTGTTACTACTTTACGGGTGCAAACATCGAGTGAAAAAAGTACATACGGAATATTAAGTAAAAACACTTATATTTAAATCGATCCATTAAAAACAAACTATAAACAAACAAAATCGAAAGCGCAAAAATTATGAGTGTGATTCTCTTAAATGAAACATGGATGAAGTGAAAACACATGTCTACAACATTAATTAAAATGTTTGACCATTTTGTTTTTGACACGCTTAGTATGGTTCTTTGAATTTACAAATAAGATTTTATAGGAACTATGTCACTTCATTGTTTATATGAGAGTAATAAGCATGATAGTTGATGTCAAATTGATATCTTTAATTATAGTATAATAGTAAAACTTTAATATTTTTAAAGAATTTCTTTCACAATTTAAAAGTTTATTTTCAATTTAATGCACACTTAAATAATGTGGCAAACTTAGACCTTACATGGTAACATTTGAAGAAATGTACTCTAGAAAAAGGTTAGGTTGTACCGATAATACAGCCCATGCAAATTAATGCTAACAAATTTGTTACAAAATACGTTTATACTACACCATTTTGCATGATTTACAAATTGTTATATTTTGTTGTTAGTATAGTAGTAATCAATTACCAAAAAAAAAAAGTTTGTAGTAGTCTATTAATTAGTTCGAAACGTCAATATAAGACTAAGTTCCATTTTCATATATTCACATGCTATGAACATGAATATGAAAAGGGTAGTGATTTGTACACCACCAAAAATTAGCCATACATCACTAAAACTGCTTTACAGTGTTGTACAATACAACACAATCATGCATAAAAATGATGTATGGTTAATTTTTGGTGGTGTACAAATCACTACTCATATGAAAAGAAACATGAGATTACTACTTAATGAACATGTATATCCAAATTTACATCTATATATCTATATATATAGATGTACATTCAAAAAGTAATATAAAAATTGCCAAATAGTAATGTTGTTGTAAAAAGATAAAGCCTAATATGATAAAATTTTGAAGTGGTTTATACTTAATTCCACGTGTCCATAGTTAAAAATATTAAGATCACATAGTTTTCTTTATATAATACTTATATATATATAATAGTGATAATGATAATGATACGATCTTGATCGAGTATTTTACAAGCCACTTCTTGTTGACCTTAGTATTACGAATTCAATAAAAGAGGACGACAAAAAATGGTTTGTTATGAAATAAAGAGGACGACAAACAATGGTTTGTTATGAGCATTGATGTCCAACTAATTATTCAATAGGAGGTGGGATCTTTTGAGAATGCTAAAAAAGTAGAGAATGGGAGAATCAATAGGATTCTTCTATTTCTCAACAAAACCCACTTCTTTTTTTACCCCCTTGATCAATTATCTTATAAACCGTAGCTCCATAAATTATAAAAATTACATATTCAGAACCCCCTTCGATTAGAGATGTCATAAGCTATACTTTCGATGATTTTTTTTCTTCATTTTTTTACCATATTCTACAATATAATCACATGTGATTTTTGATAAAAAAATTAAAATTTGTTCACGATTATTTATTCATGGTATATGTTATTTAACACGTAATTACTACTTAATATTCATCCACATTAAGAGTTATAAAAAGAATTTTAAAAACTGCATTAGTTTTCATTAAAAATCACATGTGATTGTTATTTGTACACTTGATCACACGTGATTTGTTATATAATCACATATGATTTTGAATATAATCACATATGATTTTCATTTAAAAATTGATATATGATGAGAAGTTTACTGATATATGATAATACATGTATGATTTCAACTTAATTTTTACTAAATTGTATAATTCTTAGTTAATGATTTCAAAATTCGTATTTTATTACTCTTTAATCACATATGATTGATAGTTTAATGTTCAATCGCATGTGATTACAACTTAGTTTTTCATGTTTTAATCTCTTAAAATCATCAATGATTTGAATTTAAAGTTTAATCGGAGATATAAGCGGTTGTGATTATTTTGTAGTGTTAAATCACATGTGATTTCACATTAAAAGTCTCTAAAACCCCAAAAAAATGGGAAAAAAAAACTTCGTCAAAAGTATAGCTTGTTGGATCTAGAATCGAAGAGAAAAAGATGCTGATTCCGAATATGTAATTTTTATAATTTGTAGACATACGGTTTGTGAGATATTTAGCTTTGAAAAAAAAGATGTAAATTGGTATTTGAAATGGAGCAATCCTATTGGTTCCTACATTCTCCCTTTTTTTACCATTCTTTTTAGAACTTTCCTCCATTCAATAGAACCTAGAAAGTAATCGGAAATAGATAAGGTTTATTTATTTATTTTTTTTAATGGCATATTAAATAGATAAAATAAAAGGTCACTAGCAAGAAGCTAGAGATCAAAGATACAAAAATCCAGAATTACAACAAAACCAATCTAGATACTACCCGAAAACCTTAACGGCAAGGATTGTAAAAAGGGTGAAAAAACTCATGCCAATTACAGCGGACCAAGACATGAGAAAAACCCCCACCGACAGAGGTCGTGCCACCGGTTTTCACTATGTAGTGTTTTTGATACAATCACATACAAGTTTCGGGGCCTCCTAACACTAAACAGAAAAGAAAAACCAACAACAAGCACGATCTACCGGCGAGAAGGATCAAACTTCAGAACATCTGACATCCAAACAATGGCTCTACCCCAAATAATTTAAGAGTGGGTTTTTGAGCCACTCATCCCAAGATAATTTCATCTTCTTAACTCTATTAGAGAACCACAAGTAAGAGTAGTTAACAATAGAATCAAAAAGCACTATCTCTCGTTTCTTTGTGGGATTAAAAATCGCATCATTCCTAAAATGCCAAAGTTCCCACCAAGCATCATACACGATAGTAGAAATAATGACCTGGGCCCGATTCGACTTAATAGAAGCATCCATATGATCCAATAGACCAGGAGGATAATAGCCAGAAGGAAAAGAAGTGTCAAGCCATATACTTATCAAAACATAGTATTAAGGCTGTGTTTAATTACGGAAAACTTCCGTACTTTTTTTTTTAAACTCCTTTAAAAAAACTTGAATATTAGATTATGTGTTCAAACTCGAGTTTTCTAAAAAAAACCTCTAAGAAAATGAAAATTTATGTTTTCCTTTTTACAATTAAGAAGTACGTTCAAAACTACTTTTTATGCTGGGCGTGTTTAGGTACAGAAAAGTTTCTCCATTTTTCTTTTTCCATTTCTCTAAAGAATGAGAAATATTTTTACTTCAGTACATGGAAAATCTAGAAAACGTGTTTAGTTGCAATGCGTGAAATTTTCCATTTCCAATATATAGTAGAGATGAAAACTTATAAAACCATCAAAAGTAGTTTCAACTTTGTAGTTACAAAAAGGAAAACAAAGATTTTCCTTTCTTTAGAAAAGTTTTTTAGAAAACTCGAATTTGAACACGTTTTTTAATTTTCTTGTTTTCTTAGAGAATTTTTCTAGAAGAGTGAGGAGTTTTCTATAACTAAACGCACATCATGGAAAATAAAAACTATTTCCCTCACATTTGAACGCATTTTCTAACTTTTTGTTTCTTTTAGAGAAGTAAACACTCATCATTCCTCACAAATGAGAGACAAATGAATAAATTTTTCCGTAACCATTGTAGAAATTTTTTCAAAATTTTCAATCTCCAATTTTTTAAAAAATGGAAAATATTTTGTTCTCTATAAAAGTACTGGAAAAAATGGAAAACATGTTCAAATATGTTATATTTTCAATTTTGGAAAATTGATGTTGAAATTAGGTAAAATTAGGAGAACTTGAAAAATTTTAGAAAATTTGGGAGAAGAGTTATAAAGGAAAAGTGTGAAGAAGTGGGAAATCTTGTTTTTCAACTTATAAGTTAGGAAAATGAATTTTTCATTTTTGAAAATTTTTTCTAGAAAATTCCAATTTAAAGATGTTTCCAATTTTTCAATTTTCTTAGAAATATTTTTGAAATATTACCCTACTTTTCTACGACTAAACACACCATAAATTTTTTTTTTTATTTTTTTTTTTAGTTTTAACTACGAGTCTATGACCTATCATATTATAAGTCTTCCCGAAACTTAAGAAAACATATTTAAACTATATGAACTTTATCTAAGAGTTTATATTTCAAGATTTGTTATCACCAGTTACTACCCATCCACATAAAGGAAAACGGTTCATTCATAACTCTCGGTTGATGTCATGATATCTTTACAAGAAATTTCAGGTTCAAACTTCACTAACCGCACATCTTCAAATAGTTAGGGAAAGAGTCAAAATCGGTTACAGAATAATCCAATTAAACCGTATATACATCTAAGTAAAAATGTTCACCCTACTTATATAAACCTAAACAGAGAAAAAAACTTATCGATTTACCCGAATGACACTTATCGGACTCCATATACAAGATGTTAAATAGACAGCTGGAGGTGACATGTGTTTGTGGGTCCATATATCCCCACCCGGACTCAGTGACCACTTTTGAGTTTTGACACTCGTCAACCAATAATATACATAACTTCCAAAACATAATTCAAAATAGCATATATTGTCACAAACAGCATACAAGCTGAAAAAAAATATTTCCTAACTGTGAACCATGAACGGAAAAAGTTCTAGCGACACCACTGGCAAGCCTATCCGATGCCGAGGTGAGATGTTCAACCAAATTATGTTTAATATCTCTAGTTTCATCGTTCTTCCAATGAAGACAGCCTTCGAAAATTATGGTTAAAAACTACTTATCTGTTTATTCGTTTTGAGATGATAGATATATTTGAAATTGTAGAAAACTTTTTGTGTACTTATCGCGTTTAAATTCTATATAATTAACATCTTAACCGTCTAGTAATCTTTAAAAAATAATGTTACAATTTATAGAAATGATAACGACGACAATCATTAACAGTTTGAAACATACATGTGTTATTATTTGTACCTAAAACATGACAAACTCAAAGTAATTACAAATCAAAGTAGCAGAAAAGCCGATGATAAACGGCTAATTAAAATGCAATCATTAATGCATGTTTCAAGTTCTTAATGACTCTAGCATCGTCGATAACATATATATAACTGTAAAATTAAGTAACAGACAGATAACCCATTTGAATAATCAATCTACAACTTCAAATTAAGTAATATTATGTGTTTTGGCAGCTGCGATTGCGAGAAAGCCAGGGGAGCCGTTGGTAATAGAGGAAGTGATAGTGGCGCCACCTAAATCTTTCGAAGTTCGTATTAAAATCATATGTACTACCCTTTGTCACAGTGATGTTACCTTTTGGAAAATGGAGGTAAAGGAATAGTCATTACAATTTTCTTTTCTTTCTCATATTTGACATGATAAATCGTTTGCTTGATGTTAGTAACTAACTACTTTTGTTTTTGGTTTCGTGAAGAATCCTCCTGCTGTTTTCCCTCTAATACTTGGTCATGAAGCAGTCGGGTAATATATTTTGATTCATCAAATTTTGTAATCTGCCATTGTTTCGATATATTCGTTGTTAATAGCACATCTCAGAATCTCAGATCAAATTTTATTTGAATTGGCTGAGACGTATTTGTAACAATTCCTATTTATATACATTTTTGGTATTAGTTAAAACATAATGCAGATTATAACTATTTCGTTTTGTTGTAATAAAGGGTTGTAGAGAGTGTGGGAGAAGGTGTACATGAAGTTGTTGAAGGGGATACTGTGATCCCAATTTTTTTGCCGGATTGTGGTGAATGTACAGACTGCTTATCCGAAAAAAGCAACCTATGTACAAAATTTCCTTTCAATATTTCTCCTTGGATGAATAGGGATGCAACAAGCAGGTTCACCGACATAAATGGAGGAACTTTATACCACTTTTTGTCCGTATCGAGCTTTAGTGAGTACACGGTGGTTGACATTGCTCATATAACTAAAATCAATCCAGCAATACCACCAAACAGGGCTTGTCTTTTGAGTTGTGGAGTATCAACAGGTAAACTGTAATCTTTTTATGCATTTTGGGTTACTTGCATAAAAAATTAACCAACTCCGGTCCAAACTTTATGAGTTTATGTCATATTGTCATGTAATTGCTCTTCTTTTTGCCGATAACAGTCCTCAAACTATTGAGAAATTTGATTAAAACTAAGCCTTTTAGTTAACTAGTAAAAGAAAAAAATGCTAGGTAGATGGCTGATTGTTACTTGTTGTTAAGGTTGAAAATTACCTCTAAATCGACAATGTAAGGGTGTCTGATATTTCTTATAGCTTGATGATGAAGTTGGGATACACGAAATAAAAATTGGACCAGAGTTGTTTACTTTATATGCAATTTATTTATACTTTTTTACCCAACAGGAAAACACTGTATTAAACCAGATACTATTATAAGGTTAAATGTTACCTTAAATCGACACATTTTAGCATTTTGAGACTTTTTATGGGTATACACAGAGTTCGTTAAGTTTTCTGAGATAGAAATAACCGAAGTGTTGTTTACTTAACAAAGAGGTAGACTTTGACTGTTGAGACCAGAAGGACTAATTTTAGAAATGCTTTGAAAATTTACATAGAAAAATATATACTAAGGTATGGTAAACGTGCTAAAGCAATGCTATGAAAGTAAATATGTGGTTGAAAGTTGTACTTGTAAGTTGTAACAGAATCATATCCATTTTGAACTTGCAAAGTTCAAAGTTTGACCTTTAAGGTCAAACATAAAATTTGATTTCAACCTTGCAATGAATTCTTAAATCGTCTTCTAAGAAAATAAGTAAGTACATCACATTTTAACCTAGTGCTACAGAAGATAATAGCTTGGTGATAAAATTGAAATCATGTCATTTATCTGGATAGTTTTAAGTTTGATGTAAGGACAGTGAAGGCGTAGTGTTTATATGCTTTTCAGCTTGTTTCCATAAACTTTAAGTGTATGAAAATACATTATGCTTGTAGGGGTGGGTGCTGCGTGGAAAACAGCCAAGGTAGAAGCTGGAACAACGGTTGCTATATTTGGACTTGGTGCAATTGGGCTAGCGGTATGATCCTTCTAGATTACTATCAAGCTTAATCTTTTATACTCGATCAAAATCCGTAGATACACAAAATTGTATTTGAATGCTGTAAAAAAACAAGCTAGTAATTTTTCTTTGTGACATTTATGCTTTTAACAGTACGAGTCTTGATGCAGCATAATGGCCTTGAGCTGTTTCACTGCAGGTTGCTGAGGGAGCAAGGCTATGTGGAGCTAAGCGGATCATCGGTGTTGATGTGAATCAGGACAAGTGTGAATTAGGTGATTTTTACTTTACCTAGACGACATAGTTTTTTCTTTTTGATAGTGTGGCTACATTGCAATTTACGAGTTGGTTGAATTTTATATGTTTGTGAGCTTATAAAGTTGAGCCTGCTCACACAGTCACACTTTGTTTTATGTAGATTTGTTTTACATTGATCTTTCTTTTATTGACAGGAAAGAAGTTTGGAGTCACTGATTTTTTGAATTCTCGTGACTGTGGGGATAAAACTGTGAGCCAGGTAACCTAAACATACATTTTGTTCTAGATTACAATGTAATATCATCAATAATCATCGTAACATATACAGTTGTTAGTATGTGTATATTTTTAGCATGAAGGTGTTTATTGAATTAGGTAATAATGGAAATGACTGGAGGGGGTGCAGACTACTGCTTTGAGTGTGTTGGTTTGAGGTCCTTGGTGCATGAAGCTTATGCTTGTTGTCGAAAGGTCCATTATATCTCCGTATCTTGTAATCCATAATTTAGGCTATTGTATATATACGTTTTTTATTTTTTATTTTTTCGTCTCTTATCATTTATCCTCACATAGATATATAGGACCCAAGAAAATGTCAAATGGCTTACGAATGAATCAGATGACCGCTTTCTTTCAACAACCCCCAAATCTGTTTATTTACTAACCAAATGATGTATCTTTGTATGTGAATGTAATCTTCTAGGGATGGGGAAAAACAATTGTGTTGGGTGTTGATCAATTGGACTCAATGTTAACCTTCAGTTCCTTTGAGGTACTTCATAGTGGAAAATCTCTCATGGGGTCGTTTTTTGGAGGTATCAAACCAAAATCAGATATCCGTATACTTGAAAAACGTTACATGGATAAGGTGAGTAAGATATCGTTGGTTGATATGGTTGTCATTTATACTAAACGCTAATTAAGACTCTGATCTCAGTTATATAGATTGATTTATGTTATGAAACCATTGATCAAAAAATATATGTTATGAAACCCTTCACAGTATTTAACAGAATTTATACCTAAATTTCTTTGTCTAATTGCTGTTTTTCTTTTTAACTGGTTATATTTTTTGGGAGACATCTTTTTCTTTTTCTAATGGTGTTAAATCCGAATATACATCTTTGCACTTTTTGAATATATATTTCGTATATGGAAACCGACAATCTATGAAGATGACTATTCTATTTTTTGGAATTAGTAACTGAAACGACATCGCTAAGCCATAATTAAAAACTATGTTAACTTGATGATTATGATTTTCCTATATGAAGATGAACGTTAACTATATAATTCTGTGCGGTCTATTCAGGAACTGGAACTTGATAACTTTGTGACGCATGAGATCGACTTTGAAGACATCAACAAGGCTTTTGACCTACTCCTTGAAGGGAAGAGTTTACGGTGTGTAATCTGGATGAAAAAATGATCGAACTCCATTCTAACAATGGTTGTTTTTCCATGAGTTGTCACTGTTTGCATCATTTGTAGTTAAAGAATACAATTGTGTTAATGTTCTGAATGCCATTTCTAATATATCTTCTATGCAATTATATGATGATCTTAATTACTGATTTATAAGGCACTAATGGGTCATATTCGTTCGTTTCAACATGTTAATCAGTTTTCCATAAAGGCCTTTGATGGTGATGTAGATTAGGATTAAACAAACACGAATTCAACCTGTTGATTCAATGAATACCCAGGAAAAATCCCTTCCAACACTCGTTGATTTGAAAAAATACCGTTAGGCAAAAATTCACTCAATTGCCAAGCAAAAAATGAGAGAAAATATTATTTCATTAAAAACAAAAGCCGATTGTTTTGTAATACACTAGAACCCTAAATAAAAAAAAAGAAAATCAAAATGGGCCGAAAAACATAATGGGCCAAGCAAAAAGTCCAAAACAAAAGTCTAACAATAACTAAAAAAACATAAAATGGTCCATAACTTCTTCTAGGAGCCGTTTTTTGGCCTCGAAGTTTGTTTACCATGAGGTGGGACTCGTTTCAATTTTCTAGTCGACAGCTCATGGGCCTGAAACGGAACCTTATAGTCAAGTTACGACCTTTTTCATGAAGCTCTCTCAATTACACGATCTTGGGACTTCAAAAACATTAAGGCCCGATCTTCAATACTTTGGCCCCATCAGATGGTATGTGAGAACCCAACAACTAGAAAGTTGCGGTTTCAAGTAGTCTCCTTGGAGAAAATTTGTATGTACGTGTGGTATGTATGGTTGTCGTTCGAGAAAAGAATTCATTTTTTTCAAACACTTTGTGGAGCTACATTCAAAACTGTGGTGGGCCATGACCCATCTTAGATTTTGTGAAATTGGCATATAATTTACGATTATGAATGGCATCACAATAATTTGAAATTTTGAAGTATCTTAAAACAAACTTGAATGTCCAAAATATATTTGAAGTTGTAAACACACAGTTTTAAGATTCTCCAATAACTCTACTTTTCATCAATCCGCAGGCCGGGCATACGGGAACCGTCGAAGAAGTGCCTCAACGCGCCGCAGCCACTATTTTACTTTGACTCCTTTTATGCAATTATGAACTCCACGTAAATTTATCGATTCCAAGGCAACTTATCCTTTTGGAGCTGACGTAACAAACTACGCGATCCTCCCAACGAAGCCAACATAAATCCGATCCGAATAAAAAAAATAAAAGGCAGTTTCATTATGGTAGTATACCAGCCACCTGTTCTGGAACTAGAAGTTCCAATCGGAGCATATAGATCCGTAAATGGATTTGTATGTATAGCCACTTCAGTCGTGTTCGTCGTTTCTTAAAAGTATCTTTTTTCTGGGAACATGGTCAACCAGAAATTCTTATGTTCGCGATTCTTCATCCACCGATGCAGAAAATGCCCCAGTTTTCCATTCTCATATGTCTCTTTCGATTGGTTAAAACATGAAAGTAGACACATATTTGGGACAACCCATAATAGTAAGGATGACACTTGGGTGGGACGGATGGAGTATTAATCTATTATCCACTTGTGTGATTGCGTCTTTTCACGTTCTTATTGTAATATGAACAATTGATAATTAAATTTGGTAGTTTGGTAGCTACTAGCTAGCTCTAGAGCAACTCAAAGCTCAAACCTTGAGCTCGGAGTTCAACTAGAGTACTAGACTTATCATTATTTATTTCCATTCACATTAAAAATAACCTGTTAAAGGTGTATATATTTGAAAGTAGTCTTTCATCTTTAGGTAGATGTATGACTGTTTATATCTTATCTCTCTTATACTTGATTCTGGCGAGATGGAAGTAAGCTTGACTTGAATTAATCAATGAATTTTGTAGATATACATACAAAATGGTAAACATGTTAACTAACAATTAGACAACGCTTAGGAGCATTGCAATGTGAGTTTTTTTATACCCAAGCTAGAATCAAGTTGGTTTTGATTATTCCTTGACTTTATCCATACTAGCTCGCAAGTTGGATTAATCTTTGGGTAAATATATTTTGTCGGCATCGTACCCCCTTTTTGTTCCGAGTTAAGCAACCTACCATTAAAACTCTCATTGTCTGCAGTAAACTGGTTAATGTTGTATCGATATCGGCAATATGGTAACCGGTTACCGGGAGAACCGGTAAAATTAATTACGTGTCATTTTTTAGGCCACATGATGTAGTTGCCAAGTCATTATTTTGTAGGTTGTAACAGGTAAAAACATAGTTTGCAATGATTGTAGCACATAAATAACCGGTTTGTTGCATACATTGGGAGTTTTAGGGGTAGGTTGCTTAACTCGGAACAAACAGAGATGGTACGATACCGACAAAATATATTTACCCTTAATCTTTTACCACACTAGGTCACTGTTTGGTATTTACAGGGTACGACCCTTTACAAGGGAAGGAGGGGGGGGGGGGGGGGGGGGGGGGGGGTTCGGGTTTCAAACCTCTTGATCCTACTATTTTTAGTCTTCGTACATTTAATTTTTCACATGCTTCTAACTGTAAATTATAATCTTTAACCTCACCAAATTCAGTTGGAAGAGGGACCGAATGTGCAACAATTTTTTGGTTTTTGGACTATCAATGCAAAAAAACACAATTCAAGGATCGTAAGAATGTGTGTAAACCACAATGACCATTGTTGCAATTTACTCAAACTAATAACAATGGTAGTTTTTAAAATGTTTTACTATGGATACTCAAACTTATCATACCTATACATACCATTTTCCTTTGTTTATTCCGTCTTGGATAAGAATAACTGGAGATGTACACAATCATCAACATTTTTAAATACATTGAAACTCATTTAGTGTTGTCGTATTTCAAAAACATGACTTTTTTCAATATTTTTGAATACCCCAAGAGTTCTGAAGATTCTCTTGTTTCTCGTCCCGCAGCATATAAAATACTACTGCACAAATGATCATTTTATGACTCCATTGCATCATTGAACATGGTCATTTTACTGTCCGTATTTCTCAAATTACCGTTTGCGAGTATATCTTTCTTTTATCTATCTATATAACTAAAAGAGGACTTCCTCAATTATTTGTCAAATATTTACCAATGTCACATCATACATATCCTATGTGTCATCACCACATAAAATAAACTTGATGATCCGGATATTCCTACATCCTTACTCTATATAAGGTAATATTTAACTAATAATTATTTTATAACTAATTCTATTTAATAAGCTAATTGATAAAATTAAAATTATAACCAATTTAATTTAAATTAGTATATCATGCGATAACATTTATGATTTTTGGTTTTAGCCCAAAATCTTGACATCCTTTAGTCTATTTTTCCCTCTAATTTTGATTTATAGAATTTTTTAATTTTTTTCATCTTAATCTTCACTCTTCATTCTTTAACTCTCTCTCTTGAAAAAAAATTAAAATAATAAATAAACTCTTGGTGAGTTAGGATAACTTCATTTTAATGCAATTCTAGCTTTCATTATAGTTTTGTTAATTTGAATTTTTTTGTTATTATCTTACGGAATGAAGGAGCTCAATTTTGGTTATTTTGTAATCTAAATACAAGCTTTATGGATAGGTAGATCAAGTTCATCATCTATTTTTTAAAGAGTTTTCTTTTAGTTTAAATCACAAAACTCAATTACAATTTAGTATGCGACTGATAAGACATGTACTTCAATAACTTCTATATTACTTTTCAAATCTAGATAATGTCCCATTTTTTGAATATATTTGATCGTTATAGAATGAATTATGTTTTGTACATATATATAATATGCACATTAGTTATTCAATAAAACATCTAAATTGTTATAGTAATTATTACAATTTATGTTTTCCAAGACTATGAACAAACGCATTATTCATCAAATCATTGCAACCTTAGCATATTATAACTATTGCAAACGAAAAGGTTTGAATGACCAGACAATTATTTGTAGCTAGAAAAATGTCACTTTATAACATACATATCTTTTTTGACCTTCCATTTCATTGATATATCATTGGGGAAAAAAACCGTTGTTCTTATTTCATTTTTGAAGGGTTAAAATTATAATATATCACAAATAAAAGTAAAAAAAAAGTAACACAATCTGAACGTTTTTAAGCGGGTACCCACTTACTCAATATTATCTATTTACTTTTTAATGTTATAAAATATGGTTATTTAAAGAGAAGTGATTCGTACACCACAAACATGATTTACACTGTTATACAGTACAACACCTTAAAACATAATTAATGGTATACAGATGAAAAACGACGATGTACTAATCATCACCCTTATATAAAGTGTATACAATATAAAGTTGAATATGATTAAACCATTTCATATACCATTTTAACTTATGATCCACATATTACAACATTATAGCCGTGCATCGCACGAGTTTAACGCTAGTTATTTGAATAAATAACGAGTTCGTTCTGTTTAGATATCCTAGCCTTTTATTTCTCCTCTTCCTTCTTTTTTTTTTTTAATTCTACTTCAAGACAAATAATTACTCTCTTGTAACACCCCCAAATTTCACTGTTGGCGGAAGCAAGCTTTGGGATGTTACTAATCAAATATCACAGCACAAAGTAAAGTAAACGACATCTATATGCAACATTTATAAAAAAGTTACATTTCCAATATATATAAATGTTTGAAAACATAGTGTTTTCAGTTACAAAAAGGTAGTTTCCTAGTGTCCACGCGTATGGCGGGAGATTCTATTACATAATCATAATATATAAAAGATAATGCTAAGAATCTCCGTTAAATGCAAAGTAGAAATCGTGCGACTCTAGCTAGTGTCCAGGGGTGATCCTACTCCATCTGTGTACCTGAGATACAAAGCTAAAAAGTGTCAACCAAAAAGGTTGGTGAATCTTACATGTTTAGTAGTAAATAATTGTTATGAACCACAAGTATGTACCAGTATTGCTATCAAGCAAAGTAAGTAAGTAAATCAGTAAATCAGCACAGTGCCATGAGCTCATAAGTTGAAGCTTAACCGTGTAGTGTGAATATATCACGTACCCCCGTGAGTGCTATCCGTACACTCATAAGTAACAAATACTAATATGCCTGTTTCTACGTGTAAATCAGTACGTGGTGGCGCTACCACCCTAGGCAAGGATTGTCAGTCCCAAATGGATCCATCTGCTAGTAATCGCGCTTAAGTCCAATAACTAACAACTCATGATAGGAGGCTTTCAGTGGATAAAAGTAACTCATGCGGCGTGTGTAAAAGTAGAGTAATCAGTTCAGTACATTGTGTTCATATGTAAAACAGTTGCTAAGTATCTCACCCCAAAGTATAAAAACAGTAAAAGTGGGGCTGTAAGACTCACCTGAGTCTAGCAAGTACGTATGTGAAATCAATCAAGTAAAGCGGATGTACGTCCGTATATTGGTTCTCAGAACCCTGCAACCTTCTGGCGTCCGAAACGCACAAGGTAGTAAGTAAACAAGTAAATAAGTTGGTGTCTTAAAAGACCACCCATGCTAGTTGTCCACTCAACTAGGAAATGTCCAAGTGTTTGTTTAGTAATTCGTTTGTAGTTTGAAAACAAGTACGGCCCGTTGGTGACGGTTTTGTAATAATAATCCAAAAGTGTTATTATTATATGTATCGTTGTATCAGGTTTCATCATTTGTGAGTGTTCAATACTTAGTGTGAAAAATATTTACAAGTTCCTGGATGACGGGGGTCCGGGGGCAGCGCCCCTGGTAGTCGGGTCCAAGGGGCGGCAGCCCCTAGCGGGGTCCAAGGGGCAGAGCCCCTGGCTGGGGTCGAGCTGCCAGGTCAGCTTGGAAAATTTTTATTTCTATTACATTACTTTATTAAAAATCGCATCTGGAATCTAAAATCGGGAAAATTGACCAAGATTTGTCAAGGGCTGAAACTGTTGTGCGAAGCGAGTTTACGAGGCGAGTTGAGTTTGGACTCGCAGGACAAGTGGGTTCGTAAGTCTCGACTCGCCGGTCTCGACTCGCAAGGTAGGTCAGTTCGCGGGTCAAGTCAACTCGCAGGTCGGGTCAACTCGCAGTTGGTTTCGGTTCGTTATTCAACTTGCGAGTGGGTTCGGTTCGCAGTTTGGCTTCGCGAGTCGAGATCTCGGTTCGACTCGCAGGATGGCCGAGATCTGGGATCTCAACTCGCGAGATGAACTGTCAGCGTTTTCCAAGCTGGTTTCGATTTTTAAAGGGTTTTCGGCCGGATTTTTAGACATAATCTTGTTAAGTAAACGTTCTAGCATGTAAAACAAAGCTTAATAAGTAATTTAAAAGAAGTTAGAAGGTTTCATACCCCAAAATGAAAAACGAAGAAGATGGAGAGGTAGAGCTCGTGATGGTGATCCTCGTGCTTGTCCCGGATGATGATGATGAACGATTTTTGGTGATGTTTTTGGTGGTTTGGGCTGCGGTTTTGAGAGGAGAAAAGAGAGAGAGAGAGAGAGAGAGAGAGAGGAGTGTTTGTGTGTGTGTGTGAAATGAGAGATGAAATGGAGAGAATGGGGTTATAAGGGGTGGGTCATGGGTCGCGGGTTGGATCCGCGGGGCTGGGCTGACCCGTTTGGGTCTCGGTTCGCGGTTTGTGTCTCCGAATTTTGTATCACGCGTCGAAGTCGGTTAAGTCCCGTAGTTGTTTAATCGCGAAATCTTTGTAAGATTTGTGAATATGTTAAAGTAAACCCGCAATATTTATTTAACTGAAGTATTTTATCAAAATACTTTAATTTAAGTTACAAAATCATAAAGAATATAATTTGGTCATTATTCGATTGTTGAGGTGCGCCTCGCGCGGTTTCATCGTATAGAATATGTTCTAATTAATACGGAGTTTCTGTGCTATATTGTCGTAATACATTGTATAAATAATGTTTGTTTGGATAGTTCTACATTATTTAAAAGTTTTGTCACCAACGTCCATGTTAATAATGTCGGACCTCGTCCGGTTTGTAAGTGTACGATTTAATCTAATCGCGTAAGCGTGTATGTAATTACACCAAAACGTTACATATATTTAGAGTATTACAAAACTAAATACACATAATTACAAGTAGTTTATGCACTAATTAAAGTCCTAAATTGGCGGGTGTTACATCTCCCGTCCCAAATTATTTGTCAACCTTTCTATTTTAGTTTATCCTAAATTAAATGTATATTTCAAACTTTTAAGCAAAAAAAATATATTTCAATGGTCAATATGAAATTTATTTAGTTCATAATGGTCACCACTTTTTTTAAAACTATATGTAAATTGATACTGAACACTTACTATGGGATGGAGGCGGTATGACGTACACTTCACTTATGTAAAGTTTAACTTGCTACCCATCGATATGTAAGTCCAAATATCGGTATCTATATACAAAGGCTAGTGGTGACGTGTTTGCGAGCCAACCTCCACACTCACACACAACACTTAACTACTATTAAAAAAAAAAAAAACTTCCGAAATTGCACTACGGTATACCTTGTGTCAAAGTGTCAAACATACAAGTAGGAAAAAAGATTGTTGACTGGGAACTATGAACGGAAAAAGCACCAGCAACACCGCTGGCAAGCCTATACGCTGCCGAGGTGAGTTGTTTGACCAATATATGTTACATATTGCAAGTTCCGTCGTCCCGAAGAACGGAAATGATCACTGCCTTGAAACTTTTTGCTTAGAATTTGCTTGTATGATTATTGTGTTTTGACATGATGGATAAACAGTTTTTAAAGCGTTTGTAATTAATGTAGAAAACTGTTTATCTACTTTTATCATGTCTTGATGCCAGAATGCAACGATTCTTTTGATTTAAAGGGTTTGGAATTTCTTATTATAACATGCTTATTTTCGAGTGCAGTTTTTCAGAGGGTATTTAGAATTAGTAATTTTCTCTAAAAATAAATAGATAAACACTTGAATAAACGATTCCACATAACCCCTACACAAAATCGTTCAATTTTTGTAAAAAAGATTTTTATATTTTGTGATTCTAATAGGGTTATTTTGAGAAATAGAAAAATGATAAGGACAACCATTATTAAGATATTGAGACATGAATCAATATTTGTACTCCAAAATAACAAACTAAAGGCAATGTCTTTCTTAAAAAAATAAATAAATAACAAACTAAAGGTATTTTCTGTAATATTTTCATAATTTTTAGGCACCTAGAAGTCGGCCAAATAAATTGGTGAATCCCCTGAGGTCCAAAATTGACCAATCCGGATATCAGTGGACATATCTATTTTTCTAGCCAAATCCGTATATTTCTAGGAGATGTTATAAAAGAACTTTTTAAAATTAACATAATTTGTGAGATTTTGGCACAAACTTCATGTATTTTTGATGTGTGTAGCTCGAGATATAGTCTCGAGAAGTTGATGTAAATTTCTGTCAACCAAGACAGAAAGTATATGTCATCAGAGAAACGAGTTTTCGAGTAGCAAACGGAGTCGAAAAATCACGAGACTATTTTTTTTGGAAAGCTAACTTCTTGAACTTCATTTTAGAGCTAAGATTCATCATTTTTAGTTGAATTATCATGTCGAAACATTTTGTTGAAGTTGGCTCAGTTTTCTGTCCAGTAAACTGTTAGAGTTTTTAAGTTTCTAAAATGCGTTTCGGTTTATATTTTGGACATATTATTGTTGAGTTAGAACTAAAACATGAAAACATATATATATTACAAGTATTTTGAAAGAGTTTTGAAGTTCTTACAAGTGTTGTACAACCGTGGAGAAGAAGTAGAAGCCGATGAGCTTGTTTTCACGTGTTTTCACGAATCTTTCGTTAGCGGTCGATGGTGGTTCGTGGTGGCTTAATGGTGGATGATGGTGGTGGGTCTTGGTGACTGGAAAAACGTCTAGAGAGAGAGAGATGGGAGTGTAGAGAGTGGTTTGAGAGTTTGAGTGAATGAAGGAATGATGAATGAGGTGTGGGTTTTGGTTAGTCATGCAAGGAAAAGAGGGGCAAGCATGGGAGGATATGCTTGTGATTTCTTGCAAATTTCAATTTGGCCCCATCCCATTTGAGTGTGTTTAAATTGTCTCCCAATTTGCGTTCCGTGTGGTGCTTGTTTACCCGATCGTTTAAAAGTTTTAATTAATTGTGTAAACGTTTTTAAACGTTTTATTTGTACGCGTGTAATCGCGATATTTTTACTCGAAGTATTTTATCAAAATACTTAATATTGAGTTATAAAATTATAACTTGGGGGACGCGTTTTGTGCATTTTTGTCGCGTACGGTGTGTTTTATACGATATGTAATACGTGTAATATATTTTCGTAATATATTCAAGTAAATAATGTTTGTTTGGATAACTCCACATTATTTTGATAGTTTGTCACCAACGTCCATATTTAGCGGTGTCGGACTCCGTCCGGTTCATAAATGTACAATTTAATTAAATCGCGTACGCGTGTATGTAATTACACAAAGTGTTACATATATTTAGCCTAATACAAAACTAAATACATGTAATTATAAGTAAGTTAGGCACTAATTAAAGTCCTAATTTGGCTGGTGTCACATCAGCAATTAGGGTTTAGAGGCATGGTCATAGTTGAACGTGGGGCTCTGTGTGAGTGAAATTTTATACTCTAATTTCTTTTCCAATTTTGTAAAAATATTGGTTATATTAAGAAACATAAAAAACAAAAACAAAAAATGAAAAAGAATTCCGACCCAAACCGGTTTCTGGTTCAACCGGAGAATCGGGCAGTTTGATTAATTCCCAAATCAGCTAAATAACCGGTTTTGTATGAACCGCTTTCCTTGAAAATCCGATTTGACCGGGTTCGACCGGTTTTCAAAACATTGTTAAAGCTAATGAGAATGAAATCACAATGTTTTCGCATAATATAGGCTATATTTTGGGAGAATACTATTAGCTATATTATGATGTCATTAACTAATAAATACATACATAATTCTCCATAACATTCTAGAAAATCAATTTGAAATATAAAAAATATTAAATTAATATAGATAAATATAAATAAGTATAACATTGTCGCACCCTCAAATTTGTACAGTGGAAACGAATCGGGTCAGGGCATGACTAATCAGTAATCATCACACCAAGTTATAACAAACGACCTCTAAATGAGACGTTTAGAAAAATACATTTCATAAAGTAATAAGTTTACAAAATATCATTTGCGAGTCCACGACTAAGCCTGGAGATTCTAAAACATAACCACTATTACAAAATAATAATGCAAGAAAATCTCCGTTATTTGTGAAATATGCGACTCGAGCTAGTGCTTCCCAAAAGCATCCTATTGCACCGGTAAACCTAAAAATTACATGCTAAAAGGTCAACATAAAGTTGGTGATTTCATAGGTTTGCATAGTTGAAATCGTAGTAAAATCATAGTTTTGAACACAATGTATCAGAGTTATCGTAGTAGCACAGTTGCCAAAGTAGTACATTATTGCCCTGAGCTCATAGTCCGAAGCTTAACCAGTTGGTGCCCTTAGTAAGTGCATCCCTCTACACTCAATTACGAAAAATTATGCGCCCGTATAGTGGTTAGAGTAACTAACCCGGACGGCGGAAGGTCATTTCCCGATAGATCTATTCATAATGTTCGCGCTTAGTATTAACGAGACTACGAAATTTGTTAGAGGCCAGAATCGTAGTGGAATCGTAGTTTTACTCAGGCAATAAGTATAAGTGTTTTCAGTTATTTGTGTTCATAAAAATAGAGCATGTAATCTCACCCCAAAGTAAAAAGTAGTAAAAGTGGGGCTATGAGACTCACCTGAGTTTAGCAAGTAGCAAGCAAATAATCAAATAAGCAAGCAATGTAAGCGTGTATCCAATAGCAACCTTCTAACGCCCTAAACGTATAAGGTTGTGTATGTAAGTAAATGTCTTAAAAGACCATCTATGTAAGTGGAGGGTTAATGTCCACTTAAGCTAATCATGTAGGTGGAGGGTTAATGTCCACCTATGTTAGTTCACCCAACTAGTATGTCCAAGTATATTGTATTAAAAACGTGTACGACCCGTTGGTGAAAGTTTGTAATAATAATTCTTAAAAGACATTACTATTAGGTTTATTCGTTGTATACTTTACATTAGTATATATCATATGTTATCGTGTTGTTGTCGTATGTGGTTATAAGTTGTTACTCAAGTCTAACACTTAGTGAAAATAAGGTTTCAAATATTCAGTTTTTAGCCCCAGTGTTTCAAGTGACGGTGTTTAGTTCGGGTGTGTTTTCGGGTCTCGTTTTTAGTCCAAGTTACTAAATATGTCACCCAAACCCGTTTTGTTAACAATTCTTTCCAAAAATAGTAAGTTTCCAAAAATAGAAAGTTTGACGTTTTCGAAACCGAACCTCATTTTTGTTGACTTGGTCAAACCATCTCGGTTTGACCCGAAACTTTTACCTAAGCATTAGATATGTTCATAGATTACAAAAAGTTAGTCTTTCCCTTTATAGTAAGTCCATATATGTCGGTTCTCAAAAGTTACCAAAATCAGTCCACATTTTATGTTTTCCAGGAAACACATCTCCTTGTCGAATTTTTCTAAAAATCTACACTCCGTAATCAAATCCAAAAAAATTACCTGTTGTTCCCTCATATGTTATCTATCTTCAATATTTTTTACAGTATTTTTAGATAAGTTTAAGTATTTTTAATAATTGCTTTTATCTTCTGTGTTCAGAATTGGATACATGCATGAAGTCTTAATTTCTCGGCAAAATCTATTAGTTTTCAGAAAAGGTGTCAACCTGACATTTGTAGAAAATAAAATTTATGAACTTTTGGCTGTAGTTTCAAAAACATATGGAGCTGTGTAGCTTGAGATATGGCCAAAACCACAAGACTAAACTTTATGACCTTACAGGATAGATTATCTATGTGTTTTCTCAAAAATTATTAAAAATAGTAAACGAGCTCAGAAAAATATGAGGCTAGTGGATTTGAAAGAAAACTTCTTGAACTTTATTTTTGACTATAAAAACACCCATTTTCATTAAGAAATGAGTTTTATAAAAATAGTTGAAATAGTCAAAACTTTCTGAACAGCAAGTTTTTCTTACACTTTTGTTAATTTCGAGTTATGAAAAACGATTTTTGAGCAAGATTTTGTTATAACACTTGTTTAGTGAACATTACATCATAATTATAAGAGTATTATGGAGAATAATGACCCTTACAATGATGTTTTTGGAGAAAGAATGGCAGATTTGTAATGAGAGAAGTAAGTAGTCTTGTTTTCTGGAAAATCCTTAGCTAAATGGTGAAGTATTTAGTGGTGGTGCTATGGTGGTGATGTGACAACCGTCAATTTAGGACAAGAATTTAGTGCCTAATCAAGTTTTAATACATGTAATTAGTTATGTGTTAGGCTAATTAATGTATCAATTATCATATATATTGTTGAATATATATCTACACAATTATGCGGTTTATTTAAATCGTACGAGTTTCAAATCGAATGAATTTCGATACAATAAATACGGACGTTGGTGAATAATTTTATTAAGAAATACAATTATCATCTAATAACTCAATTTTATTCAGAATCTCATTTATTGTAATATTTCGTATCCAAGTTTTATTACACAATTAATGTATACGAGATTAAAAATACAAACGCGCAAACAAATAAAACGAATTTCCCTTTTAAATATCATAAATAGATAACTGGTAAAATTTTACAATAAAATAATTTATAATAATTTATAATTTAAAATGGAAAATTTAAACGAATAAAATAAATATTTAACGTTAAATGACTGAGAAAACGAACACCACGCGGAGCACGGGACGGAGACTGCGAGGTGAGGCTTTCACCTACACCCCACCTCTCCTTTCCTCTTTCTTTCATTTCCATTTTCCATAAAACACACACTTACACCCAAAAACCTCTCAACCAAAAATCACCAAATTTTCGGATCTCGCAAAACCGACAACAAAAACCATATTTTTGGAATCACCATTTCAAGGGGAACAAGAATTACAAAAGCTCTACCATCATTTTCGGCCTCCATCGTCTTCGATTTGCATTTGTAAGAAAAATTCTAAAAACTTAGATTTGTTTATTTTGATGTAATCTTTGGATGTTTTGATGTTTACACAACTTATATATGTCCAATACTAGGAAGATAACAAGGTTTTATAGTCTAAAAATGAGTTTGATTTGAGTTTTGGCCGAAAAAATCACGAACAGCCGATGTTTCTGGGCTGGTGTTCTTCAGTGCGACACAAGCCTTGTGTCGCATACTGTGTCGCATAAAACCTGTTATGTCGCACCTTGTGTCGTACCAAATCTTTAGTGTCGTAACTCATGCGACACAATATTGTGTCGCACTCTATGTCGCAAACTATGTCGTACTTCTATACGACACAACCACTATGTCGCTATTAAATTAGCATTTCGTATTCGATGCGACACAGTCCCTGTGTCGTATCCTTGTGTCGCATGACGTCTGCGACACAACCATTGTGTCGCATGTCAAATCTTTGTGTCGCATGTTGTGTCGCAAAACACAGAAAAACCAGAATTTTGAAGTCAAAGTTACTGTTAAAAAAAAAGTCAAATTTACTGTAGCAGTACTGTAGCAGTACTGTAGCAAAGTCAACATTTTAGAATTATTATTATTTCAACTAAATCACCAACGGGCCGTACACGTTTTCAAAACTTACAAAACAGATTATTCAATCAATCAAGTCGTAGTAACTTGGATAATTTAGTCAATCAAGTCGTAGTAACTTGAAACAAAACAATTAATCAACCAAATCGTAGTAATTTGGACATATATAATTAAATAACAACTACAAAGGTAGTCTTTCGAGATACCGGTACAATTAATAACAATCAAGTGTCGTGGACACATTCAGGTTTCAAGTCTTTGGACATCAACTCACAGCTAATTACTTCAAGTTTATTAACTTAAACACTCCAAGACTCAGGTGAGTTTCATAGCCCCATTTTCACTGCTTTACAACTAGGGGTGTGATATTACTACTCGATTTTGTTTTACAAGTAGAACGCAAGTGCCAAACTTCAAATACTACATGAGTTTCAAGCTAATCAATTTAAAGTCCTCCATAAGCATAGTCTCTAGTGTTTTATAGCGTGAATGTTAGTATATGATATCATATGGGATTGACAATCCTCATCCGGGTTAGCACGCACTAACCGGTCAAACGGATGTATTAGCATTTGGGAAGACGAGTGTTGATTAGGCACTCGTAGGAGGCATTTCAAGTTAGGTTTCCTTAAGTGGGCCTGACAAATCAAGTTAAGCTCAGACTATGTGCTCATGGACAGTATAACTTTTATTTTGCTTAATTGCATTTTAAATTCAATATAAATCTTGCGGTTCTGACAGCTATACATTGACATACAAACCTGTGAGCTCACCAGCGTTTTCGCTGACCCATTTTAGTATTTATCACAGGTACCCAGCAGTAGGTTGGCTGCACAAGCAAGAAATATTAGCTCGAGTCAGCATACATACAACTAGAGATTGGACTGCATTATTATGTTTTGTAAAAGTAATTATGCTATGTAATCTCTCAATTTCAGGAATCGAGCTAATGTAACTATATTTTGATGTAAACATTTACTTTATCTATACAAGTTTAAAACGACGCATATAGTGGTCGTTCATTATATCTTATGTGCTTTGTATATTGATTAGTGACACCCAAATCAAGCTTCCGCAAATCATTAAATTTGGGGGTGTCACAGATTGGTATCAGAGCCTAAGGTTATAGTGAACTAGGTTGCATTTAGTGGGCCTAGACTATGACCGTTAGGCAGCATTCCTTATTAGTTATGACTAGTTCAGGGATTACATCATACGACTTTAATTTAACATAGCCTGATCAACTATGTACAATTTGAGAAAGATGATGTGAAATCTAAAAGAGTTATGTTGAACAGGAATGCATTATTTGACTCTGACCTCGAGAGAAACGGGACTTAAAACACGTCTGTGCTAGACACTCAATAGGTTATTATGTGATATACATATATTTACATAAGTAGACCTCATTACAACTTTAGGCTATATTATATTATATGAATATAGGCCTCTTTCTCTCTAACGCTTTGTCTCGAAATGACAAACACACCACTAGTTCATCATACTCGGACTAGTGTCTTATTTCATTTCCTTGTTCTTTCTTACTCAGCATCATGCCTCCTCGTCGTCAAATTACCCTTAGCGAAGCTGAGATCGCGGGAATAATTGCCCGCAGTGTGACCGAAGCCTTGGCTACCCGAACACCACCCGGTAGCGAGGACACAGCAACCAATACTCCACCACCCAAACCTTGCTCCTATAAGGACTTTCTTAGCTGTAAACCGCTACACTTCAAGGGCACGGAAGGTGCCATTGGCTTGATCCGTTGGATTGAGCGTATGGAATCTGTTTTCAGTCTCTGCGACTGCACTGAGAACAACAAGGTCAAATTCGCTGCTTACACCTTTCAGGAAGGTGCACTCACGTGGTGGAAAACCCACGCAAACTCTGTAGGCCTTGAGGTTGCAAATCGGCTTCCTTGGGCCGAACTGAAGAAGAAACTGACAGAAAAATACTGTCCTGAAGAGGAATTGCACAGGCTGGAAGAAGAATTCTGGCATCTGGAGGTGCAGGGAAATGATGTTGCTGAATATACCACCAAGTTTCAGCAGTTTGCCTTATTATGCCCGGGTTTGGTCGAACCAGAAAGTAAGGGCATTAAGAAATACATTCGTGGACTTCCCGAGAACATCCAGGGCAACGTCGCCTCATCCAAACCAACTACTACTGAGAGTGCCACTCGATTGGCCCACGAACTCATGGCTCTAGTTGTCAGCCGTGAGACTTCCAACACCTCATCCTCTAACAACAACAAACGCAAATCTACTGAGCACCACCACAACTCAAACAAGAAAAACAACGCCATCCAAGTCTACAACACCAACTCTGAATCCAACCGCAGCTACACCGGGGACAGACCTTATTGTCCCAAGTGTAACAATCACCACTTTGGTCAGTGCGGTACTCCTTGCAACAACTGCAGGAGGTACGGGCATTCGACTAAGGATTGCCGAGCCCCCAAATCCAACAACAGCCCCTCTGACAAAAATACCCGACAACCTAAGTCCTGCTACGAATGTGGAAACCCAGGACACTTTAGGGATTCTTGCCCAAAATTGAAGAACAAGGGCAACAACAACAACCACCGCAACAACAACAACAACACCAAAAGTAGCGCCTTCGTGATCAACTCAGGGGACGCCCGTCAGGACCCGAACGTGGTCACGGGTATGTTCCTCCTCAACAATTTAACTGCTTCCATATTGTTTGATACTGGTGCCGATAGAAGTTTTATTTCCGATGAATTTTGCCCTCTACTTGACATTACACCTGTTGCTTTAGACGTTAAGTACACCGTAGAGCTAGCAAATGGCAAATTGATAGAAACCAATAGTGTGATGCCTAATTGCACTTTAAATCTAGCCGACGAAATCTTCTCCATAGATCTTATGCCTATTGAGTTAGGAAGTTTCGATGTCATCGTAGGCATGGACTGGTTATCCAAGCATCGCGCCGAAATCATTTGCCATGACAAAATTGTTCGCATACCTCTCACTGTCGGTAGAACCCTAGTCATACAGGGGGAGATCGGAGGGACGAGGCTTAACATCATATCTTGTCTTAAAACCCGAAAATTTCTGAGAAAGGGTTATCCAGCAATCCTCGCGCACATCATGGAGAAAAAGTCGGAGGAGAAGCGACTTGAGGATGTTCCAATTGTTCGAGACTTTCCAGATGTCTTTCCTGAGGAACTGCCTGGTCTACCACCACCAAGACAGGTTGAGTTCTCAATCGATCTTGTACCAGGTGCTGCGCCTGTGGCCCGAGCACCATACCGTTTAGCTCCATCCGAACTTCAGGAGCTGTCCACCCAATTACAGGAACTCCTGGAACGAGGATTTATCAGGCCGAGTTCTTCACCTTGGGGAGCTCCGGTCCTATTTGTTAAGAAGAAAGATGGTTCTTTTCGAATGTGTATCGACTATCGAGAGTTAAACAAGTTAACTGTCAAGAACCGGTATCCACTCCCTCGAATCGATGATTTGTTCGACCAACTTCAAGGGTCGAGTTGTTATTCAAAGATTGATCTCCGATCCGGTTATCACCAATTGCGTGTTCGCGATGCCGATATTCCAAAAACCGCTTTCAGAACCCGTTACGGGCATTACGAATTCCAAGTGATGCCATTCGGCCTAACCAATGCACCGGCTGTATTCATGGACCTTATGAATCGGGTGTGTAAACCTTACCTTGATAAGTGTGTCATTGTCTTCATCGATGACATCCTCATATATTCACGAAGCAAAGTAGAGCATGCGCAACACCTCAGAACCATCCTTGAACTACTTAAACACGAGGAGCTCTATGCCAAGTTCTCTAAGTGTGAGTTCTGGATCAAAACCGTTCAATTCCTTGGTCACGTGATTGACAGTCAGGGGATTCACGTCGACCCGTCAAAAATCGAGGCTATCAAAGACTGGCAATCGCCAACCACTCCGACCGAAGTACGGCAGTTTTTAGGACTGGCCGGATATTATCGACGATTCATTGAAAATTTCTCCAAGATAGCCATACCACTCACGACGCTGACCCAGAAAGACAAAAAGTTTGACTGGACTGATAAACAAGAATCGGCATTCCAACTCTTAAAACAAAAGCTTTGTAGTGCTCCTATCCTATCATTACCCGAAGGCACTGATGACTTCGTGGTATACTGCGATGCTTCTCATCAAGGTCTCGGTTGCGTGCTCATGCAACGAGACAAAGTCATAGCTTATGCTTCCCGACAGCTCAAGATTCATGAAAAGAATTACACCACCCACGACCTCGAGCTAGGAGCTGTCGTTTTTGCCCTCAAAATCTGGAGACATTACCTTTATGGTACCAGGTGTACAATCTTTACCGACCATAAATCCTTCAACACATATTCGATCAAAAGGATCTCAACATGAGGCAACGTCGATGGGTCGAGTTGCTTACCGATTACGACTGCGAACTCAAATATCATCCAGGCAAAGCAAATGTTGTTGCTGACGCCCTCAGTCGAAAAGAGCGAGTGAAACCACTTCGGGTTCGAGCCCTCAGTATGACCATTCACAACAATTTAAACATTCAAATTCTCACTGCTCAACTCGAAGCCTTAAAACCCAAAAATGTCAAAGATGAAGCCTTGCGGGGCATGGATAAACAATTCGAAATCAGACCTAACGGGATTAGGTATTTCTCAAACCGAATCTGGTTGCCTAAATATGGGAACCTACGAGACTTGGTGATGGATGAAGCTCACAAGTCTAAATATTCTATCCACCCGGGGTCCGATAAAATGTACCACGGTATCAAGGACTTCTACTGGTGGCCGAACATGAAATCTGAAATCGCCACCTATGTCAGCAAGTGCCTTACTTGCTCCAAAGTCAAAATCGAATATCAAAAACCTTCTGGTTTACTTCAACAACCCAGCCTTCCTGAATGGAAATGGGAACAAATTGCCATGGACTTCATAACCAAGCTACCCAAATCCTCGAACGGTTGCGATTCCATTTGGGTGATCGTGGATCGTCTCACAAAATCTGCTCACTTCCTGGCAATCAATGAATCTGACAAAATGGAACGCCTCACCAACATTTATCTGAAGGAAATCGTGACCAAACACGGTGTTCCAATCTCAATTATCTCCGATAGGGATAGTCGTTTCACTTCACAATTTTGGCAATCACTTCAAAAATCCCTGGGTACTCGACTGGATATGAGTACCGCATACCATCCTCAAACCGACGGTCAAAGTGAACGAACCATTCAAACACTTGAAGACATGCTACGGGCCTGCGTAGTAGACTTCGGTGTAAACTGGGAAAAACATCTACCATTGTGCGAGTTCTCGTACAACAACAGTTATCATACCAGCATCAAAGCTGCACCCTTCGAGGCACTGTACGGTCGTAAGTGCCGGTCACCTATCTGTTGGACCGATGTTGGGGACAGCCAACTCACGGGTCCAGAAATCATTCACGAGACGACCGAGAGAATCGTAGAAATTCAAAACAAACTCAAAGCCGCGCGTGATCGTCAGAAAAGTTATGCTGATGTGAGACGCAAGCCACTCGAGTTCCAGGTTGGGGATCGAGTTCTACTCAAAGTATCGCCTTGGAAAGGCGTAATCCGATTTGGCAAACGAGGGAAGTTAAATCCCAGATACATTGGACCATTCGAGATCCTCGAAAAGATTGGTCCAGTGGCATATCGATTGCAGCTGCCATCCGAACTCAGCAGCGTGCATCCCACATTTCATGTTTCAAATCTGAAGAAGTGTCTGTCTGATGAGACACTTATCATTCCACTCGATGAAATTCGAGTTGACGAAAAACTTCACTTTGTTGAGGAACCCGCTGAAATCATGGACCGTGAGGTCAAACAACTTAAACAAAGTCGTATTCCTATCGTCAAAGTTAGGTGGAATTCGCGGCGCGGTCCGGAATTCACTTGGGAACGGGAAGACCAAATGCGACTCAAGTATCCTCAACTCTTCACTGATTCAACGTCAAACACGACTTCAACATAAATTTCGGGACGAAATTCTTCTAACAGGGGGAGAATGTGACAACCGTCAATTTAGGACAAGAATTTAGTGCCTAATCAAGTTTTAATACATGTAATTAGTTATGTGTTAGGCTAATTAATGTATCAATTATCATATATATTGTTGAATATATATCTACACAATTATGCGGTTTATTTAAATCGTACGAGTTTCAAATCGAATGAATTTCGATACAATAAATACGGACGTTGGTGAATAATTTTATTAAGAAATACAATTATCATCTAATAACTCAATTTTATTCAGAATCTCATCTATTGTAATATTTCGTATCCAAGTTTTATTACACAATTAATGTATACGAGATTAAAAATACAAACGCGCAAACAAATAAAACGAATTTCCCTTTTAAATATCATAAATAGATAACTGGTAAAATTTTACAATAAAATATTTTATAATAATTTATAATTTAAAATGGAAAATTTAAACGAATAAAATAAATATTTAACGTTAAATGACTGAGAAAACGAACACCACGCGGAGCACGGGACGGAGACTGCGAGGTGAGGCTTTCACCTACACCCCACCTCTCCTTTCCTCTTTCTTTCATTTCCATTTTCCATAAAACACACACTTACACCCAAAAACCTCTCAACCAAAAATCACCAAATTTTCGGATCTCGCAAAACCGACAACAAAAACCATATTTTTGGAATCACCATTTCAAGGGGAACAAGAATTACAAAAGCTCTACCATCATTTTCGGCCTCCATCGTCTTCGATTTGCATTTGTAAGAAAAATTCTAAAAACTTAGATTTGTTTATTTTGATGTAATCTTTGGATGTTTTGATGTTTACACAACTTATATATGTCCAATACTAGGAAGATAACAAGGTTTTATAGTCTAAAAATGAGTTTGATTTGAGTTTTGGCCGAAAAAATCACGAACAGCCGATGTTTCTGGGCTGGTGTTCTTCAGTGCGACACAAGCCTTGTGTCGCATACTGTGTCGCATAAAACCTGTTATGTCGCACCTTGTGTCGTACCAAATCTTTAGTGTCGTAACTCATGCGACACAATATTGTGTCGCACTCTATGTCGCAAACTATGTCGTACTTCTATACGACACAACCACTATGTCGCTATTAAATTAGCATTTCGTATTCGATGCGACACAGTCCCTGTGTCGTATCCTTGTGTCGCATGACGTCTGCGACACAACCATTGTGTCGCATGTCAAATCTTTGTGTCGCATGTTGTGTCGCAAAACACAGAAAAACCAGAATTTTGAAGTCAAAGTTACTGTTAAAAAAAAAGTCAAATTTACTGTAGCAGTACTGTAGCAGTACTGTAGCAAAGTCAACATTTTAGAATTATTATTATTTCAACTAAATCACCAACGGGCCGTACACGTTTTCAAAACTTACAAAACAGATTATTCAATCAACCAAGTCGTAGTAACTTGGATAATTTAGTCAATCAAGTCGTAGTAACTTGAAACAAAACAATTAATCAACCAAATCGTAGTAATTTGGACATATATAATTAAATAACAACTACAAAGGTAGTCTTTCGAGATACCGGTACAATTAATAACAATCAAGTGTCGTGGACACATTCAGGTTTCAAGTCTTTGGACATCAACTCACAGCTAATTACTTCAAGTTTATTAACTTAAACACTCCAAGACTCAGGTGAGTTTCATAGCCCCATTTTCACTGCTTTACAACTAGGGGTGTGATATTACTACTCGATTTTGTTTTACAAGTAGAACGCAAGTGCCAAACTTCAAATACTACATGAGTTTCAAGCTAATCAATTTAAAGTCCTCCATAAGCATAGTCTCTAGTGTTTTATAGCGTGAATGTTAGTATATGATATCATATGGGATTGACAATCCTCATCCGGGTTAGCACGCACTAACCGGTCAAACGGATGTATTAGCATTTGGGAAGACGAGTGTTGATTAGGCACTCGTAGGAGGCATTTCAAGTTAGGTTTCCTTAAGTGGGCCTGACAAATCAAGTTAAGCTCAGACTATGTGCTCATGGACAGTATAACTTTTATTTTGCTTAATTGCATTTTAAATTCAATATAAATCTTGCGGTTCTGACAGCTATACATTGACATACAAACCTGTGAGCTCACCAGCGTTTTCGCTGACCCATTTTAGTATTTATCACAGGTACCCAGCAGTAGGTTGGCTGCACAAGCAAGAAATATTAGCTCGAGTCAGCATACATACAACTAGAGATTGGACTGCATTATTGTGTTTTGTAAAAGTAATTATGCTATGTAATCTCTCAATTTCAGGAATCGAGCTAATGTAACTATATTTTGATGTAAACATTTACTTTATCTATACAAGTTTAAAACGACGCATATAGTGGTCGTTCATTATATCTTATGTGCTTTGTATATTGATTAGTGACACCCAAATCAAGCTTCCGCAAATCATTAAATTTGGGGGTGTCACAGGTGATGTGGTGGTTTGTGGTGATGTTGGGTGGTTGTAGGGTGGTATTGGGGCTGAGATTCTTCAGATTTCTTGAGAGAGAGAGAGAAGGGTTTGTAGAGAGAAGGGAGAGGAAATGTGAGAGAGAGAGTGAGATGTGAAATGAAATGATGAAGGAGTCTTTGCATGTATTGTGAATGGAGTTAGATGGAGATGGCATGTGGGTGCACATGGGGGGGAAATGGGCTGGCCAAATGGGGCCCATTTGAGTGGGTGGAGTGTTTAAATTTCTATTTTCAGACTGTGTTACATACTTTGGTCGTTTATTCGTTATTTCGTTAAATCGCCTAACGTTTTCTTGTGTCGTTTTAATTAACGATATGTTTGGGATTATTTTTCATTGAAGTATTATTAAAATACTTTATTTTGAGTTGTCAAAATATTTATTGACTTTCGTTTCATTGCCGAATTTGATTCGTGCGTTTTTACCGTGTTTGTTACGTTTTAAACAAAATGCCTAGGTTTTTTGTGTATTATTATACGAAATAATAATATAATGTAAATAACTACTATTTAAATCATAAAATATGTTTACATTATTCATAAGTGTGTTTTCACCAACGTTGTATATTGTGTCGGACTCCGTCCGGTTGTTTGGCGTAATTACAAATAAACAAGTAATCACGTAAGTGTATATTCAAATATACAAGTAATTACAAATATTTAGTCTAATACAAACTAAATACAAGTAATTAGGGTTTCAGCTAGGTTTAATAGTTAACCTAAAGTGTCGGGTGTCACATTCTCCCCTTGTTAGAAGAATTTCGTCCCGAAATTAGCTCTTAGTCGTAGTCGCGTGTGGTCTGGGGAGAAGTGTAGGAAGTTTAAGAAAGGTTCGTTGCATGTACGTCTTGCGATATGAATCAGTTGAGTTAAAAGTAGTCATACATTGTCTTGGTCGTGTTCAAAGCCAGCCAATCCATGACCGTTTCATAGTTTGTCATAGTAGTCGAATTATGTCTGTTTCGTTGTTCCATTCGTAGTCGCATAGTTGTTCGAGTCGTAGTTAAGTCGCTACATAGAGGTCGTTTACAAAGTATTCTAATCGTGACTAGGTAGATTTTAAGGTAGTTGGTAATCCAGTTTATTAGAAAGAAAACCCTGAGTTTTTCCGGTTGGCTCAAATCGGTTAGCCAGTTCTATGATGCACTCGGCATGATTCTTTAATGAAAAGAAGGAAACAAAAGTGTGTGAGATTTTATACAATATTTGTGTTTATACAACTGTACAAGGTGACAATCAATAGAGTGAGATAATAAAAGTCAGAAACCATTAAAGGTATGCGTTTGAAAGATCTCCGATTTTGCAGATTACAGGAGGTGTCGATAGTTGTTATAACTCGGATGAATTTCAAAAGTTTTATACTGAATGAGGTTGGGTTCCTGTATACCCATCGAGGTCGAAGCTTTTAGTATTGCGTATGGCGGGCGTATTCCCGCCTTACGTAGTTTTGATAAAACAGTTTTTAGTCCTTGTCAAGTTAACCTTGATTATGTTCTTATGTTATCCACGTTATAAGAGTTGTAGTTGGTTATATCGTAGTTTCAATAAGTGGTCATAACAATGACTGAGTAATGTTCCCAAAGTAGTTAACCATGACTATGTTACCGTAGTAGCCTAAAAGCTATTTATCGTAGTGGCCCGAAGCCAGTTTTCGTAGTAACCTAAAGGTTAGTTTATCATTGTGGCCTGACAGCCAGTTATCCTAGTGTGAACAATTGTTTTAATAAAATTTAGTTGATAATTTCACGTGGTCGCAAGTAACCCTTACCGTAGTGATCAAAGTGATCAGATCGTAGTTGGAATAGTTCGTGGACTTAGTCATTGTGGGTACTCCTCGCAATACTAATCCAGTTGTAATCAAAGTGATCATAGTCGTAACACAGTTATGCGTAAGTTGTTGGAATCAATACAGTTGTTGGAAATACATTCCAAGACGTAGGTGTTGTGGAAAAGTACAAGATAGGGAGAGTAGATGTAATGCGCCTAGGTGATGAGTTCTCATGAGGCGTGAGTTTCGTTGGTTTATCCTCAGACGGAACCTCCTCAAGTGGGTCCTCTTCGGATAGGTTATCCGTAGTAGTATTGTTACTCGTTATAGTTTAGTGAGCGGTTATCGTGGGTGTCCTCACAGTTGTAGATAAAACTAGTGTCTTGTTATCATAGTCGAGTGAAGTATCGAAGGGAATGATCGTAGTAAGCGTAGTTGTGAGCGAGGACTATATATATATATTTATATATATATATATATATATATATATATATATATATATATATATATATATATATATATATCATATAATAGCCTAGTGTGTCTAGCGCAGTATGTTTGGTCCCGTTTTTATCGTATTCAGAGTCAACTAGTGTATTCCTGTTCAACACGACCATTTCAGACCGTACATCATCTTCCTTTAATTGTACATAGTTGATCAGGCTATGTTAAATTAAATTTGTATGATGTAATTCCCTGAACCAATTATGCCTAATGAGGGATACTAACCTAACGGTTATATTCTAGGTCACTAATGCAATCATAGTTCGCTATAACCTTAGGCTTTGATACCAATCTGTTGCACCCCCAAATTTGTATAGTGGAAGCGAATCGGGTCGGGGCGTGACTAATCAGTAATCATCACACCAATTTATAACAAACGACCTCTAAATGAGACGTTTGAAAAAATACATTTCATAAAGTAATAAGTTTACAAAATATCGTTTGCGAGTCCACGACTAAGCCTGGAGAATCTAAAACATAACCACTATTACAAAATAATAATGCAAGAAAATCTTCGTTATTTGTGAAATATGCGACTCGAGCTAGTGCTTCCCAAAAGCATCCTATTGCACCTGTAAACCTGAGAATTACATGCTAAAAGGTCAACATAAAGTTGGTGAGTTCATAGGTTTGCATAGTTGAAATCGTAGTAAAATCATAGTTTGAACACAATGTATCAGAGTTATCGTAGTAGCACAGTTGCCAAAGTAGTACACTATTGCCCTGAGCTCATAGTCCGAAGCTTAACCAGTTGGTGCCCCTAGTAAGTGCATCCCTCTACACTCAATTACGAAAAATTATGCGCCCGTATAGTGGTTAGAGTGACCTACCCGGACGACGGAATGTCATTTCCCGATAGATCTATCCATAATGTTCGCGCTTAGTATTAACGAGACTATGAAATTTGTTAGAGGCCAAAATCGTAGTGGAATCGTAGTTTTACTCAGGCAATGAGTATAAGTGTTTTCAGTTATTTGTGTTCATAAAAACAGAGCATGTAATCTCACCCCAAAGTAAAAAGAAGTAAAAGTGGGGCTATGAGACTCACCTGAGTTTAGCAAGTAGCAAGCAAATAATCAAATAAGCAAGCAATGTAAGCGTGTATCCAATAGCAACCTTCTAACACCCTAAACGTATAAGGTTGTGTATGTAAGTAAATGTCTCAAAAGACCATCTATGTAAGTGGAGGGTTAATGTCCACTTAAGCTAATCATGTAGGTGGAGGGTTAATGTCCACCTATGCTAGTTCACTCAACTAGTATGTCCAAGTATATTGTATTAAAAATGTGTACGACCCATTGGTGAAAGTTTGTAATAATAATTCTTAAAAGACATTACTATTAGGTTTATTCGTTGAATACTTTACATTAGTATATATCATATGTTATCGTGTTGTTGTCGTATGTGGTTATAAGTTGTTACTCAAGTCTAACACTTAGTGAAAATAAGGTTTCAAGTATTATGTTTTTAGCCCAAGTGTTTCAAGTCACAGTGTTTAGTTCGGGTGTGTTTTCGGGTCTCGTTTTTGGTCAAAGTTACTAAATATGTCACCCAAACCCGTTTTGTTTATAATTCTTTCCAAAAATAGTAAGTTTCCAAAAATAGAAAGTTTGATGTTTTCAAAACTGAACCTCGTTTTTGTTGACTTGGTCAAACTGTCTCGGTTTGACCCGAAACTTTTACCCAAGCCTTAGATATGTTCATAGATTACAAAAAATTAGTCTTTCCCTTTATAGTAAGTCCATATGTGTCGGTTCTCAAAAATTACCAAAATCAGTCCACATTTTATGTTTTCCAGGAAACATATCTCCTTGTCGAATTTTTTAAAAATCTACATCCCGTAATCAAATCCAAAAACATTATCAGTTTTTAGAGAAGTGTAAGTATTTTTAATAATTTCTTATATCTTCCGTGGTCAGATTTGGATACATGCATGAAGTCGTAATTTCTGAGCAAAATCTATTGGTTTTCAGAAAAGATGGTCAACACGACGTTTGTAGAAAATAAAATTTATGAACTTTTGTCAGTAGTTTCAAGTCATATGGAGCAGTGTAGCTCGAGATATGACCAAAACCACAAGACTAAACTTTCTAACCTTACAGGACAGATTATCTATGTGTTTACACAAAAATTATTAAAAATACTAAACGAGCTCAGGAAAATATGAGGCTAGTGGGGTTTAAAAGAAAACTTCTTGAACTTGATTTTTGTCTATAAAAACGTCTATTATCATAAAGAAATGATTTTTATAAAAATAGTTGAAATAGTCAAAACTTTCTGGACATCAAGTTTTTCTTACACTTTTGTTAATTCGAGTTATGAAAAACGATTTTTGAGCAAGATTTTGTTATAAAACTTGTTGAGTGAATATTATATCATAATTATAAGAGTATTATGGAGAAGAATGACCCTTACAATGATGTTTTTGGAGAAAGAATGGCAAATTTGTAATGAGAGAAGTAAGTAGTATTGTTTTCTTAAAAATCCTTAGCTAAATGGTGAAGTATTTAGTGGTGGTGCTATGGTGGTGATGTGGTGGTTTGTGGTGATGTTGGGTGGTTGTAGGGTGGTATTGGGGCTGAGATTCTTGAGATTTCTTGAGAGAGAGAGAAGGGTTTGTAGAGAGAAGGGAGAGGAAATGTGAGAGAGAGAGTGAGATGTGAAATGAAATGATGAAGGAGTCTTTGCATGTATTGTGAATGGAGTTAGATGGAGATGGCATGTGGGTGCACATGGGGGGAAAGGGGCTGGCCAAATGGGGCCCATTTGAGTGGATGGAGTGTTTAAATTTCGATTTTCAAACTGTGTTACGTACTTTGGTCGTTTATTCGTTATTTCGTTAAATCGACTAAGGTTTTCTTGTGTCGTTTTAATTAACGATATGTTTGGGATTATTTTTCATTGAAGTATTGTTAAAATACTTTATTTTGAGTTGTCAAAATATTTATTGACTTTCGTTTCATTGCCGAATTCGATTCGTGCGTTTTTACCGTGTTTGTTACGTTTTAAACAAAATGCTTAGGTTTTTCCTGTATTATTATTCGAAATAATAATATAATGTAAATAACTACTATTTAAATCATAAAATAGGTTTACATTATTCATAAGTGTGTTTTCACCAACGTTGTATATTGTGTCGGACTCCGTCCGGTTGTTTGGCGTAATTACAAATAAACAAGTAATCACGTAAGTGTATATTCAAATATACAAGTAATTACAAATATTTAGCCTAATACAAACTAAATACAAGTAATTAGGGTTTCAGCTAGGTTTAATAGTTAACCTAAAGTGTCGGGTGTCACATTCTCCCCTTGTTAGAAGAATTTTGTCCCGAAATTAGCTCGTAGTCGTAGTCGGGTGTGGTCTGGGGAGAAGTGTAGGAAGTTTAAGAAAGGTTCGTTGCAAGTACGTCTTGCTATATGAATCAGTTGAGTTAAAAGTAGTCATACATTGTCTTGGTCATGTTCAAAGCCAGCCAATCCATGACCGTTTCATAGTTTGTCATAGTAGTCGAATTATGTCTGTTTCGTTGTTCCATTCGTAGTCGAATAGTTGTTCGAGTCGTAGTTAAGTCGTTACATAGAGGTCATTTACAAAGAAGTCTAATCGTGACTAGGTAGATTTTAAGGTAGTTGGTAATCCAGTTTATTAGAAAGAAAACCCTGAGTTTTTCCGGTTGGCTCAAATCGGTTAGCCAGTTCTATGATGCACTCGGCATGATTCTTTAATGAAAAGAAGGAAACAAAAGTGTGTGAGATTTTATACAATATTTGTGTTTATACAACTGTACAAGGTGACAATCAATAGAGTGAGATGATAAAAGTCAGAAACCATTAAAGGTATGAGTTTGAAAGATCTCCGATTTTGCAGATTACAGGAGGTGTCGAGAGTTGTTATAACTCGGATGAATTTCAAAAGTTTTATACTGAATGAGGTTGGGTTCCTGTATACCCATCGAGGTCAAAGCTTTTAGTATTGCGTATGGCGGGCGTATTCCCGCCTTACGTAGTTTTGATAAAACAGTTTTTAGTCCTTGTCAAGTTAACCTTGATTATGTTATTATGTTATCCACGTTATAAGAGTTGTAGTTGGTTATATCGTAGTTTCAATAAGTGGTCATAACAATGACTGAGTAATGTTCCCAAAGTAGTTAACCATGACTATGTTACCGTAGTAGCCTAAAAGCTATTTATCGTAGTGGCCCGAAGCCAGTTATCGTAGTAACCTAAAGGTTAGTTTATCATTGTGGCCTGACAGCCAGTTATCCTAGTGTGAACAATTGTTTTAATAAAATTTAGTTGATAATTTCACGTGGTTGCAAGTAACCCTTACCGTAGTATTCAAAGTGATCAGATCGTAGTTGGAATAGTTCGTGGACTTAGTCATTGTGGGTACTCCTCGCAATACTAATCCAGTTGTAATCAAAGTGATCATAGTCGTAACACAGTTATGCGTAAGTTGTTGGAATCAATACAGTTGTTGGAAATACATTCCAAGACGTAGGTGTTGTGGAAAAGTACAAGATAGGGAGAGTAGATGTAATGCGCCTAGGTGATGAGTTCTCATGAGGCGTGAGTTTCGTTGGTTTATCCTCAGACGGAACCTCCTCAAGTGGGTCCTCTTCAGATAGGTTATCCGTAGTAGTATTGTTACTCGTTATAGTTTAGTGAGCGGTTATCGTGGGTGTCCTCACAGTTGTATATAAAACTAGTGTCTCGTTATCATAGTCGAGTGAAGTATCGAAGGGAATGATCGTAGTAAGCGTAGTTGTGAGCGAGGACTATATATATACATATATATATATATATTTTTATATATATATATATATATATATGTATATATATATATATATGTATATATATATATATATATATATATATGTATATATATATACATATATATATATATATATATATCATATAATAGCCTAGTGTGTCTAGCGCAGTAAGTTTGGTCCCGTTTTTATCGTATTCAGAGTCAACTAGTGTATTCCTGTTCAATACTACCATTTCAGACCGTACATCATCTTCCTTTAATTGTACATAGTTGATCAGGCTATGTTAAATTAAATTTGTATGATGTAATTCCCCGAACCAATTATGCCTAATGAGGGATACTAACCTAACGGTTATATTCTAGGTCACCAATGCAATCCTAGTTCGCTATAACCTTAGGCTTTGATACCAATCTGTTGCACCCCCAAATTTGTATAGTGGAAGCGAATCGGGTCGGGGCGTGACTAATCAGTAATCATCAAATCAAGTTATAACAAGCGACCTCTAAATGAGACGTTTAGAAAAATACATTTCATAAAGTAATAAGTTTACAAAATATCGTTTGCGAGTCCACGACTAAGCCTGGAGATTCTAATACATAACCACTATTACAAAATAATAATGCAAGAAAATCTTCGTTATTTGTGAAATATGCGACTCGAGCTAGTGCTTCCCAAAAGCATCCTATTGCACCTGTAAACCTGAGAATTACATGCTAAAAGGTCAACATAAAGTTGGTGAGTTCATAGGTTTGCATAGCTGAAATCGTAGTAAAATCATAGTTTGAACACAATGTATCAGAGTTATCATAGTAGCACAGTTGCCAAAGTAGTACACTATTGCCCTGAGCTCATAGTCCGAAGCTTAACCAGTTGGTGCCCCTAGTAAGTGCATCCCTCTACACTCAATTACAAAAAATTATGCGCCCGTATAGTGGTTAGAGCGACTAACCCGGACGGCGGAAGGTCATTTCCTGATAGATCTATCCATAATGTTCGCGCTTAGTATTAACGAGACTACGAAATTTGTTAGAGGCCAGAATCGTAGTGGAATCGTAGTTTTACTCAAGCAATGAGTATAAGTGTTTTCAGTTATTTGTGTTCATAAAAACAGAGCATGTAATCTCACCCCAAAGTAAAAAGAAGTAAAAGTGAGGCTATGAGACTCACCTGAGTTTAGCAAGTAGCAAGCAAATAATCAAATAAGCAAGCAATGTAAGCGTGTATCCAATAGCAACCTTCTAACACCCTAAACGTATAAGGTTGTGTATGTAAGTAAATGTCTCAAAAGACCATCTATGTAAGTGGAGGGTTAATGTCCACTTAAGCTAATCATGTAGGTGGAGGGTTAATGTCCACCTATGCTAGTTCACTCAACTAGTATGTCCAAGTATATTGTATTAAAAACGTGTACGACCCGTTGGTGAAAGTTTGTAATAATAATTCTTAAAAGACATTACTATTAGGTTTATTCGTTGTATACTTTACATTAGTATATATCATATGTTATCGTGTTGTTGTCGTATGTGGTTATAAGTTGTTACTCAAGTCTAACACTTAGTGAAAATAAGGTTTCAAGTATTATGTTTTTAGCCCAAGTGTTTCAAGTCACGGTGTTTAGTTCGGGTGTGTTTTTGGGTCTCGTTTTTGGTCCAAGTTACTAAATATGTCACCCAAACCCGTTTTGTTTACAATTCTTTCCAAAAATAGTAAGTTTCCAAAAATAGAAAGTTTGACGTTTTCAAAACTGAACCTCGTTTTTGTTGACTTGGTCAAACTGTCTCGGTTTGACCCGAAACTTTTACCCAAGCCTTAGATATGTTCATAGATTACAAAAAATTAGTCTTTCCCTTTATAGTAAGTCCATATGTGTCGGTTCTCAAAAGTTACCAAAATCAGTCCACATTTTATGTTTTCCAGGAAACACATCTCCTTGTCGAAGTTTTTAAAAATCTACATCCCGTAATCAAATCCAAAAACATTATCAGTTTTTTGAGAAGTCTAAGTATTTTTAATAATTTCTTTTATCTTCCGTGGTCAGATTTGGATACATGCATGAAGTCGTAATTTCTGAGCAAAATCTATTGGTTTTCAGAAAAGATGGTTAACACGACATTTGTAGAAAATAAAATTTATGAACTTTTGGCAGTTGTTTCAAGTCATATGGAGCTGTGTAGCTCGAGATATGACCAAAACCACAAGACTAAACTTTCTAACCTTACATGACAGATTATCTATGTGTTTACACAAAAATTATTAAAAAAAGTAAACGAGCTCAGGAAAATATGAGGCTAGTGGGGTTTGAAAGACAACTTCTTGAACTTGATTTTTGTCTATAAAAACGTCTATTATCATAAAGAAATGATTTTTATGATAATAGTTGAAATAGTCCAAACTTTCTGGACATCAAGTTTTTCTTACACTTTTGTTAATTTCGAGTTATGAAAAATGATTTTTGAGCAAGATTTTGTTATAAAACTTGTTGAGTGAATATTATATCATAATTATAAGAGTATTATGGAGAAGAATGACCCTTATAATGATGTTTTTGGAGAAAGAATGGCAGATTAGTAATGAGAGAAGTAAGTAGTATTGTTTTCTTAAAGATCCTTAGCTAAATGGTGAAGTATTTAGTGGTGGTGCTATGGTGGTGATGTGGTGGTTTGTGGTGATGTTGGGTGGTTGTAGGGTGGTATTGGGGCTGAGATTCTTGAGATTTCTTGAGAGAGAGAGAGAGAAGGGTTTGTAGAGAGAAGGGAGAGGAAATGTGAGAGAGAGAGTGAGATGTGAAATGAAATGATGAAGGAGTCTTTGCATGTATTGTGAATGGAGTTAGATGGAGATGGCATGTGGGTGCACATGGGGGGGAAAGGGGCTGGCCAAATGGGGCTCATTTGAGTGGATGGAGTGTTTAAATTTCGATTTTCAGACTGTGTTACGTACTTTGGTCGTTTATTCATTATTTCGTTAAATCGCCTAACGTTTTCTTGTGTCGTTTTAATTAACGATATGTTTGGGATTATTTTTCATTGAAGTATTGTTAAAATACTTTATTTTGAGTTGTCAATATATTTATTGACTTTCGTTTCATTACCGAATTTGATTCGTGCGTTTTTACCATGTTTGTTACGTTTTAAACAAAATGCCTAGGTTTTTCGTGTATTATTATACGAAATAATAATATAATGTAAATAACTACTATTTAAATCATAAAATAGGTTTACGTTATTCATAAGTGTGTTTTCACCAACGTCATATATTGTGTCGGACTACGTCCGGTTGTTTGGCGTAATTACAAATAAATAAGTAATCACGTAAGTGTATATTCAAATATACAAGTAATTACAAATATTTAGCCTAATACAAACTAAATACAAGTAATTAGGGTTTCAGCTAGGTTTAATAGTTAACCTAAAGTGTCGGGTGTCACAAACATTCAAGTAAAATGTTATCATTTCATGTAGATTATTTGTTGTAACTATGTTAGGTTACTTCATATTCATTTTATGATTTTAATACTAAGACTATATGAACGACGATAGACATATACTAACATTGATATGATTAATTGTACTAATATCTATATTTGTAATTATATTGAAAATTACACGTAAATATAAGTAAAATGTCTTTATATATGAGTTTTTGCTGAATGAAGATAAATATAAAATTTGTGTAAAAAAAAATTCAAATTGATTTTTCATAAATACTTGTTGATGGATAAAATATTTTGCTATTTTGAAACCAAATTGATTTGTATAATCTGTTGGAATAGTGTCCAATATCATAACTAATTGGTGAGACTATCATTAATGGTAAAGTCCTTTTTGGGTTACCCTCAATAAATAGTCAAGAGAAAGACGAAGGATAATATTAATTGTATTAATATTATAATTGTTTGGTTAATTAATAAATAGTTTATTAATTAGAAAATTAAAAGTAATTAAATTTGGCGGAAGATTCCAAAAACAGGATCCAACCGCCAGTTGGAAAGTCCAACCGCCGGTTGGGATTAGGGTATCTAAGGCGGTGGAAGTCGCAGACTTAGAGTCCAAGACTGACAGCTCCAACCGCCGGTTGGGAGTCGAATCTGGGTTTCTTCCACAACTATAAATAGGGGCATCCTATACCTTCATAATATATGTTTTTCAAGTACGAATTTTTGAGGGTTTCGAAAATTCGACTTTCTCTTGGGTTTTTGGGTGTGAAGCATTAGAGGTATTCTACTTTGGGTACTTGCCTCCAAGTAACGGAACTCTACTCGTTGGTCTATGCGAGAGAAATAGGTTTTCTCTAAGGTTAGTGTTTTCCTTATTTTCTTTATCCAATTTATTTATTGTACTATGTTGTTAAAGTTAAAGATCCTTTAGGGTTTTAGTTTCTTAATTTCCTTAGATTATTTAAAGCTTTGTTATTCCATTGCGTGTATAATAATCTAGTTAGGGAATAGAAAACCCAACAGTGGTATCAGAGCCATAGCTTAACAAATAGCAGCATTTAATTATCTGCAATAGTATGTAGGTAAAGATAAATTGGAAAGAGAATTATCTAAATAGGTAATTTGCATTTACAATTTAGATACTGATAATTTTGAATTGTTTAAAATAGACCACTCAATTTTAAAAGGTTTAAAATAGAACCCTAAACTTCAAGAGATATTATATGTATAATATGATTTATATATATGTATAATTAAAGTCTAATAACGTCGTCAGTCAATTGAAAAATCGGCTCACCCATAGTGAACAAACTATAAGAGAGGTATAAGGCGGGTCGCTTTGCTTCCCTAAAGAAGTCAGGTTTTTAATAGGCTTCGCGCTGACCTGCTTCTCCGCTTCTTTGTGCGTTCGATGGAGCTACCGAGGACTTTTGATAGGATGATGTCAAGATTAAAAGTAGACTTAAAATAGTAAAACAAAATCCCGTTTTAGCTATAGGAAATGATGAATAGTATGCTAACCCATGAAATCCGCACATCTCTCGTATGAACTGTTAATGGAGCGTGTGTGGTTTACCGGCACATTAATATGAGGACATAATGAGAGGTGATTGAGACTCGCGATTCTCTAGCGTACTCGAGCCGGGGATCATGCGGGGTTTGCATGGTTAATTCACCATCTTGTTCATGATCCTCGGCATACCAGTCATGAATAGTAGATATGCATAACCGAGATTAACATGTCATTGATAGAAATCATTGAATCTCAAAGATCTAGGAGTTTCATAGAAATGAAATAGACAAAAGTATTTTAGTTATATGATTACGGCGACCCTTTTCATAAAACTGAAAATATAGATCCTAGCCTTAATTTATAAAATTGGGTAACAAATTAAGGAATATTCAAACTAACTAAAACTGTTTTATCTCATTGATGGCTAATTTAAATGGTGCAAATCCTCCCGTCCCCAATCCCGCAAATAACTCAAACTTCTCACTACTCTCAGTTCTTGGGAGGGAAAGACTAACTGGTCCAAACTATATGGACTGGATGCGTAACCTAAGGTTTACTTTGAGGTACGAGAACAAAGAGTATGTTCTCGATGAGCAGATTCCCATAATTGATGAAGAATCAACCCAAGAGGAGATTGAGGCACACCGGAAACATTATGATGATGCGAATAAAGTGTCTTGTATCATGGCGTCTTCCATGAGCCCTGAACTGCAAAAGACTTTTGAAAACACTTGGGCTTATGAAATGAACCAACAGCTGAAAGAAATGTTTCAGGCTAAGGCAAGCAAAGAACGCCTTGATGTGGTTAAGTCCCTCATGGCTTGCAAACCCAAACCTGGATTTTCTATCTGTGTTTTCGTCTTAGAGATGAAAGGGTACTTTGATAGGTTGGAATCATTGAACATGGTATTTGACACAGAGTTTTCCATCGCCATAATTCTATCCAGTTTGCTAGCTGTCTATAATCAGTTTATAATATCATATCAGATGAATATGAATGAGAGGGAAGGCTAAATAATGGAACTCTACAATTTACTGCAAACTGCTGAGCAAGGAATCAAGAAAGATGGTGTGTCCTCTAGCTCAGCAACTCCTGTGTTGACTGTTGGTCAAAGTGCAAAGAAAAGGAAAATGTCAAATTGGAAAAGAAAGACTGCTGACGGAAAGTCCATTCATAGGTCTAAGAAAGGGACCGACTCTGAAATTGTACCTGTTAGTGACCCAAAGGAAGCAGTGTGCTTCTACTGCAACACAAAGGGGCATTGGAAGCATAACTGCCCAAAGTACCTGATGGACCTTGAAGATGGAAAGGTCGAGAAGAGTATTCACTAAGGTATGTTTATGATCAAACTCCATAATTCTACAACTTCTAATTCATAGGTACCGGATACAGGGTGTGGTAATCACATTTGCACTGTATTGCAGGGGCTAAAGGAAAGTAGAAGTGTGAAGCATGGAGAGCTCAACTTAGTTATGGGAAACAAAGGAATTGTACCTGTGATGAAGATTGGAAGATTTGAGCTCATGCTGAATTCTGGAGTTAGGATAGATTTAAATAATTGCTATTATTCGTCAGAAATGACTAGAAACATTATTTTATTTTATGCTTTGTTTAAAGATGGTTATCATTTTTCTTTTGATAATGGAAATGGAGATATTTTGGTTTATTTAAATGATTGTTTTGTTTTTAAAGCTTCTCCTTACAAAGGCATATATGAAAATGTTGAATGTGTTAGCAATGTTATTTTAAATGTTGATTCGTCTAATGAGCTTGATAAATCCAAGTTGTGGCATTATTGTCTTGGGCACATAAACAAGAAACGCATCGCCCAACTCCAAAAGGATGGAGTGTTGGAATCATTTGATCTCAAGTCGGATGATGTATGAGAATCTTGTTTATTAGGGAAGATGACTAAATCACCTTTCACTGGATCATGTGAAAGAGGTGAAGGACTATTAGATTTAGTACATACATATGTATGTGGACCATTCTGATGTGCCATAAAAGATGGAAATCGATATTATGTTACATTTACTGATGACTTCAGTAGATTTGGACATGTTTATCTGATCAAACATAAGTCAGACACTTTTGATGTATTCAAAAGATATCAAAATGAAGTAGAGAATCAACTGGGCAGAAAGATAAAGGTTCTCCGATCCGAAAGGGGAGGAGAATATCTTAGTATCGAATTTATCGATCATCTTAGAGACTGTGGAATAGTTTCACAATTGACTCCTCCTAGAACACCACAACTTAATGGTGTTGCTGAGAGAAGAAATAGAACCCTGTCGGACATGGTTCGGTCTATGATGAGTCGAGCAACACTTCCGATAAGTTTATGGGGTTACGCATTAGAAACAGTTGCCCATATCTTAAATCAAATACCCACTAAGAAAGTTTCAAAGACACCGTATGAAATGTGAAAGGGAAAAAGACCTTCTCTTGGTCACATCAAAATTTGGGGTTGTGAAGTTTACGTTAGACGGGAAACTCAGGACAAACTAGACTCCAGATCTGAAAAGTGTCGTTTCGTCAGTTATCCACAAGAGTCGTTTGGATATTTATTCTACAGACCCAAGGAAAATGTGGTCTTTGTAGCTCGAAGAGGAGTGTTCCTTGAGAGAGAAATGATATCTAAAGAGGACAGTGGGAGTAAAATTGATTATGAAGAAATTCAAGAATCTACCGATGAGGAACCTATAATAAACACTGACGTTTAACAAGAGGTGGATACACCTGTTGAACCTGAAGATATATCCTTACCCGTTCGCAGATCTAGTTGAGTTAGCAATCCTCCTGAGTTCTATAATGGTTACCAAATAGAAGAAGAGGATAAGATAAGTGATAGTACACTGGCTGAATTAGATGAGCCCGCTAACTACAAGGAAGCGATTGCAGGCCCTGAAGATGCTAAGTGGAAGGAAGCTATGAAAAGTGAAATTCAGTCCATGTATGACAACAAAGTTTGGAATTTAGTTGACACTACACCTGGTCTTAAGGCGGTGGGTTGTAAGTGGATCTTCAAGAAGAAGATAGACATGGATGGGAAGTACACACTTATAAAGCTAGGTTGGTAGCAAAGGGCTATACTCAAACCTATGGGATTGATTATGAGGAAACCTTCTCACCAGTAACTAAGATTAAGTCAATTAGGATTATGCTAGCCATAACTGCGTTTCATGATTATGAAATTTAGCAGATGAATGTCAAAACCGCTTTCCTTAATGGGAAACTGACAGAGGATGTGTTCATGGCACAACCGAAAGGTTTTGAAAATGCAAAGTATCCTAATAGAGTGTGCAGGCTTGAAAAAGCCATTTAAGGACTTAAACAAGCCTCTCGTAGCTGGAATCTCTGCTTACATGAGAAAGTCTGATGTGACGTAAAAAGTCATGTTTTAGTACGCATTATCCCTCACTTTTTGAGCCAATCTTTAGTGAAAACCTTTTAAAACATCAACTATTTACTAAAATTCACTAAAGTGGTTCATATATGAACGTTGCAACAAAAAATCACTAAAAACACTCAAAAACGGCACAAAACACGGCATATTAAACCAAGCTGATTCCTCCGCTCTCACTTTCCTATCAAAACATACTCCTTAACTTCTACCATCCATTATATAGGTAAAAACGAGACGGAAAAATCAAGAATCAAGTGAAACGGCCAATGGACGGAGAAGACACTGCACTTACAAAGCGGTAAACGTCATTCCGGCAACGCCTGATCTCTACACATCCAATTTCCATGATATTGGTACCATTAGAAGCGTAACGGAATTATGAAGCAGTGGGCGAAAGAATCAAGTCAAACGGACCCGTAACGAAGGAGATACAGGCTTTTTAAGCAACGAACGAAATCAGACGGAGACCATATACGGCCCTGGAGACCGTATACGGCCATGCCAAGACCGTATAAGGCCCTTGGTACACCGTATATGGCCCTACCAAGGCCATATATGGCCCTCCTTTCCCAAATCGTTGCTGGTTCGTGCTTTGTGCGTTTGTACGTGATGCTTCGCGAGTTGTACGACTGATTTGAGAGCTTGCCTATAAATAGTGGACACCCCTCACACTTCAAAACACACCTTTCTCACTCTTTCATTTCTTCCTCCTCACTTTCTCTCACACACACATCATTCTCTCTCTAGTTTCTCTCTCTATAATTGAGCTAGTTAGAGAGATAGTTAGGTAGAGGTTCTTTTAACTTTTGTACGGAGTTACTCCAAGACTTTGTTTTTGTGAAGATCTGTCTATAATAAATTCGTATTAGGTTCTATTTATATATCTCTTACTTTCCATTTCTAAACATGTGTTGCTTTGTTTATGCTTGTTTAGAAATGTATGCTAGATATACAATGTTAGGCTAGACATTTCTTTGTGTTTACTATGATGTAGTTATGTTGGAGTAGTTAATATACTTATGCTATGCTGTTACTCTGTCTGTGTTGCTTTATACTGTATATGAACTTATAAACTGAATCTCAAATGTTTATCTATCTAACTTATGCTGTGGTTAGAAGCTTCCTGCTAGAACTTGGCCAATTACTAGTGGTACGTTCTCTACCTATTCTATGCCTGATGATCCATGAAATCGACATGGCTGTGTTCTCTAGGTTGAAACATATCATAAGAGACACGGAGCGTAGGATTAGAGATAGATTAGATTCGTGTTTATTTGTTAGGTATCTTTGAGAGAACTTTCGGGAGCGTAGGTTGAAACATATCATAAGAGACACGGAGCGTAGGATTGAATAATGCTAGAATTATCCTCCTATTTTATCAGTAACTGCATAATTAGGGTTTTCAGATACGGAATAATGTTTTACACAGTAGATTAACATGCATATAATAGTTGTGATGATTTATACGTTTAATGATGAACAATTCAACTGACCGTTAGCCCGACTATCCCAACTTGTTCCGCGGGATTATTCCTGTTCATGTTTTTGTTCAATCAACAATTCATGCCATGATATAGATGTCTCTGATGACTGTGACTGGGGACCAGGATTCGAGGATAGTTGTCAGTTAAATTGGTCTGTACATTTGGGAGAACTTTCGGTGTATTTGGCATTCTATAAATGCTATCCATGTGACATATTATTTATCTGATTACGGACAACTCTACGTTATATTTATAATAGGCTCGTAGTTATAGCTCATTAGGATATAGGATATCTGTGGGAGTAATGTGGCACCCTAGTTAATGTAACGAAAAACCGTAAAACGGCCAAATACTCGGTATAGTGCTAGAAACACCAGTTGGTGGAGTACAAACGTACAAAAACCGCGGAAAGGTCGTAGGTACAATACTTTGCATTACCTATGTTTCCAGCCTCTCCAGATTAGTCATCACAACTAGTAGCCTTACCCTTTGACTACTCATCAACAACATTTATCGAAATCATAGTAAACACTCGCGTTATTCACTGTCGTCTGAGTCTCCGTACAAACTCCCTTTTCTTTTATCGTATTTTATTTACTTTTTAATTAGCTATAAAACACAAAACCCCTTAAAAAGATTTTAAAACCCTAGCTAGATTACAAAAGATAATTAAACTTCCTAGACTCCCATGCCCGTTGTAGTTTAAAGAACGACACCTGAGTCATATATACCGCTTACTGCCCTTTTAGGTCCGTTAGTAGTATATAGCTTAGGATTCCCCGGCTCTATAAATTTAAAACACCCTGCCGTGAGTCCCTGTTGGCCGGATCAACGACCGGAGTAAAACCCGTCCGACCGCTGGGACCCCGACAAATTTTGGCGCCGCTGTCAGGGACTACAACGACCGACTTTAGGAAATTAGTTATCTTAGTTATTTAGCGATCCTTTCGGAAGATCAACATCATCCGAAAGTTACATTTCCTACCCTTAGGTTAGTTAGTTTTTAAATTTCCCGTCCTTAGTTAAACCTATCTTTCCAAAACCCTAATTTCTTCTAAACAAGTTATGACGAACCGTATCGCTCTCGCCTCATCAATCAAACCACTGCTAGAGGGACAAGGAGGACCAATCGTATCACCAACTGACGAAACCCTTGAAATTAAGCCACACTTCATTAAATTGATTAAATCTCAGTGTCAGTTTCATGGACTTTCGGTTGAAAATCCAAACGCCCATCTTAACAAATTCATCAACCTTTCCGAATCTTTCGAACAAACCGGATCCAGTAGGGAAGTCACTCGACTTCATCTGTTTCCATATTCTTTAGCTTTCCGAGCCCAAACATGGTTTTATGAACTCAAACCCAATTCGATTCATACATGGGAGGAGATGGCTACTAAGTTCTTAGCTAAGTACTTCCCTCCTTCCCTACAAACCAAGCTCAAAAATGAAATCATTAACTTTCATCAAGAAATTACTGAATCATTGAGCGATGCTTGGGAACACTTTAAGAATCTACTCGGAAGATGTCCGAATCATCAGTTGGCTGAAACGAATCTGGTCTGCGAATTCTACAACAGTCTGAATCCTCATCATCAACAAACCCTCGATGCTGCTTCATCCAGAAATTTCATGCTGCATACTCAGACGAAGCTTGGAAGTTGATTGAGACGATAACGATGCATCAACATGACTTGGAGTCAGATTAATCAACCTCAGAAAACAGGGACACTTCTAATCAATTCTTTGACACCTTAAGAACTCAACTCGAATCCATCTCTAAAGTTGTCAAGGATATGCAAGACTCTTCCAAATCCAAGAAGAAACCTCAATGGCTCTTCTCAAGCTCAAAGCTCAAGGAAGATGTTCTCGCTACAAATGGTGAAACCACTGATCAAGTCATTCATTCTAAATCTTCTGCTCAGCGGTCAACCAGACAACCTACCTCTCCATCGTTAGTTCTCTCTACATGAGACACCCCGAAAACGTAAACAAAATTTTTTTTTTTAAAAACACTTCATATCTATATTGTGGTCCCGATATCATTATATGACTCATTTGATTCATTCAGTACATTATCTTATTTATTAACATGTTATAACTTGAATTCCTGAAAAACAGCAATGAGCCACCGGCTCCTTACCTAGACCTGCCGGGTCCTAGGGCCCAGCCGCCGGGTCCCCCGGCCACAATGCCGGCTACAAGGATTTTTCATCAAACAGAGAAAAAGTGTCTAATTAGTGCAAAAGAAGCCACCGGCTTGGCTTTCAAGCCACCGGATTTACCAGTTCAGCCGTCGGGTTTCCTCCTGACCCGCCGGCTCCACATGCCTGCACAGAACCTGCACAACTTATTACCATTTTACGAAATTCAAACTAGCATATCTTTTTACTCGTACATCCATTTAACCTGAAATTTTGTGTGCAGCTTCACTTTAACCCTATAAACATTTCTACTTTTTCACCTTTTTCACTTTTTCAATTTTCACATCAAAACTCATTTTGACCCGTTAAATAGTTTTTGACCATTTTTGATCATTTTGCTTAGGATACCAAGACTTAAACCTTTAATAATCTGATTCTCAACTTTTGACCACTTATTTACCATTACCAAGGGGACTTATTGGCGTAGTGACTTTTGACTATAATCCATTCTAACCCGGTTTGACTCATCACCCTATTGGTTGCCCAACTGGACACCAAAATGACCCGATTGGGTTCTTGACTACTCCAACTGACTTTCCTGGTCAAACCTCATCCAATTGACTTACTTAAGTCAAACTAACATACTTAAATCAATATTTTACCACAACATCATCAATTTATCTTTCTAACTTTCATAACATACTTTTCACATTACTTTAACCTAAAAAAAAAAAAAACATGTTTTACACAAACATTGACTTTCGTAATCCAAGTCTCACTAAACAACTGACTTTAACTTCTTCAAAACATCATATACATTACAAGTGAGACTTGATTCTTTCTCAAAACATACTATTTCTTGTCTTTTACTTTACACGGGGTGTACACATATCAAGAGCATGATCAAAAAGGGATAGCTTGTTACCACAACCCTCAACAAGCTTCACCACTAGTTTCCCACGTGTCTTTTGCCTATGTCTCCCTTATTCACACTTGGCTCACCTGAAAAGTGTTAAACATAACACATAAGCATTTTGCTTAGTAAGTAATGGAAGTTTGTAACATAACATATATAATTCTTTCTTTATTTCTTTCTTTAAGGATCCTTAACATCTCCATGTTAACTACTACTAGTCAACATGTATACCAAGCTAATGGTCATGATCCATTACTTGGAAAACCGTCAAGCTAATGACTCGCTCATTACTTGACTCTACATACATATCCATCTACTTACCTTTATCTTGTAACTTGGAATAACTTGAATAAACTTCTTTATCTTGATCACCTATACATATAAACACATAGCATGATCATTTAACACATCACTTTACATCTTTTCATTTTCTTTGATCTTATGTCCTAGGTGTCACTTACCAACACCTAGTTTTCTCTTAAGTGTTCCATTCTTAACTTCAAAATCACATATAATTAGGTATTAATACTTTACTAATCAGAATCATCATTGATTATTATCTTTTACTTCATTATACATACATAATCAACTAGCATAACCCAATTACACATGAACATAACTCTTTAAATCAAACTAACATGATTTAAACATGAAACATAGTTCATAAATGCATAAGGAACACTTATCAATCAATTTAATTGACTTTCTTAAACCTTCATGATTCGAGGGTTTACAAAATTCAAACCCTAACATGAGTTACATCAATAGAAAGATTAAATTTACCTTAAGAACACTTAATTGTAGTTCTTAAACCCTAAATCAATCACCTTCTTCTTCAATTTCTTGATTTTCGTTCTTGAACTCTTTTTCCCTCTCAAAACTTACATATACGTATTACAATTAAGTCTGGAACATTTTAAAATCTGTAGGAGGATATGTTTTAACATTTTACACTTTACCTCCCTGAACTTTGCTTCTTTACACATCTAACCCCTCTAACAGATTTTCTTTTAATTGATTAGTCCTCTAGCCAAATTCTAACCTTTTAGTTACTTTAAACATTTAACATTTTAAATACATATAAAACTGAAACATAATACATATTATATTATTTAAAACTTACATGTTTTAGGGGTGTTACAACTCTCCCCTACTTATTTAGGATTGTGTCCTCACAATCCATTCCTGATAAAATGCCGGATAATAAACCATAATCTCTTCTTCCGGCTCCCACGTGAATTCTGAACCCTTTCTATGTTTCCACTGAACTCTGAACAACCGAATATCTTTATTTCTTAATTTCTTAATTTTCTCATCTTGAATAGCAATAGGTTGCTCAATATAGTTCAGCTGATCATTTATTTCTATTTCTTCTAAGGGTACATAGGTTGCTTCATCTACTAGACACTTCCTTAAATACGACACATGGAAAGTGTTATGAATATTTGCTAACTCTCTAGGTAACTCGAGGCGGTAAGCTACTTTGCCAACTCTTTCAATAATCTTAAACGGACCAATAAACCGAGGACTTAACTTACCTCGTTTTCTGAACCTAATAATACCTTTCCACGGGGATACCTTCAACATGACCATATCTCCTTCCTCAAATTCTATTGGGCATCTTCTCCTATCGGCATAAGATTTTTGTCTATCTTGTGCTATCTTTAACCGTTCTCTAATCAGATCAATCTTTACTGTGGTTTTCTGAACAATATCTGTACTTCCTAACTCTCTCTGCCCAATCTCTCCCCAACATATAGGAGTTCTGCACTTCCTTCCATATAATATCTCATACGGAGGCATCTGTATACTTAAGTGATAACTGTTATTATACGAAAACTCTGCCAAAGGTAAATGTGTATCCCAATTACCTCCAAAATCTATTGCAGAGGCTCGTAACATATCCTCTAAAGTCTGTATTGTTCTTTCACTCTGACCATCTGTCTGCAGATGGTAAGCTGTACTGAGATGAACACGTGTACCAATATCTTCTTGGAATTTATCCCAAAACCTGGAAGTAAATCTACTATCTCTGTCTGAAACAATGGAAATAGGCATACCATGGCGTGCAATAACTTCTTTCACATATATATCTGCTAATGCTTCTGAAGTCATCGTTTCTTTTATTGCCAAAACAAGGCACTTTTCGTCAATCTGTCTACTATCACCCAAATTGCATCGTTCTGACGCTGAGTCTTTGGCAACTTAGTGATAAGATCCATCGTTATATGTTCCCACTTCCACATGGGTATATCCAAAGGTTGCATTTTCCCATACGGTTTCTAATGCTCAGCTTTAACCTGTAGACAAGTCAAACATTGGTCCACATATTTAACAATGTCTTGTTTCATACCTGGCCACCAATAATCTGATTTCAAGTCATGGTACATCTTTGTCGCGCCAGGATGAATGGAATACTTTGACTTATGCGCCTCATCCAATAAAAAGGTTTTTAAATCCCATACATTTGGAATCCAAATTTTGCCATATCGAGTCTTTAATCCATGTGAATCTTCAATAATGCTTTGCTCTTGGCCTTTTATTCTTTCAGTTCTGACATTCTCTTCTCGCCATGCTTTCTGTTGTGCCTCCTTAATCTGCTCCAATAAGTTAGGGATAATAGTTATTCGGAGAGATTTAACCGTCAAGGCATAATGAATCACTTTTCTGCTAAGGGCATATGCTACTACATTCGCTTTTCCTGGATGGTATAAAATCTCACAATCATAATCTTTCACAAGATCCAACCAACGTCTCTATCTCATATTCAAATCTTTCTGATCAAAGAAATACTTTAAACTCTTATGATCTGAATAAATGGTACTCTTCACACCGTAGAGATAATGTCTCCATATCTTTAAAGCAAACACTATGGCTGCCAATTCTAAATCATGCGTTGGGTACCCTTTTTCATGCTCTTTTAACTGTCTGGAAGCATATGCAATTACTCTGCCCCGCTGCATAAGAACACAGCCTAACCCATTATATGATGCATCACAATAAACTACCATGTCCTTAGTGCCCTCGGGAAGTACTAAGACAGGTGCTTCACTGAGTTTCTGTCTCAAGATCTGAAAAGCATGTTCTGACTGTTCATTCCACTCAAATTTGATGTTCTTTCTTGTGAGCTTTATGAGTGGCGTTGCAATCTTTGAGAAATCCTGAATAAATCGTCTGTAATATCCTGCCAAACCAAGAAAACTTCTAACCTCTGTAGGATTTGTCGGAGCTTCCCATTTCATTACTGCTTCAACTTTTACTGGATCCACTTTTATGCCTTCATTATTCACAATATGCCCCAAAAACTGTACTTCTCTGAGCCAAAACTCACATTTCGAAAATTTTGCATACAGTTTCTCATTTCTCAGCATCTGTAACACTTGCCTCAAATGGAATTCATGATCACTTTCAGACTTGGAATATATTAAAATATCATCAATGAATACAATAACATATCTATCAAGCATCGGACGACAAACTCGGTTCATTAAATCCATAAAAGCGGCAAGTGCATTAGTTAAACCAAAAGGCATTACTACAAATTTGTAATGACCATACCTCGTTCTGAAAGCAGTTTTACAAACATCCTCTTCTCTAACTTTGAGCTGATGATAACATGAACGTAAATCAATCTTTGAAAAATAACTGGCACCCTGTAACTGATCGAACAAGTCATCAATTCTTGGCAAGGGGTATATATTCTTGATAGTCACTTTGTTCAATTCTCTGTAATCTATACACATGCGCATTGTACCATCCTTTTTCTTTACAAACAAAATCGGTGCCCCCCAGGGAGAACTACTTGGGTGAATAAACCCTCTGTCTAACAATTCTTGTAACTATTTCATCAATTCCTGCATCTCAGGCGGAGCAAGCCTATAAGGTGTCTTAGCAACAGGGGTAGCTCCTGGCATTAACTCAATACGAAACTCAACTTGCCTATCGGGCGGTATGCCCAGTAGCTCGTCGGGAAAAACATCTAAAAACTCTTTTACAACAGGAATTTCATCAATCTTTAGGGTGAGTTTCTGAGTATCTACCACATGTGCCAAGAAAGCCTGACAACCATGTGATAAGTGCCATTTAGCTTTAGCAAAAGTACATATTGGAATAGAAAACTTTCTCTTTTCTCCGTAAATATCTAACATATCACCACATGGTAATCTCACTCGTATAATCTTTTTCTCACACTGAATCATAGCATCATGCTTTGCTAACCAATCCATTCCTATTACCACATCAAACTCCCCCATTTGCATAGGGATTAAGTTTATCGAAAAGGGCTCATTACCAATATCTAACCGACACCCTCTATACACCTTAGTCACATAAACACTTCTATCATCTGGTATTTCAACATCTAACGGGGTGTCAAGGTCAGAAAGTGGAATTGTAAATTTTTGGCTAAACTATTCTGAAACAAATGACTTCGAGGCACCCGAATCAAAAAGTATGTAGGCAGGCATTAGGTTAACAAGAAAGGTACCTGACAGTACATCGGGAGCTCGCTGGGCTTCTTTAGCTGTAATCTGAAAAGAACGGTGCCTAGACCCTGTGGTTATGTGGGTTTCTTATCATAACTCCGGCGAGGTGCCGAAGAGGTAGACTGACCTTTAAGCCTAGGACACTCTGACTTAACATGCCCCGGTTCATAACACCCATAACATATCTTCAAAGGCTTAGGATAATCCTTACTGAAATGTCCTTCACCACACTGATAACAAGCTGTAGTACCTAATCGACATTCCCCGAAATGTTTCTTATGGCACTTCTTACATTCTGGAGGCACTGGTCTCTCTGGTCGCTTTTCTTCTTTTCTGAAACTCCCACTGCTTCTGAATTTCTTTGATGAAGTGGAAGACGATTCAACCTTTCTCTTAGATGTCACACGTTCATCTCTTTTTAACTCCAATTCTTGAAAATGAGCCTCATTCACAAGTTCCTCAAATGACTTACAATGATTGGGATTCACAAACTGACGGATTTCTTTCTTCAATATCTCATGAAAATGATCCATAAGTCTCTTTGGATTCTCCATATACTCTGGGAAAAATTGTGCTCAATCTAGAAAATGCCCCACAAGCTCATTTACTGAATCAGTCATTTGCTCCATGGTGAGGAACTCACGACGTATCCTCTTTAAATCTGCTTCCTGAGAATAGGTGTTCTCAAACATTTTCTTGAAATCTTCCCAAGTCAACTGATCAATAACTTCCTTATCCATGGTACAGCATTGCACCTCCCACCAATTCTTTGCTCGGCCTTTCAAAAGATTAACCGCAAAGATCACTTTCAAATCTGCTGGGCAACGGGAAGTAGCAAACGCTCCTTCAACCTCTGAAATCCACCGATATCATAAAATAGGGTCTAACTCTCCTTCAAAGTCAGGCGGATTACATGCTGAGAAATCTTTGTAACTGAACTTTCTACTATCTTCTGGTACCTCTTTTCTAACCTCGCTAGACTCAGTCTACTGCCTTTATACCTCTTCTCTAACTGTTTCTCTAACAGTTTCTATAATAGTGGTCTTTAGAAGAGGGAGAGATGCCTGTTGAGCACGACCCACCTGCTCTGAAATATACGACTTCATTCTTTCTAAGTTTGGGTCTACTTCCTGAATAGGAGACTGGGGTCTATCTTGACTGCCTCCTGTCGTATTAACCTCTGATTCTTTACTCATCTTAACTGAAAAGTAGACATAACACATTAACATAATAGACTGTAACATTTACTTGTCTACTTTAGCATAAATCATGCCACATAATCGTTAATAATTGCTAATATTCCATCATCTAATGTCTCGTGATTTCCTTGGGTATATAATAAGTAATCTGATAATCGTTGCAATGGCCAGGTGCACCCATTACCATATTACATTATGACATATCCAAAGTCCACACGTTACACTTTGATTCAAGAATCATCAACAATCAATTAACTCTTTCATATCATAAGCTAAATCATGCTCAACATCATAACAATTTGGTCTAAGATCAAGTACCCACTAATGGTGAATACCCGAATCCCTTAAACCGTGCTCTGATACCAACTTGAGACACCCCAAAAACGTAAACAATTTTTTTTTACAAAAAACACTTCATATTTATATTGTGGTCCCAATATCATTATATGACTCATTTGATTCATTCAGTACATTATCTTATTTCTTAACTTGTTAAAACTTGAATTCCTGAAAGACAGCAAGGAGCCACCGGCTCCTTACCTAGAACCGCCGGGTCCTACGGCCCAGCCGCCGGGTCCCCCGGCCATAATGCCGGCTACAAGGATTTTTCATCAACCAGAGAAAAAGTTTCTAATTAGTGCAAAAGAAGCCACCGGCTTGGCTTTCAAGCCGCCGGGTTTCCTCCTGACCCGCCGACTCCACATGCCTGCACAGAACCTGCACAACTTATTACCATTTTATGAAATTCAAACTAGAATATCTTTTTACTCGTACATCCGTTTAACCTGAAACTTTGTTTGCAGCTTCACGTTAACCCTATAAACATTTCTACTTTTTCACTTTTTCAATTTTCACATCAAAACTCATTTTGACCCGTTAACTAGTTTTTGACCATTTTTGATCATTTTGCTTGGCATACCAAGACTTAAACCTTTAATAATCTGATTCTCAAATTTTGACCACTTATTTACCATTACCAAGGGGACTTATTGGCATAGTGACTTTTGACTATAATCCATTCTAACCCGGTTTGACTCATCACCCTATTGGTTACCCAACTGGACACCAAAATGACCCGATTGGGTTCTTGACTACTCCAACTCACTTTCCTGGTCGAACCACATCCAATTGACTTACTTAAGTCAAACTAACATACTTAAATCAATATTTAACCACAACATCATCAATTTATCTTTCTAACTTTCATAACATACTTTTCACATTACTTTAACTTAAAAAAAAACATGTTTTACACAAACATTGACTTTCGTAATCTAAGTCTCACTAAACAACTGACTTTAACTTCCTCAAAACATCATATACATTACAAGTGAGACTTGATTCTTTCTCAAAACATACTATTTCTTGTCTTTTACTTTACACGGGGTGTACACATATCAAGAGCATGATCAAAAAGGGATAGCTTGTTACCACAACCCGCAACAAGCTTCACCACTAGCTTCCCACGTGTCTTTTGCCTACGTCTCCCTTATTCACACTTGGTTCACCTGAAAAGTGTTAAGCATAACACATAAGCATTTTGCTTAGTAAGTAATGGAAGTTTGTAACATAACATATATAATTCTTTCTTTCTTTCTTTCTTTAAGGATCCTTAACATCTCCATGTTAACTACTACTAGTCAACATGTATACCAAGTTAATGGTCATGATCCGTTACTTGGAAAACCGTCAAGCTAATGACTCGCTCATTACTTGACTCTACATACATATCCATCTACTTACCTTTATCTTGTAACTTGGAATAACTTGAATAAACTTCTTTATCTTGATCACATATACGTATAAACACATAGCATGATCATTTAACACATCACTTTAAATCTTTTCATTTTCTTTGATCTTATGTCCTAGGTGTCACTTACCAACACCTAGCTTTCTCTTAAGTGTTCCATTCTTAACTTCAAAATCACATATAATTGGGTATTATTACTTTACTAATCATAATCATCATTGATTATTATCTTTTACTTCATTATACATACATAATCAACTAGCATAACCCAATTACACATGAACATAAATCTTTAAATCAAACTAACATGATTTAAACATGAAACATAGTTCATAAATGCATAAGGAACACTTATCAATCAAATTAATTGACTTTCTTAAACCTTCATGATTCTAGGGTTTACAAAATTCAAACCCTAACATGAGTTACATCAATAGAAAGATTAAACATACCTTAAGAACACTTAATTACAGTTCTTAAACCCTAAATCAATCACCTTCTGCTTCAATTTCTTGATTTTCGTTCTTGAACTCTTTTTCCCTCTCAAAACTCACATATACGTATTACAATTAAGTCTGGAACATTTCTGAATCTGTAGGAGGATATGTTTTAACATTTTACACTTTACCTCCCTGAACTTTGCTTCTTTACACATCTAACCCCTCTAACAGATTTTCTTTTAATTGGTTAGTCCTCTAGCCAAATTCTAACCTTTTAGTTACTTTAAACATTTAACAATTTAAATACATATAAACCTGAAACATAATACATATTATATTATTTAAAACTTACATGTTTTAGGGGTGTTACACTACACCCTCTAGTTCTTTACAATTGTCTTCTCGTCTAAACAATACTTTTTCAATAACTTCATGTTTGAGCAAAATAATAAAAATAAACAAATTGTTGATTTTCAAAATCAAATTGATAGTTTGCTTAGAATTTCAAACTATTTAATTAAGAACTTGGAGGATAATGTTAAAAGATTTTTTATAAAAGTTGAGGAGAAGCAAAGGGAAGAAGCGATTAACAAAGCTGTTTATCTCTCGTCGTATGAGCATGATAACATTCTTGTGGTCACTAGAGGAGGGAAATAGACTAAGAATGAGAAAATGGTAGATATTTCTTCGGACGAACCTTCTAGTTCTTCTCCACCTACTGATTCGGTACAAACTGACATACCCGTCACTTCCACTGAACCAGAACCTTCTAAAGCCCCAGAATAACTAAACCAATACGTATACCTTTTCCTGGTAGGCTTAAGAAAGAGAAACAAGAAGCTCAGTTTGAAAAATATCTAGGGATGTTCGAAAGCCTACACTTAAATGTTAAACTATTAGACGCTTTAGTTGAGATGCCTAGTTGTGCCAAATTCTTTAAAGATCTCATATCCAACAAAGAAAAACTTAGACAAATAGTTTACTTGCCCTTAGATGCAGAGTGCTCTTTGATTATGCAACAAGGACTACCCACAAAACTAGGAGATAATGGCCGTTTCACTGTTCCTTGTTATCTTCAGGATGTTCAAATTAGTAACGCCTTAGCTAATTTAGAAGCTAGTGTAAACCTTATGCCATACTCGCTTTATAGGAAACTAGGATTGAGTGAACTTTTGCCAACCCGTATGACCATCCAGTTAGCAGATAGATCAGTTAAGCTCCTTCGTGGAATTGCTGAAGACATTATGGTCCGTGTTGATAAATTCGTATTTCCTGTTGATTTTGTTGTTATGGATATTGAAGAAGATACCCAGGTACCACTTATCCTTGGCAGACCTTTCCTAAACACTGCCAAGGCTGTCATTGACGTAAACGAAAAATCTTTAAAACTTCGAGTGGGAACTGAGGAAGTCACCTTTAATGTTGATAAACTAATGAAATATCCTATGGGAGAAGATCTTGGTCTTGTAGATTCTATGCAGGAAATAATTGAAGAACACTTGGAAGAAATCATCGCAGTAAGCAGCATTAACCCCTGTCCGAATACCATTATTACAACAAGGAAAATCTTTGACAAAGGTGCGGGATTATGCTCAGCTATCTCGGACAATTCCACCGCATCAAGAGAAGTGCTATTTCTTTTAAAGAATTCAAGCTTGCAGCCCAACGGGTCTATCATTGCTGCACCGCTTGGACATGGCACACCAGTCACTCTCTTGAGAAGAAACCCTAATTCTGAAGTTCATGACTTATCTCTCTCAAAGGAAGAAATTCTGAAGACTCTCAAAGAAATAGAGTCAACGCTTAGACCATCTGATTCGCAACTATCTGAAAGTTGTGAAAACTTGAATCCAGAGATCACTTTTAGCACGTCTTCATCAACTCAATTCTAGAGATTTGCATTTACCGAGGATAATGACATAATAATCACTGAGGATAATGCAGTCTCCAAATCCTCTCAAGAAAAATACGAGCTGAGAAAAGATGAGCTTTCCGACAATGCCGAATGGGTTGGAATAGCTTCAGCCGACATTCCAGAATCACCTGCAGTTGAGTCAGAATATCAGACGAAATACGATGAGCTGAAAAGAGACGAGATTGCAAGGATGAAACCTTCCACTGAAGAACCACCCGAATTGGAACTGAAGGAACTTCCCTCACACCTTGAATATGCTTTTCTCGAAGGAACTTCACATTTACTAGTTATCATATCCAAAGATCTGAAGCCCGAGGAGAAAGCAAAACTTATTAAGGTTCTAAAGTCACACAAGAAAGAGATTGCATGGAAAATCTCTGACATACAATGGATCAGTCCAAATTACTACACTCACAAGATCTTAATGGAAAATGACTTCAGACCTTCTGTTCAAAGGAAAAGGAGAGTCAACCCGAAGATTCAAGACGTGGTCAAAAAGGAGGTTATCAAACTCCTGGATGCTAGTTTGATTTACCCTATTTCAGATTCCCCATGGGTTAGCCCAGTTCAAGTCATCCCAAAGAAAGGAGGCATGACAGTCATCGCTAACGAAGACAACGAGTTGATTCCAACATGAACTGTCACCTGTTAGAGGGTGTGTATCGACTATCGGAAACTCAACGAAGCTACACGCAAAGATCACTTTTCACTACAGTTCATCGATCAGATGCTTGAAAGATTATCAGGGAACGAATTCTATTGCTTCCTTGATGGTTTCTCTGGCTATTTTCAAATACCTCTCGATCCCAAGGACCAGGAAAAGACGATGTTTACTTGTCCCTATGGAACTTTTGCTTACCGACGTATGCCGTTTGGTCTATGTAATGCACCTGCAACATTTCAAAGATGCATGGTGGCAATATTCCACGACATGATTGAACAATGCATGGAAGTGTTCATGGAAATTTTTTTAGTATTCGGAGATTCATTTGTCTTTCTAACTTGGATAGGATGCTTGCCCGATGCGAAGAATCAAACCTAGTTCTGAAATGGGAAAAATGCCATTTCATGGTAAAAGAAGGCATAGTTTTAGGACACCGCATATCTAAAGCTGGAATTGAAGTCGAGACTATCTCAAAACTTCCGCCACCCACCTCTGTCAAAGCCATTCGAAGTTTTCTGGGACACGCCGGGTACGACCGTCGCTTTAATCAAGGATTTCTCTAAGATATCTGGTCCTATGACTCATCTTCTCGAAAAAGATACTCAGTTTGTCTTTACAGATGAATGTCTCAAAGCCTTTGACTATATGAAAGATCTGCTTGTGCATGCACCGATCATGGTTGCTTTAGATTGGGGTCTCCCATTTGAAATCATGTGCGACGCCAGTGATTTCGCAGTTGGAGCAGTTCTGGGACAGCGGAATGGGAAACAGTTTCAACCAATATACTACGCCAGCAAGACGCTCACCGACGCTCAAGAAAATTACACAACCACAGAGAAAGAACTGCTAGCGGTAGTATTTGCTTGTGATAAATTTCGTTCCTATCTAATCTTGTCCAAAACTATAGTCTATACAGATCACTCCGCTCTAAATTATCTTTTCAAGAAGCAAGATGCTAAACCTCGCCTTCTACGATGAATCCAACTCCTTCAAGAATTCGATATCGAAATCTTAGATAAAAAGGGAGCAGAAAACTTCACGGCGGATCATCTTAGCCGATTGGAAAATCCATCAATGGATAAGCTGCACGAGAAAGACATTCAAGACCAGTTTCCAGAAGAACAGCTCATGCATGTTGGTAAGTATTATCGAGGGTCACGATCTACAAATGATCCTTGGTATGCTGACTTTGCCAACTTTTTGGTGGGAAAAATAGTACCTAAAGGAATGCCAACCTCTCAACGACAAAAGTTCTCCCGCGATATAAAATATTACTGTTGGGACAGACCTTTCCTCTTTAAGGTCTGCCCTGATCAAATCATTCGAAGATGCGTCGATGGAGAAGAGGCAGAACATATCTTACACCAAAGCCACCACGGACCTACTGGAGGACATCATGGTGCAAACATGACCGCAAGAAAAGTGTATGATGCTGGCTTTTTCTGGCCAACCATATTTCGAGACGCTTATGACCTGGTGAGACGCTGCGATATCTGCTAAAGACAAGGCAATATAACAGCTCGGAATGAAATGCCACTTACAAACATCTGGGCCGTGGAGATCTTCAATATCTGGGGATTAGATTTTATGAGACCATTCCCTAAATCTAACGGTAAAGAATACATCTTGGTTGTAGTTGACTACGTCTCCAGGTGGGCCGAAGCTCAAGATCTTCCAACAAATGATGCCAAAGTAGTGACCAAATTCCTCAAAAAGCTATTCAGTCGATTTGGAACTCCAAAAGCAATAATCAGTGATTGTGGTACACACTTTTGCAACGTTCAATTCATGAAGGTTCTGCAACAGTATGGTGTCACTCACAAGACATCAACATCTTATCACCCCCAAACTAATGGACAAGCTGAGGCAACAAATCGAGCTTTGAAAAGGATCTTGGAAAGAACTGTTGGTAATCACGGACACAAATGGGCTGAGAAATTAGATGATGCATTGTGGACATTCAGAACCGCCTACAAAACGCCATTAGGAACCACACCGTATCGTCTAGTTTATGGCAAGGCATGTCATTTACCAATTGAGCTGGAATACAAGGCATACTAGGCTTTGAAGAATTGCAACTTAGATATTTTTGCAGCTGGAGCAATCAGACGAATGCAGTTGAATGAGTTAGCCGAATTAAGGGATCAAGCATATGATAGTTCTTTAAGCTTCAAAGAATGAACTAAAAGGATTCACGACGCTAAGCCAAAGCCCTCAAGATTCAAAACAGGAGACAAAGTGCTGCTCTTCAATTCGCGATTCAAAAAGTTCTCCGGCAAGTTCAGAATTAGGTAGAGTGGACCATTCATAGTATCAAAGGTATTTCCATATGGTGCTATCGAACTCGAGGCACCAGAAGGTAATTTTAAGGTTAATGGTCACCGCTTAAAGCATTACTTCGAAGACTTTCCCATCAGGGAAGATGTCTTTATCTTTGAACCACCGTGAGTCGTCAGAAAGGTACAAAGAGTCAAGCTAGAGACTCGTAAAACAAGCGCTCTTGGGAGGCACCCTATGCCTATCTTTATTATTCTATCATTTTATTTCTTAGTTTATTTTTATTAAGTATAGTTATCTCTGAACTAATAAATTGCAGAATTGCTACTTATCTGACTTTAAAATTGCAAAATCTGAGATAAGTTTCATTCATTAGTACTATCACTTTTTAGCATTACCTGTTTATTTTATTTTGTTTCAGGATGGACGATGTTGGTGCTGATCATGTAGCTGTGAGACCACGCAGACGACGCAGACCTCGTAGACGCGGAGCACAGAGAGCGGCTATGCTGACCATCACTAAGGAGGACCTGACTGATGTCCCGATCACTCACGAGGAGTTACCCGATGAGAGGCCCTCATCACCTCAGCCAGCCCCAGTACCTACTTTCGAGTATGGTATCACTACGACTGACCCAGCTGCTTCGTGGGCCCTCTTCCGGACGCTCTCCATCCAGCATGACATCATGTCCTCCATTTGTGAGCGGCTCGAGATTCCGAGACCTGCTGCCCATCCCTACAGGCTTGGACCAGATTCGGGACCATCTCGACCTCTATGGTCTTTCTTCCCTCCTGCAGATCCACTTGTTGTCTCTACTGCCGGGCCTTCCACTGGTCCTACTGCTGCAGCTGCTGTCACTGATCCAGCATTTTCCCCAGGATCTGCATCACCAGATCGCAGCCTCACAGAGCAGCTTCTGGGTATGGTTGATGTTCAGAGCTTTGTTACCCCCACTTCCACTGACGAGATTGTGAATCAGGCTATGGCTGCTATGGACTCTTCCATCCCATCTCCGACTTCCATCTTTGACAGGGATGCTGAGGAGAAGTTTGATCCTGACACCGATGACCTACTTGATGACTTTTAGACATTATTATTATTAGTATTATTTAGTTTCTGTATTATAAATCTGTACTTACGCTTTAGACTTTCTACTGTGTTGAGATATTATGATGTGTGCTGATGTTGTTTGCAGAATTCAGCTTTGTGTGGAATTGAAGGTCTTAAACGAGCCTGGTCCTTAAAATCCAGCAATTCACTTGCACCACTCCTTCACAAATCTGGTCTATTCCAGTACACACAAATGGGGGAGTCTCTCTGTTCCTTTCTCCCCATCTTGATTAGAGTTCTATTATGCCTATGTTTTTGTGTTTAATTTTTATGCCTCATCTTAACTTATCAATAAGTGTGGGATTTCAGCCCAAATTAAACACTTAAGAAACATCAACCTATATGTTCAAACTCTAAGTGTGGGATTAACCTAGTAAAATCTCTACTCAAGAGAACATTAGGGACAATGTTCCTCTAAGTGTGGGATGACAGGTATAGAATACCTTATATAGTGATTTTTATACCCAAAACAACAAACTCAACAAACTTTCTCTCAATTTTTTAAAAAAATGTCAAACTTTTACAAGATTAATGAGTTATACCATCCGGTTAACTCAAATTTTTGAGTTTTAGTATTCCTGAGGAAAGCCATTTTCAAAATATAAGTATGATATTTTCAAAAGCTTAAAGAAAATAAGGTAGAAATTTCTCAAGCAAGAATTGATAATCTGTGACACCCGTCAAATTAGGACTAGTGATTAGTACCTAATAAACTGTTAATACATGTAATTAGTTATGTGTTAGGCTAATTTGTGTATCAACTAATATATATTGTTGAATATATATATACAAGTATACGATTTGATTAAATCATACAAGTTTCAAATCGAATGTAATTCGGTTCAATTAAATACGAACGTTGGTGAACAATTTTATTAAATAATATAACATTATTTAATAACACTATTATATCCAAAAATATTATTTTGATAATATATCAAATCAAATTCGAATCGTGCAAACAACATTTACGGTATTAAATGATTAAACGCGCAAACAAACAAAACGAACTAAGTTATATTTTACAACTCAATTATAAAGTATTTGGTAAAATACTTCAACAAAAATATCGAGTAATAATACGTAGTTTAAAACTTATAAATTAAGCGTATACAATAATTATTTAACGTTTGAACAATCGGGAAAACGAACACCGTACGGAGCGCGACTACACGGAGCAAAAATTTGTGAAGCCCACGCATGGTGGACCCCACCATAAACCGGCCCAAGATGAGGGTCACCACCTCCCTCACCTCACTCTCTTTCTCATTCTCATTCTCACACATTCACTCTCTTTCTTTTCTTTTCTTTTCTCTCTTCTTCTTCCAAAAACCACTACACCACAATCACCAAAAATCACTAAATAACACTACCAAACGCACTCGGATCATCAAGATTTTTGGAGAAAAGGAACCACCTCGCCATGATCTACACTTCCATCTTTTCGGATTTTCAATCCGACACCGCGTAAGTTTCTGACAAATTCCCGAAACTTCTCATTTTAGCTTATTTTTACATATTTATGGGTTATTCAAGTGTATATATGCCTATTAAACAAGAGAAACACGATTTTATAGCTTAAAAATAGGTTAGATTTGAGTTTTGGGTCGAAAATTATCGACAGTCGCTGGGTTCTGTTTTGATGTTCATCTTTGCGACACAAGCCTTGTGTCGCAGGTTGTGTCGTATAAAAGCCCCTATGTCGTATTTTGTGTCGTATAAACCCAGTTATGTCGGATCCTCTGCGACACAATATTAGGTCGCACCTTATGTCGCAAATCCCATGCGACACAATCACTATGTCACTGTTAAATCAACATCGTACGCTTATGCGACACAATCCTTGTGTCGCTAAGCTCTTGTGTCGCATTTCTATGCGACACAACCCTTGTGTCGCATGACCAATTATTGTGTCGCATAAAACAGAATGTTGAAAACTCAGATTTTTACTAAGTGTCGAGACCTGGAAATTGTCACTTGATTTTACCTAAATTCAAATCCCAGATGCGTTTTTCACCAAAGCAATATAGTAGAAATAAAAATTTTCCAAGCTGACTTGGCAGCTCGACCCCAACCAGGGGCTCTGCCCCTTGGACCCCACTACCAGGGGCGTTGCCCCCGGACCCCCGTACCCCCGTACTTAGATTCCGTAAGCACATTTCTCACCAAGTGTCAAACTTGTACAACTTCAAAACGCTTATGCGATACAACTTTTCAAACATAATGGAATTTACTTTTCAAGTATAACGCTTCGAAATCAATGTGATAACATCAAGACTATTATTACAATTAATCACCAACGGGCCGTACACGTTTTCAAACATACAAGTCAATCAACCAAATCGGGGTAATTTGGACAAACAACTACAAAGGTAGTCTTTCGAGATGCCTAAACAATTAATAACCATCGCGTGTCATTGACACCTCCAGGTTACAAGTCTTCGGACAACACTTCAAGGCAAATCAATCCAAGTTATTAATCCAAACTTTCAAGACTCAGGTGAGTCTCATGGCCCCTATTTTACTGCTTTTCAATCAGGGGTGTGATATTATTGCTCGTTTTGTTTTACAAGTTGAACGCAAGTACAAATCAAATCAAATACTACATGAGTTTCAAGCTAATCAATTTAAAGCCCTCCATAGCATAGTCTGGTAATACGTAGTAGCGTGAATGTTAGTATATGATATCATATAGGATTGACAATCCTCGTCCGGGTTAGCACGCACTAACTGGTCAAACGGACGTATTAGCATTTGGGAAGACGAGTGTGGATTAGGCACTCGTAGGAGGCATTTCAAGTTAGGTTTCCTTAAGTGGGCCTGACAACTCAAGTTAAGCTTAGACTATGTGCTCATGGTTGTATAACTTTTATTTTGCTTAATTGCTTTATAAATTCAATTATAAATCTTGCGGTTCATACAAACATTTGTGTTGACATACAAACCTGTGAGCTCACCAGCGTTTCGCTGACCAATTTTAGCATGTATCACTAGTGACCAGCAGTAGGTTGGACTGCTCAAGTAAGGATCAATTAGCTCGAGTCATCATGCAAACAATCAGAGATTTAGCTGCATTATTATATTTTGTATAGATTAATTATGTACTTAAATCTCTCAATTTCAACCGAGCTAATGTAAACAATATTTTTGATGTAAACTTTTGGTTTTATCAATACAAATGTAAAACGACGCATATAGTGGTCGTTCATTATATATCTTTGTGCTGTGATTATTGATTCGTAACACCCAAATCGTGCTTCCGCTAAACAATAAATTTGGGGGTGTTACAGATTGGTATCAGAGCCTAAGGTTATAGTGAAGTAGGTTGCATTTAGTAGGCCTAGTCTATGACCGTTAGGCAGTATTTCCCCATTATGCACGACTGGTTCAGAAATTACAGCATACGACTTTAATTTAACATAGCCTGATCAACTATGTACAATTAAGGAAAGATGATGTAAGGTCTGAAACGATTATGTTGAACAGGAATACACTAGTTGACTCTGACCTTGAGAGAACCGAGACTCAAACAAGTCTGTGCTAGACACCCAATAGGCTATTATGTGATACTAAGTATACATAGATAGCCCTCGTTACAATCTTAGGCTATATTATATAAGTTATTATATGGATATAGGCCTCATTCTTCCTAACGCTTTGTCTCAGAATGTCAAACACACCACCAAGTTCATCACGCTCTTATCCACATGAATCACGAAACTCAAGGGTAGCTAGGAGGGACACCAGGTTGCCTCGAGCTAGCCCATATCCAACTCACCCCACTCTACCGGACTTAACCGCTAGGGTACATCACCACGAACAACGACTTAACGCTATGGATATCGAACTTCAAGAGACTCGTGAAAACTGGAGACTCACAGCTATGGAACGGATCGAGCAAGTCTCTGAAGATCACGAGCACACTGTCAACACCATGAACACTCTTCAAAATCAAGTGGAAGAAACAATTGAAACCATGGATGTTGTCCACAACCAAGTAATTGGCAACCGAAATGAAATCTCTGTCCTACAATCAAGGCTACATCAGTGCGAGACACATCTAAGGGAAACCGAGGACGCCCTCCGAACTGCCAACAGACTCGCAGAATCTGTGAATCATCTCAACGCACTGCTGCCACAACTCAACTTACATCAGAATTAGCTTAGGATGAATCTGTACCCTAATATGCTTTTGTAGGACCTATGTAATTCAACCGGATGTAACAATTCCCGGTACTTTTGTAAAACATCTAATCCTGTAACTTTTGGAACTCGCAATTTGGAATTGTCTATCATCTTTTGAACTCGTAATATCAATTGACAATTCCCCTCAATTATTCTATATTATTGATTTTACATTGTGATATCATATGTTACCGCTTTTACATATATGCATCTATTGTAATTTTCGTTCTGGTACAATTTCTTATGTACCTTTTGTTTCTTTCTTTCTTGAAGAATCATGCCGCCCAAGAAGAAAAGTTACAGTGATGAGGAAATCAAGGCTATCGTTTCTCGGGCTGTGGCCGATGCCTTGGCTGCTCGGGACTCGCCTAGAAACTCCCGAAATACTGGTGAAGCTCCCAGTAGTACCCCTGCCATCAAGCCTTGTTCTTACAAGGATTTTCTGAGTTGCAAACCACTATATTTCAAAGGCACGGAAGGTGCTATCGGTCTAATCCGTTGGATCGAACGTATGGAATCTGTCTTCAACCTCTGCAACTGCACTGAAGACAACAAAGTCAAGTTCGCTGCATACACCTTTCAAGAAGGTGCACTCACGTGGTGGAATACCCACGCCAACTCCGTAGGTCTTGAGATAGCTAATCATCTACCTTGGGCCGAACTGAAGAAGAAGTTGAGGGAGAAGTACTGTCCCGAAGAAGAACTGCACCGTCTAGAGGAAGAGTTCTGGCATTTGACAGTGCAGGGAACTGACATTGCTGGGTATACCACTAAATTCCAGCAGTTTGCGTTGTTATGCCCGGGTTTAGTTGATCCGGAGGAGAAGAGCGTCAAGAGATACATTCGCGGTCTCCCGGAGAATATCCAGGGGAACGTTGCTTCATCTAAGACAACCACTACTGAAAGTGCTATTCGGCTAGCACATGAGCTCATGGCGCTGGTTGTCAGCCGTGAGACACCCAATACCTCCTCCAACAACAAGCGAAAACCCTCTGAACACCAAAACCAACCAAACAAGAAAACCAACACCATCCAAGTTTACAACACCAATACTGAAACCAAACGTAGCTACACTGGAGACAGACCATACTGTTCCAAGTGTAACTACCACCATGACGGTCCATGCAGTACTCCCTGCAACAACTGCAGGAGGTACGGGCATTTAACCAAAGACTGCCGAGCCCCCAAATCCAACAACAACACCTCCAACAACAAAACCCGACAACCCAAATCCTGCTATGGATGCGGAGAGATGGGGCATTTCAGGGATGCATGTCCCAAACGAAAGAACAAGGGCAACAACAACAACAACAACAATGCCAAGGGAAGAGCATTTGTTCTCAACTCCGGGGACGCCCATCAGGACCCGAATGTGGTCACGGGTATGTTCCTCCTCAACAACTTAACTGCTTCTGTTCTATTTGATACTGGTGCTGATAGAAGCTTTATATCTGATGAGTTTTGCCCACTACTTGACATCACTCCCGTTGCCTTAGATGTTAAGTACACTGTAGAACTTGCAAATGGTAAACTCATAGAAACCGATAGTGTGATACCTAATTGCACTTTAAACCTAGCCGACGAAATCTTCTCAATTGATCTGATGCCCGTTGAAATAGGAAGTTTTGATGTCATTATCGGTATGGACTGGTTGTCCAAACATCGCGCTGAAATCGTTTGCTACGACAAGGCCATTCGAATTCCTCTCGCCGCCGATAGAACTTTGGTCATACAGGGGGAGACCGGTGGGACGAGACTAAACATCATCTCTTGTTTGAAAACCCGAAAATTTCTGAGAAAGGGTTATCCAGCAATCTCGTGCACATCATGGAGAAAAAGTCGGAGGAGAAGCGACTTGAGGATGTGCCAATTGTTCGAGACTTTCCAGAAGTCTTTCCCGAAGAACTACCTGGTCTGCCACCACTAAGACAGGTTGAGTTCTCAATCGATCTCGTGCCAGGTGCTGCACTTGTGGCCAGAGCAGCATACCGTTTAGCGCCATCCGAACTTCAGGAGTTGTCCACCCAATTACAGGAACTCCTGGAAAGAGGATTCATTAGGCCGAGTTCCTCACCTTGGGGTGCTCCGGTTCTATTTGTCAAAAAGAAAGATGGTTCTTTCCGAATGTGTATCGACTACCGAGAGTTGAACAAGTTGACCGTCAAGAACCGTTATCCACTTCCTCGAATCGATGACCTGTTTGACCAACTTCAAGGATCGAGTTGTTATTCAAAGATTGATCTTCGATCGGGTTATCATCAATTGCGTGTTCGTGACACCGATATCCCGAAAACCGCTTTCAGAACCCGTTACGGGAATTACGAATTCCATGTGATGCCATTCGGTCTAACCAACGCACCGGCTGTATTCATGGATCTTATGAATCGGGTGTGCAAGCCTTACCTCGACAAGTTCGTCATCGTTTTCATCGACGACATTCTTATATACTCACGAAACGAACAGGAACACGCGCATCATCTCAAAACCATCCTAGAACTACTTAGACACGAAGAGCTGTATGCTAAATTTTCTAAGTGTGAGTTCTGGATACAAACCGTTCAATTCCTTGGTCATGTTATCGGCAGTCAAGGAATCCATGTCGATCCATCAAAAATCGAGGCTATCAAAAATTGGCAATCGCCGACAACTCCAACAGAAGTACGTCAGTTTTTAGGACTGGCCGGCTACTATCGACGATTCATCGAGAATTTCTCAAAAATAGCCTTGCCACTCACGACACTGACTCAGAAAGACAAAAAGTTTGACTGCACCGAAAAACAAGAGTCAGCATTTCAACTTCTGAAACAAAAGCTTTGCAGTGTTCCAATCTTATCATTACCCGAAGGCACCGATGACTTCGTGGTATACTGCGATGCTTCACAATAAGGTCTCGGTTGTGTGTTGATGCAACGGGACAAGGTCATTACTTACGCCTCACGACAACTCAAAATCCACGAAAAGAACTACACTACTCACGACCTCGAGCTTGGAGCTGTCGTGTTCACTCTCAAAATCTGGAGACATTATCTTTACGGCACTAAGTGCACAATTTTTACCAACCACAAAAGTCTCCAGCATATCTTCGATCAAAAGGAACTCAACATGAGGCAACGTCGATGGGTCGAGTTGCTTACCGATTACGACTGCGAAATCAAATACCATCCGGGGAAGGCAAATGTTGTTGCCGACGCCCTCAGTCGAAAGGAACGATCGAAACCACTTCGAGTCCGAGCCCTCAGTATGGCTATTCACAATGATCTAAACATTCAGATCCTCGCTGCTCAACTCGAAGCCCTCAAACCTAATAATGTCAAAAACGAAGCCTTACGAGGCATGGATAAACAATTCGAAATCAAACCTAACGGAGTTAGGTGTTTCTCAAACCGGATCTGGTTGCCTAGTTTTGGGAACCTGCGAGACTTGGTGATGGATGAAGCTCACAAGTCTAAATATTCTATCAATCCGGGATTCGACAAAATGTATCACGGCATCAAGGATTTTTATTGGTGGCCGAACATGAAAGCCGAAATCGCCACGTATGTCAGCAAGTGTCTTACTTGCTCGAAAGTCAAAGCCGAATATCAAAAACCTTCTGGTTTACTTCAACAGCCCGACATTCCTGAATGGAAATGGGAACAAATCGCTATGGATTTCATAACCAAACTACCCAAGTCATCGAGCGGTTGCGATACCATTTGGGTGATCGTCGATCGTCTCACCAAATCTGCTCATTTTCTGGCGATCAAGGAAACCGATAAAATGGAACGCCTCACATGAATTTACATCAAGGAAATCGTAACCCGACACGGTGTTCCAATCTCGATTATCTCCGACAGGGATAGTCGTTTCACATCTCAATTTTGGCAGTCACTTCAAAAATCATTGGGTACCCGTCTCGATATGAGTACCGCATACCATCCTCTAACCGACGGCCAAAGTGAACGAACAATTCAAACACTTGAACACATGCTACGTGCCTGCGTAGTTGACTTCGGTGTAAACTAGGAACAACATCTACCGTTGTGCGAGTTCTCGTACAACAACAGTTATCACTCTAGCATCAAGGCTGCACCATTCGAGGCACTGTACGGTTGTAAGTGCCGGTCACCTATCTGTTGGACCGAAGTTGGGGATAGCCAACTCACGGGTCCGGAAATCATTCACGAAACAACCGAGAAAATCTTCGAGATTCAAAACAAGCTCAAAGCCGCGCGTGATCGTCAGAAAAGTTATGCTGACGTGAGACGCAAACCACTCGAGTTCCAGGTTGGGGATCGAGTACTACTCAAAGTATCGCCTTGGAAAGGCGTAATTCGATTTGGCAAACGAGGGAAGTTAAATCCCAGATACATTGGACCACTTGAGATCCTCGAGAGGATAGGTCCAGTGGCATATCGATTGCAACTGCCAGCCGAGCTTAGCAGTATGCATCCCACTTTTCATATCTCAAATCTGAAGAAGTGTCTGTCTGATGAGACACTTATCATTCCACTTGATGAGATTCAAGTTGACGACAAGCTTCACTTTGTTGAGGAACCCGCTGAAATCATGGACCGTGAGGTCAAACAACTCAAACAAAGTCGTATTCCCATGGTCAAAGTCAGGTGGAATTCGCGGCGTGGTCCGGAATTCACCTGGGAACGGGAGGACCAAATGCGACTCAAGTATCCTCAACTCTTCACTGACTCCACTCCGATCACGACTTCGACTTAAATTTTAGGAAGAAATTCTTCTAACAGGGGGAGAATGTGACACCCGTCAAATTAGGACTAGTGATTAGTACCTAATCAACTGTTAATACATGTACTTAGTTCTGTGTTAGGCTAATTTGTGTATCAACTAATATATATTGTTGAATATATATATACAAGTATACGATTTGATTAAATCGTACAAGTTTCAAATCGAATGTAATTCGGTTCAATTAAATACGAACGTTGGTGAACAATTTTATTAAATAATATAACATTATTTAGTAACACTATTATATCCAAAAATATTATTTTGATAATATTTCAAATCAAATTCGTATCGTGCAAACAACATTTACGCGATTAAATGATTAAACGCGCAAACAAACAAAACGAACTAAGTTATATTTTACAACTCATCTATAAAGTATTTGGTAAAATACTTCAACAAAAATATCGAGTAATAATTCGTAGTTTAAAACTTATAAATTAAGCGTATACAATAATTATTTAACGTTTGAACAATCGGGAAAACGAACACCGCACGGAGCGCGACTACACGGAGCAAAAATTTATGAAGCCCACGCATGGTGGACCCCACCATAAACCGGCCCAAGGTGAGGGTCACCACCTCCCTCACCTCAATCTCTTTCTCATTCTCACACATTCACTCTCTTTCTTTTCTTTTCTTTTCTCTCTTCTTCTTCCAAAAACCACTACACCACAATCACCAAAAATCACTAAATAACACTACCAAACGCACTCGGATCATCAAGATTTTTGGAGAAAAGGAACCACCTCGCCACGATCTACACTTCCATCTTTTCGGATTTTCAATCCGATACCGCGTAAGTTTCCGACAAATTCCCGAAACTTCTCGTTTTAGTTTATTTTTACATATTTATGGGTTATTCAAGTGTATATATGCCTATTAAACAAGAGAAACACGATTTTATAGCTTAAAAATAGGTTAGATTTGAGTTTTGGGTCGAAAATTATCGACAGTCGCTGGGTTCTGTTTTGATGTTCATCTTTGCGACACAAGCCTTGTGTCGCAGGTTGTGTCGTATAAAAGCCCCTATGTCGTATTTTGTGTCGTATAAACCCAGTTATGTCGGATCCTCTGCGACACAGTATTATGTCGCACCTTATGTCGCAAATCCCATGCGACACAATCACTATGTCGCTGTTAAATCAGCATCGTACGCTTATGCGACACAATCCTTGTGTCGCTAAGCTCTTGTGTCGCACTTCTATGCGACACAACCCTTGTGTCGCACTTCTATGCGACACAACCCTTGTGTCGCATGACCAATTATTGTGTCGCATAAAACAGAATGTTGAAAACTTAGATTTTTACTAAGTGTCGAGACCTGGAAATTGTCACTTGATTTTACCTAAATTCAAATCCCAGATGCCTTTTTCACCAAAGCAATATAGTAGAAATAAAAATTTTCCAAGCTGACTTGGCAGCTCGACCCCAACCAGGGGCTCTGCCCCTTGGACCCCACTACCAGGGGCGCTGCCCCCGGACCCCCCGTACTTAGATTCCGTAAGCACATTTCTCACCAAGTGTCAAACTTGTACAACTTTAAAACGCTTATGCGATACAACTTTTCAAACATAATGGAATTTGCTTTTCAAGTATAACGCTTCGAAATCAATGTGATAACATCAAGACTATTATTACAATTAATCACCAACGGGCCGTACACGTTTTCAAACATACAAGTCAATCAACCAAATCGGGGTAATTTGGACAAACAACTACAAAGGTAGTCTTTCGAGATACCTAAACAATTAATAACCATCGCGTGTCATGGACACCTCCATGTTACAAGTCTTCGGACAACACTTCAAGGCAAATCAATCCAAGTTATTAATCCAAACTTTCAAGACTCAGGTGAGTCTCATGGCCCCTATTTTACTGCTTTTCAATTAGGGGTGTGATATTATTGCTCGTTTTGTTTTACAAGTTGAACGCAAGTACAAATCAAATCAAATACTACATGAGTTTCAAGCTAATCAATTTAAAGCCCTCCATAGCATAGTCTGGTAATACGTAGTAGCGTGAATGTTAGTATATGATATCATATAGGATTGACAATCCTCGTCCGGGTTAGCACGCACTAACTGGTCAAACGGACGTATTAGCATTTGGGAAGACGAGTGTGGATTAGGCACTCGTAGGAGGCATTTCAAGTTAGGTTTCCTTAAGTGGGCCTGACAACTCAAGTTAAGCTCAGACTATGTGCTCATGGCTGTATAACTTTTATTTTGCTTAATTGCTTTATAAATTCAATTATAAATCTTGCGGTTCATACAAACATATGTGTTGACATACAAACCTGTGAGCTCACCAGCGTTTCGCTGACCAATTTTAGCATGTATCACAGGTGACCAGCAGTAGGTTGGACTGCTCAAGTAAGGATCAATTAGCTCGAGTCATCATGCAAACAATCAGAGATTTAGCTGCATTATTATATTTTGTATAGATTAATTATGTACTTAAATCTCTCAATTTCAACCAAGCTAATGTAAACAATATTTTTGATGTAAACTTTTGGTTTTATCAATACAAATGTAAAACGACGCATATAGTGGTCGTTCATTATATATCTTTGTGCTGTTATTATTGATTCGTAACACCCAAATCGTGCTTCCGCTAAACAATAAATTTGGGGGTGTTACATAATCCAAATGAGCATGGCTAGGCACATACAACCCTTTGTAGTAAGGTATCTTGAGCCCTAAAGCATTCATCTTTAATGCTTCACTTTCATTTCTTGTGTGTGCCGATGCATGCATCTCTGAATTAGAACTTGCTCTTGACATGCGCTTCGAAACTATATTGGTGTGTACCGTACGTGGTATAGGTGCAATTAGATGACCTTGACATTCCTTAGGATGTAACCCATTTCTTACATATCTTTTGAAGCCCAAAACCCTTTCCGATACTCACTTTTAGTATCAATGATCCGCTTAGTAAACCCTGTTGAGCCTAAACCTTTCGTTTCATTAAAACATCATCTTTACCCTACTTCCCGATAATACCTTCCAAACTTATCTTAGAATTTCTGAGGTTATGAGGAATATCTTTTAGAATATCCAATTCAATTATCCTACTCGTTTGTGTTCTCTTAATCAAGCTTCTCGAAAAATGGTGCGGGAAAATTAGCACACAAGAGAGACAAGAAGATAGTGGTGCGGGAAAATTAGCACACAGGATAAAACTCGAAATGATCAAAGATAAAAGAAGGGATTTCTAAAGGACTCAAAATATAAAATCTCCTTAGAAATTCTCTGACAAAGAAATTCTGAAGAAAAGAAAAATCAGAAAAATCAGAAAAGAAAAGAAAAAAATAGCTCCGCCAATAAAGCTGAAAGCCTCAAAAGTATTTGCTCCTCACGAAAAATTCAGCAGAAGCTGAAACAGCTACCAAATCTCCATTCTACTCTGTTCTAAATAAAGTTTTTCATAATCTCAGTGATTTAGGATAAGCAATACCCTCACAACCAAACATACCACTATCCATACCTTTAAACCCTCACCAAACACTACAACCCTCCGAATGTCCTGGGATAATTAGCACCATCCTCACCTAAGTGGTGGAGATCCGATTCTCGATCAAGCCTATGACGATGAGTACTGCATGACTGGCTAATTGAGCAATTTCATTTGTTCTAGATTGATAGGAAACCCGATACACTTTGAGTGAATTGAGTGACCACCTTTAGCGAAATCGCCTAGTCATGTGTACTCTAAGATTACGAGGATTGGAAGTATGCCTAAGAGAATCACTTCTTGTTTATGGAAGGATTATCTTATCTTTCTTCACGCTTTTAGAGTAACCTACTTATATGAGGAAATGGTGACTCTTGGGGATATTTCAACTCGACCCTAAAACATGACATAAAAATATTTTTTTCAGAGAAATGAGTTGAGTGTTGCTTGAGGACAAGCAGCGTCTAAGTGTGGGATAACTTGATGTGACGTAAAAAGTCATATTTTAGTATGCATTATCCCTCACTTTTTGAGCCAATCTTTAGTGAAAACCTTTTAAAACATCAACTATTTACTAAAATTCACTAAAGTGGTTCAAATATGGACGTTGCGACAAAAAATCACTAAAAAAACTCGAAAATGGCACAAAACACGACATATTAAATCAAGCCGATTCCTCCGCTCTCACTTTCCTATCAAAACATACTCCTTAACTTCTACCATCTGTTATATAGGTAAAAACGAGACGGAAAAATCAATAATCAAGTGAAACGGCCAACGGACAGAGAAGACACAACACTTACAAAGCGGTAAAAGTCATTCCGGAAGCGCCTGAGCTCTATACATCCAATTTCCATGATATTAGTACCATTAGAAGCGTAACGGAATTACGAATCCATGGGCGAAAGAATCAAGTCAAACGGACGCGTAACAAAGGAGATACGGACGTTTTAAGCAACGAACGAAATCATACGAAGACCGTATACGGCCCTGGAGATAGTGTACGGCCATGCCAAGACTGTATATGGCCCTTGGTACACCGTATACGGCCCTACCAAGGCCGTATACGGCCCTCCTGCCCTAAATTGTTGCTGGTACGTGCTTTGTGTGCTTGTACGTGATGCTTCGCGAGTTGTACGGTTGATTTGAGAGCTTGCCTATAAATAGTGGACACCCCTTACACTTCAAAACACACCTTTCTCACTCTTTCATTTCTTCCTCCTCATTTTCTCTCACACACACATCACTCTCTCTAGTTTCTCTCTCTAGAAGAGTTTCTCTCTCTAGAATTGAGCTAGTTAGAGAGATAGTTAGGTAGAGGTTCTTTTAGCTTTTATACGGAGTTACTCCAAGACTTTGTTGTCGCGAATATCTGTCTGTAATAAATTCGTATCAGGTTCTATTTATATATCTCTTACTTTCCATTTCTAAACATGTGTTGCTTTGTTTATGCTTGTTTAGGAATGTCTGCTAGATATATAATGTTAGGCTAGACATTTATTTGTGTTTACTATGATGTAATTATGTTGGAGTAGTTAATATACTTATGCTATGCTGTTACTCTGTCTGTGTTGCTTTAAATTGTATATGAACTTATAAACTGAATCTCAATGGTTTATCTATCCAACTTATACTGTGGTTAGAAGCTTCCTGCTAGAACTTGGCCAATTACTAGTGGTACATTCTCTACCTATTCTATGCCTGATGATCAATGAACTCGACATGGCTGTGTTCTCTAGGTTGAAACATATCATAAGAGACACGAAGCGTAGGATTAGAGGTAGATTAGATTCGTGTTTATTTGTTAGGTATCTTTGAGAGAACTTTCGGGATATCTATGATCTGATTATTAGTTATTTGCCATGATTAGGGTTATGGTGTTCTGTTATGTGATGTCCTACTGCATGTTCTTGTTTGATTGTTGCCTTAGGATTGATGCATGCTAGAATTATCCTCCTATTATATCAGTAACTACATAATTAGGGTTTTCAGATACGGAATAATGTTTTACACAGTAGATTAACATGCATAGAATAGTTGTGATGATTTATACTTTTAATGCTGAACAATTCAACTGACTGTTAGCCCGACTATCCCAACTTGTTCTGCGGGATTGTTCCTGTTCATGTTTTTGTTCAATCAACAATTCATGCCATGATATAGACGTCTCTGATGACTGTGACTGGGGACCAGGATTCGAGGATAGTTGTCGGTTGAATTGGTCTGTACATTTGGGAGAACTTCCGGTGTATTTGACATTCTATAACTGCTATCCATGTGACATATTATTTATCTGATTGCGGACAACTCTACGTTATATTTATAATAGGCTCATAGTTATAGCTCATTAGGATATAGGATATATGTGGGAGTAATGTGGAACCCTAGTTAATGTAACGGAAAAACCGTAAAACGGCCAAATACTCGGTATAGTGCTAGAAACACCAGTTGGTGGAGTACAAACGTACGGAAACCGCGAAAAGGTCGTAGGTACAATACTTTGCATTACCTATGTTTCCAGCCTCTCCAGATTAGTCATCACAACTAGTAGCATTACCCTTTGACTACTCATCAACAACATTTATCGAAATCATAGTAAACACTCGCGTTATTCACTGTCGTCCGAGTCTCCGTACAAACTCCCTTTTCTTTTATCGTATATTATTTACTTTTTAATTAGTTATAAAAAACAAAACCCCTTTAAAAAATTTTAAAACCCTAGCTAGATTACAAAAGATAATTAAACTTCCTAGACTCCCATGCCCGTTGTAGTTTGAAGAACGACACCTGAGTCATACATACCGCTTCCTGCCCTTTTAGGTCCGTTAGTAGTATATAGCTTAGGATTCGCCAGCTCTATAAATTTAAAACACCCTGCCGTGTGTCCCTGTTGGCCGGATCAACGATCGGAGTAAAACCCGTCCGACCGCTGGGACCCCGACAAAGTCACAGAGTTTGGATTTTCTAGAAGTGAAGATGAGTCCTGTATATATGTCAAGTTCAGTGGGAGTATTGTAGTATTCTCAGTGTTATATGTGGATGATATACAACTCATAGGAAATGATATCTCAACTCTACCAGGTATAAAAGAATGGTTGGGAAAGTGTTTCGCTATGAAAGATCTTGGAGATGCAGCATATATCCTTGGTATAAAGATTTATAGAGATAGGTCAAAACGTCTCATAGGACTCAGCCAGGATACGTACATAGATAAAATATTGAAAAGATTCAATATGAAAAATTCTAAGAAAGGGAACTTACTCTTGAATCATGGCATTAAGATCAGTAAGGATCTGTGTCCAAAGTCTGAACAAGAATTGGATAGAATGAGTCGAATCCCATTTGCTTCACCTATAGGATCAATCATGTATGCCATGACGTGTACAAGGCCTGATGACTCATTTTCTTTGAGCTTAGTGAGTCGACATCAGCTAAATCCTGGTGAAGGTCATTGGACAGCTGTAAAGAATATTCTTAAGTATTTGAGAAATACTAAAGACAGGTTCTTGGTTTATGGTGAAGAAGAAGAACTCAGAGTAACGGATTATAGTGGCGCTATTTTCCAAACAGACAGAGATGATTGTCGATCACAGTGTGGTTGGGTATTCCTACTGAATGGGGGAGCGGTGACATGGAAAAGTTCTAAGCAAGATACAGTAGCAGACTCTACATGCGAGTCTGAGTACATTGCGGCTAGTGAAGCGGCAAAGGAAGCTATCTGGATGAGGAATTTCATTGGAGATCTTGGAGTTGTTCCAATAGTACAAGATCCTATTGCTATATTATGTGATAATGAAAGTGCAGTCGCCTTGAGTAAAGAACCCAAGGATCACGTAAAGTCAAAGCACATTGAAAGGAAATACCATTTTGTTCGAAGGAAAGTCGAAGAAGGACACGTGATTGTAAAAAGCATAAGATCAGAGGATAATCCAGCTGATCCGTTCACAAAGCCACTGGGAAAGTCCAAGCACGATGAACATGCTAGGAGCATAGGTTTAAGAGATAATGTAAAGTTTTAGTTGTTAGTTTGAATTTGAAACGTTATAAACAATGATAGAAACTGTAATAAACTTGGTGATTAAATAATGGAGATTTTTAATTGGAAGGAGTTCTACCCTTTACTATTGTTTTTCATTTTGTTTCAGTTTTGCATGTTTAGACACCACTTCCAGAGTAATAAGTTCTTACTCAAACCTCCCCAGTCGATCACACTGTAGGAAGTATGCGGTGAATTAAGACTGTCATGGAGTGTTAGTAGATGTCTATGGAGATTAGACATGGCATGGAGATTGCTGCAACACTCATGGGTACTTAATGGGGATTTAAGTATAGGAGAAACCCGCACTTAAAGAGATCACTTCATGGATTAAATCACGAGTGATTTTAAGATGATAATATCTTCTATTCTTGAAATGGAGATACATGAGTATCTAGTTCTTCAAGTCTGTTATACTTTAGTCTATTCAAATGTTGTGCTTAAATGCCAGTTATAAAGGGTATGCTAGTATGACATGATGAGTTGACTAGTGCTATTAGTCGATATTTATTTGTTTCTTTTGCCTAAAATGGAAAAGAGATATCATGGGCCCTCTGATGATTAAAGTTTGACTCTAAAGTGCTAGGCCTGGCCGAGACTAAGTTGATAGTTCAGTAGTCTCATAAAGTCAATATAATCGGAAATCAAAAAACATATATGAATCTTGAGATTGATTATAGTCCATGTTTCGATTCATAAGATATCGTGAAACAAAGGAATGGTTGATCACTTATCTAAAGGACTGACTCTAAGATATGATTCAGAGTTCGGCAGTTGCATTGGATGGCACACTTTACAAAGTTAATAGCATAGAGACTTAGACCAATAATAGTTGATGATTTGTCCAAGTGGGAGACTGTTGGAATAGTGTCCAATATCATAACTAATTGGTGAGACTATCATTAATGGTAAAGTCCTTTTTGGGTTGCCCTCAATAAACAGTTAAGAGAAAGATGAAGGATAATATTAATTGTATTGATATTATAATTGTTTGGTTAATTAATAAATAGTTTATTAATTAGAAAATAAAAAGTAATTAAATTTGAAGGAAGATTCCAGAAACAGGATCCAACCGCCGGTTGGAAAGTCCAACCGCCGGTTGGGATTAGGGTTTCTAAGGTGGTGGAAGTTACAGACTTGGAGAACAAGACTGACAGCTCCAACCGCCGGTTGGAAGGTCCAATCGCCGGTTGCGAGTCGAATCTGGGGTTTCTTCCACAACTATAATGTTGAGACATAGATTGTGACAACAGATCTAGCTTGAAATAAGACTGATGTAATCTTATCATGTTTGTATATTGATTTAGATTTGTAAATAAATGATATTAGTTTTGATATTAGTATTCGTTAAATATATTAGTTTGTTAAAGTGTTAGACGAATATCGAATACGAACTAAAGTCATAAGCTTGGCGAGTCGAGATCTCAAGTCGCAAGACTTGGTCTGGCAAGTTGAGAACTGAACTCGCAATAGTGGCAACGAACCGTAGCGAGTTGAGCTGAGTTGGGCTTGGACTGCGAGTCAAGTCAACTCGCGAGCCCACAGGCTGCGAGTCGACCGAAGTATTTAAATGATTTTCAGTTTAGAAATATATAACTTTTGGCAGAACTTTTGCTACCTGAAACTGCAACCTGCAAATTGATAATCCAGAGAAAACATAATCCTAAAGGCTAGGTGATAAACGCTCAAAAGTACTATATTTTAGTAGTATTTTACCTCGATTCTTGGATGTTTCTATTGCATTTATTTAAGAATAGATATTGATTTCGTTCATATTTGCAATTAGATGTGGAAATGGAGCGTTATGAAGAAAGGAACGGAAAACAGTCAATAAACGAGTTAAATGATGCATTTTTTTTGAAGAATAAAGCGAAGCCGAAGTGAAGAAAGGATTAAAAGAAGAAAATATTTAAAACCGGCTGGAAAATGCATCCATACGCCGTATGGATCATCCATACGCCGTATGGATGTGGCGGTGGAGGCCCAGGTTTACGCGGACATGGGCAGGGCTAATAATCAATCCATACGCCGTATGGATCAAAAACACAGGAAGTATAAAAACGCGATAAAAACCCTAAAAACAAAGAATTCGGCAGAGTTTTGAGGTTTTCGATTTCAGAGGCTTTAGTACGAATTGTAGGGTTACTTTGGAGGTATAAAGAGCTAAAGTTGAGGGTAATTCACTTTAATACTCTTTGTAATTTGTTATTTCGGTTTATATACTTTGATATTTCGATTTCATTGATGACTTTGTTATTGAATAATCTGAGTTTTATATTTCTGATGATGAATTGAATATTAAAAGTAGTTGTGTGATTAATTAAACTCGGATTATGATTATTGAACGATTATAATTGCGTATTGACTAAGCTATTTAATTGAAAACGGTTATATTACTCGCGGATCCTTGTTTATTGGTAATTAGTAGTTATTGTTGCTCAACGTGGTTAATAAGATTGATGAGATTGAGTTCCTTTAATGTTATTAATTATTGATGGTTATAATTCTAGGGTTTTGACCGTTGCTAAATATGTTGAGTCTGATAGGTTGAGTAAATGATAATTATCTACTTTAAAATGAACAAGACAATAAGTAATTATTGGGTATTGTTGAGTCATACCACTAGAGTTAATTATAATAAGTTGTGAATGTTTAATGCATGATTTAGGGAAAAGCACACAATTGACTGATCATCTTGTGACATTGGATCGATGTTTCATGTTGGACCCTAGATTGTAGGAATTAGTTGGACCCGGAAAGTTGGCTAGTTCATATTCAATTTATGATCTTTGATTACTAATTAAATTGATATAAAAGAATCACAATTAGATAATAAATACGTAAAGAATCGGGATATATGAATCTGAGACAAATTAATTATACAATTACTTATTCCTTCCTATTAGTATTTATTATTATTTATTTATAATTTTAATTTAAGTTTTTATTTAGTTTGTTCATTTAAATTTAATATTTTATAAACAACTGTTCGAACGGAACTAAAACGCCCCCTATTTACTGCTTTCATAGTTAATTAATATTTTCTGTTTATATAAATACCACCGTTCCCTGTGATCGACTCGGACTTACCAAGTCTATACTTACATTCGATCGGGTATTCTTGCCTGGTTGTGTGAAAGGTATAAATAAGGTATTTCTATTTATAAATAAATTAAACTAGACTCATTTCGCACGCATCACTAGGCTTTGATGTTTAATCGTTTAAAGCTAAGTATTAGTTAACCTAAACGCGAACTTATTCGTTATAGTAAGATAACACCGTATTGAGGGATTCCGCACCTTAATACAACAGATAACAAAGTTATCGATCCTAGAACAAGGGACTTACATCTGGTATCAGAGCTTTCGGGCTAAATACGAGTAAGTTCGAGGTTTTTGGGTTTATATCGCGTGATTTATGGTTGTTTTGACGTGCATAAGTGTGTAAAAACAATCAAAATCATTCTCTGGATGTTTTTGGGTTTGTTTACAATCGAAATCTACTGATTTTAACATAAAAATACCTAAAACTTTCGTTTTCGGGTTTTTCAGCCCTTTCGCGAGTTGAAATTAGGGTTTCAGTGAAGTCTGCGAACCGAGTTGAACGTGCGAATCCAATTGTAACACCCCCAAATTTGTTTAGCGGAAGCGTTTAGTTTAAGTACTGGGGTGTCACAATAATAAAGCATGCATACGTATCAGAGCTTATGATTACAACAGAACAATAAATATTAAGATGCCAAAAGAGTTAATTACAAAGTTTACGATTCATCGAATCGTATAAGTTAAAAGTAGTAAGTTTACAAAAGTAGATTTCTGAAATATGACTAAAACATTTCAGTTATACTAAAGAAATCCATATGTTTCCAAAAGTTGGCATCCTAAGCTTCAAGGGTCGCCTAATTCTCCATGTGTGTTGGCGATCTTATATGCGCAGCTAATTCCCTGAAAAACATAGTAAAAGTCAACAACTAGGTTGAGTGAATCCACAAGTTTTATGTAGTGTATTGTTGTTTCAAGTTTTGTAGTCACATTTGTTGGACCAAATACGTTCATAAATAGTAATTGCCATAATAGTCTAGTATTGTTTGGTGGAACGTCATCCAAGTATAAATTTAGTGGGTTGTTCGCCCAAAAGTTTCAGTTTATGTGGGATGTTGCCCATAAATAGTTGTGTTGGGACGTTACCCAAAATACGGTTCAAGTGGGATGTTGCCCAAAAATAGTTGTGTTGGGACGTTACCCAAATCATATGTTTGAAAGCGTATTGCTGGTCGTTCTCCAGTAGTTTTAAAGTTTGAGTCGGTCGTTCTCCGACTACTTACCAAATGTACCGGTCGTTCTCCGGTAAGATGCCAAGTTAACACCGGTCGTTCTCCGGTGAGATACATTGTTAGTACCGGTCGTTCTCCGGTAAGATATACTGTTAGTACCGGTCGTTCTCCGGTAAGATACCATGTTAGTGTCGGTCATTCTCCGACAAGTTACCAATATGTACCGGTCGTTCTCCGGTAAGATACAAAATTTGTTTCACATAGTAATAATAGTTTTTCGTTTGGGATATCATGTCGTACGGGCAGTTGTAGTAGTTGACCGCAGTTATAGGCAATTTGTATAATTGTACCAAAAGGCAGTTATGTGATTGTTTGTATAACAGTTTAACAGTTCAAGTACTAATTGTTCGAGTAAACAGTATGATAAATAATCATATAGTAAAAGCAGTTATGGCAATCAGTAAAGCAGTTGACTATGTTTTCCACCCCAAAAGTAGTTAAGAACAGTAAAAGTAGGGGCTGTGAACTCACCTGTTGAGTTAAGTAGTTGTGCGAGTGCTAGCAACCTAAGCCCAATTACAGTCCAGAATCTCCTAAACGTACGAGATTTAATAAGTAATTGTGGATGTCTAAGCTAATCATCCATGCTAGTGTTCGTTAAACATTTACGTTGTATTTCGTATTTGTGAAAATGTATACGACTCGTTGGTGGTAGTTTGAAATCTTAATTTCAATAAAATAGCGTGTTTGTAATGTTTGTACATTGTATCGTATGTAAATATTCGTTATCGGTTAAGTTCGACACTTAATGTAAAAAGAGTTTGTAAAATTTCTGTTTTCTGCGACACAATATGCGACACTAATGTGGTTATGCGACACAATGGTTGTGTCGCATAAGGGTACGACACAAGGGCTATGCGACACAAGGGTTGTGTCGCATAGGCGATCGATGCTAATTCAATAGCGACACAAGGTACGACATAATCTATGACATAATATGATTTATACGACACAACATGCGACACAATAGTTGTGTCGCATGGATGGTTTATGCGACACAATATGCGACACAGTCGTTGTGTCGCAAAGATGAGCACCCAGGCAGTAGCAGCGACTGCCGTGATTTTTCCGGCCAAAATCCGATTTTTAACATGTTTTCCGGTCATAAAACCTTGATTTCTTCCATTATATAGTTAAAACAAAGTTGTAGATTCAATATTACACCCATATAACACATAAAAACAAGTAAATCTAAGTTTTTAGAAATTTCTTACAATTGCGAATCGGGACCAAATGAGGAAGAAGATGATGATACGGCTTTTGTTAATGTTGTTCCTTAGCTCGTGAGGATTCCGAAAATGTAACTTTTGTTGGTTGGTTTGCGAATCCGAAAATTTGATAGAATTTGGGTGGAGAGAGTTTGTAGGTGTTTTTGGTGTGGTGAAATGAAAATGAAAGGAAGAATGGAGATGGGAGGTGGTTTTGTCCCACTTTTCATCTCCTGTGTTTTTGTCCCGTGTTTGTTTGCTCGATCGTTAAATACAAATCTTTTTAACATGTATATTTTCAAATACGTATTTTGTTACCTTTTTAATTATGATATTTTATAAGACCATTTTAATTTAATTATAAGATTTTTAATCTTTGTTTTATTAAATAATTTTGTTCACCAACAGTCGTATGTTTTTGTCGCGTTTGTTTTTAATTTGTTCAGTACGTAATACTACGCGTATTATCTAGTTGGGCTATGCTAGACTTACCTCTAAAATATGTTGTGAATTCACTCAAGTAGGGAATTAGCCTAATAATGCAAGTGATTAAAGTAATTAATCGCGTTTAATTTTGCGAGGTGTTACATTCTCCCCATGTTAGAGAAATCTCGTCCCGAGATTTAAAATCAAGTCGGATCGCCCGCGGCGTATGTTCCCCGATGAGTCATGTTGTTAACAATAGTAATAGTTTGCGTGGCGTTCAATTGTTGCCATAGAAGTTCGATCAGTTTAAGTATGCTCGCGGCATAGTTCAATATGTTGTGTGTTTCGTTTCGTGGTCAGAGTTTACCAAGTGTTGTGTTCAAATCGACATTCGAATAAAACGTATGTTAAATCGTAGCAATAGTCGCTAAGACGTACCGTGCTAGTTGAGATCTGCAACAGTTTCTGGTGCACGGAGGATGTATGCGCGGCTTGGAGTGTAGCCTTTGTTCACGGTGCGGTTGTTGTCGTTTTGATTGTTGCGGTTGTTGTTCGGTTGTTGGCATTGGTTTCGGTGATGTCCAGGATCACCACACCTAAAGCAGCCGGTGTTTTGTACCTCGGTGGTAGCTTGAGGAGGTAGGTTTGTCCTACAGTTCTGTGCTAAGTGACCGGGACGTCTGCAGTTTTGACAAAATGTACAATCACCATCGTGGTGTCTACCGCACTTGTCACACCTCGGTTTGTTGCCAAGGTAGGTTTTGGGTCCAGGGTTGGTGATTGCAGCGTAGGCTCGGGTGGTTCCCGGGTTTTTGTTTTGTTGAACCTGACGGTCGTTACCATCGCTGTTCCATTTGCGTTTGTGGGTTCCAGAGTCGCCCGCATCAGTACGGGTAGGTTCAGTTTTCCCTGTGATAGCTTTCAGGGTTCCAATCTCGACCGCGTCGTCGGTTAAGCTTTGAGCCAGATCAACTGCGCTCCTAAAAGTGGCGGGCTTGGAGGACATAACCATGCCTCGGATCTGTGGTGCCAAACCCCTGTTGTAACGCTCAATGCGTTTGCTCTCGGGGGTTACCATGTGAGGTACAAGACGTGCAAGCTCCTGGAATCTAGTTGTGTAACCGAAAATGTCAGCGCCGATCATTTGGATGTTCCAGAATTCGGTTTCAAGTTTTTGCATCTCGTTGGGAGGGCAAAATTCCTCCATCAGCATTCGTTTCAGTGTCTCCCATGAGATGGAGTAAGCAGCTGGGCGTCCCATGATTTGTACCTGAGCGTTCCACCATGTTAGCGCTTTGTCGGCTAAAGTGCAGGTGGCATATTTTACAATTTTGTCGGTGGCGCAGTCGCTGATGTCGATGACTGATTCCGTTTTCTCAATCCAGTGGACCAGGCCGATGGCCCCTTCGGTCCCGGTGAAGGTGCTGGGTTTACAAGACTGAAAGGTTTTGTAGGAACACCCCTGCTGGGTATTGTTTGGGGTTTCGCTGTTGACTGGAGTGGCTCCGCTATTGTTGGTCAGGTTTTCACGATTGCGGCTAGCCTCGTATTGTGCGATGGCTTCAGCCACGCGGCGTTCGATAATCTGTTCAGTTGTTTCTGGAGGCGGTGGTGGAGGGGGAATATTTCGTCGACTGTTTCGAGTATTTCTTTGTTTAGGCGGCATGCTGACATTCTGCGATGAAAAGATGCAGAAGTCAATGCCAATGAAAAATATGTGAGGAATAGAGTTTCACATATTTCAAGTTTTCAAGTATCAAGAGAAATTGTCGAATCCCCATCACGTATCTTACGACTATGAAACACCCATATGTACTTAGTATTATATAATCACGTTGGCCAGGCGTCATTATATGATGCCAAATACATACTTCTTTTCATCAACCGTTTAATCACGATCAGGTTCACATGAGATCAGAGTATAATGAACGAGTCGAATGTGGTGAACAGTTCACGCGTATCGAGGTATCGTAACGATAGTTTTGATGTATGCAAATGTATGTATGCATGTACGTTCTAGCCAAGGCTATAGTCTAGGTCTCTAGGTTTCTAAGTCACCTAAAGTTTCCTAGTTCGCTATAACCAATGGCTCTGATACCAATCTGTAACACCCCCAAATTTGTTTAGCGGAAGCGTTTAGTTTAAGTACTGGGGTGTCACAATAATAAAGCATGCATATGTATCAGAGCTTATGATTACAACAGAACAATAAATATTAAGATGCCAAAAGAGTTAATTACAAAGTTTACGATTCATCGAATCGTATAAGTTAAAAGTAGTAAGTTTACAAAAGTAGATTTCTGAAATATGACTAAAACATTTCAGTTATACTAAAGAAATCCATATGTTTCCAAAAGTTGGCATCCTAAGCTTCAAGGGTCGCCTAATTCTCCATGTGTGTTGGCGATCTTATATGCGCAGCTAATTCCCTGAAAAACATAGTAAAAGTCAACAACTAGGTTGAGTGAATCCACAAGTTTTATGTAGTGTATTGTTGTTTCAAGTTTTGTAGTCACATTTGTTGGACCAAATACGTTCATAAATAGTAATTGCCATAATAGTCTAGTATTGTTTGGTGGAACGTCATCCAAGTATAAATTTAGTGGGTTGTTCGCCCAAAAGTTTCAGTTTATGTGGGATGTTGCCCATAAATAGTTGTGTTGGGACGTTACCCAAAATACGGTTCAAGTGGGATGTTGCCCAAAAATAGTTGTGTTGGGACGTTACCCAAATCATATGTTTGAAAGCGTATTGCTGGTCGTTCTCCAGTAGTTTTAAAGTTTGAGTCGGTCGTTCTCCGACTAGTTACCAAATGTACCGGTCGTTCTCCGGTAAGATGCCAAGTTAACACCGGTCGTTCTCCGGTGAGATACATTGTTAGTACCGGTCGTTCTCCGGTAAGATATACTGTTAGTACCGGTCGTTCTCCGGTAAGATACCATGTTAGTGTCGGTCGTTCTCCGACAAGTTACCAATATGTACCGGTCGTTCTCCGGTAAGATACAAAATTTGTTTCACATAGTAATAATAGTTTTTCGTTTGGGATATCATGTCGTACGGGCAGTTGTAGTAGTTGACCGCAGTTATAGGCAATTTGTATAATTGTACCAAAAGGCAGTTATGTGATTGTTTGTATAACAGTTTAACAGTTCAAGTACTCTAATTGTTCGAGTAAACAGTATGATAAATAATCATATAGTAAAAGCAGTTATGGCAATCAGTAAAGCAGTTGACTATGTTTTCCACCCCAAAAGTAGTTAAGAACAGTAAAAGTAGGGGCTGTGAACTCACCTGTTGAGTTAAGTAGTTGTGCGAGTGCTAGCAACCTAAGCCCAATTACAGTCCAGAATCTCCTAAACGTACGAGATTTAATAAGTAATTGTGGATGTCTAAGCTAATCATCCATGCTAGTGTTCGTTAAACATTTACGTTGTATTTCGTATTTGTGAAAATGTATACGACTCGTTGGTGGTAGTTTGAAATCTTAATTTCAATAAAATAGCGTGTTTGTAATGTTTGTACATTGTATCGTATGTAAATATTCGTTATCGGTTAAGTTCGACACTTAATGTAAAAAGAGTTTGTAAAATTTCTGTTTTCTGCGACACAATATGCGACACTAATGTGGTTATGCGACACAATGGTTGTGTCGCATAAGGGTACGACACAAGGGCTATGCGACACAAGGGTTGTGTCGCATAGGCGATCGATGCTAATTCAATAGCGACACAAGGTACGACATAATCTATGACATAATATGATTTATACGACACAACATGCGACACAATAGTTGTGTCGCATGGATGGTTTATGCGACACAATATGCGACACAGTCGTTGTGTCGCAAAGATGAGCACCCAGGCAGTAGCAGCGACTGCCGTGATTTTTCCGGCCAAAATCCGATTTTTAACATGTTTTCCGGTCATAAAACCTTGATTTCTTCCATTATATAGTTAAAACAAAGTTGTAGATTCAATATTACACCCATATAACACATAAAAACAAGTAAATCTAAGTTTTTAGAAATTTCTTACAATTGCGAATCGGGACCAAATGAGGAAGAAGATGATGATACGGCTTTTGTTAATGTTGTTCCTTAGCTCGTGAGGATTCCGAAAATGTAACTTTTGTTGGTTGGTTTGCGAATCCGAAAATTTGATAGAATTTGGGTGGAGAGAGTTTGTAGGTGTTTTTGGTGTGGTGAAATGAAAATGAAAGGAAGAATGGAGATGGGAGGTGGTTTTGTCCCACTTTTCATCTCCTGTGTTTTTGTCCCGTGTTTGTTTGCTCGATCGTTAAATACAAATCTTTTTAACATGTATATTTTCAAATACGTATTTTGTTACCTTTTTAATTATGATATTTTATAAGACCATTTTAATTTAATTATAAGATTTTTAATCTTTGTTTTATTAAATAATTTTGTTCACCAACAGTCGTATGTTTTTGTCGCGTTTGTTTTTAATTTGTTCAGTACGTAATACTACGCGTATTATCTAGTTGGGCTATGCTAGACTTACCTCTAAAATATGTTGTGAATTCACTCAAGTAGGGAATTAGCCTAATAATGCAAGTGATTAAAGTAATTAATCGCGTTTAATTTTGCGAGGTGTTACACCAATTGAGTTTCGCGAGTCGACATTAGCTGCGAATCAAGATCTCTAGCGAATCGAGATCACTTGCGAATTGACATCTTTCGCGATCCGAACTGAGATTGGCAAACCGAGTTTTGCGAATCGAGCTGAGATTGCGAGTTGAATTGAGTTCCTGCGAATCGAGTTTTCTGAATTCACGAAGACAGTTTGACTTTTTGAATTTACGATGTCTGATCTAAGTAGAATGATCGAGATGGAACACGAGGTGGGAAAATCTAATGTTCCACCTAAATTGTTAAGACTTGAAGACTATTATAGCTGGAGAGATAGATTTGAATCTTACTGTAGATTCCATGATCTATCAATCTGGATGTGTATCAAAAATGGATACACTGCACCTACTGCCACTGTTGAAAATGCTGTGGTAGCAGTATCCTACCAGCTTATGACTGAGCAACAGAGGAAAGATTTTGAGATTGAGAATAAAGCTCATTCTTCAATTAAGATGAGTCTTCCAAAAGAAATAAATCATCAGCTGAAATCTTTCCATACGGCTAAAGCACTCTGGGAAGCGCCTGAGAAACGATGTGAGGGTAGTCCTCAGGTTAAGGAAAGCAAGAAGAATCTCCTCAAGAAGCAGTTTACTGTTATTAAGGCCTTGAAGGGAGAACATCTTGATGCTTATATAACTAGATTCTTCCACTTACTAAGTGAGCTTGACCACCATGAAATCGTCACTACTGAGATGGAGAAAACCTACAAGTTTATTGAGGGTTTACCGTCTAAGTGGGAAATGTATGGGGTAATGCTTAAGGAAAATGATGAAAGGTATGCAACCATGACCTTAGAGCAGGTTATTGACAAACTAAAAGGTTATGATTTCACCAAGAAATCGAGAGAAACAAATTCTGATCAGGTTTAGAATCCTGGGATATATCATGGAAAAACATCTCTCTCAAATGCATCATCTAGTTCGACCACTGCTTTGTTAGTTGGTAATACTGATAAAAATGGTGAAATAATCACAGATGATTTGTGCCTACTTACCTCATCTGGTAGTGAAAGTAAAGGTACATCTGCTGAGAAGTCAGCTCAAGGGCATCATAAGATGCCTATGAGTGTGAAATCTGCTGAGCAACAATTATCTGTTCTTGCATCCTTTGTTGCTTCCTATGAGAACTACATTCAGGGTAAAATCAATGATCCCATCTTGTTTGATGAAGACTATGATCAGATAGACCCTAATTATCTTGAAGAAATAGATCTCTAGGATCAACTTGCAATGTTGTCGAGGAGAGTTAAAAATTTCTTAAAGAAAACTGGTAGAAAGGTAGTTGGCAACCGATTAGGGTTTGATAAGACCAAGATCAAGTGTTTTAACTGTCAAGGTTATGGACGCTTTGCTCGTGAATACTAAAGACCTAAGGCAGAAGTAGGAAATGGCAAACAAGGCTCGGGAAGTACTCTAGCTTCCAAAGCCTTAGTTGTGAAACAGTTAGATGGATCTTATGATTGGCAAGCTCAGTCTGAGGAAGCTCTCATGGCTGAGATTGATGATCATGAGATGGCTGCTGAGTCCAAAAGCTATATGCCTAGTGATGTTGAAGTGAAGGTGCCAGAGTGTCAAGAGAAAGCAAGTGATGATGACGTGCTGTACATGGATTCAACTGCTGATATGAGTCCAGATGACTTTGTGGCATGCATGGCTGAAGTACAAACTGACAAGAAAAGGGTATGTTTAGATATTCTCACTCTTGCTGATGTTTGTTATTTAGTTACTGATTTACAGTCTCAAGTAAGTGTTTTAACTGTGTCAAATCAGAACCTGTCATCCCAAGTCAGTGTTTTTAATGAATCTAATAAGACTATGATATCTGAACTTGAACAAGCTAAAAGTGATGTAATTAGGTTTAGTGTAGATAAGGTAGATCTTAAAAATAAGATTAAGTCTGATTCTTCTGATAAAATTGCACTTAGAGATAAAATTAATGAAAAATCAATTATCATTGATGGTCTCTATTTGAACTTAAAGGACTTGAATCAAACAAATGCTGATAGGGATAGGGAGTTAGCTGAGATCAAGCTGAAGTTAGTTGAGCAAAATCGCAAGATTGAAACTTATAGAACTTCAGAAATGGATAAAATGCTTGATGCTCAACGTAGTGTAAAGGACAAGACTGGGATAGGATACAATGATGTACCCCATCCTTTTAATGCCAATTATACTAGTACTCCTGTAGATTCTAAAATGACAGATGCTAGTCCTGAGGAATTAGTAACTAACAAGCCTGAACAGTCAGAGGCACAGAAGGGTGTTATTAAGAATCTGTCATCAGATAATGGTAAGATTTCACATCTCACCAAAATACAGTTTGTATCGGGTGGAGTGATTAATAATACTAAGACTAATGATGAGATTAATAATGAACAGAAGGTTGATCTTTTAGTGCCTAAGACTCCCAATGCTAAGGTTGATCAGAATGATAATGCAAAAGTTGGTAAGTCACGTAAACAGAGGTCGTGCTTCAAATGTCACCAAAAGGGACATGTAGCTTCTTGTTGTCCAAACAAGAAGTTGGAAGCATCACCTAAGTTAGTGATTAATGAACAGACACACACCAATTCTAGTTCAGTTATGGATAGGTTAGGTACCAAACCGGGATTAGGTAGTAAACCTGTAAATATTCTGAAAAAAGATGGTACTCATAGTGTCTCTCCACCTAAACCTAAACAGCCTTATTCTCAATCTGATAATCTTTTAAATAAATCTAGAGATAAGACACCGTCAAGATTTAGGACCCCCAGTAGAAATCACAGTTAGTTTGAGAGTGGTTCTACTTCACGTGCACAAGGACAAAGTTATGTGCCTAGGAGGTTTTCTACTCACTCTCATCATAGGCAGAAGACTTCTGATCATCAACAGCCTCAAACTCCTGTGAAAGTAACCAAGAATCCCGATGGGAACAGTTATGGTTATTTCAAGGAAGTTCAGATTGTTGATGATAAGGGACAAACCAAGACCGTAATGGCTTGGGTCCCTCTTGAAAACTAATTGTGTACAACTTGTTATGTGCAGGAGCAAACTGTGAACAAGGACAGTTGGTGGTATGTGGACAGTGGATGCTCAAGACACATGATAGGAGAATGAAGTCTACTGAAGGACTTCAAGGAAGGTCTCAAGCAAAAGGTTAACTTTCAGGAGATAAAGGATGAGTAACTCACAACCTAGTGAGTGTTTCCCAATTCTGTGATAAAGGTCATCCAGTTCATTTTAATGAAAAGGAGGCTTTAGTTCTGAAGCTAGGCTTCACAATTCCTGAAGAATGGATATTGATGAGGGCATCAAGGAAGAAGGACATCTATGCTATTAACATGGGTGTTCCTATTTCTTCAATGGTGTCTACATGTTTATTATCCAAGGTTTCTGAAGCAGACGCTTTATTATGGCATAGGAGAATGGCACACCTGAACTTTAGAAAAATGAACTATATAACTAAGAATGGATTAGTTCTAGGTGTACCACAAAAACGTTTCGAGTCTGAAGATAAGTGTGTTCCTTGCATGAAAGGAAAGCAGCATAAGAAACCACACAGATCTAAGACTGAAAACTCAATCTCCTAGCCATTTGAATTGCTACACATGGATCTCTTTGGCCCTATAAGCAAGAGAAGTCTAGGTGGCAAATGGTATTGTTTAGTTGTCACAGATGACTATTCTAGATTCTCATGGGTATTCTTTTTAGGATCTAAGGAAGAAACTCCTGGAATTTTAATGGAGTTCTTTGATCTAATAGAGAATGTCTATAAAACGAGAGTTAAGCGTATTCGTAGTGACAATGGAACAGAATTCAAGAATTCAACATTGAATATCTATTGCTTAAGCAAAGGGATACAACATCAATTCAGTGCACCTTATGAACCTCAACAGAATGGTGTAGCAGAAAGGAAGAATAGAACGTTGATTGAAGCTGCTAGAACAATGCTTGCAGATTCAAAGCTTCTTGTCATATTTTGGGCAGAAGTAGTGAATACAACATGTCATGTTCTAAATAGAGTTCTTACGGTTAAGAAGCAGAACAAGACTTGTTATGAGCTTTTGAACAATAAGAAACCTAACTTAAAAGGGTTTGAACCCTTTGGAGTTTCATGCACAATAATTAAGACTGGACATCAAGCTAAATTTGGAGAGAAGGCAGACGAAGGATTTTTCCTAGGTTATATGCCAAACTCACCAAACAAAAGAGTCTTTAATAAAGTCACAGGTCGTTTGGAGGTAGTTTATAAAATTGAAGTTACGAGCTACACACCAGATGTTCATAAGGGCTTAGATTGGCAATTTGATTATTCTGATCTTTTTGCATCATTTAAAGTTCCTATAAGTGACTATGTCAGTAATTCAGAGATACCTGAACATGTATTGTTTGAAGATGGGAATACTGGTCCTGCTTCAACATCGAGTGTTCTAAATTCTGGAATTAAGACGAATGTTGACTCAGATAAAGCTTCTACAAGTGAGTCACAACAACCTTTAGAGGATAAGTCTCAAGAAACAGAAGATCCTGATGATCTTTCTACAAAGTTTGATGATATACTTACTCCTTTGAAACACTTAAGGATATCTTCTGCTCGTACGGAAGATGTACCTTCATTGGAAGAGATTGGTACTAATTTAGGAGATGATATACCGGTTGAACCAGTTACTATAACTAGAACGAGTAAGAATCATCCCGTTGAAAACATCATCGGTGATATTAATACTCCGGTTCAAACTAGGCATCAATCCAGAACTAGTACATCTGAAAACCTGGAATACCAAAGCTTGTATACTGCATTGAAAGAGACAGGGATTACTAATCAATGTCTATATTCATGCTTTATCTCACAAGTTGAGCCGAAAAATGTGCAAATGGCTCTAAAGGAAAGTTCGTGGGTGGAAGCAATGCAAGAAGAACTATCTCAGTTCTCAAAATTACAAGTTTGGGAGTTGGTTGACCTTCCAAAGGGAGAATATCCAATTGGAACTAGATGGGTATTTAAGTGTAAGAAAGACGATCGGGGAATCGTAATTCGCAATAAAGCTCGTCTAGTGGTTCAAGGTTTTAACCAAGAAGAGGGTATAGATTACAATGAAGTGTTTGCACCAGTTGCTAGGCTTGAAGCAATTAGAGTATTCTTAGCATTTGCATCATTCAAGGAGATAAAAGTTTATCAGTTGGATGTTAAGAGTGCCTTCTTGTATGGAAAAGTGGAAGAATTGGTGTATGTTTCATAACCGTCAGGGTTTGCTGATACTGAGTATCCAGATAGAGTATATGGATTGAATAACGCTCTATATGGATTACATCTAGCACCAAGGGCGTGGTATGGAACACTATCAACGTATCTACTTGAGAATGGATTTACAAGAGGATCGATTGATAGTACACTTTTTGTAAAGTGGAAGAAGAAAGACTTTCTTCTCGTGCAAGTATATGTTGATGACATTATCTTTGGATCTTCTGATGAAAAGATGTGTCAAGAATTTGAGAAAGTCATGAAAAAAAGGTTTGAAATGTCTGCAATGGGAGAGTTGAATTTCTTCTTAGGGTTACAAGTTGACCAAAAGAAGGATGGATTCTTTATTCATCAATCTAAATATACAGCTGAACTGTTAGAACGCTTTAAGATGGATGAAAGTAAGATCTACAATACTCCTATTCCAGTCAATCATGGACTAGGTCCAGATACATCGAGTGATAGCGATGTGGATCTAACTCTTTATAGAGCCATGATCGGATCACTAATGTATCTAACTGCCTCTAGACCTGACATAACGTTTGTTGTTTGTATATGCGCAAGATATCTGGCTAATCCGAAAGAGTCACATATGCAAGCTGTTAAACGAATCTTTCGTTACCTCAAAGGGAAACCTAAGATGGGACTTTGGTATCCGACTGATGGAGACTTAGATCTCGTAGCATATACTGATTCGGATTATGGAGGTTGCAATCAGAATAGGAAGTCTACAACCGGAGGATGTCAATTCTTAGGAGGTAGATTAGTATCTTGGCAGTGCAAGAAGCAAAGCTCGGTAGCCATTTCCACATGTGAAGCTGAGTATGTTGCAGCTGGCAGCTATTGTTCACAAATACTTTGGATACATTAGCAACTGCGGGATTATGGGTTGAATGTAACCAATACTACTATGATGATTGATAACGAATTAACAATGTCGATAACCAACAATCCGGTGAAGGACAGTAAAACTAAGCATATTGATATTCGACATCATTTTATTAGAGACTGTGCTGAGAAGAAAATGATAAGGTTAGTTAAGGTTCCGACTGCGGATAACTTAGCAGACCTCTACACGAAGGCATTCGACAGAGCTCGATTTGAGACGTTGGTTCAACTGAACGGAATGAGAAATCAAGAGTGATTAGTCTTCCAAGGTTAATTTGTAATAGTTAGTACTTTAAAAAAAAAAAAAAAAAAATTCTTGGAGGCGTACGGCATTCATTTGCTTGTTACCTAAGGGGAATCGCCTTCATTAAAGAATTTAAATATAATATTCTTTAAAAAAAAATTTTAAGTTTTTATCTGCAAAAACTATGGGAAATGATAGTTTATTAGGAGAATAAGCTTCACAATAATAAGCTTAAGTCCTAAGTATGATGTGTTAGTAGATTCAACTAAAGTTACATTAAAACTGCAGCTGTTTTATCAGGTATGTATCTATATTTATTTGATTATACACCTCTTTCCACAAGTTATAATTTGTCTGTTTTAAATGTCTAGACAGATTCATCATATCATATACTGGTAGGCAAATTATACAATCATTTCTAAGTGTTAATAAGTCATAATATATTTGATTATTATTTAGTGTATCTATTATATTGTGTATGACATAAGTCTTAATTGTTGAATGATAGTAATTACATACACTGTAATTATAAAGCTATAAAAAGGACAAATAGTTATAATACGGGTATTAGCTTAACTAAAGGTAACTTTGTTGTACTATGTACAGACCTGGAGCCATTAGTTAAGATAGTATTCTCAAGTATATTTTGTTTATACTAAGGGTTTCTTTGTTGTACTATGTACAGATTTGCGACCACTAGTATCTTCAATGTATGTTTGATATTTGTCTAAACTCATAATTCAAGTGTATGTTACATTATGTAATCACTACCTTGTCTTAAAGATCAGTGTTATGTGTTTTACTAGAATTCTTCAGTATATCATATATTAGAGACCACTTGATAATATTTATTCTAACAATAAAGGTGTTGCTTAGAAATGCGAGTATAATTTGTTTATGTGGACCATAATAACGGTAATCGTCTTGAACTGTCTATATTAAAATATTTTCACTTTTAATGCATAATGTATTTTTCAATTATGCTATGTGGATAAAGGTATCTAAGATATAATTTTATAAATATAAGTGGATTAATGATAAAATAAGTTGTGATCTTATTGTAATTTATTTGAATTTCATGAGGTATGTATACTAACAATCTGCTTATACTTTTTAATAAATCTAAGATAGCTTGTTCTTTCTAATATAATCCCTAAGCAGATAAATTCTTATTCAGTTTATTTATGTATTTTTATTTTGTTTATGTGATCAATAAAATGGTACTTGATACCACTGTTCGTTTATGATTATGTTTTTACTTTATTTTATTTGTAGCTTTATGTTTTAATAAAGTTTTTGTGTTTAATTTACCCTTTGGAATTAAATTATACTGAATATTTTCTATTTTGTGTTGAACAATCGTAACAAATACAAGTGAAAAATAATTTTATTTTAGACTTGTACAAATAATGGGTTTTTAATTTATACTTAGCACTTAATTCGTGATTTTATTTAATTCTGCGAGTTTGACTAGTCAAACCTGCGGACCGACTTCAAATTTCGCGAATCGAGTCTGATGTATAAAAGGGATGCGGATCGACGAGTCAAACCCACCGAATCCACAAACACTCGCGAGTTGACTTCATCTTTGCGAATCGACTTGGCGATTAGAGCGATTTTCACTTTTCGCTTGATTTCGTTTCTACAAATACGGGAATGAGTTTTTCAATCCGTGGGTTATATACAACTTTAGATTGCGAACATTTTGAGGTATAATACAACGGATTTCACCATGTAATTAACTCGAAATCGACACTTTTATTAATTTAGGGTTTCGGTTTGTATTTTGAACGATTCATGTAGATTAAGGGTGTTATTTAACAAGAATCTTAAGGGTTAATGTTAATCGAACCTTAATGAACATATTTACATCGATTGATTGTGTTAAAATCAACAAATTCATCGATTTTGGAATCAAACTAACTGCGTCAGTTTGAGCAGCGAGTTGAGTTCCAGATTGAACTCGCAGCGATTTGAGTTTGAGCTTTCGCGGATCGAGTTTGATTAGCGGATCGACTTGCGAGTCGACCTGCGGATTGACTTGATTAGCGAGTTCACTAGGCTGCGAATTCAGTTACGAGTTGACTAGCGAATCGAGTATTACTTGATTCGCATGTCATTTTTCTGCCAGTCCTGAACTTAGAAAATTTTTGTTTTAAAAGTTTTATATATAAATGTTAAGGCTGTTGAGTAATAATTTGTATATATTGGATTTGTACTGAAATATATATTTATATTGAAAGTCTACCGATTCAAAAAGTAATCGAGTGGCGTGTCCTAATTTTGAGTTAGCGGTATAATATATATTTGTTTTATAAAACGTTAACGACTTGAGAATTTTAAATTTACAAGTAACTAACGGAAATTACATATTAAACTTATGACCCTATTAGTTATAAGTTATATATGTGTTTAATATGTTAAGAACTAAGGTGTTAGATGATCGTTTTGATTCATAAACATTATAGTTTATAACTTACTAACGTGCATTAACTGTTTTTGTCATTTGTGTTCTTTTACAGATATGGCGAGACCGTTCGATAAAGGTCACAATATTCTTGTTGATCTAGATCTTTCGGTACGTGGAGCTAGCAAAGTAGCTCAAGTGCTGACATTCTTTGCACGTTCACGCATTCGATATGCACTTACAGAGTCTCCACCGATCTCTCAGACAATACTGAATGATTTCTGGACGGATATTTAGTATGATGAATCGGTTAACCCACCGGTTATATGCGCATCGGTGAATCAACAACCGATTGTCTTTGCTGCTTCTGACCTTCGTCAGATTTTACATCTAGGTACAGTTATAACACCCTTCATTTTCAAAGCCATTTTTTTTTAAAAAAAAACCGGAAGCGAAAGTCCAACTAACATTAATAATGTTACTTGTATAATATACTTATATAATCAAACCATTTCAAAACATAATTTACCATTTGGGTGTTACATAAATTAAAAGACACCAATGATTTATAAAATCAAAGATCAGAGTACACGTCCAGTCGTCAAACATTCCATCCAGTCAATAGCTCCTTGCTCATCCCATAATCTAATCATATCCTGCAAGGAGTGGTAATGTGGGGGATTAGCTCAACGCTAAGTGAATGAACTAATAACCATCAACACAGCTTAGCCTAACAAATATGTTTACAACTAAGCATAGCATACTAAACGAGTTTACAGCAACAGCATCGTAAACACACAATCATTTGTTTACAGCATAAAGCATCGCAAACAAATATCATCCAAGAGGATCGGCGGTCCTTGAGGTGCCCTCATGCCCGGGTGGCCCCCAAGCAACCTCACACCAACTGCAGGCCAATACAGCGGTAAACCGATAGCCTAGGTACTATTTACCCACACAACACAGTATTCCTATAACCATCCGTGTACAAGGACCTGTGTTGGCAACTCAATAGTAACCTTAAGCCCAAACCATGTTGACCTCTGAAAACACATATGCCCAAAGGCCAGATATCACAAAATCTATATCTATCAATGCAATATGTCAATCCACAGTTTATAAGCAGTAAAACCACGTTTACCCGTTGTAACCAAATCTGTTACAACTAAGTTACGCTGAAGGTTACAGGTCCACTCACCAATACCTCCGCCGTCCACTCAGTAGTCTAATGTCACTGAGTCTTCTCCACATCTGAGAATACAATGGAATAACACAAGTTAGTTACTTGTCTCAAAATCTATACAACATCATTCCAATATTATAAATAACCATATCAACGACACAATTCAAACTCGATTATCAAGTTTATGATCGTTATGACCACCATCTCATTTAATCAACTTTTATTATCCCCATTAACATAGTTACATCTTTAATAAGATCATTACCATCAAATATCACTAATTCATTCAAAACCCCTAACACATGGTTTAATGAATACTTAGTCAATAATTTGCAACATTACTCTTTAATTCTCTATTAAGTGTTCTAATTATCAATCAACATCACTTTCACCATATAACTCATCATAATCATCAATTCTAAAAACACCTCATGAACACTTAATCAAACTCTTCCATTTTAAGTTAATACTTATGTTATAATCATGAATTAGGTACTAATTACCAACCATAACATAACCATAAGCCTCAATTCATGTTAATCATGCTAATTCCATCAATTACCCAAAAACCCATTTTGATTACAACTTGTATAACATGATTACTTCATTTCTAGGTTAAATTAATATTACTAACCATCTTATAAACACTTATCAACATCACCTTAACCAATTTCATACTTTAAATTCGGATTAAAGTCATTAACCCATCAAAATCATCATAAACCCTAAGAATCACTATAAATCTATAATCTTAAGCTTGAATCTAGTTAGTAATCAACAATAACATGTTTAACTAACAACAATTTCACAAAATCAAACCCTAATTTCGGATTAAACCAAGAACATCAAAAACCCCCAAATTCTAGGTTATGCAAAATGAAGAACATGTGATTATACCTTGTTTTAATGATGAAGGAAGCTTGAATCCAAGCTTAGAAGCTTCAATTTGATGATTTCTTCATGTTTTGATTTAGGGTTTCACATAGCTAGTATGTATGCATCGTACGTATGTATGTATGTGAAGGAAATAAAGACCGACTCAATTATTGAGTATAACATATAATTGGTTAATTTCATTCCCCGTACTTATTATTGTCTGGAACTTAAAAATCATTTGCGGGGAAATACAATTTTGTTTTACCGTCAATTAAATAAATTTAAAACGAGTAATATTTTACTATCCACAATAACTCATTTAGCTAATGGACCTATTAAATTTATAATTATTCACAAGACATTAATTATTTAAAAACACACTTAAATAATTAAATAAATAAAGAAATTACCGATTTCGACTAGGCCCAAAACGAGGATGTTACAAATCTCTCCCCCTTAAAGAGATTTCGTCCTCGAAATCTAATCGCACCTAGTTAACCTATTGTAATCAAATCACGTAAACAATAACTAGTATATGTACATACGACATGTGTGTACATTAGTCTAAGTATCTATGCATCCACATAAACACTAAACGAGTACTCTTTATAACATACTTACATGGTATATTTTTAATTCATCTACTTACACATCACCAGTGTGTATAACAACTTAAATTCACATAAGTCTTGATAAACCTATATAAGCATAACCGCATATATAGCGAAAATAATAGTAGTTATAAACACCACCACATGCACATTTGTAATAAAAGTTTAACTCAATTCATAACTAACCATTTAGCTAATAACTATGTATCTCTACTTTTTGCAATTAGTTAAATACTGATTTACGGCTTGTAAATGTAACACCACCAGGTTACATGAAGCCCTATGCTTAGCCATATAAACACTTTGGATCACACAATTACTTAAAATGAGTGAAACACATAATCCTTTATTTTAATCTTAATCAGAAAACTAGCGACATGCTAGGATCTTTAACCCGAATATAAATACTTACATTCCTTTCTCTTAACAAAACAACCACAATGTTTATAAAACTTCAATGTTCATATTTACAATGAGAATTTAATTTAGATCATGCAAGCAATTAACCACATACATCATCCTTAAATGATGAAGCATCAATAACCTTATCCATCACAACTATTTATCCAAGGATCAGTTTTTGTCAATTGAAACACTACTTGATCATGCAAAATCTATTACTCATATGTGTTTCAAATCATACAGCTTAATCCCACCTTTAAAAGCAAGGTAAAAGTCAATTTCCTATGATTAAAATCATAATCTACAAAATCACATAGCACCAATCTCAACAGATAATTGCTATTATACATCAATGGGTACTTGCTATCTCAGCACACGTACCACATTATCAAAATGTGCTAATCATCAACACATTTTCAACAATATTCACCTATTTAATCCATTTTAGCTGACCTCTACTTAACTTATTTCATCACATAACTTTTTCAAATTACAGTTTACCACTTTACCTAACCATCAGATATACAACAACACATAAAATCACATGTAATTCGCACTTAATGATAATATAATTATCAATTTGTTAAATTTAAACTCTTATTTTATAGACTATTTCGTCTTTCTCATAGGCATAATTTCGCACCTTTTTCTAACCATAAACTATCCAGACATGGCAGCCTTTACTTAACCTTTATTATCATGAATGAAGAATCACGTACTCGTCTTAACAAGTAGTATAAACAGTTCAATTTCTTCTTTTACAACGTTTCTACATTAAACGATAGTTAATTAGTTTACTACCACCTTATATTAGTCAGTCAATAACCATTTCATAACTGCAAGTCAATACATGTTACTCGTTATTTTAAAACCATTTAATTTCATTTGGTACTTAGTAGCCTCAACAATCTCCATGTGAAATGGCATAATATGAATACGTTGGCCAGACGTCATCATATTATGTCAGTCACACTTTATTCTCAGGCTAGTTCATACCATTGATCTTCCAAAATTTATTAGCTTTTACCCTTACCAATATCACAACAATGAAATCAACCATATGCACAATTATAACAACTCGTAGTAGCAGGTATATCATCAAGTATTAGTTTGCTACCGTTTCCACTTATCATTTTGAATGCACATTACACATATCATCAAGTTTACACAAACAACACAGACATTCAACACCTCTTTTTATTATATCATTAACTCAGGTGTAATGTCTAACACCATTATTACAAACAACTTCTTTATTACCTAATTCAAGGTCATTTACTAATTACATCACTTAATATTAATAGTACATTCAATACTAAACATTTTATCAATACTATGTGTAATACTCAGCTTATTCTCTTCAATCTATCCTTCTTTAGTTGTATTATAAGTAAACCCTTCATACCACACATGCAAATTGTTACTCTACTGTCAAATATCAATAAGTATAGACCCATGTATTCCTTTCAATCTCTACAAATACTTATTTTAACTATTTCTAGTATTTTAGATGACTCATTTACTTCATCCTTTCTCACTTAATCCATATAACTCAAGGATTTAAATCACCACCAACAACAGTTGGCCACAATTGACAATACGACGAATACACAGCTTGAAAATAACTTATACTCAATAGAATATGAGGACCTCTTAAAACAAGTTATAACGTCATATTTAGTCATAGGGATGATCCCAGGGCTCAAAGAAACAAAAGCCCAATTTAAAACGTAAGTCAAAAGTTCAAAATAAAGTCCGAAAAACAGTAAAATGCCATTTTCGGGCCCCAAACGACCCCGAAGTGCCCAAAACTGACAGGGCTCATGGCAAAGCGATGAGCTTTGACCGTTGGGCCGTTTCCGAGTGACCCTGTAAATTTCGTCTTAATCGGACACCGAAATTTTTCTAAAATTTTCCTACGTCAAGTATTACGTCGAACGTTGCAAATTTTTTTTTTTTTTTTACTAACGCGATCCGGGAAACAGGTCAGGATCGCGTTCCCTAGTGTAAAATATTCTGTAACCAAATTAGGCATACAAACGCGATCCGGAGAAGTGAGCGGGATCGCGTTCCCAAGAGAAAACGCATCTGCACAAATTACACACACAAACGCGATCCGGGAAAATGGCTGGGATCGCGTTCCCAAGCAGAAAATAATCTGAGCCAAAATAACACGTACGAATGCGATCCAGAAGAACTTGTTGGGATCGCGTTCCCAAGCAGAAATCTGAAGTTCAGAAAAAATTATATTTTTAGCCAATTTCAAATGCGTATAACTTTTTACTCGTTTAGAGTTAGACTCTAAAATTTTGAAGGCACGTCCACTATGCCAAAATGAAACTTTCCCTTTTTACACTTTTTCAATTTACACGTTTTACGAGAAAACGGACGTACGACTCATTTTTTACCATTTTCGACCATTTTGGTTGACACGCTATATTTCAAACGACTTGGTTTCTGACTTCCACCTTTTACCAACATGTTTCTATATACATTAGTGACGTGTGGGCATATTCGTCACCTACAAACACTCATTCTACATTGTTTTGACATGTTGACCCGTTTAGGGGTCCAAATGGACATTTTTCCCAATTTCATTCATAATGACCACATTAATACTTTTAATCCACATTTTATCTATACTTATGACTGTAAGTCATTTTAAAAGTCATCATACACAACCCACATCAAGTTTTAACCGTTTTATCACTAAGTGACCCATTTGGGCACTTAAATGACCCGTTTGGGTTTATGAACATATAATCACTATTCTATTACCCATTACACATAACTTTGACTAATCCAAGTCAAACCAAACCATTATCACTATTGGTGGCATAACATAACCTTAAAACACCAATTTCACATATTACCATCATATTTACACAATTACATCAAGTTTTCAACATTGACCTTCCTAAACTTGTCAATACATACAAAAGCTAGCTGACCATTTTTTACTTTACTACTAAGCATATAATCAACTATGCTAAAAACATAGGCAAAAATTAACTTACTCACAAATGAGAAATCATATCAATCTAATTCAATTTACTTCACTAATCATAGTCCTCATAGCAAGTAAACAATTCAAACTTATTTAATTTAAACAAGCTTATAGAGAATTACCTGATGCTTTTACACCAACGAACATAGAGGAATCATTGAGAGTACCAGTCGGTTACTCATGTTCCTCCTTCTCTGCAATCAAACACAATCTCACATCTTGTTAAGCGTTAGTACATATCTTACTACCCAATTATCATGCAACAACTAACCCCACCTTCTGGAATGTTTGACTTGACACAAATCCAGATTTGGGATTGAACACCATAAATGTTCAATTCACCCAAATCGATGCTCTGATACCAATTTATAACACCCTTCATTTTCAAAGCCATTTTTTTTTTAAAACCGGAAGCGAAAGTCCAACTAACATTAATAATGTTACTTGTATAATATACTTATATAATCAAACCATTTCAAAACATAATTTACCATTTGGGTGTTACATAAATTAAAAGACACCAACGATTTATAAAATCAAAGATCAGAGTACACGTCCAGTCGTCAAACATTCCATCCAGTCAATAGCTCCTTGCTCATCCCATAATCTAATCATATCCTGCAAGGAGTGGTAATGTGGGGGATTAGCTCAACGCTAAGTGAATGAACTAATAACCATCAACACAGCTTAGCCTAACAAATATGTTTACAACTAAGCATAGCATACTAAACGAGTTTACAGCAACAGCATCGTAAACACACAATCATTTGTTTACAGCATAAAGCATCGCAAACAAATATCATCCAAGAGGATCGGCGGTCCTTGAGGTGCCCTCATGCCCGGGTGGCCCCCAAGCAACCTCACACCAACTGCAGGCCAATACAGCGGTAAACCGATAGCCTATGTACTATTTACCCACACAACACAGTATTCCTATAACCATCCGTGTACAAGGACCTGTGTTGGCAAATCAATAGTAACCTTAAGCCCAAACCATGTTGACCTCTGAAAACACATATGCCCAAAGGCCAGATATCACAAAATCTATATCTATCAAGGCAATATGTCAATCCACAGTTTATAAGCAGTAAAACCACGTTTACCCGTTGTAACCAAATATGTTACAACTAAGTTACGCTGAAGGTTACAGGTCCACTCACCAATACCTCCGCCGTCCACTCAGTAGTCTAATGTCACTGAGTCTTCTCCACATCTGAGAATACAATGGAATAACACAAGTTAGTTACTTGTCTCAAAATCTATACAACATCATTCCAATATTATAAATAACCATATCAACGACACAATTCAAACTCGATTATCAAGTTTATGATCGTTATGACCACCATCTCATTTAATCAACTTTTATTATCCCCATTAACATAGTTACATCTTTAATAAGATCATTACCATCAAATATCACTAATTCATTCAAAACCCCTAACACATGGTTTAATGAATACTTAGTCAATAATTTGCAACATTACTCTTTAATTCTCTATTAAGTGTTCTAATTATCAATCAACATCACTTTCACCATATAACTCATCATAATCATCAATTCTAAAAACACCTCATGAACACTTAATCAAACTCTTCCATTTTAAGTTAATACTTATGTTATAATCATGAATTAGGTACTAATTACCAACCATAACATAACCATAAGCCTCAATTCATGTTAATCATGCTAATTCCATCAATTACCCAAAAACCCATTTTGATTACAACTTGTATAACATGATTACTTCATTTCTAGGTTAAATTAATATTACTAACCATCTTATAAACACTTATCAACATCACCTTAACCAATTTCATACTTTAAATTCGGATTAAAGTCATTAACCCATCAAAATCATCATAAACCCTAAGAATCACTATAAATCTATAATCTTAAGCTTGAATCTAGTTAGTAATCAACAATAACATGTTTAACTAACAACAATTTCACAAAATCAAACCCTAATTTCGGATTAAACCAAGAACATCAAAAACCCCCAAATTCTAGGTTATGCAAAATGAAGAACATGTGATTATACCTTGTTTTAATGATGAAGGAAGCTTGAATCCAAGCTTAGAAGCTTCAATTTGATGATTTCTTCATGTTTTGATTTAGGGTTTCACATAGCTAGTATGTATGCATCGTACGTATGTATGTATGTGAAGGAAATAAAGACCGACTCAATTATTGAGTATAACATATAATTGGTTAATTTCATTCCCCGTACTTATTATTGTCTGGAACTTAAAAATCATTTGCGGGGAAATACAATTTTGTTTTACCGTCAATTAAATAAATTTAAAACGAGTAATATTTTACTATCCACAATAACTCATTTAGCTAATGGACCTATTAAATTTATAATTATTCACAAGACATTAATTATTTAAAAACACACTTAAATAATTAAATAAATAAAGAAATTACCGATTTCGACTAGGCCCAAAACGAGGATGTTACAACAGTAGACCAAGAAGATGGTCCGACTGAGTACTCAAGTGATTTTATAAAGGGTGCGTTAGGTCGCATGGGATATACTGGTGAGAGAAGAGGACGTCAATTCCTCAAGGCCCTTGTTATTGGGAAATGGAGATTCTTGTGGTACGTTATAGTCACAATTTTTGGACCGAATAAGGGCGGTTTTGATGAGTTAAGCCATGCTCTTGTATCGGCTGTACTGTCACTGGTTTACAATAAACCATACAGTTTTTGTGATTTTCTGTTTGGGGAGCTGGTGAAGCAGATTTTGGGTAACGTTAGATCACATTTCTTGATCTACCCGAGATTCTGCATGATGATCATTCGTCATCATCTTCCTGGATTGGTTGTTCCTGAGCCGCATTTACGAGTTGATACTATTGCGCTCAGAGGATATAATGCCATGTTTCAGCAGACTATTCGTCGGGAAGAGTATGTGAAGCCTGAGATAAGAGATCTTTTTGGTTATCTTATTGATGAAGCTTACATTACGCCACCGAACAATGGTTGGCTCGATGTTCCTGCTGTTGCTGTGCCAGAGCCTGCTGCCGCTGTGGTTCAACAACCTGAGCCACATGAACTCATTGAGGATGTTTTGATACAGGCAGATCAACCAGGTCAATAGGTTGATGCTGAGGTTGCTGCACAGGTAGTGCAAGAGGTGCTAGGTCAGCATGATGATGCACAATATCCCAATCTGAGGGAGATAGACCAGTTTGTGGCACCTTAACAGATATTATTTCAATTATCTAATGATATAGATACTTCGATGTTTGATGTTATTAATCAATATTATAGTATAATATTATTTTATAATGATAATGGTATGGATATTTAGTTGATAAGGTTACTTAATTAATCATAAAATATAAATATCATTATATACAGGAAGCTGAGGTTGCAAGACCTGAGGGTGAGCAGACACAGCAAGATAGATCAGAGGTTGTACCTGTTAAGGTATTATATCTGATTAATCTTAAATATATAGAACTTTATTGATAGAGCTTTATGCTAATCATAAATGTTTAACATATTTACAATTTAGGATCCTGTTGGTCCATCTGGAGGTCGAGATGGAGATACAGCTTCTGATTCCAGTGATACTGAGGATGATCTGGATCGTCCAGTTGATCCTATCACAGGTATTCCTGCTAGGATGATACAGAAAGGATCTAAGCTTGTGTTTGATCCTGCCCAGAAGCTGAAGCTGAAGCGTAAAGTCAATGATCCTGATCCAGATTTTATTATTCATGACTTGGATGCTGAAAAGGATTCTCCTCTTGTTTCTCAACGCCGAAAGTGTTCGAGGATGTTGACCATCAGAGACGGTTAGTTTATTTAAAAGTTAGATAATCTTAACTTGTTATTTATCAGGAGTTAAACTGAGACAGTTAATTCTATGACAGTTGCTAAAGATACTGAGCAAGTAGAGAGGGTGATATCGGTAGAGTCTGAACCGATTTCTGTACCTACTGAGGAGATTGCTGATGTAGTACGTTCGGAGCAGGTTCTGACTACTAAATTTGCAGTTGATCTTCTTACGACAGCTTTGTCTCAGCCACCTCCACCGCTTACGTTTGATTCACATGTTGCGTCGCTTACACCACCTGGATCGACAACCATTTCTGTTACTCCTATGACTGATGCTGAAAGGATTACATCCTTAGAGTCAAGAGTTAAGGAGTTAGAGAAAGTTGTTACAAGGATTCCAGAGTTGGTAGTTAACAATCTTACTCTTGGACAGCAAGTGCTTCAACAGAGTCAATCTTATAAGACACTGCTGCAGACTCATAATACATTGCTTGATGACTTCAATTTCCAGCGACTGAAGCTTGATTCCTTAGAACGATTGGTGTTGAGAGTGAATTCAGGACAGTCCGCTCAGGGGGAGATATTGGTATACTTAGAGTCTTGCAAGCAAGATAAGCTGAGAAAGAAAAGAGATTCTGACAAAGACGATGATCCCAATGCACCAAAAGGTGGTGAGCAGACCGGTCTTTCAAAGACTGGTGAGCAAACTACACTTCAGGGGGAGTCTGGTGATGCTGGAGCGAGTGGTTCGGGTGCTGGTACAAGTACAGATACGACAGTACCGGTTGATACTGAAGCTGGTAAGATAGCTTAGTATTAGCATAGTATTGTAATATTTGTAATAGTTTGAACTAAACAACTTAATATTATTTGTAATATATTCGACTTGAGATTTTTGTAATTACAAGTTAAATATGTTTAAATAATTTATGTTGTAATTTTATATCTGTTAAGTAAAATAGTGATCGAAAGACTTCCGACTCATTGAGTAGTCGAGCGGCGTGTTCCGATTAATATCGGCGGTCAAAATCTTTTATATAACATATGCATTTTAGACTTGAGAGTTTGTATAACTGACAAGTTAAAAATGTGATAACTAGGTAAATGATATATACTTTAAAGATATTATTGAAAGTTAAGTTTTTGGATAATATAACAGTTCAATTAAGTCTTGAAAATTATATAAGTTAATTAATTGTAAACTTAAATGGTTGGTGATAGTAAATGTTCACAAGACATTAGAGTTTAAATTTAATTAATATTTACTAAGTGTTTGAAATAAGACTTTAGCAATCTTAGATTGATTCAGGGTAATCAATAACAGATTTAAAAGTTATATAAAATGCGTTTATATTATGGTTTAATAATACAAAATGATTAATAAAGGAATTCTTAGATTGGTTCAGGGAAATCAATGAAGAATTTGAATTATTAATATATTTGTATTTGTGTTTTTCTCTAGGATCGAAAATGCTTGATCTATCAGATTCTGAAGATGATATTCTAGATGAGATAGATGAAGAAATTGATTTTGATCTTGAGGAAGGAGAGTTCCAACCACCTACTGATTGGACTACTGTTTCTGAGATTGTGCAAGACATTGGTCTAGATCCAGATGATGATATAGATGAACACCATGTGAGCCCATCTAGGACAGAAGTAGTTATTGAAAATGGTGAAGGTCCAATGGTTGTCGATGTAGATGAAGAGATCGATGACTCAACTGATTCAGAAGATGACGTTCTGATTCCTACCAAGAATCATGCGGTTATGCTTAGGAAACTTCCAAAGCAAAAGAAGAAGATTGGAGTTTCTGAAGTAGATATAACTGGAAAACGTGTACCACGTAAAGGGATTATTAGCTGGTACTTTGACTCTGATTTGAAACTTTTTGCGATAAAAAGATTTGACGGAGTTCAATACTTTGAGCGAAAGCTTGCAGTATTTAGTTCTCTACCAAGATTTGAAATTAGAGACTTGGCTAGATTAGAGTTGAATAACCCGAGTAATGATGATTATGCTAATTATGTTGAAAGGATAATCATAACTGAGATTAGAACAAAGAAGTTTGATAAGATTAAGCCAAGGAATGGAAAGACAATTAGATTGAAGGAACGAAGTCAAAGGACTGGAAGAAAAAGGAGGAAGAAAGTTTATCCAGCTGTTAAGTGTGTACAGCAGATTCAACTGAAGACAATGCCACATGATATTCTGGGAAATATGAAGAGTTGGCACGTAGATTCAGAGACTGGAGAAGCTGTCATGGTTATAGCTGATGATGAAGTTGATGGTGGTGAACGTGAGATCTTCAGAGTTTATGACCATCGTCACTTGATGAATATGTCTAGAAAAGATCTGTTGAAGTTGAATGAGAACATAATCTTTACGATTTTTGAATGGGGTGATTTAGCAAGAGATTATCAAATGATGGTAAAGACTTGTATTAGGATGAAGATACATGCTGGGAGCAGGATTTACAAATGAAGACCAAAGACAAGCGTGAAGATAAAGACGTTAGAGCTATTGTTAAGGGGGAGTCTGTTGAGACATAGATTGTGACAACAGATCTAGCTTGAAATAGGACTGGTGTAATCATTATCATGTTTGTATATTGATTTAGATTTGTAAATAAATGATATTAGTTTTGATAAAAATATTCGTTAAATATATTAGTTTGTTAAAGTGTTAGACGAATATCGAATACGAACTAAAGTCATAAGCTTGGCGAGTCGAGATCTCAAGTCGCAAGACTTGGTCTGGCGAGTTGAGAACTGAACACTCAATAGTGGCAACGAACCGTAGCGAGTCGAGCTGAGTTGGGCTTGGGCTTGGGCTTGGACTGTGAGTCGAGTCAACTCGCGAGCCCACAGGCTGCGAGTCGACCGAAGTATTTAAATGATTTTCAGTTTAGAAATATATAACTTTTGGCAGAACTTTGCTACCTGAACCCGCAACCTGCGAATTGATAATCCAGAGAAAACATAATCCTAAAGGCTAGGCTTTGACGTTTAATCGTTTAAAGCTAAGTATTAGTTAACCTAAACGCGAACTTATTCGTTATAGTAAGATAACACCGTATTGAGGGATTCCGCACCTTAATACTACAGATAACAAAGTTATCGATCCTAGAACAAGGGACTTACATATAAATAGGGGCATCCTATACCTTCATAATATATGTTTTTCAAGTACGAATTTTTGAGGGTTTCGAAAATTCGACTTTCTCTTGGGTTTTTGGGTGTGAAGCATTAGAGGTATTCTACTTTGGGTACTTGCCTTCAAGTAACGGAACTCTTCTCGTTGGTTTATGCGAGAGAAATAGGTTTTATCTAAGGTTATTGTTTTCCTTATTTTCTTTATCCAATTTATTTCTTGTACTATGTTGTTAAAGTTAAAGATCCATTAGGGTTTTAGTTTCCTAATTGCCTTAGATTATTTAAAGTTTTGTTATTCCGCTACGTGTATAATAATCTAGTTAGGGAATAGAAACCTAACATAATCAATTAAGAATCTTTATAAGGGGTATAAAAGTAATTTAAACAACTACAATGAGACTAATTACATAGTCAATCTTTAAAATTTTGATCAATAGCTAAAATAAGATTGATTACCATATATTAAAGGGTCAAGATTATTCCATTTAAAATTGAAATAATAATGATTACTTAATTATGTCTTTCTTTCAAATATAAATTAATAAAGGAGATAGAAGTTGTGTCGCTTGGTTTTTTGGTCGGGCATCGTTAAATATTTTAAATGGTGAAGAGTCACATGGATGCCATGTTTCTGAGTTAAGTGAGTGGAAGTTCTAATTTTGACCAAGTTGATAAGTATAGGGTATCATGCTATACCTTTACAATTTCATGGTACTAGATCACCTTATTAGCCTAGTTAAGGGTATATACATATATATTTTTATTTTGAGGTATATTATATTATATTAACCGGATTAAATCCATTGAGATTTTTATTATTTTTATTTTTTTTCTGAAATGAAATCTCGATTATGTCTCTATTATTCACACTAAAATAAAGATATCATTTATCCACATTTTTTTCCACACTTTTTAAATATGTGTAGAATTATGTAAACTTCTATGCACTTATAATTGTGTAAAAAATTGTTACATCAAAAAGTGTGAAAATCACTACAATCTTTACATATATAAGTGTGAGAAAAGAAGTTTACACTTTTAAAGTGAGGAGCAATTACAACTTGTTAACACTTAAAAGTGTGGAAAAACATTTGTTACACCTAATTTATCCACACTTTCTCTTACATGGGAAAATTATGTGCTACAAATTTTTATCACACTTTTAAGTATTGAAAAGTTGTAATAGTTTTTTTTTTTTTTTCAAAAATTTTTACACACTTTCTAAAATCGTGGAGAAAAAGTGTGATAAAATGAAAATTTTTTTGTAGTGTCGGTACTTTTTGTAGTTCAACAAAGAAAAATCTATCACGTACAAACCCATCAATAAATATCTATCTGCAGTCCATCTAGGGTTTTTACATCAAACAATTAATTCGACGTTTTTATTTCAAGGATTATTAACAATTCCTGTTTGGTAATATTATCATGGGATGTATGTACTCAAAACGGTTGCTTGGTTTTGATCATGAAGTAGTGCAGGAGATTATTTTCCTATATATGTTAGTCATGGGCAACGATGATTATTCTCCTATATACGTTAGTTTTGTGCCCATAAGATTTTAGAAGATTGAGACATTACATATCCTTAGGTCAACTCCGATGTATATGAGTTTACATCAAATTTGATGTTTTGGTGTAGGAATTTTCTCCAACCAACTCATCAAATTTAGTGCAAAATTTAGTGTACATCAATTTTTGAAAGATTAATATCAAATTTGATGCAACAATAAGCTTTGTACTAAATTTACATGTTTCATCTTAGACTCTAAATTTAAAGTATTGTATTATTATATAAGTACAAATCTTAAAAAAACTTATTCATTCGCAAGATTTTTTAAGTACCTATATGCTTTAGAATATATATTATGATTATTAAAACAATAAAACATAATTTTAAACAAACTATGATAATTTAAACATAAATTTATGCAAAGAGTTTATGTAATTGAAGCTTTACGAAAGTAAATAAATAAAATTAACATTTAAGTAGACAATTTAGAAGTTTGATTGATTATAAAAATAATGAATTCAGGTAAAATATAATGTGAAAATAGCATAGGGGCAATGTGTAAACGCTGAAAGTAGTTTTAGTGCAAAACTTTAGTGCATACGTTGGATATGAAACACATTTGGTGCAAGTATTTTCCTCAAAGATTTCTTTAGTACGCCAATTTTGGCGTAGTGTTTAGTGCATACATTGGAGATGAACAAAATGTGTTTCATCTCCAACATATGGACTAAATTGTTACACTAAAATTACTTTTAGCATTTACACATTGCCCCCTAAACTATTTTCACATTATTTTACTTGAATTCATTAATCGACTTTCTTCTTTTGCCCCCTAAACTATCATTGTTTGATATTTTAAATACAAAATTGACCGTTGTTTATTACTCATATGTTTATCTAAAGAGATGTTCATGTCATCCCCGATTACTTAGAGAGAAAAAAAACTATAAATGGTTGATCGATAAATTTTCAAATCAAAGTAATGTGTGAATACTCATCTAAATAACCAATAATAGCATACAGTTTTATACTTCAAATTTCAGAAAACTTATTCATATATTTTTAGCATATCCGTGCATCGCACGGGTAATAAGCTAGTGTCTTGTATATGCTGATAACAAATTGTTGTTAAGATTGGGTTAACGTGAAAAGGATTTTTAATTTGTAAATGTTTGGGTCATGATCAAATAAAAAAATCTTTACGTATAACAATTGCTAATTATACTTATGAAATACGTGAATCAATGTTTTCTCATTCTAAAAATGCTTCTCATTTGATCGTGATTCTTGTTATTTTTGTATCTTGGATAGATGTCAGTATTTAACTTATGTTTTCTATTACCTTGAGTAGAGTATGAAAACTGAAAACACGAATGGCGTATTTCAACTAGCGTTCCTTAAGCCTCCGTCTCTTGTATTTTATCAGGTTATGTATGACTGTATATGATTGCATATGTTTTATCTCTTTGTTGTGTGATGCTGGTTGCTGCTGTAGGTTTAAGTAAACAACTTGGCAAATACTAATACCCCTTGGCATCACAGGAACTTTTCAGATTATCCATGTCAATGATGATGAACGGATTTTTGGACTTTTTGTCACACCCCCAAAATCGGTAATCGCGTTTATTAAGTAATTAGCGGAAGCCTTAGTTATTAGCGGAAGCATTTTAAGTAAACAGCGGGGGTGCTGACGTTAGCAGTATGCATTCATTGTATCAGAGCTTATGATCATTGCAGAACAGTAATTAAGATACCATTTATTTAAAGTGGTTACAAATACTATGACTTGTCAAGTCGTAGAAATAGTAGTGTTGTAAAAATACATTTGTCCCAAAAGTGGCATCCTAATTCGTCGTGGGAAACTTACGTCCTTTATGCATGCAGAAGTACCTGAGTCCTAATTCCCTGAAAAACATAGTAAAACGTCAACATTGAATGTTGAGTGAATTCACAGGTTTAGTTTATAGTGGTCAAACCAAGTTATGAATAAATCATTCATTTACGACAAAACATATTGTTCATAAGTTTAGTAGGAATTACAAGTTATTCTAGTTAAAGAAAACATTTCCTATATAATGTAAGAATATCATTCTTACTACAAGTAAATAGTTGCGTAGGAAACACAAGTTTAATCAAAAACATTTCCTAATAAGTAGTTGCAGGAAACAAGGGTTTAAATAATCAAAGTAAACCTTTTCTATCTGTTGTATAGCTTCAAATAAGTAATCTCAGGAAAGTACCATTTCCAAACTATTAGTTTAATAATCATGTGTAATACAATTTGATCGTTAAGTAGGAAAACAGGTCTATTCAAATATGATAAACATTTCCTATTATGTAGTTTGTAAGAAATTCAAGTTTATCCAACCAAGGAACAACATTTCTAAAATAATTATGTTTTAGAAATACTAGTTTATCCAATCAAGGAAAACATTTCTAAAATAAAGCAATCGTGTAGGAACACCTATCCTATTAGTTATCATAGGAAATACAAGTTTATCAATCAAGTAAACATTTCCATCTAAATAGTTTGTAGGAAATACATGTTTAACAATCAAGTAAACATTTCCATTCAAATAGTTGTAGGAAACACAGGTTTACAATCAAGTAAACATTTCCTGTAAAAGTTATTATGTCGGGAAACCAAGTTTATCCAATCAAGGTAAACGTTTCCAAAAATGTAATCATGCGTAAGAACACCTGTCCTATTAGTTATCACAGGGAATACCCTTCCCAAATCAAGTTGTAGTTTAGTTGTTTAGTTTAAGTGGGAAATATAGACTATGATCCCTCTAAGGTGAGCGACACCTTTAAAGTTAAAGTAACGATACCTAGTACTATAACCAAACCACGACTAGTTGTTTTGTAGTTGCCTCAGTAACACGGTAAGTATAAACTCCTCGTTACGACTGCCGTCGTGTGGTTGGAATGACCAACGAGTAATATCCTGGGAGGGTTGTCAAATCGATAGTACTATCTGTATACTCAGTGGCTAGAGTCACCTAGCTAATGGTTATAGGTTGCAAGCACTGGGACTTATGTGCACTACAACTACCTCACGTAAACCTAGGATCGTACCAAGATTCGTTGTCTTATTCCCAAAAAGTTGTGAAAACATTTCATATAGTTAACAGTTGAATATAAAGCATATATCATTTATATAAATCAGTTTGATATAAAAGCATGTCAAGCAATTATATAAAACAAGTTGCATGTAATAGCACATAGTTCTATGTTTTCCACCCCTGGTTTTAAAAGCATTTAAAACAAGTAAAAGGTAGGGGCTGTGAACTCACTGGTAGCAAGTCTTCAGCGAATAACAGCTAGTAATAGTAGTAGTCCAGATGCGTCCCTCAAGGTCCTAGACGCAAGATAAATATACTTTATATAAGTACTCGGACTATTCGTTAAGTATTTGTTTGTACAATATTTGTTGTTGGTGATAATCGGGTTAAACAATACGTTGCGTATAAGTATATACATATATATACTTATTAGTTGAATATATATATTCGTATATATAAAAGTTGTCGTTGTTATATACATCTATATATATCTCTATCGTTTGTTGTTATCGTGCATATATATATAAATATATATATATATATATATATATATATATATATATATATATATATATATATATATATATATATATATATATATTTCATCGCTTTATGTTTTCTAAACATAAGTTTAGTTGTTACGAAAATAAGTTTCGTTGTTTCATTGTTTATAGGTATAAATCGTTGTCATTCGTGTATATATATATGGTTCCGGTTTAAGTTTGTGTTTTAAAACTACACGACTTGTTAGGCTTAGCCCAGATCGTTTGGCCCAATAGTAAAGCCCAATAGGTACGGTCCAAATAATGTGGCCCAAATGATGTGGCCCAATACATTTATGGTTTAACATTTTCGGCCCAATTTGGTACCAAAAGTACTTCGGCCCATTTAATAAACTTAACCCGGCCCAAGTATAAATATAATGTTTTTGGCCCACTTTGTTTATCCCAAAAATAGTTTGGCCCAAATAGAAAATAATAGTTTTGACCCATTATATAATTAACCCGTTTGGCCCAAAAGTTATAACGTTTAATATTTGTATCAAAATATTGTCCCGCGGTCGTGTACAATTTTAGTACCAAAATATAACTTAATATGTAATGATAATAATTATTATTAATATCATTTGTTTTAATAATTATTGTTTGCTAATAATAGCACTTACTATAATTAGTAAGTATGCATGACTTTCAATATGTATATGGCATAGCCGTACGGCTCTTTTGCCTTTTAGCAAATCGACTTCCCAATCTTCCAGCCGATCGGTTGGATTTAACTAGCTGATCGGCTATGTTTATCCAGCCGATCGGTTACACACAGAGTCCCGTTTTGTTTGCAGTTTTTGGTCCGAAATCCACCCGGGTTTTTGTAATATTTCGAGTTATGATTTTTGCCAAAGTTTAACTTAACATAGTACCACTTTTATTCACAAATTTTACCCATTATAACACCAATATTTATACCCATTTTCATGTACAGAGCAATATTTTTGCTCAAAATAATCATCATCCATATCACCATTTATTAGCTAGATCATCCTAATAATCATATATAAATCATATTATAACGAATTATTACATAATTACAAACATTATATAACAATTTATACTTAAAGAAATAGGTATAAAATGTTTAGTTTGAGCCTCACAGTGACAAAAATGGCGTCGATGATGATGACTGATGATGATGCGATGATGATATGAGCATATGATTATGATTATGATGATGTTTATACGATGAGATGATGATTTAGGATACCATTTTTGTTAATTTGTGGGAGAGTGTTTGATAATTGAAATGAAGAATAAAGGTTTGGAAGGTTTATGAAATTGTTTCCTGTTTCCTTGCTCTTCTTCTGCTTCCTGGTTCCAATCACCAACCACAGGGATGAAAATAGTAGGTGACCACAAATAATTGAAGTGTGTAATATTGAGTTTGGTAACCCACCTTAAGAAAGAAAGGAACCTATATATATATATATATATATATATATATATAATCATCTCCACGTTATTTTGTCAAAGGGGGGTGAGGTTGTATCCTGAAAATGTCGACTGACATTTTTAATGTGTTAATTGATTGGGTTTTTAACCCGTTACTTCCGTGTACGGGTATAATTTGTGGTACTTTGTGTATAAATCAATTATCCGTTAGTTTAATTTATATTTTAAACTTAGTAATTGATATTTATAAAAATGAAATATTTTATTAAAATCATTAATAAAATTGGTTACAGTAGAAGTACTGTACGGTGAAATTGCGTGCCAGATTTCAGTCAAATTTGGAATTTATATTTTGAAGTAATGTTCCAAATACTAAAACAGTAACGGGAAAATAAATACTTTTATTATTTTCGACCTTTAAGTACGTTTTATAATTGTTTCTGTTCGTGTATAACGCGTCATGAATAGCAGTCTAAAAGTTTCCGTTTTATTTTTGTTCTAATACTTTTTTATAATAATTTCAAACAAAAATTATTCAAAAGTATTTTGAAGTTCTTTTTGAAACTTTATGATTCGCGTTTGATACGTTTAATATAAAACGTATAAGTTATTATATTATTCCAATAATATAAATATCTAATATTTGTAATTAATAATTTTCGAATTATAAATTATTTCGTATCACCAACTATATTGTATTCAGTTTATCGAGTTTAATATGTTCATTTCGTACGTAATTATATATACATATAACTACAAGTCTAATACGTCACGTATCACATAGTAAGTTTCACAAAACTTTACACATAAAAATCGTTTTGAATTCACTAATCAGGGAATTACTCTATGTAATGCATGCAATTAAGTAAGGATTAATACCCTAAATGGAGGATTGTCACACTTTTTGAGGCAACATTCAAGTCTAAACAAGTGTCAGAATTTAGTGCAGATGATGCCATGATGGCATTAACATCCAGCACAATAGTTTCATGTGGTGCAAATATGTCAAAATATGATGTCTTTTACCGATTACCTATCGCAGCAGTTGCAGCATGCATCTCAGGCAATTCATCCACAGTAATATTCTCTTTGTGCTACAATTTTTTTTTAACAAACACTTAAATACCGTATTAGCAAGAAGGTAACGACAAACTCAAAAGTATTAGCTCAAATGAAAGCGAGTAAAAAGTCTACCAAAGTCTATTTTTAATTCATAAAACCTTATGATGAGTAATTATATTAAAAAAGTAAGACTTTTATTGAAATTAATACGGAGTACTACGTAACTCTTTGCAGAAAGTCTTGGACACAATTATTATTTATTGTTCTTTATTAAAAGAATTTAATTCTTTTTTAAAAATAGTGTTTCATGGGTCAACCAAACCTGACCTAGCCCGTTTCAACCCGTACACAATTATCTGTTTTGAGCTGAAAATGTTTTGACACGTAAGCTGACATGCCTGACCCGCCCATTTTGCAATCTTTAGTTTAGACCACTCTATTTTCCCTCTCTCACACCCCTGATCATTTGTATTTAGACCACTCTTCCGTATCTTTGTATACCTTACGGATGGGTCTTGTGAATGATGTTTATTTGTTTTGAACTTTTTATGTTTCAAAGGGTGATTTCCTTAGAGATTGTCCGGAAGTTTCTTTTCCCCCCTTGCAAAATAACGTATACTTTGAGGTTACATCAAACAACCATGGCATTTGGTATGGATCTTATATGGACAGAGGTGACACAACATACTCTCTTTTGTTCACTTCAAAAACATTCCTTAACACTAACAATAAGCACTGGTTCTTGTATAAACAAATATCCGTTTGGTTTGAAGAGATTCCTCAGTCACGACAGGAGGAAATATTGATATATATTTACATAAACTGGGAGGATCTCCAGCAAGATCCTTCAGTCATTGAAGCATTAAAGGAGACAAGATTTGTTTCAAGTTCTGATGGGGCACTATATTAACCCAAAGATTTGTTTGATCCTGATGATGCGTTATTAACATCAGTTTTTACTGATGAGGTTCACCGGTTTCCAGATACAAGGTTTGTTTTAGATAAATGGCTTAACATACTGAGGAAAACGGGTCTTCGGAACACCGGTGATGTTGATATCCTTCTTATCTGTGCCAAAAAAGTAGAGTTTCTTGGAGCTGAGAGTATGTCAAACACGACAACTGAAGTTGCACTAGAAATTTGGTCTTTGGCTGAAAATCTTATGCATGCGATATTTCAAAATTTTAACCTTTTTTTAGGCAATAATTTGTGTCATATTCTTGGCAAGATTGCATGCATTCCTGCAGAAAAAGGGTTCCCATTTGAAAGCGGTAAGAAAGGTGTTAAAAGAGTGTTGTGTTCATACAGTGAAGCCATTCTATTAAAACATTCGCCACTTGCATGGAGCGTTGCTCCCATTATTTCCAGAGTTCCACCAGAGTACTCTTGGGGAGATCTTCAACTTAGGAGCCCTCCTCCTTTTACTATAGTTTTAAAGCACCTGCAGGTTGTGAACTATATATGTTCTTGTTCTTCTGAATATCATATAATTTTTCTAGTTGGTTTTGTTTTAATCAATATAATCACCGCTTCAGGCTAATCAGCATACTATGTCAAGCTTCTCGAGAATTGAGGAAGCTTCTTTTGAAGTACTTAAGTATCAGGACGTAATTTGGGGTACAATATCTTTCTCAGGTAATTTATTTTATGTTTTATTTTTTTATTTTGGTTTAGTCATGGTACGTGTAGAAATACCTGCTTCCAGATTTGAATTTATGTTATGTGTGTCGAGAACTAATGGAATAAACATTATGGATCATATAGTATATTCCAAATTAATGGTTGCAGTTTAGGGGTAAATGTGTACTAAGTTGTGTCTTAGGTCAATTACTCGATCCTATATCCCTTTTTGTCAGATGTATCCAAGTTGCGAAAAGTAGCATTCATTCCCGTTGCTAATGCGACACACTTAGCAAATGTAAATGGTATTTTTGTCCATCTAACGGTAGATCTTTTTGTTGAATACTAACTTATTAATCCATGTAATATAAAGTATTTAGTGTTTATGTATGTTTATAAGTTAAGGGTCTAAATGTGATAAATCTAAAGATAATAACCGAATAGTAGTTATTTTCGGTTACAACAGTTAGTTTGAAAGGTTGTGTCTGTTAGAAAAGACATGATGGTAGTTATAGCAATTAGGGAACAGATGTGTCGGTTCATAGGTGTCTATTGGAAGGTTATAAATACCCAATGTAATCAAGTCTGTAAAACCAACGATTGTGTATCAATAAAATTAGTGTGATTATTATTGTTATTCAATTGTTCATAGATAGATTCATATACCAATAGTGGTATCAGAGCAAAGATCCAGAGAGGAGAGAAAGAAGATATTGATTGGGATTAGATCAATAAGAACAAATCGATTAAAGAGAAATCGATTACAAGAAGAACCAATCGGGATTAGATTGTTCTTCAAAAACGGGTTAGATAAACCCTAAGTTTGATTCAGAAAAATCAAACAGAGAGAGAGAGAAACGAATCTATTGAGTGAAGATCGAATCAGAGAAAGAAAAGAGAAAGGGAAAAGTAGACATACCGGTTGAGTGAAGGAGAAGCCGCCGCCGTAAAGTCACCGGAGAAGAAGAGAAAACTACCGCCTCCACCAACGTCGCTGAAGAAGTATCACCACGGTTGGAGGAACCACGACAGTTACATAACAAAAGAGAATAAGTGTTGGTTACACCACCAAGCCGACGCCGTTAACCAAGAAAAAAACCAGACGCGAAGAAGAAGAAGAAAGGTTTCACCCACAGAGTGAGACGACACGGATCAGAACCAGATTAAAGAGCATTTGGGCTATTACTTGGGCCAAAGAAAAAAAGCCCACCAGGTTCCAAAACTTCTAAAAATATATATATATCACGTTTTATACATATTTTTTGGAAATAGATTTTAATTTATTTTTCAAGAATAGATTAAAAATTAGAATTTGCCCGTTACAATTCATGTTAGGAAAACGTTAGAATTGTTTGAGAATTATTGTGGTTAGACAGAAAAAATTAAGTTGTTAGATTTACATTGTTTTTAGAAGAAAACCAAATCAAAAAGATATGACGGGAGAAAAAACAGAAAATATTGTTTATAGTGAAGTCGCCACACCGTTATCATCATATCAATGCCCAGTTCTAAACAATACGAACTATACATTATGCGCACTAAGAATGAAAAAGATATTAGTGGCAAATGGAGTATGGGATTTAGTAGAAGGAACAAGTACATCAAAGGAGATAGATATAAAAAAGGATAGTTCTGCGTTAGCATACCTATTTCAAGGGTTACCAGAAGATTTGCAAATGAAAGTTGCGAGATGTGAAACAGCAAAAGAAATTTGGGACTCTCTAAAGTCCAGATTTATTAGGACGGAAGATGTACAACAGGCACACTCGCAACAACTTAAATCGGAATTTGAAAGACTTGTGATGAAAGATGACGAATCAATAGATTCATTTGCCGGGAAGTTGATGAGCATTATTACAAAGGGTGCTACATGTGGATTAATGTTTGACGAGCAAACGAAAGTACGAAAAATACTTAATGCAGTACCAAATAAATTCATATCAGTAGTAGCAACCATTGAAATGATTGTTGATTTTAAGACTGTGAAGTTGGAGGAGATTATTGGGAGACTTAAGACTTATGAAGAAAAGATTAAGTTTAGAAAAGGAAGTCAAGAAGAACCAAGTGAGAAGTTGTTGTTCACACGTCAAGGGAATGACAGAAATTATGAACGCAACTATGGAAATGGTAGACAAGGGAGGTGAGGAAGATTCACTAGAGATAGTAAGAATGAAGATATATAGTTAAGATAGAGGAAGGAGAAACCTTGGAGATCAAAACTATCATAAAAAGGATCTTAGAGAAATAGAATGTTATAATTGTCATGAGTTTGGACACTATGCTACGGATTGTCCAAAACCAGATCGTAGAAAACAAATATCAAACCTTGTGTTCGAAGATAACGAACCAACATTATTGATGGTTATGAGAAAGGATGAAGACGAGATGGCATACTTTGATGAAAAACCAGGGAGAAATGGAATTATCATTGAGAAGGATGAAATTCCAAACGAAAAGTTGGAAGACATGAGGTCAAAAATAGAAACTGATTTGAGGAGCAAACTAGAGTTTTGGAAGTTAGAAATACTTCAAGACATAGAAATGGAGAAACAAGAGTTTGAGAAGAAAATGAGAAATAGAGAGATAGCATTTGAGAAACAAATGCAGAGAAGGTTAGAGAACCTGAAGAATTTGAGAGATTGCACAAGCAAAGAGATGAAAGAATTAAAGTCAAAAGAAGAACAGTTTGAGAAAGAGAATTATGAAGTTGTTTTAGATGAGAAACATCTAAAAGATGAACCAAGCATTGACGAGGGTAAATGCAAGAAGCATGGTGAAACGCCATCAAGATTTCCAAAGGAGAGCCAAATTGAGAAAGACATAAGATCGAGCAACAAGAAAGTTGAACCAGAAGATCATGATACAAGTACTACAAGAAACAAATTATTGGAAAGTCAAGATTATGACACGATACGAATAAAGGAAGATACTGACAAAGATGATCGAGATGAGATTAAAGACGAGAAAGAAAGAAGTCAAATCAAAGAGGAAGCTCAGGACACACTTCGTGTTAAAGACAAAGACAAAGGAAGTGAAAACAAGCCAAAGTTCAGAAATTAAGGCTTGCTACAACCTACACAAGATAAAGATGATGGAGCGTGAAGATATTGAAGGCATGGATTAATAAATTAGGGGGAAGTGTTGAATACTAACTTATTAATCCATGTAATATAAAGTATTTAGTGTTTATATATGTTTATAAGTTAAGGGTCTAAATGTGATAAGTCAAAAGATAATAACCGAATAGTAGTTATTTTCGGTTATAGCAGTTAGTTTGAAAGGTTGTGTCTGTTAGAAAAGACACGATGGTAGTTATAGCAATTAGGGAACAGATGTGTCGGTTCATAAGTGTCTATTGGAGGGTTATAAATACCCAATGTAATCAAGTCTGTAAAACCAACGATTGTGTATCAATAAAATTAGTGTGATTATTATTGTTATTCAATTGTTCATAGATAGATTCATATACCAATACTTTTCCCACTTGCATTCGAACTTCCTTCACGCTACCTACAATTTGTGAAGATTCTACGAGAATTGGGGCTCAAGGATAAACTGTCAGTTGCTTCTACAATGATAATTCTTACCGGGCTTCAAAAGAGTCATGGTTACCAGAATCTTAATGTGAATGAACTCCGTGATGTGATAAATCTTCTTCATTTTCTTTTTAATGAGACCATAGAGCAGCCAAGTATAGATAGATCCAACTGGGAATCACAGTTGTTTGTCCCTGATGATGGTTGCAGACTCATTCATCCATATTCATGTGTATATATTGATCTCCGTGGCTCTCATTATGTGAAGTATATTGATTCTTCTAAACTAAGATTTGTTCACCATGATGTTTCAGAAAGACTGTGTTTGGCCTTCGGCATAGCAAAGCTTTCTAGTGTTGTTGTAGAAGTACTATACTAAACTACACCTTCTTCCTTATATATTGTTTTTCATGCTAGTGTATATCATTCCTCTTAATTAATAGACATGGAAATGAGAGTGGTTTGGGGAACGGGTAAAAACAAATTCGGGTGGAAACTTGCCCTTTTTGGTGCAGGTTGGCTTGGGTTACTCATCAAGACTTTTCTGTCTATTATGTGTAGCTATATAATAAAACACTGTCATGCATAACAATAAGATTTTTATAGAAAAATCCCCTTCTGAAGCACGCTGAACAGATAAAACTTCAATATTCCATGGTTCTTATCCAGAGTATTTTTAACTAAGCATCTACTCTTTTATTATCATTCGCATTTCAGTATGATGTCATCAAACTGTACAGGTAATTTCTTCAGTTGTCACTAGCATTGCGTGGGAGTCTTTAGTAAAGAAAGTGGGCTCTCTTGACTCTGTTTGTATCAGATCGCTAACATGAACCATGCAAATGTTGCACAGGTCCTTCAATACGATTCCAGAATCTCCATATTAAACAAACATCATGCATCATGTTATCAATCAACAAGAATCATCAAGAAAACAAGAACAATGGGTTGAACCCTTTCGTATATTAATCTTTTCTGAATCTGGGGTTACAACTTTCTGTTACAGATACATACATATATATACAAACCTAATCGACACTTTCTAACAGACACAACGTTTGACACAATAACGGCTTCCAACCTACAGGTGCATCATTTCATAGATCGATACATTCCTTCAAGTAAACTGCCCTATTAGTTTGGGTCACAATGGTTGTTGGCCTGCGGCCCAAACCCAAACTGATACTTACTTATTTTGACCCATTAAACATAAAACACATAATATACACACATAATGTACGACCCATTTATTTAACCATTGGCCCATTTGACATTATGTCCAACATTCTCCTCCCTAATGTCAAATGCCAATCTTTACTATTCAACTCTGCAGGTTCTTGTTCTTTTTTTCTTCAATGTTCCCTGACCCATTCCTGCTGTCTCGTTGACCATCACACTGTTTCCTTGTCCAGTTCACAACATCCAAACCTGCTTGGTCTGCTTCTCATCTTGTTTCTTCATCTCTTGGTACATAACCACAACCTTGTATTATGAGTCATATATTGTGTACCTCTCGCACATTATTCTCTTCTGATGTCGGTCTCTTCTACATTTTCTTTGGTGTCATACTCATCTTCTTCAACTTGATCATATCACATGACCTTTCTTCTTTCTTTTTTCCATTCAATCTATCACAGATTGTTTTTTTTAGTTGCCTCACACAACTTCTTTGCGGTTGCCTCACACAAATTTTTGTGGTTGCCTCTTGTCTCTCTCTATTCGATTTTTCTGAGTCGAATTTGGGTTTCTCTAACCCGTTCTGAAGAACAATCTAATCCCGATTGGTTCTTTTCTTTCTCTTGAAAATGATCTACTCCCGATCAATTTTCTTCTTTCTCTTGGTCATTTCACACTGTAACACCCTCAAATTTCGGTTTGCGGAAGCGGTCGGGTCGGGTGTTACCAAATTAAATATCACAGCATAAGATACATAATGAACGACTCTAAATGAGACGTTTGAAAAAAATTATACATTTACCAAATAGAACGTTTACAACGTGGCGAGTTTAATAGAAATTTCAAATACATAAATTGAAAATACAAAAGTAAATGCAGAGTAGTCCCAATTGTTTGAAATCATGCAACTCGAGCTAGCATAATCTTGTAGTAATTCCTAATCCTGCTGGGCACCTGAGAACACATGCTAAAACAGGTAAGCTATAAAGCTGGTGAGTTCATAGGATAGTTAGTTGAAAACGTAAAGTGTAAATCCAATGCGTTTTGAAAAGTAGCTCAGAATCCACAATTCTGACTTGTATTATGTTGGAGTTTTGTAATACAAATGTGTATACGATGGACGAGGTATCTAATACCTAAGCAATAGAGATATGTACCTAAGTACCTAATAATTGAGGCTATTCGAGTCTGAATACCTTTCTGGTATTACGTAAGTTTAACCGAGTAGGGCAATACCTGCCTAAGTTTGAAATCAAGTAATGTCTGACCACGTCATATGATGTTGAGTAATATTTGATAGCGTGTTGCATCCAGCAACGTAATCGTAATCCCACGGATTATTGTTGTATGTTCGTTTACCCGGCTAGCATAAGCTAACCCGAACATGATTGAGCTAACGGCCTCGCGTGGGAACCCCACCGACCCGTTAACTTATTGTGAACCCCGAGTATAAATCGCTGATCCATTGATTATGTTGAAATTTTGCCCACTGCAATACCGTGGTTTTGTTTTGTGCCCACTTTACCGTGGCATCATTTGGTGCCAACTGCAATACCGCGGCATCGTTTTTGGAATTGCTCGCAAGCAATTTGTAATTGAGCCGGCAGTACAACGACATGCCCGACTAAGTTGTATGAGAGCCAGCAGTACTCGACATGCCTGACTAAGTAGATCGTATAATTGTATGTATACTAATATACATATGTAAATTGTAGGTAGCACCGTGTGCTAGAGATGATGTATCAGTATGTAGATATGTGTATATGTATCTGTCGAAACAGTAATTACATGTAACAATCATGCCACGCATGAAATTAGTTGATTGTATCTAATTATATATGAACAAATACTTAGATATTAAAAATAGCACGTTGAACCTAGGTATGGATACTCATCACCTAGTTGAGTTGTATTAGTATAAGGAATCTATACTAACGTGTGATAATATTGTGTACTCCTAGCCTAAAGCCTAGCGAGTATATATATCAGAATCTCGGGAAAATGTTCACTTAAGTCCAGTTCCCGTTCTAGAGATAATGAAGAGTGTCGACAGTTTTAGTTCCCAGAGAATAACTAAACTTGTAACAGTATACATGTTGTCCAGTGTAGGTAGAACAAACTAGTTCTAATATATTCAACGATATTGTCCCGCGACAATATGACCAAAGGATTGTGATAACTAAATCAAGTTATGTATTGGTAATCGTTTTCCAACGACCTAACAGGGTACGAGTGCAACCTATCCAGGTTAAGTATTGATATTGTTCTAAAACAATATTAAGGGTGTAATTCCTAAGTATTACACATTTCGTATTACGTATAGTAATAAAAATAGTTGTGAATTATAAATGATTATTACTATAATTCAAAACAGTAATTGAGCATGTGTTTCACCCCGAAAACAATAAAACAATTGAAAGAGTGGGGCTATGAAACTCACCTGAGAAGCTAGCGTCCTAGTGTAACGAGTCGTGCCAAGTATAATCTCCTAATGTCCTAAACACGAGAGATTTCGTATGTTTGTAAGTGCGGTTCGTTATTGATGTTTCGTAATAATAATTCATATTATTATTAGGTTTGAACTTTCGTATACTTTATAAAGTATATTTGTTTTGAGTACAAGTCGTATCATATTTGAATTGTCATTTGAAAACGTTTCCCGACACTTAGAAAAATGTGGCTGTTTTCTGTTTTCTGCGACATAACATGCGACACAAAAATTTGTCATGCGACACAAGGGTTGTGTCGCATGGAGTGCGACACAAGAGCTCTGCGACACAGTGGTTGTGTCGCAAAAGCTTGCGATGCTAAATCAATAGCGACATAAGGGTTGTGTCGTATGAGAATACGACACAAGGTGCGACATAAGGATACGACACAAGCGTTGTGTCGCATGGGTAGTTTATGCGACCTAATATGCGACACAAGCGTTGTGTCGCAAAGATGAACACCAGCCCATAAACTCGCGGCTGTCGCGTTTTTTCCGGCCAAAATCGCAAATCAAACGCATTTTTGAGCTGTAAAATCATGTTTTCCTTGTTGTTTAGGTTATAACTAAGTTGTGTAAACATTATTACACCAAAACATTACACCAAAATGATTAAATCTAAAAATTTAGAAATTTCTTACAATTGCGAATCGAGGACAAACGAGGAAGAAAACGATGGTGTTGCCTTTGTTAATGTTGTTCCACTCTTGATAGTGATTCTGAAAATATAAATTTCGTGGGTTGATTTGTAGTTTCGAAAATTTATGATAAATGGGTGGAGAGAGTTTGTGTGTGAAAATGAGATAAAATGAAATGAAATGAAAGGGGAGGGGGTTTGGGGTGACTGATCCAAACGGGAGGGGAGGGGGTTTTCCCCCGCTTCGTCTCCAATTGCGGTATAAAATATCCGTGTTTTCGTACCCGATCGTAATTTAAAATATTATTTTAAATTCTAAAAATTTATTTATATTATCTCGAAATGTTTATTAGTGAAAGTATTTTATAAAAATACTATTTTAAAACCAAAGTTTAATTGTTTTGTTTTTGAGCGGTCACGGATAATTAAGATGCGTTTTTAATTAAAACGACTTGTATTTTCGAATGATTAATATTTTTGTCCAAATGTTAAATGTTAAATCTTTGTGATTAAACATTATTTACAGAATTTTGATTACTTGGTTACAATTGCATATAATACTACAATTATTTAAAATTAAAGTTTGGCGCGAAAATTGACTTTTTGACGAGGTGTTACATTCTCCCCCTGTTAATAAAATTTCGTCCCGAAATTTCGTGTGAAGCCGTGGTCGCGTGGAGTCTGGGGAGCAATGTACGTATGAGGAATTTATCGAGTAGGTATTAGACATATCATGTCTTATAACGGGGTTGAAGGGCAGTCAATCCATGACTGTGTCGCGGTTTATCGTTGTAGTCACATTCTGACCGTATTGTTTGTTTGGAGTATGATTATTTTGTGGTTACTAGGTAACCGTTTACGTCGTAGTCCATTCGGGACTAGATGGTTGTCACATAGTGATCGTTTTGTAAATAGTCCTATCAGGACTAAATGTTTGGTGAACGTGCAGTAGATCAGTCTGCTGAAAGCAAATATTGAGTTTTATGTGGGCCTAGGTCAACTAGCCCTAAGATGTAATCAATATTATTTTGATAAAATGATATCGGGAATAATAAGTACGCGTTTAGCGAATCTATAATTGAAGGGTTATGTTTTCGAGGAGGAGTTGTACTTACATTATCGTTGGAGATTTATTTGATTTACTCGGAGTCGATTAAGTGAATTTTGCGTCTTTTTGGGCAGTCCTTCTTGTAATGACCGGGTTCCTTACATTTGAAGCATATCCTTCGAGAGTCGGGATTGGCGGGAACTCTGCAGTTCCAGATTACGTGTCCATATCGTTGGCACCTTTCGCAGGGTAATCTGCATAGTCCGTCATGATGACGTTTACAACCGTGACAAAATGATTTGCTACCCGCATAGCCTTGTCTTTCGTTAGGTTCGACAGCATAGTACCTCAAGGGTTCAGGTTGATTCGTTGGATTTTAGCTAGAGCTGGAACTTCCATTTCCTTTTTCTTGATTGTTTTCCGTTGCAGGTGGCCCGCGTCGAACCACCTGTGCCATGAGTCTGTGGGCCATGCGAACAGCATCATCTATAGTGACAGGTTTAGAGGCTGTGACCAATCCCTCAATTTGCATTGGAAGTCCCCTTATGTACTTTTCGATTCGTTGGGGTTCAGGGTTTACTATGGTTGGGCAAAAGTGTGCTAGTTGTTGGAAACGATGGGTATATGTTTCGATGTCGTTATCTTTTACGGTGAGGTGCCAAAGTTCGTCCTCAAGTTTGTGAAGTACTTCAATGGGACAATACTTGTCCTTCATGATTTGTTTCAGGTCTTTCCACGGAAGTTCGTGAGCAGTGTCGATTCCTACAGTTCGGGCGTGAAAATTCCACCAGGTAGAGGCATCATCCTGGAGGGTGTATGTGGCGTACAAGACTTTGCAGTCGTCGGGGCAGTTGCACACGCGGAAAATAGATTCCATTTTCTCGAACCATCGAATTAATCCGACAGCTCCTTCAGTACCAACGAAGTTTGGTGGTTCGCACCTCAAGAAATCCCTAAAAGTGCAAGGCTTTACTTGGTTCTGAGCAGCTAAGGTCGCAGTCACTGCTTGATTAATGATTTGATCGTGCTCAGCTTGAATGAAAGTTTGTCGTTTAGGAGGCATGATTCTTGAACAAGAATGAAATGACAAAGTGTGAGATCTTTATTCAAAGATTTTGACTTTTATAGTTGTATACTCGGATGTAAAAGTGATAGTTATCCAGAAACCATTTAAGGTATCCATATGAAAGTCCTCGGACTTTGGAATTTTAAATGTGTAGTCGTACTAACGACCTAGTTGTGTATTATATGTAGTTTGATTAGAACCATAGTTTTGTCGTAGTCTATCAGACTATAATGTATTTCTAAAGTACTATAGATGTAATTCTAATGAATTAAAGTGTATTCATCGAATGAGGCATCCCATGCCCTAGTAGTTGTGGCACTTTGTGCCCAGTAAGGTAATCGCGTATGCGTATAAGTGTACAAGTGCCTACAGCGAGCGTTCATATGTAAAGTAATCAAGTGGGACACCTTGTGTCCAGTAGTGTAGTCATATATACATATATGGTGTACACGTAACTATACAAGTATACGTGCGTAGTAAAAGTCAGGTGTGGCACCTCGTGCCCCGTTAAGTAAGTGTATATGTATATATATAAATTGTACATGTAACTATAACAAGTCTACATGCATATTGAGAGTAGCTCTTCCAGCCTGGGAGTAGCACAGCGTGCCAAAATGTAGTGCCCGAAGCACCGTAATGTATTATGATTGTAGTACAAAAGTACCATGAAACGTAGCACTAAGTGCCATAATGTAGTGCTCGCAGCACCGTAATTGCAGTACCCATGTACTGTGAATGTAGCATCAACATGCTATGATTTGTAGTATTGACATACTATGAGGTTTGCACTAACGTGCCCATATTGTGGTATCAACATACCATGTGTTGTGCTTGAAGTATGATGTGACACCACGTGCCATGTGTTATTTGATTGTAGCCCTAAGGCCAAAATACGTTGTAATTATGTGATTTCTTGAATGTAGCACAGAGGCTAGAATGTGAGTGCCAAGGCACTGAGGTATTAAATCAATTGATCTAAATGATCAAGTTGTGATTGAGATAATTAATTTGTTGTGGACTTAGTCAACACAAATCCAATGGTGACCAGTATGATCAAAGATGATAAACTCGTTTGTTTGTTTTAAATTTCGTGGACGTTTAGCATGTGTGGGTTTCCATTCCCATTGAATACGTTTGTACCTCCTTCCCGAGGTTCAGTGGTATGTGTGATATCCTCCTATGCGTGCATAAGGAGAAAGTGTCGAGTCATGATAGTTAGGAAGACGGCGATGTGCCTCTTCACGAGTAAATGATAGTACAGCGGAATTTAGTTGTATATACCCAGTATATATTTGATACGTAGAAGTAGTATACATGTAAGACCTATTCATATATACCTACAGTACATATAATAGCCTAGGATGTCTAGCACATAACAATCAGAGTCAACTACGCATTCCCGTTTCAGTATAACCCCTTTCAGGTATCGCATCATCTTCATTTAATTGTACATAGTTAGCTACGCTATGTTAAATTAAACTCGTATGATGAAATCCCTGAACCAGTCATACCTAATGAGGAATACTACCTAACGGTCATAGTCTAGGCCCACTAAATTCAACCTAGTTCACTATAGCCTTAGGCTCTGATACCAATCTGTAACACCCTCAAATTTCGGTTTGCGGAAGCGGTCGGGTCGGGTGTTACCAAATTAAATATCACAGCATAAGATACATAATGAACGACTCTAAATGAGACGTTTGAAAATAATTATACATTTACCAAATAGAACATTTACAATGTGGCGAGTTTAATAGAAATTTCAAATACATAAATTGAAAATACAAAAGTAAATGCAGAGTAGTCCCAATTGTTTGAAATCATGCGACTCGAGCTAGCATAATCTTGTAGTAATTCCTAATCCTGATGGGCACCTGAGAACACATGCTAAAACAGGTCAGCTATAAAGCTGGTGAGTTCATAGGATAGTTAGTTGAAAACGTAAAGTGTAAATCCAATGTGTTTTGAAAAGTAGCTCAGAATCCACGATTCTGACTTGTATTATGTTGGAGTTTTGTAATACAAATGTGTATACGATGGACGGGGTATCTAATACCTAAGCAATAGAGATATGTACCTAAGTACCTAATAATTGAGGCTATTCGAGTCTGAATACCTTTATGGTATTACGTAAGTTTAACCGAGTAGGGCAATACCTGCCTAAGTTTGAAATCAAGTAATGTATGACCACGTCATATGATGTTGAGTAATATTTGATAGCATGTTGCATCCAGCAACGTAATCGTAATCCCACGGATTATTGTTGTATGTTCGTTTACCCGGCTAGCATAAGCTAACCCGAACATGATTGAGCTAACGGCCTCGCGTGGAAACCCCACCGACCCGTTAACTTATTGTGAACCCCGAGTATAATTCGCTGATCCATTGATTGTGTTGAAATTTCGCCCACTGCAATACCGTGGTTTTGTTTTGTGCCCACTTTACCGTGGCATCGTTTGGTGCCAACTTCAATACCGCGGCATCGTTTTTGGAATTGCTCGCAAGCAATTTGTAATTGAGCCGGCAGTACAACGACATGCCCGACTAAGTTATTTGAGAGCCAGCAGTACTCGACATGCCTGACTAAGTAGATCGTATAATTGTATGTATACTAATATACATATGTAAATTGTAGGTAGCACCGTGTGCTAGAGATGATGTATCAGTATGTAGATATGTGTATATGTATCTGTCGAAACAGTAATTACATGTAACAATCATGCCACGCATGAAATTAGTTGATTGTATCTAATTATGTATGAACAAATACTTAGATATTAAAAATAGCACGTTGAACCTAGGTATGGATACTCATCACCTAGTTGAGTTGTATTAGTATAAGGAATCTATACTAACGTGTGATAATATTGTGTACTCCTAGCCTAAAGCCTAGCGAGTATATATATCGGAGTCTCGGGAAAATGTTCACTTAAGTCCAGTTCCCGTTCTAGAGATAATGAAGAGTGTCGACAGTTTTAGTTCCCAGAGAATAACTAAACTTGTAACAGTATACATGTTGTCCAGTGTAGGTAGAACAAACTAGTTCTAATATATTCAACGATATTGTCCCGCGACAATATGACCAAAAGATTGTGATAACTAAATCAAGTTATGTATTGGTAATCGTTTTCCAACGACCTAACAGGGTACGAGTGCAACCTATCCAGGTTAAGTATTGATATTGTTCTAAAACAATATTAAGGGTGTAATTCCTAAGTATTACACATTTCGTATTACGTATAGTAATAAAAATAGTTGTGAATTATAAATGATTATTACTATAATTCGAAAACAGTAATTGAGCATGTGTTTCACCCCGAAAACAATAAAACAATTGAAAGAGTGGGGCTATGAAACTCACCTGAGAAGCTAGCGTCCTAGTGTAACGAGTCGTGCCAAGTATAATCTCCTAGTGTCCTAAACACGAGAGATTTTGTATGTTTGTAAGTGCGGTTCGTTATTGATGTTTCGTAATAATAATTCATATTATTATTAGGTTTGAACTTTCGTATACTTTATAAAGTATATTTGTTTTGAGTACAAGTCGTATCATATTTGAATTGTCATTTGAAAACGTTTCCCGACACTTAGAAAAATGTGGCTGTTTTCTGTTTTCTGCGACATAACATGCGACACAAAAATTTGTCATGCGACACAAGGGTTGTGTCGCATGGAGTGCGACACAAGAGCTCTGCGACACAGTGGTTGTGTCGCAAAAGCTTGCGATGCTAAATCAATAGCGACATAAGGGTTGTGTCGTATGAGAATACGACACAAGGTGCGACATAAGGATACGACACAAGCGTTGTGTCGCATGGGTAGTTTATGCGACATAATATGCGACACAAGCGTTGTGTCGCAAAGATGAACACCAGCCCAGAAACTCGCGGCTGTCACGTTTTTCCGGCCAAAATCGCAAATCAAACGCATTTTTGAGCTGTAAAATCATGTTTTCCTTGTTGTTTAGGTTATAACTAAGTTGTGTAAACATTATTACACCAAAACATTACACCAAAATGATTAAATCTAAAAAATTATAAATTTCTTACAATTGTGAATCGAGGCCAAACGAGGAAGAAAACGATGGTGTTGCCTTTGTTAATGTTGTTCCACTCTTGATAGTGATTCTGAAAATATAAATTTCGTGGGTTGATTTGTAGTTTCGAAAATTTGTGATAAATGGGTGGAGAGAGTTTGTGTGTGAAAATGAGATAAAATGAAATGAAATGAAAGGGGAGGGGGTTTGGGGTGGCTGATCCAAAGGGGAGGGGAGGGGGTCTTCCCCCGCTTCGTCTCCAATTGCGGTATAAAATATCCGTGTTTTCGTACCCGATCGTAATTTAAAATATTATTTTTAATTCTAAAAATTTATTTATATTATCTCGAAATGTTTATTAGTGAAAGTATTTTATAAAAATACTATTTTAAAACCAAAGTTTAATTGTTTTGTTTTTGAGCGGTCACGGATAATTAAGATGCGTTTTTAATTAAAACGACTTGTATTTTCGAATGATTAATATTTTTGTCCAAATGTTAAATGTTAAATCTTTGTGATTAAACATTATTTACAGAATTTTGATTACTTGGTTACAATTGCATATAATAATACAATTATTTAAAATTAAAGTTTGGCGCGAAAATTGACTTTTTGACGAGGTGTTACACACACAACCTCTTTGCTTTCTCTGATTCAATCTTCACTCAATCGAATCGTGTCTCTGTCTAGTTTTCTTTTCTTTGTTCTTTGTAATCGAGTCACTCGATTTCTTGTTATGATCAATTCACTCGATCTTGTAACAAGTTCTCTGATTGTAGTTCATCACAAACAAACAATCTTCTTGCCTTCTTGTTCCTTGTTGTTTTCTTCATGGCCATATGGTTCTACTTCTTTTCGAATCAACAAGAACACACTTTGAGTTTTTCTTCGTTTGTACAAACCGAGCAGCCTTTCAATTCTTCTTGTGTTGCGTTTTCATATCACAAATCTACAGCGTCTCTATCTATTATTATGTTTCCTTTTGTAACCGAATCACTTGATTTCTTTGTTTGTTACAATCGACTCTCTTGATCTTTGATCTTCTTTGATACAATCTTTGATCTTCACGATCTTTGATCTTCTTCGATACAATCTTCGATCTTCACGATCTTTGATCTTCTTCTTCTGGTTAACCGCCATCTCGGTGGTGTAACCGTTTCCATCATGACTTTCTCTTCAATCTGCATCTACTCCTTCCATGGCTACCCTTCTTCCTGTTTGTGATATTCAACGCATTAATGACTGATCCTTGTTCCATGATTCAATTTGTTGTTTGATTCCCGCTCTGATACCACTGTTGCACAGGTCCTTCAATACGATTCCAGAATCTCCATATTAAACAAACATCATGCATCATGTTATCAATCAACAAGAATCATCAAGAAGACAAGAACAATGGGTTGAACCCTTTCGTATATTAATCTTTTCTGGATCTGGGGTTACAACTTTCTGTTACAGATACATACATACATATATACAAACCTAATCGACACTTTCTAACAGACAACGTTTGACACAATAAGGGCTTCCAACCTACAGGTGCATCGTTTCATAGATCGATGCATTCCTTCAAGTAAACTTCCCTATTAGTTTGGGTCACAATGGTTGTTGGCCTGCGGCCCAAACCTGTAACACCCCTAAATTTGTTTAGCGGAAGCATTGGTATGCTGGGGATGCCACATTTACATTATACATGCATACGTGTCAGAGCTTATGATTACAACCAAACATATATTAAGATGCCAAAAGTATTAGTTACAAAGTTTACGATTCATCGAATCGTACAAATGTAATAGTATTTAAGTTACAAAAGTAGATTTCGTAAATATGACTAAACAGTTTTAGTTATACAAAAGAAATCCAGTTGTCAAAAGTTGGCATCCTAAAGCTTCACGGGTTGCCTAAATTCCATGTGTGCAGGCGATTCTTACATGCGGAACTAATTCCCTGAAAAACATAGTAAAAGTCAACAACGAGGTTAAGTGAATTCACAGGTTTTATGTTTGCAATAGTTGAACCGAGTTTGAGTAGGTTTGTGGACCTAAAAGTCAAATAGTTTCGTTTAGAATGTTTGTTCAGGCATAATCGTGGTGGGATGTTACCCAAAAGTAGTTGTTGTGGGATGTTACCCAAATCAAATGTTTGAAACGTGTTGTAGGAAAGCAGTATCCTGTTAGTTTACCCAAGAAGTAGGGATTTAAATTGTTTATCAAAGAAGTAGTATTTAAAATGTTTGCCCAAGATGTAGCGACTTTCCAAGTGTGCCCAAGAAGTAGAGACTAAAACGTTTGTCCAAGAAGCAAGACCCATCAATATCTGCCCAAGAAGTAGGGACTTCTATGTATGTGCCCAAGACGTAGGGACTTGTATAAGTTGTGTCCAAGAAGTAGGACTGGCATCCAAGACGTAGGACCCATCTGCTCAAGAAGTAGAGCCTTCATCCAAGATGTAGGATGGCACCTTGCCCAAGAAGTAGGGACTTTCTGTTTGCCCAAGATGTAGGGACTTCTGTGCGTGCATGCCCAAGACTTAGGGACTTTCTGTGTGTTTATGAAAATGTTGTTTCTTAAAAGATAGTTAGCGAAAATGTGTAGCTGGTCGTTCTCCAGTTTGTTCTCAGTTCAGTTTTCGTATGAAATACCATCTCATAAATAATAGTTATAATCGTTTGACTTCAGTCACAAATAGTTATCACAATGTATATCACAATATTTATATAAAGTTTGCTCACGTAGCAAAAGCGTTGACTATATTTTCCACCCCTGTACAAATGCAGTTAAAACAGTGAAAGTAGGGGCTGTGAACTCACCTGTTGAGTTAATGAAGTGTACGATTGCTAGCAAAGCCTACAACCCAAGTCTAATCCGAAATCTCCTAACGCCCTAAACGTATGAGATTTTAATAAGTATGTGGATGTCTAAGTCGACCATCCATGCTAGTATTCGTACAACCAAGTTATGTCCAAAACGTGTGTTAAGTACGTTTACGTTTGTATCTCATAGTTGTGAAAATGTATACGACTCGTTGGTGATAGTTTGAAATCAAAATTTCAATAATGTAAGTGTGTTTGTTATGTTTGTATAGTTCGTGTATCGTGTCGTATGTAAATATACGTTTCCCGATTAAGTTCAACACTTAGTGAAAATATTATTTGTCAACAAACTGTTTTTGGTGACACTGGGCTAGTGTCGCTATAGGCGACACTAGTTAGGCGACACTAGGTGAATGTCGCTAGATTCCTGATTTTCAATTGATTAGCGACACTTGGTTAGTGTCGCTATAGGCGACACTGTTCAATTATGACGTCACTAAGGTAGTGTCGCTAATATAAATCTGGTTAAGTATTTCAGCGACACTTAAGTAGTGTCGCTATAGGGGCGACACTTGGCATAGCGACACTTAGCTAGTGTCGCTAGCATTGTTTTTGGCACACTAGTGACACTTCCAACTGTTCGACGAACAGCCCACAAAAACGGGTTTTTGGCTCGATTTTGGACATTTTCATTTGTTAAGAACACTAAAACATGTTATATTAAGTATATTAAACATGAAATATCAAAGAAAACTTCGAAATCTAAGGATTTACGAGAAATGTCGGAAACTTACGCGTGTCGGTTTTGAAATCCGAAAAGGTAGAAGTGTAGATCGTTGCGAGGTGATCGTTTTTCTCTAAATGGGCTCGATGATTCGGTGCGTTTTTGGTGTAGTTTTTGTGTGATTTGTTGTGGGTTTTTAGAGAGAATATTGAGAGAGAATTAGAGTTAGAGAGAGAGTGTGAAAAGAAAGAAAATGAGATTGGTGGTGGTGGGTGCCGAGTTTTGTGTCCAAAAGAGAGGGGACTTTGTCCCAAATATGTGGTATTTTACCCTTGTTCGTTTACCCGATCGTTAAATGTTAAGATATTTTAAATAATAAATATTTAAATACGTTTTCGCTTATATTTTTGGTTGGAATATTTTATGGAAATAATTTAGTTAAGTTTATAAAATTTTAACTTTGTTTCGTTTCAGTTTACGAAATAAACGTTTATACGTTATAAATTACTTTGTAAATATTATCTACATAATATTTAAAAATCGTTAATGTTATTTAATAATTTCATTTTATTACATAATTTTGTTCACCAAAAGTCATATATTTTTGTCGCGTTTGTTTCCAATTGTTTTGTACATAATCATACAAGTTAAGTATTATGCAATACTACGCGTATTAACTAGTTGGGTTTTGCTAGACTTACCTCCAAAATTGTTGTGAATTCACTCAAAGTAGGGAATTAGCCTAGAAATGCGTGCAATTAACGTTTATAATTATGTCAAAATTGCGGGGTGTCACATTCTCCTCATGTTAGAGAAATCTCGTCCCGAGATTTAAAATCAAGTCGGAACGCCCGTCGCGTATGTTTTCCCAAAAGAGGCATTGTCACCAAATTGTGTCATCGTAAGTCACCATGTGACTTAAAATAGTTTTCGTATGCTCGTTGCATAGTTTGATAAGTTGTGTGTCCGATAAGTGGTCAAAGTTTACTAAGTGTTAGGTTTGAATCGACATTCAAATAGCATAACGTTAAAACATAATAGTTCGTTAAAACATACCAATGTTGGCGTAGGGGTCTGGTTGTGCATCCCTTGCCCCTATGATGTATGCGCGTCCGCGAGCATTTTCGGTGTTGACCATGCGGTTGTTGTTGTTCTGATTGTTGTTTCCGTTATTGCGGTTGTTATTGTTTTGGTTGTTGAGCTGTGGGCATTGGTTTCGGTAGTGCCCGGCTTCGCCGCACTTGAAGCACCCGTTGTTTGTTCGAGTGGGAAGGTTGGCTTTACATGAATGGGTTCGGTGTCCCCATTAGCTGCACCTACCGCAGAGAGAGCATTCCCCTTCGTGATGCCTTTCGCATTTTCCGCATTTAGGCCTCTTGCCTAGGTATGGTTTCGGTTCAGTATTGGTGATGGCGGCGTAGGCTCGGGTGTTTCCCACGTTCCTGTTCTGTTGACCCTGACGGTCATTACCCTCATTGTTCCACTTTCGTTTGTTGTGACCAGAATCACCCGCATCAGCACGGTTGGGTTCAGTTTTCCCTGAAGCAGCTTTCAGGGTTCTAATCAGTATCGCGTCCTCAGTCAAGCTTTGAGCCAGATCCACTGCGCTCCTAAAGGTAGTCGGTTTGGAGGACATGACCATGCCTCGGATCTGTGAGGCCAAGCCCCAATTGTAACGCTCAATGCGTTTGCTTTCGGGGGTTACCATGTGGGGCACGAGGCGGGCAAGCTCCTGGAACCTTATCGTGTACCCGGTAATATCAGCACCGATCATCTGGATGTTCAACAGTTCGGTTTCAAGTTTCTAGTGCTCACTCTGAGAGCAGAATTCTTCCATCATCATTCGTTTAAGTGTCTCCCATGTGATGGAGTAGGTAGTAGTGCGTCCAAGGATTTGGATCTGAGCGTTCCACCAAGTCAACGCTTTGTCGGCTAGAGTACAGGTGGCGTATTTCACTATTTTGTCGGCTGCGCAGTCGCTGATGTCGATCACCGATTTCATTTTCTCTATCCAGTGGACTAGGCCGATGGCCCCTTCAGTCCCGGTGAAGGTACTGGGTTTGCAAGCAAGGAAGGTTTTGTACGAACACCCTGGTTGGGTATTCGCCGGTGTTTCACTGTTGATGGGGGTGGTACCATTGTTATGCACCACGTGTTCACGATTGCGGCTTGCCTCGTATTGGGCAATTGCCTCTGCCACATGACGTTCAATAATCTGTTCGGTGGTTTCGACAACAGGAGGTGTGTTCGTTTGGCCACTGTTGCGGGTCTTTCTTTGTTTAGGCGGCATCCTGACGTTCTGCGAGGAATGAAATGCAGAAGTCAGTGCCAATGAAAGAGATGCGAAGGATGAAGTTTCACATAATTCAGTTATCGAGTATTTAAGAAGAAACGACAAGATCCCCATCACGTATCTCACGACTATGAAACACCCATATGTACTTAGTATAAAATAATCACGTTGGCCAGGCATCATTATATGATGCTAAATACATACTTCTTTTCATCAACCGTTCAATACGATCAGGTTCGCATGAGATCAGGGTGTGTATGAATGAAGCCGGACGCAGTACAGTTCAAATTATGGATTCCGCGTTTCGATGTGTCATAACGATAGTTAGACGTATGCACATGTGTGTATGCATGTGCGTTCTAGCCAAGGCTATAGTCTAGGTCTCTAAATCACCTAAGAAATCTAGTTCGCTATAACCAATGGCTCTGATACCAATCTGTAACACCCCCAAATTTGTTTAGCGGAAGCATTGGTATGCTGGGGATGCCACATTTACATTATACATGCATACGTATCAGAGCTAATGATTACAACCAAACATATATTAAGATGCCAAAAGTATTAGTTACAAAGTTTACGATTCATCGAATCGTACAAATGTAATAGTATTTAAGTTACAAAAGTAGATTTCGTAAATATGACTAAACAGTTTTAGTTATACAAAAGAAATCCAGTTGTCAAAAGTTGGCATCCTAAAGCTTCACGGGTCGCCTAAATTCCATGTGTGCAGGCGATTCTTACATGCGCAGCTAATTCCCTGAAAAACACAATAAAAGTCAACAACGAGGTTGAGTGAATTCACAGGTTTTATGTTTGCAATAGTTGAACCGAGTTTGAGTAGGTTTGTTGACCTAAAAGTCAAATAGTTTCGTTTAGAATGTTTGTTCAGGCATAATCGTGGTGGGATGTTACCCAAAAGTAGTTGTTGTGGGATGTTACCCAAATCAAATGTTTGAAACGTGTTGTAGGAAAGCAGTATCCTGTTAGTTTACCCAAGAAGTAGGGATTTAAATTGTTTATCAAAGAAGTAGTATTTAAAATGTTTGCCCAAGATGTAGGGACTTTCCAAGTGTGCCCAAGAAGTTGGGACTAAAACGTTTGTCCAAGAAGCAGGACCCATCAGTATCTGCCCAAGAAGTAGGGACTTCTATGTATGTGCCCAAGACGTAGGGACTTGTATAAGTTGTGTCCAAGAAGTAGGACTGGCATCCAAGACGTAGGACCCATCTGCTCAAGAAGTAGAGCCTTCATCCAAGACGTAGGATGGCACCTTGCCCAAGAAGTAGGGACTTTCTGTTTGCCCAAGATGTAGGGACTTTCTGTGCGTGCGTGCCCAAGATGTAGGGACTTTCTGTGTGTTTATGAAAATGTTGTTTCATTCAAGATAGTTAGCGAAAATGTGTAGCTGGTCGTTCTCCAGTTTGTTCTCAGTTCAGTTTTCGTATGAAATACCATCTCATAAATAATAGTTATAATCGTTTGACCTCAGTCACAAATAGTTAGCACAATGTATATCACAATAGTTATATAAAGTTTGTTCACGTAGCAAAAGCGTTGACTATGTTTTCCACCCCTGTACAAAAGCAGTTAAAACAGTGAAAGTAGAGGTTGTGAACTCACCTGGTGAGTTAAGAAGTGTACGAGTGCTAGTAAAGCCTACGGCCAAAGTCTAATCCGAAATCTCCTAACGCCCTAAACGTATGAGATTTTAATAAGTATGTGGATGTCTAAGTCGACCATCCATGCTAGTGTTCGTACAACCAAGTTATGTCCAAAACGTGTGTTAAGTACGTTTACGTTTGTATCTCATAGTTGTGAAAATGTATACGACTCGTTGGTGATAGTTTGAAATCAAAATTTCAATAATGTAAGTGTGTTTGTTATATTTGTATAGTTCGTGTATCGTGTCGTATGTAAATATCCGTTTCCCGATTAAGTTCAACACTTAGTGAAAATATTGTTTGTCAACAAACTGTTTTTGGTGACACTGGGCTAGTGTCGCTATAGGCGACACTAGTTAGGCGACACTGGGTGAGTGTCGCTAGATTCCTGATTTTCAATTGATTAGCGACACTTGGTTAGTGTCGCTATAGGCGACACTGTTCAATTACGGCGTCACTAAGGAAGTGTCGCTAATATAAATCCGGTTAAGTATTTCAGCGACACTTAAGTAGTGTCGCTATAGGGGCGACACTTGGCATATCAACACTTAGCTAGTGTAGCTAGCATTGTTTTTGGCACACTAGCGACACTTCTAACTGTTCGACGAACAGCCCACAAAAAAGGGTTTTTGGCTCGATTTTGGACATTTTCAGTTGTTAAGAACACTAAAACATGTTAAATTAAGTATATTAAACTTGAAATATTAAAGAAAACTTCGAAATCTAAGGATTTACGGGAAATGTCGGAAACTTACGCGTGTCGGTTTTGAAATCCGAAAAGGTAGAAGTGTAGATCGTTGCGAGGTGATCGTTTTTCTCTAAATGGGCTCGGTGATTCGGTGCGTTTTTGGTGTAGTTTTTGTGTGATTTGTTGTGGGTTTTTAGAGACAATATTGAGAGAGAATTAGAGTTAGAGAGAGAGTGTGAAAAGAAAGAAAATGAGATTGGTGGTAGTTGGTTCCGATTTTTGTGTCCAAAAGAGAGGGGACTTTGTCCCAAATATGTGGTATTTTACCCGTGTTCGTTTACCCGATCGTTAAATGTTAAGATAGTTTAAATAATAAATATTTAAATACGTTTTCGCTTATATTTTTGGTTGGAATATTTTATGGAAATAATTTAGTTAAGTTTATAAAATTTTAACTTTGTTTCGTTTCAGTTTACGAAATAAACATTTATACGTTATAAATTACTTTGTAAATATTATCCACATAATATTTAAAAATCGTTAATGTTATTTAATAATTTAATTTTATTACATAATTTTGTTCACCAAAAGTCATATATTTTTGTCGCGTTTGTTTCCAATTGTTTTGTACGTAATCATACAAGTTAAGTATTATGCAATACTACGCGTATTAACTAGTTGGGTTTTGCTAGACTTACCTCCAAAATTGTTGTGAATTCACTCAAAGTAGGGAATTAGCCTAGAAATGCTTGCAATTAACGTTTATAATTATGTCGAAATTGCGGGGTGTCACAAAACCCAAACTGATACTTACTTATTTTGACGCATTAAACATAAAACACATAATATACACACATAATATACGACCCATTTATTTAACCATTGGCCCATTTGACATTATGTCTAACAGCAAACCTCCAAACTGGAGTCAAGTAGATTGTATTAATCTATAAAAAAAAAAAAAAATTAACTTGCGTAGTTTATATAAGGTAAATTTAAGTCATAATTGGTGGAGCATCCATGTAAATTTCCTGCTCAAGATCACCACGTAAAAATTCATTCTGCACATTTGTAGATAAGGTGAGTAAAATATAATTCTGAACATCGCAACACATATTTCATAGAAAATTTGATGATAAGATTTGTAACCTTGTCAAGTTGATGGATAGCCGACAATAACGCATTTTTAATGTTGTTGGATCTAGCTTCCAATCCCCATGGTCTTGGCTATGCACAACAACAAACGGCACAACTAAAGATACGATGAGATCTTTTGTGGTAAAAATATTGGGGTAAAATTAGCAAGGAACCTCTATAAGGTAGCATATCAATGAGATGAGTTTCTATTAAAGCCAAATTCTTCCCAAAAATATTTTGGGACACTTTTTCAACAGCAATGCTCTAGTTGGATCTAGCAAATTTTCACTTTTTCTTTCGGCAACACAATTTACAGAAATTTCTTTGGATGGTATAAATGTACAGACACACTCATAGGTAACACCAAGATCAGGAAACTTAATACATATAATCTCTGTCAGTGTGGGTTTTTATTCTAACATAAACCCCTGTAATATTGGATTCTGATTCTCTATATACAATTGTGGTTAGCAGATCATAAATAAGGATATACCTTCAAAATGGTCTAGCAGTCTAGGTCAGATGGGGTGACCTGTTAGCACGAATTTGACCCATTTATAAGTAAATCGTTAAATTTTTTACCTTTACCTATTAATATGGTCTCAAACCATTAATTATTTTTGTAGGAGATTGATGGTGTTGAACACCTTCAGAATCTTGAAGAGATCGGATCTGTTTCACTGGCATCCATTAGACAGAAGTTGCTAAGTAGGTCATTTCAAGTTGTTGTATCAAGTGTTCTCAACAATGTCTGTAGCAGTACTCCGGGATCTAAAAATTTAGATTTCCCCACACTGCAAAAATCACTTGGATCCGTTGCTGAAATATTGCAGTTCGTGCATGCATGTACACCCGTTTTTGGCTCATCCCAATGTCTCTAGACATCACTCGTGTGTCAAAAGAGTCCGTGTGACAATCCTCAAATTAGGGTACTAATTTTTACCTAATTACATGCATTACCTAGAGTAATTCCCTGATTAGTGAATTCAAAACTATTTTTGTGTGATAAGTTTAACAAAACTTACTATGTGATACGTGACGTATTAGACTTGTAGTTATATGTATATAATTATGTACGAAATGAACATATTAAACTCGACCAAGTAAATACAATAAAGTTGGTGATACAAAATAATTAATAATTCAAAAATTATTAATTACAACAATTAGATAATTATATTATTGAAGTAATATAATAACTTATACGTTTTATATTAAACGTATCAAACGCGAATTATTAAGTTCCGAAAAGAACTTCAATATACTTTTTGTTTGAAATTATTATAGAAAAGTATTAGAACAAAAATAAAACGGAAACCTTTAGACTGCTATTTAGGACGCGTTATACACGAACAGAAACAATTATAAAACGTACCTAAAGGTCGAAAATAATAAAAGTATTATTTTGCCCGTTACTGTTTTAGTATTTGGAAGATTACTTCAAAATATAAATTCCAAATTTGACTGAAATCTGGCGCGCAATTTAACCGTACAGTACCAATACTGTGACCAACTTTATTAACGATTTTAATAAAATGTTTCATTTTTATACTTATCAATTATTAAATTTAAAATATAAATTAAACTAACGATAAATTGACTTGTACACTGTGTACAACTAATTATACCCGTACCCGAAATTTAAGGGTTAAAAACCTAAACATTACACACGTTTTAAAATATCTACCGACACAATCTTCTACCACCCTACTGCCGTTTGAAATTTTGTACCAAAAACCATATTAAAATACTTCCTTTCCTTCATATGGTTACCAAACTTTTCACCTCCAATAATTCACCAGTGTTTGTGTTTGTGTGAATCTGGAGCGCGCATGAAGGAAAGAAGAAGAAACAGGAAGAACCAAACTTAAAGCCATCTTCATCCTCACCATTTTCTTCAAACCATCCAAACACTCAAACTAACACAAAATGGTTTCTTGAACTCCCTCATCATCCATCGATCATCTCATCATCATCATATCACGAAATCATCATAATCATAAGCATTGTAAGGGGTTAAAAATCCTTAACTTTTCATATATATATATATATATATATATATATATATATATATATATATATATATATATATATATATATATTTCATATGTATTAAATTATAGATGATTATGATGTGTGTATATTGATGTAAAACTAGTTATATTGTGTTGGATACTTTATATTGTGGAGGATTATGACATATAACATACTAAAAAAAAAAAATAGTTAAAACTCGTTTGAATTAGGTTTTTTTTGGAAACTGCAACACATAAACACAGATTTTGATACGGTATATATATTAAATTTGGAATACTAATAACAAAGAAACACTTAGATGGAACGGTTGGGACATATGAGGTATACGCAAGAGGTCACAGGTTCGACCCTGTGACTTGACTTTATATGTATATATAATCTTTTTATAATTATTGTTAATTATTAATTAATTTACCCTAATTGATTTCCCTTTATGTTTGGGTAAAAACCATTGATATGTTTTAAACTTAAAAATATAACTAATAATTAGTTTAGTTAAATAATTTTAAAATACAAATTTTTATCTCAAAACAAAAAGTAATAAGTTATAAATTTATAAAACTTTTTTTTTATATATAAAAAGTTTTGGATAAACTAATTGGGTAAAGTTTATTACATTAGTCGGATTAAAAACTTACTTTTATAATCGGACTAATTAAACATAATAGGTCAAACTAAACTTACTTAAAATGGGCTAAAAACTCATTTTGGGCATAAACTAAATGGGTTAGTTAATGGACCCAAGTTTTTATCGTTAGTGGGCTAAAACAATTAACGTTATCATTGGGCCGAGGGTATTGGGCCAAAGCCCAACGAGTTAAACGAAGCCCAGAAACGCAAGTTCAAATCGAGTTGCGATTCGAATATAAACAACAAATATAAACATATATATACGCGACATCTATAATAATGTATATATATGTATAAACGACGACGACAAATAATATATATATATATATATATATATATATATATATATATATATATATATATATATTCAACTAATAAGTATATAAATATATACTTATATGCAACGATTATTTCAACGCAACTATGATCAACGACTAAAATATTATAAACGTTTTAACTCAACAATAGTCCATATACTTATGTAAAGTATATTTAATTGTGTCTAGGTAATTGAGAGGCACACTTGGACTACTACTATTATTAGCTGTATTGCTTGCTGAAGACTGCAAACAGTGAGTTCACAGCCCCTCTTTTACTTGTTTTAAATGCTTTTAAAACTAGGGGTGGAAAACATAGAACTATGTGCTATAACATGCTACTTGTTTATATAATTGCTTGGCATGCTTTTATATCAAATTGATTTGTATAAATGCTTTATGCTTTATAAATCAACTGTTAACTATATAAATCGTTTTCACAACATTTTTGGGAATAAGACAACGAATCTTGGTACGATCCTAGGTTTACGAGAGGTAGTTGTAGTGCACATAACTCCCAGTGCTTACAACCTATAACCATTAGCTAGGTGACTCTAGCCACTGAGTATACAGATAGTACTATCGATTTGACAACCCTCCCAGGAACATAACTCGTTGTTCATTCCAACCACACGACGACAGTCATAACGCGGAGTGTATACTTAGATTGTTACTACGGCAACAACACAAAAACTAGTCATAAATTGGTTATAGCACTAGGAGTCGTACTATAACTTTAAAGGTGTCGCTCACCTTAGAGAGATCTTAGTCTGTATTTCCCACTTAAACTAAACAACTACTCAACTACTATTTTGGGAAGGGTATTCCCTGTGATAACTGATAGGATAGGTGTTCCTACACGCTTGCTTTTATGGGAAATGTTTACTTAATTGTTAAACCTGTGTTTCCCGCAAACAATTATTTGGAATGTTTACTTTATTGCTAAACTTGTGTTCCTGTCAACTATCTGTTTGGAAAATGTTTACTTGACTGCTAAACCTGATTTTCCTGAATCTATTGAACTGGAAATGTTTATTTGATTTATAAACTTGTGTTTCCTACATACTATTTATTAGGAAATATTTTTGATTAAACTTGTGTTTCCTAACACATCAATTGAAATGGAGTAAGAATGACATTCTTACATTAAATAGGAAATGTTTTCTTTAATTAGAATACTCGTGTTTCCTACTATACATATAAACATTATGTTTGTGTACATGAATGATTTATACAAAACTTGATTTAACTATATATATACAAAACCTGTGAATTCACTTAACATTCAATGTTGACGGTTTACTATGTTTTTCAGGGAATTAGGACTCAGGTACATCCGCATGCATAAAGGACGTAGGCAACCCGACTATTTACGATGCCACTTTTGGGACACTTGGATTTCTTTTGTATTATCAATTCCATTGGTTATACTTACGAAATCCCACTTTTATAAACTTGTATTTTCAAATACTATGTTGTCTTTGACGACCCTACTTATGTACGGCTTTATAAGTCGTATCTTTTGTAATAACTTTAAACTTCTGGCATCTAAAATATATATATATATATATATATATATATATATATATATATATATATATATATATATATATATATGTTCTGTATGATCATATGCTCTGATACAATGAATGCACTATTGCAATGTCAGCACCCCCACTGTTTTAACTATTATTAAAATGCTTCCGCTAATTAACTAAAGCTTCCGCTAAACCATTAATAAACGCGATTACCGATTTTGGGGGTGTGACAGTCCGCTATCCCAGAATGGGACAATGGGTCTAGTCACCATGCCCTCTACTATGTGAGTCGTTCACCTACCTGTATGCTAATAAATGATATACGCCATCAACGCTATCTGAGCTCGGACCGCGGATCCGGGTCCGAGAGTGGAAGATGCCAGCCGATGTGATTTCACATTGCTTTGACTAGTTGACTACGCACTTGCTCACCTTCGCATAGCAAGGGTACTCGGACCACGAAATCTGGTCCGAGAGCGGAAGATGCTGTCCGAAGTGACAGCATTCTAAACCGGTCTGGCCACTTCCGGTCACCGCTTACGCCCTCGCGCCCCGGTGCACGTGGCAAATATCTGACGCATGGTAATGAGTGCCAGGAAGGCCATGCCAGGTGATTGGCCGAATTATCTGACAAAAGTATTGGCGGTTGTCACAGTTACAATTCCCAATAAACCCACGCACCACCAAAGTCAACATCATTGTTACACGCGCAAGCCCACTATTGCAGTAGGTCACCAAACGGCATGGCTCGTCCATCTCATGTGTAGCTCCATGTGGGGAGCAGTTGACCAGATCTTCGGGAAGACATCGGATCACGCCACGTGGCAAGATTGGACCTGATTGCGCCATGTGGCAGGCCATAATTATCACAGTGGCTCAATATCCACTATAAATACGAGTTTTTTTTTTTTTTTTTTGTAGAAATAGGGTACTTTTTTGTTTCCTTTTCAAAAATAGGTTAGTTTTAAAAGAGTTTGTAAAAATAGGTTACTTACATATGAGGGACCCATGAACATTCTTTCTTCTGTACTTTTTAATTCATAAATTTACATAAACACCCCTATAATTGTATGTAATAAATTTTACGTATATCATTCTAATAGAAAAACTATTTTTAAGAAAGAGTCGGTTTACTTTTTTAAGAATTTATACATCTATGTACTATAACTTGCAGTTTATATCTAAATTAATAACCATATCTCAACTACCCAACTACATGTCTCTAATATACATACCAACCACACTTGTTTTGTATTCATTAACTTATCTTCTATGCATCTGATCCTTTTATAACATTAAAATCAATGACAGCTATTGTACAATCATATATACTCAATACATCTATGAACTACATTAAATTCACCAGACATTCTAATATCCACTGCCAATTTGCATCTTTCGATTTTACTGTATTCCAACTACACTCAACATTCATTCATGTCTCTTACCAACCACACTTTCAAGACCAAAAATATCCCCTCATTTCTACTTAGAATTTCCAAATACTCACTGTTAAGTTTTTTCTTTCAATCAACGAAACAATTTCATATTTTCTTCTATGAACTAATTAATAATGTCACCAATAAATAAAAGTTTTGTTGATCTCCTTCGTAGTTTTACACCCGGTCATTCAAATGTACCATGTGATGTTGAGCAAGTTAATGAATATGGATTTGACGAACGCATATCACACAGTGAAGATAATAGTGAACCGTGTGATGTTGAAGATGATTCGGATGATGATAATGAAGTTACGAACCAGCCATACTCTCAAGGTGTAAAGGATTTTATGAATAATGTTGGCAATGCAGGGGATGATAATGTAAGAGATTTTGAAGACAACATGCATATTGATTTATGGAGTGAGTTAGAAAAGAATATTCGGTTAGGGATGCAATTTGAATGTAAAAAACAAGTGAAAAAGGCAGTGACACTTTGGTCGATCGCCCGAAATAGAGAATTCAAAGTTCTTGAAAGAAAAAGTATGTACAACTTTTTCGAAAGCATAGTGACATTGCAATGAACTGCAATACACCTTTACCATCTCGTATGTGGCGCATGTTCAATAACCGTGATACCCATGCAAAAAGTCATACAATATCCGAGTTTAACTACAATGAAGGTGTTTACATAATCATCACGAAGTTACGTATAAATGATACGGGTGGAAATACACACACTGTATATTATTATCAGCAAATGTGCACGTGTGGTAAGTGGCAAATGGAAAGATTTCCATGTTCTCACGCTCTTACTGTTTGTCATCATAGAGGGGATAACCCTCTAACCATCATTAACATGGTGTATACTACTGTAACGTATAGACAACAATATCAATCAGATTTTGCACCAATTGCTCATGCTGATTATTGGTTAGATGCGGGATGGAAGATTCAAGCCGACAACTCAAAGAATTCTGTTCATCCAGGAAGGAAGCGTGCAAGTAGAATTCGTAATGAGATGGACATTCGAGACTCCGACTAACCCCGTAGATGTAGACTATGTCACGAACCCGGTCATAATAGGAGCACTTATTCAAATTCTCAACCAAGATTTAATACGACGTAAGATGCACTTTTTTATTGACTATGTTGTACTAGATAAATGTTCTGTTTATGGTTGTAAAATTCTATTGTGTTAAATTAGTTTTGTTTAAAAAAATTCATATTGTAATTTTTCTATTATGTTGCTAGTTTTAAGCTAAAACGCTACTGCATGAACTTCAAAAAGTACTGCATGAGATGTTGAATTATATGTTCAAATTATACTATTTGTTAAAATTAAAAAATTTAACCATATGGTAATAGAAGAATAGTCTACGAAGAAAGATAAGGTAAAAAAAGTGAAATAGTGAAATATTAGATAAGTGTAGGGGTTGTATATAAAATTTTAAATTAAAAGGTGACTTGCCAGGAATCTTTTATGGGACCCTTGGTCCAACTTCATCTACAGAAACCTATTTTTGCAAACCCATTTGAAACTAACATATTTTTACAAAGTATATTGAAAAGTACCCTATCTACAAAAAAAAAACTCCTATAAATACACATCCTAGTGCTTCCTTTCGCCAGAGACAACAAGCACCCCATAAATTCAACAAAAGGATTTAAGCTCTCTACCACCCTCGATTGACTTTGTCTCCAACTGAGTTTGCATGTTAATCGGAGTGTAGAAGCTTAATCCCCCATAAACCTTACCAAAACTCATCCTCATTGCACTCATATAAAAATACACTTGATCAATTGGCGCCATCCGCGTTTCTTCACAAGAATACTACTACTCTACCACTTACTCCTGACGATGGTCTTACCACCTACTGATGGTAGCGGTGACGGCCCACCACTACCGGTAGCGTCTTCAGGACCATCTCCATCGCTCTACGATTCGGTGATACACAGGGTTAGGCCACAGCAGTTAGACTTCAACCAAGACGATGAAGATGACGGGCTGGTCTCCAGCTACACGGACGGTACCACTACTACGCACCCCACTCCGCAAAATACCTCCGGGGCTCTCAAGATAATTTCCGATGCCGAAGCCCAACGATTGTTGGCACATATGGGTTACGTAATGGCTCCTACGCAGCCTAACCAAAATGTTCTGCCTCCTCAGCAGAATCAAAATGCTCTGCCTCCACAGCAGAACCAAAATGTTCTGAACCAAAATATTCTGCCTCCGTCGCAGAATCAAACCACTCCGCCCCCGTCACAGAGCCAAACTATTCTGCCTCCGCCGTAGAATGCTCTTGGGCAGCAAAGCCAAACACTTACGTAATCAGAAAAAGTCCCAAAGCCACCAGCACCGGCAGTCGTCACACCAGATAGGGCCGCAAGCCGCAGAATGCTCGCCGATTTAATCATCTGTGCGGCCGTCCCGACGTTTACAAATGAAGCTATGGTGGATACCATGATCGCCAATTTTTACTCAACTATTCAAGGAGAAAAGGTACAAAGACCAGTTTCGGTCTCAACAACCACAGCCCGGTTCGCGCAAGAAATTGCGAACCACATGCTGCCATCAAAGTTGAACATCCCTCTCACTATCGGCACCTATTCCGGTGATACCGATCCAGAAGATTTTTTGCAGCGGTTTGAGGGCGCAATTAAAACTGAGCACTGGGACGAAGACACTACCTACCACATGCTCCCGCAAGTCTTGTAGGCAACAGCCCGAAATTGGTTTGAAAAATTACCGGCGGCAAGCGTCACTGGCTTCGTCGACCTCCGGTTCAAGTTCCTGCAGTAGTACCATAACCTTAAGCAGCATACTCTCACTCATCTTGATTGCCACGAAATCAAGCAAGCGACCAAGGAATCCTTGAATGAGTTCATCACTCGGTTTACAAGCGAGTGCCAAAAAATCCAGGACCTTCCCACAAGTCAGCAAATTGCCGGTTTCATACACGGCATTGACAAAGATCGATATCCAACACTATATTATCGGTTAAAATGCAAATTACCAAAAGTATTCTCCAAGGCCATCACCATGGCCAGAGACTACCTGTGGTCTGGGGAAGATTCAGACCTGCAGAAGCCTGCTCGGGACCACCTCACGAGGACCGGGACCGACACCAAAGCCGTCCATACAACAGCGGCTCATGTTTCGGCAGGCGTGATCACAATAAAAGGGATTTCCGTCGAGATACACGACATGATAACCGTCGTAGTGAACAACGGCGTCAACCATATGACAAAAATATTTATTGTCATCACTGTCAAAGACACTAAAAGAAATCCTACTCACCGAGGTGGCGGCTTGAACTGCATTCATTCCGCCGCCCCCAATGGACCCTCGTGATGGTCCCAAGAACGGAAAATATTGTGATTTCCACAAGGAGTATGGCCACGACACTGATGACTGTCGGCAGCTAAAAAAGGAGGTCAAAGCCGCCATCCAAGCAGGAAAATTAAACCATTTGTTACCAGGGAAAAAGTTCAAAAAAGCAGATGGTAAGAAGACTTTTGCCTAGCAAAAGAAAGATGACCCCAGAGATCCTCCGGATGCGGTCATCCATATGATCCACTCGGACGGAGCCGCCAAGGAAAGAGTTATGGCACTTACAGTATGGCGTACAGCGCCGATTTCCTTTTCCCCACCAACTCATGGTACGACCCCAAAGCCCGTGGTCATCACGGTCGAGTCGCCGGCTGCCAAGTACCAAAAGTATACACCGACACCGGCAGCACGGTCAACGTCATGTATAAGCATTGCTTCCTGCAGTTACCATCGCGCACCCACTCACGTATGCAGAAACCGGTCGCCCCATTAACCAGTTACGCATATGACTCTATGTGGCCGATCGACTCTATGCAGAAGGTCATATTTGGAGAACGTCCGTTGTGCCGGACTGAGAAGCTGGAGTTTTTAATTATGCGGGCCCTATCCAGTTACAATATTTTATTGGGCTGCACAACCCTGTGCAAATTCGGAGCCATCAAATCAACAGTCCACGGCTCCATGAAATTCCCGACTCTGTCCAGAATTGTCACCGTATGCGCCACCAACGATAGGCCACCGCGCCCAATGATTAAAGAAAAACTAATGCGCTCGTGGCGCCTTTAGATAACACGCCTATATAGTGCACAGGGTGTATGAAAATTCAAAGGAACGTTATATGTAATCACTTTTGTAAATGGCTCGGACCGGACTGATCCCCCGTCCTCACAGCATATCTTTTGTAATACAATTTATGATTGCATATTATTCTCCGATGTGCAAATTTATTTGTTACCAAATACTTGTTTGGGAAACTTTGCAAAAGGTAAGTGTAAATTTAAAACCGCCCTCAATGTCGTCGCACCGCGTAATGGCGTATGATTTTTATGCTATCAGCTAAGCCCAGGGCGCGCTGTGAGCCTGCCCCCGTAAGGGAATGCCTTCTAGCTTCCTGCCGGCAGAGGTCCCCAAATTGTCATTTGGGCGAGACCGGAATATTGGTCTAGCCGAGGTTAAACCTCCGCCACACACCAACTCATAATGTAGTCTAGAAATCTACAACTGTCATGACAATAAAACAATTCGAATTGCACAATACAATTACGAGATGAACGTTGTATTCACATTACAAACATAATTACAAATGTGGGAGACCACGGCCTTACAAAAATCTACAATCTATGGCCGCATCTCCAATATCTCATGTACGGACAAATCCATATTGCTACCTATCGTTTCTACAAAAGGTATTGTGAGAGACTTCAACGCCTCATTGGCCTGCTTCGCTCGCTCATAACAATCGGGATTAACAAGAGCCAAAATGGCCTCAGGAAGCGGGTCCGGAAGGTTGGGAACGTGCTGCGCAATAAGGTTAACCATTTCAAAAACCTCCACTTCCTGGACAGCCGTAACAAACTCCCTAAATGGCCCGGTTACACTGTCGGAGGCAAGCGCCAGCTTGACAATCCCGGGAATACCCCTCTGAAGATTATCGAGGTCCTCGGACAATGATGAGTTCTTGCCCTCTTTCTCGCGTTAATCCTCAAAATTCAAGGACAGCGCGTCTTCCAAGTTCGAAACCTCCTTTGTGGCGGAGGCAAGCTCCGCTGCGAGGTCTTCAAACCTACTCTGCAGACGGGTATCCTTTTCCAAAACGGCTGCATTCTCCATTTCCAAAAATATCACACGCTCCTGCAATGGAGAAAGTGCAGCCTTGGCTTGCTCCCTTTGGAGCTGTGATGCATTCAGGTCGGCCTCAGCTTTTATTCTTGCTTCATTGGCCACCCTAAGCTCACCCTCCTAAGCCCGGATCCTCTCCTTAAGTTCCACCATCTCAGCCTCTTGCCGACGGCAGACGCCAGCGGTCGTGATGAGCTGCTCCTCTGCACTCTTAGTGCGCGATTGCTCGTCGCACTGAAGAGCGTAATTCCAGAAAGCGAACATCAGACGAGCGCGCTTACCATCACTGGTCGACATCCTCCGAATTTTTTCACCAACATCTGGAGGAAGGATATTATCCGCAAAATCCCGCAGAGATCGAACATCCTGCGCCAGGTCATCAACCTTGAAATCCCACCCGGGCACAAAAATATCGGCCCAGTGTCAATATAGCCGGAGGTCAGAACCTTTAAAAATCCGTTCAAATCAAAGGTCTCGGGGAAAAGCTGGCTGACTTCCGGAGTAACTCTCCGCGGGCTCGCCGGTGGTGTCGATGATGGAGAGGCAGAAGAAACCTCTGGCTGTTTATGCTGTGACCCCTCAGCCGCCGAGGAAGCTTTCTCCGTGCTCTCGGCGGTATTGCGACCACGACGACGGGATTCAATGTTGCACCCGCCTCGTCGTCTTCCTCTTCGTCCAAAAACATAATGCGTGGTTCCGGACCTGCTGCATAATAGATAAGAACAGATAGCTCTTCCACGACAATGAAACGACACACTAATATCATTTCAAAAGACGATAATGATTACCCGCGGTTTGAGCGGCAGACAACGCTTTCTTTTTCGGCAGGGAGGTGTACTTCTTGGGCCCGGAAGCGGCCTTACGCTTCATTGGGACCACCTTGGTCGCACTGGCCTCAATTTCAGAGCCAGTCTCCATGCCCACGCCGATAGAACTAGCGTGGAGCAGTGGCACACCGATCGAAAGGGCATGCCCAGAAGATATACCGGTGGAAGTAACACCATCCCCGGATACGCCAACAGCAGTGTCACCGTACTCGGCCACCATAACGGCGGCGGAGGGCTTTGCAACCCCAGATTCCGTAACATCAGTGGCAACCAAGCGGCGGCAATACCTAAAGCCCGACGTGCTAGGCGCCCGTAATATGGCATTCAATTCCATATCTGCAAAGAAAACTTGTATCAATTGCAAAGAAATTACATGTACAAAGAGCATGCAAAAGTAATTACTAGCTCGTACCGTCGCAATTTTGGTGCACCACGGGAACTTGGTCCGGATAGGGCCAGAACGAGCTCACACATCCTAGCACCTGCACATATTGGTGGTACTCCCTCATCTCAAGCTTGGCGTCCTTGCAGACGTCAAGCAATTCCTGCTCGCGAGCCGCCAACTTTGGTATAAGACCAATTTTGTTTGAACGCTCGTACTGCCATATTAGCGTCTCTGCTGTGACACCCGTCAAAATTAGGACTAGTGATTAGTACCTAATCAAGTTTTAATACATGTAATTAGTTTTGTGTTAGGCTAATTTGTGTATCAAATGATATATATTGTTGAATATATACAAGTATGCGATTTGATTAAATCGTACAAGTTTCAAATCGAATGTAATTCGATTCAATTAATACGGACGTTGGTGAACAATTTAATTAAATAATGTAAACATTATTTAATAACACAATTATATCCAAAATATTATTTTTATAATATTTAGTATTCATTTCGAATCATACAATCAATGGTTGCGCGATTAAAATTATTAAACGCGCAAACAAACAAAACAAGTTAACGTTATATTTTATAACGCAATTATTAAGTATATGGTAAAATACTTCAACAAAAATATTGAATAATTTTCGTATTCCCAAAACGCATAATTAACCGCATTTAAATACTAATTAAACGTTTAAACGACCGGGAAAACGAGCATCGCACGGAGCGTAAACACAGGGGCGAAAAGTTTGGGACACACCCACATGGGGTGGGCCTCACTAACCGGCCAAAGGAGAAGGGGGAAAACCCCCACCTCCTCCTTTCTTTCTTCATTTCATCATTTCTTTTTCTCTCTCTTTTCTTCTTTTCTCTCCAAATAACCAAACCATTCCACCACCTTAAATCTTAAAATAACACCACGAAACGACCTCGGATCATCAAGATTTCTGTAGAAAAGGAACCACCTCGCGACGATCTACATTCTCATCTTTCCGGAATTTCATTTCGCCACTTTGTAAGTTTCCGACAAATTCTCGAAATCACTCAAATCCTTGTTATAATGCTTGTTTGTTGTTCATATACACTTAAAATGTCCATATATGGGTTGGGTAAAAGAATCGGACCAAGTGGTCGTCGGAAAACTCGTTTTTGGCTCAAAAATCCGTTAACAGCTCGAAGTGACGCAACGACGACTGCAGTATAGCGTCACTTCGTGCGTCACTTAAGTGACGCATTGAGTGTCGCTAAAAGCCCTAATTTTGCGTCACTTGCCTAAGTGCCGTATAAAACCCTCGTTTTTCCGTCACTACCTAAGTGACGCATTTTCAATACCCGTCACTAATGACCGACACTTATAGCGTCACTTGTCTAAGTGACGCCTACAATCAAAACCTGATTTCACCCGTCACTAACCTTAGTGACTCATAACACCTGTACCGACACTTACAACCTACACTTTCTCAAGTGTTGCACTCTATGCATCACTTGCACAAGTGACGCCATTAATCAGAATTCGTCATTTCATGCGACACTTCCTAAGTGTCGCTTAAACCCTAAGTGTCGCTATAAGTGACGCCAAAAACAGAAAGTTCCAAACCATTTTTTTCTAAGTGTCGAGACCTAAATTTTATCACCTGATTTCACCCAAATTCAAGTCCAGATGCGTTTTTCACTAAAGCAATTTAGTAGAAATAAAAATTTTCCAAGCTGACTTGGCAGCTCGACCCCAACCAGGGGCTCTGCCCCTTTAACCCCACCAGGGGCTGCCGCCCCTTGGACCCCGCTACCAGGGGCGCTACCCCCGGACCCCCGTACTTAGATTTCGTAAGCATATTTCTCACCAAGTGTTGAACTTGCACCATTTCAAATACTCGTGTGATACGACTTCTAAAACACATTGAAACATACTATTCAAGTATAACGTTTCGAGACCAAAATTTTAATGATGGGATTATTATTACAAACAATCACCAACGGGCCGTACACGTTTCCAAACAATCAACCAAATCAACCAAATCGTAGTAATTTGGACAAGTCAATCAACCAAATGGGGATAATTTGGACATTATAGTTGAACGAACAACTACAAAGGTAGTCTTTTAAGATACCTATTCAATTAATAACCATCGCGCGTATTGGACGCCCTCAGGTTACAAGTCTTCGGACATCAATTCACAGCTAATCAATTCAAGTTATTTCGATAAACACTCAAGGCTCAGGTGAGTCTCATGGCCCCTATTTTACTGCTTTTCAATCATGGGTGTGATATTATTGCTCGTTTTGTTTTACAAGTTGAACGCAAGTACAAATCAAATCAAATACTACATGAGTTTCAAGCTAATCAATTTAAAGCCCTCCATAGCATAGTCTGGTAATACGTAGTAGCGTGAATGTTAGTATATGATATCATATAGGATTGACAATCCTCGTCCGGGTTAGCACGCACTAACTGGTCAAACGGACGTATTAGCATTTGGGAAGACGAGTGTAGATTAGGCACTCGTAGGAGGCATTCACGTTAGGTTTCCTTAATTGGACCTGACAACTCAAGTTAAGCTCAGACTATGTGCTCATGGCTGTATAACTTTTATTTTGCTTAATTGCTTTATAAATTCAATTATAAATCTTGCGGTTCATACAAATATGTGTTGACATACAAACCTGTGAGCTCACCAGCGTTTCGCTGACCCATTTTAGCATGTATCACAGGCAACCAGCAGTAGGTTGGACTGCTCAATCAAGGCAAATTAGCTCGAGTCAGCATGCAAACAAATCCGAGATTTAGCTGCATTATTATATTTTGTATAGATTAATTATGTACTTAAATCTCTCAATTTCAACCGAGCTAATGTAACTATATTTTTGATGTAAACGTTTGTTTTTATCAATACAAGTTCAAAACGACGCATATAGTGGTCGTTCATTATATCTTATGTGCTGTGATATGAAATTAGTCGCGCCCCGACCCGAACCGCTTCCGCATCATAATTTGGGGGTGTGACAGATTGGTATCAGAGCCTAAGGTTATAGTGAACTAGGTTGCATGTAGTGGGCCTAGACTATGACCGTTAGACAGTATTTCCTTATTAGGCATGACTGGTTCAGGAATTACAGCATAAGACTTTAATTTAACATAGCCTGATCAACTATGTACAATTAAAGAAAGATGATGTAAGGTCTGTAGTAATTATGTTGAACAGGAATACACTAGTTGACTCTGACCTCGAGAGAAACCGAGACTCAAACAAGTCTGTGCTAGACGCCTTAGGCTATTATGTGATATATATATATATACATAGATAGGCCTCGCTCCCGCTCAACGTCTTAAACTATATTATATATTATATGGATATAGGCCTCATTTTTCTAACGCTTTGTCTCAGAATGGCAAACACGCCACCCGGTTCTTCGCGTTCTTATCCGTACGAATCACAAACCTCAAGGGTAGCCAGAAGGGACACCAGGTTGCCTCGATCTAGCCCATATTCCACTCACCTTACTCCACCAGTTTTAGCCGCTAGGCTACACCATCACGAGCAACGACTTAAAGCTATGGATATCGAACTCCAAGAAACTCGCGAAAACTGGAGGCTCACAGCTATGGAACGAATCGAACAAGTCTCTGAAGATCACGAGCACACTGTCAACACCATGAACACTCTTCAAAATCAAGTGGAAGAAACAGTCGAAACCATGGAGGTTGTCCACAACCAAGTGATTGGCAACCGAAATGAAATCTTTGTCCTACAATCAAGGCTACATCAGTGTGAGACACGTCTAAGGGAAACCGAGGATGCCCTACGAACTGCCAACAGACTTGCAGAGTCTGTGAACCATCTCACTGCACTGCTGCCACAACTCAATCTACGTCAGAATTAGCTTAGGCTGAAATCTGTACTATATTATGCCTTCGTAGGACCTATGTAATTTCGACCGGATGTAACAATTCCCGGTACTTTTGTAAAACATCTAATCTTGTAACTTTTGGAACTTATAACTCGGAATAGTCTATCATCTTTTGAACTCGTAATATCAATTGACAATTCCCCTCGATTATTCTATATTATTGATTTTACATTGTGATGTCGTATGTTACCGCTTTTACATATATGCATCTATTGTAATTTTCATTCTGGTACAATTTCTTATGTACCTTTTGTTTCTTTCTTTCTTGAAGAATCATGCCGCCCAAGAAGAAAAGTTACAGTGATGCGGAAATCAATGCTATCGTTTCTCGAGCTATGGCCGATGCCTTGGCTGCTCGGGACTCACCTCGAAACTCCCGAAATACTGGTGAAGCTCCTAGTAATACCCCTGTCATCAAGCCTTGTTCTTACAAGGATTTTCTCAGCTGCAAACCACTCTACTTCAAGGGCACAGAAGGTGCCATTGGACTGATTCGTTGGATAGAACGGATGGAATCTGTTTTCAACCTCTGCAACTGTGCAGAGGATAACAAAGTTAAATTTGCTGCCTACACCTTTCAGGAAGGTGCTCTTACGTGGTGGAACACCCACGCCAACTCTGTGGGCATCGAAATAGCAAATCAGCTACCTTGGGCCGAGCTGAAGAAGAAGTTGAGGGAGAAGTACTGTCCCGAAGAAGAACTGCACCATCTAGATGAAGAGTTCTGGCATTTGACGGTGCAGGGAACAGACATCGCTGGATACACCACCAAATTGCAGCAATTTGCGTTGTTATGCCCGGATCTGGTTGATCCGGAGAAGAAGAGCATCAAGAGATACATCCGCGGCCTCCCTGAGAGCATTCAAGGGAATGTCACTTCGTCCAAACCAACCACTACTGAAAGTGCTATCCGGCTAGCACATGAACTCATGGCACTAGTTGTCAGCCGTGAGACATCCAACAACTCTTCCAACAACAACAAACGCAAATCATCTGAACCCCACAACAACCAAAACAAAAAGCCCAATACCATCCAAGTGTACAACACCAATTCTGAACCCAAACGCGCCTACACTGGGGACAGGCCATACTGTTCCAAATGAAACTACCACTACCATGGTCCATGCAAATCTCCCTGCAACAACTGCAGGAAGTACGGGCATTCCTCCAAGAATTGCAGAGCTCCCAAACCCAACAACAACACCCAACAACCCAAATCCTGTTATGGATGTGGAGAGACTGGACACTTCAGAGATGCGTGTCCTAAACGGAAGAACAACAACAACAATGCAAAAGGAAGGGCTTTTGTTCTCAATGCTGGGGATGCCCGTCAGGACCCGAATGTGGTCACGGGTATGTTCCTCCTCAACAACTTAACTGCTTCTGTTCTATTTGATACTGGTGCTGATAGAAGCTTTATTTCTGATGAGTTTTATCCACTACTTGACATCACCCCTATTGCCTTAGATGTTAAGTACACAGTAGAACTTGCAAATGGTAAACTCATAGAAACCGATAGTGTGATACCTAATTGCACTTTAACCCTAGCCGACGAAACCTTCTCCATAGACCTTATGCCTGTTGAAATAGGAAGTTTCGACGTCATCATTGGTATGGACTGGTTGTCCAAACACCGCGCTGAAATCGTCTGCTACGACAAGGTCGTTCGAATCCCTCTCGCCGCCGGTAGAACTTTGGTCATACAGGGGGAGACCGGTGGGACGAGACTAAACATCACCTCTTGTTTGAAAACCCAAAAATTTCTGAGAAAGGGTTACCCAGCAATCCTCGCACACATCACGGAGAAAAAGTCGGAGGAGAAGCGACTTGAGGATGTGCCAATCGTTCGAGACTTTCCAGAAGTCTTTCCCGAAGAACTACCTGGCCTACCACCACAAAGACAGGTTGAGTTCTCAATCGATCTCGTGCCAGGTGCTGCACCTGTGGCCCGAGCACCATACCGTTTAGCCCCATCCAAACTTCAGGAGTTGTCCAACCAATTACAGGAACTCCTGGAAAGAGGATTCATTAGACCGAGTTCTTCACCTTGGGGAGCTCCGGTCTTGTTTGTCAAAAAGAAGGACGGTTCATTCAGAATGTGCATCGACTATCGAGAGTTGAACAAGTTAACCGTCAAGAACCGATATCCACTTCCGCGCATCGATGACCTGTTTGACCAACTTCAAGGGTCGAGTTTTTATTCAAAGATCGATCTTCGGTCAGGTTATCATCAACTACATGTTCGCGACACCGATATCCCGAAAACTGCTTTCAGAACCCGTTATGGGCATTACGAATTCCAAGTTATGCCATTCGGTCTAACCAACGCACCGGCTGTATTCATGGATCATATGAATCGGGTGTGCAAACCTTATCTCGACAAGTTTGTTATCGTCTTTATCGATGACATCCTCATATATTCACGAAACGAACAAGAACACGCGCAACATCTCAAAACCATTCTAGAACTACTTAGACACGAGGAGCTTTACGCCAAATTCTCCAAGTGTGAGTTCTGGATACAAACCGTTCAATTTCTTGGACACGTTATCGATAGTCAGGGAATTCATGTTGATCCATCAAAAATCGAGGCTATCAAAAATTGGCAATCGCCGACAACTCCAACAGAAGTACGGCAGTTTTTAGGACTGGCCGGGTACTATCGACGATTCATCGAGAATTTCTCAAAAATAACCTTGCCACTCACGACACTGACTTAGAAAGACAAAAAGTTCGACTGGACTAAAAAACAAGAGTCAGCATTTCAACTTCTGAAACAAAAGCTTTGCAGTGCTCCAATCTTATCATTACCCGAAGGCACCGATGACTTCGTGGTATACTGCAATGCTTCACATCAAGGTCTCGGTTGTGTGTTGATGCAACGAGACAAGGTCATTGCTTACGCCTCACGACAACTCAAAATCCACGAAAAGAACTACACTACGCATGACCTCGAACTTGGAGCAGTCGTTTTTGCTCTCAAAATCTGGAGACATTATCTTTACGGCACTAAGTGCACAATCTTTACCGACCACAAAAGTCTCCAACACATATTCGATCAAAAGGATCTCAACATGAGGCAACGTCGCTGGGTCGAGTTGCTTACTGATTACGACTGCGAAATCAAATACCATCCAGGGAAGGCAAATGTTGTTGTTGATGCCCTCAGTCGAAAAGAGCGATCTAAACCACTTCGAGTCCGAGCCCTCAGTATGACTATTCACAATGATCTAAACATTCAAATTCTCGCTGCTCAACTCGAAGCCCTCAAACCTGATAATGTCAAAAACGAAGCCTTGCGAGGCATGGATAAACAATTCGAAATCAAACCTAACGGAGTTAGGTGTTTTTCAAATCGAATCTGGTTGCCTAGTTTTGGGAACCTCCGAGACTTGGTGATGGATGAAGCTCACAAGTCCAAATATTCTATTCACCCGGGATCTGATAAAATGTATCACGGTATCAAAGACTTCTATTGGTGGCCGAACATGAAAGCCGAGATCGCCACCTACGTCGGCAAGTGTCTTACTTGCTGCAAAGTCAAAGTCGAGTATCAAAAGCCTTCTGGTTTACTTCAACAACCCAGCATCCCTGAATGGAAGTGGGAACAAATTGCCATGGATTTCATAACCAAACTACCCAAGTCATCGAGCGGTTGCGATACCATTTGGGTGATCGTCGATCGTCTCACAAAGTCTACTCACTTCCTGGAAATCAAAGAAACTGATAAAATGGAACGCCTCACTCGAATCTATCTGAAAGAAATCGTAACCCGTCACGGTGTTCCAATCTCGATTATCTCCGACAGGGATAGTCGTTTCACATCTCAATTTTGGCAATCACTTCAAAAATCATTGGGTACTCGTCTCGATATGAGTACCGCGTACCATCCTCAAACTGATGGCCAAAGTGAACGAACAATTCAAACACTGGAAGACATGCTACGGGCCTGCGTAGTTGACTTCGGTGTACACTGGGAACAACATCTACCATTGTGCGAGTTTTCGTATAACAATAGTTACCATGCCAGTATTGGAGCTGCACCATTCGAGGCACTGTACGATCGTAAGTGCCGCTCACCTATCTGTTGGACCGAAGTTGGGGATAGCCAACTCACGGGTCCGGAAATCATTCAAGAAACAACAGAGAAAATAGTCGAGATTCAAAACAAACACAAAGCCGCACGTGATCATCAGAAAAGTTATGCTGACGTGAGACGCAAACCACTCGAGTTCCAAGTTGGGGACCAAGTACTACTCAAAGTATCGCCTTGGAAAGGCGTAATTCGATTCGGCAAACGAGGGAAGTTAAATCCCAGGTACATTTGGCCATTCGAAATCCTCGAGAGGATTGGTCCAGTGGCATATCGATTGCAGCTGCCATCCGAGCTCAACAGCGTGCACCCCACTTTTCATATTTCAAATTTGAAGAAGTGTTTGTCTGATGAGACACTTATCATTCCACTCGATGAAATTCGAGTTGACGACAAGCTTCACTTCGTTGAAGAACCCGCCGAAATCATGGACCGTGAGGTCAAACAACTCAAACAAAGTCGTATTCCCATCGTCAAAGTCAGGTGGAATTCGCGGTGTGGTCCGGAATTCACCTGGGAACGGGAGGACCAGATGCGACTCAAGTATCCTCAGTTATTCACTGACGCTACTTCAAACACGACTTCGACTTAAATTTCGGGACGAAATTCTTATAACAGGGGGAGAATGTGACACCCGTCAAAATTAGGACTACTGATTAGTACCTAATCAAGTTTTAATACATGTAATTAGTTCTGTGTTAGGCTAATTTGTGTATCAAATGATATATATTGTTGAATATATACAAGAATGCGATTTGATTAAATCGTACAAGTTTCAAATCGAATGTAATTCGATTCAATTAATACGGACGTTGGTGAACAATTTAATTAAATAATGTAAACATTATTTAATAACACAATTATATCCAAAATATTATTTTTATAATATTTAGTATTCATTTCGAATCATACAATCAATGGTTGCGCGATTAAAATTATTAAACGCGCAAACAAACAAAACAAGTTAACGTTATATTTTATAACGCAATTATTAAGTATATGGTAAAATACTTCAACAAAAATATTGAATAATTTTCGTATTCCCAAAACGCATAATTAACCGCATTTAAATACTAATTAAACGTTTAAACGACCGGGAAAACGAGCATCGCACGGAGCGTAAACACAGGGGCGAAAAGTTTGGGACACACCCACATGGGGTGGGCCCCACTAACCGGCCAAAGGAGAAGGGGAAAACCCCCACCTCCTCCTTTCTTTCTTCATTTCATCATTTCTTTCTCTCTCTCTTTTCTTCTTTTCTCTCCAAATAACCAAACCATTCCACCACCTTAAATCTCAAAATAACACCACGAAACGACCTCGGATCATCAAGATTTCTGTAGAAAAGGAACCACCTCGCGACGATCTACATTCTCATCTTTCCGTAATTTCATTTCGCCACTTTGTAAGTTTCTGACAAATTCTCGAAATCACTCAAATCCTTGTTATAATGCTTGTTTGTTGTTCATATACACTTAAAATGTCCATATATGGGTTGGGTAAAAGAATCGGACCAAGTGGTCGCCGGAAAACTCGTTTTTGGCTCAAAAATCCGTTAACAGCTCGAAGTGACGCAACGACGACTGCAGTATAGCGTCACTTCGTGCGTCACTTAAGTGACGCATTGAGTGTCGCTAAAAGCCCTAATTTTGCGTCACTTGCCTAAGTGCCGTATAAAACCCTCGTTTTTCCGTCACTACCTAAGTGACGCATTTTCAATACCCGTCACTAATGACCGACACTTATAGCATCACTTGTCTAAGTGACGCCTACAATCAAAAGCTGATTTCACCCGTCATTAACCTTAGTGACTCATAACACCTGTACCGACACTTACAACCGACACTTTCTCAAGTGTCGCACTCTATGCGTCACTTGCACAAGTGACGCCATTAATCAGAATTCGTCATTTCATGCGACACTTCCTAAGTGTTGCTTAAACCCTAAGTGTCGCTATAAGTGACGCTAAAAACAGAAAGTTCTAAACCATTTTTGCTCGTTTTGTTTTACAAGTTGAACGCAAGTACAAATCAAATCAAATACTACATGAGTGTCAAGCTAATCAATTTAAAGCCCTCCATAGCATAGTCTGGTAATACGTAGTAGCGTGAATGTTAGTATATGATATCATATAGGATTGACAATCCTCGTCCGGGTTAGCACGCACTAACTGGTCAAACGGACGTATTAGCATTTGGGAAGACGAGTGTAGATTAAGCACTCGTAGGAGGCATTCAAGTTAGGTTTCCTTAATTGGACCTGACACATCAAGTTAAGCTCAGACTATGTGCTCATGGCTGTATAACTTTTATTTTGCTTAATTGCTTTATAAATTCAATTATAAATCTTGCGGTTCATACAAATATGTGTTGACATACAAACCTGTGAGCTCACCAGCGTTTCGCTGACCCATTTTAGCATGTATCACAGGTAACCAGCAGTAGGTTGGACTGCTCAATCAAGGCAAATTAGCTCGAGTCAGCATGCAAACAAATCAGAGATTTAGCTGCATTATTATATTTTGTATAGATTAATTATGTACTTAAATCTCTCAATTTCAACCGAGCTAATGTAACTATATTTTTGATGTAAAGGTTTGTTTTTATCAATACAAGTTCAAAACGACGCATATAGTGGTCGTTCATTATATCTTATGTGCTGTGATATGTAATTAGTCGCGCCCCGACCCGAACCGCTTCCGCATCATAATTTGGGGGTGTGACATCTGCGTACTCACCCGGCACCACCGACTGGTCCATAAAAATGAAGGAGTCCCGCCAGTCATGCAACACGGACTCCTCGTGACTGCCAACGAAGCTATTCTTCTTAGCAAACGTGTACCACCCGATACCACTCGCCGACATTCGGAAGCAGGCACGAAAAACATTGACGAGCGGCGTCAAGTTAAGAGAACGAAAAAACATCTCAAAGATGGTTACCTTCTGTACCACAAATGGGTGCAGTTGGCTGAAACCAACCTTGTAATGCTTCAAGATCTCAAGGAAAAATGGGGTGGGCAGCAGGCGGAGATTCCCGTTCTGCATGGTCCGCCAATACACGGCCACTTTCCACTCTGGAGGCTCGTGGGCCCTCTGATCAGGAGTCGGCACCACAGGCTTGTGTTTAGACAAGCAGTCATACTGCTTAAGCAAAATGGCAAGTGTCTCCTCTGTTACCGCACTGGCCTCGTTGGCCACGTTCAGTCCTTTGGCTACCCCGGCGGCCTGGGTAGCGGCCTCATAGCGAACCTCAATGACATCAACGGGTTCGGCCATGTATTATTGTGAAGACTGAAAGTTGGGCAAATTTATGAACCACCGATACGTTTGAGGACTAGCCGGAAACTGGAAATTAGATTGAAGGTTTGGCCGGAAATCGTTTTGATTGCTAGAATGCTTAAAGGATTTGGATCGGTTGAAGAATGTGAAGCGTAAAATGTTAAAATGAGGAAAAAGCGCCTGTTTATAGCTTGCATGCGTGGGCCGGGTTTCCATGGGCTTGATGTGACGCAAAAAAAATCATGTTTTTAAGTACGATATTCCACACTTTTTTGGCACATCTTTAGTGAAAACATTCCAAAACAATCATTATTTACTAAAATTCACTAAAGTGCTCCAAAAATAGGCGTTGCTACAAAAATAACTAAAAACGTCTTAATAACGAGCAAAATAGAGCGAATAAACAACAACCAATTCTCACACCCTCATTTACCTTATGATAAACAAATTATAACCTTGTTATATTATGTAATAGGTAAAAACGAGACGGAAGAATCAAGAATCATGCAAATCGGATAAAGAACAGAAGAGATACGGCTTCTACTGATCGTTAAAAGTCATTCCGGCTATGCCTGAGCTACAAAAATCCAATTTCCATGAAATTGGTACCATTAGAAGCGTAACGGAATTACGAGATCGTGGGCAAAAGAATCAAGTCAAACGGACGTGTAACGAAGGAGATACGGGCGTTTTAAGCAACGAACGAAAACCGACGGACCCCGTATACGGCCTTGGAGACCGTATACGGCCATGTACACACCGTATACGGTACTGTACACACCATATACGGCCCCCTAAGGCCGTATACGGCCCTGCATACACCAATTCTTGCTTCGTTTACTTGTACCTTGTGCTGTTTTGCTTGTACGTGTGATTTGAGGCTTCACCTATAAATAGAGACCACCTCCTTCACATTTCACACACCTCATTTTCTCATTCTAATTTCTCACTTTCACTTTCTCTCTCACACACACTCTCTTTCTTCTTTCTCTCTCTAGGTTCTCTCTCTAGTCTCTCCCAGTTTCTCTCTCTAGGGTTTAACCCTTGGAACTAGTGGGAAGACTAGGGGAGAATCCTTTTATTTTCTAGATTAATTATGTAATTTAATTAGTAGAAGCTAGTATTTGTAATGCTTGGATATTGTATGAAAAAATACAACCCGTTATTCTGCTCGCAATTCGTATCGGTATTATTAATCCTTTCTGGTATTAATTTGTCATAATATTCTTGTTTGATGTATGTGATTCATTAATGTTAGAAATGTTTATTGCTATGATTTGTGAGTAGTTTCTTGTATGTTTTCCATGATTTAGATAGTTATTGATGATGTTTGGGAGTTGTTATACTTTGTTATCTGTCTAAGCTTAACCTGAATATAGATCTAGTGTCTCTTCACCCTTTCCAGACTTTCACATGACTGTTGCCTTAGTTTAGGACTTTGCAAACCCTAGCTACGTAGATATAGTTATCTCAAGTTACAGTATGAAGCTATGAGACTCCTTTAAACGGCACTGTACTTCGTATAGCGTTGGAAACACCACTGGTGGAGTACAAATACGTGGAAGCTAAGGAAATACCATAGGATTGTTTCATCGTGAATTACCTAGAAGTGATCCTTCTAGAACTTGGGTCTAGGAATTAAAGCTGTGGAAATGCTCGTTGCCCTGTACACCGTTAATACACCTAAGATCTGGAAAGCTGTGGAAATGCTTAAATGCCCGGTACACTATTAGTACATCTAGGGTTTGGAAAGCTGTGGAAATTCCATAATGCCCTGTACACCGTGATTATTCCTAGGGATGAACGCCTGAATGTAAAGGAAGGTCTATGTTTATGACGGTAGATTATATGCTTGAATTAGATAAATACAGAGTTCTGTCAAGAGAACAATAATGCTCAAACATGCTTAACTCTACATAACCGATAGTTTAGAATAACAAAAGTTAACAACCAGTACACACTTAGATAATAACAAATAGACTTAGGGGTTAAGAAAGGTCAGTAGATAAATTGCGGTCTGTTGCCTTATGCCAGCACCCCGGATACACATATCCAAATAGAGGGTCACTTAGTCTTTATCAAGACAAGTGTGGGGGGTTTGAAAATAGCCTGATATGATCAGAATCATGAAAGCCTAGGTACTCAGTGACATATGTATTTAGAATTGGAACTAAATAAGTAGGGTCCTTGATGGCACTCGAAAGCGTCGGTGTCGTTGATGGTAACTAATCGGGCGCCAACAGGGGTTTTAAAATTTATAAATAGCGGGGCTTAAATTATATATACTACCTACTCTGGTTAGTAAGCGGTAAGTATAACCTAAGATCGTTCTATGAATCAAAACGTATGGGTGATTAAAGGTGGTGCTTTCGGTTGGGAAGTATTTAGGATGGAGCAAAGTAGGTAGGTTTGGGGGTTTTAAACTAAAGACAAATAATTAAAGTGCAGGAAAGTAAATCGCGGGAAATTAAAATACGGGTAAGCAGATAAAGATAAATATGTGATTGTTGAGACTTTAATAATTAATGTTTCGGGATGATAGATTAAATAGGGACAAAACTTAATATAATAAATAAACTATTAGGTGTAAACTCTAGAACCCTACCAACTAATTTTCCCATTGGCATGTCACTAGGAACTAGGTTATCGTGATTCTGATCGGAGCAATACGCAAACTTCCAATATTTATCTAGTTGAAAGATAAACAACCTATCTTGGTTTTGTACCGAGGTGCATGAATCAGCAGCGTATCGTCTCATAGGTCCGACCGTTCTTAACCCCTAAGATAGTTTACTACTCTATTAGCATGCAGATTAATAACTTTGTGTGTTTAGACCGCCAATTTTGTAAGACTTAGTGTTTTAAGGATTCTAGGTCGCTAGGACTTTACTCTTATTCCTAAGCCTTGTTGTTGTTTATTAAAGCTTGGTTACTTCGACTTATGACTTAAGTCTCTCTTTTTCAAACAGTTATACATCCATGGATTATTCGCATTTTATTAAAACGTGTTTCATATGCAGACCATGCCTTTCAGTAATTAGACAGTGTACTTTACATGGTAGTTCCACAGCTTCTTACATCCAACACGCGGTCAAGAGTAATTGACAGTGAAAGTGACACTCTAAACTAACTAAATGTAAAACAGTGCGGAAATGTAAACCTAATATGTACAACGAGTGGTTTCACTGTGTCTTACTTATTGCATGTCATGGGCACAGATAACTACTTACCATAATTAAGGTTGATCAGGTCCTAATTACTAGGTTGCAGTCACGTGGATAACCAGAAAGGGTAATCCATAAATTAAACTTAAGTTCATAAAGCCTTAACAGTACAAAGGTTACTAATTCCTATTTTTCTGAACGTGTTTTATGAACATTACTTTATAGTGCGTTGACTTTCGTGGGATACACCAGTTAGTTGTGAAGTTGTATTGTCCTTTCGGAATTCCAACTGTTAAACCAGAGCTGATTCCCATGATATAACTACCTTCGGTCGTTTATTGACTTCCATACATTTGTACTCCACTTAAAAGCGTTTCCAGTACTATATCAAATAAACAGTCGAATAGGGGCCGTCATATCACTTTACGATTGTCGTACACTAATTATATAATGTCATCCCTACTTATAATTATCTACATCATCAAAAATCACAATAATAAACTACTCGCAATTCATGGCAACAAGTAAATCACATACAAGGCAATAATGCACATTGAAATACGAAATAAGACAAGTATGATAAAGGTTTAGATATCACCCGGAAATAAATGCGTAGCAGCGTATTATTATGATTGACAACTCTTCCGCACTTACAAAGATTAATCTCCAAATCCCTCGCGTTCGTTCTAGCCTCTATATTAATCCGTAGATTAATTACAATAATCCTAGAATGAGAAAAACTATAAAATACAAGAGAATTTCTAGAGTGAGAAAGTGGAATTTTGTGATTCCAAGAGTGTGTGTTGAAATGAAGCCATGAGGCACCTATTTATAGTTGATTTTAGGTGCAAGTTCGCAACTAGAGGCTCATGCTAGCAAAAGGTGGTAAAGTGTCTAGCACATGTACTCTAAAGCGAAAGGTCTAGCACATGTACCATAAAGTCGCGGAAAGGTCTAGCACATGTACCAGGAGAGTACGAGCAAGGACGAAAAAGCGGCCGAGGGACGGGGGACAGGTGGCCAGCGCCGCCACCACTGTGGCCGGCGGCGGCTGCATGGTGGCCGGCGGCGGCTGGCCTCCACCCGCCCCGGTTCGCTTTCTTTTTCTCGTTTCTTGTTTCGTGCGTATCTTCTTTGTTATGCGTCCGTTTTCGTTGATTCTTTTTGCGTTGGATTCGTTTTTCAAAAACGAAGAATTTGATGAAAAGAAATTCCTGAAATGTATATCTGATCTTTAGATGTCTCGTACGAATCGTTTGAATCTTCCGGTGTACGTAGAATCTTCGTTCTTCATCCGTTTTTGTTGATTCTTCTTCTATTAGATTCGTAATTTGAAAACGAAGATCTTGGATAAGAGAAATCTTGGTGGTGGGCACTTTGTCTCTAAATCTTGTTTCGGATGCCTTGAATCTTCAACTGCGTGTGGAATCTTCGTTTCTCGTCCATTTTTAGTGATTTTTCTCGTGTTTCCGTCTTTTCACCTTCTTGGTATAATATCACTAATTTAAGTGATAATTGAGCTTGTATGCCAAGTATTAGTCTTAAATGAGAGATATCGATAGTAAAAACATGACTTTTTACGCGATATCAGTCCTAGTGTTTACAACTAAGTTTATATGTCTGTTAACTGAATGTGTCCCCAATAAACATCATCCCAACTATACACTATCCTAAATCATGGTGAACCACGTCTTTGTAATCATGAAGTATTACATGTATGCTAGCTTCCCTTTTCTTTTATGCATTATTAGTTTAGTAGTTTTAAATTAATGAAAACCCAAAAAAAAAAACTATCACCTATCCACTTATCTAAAACCCTAGCTTGATTACTAAGTTATCAGAACTAACTCCGTTTCAATTCTGCCGTCGCGAGGACGACCCTGGATCATCCTTACCATATACTAGTATCAGGTATTCGTACCAAGTACCAGTAGATAGTACGGAAGTTTAGGCTCCCCCGACTATTATAAATTTAAAACTACCCACTGACGCCACGCCTAGCGGAAAGGTCCGCAACGACAGGAAGCGATTCCTGAACCGACTGATGGCCGCGCGTCAGCTTCATCCTGGGCCGTACACGTGTCATCATCCCTCACAAATCTCGTCCGCCTTGACACGTGTCGGCAGATCTCACGAGGAAGTAAGAAGCGTTGAATTTAGCTGTAAATGCTGACGTTGACGCATTTAATGCATGCTTCATACGTCCTGTCGAATAGTAGGCACGGTACTCGAAGCGAGGAACATTTAATGCTTCACCCATGCGCATTTAATGCAAAGGCTGCACATTTAATGATGCTATCGAGAGGATACAATTTGAAGTCCGCCATCACATTTCCATGCACAAATGTAACAACAGACTGGGGGGACTTAATGATATACGCTATCAACACTATTTGAGCTTGGACCGCAGATCCGGGTCCGAGAGCGGAAGATGCCAGCCGAAGCGATTTCACATTGCTTTGACTAGTTGACTACGCACTTGCTCCCCTTCGCATAGTAAGGGTACTCGGACCACGGAATCTGGTCCGAGAACGGAAGATGTTGTCTGAAGCGACAACATTCTAAACCGGTCCGGCCACTTCCGGTCACCGCTTACGCCCTCGCGCCCCGGTGCACGTGGTAAATATCTGACGCATGGTAATGAGTGCCAGGAAGGCCATGCGAGGTGGTTGGCCGAATTATCTGACAAAAGCATTGGCGGTTGTCACAATTACAATTCCCAATAAACCCACGTGCCACCAAAGTCAACATCACTGTTACACGCGCAAGCCCACGATTGCAGCAGGTCACCAAATGGCATGGCTCGTCCATCTCATGTGCAGCACCATGTGGGGAGCAGTTGACCAGATCTTCGGGAAGACATCGGATCACGCCACGTGGCAAGATTGGACCTGATTGCGCCATGTGGCAAGCCATAATCATCACAGTGGCTCAATATCCACTATAAATACACACCCTAGTGCTTCATTTCGCCAGAGACGATAAGCACCCCATAAATTCAACAAAAGGATTTTAGCTCTCTACCACCCTCGATTGACTTTGTCTCGAATTGGGTTTGCACGTTAATCAGAGTGTAGAAGCTTAATCCCCCATAAACCTTACTAAATCTCATCCTCATTGCACTCAGGTAAAAATACACTTGATCACTAATCGCTAAACCACCAAGTTATGTATCTGTCCTTGATCTAGTTGTGATTGTAGTCAGTCATGTTTTAGGTTCTCCAGTCCCACTACCAATTGGTCCATTATTCTTCTCCCCAAAAGACACTGAAACTGCGCTTGTTAACATCCTTCAAATTTCATCCAATGAGAGACTGATGGATGGCGTGGGCATTGGTAATCATTTTCTTGGCAGAGAAATACTTCCTCAAGATGCCATGAATGTGGAACTTGACATTTCAAGACCCTTTTACAAAGTTGAGATAGTGGCATGGCAGAAAAAAACTGGAGAAAAGTTGAAGTATGGTAGAATACTGGAGAATGTAAAACCGCAACAGGACAAGCGCTACATATATTTAATATTGAAACGTCTCCAGGGAAGGCTGTACCGAGTTGTTCTTCACGTGTTTTTTGCTTTAGAAGTTTCTCAACTGGCTACAACTCTTCGGACACACCTTTGATGCCTGAGGAAGCTGATGTAGTAATTTACAGTATGTATGTCGAGCAACCAGAGGTATCTGGAGGATTCAAGTTGAGAAATCAGGTTAGCAGGCTGTCTTCTACTACTAATACTAGAAGATGAAAATTTTGATCAATTTATCTAAAGTGGGTCAAACACATCAAATATAGTCCCATAGTGCATTCTTAATGCATAAAACCTCTTACGTCATCAAAAGAAATATTATTATACTGTATTGAAGTAAAATAGTTCTGTCATCATATCTGACACTAAGTTTTGAAAGGTTTGGTTAAGAAGTGCTTCAGACCCGACTCATCGCATACTAAAAGTTGCCTGACGCGCCCATTTTGCCACCTCTAACTCAAAGTATGACTTATTTATAATACTACAGTTTGGCCTACATCTCATTTACAGATACCTAATATAAATTAAAATAAGTTATGTTTAGTTGAACTTATCCAAGTATAAACATAATAAACACTCAAAAATATGTTTAATATTTTGTAGAAGAAAAAGATTTTCTTATAACAAATGGATCTACCTGGGTGGATCACTGGATCATGTTTTTTTGACTTGTTGGGTTGTTAATAGATTGGATAGGACCCAGATTATAATGGCAAGAAAACAGAAGTGCAGGGATCACATATGTCAACAACAGAAAGTCTAAAGGACTCAAAGTGTAAATAGTTAATTATAGTTGATTGGTAATGACGGTTATGATGTATATATGAGTTAGGGTTGTTATGTAATAGAAAAGTAAGTGAAAATGAAATTGATTTCAATCTCAAAATTCTCTCTCAATTGATTACCATTGTTAAGCTTCTCATGGTATCAGAGCAACAATGGTGATTACGTGATTGATTAAGATCTGATAGTGTGAATTTGATTCGTGAACTTTGCAATTGAGTGTGTTCTGTTTGTAATTTGCAAATTCAATCGAATTCCGGTCGATTGTTCTTCGTAATCAGCTGAATCATTTGTGTAATTTGTGATTCTTACTGTACTCTGTAAAACTTCGCTTCCGCAATTGAAAATGGATCCTAATTCCGTTTTTTCAAATCCGTTGTTTCTTCATCCGTCTGAAGGTCCAGGTTCTCTTCCGATTCATGAAAAGTTGATTGGAGCTCAGAATTATCGATCATGGCGGAGATCTGTGGAAATTGCAATTTCAACAAAACGAAAATTAGGTTTCATCAAAGGTACTATTCCTAAACCTGTTGATCCTGTTCAAGCTGAACAGTGGGACACATGTAATAACATGGTGATTAGTTGGCTTATGTGCTCAGTGTCTGATCAAATTAGCAAGTCTATCATGTTTATTGGTACTGCTAGTGAAATATGGAATCAATTAGAGAAACGTTTTGCTCTTAGTAATGGTTCTAGAAAGTACAAATTGCATAAAGAGACTTATGCTATGGAACAACAGGGAAAACCTGTAAGTGAGTATTATACAATGTTGAAATGTGTGTGGGAAGAGTTAGATTCCATGAATGAATTACCTAGGTTATCTGTTGTTACACCTGAGATATCTTTGTTCTTGACTGCTATTAATAATCAAAAGGAAGAGCAAAGATTGTTTCAATTTCTGAATGGTTTGGATGAGAATTTTAGTTCACAAAGAAGTCAGATTCTGCTTACAACACCATTGCCTAATGTGGAGAGTGCTTGTGCTTTAATTCAACAAGAGGAATCTCAGAGAGATGCTCTTACTGGTCATATGTTAACTGGTGATACTACTGTGTTGTTAAGTAAGATGAATATAGAAAAGAAATGCAACATTTGTGGATACAAATGGCATCCACCAGAAAAATGTTGGGAGAAAGTAGGGTATCCTACATGGCATTATAAACACAGGCAGAATCAAGGTACTAAGTATAAGCCAAAAGGAAAGGAAAATCAAGGAAAAGAAAGTGGTGGTGTAAGGAGATTTGCTGGGAATACTGTGGTTGAAAATGGAAATATAATGTTTACAGCTGATCAGTTTGAACAGCTCTTGAAGAATTTGAGTGTGCAGAAAGCAAATGGAGGTGATACAGATGATGAAATAGATCATCATTTTGCTGCAGGTATCACTTGTCTTTCTAGCTTTGCTAATGTGCACGAGGGTTGGATTTTGGATACTGGAGCCACACATCACATGACACCTATGTTTAACTGTTTAGTTAAACCAGTGTCACTTATGAATATTCCTAAAATTTCTCTTCCAAATGGACACACTTCTAAAATATCTCACATTGGTTCTGTATCACTGCAGAATGATTTGACTTTGCAAAATGTCTTGTGTGTTCCTTCCTTTCATTTCAGTTTGTTATCTGTTCCTAAATTAACCAAGGAGAATAAATGTCTTGTTATTTTCTTTCCTGAATTTTGTGTGATTCAGGACTTGATCACCAGGAAAATACTGGGACTGGGTAAGAAAAGAGCTGGACTTTATTACTTGGTTAACGTTCCTCTTCACAAACTGGATGTTGCTTTAAAATCTGCTATTGCTTCTAGTATAGGTATAGGTGATCCTTGTTTAGCTTCATTTTCTGAGCATTCTTTTAAAAATGTATCTGTTCACTCTTGTGTATATTCATACAGTTTGTGGCATCATAGACTAGGTCATATCTCTGATTCAAAATTAAAACATGTACCATGTACTGATGTTACAGCTGTGAATAAAAGTTCTTCTTCTTGTCTTTCTTGTCCAATGGCCAAAATGACCAAAGTTCCTTTTCCTACTAGTGAGTCTCATTCTGCTCAAATTTTCCATCTAATTCATATTGATGTGTGGGGTCCATATAAGGTTCCAACAACAGGAAGATGTAGATATTTTTTGACTATAGTAGATGATTGTAGTAGAACAACATGGACATACTTGTTAGTGCATAAATCTGATTCATTTCATGTACTCAAGTCATTCTTGAAGTTTGTTGAAACACAGTTTGAGGCAAAAGTGAAAATTGTAAGATCAGATAATGCTCTTGAGTTTGTGAAAGGTTCATGTGGTAAATACTTAAATGAGAAGGGCATAGTGCATCAAACTACTTGTGTTGATAGGCCACAACAGAATGGAAGGGTTGAAAGAAAGCATAGACATGTTCTTGAAGTAGCTAGAGCCTTGAGGTTACACGCTCAATTACCACTGAAATTCTGGGGTGACTGTGTGATTACTGCTACTTATCTCATCAATAGAATGCCCTCTTCAGTACTACAAAATAAAACACCTTATGAAGTTCTTCTTAAATCTGTTCCAACATATACTCACTTAAGAGTGTTTGGGTGTCTTGCTATAGCAGTAAATCCTTCTAGAAGTGTTGATAAATTCTCTCCTAAAGGTGTACCTTGTGTGTTTCTTGGTTATCCACAACATCAAAAGGGTTATAAGTTGTATAACTTGTTGACCCATTCCTCATTTGTGTCCAGGGATGTCAAGTTTTATGAGCATATTTTCCCTTTTTCTGATTCTAGTTTCAACCAACTTCTTCATCCATTGCCAGCATCAATGCCTTACTCTGTTTCTCCTGCTTTTGATGACATGTTTATCTCCACTACTTCTCCAAATTCTGAGAATCATTCAGAATCATCGGTTTCTTCTGATTCTCAACCTAATATTCCCACATCATCATCATCATCATCTTCTTCTTCTTCTACAAGTTCACCTCATGTTTCTTCATTTACTGATTCTACATCAGTATCTGTACAACCACTACGACAGTCCACAAGAGAATCTAGACCACCTGAATGGCTCAAAGATTATGTTACTTCTTTTTCCAATCAACCAAGAGCTAATCAAGTTTCTGCTCCTGTCATTGACTCTCAATTTTATTCATTTTTGTGTGCTCTTACCTCTCAAACTGATCCAACTTCTTTCAAAGAGGCAGTGCAAGATTCAGGTTGGTGTGATGCAATGAATGCAGAACTTAAAGCTTTGGAAGATAATGGAACTTGGGAATTGACTTCTCTTCCTCCTGGGAAACAAGCTATTGGTTGTCATTGGATCTACAAAACAAAGCTTAAGGCTGATGGTTCTGTAGATAGAAAGAAAGCTAGGTTGGTTGTGCAAGGTAATAGACAAAAGAAAGGAATAGATTTTGAAGAAACATTTGCTCCAGTAGCAAAAATGGTTACTGTTAGAGCTTTGCTTGCAGTGGCAGCTATGAAAGGTTGGGAGACATGTCAAATGGATGTTTCAAATGCTTTTTTGCATGGTGATCTTCTTGAAGAAGTTTACATGAAACTACCTTTAGGGTATGTTGGAAAGGGGGAGCCAATACAGAATGTGCAGGGGTGTCCAAATGGGCAAGGAAAAGATTACAAAGTGTGTAAGCTTGTTAAGTCTTTGTATGGGCTAAAACAGGCACCAAGACAATGGTTTTCTAAATTGTCTAGTGCTTTATTGTCATTTGGTTTCCAACAATCCAAGGCTGACTACTCATTGTTTACAAAGGTCACTTCAGGTCATCTTACTGCTGTGTTGGTGTATGTAGATGATCTACTTATCACTGGTAGTGATCCAAGTAAAATTGATGAGTTAAAGCAACAGTTGAATGCTCATTTTCATATGAAAGATCTGGGTTCATTGCATTATTTTTTGGGACTGAAAGTTAGCAGAAATGACCAAGGGATGTTTATTTCTCAGAAGAAATATACTTTGGATTTGTTAAAGGAGGCTGGTGTAATGCATTGTAAACCTTATAAGTTACCAATGGATCCTACTTTGAAGTTACAAGCAGATATTGGTACACCGTTGTTAGATCCAGAGGTTTACAGAAGATATATTGGGAAGTTGATTTACTTAACCATTACCAGACCTGACATATGTTATACTGTCCAACTTTTAAGTCAATTTATGCAAGCTCCCACATCAGTTCACATGCAGGCAGTTAAACATCTTCTTAGATATTTGTTACAGTCTCCAGGTCAAGGTATTTTGTTGGCTAGTAGTGATGCAGCTCATTTAACTGCTTATTGTGACTCTGACTGGGCAAGCTGTCCAATGACTAGGCGTTCTACAACTGGCTATTGTATACTATTAGGCTCTTCTCCAGTGTCATGGAAGTCTAAGAAACAACAAGTGGTGTCTCGTTCTTCTGCAGAGGCAGAGTATAGGTCCATGGCCATGACATGCTGTGAAGTGACCTGGTTGGTTAGTCTTTTAAAAGATCTGGGTTTGACTAATTTGGGTTCTGTTGACTTATTTTGTGATAATCAAGCAGCCTTGTATATAGCTGCTAATCCAGTATTTCATGCTAGGACCAAGCATATTGAGGTTGATTGTCACTATGTTAGAGATCAAGTTAAAAGTGGATTGATTAAGCCAGCTTATGTTAATACAAAGGCACAACTTGCTGATGTATTTACTAAAGTTGTGACTGTTGATCAACATACCAAGCTCTTGTCCAAGTTGGGTGTTTCTGATGAATTGCACTCCCAACTTGAGGGGGAGTATAATGGCAAGAAAACAGAAGTGCAGGGATCACATATGTCAACAACAGAAAGTCTAAAGGACTCAAAGTGTAAATAGTTAATTATAGTTGATTGGTAATGACGGTTATGATGTATATATGAGTTAGGGTTGTTATGTAATAGAAAAGTAAGTGAAAATGAAATTGATTTCAATCTCAAAATTCTCTCTCAATTGATTACCATTGTTAAGCTTCTCACAGATGAAGTGACACACCTAGGTTGAATAATTAAAAAATATTGTTTTCGACAGCAACCACCAAGTGAAGATCTTGAGCAAGCTGAAGAGTACAGTGAGGCAGTTGAAGAGTTGCTGTCTGGTGCAGGAATCAAATTGTGCATGGAGAAGCAGTGCCTCCTCCAAAAAACTTTGTGCCTACAAGAACAACTGAGCAGATCTCAGGCAGCGCTTCTGATTGAGCAGGTATACATCTTCTGATTTATGTATTATATTCCAATCTACATCAAGATAAGCACACAGTTCGGTTTTTGCAAAATGTCTTTCGGGACTTCTTGTTCCAAATGACTAATATTTTGGTGAATCTGAACTGTCATACAAGCTACAAGATGATATGCATTTCAAATGCTACTGTATATTTTACATACTCAAGATGCAAAAACACTGATTTGTGTCATATATTTTCAGGAAAAGTCAGAGGTGTCAGCTAAAGAAGCCGACACAGCTAAAGCAGTATGGCAATGCCGAATCTGTTTAGCCAGTGAAATAGATGCTACCTTAGTTCCATGTGGTCATGTTCTATGTCATCGATGCTCGTCTGCTGTCTCTCGCTGTCCATTTTGTCGAGCCCAAGTCTCTAAAATAATCAAAATTTATTGCCCTTGATCACTTCAAGCGGTAAAGATGCTTCTGCTCCTGTGTTTGCTGGCAAATTTATGCTAGCCAATAATGTGAATCTTTAAAGTTGATTTGTTTTATGCTATGAAGATTGTTAGTTTTAATTTATAATTTAGTCTTGGGAAAAGCAACGATAAGGTTTCGTGTTTGTGTCGGCTCTCAGTTTTATCTCTAGTTAGTTTCCGGGATATATCAACAATGGATCTCTGAGGCAAATCAACTTTCCAAACACTAGTACAATTGTCTGTATTAAACTTAAGCTTTTAGTAAAGTAGTCTAGAGTTTTCTTTTCATTGTTTACTTACGCCTTTAGTGTATTGGACTGCTCATTATCTATCTAGTGGAGGGATTATAAGAGCCTCCAAAATAAGAACTTACAAATGTTTAAACAATTTTTTTAGCAAATGACGGCCAGAAATTGCTGAGTTCTTATGGTATCATGCATTTTGATGTTCTATCACAAGTTCACAACATTATAATCAGCAAAGATATTATTTACCATGCGTTATGATTTACTCAGTTTGACCATGTTATGGGTTTAAATTATCCTGGAAAGTTATGAATTAGTACAACTGGTGTGGATAATCAGCTACGGATTTGTAGGCCTTTTTTATCATATATGACCAAAGAGGCAACGACTGTACTATCATTCCCTGTTTATCATTTATCAGTTTCTTCTAATATCATTTACCAGTTGAGAACTTGGTAGTTTACTCTCTTTGATTTGGTGCAATGTCCACTTCATTAGTGGTCAAATGTTTTATAATGAGCTCGAATATTTGATTTCAGTATAATCTCATGTTGAGTTCAGGAGATGCGTTAAGCAAAAATGATGTTTCATGGGATGGCATGTAGCTCTCAGCCCAACGTATGTTTGAAACTATATACAATATTTGTGTATTAGAGTTAGATATTATAAGCAGTGATATACAGCTCATATTTACCTCTTGGGAGTCGAATGTATAAGCTTTACAAAGTTGGTTACATTTGGAAAGTGTCAAATGGGTCGAAAGTGACCTGAAATGTTGGCTTACAAACTTTTTAAATGATATGAAAGAGAAGATTGGTAATAATATAAAACTTTAATCTCGATAATACTTGATACATTAGTTTTTTACAAATATTAAGAAAGAGTAGACCCTGATCTGTTTGCACCCTAATTGAAACATTACATGATCTGACCCAACCTGTCCGACTTTTCATTTCGTCACCATTAGATATTATAGCTTATTTGTTATTTCTACATGAAATATTCAGAAGTTGAAATACCCCTTTCAAAACAACTTGACTCACAAGAGTACTCCATAACCGGTAATTCAACCTTTACAACACAATATTACACAATCTATTTACGTTAATGTTGTTTAGAAAGGCATTTTTTTCACATCAGTTGATAAATGCAAGAACTGGATCCAATGAATAGACAGTAAAAGAACCAAACCCGTAAACCCAACAAATCATACAAGTGTAATCAACTATAGTCCTAGCTACATCCCTTAAATCATAATCACCTCCTACTTTTCAATGTTTGTCACTTGATATCATATGCTTCAGAGATCAAGAATTCCTTCAACGTTTTTCTGCCTTTTGCCTAATTTCATATATGGAAAAAAGTATTACTGACCCAGGTTTTGTGTGTAATACAAGAAATACCTGATAAGGTAATTAATATAATTTACGTAAATAAATAGATTTGTATACATAAAAGATTAAAATTTTTAATATTGAGACTTAATTCAATAAAATTGATGGATTCACAGAAGTGGTGGCCAACTATTTTGACCCATTTCATATAACTTTATGACCAAGTAGCTCATAAATACAAAGAAAGTCCATAAATAGCTAGCACAAATATCCATGGTAGAAATGAGATAGAATCAAGAGATGAGTTACACTAAAGAGAGAAATGAGGATTTACATCTGTCATACTGAGTTACAGTCTTTATACAGCCCTAGCTGGCTAACCGTATACAACGTTCAAAAACTTGACTACACTAAACCTCACCAAACATAAGACCCGGTAATTAGTACATTCAACCACTGCAAATATGAATCTATTACCCTTTTGGAAAACTCATTGAGCTTCTAATGATAACGATTATCATGGATGAAGCACCAACCAAAATGGCACCACAGCAGAGCCAGCCCTACAGGTAATTCCAGTAAAAATATTAGAACCAACAATTCAGCATGTTGGTACATACCCTATATATAAAAAAAAATCTAATAGATAAACAAAACATATATTACCCTTAGTCGTGGCAAGTTATTCCACTGTATACCTAAGAAACAAACTGTTGGGATAATGAGAGACTGCAAAACATAAAGCAGACAAATCGTTAAACCATATTTTGTGCAGTAATTTTATTGAACATTGGTCATGTAGAAGACTTACTATTGCGACACCCACAATCGATCCCATTAGTGATACCACAGGACCTGTAATTGTAAGGGTTATGGTCAGTAAATAGTTGTCATCTGTCATTTTATTCTGTATATTAGTTTATTCCTTTATAATATCTGAGTAAAGATGTTCAAAAGACACTAATAAACCATCATCTACACAAACTAAGAACCTCATTAATTTAGACATAATGATTACTAATCGTCAATAGCCTAAACATAAAACAAAAAAAAAGAAGCTACCAAACTCTTCATTGACATAATTCTAAACTAGAGCATACTAATTCTTGTGGTAATACTCTCTAGTGGTAGAATTGATATCCAAAGGCACCACCAAAGTAATACTACCTCCGTCCCAAAATTATAGTCCATCTTTTCTTTTTGGGACGTCCCAAAATAATTGTCCACTTCCCATTTCAACCAATAAAAAGAGAGTTTAGTGGGTGCAGATTCTATTTGAGTGGTTGAAAACTGTTGTGGTCCCACTTTTATTAAACTACGTGCTTTTTGTTGGTGGACAATAATTTTGGGACGGAGGGAGTACATGATTTAACACTTAGTAACATATCACAATGTAACCCCATATCTTCAACTACAACATAAATCACTAACAAAAAAAAATAAAAGATAAATAAAAAATAAATAAATAAATGAAATTGCACATTCTGCCATTCAACATAAAGAGCCTATGTTATGGTTTTAACTCATGCATGTATCAAGCAACATATATAAAATTGTTTAAGATTTGGATCATACCATAGTAGTCGGTACTCAAAAAGGCAAGGGAAGTAGTGGCAGCAAGCATGGATCTCATCAGCATTCGACAGCCAAAGTTCCTATAATGCTCAGGCAACAGACCCTCAAGATTTTGTGCTAGTGGCGTTATATTCAAGATATATCTTAACATATGGTTTATAACCTACAAACAACAAGCCTGAAATGTAAACGAATCACATATAAAATCACTAAGTCATGAAAACAAAGCTAGTGCATACCGTGATGCCCATCACCAGTTTTGATACCAGCAAATGTCTTGGAAGATTCAGTGTTAAAAGAGATTTTGTCTCCTTCCCGAACATGGCATATCCATAGCATCCAGTTCCAACATAAAGGGTGGTACTTATGGCAAATCTTCATTATATTTTCAATAACATGTAATTAAAAGTAAATAGTTAACCCATCAGCTAAAAACAAAACACAATGGTAATTTGAAAAAATTTGAATAACTTGTTTTCTACAAAAAGTTAAAAACAAAAACTTACATGATTATTATAGTCTTCCTATATTCTCTTCGGTTTCGGACATGTGAATACACTAAAGGCAAAAGAGAGTGACCGCATAAACTAAACGAGAAAAATCCAATCGATAAGTGTGTGGTGGAACTGTGGAATAATGATGTCTCGTTTACTTTGAATGTAATCTCTGAAGCACCATGTGTAACACCCCCAAATTTAGTGATTTGCGGAAGCATACTTGGGTGTTACTAATCAATATACAAAGCACAAGATATACAGTAAACGACCTCTAAATGAGACGTTGTAAAACGATTTCATAGAAATAAATGTTTGAAAACTTAATGTTTTCGTATACAAAATGTAGTTTCCAAGAGTCCACGCGTATGGCGGGAGATTCAATTACATAATCAACATGTACAAAAGATAATGATGCGAATCTCCGTTAATGCAGTTTAGTTGAAATCATGCAACTCTATCTATGTCCTGAAGTAATCCTACTCCGTCTGTGTACCTGAGAATACATGCTAAAAGGGTCAACACGAATGTTGGTGAATCTCACAGGTTTGTAAGTAATATCAGTTTTGAACACAAGATTTTATCAGTAATGCCCGCATGCGTAAATCAAGTAATTGCAAACCAGCAATTGTAAGGTAAGTAAGTTATACAGTTGCCATGAGGCTCATAATCGAAGCTTGACCCGTAAGTAATAAGTTGCTCCCGTAACATGCTCGTAACTGAGCAAGCATAAGTAACGAATAATAGTCGTCCGTTTATACAGAATGGTTCGTGGTAGCGCTACTACCCCGGGCGGGGAGGGTCATTTCCCTAATGGATCCATTAACTAGTGTTCGCGCTTAAGTCCATAACTAACGATATATGATGGAGAGACTTCTGTAAAAGTAAGTACTCATGCACTCCCGTATAGTAAAATGAGTAGTTTCGTACTTGTGTTCAAGAAAAGTAAGCAACGTATCTCACCCCGTATGTAAAACAATAAAATTGGGGCTGTAAGACTCACCTGAGTCAAGTAGTAAGCAGTAGCAAACAGTGAGTAGTGTGTAGGTTCTCCGAACCCGTAACCTTTAAATGCCTAAACATATAAGGTTAAGTAAGTAGATGTCCCGCAAGACCATTTAGGCTAGTTGTCTACACAACTCGTTATGTCAAATGTTGGTTCGTTATCGTTTGTTCTTAGAAATCATGGTTGGCCTGTTGATGATTAGTTGTAGTAATAATCTAAACATTATCATTTTGATTTCAAATAGTTATACTTAAAAGTGTTTATACGCATTAAGTGACGGGGGTCCGGGGGCAGCGCCCCTGGTTAGCGGGGTTCCAGGGGTGGCAACCCCTGGCGGGGTCCAAGGGGCTGGCCCCTGGTTGGTGTCGAGATGCCAAGTTAGCTCGAATTTTTTTTTTTTATTTTCTACTAAGTTGCTTTGGTGAAAAACGCATCTGGACTTAAATTTGGGTGAAATCAGGCGATAAAATTGAGGTCTCGACACTTAGTAAAATGGTTTGAAACTTTCTGTTTTTAGCGTCACTTATAGCGACACTTAGGGTTTAAGCGACACTTAGGAAGTGTCGCATGAAATGACGGATTCTGATTACTGGCGTCACTTGTGCAAGTGACGCATAGAGTGCGACACTTGAGGAAGTGTCGGTTGTAAGTGTCGGTACAGGTGTCATGAGTCACTAAGGTTAGTGACGGGTGAAATCAGGTTTTGATTGTAGGCGTCACTTAGGCAAGTGACGCTGTAAGTGTCGATCATTAGTGACGGGTATTAAAAATGCGTCATTTAGGTAGTGACGGAAAAAGAGGGTTTTATGCGGCACTTAGGCAAGTGACGCAAAATTAGGGCTTTTAGCGACACTCAATGCGTCACTTAAGTGACGCACGAAGTGACGCTATACTGCAGTCGTCGTTGCGTCACTTCGAACTGTTGACGGATTTTTGGGCCAAAAACGAGTTTTCCGGCGATAGCTTGGTCCGATCCTTTTACCCAACCCATATATGGACATTGTAAGTGTATATAAACAACAAACAAGTATTATAACAAGGATTTGAGTGATTTCGAGAATTTGTCGGAAACTTACAAAGTGGCGAAACGAAATTCCGAAAAGATAGGAGTGTAGATCGTTGCGTGGTGATTCTTTTTCTCCAAAGGGCTTCGAGATTTAATGACGTTTGATGGTGTTATTTGAGGTTTTAAGGTGACGGTGATGGTGATGGTGGAATTTTTGAGAGAAAGAAAGAGAGAGAGAAAAGAAGAAAGTGGATGATGATGATGAAATGAGATGGTGGGGAGGGGGTTTCCCCCTTTGTTGGCCGGTTGGGTGGGGCCCACGGGTGTGGGCTTCACCCATTTTTCATTCCCTGCATTCGTGCTCCGTGCGGTGTTCGTTTTCCCGTTCGTTGTAAACGTTAAATATTTATTTTACGCGTTTAATTATATGCTTTAAAATACGAATAATTTCCCGATATTGTTGGTTAAAGTATTTTATCAAATATTTTGTAATTGCATTATAAAATATTACTTAACTTGTTTTGTTTGCGCGTTTACTATTTTAATCGCGTAGGCGTTATTCGTACGATACAAAACGTAATTTGAAATATTATGAAAATAATATTTTGGATATAACATTGTCAATTTAATAAAATTTCTCAATAACATCCATATTTAGTTGAATCGAATTACATTCGATTGAAATAGCGTACGATTTAATCCAATCGCATAATTGTATATATATTCATCAGTATATATTTCTATACATTAATTAGCCTAACACAGAACTAATTACATGTATTAACATAGAATTAGGCACTAATTACTAGTCCTAATTTGGCGGGTGTTACATTCTCCCCCTGTTAGGAGAATTTCATCCCGAAATTTAGCTCGAGGTCGCGTTTGATGCAGAATCAGTGAATAACTGAGGATACTTGAGTCGCATTTGGTCTTCCCGTTCCCAAGTGAATTCCGGACCACGCCGCGAATTCCACCTGACTTTAATGATGGGAATACGACTTTGTTTAAGTTGTTTGACCTCACGGTCCATGATTTCAGCGGGTTCCTCAACGAAGTGAAGTTTGTTGTCAACACGAATTTCATCGAGTGGGATAACAAGTGTCTCATCAGACAGACATTTCTTCAAGTTAGAAATGTGAAAAGTGGGGTGCACACTGCTTAGTTCGGATGGCAGCTGCAACCGATATGCCACGGGGCCAATCCGTTCGAGGATCTCAAAAGGCCCAATGTACCTGGGATTTAATTTCCCGCGTTTACCGAACCGGATTACGCCTTTCCAAGGCGATACTTTCAAGAGTACTCGATCCCCAACCTGGAACTCGAGTGGTTTGCGTCTCACGTCAGCGTAACTTTTCTGACGATCACGTGCGGCTTTGAGTCGGTTTTGGATTTCAACAATTTTCTCGGTGGTTTCATGTATGAGTTCAGGACCAGTGAGCTGACTATCTCCCACTTCAGTCCAACAGATCGGTGATCGGCACTTACGACCGTACAGTGCCTCAAAAGGTGCAGCTTTGATGCTGGCGTGATAGCTGTTATTGTACAAAAACTCGCACAATGGTAGATGTCTTTCCCAATTTGTACCGAAATCAACTACGATGGCGCGTAGCATATCTTCCAGTGTCTGAATAGTTCGTTCGCTCTGGCCATCGATCTGAGGGTGGTACGCGGTACTCATATCGAGACGGGTACCCAGTGATTTTTGGAGTGTTTGCCAGAAACGAGAAGTGAAACGAGCATCCCTGTCAGAAATGATCGAGATAGGGACACCATGTCGGCAAACGATTTCTTTGATGTAGATTTGTGTGAGGCGTTCCATTTTATCGGTTTCTCTGATTGCCAAGAAATGAGCTGATTTGGTGAGACGATCGACGATCACCCAAATGGTATCGCAACCGCTCGACGACTTAGGGAGTTTGGTTATGAAATCCATGGCAATCTGTTCCCATTTCCATTCAGGAATGTCGGGTTGTTGGAGTAAGCCGGAAGGTTTTTGATGTTCGGTTTTGACTTTCGAGCAAGTATGGCACTTGCTGACGTATGCGGCGATTTCGGCTTTCATGTTCGGCCACCAATAGAATTCCTTGATGCCGTGGTACATTTTATCGGATCCCGGATGGATAGAATATTTGGACTTGTGAGCTTCATCCATCACTAAGTCCCGCAGGTTCCCAAAACAAGGCAACCAGGTTCGGTTAGAGAAACACCTAACTCCGTTATGTTTGATTTTGAACTGTTTATCCATGCCTCGCAGGGCTTCATTTTTGACGTTATCGGGTTTCAAGGCTTCGAGTTGATCAGCGAGAATTTGAAGGTTTAGATCATTGTGAATCGTCATGCTGAGGGCTCGGACTCGAAGTGGTTTCGACCTTTCTTTTTGACTGAGGGCGTCGGCAACAACGTTTGCCTTACCCGGATGGTATTTGATCTCGCAATCGTAATCGGTAAGCAACTCGACCCATCGACGTTGCCTCATGTTGAGATCCTTTTGATCGAATATGTGTTGGAGACTCTTGTGGTCGGTAAAGATTGTGCACTTAGTGCCATAGAGGTAGTGTCTCCAGATTTTGAGAGCGAACACGACAGCTCCAAGTTCGAGGTCGTGAGTAGTGTAGTTCTTTTCGTGAATTTTTAGTTGTCGCGAGGCATAAGCGATGACTTTTTCCCGTTGCATTAACACGCAACCAAGTCCTTGGTGTGAGGCGTCGCAGTAAACTACGAAGTCATCGGTGCCTTCGGGTAAGGACAAGATTGGTGCACTGCAGAGTTTGAGTTTCAATAACTGGAAGGCTGACTCTTGTTTGTCGGTCCAATCGAATTTCTTATCCTTCTGAGTCAGTGTCGTTAAGGGAATAGCTATCTTTGAAAAGTTTTCAATGAATCGGCGGTAATAATCGGCCAATCCCAAGAATTGGCGTACCTCGGTTGGAGTGGTTGGCGCTTGCCAGTTCTTGATGGCCTCGATTTTTGATGGGTCTACATGAATTCCCTGACTATCAATCACGTGTCCAAGGAATTGAACGGTTTTTATCCAGAACTCACACTTAGAGAATTTGGCGTAAAGCTCCTCGTGTCTAAGTAGTTCTAGGATGGTTCTGAGGTGTTGTGCGTGTTCTTGTTCGTTTCGTGAGTATATGAGGATGTCATCGATGAAGACAATGACATACTTGTCCAGATAAGGTTTGCACACCCGATTCATAAGGTCCATGAATACAGCCGGTGCGTTGGTTAGACCAAAGGGCATCACTTGGAATTCGTAGTGCCCGTAACGAGTTCTGAATGCGGTTTTTGGGATGTCAGCATCGTGAACACGCAATTGATGATAACCTAATCGAAGATCTATCTTTGAATAACAGCTTGATCCTTGAAGCTGATCAAACAGATCATCGATTCGAGGGAGTGGGTATCGGTTCTTGACGGTTAGTTTGTTCAGCTCTCGGTAGTCGATGCACATTCTGAATGAACCGTCTTTCTTTTTGACAAACAAGACCGGAGCTCCCCAAGGTGAAGAACTCGGTCTGATGAATCCTCTATCCAGGAGTTCTTGTAACTGAGTAGACAACTCCTGAAGTTCGGATGGGGCTAGGCAGTACGGTGCTCGGGCCACCGGTGCGGCACCCGACACGAGATCAATCGAGAACTCAACCTGTCTAAGTGGAGGTAAACCACGTAGTTCTTCTGGAAAGACTTCGGGAAAGTCTCTAACGATTGTCACATCTTCAAGTCGCTTCTCCTCCGACTTTTTCTCCGTGATGTGTGCGAGAATTGCTGGATAACCCTTCCTCAAAAGTTTTCGGGTTTTCAAACAGGAGATTATGTTTAGTCTCGACCCACCGGTCTCCCCCTGTATGATCAAGGTTCTACCGACGGCGAGAGGGATGCGGACGATCTTATCATGACAAACAATTTCAGCCCGATGCTTGGACAACCAATCCATACCTACGATAACGTCGAAACTTCCTAGTTCAACAGGCATAAGATCGATAGAGAAGATTTCGTCGGCTAGGTTTAAAGTGTAATTAGGTATCACACTATCGGTTTCTATGAGTTTACCATTTGCAAGTTCTACGGTGTACTTAACATCTAAGGCCACGGGGGTGATATCAAGTAGTGGGCAAAACTCATCAGAAATAAAGCTCCTATCAGCACCAGTATCAAATAGAATAGAAGCAGATAAGTTGTTGAGGAGGAACATACCCGAGACAACATTCGGGTCTTGACGGGCGTCCCCTGAGCTGATCACGAAGGCCCTGCTCCGAGCGTTGTTGTTGCGGTTGTTGTTGTTGTTGTTCTTCAGCTTGGGGCAGTTGCCCTTGAAATGCCCAGAATTTCCGCACCCAAAGCAGGTCTTTGGTGCATTGGTATTGGGGTTAGGAATGTTGGCTCGGCAATCCTTGGCTAGGTGCCCGAACCGTTTGCAGTTGGTGCAAGGGCAGGAACCGTCATGATGACGATTGCATTTGGGACAATAAGGTTTATTCCCGATGTACCCTTTCTTCTCCGTAGTCCCCGAGGAATAAGCCTTAACAGACTCAGACTTTTTGTTGGTGGTTTGGTTGGATGAGTTAGGGTTTCCTTCCCATTTGCGTTTGTTGTTTGCAGATGGGGTTGATGTTGTGCCATGGCGGATAGAGTTTGCCGTCAGTTCATGGGCCATACGGATGGCGCTCTGAATAGTACCCGGTTTGGATGAGGTCACCAGGTCTTGAAGTCTGTCAGGAAGTCCATCGACATATTTCTCGATCCTCTTGTACTCAGGATCGACCATGGTTGGGCACAGAAGTTCCAGTTGGTGAAAGCGGTTGGTGTACCCCGTGATGTCATCACCCAGTATTTTGTGGTTCCAGAATTCCAATTCCAGCTGTTTCAATTCATCCCTGGGGCAGTACAAGCCCCTCAACATCTCCTTCAACTCCTCCCACGGGAGTTTGTAGGCATTAGCAATACCCACAGTCTGGGCATAGGTGTTCCACCAGGTGAGAGCGGTGTCAGAAAAAGTACTGACGGAGAACTTAACCTTGTCTCCCTCCGCACAGTTGCAGATAAGAAATACATATTCGAGTTTCTCGATCCAGCGTACTAGACCGATAGCTCCCTCAGTACCTGCAAAGCTCAAAGGTTTGCAGTTCTGGAAGTCTTTGTAAGAACAGGGTTTGGGTTGTGGTGCATTGTTAGCTGTATCTTCGCTTCCGGGGTTTGATGTTCGGGTAGCTAAGGCTTGGGCTACACTACGGGCAATCAGACCCGCAATTTCGGCTTCACTGAGGGTGACTTGTCGGCGAGGAGGCATGATGCTGAACAAGGAAAGAACAAGGAAAGGAGAATAAGATAATTGCATGAAATTATGATATATCACAAGTGTATATAATGAGATACACGATAACAGTACGAAGTGATAATCACATTCCATTTAGATAATCAGTTGGATACAAGGTACGAGTTCCTCAAAATATTACAGAGTAGTAGTAGTACAAAAGTGCCGGGAATTGTTACATCCAGTCGAATTACATAGGTCCTAATTAATTAGTTATCTGGTTACAAGTTACGGACTGATCTGATCTTGATGTAGATTAATCCGCTCCATCAGCGCGACAAGGCGGTCTACGGTTTCTGCAAGTCTGTTGGCTTGCCTGGCGTTGTTTTCAACCAAGGCCAGTCGTTGTACCAGTGATCGAGAGTACTCCCCATCCCCCTGTGAACGCTGTTCACATTCCTCTAGCCGGTCTCTTATGAGTTCATCCGCACCTAATTCAGCGGTCATTGAATCCTGAATTACGCTTACAGAGAGGCTGGTATCTTCTTGTTCTCGATGGAGTTGTGATATATGATCAAGAGCTTGACGAAGCAGGTAGGTCGTTCGGTGTTGTTCCCGTTCGAGATTCTCGAGCCTTTGCTCCTGAAGATGGAGTCGGGCAGCCAACACTGACACCGTGAGGTTTGCATAGTTCCGAGAGTTATGAACAGGATAGGGGTTGTTTCGAGGTGACCTAGTGGTCCTCCTGGCTATTCGCGGGTTTCGAGATCCTTGCGGATGAGAACGTGATGAATTGGGTGGTGTGTTTGCCATTCCTGTGGCAGAGTGTAAGTAAGACGAGGCTAATATATAGGTAAGTACATAATATCCAGCCTAGTGTCTAGCACGTATCAAGTAATGGTCTGGTTCTCTCGTGGTCAGAGTCAACTAACGTATCCCCGTTCAACATAATCGTTTCAGACCTTACATCATCTTTCCTTAATTGTACATAGTTGATCAGGCTATGTTAAATTAAAGTCGTATGCTGTAACTCCTGAACCAGTCACGCCTAATAAGGAAATACTGCCTAACGGTCATAGTCTAGGCCCACTAAATGCAAACTAGTTCACTATAACCTTAGGCTCTGATACCAATCTGTAACACCCCCAAATTTAGTGATTTGCGGAAGCATACTTGGGTGTTACTAATCAATATACAAAGCACAAGATATACAGTAAACGACCTCTAAATGAGACGTTGTAAAACGATTTCATAGAAATAAATGTTTGAAAACTTAATGTTTTCATATACAAAATGTAGTTTCCTAGAGTCCACGCGTATGGCGGGAGATTCTATTACATAATCAACATGTACAAAAGATAATACTGAGAATCTCCGTTAATGCACTTTAGTTGAAATCATGCGACTCTAGCTATGTCCTGAAGTAATCCTACTCCGTCTGTGTACCTGAGAATACATGCTAAAAGGGTCAACACGAATGTTGGTGAATCTCACAGGTTTGTAAGTAATATCAGTTTTGAACACAAGATTTCATCAGTAATGCCCGCAGGCGTAAATCAAGTAATTGCAACCCAGCAATTGTAAGGTAAGTAAGTTATACAGTTGCCATGAGGCTCATAATCGAAGCTTAACCCGTAAGTAATAAGTTGCTCCCGTGACATGCTCGTAACTGAGCAAGCATAAGTAATGAATAATAGTCGCCCGTTTATACAGAACGGTTCGTGGTAGCGCTACTACCCCGGGCGGGGAGGGTCATTTCCCTAATGGATCCATTAACTAGTGTTCGCGCTTAAGTCCATAACTAATGATATATGATGGAGAGACTTCTGTAAAAGTAAGTACTCATGCACTCCCATATAGTAAAATGAGTAGTTTCGTACTTGTGTTCAAGAAAAGTAAGCAATGTATCTCACCCCGTATGTAAAACAGTAAAAGTGGGGCTGTAAGACTCACCTGAGTCAAGTAGTAAGTAGTAGCAAACAGTGAGTAGTGTGTAGGTTCTCCGAATCCGTAACCTTTAAATGCCTAAACATATAAGGTTAAGTAAGTAGATGTCCCGCAAGACCATTTACGCTAGTTGTCTACACAACTCGTTATGTCCAATGTTGGTTCGTTATCGTTTGTTCTTAAAAATCATGGTTGGCCCGTTGATGATTAGTTGTAGTAATAATCTAAACATTATCATTTTGATTTCAAATAGTTATACTTAAAAGTGTTTATACGCTTTAAGTGACGGGGGTCCGGGGGTAGCGCCCCTAGTTAGCGGGGTTCCAGGGGTGGCAACCCCTGGCGGGGTCCAAGGGGCTGGCCCCTGGTTGGGGTCGAGATGCCAAGTCAGCTCGAAATTCTTTTTTTTTTATTTCTACTAAGTTGCTTTGGTGAAAAACGCATCTGGACTTAAATTTGGGTGAAATCAGGCGATAAAATTGAGGTCTCGACACTTAGTAAAATGGTTTGAAACTTTCTGTTTTTAGCGTCACTAATAGCGACACTTAGGGTTTAAGCGACACTTAGGAAGTGTCACATGAAATGACAGATTCTGATTACTGGCGTCACTTGTCCAAGTGACGCATAGAGTGCGACACTTGAGGAAGTGTCGGTTGTAAGTGTCGGTACAGGTGTCATGAGTCACTAAGGTTAGTGACGGGTGAAATCAGGTTTTGATTGTAGGCGTCACTTAGGCAAGTGACGCTATAAGTGTCGGTCATTAGTGACGGGTATTAAAAATGCGTCATTTAGGTAGTGACGGAAAAAGAGGGTTTTATGCGGCACTTAGGCAATGACACAAAATTAGGGCTTTTAGCGATACTCAATGCGTCACTTAAGTGACGCACGAAGTGACGCTATACTGCAGTCGTCGTTGCGTCACTTCGAACTGTTGATGGATTTTTGGGCCAAAAACGGGTTTTCCGGCAATAGCTTGGTCCGATCCTTTTACCCAACCCATATATGGACATTTTAAGTGTATATAAACAACAAACAAGTATTATAACAAGGATTTGAGTGATTTCGAGAATTTGTCGGAAACTTACAAAGTGGCAAAACGAAATTCCGAAAAGATAGGAGTGTAGATCGTTGCGTGGTGATTCTTTTTCTCCAAAGGGCTTCGAGATTTGATGACGTTTGATGGTGTTATTTGAGGTTTTAAGGTGATGGTGATGGTGGAATTTTTGAGAGAAAGAGAGAGAGAAAAGAAGAAAGTGGATGATGATGATGAAATGAGATGGTGGGGAGGGGGTTTCCCCCTTTGTTGGCCGGTTGGGTGGGGCCCACGGGTGTGGGCTTCACCCATTTTTCGTTCCCTGCATTCGTGCTCCGTGCGGTGTTCGTTTTCCCGTTCGTTGTAAACGTTAAATATTTATTTTACGCGTTTAATTATATGCTTTAAAATACGAATAATTTCCCGATATTTTTGGTTAAAGTATTTTATCAAATATTTTGTAATTGCATTATAAAATATTACTTAACTTGTTTTGTTTGCGCGTTTACTATTTTAATCGCGTAGGCGTTATTCGTACGATACGAAACGTAATTTGAAATATTATGAAAATAATATTTTGGATATAACATTGTCACTTTAATAAAATTTCTCACTAACATCCATATTTAGTTGAATCGAATTACATTCGATTGAAATAGCGTACGATTTAATCAAATCGCATAATTGTATATATATTCATCAGTATATATTTCGATACATTAATTAGCCTAACACAGAACTAATTACATGTATTAACATAGAATTAGGCACTAATTACTAGTCCTAATTTGGCGGGTGTTACACCATGAACTACTAAAATAACTACAACAATAACCGTGAGTAAAACTCCAATACCTACATTAAAAAAACATCTGGAAAAAATTAGACATATTATGTTCGAGAGGGGATGGTATTCGTTCACAGTACGAAAACACAAAAATATAGTTGGAATCACTATTGACATAATAGTTGAGATAGTATTTGCTTTTGGCCAGAGAACCATAAAATGCTCCCGATTTATCATAACGCAATCAATGCACGTAGCCTGCGAGAATTATTAATTCGTTAAAATACAATAAAATTCTAGTAGTAATTGATAAGTATAGTTCTAGTTTACTTACGGCATAATATACAAATAGGTCACTTTATGAAAATGTTCATCTGGGTTACTAAACTTTAAAAATGTTCAATTGGGTTACTGTACTTGTAGATTGGTGTCATCCCGCCTATTTTGCTTAATTTCGGTTAAAAGTTTAGTGACCCAATTGAACATTTTTAAGTTTAGTATACGGCGTCATCTTGACTATAGCAACTATGTCTAAAGTTTGGTAACCTAATTGAATATTTTTACAAGTACAGGAATTCAATTGAACATTTTAAAAGTTTAGTAACCCAGATGAACATTTTCATAAAGTACAGTGACCTATTTGTGTATTATGTAACACCTCGCAAATTTAAACGCGATTAATTATATTAATCACTTGCATTATTAGGCTAATTCCCTACTTGAGTGAATTCACAACACATTTTAGAGGTAAGTCTAGCATAGCCCAACTAGATAATACGCGTAGTTTTACGTATTCGTAATTAGTTGTAATTACGTACTGAACAATCTGAAAACAGACGCGACAAAAATATGCGACTCTTGGTGAACAAAACTATTTAATAAAACGAAATTATTAAATAATGTAGTAGCGAATAAATATTTTGTCAAAAATATTTACAAATCATTTTATAACGCAAAACGTCAAAACGTATAATTAAAATAAAACAAAGTTAAAAAGTTATAACTTAATTCAATTTGGTTTTATAAAAAGATCCTAATTAAAAATATAAAGAGATATCTAATTTAAAATGTATTAATTTAAAATATTGTAACATTTAACGATCGGGTAAACGAACACGGAGCGCAAACCACGGAGGCGAAAAAGGGGACAAAACCCCCTCCCCACCTCCCTTTCTTTCATTTATCTCCATCTATCTCTCTCTCTCTTCACTTTTTCTCTCTAATCAATCACCACCACCAACCCAAAAATCACCTCAAAAACGCCACAAACTACCCTCAAACGACGCCGAATCACCTTACTCCTTTGGAATAAAACGACCACGACAACACGATCTACATTTCTACCTTTTCGGATTTCAAATCCGACACCCGTAAGTTTCCAACAAATCCCGTAAATCTTTAGATTACGAAGTTATAATTGATATTTCATGTTTAGTATACTTAGATTTCCATGTTTTAGTGTTTTATACAACCGAAAATGTCCAAATCGACCCAAAACTCGTTGATTTTTGATCTGTTCGTCGAACAGGCGACTACGTCGCATTTTGCCCAAAAACAGTACTGCGACGTAGGCCTTTACGTCGCATAATCATCCCCACGTCGCAGATAGCGACGCAACCCGTTCCGTCGCATTAAATTGCGAACGTCGCCTATGCGACGCAACCCATGACGTCGCAAAACCTGAATGCGACGTAGACCCGTACGTCGCACCCTACGTCGCATAACAACCCAGCGTCGCACCTTGCGTCGCTAAAAACAGGAAGTTTAAAAACTAGTTTTCACTAAGTGTCGAACTAACCGGAAACGCATATCTTTATATGATACGATTCACGAGCTTTACAAACAATACAAACACACTTATTTTACCGAAATTAGGATTTCAAACTATCACCAACGAATCGTATACATTTTCACAGACAACGAAATACAACGTAAACGTTTAACAAATACTTTGGACATAACTTGGTTGTACGAACACTAGCATGGATGATTAGTTTAGATATCCACATACTTATTAAATCTCGTACGTTTAGGACGTTAGGAGATTTCAGACTGTACTTGGGCTTAGGTTTGCTAGCACTCGCACAACTACTTAAACTCAACAGGTGAGTTCACAGCCCCTACTTTTACTGTTTTAACTGCTTGAACAGGGGTGGAAAACATAGTCAAACTCTTTTATATACAAACATGATTGTATACCATTTTTTTTACTCAAACAAGTAGAGTACCTTGAACTAGTAAACTGATAAACAAAATGGACGATATCAATCTAATATGTAATACTGCCCGCACGTGGTCCATATACGGGTCTTAGGGGAAGTGTTACATATTACTTTCATACTGCCAACGCTGTAAACACATGAACACGTTTTCGAGAACGCTGGAGGATAACCAGCAACACTTTATATAACGGACTGGGTAACTAAAAGTCCCTACTTGACATGGGCAACACTACCGAAAAGTCCCTACTTGACATGGGCAACACTACTGAAAAGTCCCTACTTGACATGGGCAACACTACTGAAAAGTCCCTACTTGACATGGGCAACACTACTGGAAAGTCCCTACTTGACATGGGCAACACTACTGAAAGCAATGGGTTTCCTACTAACATGGACCCACCAAACGATTAGGATTGTAACACTGCCGTACGTGGTCCAGATACGGGTCTTAGGGGAGTGTACACCTACGAAGAACTAATAGGATACTTACATTCCTACTATAACTTGAACTATATTTTTGGACGATATCCCAACGAAACATATCTACGATTAGGATACGTATAATCCTACAAAACATACTTGAACACAGGATACTGTTTTTCCTACAACTAATAGGATACGAACATTCCTACGAACAACTATTAAGGAACATATTTGATTTCATGAATTATACTTTTGGGTGACATCCCAACGATACGTTATAAACAACAGTGGTTTATCACAACTGAACTTGTAAACATAAAACCTGTGAATTCACTCAACCTCGTTGTTGACTTTTACTATCTTTTTCAGGGAATTAGCTGCGCATGTAAGAATCGCCAACACATGGAGAATTAGGCGACCCTTGAAGCTTAGGATGCCAACTTTTGGAAACATATGGATTTCTTTAGTATAACTGAAATGTTTTAGTCATATTTCAGAAATCTACTTTTGTAAACTTACTACTTTTAACTAATACGATTCAATGAATCGTAAACTTTGTAAATAACACTTTTGGCATCTTAATATATATTGTTCTGTTGTAATCATAAGCTCTGATACGTATGCATGCTTTGTTTTTGTGACACCCCATACTTAATCCAAATGCTTCCGCTAAACGAATTTGGAGGTGTTACAGATTGGTATCAGAGCCATTGGTTATAGCGAACTAGGAAACTTTAGGTGACTTAGCGACCTAGAGACCTAGACTATAGCCTTGGCTAGAACGTACATGCATACATACATTTACATACATCTAAACTATCGTTACGATAACTCGATACGCGTGAACTATTCACCACATTCGACTCGTTCATTGTACTCAGATCTCATATGAACCCGATCGTATTAAACGGTTGATGAAAAGAAGTATGTATTTAGCATCATATAATGACGCCTGGCCAACGTGATTATATTATACTGAGTACATATGGGTGTTTCATAGTCGTAAGATACGTGATGGGGATTCAACAATTTTTCTTGATATTCGAAAACTTGAAATATGTGAAACTTTACTCCTCACATATTTTTCATTGGCATTGACTTCTGCATCTTTTCATATCAGAACGTCAGCATGCCTCCTAAACAAAGAAATACTCGAAACAGTCGACGAAATGTTCCTCCTCCACATCCGCCTCCAGAAACAACCGAACAAATAATCGAACGCCGCGTGGCTGAGGCTATTGCTCAGTACGAGGCCAGCAGAAATCGTGAAAACCTAACCAACAATAGTGGAGCCACTCCCGTCAACAGCGAAACCCCAAACAATGCCCAGCAGGGGTGTTCCTACAAAACCTTCCAGTCTTGTAAACCTAGCACCCTCACCGGGACCGAAGGGGCCATCGGCCTGGTCCACTGGATAGAGAAAACGGAATCAGTCATCGACATCAGCGACTGCGCCACCAACAAAATTGTGAAATACGCCACCTGCACTCTAGCCGACAAAGCGCTAACATGGTGGAACGCTCAGGTGCAAATCATGGGACGCCCAGCTGCTTACTCCATCTCATGGGAGACACTGAAACGAATGCTGATGGAGGAATTTTGCCCTCCCAACGAGATGCAGGAACTTGAAAGCGAATTCTGGAACATCCAAATGATCGGCGCTGATATTTCCGGTTATACAACTAGATTCCAGGAGCTTGCACGTTTTGTGCCTCACATGGTAACCCCCGAGAGCAAACGCATTGAGCGTTACAACAGGGGTTTGGCACCACAAATCCGAGGCATGGTTATGTCCTCCAAACCCGCCACTTTTAGGAGCGCAGTGGATCTGGCTCACAGCTTAACCGACGACGCGGTCGAGATTGGAACCCTGAAAGCTATCACAGGGAAAACTGAACCTATCCGTACTGATGCGGGCGAATCTGGAACCCACAAACGCAAATGGAACAGCGAGGGTAACGACCGTCAGGGTCAACAAAACAGAAACCCGGGAAACACCCGAGCCTTCGCTGCGATCACCAACCCCGAACCAAAAACATATCAAGGCAAAAGGCCTAAGTGTGGAAAATGTGAAAAACACCACGAAGGGGACTGTTTCTTCTGTGATAAATGCAACCGATTCGGACACAGAACCGAAGCTTGTAGAACTCACCCCACGAACAACGAACAACGAAACAATGGTTGCTTTCGATGTGGCGACCCGGGACACTACCGAAATCAGTGCCCCCAACTCTATAACGCCAACAACAATCAGAATAACAACAACCAGAACAACCCCGGGAACAACAATCAAAACAATAACAACCGCATCGCAACCATCCCACCGGGGCGAAGCCGCGCATATATCCTCCGTGCACCAGAAACGGTTGCGGATCTCAACTAGCATGGTATGTCCTAACAGCTGTTGTTACGATTTAACATACGTTTTTATTCGAATGTCGATTTGAACACAACACTTGGTAAACCCTGAACACGAAACGAAACACACAACATATTGAACTATGCCGCGAGCATACTTAAACTGATTGAACTTCTATGGCAACAATTGAACGCCACGCAAACTATTGTTAACGACATGACTTATCGGAGAACATACGCCGCGGGCGATCCGACTTGATTTAAATCTCGGGACGAGATTTCTCTAACATGGGGAGAATGTAACACCTCGCAAATTTAAACGCGATTAATTATATTAATCACTTGCATTATTAGGCTAATTCCCTACTTGAGTGAATTCACAACACATTTTAGAGGTAAGTCTAGCATAGCCCAACTAGATAATACGCGTAGTTTTACGTATTCGTAATTAGTTGTAATTACGTACTGAACAATCTGAAAACAGACGCGACAAAAATATGCGACTCTTGGTGAACAAAACTATTTAATAAAACGAAATTATTAAATAATGTAGTAGCGAATAAATATTTTGTCAAAAATATTTACAAATCATTTTATAACGCAAAACGTCAAAACGTATAATTAAAATAAAACAAAGTTAAAAAGTTATAACTTAATTCAATTTGGTTTTATAAAAAGATTCTAATTAAAAATATAAAGAGATATCTAATTTAAAATGTATTAATTTAAAATATTGTAACATTTAACGATCGGGTAAACGAACACGGAGCGCAAACCACGGAGGCGAAAAAGGGGACAAAACCCCCTCCCCACCTCCCTTTCTTTCATTTATCTCCATCTATCTCTCTCTCTCTTCACTTTTTCTCTCTAATCAATCACCACCACCAACCCAAAAATCACCTCAAAAACGCCACAAACTACCCTCAAACGACGCCGAATCACCTTACTCCTTTGGAATAAAACGACCACGACAACACGATCTACATTTCTACCTTTTCGGATTTCAAATCCGACACCCGTAAGTTTCCAACAAATCCCGTAAATCTTTAGATTACGAAGTTATAATTGATATTTCATGTTTAGTATACTTAGATTTCCATGTTTTAGTGTTTTATACAACCGAAAATGTCCAAATCGACCCAAAACTCGTTGATTTTTGATCTGTTCGTCGAACAGGCGACTACGTCGCATTTTGCCCAAAAACAGTACTGCGACGTAGGCCTTTACGTCGCATAATCATCCCCACGTCGCAGATAGCGACGCAACCCGTTCCGTCGCATTAAATTGCGAACGTCGCCTATGCGACGCAACCCATGACGTCGCAAAACCTGAATGCGACGTAGACCCGTACGTCGCACCCTACGTCGCATAACAACCCAGCGTCGCACCTTGCGTCGCTAAAAACAGGAAGTTTAAAAACTAGTTTTCACTAAGTGTCGAACTAACCGGAAACGCATATCTTTATATGATACGATTCACGAGCTTTACAAACAATACAAACACACTTATTTTACCGAAATTAGGATTTCAAACTATCACCAACGAATCGTATACATTTTCACAGACAACGAAATACAACGTAAACGTTTAACAAATACTTTGGACATAACTTGGTTGTACGAACACTAGCATGGATGATTAGTTTAGATATCCACATACTTATTAAATCTCGTACGTTTAGGACGTTAGGAGATTTCAGACTGTACTTGGGCTTAGGTTTGCTAGCACTCGCACAACTACTTAAACTCAACAGGTGAGTTCACAGCCCCTACTTTTACTGTTTTAACTGCTTGAACAGGGGTGGAAAACATAGTCAAACTCTTTTATATACAAACATGATTGTATACCATTTTTTTTACTCAAACAAGTAGAGTACCTTGAACTAGTAAACTGATAAACAAAATGGACGATATCAATCTAATATGTAATACTGCCCGCACGTGGTCCATATACGGGTCTTAGGGGAAGTGTTACATATTACTTTCATACTGCCAACGCTGTAAACACATGAACACGTTTTCGAGAACGCTGGAGGATAACCAGCAACACTTTATATAACGGACTGGGTAACTAAAAGTCCCTACTTGACATGGGCAACACTACCGAAAAGTCCCTACTTGACATGGGCAACACTACTGAAAAGTCCCTACTTGACATGGGCAACACTACTGAAAAGTCCCTACTTGACATGGGCAACACTACTGGAAAGTCCCTACTTGACATGGGCAACACTACTGAAAGCAATGGGTTTCCTACTAACATGGACCCACCAAACGATTAGGATTGTAACACTGCCGTACGTGGTCCAGATACGGGTCTTAGGGGAGTGTACACCTACGAAGAACTAATAGGATACTTACATTCCTACTATAACTTGAACTATATTTTTGGACGATATCCCAACGAAACATATCTACGATTAGGATACGTATAATCCTACAAAACATACTTGAACACAGGATACTGTTTTTCCTACAACTAATAGGATACGAACATTCCTACGAACAACTATTAAGGAACATATTTGATTTCATGAATTATACTTTTGGGTGACATCCCAACGATACGTTATAAACAACAGTGGTTTATCACAACTGAACTTGTAAACATAAAACCTGTGAATTCACTCAACCTCGTTGTTGACTTTTACTATGTTTTTCAGGGAATTAGCTGCGCATGTAAGAATCGCCAACACATGGAGAATTAGGCGACCCTTGAAGCTTAGGATGCCAACTTTTGGAAACATATGGATTTCTTTAGTATAACTGAAATGTTTTAGTCATATTTCAGAAATCTACTTTTGTAAACTTACTACTTTTAACTAATACGATTCAATGAATCGTAAACTTTGTAAATAACACTTTTGGCATCTTAATATATATTGTTCTGTTGTAATCATAAGCTCTGATACGTATGCATGCTTTGTTTTTGTGACACCCCATACTTAATCCAAATGCTTCCGCTAAACGAATTTGGGGGTGTTACATATTATCACTTTACTTACATATAAAAACATACAGAGAAATGCCAAAACAATGAAACGGCCCTGTACCCCAAAAGCTAAACTTCCTAAATATAGGTAAGTTCTAGAAGCTGAGACATGTAACTCTTTAAAGCATAAAGGTATAATATCGGCTGTAAAAAGTGTGGCAAACAGAAGAACAACGTAGATGGATAGTGCGATCCACCCGCCTTCATTTAGGGCATATGCAGTTTATAACAATGCTGTCGAACAAAACAAATAGGCCTCAACAAGGATCATACAAAACTTTACTACCCAGGAGATTTTAGGTGAAGTATCCTGACCCTCAGAGGTCTGCAAGTTCTCCCTGTTTGAAGGGTTCGACCCATCATGCAAATTGTGCCCAACATAGAGATTTGATCTACTCCCAGAGTGCTGCCTATCCGTGAACTCATTACCACCAGCAGTAAATCTCAGTGAAGAATCAACTGAGGTTTTGTGTGAAGGTTCTCTATCTTCAATATTGAGAACATGATGCCTAACAGAAGAAATACACTATGTTACAAGATTTACCTTATTTCATTCGATAGATACCTTTGTATCAAAAGAAAGAATATAGATTTAAATGAGTAATTAATCATTATAGACACACATTTTTCAATTAACAGTAGATAACATAACCACATATTAGTTCACTAACACAAAAGTAAAATCCGTACTATAAATTTGAAGAATCAACAGGTGCGCAACATCAATAAGATACTAATAACATGTGAAATTAAGGTGGCAAAAAAATGAAAACAAACTAAACATAGAAAGGCAACAAAATAAAATCTGAAATTGCATGTCAAGCATGCATGGATATATCTCAACAAACTTGAGAAAAACAGCAGGCAGAGCATGTCATTGGAAAAAAAAATCTAAGCTTTTGAATCCACAGGCAGTATCAAGACTACACGAAACCATATCATAGCCAAATATTAACTAAACATAACAAATAAAGTACATTGAATAACTAGGAAAAGTTACTTTAACAACCGAAAGAAACAATAATATGCAAAATTACCTCTCTGAAATTACACCTACGGGGTTGGTCTCTCGATGCCTACCAGTTTTAGAAAACGAAGAGATGCATTAAAAAAAAGAGCACTTTTTGTGAATAGGCAACAAGTCTTTCAAAGTCCATCATTTACTTTGCAGGTTACAAAATCTAAATCATAATAAGAAAACCAATGTTTAAATAAGTTACGTAATTAAAAACTGCACATCAAGCAGATTCCGTTATATCTGAGCAAAATTGCTATATAGTACACTAATATGCAAAGTTACCTCTCCGAAATTACACCTACGGGGTTGGTCTCTCGATGCCTACCAGTTTCAGATAACGAAGAGCTGTATTAAAAAAGAGCACTATCTGTTTCACATTTTACCAGAATTTATTCTATATATATACCTATAATTGAAGGCACAACTATATAATTCACAATCTTAAATACAATCTATCTATCAGTCTTCATAACTAATTTTGACAGGTTAAAAGCTATGTAATAATCAATATACAAAAATATGCAAAAGTACCTCTGCTCGACAAGAGTTTTCAAGGCGCCCGTTGCTGGCTGCCCACTCGTAAGATTCTGCAATTCCACGGCCCCCGGTCTTTCTGGAGAGCCCAACGCGCCCGTGACAACATAGCCATGAGTGATTATTGATGCTCTATCAATACCACCTGCCAGGGCCGTCTTTGAAGGTGGGCAAGGTGGTCGACCGCCCAGGGCCTCTAAATTTTGAGGGCCTCCAAACTTTTTCTCAAGTAATGTGATATGTTTAATATATATGATGATTACATAAGAGATTGACATCTCTTTTATTTTGAAGTAAGAGATCTATTGTTAGTAACTAGATTTAGACTAAATATATATTTAAACAAATATATAGGCCGACTGAATCATCCGAAATTGAAAACTTGTATTGACGTATTATAGTTTGACTAAAAGAGTTAATAACTAACAACTGGGATTTGAGAGGATAAGTATTAGAGAACTAAATAAGTATCATAAAAATAAATAAATTATTTGAAAATCGGATCGTTAAGCATCAGTTTCATCGAACATTTATCTTACTTGACATCTAGTGATAGTGTGTCATTTCTATAAAACGAAAACTTCACCCAAGACCTATAAAAGTTTAGAGACGGCCCTACCACCAGCAGTAAATCTGAGTGAAAAATCAACTAAGGTTTGTGTGAAGGTTCTCTATTTTTCAATATTGAGAACATGATGCCTAATAGAAGAAATACACTATGTTTACAAGATTTACCCAATTTCATTCTATAGATACCTTTTTATCATAGGAAAGAATATAGATTTAAATGAGCAATTAATCATTATAGACACACATTTTTCAATAAACAGTATCTAGGACCCTTTATCTCGGATCTAGATCTGATCGACTAACTCAATCGAATGGCGGAAACAAACGATTAAGTGATTGGAACAAATAAACAATAACTGAAACACTTAATTAATCAAATTGATTCATTGTATTGAAGTATAAAACGTATTCTAGGGTTACAGAGAATAGACTTGTCGACAAATAGCTTCTAGGGTTTCGTCAACCCTCATAATGAAACCTACACGTTCTATTTATACTGAAACAAAACTGACATAAGTGTCGCCCTAATACAGTAAGTGTCGCTAATAATAGATTTTCTATTACAATTTAATTTACGACTCTTACAACTCAATTAACAACTCTAGACCAACTGACTGACACAAACATGTATCAACAAACTCCCCCGTGTCATCAGCTTAGTCTTCAAAAATCTTCTATCACTTCCAAGCTTCAGGGAATCGTCCACCCGCGTGGATTCCCACAGCAATACATATATCTTCGACCTTTTGGAATTTAGAAGCCTCTTCACGATCAATAGGATAATACTGAAACCTGTTCTCATGCAGAGCTTTCAAGTCATCCTTTGTCAACTTCACCAGGCTTATAGGATCATAAACACGAACAATCGAGCCTCTAGTGCCTTTAAAATGTTTCCACTCACCCGAACCTTATTCTGGGTCTTTCTCAGTCAAATATTCTATAATCTCTTCTCCAGTCACCAGATCATAATGCCAAAATCTCAGTCTTTTCAAAAAGTCCAGTGGCAGCTTTTCCAACGGAATCTTCTTCAAGCTTTTTGCAGGCGGATAATGATACTTAAAGATTGGTGCTTTGTCTTAGGATCCAACTTCTTCTTGTGTGAGTATCGAATACCCAGAGTTGGTCTAATCCATGTATAGCGCTTGCTGTTGATCTCTTTCCTCAAAATCTTTTGTATAAACTTAGCTCTATCATCATCCGTTGGATTTATCAAATTTAGTTGAGCTATACGATTCAGATCAACCTTCGGTAGAGTGCTGAGATAATCAAACCTTGGCCTAAAGTATTGAATACCATCTCCTCTTTTAATCACAATCAAATCATTATATACATCAAACTTTCAGCTCTTGATTAATTTAGTAAAATCTCCTCGCACTTTGTAATGCTTACACTTTGTAGGTACAAAGGGAGGAGGATTATACTGGTCAGGATGTAGCCTGTAATACGGTGGTAATGACGATGAAGATCCAGCAGCAGGTTGAGTAGAAGAAGAAAAAGATTCAGCAGTATGAGCAGGTTGAGATGCAGCAGCAACCGGAGGAACATTCTCTGAATCAGGTTCACTATAAAAATTTTCTTCAAAGATTTCATCTTCAGCTGCAACCTCAGGTTCAACTTCAACGTCTTCATCATCGAACATAGGTTCCGTCTCGGAAACTGGCACATATTCATTTTCGAATAGCAAACTTTGTAGATACTCAAGATTAGCTTCAAAATAATCTACTGTCAGTAGAACCGGTTGACCTGGAATATAAGCAGAAGAAGCGAAATAATCCAAAGCTAAATTTTCATTAATATCATAAACATTTACATTTTCAGTCCCGGTGGAAGTCGAAGATGTTGTTTCTATGGCACGTGGGCCTGACTCCCCCGGAACAACAGCTAGGGACTCTAACTCTAACACCTTAGATTCCAAAACATCAACCCTAGCAGCCTTTAGCTCCAAATCTTTGATCTGTTGCGCTTGAACTTCAATGAGTGCAGATTGATTAGCAAGCATCTGGTTCATCTTTTCCAAATCATCAAAAATCTTCTTCAGTACTGCTGGTTGAGGTTGACCTTCAGTAGAGGAATCAGTAGTTCTTGGTCATCTTCTTAAATGTACCACTTCTGTCTCAGAATCAGGATCATTTGCAGTTCGAGCTCTTTTCCCTCTATTTTGCAGGTACATGCACCCTGCCTTGAGACATCCTCCTAAGAATACGCTTGAAGCGTTGAGGATTTACCAATTGAATACCTACTAGTGTGTCCCGTGGAGGGACATCTCCTTCAGAATCGGCAGGAGTTGGTCCACCGTTATCAGCTTCTTCATTACCCGATGGCTTAGGATGTACTTGTGCTTCAACATTTTGAAAATTTTCAATATCGATCAAAACGTCTTCAAGAGGTGCTGCCGCTTCCTGAACCGGCACATTAACAAAATCTTCCTGTTGAACCGGTTGTTCAACAGGTGCCACGATGTCCATATAACCGTGATTTGGTGGCACAACATAGTTCTCGTTGACTATGTTCCCAAACAGTGGAACGTTTTGGTACCACCGATTGACCCTTTGGTGGGGTAGCACAATTACCAAAAACTCGCAGAAGCATCAGAGTTTGATGTAGAACAGAAGTAGCATCCGGTGCAATCCCTAGATTCAGGGAGTTGAGAATTAGCTGTAAAAAGCATGGATACATAAACCACATCCTAGTACCAGCTTGAATATTCTCCACAATATTTCCAAAAATGGAGCCCGAGAAGTTGTAGGTCTTGTTGTATATCAGGGCCAGCATGGCAGATGCAGTAGCATAGCTCATGCCATCGAATCCAGCACGCCGCGGAGATAGGCAAACAATGATAATATGGGCAAGGTACCTCCAGGCCTTGCTCAAATGTTGTTTCCTGTACTGGTCTGGAGGTATTTGAGGATATCCCATTCGAAGAAGACTACCAGCTATGAATTGATGCTCGAACTGAGTCAGCATGTCCGCATTATCGTCAAAATGAAGTACTTGACGAATAGTGTCTTCTGTAATCTCGATCAGCTGATTGAACATAGTAGAAAGAATCCGCCTGTTGTCTCCCTCAGTATTGATCACCGCGTGGGTATAGAACTCTTCAATTTGATTGAGGAAAATTAGAGCGGTATCCGAGATAGCATGAAAAATACGAGATCACCTGAGAAACTGTATCATAGGATGAAACGGAATAGAATTCGCATATATTAAGAAAATTTTAACCGTGCATATCCCAAGAGGCACGTAAAATAGTAACATATATTGTAAAAGAAGTATGGCGGTGAAAAGTTGTGTTACGTATGTGAGTACTGCTGGCGACAATGCTCCCTGTTTATTGAATAGAGACGGGTGAGTGAAAATGTGAAATGGGAGCGAAGTTGTACGTACGTGGTCTACATTGTTTCCCTCTCAAATCAATAATTAAGGTTTTAACATTTTGGAGAACGAACTTACCGATATAGACTTTCTAGAAAGTGTATGAACAGCTGAATACACTATCATTAAAAAATTATGAAACCAGAATTTTACCTCAATCTCACTATAAGGACCTTTCAGTACAATGAATCAGGCATTGTTTTAAGTGTAATTGTTCAATTGTTCAATATACATATTATAATATAATCAACCTTTTAGGAAGCATGAAGTAAAACTTCTATATACCTCACATAATTTACAAAAGTGTTCCAAAAAGATAGCTAGTTAAAAATGTCATTAATAAACTACAAAATATATATATATATATATATATATATATATATATATATATATATATATATATATATATTCAAATTGAACAAGACTATAAAAGATATAAACACTCAATAAATATCTTTTTAAAAAAACCTACAATAATTTATTATGAGTGAAAATTGTAATATAAGAGTTTAAAAGCTAATATGCAAAAGGAAAAGAAAAATTTTAAGGTCAATAATTGTATTTGAAAACATATTTGTCACCCAACAGATTTGAACTACAAACCTTTAGGTTACAAGGTAAAGGTCTTTACCAATTTATCCGCGATGCATAATTGCTACGTGTTCTAATATATTTATTTAAAATATTCTAAATTACTTTATATTTGACCAATAAAGAAGTTGTTGGAGGGCACGTGTCAGTTGATGACATATGCTACAGTAAAAAGCATGCTTCGTTCTAAATTACATTACTAGCTAATTTATAAATTGCATCCCATAGAATATCGTTCAAAGTTTACTACTATATTGTCAATTCAAGTTTCTCCTTACTCCTTAGTCCTTCTTCCCTAACAACATACATCTATACTACTACATAAAGTGTTTGGAGAAATGTCTTAAAAGGAGAAATGGTTAATGACTATTATGCCCTTCAATATGTTTTGTCACACAACTCATACCAATTAATACTCCATGCCGTTTCAAAAGGATAGGAACAAAAAAATTAAAATAACTTCCACAAGCCTATAAAATAGGACTATTATCAAAACCAACCAAACTATTACCTGCCGTTTTTATTCAATAGAAATAAACTAATATATTAATAACTTTTCACTCCTATATATTCCACTCCATATAATATATTAGTGTAGATAATCAAATACAAACAAATAAGCCTATAAAATAGAATTATCTTATCAAACCCAACAAACTAACTACATTTTAATGCCTATCCGTAGAAACCAAATAACCTTTAGGCTCATGATCATGACTCTATAGATATATATCCTGCAATGAAATAAACAAATAAATTTATAAATGAGTCAACTATATTCAAGATATTATAAATAAGTCAATTATATTTAAGATATCTTCATGGGCTGAAAATCTGTAACCATGGCTATCTTCATGCTGCAAATGATTTGTAACTGATCACCTTATGCTGGAAATTAGCCACCCATACACCCATTTCCAAATATATATTGTAGCTTATTTGCCACCATTTACCTATAAATAATATGCTTCACTAAAGAACATCCACTACAATTGTAACACCCCCAAATTCGTTGATTTAGATTAGCGGAAGCATTGGTAAAAGCTGGGGGTGTCACGTATACAAGGTACATGCATACATATCAAAGCGTATGATTATAACAGAACATATATATTAAGATGCCAAGAGTAATAGTTACAAAGTTTACGATTCAATGAATCGTATAAGTAGTTAAGTTGTACAAAAGTGGATTTCGTAAATATGACTAAAACAGATTAGTTATACAAAAGAAATCCATATGTTTCAAAAAGTTGGCATCCTAAATCTTCAAGGGTCGCCTAGGTTCCATTTATGCAGGCAGTCCTTACGTGTGCAGCTAATTCCCTGAAAAACATAGTAAAAGTCAACAACGAGGTTGAGTGAATTCACAGGTTATAAGTTTGCAAGTATAGTTTGTTTAACCAAATACGTTCATAAACAGTTATTGCCATAATAGTTAAATAATCGTTTTGTGGATTGTTATTCAAATGTAGTTCGGTTGGGATGTTGCCCAAATACAGTTTACGTAGGATGTTACCCAAAGTACAGTTTAAAGTCTATTGCTGGTCGTTCTCCAACGTTTACAAAACAGTATCGGTCGTTCTCTGATCTAAAGACGCACGGGTCGTTCTCCCGTCCAATTCGGCCAGTCGTTCTCTGGCAATAAACACTGCTGGTCGTTCTCTAGCGAAACACAGTACCGGTCGTTCTCTGGTCTAAAGACGCACGGGTCGTTCTCCCGTCCAATTTGGCCGGTCGTTCTCTGGCACTAAAATACGTTGCTGGTCGTTCTCCAGCGTTTACATAAAAAGTACCGGTCGTTCTCCGGTTTACCAAACAAAGTTTAACACGTTGAAGTATGAAAATATTGTTTCATAAATGTCAGTTTTGTGTAAGAGTTCAACAGTTCAAAGTACTCTAATCGTTCGATTAAATCAAGTATACCATCATGTAAGTAAAAGCAGTTATGGCAATCAATAAAGCAGTTGACTATGTTTCTCACCCCAAGTTGAAAGCGGTAAAACAGTTAAAAGTAGGGCTGTGAACTCACCTGTTGAGTTAAGTACGTTCGAGTGCTAGCAAAGCCTAAAACCCAAGTATAGTCATGAACTACGCCCTAAACGTATGAGATTTAATAAGTATGTGGATGTCGTAGTTGACCATCCATGCTAGTGTTCGTACAACCAAGTTATGTCCAAAGTGTTTGTTAATTATGTATGTTTGTATTTCATAGTTGTGAAAATGTATACGACTCGTTAGTGATAGTTTGAAATCACATATTCAATAATGTAAGCGTGTTTGTAGTATTCGTAAAGTTCGTGTGTCGTATTGCATGTAAATATTCGTTCCCGGTTAAGTTCCACACTTAGTGAAAAAGTAGTTGTAAACCGGCTGTTTTTAGCGACACTTGAGGCGTCACTTAATAGTTTATGGCGACACTCAGAAAGTGTCGCATGAAATGATAAATTCTGATTTATTAGCATCACTTGAGGAAGTGACGCATAAGGGGCGATGATATCGCGTAAAAAGTCGCGTTTTTACCACCAATATCTCTCTCATTCTGGAGCAATACTTGGCATTTGGACTCAAACAACGCACAAATCAGTGATAATATGCTAAGAAGATCAAAACAAGGTTGCACGAGCAAAATCAAGCAAAACAACCGAAAAACGAAGATTCCACGCACGTTTGAAGATTCAAGACATCAAAACGAGATTTCAAGTCAAAAGTGCCCATCACCAACATCCATCTCATCCAAGATGTTCGTTTTCAAATTACGAATCCAACAGAAGAAGAATAAACAAAAACGGACGAAGAATGAAGATTCTACGTACGCCGGAAGATCCAAACGATTCGTACAACACATCTAAAGTTCAGAGACATGTTTTTGGGATATCTTTTCATCAAAGTCTTCGTTTTTGAATTATGAATCCTATGCAAAAAGAATCGATGCAAACGGACACATAACGAAGAATACACGCGCGATTTAAGAAACGAAGCAAAAGACGACGAACCGGGCCGGGGGAGTGCCAGCCGCCGCCGGCCTACCACCCACCGCCGCCAGCCACCAGGTGGGCGGAGCCGGCCACCACCCCTGTCTCATTTCCGCTTTTTGGTCCTTGCGTGTACCCGGTGCCTCACCTTTACATGCTTTTTCGTACCCGGTGCACCACCTTTACACGCTTTTTTGTACCCGGTGCACCACCTTTTCCACCTTTTTCTAAAGTGTGCCTTGGAATGCTAACGTGAGCCGAATTTCTCCCATAAATAGGCACCCTTGGTTCATTTGTAACACACACCACACACTGCATACCTTCCTACACTCAAAGATCAATTTCTTCTAGCTTTTATTTTCTCTTTTTCTCTTTACTTTTTCTCTCTAAGTTAATTTAATTAATTTAGTGAGAGATAAGTAGGAGATTAATTATGTAGTAGTTAGTAGTAGCTAGCTTAGCAATGTAACACTTTGGAATATTCGGAATTAATATAAGCATCGTTTCGCTCGCAATAATTACGGGTAATATCTATCCTTTTCTTTTATTAATTATTTGTAATGTTCTTGTTTGATGTTTATGAGTTATTAATATTAGAAATGTTTATTACCATGATCTGCGAGTAGTTGCTTATATGTTTGCCATGATTTAGATAGTTATAATGGGATGATATTAAATATTGTGAAGTAATGTGACGGCCCCTATTCGACTGTTCCCGGATATAGTGCTGGAAACGCTTTATGCGAAGTACAAACGTACGGAAGTCTGGGACGACCGAAGGTAGTTACATTACGAAGCAATACTATGAATGTGCTAAATGAATTTTTGTATTATGAATGAATGATGGCATGTTTTGCCAACCGCTTATGATCAGACTGCCCCAACTTATTCCGGTAGAGTAAAACCTATTTATGCGACTATTTATTCAATAGACCATGCCATGATACGGACATCTCTGACGACCGAGATTGGGGAATAGGATTTGAGGGTAGTCGTTGGCCGATGTGTTCAGTGCATTTGGGAGAACTTCCGGTGTATTGTAATTTTTTGTGTTTACTATCCATGTGACATATCTTCTATCTGATTGCGGACAACTCTACGTTAGTTAGTTGATAGGATCGTAAAAACAACTCATTCCAACATAGTTTAAACTTATAAAGAGAAACTTATATGAATGAGAATTATTATACTTTGTTATTGTTTAAATATATGACACCAGACCTAATTTATGGAGTACCATTTCCAGTTATCCACGTGACTACAACTTAGATATTAGGGAGTCATGAACCTTAATTGTGGTAAGTAGTTATCTGTGCCCATGACATGCAATAAGTAAGACACGGTGAAACCACTCGTTGTACATATTAGGTTTACATTTCTGCACTGCTTTACATTTAGGTAGTTTAGAGTGTCACTTTCACTGTCAATTACTCTTGACCGCATGTTGGATGTAAGAAGTTGTGGAACTACCATGTAAAGTACACTGTCTAATTACTAAAAGGCATGGTCTGCATATGAAACACATTTTAACAAACTGCAAATAATCCAGGGATGTATAACTGTTTGAAAAGGAGAGGTCTAGGTCATAAATCAAAGTAATTAGAGCTTAAGAAAAGTATTAACAAGGTCTAGGAAGGAAAGTCCTAGTGACTTAGATACATAACCCCCTAGATCTTACATATTTGTTCCTTTAAACATAACAAGTTAATAATTTCCCCATCATAAACACAATCCCGATATTATACTATCCCAAATCAGGGTAAACCGCGTCTTCCTTATCCTTAGTTGTTCCTTATATGCTAGCTAGCTCATTTTAGTTTTATTGCTTTAGTAGTTTGAATTAGATAAAAACCCAAACAAAACCAACTATCTGAACCCTATCTTGAAGACTTAATTATCCAAACGAGCTCTGTTTCAAATTCGACCGTTTGGAGACGACCCTGATCATCCTTACCACATACTAGTATCAGGTACTAGTACCGAGTACCAGTAGGTAGTTCGGAATTTTAGGCCCCGAGCAAAACAAATTTTAAAACCCCCCTGATCGCCCCCTCAGTCGTTACAACAACACCAATGACACTGACGGCTGGGGCGCATCAGGCGACACTTAGGAAGTGTCGGGTATGAGTGTCGGTGTAAGTGTCGGACAAGGTGAAAATCGAATTTAGGCGTCAGTTAGGTTACTACCGCATGGAGTGTCGGGCTACCGACACTTAACGAAGTGCCGCAAAAAGAGGGTTTTTGGCGTCACTTAGGGGAAGTGACGCAAGATTAGGGTTTTATGCGACACTTAGTGCGTCACTTAAGTGTCGCTACACTGTTTTTGGCACCAATGCGTCACTTAAAATTGTTCGTGGATCAGTTTGAAAAATCAAGATTTAAGCTTCGTTTTGGACATAATTAGGTGATATAAACACTAAAACATGGTGTATTAAGTAGTATAAACATGAAATATTAAAGAAAATAGCAAGATTTAAGAGTTTGCAGGATTGTCGGGATCTTACAAAGTCGTCGCGAAAAAAATCCGAAAAGATGGTTGTGTAGCCCTCGTTGTCGTGATCATTTTTCTCTAAAGGAGTTATGTGATTTGATGCGTTTTTGTGGTAGTTTTGGTGGCGTTTTTGGGGTGGTTCTTAGGTGGTGGTGGTGATTATTTGAAAGAGAGAAAGAGAGAGAAATGGAGGAAGAAAAAGATGGGTGATGATGAAAATGAGAACATTTTAGGGGCAAGATCCACTTTTGTGGATCTTGTCTCATCTCACAGTATTTTTGCTCCGTGTTTGTTTATCCGATCGTTATTTGTTACAATATTTTTAATTGGTAAATTCTTAATTACGTTTTCGAATATATTTTTAGTTGACATATTTTATAAAAGTAATTTAGTTAAGTTATTAAGTTTTATAACTTTGTTCAACTTTATTCTTACGGATGTGTTTCGAGTTGCACGAAATAAACGTTTATAAGTTACAAAATACTTTGTAAATATTATCAACATAATATTTAGTAAACGCAAATGTTATTTAATAATTTCATTTTATTAAATAGTTTTTGTTCACCAACAGTCGTATATTTTTGTCGCGTTTGTTCCAATTGTTTCGTATATAATTATAACTAATTACAAATAAGTAATACTACGCGTATTAACTAGTTGGGCTTTGCTAGACTTACGTCTAAAATGTGTTATGAATTCACTCAAAGTAGGGAATTAGCCTAGAAATGCGTGCAATTAACGGATATAATTTTGTCGAAATTGCGGGGTGTCACAACAATTGATCAATATACTCACCAACATTCGAAAATGGACTCTAGAAAGGACCTTACCGCTGCTGCTCATGTTACTGATGATGTTACTCTTGAAAGGAAAACTGAAAGAAAAAAAAATGTGAAGAATATGTGGAGGATTTGAAGTGGAACACTAATATCATTGATCTAGAGAGCTCCAACGATAACGTTGTGAATTCATACTTTTTATTACATTATATAAATCTTTTATGATTTTAATATTCTAATAATTTTATCATGTTTTTTTTTATCACTGCAGGATGTTTTTGATTTGGTGAAACCTTTTAGTGATCTAGAGATTGATGAAGATCAAACAATTGACAATGCAAACTTTGAATTAACCGGTTCCATGTCCATTGAATGTGTCAAAGAAAAGAGGAAGAATGAGGTCAAGCTGTTGAAACGGGCTAGAGTTTACAGTTTGATTGATGAAATCGATGAAGTTAACGATGTAACCGAATAAGATTAGTATCAGCCTTTATTCGGCCATAGACTATATTCTCTTTATATTCCACCTTATATATGTTTTGTATCCACCTGCTCTGCAATTTGACCCTACTATAAATAAATAAATGGCTGTTCTTTAAACTATATTTACCTTGCATCATTTGAAGCACTTGATAATGAATCCACCTCAGTTGCAACAGCATCATCGATTCTAATACAACTCATTAAAAAGGATAATCAAGCTAACTCACTATCCTCAACACACTTGCACAGTTTTAATGAAAACAATTACCACTTGCTATTAACCGTCTCTAACATCATTTTGCAGGCTAAAATGTATATGGCACTATATTCTGGACCATCCACTAACTCTAGAGTATATGACTATATTTCAATTTCAAAATAAGGGTTTTGCTAACGTGTGCCACGGTGGCACACATTACGCCGCATTTAATAAAATCTAAATTTCCTTAAATATTATCATTTGCATTTAATACTCATTAATTCAATCTACTAATTACCTTTTTTATACACATATTAATTACAAATTCTGATATTTAAGGAAATTTCAACTTCATTAAATATGACTTAACATGTGCCATGGGGGCACACGTTAGCAAAACCCTTTCAATAAAACAACTACTTTTGAAGCATTTCATTAAACTAAAAAATCAACAAACATTGAACAACCTATCCGTAGTTCAATACTGTAATAATATCAACTTCGAACGAACTTAATTGTAATAACATATAAATTTAAATTATTGTGACTTGATTACCCCCAACAAAGTTGCTACATAATAAACTATATATGTGTAGAATATTTTGAAACGACTCACATCCAATGGTTTTGATAACATCAAATAGTACTACTTTTATATAGTAATATTCTCTAGTTTTTGTATACTTTTATTGCATTTACTTGATAAAATATAGTTATTTCGTTCATATTTACAAAGTAGGTAGAAATAGAGCTTAAAGTAGAAAAGAAACTGAAAATAAGTTAAATAGAGTAATTTTTGTATAAAATTTGATTGTATCCTAAATATGATTGAGACAAAGTAGTTAAAAGAGTGATAAAAATAAATAAAGTTTGTAAATATTTGAGTTCTAAAAGTTAAATGTATTTAGCGAAAATAATTAGATTGAATATTTATTGGAGTTTACGAGTTGGACCAAATAATTATGTGGGCTAAATAATAGTAGTTAGTATTAATAAATAATAAATAACATATGATCCTATGATCATACTAACGTAGTATATAGTAATAATAATTAAATATTAATAATAATAATAAACTATTAGTAATATAAGAATTAAGTTAGTAAATAATAATAATAATATAGTTAGTAGTAATACACTAATACTAACGTTAGTTAGTTAGTAGACATATAATAATTAACAACAATAATAATAAATAATAAATGATGATCATTATGGTCTTGGTTGTTTGTAGATCACGTGAAGCAGCACAAAGAAACAAGTCTTGGTCAACAAAGTCAAAGTTCAGATTTCAAGTGGGCTAAGTGCAATAAATAAATTAAAAAATGGCGCAGAAAGTGAAGGTGTGGCCCAGTCTAATTCTAGCAGCCTAAAACCCACTCCAACTCATAATTTGGTAAAGGCCCAATTCGAGGATCACATGAAAATAAGTGAGTCGCATAGTCGATGGAAGCAAAAAAAAAGAGAGGCGGCTAGTTCTGTCTTGTTGTGTACGCCATTTTCAACCTCAACGGCAAGTATATATGATCACTTTTCATTAATTGTAGTAGCCGCAGTATGTAGAGCAGACTTTTACATATTCTTTGTATATAATAAATTTAGGGTTACGAAATATTTAATTTAGGGGTTTATTATTTCAAGTTTTAGGAGCATTTTGGAGGCACAAAAAGCTACGGTTGAAGCCACTTCACTTTATCTTTTTGTGATTCGTCATTTGGTTTGTTATTACTTTCATTATTTCAATATTATTGATGAGTTTAGTATTGATTAATTTGAGTTTTATTTATCTTATGATGATTTGAATCTTTTAGTATTTGTGTAGTAGTGAAACTTAGATTATGATTATTGAATGATTATATTGCATATTGGCTAAGTTATTTGATTGAAGATTATTATATTCCCCTTGTAACCTTAGTTGTTGGTGCTTATTAGCTTTTACTCCTTAACGTGGTTAATAATATTAATGAGATTGAGTTCCTTTACTGTTATTAATTATTGATGGTTATAATCTTAGGGTTTTAACTATTGCTAAATATGTTGAGTCTGATAGGTTAAGAAAGTAAAGTTAATAACCTAAAACGAATAAGTTAATAAGAGATTATTAATAGGTACCGCGAGGGTGAATTATAATAGATCGTGAATGCTTAATGCACAATTTAGGGAAACCTTAAATTGTAGGGATTAGTTGGACCCGGAACGTTGGCTAATTCATTTTCAACTTATAATCATTGAAGAATTTGGTATTAAGTTGATATAAAAGAAATCACAATTGAATAATCAATATGCAATTAATCGGGATATATGAATCTGAGTGGAGTTACTACACAATTGCTTATTCCTTCCTATTGTTATCCATTTATTATTTTTATTGTTTTTATTTAAAGTATTTATTTAGTTTTAATTATTATTTACAATCTTATGTTCGCACGGAACTCAAACGTCCCCCATTTGTTTACTGTTTTCTAGGATAATTAGTATTTTCTGTTTTAATTAATAAACCATCGTTTCCTGTGTTCCTGAGATCGACCTGGACTTACCATAGCTATACTATTCCGATCGGGTATTCTTGCCTGGTTGTGTGATAGTATTAATAAGGTATTTTCAGTTATAAATTATAAAACAAGACGCGCTTTCACACGCATCAAGTTTTTGGCGCCGCTGCCGGGGACTCTTAACTGGTTGAACTATTCTGCCGGGGACTCTTAACTGGTTGAACTATTCTGCCGGGGAACTCTTAACCGGTTGGACTTTTGTTCTACCGGAGAACGGTGTTGTTTATTATTTAAATTGGGAATTTATTTTAGAAAAAAAAAAATGAAAATTTTTTTTTAGTTAGTTTTTATTTTATTTTATTTTCTTTTCTACTCTTTTTCTTTTTATTTTAGTTTGACAGGTATGGATCAAAACATGAATGATGTTTATGTGAATTTTCAAAACTCGACAAACATTTCCGTGATAAGTAAAGAGGATTTGAAGCAATCTTTAGATGAGATGATAGCATATTGGAATAAGGATCTAATTTTAGAGGATATGGAAAGCGATAAGGTGGAAAATTTTAACAAACCAAAAGATGAAGGATATAAGGAAAAACCAAATTTAAAAAAATATAAGCCTTCACATTTATCGGAAGAAATTGTCAAAAAGTACACACCTCCGCCTCCTTATCCAGCTGCTTTGTATAGAAAGTACAATGAAGTTGAAGGATCAATTACTCCAAAGCTTAAGAAAGGTAAAGTTAAAAGTTTATCTCAACCAGTAATTGTGAAAGCTACGCAATTATTGGAGACATCAAGTGAAAGAGTGGAAGAAACGAAGACTATTGGCCACAGTCAAGGAGATTCCATTCAACAACTTGAGGAGATAATTCAAACAGATAAGTGTTCTCAATCTTCTGATTCTTTATTTTCTAACGAAATTTTTAGTGAAATTGAACAGGAAGAAGATATGGAGGTAGATTGGTTGCCTTTGCCAAGATTTGATCACTATGATTCTGATGAGGAAATACTCTCGCTACTTGATTGTAATGAAGAGGAAATCCTTGAATTGAGAACCCAATATGGGGTTATGACAGAAGAAGAATTAATAGTCATTCCAGCTATTAGTGAAAATCCGTCATCACATCAAGAGGTGAATCACCAGGAAAATGATGATCAAGCAATGGTAAGGATTGGAGAAGAAACAGAAAACAAAACTTGCGGTAACGAGATAGCAGCCGAACCAGTTGAAATTCAAATGGTGGTTGAGTCGACGCAACCAGCGGTTGAAGTATCTATAAGCACAAGTTCATTGTTTTACCAGTATGAAGATCCTTTTTGGAAATTCAATCGGAAGGAAAGTTTCTCTCAACTTTTGGAAAATCATGGAGCATCAAGGAATGGATCAATGCCTGCCGTAAACGATAAGTATTTATTTGCTTTAATTTTATTAAATTTACATTTTTGGATTACTTATCGATATTACCATCCATGCTTACTTTTAAGTGTGGGGAAAGTCAAGAGATTTTTTGGTAAGTAAGGTTGGAGTCAAGCTAGCGACTCGAACAAAAACAAGCGCTTCTCGGGAGGCAACCCGTGCTTGTACATTATGTATAATTTTCTTTTTCCGTTTTTGATATTTTTATACGTTTAATGTTCTTTGCTACTTTTTGAAGTTGGCAACCATTTCAGTTGAAATTGGAATTTTTGGAAGAACTTTGTGGGTGTGTTCCCTGGAAACCCTCACGAGACTATAACTCGTCCACTTGGGATACCGAGGGGTTTAAAGGCTTATTGCATACGCTAAATGCAATCGTGATTAACTACGAAAGTGTGGATGTTGTATATTTTTGAATAAAGATCGGACGATGACTCATTACGCCGAACCAGATCAAGATAATCGCGTCATATTCAGGGGAGTTTTTCGTTCTAATTTCTTTTCTTCCCTTTCTCACTTTTATTTTTAACTTGTTTATATACAATGAGGACATTGTATAATTTAAGTGTGGGGATGGGATCGGTAGAAAAGAAATGTTATTTTACTTTTGTTTACTTGTCCTTATATTTTAATTTTGTTAAATTTTCATCAAATTTAAAATTTTTGAGTTAAAAACTATGTATTTATTAGTTAGAATACTTTTTGTTAAAAGTTTTGTTTTATATTTAAAAGTTTAGACTTTAATGTGGATTAACTGTTTTGTACATATAATGCAAGAAACTTAATAATGAGTGATATATAGTTACATGATATGATATACTAATAGGCAATCTATATGAAAATTTCTGAATTTTAAGAAATTAATAAATAACTTATATATTATTTTATGATACATAGTATGATGTATGACACAAAAGTCTTAATTCTTAGATTTATCATGCGATAATTTTATATGTCTTGATACTTATATGAAAAAATTTGGGGGTTTACTAATTGTTTCCTCTGTTGTACGTAAGTGCAGACCTGGTCTCTAATTAGTATTCTTAAATAAAGCAAAAGAAAGAAAAATCTTTCAAATTAAATTAAAAATAATCAAACTATGTCGCTTTGTTATACTAAGGTATAGACCTGTCACCGCTGGTTTGATTTAAAAATTGTTTTACCTGAATCAAGTTATGTCGCTCTGTTGCATGAAAATGCAGACCTGTCACCAATGTCTTGATTCTTAAAAATGGATTTCATATATTTATTTTGAATATAAAAGAAAATTGCATGATTAAGTTTAAGAGTATATCATATGTGAAAATCATAAGTAATATATATATTAACAATAAATGTGTATTCAGAGATATGAGTATAGATTGTTTAAAGTGGACAAATATATTAGTAATCATTCATGGACTATATGTTGCACTAATAATAATAATAATTTTTATTTGTACATTATAGTTATCCATGTTAATTAAATTGTTTAAAGTTTTAAATTTATGAAACAGATTTTTAATTTAGGTATTCTGATTCTTAAATATTAGTTTGATGATTATCAAGTTTTTATGATGAAAATTTATTCTACTTGAGGACAAGCAGAACTTAAGTGTGGGGATATTTGATAACATCAAATAGTACTACTTTTATATAGTAATATTCCCTAGTTTTTGTATACTTTTATTGCATTTACTTGATAAAATATAGTTATTTCGTTCATATTTACAAAGTAGGTAGAAATAGAGCTTAAAGTAGAAAAGAAACGGAAAATAAGTTAAATAGAGTAATTTTTGTATAAAATTTGATTGTATCCTAAATATGATTGAGACAAAGTAGTTAAAAGAGTGATAAAAATAAATAAAGTTTGTAAATATTTGAGTTCTAAAAGTTAAATGTATTTAGCGAAAATAATTAGATTGAATATTTATTGGAGTTTACGAGTTGGACCAAATAATTATGTGGGCTAAATAATAGTAGTTAGTATTAATAAATAATAAATAACATATGATCCTATGATCATACTAACGTAGTATATAGTAATAATAATTAAATATTAATAATAATAATAAACTATTAGTAATATAAGAATTAAGTTAGTAAATAATAATAATAATATAGTTAGTAGTAATACACTAATACTAACGTTAGTTAGTTAGTAGACATATAATAATTAACAATAATAATAATAATAATAAATAAATGATGATCATTATGGTCTTGGTTGTTTGTAGATCACGTGAAGCAGCACAAAGAAACAAGTCTTGGTCAACAAAGTCAAAGTTCAGATTTCAAGTGGGCAAAGTGCAATAAATAAATTAAAAAATGGCGCAGGAAGTGAAGGTGTGGCCCAGTCCAATTCTAGCAGCCTAAAGCCCACTCCAACTCATAATTTGGTAAAGGCCCAATTCGAGGATCACATGAAAATAAGTGAGTCGCAGAGTCGATGGAAGCAAAAAAAAAGAGAGGCGGCTAGTTCTGTCTTGTTGTGTACGCCATTTTCAACCTCAACAGCAAGTATATATGATCACTTTTCATTAATTGTAGTAACCGCAGTATGTAGAGCAGACTTTTACATATTCTTTGTATATAATAAATTTAGGGTTACGGAATATTTAATTTAGGGGTTTATTATTTCAAGTTTTAGGAGCATTTTGGAGGCACGAAAAGCTACGGTTGAAGCCACTTCACTTTATCTTTTTGTGATTCGTCATTTGGTTTGTTATTACTTTCATTATTTCAATATTATTGATGAGTTTAGTATTGATTAATTTGAGTTTTATTTATCTTATGATGATTTGAATCTTTTAGTATTTGTGTAGTAGTGAAACTTAGATTATGATTATTGAATGATTATATTGCATATTGGCTAAGTTATTTGATTGAAGATTATTATATTCCCCGTGTAACCTTAGTTGTTGGTGCTTATTAGCTTTTACTCCTTAACGTGGTTAATAATATTAATGAGATTGAGTTCCTTTAGTGTTATTAATTATTGATGGTTATAATCTTAGGGTTTTAACTATTGCTAAATATGTTGAGTCTGATAGGTTAAGAAAGTAAAGTTAATAACCTAAAACGAATAAGTTAATAAGAGATTATTAATAGGTATTGTTGAAGAATTCGTACCGCGAGGGTGAATTATAAAAGATCGTGAATGCTTAATGCACAATTTAGGGAAACCTTAAATTGTAGGGATTAGTTGGACCCGGAACGTTGGCTAATTCATTTTCAACTTATAATCATTGAAGAATTTGGTATTAAGTTGATATAAAAGAAATCACAATTGAATAATCAATATGCAATCAATCGGGATATATGAATCTGAGTGGAGTTACTACACAATTGCTTATTCCTTCCTATTGTTATCCATTTATTATTTTTATTGTTTTTATTTAAAGTATTTATTTAGTTTTAATTATTATTTACAATCTTATGTTCGCACGGAACTCAAACGTCCCCCCTTTGTTTACTGTTTTCTAGGATAATTAGTATTTTCTGTTTTAATTAATAAACCATCGTGTCCTGTGTCCCTGAGATCGACCTGGACTTACCATAGCTATACTATTCCGATCGGGTATTCTTGCCTGGTTGTGTGATAGTATTAATAAGGTATTTTCAGTTATAAATTATAAAACAAGATGCGCTTTCACACGCATCAGGTTTCTAAATTTTACAAATTTGTATTACACCCATGACTATACGCTTTCCTACTAATATGCATGCGTGCCAAATAAACTACATTATTCGTATACAATATATATCCAATTCAATCATCAGATACTCATGCTATCATAATCCCACGTTTAATTTATATAGCAGGAAATATGGGATGCATATATATACCTAATAACTGTCAATGTTACCATGAATCTTGGGTGGAAAATCTAGCCATAAATGGTTCAATATGAATAGAATAAAGTTCTACCAAGTATCAATATTTTCAGCCACCAGATTTGGCATATTTATTGACATCCAGCAATTTCAATTAAAATTATTGACATCAATTAGTAACTGAAATGATTCACAGCGATTTCAGCTTACTAGCAGCTCTATTTCCATGTAAAACTATATGCCTTATCACTATATATATAGCCTAGACTAAGACTTACAAATAATAGTCACATTTATCATATACATACCTCCAAGTTCTATGATTATTGGGCACTTTTCACACCAACGCAGCATTCCATCCAGCAGTAACCAAGTACACTTCAAATCCTTCTGCGATTCATTCATAACTTATTGTGTTCAATGTCTAGAAATGTAAATAGTGTTCTCTAAAAAATGCCAGCCTTATACAATAACTTGAATGCATTACATGTTTTTAATTATCTTAGTAGCCATAAATCATCATGAATTATATAGCATAAATATTTTACCTTACAACTTTGATTTCCAACATGCTTCATTTTCTGTTGTGTCTATATATTGAACCAACCATCAGTAATATAAACTTTCTATCCACCTGATAAAATAACCACATATATCATCATAAATCCAACTTCTACCTTTTTATTAGTAGCCATAAAACATCATGAATTATATAGCATGAATTATTTACCTTGCAACTTTGACTTCCAACCTGCTTCATTTTCTGGTGTGTCTATAAATAGAACCAACTATGGAATTGTGTCATTAATATAAACTTTATGTCCACCTGATAAAATAACCACATATATCATCATAAATTCAACTTCTACCTTTTTATTAGTAGTATAGATAATTACAATTCTATTCAATACATAAAGAAAACCAAACTGACCCAACCAAACCCATATGTTTATGTTGCGTCCGAATAGGTCGGTGTCGTTAATGATAACTATCCGGTTACAACAGTGGGTGTTTTTAATTTATAAGGCTGGGGCCTAGGGTTACCACTATTGCTAATCTAAGGGCTAGCAAAGGATAAGTATGACCTAGGATCATTCTTTAAAGCGCGCCAAATTGAAACTAGGGGTTTTAGAAACTTTTATGCGTTTAACTAGGTTTGAAAGAGGATAGTGGTTCATGTACGGAAGAGATATTTTGAACGCAAGTGAGAGAAGCCACTAATTTTCTCAAAAACTACCCAATTTTCTCTTTCTTTTTTCCCCTTTTTCCCTGTAAACCCTAACTCATCTCAAAATCCTCTTAGATATTTTCTCTAAACAATCTCATCAATATCTCTGATTGTATAGGGATTTGGATATATATTCGATCTATATCGTATCTCAATCGATATACACTTCATTGGTTTGCTATATAACAACGTATTCGCTTGTTTAGGGTTTTATCGTCATTTGCAAAACTTAAAATTGAAGCTATTATTGATTTGTTCATCCGTTAATCATGTTAATCGATGTGTTTTCGACTCCTGAAGTTGAGGATTCATCTTCTCCAGGTAATGTGAAGTTGAGGGGGTGTGATGGTAATGGGAAGAAGATGAAGGCCAAGGCTCTTGAACAATTAAGCAATGCGTGAAGTTGTTTGTTGAATCAAGGATATTGTTAGTTTGTTGATGTTTTTGTTCATTTCTGTGAGAGACGAGTAGTACATTATTGTTTTACGATTTGATTTTTAATTTGAAGCTGTGATGTACCTTTTTTATCTATTATGATGAACATTTAAAATCTGCTATGATGCATCATTTTTTTACTCTGTAATGAATTATGTTTTACTCTTTGATGCACCATTTTTTACAATGTGATGTATCATCTTTATGTACATTTCTATCTATTATGATGAACCTTACAATCTTCTATGATGCACCATTTTTTTACTCTGTAATGCATTATGTTTTTACTATATGATGATGCACCATATTTTACAATGTGATGTACCATCTTTATGCATATTTTTATCTATTATGATTAACATTAATATCTGTTATGATGCACCATTTTTTACTCTGTAATACATCATATTTTTAATCTTTGATGCATCATTTTTACAATGTGATGTACCAGCTTTACTTTGTGATGCACCTTTTTCCTCAACGTTATAATAGCAGTTTTTACAAACAATCATGAATTGATCAAAACACACGTAATTTCGTTGATTTTGAAATCAGGTTTTATATGCAATGAAAATCGGCCCAAATTTCACAGAGAGAGAGAGAGAGACAATTGTGTAATGGTTGTGTGTGTGTTATGGTTCTTGGAGTGACGGTACAAATAGTCAAAACTTTTGACAGTGTTTGCAGGAGTCCCTATCCAAAAAGTTGATATTAATTACGAAAATGTCACCGCGTCATTTTGATCCGTAGATTAGATCTATTTTTGAAATTGATGGCTGTGATCACTTTGCCGTCCACTTCTCTCCTTTTTTGGCTTCTTCCTAGAACCACACCCAGTTGGTTTTGGTTTTGGGTTTTCTAAACTAAATGTTAAACTAAATTGAATCAGAAATGGAGGTTACTTCGGGCGTTCAACAGTTAAAGCGATTGTCTACTATGAAGTGGTTCAGGTGATATTAAAGCGTGAAGAGTTCTAATGAGGATAAGTTCATAAGTTAATGCGAGTTATTGCTACAATCCTACTATTGGGCTAACGCGGAAGTGTCCACAATCAGGCAAATAGAATGTCACGTGGGTTGCAGAATATATTAAAGCATACACCGAGAGTTCTCTCAAATGCATGTCCATATTATCTAACAGTTAATCTCAAATCCTATTCCCCAATCTCGGTCATCATAGATGTACGAATCATGGCACAGTTTGTTGAATAAACAATCTTGTAAACGGGTTTTACCCTCGCTGGAATAAGTTGGAAAAACTGGTCTAAGCGGTCAGATAAGATGTCATCACTTATTCGTATGAATTATCAGCATTACTCAAGTATGCAACATGACAGGGATGATTTACATTACAAATAGAAACTTAAGTAATACATTTTTTAATCGATTCATAACACAACTACCTTCGGTCATTCTCGACTTCCATACGTGTGTACTTTGCCATAAGCGTTTCCAGTACTATATCGAAGAACAGTCGAATAGGGGCCGTCATGTTATTTCACGATAATTAAGGCTAGGTTTATTTCACTAGTATGATAATCCTAAGGCAACAATCAAACAAGAACATGCAATAAGACAATCAAGATAATAGTTAAACCTAAGCATACAAATGTATTAAATCGAGGATATTCCGAAAGTTGTCTCAAAAATATCGTCTGTCCGAATTAAATCTTAATCTACCTCTATTCCCATATTCCGTGTCTCTTGGATCCTAATTTGGTCTAGAAAACACCGGCCATGCCGAGCTCAATGATTCAATCAAACATAGTATAACTAAGTGACCTATACCCTATGAGTTAGCTATGTTCATTTTTGGATAAGGTTTTAGTCACAACATGAGTTGGGCAGATAAACGATAAAGATTTAATTCCTACATCTATTCATGATACAAAACACTCGCAATCTCATAACATACAACATAATCACATATTTAAATCTTTCCTAAACGACTATCATAGCAGACAATTGAGTTATTTAGCTAATCATGGCAATTCTAGCATGCATATTTAAATTTATTGAAGAAATAACGAACATAATTAAATATGGAAGATAGATTAAAACCTGATAAGTACAATACAATAACTCGTAGCTACAAATGCGTCCCGAAGCACCTCCGTACAAATCTTCCTTAACTAGTTAATTAGCTAGTCTATTTAACTAAGGAAGTATTATAATTTAAAGAGTTGGTGTAATGTGTGGTGTGTGAAAAGATGTGTGTATATAGATATGTTTTACAAATGAACCCAAGCCCTCTATTTATAGGTGAGTTTAGGCTCACATTAGCATCAAGGGGTACACATTAGCGTAATGTGGGTAAAAAGGTGCACCATGTACTGTACAACGCGGAAAGGTGGTGCACCGGGTACTGTACAACGCGGAAAGGTGGTGCACCAGGTACGCGAATTAGCCAAAAAAGGAAATCGAGGCGGGGGACAGCAGGCCGGCGCTGGCTGGTGGTAGGCCGGCGGCTGCTGGCTGCCACCCGCCCCGTTTCGCCGTCTTTTGCTTCGTTTCTTGATTCGTGCGTGTTTTCTTCGTTATGCGCCCGTTTGAGTTGATTCTTTTTTTGTTGGATTCATAATTCAAAAACGAAGATTTTGACATAAGATATCCCCTGAGATGAAGTCCCTAACTTCAGATATTGCATACGAATCATTTGGATCTTCCGGCGGGCGTAGAATCTTCATTCTTTATCCGTTTTAGTTGATTCTTCTTCTGTTGGATTCATATTTTGGAAACGAACATATTGGATAAAATGGATGTTGGTGAAGGGCACTTTAGTCTTGAAATCTCGTTTTGATGCCTTGAATCTTCAAACGTGTGTGGAATCTTCGTTCCTCGGCCGTTTTGCTTGATTTTTGTCGTGCAACCTTTGTTTTGGTCTTCTTAACATATTATCACTGATTTGTGCGTTGTTTGAGTCCAAATGCCAAGTATTGCTCCAGAATGAGAGAGATATAGGTGGTAAAAACGTGACTTTTTACACGATATCAAGTATCCCACACTTAGAGTTTTGCTTGTCCTCAAGCAAACCTTTAGTAAGTTTGTGAAAGGCTGGAAGGGTGTTTTCGTATTCCTGAGAACTTTGATTCCTGCAGGTTTGGTAGAAAGATTTCGGACGAGGTTCCATCCCTTGATGTTCCCCCAAATTTTTGGTTCTAACAAGCTCTCTTTTCAATCTTCAAAATGTAAGATATACATGACTGGGGCCCTCACAGGTGGTCACTCAAGTGTATCGGGTTTCCTAACTTCTAATTCAATCAGGGGCCAGTCATGTAGCTCTTCCGTTGTCATAAGCTTAATCGAGAATCAAATCTATAATACCTAAATGAGGACGGTGCTAATTATCCCTAGACATTCGCTAAAGGGTGAAGATGGTGTATGGGATAAGGGTTTTTGTAGATGGTTTAATTTGGGAGTTTAATATAGCCTAAGAGTTGCCTGTGATGACTTATCTTTGACTTTTTAGTTGATACCTCTTTTTTTTTGATTTCTCTCTTTGAGAGCCTTCTTTTCATAGCTTTTTCTTCTTTGAAGAACTTTTCCCTCGGCTTTAAATGATCCTTGGGTTTTTAGCTCTTTGATTTCTTTGGCATCTTTGTTCGTGCTTTATTTGGAGTCCTTTCATGGATGATATTCTTCTTTTTTTTTTCTTGGGGATTCCTTCTAGAAGTATGTTTCTTGCAGTGATGTTGCTGACATAACAGAAACTTAGGCTATGGCCAAGAGATGTAAAGAAAGGATTGGTTCTTGAAGTGAGTATCCAAAACGAAAAGGCTAAGGCTCAATGGGTTTTCTAAATGATCTTCAATGCAGAAAATGGGCATTGGTCGGGTTAGGCTTGAAAACGGGGGTCTTACGAGAGGGTTTTATCCTATGGAATGTCAAGATCCTCTAATTGCACCTTCGCCACGTATGACGCTCACTTTTGTAATTTCGAAATGTATTCTCCGAACAAGTTCTATCTCGAGAAGGCATACAACGGCACACTCACAAACGAAAAAGTGAAGCATTAAATGTGAATGCTTTTATATGGCTCAAGATTCCTCACTCATTTTTGGTGGTTTTGTGCCTAGTCATGCGATTGCTTGTTTGAAACTTAGTTTGAAAGTTGACAAAGAGTTTTTCCCCGTCGTGATCGATTTGCCAAGCCTTTTGAATTTTTGTTGACCGAAAATACCCTTTTTGGGCTTCCCATGTTCAAACATTTAGAAAATTTTGCTAAAAATATGAGTTTTGCTAAAAAGCTAGATCAAAAGTTTATGTTGCAATACAGTAGTGGATACTACTGCTATCCCACACTTAAAAGAACATTGTCCCTAATGTTCTCTATCTCTAAGTTAGGTTAATCCCACACTTAGATTTTGAATATGGGTCAATATTTTCAAAGTTATTCTCTATTTGTGAGTAATAATCCCACACTTAGAGTTTTTCTTAAAATTTTTTGTGTGGTTCAAGCAAAGTAAAGTTAGAAGAGACACTTCCTTGTGCTACGCGTGATGCTACTGGATTTAATGGACCAGGTTCAAGTGTGCAAATTCGCTGGAAATGGACCAGGCTCATTAAAAATGAACTTGTTTCATAAATTCTACTTCGAATTCTGCATAGTACACATCCTTCAGAAAACACAAATGTTAACACAAGTTAATACTAGACATAAATAATAATAACTAAAAGTAGCTAATCCGTGTCAGCATAGAGCGCCTCCCAGTCGGTGAAGTCATCATCCATAAAGATCGTGTTTTCCACGATCGATGTAGGAGATGTTGACTCCTCGATGGTATAGACAGGAGATGCAGCACCATCCTCTGGATCCTGGATCCAAGCGTCCAGTGCAGCAGCCTCCTCCTCTAGTGGGGCCATAAAAGTGGATTGGTCCTGCGCAGTCAAGCTCCAAGATGGGAATAAATCCCATGGTGGAATGTGCGGAGCGGGATCAGGTCCCATCTGAAAGGGGCACACAGGTGTAGAGGTAAGGCCAAGAGCAGTGTGGGTCTCAGAGATGGCGGTGTGATGGACCTCAAGGGCTCTCAGTATAGACCAAGTGACAGCAGGGTCCGTAGTAGTAACCCCATGCTCGTAGATGGGTACTCTGGAGGTCCTTGTGGTCTGTCCCGCTGGTCGGTGAGATGAAGGTAACCTGGCCTGGATGGGACGTAACAGGAATGACTCCTGAATGTGCACCTCCACCAAGTCTGCCGAGATCTCATCCAAACTAAGAGGTGGTGACTGGGATCCTCTGACAGTCCTCATGCTACTACCCGGTGATGAACTCCAGGAGTGGTGCATGCTATGCGAGCGTCTCTGTCTGGGGGCTCGTGCTCTGTCTGACTGCGAACTCATCCTGCAAAATATAAAAGGTTAATGGTCTAAGATCATCAGTCCTTCATAAGGTGAGGTACTGCATAGAAAATTGGATTATCTTAAGCACAACAATAAGATAAAATTAATGCTGAAAACATAAGATAGGCAAGGTGCCTCCCAATAGCGCTTTGTTTATCGAGTCTCGTAGCTTGACTCTTCTACCTTTAAGTGTTCGTTAGGGTGCTTTGCAACCGTAAACTTCCTCGGATGGGGGAAAGTCTTGTACGTAATGTTTTAAACGATGACCGTTTACCTTGAAATTTCCGTCTGGAGCCTCGAGTTCAATGGCGCCATAAGGGAAAACCTTAGAGATTGTAAATGGGCCGCTCCACCTCGTTTTGAATTTACCGGAAAATTTCTTAAATTGAGAGTTAAAGAGTAGAACTTTATCACCTAGATTGAAGCGTGTGGGGCGTAGTTTTGCATCGTGGAGCAACTTAGTTCTTTCCTTGAACTTGTAGGAGCTCTCGTATGTTTGATCTCTTAGTTCTCCTAACTCATTTAGTTGCATTTTCCGGTGCGTTCCCGTTACTGTAAGATCTAAGCTGCAATTCTTTAGTGCCCAGTAAGCTTTGTATTCGAGTTCAATCAGAAGATGACATGCCTTTCCATATACGAGCCTATAGGGGGTCGTTCCTAATGGTGTTTTGTAGGCTGTCCGGAATGCCCATAATGCATCATCTAGCTTGTTTGCCCAGTTTTCCTTGTGTTGACCAACTGTTCGTTCCAAAATTCTTTTTAGCACTTGGTTTGTTATTTCTGCTTGCCCATTTGTCTGCGGGTGGTAGGCCGTAGATGTCTTATGGGTAACACCATATTGTTGCAATATCTTCATGAACTGAGTATTGCAAAAGTGTGTGCCGCGGTCACTAATGATCGCTCGAGGAGTTCCAAACCGACAAAATATCTGTTTTAAGAACTTTGTTACGACTCTCGAGTCATTTGTTGGGAAGGCTTGAGCTTCAGCCCATCTGGATACGTAGTCGACAACTACTAGAATGTATTCCTTTCCGTAGGATTTTGGAAAAGGTCCCATGAAGTCTAATCCCCATATATCGAATATTTCACATGCTTGGATATTCGTTAACGGCATTTCGTTACGCGTTGTGATATTTCCAAACCTTTGGCAAATATCACAGCGTTTCACCAAGTCTTGTGCGTCTCTGAAAATAGTTGGCCAATAGAATCCTGAGTCGTATACTTTCTTTGCTGTCAAATTGGCTGCATGATGTCCTCCGGTGGGTCCGTGATGGCTTTGATGGAGGATGTGTTTGGCTTCCTTTCCATCGACACATCTTCTTATAATCTGGTCGGGACAGACCTTAAATAAATACGGAGCATCCCAAAAGTAGTACTTGACATCGCGGAAGAACTTTTGTCTTCGTGATGACGGCATTCCTTTCCTTGTGATCCCTCCAACTACGAAATTGGCTATGTCTGCAAACCAAGGATCGTCCGTGAATTGTGAGCCTTGAAATTGCTCTCCTAAACTCATTAACTGTTCTTCTGGAAATCGATCTTTGATATCCCCCTCTGCAAGTTGTTCCATTGATGGATTTTCAAGTCGACTCAGATGGTCTGCGGCAACATTCTCTGCTCCCTTTTTATCTTTTATCTCAATGTCAAATTCTTGTAGGAGTAGAATCCATCTTAATAGTCTTGGTTTTGTGTCTTGCTTCTTGAAGAGGTATTTCAGAGCTGAGTGATCCGTGTACACTATTGTCTTTGACAATATCAGGAAGGACCGAAATTTATCAAAGGCAAAAACTGCAGCCAGCAGCTCCTTTTCGATGGTTGTATAATTCTCTTGAGCATCTGTGAGAGTTTTGCTAGCGTAGTAGATTGGCCGAAAATGATTATCTTTCCGTTGCCCTAGAACTGCCCCAACTGCGAAGTCACTAGCATCGCACATGATCACAAATGGTAAGCTCCAATCCGGAGCGACCATGATTGGTGCATTTGTTAGCTCCTTTTTCAGGTAGTTGAAAGCTTTCATACAGCTTTCGTCAAATGCGAATTTGATGTCTTTTCCTAACAAGTGGGTGATAGGTCGAGAGATCTTGGAGAAGTCCTTGATAAAACGACAGTAGAACCCAGCGTGACCTAGGAAACTTCGAATGGCTTTAACGTTGGTGGGCGGTGGAAGTTTTGCAATGGTTTCGACTTTGGCTTTCTCTACTTCGATTCCTGACTTTGATATTCTATGTCCTAAAACAATTCCTTCCTTTACCATAAAGTGATACTTTTCCCAATTCAAGACGAGATTCGATTCTTCACACTTGGCGAGCATCCTATCGAGGTTGGATAAACATGATGCGAAAGAGTCTCCGAAGACCGAGAAGTCATCCATGAAGACTTCCATGCATTGTTCAATCATGTCGTGGAAGATTGCAACCATGCATCTCTGAAATGTTGCAGGTGCGTTGCATAATCCAAACGGCATTCGTCGGTATGCGAATGTTCCGTAAGGACACGTGAACGTTGTCTTCTCTTGGTCCTTCGGATCGAGCGGGATTTGGAAATACCCGGAGAAACCATCAAGGAAACAGTAGAATTCGTTCCCCGATAGCCTTTCGAGCATTTGGTCAATAAACGGAAGCGGGAAGTGATCTTTGCGAGTTGAAAATGAAAAAATTTAAACAAAGAATGATTTACTTTGGGGAAGAAGGAAAAATAAAATACAAATTCTTTTGAAAAACAAGTTTAGTAATCCCATAAAGAGCATCGCATGACTAAGCACACAACAACCCAACTTTCGATTCGTGAGGTATCTTGAGCCATATGAAAAGCATTCACTTTTAATGCTTCACTTTTTCGATTCTTGAGTGTGCTGATGTATGCGTTTAGAATCAGAACTTGCTCTTGTTATGCATTTCGAATCCGAATTGGTGAGTCAAAAAGGAGATCGAATCACATCATTCTTGAACCCATCCATACACCCAAAAATAAGTACGTTACCACTTTACCTACTCAAAAAGTATCCCTTAAACTTCATAGAAAGTTCCAAAGATGAAAAAAGAGAAGTATTAAGGATATGACGTCGAAAAAAAAATATCTTAGAAAATTCGAAGAAAAGAAAGTCAAATGGAGAAAAAGACTCCTCCCAAAAGAAAAAGGCGTCAAATCTCCCGAAAATTCAAAAATTTCAGCTTTCCGCTTCACCAAAAAGAAAACCTATGAAAAACCAACACAGCCCCCTCTCATACCACTAACACTCCACTCAAAACCCTACATCACTTCCCTTAGAATGATTATGGCTAGATCGACTTCGCGCTCACCTAAAAGGTAACGATTTGATGATCTATCAAGCCTATGACGATAAACGATACATGACTGGCGTTCTGAGCGATTGATATAATAGAATAGGAAACCCTAAACACTTTGAGTGATTTGAGTGACCACCATGAGAGGATCGCCTAGTCATGTATCCAAGATCAAAGATCACAAGCATGCTCCTAAAGATTACAATCTTTCCTTTTTAAAGAACAAGTATTTTACTTTTCCAAAACCCCCTTAGTAAAATGTTCCGCCTTAAAATATTTCATTATCTGCTTATTTTTATCTCTGTTTAATGTTAGTTTGCTTGAGGACAAGCAAAGTTCTAAGTGTGGGATACTTGATATCGCGTAAAAAGTCACGTTTTTACTACCGATATCTCTCTCATTCTAGAACGATTTTTGGCATTTTGAATTCAAATATGGTTCAAATCATTGATATTATGTCAAGACGGTCAAAACAAGGTTGCACGATAAAAATCAAGCAAAACGGATGAAAAACGAAGATTCCACACACGTTTGAAGATTCAAGGCATAAAAACGAGATTTCAAGACTAAGGTGCCCTCCACCAACATCCATTATTTCCAAGATGTTCGTTTTCAAAATACGAATCCAACAGAAGAAGAATAAACTGAAACGGGTAAAAAATGAAGATTTCGCGCCCACCGGAAGATCCAAATGATTCACACGCAATATCTGGAGCTAGGGATCTCATCTCAGGGCGTATCTTATGTCAAAATCTTCGTTTTTGAATTATGAATCCAACAAAAAAAGAATCGACGCAAACGGACGCATAACGAAGAAAATACGCACGAATCAAGAAACGAAGCGAAACGGGGCGGGTAGCCGCCGCCGGCTGCTACAGTGCCGCCGCCGGCTGCTACAGTGCCGCCGCCGGCTGGCCACCCCCCGTCTCGCTTTCCTTTTTTGGTTAAAACCCGTACCTGGTGCGCCTACTTTTCGTGTTGTACGGTACCCGGTGCGCCTACTTTTCGTGTTGTACACACCATTTTTGGCAAGTTTTCTAATGTGCACCTCTTGATGCTAATGTGAGCCTAAACATACCTATAAATAGGAGGCTTGGGTTCCATTTGCGAGAAACACCATTCTACACACCATATGCACACACTTTAAGCATATTTCTTTCTTTCTTTACTTTCTCATTCTTTTGTATTACTTCAAGATTAGTATTAGGCTAGTGAGGAAGCTTGTTCAAGGTAGAACGAAAGTAAGAAACGCATTGTAATCTTCGGTGTATGCTCGGAATTGTGTCAATTAATTCAAGTCTACTTTCTCCCGCAATTCATCCTGGTTCTTTCTATCCTTATCTATCTCAATTAATTACGTTTATATTGATTATGCTAGATTTAGTTATTGCCATGATTGGAGAGTAGTATACTTGTTGTGTTTGTTTGAGATGTAGTTAGTTAATTATGGGATGATTTATAATTACATATTAAAGATCGGTAGTATTACTTTGATCGTCTTATTGCATGTTCTTGTTTGATTGTTGCCCTAGGATCATCATTGTAGTAAAATATAAATGGTCTTAATTATCGTAAAGTAATATGACGGCCCCTATTCGACTGTTACTCGATATAGTACTGGAAACACTTCAAGGTGGAGTACAAATGTATGGAAGTCGAGGAACGGCTGAAGGTAGTCATATTACGAAACGATACAATATTATGAAGTAATATGATGGCCCCTATTCGACTGTTACTCAGTATAGCGTTGGAAACACTTTAGGTGTAGTACAAATACGTGGAAGCTGCGTAACGACCGAAGGTAGTTATATTACGGACTAATATATATAAAATGAGAAACCTAGTTTAATTAACCTTTCTAAATAGACTTTTAAACTTCAAATTAATCTAACGCCTTTCCACCAATAAACGTGATTACAACACCTTTTTACGACGTCCAATTAAAAGGTAGTCAATTATCTGTGTCAATATAATTTGTCAAAGGTATGAAACTATGGAACCGTAAGGCTACATGGGGGATTACCGTAGGACAAGACAGGGCCAAGGTTTGAAGCGGCTGAACCACTTAAAGTGAGGAACGCTGTGGATAATTAGGGGATTTATTGGGTAGTCTTAAGCAAGGGCTGGTTTAAAGTCATAAATGAACTGTTTTAAATACATGAATCTGTTAGGATGACGAGGAATCGTTATATGATTCAATTATGTCTAGTACCTTAAGATTTTGTTCCCGTTCATATGAAAGTATCATTAGACCTTAGTTAAGATTTTGCTTATTATTCAAAATACTTAGTAATGTTACCATAACCTAGCTCCCGGTGTGACATGCTAATGGGATTTTAAGTAGTAGGGAATCTAGTGTTTACATGCAAGTATTCAAGAATGATAATTAACTAATATCTTTCAAACTAGTTTCTCCAAACATCATCCCATAACTTAATTAACGAAGTCTCAACAAACACTATCTTTGTTTTATCTGCTTTACGTTTTACTTTTATTTCACTTTTATTTATTTACTTGCCTAAGTTAGTTAATATAAAAACCAAAACTCCTCCACTATTTTATAAACCATTCACTAGTTTGAAAGCCCTCATCTGCCATGCCTTAGTTTCAATTCAGTCGTTTTGAAGAACGACTCTAGGTCATACCTACCACTTGCTTACCCTTAGGATTAGCATCGTTAGGGAAAACTTAGGCCCCGCAATTACAAATATAAAACAACCCACTGCTGGTGCCAGGTTAGTAATCGTTTACGACACCGACCTGATCGGGCGCCAACAAGTTTTTGGCGCCGCTGCCAGGGAACCAATCGTACGATCCTTAGGCGTTAAGACGAACTTACTTACTAGTGAACCTTTAGAATTCCTTAAACCCCTACGTTTTTCTTTATTTTTCCTTCCTTTTACTACTTTCATAAATTATCACCCCTGTCCATTCAACTAGTCAACCACCTGCCAACGAGACTATGACAGCTACACGTATCACTCTCGCTGAAGACTCTAAACCTTTGATTGAAGGTCGAGGAGGACCAATTATCTATCTGGAAACCAATAGAACTTCATTTGAATTAAAGCCCCATATTGTTCAGTTAGTCCAAAACCTCTGTCAATTTCGTGGCCTACCAAATGATGATCCCAACTCCCACCTTGACAAATTCATTTCCTTAGCCAACTCTTTCAAGCCGATTGGGGTTAATCAGGACATAGTCTACCTATACCTATTTCCCTATTCACTCACTCTCAATGCACAAACCTGGTTTGAGGAACTAGAGATTAACTCTATAACCTTTTGGGTAGAACTAGCAACCAAATTTTTGGCCAAATATTTCCCCCCATCAATACAAGCCACGTTTAGGTCCAACATCATAAACTTTCGTCAAGTGCATGATGAATCAATATTCGATGCATGGGAGCACTTTAAGAAATTGCTTAAGAAATGTCCAAATCATCGTTTTGAGCGTTCATACCAGTTGCGCATTTTCTACAATGGTCTCTTCCCACATCACCGTCCTTTACTTGATACCGCCTCTTAAGGTAGTTTCATAGACTGTACGGCAAATGAAGCTTGGAGCCTTATTGAGAAAATGACAATACACAACCATGACTGGAACAGTCAAAATCACCCCTCACTAGAAAATTCACCTACTACAATCGGGAATGAAGCTATCAAAACCCTCACTAAGCAAGTGGCAGACCTAACCAAGGAGATTAAGGAATTGAAAAGTCAACAACAACAAGTCTGTCAAGTTCAAACCTGCCTTAATTGTGCTAATCTGAACCACTCAGCCCAAATTCCTCAGTCTCATCTAACACCACCCAACACTAACCATTCTCCTTACCCACCTACGAATAGCCCACCAACTTACCAACCCCAACCTTTGGAACCCTCTCCCTCACAAACCTCTAGTTTTGACGATACCCTGATACAAGTCATTCAAGGTCTCTCGGCTAGACAAGACAAAACTGATCTCATCTTAAGAGATCATTTGACTTTGTTAAAAGCTTTCGAATCCCAGTTAGGACAATTAGCACAACGTATTACCGCTAAACCTCAGGATAGTCCAACTAGTTGCCATAAGGAGGCTTCTCATATTCTAGACTCTCAGGTAGCACATAGCCCATCTACGGTTTCTTCTCCGGTGAAGGAACCGCCTATTGTTCATTCGACAATAGATTTAGAGTCTACATCAAATAGGAAAATCCCATTTCCGGCTCGTCTTAAACAACGACCCGACAAGCTTAAGTCTTTTAAGCTTGATAGGAAATTCCTAGATACCGCCTCTGAAGTTCACTCCAAAAAGTACTTCAGAAAACTTCTTACAACCAAGGATAAGGTACCCGAAGTACCCAATGTCCCGCTGAACGAGGAATGTTCAGCTATTCTTAACAATACCATTCCTGAAAAACTCGGAGACACCGGACGTTTTACTCTCCCTATTTCCATCTACAATTCAGGCATTATCTGTTCTCTCCTCGATTTAGGAGCTAGTGTTAATCTTATGCCATACTCGCTTTTCAAGAGACTTGAGTTAGAAAATCTTCGACCTACCAAAATGACCATACAGCTTGCTGACCACTCGGTCCAATACCCTAGGGGAATAGCTGAAAATGTTTTAGTTAGGATTGACAAATTTCTTTACCCAGCAGATTTTGTAATAATGGATATGCAGGAAGACATACACATCCCAATCATACTAGGAAGACCTTTCATGAATACGGCCAAGGCAATCATCAACGTCTTCGCACAAACCATCAGCTTGCAGTCTCAGGGAGAAACCATCACTTTCCATATCGACAATCCAAATGCTGGAGAGCAAGCCGATATGTACATGATCTCCATGAAGACTGCCAGAGACAAAGAAACTGCAAAGCCAACAACTGAAAGTAAATCTAGCAAGGAAATGGCAATCACGCCATATTCCCAGATTGACCTCCGACGAATAGGACAAGAGATGAAAAATGCATCAACAAACAAACCAATGATCGAAGAAATTGGGAAGATAATGATTGAAGAAGAAAACAAAAGAAGTACACCGCCAACTAATCCATTTACCACGGAAGAAATGGCGGAAAGAAACCACAACCATCCCATGAGAAGAGAAACACTGGAGGAATATTCCAAACGCACAAGATACCAACCGCAAACCATCATAGATCACAAAGTGCTCGAAGAATTCATCCAGAGATTTGACAAAGTAGTAGGAGGAATAAGCGGCGTAGTAAACATGCTTGCTCTTTCCCCTGCTGAACTGCAATTCTGTCAACAACAGAAACGGACTTACGCTAGGATCTACAATACCTTTAAAAGATCTAACATCCCATTCACCTCAACACAATGGGAGATGTTGGGATCCATTAGAGCGCATATGAAAGAAACTACTGGACATCCAAGCAGTCGGGCCAACATCTTAACGATGAATGACCTCACATCATTGCTTAACTTGCTAAATAGAGAAGATCACCTTAGTTCCGAAGAAAGCGGATCTATGGTTATCAACTCCACTATTGAAAAACAAGTTGAGTTACTGATTGAAGAACTTAGTGATCTTGTTTCAGAGGAATCAAGGCGCGAACGACCTTTTAGGGCCACATATGAATCACCACTTGATATCGCTACTTTTGTTACGATCCATCTACGGGAGATTCAACAACGGAAAAGTAACTCCAGAAGAAAGTTCATATTCTACTCAGGATGCTAGGAGATACTTCGTCAGCTTACTCTAGTTTTCTCAGAATCTGGCTTTCCATTCAATAACCATCAGCACCGGCAAATAGAGAACCTGTGCACATGCATAAGAAGATTCAACGGAGACCCCAAGACCGAAAATTATGAAGGCATAAAACTGCAATTCTTGGTGTTTGTATGCTCTCTCTGGCAAAACCCACCGCCAAGAGAGGTTGTTAAGACAGACACAGCCACCATGACCGACCCTAGTGGACCTGTCACTAAAGCAGTTGACTACATCACCTTCGGACTTCACGGACTTGCGAGGACAACTTCAGAGCATCTTCAAAACTACAAGGAAGAATCGAGAGATAGTCCATTTGAATTGATTACGATAGTAGTCAATCATTTCATGAATATCTATCCACCCCGATACACCTTTCCGCAACCTAGGGCCCACAACATCAACAAAGGGGATCCCATGGATGCATCCATCTCCATCTAGCTAGGGAAAAGAAGTCGAGCTCTCGACCTTAAAAGAGCGCTTCTCGGGAGGCAACCCGTGTTTTACATTCCTGCAATTTCACATTCCAAGAAGTGATGAAGTCTCCGACTATCTTTCACACTTGGATATACGACCAAGTTTCAGCCCGACGCATCAAGTTTTTGACGCCGCGCATTAAAGAAAAGTATATCCAACGTGTTCACACCTACGAGAACAATCACAAGAAGACTTGATCAAGAGTGGACCCAAGAAGATTAAGTTCGGCAGACGCATACCAAGGAACACAGCAAATAATGGGGAGTACTTCTATACCGTCTCTTTCATTCGTTTTAAATATACCATATCCACTATGCTTATCACTAAGTGTGGGATTCAAACCCAAAACACACCGCTAAAAGAATACGTCTAAGATGTTTCAAATCCTAAGTGTGGGATTTTACCCCATTATGAGCTTAGTTTAACATCGAGGACGATGTTCCTTTAAGTGTGGGATAGCAGTAGTTGCACTACTGTTAAATGGATAATGGTATATGCTTGATTCTAAACTCGTTGCTCTTTATAAGACCCTGCTTCTCCATAAAAGTAAACAAAATTTTCAAAATTGAGTTAAAAATATGTTGAAAATGAAAAAATTTAAACAAAGAATGATTTACTTTGGGGAAGAAGGAAAAATAAAATACAAATTCTTTTGAAAAACAAGTTTAGTAATCCCATAAAGAGCATCGCATGACTAAGCACACAACAACCCAACTTTCGATTCGTGAGGTATCTTGAGCCATATGAAAAGCATTCACTTTTAATGCTTCACTTTTTCGATTCTTGAGTGTGCCGATGTATGCGTTTAGAATCAGAACTTGCTCTTGTTATGCATTTCGAATCCGAATTGGTGAGTCAAAAAGGAGATCGAATCACATCATTCTTGAACCCATCCATACACCTAAAAATAAGTACGTTACCCCTTTACCTACTCAAAAAGCATCCGTTAAACTTCATAGAAAGTTCCAAAGATGAAAAAAGAGAAGTATTAAGGATATGACGTCGAAAAAAAAATATCTTAGAAAATTCGAAGAAAAGAAAGTCAAATGGAGAAAAAGACTCCTCCCAAAAGAAAAAGGCGTCAAATCTCCCGAAAATTCAAAAATTACAGCTTTCCGCTTCACCAAAAAGAAAACCTATGAAAAACCAACACAGCCCCCTCTCATACCACTAACACTCCACTCAAAACCCTACATCACTTCCCTTAGAATGATTGTGGCTAGATCGACTTCGCGCTCACCTAAAAGGTAACGATTTGATACTCGATCAAGCCTATGACGATAAACGATACATGACTGGCGTTCTGAGCGATTGATATAATAGAATAGGAAACCCTAAACACTTTGAGTGATTTGAGTGACCACCATGAGAGGATCGCCTAGTCATGTATCCAAGATCAAAGATCACAAGCATGCTCCTAAAGATTACAATCTTTCATTTTTAAAGAACAAGTATTTTACTTTTCCAAAACCCCCTTAGTAAAACGTTCTGTCTTAAAATATTTCATTATCTGCTTATTTTTATCTCTGTTTAATGTTAGTTTGCTTGAGGACAAGCAAAGTTCTAAGTGTGGGATACTTGATATCGCATAAAAAGTCACGTTTTCACTACCGACATCTCTCTCATTCTAGAACGATTTTTGGCATTTTGAACTCAAATATGGTTCAAATCATTGATATTATGTCAAGACGGTCAAAACAAGGTTGCACGATAAAAATCAAGCAAAACGGATGAAAAACGAAGATTCCACACACGTTTGAAGATTCAAGGCATAAAAAGAGATTTCAAGACTAAGGTGCCCTCCACCAACATCCATTATTTCCAAGATGTTCGTTTTCAAAGTACGAATCCAACAGAAGAAGAATCAACTGAAACGGGTAAAAAATGAAGATTTCGCGCCCGCCGGAAGATCCAAATGATTCGCACGCAATATCTGGAGCTAGGGACCTTATCTCAGGGCCTATCTTATGTCAAAATCTTCTTTTTGAATTACGAATCCAACAAAAAAAGAATCGACGCAAACGGACGCATAACGAAGAAAATACGCACGAATCAAGAAACGAAGCGAAACGGGGCGGGTAGCCGCCGCCGGCTGCTACAGTGTCGCCGCCGGCTGCTACAGTGCCGCCGCCGGCTGGCCACCCCCAGTCTCGCTTTCCTTTTTTGGTTAAAACCCGTACCTGGTGCGCCTACTTTTCGTATTGTACGGTACCCGTTGCGCCTACTTTTCGTGTTGTACACACCATTTTTGGCAAGTTTTCTAATGTGCACCTCTTGATGCTAATGTGAGCCTAAACATACCTATAAATAGGAGGCTTGGGTTCCATTTGCGAGAAACACCATTCTACACACCATATGCACACACTTTAAGCATATTTCTTTCTTTCTTTACTTTCTCATTCTTTTGTATTACTTCAAGATTAGTATTAGGCTAGTTAGGAAGCTTGTTCAAGGTAGAACGAAAGTAAGAAACGCACTGTAATCTTCGGTGTATGCTCGGAATTGTGTCAATTAATTCAAGTCTACTTTCTCCCGCAATTAATCCTGGTTCTTTCTATCCTTATCTATCTCAATTAATTACGTTTATATTGATTATGCTAGATTTAGTTATTGCCATGATTGGAGAGTAGTATACTTGTTGTGTTTGTTTGAGATGTAGTTAGTTAATTATGGGATGATTTGTAATTACATATTAAAGATCGGTAGTATTACTTTGATCGTCTTATTGCATGTTCTTGTTTGATTGTTGCCCTAGGATCATCATAGTAGTAAAATATAAATGGTCTTAATTATCGTAAAGTAATATGATGGCCCCTATTCGACTGTTACTCGATATAGTACTGGAAACACTTCAAGGTGGAGTACAAATGTATGGAAGTCGAGGAACGGCTGAAGGTAGTCATATTACGAAACGATACAATATTATGAAGTAATATGATGGCCCCTATTCGACTGTTACTCAGTATAGCGTTGGAAACACTTTAGGTGTAGCACAAATATGTGGAAGCTGCGTAACGACCGAAGGTAGTTATATTACGGACTAATATATATAAAATGAGAAACCTAGTTTAATTAACCTTTCTAAATAGACTTTTAAACTTCAAATTAATCTAACGCCTTTCCACCAATAAACGTGATTACAACACCTTTTTACGACGTCCAATTAAAAGGTAGTCAATTATCTGTGTCAATATAATTTGTCAAAGCTATGAAACTATGGAACCGTAAGGCTACATGGGGGATTACCGTAGGACAAGACAGGGCCAAGGTTTGAAGCGGCGGAACCACTTAAAGTGAGGAACGCTGTGGATAATTAGGGGATTTATTGGGTAGTCTTAAGCAAGGGCTGGTTTAAAGTCATAAATGAACTGTTTTAAATACATGAATCTGTTAGGATGACGAGGAATCGTTATATGATTCAATTATGTCTAGTACCTTAAGATTTTGTTCCCGTTCATATGAAAGTATCATTAGACCTTAGTTAAGATTTTGCTTATTATTCAAAATACTTAGTAATGTTACCATAACCTAGCTCCCGGTGTGACATGCTAATGGGATTTTAATTAGTAGGGAATCTAGTGTTTACATGCAAGTATTCAAGAATGATAATTAACTAATATCTTTCAAACTAGTTTCTCCAAACATCATCCCATAACTTAATTAACGAAGTCTCAACAAACATTATCTTTGTTTTATCTGCTTTACGTTTTACTTTTATTTCACTTTTATTTATTTACTTGCCTAAGTTAGTTAATATAAAAACCAAAACTCCTCCACTATTTTATAAACCCTTCACTAGTTTGAAAGCCCTCATTTGCCACGCCTTAGTTTCAATTCAGTCGGTTTGAAGAACGACTCTAGGTCATACCTACCACTTGCTTACCCTTAGGATTAGCATCGTTAGGGAAAACTTAGGCCCCGCAATTACAAATATAAAACAACCCACTGCTGGTGCCCGGTTAGTAATCGTTTACGACACCGACCTGATCGGGCGCCAACAATCTTATGTTTGCAATAGTTAGGACTAATTCCTTGTATGTCAGAAATTTTTCATGCGATTGCCTTCTTGTGTGATTTCAACACATCAACTAGCTGAGCTTTCTCTTTTGGTTTCAACTCTTTTGAGATTATCACCGGGAGTTGGGAGGTTCCTTGGAGGTAAGCTTATTCAAGGTGAGGCGGTAATTCCTTTAATTCCAAGTTTGGTGGTTCCTCAATAGACGACATCATTCTAGCTATCTCGTCTCTATTCAGCTTCTCATATTTAGCTTGGAATGGTGCTTCATCTGTCTCGGGTTCAGATGTGGAGATTGATGCTATTTCAACCCACTCGGTTCTGTTTGAGAATTCGTCCGTCTTTAGCTGGTACTTGTTAACTGAGGATGAGGAGACTTCGTCATTTCTGGTGATGATGATCTCTCCGTCGTCAGTGAATTGGAATTCTTGAAATTGAGCGGATGAAGATTGGTTTATGGTGATTTCAGGGTTTGGAAATGGTAGTGGCTCAATACTCATTTCTTTGAATGAATCCAGGATTTCTTTAATTGAAGGAGCTGTATTCGGGTTATTGAGTGTGGATGTATCTCTATTTAGCCAAGGTATTGGTGTACCGCATCCCAATGGGACGGCTATTGTTTTGCCATTGGTGCAAGATGGCTTCTTTTCAAACAAGGGAGATAGTAGTTCTTCAGACTTTCCTGGCGAAGTGATTGCGGACTGCAGCCTAGGATCCTCGATATATAATCTTCGAATGGTGACTACCGTGTTAGGTATCGGGCTCTGGCTGGATAATGCCAATACTTCGTGGAGATGTTCATCAAAAATGTCCTGCATAGTATCGCACAAACCAAGGTCCTCTTCCAGAGGTTGCTTCATTAATCGATCGACATTAAAGGTGACCCCCTCTTTCCCAACTCTTGATTTTAAAGATTTTTTGTTTACGTCGATTACGGCCTTGGCAGTATTTAAGAATGGTCTGCCTAGGATGAGCGGGATATGGGTGTCTTCCTCTATGTCCATGACAATAAAGTCTACTGGAAAAATGAACTTATCGACTTTGACCATGACATCTTCAGCAATTCCTCGAGGGAGTTTGTGACAATCCTCCAATTAGGGTATTTACTTAACCTAATTTCATGCATTACCTAGAGTAATTCCCTGACTAGTGAATTCAAAACAATTTATGTGTTAAGTTTTGATAAACTTACTATGTGTTATGTGATATATTTGATAGTAGTTATATGTGTATATATAATTACGTACGAAATAAATATATCAAACTCTACGAATAGAATGTAATAACGTTGGTGATACAAAATAATTAATAATTCGAAAATTATTAATTACAACTATTAGATAATTATATTATTGATATAATATATCAAATTATACGTTTTATAATAAACGTATTAATCGCGAATAATAAAGTTCCAAAATGAACTTCGAAAATACTTTTGAGTAATTTTTATATTGAAATTATTATATAAAAGTATTATAACGAAAAGAAAACGAAACATTTAGACGATTTTATTACGCGTAATACGAACAGAAATAATTTTAAAACGCGCCTAGAGGTTCCAAATAATAAAAGTATTAGTTCGTAAGTTACTGTTTTAATGTGTAGAACATTACCTCAAAATATGATTTCCAAATTTGACTGAAATCTGGAACACGTTTTCAACTATACAGTACTTTTACTGTAAATAATTATATTATACTTTTGACAAAGTATTTCGAATATATAATTATCAATTAACGAGTTTAAAACAACGAGAAACAAAACGCCTAATTTTATTTTGACTTAAGTACCACAAATTATACCCGTACAAGGAATTAACGGGCTAAAAACTACCAATAACACACTAAAACAAAATATCTGGGAACATTTTGATCTCAAATAATTCATCACCTAAAATTTCTTCTGTGTTTTTCTCTCATCCCTGTGGTTGACAACTGAAGTAGAAAACAGGAAGAAGCAAGGAAAACAAAACCATCAACACATTCATCATCCTCCATCTTCATTTCATTATTTCAAACTCACAAATCAAAACACTAACAAAATGGGTTCTTGATCATCATCTACTCATCGTCATCATCATCATCCGAGATCACCATCATCATCTCAGAAATCATCATCATCATCTTCTAAACATCATTGTGAGGATTTATTTCCGTTTTCTTTCATTTATATAAATTTAGATAAATTATGAAATTGTTGATGATTGTAGTTGATAGTTGTTAAAAACTTGTTATAATACAATTATATACCATATAATGTTGTTTGATCATATTAGAATCGAAGTAAAAACTATAATCTATATGTATATACTTAACAGAACACGAACCAGAACCTGAAACCCAGGCCGAGACCGGCGGCTTCAGGCCTTGACCGGCGGCTAAAACCCACCCCCAACACGTCTAATTGATGAAATTCAAATGACGCGATCGTGTCATTTTTACTCTTGGACCATTTTCAGAACTACACGATCGCGTGATCTTTTATAACCTGGAAGGGGCCGGCGGCTTCAAGCCGTGGCCGGCGGCTTCCCCCCTTTTGAAACAGAAAACAGTTTTCGACTTTTATAACGCGGACAAAACTAATAAATGTTATACAAACCGAGACTTACTACTTGAATATTATTGCGACAACGAGACTTAGTACTTTATACGAACACGACTTTGAGACAAATTTATATCCACGACATAATTCTATACGGACACTTTGAACGCGACAAAACTAATACGATAATAAAACTATATATATATATATACTAACGGACAACTTATATATATATATATTTAACGAGAAGTATAAATGGGACGATTTAACTTAGTAAATACCAACTATATAAATGGAAGATTTATATACATAACGACGACTTATATATTTTAATAAATACGAAACTTTTACAAGTGTATTTATATAGATATATATATACGATAAACCAAAAACAAGTTATATTTTTACAACAAACGAGTTACGTTTTGAAAACCTAAACGACAACAAGGTTTTATTCGCGACTATTAACAAACGACTTATACATTCGATATAACAAAGTTATTTGATAACTAATATATTTATGTTTTTAAAACATAACCGACAACAACGACAACTACATTTATGTACGTATATTTACGCGACAATTATAAATATACCTATGTACTTATGAACTTAAACAATGACGACAATTAATATATATATATATTAGAATATATATATTCAACTAATATGTATATAAATACATACCTAAACTTAACGATTATTCTAACACAAACGTCAACAACAACTAAAATGTTACAAACATTTTAACTTAACAAATAATCCGTATACTTATACAAGTATTATTATTTGCGTCTAGGTATTTGATCGACGCTGTGGGATTATTTGCTAGCTGTATATTTTGCTGAAGATTGCAAAACCGTGAGTTCACAGCCCCTAACTTTTAATGTTTTAAATGCTTTTAAAACCAGGGGTGGAAAACATAGTACAATGTGATAACATGCTATATGCTTTATTGTATTGCGCTGCATGCTATTATGTGAACTGATTAACATGATCATTTTCATGCTATTAAACTTGGATTGTTAATATGAAAGGTGTTCATATTATATTGTTGAACTTGAACTATTTCGATAAAATGTTTTCATATTGATTTAACTCGAACTAATTATATGAAATGTTTTCACAACATTTTGGGAATAAGACAACAGATCTTGGTACGATCCTAGGTTTACGCGAGGTAGTTGTAGTGCACATAAAGTCCCAGTGCTTGCAACCTATAACCATTAGCTAGGTGACTCTAGCCACTGAGTATACAGATAGTACTATCGATTTGACAACCCTCCCAGGATATTACTCGTTGGTCATTCCAACCCCATCGACGATAGTCGTAACGAGGAGTGTATACTTACCGTGTTACTGAGGCAACAACAAAAGAACTAGTTGTGGTTTGGTTATAGTACTAGTGTCGTTACTTTAACTCTAAAGGTTTAGCTCACCTTAGAGGGACTATAGTCTAAATTTCCCACACAACTAAACAACTAAACAACAACTTGATTTGGGAAGGGTATTCCCTGTGATGACTAATAGGACAGGTGTTCCTTTGAGTGACTATTTTAGGAAACGTTTACCTTAAATGGTTAAACTTGGTTTCCCATCAAAAACAACTATTTATAGGAAATGTTTACTTAAATGTTAAACTTGTGTTTCCTGCTATAACTATTATTGGAATGTTTACCTTATTGTTAAACTTGAGTTCCTGTTAACTATATGTTGGAAAATGTTTGCTTAACTGCTAAACCTGATTTTCCTAAACTATTGAAATGGATATGTTTAACTTATTTGATAAACCTGTATATCCTGCGACTACTTATTAGGAAATGTTTATGATTAAACTTGTGTTTCCTACACAGTATTATTGTAGTAAGAATGACATTCTTACTAATTATAGGAAATGTTTTCTTTAATTAGAATACTTGTGTTTCCTACTTTACGTATAAATATTATGTTTGTGTACATGAATGATTTATACAAAACTTAAACCTGTGAATTCACTCAACATTCAATGTTGACAGTTTACTATGTTTTTCAGGGAATTAGGACTCAGGTACTCCTGCATGCATAAAGGACGTAGGCAACCTGACTATTTATGATGCCACTTTTGGGACACTTGGATTTCCTTTGTATTATCAATTCCATTGGTTATACTTATAATATCCCTCTTTTATAAATATGTATTTTCAAATACTTAAGTTGTCTTTGACAACCTTATTTATGTACGACTTTATAAGTCGTATCTTTTGTAATAACTTTGAACTTATGGCATCTTAAATATATGTATGTTCTGTATGATCATATACTCTGATACAATGAATGCACTATTGAATCTGTCCGCCCCCGACGCTTAACATTTATTAAAATGCTTCCGCTAAACTGTTAATAAACACGATTAACGATTTTGGGGGTGTGACAGAACTTGGTATCAGAGCTATTGGTTATAGAGAACTAGAAGTCTTTAAGTGACTGAAAACCTTAGAGACCTAGACTATAGCCTTGGCTAACACATTTCAGCATTCATACTGTTGCATACGTCTGACACGTCACACACGATTCTTTGACTAGGTATGTTGAGACACGCACCTATTCACATCACTGATTCTGATACTGAGGAGGATCCCATGGAGGGATCATAAGACGGGATACCTATAGCCATGTCTGAGGAGGTTTACCCGCCTACATTCCCTAGAGATACTTCAGATGGTTCGATAGCCACTCCACCATTGCCATCCACTGATCCTGCTACCCTTATGTTAGGATCTATGTCTATGTCTAGATGCCATCTTATTGGAGAGCCTGATTTTCGGTCTACACCTAGGAGGACACCGCTGTCGTGTGTCAGGGATTTTCCCATAGGACCCTCATCATCTCACGGCAAAGAGCCGATGGTTGAGGAGCGGGAGATTCGCTGTGATCAGCAGACATCGAGAGCTAGAGTTCCGCATCTGGACTGGATGCCACGTATTCTATGCCACTGGAGGATCATTGAGAGGATTCCTTCCACCTATGAGACTGGGGAGTCATCTCACACACCGACATCTCTACATTTGACTGAGGAGCCTCTGGAGCTTACGGTCCCTACTGTGGTCGCCGTTATTCGTACCTTGCTGGGATTTCATTTTGGTACGCAGTCTGCCCTCCGAGTTATGCGCAGAGACGTCTCTCGTCTTGACGATGATGTGCTGGCGATATATGGACGCCTTGCGACTTCTGAGTTGCATATTGAGGTAGACAGGGAGTCTGCAGATGTTACTAGAGCACGTCTGATCCGACTAGAGCGTCGTTTGGAGACTATAGGTGCTGCAGTTGGTTTATGTATGTTGATGGTTGCTGTTAGGATGCTTGTGGGATGGAGTCTACCGTATTTCTTTTAGACCGTATGTATGATGTATTAGGACCATAGTTATGATGTATTTGGGTTGACTTTTGACTAGATGGATGTATAGGTTAAATCCGTCACATTTTGTAGATCATGTTTGATCCAATGGGTATCTTTTGTAGTAAATCCCATCTTTGTACAAAACTTATGTAACAACAATTAACCCATGATCATGATATATATAACTTATGTTTGGTTTACATTATTACATACATTGTGAATGATATCAATTGGTGATTGACTTCATACTATATTTACATTTATCACTTGCTTTATGAGTGATGACTTGATTAGATATCTTACGAGTGTTTCTTGTGTGTGATTAGGACTGAATCATGCCGCCTAAACGTAGAATTACCAGGAACAGCTAGCGAAACCCCACACCACCTCCTGCTGTTGAGAAGACTACTGAACAAATGGTTAACCGAAGAATTTCTGAAGCCCTTGCTCAGTATGATACTGACCGAAACCGTAGCGGTAGTAGAGAAACCGAACCAAACGCTTCAGGTAGTAATCCTGAGAGCACTCATAAGGGATGTTCATATAAAACATTCCTAGCTTGTAAACCGAGTCATTTCCGTGGTACTGAAGGTGCCATTGGAATCATCCATTGGATAAAGAAAATGGAGTCTGTGCTGGAGATTAGCAAGTGTGCTCGTGAAGATATGGTCATGTATGCTACATGCACGTTTAGTGATAAGGCTTTGACTTGGTGGAACGCCCAAAAGTAAGCAATGGGACGTCCAGCCACTCATTCAATGTTTTGGGAAACTTTGAAAACTATGGTCATGGAAGAGTTTTGTCCCCGCAGTGAGCTGCAGAAGATTGAGTCTGAGCTCTGGAATATTGCTATGGTTGGTGCTGATATCACAGGATATACCACCAGATTTCAAGAACTGGCACGCCTTGTACCGCACATGGTCACTCCTGAGTACAAGCGCACTGAAAGGTATATCTGGGGTCTAGTGCCACAAATTCGAAGTTTGGTAACATCAGCCAATCCTGCTACTTTTAAGATTGCTGTGGAACTAGCACAGCGTTTGACTGATGAAGCAGTAAGGATGGGGAATCTTACTAAGAAAGCTGTTACTGAAAAGGTTGAATCCAGCAATACTGATGCTGGGAAAGGAAAACGTAAGTGGAATGACCGTCAGGGTCACAAGAATAAGAAGCAAGCTAGTACCACGAAAGCCTACATTGCCACTACTGCTGAACAAAAGACTTACATGGGGAGTAAGCCCAAGTGTGGCAAGTGTGAACGTCACCATGATGGTGACTGTACTTTCTGTGGGAATTGCAAACGCTGGGGGCATCTGGCCCAATACTGTAGAGCGAACCCTACCACTCAAGCAAATAGGGATCGACCAGCAAATGGATGTTTCGAATGTGGCGAGCAAGGTAATTTCCGAAACAAGTGCCCTAAACTGAACCGTGGCAATCAAAACAATTAGAACCGCCCTGCGAACCCGAACAACAACAACAATCGTGGAAACGCCAACAACCAGCCAGCTAGGGGTTGTGCATTTGTCGTTGGAGTGCAAGAGGCACGCCAGGATCCTAACACTGTAACTGGTACGTTTCTAGTTAACGATCATTATGCATCCGTATTATTTGATTATGGCGCCGATTTGAGTTTTGTGTCTGAGGACTTTAGACCACTATTAGACGTTAGATCTTGTAAGCTAGACAACAAGTACACCTTAGAACTAGCCGATGGTAGGTTGATTGAATCAGGAGAAATAGTACCAGGATGTACTCTTGCATTGGAGGGTCATCTTTTCAAAATAGACTTACTACCGGTTGAGTTGGGAAGTATTGACATCGGAGTCGGTATGGACTGGTTGTCGAAAAACCATGCAGAGATTGTTTGCTTTGATAAAATGATACGTATACCATTGTCAACTGGAGAAACTTTGGTAATACAAGGAGATAAGAGAACGAGCACCGTCAAAACGATTAATTGCTTAAAAGCTTGTAAATATCTACGCAAGGGATATCCAGCATTTTTGGCGCATGTTGTGGAAAAGAAATCTGTAGAGAGATGCTTAGACGATATACCTGTAGTACGAGACTATCCGGGAGTGTTTCCTGATGCTCTTCCAGGATTACCACCTCCGCGACAAGTCGAGTTTCGCATCGATCTGGTGCCTGGAGCCGCACCAATCGCTCGCTCACCTTATCGTCTAGCTCCATCAGAAATGCAAGAACTGTCTACACAGTTGCAAGAGCTTTTAGACTTAGGATTCATCCGACCGAGCTTTTCACCTTGGGGAGCTCCGGTTTTGTTTGTCAAGAAGAAAGATGGATCTATGCGCATGTGTATTGACTACAGAGAGTTGAACAAGGTAACTATTAAGAACCGATATCCGTTACCACGCATTGACGATCTATTTGATCAGCTACAAGGATCAAGTTACTACTCAAAGATCGATCTGCGTTCTGGTTATCATCAACTGAAGGTTCGAGAAGAGGATGTGCCGAAGACAGCGTTCAGGACTCGTTATGGTCACTATGAGTTCCTAGTCATGCCATTTGGATTGACTAACGCGCCGGCAGTATTTATGGATCTCATGAACCGAGTGTGCAAACCTTACTTAGATAAGTTTGTCATTGTGTTAATTGACGATATTTTGATTTACTCAAAGACGAAAGAGGATCACGAACAGCATTTGAAACTTATCCTCCAACTACTTGAGAACGAGAAGCTGTATGCTAAGTTCTCCAAATGCGAATTTTGGATTAGAGAGGTTCATTTCCTAGGTCACGTGATCAATGATAAGGGAATTCATGTGGACCCATCCAAAATAGAGGCGATTAAGAACTGAAAAGCACCGGAAACTCCCACAGAAATTCGACAATTTCTTGGTTTGGCTGGCTATTATCGACGATTTATAGAGAACTTTTCAAAGATAGCCCAGTCACTCACCACCTTAACTCAGAAGGATAAGAAATTCGAATGGGGAGAGAAACAAGAAAACGCCTTCCAACTATTGAAACAAAAGTTGAGCACCGCACCGATTCTATCCTTACCTGAGGGAACCGAGAACTTCATTATTTATTGTGACGCCTCACATCAAGGATTAGGTTGTGTTCTCATGCAAAACGACAAAGTTATTGCTTATGCATCTCGTCAATTGAAGATTCACGAGAAGAACTATACGACTCATGACTTAGAGTTGGGAGCAGTCGTTTTTGCATTGAAAATTTGAAGACACTACTTATATGGCACAAAGTGTACAATTTTCACTAACCACAAGAGCCTACAACACATATTCGACCAGAAAGAACTCAACATGAGACAAAGACGTTGGGTCGAATTGCTGAATGATTACGATTGTGAGATTAAATACCATCCGGGCAAGGCTAATGTAGTAGCAGATGCCTTAAGTCGTAAAGAGAACGTTAAGCCTCGCAGAGTTCGAGCCTTAGTGTTAACAATTCACTCGAATCTCATTTCTCAAATTCGCGACGCGCAACAATTAGCTTTCACCGCTGAACGCATGAAAGACGAATCCCTGAGAGGAATGGAGAAACAGCTTGAAACAAAAGAGAATGGAGTTTTATACTTCATGAACAGAATTTGGGTACCGTGCGACGATGAACTCCGTAAGCTGATTCTGGACGAAGCTCACAAGTCCAACTACTCGATTCATCCTGGTGCAGACAAGATGTACCAAGATGTGAAAGGTTTCTATTGGTGGCCTAATATGAAGAGAGACATCGCTACTTATGTCAGCAAGTGTCTAACTTGTTCGAAGGTCAAGGTTGAGTATCAAAAACCTTCCGGACTTTTGCAATAACCAGTGATGCCACAATGGAAATGGGAACACATAACGATGGATTTCATCACAAAGCTACCAAAGACATCAACCGGTGTTGATTCAATATGGGTGATTGTCGATAGACTGACGAAATCAGCCCACTTCATTGCTTTCAAAGAGACTGACAAGCTTGAGAAACTGGCAAAGATCTATATCAAAGAAGTCGTTTCTCGGCACGGTGTGCCATTGTCGATTATATCTGATAGAGATAGCAGATTCACATCTCGTTTCTGGCAAACACTACAACAGACCCTAGGTACTCGACTCGATATGAGTACGGCCTATCATCCACAAACCGATGGCCAGAGTGAACGAACGATTCAAACGCTCGAAGATTTGCTACGAGCATGTGTGATTGACTTTGGAGGAAATTGGGATACTCATCTTCCATTAGCTGAATTCTCCTACAACAATAGTTATCACACCAGTATACAGATGGCACCGTTTGAAGCGTTGTATGGACGCAAGTGCAGATCTCCACTCTGTTGGGCAGAGTTGGATGACAGACAACTATCCGGACCCGAACTTGTCCAAGAAACCACAGACAAAATATCTCAAGTGCTTAACCGATTGAAAGCTGCAAGAGATAGACAAAAGAGTTACGCCGATAACCGCCGTAAACCTCTTGAGTTTCAAGTAGGAGATAAGGTTCTACTCAAAGTATCGCCTTGGAAAGGGATAGCACGATTTGGCAAACGAGGAAAACTGAACCCACGATATGTTGGACCTTTTGAGATCCTTGCGAGGATTGGTCCTGTCGCCTATAAACTCAAACTACCACAAGAGCTTAGTAGTATTCACGACACTTTTCATGTGTGTAATTTGAAGAAGTGTCTTTCCGACGAAACATTAATCATACTTCCTGACGAAGTCTTCATAAACTCAAAGCTTAACTTTGTGGAGGAACCAATCGAAATAGCTGATACGAAAACACAAAGACTGAGAAACAAACGAATCAAACTTGTCAAAGTTCGATGGAATTCGAAGCATGGCCCAGAGTTTACTTGGGAACGTGAGGATGAGATAAGAAAGAAGTACCCTCACCTATTTGAACAAGCAACCGACACGAATAATACAAATTAAATCTCGGGACGAGATTTCGCTAACAGGGGAGAATGTGACAATCCTCCAATTAGGGTATTTACTTAACCTAATTTCATGCATTACCTAGAGTAATTCCCTGACTAGTGAATTCAAAACAATTTATGTGTTAAGTTTTGATAAACTTACTATGTGTTATGTGATATATTTGATAGTAGTTATATGTGTATATATAATTACGTACGAAATAAATATATCAAACTCTACGAATAGAATGTAATAACGTTGGTGATACAAAATAATTAATAATTCGAAAATTATTAATTACAACTATTAGATAATTATATGTAACACCTGCTAAATTAGGATAATTAATTATGCCTAATTAATTGTAACTAGTTGTAATTAGTATGTAATAGGACTAATTGCAGACTCTATTTGTATATATATAAGGTGATTTATATATATATGAGTGTACTTACGCGATTTGGATTAATCGTACGAATTAACCGGACGGAGTCCGACACAGTTACTTGGACGTTGGTGACAGAAACTTACCTAAATAATGAGAACGTATTTTATTATATAAAATACACAGCGAACAAACATTATTTATAATATCACGACGACATTTTAAATAATTTAACGAATACGTATTAAACGCGAGTTAAGAATTTTAATACTTCGACAAATGTTTTTATAATTAATTTCAAGGTATTTCATTAAAATATTCCCGTCACCTTTTAAAAATATAACTGCTTGATATAACGTTTAAACGACGGAGGAAACGAACACCGCACGGAGCGCAGAGGCGCGGACTGAAAATGGGAGGCTTAACCTCCCACCTTCTTTTCTTTTCTTTTCACTTTCTCATTTCCTTTCTCTTTCTTCCTTTCTTTTCTCTCAACTAACAAAACCACCACCACCTTACAAAATCACAAAATAACATCACGAAACGACGCCGAATCATACCACTCCTTTGGAATAAAAGAACCACGGCATCACGATCTACCTTTCCATCTTTTCGGATTTTCTATCCGACATTTTGTAAGTTTCCGACAAAACCCGAAACTCTCCGTTTTTGCTCATTTTTACGTTTTTATGGTTTATATATGCTTAAAATGTCCAAAAATGGGTTGGGTAAAAGATTTGGACCTAACGGAAGCTTTTCGACCGATTTTCCGGCCACCAATTTCCGATCAGACCGCTACGTCGCAGAGACGCTGGGCTATCTGCGACGTAGCTCAAAACGTCGCATACACCTCACAACGTCGCACATAGCGACGTCGTTACCTACGTCGCATTATGTGGCCAACGTCGCACTTAGCGACGTCGCGACCTACGTCGCACAAAAATCTCAACGTCGCATTAGCGACGCCACCCCCTACGTCGCATTGATTTGCGAAGGTCGTATCATGCGACGTACATGCCAACGTCGCACCCTACGTCGCATGCTACGTCGCATGCTACGTCGCACAAACCAGAACCTTGAAAAGTCAGATTTTTACTAAGTGTCGAACTTACACAACTTCAAATACTTATGTCATACGACTTAACAAACGTCATAGAACATACTTTCTATTACAATTACACTAAATTGCGTTATAAATGATAACACTTTGAATCATTATTACAAACCGTCACCAACGGGCCATATTTGTTTCAAACTACAAACGGATTACTAAACAAACACTTGGACATAATGAGTTGTGTAAACAACTAGCCTAGATGGTCTTGCGAGACATCTACTTACTTAACTTTATATGTTTAGGCATTTGAAGGTTACGGGTTCGGAGAACCTACGGTTGATATTATTTACTCGTTTATTAATATAAACGTACTTGCAAAGACTCAGGTGAGTCTTACGGCCCCACTTTTACTGTTTTATCTTATTGGGGGAGATACATGCTACTACTTTTTCCTTGAACACAAGTACTAAACTGTTTACTATACCAAACGAAATTGCATGAGTTTACTTACAAACAGAAGTCTCTCCATCATATATCGTTAGTTATGGACTTAAGCGCGAACAGTAGTTAATGGATCCATTAGGGAAATGACCCTCCCCACCCGGGGCAGTAGCGCTGCCACGTACCGATTTACACGTATAAACGGGTGACAACTTATTCGTTACTGATGCTTGCTCACTTACGAGCATGTCACGGGAGCAAACATATTTCTTACGGGTTAAGCTTCGATTATGAGCCTCATGGCAACGGTATAAACTTATTTATTTACATTTGCTGGGTTGCAAATACTGATTTTACGATTGCTGGATTGCAATGGCTGATTTTACGCCTACGGGCACTACTAATGAAATCTCGTGTTCAAAGCCGATATTATTTACAAACCTGTGAGATTCACCAACCTTTTTGGTTGACACTTTTTAGCATGTTTTCTCAGGTACCCGGATGGAGTAGGATTACTCCAGAATTTTAGCTAAAGTCGCATGATTTCAACACAACTGCATTAACGGAGATTCTTAGCATTATCTTTTGTATATTTTGATTATGTAATAGAATCTCCCGCTATACGCGTGGACTCTAGGGGAAACTACATTTTGTATACGAAAACACTAAGTTTTCAAACATTATATCTATGGAATGTAACAAATTTACAAACGTTGCATATAGATGTCGTTTACTTTATCTTTGTGCTGTGATATTTGATTAGTAACACCCCAAACTATGCTTCCGCAAAACAGTGAATTTCGGGGGTGTTACAGATTGGTATCAGAGCCTAAGGTTATAGTGAACTAGGTTGCATTTAGTGGGCCTAGACTATGACCATTAGGCAGTATTTCCTTATTAGGCGTGATTGGTTCAGGAATTACATCATACGACTTTAATTTAACATAGCCTGATCAACTATGTACAATTAAGGAAAGATGATGTGAGGTCTGAAATGGTTATGTCGAACAGGAATGCGTTAGTAGACTCTGACCACGAGGGAACCGAGACTCTTACTTGTTATGTGCTAGACATACGCTAGGCTATTATGTGATATACGAGTATATACATACATAGGCCTCACTCACTGACTATACTACTAGGCTATTATATATTGAATATATATGAATAGGCCTCGCACGTAAACACACTCGCTATAGAGATAGCCGACGTTTCTCTGGCGACACTTACGAATTTCTCTCAGCGGTTTGCACCGACCATGACAGACTTGATTACCGTCACACCACCTTGTGGCGCACTCTAATGATTTTATGAAAATCACATCTAACACCCGGAAGCAACGTACTTCCAAGGACTAAAATCCTCTCTCTGTCATTCTATAGAACTCAAAGACGCGAATTTCCAAATGGACGACTACATGTCTGATAGTGACCAAGTCCACGAGGAACAAATCCAGTACACGTATCTCGATGAGGACATCGTACCAGAAGAAGAAATCATGCTGGAGGGAAACGAAAATCAGAATTTCGAAATGACTGGCATCGACATAGAAGAATATGAAAGAGTGCGAGATCAGGCCGTGGGACTAGACGGCCGAAATTGGGCACTTAAGCGTAAGTGCATAGACTATGAACAAAGATTGAGAATCTCAAACCGATCTGTCCCTACACGAATCAAAGATAAGATCCGTTACTGGAAGAAAGTGGCCACCAACCTAACCCGTAGGACCAAAACATGGATCAAACGTTTGGGCAGGAAGTCAACGGAGGAGACTAGGTACCGCTCCACAACTCAAAGATACAGGGACATGCTCGAGGCACGCTACCAACCACACGACCTGAACCTGGAGTCGGAAGACGAATCCGAAAGCCAGGAACCTTAACTAAGAATGAACCAACCGACTAGCAGAAACTGTGGACCGCCTTGGCACGCTATGGAACAAATTAATCTACATTAAGAATAGTGTAGTTTTTGTCTTGTAATCTACCTCGTAATCTAGGGACTATCTAGCACTACTCTATAAACTAGTCGGATGTAACCATTCCCGACACCTTTTGTAATATCTCTGTAGGATGTAACTTTTGAACTCACTTTATCTATCAGATATCCTTTGTTATCTCAACTCACATTAATTGTCATTTTCCATGTTGATGTTATGTATTACTGCTTTTATACATGTACATCTGTGACAATTACCAGCTCATACAAAATCTCATGTATCTTCATTTCTTTTATTGAAGAATCATGCCGCCAAAGACACGACCATACACCGACGCCCAGATTACCTCCCTTATAACCCAGGCTGTTACTGAAGCCTTGGCTCGGAATACTCCACCAAATTCCTCGAGAAACAGCGATGCCGCTGAAACCACTGCTGCTAAACCTTGTTCTTACTAGGACTTCCAGAACTGCAAACCTCTAAACTTTGCAGGTACCGAGGGAGCTATCGGTCTAATACGCTGGATCGAGAAAGTTGAATCGGTATTTCTTATCTGCAACTGTGCGGAGGGGGACAAAGTTAAGTTCTCTGTTAGTACTTTTACCGACACCGCACTCACGTGGTGGAACACCTATGCTCAAACTGTGGGCGTTGCCGATGCTTACAAACTCCCGTGGGAGGAGTTGAAGGAGATGTTAAGGGGTGAGTATTGCCCCAGAGATGAACTGAAACAACTGGAGCTGGAATTCTGGAACCATAAGATGCAAGGTAATGATATCACCGGCTACACCAACCGTTTCCACCAACTGGCACTTCTGTGCCCAACCATGGTCGATCCTGAGTACAAGAGGATCGAGAAATTTGTTGATGGTCTTCCTGAGAGACTCCAAGATCTGGTAACTTCTTCCAAACCGGGTACTATTCAGAGCGCCATCCGTATGGCCCATGAACTAACGGCAAATTCTGTCCGCCGTGGTACAACTTCAACCCCATCTGCAAACAACAAACGCAAGTGGGAAGGAAACCCCAACTCATCCAACCAAACCTCCAACAAAAAGCCTGAGTACATTAAGGCTTATTCATCTGGAACTTCGGAGAAGAAAGGGTACAGCGGGAGCAGACCCTACTGTCCCAAATGCAACCGCCACCATGACGGTTCTTGCCCTTGCTCCAACTGCAAACGGTTCGGGCATCTAGCCAAGGATTGCCGAATCAACATTTCTACCCCCAACACTAATGCACCAAAGGCCTGCTTTGGGTGCGGAAATACAGGGCATTTCAAGAAAGATTGCCCAAAACTGAAAAACAACAACAACCCTGCTCGCGGCAGATCATTCGTTATCAAGGCTGGGGAAGCCAGACAAGACCCGAACGTCGTGACGGGTACGTTCCTTCTCAACGACCTTACTGCTTCTGTGTTATTTGATACCGGTGCCGATAGAAGCTTCATATCTGAGAAATTTAGCCCTTTACTTGATATTACTCCCACTGCCTTAGATGCTAAATACATTGTAGAATTAGCTAACGGCAAACTGATTGAGACTGATAGCATCATACACAACTGTACACTTAACCTCACGAACGAAACGTTTTCCATTGATTTAATCCCTGTCGAGATCGGCAGCTTCGATATTATTGTCGGTATGGATTGGTTATCCAAGCACCGAGCCGAAATCATCTGTCATGACAAACTCGTTCGCATACCTCTTGTCTCCGGTGGAACCTTAGTCCTACAAGGGGAGACCGGTAGACGGAATCTGAATATTGTATCCTGTCTGAAAACGAGAAAATATCTACGAAAAGGGTATCAAGCCATCCTCGCACATGTAACGGAGAAGAAGTCGGAGGAGAAGCGACTTGAGGATGTTCCGATCGTGCGGGATTTTCCGGAAGTCTTTCCTGAAGACTTGCCCGGACTTCCGCCACCTAGACAAGTTGAATTTCAAATCGAACTTGTGCCCGGAGCTGCACCCGTGGCACGAGCCCCTTACCGTTTAGCACCATCCGAAATGCAGGAGTTGTCTAACCAACTACAGGAACTCCTGGACAGAGGATTCATTCGACCAAGTTCCTCACCTTGGGGAGCTCCGGTCTTATTCGTGAAAAAGAAAGATGGATCTTTCCGCATGTGTATCGACTACCGAGAGCTGAATAAGCTAACCATAAAGAATCGGTACCCACTTCCTAGAATCGATGACCTGTTCGACCAACTCCAGGGATCGAGTGTTTACTCAAAGATTGATCTACGGTCGGGTTATCATCAACTCCGAGTCCGTGACAATGATATCCCAAAGACAGCTTTCAGAACTCGTTATGGGCATTACGAATTCCAAGTGATGCCATTCGGGTTGACCAACGCACCGGCCGTATTCATGGACCTTATGAATCGGGTGTGCAAGCCATATCTTGACAAATTCGTCATTGTGTTCATCGACGATATACTGATTTACTCGTGCAACGAACAGGAACATGCTCAACATCTGAAAACCATTCTTGGACTTCTGAAACACGAAGAGTTATATGCCAAATTCTCTAAGTGTGAGTTCTGGATTCGAACCGTTCAATTCCTCGGGCACGTGATTGACAGCCAAGGAATTCATGTTGATCCCGCCAAGATTGAAGCAATCAAGGGCTGGGAGTCACCGACCACTCCAACCGAAGTGAGACAATTCTTAGGTCTTGCTGGTTATTACCGTCGATTCATTGAAAACTTTTCAAGAATAGCTGTTCCCCTAACCACGCTGACTCAGAAAGATAAGAAGTTCGATTGGACTGATAAACAGGAGTCAGCCTTCCAGCTATTGAAAAACAAACTTTGCAGTGCACCAATCCTGTCCTTACCCGAGGGCACCGACGATTTCGTAGTTTACTGCGACGCCTCACACCAAGGACTTGGTTGTGTGTTGATGCAACGGGAAAAAGTCATTGCCTATGCCTCACGACAACTGAAAATCCACGAGAAAAACTATACGACCCACGACCTCGAGTTAGGTGCTGTGGTCTTCGCATTGAAAATCTGGAGACATTATCTCTACGGTACGAAAAGCACTATCTTCACCGATCACAAAAGTCTCCAACACATATTCGATCAGAAAGATCTAAACATGAGACAACGTCGCTGGGTTGAGTTACTTAGTGACTACGACTGCGAGATCAAATACCATCCGGGCAAGGCTAACGTAGTGGCCGATGCCTTAAGCCGAAAAGAACGAGTGAAACCCCTTCGAGTCCGAGCACTTTCTATGACAATTCGTAACGAGCTTCCTGCTCAAATCCTTACCACTCAACTTGAAGCACTCAACGATGAAAACTTGAAAAATGAAGCCTTGCGAGGCTTGGATAAACAATTCGAAATCAAACCCGATGGAACTCGATACTTCTCTAACCGGGTGTGGTTACCCAAATTCGGAAACTTGCGAGATTTGGTGATGGCTGAAGCTCACAAATCTCGATACTCTATACATCCTGGATCTGACAAGATGTATCATGACGTCAAAGGGTTGTATTGGTGGCCTAACATGAAAGCTGACATCGCCTTGTACGTCAGTAAATGCCTAACCTGTTCCAAAGTAAAGACCGAACACCAAAGACCCTCTGGGTTGCTTCAACAACCTGAAATTCCTCAATGGAAATGGGAACAGATTTCCATGGACTTCATTACCAAACTACCGAAAACTTCGAGTGGTTGCGATACCATTTGGGTGATCGTGGACCGTCTCACGAAATCTGCTCATTTTCTGGCCATCAAGGAAACCGACAAGATGGAGCGTCTGACTCGCATCTATGTCAAAGAAATCATCTCGCGACACGGTGTACCTATCTCGATCATCTCGGATAGGGACAGCCGTTTTACTTCAAACTTTTGGCAATCGCTACAGAAATCTCTTGGTACTCGTCTGGATATGAGTACTGCTTATCACCCGCAAACCGATGGCCAAAGCGAGCGAACTATTCAAACACTGGAGGATATGCTACGAGCCTGCGTAGTCGACTTCGGTACTTCTTGGGAAAATCACTTACCGTTGTGTGAGTTTTCGTACAACAACAGTTACCATACCAGCATAAAGGCTGCACCCTTCGAGGCACTTTACGGACGTAAGTGCCGATCACCTGTCTGTTGGACTGAGTTAGGAGAATCCCAACTCACGGGTCCAGAAATCATTCAAGAAACTACTGAGAAAATCGTTGGTATTCAAAACCGGCTGAAAGCCGCACGTGATCGTCAGAAAAGCTATGCTGACGTGAGACGCAAACACCTTGAGTTCCAGGTAGGAGACAAGGTACTTCTCAAAGTGGCACCGTGGAAAGGTGTTATTCGATTCGGGAAACGAGGCAAACTAAATCCTAGATACATCGGACCATTCGAAATCCTTGAAAGGATTGGTCCAGTGGCATATCGCCTGCAACTTCCTGCTGAACTTAGCAGCGTTCACAACACATTCCACATTTCTAATCTGAAGAAATGTCTGTCTGACGAGACACTGATTATACCGCTCGACGAAATTCAGATCGATGATAAACTTCATTTTGTCGAGGAACCTATGGAAATAATGGACCGCGAGGTCAAACAACTAAAACAGAGTCGTATTCCCATCGTAAAGGTCAGGTGGAATTCTAGACGTGGTCCTGAATTCACCTGGGAACGGGAAGACCAAATGCGACAGAAATACCCACATCTCTTCCCAGACAACGCACCGACCGTGCAATCAAGTTAATTTCGGGACGAAATTCTTTTAACAAGGGGAGAATGTAACACCTGCTAAATTAGGATAATTAATTATGCCTAATTAATTGTAACTAGTTGTAATTAGTATGTAATAGGACTAATTGCAGACTCTATTTGTATATATATAAGGTGATTTATATATATATGAGTGTACTTACGCGATTTGGATTAATCGTACGAATTAACCGGACGGAGTCCGACACAGTTACTTGGACGTTGGTGACAGAAACTTACCTAAATAATGAGAACGTATTTTATTATATAAAATACACAGCGAACAAACATTATTTATAATATCGCGACGACATTTTAAATAATTTAACGAATACGTATTAAACGCGAGTTAAGAATTTTAATACTTCGACAAATGTTTTTATAATTAATTTCAAGGTATTTCATTAAAATATTCCCGTCACCTTTGAAAAATATAACTGCTTGATATAACGTTTAAACGACGGAGGAAACGAACACCGCACGGAGCGCGGAGGCGCGGACTGAAAATGGGAGGCTTAACCTCCCACCTTCTTTTCTTTTCTTTTCACTTTCTCATTTCCTTTCTCTTTCTTCCTTTCTTTTCTCTCAACTAACAAAACCACCACCACCTTACAAAATCACAAAATAACATCACGAAACGACGCCGAATCATACCACTCCTTTGGAATAAAAGAACCACGGCATCACGATCTACCTTTCCATCTTTTCGGATTTTCTATCCGACATTTTGTAAGTTTCCGACAAAACCCGAAACTCTCCGTTTTTGCTCATTTTTACGTTTTTATGGTTTATATATGCTTAAAATGTCCAAAAATGGGTTGGGTAAAAGATTTGGACCTAACGGAAGCTTTTCGACCGATTTTCCGGCCACCAATTTCCGATCAGACCGCTACGTCGCAGAGACGCTGGGCTATCTGCGACGTAGCTCAAAACGTCGCATACACCTCACAACGTCGCACATAGCGACGTCGTTACCTACGTCGCATTATGTGGCCAACGTCGCACTTAGCGACGTCGCGACCTACGTCGCACAAAAATCTCAACGTCGCATTAGCGACGCCACCCCCTACGTCGCATTGATTTGCGAAGGTCGCATCATGCGACGTACATGCCAACGTCGCACCCTACGTCGCATGCTACGTCGCATGCTACGTCGCACAAACCAGAACCTTGAAAAGTCAGATTTTTACTAAGTGTCGAACTTACACAACTTCAAATACTTATGTCATACGACTTAACAAACGTCATAGAACATACTTTCTATTACAATTACACTAAATTGCGTTATAAATGATAACACTTTGAATCATTATTACAAACCGTCACCAACGGGCCATATTTGTTTCAAACTACAAACGGATTACTAAACAAACACTTGGACATAATGAGTTGTGTAAACAACTAGCCTAGATGGTCTTGCGAGACATCTACTTACTTAACTTTATATGTTTAGGCATTTGAAGGTTACGGGTTCGGAGAACCTACGGTTGATATTATTTACTCGTTTATTGATATAAACGTACTTGCAAAGACTCAGGTGAGTCTTACGGCCCCACTTTTACTGTTTTATCTTATTGGGGGAGATACATGCTACTACTTTTTCCTTGAACACAAGTACTAAACTGTTTACTATACCAAACGAAATTGCATGAGTTTACTTACAAACAGAAGTCTCTCCATCATATATCGTTAGTTATGGACTTAAGCGCGAACAGTAGTTAATGGATCCATTAGGGAAATGACCCTCCCCACCCGGGGCAGTAGCGCTGCCACGTACCGATTTACACGTATAAACGGGTGACAACTTATTCGTTACTGATGCTTGCTCACTTACGAGCATGTCACGGGAGCAAACATATTTCTTACGGGTTAAGCTTCGATTATGAGCCTCATGGCAACGGTATAAACTTATTTATTTACATTTGCTGGGTTGCAAATACTGATTTTACGATTGCTGGATTGCAATGGCTGATTTTACGCCTACGGGCACTACTAATGAAATCTCGTGTTCAAAGCCGATATTATTTACAAACCTGTGAGATTCACCAACCTTTTTGGTTGACACTTTTTAGCATGTTTTCTCAGGTACCCGGATGGAGTAGGATTACTCCAGAATTTTAGCTAGAGTCGCATGATTTCAACACAACTGCATTAACGGAGATTCTTAGCATTATCTTTTGTATATTTTGATTATGTAATAGAATCTCCCGCTATACGCGTGGACTCTAGGGGAAACTACATTTTGTATACGAAAACACTAAGTTTTCAAACATTATATCTATGGAATGTAACAAATTTACAAACGTTGCATATAGATGTCGTTTACTTTATCTTTGTGCTGTGATATTTGATTAGTAACACCCCAAACTATGCTTCCGCAAAACAGTGAATTTCGGGGGTGTTACATTATATTATTGATATAATATATCAAATTATACGTTTTATAATAAACGTATTAATCGCGAATAATAAAGTTCCAAAATGAACTTCGAAAATACTTTTGAGTAATTTTTATATTGAAATTATTATATAAAAGTATTATAACGAAAAGAAAACGAAACATTTAGACGATTTTATTACGCGTAATACGAACAGAAATAATTTTAAAACGCGCCTAGAGGTTCCAAATAATAAAAGTATTAGTTCGTAAGTTACTGTTTTAATGTGTAGAACATTACCTCAAAATATGATTTCCAAATTTGACTGAAATCTGGAACGCGTTTTCAACTATACAGTACTTTTACTGTAAATAATTATATTATAGTTTTGACAAAGTATTTCGAATATATAATTATCAATTAACGAGTTTAAAACAACGAGAAACAAAACGCCTAATTTTATTTTGACTTAAGTACCACAAATTATACCCGTACACGGAATTAACGGGCTAAAAACTACCAATAACACACTAAAACAAAATATCTGGGAACATTTTATCACTCCCACCTTACTGCACGTTTTGAAAATGAGAACCAAAACCATTTTTATATGTAAACTCCCTTACCTACATTTTGATCTCAAATAATTCATCACCTAAAATTTCTTCTGTGTTTTTCTCTCATCCCTGTGGTTGACAACTGAAGTAGAAAACAGGAAGAAGCAAGGAAAACAAAACCATCAACACATTCATCATCCTCCATCTTCATTTCATCATTTCAAACTCACAAATCAAAACACTAACAAAATGTGTTCTTGATCATCATCTACTCATCGTCATCATCATCATCCGAGATCACCATCATCATCTCAGAAATCATCATCATCATCTTCTAAACATCATTGTGAGGATTTATTTCCGTTTTCTTTCATTTATATAAATTTAGATAAATTATGAAATTGTTGATGATTGTAGTTGATAGTTGTTAAAAACTTGTTATAATACAATTATATACCATATAATGTTGTTTGATCATATTAGAATCGAAGTAAAAACTATAATCTATATGTATATACTTAACAGAACACGAACCAGAACCTGAAACCCAGGCCTTGACCGGCGGCTAAAACCCACCCCCAACACGTCTAATTGATGAAATTCAAATGACGCGATCGTGTCATTTTTACTCTTGGACCATTTTCAGAACTACACGATCGCGTGATCTTTTATAACCTGGAAGGGGCCGGCGGCTTCCCCCCTTTTGAAACAGAAAACAGTTTTCGACTTTTATAACGCGGACAAAACTAATAAATGTTATACAAACCGAGACTTACTACTTGAATATTATTGCGACAACGAGACTTAGTACTTTATACGGACACGACTTTGAGACAAATTTATATCCACGACATAATTCTATACGGACACTTTGAACGCGACAAAACTAATACGATAATAAAACTATATATATATATACTAACGGACAACTTATATATATATATATTTAACGAGAAGTATAAATGGGACGATTTAACTTAGTAAATACCAACTATATAAATGGAAGATTTATATACATAACGACGACTTATATATTTTAATAAATACGAAACTTTTACAAGTGTATTTATATAGATATATATATACGATAAACCAAAAACAAGTTATATTTTTACAACAAACGAGTTAAGTTTTGAAAACCTAAACGACAACAAGGTTTTATTCGCGACTATTAACAAACGACTTATACATTCGATATAACAAAGTTATTTGATAACTAATATATTTATGTTTTTAAAACATAACCGACAACAACGACAACTACATTTATGTACGTATATTTACGCGACAATTATAAATATACCTATGTACTTATGAACTTAAACAATGACGACAATTAATATATATATTAGAATATATATATTCAACTAATATGTATATAAATACATACCTAAACTTAACGATTATTCTAACACAAACGTCAACAACAACTAAAATGTTACAAACATTTTAACTTAACAAATAATCCGTATACTTATACAAGTATTATTATTTGCGTCTAGGTATTTGATCGACGCTGTGGGATTATTTGCTAGCTGTATATTTTGCTGAAGATGGCAAAACCGTGAGTTCACAGCCCCTAACTTTTATTGTTTTAAATGCTTTTAAAACTAGGGGTGGAAAACATAGTACAATGTGATAACATGCTATATGCTTTATTGTATTGCGCTGCATGCTATTATGTGAACTGATTAACATGATCATTTTCATGCTATTAAACTTGGATTGTTAATATGAAAGGTGTTCATATTATATTGTTGAACTTGAACTATTTCGATAAAATGTTTTCATATTGATTTAACTCGAACTAATTATATGAAACGTTTTCACAACATTTTGGGAATAAGACAACAGATCTTGGTACGATCCTAGGTTTACGCGAGGTAGTTGTAGTGCACATAAAGTCCCAGTGCTTGCAACCTATAACCATTAGCTAGGTGACTCTAGCCACTGAGTATACAGATAGTACTATCGATTTGACAACCCTCCCAGGATATTACTCGTTGGTCATTCCAACCCCATCGACGATAGTCGTAACGAGGAGTGTATACTTACCGTGTTACTGAGGCAACAACAAAAGAACTAGTCGTGGTTTGGTTATAGTACTAGTGTCGTTACTTTAACTCTAAAGGTTTAGCTCACCTTAGAGGGATTATAGTCTAAATTTCCCACACAACTAAACAACTAAACAACAACTTGATTTGGGAAGGGTATTCCCTGTGATGACTAATAGGACAGGTGTTCCTTTGAGTGACTATTTTAGGAAACGTTTACCTTAAATGGTTAAACTTGGTTTCCCATCAAAAACAACTATTTATAGGAAATGTTTACTTAAATGTTAAACTTGTGTTTCCTGCTATAACTATTATTGGAATGTTTACCTTATTGTTAAACTTGAGTTCCTGTTAACTATATGTTGGAAAATGTTTGCTTAACTGCTAAACCTGATTTTCCTAAACTATTGAAATGGATATGTTTAACTTATTTGATAAACCTGTATATCCTGCGACTACTTATTAGGAAATGTTTATGATTAAACTTGTGTTTCCTACACAGTATTATTGTAGTAAGAATGACATTCTTACTAATTATAGGAAATGTTTTCTTTAATTAGAATACTTGTGTTTCCTACTTTACGTATAAATATTATGTTTGTGTACATGAATGATTTATACAAAACTTAAACCTGTGAATTCACTCAACATTCAATGTTGACAGTTTACTATGTTTTTCAGGGAATTAGGACTCAGGTACTCCTGCATGCATAAAGGACGTAGGCAACCTGACTATTTATGATGCCACTTTTGGGACACTTGGATTTCCTTTGTATTATCAATTCCATTGGTTATACTTATGAAATCCCTCTTTTATAAATATGTATTTTCAAATACTTAAGTTGTCTTTGACAACCTTACTTATGTACGACTTTATAAGTCGTATCTTTTGTAATAACTTTGAACTTATGGCATCTTAAATATATGTATGTTCTGTATGATCATATACTCTGATACAATGAATGCACTATTGAATATGTCCGCCCCCGACGCTTAACATTTATTAAAATGCTTCCGCTAAACTGTTAATAAACACGATTAACGATTTTGGGGGTGTGACAGAGTTTGACTAATCTGTCACCTAATTGGATAGTCATACGAGTAGGTAATAGGTTATCTAATCCTAATTTCTTGTAGAGGGAATAAAGCATAAGATTAACACTAGCACCTAGGTCTGCTAAGGCGTTACTAACTTGAATTCCTTGGAGGAAACAGGGTATAGTAAAACGTCCAGTGTCGCCTAATTTAGGTGGGAGACCACGCTGTACAATTAATGAACATTCAGCATTCAAGGGTAAACTAACTATTTGCCTAAGTTTTTCTTTGTTTGAAAGGAGTTCTTTAAAGAATTTGGCACATGTGGGCATTTCTACTAAAGCATCTAATAATCTAACGTGTAAGTGTAGGCTTTTGAATATGTCCAGATATTTACCGAATTGGGCTTCTTGCTTTTCCTTTTTAAGTCTACCGGGATAAGGTATTCTTGTGCGAGGTACATTATCCGGAGTTTTGGTTGGTGATGGGTCAGGTGTTGTGACAGGAATGTCAATGGACACATGTTCACTCGGTGTAGGTGTAGGCGAAGAAGTGTTTCCGGGGGTGTTATCTGGTGGTGGTGGATCAACTTTGGTTATTTTTCCTCCTCTAGTCACGATTAACACGTCATTACTTGGTGAATGGGTAGTGTCATTAGTGATTACCGACGTACTTTCCTCAATAAAACTTAAGTTTTTCAAAATAGATTCCATGTTATAAATTAATTTTTCTGAAATTTTTATCATGGCGTCAATGTTGTCTTGAACTTCAGCATTTCTTTTGTTTATAAGGTTTTGTTCAAGCATAAAAAGTGGTAAAAGTTGTTTTGAGGAAGGTAAGTGGTTCGTAGGTGAAAGAACAGCCAAAAGTTGGGTCCAATCAGGATAAGGTGTTGACATAATTGGTTAAAAGCGGTTAACTAAACTAATCCTAAAGGCAAAAAGGTAACTTTTGATTGATGTTAATCTTTCAAAAGGATCGCTAAATACTAAAGTTACTAAATCCTAAAATCGGTTGCCGACGCTCCCCGGCAGCGGTGCCAAAAACTTATTGCGTCCGAATAGGTCGGTGTCGTTAATGATAACTATCCGGTTATAACAGTGGGTGTTTTTAATTTATAAGGCTGGGGCCTAGGGTTACTAATATTGCTAATCTAACGGCTAGCAAAGGATAAGTATGACCTAGGATCGTTCTTCAAAGTGCGACAAATTGAAACTAGGGGTTTTAGAAACTTTTATGCGTTTAACTAGGTTTGAAAGAGTTGGTTTTGGTTTTGGGTTTTCTAAACTAAATGTTAAACTAAATTGAATCAGAAATGGAGGTTACTTCGGGCGTTCAGCAGTTAAAGTGATTGTCTACTATAAAGTGGTTCAGGTGATATTAAAGCGTGAAGAGTTCTAATGAGGATAAGTTCATAAGTTAATGTGAGTTATTGCTACAATCCTACTATTGGGCTAACGCGGAAGTGTCCACAATCAGGCAAATAGAATGTCACGTGGGTTGCAGAATATATTAAAGCATACACCGAGAGTTCTCTCAAATGCATGTCCATATTATCTAACAGTTAATCTCGAATCCTATTCCCCAATTTCGGTCATCATAGATGTCCGAATCATGGCACAGTTTGTTGAATAAACAATCTTGTAAACGGGTTTTACCCTCGCCGGAATAAGTTGGAAAAACTGGTCTAAGCGGTCAGATAAGATGTCATCACTTATTCGTATGAATTATCAGCTTTACTCAAGTATGCAACACGACATGTATGATTTACATTACAAATAGAAACTTAAGTAATACATTTGTTAATCGATTCATAACACAACTACCTTCGGTCATTCTCGACTTCCATACGTGTGTACTACGCCATAAGCGTTTCAAGTACTATATCGAAGAACAGTCGAATAGGGGCCGTCATGTTATTTCACGATAATTAAGGCTAGGTTTATTTCACTAGTATGATAATCCTAAGGCAACAATCAAACAAGAACATGCAATAAGACAATCAAGATAATAGTTAAACCTAAGCATACAAATGTATTAAATCGAGGATATTCCGAAAGTTGTCTCAAAAATATCGTCTGTCCGAATTAAATCTTAATCTACCTCTATTCCCATATTCCGTATCTCTTGGATCCTAATTTGGTCTAGAGAACACCGGCCATGCCAAGCTCAATGATTCAATCAAACATAGTATAACTAAGTGACCTATACCCTATGAGTTAGCTACGTTCATTTTTGGATAAGGTTTTAGTCACAACATGAGTTGGGCAGATAAACGATAAAGATTTAATTCCTACATATATTCATGATACAAAACACTCGCAATCTCATAACATATAACATAATCACATATTTAAATCTTTCCTAAACGACTATCATAGCAGACAATTGAGTTATTTAGCTAATCATGGCAATTCTTGCATGCATATTTAAATTTATTGAAGAAAGAACAAACATAATTAAATATGGAAGATAGATTAAAACCTGATAAGTACAATACAATAACTCGTAACTACAAATGCGTCCCGGAGCACCTCCGTACAAATCTTCCTTAACTAGTTAATTAGCTAGTCTAATTAACTAATGAAGTATTATAATTTAAAGAGTTGGTGTAATGTGTAGTGTGTGAAAAGATGTGTGTATATAGATATGTTTTACAAATGAACCCAAGCCCTCTATTTATAGGTGAGTTTAGGCTCACATTAGCATCAAGGGGTGCACATTAGCGTAATGTGGGTAAAAAGGTGCACCAGGTACTGTACAACGCGGAAAGGTGGTGCACCGGGTACTGTACAATGCGGAAAGGTGGTGCACCAGGTACGCAAATTAGCCAAAAAAGGAAAGCGAGGCGGGGGACAGCAGGCCGGCGCCGCCCAGCAGGTGGCCGGCGGCGGCTGGCTGCCACCCACCCCGTTTCGCCGTCTTTTGCTTCGTTTCTTGATTCGTGCGTGTTTTCTTCGTTATGCGCCTGTTTGAGTTGATTCTTTTTTTGTTGGATTCGTAATTCAAAAACAAAGATTTTGACATAAGATAGCCCCTGAGATGAGGTCCCTAACTCCATATATCACGTACGAATCATTTGGATCTTCTGGCGGGCGTAGAATCTTCATTCTTTATCCGTTTTAGTTGATTCTTCTTCAGTTGGATTTGTATTTTGAAAATGAACATCTTGGAAAAAATGGATGTTGGTGAAGGGCACTTTAGTCTTGAAATCTCGTTTTGATGCCTTGAATCTTCAAACGTGTGTGGAATCTTCGTTCCTCGGCCGTTTTGCTTGATTTTTGTCGTGCAACCTTTGTTTTGGTCTTCTTAACATATTATCACTAATTTGTGCATTGTTTGAGTCCAAATGCCAGGTATTGCTCCAGAATGAGAGAGATATCGGTGGTAAAAACGTGACTTTTTACACGATATCAGTTTATCCACATCATATTATTGTCATATAAGATTACTATAATTATAATTGCAGCTAATAAGATAAGAATATATCCACTATTGTCAAAAAAAAAAAATACTCTTCTAAAGTATTACAAGCATTATTTGGGTGTATATATATAAGTAATTACTGTTTTTTTTATGTGCATGACATCTAATAATCTAAATTGAATCTTTTTGTTGTATAGACACGGATATTGTAGATAATGGATCCTTATTGCCATCAACTCTTTTCTGAACTCAAACGCTTTCACGTATGGCTAACAATTATGGTTGTTCGAGTCATTTTCGTATGGAAGGACATCAAAGCACATAGATTACTTATGTTACTACTAGATCCAAACGTAAGATACTAACACTACCAAATATTTCAACTAACAATCTCTTAATATAAAATATTGTTTTTTGATTAATTTGATATGTATTACATCATTTCTAGAGAGACATAATTGGTGCAATTGGTTCTACCATATTTGATCAAAACGTATGAAGAAATGAAGATGGTGAGTGGTGTCTTTAAAATCAAGCATTTCCAAATCCAAGCAAGGGGAGATGCTGATTTCAGGAGATATGAAAAATACAGTTTCTTACGAGAAGAGTTAGAGATAATTATTGATAATAAAACAGAATTCATTCCCCTGACGGACGATGAACAAATAAAGATTAAGATACCAATCTATCCTAAGATTCCTTCACTCAAAGCACTTGTTGGAGATAAAACTACTAGAAAACTGATGACCGGTAAATCAGCTTTGTAATTTCAATCAAATTTTTACCTTATTTTTAACGTCTATAACTACTAATACTAAAAAATGAAGATGTTTTTGTTTTAGATGTAGTTGGAAAAATTGTCAGAGGAGGTTTTGTCAGATACATACGTTGTCACGGTGTATATAGAACTGCCTTGATTGAATTATTCCTTATTGATTCGACGTAAGTCAAGCTGTCTATTAAAATTTTTATGGTACAAACAAAACGATATTATATGATTTCTTACGGTTAATAACATAAAGTCCATTATGAATAGGGGTCACCTCGTTAAGATGATATGGGTTAATGGTACACGAACACCTCTAATCAAGTTTGCTAAACTCATTCAACGGAAGGAGATAATATATGCGACTTGAGTTAAACTAATTCATAAAAAACAAAGTAAGTTATCCATTTTAACGAATTCAGCCTTTATATCTATTTATGATGTTATCAAACAAGTTATATCAGTTATCAAACATTTCGTTTATCATTTTGAACCACCATCGTTTTAATATAAAGAGTGCCGCTGCAACGCCCGGGTAGTAGGCTAGTATAAATTAAAAGGAAACAAGTACCTAACATTAACATGAGAATTATCTTTATTACTCTCTTCGTCCCACTACAAGTGTCCACAATACTATTTTAGGTTGTCCCATAAAGTGTCCACTTTCACATTTTACCATTTGAAAGAGACTATAGTGGGTAGATTTTTTATTTGATTGTTGAAAAGTGTAGTTAGTGGAGAATTATAAAACTGTGTGCAAAACACTTTGACTAAGAAGGAGGGAGTAACATTTATGAAAATGGTAGATTAATCTAAAAATATCATTAAGCTAAAGTTCAAAATACAAAATAAAACTAAGTTAAACTACAAAATTCATAAACACTAAAAGATTTATTTTTTGTTTAGGGTAAATTATCAAGAGTTAAAAAAGATAATACTTAAAATTAACTATTAGAATAAAACTTAAAATAAAAAGGAAAGAAATAAAAGATATGGAAGGAAAAAAAGTTGAACTCCATCAGTTCGAACCCCTAGATCTCAAGATTAGACGCTTCTACCGACTGCCATTCAATCTAGAAATGCAATATATCTATCTTGCAATATTATTAATATATATAAATTCAAACTTCTATGGTGGGCCAAAAGAAAATTGACACATGGTGGACTCTTAGGCATGTACCACTATATAGGTAACAGGTGTTGGAATAGTAACGATGAACAGTAAAAATAGGTCTCTTTACATAAGTAGGAAGATATCTCTCCTATCTAATAAAAGGGGGTTAATGCTGATATCATATAGCTGACTTGGCAAATTCTTAGGCTGTTAAACATGATGACGTGGCGTAATGTGATGCAAGAAAATTTCTTATTATTTTGAATTTCTTTAAATTGCTTAAATTACATTTTTAAATTTCTGCTTAAATGCATGTTATTTCCAAGGCATACATACACGCACGCTTTGTCAAGAGGCATGCTTGAAAAAAAATTTCACGCCTCCTCTTTCTACTGGCATCTCCCCAAGAATTCAAATTTGTATAATGCTTTTCATCTTATTAATCTTCATTCATCCACTCAGATTTCACCTCTATCATATTTTCATCTCCATATTCATCATGTTTTCTCTGAAATTCTTTTGGGCTTCTTCAAAAATCTATCTCAGGTAATCCATTTAATAACTTCATCTCTCAAACCTCTATCACTTTTTCATTAGGTATCTCTTATACTTTAAGTTTTCTTCCATTTTCATTACTTTTCTAATTAGGGTATCTGATTGCAATATTTATGTAATGTGCGTATCGTCAATCGATTAAAGGTTCAACTTTCTATGCTCTCTTTAGATTTTACAGTGATCACTGACCGATTATACTTGACTATATGGAAAGATTGAGTAGAGAGTAATATATGTAAATGGTGCATTCTGCTTGAAATTATCATCACGGATTTTTGTTTGTAGTATATCCTTTTCAATTATTCTCATTTCACATCTATTTGATCATATTTTGCGGCTAATTCTAGTGCCAAATAGCAGTAGAAATTATGGGTATAGACTATTTTCCACGCACCACTTTGATTTTGAATGCACTCCAAGTGTTTGTTAAAATGTCTATGTTAGTAAGGTATGTTATTGTTTAAATTTCAACTTTTGTTTGGTTATATATAGTAAAAAAATTCATTGTCACTTTATTTTGGTCCTTTTTGTGCTTATTGTTAGAAATTTCAGCCGCCAAGAAGCATATAAGTAATGCTTATGTTGGTTCATTTAGTTGCGATTGTGATGATTCAAGTAGCATGAGTGTTTGAGAATTAAGTTGTTGATGTTTTTTTAGAGTTTAAGATATCATTGAACTTGGAATTTTGGGTTGTGTAAACAGACTTTAATTCAGTCATAAGACACCTTCAACATAAGGTTCAATGACGTCAGATCAATGTCAGTATGGATATCAAGTACATTTTTGTTTATGTTTGGTATGTTATATCATTATGCACATACTCTGAGCTTAAATTCGGTACATCTTGGGTGATGTATTTTTTTTTTCGCTCTTCCAATTTGATATTCTTTATGTGAATTTGATTTCATTCAACATGATTAATTGAAGCAAGAAGTAGCAGAGGTGTACAGTTCTAAGCTCGATGGAAAAGGCTTTGCGTATGATGGCTAGAAGACCCTCTGTTTACTGCGAGCCCTTTGCCCAATGCTAAACTCGAGCTCACTGTTTTGGTGGACAACCTCTCATCTAACAGGTAGACAATGTTTAATGTGTATGTTATTTTTAGATCCATCTTAGAATCTTTTGATTAATTTAAGATTATTAACTGTGTAGAACTGTTAGTTGTCTTCAAGGGAAATGGTCTAAGCAGTTTCATGAAACCGTAAGGGTTTTGAATGTGCTTATGAGGCGACATGTTGTTAAGCACTAAGTTTACATACATCCCTGTTATATTGTACTCTTTAATTTTATTCTTGCTTTGCTGTTTATATATGCAGATGTTGTGTTTGGTTCGACAGTGTTTATTTCATAACAATCCCAAAAACTTCATACGCATTGGAGGTGGGGTTGTGGGCTGCATAGATTTGATTCCAGTTTTGGGCCACTCAAGGTGGTTTGAGTATAAACATGGGTAAGACTCCACTATTCAAGTGTTGAAAAAGCAGTTCATATGACTCTTGAAGTTTTTAATTATGATTAATCTCATTTAATGATTGTTTGAAGGCTTATACGTCATCGTGTCAGGACGTTTCCGTCTTATCTTGAACATAAGATTATTGCGCTGGGCCACAAATCATGCAAAGAACAGAAGTTGGTCCTTTTCATTAATCTTTATAAGCCTTTTGATTGTACAAGTCTTATCTTATATATTTCTTATGCTTGCAGTCACTATTCAAACTTTTAAAGTGATTTAGTATAGTTGAACCTTTTCACTATTACAGTGACTTAAGAAATTTTATGCAGGTCATACAAATTGGCATTACTAGCCCATGTTCACACTAATATTAGATATCTTGCTAATTATAAATGGTTTTTTCATTTGCAGGACTTCGTACACATATACAATCTACTAATTGAAATGCCAACTGAACATTGAAAATGGAGGAAGAAAGAATGGAGTGAGGTATGTGTTTCAGAATTGTAGACTTTGTACAGGATCTGGAGATTTGCCATAAAGAATGAAACTTTATATTGCATATTACGGAGTAGTAATTTTCTACTATTTGAATTGTAGTCTTGCAGTGCCACGGAATGGAGTTCATGTACGTTTAATAACTTTTACAAAGGGAAGAATATCCATACCATAGGGACCAATTACCATAAAATGGAGTTCATGCTGCTTATGATGTTGCTGATGGGAAAATTTGTAGATTTCCAGATGAAGGGAAGGGTATGATAAAAAATGTTACTAGAGTTTTTTTTTTTTAGTTGTATACTTGTGTCATACACCACCATTAGTACATTCACTTTTTGTGAGATAATATAGTGTTACTATGTAAGATCGGGTAGATCAAAACAATTGGGCTGTTGTCCTCTATGATGTGGCATACCATCAACTATTACGTTAATTGTTTTCAACTTATTCATATTTACATTGCAACTACTAAATTAATCTTGTGACTACACTTTTGGAAAAGCTCTTTTATTTTTGTGTTTGGTTATATAAGGCTTTTTGTGTAATATCCTCATAAGTTTTGATTTCAAAACCTTTATACTATTTGAAGAATAGAAAAAAAAGTTTATAAGATAACACGATATTACTACTATTTTTTTCGAAAAACCCATGTATACACGGGTCATTAAACTAGTTTGACCAAAATAAAGAAGTTGCTGGAGGGCACGTGTCAGTTGATGACATATTTACAGTAAAAAGCATGACTAACACAAATATCTAAGCTTTTAATTAAAACTAGGCATTGAGCCCGTGCGATGCACGGCTGTTTGAAAAGTGCAGTTATATAATAATTTGTAAGTAGCCGAATATATTAATGGGCATATAATCAGTGTTATCGATAGCACAATTAATTTGTGGTGTTGACCAATTACTTTACGTTTACTTCAATATTTTTCATATATATCATTCCTTTACTTTTCAGCATAAATTTATAAATCAAACTTCTTTGCAAACACTGTTCAAGATTTTGTAAATTGATAACATGTAATCGTTAACTAAAATAATACGCTCTAATAGGTAATTAAAAACTAAGCATTGAGCCCGTGCGATGCACAACCATTTATATAATATCATTAAATTAGTTTGTATGTTGTTATGTATAAGTTTGAATACATAATACAATTAAACTAATTTGTAAGTATTATCTAAAGTTTTAATACATTTGTTGAGCCTATGCAATGCAAGGTAACTAAAAAAAAAAATTATATGTTTTTTAGGTTTTCAACTGTATCTTAATATTGTTGAAAGTTTAAAATTTATTACTGAAATTCAATAGTAATATATACCAAACTGTACAAAAAATAATCGATTTCAAATATCTTTATTTAACTAATTTTCTTAAAACATGGTAGTTGATGATGATAATATATGTTAATTGCAATGTATAAGATATGGATTAGGAAATGAATTTTTTTTTTTATGTAAGTAAAAATTGTTATATATTAAACATAATAATATAGGAATTTTAAAGACTATTATAATAAAGTATAATTGAATTGATAAATAATAGTCTTAGTAATTATTAATTAAGGTTTTTAAGGAAAAAAATAATATGATGATGTGGCAAGTTAGGAGGCTCTAAAGAAAATGAAATGTTATGATGTGGCATGTTTAAAAATCAAGAAAAAATATTTGTTTTATATGTATAGATAGATATATGGCAGAAATAATTTTGTTAATAAATAAACTTAATTTATCTGATTTTACTATCAAAAAGTTAAGTTATGTGTTTGTTTATTATAAACAAACATAGCATATATTGTCGAGATGGGGTAGTGCAATTATTTATTTTTATTTATAAATATCAAAAAGAACTTGAAAAGAAGTTAATATAATAAGTTTCAAGACAGTGAGACACAACGAAAGTTCCCTATGGCAGACCTAAGCAATGTTTATAAAACCGGAATTTGAATCGGACCGGAGAGGGATCCGGTTCCGGTCGAACCGGTCGGACCGTCGGTCCAAACCGGTCCAAAACCGGCTCAAAACCCGCGGAAATTAAAAAAAAAATTCAAAACCGGTTGAAAACCGGTCCGGTTCCTGGTTGAACCGCCCGATTTTGACCGAACCACCCGGTTCATTGACTGGTCAAACCTCCCTCAATTCCGGTTTTCAACCGGCCGGAAACCTCCATTTTACCGGTCGGACCGGACCGGTTCAACCGGTTTTCAAAACATTGGACCTAAGTCATCTAAGTACCTAACCCGTCATATCCCAACCAACCATACAACCAGCTCCGAGTACATACTACTCACCTTACCTCCAATTGACTATTCATATCTTGAAATTGGCATTCAAAATAAAAGTATATATTGTAATTAACAATGCAACCACGAGTGTCAAATTAGCTTCTTCTTTTTTAGTTTTTTTTTAAAAGGAAAACTAACACACGCCTACAAACCACGAATATGTACAATTTTTTCCACAAGTGTCAAACCACGAATACATACATATGTCCACAACCGGACTTGAACCCCCAACCTCAAGGTTGGAGGGTTCTCACGTTACCTAACAATTCACGATATGTGACACCCATCAAATTAGGACTAGTTATTAGATCCTAATCATCTAGTAGTACATATAATTAGTGCTATGTTTTAGGCTAATTGTATGTATCAATATGTATATTGTTATATATATATCAGTACGCGATTTGTTTAAATCGTGCATTTTCAAATCGGCCGAATTCCGATTCATCTATACGGCGTTGGTGAAAACAAGTATTAAGTAATATAGAATTATTATTTAATACAACTCATTATTTATTACATATTATTTCGATAATATTTCAAAAGAAACTCGTATCGTCTAAAACAATCATACGCAACCAAAAAGGAGTGAAACGCGTTCGATAATCAAAACCAACCAAAGTTATATTTTTATAACTCATTAACAAGTATTTTGATAAAATACTTCAACTCAAAAATATCGAAAGATTATTCATTATTTAAAAACGTATATATAATACATAACGTCTAAATATACATTTAAACGATCGGGTAAACGAACACGGATATAATACCAATTATTTGAGACAAAATATAACAAAATTCACCTCCTTTTTGACTTGGAAAAATCAGCCAAACAAGATCCATAAAACATGGATCTTGTTCTTGACTTTAACCACCACCATCATCTCATCTTTCTTCATTCAATCACCACCTCAATCTCTCTCATTCTCTCTCTAATCTCTGATCTTTCTCTCTCTAAAATCAGCCACTTTCACCACCATAATCCACCATCAAAACCTCTTCGGATCATCAAGTCGATTGAAGCAAAAACGATCACGAGAACGCGAGCTACGCTTCCACCTTTTCGGATTCTTCATTCGATCATCGTAAGAATCCCGACACTTTCGTAAAATACTTGTATTATGTTTATATAGATGATATATTGTTCATACAACTTGATAATGTCCAAATCTAAATCTTAAAAACGTTTTTTTTATGAGTATGTATGTATGACAGATTCTGTCTCTCAAAAACAGTCCCACAAAATCGTTAATATCTCGAGCTCTAAGATGAGTTAGACAACCAAATTTTTTTTAAAAGTTGCGTATTGAAAAGAGCTACAATTTTCGTGTTTTACACTTTTTCCAGATCTGTACGTATTTAAGTATAGAAGCTGGTCTTTGAATGTTACTCGTTTCCGAACCAAATCCGACTACCTTTCATGTTGATTTTTGTTAAAAATAGCAGATGAACTTATAAAATTACCATAAAGTGCAGATTTACACTAGACCCATAGGGGAACATCTGTGATTTTTGGTGGGTCTTGGTTTGGAATAAAATGTGTAGAAAACGAGAGGGTTGTTGAGTCAAAAATCTGGAGATTATAACTAACAGTGGTAACTATGTTATAACTAACAGTGGTAACTATGTTATAACTAACAGTGGTAACTATGTTATAACTAACAGTGGTAACTATGTTATAACTAACACTGGTAACTATGTTATAACTAACAGTGGTAACTAACTTATAACTAACAGTGGTAACTATGTTATAACTAACAGTGGTAACTATGTTATAACTAACAGTGGTAACTAACTTATAACTAACAGTGGTAACAACTTAAACTAACAATGGTAACGAGATTATAACTAGAAGTGGTAACAACTTATAATCAACTAAGACAACAACGCATCAACACATGATTTATACGAATACTAACCACTTCAATTATACTTTACAAGTATATCATTACAACATTTTAATAATAATGTTTTGAGATTATTATTACAATTAATCACCAACGGGCCGTACATGTTTTCAAAATACAATCAATCCAAAACTAATTATTTGGACATTACTAGTTAGATGAACAACTAGCATAGATGGTCTGCTGAGACATCTAATCATTTAAAACCTTGCGCGTTTAGGACGCCCGGCAGGTTTCAGTCGTTGGAAACGACATCATTCTTTGTATACCATCATTGTTGCTTGACAGCATCTCATCAGACTCAGGTGAGTCTCATAGCCCCTTTTTAAATATGTTTTCTCAGGGGTGTGATCCATTGCTTGTTTTTTTTTACAATATGAACGCAAGTACCATCAAATCAATTACTACATGAGTTATTTTCACTAATCATTTTAAAGCCCTCCATCAGCATAGTTTGGTAATACTTAGTAGCGTGAATATTAGCATATGATATCATATAGGTTTGACCAGCCTCATCCGAGTTAGCACGCACTAACTGGTAAAACGGATGTATTAATATTTGTGTAGACGAGTGTTGATTAGGCACTCGTAGGAGGCAACTCGATCAGGATACCTTAAATGTGGACCTGACATCTCGTGTTAAGCTCAGACTATGTGCTCATGGCTGTAAAACTTTTATTTTGCTTAATTGCATTTTAAATTCAATTATCATTAAATCTTGCGGTTCATACAAATATGTGTTGACATACAAACCTGTGAGCTCACCAGCGTTTTCGCTGACCCATTTTAGCATGTATCACAGGTACTCAGCAGTAGGTTGGACTGCCCATCAGGATACTGTAGCTCGAGTCGCATGCAAATAATATCATCAAGAGATTTAACTGCATTTCTATATTTTGTACAAATTAGATATGTATTGGAATCTCTCAAGTATCTTATGCGAACTCACCTTTTGGAAAACAATTATGTAATTTCTATTACATTAATGTATTTTATCAAACGACGCATGTAGTGGTCGTTCATTATGTAATCTTATGTGTTTTGTTATTGATTAGTCGCGCCCCGAACCGACCCGCTTCCTCATCATAATTTGGGGGTGCGACAGATTGGTATCAGAGCCTAAGGTTATAGTGAACTAGGTTGCATTTAGTGGGCGTAGACTATGACCGTTATGACCGTTAGGCAGTATTCCTTATTAGGTATAACTGGTTCAGTGATTACACCATACGAGTTTAATTTAACATAGCGTAGCTAACTATGTACAATTAAACGAAGATGATGTGAAATCTGAAAGGGGTTATGTTGAATAGGAATGCATTAGTTGACTCTGACCACGAGAGAAACCGTGACTAATACTTGAATTGTGTTAGACACTCATTAGGCTATTATGTGATATAGGCGTATATACATACATAGGCCTCACTTAAGTGTTACTTTATAGGCTGTTATATTTTGAGGATATATATGAATAGGCCTTCCTGCGTATTATTTTCATAGCTATTATATATCTCGAATATATATAGATCTCATATAATAATACACTCGTTAACACTCTCACTCTCAAACGCGATGAGTATAATCGATAGTAATTATACGCATTCAACATCTTACAACACATTCCGCTGTATCATCATGTATTCACAAGGAATACCTCATATTGTATTTCTTTCATCACTCTATTTCTTCGGAATCACCAGTGAAACTCATTGTTAGGAGGTCTTATAGATTCTTATAAGTAAAACCTTACTTCACTCACCCGTAAACTCACATTTTGTGATCAAATCCGTTGTCTGTCAAATGTGATTATCACATGTGCAGTGTATATTACCGCATAAATATATATATACATGTGATATATCATGATTTGAGTACAGACAACTAATACATTCTTTCTGCTTTGTCAGAATCATGCCGCCAAAGAGAAAGGGTTTCTCTCAAGCTGAACTCAATGCGGCTGTCACCCGAGCAGTAGCTGAAGCTATGGCTGCTCGCGACTCTCAAAGGAGTGAAGATACAGTCAATACTACTCCTACTCCTGCCATCAAGCCTTGTTCTTACAAGGACTTCCTAAGCTGCAAGCCACTTTACTTCAAAGGCACAGAAGGTGCTATTGGCTTAATCCGTTGGATAGAACGCATGGAATCGGTTTTCAGTCTCTGTAACTGTGCTGAAGACAGTAAAGTCAAGTTTGCTGCATACACATTCCAAGAAGGTGCACTCACGTGGTGGAACACCCACGCAAACTCTGTTGGTGTCGAAATCGCAAACCCACTTCCCTGGTCTGAATTGAAGAAAAAGCTAAGGGAGAAGTATTGTCGTGAGGAAGAACTGCACCGGCTGGAAGTAGAATTCTGGCAGCTGGCGGTGCAGGGGAATAATATTGCTGAGTACACCACCAGGTTTCAGCAATACGCTCTGTTGTGCCCAAGCTTGGTTGATACGGAAGGAAAAAGTATCAAGAAGTACATCCGCGACCTCCCGGAAAATATCCAAGGAAATGTCGCTTCAGCTCACTCAACCACCCTTGATCATGCAATTGGATTTGCACATGAACTCATGACGATGATTGTCAGCCGTGAGACATCTGCTCCATCTTCTGGTAACAACAACAAGAGAAAGTGGTCTGGGAACACCACTCAAGACCAATCATCATTCAAGAGGTCTGTGTCTGATAAGATCACCAGTTCTGGATCTGGATTCAACAAGGGTTACACTGGAAATAAGCCCTACTGTTCAAGGTGCCGTCGACATCATGATGGTCCTTGCGGTACTCCATGTGGAAAGTGTCAGAGGTATGGACACTTGACCAAAGACTGCAGGATTCCCAACACCACCACCACCAGCCAACCAAAGTCCTGCTATGAGTGTGGAGAAACTGGGCACTTTAGGAATGATTGCCCAAAGCTGAAGAACAAGGGTAACAACACTGCGAAGGGAAGAGCTTTCGTTCTGAACTCAGGAGAGGCCCGTCAAGACCCGAATGTGGTCTCGGGTACGTTTCTTCTCAACAATCTTACCACTTCTATTCTGTTTGATTCTGGTGCTGATAGGAGCTTCATATCTGATGAGTTTAGTAAATTGCTTAACATTGCCCCTATTGCCTTAGATGCTAAGTACATTGTAGAATTAGCTAATGGCAAGTTAATTGAGACTGACAGTGTAATACCAAATTGCACTTTAAATCTATCCTATGAGATCTTCTCTATTGACCTTATACCTGTTGAGATTGGAAGTTTCGACGTCATTGTTGGCATGGATTGGTTATCCAAGCACCGAGCTGAAGTTGTCTGCTATGACAAAATCATCCGCATTCCTCTCGTCACCGGTAGTACCTTAATCATACAAGGGGAGACCGATAGGACGAGACTGAACATCGTATCCTGCATGAAAACGCGCAAGTACCTTAGGAAAGGGTACCAGGCAATCCTCGCGCATGTCATAGAGAAAAAGTCGGAAGAGAAACGACTTGAGGATGTGCCCATTGTTAGAGATTTTCCAGAAGTCTTTCCCGAAGACTTACCTGGCCTTCCACCACCGAGACAAGTTGAGTTCTCGATCGATCTAGTGCCGGGGGCAGCACCTGTTGCACGAGCACCATATCGTTTAGCCCCTTCAGAACTTCAGGAGTTGTCTACTCAGTTGCAGGAACTCCTGGATAAGGGATTCATTAGACCGAGTTCTTCACCATGGGGAGCTCCGGTTCTGTTTGTGAAAAAGAAAGACGGTTCATTCAGAATGTGTATCGACTATAGAGAGTTGAACAAATTGACCGTCAAGAACCGTTACCCACTTCCTCGTATTGATGACCTATTCGACCAACTTCAAGGGTCAAGTTTCTATTCGAAGATAGATCTAAGATCAGGTTATCATCAGTTACGAGTTCGTGACATCGACATCCCAAAGACTGCTTTCCGAACTCGCTATGGACATTACGAGTTCCAAGTGATGCCATTTGGTTTGACTAACGCACCAGCAGTATTCATGGACCTTATGAACCGAGTGTGCAAACCATATCTCGACAAGTTTGTCATTGTTTTCATCGATGACATTCTTATTTACTCGCGCAATGAGCAAGAGCACACGCAGCATCTCAAAGTCATTCTAGAACTTCTTAGACACGAAGAGTTATATACTAAATTCTCCAAGTGTGAGTTCTGGATGCAAACCGTTCAATTCCTTGGTCATGTGATTGATAGTCAAGGAATTCACGTAGATCCATCAAAGATTGAGGCTATCAAGTGCTGGAAAGCACCGACGACACCGACCGAAGTACGCCAATTCTTAGGACTGGCTGGTTATTATCGGCGTTTCATTGAGAATTTCTCCAAAATAGCTCAACCTCTCACAATACTGACTCAGAAGGAAAAGAAGTTCGATTGGACTGATAAACAAGAGTCAGCATTTCAGCTATTGAAGCAAAAGCTTTGCAGTGCACCAATTCTATCATTACCCGAAGGCAACGAAGACTTCGTGGTGTACTGTGATGCCTCACACCAAGGTCTTGGTTGCGTGTTGATGCAACGAGACAAGGTTATTGCCTACGCCTCCCGACAACTCAAAGTTCACGAGAAGAACTACACAACTCATGATCTCGAATTAGGAGCCGTAGTGTTCGCTCTCAAGATCTGGAGACACTATCTGTATGGCACAAAATGTACCATCTTCACCGATCACAAAAGCCTCCAGCATATATTCAATCAGAAGGATCTCAATATGAGGCAACGTCGCTGGGTTGAGTTGCTCACTGACTATGACTGCGAGATCAAGTACCATCCGGGCAACGCAAATGTAGTTGCCGATGCCCTAAGTCGCAAAGAGCGCACAAAACCACTTCGAGTCCGAGCCCTTAGCATAACCATCCATAATGATCTAATCATTCAAATTCTCGCTGCTCAACTCGAAGCATTGAAACCTGAAAACATCAAGGAAGAGGCCTTGCGAAATATGGAGAATCAATTTGAAACCAAACCCAATGGGGTTAAATACTTCGCAAACCGAATCTGGTTACCCAAGTTTTGGAATCTTCGAGACTTGGTGATGGATGAAGCTCACAAGTCCAAGTATTCTATACATCCTGGATCTGACAAGATGTATCATGGCATCAAGGGATCATACTGGTGGCCAAACATGAAAGCAGAGATTGCCACGTATGTCAGCAAGTGCCTCACATGTTCAAAAGTTAAAGCTGAATATCAGAAGCCCACCGGTTTGCTACAGCAACCGGACATTCCTCAGTGGAAATGGGAGCAAATTTCTATGGATTTCATCACTAAACTCCCAAAAACATCAAGTGGTTGCGATACTATATGGGTAATAGTTGATCGTCTAACCAAATCTGCTCACTTCCTTGCCATGAAGGAAACCGACAAAATGGAACGTCTCACACGAATCTATTTGAAGGAGATCGTATCTCGACATGGCGTTCCAATCTCAATTATCTCTGATAGAGACAGCCGATTCACATCTAACTTTTGGCAATCATTGCAAAAGTCATTGGGTACTCGTTTAGATATGAGTACAGCCTATCATCCACAAACCGATGGCCAAAGTGAAAGAACCATCCAAACACTAGAAGATATGCTACGCGCCTGTGTAGTTGATTTCGGTGCAAATTGGGAGCATCATTTGCCTTTGTGCGAATTCTCATACAACAACAGCTTCCACACCGGCATCAAGGCTGCACCTTTCGAGGCACTGTACGGTCGTAAGTGCCGGTCGCCTATCTGTTGGACTGAAGTTGGAGACAGCCAACTGACTGGTCCTGAAATCATTCATGAAACCACCGAGAAGATCGATGGTATCCAACAACGGTTGAAAGCCGCACGTGATCGTCAGAAGAGTTATGCTGACGTGAGACGCAAGCATCTCGAGTTCCAGGTTGGGGATCGAGTATTGCTCAAAGTATCACCTTGGAAAGGTGTCATCCGGTTCGGCAAGCGTGGGAAGTTAAATCCCAGATACATCGGACCTTTTGAGATCCTTGAAAGGATTGGTCCAGTCGCCTATCGATTGCAGCTACCTCCAGAGCTCAGTAGCGTGCATTTCACATTTCTAATCTTAAGAAATGCCTGTCCGACGAGACACTCATCATTCCTCTCGAGGAAATTCAAGTAGACGACAAGCTTCATTTCGTCGAAACACCAGTGGAGATCATGGACCGTGAGGTCAAACAGCTTAAGCAAAATCGTATCCCAATTGTCAAAGTTTGGTGGAATTCGCGTCGTGGTCCGGAATTCACCTGGGAACGGGAAGACCAGATGCGACACAAGTATCCGCATTTATTTTCGGACTCCACTCACACGCCAACACAGAGCTGAATTTCGGGACGAAATTCACTTAACAAGGGGAGAATGTGACACCCATCAAATTAGGACTAGTTATTAGATCCTAATCATCTAGTAGTACATATAATTAGTGCTATGTTTTAGGCTAATTGTATGTATCAATATGTATATTGTTATATATATATCAGTACGCGATTTGTTTAAATCGTGCATTTTCAAATCGGCCGAATTCCGATTCATCTATACGGCGTTGGTGAAAACAAGTATTAAGTAATATAGAATTATTATTTAATACAACTCATTATTTATTACATATTATTTCGATAATATTTCAAAAGAAACTCGTATCGTCTAAAACAATCATACGCAACCAAAAAGGAGTGAAACGCGTTCGATAATCAAAACCAACCAAAGTTATAGTTTTATAACTCATTAACAAGTATTTTGATAAAATACTTCAACTCAAAAATATCGAAAGCTTATTCGTTATTTAAAAACGTATATATAATACATAACGTCTAAATATACATTTAAACGATCGGGTAAACGAACACGGATATAATACCAATTATTTGAGACAAAATATAACAAAATTCACCTCCTTTTTGACTTGGAAAAATCAGCCAAACAAGAAATATAAAACATGGATCTTGTTCTTGACTTTAACCACCACCATCACCTCATCTTTCTTCATTCAATCACCAACTCAATCTCTCTCATTCTCTCTCTAATCTCTGATCTTTCTCTCTCTAAAATCAGCCACTTTCACCACCATAATTCACCATCAAAACCTCTTCGGATCATCAAGTCGATTGAAGCAAAAACGATCACGAGAACGCGAGCTACGCTTCCACCTTTTCGGATTCTTCATTCGATCATCGTAAGAATCCCGACACTTTCATAAAATACTTGTATTATGTTTATATAGATGATATATTGTTCATACAACTTGATAATGTTCAAATCTAAATCTTAAAAACGTTTTTTTCATAAGTATGTATGTATGACAGATTCTGTCTCTCAAAAATAGTCCCACAAAATCGTTAATATCTCAAGCTCTAAGATGAGTTAGACAACCAATTTTTTTTTAAAAGTTGCGTATTGAAAAGAGCTACAATTTTCGTGTTTTACACTTTTTCCAGATCTGTACGTATTTAAGTATAGAAGCTGGTCTTTGAATGTTACTCGTTTCCGAACCAAATCCGACTACCTTTCATGTTGATTTTTGTTAAAAATAGCAGATGAACTTATAAAATTACCATAAAGTGCAGATTTACACTAGACCCATAGGGGAACATCTGTGATTTTTGGTGGGTCTTGGTTTGGATTAAAAGTGTAGAAAACGAGAGGGTTGTTGAGTCAAAAATCTGGAGATTATAACTAACAGTGGTAACTATGTTATAACTAACAGTGGTAACTATGTTATAACTAACAGTGGTAACTATGTTATAACTAACAGTGGTAACTATGTTATAACTAACAGTGGTAACTATGTTATAACTAACAGTGGTAACTAACTTATAACTAACAGTGGTAACAACTTAAACTAACAATGGTAACGAGATTATAACTAGAAGTGGTAACAACTTATAATCACCTAAGACAACAACGCATCAACACATGATTTATACGAATACTAACCACTTCAATTATACTTTACAAGTATATCATTACAACATTTTAATAATAATGTTTTTAGATTATTATTACAATTAATCACCAACGGGCCGTACATGTTTTCAAAATACAATCAATCCAAAACTAATTATTTGGACATTACTAGTTGGATGAACAACTAGCATAGATGGTCTGCTGAGACATCTAATCATTTAAAACCTTGCGCGTTTAGGACGCTCGGCAGGTTTCAGTCGTTGGAAACGACATCATTCTTTGTATACCATCATTGTTGCTTGACAGCATCTCATCAGACTCAGGTGAGTCTCATAGCCCCTTTTTAAATATGTTTTCTCAGGGGTGTGATCCATTGCTTGTTTTTTTTTACAATATGAATGCAAGTACCATCAAATCAATTACTACATGAGTTATTTTCACTAATCATTTTAAAGCCCTCCATCAGCATAGTTTGGTAATACTTAGTAGCGTGAATATTAGTATATGATATCATATAGGTTTGACCAGCCTCATCCGGGTTAGCACGCACTAACTGGTAAAACGGATGTATTAATATTTGTGTAGACGAGTGTTGATTAGGCACTCGTAGGAGGCAACTCGATCAGGATACCTTAAATGTGGACCTGACATCTCGTGTTAAGCTCAGACTATGTGCTCATGGCTGTAAAACTTTTATTTTGCTTAATTGCATTTTAAATTCAATTATCATTAAATCTTGCGGTTCATACAAATATGTGTTGACATACAAACCTGTGAGCTCACCAGCGTTTTCGCTGACCCATTTTAGCATGTATCACAGGTACTCAGCAGTAGGTTGGACTGCCCATCAGGATACTGTAGCTCGAGTCGCATGCAAATAATATCATCAAGAGATTTAACTGCATTTCTATATTTTGTACAAATTAGATATGTATTGGAATCTCTCAAGTATCTTATGCGAACTCACCTTTTGGAAAACAATTATGTAATTTCTATTACATTAATGTATTTTATCAAACGACGCATGTAGTGGTCGTTCATTATGTAATCTTATGTGTTTTGTTATTGATTAGTCGCGCCCCGAACCGACCCGCTTCCGCATCATAATTTGGGGGTGCGACACGATAACTACTACTACACATCACGAATACAGTACAATTCATTATTTAAAAATACTAGTGGGCAAAGCCCGTGCGATGCACGGGTTTTATTATGTTTCAATCTTTGCATATATATGTTTTGATAATTGTTTGTACGTACTATATGCTCTTATAATTGGTTCTCGCACAATATAGGAGTCAAGTTTGCAATCATGTATATACCGTGGGAGAAGTATATACAATAGTTATTATAACACCCTTCATTTCTGAAATCATTATTATATTGATTTGACTCGGAAGCAAAGGTCCAAAATGTATTTTATAGATACGTCATATAAAATTACATTTAACTTTTTCAAAATATTAAAACATACATCTTTATATACTGTTACAGTAATAATATACATATATCTTCAACACGGGGTGTTATGAATTTCAAACTTTTCTGATTTAGTCCAATCAGATATCAGAGTAATCGCTTGTTCTTCAAACATTCCATTCCATGTCAAAGTCCTCTTGCTCAGTCCAATGTTCAATCATAATCTACAAAAGTGGGAGATGTGGGGGATTAGCACACGCTAAGTGAGAAGATCAATAAACCACAGTTTAATCCAGCATAACAAACTTGTGTACAACAACTAATCATATTCAATCAACAAGTCTGTTATCAACTTATATTCGCACAATATCACTGGTTAACTATGGTTCTTAGGGAAACCTTCAGCTAAGAACACTCAAACAATATCACATAAGTTCAATGAGGATCGGTGGTTCTGGAGATATCATAATACCCGGGGATTCACCCAGAACACTTATCGTCAATCTGTAAGGCCTGTACTGTAACACCCCCAAATTTAATGATTTGCGGAAGCACGATTTGGGTGTTACTAATCAATAACAAAGCACAAAGATATATAGTAAACGACTCTATATGCGTCGTTTTAACAAAATATATTAATATTGAAATGTTTACAACATTTATAGCTTTACATAGCTCGAGTTTAAATAAAAGGAGATTTCAGTACATAAGTACTTGTACAAAATATACTAATGCAAGAAAATCTCAAACGTCTGAATGCTGACTCGAGCTAAAAGTTCTGAAGTAGAAGCAACCTACTGCTTGGTACCTGTGATACATGCTAAATGGGTCAGCTAAAGCTGGTGAGCTCACAGGTTTGAAATCAAGTAATATAGTATGAACCGCAAGATTTAATAATGATTTGCATCCAGCAAATGAAATGATAATAATCGTGTATACAGCCATGAGCACATAGTTGAGCTTAACTCGAGGGCCGGGTCCCCTATAGAGAATTCCGGGCGAGGTGCCTCAACGAATGCCTAATCAACATTCGTCTTCCCAAATATTAGTACGTCCGTTTACCCGGTTAGTGCTTGCTAACCCGAACGAGGAGGGTCAATCCTATATGGTACCATATACTAATATTCACGCTACAACGTATTAACAACTATGCTGACGGAGGACTTTAAATGATTAGTTGTGAAAAACTCATGTAGTATATGAAATGTTTGTACTTGCGTTCACATGTTAAAAAAAATGAGCAATATATCACACCCCTACGTAACATAGTAAAAAGAGGGGCTATGAGACTCACCTGAGTCTTGTGAGTTTAACTTAATAAACTTGAGTTGATTAGCCGAGTATGAAGTCCAAAGACTTGTAACCTGAGGGTGTCCACGACACGCGATGGTTATAAACATGATTGGGTATCTCAAAAGATCACCCTTGTAGTTGTTACACAACTATATATATGTCCAAATTACTACGATTTGGTTGATTTGTTAAGTGGTTGAAAACGTGTACGGCCCGTTGGTGATGGATTTGAAATAATAACTTTCAGTATTATTATCATGTTATTGATGTTTTGCACTTACAAGTGTGTTCCAATGTGTTTTATAAGTCGTATCGTATAAGTGTTTGAGGTTATATAGGTTCGACACTTAGTGAAAATTTAGTTTGAAAACCTGCTGTTTTATGCGACACAAAAGTTTGTCATGCGACACAAGAGTTGTGTCGCATAGAAATGCGACACAATACCTATACGACACAAGGGTTGTGTCGTATAGATTCAAGATGCTGATTCAACAGCGACATAGTGATTGTGTCGTATGAAAAATATGACATAAGATGCGACACAACGTTGTGTCGTAAAGGGTACGACACAAAAAGATTTATACGACACTAGGTGCGACATAACAGGCAAAATACGACACTACATGCGACACAAGGCTTGTGTCGCATTGAAGAATACCAAGTCAGTACCCAGCGACTGACGCATTTTTCCGATCCAAAACTCGATTTTAACATACTTTTAGGCTATAAAATCGTGTTTCACTCTTTGTAATGGACATGTATAAGTTATATAAACAACCAACAAGTGAAAATACTAAGAATCGAGAGGTTTCGGGATTTTGTCGGAAACTTACAAAGTGGCGAAATGGAAATCCGGAAAGATAGAAGTGTAGATCGTCGCGAGGTGGTCGTGAATCTCTAAAAATCTTGATGATCCGAGTGCGTATAAGGGTGTTATTTTTCGATTTTAGTGAATGTGGTGGTTTTGGAGAAAAGAGAGAAAAGAGAGTAAGAGAGAGAAAGAAAAGAAAGAAATGAGAGAAAAGAGAAGGGAGGTGGAGGTTATCCTCCGCTTTTTAGTTTTCGCCCCGTGCTCCGCGCGGTGTTCATTTTCTCCGTCATTTAACGTTAAATAATTATTTTACATTTTAATTATAAGTTTTAAAATACAAATTTATTACGCGATATTTTATTTAAATGTTTTACTAATCAATTTATATTTGAGTTATAAAATGTAAGTTAGTTTGCGCGTTAAATATTTTAAATTGTGTAAGTTTTGTTTGTACGATACGAATTGAAATTTGAACATTATTAAAATAATATTTTTAACATAATAGTGTTACTTAATAAAATTGGTCACCAACGTCCGTATTTATGGAATCGAAATACATTTGATTTAAAATGCGTACGATTTAATCAAATCGCATTTTCGTATATATTCAACAATATATATTTTGATACATTAATTAGCCTAACACAGAACTAATTACATGTATTAATAGAGAATTAGGCACTAATTGCTAGTCCTAATTTAGCGGGTGTTACATTCTCCCCCTGTTAGAAGAATTTCGTCCCGAAATTTAAGTTGAGGTCGCGTTTGATGTAAAATTTGAGAATAGCTGTGGATATTTGAGTCGAATTTGGTATTCCCGTTCCCAGGTGAATTCCGGACCGCGCCGCGAATTCCATCTGACCTTGACGATGGGAATACGACTTTGTTTTAGTTGTTTGACCTCACGGTCCATGATTTCAGCGGGTTCCTCAACGAAGTGAAGTTTATCGTCAACACGAATTTCATCGAGTGGGATAATAAGTGTCTCATCAGACAGACATTTCTTCATGTTAGAAATGTGAAAGGTGGGGTGCACGCTGCTGAGTTCGGATGGCAGCTGCAATCGATAAGCTACGGGGCCAATCCGTTCGAGGATCTCAAAAGGCCCGATGTACCTGGGATTTAACTTCCCGCATTTGCCAAAACGGATGACACCTTTCCAAGGCGATACTTTTAAGAGTACTCGATCCCCAACTTGGAACTCGAGTGGTTTGCGTGTCACGTCAGCATAACTTTTCTGACGATCACGTGCGGCTTTGAGTCGGTTTTGGATTTCCACAATTTTCTCAGTGGTGGCGTGTATGAGTTCAGGACCAGTGAGTTGACTATCTCCAACTTCGGTCCAACAAATCGGTGATCGGCACTTACGACCGTACAGTGCCTCAAAAGGTGCAGCCTTAATGCTGGCGTGATAGCTGTTATTGTACGAGAATTCGCACAACGGTAGATGTCTTTCCCAGTTTGTACCGAAATCAACTACACAGGCGCGTAGCATATCTTCCAGTGTCTGAATGGTTCGTTCACTTTGGCCATCGGTTTGAGGATGGTACGCGGTGCTCATATCGAGACGAGTACCCAATGCTTTTTGAAGTGACTGCCAAAAGTGAGAGGTAAAGCGGGCATCTCTGTCAGAGATGATCGAGATTGGAACGCCGTGATGAGAAACTATTTCTTTGATGTAGATTTGTGCAAGGCGTTCCATTTTATCGTTTTCCTTGATTGCCAGGAAATGAGCAGATTTGGTGAGACGATCAACGATCACCCAAATGGTATCGCAACCGCTCGACGACTTGGGTAGTTTGGTTATGAAATCCATGGCAATTTGTTCCCATTTCCATTCAGGGATTTCAGGTTGTTGGAGTAAACCTGGAGGTTTCTGATGTTCGGTTTTGACTTTCGAGCAAGTAAGACACTTGCTGACATAAGTGGCGATTTCGGCTTTCATGTTCGGCCACCAATAAAATTCTTTGATTCCGTGGTACATCTTATCGGATCCCGGATGGATAGAGTATTTGGACTTGTGAGCTTCATCCATCACCAAGTCTCGTAGGTTCCCGAAATTAGGCAGCCAGATTCGGTTTGAGAAATACCTAATCCCGTTAGGTCTGATTTCAAATTGTTTGTCAATACTCCGTAAGGCTTCGTTTTTGATGTTTTTAGTTTTCAGGGCTTCGATCTGAGCGGTATGAATCTGAATGGTAAGATCGTTGTGAATGGTCATACTAAGGGCTCGGACTCGAACTGGTTTTGGTCGTTCCTTTCGACTGAGGGCATCGGCTACAACATTAGCCTTCCCTGGATGGTACTTGATCTCGCAATCAATATCGGTAAGCAACTCGACCCATCGACGTTGCCTCATATTGAGATCCTTCTGATCGAATATATGTTGGAGACTTTTATGATGGGTAAAGATTGTGCACTTAGTGCCGTAGAGATAACGTCTCCAGATTTTGAGAGCGAACACGACAGCTCCAAGTTCAAGGTCATGAGTGGTGTAGTTCTTTTCGTGGATTTTAAGTTGTCGTGAGGCGTAGGCAATAACTTTGTCCCATTGCATCAGCACGCAACCGAGACCTTGATGGGAAGCATCGCAGTATACCATGAAGTCATCGGTGCCTTCGGGTAAGGATAGGATGGGAGCACTGCAAAGCTTTTGTTTCAATAAATGGAACACTGACTCTTGTTTATCGGTCCATTCGAACCTTTTGTCCTTCTGAGTCAGTACCGTGAGTGGTTGAGCTATTTTGGAGAAATTTTCGAAAAATCGCCGATAGTACCAAGCAAGACCCAAGAATTGGCGTACTTCAGTTGCAGAGGTGGGTGTTTGTCCCTTACTTAGATCTAGCACGAACCGAGTCAATCCAATCGATGGCGGAAACAACGATTAGATTATTAACTAAACACACGAATAATCAATACGCAATCAATATCAAACGAACGTAATATTATTGCTTATATTCGATCAGATTACAGAGAATTTCGACAGATTATGTTTAGGGTTTCGTCAACCCTAAAACAGAAAACACAAATCGTTTTTATACAAACACTGGCACCTGCGACGTAGCACGCTACGTCGCAGGCCCAAGCCCATGCGACGTTGGCTACGTCGCAGGCCCAACACCTGACGTCGCACCTGCGACGTAGTGCGCTACGTCGCAGGAGTCAGGAATCCAAAACTAAATACGAACTACGAGCTAGACCAACTGACAGACACTAAACATGTACTAACAAACTCCCCTGTGTCTTCAGCTTGGTCTTCAAAAATCTTCATTAAACCCAGCCCGCAGGAAACTGGCCGTCGGCATGAATTCCATTAGCTACGCAAACAGTAACAACATTGTAGAACTGCTGTGCTAATCGTCTGTTGAATTCATTCTTCTGACCAACTCGAATCCGATTATCATAGAGTTTTCTTAAATCTTTTTCATGAAAATTAATTAAACTCATCGGATCATACAGCCTAAACGTCGCTTGCTTCAAATTCCATATACCTCCAACTTCTGGCCACGGTTCAGAATCTGGAACAAAAGTAATAACCGCTTCGCCAGTCTGTGGATCAAGTTCCCATTTCACAAGTCTTCTCAGAAAATAATAAGGAACTGATTCCAGAGGTATCTCAGTCAAACATTTTGCCGGCGAATAGTGAATTTTAACCAAAGGCTTCCTGGTGACTGGATCAATCTTTTTCTTCCACGTATACCGAGTTCCCAACGTCGGCTTCAATTTCGAATAAGTCTTCGATAGTACTTCCCGACGTAGACATCTTTGAATGAACTCAGCATAATCATTCTCGAAAGGATTAATCAACTTCAGCTGAGCTAATCGATTAATCTCTCCTTTTGGCAACGTGCTCAATCTATCAAAGCGCATTCTAAAATACTGAACTCCATCTTCTCTCTTTATCATAAACAGATTCCTTTGACACTTCCAGCTTTTAATAACACCGGTATAATTCCGACTAACCCGGTACACTTGACATTTCACTGGAATAGGGACTGGATTTCGTCCCTTAGGCCACCATTTCTTGTTTCTCTCTCTCTTTTCTTCAGCAGATAACTTCTTTGCTGCTGAGTCCGGTGCCTGTGTCTCTGGAGCTGGAGTTTCAGCAGAACTAGATTCTCTATGTTGCGCTTTTTCAGGACTCTCGTCTTCACTTGAATCAGATTCAATAATTGGTGCATCATCATAAGTTTCCCCAGATTGTGCATCATCATACGTTTCATCTGCATTCAACTGTTCCTCTTCAATCGAGACATCCTCGTTCATCTCAAACACATTCTCAGTTTCTTCCTCAGAGCCAACTCCACTGGCCATCCTTTGAATAAATGATAAGTCAGCGAATGAGTAATCAACTGCCAGTGGTCTCGGTTGCCCTGGAATATCATCAACAGAAAAGTAATCCAAAACAGAAATATTTTCATTAATATTTTCAATTACAGGGTTGGGATTTACAGACGCAGGTTCACTTGACTCTAAAGTGGGTATCCCAGACCCAGACTCCCCCGAGGCAAGTAACCTGCCTTCCAAAACATGAACCCTATTCTTCGTTTCCTCAAGCTCTTTGGATTGAACCTCGATCAAAGCAGCTTGTTCAGCAATCTTCTCATCCTGAGCCTCCAGCTTTTGCTTCATCAGCTGCATATCTTCCATGATCTTTTGCATGAAAGCTGGAGTCGGTTGAATCTCAAAGACATCCTGTTGCTGTGGATTAACTGGAACGCGTGTAGATGAAGAGCGACGAACACGACGAGGCGGTCGATAAGTCTCATCAGAAGGATCATCACCGTCGCGTGTACGCTTTCCAGTATCCCTTGGAGGCACATACTTGCGTCCTTGTCTGATCCGACGCTGAATACGTAGATATCTAAATGAATCTGAAAGCCTGATACGTTCCATCTCAGAGGGATGCGGAACAGTACCATCAGAATGCTCAGGCGTCAGACCCCCATCCTGAGGACCTGCAGTGACCGGTTCTTCAGAATCAGAACTCTCAACCGTATCATGCGATGCTGGATTGTCCGAGTCAACGTGCCCGAACTGCTCGATATTCTCCAAAATAGCATCCACGTTCTCCCCCGCAGCTTGAGCAGGAATGTTTTCCCCCGCAGCTTGAACAGGAATATTCACTAATGGTTGCTGCGGTTGCTGAGGTGCTGGAACATCCATATATTGAGGTTCCGGTGGCGGTACATAATTCGCGTCCACAATGGCACCAAACAAGGGAACATCCGCTGCTGCCGCAACCCCTTTCTCAAAACTTGCACAAATGGTGAAAATCCGACTCATCATCGGTGAAATCTTTAATAACTGATCGGGATCACCCTGTGCCTGAAGATTTGGGTGATGACGATTAATGTGCAACTGAACAAAACGTGGATATAAAATCCATTTCTGATCCCCTGCATTCGCGTTATCAACCATTGCCTTGAAGATAAATCCCGAGAAGTTGAACGGCTTGTTGTATACTAACGCCAACATAGCAGAAGCTAAACTTCGACTCATCCCATCCGTTCCACCTTTTCTATTCCCCAAACAAACGATAATCACGTGCATCAGATATCTCCAAACACGCGTGAGATTCGCTTTGCGATACTGATCGGAGGGAATCCCAGGATATCCAATCCGTTGCATAGCCCCGGTAACAAAAATATGATCAAAACTGATAGGCATATCCGGTTGATCGTTCAATTGTAAAAGTTCCCGAATGCTCTGTTCTGTAATAATGATCTCCGTACCCAGAACAGTAGAGACCAAGCGTATAACGTCGTTTTCAGTAACGACAGTTGCGTTCCGCCAGAATGGGTTGATCAGATTTCCAAAAACCACCGTGGTATCGGAAATAGCGTGGATTACCCTAGAACGTCTCAAAAATGCAATCATCGGACGATACGGTGCAGCTTTATCAGCAGTATCAACAAGATAAGCAGCCGTATTGTGACGAGCTTCAAAAATCAAAGCCATATCTGCAAAAACAGAAACATATTGCAACTCGAAAAAGGTTAGCAAAAAATTTTCATTTTTCATACAACCTTTTTTCAAACTCCTGGAACTAGCGACGTAGCACCATACGTCGCATAAACACAGAGCGACGTAGAAAAGTACGTCGCCTAAATTCAAAATAAATTGAAAAGCGACGTAAGGCCGTACGTCGCATAAAATTCGAGCGACGTAAAGCGGGACGTCGCATTTTGCAATTTATTGTGAATTTAATCACTTTATTTAAAATAGCGACGTAGAGAGCTACGTCGCATCGGACGTCGCAGAAAAAGCGACGTAGGGAAAGGCGACGTAAGAATTAATAATAACTAATTTAAAGCGACGTAGGCGACTACGTCGCATCGTACGTCGCAACGATGAACATTCATCCCCAACCCAGAAACCCTAACCTCGAATTTAGGGGTTTTCAAAATCAAACGCACTACAAGGTGCGGCTTACGATGATGATCACGAAAAATAAGTTATAACCATTATAACAACCAATTGACCATCGAATTCAACCCAAAACTAAAACCCTTGAAACCCGTAACACTTATATAGCAATTAAACATATAATACACGGTGAAAACAGGTAAATATGGTACCTAAGTGTGCGGAATAACGAGTATATGAAAACTACGTGAGTGAATAGGAACGACAACAGCTACAAATCACGAAAAAGCTCGAAGAATTGCTACGTCGCAAATCGCCGGTTGGTACGTCGCAGGCTACGTCGCACTTAAATAGTGAATACTGTGACGAGGTACGTCGCAGTGGATACTATTTAAAGTATAACCCTATGTGCGACGTAGGCTGGGACGTCGCAGGCGACGTAGAGCTGTACGTCGCATACAACAGTTTTAATCCAATTTCGAAATTTTCAAACCGTGTACTCGTTATTTTTAGCAAATAATTTCCAAATAACTCGTGACTTGGTAAAATAACCTAGAATAAAAAATAAAACATAAAATAAAATAAAATAACTAAAGTAAAAAATCTTTTTGGTATTTTCTTTAATTTTACAAAAAATAGAAATAACTAACACTCTATTTTTGGTGACGGAGTTGTTTTGTCTGCTTAGGGATCATATCGGAATAACATGCATTTATTAGGAATAGTAAGTGTTATTTCGATCATCAGTATATTTGTCCACTTTAAATTTACTTGGCACATTTAAAACACCTTTTATAAAAATTATTTCAAGACAATTATTGGTATTGTTTGTCCACCTAAACATGTTACATCCGTATTTGTGAGCTAACCTTTATTGTTAGAATGAATATTAATTTTGTGAAACCTATTATAGGATATACTGATAAACTTCAGTAAAACAAACACTGCATATTCACACAAGGTAGAGATTACAAGACCAAGTTTATCTCGGTTTTCTCGTAACATACACTTGATATTTATATTTAGGTATACATCAAACCGACTATGAAGATACTAGTGGCCCCAGATCTGTACAAAGTACAACAGAGGGTCCCTTAGTATGAACATAACAAGTTTGAGACTATTTGCATAACTAATGGATTCAGGTCTGTACGTGAGTACAACAATAGTCACCATTAGTTAGGCGAATAACCATATTATTACTATATGCCCATTTTACATTTACATAATTATGACAGTGTATGTTAGTACTTCCATTTATCAATTAAGACTTATGCCATACATCAGATAACATTTTTCACAAAGTAATAGACAAGTTTTATCATTACTTCTTACTCACTCACAAACCGGTGTGTAGCATGCCTACCAATACATCGTATGATGAAGATAATTTAGATAAAAACTGTTTTAAGTGTGTCAGATAAACCTACTGACACATCCAAGATAAACCTTAAAATTCCATTTTGTGCATGTCACCCGATGTACTATCATATCCCAAGTTGTTTACAGACACAACTTCAACGTCTATTTTAAAAATGTAGCAACCTTGCGTTTTCTTTAATACTAAAGAGCATAAAGAGTGGCTGTTGCGATTTTTTTTTTTTTTTTTTTTTTTTTTTTTTTATTTTTTTTTTTTTTTTTTTTTTTTATTTTTTTTTTTTTAAATTGAATTTAAAAACTTAAAAATCCAAGTCACAAATCATTTGTTTGACTGAAAGAACCTTAAACCTATCAGATTGACCAGTTCAATAAAACGTGATCGCAAAAAGGCTTTTGTGAAAAGGTCCGCACACTGCTTAAGGGTCTCTATATGTACGACATCTATAAGGTGTTTCTCAAAGCAATCCCGTATAAAGTGGAACCTAAGTTCAATATGTTTGGTCTTAGAGTGCTGTACGGGATTGTGAGTTATGGATATAGCAGCTGTATTATCAATATAAATAGGAGTCATAGAGAGATTGAACCCGTAATCACGCAGCTGATGCTGAATCCAGAGAACCTGAGAACAGCAACTTGCAGCAGCAACATACTCGGCTTCAGCTGTGGAAATAGCAACCGCAGTCTGCTTTTTGCACTGCCAAGAAACTAAGCGCGATCCAAGAAACTGACATCCTCCAGTAGTTGACTTCATATCTATCTTGCAGCCACCAAGATCCGAATCCGAATAGGCAGTTAACTCGAAGTTTTTCTCGTTGGAATACCATAGACCCAGAGATGGCCTAAAAGCGAGATACCCAAAAATGCGTTTTACTGCCTTCATATGAGACACCTTCGGATTTGCTTGAAATCGTGAGCAGAGAGAAACAGCAAACACGATATCTGGTCTTGAGGCAGTCAGGTACATGAGAGAGCCTATCATTGAGCGATAGTCTTTCTCCTTGCAGTCTTCATCGTCCTCATTAGGTCCAAGATTGTGTCTTGCTTCAATTGGAGTGCCATAGTGTTTACAGTTGAGCAATTCATACCGTTTTAACATGTCAATGACATATTTTGACTGATGGATATAAATTCCATTGTCAGATTGCTCAACCTGTAGTCCCAGAAAGAACGTGAGTTCCCCCATAGCACTCATTTCAAACTCAGATTTCATCAATCTTTCAAAATCCTTGCACAACTGATCATTAGTTGATCCAAAGATTATGTCGTCCACATAGACCTGTACAAGTAACAAATCCGCTCCTTCCCTTTTGATGAAAAGCGTGCTATCAATCTGTCCTCTATCAAAACCATTCTTCAGTAAGTACGTGGCAAGTCGCTCATACCAAAGTCGAGGAGATTGATGAAGACCATACAAAGCTTTCTTCAGCTTGCAAACATGATTAGGATGCTTTGGGTCTTCAAAACCGGGAGGCTGACACACATAGATCACTGCGTCAACATCTCCATAGAGAAAAGCACACTTCACGTCAAGTTGATACACTCGGAATCCTTTGAAAGAAGCATAAGCTAGAAAAATCCGAATTGATTCCAAACGAGCAACAGGAGCGAAAACTTCATCATAGTCAATACCCTCTAATTGACTATATCCTTGAACTACCAGACGGGCTTTGTTTCGAATAACAGCCCCACGATCATCCAATTTGTTACGGAAAACCCAACGAGTACCCGTCAAGTGAGCACCCTTGGGTAGAGGAACAATTTCCCAAACATTCATCTTGTTTATTTGCTGTAGTTCCTCCTGCATAGCCTCGACCCAAGATGGATCCTTTAAGGCTTGATCAACCTTTTTCGGTTCAATTTGAGACAAATGACATGAATCAATATGAGCTATAAGTCCCAAAAGCTGCTGAGCTGAAGTCTGCTTTGTTTGCTGTCGTGTTTGAACAGATGCATGAGGATCACCAATGATATTATCAATGGGGTGATCCTTATGTATACGTGTTTCTGGTATGGCACCTGGCACAAGATCCACACCCAAATTGTTCAAATCTCCCTCAGTTTCAGGAGTAGCAGCAGACTCAGGAATGACTATCTCTTCCTCTTCTCCTTCATCTTCATGAGAAAATAAGTGAGAGTAGTTCATTGTTTCTTCCACTTCATCTTCTTCTTGAGGTTCCTCTAAAGGAGGCATATTTGGATCATATGGAAGCTCCTTTGTATAGTTGTAAACTGTTTTAGAAGGAACTGCCGAAGATGGTGGAGTAGGAGATGGTGTTGATGGTGGTGATTTGGTAGTTGTTTTCGGTTGTGTGGGTGTTGGTGAAGGAGTAGGTGTAGGTTGTGGAGGTGTAGGATTAGTCGGTGGAGGTGCGGGTGTTGCATTAGGAGATGGGTCGGATGGTTTATTAGTAACGGGTGTATCTTGAGAAATATCAAGCTCATGCAGTATAGAAACCAACTCTTCCGTTTCATCTTCTTCCGGAATGTTGAAAGAGTTGAAGAGGTTTCCATAATTGAAAAACCAATCCGGACCCGTTCCTTGAGGAGGTTCCGTATACCTTAAACACTTTACTTCAAAATGCTCTTCGATCTGATTCGTTGATTTGTTGAAGACTCTTTTGTTCGGAGAGTTGACTGCATATCCAAGAAAAATCCCTTCAACAGCTTTATCACCAAACTTAGAGACCTTATCTTTTGTAATCATGATCAGGCATGGACACCCAAATGGTTCTAGGAACTGTAGATTTGGCTTACGGTTATTAAAAAGTTCATAACACGTTTTGTTCCTTTTCTTAACCGTGAGTACTCTGTTGAGAACATAACAGGCAGTATTAACTGCCTCAGCCCAGAATATGATTGGTAACTTGGAGTCAGCTAACATAGTCCGAGCTGTCTCGATAATTGTCCTATTCTTCCTTTCTGCGACTCCATTCTGTTGCGGAGTCCTCGGAGCACTAAATTGATGCTCAATACCTCTTGTAGCACAAAACAATTCGAGAGTTGAGTTCTTGAACTCAGTTCCATTGTCACTCCGTATCCTTTTCACCTTCAAGTTGCTCAGATTTGCCAACTTGTCCAACAAATACACCAGTATCTCAGGAGTTTCCCCTTTCGTGGTCAAAAAGTAAACCCACGAAAACCTTGAGTAGTCATCAGTAACTACCAAGCAGTAAGACCGACCACCAATGCTCTTTGTAGAAACTGGACCGAAAAGATCCATATGCAGCAATTCCAATGGAGCATTTATGGAATTCACCTGCTTAGACTTATGGGACTTCTTACGTAACTTTCCTTTTTGGCAGGAGATACAGTCATCCTTTAGAGCAAATGACTGTTTTGGAACTCCTAGCACTAGGTCATTTTTAGTCAAGAAATTCATTTTTCGGAAATGAATGTGTCCCATTCGTCTGTGCCAAAGCAGTGAATCCTTTTCAGAAGCCTTAGACAAGAGACACGTATACTCGTTCGATGTCTCAACAGTTCTCATATTCAAAATGTAGGTGTCATCCTTTCTTGGCGCTCTCAGTAACACCCATTCTTCCGGAATGACATACCCAGGCTTCAGTATCACACACTCAGTCTTTGTGAACACAGTTGTATAATCCTTATCACAGACCTGTGAAACACTTAGCAAGTTGTGCGTAAGCTGTTCCACGTAGTTCACATTTTCAAAACTAACATTGCCGTTAGTTAACGTTCCTCTTCCAGAAATAGTTCCCCCAGAATCTCCAGCAAAGGCAACATAACCTCCTGCATGTGGTTTAATATCCACTAGAAGAGATACATCGCCCGTCATATGTCGCGAGCAGCCGCTATCCAAATACCATTCGCTATCTTTAACGCGTTCTGACTGCTGCAACACACAAACAAAAGAGATTAGTGAGAAACGGTGACCCAAGCCTTTACAGACTTAGGTCGACCGTGGTCATCAACAATAATCACGTCAGATAGAATTTTATCTTTAAACAAATTAGAATTTTTATCTGATGTGTTATTGTTGACGACTGAAGAGTCAACATCAGACTCTTTACGTTTCCAAACTTTTGAAGATTCGGAAATGGTAATAGAAGTAATGTTGGGCTTTTGAATTGGCAAAGATTTTTGCTCAACATTACTTGGTTTCGAAACAGGCTTGGGAGAGGTAGAGTAACGCCTAGGTGGAGATTTAGAAAAAGAGTTTTTATAAACAGATGTCCTAGGCATCTCTCTCCCATATCGCTGATTTGACAGCTTTGGACAATCACGGATTAAATGTCCTTGTTTCTTGCAGTAGAAACAAGAACGAGTCTCAACAAACGGTTGAGGCTGAGGTATTACCACAGGAGGTGGAGAAACATTTCTAGAGCATGAACATTGAGTACACGTCTTAGAAAATGTTTGTCTTGGTTGAGAGGTTGAAGTTGATGGTTTATCATACGAAACATTTTCATTTACTGATTTTCTTTGCAAAATCTTTACAGGTGACTGTAAAGTTTGTTGTTTCGAATTTAAAACCTTAGCTTTTCCCTTATTTGGTTGAACCTTAATTTCCGGTTCAACCTTTGAAATCACTTTTTCAGGTTTAAATGCAACCTTCTTAACCTCCGGATACTCCTGATCCGTAATATCCTCAATCTCAACTATCTCCACAACACTAACAGGAGATTCATTTTTTACTTCAACATTCTCCTTAACACTAACCGGAGATTCATGCACAGACTTAACAAACTTTGGCAAGGGGTACTCTGGCCGCATGGTTTTCTCCTTTGCCGGTTTGTTATGGTTGGTCTCTTTAGCATCTTTAGCTTTTAAACCATAGAGCTTGGACCAGTCAACTGGAATCTCTTCAATGCCTTCCTTAACAGGCAGGGGACAACAAGTAGTAGGAGGAGGAACTGAGTTGTATCCCAATCCCTCATTCTTCTTCCCTTTAGTACCATGCTTGCTAAGGATTTCATTGAAGACAACTGTTGAGGAATTTGAACCTAAGATTTTACTCTTATAATTCTCATACTCAGCTTTTAAATCTTTAAGTTCTTTATTTAAAAGTTCAATTTCAACAAGATAGCTTTTAATGGCATCTTCTTGACTAAAAACCTTAGATTTATATTTCTGAGTATCAAACCGATGAGCCTCAAGATGATTTTCATAAAGTTTCTCATTAGCTTTTAAAAAATTATTTGAGTCGGTTAGTTTTTCATTCTTTTTCCTCAATTCAGCTGTCTCTGTCTGATATGCCTTTAAAGATTCAGTTAACTTTATGCATGAAATACAATTTAACGGTTCATCATGTACCTCATTCACAATGTGAGCCATCAGACACTGTTGGTAATGCTGGGAGACAGGCGTCCAATCTTGACTTGTAGGCTCAAAAGCAATCAGGGCATTATCAGCAATCCCTCTCTTGGTAACTTCCGTTTCTTTGGCCTTTGGAGGAGTAGACGGTGTTGTAAATCCCGATGCTGGCATTTTGGGTTTCTCGCACTCCCTGGCGAAGTGACCCAAATTTTGACAATTGTAACATCGGACCTTACTCTTGTCAAATCCAAATCCAGTCTTTCCATCACCCTCCAAGCTTTTACGCCCTGTTCTCTGCAAAAACTTCTGAATTCTGCGGGTGATCATTGCCACATTCCAAGTCAAATCCATTTGCTCCAGATCGTCTTCATCAAGCTGAGCATAGTCCTCCTTAGTCAACTCCAAAGTTAGATTCGGTTGAGTAACCAAATCCTTGTAAGAGCTTAAGAAAGCTGTGTAGATGGCAGCTTGCTCCTGAATAGCAGGTGAGACTTGAACCTTTTGTTGATTTGAAGAAGGTCCAGTCATAAAAACCGAATGAATCCCATCAGAAGAAGAAGAATTCGATGAAGCATTTGTATTTGATACAAAGGCAACTCCAGATCCATAAGTCTTTCCAGAGTTGATCTGAACACCATACACACTAGGATTCTGAACAGCAGAACCAGACCTAGTTTCTTTCTTCTTAATCTCCATCGCGTGAGCTTGAAGATCCCCTATCAACGCATCCAAAGACATGTTTGCAAGTTCTTCATTTTCCTTTAAAAATTGAACTTTAATATCCCAAGAACTTGGCAACACATCCAGCAGCTTCTTATTTACTTCAATTGAAGGAAAAGTATAACCCCCTTCAAACAACTCACCAACTAACCGTGAGTACCTAGTAAATAAAGAAGTCGTGTCTTCATCAGGAAGGATGTCAAAGATATCGTACTGTTTCTTAATCAGTTCGAGCTTTGCTTCCTTGTACTTATCATTCCCTCCACAACGAGTTTCAATAGCCTTCCACAAATCAAAGGCTGTTTCATGAGTTCTGAAAAGCCATAGCACATCCTTCGTTAAACACATTTTAATCATTGAGAAAGATTTTCTTTCAGTATCAAAATCTTTCTTTTCCTCGGGAGACATGGCTTTATAGGGCTTAGCAGGACGAATACCTCGGTATTCTCCGTCAGCTAATGGAGCTACATAACGCTCACGTAATGGTCCCCATAATTCTGGACAATGGAAATCAATATATTGCTCAACTCGGTCTCTCCAGTACACGTAATCCATGTCCGCAGTAAAAAGTGGAGGTTTATTACTTGAACCTATGTCATTGCTTTGTTTAATCATCTCCCTAAGTCCTCTAATATCCTCTTTATCAGCTGCCATTGTAAATAGTTAATCGAAAAATCAAACTTCTGATCTTAGCGACGTAGAGGGGTACGTCGCACAAAGAATATGCGACGTAGATGGGTACGTCGCAAAAAGGATATGCGACGTAGATGGGTACGTCGCAAAAAGCAAATGATTCAATTAAGAATCAGAAAGTGCGACGTAGAGTGGTACGTCGCAGAATCAGGCTACGTCGCAACGCAGCGTCGCAAAAGACTAATTAAAGTCAAAATAGCGACGTAGAGAGGTACGTCGCAACGGTACGTCGCACGAACTAATTAAAGTTCAAAAACACTACGTCGCACGCGACGTCGCAGCTTACGTCGCTTTGCTACGTCGCAAAACGTGCTGAGCAGCGGCCAAAAACCCTAAAAACGAATTTTTAACCCTAAAACCAAAACCACGAATGTCGAACGACTGAAACCTTCAAGAATCCCAATAATACTGATCGAAAACCTGTAAAAACACAAAACAAACGTAATAAACACGAAAACTCACGAATATCACGTTCTTTTATATCCCAAACTCGATCCAAATCGCCAAAACGAGCACTTTCTGCTTTGATACCAGTTGTTTGTCCCTTACTTAGATCTAGCACGAACCGAGTCAATCCAATCGATGGCGGAAACAACGATTAGATTATTAACTAAACACACGAATAATCAATACGCAATCAATATCAAACGAACGTAATATTATTGCTTATATTCGATCAGATTACAGAGAATTTCGACAGATTATGTTTAGGGTTTCGTCAACCCTAAAACAGAAAACACAAATCGTTTTTATACAAACACTGGCACCTGCGACGTAGCACGCTACGTCGCAGGCCCAAGCCCATGCGACGTTGGCTACGTCGCAGGCCCAACACCTGACGTCGCACCTGCGACGTAGTGCGCTACGTCGCAGGAGTCAGGAATCCAAAACTAAATACGAACTACGAGCTAGACCAACTGACAGACACTAAACATGTACTAACAGTGGGTGCTTGCCAGTCTTTGATAGCCTCGATTTTTGATGGGTCAACGTGAATTCCCTGACTGTCGATCACGTGACCAAGGAATTGAACGGATTTTATCCAGAACTCACACTTAGAGAATTTGGCGTAAAGCTCCTCGTGTCTAAGCAGTTCTAAGATGGTTTTGAGGTGTTGCGCATGTTCTTGCTCGTTGCGCGAGTAAATGAGTATGTCATCGATAAAGACAACGACAAACTTGTCGAGGTAAGGTTTACACACCCGGTTCATGAGGTCCATGAATACAGCCGGTGCGTTGGTTAGACCGAAGGGCATCACTTGGAATTCGTAGTGCCCGTAACGAGTTCTGAAAGAAGTTTTTGGAATATCGGTGTCGCGAACCCGTAACTGATGATATCCTGATCGCAGGTCGATTTTTGAGTAGAAACTTGAACCCTGAAGTTGGTCGAATAGATCATCAATGCGAGGAAGTGGGTATCGGTTTTTGACGGTCAATTTGTTCAATTCTCGATAGTCGATGCACATTCGGAATGAACCGTCCTTCTTTTTAACAAATAAGACCGGAGCTCCCCAGGGTGAAGAACTCGGTCTAATGAATCCTCTATCCAGGAGTTCCTGTAACTGGGTGGACAACTCCTGAAGTTCGGATGGGGCTAAACGGTACGGTGCGCAGGCCACCGGTGCGGCACCCGGCATGAGATCAATTGAGAACTCAACCTGTCTAGGTGGAGGTAGACTAGGTAGTTCTTCCAGAAAGACTTCGGGAAAATCTTTAACAATTGGCACATCCTCAAGTCGCTTCTCCTCCGACTTCTTCTCTGTGATGTGTGCGAGTATTGCAGGGTAACCTTTTCTCAGGAATTTTTGGGTTTTTAAGCAAGAGATAATATTGAGTCTCGTCCCACCGGTCTCCCCCTGTATGATCAAGGTTCTACCGACGGCGAGTGGGATACGGACGATCTTATCGTAACAAACGATTTCGGCTCGGTGTTTGGACAACCAGTCCATTCCAATAATGACGTCAAAACTTCCGATTTCAACGGGTACAAGATCGATTGAAAAGGTTTCGTCAGCTAGATTTAAAGTGCAATTAGGTATCACACTATTGGTTTCTATAAGTTCCCCATTTGCTAGCTCTACAGTGTACTTAACATCTAAGGCAACAGGAGTGATGTCAAGTAATGGGCAAAAGTCATCGAAGATAAAGCTTCTATCAGCACCAGTATCAAAAAGGACAGAAGCAGTTAAGTTGTTGAGGAGGAACATACCCGAGACCACATTCGGGTCTTGGCGGGCGTCCCCGGATTTGATGATGAAGGCTCTACTTCGGGTGTTGTTGTTGTTGCTGTTGCGGTTGTTGTTATTGTTGTTCTTCAGCTTTGGGCACGTGTCCCTGAAGTGCCCGGGGTTCCCACACTCAAAGCAGACTTTGGGTGTTCTGGTGTTGTTAAGGTTGTTGGTAGGGGAATGGCAATCCTGGGTGAGATGACCATGCCTCTTGCAATTGCTGCAAAAGGAACCACATGAACCTTCGTGGTGGCGGCTGCACTTGGGACAATATGGTTTGCTCCCAGTGTAGCCCCGTTTGATGTCTGTGGTGGTGTTGTAGGCTTTGATGGTGTCGGATTTCTTGTTTTGTTGGTTTGGGTGGTTGTTGTGGTAGTCAGACCACTTTCTTTTGTTGTTGTGGGAGGATGAAGTGGGTGGTTCAGAATCTTGGCTCATTGCCATCAGGTCTTGGGCCAGTAGGATTGAACCGTCAATGGTGGCTAGGTTTGAAGAGGCGACGTGCCCCCGAACAGGCTCAGGAAGACCAAGGATGTACTTCCTGATTTTATCAGATTCTGTGCTTACCATGGCTGGGCGGAGGGCAGGGAGTTGCTGAAATCTGGTGGTGTAACCATCGATATCACCACCCTGAACCTTTAGGTTCCAGAACTCCTCGTCCAGCTTCTGGAGTTTGGCGATTGAGCAGTATTTGGCGGTGAGTTTTGCTTTCAAGTCCTCCCAAGAGAGTTGGTAGGCAGTGTCAGCACCCACTGATTGGTTATATGAGTTCCACCAACAGTGGGCATCATCTTCGAGAGAGCAGGTGGCAAAGTTTACTTTGTCGTTCTCCGCGCATTTGCTGACACGGAAAACAGTTTCCATCTTTTCGAACCATCTGATTAGTCCGATGGCTCCCTCAGTACCCTTGAAGCTTGAGGGTTTGCAGCTCTGAAAGTCCTTGTAAGAACAAGGTTTAGCAGCAGGGGTTTCAGCGGCATTGTTGTTTCTCGCGGAATTCTATGGAGTATTCCGAGCCAGGGCTTCAGTCACAGCCTGGGTATGAGTGACGTAAGCTGAGCATCGGTGTATGGTCTTGTCTTTGGCGGCATGACTCTTCAATAAAAGAAATGAAGATACATGAGATTTTGTAGGAATTTGTAGTTGTCTCAGACGTTTATGTATAAAAGCGGTAATACATAACATCAATATGAAAAATGGCAATTAATATAAGTAGAAACAGCAAGGAATATTTGATAGAAATACGAATTCGAAGGTTACATCCCACGAATGTATTACAAAAAGGTGTCGGGAATTGTTACATCCGACCAGATTATAGAGTAGCGCTTAGATAGTTATTAAACTACAAGATAGATTACAAGACAAAGACTACACTAGTCTCAACGTAGATTAATCTGTTCCATCATTTCAACGAGGCGATCCACAGTGTTTGCAAGTCTGCTGACCTGTCGGGCGTTGTCTTCAGCCAATGCTAGTCGCTGTACCAATCCACGGGTATATTCTTCCGTTTCCCGTGAGCGTTGCTCACACTCTTCAAGCCGGTGTTTCAAAAGGGCGGTTTCTACGCTTATCTCCACCACTTTGTTGAAAAGAATGTCTACATTGTTAACGGTGGTTTCGTGATCCTCGGAGACTTGTTCGATGCGTTCGAGAGATGTAAGTCTCCAGTTCTCGTTCGTATCCTGCAACACGACATCCATGGTACGAAGTCGCTGCTCGTGTTGGTTCACCCTAGCGGCTAAAGCCGGCAAGGTGAAGTGAGTGGGGTACGGGCCAGCTTGAGGCAACCTGGCGTTCCTCCTTGCTACCCTTGGGTTCTGTGACCCGGATTGAGAGCGCGATGAATTGAGTGGTGTGTTTGCCATTGCTGAGACAAAGCGTTAATAAGAGTGAGGCCTATATTCATATAGTTCCTAAGTAATATAGCCTATTGAGTGTCTAGCATAAACAAGTTTAAGTCTCGGTTCTCTCGGGGTCAGAGTCTTCTATTGTACCCTGTTCAGCCATAACTACCTTCAGATCTTACATCATCTTTGCTTAATTGTACATAGTTGATCAGGCTATGTTAAATTAAACACGTATGACGTAATCACTAAACCAGTTATACCTAATAAGGAATACTGCCTAATGGTCATAGTCTAGGCCCACTAAATGCAACCTAGTTCACTATAACCTTAGGCTCTGATACCAATCTGTAACACCCCCAAATTTAATGATTTGCGGAAGCACAATTTGGGTGTTACTAATCAATAACAAAGCACAAAAATATATAGTAAACGACTCTATATGCGTCATTTTAACAAAATATATTAATATTGAAATGTTTACAACATTTATAGCTTTACATATCTCGAGTTTAAATAAAAGGAGATTTCAGTACATAAGTACTTGTACAAAATATACTAATGCAAAAAAATCTCAAACGTCTGAATGCTGACTCGAGCTAAAAGTCCTGAAGTAGAAGCAACCTACTGCTTGGTACCTGCGATACATGCTAAATGGGTCAGCTAAAGCTGGTGAGCTCACAGGTTTGAAATCAAGTAATATAGTATGAACCGCAAGATTTAATAATGATTTGCATCCAGCAAATGAAATGATAATAATCGTGTATACAGCCATGAGCACATAGTTGAGCTTAACTCGAGGGCCGGGTCCCCTATAGAGAATTCCGGGCGAGGTACCTCCACGAATGCCTAATCAACATTCGTCTTCCCAAATATTAGTACGTCCGTTTACCCGGTTAGTGCTTGCTAACCCGAACGAGGAGGGTCAATCCTATATGGTACCATATACTAATATTCACGCTACAACGTATTAACAACTATGCTGACGGAGGACTTTAAATGATTAGTTGTGAAAAACTCATGTAGTATATGAAATGTTTGTACTTGCGTTCACATGTTAAAAAAAATGAGCAATATATCACACCCCTACGTAACACAGTAAAAAGAGGGGCTATGAGACTCACCTGAGTCTTGTGAGTTTAACTTAATAAACTTGAGTTGATTAGCCGAGTATGAAGTCCAAAGACTTGTAACCTGAGGGTGTCCACGACACGCGATGGTTATAAACATGATTGGGTATCTCAAAAGATCACCCTTGTAGTTGTTACACAACTATATATATGTCCAAATTACTACGATTTGGTTGATTTGTTAAGTGGTTGAAAACGTGTACGGCCCGTTGGTGATGGATTTGAAATAATAACTTTCAGTATTATTATCATGTTATTGATGTTTTGCACTTACAAGTGTGTTCCAATGTGTTTTATAAGTCGTATCGTATAAGTGTTTGAGGTTATATAGGTTCGACACTTAGTGAAAATTTAGTTTGAAAACCTGCTGTTTTATGCGACACAATCATGCGACACAAAAGTTTGTCATGCGACACAAGGGTTGTGTCGCATAGAAATGCGACACAATACCTATACGACACAAGGGTTGTGTCGTATAGATTCAAGATGCTGATTCAACAACGACATAGTGATTGTGTCGTATGAAAAATACGACATAAGATGCGACACAACGTTGTGTCGTATAGGGTACGACACAAAAAGATTTATACGACACTAGGTGCGACATAACAGGCAAAATACGACACTACATGCGACACAAGGCTTGTGTCGCATTGAAGAACACCAAGTCAGTACCCAGCGACTGACGCATTTTTCCGATCCAAAACTCGATTTTAACATACTTTTAGGCTATAAAATCGTGTTCTACTCTTTGTAATGGACATGTATAAGTTATATAAACAACCAACAAGTGAAAATACTAAGAATCGAGAGGTTTCGGGATTTTGCCGGAAACTTACAAAGTGGTGAAATGGAAATCCGGAAAGATAGAAGTGTAGATCGTCGCGAGGTGGTCGTGAATCTCTAAAAATCTTGATGATCCGAGTACGTATAAGGGTGTTATTTGTCGATTTTAGTGAATGTGGTGGTTTTGGAGAAAAGAGAGAAAAGAGAGTAAGAGAGAGAAAGAAAAGAAAGAAATGAGAGAAAAGAGAAGGGAGGTGGAGGTTATCCTCCACTTTTCAGTTTTCGCCCCGCGCTCCACGCGGTGTTCGTTTTCTTCGTCATTTAACGTTAAATAATTATTTTACATTTTAATTATAAGTTTTACAATACAAATTTATTACGCGATATTTTATTTAAATGTTTTACTAATCAATTTATATTTGAGTTATAAAATGTAAGTTAGTTTGCGCGTTAAATATTTTAAATTGTGTAAGTTTTGTTTGTACGATACGAATTGAAATTTGAACATTATTAAAATAATATTTTTAACATAATAGTGTTACTTAATAAAATTGGTCACCAACGTCCGTATTTATGGAATCGAAATACATTCGATTTAAAATGCGTACGATTTAATCAAATCGCATTTTCGTATATATTCAACAATATATATTTTGATACATTAATTAGCCTAACGCAGAACTAATTACATGTATTAATAGAGAATTAGGCACTAATTGCTAGTCCTAATTTAGCGGGTGTTACATGTACAGAATAGACCGATAGCTTGGTACTAATCTCATACGACCTAATTTCCTATTAACGATGAGTACAAGGAAATTCATGTCGTCTTCAATAGTAACCAAGCCCAACTAATACGTTGACCTCAATAATTCAATGCTCAAGGCAATATATCAAGTGATCACATATTCACATATTCTTTCAGGTCAACAATAATCTAACCACAGCATTATTACTAATAAACCATAATTAACATGGCAACCAAATCAATAGTAATAATATGGTTAATTGTTGTAACCCAAACCTGTTACAACTAAACCAAACTGAGGGTTATCGATCCACTCACCGTTACCTCAGTCGTCTAACTCAGTGGTCTAATGTCACTGAGTTCTTCTGTATATCTGAAATCATCATAAAGTAACTCAAGTCAGTTACATATTTCAAATCAATAGTACTTATATAGACAATAACATTATTCAAGTTATTATGCCATTAATCATTCACAAGTACTATTATACTAATCACATGGGTATTACCCATTCCAATCACTTAATCATGATTTAGATTATCATTTTACTTAAATATCACCATGAGTGTTAAACTCATATATTATATAGTCTATTTTCAATATCATTTAATTATATAGCTCAATGTAATACTTAGGTTTCAGCATTAACGGAACTTACCATTATTCCCATCACATAGTAAACTATGTAATTATAACAATTTCCAAGTACATATCTCAAATCAACTAGATTACAAGTTATTAACTTATTAAATCTAGTTCCATCATATTATGACTCATTTCATTACATTATTCAAGGAACTAAACATCATATTCACATTAATCATAAGTTCCTATTTATATCTCATTTTGATGTACAATTAACCCATACACAATATATATCCCTCGTCATATATATCTAAATGGGTATTCAAACTTAGGTTATAGTAATCATCTAATCATGTTAATATATAACTCATAAGCAACGATTTTATAACATATATATTAACAACGAAATAGTTTATAATTTAACTAATCAAACGTGAGTCAAAGGGAGAGGTCACCGGCTTGGCCTTAAGGCCGCCGGCCTTGTGGCTTTGGACAGCAGCAGAAGTTGCGTTTAACCAGCAGCAGTAGCGCATAAGCAGTAGCTGCAGAAGCTTATAGTATCCCAAACCCTCAGGTTTAGTCATTAATCAAGTTATGGTTCTTTTTAATACCAAGGTACATCAATTTCTTTGTACTTATATCATGTACCTATAACAACTTCTATATCATACTTAATCAATGTAAGGTTTACTAATTTCATGGCTTAACCCTTAAACCACCATCACAATTTCACTTAAGTGCCCTTAGTACACATGATAGGGTGTAATGTAACACCCCCAAAATTCACTGTTTTGCGGAAGCATAGTTTGGGGTGTTACTAATCAAATATCACAGCACAAAGATAAAGCAAACGACATCTATATGCAACGTTTGTAATTTAGTTACATTCCATAGATATAATGTTTGAAAACTTGGTGTTTTCGTATACAAAATGTAGTTTCCCCTAGAGTCCACGCGTATAGCGGGAGATTCTATTACATAATCGTAATATACAAAAGATAATGCTAAGAATCTCCGTTAATGCAGTTGTATTGAAATCATGCGACTCTAGCTAAAATCCTGGAGTAATCCTACTCCATCCGGGTACCTGAGAAAACATGCTAAAAAGTGTCAACCAAAAGGTTGGTGAATCTCACAGGTTTGTAAGTAATATCAGCTTTGAACACGAGATTTCATCAGTAATGCCCGCAGGCGTAAAATCAGCAATTTCAGTCCAGAAATCGTAAACCAGTATTTGCAATCCCGCAAATGTAAGTAAGTAAGTTTATACCGTTGCCATGAGGCTCATAATCGAAGCTTAACCCGTAAGTAATAAGTTTGCTCCCGTGACATGCTCGTAAATGAGCAAGCATCAGTAACGAATAATTAGTCACCCGTTTCTACGTGTAAATCGGTACGTGGCAGCGCTACTGCCCCGGGTGGGGAGGGTCATTTCCCTAATGGATCCATTAACTAGTGTTCGCGCTTAAGTCCATAACTAACGATATATGATGGAGAGACTTCTGTAAATAGTAAACAACTCATGCAATTCCGTTTGGTATAGTAAGCAGTTTAGTACTTGTGTTCAAGAAAAATCAGTAGCATGTATCTCCCCCAATAAGATAAAACAGTAAAAGTGGGGCCGTAAGACTCACCTGAGTCTTGTAGTAATCAGTTGCAATTAGCAAGTAGTAAGTAAAGCAAGTAGGTTCTCTGAACCCGTAACCTTCAAATGCCTAATCATATGAAGTTATGTAAGTATGCGTCTCACGAGACGTTTCGTTTAGTTGTACACAACTAGTATATCTAGTGTTTGTCCGTATGTTTGTAATTGTTTGTTTGTTGGAAAACATGTTTAGCCCGTTGGTGACGGTTTGTAGCAAAATTTCTAAAATGTTGACTTTGCTACAGTAAATGTGCTACAGTAAATGTGCTACAGTAAAATTTGACTTTTTGCTACAGTAACTTTGACTTTTCTATAGTGAAAATCCTTTAAAATTTCCAAGTTTTCTGTTTTCTGCGACATAAGCTGCGACACAAGGATTTGTATGCGACACAAGGGTTGTGTCGCATGAAGGATGCGACACAATAGCTCTGCGACACAGTGGTTGTGTCGCAAAAAGCTTGCGATGCTAATTCAATAGCGACAGAACGGTTGTGTCGTATTAAATACGACATAGTATGCGACATAGAGTGCAACACAATATTGTGTCGCAAAGGTTACGACACTAAAGGATTGGTACGACACAAGGTGCGACACAAACGGGTTTATGCGACACAGCATGCGACACAAGGCTTGTGTCGCATGTATGAACACCAACCCAGAAACTTTCGGGTTTCAAGAATTTCCGACCAAAAACGCAAATCTAACCCATTTTCGAGCTATAAATCGTGTATTCTTCATGTATTAGGTTATATCTAAGTTGTGTACACATCAAAACATCAAAACATTACACCAAATTGAATAGATCTAAGATTTTAGAAATTTCTTACTTTTGCAAATCGAGCTAAATGGAGGACGAATTGATGAAAACGGTCTTGATATTCTTGCTCCACTAGTGATGGTGATTCCGAATCTGTAAATTTCGTGTGTCGGTTTGTATTCCGAAAATTTGGTGTAAATTGGAGTTGAGAGAGTTTATGAGGTGTGTGTGTTTTTGGAGAAATGAAAATGAAAGAAAGTGAGTTGGGTAGGGGTTGGGGTTGGCTGATCCAGGAGACAAGGGAGGGGAAAAACGCTCCCTAAATTACAGTGTTTACTCCGTGTCCTAATTGATTAATCGTTTGTTTTTAGTTCTTAACCAAACAGTTATATTTAAAAATGTAACTGGAGTGTTTAAATAAAAATACTTTGAAATTAATAATAAAACATTTGTCGCAATATTTAAATTATTAAGTCGCGTTTATTACGTTTTGTTGCGTTAGTTAAAATGTCGTCGCGATAATATATAAATAACCCTCGTTCGGTTGTGTATTTTATATAACAAAATACGTTCTCATTATTTAAGTAAATTTCTGTCACCAACGTCCAAGTAAACTGGGTCGGACTCCGTCCGATTAATTCGCACGATTTATCCAAATCGCGTAAGTACACACACATATATATAAATTACCTTATATATATACAAATAGAGCCTGTAATTAGTCCTATTACATACTAATTACAACTAGTTACAAACAATTAGGCATAATTAATTATCCTAATTATGCAGGTGTTACATTCTCCCCTTGTTAAAGAAATTTCGTCCCGAAATTAGCTTGAGTGCACGGACTGTGCGTTATCTGGGAAGAGATGTGGATATTTCTGTCGTATTTGGTCTTCCCGTTCCCAGGTGAACTCAGGGCCGCGCCTAGAATTCCTCCTGACCTTTACGATAGGAATACGACTCTGTTTCAATCGTTTGACCTCACGGTCCATGATTTCCATAGGTTCCTCGACAAAATGAAGTTTTTCATCGATTTGAATTTCGTCGAGCGGTATAATCAGTGTCTCATCAGACAGACATTTCTTCAAGTTAGAAATGTGGAATGTGTTGTGTACGCTGCTAAGTTCAGCAGGAAGTTGCAGGCGGTAAGCCACTGGACCAATCCTTTCAAGGATTTCGAATGGTCCGATGTATCTAGGGTTTAGTTTGCCTCGTTTTCCGAATCGAATAACACCTTTCCACGGTGCCACTTTGAGAAATACCTTGTCCCCTACCTGGAACTCAAGGTGTTTGCGTCTCACGTCAGCATAGCTCTTCTGACGATCACGTGCGGCTTTCAGCCGGTTTTGGATACCGATGATTTTCTCAGTAGTTTCCTGAATGATTTCTGGACCCGTGAGTTGGGCATCTCCTAACTCAGTCCAACAGATAGGTGATCGGCATTTACGCCCGTAAAGTGCCTCGAAGGGTGCAGCCTTTATGCTGGTATGGTAACTGTTGTTGTACGAGAACTCGCACAACGGTAAGTGATTTTCCCAAGAAGTACCGAAGTCAACTACGCAGGCTCGTAGCATATCCTCCAGTGTTTGAATAGTTCGCTCGCTTTGGCCATCGGTTTGCGGGTGATAAGCAGTACTCATTTCCAGACGAGTACCAAGAGATTTCTGTAGTGATTGCCAAAAGTTAGAAGTAAAACGGCTGTCCCTATCCGAGATGATCGAGACAGGTACACCGTGTCGCGAGATAATTTCTTTGACGTAGATGCGAGTCAGACGCTCCATCTTGTCGGTTTCCTTGATGGCCAGAAAATGAGCAGATTTCGTGAGACGGTCCACGACCACCCAAATGGTATCGCAACCACTCGAAGTTTTTGGTAGTTTGGTAATGAAGTCCATGGAAATTTGTTCCCATTTCCATCGAGGAATTTCAGGTTGTTGGAGCAACCCCGAGGGTCTTTGGTGTTCGGCCTTGACTTTGGAACAGGTTAGGCATTTACTGACGTATAGGGCGATGTCAGCTTTCATGTTAGGCCACCAATACAACCCTTTGACGTCGTGATACATCTTGTCAGAACCAGGATGTATAGAGTATCGAGATTTGTGAGCTTCAGCCATCACCAAATCTCGCAAGTTTCCGAATTTGGGTAACCACACCCGGTTAGAGAAGTATCGAGTTCCATCAGGTTTGATTTCGAATTGTTTATCCAAGCCTCGCAAGGCTTCATTTTTCAAGTTTTCATCGTTGAGTGCTTCAAGTTGAGCGGTAAGGATTTGAGAAGGAAGCTCGTTACGAATTGTCATAGAAAGTGCTCGGACTCGAAGGGGTTTCACTCGTTCTTTTCGGCTTAAGGCATCGGCAACTACGTTAGCCTTGCCCGGATGGTATTTGATCTCGCAGTCGTAGTCACTAAGTAACTCAACCCAGCGACGTTGTCTCATGTTTAGATCCTTCTGATCGAATATGTGTTGGAGACTTTTGTGATCGGTAAAGATAGTGCTTTTCGTACCATAGAGGTAATGTCTCCAGATTTTCAATGCGAAGACCACGGCACCTAACTCGAGGTCGTGGGTCGTATAGTTTTTCTCGTGGATTTTTAGTTGTCGTGAGGCATAGGCAATGACTTTTTCCCGTTGCATTAACACACAACCAATTCCTTGGTGTGAGGCGTCGCAGTAAACTACGAAATCGTCAGTGCCCTCGGGTAAGGACAAGATTGGTGCACTGCAAAGTTTGTTTTTCAATAGCTGGAAGGCTGACTCTTGTTTATTAGTCCAATCGAACTTCTTATCTTTCTGAGTCAGTGTGGTTAGGGGAACAGCTATTCTTGAAAAGTTTTCGATGAATCGGCGGTAATAACCAGCAAGACCTAAGAATTGTCTCACTTCGGTTGGAGTGGTCGGTGACTCCCAGCCCTTGATTGCTTCAATCTTGGCGGGATCAACATGAATTCCTTGGCTGTCAATCACGTGCCCGAGGAATTGAACGGTTCGAATCCAGAACTCACACTTAGAGAATTTGGCATATAACTCTTCGTGTTTCAGGAGTCTTAGAATGGTTTTCAGATGTTGAGCATGTTCCTGCTCGTTGCGAGAGTAAATCAAGATATCATCGATGAACATAATGACGAATTTGTCAAGATATGGTTTGCACACCCGATTCATAAGGTCCATGAATACGGCCGGTGCGTTGGTCAACCCGAATGGCATCACTTGGAATTCGTAATGCCCATAACGAGTTCGGAAAGCTATCTTTGGGATATCATTGTCACGGACTCGGAGTTGATGATAACCCGACCGTAGATCAATCTTTGAGTAGACACTCGATCCCTGGAGTTGGTCAAACAGGTCATCGATTCTAGGAAGTGGGTACCGATTCTTTATGGTTAGCTTATTCAGCTCTCGGTAGTCGATACACAAGCGGAAAGATCCATCTTTCTTTTTCACGAATAAGACCGGAGCTCCCCAAGGCGAGGAACTTGGTCGAATGAATCCTCTGTCCAGGAGTTCCTGTAGTTGGTTAGACAACTCCTGCATTTCGGATGGTGCTAAACGGTAAGGGGCTCGTGCCACGGGTGCAGCTCCAGGCACAAGTTCGATTTGAAATTCAACTTGTCTAGGTGGCGGAAGTCCGGGCAAGTCTTCAGGAAAGACTTCCGGGAAATCCCGCACGATCGGAACATCCTCAAGTCGCTTCTCCTCCGACTTCTTCTCCGTTACATGTGCAAGGATGGCTTGATACCCTTTTCGTAGGTATTTTCTAGTTTTCAGACAGGAGACAATATTCAGATTTCGTCTGCCGGTCTCCCCTTGTAGCACTAAGGTTCCACCGGAGACAAGAGGTATGCGAACGAGTTTGTCATGACAGATGATTTCAGCTCGGTGCTTGGATAACCAATCCATACCGACAATAATATCGAAGCTGCCGATCTCGACAGGGATTAAATCACTGGGAAACGTTTCGTTCGTGAGGTTAAGTGTACAGTTGTGTATGATGCTATCAGTCTCAATCAGTTTGCCGTTAGCTAATTCTACAATGTATTTAGCATCTAAGGCAGTGGGAGTTATATCAAGTAAAGGGCTAAATTTCTCATAAATGAAGCTTCTATCGGCACCGGTATCAAATAATACAGAAGCAGTAAGGTCGTTGAGAAGGAACGTACCCGTCACGACATTCGGGTCTTGTCTGGCTTCCCCAGCCTTGATAACGAATGCTCTACCGCGAGCAGGGTTGTTGTTGTTTTTCAGCTTTGGGCAATCTTTCTTGAAATGCCCTGTATTTCCGCACCCAAAGCATGCCTTTGGTGCATTAGTGTTGGGGGTAGAAATGTTGGTTCGGCAATCCTTGGCTAGATGCCCGAACCGTTTGCAGTTGGAGCAAGGGCAAGGACCGTCATGATGGCGGCTGCATTTGGAACAGTATGGTTTGTTCCCGCTGTACCCTTTCTTTTCCGAAGTTCCCGATGAATAAGCCTTAATGTACTCAGGCTTTTTGTTGGAGGTTTGGTTGGATGAGTTGGGGTTTCCTTCCCACTTGCGTTTGTTGTTTGCAGATGGGTTTGAAGTTGTGCCACGGCGGACAGAATTTGCCGTTAGTTCATGGGCCATACGGATGGCGCTCTGAATAGTACCCGGTTTGGAAGAAGTTACCAGGTCTTGGAGTCTCTCAGGAAGACCATCAACAAATTTCTCGATCCTCTTGTACTCAGGATCGACCATGGTGGGGCACAGAAGTGCCAGTTGGTGGAAACGGTTTGTGTATCCGGTGATGTCATCACCCTGCATCTTGTGGTTCCAGAATTCCACTTCTAGTTGTTTCAATTCATCCCTGGGGCAATACTCGCCCCTCAACATCTTCTTCAACTCCTCCCACGGGAGTTTGTAAGCATTAGCAACACCCACAGTCTGGGCATATGTGTTCCACCAGGTGAGTGCGGTGTCAGTAAAAGTACTAACGGAGAACTTAACTTTGTCTCCCTCCGCACAGTTGCAGATCAGAAATACAGACTCAACTTTCTCGATCCAGCGTACTAGACCGATAGATCCCTCAGTACCTGCAAAGTTTAGGGGTTTGCAGTTCTGGAAGTCCTTGTAAGAACAAGGTTTAGCAGCAGGGGTTTCAGCGGCATCGCTGTTCCTCGTGGAACTTGGTGGAGTATTCCGAGCCAAGGCTTCAGTAACAGCCTGGGTTATAAGGGAGGTAATCTGGGCATCGGTGTATGGTCTTGTCTTTGGCGGCATGATTCTTCAATAAAAGAAATGAAGATACATGAGATTTTGTAGGAACTTGTAATTGTAACAGATGTACATGTATAAAAGTAGTAATACATAACATCAACATGGAAAAATGACAATTATTATGAGTTGAAATATCAAGGAATATTTGATAGATAATGTGAGTTCAAAGGTTACATCCTACAGAGATATTACAAAAGGTGTCGGGAATTGTTACATCCGACTAGTTTATAGAGTAGTGCTAGATAGTCAAAAGATTTCGAGATAGATTACAAGACAAAGACTACACTAGTCTTCATGTAGATTAATTTGTTCCATCAGCGCGACAAGGCGGTCCACGGTTTCTGCTAGTCTGTTGGTTTGCCTGGCGTTGTCTTCCACCAAGGCCAGTCGTTGTGCTAGTGTTCGAGAGTGATCCTCAGTCTCCTGTGAACGCTGTTCACATTCCTCTAGTCGGTTTCGTACAAGTTCATCCGCACCTAATTCGGCGGTCATTGAATCCTGAATTATGCTTACAGAGAGGTTGGTATCCTCTTGCTCTCGCTGGAGTTGGGATATGTGTTCAAGTGCTTGGCGAAGCAGGTAGGTCATTCGGTGTTGTTCCCGTTCAAGACTTTCGAGTCTTTGCTCCTGACGGCGGAATTGGGTAGCCAATACTGGCAACGTGAGATGTGCCGAGTTCTGAGAGTTATGTACAGGATAAGGGCTGTTTCGAGGCGACCTTGTGTTCCTCTTGGCTACTCGTGGGTTCCGTGACCCATGTGAGTGAGAGTGTGACGGATTAGGTGGTGTGTTTGCCATTCCTGTGGCAGAATGTAAGTAAGACGAGGCTAATATATATACATATATCATATCCAGCCTATTGTCTAGCACGTATCAAGTAATGGTCCGGTTCTCTCGTGGTCAGAGTCAACTAACGTATCCCCGTTCAACATAATCATTTCAGACCTTACATCATCTTTCCTTAATTGTACATAGTTGATCAGGCTATGTTAAATTAAAGTCGTATGCAGTTATTTCTGAACCAGTCATGTCTAATAAGAGAATACTGCCTAACGGTCATAGTCTAGGCCCACTAAATGCAACCTAGTTCACTATAACCTTAGGCTCTGATACCAATCTGTAACACCCCCAAAATTCACTGTTTTGCGGAAGCATAGTTTGGGGTGTTACTAATCAAATATCATAGCACAAAGATAAAGCAAACGACATCTATATGCAACGTTTGTAATTTAGTTACATTCCATAGATATAATGTTTGAAAACTTGGTGTTTTCGTATACAAAATGTAGTTTCCCCTAGAGTCCACGCGTATAGCGGGAGATTCTATTACATAATCGTAATATACAAAAGATAATGCTAAGAATCTCCGTTAATGCAGTTGTATTGAAATCATGCGACTCTAGCTAAAATCCTGGAGTAATCCTACTCCATCCGGGTACCTGAGAAAACATGCTAAAAAGTGTCAACCAAAAGGTTGGTGAATCTCACAGGTTTGTAAGTAATATCAGCTTTGAACACGAGATTTCATCAGTAATGCCCGCAGGCGTAAAATCAGCAATTTCAGTCCAGAAATCGTAAACCAGTATTTGCAATCCCGCAAATGTAAGTAAGTAAGTTTATACCGTTGCCATGAGGCTCATAATCGAAGCTTAACCCGTAAGTAATAAGTTTGCTCCCGTGACATGCTCGTAAATGAGCAAGCATCAGTAACGAATAATTAGTCACCCGTTTCTACGTGTAAATCGGTACGTGGCAGCGCTACTGCCCCGGGTGGGGAGGGTCATTTCCCTAATGGATCCATTAACTAGTGTTCGCGCTTAAGTCCATAACTAACGATATATGATGGAGAGACTTCTGTAAATAGTAAACAACTCATGCAATTCCGTTTGGTATAGTAAGCAGTTTAGTACTTGTGTTCAAGAAAAATCAGTAGCATGTATCTCCCCCAATAAGATAAAACAGTAAAAGTGGGGCCGTAAGACTCACCTGAGTCTTGTAGTAATCAGTTGCAATTAGCAAGTAGTAAGTAAAGCAAGTAGGTTCTCTGAACCCGTAACCTTCAAATGCCTAATCATATGAAGTTATGTAAGTATGCGTCTCACGAGACGTTTCGTTTAGTTGTACACAACTAGTATATCTAGTGTTTGTCCGTATGTTTGTAATTGTTTGTTTGTTGGAAAACATGTTTAGCCCGTTGGTGACGGTTTGTAGCAAAATTTATAAAATGTTGACTTTGCTACAGTAAATGTGCTACAGTAAATGTGCTACAGTAAAATTTGACTTTTTGCTACAGTAACTTTGACTTTTCTATAGTGAAAATCCTTTAAAATTTCCAAGTTTTCTGTTTTCTGCGACATAAGCTGTGACACAAGGATTTGTATGCGACACAAGGGTTGTGTCGCATGAAGGATGCGACACAATAGCTCTGCGACACAGTGGTTGTGTCGCAAAAAGCTTGCGATGCTAATTCAATAGCGACAGAACGGTTGTGTCGTATTAAATACGACATAGTATGCGACATAGAGTGCAACACAATATTGTGTCGCAAAGGTTACGACACTAAAGGATTGGTACGACACAAGGTGCGACACAAACGGGTTTATGCGACACAGCATGCGACACAAGGCTTGTGTCGCATGTATGAACACCAACCCAGAAACTTTCGGGTTTCAAGAATTTCCGACCAAAAACGCAAATCTAACCCATTTTTGAGCTATAAAATCATGTATTCTTCATGTATTAGGTTATATCTAAGTTGTGTACACATCAAAACATCAAAACATTACACCAAATTGAATAGATCTAAGATTTTAGAAATTTCTTACTTTTGCAAATCGAGCTAAATGGAGGACGAATTGATGAAAACGGTCTTGATATTCTTGCTCCACTAGTGATGGTGATTCCGAATCTGTAAATTTCGTGTGTCGGTTTGTATTCCGAAAATTTGGTGTAAATTGGAGTTGAGAGAGTTTATGAGGTGTGTGTGTTTTTGGAGAAATGAAAATGAAAGAAAGTGAGTTGGGTGGGGGTTGGGGTTGGCTGATCCAGGAGACAAGGGAGGGGAAAAACGCTCCCTAAATTACAGTGTTTACTCCGTGTCCTAATTGATTAATCGTTTGTTTTTAGTTCTTAACCAAACAGTTATATTTAAAAATGTAACTGGAGTGTTTAAATAAAAATACTTTGAAATTAATAATAAAACATTTGTCGCAATATTTAAATTATTAAGTCGCGTTTATTACGTTTTGTTGCGTTAGTTAAAATGTCGTCGCGATAATATATAAATAACCCTCGTTCGGTTGTGTATTTTATATAACAAAATACGTTCTCATTATTTAAGTAAATTTCTGTCACCAACGTCCAAGTAAACTGGGTTGGACTCCGTCCGGTTAATTCGCACGATTTATCCAAATCGCGTAAGTACACACACATATATATAAATTACCTTATATATATACAAATAGAGCCTGTAATTAGTCCTATTACATACTAATTACAACTAGTTACAAACAATTAGGCATAATTAATTATCCTAATTATGCAGGTGTTACATGTAACACCTGCCAAATTAGGACTAGTAATTAGTACCTGATTTTCTGTAATACATGTAATTAGTCCTTGGATTAGGTTAATTAATGTATCTTTATATATATATTGATGAATATATACGAATACGTGATTTGGCTAAATCGCACACATTTTAAATCGAATGTAAATCGATTCAATTAATTACGGACGTTGGTGAAACATTTTGTTCAAATAACGAGATCACTTTCCAAATACTATTTTGACAATATTTTAAGTATGTATTATATCGTACAAATAAACGTCGACATGAATAAAATAGTTAACACGCAATTTAAAAACAAGAATAAAGCAATTTATTTAAAGATTTGACAAAATAATTCAATTAAATTATTAAACAAAGATTCGCAATTTAAAAGGGATAATTAACGCGTAAAATAAATATTTAACGCTTAAATGACGGAGAAAACGAACACCGCACGGAGCGCGGAACGTGAACTGAAAGTGGAGGATAAACCTCCACCTCATTTTCTTTTCCTCCTCACTTCTTTCCTTTTCTTTCTTTCTTCTTTCTCTTTCTTCTTCTTTTTCTCTCTAACAACAAAACAATACCATCACCAAAAATCGCAAAATAACACACCAAAACGACACCGGATCATACCCCTCCTTTGGAATAAAAGAACCACGGCATCACGATCTACATTCCTATCTTTCCGGAATTTCATTTCGGCATTTTGTAAGTTTCCGACAAAACCCGAAACTCTCCGTTTTCTCTCATTTTTACGTTTTTATGGTTCATATATGCTTAAAATGTCCAATAATGGGTTGGGTAAAAGTTTTAGAGTGAACGGTGGCCGGAAAACTCATTTTCGGTCCATTTTCCGGCAAACAGTTGGAAGTGTCGCTAGTGTGCCAAAAACAGTACTAGCGACACTAGCTAAGTGTCGCTACGCCTAAGTGTCGCCCTTATAGCGACACTACCCAAGTGTCGCTGAACTACTTTACCAGATTTATCTTAGCGACACTCTCTTAGTGACGCCAAATTTGTAAGTGTCGCCTATAGCGACACTAACCAAGTGTCGCTAATTAATTGAAAATCGGAAATTTAGCGACACTCACCAAGTGTCGCCTAACCAGTGCCATTTGTAGCGACACTCATCAAGTGTCGCCTAACTAGTGTCGCCTATAGCGACACTAGCCAAGTGTCGCCAAAAACAGGTAGTTGTCAGATTATTTTTACACCAAGTGTTAAACTTGTACAACCTCAAACACTTATACGATACGACTCCTAAAACACTTTGGAATACATTTATGAGTATAACACTTCAAAAACAATGATAATACTTTGACTATTACCCACCGTCACCAACGGGCCAAACATGTTTTCTAACAACAAACGATTACAAACATACGGACAAACATTGGGCATACTAGTTGAGTACAACTAAACGAAACGTCTTGCGAGACAACTACTTACATAACCTTATGTGTTTAGGCATTTGAAGGTTACGGGTTCGGAGAACCTACGGTTGATATTACTTACTCGTTTATTGATATAAACGTACTTGCAAAGACTCAGGTGAGTCTTACAGCCCCACTTTTACTGTTTTACATACGGGGTGAGAAACATGCTACTGTTTTTCTTGAACACAAGTACTAAAACTGTTTACTATACCAAACGGAATTGCATGAGTTATTTACTATTTACAGAAGTCTCTCCATCATATATCGTTAGTTATGGACTTAAGCACGAACACTAGTTAATGGATCCATTAGGGAAATGACCCTCCCCGCCCGGGGTAGTAGCGCTACCACGAACCGTTCTGTATAAACGGGCGACTATCATTCGTTACTTATGCTTGCTCAGTTACGAGCATGTCACGGGAGCAAACTATTACTTACGGGTTAAGCTTCGATTATGAGCCTCATGGCAACGGTATAACTTATTTACTTTACATTTGCTGGAATTGCAAATACTTGATTAACGCCTGCGGGCACTATTGATGAAATCTTGTGTTCAAAACTGATATTACTTACAAACCTGTGAGATTCACCAACATTCGTGTTGACCCTTTTAGCATGTATTCTCAGGTACTCATTTGGATTAGGATTTCCCCAGGACATAGCCAGAGTCGCATGATTTCAACTAAACTGCATTAACGGAGATTCTCAGCATTATCTTTTGTACATGTTGATTATGTAATAGAATCTCCTGCCATACGCGTGGACTCTAGGGAACTATTTTTGTATACGAAAACATTAAGTTTTCAAACATATATTTCTATGAAATCGTTTTACAACGTCTCATTTAGAGGTCGTTTACTGTATATCTTGTGCTTTGTATATTGATTAGTAACACCCAGGTATGCTTCCGTAAATCATTAAATTTGAGGATGTTACAGATTGGTATCAGAGCCTAAGGTTATAGTGAACTAGGTTGCATTTAGTGGGCCTAGACTATGACCGTTAGGCAGTATTTCCTTACTAGGCATGATTGATTCAGGAATTACATCATACGACTTTAATTTAACATAGCCTGATCAACTATGTACAATTAAGGAAAGATGATGTGAGGTCTGAAATGGTTATGTTGAACAGGAATGCGTAAGTTGACTCTGACCGCGAGAGAACCGGACCATTACTTGATACATGCTAGACACTAGGCTGGATATTATATACTTATATATATTAGCCTCGTCTTACTTACACTATGCCACAGGAATGGCAAACACACCACCCAATTCGTCACGCTCTCATTCACATGGATCACGAAACCCACGAATAACCAGGAGGACCACTAGGTAGCCTCGAAGCAACCCCTATCCTGTTCATAACTCTCAGAACTCGGCACATCTCACGGTGCCAGTGTTGGCTACCCAACTCCGCCGTCAGGAGCAAAGACTCGAAAACCTCGAACGGGAACAACATCGAATGACCTACCTGCTTCGCCAAGCTCTTGACCGCATATCACAACTTCAGTGAGAACAAGAAGATACCAGCCTCTCTGTAAGCATAATTCAGGATTCAATGACCGCTGAATTAGGTGCGGATGAACTCGTAAGAAACCGACTAGAGGATTGTGAACAGCGTTCACAGGAGACTGAGGATCACTCTCGAGCACTAGTACAACGACTGGCCTTGGTTGAAGACAACGCCAGACAAGCCAACAGACTAGCAGAAACCGTGGACCACCTTGTCGCGCTGATGGAGCAGATTAATCTGCATCAAGATTGGATCAGTCTGTAACTTGTAACCATTTAACTACTTAATTAGGACCTATGTAATTCAATCGGATGTAACAATTCCTGGTACTTTTGTACTACTATTACTCTGTAACCTTTTGGGAAAACCCGTATCTTGTATTCAACTTGTTTATCTAAATGAAATGTGATTGTCACTTCGTACTGTTATCGTGTATCTCATCATTTACACTTGTGACATATCATAATTTCATGCAAATATCTTATTCCTCTTTCCTTGTTCTTTTCTTGATCAGCATCATGCCTCCTCGCCGGTAAATCACCCTCAGTGAAGCCGAAATTGCGGGTCTGATTGCCCGTAGTGTGGCCCAAGCCCTAGCTACCCGAACATCAACTCCTGGTAGTGAAGATACAGCTACCAATGGACCACAACCCAAACCCTGTTCTTACAAAGACTTCCAGAACTGCAAACCTCTGAACTTTGCAGGTACTGAGGGAGCTATCGGTCTAGTACGCTGGATTGAGAAAGTCGAATCTGTGTTTCTTATCTGCAACTGTGCAGAGGGAGACAAAGTTAAGTTCTCCGTTAGTACTTTCACTGACACCGCTCTCACCTGGTGGAACACCTATGCCCAGACTGTGGGTATTGCTAATGCTTACAAAATCCCGTGGGAGGAACTGAAGGAGATGTTGAGGGGTGAGTACTGCCCCAGGGATGAACTGAAACAACTAGAGTTGGAATTTTGGAACCACAAGATGCAAGGTGATGATATCACCGGGTACACCAACCGTTTCCACCAACTGGCACTTCTGTGCCAATCCATGGTCAATCCTGAATACAAGAGGATCGAGAAATATGTCGATGGACTTCCCGACAGACTACAAGACTTAGTGACATCATCCAAACCGGGTACGATTCAAAGCGCCATCCGTATGGCCCACGAGCTAACGGCAAATTCTGTCCGCCGTGGCACAACTTCTACCCAATCTGCAAACACCAAACGCAAATGGGAAGGAAACCCCAACTCATCCAACCAACTCACCAACAAAAAGCCTGAGTCTGTTAAGGCTTATTCATCGGGAACTACAGAAAAGAAAGGGTACGGCGGGAACAAACCCTACTGTTCCAAATGCAACCGCCACCATGACGGTTCCTGCCCTTGCACCAACTGCAAAAGGTTCGGGCACCTAGCCAAGGATTGCCGAGCCATCATTCCTACCCCCAACACCAATGCACCAAAGACCTGCTTTGGGTGCGGAAATTCTAGGCATTTCAAGAACAACTGCCCCAAACTGAAGAACAACAACAACAACAACCGCAACAACAACGTCCGGAGCAGAGCCTTCGTCATCAACTCAGGGGACGCCCGCCAAGACCCAAATGTGGTCTCGGGTATGTTCTTCCTCAACAACTTATCTGCTTCTATTCTATTTGATACTGGTGCTGATAGGAGCTATATTTCTGATGAGTTTTGCCCACTACTTGACATCACCCCCGTGGCCTTAGATGTTAAGTACACAGTAGAACTTGCAAATGGTAAACTCATAGAAACCGATAGTGTGATACCTAATTGCACTTTAAACCTAGCCGACAAAATCTTCTCAATCGATCTTATGCCTGTTGAACTAGGAAGTTTCGACGTCATCGTGGGTATGGACTGGTTTTCCAAGCATCGGGCCGAAACTGTTTGTTATGATAAGATCGTCCGCATCCCTCTTGCCGTCGGTAGAACCTTGATCATACAAGGGGAGACCGGTGGATCGAGACTAAACATAATCTCCTGTTTGAAAACCCGAAAACTTCTGAGGAAGGGTTACCCAGCAATTCTCGCACACATCACGGATAAAAAGTTGGAGGAGAAGCGACTTGAAGATGTGCCAATCGTTAGAGACTTTCCCGAAGTCTTTCCAGAAGAACTACCTGGTTTACCTTCACCTAGACAGGTTGAGTTCTCGATTGATCTTGTGCCGGGTGCCGCACCGGTGGCCCGAGCACCATACCGCCTAGCCCCATCCGAACTTCAGGAGTTGTCCACTCAGTTACAGGAACTCCTGGATAGAGGATTCATCCGACCGAGTTCTTCACCTTGGGGAGCTCCGGTCTTATTTGTCAAAAAGAAAGACGGTTCATTTCGAATGTGTATTGACTACCGAGAGTTGAACAAACTAACCGTCAAGAACCGGTATCCACTCCCTCGAATCGACGATCTGTTCGATCAACTTCAAGGATCAAGCTGTTATTCAAGGATTGATCTTCGATCGGGTTATCACCAATTGCGTGTTCGCGATACCGACATCCCAAAAACCGCATTCAGAACCCGTTATGGGCATTATGAATTCCAAGTGATGCCATTCGGTCTAACCAACGCACCGGCTGTATTCATGGACCTTATGAATCGGGTGTGTAAACCTTATCTTGACAAGTTTGTCATTGTCTTCATCGATGACATCCTTATATACTCACGAAACGAACAAGAACACACACAACATCTCAGAACCATCCTAGAACTACTTAGACACGAGGAACTTTACGCCAAATTCTCTAAGTGTGAGTTCTGGATAAAAACTGTTCAATTCCTTGGACACGTGATTGATAGTCAGGGAATTCATGTAGATCCATCAAAGATCGAAGCCATCAAGAAATGGCAAGCGCCAACCACTCCAACCGAGGTACGCCAATTCTTGGGATTGGCCGGTTATTACCGTCGGTTCATTGAAAACTTCTCAAAAATAGCCATACCACTCACGACACTGACTCAAAAGGATAAAAAGTTCGACTGGACCGATAAACAATAGTCGGCCTTTCAACTGTTGAAACTCAAGCTTTGCAGTGCGCCTATTCTATCCCTACCCGAAGGCACCGATGACTTCGTGTTATACTGCGATGCTTCTCAACAAGGTCTCGGTTGCGTGCTAATGCAACGAGACAAGGTCATTGCTTATGCCTCCCGACAACTTAAAGTTCATGAGAAGAACTACACAACTCACGACCTCGAGTTAGGGGCCGTGGTATTCGCCCTCAAAATCTGGAGACATTACCTTTATGGTACCCGAAGTACTGTATTCACCGACCACAAAAGTCTTCAACACATATTCGATCAAAAGGATCTCAACATGAGGCAACATCGATGGGTCGAGTTGCTTACCGATTATGATTGTGAAATCAAGTACCATCCGGGCAAGGCGAATGTTGTTGCCGATGCCCTCAGTCGGAAAGAACGTACAAAACCACTTCGAGTCCGAGCCCTCAGTATGACCATTCACAACGATTTGAATATCCAGATTCTCACCGCTCAACTCGAAGCTCTCAAACCTAATAATGTCAAAAACGAGGCCTTGCGAGGCATGGATAAACAATTCGAAATCAGACCCAACGGAGTTAGGTACTTCTCTAACCGAATCTGGTTGCCTAGTTTCGGGAACCTTCGGGACTTGGTGATGGATGAAGCTCACAAGTCCAAATATTCTATCCACCCGGGGTCTGATAAAATGTATCACGGGATCAAAGAGTTTTAATGGTGGCCGAACATGAAAGCTGAAATCGCCACGTACGTCAGCAAGTGTCTTACTTGTTCGAAAGTCAAAGCCGAATACCAGAAACCTTCCGACTTACTCCAACAACCTGACATTCCTGAATGGTAATGGGAACAGATTGCCATGGATTTCATAACCAAACTTCCCAACTCATCAAGAGGTTGCGATACTATTTGGGTGATCGTCGATCGTCTCACCAAATCAGCTCGTTTCTTGGCAATCAGAGAAACCGATAAAATGGAACGCCTCACACAAATCTACATCAAAGAGATCGTTTGCCAACATGGTGTCCCTATCTCGATCATCTCTGACAGGGATGCTCGTTTCACATCTCGCTTCTGGCAATCACTCCAAAAATCATTGGGTACCCGTCTCGATATGAGTACCGCGTACCACCCTCAGACCGATGGCCAGAGCGAACGAACTATTCAGACACTGGAAGATATGCTACGAGCCTGCGTAGTTGATTTCGGTACCAACTGGGAAAGACACCTACTGTTGTGTGAGTTTTCCTACAATAACAGTTATCACGCCAGCATTAAGGCTGCACCTTTTAAGGCACTGTACGGTCGTAAGTGCCGATCACCGATCTGTTGGACTGAAGTGGGAGATAGTCAACTCACTGGTCCTGAACTCATACACGAAACCACCGAGAAAATTGTTGAAGTCCAGAACCGACTCAAAGCCGCACGTGATCGTCAGAAAAGTTACGCTGACGTGAGACGCAAACCACTCGAGTTCCAGGTTGGGGATCGAGTACTATTGAAAGTATCGCCTTGGAAAGGCGTAATCCTCTTCGGCAAACGCGGAAAGTTAAATCCCAGGTACATTGGGCCTTTTGAGATCCTCGAGAGGATAGGTCCAGTAGCATATCGACTGCAGCTACCCTCTGAACTCAGCAGCGTGCACCCTACCTTTCATATTTCTAACTTAAAGAAATGTCTGTCTGATAAGACACTGATCATACCACTTGACGAGATTCGCATCGATGACAAACTTCATTTCGTTGAGGAACCCGCGAAAATCATGGACCGTGAGGTCAAACAGCTAAAACAGAGTCGTATTCCCATCGTAAAAGTCAGGTGGAATTCTAGACGTGGTCCAGAATTCACTTGGGAACGGGAAGACCAAATGCAACAGAAATACCCACATCTCTTCCCAGACAACGCACCGACCGTGCAATCGAACTAATTTCGGGACGAAATTTCTTTAACAAGGGGAGAATGTAACACCTGCCAAATTAGGACTAGTAATTAGTACCTGATTTTCTGTAATACATGTAATTAGTCCTTGGATTAGGTTAATTAATGTATCTTTATATATATATTGATGAATATATACGAATACACGATTTGGCTAAATCGCACACGTTTTAAATCGAATGTAAATCGATTCAATTAATTACGGACGTTGGTGAAACATTTTGTTCAAATAACGAGATCACTTTCCAAATACTATTTTGACAATATTTTAAGTATGTATTATATCGTACAAATAAACGTCGACATGAATAAAATAGTTAACGCGCAATTTAAAAACAAGAATAAACCAATTTATTTAAAGATTTGACAAAATAATTCAATTAAATTATTAAACAAAGATTCGCAATTTAAAAGGGATAATTAACGCGTAAAATAAATATTTAACACTTAAATGACGGAGAAAACGAACACTGCACGGAGCGCGGAACGTGAACTGAAAGTGGAGGATAAACCTCCACCTCCTTTTCTTTTCCTCCTCACTTCTTTCCTTTTCTTTCTTTCTTCTTTCTCTTTCTCTTTCTTCTTCTTTTTCTCTCTAACAACAAAACAATACCATCACCAAAAATCGCAAAATAACACACCAAAACGACACCGGATCGTACCCCTCCTTTGGAATAAAGAAACCACGGCATCACAATCTACATTCCTATCTTTCCGGAATTTCATTTCGGCATTTTGTAAGTTTCCGACAAAACCCGAAACTCTCCGTTTTCTCTCATTTTTACGTTTTTATGGTTCATATATGCTTAAAATGTCCAATAGTGGGTTGGGTAAAAGTTTTAGAGCGAACGGTGGCCGGAAAACTCGTTTTCGGTCCATTTTCCGGCAAACGGTTGGAAGTGTCGCTAGTGTGCCAAAAACAGTACTAGCGACACTAGCTAAGTGTCGCTACGCCTAAGTGTCGCCCTTATAGAAACACTACCCAAGTGTCACTGAACTACTTAACCAGATTTATCTTAGCGACACTCTCTTAGTGACGCCAAATTTGTATGTGTCGCCTATAGCGACACTAACCAAGTGTCGCCAATTAATTGAAAATCGGAAATTTAGCGACACTCACCAAGTGTCGCCTAACCAGTGCCATTTGTAGCGACACTCATCAAGTGTCGCCTAACTAGTGTCGCCTATAGCGACACTAGCCAAGTGTCGCCAAAAACAGGGAGTTGTCAGATTATTTTTACACCAAGTGTTAAACTTGTACAACCTCAAACACTTATACGATACGACTCCTAAAACACTTTGGAATACATTTATGAGTATAACACTTCAAAAACAATGATAATACTTTGACTATTACCCACCGTCACCAACGGGCCAAACATGTTTTCTAACAACAAACGATTACAAACATACGGACAAACATTGGGCATACTAGTTGAGTACAACTAAATGAAACGTCTTGCGAGACAACTACTTACATAACCTTATGTGTTTAGGCATTTGAAGGTTACGGGTTCGGAGAACCTACGGTTGATATTACTTACTCGTTTATTGATATAAACGTACTTGCAAAGACTCAGGTGAGTCTTACAGCCCCACTTTTACTGTTTTACATACAGGGTGAGATACATGCTACTGTTTTTCTTGAACACAAGTACTAAAACTGCTTACTATACCAAACGGAATTGCATGAGTTATTTACTATTTACAGAAGTCTCTCCATCATATATCGTTAGTTATGGACTTAAGCGCGAACACTAGTTAATGGATCCATTAGGGAAATGACCCTCCCCGCCCGGGGTAGTAGCGCTACCACGAACCGTTCTGTATAAACGGGCGACTATCATTCGTTACTTATGCTTGCTCAGTTACGAGCATGTCACGGGAGCAAACTATTACTTACGGGTTAAGCTTCGATTATGAGCCTCATGGCAACGGTATAACTTATTTACTTTACATTTGCTGGAATTGCAAATACTTGATTAACGCCTGCGGGCACTATTGATGAAATCTTGTGTTCAAAACTGATATTACTTACAAACCTGTGAGATTCACCAACATTCGTGTTGACCCTTTTAGCATGTATTCTCAGGTACTCATTTGGAGTAGGATTTCCCCAGGACATAGCCAGAGTCGCATGATTTCTACTAAACTGCATTAACGGAGATTCTCAGCATTATCTTTTGTACATGTTGATTATGTAATAGAATCTCCCGCCATACGCGTGGACTCTAGGGAACTATTTTTGTATACGAAAACATTAAGTTTTCAAACATATATTTCTATGAAATTGTTTTACAACGTCTCATTTAGAGGTCGTTTACTGTATATCTTGTGCTTTGTATATTGATTAGTAACACCCAGGTATGCTTCCGCAAATCATTAAATTTGGGGGTGTTACATAGGGTAACATAGATAAATTATAAGACTAACAATCAGATTATGTTACCCAATCTCTATCAATTATTCATCTACTAATGCCCTTTATTATTATGTATAAGATTATAAACGAGTTCAATACACGATTACATAACAAAGGTCAGATTCTGGGCTGCTGGACCCGTTTACCCGCCGTGGATGGCCTGTCCCCGCCGGGGACCCCCTTCGAGCAGCAAGTATCTACTTCTGTTTCTGCTTAGTTCCGATTTTAATCCACAAAACTCAAACTCAGGTTTATGATTTAGTTTACAACACTTAAAATCGCCCATTAACAACAACTAGCATCACATCTCATCATATACCTAAAATCAATCATTCATGAATTCAAGATTGAAAATAATAGTTCAAGAAAGTTATACTTACAATTTAAAAAGGAAGGATATAAAGATGATGATGAATTCAGCCCTTAATTCTTGTTCCTTGATTGAGACAAAAAAACAAAGGGACGTTTCCATGAAATTCTCCATTTTCTTCTCTTTGTCTCTATTTCTTTCTAATTGACAAGTGTGTATGTGTGTGGAAAGTTTTAGAAACTGGAGGATTAATTGAGAATAAGGGAGTCGACTTATACTCCACACAATATATCCACATGTTTTAATTTGGTCCAATTTAATATATATTATCTGGAACCTAAAACCATTTCGCGATTCCAAATCTTTTATTTATTTATTTTTTTTTTTTCAACTTAATAAGTTTAAAGAAATGAATAATTTACCAATCACAATTATTTATTCGACCATTTTATTCACATCTACCAAATAAATAATTTAAACTTTACCCCAACAATTTAAATAATCAATTTAATAATTGGGGAAATACTAAAATATTACTAGGCCAAATTCGAGGATATTACAAATATCTCCCCCTTAAAGAGATTTCGTCCTCGAAATCTAATCTTACCCGATAACCCAAGGTAACATAAATATATCTAGACCACACTTTGTATCTGATATTAAATTTCAAACTCTGCTTCCATTATGCTATTACCACACATGTCAGCAACTGGTAATATCCGCTAAAATTATCGTTAAACTCCGTCATTAACATTTCGGTAGTGATTTGATGATCCACCATGCCACTGCCTTCTCCTTTTAATCACGAGTCGCAATATACTTTTGAAAAATTACTATTCCATCAATTCTTTCATAGGCTCTATCTTTCAACAAGGAATTTCAGATCATTGTACTGTTGATAATCCATATTTCCTCCAAGTTCCAGTTCAATCCAAAAACATAATTGATGTAATCCGTAACACATGGTATATTAGTTCTCATGATAAGTCATCATTAACCTGTTTCAATCCATTTCACAAATTAATACTCCATCATGGTCAGATAGTCGAAACTCAATGATAAATCTCTGCTACGTCAAATTTCAAGATTCTCAATCTCACAGAATCTGGATACAAGTTTAATTAATCTTTAATCCTCTATTATGGTTCACAACAAGTCCTCGGATTTTAGTCACAATCCAACAATTTCAACCAAACAACTTTTGGTTTATCCACTAATGAATGGATTTCAAATACAATAAATCCTGTCATAAGTCTTTTATTGCATAGGATGATTACCATAACATTACCTAAAAATCATCAAGTCCATCAAGGTTTCCAGCTAAACAGTTACCAATTAATCCACTAGATTAAAGGTACTTCAACAGCATAAAATTAATTATGTCACAAGTCTTTTCCAAGACATATAATAATAATTTTTAGATTCATCACAACGTAATAATCACAATTCCAAGTCAAGGTTAATATAACTCTTTCGAAAGACTTGAGTTGATAAAACATAACAACAACCCAATCCTGTTGTTTCACAAACACAATTTAATCGCATAAACTGTATTACATTATTCGGTGGAATCATCAAATTCCATCAATAGTATGAAGTCAAACGCAAAAGGCGTTTCAATCTCACAAGGTTATTTCCTGTTGGTCAGTTCAAAATTAATCCAATAAATCTTTATGACTTTCAATAATTCGTTATCTCAAACATGGGTAATCCACTTTAGTTTCATCTCTGCTTTTAATATGTCAAAAGAAATTTTATAGCTTTCAAGGTCAAATTCAAGTCACTGACAATCCATCACAGAGATAACCCACTTTCAAAACTTCTAAGAACCATTATTAACACATGTTCATGTTAAATTTTCAGTCATAAGCTAGTCAAATGTCATCAATCAAGAAATACAAGTTCAATCAGAGAATCAACATACCCGAATCATTAACCCATAAACCATAGGAGTGTCTGTTAATTCCACTGATATAGCCAAAATTTCTAATAATAACCATGCTTAACACAGCAAGTAGTTAATGATAACCTCTCTTTTCAACAAATACTGAAAATCATACCAATCCGGTACTCTATCAGTCAAACAGATTAATTTAGCAATCTCATCAAATTTCAAATACTGATAATCATATTCCATCATATCGAAAATCTCATGGAACTAGAATAATTCTTTTCAAAATATCAGTATATATCTCTCCACAGGTTCATGCAATCCGTAAGGGATTTCAGAATTCAACAAAATAATCCCCTTTTTCTCAGATTTCTCGAGTCAACCACACGACTCATTCAATAGGGACACTTATTATTTTCTTTCAATATTCAATATTATTTATTCAATTTATGTCAAATCTACATCAACTAAAGATTGACACTAATTAAGTTTATCAAGTAATATGACCCTCTGTCAAATACTTAATTTCAGTCACTAACATATTAACAGAAATTATTTCATATCAGTTATCTTTATTCTAAAAGAATTAGAATTACAATTACTAGGGTCATTTTCAGTCTGTCACACATAGTCAAGCATGAAACAGCAACTAGTTTCAAAGCAGATAAATAAATACTAGTACAGGGTAAAATAAACATACCCGTAATGGCGTCATCCATTTCGACAGCTTTATCAACTGTCGTCAGAAAATCTGCTAGCTGCTGACTGCGGATTCCTCTGCTTATGGGCAGAAGATAACGACACACTGACCAAACCCGATCCCTGACTTGTCTCCTCTGGACACTGCCCCGCGATGACCTTTTTACTGACAATTCCAACTCACTTTCTCGGGATAATCAAAATCTTTTAACTTTGCCCAATCACCTTATTATGAAAGTCATTCTATTGAATAGATGCTTTCTGATGTGACGTCATATTTGCTCCAACTTTCTTTCAGTATTCCGCAATCAGTCAAGGGTAACAGCTGAATCAAAGCTTCCATGATACTTTGAAAATTTATAGGGCATAAAAGTTTCAAAAGAATAACCTTTTTCCTGTTGATGCTGCGACAAAATATCGGTACTTGTCTATCTTGTAAAGATTATCTGATCAAGTTTCTCTGTACCAATCTTTACATGAAGGGCATCCGATCTAGGGGACTTTGTCAAGGGTACTGGTCAGGTGTTCGTGTTCTGCCATATCTGTTCTCAAACAACAACAACTCACAAACTGTTAACCGTTAATATTCAATAAACTAACTACTTCTCAACTTAACTAAATCCCCAAACAATGAAATGTTTGATCAACACGACAAGATTTGGGATTGAACACTTACAAAGTTCAATTCACCCAAACCTATACTCTGATACCAACTTATAACACCCCTCATTTCTGAAATCATTATTATATTGATTTGACTCGGAAGCAAAGGTCCAAAATGTATTTTATAGATACGTCATATAAAATTACATTTAACTTTTTCAAAATATTAAAACATACATCTTTAAATACTGTTACAGTAATAATATACATATATCTTCAACACGGGGTGTTATGAATTTCAAACTTTTCTGATTTAGTCCAATCAGATATCAGAGTAATCGCTTGTTCTTCAAACATTCCATTCCATGTCAAAGTCCTCTTGCTCAGTCCAATGTTCAATCATAATCTGTAAAAGTGGGAGATGTGGGGGATTAGCACACGCTAAGTGAGAAGATCAATAAACCACAGTTTAATCCAGCATAACAAACTTGTGTACAACAACTAATCATATTCAATCAACAAGTCTGTTATCAACTTATATTCGCACAATATCACTGGTTAACTATGGTTCTTAGGGAAACCTTCAGCTAAGAACACTCAAACAATATCACATAAGTTCAATGAGGATCGGTGGTTCTGGAGATATCATAATACCCGGGGATTCACCCAGAACACTTACCGTCAATCTGTAAGGCCTGTACAGAATAGACCGATAGCTTGGTACTAATCGCATACGACCTAATTTCCTATTAACGATGAGTACAAGGAAATTCATGTCGTCTTCAATAGTAACCAAGCCCAACTAATACGTTGACCTCAATAATTCAATGCTCAAGGCAATATATCAAGTGATCACATATTCACATATTCTTTCAGGTCAACAATAATCTAACCACAGCATTATTACTAATAAACCATAATTAACATGGCAACCAAATCAATAGTAATAATATGGTTACTCGTTGTAACCCAAACCTGTTACAACTAAACCAAACTGAGGGTTATCGATCCACTCACCGTTACCTCAGTCGTCCAACTCAGTGGTCTAATGTCACTGAGTTCTTCTGTATATCTGAAATCATCATAAAGTAACTCAAGTCTGTTACATATTTCAAATCAATAGTACTTATATAAACAATAACATTATTCAAGTTATTGTGCCATTAATCATTCACAAGTACTATTATACTAATCACATGGGTATTACCCATTCCAATCACTTAATCATGATTTAGATTATCATTTTACTTAAATATCACCATGAGTGTTAAACTCATATATTATATAGTTTATTTTCAATATCATCTAATTATATAGCTCAATGTAATACTTAGGTTTCAGCATTAACGGAACTTACCATTATTCCCATCACATAGTAAACTATGTAATTATAACCATTTCCAAGTACATATCTCAAATCAACTAGATTACAAGTTATTAACTTATTAAATCTAGTTCCATCATATTATGACTCATTTCATTACATTATTCAAGGAACTAAACATCATTTTCACATTAATCATAAGTTCCTATTTATATCTCATTTTGATGTACAATTAACCCATACACAATATATATCCCTCGTCATATATATCTAAATGGGTATTCAAACTTAGGTTATAGTAATCATCTAATCATGTTAATATATAACTCATAAGCAACGATTTTATAACATATATATTAACAACGAAATAGTTTATAATTTAACTAATCAAACGTGAGTCAAAGGGAGAGGTCACCGGCTTGGCCTTAAGGCCGCCTGCCTTGTGGCTTTGGACAGCAGCATAAGCTGCGTTTAACCAGCAGCAGTAGCACATAAGCAGTAGCTGCAGAAGCTTATAGCGTCCCAAACCCTCATGTTTAGTCATTAATCAAGTTATGGTTCTTTTTAATACCAAGGTACATCAATTTCTTTGTACTTATATCATGTACCTATAACAACTTCTATATCATACTTAATCAATGTAAGGATTACTAATTTCATGGCTTAACCCTTAAACCACCATCACAATTTCACTTAAGTGCCCTTAGTACACATGATAGGGTAACATAGATAAATTATAAGACTAACAATCAGATTATGTTACCCAATCTCTATCAATTATTCATCTACTAATGCCCTTTATTATTATGTATAAGATTATAAACGAGTTCAATACACGATTACATAACAAAGGTCAGATTCTGGGCTGCTGGACCCGTTTACCCGCCGTGGATGGCCTGTCCCTGCCGGGGACCCCCTTCGAGCAGCAGGTATCTGCTTCTGTTTCTGCTTAGTTCCGATTTTAATCCACAAAACTCAAACTCAGGTTTATGATTTAGTTTACAACACTTAAAATCGCCCAATAACAACAACTAGCATCACATCTCATCATATACCTAAAATCAATCATTCATGAATTCAAGATTGAAAATAATAGTTCAAGAAAGTTATACTTACAATTTAAAAAGGAAGGATATAAAGATGATGATGAATTCAGCCCTTAATTCTTGTTCCTTGATTGAGACAAAAAAACACAGGGACGTTTCCATGTAATTCTCCATTTTCTTCTCTTTGTCTCTATTTCTTTCTAAATGACAAGTGTGTATGTGTGTGGAAAGTTTTAGAAACTGGAGGATTAATTGAGAATAAGGGAGTCGACTTATACTCCACACAATATATCCACATGTTTTAATTTGGTCCAATTTAATATATATTATCTGGAACCTAAAACCATTTCGCGATTCCAAATCTTTTATTTATTTATTTATTTATTTATTTTCAACTTAATAAGTTTAAAGAAATGAATAATTTACCAGTTACAATTATTTATTCGACCATTTTATTCACATCTACCAAATAAATAATTTACACTTTACCCCAACAATTTAAATAATCAATTTAATAATTGGGGAAATACTAAAATATTACTAGGCCAAATTCGAGGATATTACAGTTATAATTCGGAAATTTGATCAACCATGCCAAAATCAGCTAAGCATTGTATATATATATGACTCACCGCATATCAAAACAAAGAATCTCTATTTTGCACAATTTGAATAAACCTACGTAAGTATAAAACATTTAATGCCATAATCAAGAAAAATTATTAGGAATAATGCTATATAGGATTAATTACATAGACCTAAAAATATACCCACTTTTCTGATTGGTTGAATTTTTTCTCTCTTCTAATCTCATCCAATCAATTTTTCTCATCTACCAATCATAATTTTAGGTCTATATTTAGGCTTACATTTTTAGGTCTACCAATCATTTTTCTTTCCGCTTTATCAATATAGTTGTAATAACCCGATGCGTGCAAAACGAGTCTAGTTTAATTTATTTATAAATGGAAATACCTTATTTATATCTTTCACACAACCAGGCAAGAATACCCGATCGAATGTAAGTATAGACTTGGTAAGTCCGAGTCGATCACAGAGAATGGTGGTATTTATATAAATAGAAAATATTAATTAATTATAAAAGCAGTAAACAGGGGGGCGTTTTAGTTCCGTTCGAACAATTGTTTATAAAATAATAAATAAAAATAAATAGATAAACTAAATAAAACTTAAATTAAAATAATAAGTAACTAACAAATGGAAGGAATAAGTAATTGTATAATTAACTTCACTCAAATTCATACATCCTGATTTATTACGTATTGATTATCTAATTGTGATTCTTTTATATCAACTTAATGCCAAATTCTTCAATGATATTAAGTTGAATATGAACTAGCAAACGTTTTGGGTCTAACTAATTCCTACAATCTAGGGTCCAACATGAAACATCTGTCTAATGTCACAAGATGATCAGTCAATTGTGTGCATTTCCCTAAATTGAGCATTAAACATTCACAACTCATTATAATTAACTCTAGTGGTATGATGATGTGACGTAAAAAGTCATGTTTTTAGAAGCTTTATTCCTCACATTTTGTACCTTTCTTTAGTGAAAACATTCCAAAACATTGATTATTTACTAAAATACACTAAAGTGGTTCAAAAGTAGACGTTGTGATAAAAATCACTGAAAACACTCTAAAAATGCACAAAACACAGCATTTTAATACAGGCCGATTCCTCCGATCTCATTTTCCTGTCAAGACACACTTCCTAACTTCTACCATCTATTGTACAGGTAAAATCGAGACGGAAAAATCTGGAATCAAGTGAAACGGCCAAAGGACGGAGAAACCACTACGCTTTCAGAGCCATTAAAAGTCATTCCGGCTACGCCTAAGCTCTACACATCCAATTTCTGTGAGATTGGCATCATTAGAAGCGTAACGGAATTACGAAACAACAGGCGAAAGAATCAAGTCAAACGGACGCATAACGAAGGAGATACGGACGTTTTAAGCAACGAACGAAATCAGACGAAGCCCGTATACGGCCATAGGCACCGTATACGGCCCTATACAGACCGTATACGGCCTTGTATAGACCGTATACGGCCCTATACAAGCCGTATACGGCCCCCCTTCCCCCATATCGTGCTTCGTTTGCTTGTACGTGCTACTTCGTGAGTTGTACGTGCGATTTAATGCTTCGCCTATAAATAGTGGACACCCCTCACTTCACCAACATACCAACTTTCTCATTTCATTTCTTCCTTACACTTTCTCTCTCACACACATCACTCTCTCTCTAGTTTCTCTCTCTAGGGGATTTTCTCTCTCTAGAATTGAGCTAGTTAGAGAGATAGTTAGGTAGAGGTAGCTTTTAGCTTTTGTACGGAGGCACTCCAAGACATTGTATTTGCGAAGATCTGTCTGTAATAAGTTCGTATCAGGTTCTATTTATATATCTCTTACTTTCCAGTTTTAAACATGTGTTGCTTTGTTTATGCTTGTTTAGGATTGTATGCTAGATATATAATGTTAGGCTAGACATTTCTTTGTGTTTACTATGATGTAGTTATGTTAGAATAGTCAAAATGTTTATGCCCTGCTGTTACTTTGCCCGTGTTACTTTAAACTGTGTATGAACTCGTAAACAGAATCTCGAATGTTTATCTATCCAACCTATGCTGTGGTTAGAAGCTTCCTGCTAGAACTTGGCCAATTACTAGTGGTACGTTCTCTACCTATTCTATACTTGACGATCAATGAACTTGGTATGGCCGTGTTCTCTAGGTTGAAACAAATCATAAGAGACACGGAGCGTAGGATTAGAAATAGGTTAGATTCATGTTTATCTGTTATATATCTTTGAGAGAACTTTCGGGATATTTATGATTTAATTATTGGTTATCTGCTATGCTAGGATTACGGTGTTCTGTTATGTGTTACCCTATCGCATGTTCTTGTTTGATTGTTGCCCTAGGAATGATGCATGCTAGAGTTACCCCCTTGGTTCATATCAGTAACTGTATAATTAGGTTTTCAGACACAGAATATTGGTTTACACAGTGGATTAACATGCATGGAATAGTTGTGATGGTTTATATCTGTAATGCTGAACAATTTAACTGATCGTTAGCCCGATTATCCCAACTTGGTCCGCGGGATTATCCCCGTTCGTGTTCTTGTTCAATCAACAATTCACGCTACGATACAGACATCTCTGATGACTGTGACTGGGGACCAGGATTCGAGGATAGTCGTCGGTTAAATTGGTCTGTACATTTGGGAGAACTTCCGGTGTATCTAACTTCTATAACTGCTATCCACGTGACATGTTATTTATCTGATTGCGGACAACTCTACGTTAGATATTTAATAGGATCGTAGTTGTAGCTCATTAAGATATAGGAAATCTGCGGGAGTAATGTGGAACCCTAATTAATGTAACGGAAAAACCGTAAAACGCCCTATTACTCGGTATAGTGCTGGAAACACCCATTGGTGGAGTACAAACGTATGGAAGCCGCGGAACGGTCGTAGGTACAATACTTTGCATTAATTATGTTTCTATCCTCTCCGGATTAGTCATCACATCTAGTAGCCTTACCCTTGACTATTCATCAAATAATATTTAACGAAATCATAGTAAACACTCGCTTATCCTCTGTTGACCGAGTCTCCGTACAAACCTCTTTAGTTCTGTTTTCTTTAGTTAAATTAGTATTTAGTTATAAAAACCAAACCTATCCAAAAGCTTTTAAAAAAAAAAACCCCAGCTGAATCTCCAAAGATAATAAAACTTCCTAGACTCCCATGCCCGTTGTAGTTTGAAGAACGACACCTGAGTCATACATACCACTTGCTGCCCTTTTAGGTCTGTCAGTAGTATACAACTTAGGATTCCCCTGCTCTACAAATTTAAAACCCACTGTTCGCCGCTTCTATTGCTGTTGTATCAACGACCGGAATCAAATACGTCCGACCGATAGGGGCCACGACAAGTTTTTGGCGCCGCTGCCGGGGACTACAATGACCGATTTTAGGAATTTTGTTATCTTAGTTATTTAGCGATCCTTACGGAAGATCAAAATCATCCGGAAGTTACAGTTTTTTTCCCTAGGTTAGTTAGTTTTTAATTTCCCATCATTAGTTAAACCTATCCTTTCCAAAACCCTATTTTCTTCTTAAAACAAGTTATGGCGAATCGTATCACTCTCGCCTCATCAACCCAACCACTGCTAGAGGGACGAGGAGGACCGATCGTATCACCAACCGACGAAACCATTGAAATCAAGCCACACTTCATTAAATTACTTAAATCTCAGTGTCAGTTTCATGGTCTTTCGGTTGAAAATCCAAACGCCCATCTTAACAAATTCATCAACCTTTCCGACTCTTTCGAACAAACCGGATCCAGTGTCAAAGTCACTCGACTTCACCTGTTACCTTATTCTTTAGCTTTCCGAGCTCAGACATGGTTTTATGAACTCGAACCCAATTCGATTCATACATGGGAGGAGATGGCTACTAAGTTCTTGGTTAAGTTTTTCCCTCCGTCCCTACAAACCAAGCTCAAAAATGAAATCATTAACTTTCGTCAAGGAACTACTGAATCATTAAGCTCAGCTTGGGAACGCTTTAAGAATCTGCTTGGAAGATGTCCGAATCATCAGTTGGCTGAAACGAATCTGGTCTGCACATTCTACAACAGTCTGAATCCTCATCACCAACAAACCCTCGATGCTGCTTTATCCGGAAATTTCATGCTACATACTTCAGAAGAAGCCTGGAAGTTGATTGAGACGATAACGATGCACCAACATGACTTGGAGCTTGATGAATCAACCTCGAAAGACAAAGACATTTCTACTCAAGCATTCGATACTTTAAAAGCTCAACTCGAAGCCATCTCTAAAGTTGTTAAGGATATGCAAGACTCTTCCAAATCTAGGAAGCAACCTCAACGGCTCTTCTCACACTCGAAGCCCAAGGAAGATGTTCTCGCCACATCTGAAGCCACTGATCAGATCATTCATTCAAAATCTTTCACTCAGCGGTTATCCAAACAACCTATCTCCCATTTGTTAGCTCCCTCTACACCCTCTACTTCCTCTCAATTGTCTTCTCGTCTAAACAATACGATTTTCAATAACTTCATGGTTGAGCAAAATAATAAAAATAAACAAATTGTTGATTTTCAAAACCAAATTGATTATTTGCTCAGAATTTCAAACGATTTAATTAAAAACATGGAGGATAATGTTAAAAGATTGTTTTTAAAAGTTGAGGAGAAGCAAAGAGAAGAAGCGATTAGCAAAGCTATTCATCATTCATCTTATAATTATGATGATATCCTTGTTGTCACTAGAGGCGGAAAAGAGACTAAGAATGAGAAATCAAAAGATATTCCTCCAGACGAGCCTTCTAGTTCTTCTCTACCCACTGATTCGGTACCTGTTGACACTCCTGTCACCTCTCCTGAACCAGAATCTTCCAAAGCCCCAGAAGTAGTTAAACCAACACGTATACCTTTCCCTGGTAGGCTTAAGAAAGAAAAACAAGAAGCCCAGTTTGGAAAATATCTAGAGATGTTCAAAAGCTTACACTTAAACAGTTCGATTATTAGATGCTTTAGTTGAAATGCCTAGTTGTGCCAAATTCTTTAAAGAACTTATATCCAACAAAGAAAAACTCAGACAAATAGTTAACTTGCCCTTAGACGCAGAATGCTCTTTAATTATGCAACAAGGACTGCCCCCAAAGCTAGGAGACACTGGCCGTTTCACTATTCCTTGTTACCTTCAGGATGTTCAAATAAGTAACGCCTTGGCTGACTTAGGAGCTAGTGTAAACCTTATGCCATACTCGCTTTATAGGAAACTAGGATTAAGCGAACTTTTACCAACCCGTATGACCATCCAATTAGCTGATAGATCAGTTAAACTCCCTCGAGGAATTGCTGAAGATATTATGGTACGTGTTGATAAATTCGTCTTTCCTGTTGATTTTGTTGTTATGGATATTGAGGAAGACACTCAGGTACCACTCATCCTTGGTAGACCTTTCCTAAATACTGCCAAGGCTGTCATTGACGTAAATGAAAAATCTTTAAAACTTATAGTGGGAACTGAGGAAGTCACCTTCAATGTCGATAAACTAATGAAACTTCCTATGGGAGAAGACCTTGGTCTTGTAGATTCTATACAGGAAATAATTGAAGAACACTTGGAAGAAATCCTCGCAGTAAGCAGCAATAATCCCCTTCCAAACACTGTCATCACAACAAGAAAAATCTGTGAAGAAGGTGCGGGTCTATGCTCAGCTATCTCGGATCCATCCATTGCATCAAAGGAAGTGCTATTACCTTTAAAGAATTCCAACTTACAGCCCAACAGATTTATCACTGCTGTACCACTTGGGCAAGTCACTCCGATCACTCTTTTGAGAAGAAGCCCTACTTCTGAAGTTCCTGATTCATCTCTCTCAAAAGAAGAAATTCTGAAGACTCTCAAGGAAATGGAGTCAATGCTTAAACCATCCGATCCGCAACTTTCTGAAAGTTGTGAAAACTTGAAACCAGAGATTACTTTTACCACATCTTCTTCAGCTCAGTTTCAGAGATTTGCACTCACAAAGGACAACAAAGAAATAATCACTGAAGATAATGCACTCTCTCAATCCTCCCAAGTAAAATATGAGCTAAGAGAAGATAAGCTTTACAACAATACAAAATGGGTTGAAATAGCATCAGCCGACATTCCAGAGGCACCTGCAGTTGAGTCAGATTATCAGACAACATACGATGAGCTTAAGAGAGACGAGATTGCCAGGATGAAGCCTTCCACTGAAGAACCACCCGAATTGGAGCTAAAGGAACTCCCCTCACACCTTGAATATGCTTTCCTCGAAGGAACTTCGCACTTACCAGTTATCATATCCAAAGATCTGAAGCCTGAAGAGAAAGCACTACTCATTAAGGTTCTAAAGTCACATAAGAAAGCGATTGCATGGAAAATCTCTGACATACAAGGGATCAGCCCAAACTATTGCACTCACAAGATCTTAATGGAAAATGACTTCAGACCTTCCATTCAAAGGCAAAGAAGAGTTAACCCAAAGATTCAAGACGTGGTGAAAAAGGAGGTTATCAAACTCTTGGATGCTGGTCTAATTTACCCTATTTCGGATTCCCCATGGGTCAGTCCAGTTCAAGTCGTCCCAAAGAAAGGAGGCATGACGGTCATCGCTAACGAAGACAACGAGTTGATTCCAACACGAACCGTCACTGGTTGGAGGGTATGTATCGACTATCGGAAACTAAATGAAGCTACACGCAAAGATCACTTCCCCCTACCGTTCATTGATCAGATGCTTGAAAGATTATCAGGAAACGAATTCTATTGCTTCCTCGACGGTTTCTCTGGCTATTTTCAGATACCTCTCGATCCAAAGGACCAAGAAAAGACAACGTTCACCTGTCCATACGGAACCTTTGCCTACCGACGTATGCCATTTGGCTTATGTAATGCACCGGCGACATTTCAAAGATGCATGGTAGCAATCTTCCATGACATGATCGAACAATGCATGGAAGTGTTCATGGATGATTTTTCGGTTTTCGGAGATTCGTTCACCACTTGTCTTTCTAACTTGAACAAGATGCTCACCCGATGTGAAGAATCGAACCTAGTTCTGAATTGTGAAAAATGCCATTTCATGGTAAAAGAAGGCATAGTTTTAGGACACCGTATATCCAAAGCTGGAATTGAAGTTGACAAAGCAAAAGTCGAGACCATCTCAAAACTTCCACCACCCACCTCTGTTAAAGCCATCCGCGGTTTTCTAGGACACGCCGGGTTCTACCGTCGGTTTATCAAAGATTTCTCTAAGATATCCCGACCTATGACTCATCTCCTCGAAAAAGATACTCCGTTTGTCTTTACAGACGAATGTCTCAAGGCCTTCGATCATCTGAAAGATCTGCTTGTTCATGCACCGATCATGGTTGCTCCAGACTGGAGTCTCCCATTTGAAATCATGTGCGACGCCAGTGATTTTGCAGTCGGAACAGTTCTGGGACAGCGGAAGGAGAAACAGTTCCAACCAATATACTACGCCAGCAAAACGCTCACTGACGCCCAAGAAAATTATACAACTACAGAAAAAGAGCTGCTAGCGGTAGTATTTGCTTTTGATAAATTTCGTTCTTATCTAATCTTGTCCAAAACTATTGTCTATACAGATCACTCAGCTCTGAAATATCTTTTTAAGAAGCAAGATGCTAAACCTCGCCTTCTACGATGGATTTTACTCCTTCAAGAATTCGACATCGAGATCAAAGACAAAAAAGGAGCAGAAAACGTCGCAGCGGACCATCTTAGCCGATTAGAAAATCCTTCAATGGATAAGTTGCACGAAAAAGACATTCAAGACCAGTTTCCAGAAGAACAACTCATGCATATTGGTAGATACCATCAAGGGTCACGATCTACTAATGATCCCTGGTATGCTGACTATGCCAATTATTTGGTGGGAAAAATTGTACCTAAAGGGATGCCAACCTCTCGAAGACAAAAATTCTTCCGCGATATAAAGTATTACTATTGGGACAATCCTTTCCTCTTTAAGGTTTGCCCTGATCAGATCATTAGAAGATGCGTTGATGGGAAAGAGGCAGAACACATCTTACACCAAAGCCACCATGGACCTACTGGAGGACATCACGGTACCAACATGACCGCAAGAAAAGTGTACGATGCCGGCTTTTTCTGGCCAACCATATTTCGAGATGCATACGATCTGGTGAGACGCTGCGATATCTGCCAAAGACAAGGCAATATAACAGCTCGGAATGAAATGCCACTCACAAACATCCAGGCCGTGGAAATCTTCGATATCTGGGGATTAGATTTCATGGGACCATTCCCTAAATCTAACGGTAAAGAATACATCTTAGTTGCAGTCGACTACGTCTCCAGGTGGGCCGAAGCCCAAGCTCTCCCAACAAATGATGCCAGAGTGGTAACCAAGTTTCTCAAAAAGCTATTTAGTCAATTTGGAACTCCAAAAGCAATAATTAGTGATCGTGGTACACACTTTTGCAACGTTCAATTCATGAAAGTTCTGCAACAGTATGGTGTCACTCACAAAACATCAACAGCTTATCACCCCCAGACAAATGGGCAAGCTGAGGCAACAAATCGAGCTTTGAAGAGAATCTTGGAAAGAACCGTTGGTAATCATGGGTACAAATGGGCTGAAAAATTAGATGATGCATTGTGGGCATTCAAAACCGCCTATAAAACACCATTAGGAACCACACCATATCGTCTAGTTTATGGCAAGGCATGTCACTTACCAATTGAGCTGGAATATAAAGCATACTGGGCTTTGAAGAACTGCAACTTAGATATTTCTACAGCTGGAGCAAATAGACGAATGCAGTTCAATGAGTTAGCCGAACTAAGGGGTCAGGCATATGACAGTTCGTTAAACTTCAAAGAACGAACTAAGAAAATTCACGATGATAAGCTGAGGCCCTCACGATTCAAAACAGGAGATAAAGTGCAGCTTTTCAATTCGCGATTCAAGAAATTCTCTGGCAAGTTCAAAATCAGGTGGAGCGGACCATTCATAGTATCAAAGGTATTTCCTTACGGTGCAGTCGAACTTGAGGCACCAGAAGGTAATTTTAAGGTTAATGGTCATCGCTTAAAGCATTACTTCGAAGACTTTCCCATCAGGGAAGATGTCTTTATCTTTGAACCACCGTGAGTCGACAGAAAGGTACAAAGAGTCAAGCTAGAGACTCGTAAAACAAGCGCTCTTGGGAGGCACCCCAAGCCTATCTTTATTTCTGTCATTTTTATTTCTTAGTTTATTTTTATTAAGTATGGTTACCTCTGAACTAATAAAATTGCAGGCTTGCCACTTATCTGACTTCGAATTGCAAAATTCGAGATAAGTATTGACTATCACTATTTGCATTACCTGTTTATTTTATTTTGTTTCAGGATGGACGCTGTTGACGCTGATCATGTAGCTGCGAGACCACGCAGACGACACAGACCCCGTAGACGCAGAGTACAGAGAGCGGCTATGCTAACCATCACTGAGGAGGACCTGACTGATGTCCCGATCACTCACGAGGAGTTGCCCGATGAGGGGCCCTCATCACCTTTGCCAGCCCCCGTACCCACTTTCGAGTACGGTATCACTACGGCTGACCCAGCTGCTTCGTGGGCCCTCTTTCGGACACTCTCCATCCAGCATGACATCATGTCCTCTATCTGTGAGCAGCTCGAGATTCCGAGACCTGATGCCATTCCCTTCAGGCTTGCCCAGATCCAGGACCATCTCGACTTCCATGGTTCTTCTGTCCTCCTGCTGATCCACCTGTTCTCTCTACTGCTGGACCTTCCACTAGCCCCACTACTGCAGCTGTTGATCTTGCTCCAGCATTACCCACAGGATTTGCATCACCAGATCACGGCCTCACAGAGCAGCTTCTGGCTAGCTTTGATGCTCTTACTTCTGTCACTTCCTCTGACGAGATCGTGAGTCAGGCTATGGCTGCTATGGATTTCTCCATTCCATCCCCGACTTCTGTTTTCGATAGGGATGTTGAGGCAGAGTTTGATCCTGACACTGATGACCTGCTTGATGATTACTAGATTTTATCTTTATTATTTACTTCCTGTATTATGACTCTGTACTTACGCTTTAGACTTGTTACCTAGATGAGATACTATGATATGTGTGTCGTGGTTTATTGCAGAATTCAGCTTTGTGTGGAATGGATGATCTTAAACGAGCCTGGTCCTTAAAAATCCAGCAATTCACTAGCACCACTCCTGCACAAACCTGGTCTATTCCAGTAAACACAAATGGGGAGTCTCTCTGTTCCTTTCTCCCCGTTTCAATTATGTTTATTATGCCTATGTTAGTACATTTAATTTTTGTACCTCATCCTAAACTTATCACTAAGTGTGGGATTCCAGCCCAAATTAAACACTTGAGAAACATCTACTTACATGTTCAAACTCTAAGTGTGGGATTTTACTAAGTAAAATCTCTACTCAAGAGAACATTAGGGACAATGTTCCTCTAAGTGTGGGATGGTAGGTATAGAATACCTTAATAGGTGATTTTTTATGTCCAATAGTAATCTTTCTCTCAAAATTTTTCAAAAATAAGGTCAAATTTTTTCAAAAATTAATGAGTCTAACTCAGTTTTTGAGTCTCAGATACTACTGAGAGAAACCATTCTCAAAATGTAAGTATGATATTTCTAAAAGCCTAAAGGAAATAAGGTAGAAATTGCTTAAACAAGAAGTAATAATCAAAGGAACATGACTAGACACATACAACCCTTTGCAGTGAGGTATCTTGAGCCCAAAAGCATTCATCTTTAATGCTTCACTTTCAATTCTTGTGTGTATGCCGATGTCTGTATCTCTGAATTAGAACTTGCTCTTGACATACGCTTCGAGACCATATTGGTGTGTACCGTACGCGGTATAGGTGCAATTAAATGACCTTAACATTCCTTAGGACTTAACCCATTTCTTACATATCTTTTCAAGCCCAAAACCCTTTCCGATGCTCATTTTTAGTATCGAAGATCCGCCTAGTATACCCTGTTGAGCCTAAACCTTTCATTTCTTCAAAACCCTAATTTTCACCCACTTCCCAAAAATTACCTCCAAACTTATCTTGGAATTTCTGAGGTTATGAAGAACAACCTTTTAGAATATCTGTTTCAAATATCCTACTCATTAGCATTCTCCAAAATCAAGCTTCTCAACAAATGGTGCGGGAAAATTAGCACACAAGAGAACTGGAAGGACGATGGTGCGGGAAAAATTAGCACCTGGAAAGGAATCAAAATGATCAAGATAAGAGGAAAAGATTTCTAAAGGATTCAAAATATAAATTCCTTGGAAATTCTCTAAAAGAAATTCTGAAGAAAAGAAAAGAAAAGAGAAAAGAAGAAAAAGAAAAGAAAATAGCTCTGCAAATAAAGCTGAAAGTTTCAAAGCATTGCTCTTCATGAAAAATCCGGCAAAAGCTGAAACAGCTACCAACTCTCCGCTCCCCTCCGTTCTAAATAAAGTTGTTCATAATCTCAGTGATTTTAGGATAAGCTAAACACCCTCACAAACCACTATCCACACCCTTCACCCTCACCAAACATTACAACCCTCTGAATGTCTTGAGATAATTAGCACCGTCCTCACCTAAGTGGTGGAGATCCGATTCTCGATCAAGCCTATGACGATGAGTGCAGCATGACTGGCTACTTTGAGCGATTTCGTTTAAGCTAGATTGATAGGAAACCCGATACACTTTGAGTGAATTGAGTGACCACCTATAGTGAGATCGCCTAGTCATGTGTACCCCAAGATCATGAGATTTGGATGTACGCCTAAGAGAATCTCTTCTTGTTTATGGAAGGATCATCTTATCCTCCTCCACACTTTTAGAAGTAACTGACTTATATGAGGAAATGCTAATCTCGGAACATATTCTCTGACTCGCCCCTAAAAACATGACCTAAAAATATTTTTCAGAGAGTTGTTGCTTGAGGACAAGCAACGTCTAAGTGTGGGATAACTTGATGTGACGTAAAAAGTCATGTTTTTAGAAGCTTTATTCCTCACATTTTGTACCTTTCTTTAGTGAAAACATTCCAAAACATTGATTATTTACTAAAATACACTAAAGTGGTTCAAAAGTAGACGTTGTGATAAAAATCACTGAAAACACTCTAAAAATGCACAAAACACAACATTTTAATACAGGCCGATTCCTCCGATCTCATTTTCCTGTCAAGACACACTTCCTAACTTCTACCATCTATTGTACAGGTAAAATCGAGACGGAAAAATCTGGAATCAAGTGAAACGGCCAAAGGACGGAGAAACCACTACGCTTTCAGAGCCATTAAAAGTCATTCCGGCTACGCCTAAGCTCTACACATCCAATTTCTGTGAGATTGGCATTATTAGAAGCGTAACGGAATTACGAAACCACAGGCGAAAGAATCAAGTCAAACGGACGCATAACGAAGGAGATACGTACGTTTTAAGCAACGAACGAAATCAGACGAAGCCCGTATACGGCCATAGGCACCGTATACGGCCCTATACAGACCGTATACGGCCTTGTATAGACCGTATACGGCCCTATACAAGCCGTATACGGCCCCCCTTCCCCCATATCGTGCTTCGTTTGCTTGTACGTGCTACTTCGTGAGTTGTACGTGCGATTTAATGCTTCGCCTATAAATAGTGGACACCCCTCACTTCACCAACATACCAACTTTCTCATTTCATTTCTTCCTTACACTTTCTCTCTCACACATATCACTCTCTCTCTAGTTTCTCTCTCTAGGGGATTTTCTCTCTCTAGAATTGAGCTAGTTAGAGAGATAGTTAGGTAGAGGTAGCTTTTAGCTTTTGTACGGAGGCACTCCAAGACATTGTATTTGCGAAGATCTGTCTGTAATAAATTCGTATCAGGTTCTATTTATATATCTCTTACTTTCCAGTTTTAAACATGTGTTGCTTTGTTTATGCTTGTTTAGGATTGTATGCTAGATATATAATGTTAGGCTAGACATTTCTTTGTGTTTACTATGATGTAGTTATGTTAGAATAGTCAAAATGTTTATGCCCTGCTGTTACTCTGCCCGTGTTACTTTAAACTGTGTATGAACTCGTAAACTGAATCTCGAATGTTTATCTATCCAACCTATGCTGTGGTTAGAAGCTTCCTGCTAGAACTTGGCCAATTACTAGTGGTACGTTCTCTACCTATTCTATACTTGATGATCAATGAACTTGGTATGGTCGTGTTCTCTAGGTTGAAACAAATCATCTGAGACACGGAGCGTAGGATTAGAGATAGGTTAGATTCATGTTTATCTGTTATATATCTTTGAGAGAACTTTCGGGATATTTATGATTTAATTATTGGTTATCTACTATACTAGGATTACAGTGTTCTGTTATGTGTTACCCTATCGCATGTTCTTGTTTGATTGTTGCCCTAGGAATGATACATGCTAGAGTTACCCCCTTGGTTCATATCAGTAACTGTATAATTAGGTTTTCAGACACAGAATATTGGTTTACACAGTGGATTAACATGCATGGAATAGTTGTGATGGTTTATATCTGTAATGCTGAACAATTTAACTGATCGTTAGCCCGATTATCCCAACTTGGTCCGCGGGATTATCCCCGTTCGTGTTCTTGTTCAATCAACAATTCACGCTACGATACAGACATCTCTGATGACTGTGACTGGGGACCAGGATTCGAGGATAGTCGTCGGTTAAATTGGTCTGTACATTTGGGAGAACTTCCGGTGTATCTGACTTCTATAACTGCTATCCACGTGACATGTTATTTATCTGATTGCGGACAACTCTACGTTAGATATTTAATAGGATCGTAGTTGTAGCTCATTAAGATATAGGAAATCTGCGGGAGTAATGTGGAACCCTAATTAATGTAACGGAAAAACCGTAAAACGCCCTATTACTCGGTATAGTGCTGGAAACACCCATTGGTGGAGTACAAACGTATGGAAGCCGCGGAACGGTCGTAGGTACAATAATTTGCATTAATTATGTTTCTATCCTCTCCGGATTAGTCATCACATCTAGTAGCTTTACCCTTGACTATTCATCAAATAATATTTAACGAAATCATAGTAAACACTCGCTTATCCTCTGTTGACCGAGTCTCCGTACAAACCTCTTTAGTTCTGTTTTCTTTAGTTAAATTAGTATTTAGTTATAAAAACCAAACCTATCCAAAAGCTTTTAAAAAAAAAACCCCAGCTGAATCTCCAAAGATAATAAAACTTCCTAGACTCCCATGCCCGTTGTAGTTTGAAGAACGACACCTGAGTCATACATACCACTTGCTGCCCTTTTATGTCTATCAGTAGTATACAACTTAGGATTCCCCTGCTCTACAAATTTAAAACCCACTGTTCGCCGCTTCTATTGCTGTTGGATCAATGACCGGAATCAAATCCGTCCGACCGATAGGGGCCACGACATATGACTCAACAATACCCAATAATTACTTATTGTCTTGTTCATTTTAAAGTAGATAATTATCATTTACTCAACCTATCAGACTCAACATATTTAGCAATAGTCACAACCCTAAGATTATAACCACCAATAATTAATAACATTAAAGGAAATCAATCTCATCAATCTTATTAACCACGTTGAGCAACAATAACTACTAGTTACCAATAAACAAGGATCCGCGAGTAATATAATCGTTTTCAATTAAATAACCTAGTCAATAGGCAATTATAATCATTCAATAATCATAATCCGAGTTTAATTAACTACACAATCACTTTAGATATTCAATTCATCATCAGAAATATAAAACTCAGATTTTTCAATAACAAAATCATCAAAAAAATCGAAATAATCAAAGCATATAAACCGAAATAACAAATTATAAAGAGTTTAAAGTGAATTACCCTCAACTTTAGCTCTTTATACCACCAAAGTAACCCTACAATTCGTACTAAAGCGTCTGAAATTGAAAACCTCAAAACTCGGTCGAATTCTCTGTTTTTAGGGTTTTTATCGCGTTTTTATACTTCCTGGAAAAACCATCCATACGGCGTATGGAAATCTATACGGCGTATGGATGCAAAATAAGCCCAGCCCAAGTCCGCGTGAACCTGGGCCTTCACCGCCTCAATCCATACGGCGTATGGAAATCCATACGGCGTATGGATTGATTTTCCAGCCGGTTTTCAATATTTTCTTCTTTTAATCTTTTCTTCACTTCGGCTTCGCTTTATTCTTCAAAAATGCATCATTTAACTCGTTTATTTACTGTTTTCCGTTCCTATCTTCATAACGCTCCATTTCCACATCTAATTGCAAATATGAACGAAATCAATATCTATTCTTAAATAAATGCAATAGAAACATCCAAGAATCGGTGTAAAATACTACTAAAATATAGTACTTTTGAGCGTTTATCAAACATCCCCCACTTGAATCCTACTTGTCCTCAAGTAGACTATCGATTCAAAAATCAAATTCTTAAGAAAACAGTCATCTTCATTAATCTAAATAACTAACAAAGGAATTACACAACATTACCCTTTTTCAACTCAAACATTTAAATTTAAAAATATGTTAATTCTAAAAACAATTATTAAGAAACTACGATATTACAAAAATAATCTACACATAAAGTTATTATTCTCAAAACATTAGATAGTTCACGATGATTACTGATATTGTTATCCACTTAAACAATCTATATTTAAATAATTGAGTTTAACTTATTATTATTCACGTAGATGTTCCCTTAAACTCCCAAAAGCTATATACTCTCATACTCATAACATGCTAATATTACATATTTTAAAATTTTAATCAAAACAATCATTTTTCAAATCAAGACATATGTGACAGGTCTGTGCCTCAACACAACAAAGCAACATAACTTGATTTTGGTTTAGCAATATAAAACTTTTAGTCAAACCATTGGTGGCAGGTCTGTACCTTAGTACAACAAAGCAACTTAATTCGACTACATTTTAAAATCATGAGTTATTAAACTCTTTTGCTCTTTTTCATTAGATATACTGACGGAGACCAGGTCTGTACTTTCGTACAACAAAGGAAACAACACCCAGTATATTCCCAATTTATGTTAATTAAAATTTCAAAAATATGGCATATCGCACGCTAATAATATGAAAATTAAGACATACGTCATACATAACTAAAGTTCATCTAAAAGTAACATCCACTCCTTTATTTTCATTTCTTAAAAGCTCAAGAATTCTCACATAGATCGCCTATCAATACATCATATCATGAAACTAAATAACATTTTCCACAATTTAATATTTACTTAAAAGTGTATAGAACATTTTTAAATTAACCTACATTGTTACAAAATAAATATCTCTAGAAAAACAAAATTTTAAATTTAAAAATTTAGTTGAAAAAATGAGCAACTTATAACCTCCTAGTTACGTATCTTAATGAGATAACTATTAATCCAAATTACAATATCATCTACTTATTTACAGGACAAGTATGTGGAAACGCAACTCTTTTCTCTCTCATCCCCCACTTAAAGCTGTACAATGCCCTCATTGTACAAAAATAAATTACTAAAACGGGAAAAAGAGAAAAGAAATAAGACTAAAAACTCCCCTGGAATATAGTGCTTAACGGTCATGACAAGGATGATATGAAATTCCCACATCCTCTCGATTCAATTTGTTGCGCTGAACTTACTGCCAGTATAACACGTACTCAAAACACAATTCTGAGGGATCAATCAACACACAAGATTAAACAATGCCAAATATAAACATCATAAATAAAAACAACCAAACCTAAAGCTACCAATCCAACATAATTAAAAATACTACAAATAAAATCAGTCATAATAATAATAAAAATAGAAATAGTGTCTGGAATCATAAACCACATAGGATGAACAACATCCTAATCACTATCATCCTCCTGGCTCCAGTACTGATGGGATGGCTCCGGCTGCTGATAAGTATAGGATGGGCCGGCCTGATCTGGCTGTGGTGGTGGTGGTGGTGGTGGCATAAACTCCTGCGGCATATGGTACTAGAAAGGCTGATAGGTAAGCTCTGCAGGATACTGACCAAATAGCTGCTGAAACAGACCATCCTGATACTCCAAATGAGCACTAGTCTGATGGAAATGTTGTCTCTGCATAAACTCAATCTGGTCAAATCTCTGGTTACGATGCAGGGACATCTTATCTATCTGCTGCGATAAACGATCAAACTCAGCAGCATATCCTCTGTTACGGCTACCAGCCGTACCTCTACCTGCATCACTGCCACTAGTATCTCCTCTGCCTCTACCCTGCCTGGTCTGCAAAGTCTGCCCCACAGCAGTGGTAGGAACCCAATAATACATATCCGCAGCACCACCATAATTACTACACAGCTCAATAAGAACAAAAGCCTCCAACCGTCGTGCAGTCAACCAACCCATGCCAGGCTGAACAATCGTACACGAGCCCATCTCATCCTGAGTCGCCAACCCAAAATGTCTAGCCAACCTAGTAACAAAATGACCTCCACACAAACTGCTCCCATCTCTAGTACCAGTAGCTCTCTTGGACATCCACTTTGCTAATCTCCAGGGCACATTCACTAACCGCTTCCTGATAATCGAGCTCAAATAAAACAAGTCAGGCCTAGAAACTTTCTCAGGCCCCTCCTTACGACCAACGATGGTGTAAGTCAACAATCTGTGAATGAGTCGATGACGAGGATCTCGAATAGCTCTATAAGAAGGTGTCGAACTACCATAATGACCCTGGGCAATAAACTGCCACTCCTGCGCAACCTCCAAATCAGTGAGCTTCTTCACAGCACCTGCAGAAATATGATCTAGAAAGTGGGGATTATTAAGCTCGTTCGGCTCATATAACCCAATCCCGAGAGCAAACTGAATCAATGACATCCGTCTAGGCAGTCTCCCCAGCTGAAAGTAAATAGAATCCTCAGTCCACTGAGTCGACCTGTGATCAAACCTGAATGTGCTATAAAATTCTACAACCAACTCTCTGTAAATATCCTCCCTGATACTGAACAACCGAGACCAAGCGTATGAAACAAACCCAATGTTGTCATCCGCAAGTACATATGGGGTGGCAAGCAAATTCCTAATAGCCTCAGCACCATTAGTAAACCCATCTCTAGCAATTACATGCTCTAAAACGTTCCAATTAATAGCATCAAAAACCTCAATCGACTGTCCAACATTAGCTCTCAGACGCTCTCTAAATTGATTTCTGATGGTCTCAGAATATGAATCATGAAAATTGAGATATCTATGGGGTCTGATCATTGGATTCCCCAGAGTCTGACCTCCTCGAGCTCTCCTGCTAGACATTTTAACTGCTAAACAAAACAATTTGTTGATAACTCAAATAACAGTTAATGCAAAAAGATTACTAAAAATTTCGGCAGTATTTCGGCTAAAATTGGAATAATCCACCATAAAGGTTTAGCCTAAAAACTACCGCAACAATCAATTTCATAATCCTAATTTGCATCTTACTCAGCTTGCTAAAAATATATACTTAATTAATAATCATGGCAATTATCGATTCAAAGTGAACTATAATAATTTGGTACCAAAATGAACATAAAAATAATCACTTTTTACCATCACTAATATTAGTCTCAGTAACTAGCAATCATTAATAATATTCAACATGAATTATCACAGTCACAAAATATAACACGACAATTTTATTACATAACCGTAATCACAAACATTCGTGTACCAAACAAACATTTGCATTAATCATCATGTATCCAGAAAATTAACAAGTATTAAATCAAAACATAGCAAAATTGAGTACATATCATAGCCACATTTTTTAAACACTAACGGATAAATCGAATCACACAATATATGTAATACATTATTAGAACGAGCATGGCATTGCCTAATATATGTTAACAAGAACATAATTCAATCAGTAAATGCCTATAATCATACTCAAATTCGAAATACCCAAATCACATACACAAACCCTAACTTTCAATTGCAAAAAGTAATCAACGAAAATTAAAATCGAAAGTTATACCTTGTAGAGAAAAGTGCGTGGAACACGAAAATATAAAAATGGGGAAGAATGTGTGGCCGGAATTTGTGGTTGGGTAGTGTACAGCCGCGGTAGTGAGTGGTGGTGGTGGGTTTTAGGTTTGAAAATGAAGAAGAAGAAAGCTGCCTGCGGTTTATGCACTTTTTGATCCATACGGCGTATGGATTTCCATACGGCGTATGGATTAAAAAGGCCCAGGTCAACTCATTAAACCCAGTCAACGCGCATCCCACGGCCCAACTTCAATCCATACGGCGTATGGATATCCATACGGCATATGGATTAAAAATCAGAAATTTTTTCAAATTCGATTTTCACACCACTTTTTAACCTAAATCCAACACTTATTCAATATAATTAAATACCAAACCTGGAGGAGAATCACAACTTCAAAATCTTCATAATTCCACACTATACATAAACAAAATAAATTAACAATCTATAAAATAAAAATGCATACTTAAATAATACTCAAAATAATATTCAAAATCCAATCACACAAATAAGATAAAAATACAAAATAAACAATGTCGTTAAACATAATCCAATGAAATCAAAGTGTCAGAAGTTCAAAGCAATGATAAAATGATGCAAAAGATGAAATCAATGCATAGGATAGAGAGCAAGAAAACGCCCAATGACTTGTGCAGTGACATTCTCAACTCCATGACCAAAACTTGGAAAATTAGCCAAGTGTTCATTAGCCACGGGTTGAAGATAAACCAAGTCCCAACTGATTTCATTTATTGCCCTATTATTCACTCCCTCAGGTGCCAACACCAACTTATCATATTCCAACTTGTACTCACGGTCGGGGTTATTCTCCTCTAACTCACTCATAAACTCTAACAAACTTTCCACTATCTCATGATGCTTGCTCATCAGTGGACCCTTTTTCAAAAACCTAATCCTTCTTTCAACCTTTTGAAGAACTTTCTCTTGTCTGTTGCTGAATTCTAGCCCCGAATGTTTGAAAATATCAACCAGCTTAGTATATATCTCCACCATTCTATGATTGAAATGCTCCCAAGGGGTTAAAACCTTACTCATGTCAATCAGAACATCTAAGTGAATTGCCAAATAACTAGCCAAATCAATCTCACTGTGAGGATGGATAAAGTTAGGGTGTAATCTATTTGCTTCCAACTTGGCAAGTTCATCCACTTTAGCTAACATCCTAATAAGGTAGTAATGAAGAGTATGAGTTACTAGGAAAAGGTGAGGTGTCGGGTCTCTAAGGTGGTCGTCTGACTGCATCAATCTAACCAAATCTCGCAAACCACTCGTAAACTCCTTATCTGCCTCGGAACTAGGATGTCCGGTCATCTGATAAACTGCTGTCAACATATGATGAAGACATGATGCCTGATTAGCTGAAAAAGGAAAAGAAGAATGAATCAAAGCCTCATAAATCTCAGTGCATCTATTCTTTTGAGCAGCGAAAAATTTCTTTTCTTCTTCAATCCTCGAATCTAATGATTCCCCTAATTCAGCCAGTGCATTATAATACTGTCGGATAAACCCATACTTAAGCTCTATCTTTGCACCCTCAAACACATCCTGAATCATAACAGACTGGTTATCAGTGAAATCCATTGTAGATTTCTTCAACAACTCAACCATAAAAGGAACATCCTCTCCAAATTCCTCGATAGCATCTAACAATCCCTGACAAGATGATATGACAGGAACGGGCTTACGGCCCAAATAGGTGGTGGAAGGAACTGTGTCGGTGGAGTTTGGACCTGAATTAGCAGAATCAGCAACATTAACCAAATTATTATCATTCGCGTCACTCTCGTAACTCCCAACCATTAGATTATAAACGTAAATAAAAATTAACTCTGAAACACAAACACTATTACGAAAAGTAAGTTAGTTCACACAAAATAAATAAAAATAATTAAAATATACAGATTTCACATGAAAACTCCAACCGGCGGATGAATTTCCATCCGCCGGATGAAACTAATTACCAATAAGTTAAACCAAATTAAGGTAATTCGTTTCAACCAAATTATTAACAAAACTTATTATTAAAATTTAATAAACTAATTTAACAACTTACCAAAAATTTATTTAACAAAAATTAAAATATAAAAGTTTACAATAACTAATTCCTATTTAAATAAACAACGTAACCGTTCCCCGGCAGCGGCGCAAAAAACTTGATGCGTGCGAAACGAGTCTAGTTTAATTTATTTATAAATGGAAATACCTTATTTATACCTTTCACACAACCAGGCAAGAATACCCGATCGAATGTAAGTATAGACTTGGTAAGTCCGAGTCGATCACAGGGAACGGTGGTATTTATATAAATAGAAAATATTAATTAATTATAAAAGCAGTAAACAGGGGGGGCGTTTTAGTTCCGTTCGAACAATTGTTTATAAAATAATAAATAAAAATAAATAGATAAACTAAATAAAACTTAAATTAAAATAATAAGTAACTAACAAATGGAAGGAATAAGTAATTGTATAATTAACTTCACTCAAATTCATACATCCTGATTTATTACGTATTGATTATCTAATTGTGATTCTTTTATATTAACTTAATGCCAAATTCTTCAATGATATTAAGTTGAATATGAACTAGCCAACGTTTCGGGTCTAACTAATTCCTACAATCTCGGGTCCAACATGAAACATCTGTCCAATGTCACAAGATGATCAGTCAATTGTGTGCATTTCCCTAAATTGAGCATTAAACATTCACAACTCATTATAATTAACTCTAGTGGTATGACTCAACAATACCCAATAATTACTTATTGTCTTGTTCATTTTAAAGTAGATAATTATCATTTACTCAACCTATCAGACTCAACATATTTAGCAATAGTCACAACCCTAAGATTATAACCACCAATAATTAATAACATTAAAGGAAATCAATCTCATCAATCTTATTAACCACGTTGAGCAACAATAACTACTAGTTACCAATAAACAAGGATCCGCGAGTAATATAATCGTTTTCAATTAAATAACCTAGTCAATACGCAATTATAATCATTCAATAATCATAATCCGAGTTTAATTAACTACACAATCACTTTGGATATTCAATTCATCATCAGAAATATAAAACTCAGATTATTCAATAACAAAATCATCAATAAAATCGAAATAATCAAAGCATATAAACCGAAATAACAAATTATAAAGAGTTTAAAGTGAATTACCCTCAACTTTAGCTCTTTATATCTCCAAAGTAACCCTACAATTCGTACTAAAGCCTCTGAAATCGAAAACCTCAAAACTCTGCCGAATTCTCTGTTTTTAGGGTTTTTATCGCGTTTTTATACTTACTGGAAAAACCATCCATACGGCGTATGGAAATCCATACGGCGTATGGATGCAAAATAAGCCCAGCCCAAGTCCGCGTGAACCTGGGCCTTCACCGCCTCAATTAGGGGTGAGCTTGGTACCATACCGGTACCGAACCGGTACCGACCGATTGGTACCGATTTTTTTTTTGTCCCAAATCAAAAACCGAATACCGTACCATTTGTATCGGTTGGTACCGGTCCGGTGCGGTTCCGGTTTGATTTAGGTATTTTGGTGTGCATGGTACCAACCGGTACCGAACCGGTACCGACCGGTTGGTACCGGGTTTTTTTTGCCCCAAATCAAAAACCGAATACCGTACCATTTGTAACGGTTGGTACCGGTTCGGTACCGGTTCGGTTTCGGTATTTCGGTTTTTTTGCTCATCCCTAGCCTCAATCCATACGGCGTATGGATTGATTTTCCAGCCGGTTTTCAATATTTTCTTCTTTTAATCTTTTCTTCACTTCGGCTTCGCTTTATTCTCCAAAAATGCATCATTTAACTCGTTTATTGACTGTTTTCCGTTCCTATCTTCATAACGCTCCATTTCCACATCTAATTGCAAATATGAACGAAATCAATATCTATTCTTAAATAAATGCAATAGAAACATCCAAGAATCGGGGTAAAATACTACTAAAATATAGTACTTTTGAGCGTTTATCATAACCTTATAATCAATAGTCCCTTCGAGAAATAATTTCGTATATCAATAATCTATATAATTATGCAAGTACTAAATTGAGGAATCTCATTTGATGAGAGACTGGGCTAAAATACACCAAAAACATGGAAGAACTCAAAAGTAACCATATGTTTTATCTAAGTTATAGCATAAAATCCATGGTTATGGTTTTTATTTGTTAGTTAACAACAACTTGATGAATTGTTTCATTTACATTAATGCTTCACAATTCACACAAAGCAAAAAATATATATATACATACATATCACAAAAACAAACTAAATTTGTCATACTCCGCGAATACACATCAAATTATTGTTGCCAACGACATGGAGTAATTCAAAAAAAAAAAAAAAAAAAAAAAAAAACATAGACACATCTAGAACATACAAAATATTTGTATTTCGCTTCGAAGAACTATCACCATTAGGAATAGACATTGGAGATGAAAATCCAGTCTCTCTGTCATTTCACCTAAAGCAAAAGCCAACAACATAAAAATGAAAATAGAAAAACTAAAATTGATTATAACATCATAAAACTGATTATTTACATCAAGGAATAAAATGGAACTTGATAAAGGGATCCAATCAAAAGTCCATAAATGCATAAATCAAGGAATTGAAACATTCATCTAAAAGTAGTGAATTCATAGCAAATTGGGAACACTTTCCTAATGCTTACCGAATGCAAATATAGTTATTTGGATATATTCTGATTATAAGAAAACCGCATAGAAGGATTAATAAATGCGGAGGTTTCCAAGTATGAATCGATGTTGATAAGTGAAATCATTCATGTTGTACACATTAGAAAATCATTCTTGTGGTGTATAATTTGTCCCACTTTTATACCGACCAAAGTGAAAATACTTTCGTTCATTATATATGGATGGTGAGGGACTATCGAGCATCCCATATTTACACATTTAGAGTTACATTTATATGGAGGCCACACTTATTTATATATATACGAAAGAATTGATTTGATGTTTCATTTATGAGAGAACTATAAGTTTTCAAGTAGATGCAAATTACAATTGCTACTGAGTTTCTCGATCAGTTAGTTTATAAGGTTAGCGTGGAGAATAGGAGGATTAAAATTTTGATGATTATTTATTAATAAACTCTTGAAAATTCATGTCATTATGTTTGAGATAACACTACTAATGTCGTGCTTAGTTGGGAGTATTTGGAGGTGAGGAATGGGTATGATAGTGATTGAGGGTGTTTGGTTTGTTATAAGATAGTATATCATTACCCACTAGTGAGCAATCAATCATTCCCCACTAACTTGGAGTTATGGACCAAGTAATGAAATAATTAGTTAAATTAATTATATTATTCTGACTATCTTTTCTCCCTCAATCTATTAACAATTACAGATTTACAAATCCACATCCACATATCCACATCCACATATATATAAATTCGTAAAATCACATGATCGTTTCAACCAACTAACACCAATGTTTAGAGTAAATTCTATAGATGGTCCCTGTGGTTTACAACGATTTACAAAGCTCGTTCCTGAACCTTTTTTTTCGCATTTTCGGTCCAATAAGTTTACTTTTTTCTCGTAGATGGTCCTCACCCACTTAAATTGACTAAAATACCCTTACATTTTATATTTTATTCATTAACTTTATTGTTGATTCAATGTTACCGTAAGATATTAGAGAATAAGAATAAGAAATTATTATTATTACATCCATTCAAAACAAAGAGAATTAATGGTTGATGATTCTTCAGCTGTCTTTTTCTATTCTTCCGGCGTCTTCTCCGGCGAAAACAATCGGTATCTCTAATCCTTTGGAAAAAATCAAATAAAAACATACAAATCCGTTCTCACTAATATATGAATGAATGGTTGACGATGACAGTAGAAACCAAACGTACTAGGTGGGGTAATAGAAGACAGAATCACACCAACAGCAAAACACCTTTGTGGAGCCGTATATCGCGTCGGAAATTTATAAATTATCTGGACGAGACGATTAACACGTATGTTTGGCGATGGTTCTATGAAGAGAGGGATGCGACAGAGGCTCTATGCGGGATCGGCGACGACGGCGACATTTATGCGCACGAAACCTGAGATCTGGAAACGAAAATGAATTGTAGATCTGGAAAAGAAACCCATTTACCAAAATGACAAAACTCTAGATCTGACGTCGTTAATATTCGTCGTGTTCTCCGGCCAAAGCGTCTGCTTCCAATTCATCATTATTCACTTGACGATGGGGCGGAGGTGATGATTTCGTGAAGGTCTGGTCATGTTGGGTTTGGTGTGAGAAGAAGAATTGAGGTGTGAAATGTGAGGGATGGGTTGAATTAGCTAGGATTTAGGTTTTGATGGTAGTGATGAAGTTGTGGTAGGGTTGAAGTTATGACGATGATGGTGATAAGCTCGGTACAGATCAGGGAGGAAAGAATATGTGTTTTTTATTTATTTCAAGTAATTATTATAGGATAAGGTTAGGAGGAGAAGAGGTGTTTTGAGGAGAAGTGAGGAGAAGATTTTAACTACTAAAAATGTGCCATATGTCACATAATCAAGTTTCATTTTTAACCCTCCACTTTCATAATATAATTTACAATCCCCTCCTACTTTCTTCCTCCCTACCCAACACCCCACCAACCACCACCACCCACTGCCACTAGCCGTCGCCGACTGCCACCGGTAGCCGCCGCCGGCACCACCCGCCGGTCGCCGGAATTTGTTGTTTTTTTAAGTTTTACCCAACTGAATAACGAGATCCGATTGTAACAAAACCGTAAACACAATCGGATGTAACACAAACTGAAGATATACAAACGAAATCGACTAAATCTAACACAAATGTGACACCCCCAAATTTAATGTTTTGCGGAAGCGAGTTTTGGGTGCCACTAATCAAATATCCAAACACCAAAGTATAAGCAAACAACTCTAAATGAGACGTTTTAGAAAGTACATTACATTACAATACGTTACCAACAGTATTACAAGGTTTTAAGTTATAAGTAATACATCATTAGCGAGTTCGCAAAGTTATTCAAAAGATTTTAAACACATAATCAAGGTACAAAAGATTATGCCAATAAAATCTTCAAGTGTTTATGCATGCGACTCGTACTAGCCTAGCATACCCTGCGGGCCATCCTACTGTTGCTGTGTACCTGAGAATACATCACTTAAAAAGGTCAACCAAAAGGTTGGTGAATCTCACAGGTTTGTATGTACAGTAGTAAACAGTTTGAGTAAATCAGTAAGTAAATCATTCACAATAGTAAAACAGTAAAGTATAATTGTACAATAGTAGTAAGTCAGTAATCAAGTATTTCACCAAGTATTTCATAAATACAGTAAGGTCAGTATAGTTGGTCATATCATGCCATGAGCCATCATAGTCGAAGCTTAACACGTCTGTAATTTGCCCCCGTGAGTGCTAATCCAAAAACACTCATATGAAACGAATACTAATATGCCTGTTTCTACGGTGAAATCCGTGGTAGCGCTACTACCCCAGGCAGGGATTGTCAGTCCCATATGGATCCATATATTAAAATTCGCGCTTATCGTATAACTGACGACTATGATTCAGAGGACTTCATTGGATTAACAGTAAACTCATGCTATTCAGTAAGGTAATACGTCGGTAAGTAAGTAATTCAGTAAGACAATACATTTGTAAATGTATTCAAGTCAGTAGTAAATAAGTCGGTATAACAATACATATTGTATATGTATTACAGTCAGTAAGTAAATAAGTTTGTAAAACAATACATTTGTAAATGTATTAAAGTCTGTAAAATAATACATTTTGTACTTGTATTAAAGTCTGTAAAATGATACATTTTGTACTTGTATTAAAGTCAGTAAATCAATACAGTTTGTACTTGTATTCAAATCGGTAAAACAATACATTTTGTACTTGTATTCAAATCGGTAAAACAATACATTTGTAAATGTATTTAGTAATTCAAGTAATCTTAGTAAACAATCACTTTCAGTAAACAAGTACATACAGTAAACAAGTATATTCAGTAACAATACATTTAGTAAACAAGTGATGCATCTCCCCCAAAGTAAAACAGTAAAAAGGGGCAGTGAGACTCACCTGTTGAGCAAGCAATCCTAAAGTGCGCGTGTGTAGCAACGTAATCTCCTAATGTCCTATACACGCGATATTATATAATTGTAAGTGTACGTTTAATAAATCATTCGTTGCACGTAAGTATATATATCGATATACTTATTAGTTGAATATATATATTTTTATATATATTACTTGACTTCCTTGAATATATGTATATATATACATATAATTGTAGTTGTCTTTTCAAAATATAATTTGTTTGTTACGAATGTTGATTTCGTATATATATATATATATATATATATATATATATATATATATATATATATATATATATATATACGTATATACATACCAAAACATAGTTTGTATAAAAGTATTTTTATCCGTTCTAAATGTTTTCCATATCATTTAATGACTCTCTATATAGTTACTACGCGTTATGCACCTAGTTCAAACCATTATGCACCTAGTTTTCCATTATGCACCTAGTTCAAACCATTATGCACCTAGTTCAAACCATTATGCACCTAGTTTTTCCATTATGCACCTAGTTTTCCCATTATGCACCTAGTTTTCCATTATGCACCTAGTTTTTCCATTATGCACCTAGTTTTCCATTATGCACCTAGCTTTCCATTATGCACCTATTGTAAATTTGGGTCCTGGAGATCCGCCGGATCATGGCTGGATCAAGTAAAAAGGCAGGTTTTGAATGATCCGCCATTTCACAGTATGATCCGCCGGATCAACTATCTGATCCATCAGGGCCTGGTTCCAGGGTCTGTTGGTGCAGGAAGTTTACAAAACCAGTTTTAAATCCAATTTCCGCAACCAATAACTTAATACTAAGCTAGTACATGTTATACTACGTAATTTAAACATGAAATAAAAAGGAAAACAAAATGGTTTCTTACAATTTTTAAAAACGAAACGGGTGGTGATGATGAGAATGATCCGATGATGAAGATGATGATTTTGAAGCTAGATGATGATGATGATGATGTTACTGATCTTTGTTGTTGTTGTTTGAATTGGAACGAGAGAAAGAGCAGAGAAGAGAAATATAGATTGAATGTGTGCGTGTGTGTGTTTGCATTATTAAGGTCGGGTGTATATACCGGCCTCAATAATTGAAGTTAGGTAGTATTTTTCGACCCGAGTTTGCGTACCCGATCGTAATGTAGTATAATATTTAAAAATGAAAATTTTCTAAATATTATTTCGTATACGTTTTTAAATTGAAATATTCTATAAAATTACTTTCAATGAGATATAAAAATATATCTTAGTTTAACTCAAAATACACGGATAGTTTTCTGTATCTGAAATGTATTTAAATTTCAAACGGAGTACGTAATTATTATCCTCAATAATAATACTTGATTTAAAAATGTTTTTCGCTTGCTTTCATTTTGAGTTTCTACGTTTTGTTAAATTCGTGTATTTGTGATTATTAATTAATAGTTTCGGTTTATATATATACATATATATATAATACTTGTGTACTTGAGTATTGACACGTATGTAATTACGTGTTTTAAAAGTTTAAATTAGGAGCTAATTTTGGGTTATTTTGACCGGGTGTCACATTCTCCCCTTGTTAGGAGAATTTCGTCCCGAAATTTGTGTGTAGTAATTGTATGCGCATTATCTAAGAAAGTGTGTGAGTCTACTGTAAGTGCTATAACCTCATTCTAATAATACCTCCCTCCCCTTGTTAAGCTAATGCCCTACTGGCCATTAAAGGAATAGAGGAAGTGTGTTGTAAAGTAGTTGACCATTTTGTCGGTAGGACAAGGTCAGTCAGTCACTAAGGTGTAGCTACACTTTGTACTAGTAGCCTCAAGTAAAGTAGTAATTTCTCTATGTTCATACAGTTTGTAACGGACAGTAGTATTATAGTGTGAACTAGACTCTATCAGTCTCCTACAGAAACTAATGGTTTAGCCTACAGTAGTTCTATGTGGGATGTTACCCATTATATAATAAAAATTTAACCAGTATGTCTTCCGGTATAAAACAATGTAGGATATGCTATCCCTATACATATGCAAGCTAAACATCGTCTTTTAAAGAAACTATAGAATCTAAATTGTCGTCCTTCCCTAATCCTTTCATAAACATAGTAGTATTCAAACAACAAGTAAAATCTACCAAGGTAATTTGTATATAGGCAGTCGTTAATGGTCAGTGTCGTCATAGTATGAGTTAAATTCTATTAGTTTCGTATAAAATTAAGTTGTTACGTGGAAGCGTACCCTTAGTGTTGTTTGGTTTAAACTTAGTCTCACTGACATTGCTTGTCAGGATTTCTCCTCGTGAGTTCTTTTCTTCACTGTTGACACTTCAGCCAGCAGTGGGCAAAGGTAGTAGTAGTAAGCAAGTACAAAGTTTCGATCCTTATATCAAAGGACACTGAAGTAGCTATATTTTGTCATTTTCGGTAGAGTAAGTAGTAAGTAAAGTATCATCAGATAAGGCCTATTCCTATACCTTCAGTAAATAACAGCCCATTGAGTAGTACGCATTTGAGACCTATATATGTATATATACCTATATCACATAATAGTCTAATCAGATATGTATACAAATCCTATCTCACTCATAGGATCTAAGCTACGGAATGAAGTATCGAGTAATAAATAGAATTTAGTAAAGCCAACATTGAGGTAGTAGGGTTATCTGTACGCGAATGTACCAGAGTTGAGCAAGTCAGCGAGCCTCGGGTTTGGGTCTTCCCTAGCACGGAGTATGTAGGCTCTCCCTCGAGCAGGGTTGTTGTTTTTGTTTTTCAGTTGGGGGCAATCCTTCCTGAAATGCCCGGTACCATTGCATTCATAACAGGTCTTGGGTGTAGAAGTGTTGGTACCAGTGGCGGCTGTTTTGCAGTCTTTGGCTACGTGCCCGAACCTCTTGCAATTGGTGCAAGGACACGCACCATCATGATGCAGGCTACATTTTGAGCAAAAGGGTTTGCTTCCCTTATACTCATTCTTGTTGCCAGAGTCAGTCGGGTAGGTTTTAACAGTATCAACCTTTTTGTTGGAGGTGTTGAGGTTTCCTTCCCACTTACGCTTGTCAAAGTTTCCAGTAGGTGTTACAGGTGTCTCACGCCTGACAATCTGCGCCATGAGCTCATGTACCATACGAATAGCACTCTGAATAGTTCCAGGTTTTGACGAAGTAACATTCCCTTGAATATTCTTCGAGAGTCCACGGATGTACCTCTCAATCCGCTTGCGTTCAGGATCTACCATAGATGGGCAGAGAAGAGCTAGCTGCTGAAATCGGGTTGTATAACCGATGATGTCAGTACCCTGAACGGTCAAGTGCCAGAACTCATCTTCCAACCTCTGGAGTTCCTCATTGGGACAGTACTCATCCCTTAGCATCCTTTTCAGTTCTTCCCATGGAATTCCATATGCAGCATCAATTCCCACAGACTGAATGTACGAGTTCCACCATATCAGAGCACTTTTCAGAAATGTACAGGTGGCATACTTAACTTGGCAGTCTTCCGAGCAGTTACTGATCCTAAAGACTGACTCCATTCTTTCAATCCACCTGACCAATCCAATGGCACCTTCCGTACCCTTGAAGTTCAGAGGTTTGCACTTGAGAAAGTCATTGTAGCTGCAGGGTTTAGCAACAGGAGCAGCGTTCACAGACGGTGATGATCGAGTAGCTAGAGCTTCGGCTACTCCTTGAGAAACAAATCGTGCGAGTTCAGCCGCACTGAAAGTTTGTCTTTTTGGTGGCATGTTCCTTCAATAACAGCAAGGAAAAATGTGAGTTTTTGTGTAAGAGTATGATTATCGTAGTTGTATATATAACAGTAATATATTACAACACAAGTGACAATCAACAGTATAGAATAATGAAGATTGTAATCATTTAACATGCGAGTTCAAAAGATTACAAGATTTTGAGTGTTACAAGAGCTGTCGGGGATATTACGTCCGAACAGATATCAGAAGTTATGCGGAATGTGATAGGAATGTAAGAAAAGATTTGTGTACTTAGAGAAAGTTGGAATTCGGATGTTAAATATGATAGGTGAGTGAAGGACGGTCCTCTGATGACCAGTTCGTGTAGAATAAAGTATTGAAGTTCTTAATCTCTACCTAGGTAAGTCTATTTCGAAGAGATGACCCTCTCTGTCAGGGCACATCCCGGTACTATTCTCCTGACTCGATCAACTTACCACAGGCCTATTCTAAAGTGTGTTCGTACAGTGAGTGTTTTATCAAATATCGAAGGATATTAATAAGCCTAACCATATAGGTGTAACCCATATATACCTATTATCCACCTAGTTGTGTCTAGCACAGAACAAGTACAAGTCACGGTTCTCTCGTTGTCAGAGTCAACTAGTGCATTCCTGTTCAACATAACCCCTTTCAGATCTTACATCATCTTCATTTAATTGTACATAGTTGATCAGGCTATGTTAAATTAAACTCGTATGATGAAATCCCTGAACCAGTTATATCTAATGAGGAATACTGCCTAACGGTCATAATCTAGGCCCACTAAATGCAACCTAGTTCGCTATAACCTTAGGCTCTGATACCAATCTGTGACACCCCCAAATTTAATGTTTTGCGGAAGCGAGTTTTGGGTGCCACTAATCAAATATCCAAACACCAAAGTATAAGAAAACGACTCTAAATGAGACGTTTTAGAAAGTACATTACATTACAATACGTTACCAACAGTAGTACAAGGTTTTAAGTTATAAGTAATACATCATTAGATAGTTCGCAAAGTTATTCAAAAGATTTTAAACACATAATCAAGGTATAAAAGATTATGCCAATAAAATCTTCAAGTGTTTATGCATGCGACTCGTACTAGCCTAGCATACCCTGTGGGCCATCCTACTGTTGCTGTGTACCTGAGAATACATCACTTAAAAAGGTCAACCAAAAGGTTGGTGAATCTCACAGGTTTGTATGTACAGTAGTAAACAGTTTGCGTAAATCAGTAAGTAAATCATTCACAATAGTAAAATAGTAAAGTATAATTGTACAATAGTAGTAAGTCAGTAATCAAGTATTTCACCAAGTATTTCATAAATACAGTAAGGTCAGTATAGTTGGTCATATCATGCCATGAGCCATCATAGTCGAAGCTTAACACGTCTGTAATTTGCCCCCGTGAGTGCTAATCCAAAAACACTCATATGAAACGAATACTAATATGCCTGTTTCTACGATGAAATCCGTGGTAGCGCTACTACCCCAGGCAGGGATTGTCAGTCCCATATGGATCCATATATTAAAATTCGCGCTTATCGTATAACTGACGACTATGATTCAGAGGACTTCATTGGATTAACAGTAAACTCATGCTATTCAGTAAGGTAATACGTCGGTAAGTAAGTAATTCAGTAAGACAATACATTTGTAAATGTATTCAAGTCAGTAGTAAATAAGTCGGTATAACAATACATATTGTATATGTATTACAGTCAGTAAGTAAATAAGTTTGTAAAACAATACATTTGTAAATGTATTAAAGTCTTTAAAATAATACATTTTGTACTTGTATTAAAGTCTGTAAAATGATACATTTTGTACTTGTATTAAAGTCCGTAAATCAATACAGTTTGTACTTGTATTCAAATCGGTAAAACAATACATTTTGTACTTGTATTCAAATCGGTAAAACAATACATTTGTAAATGTATTTTGTAATTCAAGTAATCTTAGTAAACAATCACTTTCAGTAAACAAGTACATACAGTAAACAAGTATATTCGTAACAATACATTTAGTAAACAAGTGATGCATCTCCCCCAAAGTAAAACAGTAAAAAGGGGCAGTGAGACTCACCTGTTGAGCAAGCAATCCTAAAGTGCGCGTGTGTAGCAACGTAATCTCCTAATGTCCTATACACGCGATATTATATAATTGTAAGTGTACGTTTAATAAATCATTCGTTGCACGTAAGTATATATATCGATATACTTATTAGTTGAATATATATATTTTTATATATATTACTTGACTTCCTTGAATATATGTATATATATACATATAATTGTAGTTGTCTTTTCAAAAACATAATTTGTTTGTTACGAATGTTGATTTCGTATATATATATATATATATATATATACGTATATACATACCAAAACATAGTTTGTATAAAAGTATTTTTATCCGTTCTAAATGTTTTCCATATCATTTAATGACTCTCTATATAGTTACTACGCGTTATGCACCTAGTTCAAACCATTATGCACCTAGTTTTCCATTATGCACCTAGTTCAAACCATTATGCACCTAGTTCAAACCATTATGCACCTAGTTTTTCCATTATGCACCTAGTTTTTCCATTATGCACCTAGTTTTCCATTATGCACCTAGTTTTCCATTATGCACCTATTGTAAATTTGGGTCCTGGAGATCCGCCGGATCATGGCTGGATCAAGTAAAAAGGCAGGTTTTGGAATGATCCGCCATTTCACAGTATGATCCGCCGGATCAACTATCTGATCCATCAGGGCCTGGTTCCAGGGTCTGTTGGTGCAGGAAGTTTACAAAACCAGTTTTAAATCCAATTTCCGCAACCAATAACTTAATACTAAGCTAGTACATGTTATACTACGTAATTTAAACATGAAATAAAAAGGAAAACAAAATGGTTTCTTACAATTTTTAAAAACGAAACGGGTGGTGATGATGCGGATGATCCGATGATGAAGATGATGATTTTGAAGCTAGATGATGATGATGATGTTACTGATCTTTGTTGTTGTTGTTGTTTGAATTGGAACGAGAGAGAGAGCAGAGAAGAGAAATATAGATTGAATGTGTGCGTGTGTGTGTTTGCATTATTGAGGTCGGGTGTATATACCGGCCTCAATAATTGAAGTTAGGTAGTATTTTTCGACCCGAGTTTGCGTACCCGATCGTAATGTAGTATAATATTTAAAAATGAAAATTTTCTAAATATTATTTCGTATACGTTTTTAAATTGAAATATTCTATAAAATTACTTTCAATGAGATATAAAAATATATCTTAGTTTAACTCAAAATACACGGATAGTTTTCTGTATCTGAAATGTATTTAAATTTCAAACGGAGTACGTAATTATTATCCTCAATGTTAATACTTGATTTAAAAATGTTTTTCGCTTGCTTTCATTTTGAGTTTCTACGTTTTGTTAAATTCGTGTATTTGTGATTATTAATTAATCGTTTCGGTTTATATATATACATATATATATAATACTTGTGTACTTGAGTATTGACACGTATGTAATTACGTGTTTTAAAAGTTTAAATTATGAGCTAATTTTGGGTTATTTTGACCGGGTGTCACAACAAAGAATCAACTAGATCTTACACAAATCGAAGATATACAAATGAAATCGACTAAATCTAACACAAAGAATCAACTAGGTCTAACACAAATAGAAGATATAAAAACAAAATCAACTAGATCTAACACAAAACTCGGTACCACGACCACTAGCCACTCGCCGGAACTCGCAAGCCGCAGCACCGCCATTTCGTCACTTGGATAAACATTCAAATCACGGGAACAACACACAATCACTTGACAGAACCTGGAGATTCCGGCACCACCACCACAACCTTCGTCACGACCGAATTAAAATGGTGGTCATATTTCAGGTGAGGCCTGGCCGTCGGAGATGGTGGAGAGACGCGACAGTGGATGTGAGTGGTTGTCGTGTTGAGTGGTGGTGATGGATGTAACCGGTAGTGATATATCTAACTTGTGATTGAGACAAAGTGAAGCTTTAAGAAATATGAAGTACTGAAGTAGGAAGATGGAATTCAGAAAAGACATCAGATATGGGTTGATTTGTGGTTAAAATAATTTATTTAATTGGTATAATAAGTCTTTCTTTATACGTAAATGATTTCCACACCTTCCACGTCATATTTATATTTTGGTATTATGAGTTGTACCATTAGTATTAACACTTGTACATATTATACATATGTACAACTTATTAATAAATTACATATTAATAAAATTAATTAAATGCAAAAATGCAGTAAACTAATAAAATGCAGTATAATTTTAACAAAATGCGTTTTATTATTTTTACTGCATTTTGTTTTTTTACTACATTTTATGTTATACAAAATATATTTTGTACCGCATTTTGCTAAAATTATTACTGCATTTTGATGTTTTTAATGCATTTTGTATTATACACATTATCCTTTTTATTACTGCATTTTCATTTTTGTACTGCATTTTACATATACAACTCGATCTAAGATATATTCTTTGTTTTTTTACTGCATTTTATGTTATACAAAATATATTTTACTTCATTTTGTTAGAATTATACTGCATTTTATTTTTTTACTGCATTTTATGTTATACAAAAATATATTTTGTACTACATTTTGTTAAAATTATACTGCATTTTGTTATTTTTACTGCATTTTTTATTGTAATTCATTTATTACATATTGTTTGTTTTTTACTGCATTTTATATTATATATATTATCCATTTTTAATGCATTAAGTACAAAAAAAGTAAAAGATGTATTATTATTTTTACTGCATTTTGAGTATATATTATTTAGTACATATTGTTCGCTTTCTTATGCATATTTATTTAGTTAATTAAGAACAATATGCAAAATGCAGTGAAAAAAGCTTATAGTTTTATTAAAAATGCAATAGAAAATGGGATACAATATATAATAAAAAGAAATTGGAAAAAGATTTAGAAAAAAAATTTTAAAAAAAAATGGAAAAAAAATGTAAAAAAAAAATCCAGTGGCGACAGCCATGTGGTGGCAGCAGGTGGGGGGTGGTGGTAGGTGGGTTGGGGGAAGAAGAAGGTGGGGGGAGAAAGAAAAGAAAGTGGAAGGGTTAAAATGTAAAAGTTTAATAAGTGGAAGGGGTGTAGGGTATATATTTATGTTTTTTTTTTTTGTTGTTAACTATAACTCCTATTTTTTAAATTAATTACAAAATTACCATCCCTTGTGACCATTGATTCAACTTAAAATATCATCCAAGGGTCACCATTAAAACTTCTACTCCTTCTCCTCAAATATCTCCTTCTCCTATGATCCTCAATCATTATTATAATGCTTTTTATTATTCAATAATATTAATATTGAGATTTACGTATATGTAATCTAATAATATATATATATTTCATATTGAATTAATAATAAAGTTAATGAATAAAATATAAAATGAAGGGTATTTTAGTCAATTTATGTAACGCCCCAAATTTTTGTAAGTTTAAATTGTATTATATGCGTTTAGTTATTTAATTGTATGTATATAATATTATGTTATGTGAAATAAGTTTTATGTGTTAGAAATTAGTTAGTGAAACTAACTATGTAAAGAAATTTGAGTTAGAGGGTAGAAACTGTCATATTAGCAAAGATGAGGGGTTTATGTGAAAAGATTGTAGATAAATCTTGCAGCTTCTATTCCCTTCCATTTTTAGAAAAACAAAATACGTACAGAACATTTTAGAGAGAGAGAGAGAGAGGCGATTTTAGAGAGAGAAGCAAGAAGAAGAGGTGAATCAAGCTAGGATTTGTGTAATTAAAGGTTTCTAATCTTCAATTCATCAATTCTAAGGTATGTGTGATCCTCTAGCTTGTTTAATTTGAGTTAGGGTTTAAGTTACATAAACCCTAAGTTGGTGATTTTGATGGGTAATTGGATAATTGAATGAAACTAAGTTCCATACATGTTTATAAGTTAGAAAGAATGATTTAATTGTATTAGTTATGTTGATAATCTTATAATCATGTGTTTAGTGGGTAATTGAATTATTATGAGTATGTTTGATCACTAGTTAGTGATGTTTATGATGTATGAAAGTGTTAATGATAAGAATTAGTTTCAATTACCCAAATACATGTGATTATGTAGTTATGTGTATGGAACTTATGTTAGATAATTGGAGGTTATGGGATTTAACTTCTAATTTACATGTGAGAAGTAAGAAAGAGTAGTTAAGTGTGTAATTGATAAGTGTTTATGTGATTATGTGAATAGGTGATCAAGTGTGAAAGAATTCAAGTTATTGTTTATGCAAGTGAAAAGGTAAGTATTTGGACATGTGGAACCAAGGAGTGATTTATCATTCGCTTGGTGGTATCTAAGTAATGACTTTGTCATTAGCTTAGTTTGATGTCAATTCTTCGGAATTTGGCATGTTAGATGTTATGGATCCCTAACTTGTTGCAGATTTTGATTGTTAGAGTCCATTTACTTACTAGGCATTTATGCTTATTCGTTGTGTTTAACATGTTTCAGGAAGTTCAAGTAAGGTAAAGGAGGAATCGGGAAAGAAGGTTATGGAAAGCTAGTGGTGGAGCTCATTGCTTGGTTGGTAATGAGTTTTATCCCTTTTGATCATGCTTACGATACAATAACACCCCCGTTTGTAAAGTTTAAGGTTTTAGTTAATCTTGTAAAAGTTAGTAAGTCTCACTTGTGAAAGTTGATGTTTTGGTTAAAGCTAAATGTAGTGAGACTTGGAAATGTTAATGTTTAAGTGAATGTGAATGAAAAGTGTTTTGTTTGACTTTTAAAAGTCAACTGAGTAAGAATGAATGCTATTGGTTGGTCAAAGATTGAAATGGATCAATTTGGTGCCCGAATGGGTCACTAAGTGCTTAAGTGTCAAAATGGGTCAAGTTTGTCGAAAGTCATTGATTTTGATTCTCACAAGTTCTAAAGTCAAGTTGAAATGTGTAGTTAAAAGATGGAAGTCAGATTTGATGTGTTTTAGAATTTGACATGTCAACATTTTTGGTCAAAAATGGTCGAAAACTAGTTTACGTGTCAAAATGGGTTAAAACGAGAATTTTGAAAAAGTGAAAGTTGAGTTATGTTCATTTGACTATTTTAAACATGCCTGCAAAATTTTATGATCCCAGGTATTACGGATTAAAAGTTATGCGTTGTCAAAGTTCGAGTTTTGGTATTAAAATGTGCAGACTCTGGATTCTGCTGCTGGAACAGGGAATCCGGCGGATTCATGGGAATCCGGCGGATTGCCATGAATCCGGGCGGATTCCGGGGCGTATTCAGAAACGGATTTCTTAGTTTCAGTTCTGGTCAAAAGTTGGGTCTGAAGTATTAGGGAATCCGGCGGATTCCCGTAAATCCGGCCGGATTCAGCCTGTGTCCAGCAACTTTCATTTTTGAATGTTGATTATAATTAAGTAATGTAATAGCCAGTGTTTTGGGACCACTATAAGTAAGTACAAGTAATTAGAAGTGTTATGTTTTAAAAAAAAAAAAAAAAATTTGTTCACGTTTCGGGGTGTTTCAAGTTGGTATCAGAGCACGGTTTAAGGGATTCGGGTATTCACCATTAGTGGGTACTTGATCTTAGACCATTTAAATTATTGTATTGAGCATGATGATTCACCATTAGTGGGTACTTGATTTTAGAACTGTTATGTGTATAAGGTTATGTGTGCTAATGATTTTGAATCAAAGTGTGTCTGTAGACCTTGGATATGTTATATTGTAATACGGTAATTAGTGCGCCTGGCCAACGCAATGATTATCATATTACTATATGGGTATCCATGGAAACCACGAAACATTAGAGGATAAGTTATTAGTTATTGTTAGTGTTATGTGTTAGAAATACAGATAAAGTAGACTTGTAAATGTTAAGTAAGATGAGTTAATCATAACGTGTTTACTTTCAGAAAGATGGATGAGCGAGAAATAGATCTTACACTTGGATTTAACCCGGGTAACAGAGCCCAAGATAATGAGGCAGGAGGCGGTAATGAAAGACCAAGGTCTCCTATTCCTGACACCGAATTGTCTTGGGAAGGTATAAAATCCCTTGTGTCTAAAGAGGTTAGTCAAGCTCAAGAAGCATCTCTTCCTTTCTTAGTGACGACGATTACTGACACGGTAAGAAAGATTGTAAGTGAAGAAATGCAGAAAGGAATAGGAGAAGTAGTTATACCCAGACCAGAGGTAATTCCTCAACCTAATATTCAGGAGGAGCAGAAAAAGATCAGTTATAGAGATTTCTCAGCTTGCAACCCACCAGAGTATGATGGTGATTTAGATCCAATCAAATGTTACCGTTGGATCTCAGAAGTAGAAGGGGCATTCGCTGCTGTGGATTGTCCCAACAAGTTTAAAGTAAGGTATGCAGCTAATCTTTTAAAGAATCGTGCTAAATGGTGGTGGAATGTACAATGTAGAACCAAAGGTGATGAAGCTATTAGTAAGTTAACTTGGGAAGAGTTTAAAGTGATGTTTGAAAGCACGTACTCTCAAGATGCAGATTTGAATAGAATTCGTCAAGAGTTTTTAGCTATGGAGCAGACAAACGAATCAGTAAATGAATTGGTGGGAAATTTTCTGGATAGAGCTCGTTTTTGTCCAGAGTATATGGATAACCCAAGAATGCTTATGAATCATTTTCATAAGGTCTTGAGGAAGGAAATCAGAAAGTATGTACTTCCAAAGAGATGTCAGACACTAGAAGAGATGATAGATGAAGCGCGATTCCATGAATTGGAATTAAAGAAAGATGAACAAGTGGCAGCTGCTAAAAGAAAAAGTGATCAAAGTTCTGGTTCATCAAAGAGGTTTAGACCGAGTGGGAGTACAAAGAAGGATGATAGACCGGTGCCAGCTGAATGTAAAAAGTGCCATCGAAAACACTTTGGAGAATGCAAGTTTGGCACTAACGCTTGTTATCAATGTGGGCAAGAAGGTCATTTTGGCCGAGATTGTCCAAACCCAATTCGTGTATGTTATAATTGTTATGAACCGGGGCACATAAAATCAGAATGTCCGAAACTTGGGAACCGGCCTACTTCTTCAGCACCTCGAAGAACTTCAGAAAAGAAAGCTGTAGAAGTTCCAAAGTCTAAAGGCCGTTCCTTTCAGATCACTGCTGAGGAAGCTCAGCGAGCCCCCGATGTCCTGACAGGTACCTTTCTTGTAAATTTAATGCCTGCACACGTATTATTCGATTCGGGAACTTCGCGATCTTTTGTGTCAGAAGAGTTTAGTCAGAAATTCTATGTTCCCCTTAGTGAGTTAGACACTCCACTGGATGTTGAGGTTGCAGATGATAGAATAGTTTATGTTGCTAATGTGTTCCGTGGGTGTCAACTTCAGATTAGTAATGAATCTTTTATTATTAATCTCATTCCAATGCCAATGGGTGAGTTTGATGTAGTAGTGGGTATGGATTGGCTAGGTAGGTATAATGCTATAATTCAGTGTGAGAAAAAGATTATCCGTATCAATACTCCAAGTGGGGGAGTGATTGATATTTATGGGGAAAATAAAAAGCCTTCCTTATCCATATGTACCTTCGCTCGTGCCAAACGTCATTTGTCACGTGGTTGTCAAGCCTTTTTGGCCCACGTGATAGATCTTCAGAAAAGTGTTCCAAAACTCGTGGAGATTCCTGTTGTAAAGGAATTTCCCGATGTTTTTCCTGACAAGCTACCGGGTATTCCACCCGAGAGGCAAGTCGAGTTTCGTATAGACCTCATTCCTGGAGCTACTCCTATTGCTAAGACTCCGTATAGACTTGCCCCTTCAGAAATGCAAGAATTGATGAAACAGTTACAAGAATTGTTAGATAAGGGGTTTATTCGTCCGAGTAGTTCTCCATGGGGTGCTCCAATTTTGTTTGTTAAGAAAAAGGATGGTACAATGCGTATGTGCATAGATTATCGGGAATTGAATAAGGTCACCATCAAGAATAGGTATCCTTTACCTAGGATTGATGATTTGTTTGACCAATTGCAAGGTGCCAGCTATTTTTCTAAGATTGATTTACGTTCTGGTTATCACCAACTTAAAGTTCGAGAGGAAGATGTAGCAAAAAACAGCTTTTAGAACCAGATACGGTCATTATGAGTTTGTGGTGATGCCATTTGGTCTGACTAATGCACCAGCCGCTTTTATGGATCTTATGAATCGGGTATGTCGTCCAATGCTCGATAGATCTGTAATTGTGTTTATTGACGATATTCTTGTTTATTCTAAGTCTGCTGGTGAACATGAACTTCATTTGAGGCAAGTTTTGCAAATGTTACGTAGTGAAAAGCTTTATGCTAAGTTCTCAAAATGTGAATTTTGGCTTCGTGAAGTTCATTTTCTAGGTCATGTTGTGAACAGTCAAGGAATTAAGGTTGATCCTACCAATGTCGACGCGGTGATGAAATGGGAACCCCCAACCAATCCGACTGTGGTAAGGAGTTTTCTGGGTCTAGCCGGGTATTATAGACGGTTTATCCAGGATTTCTCCAAAATTGCTACTCCACTCACAAAGCTTACTCGTAAGAATATCAAGTATGAATGGAAAGATGAGCATGAACAGGCCTTCAGAACCCTTAAATTAAAGTTAAGTCAGGCACATATCTTAGTACTTCCCGATGGTACTGAAGATATGGTTGTATATTGTGATGCCTCTTATAATGGATTAGGTTGTGTATTGATGCAACGTGGAAGAGTAATAGCTTATGCCTCGAGACAGTTGAAAGAACATGAGAAAGGGTATCCGGCGCATGATTTAGAATTGGCTGCAGTTGTCTTTGCCCTTAAAATATGGAGACATTATCTGTATGGGGTAAAGTGTACTATTTATACTGACCATAAAAGCCTTAAGTATTTCTTTGATCAGAGAGATCTTAACATGAGACAAAGACGTTGGTTAGATTTGGTGAAGGATTATGATTGTGAAATCCTTTATCATCCTGGAAAAGCGAATGTAGTTGCAGATGCTCTCAGTAGAAAGGCAATACATCATGCCTTGATTGTTAGATCTCTTCAAATTACAGTCTCTCCAAGCTTATTAGATCAGATTAAAGTAGTGCAACAAAATGCTTGGCAGAAAGGTGATTGGAAAGTAGAATGTATTAAAGGCCAGATTCAGAATATTGTTGAAGATTCCCGAGGACTAAAGACTAGATATGGCAGAATTTGGATTCCAAAGTCAGCAGAGTTAAAGAAATTATTGCTTGATGAGGCGCATAGATCCAGATATTCTATTCATCCTGGTGCCACTAAGATGTATCATGATTTAAAAGCAGATTATTGGTGGCCAGGTATGAAGAGAGAGATTGTTAAATATGTCGAGCAATGTTTAACTTGTTTACAGGTGAAAGCAGAACATCAAAAGCCAATGGGAATGATGCAACCCTTGGATATTCCTGTCTGGAAGTGGGAGCATGATACTATGGATCTAATCAGCAAATTGCCAAAGACCCGACGTCAACATGATACAATTTGGGTGATTGTGGATCGATTAACGAAAAGTGCTATATTTCTGCCAATTAAAGAAACGTATACTTCAGAAGCACTTGCAGATTTGTATGTTCAGGAAGTGGTGGCACGTCATGGAGTACCTCTTTCCATTGTTTCTGACCGGGATAGTAGATTTACTTCCAGGTTCTGGAACAAGTTTCAAGAAGACTTGGGTACTCGTGTTAATTTGAGCACAGCTTTTCATCCGCAGACTGATGGTCAGAGTGAAAGAACTATTCAGACACTAGAAGATATGTTAAGAGCTTGTGCTATTGATTTCGGTGGTAATTGGGATGAACATTTACCTTTGGCAGAGTTTTCATATAATAATAGTTACCACGCGAGTATAGGTATGCCACCCTATGAAATGCTTTATGGAAGAAAGTGTTTGGTGGATGAGGCTTCGTATGTACCTTTAGAAGAGATAGAGATTAATGACCAATTGAACTATGTAGAACAACCGATAATGATTCTAGAAGAAAAGGTTAAGAGATTGAGAAATAAAGAGATAAAGTTGTTTAAAGTTCAATGGAAGCATAGAAAAGGGTCAGAGTTCACATGGGAGCCGGAGCATGAAATTGTTAAGTATTATCCGGCTTTGTATCAGGAATGGATTGTGAGGACACAATCCTGAATAAGTGGGGGAGAGTTGTAACGCCCCAAATTTTTGTAAGTTTAAATTGTATTATATGCGTTTAGTTATTTAATTGTATGTATATAATATTATGTTATGTGAAATAAGTTTTATGTGTTAGAAATTAGTTAGTGAAACTAACTATGTAAAGAAATTTGAGTTAGAGGGTAGAAACTGTCATATTAGCAAAGATTAGGGGTTTATGTGAAAAGATTGTAGATAAATCTTGCAGCTTCTATTCCCTTCCATTTTTAGAAAAACAAAATACGTACAGAACATTTTAGAGAGAGAGAGAGAGGCGATTTTAGAGAGAGAAGCAAGAAGAAGAGGTGAATCAAGCTAGGATTTGTGTAATTAAAGGTTTCTAATCTTCAATTCATCAATTCTAAGGTATGTGTGATCCTCTAGCTTGTTTAATTTGAGTTAGGGTTTAAGTTACATAAACCCTAAGTTGGTGATTTTGATGGGTAATTGGATAATTGAATGAAACTAAGTTCCATACATGTTTATAAGTTAGAAAGAATGATTTAATTGTATTAGTTATGTTGATAATCTTATAATCATGTGTTTAGTGGGTAATTGAATTATTATGAGTATGTTTGATCACTAGTTAGTGATGTTTATGATGTATGAAAGTGTTAATGATAAGAATTAGTTTCAATTACCCAAATACATGTGATTATGTAGTTATGTGTATGGAACTTATGTTAGATAATTGGAGGTTATGGGATTTAACTTCTAATTTACATGTGAGAAGTAAGAAAGAGTAGTTAAGTGTGTAATTGATAAGTGTTTATGTGATTATGTGAATAGGTGATCAAGTGTGAAAGAATTCAAGTTATTGTTTGTGCAAGTGAAAAGGTAAGTATTTGGACATGTGGAACCAAGGAGTGATTTATCATTCGCTTGGTGGTATCTAAGTAATGACTTTGTCATTAGCTTAGTTTGATGTCAATTCTTCGGAATTTGGCATGTTAGATGTTATGGATCCCTAACTTGTTGCAGATTTTGATTGTTAGAGTCCATTTACTTACTAGGCATTTATGCTTATTCGTTGTGTTTAACATGTTTCAGGAAGTTCAAGTAAGGTAAAGGAGGAATCGGGAAATAAGGTTATGGAAAGCTAGTGGTGGAGCTCATTGCTTGGTTGGTAATGAGTTTTATCCCTTTTGATCATGCTTACGATACAATAACACCCCCGTTTGTAAAGTTTAAGGTTTTAGTTAATCTTGTAAAAGTTAGTAAGTCTCACTTGTGAAAGTTGATGTTTTGGTTAAAGCTAAATGTGGTGAGACTTGGAAATGTTAATGTTTAAGTGAATGTGAATGAAAAGTGTTTTGTTTGACTTTTAAAAGTCAACTGAGTAAGAATGAATGCTATTGGTTGGTCAAAGATTGAAATGGATCAATTTGGTGCCCGAATGGGTCACTAAGTGCTTAAGTGTCAAAATGGGTCAAGTTTGTCGAAAGTCATTGATTTTGATTCTCACAAGTTCTAAAGTCAAGTTGAAATGTGTAGTTAAAAGATGGAAGTCAAATTTGATGTGTTTTAGAATTTGACATGTCAACATTTTTGGTCAAAAATGGTCGAAAACTAATTTACGTGTCAAAATGGGTTAAAACGAGAATTTTGAAAAAGTGAAAGTTGAGTTATGTTCATTTGACTATTTTAAACATGCCTGCAAAATTTTATGATCCCAGGTATTACGGATTAAAAGTTATGCGTTGTCAAAGTTCGAGTTTTGGTATTAAAATGTGCAGACTCTGGATTCTGCTGCTGGAACAGGGAATCCGGCGGATTCATGGGAATCCGGCGGATTGCCATGAATCCGGGCGGATTCCGGGGCGTATTCAGAAACGGATTTCTTAGTTTCAGTTCTGGTCAAAAGTTGGGTCTGAAGTATTAGGGAATCCGGCGGATTCCCGTAAATCCGGCCGGATTCAGCCTGTGTCCAGCAACTTTCATTTTTGAATGTTGATTATAATTAAGTAATGTAATAGCCAGTGTTTTGGGACCACTATAAGTAAGTACAAGTAATTAGAAGTGTTATGTTTTAAAAAAAAAAAAAAAAAAAAATTTGTTCACGTTTCGGGGTGTTTCAATTTAAGTAGGTGAGGACCATCTACGAGAAAAAAGTAAACTTATTGGACCGAAAATGTAAAAAAAAAAAAGTTTAGGGACGAGTTTCGTAAATCGGTATAAACCACATGGACTATCTATGGAATTTACTCCAATATTTATTAGATGATATTGTATATATCGACATATCATATGCGAAAATTCACAAATCATCTTTGCATTTCATCAAAAAGTTATCAACCCAGTCAAATTCAATTATAACACATATTTTACGTAGTCACATTACGTGTATATTAATGATTATATACCAAGTATATATAGTTATTTATAATGTATATTATAAGTTAATACTATGATATATTCATTGATTCCCTTAATTATTAGTTGAATGAACCAAGCAATATCAATGATAAAGGTAATCATATGATATATTCATTATATTCCCTTAGTATATATACTACCCTTTACCTTTCTCATTTTCATTCCGTATCTTAAACCAAGCGCCCCCTAAGTAAGACGAACTGATCAATTTTTATGGCATGCATGTTATTTAATGTATTTATTAATAACATTAATATAAGTTTGGTGTTGAATGATACTGTAAAATCTAAATTTAACATTAGGAGCGATACGTACATAATAATCTTTTACTATTATTATTATATATATTGACAAATATAAAGCAAAACGATAAAAGTTGCAAGCATCGTTACTCCAAGTCGATCCTCCCACGCATAATTACCCCCCATTTCCATTCATCATGTTAAATTAATATGATTCCATATTCATCTACTTACATCTCATAAATATTGTTAATTGGCATCTCATTTGCAACATATCATTTTTATGACACTTAACAATAAAATGCTTATAAGTGCTTTCAAATTAAGTTGCATTTAATTTGAATTAAGTTGTATTGTTCCTCATTTTTTTATTATTATTATATTATAGCCTTATAGGGTAGTGAACGGATGGCTTTGAGATCGAGTTGAATTATTACCATCATAAAATCCATTCAAAACTAAGAGTAAGGTTCAAATAAGTACACCAATTTTGAGTGAGAATGAGGGAACCAACAGATTTATGTCATGTGTCACTTTATTCTCTCTCCTCCACACTTTATTCTCTCTCCTCCACATTTTTAAAAATTAAATATCTCACAAACGGTAAGTCGAAAAATCATGAAAATTGCACCATAAAATTCAGCGTTTTCTCCTCTTCGATTTGCCGTCCCTCAAGGCATACTTTTGACAACTTTTTTTTTTTTTCTCATTTTTTGGTGGGTTTCACAAATTAGTAACACATGTGTTAGTGATTAGTTGTACATAGAATTTGTGGTTAAGGTTAGGGTTTAGGGTTAGGTTTAGGGTTTAGTAGGGTTTATGGTTTAGGGTTTTAAGGGTTTAGGGTTTAGAACGGGTTCAAGGTTTAGGGTTTAGAAAGATTTAGGGTTTAGCGTTTTGTAAAGCGTTTAGGGTTTAGGGTTTGTGGTTTAGGGGTTAGGGTTTAAGGTTTGAGGTTTGGGGTCCCCGAAACCCCAAACCTCAAACCCTAAACCCTAAACCCTAACCCCTAAACCACAAACCCTAAACCCTAAACGCAACACTTTAACACATGTGTTAGTAAATGTGAAACCCACCAAAAAAATGAAAAAAAAAAAAACTTTTCGAAAGTATGTCTTGAGGGACGGTAAATCGAAGAGGAGAAAACGACGAATTTAATGGTGCAATTTTCATAATTTTTCGATTTGTCGTTTGTGAGATAATTGATGTTGGGGGTAAATGAGTTTTGTACATGTGGAACATTCTCTTTGTACACATGACTTGATATCATTGGTTCCCTCATTCTCACACAAATTCCTATTCTCATTTGAACCCTACCCTCAAAACTAAAATAATCTATCTCAAGTAGTTGTTAATTAATGAGTATCAATTTTATCGATCAAGTATTAATTGCTACAGTTACGCATGGCATAACGCACGATTAAAATATACTCTTCATTTCAATAAACACGTCACATATATATCCTTTTTGTTTTTAAGAAAAAAAAAAGAAGCTATTTGTAGACGTATCTATTTAGCAAGCCCGGCCTTAGGAAGGTACACCATAGGTCCATAGGCAAATGCACAGCGCCCGATAATCTTTGGGCCCAACATTCGTAATATTTGCTGTATATAAGCTGCTTAAAGTAAATTTTTAAGTGAGCAACTCTTGTGCCTTGGTGGGCCGTTTGAAAACAAAGAAATCTCCAAACAGGAGGCTGGCCTGGCAATTCGAACCTTTGTGATTTTTATTTTTATTTTTTGGGTTTAAGTCATCGCCAACGTAGTCTCCTTTTTGTTCCGAGATCACCAATCAACCGCTTTTATTACCAGGATCACCAACGTACTTTAAAAAAATGAATTTCTTTGTAAATTTTGTTGGCGATCTTAACTCCGTACTAACAATATGTTGGCGATCTCAAACCCATATGTAAAAGTACGTGACCTCAACACGAAATTAACAAGTACGTTGGTGATCCTAATAATAAAACCGGTTGATTGGTGATCTCGGAACAAAAAGGATAGTACGTTGGTGATCCGTGACTTAAACCCTTATTTTTTTTACAAATTTGAGTTGCATCAAAGTAAGTTGAAGTATCGTATAGAAATTTGGGCAATCGAATTTGTGGGGTTGATCAAATTTGGTAGTGTTGTAGCTATTAGCTAGCTATTAGTAGATCGTTTTTCGTTTCAATAGACTCGATAATCAATTATTTATTTGACATGCACATTTACTTGCACCGGAGTATCATTTGATAGAATCTTTTGCGCTTAACTCTAGTTGATGAATTGATTAGGTAAATCTCTATATCTATATCCATATCTATAATCTACTATATTTTAAAGTATTCAGGTATGAAAAATGTAAGGATCGCAAAATAAATTACAAAATGATCGATATTCACAAATTAACGTGGACCAACTTACCAATAGCGTGAAAATAGATACACCTGAAAGAGAAAAAGATAGATAATTTGATTGGTAATTGTATTATGTCACACATTTTGTGCATATTATTTTGTTAGGTTTTTGATATATAGCATTCCTTGGTAGGTTGTCTTAATTATTACTTTTATGTAGAGTTAAGTGCATGTAAATGTATATAATTATGCGTTGACTATCATTGTGCGTATATAACAAAATTGACCGCCATTGTATATACGAAACTATTTATTTTTGTACATCGTGTATATTTTGATGACTTGTCAACTTGAAAATATGACACTTGTCATCTTATATTTGATAACACGTCACTGAAATACACACAAGGTACCCAAAAAAAATAATAGTTTTATATATACAATTACGGTCAATATTGTTACGTACACACAGTGAAATTAAATGCATAATTATATATACTTCACCCTTTTATTTCCCTAAGACCACCACCTATAGATCATGTCTTCGGGTGTTTAGAAAATAACAAACGGAGGAATGTCATAGGCACGGCCGCGTGCAAATTATAGCTCTTCTTTCATTTTTTTTGCATATAAAATGTAAAACCTGATATCCTAGTTTCTGAAGATGGAGGAGTTGCAGTGGCGGATCCAAGATTTGGGGTGACCCGTAGCAAGGGCATTTCAATTTTGTGAACCCGTAGCACAAACAAAGAATGCAGCAAAAGATACAATTTTTCATAGGGAATTTACATTGGGTATAACAATTGAACATGTAACGATTGCCACCCTACCATTTATATAGCTCCGCCCTAAGGAGTTGGATCACCTTTGTTGATGGACATATATATATATGGGCTTGCCAACATATATACAAGCATTGGGTATTTGGGTCTATCAAACTAACTTTAAATAGCTTTTCTTTACTCAATGTTATAATATTTTATGTTTGTTTTTTAATTAATGCATTTAAATTTTCGAATGTAATGTGTTACTTATTGATTAAAATGAATGTATGTTTATTTGAATGTGTTTTTGAATTGAATGTACGTATTATGTGTTATTTTGGATGAAATGGTAAATCAAAATAAATAATGGGACTTAAAAAAAAAATTAGTTCTTCGACTTCATCAGCTTATAGGTAATGCAGTAAAATGTACTCGTAATTGATAAGTTCTTTTTCAATTCTGGCGCTAAGGTAACAGCCATTTCTTCAGTTCTTTTAGTATTGAATGGGAGTGATCTGAGATAAAACATAAAAACTTTTCTTATGAAAACCTATTCGATATTACACGTAATCCATAATTGATTTTATATAATTGTGTCTAGAAAACTAACCATCTTAATTTGGTAACTTTAAGTATAGAAAACGTCGCTATAATACAAAATATATATATATATATATATATATATATATATATATATATATATTAAAACATGAAAACCGAGTTTGTCAATGTATATAAGAGTATATGACTCAATAACTTGCTGCTTTGTGCAAGTAATGCGCTACAATTCTACTGCTATGCTATATATACAAAATTGGAAACATGTAAATTAACGCTCCCTTAATATACCACTTGGGAGTTTTGCAATGCAATAATTTCAATACCCAAGCTCTAATCCAAGGTTAAATCGAGATGCTCTACGTAAATTGAGCTGGTCTTGTTTATTCTTCGAGTTTACTGATACCAACTCACAATTTGGGTTAACTTAATTATATATATCATGTCTCTAATGATAACATACATAACAATATATGAAATGAGTGCCGATTAGCCAATTATTACTTGGAATATATTATTATATTATAATTATAATAATACTAATAATGTTCGGTCATCAAAGCGCTTGAAAATGGGCCTGGGCCTGGCTCCCTCAAATGTTTCCAAATAAAAATGCTTAATTACATTTCCTGATATGTTGAATTTCCCTTTAATTTTTTTAGTCGACGAAAACTGGGGGAATGAACGAACGTTTTGTGTGCAAAACTAAGAAGACAAGTTTTGTCCGCGACTCCAATCAAATGTCGTTTCGATTTAGTGCACAGTTAGAACTTAGAAGCAATATTGTCCCAGAATTCTATCAATGCCGTTATGATGATTGGGCAATACTTTTGCAAATAAAAGATACAATACTTGATAAAAAAAAAAAATGGTAAATCGAAATAAGATACTATAAAAACTGTGATTGTATGTTTTAATTATTAGATAAATTTTAGGTATACCTAGAACAATTATTTAAAAAAGAAAATATTTTATATATTAAGATTACTTAAAGAAACAAGTCATAACTTCGTGGACGTAGACGGGTCCTTTATTTATGATTCAGTAGCATTAGGTACAAAACTACCAATCGTATTCAAGGAAACGACTTAGACAATCACTCATTTTTTAGTTATTGATCAATAAATGTACTCTAAACTTAAAAAATAATCAAAAATATTTTTTTTACCTCCCCTCACCCCCACCACTTATTAGTTCCTAGCTCCGTTCCTGACAACATCTTTATCTTTACTTGATAATTAGAAAAAAAAATTAATTATATAATTTTAATTTCAAGTAAGAAAAATATAATAAACTTGATTAAACTTCTCTATGTATATTTGATGATGAGCAATTACTTCGAAGCAATGTACCTATAAGACTTCTCCCAATGGCGTCAGTTCCAGGGCATCGGTTACCACCGACGGGACCGACGTCATAGGCACGGACCGTTGGTGGCTCCGCGTCGATTGGGGGCATTGGTTTCCCGACGAAAGAGAAAGGGTGTGGGGTGGGACCCTTGTCTGACTTGTGAGCCGTTTAACATTAAAAAAAATTAAAAAAATTTGAAAATGTGGGGAACGGACAAAAATTTCAAAATTTAAATTTTATATATTTTTTTACTTTTTTACACACTATAAATTCAAACCAAATCCAACCCATTTTTCACAACATTCACTCTCCAACTTCTTAAACATTTCACAACTTTCAACTTCTTAAACATTTCACCACTTTCAACTTCTACCACTTTTATATACCAAAAAATGAGTCGTCCAAACCAACAATCTACCGCCGACGATATGTGGAACAACTTTATCAACAACCCGCCTACGAATCCAACTTTACCACCATCCACTTTTTCGGCTCAATCGAGCAACTCATCACCTAGCCAACCCCCCGGTTTTGCAACATACGCAAGCCCAACCACACCATACCAAAGTCCATCCGCACCATACCAAACTTATCAAACCTACCCAACGTATCATCATTTTTCTCCAACAATTCCATATCACCAATCTCCCGCGGCGTTCGGAAACCCACACTACATGCACCAACCTCATCCTTCGGCTTTCTACAAATATCCACCAACACCAATTAGCCTCCCACAATTCGAAAACATCAACACTCCGCCCCGACCCGAACCCGCACCCGAAATCCAACGTTAACCCGAACCCGAAATCCAACCCGAACCCGAGCCGGCTCCAAAGAGAGGAAGATCTAGAGGAAAAGTCGTGGCCACTGTCGCAACCCGGGTGCAAGTAAGATGGTCCGACGATGAGGCGGTTTTGTTGGCCCAACGATGGATCCACCGGTCTGAAAAAGACAAAAAAGGCGCTTCACAAGCTGGAGAAGTTTTTTGGAGAAAAGTTCATGAGGACTACAACAAGGTGGCTCCCCAATCCCGTTCCGTGAGCCAACTTGTAACACCCCCGAAATTCACTGTTTTGCGGAAGCATAGTTTGGGGTGTTACTAATCAAATATCACAGCACAAAGATAAAGTAAACGACATCTATATGCAACGTTTGTAAATTAGTTACATTCCATAGATATATTGTTTGAAAACTTAGTGTTTTCGTATACAAAAATGTAGTTTCCATAGAGTCCGCGCGTGTAGCGGGAGATTCTATTACATAATCAAAATATACAAAGATAATGCTAAGAATCTCCGTGAATGCAGTTGTGTTGAAATCATGCGACTCTAGCTAAAATCCTGGAGTAATCCTACTCCATCCGAGTACCTGAGAAAACATGCTAAAAAGTGTCAACCAAAAGGTTAGTGAATCTCACAGGTTTGTAAGTAATATTAGCTTTGAACACGAGATTTCATCAGTAATGCCCGCAGGCGTAAAGTCAGCAATTTCAATCCAGAAATCGTAAAACCAGTATTTGCAATCCAGCAAATGTAATTAAGTAAGTTTATACCGTTGCCATGAGGCTCATAATCGAAGCTTAACCCGTAAGTAATAAGTTTGCTCCCGTGACATGCTCGTAAATGAGCAAGCATCAGTAACGAATAATTAGTCACCCGTTTCTACGTGTAAATCAGTACGTGGCAGTGCTACTGCCCCGGGTGGGGAGGGTCATTTCCCTAATGGATCCATTAACTAGTGTTCGCGCTTAAATCCATAACTAACGATATATGATGGAGAGACTTCTGTAAATAGTAAACAACTCATGCAATTTCGTTTGGTATAGTAAGCAGTTTAGTACTTGTGTTCAAGAAAAATCAGTAGCATGTATCTCCCCCAATAAGATAAAACAGTAAAAGTGGGGCCGTAAGACTCACCTGAGTCTTGTAGTAATCAGTTGCAATTAGCAAGTAGTAAGTAAAGCAAGTAGGTTCTCTGAACCCGTAACCTTCAAATGCCTAATCATATGAAGTTATGTAAGTATGCGTCTCACGAGACGTTTCGTTTAGTTGTACACAACTAGTATATCCAGTGTTTGTCCGTATGTTTGTAATTGTTTGTTTGTTGAAAAACATGTTTGGCCCGTTGGTGACGGTTTGTAGCAAAAATTCTAAAATGTTGACTTTGCTACAGTAAATGTGCTACAGTGAATTGCTACAGTAAAATTTGACTTTTTGCTACAGTAACTTTGACTTTTCTATAGTGAAAATCCTTTAAAATTTCCAAGTTTTCTGTTTTCTACGACATAAGCTGCGACACAAGGATTTGTATGCGACACAAGGGTTGTGTCGCATGAACGATGCGACACAAGAGCTCTGCGACACAGTGGTTGTGTCGCAAAAAGCTTGCGATGCTAATTCAATAGCGACAGAACGGTTATGTCGTATAAAATACAACATAGTATGCGACATAGAGTGCGACACAATATTGTGTCGCAAATGTTACGACACTAAAGGATTGGTACGACACAAGGTGCGACACAAACGGGTTTATGCGACACAGCATGCGACACAAGGCTTGTGTCGCATGTATGAACACCAGCCCAGAAACTTTCGGGTTTCAAGAATTTCCGACCAAAAACGCAAATCTAACCCATCTTTGAGCTATAAAATCGTGTATCCTTCATGTATTAGGTTATATCTAAGTTGTGTACACATCAAAACATCAAAACATTACACCAATTTGAATAGATCTAAGATTTTAGGAATTTCTTACTTTTGCAAATCGAGCCAAACGGAGGATGAAATGATGAAAACGGTCTTGATATTCTTGCTCCATTCGTGATGGTGATTCCGAATATGTAATTTTTGTGGGTCGGTTTGTATTCCGAAATTTTGGTGTGGTTTTTGGTTGTGTAACAACCCCAAAATTTAGGGCCAATTTAAATTTTTCCTAATTACGTGTTTATTACTTGTATATAATATGAAATAGGATTATATACGTTAATTACTTATTATATATATATATGGATGGAATATATATATATATATATATATATATATATATATATATATATATATATATATATATATATATATACGCGTATACGATTCGTACATATCGTATGAAACAACAAGTGTACAAACTTGCGGACATTGGTAAAACACTTATTAAATAATGTGAAATTATTTAATTACTTTGATTAGTACTTTATATTATGTTTATAATATAACGGAAAACGTACGTTTTAATTAAAACGTTACCGAACTCTCCGAAAACTCGACCAACCGACAAAACAAAACAAAGTTATATTGTTCAACTTGAAAACTAAGTATTTTATTGAAATACTTCAACTAAATTTTCGGATATTATTTCGTATTTTAAAACGTATATTTAATCGCGTACAAAAGGATTTTAACGTTTAAACGACCGGGGAAACGAACACCGCACGGAGCGCAAACACGGGGAACAAGTCTGGGGCAACCCACACTTCGGTGGGCCACCCCACCAACCGGCCAAGACATGGGGTCATCACCCCCCATGCTCTTTTCTCTTTTCCTTCACACAACCACAAACACAAACACACTCAACCTCCTTTTTCTCTCTAAACTCTCTCATTCTCTCTCTCTAAATCGGTACACTCTCTCTCTAGAATACGCACCCGAAACTTGCTTGAATCACAAAACGGAAAGGAGCAACGACGATCACCACAACGAGAGCTACAACTTCATCTTTTCGGTTTCTCGATTCGACAACTTTGTAAGTTTTCCGGCGACCTCGAAACTTTCCGATTACATTTATTTTGCTAGATTATTGTTCCCCTAGCTAAATGATGTCCAAATATGTAACTTAAACTCGTTTTTGAACTCGTTAACGAAAAGGTCGGTTTTGGTCATTTTAAAGAAAACGACACCACCAACATTAAAAACGAATACCAATAGTTATTATGAACTCATTATAACATATTAAAACTAGTATAAAAGTTCTAGACCCAACGGAAACCGGAAAATACGTTTTCGGAAACTAAATTTCCGAACAGACCTCTTGTGTCGCATCGGACCGAAATTTCATGCGACACAACACTATGTCGCATGCTATGTCGCATGTTATGTCGCACGTTATGTCGCAATGTATGCGACACAACGATTATGTCGCATTATATGTCGTACCATCTACGACACAAAGTTTACCTATCGCTTGATTGCGACACAACGACTATGTCGTATCATTGTGTCGTACCCTTGTCTGCGACACAACCATTGTGTCGCATAAACACCAAACCGAAACAAATCCATACGACACAGACCTTATGTCGCATACGGTCTGCGACACAAGCCTTGTGTCGCAGAAAGCCCAGATCAGAAAACAAAATATATTCTAAGTGTTGGAATCACTTTTCAACTACTAAATCAAATACGATGCTACTTATACCTGAAAATACTATACTTTTGAAAGTATACAACAACACTTGAATACGTACAAGACTGTACAAAACTAACGTGAGATTTCACTCACACACGCACACGAGTTTACACTCGAAATACTTAGGAGATTACACTCCAACGAACTTACACTTGTACATTACACGGGATTACATCCGATACGAACTTACAAGTTCACTCACTAGTTACGTGCTGGATTACACGTTAACTGATACGAACATACACTCGAATACTTACGAGGTTTCACTCGTACCCTTTGGGGTTTAAGCCCATTGGAACTTACGCAAACGATACATGTTGTAATACAAACAAACGATTTTACGAGTATACTTTACAACTGTACAACTACTATGAATACATAATAATAATGGATGGAATTATTATTATACACTGATAACAAACAGACCGTACAACTTTTATACAAACTACGATTTACAAACAAATACAAACGTACAAACAAACTAACGGACATTAACTAGTTTGGGAACAACTAGCATGGATACTTTACAAGTATTCCATTTACTTACTAAACCTTATGCGTATTAGGACGCTAAGGGTTGCTTGTTCGGGATACTACTTGCTTACTTACTGCATTATCTGCCAGACTCAGGTGAGTCTTACAGCCCCTACTTTACTGTTTTTTACTCAGGGGTGAGATGCATTACTGTTTTACATGAACACACAAAACTTACTTGCTGCCATGATTTACTTACTGTATGAGATTACGAATACGCCAACTGCATGAGTTTACGACTAATCCAATGAAATCCTCCTGAACCATAGTTGTTAGTTATGTGATAAGCGCGAGTTTTAGTATATGGATCCATATGGGACTGACAATCCCCGCCCGGGGTAGCAAGCACTACCACGAACCGTTCCTGTAGAAACGGGCGTTTCTTACTCGTTCCGTATGAATGTTTTGGATTACATTCATGAGGGGGTACCTATATTTACTGTACGTTAAGCTTCAACTATGGTGGCTCATGGCAATTGTATCAAACGGTTAGCATAACCTGCAACCACCCACTTATTAAAACTTAAGTAATCGATGAGCATAACCTGTGATCGTTACTTACTGGCTGGCTATGATTTACAAATACTACTTGTGTGTTCAAACTGTTTACTTACTTACAAACCTGTGAGATTCACCAACCTTTTTGGTTGACCGTTTTAGTAATGCTTCTCAGGTACACAGCATCAGTAGGGATGCCCAGCAGGATAAGCTTACTTAGCTCGAGTCGCATGCATTTACAAGCTTGGAGATTTTATTACATTACTTTTGTACTAGTTGTTATGTATTAGAATCTCTAGGAATTTACTTGAACTCGAGCTTGTATTTTGAAACTACTTATGTATTAATGTAATAACTTTTCGAACGTCTCATTTAGAGTCGTTCACTGTATCCTTTGTGCTTGTGATTATTGATTAGTAACACCCAAAAACGTCGCTTCCGCAAACTGTTAAATTTGGGGGTGTTACAGATTGGTATCAGAGCCTAAGGTTATAGTGAACTAGGTTGCATTTAGTGGGCCTAGACTATGACCGTTAGGCAGTATTCCTCATTAGGTATAACTGGTTCAGGAATTACAGCATACAAGTTTAATTTAACATAGCCTGATCAACTATGTACAATTAAATGAAGATGATGTGAGTTCTGAAAGGGGTTATGTTGAACCGGAATGCATTAGCTGACTCTGACCTCGAGAGAACCGGGACTTTTACGTGATTGTGCTAGACACGAACTAGGCGGTTATGTGATATATATATATATATATATATATATATATATATATATATATATATATATATATATATATATATACATACATAGGCCTCTTTCCCCGATACGATACTCTCTCGACTACTACGAAATCAATATTCTTTAAAATTTCATCGAACAAACGACAACTCGATTCTCGTCATTCTGTCCTTATTTAACTTTTATGAATTCACGAATACCGACATACGTCCGAAGATCTCCACACCATTATAACCGACAACCATAGTTACTCGAACATCCTTCGATATGAAGATCGAGACCTTGTTTTCATTTGCTATTCCTATCTAATTCTACGTTTATAACATTCTACAATGTACACTACTGTACCGTTAGGTGTAACCTAATAAAACCATTTTCAGCTCAATTTTCGTCAGATTTCAAATTATACAACCGACTTTTACTATCAAAATTTTATAACAAATGTATTTTTATCAAACTTGTTACAAAATTTCTCACAAAAATGTTTTATAAAATTTTCAAAAACTTCAAAACCGTATAAACTTATTTATAGTACACAACTTTAAACAACCTTCAAACTTTGGCATATTTTCTCTAAACTTACTGAAACCATCACAATCATAATTCTTGTTCAAACCTTCACATGTTCTTTATTTATTGTTTCAAGGAACATGCCTCCTCGACGACAAATCACTCTTACTGAAGCCGAAGTAGCGGGTATAATTGCCCGTAGTGTGGCTCAAGCTCTAGCTACCCGGACTTCAGCCCCTGGTAGCGAAGATACCGCTAATGCTGGACCACAACCCAAAACCTGCACCTACAAGGACTTCCAAAACTGCAAACCCTTGAGCTTTGCAGGTACTGAAGGAGCGATCGGTCTGATTCGCTGGACCGAGAAAATCGAATCAGTATTCCTCATCTGCAACTGCAAGGAAGAGGATAAAGTTAAGTTCGCCACCAGTACCTTTTCTGACACCGCCCTTACCTGGTGGAACACTTATGCTCAGACTGTGAGCGTTGCTGAGGCTTACAAACTACAGTGGGATGAACTGAAGATTATGCTGAGGGGCGAGTACTGCCCAAGAGATGAGCTGAAACAATTGGAAGTAGAATTCTGGAATCACAAGATGCAGGGTGATGACATCACCGGCTACACCAACCGTTTTCACCAGCTGGCACTCTTGTGCCCATCCATGGTTGATCCGGAGTACAAAAGGATCGAAAAGTACGTTGACGGACTTCCCGAGCGACTACAAGATTTAGTAACTTCGTCCAAACCGGGAACTATTCAGAGCGCCATTCGTATGGCTCATGAGTTAACGGCAAATTCTGTCCGCCGCGGCTCGACTTCAACCCCGTCTGCGAGTAACAAACGTAAATGGGAAGTGAGTCCCCACTCATCCAACCCGACTTCTGACAAAAAGCTTGCAATTGTCAACGTCAATGACTCAAAGGCTTACAAGGGGAGCAAGCCTTACTGCTCCAAATGTAGCCGCCATCATAACGGCTCCTGTCCCTGCACTAAGTGCAAGAAATTCGGGCACCTGGCCCAAGACTGCCGAACCAACCCCACTGGTACTGATACTTCCGCACCCAAGACCTGCTATGAGTGCAACGGTACCGGGCACTTCAGGAAGGATTGCCCTAAGCTGAAACCCCGAACCAACAATACAAGGAGTAGAGCTTATGTAATCAATGCTAGGGAGGATGACCCAAATCCGAGACTCTGTGATTTACTCAACCCGGGTACGCTTATTCTTTGACTACCCGAATCTGTTTTCTCATAAATCTCTCGCTCAATGACTTATGTATAACTGTATTTTATTCTGTGTGTTTTCTTTGATCCTAAGTACACAATAGGATTAGGAAACGACCGACTACTTAAATCCCGACAACACAATTTGCCTTACACTTTAGATACAGTAACCCAAACTCCCTTCCCAATTATCTCACACTGGTTGAGACCGGGAACTCGTATGCTATTCGTTACTTTAAAAAGATAAATTAATATAACTTCACTTACTTGAGGCAAATTCTTAAATAGAACACGTATTTCGTAGGAAATGACAACTCACTCCGTCAACAACCCTACACTGCAAAATGAACTGCTCAGTGAGGAACCGAAGATGTTTCCTTACCTCCTCGAACTCGAGTGTGATACAGAACACTCCGCTGAATCAGCAGCAGCACCTGCCCCTCCTACTGCTCTAACTGCTGCAAAAGCATCAGTTGATGAAACCTTGACTACTGAATCAGTCAACCACCTTAACCAAACTATTGAATCGCTGCAAAAACAACTTACTGAAGCACGGGAAGACATTGATGACCTACGACGAATTGCTTTCCAAAATGACATACGTATGCGTGAGTACGAGCTACGTTTGATAGCTTTAGAAAACCCTACTTCACCACCAACTTCACAAACTACTCCTGCTGAAGAGGATACCGACACTGACTGTACCCCGCCTCCAGCAAAAAGGGTGAAGGTTTACTTGGGAAATAAACCTTACTGTTCCCGATGCACTCGGCATCATGAAGGACCGTGTACCTTACCTATCGGTCGATGCAAATCCTACCCTAAAAGTACGAACCCTCCTAAAGCGAAACTCTGCTTCAACTGTGGGAGTGCTGGCCATCTCAAGGCCCAATGCCCACTACCTCCAGACAACAAAAATTAGGGTACGTTATCACCTGACGATTTCTTGATTTCAAACACCATAGGATCTACCCTACTACTGTAGGCTACTAGTATGCATGGTAGCTACCTGACGAATATCGAACTACCGATTACTACTTCGAACAAATTTCGGGACGAAATTTTCATAACAAGGGGAGAATGTAACAACCCCAAAATTTAGGGCCAATTTAAATTTTTCCTAATTACGTGTTTATTACTTGTATATAATATGAAATAGGATTATATACGTTAATTACTTATTATATATATATATGGATGGAATATATATATATATATATATATATATATATATATATATATATATATATATATACGCATATACGATTCGTACATATCGTATGAAACAACAAGTGTACAAACTTGCGGACATTGGTAAAACACTTATTAAATAATGTGAAATTATTTAATTACTTTGATTAGTACTTTATATTATGTTTATAATATAACGGAAAACGTAAGTTTTAATTAAAACGTTACCGAACTCTCCGAAAACTCGACCAACCGACAAAACAAAACAAAGTTATATTGTTCAACTTGAAAACTAAGTATTTTATTGAAATACTTCAACTAAATTTTCGGATATTATTTCGTATTTTAAAACGTATATTTAATCGCGTACAAAAGGATTTTAACGTTTAAACGACCGGGGAAACGAACACCGCACGGAGCGCAAACACGGGGAACAAGTCTGGGGCAACCCACACTTCGGTGGGCCACCCCACCAACCGGCCAAGACATGGGGTCATCACCCCCCATGCTCTTTTCTCTTTTCCTTCACACAACCACAAACACAAACACACTCAACCTCCTTTTTCTCTCTAAACTCTCTCATTCTCTCTCTCTAAATCGGTACACTCTCTCTCTAGAATACGCACCCGAAACTTGCTTGAATCACAAAACGGAAAGGAGCAACGACGATCACCACAACGAGAGCTACAACTTCATCTTTTCGGTTTCTCGATTCGACAACTTTGTAAGTTTTCCGGCGACCTCGAAACTTTCCGATTACATTTATTTTGCTAGATTATTGTTCCCCTAGCTAAATGATGTCCAAATATGTAACTTAAACTCGTTTTTGAACTCGTTAACGAAAAGGTCGGTTTTGGTCATTTTAAAGAAAACGACACCACCAACATTAAAAACGAATACCAATAGTTATTATGAACTCATTATAACATATTAAAACTAGTATAAAAGTTCTAGACCCAACGGAAACCGGAAAATACGTTTTCGGAAACTAAATTTCCGAACAGACCTCTTGTGTCGCATCGGACCGAAATTTCATGCGACACAACACTATGTCGCATGCTATGTCGCATGTTATGTCGCACGTTATGTCGCAATGTATGCGACACAACGATTATGTCGCATTATATGTCGTACCATCTACGACACAAAGTTTACCTATCGCTTGATTGCGACACAACGACTATGTCGTATCATTGTGTCGTACCCTTGTCTGCGACACAACCATTGTGTCGCATAAACACCAAACCGAAACAAATCCATACGACACAGACCTTATGTCGCATACGGTCTGCGACACAAGCCTTGTGTCGCAGAAAGCCCAGATCAGAAAACAAAATATATTCTAAGTGTTGGAATCACTTTTCAACTACTAAATCAAATACGATGCTACTTATACCTGAAAATACTATACTTTTGAAAGTATACAACAACACTTGAATACGTACAAGACTGTACAAAACTAACGTGAGATTTCACTCACACACGCACACGAGTTTACACTCGAAATACTTAGGAGATTACACTCCAACGAACTTACACTTGTACATTACACGGGATTACATCCGATACGAACTTACAAGTTCACTCACTAGTTACGTGCTGGATTACACGTTAACTGATATGAACATACACTCGAATACTTACGAGGTTTCACTCGTACCCTTTGGGGTTTAAGCCCATTGGAACTTACGCAAACGATACATGTTGTAATACAAACAAACGATTTTACGAGTATACTTTACAACTGTACAACTACTATGAATACATAATAATAATGGATGGAATTATTATTATACACTGATAACAAACAGACCGTACAACTTTTATACAAACTACGATTTACAAACAAATACAAACGTACAAACAAACTAACGGACATTAACTAGTTTGGGAACAACTAGCATGGATACTTTACAAGGATTCCATTTACTTACTAAACCTTATGCGTATTAGGACGCTAAGGGTTGCTAGTTCGGGATACTACTTGCTTACTTACTGCATTATCTGCCAGACTCAGGTGAGTCTTACAGCCCCTACTTTACTGTTTTTTACTCAGGGGTGAGATGCATTACTGTTTTACATGAACACACAAAACTTACTTGCTGCCATGATTTACTTACTGTATGAGATTACGAATACGCCAACTGCATGAGTTTACGACTAATCCAATGAAATCCTCCTGAACCATAGTTGTTAGTTATGTGATAAGCGCGAGTTTTAGTATATGGATCCATATGGGACTGACAATCCCCGCCCGGGGTAGCAAGCACTACCACGAACCGTTCCTGTAGAAACGGGCGTTTCTTACTCATTCCGTATGAATGTTTTGGATTACATTCATGAGGGGGTACCTATATTTACTGTACGTTAAGCTTCAACTATGGTGGCTCATGGCAATTGTATCAAACGGTTAGCATAACCTGCAACCACCCACTTATTAAAACTTAAGTAATCGATGAGCATAACCTGTGATCGTTACTTACTGGCTGGCTATGATTTACAAATACTACTTGTGTGTTCAAACTGTTTACTTACTTACAAACCTGTGAGATTCACCAACCTTTTTGGTTGACCGTTTTAGTAATGCTTCTCAGGTACACAGCATCAGTAGGGATGCCCAGCAGGATAAGCTTACTTAGCTCGAGTCGCATGCATTTACAAGCTTGGAGATTTTATTACATTACTTTTGTACTAGTTGTTATGTATTAGAATCTCTAGGAATTTACTTGAACTCGAGCTTGTATTTTGAAACTACTTATGTATTAATGTAATAACTTTTCGAACGTCTCATTTAGAGTCGTTCACTGTATCCTTTGTGCTTGTGATTATTGATTAGTAACACCCAAAAACGTCGCTTCCGCAAACTGTTAAATTTGGGGGTGTTACAGGTTGAGAGTGTTTGTGGTTGATGTGTGTGTTTGGGATGATGAAAATGAAAGAGGAAATTAGGGTGGGGGTGGGGTTGATGGCTGATCCACCAAGAAAGGAGGGGGAAATACTCCCCAAAACATCGTGTTGACTCCGTGTCCTAATCGTTTAATCACTAGTTTTTAATATTTAACCAAACGTTTATATTTATAAAACGTAACTGGAGTATTTAAATAAAAATACCTTGAAATTAATAATAAAAACATTTGTCAAAGTATTTAAATTATTAGTTTGCGTTTATTACGTTTTGTTGCATTATTTAAATGTCGTCGCAATAATATGTAAATAATGTTCGTTCAGTTGCGTATTTTATATAACAAAATACATTCTTATTATCTAAGTAAATTTCTGTCACCAACGTCCAAATAACTATGTCGGACTACGTCCGGTTAATTCGCACGATTCATCCGAATCGCGTAAGTACACACATATATATATAAATCACCTTATATATATATATACAAATAGAGTCTGCAATTAGTCCTATTACATACTAATTACATCTAGTTACAATTAATTAGGCGTAATTAATTACCCTAATTTTGCAGGTGTTACATTCTCCCCTTGTTAAAGAAATTTCGTACCGAAATTAGCTTGAGTGTACGGACGGTGCGTTGTCTGGGAAGAGATGTGGGTATTTCTGTCGCATTTGGTCTTCCCGTTCCCAGGTGAATTCAGGACCACGTCTAGAATTCCACCTGACTTTTACGATGGGAATACGACTCTGTTTTAATTGCTTGACCTCGCGGTCCATGATTTCCATAGGTTCCTCGACAAAATGAAGTTTATCATCGATTTGAATTTCGTCGAGCGGTATAATCAGTGTCTCGTCAGACAGACATTTCTTCAAGTTAGAAATGTGGAATGTGTTGTGTACGCTGCTAAGTTCAGCAGGAAGTTGCAGGCGGTATGCCACTGGACCAATCTTTTCCAGGATTTCGAATGGTCCGATGTATCTAGGATTTAGTTTGCCTCGCTTTCCGAATCGAATGACACCCTTCCACGGTGCCACTTTGAGAAGTACCTTGTCCCCTACCTGGAACTCAAGGTGTTTGCGTCTCATGTCAGCATAGCTTTTCTGACGATCACGTGCGGCTTTCAGCCGGTTTTGGATACCGATGATTTTCTCAGTAGTTTCCTGAATGATTTCTGGACCCGTGAGTTGGGAATCTCCTAACTCAGTCCAACAGATAGGTGATCGGCACTTACGTCCGTAAAGTGCCTCGAAGGGTGCAGCCTTTATGCTGGTATGGTAACTGTTGTTGTACGAAAACTCGCACAACGGTAAGTGATTTTCCCAAGAAGTACCGAAGTCAACTACGCAGGCTCGTAGCATATCCTCCAGTGTTTGAATAGTTCGCTCGCTTTGGCCATCGGTTTGCGGGTGATAAGCAGTACTCATATCCAGACGAGTACCAAGAGATTTTTGTAGCGATTGCCAAAAGTTAGAAGTAAAACGGCTGTCCCTATCCGAGATGATCGAGATAGGTACACCGTGTCGCGAGATGATTTCTTTGACATAGATGCGAGTCAGACGCTCCATCTTGTCGGTTTCCTTGATGGCCAGAAAATGAGCAGATTTCGTGAGACGGTCCACGATCACCCAAATGGTATCGCAACCACCCGAAGTTTTCGGTAGTTTGGTAATGAAGTCCATGGAAATCTGTTCCCATTTCCATTGAGGAATTTCAGGTTGTTGGAGCAACCCCGAGGGTCTTTGGTGTTCGGCCTTGACTTTGGAACAGGTTAGGCATTTACTGACGTACAAGGCAATGTCAGCTTTCATGTTAGGCCACCAATACAACCCTTTGACGTCGTGATACATCTTGTCAGAACCAGGATGTATAGAGTATCGAGATTTGTGAGCTTCAGCCATCACCAAATCTCGTAAGTTTCCGAATTTGGGTAACCACACCCGGTTAGAGAAGTATCGAGTTCCATCAGGTTTGATTTCGAATTGTTTATCCAAGCCTCGCAAGGCTTCATTTTTCAAGTTTTCATCGTTGAGTGCTTCAAGTTGAGCGGTAAGGATTTGAGAAGGAAGCTCGTTACGAATTGTCATAGAAAGTGCTCGGACTCGAAGGGGTTTCACTCGTTCTTTTCGGCTTAAGGCATCGGCAACTACGTTAGCCTTGCCCGGATGGTATTTGATCTCGCAGTCGTAGTCACTAAGTAACTCAACCCAGCGACGTTGTCTCATGTTTAGATCCTTCTGATCGAATATGTGTTGGAGACTTTTGTGATCGGTAAAGATAGTGCTTTTCGTACCAAAGAGGTAATGTCTCCAGATTTTCAATGCGAAGACCACGGCACCTAACTCGAGGTCGTGGGTCGTATAGTTTTTCTCGTGGATTTTTAGTTGTCGTGAGGCATAGGCAATGACTTTTTCCCGTTGCATCAACACACAACCAAGTCCTTGGTGTGAGGCGTCGCAGTAAACTACGAAATCGTCGGTGCCCTCGGGTAAGGACAAGATCGGTGCACTGCAAAGTTTGTTTTTCAATAGTTGGAAAGCTGACTCTTGTTTATCAGTCCAATCGAACTTCTTATCTTTCTGAGTCAGTGTGGTTAGGGGAACAGCTATTCTTGAAAAGTTTTCGATGAATCGGCGGTAATAACCAGCAAGATCTAAGAATTGTCTCACTTCGGTTGGAGTGGTCGGTGACTCCCAGCCCTTGATTGCTTCAATCTTGGCGGGATCAACATGAATTCCTTGGCTGTCAATCACGTGCCCGAGGAATTGAACGGTTCGAATCCAGAACTCACACTTAGAGAATTTGGCATATAACTCTTCGTGTTTAAGAAGTCCTAGAATGGTTTTCAGATGTTGAGCATGTTCCTGCTCGTTGCGAGAGTAAATCAGGATATCATCGATGAACACAATGACGAATTTGTCAAGATATGGTTTGCACACCCGATTCATAAGGTCCATGAATACGGCCGGTGCGTTGGTCAACCCGAATGGCATCACTTGGAATTCGTAATGCCCATAACGAGTTCGGAAAGCTGTCTTTGGGATATCATTGTCACGGACTCGGAGTTGATGATAACCCGACCGTAGATCAATCTTTGAGTAAACACTCGATCCCTGGAGTTGGTCAAACAGGTCATCGATTCTAGGAAGTGGGTACCGATTCTTTATGGTTAGCTTATTCAGCTCTCGGTAGTCGATACACATACGGAAAGATCCATCTTTCTTTTTCATGAATAAGACCGGAGCTCCCCAAGGCGAGGAACTTGGTCGAATGAATCCTCTGTCCAGGAGTTCCTGTAGTTGGTTAGACAACTCCTGCATTTCGGATGGTGCTAAACGGTAAGGGGCTCGTGCCACGGGTGCAGCTCCAGGCACAAGTTCGATTTGAAATTCAACTTGTCTAGGTGGCGGAAGTCCGGGCAAGTCTTCAGGAAAGACTTCCGGGAAATCCCGCACGATCGGAACATCCTCAAGTCGCTTCTCCTTCGACTTCTTCTCCGTTACATGTGCGAGGATGGCTTGATACCCTTTTCGTAGATATTTTCTCGTTTTCAGACAGGATACAATATTCAGATTCCGTCTACCGGTCTCCCCTTGTAGGACTAAGGTTCCACCGGAGACAAGAGGTATGCGAACGAGTTTGTCATGACAGATGATTTCAGCTCGGTGCCTGGATAACCAATCCATACCGACAATAATATCGAAGCTGCCGATCTCGACAGGGATTAAATCAATGGAAAACGTTTCGTTCGTGAGGTTAAGTGTACAGTTGTGTATGATGCTATCAGTCTCAATCAGTTTGCCGTTAGCTAATTCTACAATGTATTTAGCATCTAAGGCAGTGGGAGTTATGTCAAGTAAAGGGCTAAATTTCTCAGAAATGAAGCTTCTATCGGCACCGGTATCAAATAACACAGAAGCAGTAAGGTCGTTGAGAAGGAACATACCCGTCACGACATTCGGGTCTTGTCTGGCTTCCCTAGCCTTGATAACGAAAGATCTGCCGCGAGCAGGGTTGTTGTTGTTTTTCAGCTTTGGGCAATCTTTCTTGAAGTGCCCTGAATTTCCGCACCCAAAGCAGGCCTTTGGTGCATTGGTGTTGGGGGTAGAAATGTTGGTTCGGCAATCCTTGGCTAGATGCCTGAACCATTTGTAGTTGGAGCAAGGGCAAGAAACGTCATGATGGCGGCTGCATTTGGAACAGTAAGGCTTGTTCCCGCTGTACCCTTTCTTTTCCGAAGTCCCCGATGAATAAGCCTTAATGTACTCAGGCTTTTTGTTGGAGGTTTGGTTGGATGAGTTGGGGTTACCTTCCCACTTGCGTTTGTTGTTTGCAGATGGGGTTGAAGTTGTGCCACGGCGGACAGAATTTGCCGTTAGTTCATGGGCCATACGGATGGCGCTCTGAATAGTACCCGGTTTGGATGAAGTCACCAGGTCCTGTAGCCTCTCGGGAAGTCCATCAACGAATTTCTCGATCCTCTTGTACTCAGGATCGACCATGGTTGGGCACAGGAGTGCCAGTTGATGGAAACGGTTGGTGTATCCGGTGATATCATCACCCTGCATCTTGTGGTTCCAGAATTCCATTTCCAGTTGTTTCAATTCATCCCTGGGGCAGTACTCGCCCCTCAACATTTCTTTCAACTCCTCCCACGGGAGTTGGTAAGCAGTAGCAACACTCACAGTCTGGGCATAAGTGTTCCACCAGGTGAGTGCGGTGTCAGTAAAAGTACTAACGGAGAACTTAACCTTATCTCCCTCCGCACAGTTGCAGATAAGAAATACAGACTCAGCTTTCTCGATCCAGCGTACTAGACCGATAGCTCCCTCGGTACCTGCAAAGTTTAGAGGTTTGCAGTTCTGGAAGTCCTTGTAAGAACAAGGTTTAGCAGCAGTGGTTTCAGCGGCATCGCTGTTCCTCGTGGAACTTGGTGGAGTATTCCGAGCCAAGGCTTCAGTAACAGCCTGGGTTATAAGGGAGGTAATCTGGGCATCTGTGTATGGTCTTGTCTTTGGCGGCATGATTCTTCAATAAAAGAAATGAAGATACATGAGATTTTGTAGGAATTTGTAATTGTCACAGATGTACATGTATAAAAGCAGTAATACATAATATCAACATGGAAAATGACAATTTAGGTGAGTTGAAATAACAAGAAATATTTGATGGATAATGCGAGTTCAAAGGTTACATCCTACAGAGATATTACAAAAGGTGTCGGGAATTGTTACATCCGACTAGTTTATAGAATAGCGCTAGATAGTTATTAGATTACGAGACAAAGACTACACTAGTCTTAATGTAGATTAATCTGTTCCATCAGCGCGACAAGGCGGTCCACGGTTTCTGCCAGCCTGTTGGTTTGCCTGGCATTGTCTTCAACTAAGGCCAGTCGTTGTGCTAGTACACGAGAGTGATCCTCAGTCTCCTGTGAACGTTGTTCACATTCCTCTAGTCGGTTTCTTACAAGTTCATCTGCACCTAATTCGGAGGTCATTGAATCCTGGAATATGCTTACAGAGAGGCCGGTATCTTCTTGTTCTCGCTGGAGTTGTGATATGTGGTCAAGAGCTTGACGAAGCAGGTAGGTCATTCGGTGTTGTTCCAGTTCAAGATTTTCGAGTCTTTGCTCCTGACGGCGGAATTGGGTAGCCAACACTGGCAACGTGAGATGTGCCGAGTCCTGAGAGTTATGAACAGGATAGGGGCTGTTTCGAGGCGACCTTGTGTTCCTCCTGGCTACTCGTGGGTTCCGTGACCCATGTGAGTGAGAGTGTGACAGATTAGGTGGTATGTTTGCCATTCCTGTGGCAGAGTGTAAGTAAGACGAGGCTAATATATAGGTAAGTAAATAATATCCAGCCTACTGTCTAGCACGTATCAAGTAATGGTCTGGTTCTCTCGTGGTCAGAGTCAACTAACGTATCCCCGTTCAACATAATCGTTTCAGACCTTACATCATCTTTCCTTAATTGTACATAGTTGATCAGGCTATGTTAAATTAAAGTCGCATGTTGTAAATCCTGAACCAGTCATGCCTAATAAGGAAATACTGCCTAACGGTCATAGTCTAGGCCCACTAAATGCAACCTAGTTCACTATAACCTTAGGCTATGATACCAATCTGTAACACCCCCGAAATTCACTGTTTTGCGGAAGCATAGTTTGGGGTGTTACTAATCAAATATCACAGCACAAAGATAAAGTAAACGACATCTATATGCAACGTTTGTAAATTAGTTACATTCCATAGATATATTGTTTGAAAACTTAGTGTTTTCGTATACAAAAATGTAGTTTCCCTAGAGTCCGCGCGTGTAGCGGGAGATTCTATTACATAATCAAAATATACAAAGATAATGCTAAGAATCTCCGTGAATGCAGTTGTGTTGAAATCATGCGACTCTAGCTAAAATCCTGGAGTAATCCTACTCCATCCGAGTACCTGAGAAAACATGCTAAAAAGTGTCAACCAAAAGGTTGGTGAATCTCACAGGTTTGTAAGTAATATTAGCTTTGAACACGAGATTTCATCAGTAATGCCCGCAGGCGTAAAGTCAGCAATTTCAATCCAGAAATCGTAAAACCAGTATTTGCAATCCAGCAAATGTAATTAAGTAAGTTTATACCGTTGCCATGAGGCTCATAATCGAAGCTTAACCCGTAAGTAATAAGTTTGCTCCCGTGACATGCTCGTAAATGAGCAAGCATCAGTAACGAATAATTAGTCACCCGTTTCTATGTGTAAATCAGTACGTGGCAGCGCTACTGCCCCGGGTGGGGAGGGTCATTTCCCTAATGGATCCATTAACTAGTGTTCGCGCTTAAGTCCATAACTAACGATATATGATGGAGAGACTTCTGTAAATAGTAAACAACTCATGCAATTTCGTTTGGTATAGTAAGCAGTTTAGTACTTGTGTTCAAGAAAAATCAGTAGCATGTATCTCCCCCAATAAGATAAAACAGTAAAAGTGGGGCCGTAAGACTCACCTGAGTCTTGTAGTAATCAGTTGCAATTAGCAAGTAGTAAGTAAAGCAAGTAGGTTCTCTGAACCCGTAACCTTCAAATGCCTAATCATATGAAGTTATGTAAGTATGCGTCTCACGAGACGTTTCGTTTAGTTGTACACAACTAGTATATCCAGTGTTTGTCCGTATGTTTGTAATTGTTTGTTTGTTGGAAAACATGTTTGGCCCATTGGTGACGGTTTGTAGCAAAAATTCTAAAATGTTGACTTTGCTACAGTAAATGTGCTACAGTGAATTGCTACAGTAAAATTTGACTTTTTGCTACAGTAACTTTGACTTTTCTATAGTGAAAATCCTTTAAAATTTCCAAGTTTTCTGTTTTCTACGACATAAGCTGCGACACAAGGATTTGTATGCGACACAAGGGTTGTGTCGCATGAACGATGCGACACAAGAGCTCTGCGACACAGTGGTTGTGTCGCAAAAAGCTTGCGATGCTAATTCAATAGCGACAGAACGGTTATGTCGTATAAAATACGACATAGTATGCGACATAGAGTGCGACACAATATTGTGTCGCAAAGGTTACGACACTAAAGGATTGGTACGACACAAACGGGTTTATGCGACACAAGGCTTGTGTCGCATGTATGAACACCAGCCCATAAACTTTCGGGTTTCAAGAATTTCCGACCAAAAACGCAAATCTAACCCATCTTTGAGCTATAAAATCGTGTATCCTTCATGTATTAGGTTATATCTAAGTTGTGTACACATCAAAACATCAAAACATTACACCAATTTGAATAGATCTAAGATTTTAGGAATTTCTTACTTTTGCAAATCGAGCCAAAATTGAGGATGAAATGATGAAAACGGTCTTGATATTCTTGCTCCACTCGTGATGGTGATTCCGAATATGTAATTTTTGTGGGTCGGTTTGTATTCCGAAATTTTGGTGTGGTTTTTGGTTGAGAGTGTTTGTGGTTGATGTGTGTGTTTGGGATGATGAAAATGAAAGAGGAAATTAGGGTGGGGGTGGGGTTGATGGCTGATCCACCAAGAAAGGAGGGGGAAATACTCCCCAAAACATCGTGTTGACTCCGTGTCCTAATCGTTTAATCACTAGTTTTTAATATTTAACCAAACGTTTATATTTTTAAAACGTAACTGGAGTATTTAAATAAAAATACCTTGAAATTAATAATAAAAACATTTGTCGAAGTATTTAAATTATTAGTTTGCGTTTATTACGTTTTGTTGCATTATTTAAATGTCGTCGCAATAATATGTAAATAATGTTCGTTCAGTTGCGTATTTTATATAACAAAATACATTCTTATTATCTAAGTAAATTTCTGTCACCAACGTCCAAATAACTATGTCGGACTACGTCCGGTTAATTCGCACGATTCATCCGAATCGCGTAAGTACACACATATATATATAAATCACCTTATATATATATACAAATAGAGTCTGCAATTAGTCCTATTACATACTAATTACATCTAGTTACAATTAATTAAGCGTAATTAATTACCCTAATTTAGCAGGTTTTACACAACTTCAAGGCAAATGGAACAAGATCCGTTCGGATTGCAAGATCTTCATTGGAATTTACAAAGAGGTTACAAATCCTCGTCCAAGCGGTGCCAAAGAAGATGACATTGTGAAAGCATGTCATAAGAGGTTCAAGGACCGTACAACAAGAGATTTCATATATGAAAGTTGTTGGTACGTAGCCAAGGATCATCCAAAGTTTCTGGCATCGTTTGGTGTTATGAGCAACCGAGAAATTCCATCCCAACCCGAGCTCGAACCCATCAATCTTAGTGACGACAGGCCTTATTCCGATCCTCTTACGGCTAACATGCAACACTTGTTCACCGACGACCCCATTCGTCGCCCGCCCGGTCGTACATCTTCTAGGAAAAGCCAAAAAAACTCGGGTTCAAGTGATGCCGCTACTTCTTCACGTTCTTTGAAAGAACAAGAACGTTTGGCCAACATAAGAGCCACGGAAATGTCAGAACGTACAATGGCGCAAATCCGAAAAGCCGCGGCCAAAAAAACGATCATTAAATCGTGGAAAATGCTTCTTCAACCGATTCCGTCGTTTCTCAAAGGCAATAAGAAAAAAATGATCAAGGAAGTAAGAAAAACCTTGGTTAACAACTATGAGTCGGACTACAAAGCGTTCTTTGGTTACGACGCGGGTTCGGGTTCAACCCAAGTGCTAGATTCGGATGAAGACGAGGACGACAATGAAGACGACAATGAAGACGAGTAGACTACTAGTTGTATTTTTAAATTTCAATAAATGTGTTTTTTTTTTCTTTTTTAGGATTTGTAACATTTTTCTCTTTTAGGATTTGTAACATTTTATTTTTTTAGGAATTGTAATTTTTTTCTTTTTTTAGAATTGTAATATTTTATTTTTTTAGGAATTGTAATGTTTAATTTTTAATTAATGTAATGTTTTTAGTTTTAATTAAAATGTGTTATTTAAGTTTTTGTATTATATAATTAGATAAAATAGTGTGTGGGGCCCCGAAAATAAGGGAAGTGATGCTGCTGTTAGCAGTGGAGTGTCAGTTTGGGAAAAAGCTGACGTGGCGCTGAGCTGGCAGGCAACTGATGCGTCAGTTTGCGTCACCATTGGGAGGAGTCTAAGGAAATGTTGACAAATAAATTGGGATGAAGGAAGTACAATTTTAAAGGAAAATGATAAAGACAGCCCTAAAAGCTGTAAATAAGACTCTAACACGTGCATTAATATTTGTACTTTTACCATAATAAATATCATGGCCCCTTAAATTTTAGTTGACCCCACCTGAATTTTTGTTGAAGTACAATCATTTTATGCGTGTCTAAATTGATTATTGACAGCCTTAAACGTTGTCGTTAACAATACCCAATTTTAAAAATGCTTAGTGGTTGATGATTAAAAATCGGTGAAGAACAAATCACCATTAATTTCATTGGTGTTTGATGGTGATAGAGTGATAACTACTCGTGATGGATGAATCACTCTCTTCTCCATAAAATAATACGGAGTACAACCCAAACATACTTTTTTAGAGAATTTTTAACCTTTTTATTTTAAATTGTTTCATTTCAAAATCTTATTTATAGCAAAATATATAAAATCAATATATTTATTGGAAAATGATTAATAGATATGAATGACTTAAAATTAGACTTACAATGTTATTAGTCAATGTATTACAGTTATTTTTTTAGCAACAAATGAAATTAATATTAAACACAACCAAACAACATAAGAGTGACAACAACAACACACCAAAGTTTCTATTAAAGTTATTAGTGATTAGAAGAAGAGAAAAGGACTACTCCCTCCGTCCCAAATTAAGTGTCCTAGTTTTACTTTTTGAGTCTTCCCTTTTCAACTTTGAGCTTAAATATTTTTGTTTGTGTTATATAATACTTGATGCAAAATATATGTATGGATTGGATTTTAAATATATTTTCATTGGTATAATTTCATAAAGTAATATATAACACAAACAAAAATATTTAAGGTCAAAGTTGAAAAAAAAGACTTCCAAATCTGATACAGGACACTTAATTTGGGATGGAGGGAGTATTACATATGCTAGATATCAAATTGATAAGGTCTATTTTTATTATCCATCTTCTATCTTTTATATTAGTACTCTTTTCTTATTATACTCGTATATAACAATAGTTTTATCTTTTACCAATAGATTAACGAATTCAAGACCTAATAATAAGTAATATATGATATATAGTACTCCATCTCTCCAAGTTAGAGTTTCCACTTTAAAAATGCATGTAGATTAAGAAATCTTCAATAATTACACTATTTATCAATCAAATATTTCTAATTACTTAAAATCTATTTTAATTGATTGAAACATGAAATTAATACTTATTCGGAGACAAACCAATATAGTGGAGGACACTCCAAATGGGAGGAAGAAGTGTATTTATATTTTATATACTCTCTTATAATAGTGAATATTAAATTAAATATTATTAAAATATTAAAAACTAAGTTTAAAACAAAAGAAACTTGATCTCTTCAGGGGTTATTACTTCTTTGGTATAAAAAATCTCATTTCCCCTTTCTATCAATTTGATCACACTATGAATAGTAACAAAAAATTTTACACTTTGTACCCCTTAAAATTTTATATTTTATACCCCTTAAGTTGTATTACTTTTTTTATTTTTTACCCTTTATGTTTCAACGTTTTTAAACTTTTTACCCTTAACTTTTAGTACTTTTTCATTTTCCACCCTTTAACTTTAAAATTACCACCCCTTAAGTTTTAGTGTTTCTCCATTTTCTCCCCTTTAAATTTTAGGTACTTTCCATTTTCTTCGTCTCAACTATTATGACTTCTCCATTTTATACCCTTTAGTTTTTAACATTTTTCATTTTCTTCCTTTACATTTTAGATTTATTTTCCCCCCCTTTTTTTTAACTAACAACTTATATATTTTTTTCTCTTTTCTTACAGCAAAGTTTTATACTAATTTTACTACGATAAAATTATACAAATAATTGCAAACGATAATTTAAGTTAATATTTTTATGTAGTATTCTATTAAATTTGTATTAGGTTACATTTTTCAATTATACATACATATTAGTATAATAAAAAAAACAGCATTCCAAAAAAAATACAATTAAAAAATAACCATAAAGAGATTATACCTTCGTCAACTTAAATTTTTAAATGAAATTCATATTGTAGTTTAAGAATTTACTTTTTAACCCCGTCGTAAAGCGCGGGTAAAAAATACTCGGATATATCAATTTTAACCTACTATGAATATTACTTATTTTGTCTTATTAAACTAAACTATAAATATATATATTTAGTATAAGAAACAATATCAAAGGAACATTAACAGGTTGGTGGTTTCTACGTCATGCCTACTTCGAAGTCCACACATGTTCAATTCTGAGGCATGTTTGGTTTTTTCCCCGCTTCAATATTTTTTAGTTGTTGTTATTGTATATATGTATATATATCAATATTATATATCTATATTTCCACTAGGTCCATATTAATTTGTTAGATTATATTGCCATTAACTCCGTTTAAATTTATTTTTTAGTTGTTATTATTGTATATTTGTATATATATCAATATTATATTTCTATATTTCTATATTTCCATTAGCTCCATATTAATTTGTTAGATTATATTGCCATTAACTCCGTTTTAATTTGTTAGTAAATTGATGTATGAATTTTCAATTTCAATGTTATATTTAAAGCAAATATTTTTAAATTTATTATAGTTAAATGGCATAACCAAAAAAACCTTAAAAAATGCTCTTTTGTACTTGACGAAATACAAAAGATATCGAGTATGACATAATTAAAAAATATAAATATATACATGTAAATTTCTACCCGGTGCAAAGATTATAAGTTTCTATGAATGTATGGTTACTACGGAGTATAAGCTAACATGCATGTACATTGTTAAAAAAAATTAAATACATCAGATATAAAAGATAAGTATTTATCGATAGTAAGCACGGGCGATGAAATAACCAATTATCATCGTCATCTCTTTAACATACGTACATACGACTTACAAGTATAATTTAGTCATGCTAGATATATCCCGTCGCAACGCGAGGGCATTATATATCTTGTTATTTATCATTTAAATTGTATTCGACTTATCTATGTTTAATTCTATAAACGACGCAAATTAATTACACAAAAATTTGTAACCAATTATTTACCTCTCTGTAACATTGTACAAAACTATACGTGAACTAACAAACTCTAAGGGATCGATTGAACCATCCAACGAATAATCATTGACTCACAAATTATGCAAAGATGGACTCACATGTTGAAAAGGTAACCGTAACGATGATTGTTAAACTAGCGGAGAATAATTTATGACAAAGGTGGAGATAAGGCTGGAATTGCTCACATTCATAAATTATATAATGTAATTTAATATTATTATTATCATTATTATTATTATTTTTATTATTATTACTAGGTGAAGGACCCGCGACAACACGGGTTTTGATATTTTACTTTTGTAATTTTTTATTTCTATGTTAAATGATGTTTTAATTTGTTTTATTTAGCTAAGGAGACATAACTTTTCATATTGAAAGATGATAATTTAACATTGTAAAAGAGAAAGTTACATTTACAATAATGATTTAATTATAAGATTTTTTTATAAAATTAAAAATGTATGCTAATAACAATTTTTATAGTTGTATTAATGTGAACAGTAAATCTATTGGTAGTAGGTGAATCAAAGTTGCATTATTAGTATATTTTCGATTGAATAATAGAATGTCTTTGTGAGGTTATTAGATATTGATTAAGCAATTGTTTCAAGTTTCAAGCTAAAGTTTCGTTTTCTTGAAAAAGAGTGTAATCATCATATAGCTTGATTATACCAAAACACACGTCCTATAGGTTTTGTTGAAATAATAGAGTATGTTTATTTGTTTTATCATCAACTTGCATATCCATCAATCAAGTATGTATCTCTTCTGTTTTGACAATTTAACAACTTATAAATTTGTCGGGTCTAATTCCCTTTAGCCGCAAATCAACACCTTATATCTTTTTGGAACTCATTCTGTAATAATCATTTAACACTATGCGTTAATAAAAAGTTACATATATTATAATGTTTCAATTATAAAACATGTTTACCATAGTTATAATGTGTACTAATTACAATTCTTATTGTTGTTTCACCGTGAAGACAAAAAGATTGTCAATAAACTTCAAGGCATCAAATAAGTTTCATCCCTAACTATTAGAAAATTTTATTTATAGATAAAAATAACTTCTACTAAAAAACCCTAGATGAATATATTTTCAAACATATTTGTTTACTTGAAACTTTTATATTCCCTCCAACTTCCCTCTCAGTTTCATCCTCTAAATAATATAATAAACAAAATCTGGAACAAACATTATTCCTGTAACTATCACTTAAACACAAATTTAAAGCCAAAAATGTCACTAACAATACATCGAACACCTTATGTGCGTCTATAAAACTTCAAAAATAACAACACGATAATGAGCATATAATACGTCACCTGCTTACGTATAAAAATCACAAAATGTAACATCCTCTCTTCGGGTCTGGTAATTTCTAATTTAAATTTGCATATTTAATTGTGTCAGAAATTATTCGATATCATTTATTTAATTGCGAAACTTAGATAAATAAGTCCAAGGACTTATTGTAGATAGTAAATTGTTATTTGTTTTGATTTACTATAGTTGACGGTAGAATAAAGTAATTGAAATCGCAAATGGTTTTTAGGTTCCAGACAATAAGTTTAGGAAGGAATGGTTTTAAGTGGATACGGGGTCGGTTTGAGATTTGGCCGACCTATATTTGCAACTTTCCTAAATTGGAAAGTCATTTCCTTTTCTTTGAAATCAAAGAGAAACCTTAACCTAAAAAATTAGAAACCAAAATCCAAAGTTTAGTGTAACACCTGCCTAATTAGGATAATTAATCATGCCTGATTACTTGTAACTAGTTGTAATTAGTATGTAATAGGACTAATTACAGACTCTATTTGTATATATAAGGTGATTTATATATATATATGTACTTACGCGACTTGAATAAATCGTACAAATCAACCGGACGGAGCCCGATTCATTATACTTGGACGTTGGTGAAACATTTTGATTTAAATTATAAAAACATTATTGATGACACTTTAACTTATATTTCCAAGTTGTCTCGTGTCACACTGTTTAAAAATGACAAACGCGCAAATTAAACTAGATTACACTTCATAAATTAAAATAACTCAAATAAAATGATTTATAAATATTAACGTTCTAAATAAATATTAAACGTGTAAAACAAATATTTAAACAATTAAATAACGGAGAAAACGAACACCACACGGAGCACGGAACGGAGACTGTGTGAGGTGAGGCTTTCACCTACACCCCACCTCCTCACTCTTTCTTTCTCATTTCTTTCTCTCACACTCTTTCTTCCTCTTTCTTTTCTTTCAAAAATCACCAAAACCCACCACCCTCACTAAATCACAAATTACTACATCAAAACGAACTCGAATCTTCAAGCTTATTTGGGATAAAAGAACCACGGGCTCACGATCTACAACTCTATCTTTCCGGATTTCCATTCCGTCACTTTGTAAGTTTTCCGACAAAAGTTGAAACCCCTCGATTTTACTTATTTTTACGTGGTAATGGGTTATTTAAGCTTATAATGTCCAAATATGGGTTGGGTAAAAGTTTTGGACCGAACGGTGGCCGGAAAACACGTTTTCGACACAAATTCTGGTCATCAGACCGTAACGTCGCTTTTGGACTCAGATTTATGCGACGTCAGCTACAACTTCGCAAAACCCTTCACGATGTCGCAGGTGCGACATTAGCCTCAATGTCGCATTAAATTGCAACGTCGCATATAGCGACATCAGCCTTAACGTCGCAAACCGAACCCACGTCGCATTAGCGACGCAACACCCTACGTCGCATTGAATTGCGAAGATCGCATAGTGCGACGTACACACCCACGTCGCACCTTACGTCGCATGCTACGTCGCATAAAACAGAACCCTGAAAACTCAGATTTTTACTAAGTGTCGGAACCAAGATTTTACCACCTAATTTTACTCCAAATTCAAATTTCGGATACGTTTTCACTAAAGGAAAGTAGTAGGAATAAAAATTTTCCAAGTTGACTTGGCAGCTCGACCCCAACCAGGGGCTCTGCCCCTTGGACCCCGCCAGGGGTTGCCACCCCTTGAACCCTGTTACCAGGGGCGCTGCCCCCGGACCCCCGTCATCCCGGTACTTATAAATACTTTTTACATTAAGTGTCAAATACTCACACACAACGACACGTATAAAAATAACACTTTTGGATTATTATTACAAAACCGTCACCAACGGGCCATACTTGTTTTCAAACTACAAACGGATTACTAAACAAACACTGGGACATTTCCTATTTGAGTGGACAACTAGCATGGGTGATCTTTTAAGACACCAACTTATTTACTTATTTACTTACGACCCTGTGCGTTTCGGACGCCAGAAGGTTGCAGGGTTCTGAGAACCGACATACTTACGGACTTACATCCGCGTTACTTGGTTGACTTCTCGTACATTACTTGCTAGGCTCAGGTGAGTCTTACAGCCCCACTTTTACTGTTTTACATAGGGGGTGAGATACATTGCTTACTTTTCTTGAACACAAGTACGAACTATACATTTTACTATACGGGATTGCATGAGTTACTTACTTTTCACTGAAGTCTCTCCATCATATATCGTTAGTTAGGGACTTAAGCGCGAACACTAGTTAATGGATCCATTAGGGAAATGACCCTCCCCGCCCGGGGTAGTAGCGCTACCACGAACCGTTCTGTATAAACGGGCGACTATTATTCGTTACTTATGCTTGCTCAGTTACGAGCATGTCATGGGAGCAACTTATTACTTACGGGTTAAGCTTCGATTATGAGCCTCATGGCAACGGTATAACTTACTTACTTTACATTTGCTGGATTTGCAAATACTTGATTTACGCCTGCGGGCGCAACTGATGAAATCTTGTGTTCAAAAACTAATATTATTTACTAACCTGTGAGATTCACCAACATTTGTGTTGAACTTTTAGCATGTATTCTCATGTACCCAGACGGAGTAGGATTACTTCAGAACATAGCTAGAGTCGCATGATTTCAACTAAATTGCATTAACGGAGATTCTCAGCATTATCTTTTGTACATTTTGATTATGTAATAGAATCTCCCGCTATACGCGTGGACTCTAGGGAACTACATTTTGTATACGAAAACATTGAGTTTTCAAACATTTATTTTATATGAAATCGTTTTACAACGTCTCATTTAGAGGTCGTTTGCTGTATATCTTGTGCTTTGTATATTGATTAGTAACACCCAAGTATGCTTCCGCAAATCCTTAAATTTGTGGGTGTTACAGATTGGTATCAGAGCCTAAGGTTATAGTGAACTAGGTTGCATTTAGTGGGCCTAGACTATGACCGTTAGGCAGTATTTCCTTATTAGGCATGACTGGTTCAGGATTTACAACATGCGACTTTAATTTAACATAGCCTGATCAACTATGTACAATTAAGGAAAGATGATGTAAGGTCTGAAACGATTATGTTGAACGGGGATACGTTAGTTGACTCTGACCACGAGAGAACCAGACCATTACTTGATACGTGCTAGACAGTAGGCTGGATATTATGTACTTACCTATTAGCCTCGTCTTACTTACACTCTGCCACAGGAATGGCAAACACACCACCCAATTCGTCACGCTCTCATCCACATGGATCACGAAACCCACGAGTAGCCAGGAGAAACACTAGGCCACCTCGAAGCAGCCCCTATCCTGTTCATAACTCTCGGAACTCGGTACACCCCACGGTGCCAGTGTTGGCTACCCAACTCCGCCGTCAGGAGCAAAGGCTTGAGAATTTCGAACGGGAACAACACCAAATGACCTACCTACTCCGCCACGCTCTTGATCATATATCACAAATCCAGCGAGAACAAGAAGATACCAGCCTCTCTGTAAGCATAATTCAGGATTCAATGACCGCTGAATTAGGTGCGGATGAACTCATAAGAGACCGACTAGAGGAATGTGAACAGCGTTCACAGGAGACTGAGGAGTACTCTCGAGCACTGGTACAACGACTGGCCTTGGTTAAAGACAACGCCAGGCAAGCTAACAGACTTGCAGAAACCGTGGACCGACTTGTCGCGCTGATGGAGCGGATTAATCTGCATCAAGATTAGATCAGTCTGTAACTTGTAACCAGTTAACTACTTAATTAGGACCTATGTAATTCGACCGGATGTAACAATTCCAGGCACTTTTGTACTACTACTGTTCTGTAACCTTATGGAAAAACTTGTACCGTGTATCCAACTCGATTATCTAAATGGAATGTGATTATCACCTCGTACTGTTATCGTGTATCTCATCATATACACTTGTGATATATCAGAAATTTCATGCAATTATCTTATTTCTTTTCCTTGTTCTTTTCTTGTTCAGCATCATGCCACCTCGTCGACAAGTCACCCTCAGTGAAGCCGAAATTGCGGGTCTGATTGTCCGCAGTTTGGCCCAAGCCTTGGCCACCCTAACACCAACTCCTAGTAGCGAAGATATAGCTACTAATGGGCCACAACCCAAACCCTGCTCTTACAAGGACTTTCAGAACTGCAAACCCTTGAGCTTTGCGGGTACCGAAGGAGCGATCGGTCTGGTACGCTGGATCGAGAAAATCAAATCTGTATTCCTTATCTGCAACTGCACGGAGGAAGACAAGGTCAAGTTCTCCGTCAGTACTTTCTCTGACACCGCTCTCACCTAGTGGAACACCTATGCCCAAACTGTGGGTATTGCTAATGCTTACAAACTCCTGTGGGAGGAGTTGAAGAAGATACTGAGGGGCGAGTACTGCCCCAGAGACGAATTGAAACAACTGGAAGTGGAATTCTGGAACCACAAAATGCAGGGTGATGACATCACGGGGTACACCAACCGTTTCCACCAACTGGCACTTCTGTGCCCATCCATGGTTGATCCTGAGTGTAAGAGAATCGAGAAATATGTCGATGGACTCCCCGGCAGACTCCAAGACCTAGTGACTTCATCCAAACCGGGTACTATTCAGAGCGCCATCCGTATGGCCCATGAACTGACGGCAAACTCTGTCCGCCGTGGCACAACATCAACCCCATCTGCAAACAACAAACGCAAATCGGAAGGAAACCCCAACTCATCCAACCAAACCACCAACAAAAAGTCTGAGTCTGTTAAGGCTTATTCCTCGGGGACTACGAAAAAGAAAGGGTACATCGGGAACAAACCCTACTGTCCCAAATGCAATCGTCATCATGACGGTTCCTGCCCTTGCACCAACTGCAAACGGTTCGGGCAGCTAGCCAAGGATTTCCGAGCCAACATTCCTAACCCCAACACCAATGCACCAAAGACCTGCTTTGGGTGCAGAAATTCTGGGCATTTCAAGACCAACTGCCCCAAGCTGAAGAACAACAACAACAACAACAACAACAACAACAACAACAACAACAACAACAACAACAACAACAACAACAACAACAACAACAACCACAACAACAACGCCCGGAGCAGAGCCTTCGTGATCAGCTCAGGAGACGCCCGTCAAGACCCGAATGTGGTCTCGGGTATGTTCCTCCTCAACAACTTATCTGCTTCTATTCTTTTTGATACTGGTGCCGATAAGAGCTTTATTTCTGATGAGTTTTGCCCACTACTTGATATCACCCCCGCGGCCTTAGATGTTAAGTACACCGTAGAACTTGCAAATGGTAAACTCATAGAAACCGATAGTGTGATACCTAATTGCACTTTAAACCTAGTCGACGAAATCTTCTCAATAGATCTTATGCCTGTTGAACTAGGAAGTTTCGACGTCATCGTGGGTATGGACTGGTTGTCCAAGCATCGGGCCGAAATTGTTTGTCATGATAAGATCGTCCGCATCCCTCTCGCCGTCGGTAGAACCTTGATCATACAGGGGGAGACCGGTGGGTTGAGACTAAACATAATCTCCTATTTGAAAACCCGAAAACTTGTGAGGAAGGGTTATCCAGCAATTCTCGCACACATCACGGAGAAAAAGTCGGAGGAGAAGCGACTTGAAGATGTGCCAATCGTTAGAGACTTTCCCAAAGTCTTTCCAGAAGAACTACCTGGTTTACCTCCACCTAGACAGGTTGAGTTCTCGATTGATCTCGTGCCGGGTGCTGCACCGGTGGCCCGAGCACCGTACCACCTAGCCCCATCCGAACTTCAGGAGCTGTCTACTCAGTTGCAGGAACTCCTGGATAGAAGATTCATCAGACCGAGTTCTTCACCTTGGGGAGCTCCGGTCTTGTTTGTCAAAAAGAAAGACGGTTCATTCAGAATGTGCATCGACTACCGAGAGTTGAACAAGCTAACCGTCAAGAACCGATACCCACTTCCCCGAATCGATGATCTATTCGATCAACTTCAAGGATCAAGCTGTTATTCAAAGATTGATCTTCGATCAGGTTATCATCAATTGCGTGTTTGCGATGCCGACATCCCAAAAACCGCATTCAGAACCCGTTATGGGCATTATGAATTCCAAGTGACGCCGTTCGGTCTAACCAACGCACCGGCTGTATTCATGGACCTTATGAATCGGGTGTGTAAACACTATCTTGACAAGTTTGTCATCGTCTTCATTGATGACATCCTCATCTATTCGCGCAACGAACAAGAGCATGCGCAACATCTCAAAACTATTCTGGAACTACTTAGACACGAGGAGCTTTACGCCAAATTCTCTAAGTGTGAGTTCTGGATAAAAACCGTTCAATTCCTTGGACACGTGATTGACAGCTAGGGAATTCATGTAGACCCATCAAAATCGAGGCAATCAAGGACTGGCAAGCGCCAACCACTCCCACCGAGGTACGCCAATTCTTGGGATTGGAGGGGTACTATCGCCGGTTTATTGAAAACTTCTCAAAAATAGCACAACCACTCACGGTACTGACTCAGAAGGAAAAGAAGTTCGATTGGACTGATAAACAAGAGTCAGCATTTCAGCTGTTGAAACTAAAGCTTTGCAGTGCACCCATTCTATCCTTACCCGAAGGCACCGATGACTTCGTGGTATACTGCGATGCTTCTCACCAAGGTCTCGGTTGCGTGTTGATGCAACGTGACAAGGTCATTGCTTACGCCTCCCGACAACTCAAAGTTCACGAGAAGAACTATACTACTCACGACCTATAGTTAGGGGCCGTGGTATTCGACCTCAAAATCTGGAGACATTACCTTTATGGTACCCGAAGTACCATATTCACCGACCACAAAAGTCTCCAACACATCTTCGACCAAAAAGACCTTAACATGAGGCAACGTAGATGGGTTGAATTACTCACCGATTATGACTGTGAGATCAAATATCATCCAGGCAAGGCAAACGTGGTTGCCGATGCTCTCAGTCGAAAGGAACGAACAAGACCACTCTGTGAAAACCTATGATCGTTGAAGCTCTAGACTTTTTAGATCTAATCTAGGATAAAATAACATTGACAATAATATGCAGCGGAATAAGAACAAATCAATGTTATAAGAACAAGCCCCAATGTTATTTGATCAGAATAACACGGTTATACAAATATAACAGGATCAAGAAACCTTGATCTTGAGGCTAAACAAAACCCTAGACGCCTACATTATGTGTGCACCCTTTTTCCTACGTCCCTATGTCTCTTTATATACTAGAGACATTAGGGTTACAAGAAATCATAATTATACTAGGAGACTAATAAAAATAAAACTCTTCAACTTTAGTCCCTCAACTTTCATCTTTTATTTTGTCTCATCAAATTAATAATTCCTTACAATCTTTCCCTATTTGATGATGACAAAATATCAATCTTCTTGCACAAACTTCCCCTTGAATCTTGATTTCTTGTAAATGTAACACCCGCCAAATTAGGACTAGTAATTAGTGCCTAATCATATGTTAATACATGTAATTAGTTATGTGTTAGGCTAATTAATGTATCGAATTATATATATTGTTGAATATATACGAAAATGCGATTTGATTAAATCGTACGCAATTTAAATCGAATGTATTTCGGTTCTATAAATACGGACGTTGGTGACAATTTTATTAAGTAACACTGTTATGTTAAAAGTATTATTTTAATAATGCTCGAATTTCAATTCGTATCGTACAAACAGAAACTTACACAATTTAAAATATTAAAACGCGCAAACTAAATAAACAAACTTACATTTTATAACTCAAATATAAATTGATTTGTGAAATATTTAAATAAAATATCGCGTGATAATTTGTATTTTAAAACGTACCATTTAATATGTAAAATAATTATTTAACGTTTGAAAGACGGAGAAAACGAACACCGCACGGACCGCAATTGCGGAGACTGAAAGTTGGAGGATAAACCCCCAACTACTTTCTCCTCCTCTCATTTCTCACTCACTCCCTCTTTCTCTTTTCTCTCTCTTTCTTTTCTCTCTAATCACCACCACCTCCACAATCTCTCCAAATCACAAAATTACACCATCAAACACACGCAAAACATACTACTCCTTTGGAAAAGAACGACCACGGCATCACGATCTATCATCCTATCTTTTCGGATTTTTGATCCGACACTTTGTAAGTTTCCGACAAATCCCGAAATCTCTCGTTTTTAAGTGTTTTTGCTTGTTAGTGGTTTGGATCAACTTATAATGTCCAAATATGGGTTGGGTAAAAGTTTTGGACCGAACGGAAACCAAAAAACTCGTTTTCGACACATTTTCCGGCCATCAGACCTTAACGTCGCTTTTGGACCCAGATTTATGCGACGTCAGCTTCCACGTCGCAAAACCCCTCGTGACGTCGCATGGTGCGACGCCAGTCACAAAGTCGCATTAAATTGCGACGTCGCATATAGCGACATTAGCCTTAACGACGCCAATACCTCACCACGTCGCACTTAGCGACGCAAGCCCTTACGTCGCAGAAATCAACAACGTCGCATATAGCGACGCCACGCACAACGTCGCATTAAATTGCGAAAGTCGCACATAGCGACGCCATGATCAACGTCGCAGTCAGGACCTGCGACGTCGCACCCAACATCGCAAAAACAAGAAAACGCAGTTTTTTTACTAAGTGTCGAGACCTAAAATTTTAACACCTGATTTTACCCAAATTCGGTTCCAGATGCGTTTTTCGTCAAAGCAATATAGTAGAAATAAAAATTTTCCAAGCTGACCTGGCAGCTCGACCCCAGCCAGGGGCTCTGCCCCTTGGACCCGCCAGGGGCTGCCGCCCCTTGGACCCCGCTACCAGGGGCGCTGCCCCCGGACCCCCGTACTTAGATTCCGTAACGGCTTCTAAAACACAATCAAAACACATTTTTCATGAAATCAAAATAATAATAGTTGAGATTATTATTACAAATCCGTCACCAACGGGCCATACATATTTTCAAACATTCGAATCAATCAACCAAATTGTAGTAATTTGGACATATATAGTTGTGAAACAACTACAAGGGTGATCTTTTGAGATACCCAATCATGTTTATAACCATCGCGTGTCGTGGACACCCTCAGGTTACAAGTCTTTGGACTTCATTACTCGGCTAATCAATCAAAGTTTATTAAGTTAAACTCGCTAGACTCAGGTGAGTCTCATAGCCCCTCTTTTTACTATTTTACTCAGGGGTGTGATATATTGCTCATTTTTAACATGTGAACGCAAGTACAAACATTTCATATACTACATGAGTTTTTCACAACTAATCATTTAAAGTCCTCCGTCAGTATAGTTGTTAATACGTTGTAGCGTGAATATTAGTATATGGTACCATATAGGATTGACCCACCTCGTTCGGGTTAGCAAGCACTAACCGGGTAAACGGACGTACTAATATTTGGGAAGACGAATGTTGATTAGGCATTCATGGAGGCACCTCGCCCGGAATTCTCTATAGGGGACCCGGCCCTCGAGTTAAGCTCAACTATGTGCTCATGGCTGTATACACGATAACTATCATTTAATTGCTGGATGCAATTCATTATTTAAATCTTGCGGTTCATACTATATTAACTGATTTCAAACCTGTGAGCTCACCAGCTTTTAGCTGACCTTTTAGCATGTATCGCAGGTACCAAGCAGTAGGATGTTTCTGCTTCAGGACTTTAGCTCGAGTCAGCATACAGACGATTGAGATTTTCTTGCATTAGTATATTTTGTACAAGTACTTATGTACTGAAATCTCCTTTTCATTTAAACTCGAGCTATGTAAAGCTTTAAATGTTGTAAACATTTCAATTATCAATATATTTTGTTAAAACGACGCATATAGAGTCGTTTACTATATATCTTTGTGCTTTGTTATTGATTAGTAACACCCAAATCAAGCTTCCGCAAATCATCAAATTTGGGGGTGTTACAGTAAACATGTCATGCATACTAAGCTGCAAATCTTGACCTTCAAATCTTCTTCCCCTTTTTGTCATAATCCAATAGGGGTCTTCATGAAGAAAAGCAACTTGAACCTTTACAACCACATGCTATATAATACACCACTAATACAACCTTCAAATGTCTCAAATTACCCTCCATGACGCATCCTCAGAATAATGAATTTGGACAATTAAAAATTATATAAGCAGTAGTAATATATAACTAGCAGTAGTAATAAAACCTTTTTCCTCCAACAATGCATGAACATCTTCTGATGGTTAAACACTTTTTCGATAAGCTTCCCCTCAAATCAATATGTTAACCATCTCTTGAATCTCGAAACTTTGTAAGCTCTATGTAATGATTACTGATGAAGAAAATAGAATATAACAAACTTGATAAAGAAGTCCAATCTTCCAAACCTGTACCTTATATCTTGTACTAACCACGACGTCGAACTTATATTTCATATATAAGTAGATCACAATCTCCGCATAAGATCTCTTTGACAAAAATCCTTACGAAGACAGATACACGCTTCTTTGTATCGGGGTTAGAAAACCTTAGAGAAATCTACTAAAATCTCTAATCTTTAATAAGTCACCGAGCATTCCAAACTCTTTCAAGTGATAGCAAATGTGAGCATTGAGCATCATAAGTTTAATCTCACACGTTTGCTAGATTTGTCAAGTCTTCGTCGTCACCATACATACCAAACAAGTTATCTTCAAAGCTCTTCATCCACCACTTTGAGATATGATAAGATACAAACCTGTCAAACTCAACTACAATATCAAATAAGCTATAATCAATCTTCTTCGTAATCACATCTTCTTCAAATAATCTTCAAAAACGAGCCATAAACTCAATACGAATAAATTGTTATGAAAACAATTCCAATCGAGATCCAAAACCATCAGTTGTACTAACAGTTATAACCAATTAGAACTAACAGTGTTAACCGTTTTGTACTAACAGTTGTAACTGTTATAACTAACAGTTTTAACTCACTTCATGAAATTCATAAACAGTGGAAACTTCCTTCAATTCCACGTCCAAAAACAGTGGTAACGTGCAACAAATTAAACGAACAGTGGTAACGACACCAACAAGTCACCCTAATAGTGGTAACATTCAAACACGTTCCCAAACAGTGATAATCTTCAACCAAGTCCACTAACAGTGGAAATTAACTCCAACAAATTACCCAAACAGTGGTAAATCTGTGCTAGCAGTGGCAACGTTATGAGCAGTGGTAACTTCAGAATTATATATCTCCTTGATGACGTATCTGATCAAGCTCAAATTTTTACACAAAGTCAATAAATGTTTTACTTAATAAACAATCATATACAATAAGCTTTGAATGTATTATTGAGAAGTTGCGGAATCACACTCAATAATATTAAGAAGATCAACAAATATAAATTAATATGATAAACACAATAGTATACCGAAAGCTTCAATCTTATTAATGATATAAGACGAATACACTTGATGTATTAGGGTTACAGAAAACCTTGAAGCTGCGCAAAACGTTAACCTATCTAGGTCTAAAGGATCTCTATTTATAACATATAGAGTCCTATACAATCTCCTACGAATATGGAATAATATAACTTCCATAACCGACTCATACTTATCACAAAATCATAAACAGTTGTAACTACCATTCTGAAGTAAACAGTTGTAACTATTACACATTCAGTGGTAACTGCTTCAATTGTAATATAACACCAAGTACAAACATATAATCAGTGTTAACTGCTACATATATAACTAACAGTTACAGATACATAAGCAGTTTTAACTACTTACAGACACATAACTATCAGTTGAAATCTATCTTCAATCAGTTGTAACACTTGTCTTCTCTTCAGATTTCTTCTATCAGTTGTAACTTTGTGAAACAGTTTTATCCTTCAACAAAGACAGTTTTAAACACTTTGTACTCTGTCTTCTCATCAATAACTTCAGTTCAGACCAGAAACAATTTTGACCCAACAATCTCCCCCTAAACTTAATTTGTCCATCACAGCATTAAGTTTCTTCTAATCCTCCACTATGAGCTTCACAAAATTATTTCAAAACTGTTAGTCTTTTCTTCTCTTCCTTCTCTCTATCTCATCCTTCTTATAAATCTGATTCAGCGCCATATAAACCAATTCCAGAGCTACATCATCTAAAACTGCAGCTTGTAACCTTGCATTCCTCATGCTCATCAAAAATCTTAGATTTATATCATAAAATTTATCTGTCAACAACCACATAAACACCGCATCATCCATAACAATCTGATGTACTCCTGGTTTGGCATGATAAATCCAATTTCTAACCTTGCTCAAAGTAGTAAATTGAAATGGAAACTCTTCTGGTTCAAACATAGCCTTAATCCAATGCCATGTAACCTTCTCAACCAGATTATCAAACTCTTTTAAATCCAAATTCTTCTCCATTCCAATCTCATATATTCTGACCAAATCAGTTCTACTGATCCTCTTTATCAAATCCCTAAAAGATCTCCACCAAGATACATTCCCATCTGCTCTTTCAATCTTAATCTTGTGAATCTTAACAGGATTGACAAACTGTTCAATTGACCAATCAATGATACCAGGCAAATCAACATTAATTACCTCTGACTCCATTGGTTGTAACAGAATAAATTCCTTCAATTCATCAACATCCCTTTTTCTATCAGGAATTTCATCCAATTCTCTTTTCTTTCTTTCAATTTCATCTTTCTTTCTCTTCTCAGCTTCTTCTTTTTCTCTCTTATCCTTTTCTTCCTTTTCTCTTATTTTCTTTTCTTTATCAGCTTTTTTCTTTTCTTTTTCTGCTTCTTTCTTTTCCTTTTCTCTTTTCTCAATCACTTCAGGATTCATATCATCCTTATCCCACAAATTCTGCAATCTCTCCAATGTCATCTGCTTCAATGCATTCATAGAAATATACCCACCTTTTAGGTTTGCAATCAAATTCTTCCTCATCTGAGCTTTTGTTGATGGTTTTGCAGCCTTTTTCTTTTTAGCCTCTTCTGCTTTCTTCTTCTTGATTTGATCAACCAAATACTCAATATCATCCTACTTCTGCTCTTTCAACAAGTACTCATCCCATTCTGCTACCTGTTCCTTAGTCATTTTGACAAACTTACCAGGCTCAATTTCAACATCAATCAAATCTTCTGCATTGAGCTCAGCATGTAGCCTTTGTGCATATTCAGTATCATGAGCAGTTACATCAACTGGCACTGGTTTTGGCTTTTTCTTCTTTTGTTCTTCAACCAGTTTTCCCTTGCCTTTATCCTTAGGATCAATCTTTGGCAGATCTTTCTTCTGATGAACAGGAGCTGCAGCAGGTTCTCTGATCTAAAATCCAGGCAAAGATGGTGGTGTAGATAGCTTCTTTGGAGTTTCAACCTTCTTTCCTGTTCCTGTCATCTTAGCAGTTTTAACTGAAATGCTCTTTTTCCTAGTTTTTTCAACTTGTTATTGAGCATCAGTTTGAGCATCAGTCCTTTCTTCTTTAACTGCTACCTCTGGTTTATTAACTTCATCACCATCATCACCATCAATCTTTAGCTCCTCAGTCTTTTCACCCATATCAGCCTCTGCAGTCTGATCCACTGAACCAATAACCTTAGTATGTTCAGATACATTGTCATCTGCCACTGGTTCATTCATCTCTGTTTCCACTATTTCATATACTGACTCATTCATTTCTGGCTCTGTTGGTGGTGTTGGAGGTGTATGCACAAACTCATCTTCTTCTGGTTGCTCCATTTCAATCTCCTCATCAACTTTCTCATCACCAGACACAACCTTCTCATCCTCAGTTACCTTATCACCCATGTTCGTCCAGACCTTCTCCCCCTTTTTGAAAGCATTTTGTGGAAACTCATAAGCATCCTCAGGTTCAGAAGTATCATGAACCACATACTTCCTCCCTTTCTTCAAACACTTAATAACAATCCTTTCTAACTGCTGCACTCTCCTTTGCAATTGATCCACAATCTCACCTTTAGCTCTGTTCTTCTTCCTTTCCTTGACAAATTTTGACCATACATAATCAATCATAGCCGTCAATTATGAGTTAGTTCTAGCCTCAACACCATCAGGATGTGAATCCTTTGATGAATCGTTGACATTATCAAACTCTGACTCATGCCTAGCATGATCATCAAAGTCCCCTTGGTTCTTGGTACTGGGACCACTAGGATCATCTACAGGTGTAGAATCATGTCCAGGTGTTGCCTCTGATTGGGTCTTATTTATGTTACTTCTGTCCTGCTCTGCCAGTGGGCTAGAAGCAGTAGAAGCAGCCCTCTCAGAATGATCAACCTCCTCCTCATTGGTCATCTGCTGTGATGAATCATTTGATTGAGACACCTGAGCAACAGCAGCCTCAGATGCCTGTTTTCTAGCCTTTTTGGCTCTAAAAGATTTATCTGTTGTGGTCCCTTGTTTTCTTTTAATACCCCCAGCTACCGTGGGTTGAGAAGTGGTGGGTGGAACCATTCTCTCAGTAGCTGGTTCAGCTTCAGTTGGTGGTACTGATGCTGTGGTGGAAGGTGCAGGAAGCATAGTAGAAAATAATGTTGTAACCTTCCCAGAAAATTTAGTATCTCTCTTCATATTTACAAAAACTTTTGGTTTAAAAGAGACAATACCAATAACTTTATCAAGTGCAGTTAAATTAGGAATTTGTTCATTTAAGAACAACTGCACAAATCGTGGATACATCAAAAATTTAATCTTTGGTTGCTCAATGTTTCTAAGCATACCAGCAAATATCAGATTTGAAAAATTAAACCTTTGACCAGTTGCAAGACAAGCAATTGCATAAGCAATGTTGCTTCCAAACTGTTCAAAAGATGATCTTTTTGATGATAAGCAGTGTAAAATTGTATGTATCAAAAACCTCCACTGATGAGAAAATAAGGTTTTCTGAAAAGTAAAAACTTCAAAAGAACCCTCATAACCCATCAGGCGTAAAGTATCATACATAACAGTATCATCTAAAGAAGTTATACCTGCCTCATTATCTAGTTGTAATGAAGCTCTAACAGTAGCTTCAGTAACTACAACTCGTGTATCCATGACGTTTGAAACGATTCGTTTAATCCCCTGTTCCTCTTCTATCGTCGCATTCACCCATAAATTGTTGATATGATCATGAGATATCCTGGGTGCCACAGTAAGAGCATGACGAATATGTGAAGCACGAAGGAAATCAATGATTTCCACATACTCGTTTGCCTCAGCAGGTTTCATCAAGAATGCGATCATATTATCATCTTTTCCAATCGGTAGTTGAACAGTAGACGAAGTCGATGCCATGATAAGAAATCAAGAAATCGCAGAGAATCGAAGATGATTTACAGAATTGAGAATCTATGAGACTTAGCGCAGTGGTTTGTGTGTGTAATTTTGAAAGCGTAATGAAAAACCCTAAGTGTTGAGAGTTAAGTACTGAAGTTAAATCAGTTGTAAACCCTAATTTGACCAGATCCCCAATTATAACTAAAACAGTGTTAATCAAGAAAAATAACACGTTCAGTGGTAATTGTGAGAATAACCATCAGTGGTAAGCAACACTTGGTTTTTCAAATGCATCATTTACATAATAAAGCTAGCATTGCTCACTTGTACAAGCAGTACCAACCGACCAAGGCAGTACTAACTTAATACAAGTAGTACTTCAAATCTAGCAAAATCATATAAACAAAGCAGTGGTTGAATTTTTTTTTTTTTTTTTTTTTTTTTTTTACCAACAACTAAACTCCAATAAGCAGTAAAATGCCAACATATACACCTGCAGTAATTAAACTCCAAGGCATAGCAATATAACCTGCAGTGTTAATGCAAACAAAAATACAAGTATACAGTGTTAACTATACGCTAACAGTGGTGAAGTGATTATTACCACTGTGTATACTAAACGTAGTAAACAGTGATAACGATACACAATACACACTATCAGTGTTTAATTAACAAATCAGTATTAACCCAAATGAAAGCACAGTAGATATTATTCACAGAAAGCAGTGATAAGAAAAATACTTAAGACAAATTGATCATTCCAATACTAGTAACCAAGAATGTGAATCTGCCTACATCAAAAGCTTTAGTAAACAGATCAGCAAACTGATTATCAGTATGAACTTTCAAAATTTGAATAAGTCTTTTCTCACTACAGTCTCTAATGAAATGATATCTGATTTCAATGTGCTTTGTTTTAGAATGTTTAACTGGGTTATTGATAATACTGATTGCAGAACTGTTATCAATAAAAATAGGAGTATTAAGAAAGGTAAAACCGTAATCTAACATTTGATTCTGAATCCATAGCACTTGTGCACAGCAACTTGCAGCTGCTACATATTCTGCCTCTGCTGTGGATGTAGATACAGTGGTTTGTTTCTTGCATTGCCATGAAACCAATCTATCTCCCAAAAATTGACAACCTCCTGATGTAGATTTCCTGTCCAGATTAGCTCCTCCATAATCACTATCTGTATAAGCTATCAGATCAAAAGAAGTAAACTTTGGATACCAAAGGCCCAATTTTGGTTGACCCTTTAAATATCTAAATATTCTTTTGACTGCAAGAAGATGTGACAGTTTTGGATTAGCTTGAAATCTTGCACATAAGCACACTGCAAACATGATGTCAGGCCTTGAAGAAGTGAGATACATAAGAGACCCGATCATTGATCTGTAGAGATGTTCATCCACACTCTCCCCCTCAAGATCTGCATGTAATTTCTTGTTTGTTTCCTCAGGTGTGCTTGCAAATTTTGCATCTTTGTACCCAAACCGATCCAGTATATCATTAACATACTTACTTTGATGAATAAAGATTCCTTCATTCTGTTGCTTCACTTGTAGCCCCAAGAAAAATGTTAATTCCCCCATGGAGCTCATCTTGAACTTCTCATGCATCAGTGATTCAAACTCCTTTCAAAGACTATCCTTTGTTGAACCAAAAATGATATCATCTACATAGACTTGAACCAGTAGTATATCATCCTTAATTATTTTAGTGAACAAAGTTTTATCTATTGCACCCCTTTTGAATCCATTCTGCAACAGATAATCTGAAAAAGTATCATACCAAGCTCTAGGTGCTTGATGTAATCCATAAAGAGCTTTTTCAAGTTTGAAAACTTTATCAGGAAACTTGGAATCTTCAAACCCTGGTGGTTGACATACATAAACCTCTTCCTGTATAGTGCCATACAGGAAAGCACTCTTAACATCCATCTGATACACAATGAATCCCTTGAATGAAGCATAAGCCAAAAACAATCTGATTGCTTCTATTCTTGCAACAGGTGCAAAAACTTCATCATAATCAATCCCTTCTTCTTGTGAATATCCTTGTGCAACCAATCTAGCCTTGTTTTTAATCACTATACCTCTTTCATCCTTCTTGTTTTTGAAAATCCATTTAGTACCAATTGCCCTCTTCCCTTTAGGCAAATCAACCAATGTCCATACTTCTTGAATCTTAAACTGAAGCAACTCCACTTGCATAGCTTCAATCCAACTAGGATCTCTCAAAGCTTCAGTAACCTTCTTTGGTTCTGTTTGAGACAGAAAACAGGCAAACAAAGAGGTATTAAATGCTTCTGTATCAAGATTTACTTCATCCTCATTTGCTGAAGCTTCAAACACCTGACTTTGATTTCTTGTTTTAACAGCAGATTCAATATCTCCTATTACATTCTCAAGTGGATGATCTTTATGAGTAATGTATTTAGATGCTGCTGTTTCTTGAATCTCCACCTCCAAGTTGGTATAATTTCCTTCTTGTCCAGACTCACTACTTGACACTTCTCTTGCAATTCTCTTTGACACAGGAGTAGAGCTCATCAAATGTAAATAATTCAATTGTTCCTGCTCCTTGTCAAGTTGCTTTGATGGTGTCTGATTAACATCCACATCTGCCTTTGAATACTTCTGTGCTGGACTCATATCACTGTCTTCTGTACTATCTTCCATAACAGGTCTATCAGAATCATCAACATGAGTAAATGATGTTTCATCTGATTTTTCTGATTCCACATTCTGTGATGTCTTTGGTTGATCAGTTTCAAACACTTCTGGGGGATCAGGAGACCAAATTGGAAACAATATGTATTCCAATGAATCATTCTTCTTTCCAGCTGGTATTCCTGAGTCTGATCTACCTTCTCCAGCACCTGTTCATGTATTTGTACCTGCACTTGTACCTGCACTAGTATCCACATTTGTATATCTAAAAGCAGTATTAAGTGCATCAATATCAAAGAGTGAATCAGGACCTTTTCCATCAGGATTAACAGTGTTTTCATTAAAAGTGATGTTCATTGATTCTTCTATGATCCTAGTCCTTTGATTGAATACCCTATAAGCTTTACTTTGAATAGAGTAACCAACAAATATCCCCTCATCTTCCTTACTCTGAAACTTACCCAAGTGATCTTTGGTATTTAAGATTGTAAAAGGACACCCAAAAGATTTTAAGAAACTAACCAAAGGCTTTTTCTTAAATAACAGTTCATATGGTGTCTTGTTATGAGGCTTAACAACTAATACCCTATTCTGAACATAACAAGCGGTGCTAACTGCCTCTGCCCAAAAGGACATAGGTAGCTTTGCATCAGATAGCATGGTTCTAGCAGCCTCAATCAGTGTCCTATTCCTCCTTTCAGCTACTCCATTTTGTTGAGGAGTTCTAGGTGCACTAAATTCTCTCTTAATACCTTTAACTTCACAGAATTTATCCATCTCATGATTTTTAAATTCTGTTCCATTATCACTTCTGATGATCTTTACTCTTTTATCCAAATGATTTTCCATCTAAGTTATAAATGATCTAAGTATTTCACCTGTCTCATCCTTTGTCCTAAGAAAGAAAACCCATGTAAATCTAGTGTAATCATCAATAATCACAAGGCAATAAGATTTTTTCCCCATACTACTTATACTGGTTGGTCCAAATAAGTCCATATGCAATAAGTGTAAGGGTGTGCTGTTTGTGTTCACAGTTTTGGACTTAAATGAGGATTTGTGTTGCTTTCCCTTTTGACAAGAAACACAATGATCATCACATGAATAGACCTTTTCAGGCAACCCTCTAACAAGCTTATTTTTGACAAGTTTATTAATGGTTTTGAAATTCATGTGATACATCCTCCTATGCCACAGTTCAGATTCATTCACACTTGCTTTAGAAATAAGACAGTTTAAATCAGGTTGAGGTGTCATATTTGCTAAGTCACACTTATATACATTATCTTTCCTTGAAATTCTCATTAAAATCATGTTTTCAGGTATTTTGAATTCCTTGGACAGGATAAGGCATTCAGTGTCAGTAAAATGAACTGGGTTCTTTTTATCTGTGATTTGACTCACACTTAGCAAATTATACCTCAGTTGTTCCACAAAATAAACATTATCAAAACTTAGCTTTTCACTCTGAACTGTTCCTTTCCCTGTGATCCTTCCTCCTTTTGGATTGCTTCCAAAAGCTACATATCCACCATCAAAAGATTTGAAATCCTGTAACTTTTCTTTGTCTCCAGTCATGTGCCTTGAGCATCCACTATCAATATGCCATAAGCTTTTTGGCTTGCCCTGCACAAACAGTCAAAAAGAGAATTAATTTCTCTTGGGAACCCAAACCAATTTGGCTTTGGGTTTCCCATGTGCATTCACATATTCAACTTTCTTGAAGATTATTGATTGTGATGCACTGTTGGTATTTGGATCTGTTAATTTATCAGGCTTAATAGGTGTCCAAATCCAACTTATTTTAGACTTAACAGTGTTCTTTGGCTTAATAGTTTTAACTGTTTTACCAATTGAAGAGTCAGTGTTAATTTTGTTAACACTGTTTTTGTATTTGGTTACCACTGTTTTAGTCTTTAAACTTTTGGCTAAATTTGTTATTACTGCTGCAGTAGATTTTCCTGTAACAGTGCTTAACATGTTAGCCTTTGAGTTTATCTTCTGAACTCTGGCAGTATGATTAACTTTTGATTGAAAATTTTGTTTGTTAATCATATTTGCTTTTGTCCATGACTGTTTTCTAATCCTTTGAACATTCTCAGGATTATGATAACAGTCATATTGAAGATGACCCATTTTTCCACATATAAAGCAAGTCATTTCTTTTATCACAGTAACATTATTACCCAGTTTCTGTGAAATCATTTGATTCCAGTTTCTTTGATTACCTCTGGGTTTTTGATTTTGAAAATTCTGTGAAGAAGAAGTACTTGCTTTACATTTACAATTAACACAGTTATTCACTACAGATTTAACATCAGGTTTAGTAACTGAATTAACTGTATTACTAACATATCATAACCCATGTTTAGATCTGTTAGTATTCAAGCTCACATTCTCTAAGGCCAGTTTAGCCTTTTCCTTAAACATTTTCTTACCCTCTTCTAGTTTATCAGTTTTAAGCTTAGAAACTAGACCAGTAATTTCTCTCTTCACATTCTCACATGTTGACTCAGACTTAGATGATTCAGATTTTACATTCTTCTCACTATCAGATGTCCTATCACTCTGATCATCTTCCTCGGTCCAATCACTAATTTCACCTTCTACAAACAACTCATTATCAGATAAAGTTTTAATTGGATCAGCCTTTTTAACCTCATCTGTCATTCCTCTTTTAAGTGAATTGATATCAATTTCACTTTTAGGAGGAAAGTAGGTGTGATTATAAGGTGGAGGTACATTATTGTACCCTAATCCAGTCTTAATTTTATCATGAATCTGTGAATCAATAAGTTTATTGACACTCTTAGAAGCATATTCTAATTTATTTACATCAAGTCTTATGCTATCTCGTTCACATGTGACCTCAGTAAGTTTCTTAGATAACAACTCGACTTTATCTTTAAAAGTGTCTCTCTCCCACCTAGCATATTCAATGTCATATTTAAACTGTGTTGCATTGACTTCATATGCCTTTATTTGATTTTCCAGATTTTCAATGACTGCTATGGTGTGTTTACTTTTGATTTCCCATTGTTTTAGCTCCTCACACACTTTTATATTATGATCCCTGTAATGTTTAACAATTTGTTTACAAACAGCAGAACATAATTTATTTTGTACCTCAGTAGGAACTTCTGACTTTTTGTCAGATTCTGCAATGGCCATGAGACATTGATTCTTCACAACATGTTCTTCTTGATCACTCCAGTCCCATCCACAGCCACCCATAGACACCAATGCATTTGCTGAAGCACCCTGAATTGGAATATATCTTGTTTGAGTTCCATTGCTTCCAGCTCTCTGACCATTACCATTTTGCTCTTGCCTAGGGTTTCTGCATTCTATAGCAAAGTGTCCCATCTTGTGGCAGTTGAAACACTCAATCTTGCTTTTATCAAACCAATTTGCATCATTCCTCTTGTATGCAAAGTTGTTCCTGCCAGTCCTCTGCATAAACCTTTTTGCTCTCTGAGTAATCAATGCAATCTGCCACTTAATATCCATCTCCTCTAGATCATCACCATCAAATTGTTCCAGATCTTCATTAGTAAGTGAAGAATTCACATTACTTGCAAAGAAAGATTCTAATATCTGATCATTAGAACTGTTAGATGATGATCCTGCTCCTCCTGAAACATAAGTAGAACCCATTTGACTTGACTCTGCTTTTGTTCCAGCCATAGACATAAAAGCAGCATTGTGACTATACCCAGTTGCTTGCTTATTACTTTCCACCTCAGACTCAAAATTCCTCAGATCATTGTATATATCTTCTAATTCCTTAACTTCAATATCTGAGCTCTGCCTCAATCCAACAGTGTAGATTGTCCATTCATCACCTAATGATCTTAAGAAATTTTTGTTAAGATCTTCTTTGTCAATCTTAACCTTGTGATTTTCCAATTCTCCAACTAATTTAGTAAACCTATCAAAGGTTTGAGTTAGAGTTTCAGTTTTCACATGGCTAAAATTCTCAAATTGTTGCTTTAACAGAGATCTTTTGTTCTTTTTGGTGTTATCATTACCACCAAACCTCTTCTCAATTGCCTCCATTAGTACCTTGGGATCCTCACAAGAATCAAATCTACTCTGATGCTCATTAGGAATGGATAGCAACAGAGTACTAAGAGCCTTATACTCAGTAGATCTGATCTTTCTCTCTGCATCAGATGTTGGTGGTGGTCTTGGCTGCTTTACACCATCACCATCAAGAGTTACTGGTATACCATTAACAACAACTTCCCACATCTGATAATCTGTGAGAAGCATATATTGCCTGATTCTGACCTTCCATAGGTCAAACTCATCAGGTTTGAGCATTGGAATCTGTGTTGCTTGAATTCCTTCATTCCCTTCAGTAGCCATTGAAATCAAAACTTAATATAAAAACTAAACCTCAAATACTAATACGAATAATCCCAGATCTTCCTGTCTTCAAAGCTTCACAAGCTCTGATACCACTTTGTTAGTCCCTGTTTAACTTAATAAACAATCGTATACAATAAGCTTTGAATGTATTATTGAGAAGTTGCGGAATCACACTCAATAATATTAAGAAGATCAACAAATATAAATTAATATGATAAACACAATAGTATACCGAAAGCTTCAATCTTATTAATGATATAAGACGAATACACTTGATGTATTAGGGTTACAGAAGACCTTGAAGCTGCGCAAAACGTTAACCTATCTAGGTCTAAAGGATCTCTATTTATAACACATAGAGTCCTATACAATCTCCTACGAATATGGAATAAAATAACTTCCATAACCGACTCATACTTATCACAAAATCATAAACAGTTGTAACTACCATTCTGAAGTAAACAGTTGTAACTATTACACATTCAGTGGTAACTGCTTCAATTGTAATATAAGACCAAGTACAAACATATAATCAGTGTTAACTGCTACATATATAACTAACAATTACAGATACATAAGCAGTTTTAACTACTTACAGACACATAACTATCAGTTGAAATCTATCTTCAATCAGTTGTAACACTTGTCTTCTCTTCAGATTTCTTCTATCAGTTGTAACTTTGTGAAACAGTTTTATCCTTCAACAAAAACAGTTTTAAACACTTTGTACTCTGTCTTCTCATCAATAACTTCAGTTCAGACCAGAAACAATTTTGACCCAACACACTCCGAGTCCGAGCCCTCAGCATGACAATTCACAACGACCTGAACATCCAAATTCTCACCGCTCAACTCGAAGCTCTCAAACTCGATAATGTCAAAAACGAGGCCTTACGAGGCATGGATAAACAATTCGAAATCAGACCTAATGGAGTTAGGTACTTCTCTAACCGAATCTGGTTGCCTAGTTTCGGGAATCTGCGGGACTTGGTGATGGATGAAGCTCACAAGTCCAAATATTCTATCCACCCGGGATCCGACAAAATGTATCACGGCATCAAAGAGTTTTATTGGTGGCCGAACATGAAAGCCGAAATTGCCACGTATGTCAGCAAGTGTCTCACTTGTTCGAAAGTCAATGCCGAATACCAGAAACCTTCCGGCTTACTTCAACAACCCGACATCCCTGAATGGAAATGGGAACAAATTGCCATGGATTTCATAACCAAACTTCCTAAGTCGTCGAGCGGTTGCGATACCATTTGGGTAATCGTCGATCGTCTCACCAAATCAGCTTGTTTCTTGGCAATCAGAGAAACTGACAAAATGGAACGCCTCACACAAATCTACATCAAAGAAATCGTTTGTCGACACGGTGTCCCTATCTCGATCATCTCTGACAGGGATGCTAGTTTCACATCTCGTTTCTGGCAAACACTCCAAAAATCACTGGGTACCCGTCTTGACATGAGTACCGCGTACCACCCTCAAACGGATGGCCAGAGCGACGAACTATTCAGACACTGGAAGATATGCTATGAGCCTGCGTAGTTGATTTCGGTTCAAATTGGGAAAGACATCTACCGTTGTGAGAGTTCTCATACAATAACAGCTATCATGCCCGCATCAAGGCTGCACCTTTTGAGGCACTGTACGGTCGTAAGTGCCGATCACCGATCTGTTGGACTGAAGTGGGAGATAGTCAGCTCACTGGTCCTGAACTCATACACGAAACCACCGAGAAAATTGTTGAAATCCAAAACCGACTCAAAGCCGCGCGTGATCGTCAGAAAAGTTATGCTGACGTGAGACGCAAACCACTCGAGTTCCAAGTTGGGGATCGAGTACTCTTGAAAGTATCGCCTTGGAAAGGCGTAATCCGGTTCGGTAAACGGGGGAAATTAAATCCCAGGTACATTGGGCCTTTTGAGATCCTCGAACGGATCGGCCCCGTGGCGTATCGATTGCAGCTGCCATCCGAACTCAGCAGCGTGCACCCTACCTTTCACATTTCTAATTTAAAGAAATGTCTGTCCGACGAGACACTTATCATACCACTTGACGAGATTCGCATTGATAACAAACTTCACTTCGTTGAGGAACCCGCTGAAATCATGGACCGTGAGGTCAAACAGCTAAAACAAAGTCGTATTCCCATCGTAAAAGTCAGGTGGAATTCTAGACGTGGTCCTGAATTCACTTGCGAACATCAAAAACCAAATGCGACAGAAATACCCACATCTCTTCCCAGACGACGCAACGACCGTGCACTCAAGCTAATTTCGGGATGAAATTTCTTTAACAAGGAGAGAATGTAACACCTGCCTAATTAGGATAATTAATCATGCCTGATTACTTGTAACTAGTTGTAATTAGTATGTAATGGGACTAATTACAGACTCTATTTGTATATATAAGGTGATTTATATATATATGTGTAATTACGCGACTTGGATAAATCGTACAAATCAACCGGACGGAGCCCGATTCATTATACTTGGACGTTGGTGAAACATTTTGATTTAAATTATAAAAACATTATTGACGACACTTTAACTTATATTTCCAAGTTGTCTCGTGTCACACTATTTAAAAATGACAAACGCGCAAATTAAACTAGATTACACTTCATAAATTAAAATAACTCAAATAAAATGATTTATAAATATTCACGTTCTAAATAAATATTAAACGTGTAAAACAAATATTTAAACGATTAAATAACGGAGAAAACGAACACCACACGGAGCACGGAACGGAGACTGTGTGAGGTGAGGCTTTCACCTACACCCCACATCCTCACTCTTTCTTTCTCATTTCTTTCTCTCACTCTCTTTCTTCCTCTTTCTTTTCTTTCAAAAATCACCAAAACCCACCACCCTCACTAAATCACAAATTACTACATCAAAACGAACTCGAATCTTCAAGCTTATTTGGGATAAAAGAACCACGGGCTCACAATCTACAACTCTATCTTTCCAGATTTCCATTCCGTCACTTTGTAAGTTTTCCGACAAAAGTCAAAACCCCTCGATTTTACTTATTTTTACGTGATTATGGGTTATTTAAGCTTATAATGTCCAAATATGGGTTGGGTAAAAGTTTTGGACCGAGCGGGGGCCGGAAAACTCGTTTTCGACACAAATTCCGGTCATCAGACCGTAACGTCGCTTTTGGACTCAGATTTATGCGACGTCAGCTACAACGTCGCAAAACCCTTCACGATGTCGCAGGTGCGACATTAGCCTCAACGTCGCATTAAATTGCAACGTTGCATATAGCGACATCAGCCTTAACGTCGCAAACCGAACCCACGTCGCATTAGCGACGCAACACCCTACGTCGCATTATATTGCGAAGGTCGCATAATGCGACGTACACACCCACGTCGCACCTTACGTCGCATGCTACGTCGCATAAAACAGAACCCTGAACAGAACCTTACGTCGCATAAAACAGAACCTTACGTCGCTACCAGGGGCGCTGCCCCTGGACTCCCGTCATCCCTATACTTATAAATACTTTTACATTAAGTGTCAAATACTCACACACAACGACACGTATAAAAATAACACTTTTGGATTATTATTACAAAACCGTCACCAACGGGCCATACTTGTTTTCAAACTACAAACGGATTACTAAACAAACACTTGGACATTTCCTAGTTGAGTGGACAACTGGCATGGGTGATCTTTTAAGACACCAACTTATTTACTTATTTACTTACGACCCTGTGCGTTTCGGACGCCAGAAGGTTGCAGGGTTCTGAGAACCGACATACTTACGGACTTACATCCGCGTTACTTGGTTGACTTCTCGTACATTACTTGCTAGGCTCAGGTGAGTCTTACAGCCCCACTTTTACTGTTTTACATACGAGGTGAGATACATTGCTTACTTTTCTTGAACACAAGTACGAACTATACATTTTACTATACGGGATTGCATGATTTACTTACTTTTCACTGAAGTCTCTAAATCATATATCGTTAGTTATGGACTTAAGCGCGAACACTAATTAATGGATCCATTAAGGAAATGACCCTCCCCGCCCGGGGTAGTAGCGCTACCACGAACCGTTCTGTATAAACGGGCGACTATTATTTGTTACTTATGCTTGCTCAGTTACGAGCATGTCACGGGAGCAACTTATTACTTACGGGTTAAGCTTCGATTATGAGCCTCATGGCAACGGTATAACTTACTTACTTTACATTTGCTGGATTTTCAAATACTTGATTTAGCTTAGAAACCAAAATCCAAAGTTTAGATTGAGCTTTGAGCTGTGAATTTGAGTTGATTTCATCATCATTATCACTTTGTAATCTTTAAATTGTAAGTTGTTTACTATGTTCAAATTCTTAAGTTTATACTCAAGTATAAATAGATTGATTAGTTTTTGAACTTGAATTGTTGATATCTAGTTGTTAATACATGAGGTATATGATGCTTGTAGATGATATATGAGGTCTGTGATTGTATTTCATGAGTTGGAAACTAATTTTGTGAGTTTGGTGTTAAAAAATCAGGTTATGGGGTTTTGCTGTACGATGATGCTGATACAGGGGTGGTTACCCGGCGGGTAGAACCCGTACCCGGCGGGTAGTGTACCAAATGAGGGAACCCGACGGGTAAACCAGGAACCCAGCTGCTGCTCCAGCCTTTAAAACGTGGAAAAGTTCTGCTACCATGAAATCTTAATTCACCCGGTTGTTTCATTGGGTACCCGGCTGGTAAAGCCTAGTACCCGGCGGGTACTTGGGCTACCCGGCGGGTAGTAACTCGTTTTGAGACTTTTGATTTTAAGCCATTACAAATAAAATGTTGATAAGTATATGTTGAGATGCTTTATTATGAACCATGAATATGATTAGGAACTTATTATGATTATGTAAATAATATATAGTTCCTTGAATTATGTTGGATATAAGTTAAGTATTGATGATCCTGATTACTAACTTATATTGATTGTTGTTCTCAGATCCTCCAAAAGACAAGTGACACTTGGATTCTGAGTTTGTGAAGACAAAGGTATCGGTGAGTGGATTCAGAACTCACCATTTGATTTAGTTGTAATCGTTTGGTTACAACAAGTAAACGTAGATATGTTGTTGTTGCATTTAATATCCATTGTTGATTATAAATCTACGTGCTATGTGTGGCCTTCGGGCATCAGTTGTTAATGAGGTCAACAGGTTGAACTGGTTGGTTGAGCTAGTTGGTTATTATATGAATTACACAGGAACTTGATTCATTTGTTGTGTGTAGTGCCAGTGTTTGATTATAATAACTGTTAGCTATCGGTCTCATCCGTTATGGCCATACGGATATGGTTGGTTAAGTGTTCTTGGGAAGCCACCCGGGTATTATAGTATTCCCCAGAGCCACCGATCCTCATTACTATAATGTTGACTAGTTGGATCATATGTTTACGGTTGTTGGTGTAAACAGGTGGTTATGCTAAGTTGAATTGTGTGTAATGAATTCATTCACTTAGGCTTGTGCTAATCCCTCAATTTACTTCCTGCAGGTTATGTTTTGGGATGTGGGTTGCAGGATTTTGACGCTCATGGAGCGGGAAGTGTTTGACTTGCAGTGCTACTCTGACATGTTTTGTAACAAAACTAAAGTTTGGAACAATATAATACCCCGTTTGATGTAGTTGTTTAATAGTTTTAAATTGGTGTGCGGATGATATGTAAACTACTTATGTACATTATCTTAATGTACAGTGTTTTCAGATGTTTTTAATTATACGCTTCCGTGTAAATAATATAATATTGTTGTTTCAAATGAGGGGTGTTATAAGTTGGTATCAGGGCATAGTTTTGGGCTAATTGAGCATTGTAAAGTGTTCAATCCCAATTCTGGAGCGTGTTATGTCAAACATTCCTGAGTATGGGATTTAGCATTTATTGTGAATCTGTTAGTAGTTAGGTGCTAACGATTAACAATTGTTGAATTGTTGTGATGATTACAGATATGGCAGATAACGAGCAAACGACCACCAACCCTAATAACGCCTCAAGAACCGATGTTCCTCCTTTGCAGATTCCTGGTGAACAACCTGGTCATGATGGTACATTTGTTCCTGTTGTTGGAGAATCAAACAGAGATGATTATATGCACGAATTAGAAGACGAGGTGATTAATCTCAGAGAATTTAAAAGACGAACTCAAGCTACTTCATCTCAGCAACAAATACCTGTGTTTGGTACCGTTTCTCCTTTTCAGTCAAGTAAAACGTGTTCATTTAAAACGTTTATGGCAAGTAAACCACCTGAGTTTAGCGGTAGTACGAATCCATCGGTGACTTTAAACTGGTTGAGAGACATGGAACGAAAATTTGATGTAATTCGTTGTGAGGAAGAGTTTAAGGTTCCATATGCCGTTCAATGCATGAAAGCTGAAGCTATGGTTTGGTTGGATTCAATCACTGGTCATTTAACTCAACAACAGAAAGAAGCTATTCGTTGGTCTGATTTTCATCATGCAGTTTGTAATCAGTATTGTTTAGACTTTGATATGGCTCGAATTAGACGTGAGTTTGTGAATTTACAATTGACTGACAAGATGACAATGGATGAGTTGATAGCACAGTTTTCTCAGAAGTTGCGGTTTGTTCAGCAGTGGGTTCCAAATGAGAAAACTCGGATTGAACAGTTTGTGGATGCTTTACCTTCTAATTATCGTACCACTGTGAGATTGGCAAGTACTTTATCTCAACTTTTTAACCTTGCACATTCTGTTGTTAGTGACATGAGAGGTTCTGGTATTCAAGCTAGAGATACTTCTTCTCAAAAGTCCAGAAGTGAATCCTCGGGGAAAGGGAAACAGAGGTGGCAGAGTAATCGACAGGGTCAATGATCTGGTAGTAAGACTAGTTCATCTGGAGGTTCTAATTGGTGTAATTCTTGTAAGTCACGACATGCTGGTCCGTGTACTCCACAGACAAATAAATGTCTCAAATGTGGTGAATTGGGACATGAAATCAAGAATTGCAGGTTTCCTAATTTCGTGTGTTGGACGTGTAAGAAAGAAGGACATCGGGTTGGTCAGTGTCCGGAGGCGGGGAAACAGAGTTCGGTTTCGGTCGGGAGTTCGTCATCTTCCGGTCAAAAGCGGAAAAATCCGCCACCAGCTGCAAGTAGGGCATTTCAGATGACAGTCGATGAGGCTGTCCACACAGAGGATGTTATCACTGGTACTTTTCTTATAAACTCTGTACCAACGCGTGTTTTGTTTGATTCTGGAGCAAATTGTTCTTTTATCTCCGTGTGTTTCTGTGATAAGTTGAAATTAATCCCTACTGTGATTACTAAGCATGTAGAAGTAGAAATTGTTAGTGGCAAGTTAGTTCCTGTTACCACCTCGGTGACTGGAGCTAATATTATGATAGATGGTCAGACTTTTCCAATTTCATTTTTGTTGATGCCGATTCCTAGTTTTGATGTGATTATTGGCATGGATTGGTTAAGTCAGTGTAAAGCAAGTATAGACTGCCACAATAAGTTAATTAGAATCCCAATTTCTGAAGAGTCATGTGTTGTGGCTCGAGGAGAACGGGATAGTGGGTGTATACCTATGATTTCTATGATGAAAGCTCGGAAATCATTGTCTAAAGGTTGTGAGTCATACCTAGCTTATGTGATCGATGCCTAAGTAGAAAAGAAATCTATTTCTGATGTCCCGGTTATTTCTGAATATCCGGAAGTGTTTCCTGATGAGTTACCTGGTTTGCCACCGGTTAGGGAAGTTGAATATCAGATTGATCTTGTTCCTGGCTCGTCGCCTGTAGCCAAAGCTCCCTATAGATTAGCTCCTTCTGAAATATGTGAAATGATGAATCAGATACCGGAGTTATTGGATAAAGGATTCATTAGACCTAGTTCTTCTCCTTGGGGTGCACCAGTTTTGTTTGTGAAAAAGAAAGATGGGTATTTTCGAATGTGTATTGATTATAGGGAACTGAATAAACGAACAATAAAGAATAAATATCCACTGCCTCGCATAGACGATTTGTTTGATCAGTTGCAGGGATCTTCATTCTATTCTAAGATTGACTTGAGATCAGGTTATCATCAAGTTCGTGTTTGTGAAGAGGATATTCCTAAAACTGTTTTTCGTACCAGGTATGGTCATTTTGAATTCCTGGTTATGCCTTTTGGTTTAACAAATGCTCCAGCAGTTTTTATGGATTTAATGAATCGAGTTTGTCGGCCTTTTCTCGATAAATTTGTGATTGTGTTTATTGATGATATTTTGGTGTATTCGAAATCCGAATCGGAACATGAAATGCATTTGAGATTAGTGTTAGAAACATTGAAAAGAGAACACTTGTATGCAAAGTTTTATAAATGTGAATTCTGGATTCGGAAGGTGCAATTTTTGGGTCACATTATTTGTAATGATGGTGTTAAAGTTGATCCTTCAAAAATTGAGGCTGTGATGAATTGGAAAGCTCCAAAATCTACGTCAGAGATTAAGAGTTTTCTTGGTTTGGCGGGTTATTACCGGAAATTTATTAAGGATTTTTCTAAAATTACCGGTGCGTTGACTAAATTAACCCGTAAGGATGAGAAATTTGTGTGGACTGAACAACAGGAGTTAGCTTTTCAGACTTTGAAACAGTTACTGTGTCAAGCACCTGTGTTGGCATTACCTGATGGGTCTGATGATTTTGTTGTTTACTGTGATGCATCGTATGCTGGGTTGGGTGGTGTTCTTATGCAAAGAGACAGAGTTATTGCTTATGCTTCTCGTCAGTTGAAACCGCATGAGAGAAATTACCCTACTCATGATTTAGAGTTGGCAGCGGTTGTGTTTGCATTGAAAATCTGGAGACACTATCTTTATGGTACGAAATGTGTTATATGTTCGGATCACAAAAGTCTTCAGTATGTGTTTTCCCATAAAGAGTTAAATATGCGTCAGAGACGATGGTTAGAGTTAATCAAGGATTATGATTGTGAAATTCGTTACCATCCAGGCAAAGCTAATGTGGTTGCTGATGCTTTGAGTCGAAAAGGTACCTCTGACCGAATTTATTACATGAAAGTTGATGTTTCCTCTGATTTGATAGATAAAATTAAAGATGCACAGTTGGAAGCTCTATTAGATTATAATCTTAAATTAGAAATCATGTGGAAAAGGAAAGATTTGTTGATTGATGATTCTAGAGGATTGAAAACTTTTCAATCTCGTATGTGGATTCCTATGATTGGTGGTATTCGGGATATGATTTTGACTTAAGCCCATAAATCTCGTTTATCTGTTCATCCTGGTAGTACTCGAATGTATAATGATTTGAAATCTTTGTATTGGTGGCCTACGATGAAAGCTGACATTGCAAGGTTTGTTGGCACTTGTCATGTGTGTGCTCAAGTTAAAGCTGAACACCAAAAGCCGTATGGGTCACTGAAACAGTTAGAGATTCCTGAGTTGAAGTGGGAACATTTAACTATGGATTTTGTAACTAAACTTCCACGTACATCTCGAGGAAATGATATGATTTGGGTTATCGTTGATAGGTTAACCAAGAGTGCTCATTTTCTGGCTAGTAGTGAAACGGCCTCGTTGAGTAAGCTTGCATAGTTGTATGTTAATGAGATTGTTTCCCGATATGGTATTCCGTTGTCGATTGTATCGGATAGAGATTCTCGGTTTATTTCTCATTTCTGGCAGAGTTTACAGCAAGAGTTGGGTACCAGAGTTAATCTCAGTACTGCTTATCATCCTCAGACCGACGGCCAGTCAGAACGTACGATTCAGACACTTGAGGATATGTTAAGAGCTTGTATTTTGGAGTATGGCGGTTCTTGGGATTCTCATTTACCGTTGGTTGAATTTGCATATAACAATTCTTATCATTCCACCATTGGTATGCCTCCTTATGAGATGCTATATGGTAGACGTTGCAGAACGCCTACGTGTTGGTTAGAGGCTGGTGAGAAACAGTTTGCTGGGCCAGACATTGTTCAGATGACAGCTGACAAAGTAGCAGTTGCACGGGAAAAGTTGAAAGCTGCACGTGACAGACAGAAGCAGTATGCAGATCCACGTAGACGACCGGTATCATTTGTTGAAGGTGAACTTGTTTATCTTAAAGTTTCGCCTAGGAAGGGGGTTATTCGGTTTGGGAAACGTGGTAAATTGGCTCCTCGGTATATTGGTCCATTCAGAATCAGTAAAGTTGTTAATGATCAGTCAGTTACACTTGATCTTCCTCCAGAGCTTGCTGGTATTCACGACACGTTTAACATTTGTTATTTGAGGAAATGCAACGTAGAGGACCAGTCTCAGATTCTTCCTTTGAAAGATTTGAAAGTTGATCGGACCCAGAAGTTAGTTGAAGAACCTGTTGAACTTCTAGACCGAAAGGTTGTTAAACTTAGGAAGAAACAAATACCAATGGTCCTAGTGAAATAGAAGCATAGTTTAGGTTCAAACCTAACTTGGGAGACCGAGGACAGTATGAAATCCAGATATCCTGGATTATTTGACCGTGTTGAGATTTCAAGGACGAAATCTTCTTAAGGGGGGGAGATTTGTAACATCCTCTCTTCGGGTCTAGGAATTTCTAATTTAAATTTGCATATTTAATTGTGTCAGAAATTATTCGATATTATTTATTTAATTGCGAAACTTAGATAAATAAGTCCAAGGACTTATTGTGGATAGTAAATTGTTATTTGTTTTGATTTACTATAGTTGACGGTAGAATAAAGTAATTGAAATCGCAAATGGTTTTTAGGTTCCAGACAATAAGTTTAGGAAGGAATGGTTTTAAGTGGATACGGGGTCGGTTTGAGATTTGGCCGACCTATATTTGCAACTTTTCTAAATTGGAAAGTCATTTCCTTTTCTTTGAAATCAAAGAGAAACCTTAACCTAAAAAATTAGAAACCAAAATCCAAAGTTTAGATTGAGCTTTGAGCTGTGAATTTGAGTTGATTTCATCATCATCATCACTTTGTAATCTTTAAATTGTAAGTTGTTTACTATGTTCAAATTCTTAAGTTTATACTCAAGTATAAATAGATTGATTAGTTTTTGAACTTGAATTGTTGATTTCTAGTTGTTAATACATGATGTATATGATGCTTGTAGATGATATATGAGGTCTGTGATTGTATTTCATGAGTTGGAAACTGATTTTGTGAGTTTGGTGTTAAAAAATCGGGTTATGGGGTTTTGCTGTACGATGATGCTGATACAGGGGTGGTTACCCGGCGGGTAGAACCCGTACCCGGCGGGTAGTGTACCAAATGAGGGAACCCGGCGGGTAAACCGGGAACCCGGCTGCTGCTCTAGCCTTTAAAACGTGGAAAAGTTCTGTTACCATGAAATCTTAATTCACCCGGTTGTTTCATCAGGTACCCGGCTGGTAAAGCCTAGTACCCGGCGGGTACTTGGGCTACCCGGCGGGTAGTAACTCGTTTTGAGACTTTTGATTTTAAGCCATTACAAAATAAAATGTTGATAAGTATATGTTGATATGCTTTATTATGAACCATGAATATGATTAGAAACTTATTATGATTATGTAAATAATATATAGTTCCTTAAATTATGTTGGATATAAGTTAAGTATTGATGATCCTGATTACTAACTTATATTGATTGTTGTTCTCAGATCCTCCAAAACACAAGTGACACTTGGATTCTGAGTTTGTGAAGACAAAGGTATCGGTGAGTGGATTCAGAACTCACCATTTGATTTAGTTGTAATCGTTTGGTTACAACAAGTAAACGTAGATATGTTGTTGTTGCATTTAATATCCATTGTTGATTATAAATCTACGTGCTATGTGTGGCCTTCGGGCATCAGTTGTTAATGAGGTCAACAGGTTGAACTGGTTGGTTGAGCTAGTTGGTTATTATATGAATTACACGGGAACTTGATTCATTTGTTGTGTGTAGTGCCAGTGTTTGATTATAATAACTGTTAGCTATCGGTCTCATCCGTTATGGCCATACGGATATGGTTGGTTAAGTGTTCTTGGGAAGCCACCCGGGTATTATGGTATTCCCCAGAGCCACCGATCCTCATTACTATATTGTTGACTAGTTGAATCATATGTTTACGGTTGTTGGTGTAAACAGGTGGTTATGCTAAGTTGAATTGTGTGTAATGAATTCATTCACTTAGGCTTGTGCTAATCCCTCAATTTACTTCCTGCAGGTTATGTTTTGGGATGTGGGTTGCAGGATTTTGACGCTCATGGAGCGGAGAGTGTTTGACTTGCAGTGCTACTCTGACATGTTTTGTAACAAAACTAAAGTTTGGAATAATATAATACCCCGTTTGATGTAGTTGTTTAATAGTTTTAAATTGGTGTGCGGATGATATGTAAACTACTTATGTACATTATCTTAATGTACAGTGTTTTCAGATGTTTTTAATTATACGCTTCCGTATAAATAATATAATATTGTTGTTTCAAATGAGGGGTGTTATACAAAACACTCATGAAAATACATACCTAAGTATACATAAAGAAAGAATGAGTAATCGTAATCAATTCAACAAAACATAAGCAATATAATTATTAGAAATACATTGATAAGTAAATGCAATATACATAGAATATAACATGTTAATGTATACACGAATACAAATCATAAAACAAAATCAAGAGATGAAAATATTGATTGTAGTTATATGAGTTTAGGGTTTTAAAGAACTAAAAATTATCTATTGGCTTTTTATTATTATTATTATTATTATTATTATTATTAGATTATGTTATATGATCATGATTGTTTTTATTATTATATTATGATTTATTTTTATTATTTATTTAGATTTAGATATGGATACGTGATGAGATTTGTGATGAGATTTGTATTATTATTTATCCGGACACTTTATTATGTTTTATTATTGATTTTTTTATTTTAGTTATATGATATCTAATTCTTAAATAGTTTATATTTTAAAAGTGATTTAGGGGTGCAAAGTGTCACTATACAAAACTAATCTAGATCGTTAGATCATTAACGAAGAAACCTAATCAATAGTCAAAACTCCTCCATGCTATTCTGTTTATATATATATATATATATATATATATATATATATATATATATAAAATATAAAGATATTATTATTATTATTATTATTATTATTATTATTATTATTATTATTATTATTATTATTATTATTATTATTATTCAACCCTTTAATGTTGGTAAAATTAATAGTATATATGTTTAAGGATATTTTGATGTTTTTCGTGGAAAAGCAAAATCTTAAATTTGACCCTTTGAAAATGAAATTTTGACTCCGCTCCTATTTTGTGCCCTTTTAGTATTAATTTAATGTCTGAAAGTTCATAGGAAAATGTGTGTTTTGAGGATAAGTGATGAGAAATTTCTAACCATTAAAAATGCGTCACGTGTCATATAATCAAGTTTCATTTTTACCCCCTTAAATTTCTTAATATTATTTACCATCACCTCCTACTTTCTTCCTCCCCACCCCACAACCCACCACCACCCACCACTCGCCACCGTCACCACCCACTATTGATCGGCGGAATTTTTTTTTATAATTTTGAATTTTTTTTTCAATTGTTTTTACATATTTTCATTTTATACTGCATTTTGTTAAAATTATACTACATTTTATTTTTGTTACTGCATTTTTTATATATATGTTCAATAAATATTATTCGTTTTTTACTGCATTTTGTATTATACAAATTATCATTTTTGTTTTGCATATTGATGTTTATACTGCATTTTATATATACAGTTCGATCTAATATATATTGCTTTTTTATTGTATTTTATGTTATACATAATCTATTTTGTATTGGATTTTGTTAACATTATACTGCATTTTGTTATTTTTACTGCATTTTGCATATATTTCATTTATTACATATTGTTTATTTTTTTACTGCATTTTATACTATACATATTATCCATTGTTACTGCATTTTGCATTTATTTCATTTAGTACATATTGTTCGCTTCTACTGCATTTTATATCATACATTTCTTGTCTACATTTTGTTATTTTTACTGCATGTTGCATATATTTTATTTATTACATATTGTTTATTTTTTACTGCATTTTATATTATACATATTATCTTGTATTGCATTTTGTATACAAATATACTACATATTGTTATTTTTACTGCATTTTGCATATATTTTATTTAGAACATATTATTCTTTTTTACTGCATTTTATATTATACATATTATTAATATGTACTGCATTTTGCTGACGTCGTATATAGACGAATGCAATAAATATATATACAAGTTGTAGTTAAAAAACAATAATATACAAAATGCAGTGAAAAAAACTTATAGTTTTCTTCAAAATGTTGTAGAAAATAAATATTATATATAATAAAAATGTTATGAAAAAAAAAATTTGAAAAAAAAAATTTCAAAAAAATTCCGGTGGTTGGAATCCGGCGACGGCTAGTGACGGCCGGCGGTGGCTGGCGGCAGTAGGTGGTGGGGTGGTGATAGGTGGGGTTGGGGGAAGAAGAAGGTGTGAGGAAGAAGAAAAGAAAGTGTAGGGGCTAAATTGTAAAAATTAAAATAGTGGAATGAGTGTGGGGTGAAATATTTTGTTATGTTTTTTTTTTTAACTCCAACCTTCTATTTTTCAAACTAATTACAAAAATGTCATCACTTATAACCATTGATCCAAACTAAAGTATAATCCAATGATCACAATTAAATTTTCTTCTCCTTCTCCTCAAATACCCTTCTCCTATGATCCTCCACGTTAATGTAATGATTTAATGAAGGGAAATTAAAAAAAATGCCACATTTTTTTATCGACTCATTCGTTTTGCCATTCCAAAAAAAAAATTGACGATATACCACCCGAACTCGCAAAAGCAAATTTGCTTTTGCGAGCCCGTGCATGCGAGTTGCGAGTGACCAAATTTGCGAGGTCGTGGCCGAGAAAAGGATGCCATCGCAAAAGCAAATCTGCGATTTGCTTTTTGCGATTTACCTATGCCCGAGGTCGTTGCGAGTAACGAGTCGCTAGCCAAGCCGTAGGCGTGAATTACGTGCCCTCGCAAAAGCAAATCTGAGATTTGCGATTTGCGATTTGCTTGTTACCTATGCCCGAGCCGTTGTCGAGTAATGAGTCTTGCCTAGTCGTATCCGAGATCGCTTTCCTAGTCGACAACGGCTCGGGCATAGGTAACAAGCAAATCGCAAATCGCAAATCTCAGATTTGCTTTTGCGAGGGCACGTAATTCACGCCTACGGCTTGGCTAGCGACTCGTTACTCGCAACGACCTCGGGCATAGGTAAATCGCAAAAAGCAAATCGCAGATTTGCTTTTGCGATGGCATCCTTTACTCGGCCACGACCTCGCATATTTGGTCACTCGCAACTCGCATGCATGGGCTCGCAAAAGCAAATTTGCTTTTGCGAGTTCGGGTGGTATATCGTCAATTTTTTTTTTGGAATGGCAAAACGAATGAGTCTATAAAAAAATGTGGCATTTTTTTTAATTTCCCTTTAATCAATAAACGATTACATTGGAATACCAACAAATTCAAATGAAAAACACACTTGTAAATTGCTTTTATATGTTTTTTTTGTTTTGTCCTTTACAATCGAACTTTCATAATCGCTTTTGTTTTGAGTTTTTATCCTTTGTAATCAAAGTATCAAACAATAAAAATAATTTTTTTCACCCACTCCATTTAGATTTCCTGGCTCCACCCCTAATTACCAATAACATATAATCCAAATAACATACGTATTATACAAGAGACGGTTTCCATGTTGAGGTTATCTCCACGTTGATTGGAAGTTATCTCCACATTGATTGTTTTTTATTATTCAATTGTACGCCGTCTGAATGGTATCGCATGACCGTTTCTGATTATTATCTTGACCAATCCCAAAATATTTTCCTAACAAGGTTCAACCTACGTTTTGCGAAAAGATGTCTTAGTGATAGCTGATCCAAATAATATACGGAATATTATCGAAACAAATCATATTATATTATGGAAATGAATTCATATAAAGACGCAGTTGGTCCCTACTCACTACTCAACTAGTCACTACCTCCAAAACAAGATCCACAATATTACAAAATTGTTTTCTGTTTTGTGACAGAAACAGACAATTATTATTAGTTTTTGAAGTTTTTTTTTTGTAAAGAAGAAAATAGTGTGGTTGTTGAGTGCTGACTATGAACGGAAAAAGCTCCACCAACAACACTTCCGGCAAACCTATCCTATGCAGAGGTAACTTCCTTAACTTATAGTACTATGTTTTAGATCTCTTAATTGATGTTTGTGATTGTAATCCGCTGTTCTTTTATTGAACTTCAATAACCTTCTAAAAGTCAGTTCTAATTACGAAATTTGATACTTCAAAAGTTTCATTTGCACGTTAAAAGTAGGTTCAGTTGACCTGGATCATATCAGTTCTATCGACAAAAAAGTTAAGATTTTTGGTTGGCTACATCCAACTTTTCGTTTTATGTTAATATTCTATGATCAAAATGAGCATTCAGTTCTTTAACGTGTAAATGAACTTACGCTGCTTGTATCGAGCTTTTTTAAAACTTTCGTTATCTTTTTCTGGATTTTGAACTGGTCATTTTAAATACGGAGTAACAGGGATGTTGGCATCTATCATAATGTTTAATATCATTGTCAGAGACTAATGGATTACTTGTTTATGTTTTCGGCAGCTGCGATTGCTAGGGAACCAGGAAAGCCACTGGTGATAGAGGAAGTGATTGTGGCTCCACCAAAACATCGTGAAGTTCGAATTAAAATCATATGTACATCTCTTTGTCATAGCGATGTTACCTTTTGGAAATTGGAGGTACATATAGTCAAATTTTGTCGACTGCCAGATTTAGTGTCATTGTGTAACCTTAACTAGTTATTGTTGTTTTACTTCGTGAAGCATCCTCCTGCTATTTACCCTAGAATACTCGGTCATGAAGCGGTTGGGTAAGGATTTATTAAATTATGCTTCTACTCATGTTAGATCCTTTGACTTGTTTCCTTTCGTGTGACTGATTTTGGTTTTATTTGGGAATTTTTATAACATACTATATTCTGTTATAAACATATAGGTTCTTAGATTACAACTAGTCTTTCTATTCTGAGAGTTTTATACTGTCTTTATACTGATATAACGTACTGTATATTTCTATTTCTAATCAATCAACATGTTGATGATCTTGAATTCTTGATACATATCTATTTAGTCATTTTTTGGTGGGATTGATTGCATTAGAATGTAACATACTTTGGTCTTATTCAACTTTACTTTCACTCGAAAAGGCTCAAACTTTCAAATTTTTGATCCGGTAATCTGCTCAATTACCACTTAACAGGTCAAAAAGATGATGTGGAAACAGACGTATTAGTACATTTGACCGTGTTGACTTTTTCTTACATGTTGCTGGTGTATGCTGTTGCCATGGCTCCTAGAAATGGGTTAATACAAAAAAGTAGCCTTGTTGAAAACTTGTTAAAAGCTTATGTCTTTTGTGTGTGCAAACTAAAGTTTGTTACCAAAAAGTCCAAAACTTAATTAAACAAAGGCCAAACTTCATTACCAAAGTATGCAATTAGCCTTTGTTGGATGGTATCTTTTGACATTTCAAATATATAACACTTTAATTTGCAATTATATGGTATCACCGGAAAGAATGAAATAATCATGATGGAACATTTATAATTACCAAGTACATAGAATATACGATAAGGTTTTCATTTTGTTGCTTGAAGGGTTGTCGAGAGTGTGGGAGAAGGTGTGCATGAAGTCGTCGAAGGAGACACTGTGATCCCAATCTTTCTGCCGGATTGTGGTGAATGTACAGATTGCTTGTCCCATAAGAGCAATCTATGTACTAAATTACCTTTCCAAATTTCTCCTTATATGGATAGAGAAGAGACGAGCAGGTTCACAGACATCAATGGAGATACCCTATACCACTTCTTGTACGTGTCGAGTTTTAGTGAGTACACGGTAGTTGACATTGCCCATCTCACCAAAATTGATCCAGCAATCCCAGCAAACAGAGCTTGCCTCTTAAGTTGTGGAATATCAACTGGTATAATTATAATCTTCCTATATACTTATTACTGGATTACTGTATTATACAATTTACTACAGGTGACAAAATGGGCGGGCTCCTAACTGGTCAGTGTAGGTAAAAAAGTATGTACAATACACTTACAAAAACTATATTATAATTCAAATATGATTTAAGTTTTTATATTAAGCCATCCCAGACATTGTATGCGTCAAAAATACATTTGGGCAAGTTTTAAGCTTTAAACCGTTCAACCCACTTGACCCATTTCCTTTTCTTTCTTTTTTTTTTTACCTGTTACCTGTTAGAGATTAAACGTATCTGAAATCAACCCATGGTTGAAATTGTCACCTACTCTCCCATTTCCAACAAAGAAGCACAGTTTGACTTTTCAGACTATGAGATTGAACTTCAGAACTTTAAAATATTAAAAAAATAATAAAAATAATAATAATAATAATAATAAAATAAAAAAATTATTGCGGTTTGGTAAACCCACTAAGCTAAATAAATCATGTTAATATAAGATGGAATATAACTCATAAACCATTTCGGATTTGATATTCATTCTTTAAAGTTTAAAGTTAACATATGATAACTACATTATATTTTCAAGACAGAAAAGATAATATCTTGCTGATGAATTGGTAACAATATATAAATGTTCAAAGATTATGATCTCAGTGTATGAAAAATCATTATGTTTTCAGGGGTTGGTGCGGCCTGGAAAACAGCCAATGTGGAAGCTGGCACTACAGTTGCTATATTCGGATTGGGTGCAATTGGGCTAGCGGTATGAGTCTGCTCAATTCGTATTGCAAGTATTTGTTATATTTTGAGGCATCAAAAATAGAGGCTTCAGTAAAGTTTATCATTGAACATAATAAATAAATTATACTAAACTAATAACTCAGATCATGAAGGAGCTAGTTGTAGGTTATAATATATCTCAAATAAGAAGATTCATTTTTAAAATGAAATATAACACAATGAGAGTACAATGTTCATGTTTCGTTTTTCCAGGTTGCTGAGGGTGCAAGGCTATGTGGAGCAACGAGGATCATTGGTATTGATGTGAACCACGAAAAGTTCGAACTAGGTAATGAATTTTTCTGATAAAATACTGGTCTCTTGCTTGTACATTTAATTTTCATTAAGTGCATTTTAGTTTTAAATAGACTGTTTGTATATTTTGTTCTTTTTTCTGGGAGGGAGGGTTGTTCTATATATATCAGTTTAGCTAGAAGCCTAGAATCCGTTTTTTCATCATGTACTTTCTTATCGACAGGAAAGAAATTTGGAGTGACTGATTTTGTGAACTCGCTTGACATAGGGGATAAAACTGTGAGCCAGGTAATGCATTTGATTCATATTTTCATATCAACGTATGAATGCAAGTTTTATTTTATAACATAAAGTTGTTGCTTGAAGCAGGTAGTAATGGATATGACTGGTGGAGGTGCAGACTATTGCTTTGAGTGTGTTGGTTTGACGTCCCTGGTGCATGAAGCATACGCTGCTTGTAGAAAGGTCCATTCTATCACTTTCTCGATCTCCATTCATATTCTGATTATTAAACGACATTTTGATGATCCAATATATAAACTTATACCATTTTCTTTTCTTCCATGACGTGAAAATATCAAATGGGATACTAAACTCTATGTTACTTTATCATCTCTGGCCACTTGTTTTCTATGCACTAATGGAAGTGTCTTCATTTGTATATGCATGTAATGTTCAGGGATGGGGGAAAACAGTTGTTTTAGGAGTTGACCAGCCTGGGGCAATGTTGACCTTCAGTTCTTTCGAGGTACTTCACAGCGGAAAAACTCTTACAGGCTCCCTTTTTGGAGGTGTTAAACCGAAATCTGATATCCCCATCCTCATAAAACGCTACATGAATAAGGTAAACACGATCTGTCTCACTCATCATTTGTCTTTGACTTTTGAAGTCAATCCATTGCTTTCTAAAATTCTAATTGTTATGGGTTTTTTTTCTTTCAAATTAACACCAACATTCTCCAACTGTCTCACGTTTTTTATAAAGTTTGATGCACTTGTACCAAATCTTCAGAAGAAATATCAGCTCCGTTGACTTAAAAAGTCAAACTTCTTTTGAACAGATGTAATATACTCCTGCCAGCAATAAATTTGTTATTATTAAGAGTATTTCAAATGTTCAGTTCATTTCAAAACACAATGTCATAAGACAACACAAAGTATGCGAATGCGAATTCATCGATTTCCATATGCATTTCCTGGTGCCCATCTTTATCTGCTTCATTGATGTGGCTTGAAAAGGAAATAGACACACATTATTAATAAATATTAACGAATACAATAAAACTATAACGACAAAGGATATTTTAACAATTGTCAATTCTTTCAGGAACTACAACTCGATGAATTTGTTACGCATGAAGTTGACTTTGAAGACATCAATAAGGCGTTCGATTTGCTTCTTGAAGGGAGGAGCTTACGGTGTGTGATTTGGATGAAAAAATGATTAAATTTCTTTGTATAAAATCCACTCGTTATACCTATGCTTGCATATTTCATATTTGACATATGGTCAGGTTGAAGCCTTGTTTTCTTTTTGTCTTATAAACATGCAATTGATTGATTCTAATTTATAATTTCTTTTATTATCGAACTTAATAAACTTACTAAAATCACTTTTGTTTTAGTGTTCAAAACTATTTAGTTTTTATTTCGATACAATAACATTTATTTATTTAGAATATATTAACACTTATAAATTGCTATTATATGGTTGGACAGGTTGGTTATATGTTTTTGTCCTTTATAATTATTTAGTCGTTTTATTACCAATAGAATATAATATATATAATATATAATATAATCTAAAAATAGGGTAGGGTTCAAATGAGAATAGGAATTTGTGTGAGAATGAGGGAACCAATGATATCAAGCCATGTGTACAAAGAGAATGTTCCACATGTACAAAACCCATTTACCCCCAACATCAATTATCTCACAAACGACAAATCGAAAAATTATGAAAATTGCACTATTAAATTCGTCGTTTTCTCCTCTTCGATTTGCCGTCCCTCAAGACATACTTTCGAAAAGTTTTTTTTTTTTTCATTTTTTTGGTGGGTTTCACATTTACTAACACATGTGTTAAAGTGTTGCGTTTAGGGTTTAGGGTTTGGGGTTTAGGGGTTAGGGTTTAGGGTTTAGGGTTTGAGGTTTGGGGTTCCTAAACCCTAAACCCTAACCCCTAAACCCCAAACCCTAAACCCTAAACGCTTTACGAAACGCTAAACCCTAAATCTTTCTAAACCCTAAACCTTGAACCCCTTCTAAACCCTAAACCCTTATAAACCCTAAACCATAAACCCTACTAAACCCTAAACCTAACCCTAAACCCTAACCTTAACCACAAATTAAATGTACAACTAATCACTAACACATGTGTTACTAATTTGTGAAACCCACCAAAAAATGAGAAAAAAAAAAGTTGTCAAAAGTATGCCTTGAGAGACGGCAAATCAAAGAGGAGAAAACGTTGAATTTTATGGTGCAATTTTCATGATTTTTCGACTTACCGTTTGTGAGATATTTAATTTTTAAAAATGTGGAGGAGAGAGAATAAAGTGTGAAGGAGAGAGAATAAAGTGACACATGGCAGAAATCTGTTGGTTCCCTCATTCTCACTCAAAATTGGTGTACTCATTTGAACCTTACTCTCTAAAAATAATATATCATCCAAATTAAATAATTCAAGTTGACACATTTGGTCCCTACGCCATACCTCCAAAACACTATAAAACATTAAAACGGCAGCACAATATTACAAAGTTTATCTGTTTTGTGACAGAAACAAACAAATAAATGTTTTAAATTTTATAACAAGAAGAAAATAGTGTGGGTGTTGAGTGTTGACTATGAACGGAAAAAGCTCTACCAACACTTCCGGCAAGCCTATCAAATGCAGAGGTAACATCCTTAACTTATATAGTACTATGTTTTAGATCTCTTTAATAATAGATGTTTTTAAAATATGCTAAAAAGTTTGATACGGGGAAGGTAAGTTTATTTGCACGTTAAAATATGTTCAGTTTTGATAATGAGAATGATCAATTCTCATGAACAAAACTGAACATAATAGAATTTCTAACAACAACAACAAAAACGTATGATTTTGGTTTACTACATCGAATTGTTCATTTTATGTCATCTACTTAAGATCAAAATTTAGAAATTGCATGTTCTAAACGTGTAAACGAACTTACGTTGCTCTGTATCAAGCTTTTCTTAAACTTTCGTCATCCTTTTTTTTTCCGGATTTTGCCCTTTTTGAACAGGATGTTGGCATCTATCAAACTGTTTAAAATAATTTTGAAGACCTAATAGGTTACTATGTTTTTGTTTACGGCAGCCGCTATTGCTAGGGAACCAGGAAAGCCGCTGGTGATAGAAGAAGTGATTGTGGCTCCACCGAAACATCGTGAAGTTCGAATTAAAATCATATGTACTTCTCTTTGTCATAGTGATGTTACCTATTGGAAATTGGAGGTACATATAGTCAAATTTTGTCAATGCCGGATTTAGTGTCATTGTGTAACCTTAAAACTAATTATTGTTGTTTTACTACTTGAAGCATCCTCCTGCTATTTTCCCTAGAATACTCGGTCATGAGGCGGTTGGGTAAGCATATCTTAAATCTAGTCATCTACTAATGTTAAATCCTATGACTTATTTTCTTTTGTGTGTGGTGATTTCGGTTTAATTTGGACATTTTTTTTAAGAATTGTAGGTTCTTAGATTACAACTAGTCTTTTCTGTAAATGGGAAGCTACTTCTATAGAATTGTTAACAATTTCTATTTTGAGAGTTTTATACTGGTATAACATATTTTCTATTGTGATATTGTCTACTCAAAAAAGTTTGATGATGTAGATACAGAATATTTTTCAGGTTAGTCATTTATGGGTGGGATTGATTGCATTAAAGTGTAACGTACTTTGGTGTTATTAATCTTTACTTTCACTCAAAAATGGCTTAAACATTCAAATTTTCGATTTGGCAATCTGGTTAATTACCAATTACCAGATCAAAAAGATGATGCAGAAACTGATGCATTAGTACATTTGACTGTGTTGACTTTTTCTAACATGGTGCTAGTGTATGTTGTGCCATGGCGCTCCTGGAAACTAGTTAATTTAAAAGATTAGCCTTGTTGAAAACTTTTTCAAAGCTTGCGTCTTTTGTGAGTACAAACTAGAATTGCTTACCCAAAAGTCCAAAATTTAAATAAAAAAAGACCAAACTTCATTACCTACGTATGCAATTAGCATTTGTTGGATGGTATCTTTTGACATTTCACATCTAGGAAAACACTTCAATTTGCAAATTTATTGTATCACCGGAAAGAATGAAATAATCCTGATGACACATTTATAATTACCAAATACATAGAATATATAATAAGGTTTTCATTTTGTTGCTTGAAGGGTTGTAGAGAGTGTGGGAGAAGGTGTGCATGAAGTTGTCGAAGGAAACACTGTAATCCCAATCTTTATGCCAGATTGTGGTGAATGTGCAGACTGCTTGTCCCATAAAAGCAATCTATGTACAAAATTACCTTTCAGGCTTTCTCCTTATATGCATAGAGAAGAGACGAGCAGGTTTACAGACATCAATGGAGATACTCTTTTCCACTTCTTGTACGTATCGAGTTTTAGTGAGTACACGGTGGTTGACATTGCCCATCTCACTAAAATTGACCCAGCAATCCCAGCAAACAGAGCTTGCCTCTTAAGTTGTGGAATATCAACCGGTAATATCTTCCAATATTTCCTTTTCTATTTACTAATAGGTAGCAAAACGGGTGGGTTGGCTAACAGGTCACCATAGGTGAAGGAGTATGTAGCTTATGCTTACGGAAACTATATAATTTAAATAATTTTTGAATTAAGCAATCTCAGAGGTTGTATGCGTCGAAAATGCATTTCGAGAAAGCTTTAAGCTTTAACCTGTTTAACCCAGTTGACCCATTTCCTTCGTAGATTTTTATTTTCGATCCACCCATTTGACCCGTTAGAGATTTTACATATCTCAAATAAACTCATGGTTGAAATTGCCACTTCTAATATATACTTTCACATTTCCAACAAAGAAGTACAGTTCGGTAGACCCACTAAGCATTGTATTAATCATGTTGATAAAAGTTGGAAAATAACTCAAACCATTTTGGGTTTGATATACATTATTTAAAGTTATAAGTTAACATATGATAACCACAATTTGTTTTCATGACAGAAAAGACAGTATCTTGGTGATGAATTGGTTATAGAATTTAAATATATAAAGATAAAAAAAGATTACTGGAGTATCATTTATATGCTTTTTATCCATGGAACTTCAGTGTATGAAAAATCTTATTTTTCAGGGGTGGGTGCTGCCTGGAAGACAGCAAACGTGGAAGCTGGCACAACAGTTGCTATATTCGGATTGGGTGCAATTGGGCTAGCCGTATGATTTCTGCTCACTTCTTACCACAAGTACTTTGTTATATATTTAGGAATTAAACATAAAGACTTCAACATAGTTTGTGATTGAACATAATAAAGTACTCATGAAGGAGCTAATTATAATTTTGTGACACTTATGGTTTATAACATGTCTAAAATACTAAGGTTGTGTTTGGTTAGTGGAATTCAACGGAATTCAATGAATTCCAATTCCACAAACATGCTTGGTTCACAGATAAATTAAAATGTAAGTCATCAAATTCCCTCATTTAAAGGAATTCACGGTCAATAAAATTCCAAATCCTTTTATGAATCCCAATTCCATCAAAAAAATTCCACGAACCAAACGCAATGTAAGCTTCATTTTGTTTTTCCAGGTTGCTGAGGGTGCAAGGCTATGTGGAGCTACTAGGATCATTGGTATTGATGTGAACCAAGACAAGTTTGAATTAGGTAATTGATTTTATATATATATATATACATATCTATCTTATCTTATAAAAGGGAGTTGCGATGATGTCATATAGCTGATTTGGCGAATCATTAGGTAGTGTATTGTGCTGAGTTGTCAACATGTGGTTAAGTTGCTGATGTCACATTCACCTTAATAGATGATAAATGATAAATAAATGGGATAATAATATAATTAACTGATAAGTAAATTTCTACATTAAAAATCGCGAAATTAATTTTTATTTTGAAATTAGAATTGCTTTGGTTATTCCCTATGCAGTTCCGTGTCTTGCCATAAATGCTCCATCGTTTCATTGGTCTTTATATATGCACGCCATACCGTTTCTGTATTGGAAACCAAATCGTTTCCTTCTTCAGCTATAACATGCCATATCAATCTTATTCGATACACCACCACATACCGCCCTATTTGTTTTCGATACACCACCACATACCGCCCTATTTGTTTTCGATACACCACCACATACTGTTATGGAGAACTTGACATTTAAAAAGGATTTCCTCATGGTAGTTCGAAATACCGAGGCGTTATGTTGCACAAATGTGGTCGATGGGAAGCTCGAATTGGCTAATTTTTGGGCAAAAAGTACGTATTTTGATTAACAGAATTTCAAGGTAAGTGTATCCATTTGTTCGATTATTTTAGGGCTATGTTTTCACTTGATTTTGTTAGTTTCAGGCTTTTATTAGTGTAATCTTTTTCAATTAATTAGTACTTCTCTTCCTCTTGCTTCTTTTGTTTTCATGGTAACCAATAGGTGGATTTGACACAGCACATGCAGCTGCACGGTGAGCATAAAACAAAGTTAAATTATGGAGTATATATACTCCGTATCATATTATAAAAGAAATCAATGAAGAGAATAATTTATATATACTCCTACGGTTGCAGTGCTTACAATAGTGCAGCCATCAAGTTTCGTGGTGTGGAAGCTGACATTAATTTAAGTCTTGAAGATTATGAAGATGACCTAAAACAGGGGTGTGTGTTTTCACTGCGTGTTCTTGGTGTGTGTACTTATTTGGAAAAAGGAAACGTAAATAGTAAAATATAAAATATTATTATAAAAAATAAGAGAATTATGTACATTAGATTTCACCTTATCTTCAATAGTGGTGTTGCAGCCTTATCTTGAAACAACCTTTTATTTGTTGTTGTTTCTTAAGACAAATTTAAATAGAGTATATGTTTTTGTAATATGTTGTTGTGAAATAATACTGTAATAGATGAGCAGTTTATCAAAGGAAGAGTTTGTGCATGTTCTTCGAATACAAAGTACTGGATTTCCTAGTGGTAGTTCGAAATACAGAGGCGTTAGGTTGCACAAATGTGGTCGATGGGAAGCTCGAATGGGCCAATTGTTTGGGCAAAAAGTACGTATGTATTCAAGGGTTATTGCTATATACTACTGTACCATGTTACCTCATTTAAAAAGGATGAATAATGAAAATAAAAAAACTTGACATTTTAAGTATGGTTTCTCGAATTTTGAAATGCTTTAAAAAATAACGGTACCTTTTAATTTTCTTTGATTAAGCTATGGGTACAGAACTATCTATCACAAGATCAAGAAACAAGACACTTTGGAACTATTGTTTTTTAGCTTTTTTGGTTAGTTCAATATATGTCATGTGACAGATTTGGGTTATAATATATGTGTATCTGGGTCTTTTTGACACTGAAGTTGAAGCTGCCAGGTAAATGTGTGTTATCTTGACGGACCTTAGCTGTCAAGTTTCTGTACTCAAGGGGTATTAAAGGAAATATATGGTTTTTTATTGCTTTTTTGGGCTTATGATAAAGCTTTGTATGAAGTCTAATTTGATAGTCGTCAAAATGTAGTTTTATCTCAATGGAAATTGTCTTTTGTAATGGTGTAATATGTTATGTCATGTTCATGGTCATAGTTATGTTGATGGAGTGCTTTGTAGGGATTTACATATTCCATTTATATATGTTCAAAGATTTTTAGTAAAGAACACTTTCTAATTAATATAATATGTTCTTGAGGTACCCCTTTAGCAAAAATAACTAAAAAATCTCGAAACAAATTTTATGCCACACGGGTTTGACCATTTTTACGCTCTCGAGCCATTGTGTTGGTGGATCTTATTTGCAAGATTTGGGCCAAGGAAATTTTAAGATGATGCTGTTACTACTAGATACGAGTATAAATTATTGACTATTCTCATCTTATTTCGTCAAACCGTGTTGATACGAGTCATAAATGTATGATTATATCACGAGTGTTGTACGTTTTCATATACTAATCTGATATTGATAATATTTATATAAGAAATTACTAATTTTAATTTTATTTTTATTTTTTTTAACAAAAGCCCGTGTTTTCACGGGTCTTAAACTAGTATACATATATACATATATATATACATAGTAAGGGGATCAAAAAAGAAGGAATTTTTTGGAGAGAAGAGGGAGAAACATTTTGAACCAATCATTTCAAATATTAATGGAGGGGTATTATGGGTATTTACTAACACTAATTAATTGTCTGTCTAAATATTCCCTAAAATCACGGAAGAGCAGTTTTCTAGTTTTATCATATGTAATGAAATCCGATGTTTCTTTCTGGAACCGAGGATTTAAAATGAAAAACATATATAAATGTTGGTTCTAGTTCATTAGAAAATTGGAGATCAATAGTTCCAAACTCCTCATAAGTTGACATAATAGAAACAGGTGTCATCCATAGTATTCTTTTTATTTTTTCTACAAACGCAAAAAGTATTCTTTTTATTTTCTAATCATCATTATCCATAGATTTTATATTCTAATATAAATTAAATCACTAATCATCTTCGTTTCAAATGATAGTGTTGTGTTTAAAACTATGTATATAAAAACATATAGTTGTCAACGATGATGAAAGATAGCTCCAACTAAAACAATGATTAACTAGGTTCATAAATCCATTACAATGATTTTTAATGTATTATATTTGAATAAGATACCAAATAATCTATAAATATAATAAAAATTTGATTCACGTGATTATAACATTGAATCAGACTTTTATAACGTTGATTCAAATATATATAAAATTGATTCAAAAAAATTATTATATTGATTCATAAATTTGATAAAACTAATTCACAAATTTATTATGGTAAAACGAATCAAAGTTAAAAAATAATGATTCAATAGAATTATAGTATTGATTCAAAAAATTTAGAACATTGATTGATAACGTAGTTACCCCCATTGTTGATTTTAAAAAATTGATGATGATTCAAAAATTATTTAGAACAATATAAAAATACAAAATTAGAAATTAATGAATCTTGAATCTCAAAGAAACTATCGGCAATTTTATCGTGGTGTGTTTCCACTAAAAAACAATGACTCGATTTGATAGTGCAATAATGGAACCAACATATTAAACTTCCTTTTATTTTCAATACTGAACCAAGAAAGCAAATAGAAAGACAACCATTTATTTTGAAAGGTGCCCCACATTTTTAGAAACCTTCATAGGAGTATATTTAATTTTGACGGTTTTAAAAAATATAAGTGGCTCTATCTAGACAATTTTACCCCTCTACTAGTCAAATAATATTATAATTAATTACAATTTATGCCATCCTTCATTTCAACCATTGATCAATATAACTAAAGGTCTAGATCTCTTCTCCCCCTTCTCTATTTAATTTTGCTTCTCCATTGATCCACATCCTACATACATATATATATATACATATTATATATAAACTGCTTTCCTGCTTGTACATTTAATTTTCATAGAGGCCATTTTAGTTATAAATTAACTAATTTTTTTCTGGGAGGAAGGGTTGTTCTATACATCTATCCGTTTTACAAGAATTTGTTTTTACATCAAGAATTTTATGTATTGACAGGAAAAAAATTCAGTGTGACTGATTTTGTGAACTCCCGGGATATAGGGGACAAAACTGTGAGCCAGGTGATGCAGTTTGTTTCATATTTTCAATTTCAGTACCATATATGAATGCAAGTTTTTTTTTTTTTTTTTAATAACATAAAGTTGTTGCTTGAAGCAGGTCATAATGGAGATGACTGGTGAAGGTGCAGACTATTGCTTTGAGTGTGTTGGTTTGACGTCCCTAGTGCATGAAGCATATGCTTCTTGTAGAAAGGTCCATTCTATCCCTATCTCGATCTCCATTCATTTTTTGATTACTATACGCCATTTCGATAATCCAATATTTAAACTTATACCATTTTCTTTTCTTCCTTGACGAGAAAATATCAAATGGGATACTGAACTTTATGTTTTTTTATCATCTCTTGCCTGTTGTTTTTCATGCACTAATTGAAGTGCCTTCATTTGTATATGTATGTAATGTTCAGGGATGGGGGAAAACAGTTGTTTTAGGAGTTGACCAACCTGGGGCAATGTTGACCTTCAGTTCTTTTGAGGTTCTTCACAGTGGGAAAACTCTTACAGGCTCCCTTTTTGGAGGTGTCAAACCGAAATCTGATATCCCGATTCTCATAAAACGTTACGTGGATAAGGTAAGCACAATTTGTCTCCCTTTCGTCGTTTTTCTTTGACTTTTGAGGTCAAACCATTGCTTTCTTGAAACTTTAAAGTGATATGGTTTTTTATTACAAATTAACACCAAAATTCTCCAATTGTCCCATTTTTTATAAAGTTTATCCACTTTAACCAAATCTTGAGAGGAAACATCAGTTCTTTTGACTTCAAAAGTCAAACTATTTATGAACAGATGTAATATACTCCTGTCAGCAATATATTTTCATCAGATTAAGCGTATATCAAATTTTCAGTTAATGTCCAAAAACTATGTCAGCAAGAAAACACAAAATACGTGTGTTTGTTCTAAATGAATCTCCTGGTGCCCATTTATATTTGCTTTATTACTGTGGGTAAATAAGAAAAAGAACACACAATATAAATAAATATCATAGAATACAAGAAAATAATGACGACAAATGATATCTAATGACGCTTAATTTTTTTAGGAACTACAACTTGATGAATTTGTTACGCATGAGATTGACTTTGAAGACATCAACAAGGCTTTCGATTTGCTTCTGGAAGGGAAGAGCTTACGATGTGTGATTTGGATGAGAAAATGATTGAATTTCTTTGTAAAAACTAATAAGTTACTTTTTGCATCATCTGTGGTAGTTTTATATTTCAATTGTGTGCTGTGAAATTCCTCTTTAAATGAATAATTGTTCGTGGATTCAAGACTCAACACTGATTAACCTGCAACACTGAATTACCCAATAAGTTTTCAGAGTGGGCCCTACACCATGAATTTCCCGTTCGAGTCAATTTTTTATGTTCTTCACGAATTTAAGTGATATAAAATCTCGTTCGAGTCAATATTAGATCAACTCCGAACTCGTTCATTTTTTGAGCATATCAAACTGTCAAATGAGGCTTTGCTTGATTGAGCATATATGGTTTACTTTTAAATTTCTTGAGCTACTAGAGCTCTGGAGTCAAGCTCAAACTTAGCCTTAGATGGTCAAGTTGAGCTCGAGTCCTATCAAGATCTTCTTTGTAGCCCTACACAACAGTATCACCATTGTTGCCATTACCACCATCTTTACTTCTCAGATGCAAACTTTAAATCAATGTTGTCCCACTGTCAATTAATGTCATTTTATGAGCAGTTGGCAATTATATCTAAACACATATTTTTTCATTTATCTCATTTTAGATACAAAATAAAGCAGTAGTGGTGGTTAAACATGGATGGAAAAAGCTCTAGCAACACTGCCGGCAAGCCTATCCGGTGCAGAGGTAAATTCTCTAACATATTTATGTTTCCAAACTCTAATTCCATGATTAGCTTAAATTAAAGGGTAAGGTATATTCCACTAAGAACAGTTTTAAAACTAAGAGCGGTAGGAACAGTTCATATTTACACATTATATGTAGATTCACATTAATACATCTCAAATATATGCAGAAAAATGGATGCACATTCTTACAAAAGCACAAAAATCGAAAAAAATTATACACAATTTTAATTAATTAGTGTGTTTATCACAGCTGCGATTGCTAGGAAACCAGGGGAGCCACTTGTGATAGAGGAAGTGATAGTTGCACCACCCAAAACTCGTGAAGTTCGAATTAAAATCATATGCACTTCTCTTTGTCATGTTGATGTTACCTTTTGGAAAACAGAGGTTGATTAGTCGGATCACAATCGTGCGAAAGTTAAGTCCAATGAGGTTTTTGATCAAGTTTACTAACCAATTTTTTTTTTTTTTTTTTTTTTGAAGGATCCTCCAGCTGTTTTCCCCAGAATACTTGGTCATGAGGCAGTGGGGTAAGAATTAATCAAATTTAGTAAGCTGCATAAACCAGAACATGAACATGTAATTATTGCTTTTATAAAGGGTTGTAGAGAGCGTAGGAGACGGCGTGCATGAAGTTGTTGAAGGAGATACCGTAATCCCGATTTTTTTGCCCGATTGTGGTGAATGTACAGATTGCTTGTCCCAAAAAAGCAATCTCTGTTCAAAGTTCTCTTTTAGTATTTCTCCTTGGATCGATAGGGAGGAAACAAGCAGGTTCACTGACATAAATGGAGAAACTCTATACCACTTTATGTTTGTATCGAGTTTTAGTGAGTACACGGTAGTTGACATTGCTCATGTTACTAACATTGATCCAGCAACTCCACCAAATAGAGCTTGCCTCTTTACTTGTGGAGTAGCAGCAGGTAAATTGTGATCCATATACCTTTTTACTATTATCCTTTTAAGAAACAAGGGCAGTAACCAGTTAGACATAGACTTTGAAATGTATACGCCTTTTTTATTGAGTTTATGAAAATGCGTCATGTATCAGGTGTGGGTGCTGTGTGGAAAAAAGCGATCGTGGAAGCTGGAACTACGGTCGCTATTTTTGGACTGGGCTCAATTGGGCTAGCGGTATGATTATGTTCTATTTCAAGAATATTGTGTTGTACTATCTAGTCTTACACATTAAGGGTTCAATAATCCTTGTTATTCGACATAGTAAACTGCATACACACAAAGTAGTTACTGTACAAATCTGAGAACTCAAACGTACAGAATCAGTAAATTTTTTGTAACATTTAGTGTTTACATGTAATTTATTAACCAGAATAGAAGCTACATTTTCTAACATGATATACTCAGTTACTCACCATGATCTGTTTTTACAGGTTGCTGAAGGAGCAAGGCTATGTGGGGCAAAGAGGATCATTGGTGTTGATGCGAACGAAGACAAGTTGGAATTAGGTAGTTGTTTATTAAGACTCTATATAACGGTATAGCTGTTTTTTTATGGATTTGTTTTACAACGGTCTTTTATCTTATTGTCAGGAAAGAGATTTGGCGTCACTGATTTCGTGAACTCCCGCAACCGTGGAGATAAAACTGTGAGCCAGGTGACTTAACCATATGTTCATGTACCATGTACTTGGGCTTCAAGCCCATGGGCTCCCTAAATGGGCCAGCCCCACCCACCTATAAAAAGGATTAAACCCTATCTTTTGAATGGGGGGCACACAATACATTTACAAGGGAGCCATGCTCTCTTCATCATCTCCATCTATGGTAGACCTTGATCACCATCAAAAACCCATCTTTTACGATGGTTCATTCCGATTCTTACCACCTTTAGTTTCGTTCTATACACTCTAACGGGTCCTTACGCAAGTCGCGGAGAGTAACGAATCGAACAAACCCAATCCGCACTCAAGTGTAGAAATATGCTTGATCAAATGGCGTCATCCGTGGGACCGGCGTACAAAGCTTGTTCTACTCTTCTTTCCGGTCTGATGGCTCTGGTTCTCCGTGGCAAACGAAGATAAGTTTTCTCTTCAAATCTTCACCACGCTCGGTTAAATGTGTTTTTAATTTTTCGTATTATTAAGCATTTACATGGTGGAGTTTCCAACGGTCCAATGATACTTTTTGCTTTAACAATCAAAGTGAATCACTCCGTCTCGAAATTTCATCAAAATTTGTTGTTTTTTAAAATAAATTGTAATTACTCCATGTTTGAGTGCAACTCGAAGCATCCAAATGCAATTATGATCTTTACGTGATGTATTTGTAAACAGATTTCTTGTTGCCATTAATCCATTTGGTGTATTCAAATCATTTATTTAATTTAAAATACATGGCATCAAATGATTCAATCAAACACAAATTGTAAAGACATTGCTTATCAGAATTGATATTTTTTTTGGTCTGTTTGCTGCTGAATGCCAAATAAAGGTCGTACAAAAAGCCTGGTGGTTCAATTAACAAAAACAACTCAAAACCAAGAGATATTGAAAATGCACTCCAAGTGCTTGATGAAATGTCTCAACCCCCTTATGCAACTACTTTCATCATGTTGTACAATACTTCGTTGTTGGGACTATAATTATATTAGCAGGAACAATCAAAGCCATTTTAGAACCCTGCTTACAGTGTTTTTCGAGACAGATGGCAGCCACATTTGGACCCTGCTTGCTGCCATGTTCGCAGCCTGCTGGAAGCCACTTTCGGGCCTGCCCGTAGCCGTATTCAAGACTTGATTGCAGGACCTATACATTTCAACCGCTTTTATAGCCTGCCCGAACCACCTACCGGGACCTCTACCCAAATCTTCTGCCGAGCACTCTACTGAACTCGTTCTGTAAGTTATTCTACATAATTAACACACTACTACATGTAAGTTCAAATCCAAATCTATGTCTTAACGATTTGGATCAACATAAACTTATTTTTATGAATCTTTTACTGAAATACATGCAACAAAAATTGTAAGAAACACAACCAGATGTGCAATATACATACTTTCAAAATATGACTTACACATTACAACGCACCTCGTACATGTCGCATGTGCATTTACAGAATCACTCTTAAAAAATCAGAGTAGCAATTTTGTGTACAAATTGGGTGACAATGTTGTGAGCAACTAAAAAGTTCTTTTTTACCCAAGTTTTTCATGTGAACTAAAAAGGAGGGGATACTTCCTTAGAGCTCCTCTGTGCTTTTAAAATGAAAAAGATACCAAGTATTTTTATGATATTTCAAGGTCATGTAGTTTTTAAAATGAAACAACAGTTGTCGATTTGGCATCCATGGTCCAACATGAATCTGCCATAAATTCTTTTTCATATAAAGTGATACAACACCATCACCATGATTTATACAATTCTAAATACATATACCACAACTTGAAATGAATGGGGTCATATGCTTAGATGACCTCTTATAAACAGAAATCTTGACCAATTAAATGATTTAAAGATGTTATTTTTGGCAAAACTAAAACAAAAGCTCTTTTGAAGTATAATTTTTGTATCAACTATGATGGTTTTGCTTATATTCAAATCATTGTTATATTCTTAAACATGACCACTGATCAAAATGAGCAAGCCACAATTGAAGGTTGCAAAACTGAAAGTGGAGGTCCCATGCTCTGCCAACGAATACATTCAGTGCTCGTTTCGGGTCTGACCCGCAGGCTCATTCGGACCACTTCGGATCTATTCGAAACTACCTTTCAGGCTTGCTTGCAGCGCCTGCTGGCAGCCTCATTTAGACCCTCCTTGCGGCCGCATTCAACGCCTACCGACGACCACTGTCGGGCCTGCTCGCAGCAATTTGGTCTGTAAGTTTTTTAATCCGATTTACACGTACCACTATATGTAAGTTTGGATCCAAATTCACGTGTTTAAAGATTTGGATCACCATTGGCTTATTTTCATAACACTCTTACAAAATATGCCTAGATTGTTTCTTACACAAAAATAAAAGGAGCTTTATTAGCACTAATACAAACCAAAAGTTTCATAAAGAGTGTTTTAATACAACACATTTACTAAGATCTTGCTAAAGATCAGAGTATTTGCCATAATTTCCGAATTATGAAACCAATGAACATTTAAAAATTGGCTAGCACCTTATGTTGGCAATTATCATCAAAGTTTGTGGTCTTTAACTTTTGAACCCACTTATTTTCTTTATTTCTATTGAAGTTGTAAGAGGCTTGAGCAGATTTATCATGTGTCTCATAACAGTATTTACAAAAAATTATGTCTATGGTGCAAATGCTCATGGTATGAGTACAACCTACTGGTTTACACAGTGCAAGAACGAAATCATTTTTACACTTAAAGTTACTTAATTGTTTTTTAGTTAAACCACATGGCAATCAAAATAGGAATGCCTTTATCATTTTAACCCCAACTGCTCATGGCTTTACTGTACTTCAATCACCAAAATGATTTGCTAAAGAAAAGTCAAAAAGAATATGTACAAGTATCTACAGCCTGGGTACAACCTAAATAACTTATTTTATTTTCATTTGAATACAAGAAGCTAGCAAAATAGCTTTTTATACTGATGACTTTTTGTCTCTGTCCTTCATTATATTTCCTTTTCGAGAAAAACATATGGCATATAGGAACAAATAATACGAAAAAGGAAAGATCCTAGACCTGCAGAGAAGCTTCTCGGCGACTAATCTCAAGCATGGACCTGCTACATGCGTCTAGTCACTACTGCACGCTGATCTAGCGAGCCCTCTGCTAAGCTATCTGTTGCATTCGGTTTGTAAGTACTTCTGCTTCAGTAAAACAAATAAGGCACATGTATGATTTGTACCAAAAATCTTGGTTTCAACATCTTTTCTTCACAAAGCTTACATTTCAAAAGTAAATAACTCAAACTTTTGAGTTTATACGACTTTGAAAAAGCACAGAGTTACAATGAATTGCAATCATTAATTTTGCTTTTATCACAAGCAAATATAACAGTGGGAATATATAACACATGTATTTCATAATGACATTTTCATAATTCCAATGGTACAATCACCACCTTATACAAAATGTGCTACTGTCATTTTACATGACTTTTTGTAAATAAATCTTTTGCTCACTTTTTGTATGTTGCACTCGACTAATTCTTTTTTCTTTTATAAAAGAAAAATGGCAAAAGACATGTAGGCATATGTACCACCTTACACATTTCACGATAACGCATTCATCTTGTGTTACTGATTCAGCCAGTTTAACCTGTTAACAAAATTTGTGCTTATGTGTACAAGCAAAGCAAAATCTGCTATTGCCCGTAAGGCACACTAGGTACCCAAGGAATTAAAAACTATCTTTCCATGTTGTGCAATACTTTGTTGTGGGATTACTCTGTTGTTCTTAGCAGGAAAGGAGCACAGATGAGCATTACAGCATATGCAGCCTACATGTTTTATGAAAACACCTCCGCTCATTATCTTGAGTTCAACACCGCTAACAGTTTAGCAATATTGAACTGGGGGAACAGGATACAATATTGGCCTCGATAGGTTCTTTCACAGTCATCATTCTTTTGAGCCGGTTTAAAACCTCTCACGTCATAAATTGCCTCAACCCAAATAGCAGGAAGGCCAATAAACGAGCGTATTCCCTTGTCAAGTGGACAGCCTCGTAGCGGGTGCCACCTACGTTAGTGGTGGTCCCCCCGGGGAGCCGACAATGCTTTTCACCCTGCCCAATAGAATGGCGCATGCCCATCGTTCTAAGGACCCTGTCCCCCCGGGGTGCCACCTACGTTAGTGGTGGTCTCCCCAGTGGCCGACAAGGGTTTTCATCCCGTGATATCAGTGGCCCACGTTGCCTTGTTCGGGCCTGTAGTGCAGTTCTTCCCTGCTTGATGCTCCTACTTGTCAATGAGAAACCCGGCTATTCCACAAACTAAGACCACACAAAATTAGTAACAGTTTTGATCGATATTATAGATCACGCAATTCCCTTGATCATAACCTATGTGTTGTTCTGATTGTATCCCGACAAATTGGTTACACAAGAGTAATGGGACGTTTACTCATTATTTTAAGTTCAACACTACTAACAGTGTCAGTAATATTGAACTGGGGGAACTATGATACAATATTAATATTAGCTTTGATGAGTCTTTCCCTAGTCATCTTTATTTCAAGTTAGTTTGAAATCTCTCATGTCATAGCTTTTCTCAGCCTGTATAGACCCAACTCACCGACCAACGGGCATTGAGAGTTTGCTCAACTATTCAGTGTTGTGTTATTCATCATGGAGTTTGGTATCATCGAACTTCTCAGATATGCTCTTTATTATTAGGCTTTCCAGCCTCACTTTACAACACTAAGCTTTACATTGAGCTTTACAAACAGGGATGAGCAATGAGCTTTTGAGTACTACTTATCAAGCAGGGTTGAGCTTTTAAGCTCTACTTTTCGGATTGAGCTATTAAGCTCTATTTATCAGACATGATTGAGCTTTTAAGCTCTACTTTTCAGATTGAGCTATTAAGCTCTACTTATCAAACAGGATTGAGCTTTCAAGCTCGGCTTTTCAGATTGAGCTATTAAGCTTTACTTATTACACATGGTCGAGTTATTATGACATGCTTTCAGATTGAGCTCTTAAGCTCTACTTTCAACACGAGCTTTTAAGCTCTGCTCCTCAGACATGGATGAGCTATTAAGCTCTGCTTTCCAGGATAAGCTATGCCTTCAGATTAAGCTACCATAAACCTTCAAGAAGGTCATTCAGGTCTATATATGATATCAACATAAAAAATGTTACTTGTGAACGACTGATGCAAGCTTGGAGGGGAATGATCACCCCCTCTGCCATTTTGTGTTGATCGCTTTGTTAAAGGTTCAGCTGAAAAAGTTGTTCACTCTAGAAGACTTGCCATATTTTCCATGTTTATGCAAGTCAAAATGCAAGTCAAAACATGCAAGGTGCTAATATGCACTCATGGCCACCCCGTTGGCCGGAACTACCCCATGTAGTTCCACGTAGCCCCACTCCCTGCACTTGGCTGACAGATTCACCCGAAATAGCAGACAGGAGTGGCGGTCCTGCCATAGTGGAAGGTGAATTCTAGCCCTATCCCTGGCAGAGATCCACCTCAACCAGTAGGTTGGCAAAGTGTTGGGTCAGACCAAGGCAGGAATGACACAAGCATCCGCCAATAGGCTTGCTTGCTGGACGTTCCCTGCACCGAAGGCAGCTAGAATTGCCAAGTCATGACTAACCAGACAAGATGAAACCAAACAAACAAGAAAAACAATAACTGTTTAAAATCAAACTCAATTACTTAAGTTAATCATGTGCTGCAGCACAACAATTAGTTCAACATGGTTCTTGATAAAATTACCATATTGAACTGGGCAAGTGATGATATACTATATGTCACCCCAAACAGTATACTATGTCAGTTCTATAGATTGGCCGCTATTGCAATTATGTTGCTAACTACCCTGCACTCATTATCCAAACAATGACATGCTTATTTCGCTAGCTAGCAGGTTCATAGTCGCAGGTTCATTGTCAGGACTGACTCTGACCAGACTACCATTTTTTACATGTCTTTACAAGACATCCATGCTATGGTCATACTTACATTATTTACATACTGCTAGCATACTCATTATCGCAGGTTCTTTGGCCACATTATCTTATTTTTGCAGGTCTTTTGACGTCTCGACATGTCTCCATGCCATATTTAGCATACTATTATGCTTACAGGTTCATCGTCCCTCTGGGCGCAAGTTTTTGGCAACAACATATTTATAGTTCGATACGACAGTTATAAACTTGTCGTACCGAACTAGGGGGACTTGTTCATGTACCATGTACTTGGGCTTCAAGCCCATGGGCTCCCTAAATGGGCCAGCCCCACCCACCTATAAAAATGATTAAACCCTATCTTTTGAATGGGGGGCACACAATACATTTACAAGGGAGCCATGCTCTCTTCATCATCTCCATCTATGGTAGACCTTGATCACCATCAAAAACCCATCTTTTACGATGGTTCATTCCGATTCTTACCACCCTTAGTTTCGTTCTATACACTCTAACGGGTCCTTACGCAAGTCGCGGAGAGTAACGAATCGAACAAACCCAATCCGCACTCAAGTGTAGAAATATGCTTGATCACCATACACTAGCTTGTTTCCTAGTTTCACGGATATACCCTCATAATGATAATGTTTGTTTACTTTAAACAAGTGAGATGTACGCTTTTTAAGAGTTATGTGCATGTCATTGGCACATCAAACTCATTATATAAAAATTGGCAAAACTGTAATCTTAACAAGGTTGGATCAATTAAGTGTAGACTTACTTCTCCTAACAATAAGAAAATATATGCTAGTCACTGTAAATGCGTTGTTTCATCTTAAACATAGAATCTTTGAGCAACGTGTATTTTTTACATATTTAAAATAGCCTTTGTGCAGCATTTATAGCATTAAGTTGTTGCTTGAAACAGGTAATTATTGAGATGACTGGTGGGGGTGCAGACTATTGCTTTGAGTGCGTTGGTGTAACGTCCCTGATGCAAGAAGCTTATGCTTCTTCCAGAAAGGTCCATTCTATCCTTATCTCGAATAACAGGGTAGATTGTATGTTATTTCATCATATCCAACTGTTTATATTTTAGAACTCAAGTTCTTTTTGTTGTGATTGTAACTTGTAATTTAGGGATGGGGGAAAACAGTTGTTTTGGGATTTGACCAACAAGCTGAAATGTTGACCCTGAGTTCTTATGAGGTTCTTCACAGCGGAAAATCTATCACTGGATCGCTTTTTGGAGGTCTTAAACCAAAAGCTGATATCCCAATTCTCATAAAACGCTACATGGATAAGGTAAGCAGGGTCTGTGTCTTTTAATCGTTTGTCTTTGGCTTTTAAGGTCTAACCATGACTTCTACGGATGTATAATTGTACGTATTAAAGCCAAAATTCTTCACATGTGATCTCTCTTATATAGTTAGATGTGTTTCGATTAAAGCGTCACAAAACTACAGAATTCATAAGGAAACTTCGGTTCCTTTTACTTCAAAAGTCAAAGTGTAGATTTTGTTATTGCAGAGTACAGCAATAGTTTCAATGTGTAGATTTTTACTTATATATGAACTAATGAAACCTGATAATTCTCAATATCTTCAGGAACTACTACTCGATGAATTTGTAAATCATGAAGTAGACTTTAAAGACATAAACAAAGCTTTCGATTTGCTCCTTGAAGGGAAGAGCATACGGTGTGTCATTTGGATGAACAAATGATCATCTTTGCTGCAACAACATTTCTGTTACCATGAATTGGTCCCTAATTTCTTATTGCATTATTTTGTATCTCAATACTGCACATCAGTAAGTTCCTGATTTCAGCATTTCAGATAATTAACAAACAGAATTATACCAATGAGCAACAACTGATCTATATCCATTCTCTTAAAGAGTCTAAATCTAATTCGATACTAACAACCCACAACCCGAAATTATCTTAAAAAGGCCACATTGTTTACTAGAAATAGCTAGTACACTGATTTGAAACACTAATTAATGACCAGGATAACAAACAAGCTAACAGTTTCTGTACAAAACATTCGCAAATGAACCATCACTGATGTCCATTTATTATATTAATTTATCGAGTACCATAACTTGATACTCAGAAGCTTCTGTTTCTACGACACTGTGAATGCACTTGATGCACCTGTAAAGTATTCTCTAGTAGAAACAATCGTTTTCTTAGATGAACCGAAGTGCCTAAATCTATAAACCCCATTACGAGCCGAATCAGGCACTTCCCATTCTAGAGTAGCCAAACCATTAGTACTTCCATCATCTACATTCCACTTGAAAATTAAGCTAAAATCATCATCATCGTATGCCGGGACCCACCTTTCTCCCTGAAGCATCTCGACTACAGCGTACGTGCCTTCAGTCAGTAGATCATATCTTGGGTTCGGGTTCCAAAACACGGCGCTTGCTTTGTCTCCTTTATTAAAGAATCCACTTTTTGGTATGGAAACATCATGTTTCATGTCACCAAACTTTACACCAGGTGGTGGTGATTCGCCTGACGGGTCTGGTAGGAGAGTCAGTTGAACGGATGAGAGATCGGGTGGTGATGGGCCTTTGGTAACTATCTTACGCCCTTTTGCCATCGACTCTGCTAACTTGTTGAATTCTTGAATGTATGCCGATAGAGTATGAGGACCATATAGCGTTGATGCAGCCTGCAGATTTGGATGTCAACCAGACTCATGATTACATTCAAAAAGTTCATATAAAGACCGTAAAACTTAAAATAAAATCATCAAAATCCGACTAATAGAATGAGACTTGGACACATCACTAAGGGACTTATTTTGAAATTTGGGTCGCTAACGTGTAAACAAAGTTAATCAAAGCATTTGTGAAAGTGTATGACGGATCAATATCCAATTGAACATTATACTAGCTTTAGGTAATCAATTACCTCGTATCTTTGTTGCTCATATTCTTCAGGTGTCGCAATGTATTGTGAGTATGTGTTGGTCAGCCCTGCTATTACGACATGAGTGTCAGTGTCAAATTCACCGTCACTATTACTTATGAGTGTCTGTTTCACTGCTTCCCGTAATCTTCGACCCGACATTGTTGTAAACTCTGGAAAATATTCTGAAACTTTAGTTCATACCGAACTAACAGATCTAGTTTTTGAGAATAAGAACGAGCAAACCTCCAGGGACCGATAGTATCACTAGTTTCCCAATTCTCAGTATTTGTATTGGAACAATCGCTGGCTGCAATTAGACAAATCAAATCCGTTTCAAAATTCCAACTGACCGAAAATCAGTTGTAAATTAAGATAAGAAATAAATGATCAAGATTACCGCCCACGCGTAAGGAAAAAACATCTCTCCAATTGATAACAAAACCGGCTTTGGCTTTTGACAATTGACTTGATAATCGCTCGGTTTTTCCAGATAATCTCTTACTCGTTTCCAGAACTCGTTAATCTAAGATTGTAAAAACTTCTTGATCAATTTTCTCCTGTAAATCCCACAATAATACGATGCTTATTTAGTTACAATGCAATTCTGACCTTCTTATCACCTTGTTGAAACCCAAAAGCACCAGGACCGTCAGTAGTTCCTGCAGCAAATCCGGGCCCTAAGCCTGCAGGACATGTTTTGGCAGTCTTGTTACCGGCTAACTTCACTTCAATTTTAGTGAAGTCCAAGTACACATGACGATAGTCGATTTTTCCAGTTAACTGTTCCTTGGCTGACGTGAACAGATCAACTGCCTTTAAGAATTGTCTCTCCCCTACGATTCTAGTACTTTTTATTTCATCTGGGTACCTGAGCATCAGGGTTTCTCAAGTTCTCAAGTTCGTTGCAAAAATAACCATACAAAAACCTTAGTGACACCTGTGCTAAAAGACATATTGCAACGAAAAACAGAGCACAAAACTGGCTTCTTTGTCCGTTGATTACGGTAAAAAAAGGATCGACACCATTATGTATTCGCTTATTTTAGCGACCGAGAATATGTCGTAAATTTATTTTAGTTTTAGCAAGGATTACCAACTCACTTCTGTCGCTAAAGGAGTCATAAAAAAGTTGCTAGAGATTGCCAGAGAACTCCCGAAACCACAGACTAGTGATAGACTAGTCGTGAATTAGGCTAAGCAATAAGGAGGGAAACATACCCTGGACCACGGCCGATACAAAGCTGGTCGTTACCATGGCAAGAGGAGCGATTAAAATCACAGGGTAAGCCACTATCAGTGCAAAAAGCTCCTAACACATTAGGACTGACATCTCCAACATTTGATTGACAAAATGCACCAACAAACAGAGACCTGCCATCATTCTTCCTCACTTTAAAACCTTGACTCGACGTTTGACCACAAGGTTGACCTCCCGTAGCTTTTATGGTCAACGCCTTGTCTATCAAGGTATGGATACCTCTTTCATCTGTTACACAGTTAATAAGATTAAATCAGTCCCTAAAGATCTTAGTCAAGATGTGTATGTTATGTTCGTGTGTACCTTGTGTATCAAAACTAGTTGAGTTTATGCTTATCAAATTAAACCAATCCTCAAAGAACCTAGCAGCAGCACCCTTGTTGTCACCACTAATAAGTGTGTTATTGTTGCTCATGGAAGTTCCATGAGTCGCAAACCATGTGAAAGCTCCTATGCTTCTCTGACTTTTACCATCAACGAAATTCAGAAGTGTCATTAGGGTATCAACATTTCGTGCATATCGTTCCCTCTCATCTGGAGGGTTAGACAAATATGCACTTGGGCTTCGATTTACACCCGCATTGTCCAAATCCCCTACAAAAAAAATTGATCCCCCATGAAACTTTGCGACATATATAACAAAATTCTGACGGCTAAGAAACCTATTGTGACGGTATGTTCACCGCTACCAAAATTCATGACAAATGAATTTATCACTAAATGCCTCTTTTCTATAATAATATGATCATGCTACGCAAATTGGCTAGGTACAACAATCAAAGCATAATGTACAAACATACCTGAATTGATAAAAATGGAACCAGATTTGAGATTTTGATGAGCTTGAAGAATGCTCATTTCAATGGCTGTAACAATAACATCAAAAGACTGAGGAATGAAGCCAAGCGATGTCACAGAGTACAGCACATATTGCATATACCCTCCTGGACCAGCATGAGTATGGGTTCCACTTATAGCTATATTATCTTCATTGTACAAGTTTCCAAATCTACAATAAGCAAGTAGTTAAGTAACATACTTTTAGTGACTGTGACATAAAACCATTGCGAATAGTAACAACTTAGTGATGTCATACGCACCTTTTTGATAGTCTCTCGAGAACTTTGATTGTAACAAGTTGCGACGCCATTCCAGCGTCGAGATTCACAAAAGCAATTCTTGGCCCATTTAGGCTCTCGGCTACAATGAAGGCTCGTGCTCTTAGTCGAAAATGTATGCCAGCAGTGGTTTGATCCAAATTTGCATACCCCATCATGTTAACTCCGACAGCTGGTCCAGTACTGTCATAGCTTCCAACTCCGATCAAGTAATCGGCGGTAGCAAAAAGTACGAAAAAATGTATGAGTAGAGTAACAAGTAAGAAAATAAAAGTATTTGGATACATTCTTCAATATTATTATTGGATGAAAGTGTGTGTATATTGTATAATACCATTATATAGGAGTTGATATAGTAGTATGGTTTTTATCGTATAGTGTTTCATAGTTTGAAACGAGTATGTTAGGATTGATCGAGGTCTGAGTTTTGTCTTATGATTGCGAGTATATTTTTCCTTTACGGCTTAATTGGATTATTAATATCAACTATATCCACGAGTAGAATGGAATCGAACATTTATACCACTTAGTATGATTATTTTGTTCCCCTAAATTAAAGGGTTGTCTAACACTCAGAGTGTATACTAAACTATTTAGATATATATTGTGTATATAGAAAACTTGTTATTTGTTACTATTGTATTAATTTAATTATGTTATTTTTGCGGTGTGTCATCTTTATAAAGTGTCACGTAACATCCTTATAAGTTTGACACGTCACCAAAATACGTACATACATTACAGTATATAACAAGTCTTTTCTTTTACAATGTAAAGCCGAGTCGTTAGGTACACAATACGAATGTCATAACTTAGTTAATTGCATTTTTTGCCCTAGAACTATCTCATTTATATTTACATCGTTGATCTCTCTTTTAAAGCTAACAGCATCTAAGGTTAGATGTTGTTTGTTGTGTTTGTAAGTGTAAAAACCGTAATCAAAACTTAAAAATGGATCAAGAAGTAGTCCAAATGTGTTATGTACGTACTTGTAAACTACTTGCGGCTAGCTCAATGCGACGATGATACTGAGAAATCAGAAAACCATGTTTTTCAATAATATTTTGTTTTTTAGAGTTTAGTTTCAAGATCAACATGTACGTTCTCAAGCCTCAAGATCAACATGTTCTGTTCGATAGTTAGTGGGCTTTATAGTTTCTATTTATAGGAATGTGGTTTTTAGTCTTTTACTTTTTGTTAAGGTGAAAATGATGTATATCCATACTCATCAATCGCTTTTTAGTTGATATATATTGTTAAGAAATTAGGTGATGACACTTTTTAGATGACATTTTTTTCCTTGTAAAATGTAATTAAAACCCGTATTGTTCTTTTTGTTTAGAAATTATAAGTAAAGCCTGATTAAAAGAGACTTAATTAAAGAGTTAAAACCTTAAAGGACTTGGACTTATTATTGGGTTGGACATTAAAAAAGGTAAATTATATGATATGGGCCTGAACTATATGATATGGGCCAGAACTTGGCTCACATTTAAGTCATTAATGTTTATACTTTAGGCCTTTAGGGTGCGTTTGACAAGGGATTTACTAGGGTCATTTAGAGGTGAACAAAAAAATCGGGTTTTATACCCTACCCGGAAAAAATCCAAAAATCCTACTCGGTTGTATCCGGGTATGACCCTACCCGGTTCGGGTGTTGGGAGTACCCGACGGGTACGTACCTGGGTAGGGTTTTTAGAATTCGAAATCGGGTTGAACCCGGGTTGAAATCGGGTCGGATTGGAAACCCGGTCAAAAACCCGGTCAAAACCTGGTCAAAAACCCGGAAACCGATCAAAACCCGGTTGAAAACCCGAAAAAAACCCAGGTCAGGTTGGGCTCAACCTGGTTTTTGACTTCTTTGACTTAAAACCGGGTATGGTTTCGGGTCGGGTAGGCCGAAAACCTGGTTTTGTTCACCACTAGGGTCATTAAGGGTTTGAGTTTCCACTTGTAATAATATCTTTGAGTTTCTACTTGTAATAATCACCCGTCCATATATCTATTTTGTCAACACAATAAAAATGAGGCTTTTTGAATGAATAAATTTCAAAGACCTTTAAACAAGAAACTTTTTAAAATAATTTTTACATGTAAGCTCAAGTCTCAGCTCCAACCACAAACTCCTGTACCAACTTTACGAACTTCAGTTTCAACCCATTAGTGTCAAACACACTTATAGTGTTTGAACTTTTATAGTTTTCTACTTTTCTATGTTCATGTATTGCAAAAGTTTCTATAATGTATTGATATTGTTGTGAAAACCCAAATTAGAAGATACACTTAAATGTCCTACATGCATCTAACCGATTGGAAAATGATTGAGAGACTTAATTAGATAGATCTAATGGAGACCTAAAACTGTAAGAGTGACATGTATCAAATTGAACCAAAAAGAGAGGAGAGAGAAACTGTGTTAACCAATCAATCCATTAGGCATATATTTAAGTTCATCTAAGTAGGTGTGTATAGTAAATCTCTAACCAATTACTTTCCATAAGTCTCGCTATCCTACACCATCATTGTCCTTAATGACTTTACTTATGTGTCACTACTTTCTTCTTATAGTCCAATGACTTTATCGACCAATTTAACACTTTTATTTGTTAACGGTGATGATCTCTCCACCTGTCAATTTCTTTTTTTTTACGTCACTAAATGTATTTCGAAATGTTGGAAAGTACAACAACTAAAAACATATTTAAAGAGATACGTTAAACTATTGTTGATATATAAATCACTAACCATTTAGTAATATCCGAATGTTTATTAATTCGATTCAATTCTACATATTAATTTCCTTTTTAAAGACAGTAGTAGTTAACAATCGAAAACTATATAGAAATATATCAACAAACTTAAATCATATATTTAGGTGTTTATAAACAAAATACATTCTATACAATAAAAATGTATAGACGATTACAACCCGGATCCAATAACACAACACTAAAAATTCCAAACAAATTAACAATATGAGAAAACCACTTATTCAAAAGATCAAAAAGCAAAATACCAAAAGCAAGAAAACATCACAGACCCACTCTTGTAGACCAAAGCAAGCCAACCCACAAATAACCATATTTCCTTTTGCTTTTGCATAATATCATGCTTAATCACATTCTTTTACTTTTTCTTTTTCTTTCTCCTCCTCACTCTTTGCATGATACCCTGGTATTTTCTCTTTAATCTTCTCAAAAATACCCTTTTTCTCCTTTTGTTCGCCTTCATCGTTTTCTGTCGCAACCGGTACAGGCGTTGGAGGAGGAGGAGCAACGTGCTCCTCCTCAACCTTCTTGTGCCCACCAGGCAATTTCTCCTTAATTTTTTCCATAAACCCCTTTTTCTCCTCTGGCACGGGGGTAGGGATCGGGTGTACCACTTCAGTAGTCGATGGTGCGGCTGTTACTTCTTCGTATTTCTCAACGGGGACGCATGTGTCTTCCTCGATCTTCTTCTCTTCTTTCTTTTCTTTGTAATCTTCGATTTTTTCCTTAATCGTCTCCTTCACTGGCTTCTTTTTCTTCTTCTTCTTTTCTCCATCCTCGCCCTCCTCATCACTTGACTGTATTAAATTGCCAAAAAGGATACGATATTATGCACGATCCAATTAAGGAAACCAACAAAATATCAAATTAACATTACTAACATAACCTATTATACATATTCTTTCGAACGTTTTGTTAAACCATAAACGGTGTCTATTATGTAACGTTCACAAAAACAAAATCAAAAGTTATGAAATGGAGCTAGACGTATCGAAAACTTACACTGCTGGAACTGGAACCATCATGATCATGTGATTGATGAATTTTCTCTAGCAAAGTTTCCTTGTGTTCGGGTTCCGAAACCTGAACTTTCTCTTCGAACTCAGACGAGATCGTGTTCTCGTCACACTTGTTCTCTTCTTTTTTCTTTCCCATAAAATCGAACAATCCACGATCCGACTGCTCCACGTCATCGGATTTTGGGGCATCGTGATAAACAACTTCCTCAGACATGATTAAAGTAAAATTGGATTGATGAATAACAAGAAAGGAAAGTATAAATACGTGATGAAAGTATCGAATAATATTGTTAAGAGAGTGTTTTTGATATTAAAGAAGTTGTGAAGGGGCTCGAATTTATAGGACCATGAGACACGTACTTGACGCGATTAAGTTATTAAGGAGATTTATTCTATTTAATTGTCGGTTATAAGCCGTTAACTCGTGTAAAAAGTAAGCCTTGCAAAATCGGATCGACATTTTTATATTACTAACTAGTTTAGGTCCCGCGAAATTCGTGGAAACGTCCATAAAAAAGATATATTGAAATTGCATCATAAATTCGTCAATTAGTATAGTATTTCTAATATATGAAGCAAAATGAAATATATAACTCGAATGATATGAGTAATGTGGCGAATGTGTTCGTAGATCAAAGAGCTTGTGACCAAAAGAATGTTTGAATGTACATCGTCTGGATTGGATGACATGCTGAAAACATACACTTATAAATCGTTATAGTACACTTAATTCCCGATCAATTTTTCTTCATTGAAGCATGTTTTTGAGCATGTCATCATTTTGCTGCTAATATATGGAGTCATCTTCAATGGTAATGAATTGGTTCCTGGTCTAATTAAAGCAGCCCCATTCTGACCCGCACACACATAAGGCCTCTGCATCACGAAGAACGGGATCGAGGTCAATTTGACCACTTTACTCGTTGATGAATTTTAGAAGGGTATCAAATTCCAACTCGTTGATTAGCATGTACTTCACCAAAGTACGTCTCGAAGAACATCTTGAACTTCGAGGCTTCAAATGAAGCTTTGAGGCTTAATATCTATGTGTCTATGTTTTTCAACTAACGACCACCTACAAAAGAAACAATTCAATGTAACATGATGCGTAACATGATTATACAATTAACACTTTCTTATATATGATTATTAGTATATTTACTATCGAAGCATGGCAACATTTGTCTCTTTTATGATTTTTGGCAGCAAGATTCGGTTCTGGACCCAGCAAATTGTTTTATAAGACTCACAAGCCGATAATTATAGTGTCTAACTTGGTCATTGTTTTTGCTCTGAACACGCGTAGTTCAAAGTCCAAATTCTGCAACACATTATGTTCATAACATTTAGTTTTCCTCCTAACCCCCATATATTTATCAATTACACATCACATATATACTTGTCTTGCTAAGTTGATGTGAAGCATTCAAAAGGTTTTCTTCTTCCTGACCTGTCCATACTTGTGTATGATTCTTTTCTTAATCTAATTATACAATTCTTAAACATTAATCGCAAGCTCGGTACTCACTATACCTTATATAAAAACTATATAATAGTACAAATTGTACTTGTATGATTTGAGGCAACATGATATGATGTTAATTGGCTTCAATTCTACAACTTTCCTATGATAAACCCATTTACATAAATACCTGTCGCCTTTTATATAAAAACTCCTTTATATTGAAAAAACTTTTCAAGCCAATTAGAGATTAAAGTGTATTTGCAGCTATAGCACAATGTCATAAATTTATTTTCTATTAATTTAAACATTTAATCAAACATCTAGTGTTTATTAGTCGATCAAACAAATAGAACCATAAGTTGAGAGCTAACGTAAAAATCAACATAAAGCATATAGAAAACAGTATTAAACCTTGACATAAGAAAATCGTATTAAACCCAAACACAAGAAAATCAACATAGAAGTTTAATCAACAACAAACATGAGAAAACCTGTATAGATTCTTTCTTAATAAGCATACAGTTTTGAATTTCTGGAAATAAACAAATAAGGAACAAATCGATTTTAGAAAAGGGAATGATGCAAAATCAATGACAGCAAAAAATTATTTATTAATTGTAAGAAAATAAAGTAGATTATTTTGATTAGATTGAAAAAGCTTCCACATAAAGAATAGAAAAATAATTTTTTCTATACAATTAATTAATTAAATGATGTCATGGTTTAATCATAGGGTTGTTTTATAAAGGATTATCTAAAATTAAGGGTGGAGATTCTTTAAGAGTTTTTCTTATATATATTAATATAGATATAGATAGATATAAGAGTTTTTCTTACATATAAGAGTTTTTCTTATATATATCAACATAAAGCATATATAAAACAGTATTAAACCTTGACATAAGAAAATCGTATTAAACCCAAACACAAGAAAATCAACATAGAAGTTTAATCAACAACAAACATGAGAAAACCTGTATAGATTCTTTCTTAATAAGCATACGGTTTTGAATTTCTGGAAATAAAGAAATAAGGAACAAATCGATTTTAGAAAAGGGAATGATGCAAAATCAATGACAACAAAAAATTATTTATTAATTGTAAGAAAATAAAGTAGATTATTTTGATTAGATTGAAAAAGCTTCCACATAAAGAATAGAAAAATAAATCTTTTTTGAAAGTTGAATCATGCAATACATAAGGAAATAGTTACAAATTTTAAATTTTATTAAATAGCTATTAATGGTAGAGTTGTCTAAAAGATATTATGAGGGTGATAAGTTTAAATTAATCAAGGGCATAATAGTCTTTAACTATACAATTAATTAATTGAATGATGTCATGGTTTAATCATAGGGTTGTTTTATAAAGGATTATCTAAAATTAAGGGTGGAGATTCTTTAAGAGTTTTTCTTATATATATTAATATAGATAGATATAGATATAGATATAGATAGATATCGTTTTCTAAGTTGAAAAAATGATTTATGATGATAATGATTAAGGAGATAACTAGTATATATATACTCAAAAGTCATACACCATAATTCATTATATGATTATGATGATTATGATTAAGAGAGTGTATGTTACCAGCGTAAAACTATATTGTTTTCATTTTAGGGATAAATTTTGTGATAGTTTTATTTTACTTTCCCTTTAAAAAAAAAAAAAAAAAATACCAATAAGGTTGAGAGGTGTTTAAGAGTTCATTTTTAAGAGATTATCTACTTATGTTATCTGTCAAACATAATTAATTGGAAACAAGTGTTTGGCGAAACAATGATATTTGTGTTTTAATAAGAGAAAATTGCCCGTTTCATCCTTGTGTTTGTCCAAAAAATCACAATCCGTCCCTTATTTGAAGAAATATCATCAGGCATCCCTATATTCGTTCTTTTCGCTCACTAATAGTCCTATTCGTTAGTTTAGTTAACTTTTTTCGTTAAATCATATTAAAATGACCAAAATACCCTCATTTTCTTCATCATATAACCCTTTGTTCCTCATCCTCATAAAACAGTTGCAAATACGTTTCTTCCATAAACAAAAACATCATCCTAAATATTATATATGTAAAACTAATAATAATAATAATGATAATAATAAACTTGTGATTTTAAGCTTCGATGTCAGTGGTAGAGGGATATGATTTTTAATTTTGTTTGTATGTATATCTCTAAATATTTCAACATCAGTGGTTGGGAGAGACTGATTTGGATTTATCATCAGTGGTTGAGATATTAAGTCCACACCGCTGCATGTTTTCGTTAACGCCTGTATGGCTTCTAAATCGACATAAATCCAGATCTCGCCGGAGCAAATCTGTTACCGGCGGTTTATGTAGTCGACGGTGTTAGCGAGCAGGAATCAGAGTCATCAATCATTCATGGTTGAAATTGTGACACCCCCAAATTTGATGATTTGCGGAAGCTCGATTTGGGTGTCACTAATCAATATACAAAGCACATAAGATATAATGAACGACCACTATATGCGTCGTTTTAAACTTGCATTAATAAAGTAAATGTTTACATCAAAATAATGTTACATTAGCTCGGTTCCTGAAATTTATGAGATTACATAGCATAATTACTTTTACAAAATATAATAATGCGATCAAATCTCTAATTGTATGTATGCTGACTCGAGCTAATAGTCCCTGTCTATGCAGTCAACCTACTGCTGGGTACCTGTGATACATACTAAAATGGGTCAGCGAAAACGCTGGTGAGCTCACAGGTTTGTATGTCAATGTATAGTTGTAAGAACCGCAAGATTTAAATTGAATTTATAATGCAATTAAGCAAAATAAAAGTTATACAATCCATGAGCACATAGTCTGAGTTTAACTTGAGCGCTAGGTCCAATTAAGGAAACCTAACTGATTTGCCTCCTACGAGTGTCTAATCCACACTCGTCTTCCCAAATGCTAATACATCCGTTTGACCGGTTAGTGCGTGCTAACCCGGATGAGGATTGTCAATCCCATATGATATCATATACTAACATTCACGCTATAAATACTAGAGACTATGCTATGGAGGACTTTAAATTGATTAGCTTGAAACTCATGTAGTATTTGAAGTTTGGCACTTGCGTTCTACTTGTAAAACAAAACAGAGCAGTATTATCACACCCCTAGTTGTAAAATAGTGAAAATGGGGCTATGAAACTCACCTGAGCCTTGTATGTTTATCTAAATAAGCTTGAATTGGTTAGCCTTGAATTGATGTCCGAAGACTTGTAACCTGAAGGTGTCCATGACACATGATGGTTATTAATTGATTAGGTATCTCGAAAGACTACCCTTGTAGTTGTTTGTCCAAATTGTCCCGATTTGGTTGATTGACTTGTCCAAATTGTCCCGATTTGGTTGATTGACTTGTCCAAATTACTACGATTTGGTTGATTGAATTGTAAGTTTGAAAACGTGTACGGCCCGTTGGTGATTAATTGCAACAATAGTCTTGATGTTATCACATTGATTTCGAAGCGTTATACTTAAAAAGTAAATTCCATTATGATTGAAAAGTTGTATCGTGTAAGCGTTTTGAAGTTGTACAAGTTTGACACTTGGTGTAAAAATGTGCTTACGGAATCTAAGTACGGGGGTCCGGGGGCAGCACCCCTGGTTAGCGGGGTCCAAGGGGCGGCAGCCCCTGGCGGGGTACAAGGGGCAGAGCCCCTGGCTGGGGTCGAGCTGCCAGGTCAGCTTGGAAAATTTTTATTTCTACTATATTGCTTTGACGAAAAACGCATCTGGAACCGAATTTGGGTAAAATCAGGTGTTAAAATTTTAGGTCTCGACACTTAGTAAAAAAACTGCGTTTTCTAGTTTCTGTTTTGTGCGACGTTGGGTGCGACGTCGCAGGTCCTGACTGCGACGTTGAGCATGGCGTCGCTATGTGCGACTTTCGCAATTTAATGCGACGTTGTGCGTGGCGTCGCTATATGCGACGTTGTTGATTTCTGCGACGTAAGGGCTTGCGTCGCTAAGTGCGACGTCGGTCAATTTAGGCGACGTTAGGGACGATGTCGCTATATGCGACGTGGTGATTAGTATTGCGACGTCGCAGCTGACGTCGCAATATGTCTGGGCCAACTGCGACGTTGCGGTCTGTTGGCCGGAGTTTGTGTCGAAAACGAGTTTTCCGGCGACCATTTGGTCCAAATCTTTTACCCAACCCATATACGGACATTATCAACTTAAATAACTCATAATCATGTAAAAATAATCAAAAACGGAGAGTTTCGGGTTTTGTCGGAAACTTACAAAGTTAACGCAGGGAGAAACCGAAAAGATAGGAAGGTAGATCGTGATGCCGTGGTTCTTTTATTCCAAACAAGCGAGGTGATCCGAGGGTGTTTTGTGGTAGTATTTTACGATTTAATGGTGGTGGTGTGGTTTGGAAATTAGAGAGAAAAGAAAGGTAGAGAGAGAATGGGAAAGTGAGAAATGAGGGTGGGGAGGTGGTGACCTCACCCTTTGTGGCTGATTCGGTGGGGGCCCACCGAAGTGTGGGTCTCCACTTTTACTCCGTATTCGCGCTCCGTGCGGTATTCGTTTTTCCCGATCGTTTAAACGTTAAATAATTATTTTATACGTTTAGATTTACATTTTAAAAATACGAATGACTACTCCATTTTCATTGAAGTATTTTACCAATTATTTAATTATTATGTTAATAAATGTAACTTATTTCATTAAATAATTTTATGTTATTTAATTAAATTGTTCACCAACGTCCGTAATTAATTGTATCGAAATTCATTCGATTTGAAACTCGTACGATTTAAACAAACCGCATAATTGTGTAGATATATATTCAACAATATATATAATAATTGATACATTAATTAGCCTAACACATAACTAATTACATGTATTAAAACTTGATTAGGCACTAAATTCTAGTCCTAAATTGACGGGTGTCACATTCTCCCCCTGTTAGAAGAATTTCGTCCCGAAATTTATGTTGAAGTCGTGTTTGATGTTGAGTCAGTGAAGAGTTGAGGATACTTGAGTCGCATCTGGTCTTCCCGTTCCCAGGTGAATTCCGGACCGCGCCGCGAATTTCACCTAACTTTGACAATGGGAATACGACTTTGTTTAAGTTGTTTGACCTCCCGGTCCATGATCTCGGCGGGTTCCTCAACAAAGTGAAGTTTCTCGTCAACTCGAATTTCATCGAGTGGAATGATAAGTGTCTCATCAGACAGACACTTCTTCAGATTAGAAACATGAAAAGTGTGATGCACGCTGCTGAGTTCGGATGGCAGCTGCAATCGATATGCCACTGGGCCAATCCTTTTAAGGATCTCGAATGGTCCAATGTATCTGGGACTTAACTTCCCTCGTTTGCCAAATCGGATTACGCCTTTCCAAGGCGATACTTTGAGTAGTACTCGATCCCCAACTTGGAACTCGAGTGGTTTGCGTCTCACGTCAGCATAACTTTTCTGACGATCACGCGCGGCCTTGAGCTTGTTTTGGATTTCGACGATTCTTTCGGTCGTCTCGTGAAGGATTTCTGGACCTGTGAGTTGGCTATCCCCAACTTCGGTCCAACATATAGGTGACCGACACTTATGACCGTACAGTGCCTCGAAGGGTGCAGCCTTAATGCTGGTATGATAACTGTTGTTGTACGAGAACTCGCACAATGGTAGGTGTTTCTCCCAGTTTACACCGAAGTCTACTACGCAGGCCCGTAGCATGTCTTCTAGTGTTTGAATTGTTCGTTCACTTTGGCCGTCAGTTTGAGGATGGTATGCGATACTCATATCAAGTCGAGTACCCAGGGATTTTTGAAGTGATTGCCAAAATTGTGAAGTGAAACGACTATCTCTATCGGAGATAATTGAGATTGGAACACCGTGTTTGGTCACGATTTCCTTCAAATAAATTCTGGTGAGGCGTTCCATTTTGTCGGATTATTTAATTGCTAGGAAGTGAGCAGACTTTGTGAGACGATCCACGATCACCCAAATAGTATCACAACCGCTCGAGGACTTGGGTAGTTTGGTTATGAAGTCCATGGCAATTTGTTCCCATTTCCATTCAGGAAGACTGGGTTGTTGAAGTAAACCAGAGGGTTTTTGATATTCGATTTTGACCTTGGAGCAAGTAAGGCACTTGCTGACATAGGTGGCGATTTCAGCTTTCATGTTCGGCCACCAGTAGAAGTCCTTGATACCGTGATACATTTTATCGGATCCCGGATGGATAGAATATTTGGACTTGTGAGCTTCATCCATCACCAAGTCTCGTAGGTTCCCAAATTTAGGCAACCAGATTCGGTTTGAGAAATACCTAATCCCGTTAGGTTTGATTTCGAATTGTTTATCCATGCCTCGCAAGGCTTCATCTTTGACATTTTCGGGTTTCAAGGCTTCGAGTTGAGCAGTGAGAATTTGAACGTTTAAATTGTTGTGAATGGTCATACTGAGGGCTCGGACCCGTAGTGGTTTCACTCGCTCTTTCCGACTGAGGGCATCAGCAACAACATTTGCTTTGCCTGGATGATATTTGAGTTCGCAGTCGTAATCGGTAAGCAACTCGACCCATCGACGTTGCCTCATGTTGAGATCCTTCTGATCGAATATGTGTTGGAGACTTTTGTGGTCTGTAAAGATTGTGCACCTAGTGCCATAGAGGTAATGTCTCCAAATTTTGAGTGCAAAAACGACAGCTCCAAGTTCGAGATCATGAGTGGTGTAATTCTTTTCGTGAATTTTCAGCTTTCGTGAGGCATAGGCAATGACTTTGTCTCGTTGCATCAACACGCAACCGAGACCTTGATGAGAGGCATCACAGTATACCACGAAGTCATCGGTGCCTTCGGGTAATGATAGAATAGGAGCACTGCAAAGCTTTTGTTTTAATAGTTGGAATGCCGACTCTTGTTTATCAGTCCAGTCAAACTTTTTGTCTTTCTGGGTCAGAGTCGTGAGTGGTAAGGCTATCTTGGAGAAATTTTCAATGAATTGTCGGTAATACCCGGCAAGACCCAAAAATTGGCGTACTTCGGTCGGAGTGGTGGGTGCTGGCCAGCCCTTGATAGCTTCAATTTTTGATGGGTCAACGTGAATCCCCTGACTGTCAATCACGTGACCAAGGAATTGAACGGTTTTTATCCAGAACTCACACTTAGAGAATTTGGCGTAAAGCTCCTCGTGTTTAAGTAGTTCTAAAATTGTTTTGAGGTGTTGCGCGTGTTCTTGCTCGTTTCGTGAGTATATGAGTATGTCATCGATGAAGACAATGACGAACTTGTCAAGATAAGGCTTGCACACCCGATTCATAAGGTCCATGAATACAGCCGGTGCGTTGGTTAGGCCGAATGGCATCACTTGGAATTCGTAATGCCCATAGCGGGTTCGGAAGGCGGTTTTTGGAATGTCGGCATCGCGAACACGCAATTGGTGATAACCGGATCGGAGATCAATCTTTGAATAACAACTCGATCCTTAAAGTTGGTCGAACAAATCATCGATTCGAGGTAATGGGTATCGGTTCTTGACGGTCAACTTGTTCAACTCTCGATAGTCGATATACATTCGAAAAGTACCGTCTTTCTTCTTGACAAATAGGACCGGAGCTCCCCAAGGTGAAGAACTCGGCCTGATAAATCCTCGTTCCAGGAGTTCCTGTAATTGGGCGGACAACTCCTGAAGTTCGGATGGAGCTAAGCGGTATGGTGCTCGGGCAACAGGCGCAGCACCTGGTACAAGATCGATTGAGAACTCAACCTGTCTTGGTGGTGGTAGACCAGGTAGTTCTTCAGGAAAAACTTCTGGAAAGTCTCGAACAATTGGAACATCCTCAAGTCGCTTCTCCTTCGACTTTTTCTCCATGATGTGCGCGAGGATTGCTGGATAACCCTTTCTAAGAAATTTCCGGGTTTTTAGACAAGATATGATGTTAAGCCTCGTCCCACCGGTCTCCCCCTGAATGACCAAGGTTCTACCGACGGCGAGAGGTATGAGAACAATTTTGTCATAGCAAATGATTTCGGCGCGATGTTTGGATAACCAGTCCATGCCCACGATGACATCGAAACTTCCTATCTCAACAGGCATAAGATCTATGGAGAAGATTTCGCCGGCTAGATTTAAAGTGCAATTAGGTATCACACTATCGGTTTCTATTAATTTACCATTTGCTAGCTCTACGGTGTACTTAACGTCTAAAGCAACAGGTGTGATGTCAAGTAGAGGGCAAAATTCATCGGAAATAAAACTTCTATCGGCACCAGTATCAAACAGAATAGAAGCAGTTAAATTGTTGAGGAGGAACATACCCGTGACCACATTCGGGTCCTGACGGGCGTCCCCTGAGTTGATCACGAAGGCGCTACTTTTGGCGTTGTTGTTGTTGTTGCGGTTGTTGTTGTTGTTGCCCTTAATCTTCAATTTTGGGCACGTATCCCTAAAGTGTCCTGGGTTCCCACATTCAAAGCAGGACTTAGGTTGTCGGGCATTTTTGTCAGAGGGGTTGTTGTTGGATCTGGGGGCTCGGCAATCCTTAGTCGAATGCCCGTACCTCCTGCAGTTGTTGCAAGGAGTACTGCACTGACCAAAGTGGTGATAGTTACACTTGGGACAATAAGGCCTGTCCCCGGTGTAGCCGCGGTTGGATTCAGAGTTGGTGGTGTAGACTTGGATGGCGTTGTTTTTCTTGTTTGAGTTGTGGTGGTGTTCAGTGGATTTGAGTTTGTTGTTGTTGGAGGATGAGGTGTTGGAGGTCTCACGGCTGACAACTAGGGCCATGAGTTCGTGGGCCAATCTAATGGCACTCTCAGTGGTGGTTGGTTTGGATGAGGCGACATTTCCCTGGATGCTCTCAGGGAGTCCGCGGATGTATCTTTTGATGCCCTTACTTTCCGGTTCAACCAAACTCGGGCATAGTAAAGCAAACTGCTGGAATTTGGTGGTATATTCAGCAACATCATTTCGCTGCACAGCTAGGATCCAGAATTCTTCCTCCAGCCTGTGCAGCTCTTCTTCAGGAAAATATTTTTCTGTCAGTTTCTTCTTCAGTTCGGCCCAAAGGAGTCGATTTGCAACCTCAAGGCCTACAGAGTTTGTGTGGGTTTTCCACCACGTGAGTGCACCTTCCTGAAAGGTGTAAACATCGAATTTGACCTTGCTGTTCTCAGTGCAATCGCAGAGACTGAAAACAGATTCCATACGCTCAATCCAACGGATCAAGCCAATGACACCTTCCGTGCCCTTGAAATATAGAGGTTTACAGCTGAAAAAGTCCTTGTAGGAACAAGGCTTGACAGCAGGAGTGGAGGCGGTGGTATCGGCTATTTCCTCAGTCGTTCGGGTGGGATCCCGAGCGGCCAAAGCGTCGGCTACGGCCCGAGTAACGGCAGCAGCGAGCTCAGCTTCACTGTAACTCTTTTTCTTTGGCGGCATGATTCTTCAAGAAAAGAAACAATAGGTACGTAAGAAATTGTACCAGAATGATAATCGTGGTAGATGTATGTATTTAAGCGACAATATACACATCACAAGTGTAACAGTCCTATAATATAGAGTTAAATCGAACGAAATCGTCATTTGATATTACGTTGTTAAATGATTACAGACAATTTCGAGTTTGTTGAATTCAAAAGTTACAGACTTAGATATTGTGCCAAAAGTGCCGAGAATTGTTTCATCCGGTCAATTTACATTAGTCCTACGAAAGCGTTATGGAGTGCAGATTCAGCCTAAGCTAATTCTGACGAAGATTGAGTTGTGGCATTAAGGCAGTGAGACGGTCAACGGACTCTGCAAGTCGGCTAACCATTCTGAGTGCCTCCTCGGTTTCCCTCAGGCGTGTCTCACACTGAGTCAACCTTGATCGCAGGACAGTGATTTCATTTTGATTGTCAGTCACTTGATTGTGGACGATCTCCATGGTCTCGATGGTTTCACCCACTCGATTTTCGAGAACGTCCATATTGTTGATAGTATTTTCATGGTCCTTAGAGACCTGAGCAACTTGTCCCATTAGGGTGAGTGTCCAGTTTTCTCGGGTCTGTTGCAACTCGATGTCCATGTCACGCAGTTGTTGCTCGTGACGGTGTAGCCTAGCGGCCAAATCTGTTAGTGTGAATTGATTGGGGTATGGGCCTGCTCGAGGCAACCTGGGGTTCCTCCTAGCTACCCTTGAACCTTGTGATTCGTACGGATGGGAACGGGATGAGTTGGGTGGTGTGTTTGCCATTCTGAGACAGAGTGTTAGAAAGAATGAGACCTATATTCATATAATATAATATAGCCTAAGATTGTAAATGAGGTCTATTTATGTATATATATGTATATCACATAATAACCTATTGAGTGTCTAGCACATACATGTTTTGAGTCCCGGTTCTCTCGAGGTCAGAGTCAACTAGTGTATCCTGTTCAGCCATAACTTCCTTCGGATCTTACATCATCTTTATTTAATTGTACATAGTTGATCAAGCTATGTTAAATTAAATTCGTATGCTGTAATCTCTGAACTGGTTATACCTAATAGGGAATACTGCCTAACGGTCATAGTCTAGGTCCACTAAATGCAACCTAGTTCACTATAACCTTAGGCTCTGATACCAATCTGTGACACCCCCAAATTTGATGATTTGCGGAAGCTCGATTTGGGTGTCACTAATCAATATACAAAGCACATAAGATATAATGAACGACCACTATATGCGTCGTTTTAAACTTGCATTAATAAAGTAAATGTTTACATCAAAATAATGTTACATTAGCTCGGTTCCTGAAATTTATGAGATTACATAGCATAATTACTTTTACAAAATATAATAATGCGATCAAATCTCTAATTGTATGTATGCTGACTCGAGCTAATAGTCCCTGTCTGTGCAGTCAACCTACTGCTGGGTACCTGTGATACATACTAAAATGGGTCAGCGAAAACGCTGGTGAGCTCACAGGTTTGTATGTCAATGTATAGTTGTAAGAACCGCAAGATTTAAATTGAATTTATAATGCAATTAAGCAAAATAAAAGTTATACAATCCATGAGCACATAGTCTGAGCTTAAATTGAGCGCTAGGTCCAATTAAGGAAACCTAACTGATTTGCCTCCTACGAGTGTCTAATCCACACTCGTCTTCCCAAATGCTAATACATCCGTTTGACCGGTTAGTGCGTGCTAACCCGGATGAGGATTGTCAATCCCATATGATATCATATACTAACATTCACGCTATAAATACTAGAGACTATGCTATGGAGGACTTTAAATTGATTAGCTTGAAACTCATGTAGTATTTGAAGTTTGGCACTTGCGTTCTACTTGTAAAACAAAACAGAGCAGTATTATCACACCCCTAGTTGTAAAATAGTGAAAATGGGGCTATGAAACTCACCTGAGCCTTGTATGTTTATCTAAATAAGCTTGAATTGGTTAGCCTTGAATTGATGTCCGAAGACTTGTAACCTGAAGGTGTCCATGACACATGATGGTTATTAATTGATTAGGTATCTCGAAAGACTACCCTTGTAGTTGTTTGTCCAAATTGTCCCGATTTGGTTGATTGACTTGTCCAAATTGTCCCGATTTGGTTGATTGACTTGTCCAAATTACTACGATTTGGTTGATTGAATTGTAAGTTTGAAAACGTGTACGGCCCGTTGGTGATTAATTGCAACAATAGTCTTGATGTTATCACATTGATTTCGAAGCGTTATACTTAAAAAGTAAATTCCATTATGATTGAAAAGTTGTATCGTGTAAGCGTTTTGAAGTTGTACAAGTTTGACACTTGGTGTAAAAATGTGCTTACGGAATCTAAGTACGGGGGTCCGGGGGCAGCACCCCTGGTTAGCGGGGTCCAAGGGGCGGCAGCCCCTGGCGGGGTACAAGGGGCAGAGCCCCTGGCTGGGGTCGAGCTGCCAGGTCAGCTTGGAAAATTTTTATTTCTACTATATTGCTTTGACGAAAAACGCATCTGGAACCGAATTTGGGTAAAATCAGGTGTTAAAATTTTAGGTCTCGACACTTAGTAAAAAAACTGCGTTTTCTAGTTTCTGTTTTGTGCGACGTTGGGTGCGACGTCGCAGGTCCTGACTGCGACGTTGAGCATGGCGTCGCTATGTGCGACTTTCGCAATTTAATGCGACGTTGTGCGTGGCGTCGCTATATGCGACGTTGTTGATTTCTGCGACGTAAGGGCTTGCGTCGCTAAGTGCGACGTCGGTCAATTTAGGCGACGTTAGGGACGATGTCGCTATATGCGACGTGGTGATTAGTATTGCGACGTCGCAGCTGACGTCGCAATATGTCTGGGCCAACTGCGACGTTGCGGTCTGTTGGCCGGAGTTTGTGTCGAAAACGAGTTTTCCGGCGACCATTTGGTCCAAATCTTTTACCCAACCCATATACGGACATTATCAACTTAAATAACTCATAATCATGTAAAAATAATCGAAAACGGAGAGTTTCGGGTTTTGTCGGAAACTTACAAAGTTAACGCCGGGAGAAACCGAAAAGATAGGAAGGTAGATCGTGATGCCGTGGTTCTTTTATTCCAAACAAGCGAGGTGATCCGAGGGTGTTTTGTGGTAGTATTTTACGATTTAATGGTGGTGGTGTGGTTTGGAAATTAGAGAGAAAAGAAAGGTAGAGAGAGAATGGGAAAGTGAGAAATGAGGGTGGGGAGGTGGTGACCTCACCCTTTGTGGCTGATTCGGTGGGGGCCCACCGAAGTGTGGGTCTCCACTTTTACTCCGTATTCGCGCTCCGTGCGGTATTCGTTTTTCCCGATCGTTTAAACGTTAAATAATTATTTTATACGTTTAGATTTACATTTTAAAAATACGAATGACTACTCCATTTTCATTGAAGTATTTTACCAATTACTTAATTATTATGTTAATAAATGTAACTTGTTTCCTTAAATAATTTTATGTTATTTAATTAAATTGTTCACCAACGTCCGTAATTAATTGTATCGAAATTCATTCGATTTGAAACTCGTACGATTTAAACAAACCGCATAATTGTGTAGATATATATTCAACAATATATATAATAATTGATACATTAATTAGCCTAACACATAACTAATTACATGTATTAAAACTTGATTAGGCACTAAATTCTAGTCCTAAATTGACGGGTGTCACAGAAATCCCCAATTATTCGAATAATAATCCTCGTCATCTAAACCCTAACCAAAAACCTAAATCAAGCAAAAAGAAACATTTCCCTATTAACGATCGGCTTCACAATTCACATCATGCGGTTGATTCATGTGGTGGTGTTGTCTCTCAAGCTGCATCCGATGACGCTTATTCGTTCAATCAAAGACCGATTGAAACCGCAACCACCACAGGTTTTAATCACGGTGGATTTGTAACCTACAACGTTTCATCGTGTTTCAGAAGCGAGATTAATGAGCTACGGAAGAAATTGGTTTCGGATCTGGAGAGAATCCGAAAGCTAAATGATCGGATTCAAGCTGGAGAATTGATCCCTAAGTCATCAAACGGTAAATTCAAGAAATTGTTAGGGATTTTAACGCCTCAACACCGCTACATGTTGGGAGAGACTGACTTGGATTTAATATCGTTGATGTTGTTGATTTCGAGCACGATTGATTCGAGTTTTCCGCATCAAATTGCGCTGTGAATATGTATTCAACACGCGAAGCTTTGAATTGAGAAGATGAACATCCAATCGGTTCGAACTCGAATATATTCGTAATTCATGAACTGCTAAATTTGCTTGAAAGTGTGCAATTGAAAAATGTTTGTTGTTCAGTACTACATAGTACATATGCTAATCTTGAAAAAGGCTCTACAGGAAATCATTGTGATAACCAATTTTACATAATTATTTTTTCATTATCTATTAGCTGCAATAGTAATTTAAAGAAACTAAACTAATTTTTTGATATATGTATTTGTATTTGTGTATCCTCTGATTTTTAGTGTTCGGGTATTGTTCAATTCTTCATGTTTTGAAGGTGACAGTTTCATTGAAATGCATTATATATACAAAAATTAGAGTTTGGAAAAGAATAAATGTTACATTCATGTATTATTTGTGTTGATGATTTTGAGTTATTTTGTTTGTGTTTGTAATTTTGTAAGAAATAAAATAGGGTTTGAGGAGGAAGATGAAGAAGATGAGGGTATTTTGGTCACTTTAATATGATTTAACGGAAAAAGTTAACTATACTAACGAATAGGACTATTAGTGAGCGAAAAGAACGAATATATGGATGTCTGGTGATATTTCCTCAAATAAGGGATGGATTGTGATTTTTTGGACAAACATAGGGATGAAACGGGCAATTTTCTCTTTTAATAAAGAGAACGTACACAATTTTAAGAAACCAAGTTGATACATACTTTTCAAAACGCAATTCCAAACACTCTCTTAGTATGTTATGATAGCTTATTCATCTAAGAGTATGTTTGGTAACAATTAGTTAGAGCTAGAGCTTTTGGTTGAAGTTGGATCGGAGCCTCATAAGCTATTAAGGGCTTCTATAAAACTATTTGAAGTATCTTCTTATTTCTTGAGTTTCTAGATATTTATTTTAAAATAAAATTAAAAAAATATGGTTTGTCAAACGGATATTTAAATAGTTTAAACTTATAAAATTTGAAATTTAAAACTTTATAAGCCCTAAAAATAGAGGTGCGAAAAGACATCCTAGCTCCTATATAAATTTTGGAGACATGTTAAGATTGAGTCACTAACTGTATAGTTTTAGCTTGGTTTTGATTCTTAAATTTTTAATAATCTTGATCTAATAAACTTTCTCATTGATCATCATTTCTCGGTGATCATCATGTTCTAACATGACATGCATGTGTCGACATCTATACACAAATTGATAAAATAAAATTGGGATTAGTGAAGGGGAATGTATTTAACTATAGTCCGAAGTTTATAGTGTGTATACAACTTCATATTGATCTATTGTGTGTATCAATCTTTCAGTTTTGGTCTATTGTATGATCCGACTGACGTGGTACCCGTTCTTGATGATGTGTCAATGAGGTGTCAGCTGACGTGATGCGTTATACGGTTGTCACGTTATGAAATTAGTCACTGGATACACACAATAGACCAACGTTTAAAGGTTGGTACACACAATAGACTAAAGCAGAGTTTAGTACACACTATAAATATCAGACTAAAGTTAAGTGCATTATCTTGCACTAAACCCAATAAAGTTATATTATCAATCCTGATCTTATTAAACAAGACTTGTAAGTGTAGTTGATCAGCTAATACACTAGTATTCTTCATTCTTTGATTATGTGTGTCATTGAAAAGTTTGACATGAACTCTCAATCGATTGCAAGTATAGATTTTAACTGTTAACACGTACGTACGGCTCTTTAACACCTTGGTACATAACTTTTACATGTGTTATAATAGTTTATTAGTTATCATTATTATTATTGGTGAATTTAACAACCGATCGATGATTATTGAATGACCCATAAGATCATTCTTTTTAAGTAGTAATAGTTATAAAAGAAGTAGATTAACAATTTTTATAAAGGTGTTTCAATTTGCCGATACCATAAAATCAAGTAAATAATCAGATAAACGCTTACACAATCAATTTCAAACATTTTCCTTCCAGCGAGAAAAATTAATACTGTACTTAGTAATCCAATATTGGTAACCTTTTCTATCATTTATTTTGACTTTATTATTTATTAACAACATCATCCTAATCATGATGATCATGATTCATAAGAAGACAAAAGAAAAGCAAAAAATACTTCAATTTGCCAACTAAATTAGTAGAAGATAATATACAAAAACTACAAACTTTTACCCCCCCCCCCCCCCCCCCCCCCCCCCCCCCCCCCCCCCCCTTTCTCAAAATAAGTGTCCACATTTCCTTTTAAGTTTGTTCCAAAATAAGTATCAACTTTCAAGAATAGTATATTAACTTTACCATCTTGCCCTCAATATACATTTTATCAACCGGTACATAAAAGTCTGTGCAAAAAGTAAGGGTAATAGAGTCAGTCATCTTCATTACTAGACAATCTGATTCCGTAAAGCCTGAAAATAACACTTATTTTGAGACGGAGAGAATATACATTTATTCATATAATATACGTGTTAACACTTAATACCATACTTGAATAACTCTACAAAGAAAGAACCAAAAAAAATAAAGGTGGCACTATGAGTAATCATGAAGAGATGCCGTAACGAAGGTGTCGACCAATGTTTTAAGACCCGGTTCGACCGGCCCTGTAGGACCGGTCGGACCGCATTTTTAAGGATTTCCGGGCCATTTAAAACCGGCTTTTTCAAAAAGTTGACTAGTCAACGACCCGGTTGACCCGGCCGGTCGGACCGGGTTGGACCGGGACCCGGAAAGGCACATTGACCCGGGTTTCATGTTTTTTTTTTTTTTTAATTTCTATGTACATTTAATCATTTATATTTAGGGAATGTTTACTGATTGTGTATTTCAAGAATAATAAGGGTAATAAGTGAATCTTTGACTGATGTGTCATCACCATTTATTACTCTATGGATTATATAATTATTATATTGATGTGTATTCCAAGAATAACAAGAAAATCGATGTGTCATCACCCTTTATTACTCTATGGATTATAATTATTATACATGATATAATTAATAATTATATTTATAATTATAAAAAATTAAAAAATTCACTAAATATTACTATTGTATACTATTATTAAATCCGGTCCGACCTTCCGGCCCAACCGGTCCGACCGGTCCGACCAGAAAATAACAATTTTCCGGGTCGACTAAAAACCCGGGTTTTAAAACACTGATGTCGACTGAGGCAAAGCATAAAAACAGGAGAGAGACACGCTGTCATGCGTTAATAATGTCCTTATCCACTCACATCACGCCACGTCACACCAAAACGTGGATGGTTGTACCTTCTGTGGGTCGCACTCTATGTCGATACCGGTGGTGGTCGGTTGTCCATGCCTAACAAGCAACTTGCAACCGGCTATATTTTTAAATTAAAGTAGACCTCCACGTGGAATCTAATGAGAGGTGTTAAGTGAGCTTGCCGACTTTTTGTGAGCAATGATACGACGTCGTGCTTCGTGTTTTGTGGTACTCCGTAGTAATTAGGTTCCCGAAATACGTGGCACTTGGCCTTTTTTTGCTAATTTGTAAATAAATGAGGGGCCAGTGGTTTATGGTCGGTTTGACTCACGTGTTTGGTGGGTCACTTGTCACGTGACACTGCTTTCGAATGAAACCACATGAAAACGATATGCAAATTCATCGTATTAAGGAAAAACGTCGATCGTGTAAAATGGTCATGATTATCTTTAAAATTCGAAGAAAATGTTACGGTTAATATTGAACGCAGATTTTATTTGAACCTTTTTATATGAAAATGACTTCGAAATATCATTTCGTCGAACAATTTAGATGACTTAATTACAAGCTTATAATTTTGTTTACTACATAAATGTATTTGTACGCTTTTATATTAACATAATGAAATAATAACGACGTTCCTTAAAAGTTAGATATGCATATTATGTTAAGCTTATTGTATATATTTTTTTTCTTGTTACAGATGATTTTACTATTTATTTAGCATCACTTATACATAAAAATAAATATTTATTGAATTAAACTCCTAAATATATAAGGATTTTTCTAATGATAGTCCTTGGGGCTATGTTTACGAAAATATTCTATGCATAAATGATGGTACATTAAGGTTAGTGGGATAGTTATTAAAAGGTTAGTGAGGTGGTTATTTTTCATGGTACAACAAAACAATGTGTGTCCGGATAACTTAAACACAGCCCTAAGGGTTGTCGTTAGAATAATCCAATATATAATTAACAAACCCTATTATTGATAAAAGAAATAGTAACTTTTCTAAAGAGTTAAATAACTAATTCACGTGTTTAGGATGAAAGAAATTGTCTTTTTTACGGATCACTAGGAGGGTAAACTCGAGAAATCTTACTCACGGGCATGGATATGGGTCAAAGAGTATACCCGCTGATGGCCGGGTCTCGTATGGGTCATCGGTATGCACTATTCGTCGTGGGTCGAACCCGACCTGAAGGTATACTCTTGCAATCGTTAAATATATTAGTTATTGCATGTAATTAGATAAAGAGTAATTAATCATAAAACTATACATATATGAATCAAAATAAATAAGAGTATGGTTCAAGAGAGCAAGGTCAAATGGAGAGCAGCAAGGGTAGGGTTGACCAACGAATTACAGTGCGCTATGTGTCCATCACAAAGTTTCATTGTGACCCTTCTACTATAATTATATTTTAGTTTCTTCACCAACTTCTTCAACAACACTTCTCCACCTCCACCTCCACCAACACCAACCACCCACTCCCATCCTCTGCAACCAGCTGCCGCCCACCGTTGCCGTCAGCCACCGCCCGCTGTCGTCGTCAGCTACCGCCGGATTCCGCCCAAATTTTTTTTCTAAATTGTTTTTTTTCAATTTTTTTATTCCAAAAATTTTAACTAACTTTTTCCTCCTAAAAACACCACATATTAATTTAAAACAAAAAAAATATATATATTTTGTTGCATCTTGTGGTTATTTAACTGCATTTTATATATATATATATATATATACACACACACACTACTGCATATTGTAGTTTTGGTGTTGCATCGTGTATGTTTATGTATTCATTGTTACTTATTTTTCTATACGTGATATCACATTTGTACTGCATTTTGTATATATATTTACTGCATCATTATTTTTGTATACATGTTAGTCTTTTTTACAACATTTTGTAGTTTATATTTTACTGCATCTTATATATTATATATACGCCGTCACCAAAATGCAGTACAAAAAGCATGTGACACCCGACAAATTAGAACATTTATTTGTGACTAACTTTGATGTAATTATGTGTGTTTAGTTTTGTTAGGCTAAATACGTGTAACACTTTATATATATATATATATATATATATATATATATATATGTATGTATATATATATATATATATATATGTATGTATATATATATATACATATATATATGTATATATGTATATGCGTACGCGATTGAGTTAAATCATGCAATTTCGAATCGGATGGAATCCGACACTTCAAATACGGACGTTGGTGAAACATTTTAATAAATAACATAAATATATTTTGGAAAATAAATAGTAGTTATTTACTTTATATTATTATGATATAATAATATACGATACGATATACGTTTTATATAAAACGTACAAACGCAAAACGAACGCACAAATCGAGACCGACAACTAAACAAAACATTTTATAAAATGTATATTAAGTATTTTGAATAATACTTCAATAAAAAATTTACAAAAATATATCGTTAACGAAACGCGTATAATAAAAGATTAACGTCTAAACGAACGACGAAATGAACGGGTAAACGACCACCGCGCGTAGCGTAAATTGTGAAAACAAAAGGTGACCAAATCTCATGTGGGACCCACCTGAAATCTGGTCAAGACACTCCTTACACCTCCCTACATTTTTTTTTTTACTTAGATACTCCATCACCCACCATTTCCTCTCATTCAACCATTTCACCTCCTGTCGTCGAAACCACCGAACAAATTATCGAGCGACGTGTAGCTGAAGCTATCGCTCAGTATGAAGCCAGTCGCGCTCGCGACACTGGGGTGAACAACAGTGGAGCCACCCCCGTCAACACTGAAACCCCGGCAAATACCCGACAAGGGTGTTCATACAAATCCTTCCTCGCCTGCAAACCCAACACCTTCACCGGGACTGAAGGGGCCATCGGCCTAGTCCACTGGATTGAGAAAATGGAATCAGTCCTCGACATTAGCGACTGCGCAACCGACAACATGGTGAAGTACGCCACATGTACTCTCGCCGACAAAGCGTTAACCTGGTGGAACGCTCAGATCCAAATCCTTGGGCGAACAACTGCTTTCTCTATCTCATGGGAGACTTTGAAACAGATGATGATGGAAGAGTTCTGCTCTCAGAGTGAGCTACAGAAACTCGAGACAGAGCTATGGAACATCCGAATGATCGGTGCTGACATCACCGGATACAAAACGAAGTTCCAGGAGCTTGCACGCCTCGTGCCCCACATGGTAACCCCCGAAAGCAAACGCATTGAGGGGGTTTGGCCCCACAAATCAGAGGCATGGTGATGTCCTCCAAACCGACTACTTTTAGGAGCGCATTGGATCTGGCTCAAAGCTTGACCGAGGACGCGGTCCTGATTGGAACATTGAAAGCTGCTTCAGGGAAAAGTGAACCTAACCGTGTTGATGCGGGTGATTCTGGAACCAACAAGCGGAAATGGAACAGTGAAAGTAATGACCGACAGGGTCAACAAAACAGGAATCCGGGAAACACCCGAGCATACGCCACAATCACCAACACTGAACCAAAACCCTACCTAGGCAAGAGGCCCAAGTGTAACAAATGCGAGAGGCATCATGAGGGTGAATGCTTCATTTGTGGCAAATGCAGCCAATGGGGACACCGAGCCAATACATGTAGAAACAACCCTCCCGCTCAAACCAACCCTGGGCGACAAAACATGGGCTGTTTCGAGTGTGGTGAACCAGGACACTACCGAAACCAGTGCCCACAGCTCAACAATGCCAACAACAACCAGAACAACAACAACCGCATCGCTAACAATGAACCCGGCCCCGGCCGCGGACGCACATACGTCATTCGTGCACGGGATGCAACAGAGGATCCTTACGCAAACATTGGTACGTTTTAGCAACCTATTATTTCGCTTTAACGCTACACTATTCGAATGTCGATTCGAACTTAACACTGGGTAAACTTAACCACTTATCGGACACACAACTTATCAAACTATACGACGAGTATACATGAACTGCTAGAACTTTATGGCAACTTAGAGCGCCACGTAAACTATTATTATTGTTGATGACATGTCTTTTCAGAAAACATACGCGACGAGCGTTCCGACCTGATTTTAAATCTCGGGACGAGATTTCTCTAACAGGGGGAGAATGTGACACCCCGCAATTTTGACAAAATTATAAACATTATTTGCATGCATTTTTAGGCTAATTCCCTAACTTATAGTGAATTCATAACGCATTTTAGATGTAAGTCTATCAAAGCCCAACTAGTTTATACGTGTAGTATTACATTTTGAAATCTGTTATAATTAAGTACAGAACGATTGAAACAACGCGAGAAAAATATGCGACTGTTGGTGAACAAAATTATTTAATATAATGAAATTATTAAATAACATTAACGTTCATTAAATATTATGTTGATAATATTTACAAAGCATTTTATAACGTAAAACATTTATTTCGTACAACTCGAAACTTATCTGTTAGAATAAAAATAAAACGAAGTCATAAATTTTATAATTCGACTAAATTATTCTATAAAAATATCTCAACTAAAAATATATTCGAATATGTATTTAAAAGTTTATCAATTAAAACGTTTTAACATTTAACGATCGGGTAAACGAACACCGCACGGAACGCAATTATGGGGAACGAAAAATGGGAGGCTTCCACCAAAACCCTCACATCCTTTCTTTTTCTTTCATTTTTATTCTCTCTCTCTCTCTCTCTCTCTCTCTCTCTCTCTCTCTTTCTCCTTTTTCTCTCTAAAAACCTCCATCACCACCACCACCACCTTCAACTCACAAAAAGCACCACCAAACGAGCTTAAATCGCAAGACCCATTTGGAGAAAAACGCTCACCTCGTCACGATCTACATTTCCATCTTTTCGGATTTCTCTCGCGACAACTTTGTAAGATCCCGACATTTCCGAAAACTCTTAAATTCCGCTATTGCTTTTGATATCACATGTTTATGATACTTATTACATCATGTTTTAGCGTTTTATTCAACTGATTCTGTCCAAAATCGAACCAAAAACTCGTTTTTACAAACCGATTCACGAACAGTTGTAAGTGACGCATCGAGGCCAAAAACAGTGTAGCGACACTTAAGTGACACACTAAGTGTCGCATAAAAATCGCTTTTCGCGTCACTTCCCTAAGTGACGCCAAAAACCCTCTTTTTGCGGCACTTCGTTAAGTATCAGTAACCCGACACTCCATGCGGCACTAACCTAAGTGACGCCTAAAATTCGATTTTTCCTTGTCCGACACTACCAATAAGTGACGCATGAAACTATCAAACAATGTTAGCGACACTTACTCAGTGACGCTAAAGGCAAGTGACGCCTCAAGTGTCGCTAAAAACAGCAGGTTTATAACCACTTTTTCACTAAGTGTGGAACTTAACCGGGAACGAATATTTACATACAATACGATACACGAACTTTACAAACACTACAAACACGCTTACATTACTGAAATTATGATTTTAAACTATCACCAACGAGTCGTATACATTTTCACAACTACGAAATACAAACGTACATAATTAACAAACGCTTTGGACATAACTTGGTTGTACGAACACTAGCATGGGTGGTTGACTTAGACATCCACATACTTATTAAATCTCATACGTTTAGGGTGCTAGGAGATTTCGGACTAGACTTGGGTTTTAGGCTTTGCTAGCACTCAAACATACTTAACTGAACAGGTGAGTTCACATCCCCTACTTTTACTGCTTTACTACTTTTGAACAGGGGTGAAAAACATAGTCAACTCTTTTGCTACGGGTGCAAACTTTTATACAACTGATTTGACGTAAACTATATAAACTGTTTATGACTGCGGTCAAACTATTACAACTTTTGTTTATGAAATGGTACTTCATACGAAAACTAAATTGGAACTCGCTGGAGAACGACCAGCTACACAATTTCGCTAAATATTTTTTATGAAACAACATTTTTATAAACATATACAGAAAGTCCCTACGACTTGGGCAAACATACACAAAAAGTCCCTACGACTTGGGCAAACATACACAGAAAGTCCCTATGACTTGGGCATACACATACAGAAAGTCCCTACTTCTTGGGCAAGGTTCCATCCTACGTCTTGGGTGAAGGCTCTACTTCTTGAGCAGTGGGTCCTACGTCTTGGATGCTAGTCCTACTTCTTGGACACAACTTGAAAAGTCCCTACGACTTGGGCACATAGAAAGTCCCTACTTCTTGGGCAGTTATTGATGGGTCCTACTTCTTGGACAAACGTTCTAGTCCCTAGTTCTTGGGCAAACATTGAAAGGTCCTACTCCTTGGACAAACTTTTAAAAACTGTACTTTTGGGTGACATCCCAACAACACTTTACGTTTGACGAACATTACTTAAACTTTTATGGCAAAACGTTACAAACATAATTGGTTGATCAAACTTTATACGCATACATAAAACCTGTGAATTCACTCAACCTCGTTGTTGACTTTTACTATGTTTTTCAGGGAATTAGCTGCACGTAAGATCCGTCTGCACATATGGAACTCTAGGCGACCCGTGAAGCTTTTAGGATGCCAACTTTTTGAAACATATGGATTTATTTTGTATAACTAATCTGTTTTTAGTCATATTTACGAAATTCACTTTTGTACAACCTAACTACTTTATACGATTCGATGAATCGTAAACTTTGTAACTATTACTCTTGGCATCTTAATATATATGTTCCGTTGTAATCATATGCTCTTATACGTATGTATGTACCTTGTATACGTCGGCGCCCCCACTCGATCTAATGCTTCCGCAAAACAATCTGATAACTTTAATTAACAAATTTTGGGGTGCGACAGATTGGTATCAGAGCCATTGATTATAGCGAACTAGATTTCTTAGGTGACTCAGAGACCTTAGAGACCTAGACTATAGCCTTGGCTTGTGACACTTCTCCAAATTAGGTATATAATTATACTTAATTACATGCATTTCTTACGCTAATTCCCTGCGATTGTTTTAAACTAAACTTAGGATGTGATGTCAGCCTAGCGAGCCCAAATCAATATTACATGAAGTATTACATAAATTGTAATTTATATAAATTACGCGATTATTAGCTGAAAAGTTACCAAATACGCCCGAATAAATGCGACAAAAATAAATAACGAAAGTTGGTGACAAAATATATAATTAATAATTCAATTATTAATTACGAGTATTTATATACCTATAACATATGGGAAAAGTGATCAAATAAACGTTTTATATAAAACGTGTCTCGAAGCGAACAGAAATAATTCTAAAACGCACATACGAAGTCAAATCATAAAAATTCCAATTTTGTGATCCATTTGAAAGTAAATAGAACATTACCTCAAAATATGAAATCCGAACTTAACCGAAATTTGACGCCCAAATGAATGCGCGCAGTAAAATGTACAAAAATGTACAACTGTTAAAAATAATGATAACCTCATTATTCTGAAAGTATATTACGAACCAGGAGAACACCTACAAAATGAAAATATAAAAAGTTATATTTTATATTGCTACAATTATACCCGTACTCGAAATTGAGGTACCAAAAATGGCAACTAACATCAATAATGCAGGAGACCAATTGTTTTTTTTAAAACCATACTCCCTCCCCATTTCTTTCTTCTGATCATCAACACACACACACCATATTCATCATCATCAATCCATTTCTTTTTCACAAAAATTTAACAAGATCAGAAGAGTAACAACATCAGGAAGTGGAAGTAGAACACCAAGGCCAGGAGCATCAAACTCATCATCATCTCCATCGTCCTTCATTTTCATTTGCTTCTCATTGTAAGGAAAACACTCACTCTTTGATTTCTATGCTTAAAATTCGTTATATAACATGTAGATACACCATAATCTAAACACATAACTTGATAGATTGATGATTTTGTTGACGAACACGAAATGGGTTTTATGAACCCAAAACTTGAATCCATAAATTGCATATATAGAAGTTGTTATAAAAGTGATATAACGAGGTATATTGAAGATGCTAAGCACCTAAGTACTAGTACCATTCGAAATCTAGCGAAAACATGTTGCGATTTCGAGTTTCGTACTGAAAAATTTAGGCAGAGCGCTGGTGTAACAACCCCAAAATTAGGGTAAATTTAAAATTTTCCTAATTATTTGTTTACTACTTGTATTTAGTATGAAATAGGACTAAGTACAATAATTACTTACTATATATGTATATAGGTGATATATATATATACACGTATACGATTCGTTCAAATCGTATGAAACTACAATTGTACAAAATACGAACGTTGGTGAACTCAAGTTATTAAATAATATGAGATTATTTGATAAACATATTTAATTCCAAATATTATTTCGATAATATCAAATAAGCATTTTGCATTGTGTAAAATGCTCAGAAACGACCCAAACCGCGCGGAACGCGCCCGACACACGAAATACACTTAAGTTATATTTTATAACTTCATAATAAGTATTTTGATAAAATACTTCGGCTAAAAATATCGCGATTACACGCGTACGGTTAACACGTTTAGAAACGTTACACAATTCGAATAAACGCACGATTCGCGACCGATGACCAAACGAAATCTCGAATATTATTTTAGTAACTTAAAATGTGTTATTTGAGTAAAACTTTTATTTAAAATATTGGGTTTTAAATCGTTAACAAAACGTAATATATAAAACGTTAAACGATTAAATAAAACGCAAAACGAACGGGTAAACGAGCACCACGCGTAACGAAACTTGGGAAATGATTTAAACACCCACCTAGTGGGTGGGACCCACGAAATCTGCAGCCAAAAGGGGGGGGGGGGATGGGAAGCCATGCCAAAGACTTTCCTCTTTGGTACTTACACACTCAACCCTCCATACCACTCCCCTCATTCATTCACTTACACACTCCAAACTCTCACCACACTTCACCCAAACACTCTCTACTCCCTCCTCCCTCTCCCCTGGTCGTTCTCCAACCCACCACCACAAACCACCATCATCTACAACTTGATTCTTGAAGGAAATCAAAAGAAAAGCTCGGTTTTCGCATCCTCTTCGCACCACGACTCTAGATCTTTGATATCCTTAAGGTTACAGGGTTCGGAGAACCGCACTACGGAATTACATCCGACACATACTTACGGACTTACATCCGCTATACTTGTTTGCTTACACAAACATACTTGCTAGACTCAGGTGAGTCTTACAGCCCCTACTTTACTGTTTTTAACTCAGGGGTGAGATGCATTACTTGTTTTCATAAAAACTAATAATGGCCGAGTTAACGCATAATTAGCATGACCTGCAATTATGGTGGCTCATGGACGAGTTAACGCATGATTAGCATGACCTGCAATCATGGTGGCTCACGTTTCTTACCTGTTTTATATGAAAGTTTTGAATTACATTCACTGGTGTGCTATTATTTACTGTATGTTAAGATTCTATTATGATAGTTCGTGGAAACGCATGATTGGCATGACCTGCAATCATTACGGAGTGAACGATTTGTATGACCTACGATCGTTACTCATTACGGTTAGCAAGACCTGCAACCACCCATTTACAGATGATTAGCATGACCTGCAATCATTACTTAAGTGAACGATTAGCATGACCTGCGATCGTTACTTACTGGCTGGCTTACGATTTACAAAATACTACTTGTGATTCAAATTATTTACTTACTTACAAACCTGTGAGATTCACCAACCTTTTTGGTTGACCGTTTTAGTAATGTTTCTCAGGTACACAGCATCAGTAGGGATGCCCAGCAGGATAAGCTCACTTAGCTCGAGTCGCATGCATTTACAAGCTTGGAGATTTTCATACATTACTTTTGTACTTACTGTTATGTATTAGAATCTCTAGGAATTTACTCGAAACTCGAGTTTGTATTTTGAATGACTTATGTATTAATGTAATACTTTTCGAACGTCTCATTTAGAGTCGTTCACTGTATCCTTTGTGCTTGTGATTATTGATTAGTAACACCCAAAACATCGCTTCCGCAAACTGTTAAATTTGGGGGTGTTACAGATTGGTATCAGAGCCTAAGGTTATAGTGAACTAGGTTGCATTTAGTGGGCCTAGACTATGACCGTTAGGCAGTATTCCTCATTAGGTATAACTGGTTCAGGAATTACAGCATACAAGTTTAATTTAACATAGCCTGATCAACTATGTACAATTAAATGAAGATGATGTGAGTTCTGAAAGGGGTTATGTTGAACAGGAATGCACTAGCTGACTCTGACCTCGAGAGAGCCGGGACTTTTACTTGATTATACTAGACACACACTAGGCGGTTATGTGTTATATATATATATATATATATATATATATATATATATATATACATAGGCCCCTTTCCCCGATACGATACTCTCTCGACTACTGCGAAAATTCATTTTTCAACTTACATCAAAAGAACGACAACTCGATTCTCGTCGTTCCATCCTTACTTAACTTTTATGTTTCAATTATAACAATCCTACTACTTTTGTTAAACTATCCACGTATCAACCTTTGGCGTAATTTCTTTGTACTTACCGAACATCACGACCATAATTCTTGTTCAAACCTTCACATGTTCTTTATTTGTTGTTTCAAGGAACATGCCTCCTAGACGACAAATCACACTTACTGAAGCCGAAGTTGCGGGTATTATTGCCCGTAGTGTGGCTCAAGCCTTAGCTGTCCGAGCAACCACTCCTGGTAGCGAAGATACGGCTAACAATACACCTCCACCTAAAACCTGCACCTACAAGGACTTCCAAAACTGCAAACCCTTGAGCTTTGCAGGTACTGAAGGAGCGATCGGTCTGATTCGCTGGACCGAGAAAATCGAATCAGTATTCCTCATTTGCAACTGCAAGGAAGAGGATAAAGTTAAGTTCGCCGCCAGCACCTTTTCTGACACCGCCCTTACCTGGTGGAACACCTATGCGCAAACTGTGAGCGTTGCCGATGCTTACAAAATACAGTGGGATGAACTGAAGAATATGCTGAGGGGCGAGTACTGCCCAAGAGATGAACTGAAACAACTGGAGATAGAATTCTGGAATCACAAGATGCGGGGAAATGACATCACCGGTTACACCAACCGCTTCCACCAACTGGCCCTTCTCTGCCCAACTATGGTTGATCCTGAGTACAAAAGGATCGAAAAATACGTCGATGGACTCCCTGAACGACTCCAAGATCTGGTTACTTCATCTAAACCAGGAACTATCCAGAGCGCCATTCGCATGGCCCATGAGTTAACGGCCAACTCTGTCCGCCGTGGCTCGACTTCAACCCCACCTGCAAATAACAAACGCAAATGGGAAGTAAGTCTCCACTCATCCAACCCGACTTCTGATAAAAAGCCTGCAACTGTCAATGCCAATGACTTGAAGGCTTACAAGGGGAGCAAACCTTACTGTTCCAAATGCGGGTTACACCATGATGGCTCCTGTCCCTGCACTAACTGCAAGAAATTTGGGCATTTGGCCCAAGACTGCCAAACCAACACTACTGGTACCAACACCAGTGCACCTAAAACCTGCTATGAGTGCAACGGTACCGGGCATTTCAGGAAGGATTGCCCAAAACTGAAACTCCGAACCAACCACACAAGGAGTAGAGCTTATGTAATCAACGCTAGGGAGGATGACCCGAACCCGAGACTCTGTGATTTACTCAACCCGGGTACGCACATTTCTGGATTACCCGAACTGTTTCACAACTTATGTATATTGCCTTGTGTTCTATGTACTTTCTTAGATCCTAAGTACCCAATAGGATTAAGAAACAACCGACTACTACTTCGAACAAATTTCGGGATGAAATTCTCCTAACAAGGGGAGAATGTAACAACCCCAAAATTAGGGTAAATTTAAAATTTTCCTAATTACTTGTTTACTACTTGTATTTAGTATGAAATAGGACTAAGTACGATAATTACTTACTATATATGTATATAGGTGATATATATATATACACGTATACGATTCGTTCAAATCGTATGAAACTACAATTGTACAAAATACGAACGTTGGTGAACTCAAGTTATTAAATAATATGAGATTATTTGATAAACATATTTAATTCCAAATATTATTTCGATAATATCAAATAAGCATTTTGCATTGTGTAAAATGCTCAGAAACGACCCAAACCGCGCGGAACGCGCCCGACACACGAAATACACTTAAGTTATATTTTATAACTTCATAATAAGTATTTTGATAAAATACTTCGGCTAAAAATATCGCGATTACACGCGTACGGTTAACACGTTTAGAAACGTTACACAATTCGAATAAACGCACGATTCGCGACCGATGACCAAACGAAATCTCGAATATTATTTTAGTAACTTAAAATGTGTTATTTGAGTAAAACTTTTATTTAAAATATTGGGTTTTAAATCGTTAACAAAACGTAATATATAAAACGTTAAACGATTAAATAAAACACAAAACGAACGGGTAAACGAGCACCACGCGTAACGAAACTTGGGAAATGATTTAAACACCCACCTAGTAGGTGGGACCCACAAAATCTGCAGCCAAAAGGGGGGGGGGGATGGGAAGCCATGCCAAAGACTTTCCTCTTTGGTACTTACACACTCAACCCTCCATACCACTCCCCTCATTCATTCACTTACACACTCCAAACTCTCACCACACTTCACCCAAACACTCTCTACTCCCTCCTCCCTCTCCCCTGGTCGTTCTCCAACCCACCACCACAAACCACCATCATCTACAACTTGATTCTTGAAGGAAATCAAAAGAAAAGCTCGGTTTTCGCATCCTCTTCGCACCACGACTCTAGATCTTTGATATCCTTAAGGTTACAGGGTTCGGAGAACCGCACTACGGAATTACATCCGACACATACTTACGGACTTACATCCGCTATACTTGTTTGCTTACACAAACATACTTGCTAGACTCAGGTGAGTCTTACAGCCCCTACTTTACTGTTTTTAACTCAGGGGTGAGATGCATTACTTGTTTTCATAAAAACTAATAATGGCCGAGTTAACGCATAATTAGCATGACCTGCAATTATGGTGGCTCATGGCCGAGTTAACGCATGATTAGCATGACCTGCAATCATGGTGGCTCACGTTTCTTACCTGTTTTATATGAACGTTTCGAATTACATTCACTGGTGTGCTATTATTTACTGTATGTTAAGATTCTATTATGATAGTTCGTGGAAACGCATGATTGGCATGACCTGCAATCATTACGGAGTGAACGATTTGTATGACCTACGATCGTTACTCATTACGGTTAGCAAGACCTGCAACCACCCATTTACAGATGATTAGCATGACCTGCAATCATTACTTAAGTGAACGATTAGCATGACCTGCGATCGTTACTTACTGGCTGGCTTACGATTTACAAAATACTACTTGTGATTCAAATTATTTACTTACTTACAAACCTGTGAGATTCACCAACCTTTTTGGTTGACCGTTTTAGTAATGTTTCTCAGGTACACAGCATCAGTAGGGATGCCCAGCAGGATAAGCTCACTTAGCTCGAGTCGCATGCATTTACAAGCTTGGAGATTTTCATACATTACTTTTGTACTTACTGTTATGTATTAGAATCTCTAGGAATTTACTCGAAACTCGAGTTTGTATTTTGAATGACTTATGTATTAATGTAATACTTTTCGAACGTCTCATTTAGAGTCGTTCACTGTATCCTTTGTGCTTGTGATTATTGATTAGTAACACCCAAAACATCGCTTCCGCAAACTGTTAAATTTGGGGGTGTTACAGATTGGTATCAGAGCCTAAGGTTATAGTGAACTAGGTTGCATTTAGTGGGCCTAGACTATGACCGTTAGGCAGTATTCCTCATTAGGTATAACTGGTTCAGGAATTACAGCATACAAGTTTAATTTAACATAGCCTGATCAACTATGTACAATTAAATGAAGATGATGTGAGTTCTGAAAGGGGTTATGTTGAACAGGAATGCACTAGCTGACTCTGACCTCGAGAGAGCCGGGACTTTTACTTGATTATACTAGACACACACTAGGCGGTTATGTGTTATATATATATATATATATATATATATATATATATATATATACATAGGCCCCTTTCCCCGATACGATACTCTCTCGACTACTGCGAAAATTCATTTTTCAACTTACATCAAAAGAACGACAACTCGATTCTCGTCGTTCCATCCTTACTTAACTTTTATGTTTCAATTATAACAATCCTACTACTTTTGTTAAACTATCCACGTATCAACCTTTGGCGTAATTTCTTTGTACTTACCGAACATCACGACCATAATTCTTGTTCAAACCTTCACATGTTCTTTATTTGTTGTTTCAAGGAACATGCCTCCTAGACGACAAATCACACTTACTGAAGCCGAAGTTGCGGGTATTATTGCCCGTAGTGTGGCTCAAGCCTTAGCTGTCCGAGCAACCACTCCTGGTAGCGAAGATACGGCTAACAATACACCTCCACCTAAAACCTGCACCTACAAGGACTTCCAAAACTGCAAACCCTTGAGCTTTGCAGGTACTGAAGGAGCGATCGGTCTGATTCGCTGGACCGAGAAAATCGAATCAGTATTCCTCATTTGCAACTGCAAGGAAGAGGATAAAGTTAAGTTCGCCGCCAGCACCTTTTCTGACACCGCCCTTACCTGGTGGAACACCTATGCGCAAACTGTGAGCGTTGCCGATGCTTACAAAATACAGTGGGATGAACTGAAGAATATGCTGAGGGGCGAGTACTGCCCAAGAGATGAACTGAAACAACTGGAGATAGAATTCTGGAATCACAAGATGCGGGGAAATGACATCACCGGTTACACCAACCGCTTCCACCAACTGGCCCTTCTCTGCCCAACTATGGTTGATCCTGAGTACAAAAGGATCAAAAAATACGTCGATGGACTCCCTGAACGACTCCAAGATCTGGTGACTTCATCTAAACCAGGAACTATCCAGAGCGCCATTCGCATGGCCCATGAGTTAACGGCCAACTTTGTCCGCCGTGGCTCGACTTCAACCCCACCTGCAAATAACAAACGCAAATGGGAAGTAAGTCTCCACTCATCCAACCCGACTTCTGATAAAAAGCCTGCAACTGTCAATGCTAATGACTCGAAGGCTTACAAGGGGAGCAAACCTTACTGTTCCAAATGCGGGTTACACCATGATGGCTCCTGTCCCTGCACTAACTGCAAGAAATTTGGGCATTTGGCCCAAGACTGCCAAACCAACACTACTGGTACCAACACCAGTGCACCTAAAACCTGCTATGAGTGCAACGGTACCGGGCATTTCAGGAAGGATTGCCCAAAACTGAAACTCCGAACCAACCACACAAGGAGTAGAGCTTATGTAATCAACGCTAGGGAGGATGACCCGAACCCGAGACTCTGTGATTTACTCAACCCGGGTACGCACATTTCTGGATTACCCGAACTGTTTCACAACTTATGTATATTGCCTTGTGTTCTATGTACTTTCTTAGATCCTAAGTACCCAATAGGATTAAGAAACAACCGACTACTACTTCGAACAAATTTCGGGATGAAATTCTCCTAACAAGGGGAGAATGTAACAACCCCAAAATTAGGGTAAATTTAAAATTTTCCTAATTACTTGTTTACTACTTGTATTTAGTATGAAATAGGACTAAGTACGATAATTACTTACTATATATGTATATAGGTGATATATATATATACACGTATACGATTCGTTCAAATCGTATGAAACTACAATTGTACAAAATACGAACGTTGGTGAACTCAAGTTATTAAATAATATGAGATTATTTGATAAACATATTTAATTCCAAATATTATTTCGATAATATCAAATAAGCATTTTGCATTGTGTAAAATGCTCAGAAACGACCCAAACCGCGCGGAACGCGCCCGACACACGAAATACACTTAAGTTATATTTTATAACTTCATAATAAGTATTTTGATAAAATACTTCGGCTAAAAATATCGCGATTACACGCGTACGGTTAACACGTTTAGAAACGTTACACAATTCGAATAAACGCACGATTCGCGACCGATGACCAAACGAAATCTCGAATATTATTTTAGTAACTTAAAATGTGTTATTTGAGTAAAACTTTTATTTAAAATATTGGGTTTTAAATCGTTAACAAAACGTAATATATAAAACGTTAAACGATTAAATAAAACGCAAAACGAACGGGTAAACGAGCACCACGCGTAACGAAACTTGGGAAATGATTTAAACACCCACCTAGTGGGTGGGACCCACAAAATCTGCAGCCAAAAGGGGGGGGGGGGGGGATGGGAAGCCATGCCAAAGACTTTCCTCTTTGGTACTTACACACTCAACCCTCCATACCACTCCCCTCATTCATTCACTTACACACTCCAAACTCTCACCACACTTCACCCAAACACTCTCTACTCCCTCCTCCCTCTCCCCTGGTCGTTCTCCAACCCACCACCACAAACCACCATCATCTACAACTTGATTCTTGAAGGAAATCAAAAGAAAAGCTCGGTTTTCGCATCCTCTTCGCACCACGACTCTAGATCTTTGATATCCTTAAGGTTACAGGGTTCGGAGAACCGCACTACGGAATTACATCCGACACATACTTACGGACTTACATCCGCTATACTTGTTTGCTTACACAAACATACTTGCTAGACTCAGGTGAGTCTTACAGCCCCTACTTTACTGTTTTTAACTCAGGGGTGAGATGCATTACTTGTTTTCATAAAAACTAATAATGGCCGAGTTAACGCATAATTAGCATGACCTGCAATTATGGTGGCTCATGGCCGAGTTAACGCATGATTAGCATGACCTGCAATCATGGTGGCTCACGTTTCTTACCTGTTTTATATGAACGTTTCGAATTACATTCACTGGTGTGCTATTATTTACTGTATGTTAAGATTCTATTATGATAGTTCATGGAAACGCATGATTGGCATGACCTGCAATCATTACGGAGTGAACGATTTGTATGACCTACGATCGTTACTCATTACGGTTAGCAAGACCTGCAACCACCCATTTACAGATGATTAGCATGACCTGCAATCATTACTTAAGTGAACGATTAGCATGACCTGCGATCGTTACTTACTGGCTGGCTTACGATTTACAAAATACTACTTGTGATTCAAATTATTTACTTACTTACAAACCTGTGAGATTCACCAACCTTTTTGGTTGACCATTTTAGTAATGTTTCTCAGGTACACAGCATCAGTAGGGATGCCCAGCAGGATAAGCTCACTTAGCTCGAGTCGCATGCATTTACAAGCTTGGAGATTTTCATACATTACTTTTGTACTTACTGTTATGTATTAGAATCTCTAGGAATTTACTCGAAACTCGAGTTTGTATTTTGAATGACTTATGTATTAATGTAATACTTTTCGAACGTCTCATTTAGAGTCGTTCACTGTATCCTTTGTGCTTGTGATTATTGATTAGTAACACCCAAAACATCGCTTCCGCAAACTGTTAAATTTGGGGGTGTTACAGCTGGCCTGGAGTACTAAGCCGATCGGCTGGATCAAAGCCGAACGGCTGTCAAGTAAAAGCCGATCGGCTGGCTGCTAATCCGTGGGCTGGGCTAAGTTTTGTTGGATCGAATTAAATAATGGGCCAAACAAGTGGACTGGGCCGAGGAGATGAAACCGATCGGCTGGGCGGTGAGCCGAACGGCTAAACGGTCTGGGCCTGGTATGTTGGGCCTGAGCTGTTGGGTTGGACCGAATGGTTAATGAATCTTATGTTTAAACTTAAATGGGCCGGGTCATATAAACTAGATAACGGGCTAAACATTTGGACTCGGAAACGAATAATGGGCTTGGATTGGGCAGAGGCACAAAGCCGAACGGCTTATGGACAAGCCAAACGGCTGGCCAAGCCGAACGGCTGGCCCAAGCCGATCGGCTGGGCTGGGCTGCAGACTGAGCTTTAGTCGCGAACTGGGCCGGACGTTTCTTGGGCTGAGACTTTGGGCTTGGACCGAGAACCTTAAAAACAAATGAGTTAAATTAAATAAACGGATTTTGTAATGTATCCGAAAACTCAAGTTAACAAACGATAGGTATGTATATGTAACATGACATACAAAAGGTGTATATATATATATATATATATATATATATATATATATATATATATATACGACAATTGAAAGGTAACAAACATATGTGTATACCTACGAATGTAGAACGAACTATTAACATAAGTAAACTATGTACTTATGGTTGATACAATATTGTGTATAGGTTGACTACGTTTGGGCTACATTACCATATCTCGCTAGCATTCACATCCGAGCACTTACAGTGAGTTCACAAACCCCTTTTCACTGTTTTAATGCTTTTAAAACTCGGGGTGGAAAACATAGAAATCGTATGTATAACTGCATGCGACACTGATTTAAATACTGTATGTATTTGCTTGACTGGTTTATGAAAGGGTATTTCATACATGACTGTTTGTGAAAGGGTATTTCACATAACTACTTGAACTGCTATTTATGAAATGTTTTCATACTGTTTTGGGAATTTAGACAACGCATCTTGGTACGGATCTAGGATGAACGATGTAGTGCATAAAAGACCTTATGGCTACAGACTATAACCATTAGCTAGGTGACTCTAGCCACTGAGTATACAGATAGTACTATCGCCGTGACGACCCTCCTACGGATTTGGGAGCGTATACTTAATTGTCCAGCATGGCAAATAACAACAGATTAGGGTTGTGGTTTGGTTATAGGGTTAGATCGGGTTACCTTACTTGACAGGTTTAGCTCACCTTTCAAGGGATCACCGTCTAAATATTCCCACACACAAAACTACTTCTTAGGAAGTGATTTCCTACGTAGACTACTTTGGAAATGTTAATCTTTATTTAGGTTAACCTGTGTTTCCTACTGATAACTGATTTGGGAAATGTTATTTGTTAATAACTTGTGTTTCCTACTTGATAAACAACACTTATTTGGAAATGTTATTCTTAAATGATTAACCTGTGTTTCCTACATAATAAACAAATCTGTGAATTCACTCAACAATTTTGTTGACGATTTACTCTATGTTTTTTAGGGAATTAGCAGCGTAAGTGAGATCTGCATGCATATCAGGACGGACTACCCTGGACTTGTTAGGATGCCACTACTTTTGGGACACTTGGATTTCCTCTGTATAACTGCAACTACTGCAGTCATACCTATGAAATCTACTTTTGATATTATGTATTTTATGAAATACTGATTTCAATAACTACTATTATTGTTACTACTTTTCAAGTGGTAACCTTTTGTAAAACTTTAACTAATGGCATCTTAATCTATTTCGTTCTGCGATAACCATATGCTCTGAGTATGTATGTATCTGTTGGTTGTGTATTACTGCTCGCAGCCCCGCCACGTCACTAAGCTTCCGCGAATTTACTCTTGTTAACTGTAATTACCGTTTGGCGGGGTGTGACAGACTTGGTATCAGAGCCATTGGTTATAGCGAACTAGAAGTCTTTAGGTGACTGAAAACCTTAGAGACCTAGACTATAGCCTTGGCTAGAACATTCATGCATTCATACATACTTACGTTTGCATACATCTAACATACGACTGACACGCCACACCCAAATTTTTTTTGTCACAGTATGTCTAGTCAATCACTTTACCATGTTTATGCTTCGGATGAAGAGCCGACCGAGGCTACTTTTGAGGGTCCCGCGATCACTGTAGAGGATGAGTCATCCGTTCATTTGAGAGCCATGTCTGTTGACACTAGTGATGCTTACTTAGTACCACCTCCGACCGCACCTGTGGTCACTCCTACCTCTACACCACCTGTTGCGAGTACCTCTCGTGTGCCTGTACCTAGGATGACAGCTAGGATCTGTGTTTGGGATTTTCCCAGGGGACCACTCGCGCCGCGCGATAAGGCGCCAGTGACTGAGCTTGAGGTTCCAGTTGTCGAGCCGCCACAGAAGAGGCTCCGACCTTCTCATCTGGACTGGATGCCTCGAGTATTGAGAGAGTGGAGATCACTAGAGGGTATTCCCTCGACCTTTGAGATTGGAGAGTCCTCCTACTCACCACCATCTGCATCTCTCACTGGTGAGCCTCTGGAGCTCACTGTGCCTACCCTTGTGGCTGTGGTCCACACCATGTTTAGGATATCCTCTAGCAGGAGCAGAGATGTGATGGAGCTACTGAGCGATGCCTCCCGCACTGATATGGATATGACTATGCTCCATCAGAGGATGGATTTTGTGGAGACTCACCGTCAGACAGACTGGCAGAGTCTAGCATCCACCCGTACACGCGTTGCAGCTTTAGAGAGGCGTGCTAGGGTGTCAGAGATTGTAGCTAGTGTGTGTGTGATGACTGCAGCAGTGATGGTTGCGGTTAGGATGTATTTACCATGGTTCCGTTAGGCCTGTGTATGGCGGTTTGGGCCTACACTAGATTATACTACTACTTTTGATGTACACGTACGTATGTACTAGGTGTGTACTAGCTGTATGTTGGATGGAACTTTGTTAGTAGAATGGGTTCATGTATAGAAAACCCATTACCTTTTGTATAACGCTAACCATTGATGGGTATATTAGAAATCCCATCTCATTTTGTACTAAACTAATGTAACAGCGTTATGACTATTAATATATATTGTATGTTTGGTGTACATCGCGTGTTCGTTATACCTATTATCAACCATATTATTTCCTCTTACAACTGTCGACTTGTGATTTAAAACTATACTTTATCGATAACTTTGTAATCAATTCTTGTAAACCCTGAAACATATTGCACCTTGGTGATTGATTATTCTTGAGAACCTCTGAAATTAACGGTGCTAAACGACAATGAAAAGAAATATGTATTGGACATTATATAATGACACCTGGCCAACGTGATTATATTATGCTAGGTACATGTGGGTGTTTCAAAGTTGTAAGGCACGTGTTGTAAAACCCTGTTCATTCATCTTTTCATGTCATTCATTTCTATCAGATGTGAATCTTTGATCTATTCACATTCAATATCTCAACATTAACACTCTGCATTTTATTCATCGCAGAGCTGAATCATGCCTCCCAAACGACGAGTCACTAGGAAAAGTCAAAAGACGACTACGCCTCCACCACCACCCACTGAAACCACCGAACAGATGATCGCACGAAGAATAGCTGAAGGTATTGCTGAATATGAGGCAAGCCGTAGTCGTGAACCTGGAGTTAACAACAGTGGATCTACCCCTACTAATACTGAGAGACCCGTGAATGCTAGCCGAGGGTGTTCATACAAAACATTTCAGGCTTGTAAGCCGATTTCTTTCCGTGGCACCGAGGGTGCAATTGGTATGATTCATTGGATAGAGAAAACTGAATCGGTATTGGACATTAGTGACTGTTCACCTGACTGTATGGTGAAGTATGCAACTTGCACTTTGGCTGACAAAGCGCTCACTTGGTGGAACAGTCAGATCCAATCACTTGGTCGACCAGCTGCTTATTCAATGTCATGGGGAACATTTAAGAATTTGATGTTGGAGGAATTCTGCCCTCGCAGTGAGATGCAGAAGATAGAAACAGAATTGTGGAACATTACCATGGCTGGTGCTGATATTACTAGGTACACCACCAAGTTTCAGGAACTTGCACGTCTAGTGCCACACATGGTGACTCCAGAGTATAAGCGTATCGAACGCTACATATACGGTCTAGTACCACAAATCCGCAGTCTGGTGACGTCATCTAAACCGGACACTTTCAGGAGTGCTGTTACTCTAGCACAAAGTTTGACCGACGAGGCAGTCAGGATGGGAAATCTGACTAAGAAAGCTGTGTCGGGAAAAAGTGAACCGAACAGTACTGATGTTAGTAGTTCTGGTGGTGCAAAGCGAAAGTGGAACGGTAGTGGTACTGATCGCCAGGGTCAGCAAAACAAGAAACATTCTGGAAATGCGAAAGCATATGTTGCCACCACTACTGAATCGAAACCATACCTGGGTAATAAACCCAAATGTGATAAGTGCAACCGACACCACGAAGGTGGGTGTGGGTATTGTGGAAATTGTAAGGCATGGGGACACAGAACTCGAGACTGCAAAACTAACCCTCCCCCACGGGCAAACACTGAGCGTCAAAACCAGGGATGTTTTGAATGTGGTGAGCAAGGACACTACCGTAACCGATGCCCTAAGCTCAACAACAACAACCAAAACCGCAACAATAACAACCGAGCCAACAACATCAACAATCAACCGGCTCAAGGAAGGGCATTCGTGATCGGGGCACAAGAGGCACGCCAGAACCCAAACACCGTCACTGGTACGTTTCTCGTAAACAACCACTATGCCTCTGTGTTAATTGATTCGGGTGCTGATTTAAGTTTTGTGTCTACTGAGTTTAGACCACTATTAGAACTTGAATCCCGTAAATTAGACAACAAGTATACCATAGAATTAGCCGATGGTGAGTTGATCGAATCAGGAGAAATAGTACCGGGATGTACCTTGGAGTTAGAAGGTCATCTCTTCGAAATAGACTTGCTACCGGTTAAGTTGGGAAGTTTTGACATTGTAGTCGGTATGGATTGGTTATCTAAGAACCGAGCCGAGATCATATGTCATGATAAGATGGTTAGCTTACCGTTACCGACAGGAGAAACTTTAGTGATTCAAGGTGAGAAACGAAAGAGTGCCACAAAAATGATTTCGTGCTTGAAGGCCAGTAAATATCTCCGAAAGGGGTACCAAGCATTTCTGGCACACATTGTAGAAAAGAAATCCGAGGAACGACGTATAGACGAGGTACCTATTGTACGCGACTATTCAGGAGTGTTCCCTGATGAGTTTCCGGGATTGCCACCCCCACGACAAGTTGAGTTTCACATTGACCTGGTGCCAGGAGCCGCACCTATCGCACGTGCACCTTATCGTCTAGCTCCCTCGGAAATGCAAGAGCTATCCAGACAATTGCAAGAACTTCTAGACTTGGGATTCATCCGTCCGAGCTTTTCACCTTGGGGAGCTCCGGTTTTGTTTGTTAAGAAAAAGGTGAAGAACAGTGGAGCCACCCCCGTCAACAGTGAAACCCCGGCAAATACCCGACAAGGGTGTTCGTACAAAACCTTCCTCTCCTGCAAACCCAACACCTTCACCGGGACTGAAGGGGCCATCGGCCTAGTCCACTGGATTGAGAAAATGGAATCAGTCCTCGACATCAGCGACTGCGCAACCGACAACATGGTGAAGTACGCCACATGTACTCTCGCCGACAAAGCGTTAACCTGGTGGAACGCTCAGATCCAAATCCTTGGGCGAACAACTGCTTTCTCTATCTCATGGGAGACTTTGAAACAGATGATGATGGAAGAGTTCTGCTCTCAGAGTGAGCTACAGAAACTCGAGACAGAGCTATGGAACATCCAAATGATCGGTGCTGACATCACCAGATACACAACGAAGTTCAAGGAGCTTGCACGCCTCGTGCCCCACATGGTAACCCCCGAAAGCAAACGCATTGAGGGGGTTTGGCCCCACAAATCAGAGGCATGGTGATGTCCTCCAAACCGACTACTTTTAGGAGCGCATTGGATCTGGCTCAAAGCTTGACCGAGGACGCGGTCCTGATTGGAACATTGAAAGCTGCTTCAGGGAAAAGTGAACCTAACCGTGTTGATGCGGGTGATTCTGGAACCAACAAGCGGAAATGGAACAGTGAAAGTAATGACCGACAGGGTCAACAAAACAGGAATCCGGGAAACACCCGAGCATACGCCACAATCACCAACACTGAACCAAAACCCTACCTAGGCAAGAGGCCCAAGTGTAACAAATGCGAGAGGCATCACGAGGGTGAATGCTTCATTTGTGGCAAATGCAGCCAATGGGGACACCAAGCCAATACATGTAGAAACAACCCTCTCGCTCAAACCAACCCTGGGCTACAAAACACGGGCTGTTTAGAGTGTGGTGAACCAGGACACTACCGAAACCAGTGCCCACAGCTCAACAATGCCAACAACAACCAGAACAACAACAACCGCATCGCTAACAATGAACCCGGCCCCGGCCGCGGACGTGCATACGTCATTCGTGCACGGGATGCACCAGAGGATCCTTACGCAAACATTGGTACGTTTTAGCAACCTATTATTTCGCTTTAACGCTACACTATTCGAATGTCGATTCGAACTTAACACTGGGTAAACTTAACCACTTATCGGACACACAACTTATCAAACTATACGACGAGTATACATGAACTGCTAGAACTTTATGGCAACTTAGAGCGCCACGTAAACTATTATTATTGTTGATGACACGTCTTTTCAGAAAACATACGGGACGAGCGTTCCGACCTGATTTTAAATCTCGGGACGAGATTTCTCTAACAGGGGGAGAATGTGACACCCCGCAATTTTGACAAAATTATAAACATTATTTGCATGCATTTTTAGGCTAATTCCCTAACTTAGAGTGAATTCACAACGCATTTTAGATATAAGTCTAGCAAAGCCCAACTAGTTAATACGTGTAGTATTACATTTAGAAATCTGTTATAATTAAGTACAGAACGATTGAAACAACGCGAGAAAAATATGCAACTGTTGGTGAACAAAATTATTTAATAAAATGAAATTATTAAATAACATTAACGTTCATTAAATATTATGTTGATAATATTTACAAAGCATTTTATAACGTAAAACATTTATTTCGTACAACTCGAAACTTATCTGTTAAAATAAAAATAAAACGAAGTCATAAATTTTATAATTCGAATAAATTATTCTATAAAAATATCTCAACTAAAAATATATTCGAATATGTATTTAAAAGTTTATCAATTAAAACGTTTTAACATTTAACGATCGGGTAAACGAACACCGCACGGAACGCAATTACGGGGAACGAAAAATGGGAGGCTTCCACCAAAACCCCCACATCCTTTCTTTGTCTTTCATTTTTATTCTCTCTCTCTCTCTCTCTCTCTCTCTCTCTCTCTCTCTCTCCTTTTTCTCTCTAAAAACCTCCATCACCACCACCACCTTCAACTCACAAAAAGCACCACCAAACGAGCTTAAATCGTAAGACCCATTTGGAGAAAAATGCTCACCTCGTCACGATCTACATTTCCATCTTTTCGGATTTCTCTCGCGACAACTTTGTAAGATTCCGGCATTTCCGAAAACTCTTAAATTCCGATATTGCTTTTGATATCACATGTTTATGATACTTATTACATTATGTTTTAGCGTTTTATTCAACTGATTATGTCCAAAGTCGAACCAAAAACTCGTTTTTACAAACCGATTCACGAACAGTTGTAAGTGACGCATCGATGCCAAAAACAGTGTAGCGACACTTAAGTGACGCACTAAGTGTCGCATAAAACCCTCTTTTCGCGTCACTTCCCTAAGTGACGCCAAAAACCCTCTTTTTCCGGCACTTCGTTAAATGTCGGTAACCCGACACTCCATGCGGCACTAAACTAAGTGATGTCTAAAATTCGATTTTTCCTTGTCCGACACTACCAATAAGTGACGCATGAAACTATCAAACAATGTTAGCGACACTTACTCAGTGACGCTACCTTAAGGCAAGTGACGCCTCAAGTGTCGCTAAAAACAGCAGGTTTATAACCACTTTATCACTAAGTGTGGAACTTATCCGGCAACGAACTTTTTACATACAATACGATACACGAACTTTACAAACACTACAAACACGCTTACATTATTGAAATTATGATTTTAAACTATCTCCAACGAGTCGTATACATTTTCACAACTACGAAATACAAACGTACATAATTAACAAATGCTTTGGACATAACTTGGTTGTACGAACAATAGCATGGGTGGTCGACTTAGACATCCACATACTTATTAAATCTCATACGTTTAGGGCGTTAGGAGATTTCAGACTAGACTAGGGTTTTAGGCTTTGCTAGCACTCTAACATACTTAACTCAACAGGTGAGTTCACAGCCCCTACTTTTACTGCTTTACTACTTTTGAACAGGGGAGGAAAACATAGTTAACTCTTTTGCTACGGGTGCAAACTTTTATACAACTGATTTGACGTAAACTATATAAACTGTTTATGACTGCGGTCAAACTGTTACAACTTTTGTTTATGAAATGGTACTTCATACGAAAACTAAATTGGAACTCGCTGGAGAACGACCAGCTACACATTTTCGCTAACTATCTTTTATGAAACAACATTTTTATAAACATATACAGAAAGTCCCTACGACTTGGGCAAACATACACAAAAAGTCCCTACGACTTGGGCAAACATACACAGAAAGTCCCTACGACTTGGGCATACACATACAGAAAGTCCTTACTTTTTGGGCAAGGTTCCATCCTACGTCTTGGGTGAAGGCTCTACTTCTTGAGCAGTGGGTCCTACCTCTTGGATGCCAGTATTACTTCTTGGACACAACTTGAAAAGTCCCTACGACTTGGGCACATAGAAAGTCCCTACTTCTTGGGCAGTTATTGATGGGTCCTACTTCTTGGACAAACGTTCTAGTCCCTAGTTCTTGGGCAAACATTGAAAGGTCCTACTCCTTGGACAAACTTTTAAAAACTGTACTTTTGGGCGACATCCCAACAACACTTTACGTTTGACGAACATTACTTAAACTGTTATGGCAAAACGTTACAAACATAATTGGTTGATCAAACTTTATACGCAGACCTAAAACCTGTGAATTCACTCAACCTCGTTGTTGACTTTTACTATGTTTTTCAGGGAATTAGCTGCACGTAAGATCCGTCTGCACATATGGAACTCTAGGCGACCCGTGAAGCTTTTAGGATGCCAACTTTTTGAAACATATGGATTTCTTTTGTATAACTAATCTATTTTTAGTCATATTTACGAAATCCACTTTTTTACAACCTAACTACTTTATACGATTCGATGAATCGTAAACTTTGTAACTATTACTCTTGGCATCTTAATATTTATGTTCCGTTGTAATCATATGCTCTGATATGTATGTATGTACCTTGTATACATCGGCGCCCCCACTCGATCTAATGCTTCCGCAAAACAATCTGATAACTTTAATTAACAAATTTGGGGGTGCGACAGATTAGCTATCCAGTGATTGACGGAGCATCTTTTGAACTTAAACACCACATCGTACAACTCATAAAAGACAACGTCCAATTCCACGGTCTACCCCGTGATGATCCCAACGCTCATATCGACAAATTCATTCAAGTTTCAAACTCATACAAGCATAATGGGGTTGAGCATGATATCGCCCGCTTATACTTGTTCCCCTATTCTCTCGCTTTACATGCTTCTACCTGGTTTGAGGGACTTGAGACCGGCTCAATCACCTCATGGACCGACATGGGTAACAAGTTTCTTGCTAGATACTTTCCCCCGTCCAAACAAACTCAGGCAAAGAATGACATCACAAACTTTCAACAAGCTCATGATGAATCTATCTACTCGGCATGGGAGCGATCTAAGAGTTTACTGAGGAAATGTCCAAACCACCAGATGAAGAAGACTGACAAGGTGTGCACCTTCTACAGAGGTCTTGATCCTAACCATCGCATCAATCTTGACGCAGCTGCTCAAGGCAACTTCATGAAACTAACTGATGACGAAGCATGGAGCTTGATCAAAGATATGATGATGCATCACCACGATTGGAAGTATGATGAGAAATCCTCATCCTTACCTCTTTCCTCCAATAACACCCGCCAAACTGAAGCCATTAAGTCTCTAACCGAACAGATTGAAACTCTAACGAAACAGATAGGAGAACTGAAGAAACAGCTACAACAAATCCACCAAGTTCAGGCTTGCCAGAACTGTGCCAACCATTCCGCTGAAGAATACGAGGTTGAGTACGAAGATCCTACTGACGGTTCAGTCTACTACGCCCAGTTTCCTGTCAAACCTCAAAACCCTCCTGGCTTCGCTAGAACTTCACTGCCCAGAACTCGAGGAAATCAATATCCTCCATGGAACAACCAACCACCCTTCCAACCCAGGTTTCAGCCTCGATATCCGACGTATCCACAACAACCATAACTCCCATATAACCAACCTTGATGTGACGCAAAAACCCATGTTTTTAAGTACGATATTCCACACTTTTTGGGCACATCTTTAGTGAAAACATTGCAAAACAATCATTATTCACTAAAATTCACTAAAGTGCTCAAAATATAGACGTTGCTACAAAAGTCACTAAAAAACATCCAAATAACGAGCAAAACAGAGCGAATAAATGACAACCAATTATTCCAGCTTCATTTACTCTATGATAAGCACATTATAACCTTATTATATGATGTCATAGGTAAAAACGAGACGGTAGAATCAAGAATCATGTAAATTGGATAAAGAACGGAAGAGATACGGCTTCTACAGATCGTTAAAAGTCATTCCGACTATGCCTAAGCTCTACACATCCAATTCTTATGAAATTGGTACCATTAGAAGCGTAACGTAATTAAGAGATCGTAGGTGAAAGAATCAGCTCAAATGGACGTGTAACGACGGAGACGGGCATTTTAAGCAACGAACGAAAATCGACGGAGCACGTATACGGCCCCACAAACCGTATACGGCCTCATAGGGACCGTATACGGCCCTATACACACCGTATACGGCCATATGAAGGCCGTATACGGCCCTTGCTGTCCCATATGCTGCTCGTTTGTGCTTACTTTGCTTGTACGGTTGTGCTTCGTGACTTGTACGGCTGATTTCACTCTTTACCTATAAATAGAGGACCTCCTCTCCACATTTCAACACACCATTCTTCATTCCACTCATTTCCTCACTCTCACTTTCTCTCCCACACACTCTCTCTACCCTCTCTTTCTTCTTTTTCTCTATCTAGAATTAGGGTTTGTTCCAGTTAAGTCTTGGTTAATATTTAACCAAGACTAACGGAGGGACTACTTTTGTAATAGTGTAGGGATTAGTTCAGGGGCTTTTCTTGTAATATTGTCGAAGATATTGCGGAGATTCTGCTTGTGTACTCTCTCTCTAACGCTTATTCAATCTACGCTCTATTAACGGTTACTTCTTTCCTTATCTGTTATAATGATGATTACTATTGTTATTATGCTAGATTTAGGATATGTTATTATGCGTAGTGAGTAGTTACCTTGTGTGTTTGTTATGATGTAGTTAGTTTATATATGTGTGGGGTGATGCTGCTTTAATATATGATTGAAAACCAGGTGTACTGTTACTTTGCATTTATGATTTTTAAACCTAAATTATATCGCTTTTCCTCCAAATAAACGTGGTTATAACCTTTATGACAAGGAGTCGTGAACCTTGATCAAACGGTCACTACCTATCTATGTTTTCTGAAAGTGTAAACATGGTCTAAATTGTGTAACTGTGGAAATACTAATTAAACCTTTCGTATAGTACATCGTGAATCAATCAGGGATTTATTGGGAATAGTGAGGGCTGGTTTATATCATAGATGGTTGAACTTTAATACAAACTTAGTTTAAGCTAGTCTAGAATGACTGTAAAGTATGTGATACCGGAAAGACCATAGCAAACGGCACTATACTTCGTATAGCATTGGAAACACCTCTGATGAAGTAAAAATACGTGGAAGCTAAGGAAATGCCGGTGGTCGAAGACTGTATCACATCCTGGTTGAACACAAAGCTCTGGACTAAATCATAACCATTATTGTAAAGTTAACAGTCACCAAAACCAAGTCTTAATCTTAAATGCCTTACCTGACTTCGTTGTCCCCGTAGTGTTAAGAAAGGTCGGAACCCTAGTGGGTATGTTACTCTATCTCATGCACCCCGGAATTAACATTCCAAGAAGGGTCGTTACTCCATCACTGGATAATGTTAAAGAGTTAAGCTTCCTCCTCCGATCAGACTCAATCTGGCCTGGTACTCAGTGACATACTGATTGGTCTCCCCAATCAGTAGGGTGCTAGTGTTACACTACGAACAACTAAGCTCAGGTGAGACACAAACCTTTAAAAGACGTTTTCATATCAAAACCCTAGCGTCACCCCCGCATAAGTGTTGGTGCATTTTGTGTGTCAGTCAGTTGGTCAAACTATTGTAATTGTCAAAGTCAATTAGTCTACGAATGTATAGTGTTTAGAGTGTGTATTCGAGTCTGTAAATGAAATATACATAGAATGGTGACATTGTAATTGGGCCTGCGACGTCGGGTCAGACGTCGCAAGGGTCTGGGCCTGCGACGTTGGGCTTAACGTCGCAGGGTCCAGTGGGTTTAGTATAAATAGGCGTGTTAGATTCAGTTTAGGGTTGGACGTCTAGAGAAGTGAAAGGGAGCCGTTTTGTGAGAGTAGGGAGGAGAGAAACGAGTTTGTGTTTGGTGATTGTAACGTTTTACTTTCAAGTGTGAATATATACAAAAACGTTATATAGAAATCGTGAGTTCGTGAATTCATTATATTGATTGTTTATCATTCAGCAATAGCAATCAATCAAACGATCCGATCAGATCTTCGAAGTGTAAGGGACTTTCAACTGGTATCAGAGCCGTAGAATCAAGGATTCGTCGGTTTCGGATCGTGCTTTAGAACGTTTTCGGTTTGATTCGTGAAGGTTTTATTGATTAATCTTCGTTTCTGGGTTAGTTTGCTTGAAGAAATCGATTTCTGGAGGTGTGTTTGGGTTAGATCGACGTTTGGTTTTCGAAATTTCGTTAGGGTTTCGAAAATTTTCGATTTTTTGGGGTTTTGGCCGCTGCAGCCCGATTGTGCGACGTCACCTGCGACGTCGCTAAGTTTTGCGATGTCACCTGCGACGTCAGCTGCGACGTCGCGTGCGACGTAGTAATTTGGACTTTAATTAGTCTGTGCGACGTACTCTGCGACGTCATCTGCGACGTACCTCTCAACGTCGCATAGTGTGATTCTGCGACGTCCTCTGCGACGTAACTCTCAACGTCGCATTTTCGATTCTTAATTGAGTCATCGGACTTCTGCGACGTACCGCTGCGACGTTGCTATTTTTCCCCGACATTAACCTCGTTCTAAGTTCGTAAAAAAAAAAAAAAAAAAAAAAAAAAAAAAAAAAAAAAAAATTTGCGTTTTCAAATTTTTTCCATAGGCTTAAAACTGTTCAATTTTAGTCTTGAAAAAGTTTCATTTTACCCGGCCAGTTTTTGACGTTTTCGGACGAAATTTTGGCGGGAAAAACGCGAAAATTTTGTAATTTCAAATTTTGTTTTTAGGCTTAGAATAGTTTCATTTTAGTGTCGGAAAAGTTTGGCTATACTCGGGTAGTCGTCAAAATTATTCGAATTTAGTTTTGGAGGGAAAAGTCGCAAGAGGCCGTATCGACTTCTGATTGGAAAATGTCTTCTAAAGCTCTTATGCGTTACAATAGTGGAGCTGTTAATGAGATTGAACCCCCATGCTTACATTTGATACAGATTATGCTACATGGAGATTTGAGTTCGAAGCATTCATAGCGTTAAAAAATCCAGATATGTGGAACTCATTGGTTGAAAGATATGAAAAACCACACAGAGGTATGACTCTCGATGAGAGAAAAGCTTGGGATATTGAAAAGAAAACCCATGCTGCAATATTAAAATGTTTATCAAATGAAGTTAAACAATTGTTCAAACATTATGATATTGCATATGACCTCTGGCATGCAATTGAGAAACGATGTGGTGGATATGAAAATTATAGGAGAAATAGAGTGGAACTTGTCAAGAAACAGTTTGACACATTTGATTTACAATCAAATGAATCTTTAGAAGAACTCTTCAAAAGATATTCCCAACTCGTAGATGAAGTGGCTGATGGAGGAATAGTACTTAATAATGGAGAGGTAAATAAGAAGCTATTACGCGCATTACCTAAGGACTGGGCTACCAATGTGGAGATTTTGGAACAAGATCCAAAAATTGAAATCATGGATTTGGAAGAACTCATCAGAAAGTTACAGGCTGATGCTCTTGACATGAAGAAGAAAGAAAAGATGTCAGCGGCTTCCACTCAAAATCCTAGTCTCAATGATAATTCCGTATCTAATTCCAAGTCAGCTACATCTCCTTCTGGTAGCACTTCCTATACTTCTCATACAGATCATACAACTCCTTCAAAGGCTACTGAGGATCATGCTACAATCTTTGCAGCTTTCCTCAACTCTTATGATACTTTCCTTTCAAAGAAGGCTAGTACTCTACAGCTTACTGAGGAAGACTTTGAACAGATCGATTCTGATGATCTCGAGCAAATGGACATCAAATGGAGCATGGTCATGATAACCCAAAGAACCAAGAAGTTTCTTCAGAGAACGGGTAGAAAAGACCTGGATGATGATGGTGATACAGGTCTTGGTTTTAATAAAAGCAAAGTGAAATGCAAGAACTGTCAGATTCATGGGCACTTTGCTAAGGAGTGTGAGAAAGTAAAATATCCTTCATCTGGATTCACTACTCCTACAGCTCCAACGACTCCAGAGAAGAATACAACATCACAGGCTATGACGGTGTATTCTCAGGGAGTGTTTGATTTTAGTGCACTTCAAGGAGAGGTTCAACACAGTGCGCTTTTGGCAAAGATACATGCGGTACATGATGAACCTAAGGTACCCATAAACTGTGTTTCTTGTTTAACATTGACTGAATCTCTTAAGAATTATCAATATGACAATTTAGAGTTGCGAGAAAAAGTTGTTAAACTCACCGAGTCAAACAAGTTTTTGAAAGCTAATGAATTTCTTTATGAAAAACAAATTGAGGCTTATAAGTTAGACACTGAAAAATACAAGTCTAAAGTTTTTAGCCAACAGGATGCTATTAATAGCTATCTTAAAGAAATGGAACTTTTGAATAAAGAACTTTCTGAGCTTAAGTCTGAGTCTGACAATTTTAAAAAGGGAATCACGAATTTCTCAAATTCTCATAAACTCTTCGATGAAATGGTTGACAAGATGAGGACAGATAAAAGTAAAGCGGGACTTGGGTATCCACCTCCCACTAACTATTATCCTAAGCCTGTTAAGGAAGGCACCGAAGAACTTGTGGCTGACTACTCATCATGGTCAGCTACAAAGTCTAAAGAAGCTACATCCAATCCCAAAAGGCAGGCAAAGGAGAAAACTAAACGGACAGAGTATCCCTTGCCTACTTTTGTTAAGTCTGATAATACACCTCCAGTTAGTGTAGAGGAGGGTGTTGAGATAGAGGATCTACCGGAAGAGGCTGAAATCAAAGTTGAAAAAGTTAATGTAAAGCCAGAAAATCATATACTTACCAATGAAACTGTAAAGGTTTCAAATACAAAGGGTAAAAACAAGGTTGAAAATGAATCCAAAAGGGTTCAATATCAAATGAAGGATTCAAATGTAAAATCTAAAAGTGAACAACCTTCAACATCAACTTGTTCAACTTCTGAGGCTTCTACATCAACGTGTACACATAAGTGTTCACGTCCTGTAAATGCCTCATCTTCTAAGCCTCCAACAGTTCATTCTCCACCTCAACCTTTTGTGGGTAATCATTGGAATAGGTCGTACATTGAACGACGTTCTTGTTTCCATTGTGGACAACAAGGACATATAATTAGGGATTGTCGGTTATTATCCCTAGATAGGTTTGGTAGAGGGATGCCAAGAACTTCCTCCTTTAGGAATTCTTATTCAAAATCGTTTTATAGGCGTGCTTCGTATTCGCCTATATCAAGATATGCATCCTCTTCTCCAAAACCCGTGGCTAGAGTAAACAAAGTTGTGTCTAGTAAACCTCAAGTTCAACAGCACAACATTGTTGAAAACAACTCATCTGAATCTACAAAGGTTTGGAAACCAAAATCCACAAACAACACATCAATGAAATCTTCTGAGTTTTTAAAATATCATAAACTCATTGATGTGATGGTTATGGATGATCATGGACAACCCAAGTCTATCAAGGCTTGGGTGTCCCATAAGTACTAACGTTTAATTGTTTGTGGTGGTGCAGTCAGATTATTGAAAGCTAACATTTTTAGTGACTGCATGGATGTGGATATTGTTGGAAGAATGCGATGATGATTTGTGATTGGATGAGATTTTCGATGTTATGAGGTGGTAAAAGTGCTAAAAGGCATTTGATTTGACTTGATATGTGATTTTGATACTTTTCTTTTAAATTTAATTATTAGTGCAACAGCCATTCTTTATACTTCTTAGTATTAAAGAAAAGCAATGTTGCGAAATTTATTCAATTAAAAAACACAAAAATATGTTTAATGTTTAAGGGGAGTATTTTTTGGATTGGATATAAGAATTTGCTGTTCAGGGGGAGTAATTCTGAATATTCAAAATTCTGATTATTTAATTCAGAAATGTGAACAGCAAGATTCTTAATTCTTGAAAAGATGTTGGATTGTGTGTTTGTAAAACAACGTGGGATATGATAGTACATCGGGTGATATGCATAAAAATGGAAATTTTAAGGTTTATGTTTGATGTGTCAGTAGGTTTATCTGGTATATTTAACACATCTTCTATAAACATTGGCTTCATTATATGATGTATCGGTAGGCATGGTACATACCGGTTTGTGAGTGAGTAAGAAGTAATAATAAAACTTGTCTATTACTTTGAGAAAAATGTTATATGATGTATGACATAAGTCTTAATTGATAAATGGAAGTACTATCATACACTGTCATAATTATGTAAATGTAAAATGGGCATATAGTGATAATATGATTATTCGCCTAACTAATGGTGACTATTGTTGTACTCACGTACAGACCTGAATCCATTAGTTATGCAAATAGTCTCAAACTTGTTATGTTCATACTAAGGGACCCTCTGTTGTACTTTGTACAGATCTGGGGCCACTAGTATCTTCATAGTCGGTTTGATGTATGCCTAAATATAAATATCAAGTGTATGTTACGAGAAAACCGAGATAAACTTGGTCTTGTAATCTCTACCTTGTGTGAATATGCAGTGTTTGTTTTACTGAAGTTTATCAGTATATCATATAATAGGTTTCTCAAAATTAATATTCATACTAACAATAAAGGTTAGCTCACAGATACGGATGTAATGTGTTTAAGTGGACACACAATACCGATGATCGTCTTGAACTAATTTTTATAAAAGGTGCTTTATATATGTCAAGTAAATTTAAAGTGGACAAATATACTGATGATCGAAATAACACTTACTATTTCCTAATAATTGCATGTTGACCTGATATGATCCCTAAGCAGACTTAAAACAATCCTATCCCCAATTTATTTTAATCTTCGTTCTTTACTTTTCATTTATAAAGAAAAATACAAAAAGATTTTATTTCTATGTTATTTTCTTCAATATCACATATCTTGTTAAAGTCAAATATTGAAGATGTAAAGGATGTCGGTTATTCTCCAAAGTTTGTGAAGATAATTCTATCGGAGAAGCTGCTGATGATTGAGAGATGGTCATTGAGTTTGAAGATCTTATTGTATGATAAATTTGTGTCAGTCACATGAATTTGGACATCAAGATTTCTTTGAAGACCATGCTATCTCAAAGGGGGAGTTTCTGATTGTCAAAGACATGAAAGAGTTTGTTGATGAAGACTAATTGAAGACTTATTTGACCAAGCTGATGACAAGGGGGAGTTTGTTGGTGCATTTTGTGTGTCAGTCAGTTGGTCAAACTATTGTAATTGTCAAAGTCAATTAGTCTACGAATGTATAGTGTTTAGAGTGTGTATTCGAGTCTGTAAATGAAATATACATAGAATGGTGACATTGTAATTGGGCCTGCGACGTCGCGTCAGGTGTCGCAAGGGTCTGGGCCTGCGACGTTGGGCTTAACGTCGCCGGGTCCAGTGGGTTTAGTATAAATAGGCGTGTTAGATTCAGTTTAGGGTTGGACGTCTAGAGAAGTGAAAGGGAGCCGTTTTGTGAGAGTAGGGAGGAGAGAAACGAGTTTGTGTTTGGTGATTGTAACGTTTTACTTTCAAGTGTGAATATATACAAAAACGTTATATAGAAATCGTGAGTTCGTGAATTCATTATATTGATTGTTTATCATTCCGCAATAGCAATCAATCAAACGATCCGATCAGATCTTCGAAGTGTAAGGGACTTTCAATAAGCTAACGAAGTCATAACAAACACATCTCATCCATACTGATTACATCCCTATTTCTATTTTCTGTTTATTTAACTTTTTATTTAATATCTTTAATTTACGGACCTAAGTAACAAAAACCCCCACTCAAATCATTTTTAAACCCATCACTAAACTGAACAATTTGTCACGACACTTCCGTTTCACAATACAATTTGCTTGAAGAACGACCCTAGGCCATATTGCTTCTATACAGTTGTAGTAAGCTTAGGTCCCCGGCTCTATAAATTTAAAACCCACTGCCGTAAGTCCCGGTTGACCGGATCAACGACCGGAGTAAAACCCGACCGACCGCTGGGACTGCGATAAGTTTTTAGCACCGCTGCCGGGGAGTTAATCGTAAGACTCTGAACCGACGTATTTTCTATTTTGTGATAACCGTTTTCTAATTTCATTTTCTTTGTTTCAACCGAAAATACCTTCCCACAACACACAACGATATTCGACCAGATCATCCGGATTTGAACCTCTCATTTTCGTACCCGATCCTGAGTCGATTATCCGAACCATCCGCAAAGAAAGACGTTCCCTTTTTCCACAAATGGCCGCTCGTGTTACTCTCGCCAACAACACCAAACCATCTTTTGAAGGACAAGGAGGACCGATTAGCTATCCAATGATCGACGGAGCATCTTTTGAACTTAAACATCACATCGTACAACTCATAAAAGACAACTGCCAATTCCACGGTCTACTCCGTGATGATACCAACGCTCATATCGACAAATTCATTCAGGTTTCAAACTCATACAAGCAGAATGGGGTTGAGCATGATATCGTCCGCTTATACTTGTTCCCCTATTCTCTCGCTTTACAACGCCAAGTTATTCAAACTTAACGAAAAATTCTTAGACACCGTGTCTAGAATCCCTTTCGGTACGAAATACACCCGACGAATGCTGGCAACTAAAGACAAGATTCCTGCCACCCCTAAAGTCTCTCTGAACGCCTGATGCGTCACCAGCGGTCGGTAAGGATTTTACCCTTGTCAATTCACCGGCTACTGGCGACGGCGATATGTGGGTGTTTTAAATTTGTAATTGCGGGGCCTAAGTTTTCCCTAACAATGCTAATCCTAAGGGTGAGCAAGTGGTAGGTATGACCTAGAGTCGTTCTTTAAACAGACTGAATTGAAACTAAAGCGTGGCAGATGAGGGCTTTCAAACTAGTGAAGGGTTTATAAATAGTGGGGGAGTTTTGGTTTTTATATTAACTAACTTAGGCAAGTAAATAAATAAAAGCGAAATAAAAATAAAAGATAAAGCAGATAAGATAAAGATAGTGTTTGCTGAGACTTTGTTAATTAAGTTATGGGATGATGTTTGGAGAAACTATTTTAAAAAGTTGTTTGTTAATTGTTACTCTTGGATACTTGTGTTGTAAACACTAGATTCCCTACTAATTAAAATCCCATTAGCATGTCACATCGGGAGCTAGGTTATGGTAACATTACAAAGTATTTAGAATAATAAGCAAAATCTTAAGTTTAATGTTACTTTCTTATGAACCATAACAAAATCTTAAGGTACTAGACAAAACTGAATCATATAACGACTCCTCGTCATCCTAACAGATTCATGTATTTAAAAAGTTCATTTATGACTTTAAACCAGCCCTTGCTTAAGACTACCCAATAAATCCCTGAATTATCTACAGCGTTCCTCACTTAAAGTGGTTCCGCCGCTTCAAACCTTGGCCATGTCTTGTCCTACGGTAATCCCTCACGTAGTCTTGCGATTCCATGGTTTCATACATTTGACAAATTTTGTTGACACAGATGACTAACTACCTTTTAGTTGGACATCATTAAAAAGGTGTTGTAATCATGTTTATTGGTGGAAAGGCGATAGATTAATTTAAAGTTTAAAAGTCTATTTAGAAAGATTAATTAAACTAGGTTTCTCATTTTATATATTAGTCCGTAGTATAACTAACTTCGATCGTTACGCAGCTTCCACATATTTGTACTACACCTGAAGTGTTTCCAATGCTATACTGCGTAACAGTCGAATAGGGTCCGTCATATTACTTAGTAATATTATACCGTTTCGTAGTACGACTACCTTCGGTCGTTCCTCGACTTCCATACATTTGTACTCCACCTTGAAGTGTTTCCAGTACTATATCGAAGAACAGTCGAATAGGGGCCGTCATATTACTTTAATATTTAATTATAAATCAATCATCTCATAATTAACTAACTACATCGCAAGCAAACACAACAAGTATGCTACTCTCTAATCATGGCAATAACTAAATCTAGCATAATCAATATAAACGTAATTAATTAAGATAGATAAGGATAGAAAGAACCATGATTAAATGCGAGAGAGAATAGACTTGAATTAATTGACACAATTCCGAGCGTACACCGAAGATTACAATGCGTTCCGCGCTTTCCTTCTATTCCTAATTAAACTTCTAAACTAGTTTAAATACTAGTTAAAACTAATCTAGAGAAAGAATGTAGAGTGAGAAAGTTGGAGCTTATTTCTAGAGAGAGAAAAATAAGCTAGGAAGGTGTGATAGGAATGGTGTGTTTGCTAAAAAAAGGTGTGTGTTTCAAATGAGCCTTGATGCCCTATTTATACTTGAAATCCGGTGCATGTTAGCCATCTAAGGCTCATGTTAGCATGCATTTTGGGGGGGGGGGGGGGGGGTGGTTCTTTCCCGAAAAGTGGTAGCACATGTACCTTAAAGGCGCGAAAAACGGTAGCACGTGTACCCTAAAGTTGCGGAAAGTGGTAGCACATGTACCAAGCAAGTACGAGCAAGGATGGAAAAAGGAGGAGGGGACGGGCGGCTGCCAGCCGGTGGCGCCTGGCTGCTGGCCGACGGCGGCTGGCTGCCTGGCGGCCGGCCGTCCCGGTTGCTGCCCATTCACTAGTTTCTCGTTTCTTGCGTATCTTCTTCGTTATGCGTCCGTTTTTTTTGATTCTTTTTGCGTTGGATTTGTTTTTCAAAAATGAAGACTTTGATATAAAGAAATCCTTGAGATGTTTCTCTGATCTTTAGATGTCTTGTACGAATCATTTGAATCTTTCAGCGTATGCAAAATCTTCATTCTTCATCCGTTTTTGTTGATTCTTCTTCTGTTAGATTTGTATTTTGAAAACGAAGACTTTGGATAAGATGAATCTTTGTGGTGGATGCTTTATCTCTAAATCTTGTCTCGGATGCCTCGAATCTTCAAACGAACGTGGAATCTTCATTTTTCGTTCGTTTTGCTTGATTTTTCCCGTGCTACTTTATTTTGACCTTCTTGGCTAAGTTTCATTGATTTGTGTATTATTTGAGTTTAAATGCCAAGTATTGTTCCAGAATGAGAGAGATATCGGTGGTAAAAATGTGACTTTTTACGCGATATCAACGCTGAATGTTCAGCCGTCATCTAGAATGCCCTACCAGAAAAACTAGGAGACACTTGTCGATTCACCTTACCTTGTTCCATCTATCACTCAGGCACGATACGCTCCTTGGCCGATCTTGGAGCCAGTATAAATCTGATGCCTTTCTCACTCTACTCCAGACTAGAAGTAGGACCGCTACAGCCCACTAAAATGAGCGTCCAGCTTGCCTATCAATCTGTCCGATACCCGAGAGGCATTGCTGAGAATGTCTTGGTAAAAGTTGAGAGGTTCTATTTCCCTACTGACTTTGTAGTGATGGATTTACAGAAAGATATTAACATACCCATTATCCTAGGTAGGCCAGTCATGAATACTGCACGTGCTATTATTGATGTTTATTCTCAGGTTATCAGTCTACGAGCTAATGGACAGACAATATCATTCAAGATTGATCAAGCCGACATTTCACTAGCAGAACATGCAGAGATATATGCAATATCCATGGGCAGAGTTACTTTGGATGATGACACTTTTGAATCAGACATAGAACCATACAGGCCAGACGAGCACACTTGTCTTATCTCAGCAACTGAAGAGTCAGAATCAGAAGAAGAGGAGATGAAAGAGTCTGAACCTGAGGAAGAAATAGAAGAAGAGATGGAAGAGTCAGAGGCAGATGAAGAAGAATCATCACCAGAAACAGAATCAGAAGAAGAGGATATGGAAGAAATGAAACCAGAAGAAATAGAAGAACAGGAAGAATCAGAGCCAGAGGAAGCATATCAGTCCACACCACCTCATCAGTACCTTCCTGACTCGCACTTGACAACAGCAGAGATTATGCAGATTGAGAATTTTGAGAACTTTATCCCTCTGTCACACAGTGAATCGGATGAAGATCTACCGACTGATTACTCTCACGATGCAGAATTTGGTCTCACCATGGAAAAACTCATTGCATCGGCTATCGATCCCACCAAACCTCTCGTATCTCCTTGACTCGATGCTCTGCTGAATATTGAAAAGACTATCGCTTTATCTAAACAGCATCTAGAGCTTCGAGATAAACTCTTGAGAAAGATTGCGGTATACAAAGAATCCCGACTTCCACAAAGGATTCAAGCCTTTGACACATCTGCACCTCAAAGTCAATTCGAGAAGGGAAGCACTTCTGGATCTAGCCGTGATTTGGAATCTCAGGAAGAGAAAGACATAGAAATGGATTCCTCACAACCGATATCTCAGATTACCGATGACTCCTTACCACCGTCTGACACTGTTGAGTTCCCTGATTTCCAGGCTAGGGATACTCCAGCTGAGGAAAGTGACGAGGATAATTTCATATACACTGACATTCCAATAGATATCCGGTCTGTCCATCTTCCTGTAGTTCCAGCTGTTCCCGCTTCGCCACGGTTCCCGACTATTTCAAACCACAAGGAAATGATAAGTGCCATCGAAGACTTTGAAAATGATATCCCAACTATGATGAGCATTATCATTAACTCTACAAATGATTACACTCCACGCCAAAGGAACCTGATTGAAGAACTTGAAGCTGAGTCTGAAGTGTATCAAGCCAGCCACATCCCAGATCCACGATTCTTCCACAACCGCCTAAATGCCTTTGCCGAAGACCTCGCTGCTCAGCTGCTACGAGAACATCACAATACTGGACCGACACCTGAGGAGCTTGAGTTCTTTGAAGATCAAAGACGCATGTACAGGAAGATCTATGACACACTGATCAGATCCGCATTTCCATATTCCGCCTAGCAACATGAGTTCTTAAATTTGTACCGCGGCAATATGTACAATGCTACTGGGAATCCTGACGCAGACCTAGATATCCGGTTGATGAATGATCTTAGGGGACTAATGAACTCTATGGCTAGGAATGATCACATTGACGAAACTTCTCCTCACAGGTTCTATATTGACTGTACGGTGGAGTACCATGCTCACAGGATTGTCCATGATCTCGAGTATGTGAGTTTTGAGAAAGAACGCGTGACATCCCTTCATCCATAACTGAAGGTTCGATGGTTAACATCGCGAACTTCCTCACTGATCGAATCAAGGAAATTTTCGCTGAGGTTCCCGAGGAAGAGCATGGTCAGTTATTCAACTACGGATTACGTGAGGTTTACGACATAGTGAACAATATCTTTAAGAACTCCAACCTCACGTTCTCCCACTATCAGACCCGTCTCATCCAGGGTATTCATGAGTCTATCCGAGAACTTGGAGGAAACTCTGGTATTGCAGATCACGAGACCTTACATCTGCAGTTCTATGGATTCATGGACTCACTCAGACAACAGCATCCTGAACGAGAGATGATAGAAGCTGATGGATTCTTTTTTGTAGATTCCTGCAGAAATGTCTCCAAAGCTGTAAAAGAAATTACTTGGGATCTTCTACACATGAAAAAGGTTGCTGTGCAACATCTTCAAAGCTTCCCCATTTTTTCATCTGAGATTCCAAACATCGTCGACATCATCGCTCGCCATTTTCTAAGGATCTACCTACGCAATCTCAGAGTTCCACTTCTGAGCACTTCCGGCCCTGGAGGTTCCAGCACCAACTAAATCTGAAGGAAGGAAAAGTCGAGCTCTCGACTCTAAAAGCAGCGCTTCTCGGGAGGCAACCTGTGCAATAAGACGTGTAGAGAAAATAGTGTCCATAAGTGGAAAAAAATCTCTGACTATCCTTCACACTTGATCATACCCAAAATACTTTATGAAAAACTTTCTGATATTACAATTCATTTGCAAATAAACCACTCGTCTCAGATAATAGGAAATAACTTTTAAATTAATAATGCACGTGTTTCGAGCATTTGAGGTATTTGCATACTACTTTTATGCATTATGCTCGAACTCGTTTAAAAACACATGTTTTATAAAACTGATTTGTAGTAGAGAACATCTTTTCAAATTCTGAGACGGTGATTTGTCTTTTCATTTGCAAAATACTTTGAGTTTGTAAAAAGGTATGATCAACGTGTTCACACTTACGAGATTGATTCAATAGGAGAATGATGGTTGAAGAAAATCAATAGAAAGACGCTTGAAGCCGAGCCAATCTTCATGGATGCAGAAAAGGATCCTGGCAACGTCTCTTTTCAGCAAATTCAGATTCTCAGCTTCAGTGCAACTCGCTATCTGGGGAGTATCTTAACCCCTTTTACCCTCTTTTGTTTATGATTCTGTATATTATTTTCTTTGTTAAGTTTGTTAAGTAGTCTATACTCTAAGCTTATCCCTAAGTGTGGGATTCTAGCACAAAACAAACGCTTGAGAAACATTTTCTTATATGTTCAAACTCTAAGTGTGGGATTTTACTTTCTAGTAAATCTCAACTCAAGAGAACATTAGGGACAATGTTCCTCTAAGTGTGGGATAGCAGGTACAGAATACCTTGGTTAGTTGTTGTTTTTTTTTTGATCTTTAATGTCCAAAATAGTAAACTCAGAAAATGTTCCTTAAATTTTTCAAAATTTTTCAAGAAAATTAAAAAGTATGAGCCTAATCTCTCGATTATCTCTACTATTTTGAGTCATAATATCTTTTGAGATGAACTATTTTCAAATAAGAGTATTATATTTTGGAATTTAGGGAAAATAAGGTCGAAATTTCTTAAGCAAGAAATGATAATCTAATAGGAAGCATGACGAAGCACATACAAACCTATTTGCAGTGAGGTATCTTGAGACTAATAGCATTCATCTTTTATGCTTCACTATTCATTTCTTATGTGTGCCGATGCATGCATCTCTGAATTAGAACTTGCTCTTGACATACGCTTCAAAACCACATTGGTGTGTGCCGTACGCGGTATAGGTGCAATTAGATGACCTTGACATTCCCTAGGATTTAACGCCCTTTCTACATATCTTTTCAAGCCCAAAAGCTTCTGATACTCATTTTTAGTATCGATAATCCGCCTAGAAAACCCTGTTGAGCCTAAACCTTTTGTTTCATCAAAATCCTCACAATATAAACCCTACTTTCCAAAACTTATCTTAGAATTTCTGAGGTTATGAAGAACATCTTTTAGAATATCCACTTCACTTATCCTACCCCTTTCGTGTTCTCCAAAAATTTGAAGAATCCTTGGTGTGAAAAATGGGCATTGTGAAAAGACTCGAAATGTTCAAGATAAGAGATTTATGAAAGAATCAGAAGAAAAAAAATATCCTTGGAAATTCTCTGGCAAAGAAATTCTGAAGAAGAAAAAGAAAATAGAAAAGTATAAAAAGAAGAAAAAGAAGAAAAGAAAAGAAAAAATAGTTCTGCAAGAATAAAACTAAAAGTCCTTCAAAGTATCATCCTCGCAAGAAGTTTCTGATAGAAGACCAATAGCTATCTCCTTTTCGTTCTAAATAAAGTTATTCATGATCTCAGTTGTTTTAAGATAAGCAACCCTTACAACCCAGATATACCACTATCCATACCCTTTAACCCTTACCAAACACTACAGCCATCATGAATGTCTTGGGATAATTAGCACCGTCCTCACCTAAGTGGTAAAGATCCGATTCTCGATCAAGCCTATGACGATGAGTGCTGCATGACAGGCTATTTGAGTGATTTCATTTGTTCTAGAATGATAGGAAACCCGATACACTTTGAATGAATTGAGTGACCACATTTAGTGAGATCGCCTAGTTATGTGTACTCCAAGATCATGAGATTTGAAAGTATGCCTAAGAGAATCTTTTCTTGCTTATGAGAAGATCATCTTGCCTTTCCCTATATTCTGACATTATCTTACTTATGTTTGGAAGTAGTAACTCTTTAAAAATATTTTGACTCGCTCTAAAAATGTTTTAAAATGTTTTCAAAAACTAAGTGTTGCTTGAGGACAAGCAATGTCTAAGTGTGGGATAACTTGATGTGACGCAAAAAACCATGTTTTTAAGTACGATATTCCATACTTTTTGGGCACATCTTTAGTGAAAACATTCCAAAACAATCATTATTCACTAAAATTCACTAAAGTGCTCAAAATATAGATGTTGCTACAAAAGTCACTAAAAAACATCCAAATAATGAGCAAAACAGAGTGAATAAACGACAACCAATTATCCCATCTTCATTTACTCTATTAAGCACATTATAACCTTATTTGTGACACCCGCTAATTTAGGACTATGATTAGTGCCTAACTATCTTGTAATTACATGTAATTAGTTTAGTATTAGGCTAATTATGTGTAACATTTTGTATATTTATAAATATACACGTACGCGATTTGATTAAATCGTGCGATTGATAACCGGACAAGGTCCAACAGGACAAGGTCCAACACTGTTTACTATGGACGTTGGTGACAAACTATTAAAATAATGTGGAAATATTCAAATAAACATTATTTACCTTAATATATTGTGGTAATATATTACACGTATTATTTATCGTCTAAAAACACTCCGAACGCGACGAAAACGTGCGAAACGCGCCCGACACACGAAATAAATTCAAGTAAAATTTTTATAACTCATTAATAATTATTTTGATAAAATACTTCAAGTAAAAATATCACGATTACACGCGTACGATTATAACGTTTAAAAACGTTACGTGACTCAAATAAACGTACAATTCGCAACCGACGACCGAACGGAAACCGGAATATATTTTAATAACTTATAATATATTAATTGAGTAAAACTTTTATTAAAAATATCGGGTTTTAAATAGTTAACAAAACGTATTATATAAACGTTATACAATTAATTAAAATGTAAAACGAAAGGGTAAACGGGCACCGCGCGCAACGCAACTTGGGAAACAATTTGGCACACCACATGGGGTGGGACCCACTCCCAAATCGTCTGAAAAATCAGCCAATATCAACCCTCCATACCCTTGTTTGTTGACTAAAATGTACATCACCACCTTACCTCCATTTCATTCACCACACTCCATATTCTCCTCCCCCTCTCCCCCTCTCTCTCTCGGCATCCTCTCTCTCTAAAAACACTATCACCACCGCCACTTTCATCCCCAAAAACACCCTCAAAAATAGCATGGATTGCTAGACCCATTTGGAAGAAAACGACCACCTCGCAAAGCTCTACGTACTCATCTATTCGGTTTCTCAAACCGACTCTTGTAAGTCTCCGACATTTTTCAAAAACACTTGTATTATGATTATTTACTTGTTATGTTGCTTATTCAACTTATTAATGTCCAAATTACATGACAAAACTCGTTTTTGAAACATATAAATACATACACCAAATCTGCTCCAGAAAATAGCTCCACGACAAAAATCATATAAAATCGTACACATAAGATAAATACATGAAATCAATGCCAAAATCTTCGTATTTTCGTTGTCTACAACTTTCGTGTTTTGCTCGAAGCTTAGAAATACGCAAATTCTCCCAGAAAACCATATTTGTATGACTATCACTGTTTTGGCCGGATTTCGGACCAGACACCTTTTGATTTTTATTTAACTAACTAAATGAACACTATAATTCTTGGAAAAATTAGGTAAGGTACTAGAGATCTAGCAGAACATGTGGTATTTTTTGTGGATCTTGATTCGGACTAGAATCCATCAAAAACTAGAGGCGAAACCAACCGACAAAACTGAAAACTTAAATAAAGGACTGTTTTTGTCATTTAACCAAACCGACACTTCGGGTCAACCATAAAACGTAACGACAATTATCTAAAGTTTATTTAACATATTTAATACTTTCCTAAAAGTTTCGGGTTAAATCGAGGTCGTTTGTCCACGTTCTCGTCAATGTTAAAACTGATCAGACCTTAGTGTCGCATGGGGACCAAATTATCTGCGACACTCACCCGAGTGTCGCAATAGTATGTGAATTCTATTTTATGCGGCACTGACCGTAAGTGACGCAACCTTCGAACGTCACCTTCTGCGACACTGAACTAATGACGCCTAAATCCAAATGTCGCTATCTGCGACACTACTGTTGAGTGACGTATTAATTATTAAATCATAATCCGCGACACTTATCTAAGTGCCGCAACCTGGTGACGCCTTTTGCGACACTTCACTGAATGTCGCTAATAATTCTGACCTTACCATTCTATGCGACACTTGCCTAAGTGTCGCCAACAATTACGAAGTGACGCATAGAGTGTCGCATAAAACAGAAACTTCAAAACTAGTTTTCACACTAAGTGTTTAACACCTACAACCTCTAAATACTTTAAATATACCTTATAAGTAAACGCTACACTTGATTTCACGTTAGTTACATTTGCTTACGAGTTTACACTCGCACGGACTTACACCCGAACAACGATTACACATCACGAAACAAACGATTAACTAATGTATATACATTACAAGGTATACAACACTGTGATTTACATAATGATAATATTTGAATTATTATTACACCTCCGTCACCAACGGGCCACACTTAATTGCGAACAATTACAACCATACGAACAAATACTTGGACATTTCCTAGTTGAGTGGACAACTAGCATGAGTGTTCTTTCGAGACGCCAACATACTTACCTACTTGCTTACGACCTTGTGCGTTTCAGACGCCAGAAGGTTGCATGGTTCGGAGAACCACACTACGGAATTACATCCGACGCATATTTACGGACTTACATCCGCTATACTCGTTTGCTTACACAAACATACTTGCTAGACTCAGGTGAGTCTTACATCCCCACTTTTACTATTTTCTACTTTGGGGTGAGATATATGCTACCGGTTTATGTATGAACACAAGTACTGAACTGTTTACACTACTTTTACATGTATTACATGAGTTACTTTTATCCACTGAAAGCCTCCTATCATAAGTTGTTAGTTATGGACTTATGCGCGATTACTAGTAGATGGATCCATTTGGGACTACAATCCCTGCCTGGGGTAGTAGCGCTACCACGGATTTCACCGTAGAAACATGCATATTAGTGTGTTTACATATGAGTGTTCGGATAGCACTCATGGGGGTACGTGATATTGTACTTGATTGTACCATTCACACTACACTGTTAAGCTTCAACTTGTGAGCTCATGGTAATTGTATCGACTTATTGTCTTACTGTGCTACTAAACTACTTACTTTGCTCGAGGGCATTACTGGTACTTACTTGTGGTTCATACATGATTTACTTTACTACACCTGTAAGATTCACCAACCTTTTGGTTGACACTTTTTAGCATTTATCTCAGGTTTACAGCAACAGTAGGATTGCACACTCTCAGGACTGATAGCTCGAGTCGCATGCATACAAACTTGTGGAGATTCTTTTGCATTACTTTATGTAGATCAGTTATGTATTAGAATCTCTAGGAAACTTATTTACGAACTTGAAGCTTGTTTACATTTGATGATAACAATGTAATACTTTTGTACTATTGTACGACGTTGCATATAGATGTCGTTTGCTTTACTTTGGTGCTTGGTTATTGATTTGTAACACCCAAAGCTTGCTTCCGCTAAACAGTGAATCTAGGGGTGTTACAGATTGGTATCAGAGCCTAAGGTTATAGCGAACTAGGTTGCATTAGTGGGCCTAGACTATGACCGTTAGGCTGTATTTCCTTATTAGGTATGACTGGTTCAGTGATTACATCATACGACTTTAATTTAACATAGCCTGATCAACTATGTACAATTAAGGAAAGATGATGTGAGATCTGAAATGGTCATGTTGAATAGGAGTACAATAGTTGACTCTGACCACGAGAGAAACAGGACTGCTACTTGTTTGTGCTAGACACCCTAGGCTATATTATATGCTATATATGTATATAGGCCTCACGATACTCAACATTCTTGCCACAGAAAATGGCAGACATCACTAATGTAGCATCAACTAACTCCACTACTGAAGGGACAACTCCTATTCCTGTCTCACCAATGCGGAAATCTCCCGAACCTCTTTACTACATAACCTGTGAAGCCCGAGTGGTACTTACTCGCCAAAGGAGTTCCGGATCATCTCGAGCAAACCCTTACTCGAATCCTACTGCTAACACCACAACTGGTACACGCCGTCCGACATACACCCGTAGATGGGATTGGCTACCCACAACCTTAAACACATGGAGGTCTGAGGAGGAAATCCAAATTCCTACTGACCCCATGGACACCTCTCCATACACCCAGGAACCAACACATCACACTGTACCAGTGTTAGCTGCCCAACTACACCGCCATGAGGCAAGACTTGAAAGTTTGGAACGAGAACAATACATAGTACAAATGTACTGGTTACGCCAATCACACGACCGCATCGCACAACTTTACCAAGAATAGGAAGACGTGACGCGTACTCTAGAAATGGTTCATCAGCAAGTGATCAACGACAGGGGAGCGGTTGATCTCTTATAAGCAAGATTAGAAGAATGTGAGCAACACTCGCAAGAAGATGAAGAATACACTCGAGTGCTGGAACAATGACTAACTTTGGCTGAAGATAACGCAAGACAAGCCAGTAGACTTGCAGGAAATGTGGAACGACTGGTCACTCTAATGGAACGAATAAACCTGCGTCAAGACTAGTGTAGTCTTTATCTTGTAATCCGTTAAATATCTATGTAGAACTCATGTAATTCGGCCGGATGTAACAATTCCCGGTATCTTTTGTAAACTATAATTTGATAACCTTTTGAAATTCCTATGTCCTGTAATCCTTTGGAACTCATGTATTGTATGGGATCTAATCTTATTATCCAATGAATTATGGTTATCACTTCGTATCGTTGTATATTACCTCCTTGTATATATACATATTTGATACATCATAACCTTGTACAACCATCTCACTTATCTCTTTTCCTTGTTTATTTAAGCTTCATGCCTCCAAGACGTACGTATAATCAAGCTGATGTTGACCGACTTGTTGCCCAAGGGGTAGCGAATGCTCTAGCTGTCCGACAGCAACGATCTGAAAGTGATGAAACCCTGAACAACACCCCTCCAGTAAAACCATGCTCCTACAAAGTCTTCTTAAACTGCAAACCCTTGAACATCAAGGGAACCGAAGGAGCTATCGGTTTGACACGGTGGTTTGAAAAAATGGAATCTGTATTCCGAATTTGCAACTGCCCAGAAGACTGCCGAGTCAAATACTCCACCGGTACCTTTTTGGAAGGTGCTCTTACTTGGTGGAACACCTACATACAAACGGTGGGGATTGATGTTGCTTATCAACTCCCATGGGATGATTTAAAGAAAATGTTAAAAGATGAATATTGCCCTAGAGAAGAACTACAGCAACTTGAGGTTGAGTTCTGGAACCTCGCTGTCAGGGGTAATGATATCGCAGGGTATACCACTAGATTCCATCAGCTGGCACTTTTGTGCCCCACCATGGTCGATCCGGAATACAAACGGATTGAGCGATACATCTGGGGACTTCCTGCTCAGATTCAGGGAATGGTTACTGCTTCTAACCCTAGAACAATACAGAGTGCCGTCCGTATGGCACACAATCTGATGGCTCAGGTGGTTCGCCAAGGAACACCTGCCGGAAAGAATACTGGAGACCAGTCCGGGGATAACAAACGGAAATGGACTGGGAACAACAACCAGAACCAACAGTCAAACAAAAGGCCTGAGACTGTTAAGGCCTATACTTCGGGTTCTGATAACAAGAAAAGGTACATTGGGAACAGACCATACTGCTCCAAATGCAATCTTCACCATGACGGTTCTTACCCCTGTAGCAAGTGTAAGAAATTTGGACACTTGGCTAGGGATTGCCGATCAAACACCACTGGCAATAACACTTCTGCACCAAAGACCTGCTATGAGTGCAACGGTACTGGGAATTTCAGAAAAGATTGTCCAAAACTGAAAAGCGGCAACAACAACAACAAGAACAACAACAACGCTCGAGGTAGAGCCTTCGTTCTCAACTCTCGGGAGGCCCGACAAGACCCTAATGTGGTCACGGGTACGTTCCTACTTAACAACTTAACTTCTACTATCCTATTTGATACTGGAGCTGATAAGAGCTTCATATCTGATGAGTTTTGTCCACTACTCGACACTACACCTGTTGCCTTAGATTCTAAGTACACAGTAGAATTGGCAAACGACAAACTCATTGAGGCCAATAGTATCATACCTAACTGCACGTTAAACTTAGCTGATGAGCTATTCTCTATTGACCTTATACATGTCGAGATCGGCAGCTTTGACATAATCGTCGGTATGGATTGGTTATCCAAACACCGTGCTGAAATCGTCTGTTTTGAGAAGGTCGTCCGTATTCCTCTCGCCACTGGTGGAACTTTAGTCATACAAGGTGTCGCAATCACAGCGGTCGGTCGGGTTTTACCCCGAGTCATTGCTCCGACGGCCACCGAGATGCGCGAGCGGTGAAAGTTTTTAAAAATTTATATATGCTGGGCTCAAACTATGCAAGCTACCTACCTTCTGGGTAAGGCGGCAAGTATAACTCGAGTGTCGTCCAAAATCGGAACGAATTGAATTGAATTGGAACCTACCAAAGATAACTTGACAATAGGATGGGTTTTAGAAACAAGGTATGTATGGTTTTGGTTTTATCTAATCTAATCTAAAGACAGAAAATAAAGTGCAGAAAAGTAAACGAGAATATAAGCAGCAGGTAGAGAGTGATTGCTGAAACTTTGACGATTAGGGTTTCGGGATGATATTATATTGATGATAGGTGATTACTCTAGTTAAGAATCTTCTAAATGGTCGGTGTAAACACTAGGACCCTATGTCTAGGTGTAACCCTAAAGCATATGTCACTGAATCCTAGGCTATCCTGATTCTGGTCAGATGGGACTGTCTTCAGACCCACCTCACCGTCTCTTTCAGAGACCAAGCGACCCTCTGAATGGGATTAAAGAATAAGGCGACATTCCATAACACTGACTTTTCTTAACACCTATGTCTATCCAATTTTAACAGAGTAATACTGGTTGTATGCTGAATAAGTTAAACTATCGGTTAAGTAGAGTTTAGGGGTTTTAAGCATCTGGGAACACAGCCGGCATCCTTTCTTTCATTTCCTAACTCATGTTTTATCTGTTTTAGTTCTAATACTTCCGTCATGGATTAGACCCTCCTTTGCCATCGGTCGTTCATCCCTAGGCATGTGTACAGTGTATAGTGTCCTTATTTTCCACAGTACTCTAACCCTAGGTATATCTACGGTGTTTTAAAGACCTAATGTATCTTTACACAGCTTTATAACCAGAGGTAGTTTAACGGTGTACTATAGCATTTTCACGGCTTAACAAGACCTAGACCCGTGTCTGGAAGGGTTGCTTCCAGGTAATCCACGGTGAGATAAACCACCGGCATTTCCTTGGCTTCCACGTGTTTGTACTCTACCAGTGGTATTTCCAACGCTATACCAAGTATTCTGCCGTATTACGGCGATCCCACAGTTTCATAAAAACAGGAGATAACTGTGTATTCGTAGTTAGGGTTGATCAGATCCTATCCTAAGGCAACAGTCACGTGAGAGACCAGAAAGGGTGATTAATTAAGTCTACATCCAGGATAAGTCTAAATATGTATGCAGCATAACAACTACCGATCATATATAAGATATATTAATTAAACATCATCCCTAATCCTAACATCTACATTTCAACAATCACATATTAATCTAGCTAATCAGCATGGCAATAATCATAGATCGTACTGAAATAATATGCAAAGTAAACATTATAACAGTAAGAAAGTAAGATAATATCACCGGATTAGAAGAGTAATACTGAGGATTACAACAGTCTGACTTGAATAACCTTGCTACAGCTTGATTACCCAATTACAACTTTCCTCTAGCTCTAACCGCTAACTTATATCTCTCTAGTTCTCCTCTAACTCCTAAGAGTAGTGCTAGAGAGAGAAACTAGAGAGAAGAACTAACTACAAGAACAATTCTCCTCTAACTCCTAAGAGTAGTGCTAGAGAGAGAATTCTTGAGAGAGAAAGAGAAGTATGTGAAGAATGGTGTGTTTGAAATGTGAAAATGGAGTCACTATTTATAGGAGAAGGGTGGTAGCCTTTGTACAAGTCTTGAAGCATAAGATACAAGCATCAAAGCAGCATACGGGGCAAGAGGACCAATGGGGGCAAGCGGACCAATGGGGGCAAACGGCACCCTATAAGGCAAAACCCCCAGTATATGGCACCCTAAGGACCATATACGGAACCTAGGGTACCGTATACGGTACCTAGGTGCCCAGGGGGGGGGGGGTTGGTGCTCCGTTTGGCCTCCGTTTGTTTCTCGGTTGCTTGGTTCGTCCGTATCTTCTTCGTTCGGGCTCCGATTTGCTTGATTCTTGCGCCGTTGGCTTCATTTTTCCGTTACGCTTCTAATGGCACTAAGTTTGCCAAATTTGGATGTGTTTGACTTTTGCGTCTTCCGGATGACGATCGGTGGGTTTCCAGACTGCACATCTTCTTCGTTCTTCACCCGTTTCTCTTGATTCTTTCACCTCCGATCTTGGATTTTCCTATTGAATCTTAAAATATGCATTAAGATCTATTTTGATAGGATAATCAAGAATGGAATATTTAAGGTGATTGTTTTTGCCTCAGTTTGCGTGCAAAACGGATGTTTTAACTGATTTTTGTAGCAACGCCCGTATTTAGACTACCTTGGTGATTTTTGATGATAAATGATTGTTTTGAAATGTTTTCACCAATGAATAGTCCAAAAAGTGCGGAAATAAGTACTTAGAAACATGACTTTTTGGGTCACATCACAAGCGGAGACCGGTGGGACGAGACTGAACATCATTTGATGTATGAAAACCCAGAAATACTTGAGAAAAGGATGTAACACCCCCAAATTTAATGTTTTGCGGAAGCGAGTTTTGGGTGTTACTAATCCGGTAATCACAGCATAAGTTACATAGTGAACGACTCTAAATGAGACGTTTGAAAATAGTTATACATTTCTGAAATTAAAGTGTTTACAAGTTGCGAGTTCGCATAAAAATAGTATTACATTTTACTAGTACTGAAGTAAATGCAATAAATGTCTTGAGTGTTGAAAACATGCGACTCGAGCTAGAATCCTGTAGGCCAATCCTACTATAGCAGTGTACCTGAGAATGCACACTAAAAGGTCAGCTGGAAAGCTGGTGAGTTCACAGGTAATTTGTAATAACAAGTAGTTCAAGAAATATGTATTTCATTCAGAAATGTAAATCAAGTTTAACATTTTAAATAGTAATGATTACCCCTCGAGGTAATTTTGAGAAATTTATGGTAAACAGGTGAACCTAATAAATAGGTTTTTTTAGTCAAGTAAAGGGAACCAATTCCCAGTAGGTGTGTTATCAGGACGTTATTGCCACCTGGCAACATGTATACGGGTGTAGCGTAAGGTGACTAACTGTCATGCTACTGGTCGAAAGAGGTTAAACGGGAAGAATCCGTAGACAGCCTGTATTGCTTCCCGGCAATATGGTACAGTTAATACATACGGTTCCAAGTATTTGTGCTACTGGTACTAGTAAGTCACAATGCCACCTGGCATGAAAGGTTGCACCCCGGCAACGTGATCAAGTTATTTATTTTGGAATCGTGTCATATCGGTACGATTTGTAAGTATGGTCAAGTGAGCAAAAGCTCGTAATTTCCTTAGTCTCCGACTCGTAAGTATCTAGTAATCGCCTACAGTGATGGTAATGGGTATCCCCCAAGGGAAATGTCAAGTTATGTCCCGCAGGACCACGTTTAAGTAAATTACCCAGTTAACGAGCCAACGACCCCTACCGAAGTAATTCGTAGGTCCGTTGCTGAGAATAAGTAAAGCATAAATCCATATGCTGAAATGAGTAACCGTGCAGTCCCGCAGAACTACGATAGAGTATGAATCCACATGCTGAGCCAACGACCCCGACCGTAATAATTCGTAGGTCCGTTGCTGAAAGTAAGTAAAACATAAGTCCATATGCTGAGTATGAGCATCCAGCTCGTAAGTAAGTTGTACCACCCACCGTGGTATCGTGAGCCCTCAGCTCGTAAGTCAGTTGTACCACCGACCGTGGTATCGTGAGCTCGTTTGTAAATCCGTAATACCAACCACATTGGTATCGCTTTTGTGCCACCCACCGTGGCATCGGTTTGCTTCACATATGGTGACAGCGTCCGTTATTCTCCCGCAGGAGATGTAAGTAATCGTTTTGGCAGTACACGACATGCCCGTAAGTAAGTTTAGCCCAAGGCTAGTAAGGTGTTACAGGCACTCAACAGTACCTCAAGTTATTACGAAATTCACAGTAGTAAATCTTACTAGGAATATCACCTAGGTATAGGGGCAAATCATAATCATCTGTTAGGTACGTATCTACGTCACCTAGTTGGTCTGAAGTAATGTGTATAGTCTAAGCACGTTAACACGTCACTTAACTGTCGTGAAGTACTTACAGTACTTAATTCAAAGTCATCCGCTAGTTCGTAAAAGTAGTCAACGCTAAACTAGCAAATCGGTGCCTCTAGTTGGTGTTCATAAGTCCACCGGTCATTACTGGTAATTAGCAATTCACTGATGTAGTGAGGCGTTTACTCCCTAGATATCATATGTAATATAATTCTAGGTGCTCCTAACACGGTCATACTTAATATCTCTAAGTATGGTCAACTGGTTCATAACTGTCGTAATCTAGCACCGTTACCGTAAACTATTGTAAAACATTTGTAAAGTTTTATACAGTGGAAAGTAGTAAAACAGGAGTATGCATTCCCGCCCCGAAATTAGTTGAGAAACAGTAAAAGAGTTGGGGCTATGAACTCACCTGAGAAGTTAGCGTCCTAGTGTAACGAGTCGTGCCAAGTATAATCTCCTAGTGTCCTAAACACGAGAGATTTCGTATGTTTGTAAGTGCGGTTCGTTACCGATGATTCGTAATAATAATTCATATTATTATTAGGTTTGAGCTTTGGTATACTTTATAAAGTATATTTGTTTTGAGTATAAGTCGTATCATATTTAAATTGTCATTTGAAATCGTTTCCCGACACTTAGGAAAAATGTGGCTGTTTTCTGTTTTCTGCGACATAACATGCGACACAAAAATTGTTCATGCGACACAAGGGTTGTGTCGCATGGTGCGACACAGGAGCTCTGCGACACAGTGGTTGTGTCGCAAAAGCTTGCGATGCTGATTCAACAGCGACATAAGGGTTGTGTCGCATGGAGTCTGCGACACAAGGTGCGACATAGAGTACGACATAAGATACGACACAATTGGATTTATGCGACATAGTATGCGACACAAGGCTTGTGTCGCATTGATGAACACCAGCCCAGAAAGTTTCGGATGTCGCGTTTTTCCAGCCAAAATCGCAAAACTAACGCATTTTCAAGCGGTAAAATCACGTTTTCTTTGTTGTTTATGTTATAACTAAGTTGTGTAAACATTATTACACCAAAACATTACTCCAAATTGAATAAATCTAAGATTTTAGGAATTTCTTACAATTGCGAATCGAGGCCAAACGAGGAAGAAAACGAGGGGGTCGTCTTTGTTAATGTTGTTCCTCTCTTGATGGTGATTCCGAAAATGTATGTTGATGGTGGTGGTGGTGGTCGGTCGGCGGTGGTGGTGTTTGGTGGTGATTATTTTTAGAGAGAAAATGAGGTGGAGAAGATGATGAAAATGAGATGAAATGGGGAGAGGGTTGGGTTTTGTCCAACACAGATCCCCAGTGCGCGGACTGTGGTCTCCAACCACAGTACAAAATACCCGTGTTTTATTTGTCCAGTCATAATATAAAACAAAATCTTATTTATATTATTTTAGAATGTTTTCTAATGAAAGTATTTTATAAAATACTAATTGGAAATAAAAGTTAAATCGTTTATTTGAAGTTTAAATTTTGCGCGAAAATTGACTTTTTGACGAGGTGTTACATTCTCCCCCTGTTAAAAAAATTTCGTCCCGAAATTTAAAGTGATGTCGCGGTCGTGTGGGGTCTGGGGAGCAATGTACGTATGAAGAATTTATCGAGTAGGTATTAGACCTATCCTGTCTTATAACGAGATTGAAGGGCAGTCAATCCATGACTGTGTTGTGGTTTATCGTTGTAGTCACATTCTGACTACGTTGCTTACATGCTTAAGTTGTGGTTACTAGGGAACCGTTTACCTTGTAGCCCATTCGGGACTAGATGGTTGTCACAACGTGACCGTTCGGTGAGTTGTCCTATCAGGACCATGTGATTGGTAAACGTTCGGTCTGTCTAGTCTGCTGAAAGCAAACTCTAGCTTTCACGTTTAGCTTAATCGATATTATTCTGGAATCGACATTCCCGTCGATCGAAACGTTGTGTTTAATTTGAAAGTTTAGTATTGGATAGGGACATACCCGTGATATTGTCGCGATTTCGTCCGGTCCCTCCGGAGTGGATCATGAGGATTTTTCGTTTCTGATTTGGGCAATCTTTCTTGAAATGTCCAGGAGTGTTGCATTTGAAACACGTTTGTTGTCCGTTGGGATTTGCAGGAACTCTACAGTCCCGGATTTGGTGTCCGAATCGTTGGCATCTCTCGCAAGGTGAGCCACAAGGGCCAGAGTGGTGACGTTTACAGTTGTGACAGAAGGGTTTATCCCCCGCATACCCCCGCTTTCCTTTGTATTCAGAAGGGTAAGATTAAGGGTTTGGGTTGATTTATTGCATCATGACTAGTGCTGGAATCGCCATTCCATTTTTGTGTGTGGTTTTCAGTTGTGGGGGTTCCGCGTTGAACCACCCGCGCCATGAGGTTGTGGGCCATGCGAACGGCGTCGCGAATAGTGTTGGGTTTAGAGGAGGTAACCATGTCCGCGACTTGTGCCGGAAGTCCTTCGATGTATTGTTCGATTCGTTTGCTTTCTGGGTTTACTAGAGATGGGCAAAGGAGTGCCAGTCGGTGAAAACGATTGGTATAGGTCATGATGTCGTTGTTTTTCACGGTAAGATGCCAGAGTTCATTCTCAAGTCGGTGTAGTTCCTCGCTAGGACAATATTCGTCCCTCATCAGTTGTTTCAGTTCCTCCCAAGAAAGTTCATAGGCGGTGTCGACCCCCATGGTTTGGGCGTGAGCATTCCACCAGGTTAGAGCATTATCTCGAAGAGTGTAGGTGGAGTATTTTACTTTGTATTCATCGGGGCAGTTGCAAATGCGGAATACAGCTTCCATCCTTTCAATCCATTGGATCAGTCCGACAGCCCCTTCGGTACCAACAAAGATTGGCGGGTTACAATTCAGAAAGTCTTTATAGGTGCAGAGGCGCGTTAGGTTTTGTGCAGCTAGAGCTTCAGCCACCCTCTGCTCAGCGTATTGGTCGCGTTCTGCTTGTGTGTAGGTTTGTCGTTTAGGCGGCATGATTCTTAAATAAAAGTGAAACGACAAAACGTGAGATCTTTATTCAAAGATTTTGATTATTGTAGTTGTATACGTAAATCGGTATTGCATCGTTGCCCACGGATATTAAAGTGATAATGATCTAGAAACCACTTAAGGTGTTTGTATGAAAGTCCTCGGACTTTGAAATTTTAAGTGTGTAGTCGTACTAACGACCTAGTTGTATATTATATGTAGTTCGACCAGAACCATGGTATCATCGTAGTCTATCAGACTAAAATGTAGTACTATAGTACTATAAAGGTAATCCCAATAATTTAGAGCGTATTCATCGAATGAGGCATCACATGCCTGAGTAGTCGTGGTGTGGCACTTCGTGCCCACTAAGGTAATTGCGTATGCGTATAAGTGTACAAGTGCCTATAGCGAGTGTTCCTACGCAAAGAAATCGAGTGGGACGCCTCGTGTCCAGTAAAGTAGTCGTATATACCTATGTGATGTACATTTAACTATACAAGTATAAGTGCGCAGTAACAAAGAATCAGGTGTGGCATCTCGTGCCCAGTTAAGTAGATGTATATGTATATATAAGTCGTACATGTAACTATAACAAGTCCACATGCATATTGAATAGTAGCTCGTCGAGCCTGGGTGTAACACAACGTGCCAAAATGTAGTGCCCGAAGCACCGTAATATATTATGATTGTAGTACAAAAGTACCATGAAACGCAGCACCACGTGCCGTAATGTAGTGCCCGCGGCACCGTAATTGCAGTACCCATGTACTGTGAGTGTAGCACCATCGTGCCGAATGCAGTATAAACATACTGTGTAGTTGCAGCACCACGTGCTGGAGTAGTATTGTGCCCAAAGCACGATGCAGCACCACGTGCCACATGTTATCCAAGTAAGGCCCTCAGGCCGATAGTAAGTTCGAAAGTAGTTCGTGGACTTAGTCATTACGAGCATCTCTCGTAATACTAGTCAGTCGTGACCAACCTGGTCAAAATTTTGAGATCAAGTCGTAAAGGTTGGGAAGTTGGCGATATGCCACTTCGAAAGTGTGTATCAGTTGTACAACGGAATCATGTCAGGTATAATCATACCTACCGTATATAGATATGCAGGAATAGTATACACGTAAGGCCTATTTATATATACCTACAGTACATATAATAGCCTAGGGTGTCTAGCAAGTAGCAATTAACGATCAGAGTCAACTACTGCATCCCCTTTCAATATAACCCCTTTCAGATCTTACATCATCTTTGCTTAATTGTACATAGTTAGCTACGCTATGTTAAATTAAGTTTGTATGATGTAATCCTTGAACTAGTTATACCTAATAAGGAATACCGCCCAATGGTCATAGTCTAGGCCCACTAAATGCAACCTAGTTCACTACAACCTTAGGCTCTGATACCAATCTGTAACACCCCCAAATTTAATGTTTTGCGGAAGCGAGTTTTGGGTGTTACTAATCCGGTAATCACAGCATAAGTTACATAGTGAACGACTCTAAATGAGACGTTTGAAAATAGTTATACATTTCTGAAATTAAAGTGTTTACAAGTTGCGAGTTCGCATAAAAATAGTATTACATTTTACTAGTACTGAAGTAAATGCAATAAATGTCTTGAGTGTTGAAAACATGCAACTCGAGCTAGAATCCTGTAGGCCAATCCTACTATAGCAGTGTACCTGAGAATGCACACTAAAAGGTCAGCTGGAAAGCTGGTGAGTTCACAGGTAATTTGTAATAACAAGTAGTTCAAGAAATATGTATTTCATTCAGAAATGTAAATCAAGTTTAACATTTTAAATAGTAATGATTACCCCTCGAGGTAATTTTGAGAAATTTATGGTAAACAGGTGAACCTAATAAATAGGTTTTTTTAGTCAAGTAAAGGGAACCAATTCCCAGTAGGTGTGTTATCAGGACGTTATTGCCACCTGGCAACATGTATACGGGTGTAGCGTAAGGTGACTAACTGTCATGCTACTGGTCGAAAGAGGTTAAACGGGAAGAATCCGTAGACAGCCTGTATTGCTTCCCGGCAATATGGTACAGTTAATACATACGGTTCCAAGTATTTGTGCTACTGGTACTAGTAAGTCACAATGCCACCTGGCATGAAAGGTTGCACCCCGGCAACGTGATCAAGTTATTTATTTTGGAATCGTGTCATATCGGTACGATTTGTAAGTATGGTCAAGTGAGCAAAAGCTCGTAATTTCCTTAGTCTCCGACTCGTAAGTATCTAGTAATCGCCTACAGTGATGGTAATGGGTATCCCCCAAGGGAAATGTCAAGTTATGTCCCGCAGGACCACGTTTAAGTAAATTACCCAGTTAACGAGCCAACGACCCCTACCGAAGTAATTCGTAGGTCCGTTGCTGAGAATAAGTAAAGCATAAATCCATATGCTGAAATGAGTAACCGTGCAGTCCCGCAGAACTACGATAGAGTATGAATCCACATGCTGAGCCAACGACCCCGACCGTAATAATTCGTAGGTCCGTTGCTGAAAGTAAGTAAAACATAAGTCCATATGCTGAGTATGAGCATCCAGCTCGTAAGTAAGTTGTACCACCCACCGTGGTATCGTGAGCCCTCAGCTCGTAAGTCAGTTGTACCACCGATCGTGGTATCGTGAGCTCGTTTGTAAATCCGTAATACCAACCACATTGGTATCGCTTTTGTGCCACCCACCGTGGCATCGGTTTGCTTCACATATGGTGACAGCGTCCGTTATTCTCCCGCAGGAGATGTAAGTAATCGTTTTGGCAGTACACGACATGCCCGTAAGTAAGTTTAGCCCAAGGCTAGTAAGGTGTTACAGGCACTCAACAGTACCTCAAGTTATTACGAAATTCACAGTAGTAAATCTTACTAGGAATATCACCTAGGTATAGGGGCAAATCATAATCATCTGTTAGGTACGTATCTACGTCACCTAGTTGGTCTGAAGTAATGTGTATAGTCTAAGCACGTTAACACGTCACTTAACTGTCGTGAAGTACTTACAGTACTTAATTCAAAGTCATCCGCTAGTTCGTAAAAGTAGTCAACGCTAAACTAGCAAATCGGTGCCTCTAGTTGGTGTTCATAAGTCCACCGGTCATTACTGGTAATTAGCAATTCACTGATGTAGTGAGGCGTTTACTCCCTAGATATCATATGTAATATAATTCTAGGTGCTCCTAACACGGTCATACTTAATATCTCTAAGTATGGTCAACTGGTTCATAACTGTCGTAATCTAGCACCGTTACCGTAAACTATTGTAAAACATTTGTAAAGTTTTATACAGTGGAAAGTAGTAAAACAGGAGTATGCATTCCCGCCCCGAAATTAGTTGAGAAACAGTAAAAGAGTTGGGGCTATGAACTCACCTGAGAAGTTAGCGTCCTAGTGTAACGAGTCGTGCCAAGTATAATCTCCTAGTGTCCTAAACACGAGAGATTTCGTATGTTTGTAAGTGCGGTTCGTTACCGATGATTCGTAATAATAATTCATATTATTATTAGGTTTGAGCTTTGGTATACTTTATAAAGTATATTTGTTTTGAGTATAAGTCGTATCATATTTAAATTGTCATTTGAAATCGTTTCCCGACACTTAGGAAAAATGTGGCTGTTTTCTGTTTTCTGCGACATAACATGCGACACAAAAATTGTTCATGCGACACAAGGGTTGTGTCGCATGGTGCGACACAGGAGCTCTGCGACACAGTGGTTGTGTCGCAAAAGCTTGCGATGCTGATTCAACAGCGACATAAGGGTTGTGTCGCATGGAGTCTGCGACACAAGGTGCGACATAGAGTACGACATAAGATACGACACAATTGGATTTATGCGACATAGTATGCGACACAAGGCTTGTGTCGCATTGATGAACACCAGCCCAGAAAGTTTCGGATGTCGCGTTTTTCCGGCCAAAATCGCAAAACTAACGCATTTTCAAGCTGTAAAATCACGTTTTCTTTGTTGTTTATGTTATAACTAAGTTGTGTAAACATTATTACACCAAAACATTACTCCAAATTGAATAAATCTAAGATTTTAGGAATTTCTTACAATTGCGAATCGAGGCCAAACGAGGAAGAAAACGAGGGGGTCGTCTTTGTTAATGTTGTTCCTCTCTTGATGGTGATTCCGAAAATGTATGTTGATGGTGGTGGTGGTGGTCGGTCGGCGGTGGTGGTGTTTGGTGGTGATTATTTTTAGAGAGAAAATGAGGTGGAGAAGATGATGAAAATGAGATGAAATGGGGAGAGGGTTGGGTTTTGTCCAACACAGATCCCCAGTGCGTGGACTGTGGTCTCCAACCACAGTACAAAATACCCGTGTTTTATTTGTCCAGTCATAATATAAAACAAAATCTTATTTATATTATTTTAGAATGTTTTCTAATGAAAGTATTTTATAAAATACTAATTGGAAATAAAAGTTAAATCGTTTATTTGAAGTTTAAATTTTGCGCGAAAATTGACTTTTTGACGAGGTGTTACAAAGGATACCAGGCGATCCTCGCAAATGTTATGGAGAAAAAGTCGGAAGAGAAGCGACTTGAGGATGTGCCTATTGTCCGAGACTTCCCAGAAGTCTTTCCTGAAGACTTGCCTGGCCTACCGCCAACTAGACAAGTCGAATTTTCTATTGATCTTGTGCCAGGCGCAGCACCCGTGGCACGAGCACCGTACCGTTTAGCCCCATCCGAACTTCAGGAGTTGTCTACTCAACTGAAAGAACTCCTGGATAAGGGATTTATTCGACCGAGTTTCTCACCTTGGGGAGCCCCAGTCCTGTTTGTGAAAAAGAAAGACGGTTCTTTCCGCATGTGCATCGACTACCGTGAACTCAACAAACTAACCGTCAAGAACCGTTACCCATTACCTCGCATTGATGACCTGTTTGACCAACTCCAAGGGTCGAGTTTTTACTCAAAGATCGATCTACGGTCAGGTTATCACCAACTACGAGTTCGTGACACCGACATTCCAAAAACAGCTTTCCGAACTCGTTACGGGCATTACGTATTCCAAGTGATGCCATTCGGCTTAACCAACGCACCGGCAGTATTCATGGATCTTATGAATCGGGTGAGTAAGCCTTACCTCAACAAATTTGTCATCGTCTTCATTGACGACATTCTGATTTACTCGCGCAATGAACACGAACACGCGCAACACCTGAAAACCGTTCTAGAACTACTCAAGCACGAGGAGTTATATGCCAAATTCTCCAAATGTGAGTTTTGGATGCAAACTGTACAATTCCTTGGATACGTGATTGATAGTCAAGGAATTCGTGTTGATCCTTCAAAAATTGAGGCCATCAAGTGTTGGCAAGCACCCACTACACCCACCGAAGTACGCCAATTCTTAGGACTCGCCGGATACTACAGGTGATTCATTGAGAACTTTTCAAAAATAGCCCAACCTCTCACTCCACTGACTCAAAAAGAAAAGAAGTTTGATTGGACTGACAAACAAGAGTCAGCCTTCCAGCTGCTCAAACAGAAACTCTGCAGTGCACCCATCTTATCCTTACCCGAAGGCAACGATGACTTCGTGGTATACTGTGATGCTTCACACCAAGGTCTTGGTTTCGTATTGATGCAACGAGACAAGGTTATTGCTTACGCCTCTCGATAACTCAAGGTCCACGAAAAGAATTACACAACTCATGACCTAGAGTTGGGGGCAGTAGTATTCGCCCTAAAAATCTGGAGACACTACTTGTACGGTACCAAGTGTACAATCTTTACTGACCACAAAATTCTTCAACACATCTTCGACCAAAAAGACCTAAATATGAGACAACGCCGTTGGGTCGAACTACTTACTGATTATGACTGTGAAATTCGCTATCATCTAGGCAAAGCAAATGTTGTTGCTGATGCCTTAAGTCGTAAGGAATGAGTGAAACCCCTTCGAGTCCGAGCACTTAGTATGACTATACACAACGACCTGATAATCCAAATTCTTACCACTCAACTCGAAGCACTCAAAGTTGAAAACGTGAAACACGAGGCCTTGCGAGGCATGGATAAACAGTTTGAAATCAAACCTGACGGGGCCAAACACTTTTCTAACAGAATCTGGTTACCAAGTTTTGGGGACCTACGAGACTTGGGGATGGACGAGGCTCACAAGTCTAGATACTCTATTCACCCTGGCGCCGATAAAATGTATCATGGCATCAAACAGTTGTATTGGTGGCCTAACATGAAAGCTGACATTGCAACCTATGTTAGCAAGTGCCTTACTTGTTCCAAGGTTAAAGCCGAACACTAGAAACCTTCCGGTTTGCTACACCAACCGGAAATTCCACAATGGAAATGGGAACAAATCACCATGGATTTCATTACTAAACTCCCGAAAACCTCTAGCGGTTGCGATACCATTTGGGTGATCGTAGACCGACTCACTAAATCTGCTCATTTCCTAGCCATCAAGGAAACTGACAAGATGGAACGTTTGACACGGATCTACCTGAAAGAGATCGTGTCAAGACACGGCGTGCCCATCTCAATCATCTCTAACCGAAATGTTCGATTTACTTCTCACTTTTGGCGATCTCTACAAAAATCTCTTGGTACTCGTTTGGATATGTGTACCGCTTACCATCTGCAAACTGACGGCCAAAGTGAACGAACCATACAAACACTAGAAGTTATGCTACGAGCTTGCGAGTTTGACTTCGATAAAAACTGGGAAAATCACTTACCGTTGTACGAATTCTCGTACAACAACAGCTACCACACCATTATCAAGGCAGCACCATTCGAGACACTTTACGGTCATAAGTGCCGGTCACCCATTTGTTGGACTGAGGTGGGGGATACACAACTCACCGGTCCAGAAATCATATATGAAACAACTGAAAAGATCGTCGGTATACAAAACTGACTGAAAGCCGCGCGCGATCGTCAGAAAAGCTATACTGACGTGAGATGCAAACACCTCGAGTTCCAAGTTGGGGATCGAGTACTTCTGAAAGTATCGCCTTGGAAAGGCGTCATTCGTTTTGGCAAACGTGGGAAACTGAATCCCAGGTACATTGGACCATTCGAGATCATTGAAAGGATTGGTCCAGTGGCATACAGACTGCAGCTACCTCCTGAACTCAGTAGCGTGCACTCCACTTTCCACATTTCTAACTTGAAGAAATATCTATCTGATGAGACACTGATTATACCTCTTGATGAGATACATGTTGACGAAAAACTACACTTTATCGAGGAACCCGTGGAAATTATGGACCGTGAGGTCAAACGCCTGAAACAGAGTCGTATTCCCATTGTTAAAGTCCGGTGGAATTCGAGGCGAGGTCCTGAATTCACTTGGGAACGGGAAGACCAAATGCGACTTAAACATCCACACTTGTTCACAGACTCTACTCACACCACGACTACGAGCAAATTTCGGGACGAAATTCTCCTAACAAGGGGAGAATGTGACACCCGCTAATTTAGGACTATGATTAGTGCCTAACTATCTTGTAATTACATGTAATTAGTTTAGTATTAGGCTAATTATGTGTAACATTTTGTATATTTATAAATATACATGTACGCGATTTGATTAAATCGTGCGATTGATAACCGGACAAGGTCCAACAATGTTTACTATGGACGTTGGTGACAAACTATTAAAATAATGTGGAAATACTCAAATAAACATTATTTACCTTAATATATTGTGGTAATATATTACACGTATTATTTATCGTCTAAAAACACTCCGAACGCGACGGAAACGTGCGAAACGCGCCCGACACACGAAATAAATTCAAGTTATAATTTTATAACTCATTAATAAGTATTTTGATAAAATACTTCAAGTAAAAATATCTCGATTACACGCGTACGATTATAACGTTTAAAAACGTTACGTGACTCAAATAAACGTACAATTCGCAACCGACGACCGAACGGAAACCGGAATATATTTTAATAACTTAGAATATATTAATTAAGTAAAACTTTTATTATAAATATCGGGTTTTAAATCGTTAACAAAACGTATTATATAAACGTTATACAATTAATTAAAAGGTAAAACGAACGGGTAAACGGGCACCGCACGCAACGCAACTTTGGGGAACAATTTGGCACACCACATGGGGTGGGACCCACCCCCAAATGATGCGGTAGATGTGGTAGGCCCAGGAGAAGTCTCGTCTGATGAGGAGTCATCATACTGATCGTTGGTTCCTTCGTTTGATGCATCATGGACGACTTCTGCTTCTGGCGTACCGATTGTAAAGGCTCCTTGGTGTACAAGCTGATCGATTAGTGGCCCTGATGGTATTTCGAAGCTGTCGAGCGGGAACATGGCTGATCCTTGGTGTGTGTTGTCTTGAAAGAGGTCTGTCTGTCTATGAGAAGAAATCGATACAGGTACAGCAGCTGAAGGGATGGTATGTCTGCCAGTCCTGGGACTCTGAATGGTGACAGTCCGTGCAGAGACTCTAGATGTCCTGCTGCCTCTCAATGTGTGTACTCTAAAAGATCTAACAACTGACGGAACAGTCTGTCTCGTGATGGGTACCTGCACTGGGGGGTGGCTGTGCTCTAGGGATGACAATCCGAGGTGGTATGACATGTCCACGGCCTGGCTGCGGTCGAGGTGCTGGAGTAGGGACTGCACGTGGATATATGTGTGGTGGTGCTCGGCCCATCCCACATGGTAAGTCCAGGAGAGGGCTCACGGGCATCCCAGCCGCCTGCTGTCTGGCAGCTGTATAGCACCTAATCTGCATCTGCATCAGCTAATACCAATAATCTGAACCCGAAGGTGTCCCGTAATGGTAGATGTATGCGGGCACTCGTGGTCTGGGGGCAGGAGTAGAAGGTCCCGCCCTAGTATGTGGTGGCATTGCTGGTGGTGGTGGTGGGATGTTATCATCATCATCATCATCCTCATCCTCATCATCATCACCTGTATCCGAATCATTAGGTTCTTGCGGATGCTTCCTTTTTCTTGTTTCCTTTGGCAGAACCAGGTTTAGTACCAATGTGTCAACACTGTCAGGATCCACTGCTCGTGCTTTGATATAAACAACGCCATCTCTTGTGATCTGGAGTATTTCCATACTCCTAAGAAAATAGTAGTCTAATGGCTTAGAACTCCATCCTGATTTAAATTTCTCGATATCCGATGTCCGAAGTAATCCCATTTTTCGGATCAATCCGGTAATCACTGAGCCCAAATACGATTTTTTCTTACCAAAACCTTTTTCTTCCAGAAGTCGCTGGGCAACTAGATGGGCAACCTGCATGTTTCTCTTTTCGAGGATACATGCCATAAGAGCGACATCAAATCTAGAAACTCGACCGCTAGTCGTATGCTTCCCGTCAAATGAGCAAGGTATGAGCTTGTGTAGGATCTGTAGGACCGGGTCTCTGAGTTGGGTTGCCTTAATACCCGAGAAGTATGGTGTAGGTGACCATTGACTCCATGCTTCAGCGTGTGTTGTCGCGATAGAAACAGAGGTGGCTCCATTAGCGAACAGAGGGGATTGAATTTCTTCTGGTGTGTACAAATCTAGGTGTTGTGAGAGCTGGGCAAGTGACAAGGTGTGCAAGCTGCCCATGTATTGGAATGAGATGGAACAATCTTCAACTCTCCGCTTTTTCTGAAATTTGTAGGTAGCCATAAACTCGGTGTGTTGCTTATACATACATGATGATATGAGTAGTTTTCATTCAAAGTGATAAGTTGAAAATGGTAGCAAGTTAATAATTAGTTGTATGCCTGTTGTTAAGGTGTTGTATATGTGTGTAAATTTGGATATCACATTGGTGAGACATGTGAAAGTAAAGATTAATCACTTGAAGATGGATGGTATGAAGTGGCCTGAGAATGAAGTGTGACTGACATAATATGACGATGTCTGGCCAACGTATTTATATTATGCCATTTCACATGGAGTTGTTGAGGTTACTAAGTACCAGATAAAGTTAAGTGGTTTTAAAATAACAGGTAAGATAAGTTGACCTGTAATTGAGAAATAGTCAATGATTGACTGAAATGAAAGAGTAGTAAACCATAAATTGTTGCTAATGTGGTACCTATGGTACAAGTGATGTGTATATGGTTAATTGCAACTAGTGATAATTAAATGATGAAAACAATTCGTGCCTCGTATATGATGAGTGTTAAAGTGACTTTAACTCCTACATATAGTAGGAAGGTGTGTTGAAAGTGTTAATGTAGTCAAAATGGTTGAAATTGGTAAAAGTGTCCATTTGGACCCTTAAATGGGTCAACAAGTCAAAACATGATGGAACGAGTGTATGAAAGTGATGAATATTCCCACACGTCACAAATGTAGGTAGAAACATGTTGGCAAAGGGTGGAAGCCAGAAACCAAGCCATTTGAAATTTGACGTGTCACCAAAATGAGCTAAAATGGTCAAAAATGAGGTGTACGTCCGTTTTCTCGATAAACGTGAATTTTGGAAAAGTGTGAAAATGGAAAGTTGCATTTTGATTATATGAAGGTGCCTGCAAAATTTCAGACCCTAATTATGCGCATTTGAATTTCTGAAAATTGCATTAAGGTTGGCTGGTGTAAAAATTGCTGTGCAGACATGGGACCCGGCGGATCCAAGGTGGGACCCGGCGGCTATAAGTGGTAAACCGGCGGCTTGAAGTCATGAGCCGGCGGCTTCTTTAGGCTTAAAACGCGACTTTCATTTCTGTTGCCCAAAAGTTGTTGTACCCGGCGGCTTGATGTTGTGACCCGGCGGTTTGGGGTTAGAACCGGGCGGCTTCACCCTACAAGCCGGCGGCTTGGGGCTCGTTTCTGTAAAAAAATTTTTTTTTTTAAGTTTTCGACTTTCGACGTAACGTTTGACGTAAAAATTTCCGCTAGAAAATTTCGGTGTCATATTAAGACGAAATTTACATGTCCACTCAAAATTGACCCAACGGTCAAAGCTCATCGTTTTGCCTTGAGCCCTGTCAGTTTTGAGCACTTCGGGGTCGTTTGAGACCCGAAAATGGCATTTTACTGTTTTTCGGACCTTATTTCGGACTTTTGACTTACGTTTTGTATCGGGCTTTTGTTTCTTTGAGCCCAGGGATCATTCCTGTGTATATGTGCAATGTTAAAACTTGTTTTAAGAGGTCCACAGCTGTTATTGTGTATGAGTTGTTCTTAGGCGGTTTATTTAACTGTAAAATCGGGTAGCAACTGGTATAGTTGATTGTTGCTAACCAGGGTTAGTAAATATTGAGTATGGGATTATGTGGATCATATATGTGAATTAATTGAACATGAAATGCTCAATTGTATTTCAATTAAAGGTGTCTAAATTGATGAATATGTGTTGAATAATGCACATGTTGTTGACAAAGCGTTTGGTACTAAATGTACTATAAGAAATGTAACTAATAATTGATATTGAATCAGGTAATAAAGAGGTTGATTGAGATAATTGTGTTAGACATTACACCTGTATTAATAATATAGTGAAAATGGTGTTAAATGTCTGTGTTGTTTATACATACCGGATGATATGAGTAATTTTCATTCAAAGTGATAAGTTGAAAATGGTAGCAAGTTAATAATTAGTTGTATGCCTGTTGTTAAGGTGTTATATATGTGTGTAAATTTGGATATCACATTGGTGAGACATGTGAAAGTAAAGATTAATCACTTGAAGATGGATGGTATGAAGTGGCCTGAGATTGAAGTGTGACTGACATAATATGACGACGTCTGGCCAACGTGTTTATATTTTGCCATTTCACATGGAGTTGTTGAGGTTACTAAGTACCAGATAAAGTTAAGTGGTTTTAAAATCACAGGTAAGATAAGTTGACCTGTAATTGAGAAATAGTCAATGATTGACTGAAATGAAAGAGTAGTAAACCATAAATTGTTGCTAACGTGGTACCTATGGTACAAGTGATGTGTATATGGTTAATTGCAACTAGTGATAATTAAAAGATGATTTAAGCAAAGTAGAGGTCAGTTGATTACGAATAATATTGTATTGATATTGTTGAATAGATGATTAGTGACAGCACCTTGTGTTGTTGAAATATCTATGCTAATGATGCATGGTATTAACAGGTGTTGATTTAGCATCTGAGTTGATGTGAAAGGATGCTAATTGATTATGTAATAATGGTTTTACCCATAAGATTTGACCTCTACATATTGCTTATTGATGATTCGTACTTGTTGATGGTTATATGATGTTGATTTCCTTAGAACAAAGAGTTCATATAATCTAATTGTGTTGCGCCTTGATCATGATTGTGGTTGAATTATGATCTAGGTATTAAAGTGGTAACGTAAGAAAGTCAAAGTGGTCAACGAGTCTTATACGTATTGACAAGTTGGTAAAAAGTCAAAGTTGAAAAAAAAAATTGTTGTAGTTGGTATAAACATGATGATTTTAATGTGAAATTGGTGTTTTGAGAGTTACAATATCACACCAATAGTGAAAATCAAGTTGTTTGACTAAGAATAGTCAAAGAAGTGTGAATTGGTTGTTAGAATAGTGATTACTTGGGCGGTAACCCAAATGGGTCACTAATTGGTTAAATGATGAAAACAAGTTGTGCCTCGTATATGATGAGTGTTAAAGTGACTTTAAGTCCTACATATAGTAGGAAGGTGTGTTGAAAGTGTTAATGTAGTCAAAATGGTTGAAATTGGTAAAAGTGTCCAATTGCACCCTTAAACGGGTCAACAAGTCAAAACATGATGGAACGAGTGTATGAAAGTGATGAATATGCCCACACGTCACAAATGTAGGTAGAAACATGTTGGCAAAGGGTGGAAGCCAGAAACCAAGCCATTTGAAATTTGACGTGTCACCAAAATGAGCTAAAATGGTCAAAAATGAGTTGTACGTCCGTTTTCTCGATAAACTTGAATTTTGGAAAAGTGTGAAAATGGAAAGTTTCATTTTGATGATATGAAGGTGCCTGCAAAATTTCAGACCCTAATTCTTTACGGTTTGTGAGATATACGCATTTGAATTTCGGAAAATTGCATTAAGGTTGGCTGGTGTAAAAATTGCTGTGCAGACATGGGACCCGGCGGCTATAAGTGGTAAACCAGCGGCTTGAAGTCATGTGCCGGCGGCTTCTTTAGGCTTAAAACGCGACTTTCATTTCTGTTGCCCAAAAGTTGTTGTACCCGGCGGCTGGATGTTGTGACCCGGCGGTTTGGGGTTAGAACCCGGCGTCTTCACCCTACAAGCCGGCGGCTTGGGGCTCGTTTCTGTAAAAAAATAAATTTTTAAGTTTTTCGACGTTCGACGTAACGTTTGACGTAGAAATTTCCGCTAGAAAATTTCGGTGTCAGATTAAGACGAAATTTACATGTCCACTCAAAAACGGCCCAACGGTCAAAGCTCAATGTGTTGCTTTGAGCCCTGTCAGTTTTGGGCACTTCGGGGTCGTTTGGGACTCGAAAATGGCATTTTACTTTTTTTCGAACCTTATTTCGGACTTTTGACTTACGTTTTGTATTGGGCTTTTGTTTCTTTGAGCCCAGGGTTCATTCCTGTGTATATGTGCAATGTTAAAACTTGTTTTAAGAGGTCCACAGCTGTTATTGTGTTTGAGTTGTTCTTAGGAGGTTTATTTAACTGTAAAATCGGGGTAGCAACTGGTATAGTTGATTGTTGCTAATCAGGGTTAGTAAATATTTAGTATGGGATTATGTGGATCATATATGTGAATTAATTGAACATGAAATGCTCAATTGTAATTCAATTAAAGGTGTCTAGATTGATGATTATGTGTTGAATATTGCACATATTGTTGACAAAGCGTTTGGTACTAAATGTACTATAAGAAATGTAACTAATAATTGATATTGAATCAGGTAATAAAGAGGTTGATTGAGATAATTGTGTTAGACATTACACCTGTATTAATAATATAGTGAAAATGGTGTTAAATGTCTGTGTTGCTTATGCATACCCAATGATATGAGTAGTTTTCATTCAAAGTGATAAGTTGAAAATGGCAACAAGTTAATAATTAGTTGTATGCCTGTTGTTAAGGTGTTGTATATGTGTGTAAATTTGGATATCACATTGGTGAGACAAGTGAAAGTAAAGATTAATCACTTGAAGATGGATGGTATGAAGTGGCCTGAGAATGAAGTGTGACTGACATAATATGACGACGTCTGGCCAACGTATTTATATTATGCCATTTCACATGGAGTTGTTAAGGTTACTAAGTACCAGATAAAGTTAAGTGGTTTTAAAATCACAGGTAAGATAAGTTGACCTGTAATTGAGAAATAGTCAATGATTGACTGAAATGAAAGAGTAGTAAACCATAAATTGTTGCTAACGTGGTACCTATGGTACAAGTGATGTGTATATGGTTAATTGCAACTAGTGATAATTAAAAGATGATTTAAGCAAAGTAGAGGTCAGTTGATTACGAATAATATTGTATTGATATTGTTGAATAGATGATTAGTGACAGCACCTTGTGTTGTTGAAATATCTATGCTAATGATGCATGGTATTAACAGGTGTTGATTTAGCATCTGAGTTGATGTGAAAGGATGCTAATTGATTATGTAATAATGGTTTTACCCATAAGATTTGACCTCTACATATTGCTTATTGATGATTCGTACTTGTTGATGGTTATATGATGTTGATTTCCTTAGAACAAAGAGTTCATATAATCTAATTGTGTTGCGCCTTGATCATGATTGTGGTTGAATTATGATCTAGGTATTAAAGTGGTAACGTAAGAAAGTCAAAGTGGTCAACGAGTCTTATACGTATTGACAAGTTGGTAAAAAGTCAAAGTTGAAAAAAAAAATTGTTGTAGTTGGTATAAACATGATGATTTTAATGTGAAATTGGTGTTTTGAGAGTTACAATATCACACCAATAGTGAAAATCAAGTTGTTTGACTAAGAATAGTCAAAGAAGTGTGAATTGGTTGTTAGAATAGTGATTACTTGGGCGGTAACCCAAATGGGTCACTAATTGGTTAAATGATGAAAACAAGTTGTGCCTCGTATATGATGAGTGTTAAAGTGACTTTAAGTCCTACATATAGTAGGAAGGTGTGTTGAAAGTGTTAATGTAGTCAAAATGGTTGAAATTGGTAAAAGTGTCCAATTGCACCCTTAAACGGGTCAACAAGTCAAAACATGATGGAACGAGTGTATGAAAGTGATGAATATGCCCACACGTCACAAATGTAGGTAGAAACATGTTGGCAAAGGGTGGAAGCCAGAAACCAAGCCATTTGAAATTTGACGTGTCACCAAAATGAGCTAAAATGGTCAAAAATGAGTTGTACGTCCGTTTTCTCGATAAACTTGAATTTTGGAAAAGTGTGAAAATGGAAAGTTTCATTTTGATGATATGAAGGTGCCTGCAAAATTTCAGACCCTAATTCTTTACGGTTTGTGAGATATACGCATTTGAATTTCGGAAAATTGCATTAAGGTTGGCTGGTGTAAAAATTGCTGTGCAGACATGGGACCCGGCGGCTATAAGTGGTAAACCAGCGGCTTGAAGTCATGTGCCGGCGGCTTCTTTAGGCTTAAAACGCGACTTTCATTTCTGTTGCCCAAAAGTTGTTGTACCCGGCGGCTGGATGTTGTGACCCGGCGGTTTGGGGTTAGAACCCGGCGTCTTCACCCTACAAGCCGGCGGCTTGGGGCTCGTTTCTGTAAAAAAATAAATTTTTAAGTTTTTCGACGTTCGACGTAACGTTTGACGTAGAAATTTCCGCTAGAAAATTTCGGTGTCAGATTAAGACGAAATTTACATGTCCACTCAAAAACGGCCCAACGGTCAAAGCTCAATGTGTTGCTTTGAGCCCTGTCAGTTTTGGGCACTTCGGGGTCGTTTGGGACTCGAAAATGGCATTTTACTTTTTTTCGAACCTTATTTCGGACTTTTGACTTACGTTTTGTATTGGGCTTTTGTTTCTTTGAGCCCAGGGTTCATTCCTGTGTATATGTGCAATGTTAAAACTTGTTTTAAGAGGTCCACAGCTGTTATTGTGTTTGAGTTGTTCTTAGGAGGTTTATTTAACTGTAAAATCGGGTAGCAACTGGTATAGTTGATTGTTGCTAATCAGGGTTAGTAAATATTTAGTATGGGATTATGTGGATCATATATGTGAATTAATTGAACATGAAATGCTCAATTGTAATTCAATTAAAGGTGTCTAGATTGATGATTATGTGTTGAATATTGCACATATTGTTGACAAAGCGTTTGGTACTAAATGTACTATAAGAAATGTAACTAATAATTGATATTGAATCAGGTAATAAAGAGGTTGATTGAGATAATTGTGTTAGACATTACACCTGTATTAATAATATAGTGAAAATGGTGTTAAATGTCTGTGTTGCTTATGCATACCCAATGATATGAGTAGTTTTCATTCAAAGTGATAAGTTGAAAATGGCAACAAGTTAATAATTAGTTGTATGCCTGTTGTTAAGGTGTTGTATATGTGTGTAAATTTGGATATCACATTGGTGAGACAAGTGAAAGTAAAGATTAATCACTTGAAGATGGATGGTATGAAGTGGCCTGAGAATGAAGTGTGACTGACATAATATGACGACGTCTGGCCAACGTATTTATATTATGCCATTTCACATGGAGTTGTTAAGGTTACTAAGTACCAGATAAAGTTAAGTGGTTTTAAAATCACAGGTAAGATAAGTTGACCTGTAATTGAGAAATAGTCAATGATTGACTGAAATGAAAGAGTAGTAAACCATAAATTGTTGCTAACGTGGTACCTATGGTACAAGTGATGTGTATATGGTTAATTGCAACTAGTGATAATTAAAAGATGATTTAAGCAAAGTAGAGGTCAGTTGATTACGAATAATATTGTATTGATATTGTTGAATAGATGATTAGTGACAGCACCTTGTGTTGTTGAAATATCTATGCTAATGATGCATGGTATTAACAGGTGTTGATTTAGCATCTGAGTTGATGTGAAAGGATGCTAATTGATTATGTAATAATGGTTTTACCCATAAGATTTGACCTCTACATATTGCTTATTGATGATTCGTACTTGTTGATGGTTATATGATGTTGATTTCCTTAGAACAAAGAGTTCATATAATCTAATTGTGTTGCGCCTTGATCATGATTGTGGTTGAATTATGATCTAGGTATTAAAGTGGTAACGTAAGAAAGTCAAAGTGGTCAACGAGTCTTATACGTATTGACAAGTTGGTAAAAAGTCAAAGTTGAAAAAAAAAATTGTTGTAGTTGGTATAAACATGATGATTTTAATGTGAAATTGGTGTTTTGAGAGTTACAATATCACACCAATAGTGAAAATCAAGTTGTTTGACTAAGAATAGTCAAAGAAGTGTGAATTGGTTGTTAGAATAGTGATTACTTGGGCGGTAACCCAAATGGGTCACTAATTGGTTAAATGATGAAAACAAGTTGTGCCTCATATATGATGAGTGTTAAAGTGACTTTAAGTCCTACATATAGTAGGAAGGTGTGTTGAAAGTGTTAATGTAGTCAAAATGGTTGAAATTGGTAAAAGTGTCCAATTGCACCCTTAAACGGGTCAACAAGTCAAAACATGATGGAACGAGTGTATGAAAGTGATGAATATGCCCACACGTCACAAATGTAGGTAGAAACATGTTGGCAAAGGGTGGAAGCCAGAAACCAAGCCATTTGAAATTTGACGTGTCACCAAAATGAGCTAAAATGGTCAAAAATGAGTTGTACGTCCGTTTTCTCGATAAACTTGAATTTTGGAAAAGTGTGAAAATGGAAAGTTTCATTTTGATGATATGAAGGTGCCTGCAAAATTTCAGACCCTAATTCTTTACGGTTTGTGAGATATACGCATTTGAATTTCGGAAAATTGCATTAAGGTTGGCTGGTGTAAAAATTGCTGTGCAGACATGGGACCCGGCGGCTATAAGTGGTAAACCAGCGGCTTGAAGTCATGTGCCGGCGGCTTCTTTAGGCTTAAAACGCGACTTTCATTTCTGTTGCCCAAAAGTTGTTGTACCCGGCGGCTGGATGTTGTGACCCGGCGGTTTGGGGTTAGAACCCGGCGTCTTCACCCTACAAGCCGGCGGCTTGGGGCTCGTTTCTGTAAAAAAATAAATTTTTAAGTTTTTCGACGTTCGACGTAACGTTTGACGTAGAAATTTCCGCTAGAAAATTTCGGTGTCAGATTAAGACGAAATTTACATGTCCACTCAAAAACGGCCCAACGGTCAAAGCTCAATGTGTTGCTTTGAGCCCTGTCAGTTTTGGGCACTTCGGGGTCGTTTGGGACTCGAAAATGGCATTTTACTTTTTTTCGAACCTTATTTCGGACTTTTGACTTACGTTTTGTATTGGGCTTTTGTTTCTTTGAGCCCAGGGTTCATTCCTGTGTATATGTGCAATGTTAAAACTTGTTTTAAGAGGTCCACAGCTGTTATTGTGTTTGAGTTGTTCTTAGGAGGTTTATTTAACTGTAAAATCGGGTAGCAACTGGTATAGTTGATTGTTGCTAATCAGGGTTAGTAAATATTTAGTATGGGATTATGTGGATCATATATGTGAATTAATTGAACATGAAATGCTCAATTGTAATTCAATTAAAGGTGTCTAGATTGATGATTATGTGTTGAATATTGCACATATTGTTGACAAAGCGTTTGGTACTAAATGTACTATAAGAAATGTAACTAATAATTGATATTGAATCAGGTAATAAAGAGGTTGATTGAGATAATTGTGTTAGACATTACACCTGTATTAATAATATAGTGAAAATGGTGTTAGATGTCTGTGTTGCTTATGCATACCCAATGATATGAGTAGTTTTCATTCAAAGTGATAAGTTGAAAATGGCAACAAGTTAATAATTAGTTGTATGCCTGTTGTTAAGGTGTTGTATATGTGTGTAAATTTGGATATCAGATTGGTGAGACAAGTGAAAGTAAAGATTAATCACTTGAAGATGGATGGTATGAAGTGGCCTGAGAATGAAGTGTGACTGACATAATATGACGACGTCTGGCCAACGTATTTATATTATGCCATTTCACATGGAGTTGTTAAGGTTACTAAGTACCAGATAAAGTTAAGTGGTTTTAAAATTAAAGGTAAGATAAGTTGACCTGTAATTGAGAAATAGTCAATGATTGACTGAAATGAAAGAGTAGTAAACAATAAATTGTTGCTAATGTGGTACCTATGGTACAAGTGATGTGTATATGGTTAATTGCAACTAGTGTTAATTAAAAGATGATTTAAGCAAAGTAGAGGTCAGTTGATAGCGAATAATATTGTATTGATATTGTTGAATAGATGATTAGTGACAGCACCTTGTGTTGTGGAAATATCTATGCTAATGATGCATGGTATTAACCGGTGTTGTTTTAGCATCTGAGTTGATGTGAAAGGATGCTAATTGATTATGTAATAATGGTTTTACCCATAAGATTTGACCTCTACATATAGCTTATAGATGATTCGTACTTGTTGATGGTTATATGATGTTGATTTCCTTAGAACAAAGAGTTCATATAATCTAATTGTGTTGCGCCTTGATCATGATTGTGGTTGAATTATGATCTAGGTATTAAAGTGGTAAAGTAAGAAAGTCAAAGTGGTCAACGAGTCTTATATGTATTGACAAGTTGGTAAAAAGTCAAAGTTGAAAAAAAAAAATTTGTTGTAATTGGTATAAACATGATGATTTTAATGTGAAATTGGTGTTTTGAGAGTTACAAATGACACCAATAGTGAAAATGAAGTTGTTTGACTAAGAATAGTAAAAGAAGTGTGAATTGGTTGTTAGAATAGTGATTACTTGGGCGGTAACCCAAATGGGTCACTAATTGGTTAAATGATGAAAACAAGTTGTGCCTTGTATATGATGAGTGTTAAAGTGACTTTAAGTCCTACATATAGTAGGAAGGTGTGTTGAAAGTGTTAATGTAGTCAAAATGGTTGAAATTGGTAAAAGTGTCCAATTGGACCCTTAAACGGGTCAACAAGTCAAAACATGATGGAACGAGTGTATGAAAGTGATGAATATGCCCACACGTCACAAATGTAGGTAGAAACATGTTGGAAAAGGGTGGAAGCCAGAAACCAAGCAATTTGAAATTTGACGTGTCACCAAAATGAGCTAAAATAGTCAAAAATGAGTTGTACGCCCGTTTTCTCGATAAACGTGAATTTTGGAAAGTGTGAAAATGGAAAGTTGCATTTTGATTATATGAAGGTGCCTGCAAAATTTCAGACCCTAATTCTTTACGGTTTGTGAGATATGCGCATTTGAATTTCGGAAAATTGCATTAAGGTTTGCTGGTGTAAAAATTGCTTTGCAGACATGGGACCCGGCGGGTCCAAGGTGGGACCCGGCGGCTATAATTGGTAAACCGGCGGCTTAAAGTCATGAGCCGGCGGCCTCTTTAGGCTTAAAACGCGACTTTCATTTCTGTTGCCCAAAAGTTGTTGTACCCGGCTGCTGGATGTTGTGACCCGGTGGTTTGGGGTTAGAACCCGGCGGCTTCACCCTATAAGCCGGCGGCTTGGGACTCGTTTCTGTAAAAAAAATAAATTGTTAAGTTTTTCGACGTTCGACGTAACGTTTAACGTATAAATTTCCGCTAGAAAATTTCGGTGTCATATTAAGACGAAATTTACATGTCCACTCAAAAACGGCCCAACGGTCAAAGCTCATCGCTTTGCCTTGAGCCCTGTCAGTTTTGGGCACTTCGGGGTCATTTGGGACCCGAAAATGGCATTTTACTGTTTTTCGGACCTTATTTCGGACTTTTGACTTACGTTTTGTATTGGGCTTTTGTTTCTTTGAGCCCAGGGTTCATTCCTGTGTATATGTGCAATGTTAAAACTTGTTTTAAGAGGTCCACAGCTGTTATTGTGTTTGAGTTGTTCTTAGGAGGTTTATTTAACTGTAAAATCGGGTAGCAAATGGTATAGTTGATTGTTGCTAACCAGGGTTAGTAAATATTTAGTATGGGATTATGTGGATCATATATGTGAATTAATTGAACATGAAATGCTCAATTGTAATTCAATTATAGGTGTCTAGATTGATGATTATGTGTTGAATATTGCACATATTGTTGACAAAGCGTTTGGTACTAAATGTACTATAAGAAATGTAACTAATAATTGATATTGAATCAGGTAATAAAGAGGTTGATTGAGATAATTGTGTTAGACATTACACCTGTATCAATAATATAGTGAAAATGGTGTTAAATGTCTGTGTTGCTTATACATACCCGATGATACGAGTAGTTTTCATTCAAAGTGATAAGTTGAAAATGGTAACAAGTTAATAATTAGTTGTATGCCTGTTGTTAAGGTGTCGTATATGTGTGTAAATTTGGATATCACATTGGTGAGACATGTGAAAGTAAAGATTAATCACTTGAAGATGGATGGTATGAAGTGGCCTGAGAATGAAGTGTGACTGACATAATATGACGACGTCTGGCCAACGTATTTATATTATGCCATTTCACATGGAGTTGTTGAGGTTACTAAGTACCAGATAAAGTTAAGTGGTTTTAAAATAACAGGTAAGATAAGTTGACCTGTAATTGAGAAATAGTCAATGATTGACTGAAATGAAAGAGTAGTAAACCATAAATTGTTGCTAATGTGGTACCTATGGTACAAGTGATGTGTATATGGTTAATTGCAACTAGTGATAATTAAAAGATGATTTAAGCAAAGTAGAGGTCAGTTGATTGCGAATAATATTGTATTGATATTGTTGAATAGATGATTAGTGATAGCACCTTGTGTTGTTGAAATATCTATGCTATTGATGCATGGTATTAACAGGTGTTGATTTAGCATCTGAGTTGATGTGAAAGGATGCTAATTGATTATGTAATAATGGTTTTACCCATAAGATTTGACCTCTACATATTGCTTATAGATTATTCGTACTTGTTGATGGTTATATGATGTTGATTTCCTTAGAACAAAGAGTTCATATAATCTAATTGTGTTGCGCCTTGATCATGATTGTGGTTGAATTATGATCTAGGTATTAAAGTGGTAAAGTAAGAAAGTCAAAGTGGTCAACGAGTCTTATACGTATTGACAAGTTGGTAAAAAGTCAAAGTTGAATTTTTTTTTTGTTGTAATTGGTATAAACATGATGATTTTAATGTGAAATTGGTGTTTTGAGAGTTATAATATGACACCAATAGTGAAAATGAAGTTGTTTGACTAAGAATAGTCAAAAAGTGTGAATTGGTTGTTAGAATAGTGATTACTTGGGCGGTAACCCAAATGGGTCACTAATTGGTTAAATGATGAAAACAAGTTGTTCCTCGTATATGATGAGTGTTAAAGTGACTTTAAGTCCTACATATAGTAGGAAGGTGTGTTAATACTGTTAATGTAGTCAAAATGGTTGAAATTGGTAAAAGTGTCCAATTGGACCCTTAAACGGGTCAACAAGTCAAAACATGATGGAACTAGTGTATGAAAGTGATGAATATGCCCACACGTCACAAATGTAGGTAGAAACATGTTGGCAAAGGGTGGAAGCCAGAAACCAAGCCATTTGAAATTCGACGTGTCACCAAAATGAGTTAAATGGTCAAAAATAAGTTGTACGTCCGTTTTCTCGATAAACGTGAATTTTGGAAAAGTGTGAAAATGAAAAGTTTCATTTTGATTATATGAAGGTGCCTGCAAAATTTCAGACCCTAATTCTTTACGGTTTGTGAGATATACGCATTTGAATTTCGGAAAATTGCATTAAGGTTGGCTGGTGTAAAAATTGCTGTGCAGACATGGGACCCGGCGGGTCCAAGGTGGGACCCGGCGGCTATAAGTGGTAAACCAGCGGCTTAAAGTCATGAGCCGGCGGCTTCTTTAGGATTAAAACGCGACTTTCATTTTTGTTGCCCAAAAGTTGTTGTACCCGGCGACTTTCATTTAGCATCATATAATGACGCCTAGCCAACGTGATTATATTATACTAAGTACATATGGGCGTTTCATAGTCGTAAGATACGTGATGGGAATTCCGTCAAACTTTCTCAAACACACGATAACTAGAATATGTGAAACTTCATTCCTCACATAATTTTCATTGGCATTGACTTCTGCATCTTTTCATCGCAGAACGTCATCATGCCGCCTAAACGAAGGAACACTCTAAACAGTCGACGAAATGATCCTCCTCCACCTTCGCCTCCGGAAACAACTGAGCTAATAATCGAACGCCGCGTGGCTGAAGCTATCGCTCAATACGAGGCCAGCCGCAATCGTGAAAACCTGACCAACAACAGTGGAGACACTCCAGTTAACAGCGAAACACCAACCAATACCCAGCAAGGGTGTTCCTACAAAACTTTCCAGTCTTGTAAACCTAGTACCTTCACCGGGACCGAAGGGGCCATCGGCCTGGTCCACTGGATTGAGAAAATGGAATCGGTGATCGACATCAGCGACTGCGCCACCAACAAAGTCGTGAAATATGTCACGTGCACACTGGCTGACAAAGCGTTAACATGGTGGAATGCTAAGGTCCAGATTATTGGACGCCCAGCTGCTTACTCCATGACCTGGGGAACTCTGAAACAGATGCTGATGGAGGAATTTTGCCCTCCCAACGAGATGCAGAAACTTGAAACCGAGCTTTGGAACATTCAAATGATCGGCGCTGACATTACCGGTTACACAACTAGATTCCAGGAGCTTGCACGACTGGTACCCCACATGGTGACCCCCGAGAGCAAACGCATCGAGCGTTACAACAAGGGCTTAGCCCCACATATCCGAGGCATGGTTATGTCCTCCAAACCAGCTACCTTTAGGAGCGCAGTGGATCTGGCTCAAAGCTTAACCGACGACGCCATTCTGATCGACACTTTGAAAGCTACCTCGAAGAAAACTGAACCTACCCGTACTGATGCGGGCGACTCTGGAAACAATAAGCGGAAATGGAACAACGAGGGCAATGACCACCAGGGTCAACAAAACAGGAACCCGGAAAACGCCCGAGCCTACGCCGCAATCACCAACCCAGGTCCCAAAACCTATCTTGGCAACAAACCAAAATGAGACAAGTGCGGGATGCATCATACAGGCAATTGCGCCTTCTGCCAAGACTGCAAACACTGGGGTCCCTTGGCCCAAAACTGTAAAACAGCCCCTCTTCCTCGAACAAATGCGTGTTTCGAGTGCGGTGAATCCGGACACTTTCGAAATCAATGTCCACGACTGAACAACAACCAGAACAACACCGGGAACAACAATCAGAACAACAACAACCGCATCGCCACCATCCCACCGGGTCGTAGCCGCGCATACATCCTCCGGGCTCCGGAAACAGTTGCGGACCTCGGCTAACACGGTATGTCCTAACAGCTGTAGCTACGATGTAACATACGTTTCATTCGAATGTCTATTCAAATTTAACGCTTGGTAAACTTCGACTATTATCGAACGCATAACTATTTAAACTATACCGCGAGTATACTAAATCGTTAAAACTTTTCTGGCAACAATTGAGCGCCACGCAAATTGGTATTATTATTGACGAAATGACTTATCGGAGAACATACGCTGTGGGCGATCCGACTTGATTTTAAATCTCGGGACGAGATTTCTCTAACATGGGGAGAATGTAACACCCCGCAAATTTAAACGCGATTAATTACGTTAATCACTTGCATTATTAGGCTAATTCCCTACTTGAGTGAATTCACAACACATTTTAGAGGTAAGTCTAGCAAAGCCCAACTAGATAATACGCGTAGTATTACGTATTCATAATTAGTTGTAATTACGTACTGAACAAATTGAAAACAAACGCGACAAAAACATACGACTGTTGGTGAACAAAATTATTTAATAAAACGAAATTATTGAATAACGTCGTAAACAATTTAATATTTTGTCAAAAATATTTGCATATCATTTTATAACGTAAAACGTAAACTTGTATAATTAAAATAAAACAAAGTTAAAATTTTGTAACTAAATTAATTTGGTTTCATAAAAAGATCCTAATTAAAAATATAATGAAATATGTAATTAAAAATGTATTAGTTAAAATAATGTAACATTTAACGATCGGGTAAACAAACACGGAACGCAAACACGGAGGCAGAAAAGGGAACAAAACCAACTCCACCTCCTTTTCCTTCCATTTTTGATTTCATCTCTCTCTCTCTCTTCTTTGCTTTTTCTCCAACCTCTCTTTAAACTCACCCAAAATCCACACAAAAATCACCAAAACTACCACAAAAACGTCACGAATCACCATACTTCTTTGGAATAAAACGACCACGATAACACGATCTACATTTCTACCTTTTCGGATTTCAAATCCGACACTCGTAAGTTTCCGACAAATCCCGCAAATCTTTAGATTTTGAACTTTTCTTTCATATTCAGTTTTTAATATACTTAGTATAACATGTTTTAGTGTTTATTACAACCGAAAATGTCCAAAATCGAACCTAGATCTTGTTTTTGTGAGCTGTTCGTCGTCCAGTAGTAAGTGTCGCATAAAGACCAAAAACAGTATAGCGACACTAAGTGTCGCATGATAGTGCCGCATGCAACCCAAAATATACCGTCACTTGTCTAGTGACGCTACAAACTTTACTATACCGACACTCCTCGAGTGTCGCTAATCATTGACCGACACTTCTATGCGCCACTTACCTAAGTGACGCATAAATCAGATTTTTCTTTAATACCGACACTACCAACAAGTGACGCATAAAATCATCAAACACCAATACCGTCACTTACCTAGTGACGCACTACTATTCTGACCGACACTTCACACGACACTAGCCTAGTGTCGCTATCCCACAGCAAGTGACGCCCTCAAGTGTCGCATAAGACAGAAACTTTACAAACTATTTTTCCACTAAGTGTCGAGCTCAACCGGTAACAAATATTTACATATGATACGATACACGAGCTATACAAACATTACAAACATACTTGTTTTATCGAAATGCTGATTTCAAACTATCACCAACGAGTCGTATACATTTTCACAAATACGAAATACAAACGTAAACATTTAAACGAACGATTCGGACGTGACTTGGTTGTACAAACACTAGCATGGATGATTAGCTTAGACATCCACAATACTTATTAAATCTCGTACGTTTAGGACGTTAGCAGATCTCGGACTATACTTGGGCTTAGGTTTGCTAGCACTCGCACTACTTAACTCAACAGGTGAGTTCACAGCCCCTACTTTTACTGATTTAACTGCTTTTGAACAGGGGTGGAAAACATAGTCAACTGTTTTACTTATTGCCATAACTGCTTTTACTTATATGATTGTTTATTATACTTGTTTACTCAACAATTAGAGTACTTTGAACTATTAAACTATTGAACAAACTGGTGTTTACGAAATAACATTTTCACATTGACACACTGAACAAATGGGATAACTTATTCGACAAACTGTTTTAACTAGACCGGAAAACGACCGGTAAACTGTTTTGCAAACGACTGTAAACCTTTAAACTTATTTGGTATACCGGAGAACGACCGGTACTTTTATGTAAACGCTGGAGAACGACTAGCTACGTATTTAAGTGCCAGAGAACGACTGGCCAAGGGACGGGAGAACGACCCGTGAGTCTTTGGATGGGAGAACGACCCATGCGTATTGACCGGAGAACGACCGGAACTGTGTTTCGCTGGAAAACGACCAGCAGTGTTTGGACGGGAGAACGACCCGTGCGTACTAAACTGTTTTTTTTGAACGGGAGAACGACCCGTGCGTATTTGGCCGGAGAACGACCGGTACTGTTTGTAAACCGCTGGAGAACGACCAGCACGTATTTTAAACTGATATTTTGGGTAACATCCCACGTAAACTAAACTTTGGGCGAACAACCCACTAAACTTGTATTTGGATTACATCCCACTAAACGTCTTCTCGACTATTATGGCAATACTATTTGTGAACGTATTTGGATAACAACTGTGCTTACAACCTTGGTTCAACTATTGAAAACATGAAACCTGTGAATTCACTCAACCTAGTTGTTGACTTTTACTATGTTTTTCAGGGAATTAGCTGCGCATGTAAGAATCGCCAACACACATGGAGAATTAGGCGACCCGTGAAGTTTTAGGATGCCAACTTTTTGGAAACATATGGATTTCTCTAGTATAACTGAAACTGTTTTAATCATATTCCAGAAATCTACTTTTGTAAACTTATTACTTTTAACTTGTACGATTCGATGAATCGTAAACTTTGTAACGATTACATTTGGCATCTTAATATATTATGTTCTGTTGTAATCATATGCTCTGATACGTATGCATGCTTTGTTATTGTGGCACCCCCGTACTTAATCCAAATGCTTCCGCTAATCTAAATCAACGAATTTAGGGGTGTTACCGATGGGTATCAGAGCCATTGGTTATAGCGAACTAGGAAACTTTAGGTGACTTAGAGACCTAGAGACCTAGACTATAGCCTTGGCTAGAACGCACATGCATACACTCATTTGCATACGTTTAACTATCGTTATGATACCTCAATACGCGTGAACTGTTCACCACATTCGACTCGTTCATTGTACTCAGATCTCATGTGAACCGGATCGTGTTAAACGGTTGATGAAAAGAAGTATGTATTTAGCATCATATAATGACGCTTGGCCAACGTGATTATATTATACTAAGTACATATGGGCTTTTCATAGTCGTAAGATACGTGATGGGAATCCCGTCAAACTTTCTCAAACACTCGATAACTAGAATATGTGAAACTTCATTCCTCACATACTTTTCATTGGCATTGACTTCTGCATCTTTTCATCGCAGAACGTCATTATGCCGCCTAAACGAAGGAACACTCTAAATAGTCGACGAAATGATCCTCCTCCACCTCCGCCTCCGAAAACAACTAAGCAAATAATCGAACGCCGCGTGGCTGAAGCTATCGCTCAATACGAGGCCAGCCGCAATCGTGAAAACCTGACCAACAAAAGTGGAGCCACTCCAGTTAACAGCGAAACACCAACCAATACCCAGCAAGGGTGTTCCTACAAAACTTTCCAGTCTTGTAAACCTAGCACCTTCACCGGGACCGAAGGGGCCATCGGCCTGGTCCACTAGATTGAGAAAATGGAATCGGTGATCGACATCAACGACTGCGCCACCGACAAAATCGTGAAATATGCCACGTGCACACTGGCTGACAAAGCGTTAACATGGTGGAACACTCAGGTCCAGATTATTGGACGCCCAGCTGCTTAGTCCATGACCTGGGGAACTCTGAAACAGATGCTGATGGAGGAATTTTGCCATCCCAACGAGATGCAGAAACTTGAAACCGAGCTTTGGAACATTCAAATGATCGGCGCTGACATTACCGGTTACACAACTAGATTCCAGGAGCTTGCACGACTGGTACCCCACATGGTGACCCCCGAGAGCAAACGCATCGAGCGTTACAACAAGGGCTTAGCCCCACAAATCCGAGGCATGGTTATATCCTCCAAACCAGCTACCTTTAGGAGCGCAGTGGATCTGGCTCAAAGCTTAACCGACGACGCCATTTTGATCGGCACTTTGAAAGCTACCTCGGAGAAAACTGAACCTACCCGTACTGATGCGGGCGACTCTGGAAACAATAAGCGGAAATGGAACAACGAGGGCAATGACCGCCAGGGTCAACAAAACAGGAACCCAGGAAACGCCCGAGCCTACGCCGCAATCACCAACCCTGGACCCAAAACCTATCTTGGCAACAAACCAAAATGCGACAAGTGCGGGATGCATCATACAGGCAATTGCGCCTTCTGCCAAGACTGCAAACACTGGGGTCACTTGGCCCAAAACTGTAAAACAGCCCCTCTTCCTCGAACAAATGCGTGTTTCGAGTGCGGTGAATCCGGACACTTTCAAAATCAATGTCCACGACTGAACAACACCGGGAACAACAATCAGAACAACAACAACCGCATCGCCACCATCCCACCGGGTCGTAGCCACGCATACATCCTCCGAGCTCCGAAAACAGTTGCGGACCTCGGCTAACACGGTATGTCTTAACAGCTGTTGCTACGATGTAACATACGTTTCATTCGAATGTCTATTCAAATTTAACGCTTGGTAAACTTTGACTATTATCGAACGCATAACTATTTAAACTATACCGCGAGTATACTAAATCGTTAAAACTTTTCTGGCAACAATTGAGCGCCACGCAAATTGGTATTATTATTGACGACATGACTTATCGGAGAACATACGCTGTGGGCGATCCGACTTGATTTTAAATCTCGGGACGAGATTTCTCTAACATGGGGAGAATGTAACAACCCGCAAATTTAAACGCGATTAATTACGTTAATCACTTGCATTATTAGGCTAATTCCCTACTTGAGTGAATTCACAACACATTTTAGAGGTAAGTCTAGCAAAGCCCAACTAGATAATACGCGTAGTATTACGTATTCGTAATTAGTTATAATTACGTACTGAACAAGTTGAAAACAAACGCGACAAGAACATACGACTGTTGGTGAACAAAATTATTTAATAAAACATAATTATTGAATAACGTCGTAAACAATTTAATATTTTGTCAAAAATATTTGCATATCATTTTATAACGTAAAACGTAAACTTGTATAATTAAAATAAAACAAAGTTAAAATTTTGTAACTAAATTAATTTGGTTTCATAAAAAGATCCTAATTAAAAATATAATGAAATATGTAATTAAAAATGTATTAGTTAAAATAATGTAACATTTAACGATCGGGTAAACAAACACGGAACGCAAACACGGAGCCAGAAAAGGGAACAAAACCCCAACTCCACCTCCTTTTCCTTCCATTTTTGATTTCATCTCTCTCTCTCTTCTTTGCTTTTTCTCCAACCTCTCTCTAAACTCACCAAAAATCCACACAAAAATCACCAAAACTACCACAAAAACGTCACGAATCACCATACTTCTTTGGAATAAAACGACCACGACAACACAATCTACATTTCTACCTTTTCGGATTTCAAATCCGACACTCGTAAGTTTCCGACAAATCCCGCAAATCTTTAGATTTTGAAGTTTTCTTTCATATTTAGTGTTTAATATACTTAGTATAACATGTTTTAGTGTTTATTACAACCGAAAATGTCCAAAATCGAACCTAGATCTTGTTTTTGTGAGCTGTTCGTCGTCCAGTAGTAAGTGTCGCATAAAGACCAAAAACAGTATAGCGACACTAAGTGTCGCATGATAGTGCCGCATGCAACCCAAAATATACCGTCACTTGTCTAGTGACGCTACAAACTTTACTATACCGACACTCCTCGAGTGTCGCTAATCATTGACCGACACTTCTATGCGCCACTTACCTAAGTGACGCATAAATCATATTTTTCTTTAATACCGACACTACCAACAAGTGACGCATAAAATCATCAAACACCAATACCGTCACTTACCTAGTGACGCACTACTATTCTGACCGACACTTCACACGACACTAGCCTAGTGTCGCTATCCCACAGCAAGTGACGCCCTCAAGTGTCGCATAAGACAGAAACTTTACAAACTATTTTTCCACTAAGTGTCGAGCTCAACCGGTAACAAATATTTACATATGATACGATACACGAGCTATACAAACATTACAAACATACTTGTTTTATCGAAATGTTGATTTCAAACTATCACCAACGAGTCGTATACATTTTCACAAATACGAAATACAAACGTAAACATTTAAACGAACGATTCGGACGTGACTTGGTTGTACAAACACTAGCATGGATGATTAGCTTAGACATCCACAATACTTATTAAATCTCGTACGTTTAGGACGTTAGCAGATCTCGGACTGTACTTGGGCTTAGGTATGCTAGCACTCGCACTACTTAACTCAACAGGTGAGTTCACAGCCCCTACTTTTACTGATTTAACTACTTTTGAACAGGGGTGGAAAACATAGTCAACTATTTTACTTATTGCCATAACTGCTTTTACTTATATGATTGTTTATTATACTTGTTTACTCAACAATTAGAGTACTTTGAACTATTAAACTATTGAACAAACTGGTGTTTACGAAATAACATTTTCACATTGACACACTGAACAAATGGGATAACTTATTCGATAAACTGTTTTAACTAGACCGGAGAACGACCGGTAAACTGTTTTGCAAACGACTGTAAACCTTTAAACTTATTTGGTATACCGGAGAACGACCGGTACTTTTATGTAAACGCTGGAGAACGACCAGCTATGTATTTTAGTGCCAGAGAACGACTGGCCAAGGGACGGGAGAATGACCCGTGCGTCTTTGGATGGGAGAACGACCCATGCGTATTGACCGGAGAACGACCGGTACTGTGTTTCGCTGGAGAACGACCAGCAGTGTTTGGACGGGAGAACGACCCGTGCGTACTAAACTGTTTTATTTTAACGGGAGAACGACCCGTGCGTATTTGGCCGGAGAACGACCGGTACTGTTTGTAAACCGCTGGAGAACGACCAGCACGTATTTTAAACTGATATTTTGGGTAACATCCCTCGTATTTGTTTTGGGTAACATCCCACGTAAACTAAACTTTGGGCGTATAACCCGCTAAACTTGTATTTGGATTACATCCCACTAAACGTATTCTCGACTATTATGGCAATACTATTTGTGAACGTATTTGGATAACAACTGTGCTTACAAACTTAGTTCAACTATTGAAAACATGAAACTTGTGAATTCACTCAACCTAGTTGTTGACTTTTACTATGTTTTTCAGGTAATTAGCTGCGCATGTAAGAATCGCCAACACACATGGAGAATTAGGCGACCCGTGAAGTTTTAGGATGCCAACTTTTTGGAAACATATGGATTTCTCTAGTATAACTGAAAGTGTTTTAGTCATAATCCAGAAATCTACTTTTGTAAACTTATTACTTTTAACTTGTACGATTTGATGAATCGTAAACTTTGTAACGATTACATTTGGCATCTTAATATATTATGTTCTGTTGTAATCATATGCTCTGATACGTATGCATGCTTTGTTATTGTGGCACCCCCGTACTTAATCCAAATGCTTCCGCTAATCTAAATCAACGAATTTGGGGGTGTTACAAATGGTGTTAAATGTCTGTGTTGCTTATACATACCTGATGATACGAGTAGTTTTCATTCAAAGTGATAAGTTGAAAATGGTAACAAGTTAATAATTAGTTGTATGCCTGTTGTTAAGGTGTTGTATATGTGTGTAAATTTGGATATCACATTGGTGAGACATGTGAAAGTAAAGATTAATCACTTGAAGATGGATGGTATGAAGTGGCCTGAGAATGAAGTGTGACTGACATAATATGACGACGTCTGGCCAACGTATTTATATTATGCCATTTCACATGGAGTTGTTGAGGTTACTAAGTACCAGATAAAGTTAAGTGGTTTTAAAATAACAGGTAAGATAAGTTGACCTGTAATTGAGAAATAGTCAATGATTGACTGAAATGAAAGAGTAGTAAACCATAAATTGTTGCTAATGTGGTACCTATGGTACAAGTGATGTGTATATGGTTAATTGCAACTATTGATAATTAAAAGATGATTTAAGCAAAGTTGAGGTCAGTAGATTGCGAATAATATTGTATTGATATTGTTGAATAGATGATTAGTGACAGCACCTTGTGTTGTTGAAATATCTATGCTAATGATGCATGGTATTAACAGATGTTGTTTTAGCATTTGAGTTGATGTGAAAGGATGCTAATTGATTATGTAATAATGGTTTTACCCATAAGATTTGACCTCTACATATAGCTTATAGATGATTCGTACTTGTTGATGGTAATATGATGTTGATTTCCTTAGAACAAAGTGTTCATATAATCTAATTGTGTTGCGCCTTGATCATGATTGTGGTTGAATTATGATCTAGGTATTAAAGTGGTAAAGTAAGAAAGTCAAAGTGGTCAACGAGTCTTATATGTATTGACAAGTTGGTAAAAAGTCAAAGTTGAAAAAAAAAAATTGTGGTAATTGATATAAACATGATGATTTTAATGTGAAATTGGTGTTGAGAGTTATAATATGACACCAATAGTGAAAATGAAGTTTTTTGACTAAGAATAGTCAAAGAAGTGTGAATTGGTTGTTAGAATAGTGATTACTTGGGCGGTAACCCAAATGGGTCACTAATTGGTTAAATGATGAAAACAAGTTGTGCCTCGTATATGATGAGTGTTAAAGTGACTTTAAGTCCTACATATAGTAGGAAGGTGTGTTGAAAGTGTTAATGTAGTCAAAATGGTTGAAATTGGTAAAAGTGTCCAATTGGACCCTTAAACGGGTCAACAAGTCAAAACATGAGGGAACGAGTGTATGAAAGTGATGAATATGCCCACACGTCATAAATCTAGGTAGAAACATGTTGGAAAAGGGTGGAAGCCAGAAACCAAGCCATTTGAAATTTGACGTGTCACCAAAAAGAGCTAAAATAGTCAAAAATGAATTGTACATCCGTTTTCTCGATAAACGTGAATTTTGGAAAAATGTGAAATTGGAAAGTTTCATTTTGATTATATGAAAGTGCCTGCAAAATTTCAGACCCTAATTCTTTACGGTCTGTGAGATATGCGCATTTGAATTTCGGAAAATTGCATTAAGGTTGGCTGGTGTAAAAATTACTGTCAGACATGGGACCCGGCGGGTCCAAGGTGGGACTCGGCCCCTATAAGTGGTAAACCGGCGGCTTGAAGTCATGAGCTGGCGGCTTCTTTAGACTTAAAACGCGACTTTCATTTCTGTTACCCAAAAGTTGTTGTACCCGGCGGCAGGATGTTGTGACCCGGCGGTTTGGGGTTAGAACCCAGCGGCTTCACCCTACAAGCCAGCGGCTTGGGGCTCGTTTCTGTAAAAAAAATAAATTTTTAAGTTTTTCGACGTTCGACGTAACGTTTGACGTAGAAATTTCCGCTAGAAAATTTCGGTATCATATTAAGACAAAATTTACATGCCCACTCAACAACGGCCCAACGGTCAAAGCTCATCGCTTTGCCTTGAGCCCTGTCAGTTTTGGGCACTTCGAGGTCGTTTGGGACCCGAAAATGGCATTTTACTGTTTTTCGGACCTTATTTTGGACTTTTGACTTACGTTTTGTATTGGGCTTTTGTTTCTTTGATCCCAAGGATCATTCCTGTGTATATGTGCAATGTTAAAACTTGTTTTAAGAGGTCCACAACTATTATTGTGTATGAGTTGTTCTTAAGCGGTTTATTTAACTGCAAAATCGGGTAGCAACTGGTATAGTTGATTGTTGCTAACCAGGGTTAGTAAATATTGAGTATGGGATTATGTGGATCATATATGTGAATTAATTGAATATGAAATGCTCAATTGTAATTTAATTAAAGGTGTCTAGATTGATGAATATGTGTTGAATATTGCACATATTGTTGACAAAGTGTTTCGTACTAAATGTACTATAAGAAATGTAACTAACAATTGATATTGAATCAGGTAATAAAGAGGTTGATTGAGATAATTGTGTTAGACATTACACCTGTATTAATAATATAGTGAAAATGGTGTTAAATGTCTGTGTTGCTTATACATACCTGATGATATGAGTAGTTTTCATTCAAAGTGATAAGTTGAAAATGGTAGCAAGTTAATAATTAGTTGTATGCCTGTTGTTAAGGTGTTGTATATGTGTAAATTTGGATATCACATTGGTGAGACATGTGAAAGTAAAGATTAATCACTTGAAGATGGATGGTATGAAGTGGCCTGAGAATGAAGTGTGACTGACATAATATGACGACGTCTGGACAACGTATTTATATTATGCCATTTCACATGGAGTTGTTGAGGTTACTAAGTACCAGATAAAGTTATGTGGTTTTAAAATAACAGGTAAGATAAGTTGACCTGTAATTGAGAAATAGTCAATGATTGACTGAAATGAAAGAGTAGTAAACCATAAATTGTTGCTAATGTGGTACCTATGGTACAAGTGATGTGTATATGGTTAATTGCAACTAGTGATAATTAAAAGATGATTTAAGCAAAGTAGAGGTCAGTTGATTGCGAATAATATTGTATTGATATTGTTGAATAGATGATTAGTGACAGCACCTTGTGTTGTTGAAATATCTATGCTAATGATGCATGGTATTAACAGGTGTTCATTTAGCATCTGAGTTGATGTGAAAGGATGCTAATTGATTATGTAATAATGGTTTTACCCATAAGATTTGACCTCTATATATTGCTTATAGATGATTCGTACTTGTTGATGGTTATATGATGTTGATTTCCTTAGAACAAAGAGTTCATATAATCTAATTGTGTTGCTCCTTGATCATGATTGTGGTTGAATTATGATCTAGGTATTAAAGTGGTAAAGTAAGAAAGTCAAAGTGGTCAACGAGTCTTATACGTATTGACAAGTTGGTATAAAGTCAAAGTTGAAAATTTTTTTTGTTGTAATTGGTATAAACATGATGATTTTAATGTGAAATTGGTGTTTTGAGAGTTATAATATGACACCAATAGTGAAAATGAAGTTGTTTGACTAAGAATAGTCAAAGAAGTGTGAATTGGTTGTTAGAATAGTGATTACTTGGGCGGTAACCCAAATGGGTCACTAATTGGTTAAATGATGAAAACAAGTTGTGCCTCGTATATGATGAGTGTTAAAGTGACTTTAAGTCCTACATATAGTAGGAAGGTGTGTTGAAAGTGTTAATGTAGTCAAAATGGTTGAAATTAGTAAAAGTGTCCAATTGGACCCTTAAACGGGTCAACAAGTCAAAACATGATGGAACGAGTGTATGAAAGTGATGAATATGCCCACACGTCACAAATGTAGGTAGAAACATGTTGGCAAAGGGTGGAAGCCAGAAACCAAGCCATTTGAAATTTGACGTGTCACCAAAATGAGCTAAAATGGTCAAAAATGAGTTGTACCTCCGTTTTCTCGATAAACGTGAATTTTGGAAAAGTGTGAAAATGGAAAGTTGCATTTTGATTATATGAAGGTGCCTGCAAAATTTCAGACCCTAACTATTTACGGTTTGTGAGATATGCGCATTTGAATTTCTGAAAATTGCATTAAGGTTGGCTGGTGTAAAAATTGTTGTGCATACATGGGACCCGGCGGGTCCAAGGTGGGACCCGGCGGCTATAAGTCGTAAACCGGCGGCATGAAGTCATGAGCCGGCGGCTTCTTTAGGCTTAAAACGTGACTTTCATTTCTGTTGCCCAAAAGTTGTTGTACCCGTTGGCTGGATGTTGTGATCCGGCGGTTTGGGGTTAGAACCCGGTGGCTTCACCCTACAAGCCGGCGGCTTGGGGCTCGTTTCTGTAAAAAAATAAATTTTTAAGTTTTTCGACGTAACGTTTGACGTAGAAATTTCCGCTAGAAAATTTCGGTGTCAGATTAAGACGAAATTTACATGTCCACTCAAAAACGGCCCAACGGTCAAAGCTCATCGCTTTGCCTTGAGCCCTGTCAGTTTTGGTCACTTCGGGGTCGTTTGGGACCCGAAAATGGCATTTTACTGTTTTTCGGACCTTATTTCGGACTTTTGACTTACGTTTTGTATTGGGCTTTTGTTTCTTTGAGCCCAGGGTTCATTCATGTGTATATGTGCAATGTTAAAACTTGTTTTAAGAGGTCCACAACTATTATTGTGTATGAGTTGTTCTTAAGCGGTTTATTTAACTGCAAAATCGGGTAGCAACTGGTATAGTTGATTGTTGCTAACCAGGGTTAGTAAATATTGAGTATGGGATTATGTGGATCATATATGTGAATTAATTGAATATGAAATGCTCAATTGTAATTTAATTAAAGGTGTCTAGATTGATGAATATGTGTTGAATATTGCACATATTGTTGACAAAGTGTTTCGTACTAAATGTACTATAAGAAATGTAACTAACAATTGATATTGAATCAGGTAATAAAGAGGTTGATTGAGATAATTGTGTTAGACATTACACCTGTATTAATAATATAGTGAAAATGGTGTTAAATGTCTGTGTTGCTTATACATACCTGATGATATGAGTAGTTTTCATTCAAAGTGATAAGTTGAAAATGGTAGCAAGTTAATAATTAGTTGTATGCCTGTTGTTAAGGTGTTGTATATGTGTAAATTTGGATATCACATTGGTGAGACATGTGAAAGTAAAGATTAATCACTTGAAGATGGATGGTATGAAGTGGCCTGAGAATGAAGTGTGACTGACATAATATGACGACGTCTGGACAACGTATTTATATTATGCCATTTCACATGGAGTTGTTGAGGTTACTAAGTACCAGATAAAGTTATGTGGTTTTAAAATAACAGGTAAGATAAGTTGACCTGTAATTGAGAAATAGTCAATGATTGACTGAAATGAAAGAGTAGTAAACCATAAATTGTTGCTAATGTGGTACCTATGGTACAAGTGATGTGTATATGGTTAATTGCAACTAGTGATAATTAAAAGATGATTTAAGCAAAGTAGAGGTCAGTTGATTGCGAATAATATTGTATTGATATTGTTGAATAGATGATTAGTGACAGCACCTTGTGTTGTTGAAATATCTATGCTAATGATGCATGGTATTAACAGGTGTTCATTTAGCATCTGAGTTGATGTGAAAGGATGCTAATTGATTATGTAATAATGGTTTTACCCATAAGATTTGACCTCTATATATTGCTTATAGATGATTCGTACTTGTTGATGGTTATATGATGTTGATTTCCTTAGAACAAAGAGTTCATATAATCTAATTGTGTTGCTCCTTGATCATGATTGTGGTTGAATTATGATCTAGGTATTAAAGTGGTAAAGTAAGAAAGTCAAAGTGGTCAACGAGTCTTATACGTATTGACAAGTTGGTATAAAGTCAAAGTTGAAAATTTTTTTTGTTGTAATTGGTATAAACATGATGATTTTAATGTGAAATTGGTGTTTTGAGAGTTATAATATGACACCAATAGTGAAAATGAAGTTGTTTGACTAAGAATAGTCAAAGAAGTGTGAATTGGTTGTTAGAATAGTGATTACTTGGGCGGTAACCCAAATGGGTCACTAATTGGTTAAATGATGAAAACAAGTTGTGCCTCGTATATGATGAGTGTTAAAGTGACTTTAAGTCCTACATATAGTAGGAAGGTGTGTTGAAAGTGTTAATGTAGTCAAAATGGTTGAAATTAGTAAAAGTGTCCAATTGGACCCTTAAACGGGTCAACAAGTCAAAACATGATGGAACGAGTGTATGAAAGTGATGAATATGCCCACACGTCACAAATGTAGGTAGAAACATGTTGGCAAAGGGTGGAAGCCAGAAACCAAGCCATTTGAAATTTGACGTGTCACCAAAATGAGCTAAAATGGTCAAAAATGAGTTGTACCTCCGTTTTCTCGATAAACGTGAATTTTGGAAAAGTGTGAAAATGGAAAGTTGCATTTTGATTATATGAAGGTGCCTGCAAAATTTCAGACCCTAACTATTTACGGTTTGTGAGATATGCGCATTTGAATTTCTGAAAATTGCATTAAGGTTGGCTGGTGTAAAAATTGTTGTGCATACATGGGACCCGGCGGGTCCAAGGTGGGACCCGGCGGCTATAAGTCGTAAACCGGCGGCATGAAGTCATGAGCCGGCGGCTTCTTTAGGCTTAAAACGCGACTTTCATTTCTGTTGCCCAAAAGTTGTTGTACCCGTTGGCTGGATGTTGTGATCCGGCGGTTTGGGGTTAGAACCCGGTGGCTTCACCCTACAAGCCGGCGGCTTGGGGCTCGTTTCTGTAAAAAAATAAATTTTTAAGTTTTTCGACGTAACGTTTGACGTAGAAATTTCCGCTAGAAAATTTCGGTGTCAGATTAAGACGAAATTTACATGTCCACTCAAAAACGGCCCAACGGTCAAAGCTCATCGCTTTGCCTTGAGCCCTGTCAGTTTTGGTCACTTCGGGGTCGTTTGGGACCCGAAAATGGCATTTTACTGTTTTTCGGACCTTATTTCGGACTTTTGACTTACGTTTTGTATTGGGCTTTTGTTTCTTTGAGCCCAGGGTTCATTCATGTGTATATGTGAAATGTTAAAACTAGTTTTAAGAGGTCCACAGCTGTTATTGTGTATGAGTTGTTCTTAGGCGGTTTATTTAATTGTAAAATCGGGTAGCAACTGGTATAGTTGATTGTTGCTAACCAGGGTTAGTAAATATTGAGTATGGGATTATGTGGATCATATATATGAATTAATTGAACATGAAATGCTCAATTGTAATTCAATTAAAGGTGTCTAGATTGATGAATATATGTTGAATATTGCACATATTTTTGACAAAGCGTTTGGTACTAAATGTACTATAAGAAATGTAACTAATAATTGACATTGAATCAGGTAATAAAGAGGTTGATTAAGATAATTGTGTTAGACATTACACATGTATTATAATATAGTGAAAATGGTGTTAAATGTCTGTGTTGCTTATACATACCTGATGATATGAGTAGTTTTCATTCAAAGTGATAAGTTGAAAATGGTAGCAAGTTAATAATTAGTTGTATGCCTGTTGTTAAGGTGTTGTATATGTGTGTAAATTTGGATATCACATTGGTGAGACATGTGAAAGTAAAGATTAATCACTTGAAGATGGATGGTATGAAGTGGCCTGAGAATGAAGTGTGACTGACATAATATGACGACGTCTGGCCAACGTATTTATATTATGCCATTTCACATGGAGTTGTTGAGGTTACTAAGTACCAGATAAAGTTAAGTGGTTTTAAAATTAAAGGTAAGATAAGTTGACCTGTAATTGAGAAATAGTCAATGATTGACTGAAATGAAAGAGTAGTAAACCATAAATTGTTGCTAATGTGGTACCTATGGTACAAGTGATGTGTATATGGTTAATTGCAACTAGTGATAATTAAAAGTTGATTTAAGCAAAGTAGAGGTCAGTTGATTGCGAATAATATTGTATTGATATTGTTGAATAGATGATTAGTGAGAGCACCTTGTGTTGTTGAAATATCTATGCTAATGATGCACGGTATTAACAGGTGTTGATTTAGCATCTGAGTTGATGTGAAAGGATGCTAATTGATTATGTAATAATGGTTTTACCCATAAGATTTGACCTCTACATATTGCTTATAGATTATTCATACTTGTTGATGGTTATATCATGTTGATTTCCTTAGAACAAAGAGTTCATATAATCTAATTGTGTTGCGCCTTGATCATGATTGTGTTTGAATTATGATCTAGGTATTAAAGTGGTAAATTAAGAAAGTCAAAGTGGTCAACGAGTCTTATACGTATTGACAAGTTGGTAAAAAGTCAAAGTTGAAAAAAAAATGTTGTAATTGGTATAAACATGATGATTTTAATGTGAAATTGGTGTTTTGAGAGTTATAATATGACACCAATAGTGAAAATGAAGTTGTTTGACTAAGAATAGTCAAAGAAGTGTGAAATGGTTGTTAGAATAGTGATTACTTGGTCAGTAACCCAAATGGGTCACTAATTGGTTAAATGATGAAAACAAGTTGTGCCTCGTATATGATGAGTGTTAAAGTGACTTTAAGTCCTACATATAGTAGGAAGGTGTGTTGAAAGTGTTAATGTAGTCAAAATGGTTGAAATTGGTAAAAGTGTCCAATTGGACCCTTAAACGGGTCAACAAGTCAAAACATGATGGAACGAGTGTATGAAAGTGATGAATATGCCCACACGTCACAAATGTAGGTAGAAACATGTTGGCAAAGGATGGAAGCCAGAAACCAAGCCATTTGAAATTTGACGTGTCACCAAAATGAGCTAAAATGGTCAAAAATGAGTTGTACGTCCGTTTTCTCGATAAACGTGAATTTTGGAAAAGTGTGAAAATAGAAAGTTTCATTTTAATTATATGAAGGTGCCTGCAAAATTTCAGACCCTAATTCTTTACGGTTTGTGAGATACGCGCATTTGAATTTCGGAAAATTGCATTAAGGTTGGCTGGTGTAAAAATTGCTATGCAGACATGGGACCCGGAGGGTAAAAGGTGGGACCCGGCGGCTATAGGTGGTAAACCAGCGGCTTGAAGTCATGAGCCGGCGGCTTCTTTAGACTTAATACGCGACTTTCATTTCTGTTGCCCAAAAGTTGTTGTACCCGGCGGCTGGATGTTGTGACCCGGCGGTTTGGGGTTAGAACCCGACGGCTTAACCCTACAAGCCGGCTGCTTGGGGCTCGTTTCTGTAAAAAAATAAATTTTTAATTTTTTTGACGTTCGACGTAACGTTTGACGTAGAAATTTCCGCTAGAAAATTTTGATGTCATATTAACACGAAATTTACATGTCCACTCAAAAACGGCCCAATGGTCAAAGCTCATCGCTTTTCCTTGAGCCCTGTCAGTTTTGGGCACTTCGGGGTCGTTTGGGACTCCAAAATGGCATTTTACTATTTTTCGGACCTTATTTCGGACTTTTGACTTACGTTTTGTATTGGGATTTTGTTTCTTTGAGCCCAGGGATCATTCCTGTGTATATGTGCTATGTTAAAACTTGTTTTAAGAGGTCTACAGCTGTTATTGTGTATGAGTTGTTCTTAGGTGGTTTATTTAACTGCAAAATCGGGTAGCAACTGGTATAGTTGATTGTTGCTAACCAGGGTTAGTAAATATTGAGTATGGGATTATGTGGATCATATAAGTGAATTAATTGAACATGAAATGCTCAATTGTAATTCAATCAAAGGTGTCTAGATTGATAAATATGTGTTGAATATTGCACATATTGTTGACAAAGCGTTTGGTACTAAATGTACTATAAGAAATGTAACTAATAATTGATATTGAATCAGGTAATAAAGAGGTTGATTGAGATAATTGTGTTAGACATTACACCTGTATTAATAATATAGTGAAAATGGTGTTAAATGTCTATGTTGCTTATACATACCCGATGATACGAGTAGTTTTCATTCAAAGTGATAAGTTGAAAATGGTAACAAGTTAATAATTAGTTGTATGCCTGTTGTTAAGGTGTTGTATATGTGTGTAAATTTGGATATCACATTGGTGAGACATGTCAAAGTAAAGACTAATCACTTGAAGATGGATGGTATGAAGTGGCCTGAGAATGAAGTGTGACTGACATAATATGACGACGTCTGGCCAATGTATTTATATTATGCCATTTCACATGGAGTTGTTGAGGTTATTAAGTACCAGATAAAGTTAAGTGGTTTTAAAATTAAAGGTAAGATAAGTTGACCTGTAATTGAGAAATAGTCAATGATTGACTAAAATGAAAGAGTAGTAAACCATAAATTGTTGCTAATGTGGTACCTATGGTACAAGTGATGTGTATATGGTTAATTGCAACTTGTGATTATTAAAAGATGATTTAAGCAAAGTAGAGGTCAGTTGATTGCGAATAATATTGTATTGATATTGTTGAATAGATGATTAGTGAGAGCACCTTGTGTTGTTGAAATATCTATGCTAATGATGCATGGTATTAACAGGTGTTGTTTTAGCATCTGAGTTGATGTGAGAGGTTGCTAATTGATTATGTAATAATGGTTTTACCCATAAGATTTGACCTCTACATATTGCCTATATTTGATTCGTACTTGTTGATGGTTATATGATGTTGATTTCCTTTGAACAAAGAGTTCATATAATCTAATTGTGTTGCCCCTTGATCATGATTGTGGTTGAATTATGATCTAGGTATTAAAGTGGTAAAGTAAGAAAGTCAAAATGGTCAACGAGTCTTATATGTATTGACAAGTTGGTAAAAAGTCAAAGTTGAAAAAAAAATTTGTTGTAATTGGTATAAACATGATTATTTTAATGTGAAATTGGTGTTTTGAGAGTTACAATATGACACCAATAGTGAAAATGAAGTTGTTTGACTAAGAATAGTCAAAGAAGTGTGAATTGGTTGTTAGAATAGTGATTACTTGGGCGGTAACCCAAATGGGTCACTAATTGGTTAAATGATGAAAACAAGTTGCGCCTCGTATATGATGAGTGTTAAAGTGACTTTAAGTCCTACATATAGTAGGAAGGTGTGTTGAAAGTGGTAATGTAGTCAAAATGGTTGAAATTGGTAAAAAGTGTCTAATTGGACCCTTAAACGGGTCAACAAGTCAAAACATGATGGAACGAGTGTATGAAAGTGATGAATATGCCCACACGTCACATATATAGGTAGAAACATGTTGGCAAAGGGTGGAAGCCAGAAACCAAGCCATTTGAAATTTGACGTGTCACCAAAATGAGCTAAAATAGTCAAAAATGAGTTGTACGTCCGTTTTCTCGATAAACGTGAATTTTGGAAAAGTGTGAAAATGGAAAGTTGCATTTTGATTATATGAAGGTGCATGCAAAATTTCAGACCCTAATTCTTTACGGTTTGTAAGATATGTGCATTTGAATTTCGGAAAATTGCATTAAGGTTGGCTGGTGTAAAAATTGCTGTGCAGACATGGGACCCGGCGGGTCCAAGGTCGGACCCGGCGGCTATAAGTCGTAAACCGGCGGCTTGAAGTCATGAGCCGGCGGCTTCTTTAGGCTTAAAACGCGACTTTCATTTATGTTGCCCAAAAGTTGTTGTACCCGGCGGCTGGATGTTGTGACCCGGCGTTTTGGGTTTAGAACCCGGCGGCTTCACCCTATAAGCCGGCGGCTCGGGGCTCGTTTCTGTAAAAAAAATAAATTTTTAATTTTTTTTGACGTTCGACGTAACGTTTGACGTAGAAATTTCCGCTAGAAAATTTCGGTGTCATATTAACACGAAATTTACAAGTCCACTTAAAAACGGCCCAACGGTCAAAGCTCATCGCTTTGCGTTGAGCCCTGTCAGTTTTGGGCACTTCGGGGTCGTTTGGGACCCGAAAATGGCATTTTACTGTTTTTCGGACCTTATTTCGGACTTTTGACATACGTTTTGTATTGGGCTTTTTTTTCTTTGAGCCCAGGGTTCATTCCTGTGTATATGTGCAATGTTAAAACTTGTTTTAAGAGGTCCACAGCTGTTATTGTGAATGAGTTGTTCTTAGGCGGTTTATTTAATTGTAAAATCGGGTAGCAACTGGTATAGTTGATTGTTGCTAACCAGGGTTAGTAAATATTGAGTATGGGATTATGTGGATAATATATATGAATTAATTGAACATGAAATGCTCAATTGTAATTCAATTAAAGGTGTCTAGATTGATGAATATGTGTTGAATATTGCACATATTTTTGACAAAGCGTTTGGTACTAAATGTACTATAAGAAATGTAACTAATAATTAACATTGAATCAGGTAATAAAGAGGTTGATTGAGATAATTGTGTTAGACATTACACATGTATTAATAATATAGTGAAAATGGTGTTAAATGTCTGTGTTGCTTATACATACCTGATGATATGAGTAGTTTTCATTCAAAGTGATAAGTTGAAAATGGTTGCAAGTTAATAATTAGTTGTATGCCTGTTGTTATGGTGTTGTATATGTGTGTAAATTTGGATATCACGTTGGTGAGACATGTGAAAGTAAAGATTAATCACTTGAAGATGGATGGTATGAAGTGGCCTGAGAATGAAGTGTGACTGACATAATATGACGACGTCTGGCCAACGTATTTATATTATGCCATTTCACATGGAGTTGTTGAGGTTACTAAGTACCAGATAAAGTTAAGTGGTTTTAAAATAACATGTAAGATAAGTTGACCTGTAATTGAGAAATAGTCAATGAATGACTAAAATGAAAGAGTAGTAAACCATAAATTGTTGCTAATGTGGTACCTATGGTACAAGTGATGTGTATATGGTTAATTGCAACTAGTGATAATTAAAAGATGATTTAAGCAAAGTAGAGGTCAGTTGATTGTGAATAATATTGTATTGATATTGTTGAATAGATGAATAGTGACAGCACCTTGTGTTGTTAATATCTATGCTAATGATGCATGGTATTAACAGGTGTTGATTTAGCATCTGAGTTGATGTGAAAGGATGCTAATTGATTATGTAATAATGGTTTTACCCATCAGATTTGACCTCTACATATTGCTTATAGATGATTCGTACTTGTTGATGGTTATATGATGTTGATTTCCTTAGAACAAAGAGTTCATATAATCTAATTGTGTTGCGCCTTGATCATGATTGTGGTTGAATTATGATCTCGGTATTTAAGTGGTAAAGTAAGAAAGTCAAAGTGGTCAACGAGTCTTATATGTATTGACAAGTTGGTAAAAAGTCAAAGTTGAAAAAAAAAATTGTGGTAATTGATATAAACATGATGATTTTAATGTGAAATTGGTGTTGAGAGTTATAATATGACACCAATAGTGAAAATGAAGTTTTTTGACTAAGAATAGTCAAAGAAGTGTGAATTGGTTGTTAGAATAGTGATTACTTGGGCGGTAACCCAAATGGGTCACTAATTGGTTAAATGATGAAAACAAGTTGTGTCTCGTATATGATGAGTGTTAAAGTGACTTTAAGTCCTACATATAGTAGGAAGGTGTGTTGAAAGTGTTAATGTAGTCAAAATGGTTGAAATTGGTAAAAGTGTCCAATTGGACCCTTAAACGGGTCAACAAGTCAAAACATGATGGAACGAGTGTATGAAAGTGATGAATATGCCCACACGTCACAAATGTAGATAGAAACATGTTGGCAAAGTTTGGAAGCCAGAAACCAAGCCATTTGAAATTTGACGTGTCACCAAAATGAGCTAAAATGGTCAAAAATGAGTTGTACGTCCGTTTTCTCGATAAAGGTGAATTTTGGAAAAGTGTGAAAATAGAAAGTTTCATTTTAATTATATGAAGGTGCCTGCAAAATTTCAGACCCTAATTCTTTACGGTTTGTGAGATATGCGCATTTGAATTTCGGAAAATTGCATTAAGGTTGGCTGGTGTAAAAATTGTTGTGCAGACATGGGACCCGGCGGGTCCAAGGTGGGACCCGGCGGCTATAAGTGGTAAACCAGCGGCTTGAAGCCATGAGCCGGCGGCTTCTTTAGGCTTAATACGTGACTTTCATTTCTGTTGCCCAAAAGTTGTTGTACTCGGCGGCTGGATGTTGTGACCCGGCGGTTTGGGGTTAGAACCCGGCGGCTTCAACCTACAAGCCGGCGGCTTGGGGCTCGTTTTTGTAAAAAAAAATAAATTTTTAAGTTTTTCGACGTTCGACATAACGTTTGACGTAGAAATTTCCGCCAGAAAATTTCGGTGTCATATTAAGACGAAATTTACATGTCCACTCAAAAACGGCCAAACGGTCAAAGCTTATCGCTTTGCCTTGAGCCCTGTCAGTTTTGGGCACTTCGGGGTCGTTTGGGACCCGAAAATGCCATTTTACTGTTTTTCGGACCTTATTTCGGACTTTTGACTTACGTTTTGTATTGAGCTTTTGTTTCTTTGAGCCCAGGGATCATTCATGTGTATATGTGCAATGTTAAAACTTGTTTTAAGAGGTCCACAGCTGTTATTGTGTATGAGTTGTTCTTAGGTGGTTTATTTAACTGCAAAATCGGGTAGCAACTGGTATAGTTGATTGTTGCTAACCAGGGTTAGTAAATATTGAGTATTGGATTATGTGGATCATATATGTGAATTAATTGAACATGAAATGTTCCATTGTATTTCAATTAAAGGTGTCTAGATTGATGAATATGTGTTGAATAATGCACATATTGTTGACAAAGCGTTTGGTACTAAATGTACTATAAGAAATGTAACTAATAATTGATATTGAATCAGGTAATAAAGAGGTTGATTGAGATAATTGTGTTAGACATTACACCTGTATTAATAATATAGTGAAAATGGTGTTAAATGTCTGTGTTGTTTATACATACCGGATGATATGAGTAGTTTTCATTCAAAGTGATAAGTTGAAAATGGTAACAAGTTAATAATTAGTTGTATGCCTGTTGTTAAGGTGTTGTATATGTGTGTAAATTTGGATATCACATTGGTGAGACATGTGAAAGTAAAGATTAATCACTTGAAGATGGATGGTATGAAGTGGCCTGAGAATGAAGTGTGACTGACATAATATGACGACGTCTGGCCAACGTGTTTATATTATGCCATTTCACATGGAGTTGTTGAGGTTACTAAGTACCAGATAAAGTTAAGTGGTTTTAAAATAACAGGTAAGATAACTTGACCTGTAATTGAGATATAGTCAATGATTGACTGAAATGAAAGAGTAGTAAACCATAAATTATTGCTAACGTGGTACCTATGGTACAAGTGATGTGTATATGGTTAATTGTAATTAGTGATAATTAAAAGATGATTTAAGCAAAGTAGAGGTCAGTTGATTGCGAATAATATTGTATTGATATTGTTGAATAGATGATTAGTGACAGCACCTTGTGTTGTGGAAATATCTATGCTAATGATGCATGGTATTAACAGGTGTTGTTTTAGCATCTGAGTTGATGTGAAAGGATGCTAATTGATTATGAAATAATGGTTTTACCCATAAGATTTGACCTCTACATATTGCTTATAGATGATTCGTACTTGTTGATGGTTATATGATGTTGATTTCCTTAGAACAAAGAGTTCATATAATCTAATTGTGTTGCGCCTTGATCATGATTGTGGTTGAATTATGATCTAGGTTTAAAGTGGTAAAGTAAGAAAGTCAAAGTGGTCAACGAGTCTTATATGTATTGACAAGTTGGTAAAAAGTCAAAGTTGAAATTTTTTTTTTGTTGTAATTGGTATAAACATGATGATTTTAATGTGAAATTGGTGTTTTGAGAGTTACAATATGACACCAATAGTGAAAATGAAGTTGTTTGACTAAGAATAGTCAAAGAAGTGTGAATTGGTTGTTAGAATAGTGATTACTTGGGCGGTAATCCAAATGGGTCACTAATTGGTTAAATGATGAAAACAAGTTGTGCCTCGTATATGATGAGTGTTAAAGTGACTTTAAGTCCTACATATAGTAGGAAGGTGTGTTGAAAGTGTTAATGTAGTCAAAATGGTTGAAATTGGTAAAAGTGTCCAATTGGACCCTTAAACGGGTCAACAAGTCAAAACATGTTGGAACGAGTGTATGAAAGTGATGAATATGCCCAAACGTCATAAATGTAGGTAGAAACATGTTGGCAAAGGGTGGAAGCCAGAAACCAAGCCATTTGAAATTTGACGTGTCACCAAAATGAGCTAAAATGGTCAAAAATGAGTTGTACGTCCGTTTTCTAGATAAACATGAATTTTGGAAAAGTGTGAAAATGGAAAGTTTCATTTTGATTATATGAAGGTGCCTGCAAAATTTCAGACCCTAATTCTTTACGGTTTGTGAGATATGCGCATTTGAATTTCGGAAAATTGCATTAAGGTTGGCTGGTGTAAAAATTGATGTGCAGACATGGGACCCGGCGGGTCCAAGGTGGGACCCGGCGGCTATAAGTGGTAAACCAGCGGCTTTAAGTCATGAGCTGGCGGCTTCTTTAGGCTTAAAACGCGACTTTCATTTCTGTTGCCCAAAAGTTGTTGTACCCGGCGGCTGGATGTTGTGACCCAGCGGTTTGGGGTTAGAACCCGATGGCTTCACCCTACAAGCCGGCGGCTTGGGGCTCGTTTCGGTAAAAAAAAAAAAATTTTAAGTTTTTCGACGTTCGACGTAACGTTTGACGTAAAAATTTTCGCTAGAAAATTTTGGTGTCATATTAAGACGAAATTTACATGTCCACTCAAAAACGGCCCAACGGTCAAAGCTCATCGCTTTGTCTTGAGCCCTGTCAGTTTTGGGCACTTCGGGGTCGTTCGGGACCCGAAAATGGTATTTTACTGTTTTTCGGACCTTATTTCGGACTTTTGACTTACGTTTTGTATTGGGATTTTGTTTCTTTGAGCCCAGGGTTCATTCCTGTATATATGTGCAATGTTAAAACTTGTTTTAAGAGGTCCACAGCTGATATTGTGTATGAGTTGTTCTTAGGCGGTTTATTTAACTGTAAAATCGGGTAGGAACTGGTATAGTTGATTGTTGCTAACCAGGGTTAGTAAATATTGATTACGGGATTATGTGGATAATATATGTGAATTAATTGAACATGAAATGCTCAATTGTAATTTAATTAAAGGTGTCTAGATTGATGAATATGTGTTGAATATTGCACATATTGTTTACAAAGCGTTTGATACTAAATGTACTATAAGAAATGTAACTAATAATTGATATTGAATCAGGTAATAAAGAGGTTGATTGAGATAATTGTGTTAGAGATTACACCTGTATTAATAATATAGTGAAAATGGTGTTAAATGTCTGTGTTGCTTATACATACCTGATGATATGAGTAGTTTTCATTCAAAGTGATAAGTTGAAAATGGTAACAAGTTAATAATTAGTTGTATGCCTGTTGTTAAGGTGTTGTATACGTGTGTAAATTTGGATATCACATTGGTGAGACATGTGAAAGTAAAGATTAATCACTTGAAGATGGATGGTATGAAGTGGCCTGAGAATGAAGTGTGACTGACATAATATGACGACGTCTGGCCAACGTATTTATATTATGCCATTTCACATGGAGTTGTTGAGGTTACTAAGTACTAGATAAAGTTAAGTGGTTTTAAAATAACAGGTAAGATAAGTTGACCTGTAATTGAGAAATAGTCAATGATTGACTGAAATGAAAGAGTAGTAAACCATAAATTGTTGCTAATGTGGTACCTATGGTACAAGTGATGTGTATATGGTTAATTGCAACTAGTGATAATTAAAAGATGATTTAAGCAAAGTAGAGGTCAGTTGATTGCGAATAATATTGTATTGATATTGTTGAATAGATGATTAGTGACAACACCTTGTGTTGTTGAAATATCTATGCTAATGATGCATGGTATTAACAGGTGTTGATTTAGCATCTGAGTTGATGTGAAAGGATGCTAATTGATTATGTAATAATGGTTTTACCCATAAGATTTGACCTCTACATATTGCTTATAGATGATTCGTACTTGTTGATGGTTATATGATGTTGATTTCCTTAGAACAAAGAGTTCATATAATCTAATTGTGTTGCGCCTTGATCATGATTGTGGTTGAATTATGATCTAGGTCATGAGCCGGCGGCTTCTTTAGGCCTAATACGTGACTTTCATTTCTGTTGCCCAAAAGTTGTTGTACCCGGCGGCTGGATGTTGTGACCCGGCGGTTTGGGGTTAGAACCTGGCGGCTTCACCCTACAAGCCGGCGGCTTGGGGCTCGTTTCTGTAAAAAAAAAAAAAAAATTTAAGTTTTTCGACGTAACGTTTGATGTAGAAATTTCCGCTAGAAAATTTCGGTGTCATATTAAGACGAAATTTACATGTCCACTCAAAAACGGCCCAACGGTCAAAGCTTATCGCTTTGCCTTGAGCCCTGTCAGTTTTGGGCACTTCGGGGTCGTTTGGGACCCGAAAATGCCATTTTACTGTTTTTCGGACCTTATTTCGGACTTTTGACTTACGTTTTGTATTGGGCTTTTGTTTCTTTGAGCCCAGGGATCATTCATGTGTATATGTGCAATGTTAAAACTTGTTTTAAGAGGTCCACAGCTGCTATTGTGTATGAGTTGTTCTTAGGCGGTTTATTTAATTGTAAAATCGGGTAGCAGCTGGTATAGTTGATTGTTGCTAACCAGGGTTAGTAAATACTGAGTATGGGATTATGTGGATCATATATGTGAATTAATTGAACATGAAATGTCCAATTGTAATTCAATTAAAGGTGTCTAGATTGATGAATATGTGTTGAATATTGCACATATTGTTGACAAAGTGTTTGGTACTAAATGTACTATAAGAAATGTAACTAATAATTGATATTGAATCAGGTAATAAAGAGGTTGATTGAGATAATTGTGTTAGAGATTACACCTGTATTAATAATATAGTGAAAATGGTGTTAAATGTCTGTGTTGCTTATACATACCTGATGATATGAGTAGTTTTCATTCAAAGTGATAAGTTGAAAATGGTAACAAGTTAATAATTAGTTGTATGCCTGTTGTTAAGGTGTTGTATACGTGTGTAAATTTGGATATCACATTGGTGAGACATGTGAAAGTAAAGATTAATCACTTGAAGATGGATGGTATGAAGTGGCCTGAGAATGAAGTGTGACTGACATAATATGACGACGTCTGGCCAACGTATTTATATTATGCCATTTCACATGGAGTTGTTGAGGTTACTAAGTACTAGATAAAGTTAAGTGGTTTTAAAATAACAGGTAAGATAAGTTGACCTGTAATTGAGAAATAGTCAATGATTGACTGAAATGAAAGAGTAGTAAACCATAAATTGTTGCTAATGTGGTACCTATGGTACAAGTGATGTGTATATGGTTAATTGCAACTAGTGATAATTAAAAGATGATTTAAGCAAAGTAGAGGTCAGTTGATTGCGAATAATATTGTATTGATATTGTTGAATAGATGATTAGTGACAACACCTTGTGTTGTTGAAATATCTATGCTAATGATGCATGGTATTAACAGGTGTTGATTTAGCATCTGAGTTGATGTGAAAGGATGCTAATTGATTATGTAATAATGGTTTTACCCATAAGATTTGACCTCTACATATTGCTTATAGATGATTCGTACTTGTTGATGGTTATATGATGTTGATTTCCTTAGAACAAAGAGTTCATATAATCTAATTGTGTTGCGCCTTGATCATGATTGTGGTTGAATTATGATCTAGGTCATGAGCCGGCGGCTTCTTTAGGCTTAATACGTGACTTTCATTTCTGTTGCCCAAAAGTTGTTGTACCCGGCGGCTGGATGTTGTGACCCGGCGGTTTGGGGTTAGAACCTGGCAGCTTCACCCTACAAGCCGGCGGCTTGGGGCTCATTTCTGTAAAAAAAAAAAAAAATTTAAGTTTTTCGACGTTCGACGTAACGTTTGATGTAGAAATTTCCGCTAGAAAATTTCGGTGTCATATTAAGACGAAATTTACATGTCCACTCAAAAACGGCCCAACGGTCAAAGCTTATCGCTTTGCCTTGAGCTCTGTCAGTTTTGGGCACTTCGGGGTCGTTTGGGACCCGAAAATGCCATTTTACTGTTTTTCGGACCTTATTTCGGACTTTTGACTTACGTTTTGTATTGGGCTTTTGTTTCTTTGAGCCCAGGGATCATTCATGTGTATATGTGCAATGTTAAAACTTGTTTTAAGAGGTCCACAGCTGCTATTGTGTATGAGTTGTTCTTAGGCGGTTTATTTAATTGTAAAATCGGGTAGCAACTGGTATAGTTGATTGTTGCTAACCAGGGTTAGTAAATATTGAGTATGGGATTATGTGGATCATATATGTGAATTAATTGAACATGAAATGTCCAATTGTAATTCAATTAAAGGTGTCTAGATTGATGAATATGTGTTGAATATTGCACATATTGTTGACAAAGTGTTTGGTACTAAATGTACTATAAGAAATGTAACTAATAATTGATATTGAATCAGGTAATAAAGAGGTTGATTGAGATAATTGTGTTAGACATTACACTTGTATTAATAATATAGTGAAAATGGTGTTAAATGTCTGTGTTGCTTATATATACCTGATGATATGAGTAGTTTTCACTCTAAGTGATAAGTTGAAAATGGTAGCAAGTTAATAATTAGTTGTATGCCTGTTGTTAAGGTGTTGTATATGTGTGTAAATTTGGATATCACATTGGTGAGACATGTGAAAGTAAAGATTAATCACTTGAAGATGGATGGTATGAAGTGGCCTGAGAATGAAGTGTGACTGACATAGTATGACGACGTCTGGCCAACGTGTTTATATTATGTCATTTCACATGGAGTTGTTGAGGTTACTAAGTACCAAATAAAGTTAAGTGGTTTTAAAATAACAGGTAAGATAAGTTGACCTGTAATTGAGAAATAGTCAATAATTGACTGAAAGGAAAGAGTAGTAAACCATAAATTGTTGCTAACGTGGTACCTATGGTACAAGTGATGTGTATATGGTTAATTGCAACTAGTGATAATTAAAAGATGATTTAAGCAAAGTAGAGGTCAGTTGATTGCGAATAATATTGTATTGATATTGTTGAATAGATGATTAGTGACAGCACCTTGTGTTGTTGAAATATCTATGCTAATGATGCATGGTATTAACAGGTATTGATTTAGCATCTGAGTTGATGTGAAAGGATGCTAATTGATTATGTAATAATGGTTTTACCCATAAGATTTGACCTCTACATATTGCTTATAGATGATTCGTACTTGTTGATGGTTATATGATGTTGATTTCCTTAGGACAAAGAGTTCATATAATCTAATTGTGTTGCGCCTTGATCATGATTGTGGTTGAATTATGATCTAGGTATTAAAGTGGTAAAGTAAGAAAGTCAAAGTGGTAAACAAGTCTTATATGTATTGACAAGTTGGTAAAAAGTCAAAGTTGAAAAAAAAAAAATTTTTGTGGTAATTTGTATAAACATGATGATTTTAATGTGAAATTGGTGTTTTGAGAGTTATAATATGACACCAATAATGAAAATGAAGTTGTTTGACTAAGAATTGTCAAAGAAGTGTGAATTGGTTGTTAGAATAGTGATTACTTGGGCGGTAACCCAAATGGGTCACTAATTGGTTAAATGATGAAAACAAGTTTTGCCTCGTATATGATGAGTGTTAAAGTGACTTTAAGTCCTACATATAGTAGGAAGGTGTGTTGAAAGTGTTAGTGTAGTCAAAATGGTTGAAATTGGTAAAAGTGTCCAATTGGACCCTTAAACGGGTCAACAAGTCAAAACATGAAGGAACGAGTGTATGAAAGTGATGAATATGCCCACACGTCACAAATGTAGGTAGAAACATGTTGGCAAAGGGTGGAAGCCAGAAACCAAGCCATTTGAAATTTGACGTGTCAGCAAAATGAGCTAAAATGGTCAAAAATGAGTTGTACGTCTGTTTTCTCGATAAACGTGAATTTTGGAAAAGTGTGAAAATGGAAAGTTGCATTTTGATTATATGAAGGTGCCTGCAAAATTTCAGACCCTAATTCTTTACGGTTTGTGAGATATGCGCATTTGAAATTCTGAAAATTGCATTAAGGTTGGCTGGTGTGAAAATTGTTGTGCAGACATGGGACCCGGAGGGTCCAAGGTGGGACCCGGCGGCTATAAGTGGTAAACCGGCGGTTTGAAATCATGAGCCGGCGGCTTCTTTAGGCTTAAAACGCGACTTTCATTTCTGTGGCCCAAAAGTTGTTGTACCCTGCGGCTGGATGTTGTGACCCGGCGGCTTCACCCTACAAGCCGGCGGCTTGGGGCTCGTTTCTGTAAAAAAAAATTTTTTTTTAAGTTTTTCGACGTTCGACGTAACGTTTGACGTAGAAATTTCCGCTAGAAAATTTCGGTGTCATATTAAGAAGAAATTTACTTGTCCACTCAAAAATGGCCCAACGGTCAAAGCTCATCACTTTGCCTTGAGCCCTGTCAGTTTTGGGCACTTCGGGGTCGTTTGGGACCCGAAAATGGCATTTTACTGTTTTTCGGACCTTATTTAGGACTTTTGACTTACGTTTTGTATTGGGCTTTTGTTTCTTTGAGCCCAGGGATCATTCATGTGTATATGTGCAATGTTAAAACTTGTTTTAAGAGGTCCACAGCTGTTATTGTGTATGAGTTGTTCTTAGGCGGTTTATTTAACTGTAAAATCGGGGTAGCAACTGGTATAGTTAATTGTTGCTAACCAGGGTTAGTAAATATTGATTATGGGATTATGTGGATCATATATGTGAATTAATTGAACATGAAATGTTCCATTGTATTTCAATTAAAGGTGTCTAGATTGATGAATATGTGTTGAATAATGCACATATTGTTGACAAAGCGTTTGGTACTTAATGTACTATAAGAAATGTAACTAATAATTGATATTGAATCAGGTAATAAAGAGGTTGATGGAGATAATTGTGTTAGACATTACACCTGTATTAATAATATAGTGAAAATGGTTATAAATGTCTGTGTTGTTTATACATACCGGATGATATGAGTAGTTTTCATTCAAAGTGATAAGTTGAAAATGGTAACAAGTTAATAATTAGTTGTATGCATGTTGTTAAGGTGTTGTATATGTGTGTAAATTTGGATATCACATTGGTGAGACATGTGAAAGTAAAGATTAATCACTTGAAGATGGATGGTATGAAGTGGCCTGAGAATGAAGTGTGACTGACATAATATGACGACGTCTGGCCAACGTGTTTATATTAGGCCATTTCACATGGAGTTGTTGAGGTTACTAAGTACCAGATAAAGTTAAGTGGTTTTAAAATTAAAGTTAAGATAAGTTGACCTGTAATTGAGAAATAGTCAATGATTGACTGAAATGAAAGAGTAGTAAACCATAAATTGTTGCTAACGTGGTACCTATGGTACAAGTGATGTGTATATGGTTAATTGCAACTAGTGATAATTAAAAGATGATTTAAGCAAAGTAGAGGTCAGTTGATTGCGAATAATATTGTATTGATATTGTTGAATATATGATTAGTGACAGCACCTTGTGTTGTGGAAATATCTATGCTAATGATGCATGGTATTAACATGTGTTGTTTTAGCATCTGAGTTGATGTGAAAGGATGCTAATTGATTATGTAATAATGGTTTTACCCATAAGATTTGACCTCTACATATTGCTTATAGATGATTCGTACTTGTTGATGGTTATATGATGTTGATTTCCTTAGAACAAAGAGTTCATATAATCTAATTGTGTTGCGCCTTGATCATGATTGTGGTTGAATTATGATCTAGGTTTAAAGTGGTAAAGTAAGAAAGTCAAAGTGGTCAACGAGTCTTATATGTATTGACAAGTTGGTAAAAAGTCAAAGTTGAAATTTTTTTTTTTTTTGTTGTAATTGGTATAAACATGATGATTTTAATGTGAAATTGGTGTTTTGAGAGTTACAATATGACACCAATAGTGAAAATGAAGTTGTTTGACTAAGAATAGTCAAAGAAGTGTGAATTGGTTGTTAGAATAGTGATTACTTGGGGGGTAACCCAAATGGGTCACTAATTGGTTAAATGATGAAAACAAGTTGTGCCTCGTATATGATGAGTGTTAAAGTGACTTTAAGTCCTACATATAGTAGGAAGGTGTGTTGAAAGTGTTAATGTAGTTAAAATGGTTGAAATTGGTAAAAGTGTCCAATTGGACCCTTAAACGGGTCAACAAGTCAAAACATGTTGGAACGAGTGTATGAAAGTGATGAATATGCCCAAACGTCATAAATGTAGGTAGAAACATGTTGGCAAAGGGTGGAAGCCAGAAACCAAGCCATTTGAAATTTGACGTGTCACCAAAATGAGCTAAAATGGTCAAAAATGAGTTGTACGTCCGTTTTTTTTAGATAAACATGAATTTTGGAAAAGTGTGAAAATGGAAAGTTTCATTTTGATTATATGAAGGTGCCTGCAAAATTTCAGACCCTAATTCTTTACGGTTTGTGAGATATGCGCATTTGAATTTCGGAAAATTGCATTAAGGTTGGCTGGTGTAAAAATTGATGTGCAGACATGGAACCCGGCGGGTCCAAGGTGGGACCCGGCGGCTATAAGTGGTAAACCAGCGGCTTTAAGTCATGAGCTGGCGGCTTCTTTAGGCTTAAAACGCGACTTTCATTTCTGTTTCCCAAAAGTTGTTGTACCCGGCGGCTGGATGTTGTGACCCAGCGGTTTGGGGTTAGAACCCGATGGCTTCACCCTACAAGCCGGCGGCTTGGGGCTAGTTTCTGTAAGTTTTTCGACGTTCGACGTAACGTTTGACGTAAAAATTTCCGCTAGAAAATTTTGGTGTCATATTAAGACGAAATTTACATGTCCACTCAAAAATGGCCCAACGGTCAAAGCTCATCGCTTTGCCTTGAGCCCTGTCAGTTTTGGGCACTTCGGGGTCGTTTGGGACCCGAAAATGGTATTTTACTATTTTTCGGACCTTATTTCGGACTTTTGACTTACGTTTTGTATTGGGATTTTGTTTCTTTGAGCCCAGGGTTCATTCCTGTGTATATGTGCAATGTTAAAACTTGTTTTAAGAGGTCCACAGCTGATATTGTGTATGAGTTGTTCTTAGGCGGTTTATTTAACTGTAAAATCGGGTAGGAACTGGTATAATTGATTGTTGCTAACCAGGGTTAGTAAATATTGATTACGGGATTATGTGGATCATATATGTGAATTAATTGAACATGAAATGCTCAATTGTAATTCAATTAAAGGTGTCTAGATTGATGAATATGTGTTGAATATTGCACATATTGTTGACAAAGCGTTTGGTACTAAATGTACTATAAGAAATGTAACTAATAATTGATATTGAATCAGGTAATAAAGAGGTTGATTGAGATAATTGTGTTAGAGATTACACCTGTATTAATAATATAGTGAAAATGGTGTTAAATGTCTGTGTTGCTTATACATACCTGATGATATGAGTAGTTTTCATTCAAAGTGATAAGTTGAAAATGGTAACAAGTTAATAATTAGTTGTATGCCTGTTGTTAAGGTGTTGTATATGTGTGTAAATTTGGATATCACATTGGTGAGACATGTGAAAGTAAAGATTAATCACTTGAAGATGGATGGTATGAAGTGGCCTGAGAATGAAGTGTGACTGACATAAAATGACGACGTCTGGCCAACGTATTTATATTATGCCATTTCACATGGAGTTAAGTGGTTTTAAAATAACAGGTAAGATAAGTTGACCTGTAATTGAGAAATTGTCAATGATTGACTGAAATGAAAGAGTAGTAAACCATAAATTGTTGCTAATGTGGTACCTATGGTACAAGTGATGTGTATATGGTTAATTGCAACTAGTGATAATTAAAAGATGATTTAAGCAAAGTAGAGGTCAGTTGATTGCGAATAATATTGTATTGATATTGTTGAATAGATGATTAGACACAGCACCTTGTGTTGGTGAAATATCTATGCTAATGATGCATGTTATTAACAGGTGTTGATTTAGCATCTGAGTTGATGTGAAAGGATGCTAATTGATTATGTAATAATGGTTTTACCCATAAGATTTGACCTCTACATATTGCTTATAGATGATTCGGACTTGTTGATGGTTATATGATGTTGATTTCCTTAGAACAAAGAGTTCATATAATCTAATTGTGTTGCGCCTTGATCATGATTGTGGTTGAATTATGATCTAGGTTTAAAGTGGTAAAGTAAGAAAGTAAAAGTGGTCAACGAGTCTTATATTTATTGACAAGTTGGTAAAAAGTTAAAGTTGAAATTTTTTTTTTTTTGTAATTGGTATAAAAATGATGATTTTAATGTGAAATTGGTGTTTTGAGAGTTACAATATGACACCAATAGTGAAAATGAAGTTGTTTGACTAAGAATAGTCAAAGAAGTGTGAATTGGTTGTTAGAATAGTGATTACTTGGGCGGTAACCCAAATGGGTCACTAATTGGTTAAATGATGAAAACAAGTTGTGCCTCGTATATGATGAGTGTTAAAGTGACTTTAAGTCCTACATATAGTAGGAAGGTGTGTTGAAAGTGTTAATGTAGTCAAAATGGTTGAAATTGGTAAAAGTGTCAAATTGGACCCTTAAACGGGTCAACAAGTCAAAACATGATGGAACGAGTGTACGAAAGTGATGAATATGCCCACACGTCACAAATGTAGGTAGAAACATGTTGGCAAAGGGTGGAAGCCAGAAACCAAGCCATTTGAAATTTGACGTGTCACCAAAATGAGCTAAAATGGTCAAAAATGAGTTGTACGTCCATTTTCTCGATAAACGTGAATTTTGGAAAATTGTGAAAATGGAAAGTTGCATTTTGATTATATGAAGGTGCCTGCAAAATTTCAGACCCTAATTCTTTACGGTTTGTGAGATATGCGCATTTGAATTTTTGAAAATTGCATTAAGGTTGGCTGGTGTAAAAATTGTTGTGCAGACATGGGACCCGGCGGCTATAAGTGGTAAACCGGCGGCTTGAAGTCATGAGCCGGCGGCTTCTTTAGGCTTAAAACGCGACTTTCATTTCTGTTGCCCAAAAGTTGTTGTACCCGGCGGCTGGATGTTGTGACCCGGCGGTTTGTGGTTAGAACCCAGCGGCTTCACCCTACAAGCCGGCGGCTTGGGGCTTGTTTCTGTAAAAAAATAAATTTTTAAGTTTTTCGACGTTCTACGTAACGTTTGACGTTGAAATTTCCGCTAAAAAATTTCGGTGTCAGATTAAGATGAAATTTACATGTCCACTCAAAAACGGCCCAACGGTCAAAGTTCATCGCTTTGCCATGATCCCTGTCAGTTTTGGGCACTTCGAGGTCGTTTGGGACCCGAAAATGGCATTTTACTGTTTTTCGGACCTTATTTCGGACTTTTGACTTACGTTTTGTATTGGGCTTTTGTTTCTTTGAGCCCAGGGATCATTCCTGTGTATATGTGCAATGTTAAAACTTGTTTTAAGAGGTCCACAGCTATTATTGTGTATGAGTTGTTCTTAAGCGGTTTATTTAACTGCAAAATCGGGTAGCAACTGGTATAGTTGATTGTTGCTAACCAGGGTTAGTAAATATTGAGTATGGGATTATGTGGATCATATATGTGAATTAATTGAACATGAAATGCTCAATTGTAATTCAATTAAAGGTGTCTAGATTGATGAATATGTGTTGAATATTGCACATATTGTTGACAAAGTGTTTGGTACTAAATGTACTATAAGAAATGTAACTAATAATTGATATTGAATCAGGTAATAAAGAGGTTGATTGAGATAATTGTGTTAGACATTACAACTGTATTAATAATATAGTGAAAATGGTGTTAAATGTCTGTGTTGCTTATACATACCTGATGATATGAGTAGTTTTCATTCAAAGTGATAAGTTGAAAATGGTAGCAAGTTAATAATTAGTTGTATGCCTGTTGTTAAGGTGTTGTATATGTGTGTAAATTTGGATATCACATTGGTGAGACATGTGAAAGTAAAGATTAATCACTTGAAGATGGATGGTATGAAGTGGCCTGAGAATGAAGTGTGACTGACATAATATGACGACGTCTGGCCAACGTGTTTATATTATGCCATTTCACATGGAGTTGTTGAGGTTACTAAGTACCAGATAAAGTTAAGTGGTTTTAAAATAACATGTAAGATAAGTTGACCTGTAATTGAGAAATAGTCAATGATTGACTGAAATGAAAGAGTAGTTAACCATAAATTGTTGCTAATGTGGTACCTATGGTACAAGTGATGTGTATATGGTTAATTGCAACTAGTGATAATTAAAAGATGATTTAAGCAAAGTAGAGGTCAGTTGATTGCGAATAATATTGTATTGATATTGTTGAATAGATGATTAGTGACAGCACCTTGTGTTGTTGAAATATCTATGCTAATGATGCATGGTATTAACAGGTGTTGATTTAGCATCTGAGTTGATGTGAAAGGATGCTAATTGATTATGTAATAATGGTTTTACCCATAAGATTTGACCTCTACATATTGCTTATAGATAATTCGTACTTGTTGATGGTTATATGATGTTGACTTCCTTAGAACAAAGAGTTCATATAATCTAATTGTGTTTATAATTACAAGTTGTAAAGTAGAAATTGACTAGTTGCAAACGTAAAGATAATCTAGCAAGTTGTTAGCTAAAGAAATACATGGTTATTAGCTAAATTGCTAGTTGTAAAATTGAGTTAAAATTATTATGGCCAATGGGTGTTGTGGTATTCATTACCACTAGTATTATTGTTGTAACAAGTGAAATATACAGGTGATTATATGTTTCACTTATTTCAAGTGTTTGTGTGTTTTAAATTGTTTACATGACTAAGTGTGAATGGTCATGTAAGTGGTCGATTAACTTATTAGAGACAGGATATACGCACAGTATTTGTGCAGGGGGAAAGGATAGAAACATGTACATTTGGATATGTGAATGTGGAAATAATTGAAAACGTGTATCTATATTTATAAGTTGCTCACCGGAGTAACGTTTGATGTGTGTATTTGTGATTAAATAGTTGAAGATGCTACATTTTATGATGAATATTGCATCTTGTGTTAGCAAACTAAGTAGAGTACAAAGCACAACTTATGTGTTTCGGTAAATTCAGTTGAAATACACACTGGTGGTGTGTAAGTTGAAGAAATAATATATATACACCTTTTGTGTTTGTATAATTAAAGATATGCATAAGTGAATTAAATTATAACCATATCTTGTGTGCATATAGTAATGAATAAGTATGTGGTTAGAGGTGTATGAGATATATATAGTACTAGTGAAATGTTATATGTGATTCTATTTCACTAGAGTGATTAAGTGTGATCAGATTTCGAGGACGAAATCTCTTTAAGGGGGAGAGATTTGTAACATTCATTCCTCGGGTCTGGTAGTATTTTAATATTTTCTGACTGTGAAATATTATTTAATGTGTCAGAAAATAGTTTTGTTGTGTTATTTGAAATTAAATGGAGAAAAGAGTCGAATAATTTATTGTGACTAATAAATTATTAGTTGTTTTAATTTAATTTAGTTAACGGTAAAATAAAATAATGTTCCCCCGCAAATGGTTTTTGAGTTCCACGCAATGATAAGTACGGGGAATGAAATTTAACTACTTCTAGTATATGCTCATATACTAGGTCGGCTTGTTTAATTATTTCTTTATACACACACGTTCATACATACGTACCTATTAAACATGAAACCCTAGATTTATTCACAAAATCATGAGGAAACATGAAATTGGAGCTTCCAAACTCAAATTCAAGCTTCTCTAATCATCATAAACAAGGTATGATTATGTGTTCTTGATTTCTATAAACCTAGAAATTGGGGGTTTTGGGGGTTTTTGATAATTAGTGAGTTTAAATCCGAAATTAATGGTTGAGGTTGTTAAATTGATGTTAGTTGAGCTCACTAATGAAGATGATTAACATTATTCAAGCTAAAAATGTGTGAATTGATCAAGTGTTCATTAGAGTATTGATGTTTATGATGAGTTTGATGGATTAATGGTTTTAATCCGAAATTAAAGCTTGCTATTAGTTAAAGTAGTGTTACTAAGATGGTTAGTAACCTTATATAACTTAAAAGTGGATTAATTAAGTTGTAAAGTTTATGATCAAAATGGGTTTGATCAAATGATGATGTTTTGATGTCAATACACTATAATTAGTGATTATAAAAGTTGTTGGAATGTTATTAGGAAGAATTGAAGTAGTGAATCAAGTGTTTGATTATGAGAATTAACTATACTTATGATAAGGATGGTGAAAATATCATGTTAAGAAGCCATGATTAAAGTAATCATGTGATTAAAGAGATTAAGATGGATGAATGTAATAAGATGATCATAATGATCATCAAGTTGATTAGTGATAATTAAAGTAGCTTAACATGATGGTGTGATTCTAATGATTATGAAATTTTGATGTTAAAATGATTATTCATAATCTTGAAATAAGGAATGTTGAATTAATACAAGTTAGTGGTAAGTTGTTTGATGTAAGTAAAATTGTATGATGTTATATCATTATTGAGACAATTGTCAAGTGATTAACTTCTGTTTTTCTGTTGTATTCTCAGATGTGGAAAATACTCAGTGATATTAGACTACTGAGTGGATGACTGAGGTATTCGATGAGTGGATCTTTAATCCTCAGTATGATTTAGTTGTAACAGGTTTGGTTACAACGGGTAAACGTATTATTACTGTTTTTGTTTGCCATGATGATTTTGGTTTAATAGTAATAATACTGTTGATAGACTATTAGTCTGAAATGTTGACCTGATATGTTGCGATTATGTGATCACATGATATGTGGGCCTTTGGGCATCAGTTGTTAATGAGGTCAACAGGTTGAACTGGTTGGTTGGGCTAATTGTTATTTAAGATTTAACACATCTCCTGTGTTGGTTGATGATAACAATTAGCTATCGGTCTCGTCCGTTATGGCCATACGGATATGGTTGGATAAGTGTTCTTGGGGAGCCACCTGGGTATTATGGTATTCCCCAACACCACCGATCCTCGTTATTCAGTTGTGATATTGTTGAACTGCTATATTATCGATAAGTTGAAATTGTTGAACAGTTGACCAGTTGAATAGATGACAAGTTGATCAGTTGACTAGTTGAACAATTGACCAGTTAAGTGGTTGAATGGTTGTCATAGGTATTGTGTGTTTACGATGCTTGTTGGTAAACAGAGTTGTTATACTAAGTTGAACTGTTGATTAATTATTCCCTCACTTAGCTTTATGCTAATCCCCCACATTAATACTTCTTCCAGGTTATAGATTTTATGAGGTGGGCAAGAAATTGGACTGGAAGGAATGTTTGATGATTAGGTGTTACTCTGATATTGATTTGTATAAATCATTGTTATCTTTCAGTTTTGAAATAACACCCATATTGCCAAAGAGGTTTTAAATTAGTTTGATTTTATAAGTATTTTAAATGATGTAACTTATAAATGTTGAAACTTGGACTAACGCTTCCGATATATTGTATTTAAATGTTGGTAAAATGAGGGGTGTTATACATATAATGACACATTAGCATGCTAACCCAATTTTTTTTTAAGGGTTTATGGACCAGATCGCCAACGTACTTTACTTTTTGTCCCAATGTCACCAATGAACCGATTTTATTACCAAGGTCGACACCAAACTTTTTACTTTTGTCTCAATGTCACCAACGAACTAGTTTTATTACCAATGTCGACAACGAACTTGTTAAATATGTTTTGAGGTCACCAAAATAATTTTTTTTAACGAGCTACGTTTTGAATTTGTTGATATGGTGTTGCCATGTCATTTCATTTATGTGACCAGACTTCCACGTAAGCTAAACACTTGTACATGTATGGTTAATTCTTCTTCTCCTATCGAATAACATGTAATTTTTGATTGCTTTACGATAATCACCACTTTTCGAGTGAATCTAAACGCAATTACTACTTCTTCTTCTTTTTTTTTTTTTTATCAAAAACGTAACCCAAAATTACATGTTAGTCGGTCGGAGAAGATGAAGTTAACCGTACGTGTACATGTTTAGCTTACATGGAAGTCTAGTCACATAAATGAAATGCATGACAACACCACATCAACAAATTCAAAACGTAGCTCATTAAAAAAAGTATTTTGGTTACCTCAAAACATATTTAACAAGTTCGTTGTCGACATTGGTAATAAAATTAGTTCGTTGGTGACATTGAGACAAAAGTAAAAAGTTTGGTGTCGACCTTGGTAATAAAACCGGTTCATTGGTGACATTGGGACAAAAAGTAAAGTACGTTGGCGATCTGGTCCATAAACCCTTTTTTTAAAGATGAAAATAAATATAATTTTAATTCATCAACATTATAGTTGTCATTATTTACTATATCTCCTTTTAAGTTTTTATGTTTTTTCTTACTCCGATCCAACATCTCCATTTAGTATTGTAATATGCGCACATCACAATTCAAAGGTTAATATATTTTCTTATAAATTTTTTTATTCTTTCTTACTTCAACATGGCCATTTGTTATTGTTATATCACAATTCCAAAATATCACTCAACTCTATCATACTAAAAATCATTACTATATCCAAAAATTATGTTTTACATCACATTGTTGAAACTGGTCCTACATACATATCCGATTATGTAGCTTTATGGTCGATAAATATAACAGTTATTATGAATGCATAACTAATAGTTAAATTGGTTATCTAAAATGATATATTGCTAAAAACATGAGATTTCATTGTTATCATATAATTTTTATGCGTGAACATTTTCATTAGACCTTACAACTAATTTTCTCTCCACATGATCCACGATTTTAGGTGTATCAGATAACGTACTAATCAAAGTATTGATGTTTGACAATAACTGAAGATTGATAAGAAATAAAGTTTTTTTCGATTTCAATCAACGGTTTCTTTAAAGATGATATACGTTTAACATTACAAAATTTAATATTAACCGTTTCGAGCGTGGGCCGTGCATAGCACGGCTGAAATGCTCACTAGTCCTTATATAAAATCGTCCGTTTCATTCTCAGTTGAACACACTAGCATCTATTTAAGTGCCACATCAAAACTTCAACTCATTTAGACATTAAACACGTATCATGCCTATACACTTATCTTCTATTAATGATTTTAGTAATAATTTAAAGCTCAACACCTTATTTAGTACTCCCTCCGTCCCAATTTAATTGTCCCCAGACAGAAAACACGCAGTTTAAGAAAAATACAATAATTACTACTATAAACACCGAATGATTGAATTGGAAAAGTATATTCATTAGAATAATATTACAGGGCTTAAATAAGCCAATTACAACAGGGAGTATGCAAAGGAAAGGAATACATCTAGGCTATAATTACGTGAGTCAATAACTACCACAATCCTTTCTAAATATACATTTGATTTTAAATTTAAACTATCAATTAACATTATTATTATTGTCCTTAATATGCCCCCGCAAGATGGAGGATCCGTCGGATACTCCAATCTTGGATCGTAGTCGAAGAAATGGTCCTCGACCAAGAGGTTTGGTAAGTACATCAGCGAGTTGATCTGCAGAGTGAATGTGTTGAACTCGTAACGAACCATTTGCTATTTTCTCGCGAACAAAGTGATAATCTAGTGCGACATGTTTCATACGTGAATGGTAGACCGGATTTGCACACAAATAAGTAGCCCCCGCATTGTCACAAAATAGTGTAGGTGAGTTAGGCATGGAGAAACCAAGTTCCAACAATAGATTCTGGACCCATGAAAGTTCAGCCGCACCATTTGCTAATGCCTTATACTCGGCTTCTGTAGAGGAACGAGAGACCAATTTTTGACGCGCCGAGCGCCATGAGAGAATGTTTGAGCCAAGATAGATAATATAGGCAGTTGTGGAACGCCCCCCGTCTGCGGTGCAACCCCAATCAGAATCAGTAAAGGCTTGAAGGTCGAGAGGAGAGCCACGATTAAGGAACAACCCGTGATGAATTGTGCCTTTAAGGTACCGAAGAACACGTTTCAATGCTTGCCAATGAAGTTGAGTTGGTGCATGCATATATTGAGATAGTTTGTTGACAGCAAAGGAAACGTCGGGTCGAGTAAACGCGAGGTATTGAAGGGAGCCTACAAGTTGACGATACGGTGTAGGATCAATTTTAGACGAACCATCAATGAGAGATAGTGTCTCGGTGGAGCTAAGAGGTGTAGCAACAGGTTTCGCGCCATCCATTTTAAATTTGGTGAGCAAGTTTTGTACATGTGCATGTTGAGATAAAAATAGTCCAGTGACTGTGGGGATGACTTCTATCCCAAGAAAGTGGTGCAACATGCCAAGATCTTTAATTGAGAATTTTTCGGATAGGGCTCGAATCACTTGTTGTACAAAAGGATTGTTGTTGCCTGTTAAGACGATATCATCAACGTAAACCAAAAAATAGGAAACAATGCCATCCCGATTATAGATAAACAAAGAGGGGTCTGCCAAGGATTTTTTAAAGCCGAGTTCTAAAAGAAACGTGGCAAGTTCCATGTACCAAGCACGGGGTGCTTGTTTGAGCCCGTAAAGTGATTTCCTTAGTCGACAAAGGTGATTGGGTAAATCCGGATTAACATAACCCGGAGGTTGGGACATATAGACGTCTTCATGCAAGGTTCCATGCAAGAAGGCATTATTAACATCGAGTTGCCGAATCAACCAGTTGTGAGACAGGGCAATAGCAAGAACCGTGCGGATGGTTACGGGTTTAGTGACCGGACTAAAGGTTTCAAAATAATCTTTTCCATGTTCTTGAAGAAACCCCTTCGCGACTAGGCGGGCTTTGTATTTTTCAATGGATCCATCCGGGTGTCGTTTGATACGGAACACCCACTTACATCCAATAGGTTTGTGTTGTGACGGAGGAACAAGGGTCCACGTGGTGTTTTTTAGAAGAGCATTGAACTCATTATCCATTGCCTTACGCCACTCGGGATCTTTCATTGCTTGAGTGTGAGTGGTTGGTTCAATAGTAGGATGAATTGGGTGAAGTGTAGTTTGATTAACAAACTTGGAGTTAAAGTATTTGGGATTGGGTTTGCGTATGCGTGGAGGTGGGGTTGACGTGGAAGTGCTGGAAGAGGTTGATGGTAGAGTTGAGCAAGATGTATTAGTGGTTGAGTCTTGGTCAGATGTTTCTGAGGCGGAAGGGTTGTCGGATTCAGAATGTAAGCGTGGACTGGTGGGATTTGGGAAAGGATTGGAGTGGGTTAAATTTGGACTTGGTATTTGAGTGTGGTGCTGTGGGCCGATTGATCCAACAGAGGGTGAAGGGGAGGGCTGTTGAGTAGGAATAATAGGAATAGGTGGAGGTGAATTTTGTGAGTGGGCCGTTGAAGTGTGTGTGTCCAATGAGATGCCTAAAAACTTGTCTATGGTGGGAATGGAAGTGTATGAATTTGGTTGCAAGTGTAGTGGGAATTGAGTTTCAACAAATTCCACATGCCGTGAGTGATATAGACGTCGATTGGTAGGATCATAACACTTGTAGGCAGATTTAGATGATGAGTAGCCCAAGAAAATACATTTCTCTGAGCGTGGGTGAAGTTTAGATTTGGCGTAAGGGCGAAGCCATGGGTAACACAAGCATCCAAAAGGTTTGAGTTTGGTGTAAGTCGGATTTTTGTTGTAGAGAATGGAATACGGGCTTTTGAAATCAAGAATCGGAGTGGGTAAACGGTTTATTAGGTAAATGGCGGTTTGAAACGCATGTGTCCAAAAATTAAGTGGAAGACGAGCATAGTGGAGGAGTGATAAACCGGTCTCCACAATGTGGCGATGACGAAGTTCGGCAATGCCGTTTTGCTCCGGGGTATGCGGTGGGGTGGTAAAGTGAGAAATACCTTGAGCTTGAAGATAGGTGGCAAGGCCAATGTATTCTCCACCATTGTCGGTGAAAAGAGAAATTAATGGGGTTTGAAAGAATTTTTCTACCAACAATTTGAATTGTGGAAATAAAGTAGAGACATCAGATTTGTGTTTCATAGGATATAGCCAAATGTACTTGGTGTGAAAATCTACAAAAATCACATAATAGGTGAAACCATCAATTGATTTTTCAACTGGTCCCCAAACATCTGAGTATATTAGTTGTAAGGGTTTTGTAGTAGTAAATGAGTTCATGCCAAAGGAATCCTTATGACTTTTATTGATGGAACACGAATTACAATGGAAATTGTGAAGATTCAAATGTAAACCTAAACATGTGGCTATTTTCTTGAGAATCCGAACAGAAGGATGTCCAAGTTTGTGATGCCAAACAAGAGCCGAAGTGGTGGAAACTGCATTTATTTGAGGTAATGATGGAAGATGAGCATAGTAGACGTCAAGGTAATTCTCCCCCCGCATTAGACGTGCCCCCGTTCGAAGATCCTTGACAAAGAAATGGGTTGGAAAAAATTCCACAGAAACATGGTTAGTTTTACACAGTTTAGCAACAGATATTAATTTGTTTTTGAAATGAGGGACACATAAAACGTCTTTTAAGGAAATGGAACCATTAGACGTAGGAATATGTGTTTGACCAATGTGAGTAATAGTAAGGGTTTTACCATTGCCAAGGACAATCTCGTCCGGTCCGCCATACTCGGATAGAGAGTGAAGAGACGCACGATCGGGGTTGACATGGTGGGAGGCCCCAGTGTCAAACATCCACGAGGAAGAGGAAGCTGGGCGAGAGGTAGTGACGTTGGCAGTTGGTGTGGCTAGATTTTGGGTCGTAGACCCACCTATGGTCACATGATTTTCGCGAAGAAAGCGAGCCAGTTTCCGACAGTCTTTGGCTTCATGACCTGCAAAACTACAATATTGACAAGAAATATTGTTGCGGTTGTCCCGATTGCTTCCATTCGAGTGAGAGCTGTTGGACCATTGATTGCGAGGTGTTTTGTTGTTGAAACTGCCCTGATTGTTACGACGGTCCGGTCCGGTTCGAAAACTGGATCTTACCTGTCGATGGGTATAATTTGCAGTAGCCATGAGAGTTGGTGATGAAGTGATTGTGTTGTTGAGTTCTCTTTCAAAATCAACTAGTTTCTCGAATAGTACAGGAAATGTGATCTTTGTGTCAAGAATACGGAGGGTGGCGGCAATGTTCTTGTAATCATCACCTAACTGGCAAAGAACATGAACCATGAGGTCTTCATCTGTCACCGGATGCTGAATGAGAACAAAGTAACATCATCAAATCCTAGATTCTACTTTCTCATCGGAAGAATCAGATCGTGCTTTAGTTAAACGCTCTATTCATATCCTCTCCGAGCTCACTAAAAACGGTACCGTTTTAAGCTTTTAAACTTCAATTTTATGCTTCTCTATACACACGCATATCTTCTCCTATATATGTATATGTATATATCTCGTTATTTGAGCTTTGTGTGGTTACTTTAGGTTACTGCGATTGTGAATTTTGAAATTACCGGTTAATTTATTTTTTTATCGATTAACATTGATTATTTAGGTTTTTGGAGCTACGAATTTGATTATTTTGTTGAGTTAGCTTGTTTTGAACTATGTTAATTTTGAATTACCGGTTAATTTCATAATTTGAGTGACTAAGTTTGTTTGATGTAGATTTAGGCTTTTTAGGCTGTGAATTTGCTTGTTAGTTGTATTTTAGGTGTTAATGCTTAATGTCGTAATTACCGGCTAGTTAACCAGGTTTACTGATGTTATCAGTTTAATTCGGATTTCAAGCATTAGTGTCATTGGTTGTTTGTTTTGAGATTGCTACCAACTTTGCTACAATACATAGCTTCAGTTCAGTTCATTTCCTTTTCTCTTTTTTATTTTTAGTTTTATTTTGTGGGTAGCCCTTTATTACCTTCACATGGTAAATGTTCTTATTTTTTAGATATGCAAATCCAACTATTCTGAGTATATTGGATGTTTTTTTGTAGATATTGAGAAAAAACCTTATTTATAGTTTTATTAAGGTTATATTCATAGGAGACAGATATGGTATTTATGCATTCTACTTATTTAGTATGTCTCGATATTATGTCTCTTTGATTATTATTTTTAAGTACTGTTATCATATGTATAAAAAATTTGAGTCTAATGGATGCTTATGAAGGGTCACTTAAGTTACACATTTGGTGTAGGTTTTGACATTTTCTTGCTGATGAAGGGTCACTTAAAAACACTATGATCTTTTATACATGTAAATTTTGGATTTACTCGTTTTTTAATGGCACATTGACACTCACATATTTGTCCTACCTTATTAACTTATAAGTCATAACCAATTAGAAACAACTTAATCTAAATAAATGGCATAGATGTGATATTATTGTACACATTTTAGGTTCATTAGTTGATATAAAAGACTAAGTATTCTTCTTGAGAATCTTAATGTTGTGATATGATTTTTAATTGCTTGCAACAACATTTTAACACAACTATGTTTTCTCAGGGTTTTTTTCTTTTCTTTTTACATGAAAATATGGATAAGTCTTGGATGAAAATAGTTCGTAGGACAATGGACCAAAGATATAAGTTAGGTGTTCATGAGTTTCTTACATTTGCGTATCGCGACAAAGACCAAACTTCAAAAATACCTTGCCCTTGCAAAATATGCAATAATTTTCGTCACCATAACAAAAGTAGAGTATTTTCACATTTGATGCAAAAGGGGATCTCTACTAGTTATGATAGGTGGATATATCATGGTGAGAATTCTGATGTCTCAAATGATAGTGACAATGACATATCAGATGGTGACGATGATAGGCCTAATGATGATATGAACGATGATGGGCCTAATGATGATATGAACGATGATGATCTAGAAGAGATGCTAAATAACATAGGCCAAAGTATGTGGGGTGATAATTGGCAGACCCATGATGAATCTTCTAGTAGTCTGGACAAAGATTCAGAGAACCTTAGTAGATTGTTGGATGAATCACATGAAGAGCTTTATAAGGGATGTAAAAATTATTCAAAGTTTTCGTTCATTGTTAATATTTTGCATTTAAAGACAACGAGTGGTTGGTCCATCAAATCATTTGATGCCTTACTTGATATATTTAGAAAAGCTTTACCAAATCCAGTAGCCATTCCAAAGAACTTTTATGAATCTAAAAAATACATACGTGATTTAGGGTTTAGGGGAGAAAAAATACATGCATGTGTTAATGATTGCATTTTATATCGAAATGAGTATGCATTGCATACACATTGTCCAAATGATAGGTGTAAAGAACCTCGATTCAAAGGAGATGATTTGAAGGTACCACGAAAGGTACTTCACTATTTCCCCCTCAAACCCAGGCAATCAGATTGTTTAACCTGATGATGAAACATAATTACTAATCAAACTATCTTTATTAATCATCATTTGATTACTATGTACTTGCACATTATAATTTGGTTTATGAAAGTTATCTTTTGTGATTTCTATCTAGGCACAACCGTTACTCGGGGAGAGAGTAGAGCTTTAACTGAAGCTAGAAAGAGACGATTAAATAAGGGTAAATTGGTTTTTGAAGTAGATGAATGTGCAGGTCGTATAGTTGGTGACGATAGCCAAACATTTATAACGAAGGGAGGGTGTGTAGTGCGAAAGAATGCAAAATTTGATGGAACTACTTGGAAAAAACAATCACCATCTTTGAAGGCTGATATCATCAGCAAATGCATGGTATGAGCTTAGTTTGGGCTGAATTTAGAACCTAAGTTTAAATATTATGCGATCAATAATCATATTCCCTGTTTTATTTCTTTTAGGAAAATTCGAACTTTGATCCAAATTGTTGATTCATGTTACAAGCCATACAAACACAGCTTGGGAGCCAACATAGGAGTAGACAATATAGGTTGCACCAACATTACAAAAGTTTTCCTACAAAAGAGGAGGCAACCACGCATCCCCCTACTGGTATAAAGGTTGCAGATTGGGTAAATCTGTGTGAAAGGTTTGCAAGCGAGAATTTCAAGGTGTTTACTTCTCATTTACTTTCTGCATTTCTATTATTATATTGATAACAAAAGATATTAGTATATAGACATTCTTTGTTTATATTCTTAGCTTACATAGATGAATTTTAGAACTCTTTCATTTTAACTTTCAGAAAATAAGCATCCAAAACACTAAAAACAGATCATTTAACGAGGTTCCCCCTGCTGTTGGCACTGTTTCAATTGCACGAGTTGTCAATACTGTAAGTCGATTGTCTAAAACCAGAATGTTCAGTTTCTATTTTTTTTCAAGTTGATGGACTGATTGATTGGAAACAGAAAAGGAGCAAAGGAGAGAAAGTGTCCGCAATTGACCGATTCAAGATTGCTCATTATTCAAAGAAAAAAAGCAAATGGTTAATGATAAAGCTAATGAAATTTGGGTAAATTCTACCACTACCCACATGACTATAAATTTGAATTTTTGGTTCATATGTATTCGAAATAATTAGTTGTTTTGTCTTGTAGAGGGAGTTGTGCAAGGAGGAAGCTTCTTCTTCAAGTACACCGGCTGAGATCTGTTTAGAAAAGTTACATCGCATACCGGGACATGGCAAAGGGCGTTTGGCCTCTACAAAGCAGTTTTTGGAGATAGAAAACTTGCGAACAGAATTGGAGTCAGAAAAGGAAAAGTCAAAGGCGTTAGAGGAAAAGTCAAAGGAGTTAGAGGAAATGTCGAAGGCGTTAGAAGAAAAGTCGAAGGCTTTGGAGGAAAAGGTTGAGGTAATTACAGGAGATCATAACAGCATTAAAGAGCAAATGGGTCACATGATGCAAATGATGGCACGTCTTGCAAAGGATCAATCTCAAGCATCTCAAGCAGACCGTAAGTATACCTTAGGCTAAATGTTATGGTTTATCATGTTTCATGTGTTTTGAGATTGACCAATTCATAGGTATATGGGTCAGATTCTTACCGCTAATGTCTTAATTCCAGGGTCACTTGTCCAAAAAGGGACTTACGTGGGCGTTGGGATTGACCATCATGTGCATTATTAGTTCGGTAGTCTTTGGTGGGTGGTTTGGGTTCATGCTACATTATGTTATCAAATAAAAAGTCATGTTTTAGGGTCTTTGATATCTTAGTTTTTTATTTCAATATTGCTTATATGATAAAATGAATATCAGTAGAATATTATCATGTTAGATGTCACAACTCCCTTCATATAAAGCTAAGTCAATAGAGTTGGTATATGTTTAATACATAATTTGATTGTTAAGTATGCTGATATATTGATCATTGATTGTATAGGTGTGGAGACATGATTTTTACAATGGAAAGATAATGCATTTGGATCATTTTGAAAACCGATGGTTTTAGATGTTCCAGGGTATGATAAGGGCTCAAGAAACTGATGGTTTTATCATTTTGGAAACTATTGGTTTTAGCATGTTCGAGTTTTGGAAACTGATGGTTTTAACATGATTTTTACAGAGTACTTGTTGAAATGAGGGTATGATAAGTTTTCTTGTTGTCACGATTTCATTTTTTTCTGGAGATGAATACATTGTTTAGTTTTGGATTATCGACTTTGGGGTTGATTATAGATTGATCGAGTTTGCATTATGGTAATGAAATCAATATTTTGTATATCAATTGTCACATGTCATTGAGTTTAAATAGTATTACAAATATGTTTAGACAATTCTAATCATTTATGATTAGCATATCATGTCACCATTGACGTGGAAACTTGAGACTACTTTTCGATTAGTGATAGAAATATTGCGTCACAAACAGATATAAAGGTGCTCTACTTGAACATTATTAGTGTCGACTTCTTATAAGTAGTGACGAAATTTAGTGATGAAATGTGTCGTTACAAGTATAGTGACGAATTTTTTTTTTTTTTGTCATAAATCAGTGATGACTTTGACATTCTGTCTCTATTTAGAGTTTGTGACGGACCTATAGTTACAAAAAGTGACGAATTTTTTTTCGTAACTAAAGTACTTTAGTGACGACTTTTATGCCCTTAGTGACGGAATATGACATGTCACTATAGCCATTTTTTCTTGTAGTGATATATATATATATATATATATATATATATATATATATATATATATATATATATATATATATATATATAGCCAAAAGTTCAAATGAGAACCATAAAAAGGTACAGAACTGCGACAATTTTTAATATAAATTATAGAGATTAATGATTCAATTACATATGAATATTGATCTAGATTAACGTTAAAAACAAAATAGTTAAAAAAATTAAAATAACCTTTAAAATCAAATTTATATATTTCGTTCACATTTGCACATATGATATGTGTACATGTGAACACTTCATATATATATATATATATATATATATATATATATATAAGTATACAACATGTGAGGAGTTAGTGAAGTTTAAAGGGGTTACTGTCTATTAACGTATCTAATTTGTGTTCGATATTTGTTGTGTGTACTTTACTTACGTTTGCTACTTTGAATGTATACAATTTTCAAAAAAAAAAAAAATGTTTTAATATATTTTGTTATTGTGTCATTTTGTTTAAGGTGTCATGTAACATCCAGAAAATTTGATATATCATCAAAACATCACCAAAATATATTATAATATACTTTTTGAAAGTCTGATGCATGAAAATAGTAAATCTAGCTAGGTTGAGTAAACACAATAAACACCGGGTACAAATAAGATGCATTACATGACACTAATCACAAGTTTAAAGAATGAATTTTAATAATACATAAAACCATCCCCTTGATGTTAATTAATAAATATTTATATACCAATATTTAGATGATTTGTGTACAGATCGTAGCCGTGGCTAGATGCTAAACGAATCTCCAGCTCATTTTTATTTTTTTGCTTAACTACTAAAATTATGAAATTAAATATCGTAATGATATATAATCAACAAAGAATTTTATACACGGCCTGTACTAATAATTCTATCTTATCTTATATTATTTTACTTAATTAAATCAGAAAATTACGGAGAAATCTAATCCTTTGATGGGTTCTCCATTGCGATCCAATGGTTCATATTTGTTTTGCATAATTACACTTTACTACCTCTATTTTTAATTAAATATTTGATAACTAGTTGAGGACCCGCAATAATGCTGGCTTTAACATTTAATTTTATAAATTGTGCAATTAAAAATTTGAAGTAAAATGAAACTGTATCAAAAAACAGACATTTATATAATATAATCGTCAACTAATAACATCTAAAATATACCCCATTAATTTAGTAAGGTTCAGTTTTTTTTTGGGTTTTTCTCTATTAAGTTATTAAATACATATGAAAAACGTTTTTTTATTAAAAAATATTTTAGCTAAAATATAAGGAATTTTAAAGTATAGATTATCTAATTTGTAAACGTTTCGGTTATAACAGTTGCCCATTTTATATATGGGTCAGATAGTCAAACATGCATGTATATAAGAGGTAGATAGTAAGAAGGCAGTATAAAATTATTGTATTCCACAACACATTTTTTTAAAGTCCAAATTAACAATGAATTCAATCTAAGTCAAATATCCATATTTGTAATACAAACGTAAATTTCTGTTCAAATCGCAACTGACGGTCTGTACCAACTGCGTCGGTTCCGTCGGTTGCAGCCGACGCCCTCACCGACGCACCGTTGGTTCCAGTCTACCACGTATACAGGCTCATCAATACTAAACAATCTCTTGAATGACTCGAACTGCCGTCCATCAACCGTGTAACTAAGTATGCTCTCGAGTCTTTGCTTGAATCCCAATGCTTGCAGAATATCCCAATCAATATATCTGAGACGCCCAAATTTCTTATCTCTCCAGATACGTGCCATTTTGTCGTAAGCTGGTGTGGCACTCAGACACGCTAAAGATCCCGCAAGGGGTCGTGCTGGGTTTAATTGCTTCTTTGGTGGCATTGTACCTGAGAACATTTAAAGTAATGGATCTTTTAAGAAAGAGAAATTTTAAGCACGCTTCGAAGACTTTCGAAGTGAGGGCTTTAATTTCTAAACAATCTAAAGATTACATTGAACTTATAATGTTCCAAAGCAACGAACAATTAAATTTAACAAGGTAATATCATCATTCAGAAAAATATAGTCATGAAATGGCAACTGCTTTATTGTGAAGTATTGCAAAGCTTGGCGTTAACCAAGTTTGAAATGTCAAGAATTCACAATTAATGCTAACATCATTATTGGTAGAGTTCGACTTTGGGAGTGCAAGTTGAAATAAGGTTTTTGAATAAAATATTTTGTCTTAAAATTTCAATACTTTAAGTTGACTTTTTAGGTCAAAGTTCCCTTCAAATGATATTTTCAAGTATCTGCATGCCATGATTGTAACCTATACATGATCTAACTTATTTCAAGCATTCCCTAATTGGTAAACAAACTAGGTTGTGCACAAAAAAATATCATGCCCATGTATTTGGTGTGGTCCAAGACTTCATATTCAAAAATGATGGTTCTCTAGTTATATTGCCTAGTTTGACTAGTCAAGCAAGTACAAGTGTCCTAGTAAGCAAAGATGGTCAAGCAAATTCAACTTATCATCTTTTTTTATGCAAGCTAGCCAACTTGTTGATTACTTTCAAAAGTCAAACTTGCTAACCCTAATTTGTTCACATAGAGCAATTAACATAGAGTGATTATACAAAACACCATAATTACTAAGACACTTAGCATACTAACACTTAGTCAAGCAAAGTTCTAGACTAAATCAATTGATCAAAGTTATTTCTGTTGAAAAAGTCAAACATATGGGAATTCGCATGGGTAAGTGGTAAGAACATGTAGTACCTAAGCATTTAATCAAGAAAAGCTCTATTTCCTAGTTACTAGCTTAGCTAACTTCAAGAAACAAGCTCTTTCAAGTTTAAAGTGGGTTTTGTGATCATACCTTTCTTTTAGTGAATGAAATGCAAAAACGAAAGTACAACCGAGAAGTATATGCAACAAGGAGCTCGGAAGGACAAGAGATTATGTAATTTGGTGGAGTTTTGATGGAGATCTCATGGAGTTCTCATGGTGGCCGATTTTTTTGGAGAGGAAAGGGGAGGAAGAAGATGTTAGTTGGTTGATTTGAATTAGGGGGAGTTAAGGAGGCTCATAGTGGTCCCTAAGGGTACAAGTACTTACCCTAAGTACTATGGTGCTCATATGGTTCCTAAAATAAATTAAATGTCAAGTATTAATGTCCTAGGTTAATTTCTAATGTCCCACTAATAATGGTGATGAGTCTTAAATGTATTACCTGTAACTAGTTACTTGTCAGTTTCTTGTTACGTTATAAACAATTTAAGAAACGCGCAAACTTTTGCGGAACAATTAAAATCAACCTAAAATATTAAACTTAAGCTATTTTTGGTGTTTAAAAATCTTTGTCTGACGCGGGTTTATAGAATGTACAACTATTTAGGTAAAATGCTTTAAGAGGTGTACGTTCTTTTAGACGCTTGTGTCTTCAGACAATAATTTAAAAACGTTTTCTATTAGGGGAAACTTTCAAAAATTTATTATATATATATATATATATATATATATATATATATATATATATATATATATATATGTATTAAAATATGCCCATTTAAGTCGCGAGCCTCGACCTTTTCGGAGAGAATGGTTTTATGATTCGTTCCGATCCCTTTAAAAGGAAAGGGTCGAGATTTGCTCCCTTAAGTGAACATGGTTAGGCACAAAACATTTTGAAAGTTCCAAGATGACATTGTAAATTAAATGGAAATGACTATTCTCTACGTTCCCTAGGACTTCTCGTTCTTCGTATCCTAAATTAACAAGATCGCTAATTAACCTATTATATGCCTTTCTTATCTTTTTAGGGTTTGACAAACCGTCGTGTGGTCCTTGGTCTTTATAATTGAGATTGTGAGTGAGTTTATCGATGACTTCCAGAAATGCTTTCTCTTCCGGCGAATCAGGGTCTCCGGTTGTAGAATCTACCATCTTGAAGAGGTTGCTGATTAGTGCTTTTTGTGAGGAAGTGAAAGGATATTTGGTGAAGGAGAAGATTCGAACAAGCTTGACGTGAAGGTCTTTTCTCTTGGAGAGGAGGGCTGTATCGGTTCTTTTCTTGGTGGGATCAGGAAAAACGTCTCGCAATTTTGAGATCAAGTAGGAAGCGGGGTCAACAAAGAATGGAATTTTACCAGGAATAATGATAGGAATCATCGGGTCCCGTTCTATCCAGAGCTCGAGTTCATTGATCATTGCGGTGACGTTGTGATGGATTAATATCATGGATATTGGAAGGAAATCCATGTCGGCAAATGATTCAAAAAGTGGATCTAAATCCGCTATAAACTTTAGCTCTTGGTCTCTGAAATTGGTGAGAGTGCTTTCACATTCATGATTTGACAGGCGAAATAGAAATTTTACTTGTTCGTTAAGATCGGAGGAGTTTAATTTCCTAACGAATGTCCTATAAACGTCTACTCTACGAGAAGGATTGAAAGATGCGCCCAGGAGGCGTTCTTCAGAACAAGGGGTTTCTGGCTCGACTGATGGAACTTTGTCCACCACTCGATAAATGGTGTACTTGTGTCCATATGAAAAGAATGGAGAGATGCTGTCATTATGAGAATTTGACAAAGTGTTTTCATACACTGAAGTTTCAGGAATGAGGGTAATTAGGTCACACGTTTTCGGAGGTTCTACTTCATGATTTTCTTCGGGAAGATAATCGAAGTGGACAGAATTTGGTAATTCAGGCAACTGCAAAGTTGGAGAGTGATCTTCTGGAGATGATGCTAGGTCAGGTAACTGATCCGTATTATCAAAGTCCAGGCAATGTTTTGGAGTAGAAGGTGAGGTCCTAAATTCTTCTAGGGTTTCGGAAGTTTCTTTAGATTTAGAGGAGGAAGGTGAAAAGAAATCAGATCCTAATTCTCCTACTAAGTAGTCAAAGAATTTTGTATCGTCCATCGCCATCAGTTCGTCTTTTGAAATGAGGCAAGAAGTGGGTTTTCGAGTTGTCATTTTCAAACTAGTATTATCCTAATTAACTAAATTAACATTAAATTAACTAAATTACTTAAATTAACTTTCGAAAGATACCCGAAAAGGTTTCGTTCGGAAGGGTCTCCTAAATACTTATTACTTAAGGTGGTTTTAAATCTACGTTTGTGATTCCCCGGCGACGGCGCCAAAAACTTGTTGTGCTCACACCGTGTCGTTGTTTTTTCAAATGATGATGCGAGCGCAGCAGGGGTTTTAAATTTATATTTTGTGGGGCTTAAATTAACCGTACTACCTACTCTGGTTAGTAAGCGGTAAGTATAACCTAAGATCGTTCTATGAATCCAAACGTGTGGGCGATTAAAATTGACACTTTCGGTAGGGAAGTATTTAGGATGGAACAAAGTAGGTAGGTTTGGGATTTAAAGACAGATAATTAAAATGCAGGAAAGTAAATTGCAAGAAATTAAAGTACAGGAAAAGCAGATAAAGATAAAGATGTGATTGCTGAGATTTCGATAATTAATATTTCAGGATGACAGAACAAATAGGGTTGATACTTAATGTGGCAGTTAAACTACTAGGTGTAAACTCTAGAACCCTACCAACTCAATTTTCCATTGGCGTGTCACTTGGAACTAGGTTATCGTGATTCTGATTGGAGCAATACACAAACTTCCAATACTCATCTAGTTGAAAGATGAGCAACCTATTTTGGTTTTATACCGAGGTGCATGAATCAATAACGTATCGTCTCATAGGTCCGACTGTTCTTAACCCCTAAGGTAGTTTACTACTTTATTAGCACGCAGAATAATAACTTTGTATGCTTGGACCGTCGATTGTGTAAGGCTTAGTGTTTTAAGGGGTCAAGGTCACTAGGACTTTACTCTTATTCCTAAGTCTTGTTTTTACTCGATTAAGCTCTAGTTACTTCGACTTATGACTTAAGTTATCCTTTTCAATCAGTTATACATCTCCAGATTATTCGCAGTTTGTTAAAACATGTTTCATATGAGGACCATGCCTTTCAATAATAGACAGTGTACTTTACAGGAGATTTCCACGGCGTCTTATATCCAACACGCGGTCAAGAGTAATTGACAGTGAAAGTGACACTCTATCTAATTAAATGTAAAGCAGTGCAGGAATGTAAACCTAATATATATACAACGAGTGATTTCATTGTGTCTTACTTATTGCATGTCATGGGCACAGATAACTACTTACCATAATTAAGGTTGATCAGGTCATAATTACTAGGTTGCAGTCACGTTGATAACTGGAAAGGGTACTCCATAAATTAAACTTAAATTCATAAAGTCCTAACAGTACAAGGATTATTATCTCCTATTTTATCTGAACGTGTTTTACGAACATTATTTTATAATGCATTGACTCTCGTAGGATACACCAGTTAGTTGCGTAGTTGTATTATCCTTCCGGAGTTCCAACTTTTAAACCAGAGCTGATTCCAATGATATAACTACCTTCGGTCGTTTACCGGCTTCCGTACGTTTGTACTTTGCCTAAAGCATTTCCAGCACTATACCGAATAAAACAGTTGAATAGGGGCCGTTATATCATTTTACGATTATCGTGCACTGATTATGTAATGACATCCTTACTTATAATTATCTACATCATCAGCAATCACAATAATAAACTACTCGCAATTCACGGCAACAAATAAATCACATACCAGGCAATAATACATATTCAAAATATGAAATTAGACAAATATAATAAAAGTTTAGATATCACCCGGAATTAAATGCATAGCAGCGTATTATTATAATTGACACCTCTTTCGTACGTACAAAGATTGATCTCCGAATCCTTAGCGTTCGCCCTAGCTTCTATGTTAGTCCGTAGACTAATTACAATAATCCTAGAATGAGAAAGACTAAAAGACTACAAGAGATTTTCTATTGAGAAAGTAAGAAAGAAAGAATTTTTCCAAGGTATGGAAGGTGTGTTTTGCAAATGAACTAAAGCCCCATATTTATAGGTGAGTTTTGGCTCACATTAGCATCAAGGGGTGCACATTAGCGTAACGTGGGTAAAAAGGTGCACCAGGTACTGTACAACGCGGAAAGGTGGTGCACCGGGTACTGTACAACGAGGAAAGTAGGCGCACCAGGTACGGGAATTAGCCAAAAAAGGAAAGCGAGACGGGAGACGGCAGGCCGGCGGCGCCCTGGTGGTGGCCGGCGGCGGCTGGTTGCCACCCGTCCCGTTTCGCCGTCTTTTGCTTCGTTTCTTGATTCGTGCGTGTTTTCTTCGTTATGCGCCCGTTTGAGTCGATTCTTTTTTTGTTGGATTCGTAATTCAAAAACAAAGATTTTGACATAAGATAGCCCCTGAGATGAGGTCCCTAACTCTAGATATTGCGTACGAATCATTTGGATCTTCCGGCGGGCGTAGAATCTTCATTCTTTATCCGTTTTGGTTGATTCTTCTTGTGTTGGATTCGTATTTTGAAAACGAACATCTTGGATAGAATGGATGTTGGTGAAGGGCACTTTAGTCTTGAAATCTCGTTTTGGTGCCTTGAATCTTCAAACGTGTGTGGAATCTTCATTTTACATCCGTTTTGCTTGATTTTTCTCGTACAACCTTGTTTTGACTAGCTTGGCATAATGTTACTGATTTGTACCATATTTGAATTCAAAATTCCAAGAATCGTTCCATAATGAGAGAGATATCGGTAGTAAAAACATGACTTTTTACGCGATATCAGGCACTGACCGCAAGTGACGCAACCTTCGAATGTCGCCTTCTGCGACACTGAACTAAATGACGCATAAATCCAAATGTCGCTATCTGCAACACTACTGTTGAGTGACGTATTAATTATTAAATCGTAATCCGCGACAATTATCTAAGTGCCGCAACCCGGTGACGCCTTTTGCGACACTTCACCGAATGTCGCTAATAATTCTGAACTTACCATTCTATGCGACACTTGCCTAAGTGTCGCCAACAATTACGAAGTGACGCATTGAGTGTCGTGTAAAACAGAAACTTCAAAAATAGTTTTCACACTAAGTGTTTAACACCTACAACCTCTAAACACTTTAAATATACCTTATAAGTATACGCTACACTTGATTTCACGTGAGTTACATTTGCTTACGAGTTTACACTCGCACGGACTTACACCCGAACAACGATTACACATCACGATACAAACGATTAACTAATGTATATACATTACAAGGTATACAACACTGTGATTTACATAATGATAATATTTGAATTATTATTACACCTCCGTCACCAGCGGGCCACACTTAACTGCGAACAATTACAACCATACGAACAAATACTTGGACATTTCCTAGTTGAGTGGACAACTAGCATGGGTGTTCTTTCGAGACGCCAACATACTTACCTACTTGGTTACGACCTTGTGCGTTTCGGACGCCAGAAGGTTGCAGGGTTCGGAGAACCACACTACGGAATTACATCCGACGCATACTTACGGACTTACATCCGCTATACTCGTTTGCTTACACAAACATACTTGCTAGACTCAGGTGAGTCTTACATCCCCACTTTTACTATTTTCTACTTTGGGGTGAGATATTTGCTACCGGTTTACGTATGAACACAAGTACTGAACTGTTTACACTACTTTTACATGCATTACATGAGTTAATTTTATCCACTGAAAGCCTCCTATCATAAGTTGTTAGTTATGGACTTAAGCGCGATTACTAGTAGATGGATCCATTTGGGACTGACAATCCCTGCCTGGGGTAGTAGCGCTACCACGGATTTCACCGTAGAAACAGGCATATTAGTATTTGTTACATATGAGTGTTCGGATAACACTCACGGGGGTACGTGATACTGTACTTGATTGTACCATTCACACTACACTGTTAAGCTTCAACTTGTGAGCTTATGGTAATTGTATCGACTTATTGTCTTACTATGCTACTAAACTACTTACTTTGCTCGAGGGCATTACTGGTACTTACTTGTGGTTCATACATGATTTACTTTACTACACCTGTAAGATTCACCAACCTTTTGGTTGACACTTTTTAGCATTTATCTCAGGTTTACAGCAGCAGTAGGACTGCACACTCTCAGGACTGATAGCTCGAGTCGCATGCATACAAACTTGTGGAGATTCTTTTGAATTACTTTTTGTAGATCAGTTATGTATTAGAATCTCTAGGAAACTTATTTACGAACTCGAAGCTTGTTTACATTTGATGATAACTATGTAATACTTTTGTACTAATGTACGACGTTGCATATAGATGTCGTTTGTTTTACTTTGGTGCTTGGTTATTGATTAGTAACACCCAAATCTTGCTTCCGCTAAACAGTGAATCTGGGGGTGTTACATTATTATATGATGTCATAGGTAAAAACGAGACGGGAGAATCAAGAATCATGCAAATTGAATAAAGAACGGAAGAGATACGGCTTCTATAGATCGTTAAAAGTCATTTCGGCTATGCCTGAGCTCTACAAGTCCAATTCTTATGAATATGGTACCATTAGAAGCGTAACGGAATTAAGAGATCGTAGGCGAAAGAATCAGGTCAAACGGACGTGTATCGAAGGAGATACGGGCATTTTTTGCAACGAACAAAAACCGACGGAGCACGTATACGGCCCCTCAAACCGTATACGGCCTCATAGGGGCCGCATACGGCCCTATACACACCGTATACAGCCCTATGAAGGCTGTATATGGCCCTTGCTGCCCCATATGCTGCTCGTTTGTGCTTTGTTTGCTTGTATGGTTGTGCTTCGTGACTTGTACGGCTGATTTCACCCTTTGCCTATAAATAGAGGACCTCCTCTCCACATTTTAACACACCATTCTTCATTCCACTCATTTCCGCACTCTCACTTTCTCTCTCACACACACTCTCTCTCTACTCTCTCTCTCTCTCTCTTTTCTTTTTCTCTTTCTAGAATTAGGGTTTGTTCCAGTTAAGTCTTGGTTAATATTTAACCAAGACTAATGGAGGCACTACTTTTGTAATAGTGTAGGGAATAGTTCAGGGGCTTTTCTTGTAATATTGTCGAAGATATTGCGGAGGTTATGCTTGTGTACTCTCTCTCTAACGCTTATTCAATCTACGCTCTATTAACAGTTACTTCTTTCCTTATCTGTTATAATGAAGATTACTATTGTTATTATGCTAGATTTAGGATCTGTTATTATGCGTAGTGAGAAGTTACCTTGTGTGTTTGTTATGATGTAGTTAGTTTATATATGTGTGGGGTGATGCTGCCTTAATATACGATTGAAAACCAGGTGTACTATTATTTGCATTTATGATTTTTAAACCTAAATTATATCGTCTTTCCTCCAAATAAACGTGGTTAGAACCTTTATGACAAGGACTCGCGAACCTTGATCAAACGGTCACTACCTATCTATGTTTTCTGAAACTGTAAACATGGTCTGAATTGTGTAACTGTGGAAATACTGTTTAAACCTTTCGTATAGTACACCGTGAATCAATCAGGGATTTATTGGGAATAGTGAGGGCTGGTTTATATCATAGATGGTTGAACTTTAATACAAACTTAGTTTAAGCTAGTCCAGAATGACCGTAAAGTATGTGATACCTGAAAGACCACATCAAACGGCTCTGTACTTCGTATAGCGTTGGAAACACCTCTGGTGGAGTACAAATACGTGGAAGCTAAGGAAATGCCGGTGGTCGAAGACTGTATCACATCCTGGTTGAACACAAAGCTCTGGACTAAATCATGACCATTAATGTAAAGTTAACAGCCACCAAACCAAGTCTTAATCTTAAATGCCTTGCCTGACTTCATTGTCCCCATAGTGTTAAGAATGGTCGGAACCTTAGTGGGTATGTTACTTTATCTCATGCTCCCAGTAATTAACATTCCAAGAAGGGTCTTGACTCCGTCACTGGATAACGTTGAAGAGTTGAGCATCCTCCTCCGATCAGACTCAATCTGGCCTGGTACTCAGTGACATACTGATTGGTCTCCCCAATCAGTAGGGTGCTAGTGTTTACACTACGAACAACTAAGCTCAGATGAGACACAAACCTTTAAAATACGTTTTCATATCAAAAACAATTGCATCACCCTCGCAATAGCTAACGAAGTCATAACAAACACATCTCCTCCATACTGATTACATCTATGTTTCTATTTTCTGTTTATTTAACTTTTTATTGCTTCTATTTACGGACCTAAGTAACAAAAACCCCCACTCAAATCATTTTTAAACCCATCACTAAACTGAACAGTTTGTCACGACACTTCCGTTTCACAATACGATTAGCTTGAAGAACGACCCTAGGCCATACTGCTTCTATACAGTTGTAGTAAGCTTAGGTCCCCAGCTCTATAAATTTAAAACCCACTACCGTAAGTCCCGGTTGACCGGATCAACAACCGGAGTAAAACCCGACCGACCGCTGGGACTGTGACATATATTCTATAATTACATTTCGTTTATTGACACGAATATACAAACTAAACACTTCACACACTTAGACTAATTGACTTTGGCAAGTACAAACGTTAACCAACTGACTGACATACAAAATGCACCAACACCTAAAAATCATGGAAAAATTTGGTAAAATGGTTAAGACATAGAAGAATGGCTATTATTTTTCTAGGATTTTTTTCGGACATTTACTTAGTCAAAACGAGCCTTGAAGTTGACCAAAATTCTGTCAAAAACATCACAGGGACTGTTTATACATGTTTAATAAAACGACACTTTCGGGTTAACCACAAAACGCAAAGATAATTTTTTATAAGCTTTAAAAACATATTTAAGCATTGTCTAAAAGTTTCGGGTCAAACCGAGTCCGTTTGACCAAATTCATGAACACGAAAACCAAACTTTTCAAGTCAGACCCTTAGTGTCGCACCAGGCCCAAATCGGGTGCGACACTAACCCTGTGTCGCTTAAATCAATTTAGTGTCGCAGATTGCGACACTGACCGTGTGTCGCTATGACCAACCAAATGCCGCAGGCAGCGACACTAAGCCTTGTGTCGCTACAATTCTCGAATGTCGCATATAGCGACACTAAACCCTGTGTCGCACGATTATTAATTTCTCTGACTGCGACACTAACCACAGTGTCGCAGCCCAATTCATTTCCTGACACTTGCGACATTAATACTAGTGTCGCCAAAACCCTAATTTTACCACTTGCGACACTGACCTCAGTGTCGCATACTTATAATTTCTTACACCTGCGACACTACTCCTAGTGTCGCAATATCACTGATTTACACATCCTGCTACACTAACCCCATTGTCTTAACCTACCCAGTGTCGCCATCTAGTGTCGCAAAACACAGCAGATTATAAACACGGTTTATACCAAGTGTCGAACTCACGTAATAACAACTAAATTATATACGACACTACTCATACATGCAACACATATATTTTTATAAGTATACAACAAAACAAACATAATATAATAATAATACTTTGAGAATTATTATTACGAAACGTCACCAACGGGCCGTACATGTTTTCTAAACACAAACGATAAACAAACATTTGGACATAACTAGTTGAGTGGACAACTAGCACAAGTGAACATTAACCCTCCACTTACACATTGTTACTTAAGTGGATATTAACCCCCACTTACACCCAACCTTATGCGTGTAGGGCGCTAGAAGGTTGCAACTTGGGACACAGACACCCACCGTTTGATAACTAGCTTACAAGACTCAGGTGAGTCTCATAGCCCCGCTTTTACTATTTTATATTATGGGGTGAGATTACATACACTGTTTTATAATCACAAGTAACTGAAACAACTTTTATACGGATTGCATGAGACCTTAATCCTCAAAAAGTCCTCACTTTATCATAGTTCGTTAATTGTATAAGTTCGAGTATTATTGGATAGATCTATCGGGGATTGACAACCCCGTCCGGGCTAGTCGCTATAGCCAACCCACGGACGCATTAATAGTTGATTGTTACGGGTGTACTGGATTATACACCTGCACGAGGCACAAACCAGGTTAAGCGTCGAACTATGAGACTCATGGCAATAATATATACTTATTTTGCATTCGTGCAACACTGATAAATCTTGTGATTCATACCAACATTTGATAACTGTTTAAACCTATGAACTCACCAACAATATGTTGACCATTTTAGTATGTAATCTCAGGTTCACAGACATAGTAGAACGGCCTACATGAACGCTTAGCTTGAGTCGCATGATTTACAAACATCAAGAGATTTTCCCGCATTACTATTTTTGTATTAATAGTTATGTACTAGAATCTCTAGGCTTAGTTGCGAACTCGCAAATTATTGCAACGATATTTTGCAAACAAAATATTTTATGAAATGTAATTTAAAACGTCTCATTTAAAGGTCGTTTGTTGTAACCATGTGTAATGATCCATGATTAGTCGCGCCCCGACCCGACTTTCGCTGCTGTTAATTTGGGGATGCGACAAAGCATAATATGTATAATACAAAATGCAGTCTAAAACGAACAATATGTACTAAAAATATAAAAATAAGCTACAGTAAAAACAACTATATCTAGTATAATTTTATACAAAATGCAGTACAAAAACAAACAATATGTACTAAAAAATTATATATACGAAATGCAGTAAAAAGAACAATATGCATTATAATTTTATTCAAAATGCAGTAAAAATATAATACATATAATACAAAATGCAGTACAAAAACAAATAATATCTACTAAAATTATATACACAAAATGCAGTAAAAAGAACAATATGCAGTATATTTCTATATTAAATGCAATTAAAAGATAATACATATAATACAAAATGCAGTACAAAACAAACAATATGTACTTAAAATATATATATATACAAAATGCAGTAAACACAATAATATGCATTATAATTTTATTCAAAATGCAGTACAAAAAAGATAATATGTATAATACAAAATGCAGTACAAAATAAACGAGTGTTACAAAATGCAGTAAAATAAACAATATGCGGTATAATTAATACAAAATGCAGCATAAAAAGGGTAATATGTATAATACAAGATCAAGTCTAAAACAACAATATGTACTAAAATATATATATATACAAACTGCAGTAAAAACAACAATATGCAGTAAAATTTTATTAAAAATGATATTAAAAAAAAAGAAATTAAAAAAAATGTTAATTTTTTTTTAAATTTAAAGCCGGAATCCGGTGACGGTGGGACGGCGGCGGGGTGGTGGCAGACGGCGATGAGGCGGGGGTGGCCGGTGGCAAGGGGTCGGAGTGGGTGGTTGGTGGGGGTGGGGGTGGTGGAGTGTTATTTAAGAAATTTGGGAAAGGAAGTTAAAGTATCTCAAAAGTGAATTGACCAAAATGAAAGTTGATATGTGACACTTGTCACTTTCTAGATGGGTGTGGGGGATGCCCTCCTTTCTCTCCAAATGAAGGCTGCCCTCATGATCCTCGATCAATAAGTAATATTCGTGTGTTTAATGTAAATATTTTTGGATGTTCACTTATTTCATAATTTAAATACCTCACAATTAGTTTTAGAACATACAACTATAAATTCACTTTACGTGGAAAAAAGTAGTTACTCGTGTATATGTTGACAGTGGCACATCCAGGAATTGACTTCGTAAGAGCATAGGAATTAGAAGCGTGTAATATAAGCGGGTCGGGTAATATAATATAAGTTGCGGTCAAAACGTTTCTATGTTATCGTTAAATATTCCAAATTTGTACTTCTTTATCAATACACATAATGATAATGATTGGTAACTAACATATTTGACGTGTTGATTTGATTTAAGCATAACTAGAAATCCTTACAACACGTAACGTAAAATTTGGGGACACATTTGATCAACCTCCACACCCTTGTGGGTCCCACGAAATCTGCCCACACACCCTCCCCATGCCCCTTCTCATGTCACCCCATACCCCTTTTCATTTTTACAAACCAACACACAAACATATCTTCACATTTACACCCACACTCAACCTCTCTCTACCCTCTTTCTCTCCCCTTTTCTGCGATTTTACAGCAGCCAAATTAGCCACCAAAACACTCCAAGAAACCACCACAACAACCATCACAAATCACCACATCACCACCACTTCATTTGGTCGAATTTTGCAAGAAAAAGCCAAGGAAGATCAAGATCTGCAGCTCTTCATCATTCTCGGCTTCTAGATCTGCTTTCACCCCTTTGTAAGAGCTCATTTCTTACTCTTCTTTCATGAATCTTGTATAAGAACATGTTAATAAGTTCACTCAACAAGATCTTTTCCAAAAACTAACCTAAAAACATTTTTGAAACACGAAACAACCACTGGACGGAAACTTTACGTTTTTCATCGTACGAGATCTCCCTCGAAACTTAACCAAAATGGTCGAATAAAAAAGGTAAAAACAAGTTCAAGATGTTATCTTTTATCTCCAACCGGTTTCGTAATTTTTCGACAAGATTTAGTACCCGAAAACGAATTTATAAAAACGCATAGCAAATCTGACCTGATGGTCAGATTCTTGACCCGACTTGTTTAGGCCATAACTTGATGTACACAACTCAAAACGACATGAGACTTTTCCTAAAAGTCAAAAATTTTGTTAGCTTTAAAACTTGTATAATTACATCTCGGGAAGTTGTGTAGAACTTGTACAATAAATTAATCTTTACACTTGTATCCGGATTTGTCACAACTGGACATCAGGGGATTTAACAATTTATTTGACCTCCATAAACTTAACCAAAAAATTATGAAAAATACATTTTTAGAAAGCTAAGACATAGGGAAACGTTGGAAAATTTTCTCAGAATCTATCTCGAATATTTGACTAGACAAATGAGCGCACAAAAACGTGAAATTTTGGCGAAATCTAGCCCGGGGACTGTTTTGGTTTCACTTTAAAAATGACACTTTCGAGTTTTCCAAAAATCGTAAAACTTACTTTTTATGAGTTCTAAAGCATATTTAAGAGTTGTGTAAAAGTTTCGGGTCAAACCGAGTTGGTTTAACAAAAGCCAACAAATGCGGTTCGATACGATAATCTTTGACCAAATTATTATACATAAAGATTTTAGCCCGAAACGAGTCCTAAGTATTTTGTCACACCCCCAAAACGGTAATACGTGGTTATCAAACGTTTAGTGGAAGCATTTGTGATTGCGGTTAGGGGGTCGTGACGTCATCATTGGACATTTACGCACAGAGCATATGACTATTGCAGAACAAGTAATTAAGATGCCATAAATGAGTAGTTATTACAAAAGCTACGACTTATCGAAGTCGTAGAAGTAGTAGTGTTGTTAAAATACAACCGTTTTTGAGGTTACAATATCAAAAAAGAGATTTCGTAAGTATGACTAAAACGTATTAGTTATACTAAAGAAATCTCGTTCATTTTCCAAAAAGTGGCATCCTAATTCGTCTCGGGTGTAGTCGTTCCAAAGTGCATGCAATCTTACTTGAGTTGCTAATTCCCTGAAAAACATAGTAAAAAGTCAACAAAATTGTTGAATGAATTCACAGGTTTTATATCGTGGTTAAACCAAGTTTGTTTGTAAATCGTTGACGTACAAGTCAAAACGTGATCAAATCATGATCTAGTATAGTTTTCGTATTCATTGACATACAAGTCAAATAAGTTTCGTATTTGTTGGAATTCATCCAAAAGTTTCGTTGGAAAACGCATTTCCAAAATAGTTTCGTAGAAGTCCCGCTGGAGTTCCAATAATATCGTTTCATTAGAAAACTTAAAAAGTATTCTAAATATACGTTGGTTAGAAAACTCGCAAGTGATCTAAAGTTTCGTTTTCGTGATGTAAACACATTCATTCGTATACGTTTGGAAAATCATTCCAGTGTATAAATCGTATTCGTTTGGAAAAACAATCCAGTGAATAAATCATAGGAAATCATTCCTATATAGTTGTTGTTCGTGGAAAACATTCCAGTTCAGTTATTCGTTGGAAAACATTCCAATATATATATCGTAAGAAAACATAGACGGTGATCCCCCAAAGGTTAGCTAGACCTTATGAGTTAAAGTAACGACCATAGTCCTATAACCAATCCACGACCAATGTGTAATGTTTTGGCCTCCGTAACAGGTAAATATACGCTCCGCGTTATGACATAAAAGTCATGTGGTTGGCATGACCAACGAGTAGGAGTGGGAGGGCTGTCAACTCGATAATACTATCCGTATATTTAGTGGCTAGAGTCACCTAGCTAATGGTTATAGTTTGCAAGCATCGGGACTTTATACATTACAAATACCACACATGTAAACTAAGGCTCGTACCAGGATGCGTTGTCATGTTTCTCAATAGTGTATGAAAATAATTTCATAGGTAAGCAGTTTCGTGTAATCGTATGAAAGCATTCATAAAAGTTTTCGCGTATAGTAACAAACAGATGCTATGTTTTTCACCCCTAGTTTGAAAGCTGTAAAAAGGTAAAAGTAAAGGCTGTGAACTCACCTCGTGAGCTAAGTGTGAGAGCTAGCAAAAAGGGTTGCCCAAGTATAGTCTCTTAACGTCCTAAACGTAAGAGATAATTTGTATAAGTAGCTGGCTAACCGCCAAACTATGTTAGTTGTTCACTCGTTAAAAGATCGTTGTATTTTAAAATTCGTACGATCCGTTGGTGACGTTTTCGTAATAATAATTCTTAATGATATTATTATTAAGCTCGTATTGTTGTATACTTTATAAAAGTATATGTTTAGTGTTTTCGAGTCGTATCACATATAATGTTTATTCGTTGATGGCGTTGAATCAAATACGCTGTGATATTAATTTTCGAAATCACTATTCGTGAGAATGTAGCGAGGTACTATGTTAGAGCAATGGGTTTCGTAGTTGGTTTACATTTTGGCAAAAGTTTGTTTTGTATAAGTGTTGGAGTCCGAAAGTCTCTATCCGAAAGTCAATCCGAAAGTCAATCCGAAAGTCAATGAGTCTGAAAGTCAATCCGAAGGTCAGTTCGAAAGTCAATCCGAAGGTCTGGACTTTCGGATTATACTTTCGCAGGTCTATTTTCACGGGTTCGTTTTCGTAAAGTTGTTCTTTTTGACTCGAAACTTTTCCACGTAAAATCTTATCATATTTGAACCCGTAAAAAGTAAGTTTCACATTTTATCACAAACCCGAAGTCGTTCGTTTTTGTTCGCGGGAACACAAAACAGTTTGGGCAGTTTTATCACAAAAAATACGCTATGTTCCGAGCTCATTTTAACTAGGTAAACCTTCGCGAAAAATTCTGAAAAAATTACGCGATGTTCCCCTATGTCTTAGCTTCGTAACCATTTTTTTTCATAATTTTTGGCTAAGCAAAAGTGGTCCAAATAATTCGCACATGAACACATATATAGCAGCTAGTTTTCTGGACACGTGTTCAAAGATTAATTTATATCTCGAGCTACGCTTAACTTCAGTAAACGTGATTCCACAATAATGAAAGCTAACAAAATTTGTGGTCTTTAGCAAAAGACCTCATCTCGTTTTGATCTTTGTACACGGAGATATGGTCTCGTAAAGTTTGTGTAAAAATCTGCTATACGTTTTTATATTTTCGTTTCGGGTAGTAAACGGTGTCGAAAAATTACGAAACCACTTGGATCTTTTAGCTAACTTCTTGAACTTACTTTTTGAAACAAAAATCGACCATTTTGGTGGAGTTATGGGTTCGAAAAATGCTGGAGAAAAACGTGTAAATTTTCTGACAAAAAGTGTTCTTCACATGAAGTTAAGTTTTCTTTGTTCTAGTTACGTTTTTGAGCATGATCTTTTAAATAGTGAACCTCTAACATGTTATTACAATTATTCCATGAAAGAAAGGTAAAGAACAAGAGTCCTTACAAGGCTTTAAGGTGGAGAAGGAAGAAGATGATGATGGTGATGTTTGATGATGTTATATGCTTGTTTTCCCTCCTCTCCTTTGCTAGATTTTGAGGGTGGATTATGGTGGTGGTTTGGGGGTTGTTTGGGGCTGCTTCCAGCTGTGAAAAGAGAGAGAAGAACTGTCGTACCCCCAAAACACGTGGCAGCAGAAGTATTAGGTGTCACGGGGGCGCCGACCAAATCAAGAATCATTGCACAAAGATTACAACACACGACCGCTAAATGGGACGTTTTAAAAATAATTACATAACCAAATTCCAAGTGTTTACAAAATATTTGGTGTTCGCATCATAAGTATAGAGAATTCTACTACATAAATGTAAATACAAAATATAGTAAATGCAGCCTAATCTCTTGATGTTTGAAAATATGTGACTCGAGCTATGCTTTTCCAAAAGCATCCTACTGCGGTGGGTTACCTGAGAAATACATACTAAAAGGTCAACATAAAGTTGGTGAGTTCATAGGTTTGTAAACAGTTGTAAGTATAAGTATGAATCACAAAATTTTATCGGTATCGTTAGCCAACGATAAGTAAAAGTGTTGCACGCATGAATAACTGTATACCATTTGCCACGAATCTAATAGTTCGACGCTTAACCTAGTTGTTGCCTCGGGCAGGTGTATAATCCAGTGCATCTGTAATTTACAAATAATACTGCGTCCGTGGGTCGGCTATAGCGACTAGCCCGGACGGGGATGTCAATCCCCGATAGATCTATCCAATAATATTCACGCTCATAACATTAACGAACTATGATATGTTGACGACTTTAATGGATTAGTTTCGGGTCTCATGCAATCCGCATAAAAAGTTGCTTTCAATTACTTGTGACCATATAAACAGTTGTATAAAGCAGTTGTATGTATTCTCACCCCAGTTATAAAACAGTAAAAAGGGGCTATGAAACTCACCTGAGTTTAGCAAGTAGCAAACAAATAATCAAATATTAGCAAGTAGCGGTGTTCTCGTCCCGTGTGCAACTTTCTAGCGCCCTAACGCATAAGGTTGTGTGTGTAAGTAGATGTCTCAAAAGACCATCTATGTAAGTGGAGGGTTAATGTCCACTTAATACAATCGTGTGGGTGGAGGGTTAATGTCCACCTACGTTAGTTGTTCACTCAACTAATATGTCCAAAGCATGTTGTTTATCAAAAACGTGTACGACCCGTTGGTGAAAGTTTGTAATAATAATTCTTAAAAAAGACGTTACTATTAGGTTTGTTTCGTTGTACACATTACATTAGTATATACTATGTGTTGTCGGGTTGTTGTCATGTATGGTTATAAGTTGTTACCTAAGTTGAATACTTAGAGAAAATCAAGTTTTAAACATTCGGTCATTAGCGACACTAAGGATTAGTGTCGCAGGTTTAGCGACATTAGGTTTAGTGTCGCAGAGTATGCGACATTCGGGTTTGTGTCGCCAAAAGTGACAACATTGAGTTTAGTGTCGCAGGTTCAGATCAATTTCAATTTCATAGCGACATTGATTGCAACACTCAGTTAGTGTCGCAGGTAGTGTCGCAGGTGTAGCGACACTAAGGCCTGATCAGACTTTCTATTTTCGTCAAAGTGTTCTAAGTGTCGATTTTTCGTTCGGGTGTGTTTTCGGGTCTCGTTTTTCGGTCCAAGTTGCTTAATAAGTCACCCAAACCCATTTGTTTACAAGTCTTGCCAAAAATAGTAAGTTTGTCGTTTTTCGAAACCGAGCCCCATTTTTGTTAACTTGGTCAAACCTTCTCGGTTTGACCTGAAACTTTTACTCAAACCTTAGATATGTTCATAGATCATAAAAATTTAGTTTTTCCCTTTATAGCAAGTCCACAAGTGTCGGTTTTCATAAGTTACTAAAATCAGTCCCTCTTCACATTTTCCAGAAAATGCATCACTTTGTCGAATTTTTATAAAAATTTATAATTCGAAATAAAATCCAAGAAAAATATCAGTTGTTCTCATACGTCTTATCTACTTACAATAATTTTTATAGAATTTTTAGGATAGTCTAAGTATTTTTAAAAATTACATGTGTCCTCTGAGGTCCAACAGTTGACCAATCTGGACAAATGCATGAAGATTGAATTACTGAGCAAGATCTATATATTTTCAGACAAAGTCATCCAAATAATTTTTGTTCCTAACATAATTTGTGAACTTTTGGCGGTGGTTTTAGATCATTTAGGTGTGTATAGCTCAAGATCTCACAAAAACCATAAGAGTAAATTCCTGACTTACGAGGCCAGTGGGGTTTTAAACCTAACATCTTGAACTTGATTTTAGGCTCTCAAAACGTCCATTTTCATTAAGAAATGAGAGAAAAAAATACTCAAGTGAATTTGGTATAGAAATCTGGACAGAATGTTTTTCTTACATTTTTGTTAATTTCAAGTTATGAAAAATTGTTTTTGAGCAAGATTTGAACATGGTACTTGTTGAGTGAACTTTATATCATGTTATTAAAGTATTAAGAAGAAGAGAATGTCCCCACAATGGTGTTAATGAAGCCTTGAGGACAGAATATGAATGAGGAGTTCTTGAGCTTTAATTCCTTGCAAAAATCTTGAAAGATGGTGATGTATTGTGGTGGTGGTTAGTAATGGCCTTGTGGTGGTTGTAGGTGGTTTGATGGTTGTTTAGATACTGATTTTTAGTGAGAGAGTGAAACAAGAGAGAAGCTAGAGGAAATTACTTGAGTGAAATGAAAGGGAAAGTAGTCTTGCATGTTGGTAAAGTGGGAATACGGAAAGAAAGAAATGATGTGATTTTGCATGTTGCATTATTGGGTTAGGGGAGGGGTGGCCGGCCTTTGTGGGCCTCCACTTGGGTGGATGATTTTTTCAAATTTAATTCCGGTCTGTGTTGCGTTCTGTGGTCGTTTACTCGTTATTTCATTAAATCGTCAAATCACGTAACGTTATTTTGTGTCGTTTTAATTAACGATATATTTTGGATATTTTTCCATTGAAGTATTATTAAAATACTTTATTTTGAGTTATCGGAATATTAATCGAGTTTCGTTTGATTGTTGTCACACCCCCAAATTCGTTCATTGTGTTTAGCGGAAGCATTTAGTTAAGTATGGGGGTAATGACGCCAACATTGTACATGCATACGTATCAGAGCATATGATTACAACAGAACATATATATTAAGATGCCAAAGTTAATAATTTACAAAAGTTGACGATTCACCGAATCATATTAAGTAATTACTGTTTTACAAAAGTAGATTTCAGAAATATGACTAAAACACTTTTAGTTATACTAAAGAAATCCCATTGTCAAAAGTTGGCATCCTAAAGCTTCGAGGGTCGCCTATGTTCCATATGTGCAGGCGGTCCTTACGTGTGCTGCTAATTCCCTGAAAAACATAGTAAAAGTAAACAACAAGGTTGAGTGAATTCACAGGTTTTATGTTTGCGTATAAAGTTTGATCAACCAATATGTTTGTAACGTTTTGTCATAACTAGTAAAGTTCATCAACATGAAGTTCCGTGGGGATGTCGCCCAAAAGTATAGTTAGAAAAGCTTGTCCAAGAAGAAGAACCTTTCAATGTTTGCCCAAATAGTAGGGACTAAAACGTTTGTCCAAGAAGTAGGACTTTTCAATGTTTGCCCAAGTAGTAGGGACTAAAACGTTTGTCCAAGAAGTAGGACTTTTCAATGTTTGCCCAAGTAGTAGGGACTTTCTATGTGCCCAAGTCGTATGAACTTTTCAAGTTGTGTCCTAGAAGTAGGAATGACATCCAAGACGTAGGACCCACTGCTCAAGAAGTAGAGCCTTCACCCAAGACGTAGGATGGAACCTTGCCCAAGAAGTAGGGACTTTCTGTATGTGTTTGCCCAAGTCGTAGGGACTTTCTGTGTATGTTTGCCCAAGTCGTAGGGACTTTCTGTGTATGTTTTCCCAAGTCGTAGGGACTTTCTGTGTATGTTTATGAAAAATACTGTTTCATAAAAGATAGTTGGCGAAAATGTGTAGCCAGTCGTTCTCCGGCGAGTTCCAATTTAGTTTTCCTATGAAATACCATTTCATAAACAAAAGTTGTAACAGTTTGACCGCAGTCATAAACAGTTTATATAGTTTACATCAAATCAGTTGTGTAAAAGTTGCACCCATAGCAAAAGAGTTGACTATGTTTTCCACCCTGTTCAAAAGTAGTAAAGCAGTAAAAGTAGGGGCTGTGAACTCACCTGTTGAGTTAAGTAGGTTTGAGTGCTAGCAAAGCCTAAAGCCCAAGTATAGTCCGAAATCTTCTAACGCCCTAAACGTACGAGATTTAATAAGTATGTGGATGTCTAAGTCGACCACCCATGCTAGTGTTCGTACCACCAAGTTATGTCCAAAGCGTTTGTTAATTATGTACGTCTGTATTTCGTAGTTGTGAAAATGTATACTACTCGTTGGTGATAGTTTAAAATCACAATTTCAGTAACGTAAGCGTGTTTGTAGTGTTTGTAAAGTTCGTGTATCGTATTGTATGTAAATATTCGTTCCCGGTTAAGTTCCACACTTAGTGAAAAAGTGGTTGTAAACCTGCTGTTTTTAGCGTCACTTGAGGCGTCACTTAATGGTTTATGGCGACACTCAGGAAGTGTCACATTAAATGTAAATTCAGTATTATTGGCGTCACTTGAGGAAGTGACGCATAAGGTATGAGTGACGGTGTAAGTGTCGGGTATGAGTGTCGGTATGATTGCAAATCGAATTTTTAGGCGTCACTTAGGTTAGTGCCGCATGGAGTGTCGGGTTACCGACACTTAACGAAGTGCCGCAAAAAGAGGGTTTTTGGCATCACTTAGGGAAGTGACGCGAAAAGAGGGTTTTATGCGTGATGTGACGTAAAAAGTCATGTTTTTAGAAGCTTTATTCCTCACATTTTGAACCTTTCTTTAGTGAAAACATTCCAAAACATTGACTATTTACTAAAATACACTAAAGTGGTTCAAAAGTAGACGTTGTAATAAAAATCACTGAAAATACTCTAAAAATGCACAAAACACAGCATTTTAATACAGGCAGATTCTTCTGACCTCATTTTCCTGTCAAGATACACCTCCTAACTTCTACCATCTGTTGTATAGGTAAAATCGAGACGGAAAAATCTGGAATCAAGTGAAACGGCCAAAGGACGGAGAAACCACTACGCTTTCAGAGCCATTAAAAGTCATTTCGGCTACGCCTAAACTCTACACATCCAAATTCTGTGAGATTGGCATCATTAGAAGCGTAACGGAATTACGAAACCACAGGCGAAAGAATCGAGTCAAACGGACGCATAACGAAGGAGATACGGACGTTTTAAGCAACGAACGAAATCAGACAGAGACCGTATACGGCCTCAGGCACCGTATACGGCCCTTGTAAGACCGTATACGGCCCCTGCAAGGCCGTATACGGCCCCCTACCCCATATCGTGCTTCGTTTGCTTGTACGTGCTGCTTCGTGAGTTGTACGTGCGATTTGATGGTTTGCCTATAAATAGTGGACATCCCCAACACCTCATTCATACCAATTCTCTCATTTTCATTCTCTCCCTACACTTTCTCTCTCACACACATCACTCTCTCTCTAGTTTCTCTCTCTAGAGGATTTTCTCTCTCTAGAATTGAGCTAGTTAGAGAGATAGTTAGGTAGAGGTAGCTTTTAGCTTTTGTACGGAGTCACTCCAAGACATTGTATTTGCGAAGATCTGTCTGTAATAAATTCATATCAGGTTCTATTTATATATCTCTTACTTTCCAGTTTTAAACATGTGTTGCTTTGTTTATGCTTGTTTAGGATTGTATGCTAGATATATGATGTTAGGCTAGACATTTCTTTGTGTTTACTATGATGTAGTTATGTTAAGATAGTCAATATGTTTATGCCATGCTGTTACTCTGCCCGTGTTACTTTAAACCGTGTATGAACTCATAAACTGAATCTCGAATGTTTATCTATCCAACTTATGCTGTGGTTAGAAGCTTCCTGCTAGAACTTGGCCAATTACTAGTGGTACGTTCTCTACCTATTCTATACTTGATGATCAATGAACTTGGTATGGCTGTGTTCTCTAGGTTGAAACAAATCATAAGAGACACGGAGCGTAGGATTAGAGATAGGTTAGATTCATGTTTATCTGTTATATATCCTTGAGAGAACTTTCGGGATATCTATGATCTGATTATTGGTTATCTGCTATGCTTAGGATTATGGTGCTGTGTTATGTGTCACCCTATTGCATGTTCTTGTTTGATTGTTGCCTTAGGAATGATGCATGCTAGAGTTATCCTCCTGGTTCATATCAGTAACCGTATAATTAGGTTTTCAGACACAGAATATTGGTTTACACAGTAGATTAACATGCATGGAATAGTTGTGATGATTTATATCTGTAATGCTGAACAATTTAACTGATCGTTAGCCCGATTATCCCAACTTGGTCCGCGGGATTACCCCCGTTCGTGTTCTTGTTCAATCAACAATTCACGCTACGATACAGACGTCTCTGATGACTGTGACTGGGGACCAGGATTCGAGGATAGTCGTCGGTTAAATTGGTCTATACATTTGGGAGAACTTCCGGTGTATTTGACTTCTATAACTGCTATCCACGTGACATGTTATTTATCTGATTGCGGACAACTCTACGTTAGATATTTAATAGGCTCGTAGTTGTAGCTCATTAGGATTTAGTAAATCTGCGAGAGTAATGTGGAACCCTAATTAATGTAACGGAAAAACCATAAAATGCCCTATTACTCGGTATAGTGCTGGAAACACCAATTGGTGGAGTACAAACGTATGGAAGCCGCGGAACGGTCGTAGGTACAATACTTTGCATTAATTATGTTTCTATCCTCTCCGGATTAGTCATCACATCTAGTAGCCTTACCCTTGACTATTCATCAATTGTTCATAACGAAATCATAGTAAACACTCGCTTATCCTCTGTTGACCGAGTCTCCGTACAAACCTCTTTTGTTTTATTTTCTTTATTTAAAGTAGTATTTAGTTATAAAAACCAAACCTATCCAAAAGCATTTAAAAACCCTAGCTAGATTCCCAAAGATAATAAAACTTCCTAGACTCCCATGCCCGTTGTAGTTTGAAGAACGACACCTGAGTCACACATACCACTTACGGCCCTTTTAGGTCTGTCAGTAGTATACAACTTAGGATTCCCCTGCTCTACAAATTTAAAACTCACTGTTTGCCGCTTCTATTGCTGTTGGAACAACGACCGGAATCAAATCCGTCCGACCGATAGAGGTAGCGACAAGTTTTTGGCGCCGCTGCCGGGGACTACAACGACCGATTTTAGGAATTTTGTTATCTCAGTTATTTAGCGATCCTTACGGAAGATCAATATCATCCGGAAGTTACAGTTTTTATCCCTAGGTTAGTTAGTTTTTAATTTCCCGTCCTTAGTTAAACCTATCCTTTCTAAAACCCTATTTTCTTCTAAAAACAAGTTATGGCGAATCGTATCACTCTCGCCTCTTCAACCCAACCACTGCTAGAGGGACCAGGAGGACCAATCGTATCACCAACCGACGAAACCATTGAAATCAGACCACACTTCATTAAATTACTTAAATCACAGTGTCAGTTTCATGGTCTTTCGGTTGAAAATCCAAACGCCCATCTTAACAAGTTCATCAACCTTTCCGACTCTTTCGAACAAATCGGATCCAGTGTCAAAGTCACCCGACTTCACCTGTTTCCTTATTCTTTAGCTTTCCGAGCTCAGACATGGTTTTATGAACTCGAACCCAATTCGATTCATACATGGGAGGTGATGGCTACTAAGTTCTTAGCTAAGTTTTTCCCTCCGTCCCTACAAACCAAGCTCAAAAATGAAATCATTAACTTTCGTCAAGGAACTACTGAATCATTAAGCTCAGCTTGGGAACGCTTTAAGAATCTGCTGGAAAGATGTCCGAATCATCAGTTGGCTGAAACGAATCTGGTCTGCACATTCTACAACAGTCTGAATCCTCATCACCAACAAACCCTCGATGCTGCTTCATCCGGAAATTTCATGCTACATACTTCAGAAGAAGCCTGGAAGTTGATTGAGACGATAACGATGCACCAACATGACTTGGAGTTTGATGAATCAACCTCGGAAGACAAAGACACTTCTACTCAAGCGTTCGACACTTTAAAAGCTCAACTCGAATCCATCTCTAAAGTTGTTAAGGATATGCAAGACTCTTCCAAATCTAAGAAGCAACATTCGAAGCCCAAGGAAGATGTTCTCGCCACATCTGGAGCCACTGATCAAATCATTCATTCAAAATCTTTCACTCAGCGGTTATCCAAACAACCTATCTCTCGTTTGTTAGTTCCCTCTACACCCTCTACTTCTTCCCAAATGTCTTCTCGTCTAAACAATGCGATTTTCAATAATTTCATGGTTGAGCAAAATAATAAAAACAAACAAATTGTTGATTTTCAAAACCAAATTGATTATTTGCTCAGAATTTCAAACGATTTAATTAAAAACATGGAGGATAATGTTAAAAGGTTGTTTTTAAAAGTTGAGGAGAAGCAAAGAGAAGAAGCGATTAGCAAAGCTGTTCATCATTCATCTTATGATTATGATGATATCATTGTTGTCACTAGAGGCGGAAAAGAGACTAAGAATGAGAAATCAGAAGATATTCTTTCAGACAAGCCTTCTAGTTCTTCTCTACCCACTGATTCAGTACCTGTTGACACTCCTGAACCAGAATCTTCCAAAGCCCCAGAATTAGTTAAACCAACACGTATACCTTTCCCTGGTAGGCTTAAGAAAGAGAAACAAGAAGCCCAGTTTGAAAAATATCTAGAGATGTTCAAAAGCCTACACTTAAACATTCGATTATTAGATGCTTTAGTTGAAATGCCTAGTTGTGCCAAATTCTTTAAAGAACTTATATCCAACAAAGAAAAACTCAGACAAATAGTTAACTTGCCCTTAGACGCAGAATGCTCTTTAATTATGCAGCAAGGACTGCCCCCAAAGCTAGGAGATACTGGCCGTTTCACTATTCTTTGTTACCTTCAGGATGTTCAAATAAGTAACGCCTTAGCTGACTTAGGAGCTAGTGTAAACCTTATGCCATACTCGCTTTATAGGAAACTAGGATTAAGCGAACTTTTACCAACCCGTATGACCATCCAATTAGCTGATAGATCAGTTAAACTCCCTCGAGGAATTGCTGAAGATATTATGGTGCGTGTTGATAAATTCGTCTTTCCTGTTGATTTTGTTGTTATGGATATTGAGGAAGACACTCAGGTACCACTCATCCTTGGTAGACCTTTCCTAAATACTGCCAAGGCCGTCATTGACGTGAATGAAAAATCTTAGAAACTTAGAGTGGGAACTGAGGAAGTCACCTTCAATGTCGATAAACTAATGAAACTTCCTATGGGAGAAGACCTTGGTCTTGTAGATTCTATGCAGGAAATAATTGAAGAACACTTGGTAGAAATCCTCACAGTAAGCAGCATTAATCCCCTTCCAAACACTGTCATCACAACAAGGAAAATCTGTGAAGAAGGTGCGGGTCTATGCTCAGCTATCTCGGATCCATCCATTGCATCAAAGGAAGTGCAATTACCTTTAAAGAATTCCAACTTACAGCCCAACAGATTTATCACTGCTGTACCACTTGGACAAGGCACTCCGGTCACTCTCTTGAGAAGAAGCCCTAATTCTGAAGTTCATGATTCATCTCTCTCAAAAGAAGAAATTCTGAAGACTCTCAAGGAAATGGAGTCAATGCTTAAACCATCCGATCCGTAACTTTCTGAAAGTTGTAAAAACTTGAAACCAGAGATTACTTTTACCACATCTTCTTCAGCTCAGTTTCAGAGATTTGCATCCACAAAGGACAACAAGGAAATAATCACTGAAGATAATGCAATCTCTCAATCTTCCCAAGTAAAATATGAGCTGAGAAAAGATGAGCTTTGCAACAATACAGAATGGGTTGAAATAGCATCAGCCGACATTCCAGAGGCACCTGCAGTTGAGTCAGGTTATCAGACAACATACGATGAGCTTAAAAGAGACGAGATTGCCAGGATGAAGCCTTCCACTGAAGAACCACCCAAATTGGAGCTAAAGGAACTTCCCTCACACCTTGAATATGCTTTTCTCGAAGGAACTTCGCACTTACCAGTTATCATACCCTATTTCATATTCACCATGGGTCAGTCCAGTTCAAGTCGTCCCAAAGAAAGGAGGCATGACGGTCATCGCTAACGAAGACAACGAGTTGATTCCAACACGAACCGTCACCGGTTGGAGGGTATGTATCGACTATCGGAAACTAAATGAAGCTACACGCAAAGATCACTTCCCTCTACCGTTCATTGATCAGATGCTTGACAGATTGTCAGGAAACGAATTCGATTGCTTCCTCGACGGTTTCTCCGGCTATTTTCAGATACCTCTCGATCCAAAGGACCAAGAAAAGACAACGTTCACCTGTCCATACGGAACCTTTGCCTACCGACGTATGCTGTTTGGCTTATGTAATGCACCGACGACATTTCAAAGATGCATGGTAGCAATCTTCCACGACATGATTGAACAATGCATGGAAGTGTTCATGGATGATTTTTCGGTTTTCGGAGATTCTTTCACCACTTGTCTTTCTAACTTGAACAAGATGCTCACCCGATGTGAAGAATCGAACCTAGTTCTGAATTGGGAAAAATGCCATTTTATGGTAAAAGAAGGTATAGTTTTAGGACACTTTATATCCAAAGTTGGAATTGAAGTTGACAAAGCAAAAGTCGAGACCATCTCAAAACTTCCACCACCCACCTCTGTCAAAGCCATCCGCAGTTTTCTAGGACACGCCGGGTTCTACCGTCGCTTTATCAAAGATTTCTCTAAGATATCCCGACCTATGACTCATCTCCTCGAAAAGGATACTCCGTTTGTCTTTACAGACGAATGTCTCAAGGCCTTCGATCATCTGAAAGATCTGCTTGTTCATGCACCAATCATGGTTGCTCCAGACTGGAGTCTCCCATTTGAAATCATGTACGACGCCAGTGATTTCGCTGTCGGAGCAGTTCTGGGACAGCGGAAGGAGAAACAGTTTCAACCAATATACTACGCCAGCAAAACGCTCACTGACGCCCAAGAAAATTATACAACTACAGAAAAAGAGCTGCTAGCGGTAGTATTTTCTTTTGATAAATTCCGTTCTTATCTAATCTTGTCCAAAACTATTGTCTATACAGATCACTCAGCTCTGAAATATCTTTTTAAGAAGCAAGATGCTAAACCTCGCCTTCTACGATGGATTCTACTCCTTCAAGAATTCGACATCGAGATCAAAGACAAAAAAGGAGCAGATTACGTCGCGGCAGACCATCTCATCCGATTAGAGAATCCTTCAATGGATAAGTTGCACGAAAAAGACATTCAAGACCAGTTTCCAGAAGAACAACTCATGAATATTGGTAAATACCATCAAGGGTCACGATCTACAAATGATCCCTGGTATGCTTACTATGCCAATTATTTGGTGGGAAAAGTTGTACCTAAAGGGATGCCAACCTCTCGAAGACAAAAATTCTTCCGCGATATAAAATATTACTATTGGGACAACCCTTTTCTCTTTAAAGTTTTCCCTGATCAAATCATTAGAAGATGCGTTGATGGGAAAGAGGCAGAACATATCTTACACCAAAGCCACCATGGATCTACTGGAGGACATCACGGTACCAACATGACCGCAAGAAAAGTGTACGATGCCGGCTTTTTCTGGCCAACCATATTTTGAGATGCGTACGATCTGGTGAGACGCTGCGATATCTACCAAAGACAAGGCAATATAACAGCCCGGAATGAAATGCCACTCACAAACATCCAGGCCGTGGAAATCTTCGATATCTGGGGATTAGATTTCATGGGACCATTCCCTAAATCTAACGGTAAAGAGTACATCTTGGTTGCAGTCGACTACGTCTCCAGGTGGGCCGAGGCCCAAGCTTTCCCAACAAATGACGCCAAAGTGGTAACCAAATTTCTCAAAAAGCTATTTAGTCGATTTGGAACTCCAAAAGCAATAATCAGTGATCGTGGTACACACTTTTGCAACGTTCAATTCATGAAAGTTCTACAACAGTATGGTGTCACTCACAAGACATCAACAACTTATCACCCCCAGACAAATGGGCGAGCTGAGGCAACAAATCGAGATTTGAAAAGAATCTTGGAAAGAACTGTTGGTAATCATGGGTACAAATGGGCTGAAAAATTAGATGATGCATTGTGGGCATTCAGAACCGCCTATAAAACACCATTAGGAACCACACCGTATCGTCTAGTTTATGGCAAGGCATGTCACTTACCAATCGAGCTGGAATATAAAGCATACTGGGCTTTGAAGAACTGCAACTTAGATATTTCTACAGCTGGAGCAAATAGACGAATGCAGTTGAATGAGTTAGCCGAACTAAGGGATCAGGCATATGACAGTTCGTTAAGCTTCAAGGAACGAACTAAGAGAATTCACGATGCTAAGCTGAGGCCCTCACGATTCAAAACAGGAGATAAAGTGCTACTCTTCAATTCGCGATTCAAGAAATTCTCTGGCAAGTTTAAGATCAGGTGGAGCGGACCATTCATAGTATCAAAGGTATTTCCTTACGGTGCAGTCGAACTCGAGGCACCAGAAGGTAATTTTAAGGTTAATGGTCATTGCTTAAAGCATTACTTTGAAGACTTTCCCATCAGGGAAGATGTCTTTATCTTTGAACCACCGTGAGTCGACAGAAAGGTACAAAGAGTCAAGCTAGAGACTCGTAAAACAAGCGCTCTTGGGAGGCACCCCAAGCCTATCTTTATTTCTGTCATTTTATTTCTTAGTTTATTTTTATTAAGTATGGTTGTCTCTGAACTAATAAAATTGCAGGCTTGCCACTTATCTAACTTCAAATTGCAAAATCTGAGATAAGTGTTGTTCATTAACTATCACTGTTAGCATTACCTGTTTATTTTATCTTGTTTCAGGAGAGAGCGGCTATGCTGACTATCACTGAGGAGGACCTGACTGATGTCCCGATCACTCACGAGGAGTTGCCCGATGAGAGGCCCTCATCACCTTTGCCAGCCCCCGTACCCACTTTCGAGTACGGTATCACTACGGCTGACCCAGCTGCTTCGTGGACCCTCTTCCGGACACTCTCCATCCAGCATGACATCATGTCCTCTATCTGTGAGAAGCTCGAGATTCCGAGACCTGATGCCATCCCCTACAGGCTTGGCCCAGATCCAGGACCATCTCAACCTCTATGGTCCTTCTTTCCTCCTGCAGATCCACATGTTGTCTCTACTGCCGGAACTTCCACTAGCCCCACTACTGCAGCTGCTGATCCTGATCCAGCATTGCCCACAGGATTTGCATCACCAGATCACAGCCTCATAGAGCAGCTTCTGGCTAATTTTGATGCTCACACTTCTGTCACTTCCTCTGACGAGATTGTGAGTCAGGCTATGGCTGCTATGGATTTCTCCATTCCATCTCCGACTTCTGTTTTCGACAGGGATGTTGAGGCAGAGTTTGATCCTGACACTGATGACCTACTTGATGATTATTAGATTTTATCTTTATTATTTACTTTCTGTATTATGACTCTGTACTTACGCTTTAGACATGCTACCTAGATGAGATACTGTGATATGTGTGTTGTTGTTTATGCAGAATTCAGCTTTGTGTGGAATGGATGATCTTAAACGAGCCTGGTCCTTTAAATCCAGCAATTCACTAGCACCACTCCTGCACAAACCTGGTCTATTCCAGTAAACACAAATGGGGAGTCTCTCTGTTCCTTTCTCCCCGTTTCAATTATGTTTATTATGCCTATGTTAGTGCGTTTAATTTTTGTGCCTCATCCTAAACTTATCACTAAGTGTGGGATTCCAGCCCAAATTGAACACTTGAGAAACATCTACTTACATGTTCAAACTCTAAGTGTGGGATTTTACTAGTAAAATCTCTACTCAAGAGAACATTAGGGACAATGTTCCTCTAAGTGTGGGATGGCAGGTATAGAATACCTTAAATGGTGATTTTTATGCCCAATAGCAATCTTTCTCTCAAAATTTTTCAAAAATAAGGCCAAATTTTTTCAAAATTAATGAGTCTAACTCAGTTTTTGAGTCTCAGATACTACTGAGAGAAACCATTTTCAAAATATAAGTATGATATTTCTAAAAGCCTAAAGGAAATAAGGTAGAAATTGCTTAAGCAAGAAGTAATAATCAAAGGAGCATGACTAGACACATACAACCCTTTGCAGCGAGGTATCTTGAGCCTAAAAGTATTCATCTTTAATGCTTCACTTTCAATTCTTGTGTGTGTGCCGATGTCTGTATCTCTGAATTAGAACTTGCTCTTGACATACGCTTCGAGACCATATTGGTGTGTACCGTACGCGGTATAGGTGCAATTAAATGACCTTGACATTCCTTAGGACTTAACCCATTTCTTACATATCTTTTCAAGCCCAAAACCCTTTCCGATGCTCATTTTTAGTATCGAAGATCCGCCTAGTATACCCTATTGAGCCTAAACATTTCGTTTCTTCAAAACCCTAATTTTCACCCACTTCCCAAAAATTACCCCCCAAACTTATCTTGGAATTTCTGAGGTTATGAAGAACACCCTTTTAGAATATCTGCTTCAAATATCCTACTCATTCGCATTCTCCAAAATCAAGCTTCTCAACAAATGGTGCGGGAAAATTAGCGCACAAGAGAGCTGGAAGGACGATGGTGCGGGAAAAATTAGCACCTGGAAAAGAATCAAAATGATCAAGATAGAGGAAAAGATTTCTAAAGGATTCAAAATATAAATTCCTTGGAAATTCTCTAAAAGAAATTCTGAAGAAAAGAAAAAGAAAAGACAAAAGAAGAACAAAAGAAAAGAAAAGAAAAGAAAATAGCTCCGCAAATAAAGCTGAAAGTTTCAAAGCATAGCTCTTCATGGAAAATCCGACAAAAGCTGAAACAGCTACCAACTCTCCATTCCTCTCAGTTCTAAATAAAGTTGTTCATGATCTCAGTGATTCTAGGATAAGCTAAACACCCTCACAAACCACTATCCATACCCTTCACCCTCACCCAACACTACAACCCTCTGAATATCTTGAGATAATTAGCACCGTCCTCACCTAAGTGGTGGAGATCCGATTCTCGATCAAGCCTATGACGATGAGTGCAGCCTGACTGGCTATTTTGAGCGATTTCGTTTGAGCTAGATTGATAGGAAACCCGATACACTTTGAGTGAATTGAGTGACCACCTATAGTGAGATCGCCTAGTCATGTGTACTCCAAGATCATGAGATTTGGACGTACGCCTAAGAGAATCCCTTCTTGTTTATGGAAGGATCATCTTATCCTCCTCCACACTTTTAGTAACTTACTTATATGAGGAAATGCTAATCTCGGAACATATTCTCTGACTCACCCCTAAAAACATGACCTAAAAATATTTTTCAGAGAGTTGTTGCTTGAGGACAAGCAACGTCTAAGTGTGGGATAACTTGATGTGACGTAAAAAGTCTTTTTTTTTAGAAGCTTTATTCCTCACATTTTGAACCTTTCTTTAGTGAAAACATTCCAAAACATTGATTATTTACTAAAATACACTAAAGTGGTTCAAAAGTAGACGTTGTGATAAAAATCACTGAAAATACTCTAAAAATGCACAAAACACAGCATTTTAATACAGGCAGATTCTTCCGACCTCATTTTCCTGTCAAGATACACCTCCTAACTTCTACCATCTGTTGTATAGGTAAAATCGAGACGGAAAAATCTGGAATCAAGTGAAAAGGCCAAAGGACGGAGAAACCACTACGCTTTCAGAGCCATTAAAAGTCATTTCGGCTACGCCTAAACTCTACACATCCAATTTCTGTGATATTGGCATCATTAGAAGCGTAACGGAATTACGAAACCACAGGCGAAAGAATCGAGTCAAACGGACGCATAACGAAGGAGATACGGACGTTTTAAGCAACGAACGAAATCAGACAGAGACCGTATACGGTCTCAGGCACCGTATACGGCCCTTGTAAGACCGTATATGGCCTGTATACCACCGTATACGGCCCCTGCAAGGCCGTATATGGCCCCCTACCCCATATCGTGCTTCGTTTGCTTGTACGTGCTGCTTCGTGAGTTGTACGTGCGATTTGATGGTTTGCCTATAAATAGTGGACATTCCCCAACACCTCATTCATACCAATTCTCTCATTTTCATTCTCTCCCTACACTTTCTCTCTCACACACATCACTCGCTCTCTAGTTTCCCTCTCTAGAGGATTTTCTCTCTCTAGAATTGAGCTAGTTAGAGAGATAGTTAGGTAGAGGTAGCTTTTAGCTTTTGTACGGAGTCACTCCAAGACATTGTATTTGCGAAGATCTGTCTGTAATAAATTCATATCAGGTTCTATTTATATATCTCTTACTTTCCAGTTTTAAACATGTGTTGCTTTGTTTATGCTTGTTTAGGATTGTATGCTAGATATATGATGTTAGGCTAGACATTTCTTTGTGTTTACTATGATGTAGTTATGTTAAGATAGTCAATATGTTTATGCCATGCTGTTACTCTGCCCGTGTTACTTTAAACTGTGTATGAACTCATAAACTGAATCTCGAATGTTTATCTATCCAACTTATGCTGTGGTTAGAAGCTTCCTGCTAGAACTTGGCCAATTACTAGTGGTACGTTCTCTACCTATTCTATACTTGATGATCAATGAGCTTGGTATGGCTGTGTTCTCTAGGTTGAAACAAATCGTAAGAGACACGGAGCGTAGGATTAGAGATAGGTTAGATTCATGTTTATCTGTTATATATCTTTGAGAGAACTTTCGGGATATCTATGATCTGATTATTGGTTATCTGCTATGCTTAGGATTATGGTGCTCTGTTATGTGTCACCCTATTGCATGTTCTTGTTTGATTGTTGCCTTAGGAATGATGCATGCTAGAGTTATCCTCCTGGTTCATATCAGTAACCGTATAATTAGGTTTTCAGACACAGAATATTGGTTTACACAGTAGATTAACATGCATGGAATAGTTGTGATGATTTATATCTGTAATGCTGAACAATTTAACTGATCGTTAGCCCGATTATCCCAACTTGGTCCGCGGGATTACCCCCGTTCGTGTTCTTGTTCAATCAACAATTCACGCTATGATACAGACGTCTCTGATGACTGTGACTGGGGACCAGGATTCGAGGATAGTCGTCGGTTAAATTGGTCTATACATTTGGGAGAACTTCCGGTGTATTTGACTTCTATAACTGCTATCCACGTGACATGTTATTTATCTGATTGCGGACAACTCTACGTTAGATATTTAATAGGTTCGTAGTTGTAGCTCATTAGGATTTAGTAAATCTGCGAGAGTAATGTGGAACCCTAATTAATGTAACGAAAAAACCATAAAATGCCCTATTACTCGGTATAGTGCTGGAAACACCAATTGGTGGAGTACAAACGTATGGAAGCCGCGGAACGGTCGTAGGTACAATACTTTGCATTAATTATGTTTCTATCCTCTCCGGATTAGTCATCACATCTAGTAGCCTTACCCTTGACTATTCATCAATAACACATAACAAAATCATAGTAAACACTCGCTTATCCTCTGTTGACCGAGTCTCCGTACAAACCTCTTTTGTTTTATTTTCTTTATTTAAAGTAGTATTTAGTTATAAAAACCAAACCTATCCAAAAGCATTTAAAAACCCTAGCTAGATTCCCAAAGATAATAAAACTTCCTAGACTCCCATGCCCGTTGTAGTTTGAAGAACGACACCTGAGTCATACATACCACTTACTGCCCTTTTAGGTCTGTCAGTAGTATACAACTTAGGATTCCCATGCTCTACAAATTTAAAACTCACTGTTTGCCGCTTCTATTGCTGTTGGAACAACGACCGGAATCAAATCCGAAAAGATAGAAGTGTAGAGCTCGTTGTCGTGATCATTTTTCTCTAAATGAGTTTGATGATTTGGTGCGTTTTAGTGGTAGTTTTTGTTGATTGAAGGTGGTGATGGTGATGTGGTTTTTAGAGAGGAAAAAGGAGGAAGAGAGAGAGAGAGAGTAGAAAGTGGAAGAAAAGGGAAGGGGGTGGGGGGTTTTGGTAAAAGCCTCCCATTTTTGTTCCCCGCAATTGCGTTCCGTGCGGTGTTCGTTATCCCGATCGTTTAATGTTAAAATATTTTTAATTTATAAACTTTTAGATACATATTCGAATATATTTTCAGTTGAGTTATTTTATAAAATTAATTTAGTTGAGTTATAAAATTTTTAACTTTGTTCTATTTCAATTTTACGTATATGTCTAGTTGTCCGGATTACGTTTTGTATGATACGAAATACTTTGTAAATATTATCGACATAATATTTAATAAATGTTATTGTTATTTAATAATTCCATATTATCAAATAATTTTATTCACCAACACTCATATATTTTTAACGTTTTTGTTCCAGTTGTTTCATACACAATTACAACTAAGTACGGAATGTAATACTACGCGTATTAAGTAGTCGGGCTTTGCTAGGCTTACCTCTAAGATGTGTTGTGAATTCACTCTAAGTTAGGGAATTAGCCTAAAAATGCGTACAAATAATGTTTACAATTATGTCGAAATTGCGGGGTGTCACATTCTCCCCTTGTTAGAGAAATCTCGTCCCGAGATTTAAAAATCAAGTCGGAACGCCAGTTGCGCATGTTTTCCGAAAAGGTGTGCTGTTAATAGTTGTAATAGTTTACGTGGCGCTCTAAGTTGCCATAAAAGTTCTAACAGTTCACGTATACTCGTCGTATAGTTTGATAAGTTGTGTGTTCGTTATGTGGTTAGAGGTTTACCAAATGTCAGGTCCTAATCGACATCCGAATAGTGTAACGTCAAAGCAAAATAATAAGTTGCTATAACGTACCAATGTTAGCATAGGGATCCTCTGGCGCATCCCTTGCATGAATGACGTAAGCGCGTCTGCGGCCGGGTTCATTGTTAGCAATGCGGTTGTTGTTGTTCTGATTGTTGTTGGCGTTGTTGAGCTGCGGGCACTGATTTCGGTAGTGTCCTGGTTCACCGCACTCGAAACAGCCCGTGTTTTGTCGCCCAGGGTTAGTTTGAGCGGGAGGGTTGTTTTTACATGTATTGGCTCGGTGCCCCCATTGGCTGCATTTACCACAGATGGTGCAATCGCCCTAATGATGCCTTTCGCATTTGTTACAATTGGGTCTCTTGCCAAGGTATGGTTTTGGTTCAGTGTCGGTGATGGCGTATGCTCTGGTGTTTCCCGGATTTTTGTTTTGCTGACCCTGACGGTCATTACCCTCACTGTTCCATTTTCGTTTGTTGTGTCCTGAGTCACCAGCCTCAGTACGGTTGGGTTCACTTTTCCCTGAAGCAGATTTCAAGGTTCCAATTAGTATCGCGTCCTCAGTTAAGCTTTGAGCCAGGTCCACTGAGCTCCTAAAAGTAGTCGGTTTGGAGGACATCACCATGCCTCTGATTTGTGGGGCCAAACCCCTGTTGTAACGCTCAATGCGTTTGCTTTCGGGGGTTACCATGTGGGGTAAGAGGCGTGCAAGCTCCTGGAACCTTGTTGTGTATCCGATGATGTCAGCACCGATCATCTGGATGTTCCATAGCTCTGTCTCGAGTTTCTGTTGCTCACTCTGAGAGCAAAACTCTTCCATCATCATCTGTTTCAAAGTCTCCCACGAGATGGAGTATGCTGTTGTGCGTCCAAGAATTTGGATCTGAGCGTTCCACCATGTCAACGCTTTGTCGGCGAGAGTACATGTGGCGTACTTCACTATGTTGTCGGTTGCGCAGTCGCTGATGTTGAGGACCGATTCCATTTTCTCGATCCAGTGGACTAGGCCGATGGCCCCTTCAGTCCCGGTGAAGGTGCTGGGTTTGCAGGCGAGGAAGGTTTTGTATGAACACCCTCGTTGGGTATTCGCCGGTGTTTCATAGTTGACGGGGGTGGCTCCACTGTTGTTCACCCCAGGGTCGCGAGCGCGACTGGCTTCGTACTGAGCGATAGCTTCAGCTACACGTCGCTCGATAATTTGTTCGGTGGTTTCGACGACAGGTGGTGTATCCGTTTGGCGACTGTTTCGGGTCTTTCTTTGTTTAGGCGGCATGCTGACATTCTACGAGGAAGGAAATACAGAAGTCAATGCCAACGAAAGAGATGTGGAGGATGAAGTTTCACATAATTCAGTTATCGAGTATTTAAGAAGAAATGACAAGATCCCCATCACGTATCTCACGACTTTGAAACAACCATATGTACTTAGTATAATATAATCACGTCGGCCAGGCGTCATTATATGAAGCTAAATACATATTTCTTTTCATTAACCGTTCAATACGATCAGGTTCGCATGAGATCAGAGTGTGTATGAATGAAGTCGGACACAGTACAGTTCAAATAATGGATTGCGCGTATCGATGTGTCATAACGATAGTTAGACGTTATGCAGATGTGTGTATGCATGTGCGTTCTAGCCAAAGCTATAGTCTAGGTCTCTAAGGTCTCTAAGTCACCTAAGAAATCTAGTTCGCTATAACTAATGGCTCTGATACCAATCTGTCACACCCCCAAATTCGTTGATTGTGTTTAGCGGAAGCATTTAGTTAAGTATGGGGGTAATGACGCCAACATTGTACATGCATACGTATCAGAGCATATGATTACAACAGAACATATATATTAAGATGCCAAAGTTAATAATTTACAAAAGTTGACGATTCACCGAATCGTATAAAGTAATTACTGTTTTACAAAAGTAGATTTCAGAAATATGACTAAAACACTTTTATTTATACTAAAGAAATCCCATTGTCAAAAGTTGGCATCCTAACGCTTCGAGGGTCGCCTATGTTCCATATGTGCAGGCGGTCCTTACGTGTGCTGCTAATTCCCTGAAAAACATAGTAAAAGTCAACAACGAGGTTGAGTGAATTCACAGGTTTTATGTTTGCGTATAAAGTTTGATCAACCAATATGTTTGTAACATTTGTCATAACCAGTAAAGTTCATCAACATGAAGTTCCGTGGGGATGTCACCCAAAAGTATAGTTAGAAAAGCTTGTCCAAGAAGAAGAACCTTTCAATGTTTGCCCAAGTAGTAGGGACTAAAATGTTTGTCCAAGAAGTAGGACTTTTCAATGTTTGCCCAAGTAGTAGGGACTAAAACGTTTGTCCAAGAAGTAGGACTTTTCAATGTTTGCCCAAGTAGTAGGTACTTTCTATGTGCCCAAGTCGTGGGGACTTTTCAAGTTGTGTCCAAGAAGTAGGACTGGCATCCAAGACATAGGACCCACTGCTCAAGAAGTAGAGCCTTCACCCAAGACGTAGGATGGAACCTTGTAACACCCCCAAATTCGTTTCGCGGAAGCATTTAGTTTAAGTACGGGGTGCCACAATAACAAGGCATGCATACGTATCAGAGCATATGATTACAACAGAACATAATATAATAAGATGCCAAAAGTATTAATTACAAAGTTTGCGATTCATCGAATCGTACAAGTTAAAAGTAATAAGTTTACAAAAGTGGATTTCTGGAATATGACTAGAACAGTTTTAGTTATACTAGAGAAATCCATATGTTTCCAAAAAGTTGGCATCCTAAAACTTCACGGGTCGCCTAATTCTCCATGTGGGTTGGCGATTCTTACATGCGCAGCTAATTCCCTGAAAAACATAGTAAAAGTCAACAACTAGGTTGAGTGAATTCACAAGTTTCATGTTTGTAATAGTTGAACCAAGTTTGTAAGCACAGTTGTTATCCAAAGACGTTCACAAATAGTATTGCCATAATAGTCGAGAATACGTTTAGTGGAATGTAATCCAAATACAGGTTTAGTGGGTTGTTCGCCCAAAGTACAAGTTTAGTGGGTTGTTCGCCCACAGTTCAAGTTTAGTGGGTTGTTCGTCCAAAAACATCAGTTTAAAACACGTGCTGGTCGTTCTCCAGCGGTTTTCAAACAGTACCGGTCGTTCTCCGGCCAAATACGCACGGGTCGTTCTCCCGTTCAACAAAAACAGTTTACCGGTCGTTCTCCGGTCTAGTTACGCACGGGTCGTTCTCCCGTCCAACAAACGCATGGGTCGTTCTCCCATCCAAGACGCACGGGTCGTTCTCCCATCCCTTGGCCAGTCGTTCTCTGGCACTAAAATACGTAGCTGGTCGTTCTCTAGCATTTATATAAAAGTACCGGTCGTTCTCCGGTATACTAAACAAGTTTAAAGGTTTACAGTCGTTTACAAAACAGTTTACCGGTCGTTCTCCGGTCTAGTTAAAACAGTTTGTCGAATAAGTTATTCCATTTGTTCAGTGTGTCAATATAAAATGTTATTCCGTAAACACCAGTTTATTCAATAGTTTAATAGTTCAAAGTACTCTAATTGTTCGAGTAAACAAGTTTGATAAACAATCATATAAGTTAAAGCAGTTATGGCAATAAGTAAAACAGTTGACTATGTTTTCCACCCCTGTTCAAAAGCAGTTAAATCAGTAAAAGTAGGGGCTGTGAACTCACCTGTTGAGTTAAGTAGTTGTGCAAGTGCTAGCAAATCTAAGCCCAAGTACAGTCCGAGATCTCCTAACATCCTAAACGTACGAGATTTAATAAGTATGTGGATGTCTAAACTAATCATCCATGCTAGTGTTTGTACAACCAAGTTATGTTCAAAGTGTTTGTTAAACGTTTACGTTTGTATTTCGTTGTTGGTGAAAATGTATACGACTCGTTGGTGATAGTTTGAAATCATAATTTCAATAAAAATAGCGTGTCTGTAATGTTTGTAAAGTTCACATATAGCATTGTATGTACGTATTCGTTATCGGTTAAGTTCGACACTTAGTGTGAAAATAGTTTGTAAAGTTTCTGTTTTCTGCGACACAATATGCGACACAATGGTTGTGTCGCATGGTACGACACAATTCTGCGACACAAGGGTTGTGTCGCAGAGATTTGAGGTGCTGAGTCAACAGCGACATAAAGCGTTGTGTCGCATGGGTTTTGCGACATAATGTACGACATAATCGTTGTGTCGTATGGATGCGACATAAGATGGTTTGGTACGACACAATTGTTGTGTCGTATGGTTTCTGCGACACAGTATGCGACACAATGGTTGTGTCGCATAGATGAACACTCAGACAGTCAACAGCGACTGTCGAGCTTTTCCGACCAAAAACCCGATCCAAACGCATTTTCAGGCTATAAAATCATGTTTTCTTTGTAGTTTAGGTTATAATTAAGTATATTAAACACTAATATGAAAGAAAACTTCAAAATCTAAGGATTTGCGGGATTTGTCGGAAACTTACGAGTGTCGGATTTGAGATCCGCAAAGGTAGAAAGATAGATCGTGTTGCCGTGATCGTTTTTCTCTATTTTGTTTGATGATTCGGCGTCGTTTGAGGGTAGTTTGGTGGTGTTTTTGTGGTGATTTTGGTTGGTGGTGGTGTTTATTTAGAGAGAAAAGAGAGAGATGAGAGAGAAGAGAAAGATGGAGAATGAGAATGGTGGAGGTGGGGAGGTGGGTTTTGTTCCCCATTTTCCGTCTCCATGTTTACGCTCCGTGTTTGTTTACCCGATCGTTAAATATTACATTATTTTAACTAATACATTTTAAATTCCATATTTCATTATATTTTTATTAGAATCTTTTTATGAAACCATATTAATTTAGTATTAAAATTTTAACTTTGTTTTTATTTTAATTATACAAGTTTACGTTTTACGTTATAAAATGAAATGTAAATATTATCGACATAATATTTAATTGTTCACGACGTTATTTAATAATTTTGTTTTATTAAATAATTTCTGTTCACCAACAGTCGTATATTTTTGTCGCGTTTGTTTTCAGGTCGTTCAGTACGTAATTACAACTAATTACGAATACGTAATACTACGCGTATTATCTAGTTGGGCTTTGCTAGACTTACCACTAAAAGTAGTTGTGAATTCACTCAAGTAGGGAATTAGCCTAATAATGCAAGTGATTAATGTTTATAATTGCGTTTAAATTTGCGGGGTGTTACATTCTCCCCATGTTAGAGAAATCTCGTCCCGAGATTTAAAAATCAAGTCGGATCGCCCGCGGCGTATGTTCTCCGAATAAGTCACGTCGTCAATAATAATACCAATTTGCGTGGCGTTCAATTGTTGCCAGAAAATTTTTAATCAGTTTAAGTATGCTCGCGGCATAGTTCAATTAGTTGTTTGTTCGTTTCGTGGTTAAAGTTTTCCAAGCGTTATGTTCGAATCGGCATCCGAATAAAAGAAAATCGTAGCAACAGCTGTTAGGACGTACCGTGCTAGCCGAGGTCCGCAACCATTTCCAGTGCACGGAGGATGTATGCGCGGCTTGGGGCGTAGCCTTTGTTAACGACGCGGTTGTTGTCGTTTTGATTGTTGCGGTTGTTGTTCTGATTGTTGTTCCCGGTGTTGTTCTGGTTGTTGTTCAGTTTTGGACATTGGTTTCGAAAGTGTCCGGATTCACCGCACTCGTAGCACGCATTTGATCGAGGAAGAGGGGCTGTTTTACAGTTTTGGGCCAAGTGACCCCAGTGTTTGCAGTCTTGGCAGAAGGCGCAATTGCCGGCATGATGCATTCCGCACTTGTCACATCTCGGTTTGTTTCCAAGATAGGTTTTGGGTCCAGAGTTGGTGATTGCGGCGTAGGTTCGGGCGTTTCCCGGGTTCCTGTTTTGTTGAATCTGACGGTCGTTACCCTCGTTGTTCCATTTGCGTTTGTGGGTTCCAGAGTCACCCGCATCAGTACGGGTAGGTTCAGCTTTCCCTGTAGTAGTTTTCAAAGTGCCGATCAGAATGGCGTCGTCGGTCAAGCTTTGAGCCAGATCAACTGCGCTCCTAAAAGTGGCGGGTTTGGAGGACATAACCATGCCTCGGATTTGTGGTGCCAAACCCCTGTTGTAACGCTCAATGCGTTTGCTCTCGGGGGTTACCATGTGAGGCACAAGACGTGAAAGCTCCTGGAATCTAGTTGTGTAACCGGAAATGTCAGCGCCGATCATTTGAATGTTCCAAAACTCGGTCTCAAGTTTCTGCATCTCGTTGGGAGGGCAAAATTCCTCCATCAGCATCTGTTTCAGAGTTCCCCAAGTCATGGAGTAAGCAGCCGGACATCCCATAATCTGTACCTGAGCGTTCCACCATGTTAACGCTTTGTCAGCTAAGGTACACGTGGCGTACTTCACGATTTTGTCGGTGGCGCAGTCGCTGATGTCGATGACTGATTCTATTTTCTCGATCCAGTGGACCAGGCCGATGGCCCTTCGGTCCCTGTGAAGGTGCTAGGTTTACAAGACTGAAAGGTTTTGTAGGAACACACCTGTTGGTTATTGGTTGGGGTTTCGCTGTTGACGGGGGTGGCTCCACTGTTGTTTGCCACGTTGTCTCGATTTCGGCTGGCCTCGTACTGAGCAATAGCTTCAGCCACGCGGCGTTCAATGATTTGTTCGGTTGTTTCGACGACAGGAGGTGTGTTTGTTTGGCGACTGTTGCGGGTCTTTCTTTGTTTAGGCGGCATGCTGACGTTCTGCGAGTAATGAAATGCAGAAGTCAATGCCAATGAAAAGATGTGAAGAATAAAGTTTCACATAGTTTTAGTTATCGAATATTTGAGAAGAAATGACAAGATCCCCATCACATATCTCACGACTATGAAACACCCATATGTACTTAGTATAATATAATCACGTTGGCCAGGCGTCATTATATGATGCTAAATACATACTTCTTTTCATCAACCGTTTAACACGATCCGGTCACATGAGATCTGAGTACAATGAACGAGTCAAATATGGTGAACAGTTCACGCGTATCGAGGTATCGTAACGATAGTTTAGATGTATGTATATGCGTGTATGCACGTGCGTTCTAGCCAAGGCTATAGTCTAGGTCTCTAGGTCTCTAAGTCACCTAAAGTTTCCTAGTTCGCTATAACCAATGGCTCTGATACCAATCTCTAACACCCCCAAATTCGTTTCGCGGAAGCATTTAGTTTAAGTACGGGGTGCCACAATAACAAGGCATGCATACGTATCAGAGCATATGATTACAACAGAACATAATATAATAAGATGCCAAAAGTATTAATTACAAAGTTTGCGATTCATCGAATCGTACAAGTTAAAAGTAATAAGTTTACAAAAGTGGATTTCTGGAATATGACTAGAACAGTTTCAGTTATACTAGAGAAATCCATATGTTTCCAAAAAGTTGGCATCCTAAAACTTCACGGGTCGCCTAATTCTCCATGTGGGTTGGCGATTCTTACATGCGCAGCTAATTCCCTGAAAAACATAGTAAAAGTCAACAACTAGGTTGAGTGAATTCACAAGTTTCATGTTTGTAATAGTTGAACCAAGTTTGTAAGCACAGTTGTTATCCAAAGACGTTCACAAATAGTATTGCCATAATAGTCGAGAATACGTTTAGTGGAATGTAATCCAAATACAGGTTTAGTGGGTTGTTCGCCCAAAGTACAAGTTTAGTGGGTTGTTCGCCCACAGTTCAAGTTTAGTGGGTTGTTCGTCCAAAAACATCAGTTTAAAACACGTGCTGGTCGTTCTCCAGCGGTTTTCAAACAGTACCGGTCGTTCTCCGGCCAAATACGCACGGGTCGTTCTCCCGTTCAACAAAAACAGTTTACCGGTCGTTCTCCGGTCTAGTTACGCACGGGTCGTTCTCCCGTCCAACAAACGCATGGGTCGTTCTCCCATCCAAGACGCACGGATCGTTCTCCCGTCCCTTGGCCAGTCGTTCTCTGGCACTAAAATACGTAGCTGGTCGTTCTCCAGCGTTTATATAAAAGTACCGGTCGTTCTCCGGTATACTAAACAAGTTTAAAGGTTTACAGTCGTTTACAAAACAGTTTACCGGTCGTTCTCCGGTCTAGTTAAAACAGTTTGTCGAATAAGTTATTCCATTTGTTCAGTGTGTCAATATAAAATGTTATTCCGTAAACACCAGTTTGTTCAATAGTTTAATAGTTCAAAGTACTCTAATTGTTCGAGTAAACAAGTATGATAAACAATCATATAAGTTAAAGCAGTTATGGCAATAAGTAAAACAGTTGACTATGTTTTCCACCCCTGTTCAAAAGCAGTTAAATCAGTAAAAGTAGGGGCTGTGAACTCACCTGTTGAGTTAAGTAGTTGTGCGAGTGCTAGCAAATCTAAGCCCAAGTACAGTCCGAGATCTCCTAACGTCCTAAACGTACGAGATTTAATAAGTATTTGGATGTCTAAACTAATCATCCATGCTAGTGTTTGTACAACCAAGTTATGTTCAAAGTGTTTGTTAAACGTTTACGTTTGTATTTCGTTGTTGGTGAAAATGTTTACGACTCGTTGGTGATAGTTTGAAATCATAATTTCAATAAAAATAGCGTGTCTGTAATGTTTGTAAAGTTAACATATAGCATTGTATGTACGTATTCGTTATCGGTTAAGTTCGACACTTAGTGTGAAAATAGTTTGTAAAGTTTCTGTTTTCTGCGACACAATATGCGACACAATGGTTGTGTCGCATGGTACGACACAATTCTGCGACAAAAGGGTTGTGTCGCAGAGATTTGAGGTGCTGAGTCAACAGCGACATAAAGCGTTGTGTCGCATGGGTTTTGCGACATAATGTACGACATAATCGTTGTGTCGTATGGATGCGACATAAGATGGTTTGGTACGACACAATTGTTGTGTCGTATGGTTTCTGCGACACAGTATGCGACACAATGGTTGTGTCGCATAGATGAACACTCAGACAGTCAACAGCGACTGTCGAGCTTTTCCGACCAAAAACCCGATCCAAACGCATTTTCAGGCTATAAAATCATGTTTTCTTTGTAGTTTAGGTTATAATTAAGTATATTAAACACTAATATGAAAGAAAACTTCAAAATCTAAGGATTTGCGGGATTTGTCGGAAACTTACGAGTGTCGGATTTGAGATCCGCAAAGGTAGAAAGATAGATCGTGTTGCCGTGATCGTTTTTCTCTATTTTGTTTGATGATTCGGCGTCGTTTGAGGGTAGTTTGGTGGTGGTTTTGTGGTGGTTTTGTGGTGGTTTTGGTTGGTGGTGGTGTTTATTTAGAGAGAAAAGAGAGAGATGAGAGAGAAGAGAAAGATGGAGAATGAGAATGGTGGAGGTGGGGAGGTGGGTTTTGTTCCCCATTTTCCGTCTCCGTGTTTGCGCTCCGTGTTTGTTTACCCGATCGTTAAATATTACATTATTTTAACTAATACATTTTAAATTCCATATTTCATTATATTTTTATTAGAATCTTTTTATGAAACCATATTAATTTAGTATTAAAATTTTAACTTTGTTTTTATTTTAATTATACAAGTTTGCGTTTTACGTTATAAAATGATATGTAAATATTATCGACATAATATTTAATTGTTCACGACGTTATTTAATAATTTCGTTTTATTAAATAATTTTTGTTCACCAACAGTCGTATATTTTTGTCGCGTTTGTTTTCAGGTCGTTCAGTACGTAATTACAACTAATTACGAATACGTAATACTACGCGTATTATCTAGTTGGGCTTTGCTAGACTTACCTCTAAAAGTAGTTGTGAATTCACTCAAGTAGGGAATTAGCCTAATAATGCAAGTGATTAATGTTTATAATTGCGTTTAAATTTGCGGGGTGTTACAAACCTTGCCCAAGAAGTAGGGACTTTATGTATGTGTTTGCCCAAGTCGTAGGGACTTTCTGTGTATGTTTGCCCAAGTCGTAGGGACTTTCTGTGTATGTTTTCCCCAAGTCGTAGGGACTTTCTGTGTATGTTTATGAAAAATACTGTTTCATAAAAGATAGTTGGCGAAAATGTGTAGCCGGTCGTTCTCCGGCGAGTTCCAATTTAGTTTTCCTATGAAATACCATTTCATAAACAAAAGTTGTAACAGTTTGACCGCAGTCATAAACAGTTTATATAGTTTACATCAAATCAGTTGTGTAAAAGTTGCACCCGTAGCAAAAGAGTTGACTATGTTTTCCACCCTATTCAAAAGTAGTAAAGCAGTAAAAGTAGGGGCTGTGAACTCACCTGTTGAGTTAAGTAGGTTTGAGTGCTAGCAAAGCCTAAAGCCCAAGTCTAGTCCGAAATCTTCTAACGCCCTAAACGTACGAGATTTAATAAGTATGTGGATGTCTAAGTCGACCACCCATGCTAGTGTTCGTACCACCAAGTTATGTCCAAAGCGTTTGTTAATTATGTACGTCTGTATTTCGTAGTTGTGAAAATGTATACGACTCTTTGGTGATAGTTTAAAATCACAATTTCAGTAATGTAAGCGTGTTTGTAGTGTTTGTAAAGTTCGTGTATCGTATTGTATGTAAATATTCGTTCCCGGTTAAGTTCCACACTTAGTGAAAAAGTGGTTGTAAACCTGCTGTTTTTAGCGTCACTTGAGGCGTCACTTAATGGTTTATGGCGACACTCAGGAAGTGTCGCATAAAATGTAAATTCAGTATTATTGGCGTCACTTGAGGAAGTGACGGATAAGGTATGAGTGACGGTGTAAGTGTCGGGTATGAGTGTCGGTATGATTGCAAATCGAATTTTTAGGCGTCACTTAGGTTAGTGCCGCATGGAGTGTCGGGTTAACGACACTTAACGAAGTTCCGCAAAAAGAGGGTTTTTGGCGTCACTTAGGGAAGTGACGCGAAAAGAGGGTTTTATGCGACACTTAGTGCGTCACTTAAGTGTCGCTACACTGTTTTCGGCCCTGATGCGTCACTTACAACTGTTCGTGAGTCGGTTTGTAAAAACGAGTTTTTGGTTCGATTTTGGACATAATCAGTTGAATAAAACACTAAAACATGACGTACTAAGTATTATAAACATGAAATATCAAAAGAAATAACAAAATCTAAGAGTTTTCGGAATTGTCGGGATCTTACAAAGTTGTCGCGAGAGAAATCCGAAAAGATAGAAGTGTAGAGCTCGTTGTCGTGATCGTTTTTCTCTAAATGAGTTTGATGATTTGGTGCGTTTTAGTGGTAGTTTTTGTTGATTGAAGGTGGTGATGGTGATGGTGGTTTTTAGAGAGGAAAAAGGAGGATGAGAGAGAGAGAGAGAGTAGAAAGTGGAAGAAAAGGGAAGGGGGTGGGGGGTTTTGGTAAAAGCCTCCCATTTTTGTTCCCCGCAATTGCGCTCCGTGCGGTGTTCGTTTTCCCGATCGTTTAATGTTAAAATATTTTTAATTTATAAACTTTTAGATACATATTCGAATATATTTTCAGTTGAGTTATTTTATAAAATTAATTTAGTTGATTTATAAAATTTTTAACTTTGTTCTATTTTAGTTTTACGTATATGTCTAGTTGCGCGGATTACGTTTTGTATGATACGAAATACTTTGTAAATATTATCGACATAATATTTAATAAACGTTATTGTTATTTAATAATTCCATATTATCAAATAATTTTATTCACCAACAGTCGTATATTTTTGTCGCTTTTGTTCCAGTTGTTTCGTACACAATTACAACTAATTACGGAATGTAATACTACGCGTATTAAGTAGTCGGGCTTTGCTAGGCTTACCTCTAAGATGTGTTGTGAATTCACTCTAAGTTAGGGAATTAGCCTAAAAATGCGTGCAAATAATGTTTACAATTACGTCAAAATTGCGGGGTGTCACAATTGTCAGGTTCAGTTTGCGCGTTTTTGCCGTGTTTGTTACGTTTAAACAAAACGTCTAGGTTTTTCGTGTATTATTATACGAAATAATAATAATATGTAAATAGCTACTATTTAGATCATAAAATAGGTTTACGTTATTTATAAAAGTTTTTTCACCAACGTCGTATATAGTGTCGGACTCCGTCCAATCGTTTCGCGTAATTACAGGTAAGCACGTAATCACGTAAGTGTATATTCAAATATGCAAATAATTACAAATATTTAGCCCTATACAAACTAAATACAAGTAATTTAAGTTCCAACTAGGTTTAACAGTTAACCTAAATCGTCGGGTGTCACAAGAAAGAATTAGAGAGAGTGTAGAGAGAAAGAGATAGAGAGAGAGAGAGAGAGAGAGAGAGGTGTTTGTGTGTTGAAATGTGTTTGTGTGCTTGTGTTAACAAAAGGGTGAGGGGGTGATGGCCCAAGGTATGGCCGGTTTTGAGGGGTCAAGGGGATGGCCTCCCATACTTCTTGTCCCCTCAATTATTTACGTTAGGTGGTGTGGTCGTTTATCCGTTAATTGCGCGTAACGTTTTAACACGTTTGTTTCGTTTAAATTGTTAATGTTTAATATACGTTAATATTTTTCGAAGTATTATTTTAAATACTTTATCTTGAGTTTACAAAATATAAATTTCGTTTCGTTTGGTTGTCGGGTTCGATTTGCGTGTTTTTGTCGTGTACGTTACATTTTATATAAAACGTATAATTGTTTTCGTTTAATCGTTATGCTTTATCGTTATAGCATAATATATTCAAGTAAATAACCACTATAAAAATAGTTTTACATTTTTTATAAAATTTCGTATCACCAACGTTTGTATATTTTTGTCGGATTCGTTCCGATTGTTTTGTACGTAATTATATATAATTACGAAACTCGTAATACTTCGCGTATTAAATTGTTGGGCTTTGATAGACGTATCTCATAAAAATAGTTTGAATTCACTAAGCAGGGAATTAGCCTAAGACATGCACGTGTTTACAATACGGAATTATACCGTAATTTGGAAAGTGTCACATATTTATTATGAAACTTAGACAAAAAAGACACGTATAAACTTAACCCGAACGAAAAACGACGCTTGAAACACTTAGAACCAAAACTGAAACTATCAGACATCAAGTGTCGCGGATGTCTGAGTGTCGCAACTAGCGACACTTAACCGAGTATCGCAACCTTTGAATCTCGCAACCAGCGGCGCTAATTCAAGTGCCGCAACCTCTATGTTTTATCACACTAAGTGGCACTATCTTGAGTGCCGCAACTTTTCGAATGTCGCATCATGCGACACTAGCTTCGAGTGTCGCCATCATTCATGAAATCACAACTAGCGGCACTAACCTGGGTGCCGCTACATATTCAAGTGTCGCAACTTAGTGACTCAACTCTGAGCGTCGCATCTTATCAAAAATCGAACCTTACGACACTGACCTCAGTGTCGCAATCAAATCCGAGTGCCGCACTCAGTGTCGCACAACACAGTATGCCTACTTGAATTATTACAACGTATTTGATTCATATAGACGACATATAAACTACGTATGAGAACAACTAGGAAACACTTAGTATGTACTTTTACGAAGTATACTATGAAACAAACATAATAATAATGCCTATGAGAATTATTATTACAAAACGTCACCAACGGGCCGTACGCTTTTTCAAAAACATTAAAACACTTGGACATACTAGTTGAGTGAACGACTAGCGTAGATGGACTGTTAAGTCATCTACTTACATATAACCTTACGCGTTTACGGCGCTAGAAGGTTACGAAGTTGGACAACAACTAGAAACTGCTAGCTTACAAGACTCAGGTGAGTTTCATAGCCCCATTTTTACTGTTTTTACCTTGGAGTGAGAATACACTGCTCAACTTTTTATGAACACAAGTACTTAAACTCATTTACCGATTGCATGGGTGATACTCTAATTGTGACACCCCGCAAAATTTGAATACAATTAAGTACACTAAACACATGCATTATTAAGTCTAATTCCATGCATTAGTGAATTCTCAACTATGTTAGGAAATGAGTCTAGCAAAGCACAACTATTTAGTACATGAGGTACTACCTATTTTGTAAACATTAGTTATAACACACAAAACAAATGGAGCGAGTCCGACAAAACAAAATGTACGTTGGTGATACGAAAATTTGTAAATAACTTGACACTACTTTTATAGTTGTTATTTACTTGGAAATATTATGCTAACAATATTGCATAACGATTAAAACATAAAACGATTACACGGTTGTTTAAAAACGCAACGTATGCAACTAAAATATGGAAAACAAACCCGACAACCAAATTAGTCAAAAATAATATTATTTGAAACTCAATATTATGTATTTAGAATAATACTTCAAAATATTTTAATTCGAAATAACGTTTACAAACTAAACCGAATAAAATGCGAATTAACGTATAACGATCGGGTAAACAAACGCGGGGTTAAACACAAAATGAAGAAACAAAATTTAGACTCACCCATGATGTGGGGTCATTGGGGAGCCGATTTTTCAAACAAAATCCAACACCCCCACGTTTTTGTTTGATTATTTAACTTCAAACACACAAACACATCCTCTTTTTCAAACCAATAATTCACCCAACCCCCTCACCTTTCTCCTCTCTCTCTTGCTACGGTTTACAGCAGAAAACACAACCATTATCATCATCAAAAACACCACCATAATCATCTTGATCATCTAGCTAAGCAAAGGAGGCAAGGAACAAACTTCAACATCATCATCTTCACCTTCCTTCATTCTCCTTCTTTTAAAGCTTTGTAAGGAACTCTTCACCTTCACTAATCTTACTTGTTTTTAACTCTTAAACATGTTATCTGATCATTACATGAAAGATCACTCATGAAAACACAACCAAACATAAGAAAACTAAAAGTTGTTGATGTCGGTTTTTCGAGACAGATTCTGTTCTGTCAGTATAAAAATCATATAAAATCGTAGGAGTGGAATAAACACATGAGACTACTTGAAAAATCTTGGTAATTTTGTTAGGAACAACTTTCATGTTGGACACTTTTGCTAGAAATGCTCAGAATTTGCTCTAGGGACTGATTTGTAGAGAATGTTACTGAAAAATGAGTTTCCGAAACGATCTTGATCATGAACTTATTTAGGGAGTTGTAGACTTTTAAAATTCATGAGAAAAATACTGAAAGTAGTTATTATATGTAGGAACATTGTGTAAAAATTTTGGAATTGTTCGATAAATTTTGACCCACGAAAACGAGCTCGAAAGTAGGCGAAAAACCTTGTAAAACTGTTTCGGAGGATGTTTTGGCAAATTTTAAATAACGACACTTTCGAATCAATTATAAAGCGTGAAAGTTCCGTTTGCTTGGATCTGATCGGATCAATTACAATCACACGTGCGGAATCCGTTTGATTGAATATATGAACGTATTAATCGAATCAAACACGCAATTCTCTATAATCTTTTGTATATATTCACAATTGAATAATAAAGATTACAAGATACAAACTTAAAAACGTTTTTCTCCTCTTCTATCTCACAAAAACGGCCTCACCACTATTCACCAAGTCCAACCCTAATTTTGTCTCTAACTTCTCTATTTATAGTCTGTCCAGTACCTATAGTGACACTGGCTAAGTGTCGCTAATAGCGACACTGACTAAGTGTCGCCTAGACACATTTGGACATTTCTATTTCACTATATATTACAGACTCGCATATACACACTAAACACTATACATACGCAGACTAATTGACTTTGACAATTACAAACGTTTGACCAACTGACTGACACACAAAATGCACCAACAAACTCCCCCATGTCAGCAGCTTGGTCAAATAAGTCTTCAATTAGTCTTCATCAACAAACTCTTTCATGTCTTCAACAATCACAAGCTCCTCCATTGAGATAGCATGGTCTTCAAATAAAATCTTGATGTCCAGATTCATGTGACTGACACACATTTATCATACACTAAGATCTTCAAACTTGGTGACCATTTCTCAATCATCAGCAGCTTCTCCAATAGAATCTATCTTCACAGTCTTTGGAGAATAACCGACATCCTTTACATCTTCAATATTACTTTAACAAGATATGTGATATTTGAATAAAATAACAAAAGAAATAAAATCTTTTTGTATTTTTCTTTATAAATAAAAAGTAAAGGATAAAGATTAAAATAAATTGGGGATAGGATTGTTTTAGGTCTGCTTAGAGATCATATCAGGCCAACATGCAATTATTAGGAAATAGTAAGTGTTATTTCGATCACCAGTATATTTGTCCACTTTAAATTTACTTGACATATTTAAAGCACCTTTTATAAAAATTAGTTCAAGACGATTATAGGTATTGTTTGTCCACTTAAACATATTGCATCCGTATCTGTGAGCTAACCTTTATTGTTAGTATGAATATTAATTTAGTGAAACTTATTATATGATATACTGATAAATTTTAGTAAAACGCATAACGCTGCAAATTTTAAAGACAAGGTGGAGATTACAAGACCAAGTTTATCTCGGCTTTCTTGTAACATACACTTGACCTTTAAATTTAGGCATTCATCAAACCTATAATGAAGATACTAGTGGCCCTAGATCTGTACTTAGTACAACAGAGGGTCCCTTAGTATGAACATAACAAGTTTGAGACTATTTGCATAACTAATGGATTCAGGTCTGTACGTGAGTACAACAATAGTCACCATTAGTTAGACTAATAATCATATTAATACTATATGCCAATTTTGCATTTACATAATGATTATGACAGCGTATGGTAGTACCTTCATTTATCAATTAAGACTTATGTCATACATCATATAACATTTTTCACAAAGTAATAGACAAGTTTTAATTATTACTTCTTACTCACTCACAAACCGGTGTGTACCATGCCTACCGATACATCATATGATGAAGCCAATGTTTATAAAAGCTATTTTAAATATGCCAGATAAACCTATTGACACATCAAACATAAACCTTAAAATTTCAAATTTTATGCATGTCACCCGATGTACTATCATATCCCAAGTTGTTTACAGACACAATCCAACATCTTTTCAAGAAATAAGAATCTTGCTGTTCACTGTTGAGACATAGATTGTGACAACAGATCTAGCTTGAAATAGGACTAGTGTAATTATTATTGTGTTTGTATATTGGTTTGGATTTGTAAAAGAATATTTGTTTTGTTAGTGATATTCGTTAAACATATTGTTTTGTTAAGTTAGACGAATAATTAAATACGAAATAAATACGTTTGCTGCGAGTCGAGTTCTCAGGTCGCGAGACTAACGAGCCGAGATGAGAACTGAACTCGTGGAGATCAGTAACGAGTCGAGCTTGGTAATGGGCTTGGGCTACGAGGCGAGTTGGGCCGAACTCGCAGGCCCATGCGAGCCGAGCCGAGACAAAATATAAAAGGTTTTTTCAATCGTGAAAAACCTTAACACGTTAACAACTTTTGCATATTCCAAAGCTGCGATTTCAGCAAACCAGAGAAAAAAAAATAACCTATCGACTAGGCTTTGACGATTCGTTGTGTAAAGCTAAGTCTAGTTAAACGCAATACGAACATATTCGTTATTAGTAAGATAACACCGTATTGAGGGATTCCGCACCTTAATACTACAGATAACGAAGTTATCGATCCTAAAACTAGGGGACTTACATCTGGTATCAGAGCTTTCGGGCTAGATACGAGTGTGTTCGTGAGTTTTAGTTTATTGCGTTTTTGATTCGGGTCGTTTTTACGTGCATTATTGCAATACTAACGATCAAAATCATTCTCTGGAAGTTTTAGGGTTAGTTTACAGTCGAATTTCTCAGTTTCGTTCGTAAAAATACCTTAAAATTCGTTTTTTCGGGTTTAACAGCCGTTTCGCGAGTCGAGATTAGGGTTCCAGCGTCGCCTGCGAACCGAGTTGAACTAGCGAGTCGAACTGAGGCTTGCAAGTCGAACCGAGATCTCTCGCGAATCGACATCACTTGCGAATCGACATCTTTTAGCAATCCGAACTGAGGCTTGCGAATCGACAAATTCTGCGAGTCGAGCTGAGATTGCGAGTTGAGCTGAGTCTTGCGAGTTGAGATTTCTGAATTCGCTGAAACAGTTTAATTTTACGTTTTTAAGATGTCTGACTTAAGTAGAATGATCGAAATGGACCACGAGGTGGGAAAGTCAAACGTTCCACCTAAGTTGTTAAGAATCGAGGATTACTACAATTGGAAGGACAGATTTGAATCTTACTGTAGATTCCATGATCTGTCTATCTGGATGTGTATCAAGAGTGGATACACCCCACCTACTCAAACTGTTCAAAATGCTACTGTAGTTCTTACTTATGCAAATATGAGTGATCAAGAGAAGGAAGCGTACAGAAATGAGAATAAATCACATTCTTGCATAAAGATGTGTCTTCCTAAATCCCTTGCTCATCAACTCAAGTCTTTTCATACTGCTAAAGCGCTCTGGGAAGCTTTAGAGAAAAGAGGTGAGGGAAGTCCACAGGTGAGAGCTGGCAAGAAGAGTCTTCTTAAAAAGCAGTTTACTATGTTTAAAGCTTTAAAAGGAGAAGATCTTGATGCCTATGTTACACGATTCTACCATCTGCTAAGTGAATTAGAATACCATGAAATATTTGAAGAAGAAGTATCTAAAACCGACAAGTTCCTTGAGGGTTTGCCTTCTAAATGGGAAATGTATGGTGTTATGATTAAGGATAACGAAACTAGGTATTCTACTATGACCTTAGAGCAGGTCATTGACAAGCTGAAAGGTTATGATTTCTCCAAGAAGTCAAGAGATAGTGATTCTGATCAGGTTCAGAACCCTGGGCTGTATCATGGAAAGTCAAGTCTTTCGACTGCGTCATCGAGTTCGACCACTGCACTGTTAGTTGGTGATACTAATGAAAATGGAGAGATGATCACTGAAGATCTGTGCTTTATTTCCTCCTCTGGTGATGAGACAAAGGGAAAGAATTCTGAGAAGTCACCTCAAGAGCATCAGAAGATGCCGATGAGTGTGAAATCTGCTGAACAGCAACTGTCTGTTCTTGCTTCCTTTGTGGCATCATATGAGAACTACATAGAAGGAAAGATCAATGATCCTACTCTATTTGATGAGGATTATGAGCAGATAGATTCTGATTATCTTGAGGAACTGGAACTTCAAGATCAACTAGCGTTGATATCTAGAAAGGTGAAAAATTTCCTCAAGAAAACTGGTAGAAAGGTGTTGGGCAATAGATCAGGGTTTGATAAAACCAAGGTCAGATGCTTTAACTGTCAGGGTATTGGTCATTTTGCTAGAGAATGCCAAAGACCTAAAGTAGAAGCACAAGGAAAACAAGGTTCGGGAAGTACTCTTGCTTCCAAAGCCTTAGTGGTGAAGCAGTTGGATGGCTCGTATGATTGGCAAGCTCATTCTGAAGAAGCTTTGATGGCCGAGATCGAAGAAACAACTGCTGGATCAGTGTCCTACATGCCCACTGACATGGAACAGAGAGTAGAGGTGGCTGAGTCTGAAAAAAGGGCAAGTGATGATGATGTGCTATATATGGATTCAACTCCAGATATGAGTCCTGAAGAATTAGTGGCACGTATGGCTGAATTACAAACTGACAAGAAGAAGGTATGTTTAGATATTCTTAATCTTGCTGATGTTTGTTACTTAGTTACTGATTTACAGTCTCAGAATAGTGTCTTAACTGTGTCAAATAGTAATCTGTCATCACAATTAAATATGGATAAGGAATCTTATAAGACTGTTAGATCTGAACTTGATCAAGCTATTATGGATGTTCGTAGATTAAGTGATGATAAACAGGTCTTAAAAGATAAAATTAAGTCTGATGCGTTGGATAGAACAAAACTTAGAGATACCATAAGTGAAAAATCTGTTGTCATAGATGGTCTCTATATGAATATCAAAGACTTAAATGAGACGATTGCTAGTAAGGATCAGGAAATAGTGAACCTTAATTTAAGGTTAATTGAGCAAAACCGTAAACTTGAGAATTATAGGACATCTCAAATGGATAAAATGTTAGATGCTCAACGTAGTGTAAAGGACAAGACTGGGTTAGGTTACAATGATGTATCCCCACCTTTTAATGCCAATTACACTCCTATTCCTGAAGATTCTGAGATGACTGAAGTTAATCCTGAGATTTCAGTAGCTGATAAACCTGAACAGTCAGAGGCACAGAAAGATGTTATTAAGAACGTATCATTAGATAATAGCAAGGCTTCTCAGTTCACCAAAATACATTTTGTATCGGGTGGAGTGATTAACGATGCTAAGATTAATGATAAAGTTGATAAGGAACAGCTTAAACCTTTAGTGCCTAAGACTCCGGATGAGAAAGCAAAAGTGAGCAAATCACGCAAGCAGATGTCATGTTTCAAATGTCATCAAAAAGGACACGTGGCTTCGTGTTGTCCTAACAAAAAGCCTGAAGCACCACATAAGCTTGTGATTGAGGAAAAGACACAGACCGACTCTGATATGACTGTAGACGGGTTAGATACCAAACCTAAGTTAGGTAATAAACCTGTGAACATTCTTAAAAGAGATGGTAAGCATAGTGTCTCCCCACCTAAACCTAAACGGTCATATACTCAAAGTGATAATTATGTCCATAAGTCTAGGGATGTGACACCGTCGAGGTTTAGAACTCCAAGTAGAGGCCATAGTCATTATGAAAGTGGCACTACTTCGCGATCACATGAGTTTAATTATAATTATCATAATAGAGCTCATACTTTTGTGCCTAAGAGGTTCTCCTCAAATTCACCTCTTAAGGCTGATCGTCCACAAACTCAAGCTACTTCGAAAGTAACCAAAGCTCCTGATGGGAAGAATGGTTATTTTAAAGAGCTTAAGTTTGTTGATGATAAGGGACAAACCAAGACCGTAATGGCTTGGGTCCCTCTTGATAACTGATCGTGTTTTGTGTTATGTGCAGGAGCATGCTGTGAACAAGGACAGTTGGTGGTATGTAGACAGTGGATGCTCGAGGCACATGACCGGTGAAAGAAGTCTACTGAAGGACTTCAAGGATAGTCTCAAGCAAAAAGTAAATTTTGCAGGAGATAAAGGAGGAGTAATTTCGGGAAAAGGAAAAGTTTCAAATGGAACTTTGACTCTTGAGGATGTGAACTATGTTGAAGAACTTACACACAACCTAGTGAGTGTTTCCCAAGTCTGTGATAAAGGTCATCCAGTTTATTTCAATGAAAAGGAGGCCTTAGTCCTGAAGCCAGGTTTTAAAATTCCTGATGAATGGATATTGATGAGGGCGCCAAGGAAGAAGGACATCTATGCTATCAACATGGGTGTTCCTAACTCTTCAATGGTGTCTACATGTTTATTGTCCAAGGCTTCGGAAACAGATGCTCTGTTATGGCATAGGAGAATGGCACATCTAAACTGGAGAAAGATGAATTATATAACCAAAAATGGTTTGGTTCTAGGTGTACCACAAAAACGTTTCGAGTCTGAGGATAAGTGTGTTCCTTGCATGAAAGGAAAGCAGCACAAGAAACCACACAGACCTAAGACTGAAAACTTTATCTCCTCGCCATTTGAATTGCTACATATGGATCTCTTCGGCCCTATAAGCAAGAGAAGTCTAGGTGGCAAATGGTACTGTTTGGTTGTCACAGATGACTATTCTAGATTCTCATGGGTATTCTTTTTGGGATCAAAGGATGAGACTCCTGGAATTCTAATTGAGTTCTTTGATCTAGTAGAGAATGTCTATAAAAAGAGAGTTAAGCGTATTCGTAGTGACAATGGAACAGAGTTTAAGAATTCAACGTTGAATATCTATTGCTTAAGCAAAGGGATATTACATCAATTCAGTGCACCTTATGAACCTCAACAGAATGGTGTTGCTGAAAGGAAGAATAGAACGTTGATTGAAGCTGCTAGAACAATGCTTGCTGATTCAAAGCTTCCGGTCATCTTTTGGGCAGAAGCAGTGAATACAGCATGTTATGTTCTTAATAGAGTTCTTACGGTTAAGAGACATAACAAGACTTGTTATGAGCTTTTGAACAATAAGAAACCTAACTTAAAAGGGTTTGAACCCTTTGGAGTTTCATGCACCATATTAAAGACTGGACATCAAGCAAAATTTGGTGAGAAGGCTGACGAAGGATTTTTCCTAGGTTATATGCCCAATTCGCCAAATAAGAGAGTCTTTAATAAAGTCACAGGACGTTTGGAGGTAGTTTATAATATTGAGGTTACAAGCTATTCACCGGATGTTCATAAGGGCTTAGATTGGCAATTTGATTATTCTGATCTTTTTGCATCATTTAAAGTTCCTATTAGTGACTATGTCAGTGATTCAGAGATAGCTGAACATTTATTGTTTGAAGATGAGAATATTGGTCCCGCTTCAACATCGAGTGTTAAGCAGTCTGGAATCAAGACTACTGTTGACTCAGATAAAGCTTCCACAAGTGAGTCACAAAAACCTTCAGAGGATAAGTCTCTAGAAACAGAAGATCTTGATGATCTTCATACAAAGTTTGATGACATACTTACTCCTTTGAAACATCTAAGAATATCTTCAGCACGTACGGAAGATGTACCTGAATTGGAAGAAATTGGTACTAATTTGGAAGATGAGATACCAGTTGAACCAGTTACTACAACTAGAACGAGTAAGAATCATCCAGTTGAAAACATCATCGGTGATATTAATACTCCGGTTCAAACTAGGCATCAATCCAGAACTAATACGTCTGAGAATTCTGAATACCAAAGCTTGTATACTGCAATGAAAGAGACAGGGATTCCTAATCAATGTCTATATTCATGCTTTATCTCACAAGTCGAGCCTAAAAATGTTCAAATGGCTTTAAAAGAAAACTCGTGGGTAGAAGCAATGCAAGAAGAACTATCTCAGTTCTCTAAATTACAAGTATGGGAGTTGGTTGACCTACCAAAGGGAGAATATCCAATTGGAACTAGATGGGTATTTAAGTGTAAGAGAGATGATAAAGGTATCGTTACTCGCAATAAAGCTCGTCTAGTGGTTCAAGGTTTTAATCAACAAGAAGGTATTGATTACAATGAAGTGTTTGCACCAGTTGCTAGGCTAGAAGCAATTAGAGTATTCTTAGCATTCGCATCATATTATGGTATAAAAGTGTATCAGTTGGATGTTAAGAGTGCCTTTTTGTATGGCAAAGTGGAAGAATTGGTGTATGTTTCACAACCGCCAGGGTTTGCTAATCCTGAGTATCCAGATAGAGTATATCGTTTGAATAAGGCTCTATATGGATTACATCAAGCACCTAGGGCATGGTATGGAACACTATCAACGTATCTACTTGAGAATGGATTTACAAGAGGATCAATTGATAGTACACTATTTGTGAAGTGGAAAAAGAAAGACTTTCTTCTTGTACAAGTGTATGTTGATGACATTATCTTTGGATCGTCTGATGAAAAGATGTGTCAAGAATTTGAGAAAGTCATGAGAAAAAGGTTTGAAATGTCTGCAATGGGAGAGTTGAATTTCTTCTTAGGATTACAAGTTGATCAAAAGAAGGATGGATTCTTTATTCATCAATCTAAATATACATATGAGCTATTAGAACGTTTCAAGATGGATGAAAGTAAGGTCTACAATACTCCAATTCCAGTCAATCATGGATTAGGTCCAGATACATCGAGTGATAGCGATGTGGATCCAACTCTTTATAGAGCCATGATCGGATCACTAATGTATCTTACAGCCTCTAGGCCTGACATCATGTTTGCTGTTTGTTTATGCGCAAGATATCAGGCTAATCCGAAAGAGTCACACATGCAAGCTGTTAAACGAATCTTTCGTTACCTCAAAGGGAAACCTAAGCTGGGTCTTTGGTATCCGATTGATGGAGACTTAGATCTCGTAGCTTATACTGATTCGGATTATGGAGGATGCAATCAGAATAGGAAATCTACGACTGGAGGATGTCAATTTTTAGGAGGTAGATTAGTATCCTGGCAGTGCAAGAAGCAAACCTCGGTAGCCATTTCTACATGTGAAGCTGAGTATGTTGCAGCTGGCAGCTGTTGCTCGCAAGTTCTTTGGATTCAACAGCAACTGCGGGATTACGGGTTAAATATAACCAATACTCCTATGATGATTGATAACGAATCTACTATGTCGATCACCAATAATCCAGTAAAGCACAGTAAAACTAAGCATATTGATATTCGACATCATTTTATTAGAGATTGTGCTGAAAAGAAATTGATAAAGTTAGTTAAGGTTCCATCATTGGATAACTTAGCAGACTTATACACAAAGGCGTTCGACAGAGCAAGATTTGAGACGTTGGTTCAACTAAACGGAATGAGAAATCCAGAGTGATTAGTCTTCCAAGGGTATTCTTGTAATAGTTAGTATTTATGTGTTTATTATTTAAAAAAAAAAAAAAAAAAAAAAAAAAAAAAAAAAAAAAAAAAAAGGCGTATGGCATTCATTTGCTTGTTACCTAAGGGGAATCGCCTTCATTTAAGTTTTTATTTGCAAAAACTACGGGAAATGATAGTACATTAGGAGAATAAGCTTCACAATAATAAAGCTTAAGTCCTAAGTATGATATGGTAGTAGGTTCAAATAAAGTTGCTTTAGAACTACAGCGGTTCTATCAGGTATGTGTTTATATTTATTTGATTATACACCTATATCCACAAGTTATAATTTGTCTATTTTTAGTAAAATTTTAGATGGCTTCATCATATGATGTACTGGTAGGCAAATTATATGAAATTTTCTAAGTCTTAAGAATTTAATTAACTACTTGTTTATTATTTTGTGTAACTATTCTATGATGTATGACATTAAGTCTTAAATGTTGAATGATGGTATTACCATACACTGTTATCATGCATTTTAATTAAAGTGACAAATAGTAGCAATATGGGTATTAATTTAATTACTGGTAACTATGTTGTACTATGTACAGAACTGAAACCTTTAATTAAATTAATATTCTCAAATATATTTTGAATTATGCTAGAAGGAATCTTCTGTTGTACTACGTACAGACTTAGATAACATAGCATATTCAAAGTATGTTTGATATTTGTCTAACCGTAAAAATTCAAGTGTATGTTATATGTTTCGAAAAGATACATCATTTAGTAACCGCTACCTTGAAAATTTAATGATGCAGTGTTATGTGTTTTACTTGAATTCTTCAGTATGTCATATAATAGGAAGCACTTGATAATTCTCATACTAACAATAAAGAGTTTGCTTAGAAAATTGAGTATAATTTGTTTATGTGGATCATATACTGGTAATCGTCTTGAACTATCTATAATTAAAATATTTACTTTATGTGCGTAATGCATTTATTAATTATGCTATGTGGATAAAGGTACCTAAGATATAGTTTTATAAATATAAATGTATAAATGATATATTTAGTTGTAATTTTATAGTAATTTATTTGAATTTCATGAGGTATGTATACTACCAATCTGCTTAAACTTTTTAAATATATCATGAATTGCTTATTCTTACTAATATGATCCCTAAGCAGATAAATTCTTATTCATTTTGTGTATGTATTTTATTTTGTTTCAAGTGTTTAATAAAATGGTACTTGATACCTATGATTATGTAATTTTGTTTTAGTTTTTAATTTTTGTGTTAATTATGCTTACCCTTCGGAATTAAATCATACTGTATCTTTTTGAGTTGAACAACGTGACAAATACAAGTGAAAAATAATTTTATTTTAGAGTTGTAAAATATCGGGTTTTTATTTATACTTAGCATTAAATTCGCGTTTTTAATTGTTTCTGCGAGTTGACATCAACTTGCGGATCCACTTGAAATCTTGCGGATCGGATAAAGGGTATAAAACAAAAGGTCAAACGAGTCAACAGATCACCGAATTCACATTACTCGCGAGTTCACTTCAACTTGGCGAATCCGCTTACAGGCGAAACGAGGCGAAAAAGTTATTTTCGTTTGATTTCGATTTTACGAGTACGAGAACGAGTTTTTGATCCGTAGATTTTATTCACCTTTAGATTGCGAACATTTTGAGGTAAAATACAACGGATTTCACCGTGTAAATAACAAGAAATTGAAGTTTTTATAAAACTTAGGGTTTCGGTTTCAATTTTGAACGATTCACGATGATTAATGGATTGTTAGAACACGAATCCTTAGGATTAATGTTAAACGAACCGTAATAGATGTGAATGTATCGTTTGATCGTGTTAAAACTAACAAAATCATCGATTTTAAGTTTAATCTTACGACGGCTGTTCATCGAACGAGTTGAAATTTCGATTCAACTCGCAGCGAGTTGACTAGCGAGTTCATGAGATTAGTGAGTTGATCAATGTAGCGAGTTGATAAACAAAACGAGTTGAACTCAACTCGTTAGGCCAGTTTATGCGAGTCCAGTACTTAGAAAAATTTTATTTTTTAAAGTAGTGATATAAATGTTAAGACTTTTTAAGTAATAACTTTTATGAAATGGATTTGTGTTAATTCTTATATGATTATATCGAAAGTCTACTAATTTAAGAAGAAAATTAGTGGCGTGTCCTAATTTCACATTAGCGGTATAATTTTTAACGTTAACGACTTGAGATTTTTATTAAAATAACAAGTACCTAACGTGATTTAAATTAGACTTAAGACTTTTTAGTTATAAGTAAAATTTTTATATACGACTTGAGATTATTTTTGTATCAAGTTATATATAATTACAATTTTAAACTAAGATGTTTGATGAATCTCGATTCATAATACATAATAGTTTAAATATTTTTTATCGTGCATTGAATTGTTGTTGTCATTTGTGTTTTTACAGATATGGCTCGACAATTTGACAAAGGTCACAACATCCTTGTTGATCTGGATGTACGTGCAAAGGGAGCTAGCAAAGTAGCTCAGGTGCTTTCATTTTTGGCACGTTCACGTATACAGTATGCTGTTACAGCAAATCCTCCTATTTCTCAGGCGATTTTGACTGATTTCTGGACGGGTATAGAGCATGACGAATCGGTCAATCCACCAGAGATTCGAGCAACGGTTGGTGGACAACCTGTTGTGTTCAGTGCTGGAAATCTCCGTGAGATTTTGCAGTTTGGTACAGAGGAACAAGAGAATGGGGATGTTGAGTATCCAATGGATTTCATAGAGGGAGCTATCGGACGTATGGGTTATACGGGAGATAGACGCGGACGTCAATTCCAGAAGCCTCTTGTGATTGGTCAGTGGAGGTTTCTATGGCACGTGATGAATACCGTTTTTGCACCGAAGAAGGGTGGTTTTGATGAGTTAAGCCCTGCTATTCTATCGGCTGCACTGTCCCTGGTTTACAATAAACCATACAGTTTCTGTGATTACATTTTTGGAGAGATTGTAAGACAGATATCGGGTTCTGTTCGATCACGATTTATGGTTTACCCACGTTTTTGTATGCTGATTATTAGAGCTCGTCTACCAGAGCTTATTATTCCTGAGCCACACTTGCGTGTAGATACTATTGGGCTCAGAGGGTATAATGCCATGTTTATGCAGACGATTAGGAAGGAAGGAGTGGTGAAACCGGAAATTAGACCACTTTTTGGATATATTGTTGATCCGAACTACGTAGCACCGCCAAATCATGGGTGGTTAGACGTAGCTCCTGCTGCTGCTGCTGCTCCTGCTGAAGCTGATGTGGTTCATCATGAAGATCCACAAGAGCTTTTAGAGGACGTTTTGGAACAACCTGCACATGCTGGGGAACAGGTGAACCCAGATGTTGCTGCTCAGGTAGTACAAGAAGTTTTGGAGCAGAATGATGATGAGACAAATCCTTTGCTTCAAGACATTGAGAGTTACTTGGCACCACCTGAGGTAATCTGTTACTTATGTAATAATATAGATGCTTAGTTGATAGATTGTTTTTATTGATCATAGATGCATAATATTATTATATAATGATTCTGATATTAGATATTTAGTAAATTGGATATTATTTCTGATTTTAAAAATATAAATATCATTATACGAACAGGAAGCTGAAGCTGAGGCTGCAAATCCCGAAGTTATATTACTTGAGGATGAGCAGATACAGCTTGATAGATCAGTTGTTGTACCAACTGAGGTATTATATCTGATTAATCTTAAATATATAGAACTTGTATGATAGAGCTTACGCTATTCATAAATGTTTAATATATTTAAAATTTAGGATCCTGTTAGATCATCTAGAGGTCGTGATGGTGAGACGGCTTCAGATGAAGTTTCTGACAATACACCTTCTCCTCCTCCATCTGCTTCTGAAAAGAAGAGGAAGGGTAAGAGTATTCTGGAGGAAGGTACTGAGGAAGTTGAGATTCCTTTGATGAAGCGTCCGAGAACGCTTACAATTCGAGAAGGTTAGTATTAATTAAAGTTAAATAATCTTAACTTGTTGTTTATCAGGAGTTGAACTGAGACAGTTAATTCTGTATACAGTTTCTCAGGATACACCACAGGTAGAGAGGGTTGCACCGGTGGTTACGGAATCGATGTCTTTACCGCTTCAAGTATGAGATATAAATTCTATAACTATGAGTGTTATGCAATTAATTAGAGTTTGAGACAGAGTAATCTGTAACAATAACTGATTTTAATTGTGTTTAACTTTACAGCATGAGGTTGCTGATTTAGTTCGTGGAGCTAATTTTCCGACGAACAAAACAGCTAGATTTGCGACAAGTTTGCTTACGCAAGCTTTGTCTCAACCTCATACACCGCTTACCAGAGACTGGCATATTGAGTCTCTTACACCGCCTGGACCTAGAACGATACCTGTTACTCCAACGACTGATGCTGAAAGGATTACATCCTTAGAGTCGAGGGTAAAGGATTTGGAGAAGCTTACTTCTCAGATTCCAGAGCTGGTGTCGAGCAATCTTCTTCTTTCACAACAGATACTCAAGCAGAGTGAATCGTACAATCTGTTGATGAAGACTCATGAGACGTTACTTGCGGACTTCACTGTACAGAGACTGAAGTTATCTTCTTTAGAGAGTCTGGTCTTGAGATCGCATTCAGGACAGCCTGCTCAGGGGGAGATATTGGTATATCTGGAGTCTTGCAAAGAGGATGAGCTAAGGAGGAAGAGAGATTCAGACAAAGACGATGATCCCAATGCACCGAGTGGTGAGCAGACTGGTCCTTCAAAGACTGGTGACCAAGCTACTATTCAGGGGGAGTCTGGTGCTGGTGCTAGTGGTTCTGGAGCTGGTACAAATGCTGATAAGACTGCACAGGTTGATACAGAAGCTGGTAAGATAGCTTAGTATTAGCATAGTGTAGTAATTATTGGTAGTAATTTGTACAGAATAATTGTAACTTAATATTGTGATAATATATTCGGCTTGAGATTTGTAATTACAAGTTAAATGTATTAGATATTGTTAAGTTATTTGATTTTATAAATGTTAAGATAAAATAGTGATCGAAAGACTTCTGACTCATTGAGTAGTCGAGCGGCGTGTTCCGATTAATTTCGGCGGTCAAAATTTTATGATAACATATGCATTTTAGACTTGATTATGGACTTAAGACCATAAGGTATATAAGTAATTAGCAAGTTAAAAATGTATTCGTATTAACTAGACAAATGATATATAATTTAAAGGTTAAGTTGATAATGAATTAGATCAATTAACACTTGGAAATTATATAAGTTAATTAATAGTAAATTTAAATGTTTGGTGATTATTCACAATGCATTAGAATTTAAAATTAATTAATATTTGTTAAGTAGACTTAAGAGATTTTAGATTGATTCAGGGTAATCAATAAAAGATTTTATAAGTTATATTTATATTGCGTTTATATGTTAGGTTAAAATATACAAAAGAATTAATAAAGAAATTCTTAGATTGGTTCAGGGAAATCAATAAAGAATTTGAATTATTAATATATTTGTATTTATGTTTTTCTCTTAGGATTGGAGATGCTTGATCTATCTGAATCGGAAGATGATATTTTTGATGAGATAGATGAAGACATTGATTTTGATCTTGAGGATGGAGAATTTCTACCACCTACAGATTGGACTGCTGTACCTGAGAATGTGCAAGACATGGGTGTAGATCTAGATGCAAACATTGATGAACACCATGTGAGCCCATCTAGGACAGAAGTTGTTATTGAAAATGAACAAGGTCCAACAATTGTCAATATAGATGAAGATATTGATGATTCAACCTCTGATGAAGAAGAAGAAGTTCTTGTTCAAACCAAAAATCCTGCTGTTGTACTTAGGAAACTTCCAAAGAAGAAGAAGAAGATTGGAATTTCTGAAGTTGATATTACGAAAAAGCGTGTACCACGTAAAGGGATTATTGGTTGGTACTTTGACTCAGAACTAAAGCTTTTTGCGATCAAAAGGTTTGACGGAGTTCAATATTTTGAAAGAAAGCTTGCAGTTTTTAGTTCTCTACCACGTTATGAAATACGTGATTTGGCTAGATTAGAGATTAACAACCCAAGTCGTGATGATTATGCTGATCGTGTTGAAAGAATCATTAGACATGAGGTTGGTACAAATAAATTTGTTCAGATTAAGCCAAGAAAGGGAAAGACTGTGAAATTACAAGAGAGAAGTCAAAGAACAGGAAGAAGAAGAAGGAAGAAAGTTTATCCAGCTGTTAGATGCATACAGCAGATTCCACTGAAGACAATGCCACAGGATATTTTGGGAAATATGAAGAGTTGGCACGTGGATTCAGGAACTGGAGAAGCTGTTATGGTTGAAGCTGATGATGAGGTTGAAGGTGGTGAAAGAGAAATCTTCAGAGTTTATGATCATCGACACCTGATGAATATGTCGAGAAAGGATCTGTTAAAGTTAAATGAGAACAGAATTTTGACGACTATTGAATGGGCTGATTTAGCAAGAGATTATCAGTTGATGGTTAAAACTTGTATCAAGATGAAGATTTACGCAGGCAGTAAGATTTACAAATGAAGACCAAAGACAAGCGTGAAGATAAAGACGCTAGAGCTATTGTCAAGGGGGAGTCTGTTGAGACATAGATTGTGACAACAGATCTAGCTTGAAATAGGACTAGTGTAATTATTATTGTGTTTGTATATTGGTTTGGATTTGTAAAAGAATATTTGTTTTGTTAGTGATATTCGTTAAACATATTGTTTTGTTAAGTTAGACGAATAATTAAATACGAAATAAATACGTTTGCTGCGAGTCGAGTTCTCAGGTCGCGAGACTAACGAGCCGAGATGAGAACTGAACTCGTGGAGATCAGTAACGAGTCGAGCTTGGTAATGGGCTTGGGCTACGAGGCGAGTTGGGCCGAACTCGCAGGCCCATGCGAGCCGAGCCGAGACAAAATATAAAAGGTTTTTTCAATCGTGAAAAACCTTAACACGTTAACAACTTTTGCATATTCCAAAGCTGCGATTTCAGCAAACCAGAGAAAAAAAAAATAACCTATCGACTAGGCTTTGACGATTCGTTGTGTAAAGCTAAGTCTAGTTAAACGCAATACAAACATATTCGTTATTAGTAAGATAACACCGTATTGAGGGATTCCGCACCTTAATACTACAGATAACGAAGTTATCGATCCTAAAACTAGGGGACTTACATTCACATTTCTGATACAAATAATCAGAATTTTTAACTTTTAAAATTACTCCCCCTGAACAGCAAATTCTTATCGCAATTCTAAGTCAAAGGCAATCCCCTTAAACCTTAAAACATATATTTTTGGATTTTTTAATTTTAACAAATTTCGCAACATTGCATTTCTTTGATACTAAAAAGTACAAAGAATGGCTGTTGCATTACTAACAAATTAAAATAGATAAAATTTAAATAAAAGTTTCAAAATCACATATCAAGTCAAGTCAAATGCCTTTTAGCACTTTTACCACCTCGAAATTTCAATGATCTCATCCATCCAATCACAAATCATCACACATGAGCACCTTGAAAACAATCTTCCAAAAATATTCACATCCTTGCAGTCACTAAAAATATTAGCTAATAAAAACCTGACTGCACCACCACAAACAATTGAACGTTAGTACTTATGGGACACCCAAGCCTTGATAGACTTGGGTTGTCCATGGTCATCCATAACCATCACATCAATGAGTTTATGATATTTTAAAAACTCAGAGGATTTCATTGATGTGTTGTTTGTGGATTTGGGTTTCCAAACCTTTGTAGGTTCAGATGAGTTGTTTTCAACAATGTTGTGCTGTTGAACTTGAGGTTTACTAGGCACAACTTTGTTTACTCTAGCCACGGGTTTTGGAGAAGAGGATGCATATCTTGATATAGGCGAATACGAAGCACGCCTAGAAAACGATTTTGAATAAGAATTCCTAAAGGAGGAAGTTCTCGGCATCCCTCTACTAAACCTATCTAGGGATAATAACCGACAATCCCTAATTATATGTCCTTGTTGTCCACAATGGAAACAAGAACGTCGTTCAATGTACGACCTATTCCAATGATTACCCACAAAAGGTTGAGGTGGAGAATGAACTGTTGGAAGCTTAGAAGATGAGGTATTTACAGGACGTGAACACTTATGTGTACACGTTGATGTAGAAGCCTCAGAAGTTGAACAAGTTGATGTTGAAGGTTGTTCACTTTTAGATTTTACATTTGAATCATTCATTTGATGTTGAACCCTTTTGGATTCATTTTCAACCTTGTTTTTACCCTTTGTATTTGAAACCTTTACAGTTTCATTGGTAAGTATATGATTTTCTGGCTTTACATTAACTTTTTCAACTTTGATTTCAGCCTCTTCCGGTAGATCCTCTATCTCAACACCCTCCTCTACACTAACTGGAGGTGTACTATCAGACTTAACAAAAGTAGGCAAGGGATACTCTGTCCGTTTAGTTTTCTCCTTTGCCTGCCTTTTGGGATTGGATGTAGCTTCTTTAGACTTTGTAGCTGGCCATGATGAGTAGTCAGCCACAAGTTCTTCGGTGCCTTCCTTAACAGGCAGAGGATAGTGATTAGTAGGAGGTGGAACTGAGTTATACCCTATTCCGTCCTTACTTTTATCTGTCCTCTGCTTGTCAACGATTTCATCGAAGATCTTTTGAGAGTTCGAGAAACTTGTGATCCCCTTTTTAAAATTGTCAGACTCAGACTTTAGCTCAGAAAGTTCTTTATTCAACAAATCAATTTCTGTTAAATAACTTTTAATTGCATCTTGTTGACTAAAAACTTTTGCTTTAAAAGTCTGAGTATCTAACTTATAAGCTTCAATCTGCTTATCATAAAGTTTTTCATTAGCTTTTAGAAACTTATTTGACTCAGTAAGTTTCTCGACCTTTTCTCTTAAGTTTACATAGTCTATTTGAAAACATTTTAAAGAAGCTTCCAATTTAATACAGGATATGCAAGTAAAAGGTTTTTCAGATTCTGTTTCTACCTCATGTATCTTTGCCAAGAACGCACTGTGTTGAACCTTTTCTTGAGTCGCACTTGAATCAAACATTCCCTGAGAATACACTGTCATCGCCTGTGATGTTGTGTTATTCTCTGGAGTCTTGGGAGCTGAAGGTGTAGTGAATCCAGATAAGGGATATTTTTCCTTCTCACATTCTTTAGCAAAGTGTCCATGAATCTGACAGATTTTGCATTTCACCTTCCTTTTATTAAAACCAAGACCTGTATCACCATCATCATCCATGTCTTTTCTACCCGTTTTTTGAAGAAACTTCTTGGTTCTTTGGGTTATCATGGCCATACTCCATTTGATGTCCATCTGCTCTAGATCATCAGAATCAATCTGTTCAAAGTCTTCTTCAGTAAGCTGTAGAGTACTAGCCTTCTTGGAAAGAAAATTCTCATAAGAGTTGAGGAAAGCTGCAAAGATTGTAGCATGATCCTCAGTAGCCTTTGAAGGAGCTGTATGAGAGATATAGGAAGCATATGAAGTGCTACCAGAAGGAGATGTAGCTGACTTGGAATTAGATCTGGAAGTTTCATTGAGACTAGGATTTTCACTGGAAGCCTCTGACATCTTTTCCTTCTTCTTCATGTCCAGAGCATCAGCCTGTAACTTTCCGATGAGTTCTTCCAAATCCATGATTTCAATCTCTGGATCTTTTTCCATAGTTGATACCCTGGCATCCCAATCCTTAGGTAATACACCCAATAACTTCTTGTTTACTTCTCCATTATTAAGTACCATTCCTCCATCAGCCACTTCATCTACGAGTTGGGAATATCTTTTGAAGAGTTCTTCTAAAGATTCATTTGATAGTAAATCAAATGTGTCAAACTGTTTCTTGACAAGTTCCACTCTATTTCTCCTATATTTTTCATATCCTCCACATCGTTTCTCAATTGCATGCCAGAGGTCGTATGCAATATCATAATGTTTAAACAATTGTTTAACTTCATTTGACATACATTTTAATATTGTAGCATGGGTTTTCTTTTCAATATCCAAAGCTTTTCTCTCATCAAGAGTCATACCTCTGTGTGGTTTTTCATATCTTTCAACCAATGAGTTCCACATATTTGGATCATTTTTAGATATGAAGGCTTCGAACTCAAATCTCCATTCAGCATAATCAGTATCAAATGTAAGCATGGGGGGTTCTATCTCACTAACAGCTCCACTATTGTAACGCATAAGAGCTTTAGAAGACATCTTCCAACCAGAACGTCGATACGGCCTCTTGCGACTTTTCCCTTCAAAACTGAATTTGAATAATTTAGAAAAATACCCGAGTATAGCGAAACTTATTCGACACTAAAATTAAGCTCCTTTAAGCTTAAAAACAAAATTTGAAATTACAATTTTTTCGCGTTTTTCCCGCCAAAATTTCGTCCGAAAACGTCAAAAACTGGTCAGGTAAAATGAAACTTTTTCCAGGCTAAAATTGAACAGTTTTAAAGCTAAGAAAAAATTTTGGAAACGCAAAATTTTTCGGGGATTTCCGCCAATTTTTTTTTTTTTCCGAATCTAATGCGACACTGGGTTAGTGTCGCACTGAAGTGACGCTAAGTAGTGTCGCATTGAAGTGACGCACTGAAGTACCGCTAAAAATCAAATGGCGACACTCAATTAAGTGTCGCTAAAAGACAAGTGTCGCTATCAAGTGTCGCTGAAACCCTAATTGGCGACACTCAAGGAAGTGTCGCTATGGAAGTGACGCTAGTAAGGAAGTGACGCTGGTAAGTGACGTTAAGTCGCGGCCAGCAGCCCCAAAAACCCCAAAAACGATTTTTTTTCGAAACCCTAACGAATTTTCTGAAACCGAACGTCGAACTAACACCAAAACACCTCCAGAAAGCGATCTAATCAAGCAAATCAACACATAAACGATTAATAACAATTAATACCTTCGCGAATCAATCGAAAACGCTCAAAATAACGATCCGAAACCGACGAATCCTTGATTCTTGGATCTGATACCAGTTGAAAGTTCCGTTTGCTTGGATCTAATCGGATCAATTACAATCACACGTGCGGAATCCGTTTGATTGAATATATGAACGTATTAATCGAATCAAACACGCAATTCTCTATAATCTTTTGTATATATTCACAATTGAATAATAAAGATTACAAGATACAAACTTAAAAACGTTTTTCTCCTCTCCTATCTCACAAAAACGGCCTCACCACTATTCACCAAGTCCAACCCTAATTTTGTCTCTAACTTCTCTATTTATAGTATGTCCAGTACCTATAGCGACACTGGCTAAGTGTCGCTAATAGCGACACTGACTAAGTGTCGCCTAGACACATTTGGACATTTCTATTTCACTATATATTACAGACTCGCATATACACACTAAACACTATACATACGCAGACTAATTGACTTTGACAATTACAAACGTTTGACCAACTGACTGACACACAAAATGCACCAACAAAGCTCAACGACAATTTTACCGAGCTTCATAAACATATTTAAGGTGTTCCTAAAAGTTTCGGGTCAAACCGAACACGTTTGATCAAGTCAACCAAAACGAGTCTCGGTACGAAAAACGTTTACCAAAATGTAAAAAGTTAGATTTTTACTCAAAACAAATGTTTAAGTGTTTTAATATGAAACTTGAAAAAAAGTGTTTTAACATTTACGGTTAACGATTCACACGTTTCGACACTAAAATAAAACACTTACAACCGATTTTGCTAGAGAAACCCAATTTCAATTCGCACACCAAGTTGCGAGTTGAACTGCGAGTTGAGTTGTTAAGCGACTCGACTTGCGAGTTGACATTACCTTGCGAATTGAGAGCTTGCGAATTGAACTGACACCTATAATATTTAGTCAAGTACCGAGTTCACGCAACTACAACGAAACCATATATGATATAACACGTACACTTATATATATATATATATATATATATATATATATATATATATATATACTTTTACAAAGTACAATGTTACAAGTATAATAATAATATTACGTTGAATTATTATTACAAAATCATCACCAATGAAACGTACAAATTTACAAATAACAATGATCTTTCAACGAGTGAACAAATAACATGTTTTGGCAATTGGCCAACTACTTATACAAACTGTCTCATACGTTTAGGACATTAGAGACTTTCTTTGGGCTTAGACTTTGCTAGCACTCACATACCAAGCTCACGAGGTGAGTTCGCAGCCCCACTTTCTACTATTTTACTGCTTTCAACTTGGGGTGAAAAACATAGACAACTGCTTTTAAGATAGCCATAACTTACCATGATTTTACAAATGCTTCTATGCTTTTATACTTTGTACTATGAACTACTTTGTTGCTGTTTGTACGAACTACTTGGAAACTATTTTGCGAACTACTTAATACTTGATTTCAATGACTTACTATGAACTACTTGGACCTACATGAACTATGTTATTTTTAATTTAAGAACTAATTACGAGCTATACTTAGGAACTATTTATTTTTGGTAACGTCCCAATGGAACCAATTATTTTGGGTAACGTCCCAATGGAAACTATTTATTTTGGGTAACGTCCCAATGGAACTATTGATTTTGGGTAACGTCCCAATGGAACTAATTATTTTGGGTAACGTCTCAATGGAAACTATTTATTTTGGGTAACATCCCAATGAAACTATTGATTTTGGGTAACGTCCCAATGGAACTAATTATTTTGGGTAACGTCCCAATGGAAACTATATATTTTGGGTAACATCCTGACAAAACATACTTTGAAAACTCTGACAACTTTGAAAACTGGAGATTTAGGCCACGATTTTCTACTAAGATTTAAACTATGGTTTGAACTATGAATTGAACTATGATTTGAACTATGTTCTCAACTATGATAACTTTATGACTTGTATGTCAACATGATACTTACTTTCCTACGATTACTTTGGTTAGAATACGAACTTTCCTACAAACAACTATGTTTTGGATAATGATCCATCTTAACTATATTTGGATAACATTCCATTAAACTTTACTTGACTGTTATGGCAATAACTTTTGTGAACGTATTTGATTTATCAACTATACTTGTGAACTTAAAACCTGTGAATTCACTCAACATTATTGTTGACTCTTTACTATGTTTTTCAGGGAGTTAGCTATACGTATATGCATGCATACTATGGAACTAGGCGACCCACGATGAAATAGGATGACATCCTACTGTGTTGCAATAACCTTACGCTCTCATATGCATGATTGTCAAATGGTGACGTCGGTGCCCCCACTAGATCTAATGCTTCCGCAAAACATCTGATAACAGTAATTACCGAATTTGGGGGTGCGACACTAATCCACTAAAGACCTCTCTATCATAGTTCGTTAATTATTATTAAGCATGAGTAATTGTGTATAATCTATAGGGGATTGACACCCCCGTCGGGCTTGCCACTATAACTCGGCAAGAGGATGCATAATTACTTGTTTATTACAAGTGTACTGGATTATTCACTTGCTAGAGGCAACAACTGCGGTTAAACTTCGAATTGTGAGCTCATGGAAATGGTATACTATTTTGGCATTCGTGCTACTACGAAACTCTAAAATCTCGTGCTTCATACTACGATTTTAACTATGAAACCTATGAACTCACCAACATTATTGTTGACTTTTTAGGGTATATTTCTCAGGTCCACAGACGCAGTAGAATTTGGACTGCTTTTGGGGAAGCAGTAGTGTAACATCCTAATTTTGTAAGTTTTAAATAAAATAAGTTTATAAAAGTATGAATATATATATGTTATATTAATTGAGTATGTGTATTACATATGTATATGTGTTATATTACTTGGTTTGTGCATAATTGGTAATATATATATATATATATATATATATATATATATATATATATATATTATACATAACTATATGTATATTAGAAGTAAAATGAAGTTGTGGGTTAGAAGTGTAATAAATAGATTATATTGGGTCTGATTAGAACTAGATCGCGACGCGACCTAGGGTGGATCGCGACGCGATTTGACGAATTACAGAAACGGGTTTTTAACCCCAGCAGCTTCCAGACTCGAATTATTCATCAAAAATACTTGCAAATCAGAACTCTAAATACTCCATAGTGAAAATGGCGATTTCTTGATAATAGAGGTGAATTCCATCAAGTTTGAGTTTGTTAGTAGCATATTGGAAGCTTAATCACTCCTCTAACTAATTACAAGGTATGAATCACTAGTTTTTGTTATAAAATCAGATTAGGGTTTGATAAATTATGAAACCCTAAGTATTCATTTTGATATAAGATTTGATTTTTGGTATATAGATGTTACACATATGCTAATAATCCATGATATGAAACTTGTAAGATGAATTAAGTTAGGGTTTGAAGTTAGTAAACCCTAAGTTTGTATAAATTGATATGTGATTAAGTTAATGTTGAATAAATGATTATTACATGTAAATAATCATATTATTATTATGAAATGAGTAAAGAAAGGAAGAAATTAAGTATGAAGTAAAATTGTATATATACACTTATGAATGATGGTTCTAAAATGATGTAGTATGTTGTGGAGAAAGATTCGGTATGAATTGGTTAAAAGAATCATCATTCATGTGTATATGATATAATTGATATTGCTAAAAATGTACAAGTATGGTTAAGACCAAAGTTAATATTTTGGGTAAATTTGTTAAGTGTAGTGTTAAGTGCAAAATGTAATTATGTGCTATGTGTTTATGTGATTAGGTGTTAAAGAGTTTGGAAAGAGTTCAAGTGATTTAAATTGTGCAATCGTAAGGTAAGTTTCGATTTACATGATCATGGGTTAGGAATGGCCTCAGTCATTTGCTAACGGTTTGGTGCGGGTAATGGTTGCGGCCATAGGCTCGTGTGATTGCTAGTAGTATACAACTAGCATGGGTGGTTAAGGATCCTTAGCTAAATTATCATTATTACATGTTATTGTACTTCGTTACTTACTAAGCGTTTTGCTTACCGTTGTATAATTCTAATGTTTTAGGTGAAGCTAGTGGTTCGAGAGGTGATACGGGCAAGAAACCGGTTGGTAGCTAGCGGTGGATGTTATAAATTTGGGGTAATAACTCGTATTCGTTAAATCATGCTTTTGAGATCAATTATCCCATCTTTTGTAAAAATTATGATATAAGTCGTTTTGGTACTTTAAGTTTGTTGTTTAAAGATGTTAAAATGGTATGTAAATGTTAATACTATTTCAATCGTTTTGGTATAAATGGTTTAGTTTGTTTTGATCCAAAGTATTCAAATGGGTCAAGAGACTATATAAGGGTATTAGATGAAGATTTGTTGTAAAACCATGTATTGGTGTTGCGGAAATTATATTGTGTACAGGTGATGGTTTAAAAATGCTGCGGAAAGTTGTTTTGGTGCAGTTTTGGTCAGATTTTGAAGCTGTCTGTTTTGGTTCTGTACAGACCTGGATCGCGGCGCGATCCTTAAAGATTGCGACGTGATCTTGTTTCAATAGCGATGCGATGTTAATTGATTGCGACGCGATTAAAATTCTTAATTGCAACGCGATTGTTTGAAGTTGCGGCGCGATTTTGGTCACAGATTACACCAGTTTAAATTAAAACTTAAAATAAAATACACGTAAAATTTTGGGGTGTTACAAGTTGGTATCAGAGCATCGGTTTAAGGGATTCGAGTATCCACCATTAGGAGGGTACATGAACTTAGACCACTGTAGTTGCATTTGAGCATGATAGGTGTTACTATTATTATTTGATATTGTGATCCGGTTAATATATTGTTATAGTTTCTGAATCAAGATGTTATGTGGGGACTTAGGCAACATAAGAATGTGGTATGGTAATTAATGCGCCTGGCCAACGCAGTAATTATCATATGACATTCTATGGAACTTTTGAAACCACTTGATGTTAAGATGACGAAATTATAGTGATTGTTAGCCGTTACTTGTTGCAAATTGTAATTAAAGTAAATTTGTAAAGATATAAACTGTTATATTTAATATTGATTTCTATTTCAGTATAATAATGACTGAGGAACGTGAAGCTGACCAAACGGGAGAACGACACGAAAGAGTTGATTTTCCTGCTCGGGAAGCAAAAATATCTTTAGCTGACTTACGATCTATCGTTTCTTAAGAAGTGGGACGTGTTTAAGAAGCGACCATTTCTTCTATGTTAAATCAAATCTCTGAAACCGTTCAAGAAGTGGTAATATCTGAATTCCAAAGAAGAGACTTAGCCAGAGAAGAGGAAGAACCTCCTCGTGTTATTCCACCTGATATTCTTCCTCTTGATGAAAATCGTCGATTTAGCTACAAAGACTTCTCTGTTTGTAATCCCCCTGAATATCATGGCGAGATGGATCCGATAAAGTGTTACCGTTGGATTTCTGAAGTAGAAGGAGCTTTCGCCACCACTGAATGCCCTGAAAGATTGAAGGTTCGTTTTGCTGCTAATCTTTTACGATCAGGTGCTAAGGGTTGGTGGGAAGTACAGTGTAGTACTCTGGGTGACGACACCATTAAACAATTGTCCTGGAATGATTTTAGACGAATGTTCCAAACTGCTTATTCTCAAGAATCTGAATTGAACAGGATTCGTAGGGAGTTCCTTTCTATGGAACAAACTACCGAATCTGTAAATGAGTTGGTTGGTGTTTTTCTGGATCGAGCTCGTTTCTGCCCTGAGTATATGTCTAATCCAAAGATGCTCATGGGTCATTTTCACAATGTTCTGAAAAAGGAGATTCGACAGTTCATAACTCCCAAAAGATGTGCTAGCTTTGAAGAAATGGTTGATGAGGCTAGATTTCATGAACTTGAGTCACTTCGTGATGTTTCCAAAAGAAAAGCTGAAACCACTTCTACTCCTTCCAAGAAATCGAGAACTGGCGATAGTTCTAAATCTGATGAAAAGCGGGGACCGCCTCCTCCTGAGTGTAAAATTTGTCACAAAAGGCATTCTGGAATTTGTCGTTATAAACCCCCTATTTGTTATAAATGTAAACAGGAAGGTCATCTCAGTACTAATTGTCCCAATCCACTACGAGTTTGTTATAATTGTTATAAGCCTGGTCATATAAGGGCTGAGTGTCCTGATCTGAAAGCTCAGTCTGCTCCTTTTGTTCCTCGAGCTAATGTGGAAAGAAAACCAAATGAACCTCAAAGATCCAGACCTCGTTCTTTTCAGATTACTGCTGATGAAGCTCAAAAAGCTTCAGATGTATTGACAGGTACTTTCCTTGTGAATCAGAAACCGGCTTATATATTATTTGATTCTGGTGCTTCGAGATCATTTATATCTGAAAGATTCTGTCAAAACTTCTCGACTCCTCTCACAAAGTTAGATACCCCTTTAGATGTTGAAGTGGCAGATAATAGATTTATATATGTGGTAAATGTTTTCCGTAGGTGTCAACTTGAAATTGATGATGAAATATTTGTTATAAATTTGATTCCTATGAATATGGGTGAGTTTGACGTTGTAATAGGCATGAGGCCAGCATAAGGCTATTATCCAGTGCGAGAAAAAGATTATTCGAGTCAGCTCGCCTAGTGGTAAGATAGTTGATATATATGGTGAAAAGCGGAAATCTTCTTTATCTATCTGTACATATGCTCGTGCTAAACGTCATCTGCTACACGGGTGTCACACCTTTTTGGCACATGTGGTAGATACTCAGAAATCAGCCCCTAAATTGGATGATATTCCTGTAGTAAATGAGTTTCCAGATGTATTCCCCGACGAGCTACCGGGTATTCCACCCGATAGGCAAGTCGAATTTCGCATTGATTTGGTACCTGGAGCCACTCCTATCGCTAAAACTCCCTATAGACTTGCTCCCTCAGAAATGCAAGAATTGATGAAACAACTGTAGGAATTACTTGATAAGGGTTTCATTCGTCCAAGTAGTTCCCCATGGGGAGCTCCTGTACTTTTCGTGAAAAAGAAAGATGGCACCATGAGAATGTGTATTGATTATAGAGAATTGAACAAAGTAACCATCAAGAATAGGTATCCTTTACCTAGGATTGATGATTTGTTCGATCAGTTACAGGGTGCTAGTTATTTCTCCAAAATTAACTTACGTTCAGGCTATCACCAATTGAAAGTTCGTGATGATGATGTGCCTAAAACTGCTTTCAGAACCCGATATGGGCATTATGAATTTGTTGTGATGCCTTTTGGTTTAACTAATGCTCCAGCAGCTTTTATGGACCTTATGAATCGGGTATGCCGACCTTTACTCGATAAGTCTGTAATTGTATTTATTGACGATATTCTTATCTATTCTAAGTCAGCTGATGAGCATGAATTCCATCTAAGACAAATGTTGCAAATTTTGAGAACTGAAAGGCTTTATGCTAAATTCTCAAAGTGTGAATTCTGGTTACGAGAAGTTCAATTTTTGGGGCACGTGATTAATGATCAGGGAATTAAAGTTGATCCTGCTAAGATTGAAGCAGTTCTGAAATGGGAACCTCCAACTACTCCTACCGAAGTTAGAAGTTTCTTGGGATTAGCTGTGTACTACAGACGTTTTATCCAGGATTTCTCAAAGATTGCTACTCCTCTCACTAAACTCACCAGAAAGAATGTTAAGTTTGAGTGGAACGAGCAAGCTAATCAAGCTTTCCATATTCTTAAACAACATCTTAGTCAAGCGCCTATCTTAGTACTTCCTAATGGTACTGAAGATATGGTTGTATTCTGTGATGCCTCTTATAATGGCTTAGGCTGTGTTTTGATGCAACGTGGCAAGGTAATTGCCTATGCATCTAGACAGCTTAAGGATCATGAAAAGAATTATCCAACTCATGATCTTGAGTTGGCGGCGGTTGTTTTTGCTTTAAAGCTTTGGAGGCATTATCTTTATGGCGTGAAGTGTACTATATATACTGATCATAAAAGTCTCAAATACTTTTTCGATCAGCGGGATTTAAATATAAGGCAACGGCGTTGGCTTGATCTAGTGAAAGACTATGATTGTGAAATTCTTTATCATCCTGGAAAAGCTAATGTTGTTGCTGATGCACTTAGCCGGAAAGCCATTCAGCTACCTTTAGTGGTCAAATCTCTCAGAATCACTGTTGTTCCAGATTTACTTGATCAAATCAAACGTGCACAATTGGAAGCTTGGCAAAAAGGTGATTTTAATTCTGAACGCATTAAAGGTCAAGTTAAAAATTTTGTTGATGATTCTCGTGGATTAAAGACAAGATATGGAAGAATCTGGATTCCTAACTCAATCGAGTTAAAGAAGATGTTACTTGATGAATCTCATAAATATCGATATTCTATTCACCCTGGCGCTACTAAGATGTATCGTAATTTAAAATCAAACTTTTGGTGGCCAGGTATGAAAAGAGAAATTGTAAAACATGTTGAAAAATGCTTAACTTGCCTACAGGTAAAAGCGGAACATCAGAAACCTTATGGTAAATTACAGCCATTAGAAATACCTGTTTGGAAGTGGGAGCATATTACAATGGATTTCATCACCAAATTGCCTAAAACGCAACGCCAACATGACGCAATTTGGGTGATTGTTGATCGTTTAACCAAAAGTGCTTTATTCTTACCGATCAAAGAAACTTTCTCTTCTGAAGCACTTGCAGATTTATTCATACGTGAAGTTGTTGCTCGTCATGGTACTCCTGTATCTATTGTTTCCGATAGAGATACTATATTCACTTCACGTTTCTGGACGAAATTTCAGGAATCTATGGGTACTCGTGTCAATTTTAGCACCGCCTATCACCCTCAAACAGACGGCCAGAGTGAAAGAACAATTCAAACTCTGGAAGATATGTTAAGGGCGTGTGTTATTGATTTTGGAGGTAGCTGGGATTCACATTTGCCATTGGTGGAATTTTCTTATAATAACAGCTATCACTCGAGTATTAAAATGTCACCTTACGAGATGCTCTATGGAAGAGAATGTAGAACTCCTATTTGTTGGGGAGAAATCGGGCAAAAAGAATTGGGAAGCACTGACATCGTTCAGTTGACCACTGAAAAGATTAACCAAGTTAGAGAACGGTTAAAAGCTGCCCAAGATCGACAAAAGTCATATGCTGATAATAGAAGGCGTCCAATTGAGTTTCAGGTTGGTGATAAAGTTATGTTGAAAGTGTCTCCATGGAAGGGAATAATTCGGTTCAGAAAGCGAGGCAAATTGGGTCCGCGATTTATTGGTCCTTTCAAAATCCTTGCTAGAGTTGGAAATGTAGCTTATCGCCTTGAGCTACCTGACAAACTAGCAGGAATTCATAATACTTTCCATGTGTCTTTTCTGCTAAATTGTTTGGTAGATGAATCTGCCTATATTCCATTGGAAGAAATTGAGGTTAATGATCAACTGAATTATGTTGAACAACCTATCTCCATCCTCGATGAAAAAGTCACTAGGTTGAGGAACAAAGATCTAAGAATGTTCAAAGTCCAATGGAAGCATCGCAAAGGTTCTGAAATCACGTGGAAACCAGAAGAAGAAGTCATTCATTTCTATCCCTCGCTGTATCATGACTGGATTGTGAGGACACAATCCTAAATTGGTGGAAGATAGTTGTAACATCCTAATTTTTGTAAGTTTTAAATAAAATAAGTTTATAAAAGTATGCATATATATATATATATATATGTTATATTAATTGAGTATGTGTATTACATATGTATATGTGTTATGTTACTTGGTTTGTGCATAATTGGTAATATATATATATATATATATATATATATATATATATATATATATATATATATATATATATATATATATATATATATATTATACATAATTATATGTATATTAGAAGTAAAATGAAGTTGTGGGTTAGAAGTGTAATAAATAGAAAATACTGGGTCTGATTAGAACTAGATCGCGACGCGACCTAGGGTGGATCGCGACGCGATTTGACGAATTACAGAAATGGGTTTTTAACCCCAGCAGCTTCCAGACTCGAATTATTCATCAAAAATACTTCCAAATCAGAACTCTAAATACTCCATAGTGAAAATGGCGATTTCTTGATAATAGAGGTGAATTCCATCAAGTTTGAGTTTGTTAGTAGCATATTGGAAGCTTAATCACTCCTCTAACTAATTACAAGGTATGAATCACTAGTTTTTGTTATAAAATCAGATTAGGGTTTGATAAATTATGAAACCCTAAGTATTCATTTTGATATAAGATTTGATTTTTGGTATATAGATGTTACACATATGCTAATAATCCATGTTATGAAACTTGTAGGATGAATTAAGTTAGGGTTTGAAGTTAGTAAACCCTAAGTTTGTATAAATTGATATGTGATTAAGTTAATGTTGAATAAATGATTATTACATGTAAATAATCATATTATTTTTATGAAATGAGTAAAGAAAGGAAGAAATTAAGTATGAAGTAAAATTGTATATATACACTTATGAATGATGGTTCTAAAATGATGTAGTATGTTGTGGAGAAAGATTCGGTATGAATTGGTTAAAAGAATCATCATTCATGTGTATATGATATAATTGATATTGCTAAAAATGTACAAGTAAGGTTAAGACCAAAGTTAATATTTTGGGTAAATTTGTTAAGTGTAGTGTTAAGTGCAAAATGTAATTATGTGCTATGTGTTTATGTGATTAGGTGTTAAAGAGTTTGGAAAGAGTTCAAGTGATTTAAATTGTGCAATCGTAAGGTAAGTTTCGATTTACATGATCATGGGTTAGGAATGGCCTCGGTCATTTGCTAACGGTTTGGTGCGGGTAATGGTTGCGGCCATAGGCTCGTGTGATTGCTAGTAGTATACAACTAGCATGGGTGGTTAAGGATCCTTAGCTAAATTATCATTATTACATGTGATTGTACTTCGTTACTTACTAAGCGTTTTGCTTACCGTTGTATAATTCTAATGTTTTAGGTGAAGCTAGTGGTTCGAGAGGTGATACGGGCAAGAAACCGGTTGGTAGCTAGCGGTGGATGTTATAAATTTGGGGTAATAACTCGTATTCATTAAATCATGCTCTTGAGATCAATTACCCCATCTTTTGTAAAAATTATGATATAAGTCGTTTTGGTACTTTAAGTTTGTTGTTTAAAGATGTTAAATGGTATGTAAATGTTAATACTATTTCAATCGTTTTGGTATAAATGGTTTAGTTTTTTTTGATCCAAAGTATTCAAATGGGTCAAGAGACTATATAAGGGTATTAGATGAAGATTTGTTGTAAAACCATGTATTGGTGTTGCGGAAATTGTATTGTGTACAGGTGATGGTTTAAAAATGCTGCGGAAAGTTGTTTTGGTGCAGTTTTGGTCAGATTTTGAAGCTGTCTGTTTTGGTTCTGTACAGACCTGGATCGCGGCGCAATCCTTAAAGATTGCGACGCGATCTTGTTTCAATAGCGACGCGATGTTAAATGATTGCGACGCGATTAAAATTCTTAATTGCGACGCGATTGTTTGAAGTTGCGGCGCGATTTTGGTCACAGATTACACCAGTTTAAATTAAAACTTAAAATAAAATACACGTAAACTTTTGGGGTGTTACAAGTAGCTCGAGTCGCATATTTTTACAAACAACAGAGATTTTCTTGCATTACTATATTTTGTAACATTAGTTATGTGTTAGAATCTAAAGGCTAAGTGTGAACTCTGAGGATGATGTAACAGTTGTAAACATTTTTACAAGAAATATATTATTTTTGAAATGATTTTCTAAAACGACTCATGTAGAGGATGTTCGTTGTAACTTTATGTAATGATCCGGATCAGTCGCACCGCGATGCTGCTTCCGCCGCGGGCAAGGTGCGACAATTTTGCATATGTGTACTAAAATTTTGTGATGCACAAAGCACCTCCCATCTAATAAACCGACAGTAATATTCAGAATTGGAAAGGTTGTAAGTTCCTTCAGCAAAACAATTGGTATGTTTGTGTCAATGAACCTCGCAATCTGAACAATAATTTATGGCCCAAATTGTTTTACTACATTCAGGCTTTGCCAAGAACCAATCCTGACTGAAATTAAGCCCCGAATAGTTTGACATATTCTAGCATCAATTTACTCGGATTGGGCTAAGTCCTATTGGATTTGTTCATTTAGTCATGGGAAATTAATCAAAATGCCACTTTTTCCGAAGGTATTTTTCGATTTGCCCCTTCCAAAAAAAGTGCCGATTTGCCCTACCCGTCCGCAGGTCGCATCGTGCGACCTGCGACCCGACCAATGCGACCGGCGACCAACGTTATTACCGAGTAAAAGACAAGCCCAAACCGCAACACGACCCGTTCACCGATCGTCGGTCGCATCATGCGACCTGCAACCCGTTCACGCGACCTGCGACCCGTTCACGATGAACGAGTAACGATTAACGATGAATGAGTTACTAGTCGCAATGCATGTTCACTAGTCGTAACTCTTGTTCACTGGTCGTAACTCTTGTTCACTAGTCGTAAGTCTTGGTCACTAGTCGTAAATTACCATTTTTAGATTTTTCAAAATAAGATTTTTTTTGATTTTTCAGAACAGCTTTTCTGACATTTTTAAGATTTTTTGGATTTTTTGTACTTTTTGGATAACGATCTGGATAACTTATTATCTTTTTGAGATAAGATATCTTATCTTTTTGGATAAGATTTTCTTTGATTTTCTTGATTTTCTTACATGTTTATTTATAAATAGTGTAACTGTAAGATAGAATTATCAACATTTCATATTCTCACCACATTCTCAACTTTTTCATATATTTTTGTCAACAATTTTCTGAAAATGGTTTTGGATGAACATTTTTGGTATTTTCGGTCTCCAAATGAAGAACCATCAACTGAGAAAATATACGCAGAAGTACCCTGGATGTTTAGTGTCGCTTTCCGTCACGCCGGACATTTTCAGGGCGCTTACAGAATGTACACTCAAGGTTTGTTGACGTTTCTTGACTGCGTTGAGGCCGATGAATTTTCAACAAAACTTTTGGAAACGGCTTTAAAAGAGCTCGGTTACTAGCCTCCACCGAAGTGGTATTTTTACTTTAAAGAGCATGAAAATGACCTAGATAATGGTTTACAATTGATAACAGATGATGTCGAGCAACTCAAGCAGATTACTGACTATGCCAAAATACATAGAGAAATTGAGGTGTATGTTACACGCAACGATCAATCACATTTCTCGAATTCTGATCAAACTATGCCGTTTGCAATGTCTAAGATTATTACCGGCTCTTCAAGTGCTAGGCGTTTATTCGATTAGTTATTAGTTAAATCCTGTAATTCGTATCTTTCTTTCAATAAATTGGATAGTTGGCCAATTATGTACGTTGTGTTGTTAATGTAATTTACGATTTTTAATCTGTTGCGCCCCGATAGGTCGGTGTCGTTAACGATAACTATCCGGTTACAACAGTGGGTTTTAAATTTATAAGGCTGGGGCCTAGGGTTACTATTATTGCTAATCTAAGGGCTAGCAAGGATAAGTATGACCTAGGATCGTTCTTCAAAGCGCGACGAATTGAGACTAGGAGAATTTAGAGACTTTTATGAATTTAGCTAGGGCGAAAGAGAGTTGGTTTGGATTTTGGGTTTTCTATTCTAAGATTAAACTAAATTAAATCAGAAATGGAGGTTACTTCGGGCGTTCAGCAGTTAAAGCGATTGTCTACTATGAAGTGGTTCAGGTGATATTAAAGCGTGAAGAGTTCTAATGAGGATAAGTCATAAGTTAATGTGAGTTATTGCTACAATCCTACTATCGGGCTAACGCGGAGGTGTCCATAATCAGGCAAATAGAATGTCACGTGGGTTGCAGAATATATTAAAACATACACCGAAAGTTCTCTCAAATGCATGTCCATATTATCTGACTGTTAATCTTGAATCCTATTCCCAAATCTCGGTCATCGTAGACGTCTGAATCATGGCGCAGTTTGTTGAATAAACAATCTTGTAAACGGGTTTTACCCTCGTCGGAATAAGTTGGAAGAACTGGTCTAAGCGGTCAGATAAGATGTCATCACTTATTCGTATGAATTATCAACATTACTCAAGTATGCAACAAGACAGGGGTGGTTTATATTATTAATAGAAACTTAAGTAATACGTTTGTTAATTGATCCATAACACAACTACCTTCGGTCGTTCTCGACTTCCATACGTTTGTACTTTGCCATAAGCATTTCCAGTACTATATCGAAGAACAGTCGAATCGGGGCCGTCATATTATTTCACAATAATTAAGGCTAAGTGTATTTTACTAGTATGATAATCCTAAGGCAACAATCAAACAAGAACATGCAATAAGACAATCAAGACAATAGTTAAACCTAAGCATACAAATGTATTAATTAAATCGAGGATATTCCGAAAGTTGTATCAAGAATACCGTCTCTCTGAATTAAATCTCAATCTACCTCTATTCCCATATTCAGTGTCTCTTGGATCCTAATTTGGTCTAGAGAACACCGGCCATGCCGAGCTCAATGATTCAATCAAACATAGTATAACTAAGTGACCTATACCCTATGAGTTAGCTACGTTCATTTTCGGATAAGGTTTTAATCACAACATGAGTTGGGCAGATAAACGATAAAGATTCAATTCCTACATCTATTCATGATATAAAGCACCCGCAATCTCATAGCATACAATATAATCACATATTTAAATCTCTCCTAAACGACTATCATAGCAGACAATTGAGTTATTTAGCTAAGCATGGCAATTCTAGCATACATATTTAAATTTATTAAAGAAAGAACGAACATAATTAAATATGAAAGATAGATCAAAACCTGATAAAGAAATACAATAACTCGTAGCTACAAATGCGTCCCGGAGCACCTCCGTACAAATCTTCCTTGACTAGTTAATTAGCTAGCCTAATTACCCAAGGAAGTATTACAATAAAGAAAGAAAAGAATGGATGGTGAGAAAGTGTGAAATATGCTAGAATGTGTGCATATATTGGTGTGTCTTACAAATGAACCTAAGCAACCTATTTATAGGTGAGCTTTGGCTCACATTAGCACCAAGTGGTGCATGTTAGCAAAAAGGTAGCCAAAATGGTGCACCGGGTACCGTACAACGCAAAAAGTAGGCGCACCGGGTACCGTACAACACGAAAAGTAGGCGCACCAGGTACCAAAAGTTTCCAAAAACGGAAACCAGGGCGGGACACAGGTGCCGGCGGCGGTTGGCTGGTGGCCGGCGGCGGTGGGCCCACCCCCGCCCCGTTGCGTCGTTTGTTGCTTCGTTTCTTGATTCGTGCGTGTTTTCTTCGCTATACGTCCGTTTGAGTTGATTCTTTTTTTGTTGGATTCGTAATTCAAAAAAAAAGATTTTGACATAAGATAGGCCCTGAAATGAGGTCCCTAGCTCCAGATATTGCGTACGGATCATTTGGATCTTCCGGCGGGCGCGAAATCTTCATTTTTCACCCGTTTTGGTTGATTCTTCTTCTATTGGATTCGAATTTTAAAAACGAATATCTTGGAAATAATGGATGTTGATGGAGGGTATTTTAGTCTTGAAATCTCGTTTTTATGCCTTGAATCTTCAAACGTATGTGGAATCTTCGTTTCTCGGCCGTTTTGCTTGATTTTTATCGTGCAACTTCGTTTTGATCTTCTTAACCTATTATCACTAATTTTGTGCATTGTTCGAGTCCAAAAGCTGAGTATTGCTCTAGAATGAGAGAGATATCGGTGGTAAAAACGTGACTTTTTACGCGATATCAAGTATCCCACACTTAGAGTTTTGCTTGTCCTCAAGCAAGTCTTCATCAAATCTGGAAGAAGCTGGAGGGGTGTCTTCGTATATCGGAGAACTTTGGTTCCTGCAGGCTTGGTGAAAAGATTTCGGACGAGGTTCCACCCTTTTATGTTTCTCCAAACTTCTGGGTCTAACAAGCTCTCTTTTCAATCTTCAAAATGTAAGATATACATGACTGGGGCCCTCACAGGTGGTCACTCAATTCACTCAAGTGTATCGGGTTTCCTAACTTCTAAATCACTCAGGGCCAGTCATGTAGCTCTTCCGTTGTCATAAGCTTGATCGAGAATTAAATCTACAATACTTAAGTGAGGACGGTGCTAATTATCCCTAGACATTAGTAAGAGGGTGAAGACGGTGTATGGGATAAGGACTTTGGTAGGTGGTTTGAATAGGAGTTTAATATAGCCTAAGAGTTGTCTGTGATGACTTGTCTTTGACGTTTTTAGATAGTACCTCTTTCTGGATACCTCTCTTTGAGAGCCTTTTCGTAACTTGATAAACGCTCAAAAGTACTATATTTTAGTAGTATTTTACCCTTAATCTTGAATGTTTTTATTGCATTGTGTTTAGAATAGATATTGATTTTGTTCATATTTGCAAATAGATGTGGAAATGGAGCGTTTATGGAAAAGAAACGGAAAACAGTCAATAATCGAGCTAAATGATGCATATTTGAAGAATAATGAGAAGCCAAAGTCGAAGAAAAGAAGAAAGAAAGAAAAGTCAAGAAATCGGCTGGAAAAAGCATCCATACGCCGTATGGAATCCATACGCCGTATGGATTGCTGCAGTGGAGGCCCAGGTTACACGAGTCTGGGCTGGGCTTGAAATCAATCCATACGCCGTATGGAAATCCATGCGCCGTATGGATCAAAAACCACAGAAGTATAAAAACGCGTTTTTAACCTTATTTCGACAGTTTTGAAGGGTTTTTCGAATTCTTTCGTTTCCAGACGATATTTAGGGTTTATAATTCGTATTTTAGGGTTAGTTTGGAGGTACGGAAGCTTATGATCGAGGATAATTCGTTATAATCTTTCGTAGTTCATCGTTAATCGATTCGGTATATTTCGTTTCTTTATTTTCATTGAAGAATTTGATTTAATGAATCTGAATATTTCTGTTTTGATGATGAATTGAATATTAGTGTGATTGTGTAGTTGATTTAACTTAGATTATGATTATTGAACGATTATAATTGCGTATTGAATAAGTTATTTGATTGAAAACGGTTATATTACTCGTGGACACTTGTTTATTGGTAACTAGTTATTATTGTTACTTCACGTGGTTAATAATGTTGTTGAGATTGAGTTCCTTTAATATTATTAACTATTGATGGTCATAACTTTAGGGTTTTGAATTATCACTAAATACGTTGAGTCTGATAGGTCGAGTATACAATAATAATCTACTTTAAAATGAGCAAGACAATAAGTTAATTATTGGGTATTGTTGAGTCATACCAATAGAGTTAATTATAACGCGTTGTGAATGTTTAATGCATAATTTAGGGAAAGGCACACAATTGACTGATCATCTTGTGACATTGGAACCAGTGTTTCATGTTGGACCCTAGATTATAGGAATTAGTTGGACCCGAAACGTTGGCTAGTTCATATTCGACTTAGTATTCATTGAAGAATTTGGTACTAAGTTGATCTAAAAGAATCACAATTAGATAATCAATACGTAATAAATCGGGAAATATGAATCTAAGTGCCATTAACTATACAATTACTTATTCCTTTCAATTAGGATTTATTATTATTATTTATTGGTTATTTTAATTTAAGTTTTATTCAAGTTTGTTTATTTTAATTAATTGTTTTCTAAAATGTTCGTACGGAACTAAAACGTGACGCAGCTCCCGGGGAAAAGCGGTTGTGTTTATTTAAATAGAAATTAATAATTTTTAATTCTTTCTTTTTTAAAAGTAACTTTTGTTTCTGTAAGGTTGTTTTAATTAGTTTAATTAATTTTGTAAAAAGTTTTTAATACATCACTGGTTGAAACTAATTATCTTTCAATTGGTTAAAATTTTGGGTTTTTAGTTTCAACCGGCGGATGAAAATCCGTCCGCCGGTTGGAGTTCCATTTATTTAAGATTGTACATGTTATTTAATTTTTGTTTATTTTGTGTGAACTAACTTGTTTTTCGTTAGTGGTGTTTTGTATTTTCAGATTTATTTTTATTTAGGTTTGTCCAATGACGAGGAGTTTTGAAAGTGATGCTAATGATAATAACATGGTTAAGAGGGATCAGTCTGTTACTTCGGATGCTAGTTCCGCCGAGAGGGTGCCTCCTTATACCCAATTAGGCCGTATTCCCGTTCCTATTACTTCATCTTGTCAGGGGTTGCTATCAGCACTTGAAGAGTTTAGAGGGGATATACCTTTCAGTTCTGAGATTATTAGCAGGTCCACTGTGGATTTTACTGATAGTCAGCAGGTTTTGGTGAAAGATGTGTTGGAGGAAGCTATGATTGAGAGTCAGTATGGGATTGATAGGCAATTCTATATTGCCCTTACTACTTTTGGGGAATCTCTAGAAACTAGGATTAAAGAGGAAGAGAAATTCTACACAGCTCAGAAGAAAAGATATACAGAGATCTGTGAGATTTTGAGGCATTCTGCATTTCCTTATTCGGCAAATCAGACCGCGTGTCTTGGCCGTATGCTTAGGGCTCTGTACGAGGCTACTGGTCATCCAAAGGCAGGAGCAGACAAGGAATTTAGGTTTGGTTTGAGAGAGTTGGTTAGATTGCTACATTCAGATGACCATTTGACGGATAGTACACCTCATCGATTCATTGTTACGAGTACTATTCATTACTATCTTCATGGAATGGTAACAAAAATGGATCGCTTTGCTAAGGAAGAGGAAGAAAGGCCACACCCGGAATTCATTCATCCTCATTGTGATATTGATTTGGCTACTTATGTGGTACTGAACTTGGATGTTTTAGTTGATAACAATAAGGTTCTAACTATGAGGGAGCATTTCCACTATGGGATGGTGGAAATATACACTAAATTGGTTGAAATCTTCAAGGATTCGGGATTAGAACTAACTTTTGTTCAGAATGAGGTAATTGCAAGGATTGAAACTAGAATAAGAAGTTTAAGGAAAGAACCGTTTCTGAGTAAGCATGCTGGGATCGTGGCAGATTGTTTGGAGTTTATGAATGAGTTTGAGAAGAATCATCCCGATCGTGAGTACAAGCTGGTAGGTGATAAGTTAGTATTGGCACCTGAGGGAGTAATTAATAAGGTGATAAAAGGAATCAGCTGGGACTTGGTTTATCTTCAACATGTTACCAATGGACTTTTAGAAAGTTTTGCGACTTTTGGTAATGGGGTTGAAAATGTAGTCACTGAAATGATGAAGAGCTTCCTTGTCCTCTATCCATTGAACTAATTTCATCGTTTCATTTTTTATATTCCTTATGCTATTGGATTGTTTCTAACATTTTGGTTTGTTTTGGATTATGTTAGACTTTTGTTTGTTTGAATTTTTGTTTTTGAATGTGTGATTTGAATATTAGTACTATTTTGAATATTTTTTTTTCAATGTTTGTTAATTTTTGTTATTTATTTTATAGTGTGGAATTGTGAAGATTTTGAAGTCGTGATTATCATCCAGGTTTGAGATTTAATTATATAAAGTTAGTGGTGAATTTGGGTTAAAAATGGGTTGAAAATCGTTTTTTGAAAAATTCTGATTTTTCAATCCATACGCCGTATGGAATCCATACGCCGTATGGATTGAATGGGCGGCTGGACCAGGCCGTTGACCGGGTTTAATGAGTTGACCTGAGCCTATTTAATCCATACGCCGTATGGAATCCATACGCTGTATGGATCAAAAATGCAGAAAACCGCCAGCAGCCTCCTTCTTTCTCAGTTTTCATCCAAAACCCTTTTTTCTTAAAAACCACCCACGGCTTTCACACACATAACCCCCAAACGGAAATTCCGGCCACGCATTCATCGCCATTTTTGCATATTCGTGTTACACGCACTTTCCTTTACAAGGTATAACTTCCCGTTTTCATTTTCGTTGTTTAAATCGCTCGTTTGGAAGTTAGGGTTTATGATAGAATTTTGGGTATTTTGGATACGCGTATGATTATTGGCATGTTTTGATTGAGTTATGTTCTAATTGCTATGTGCATTGCAATGTCATGTTCATTTTTCGATTGTATTGCATATTTGATATTATTTGAATTATTCGTTCGTGATGATTAAATGTGAATATGAGTTATGCTCAATTATGCTATGTTTTAATTCAGTGCTTATTAACTTTCTGACCACATGATGATTAATGCAAATATTTGTTTGGTACACAAGTGTTTGTGATTACGATTATGTGCTAAATTGTTATTTTGATTAATTGTGTTACAATAATTCATTTTGAGATTGTATGGATGTTTGCTAGTTGCTTATACTCAAGTTTAGTGATTGTGCAATTTCGTATATTCAAAATGGTACCAAGTTATTATAATACATTTGATTAGGCAATTGTCAGGAATATTTATTTAAGTATATACATGTATGCATATTGAGTAGTTTTGTTTAAATTGCAATTCAGGGTCATGAAATTGATTATTGCGGTAGTTTTAGGCTGAACCTTTATGGTGGATTAATAAATTTTAAGCCGAAATGCTGCCGAAATTTTTAGTGATCTTTTTGCATTTAACTGCTTATTTAGTGTTATTAACAATTGTTTTGTTTAGCAGTTATCATGTCTAACAGGAGAGCACGAGGAGGTGAGACTTTGGGAAACCCATTGATTAGATCACATAGATACCTCACGTTTCATGGGTCATATTCTGAGACTGCTAGGATGCAGTTTGGGGATCGTCTGGCTTCCAATATTGGTCAGTCTATTGAGGTGTTTGATGCTGTCAACTGGAATGTTTTAGAGCATGTGATTGCTAGAGAGGGGTTTACTAATGGTGCTGAAGCCATTAGGAATTTACTGGCTATTCCATACGCATTAGAGGATGGAAACATTGGATTTGTTTCCTATGCTTGGTCCCGGTTATTCGGTATCAGGGAGGATATCTACAGAGAGTTGGTTGTAGAGTTTTACAGCACTTTTAGGTTTGATGCCAGGTCGACCCAATGGACTGAGTATTCCATTTTCTTCCAGCTAGGGGGACAGCCCAGGCAGATGACCTTGGTTCAGTTTGCTTTGGGATTGGGGCTTTATGAGCCCAATGAGCTGGATAACCCTCACTTTCTAGACCACATTTCTGCAGGTGCTGTGAAGAAGCTCACTGATTTGGAGATTGAGCAGGAGTGGCAGTTTATTGCCCAGGGTGCTTATGGTAGTTCTACACCTTCTTACACGCGTATTCGAGATCCTCGTCATCGACTCATTCACAGATTGTTGACTTACACCATTGTGGGTCGCAAGGAGGGGCATGAGAAAGTTTCGAGACCTGACTTGTTTTATTTGAGTTCGATTATCAGGAAGAGGTTAGTGAATGTACCTTGGAGGTTGGCTAAGTGGATGTCGAAGAGAGCTACTGGTACTAGAGATGGTAGTAGTTTGTGTGGAGGTCACTTTGTTACTCGATTGGCGAGATATTTTGGTTTGGCTACTCAGGATGAGATGGGCTCATGCACGATTGTTCAGCCTAGTATGGGTTGGCTGACTGCACGCCGGTTGGAGGCGTTTTGTGACACCCCCAAATTTAATGATTTGCGGAAGCTTGATTTGGGTGTCACTAATCAATATACAAAGCACAAGATATAATGAACGACCACTATATGCGTCGTTTAAAACTTGTATAGATAAAGTAAATGTTTACATCAAAATATAGTTACATTAGCTCGATTCCTGAAATTGAGAGATTACATAGCATAATTACTTTTACAAAATATAATAATGCAGTCCAATCTCTAGTTGTATGTATGCTGACTCGAGCTAATAATTCCTGCTTGTGCAGCCAAACTACTGCTGGGTACCTGTGATAAATACTAAAATGTGTCAGCGAAAACGCTGGTGAGCTCACAGGTTTGTATGTCAATGTATAGTTGTCAGAACCGCAAGATTTATATTGAATTTAAAATGCAATTAAGCAAAATAAAAGTTATACTGTCCATGAGCACATAGTCTGAGCTTAACTTGATTTGTCAGGCCCAATTAAGGAAACCTAACTTGAAATGCCTCCTACGAGTGCCTAATCAACACTCGTCTTCCCAAATGCTAATACATCCGTTTGACCGGTTAGTGCGTGCTAACCCGGATGAGGATTGTCAATCCCATATGATATCATATACTAACATTCACGCTAAAATATTAGAGACTATGCTTATGGAGGACTTTAAATTGATTAGCTTGAAACTCATGTAGTATTTGAAGTTTGGCACTTGCGTTCTACTTGTAAAACAAAATAGAGTAGTAATATCACACCCCTAGTTGTAAAGCAGTGAAAATGGGGCTATGAAACTCACCTGGTTCTTGAAGTGTTTAACTTAATAAACTTGAAGTAATTAGCTGTGAGTTGGTGTCCAAAGGCTTGAAACCTGAACGTGTCCACGACACTTAAATTGTCATTAATTGTACCGGTATCTCGAAAGACTACCATTGAAATTGTTTGCTTAACTTGATGTCCAAATTACCCCGATTTGGTTGATTGTTTTGTTACAAGTTACTACGACTTGTTTGGAATAAGTTGATACAAGTTACAACGACTTGTTTGATTGAATTATCTAAGTTACTATGACTTAGTTGATTCAATTGTGTATTTGAAAATGTGTACGGCCCGTTGGTGATTTAGTTGAAATAATAATAATTCTAAAATGTTGACTTTGCTACAGTACTGCTACAGTACTGCTACAGTAAATTTGACTTTTTTGAACAGTAACTTTGACTTCAAAATTTTGAGGTTTGAAGATTCTGTTTTATGCGACGTAGGGTGCTACGTCGCAGATCCGGACTGCGACGTTGGGCATGACGTCGCTATGTGCGACTTTCGCAATTTAATGCGACGTTGTACGTGACGTCGCTATAGGCGACGTAGTTGATTTCTGCGACGTAAGGGTCTGCGTCGCTAAGTGCGACGTTGGGGTTATAGTGCGACGTAGGTCGCTGCGTCGCTATATGCGACGTTGGGGATATAGTGCGACGTAGGTCGCTGCGTCGCATTTGCTCCAGGCCAAATGCGACGTACGGGGTCTGATCGGAGTTTCAACTCCAAAAACGCGTTTTCCGGCCATCGATCGGCATAATATTTTTACCCAACCCATTTTAGGACATTACAAGGTTATACAAACAACTAGCAAGTTATAAAACTTAAAAACGAGAGTTTTCGGAGTTGTGTCGGAAACTTACAAATCGCCGAAATGAAATTCCGGAAAGGTAGGATTGTAGATCGTCGCGAGGTGGTCGTTTATTTCCAAAGGGGCTTGAAGATCCGAGGTTGTTTAGTATGTTTATTTTGCGGTTTTAGTTGATTTTGGTTGTGATGAAACTTGAGAGAAAATGAAAGAGGGAGAGAGAAAGAAATAAGGAAATGAAAGAAAGTGGGGTGGGAGTGGGAGGTTAAGTCCCCATTTTTGCCCCGCGTTCTCGCTCCGTGCGGTGTTCGTTTACTCCGTCGTTTGAACGTTAAATATTTATTTTCTATGTTTTAATATACGTTTTAAAATACGAATAATTATTCTGTATTTTTGTTGAAGCATTTTACTAAACATTTAATAATTTCATTATAAAAGGTAATTTGTTTTGTTTTGTTTGCGCAATTACATTTTATTCGCGTTTATATTAATTGTGCGATAAAACTTGGATACTAAATATTATAACAAATAATATTCTAAACAAAGTTGCGTTATTAAATAATATTTGCATTACTTAATAAAATTGTTCACCAACGTCCGTATTTATTGTGTCGAAATTACATTCGATTCGAAACTCGTACGATTTAAACAAACCGCATAATTGTAGATATATATTCAACAATATATATATATAATAATTGATACATTAATTAGCCTAACACAGAACTAATTACATGTATTAAAACTTAATTAGGCACTAAAGTATAGTCCTAAATTGACGGTTGTCACATTCTCCCCCTGTTAGAAGAATTTCGTCCCGAAATTTATGTTGAAGTGGTGTTTGACGTTGAATCAGTGAAGAGTTGAGGATACTTGAGTCGCATTTGGTCTTCCCGTTCCCAGGTGAATTCCGGACCGCGCCGCGAACTCCACCTAACCTTGACAATGGGAATACGACTTTGTTTAAGTTGTTTGACCTCACGGTCCATGATTTCAGCGGGTTCCTCAACAAAGTGAAGTTTCTCGTCAACTCGAATTTCATCGAGTGGGATGATAAGTGTCTCATCAGACAGACACTTCTTCAGATTTGAAACATGAAAAGTGGGATGCACGCTGCTGAGTTCAGTTGGCAGCTGCAATCGATAAGCCACTGGACCAATCCTTTCAAGGATCTCGAATGGTCCAATGTATCTGGGATTCAACTTCCCTCGTTTGCCAAACCGGATTACGCCTTTCCAAGGTGATACTTTGAGTAGAACTCGATCCCCAACTTGGAACTCGAGTGGTTTGCGTCTCACGTCAGCATAACTTTTCTGACGGTCACGTGCGGCTTTGAGTTTGTTTTGAATTTCAACGATTCTCTCGGTCGTCTCGTGAATGATTTCTGGACCTGTGAGTTGGCTATCCCCAACTTCGGTCCAACAGATAGGTGACCGGCACTTACGACCGTACAGTGCCTCGAAAGGTGCAGCTTTGATGCTGGTATGATAAATGTTGTTGTACGAGAACTCGCACAATGGTAGATGTTTTTCCCAGTTTACACCGAAGTCTACTACGCAGGCCCGTAGCATGTCTTCAAGTGTTTGAATGGTTCGTTCACTTTGGCCGTCGGTTTGAGGATGGTATGCGGTACTCATATCAAGTCGAGTACCCAGAGATTTTTGAAGTGATTGCCAAAATTGTGAAGTGAAACGACTATCTCTATCGGAGATAATTGAGATTGGAACACCGTGTTTGGTCACGATTTCCTTCAGGTAGATTCTGGTGAGGCGTTCCATTTTGTCGGATTCCTTGATTGCCAGGAAATGAGCAGACTTTGTGAGACGATCCACGATCACCCAAATGGTATCGCAACCGTTCGCTGACTTTGGTAGTTTGGTTATGAAGTCCATAGCAATTTGTTCCCATTTCCATTCGGGAAGACTGGGTTGTTGAAGTAAACCAGAAGGTTTTTGATATTCAATTTTGACTTTGGAGCAAGTAAGACACTTGCTGACATAGGTGGCGATTTCAGCTTTCATGTTCGGCCACCAGTAGAAATCCTTGATACCGTGGTACATTTTATCGGATCCCGGATGGATAGAATATTTGGTCTTGTGAGCTTCATCCATCACCAAGTCTCGTAGGTTCCCAAATTTAGGCAACCAGATTCGGTTTGAGAAATACCTAATCCCGTTAGGTCTGATTTCGAATTGTTTATCCATGCCCCGTAAGGCTTCATCTTTGACATTTTCGGGTTTTAAAGCTTCGAGTTGAGCAGTGAGGATTTGAATGTTTAAATTGTTGTGAATGGTCATACTGAGGGCTCGAACCCGAAGTGGTTTCACTTGCTCCTTTCGACTGAGGGCGTCAGCAACAACATTTGCTTTGCCTGGATGATATTTGAGTTCACAGTCGTAATCAGTAAGCAACTCGACCCATCGACGTTGCCTCATGTTGAGATCCTTCTGATCGAATATGTGTTGAAGGCTTTTATGGTCGGTAAAGATTGTACATCTGGTACCATAAAGGTAATGTCTCCAGATTTTGAGGGCAAAAACGACAGCTCCTAGCTCGAGGTCGTGGGTGGTGTAATTCTTTTCATGAATCTTGAGCTGCCGGGAAGCATAAGCTATGACTTTGTCTCGTTGCATAAGCACACAACCGAGACCTTGATGTGAAGCATCGCAGTATACCACGAAGTCATTGGTGCCTTCGGGTAAAGAGAGGATAGGAGCACTGCAAAGCTTTTGTTTTAAGAGTTGGAATGCCGACTCTTGTTTACCAGTCCAGTCAAACTTTTTGTCTTTCTGTGTCAGCGTCGTGAGTGGTATGGCTATCTTGGAGAAATTTTCAATGAATCGTCGATAGTATCCGGCCAGTCCTAAAAACTGCCGTACTTCGGTCGGAGTGGTTGGCGATTGCCAATCTTTGATAGCCTCGATTTTTGATGGGTCAACGTGAATCCCCTGACTGTCAATCACGTGGCCCAGGAATTGAACGGTTTTGATCCAGAACTCACACTTAGAGAACTTGGCATAGAGCTCCTCGTGTTTAAGTAGTTCAAGGATGGTTTTGAGGTGTTGCGCATACTCTTCTTTGCTTCGTGAGTATATGAGGATGTCATCAATGAAGACAATGACAAACTTATCAAGGTAAGGTTTACACACCCGATTCATAAGGTCCATGAATACAGCCGGTGCATTGGTTAGGCCGAATGGCATCACTTGGAATTCGTAATGCCCATAACGGGTTCTGAAAGCAGTTTTTGGAATATCGGCATCGCGGACACGCAATTGGTGATAACCGGATCGGAGATCAATCTTTGAATAACAACTCGACCCTTGAAGTTGGTCGAACAAATCATCGATTCGAGGAAGTGGATACCGGTTCTTGACAGTTAACTTGTTCAACTCTCGATAGTCGATACACATTCGAAAAGAACCATCTTTTTTCTTAACAAATAGGACCGGAGCTCCCCAGGGTGAAGAACTCGGCCTGATAAATCCTCGTTCCAGGAGTTCCTGTAATTGGGTGGACAGCTCCTGAAGTTCGGATGGAGCTAAACGGTATGGTGCTCGGGCCACAGGCGCAGCACCTGGTACGAGATCAATTGAAAACTCAACCTGTCTTGGTGGTGGTAGACCAGGCAGTTCCTCAGGAAAGACTTCTGGAAAGTCTCGAACAATTGGAACATCCTCAAGTCGCTTCTCCTCCGACTTTTTCTCCATGATGTGCGCGAGGATTGATGGATAACCCTTTCTCAGAAATTTCCGGGTTTTAAGACAAGAGATGATGTTAAGCCTCGTCCCACCGGTCTCCCCCTGTATGATCAGGGTCCTACCGACGGCGAGAGGTATGCGAACAATTTTATCGTGGCAAATGATTTCGGCGCGATGTTTGGATAACCAGTCCATGCCTATGATGACATCGAACCTTCCTATCTCAACAGGCATAAGATCTATGGAGAAGGTTTCGTCGGCTAGATTTAAGGTGCAATTAGGTATCACACTATTGGTTTCTATCAATTTGCCATTTGCTAGCTCTACGGTGTACTTAACGTCTAAAGCAACAGGTGTAATGTCAAGTAGAGGGCAAAATTCATCGGAAATAAAACTCCTATCGGCACCAGTATCAAACAGTATGGAAGCAGTTAAATTGTTGAGGAGGAACATACCCGTGACCACATTCGTGTCCTGACGGGCGTCTCCTGAGTTGATCACGAAGGCGCTACTTTTGGTGTTATTGTTGTTGCGGTGATCGTTGTTGTTGCCCTTGTTCTTCAATTTTGGACAAGAATCCCTAAAGTGTCCAGGGTTTCCACATTCGTAGCAGGACTTAGGTTGTCGGGCATTTTTGTCAGAAGGGTTGTTGTTGGATTTGGGGGCTCGGCAATCCTTAGTCAAATGCCCGTACCTCCTGCAGTTGTTGCAAGGAGTACCGCACTGACCAAAATGGTGGTAGTTACACTTGGGACAATAAGGCCTGTCCCCGGTGTAGCTGCGGGTGGTTTCAGAGTTGGAGGTGTAGACTTGGATGGCGTTGTTTTTCTTGTTTGAGTTGTGGTGGTGTTCAGTGGATTTGCGTTTGTTGTTGTTAGATGATGAGGTGTTGGAGGTCTCACGGCTGACAACTAGAGCCATGAGTTCGTGGGCCAATCGAATGGCACTCTCAGTGGTGGTTGGTTTGGATGAGGCGACGTTTCCCTGGATGTTCTCGGGGAGTCCACGAATGTATTTCTTAATGCCCTTACTTTCTGGTTCGACCAAACCCGGGCATAATAGAGCAAACTGCTGAAATTTGGTGGTATAATCAGCGACATCATTTCCCTGCACCTCCAGGTGCCAGAATTCTTCCTCCAGCCTGTGCAATTCTTCTTCAGGACAGTACTTTTCTGTCAGCTTCTTCTTCAATTCGGCCCAAGGAAGTCGATTTGCAACCTCAAGGCCTACAGAGTTTGCGTGGGTTTTCCACCACGTGAGTGCACCTTCTTGAAAGGTGTAAGCAGCGAATTTGACTTTGTTGTTCTCAGTGCAGTAGCAGAGGCTGAAAACAGATCCCATACGCTCAATCCAACGGATCAAGCCAATGGCACCTTCCGTGCCCTTGAAGTATAGCGGTTTACAGCTAAGAAAGTCCTTATAGGAGCAAGGTTTGGATGGTGGAGTATTGGTTGCTGTGTCCTCGCTACCAGGTGGTGTTCGGGTAGCCAAGGCTTCAGTCACACTGCGGGCAATGATTCCCGCGATCTCAGCTTCGCTAAGGGTAATTTGACGACGAGGAGGCATGATGCTGAGTAAGAAAGAACAAGGAATGAAATAAGATACTAGTCCGAGTATGATGAACTAGTGGTGTGGTTGTCATTTCGAGACAAAGCGTTAGAGAGAAAGAGGCCTATATTCATATAATATAGCCTAAAGTTGTAATGAGGTCTACTTATGTAAATATGTATATATATCACATAATAACCTATTGAGTGTCTAGCACAGACGTATTTTGAGTCCCGTTTCTCTCGAGGTCAGAGTCAACTAATGTATCCTGTTCAGCCATAACTTCCTTCAGATCTTACATCATCTTTATTTAATTGTACATAGTTGATCAGGCTATGTTAAATTAAATTCGTATGCTGTAATCTCTGAACTGGTTATACCTAATAGGGAATACTGCCTAACAGTCATAGTCTAGGTCCACTAAATGCAACCTAGTTCACTATAACCTTAGGCTCTGATACCAATCTGTGACACCCCCAAATTTAATGATTTGCGGAAGCTTGATTTGGGTGTCACTAATCAATATACAAAGCACAAGATATAATGAACGACCACTATATGCGTCGTTTAAAACTTGTATAGATAAAGTAAATGTTTACATCAAAATATAGTTACATTAGCTCGATTCCTAAAATTGAGAGATTACATAGCATAATTACTTTTACAAAATATAATAATGCAGTCCAATCTCTAGTTGTATGTATGCTGACTCGAGCTAATAATTCCTGCTTGTGCAGCCAAACTACTGCTGGGTACCTGTGATAAATACTAAAATGGGTCAGCGAAAACGCTGGTGAGCTCACAGGTTTGTATGTCAATGTATAGTTGTCAGAACCGCAAGATTTATATTGAATTTAAAATGCAATTAAGCAAAATAAAAGTTATACTGTCCATGAGCACATAGTCTGAGCTTAACTTGATTTGTCAGGCCCAATTAAGGAAACCTAACTTGAAATGCCTCCTACGAGTGCCTAATCAACACTCGTCTTCCCAAATGCTAATACATCCGTTTGACCGGTTAGTGCGTGCTAACCCGGATGAGGATTGTCAATCCCATATGATATCATATACTAACATTCACGCTAAAATATTAGAGACTATGCTTATGGAGGACTTTAAATTGATTAGCTTGAAACTCATGTAGTATTTGAAGTTTGGCACTTGCGTTCTACTTGTAAAACAAAATAGAGTAGTAATATCACACCCCTAGTTGTAAAGCAGTGAAAATGGGGCTATGAAACTCACCTGGTTCTTGAAGTGTTTAACTTAATAAACTTGAAGTAATTAGCTGTGAGTTGGTGTCCAAAGGCTTGAAACCTGAACGTGTCCACGACACTTAAATTGTCATTAATTGTACCGGTATCTCGAAAGACTACCATTGAAATTGTTTGCTTAACTTGATGTCCAAATTACCCCGATTTGGTTGATTGTTTTGTTACAAGTTACTACGACTTGTTTGGAATAAGTTGATACAAGTTACAACGACTTGTTTGATTGAATTATCTAAGTTACTATGACTTAGTTGATTCAATTGTGTATTTGAAAATGTGTACGGCCCGTTGGTGATTTAGTTGAAATAATAATAATTCTAAAATGTTGACTTTGCTACAGTACTGCTACAGTACTGCTACAGTAAATTTGACTTTTTTGAACAGTAACTTTGACTTCAAAATTTTGAGGTTTGAAGATTCTGTTTTATGCGACGTAGGGTGCTACGTCGCAGATCCGGACTGCGACGTTGGGCATGACGTCGCTATGTGCGACTTTCGCAATTTAATGCGACGTTGTACGTGACGTCGCTATAGGCGACGTAGTTGATTTCTGCGACGTAAGGGTCTGCGTCGCTAAGTGCGACGTTGGGGTTATAGTGCGACGTAGGTCGCTGCGTCGCTATATGCGACGTTGGGGATATAGTGCGACGTAGGTCGCTGCGTCGCATTTGCTCCAGGCCAAATGCGACGTACGGGGTCTGATCGGAGTTTCAACTCCAAAAACGCGTTTTCCGGCCATCGATCGGCATAATATTTTTACCCAACCCATTTTAGGACATTACAAGGTTATACAAACAACTAGCAAGTTATAAAACTTAAAAACGAGAGTTTTCGGAGTTGTGTCGGAAACTTACAAATCGCCGAAATGAAATTCCGGAAAGGTAGGATTGTAGATCGTCGCGAGGTGGTCGTTTATTTCCAAAGGGGCTTGAAGATCCGAGGTTGTTTAGTATGTTTATTTTGCGGTTTTAGTTGATTTTGGTTGTGATGAAACTTGAGAGAAAATGAAAGAGGGAGAGAGAAAGAAATAAGGAAATGAAAGAAAGTGGGGTGGGAGTGGGAGGTTAAGTCCCCATTTTTGCCCCGCGTTCTCGCTCCGTGCGGTGTTCGTTTACTCCGTCGTTTGAACGTTAAATATTTATTTTCTATGTTTTAATATACGTTTTAAAATACGAATAATTATTCTGTATTTTTGTTGAAGCATTTTACTAAACATTTAATAATTTCATTATAAAAGGTAATTTGTTTTGTTTTGTTTGCGCAATTACATTTTATTCGCGTTTATATTAATTGTGCGATAAAACTTGGATACTAAATATTATAACAAATAATATTCTAAACAAAGTTGCGTTATTAAATAATATTTGCATTACTTAATAAAATTGTTCACCAACGTCCGTATTTATTGTGTCGAAATTACATTCGATTCGAAACTCGTACGATTTAAACAAACCGCATAATTGTAGATATATATTCAACAATATATATATAATAATTGATACATTAATTAGCCTAACACAGAACTAATTACATGTATTAAAACTTAATTAGGCACTAAAGTATAGTCCTAAATTGACGGTTGTCACACGTTTGCTCTCATTGAGCCATGTACCACGTACGGTGGTCCTGCAGAGATGTATTACTGGGTTCCGATTACTCCGGTGGGACAGACTTTGCAGTTGAGGCAGGCTAGAGCCAGAGGAGACACGAGTGGCAGTGATAGAGGTCGAGGTACGGCACGAGGCCGTAACAGAGGGTATGCTACAGAGTTTGATCAGTTGTCTCAGCAGATGCACCGGACGCAGTTACAGCAGACTCAGAGGTTTGATCAGATAGATCTGATGCAGAGACAGCATTTCCATCAGACCAGTGCACACTTGGACTACCAGGATGGCTTGTTTGAGCAGCTGTTTGGTCAGTTTCCTTCTGGACCCACATATCAGCCATTCCAGTACCAGATGCCACCAGAGTTCATGCCACGACCACCACCACCATCGCAGTCAGAGTATGGAGCGCCTTCTCACCAGTACCGGTATCGCCAGGATGATGACAGTGATTAGGATGATGTTCATCCTATTTGGTTTATGATTCCAGACACTTTTATTTTTATTGTTTTATTATTATTATTATGACTGTTTTTATTTGTAGGTTTGATTAATTATGTTGGATTGGTAGTTTTAGGTTTGGTTGTTTTTAATTCGGTTGTTTTAATTTGGTATTGTTTAATTATGTTTGTTGATTGTTCCCTCAGAATTGTGTTGTGAGTACGTGTCATGCTGGCAGTAAGTTCAGCGCAACGAATAATTGAATCGCGAGGATGTGGGAAATTCGTATCATCCTTGTCATTAAACTGCACACTATTCCAGGGGAGTTTTTCTGTTCTAAGTTCTTTTCTCTTTTTCCCGTTTTAAGTATTTCATTATCTGTACAATGAGGGCATTGTACATCTTTAAGTGGGGGATGGGAGAGAAAAGAAGTGAAATTTCCACATAATTGTTTGTTAATAAGTAAATGATTTTGTAATTTGGTTAATAGTTATTTTACTAAGGTAAGTAACTAGGAGGTTATGAGTTACCCATTTTTCAACCAAATTTTTGCATTTAAATTTTTTGTTTTCTAGAGATAATTATTTTGTAACTTTGTAGGTTAAATTTAAAATTTTCTACACTTTTAATAAATACTAAAGCTATTAAAGATATTATTTAGCTTCATTATATGATGTATTGATAGGCAATTTATATGAGAATGTTTGAGCTGTTAAGAAATAATAATTAAGGAGTAAATGTTTCTTGTAGATGAACCTTAGCTATGTATGACGTATGTCTTAATTTTCATATTAGTAATGTGTGATATGCCATATTTTCGAGAATTTAATTAACATCATTTGGGGATATACTGGGTATTGTTTCCTCTGTTGTACGAAAGTACAGACCTGGTCTCCGTCAGTATATTTAATGAAAAAGAGCAAAAGAGTTTAAAAACTCATGATTGTAAAATGTGGTCAAATTAAGTCGCTTTGTTGTACTGAGGTACAGACCTGTCACCAATGGTTTGACTAAAAACATTATTGCTAAACCAAAATCAAGTTATGTTGCTTTGTTGTGTTGAGGCACAGACATGTCACCTCTGTCTTGATTTGAAAAATGACTGTTTTGATTAAATTTCAAGATATGTAATATTGGCATATTATGAGTATGAAGGTATATAGTTTTTGGGAATCTAAGGGAATATTTACACGAATAATAAATAAGTTGAGCTCGAGTATTCAATTATAGATTGTTTAAGTGGATAACAATATCAGTAATCATTGTGAACTATTTAATGTTTTAGAATAATAACTCTATGTGTAGATCAGTTTTTGTAAATCTCATAGTTTCTTAATAATTGTTTTTAGAATTAACAGATTTTTAAATTTAAACATTTGAGTTGAAGACGGGTGATGTTGTGTAATTCCTACTTTAGTTATTTAGTTTAATGGAGATGACTGTTTCCCTAAGAATTTGATTTTTGAATCGATAGTCTACTTGAGGACAAGTAGGATTCAAGTGGGGGATGTTTGATAAACGCTCAAAAGTACTATATTTTAGTAGTATTTTACCCTTAATCTTGAATGTTTTTATTGCATTTTGTTTAGAATAGATATTGATTTCGTTCATATTTGCAAATAGATGTGGAAATGGAGCGTTTATGGAAAAGGAACGGAAAACAGTCAATAATCGAGCTAAATGATGCATATTTGAAGAATAATGAGAAGCCGAAGTCGAAGAAAAGAAGAAAGAAAGAAAAGTCAAGAAATCGGCTGGAAAAAGCATCCATACGCCGTATGGAATCCATACGCCGTATGGATTGCTGCAGTGGAGGCCCAGGTTACGCGAGTCTGGGCTGGGCTTGAAATCAATCCATACGCCGTATGGAAATCCATACGCCGTATGGATCAAAAACCACAGAAGTATAAAAACGCGTTTTTAACCTTATTTTGACAGTTTTGAAGGGTTTTTCGAATTCTTTCGTTTCCAGACGATATTTAGGGTTTATAATTCGTATTTTAGGGTTAGTTTGGAGGTACGGAAGCTTATGATCGAGGATAATTCGTTATAATCTTTCGTAGTTCATCGTTAATCGATTCGGTATATTTCGTTTCTTTATTTTCATTGAAGAATTTGATTTAATGAATCTGAATATTTCTGTTTTGATGATGAATTGAATATTAGTGTGATTGTGTAGTTGATTTAACTTAGATTATGATTATTGAACGATTATAATTGTGTATTGAATAAGTTATTTGATTGAAAACGGTTATATTACTCGTGGACACTTGTTTATTGGTAACTAGTTATTATTGTTACTTCACGTGGTTAATAATGTTGTTGAGATTGAGTTCCTTTAATATTATTAACTATTGATGGTCATAACTTTAGGGTTTTGAATTATCACTAAATACGTTGAGTCTGATAGGTCGAGTATACAATAATAATCTACTTTAAAATGAGCAAGACAATAAGTTAATTATTGGGTATTGTTGAGTCATACCAATAGAGTTAATTATAACGCGTTGTGAATGTTTAATGCATAATTTAAGGAAAGGCACACAATTGACTGATCATCTTGTGACATTGGAACCAGTGTTTCATGTTGGACCCTAGATTATAGGAATTAGTTGGACCCGAAACGTTGGCTAGTTCATATTCGACTTAGTATTCATTGAAGAATTTGGTACTAAGTTGATCTAAAAGAATCACAATTAGATAATCAATACGTAATAAATCGGGAAATATGAATCTAAGTGCCATTAACTATACAATTACTTATTCCTTTCAATTAGGATTTATTATTATTATTTATTGGTTATTTTAATTTAAGTTTTATTCAAGTTTGTTTATTTTAATTAATTGTTTTCCAAAATGTTCGTACGGAACTAAAACGTGACGCCGCTGCCGGGGAAAAGCGGTTGTGTTTATTTAAATAGAAATTAATAATTTTTAATTCTTTCTTTTTTAAAAGTAACTTTTGTTTCTGTAAGGTTGTTTTAATTAGTTTAATTAATTTTGTAAAAAGTTTTTAATACATCACTGGTTGAAACTAATTATCTTTCAATTGGTTAAAATTTTGGGTTTTTAGTTTCAACCGGCGGATGGAAATCCATCCGCCGGTTGGAGTTCCATTTATTTAAGATTGTACATGTTATTTAATTTTTGTTTATTTTGTGTGAACTAACTTGTTTTTCGTTAGTGGTGTTTTGTATTTTCAGATTTATTTTTATTTAGGTTTGTCCAATGGCGAGGAGTTTTGAAAGTGATGCTAATGATAATAACATGGTTAAGAGGGATCAGTCTGTTACTTCGGATGCTAGTTCCGCGGAGAGGGTGCCTCCTTATACCCAATTAGGCCGTATTCCCGTTCCTATTACTTCATCTTGTCAGGGGTTGCTATCAGCACTTGAAGAGTTTAGAGGGGATATACCTTTCAGTTCTGAGATTATTAGCAGGTCCACTATGGATTTTACTGATAGTCAGCAGGTTTTGGTGAAAGATGTGTTGGAGGCAGCTATGATTGAGAGTCAGTATGGGATTGATAGGCAATTCTATATTGCCCTTACTACTTTTGGGGAATCTCTAGAAACTAGGATTAAAGAGGAAGAGAAATTCTACACAGCTCAGAAGAAAAGATATACGGAGATCTATGAGATTTTGAGACATTCTGCATTTCCTTATTCGGCAAATCGCCGTATGCTTAGGGCTCTGTACGAGGCTACTGGTCATCCAAAGGCAGGAGCAGACAAGGAATTTAGGTTTGGTTTGAGAGAGTTGGTTAGATTGCTACATTCAGATGACCATTTGACGGATGTGTAATAAGGTTCTAACTATGAGGGAGAATTTCCACTATGGGATGGTGGAAATATACACTAAATTGGTTGAAATCTTCAAGGATTCGGGATTAGAACTAACTTGTGTTCAGAATGAGGTAATTGCAAGGATTGAAACTAGAATAAGAAGTTTAAGGAAAGAACCGTTTCTGAGTAAGCATGCTGGGATCGTGGCAGATTGTTTGGAGTTTATGAATGAGTTTGAGAAGAATCATCCCGATCGTGAGTACAAGTTGGTAGGTGATAAGTTAGTATTGGCACCTGAGGGAGTAATTAATAAGGTGATAAAAGGAATCAGCTGGGACTTGGTTTATCTTCAACATGTTACCAATGGACATTTAGAAAGTTTTGCGACTTTTGGTAATGGGGTTGAAAATGTAGTCACTGAAATGATGAAGAGCTTCCTTGTCCTCTATCCATTGAACTAATTTCATCGTTTCATTTTTTATATTCCTTATGCTATTGGATTGTTTCTAACATTTTGGTTTGTTTTGGATTATGTTAGACTTTTGTTTGTTTGAATTTTTGTTTTTGAATGTGTGATTTGAATATTAGTACTATTTTGAATATTTTTTTTTCAATGTTTGTTAATTTTTGTTATTTATTTTATAGTGTGGAATTGTGAAGATTTTGAAGTCGTGATTATCATCCAGGTTTGAGATTTAATTATATAAAGTTAGTGGTGAATTTGGGTTAAAAATGGGTTGAAAATCGTTTTTTGAAAAATTCTGATTTTTCAATCCATACGCCGTATGGAATCCATACGCCGTATGGATTGAATGGGCCGCTGGACCAGGCCGTTGACTGGGTTTAATGAGTTGACCTGAGCCTGTTTAATCCATACGCCGTATGGAATCCATACGCCGTATGGATCAAAAATGCAGAAAACCGCCAGCAGCCTCCTTCTTTCTCATTTTTCATCCAAAACCCTTTTTTCTAAAAAACCACCCACGGCTTTCACACACACAACCCCCAAACGGAAATTCCGGCCACGCATTCATCGCCATTTTTGCATATTCGTGTTACACGCACTTTCCTTTACAAGGTATAACTTCCCGTTTTCATTTTCGTTGTTTAAATCGCTCGTTTGGAAGTTAGGGTTTATGATAGAATTTTGGGTATTTTGGATACGCGTATGATTATTGGCATGTTTTGATTGAGTTATGTTCTAATTGCTATGTGCATTGCAATGTCATGTTCATTTTTCGATTGTATTGCATATTTGATATTATTTGAATTATTCGTTCGTGATGATTAAATGTGAATATGAGTTGTGCTCAATTATGCTATGTTTTAATTCAGTGCTTATTAACTTTCTGACCACATGATGATTAATGCAAATATTTGTTTGGTACACAAGTGTTTGTGATTACGATTATGTGCTAAATTGTTATTTTGATTAATTGTGTTACAATAATTCATTTTGAGATTGTATGGATGTTTGCTAGTTGCTTATACTCAAGTTTAGTGATTGTGCAATTTCGTATATTCAAAATGGTACCAAGTTATTATAATACATTTGATTAGGCAATTGTCAGGAATATTTATTTAAGTATATACATGTATGCATATTGAGTAGTTTTGTTTAAATTGCAATTCAGGGTCATGAAATTGATTATTGCGGTAGTTTTAGGCTGAACCTTTATGGTGGATTAATAAATTTTAAGCCGAAATGCTGCCGAAATTTTTAGTGATCTTTTTGCATTTAACTGCTTATTTAGTGTTATTAACAATTGTTTTGTTTAGCAGTTATCATGTCTAACAGGAGAGCACGAGGAGGTGAGACTTTGGGAAACCCATTGATTAGATCACATAGATACCTCACGTTTCATGGGTCATATTCTGAGACTGCTAGGATGCAGTTTGGGGATCGTCTGGCTTCCAATATTGGTCAGTCTATTGAGGTGTTTGATGCTGTCAACTGGAATGTTTTAGAGCATGTGATTGCTAGAGAGGGGTTTACTAATGGTGCTGAAGCCATTAGGAATTTACTGGCTATTCCATACGCATTAGAGGATGGAAACATTGGATTTGTTTCCTATGCTTGGTCCCGGTTATTCGGTATCAGGGAGGATATCTACAGAGAGTTGGTTGTAGAGTTTTACAGCACTTTTAGGTTTGATGCCAGGTCGACCCAATGGACTGAGTATTCCATTTTCTTCCAGCTAGGGGGACAGCCCAGGCAGATGACCTTGGTTCAGTTTGCTTTGGGATTGGGGCTTTATGAGCCCAATGAGCTGGATAACCCTCACTTTCTAGACCACATTTCTGCAGGTGCTGTGAAGAAGCTCACTGATTTGGAGATTGAGCAGGAGTGGCAGTTTATTGCCCAGGGTGCTTATGGTAGTTCTACACCTTCTTACACGCGTATTCGAGATCCTCGTCATCGACTCATTCACAGATTGTTGACTTACACCATTGTGGGTCGCAAGGAGGGGCATGAGAAAGTTTCGAGACCTGACTTGTTTTATTTGAGTTCGATTATCAGGAAGAGGTTAGTGAATGTACCTTGGAGGTTGGCTAAGTGGATGTCGAAGAGAGCTACTGGTACTAGAGATGGTAGTAGTTTGTGTGGAGGTCACTTTGTTACTCGATTGGCGAGATATTTTGGTTTGGCTACTCAGGATGAGATGGGCTCATGCACGATTGTTCAGCCTAGTATGGGTTGGCTGACTGCACGCCGGTTGGAGGCGTTTGCTCTCATTGAGCCATGTACCACGTATGGTGGTCCTGCAGAGATGTATTACTGGGTTCCGATTACTCCGGTGGGACAGACTTTGCAGTTGAGGCAGGCTAGAGCCAGAGGAGACACGAGTGGCAGTGATAGAGGTCGAGGTACGGCATGAGGCCGTAACAGAGGGTATGCTACAGAGTTTGATCAGTTGTCTCAGCAGATGCACCAGATGCAGTTACAGCAGACTCAGAGGTTTGATCAGATAGATCTGATGCAGAGACAGCATTTCCATCAGACCAGTGCACACTTGGACTACCAGGATGGCTTGTTTGAGCAGCTGTTTGGTCAGTTTCCTTCTGGACCCACATATCAGCCATTCCAGTACCAGATGCCACCAGAGTTCATGCCACGACCACCACCACCATCGCAGTCAGAGTATGGAGCGCCTTCTCACCAGTACCGGTATCGCCAGGATGATGACAGTGATTAGGATGATGTTCATCCTATTTGGTTTATGATTCCAGACACTTTTATTTTTATTGTTTTATTATTATTATTATGACTGTTTTTATTTGTAGGTTTGATTAATTATGTTGGATTGGTAGTTTTAGGTTTGATTGTTTTTAATTCGGTTGTTTTAATTTGGTATTGTTTAATTATGTTTGTTGATTGTTCCCTCAGAATTGTGTTGTGAGTACGTGTCATGCTGGCAGTAAGTTCAGCGCAACGAATAATTGAATCGCGAGGATGTGGGAAATTCGTATCATCCTTGTCATTAAACTGCACACTATTCCAGGGGAGTTTTTCTGTTCTAAGTTCTTTTCTCTTTTTCCCATTTTAAGTATTTTATTATCTGTACAATGAGGGCATTGTACATCTTTAAGTGGGGGATGGGAGAGAAAAGAAGTGAAATTTCCACATAATTGTTTGTTAATAAGTAAATGATTTTGTAATTTGGTTAATAGTTATTTTACTGAGGTAAGTAACTAGGAGGTTATGAGTTACCCATTTTTCAACCAAATTTTTGCATTTAAATTTTTTGTTTTCTAGAGATAATTATTTTGTAACTTTGTAGGTTAAATTTAAAATTTTCTACACTTTTAATAAATACTAAAGCTATTAAAGATATTATTTAGCTTCATTATATGATGTATTGATAGGCAATTTATATGAGAATGTTTGAGCTGTTAAGAAATGATAATTAAGGAGTAAATGTTTCTTGTAGATGAACCTTAGCTATGTATGACGTATGTCTTAATTTTCATATTAGTAATGTGTGATATGCCATATTTTCGAGAATTTAATTAACATCATTTGGGGATATACTGGGTGTTGTTTCCTCTGTTGTACGAAAGTACAGACCTGGTCTCCGTCAGTATATTTAATGAAAAAGAGCAAAAGAGTTTAAAAACTCATGATTGTAAAATGTGGTCAAATTAAGTCGCTTTGTTGTACTCAGGTACAGACCTGTCACCAATGGTTTGACTAAAAACATTATTGCAAAACCAAAATCAAGTTATGTTGCTTTGTTGTGTTGAGGCACAGACCTGTCACCTCTGTCTTGATTTGAAAAATGATTGTTTTGATTAAATTTCAAGATATGTTATTATGAGTATGAAGGTATATAGTTTTTGGGAATCTAAGGGAATATTTACACGAATAATAAATAAGTTGAGCTCGAGTATTCAATTATAGATTGTTTAAATGGATAACAATATCAGTAATCATTGTGAACTATTTAATGTTTTAGAATAATAACTCTATGTGTAGATCAGTTTTTGTAAATCTCATAGTTTCTTAATAATTGTTTTTAGAATTAACAGATTTTTAAATTTAAACATTTGAGTTGAAGACGGGTGATGTTGTGTAATTCCTACTTTAGTTATTTAGTTTAATGGAGATGACTGTTTCCCTAAGAATTTGATTTTTGAATCGATAGTCTACTTGAGGACAAGTAGGATTCAAGTGGGGGATGTTTGATAAACGCTCAAAAGTACTATATTTTAGTAGTATTTTACCCTTAATCTTGAATGTTTTTATTGCATTTTGTTTAGAATAGATATTGATTTCGTTCATATTTGCAAATAGATGTGGAAATGGAGCGTTTATGGAAAAGGAACGGAAAACAGTCAATAATCGAGCTAAATGATGCATATTTGAAGAATAATGAGAAGCCGAAGTCGAAGAAAAGAAGAAAGAAAGAAAATTCAAGAAATCGGCTGGAAAAAGCATCCATACGCCGTATGGAATCCATACGCCGTATGGATTGCTGCAGTGGAGGCCCAGGTTACGCGAGTCTGGGCTGGGCTTGAAATCAATCCATACGCCGTATGGAAATCCATACGCCGTATGGATCAAAAACCACAGAAGTATAAAAACGCGTTTTTAACCTTATTTCGACAGTTTTGAAGGGTTTTTCGAATTCTTTCATTTCCAGACGATATTTAGGGTTTATAATTCGTATTTTAGGGTTAGTTTGGAGGTACGGAAGCTTATGATCGAGGATAATTCGTTATAATCTTTCGTAGTTCATCGTTAATCGATTCGGTATATTTCGTTTCTTTATTTTCATTGAAGAATTTGATTTAATGAATCTGAATATTTCTGTTTTGATGATGAATTGAATATTAGTGTGATTGTGTAGTTGATTTAACTTAGATTATGATTATTGAAAGATTATAATTGCGTATTGAATAAGTTATTTGATTGAAAACGGTTATATTACTCGTGGACACTTGTTTATTGGTAACTAGTTATTATTGTTACTTCACGTGGTTAATAATGTTGTTGAGATTGAGTTCCTTTAATATTATTAACTATTGATGGTCATAACTTTAGGGTTTTGAATTATCACTAAATACGTTGAGTCTGATAGGTCGAGTATACAATAATAATCTACTTTAAAATGAGCAAGACAATAAGTTAATTATTGGGTATTGTTGAGTCATACCAATAGAGTTAATTATAACGCGTTGTGAATGTTTAATGCATAATTTAGGGAAAGGCACACAATTGACTGATCATCTTGTGACATTGGAACCAGTGTTTCATGTTGGACCCTAGATTATAGGAATTAGTTGGACCCGAAACGTTGGCTAGTTCATATTCGACTTAGTATTCATTGAAGAATTTGGTACTAAGTTGATCTAAAAGAATCACAATTAGATAATCAATACGTAATAAATCGGGAAATATGAATCTAAGTGCCATTAACTATACAATTACTTATTCCTTTCAATTAGGATTTATTATTATTATTTATTGGTTATTTTAATTTAAGTTTTATTCAAGTTTGTTTATTTTAATTAATTGTTTTCTAAAATGTTCGTACGGAACTAAAACGCCCCCCATATTTACTGCTTTCTAGTTAATTGTTAATTTCTATTTTAAATATTCCACCTTTTCCCTGTGTTCGAACTTGACTTACCAAATCTATATTTACAATTGATCGGGTATTCTTGCCTGGTTGCTTGAAAGTATTTATTAGGTATTTCTATTTATAAATTGTAAAACAAGACGCGCTTTCACAAGCGACATCATAACTTTTTCTTCTTTAAATAACATTTTCCTCGGCTTTAAATGATCCTTGGGTCTTGTAGCTTTTTGATTTCTTTGGCAGCTTTGTTTGCTTTCCTTGGAGTCCTTCTATGGATGACGTTCTTTTGGGGATTCCTTTTAGAACTTTTCCTCTTGTAGTGGTTTTGCTGACAGAACAGACACTTAGGCTATGGCCAAGAGATGTAAAAAGAGAGGGTTGTTTTTGAAGTGAGTATTTGAGGCTCAACAGGTTTTCTAAATGATCTTCAATGCCGAAAATGGACATTGGCAGGGTTAGTCTTGAAAACGGGGGTCTCACGAAAGGGTTATATCCTAGTGAATGTCAAGATCCTCTAATTGCACCTTCGTCACGTATGACGCTCATCTTTGTAATTTCGAAATGCGTTCTTCGAACAAGTTCTAACTCAAGAAGGCATACATTGGCACACTCACAAACGAAAAAGTGAAGCATTTAGGTGAATGCTTTTGTATGGCTCAAGATTCCTCATTCATTTTTGGTGGTTTTGTGCCTAGTCATGCGATTGCTTGTTTGAAACTTGGTTTGGAAGTTTATCAAAGAGTTTTACCTGTCGTAGTCGATTTGCCAAACCATTCGGGTTTTTGTTGACCGAAAATACCCTTTTTGGGCTCTCCGTGAAAATTTTTTGAAAATTTTGCTGAAATTATGAGTTTTTGCTAAAAAGTTTTATCAAAAGTTTATGTTGCAATACAGTAGTGAGTGCTACTGCTATCTCACACTTAAAAGAACATTGTCCATAATGTTCTCTAAGTTAGGTTAATCCCACACTTAGATTTTTAACACGGGTCAATATTTTCAAAGTTATACTCTATTTGTGAGTATTAATCCCACACTTAGAGTTTTTCTTAAAATTCTTGTGTGGTTCAAGCAAAATAGGGTTAGAATAGATACTTCCTTGTGGTACGTGTGATGCCACTGGATTTATAGGACCAGGTTCAAGTGTATGTGAATTTGCTGGAGATGGACCAGGCTCATTAAAAATGAACTTGTTCCGCAAATTCTATTTTCAATTCTGCATAGTACACATCCTTCATAAGACACAAATGTTAAAACAAGTTAATACTAAACATAAATAATAATAACTAAAAGTAGCTAATCCGTGTCAGCATAGAGCACCTCCCAGTCGGTGAAGTCATCATCCATAAAGATCGTGTTTTCCACGATCGATGTAGGAGATGCTGACTCCTCGATGGTATAGACAGGAGATGCAGCACCATCCTCTGGATCCTGGATCCAAGCGTCCAGTGCAGCAACTTCCTCCTCTAGTGGGGCCATAAAAGTGGGGTGGTCCTGCGCAGTCAAGCTCCAAGATGGGAATAAATCCCATGGTGGAATGTGCGGAGCGGGATCAGGTCCCATCTGAAAGGGGCACACAGGTGTAGAGGTGAAGCCAAAAGAAGTGTGGATCTCAAAGATGGCGGTGTGCTGGACCTCAAGGGCTCTCAGTATAGACCAAGTGACAGCATGGTCCGCAGTAGTAACCCCATGCTCGAAGATGGGTACTCTGGAGGTCCCTGCGGTCTGTCCCGCAGGTCGGTGAGATGAAGGTAACCTGGCCTGGATGGGACGTAACAGGAATGACTCCTGAACGTGCACCTCCACCAAGTCTGCCGAGATCTCATCCAAACTAGGAGGTGGTGACTGGGATCCTCTGACAGTCCTCATGCTACTACCCGGTGATGAACTCCGGGAGTGGTGCATGGTATGCGAGCGTCTCTGTCTGGGGGCTCGTGCTCTGTCTGACTGCGAACTCATCCTGCAAAATATAAAAGGTTAATGGTCTAAGATCATTAGTCCTTCATGAGGTACTGCATAGAAAATTGGATTAGCTTAAACACACAGTAAAAGAAAAATAATGCTAAAAACATAAGATAGGCTTGGGGTGCCTCCCAAGAGCGCTTTGGTTATCGAGTCTCGTAGCTTGACTCTTCTACCTTTAATTGTTTGTCAGGGTGCTTTGCAATTGTAGACTTCCTCGTATGGGGGAAAGTCTTGTACGTAATGTTTTAAACGATGACCGTTTACCTTGAAATTTCCGTCTGGAGCCTCGAGTTCAATGGCGCCATAAGGAAAAACCTTAGAGATTGTAAATGGGCCGCTCCACCTCGTTTTGAATTTACCGGAAAATTTCTTAAATCGAGAGTTAAAGAGTAGAACTTTATCACCTGGATTGAAGCGTGTGGGGCGTAGTTTTGCATCGTGGAGCAACTTAGTTCTTACCTTGAACTTATAGGAGCTCTCGTATGCTTGATCTCTTAGTTCTCCTAACTCATTTAGTTGCATTTTCCGGTGTGCTCCCGTTACTGTGGGATCTAAGCTGCAATTCTTTAGTGCCCAGTAAGCTTTGTATTCGAGTTCGATCGGAAGATGACATGCTTTTCCGTATACGATCCTATAGGGGGTTGTTCCTAAGGGTGTTTTGTAGGCTGTCCGGAACGCCCATAATGCATCATCTAGCTTGTCTGCCCAGTTTTCCTTGTGTTGACCAACTGTTCGTTCCAAAATTCTTTTTAGCGCTCGGTTTGTTATTTCTGCTTGCCCATTTGTCTGCGGGTGGTAGGCCTTAGATGTCTTATGGGTAACACCATATTGTTGCAATATCTTCATAAACTGAGTATTGCAAAAGTGTGTGCCGCGGTCACTGATGATTGCTCGAGGTGTTCCAAAACGACAGAATAGCTGCTTTAAGAACTTGGTTACGACTCTCGAGTCATTTGTTGGGAAGGCCTGAGCTTCGGCCCATCTGGATACGTAGTCGACAGCTACTAGAATGTATTCCTTTCCCTAAGATTTCGGAAATGGTCCCATGAAATCTAGTCCCCATATATCGAATATTTCACATGCTTGGATATTCGTTAACGGCATTTCGTTACGCGTTGTGATATTTCCAAACAATTGGCAAATATCACAACTTTTCACCAAGTCTTGTGCGTCTCTGAAAATAGTTGGCCACTAGAATCCTGAGTCGTATACTTTCTTTGCTGTCAAGTTGGCTGCGTGGTGTCCTCCGGTGGGTCCATGATGGCTTTGATGGAGGATGTGTTCGGCTTCCTTTCCATCGACATATCTTCTTATAATCTGGTCGGGACAGACCTTAAACAGATATGGATCATCCCAAAAGTAGTACTTGACATCGCGGAAGAACCTTTGTCTTCGTGATGACGGCATTCCTTTTCTTGTGATCCCTCCAACCACGAAATTGGCTATGTCTGCAAACCAAGGATCGTCCGTGAATTGTGATCCTTGCAATTGTCCTCCTAAACTCATTAACTGCTCTTCTGGAAATCGATCTTTGATGTCCCCTTCTGCAAGTTGTTCCATTGATGGATTTTCAAGTCGACTCAGATGGTCTGCGGCGACATTCTCTGCTCCCTTTTTATCTTTTATTTCAATGTCAAATTCTTGTAGGAGTAGAATCCATCGTAACAGTCTTGGTTTTGCGTCTTGCTTCTTGAAGAGGTATTTCAGAGCTGAGTGATCCGTGTACACTATTGTCTTAGACAATATCAGGTAGGATCGAAATTTATCAAAGGCAAATACTACAGCCAGCAGCTCCTTTTCGGTGGTTGTATAATTCTCTTGAGCATCTGTGAGAGATTTGCTAGCATAGCAGATTGGCCGAAAATGGTTATCCTTCCATTGTCCGAGAACTGCTCCTACAGCGAAATCGCTTGCGTCGCACATGATTTCAAATGGAAGGCTCCAGTCTGGAGCAACCATGATTGGTGCGTTGGTTAGTTCTTTCTTTAGGTAGTCAAAGGCCTTCATACAGCTTTTGTCAAATGCGAATTTGATGTCTTTTCCTAACAGGTGGGTAATCGGTCGAGAGATCTTGGAGAAGTCCTTGATAAAACGACGGTAGAACCCATCGTGACCTAGAAAACTTCGAATGGCTTTAACGTTGGTGGGTGGTGGGAGTTTCGCAATAGTTTCGACTTTGGCTTTGTCTACTTCGATTCCTGACTTTGATATTCTATGTCCTAAGACTATTCCTTCCTTTACCATAAAGTGGCATTTTTCCCAATTCAAGACGAGATTTGATTCTTCACACTTGGTGAGCATTCTATCGAGGTTGGATATACATGATGCGAAAGAGTCTCCAAAGACTGAGAAATCGTCCATAAAGACTTCCATGCATTGTTCAATCATGTCATGGAAGATTGCAACCATGCATCTCTGAAATGTTGCAGGTGCGTTGCATAATCCAAATGGCATTCGTCGATATGCGAATGTTCCATAAGGGCATGTAAACGTCGTCTTCTCCTGGTCTTTTGGATCGAGCGGAATTTGGAAGTAACCGGAGAATCCATCAAGGAAACAGTAGAATTCGTTTCCCGACAGCCTCTCGAGCATTTGGTCAATAAACGGAAGTGGAAAGTGATCCTTGCGAGTTGCTTCGTTTAACTTTCGGTAGTCGATGCAAACCCTCCAACCGGTAACTGTCCGAGTTGGTATATGCTCACTTTCTTCGTTTGTAATGACCGTCATTCCTCCTTTCTTTGGGACGACTTGAACAGGGCTAACCCAAGGTGAGTCAGATATTGGGTATATTAGTCCAGCATCTAAGAGTTTAATAACCTCTTGTTTTACTACGTCTTGAATCTTAGGATTTACTCGTCTCTGCCTTTGAACGGATGGTTTGAAATCGTTCTCCATTAAGATCTTATGCGTGCAATAGTTAGGACTAATTCCTTGTATGTCAGAAATTTTCCATGCGATTGCTTTCTTGTGTGATCTCAGCACATCAACTAGCTGAGCTTTCTCTTTTGGTTTCAACTCCTTTGAGATTATCACCGGGAGTTGGGAAGTTCCTTGGAGGTAAGCGTATTCAAGGTGAGTTGGTAATTCCTTTAATTCCAAGTTTGGTGGTTCCTCAATAGACGGCTTCATTCTAGCTATTTCGTCTCTATTCAGCTTCTCATATTCAGCTTGGAAGGGTGCCTCGTCTATCTCAGGTTTGGATGTAGAGATGGATGCTATTACGACCCATTCAGTTTGGTTTGAAAGTTCGTTCGTCTTTAGCTCGTATTTGTTGACCGATGATGAAGACACTTCGTCATTTCGGGTGAGAATAATTTCTCCGTCATCGGTGAATTGGAATTCTTGAAATTGAGCAGTTGAGGATTGGTTTATGATTAATTCAGGGTTTGGAAATGATAGAGGTTCGGGTTGGTTGATTAATTGGGATTCAAATGGTGGTGGCTCAGTACTCATCCCTTTGAAGGAATCCAGAATTTCTTTAATTGAAGGAGCTGGATTCGGGGCATCGAGTGTGGATGTTTCTCTTTTTAGCCAAGGTATCGGTGTACCGCATCCCAATGGGACGGCTATCGTTTTGCCATTGGTGCAAGATAGCTTCTTTTCAAACAAGGGAAATAGTAGTTCTTCAGACTTTGCTGGCGAAGTGATTGCGGACTGCAGCCCAAGATCCTCGTTATATAATCTTCCAACGGTGACTACCGTGGTAGGTATCGGGTTCTGGCTGGATAGTGCCAACACTTCGTGGAGATGTTTATCAAAAATTTCCTGCATAGTATCGCACAAACCAAGGTCCTCTTCCAGAGGTTGCTTCATTAATCGATCGACATTAAAGGTGACCTCCTCTTTCCCGACTCTTAGTTTTAAAGATTTTTCGTTTACGTCGATTACGGCCTTGGCAGTATTTAAGAAAGGTCTGCCAAGGATAAGTGGGATGTGGGTGTCTTCCTCTATATCCATGATGATGAAGTCTACTGGAAAGACGAACTTACCGACCTTGACCATGACATCTTCAGCAATTCCTTGAGGGAGTTTAACTGATCTGTCTGCTAATTGAATGGTCATACGAGTAGGCAGTAGGTTATCTAATCCTAATCTCTTATAGAGGGAATAAGGCATAAGATTAACACTAGCACCTAGGTCAGCTAAAGCATTAATAATTTGGATATCTTGGAGAAAACAAGGTATTGTAAAACGTCCAGTGTCTCCTAACTTAGGTGGAAGACCATGTTGTACAATTAAAGAGCATTCAGCATCTAAGGGTAAACTAACTATTTGCCTAAGTTTTTCTTTGTTTGAAAGAAGTTCTTTAAAGAATTTGGCACATGTGGGCATTTCTACTAAAGCATCTAATAGTCTAACATTCAAGTGCAAGCTTTTAAACATTTCCAGATATTTACCGAATTGGGCTTCTTGCTTTTCCTTTTTAAGTCTACCGGAATAAGGTATTCTCGTGCGAGGTACATTATCCGGAGTTTTGGTTGGTGATGGGTCAGGTGTTGTGACAGGGATGTCAATGGACACATGTTCACTTGGTGTAGGTGTGGGCGAAGAAGTGTTTTCGGGGGTGTTATCTGGTGGTGGTGGATCAACTTTGGTTATTTTTCCTCCCCTAGTGACGATTAACACATCATTGGGTTGAATGGTAGTTGCCGACGTACTTTCCTCAATAAAATTCAAGTTTTCCAAAATAGACTCCATGTTAGAAATTAATTTGTCGGAAATTTTTATCATGGCGTCAATGTTGTCTTGAAATCCGGCTATCCTATTGTTTATAACATTTTGTTCTAGTATAAAATCAGATAAAAGTTGTTTTGAGGAATGTAAGTGGGTTGTTGGTGAAGGAATGGCCAAAAGTTGGCTCGATGTTCCACTTGGTGTAAGGTTGGTTAAATTAAAATAAGGGGTTGACATAGTTGGTTAATAAAATAAAACTAATCTAAACTAATCCTAAGGGCAAAAAGTGTAACTTTTGATTGATGTTAATCTTTCAAAAGGATCGCTAAATACTAAAGTTACTAAATTTCCTAAAATCGGTCGCCGACGCTCCCCGGCAGCGGCGCCAAAAACTTGTTGCGCCCCGATAAGTCGGTGTCGTTAACGATAACTATCCGGTTACAACAGTGGGTTTTAAATTTATAAGGCTGGGGCCTAGGGTTACTATTATTGCTAATCTAAGGGCTAGCAAGGATAAGTATGACCTAGGATCGTTCTTCAAAGCACGACGAATTGAAACTAGGAGAATTTAGAGACTTTTATGAATTTAGCTAGGGCGAAAGAGAGTTGGTTTGGATTTTGGGTTTTCTATTCTAAGATTAAACTAAATTAAATCAGAAATGGAGGTTACTTTAGGCGTTCAACAGTTAAAGCGATTGTCTACTATGAAGTGGTTCAGGTGATATTAAAGCGTGAAGAGTTCTAATGAGGATAAGTCATAAGTTAATGTGAGTTATTGCTACAATCCTACTATCGGGCTAACGCGGAGGTGTCCACAATCAGGCAAATAGAATGTCACGTGGGTTGCAGAATATATTAAAACATACACCGAAAGTTCTCTCAAATGCATGTCCATATTATCTGACTGTTAATCTCGAATCCTATTCCCCAATCTCCGTCATCGTAGACGTCCGAATCATGGCACAGTTTGTTGAATAAACAATCTTGTAAACGGGTTTTACCCTCGTCGGAATAAGTTGGAAGAACTGGTCTAAGCGGTCAGATAAGATGTCATCACTTATTCGTATGAATTATCAACATTACTCAAGTATGCAACAAGACAGGGGTGGTTTATATTATAAATAGAAACTTAAGTAATACGTTTGTTAATTGATCCATAACACAACTACCTTCGGTCGTTCTCGACTTCCATACGTTTGTACTTTGCCATAAGCATTTCCAGTACTATATCGAAGAATAGTCGAATCGGGGCCGTCATATTATTTCACAATAATTAAGGCTAGGTGTATTTTACTAGTATGATAATCCTAAGGCAACAATCAAACAAGAACATGCAATAAGACAATCAAGACAATAGTTAAACCTACGCATACAAATGTATTAATTAAATCGAGGATATTCCGAAAGTTGTCTCAAGAATACCGTCTGTCTGAATTAAATCTCAATCTACCTCTATTCCCATATTCCGTGTCTCTTGGATCCTAATTTGGTCTAGAGAACACCGGCCATGCCGAGCTCAATGATTCAATCAAACATAGTATAACTAAGTGACCTATACCCTATGAGTTAGCTACGTTCATTTTCGGATAAGGTTTTAATCACAACATGAGTTGGGCAGATAAACGATAAAGATTCAATTCCTACATCTATTCATGATATAAAGCACCCGCAATCTCATAGCATACAATATAATCACATATTTAAATCTCTCCTAAACGACTATCATAGTAGACAATTGAGTTATTTAGCTAATCATGGCAATTCTAGCATACATATTTAAATTTATTAAAGAAAGAACAAACATAATTAAATATGGAAGATAGATCAAAACCTGATAAAGAAATACAATAACTCGTAGCTACAAATGCGTCCTGGAGCACCTCTGTACAAATCTTCCTTGACTAGTTAATTAGCTAGTCTAATTACCCAAGGAAGTATTACAACAAAGAAAGAAAAGAATGGATGGTGAGAAAGTGTGAAATATCCTAGAATGTGTGCATATATTGGTGTGTCTTACAAATGAACCTAAGCAACCTATTTATAGGTGAGCTTTGGCTCACATTAGCACCAAGTGGTGCATGTTAGCTAAAAGGTAGCCAAAAGGGTGCACCGGGTACCGTACAACGCAAAAAGTAGGCGCACCGGGTACCGTACAACACGAAAAATATGCGCACCAGGTACCAAAAGTTACCAAAAACGGAAACCGGGGCGGGACACAGGTGGCCGGCGGCGGTGGGGGTCCAGCCGGCGGCAGTTGGCTGGTGGCCGGTGGCGGTGGGCCCACCCCCGCCCCGTTGCGTCGTTTGTTGCTTCGTTTCTTGATTCGTGCGTGTTTTCTTCGTTATACGTCCGTTTGAGTTGATCCTTTTTTTGTTGGATTCGTAATTCAAAAACGAAGATTTTGACATAAGATAGGCCCTGAAATGAGGTCCCTAGCTCCAGATATTGCGTACAGATCATTTGGATCTTCCGGCGGGCGCGAAATCTTCATTTTTCACCAGTTTTGGTTGATTCTTCTTCTGTTGGATTCGAATTTTAAAAACGAACATCTTGGAAATAATGGATGTTGATGGAGGGTACTTTAGTCTTGAAATCTTGTTTTTATGCCTTGAATCTTCAAACGTATGTGGAATCTTCGTTTCTCGGCCGTTTTGCTTGATTTTTATCGTGCAACTTCGTTTTGATCTTCTTAACCTATTATCACTGATTTTGTGCATTGTTCGAGTCCAAATGCTGAGTATTGCTCTAGAATGAGAGAGATATCGGTGGTAAAAACGTGACTTTTTACGCGATATCATAATCCTTATGTAAAGATAGATTTGGTAATGTTCAAACAAAGTAAGTTAATCAAATACACCACGATAATGCAAACATAGATAACATTGCTAACAAGTACATAACATAGTTTTTGTCATCACAACATATTCAAATGTGACTCAAGGTTGACAAATGTACACTCGGAAAAGTTTGAGTCGCCTGAGATGGCTCTCCTTCATCCTCCTCGAACTTGCTTTTCGTTGATTTTGTGGACGTCTTCTGCAAGTCAAATAATGACGATTAATAATAAAATCGAAATTTTTTGTGTTAATATGAATAAAATTAAATAACTTACTTTCTTCGATCTTGATTTGGATCTTGATTTGGACCTTGAGTTTGATCTTGCGGTGGTTCTTGATCGGGTTGGCTCATCGGTTCTATCGTAAGGAGCCGTACAATTAACTCGACTATGACCGCGTTTCTTGCACCGACTACATTGATTTTTGTATTCCCGTTTCTCCTATACTTTCAAAGGAATACGAGCACGGCCAGGTGGGCAGCCAGATTGCCTCTTCACAAGTACCGGTGGTATGCAAATCTGCAGATTACCTGGATCTTCCCATTCTGAAGGATGAGGTGTTGGATTTATAGCCTCACTGTAGGATGGCCGATATGTTTCCGCGGTGAAATACCTCTCCGCAAAGCAGCTCACATTGTCCATTTTAAAGTGACGGGTCACTGCCACTACGTGTCCGCAAGGTAAACCAGATAATTTCCATTGCTTACAAGTGCATGTTCTTGCTTCCAAGTTGACTGTTCCATTCTTTTTCCGATCTAACACCTCACATATCATGTTTGTGGATGGGTTGACCTTCCAGCTGAGTGATTTGCCAACCCTCTTACCAATTTTGTGTTCGGCATATGGTGTGACAGGTGTTTTAACGGCCGCGGCAGTGTTTCGATGTTTGAAATACCATTGTTGTACTGAAGATCTAAAAAACTCCAATAACATTGTCACCGGGAGTTTTCTTGCATACTTGGTCATGGCGTTAATGGACTCTGCACTGTTAGTTGTGAGGTAAGCATATCGTGTCTTTGTTGAATGATGCCTTGACCATCTTTCTTTCCCCACCTCTGTAAGAACATTAGCTGAAGTTGGTAAATATCTAGAAATGACATCAAAATGTTCATTGAAATCCGACCTTCGGTAACCCTTACACATTTTCCAGTAATGCCATTCAAAGTACTTGACTTTTGCATATTTGCTTTTCAGGTTCATCAACAAATGACGGCTACAGAGGGCATGAAATGCCCTTGGAAATACATCTGAAATACCGGCTGCAATTGCTGGAGCCCTATCAGAGATGAATGTGAGGTTGTCAATCCCACCAGCAGATTCAAGGGCATCACGTAAGTTTCCCAAGAACCAGGTCCACACCTCGGTCGTCTCTCCCGCACCAATTCCATAAGCCAGTGGCAAGATGCCATTATTACTGTCCATCGCCACAGCAATTAAGTTAGTACCCAAGTACCCACCCTTCAAATGTGCCCCATCTACGATTATTATTGGGCGTGTATGGTTGACAAATGAACGTATCTGCAAATTCAGAAAAAATATATGTAAATTATATAATAATGTACGTATTTGAACTAATAATAATTACTTACAGCTGCACCGATAGACATGTAACACATTACAAATTTATCCTCATCGTCTGTACGGAGATTCGTAGTGCTCCCCGGGTTATGTAGTTTTAGGTTGTGCAGGTAAATGGGAAGCTTGTTAAACGATTCAGCGGGACTACCTCTCAACAGCTCTATAGCATAACACTTTGTTTTCCATGCTTGGTTGTATGTAAGGCTGATTTTATAGCGTTCAGTCATATCAAGTTTGATCTCTTTGCCTCTGTATACATGACCTTCCAAAGTCATCGCCTCCTTCAATAGGTTACCAATCACTTTCTTGGTTGCATGACGACTATTTGCCAAGATTTTAGTGCGAGAACATGTGTTAGCGTCACGTAACTTCCTTACTTGGAAGTTGTCACAATATTGGATACACGCTGCATTTATCTTCCAATCACAATCAGACAAAATACATTTTGCTGTGTACCTTTTTTGTCTGACTTTATTGGTTTAATCTGAAAACCCTCTTCTAGACACTTGGTCTGCAATTGAAGTAGAAATTCCTCTTTACTTACGAATGTTTGGCCCTCTCGAATCAGACAAGATTTCTCATACATTGTAACTGGTCGTTTAGGAACTTCTTTTTCTTCCTCTCCTAACGGCGTTGGTATATTCCCGAATATATCAGGTTCGGCTGATTTTACTTGTATGGGTTTGTCGTACATATCTCTTGGATCAGGCTCATCCTCCTCATCATCCTCATCATCTTCAACAATGTGATTACAAAATGGATGGTCATGATCCTTTGGTGGATTGACATTTTCATCACCATAATGATCATAATCATGAGGATGTGGGTCTGGATCTGGCTCCTCCACATAGTAATTTGAATTAGAATGATCGTATTGAACATCTGAATCAAATTTAGAATTATCTTGGGTCTCTTCAACTACACTAAATGAAGGGTTCATAGGGTGTTCTGTTGGAGGAAAGTCTCTATTTTGTGGAGGAGCATGATAATGAAATTGATATTGTGGTTGATAAGGAACCGGAAATTGTTGAAAGGTGTGACACCCCCAAATTTAATGATTTGTGGAAGCTCGATTTGGGTGTCACTAATCAATATACAAAGCACATAAGATATAATGAACGACCACTATATGCGTCGTTTTAAACTTGTATAGATAAATTAAATGTTTACATCAAAAATATAGTTACATTAGCTCGATTCCTGAAATTGAGAGATTACATAGCATAATTACTTTTACAAAATTTAATAATGCAATCAAATCTCTAGTTGTATGTATGCTGACTCGAGCTAAAAATCCCTGCTTGTGCAGCCAACCTACTGCTGGGTACCTGTGATAAATACTAAAATGGGTCAGCGAAAACGCTGGTGAGCTCACAGGTTTGTAGGTCAATGTATAGTTGTCAGAACCGCAAGATTTATATTGAATTTAAAATGCAATTAAGCAAAATAAAAGTTATACTGTCCATGAGCACATAGTCTGAGCTTAACTTGATTTGTCATGCCCACTTAAGGAAACCTAACTTGAAATGCCTCCTACGAGTGCCTAATCAACACTCGTCTTCCCAAATGCTAATACATCCGTTTGACCGGTTAGTGCGTGCTAACCCGGATGAGGATTGTCAATCCCATATGATATCATATACTAACATTCACGCTAAAATATTAGAGACTATGCTATGGAGGACTTTAAATTGATTAGCTTGAAACTCATGTAGTATTTGAAGTTTGGCACTTGCGTTCTACTTGTAAAACAAAATGAAGTAGTAATATCACACCCCTAGTAAAAGTAGTGAAAATGGGGCCATGAAACTCACCTGGTTCTTGAAGTGTTTAACTTAATAAACTTGAAGTAATTAGCTGTGAGTTGGTGTCCAAAGGCTTGAAACCTGAATGTGTCCACGACACTTAAATTGTCATTAATTGTATTGGTATCCCGAAAGACTACCATTTGAATTGTTTGTCTAACTTAATGTCCAAATTACCCCGATTTGGTTGATTGTTTTGTTACAAGTTACTGCGACTTGTTTGAATAAGTTGATACAAGTTACGACGACTTGTTTGATTGAATTATCTAAGTTACTATGACTTAGTTGATTTAATTGGGTATTTGAAAGTGTGTACGGACCGTTGGTGACGGTTGTAACAATAGTTCAAAAATGTTATTATATTGTTGCTACAGTGAATTGCTACAGTGAATTGCTACAGTGAAATTTGACTTTTCTACAGTAACTTTGACTTCGAAATTTTTGAGTTTTGAAGATTCTGTTTTGTGCGACGTAGCCTGCGACGTGGGCTGCGACGTGGGCTGCGACGTAAGGTTTTGCGACGTAAGAGTTTTGCGACGAAAAGGGTTGCGTCGCTAAAGTCAACAGTGCTAAGTCAATAGCGACGTAGGGCGCTGCGTCGCTAATGCGACGTAGGTTCGGTTTGCGACGTTAAGGTCTGCGTCGCTATGTGCGACATCCGCAAGTCAATGCGACGTAATCAACTCGACCCTTGAAGTTGGTCGAACAAATCATCGATTCGAGGAAGTGGATACCGATATTCCAAAAACCGCTTTCAGAACCCGTTACGGGCATTACGAATTCCAAGTGATGCCATTCGGCCTAACCAATGCACCGACTGTATTCATGGACCTTATGAATCGGGTGTGTAAACCTTACCTTGATAAGTTTGTCATTGTCTTCATCGATGACATCCTCATATATTCACGAAGCAAAGAAGAGCATGCGCAACACCTCAGAACCATCCTTGAACTACTTAAACACGAGGAGCTCTATGCCAAGTTCTCTAAGTGTGAGTTCTGGATCAAAACCGTTCAATTCCTTGGTCACGTGATTGACAGTCAGGGAATTCACGTCGACCCGTCAAAAATCGAGGCTATCAAAGACTGGCAATCGCCAACCACTCCGACCGAAGTACGGCAGTTTTTAGGACTGGCCGGATACTATCGACGATTCATTGAAAATTTCTCCATAGCATAGTCTCTAGTATTTATAGCGTGAATGTTAGTATATGATATCATATGGGATTGACAATCCTCATCCGGGTTAGCACGCACTAACCGGTCAAACGGATGTATTAGCATTTGGGAAGACGAGTGTTGATTAGGCACTCGTAGGAGGCATTTCAAGTTAGGTTTCCTTAATTGGGCCTGACAAATCAAGTTAAGCTCAGACTATGTGCTCATGGACAGTATAACTGTTATCTTGCTTAATTGCATTTTAAATTCAATATAAATCTTGCGGTTCTGACAACTATATATTGACATACAAACCTGTGAGCTCACCAGCGTTTTCGCTGACCCATTTTAGTATTTATCACAGGTACCCACCAGTAGTTTGGCTGCACAAGCAGGAATTATTAGCTCGAGTCAGCATACATACAACTAGAGATTGGACTGCATTATTATATTTTGTAAAAGTAATTATGCTATGTAATCTCTCAATTTCAGGAACCGAGCTAATGTAACTATATTTTGATGTAAACATTTACTTTATTTATACAAGTTTAAAACGACGCATATAGTGGTCGTTCATTATATCTTATGTGCTTTGTATATTGATTAGTGACACCCAAATCAAGCTTCCGCAAATCATTAAATTTGGGGGTGTCACAAAAGGGCTGTTGAAATGAATGATATTGTGCTTGTTGAAAGGGTTGTTGAAATGAATGATATTGTGGTTGTTGAAATGACTGATATTGAGCTTGTTGATAATATTCAGTAGTTTGTTGTTGGTTAAACGGTGGTTGAAAACCAGAACTACTACTACTAGGTTGATTGCTACCCTTACCAGAAACATTTCGTACAATATAAACAATGTAAATTTCTATCGGAGCATTGTTAATTGCATGGCACAGAAAATCACCAAAATCATCAATATCATCATTTATATCAACAACATACTGACCGAGCTTATATTTGAGACAAACCGGTGAATCAAGTGGTAGACCTAACTTTTTTAAAACGTTTTTCAACAAAACTTTGCACGTCATGGGCCTTTCTGGTGCCACTGGAAGTTTTAACGGCACTCTACTACATTCTATTGGCAAATACATTGGCATGTTGTTAACATATTCAAAACGACCCACATAACAGATAAAAATTTTAAACTTATCCATTATAAAACGCAATACTAACTGAGTGGGTGAAAAATTGTACCTGAAGAATGATATGTTAAACTGATGATGAGAGGAGTGCAAGAATTTGTGAGTGATTTCGAAGATGGATGTTAAAATGGAAATTATTGAAAGTACAAAAATCTGATATTGTTAAAATGGAAGTTATCTAGATCGTTATCCAAAAAGTACAAAAAAATCCAAAAAATCTTTAAAATGTCAGAAAATCTTATCTGAAAAATCTTATCTTGAAAAATCTAGATAATGTCAGAAAATCTTATCTGAAAAATCTTTTCTTGAAAAATCTAAAAATGGTAACTTACGACTAGTGAATAAGAGTTACGACTAGTGAACAAGAGTTACGCTGAGTGAACAAGAGTTACGACTAGTGAACAAGAGTTACGACTAGTGAACATGAAACGGGTTGCAGGTCGCGTGAATGGGTAGCAGGTCGCATGATGCGACCGGCGATCGGTGAATGGGTCGTGTTGCGGTTTGGGCTTGTCTTTTACTCGGTAATAACGTTGGTCGCGGGTCGCATTGGCCGGGTCGCAGATCGCACGATGCGACCTGCGGACGGGTAGAGCAAATCGGCAACTTTTTTTTTAGGGGCAAATCGAAATATACGTTCGGAAAAAGTGGCATTTTGATTAATTTCCCTATAGTCATCTCTCAAACCAGTCCACGATTGATTGTATGTCCATGAATATGTGTGTATCTTTTCTAGAATATTACAATTTAAACTACCAAACATAATATCACACGAATATATGAATGCTTACTACGAGGCTTGAACCCACAACCTCTTAGCTGAAGAGTTTCCCACATACCACTAGGTGAAAGGCTGTTTGGTTTAACATGTGTATCTTAACATGTGTATCTAATAAACAGCGACTACAAGTGATTTCATAAGTTATAATTGAAAGAAAAGTATCAACACAAAAATACCTTTCAATATTTTACTCGATATCCATTACTCACTATCATTTTCATCATCGAGACACACAAAAATGAGATAATATAAGACTTTTTTCGTTGCCGATCAAATATAATATTATAATGTTGCCCAATTTTTAAGACTATTATCCCAGTTGTTAAATGCCATATTCCTCTCTATTACTACATAAAAAAACATGTCCTGTTACCTGTTAGGACATGTTTTTAATAAATTGCAAGTATAACATATTTACGAAGCATGAGAATACTTAAATTAGTATATAAAGGCTAGGCCTTGTAATTTAGGTTCGACAGTACTATATTTTCAATGATATAAGATGAGGAGAGCTTGAGTCTAAATAAAGTTCGAGTTACCCAAATTCAATCATCATCATAACATAAGAAGTTAAAGTTAAGAACCCTGATGTTCTCTATCAAACCTACAAGGCTATACACGTAATTTTACAACACAAAAAATATCGACGTCGACACTTTTATCAAACTCTTCCTCCCCTGTTTCATCTGCCGGTAGTTTGAAATAATAAATAAATAAAAATCACACTTTTTTTACCCTCCGACTACCAGCGGATCACCTCCGGACGTCCCTCATAAAAACTCTAACCAAATCATCATCATCATCATCATCATCATATATACATACAGATTCAATTTCATATAATTATATATTCTATATGCACCAGCCAAACGTATATACGTCTGTAGATAGAGATCATCGAACCGTTAAAATGTTACCTAGATCAAATTCTGTTGTTTTACAAGACAAAACTTCTAGATCTATAGATACAGATAGAAGAAACGGTGACGTCAGCCTCAATTCCAAAAAAATTACGCGATCCAATCTGGTTGATCAGCTCAGAGAGTATCAAATTCGATCCAAACATGATTGGGCTTCCGTTTCGTTCTTCTCATCCACTTCCAATTTACCTTCTTCCAGGTGATTTAATTTTGCTGTTTACATTTGTACGGTTAGGGTTTTTGTTGATGTGATTATTTACCTCTATGATAGTTATTGAATTAGGGCAATTAGTGTCATAACAGATGTGAATTACGATTGTAATACCTACATTCTTCATAGAATTAGGTTGTGCTTTCCTATATGTGATATTATTACTGATAGAAGTTGGATTTTATTTAATGATGATCTAATTAAGTTGGATATTAGTAATAGGATACATAATGAGAGTACTTAATTTTCGACTTGAATGCTTTTATCGAAGTTAGTGAGTTGTGACGAATACGTAGAGTAAAATAAAACGTTGATATAAAAATGATCGGTAACGTACAATGTATGAGCAAACACTTGGAATAGAAACATTCCCGATGTTAAAAGTTGAAATGCAGTTGAATTTGGGATATGATAGGATCGATCCGCAATTTAAGATGTATATCTATATCTTCGTAGTACAGAAATACATAATAATGTTAAGTTATGTGATGTAATTTTGGAGTTGTTACCTATATTTATGCAATCAGTCAATCAGGGAAAACTTGCATTGTATTTAAGATGCTTATGCTGCCAAGACTAATGCAACTTTAGATGGGTGTCACATAATTGTCTTCAAGTTGATATCAGTCTCCATTATAAACTTACATTGAAGATGGCATTGAGAAAGGGAGTTCTGTCAAGTGATACAAAATCTCATTGAAAGCTAATTATCGACATTTTAACGTGCCTCGCTTTAGGTTGAAATCTAGCTGTTCGAGTCTGAACCTTTATGAGAAATAATATTGTGTGGGTCCCATCAACATTGTGTGGATAGAAGTTAAATGCAAGATTTTAGGTTCTATTTACTTATGACAAGAAACTGCAATGTTAATATGTGTGTTAGACGAAATAAAGGATACGGTCGTAGATTCCATGTAATTGTTGCTAGAACAAATTGTGACGAGGCCACATGAATACATGATAATGAAGTTTGGTTACAAATGTGTGAACAAACTGAATTTTTTATATACTAATCACCTCAAGTTTATCATACTAATTCTGTATTCACTCAGAATCCTTTTCAATGCTACGCATACATTTTTATATTATCTTTTAAGTTTTTGATACCAAACATCATGCATTTGTTAATGTCCTTCAAGAATCTTGTCTGAAGCGTGCCCTTTTTTGATTACCTGAATGTGCAGGGTGGACGTAGTGGTGTTTGTAATATGGGAACTTGCAATTCTAGCTTTTTTTGTTTTCTCGGCAGTTTCATTGTATTTCAGGCACTTGAGACTTGGATTTGTTTTAGCAAGCATCACTTTATTACTGCTATTATCTATGAAGGTAACAAAGCGAATAAAACTTGCCCAGAAAAAGAAACGAAGGATGCTTCTTCCATTATCAATGTAGAAATTCTAAATACCCTAACAATTTGTGGTCACCCCAACTTCTATGGTGTAAATTGCAACAATTTTTTACCATTTAAACGGTCTCTCCTTTTTTTGGGTATATTTTGTTGTGTATTTGCAGCTGAAAGCAAATGATGATATAGAATGGAAATTATTGAGACAAAATTGATTCTCGATAGATTTGTTCTGTCAGGTTATATTCAAGAGCGAATTTTTCATGTTTTTCCAGGTATGCTGATTGCACATTATTAGAGGTAACTGGATTGGCAGGTTGGGGGGATTGGATAGTCGGGTCATAAGTATCTGGGTGGGAGTGGGTTGGGTTGACCTGTAATAGTCGGGTCATAAGTATCTGATTGCACATTTTTTATTATTATTTTTTTTAATTTTTTTTTTTCCGTATTGGATTTTCTTATGAGTCTGTTAATTCATTAGTTATGATGACCGAAACAGTATTATTACATTAGTTCTAAATCTTCGAGTAAACAATTTAGAAGGTTGTAAAATGTACATTGGAGACCTTAAACAAGTTTGACCCTTTGATCCATTTGATTTCTTCTGGTTTAGCTAATCTTTTGTTTGGGCCATTGACTCGTTTGAGATAAAACACAAGCCAAATATGACTTCTAACTTGAGCATGTCTTATACTACCATAATTTTTATACTCACCGTCACTTCATATAGTTGTTGTATGAACAAGGCTGTAATGCTGTTGTTGGTACATTATGTGTGTCAGTCAGTTGGTCTAGAGTCTGTATAGATTAGAAATAAATTTGATTAAGTTTCTGTGTTAGGCGACACTTGCCTTAGTGTCGCTATGCGACACTTAGGTAAGTGACGCATGAAGGCGGCCACCTGCGTCACTGGCCAAGTGTCGCAGGTCTGCCGATTTTGTTTAGTATAAATACAAACCTACGGGTTTCAGGCTAGGGTTGACGAAACCCTAACACCATTTGTCGACTAAAACTCTCTGTAATCGATTCCAATCGTTTATAATTCAATATATCAAGCTAGTATTCTTTGATTATTTTTTTCGGTTTGATATTGCGTTTTGTTTAGTTTGATTACTTGTTTCCGCCTTGTAATCAATTACTTCAACCATCTTAGATCAGAGATAAGGGGCACTCTCAGCTGTATTAATCAATGTGATACCTGTTTTCTTTCGAGAAAATTGCATTGGTCGTTCCTGTGGTTTACACAAAATAGCACTGGTAGTCCCTCGCAGTTTTTTTTTGCACTGGTCGTCCCTGTGGTTGCTAGTTGTTGCACTGGTAGTCCCTGTAGTTACTCTCCGTTAGTTTTCTCCGTTAAAAGGACCAGCTATGTAATTTTTTTTCCGTATCGCTAACGATGGTTAGTTTTCTCGTTAAAAGGACTAGCAGTGTAAATTTTTTTTCCAAATTTCAAGTTTATTTAAATTTAATATTATTTTTAATTGTATTTAGTTAATTTAATTTTAGAATAATTTAATCAATTTAATTTATTTATTTTAATCAACCTTTTTCAGTGCTAATTATTTTATTTTTTACAATTAAAATGATCACTTTAAATATTTCTTTATTCAAAAATTTTTTAAGTCTCCCGATCTATATAAACCCACTAAAAATATAATATTTTAAAAATATAATAGTTTATACTATTAATTTTGCATATCATCGTCGATTTCATGACTCTGCATAAACAATTCTACATGCCACATATATATTGTTAATAATTTTGTATGCTATGAACGTATTCAAATTGAACATTATTAACATGTAACATTTTTAGTGGGTTTATATAGATCGGGACAAAAAAAAAAAACTAAAATAAAGAAATATTTAAGTTAACCATTTTAATTGTAAAAAGTAAAATAATTATCACTAAAAAGGTTGATTAAAATAATTAAACTAAATTGATTAGATGATTTTAAAAATAAATTAACTAAATACAATTAAAAATAATATTAAATTTAAATAAACTTGAAATTTGAAAAAAAAAATTACACGGCTAGTCCTTTTAACGAGAAAACTAACGGTCATTAGCGATAAGGAAACAAAATTATATAGCTGGTCCTTTTAACGGAGAAAACTAACGGAAAGTAACCACAGGGACTACCAGTGCAGCAACTAGCAACCACAGGGACGACCAGTGCAAAAACAAACTGCGAGGGACTACCGGTGTTATTTTGTGTAAACCACAGGGACTACCAATGCAATTTTCTCTTTTCTTTCTTTCTTTTTGATTTTTTTATTTATTTTTCATATTAATGTGGATCTTTTTATATAAAGGCAGAATGAACAAATCATTTAACTTTGGGCCGATTAATTTAACTTAAAGCGAGGAGATCAAAGATATGATGAAACCGAATATATATACCAATTAACTTTTACAGTTGTCAGCCGGAAATTCTTAAAGAGCTTGTACTATATGGCAGTTAATGCATCAGGTAGTATTTTACATAAATTTAGAGTTTATCACTTGGGCTTGAAGAAGTGGACATCAATCCCTCGAGTCACTATGGTCCATATTGCTCCAAAAACAAGCAGAATACTTAAGATCATCCCTAGGCACCCAAGGATCCAATTTAACCACCACATTTTGCTATACCTTTCGGGTTTTTTCATCACTATCCACATAAAACAGGGATATGCTAAGGTGACGGGTAATGCAATGCCTCCTATCAGACCCGCTAGGTTTGGCAAGAATGGGAGAGCAACTGCCACAAAGAATGCAAGCCCCCCAAAGAAAACCCGAGACCCAGCTCTGACCCACCAGGGACATGGCCCATTCATTTTTGTCACGTATCTCAACTCGAGGTTGTCAAAAACGGGCATTGCATAAATCTGGAATGAGGTGAGACTGTTGATAATGACAAGTACGCTTGTTAACCCTAGGATCAACTTTGAAGTAGATTGTCCGTGGTACTTGTACAATGCGGTTAACATCCCTCCGGTTGTGGGCATCTACATCATTTTTGTGCATTAAGTACTTGTACATGGTGCAATTTACGGTTGTAATGTATAGGGTTAATTGTTTCATTATGTATTTAACTTTACCTCTTTTACTATTGTATGCAACCAACTTTCAAACGTTCTATTGTATGTATCGAACCTTTCAAAAATGTCTATTGTATGTATTGAGTGACCTTTTTGCTAACGTGGCACCGGTCATACTGACGTGGCGCTGATTTGTCATCCTACGTGGCGCTGATTGTAAACACAGAAAAACCGGCAACCTGCTGAGCAGGTCACCCAATACATACAATAGACATTTTTGAAAAGTTTGATACATACAATAGAACGTTTGAAAGTTGGTTGCATACAATAGTAAAAGAGGTAAAGTTAAATATATAACAAAACAATTAACTCTAATGTATACGCATTGAGTAGTTGTGTAGTATAAGTAAGTAATGGTTATGGAGATTGAACTAGAAGTAGTGTACTTACCAGGTTACCATAGGACCAGTAACCACCAATTGCAAGAGGAAATAGACACATTGCGATGACGAAATACGAATACTTGACCCCTTTCCACATTGGCACTCGTGATGGCTTCTTTTGGGTTGAAGGCATTGTACCCTACAAAATTAAAGATCATATGTATGGTCATATGTTGTATTCTAACCAAAAACTTTAATGATTACCAACATTATCATAATGATCATGGTAATGATCGTATATATTTGCAGGCTTGCAGCGTTATTAAAGTGGAACGAATAAAAATACAAGACATTACTTTATATAGGAACTTTAAATAAGACATTCTTGTCCATACTTATGTAGAGATATAGATGGCAAATTGTAGAAATAGGTAAACATAATTTTTGAAGTTTCTCAACGTATGTAATAAAAAAGATTGCAAGTTTTTCCAAACAATAAAAAACTAAGACCAAAGCGTCATTAGCTTAGTGGTATGAGATGATCCTTTCAATCGGAATATTATTGGATTAAGCCTAATTTGAGGTAAGTGAGTGTACATATTCATAATGAATGTATATAGTATATGTGTTATATTATAGGGTTGCCTTACGTTAATTCTTAATAAATTATGAAACCTTTCGCACTTATATATAACGAATCAAAGATTAAAGATACTATCTCAAAGTGGACTTACTTGAAGAAAGCTTTGGTCGATTGAAACGTACACTTGATAATGGATTCAAAATGTTCTTCTCATGGGTCACAATAATTTTATAAAAAGGACACTTTATGTTATTTTAATGCTTAAAATAGTATATCTAAACACGTAATTAATTATGTAAAGTTAGTCGGGTTAGTTATAAAAGGACACCACACCTCAATATATAGGTAAATTGTAATCATGCTTAACGGACAATCATGCAACTTTAACATAACAAAGCGTTTACTTAGTTGGATACACGTCCGATATGTGCACAAATCAAATACTAAACTACCAAAAAACTCATACTTTTTAAATAGATTAAATTACATATTATATGTTTTACACCGATTTATGTAAGTGAATTTTTAGTCGCTTGTAAATTTGTGTAAATTATAAGCACAATTTATTCTATTTCTGAGTTATTACTGTTATGCATGTATATCTTTATTTATTTACAAAAAAAAAAATAACGGTATGAACGTTTTTAGCAAGTGTTAACCGATTAAGTCTAGATTTGGATTAGAAATATATAGATTAAATTAATTACTATATGTATGTATTATTATTAATTAAGTAATTCACAAAAAAAAAAAAAAAAAAAAAATTAATGCACTAATCGTTCAAAAGAAACAAATGAAAGCATGAGCACTTTCTCAACAAAAACTATCAACAAACCTGTATTTCAAGCACCAGATTATGGCCCCGAAAAGCAAATGCAATGATGCCAAGAGCGTTTAGGACATCACAAACCCTGGCAACTCGCGGGACTTCCTTTGGCTGCTCGTACGTTATGCCAGACGGTCTACCTTCAATTAGTGACACCACCCATATGACGGTGCAATATGAGACTGAAGCAACAGACCCAATTAATGAAACTCCAGCAATGGAATTTAAGTTTGGAAGCTGTGTTAAAACAATCGCCGAACATGTGAAAACAAGGTACCACTCGATCATTGATAACGGGGGGTTGTTATCGTCCCATGCATTGCCAACGATGGTATTGAAAAGAAGTTTCAAAGTGGCTCCTCCGATCATGATTAGGGTTATGCATGTCCCACTTGAGAGATAAATTGTTGGTAATAATGTCATTAACTTCCCTAATTTCTCACCTATATCATACAATATGAAATTCAAGACATTAACGATTGTTTGATTGTTAAAATAACCTGTTGACATAATCGGTTTGAATTCAAAAATTTTTGCTTCAATTTTATGTATGTAGTTTTTTGCTAGCTTCTTCAATTAGATTTGTGCATGAGAACTATGTTAGTGAAAGTAATAATTACCATACCAAAAGTAGCCGTGGAAAGCCATAGGTATCTGCTGTATCGAGTCCCAGAAGGCGATTCGTGAAGTTGAATAAGAAGCCATAGTGTATACATCTGCCAGACAAAACCTATCGACAAACTGATAATCCCCCAAACCCTGCATGACATTCACAACACATATGTAAGCATCGAGAAATGTATTTCTTTTACTGGCAAGAAGCTAGAGTATGCAAGAGATCGAGAAACAATTGCGACAAGTTGAATAAGCTAGACTGAATTTGGATGACAATTCCACTCTATCAAAGAAGCTCATCTCACTTTTCAACCCTAAATTTGGGTCATTTGATGCTATAGGAACAAGCTCACTTTCACCTTAAAGAAGCTGAGATTCGATGTCTTATGTGACAATATCAAGATTCTCACTTTTAGTTGGATATCGAGTAGTGGAAGAGAGTTCTAAAATTAATTAAATAGATTGGATTTGCAACCCGAAATGTGCCTACAAGTTCTTTTTGTAATATTCCTAGCCTATTGCTAATGTTCTAATATAATCTTGTTGTCATTAAAAAAAGGGCAAAAGGTGGAAAGTGATTTAAGAGATGAACTGACCAGCCAAGTGCAGTGAAGGCAAGAGGAAGGACAAGAGCTTGAATTCCAATTCCGGAGCTAAGGGTATGGAACGCTGCGTACAACGCGTTCCCGTTTCTTGATTCTGTTATTGGAAGCCATTCATCTTGTGGGTTGAGTTTAGTGAACTCCAAGTAGCTTTGCATGCTCGACATGGCCTTTTTCATGGGGCTAGCCAATGGGGTCATGACACGTGTGATGAACGGGCTTTTTGGGGTCATTGGAATGGAATTGGCTGGAGAAGGCGAATGGAATTCGGATGGTGGTAGAATTGAGATTTTGATAGGAGTAGTAGTTTCTGAATTTCGTTTAGGATTAGTACTCATCTCAAAACTAAAAATCAGACTCAAATCGTCTCTTCACTCGATAAAAGAAAATAACAAATTCGAATGTACGTTTAGAAAGATTCAGGTTCAAACTATTGATCTTGAAATGGATCTTTAAATGTATCTTCTGTCTTACTTTGTATGGAGTTTTGGAGAAGTTGTGGAAGGATACCACAATTTATAGGGCGAAAAAGAATAGAAAAGTGAAACATAAAGCAAGTGCTTTATCTTGTAGTGGTGTATACAAGTAGACTTGGATTTTTTATATTTTCTTATAGAATAGGAAGATGTCGATGGACTATAAAGTATCAGTAGTAGCCAGCTTTTGACTGATACATGGCTGCACACTGCATGCTGTGTTCACCATGCAACTCCTTTGATTGATTAAGCAATTTCTTTATTGTTTTTATCAACCAAAACTAAGAAGAGTAAAGATATATATACAACCACAAAAACACAACGATTCATGTGATTCAGCCGGTTAACGACCGACTTATGTTCATAGTTATGAAAAGATCGAAAGCAGATCCAGTGGCGGATTTAGAAATATGATGTTGGGTATGCATAAAAACATTAGCTAGAAGGGACGGATTTTTTTAGGGAGAAAGTTAGAGGATTTTACCGGGTCAAGTTTCGGTTATTCGATTCAAGTTTTCGGTAATTTTTTTAAATTGGTTAACCAGCTAAATTGATTTTAAATAACCAAACACCTAAATCGAATTTGTTTCAGCTACAACTTCAAGATTATAATCCTAATTTTTGAAGACTATTAATCATACGATAAATTAGTATAAAATTCAAAATTTATTGTTTCAAAATCTATTAAATTTCACACCTTTTACTATCCTATGACTCTATGATTCAAAATTCGTATTATATTTGTTAGGTTCTAAAAGCTTTATTGAAGCATTTTTCTTACCATGGTATGTATAAAACTTCACAAAGAAAAAGTTATATGTAGGAAACACAACTAAAAGCGTCCGAAAATATGGTTACAAAACTTAAATACGTACAATATAGATTTTCAAAGTTCGACTCAAATAATATTAACAAAATTGTAACATCTATACACTTAGATATGGATTGATTATTACTCACTATGTCTCATTTATATTGTACGCCTTACTAGTTTTGTAAAAAATCATTAAATTCTCTATATCACACTCATTTATTACTATCATTCATTTATTTTTGATATATTCTCAATCAAACTTACATTAAATATAAGGGCATAACTTACATTTGTCTAATCTATCTTAAATCCAACAGAAAAGTTAGTGGACAATTAGACAATATAAGCGGGACGGATGAAGTAATAACTTGCATAAAATATAAGGGCATAACTTACATTTGTCTGATCCATCTTAAATCCAACAGAAAAGTTAGTGGACAATTAAACAATGTAAGCGGGACGGATGAAGTAATAAACAAGCTAGTTACAATAAATAGATGTCATAGTTTAGTTGAGTTGTCACTTGCTATATTATTATAAAGCATAGGGTGTTCACCTCCTTTTTTAAGGGTACGCATTTTGTAGAAACTCTACTAAACACATGTAATAAAAATATTTTTTACACTACACATAAGAACCTAATGGTATGCAAGTGCATACCCTAAATTACATATACATCCGCCCCTGAGTAGATCTAAACTTGTATATCTGTTACCAAACTAGAACGCCGAGATTGATATTTAAGAATAAGGGTTATATAAACGAATACCGATAGACTCACCGATAGCTTCAAGTGTTTTTAGACGTTTTTTTAAGTAAAATACTCCAATGTTAGAATAGACATATTTTTAAAGCTTTCTTTTAGTCACATTTAGCATTACTCATTAAATATTCTTTCAAAGTAAGTAGTGTTCTATTTGTGCTTCAAAAGGATTATTAGGTGTAAACAAAATCATTGCAATCATTTAATATAAGCAAATAAAACTATTAATCTTGACTAAATAATAATAATAATAATTTTACAATTGAACGCCCTATGGAAAGTGTCATAAGAACATCTACATCGCGTCTGGATTTGGGCGTTTTCAAAGCTCATAACGCCATGAACACCGGTAGTGGGGCATTCTCGCCGGGCGTTCATGGGGCGTCGAGGTGCCCCAAACGGGTTGGGACCCATGCGATTTTATTTTCTTTTTCCTTTTCTTTTCGGCCGGATTAAACGAATATAAAAAAGGTTTTTTTGTGTGTTAGCTATATGCAAAAAAATAAAATAAAAAAAAGACTGACCGTTCGGCTCCCGAACTGCTTTATTTTTTTTTCACTCACCCCTATATATACACATACTAACTTACATATATTCAAACAATTATTCACCCTCTCATTTTCTACATACATTCAAATACACATTTTACTTTCATCAACAATGGCTAACCCAAATCCAAACCCCAAACCATGAGGAGGCGGCCTAGTGATAAAGGCTTGGTCTCTAAGGTGTAATACCTAGAGGTCCCAAGTTCGAACCCTAGGAGCAGCAAAATCCTCCTTGTGGCCACGGAGTTGGTGCGACTCACCGAAGAATCTCGAGTTGGCAACTCACCAAAAAAGGAATTTGTGGGGCACGGTGGAAGAAAAGTTCCACACTAACAATTATGGTTGGATTTGCGGTGCCGACCAACTATCCTCCAAGTGGCGTTCAATTTATAATAATTGCAAAAACTTCAACGCAATTTACGAATCAAATAGCCGCACTTGGGGAAGCGATCGAGACGACAACATGGTGTACGAAAGATCAGTTGCCGAATACTTCCAAACGCAGAAAAAGAGTTTCAACATGAAGGAGTCTTGGTTGGTTGGTTGTGAAAGATCATCCATAATGGAAAGCACCACTGTCGGTTGGTGGAACCGGTTTACAATACGAGGCCGAACGATCTCGTATGGCCAACTACAAGAAATAAATGTTAGCCGCAAGGAAACGGGCCGTTAACACATTTACCCAAAATGAAAAACTCCAGAACACTATGCAAGGTGTTCAATTTCGTACTCATCTCCTCGAACATCACGGATCCTAACGACCTTGCGGCATATAGGAGAATGAAGAAAACAATTCGGAAAGAGTTTCGGGAGTTCTACGAAGCCAAAGATGAAGCCGAGGAGGAAGCCGAAAATGAAGATGATGATGATGACTAGTTTACTTATATGTTAATCGTATTTTTTTTTATTTTCAAGAATAAAATTTATTGTATTTTTAACTTTAGGATTGTAACGTTTTTAATTAAGTACTTTTTATTTTGTTAAGTCTATTTTATTTAAGTATTGTATTATATTTTAATTAATTAATTAAAATGTTTTTATTTTGTTAAATAAATAAAAAATAAATTTAGTTAGTGGGAACCAGAGGGGCAAATAAGGGGCATTCTGGTGTTACCATTGCTAGTGCTGAAAATGATGTTGTGGTGTTACGCTGATGTAGCACCTGAAAAAGGGACATTCTGGTATTACGACTGCAGGTGGTCTGTCGTCTAAAAACTTCATAAGTAGTTTTTGAATTCTCACATAAGTTTGTTTTTGGGAGGGGTGTGACACCCGTCAAATTAGGACTTGTAATTAGTACCTAATCAACTATTAATACATTTAATTAGTTATGTGTTAGGCTAATTAATGTATCAATATATATAATGTTGAATATATACAATTATGCGATTTGATTAAATCGTACACATCTCAAATCGAATGTAATTCGGTTCAAATAATACGGACGTTGATGAACAATTTTATTAAATAATATAACATTTCGTATCGTACAAATGACGTCTACGCGATTTAAAATATTAAACGCGCAAACAATCGAGACAAAGTTAAGTTATTTATAACTCAATTATAAAGTATTTGATGAAATACTTCAACCAAAAATATCGAGTAAATATTCGTATTTTAAAAACGTATATTTAAACACGTATGAAATTACTTAAACGTTTAAACGATCGGGAAAACGAAAACCACACGGAGCGCAAACACGGAGAGTTAAAATGGGAACCAACCACACTTGGGTGGGGCCCAAGTGGGCCGGCCCCCATTACCCCCACCTCCATATTAGACTATATTAGGAATATATTGTATTACCCAAAATAGAGTGTCCTTAGTGTAATTATGTATTCTATATAATCTCTTGTAATCTTTATTATTGATAAGAAGATACACAATACAATTATTCCTCCGATTTGGTATCAGAGCATAGGTAACCCTACCTAGTTGCTGCCGGCCACAAAGCCATCCATTACCGGATTTTTTTTTCTTTTTGTTCTTCTTTTATTTTCCGATCACTAAACACAAACACAATGGCCATGATTGCTGCCATATCACAACTTGATAAAACCACACACAATTCTCACAAGTTTGCCTTCAAACTCTCTCCTACAAATTATGGTTTTTGGAAATCCATGCTTGAAGCCTTCTTTACCACACACGGCTTGTTTGGTTATATTGATGGAACAATCTCATGTCCACCAAAAACCATAACTTCAGCAGAAACTTCCGACAAAAACAAAGATACAGCCCAACCACAATCCAATCCTAATTATACTACATGGGTTACTAATGATGCCCACGTTCGTATGCTCCTCATGTCCACTATATCTGAAGCCTCATTCTAACACGTTCAAGGGACAACCTCACGAGATCTTTGGTTATCTCTTGAATGTGCCTATGCTCCTCATACTTCCTCGCATGAATATACTCTCAAAACACAACTTCTTAAAATTCAGATGAAGGGTGATGAAACTTCGTCTGCTTATCTAAATCGAGCACAAGAATATTCTGATGCCCTTGCAAACATTGGAGAACCAATCAAAGAAAAAGATTTGGTTATGCTTGTGATATCCGGCCTTCGTGATGAATATAATGGATTAAAATCCACCCTTCTTGCTCGACAGTCCCCCACTGCATTTTCTGAATTACATGGACTCTTGTCTGATCATGATTATATGATCAAAAAAACAGTAGCCGAACCTTCTCTTGTTCAGGCCTTTATGACTGCGGCTGGTCACAAATCCTCGGTTACAAACACTGCTTCCTCTATTCCGAATGACACACTTCATGTAACACCCCCAAATTTAGTGATTTGCGGAAGCATACTTGGGTGTTACTAATCAATATACAAAGCACAAGATATACAACAAACGACCTCTAAATGAGACGTTTTGTAAAATAGTTACATTCCATAAATTAATCGTTTGAAAACATATAGTTTTCTTTACAAAAATATGTAAGCCTAGAGTCCGCGTATGTGGCGGGAGATTTTATTACATAACCATAGCTACAAAAGATAATGCCAAAGAATCTCCGTTAAATGCAGTTTGGAAATCATGCGACTCTAGCTAGTGATCCTGGAGTGATCCTACTCCGTAAGTGTACCTGAGAATACATGCTAAAAATGGTCAACCAATAGGTTGGTGAATCTCACAGGTTTATCAGTAAATAATCAGTTTGAACACAAGATTTCATCAGTAGTGCCCGCAGGCGTATATCAAGCATTTGCAAATCCAGCAAAAGTAAAGTAATTAAGTTATACCGTTACCATGAGGCTCATAATCGAAGCTTAACCCGTAAATAATCCGTTGCTCCCGTGACATGCTCGTAATTGAGCAAGCATAAGTAACGAAATAATAGTCACCTGTTTCTACGTGTAATTCAGTACGTGGTAGCGCTACTACCCCGGGCAGGGAGGGTCATTTCCCTAATGGATCCATTAACTACTGTTCGCGCTTAAGTCCATAACTAACGATATATGATTGAGAGACTTCCGTAAATATATAACTCATGCAAGTCCGTTTGGTATAATAAGCAGTTTAGTACTTGTGTTCAAGTAAAAGCAGTAGCATGTATCTCCCCCAATGAGAAAAACAGTAAAAGTGGGGCCGTAAGACTCACCTGAGCCTAGTAGTAAGCAGTTGAAAACTGTAAGTAGCGTGTAGGTTCTCCGAACCCGTAACCTTTAAATGCCTAGACATGTAAGGTTAAGTAAGTAGATGTCTCGCAAGACCATCTAGGCTAGTTGTCCATACAACCCGTTGTCCAAATGTTGGTTCGTTATCGTTTGTAATAAAGTGTTCGGCCCGTTGGTGATTCGTTATGATTAAAGTTTTATCACTTATAACGCGATTTAGAGTGATTGCACTTGAAAAGTATGTTCTATTATGTTCGATAATTCGTATTGTATAAGTATTTGAAATTGTACAAGTTTGACACTTGGTGAGAAATGTGCTTATGGAATCTAAGTACGGGGGTCCGGGGGCAGCGCCCCTGGTTAGCGGGGTCCAAGGGGCGGCAGCCCCTGGCGGGGTCGAGCTGCCAGGTCAGCTTGGAAAATTTTTATTTCTACTACTTTCCTTTAGTGAAAACGCATCCGAAATCTGGATTTGGAGTAAAATTAGGTGGTAAAATTCTGGTTCCGACACTTAGTAAAAATATGAGTTTTCAGGGTTCTGTTTTATGCGACGTTGGGTGCGACGTCGCAAGCGACGTAAGGTGCGACGTGGGCGTGTGCGTCGCATTATGCGGCCTTCGCAATTCAATGCGACGTAGGGTGTTGCGGCGCTAAGTGCGACGCTAGTTCGGTTTGCGACGTTAAAGTCTACGTCGCTACGTGCGACATCCGTAAGTTAATGCGACGTAATAGGCTGCGTCGCTAGTGCGACGTTGAGATTTTTGTGCGACGTAGGTCGCGACGTCGCAGAGGCCCCTGGCCAGGTGCGACGTAGCGGTCTGATGGCCGGAAATTTAGTCGAAAACGAGTTTCCCGGTTTCCGTTGGGTCCAAATCTTTTACCCAACCCAAAAATGGACATAATAAGCCTATTTAAACCATAAACTAGGAAAAATGATCAAAAACGAGAGATGTCGGGATTTGTCGGAAATTTACAAAGTGTCGGATGAAAAATCCGAAAAGATAAGAATGTAGATCGTGTTGTCGTGGTCACTTTTCTCCAAAAGAGGGGTATGATTCGGCGATGTTTAGTGGTGTTATTTAGCGATTTTTGTGATGAAGGTGGTTTGGTGATTGAAAGTAAAAAGAAGGGGATAGAGAGAATGAAAAGTGGAAATGGGGAAAAAGAAAGAAGGTGGGAGGTTTTAACCTCCCATTTTTAGCTTTTGCCCACGCGCTCCGTGCGGTGTTCGTTTTCTCCGTCATTTAAGCGTTAAATATTTATTTATGCACGTTTATTATTTCTGAATCACACCTATTATTATATAATTTACTTAAATTATTTCTTTAAATCGTTACTAGTTTGAAATGTAATTTGTTTTGTATAAATTTAATTTCTTTTGTTTTTAAATCGTGTAAGTCGTTATCGGGTGATACGAGTTAATTGTAAATTAGTATTTTGGTCAATATTGCGTTATTTTTAGTTTATAAACATGTGTTCACCAACGTCCGTATTAATCGAATAGAATTTCATTCTATTTAAATCGCGTACGATTTAAGTCAAATCGCAAAGTTGTATATATTTACCAATATATAATCCGATACATAAATTAGCCTAACACAGAACTAATTACATGTATTAACAAAGAATTAGGCACTAATTCTAGTCCTAATTTGCCGGTTGTTACATTCTTCCCCTGTTAAAAGAATTTCGTCCCGAAATTTAAGTCGAAGTCGCGTTTGGGGTAGAATCGGTGAACAATTGAGGGTACTTGAGTCGCATTTGGTCTTCCCGTTCCCAAGTGAATTCCGGACCGCGCCGCGAATTCCACCTGACTTTGACGATGGGAATACGACTTTGTTTCAGTTGTTTGACCTCACGGTCCATAATTTCGACTGGTTCCTCCACGAAATGTAGTTTGTCATCGATGCGAATCTCGTCAAGTGGTATAATAAGTGTCTCGTCAGACAGACATTTCTTTAAGTTAGAAATGTGAAAAGTAGGGTGCACGCTGCTGAGTTCAGAGGGCAGCTGCAGTCGATATGCCACTGGACCTATCCTCTCGAGGATTTCAAAAGGCCCAATGTACCTAGGGTTTAATTTTCCGCGTTTGCCGAATCGGATTATGCCTTTCCAAGGCGATACTTTTAAGAGTACTGGATCCCCAACTTGGAACTCGAGTGGCTTGCGTCTAACGTCAGCATAGCTTTTCTGACGATCACGCGCGGCTTTGAGTCGGTTTTGGATTTCGACGATTTTCTCTGTGGTTTCATGTATAAGTTCAGGACCAGTGAGTTGACTATCTCCCACTTCAGTCCAACAGATCGGTGATCGGCACCTACGACCGTATAGTGCCTCAAAAGGTGCAGCCTTAATGCTGGCGTGATAGCTGTTGTTGTACGAGAATTCGCACAACGGTAGATGTCTTTCCCAATTTGTACCGGAATCAACTACGCAGGCTCGTAGCATGTCTTCCAGTGTCTGAATAGTTCGTTCGCTCTGGCCATCGGTCTGAGGATGGTACGCGGTACTCATATCGAGACGGGTACCCAGTGATTTTTGGAGTGATTGCCAGAAGCGAGATGTGAATCGAGCATCCCTGTCAGAGATAATCGAGATAGGGACACCATGTTGGCAAACGATTTCTTTGATGTAAATTTGTGTAAGGCGTTCCATTTTATCGGTTTCTTTGATTGCCAAGAAATGAGCCGATTTGGTGAGTCGGTCGACGATCACCCAAATGGTATCGCAACCGCTCGCCGATCTAGGTAGTTTGGTTATGAAATCCATAGTAATTTGCTCCCATTTCCATTGAGGAATTTCAGGTTGTTGGAGCAATCCGGAAGGTCTTTGGTGCTCGGCCTTGACCTTGGAACAAGTTAAGCATTTGCTGACGTACAAGGCAATGTCAGCTTTCATGTTCGGCCACCAGTAAAACTCCTTGATGCCGTGATACATTTTGTCGGATCCCGGGTGGATAGAATACTTGGACTTGTGAGCTTCATCCATTACCAAGTCCCGAAGGTTCCCGAAACTAGGCAACCAGATTCGGTTAGAGAAGTACCTAACTCCGTTGGGTCTGATTTCGAACTGTTTATCCATGCCTCGTAAGGCCTCGTTTTTGACATTATGGGGTTTGAGAGCTTCGAGTTGAGCGGTGAGAATCTGGATATTCAAATCGTTGTGAATGGTCATACTGAGGGCCCGGACTCGAAGCGGTTTTGTTCGTTCCTTGCGACTGAGAGCATCAGCAACCACGTTTGCTTTGCCCGGATGATATTTGATCTCGCAGTCGTAATCGGTGAGTAATTCAACCCATCTACGTTGTCTCATGTTAAGATCTTTCTGGTTGAAAATGTGTTGGAGACTTTTGTGGTCGGTGAATACAGTGCTGCGGGTACCATAAAGATAATGTCTCCAGATTTTTAGGGCGAATACCACGGCCCCTAGCTCGAGGTCGTGAGTTGTGTAGTTTTTCTCGTGAACTTTAAGTTGTCGGGAGGCGTAAGCAATTACCTTGTCTCGTTGCATCAGCACGCAACCGAGACCTTGGTGAGAAGCGTCACAGTATACCACGAAGTCATCGGTGCCTTCGGGTAGAGATAAAATGGGTGCACTGCAAAGCTTGAGCTTCAACAGCTGAAATGCTGACTCTTGTTTATCGGTCCAGTCGAACTTTTTATCCTTTTGAGTCAGTGTCGTGAGTGGTATGGCTAGTTTCGAGAAGTTTTCAATGAACCGACGGTAATAACCGGCCAATCCCAAGAATTGGCGTACCTCGGTTAGGGTGGTTGGCGCTTGCCAGTTCTTGATGGCCTCGATCTTTGATGGATCCACATGAATTCCCTGACTATCAATCTCGTGTCCAAGGAATTGAACGGTTTTTATCCAGAACTCACACTTAGAGAATTTGGCGTAAAGCTCCTCGTGTCTAAGTAGTTCTAGGATGGTTCTGAGGTGTTGTGCGTGTTCTTGTTCGTTTCGTGAGTATATGAGGATATCATCGATGAAGACGATTACAAATTTGTCAAGGTAAGGTTTGCACACCCGATTCATAAGGTCCATGAATACAGCCGGTGCGTTGGTTAGGCCGAAGGGCATCACTTGGAACTCATAATGCCCATAACGAGTTCTGAATGCGGTTTTTGGGATATCAGTATCGCGAACACGCAGTTGATGATAACCCGATCGAAGATCAATCTTGGAATAACAGCTTGATCCTTGAAGTTGATCGAACAGATCATCGATTCGAGGAAGTGGGTATCGGTTCTTAACGGTTAGTTTGTTCAGCTCTCGGTAGTCAATACACATTCGAAATGAACCGTCTTTCTTTTTGACAAACAAGACCGGAGCTCCCCAAGGAGAAGAACTCGGTCTGATGAATCCTCTATCCAGGAGTTCCTGTAACTGAGTAGACAACTCCTGATGTTCGGATGGGGCTAGGCGGTATGGTGCTCGGGCCACCGGTGCGGCACCCGGCACGAGATCAATCGAGAACTCAACCTGTCTAGGTGGAGGTAAACCAGGTAGTTCTTCTGGAAAGACTTCGGGGAAGTCTCTAACGATTGGCACATCCTCAAGTCGCTTCTCCTCCGACTTTTTCTCCGTGATGTGCGCGAGGATTGCTGTGTAACCCTTTCTCAGAAATTTTCGGGTTTTTAAACAGGAGATTAAGTTTAGTCTCGACCCACCGGTCTCCCCCTGTATGATCAAGGTACTACCGGCGGCGAGAGGAATTCGGATGATCTTATCATGGCAAACAATTTCGGCCCGATGCTTGGACAACCAGTCCATACCCACGATGACATCGAAACTTCCTAGTTCAACAGGCATTAGATCGATTGAGAAGGTTTCGTTTGCGAGGTTTAAAGTGCAATTAGGTATCACACTATTGGTTTCTATGAGTTTACCATTTGCGAGTTCTACGGTGTACTTAACATCTAATGCCGAAGGGGTGATATTAAGTAGTGGGCAAAACTCATCAGATATGAAACTTCTATCAGCACCGGTATCAAATAATACTGAAGCAGTAAGATCGTTGAGAAGAAACGTACCCGTTACAACATTCGGGTCTTCTCTAGATTCCCCAGCTTTGATGACAAATGCTCTGCTACGAGCAGGGTTGTTGTTCCGTTTGTTGTGGTTGTTGTTGTTGTTTCTATGCTTAGGGCAATTATTCTGAAAGTGCCCAGGACTTCCGCACCCATAACAAGTCTTTGGGGCACTGGTGTTTCGACAATCTTTGGCCAGATGCCCAAAACGTTTGCAGTTTGTGCAAGGGCAGGAACCGTCATGGTGACGATTGCATTTGGGGCAGTAGGGCTTGCTTCCAATGTACCCTTTCTTTTCTGAAGAGCCGGATGAATAAGTCCTAAGGGGCTCAGGCTTTCGGTTGGTGATTTGGTTGGATGAGTTGGGGTTTCCTTCCCACTTTCGTTTGTTGTTTGTAGGTGGGGCTGAGGTTGTGTTACGGCGGACAGCGTTTGCCGTAAGCTCATGGGCCATACGGATGGCGTTCTGGATAGTACCTGGTTTGGATGAAGTCACCAGGTCCTGGAGTTTCTCGGGCAGTCCATCAACATATTTCTCGATCCTCTTGTATTCAGGATCGACCATGGATGGGCACAGAAGTGCCAGTTGGTGGAAACGGTTGGTGTACCCGGTGATATCATCACCTTGCATCTTGTGGTTCCAAAATTCCAGCTCCAGTTGTTTCAGTTCATCCCTGGGGCAATACTCACCCTTTAACATCTCCTTCAACTCCTCCCACGGGAGTTAATAAGCATTGGCAACGCCCATAGTTTGGGCATAGGTGTTCCACCACGTGAGTGCGGTGTCAGTAAAAGTACTAACAGAGAACTTAACCTTGTCCCCCTCCGCACAGTTGCAGATAAGGAATACCGATTCAACTTTCTCAATCCAACGTATTAGACCGATTGCTCCCTCAGTACCTGCAAAGTTCAGAGGTTTGCAGTTTTGGAAGTCCTTATATGAGCAGGGCTTGGGTTGTGGTCCATTGTTAGCGGTATCTTCGCTACCAGGAGCTGAAGTCCGGGTAGCTAGGGCTTGGGCCACGCTACGGGCAATCAGACCCGCAACTTCGGCTTCAGTGAGGGTGATTTGTCGACGAGGAGGCATGCTGCTGATCAAGGAAAGCACAAGGAAAGTGGAATAAGATATTTGCATGAAACTTATGATATATCACAAGTGTATATAATGAGATACACGATAACAGTACGAGGTGATAATCATATTCCATTTAGGTAAACAAGTTGGATACAAAGTTCGGGTTTTCCAAAATATTACAGAGTAGTAGTAGTAGTAGTACAAAAGTACCGGGAATGGTTACATCCGGTTGAATTACATAGGTCCTAATTAAGTAGTTAACTGGTTACAAGTTACAGACTGATCTAATCTTGATGCAGATTAATCTGCTCCATCAGCGCGACAAGGCGGTCCACGGTTTCTGCTAGTCTGTTGGCTTGCCTGGCGTTATCTTCAACCAAGGCCAGTCGTTGTACTAGCGCTCGAGAGTGATCCTCAGTCTCCTGTGAACGCTGTTCACATTCCTCTAGTCGGTTTCTTACGAGTTCATCCGCACCTAATTCAGCGGTCATTGAATCCTGAATTATGCTTTCAGAGAGGCTGGTATCCTCTTGTTCTCGCTGGAGTTGTGATATGCGGTCAAGAGCTTGGCGAAGCAGGTAGGTCATTCGGTGTTGTTCCCGTTCGAGATTTTCAAGCCTTTGCTCCTGATGGCGGAGTTGGGTTGCCAACACTGGCACCGTGAGATGAGCCGAGTTCTGAGAGTTATGAACAGGATAGGGGTTGCTTCGAGGTGACCTAGTGGTCCTCCTGGCTATTCGCGGGTTTCGAGATCCTTGCGGATGAGAGCGTGATGAATTGGGTGATGTGTTTGCCATTCCTGAGGCAGAGTGTAAGTAAGACGAGGCTAATATATATAAGTATATAATATCCAGCCTAGTGTCTAGCACATATCAAGTAATGGTCTGGTTCTCTCGTGTTCAGAGTCAACTAACGCATTCCTGTTCAACATAACCATTTCAGACCTCACATCATCTTCCCTTAATTGTACATAGTTGATCAGGCTATGTTAAATTAAAGTCGTATGATGAAATTCCTGAACCAATCATGCCTAGTAAGGAAATACTGCCTAATGGTCATAGTCTAGGCCCACTAAATGCAACCTAGTTCACTATAACCTTAGGCTCTGATACCAATCTGTAACACCCCCAAATTTAGTGATTTGCGGAAGCATACTTGGGTGTTACTAATCAATATACAAAGCACAAGATATACAGCAAACGACCTTTAAATGAGACGTTTTGTAAAATAGTTACATTCCATAAATTAATCGTTTGAAAACATATAGTTTTCTTTACAAAAATATGTAAGCCTAGAGTCCGCGTATGTGGCGGGAGATTCTATTACATAACCATAGCTACAAAAGATAATGCCAAAGAATCTCCGTTAAATGCAGTTTGGAAATCATGCGACTCAAGCTAGTGATCCTGGAGTGATCCTACTCCGTAAGTGTACCTGAGAATACATGCTAAAAATGGTCAACCAATAGGTTGGTGAATCTCACAGGTTTATCAGTAAATAATCAGTTTGAACACAAGATTTCATCAGTAGTGCCCGCAGGCGTATATCAAGTATTTGCAAATCCAGCAAAAGTAAAGTAATTAAGTTATACCGTTGCCATGAGGCTCATAATCGAAGCTTAACCCGTAAATAATCAGTTGCTCCCGTGACATGCTCGTAATTGAGCAAGCATAAGTAACGAAATAATAGTCACCCGTTTCTACGTGTAATTCAGTACTTGGTAGCGCTACTACCCCGGGCAGGGAGGGTCATTTCCCTAATGGATCCATTAACTACTGTTCGCGCTTAAGTCCATAACTAACGATATATGATTGAGAGACTTCCATAAATATATAACTCATGCAAGTCCGTTTGGTATAATAAGCAGTTTAGTACTTGTGTTCAAGTAAAAGCAGTAGCATGTATCTCCCCCAATGAGAAAAACAGTAAAAGTGGGGCCGTAAGACTCACCTGAGCCTAGTAGTAAGCAGTTGAAAACTGTAAGTAGCGTGTAGGTTCTCCGAACCCGTAACCTTTAAATGCCTAGACATGTAAGGTTAAATAAATAGATGTCTCGCAAGACCATCTAGGCTAGTTGTCCATACAACCCGTTGTCCAAATGTTGGTTCGTTATCGTTTGTAATAAAGTGTTCGGCCCGTTGGTGATTCGTTATGATTAAAGTTTTATCACTTATAACGCGATTTAGAGTGATTGCACTTGAAAAGTATGTTCTATTATGTTCGATAATTCGTATTGTATAAGTATTTGAAATTGTACAAGTTTGACACTTTGTGAGAAATGTGCTTATGGAATCTAAGTACAGGGGTCCGGGGGCAGCGCCCCTGGTTAGCGGGGTCCAAGGGGCGGCAGCCCCTGGCGGGGTCGAGCTGCCAGGTCAGCTTGGAAAATTTTTATTTCTACTACTTTCCTTTAGTGAAAACGCATCCGAAATCTGGATTTGGAGTAAAATTAGGTGGTAAAATTCTGGTTCCGACACTTAGTAAAAATCTGAGTTTTCAGGGTTCTGTTTTATGCGACGTTGGGTGCGACGTCGCAAGCGACGTAAGGTGCGACGTGGGCGTGTGCGTCGCATTATGCGGCCTTCGCAATTCAATGCGACGTAGGGTGTTGCGGCGCTAAGTGCGACGCTAGTTCGGTTTGCGACGTTAAAGTCTACGTCGCTACGTGCGACATCCGTAAGTTAATGCGACGTAATAGGCTGCGTCGCTAGTGCGACGTTGAGATTTTTGTGCGACGTAGGTCGCGACGTCGCAGAGGCCCCTGGCCAGGTGCGACGTAGCGGTCTGATGGCCGGAAATTTAGTCGAAAACGAGTTTCCCGGTTTCCGTTGGGTCCAAATCTTTTACCCAACCCAAAAATGGACATAATAAGCCTATTTAAACCATAAACTAGTAAAAATGATCAAAAACGAGAGATGTCGGGATTTGTCGGAAACTTACAAAGTGTCGGATGAAAAATCCGAAAAGATAGGAATGTAGATCGTGTTGTCGTGGTCACTTTTCTCCAAAAGAGGGGTATGATTCGGCGATGTTTAGTGGTGTTATTTAGCGATTTTTGTGATGAAGGTGGTTTGGTGATTGAAAGTAAAAAGAAGGGGAGAGAGAGAATGAAAAGTGGAAATGGGGAAAAAGAAAGAAGGTGGGAGGTTTTAACCTCCCATTTTTAGCTTTTGCCCACGCGCTCCGTGCGGTGTTCGTTTTCTCCGTCATTTAAGCGTTAAATATTTATTTATGCACGTTTATTATTTCTGAATCACACCTATTATTATATAATTTACTTAAATTATTTCTTTGAATCGTTACTAGTTTGAAATGTAATTTGTTTTGTATAAATTTAATTTCTTTTGTTTTTAAATCGTGTAAGTCGTTATCGGGTGATACGAGTTAATTGTAAATTAGTATTTTGGTCAATATTGCGTTATTTTTAGTTTATAAACATGTGTTCACCAACGTCCGTATTAATCGAATAGAATTTCATTCTATTTAAATCGCGTACGATTTAAGTCAAATCGCAAAGTTGTATATATTTACCAATATATAATCTGATACATAAATTAGCCTAACACAGAACTAATTACATGTATTAACAAAGAATTAGGCACTAATTCTAGTCCTAATTTGCCGGTTGTTACACTTCAGGCCTTGCAACAATTGGTTGGTCAACTCGGTTTACAACTTCAACTCGTACCTACTTGTCACACCCCCAAATCGATAATCATGTTAATTTAGTGTTTAGCGGAAGCTTTTAGTTAATTAGCGGAAGCATTTTAATAAATGTTAAACGTCGGGGGCGGACAGATTCAATAGTGCATTCACGATGTCAGAGCATATGATCATACAGAACATAATATATTTAAGATGCCATAAGTTTAAAGTTATTACAAAAGATACGACTTATAAAGTCGTACATAAGTAGGGTTGTCAAAGACAACATAAGTATTTGAAAATACAAGTTTATAAAAGAGGGATTTCATAAGTATAACCAATGGAATTGATAATACAAAGGAAATCCAAGTGTCCCAAAAGTGGCATCATAAATAGTCAGGTTGCCTACGTCCTTTAAGCATGCAGGAGTACCTGAGTCCTAATTCTCTGAAAAACATAGTAAACTGTCAACATTGAATGTTGAGTGAATTCACAGGTTTTAGTTTTGTATAAATCATTCATGTACACAAACATAATATTTATATGTAAAGTAGGAAACACAAGTATTCTAATTAAAGAAAACATTTCCTATAATTAGTAAGAATGTCATTCTTACTACAATAATATTGTGTAGGAAACACAAGTTTAATCATAAACATTTCCTAATAAGTAGTCGCAGGATATACATGTTTATCAAATAAGTTAAACATATCCATTTCAATAGTTTAGGAAAATCGGGTTTAGCAGTCAAGCAAACATTTTCCAACATATAGTTAACAGGAACTCAAGTTTAACAATAAGGTAAACATTTCAAAATAGTTATTGCAGGAAATACAGGTTTAACATTTAAGTAAACATTTCCTATAAATAGTTGTTTTGTGGGAAACCAAGTTCAACCATTTAAGGTAAACGTTTCCTAAAATATAGTCTCTCAGAGGAACACCTGTCCTATTAGTCATTACAGGGAACACCAATCCCCAAACCAAGTTGTTGTTTAGTTGTTTTAGTTGTGTGGGAAATATAGACTATAATCCCTCCAAGGTGAGCTAAACCTTTAGAGTTAAAGTAACGACACTAGTACTATAACCAAACCACGACTAGTTGTTTTGTTGTTGCCTCAGTAACACCTTAAGTATACACTCCTCGTTACGACTATCGTTGATGTGGTTGGAATGACCAACGAGTAATATCCTGGGAGGGTTGTCAAATCGATAGTACTATCTGTATACTCAGTGGCTAGAGTCACCTAGCTAATGGTTATAGGTTGTAAGCACTGGGACTTATGTGCACTACAACTACCTCGCGTAAACCTAGGATCGTACCAAGATCTGCTGTCTTATTCCCAAAATGTTGTGAAAACGTTTCATATAATTAATTCAAGTTAATTCCATATGAAAACATTTTATAGAAATAGTTCAAGTTTGATCGTGTGAAAGAAATCATGTTATTCAATTTCACATAATAGCATGCAGTGTAATACATAAAGCATATAGCATGTTATATCACGTTGTTCTATGTTTTCTACCCCTGGTTTTAAAAGCATTTAAAACAATAAAAGATGGGGCTGTGAACTCACAGTTTGCAAGTTTTCAGCAAAAGTAGCTAGCAAACAATCCAAAAGCGTCGCTCAAATACCTAGACGCAAATAATAATACTTGTATAAGTATGTGGATTATTTGTTAAGTTGAAATGTTTGTAACATTTTAATTGTTGGTAACGTTTGCGTTCATATAATCGTTGAGTTCAACTATGTATATTTATATACATATTAGTTGAATATATATATTCTAATATATATATTAGTTGTCGTCATTGTTAACATCCATAAATATATATGTCGTAAATGTCGTGTATATACATATGTAATTGTCGTTGTTGTTGATTATGTTTTCAAAACATAATTATAATAGTTATCAAAATAACTTTGTTATATCGTTTACATATGTCATTTGTTAATTGTCGCGAATAAAACTTAGTTGTCGTTTATGTTTTCAAAAACATATATTTGTTTGTTATAAAATATAACTCGTTTTTGTTTGTCGTATATAGGTTGTACTAGATAATTTAAATCGTTCCATTTATACGTCTCGTTAAATATATATTGTCCGTTAGTTTGTATATATATAATTAGTATTTGTCTCGAAGTTTTGTCGTGTACCAATTGTCCGAAATATAATGTCTCAATAGTCGTGTCCAATTTACAAAGTCTCGTTTCTCAATAATTTGTACCCTTTGTCGTATAATCACTAAACATAAGTTGTATAACGTTTATTAGTTTGTACATTATTTAAAATACAAAAGTCAGTGACTGGACCAAAAAGGGGGAATCCGCCGGATTCTTGGTGAATCCGCCGGATTCATCCGGTTTCAGGTGGATCCGCCGGATCGTTCGGTTTATAGTTTGAGGATCCGCCGGATCTAATGGGGATCCGCCGGATCTGGTTACAATTTGGTGGATCCGCCGGATCATATAGTGATCCGCCGGATCTGGCTTGTCTTTTACTCGTGTATCGTACTCGTTCACAGGTTCATGTGCGTGTAAGTTTTGAGGATCCGCCGGATCCTTCGTGGATCCGCCGGATCTCGAGTGTCTTTTACTCGGTCACCGGTCTAAGCGTTCAAGTCGTTTGCGAGTCGTTTAAAGGTGATCCGCCGGATACATCATGTTTTGGGCTTAGGATCCGCCGGATCTAGAGGTGATCCGCCGGATCTAACCGGTTTCCAGGTTCTGTTCGTTCTCTGTTCTTACATATACATAATGATTTTGGTTTTAACTCCGTTTTTAACATGATCAAACATCATTATGTGTTATATAATTACATTATAACTTGTTTTTAACAATTTATAACAACAATAATCATCAAGATCATAAATTTAAGAAATTTATATAAATGAAGAAAATGAAGAAATTTTCCTCACAATGGTTTTCAAGATGAAGATGATGATGATTCTGAGATGATGATGAGGATTACGAACGATGACGATGAAGATGATCAAGAAACCATTTTTGTTTGTGTTTGATGTGAATGTTTAAAGATGAAGATGATGAGGTGATTATAGTGTTGCTTCTTCCTGCTGCTTGTTGCTTCCTTCTGCTTCTCCAGTACGCACCAAAACACAGAGAAGATGAAATGGAAAAGTTTGGTGAATGAATTATTGGAGATCACAAGGAAATGTATTAGAGATTTGTGGTCGTGTTTTTCAAACGAGGGTATGGAGGGAGCGATAATCTGTTCCCCAGATATTTTAATTTGTGCAATATTGGTAGTTTTTAGCCCGTTAATTTCGTGTACGGGTATAATTTGTGGTACTTTAGTCATAATAAAATTATGCGTTATGTTTCTCGATATCTCGAACTCAGTAATTGATAATCATATAATTGAAATACTTTTTCAAAAGTATAATATAATTATTTACAGTAAAATTACTGTGTTGTTAAAACGCGTGCAAGATTTCAGTAAAATTTGGAAATCATATTTTGAGGTAATGTTCTATACATTAAAACAGTAACTTACGAAATAATACTTTTATTATTTAGAACCTCTAGGCGCGTTTTTAAAATTGTTTCTGTTCGTATTACGTGTAACAAAAATCGTCTAAATGTTTCGTTTTCTTTTCGTTATAATACTTTTATATAATAATTTCAAACTAAAAATTATTCAAAAGTATCTTTGAAGTTCATTTCGAAACTTTATTATTCGCGATTAATACGTTTATTACAAAACGTATAATTTGTTATATTATATCAATAATATAATTATCTAATGGTTGTAATTAATAATTTTCGAATTATTAATTATTTTGTATCACCAATGTTATTGTGTTTAATTTATATAGTTTGATATATTTATTTCGCACGTAATTATATATACACATATAACTACTATCAAATATATCACATAACACATAGTAAGTTTCTCAAAACTTATACACAAAATAGTTTGAATTCACTTAATCAGGGAATTACTCTAGGTAATGCATGAAATTAGGCTAAGTAAATACCCTAATTGGAGGTTTGTCACATTCTCCCCCTATTAGCGAAATCTCGTCCCGAGATTTAATTTGTATTATTCGTGTCGGTTGCTTGTTCAAATAGGTGTGGGTACTTCTTTCTTATCTCATCCTCACGTTCCCAAGTAAACTCTGGGCCATGCTTCGAATTCCATCGAACTTTGACAAGTTTAATTCGTTTGTTTCGCAGTCTTTGTGTTTTTGTATCGGCTATTTCGATTGGTTCCTCCACAAAGTTAAGCTTTGAGTTTATGAAGACTTCGTCAGGAGGTATGATTAATGTTTCGTCGGAAAGACACTTCTTCAAATTACACACATGAAAAGTGTCGTGAATACTACTAAGCTCTTGTGGTAGTTTGAGTTTATAAGCGACAGGACCAATCCTCGCAAGGATCTCAAAAGGTCCAACATATCGTGGGTTCAGTTTTCCTCGCTTGCCAAAGCGTGCTATCCCTTTCCAAGGCGATACTTTGAGTAGAACCTTGTCTCCTACTTGAAACTCAAGAGGTTTACGGCGGTTATCGGCGTAACTCTTTTGTCTATCTCTCGCCGCTTTCAATCGGTTAAGCACTTGAGATATCTTGTCCGTGGTTTCTTGGACAAGTTCGGGTCCGGATAGTTGTCTGTCATCCAACTCTGCCCAACAGAGTGGAGATCTGCACTTGCGTCCATACAACGCTTCAAACGGTGCCATATGTATACTGGTGTGATAACTATTGTTGTAGGAGAACTCAGCTAATGGGAGATGAGTATCCCAATTTCCTCCAAAATCAATCACACATGCTCGTAATAAATCCTCGAGCGTTTGAATCGTTCGTTCACTCTGGCCATCGGTTTGCGGATGATAGGCCGTACTCATATCGAGTCGAGTACCTAAAGCCTGTTGTAGCGTTTGCCAGAAACGAGATGTGAATCTGCTATCTCTATCAGATATAATCGATAGTGGCACACCGTGCCGAGAAACGACTTCTTTGATATAGATCTTTGCCAGTTTCTCGAGTTTGTCAGTCTCTTTGAAAGCAATGAAGTGGGCTGATTTCGTCAATCTATCGACAATCACCCATATTGAATCAACTCCAGTTGATGTCTTTGGTAGCTTCGTGATGAAATCCATTGTTATGTGTTCCCATTTCCATTGTGGCATCACTGGTTGTTGCAAAAGTCCTGAAGGTTTTTGATACTCAACCTTGACCTTTGAACAAGTTAGACATTTGTTGACATAAGTAGCGATGTCTCTCTTCATATTAGGCCACCAATAGAAACCTTTCACATCTTGGTACATCTTATCTGCACCAGGATGAATCGAGTAGTTGGACTTGTGAGCTTCGTCCAATATCAGCTTACGGAGTTCATCGTCACACGGTACCCAAATTCTATTCATGAAGTATAAAACTCCATTCTCTTTTGTTTCAAGCTGTTTCTCCATCCCCTTCAGGGATTCGTCTTTCATGCGTTCAGCGGTGAAAGCTAATTGTTGCGTGTCGCGAATTTGAGTAATGAGATTCGAGTGGATTGTTAACACTAATGCTCGAATTCTGTGAGGCTTAACGTTCTCTTTACGACTTAAGGCATCTGCTACTACATTAGCCTTTCCCGGATGGTATTTAATCTCACAGTCGTAATCATTCAGCAATTCGACCCAACGTCTCTGTCTCATGTTGAGCTCTTTCTGGTCGAATATGTGTTGTAGACTCTTGTGATCAGTGAAAATTGTACACTTTGTGCCATATAAGTAGTGTCTCCAAATCTTCAATGCAAAAACGACTGCTCCTAACTCTAAGTCATGAGTTGTATAGTTCTTCTCGTGAATCTTCAATTGACGAGATGCATAAGCAATAACTTTGTCGTTTTGCATGAGAACACAACCTAATCCTTGATGTGAGGCGTCACAATAAACAATGAAGTTCTCTGTTCCCTCTGGTAAGGATAGAATCGGTGCGGTGCTCAACTTTTGTTTCAACAGTTGAAAGGCGTTTTCTTGTTTCTCTCCCCATTCGAATTTCTTATCCTTCTAAGTTAAGGTGGTGAGTGACTGGGCTATCTTTGAAAAGTTTTCTATAAATCGTCGGTAATAGCCAGCCAAACCAAGAAATTGTCGAATTTCTGTGGGAGTTTCCGGTGCTTTCCAGTTCTTAATCGCCTCTATTTTGGATGGGTTCACATGAATTCCCTTGTCGTTGATCACGTGACCTAGGAAATGAACCTCTCTAATCCAAAATTCGCATTTGGAGAACTTAGCATACAGCTTCTCGTTCTCAAGTAGTTGGAGGATAAGTTTCAAATGTTGTTCGTGATCCTCTTTCGTCTTTGAGTAAATCAAAATATCGTCAATGAACACAATGACAAACTTATCTAAGTAAGGTTTGCACACTCGGTTCATGAGATCCATAAATACTGCCGGCGCGTTAGTCAATCCAAATGGCATGACTAGGAACTCATAATGACCATAACGAGTCCTAAACGCTGTCTTCGGCACATCCTCTTCTCGAACTTTCAGTTGATGGTAACCAGAACGCAGATCGATCTTTGAGTAGTAACTTGATCCTTGTAGTTGATCAAACAGATCGTCAATACGGGGTAACGGATATCGGTTCTTGATAGTTACTTTATTCAATTCCCGGTAGTCAATACACATGCGCATAGATCCATCCTTCTTCTTGACAAACAAAACCGGAGCTCCCCAAGGTGAAAAGCTCGGTCGGATGAATTCTAAGTCTAAGAGCTCTTGCAACTGTGTAGACAGTTCTTGCATCTCTGATGGAGCTAGACGATAAGGTGAGCGAGCGATTGGTGCGGCTCCAGGCACCAGATCGATGCGAAACTCGACTTGTCGCGGAGGTGGTAATCCTGGAAGATCGTCAGGAAACACTCCCGGATAGTCTCGTACTACAGGTATATCATCTAAGCGTCTCTCTACAGATTTCTTTTCCACAACATGCGCCAAAAATGCTGGATATCCCTTTCGGAGATATTTACAAGCTTTTAAGGAATTAATAGTTTTGACGGTGCTCGTTCTCTTATCTCCTTGTATTACCAAAGTTTCTCCAGTTAACAATGGTATACGTATCATTTTATCAAAACAAACAATCTCTGCACGGTTTTTCGACAACCAGTCCATACCGACTACGATGTCAAAACTTCCCAACTCAACCGGTAGTAAGTCTATTTTGAAAAGATGACCCTCCAATGCTAAAGTACAACCTGGTACTATTTCTCTTGATTCAATCAACCTACCATCGGCTAGTTCTAATGTGTACTTGTTGTCTAGCTTACGAGATCTAACGTCTAATAGTGGTCTAAAGTCTTTAGATACAAAACTCAAATCGGCGCCAGAATCAAATAAAACGGATGCATAATGATCGTTAACTAGAAACGTACCAGTGACAGAGTTAGGGTCCTGGCGTGCCTCTTGCGCTCCAACGACAAATGCACGACCCCTAGCTGGCTGGTTGTTGACGTTTCCACGATTATTGTTGTTGTTCTGGTTTGCAGGGCGGTTCTGATTGATTTGATTGCCACGGTTCAGTTTAGGGCACTTGTTTCGAAAATGACCTTGTTCGCCACATTCGAAACATCCATTTGCTGGTCGATCCCTATTTGTTTGAGTGGTAGGGTTCGCTCTACAGTATTGGGCCAGATGCCCCCAGCGTTTGCAATTCCCACAGAAAGTACAGTCACCATCATGGTGACGTTCACACTTGCCACACTTGGGCTTACTCCCCATGTAAGTCTTTTGTTCAGTAGTAGTGGCAACGTAGGCTTTCGTGGTACTAGTTTGCTTCTTATTCTTGTGACCCTGACGGTCATTCCACTTACGTTTTCCTTTCCCAGCATCAGCATTGTTGGATTCAACCTTTTCAGTAACAGCTTTCTTAGTAAGATTCCCCATTCTTACTGCTTCATCAGTCAAACGCTGTGCTAGTTCCACAGCAATCTTAAAAGTAGCAGGATTCGCTGATGTTACCAAACTTCGAATTTGTGGTACTAGTCCCCAGATATACCTTTCAGTGCGCTTGTACTCAGGAGTGACCATGTGAGGTACAAGGCGTGCCAGTTCTTGAAATCTGGTGGTATATCCTGTGATATCAGCGCCAACCATAGCAATGTTCCAGAGCTCAGACTCAATCTTCTGCAGCTCACTGCGGGGACAAAACTCTTCCATGACCATAGTTTTCAGAGTTTCCCAAGATAGTGAATGAGCGGCTGGACGTCCCATTGCTTGCTTTTGGACGTTCCACCAAGTCAAAGCCTTATCACTAAACGTGCATGTAGCATACATGACCATATCTTCACGAGCACACTTGCTAATCTCTAGCACAGACTCCATTTTCTCAATCCAATGGATGATTCCAATGGCACCTTCAGTACCACGGAAATGACTCGGTTTACAGGCTAGGAATGTTTTATATGAACATCCCTTATGAGTGCTCTCAGGGTTACTACCTGAAGCGTTTGGTTCGGTTTCTCTACTACCGCTACGGTTTCGGTCAGTATCATACTAAGCAAGGGCTTCAGAAATTCTTCGGTTAACCATTTGTTCAGTAGTCTCCTCAACAGCAGGAGGTGGTGTGGGGTTTCGTTGGCTGTTCCTGGTAATTCTACGTTTAGGCGGCATGATTCAGTCCTAATCACACACAAGAAACACTCGTAAGATATCTAGTCAAATCATCACTCATAAAGTACGTGATAAATATAGATATAGTATGAAGTCAATCACCAATTGATATCATTCATAATGGACACAGAGATGTAAAACAAACATAAGTTATATATATCATGATCATGGGTTAATTGTTGTTACATAAGTTTTGTACAAAGATGGGATTTACTACAAAATATACCCATCGGATCAAACATGATCTACAAAATGTGACGGATTTAACCTATACATCCATCTAGTCAAAAGTCAACCCAAATACATCATAACTATAGTCCTCATACATCATACATACGGTCTAAAAGAAATACGGTAGACTCCATCCCACAAGCATCCTAACAGCAACCATCAACACACATAAACCAACTGCAGCACCTATAGTCTCCAAACGACGCTCTAGTCGGATCAGACGTGCTCTAGTAGCATCGGCAGACTCCCTGTCTACCTCGATGTGCAACTCAGAAGTCGCAAGGCGTCCATATATCGCCAGCACATCATCATCAAGACGAGAGGCGTCACTGCACATAACTCGGAGGGCAGACTGCGTACCAAAATGAAATCCCAGCAAGGTACGAATAACGGCGACTACAGTAGGGACCGTAAGCTCCAGAGGCTCCTCGGTCAAATGTAGAGATGTCGGTGTGTGAGATGACTCCCCAGTCTCATAGGTGGAAGGAATCCTCTCAATGATCCTCCAGTGGCGTAGAATACGTGGCATCCAGTCCAGATGCGGAACTCTAGCTCTCGGTGTCTGCTGATCACAGCGGATCTCTCGCTCCTCAGTCATCGGTTCCTTGCCGCGAGATGATGAGGGTCCTATGGGAAAATCCCTGACACACGACAGCGGTGTCCTCCTAGGTGTAGGCCAAAAATCAGGCTCTCCAATCAGATGGCGTCTAGACATAGAGATAGATCCTAACATATGGGTAGCAGGATCAGTGGATGGCAATGGTGGTGTGGCTATCGAACCATCTGAAGTATCTCTAGGAAATGTAGGCGGGTAAACCTCCTCAGACACTGCTATAGGTATCCCGTCGTATGATCCCTCCATGGGATCCTCCTCAGTATAAGAATCAGTGATGTGAATAGGTGCGTATCTCGACATACCTAGTCAAAGAATCGTGTGTGACGTGTCAGACGTATGCAATAGTATGAATGCTGAAATGTGTTAGCCAAGGCTATAGTCTAGGTCTCTAAGGTTTTAGTCACTTAAAGACTTCTAGTTCTCTATAACCAATAGCTTTGATACCAATCTCTGTCACACCCCCAAATCGATAATCATGTTAATTTAGTGTTTAGCGGAAGCTTTTAGTTAATTAGCGGAAGCATTTTAATAAATGTTAAGCGTCGGGGGAGGACAGATTCAATAGTGCATTCACGATGTCAGAGCATATGATCATACAGAACATAATATATTTAAGATGCCATAAGTTTAAAGTTATTACAAAAGATACGACTTATAAAGTCGTACATAAGTAGGGTTGTCAAAGACAACATAAGTATTTGAAAATACAAGTTTATAAAAGAGGGATTTCATAAGTATAACCAATGGAATTGATAATACAAAGGAAATCCAAGTGTCCCAAAAGTGGCATCAAAAATAGTCAGGTTGCCTACTTCCTTTAAGCATGCAGGAGTACCTGAGTCCTAATTCCCTGAAAAACATAGTAAACTGTCAACATTGAATGTTGAGTGAATTCACAGGTTTTAGTTTTGTATAAATCATTCATGTACACAAACATAATATTTATATGTAAAGTAGGAAACACAAGTATTCTAATTAAAGAAAACATTTCCTATAATTAGTAAGAATGTCATTCTTACTACAATAATATTGTGTAGGAAACACAAGTTTAATCATAAACATTTCCTAATAAGTAGTCGCAGGATATACAGGTTTATCAAATAAGTTAAACATATCCATTTCAATAGTTTAGGAAAATCGGGTTTAGCAGTCAAGCAAACATTTTCCAACATATAGTTAACAGGAACTCAAGTTTAACAATAAGGTAAACATTCCAAAATAGTTATTGCAGGAAATACAGGTTTAACATTTAAGTAAACATTTCCTATAAATAGTTGTTTTGTGGGAAACCAAGTTCAACCATTTAAGGTAAACGTTTCCTAAAATATAGTCTCTCAGAGGAACACCTGTCCTATTAGTCATTATAGGGAACACCAATCCCCAAACCAAGTTGTTGTTTAGTTGTTTTAGTTGTGTGGGAAATATAGACTATAATCCCTCCAAGGTGAGCTAAACCTTTAGAGTTAAAGTAACGACACTAGTACTATAACCAAACCACGACTAGTTGTTTTGTTGTTGCCTCAGTAACACCTTAAGTATACACTCCTCATTACGACTATCATCGATGTGGTTGGAATGACCAACGAGTAATATCCTGGGAGGGTTGTCAAATCGATAGTACTATCTGTATACTCAGTGGCTAGAGTCACCTAGCTAATGGTTATAGGTTGTAAGCACTGGGACTTATGTGCACTACAACTACCTCGCGTAAACCTAGGATCGTACCAAGATCTGCTGTCTTATTCCCAAAATGTTGTGAAAACGTTTCATATAATTAATTCAAGTTAATTGCATATGAAAACATTTTATAGAAATAGTTCAAGTTTGATCGTGTGAAAGAAATCATGTTATTCAATTTCACATAATAGCATGCAGTGTAATATATAAAGCATATAGCATGTTATATCACGTCGTTCTATGATTTCCACCCCTGGTTTTAAAAGCATTTAAAACAATAAAAGATGGGGCTGTGAACTCACAGTTTGCAAGTCTTCAGTAAAAGTAGCTAGCAAACAATCCAAAAGCGTCGCTCAAATACCTAGACGCAAATAATAATACTTGTATAAGTATGTGGATTATTTGTTAAGTTGAAATGTTTGTAACATTTTAATTGTTGGTAACGTTTGCGTTCATATAATCGTTGAGTTCAAGTATGTATATTTATATACATATTAGTTGAATATATATATTCTAATATATATATTAGTTGTCGTCATTGTTAACATCCATAAATATATATGTCGTAAATGTCGTGTATATACATATGTAATTGTCGTTGTTGTTGATTATGTTTTCAAAACATAATTATAATAGTTATCAAAATAACTTTGTTATATCGTTTACATATGTCGTTTGTTAATTGTCGCGAATAAAACTTAGTTTTCGTTTATGTTTTCAAAAACATATATTTGTTTGTTATAAAATATAACTCGTTTTTGTTTGTCGTATATAGGTTGTACTAGATAATTTAAATCGTTCCATTTATACGTCTCGTTAAATATATATTGTCCGTTAGTTTGTATATATATAATTAGTATTTGTCTCGAAGTTTTGTCGTGTACCAATTGTCCGAAATATAATGTCTCAATAGTCGTGTCCAATTTACAAAGTCTCGTTTCTCAATAATTTGTACCCTTTGTCGTATAATCACTAAACATAAGTTGTATAACGTTTATTAGTTTGTACATTATTTAAAACACAAAAGTCAGTGACTGGACCAAAAAGAGGGAATCCGCCGGATTCTTGGTGAATCCGCCGGATTCATCCGGTTTCAGGTGGATCCGCCGGATCTAATAAGGATCCGCCGGATCGTTCGGTTTATAGTTTGAGGATCCGCCGGATCTAATGGGGATCCGCCGGATCTGGTTACAATTTGGTGGATCCGCCGGATCATATAGTGATCCGCCGGATCTGGCTTGTCTTTTACTCGTGTATCGTACTCGTTCACAGGTTCATGTGCGTGTAAGTTTTGAGGATCCGCCGGATCCTTCGTGGATCCGCCGGATCTCGAGTGTCTTTTACTCGGTCACCGGTCTAAGCGTTCAAGTCGTTTGCGAGTCGTTTAAAGGTGATCCGCCGGATCTAAAGGTGATCCGCCGGATACATCATGTTTTGGGCTTAGGATCCGCCGGATCTAGAGGTGATCCGCCGGATCTAACCGGTTTCCAGGTTCTGTTCGTTCTCTGTTCTTACATATACATAATGATTTTGGTTTTAACTCCGTTTTTAACATGATCAAACATCATTATGTGTTATATAATTACATTATAACTTGTTTTTAACAATTTATAACAACAATAATCATCAAGATCATAAATTTAAGAAATTTATATAAATGAAGAAAATGAAGAAATTTTCCTCACAATGGTTTTCAAGATGAAGATGATGATGATTCTGAGATGATGATGGGGATTACGAACGATGACGATGAAGATGATCAAGAAACCATTTTTGTTTGTGTTTGATGTGAATGTTTAAAGATGAAGATGATGAGGTGATTATAGTGTTGCTTCTTCCTGCTGCTTGTTGCTTCCTTCTGCTTCTCCAGTACGCACCAAAACACAGAGAAGATGAAATGGAAAAGTTTGGTGAATGAATTATTGGAGATCACAAGGAAATGTATAGTAGAGATTTGTGGTCGTGTTTTTCAAACGAGGGTATGGAGGGAGCGATAATCTGTTCCCCAGATATTTTAATTTGTGCAATATTGGTAGTTTTTAGCCCTTTAATTTCGTGTACGGGTATAATTTGTGGTACTTTAGTCATAATAAAATTATGCGTTATGTTTCTCGATATCTCGAACTCAGTAATTGATAATCATATAATTGAAATACTTTTTCAAAAGTATAATATAATTATTTACAGTAAAATTACTGTGTTGTTAAAACGCGTGCCAGATTTCAGTAAAATTTGGAAATCATATTTTGAGGTAATGTTCTATACATTAAAACAGTAACTTACGAAATAATACTTTTATTATTTAGAACCTCTAGGCGCGTTTTTAAAATTGTTTCTGTTCGTATTACGTGTAACAAAAATCGTCTAAATGTTTCGTTTTCTTTTCGTTATAATACTTTTATATAATAATTTCAAACTAAAAATTATTCAAAAGTATCTTTGAAGTTCATTTCGAAACTTTATTATTCGCGATTAATACGTTTATTACAAAACGTATAATTTGTTATATTATATCAATAATATAATTATCTAATGGTTGTAATTAATAATTTTCGAATTATTAATTATTTTGTATCACCAATGTTATTGTGTTTAATTTATATAGTTTGATATATTTATTTCGCACGTAATTATATATACACATATAACTACTATCAAATATATCACATAGCACATAGTAAGTTTCTCAAAACTTATACACAAAATAGTTTGAATTCTCTTAATCAGGGAATTATTCTAGGTAATGCATGAAATTAGGCTAAGTAAATACCCTAATTGGAGGTTTGTCACACTACTGCCTCCAGCCAGAACTCTCAAGTCTTTTACACCAACCGCTCGGGCAACAACAACAACAACAATAACAGAGGACGTGATCGTAGAGGACGTGGCCGCAGAAACACTTTCAACAGTCGCGGTGGCGGTACCAAAAATCAATTCCCATGGGCATCGAATCAGAATACAGTCTACGGGACATGTAATGGTTGTGGTATCGGGCACATACCCGCGGAGTGTCCTAATCGGGATCCATCTACTGTTCGGTCAAGACCCTCTGTGAACTATGCTAACACACGTTCACAAGTCACCTCTACTTGGTTACCAGACACAGGTTCGAGCAATCATGTGACTCCAGATCTTTCAGGGTTCGATACATCTGAACCATATTTTGGCAGCGATAATCTTCATGTTGGTAATGGTAATCGGATCTTCAAAGTTATATTCTCCCAGTAAAACGTTCTCTCTAACTAACATTCTTCATGTACCAGAAATAAAAAAAAATCTGCTCTCGGTTCAACAATTTTGTTACGATAATAATGTTTTCTTTGAATTCCACTCTACCTGTTTTCATGTGAAGGACACTACTACCCGCAATATCCTCCTCACGGGACAAAGTGATGGCGGTCTCTATTCCATTCGTTTGCCTCGCATTCAACCATTCAAGAAAGTTGCCTTCTCTGTCACACGAGCAACCTCAGATATATGGCATCAACGCCTGGGACATCCACATCAAAAACTTTTTAATTCTATGGTTTCTAATTTTAGTTTACCTGTTTTGAATAAAAGTGGTTTATCTCCTTGTATTTCCTGTTCTATCGGGAAATCTTCTAAACTACATTTATTGCCTTCAAATTATAAAAGTTCATGTGTTTTAGATCTTATTTATTGTGACGTGTGGGGTCCTGCACCTGTATCTTCTTTTGATGGACATCGTTATTTTTTATTATGTGTTGATAATTATTCTCGTTTTATGTGGTTGTTTCCTCTAAAACGAAAGTCTGATGTTTATGACATTTTTACTAGATTTGTAACCTTAGCTGAACGACAATTTCAGTGACAACTAAAATCTGTCCAAATAGATGGTGGAGGGGAATTTCGTGCCCTCTCCTCATTCTTCTCATCTCGAGGCATTGCTCATCGTCTCTCTTGTCCTCACACAAGTGAACAGAATGGCATAGTTGAACGCTGTCACCGCCATGTTGTTGAAACTGGGCTTACACTTCTTGCCCACTCCCATGTCCCCTCCCGCTTTTGGCACTTTGCTTTTGACACCGCTGTCTATTTAATTAATCGCATGCCATCCAAAATCACCTCAGGTATCTCTCCCTTCGAAACACTTCTACATCGTACACCTGATTATTCCTTTCTTCGTGTATTCGGGTGTCAATGCTTTCCACACCTCCGGTCATATAATTCTCATAAAATGGATTTTAGATCCACACCCTGTGTCTTTCTTGGATATAGTACCTCTCACCATGGGTACCGATGTTTTGATCCTGTTACTGATCGTATTTACATCGCTCGCCATGTTCGCTTTCATGAAACCAATTTTCCGTTCAAACTCCTATCCCAAAATCCTATACCTGACACCACTCCGGATCCATATTTTTCATCATACCCTTCACCTAATCCTTTTTCTTTGGCTCATCTACAACCACACGCCCAGTCTACTCCTGAACCTCACTCACCGGTCGCTTCTCCTCATGAAGCTCAAACACCCATGACCCAACAAACGCTTTCACCACCCAACAACACCCATACCACGGTTCAACAACCACTTTCACCCACTACGGCTCAACAATCGACAGTCCAACAACCACTTTCACCCACTCAGGCCCAACAGTCCTCGACCCAACAGTCCGCGGCCCATCAGTCTCCTAAACAACCTACTGTTCAATCTCGACCCGCCCATCTGAGGCAAAATCCAAAGCCCAAAGTTCTCTTTGATCCATCGTCCTTTCATACCACTTCTACTCCTTCCGACACCGAACCCGCTTCTTTTGCCATTGCCAACGAAGATCCTCGCTGGCGTAAAGCTATGGAAGTTGAATATTCAGCTCTATTGCGTAATGGCACATGGTCACTCGTTTCTTGTGTTAATGGTACTAACATTGTTGATTGTAGATGGGTTTACAGGGTTAAACGTGATCAACATGGAGCTGTCACAAGATACAAAGCTCGTTTGGTTGCCAAGGGGTTTAATCAACAACCGGGGGTCGATTACACAGATACTTTTAGTCCTGTTGTGAAATCAACTACCATCCGGGTTGTTCTTGCACTAGCCGTTACTCATCAGTGGTCATTGCGTCAGTTGGATGTTCAAAATGCCTTTTTACATGGGGATTTGAAAGAAACAGTTTATTTGAGGCAGCCACCGGGATTTGTTGATCAGAATAATCTTAATCATGTATGTTTGCTACACAAATCTTTGTATGGACTTAAGCAGGCTCCACGAGCATGGTTCCAACGTCTATCTCTTTCCTTGACTGCTCTCGGTTTTTGCGGTTCCAAGACAGATCCCTCATTGTTCATTTATTCAAAGAATGGAGTTTTGTTATATATGTTAGTGTATGTCGATGATATTATTTTGACAGGAAATAATACAGCTGCTATTGATCACGTTGTTAAAAATCTCAGCTGCTCCTTTGCCATACAAGATATGGGCCCTTTATCCTATTTTTTGGACATTGAAATTCATCGACAGGGTTGTGACATGTTACTGCTACAACAAAAGTACATTCAAGATTTGTTACAGCGCTCGGGATTCAAGTTTTCTAAACCGGTATCTTCACCTATGTCCACTTCAGCAAATCTAGCATTGCAAGATAGTTCATTGTTTAATGATCCAGTTAAATATAGAAAGATTGTTGGTGCCTTACAGTATGTCACTCTTTCTCGTCCAGACATTGCTTTTGCAGTTAATAAAGTGTGTCAATATATGCATGCCCCTACAGAAAACCATTGGGCTGCTGTTAAACGCATCCTAAGATACCTTCAGGGTACCTCTACCTATGGTTTATTGCTTAAACACAACTCCAGCTCTCATTTGCATGCTTATACTGATTCGGCATTCTTCCCATTACGAGCATTCTCAGATGCCGATTGGGCTGGATGTCCTTATGACCGTCGATCCACCGGGGGATTTGCAATATATCTTGGTAATAATCTAATCTCATGGTCAGCAAGAAAACAAAAGACTGTCTCTAGGTCATCGACTGAATCTGAATACAAAGCTTTAGCAGATACTGTAGCCGAGGTTACATGGCTTGAAACATTTTTCGTGAATTGAGAGTCCCTATGAAGTCTGTTCCAACTCTATGGTGTGATAATCTTGGTGCTACATATTTGTCAGCCAATCCAGTCTTTCATGCTCGAACGAAACACGTAGAAGTTGATTTTCATTTTGTTCGTGAGAAGGTAGCTCAAGGAAAATTATCAGTTCAGTTTATTTCTACACATGATCAGATAGCGGATGTTTTTACAAAGGCTCTTCCATCAGACCGATTTGTGTTTTTGAGGACCAAGCTTAAGGTCGCTCCCCGGCCTCAGCTTGCGGGGGAATATTAGACTATATTAGGAATATATTGTATTACCCAAAATAGAGGGTCCTTAGTTTAATTATGTATTCTATATAATCTCTTGTAATCTGTATTATTGATAAGAAGATACACAATACAATTATTCCTCTGATTCTCCACCATCATCTTTTTCATTTTAACATCATCATCATCTAACTTTTCTTTCTTTCTTTTTCTCAAAAGATCTACCACCACCACCCACCTTCAACCATCTAAAAACACCACCAAACCACCTCAAATCACTTGACTCGTTTGGAGAAAAAGAATCACCACGACAAGAGCTTCATTTCCATCTTTTCGGAATCTCTTCGCGTTAACTTGTAAGATTCCCGACAAATCTTGAAACTCTTAGATTTTCATTGATTTAGCTTGTATGTTGTTAATCTAGCTTAGATATGGCCAAATATATGTTTGAAACTTGTTTTTGGAACATTGTCGGAAAATGTAAGTTTTGGTCATTTTTAAGAAAACGACTCTAGAAACGCAACCAACTCAAAGTAATGGTTTTTATAAGCTCAATGAACCAAAATAAGGGTTGGGTAAAAGAATCAGACCTTGTGGTGATCGTTAAACACGTTTTCGGCAAACTCGGAAATTGAACAGACCTAAGTGTCGCATGGCCAGATCCAGTATAGCGTCACTTCCTTAAGTGACGCATTAAGTGTCGCGAAAAGCCCTAATTTTACGTCACTTGCCTAAGTGCCGCTAAAAACCCTCTTTTCCCGTCACTTCCTAAGTGTCGCTAATACTACACCCGTCACTTGAACCCGACACTTGCTTAAGTGCCGCCCCGAAATCGATTAGAAATTTTCCGACACTTACACCGACACTTATACTAGACACTTGCCTAAGTGTCGCCCCTCATGCGTCACTTCTCCAAGTGACGCTACTATTACAGAATTTACTATTTTATGCGACACATCTTGAGTGCCGCCTAAACCCCTAGTGTCGCTCTAAGTGACGCTAAAAACAGAATGTTTACAAACCATTTTTATACTAAGTGTCGAACTTATATAACTTCAAACCTTTATACGATACGACTTCTAAAACACATTGGGACATACTTTTATGTATAACCCTTCGAAATCATAATGATAATGTTGAGATTATAATTACAAACAATCACCAACGGGCCATACACGTTTTCAAAACTCAATCAAATCAACCAAATCGTAGTAATTTGGACATTCTAGTTGGATGAACAACTACAAAGGTAGTCTTTATAGATACCTACTCGTGTTAATAACCATCGCGTATCATGGACACCCTCAGGTTACAAGTCTTCGGACAACGATACTCGGCTAATCAACTCAAGTTTATTAAGTTAAACACTTCAAGACTCAGGTGAGTCTCATAGCCCCTGAGAGTCCCGGAATCACTATCAGTTAGTGATTTGGAATTGCAAAGTGTAAAGTTTAATTGTAGAAGGGGGTTGAATACAATTTAACAACTAATTCTGATTTTACTTAAGTTACTTAGTTAGTTGTTAATTGATTAACAGAAACAGAGTATAACAGATATATAGATATGACAATATCAAAGTAACAAAGTAATAGTAGCTTAAATGGTGAATTATATTGATCATAAAATTCACAAGTGTTGAATGCGGAATGGATTAACCAAAGTTAATCCAATTCAAACACTTAGCTAATCTATTACAGATTGAGAAGAACAACAGTGGACAAACACGCTGACTGTTCTCTCGCTGGATCGTTAATACGTGCTTAGACTAACTACTCACTGACACACAAGTGATTAACACGATTGAACGACTAGCCTCTACAGTACAAAACACTGGACTATTTATACTACAAGAGTTCCTAAAATATCTCCTTTAAAATAGGATCTCGGAATGACACGTGTCGCTGCTTGATTGGCTTGATCTCTTATGAACCCACATACTGAGGGTCCCAATTCTATTACCGCAAATATCTCGTTACCTTAAAACCAATCATTCGCTACCACGTAATCTTTCGGACATACTTCAAGTTGGAACGCTCTTGCTGATGTATAGATAAGTACAGTACTTTCTGTACCTGATGATTGAGAGGCTTTATTGAATAGTCCCTGAAGATGTAGTAATCCTCCTCACTCACTGCGAGCTAACATGCTCTTGTAGAATGACTTGAACTGGAGATCTTCAGTGACTAGCTGTTATTCTGGCAGTGACTTTTGCCTTTATTGATTTGAAGATGTAAAGCTCTCGCTGTCTTTGATCAGCGATACACCAAGTTGAGCTTTAATCTTCCTCAGCGTATCAATTCCTTTGAGAGTAGAATGAACGATGATCAGCGAAACTAATCTTCAGCAACATCAGCTTTGATACAATCTATTTCTTCATCGAGTAGTGTTTCGTTGAGTTGGTCAGTGACCAGCGACTCAACAATCTCCCCCTAAATGATTGTGATCAAAGCTCCCTAGACAAACTTATTGCTGTGAAAGTTTATAGTCAGTGTTTAAAGAATTTAAACATTCAGTGACTTACACTTTGATCCATTCATTTATCTTTTTGGATTCTTTTGATATGATCTGAGTTTTGTACTTTGGTTTTCTCAAAAGATCAGATTTCATTGAACTGTAAAATATAAAGTACAGATGGTTTTTCAGTTACAATAAATCTAATCTATTACAAGTTTTAAACCTACTATCTTCAGCAATCAGATGAGGCAATCAGATGAGGCAGTGATTCTTGGTATATCAAACCTACTATCTTTAGCGATTAGATAAATAGCAGTGATTCCTACTATATTCAGCGATCAGATGAAACAATGATTCTTGGTATATCAAACCTACTATCTTCAGCATGACACCCTCTCACGAAGCTTTAACCGACTGAAAATCAATGAAAATGAACCTTCAGATACTGATCAGGATAGAGAAGGATTCATTGCTAAGCTTCAGATACTGATCCGGATAGAGAAGGATTCATTGCTAAGCTGAAGTGGCACAAATATTGAATAAAATCGCCAAGAAAATTGTAACTCAAATACATGGAATATGTAAGTTTTGTGATAGAAGCCGCAAAGATGATTCCCAAGTATCAGCAACTTTGATAGTATCAGCGATTTTTCATATGAGCATAAGCAACATTGCTTTTTGCATTTATTAATCGCCAAGAAAATTGTAACTCAAATACAGGGAATATGTAAGTTTTGTGATAGAAGCCGCAAAGATGATTCCCAAGTATCAACAACTTTGATAGTATCAGCGATTTTTCATATGAGCATAAGCAACATTGGTTTTTGCATTTATTTGCACATTCTCTCCCCCTTAATAATAACACGAAGTAGATCAGCATTTCTCTGGTAGCATCAACAACAATTGAATATTTGTTCCCCTTGATGATAGCATGAAATGCTGCAGCAAATGTTTGATCTTTTTGTAATAAGTGAGTGGTTTTATCGTCATCATCAGTTTGTGTTTTAGCTGATGGATCATTGAAAACAGAGGGATCAGCCTGTATCTCTCCCTGTGACTGGAGAGAGACATTGACAGCTGGTGCAGTGCTAGATGAGAGGTGGCCCGGGTCTATAGCCAGTGATGTGACACCAGCAAAGAGTGTGTTATCACCTACTGATGTCACTTGCCCTTTGTTTAAAACATCATCCTTTTGTGAGAATGATGAGTGGCTCATGGGTTGACTCGATAAGAGGTTGTGGGTTGAAGGCTTGGTTTCAGCAAGGGTGCCCACAGTGACTGAACGTTCAGACCATGTTTCAACCTTGGCATCCTTAGACGTCTTCTTTTTGCAATACCCTTGATCCATTAATGTCAGGGACCCCAATTTGGATTTTCTTTTGATGGTTCTGGACTTTCTTTGGTGGTTGACCAGCTGTGGTCACTAGGGTGTGTTCAGTGACATGATCGATGGGGAAGCAGGAGCGGACGGATGTACATCAGTTGCAGACTAGGGAGCAAGTATCCCCTTGGTTTTTCATGAGAATGACTTTGTAGTGATCAGTTTTCTTTTTTTAGAGATCGCACTTGCTTAATCAATTCTGAGATAATTGATTAGCGATTTAACTGATCAGTCTTTTGATTTTGTGCTCATAGTTTGAAGAAAATTCGTAAAACAGGCAGGGAGAAGAAAAATAAAAAAACAGTATCTCCACATACCCTGTTTTTGAGCACGAAAGGTTTCTTTGATGATTTGATTTGAAAGCTGTTGTAGCAAGATCTTTGGTTTCTCCAAAGGCTCGAAGAGCTTTAAACTTTTACAGAAATGATGTATGTAAAACTTGATTTTGATCTTGCTATCAATACAGATGGTTTAAAAGAAATTTTTTTTACTTTCAGAACAGAGTGATGAGGGAATGATCATCAAATAGGCGTGATATGAGGTGAGATGAAGAGTCATTTTTATAGTGGAGTTGTGTGGGAATTATGTGGTTGAGAATGGATCATCGTGGTCGATGATGGTGGTAAGTAGAGGTGGTATAGAGGTGATAATTGATGGTGGTTAGTGGTATAGGGGTGATGATTATGGAACCTGGTGGTATTAATGGTGATTGGAGAGGTGTGCCGGAGAAGTGCACTTGACGTAAGAAAGAGAGTGTCAGAGGTGCGACTTTTGTGACACACCGAAATGATTAATCGCTAAAACACCATTAATGATTGGATCAGAGAGTCCCTGATGCACATAATCACATGAATTGTTTATGTAATGAAAAGAAACACAAATATTCAAGAATAGTAAACATGATTTTCTATCTGCCTGAGATTTTGTCTCACTGATTTAGTCACAACTTAGAATACTGAATAAGTCATAGAGATTTGATCACTGAGCAGATATGAATCATGGTTATCTTTCTTGAATATGAATGTTATTTATTTATAAAATCATGAGTATTAATTATGTTTGTATAAAAGTTGTATCACAGAGTCTTAGATTAACTTTCACTGATCGAGTTACAACTTAGAATACTAACAAGATCAGCTAAGAAAGAAATAAGTCTCTGAGATAAAATTAATATAGAAGCATAATTAATATTTAGAGAATCACAAAGGATTTTTTTTTATTTATTTTTTTATTAAAAGAAAAATGAGTATAGATTATGTCTGATATGAACTATGTAACTGTAACACCCAGTCTTCGGACCTAGTAGTATTTTAATATTTTCTGATTGTGAATTATTATTAAGTGTGTCAGAAAATAGGTGTGTTGTATTATTTGAAATAAATAGTGATAATAGTCGAATAATTTATTGTGACTAATAAATTATTGAGTGTTTTAATTTTATTTAGTTGACGGTAAAATAAAATAATGTTTCCCCGCAAATGGTTTTTAAGTTCCAGACAATGATAAGTACGGGGAATGAAACTTAGACAATTGTGTAATAGACCTATATGTTGAGTCGGTCTTTTATTTCAACATATATCTATATACATATGCATTCGTACGTATCATATATTCATATGTATTATTTCAAAACCCTAAAACCATGAGAAATCATCAAATTGAAGCCATAGAACTCGAATTCAAGCTTCCAAAACATGAGTAAATCATCCATTGATCATCATAATCATGTGGTAAGTCTTAATTTTGTGATTATGTATAAACCTAGAAATGGGTTTTTGTGTATTTGATTCAATTAGGATGATTAATATGAAATTGAAGCTTGTAATGATCATATAGTTGTTAGTTGATGATTATATGTGGATTATAATCTAAACCTAGTTTAGAAATGGTGAATTTGATATATGATCATCAATAAAGTTAAAGGGTTTAGTTGATTATGATATGATCAAAGCTTATAAGCTTGTGTAATTAGTGTATGTTTGATAATTGTTGTTAGTGATCATGTTAGAGTTGATACATGATGATGATTAGTTGTGTTCAAACTAAATTGTGTAAAGTTGATTAAGTGTTCATGGTGATTATGATTGATTCATGAAGATGATTATGAGGGGTTTGATTAATTGTTGATGTTAGATGCTATTAATCTTGTTAATGGGTTAATTATATTAGTTAACAATGATTAAGATGGATAAAGGTGAGAATGTGATACTAATGATCATAATTTGGTAATTGATTATGAATATTGATGTTTATAATGGCTATTCATAATCTTGGAAACTTACTTGATTTGATGTTGAAAGATGATCATAGTTTATTAAGTGATTGTGAATTGAGATGGTTAAAGTGATTAATCATAATCTTGAAATGATGAAAATTGAATTAATACAAGTTAGTGATAAGTTGTTTGATGGAATTAAAATTGTATGATGTTATGTCAATATTGAGACAAGTTATTAACTTGTGTGGTTCTGATGTGTTTTCAGATAAACAGAAGGCTCAGTGACATTAGACTACTGAGTGGACGACTGAGGTAGTCGGTGAGTGGATCTGTAACCTCAGTGTGATTTAGTTGTAATGATTTGGTTACAACAAGTAATTATAGTATTACTTTGATATAATGTTTTCGTTTGTAGATAACTTGCCATGTTAGTTTGGTTGTTTGCTTACTTGGCTGTTTGAGCTAGTATGTAAGATTCTGAGGTCAACTTGAAATGATGGTTGGACTTGGTTGTTATTATAGACGACAGGAAATCTTGGAACTTGAAATGTTGGTTCAAAGATTTAGGTCGTGTGTGATTAACAACGGGTTATCGGTAATTCTGTATAGGCCAATACAGATGATTGATAAGTGTTCTTTGAGTACCAAACAGGTATAAAGGTATCTCAAGAACCACCGATCCTTATGATGATTGATTGATTGTTTATTGTTATTTGATGTAAACAGATGGTTGTGCTAAGTTGGACTGTAGATTATAGTTTCATTCACTTAGCGTTATGCTAACCCCACCACAGTTCTTCCTGCAGGTTATAAGTGATGGGACATATTGGGCGGGGCAGGAAGTGTTTGGAATTGATGGAATGTTTGACAGGCTGTTACTCTGATGTTGGTTTAATAACCGAAGAAATGTTTTAAATTATATAACACCTAGTTGTTGAAATGTCATGTATTTAGTTTGGAAAAAGTTTATCTACATTAAAGGGTAATGTAAAGCATGGTTACATGTGTGAAATATACGCTTCTGAATCACAAATATTCTTATAATTGTTTATAAGAAATGAGGGGTGTTATAAGTTGGTATCAGAGCATAGGTTTGGGCGAATTGGACATTGGTAATGTTCAATCCCAAACCTATCGTTGTGTTAAGTCAAACATTCCAATGAGTGTGGGATTAGTTGTTGTATGGGAAATTAGTTAGTTGGATATGTACTAACCCATAGCAAGTTCCAAGATTGTTGTTTTGGTTGCAGAGACGGAGGAACGTGAGGAACCGAATGGTATTCTCAATGATTCCTCAATATCCGTGGGCTTAAGAATATCAGGTACTTCTCATTAAGCTTGATGAATCTCAATAAGCTTGAATTGACTACTTTGCTATCATATGATTAGTAGTAAAGTGATTGAGTCAGACTGATATGATTCCCCGGTTATGAGTCATTGGTGATTATTACTTGTTAATGTGATGCTAGGAATATTAGTTGAGATGTTTAGCATCATGAGTAGTTCAAAATGAACTAGAAATGGATTGTATAGACACATTGTTGAATGAAGTGTAACAGTTGCATTATTTGGATTAAAGTGTGTCTACGATAGGAAAATAAAGTATAAATCATTGTGTGATTATGATTTGATAAATGCAAGGTAATTATAAATCCTTGTCAAGGCATTATGTGATAGTTGTCTGAAGTATAGTTGCTCCTTCGGGAGAATACTTGAAAATGTGGCTAAATGCTTATGTGTTGTGCCTTGATCATGATTGTGGTTGAATTATGATCTAGGTGTTAAAAGTGGTAAAATTGAAAGTCAAGGTGGTCAACGAGTCTTTATATGCGTTGACAAGTTTGTGAAAGGTCAATGTTGAAAAATTTGTTGTAATTGGCCTAAACATAATGAATTTTATGTGAAATTGGTGTTTTGATGGTATAATAGGACACCAATAGTGATGGTAGGTTAGTTTGACTTATAATAGTCAACGTAATGTGAAATGGGTGATGAAATGGTAGTTATATGGGTTGAAGCCCAAATGGGTTGTTAAAGTGCCAAATAGGTCACTTATTGGATAAATGGTTAAAACGTGTGGTGGTTCGTATATAACGAATGTTAAAGTGACTTTAAGTCATAAATATAGTAGCAAAATGTGTTGAAAGTGTTGTGGTAGTCAAAATGGTTGAAATTGGTAAAAGTGCCCATTTGGACCCTCAAACGGGTCAACGAGTCAAAACATGATAGAACGAGTATATGAAAGAGATGAATATGCCCACACATCACAAATGTATATAGGAACATGTTGGCAAAGGGTTGAAGTCATAAACCTAGCCATTTGGAATATGGCGTGTCAACGAAAATGGTTAAAAATGGACTAAAATGAGTTGTACGTCCGTTTTCTCGATAAACGTGAATTTTGAAAAAGTGGAAAAATAGAAAGTTGCATTTTGATTATATGAACGTGCCTGCAAAATTTCAGACGTTAGTTCTTTACGGTTTAAGAGATACGCTCGTTTGAATTTCGGAAAATTGCATTAAAGTTGCAGGTCTGAAAAATGCATAGGAACGCGATCCTGGCATGGGATCCGGATCGCGTTAGCACGTTGAAATTGGTTACAGAACGTTTTGTGCTGGGGAACGCGATCCAGCCATCTTGACCCGGATCGCGTTTGCAAGACTAAATTTGACATTTTTTTGCAAATTCCAAAAGTGCATGACTTTAGTAGTGTTTTTAGCGACGGAAAATTTGACAAATTTTCTTTGAACTCGGATTGGGCTGAAATTTACACGGTCACTCGAAAATGGTCCAATGATCAAAGCTATGTACCTTAGCCTAGGCGGTTTTTGGCCATTCGGGGTCGTTTGGGGCCCGAAAATGGCATTTTACTGTTTTTCGGACCTTATTTCGGACTTTTGACTTACGTTTTGTATTGGGCTTTTGTTTCTTTGAGCCCAGGGAGCATTCTTGTGTATATGTGCAATACTAAAATGTGTTTTAAGATGTCCACATATGTTATTATGTATGAGTTATTCTCAGGCGGTTTATTTAACTGCAAATTATGTTAGTAACTGGTATGATTGATTGTTGCTAACTAGGGTTACTAAACATTGAGTATGGGATTATGTGGATCATATATATGAATTAGTTGAAACATGATAAAGTATTTGAATCATGTAGAGTAATAGAAAGTGTGGAATTGAGCATTTTAAGAATGTGCAAAATAAATATATGAGCTCATATTTATGTGATAGTTAAACATGAAATGCTCAATTGTAATTCAATTAAAGGTGTCTAAATTGATGAATATGTGTTGAATGTTGCACATAGTGTTGACAAAGCGTTTAGTACTAAATGTACTGTAAGTGTTAAATGATGCTGATAGATGTAATTGTTGGATATTACATCTATGTTAAAAAGATATAACTAGTAATTGATATTGAATCGGGTAACAAAAGTGTTGATTGATGTAATTGTGTTGGACATTACATCTGTGCTAATGAAATAGTGAAAAAGAGTTATAATTACCTGATTATGTGATTAATTGTTCATTTAAAGTGATAAGTTGAAAATAATAGCAAATTAATACTTGGTTGTATGTCTGTTGTTAAGGTGTTGTATAAGTGTGTAAATTTGAATATCACATTTGTGAGACATGTGAGAGTAAAAGAGTAATAACTTTGAAGATGGATGGTATGAGGTTGCCTGAGAATGAAGTGTGACTGACATAATATGACGACGTCTGGCCAACGTATTTATATTATGCCATTTTACATGGAGTTGTTGAGGTTACTAAGTACCAGATAAAGTTAATGTGATATAAAAACAACAGGTAAGATATGTTAACCTGTAGTTGAGAAATAGTCAATGATTGACTGAAATGAAAGAGTAGTAAACCATAAATTTGTTGTTAATATGGTACCTATGGTACAAGTGATGTGTATGTGATTAATTGCAACTAGTGATAATTAAAAGATGATTTAAGCAAAGTAGAGGTCAGTTGATTGCGAATAATATTGTGTTGATATTGTTGAATAGATAACTAGTGACAGCACCTGGTGTTGTTGAAATACCTATGCTGATGGCGAATGGTATTAACAGGTGTTGATTTAGCGTCCGAGTTGATGTGAAAGGATGCTAATTGATTATGTGATAATGGTATTACCATAGAATTGGACCTCTACATAAGGCTTAATGGTTATTCCTATGTGTTGATGGTTATATGAATTGGATTCTTTTAGAGAAAAGAGTTTCATATAACCTAAGTAAAGTGATGATAAACTAGTTGTAACGTTGGAAATTCTAGCAAATTGTTAGCTAAATTGCTAGCGGTGAAGTAAGTTAAACCTTTATGGTTAAGGTACATGTTGTGGTATTCAGTACCACTTGTTATTGTTGTTGTTGTGTTAAAGATGAAAGTGGATTATATGTTTAAATAGTTGACATGGCTAAGTATGAATGGTCATGTAAGTGGTTATTTAAACTTATTTGAGATACGATATATGCACAGTATGTGTGTAGGGGGGAAGGATAGAAACATGTACATTTGGATAGGTGAATGTGGAAAGAATTGAAAACGTGTATCTATATTTATAAGTTACTCACGGGAGTAACATTTGATGTGTGTATTTGTGATTAAATAGTTGAAGATGCAACTTATATGATGAATATTGCATCTTGTATTAGCAAATTAAATTGAGTACACAGCATAACTTATGTGTTTGTGTGAATTTAATTGAGATACACACTGGTGGTGTGTAGGTTGATAAGATGTATACACATTTAGTGTATGAGTGGTTAAATATATGTAAGTACATTTTGGTGGTGGTGTGACTAAAGTTATGCATAATGATGATATGCATAAGTGAAATAAATTATAACCACATCTTGTGTGCATATAGTAATGAATAATTATGTGGTTAGAAAAGTATGAAAAGTATAGTATTAGTGAAATGAAATGTGTGACTCTATTTCACTTGATTGATTAAGTGTGATTAGATTTCGAGGACGAAATCTGTTTAAGGGGGAGAGAATTGTAACACCCAGTCTTCGGACCTAGTAGTATTTTAATATTTTCTGACTGTGAATTATTATTAAGTGTGTCAGAAAATAGGTGTGTTGTATTATTTGAAATAAATAGTGATAATAGTCGAATAATTTATTGTGACTAATAAATTATTGAGTGTTTTAATTTTATTTAGTTGACGGTAAAATAAAATAATGTTTCCCCGCAAATGGTTTTTAAGTTCCAGACAATGATAAGTACGGGGAATGAAATTTAGACAATTGTGTAATAGACCTATATGTTGAGTCGGTCTTTTATTTCAACATATATCTATATACATATGCATTCGTACGTATCATATATTCATATGTATTATTTCAAAACCCTAAAACCATGAGAAATCATCAAATTGAAGCCCTAGAACTCGAATTCAAGCTTCCAAAACATGAGTAAATCATCCATTGATCATCATAATCATGTGGTAAGTCTTAATTTTGTGATTATGTATAAACCTAGAAATGGGTTTTTGTGTATTTGATTCAATTAGGATGATTAATATGAAATTGAAGCTTGTAATGATCATATAGTTGTTAGTTGATGATTATATGTGGATTATAATCTAAACCTAGTTTAGAAATGGTGAATTTGATATATGATCATTAATAAAGTTAAAGGGTTTAGTTGATTATGATATGATCAAAGCTTATAAGCTTGTGTAATTAGTGTATGTTTGATAATTGTTGTTAGTGATCATGTTAGAGTTGATACATGATGATGATTAGTTGTGTTCAAACTAAATTGTGTAAAGTTGATTAAGTGTTCATGGTGATTATGATTGATTCATGAAGATGATTATGAGGGGTTTGATTAATTGTTGATGTTAGATGTTATTAATCTTGTTAATGGGTTAATTATATTAGTTAACAATGATTAAGATGGATAAAGGTGAGAATGTGATACTAATGATCATAATTTGGTAATTGATTATGAATATTGATGTTTATAATGGCTATTCATAATCTTGGAAACTTACTTGATTTGATGTTGAAAGATGATCATAGTTTATTAAGTGATTGTGAATTGAGATGGTTAAAGTGATTAATCATAATCTTGAAATGATGAAAATTGAATTAATACAAGTTAGTGATAAGTTGTTTGATGGAATTAAAATTATATGATGTTATGTCAATATTGAGACAACTTATTAACTTCTGTGGTTCTGATGTGTTTTCAGATAAACAGAAGGCTCAGTGACATTAGACTACTGAGTGGACGACTGAGGTAGTCGGTGAGTGGATCTGTAACCTCAGTGTGATTTAGTTGTAATGATTTGGTTACAACAAGTAATTATAGTATTACTTTGATATAATGTTTTTGTTTGTAGATAACTTGCCATGTTAGTTTGGTTGTTTGCTTACTTGGCTGTTTGAGCTAGTATGTAAGATTCTGAGGTCAACTTGAAATGATGGTTGGACTTGGTTGTTATTATAGACGACAGGAAATCTTGGAACTTGAAATGTTGGTTCAAAGATTTAGGTCGTGTGTGATTAACAACGGGTTATCGGTAATTCTGTATAGGCCAATACAGATGATTGATAAGTGTTCTTTGAGTACCAAACCGGTATAAAGGTATCTCAAGAACCACCGATCCTTATGATGATTGATTGATTGTTTATTGTTATTTGATGTAAACAGATGGTTGTGCTAAGTTGGACTGTAGATTATAGTTTCATTCACTTAGCGTTATGCTAACCCCACCACAGTTCTTCCTGCAGGTTATAAGTGATGGGACATATTGGGCGGGGCAGGAAGTGTTTGGAATTGATGGAATGTTTGACAGGCTGTTACTCTGATGTTGGTTTAATAACCGAAGAAATGTTTTAAATTATATAACACCTAGTTGTTGAAATGTCATGTATTTAGTTTGGAAAAAGTTAATCTACATTAAAGGGTAATGTAAAGCATGGTTACATGTGTGAAATATACGCTTCCGAATCACAAATATTCTTATAATTGTTTATAAGAAATGAGGGGTGTTATAGTAACACTTTACTATATTAACTTTCACTGATCTAGTTACAACTTAGAATACTAACTAAATCAGCTAGGAAAAATATAGGGTAATGATATATAGATCATATAGAGACAAAATATAGGGTAATGATATATAGATCATATAGAGACATAACAGATACTCATGAGATTATACACATTGTAAAATTAATTGAACATATCTAACTGATCAGTATACTTGCTGATTTAATCAGTTGGAGTTAATTGATCAGAGATAGTGCTCAACTAACTTTATTCTGTATATAATCAATTTATAAAAAAAATTAAAGCTTAAACAAAAATAACTAACTGAGCCTGATAGCTGAGCTAGTCATTTAAGTTTAACATGTCAAGCTCGCTGATAAGAAAGTTAAATCTTTTCTCATCTAAAGGTTTTGTAAACAAATCAGCGAGTTGGTAATTAGTTGGGATAAAATGCAATTCAATGTCCCCTTTCATCATGTGATCCCTGATGAAATGATATCTAACATCAATGTGCTTTGTTCTTGAATGCATTACTGGATTATTGGCAATGGCTATGGCACTTTGACTGTCACAGTAGATTGGTATCTCACTGAAGTCAAATCCGTAGTCAGCGAGCTGATTTCTCATCCAGAGAATTTGAGCAGTGCAGGCACTGGCAGCAACATATTCGGCTTCAGCAGTTAAAGTTGAGACTGAGTTTTGTTTCTTGCTGGACCAACTTACTAGCTTTTCTCCAAGAAATTGACAGCTACCAGATGTACTTTTTCTATCCAGTTTGCATCCAGCATGATCAGAATCAGAATATCCTTTCAGGGAGAAATCTGAACCAGATGGGTACCAGAGACTAAGATTTGGTGTACCCTTCAGATATCTGAATATCCTTTTGACAGCAAGCAAATTTGATTCTTTAGGATCAGCTTGATACCTAGCACAAAGACATGTAGCAAACATAATGTCTGGTCTACTAGCAGTTAGATACAGCAGCGACCCGATCATTCCTCTGTAAGCAGTGATGTTTATAGATTTACCATCAGAGTCAGCATGTAACTTTACTGCTGGTGACATGGGAGTAGCAAGGGATGAGCAGTTTGTAAATTCAAATTTCTTTTAAAAATCTTTAACATATTTTTCTTGGTTTATAAAAATTCCAGTTTTGGTTTGTTTTATTTGCAGACCAAGGAAAAATGTTAGTTCACCCATCATACTCATCTCATAACTTTTACTCATGAGATCAGCAAATTCCTTACAAATGTCACTGTTAGTAGACCCAAAAATAATATCATCCACATAAATTTGGACTAGTATGACATCTCTCTTATCTCTTTTGATAAATAATGTGCTGTCAATTTTTCTTCTGATATAGCCACATTTAATCAGATAGACAAAGAGAGTGTCATACCAGGCTCTAGGAGCCTGTTTTAGTCCATATAATGCTTTATCAAGTTTATAAACATAATCGGGATGTTTGGGATCAATGAATCCAGGTGGTTGCTTGACATATACTTCTTCCTGCAACTTGCCATTCAGAAAGACACTTTTCACATCCATTTGATATACTTTGAATTTCTTGTGAGCTGCATAGGCTAGAAACAACCTGATTGCTTCAAGTCTGGCTACTGGTGCAAAAGTTTCGTCATAGTCAATGCCCTCCTGCTGACAGTAACCTTGTGCAACCAGTCTAGCCTTGTTCCTGATAACTATTCCATCAGCATCCATTTTATTTATGAATACCCATCTTGTTCCAATCACTGATTTTCCAGTAGGCTGAGGCACTAGCTTCCAACTTTGTTTCTTTCAAACTAAGATAGCTCTTCTTGCATGGCAGCTATCCAGTGATGATCAGTGAGTGCTTCATCAACCTTCTTTGGTTCCATTAGAGATACAAAGCTAACAAACAGACAAAAGTTAGCAGTTGCTGATCTTGTCTGTACCCTGGATTGTGGATTACCAATAATCGATTGATTATCGATATGTTTTATCCATTTAGTTATTCGCTGAGGTTCAGCAGTGACTTGGGTTTGAGCAGGAAGATCAGCATTAGAAACATGTGTGGTGTTATCTGAATCATTATTTTGTGGACTTGGGTTTGAGCAGGAAGATGATGATGGACCATTAGTGGGTAAAGATGATGTTCCTGAATTAATCTCAGCTAAAGTAGAGCTGGAATTTAACTCAGGGACACTATCTTCCCTCTCAGAATCTGAAGAGAAATTTTGATATTTCTCATCAGTAGGTTTTTGTTTAACCGATGAGTCACTATCCATTTTATTAAAAACAAGATTTTCATATTCTTTTGGATCAGTGAGTGACTTATCGTATGATTCATCAAAAGTAACATCCATTGATTCCTCAATACATTATCTTCGTTTATTATAAACTCTGAAAGCTTTAGAGATGATTGAGTAACCTACAAATATTCCTTCATCAGCTTTAGGATCGAACTTTCCTAAGTGATCTCTTTTGTTTAAAATGTAGCAAGTACTACCAAAAACATGGAGAAAACTTATGTCGAGTTTTCTCCCCCTTAACAGCTCATATGCTGTCTTACTGTGTCTTTTGACAATCAGTGACCTATTCTGAGTGTAACAGGCAGTACTTACTGCTTCAGCCCAGAAATAGGTCTTAAGACCAGCATCAATGAGCATTAACCTGGCAGATTCAATCAAGGTTCTATTTCTCCTTTCTGCCACCCCGTTTTGTTGGGGTGATCAAGGTGCTGTAAAATTTTGAGAAATACCTTTTAAATCACAGAAACTTTCCAGGTCAATATTTCTAAATTCAGTGCCATTATCACTTCTCAGATGTTTTACCGTGACATCATTTAGATTCTCCATTTTCTTGACAAAGGATATGATTTCGCTGGCAGCTTCACTTTTAGCTTTGAGAAAAAATACCCAAGTGTATCTGGAGTATTCATCTACTATTACCAAGCAGTACCTTTTTCCACCAAGACTTGGAGTACTTACTGGACCAAATAGATCCATATGGAGCAAATAGAAACATTCAGTCACTGATGAAGTCTGCTTACTTTTGAAAGATGAGTTGTGATGCTTTCCCTTTTCACATGCTGAACAAAGCTTATCTTTAACATAAGATAATTTTGGTAGTCCAGTGACTAAACCATTCTTGCTCAATTTACTGATTTCTTTGAGATTCAAATGAGAAAGTCGCTTGTGCCACATAAGTATTCCCTTTTCGATTAGCAGCAAGTACAGCACTTCCCTTCTTGTTGTAAATAACTCTCGCTTCATGATCAAATAGTACCTTGTTCTTGGAGTCAGAAAACTAACTGATGCTTAATAAATTGTGTTTTAGTCCCTCCAAATATGCCACTCGCTTGAACATCACATTACCATTGATTAAGACTCCATACCCTCTGGTCTTCCCAACCTTGTTATCACCAAATACCACATCAGGACCTTTTTCATCCTGATAGTCACTGAGCAGAGACTTGCATCCTGTCATGTGCCTGGAACATCCGCTGTCCAAGTACCAGATAGTCTCTCTAAGAATACCTTTGTAGATGCTATAAGAATCCCAACCAGATGCTGAACATTTTTGAGCTACTTCCTTGATGACTTCATGGAATTCAGTGTCATCAGCCATCAAACAATAATCTTTGTCCAAGTAAATCATTGCTTCTTCATCATCGGATGAAGAGGATGAACCAGAGTCGCTGAGTGAACTTTCTTCAGCGACAAACCCTTTTCTCTTCTTCTTCCCTGATTTGAACATAGCCTTCAGCTTTTTGTACTTTTCATTGTATTTGTTGTACTTGTCATTTCTGAACATTGGATTTTGTTCAGGGATTGGATTGACTGACTTTGATCTACATTCAGCTGCAAAATGACCAGTTTTGCCACACTTGTAGCATTCTCCCTTGGATTGAAAATTATCAGATGATGGAGCACCAGCGAATCTTTTTGATCTGGTGTTTCTTCTGAAATTAGCAACCATCATGGCCATGTCTTTTTCAAGCTTTTCCAGACCCTCATCATACTCATACTCTGGCTGTTCATCAACTTGATCACCTTTTCTTCTTCAACTATCAGTGACTTTGAGCTTCTCTTAGACACTTTTGACTTCTGTCTCTGATCAATTTCTTCAAGCTCAGCTACAAGGGCATTGGATATCTTTTGACTTCCAAGAGTAGCATGAATATGCTCACTCTGATCAGCTTGCTTTTCAGACTGCTCCCAGTTGAGCAAAATACCATAGACTTGAGTTAGATTAAGAATTGAATAATCATTCCTCTGTCTGGTGCATGTGGCAATGGTTCCCCAGATTTTCCTTGGCAGCAACTCCAGAAACTTTTCAACAACAAATCTCTGTTCCTTGCCTATACCAGCCTTCTCCATTTTGTTCATCAGTGACTGGTATCTGGTGTAAGTAGAAGACAGAGATTCATTGGGTTCCATTGCAAATAGCTCATACTGGCGAGTGAGATTGACTTCCCTACAGCGAATAATATCAGGAGTTCCAATATATATATTCCTAAGGGTGTCCCACATGTCTTTAGCAGTTTTACAAAGCCTGATAGATTTGAACACTTCATCAGGAAGTGCCATGCCTATGTAGATTTTAGCTTGTTTATCTAGTTTAACCAATCGTCTATCCTCATCCGACCATTGTTCCTCTCTTTTGGGCACAACCATTACTGGTATAGCAGGAGTAGTAGCTGTAGCAATGACAGCAGGAATAATTGTGGTTGGAATATGGGGACCATTGGTTATTGTATTACATAGACGGTCGTCAACTAGGTCTAAAAACATCATCATTCGGGACATCCAAGTTTCAATCATTGAAGGATCAAAAGCTGGAGGTTTGGTTGTAGAACCATTTCCCTTCTGATAATTAGAGTCTACACAACTGTACTTTACTGATTCCATTGCAGACCTGGTTAATTGAATTTAAACCAACTCTGCTCTGATACCAATTGAGAGTCCCGGAATCACATTTGTTAGTGATTTGGAATAGCAAAGTGTAAAGTTTAATTGTAGAAGGGGGGTGAATACAATTTAACAACTAATTCTGATTTTACTTAAGTTACTTAGTTAGTTGTTAATTGATTAACAGAAACAGAGTATAACAGATATATAGATATGACAATATCAAAGTAACAAAGTAATAGTAGCTTAAATGGTGAATTATATTGATCATAAAATTCACAAGTGTTGAATGCGGAATGGATTAACCAAAGTTAATCCAATTCAAACACTTAGCTAATCTATTACAGATTGAGAAGAACAACAGTGGACAAACACGCTGACTGTTCTCTCGCTGGATCGTTAATACGTGCTTAGACTAACTACTCACTGACACACAAGTGATTAACACGATTGAACGACTAGCCTCCACAGTACAAAACACTGGACTATTTATACTACAAGAGTTCCTAAAATATCTCCTTTAAAATAGGATCTCGGAATGACACGTGTCGCTACTTGATTGGCTTGATCTCTTATGAACCGACATTCTGCGGGTCCCAATTCTGTTACCGCAAATATCTCGTTACCTTAAAACCAATCATTCGCTGCCACGTAATCTTTCGGACATACTTCAAGTTGGAACGCTCTTGCTGATGTATAGATAAGTACAGTACTTTCTGTACTTGATGATTGAGAGGCTTTATTGAATAGTCCCTGAAGATGCAGTAATCCTCCTCACTCACTGCGAGCTAACATGCTCTTGTAGAATGACTTGAACTGGAGATCTTCAGTGACTAGCTGTTATTCTGGCAGTGACTTTTGCCTTTATTAATTTGAAGATGTAAAGCTCTCGCTGTCTTTGATCAGCGACACACCAAGTTGAGCTTTAATCTTCCTCAGCGTATCAATTCCTTTGAGAGTAGAATGAACGATGATCAGCGAAACTAATCTTCAGCAACATCAGCTTTGATACAATCTATTTCTTCATCGAGTAGTGTTTCATTGAGTTGGTCAGTGACCAGTGACTCAACATGGTCAGCGACCAGTGACTCAACAGCCCCTATTTTACTGTTTTCATCAGAGGTGTGATACGTAGCTCGATTTATTTACATGTGAACGCAAGTACAATCAAAATCAAATACTACATGAGTTGTTTTCAACTAATCAATTTAAAGTCCTCCACAAACATAGTTTGGTAATACATCTGTAGCGTGAATGGTTAGTATATGATATCATATAGGATTGACAATGCTCGTATGGGTTAGCAAGCACTAACTGGCCAAACGGACGTATTAGCATTTGGGTAGACGAGTGTAGATTAGGCACTCGTGGGAGGCACCTCGATCGGAATTCCTTCATTGGACCCGACCCTCAAGTTAAGCTCAGACTATGTGCTCATGGCTGTATAACTTTTATTTTGCTTTATTGCAACTTAAATTCAATTAAATCTTGCGGTTCATACTATATGTTTTGACATACAAACCTGTGAGCTCACCAGCGTTTCGCTGACCCATTTTAGCATGCATCACAGGTACTCAGTAGTAAGTTGGACTGCCCTCAGGATTACTGTAGCTCGAGTCAGCATGCAGATATTAGAGATTTCCTTGCATTAATATATTTTGTAAAAGTATTTATGTGTTGGAATCTCTCATTTTCAGAACACGAGCTATGTATAGCTTCAAATGTTGTAAACATTTCTTATATCAATATATTTTGTTAAAACGGCGCATATAGAGTCGTTTACTATATATCTTTGTGCTGTGATTACTTGATTAGTCGCGCCCCGACCCGAACCGCTTCCGCACAATAATTTGAGGGTGCGACAAGGGGTGATATGAACTAACTGAATAGTGGTTATATAAAATGGAAGTAAATCAAAATATTCTTTTTAAGAAACTAGAAATGATATGTTCACAAAATATTTACATAAAGTCATTCACAAATTGTGACAACCGACAAATTAAGGTCAACGTTTACCTTTAATTAGAACGTCAATGCTTGTATTTAGTACCTATTTAGGCTAAATACCTGGTACATTTTGTAACACCCAGTTTTCGGATCTGAAATTAAATAATATTTTAATATGTTTTAAAATGGTTTATTTGAAAATAAACAAGTAAAAGAGTCTCAGGTTTTATTGTGACTAGTAAAATGTTACTTGTTTTAAGAAGTTGAATTTGACGGTAAAATAAAATATTTTACTTCGCGGGTATTTTTAGGTTCCAGACAATAGGCTTAGAAGGGGTATAAAATTAAACCAAATAAAAAATGAGGCGGTGGGGATAAAACCGACTCCACCTACTATTTTCATTTCCTAATATCTCATTCCTTCCTTAATCTAAAATCTCTCTAATCTTCACAAATTAAATTTAAAGAAAATCATGGAGTATTAGCAATTAAATTGTATGGATTCAAGCTAGTGGAAAATGAAACTTGTTCTTAATCATCATCTTGCTTCTTAGTTCAAATTGTAAGTTAGTTCATGTTTATATTTATAATTTTAATTCTATGATTTAAATGGTTAGGGTTATAATATATATATGAAATTGAGTGTGAAATCATGTTATAAGTTGATATTGAATAATTATATGATGATTATGAGTCAAATATGTGAATGATTCTTCAAGTTTTGGATAGAAATTGTTAGGATTATGATGTGTATGTATTATGTATGAGATTGAGATAAATAGGTATAAGATGATGTTAATGATGCTAGAAATTAGATGTAAAGTTGTTTTATTACTTAGAAAATATACTATCTTGAAGTTTATCATGTAGAAATATAGAATTTGGATTTTGGTGGTTTGATTCGGAGCTGGTTGCAGCAGCAGATTATGCAGGTCTGTAATGACCACAATCGCGGCGCAATAGGATTAGATCGCGACGCGATTGCTTAGAGATAGCGACGCGATTAGTGTATTGGTTGCGACGCGATTGGTTTAAGTTGCGGCGCGATTATTGTCTGGAGAGGAACAATTTGTTGTTTTGAATTAGCTTATGTGTTGGTATATACTATATGTTATATATTGTATCAGTATAAATAGTTAGTAGATGATAATCTAAAGCAAGTTAATGACATGAAATTGTTAAGTAAAGAATAACGGCTTGACTTTATATATGAGTTTGAGTTATATGATAATGATATGACATATGATATGGAATAGGATACTGACTTGTTGTTGTTTGTAATTCCAGATAAGTGGGCAGCAACTCAGTAAGATTAGACCACTGAGTTTAGAAGTTCAGATATCGGTGAGTGGTTACCGTAGTCCTCGGTTCAACCCAGTTGTAACAGGTTCGGTTACAACGGGTAAACCAGGATAGTTTCAATTGTAGTTATTGCCATGTTAATTTCAGTTATTCAGTTGTTGATTATATTGATTGAGTTGATTGATCCAGTTGTAAAAGTTGTTCAGTTGGTTTTCCATAACTGCATATGATATGCCTTTATGTGACAAGTTGTTGAGTTGATTTGGAGGAAGGTCAACGATGGTTGGGCTTGATTACTACTGTGTAGTTGTCTGGGTTCTCTGATACATATAGTTGAGGACTAACCTATGTCAGCGAAGGTAGTAGTTAAGCTATCGGTAGATCACTGAGAATAGCATACAGTGGTCGTGGTGATTGTGATAGTATACCAGGAACCGCCGGTCCTTCTGTACTTATATGCTTATGTGTTTAATTGTTAAATTTATCAGTTGTAAGATTTGTTATGATTGGATTGAACTGTTGGTTACGGTTCCATTCACTTAGCGTGAGCTAATCCCTCGTTGTTGATTGTTTTGCAGATTTTGGTTAGTTTTTGAAGTAGATCGGGATGAAGGTTGACTGGTTGTTTGACTGCACGTGCTAACTCTGATCTTTTGTTAATATCTTTTGGAAACGTTTTATATAACACCCGTTCTAGTTTATATGGTTTGTAATTATATAATGATAGAATAGTTTGCTTTGGTAAATATTGGTTTGTAAACACGGCAAATATGTTTTGGGAACGCGCTTCCAGGTTTATAATATTAAAATATGTTGTGTAAAATGCGGAGTGTTATACATTTCATATACGTAATTAATTTAGAATTACGCAGAACAATCGGACGATTCCGACAAAAATACGGACGTTGGTGATAACATTTTTATAAATAACGTAAAACTATTTGAGAATTAAATAGTAGTTATTTACGATATTATCATGCTAGAACTTTTTAAGCATAACGTTTCTAAACGTTTAAATTAACGTTTACACGTTTTGAACTAAACATAACAAACGCAACGAGAATGCGCGAATTAAACTTAACGACCAAACGAAATGTAACGAACGTTATAGAAATACAAAATTTAGTATTTGAAATAATATTTCACATTTAGTTAACATTTAGTTTAATTAATTAAACACTAAGCTTAATTAACAAACTAACTACCTAAATATCTAAGTTTAAACAATAAAATGGGAGATAAGAAATTGATGCACCATGACTCCCTTGTGGACTTCCTTGGCCGGCTTCACCATACCACCACACCACCCTCACTTGTCCACTTTACACTCCAACTAAACACTCACACTCTCTCTTAACCTCTATCATCATCATCATCAGATTTCATCATCAACATCAGTTCTCATCATCATCATCATCATGATCATCATCATCATCATCATCTTTATCCTCATCTTCATTTTTAATCAAGAAAGCTAGGAACCAAGTTCAAGATTCAAGTTCTTCTTTTCTTCTTCTTCCATTTCATCCAAAAGATTTGTAAGAACAACTTTCTTAATCTTTCTTTATGAGTTTTATACATTTAAATATGCTATTAGTTCACTCACTCAAGATCATGACTAAAAATATGTTAAAACATGATTTTAAATGGTAAAAACTAACAAAACACACTTTTGAATGAAGAACACCTTCTAGACAGAAAATTTGTCTGACTTCAACACATGATAACCCGACCAAAACAGAACCAAAAATGACGATTCTTGAGTCTAAAAATAAGTTCAAAATGTTGGCTTTCAAACCCAAGTGGTTTCATGATTTTTGGATAAGATTTGATACCTCAAAATGATTTTTTAAAGATGAAGTGTCAAATCTGTTCTTGAGAAGCAGATTCTTGGTCTAACTTTGTGAGTCCATAACTTTTTGTACATAAGTCCAAATAATGTAAGACTTTTTCCTAAAAGTCACATTTTATGTTAGCTTAAAATACTATAATCTCATTTCATGAAAATAAGTATAATTCAGTCAACAAATAAATTTCTTGACATGTATCCGAAAATATAGCTGCTGGACCCCTATTGACAAACAAATATTTTTGGACCACTTAAACATATTCAAAAATTATGAAATTTACTTTTTAATAAAGCTAAGACATATTGAAAATGTGGTAAAAATTTCATCTCATAATATGACCATTTGACTAGTCAAAACGACATCACAAGAGATGATAATTTCTGGACGGAATCCGTTAGTGGACTGTTAAGGAACAAATACGCAAATTTAAGCCTAGGTATGTACACGAGTTTACAAGACACAATAAGTTCGCAATAACAAGTACGCAACAATAAATTCGCACACATGTTCGTGACTCACAAGTTCGCGAAACAAAAACTTATAAAACGTTAAACGTATACTTTAATAAATAAATAACTATGTTTTCGAGAAAAATAAACAATACGAGAATACTAATATTTTTAAGAAAATATTACTTATAAAAATATCACCAACGGGTCGTACACATTTTAAGAAAACGTTTTAAGTATGTGAAAACACGATCACACATACATCCTTGGAAAACACTTTAGAAAAACACTTTATGTAGGTGAAAACACGATCACACCTACACTATTTGGAAACACATTTTATATATGGGAAAACGCGATCACCCATATACATTTGAAAACATTTTATAAATATGTGAAAACGCGACCACACATATTTATCAACTTGAGTGAACAACCAGCATAGATGGGCTATTAGCCATCTACTTATACGAATAACCTTATGCGTTTAGGACGCTAGGAGGTTACCTTGGGAAAAACAAACATTTGTTTTTGAAACGCTAGCCCTCACGACTAAGGTGAGTCTCATAGCCCCTTTTTACTTGTTTTATTGGGGTGAGGATACATGCACATGTTTTTGTGAACACAAGTACAGTAAAAATATATACGTATTGCATGAGTAGCTTACTAATCCACTAAGGCCTCTCATATCATGATTCGTTAGTTATGAACTTAAACGCGAATGTTGTGAATAGATCTATTGGGTTGACATCCCCGTCCGGGTAAACGGACGCATAATCATTTGAACTACTAAGTGTTCTTCTGGATTAGACACTTACAAGAGGCACCAACATTATCTGTTAAGGTTTCGAATACATAAGCACATGGCAATAGTAATACATTTTCGATATTGTGGTATAGCAATACAACTTGAAATCTTGTGGTTCATGTTTTCATTTACAACTATTTAAACGTATGAGCTCACCAACTTTATGTTGACATTTTAGCATGTATCTCTCAGGTTCGTAGTCGCATTAAGCATGAGATGCTTTTGGAAACAACATAATCGAGTCAAATGTTTTGCAAACATCATTTATAGGAAATTTCACTGCATTACTATTTTTGTATATTGGTTATGTATTAGAATCTCTCGATCTAGACGTGAACTCTAGGGTTAAATTTATGGTTGTAAAAGTTATGTTTAAAACAATGATCTTTTCAAATGTATTTTAAAAATGACCCATATAGAGGTCGTTCTATGTAATTTTGTAGTGATGATTCGGATTAGTCATGCCCCACTGTGATTCCGCCATGGCGCGGTGCGACACAAATTGAGTTGGACTAATTAGATTACGAGAGATATAAAAGAGAGAAAAAAAAAACCAATGATTTTGATTGGTGTATTTCATATCGGTTAAAGAGTTTTTGTAAACTTTATGTAAATGTTGCATATTTTTTTGGGTAAGGTTCTGAGTGGAAGACCTCAAATGAGGGGAAGGAGAGGCATGCCGAATTCACTGCACTTTAGGAAAAAATTGTCATCCAGATTCACTGTTCACTATATTTAAATAACACTACATTTTACACCTATAAATTTTGACTGCATTCTAACAACACTGCTTTTTACACCTACAAATTTATTCTTAAAATGAAGTAAATTTGATCTGCCCCTCCTTCCTCTCATTTGAAATCTTTTCCTCTAATCTTTCACCTATTTTTTTTCTTTTTGGAAACACTACAAAAAAATTTAAAAAACTAAGAAAATAAACTTTTTCAAAGATATAACCCACCACCTTACAACTAGGGATGACAATGGATCGGATATGGATCGGGTGGAGCTATATCCATATCAATATCCATTTATTTCTATTCATCCATATCCATATCCATATCCACTAAATTTACAAATCATTCGTCCACATCCATATTCGTTGGATTTAGCGGGTTTATGGATATCCATTAGATATCAAAAGAATTGTTAAACATCGTGATATTCTTGACACAAATTATTACAAATACATATAATATACAGTTTTTACAAAACTTAAAACACTTATTTGTTGTTTCTTGGTTTGATAGGCACACTTTGATTGTTGGTTTGTGACTTCCAATTGTATAGTGGAATCAAAAATTAACGGTACGGTGTTTTATTTGGATAGGAATGTAGGAATTTCGATTTATTGAAATTATATGATGAAAATGACGAGTGAAAAATAGATATTTGTTATATATTTTGATGTATAAGAATGATCGGCTTAAATAGTTATAATTATATAGAGTTAATATGTTTATAGTGTATGTATATGTATATACACATATGCATTTCGGGTGTAATGGGTGAATCCGTGGATGACAAATTGTTATCCACATCCGATCCACTAATCATCCACATCCATATCCATATCCAGTATACATCCATTTAGATCATCCATATCTATTTTAAATGGATGGATCGGATGGATGTCTACCGGGTTGGATGTCGATTGCCATCCTACTTACAACCCGCTTGGACTCACCAAATCGATCAGAAGTTCTTCAATAGTTTATCTAGACTTGGCGAACGTTTCTTAGACATTAATTAAAATTTATGAATTATCTCTAAAATCAAAGAACGAATTAAGCAAAAAAACCAATAAATAGAATCAAAAATTTAAATAAATTAAAAAACTAGTATTGGTAAAAATATATACAATTTACAACATATCATCTTTATCCGCTGCCGATATCTTACTTAAGTATCAACGTACCATGAGAATACTCCTTAAAAGTCAATTAAACACTAAATAAATAAAAAAGTCAAATATTATAAAATGCAACTCTAAACGGTGTAAAAGTCACGTTCAAGCATAAATAAATAGTCAAATTGAGTCTTAACAAAATTAAACACGGAACCAAAGCCAAAGTGGGATTTAAATTGCGTAGATAATTGTTACATCAAAATGTGTGAATGAATATAAATAGGGCCGTCTCTGAGTTTCGGAGAGTCTGCGCAAAAATATGAATAATTACCAAAATGGGGTTCTATATCGAGCTATAATATGTTTTTCTTATTCTTTTTCTTGCGACTCAATCAACTTTGAACCAAGTGAACATATATATTTTTCTTATTGCAATTAACAATCAAATTATATATATGTATATACACACAGATGCTTTTATATATATATATATATATATATATATATATATATATATATATAGGGTTGGATTTTGATGATAACAGGAGGATTCCGTGAGAACGGTGAGAACAAATCCTAGCCACCTATTTTAAATCAATGGTCTAAAAGGGTGACGGCATTTTTGTAATTATTGAAAAATCTAGAAAAGGGGGGTGACATTTTATGTAAATATGGGTAAACCTCAATTTTCATTCACAATGAATCTTTTTTGTTAATACTAGATTTTTTTGGTTCACAAACATTTCTTATAAAATGAAGCTAAAATTTTTATTTGTTAATATTAGATTTGTTTTTAGTTCACAAAAATTTCTTATACAATGATGCTAAAATTTTATTTGTTAATATTAGTTTTTTTTTACTTCCCAAAGATTTCTTATACGATGAAACTATAAATTTTAACATTCACAAAAGGAAACTCGTATGAAGCAATTTATATGTACTCTGTGAAGCAATTAATTTTTACAATGAAACTAAAATTTTATGTGTTAATATAAGATTTTTTTTGTTTCACAAAGATTTCTTATACAATGAAGTTAAAATTTTAACATTCACAAAAGGAAACTTGCTTGGAGCAATTTATATGTACTGTGTGAAGCAATTTATTTTTACAATGAAGCTAAAATTCTATATGTTAATATTAGATTTTTTTGTTTCACAAAGATTTCTTATACAATGAAGCTAAAATTTTAATATTCACAAAAAGAAACTTGTGTGAAGCAATTTATTTTTACAATGAAGTTAAAATTTTATTTATTAATATTAGATTTTTTTTTCTTCACAAAGATTTCTTATACAATGAAGTTAAAATTATAACATTCACAAAAGAAAACTTGTGTGAAGCAATTTATATGTACTGTGTGAAGCAATTTATCTTTTATAAGTTAAGCAATAGAAAGTAAACATTCATTACTCTAAATTTAGTGTTAACCAAAAATAAATAAATCTTCATCATATAAAAAATTATGTGAAGAAATAAAAAACCTTCGCACTAGCACCCTTATGTGAAACCCCGAAAATGAAAAAAAAAAAAAAAAAAAAGTTCACACCAGGACCCTTACGTGAAGCCGTGAAAATCACACTTTATAATATTTACAAAAATGTCACCTTGAAAAAGGGGTATTTTGATCAAATAGGGATGGATAATTAGGATGTATTTTCACCGTTCTCACATAATCATTGTGTTCTCACAGGATCTCAAGTCTCTCTCTCTATATATATATATATATATATATATATATATATATATATATATATATATATATATAAACGCACAAATTTTGAGGCCCCCTATAATTTGGAAGCCCTGGTCAGTCGACCATCTCGCCCACCTCGAAGACGGCCCTGAATATAAACAATCATCACAATCTACAATCTTCACATATATATGTGTAAGGAAAAAAAGTTACACTTAAAAGTGTGAAGAAATATAAATTTATCCTCATTTATAAGTGTGAATTTCAATTTGTAACACCTAATTTATCCAAACTTCATCTTGCGTGAAAAATTCATGTGTTACAAATTAATTCCACACTTTTTAGTGTTGACAAGCTTTTCTATTTTTACATATATAGGTGTTGAAAATCGTATCTTTTTCAAAAAAAATTATACACTGTCTAGAAGTGTGAAGAAAAAAAAAGTGATAAATGATATTTTTTTTAGTGAGTGGAAAATGCGTTTCTCCGAAACTATGATCACTCAAGAGCTAAAATTGTTACGACATATCGTTGGTGTTATCTACTAGTTTTAGGCATGTTTCTTAGAAATGTTTGTTGTGACCATTTTTCGATTCCTTCTAGGTTCTATAATAGTCCTTTTTATATTTTATTTTTAATTGATGTTTACATATATATATCATCTAATATCATGGATGACCCTCACGGATCGTGGGTACGGATATGTCAAACCCATTACCCGTCCGGATGGGTTTTTTTACCCGCAAACCCGCAGATAACCGCTAGCGGGTTTATTATTACACACATACTCGCGACCTGTGGATACCCACAGGTCGTGAGTAACCCGCGGGTTTTTAATAATACAAATATTTTATCAAATATCAACAATTTTGATAAAAAAATGTTTTAAAACATGTTCAAATTAACGGATCGTAATTTTAAACGAATTAAATTGTTAAAATTCAAGACATGCGGACTAATAGTTCGACAACTATTAATTTGTTTGATTTTTTTTCCTTGATCATTTGATAAGTTTGTTTTTCGAAACATAAATACTATATTTTTTAGTCTCTATATGAATAGTTTCATTATATATTGTTAAAATTAACCAAATGTGATAAATTATACAAATCCACTTGAGGATAACTATAATGTGTTTTGTATGTTCGCGGGTCGGGTTTACCCGACGGTAAAAGTTCTTACGCATCACCCGCCGCGACCCGCCAACGGGTAAAAGTTCATACCCTCGTGACTCACCAGCGGGTGATATTTTTGCAGGTTTACCGACTCACGATGGACAGATAACCACGGATCGCGGGTTTTTCTCGCCCATTGCCATCCGTAAATATCATGCTAGTTTTATACCCAAATTTTTCGTCGAATTTTTTTCCCTCTAACGATGACCATTTATTACTTAAAATCATAATCATCTGGATAAGAAATGGAAGTTTAACATATATATTTAGAGTTAATCATCATCATCAATCATCATAAAGATAAAGTATTTTATTATAGAGAAATCTTACAAAAATAAAAAGACAGAGATCCAACTTCGAAAAGCAAGCAAGCAACACCCACTAATGTCGGTTTGAACGTTTCTTTGTTATTTCTTGGATCATCCGACAAAACCCTTTCCAAATTCCAATAATAGGACAAGAACACATATGGGAAAATTTAAAGACTAATTCTTATTCATCCACAATTTGACGGTTTTTTTGACCATTTTACCCTCTACTAGAAACATGAACAATAACAGGGGGAAAAAGGTTAAAAATCAATAACTTAGTTGTGAATATTATAAAAAAGGTGATATACAAATCAACATGTACAGTTTGTAATGCCACCCCGATAAGACACGTAACTGATGACGTTTTTATTGATCTCAGGTAGGAATAACTCAACTGGTTACAATGATATTGTAATCCGAGTATGTATAGCTAGATCTAAATTCTGTATTTGTGTTCTTTTAATTAGGCCCTTAGTTCCTTACAAGTCTTCAAAGTTGTTAAATTTGATTAAAATAAAGGTAAAATCAACTTTTATTGAATCACATCAAAGAAATAAAAGTAAGGGTGCCTCTAAAGTTTTGCGTCTTTGACTGACCCCATCGGCTGCTCCTGCTAATTATTTTCCTTTTCTCTCCATGAAAAACATTAACATGCATCATTAATCTTTTACTGTTTATGATTCGTTTATCACTTTTACATGATAGAATTTTCTTGTTAATAAACAATCAACACCTCAACTAACTCAAAAATATGTATCATAATAATAAGTTTAACGGAAGATATCTTCACATTTTAATCTATCTTCTCGTCCTTAGTAAAAACTGTAACTCCAATTGTTGGTAACTATCAGTTAAATAACACGGCAGTGCGCGCGCTGGCTTACAAAACGTAAATGGTGATAATTATGTAGACTGAATTGACAGAGACTAATCAAATAGACGTTCTCATTTTTACTATGTTGCTTCTTCGGCAAATTATATGACTACGATTGTTAACACTATCTTTTTTTAGTTTAATTGTGTTTGTCCTATAGTTTGGTTATTAACCCCTTTAAACTAAGTCGAAACCTAACCATTCACTTTAACCTTAAATCGATATGCTCTTTAACCATAACAAATTGCTAAAGTTTCGGTTATGGGAGCTATCGGATGTGGGCAATAACACTTACCAGATGAGACCAAAATCAGCAGTGTCGCGGAAGATTGTTAATAGTGGTAATGACACTTACCAGGTATATATATTTGTATAGAACTTTAAAGTCGTTACGTTTTTTTATAGTGGATGGAGTTATCCTTTTTGTATGTGCTCATTATTTACATATTTTATAAAAAATCCTTACCTAAGATATATTATACATGCTGCAAGTCAAGCATACAATTTTTATCATAATCATTCCCTCGTAATTTATTTTGATGAACTAACGTAAGATTAGACATATCCAAGCTAGATAACTTAAAGTAATTTTTGCAGTGTTTTTAACATATATTTATTTGGTATATACGTACGGATATGAGCTGCGTTGTATTTGAGCTTAAAGTGTGTTTCTTAAATTTTAGATAGATAACTAAAGTGGTCTTTGAACTTCATAATATTTACATCAATGTTATTTTGTAGTGATAATTTAGCTTAACATTTCGTAGAGCAAAATCCCTAATTAGACAAGCATGCAGTGTCGTTAATATACTACTCCCTCGTCTGAAATTAAGTGTTATCGGTTTGTACATAGCTTAAGAAAATTGGAGAGCTTCACACTGTTAATCAATAAAATTTTATGTTGACCATTGAAAAACATTTTATTGGTTAAAAGTTTGAAATGTACACTTATTTTGGGCAAATTAAAATAGAAAGATGGACACATAAAGAGTATGGAAATGACAACTTCAAGTTATGGTACATTCTAAGAAGTTTCACTTTTCCTTTCGCTTTTGCTCCATTATCCGATCCACCTTGATTTTTCAAGATGGGTATTTCGTTGAAGGCTTCCATTCTCAAGATAGGTTATATAAAAAGTTGCACGTAGAAACCTTCTTGGAAAGTACCAAAACTTGAAGTTGTTCTCTTTGGAATCTCCCTTTTGAATTTTCAAATGTAAAGTAAACCGTTATATATCCTTTAATTTTCATAATGCTAGCTAGTTAATTACACCACTATGCAAATAAAAGAGATTGAGGATGTACGTATCACGAAGGTGGATCTTTATCATTTTAAATGTTAACATTATCATATGGTAATTTGAACCAATACATTCGGGCCAAGACTTATCATTTCATATGTTAACATAGGCGTTTTTAAATGTTTGTGGGTGTATTATAATTATAAAGTTTGTTTTTGTATTAGAAATTGATTAATCATATTAACCATAAACTTTTAACTTGTCCAAGATCATGATAATTGGATAAAAAACCAAAAAATGAACCGAGTTAGATCACGAACACTTGCGTTGATTGCTCGCTTCAATCAAAAGTACGTGTTCTTCTTGATGCTCTTCCTCGAATCGATTCTCACTCACAAAAATACATTATGTATCCACTAGTAATTACATGTTATAACGAAAGGATATCTCCCTACGAATAAAGCAAGTAACTATGCAAAACGACTTTTGAAAGTGAATTATAACCCGTTGGGTTTTTCGTAATCGGCTTTCGCACCAAGGGGAGAGATCGAGGGGTTGGATTTTAATAAGCTATGGTTGTAGGGGATTTATTTTTTGCTGATCTCTGGATATATATGGTAATTACATTATGGTTTTACTTGACATCAATCCTTCAAAGTTCAAACGCCAAATGAATTCTTTATTAATAATATTAAATATTATAATCATTTCAATAAGGTTTTATAAATGTATGTGATCCCAAAGTTCAATGTATTCTCCGAGGGTGTCACTTCGAGGAAAGTTCAATGTATTCTCCGAGGGTGTCACTTCCAGGATTTTAGTATTAAAAGACACGTATATCATTTCTATATCTTTAAGTCATCGAGAGGGCGATGTGAAATAATGTACACTTCTTATGTAATACCGGTAGATGAACCATTTTGTGGATGTTAACGACGGCTTGAAGAATTAAAATAATTTTTTTTTGTCCCTTCCATTTGAATTTTCTACTCCACACTGGTTTCACCATGGTGGTTTACAAAAGCAGTCTAAGTAAGTTATTTGGTGTGTGTTTAACATGTGTTAACACGATATGATGTTTCATTTGTCACATGGACGTTAGGCAATTAGCTATAAAACCATGTCAATACCTTTTAATTTGGTTGATTCTTCTACTCATAAGTTTATAGTTACATTCACGTAAGTTATTATTTAAAACCAAAAAAACCTTCTTCAGGTATGCACCCACTAATCTTACACTGACCTTATATATCGGTATGTATCAAATTTAGCAAAGCATACTATAGTAGAGGGGTTTTTTTTTTTGTTTTTTCATGTCAGATTATGGCTTTTATTGATAACGATTAATTGGATCATCCACCTATACTCGTTTATTTGTATCTTTACAACATATATTATTATATGTTACCCTTGATACTCGATCTATATGTTTTGAGGCTAAAATTTTCTTTGAATATTATAATATATACGTGCAGACAAATGGAAAGACCTAGTGGATCCAAATGGATAACAAGAATAATGAGGTGTTACTCATTTACGTACATAGTCTCGTTATTTTAGGCTTTTAGCTAGCTGACTTTGTGTTTTGATAAAATAGTATATGAAAGACTAGTATATATCCACCTGAAAGGAGTCAAAAAGTTCTATAAAAGAACCCTAAAACACATTATATACACCCATTCCAGTCAAACTCGAATAGCCCGGCCACAATATGCTAGATATCAAACACGCATGTAAGCAGGTCCGGAGCTTGAAATTTGATGGTCAGGTGCCACGACAAAAAGATGCCCTTTTATATATGACATAAAAAATGTTCATCACTACTATGAAATCGGGAATGAGATTAATTCCCACACGACGAAACCATATGCATACTTTTTTATGTTTAGTAATAATAATATATCTTATATTTATTTCGTAGAACGGTAGAAGTGTAGTCAAAAACAAAAAAAGCAGATACAATCAATTACGTGAGGGAGGAGTAAGTGGACCAATTTCTTGGGCTGGATTTTGTTCATCACATTAGAACCTGTATGTATTTGCTTATGCTATTGCATAAGGGTTTATTGTTTCGTTATGTATTAAACTTTATACCTTTTACTATTGTATGCGACAGTAAAAGTATAAAGTTTAATACATAACGAAATAATAATCCCATTGCATAATTATTATAATTTATTTGTCTCAAATTTATTGTCCATTTTACTGTTTGCGTTTATCCTCAACAAATTATTCACTTGCAAAAGATAACCATAAAATATCATTAAGCTTTCAAATATACCCTTATTTATTATTAAAAATAATAACTTATTTTTTAAATCTTTCAAGTCGATCAAACTTATGTTGAATACTATGGAGGAATTTACATTTACTTACCATTTCTTAAATTGAAAAAATTATATTATGGCACAATAGACGGAGAGTGTATTTGATTAGGTAATTTTCTATCACATTTTTAAGGGTAATAATATATCCACCATATTTTTGATAAATTCAACACAATTGTGCATTACTTACTTGTACTGTACAACTGAGTAATGCACAGTTGCGGTAGAATTATCAAAAAATATAGTGGAAATATCACCACCCCATTTATAAAAGCTTTTATGTATAGGCTAGTGGAGAGTGTTACTATTAGAATGAAATTTTCATATAAGCTTTTCATGCATACGACATAGTAATCTTTTGGGTTTATGGACCAGATCGTCAACGTACTTTACTTTTTATCCCAATGTCACCAATGAACCGGTTTTATTACCAAGGTCGACACCAAACTTTTTACTTTTGTCTCAATGTCACCAACGAACTAATTTTATCACCAATGTCGACAACGAACTTGTTAAATATGTTTTGAGGTCACCAAATATAACACCCCTCATTTTACATCATTTAAATATAATAAACCCAGAAGCGTTAGTCCAACTTTCAACAATACCAAGTTACATTACAAATTCAAACTAATTTAAAACATAGTTCATTAACATGGGTGTTATTTCAAAACCAAAAGATAACAATGATTTATACAAATCAATATCAGAGTAACGCCTGATCATCAAACATTCCTTCCATTTCAACTTCTTGCCCACCCGATAAAATCTATAACCTGCAAGAAGTGTTAATGTGGGGGATTAGCTCAAAGCTAAGTGAGTAAATCAATAAACAACAGTCCAACTTAGCATAATAACTTTGTGCACAACTACTAACCATATGCACACAACACACCTGTTTACAACTTATCCAATCACAATCAACTGGCATCAAAGAGGACCGGTGGTTCTTGAGGTATCACCTTCTCAAAGAACACTTTAAAACCACTGCAGGCCCATACAGAGGTTTAACCGACTACTTGGTGCTACAACTCAAATAACACATGCTACGACAATAATACTTGTACTAAGACCCTGTGTTATCCAATCAATAGCAAACCCAAGCCAAGCCCATGTCCGCTGGCCTCTGAATCAACTGGTGCCCAAAGGCATTACAACAAGTGATCACATAGCTACAGACTCATCATGTATCATATCAGACTAAGAGTCTATCAACAGTATTATTATTAAACCAAAATAATCATGGCAACTGAATCAATAATAATACGTTTACCCGTTGTAACCAAACCTGTTACAACTAAATCACACTGAGGTTCATAGATCCACTCACCGAATACCTCAGTCGTCCACTCAGTAGTCTAATGTCACTGAGTCCTTCTGTTTATCTGAAAACACAACAGAACTACACAAGTTAGTCATTTGTCCCTATGTAGATATAACATCCTACAATTGTAATCATATCAAACAACTTATTACTAACTTGTATTAATTCAACATTCACCATTTCAAGATTATAAATAACCACTTTAATCATCACAATCAACTTATCAAATTATGATCAATAGGATCACATTCTCACCTTTCTCCATCCTAATCATGGTTAACTAATATAATTAACCTATTAACAAGATTACTAACTTTCAACATCAACAATTCATCAATTCTAAGTTAGAAACTTAGCTTATAATCACAATTCAAGTATTAACTAACCATTCTAACATGATTACAAGCTTTGATTTATGAATACTCACTAAACCCTTAACTATCTATTTGATCATACATCAAATTCTTCATTTTTAAACTAGGGTTTAGGTTATGATTTTCATTTAAGCATCAACTAACAATTATATCATCATTACAAACTTCAATTTTATATCAATCATCATAATTTCATCATAAGCCACAAGAACCCTAATCAATTTCACAAACCCTTACTTAATTAATGTAAATCATCACCATTAATAAGCTCAAGTAACATCAATTCAACAATTTCCAACCTTAAATTCGGATTTTAACCTATCAATTAGCTAAAACCTCAAAACCCCAAATTCTAGATTTATAGAAATTGAAGAACACATGATCATACCTTGTTTGTAATGATTGAGGAAGCTTGAATTCAAGTTAGGAAGCTTCAATTTCATATTTCCTCATGATCTTGATATTTAATTTAGGGTTTCTTGTATGTATACATATATTGTGACACCCCCAAATTTAATGATTTGCGGAAGCTCGATTTGGGTGTCACTAATCAATATACAAAGCACATAAGATATAATGAACGACCACTATATGCGTCGTTTTAAACTTGTATTAATAAAGTAATCGTTTACATCAAAATAATGTTACATTAGCTCGGTCCCTGAAATTGAGAGATTACATAGCATAATTACTTTTACAAAATATACTAATGCAATCAAATCTCTAGTTGTATGAATGCTGACTCGAGCTAATAATCCATGCTTGTGCAGCCAACCTACTGCTGGGTACCTGTGATACATACTAAAATGGGTCAGCGAAAACGCTGGTGAGCTCACAGGTTTGTATGTCAATGTATAGTTGTAAGAACCGCAATATTTAAATTGAAGTTAAATTACAATTAAGCAAAATAAAAGTTATACAATCCATGAGCACATAGTCTGAGCTTAACTTGAGCGCTAGGTCCAATTAAGGAAACCTAACTTGAAATGCCTCCTACGAGTGTCTAATCCACACTCGTCTTCCCAAATGCTAATACATCCGTTTGACCGGTTAGTGCGTGCTAACCCGGATGAGGATTGTCAATCCCATATGATATCATATACTAACATTCATGCTAAAATATTAGAGACTATGCTTATAGAGGACTTTAATTGATTAGCTTAAAACTCATGTAGTATTTGAAGTTTAGCACTTGCGTTCTACTTGTAAAACAAATCAAAGTAGTAATATCACACCCCTAGTTGAAAAGCAGGGAAAATGGGGCCATGAAACTCACCTGAGTCTTGAAGTGTTTAATTTAATAAACTTGAAGTAATTAGCTGTGAATTGATGTCCAAAGACTTGAAACCTGAATGTGTCCAAGACACTTGAATTGTTATTAATTGTACCAGTATCTCGAAAGACTACCATTGAAATTGTTTGCTTAACTTGATGTCCAAATTACCCCGATTTGGTTGATTGTATTGTTACAAGTTACTACGACTTGTTTGATTGACTTGATACAAGTTACAACGACTTGTTTGATTGAATGGATACAAGTTACAACGACTTGTTTGATTGTGAATTAGGTTTTGAAAATGTATACGGCCCGTTGGTGATTGTTTGAATTTAAATATGTTAATGTTCTCCTTATGTCTCGAAGTGTTAACCTTGAAAAGTAAATTCCATTATGATTGAAAAGTTGTATCGTGTAAGCGTTTTGAAGTTGTACAAGTTTGACCTTTGTTGTAAAAATGTGCTTACGGAATCTAAGTACGGGGGTCCGGGGGCAGCGCCCCTGGTTAGCGGGGTCCAAGGGGCGGCAGCCCCTGGCGGGGTCCAAGGGGCAGAGCCCCTGGCTGGGGTCGAGCTCCCAGGTCAGCTTGGAAAATTTTTATTTCTACTATATTGCTTTAAGGAAAAACGCATCTGGACTTGAATTTGGGTGAAATCAAGTGATAAAATTTCGAGCCTCGACACTTAGTAAAAATCTGTGTTTTTGAGGTTCTGGTTTGTGCGACGTTGGGTGCGACGTTGGATGCAACGTCGCAGATCCTGACTGCAATGTTGGGCACGGCGTCGCTATGTGCGACTTTCGCAATTTAATGATACGTTGTACGTGGCGTCGCTATAGGCGACGTTGTTGATTTCTGCGACGTAAGGGTTTGCGTCGCTAAGTGCGACGTCCGCCAGTTAAGGCGACGTTAGGGATGATGTCGCTATATGCGACGTGGTGATTAGTATTGCGATGTAAGTCTCTGCGTCGCATTTACTCTAGGCCAAATGCGACGTACGGGGTCTGATCGGAGTTTCAACCTCAAAAATGCATTTTCCGGCCATCGATCGGCATAATATTTTTACCCAACCCATTTTAGAACATAACAAGGTTATACAAACAACTAGCAAGTGATAATACTTAAAAACGAGAGTTTTCGGAGTTGTGTCGGAAACTTACAAATCGCCGAAATGAAATTCCGGAAAGATAGAAATGTAGGTCTTGATGCGGTGAATCTTTTGTTCCAAAGAAGCTTGAGAATCCAAGGTCGTTTAGTGTGTTTATTTGAAGGTTTTTGATGATGATGTTAATGGTGATGGTTTTTAATTTGGAGAGAAAAGGGAAAAGAATAAAGAGAGAGATAAAGAGAAATGAAGAAGAAAAGATGGTGGAGGTGGTTTTTGGGTGGATCTCCACCTTTTTCAGTCCGCGCAAGGTGCTCCGTGCGGTGTTCGTTTTCCCGATCGTTTAAACGTTAAATATTATTTTATATGTTTTAACATACGTTTTAAAATACGAATAATTATTCAGTATTTTTGTTGAAGTATTTCACTAAATACTTAATAATTATGTTATAGATGATGATTTATTTCATATTGCTTACGCGTTTGCATTTTAATCGCGTTTATATCATTTGTGTAATAAAACTTGGATACGAAATATTATTGATATAATATTCAAAATATGTCAATGTTATTAATTAATATTTGTATTAATTAATAAAAATCGTTCACCAACGTCCGTATAAATTGTATCGAAATTCATCCGATTTGAAACTCGTACGATTTAAACAAACCGCATAATTGTGTAGATATATATTCAACAATATATATAATAATTGATACATTAATTAGCCTAACACAGAACTAATTACATGTATTAAAACTCGATTAGGCACTAAATTCTAGTCCCAAATTGACGGTTGTCACATATATGATACGTATGTATGTAGTATCTGTAGAAGTATTTGAGAAAAACAAACAACCGACTCAAATATTTGGGAGTATACTAGAAGTGTTTAAATTGTATTCCTCGTACTTATCATTGTCTGGAACTTAAAAACCAATTGCAGGGAAACATTATTTTATTTTACCGTCAACTGAGTTAATTTAAAACAATCAATAATTTATTAGTCACAATAAATTATTCGACTCTTTTATCCTCTTATTTTAAATTAACACAACACACTTATTTTCTGACACATTAAATAATAGTTCACTATCAGAAAATATTAAAATACTACTAGACCCGAAGACTGGGTGTTACAAATCTCTCCTCCTTAAAGAGATTTCGTCCTCGAAATCTAATCACACTTAATCACTCTAGTGAAATAGGATCACACATAACATTTCACTAATACTATATATATATATATATATATATATATATATATCTCATACACCCACCTCTAGCCACATACTTATTCATTACTATATGTACCCAAGATGTGGTTATAATTCAATTCATTTATGCACATCATCATTGTTTTGGTCAAAAATTACTAAAGCAATTAAGTGATCAAAAATTAGTTTGTGAGGTTAGGTGTAAAATTACTATCAAGATAATTACGCTTTTACACGATTATCTCTATTAGTAAGTCAATATTTTGTGTTAAAAAGATTGATTAAATCTGTGGATCCTTGTTGAGCGAACGTTTTAATACCAAAGCTCAAGAACAGATTGAGGATAATGTTATTTTGACAATGAAAAGATTAGTAATTTGCGAGTTAAACAATGAAAATATGAAATAAGTGCAATTGACACGATATGAATTGTAAGTAAATAAAAATGACACGATGATATACGAGGAAAGCCCTTGATCAAGGTTGATCACCGGCACAAAACCTCGGGAAGGATCAAATGATCCTTGCCTTTGTTAATCTTATTAAAATGAAAGTAAATGATTACAAACTAAGAGCGCAAGGATGATCGGCTAGGTGTATTTGTGTGTGATTTTAGCTAAGTGTTAATGAAATGATCGTGAACGAGAATGATAGCAGAGTGTGTGAGTGTTTTCAGGTAAAAAATAGCAAGTATTCGTTAACCTAAATGATCATCCGAGCCTTATTTATATACTAAGAGCGTTTAACTATAATTCCGAAATATCAGGGATCCTCCGAGGAATGATGAAGACCACCAACGTCTCTTTTGACTTCATTTTACACGTGCGTAAGACTTCGTCTTCATGAAATCGTATCAGATCCTTTTCATGTAATCCGGAGCATATCTCATTAACGCGTTTCTTCTAAGACCTGGTCAACACTTAAGAAAAATAAACACGTTAATCAACTCATGATCCTGAACTAATACAGGTCCAGGATCCTGAGTTATGCATACTCCAGAATATACTTAGGATCCTCACTTAATGATCCTCCCCGTTCAGTATCCTGCACGATAATGTTAGATAAATATATCTTGACTAGGATCCCGCAAGATAAATAATAACAATATATCAAGGATCCTTACCTGTATCCGTGATCCTGAAAACAGACTTAAAAATCATCATTATCCTAAGATACGAATAAAATATAAACGACTTTCATACCTGCAAGACGTACATATGATGCTGGTAAGGATCCTACAAAGGTTAGTAAAAATCTACCCACAACAATTGCCCCCGAAGTTATAACGTTTTTCAGAATCCTTAAACGTTATAACTTCTCAAGATAACTGCTCAAAGCGTGTTAGGTAGATGTATCGGTTACCGTGCCTAAGGGTTTATATTCATTTCGACACCTGAATCCTTTTATCCATCTTCTCTCTGCCGCTAACCGCCACCGATTTGCAGGTAACAATTTTTATTCTCCCTTTTTCCGTTGAATTCGTACCTGATCGTTTTGTTCATCATGTCTTTAATTCCTTTTAAAAACGGAGATAATCGTCCGACATATGAGACTCAGGGTTTAGTTCTGAACCCCGAACCTTGTTCTTTTAACGATTCCGATATTGAGCTACTGAGATCCATAGGTTCATTTCCCCCAAATACCATTTTCAAAGCTTTCGACCCTTTATGCCCACCGGACCTTTCTTCCGACAAATGGGTTTGCTTCCGAGAATATCCTTTTTCAATAGGTCTTAGGTATCCTTTTCCGCCTTTGATTACCGAATTTTTCACCATTACTAAGCTTTGCTACATCCAAGCTATGCCTATGGTTTGGCGTACTCTTTCTGTAATTCAGACCGTAATCGATTCTCACACCATAGATTTAGGATCTCCTGAATTAGCCCAAACCTATCATCTCAGAACTCACGGTTCACATTAGTTTCTACTCAAAGTCAAACCCTATCGCAGTCATTTGGTCTTACGAACCAAACAAAATGACTTAAATTGGAGAAGCAGATTCTTTTTTGTTGATCGTAACTCCTTATCCAACAACGATGAAATTCCTTCTACTTGGTTGCTCAAGGGTAGGAGATAGTTTTTAATAGAGTCTATAAAATACAAAATCTGAATTCTAACCTGATTTTGCTTATTTCAGCCAATTTCGTAGAATTAGCGCTCCCTGATTTGGACACCGAAGGCAAATTGAGGACCTTTCTGGAAATTTCCGAAGAAGAAAGAACCTTCAAGCCTCCCGAACAAGTCGAAGGCACAGGATCCCAAGATACCTTCATGTCAGGTAAGCTCATTTAAACTCAACGTCCTCTGTTTTTATTGTTCAACCCTAAATTATTTCCTTTTTATGAAAATCCAGGCTCTTTCATCAACCTAGACGATATTGACAAAGATTCTTCAGAAGACCAGGTGGAGAAATCTACTCCAGCAACATCAAAATCCAGAATGCCCAACCTTCGTTCAAAATCCTCAAAGAAAAGGAAAGCAGACGATGTCTATGATCCTGCCAACCTTGATTCTGAAATTGCCAAGGTAACAAAACCCCTTATTTAAGTTGCCTTTTATTTTGAAAATCACTCCACTTATATATTAATTTCATGTAGACCATCGAGCATCTCTCAAAGTGCTGCAGGGAAAAAGCTAGTGCATTCAATGACTTATGCAAACTGTCTACGGTCGTGAAAAATGCACATGACAAAGATGCTGCCGAACTTGTCAAGTTGAAGAAGGAAGTCAAGGATCTCAAAGCTTATATCCTGAAGACGTCTGTTGAAGCTGATGCCAAGAATGAAGAGATGAAGAAGGAGTTGACAGCCAAAATAAAGAGAGATGCCACCATCGCAATCTTTGAAGCCCGGATAAAAATGGCTACCGAAGCTTCCAATCATGGTTCGGACATTTCATTGTGGCCAGTGGATACTTGGAAGATTAAACTTGCCAAAGCCAAGGGTGAGGATCCAGAGATCACAGCTGTACCAGCATCTGAAACTCCAAAAGCTGCAGGGATCTCATCTGTTGACCTCCAAGATCAAGGAGAGGCAAACATGGACACACTGGCATCAGTTTCAGAAGTTCTTCAAGGCTTGACATCAATAGGAGAAGGCAACACATTGGGCGAGGAAGGCAAGTGAATAGCCGGAGCCCAATCTTTATTTTATCGTACCCCATATTTTATGGTTTGTGGTGTGAACAAAACAATTAATTTTGGGATGAGATTGACCTGGCATGGTCAATCACGGTGGTTTTAAGTGGTTCATGTTGGCCACAGAACAATTTCTATTTTCTGCACTTTTCTTGAACTCTATTCTTAGGATTGTATAATCATAAGATCTTCTGCTATAAATAATATTAGGATATTATCTATATTTTGTGTCTTCAGGATACTGATGAGATTCCCTCAGTATACATATATATTTACTTGATAGTTGCTTAGAAATAGGATCCTGAGGAGATTCCCTCAGAATACATCTAGAATAATGAGAAGATTTTCTCAACATTACAGGCTTAAAGGATCCTTAACTGGATCCGAGATCATGGCGGGATAGGGATCCTCAGATTCAAGGATCCTCAACCGTATTTCATATAAACTGGATTTTAGGATCCTGAGACTTCAAGATCCTAAAATAAACTGTTGATAATGAGGAACTCCCAACGAGTAATTCCTGTAACATACAAATGTTAATAATTCGCCACATAATTGTGAAAACAATTTGTTTTTTGAAAAATGTTGTGATCTTAAAAAGATTTTGCGATCCTTAGATCAAAACAGCTTTTGATAATCATGAAAACATTAGAGCTAATAAAGTTATTTATTAGACTTAACCAATGAAAATTTTGATAATGTGAATACATTATAACCATTGGGTAGTTTAAGAAAACTATAAAAGTGACATGTAAATGCCAAACCATTAGGTAATGTGAAAACATTACAAACCGTTTGATTCTTGGGCTACGCCATTTGAGACATGAAAATGCCTAACCAATTGGTAATGTGAAAACATTACAAACCTTAGAGTGATGTGAAAACGACACAAACCTTAGATCGATACGTATAGTGCACATCAGTATCGACATTCGTTAGCGCTTGATTTATAGGCCAACGGAAATGAAGTTGTCGGATACCAGAGGCATCACCGATTCCCTAACGATGGCACTATAATCAAACATCGTGCGCACCCGACGAGGTGTCAAAACCCTTTTCGTAGAGAGGTGTTTATCCGTACGGAAACCTCTAAACCTTAGAGGACCGCTGGGATCCTTAACGGAGGAGAGGTGGCCAACCTCTAATCTTCATTCCATGATCCTTAAATGCGTGAACTACAGCAAATACAAAATCTTGGTAAAGGTGGGTTATAGTTTGCCTAACACCCCTCCGATGCTTAAGTCAGTAGGGTATTCAATGAGAATAATAATCACAATTAACTTTCATGCATATATATATAATTATAATACACACATACATATATAGTAAAAAGTATTAAAATCAATGAAAAGTTAAGGATCACAGGAGTACCTTTTATGTCGAATAAAAACATTCAACTTACATATGTTAGAGCTTCAAATGAATTGCATTCCAGGATCTCGGAAGTAGTTCACCATCCATATTGGCCAACCAATATGCCCCCTTTCCAGCATCCGAATCTATCAAATATGGACCTTCCCACTTTGATACTAGCTTTCCTTCTACAGGATTCTTAGTATTCTGAAATACTTTCCTTAATACCAAATCTCCTACTCGAAACCTTCTTATCCTGACATTCTTGTTGTAGGATCTTGAAATTCTCTGTTGGTATGCTGCAATCCTGAATTTAGCACGATCCCTTAATTCATCCACAGTGTCCAGATCCTGAATCAACGCTTCCTTGTTTGCTTCCAAGGTCTGCATCCGGGATCTTGCCGTTGGGATTACTATCTCTGTTGGGATCATAGCTTCGGATCCAAACACCAAAGCAAAAGGAGTTTGCTTAGTTGCCTCCTTTTCAGTGGTCCTATCAGCCCATAAAACAAAAGGCAATTCTTCAGCCCATTTTCCTTTCTTAGCATCCAGCCTCTTCTTCAGATTGTTGATTATAATTTTATTGCTAGATTCTGCTTGTCCATTGGCTTGAGGATGGACTGGAGTTGAAGTTATCATCTTGAGTCCCCAACTTTCACAAAACTTAGTTGTTCTTTTTCCAATAAATTGAGATCCATTGTCACACACTATTTCTGCTGGGATCCCAAACCTTGTGAGGATATTTCTCTTGATGAATGAGATAACATCTTTTTCCTTTACTTGAACAAATGCTTCAGCTTCAATCCATTTTGAAAAATAATCCGTCATTGCAAGCATAAACACTTTTCCTCCTGGAGCAACTGGTAGTTTTCCAACAATATCCATTCCCCATTTCATAAACGGCCACGGTGAGATAATCGGATGCATCAGTTCTGCTGGTTGATGATGGATGTTTCCGTGTCTTTGACAAGCATCACATTTGCGAGCAAAATCCATGGAATCCTTCTTCATAGTGGGCCAGAAGTATCCTGTCCTTAAAACTTTTGAAAATAATGCTCTGCCCCCAGAATGATTCCCACAATCGCCTTCATGTATATCCTTGAGAACCGCTTTTGCTTCAGGATCCTCAAGGCATCGCAATAATGGTCCTGCAAGTGATTTTTTATACAATATACCATTTTCAATAGTAAAACGGGATACCTTTAATCTGAAGGCTTTAGGATTATTTTCATCCTTAGGGATCACATCGTGTTGTATATATTCCATGATCGGCTGCATCCATGATCCTGACTTGCCCCCAGAACCTGATGCATTCGATTTGTCTTCAGGCTGAGGATCCTCAATGTCACACACTTGCTCTTCATTGTGATCCTTATCAGCGATGGCAGGCGCTGCAATATGGATAATTGGTATTCTGACATCCGGTGGGATCCTTAGACTTGATCCTAGATTAGCCAAAGCATCCGCTTCAGTGTTGTCCTCTCGTGGTACCTGTTGAATTTCGAAGATCTCAAAGCTACCTGCAAGATCCTTAACAATCTCCAAATACGCAGCTAATCTTTCTACTTTTACAGTATAAGATCCATTGTAGTGATTAACAATTAATAATGAATCAACATACACATTTAAGTATTTTATTCCAATATCCTTAGCTAATTGTAATCCCGCAATTAATGCTTCATACTCTGCCTCATTATTTGTAGCTTAAAATTCACATCTTATGGCTTGAGGCATGATATCACCTTGAGGTGATTTTAATACAATTCCTAATCCAGTCCCTTTTACATTAGAAGCACCATCAGTATATAATGTCCATCTTTCACTTATTTGATTTAGTTCTTGCACTTCTAAATCTACTTCATATTGAAGATCACTAGCAAAGTCAGCAATAAAATCCGCTAAAGCCTGAGATTTAATTGCATTCCTAGGTTCGTAAATTAAATTATAAGCACTTAATTTTACAGACCATTTAGCTAAACGTCCTGACATTTCTTGTTTCCTCAAAACGTTTTTAATAGGATAATTGGTTTTTACATGTATCGGGTGTGTCTCAAAATAATGCCTAACTTTAGTTGATGCCATGACTAATGCAAGTGTAAGTTTTTTGAGATGAGAATACCCGGTTTCAGCATCTAATAGGCTTTTACTTACATAGTAAACAGGATGTTGTTGCCCTTCATGATCCTTCACCAGCACCGCACTCACAGCATTTCGGGATACCGACAAATAGAGAAACAGTGGTTCACCATTCTCAGTCTTCATCAATAAAGGAGCTGATAACAAATATTCCTTCAATTCTCGAAATGCAGCTTCATGCCTTTCTCCCCACTCAAATTTTATATTTCTTTTTGAGGATATCATAGAATTCCTTGTATCTGTCTGAGGATCTTGAAATAAAACGGTTCAGAGCTGCTATCCTTCCTGTTAACCTTTGTACATCCTTTGGGCTTGACGGAGACTTTAGATTAAGAATGGCTTTGATCTGTTCTGGGCTAGCTTCTAACCATCTCTTGGTCACCATATATCCCAAGAACTTTCCTGCCCCCACTCCAAAGTGACATTTAGCAGGATTGAGCTTCATTTTATACTGATCTAGAATGTCAAAGGCCATCTTAAGATCCTGAAGATGATCCTCAATTTTCTTTGACTTTACTACCATGTCGTCGATGTATACTTCCATTGTGCTTCCCAATTGGTCTTTGAAGATCATGTTGACTAACCTTTGGTATGTTGCACCTGCATTTTTAAGACCAAAAGGCATAGCAACATAACAATAAATACCTATGGGGGTTATGAAGGTTGTGTCTTCCTGGTCTGAAGGTTCCATCTGGATTTGTTGAAATCCTGAAGAAGCATCCATAAAAGTTAGGATCTCGTGCCCAGCCGTAGCATCCACCATTGAATCTATATGGGGCAATGGAAAAGGATCTTTCGGGCAGGCTTTGTTGAGATCCGTATAGTCCACACACACTCTCCATTTCCCATCCTTCTTTTGTACCACCACCACGTTTGCCAACCATCTTGGAAACTTTACTTCCCTTATCATGCCAGCAGCAAGTAGTCTTTCAACATCAGCCTGGATAATAGCATTTCTTTCCGGCGCAAATTTTCTTCTCTTTTGTTGAACCGGCCTGAAACTATTATCAATTCCAAGTTTATGAGTTATGATATCCTTAGATATACCTGTCATATCCTCTGGTCTCCAGGCAAAAGTCGATTTCCTTTGATTCAAGAACTTCATCAAATCCTGTTCAAGATCCTCTGGGACGCTCGATCCTATAAACACCTTTTCTTCAGGATCCTTCGAGCTCAGCGGCACTTCTTTGACTTCCTGCTTCTTTGTATCCAGGACATCCCATGCCTTGTTCTTTAATTGCTATGCTGACGGAGGCTTGGCAGTAGATTTCATTGACGTTGTATAACAATCCTTTGCTTCTTGTTGGTCACTGCTGATCTTGACCACCCCCCATGGGGTTGGTAATTTGACGCATTGATGGTACGTTGAGGGTACCGCTTTCATATCATGCAACCATGGTCTTCCCAGTATAATGTTATAGCTCGACAAACAATCCATAACACAGAACTTTTGAACAGAGTTTACCCCTTCAATGTAGATTGGCAATTTTATATCACCGACTGTATTTTTTGCTTCTCCGCTGAATCCTACCAATACGGTGGATCTCGAAGTGATCTCTGATTCTGGGATACCCATCCTTTTCAAAGTCTCCAGACGAATGATGTTGACTGAGCTTCCTCCATCAATCAGGATCCTTCGCACAAAGTGATTGGCAACATAAAGAGTAATAACCAAACCATCATGGTGAGGATCCTGAACATCTTGCAAATCATCCTCATCAAATGTTATGACCTTTTCGTCTTTCTTCATGGAAGTCCTTGTAGGTTTATATGGCTTTTCTGACTTTGATTCCCTTGTGTGCCTCTTCGCTGCAGAATAAGAAGTGCCACATATATCAGAGCCACCAGAAATAAAATTGATTACCTTGGCGTCCGAAGGTGGGGATCCTGCTCTAGTTGGGATCCTGCGATTATCCTGAGACTCAGGATCCTGAACTCTGTCATGATCCTTCGCGTGATCCTTCTTTTTCCCAAGCAGATCCTTCAAGTATCCTTTGTTGAGAAGATGACTGATTTCTTTCCGGAGAGCTATGTAATTCTCAGTTGTGTGGCCGAAATCTTCATGATAGGCACACCATTTTGACTTATCCTTCCACACATATGACTTGTCATTCTTCTTTAGCCATCTTGCCTTGTCTCCAAGATCCTGCATGGCACACAATATATCTGTTGTGTCTACAGAAAAATTATAATCAGTTATTTTAGGATATTCTTCGTCATCTTCATCAACAGCATTCACACGACGATACTCATTTCTGGTATATGGTTTGTTCCGGTTTGATCTGAATGAGGATGAGTCTGACTTCCTGTTAGGTCTATCGTATGCTGATTGAGTATCCACCCTCTTCTGTATCATTGCATCTTCTTCCAATCTAATAAACCTCAAAGCCCTGTTTCTAACTTCATCGAGGTTCCTGCAAGGATTCATAACAAGATCCTCATAAAATGGGGAATCCCTTTTGATTCCCATTTTAAAGGCTTGTACGGCAGTAGGCATATCCAAGTTAGGTATGTTCAAGGATTCTCTCCCGAATCTCCCTACAAAATCTCGAAGAGACTCGTTAGCTTTTTGGACAATTCTATATAGATCAGTCGTTAATTTTTCAAATGTTCTACTGCAAGAGAATTGATTATTAAATAAATTAACCAAATGAGCAAATAAAGTAATAGAGTAAGGAGAAACGTTCAATAGCCATTTTAGTGCGGATCCTGTAAGAGTAGAACCAAAGCCCTTGCATAAACATGCTTCTTTAAGATCAGAAGGGATTGGAATGATTTCCATCCTCTCCCTGTATTGTGCAATGTGCTCCTCAGGATCCGTCGTCCCATCATACAACTTCATATTGGGTGTCTGAAATCTCTTAGGGATCTCGGCATCACAAATAGGTGGCGCAAATCTCGAGATCCTATGCGCCGTTGGTGCAACTTCTGGAATTGGTTGTACAACTCCGGGGACGCTTGATATCATATCCTTTAATTTCTGTATCTCTCTCGCCATCATAGGACTGACTCCAAGATCCTGAAAATTGTTAGTCCCAACAGTATTATTAGAGGTAAAATTATTGAACATATTACCACCGTCAGGAGTCCTATATGAGGATCCTGGATTATATTGTTGAGCCCTTGATGTAGAAACTCCTGTAGCAAATATCGGATTTGGGATCCTAGTGCTCCCTTGCATAGATATGAAATCTCCTTGGTGTTCCGCTGATGGAGGAGTGCCAAAATCAAGGATCATGCTTCGGATAGGAGTAGTGACTTGAGAAACCGGAACATTGCTCCTAGTTCTCATGTCCTCCACATCTTTTCTCAGGATTTCGTTGCTTCTCTCCACTCGTTGAAGCTGCTCTTTTACCTGCGTAAACATAGACACAATATCCCTGTTAGCAATCATAACAGGGTCTGGATCCGATAAGAATCCAGCCCCCAAAGATGTGGATCCTGCCGACGGTAGCCTTGTATAGACATTTTGCGGCTATTGCTGAGATGAAGTGAGAGGTGGAGCAGGAGGGAGAGTGGTTCTAGCAGAAGATGATGATGGCATGGTAGATGATGTAGATCGTCCTTGGCTCGACATTTTCGACAGAAATTTTTGAAAAAGATGACTCAACAGGGATTTTAACAAAAGCTTGATCAAGAAAAACACCAGTTGCCACACGGTGGGCGCCAAATTGTTTTGGTCAAAAATTACTAAAGCAATTAAGTGATCAAAAATTAGTTTGTGAGGTCAGGTGTAAAATTACTATCAAGATAATTACGCTTTTACACGATTATCTCTATTAGTAAGTCAATATTTTGTGTTAAAAAGATTGATTAAATCTGTGGATCCTTGTTGAGCGAACGTTTTAATACCAAAGCTCAAGAACAGATTGAGGATAATGTTATTTTGACAATGAAAAGATCAGTAATATGCGAGTTAAACAATGAAAATATGAAATAAGTGCAATTGACACGATATGAATTGTAAGTAAATAAAAATGACACGATTATATACGAGGAAAGCCCTTGATCAAGGTTGATCGCCGGCACAAAACCTCGGGAAGGATCAAACGATCCTTGCATTTGTTAAACTTATTAAAATGAAAGTAAATGATTACAAACTAAGAGCGCAAGGATGATCGGCTAGGTGAATTTGTGTGTGATTTTAGCTAAGTGTTGATGAAATGATCGTGAACGAGAATGATAGCAGAGTGTGTGAGTGTTTTCAGGTGAAAAATAGCAAGTATTCGTTAACCTAAATGATCATCCGAGCCTTATTTATATACTAAGAGCGTTTAACTATAATTCCGAAATATCAGGGATCCTCCGAGGAATGATGAAGACCACCAACGTCTCTTTTGACTTCGTTTTACACGTGCGTAAGACTTCGTTTTCATGAAATCGTATCAGATCCTCTTCATGTAATCCGGAGCATATCTCATTAACGCGTTTCTTCTAAGACCTGGTCAACACTTAAGAAAAATAAACACGTTAATCAACTCATGATCCTGAACTAATACAGGTCCAGGATCCTGAGTTATGCATACTCCAGAATATACTTAGGATCCTCACTTAAGGATCCTCCCCGTTCAGTATCCTGCACGATAATGTTAGATGAATATATCTTGACTAGGATCCTGCAAGATAAATAATAACAATATATCCAGGATCCTTACCTGTATCCGTGATCCTGAAAACAGACTTAAAAATCATCATTATCCTGAGATACGAATAAAATATAAACGACTTTCATACCTGCAAGACGTACATATGATGCTGGTAAGGATCCTACAAAAGTTAGTGAAAATCGACCCACAACAATCATTATGCATATTTTTAAGTACCTCAACATCAACTGTACTTGCTTATATTTAACCACTTAAACACAAAATGTGCATACATCTTATCAACTTACACACCACCAGTGTGTGTTTCAACTAAATTCACTGAAACACATAAGTTGTGCTTTGTACTCTACTTAGCTTGTTAACGCAAGATACAATATTCATCAAAATATAGCATCTTCAACTATTTAATCACAATTACTCACATCAAACGTTACTCCCGTGAGTAACTTATAAATACAGATATACGTTTTCAATTCTTTCCACATTCACATATCCAAATGTACCTGTTTTTTTTTCCCTTTGCCCCTGCACAAATACTGTGCATATATCCTGTCTCTAATAAGTTAATCAACCACTTACATGACCATTCGCACTTAGTCATGTCAATTATTTAAACATATTAATCCAATTTCATCTTTATCACAACAACAACAAGTGGTACTGAATACCACAACATGTATCTTAGCAATAAAGGTTTAACTTAATTCACCACTAGCAATTTAGCTAATAACCATGTATTTCTTTAGCTAACAACTTGCTAGATTATCTCTACTTTTGCAACTAGTCAATTTCTACTTTACAACTTGTAATTATAAACACAACTAGGTTACATGAAACTCTTTGTTCTAAGGGAATCAACATCATATAACCATTAACACGCACGAATCATTCATAAGCAATATGTAGAGGTCAAATCTTATGGGTAAAACCATTATCACATAATTAATTAGTATCCTTTCACATCAACTCAGATGCTAAATCAACACCTGTTAATACCATGCGCCATCAGCATAGGTATCTTAACAACACTAGGTGTTGTCATTACTCATCTATTCAACAATATTAACACAATATTATTTGCAGTCAACTGACCTCTACTTTGCTTAAATCATCTTTTGATTATCACTAGTTGCAATTAACCATATACACATCACTTGTACCATAGGTACCATATTAACAACAATTTATGGTTTACTACTCTTTCATTTCAGTCAATCATTGACTATTTCTCAATTACAGGTCAACATATCTTACCTGTTATTTTAAATCACATTAACTTTATCTGGTACTTAGTAGCCTCAACAATTCCATGTGAAATGGCATAATATAAATACGTTGGCCAGACGTAGTCATATTATGTCAGGTACACTTTATTTTCAGGCTACTTCATACCATCAATCTTCAAGTTATTAATCTTTACTTTCACATGTCTCACAAATGTGATATCCCAATTTACACACCTATACAACACCTTAACAACAGGCATACAACCAAGTATTAACTTACTACCATTTTCAACTTATCACTTTGAAGGAAAACTACTCATATCATCAGGTATATATAAGCAACACAGACATTCAACACCATTTTCACTATAATATTAACACAGGTGTAATGTCTAACACAATTATCTCAATCAACCTCTTTATTACCTGATTCAATATCAATTACTAGTTACTTCTCTTATAGTACATTTAGTACTAAACACTTCTATAACACTATGTATAATATTCAACACATATTCATCAATCTAGACAACTTTAGTTGAATCACAATTGAGCATTTCATGTTGAATTATCACATAAATATAAGCTCATGTACTTATCTTGCAAATTCTTAAAATGCTCAATTCAACACCTTCTAATACTCTACATGATTTAAATACATCATCATGTTCAACTAATTCACATAATATGATCCACATAATCCCATAATCAATGTTTACTAACCCTAGTTAGCAACAATCAACAATACCAGTTGCTACCCAATTTTGCAGTTTAGTAAACCACCGAAAAATAACTAATACCCGATAAGAGTATGTGGACCTCTTAAAACAAGTTTTAATATTGCACATATACACAGGAATGTTCCCTGGGCTCAAAGAAACAAAAGCCCAATACAAAACGTAAGTTAAAAGTCTGAAATAAGGTCCGAAAAACAATAAAATGCCATTTTCGGGCCCCAAACGACACCGAAGTGCCAAAAACTGACAGGGCTCATAGCAAAGCGATGAGATTTGACCGTTGGGCCGTTTTTGAGTGGACATGTAAATTTCATCTTATTCTGACACTGAAATTTTCTAACGGAAATTTCTACGTCAAACGTTACGTCGAACGTCGAAAAACTAAAAAAAAAATATTTTACCACCTGAGAAAGCCTCAAGCCGCCGGCTTCTACAGGGGAGCCGCCGGCTTCTAAGGTCAAGTAGCCGGGTCCTAATACCCAGCAGCCGGGTGAATTAAGTTTTGGCCAAACAGAAACATTTTGCCGTATTTGGGCTGGAGGAGCAACCGGGTTTAAATACTACCAACCGGGTCACTACTCTACCCGCCGGGTTCCCTTTGGGACCGCCGGGTCCCATGCCTGTACAGCAGACCCTGCACCAGCAAACCTTAATGCAAATTTCTGAAATTCAAACGCGCATATCTCACAAACCGTAAGGAGTTAAAGTCTGAAATTTTGCAGGCACCTTTATATAGTCAAAATGCAACTTTCCATTTTCACACTTTTTCAAAATTCATGTTTATCGAGAAAACGGACGTATAACTTATTTTTGACCATTTTCGATCATTTTGGTTGACACGTCAAAACCCAATCCACATAGTTTCTGACTCAAACCTTTTAACAACATGTTTATACATATATATGTGACGTGTAGGCATATTCATCACCCTCATATACCCATTATCTATCATTTTAACACCTTGACCCGTTTAGGGGTCCAATTGGACACTTTTACCAATTTCAACCATATTAACTACCATAACACTTTCAATACACTTTGCTACTATATTTATGACTTAAAGTCACTTTAACATTCGTTATACTCGAATCACAACTTGTTTTAACCATTTTACCAAAAAGTGACCCATTTAGGCACTTTAACAACCCATTTGGGTTTCAACACATCTATCCACCATTCCAACACCCAATTTACACTTCTTTGACTATCTTAAGTCAAATTAAACCAATTTCTCTATTGATGTCATATTATACTTTAAAACACCAACTTCACATAAAATTCATTATGTTTACACCAATTACAACAAGTTTTTCAACATTGACTTTTTACAAACTAGTCAACGCATATAAAGGTGGATTAACCACTTTGACTTTCTTATTTTACCACTTTTAATACCTAGATCATAATTCAACTACAATCATGATCAAGGCAAAACACATAAACATCTAACCACCTTTATCACTTTTACAACATAGTCATTACACAATTTGACTCTATCAATTTCGACTTTGACTTTTCCAAGTCAACAACACACATTCCAATTAATGTACACTTTTTAATTTAAACATCAACATAACTCCAAATCACCTCAATTGAGATATACCAACATCTCATTTCACTACTTGGAGTCATATCAATTAAGGCTATCATGAGTTACTACTACACTTGATTATATTATTCCCAAAATTATTATTTCAAAATAGCAAGTAATTCCACATAATCCAACTATTACACCTTATTCAACGATGTGTCTACTCAATTCAACAATGTATTACACCTTCCCCACGACGTTAAACGTCTTATTTAATACTCTCATTATCACACTAACAAGCAACAATCATCAAGAACTCATCACTGGGGAATCATATCAGTCTGACTCAATTTACTTTACTACTATTCATGTCATAGAAAAGTAAACAATTCAAGCTTATTTAAATACACCAAGCTTATCAAAAAGTACCTGATACACTTAGGCCCACGAGTATTGAGGAATCATTGAGAATACCCTTGGGTTCCTCATATTCCTCCATCCCTGCAACCAAAACAACAATCTAGCAACTTGTTATAGGTTAGTACACATTTTAATAACCACTTTCTCATACAACCACTAATCCCACACCCTGAAATGTTTGACTTGACACAATTCTAAGTTTGGGATTGAACATCTTATAATGAACAATTCACCCAAACTCATGCTCTGATACCAACTTATAACATTCCTCATTTTACATCATTTAAATATAATAAACCCATAAGCGTTAGTCCAACTTTCAACAATACCAAGTTACATTAAAAATTCAAACTAATTTAAAACATAGTTCATCAACATGAGTGTTATTTCAAAACCAAAAGATAACAATGATTTATACAAATCAATATCAGAGTAACGCCTAATCATCAAACATTCCTTCCATTTCAACTTCTTGCCCACCCGATAAAATCTATAACCTGCAAGAAGTGTTAATGTGGGGGATTAGCTCAAAGCTGAGTGAGTAAATCAATAAACAACAGTCCAACTTAGCATAACAACTTTGTGCACAACTACTAACCATATGCACACAACACACCTGTTTACAACTTATCCAATCACAATCAACTGGCGTCAAAGAGGACCGGTAGTTCTTGAGGTATCACCTTCTCAAAGAACACTTTAAAACCACTGCAGGCCCATACAGAGGTTTAACCGACTACTTGGTGCTACAACTCAAATAACACATGCTACGACAATAGTACTTGTACTAAGACCCTGTGTTATCCAATCAATAGCAAACCCAAGCCCAGCCCATGTCCGCTGGCCTCTGAATCAACTGGTGCCCAAAGGCATTACAACAAGTGATCACATAGCTACAGACTCATCATGTATCATATCAGACTAAGAGTCTATCAACAGTATTATTATTAAACCAAAATAATCATGGCAACTGAATCAATAATAATACGTTTACCCGTTGTAACCAAACCTATTACAACTAAATCACACTGAGGTTCATAGATCCACTCACCGAATACCTCAGTCGTCCACTCAGTAGTCTAATGTCACTGAGTCCTTCTAGTTATCTGAAAACACAACAGAACTACAATTGTAGATATAACATCCTACAATTGTAATCATATCAAACAACTTATTACTAACTTGTATTAATTCAACTTTCACCATTTCAAGATTATAAATAACCACTTTAATCATCACAATTCACAATCAACTTATCAAATTATGATCATTAGGATCACATTCTCACCTTTCTCCATCTTAATCATGGTTAACTAATATAATTAACCTATTAACAAGATTACTAACTTTCAACATCAACAATTCATCAATTCTAAGTTAGAACTTAGCTTATAATCACAATTCAAGTATTAACTAACCATTCTAACATGATTACAAGCTTTGATTTATGAATACTCACTAAACCCTTAACTATCTATTTGATCATACATCAAATTCTTCATTTTTAAACTAGGGTTTAGGTTATGATTCTCATTTAAGCATCAACTAACAATTATATCATCATTACAAACTTCAATTTTATATCAATCATCATAATTTCATCATAAGCCACAAGAACCCTAATCAATTTCACAAACCCTTACTTAATTAATGTAAATCATCACCATTAATAAGCTCAAGTAACATCAATTCAATAATTTCCAACCTTAAATTCGGATTTTAACCTATCAATTAGCTAAAACCCCAAAACCCCAAATTCTAGGTTTATAGAAATTGAAGAACACATGATTATACCTTGTTTGTAATGATTAAGGAAGCTTGAATTCAAGTTAGGAAGCTTCAATTTCATATTTCCTCATGATCTTGATATTTAATTTAGGGTTTCTTGTATGTATACATGTATGATACGTATGTATGTAGTATCTGTAGAAGTATTTGAGAAAAACAAACAACCGACTCAAATATTTGGGAGTATACTAGAAGTGTTTAAATTTCATTCCCCGTACTTATCATTGTCTGGAACTTAAAAACTAATTGCAGGGAAACATTATTTTATTTTACCGTCAACTGAGTTAATTTAAAACAATCAATAATTTATTAGTCACAATAAATTATTCGACTCTTTTCTCCTCTTATTTTAAATTAACACAACACACTTATTTTCTGACACATTAAATAATAGTTCACTATCAGAAAATATTAAAATACTACTAGACCCGAAGACTGGGTTTTACACCAAAATACCTTTTTTTTAACGAGCTACGTTTTGAATTTGTTGATGTGGTGTTGCCATGCATGTAACAACCGGCAAATTAGGACTAGAATTAGTGCCTAATTCTTTGTTAATACATGTAATTAGTTCGGTGTTAGACTAATTTATGTATCGAATTGTATATATTGTTGAATATATATGAAAATGCGATTTGGTTAAATCGTACACAATTTAAATCGAATGTATTTCGATTCAATTTAATACGGACGTTGGTGACCAATTTTATTAAGTAACATTGTTATGTCAAAAATATTATTATAATAATATTTCGTATTCATTCGTGTTGTACAATCAGAAAGTTACACAATTTAATATGTTAGAACGCGCAACTAAATAAATTAACGTACATTTTATAACTCAAATATAAATTAAACTGTAAAATATTTAAATAGAATATCGCGTAATAAATTGTATTTTAAAATGTACCAATTAATATATAAAATAATTATTTAACGTTTAAACGACGGAGCAAACGAACACCACCCGGAGCGAGAACGCGGAGCGAAAATGGGAGATAACCTCCCATTCTCCACCTTTTCTTCTCATTTCATTTTTCTCTCTCTCTCTCTCTTTCACCCTTTTCTCTCAAATCCACCAACTAACCACAAAACCCACAACCTCACAAAAACGACAAATAAACATACTAAACGACCTTGGATCTCATCATCTCTTTGGAAGAAAACGACCACCGCAACACGATCTACCTTCCTATCTTTTCGGATTTTCAATCCGACACTTTGTAAGTTTCCGACAAATCCCGACATCTCTCGTTTTTGATCATTTTTACTACTTTATGGTTTAAATAGGCTTATTATGTCCATTTTTGGGTTGGGTAAAAGATTTGGACCCAACGGAAACCGGGAAACTCGTTTTCGACTAAATTTCCGGTCATCAGACCGCTACGTCGCACCTGGCCAGGGGCCTCTGCGACGTCGCGGCCTACGTCGCGGCCTACGTCGCGGCCTACGTCGCGGCCTACGTCTCACAAAAATCTCAACGTCGCACTAGCGACGCAGCCCCTTACGTCGCATTAATTTGCGGAGGTCATACATGGCGACGTAGACTTTAACGTCGCAAACCGAACCAACGTCGCATTAGCGACGCCACCCCCCTACGTCGCATTGATTTGCGAAGGTCAAATCATGCGACGTACATGCCCATGTCGCACCTTACGTCGCTTGCAACGTCGCATGCGACGTCGCACAAACCAGAACCTTGAAAACTCAGATTTTTACTAAGTGTCGGAACCAAGATTTTAACACCTGATTTTAACCAAATTCGGATCCAGATGCGTTTTTCGTCAAAGCAATATAGTAGAAATAAAAATTTTCCAAGCTGACCTGGCAGCTCAACCCCAGCCAGGGGCTCTGCCCCTTGGACCCCACTAGGGGCTGCCGCCCCTTGGACCCCGCTACCAGGGGCGCTGCCCCCGGACCCCCGCCATTAAATGTTGTAAATACATTTCACACTAAGTGTTGAACACTTACAAATAACGAAACCTGATTCAACGATACATATAATGATAACACTTTGAATCATTATTACAAACCGTCACCAACGGGCCATATTTGTTTTCAAACTACAAACGGATTACTAAACAAACACTTAGACATAATGAGTTGTGTAAACAACTAGCCTAGATGGTCTTGCGAGACATCTACTTACTTAACTTTATATGTTTAGGCATTTGAAGGTTACGGGTTCGGAGAACCTACGGTTGACATTACTTACTCGTTTATTGATATAAACGTACTTGCAAAGACTCAGGTGAGTCTTACGGCCCCACTTTTACTGTTTTAACTTATTGGGGGAGATACATGCTACTGATTTTTCTTGAACACAAGTACTAAACTGTTTACTATACCAAACGGAATTGCATGAGTTACTTACTATTTACTGAAGTCTCTCCATCATATATCGTTAGTTATGTACTTAAGCGCGAACAGTAGTTAATGGATCCATTAGGGAAATGACCCTCCCCGCCCGGGGTAGTAGCGCTACCACGAACCGTTATGTATAAACGGGCGACTATTATTTCGTTTACTTATGCTTGCTCAATTTCGAGCATGTCACGGGAGCAACTGATTATTTACGGGTTAAGCTTCGATTATGAGCCTCATGGCAACGGTATAACTTGATTACTTTACTTTTGCGAGATTTGCAAATACTTGATATACGCCTACGGGCACTACTGATGCAATCTTGTGTTCAAACGGATTATTTACTGATAAACCTGTGAGATTCACCAACCTTTTGGTTGACCCTTTTTAACATGTATTCTCAGGTACACTTACGGAGTAGGATCACTCCAGGATTACTAGCTAGAGTCGCATGATTTCCAAACTGCATTTAACGGAGATTCTTTGGCATTATCTTTTGTAACTATGGTTATGTAATAGAATCTCCCGCCACATACGCGGACTCTAGGCTTACATATTTTTGTAAAGAAAACTATATGTTTTCAAACGATTTAATTATGAAATGTAATTATTTTACAAAACGTCTCATTTAGAGGTCGTTTGCTGTATATCTTGTGCTTTGTATATTGATTAGTAACACCCAAGTATGCTTCCGCAAATCATTAAATTTGGGGGTGTTACAGATTGGTATCAGAGCCTAAGGTTATAGTGAACTAGGTTGCATTTAGTGGGCCTAGACTATGACCATTAGGCAGTATTCCCTTACTAGGCATGATTGGTTCAGGAATTACATCATACGACTTTAATTTAACATAGCCTGATCAACTATGTACAATTAAGGAAAGATGATGTGAGGTCTGAAATGGCTGTGTCGAACAGGAATGCTTTAGTTGACTCTGACCACGAGAGAACCGGACCATTACTTGATACGTGCTAGACACTAGGCTGGATATGATATATATATATATATATATATATATATATATATATATATATATATATATATATATATATATATATATATATATATATATATATATATTAGCCTCGTCTTACTTACACTCTGCCACAGGAATGGCAAACACACCACCTAATCCGACACACTCTCACTCACATGGGTCATGGAACCCACGAGTAGCCAGGAGGAACACAAGGTCACCTCGAACCAGCCCTTATCCTGTACATAACTCTCAGAACTCGGCACATCTCACGGTGCCGATGTTGGCTACCCAATTCCGCCGTCAGGAGCAAAGACTCGAAAACCTGGAACTGGAACAACACCGAATGACTTACCTGCTTCGTCAAGCTCTTGACCGCATATCACAACTACAGCGAGAACAAGAGGATACCAACCTCTCTGTAAGCATAATTCAGGATTCCATGACCGCCGAATTAGGTGCGGATGAACTTGTAAGAAACCGACTAGAAGAATGTGAACAGCGTTTACAGGAGACTGCGGATCACTCTCGAACACTAGCACAACGACTGGCCTTGGTTGAAGACAACGCCAGGCAAACCAACAGACTAGCAGAAACCGTGGACCGCCTTGTCGCGCTGATGGAGCAAATTAATCTACATTAAGATTAGTGTAGTTTTTGTCTTGTAATCTATCTCGTAATCTAGGGACTATCTAGCACTACTCTATAAACTAGTCGGATGTAACCATTCCCGACACCTTTTGTAATATCTCTGTAGAATGTAACTTTTGAACTCACTTTATCTATCAAATATCCTTTGTTATCTCAACTCACATTAATTGTCATTTTCCATGTTGATGTTATGTATTACTGCTTGTATACATGTACATCTGTGACAATTACCAGCTCATACAAAATCTCATGTATCTTCATTTCTTTTATTGAAGAACCATGCCGCCAAAGACACGACCATACACCGATGCCCAGCTTACCTCCCTTATAACCCAGGCTGTTACTGAAGCCTTGGCTCGGAATACTCCACCAAATTCCTCGAGAAACAGCGATGCCGCTGAAACCTCTGCTGCTAAACCTTGTTCTTACAAGGACTTCCAGAACTGCAAACCTCTAAACTTTGCAGGTACCGAGGGAGCTATCGGTCTAATACGCTGGATCGAGAAAGTTGAATCGGTATTTCTTATCTGCAACTGTGCGGAGGGGGACAAAGTTAAGTTCTCTGTTAGTACTTTTACTGACACCGCACTCACGTGGTGGAACACCTATGCCCAAACTGTGGGCGTTGCCAATGCTTACAAACTCCCGTGGGAGGAGTTGAAGGAGATGTTAAGGGGTGAGTATTGCCCCAGGGACGAACTGAAACAACTGGAGCTTGAATTCTGGAACCATAAGATGCAAGGTGATGATATCACTGGTTACACCAACCGTTTCCACCAGCTGGCACTTCTGTGCCCAACCATGGTCGATCCTGAGTACAAGAGGGTCGAGAAATACATTGATGGACTGCCCGAGAAACTCCAGGACCTGGTGACTTCATCCAAACCAGGTACTATCCAGAATGCCATCCGTATGGCCCATGAACTCACGGCAAACGCTGTCCGTCGTAACACAACCTCAGCCCCACCTGCAAACAACAAATGAAAGTGGGAAGGAAACCCCAACTCATCCAACCAAATCACCAACCGAAGACCCGAGCCTATTAGGGCTTATTCATCCGGCTCTTCAGAAAAGAAAGGGTACAGTGGAAGCAGGCCCTACTGTCCCAAATGCAATCGTCACCACGACGGTTCCTGCCCTTGCACAAACTGCAAACGCTTTGGGCATCTGGCCAAGGATTGTCGAAACACCAGTGCCCCGAAGACTTGTTATGGGTGCGGAAATCCTGGGCATTTTCAGAATAATTGCCCTAAGCAGAGAAACAACAACAACAACAACAACAACAGCAACAAACGGAACAACAACCCTGCTCGTAGTAGAGCTTTTGTCATCAAAGCTGGGGAAGCTAGGGAAGACCCGAATATTGTAACGGGTACGTTTCTTCTCAACGATCTTACTGCTTCAGTATTATTTGATACCGGTGCTGATAAAAGTTTTATATCTGATGAGTTTTGCCCACTACTTAATATCACCCCTTCGGCCTTAGATGTTAAGTACACTGTAGAGCTCGCAAATGGTAAACTCATAGAAACCAGTAGTGTGATACCTAATTGCACTTTAAACCTCGCAAACGAAACCTTCTCAATCGATCTAATGCCTGTTGAACTAGGAAGTTTTGATGTCATCGTGGGTATGGACTGGTTGTCCAAGCACCGGGCCGAAATTGTTTGCCATGATAAAATCGTCCGAATTCCTCTCGCCGCCGGTAGTACCTTGATCATACAGGGGGAGACTGGTGGGTCGAGACTAAACTTAATCTCCTGTTTAAAAACCCGAAAATTTCTGAGAAAGGGTTACCCAGCAATACTCGCGCACATCACGGAGAAAAAGTCGGAGGAGAAGCGACTTGAAGATGTGCCAATCGTTAGAGACTTTCCCGAAGTCTTTCCAGAAGAACTACCTGGTTTACCTCCACCTAGACAGGTTGAGTTCTCGATTGATCTTGTGCCGGGTGCCGCACCGGTGGCCCGAGCACCGTACCGCCTAGCCCCATCTGAACTTCAGGAGTTGTCCACTCAGTTACAGGAACTCCTGGATAGAGGATTCATTAGACCGAGTTCTTCACCTTGGGGAGCTCCGATCTTATTTGTCAAAAAGAAAGACGGTTCGTTCAGAATGTGCATTGACTACCGAGAGTTGAACAAACTAACCGTCAAGAACCGATACCCACTCCCCCGAATCGATGATCTGTTCGATCAACTTCAGGGATCAAGCTGTTATTCAAAGATTGATCTTCGATCAGGTTATCATCAGTTGCGTGTTCGCGATGCTGACATCCCAAAAACCGCATTCAGAACCCGTTACGGGCACTACGAATTCCAAGTAATGCCCTTTGGCCTAACCAACGCACCGGCTGTATTCATGGACCTTATGAATCGGGTGTGCAAACCTTACCTCGACAAGTTTGTTATTGTTTTTATCGATGACATCCTTATCTATTCGCGAAACGAACAGGAACACGCACAACACCTCAGAACCATCCTAGAACTACTTAGACACGAGGAGCTTTACGCCAAATTCTCTAAGTGTGAGTTCTGGATAAACATCGTTCAATTCCTTGGACACGTTATCGATAGTCAGGGAATTCATGTAGACCCGTCAAAAATCGAGGCAATCAAGAATTGGCAAGCACCAACCACTCCCACCGAAGTACGCCAATTCTTGGGATTGGCCGGTTACTACCGCCGTTTCATCGAAAACTTCTCAAAAATTGCCAAACCCCTCATAGTGCTGACTCAGAAGGAAAAGAAATTTGATTGGACCGATAAACAAGAGTCGGCATTTCAACTGTTGAAATCCAAGCTTTGCAGTGCACCCATTCTATCCCTACCCGAAGGCACCGATGACTTCGTGGTATACTGCGATGCTTCTCACCAAGGTCTCGGTTGCGTGCTGATGCAACGAGACAAGGTCATTGCTTATGCCTCCAGACAACTTAAAGTTCACGAGAAAAACTACACAACTCACGACCTCGAGCTAGGGGCCGTGGTGTTTGCTTTAAAAATCTGGAGACATTATCTTTATGGTACCCGCAGCACTGTATTCACCGACCACAAGAGCCTCCAACACATTTTCAACCAGAAAGATCTTAACATGAGGCAACGTAGATGGGTTGAATTACTCACCGATTACGACTGTGAGATCAAATATCATCCGGGCAAAGCAAACGTGGTTGCTGATGCTCTCAGTCGTAAGGAACGAACAAAACCACTCCGAGTCCGGGCACTCAGTATTACCATTCATAACGACCTCACCACCCAAATACATCTTGCCCAACTCGAAGCCCTGAAACCCGATAACTTCAAGAACGAGGCCTTGCGAGGCATGGATAAACAATTCGAGATCAGACCCAACGGAGTTAGGTATTTCTCTAACCGAATCTGGTTGCCTAATTTCGGGAACCTTCGGGACTTGGTGATGGATGAAGCTCACAAGTCCAAATATTCTATCCACCCGGGATCCGACAAAATGTATCACGGCATCAAAGAGTTTTACTGGTGGCCGAATATGAAAGCTGACATTGCTTTGTACGTCAGCAAATGCTTAACTTGTTCCAAGGTCAAGGCCGAGCACCAAAGACCTTCTGGATTGCTCCAACAACCTGAAATTCCTTAATGGAAATGGGAGCAAATTACCATGGATTTCATAACCAAACTACCTAAATCGGCGAGCGGATGCGATACCATTTGGGTGATCGTCGATCGTCTCACCAAATCGGCTCATTTCATGGCAATCAGAGAAACCGACAAAATGGAACGCCTTACACAAATTTACATCAAAGAAATTGTTTGCCAACATGGTGTCCCTATCTCGATTATCTCTGACAGGGATGCTCGATTCACATCTCGCTTCTGGCAATCACTCCAAAAATCACTGGGTACCCGTCTCGATATGAGTACCGCGTACCATCCTCAGACCGATGGCCAGAGCGAACGAACTATTCAGACACTGGAAGACATGCTACGAGCCTGCGTAGTTGATTCTGGTACAAATTGGGAAAGACATCTACCGTTGTGCGAGTTCTCGTACAACAACAGCTATCACACCAGCATTAAAGCTGCACCTTTTGAGGCACTGTACGGTCGTAAGTGCCGATCACCGATCTGTTGGACTGAAGTGGGAGATAGTCAACTCACTGGTCCTGAACTCATACATGAAACCACAGAGAAAATCGTTGAAATCCAAAACCGACTCAAAGCCGCGCGTGATCGTCAGAAAAGCTATGCTGACGTGAGACGCAAGCCACTCGAGTTCCAAGTTGGGGATCGAGTACTCTTAAAGGTATCGCCTTGGAAAGGCGTAATCCGATTCGGCAAACGCGGAAAACTAAACCCCAGGTATATTGGACCTTTTGAGATCCTCGAGAAGATAGGTCCAGTGGCATATCGATTGCAGCTGCCCTCTGAACTCAGCAGCGTGCACCCTACCTTTCACATTTCTAACTTAAAGAAATGTTTGTCTGACGAGACACTTATTATACCCTTTGACGAGATTCGCATCGATGACAAACTACATTTCGTTGAGGAACCTGTCGAAATTATGGACCGTGAGGTCAAACAACTGAAACAAAGTCGTATTCCAATCGTCAAAGTCAGGTGGAATTCGCGGCGTGGTCCGGAATTCACTTGGGAACGGGAAGACCAAATACGACTCAAGTATCCTCACTTATTCACCGATTCTGCCCCTAACGCGACTTCGACTTAAATTTCGGGACGAAATTCTTTTAACAGGGGGAGAATGTAACAACCAGCAAATTATGACTAGAATTAGTGCCTAATTCTTTGTTAATACATGTAATTAGTTCGGTGTTAGACTAATTTATGTATCGAATTGTATATATTGTTGAATATATATGAAAATGCGATTTGGTTAAATCGTACACAATTTAAATCGAATGTATTTCGATTCAATTTAATACGGACGTTGGTGACCAATTTTATTAAGTAACATTGTTATGTCAAAAATATTATTATAATAATATTTCGTATTCATTCGTGTTGTACAATCAGAAAGTTACACAATTTAAAATGTTAGAACGCGCAACTAAATAAATTAACGTACATTTTATAACTCAAATATAAATTAAACTGTAAAATATTTAAATAGAATATCGCGTAATAAATTGTATTTTAAAATGTACCAATTAATATATAAAATAATTATTTAACGTTTAAACGACGGATCAAACGAACACCACCCGGAGCGAGAACGCGGAGCGAAAATGGGAGATAACCTCCCATTCTCCACCTTTTCTTCTCATTTCATTTTTCTCTCTCTCTCTCTCTCTTTCACCCTTTTCTCTCAAATCCACCAACTAACCACAAAACCCACAACCTCACAAAAACGACAAATAAACATACTAAACGACCTTGGATCTCATCATCTCTTTGGAAGAAAACGACCACCGCAACACGATCTACCTTCCTATCTTTTCGGATTTTCAATCCGACACTTTGTAAGTTTCCGACAAATCCCGACATCTCTCGTTTTTGATCATTTTTACTAGTTTATGGTTAAATAGGCTAATTATGTCCATTTTTGGGTTGGGTAAAAGATTTGGACCCAACGGAAACCGGGAAACTCGTTTTCGACTAAATTTCCGGCCATCAGACCGCTACGTCGCACCTGGCCAGGGGCCTCTGCGACGTCGCGGCCTACGTCGCGGCCTACGTCGCGGCCTACGTCTCACAAAAATCTCAACGTCGCACTAGCGACGCAGCCCCTTACGTCGCATTAATTTGCGGAGGTCATACATGGCGACGTAGACTTTAACGTCGCAAACCGAACCAACGTCGCATTAGCGACGCCACCCCCTACGTCGCATTGATTTGCGAAGGTCGCATCATGCGACGTACATGCCCACGTCGCACCTTACGTCGCTTGCAACGTCGCACAAACCAGAACCTTGAAAACTCAGATTTTTACTAAGTGTCGGAACCAAGATTTTAACACCTGATTTTAACCAAATTCGGATCCAGATGCGTTTTTCGTCAAAGCAATATAGTAGAAATAAAAATTTTCCAAGCTGACCTGGCAGCTCAACCCCAGCCAGGGGCTCTGCCCCTTGGACCCCACTAGGGGCTGCCGCCCCTTGGACCCCGCTACCAGGGGCGCTGCCCCCGGACCCCCGCCATTAAATGTTGTAAATACATTTCACACTAAGTGTTGAACACTTACAAATAACGAAACCTGATTCAACGATACATATAATGATAACACTTTGAATCATTATTACAAACCGTCACCAACGGGCCATATTTGTTTTCAAACTACAAACGGATTACTAAACAAACACTTAGACATAATGAGTTGTGTAAACAACTAGCCTAGATGGTCTTGCGAGACATCTACTTACTTAACTTTATATGTTTAGGCATTTGAAGGTTACGGGTTCGGAGAACCTACGGTTGACATTACTTACTCGTTTATTGATATAAACGTACTTGCAAAGACTCAGGTGAGTCTTACGGCCCCACTTTTACTGTTTTAACTTATTGGGGGAGATACATGCTACTGATTTTTCTTGAACACAAGTACTAAACTGTTTACTATACCAAACGGAATTGCATGAGTTACTTACTATTTACTGAAGTCTCTCCATCATATATCGTTAGTTATGTACTTAAGCGCGAACAGTAGTTAATGGATCCATTAGGGAAATGACCCTCCCCGCCCGGGGTAGTAGCGCTACCACGAACCGTTATGTATAAACGGGCGACTATTATTTCGTTTACTTATGCTTGCTCAATTTCGAGCATGTCACGGGAGCAACTGATTATTTACGGGTTAAGCTTCGATTATGAGCCTCATGGCAACGGTATAACTTGATTACTTTACTTTTGCGAGATTTGCAAATACTTGATATACGCCTACGGGCACTACTGATGCAATCTTGTGTTCAAACGGATTATTTACTGATAAACCTGTGAGATTCACCAACCTTTTGGTTGACCCTTTTTAACATGTATTCTCAGGTACACTTACGGAGTAGGATCACTCCAGGATTACTAGCTAGAGTCGCATGATTTCCAAACTGCATTTAACGGAGATTCTTTGGCATTATCTTTTGTAACTATGGTTATGTAATAGAATCTCCCGCCACATACGCGGACTCTAGGCTTACATATTTTTGTAAAGAAAACTATATGTTTTCAAACGATTTAATTATGAAATGTAATTATTTTACAAAACGTCTCATTTAGAGGTCGTTTGCTGTATATCTTGTGCTTTGTATATTGATTAGTAACACCCAAGTATGCTTCCGCAAATCATTAAATTTGGGGGTGTTACAATGCATTTCATTTATGTGACCAGGCTTCCACGTAAGCTAAACTTGTACATGTATGGTTAATTCTTCTTCTCCTATAGAATAACATGTAATTTTTTATTGCTTTACGATAATCATCACTTTTCTAGTGAATCTAAACGCAATTACTACTTTTTTTTTATCAAAAACGTAACCCAAAATTACATGTTAGTCGGTCAGAGAAGATGGAGTTAACCATACGTGTACATGTTTAGCTTAGATGGAAGTCTGGTCACATAAATGAAATGCATGGCAACACCACATCAACAAATTCAAAACGTAGCTCATTAAAAAAAGTATTTTGGTGACCTCAAAACATATTTAACAAGTTCGTTGTCAACATTGGTAATAAAATTAGTTCGTTGGTGACATTGAGACAAAAGTAAAAAGTTTGGTGTCGACCTTGGTAATAAAATTAGTTCATTGGGACAAAAAGTAAAGTACGTTGACTATCTGGTCCATAAACCCTAATCTTTTATATATGCATATTCAAAGATACATGATATTTGAGATAGATAAGAGAAATGCCTATAATACTCTTAGCATCAAATGAAAGTTTGACTTTAAAATTATTTAAAAATTAAATGATCGACAGTAATAAATAATGAAAAAACAATGAGTTTAATTAGTTTACTACCTCCATCTCAAAATTATTGTTCAGTTTTGACTTTCTGAAATCTTTCTTTTTCAACGTTGATCTTAAATATTTTTGTTTGTGTTATAAAATACTTAATGCAAAGTATATGAAAGGATTGGATTTTAAAAGGATTTTCATTTGTATAATTTTCATCATGTATTACATAACACAAACAAAAATATTTAAGGTCAAAGTTGAAAAGGAAAGACTTGTCAAAACTGTACAATAATTTTGGGACGGATGTAGTATTTCTTTTCGTTTAATTTGTAAGAATGTAAGTATACATCTTTTAGGTACAAAACCATGGTCCTAGCGTTTGATCTCTAATAGGCGTGAACAAACCAGTTTCTTTCCGCAACCCGATCCGACCCGGTACCCGAACCGGGTTCTGGTCAACAAAATAAAAACCGGGTTGTTGACCTACCCGACCCGACCCGAACCGGGTTTTTGACCCACGAATACCGGTTTTTAAACCGGGTTTTTTTCGGGTTTTATACCGGGTTTTCCAACCCGACCCGTAGTGTACCCGGTCCCAACCCGATTTTGAAATCCGAAACCCGGAACCGGTTCCCTACCCGCCGGGTAGTGAAAAAACCCGAACCGGGTTGGGTTATACCCGGTTCTTACCGGGTCGGGTTTTCAGGTTTGGGCCGGGTCGGTTTTAAAAACCGGTTTATTTGTTCTTCTCTAATCTCTAAGATCGTACTTTAGTGGGCTTAGACTTTTCTAAGCTGGGTCGAGATTGGGCTTGGACCAAATCTTACGGATGCAATAGCAGTATAGCACGGTAAGTCTGTGTAGCATAAATTTGAATTTAAACTTTAAATACTTTTCTTTTTCACATTCATAATTTGTTACAAGTTCCCATCAATTATTAAGAATATCACATTCATTCAACTATATCAAAATCTTGGTGTATTAGGTTTTAAAGTGTCACTTAGAGCATCTACATTAAAGACTTTTCCGAAAGCTTTTTGTAAAATTTGATGTAATAGCTTTTTGTGAAAAGCTTTTAGAAAAACTTTAAGTCCAATGAAGAAAAGCTTTTAATTCTTTTAAAACCTATGAAATGCTCAAGGTATAATAAGCTATAGCCTCAAAGACTTAGAATTCTCAAGTTATTACACTCTCTTTCTTCTTTATAATAATTGTTTTAAGAGAAGAAACGTTTTTCTTCATAGCAAAAACTTTTTCTAAAGATTTTTTGAAAAAGCTTTGATTGTATATTTTTTTTTATAAAAAGTCTTTGTTGTGGATGTTCTTAATGTAATTAAACGAGTGAAGAAATAACTAATAAGTCGTGTTGACGATGTTTTTCAATAACATTCACACTCGCAGATGAGTGCACATGAAAATTGAATCAACTCCGCGATTAAATAGCATGAAGAAATGAAAATTGAATCAACTCTACGTTGAAATGGCATGAACAAATAATCTAGATCCGTACTATTCTGAATGCGCAAAAATTAGGTTAAATTACTTTTCAATACGGAGTAGTTATATAAGTGTGACGGAAAACTATTGTTTCTATTAATGGTCATAGATCAACCAAATGATCATGTGTACGGATCATGCTTAACTAGTCAAGTCATAGTAGACTTCATTTATTCGTGAGTCGACATATACAGTACGTAACACCATATGTCATATTTTCCTTATTGCGAGTTTCTTAAACATGAAAGATTATAAAAAAATTACCAACTAGAAACAAACGATGAGAGAAGATGCATGATTTATTCACAAAGAGAAGATGCATGATTTATTCACAAACTTAAAGGCAAGCAATGAAAGATTATGTGCTTAATATTATCGTAAATTAATATCAAATCCAGCTTCACATGAACACCGCAGGGTCACACCGATGAGCACAACCGAACAAGTAGTGTGTTACTATAATTAGATATTTGATATCATTTCATTTATGTGTAATGAATTATTTGGTCGAATATATTTGAGACATTTATTAAAGTAAATAATTAATGTAATTGTTTATTTAATAAAAGGGTTTATTTGTAATTAGTTTTATAAATAAATTAACTAGTTTAATTGTTATTAAACTACAAGGTTTCAATTGTAAATTGTTAACTTTGGGATTAGTTTAATAAGTAAATTAAATTAAAGGGACTATAGGTGTTAATTTGTTTAACTTGGAAAACAAGTTGAACTAAACCTATAAATAGGAGATTAGGGGTTCATTAGTTAGTAATCAAAAACCCTAACAATTTCTCCTCTCTTCCCTCCCCTCTCCTTGTCGTCGACCGGCCCCAAACACCCCTAAGCCGAAAGTCGGCCGAACCCTCCAAGGGTTTTAGTTCGTGACTCGTTCGCGTACTCGTGTTTGGTATTTAGTATATACACTTTAGTTACTACCAAACGTTCAACCGTGAATCATAGGTGGATACCTAACGTATCCCTAGCCTAGCCGAATTCAAGAAGAAGGAAAAGAAGTTCAAGAAAAGTTAACTCGTATTTTGGCAACGAGTTGAAGATTAGAGATTCTGCCGAGCACTCAACATAAGAATGTTTTCTTCTTAACTATTTAATTATGTGTAATTAAATATTATATATGTTTTATTGAGAAAATTATAGATCTTGGCTAAGGGTTTATTTAATATGATTAAATTTATTTTATAAACTTCCGCACTTATTAATTGTATTAATACGTTACATTAAAAACCCTTCAAGCAAATCATTTGCTTTAAGTCCACTCAAAGGAACTCCTCCCAAAAAGCCCATGAATTTTTCTTCTGTCTTTACATTTTGGAGGTTGCGAGTTGTATCAAATCTTTTCTCAGTATCTTCCCCGACGGGTTCTTTGGTACTGACCCAATGAAGGCTACTCGTCTCACTCGCTTGTATGGAGCCACCTGTGAGATAAATGCAATTCCGTGTCAGTGTCATCTTTGAGGGGGTTCAAGGTGTTTGATCGCAAATATAGAGCCTCAATATTTATCGCAGAGTGTATGATATTTTTAATAATCATTCTAGTTGTAAAATTCCATACAAAACTTAGGAATTAATTTGCTTAGCATCGATTTTTAGTAAGTCTGCATTTTTTTTCATGTACAGTGCTTTCAAAAACTCAATCAACAGGTTTCGATGCTATAAATTTATGTTGAAATTTTTGTGGAAGTTATAAATTTTCTGCGGAAAGAACTTAAGTACTCTAAATAAAATCAAAGACATAAATAATACAAAATTTTCAAATAATTGTACCTGTTTGGAAACAAAGTCCATAACTTCTTTATCGGACAAATTACTTCCACTTTTCCTCACCACATACGCCATGGGAAATTGCCCAACATTTTTATCAGGAAACCTGTGACACGAATGTGTTTAACAAAGTTTTTAGATGATACTCGTCCATCTCAGTTTATATATTCTATTACTAAAATATGAACTTACGGGATCACAGCACAATCGTCGATTTCAGGGTGAGTTAGTAACAGAGCTTCGATTTCTGCTGGAGGAACCTATTGGATGAAATAAGCTAAGCATTATAATGTGAAAAAATAAGATTGCACAAATGGATATGATGGTCCTTTATGACATATTTATCTGATACTTTAACTATTATGAAAAAGCTAGGCGTTCTAATTGTTGTATGCAAATGTGAGAGATTTGTGTTTGCGAATTACCTGATAACCCTTATATTTGATGAGTTCTTTTAATCTATCAACCACGAAGATGAACCCGTCTTCATCAATGTAGCAAAGGTCTCCAGTTCTTAACCATCCGGTTGAGTCTAGCGTCGAGGCAGTAGCTTCGGCATTACTAAAGTATCCTACAACAACAGATTGAATTTATTATACCATTTAATGTGTAGTGTTTTTCGATTCTCATATTTCCATGCCATCAATTATGAAAGCTTTATGTTTTTCATGGTTTTTAAATAAAAGATAGGTGAATTGGGCTAAATGAATTACTCCAGCGGTACATAAATTGTTTGCAGACAAGTTAAATCCACATATAATAAAGAATAAAGATAACTAATATTTACTTTCAATTAATGAAATAATAACTCCTTTATTGAGTACCCATATAATCGTAATGTTGTTATTAAATGGTTCCTTAAACTTGTATGATGATAGTAATTAGTGTAAGTGTTCAAACACGGATATCTGGAAAAAAATTGTACACAATCATTCAAGAAAGGAGATTCGATTTTTTTATGAACGTGTTTGCAATTTATTTATCTTATGCGAAGGCCTAATTTCATTATAAAATAGAAAAATTTGCAAAAGTAGAAAAATTTCGGCTTTCGGTTAATAGAAATATATAAAACTTTTGAAAATAGGTATCTCATCAGAAAATTCGAATATCCGAATTTCGGGTATCCCAACTTTCAAATAATCGATTTTTCAGATATTTAGATTTCGGATGCAGATGATTATGTAGGGTAGTTAAGCAGGTTAACATTATCAATCCATATATAGAATTAAAACAGTAAAATGGACAATAATTTTGAACGAAAGACTGCATTATCAATCCATATATAGAATTAAAACAGTAAAATGGACAATAATTTTGAACGAAAGACTGTTTTAATCTCTATGATAGTTGCAATAAGTTTGACAAAAACGGTCGCGATTAATGATCATGCCCAATTTACATATACTAGTTAAGTACCCATGTGTTGCAGTGGTAAACAACGTATTTTGAATTAAACAAATGATCGATAATGTACTACGACACCGATAGGTGACATAATATTATTATAATACATCAATTAAATCAATTGCAATTCCCTTAAATCAATTACATATTTGGTTAACTTTACCTATTCCAAATCAATTATATATTTAGTCTAGCTCGTAGTTTTATGAAATGTTGACATGCGGTTAATTAACAGAAGGCTTTTATATTAGACACAAAGTAGATACTTTCTAAATTAAATAAAGAAAAAGAAGATACTTTCTAAATCAAGTATATAATGTACTCTAAGGTTGACTTTGCAATTAATTTACGTGAAGGTTCTTTCTCTTTGCTTTTAAATAGGGATAGTTACGTAATTTGCGTTCTTTAAAGTCCTAATTTTTTTAAGAAATGTAAGAAACTCTTTATAAGGTGTAGATAGATATATCCAACTTAAGTTGAATATTTAGTTATTTATACGAATCATTCTTGAGGAGTATTGCACCTTATGCACTAAGGGTGCGTTTAGTCACAAATAACTCCTCACTTTTCCAGAAAAATTCTCTAACAAAATATGAAAATTAGAAAATGTGTTCAAATTCGAGTTTTCTAAAAAACTTTTCTAAGAAAAGGAAAATCCTTATTTTCCTTTTTATAACTACAAAGTTGAAAACTACTTTTGATGGTTTTCTAAGTTTTCCATCTCTACTACTCCTTGGAAAAAGAAAACTCTACCCCTTGCAATTAAACACGTTTTCTGGATTTTCCATGCTTTTCTAGAGAGGTAAAACACTTCTCATTCTCTAGAGTAATGGAAAAGGAAAAATGGAGAAATTTTTCTGTAACTAAACGCGCCGAAGTATTTGTACTTTTTGAGAAATACGTAATTATCCCACTTATGCAAAGTTGGAAACATGGAATTAGATATCAACACTGCTTTGAAAAGTAAAGGGTACGTGGTCCTATTGTCCTCATAATAATTGAATATCGATATCACTTTCCCCAAAATAATTCACATCATGTCTATTTGAAAGTAAATGCAAAAGTTGACAAAAACATGTGGTTGGTTTAATTCAAGTATCTCATTGTGTAATATGCAGAATCTTTTGTAATAGATGAGAATTATTATCTTGCACTTACTGTTATTACTTATTATTATTACTTTAGACGAGCTTATAATAACTGTCAAGTGAGTTTGTCAATTGTAATGGAATTTTTGACATATTTAACTATAGCCTAAGATCATCAAAAGCACGTAAATTACACTGAAAAAATGGCAATATAATCGATAGCTAGCGTGTATGGAGTGGTTGGTTGTTGGTGATTTATTTAGAATCTGACTTTATTCGGAGTTATCGAGAGTGTCGGTGTTGTATTAAGGTTTAGTCTAACTTTAGATGTCAAGGTAGTGTTTTTGTGTATTTTGGGATGGGTATGATCTAGTCAACGGTGCCACAAAAATTTTGAAACTCACTCAACTTGGTAGTTTATTAAGTTTATTTAAACAATGAGATGTACCGCCTAAATAAAAAGAACTCTTAAAGAACCAATAACTTTTCAACTAAATTTACACTAAGTCAGCTTCATTTACTAGTGTCATGTGACACCGCTAACTATAACGTAGGTCCGTCCCTGATTAACAAAGTTCAATATTAATTGTATCTAAAATAGAGTTGAGTTTACATACAACTCATTTTAATATTTTATGCCAATAAGATTTTTACATATGCTGTAAAACGAGAGCGATCATTAGATGGTATAATAATACTAAAAGAATCAACTATAAAGTCTATTTAATTATTGTTCTCGGTGGATTAGAATCATGAAGACAAACCAAATATATTAATTTTATTATATTATATAAAATATAAAATATAAAATAATAAAATAATGTGTAACGACACCTATAGTTTATACCCAACGAAAAGCGTGTCCCCAGGATACCATTGATCACCTCAATGTGTAACCACTTCTATGAGTTTATATTTGAAGTTGAAAAGCGTGTAACTACCTCAACGAAAAGCGTGTAACCACTTCTATGAGTTTATATATGAAGTTGAAACATTAAATAAAATATATATTTATTATATAAGTGTTTGATAATAGTTAAAACTCGACCATAAAATTGTAAATTGATATAGAAACAGAAGAACAAACAAAGCATGATATTATAGTATATAATGGGAGTAAGGTTCAAATGAGACTAAAAATCTGTGTGAGAATAGAGGAACCAATGATATTGTGCCATGTGTACAAAGAGAATACAAAACCCATTTACACCTTAAGTTAAATATCTCACAAACGACAGATCGAAAAATTATGAAAATTGCACCATTAGATTCAGCGTTTGATCCTCTTCGATTTGCCGTCCATTAAGGCATACTTTCGACGAGTTTTTTTTTTTCATTATTTTTAGTGGGTTTCACATTACTAACACGTGTGTTACAGTGTTGCGTTTAGAGTTTGGGGTTTAGGGGTTAGGGTTTAGGGTTGGGAGTTTGGGGCTTCGGGACGAAACCCCAAACTCCCAACCCTAAACCCTAAACCCAAAACCCCTCCCAAAACCCCAAACTCCCAACCCTAAACCCTAACCCCTAAACCCCAAACCCTAAACCCTAAATGCTTTATAAAACTCTAAATCATACTAAACCTTAAATCCTAAACCCTGCTAAACCCTAACACTAAACCCTAAATCAAATGTATAATCAATCAGTAACACATGTGTTACTAATATGTAAAACCCACCAAAAAAATGAAAAAAATGAAAAAAAAAAAAAAAAGTTCGTCGGAAGTATGTCTTGATAGACGGCAAATCGAAGAGGATAAAACGCTGAAAAATATGGTGCAATTTTCATGATTTTTTGACTTGTCGTTTGTGAGATATTTAATTTTTAAAAACTTGGATGAGAGAGAAAAAAGTGACACATGGTATATTGTGGTTGGTTCCTCCATTCTCACACAAAATAAATGGTCTCAATTGAACTCTTCTCTATATAATGGACATCCTTTTGTAAGCTCAAATAAGTTCTTAAAAACTACTTCAATTAGCTTATTTTTTTAAAATCGTATATTTTTAATAACTTTAAATATTTTTTAATAAACAATCCTATTTGCTTAACATGATGGAAGAAGACAAGATAAGCTTAAACTTTCTTTAACTGTAATAAATTTTATTGTGAAACATACAATGGATGTGTTTCATATTTTAAAGACGATAATGATAGTTGTTGTTATTAACTTTTTATTAGAATTTAGAAGTATATACTAATTTTGACCAACAATGATAATAATACTCCGTAGTAGTTTCATACTAGTATAAATTACACTACACATCTGACAATTGTGTCCATGATTTAATGTTTGAAGTTCGGATGCCACATTGCCACTTGCGTTAATTAACGTTGACAAATTAAACAACCACTATGAACATGAGTAGATATAGGGGTCTCTCAAGAAATTTCAAATTATATAATTTTTTTTCCATGATATATTAGATATTTTAACCTCTAAAATTGAAAAATGTTTAAAAACAAAGAAAATTTCCTCCACACGGACCACACATGATTGTAAACCGATATAAACTTTCCGGTAATACACATGAAATGCAAACACATTAGAAAAAGAATTTGTTTTCAATTTTTTCTATCGAATTTATTACCTTTAACAACCCTTGAATTTATATTATATAGACTAGCATATTACCCGCGTAATGTAGCGGAGTTTAGTATTTCAATGTGTTTTGATTACCCGTGATTATGAGTTGATAACCTTAAGTTGTGCGTATGTTGAGTTTTTGATTAGGGATACACTTAGTGAAAAATGAAAAATATGTTAAAATGATGCGGTTATATTGTAAATGAAAATGATAATTAAATAATTAAATATGAAAATGTTAAGTTTTAATTTTAAGAATTTCTATAAATAAACTACTAAGATTCCAATGTTTCCTCGTCATCAAGTTCAAAGTAGGACAGGTCAACACTCAAAGTTAACATTTTCCATTGTAGGTTATATCCGCATAAAGTTGAGTACAAAACTGCGAGGATGCTTTGGACGGAACTATGGGTCCCCCACTACTTTCTTCATTTCATTTAATTCATTTATTTCCCTACTAACATATCTGTCCAATAATAACCCATATATATAATATAATTTGATAAAATGATGTATGTCACTGCTTTCAACTCTATAGAGTTTAAAGGGTTGTAGATAATGTATGCAAAGTGATTAGATGCTTATGTGTCAAAACTTTGAACTCAAAATTGTACTTCCTCCGTCCCATATCTATTGTCCATTATTCCTTTTTGGGATGTCCCAATTTAATTGTCCACTTCCATAAATGGAAAAAAATAATGAGATAAATTTCATTTATGCCCCTAATTTATATATGTAAGACAAAAAGGTATGTAAAAAGTAAAGGGTAAAATTGTCTTGTTACCAAAAAGTAAGAGAGATGGTGATGTTTTTCTTAAACTGCGTGTTTTTTGTCTGGGGACATTAAAATTGGGACGGAGGGAGTATGTTGCATTGGAGATGCTCTAAAAACAAGAATTTAAATACTCCTTCCGTCCCAAATTTATTGTCCCCAGACAAAATGACACGCAGTTTAAAAAATATAACTATCTCTCTCTTACTTTTTGATAAAATGACAATTTTACCCTCTACTTTTTACCTATTTTTTTGTCTTATATATATACACTAGGGGTAAAAAAGAACATTAGTTCCTTAAACTTTCTATTTATAGAAGTGGACAATTAATTTGGTACAACCCAAAATGGAAATAATGGACAATAGATTAAGAACGGAGGGAGTAAATAATAATATATGCAATATCTAATCTAATACTCCGTACTATGTAATATGAAAATTGAAAAACTAAATACATCTCGTACCTTTCATAACCGTAGGACCCTTAAGCCAAAGCTCCCCAGTTCGATTAACCGGCAATGCATTTCCAGTCTCCGGATCAACAATCTTCGCTTCCATATTCGACGACAACATCCCCGCCGTCCCATACCTCCGGCTCTCCTCAACCGTGTCCGTTGACGCCCCTATTCCAGTCGATTCCGTCAACCCATACCCTTGCATAATCGTCACTCCAGGATACTTCTCCATAAACCCTTCCGTCAATTCTTTACTCAAAGGCGCTCCACCGGATAACACCCATTTTAAGCTTCTCAAATCATATTTTTCCCTTAATTTTTCCGCGTTATTTACTAGTGCCACCAGTATTGGTGGCACGAGTGGTAAGTAACTCACGTTGTACTTACCGATAGCGGATAACATTTCATGGATCTCAAATTTCGACAAGACTACAATAGTCGCACCAGACGCTATTAGTCCCGTCGCAAATGCTACCAAACCATATATATGAAACATCGGAACTGTACATAAAAATGTTTGCTGTTCTTTTAGATCAAACCGTCCTAAAACGGTTTGAACCATCGCAATTAAATTACGATGAGACGAGACCACGCCTTTACTCGCTCCGGTTGTCCCGGACGAGTACAAAAGCGTGGCCGTATCATCCTGTGTCACTGTTTCCTTCACACGTGTCCTATTTGGCTCTTTCGCCATCATTTCAGCTAACGTGCTAACTAATTTCACGTTCCTGATACCATCTCCGGATCCTATTAATACGATCGGGAGATCAGAGTCCCCGAGCTTAGGTAAAAGCTCGGGGACAGTAAACGCTAGCATCGGTTTCGAATCCGCGATCTGTTTATTAATTTCGCGGTTCGTGTTTAACGGATTAGTGGTTGTTATGACAGCTCCTAATGACATAACAGAAAGACAGACGATTGGGAAGTAGATTGAGTTAGGAGAGAGTAGTAAAACGACGTCGCCCTTACGAACACCGTAATCAGAGAGTGATGAAGAGACGGATTCAACGGCTTTCCAAACGTCGGAAAATGTTAAACTGAAGCCGGTTGATGCGTCGATGTAGGCGACTGTGCCGTGGTGTGCACACGCCGAGATGAAGGTGGTTACATCGAGTGTATCGTTTGCTGGTAATGGTGCCGGTTTTCTTTTGCTGTAGAAGGTAGAGTTTGATTTGCAGTAACCGGATTTTGAGTCAGTTTCCGGCATGTTGCTAATGTGCGCCATGTATGTGTATGTGTATTTTGTGAATCTTAGATTTATGTCTGAGAATTTAAACCAAATCAGGCAATGGCTTTTGACTATTTATTGACTAGTATTGTACGATTAGGATTTATAACTATTAATTTAATGTGTTGGGGATGGGTTCGAAGCCGTTGATTATGTTTGTGAGACCCACACGTTGGTCAAATGATACTATAGGAAACGTGACCCATGTGTTATTGACTTATTTCTACGTTTTATACGTTTGTAAGTATTACTTTATTTGATTCCCGATGATCAGATCTCGTGTTGTGTTTTTAACTCTATTTTTTAATAGATATTTTATGACTTTAATAGGGTTTTTTTAACTTGTGCGTTGCGACGGGTTTTTTAAAAAATCGTTTTAATTTGTGAGTATTAATATGAATTTTTCGTCAAGCGTATACTAATCTCTTTACGTTTTATTATCAAGGAAAACTCTTTTAATTAACACTTTTATATTAATTGCACTTATCAACTTATATATATAGATCTCTATAGCTTATGTAACACATTTCAACAAAAATTGAGAATTTGGCTCATTTTCAGACTAACACACCCTAAATGTTAGTCTTTAACGAATTACAAATTTATTTTTAAAATAACAATATCAATGTTTTTATCATAGGTAATACAAATGTAGAAAGTTAACTAAAAGTAAAAAAAATTGCATTTATATATGAAGGAATTTTGATTTATAACTTTTATAGTTCATTCACCACTATGAGAAATACTTGAGAGTTGAGACTATTAATCATATCTATTATATCTATTCTTATGTAAAAATTTAATATATCACCCATCTTAAAAGAATAAGACAAAATTTAGAAAACACTAATTACTTCACATTTTTGGGAGTGATTTGTATACGACAAACTGTGCTTCATGATGTTGTACAATACAACAATATAAAACACGGTTATTGGTGTACGAAATTTTTTTGGTGAAAAATGTAGAAAGAGAACAAATAAAATTGTCAATGAGCAGGTAGATTTTGCGTGAGAAATCAAAATGTCAGGTAGGCGTGAACAAAGTCGGGTTTCGGGCATACCTGACCCGGTACCCGAACCGGGTTTTAGGTCAAAGGAAGAAAAACCGGTTTGTTGACCTACCCGACCCGACCCGAACCGGGTTTTTGACCCATGAATACCGGTTTTTAAACCGGGTTTTTTCGGGTTTTATACCGGGTTTTCCGACCCGACCCGTAGTGTACCCGGTCCCAACCCGATTTTGAATTTCAAAAACCCAACCCGGGTCCCTACTCGCCGGGTACGAAAAAAACCAGAACCGGTTCAAAAAAACCGGTTTTTTTCGGGTTCAGTTCCGGGTTTTTTTTTCGGGTTCGGTTCCGAGTTCGGTTTTTTTGTTCACGCCTAATGTCAGGAGAACAATGGGTTGTATGGTTTGGGCCTTTGGGCTCATGATTTGATCATTAGACTATTCCACACCTCTACTTAGTGATGCACAAAAACCGGTTTTTCAGCAAACCCGACCCGACCCAAAACCGAACCGGTTTGGGTCAAACTGAGTCAAAACCGGTTTCGGAGAAACCGGTTTGGGTTTCAACCCGATTTGGGTACCCAAAACTAGAACCCGACCCTAACCGGTTTGGGTAGGGTTCAAACCGGTTCGGGTTAAAAATCGATTTTTTTATATAATTTGTATTTTCGTTCGATCGTTAAGCGTTTTAAGAAAAATCAATGTTTTGGTCAATATTTTTTCATTGAATTCGTAGAACAATAGTAAAGGAAACATACTTGATCAATAACCTAACCAAAAGGCTTCTAAATCTTCCTAAAAAATATTATTGAATCGAAAAAGTCTATATAATTCAAACACGTTCGAGCGTTAAGCGTTTTAAGAAAAATCAACGTTTGGGTAAAAAAAAAATTATTAACTTCGTAGAACATTAGTAATGGAAACATAATTGATCAATAACATAACCAAAAGGCTTCTAAATCTTCCTAAAAAATATTATTGAATCGAAAATGTCTATATAATTCAAACACGTTCGAGCATTAAGCGTTTTAAGGAAAATCAACGTTTGGGCCAAATTTTTTTCATTAACTTCGTAGAACATTAGTGATTGAAACATAATTGATCAATAACATAACCAAAAGGCTTTTAAATCTTCTTAAAAATATTATTGAATCGAAAAAGTCTATATAATTCAAACACGTTTGAGCGTTAAGCGTTTTAAGGAAAATCAACGTTTGGGCCAAATTTTTTTCATTAACTTCGTAGAACATTAGTAATGGAAACATAATTGAACAATAACATAATCAAAAGGCTTCTAAATCTTCTTAAAAATATTATTGAATCGAAAAAGTCTATATAATTCAAAAACGTTTGAGCGTTAAGCGTTTTAAGGAAAATCAACGTTTGAGTCAAATTTTTTGCATTGAATTCGTAGAACATTAGTAATGGAAACATAATTGATCAATAACATAACCAAAAGGCTTCTAAATCTTCTTAAAAAAATTATTGAATCGAAAAAGTCTATATAATTCAAAAACGTTTGAGCGTTAAGCGTTTTAAGAAAAATCAATGTTTGGGCCAAATTTTTTGCATTGAATTCGTAGAACATTAGTAATAGAAACATAATTGATCAATAACTTAACCAAAAGGCTTCTAAATCTTCTTAAAAAAATTATTGAATCGAAAAAAGTCTATATAATTCTAAGTGAGCTGATACATTCAAGGAATTTTTTGCTAAATTCAAGGAAACATATGCATAAAAAGCAGTACAGTAAGCATAAAGAATTGTACTTTTCCGTGAATTTAGTAAAAACTTCCTTGCATTTATCAGCTTCCAATTCAAAGTGGTTCGAGCGTTAAGCTTTTTAAGGAAAAACAATGTTTGGGTCAAATTTTTTTTTATTGAATTCATAGAACATTAGTAAGGGAAACATAATTGAGCAATAACTTAAACAAAAGTCTTCTAAGTCTTCTTAAAAATATTATTGAATCGAAAAAGTCTTCATAATCTTCATAATCTTCAACTTTTATTAATCTTCAAGTCTTCAAACATCTTCAAAGTCTTCAAAAGTCGAAATTTTCTTCAGATGTAGCCTCGCGCGAAGCTTGATCAAGAGCAATTTCTTCGTCGGAAAGTGATATTACCACCCCTTCTTCCACCTCAATATTGTGTATATCTTGTTCGTATTCCATTTCACCTTCAAGACTTGAAACATTTTGTATACGTTCCGCGGCTTCTAAGTGATCCTTCAAGCAAATACACATCTCTAAGGAGGCCGGTGTGAATCTTGTTCTTCGTATAGATAATACCGTGCCACTAAGAGAAAATACGGATTTCGAAGCTACCGTAGAAGCTTGGACGGTTAGTAAATCTCGGGCCATGATGGTTAGAACGGGAAATTGAGATTCCCTCTCTTTCCACCAAGCCAAAATATCAAATTGTTCGAACTCATTGGGTAGAATAGTGGACAAAAAATCCGTTCCGGTATATCTCCAATATTCGCTAGTGGTGTTTTGGTTACCTTCACCCCTTACCCGTTTATTGTTTTCTTGTCTTAAACTATTATATAAGTTTAGCATCGCATTGGTGGAAGAAGAAGAAGTAAACATTGAGTTAACCGAACTAGCGGGCACATTTGATGTTGAACTATATTTTTGAAAATATACACCAAATAAATCTTGTAAACATTTATTAAAAAACGTTTTTGCATTTTGTGAAAACATTGGGTTCTCCTCATTCAAATCCAAATTGTGACAAATGTTATCGATAAGCATTTCCACCCCGGAAAGGTTCAAACATGGGTTCATTACGGCGGAACAAGTAATTACCGGTGGCATTTCTTGAAAATATTTTTTTAGTTTTTCTTTCATGGAAGCCACCATTTCTTCAAAAAAAGGACCTTCATATAGGTAGTCGTTTTATTTTGTAGTTATTAACCAAATTTGATTAAGTACCAAATGACTAGTTGGATAATAAACACCTGATAATAAAGTAGTCGCGTTTTTGAAAAGTTTGAGCAATTCGGTTATCTTTTTAATAATCTCCCAATATGCGATTGGAAATGGTGTTGCAAGACCTTTTTGAACAAGTTGATCATGAAAAACTTGTAAACAATCGCGTTGGCGTAAACCACATACAAACATATGGTAGGTCGAATTCCATCTAACGGGCATGTCCCAATTAGGGGTTAAAAAAATGGAATTCGTTTCCTTACACAATCTCATATAAGCTTTGTATCTGTAACACCCCCAAATTCGTTGATTTCGGTTAGTGGAAGCATTGGTATAAGCTGGGGGTGCCACATATACAAAGTACATGCATACATATCAGAGCATATGATTACAACAAAACATATATATTAAGATGCCAAGAGTAATAGTTACAAAGTTTACGATTTATCAAATCGTATAAGTAGTTAAGTTATACAAAAGTGGATTTCGTAAATATGACTAAAAACATATTAGTTATACAAAAGAAATCCATATGTTTCAAAAAGTTGGCATCCTAAAAGCTTCACGGGTCGCCTAGAGTTCCATATGTGCAGGCGGTTCTTACGTGCAGCTAATTCCCTGAAAAACATAGTAAAAAGTCAACAATGAGGTTGAGTGAATTCTCAGGTTTTATGTTTACGTATAAAGTTTGATCAACCAATATGTTTGTAACGTTTTGCCATAACAGTTTAAGTAATGTTCGTCAACCGTAAAGTGTTGTTGGGATGTCACCCAAAAGTACAGTTTCTAAAAGTGTGTCCAAGACGTAGGATCTTTCAATGTTTGCCCAAGAAGTAGGGACTAAAACGTTTGTCCAAGAAGTAGGGACTAAAACGTTTGTCCAAGAAGTAGGACCCATCAGTAACTGCCCAAGAAGTAGGGACTTTCTATGTGCCCAAGTCGTAGGGACTTTTCAAGTTGTGTCCAAGAAGTAGGACTGGCATCCAAGACGTAGGACCCACTGCTCAAGAAGTAGAGCCTTCACCCGAGACGTAGGATGGAACCTTGCCCAAGAAGTAGGGACTTTCTGTGCGTGTTTGCCCAAGTCGTAGGGACTTTCTGTGTGTATTTGCCCAAGTCGTAGGGACTTTCTGTGTGTGTTTATGAAAATGATGTTTCATAAAAGATAGTTAACGAAAATGTGTAGCTGGTCGTTCTCCAGCTAGTTCCAGTTTAGTTTTCATATGAAATACCATTTCATGAGCAAAAGTTGTAACAGTTTGACCGCAGTCATAAACAGTGTATATAGTTTACATCAAATCAGTTGTTTAAAAGTTTGCACCCGTAGCAAAAGAGTTGACTATGTTTTCCACCCCTGTTCAAAAGTAGCAAGCAGTAAAAGTAGGAGCTGTGAACTCACCTGTTGAGTTAAGTAAAGTGCGAACGCTAGCAAAGCTTAAAGCCCAAGTCTACCCGAAATCTCCTAACGCCCTAAACGTATGAGATTTAATAAGTATGTGGATGTCTAAGTCGACCATCCATGCTAGTGTTTGTACAACCAAGTTATGTCCAAAGTGTTTGTTAAATGTTTACGTTTGAATTTCATAGTTGTGAAAATGTATACGACTCGTTGGTGATAGTTTGACATCAAAATTTCAATAATATAAGTGTATTTGTTATGTTTGTACAAATTGCGCATCGTATCGTATGTAAATATCCGTTCCCGGTTAAGTTCAACACTTAGTGAAAAAGATGTTATAAACCTTATGTTTTTAGCGTCACTTGAGGCGTCACTCCATGGTTTAATGCGACACTCATGAAGTGTCGCATAAAATGTAAGTTCAGTATTAGTAGCGTCACTTGAGGAAGTGACGCATAAGGTACAAGTGCAGGTGTAAGTGTCGGGTGTAAGTGTCGGTATGATCGCAATTCGATTTCGGGGCGACACTTAGGTTAGTGCCGCATGGAGTGTCGGGTTACCGACACTTAGCGAAGTGCCGCAAAAAGTGGGTTTGTGGCGTCACTTAAGCAAGTGACGCGAAAAGAAGGTTTTATGCGACACTTAGTGCGTCACTTAAGTGTCGATACACTGTTTTTGGCACCAATGCGTCACTTACGACTGTTCGTGGATCGGTTTGTAAAAACGAGTTTTAAGCTTCGATTTGGACATAATCAGTTGTTAAGAACACTAAAACATGATGTATTAAGTAGTATAAACATGCAATATCAAAGAAATTAGCAAGATTTAAGAGTTTGCGGGATTGTCGGGATCTTACAAAGTCGTCGCGAGGGAAATCCGAAAAGATAGAAGTGTAGAGCTCGTTGTCGTGATCACTTTTCTTCAAATGAGCGAGGTGATCGGAGGTGTTTTAGTGGTAGTTTTGGTGGTGGAAGTGAGTGGTTTTTGTGTTGGTGGTTTAGAGAGAGAGAGGAAATAGATGAGGTGATGATGATGAAAAGAAAATGAAATGAAAGGGGGAGGGGGTTTGGCTGATTTTTGGTGCCAAAAGGGAGGGAATTTTGCCCCAAACTTGTGGTATTTTACCAGTGTTCGTTTACCCGATCGTTAAACTTTAATATATTTTTAAATGATAAATTTTTAAATACGTATTCGATTATATTTTCAGTTGAAGTATTTTATAAAAATAATTTAGTTGGATTATAAAATTCATAACTTTGTTTTATTTTATTTTTACGGATACGTTTTGAGTTGTTTCAATTTACGAAATAAACGTCATACGTTGCAAAATGCTTTGTAAATATTATCCACTTAATATTTAATAAACGTTAATGTTATTTAATAATTTCGTATTATTAAGTATTTCTGTTCACCGACAGTCGTATATTTTTGTCGCGTTTGAACCAATTGTTTTGTACGTATTTATACGAGTCCCGAAATATGTAATACTGCGTGTATTAACTAATTGGGCTTTGCTAGACTTATCTCTAAAATTGTTGTAAATTCACTCAAAGTAGAGAATTAGCCTAAAAATGCGTGCTAATTACGTTTATAATCATGTCGAAATTGCGGGGTGTCACATTCTCCCCCTGTTAGAGAAATCTCGTCCCGAGATTTAAAACCAAGTCGGAACGCCCGTCGCGTATGTTTTCCGAAAAGTCGTGTGCTGTCAACAGTTGTAATAGTTTACGTGGCGCTCTACGTTGCCATGAAAGTTCTAACAGTTCACGTATACTCGTCGTATAGTTTGATAAGTCGTGTGTTCGTTAAGTGGCTAGAGGTTTATCAAACGTTAGGTCCGAAACGACATTCGAATAGTGAAATGTTAAAGCGTATTAATAGTTTGCTAAAACGTACCAATGTTAGCGTAGGGATCCTCTGGTGCATCCCGTGCACGAAGAATGTATGCGCGTCCGCGAGCGGGCTCGTTGTTGGCGACGCGGTTGTTGTTGTTGTTCTGATTGTTGTTGGCATTGTTGAGCTGTGGGCACTGGTTTCGGTAGTGTCCTGGTTCACTACACTCGAAACAGCCCGTATTTTGTCTCCCGGTGTTTGCTTGAGTGGGAGGGTTGTTTCTACATGTATTGGCCCGGTGTCCCCATTGGCTGCACTTGCCACAGATGGTGCAATCGTCCTCATGATGCCTTTCGCATTTGTTACACTTGGGCCTCTTTCCAAGATATGGGTTTGTTTCGGTGTTGGTGATTGTGGCGTATGCTCTGGTGTTTCCCGGGTTCCTGTTTTGTTGACCCTGACGGTCATTACCCTCATTGTTCCACTTTCGTTTGTTGTGACCTGAGTCACCAGCATCAGTATGTGCGGGTTCGCTCTTCCCAGAAGTAACTTTCAATGTTCCAATCAGGACCGCGTCATCGGTCAAGCTTTGAGCCAGATCCACTGCGCTCCTAAAAGTTGTTGGTTTGGAGGACATAACCATGCCTCGGATCTGTGGGGCCAAACCCCTGTTGTATCATTCGATGCGCTTGCTTTCAGGGGTTACCATGTGGGGTACCAGGCGTGCAAGTTCTTGAAACTTGGTTGTATACCCGGTAATGTCAGCACCGACCATTTGGATGTTCCATAGCTCGGTTTCTAGTTTCTGTTGCTCACTCTAAGAGCAAAATTCTTCCATCATCATCCTTTTCAAGGTTTCCCAGGTGATGGAGTAAGCAGTTGTACGCCCAAGAATTTGGATTTGAGCGTTCCACCAGGTCAACGCCTTGTCGGCGAGAGTACACGTGGCGTACTTCACCATGTTGTCGGTAGCGCAGTCGCTGATGTCGAGGACCGATTCCATTTTCTCGATCCAGTGGACTAGGCCGATGGCCCCTTCAGTCCCGGTGAATGTGCTGGGTGTGCAGGAGAGGAAGGCTTTGTATGAACACCCTCGTTGGGTATTCGTCGGTGTTTCACTGTTGACTGGGGTGGTACCGCTGTTATGCACCACGTTTTCACGATTGCGGCTTGCCTCGTATTGGGCAATTGCTTCTGCCACACGACGTTCAATAATTTGTTCGGTGGTTTCGACAACAGGAGGTGTTGTCTTTGGTTGGCTATTCCGGGTTTTCCTTTGCTTTGGTGGCATGATGACGTTCTGCAATGAAGGAAATGCAGAAGTCAATGCCAATGGAAAGATGTGAAGAATAAAGTTTCACATAGCTTTAGTTATCGAATATTTGAGATGAATTGACAAGATCCCCATCACGTGTCTCACGACTATGAAACGCCCATATGTACTTAGTATAATATAATCACGTTGGCCAGGCGTCATTATATGATGCTAGATACATACTTCTTTTCATCAACCGTTCGATACGGTCAGGTTTTCATGAAATCAGATTGAGAATGAACGAATCGAATGTAGCACGGTTCAAATAATGGATCACGCGTATCGATGTGTCGTAACGATAGTTAGATGTTATGCAAATGTGTGTATGCATGTGCGTTCTAGCCAAGGCTATACTCTAGGTCTCTAAGGTCTCTAAGTCACCTAAGAAATCTAGTTCGCTATAACCAATGGCTCTGATACCAATCTGTAACACTCCAAAATTCGTTGATTTCGGTTAGTGGAAGCATTGGTATAAGCTGGGGGTGCCACGTATACAAAGTACATGCATACATATCAGAGCATATGATTACAACAAAACATATATATTAAGATGCCAAGAGTAATAGTTACAAAGTTTACGATTTATCGAATCGTATAAGTAATTAAGTTATACAAAAGTGGATTTCATAAATATGACTAAAAATATATATGTTATACAAAAGAAATCCATATGTTTCAAAAAGTTGGCAACCTAAAAGCTTCACGGGTTGCCTAGAGTTCCATATGTGCAGGCGGTTCTTACCTGCAGTTAATTCCCTGAAAAACATAGTAAAAAGTCAACAACGAGGTTGAGTGAATTCACAGGTTTTATGTTTACGTATAAAGTTTGATCAACCAATATGTTTGTAACGTTTTGCCATAAAAGTTTAAGTAATGTTCGTCAACCGTAAAGTGTTGTTGGGATGTCGCCCAAAAGTACAGTTTCTAAAAGTGTATCCAAGACGTAGGATCTTTCAATGTTTGCCCAAGAAGTAGGGACTAAAACGTTTGTCCAAGAAGCAGGACCCATCAGTAACTGCCCAAGAAATAGGGACTTTCTATGTGCCCAAGTCGTAGGGACTTTTCAAGTTGTGTCCAAGAAGTAGGACAGGCATCCAAGACGTAGGACCCACTGCTCAAGAAGTAGAGTATTCACCCGAGACGTAGGATGGAACCTTGCCCAAGAAGTAGGGACTTTCTGTGCGTGTTTGCCCAAGTCGTAGGGACTTTCTGTGTATATTTGCCCAAGTTGTACAAACAAATCTGAAGGAACGCGAAATCTTAAATACGGACGTTGGTGAAGAACAATTTTAAATAATGTATTATTAACGAGAATAATAATTATTTACTCGGTTGAAGTTTTAAATACATTTTGTACACTGAAAACTATCCGTCAAAGTGAGTTGAAACAAAGATATATTTTTATATCTCACTAATAGTATTTTTATGATATATTTCAATTGAAAACTTATACGATTATATTTTTAGAAATTTATCATTTGGAAAGATTATACTACATAACAATCGGGTACGCAAACACGGGTCTAAAATTACCCACCAACCTCAATTATTGGAGCCGGTTTAAACCGACTCCAATAATGCAAATTCTCACACACGCACACTCTGCTCTCTGCTCTACTCTCGGTCTCCCTCTCTTTTCTTTGATCATCGAACAACAACAATAACAATCAACAACAACAACATAATCAACATCATCTTCATCATCATAATCATCATCTTTGATCATCACCATCATCCGGATCATCATCACCCATGGCTCCAATTTTAATTTGTAAGAAAACTTTAACCTTTGTTTAAATTTGTGTTTTACAAACGTATTATCATGTATCGAAGTTATATCTATGTATTATATCCGAAAAATTATGTTATAAACTGGGTTGGAGATGAACTGCATGAACAGACCTGAAAGAAACAAACCACCCGGACGGGAGGATCAAGAAACCCGGACGGGTCACAACACCCACCCGAACGAGTATGGGGCTCCACCCGGACGGGTCTCCTGCATCCAGCCCACCATCTTTTATAGTTTTGTGGCCCTCTAAGTGACGGTCGTTTGGCCGCCTGAATCACCTTAATCCGAGTTCGTATGAGAAAGTTATGGCCAAAACGGTGCAACATAGTCAATCAGCAAAATGCTCCATCTTTTCATATTTTCTTCCTCAATCATTAACCTTAACACAAGAGATCAATTTCAAGCTATATAAGTATCAAAAGTTCATGAAATCAACTAGAAACAAGTACAAAAATTGTATTTTGAAATATGATTTCAATTCCGTCACCAACGGACCGTACCACTTTTATTGTAACATCCTCGAAATAGACCTAGTTGTTTATATATTATTTCTTGATTTAAATGTGTTTGGAAATAATATTGTTTGAAATAGTTGAAATAATTGGAATAGGAGTCGAATATTCCAATGTGATAAGTAAATTATTAATTGTTGTAAATTAATATAGTTGACGGTGCAATAAAATGTTTGGACTCGCAAATGGTTTTCGGGTTCCAGGCAATAGATTAAGATGGGGTATTAAATTATACCCGTATATTGAAGGCGGTTCGTGAGGCCGACTTATATATATCCTTTCCTATTTAGGAAAGTTATTCATTTTCATTTCAAAACTCACAGAAACTCTCTGAAAACCTCCAAATCAATCCAGAAATCGAATCAGGAAGTTGTGATTCTCGTGAAACTTCCTAATCATCAGATTACCATCGTTAGATTCTTCAATCAGTAAGTATTCTTGAGTATTTAAGAATTTGATTTTGATTTAAATTTGGGTAAATTGATGATTTGAGAGAATTGGATGTTAGAAACATGTTATAAGTCTTATATGCGGATTATATGATGTTTCTAGTGATTTATAACTGTTTGAAATCGTGTTTTGGGTGATTTTGATATAAAATCCGCGAGTTAGGGTTTATGCAGTTCGTACAGGGCTGGGACGACAGTGGAAGCCGGCGGCTTAGTGATGAAGCCGGCGGCTTGGTCTTGTTTGTTGAAACCGGCGGCTTCATGATGAAGCCGGCGGCTTGTGCCCAGTTGGTTGAAGCCGGCGGCTTCTTTGGCAAGCCGGCGGCTTGTATTGCATTTTAGGAAACCAGTGGATGGTGATAAGAAGCCGGCGGCTTCTAGGAGGAAGCCGGCGGCTTGAAGGGCTGTTTCAACATTACTTGTTTGATTTCGATAGTAATGTGCTTGATATATGTTATAGGATAATATATGTTAATGATTATATTGTAAATCATTAGTGTATAATTAGGAACTAGTAATCTTGATGTGGATTATGTTAAGTTCCTAATGTTATTGATTGATATAAGTTAAGTACTGATGATCATGATTACTAACTTATATTTGATTATTGATTCTCAGATGTGGAGAAGGCTCAGTGATATTAGACTACTGAGTGGAGGCCTGAGGTAGTCGGTGAGTGGATCTGTAACCTCAGTGTGATTTAGTTGTAATGATTTGATTTACAACAAATAATTATAGTATTATTTTGATAGAATGTAATTGCTGAGATATCTTGCCATAATAGTTTGACTAGTTGCTTACTGGGCTGTTTGAGCTAGTACGTAAGATTCTGAGGTCAACTTGACTTGACAGTTGGACTTGGTTGTTATTGTAGACGACAGGAGATCTTGAAACTTGAAATGTTGGTTTGGAGATCTAGGTCGTGTGTGATTAACAACTGGTTACCGGTAATTCTGTATAGGCCAATACAGATGATTGATAAGGGTTTCCTGAGTACCAAACCGGTATTAGGGTATCTCAGGAGCCACCGGTCCTCATGATGATTTATAATGTTTGATTGGTGTAGCTTGACATTGATTGGATGTCGAGTGAATGATTGATTTTCTGTTTATTGTGATTTGATGTAAACAGATTGTTATGCTAGGTTGTACTGTTGCTTATAGTTTCATTCACTTAGCTTTATGCTAACCCCCCACAGTTCTTCCTGCAGGTTAAATAGATGGGACATATTGGGCAGGAGGTTGTGGGACTGGATGGAATGTTTGACAGGCTGTTACTCTGATGTTATTTGGATAACTAAAGAGATGTTTTGAATTATATAACACCGAGTTTGTTGAAATGTCATGTAATAAGTTTGAAAAAGTTTATTGACATTTTGAGTACATTGATAGTATGTTTTAAATATACGCTTCCGAGTCGCCATTATTATATTAATTGTTTGTAATGAAACGAGGGGTGTTATAAGTTGGTATCAGAGCAATAGTTTGGGTGAATTGAGCATGATAGAATGTTCAATCCTAAACTTTGATTGAGTTGAGTCAAACATTCCAGTGGGTGTGGGTTTAGTTGATTAGTGAATGTGTGAGAAAGTAGTTAGTTGAATATGTACTAACCTTTAACAAGTTGTGAAGTGTTGTTTGATTGCAGAGACGGAGGAACATGAGTATCTGATTAGTATATTTCATGTTTCCTCAACGCTTGTGGGCTTAAGATTGTCAGGTAATCTTCGATAAGCCTGTGTTAATTTAAATTAACTTGAATTGTTTACTCTGTTATGTTGAGTAAGCCTTGTTATGAAGTTAATTGAGTCAGACTGATATGATTCCCCAGTGTTGAGTCAACTATTGATTGCTATAGGTTGACATGAGGATAGAGGTATTGAATGAGATGCTCATTGTTGTTCATTGTTGTGATTATTTTTGATTGAATTGTAAATGCAGAAATATGTTTAAGTAGACAGAGAGTTGATTAAAGTTTTAGCAAGATTGATGTTAGAACCTAAGGAGTGTCTTTATTGGTGAGACGAGAATAATTGATAGTATTATATTAGTAGATTGATCACAAGGTGTGATTTGAATCCTGTTTAAGGATAGTGGTGTCATTTGATTTGAGAATGACTGCTATTTGAGAAAATATGTGTTTATGTGGCTATATGATGTGTTAGGATTATAACTAAACACTTAATATAAACCAACAAAATGATAGGTTTATGAGAAATATAGCTTATGATAAAGCTAAATTGATTGAGAAAGTGATAAGTCTTTCTGGTTAATTGTGAATTAATATATGAAATGTTTTATAGTAACATAATTGAGTAGGCTTGTTGTGACATTGATGCTTGATAGTACAGCATATGTCAAAGTGATGATAATTAATTAAGATGTGTCCTGAATTTTGAGGTAAATAGAGACATTGATTAGTGTTAAGTATTGAAACTATGATGATGAGTTATCATGTGTTTGAGGTTTCAGATAAGTGATATACTGAGTGATTCAGTTGTTGAAAATTAGAACATTGTGTGTATGTGAAATGGCTTGCATATGTAAGATTGAATATGTAAGTAGTAAGCTGATTTTGAGTGTGTATCAGCTGATAGAAACTACTAAATAGATGTTGATTGATTTGAAATCATGAAGTATTTAATATATATGAGATAAGAGTATATCACATTGATAATTATAATGTAGAGTGGCCTAAGGATGGATTGTGAGGAACATAATCTTGCAACGCCTGATCACCGTTGTTATATTATGTTGTGTCATATGAACTTGTTGAGGCTACTTGGTATAAAAGAAATGTAATGTGATTTAGAAAACTGAGCATGAAAGTATGCTAAGTGGTTTAATAGTTGTTTTGATAAGAAAACAATCAGTTGATAGAGCTATGATATTTAGACTGTAAAGATGCCAGTGTAAATAATAATGGTCATTGATAGAGGTTTTGATGATAAACCTAGTTGACTAATTTGATTTTGTTGAAAATGTAATTGTAACTGATTGTGTTAAATTGACCATAGGTGAATTTGATAGTGTTTGAGTGAGTCACTATGTTGTAGCTGGCTTGTAGGAAGCCAAAGTTGAGATAGGTTGATATTGTCTTGCTTGAGGAATTTCTAGTATTATTGAATGTAATAATTAGAAGTCAATGTTTGAAAGTAAACATACAATATGGAATGGCTTGTATGTAGCCAATACTGATGTAGGTTGACCTTGTCCTTGTGAAGGATTGATAAGATTATTGAAAGTAATAATTTAAAATATATGTTTGAAGGTGAACATATAAGATGAAATGGTTTGTTGTGAGTTAATATTGATAGTATGTTAACTTTGAAAGTCAAACCATGAATAGAGAACTGTGTATAAAATTAATTGCTTGTGATTGGTTTGAGGATAGGTCAAACTTGAGAAACAGCAGTTAGAGGATTTTATTGATTGGTTGATTGAGATCAAGGTTGACACATAGTCAACTGTTTGTGTTGAAATAGTCTAACATAGATTGAAATGTTATGATTGTGTGGAATATGATTGAATTCCTAGATTGGTCACATTATGTTGAAACGGGTCATTGAAAATCCAAAGGAGATAGATGAATGATCTAAGTTTGTGAGACTTGAGTTATTACTTAAAGCTAGTATTAAGTAATTGAAATAGTGTTAAGTATAATTGAGTATTCAGTTAGGAAATATATGATATTTGAACTGAATATGCGTTAGAAAATTTTACAGATATGAAGTCATTGAATGATATGACAGTTGTAAATTGTTGAAAGGTGCAAATTAAGTCACATTGATTAGAATTGTGATAAGAAAATCTTACCAGTGTATGAAGCTTGTGATGATAGCTTTGATTGGATAAGAATGTGAGATAAGAAATAATTGAAAGTTATTATTAATGGTTGCCTAGATTGACTGGTACCTCATGGTGAATTACTTAGGTATGGAAAAAATTGAATGGATTCTTTTGTTATTTGTTGATAGTATACAAATGAAATAAGTGATAAAGTGATAAATTGGGATTAGATCCAAGTAAGAAAAGATATGAAGGTATATCTGGAGTTGGACTGTGTTAAAGGTCTAGTTTGACCTTGGTTGATAAATTGAGGTATATGAATTGGAAAGTTGTTCATATTTTAAGAAATTGTATGTATTAGGGAGTAAGGGAAACCTTGAAATTGAGAGATGATGATGATGTATTCACCAAACTTTTTTGGAAGTTTAGATTGAATTGTTTAAGTTATATACGATGTATTATGTATATAAGTGAAACATAGAGTTGGTGATTATTCCATGTCCCGTGGTATGGATATGTGATGATTAGTAGTATTGAGAAGGCTTGATAAAGACTTTAACAGTCTGAATGGCCTAGTATATAGAATGAAATGAAATTGTTGTGTATGTGTCCATTTTAGAGAATATCTAAAATAGTGTAGGTATGTATGTGTGGTATACATGATAATAAATGGCATGATAAGTTTTAATAGATTGAATTAAAATGTGCCATAAGATATGTGGAGGTTAGTTAATTGTGATTAACTTGATGTAGATTTTGTTGAAAATGTGTTGGAAAGTAGCACATTTTGATAATGTGATATTGTGATGCTTGACCTGTAGTATCATAATATGTGGATTAAGACTGGCTTAGTTGCTAGATTAATGGGATCTAGTGTTAAATGACTAAGTGATTATGTGATTAAAGTTGTATAACTTCTAATTGCTTGTGATTAGTAGTTTAAGATTGTAAGGTTGAATTAAATTAACTGGTTGCTGAGATAAGATTCTGATGTCTTACCAGTTTAAGTAATATACAAATTTTAACTTGATGGTTAGTTAAACTTTGGAGATATATAGTGAGTATTGATAGATGTACTGAACTGTATAATCATTAGTGTTGTGATTATTGGAAGTGTTATTGTTGTTGTTAACAATTGATAGGTTGTAATGAAAGGAATTACAAGTAGAAATAAGTCAATGTAGAGGTTGGTTGAATGTAGGTAATATTTGATTGTGGTACTATTGCTGATTGAGCAAAGTACTTGTTGATTGTAGTTTTACCTACTGAGTGTGACCTCTGCTGTGCTTATTAAGGTGATATGAATCTGGATTACTTCTAAGTAAAGGATTTCATATGATAGTGATAATGATATGTGAATATGATAGGTTGTTCAAAAGAGTATAGGTATAAAACTTTTGGATGAAAAGTTGACCTAGATTTGAATCTCAGATCTTTGATGGTAGAGATTTAAGATTATAATTTGTAGATTAGACTGATTGTTGGTTGTGAGCTAAATTATATTTCAGTGTTGCTAGGTACATTGTGGTTTAATAACCATTGTTGTGATATTATGGTTACTGTTTTATTCTTAACAGAGGTGAACAGTTGTATAGGTTAAAGATTTTAGCACATTGCTAATTTCTGATTGTATAAACCTATTAAGTGATGTTAGGTTTCACTTGTCGTCTAAATGATTGTAGGTTTCACTTGTTGAAGTAAGTGGTTGCCTATAAGATATATCTGATTGATGATATTGATTAGATGCACTGTATGTGTGCATAGGAAAAAATAGAAGCATGTACATTTGGATATGTGCATGTGGAAAGAATTCAAACAGTCTAAGTATAGTTGTAAGTTGCTATTGGGGACAAATGTATGTTAAGATATATGTGATTATATCACATTAGTTAGATTGATTGAGGTTAGATTTCGGGGACGAAATCTCTTTAAGGGGAGGAGAGTTGTAACATCCTCGAAATGGACCTAGTTGTTTATATATTATTTCTTGATTTAAATGTGTTTGGAAATAATATTGTTTGAAATAGTTGAAATAATTGGAATAGGAGTCGAATATTCCAATGTGATAAGTAAATTATTAATTGTTGTAAATTAATATAGTTGACGGTGCAATAAAATGTTTGGACTCGCAAATGGTTTTCGGGTTCCAGGCAATAGATTAAGATGGGGTATTAAATTATACCCGTATATTGAAGGCGGTTCGTGAGGCTGACTTATATATATCCTTTCCTATTTAGGAAAGTTATTCATTTTCATTTCAAAACTCACAGAAACTCTCTGAAAACCTCCAAATCAATCCAGAAATCGAATCAGGAAGTTGTGATTCTCGTGAAACTTCCTAATCATCAGATTACCATCGTTAGATTCTTCAATCAGTAAGTATTCTTGAGTATTTAAGAATTTGATTTTGATTTAAATTTGGGTAAATTGATGATTTGAGAGAATTGGATGTTAGAAACATGTTATAAGTCTTATATGCGGATTATATGATTTTTCTAGTGATTTATAATTGTTTGAAATCGTGTTTTGGGTGATTTTGATATAAAATCCGCGAGTTAGGGTTTATGCAGTTCGTACAGGGCTGGGACGACAGTGGAAGCCGGCGGCTTAGTGATGAAGCCGGCGGCTTGGTCTTGTTTGTTGAAACCGGCGGCTTCATGATGAAGCCGGCGGCTTGTGCCCAGTTGGTTGAAGCCGGCGGCTTCTTTGGCAAGCCGGCGGCTTGTATTGCATTTTAGGAAACCAGTGGATGGTGATAAGAAGCCGGCGGCTTCTAGGAGGAAGCCGGCGGCTTGAAGGGCTGTTTCAACATTACTTGTTTGATTTCGATAGTAATGTGCTTGATATATGTTATAGGATAATATATGTTAATGATTATATTGTAAATCATTAGTGTATAATTAGGAACTAGTAATCTTGATGTGGATTATGTTAAGTTCCTAATGTTATTGATTGATATAAGTTAAGTACTGATGATCATGATTACTAACTTATATTTGATTATTGATTCTCAGATGTGGAGAAGGCTCAGTGATATTAGACTACTGAGTGGAGGCCTGAGGTAGTCGGTGAGTGGATCTGTAACCTCAGTGTGATTTAGTTGTAATGATTTGATTTACAACAAATAATTATAGTATTATTTTGATAGAATGTAATTGCTGAGATATCTTGCCATAATAGTTTGACTAGTTGCTTACTGGGCTGTTTGAGCTAGTACGTAAGATTCTGAGGTCAACTTGACTTGACAGTTGGACTTGGTTGTTATTGTAGACGACAGGAGATCTTGAAACTTGAAATGTTGGTTTGGAGATCTAGGTCGTGTGTGATTAACAACTGGTTACCGGTAATTCTGTATAGGCCAATACAGATGATTGATAAGGGTTTCCTGAGTACCAAACCGGTATTAGGGTATCTCAGGAGCCACCGGTCCTCATGATGATTTATAATGTTTGATTGGTGTAGCTTGACATTGATTGGATGTCGAGTGAATGATTGATTTTCTGTTTATTGTGATTTGATGTAAACAGATTGTTATGCTAGGTTGTACTGTTGCTTATAGTTTCATTCACTTAGCTTTATTCTAACCCCCCACAGTTCTTCCTGCAGGTTAAATAGATGGGACATATTGGGCAGGAGGTTGTGGGACTGGATGGAATGTTTGACAGGCTGTTACTCTGATGTTATTTGGATAACTAAAGAGATGTTTTGAATTATATAACACCGAGTTTGTTGAAATGTCATGTAATAAGTTTGAAAAAGTTTATTGACATTTTGAGTACATTGATAGTATGTTTTAAATATACGCTTCCGAGTCGCCATTATTATATTAATTGTTTGTAATGAAACGAGGGGTGTTATATTTATAGACCACAAACTTAAACGGTTTTAAAGATATATTCGGACATCACACATTAACGAATGAATGGACACACATCGGGAGTGATCTATATAGACGTTCACTTATATATGACCTTATATGATTAGGGCGTTAGGAGGATTCGGACTGTCCATTGCACATCGGATACTTGATTGCTCAGCTGGACTCAGGTGAGTCTCACAGCCCCACTTTTACTGTTTTTAAACTTGGGGTGAGATACAATGCTTACTTGTTTTCATGATCACTATTATTCGGTTAGTTAATTTAATTATTAACTCTGTTAAACATGTTGGTTATCATTGTCGGTCTTGATTTTCATTATTCGGGTATTGCATGAGTGTTTTAATACGGGAAAGTCCTCATCATTGCATGGTTCGTTAACTTAATAAGGCGCGATTACTAAAAGATAGATCTATCATGGGAGTGACGTCCCCGTCCGGGTTGCTAGCTACAACCATGTACAAACGGGCATTTTAGTAATTTTTATGGGTGTTGACACCGTTCGGGAGGCAGAAAATTGGGTTAGGCCTCGAACCATGGCTTAATGCAATACAATGTCATTGTCGGTAAATCTAGTCGGTAACCTTATGTAACACCCCCAAATTCGTTGATTTAGATTAGCGGAAGCATTTGGATTAAGTACGGGGGTGCCACAATAACAAGGCATGCATACGTATCAGAGCATATGATTACAACAGAACATAATATATTAAGATGCCAAAAGTATTAATTACAAAGTTTGCGATTCATCGAATCATACAAGTTAAAAGTAATAAGTTTACAAAAGTGGATTTCTGGAATATGACTAAAACAGTTTCAGTTATACTAGAGAAATCCATATGTTTCCAAAAAGTTGGCATCCTAAAACTTCACGGGTCGCCTAATTCTCCATGTGTGTTGGCGATTCTTACATGCACAACTAATTCCCTGAAAAACATAGTAAAAGCCAACAACTAGGTTGAGTGAATTCACAGGTTTCATGTTTGCAATAGTTGAACCAAGTTTGTAAGCACAGTTGTTATCCAAATACGTTCACAAATAGTATTGCCATAATAGTCGAGAATACGTTTAGTGAAATGTAATCCAAATACAAGTTTAGTGGGTTGTTCGCCCAAAGTTTAGTTTCCGTGGGATGTTACCCAAAATAGATACGTGTGATGTTACCTAAAATGTCAGTTTAAAAACACGTGCTGGTCGTTCTCCAGCGCTTTACAAACAGTACCGGTCTTTCTCCGGTCAAATACGCACGGGTCGTTCTCCCGTTCAAGTAAAACAGTTTAATACGCACGGGTCGTTCTCCCGTCCAAACACTGCTGGTCGTTCTCCAGCGAAACACAGTACCGGTCGTTCTCCGGTCAATACGCATGGGTCGTTCTCCCATCCAAAGACGCGCGGGTCGTTCTCCCGTCCAGTGGCCAGTCGTTCTCTGGCGCTAAAATACGTTGCTGGTCGTTCTCCAGCGTTTTCATAAAAGTACCGGTCGTTCTCCGGCCAAATCATAACAGTTTACCGGTCGTTCTCCGGTCTAGTTAAAACAGTTTGTCAAATAGTTTATCACGTTTAGTTGGTTTATAGTATGAAAATGTTATTTCATAAACAAAGTTCGCACAACAGTTCAATAGTTCAAAGTACTTTAATAGTTCGAGTAAAACACGTATGATAAACAATCATGTAAGGAAAAACAGTTATGGCAATTAATAAAACAGTTAAACAGTTTAAACAGTTGACTATGTTTTCCACCCCAAAGTAGTTAAAACAGTAAAAGTAGGGGCTGTGAACTCACCTGTTGAGTTAGGTAGTTGTGCGAGTGCTAGCAAACCTAAGCCCAAGTACAGTCCAGAATCTCCTAACGTCCTAAACGTATGAGATTTAATAAGTATTGTGGATGTCTAAGCTAATCATCCATGCTAGTGTTCGTACAACCAAGTTATATTCAAAGTGTTTGTTAAAAGTTTACATTTGTATTTCGTTGTTTGTGAAAATGTATACGACTCGTTGGTGATAGTTTAAAATCATTATTTCAATAAGATAAGTGTGTTTACAATGTCTGTATAGTTCATATATCGTATTGTATATGCGTATTCGTTCCCGGTTAAGCCCGACACTTTGAAAGTGAGTTTTTAGTGTAAAATCTGTTTTTAGCGACACTTGATGCGTCACTTGTTGGTTTTGGGCGACACTAGCCTAGTGACTCAAAAATGGGATTTTTCAGGTTAATAGCGTCACTTGTCTAGTGACTCAGTCACTGGTATGAGTCACTTAATGCGTCACTTCGCTAGTGACTCAGTCACTGGTATGAGTCACTTCGCTAGTGACTCATATGCGTCACTTAGTGTCTCATATGCGTCACTTCGCTAGTGACTCTATATAGCGTCACTTAGTGACTCAATACTGTTTTTGGGCCTTATGCAACACTTGGGCCTGTTCGACGAGCAGATCAAAAATAACGAGTTTTTGGGCGATTTTGGACGTTTTTGGTTGTATAAAACACTAAAACATGTTAATCTAAGTATATTAAACAAGAATATCGAAAGAAACGTTAAAATCTAAAGATTTACGAGATGTCAGAAACTTACGCGGTGTCGGTTTTAAAATCCGAAAAAGTAGAAGTGTAGATCGTGATCCCGTGATTGTTTTTCTCTAAATGAGCTAATCGATTGGAGGTGTTTTTGATGAAGTTTTTGTTGAATTTGTGTGGTTTTTGTTTAGTTTTAAGAGAGAGGTTGGAGAGAATGGAGGTGAAGAGAGAGAAAGAGGAAATGAAAATGAAAGGAAGAAAAGGGTGGGGAGGTGGGTTTTGGGGGATGACTTGTTCCTCATTTTGTGATTTTTAGCCCGCGTTTGTTTACCCGATCGTTAAATGTTACAATATTTTAAATAATTCATTTTTAAATACATATTCTTTTATATTTTTAATTGAGGTATTTATAACAATTAATTTAGTTGCGTTTATAAATTTTAGACTTTGTTTTATTTTAAATGTACGAATTAAACGTTTTTCGTTAGGAAATAATTGTAAATATTATCGACATAATATTTATTATACGTTTTCGTTATTTAAAAACTTTCGTTTTATTAAAAAAATTTTGTTTTATTAAAAAATTTTCGTTCACCAACAGTCGTGTATTTTGTCGCGTTTGTTCCAATCGTTCCGTACGTAATTACAACTAATTACGAAATGTAATACTACGCGTATCAACTAGTTGGGCTTTGCTAGACTTACCTCTAAAATGTGTTGTGAATTCACTCAAGTAGGGAATTAGCCCAAAATGCAAATGTTTAGCGTTAATAATAGTGTTTAAATTTGCGGGGTGTTACACCTTAATGGGTTAATCATAGTTCGGTAACCTTAATGGGTTAATCATTGTTTGGGAACCTTAATTGGTTTATCATTGTTCGGTTGTGTTATTTAATCATTGTCGGTATTAAATCGTTGGATAATCATGTTGATCACATCATATTTTATGTTAAACCTGTTAGATCCACCAGCTTTATAGCTGACCTTTTAGTGTTGTTGTAACATCCCCAAATTGGGCCTAGGAGAAACAGGTAATTCCTTATATTTAATTGTATTTTGTGTTTGATTGTGAAATTTATAGGTAAATAAGCTTCAGGAAATATTGTGACTAGTGAAATGTTAATTGTTTTAAATAATATTAGGTGACGGTAAAATAAAATAAATTTCTCGCATTTGAAAACGAGGTTCCAGACAATAGGTCAAAAAGGGGTATAATATTACACTGTGTGTAAGTGAGGCGGTTTAATTTAAAACAAAGGGGCCGACTTAAGTTTGTTCCCCAAACTTCTTTGGTGTTCTTCAAAACTCTCTCAAACTCATTCTCAAATCACTTACATGATTTCTAGTGATCAATTGCAAGAATAAACAAGAATTGGAGCTTGAATCTTTAGTTATATCATCTTCAACCTCATCTCTTTGTGTTCTTCAATTGTAAGTAATTGTTGATAGCTATTTAGTTTATAATTAAGGTTTTAAGTTGAAATGATGTGTTCTAGTGTTTATATGATTGATTGATGATCTATTGTGATTGTTCAAACTTCATGAACTGATTTGAGTGATGATTATATGAATAAATAGTTAAATTTCTTGAGTTTTAGGTTTGAAAGTGGAATTTTTAGGTTATAGGTGAGTGATTGAATTGGTGATGATTTGAAGTTTGAATCTTCGATATATGATGTTAGTATATATTGTTATGACCGAAATTTAGTAAAAACATGAGTTTAGAACTGAGTTTGGTGAAATTGCAATTTTTGGTTCGTAGTTGAGTTGTGCAGGAAATGGTAAATGTGCAGGTCTGGAAGACGTGGGAATACGGTCGGATTCCCCTGAATCCGGACGGATTCAAGGGAATACGGCGTATTCCCGGGGTGTATTCCCAACCGGATTCCTAAAATTGAGTTCTGGTTGAAATTGAAGCAAAAATGACTGGGTAATACGGGCGTATTCACTGGAATACGGCCGGATTCACCTGAATACGGCCGGATTCCATGGAATACGGCCGGATTCCCTTGGTCTGGCAGAGATTTTAATTTAAACCTTAGAATGTGATATTTGTTTGTTTAATATGTTTATATAACTTTATACTTGTTTGATTGTTGATATTAAGTTATATACAATGTGATGTGAGGATTGACTTGGAATTCTTTTGTATTTCAGATCCGACCACGACTCAATAAAATTAGATCTTTGAGTGAAGCTTGAAACGAGACAGGTGAGTGACTGGTTCTCACAGTTTAAATTGGTGTTAACAATTTAGTTACATCAATTTTAAGTAGATTGATATTGTGAGTTATTGATAAGTTGATTGCGATTAAATGATTGATTGCTAGTGACTCATTCCATGATAGGTTGGAATGATAGAGGTCAATTTCGGTTGGGTTTAGTTGCTATAGGTTAATCTTTATGGTATTGATGAACATTAGTTGTGAATTCGTCCATATTGATTAAAGATAGCATTGAACTATCGGTAAAATCTCTGTATTGGCCTGCAGTGGATTATAAGTGTTCTTGGTGGGCCATCCGCGGGCTGAGGGTACCACAAGAACCACCGATCCTCTAATTGGATTGTTACTATTAGTTAATTGTTGTGAGTTGATTGTTTATGCTAAGTTAGATTGTTGGAATCGTTATTCACTTAGCTTCGTGCTAATCCCCCACCTCACTTTTGCAGGTTAAGTTTGCTTATGCTCGGTTGAGAGGTTTTGGGTGAAATGTTTGACAAGCTGGGCACTCTTGATTACTTTGTTTTGGCGTAAACGTTTGTATAAATAACACCACTAGATTATGAGTTTGTAACAAAATAATTTAATGATAGTATGTGTAATAACTAAACTTTGATATTAGTATTATGTAAAGTTTGTTGAATGGGATAACGCTTCCAGGTAAAAAAAAAAATTTTTTTTTTGGCTTGAAAATATGGGGTGTTATAAGTTGGTATCAGAGCGTAAGTTTAGGGGAATGAACATGCTAGATGTTTATACCTAAACTTAGTCCCGTTGGTCAAACATCTCATGTTATGGGGATTAGTTAGGAAAGGAAATTTGATTAGTTTGCTAGTACTAATGATTAACGAATTTTGAGATATGATGTGATTTCAGATATGGCGGATAATGAGCAACCTGTCCATACTCTTAATGAAGCCTCTCAGATCAATGCACCACCAGAAAGTCAGGAGCACAATGGAATGTCTAATCCAAGAGGGGTAGAAACAGAAACTGACCAAGAGTACATTTTGAGATTAGAGAATCGGTTATTGGAATTACAGAATGAACGGGCTGGGCCTTCTCGATAGCCTATTCATACTCAGCCGCCTGTTATAACTACTGCTCCTCCTGTTGTATCTTCTGAGCGGATTCCAGTATCTATACCTTTTGTTTCTCAGCAGCAGCAACAAGGTTATAGTTATCAAGCTACTGTACCTTTTCCTTCTTCCGGATTTCCTAGTTATCAGATACATGCGATTCCTCCATTTCAGCAGTTAAAAGTGGGTTGTTCACTTAAGACTTTTATGTCCACCAATCCTTCTTCATTCTCTGGAAGTACTAATCCTACTGACACTTTGGATTGGTTACGTGATGTGGAGCGAAAATTGGAAGTTTGTCATTGTGAAGAGAAAGATAAAGTACCATATGCAGTTCAGCTTTTAAAGGGTCAAGCAATGTCATGGTGGGATGCTATAACTGCTCCATTGACATCGGAACAAATCAAAATGATTAGATGGTCAGATTTTCATGCCGAAGTTTGTAAGCAATTCTGTTCAGAGTACAACTTATCACGTATTAGACAAGAGTTTCTTGATTTACAGAAGACGGATCAAATGTCGATTGAAGAGCTTATCAAGCAATTTTCTGACAAATTACGATTTGTGAGACCGTGGGTTCCGACAGATAGAACTCAGATTGAGCATTTTGTGAAGACTTTGCCTCCAGATTACCGTACTTCAGTGAGATTAGCTAGTTCTCTTTCACAAGCATACGATTATGCTCGTTCGGTAGATGGTGATATTCAAGCTAAAAGGTTAATGAATAAGGAAAGGTATTCACAGTAACAAAGAGGAGATTCATCTAGTAAACAAAAGGGGCAAGGTGGTCAGCAGAACAGAAGGTTTAATCCAATGGATAGTAACTATTGTAACAAATGTCGAGCTAGACATAATGGTCCTTGTACTCCCTAAACCTCAAGATGTGTTAAATGTGGAACTTTTGGACACGCTGCCAAGGATTGTACATTTCCTAATAGCGTGTGTTGGAATTGTCAAAAAGAGGGGCATCGAGCTGGAGATTGTACAGAGGCTAAGAGACAGAGTATGGGTATGGCTAAGGGTTCCTCATCCTCCGGCCAAAAGAGGAAAGTACCACCAGTAGCTGCTAGTCGAGCTTTTCAAATGACAGTGGATGAAGCTGTCACTACTGAAGACGTTATAACGGGTACATTTCTCATAAATTCTGTACCAGCTCGTGTATTATTTGATTCTGGTGCCAATTGCTCGTTTATATCTGTGAAATTTTGTGATAGACTGAAATTGATTCCCTCTTTGATTGTGAAACCGTTAGAAGTTGAAATTGCTGATGGTAAGGTAGTTCCTGTTACCACATCGGTAACTGGAGCTAGTATACTGATAGAGGGTCATGATTTTCTGATTTCATTTCTGTTAATGCCAATTCCGAGTTTCGATGCGGTTATCGGTATGGATTGGTTGAGCTTAAATAAAGCTAATATTGATTGTCATAGAAAGATTATAAAAATTCCCGTCTCTGATAAGTCTCACGTTGTGGCTCGAGGGGAACGGGAAAGGGGTAATATTCCGTTGATTTCTGTGATGAAGGCTAGAAAATCTTTAGTCAAGGGTTGTGATTCTTATTTGTGTTATGTGGTTGATAATAAATTAGAAAAGAAATCCATTTCTGATATCCGGGTGGTTTCTGAATACCCGGAGGTGTTCCCTGATGAATTGCCTGGTTTGCCCCCTGTAAGAGAAGTAGAATATCAGATTGATTTGATTCCTGGTTCGACTCCAGTAGCTAAGTCTCCTTATAGATTAGCTCCAGCTGAAATTCGGGAAATGATGGGTCAGATTCAGGAATTGTTAGATAAAGGGTTTATAAGGCCGAGTTCTTCCCCGTGGGGTGCTCCGGTATTATTTGTGAAAAAGAAAGATGGTACTTTACGTATGTGTATCGATTATAGGGAACTTAATAAGAGAACAGTGAAGAATAAATACCCTTTGCCCGGAATTGATGAACTCTTTGACCAATTGCAAGGATCATCTTATTTTTCTAAGATTGATTTGAGATCCGGTTATCACCAGGTGCGAGTACGTGAGGAAGATATTCCTAAAACTGCTTTTCGCACCAGGTACGGACATTATGAGTTTTTAGTCATGCCTTTTGGATTGACTAATGCCCCTGCTATTTTCATGGATTTAATGAATCGAATATGTCGACCTTTTCTAGATAAGTTTGTAATTGTGTTTATCGACGATATATTGATTTATTCTAAGTCTGAGTCCGAGCATGAACATCATTTGAGGTTGATTCTGGAAATTCTGAAAAGAGAACACCTTTATGCTAAATTTTCTAAATGCGAATTCTGGCTTAGAGAGGTACAATTTCTTGGTCATATCATTTGTAATGATGGGGTTAAAGTAGATCCTTCTAAAGTAGAAGCTGTTATGAATTGGAATGCTCCTAAATCCCCTTCTGAGATTAAAAGTTTCCTTGGTTTAGCTGGGTACTATCGGAAATTTATCCAAGATTTTTCTAAAATTGCTGGTCCGTTGACTCGATTGACTAGGAAAGATGTTAAGTTTCAGTGGGGTGATAACCAAGAATCTTCTTTTCAGACTCTTAAGCAGTTGTTGTGTCAAGCTCCAGTGTTAGCACTTCCTGATGGTTCTGATGGTTTTGTGGTTTATTGTGATGCTTCGCATGCTGGGTTGGGTGCAGTTTTAATGCAACGTGATCGTGTTATTGCGTATGCTTCTCGTCAGCTCAAAACTCATGAAAGAAATTATCCTACGCACGATTTAGAACTTGCAGCTGTGGTATTTGCGCTAAAAATCTAGAGACATTATTTATACGGTACCAAATGCATTGTATGTACAGATCATAAAAGCCTCCAGTACATGTTTTCTCAGAAAGAGCTTAATATGAGACAGCGCCGTTGGTTAGAATTGATTAAGGATTATGATTGTGAAATCCGATATCATCCAGGTAAAGCTAATGTAGTAGCCGATGCTTTAAGTCGAAAGGTATCTTCTAATCGAGTCTACTTTATGCGCTTGGAAATATCTTCTGATTTAATTTCTCAGCTGAGAGCGGCACAGTTAGAAGCGTTGTTAGATCAGAATTTAAAATCTGAGATTTTGTTGAAAAGAAAAGATTTATTGGTTGATGATTCTCGGGGGTTGAAAACTTTTCAGTCTCGAGTTTGGGTTCCATTGATTGGGGGACTTCGGAATTTGATTTTGTATGAGGCACACAAATCGAGGTTGTCAGTACATCCAGGGAGTACGAAAATGTATAATGATTTGAAACCGTTATATTGGTGGCCAACGATGAAAACCGATGTTGCTAGAATGGTTGAAACTTGCCACATATGTTCCCAAGTAAAAGCAGAACATCAAAAACCTTATGGTTCGTTAAAACAGTTGGATATTCCGGAGTGGAAATGGGAGCATATCACTATGGATTTTGTTACTAAGTTGCCTCGTACACAGAAAGGGAATGATATGATTTGGGTCATTGTTGACCGTTTAACTAAAAGTGCTCATTTTCTTGCCACCAACGAGACTGCTTCTTTGACGCGGTTATCTCTTTTGTATATTAATGAGATTGTGGTAAGACATGGTATTCCTTTGTCTATTGTGTCCGATAGAGATTCCCGATTTATTTCTGGTTTTTGGCAGAGTTTGCAACGTGAGTTAGGTACCAGAATTAATCTCAGTACAGCTTATCATCCTCAGACGGATGGGCAGTCAGAACGTACTATTCAGACTCTAGAGGATATGTTAAGAGCTTGTGTACTTGAGTATGGCGGTTCTTGGGATTCACACTTACCTTTGATAGAGTTTGCGTATAACAACTCTTATCATTCTAGTATTGGTATGCCACCGTACGAAATGTTGTATGGTCGTCGTTGTCGAACTCCTACCTGTTGGTTAGAAGCGGGAGAAAAGCAATTTGCGGGTCCCGACATAGTTCAAATTACAGCTGATAAAGTTAAGATTGCTCGTGAGAAATTAAAAGCAGCACGTGATAGGCAGAAACAATATGCTGATCCACGTAGACGATCCGTTGTTTTTGTTGAAGGTGAACTTGTATATTTGAAAGTTTCTCCGTGGAAGGGTGTTATTAGATTTGGTAAGCGTGGAAAGTTAGCTCCTCGTTATATTGGTCCATTTAAAGTTCGGCAAGTAATTAATGACTAATCGGTTTCTTTGGAACTTCCTCCTGAATTAGCTGGTATTCATGATACGTTTAATGTCTGTTATTTAATAAAGTGTAATGTGGAGGATCAATCCCAAATCCTTCCTTTGCAAGATCTTAGAGTTGATCCAAGTAAGAAATTGGTAGAAGAACCTGTTGAGCTTTTAGATAGAAAAGTGACCAAGCTTCGTAGAAAGGAAATCCCGATGGTGTTAGTTAAATGGAAGCATAGCTTGGGTGCCAATTTAACATGGGAAACCGAAGAGAGTATAAGAACTAGATATCCTAGCTTATTTATGTCTAGTGAGATTTCGGGGACGAAATCTTCCTAAGGAGGGAAGATTTGTAACATCCCCAAATTGGGCTTAGGAGAAACAGGTAATTCCTTATATTTAATTGTATTTAGTGTTTGATTGTGAAATTTATAGGTAAATAAGCTTCAGGAAATATTGTGACTAGTGAAATGTTAATTGTTTTAAATAATATTAGGTGACGGTAAAATAAAATAAATTTCTCGCGTTTGAAAACGAGGTTCCAGACAATAGGTCAAAAAGGGGTATAATATTACACTGTGTGTAAGTGAGGCGGTTTAATTTAAAACAAAGGGGCCGACTTAAGTTTGTTCCCCAAACTTCTTTGGTGTTCTTCAAAACTCTCTCAAACTCATTCTCAAATCACTTGCATGATTTCTAGTGATCAATTGCAAGAATAAACAAGAATTGGAGCTTGAATCTTTAGTTATATCATCTTCAACCTCATCTCTTTGTGTTCTTCAATTGTAAGTAATTGTTGATAGCTATTTAGTTTATAATTAAGGTTTTAAGTTGAAATGATGTGTTCTAGTGTTTATATGATTGATTGATGATCTATTGTGATTGTTCAAACTTCATGAACTGATTTGAGTGATGATTATATGAATAAATAGTTAAATTTCTTGAGTTTTAGGTTTGAAAGTGGAATTTTTAGGTTATAGGTGAGTGATTGAATTGGTGATGATTTGAAGTTTGAATCTTCGATATATGATGTTAGTATATGTTGTTATGACCGAAATTTAGTAAAAACATGAGTTTAGAACTGAGTTTGGTGAAATTGCATTTTTTGGTTCGTAGTTGAGTTGTGCAGGAAATGGTAAATGTGCAGGTCTGGAAGACGTGGGAATACGGTCGGATTCCCCTGAATCCGGACGGATTCAAGGGAATACGGCGTATTCCCGGGGTGTATTCCCAACCGGATTCCTAAAATTGAGTTCTGGTTGAAATTGAAGCAAAAATGACTGGGGAATACGGGCGTATTCACTGGAATACGGCCGGATTCACCTGAATACGGCCTGATTCCAAGGAATACGGCCGGATTCCCTTGGTCTGGCAGAGATTTTAATTTAAACCTTAGAATGTGATATTTGTTTGTTTAATATGTTTATATAACTTTATACTTGTTTGATTGTTGATATTAAGTTATATACAATGTGATGTGAGGATTGACTTGGAATTCTTTTGTATTTCAGATCCGACCACGACTCAATAAAATTAGATCTTTGAGTGAAGCTTGAAACGAGACAGGTGAGTGACTGGTTCTCACAGTTTAAATTGGTGTTAACAATTTAGTTACATCAATTTTAAGTAGATTGATATTGTGAGTTATTGATAAGTTGATTGCGATTAAATGATTGATTGCTAGTGACTCATTCCATGATAGGTTGGAATGATAGAGGTCAATTTCGGTTGGGTTTAGTTGCTATAGGTTAATCTTTATGGTATTGATGAACATTAGTTGTGAATTCGTCCATATTGATTAAAGATAGCATTGAACTATCGGTAAAATCTCTGTATTGGCCTGCAGTGGATTATAAGTGTTCTTGGTGGGCCATCCGCGGGCTGAGGGTACCACAAGAACCACCGATCCTCTAATTGGATTGTTACTATTAGTTGATTGTTGTGAGTTGATTGTTTATGCTAAGTTAGATTGTTGGAATCGTTATTCACTTAGCTTCGTGCTAATCCCCCACCTCACTTTTGCAGGTTAAGTTTGCTTATGCTCGGTTGAGAGGTTTTGGGTGAAATGTTTGACAAGCTGGGCACTCTTGATTACTTTGTTTTGGCGTAAACGTTTGTATAAATAACACCACTAGATTATGAGTTTGTAACAAAATAATTTAATGATAGTATGTGTAATAACTAAACTTTGATATTAGTATTATGTAAAGTTTGTTGAATGGGATAACGCTTCCAGGTAAAAAAAAAAAAAATTTTTTTGGCTTGAAAATATGGGGTGTTATAGTTGTATTCTCAGGTGATCAGCAATAGTAGGATGACCCTCAGGATAAGCTATCTACTTACGAGTCGCATGCATCTATTTAGACATGAAGATTTTCTTGCATTATGTTTTGTATTAATGGTTATGTATTAAAATCTTCAAAATCAAATGTGAACTCGCTGTTATTGTAAACTTATAACTTATGACTTAAAATTTTGTACTACTTTTGTAATATATTTATAAACGTCTCATGTAGAGTCGTTTGTTGTAATCTTGGTGTTTTGATATTTGATTAGTCACACCCAAATCGTCGCTTCCGCAAATCATGAAATCGGGGGTGTGACAGATTGGTATCAGAGCCTAAAGTTATAGCGAACTAGGTTGCATTTAGTGGGCCTAGACTATAACTGTTAGGCAGTATTCCTCATTAGGTATAACTGGTTCAGGAATTACATCATACGAGTTTAATTTAACATAGCCTAGCTAACTATGTACAATTAAATAAATATGATGTGAGATTTGAAAGGGGTTATATTGAACATGAATACACTAGTTGACTCTGACCACGAGAGAACCGGGACTCATATTTGTTTTGTGCTAGACACAACTAAGCGGATATATACGTGTATATGGTATATACGTATATGATGAGGCTATTGTATATTGTGTATATATATATGAATAGGCCTTGGATATTTGGTTGTATACTTGATATATATATTAAACAGTTATCACTTAGGTGATCTTGTTCGGTTAACACTTAGGTGATCTAATTCGGTTAACACTTTGGAGATATAATTCAGTAATATAGTCGGTATGTGTATAATGTATATAAAACTCGGATATTCGGAAATCGGTAATCCTCTAAGAACTGAAATTTTTCCTATCATTTCTATCAAGTTCATTTTAACAAAGACGGTAAACCCCCACAACGGCTGGTCACGTGACGGATAACGAACAAATTCTCAAATATCCCTCCGGATGTGATAATTTCCGGCACTTTGTAAACTCTAACTCTTGTAATCTTTGGATACGTATGTTAATGATTCTCAACTACGATTCCAACTATGGTTAAACTTCGATTTTAGAAATGGCATACTTTGATTTGGCATATGTGACAACTTTGAAAACTCTGACAACTTTGAAAACTTGGGGATCTAAACTATGATTTCTACTATGGTTTTAACTGTGATTCTTACTATTATTTCAACTACGAATTCTACTATAGTTTTGATTATCATTGAAAATTTGCATACTTTGTTTTGGCATTTGTACAAACTTTGAGAACTTGTGACTCATACTACGTTTTAAACTATGATTTAAACTATGATTTGTAACTATGTTTTATAAACTACTTTGTCTCTATTTTATGAACTATTTGGGAACTGTTTTATGAACTACGTTAGCTATTACATGAGTTTTAAATCGGGCGTAACGACTATTTTATTCCCTTATACGGTTAGTGTACTATCGGTTTAGCAAACTGTGGTTAATCGAGTCCGGCAGTGTAATACGTAAATACACTTTAAAATTCAATGGCTAGGCTTTCTGTTGAGATCGGTAACTCGGATATCATATTTGATATACTTTGGCAAATCGGCCATCTTTTCGGAATCATTCATTCGGTGAAAACTAATCGTTTTCTTAATCACGGATAAATCAGTATTAGTATGTGATATAGTATTCGGTTAGCTAAGACGGTTTTTAATTCGGTAATTAATTCGGCATGCATGACTTAACATGTAATTCGGTTATCATTTAGGTGATCTAGTTCGGGTATCACTTCCGTGATATAATACGGTTATCACCTCGGTGATCTAGTCGGAATATGGTTATCACGTTGGTGATATAAATTGGGATAAATATCGAAAAACTATATTTGTTAATATAGGACGTTTATACATCTAGTACAGTAGCTGTAGTTATGTTAAACTCTAGGAACACAGTAAGATTTACAAAGTTCGGTGGACTATAAGTTCAATCCATAACTAAACTTGTTAATACGGACCGGCCATGTCACATAGACATAACGGTCGGGTAGAAATCGAAATTTTCCCTCATTTCTTTAGTAATCGGTAGGCTTAAGCCTAACAAGGGGAGAAGACTTGGATGTCTTAGAATTAGACATATCACATAGTCGGCCTTAGAAACACGCGGACATAGGTTTCGGTTGAATTTCGGGACGAAATTCTCCTAACAAGGGGAGAATGTGACACCCGGTCAAAAAGTGTCAAAATTAGCGGCCAATTTAAACCTTAAATATTCATACTCAGTACGTGTTAAAACAAAAGTATTCGGATAATATATATGTGTACATATATATATATATATATATATATATATATATATATATATATATATATATATATATATATATATATATAACGTTAAAGGAATAAGTAATAATCACGTACAAACAAATCTGAAGGAACGCGAAATCTTAAACACGGACGTTGGTGAAAAACAATTTTAAATAATGTATTATTAACGAGAATAATAATTATTTACTCGGTTGAAGTTTTAAATACATTTTGTACACTATAAACTATCCGTCAAAGTGAGTTGAAACAAAGATATATTTTTATATCTCACTAATAGTATTTTTATGAAATATTTCAATTGAAAACTTATACAATTATATTTTTAGAAATTTATCATTTGGAAAGATTATACTACATAACGATCGGGTACGCAAACACGGGTCCAAAATTACCCACTAACCTCAATTATTGGAGCCGGATTAAACCGACTCCAATAATGCAAATACACACACACGCACACTCTGCTCTCTGCTCTACTCTCGGTCTCCCTCTCTTTTCTTTGTTCATCGAACAACAACAATAACAATCAACAACAACAACATAATCAACATCATCTTCATCATCATAATCATCATCTTTGATCATCACCATCATCCGGATCATCATCACCCATGGCTCCAATTTTAATTTGTAAGAAAACTTTAACCTTTGTTTAAATTTGTATTTTACAAACGTATTATCATGTATCGAAGTTATATCTATGTATTATATCCAAAAAATTATGTTATAAACTGGGTTGGGGATGAACTGCACAAACAGACCTGAAAGAAACAAACCACCCGGACGGGAGGATCAAGAAACCCGAACGGGTCACAACACCCACCCGAACGGGTATGAGGCTCCACCCGGACGGGTCACCTGCATTCAGCCCACCATCTTTTGTAGTTTTGTGGCCCTTTAAGTGACGGTCGTTTGGCCGCCTGAATCACCTTAATCCGAGTTCGTATGAGAAAGTTATGGCCAAAACGGTGCAACATAGTCAAATCAGCAAAATGCTCCATCTTTTCATATTTTCTTCCTCAATCTTTAACCTTAACACATGAGATCAATTTCAAGCTATATAAGTATCAAAAGTTCATGAGATCAACTAGAAACAAGTACAAAAGTTGTATTTTGAAATATGATTTCAATTCCGTCAACAACGGGCCGTACCACTTTTATAGACCACAAACTTAAACGGTTTTAAAGATATATTTGGACATCACACATTAACGAATGAATGGACACACATCGGGAGTGATCTATATAGACGTTCACTTATATATGACCTTATATGATTAGGGCGTTAGGAGGATTCGGACTGTCCATTCCACATCAGATACTTGATTGCTCGGCTGGACTCAGGTGAGTCTCACAGCCCCACTTTTACTGTTTTTAAACTTGGGGTGAGATACAATGCTTACTTGTTTTCGTGATCACTATTATTCGGTTAGTTAATTTAATTATTAACTCCGTTAAACATGTTGGTTATCATTGTCGGTCTTGATTTTCATTGTTCGGGTATTGCATGAGTGTTTTAATACGGGAAAGTCCTCATCATTGCATGGTTCGTTAACTTAATAAGGCGCGATTACTAAAAGATAGATCTATCATGGGAGTGACGTCCCCGTTCGGGTTGCTAGCTTCAACCATGTACTAACGGGCATTTTAGTAATTGTTATGGGTATTGACACCGTTCGGGAGGCAGAAAATCGGGTTAGGCCTCGAACCATGGCTTAATGCAATACAATGTCATTGTCGGTAAATCTAGTCGGTAACCTTAATGGGTTAATCATAGTTCGGTAACCTTAATGGGTTAATCATTGTTCGGGAACCTTAATTGGTTTATCATTGTTCGGTTATGTTATTTAATCATTGTCGGTATTAAATCGTCGGATAATCATGTTGATCACATCATATTTTATGTTAAACCTGTGAGATTCACCAGCTTTATAGCTGACCTTTTAGTGTTGTATTCTCAGGTGATCAGCAATAGTAGGATGACCGTCAGGATAAGCTATCTACTTACGAGTCGCATGCATCTATTTAGACATGAAGATTTTCTTGCATTATGTTTTGTATTAATGGTTATGTATTAAAATCTTCAAAATCAAATGTAAACTCGCTGTTATTGTAAACTTATAACTTATGACTTAAAATTTTGTACTACTTTTGTAATATATTTATAAACGTCTCATATAGAGTCGTTTGTTGTAACCTTGGTGTTTTGATATTTGATTAGTCACACCCAAATCGTCGCTTCCGCAAATCATGAAATCTGGGGCGTGACAACATTGATGTTAGGCCAAAGTTACATTAACTGGTTATATTGGCAGCGAAGATTCAACTTACCTCAAAGGGATGATGTGAATAATGTCCTTATTAATATTTTTGTTGGGAAGTTTAGGTCTGTAAAATTCAATTTAAAAAGGGATTTGTTTGAATTAGATGCCAAGAATCTTAATGAAGCTAATGAAATTGATGAAAATGATGAACAAGCGAGACATTATACTGATGAAGAGCTTTTAAGAGCGCTTGACTTACTTGATGCACCAGCAAACTTTACCTATGAACAATGGGGTACGTATAAGAAACAATTAAGAACACCCGCATCAAAGGTTACAACTCTCTCTCTCTCTCACACACTCTCTCTCTCTCTCTCTTATAATGTTTAAATGCAATATCATATTCACTTTGGCAGGTGAATTTGATGTATAAGTATGTATGGCTTTAACAAACTCGTTTCACTTACATAAATCTCATTTAAAAAAATTTAGAAGCTATCAGAATTTGGGAAGAAAGCCAGAGCTGACCAAATCCATGCTCACACTACCGGTGGTTGTAGTTATGCACGTAAAAGGGATGAATTTGTGAGTTCTATGCCAGAAAAGTTCTATAGTTTTACCTCTCTTATCGTAATATATGATGATTATTGACTTTTATCATATTCTACAGAAAGTGAATAACAAGAGAGATGCTAATGACTTGGAGTTTTTTGAAATTGTTCACATAACAAAAGATGGGTCATATGTCAATGAGTTGTCGAGAGAATTCGTGGTATGTGCATAGATGTCTATGTACACTGATATAGTTGTTTTTCATGAGCTAAATACCTTGTTTAATTTTATAGGATCAAGCAAACCAAGAAGTTTCTAAAGAGGTATCAGAGGCCAACAACTCAGGCAATTCAAAACCAGTTGGCCCTGAAAAGAAATATGAAATAGTAAGGCAGGTTGTGGAAAGATGTATGGGACCCGGACGGCCTATTCGTTATGGTGCTGGAGTTAAGAAATCACAAGTCAGTAAATTTAGTTTTGATTTGAGAAAATTAATGGGTGATATTTTAACAAATGAAAATCAGTTTCTCTTGAATAAAGTTGAGTCTCAAAATAAGCAAATTGAATCTCAAAGGATGAAAATTGAATCTCAAAGGAAACATATTGAATCCGAAAGTATTCAAATTGAATCTCAAAATAAACAAATGAAGATCATGGATCAAAAAATTAGTGAGTGTACGGGAGAGCTTTGACTTTTCACAACTGCTTTCAAGGACATGTATGCAAACCCTCATCTAACACGCCAAGACACATCTGGTACACATGTATTGGCATGAGTCTTTATGCATAATTTTAGCAATGCTATTTATGTGAGTTTATATGTCTTTTTACTCGGCTTTCTTCAGGTGTATCATGTGAATTCTGTCACTGTTCTATGGATGCAAGAGGAGCAACATAATATGGTTTGATTTAGCTAACTTTTTTTTATTGTCATGACATATCATATGATGTTTTAATACACTTTAGCATTCATAAACCATATGGAATGGCAGTTATATGTATAATGACTTCTAATACATTATATTTCATTTTTTATTTTCATTTTTACTTCAGGTTTATGATTTGTGAGCTTTCTGAGGAAAGGGGATTAACTAGCAGACTAGTCGGTTATATGTTAGAGGTAAGGGGTTATATGTTAGTAACTTTTATGTTTTCATATTGTTAGAAGTAGTCAAAGAATTATACGGTCTTACGTAAAAGTATTACCGATGAAATCAGTAAGTATATGCTGTTTGTCATGATGATGAGTTTACTTAATTAAGGTCAATATGATCTGGGTCGGTTGGGTCAAGTCTTTCGAAACAAGAAACGGGTCGAGTTGGGTGTGGGCTGTGTTGGGTTATTTTTTTCTTCAAAACTATTCGATGCGATGGGTTATATATTTGTTCAAACCGACCAAACCCAATATTGAAAAGTATTTTCATACATCAATATAAATTTGTTGATTCTTCTATATTTTCCAGGTATCAAAACTGAAGAGGTGACCAAGGATAGATTTAGGCAAAGCTGCTGATGGATTTAAGTTAATATGTTATGCAGTTTAATGTGTCTGAGACTTTTGAAATAATGTGCAGACTTTGGATGTGTAGACTTTTGAAATGAGAAGTAGTTTAAATTTACTATTGGAAGTGGTTATGGTGAATAATTCATACTCTTTTTTAGATTGTTCATCGAAGGTTATTTTAGTGCATTGTGTATTTACGCAGAAATAAAAAAAAGCTAGATTATATAGATTTAATATTTAATATTATAATATTATTATTTGTATCTATGCACGTGAGCATTTGAAATTACCTACTAATTCTCCACGCTTTTAAGCGTGGTTTTATGATTGGGCTTTCAAACTTATTTCTCCACATCAAATAGCGTAAACTTTTTACAATTTTATGACACAATTAAGCGTCAAAAAAATATATGTAATTTGACACATAAAAACGTGACAAAATTTTGTAACGCATAAAATGTGAACGCAATTTTAAGCGTCAAGTTTAGAATTGTCAACAATTTATAGCGTCAAGATTCAATAAAAAATGTGTGGAAAATCTAATACTTTGTTGTAGTGTTTTTTACACTCTTTTAACTAAAAGCACAATATACACGTTAAAAAAGAAAAAAAGGTAAATTAAAAAATTAGTTGGTCATGAATTTATTCATGCACTGTTAAAACTACAGTTACATTTACTTCGTAAATGTTAATATATAGAATGCCGATATAATTTTTATTTTTATAAATATAGTATATTAATCGCAAAGGTATGTATTCGGGTCTTTAACTGATGATTAAATTAAAGTATAGCTTTTAAAAGACACTTAAGAATAATTGCATATGCATCATGTGCAAGATTAAAAGGGACTTTCTATATATGAGTATGATATGATGTTTTACCGCTTCAAAGAAATTTGGACTTAACTTCCAATATATTTTTTGAAGTATAGGGACTTATGACTTGTAATAGTGTCAATAACAACAAATAGAGTGCTGTATATACTTATGTATATATTGTCTTCGTATACTCAAATAAATTAATGGGTTCAATATATATGACACACTTTTTCGAATATACAACCTATAATGTGATAATGTGAAAAGTAAATCTTCTTGACACTTTTGGACCTTCAAGCGTTGTATAAATTTATGTGTACAATTTCATTTACCAAGTTAAGTTATAGAATGAATCGGTAAGTACGGAGTGTACACTAGTTCAAAACTCGTTTGAACTGCCACTAAATTACAGGGGTCAAGGGGCAACGTCCCCTTGTCGGGGTACCCACAAAAACACAACAATTTTTTCTGATTTTGCGTACTTTCTTTATCAAGATTCTAAGTGCATTTTTTTTGTCTTATCCCATTATAGATTTCGTAAACTCAAACATTAAAATGTCAAAATAGTTTACTGGGAAAGTAATTACACTAATAAAAAAAATTCAAACTTATCGTCACACCTTAATTCTCCGAAAATAACGTCTCTCTTTTGGTTCCATTTTATTGTTATAACTTAATAAACTATTTTGATTTATAAAAGGTAGTAGAAGAAACTAGAAAGCGTGGTGATTTTAAAATTCAAAAAAATACAAACGTGCACTTAAGGTGTAAAAAAATTTGTAATTTAGATCTAACCACCACGTCACATATCTCCTACTCAAAATTTGGTCATCGTACTTTTACTTCTTCCGTCTCATATCTACAGGATATGTTTCTTCTTTTTACATCTCAAATTATATGTTCATTTTTGAAGATAATAAAGTAAAATTAAATAAACTTATTTTATTAACTCTACTTACTTTACATGTATTTCATAATAAAGTATATAAAAAATAAGAATAAAACTGTCATATTACATAAAACTATAGTTATAATATTTATGTTTGCTATTTTTTTTTTCTTTTTACGATAAATTTGAACTGGGGAATACTAGATTACAATGGATGTGAGCCACAAAATGTTACAAACACCGTTCATCAGATTTTTGCTGAAGAGATAAGACCACTGGCCGTCGTAACACCATAACGCCTATTTTTTAGCGGAACATCGGCATAACACCACAACACTATTTTCAGCACTAGCAATTGTAATATCGGAACGTCCATTTTTTCCCCCTTGGTTCTCACTAACTAAATTTAATTTTCTTTTATTAACAAATAACAAATACATTTAATTAATTGATAAAAATATAATGCTATAATTAAATAAAATAGACTTAACAAAATAAATAGTACTTAATTAAAAAAGGTTACAATCCTAAAATTAAAAATACAATAATTTAAAGTTTGCAATTTAGTCCTAAAAATAAGAAATACAATTAACAAATAATTAATCTAGTCATCATCTTCGTCTTCATTTTCGGCTTCCTTGTCGTCTTCCTCTACGGCTTCGTAGAACTCCCGAAACTCTTTCTGAATTGTTTTCTTCATTCTTCTATATGCTGCAAGGTCGCTAGGATCCGTGATGTACGAGGTGTTAGAGTGTAATAAATTGAACACTTTGCATAGCGGTCCGGAGTTTTTCATTTCGGGTGAAGGTGTCAACGGCCCGTTTCCTTGCGGCTAACATTTCTTTCTTGTAGTTGGTCATACCCTCTATCATCTCCTCCATCTTTGAGTTCGGGGTGGATGCACGTGATGAAGTCGGCGCGTTGGAAGAATCGAAACTTCTAGCCGCTTTCCTTTCTTGGTTTCTGCACATGGGCCGTGGAAGCGGGTCGTCCCCAAAAAGCTCGTTTGGAAGAGTAGTACGGTTGTCGTCAGAGAGATCAACCGAATCATCAAAAAGATCGTCGTTATCGTATTGTGTACGGGATCCACCAACTAGCGGTGGTGCATGCCAATTTGGATGATCTTTCACAACCAACCAAGAATCTTTCATGTTGAAGCTCTTTTTGTACGTGTTGATGTATCCGGTAAGAGCGCTTTCGTACACCATGTTGTCATCTCAATCGCTTCCCCAAGGGCGGCTACAAGAATCGTAAATTGTGTCGCATCCCAAATTTGTTAATTGTGATTACCAGAGTGTTTTGCGAAAGCATTAGATCGAGTGGGGCGACGACGTATACAAAGTACATGCATACATATCAGTAGGGGTGTTCATAATAATCCGAAACTGAAAACCCGAACCGAATATCGTTGAACTGTAACGAATTTTAGGTTAACTGAACCAAGATTTTTTTATTTTTTGGTTTCGGTTAACCGAACCGGTATTTTTTCGGCTCTTCGGTTTCGGTTTCGGTTCACGATATTGCCACAACCGGTTAACCGAAAAACCGAAAACTTTAATTTACTATTTTAAATATGTGTATATATATATAGATATATGATAATATTACTAAATATCTTCTAATTTAGAATGCAATAATTATAATTTTGTATTTATATTAGTACCAATGTTCATATTTTTGCACTTTTAGTAGTTGAATATTTAATTCTGTGGCTAACTTAGATCGGCATTCATGCATTCGTGTTTTGTACACAATTGAAAAGCTTTATGTTTATTGTTAGAATGATCAACGTGTAAAATTTATAACAAATATTCATCAATGAGTGTGTATTTGTGTTTTGATATTCATAAATTAAATGATTAGTAAATGAAAACGGTTAATTTGGTTAACCGTATAACCGAACCGGAAATTCCGGTTAACCGATTACCGATTAACAGAATTTTTCGGTTTCGGTTTAGGTTCGAGAAAATGATGAACCGGGATCCGGTTAACCGGTCTTCGGTTAACCGAACCCCCGGTTAACCGTCCATGAACACCCCTACATATCAGAGCATATGATTACAACATAACATATATATTAAGATGCCAAGAGTAATAGTTACAAAGTTTTACGATTCATCTAATCGTACAAGTGTAAAAGTAGTTAAGTTGTACAAAAGTAGATTTCGTAAATATGACTAAATCAGTTTAGTTATAAAAAAGAAATCCATCTGTTTCAAAAATGGCATCCTAAACGCTTCGCGGGTCGCCTAGAGTCCCATATGTGCAGGCTGTTGTTACGTGCAGCTAATTCTATGAAAAACATAGTAAAAGTCAACAACGAGGTTGAGTGAATTCACAGATTTTATGTTTGCAAGTAGAGTTTGATAAACCACATTTGTTTATAAAATGTATTGACATAACAGTAGTGTAGTAAGTTGTATAATGTTGTCCACTATAAGATAAATTGGGATGTCACCCAAAATGTAAGTTTAAAATATGTTGTTGGTCATTCTCCATCGGTCGTTCTTCGGTAAGATACACAAGTTTGCACCGGTCGTTCTCCGGTGAGTTACACAGTTAGTACCGGTCGTTCTCCGGTAAGATACCAAGTTAGTGTCGGTCGTTCTCCGACAAGTTACACAATAAGTACCGGTCGTTATCCGGTAAGATACGCAGCTGGTCGTTCTCCAGCTAGTTACAAGTAGTACCGGTCGTTCTCCGATAAGATACCAAAATAGATTTTAGTATGAAATTGTTATTTCGTAAAATAATAGTTGTAATAGTATGAACACAGTCATAATCATTTTGTATAAAAGCCTATCAGCATTTTATAAATAGTTGGTACGTAAAGTATGAAACCCTTTTCATAGTATAGTTCAAAGTACTCTAGCTACCAATTAAAACATGATCACAATCATTAATAATCGATAGTTGGGAGCAATCAATCATATAGCAAGTGGGAATTCAAGTAAATTATGGCAATCAGTAAAAGCAGCTGTCTATGTTTTTCACCCCAAGTTGAAAGCAGTAAAACAGTAGAAAGTGGGGCTGTGAACTCACCTCCTGAGCTTGGTATGTGAGTGATAGCAAAGCCTAAGCCCAAGGTAAGTCTCTAACGTCCTAAACGTACGAGATTATAGGCATGAATAAGTGGATGTCTTAGTTGACCATCCATGCTAGTGTTCACTCAACTAGATATGTCCAAACGGTTTAGTTGTTTGTTCGTGTTTTAAAATTGTATACGACACGTTGGTGAGTTTTCGTAATAATAATTTAAAAGTATTATTATTAAGTGTTTAATTATTTTGTATACTTATAAAAGTGTATGCGAGAGTATGAATAAGTTTACGTTTATGTTTCCGAAAGTATATATATATATATATATATATATATATATATATAGATATATCCGAACGTATATACGTATATGTGTCCGAATTTATAATTATACTTATATATATAATTTTGTCCGAAATGATGCCCATGTATAAGTATCCGAAAGTGTGGTCCGAATGTATATATGTATATATATATATATATATATATATATATATATATATATATATAGATATATATATGTGTGTGTGTTTTTGGTCCGAAAGTATTGATCCGAAACTACGAAATCTGAATTTAGCATAAAAGTCCAAAAGTCAACTTTGAAAGTTGACTTTCGGAGTCAAAATTACTGTTCATCTGAAGTTCAAAGGGTCAAAGTTCGGAGTGAAAGTCAGAGTGATATTTGGGAATTTATTTTGACTAAGCAACCTTATCGAATCGTTCCAAAATTTTTACACAACGTTCTCACATATCTTATGTACTTCCTGTAAATTTTTTCATGACTTTTAGAGGTCGTTTGTTATTTTTTTAAAATTTCATAAAATACCACAGGTTTAAATTCGGACCCAATAGACCTGTACTTATAATCCGAATTTTCTGGGAAATTTGGTGTATTTCTAGTTGACGAGTTCTAAATGGAAGTTGTAGATGACAAAATTATCAAGACTTCCCAAGTGGTCTCATACGTTTTTGAGGTCTAGAACTCGAGATACAGCCTCGAGAAGTAGACAGAAATTTCTGTCCGTCTGAACAGTAACTCTATGTCACCGTAGAAAAAATGTTTTCAAGTAGTAAAGGGAGTCGAAAAGTCACGAGACTAACTTTTTTGGAAAGATAACTTCTTTTACTATATTTTAGACTTAAGGAACGTCCATTTTCGTGTTGTAATGAGTTTTATAAAAATTGTTAAACTGGAACCTGAAATCTGAGCAGAAACATAAAGCATATATTCAAGTTTTTAAAATGCGTTGCGGTTTATATTTTAGACATTTTATGGTTGAGTGAACATAATAACATGTTAATAACCATAAAACAAGTAAAATACATGGGTTATGAAGCCTTACAATGGTCGTAGAAAGAAACGAAGATAATGAATGTGATACTCGTGTTCTCGTGACCGTTTTCTCTTTAAACCGTTTTGCAAAATGATGAGTTTTTGGGTGGTGGTTCTTGGTGGTTTATGATGGTGGGGTGGTGGCTGATCACAGCCTAGAGAGAGAGGGAAAGGGTTTAGAGAGAGTGGGTCGTGGTGGTGAATGAAATGAGTGAAAGAGTAATGGAGGGTAAGGGTGTGTTGGTTAGTCAATTAAGCAAGGAGGGGAGGGGGTATGGGGGCTGTAGATTTCGTGGGCCCCCACCCACTAGTTGGTGTGTAAAATCATTACCCAAATTTTCGTCCCGTGTGGTGTTTGTTTACCTGTTCGTTTCGTCGTTCGTTTAAACGTTACACGTTATTTATATACATTTTCGTTATCGGTTCGAAAATCGATATTTTTAATAGAAGTATTTCATCAAAATACTTTGTTTTGAGTTATAAAAATATAACTTGTGACTATTTCATTCGTCGGGCGTGAATTGCGCGTTTTTGTCGCGTACGGTTTGTTTTATACAATACGAAATACGTTTTAAATATTATTGACATAATATTTAGTAAATAATAATGTTATTAAATAATTTCATATTATTTAATATTTTGGTTCACCAACGGTCATATATTTTTGTCGGATTCGTTCCAAATTTTTATTACGCAGTTATAACTAATTGCGAAATGTGTAATACTACGCGTATTGTAACATCCTCGATATGGGCTTGGTAGAAATACGGTAATTCCTTTATTTATTTCGTATTTAAATTGTATTTAGAAATACTTGGTTTATTTTGATATCTAAAATAAATAGGTCAAATGGTCAAAAGACTTATTGTGATAAATAAATTATTACTTGTTTTAAATAAAACTAGTTGACGGTATAATAAAACTTATTTCTCGCAAATGGTTTTTAGGTTCCAGACAATAGGTTTAGAACAGGTAAAATAATACACTGCATAATATTGTGGTGAATTGCATATGTCGACCTTTAATTTCATTTCTCAGACTTTTGCCTAAACTCTCTCAAGAACACTTCACCTACACTAAGAAATTCTAAAGAAAAACCTACTAGAAATCATCACTTGAAGGCTGTAATTTTGGATTCAACCTTGTTCTTTATCTTCATCATCTCACTATCACCTAAGATTGTAAGTTATTATCCCCATTTTCATGTTTGAGCTTGAATGAGTTGAATTAGGTTAAATTAATGAGAATTGAAGTTAAATTGTTCTTGAAATTGTTGATGTGATCTTTGATAAACTGATTTCATGCTTATTGTGGTGAATTCTTGTGTTCTTCAAGTTATAAGTTTGAAGAAATGGGTTTGGTTAGAAACTAGGTTAGATTATTGATGCATGTGTAGAATTTGGTGTTAAATGAGGTTGTTTATTGTTATAACATGTTTATAGATGATACTTGAGGTTGATTACTGGATGAATTCGTGTTTAGTATCTACATTTTGTGTTTTGGAGTTTTTGGTTCGAGCAAAAAGTGTTGCAGGTCTGAATTTTGTTGCTGAAAATGTGACAAACGCGATCCAGCCATCATGCCCGGATCGCGTTCTCTAGTGTTATTTTGTGTCATTCTGATTTCCTTCTGAGGAACGCGGTCCAGCCCTATTCCACCCGGATCGCGTTAGTCTGTTTTAATTTGAGCCAGATTAGTTTTGTACTGAGGAACGCGATCCAGAACCATAGCCCGGATCGCGTTGGAAAGTGAAAAACGGTAACAGAATGTTTTGCACTGAAGAACGCGATCCAGCCATCCTTAACCCGGATCGCGTTTGTCAGTTATAATATGACGAATTTGACAACTCGTGACTTGAGTACTTATGTTATTTAACTAGTAATGGAAGTATAGAGTAAGTAATTAATTGACATTATATGCATGATTAGATTGTAATAAAATCTAATTTGGGTTTTGATTGTGTTCTCAGATAAACCGAAGACTCAATAAGATAAGACCTTTGAGTGGAGACTGCGATCGACAAGGGTGAGTGGATCATTGACTTTCAGTCTAAGTTGGTTGTAACGATCTTGTTACAGCAGGTAAATTTGGTTGTACATCGTGCACTGTTTATGATATATATATATATTGCCATGATGATTATGGATTATATGAATTGTTCACAGGTCAATTGCGATTGGGTTTGGGTACTATTACTTGGATAACATTAGAGCCTTGTACATGTGTTGTTCATTGAGATAATGTTGGAAGCAGTAATAGTACCAAACTATCGGTTAGATCACTGATTTGGCCATCAGTGATTGTAAGTGTTGCTTGGGGGCCTCCGCGGCATTTGGGTGCCTCAAGGACCACCGATCCTCTTTGAAGTTAGTTGTTGATTGCTTAGTTGTAAACAATTGTTATGCTAAACTAGATTGGTGGTTATTGATCTATTCACTTAGCTTTGTGCTAATCCCTCCTTATTGCTTCTTGCAGGTTATCATAAGTATGTGGGTATGCAAGAAGTTGGGTTTTGGAATGTTTGACGATGCATACTCTGTTTTGAGCAATATGTCTAAGGCTTTAAACTATGATGTATTTGAATAACTTTTCGAACTTAGGATGTGAAGTTTAAGCAAACTGAAAAGTTGTAATATACTATGTAGATTGCCATTTTGGTTTTATTATATGCAATTTAATGTGTTTAATTAAAGAGGCGCTTCCACATGTAAAAAAAAAAAGGCCTTGTGAAATTTTGGTGTGTTATAAATTGGTATCAGAGCATAGGTTTGGGTGAATTGAGCATGGGTTAAGTGTTCAATCCCAAACTTATTCGTGTTTGTCAAACATTTCGGGGTGTGGGATTTAGCTATGATAGGAGAATTGGTTAGTATGCAAGTACTAACAATTAACGAATTGTGAGATGTGTTGTGGTGCAGGAAATGGCAGATAATGAAAACTCGACCGATACACCAAATGATGCCTCTAGAACAAATGTCGTTCCTCCTGAAGTTCAGAGTGTTATTCAGGGACAAACCGGCACTTCCTTCACATCAGAGGAATTAAATCAAGAGGATTACATGTTACATTTGGAAGGAGAAGTGGTTAGGCTTAAGGCTATTGAACAACAGTTTTTGCAAAGTCAACAATCTAGGGTATCTCAGCAGATACATCAGACTTTACCACCTGTAGTGAGTGCTATCCCATATACAATAGTGACATCTCAGCTTTTTACATCTTTGCCATTTGAACGGCAGCAACAGCAGTTTAGTACTTATCAAACATCGGCTCCATTCTCTTCGGGGCCTTCTGGTTATCAAATTCCGGTATTTCTACCGCCATATCAACATAAGCTTTTCTCTTTTAAGACTTTCAAATCTTGTGGACCATCTGATTATCATGGTAGTAGTAATCCCTCCGTTACCTTGGATTGGTTGAGAGATGTTGAGAGAAAATTCGAGGTTTATCGGTGTGAGGATGAGGTTAAGGTCCCTTATGCGGTACAATTACTCAAGGGTCCTGCAATGGGTTGGTGGGATTCTATTACCTCCCATTTAACACCACAACAAAGTTCTTCTATAAGATGGTCGGATTTCTATAATGAGGTTTGCAAGAAATATTGTTCTGGATTTGACATGACCCGTATTCGGAGAGAGTTTTTGGATTTGCAATTGACAGATAGTATGACTATGGATGACCTTATCTCTCAGTTTTCTGAAAAATTTAGATTTGTACATCAGTGGGTACCGGATGAACGTACACAGATTGATCACTTTGTTGGAATGTTGCCCCATACTTATCGGACAACAGTGAGACTTGCGGGTACATCCAAACACACCGGGCCTTGTACTCCTCAAACCCATAGGTGTGTTAAGTGTGGACAATTTGGGCATGACTATAAAGATTGTAATTTTCCAAGGAATGTGTGTTGGAATTGTCTTAAGGAGGGGCATCGTGCGGGGCAATGTACCGAGGCGGGTAAGCAAAGAACGGGTACGGTTGGGGGATCTTCATCGTCTGGCCAGAAAAGAAAGAATCCACCAGCAGCATCTAGCCGAGCTTTTCAGATGACAGCTGATGAAGCTGTCAGAAAAGAGGATGTCATAACCGGTACTTTTCTTATCAATTCTGTACCGGCATGTGTTTTATTTGATTCAGGAGCCAATTGTTCTTTTGTATCTATGAACTTCTGTGATAGACTGAAATTGACTCCTACTGTTATTACAAATCCTATCGAGGTTGAAGTAGCTAGTGGCAAAATGGTTCCGGTTACCACATCGGTGACTGGAGCTAATATTTTGATTGAGGGCCATAATTTTCCTGTTTCTTTCTTTTTGATGCCTATCCCCAATTTTGATGCGGTTTTGGGTATGGATTGGTTGAGCCAACATAAGGCTACCATTGATTGCCATAGAAAGTTAATTAAACTTCCAATCTCGGATGGGTCACATGTAGTAGCTCGGGGAGAACGGGAGAGTGGTAGTATTCCTTTAATCTCCTTGTTGAAAGCTAGAAGATCTTTAGCTAAGGGGTGTCAATCGTTCTTGGCTTACGTTATTGATGCTAAGTTAGAAAAGAAAAAGGTCTCCGATGTCCGAGTGGTTTCTGAATACTTAGATGTCTTTCCCGATGAGTTGCCTGGCTTACCTCCTATTAGAGAAGTGGAGTATAAAATTGATTTGATTCCTGGTTCTTCTTCAGTAGCTAAGGCTCCTTATAGATTAGCTCCCTCCGAAATTAGAGAAATGATGAGTCAAATTCAGGAGTTATTAGATAAAGGCTTTGTTAGACCTAGCTCTTCTCCCTGGGGTGAACCTGTGTTATTTGTTAAAAAGAAGGATGGCACCTTACGTATGAGTATTGATTATAGGGAGTTGAATAAGAGAACCATAAAGAATAAGTACCCTTTGCCCCGAATAGATGAGTTGTTTGATCAATTGCAAGGGTCATTGATATCGCGTAAAACGTCACGTTTTTACTACCGATATCTCTCTCATTCTGGAACGATTCTTGGCATATTAATTCAAAAACATTACAAATCAGTAACATTATGCCAAGATGGTTAAAACAAGGTTGCACGAGAAAAATCAAGCAAAACGGATGTAAAACGAAGATTCCACACACGTTTGAAGATTCAAGGCATAAAAACGAGATTTCAAGACTAAGGTGCCCTCCACCAACATGCATTATTTCCAAGATGTTCGTTTTCAAAATTCGAATCTAACAGAAGAAGAATCAACCAAAACGGGTGAAAAATGAAGATTTCGCACCCGCCGGAAGATCCAAATGATCCGAACGCAATATCTGGAGCTAGGGACCTCAGCTCAGGGCCTATCCTATGTCAAAATCTTCGTTTTTGAATTACGAATCCAACAAAAAAAAGAATCAACGCAAACGGACGCATAACGAAGAAAACACGCACGAATCAAGAAACGAAGCAAAAAACGGCGCAACGGGGCGGCTACAGGCCAGCCGCCGCCGGCCACCCTGCTGGCGCCGCCGGCCACCACAGCCCCGCCCCGGTTTCCATTTTTGGTAACTTTTGGTACCTGGTGCGCCTACTTTTCATGTTGTACGGTACCCGGTGCGCCTACTTTTCGTGTTGTACACACCACTTTTGGAAAGCTTTCTAACATGCACCCCATGGTGCTAATGTGAGCCAAAGCTCACCTATAATTAGGTTGCTTAGGTTCATTTGTAACACACACCTCATATGCACACATTCTAGCATATTTCATTCTTTCTTTCTCACTAGATAATCTTTCGTAGTCTTTTAGTCTTTCTCATTCTAGGAATATTGTAATTAGTCCACGGACTAACGTAGGAGCTAGGGCGAACGCTAGAGATTCGGAGATCAATCTTTGTACGTGTGAAAGAGTTTGTCAATTATAATAATACGCTGCTACGCATTTAATTCCGGGTGATATCTAAACTTTTATTATACTTGTCTCATTTCATATTTTGAATATGTATTATTGCCCAGTATGTGATTTATTTGTTGCCATGAATTGCGAGTAGTTTATTATTGTGATTGCTGATGATGTAGATAATTATAAGTAAGGATGTCATTACACAATCAATGCACGATAATCGTAAAATGATATAACGGCCCCTATTCAACTGTTTATCCGGTATAGTGCTGGAAATGCTTCATGCAAAGTACAAACGTACGGAAGCCGATAAACGACCGAAGGTAGTTATATCATTGGAATCAGCTCTGGTTCAAAAGTTGGAACTCCGAAAGGATAATACAACTACACAACTAACTGGTGTATCCTACGAGAATCAATGCATTATAAAATAATGTTCGTGAAACACGTTCAGATAAAATAGGAGATAATAATCTTTGTACCGTTAGGACTTTATGAATTTAAGTTTAATTTATGGAGCACCCTTTCCAGTTATCCACGTGACTGCAACCTAGTAATTAGGACCTGATCAACCTTAATTATGGTAAATCGTTATCTGTGCCCATGACATGTAATAAGTAAGACACAATGAAATCACTCGTTGTATATATTAGGTTTACATTTCTGCACTGCTTTACATTTAATTAGTTAGAGTGTCATTTTCACTGTCAATTACTCTTGACCGCGTGTTGGATATAAGAAGCAGTGGAAATCCCATGTAGAGTACACTGTCTATTATTGAAAGGCATGGTCCTCATATGAAACACGTTTTATCAAACTGCGGATAATCTGGAGATGTATAACTGTTTGAAAAGGAGAACTTAAGTCATAAGTCGAAGTAATCAGAACTTAACTAAAACAAAGACGAGACTTAGGAATAGAACAAAGTCCTAGTTACCTAGAGTTCATAAAACACTAAGTCTTACATAATCGGCGGTCCAAACATACAAAGCTATTAATCTTCGTGCTAATAGAGTAGTAAACTACCTTAGGAGTTAAGAACGGTCGGACCTATGAGACGATACACTACTGATTCATGCACCTCGGTATAAAACCAAAATAGGTTGTTCATCTTTCAACTAGATGAGTATTGGAAGTTTGCGTATTGCTCCGATCAGAATCAAGATAACCTAGTTCCAAGTGAGACGCCAATGGGAAACTGAGTTGGTAGGGTTCTAGAGTTTACGCCTAGTAGTTTATTTACCACATTATGTATCAACCCTATTTGTTCTGTCATCCTGAAATATTAATCATCGAAATCTCAGCAATCACATCTTTATCTTTGTCTGCTTTCCTGCACTCTAATTTCCTGCAATTTACTTTTCTGCATTTTAATTATCTGTCTTTAAATCCCAAAACCTACCTACTTTGTGCCATCCTAAATACTTCCCTACTGAAAGTGTTAACTTTAATCGCCCACACGTTTGGATTCATAGAACGATCTTAGGTCGTACTTACCACTTACTAACCAGAGTAGGTAGTACGTATAATTTAAGCCCCGCAAAATATAAATTTAAAACCCCTACTGCGCTCGCATCATCATTTGAAAAACAACGACACGGTGTGAGCCGCAACAAGTTTTTTGCGCCGCTGCCGGGGAATCTCAAACGTAGATTCAAGCCACCTTAAGTAGTAGTATTTAGGAGATCCTTCCGATTGATTCCTTCTTAGAAACCTCTCGAAAGTTACTTTAAGCAGTTTTACTTTAATTTGCTGTTAATTTAGCGTTAATTAGGATAATATTAGTTTAAACATGACATCTAAAAAACCCACTTCTATTAGTACTTCAAAGGATGAATTATATGCTTCCCTAGAAGAATTTAGGATCCCACATTCCATTCCAAACCATTTCCTGGACTTTGATGTCACGGATCAGCTACCTGACCTGGCATCATCTCCAGAAGATCACTCTCCAACTTTGCAAATGCCTAAAGTGTCAAAATCTGTCCACTTGGATTATCTTCCCGAAGAAAATTATGAACTAAAGCCTCCGAAAACATGTGACTTAATTACCCTCATTCCTGAGACATCGGTATATACCCAAACCATATCCGATTCTCACAATGACGGTATCTTTCCATTCTCTTCATACGAACCTAAATATACCATATACCGAGTGGTGGATAAGGTTCCATCCGTCGAAATAGAACAACCTTGTTTTAAAGAACGCCACCTCGGTGCTTCTTTCGATCCTTCCCGAAGGGCAGACGTCTATAAAGCATTCGTCATACAATTGACTTATGCCAATCTCCCGTTTTCCTTCAACCAACGAGAAACGATTGCTGGATTAGAAAAACAAGTAAACATTCTTCTTCGTCTGTCGAATCAAGGATACGAAGGCCACTCCACAAATTTCAAGGACCAAGAACTGAAGTTTGTAGCAGATTTAGATCTACTCCTCAAATCATTTGCCGACATGGATTACCTTCCAATATCTATGATATTAATAAATCACAATGTCGCCACAATGATCAACAAACTTGAGTCCTGGACAGAACAAAACCCGATGATTCCTATTACCTTTCTTGGTAAAATTCCATTCTTTGTTGACCCCGCTTCTTACCTAATCTCAAAATTGCGAGAAGTTTTTCCTAATTCCACAAAGGAAAGAATCGACACAAGCTTCTTTGAAAAAAGAAAAGACCTTCACGTCAGGCTTGTTCAAATCTTCACCTTCACCAAATACCCCTTCACTTCCACTCAAAAAGCCGGAATCAGTGAACTCGGTAAGCTAGTTACACTTACAACCAGAGAACCTGATTCGCCAGAGGAGAATGTGTTTATGGAAGCTGTGAATAAACTTACTCACAATCTGAACTACAAAAACAAAGGAGAACGCGATGGTCTATCAAATCCCAAGAAGATAAGGAAAGCGTATAATAAGTTGATTAACGATCTTGTCAATTTAGGGTATGAGGAACGAAAGATCCTAGAAAGTTTAGAGGATCGTCATTTTCTAGTTTACAATGTCATCTGGGAGCTATCAAAATGTTTTGTACTGAAAAATGTTCAGTTAAGGGAGCAAATCTCGACCCTTTCCCTATGGAGGGATCGGATCGAATCTTAAAACAATTCCTTCCGAAAACGGTCAAGGCTCGCGACTTTAAACGAGCGTATTTTTAATACATATATATATAATAAATTTTTGAAAGTTTCCCTTAACAGAAAACGTTTTTAAATTACTGTCTGAAAACGCACGCACGTCTAAAAGAAAGTACACCTCTTAAAAGCATTTTGCCTAAATAGTTGTACATTCTATAAACCCGCGTCAGACAAAGATTTTTAAACACCAAAAATAGCGCGAGTTTAATGTTTAAAGTTGATTTTGATTGTTCCGCAAAAATTTGCGCGTTTCTTAAAATATTTACAATGTAACAAGAAACTAACAAGTAGCTAGTTACAAGTAATACATTTAAGATTCATCACCATTATTAGTGGACATTGGAAATTAATTTGAGACATTAATACTTAACATTCAATTCACCTTAGGGACCATAAGCAAGGACCATGGTACTTAGGGTGAGTACATGTACCCTAAGGGACCACTATGAACTTCCTTAACTCCCCATAATTCAAAAACAAGAAGTGAACTTCTTCTTCCTCCCCCTCTCCCCTCCAAAACCAGCCACCATGGGTTCTCCATGAGATCTCCATCAAAACTCCATCAAATTGCATAATCTCTTGTCCTTTCGAGTTCCTTGTTGCATATACTTCTCGGTTGTACTTTCGTTTTTGCATTTCATTCTCTAAAAGAAAGGTATGATCACAAAACCCACTTTGAACTTAAAAGGACTTGTTTCTTGTAGTTATCTAAGTTAGTAACTAGGAAATAATGCTTTTCATAATCAAATACTTAGGTACTACACGTTCCTACCACTTATACATGCGAATCCCCATGTTTTAAACCTTGATCAACTGATCTAGCTTAGAACTTTGCTTAACTAAGTGTTAGTATGCTAAGTACCCTTGGTAATAATGGTGTTTTGCATAATCCCTCTATGTTAGTTGCATTATGTTAACAACTTAGGTCTAGCAATTGTGACTTTTGAGAATCAACAAAAAGTTGACTAGCTTGCATGAAAAATATGATAAGTTGAAAATTGCATGACCATGTTGTACTTGTTTTGACTAGTCCAATTAGGCAATAACTAGATAATCATCACTTTTGAATAAAAAGTCTTGGACCACACCAAATACATGGGCATGATAACTTCTTTTATGCATAACTTAGTTTGCTTATCAAATAGGAAATGCTTAAAATGACTTAGAATATGCATGCATGAATAGGTTAAAATTATGGCATGCGGACATTTAAAAATATCATTTGAAGAAAGCTTTGACCTAAAAGTCAACTTGAAGTATTGAATTCATTTTAAGACAAAATATTCTATTCAAAAACCTTACTTCAACTTGTACTTCCAAAGTCAAACCTTACCAATAATGATGTTATCATCATTCGTGAATTCTCGTCATTTCAAACTTCGTTTGCACCAAACTTTGTAAGTGATAAATACTTCACAATAAGACGATTGCCATTCCATGACTATACTTTTCTAAGTGACGATATTACCTTGACAAATGAGTGACTGTTTGTTGCATGGGAGCATTTTATGTTCAATGAAGTCTTTAGATTGTCTAGAAATTAAAGCCCTCACTTCAAAATTCTTCGGAGCGTGCTTTGAATTTCCCTTTCTCAAAGAATCCATTACTTTACATGTTCTCAGGTACAATGGCACGAAAGAGGAAATTAAACCCAGCACGACCCCTTTCAGGATCTTTAGCCTACATGAGTGCCACGCCAGCCTATGACAAAATGGCACGTATATGGAGAGACAAGAAGTTCGGACGTCTCTGGCACATTGACTGGAATGTCATGCAAGCTTTAGGATTCAAGGAAAAACTCGAAAGAATACTTAGCTACACAGTGAATGGGCAGCAATTTGAATCCCTCAAGAGATTATTTAGCATCGATGAGCCAATATATGTGGAGATGGTTACGGAGTTTATGACCACCTTCAGATTTCAGCAGAGAGAGAGAATTGAAGATTGTTCAATCTCGTTCCAGTACCTGGGCAACCCGCATACCTTATCACTTGCCCAGTTCTCACTCCATCTAGACTTATACACATCAGAGGAGATACAGTCACCTCTGTTCACCACCGGAGCCACCTCTGCTTCTGTCACCACCACTTGCGCTGAGGCATGGAGTCAATGGTCGCCTACACCATACTTCTCGGGTATTAAGGCAACCCGACTCAAGAATCCAGTCCTTCAGATTCTCCACAAGCTTATAGCTTGTTCACTTGATGGGAAACATACTACCAGCGGACGAGTTTCTGGATTTGATGTCGCACTCATGGCAAGCATTCTCGAAAAGAGAAATATACAGGTTGCTTATCTAGTAGCTCAGAGACTTCTACAAGAAAAGGATTTTGGCAAGAAAAGATCATATTTGGGCGCAGTAATTACCCGACTGATCCGAAATATGGGATTACTTCGGACATCCGATGTTGAGAGATTTAAATCAGGGTGGAGCTCTAAGCCACTCGACTACCAGTTTCTTAGGAGTATGGAAATACTCCGTGTCACGAGAGAAGGTGCTGTTTACATCAAAGCACGAGCAGCAGATCCTGGCAGTATTGACACGTTGGTACCTGACCTGATTCTGCCAAAAGAAACAAAGAAGAGGAAACGCCAGCAAGGACCTAGTGATTCAGATACAGATGAGGATGACAGTCATGACGAGGATGATGATGAAGATGATGACATCCCACCACCACCACGAGTGGAGCCACCACGTACTAGGGCAAGACCTTTTACTCCTGCCCTAAGACAGCAAGGGCCCACATACATCTACCACTACGGAGCACCTCCAGGCCCAGATTACTGGTATTGGTCTATGCAGATGCAAACTAGGATCTATGCAGCATTGATACAGCAGGCAGCTGGCATGCCCATGACTCCACTACCACACTTACCATGTGGAATGGGCCGAGCACCACCGCACTTATATCCACTTGCAGTTCCTTCTCCCGCACCTCGACCACCACCCGGTCGTGAGCATGTTATACCACCTAGGATCATCATTCCTAGACCTCAGCCACCTCCAGTGCATATCCCAGTCACCAGACAGACTATCCCATCAGTTGTTGGGTCATTTAGAGCACACACGTCAAGAGGCAGCAGGGCATCCAGAGTATCTGCACGGACTGTCACAGTTCAGAGTCCCAGGACCCGCAGACACACCACTGCTTCAGCTACTGTACCTATACCTGTGCAGGTTTCTTCTCATAGGCAGACAGACCTCTTCCAGGACAACGCACACCAAGGGTCAGCCATGTTCCCGTTCGGTAGCTTCGAGATACCATCCGGACCACTTATCGATCAGCTAGTAGACCAAGGAGCTTTTACCATCGGCATGCCAGACGAAGGAGCTAACCATGATGCATCAAACGAAGGCACCAATGATCAGTATGATGACTCCTCATCAGATGAGACTTCTCCTGGACCCACCACATCTACAGCAGCAGCATGACCACGAGCAGAGCAATGGATTGCTCCTTTTTCTGACTTCTTTCTACTTTCTACCTAAACTCTTTACTATTATTGTCTGTATTGATGTACGATTGATGCTTCGACATCACATCTATCTATTTACTATTTTATTATGCTTTCACTTTACTTTTCTTATTAGCAGCTATTATTTAAATGATTGAGTGGATTGTTTGTTGAACCAAACGACTATTTATCGGAGACCAAATCAAAGGAAGCAATGGACCCCACGATGAAGAACACTGAGAGACGTAAGCTACAAGTCGCGGACCAGTAAACTTCTAACACAGAGCAAACAACGCGCACAGCAAAAGCGGTACACCGTTCCAAAAACCCTTATCCGTTAAAGCTTTGATTATCTCATCCAATATTCCAACACTAAGTGTGGGATGCTCCATACCACATAACACTTGTGAAACAATCCAAAGATAAGTAGAATCTCTAAGTGTGGGATACTTCGACAAGAGGTGTTCAACAAATAGATTCGAACATTAGGGACAATGTTCCTCTAAGTGTGGGATATTCGGTCTACAAATGCAAGGTTTACCTCTTGTCCGTAAGCCAAACAATATTATCATCAAAAGGCTAAAAATGGAAAAAATTTCAAATTTTTCGGATTCAAAAACATCGTTTTCTGGAAATCCTATCTTTCAAAACTATGAACTATAGCTAGAAACGAGTTTTAACAAAGAAACGAAATTGTTTTAGATCAAGATACGGACGAAAAAGGCAACACATGGCTAGGCACATACTGACCAAAGCATTCGATTCGTGAGGATTGAGCCCATAATTAGCATTCATCTTTAATGCTTCACTTTTCATTTCATGTGTGTGTGCCGATGTATGCATTTGAATTAGAACTTGCTCTTGTAATACATTTCGAGATCACATCAATGAGTGCCACACGCGGCATAGGTACAACCTATCTTGATAACTTCCAAGGAATCCAAAACACCTTCCCACCATCAAACATCCACCCACTCAACACCTACTCTTCACACTCACTAAAGATTTCTAGTCATCTATCTCGAACCTCAAAAGTCTCACAAACCTTCGGAGACACTCCCAAATTCCCAAAAACTTTGCAAAGAAAAGCCAACATAACTCAAGATCATTAGAAACCTTCCAGGCCGCAAAGTACATTATCAAGATCGGCGAAAAGAAATCAAACCAACCACGCCAGCACAATCATAAAAAGGGCCAAGAAAAAGGAAGAATCCAATGAAAGGCTATGTAGTCCTTCCAAAAACCTAAGGAATTTCAAAGGAAAGCTTCAAGAAAATACAAGGAAAAACCATCACACCCCTCACCACTTACCTTCTTCAAACCAAAAACCCGATTCCTTCCAAGTTATCTCGACAGGTTAGTATCGTCCTCAGTGATGGAGATTTGATTCTCGATCAAGCCTATGACGAGAATGCTGCATGACTGGCTATCCGAGTGATTGACATTAGTAAGTAGGAAACCCTAAACACTTTGAGTGATTTGAGTGACCCACTTGTGAGGATTGCCTAGTCATGATCATCATACAAGTTGCCCGAAGAAGGTATTGAAATTCTAAAAACTCTTAGTTTCCAGTAAAAACTCTTTCATAACCATAGTTTATATTTTCTGAAAATAGTGTTTTCTAACAACTGATGCGATTAGAATCCTTCCAGAAGTTTTTATGAATGAGTTTGCTTGAGGACAAGCAAAGTTCTAAGTGTGGGATACTTGATATCGCGTAAAAAGTCACGTTTTTACTACCGATATCTCTCTCATTCTGGAACGATTCTTGGCATATTAATTCAAAAACATTACAAATCAGTAACATTATGCCAAGATGGTTAAAACAAGGTTGCACGAGAAAAATCAAGCAAAACGGATGTAAAATGAAGATTCCACACACGTTTGAAGATTCAAGGCATAAAAACGAGATTTCAAGACTAAGGTGCCCTCCACCAACATGCATTATTTCCAAGATGTTCGTTTTCAAAATTCGAATCTAACAGAAGAAGAATCAACCAAAACGGGTGAAAAATGAAGATTTCGCACCCGCCGGAAGATCCAAATGATCCGAACGTAATATCTGGAGCTAGGGACCTCATCTCAGGGCCTATCCTATGTCAAAATCTTCGTTTTTGAATTACGAATCCAACAAAAAAAGAATCAACGCAAACGGACGCATAACGAAGAAAACACGCACGAATCAAGAAACGAAGCAAAAAACGGCGCAACGGGGCGGCTACAGGCCAGCCGCCGCCGGCCACCCTGCTGGCGCCGCCGGCCACCACAGCCCCGCCCCGGTTTCCATTTTTGGTAACTTTTGGTACCTGGTGCGCCTACTTTTCATGTTGTACGGTACCCGGTGCGCCTACTTTTCGTGTTGTACACACCACTTTTGGAAAGCTTTCTAACATGCACCCCATGGTGCTAATGTGAGCCAAAGCTCACCTATAATTAGGTTGCTTAGGTTCATTTGTAACACACACCTCATATGCACACATTCTAGCATATTTCATTCTTTCTTTCTCACTAGATAATCTTTCGTAGTCTTTTAGTCTTTCTCATTCTAGGAATATTGTAATTAGTCCATGGACTAAAGTAGGAGCTAGGGCGAACGCTAGAGATTCGGAGATCAATCTTTGTACGTGTGAAAGAGTTTGTCAATTATAATAATATGCTGCTACGTATTTAATTCCGGGTGATATCTAAACTTTTATTATACTTGTCTCATTTCATATTTTGAATATGTATTATTGCCCAGTATGTGATTTATTTGTTGCCATGAATTGCGAGTAGTTTATTATTGTGATTGCTGATGATGTAGATAATTATAAGTAAGGATGTCATTACACAATCAATGCACGATAATCGTAAAATGATATAACGGCCCCTATTCAACTGTTTATCCGGTATAGTGCTGGAAATGCTTCATGCAAAGTACAAACGTACGGAAGCCGATAAACGACCGAAGGTAGTTATATCATTGGAATCAGCTCTGGTTCAAAAGTTGGAACTCCGAAAGGATAATACAACTACACAACTAACTGGTGTATCCTACGAGAATCAATGCATTATAAAATAATGTTCGTGAAACACGTTCAGATAAAATAGGAGATAATAATCTTTGTACCGTTAGGACTTTATGAATTTAAGTTTAATTTATGGAGCACCCTTTCCAGTTATCCACGTGACTGCAACCTAGTAATTAGGACCTGATCAACTTTAATTATGGTAAATAGTTATCTGTGCCCATGATATGCAATAAGTAAGACACAATGAAATCACTCGTTGTATATATTAGGTTTACATTTCTGCACTGCTTTACATTTAATTAGTTAGAGTGTCATTTTCACTGTCAATTACTCTTGACCGCGTGTTGGATATAAGAAGCAGTGGAAATCCCATGTAGTGTACACTGTCTATTATTGAAAGGCATGGTCCTCATATGAAACACGTTTTATCAAACTGCGGATAATCTGGAGATGTATAACTGTTTGAAAAGGAGAACTTAAGTCATAAGTCGAAGTAATCAGAACTTAACTAAAACAAAGACGAGACTTAGGAATAGAACAAAGTCCTAGTTACCTAGAGTTCATAAAACACTAAGTCTTACATAATCGGCGGTCCAAACATACAAAGCTATTAATCTTCGTGCTAATAGAGTAGTAAACTACCTTAGGAGTTAAGAACGGTCGGACCTATGAGACGATACACTACTGATTCATGCACCTCGGTATAAAACCAAAATAGGTTGTTCATCTTTCAACTAGATGAGTATTGGAAGTTTGCGTATTGCTCCGATCAGAATCAAGATAACCTAGTTCCAAGTGAGACGCCAATGGGAAACTGAGTTGGTAGGGTTCTAGAGTTTACGTCTAGTAGTTTATTTACCACATTATGTATCAACCCTATTTGTTCTGTCATCCTGAAATATTAATCATCGAAATCTCAGCAATCACATCTTTATCTTTGTTTGCTTTCCTGCACTCTAATTTCCTGCAATTTACTTTTCTGCATTTTAATTATCTGTCTTTAAATTCCAAAACCTACCTACTTTGTGCCATCCTAAATACTTCCCTACTGAAAGTGTTAACTTTAATCGCCCATACGTTTGGATTCATAGAACGATCTTAGGTCGTACTTACCACTTACTAACCAGAGTAGGTAATACGTATAATTTAAGCCCCGCAAAATATAAATTTAAAACCCCTGATGCGCTCGCATCATCATTTGAAAAACAACGACACGGTGTGAGCCGCAACAGTCATCTTATTTTTCTAAAATTGACTTAAGGTCGGGTTATCACCAAGTGCGGGTATGTGAGGAGGATATTCCTAAGACGGCTTTCCGCACTAGATATGGTCACTACGAGTTTATTGTTATGTCATTTGGGTTGACAAATGCTCCTGCGATTTTCATGGATTTAATGAATAGAGTTTGTCGGGCTTTTCTTGATAAATTTGTCATTGTGTTTATTGACGATATCTTGGTATATTCTAAGTCAGAAGCTGAACGTGAAATGCATTTGAGATTGGTTTTGGAAACTTAAAAGAAAGAAAAATTGTATTCCAAGTTCTCTAAATGCGAGTTTTGGTTGCGTGAGGTACAGTTTTGGGGGCATATCATTTGTGAGAACGGGGTTAAAGTGGATCCATCAAAGATTGAGGCTGTCATGAATTGGCAAGCACCTAGATCTCCTTCTGAGATTAAGAGTTTTCTGGGATTAGCGGGCTACTACCGGAAGTTTAAAAAGGATTTTTCTAAGATTGCAGGTCCTTTGACTAAGCTAACTCGGAAAGATGTTAAATTTCAGTGGACTGAACGACAAGAATCAGCTTTTCAAACTTTGAGGCAGCTTTTGTGTCAGACTCCTGTTTTAGCCTTGCTTGATGGGTCTGATGACTTCATTGTTTATTGTGATGCTTCATCTGTAGGTTTGGGTTGCGTTTTAATGCAACGAGACAGTGTTATTGCTTATGCATCGCGTCAATTAAAACCTCATGAGATTAATTATCCTACCCATGACTTGGAACTAGCGGCCGTGGTTTTTGCTTTAAAAATTTGGAGGCACTATCTTTATGGCACGAAATGTGTCATTTGTACGGATCACAAAAGTCTTCAGTATATGTTCACTCAGAAAGAGCTCAACATGCGACAAAGACGATGGTTGGAACTGATCAAAGACTATGATTGTGAGATTCGTTACCACCCGGGTAAAGCCAATGTGGTGGCGGATGCATTAAGTCGGAAAGGAAAACCAGAAAAAGTTAGTTTTATGCGTTTGGAGGTTTCTTCGTATTTGATTGATCAATTGAAACTGGCTCAAATGGAGGCATTGATGGATGAAAACTTGAAATCAGAGGTTATGTTAAAAAGGAAGGATTTGTTGATCGATGAATCTCGGGGTTTGAAGACCTTTCAATCCCGAGTTTGGGTGCCTTTGCTTGGTGGTCTTAGAGATGTGATTTTGTTGGAGGCTCACAAATCTAGATTGTCGGTTCATCCTGGAAGTACTAAAATGTATCATGATTTAAAACCATTGTATTGGTGGCCTACTTTGAAATTGGATGTAGCTAGATTTGTGGAATCTTGTCATATTTGCTCGCTGGTGAAAGCCGAACATCAAAAACCATATGGAGCTTTGAAACAACTTGAGATTCCCGAGTGGAAATGGGAGCATATTACCATGGATTTTGTAACGAAATTGCCTCTAACGGTTAAGGGTAACGACATGATTTGTGTAATTGTTGACAGATTAACCAAGAGTGCTCATTTTCTTGCTACTAGTGAGATGGCATCTTTGAGCAAGTTAGCACAGTTATATATTAATGAGGTGGTTTCTAGGCATGGAATTCCGTTGTCCATTGTTTTCGACAGAGATTCTAGGTTCACATCGGGTTTTTGGCAAAGTTTACAGCGGGAATTGGGTTCTAGAATAAATTTGAGTACGGCTTATCATCCTCAGATTGATGGTCAGTCTGAGCGGACTATTCAGACCTTGGAGGATATGTTGCGTGCATGTGTATTAGAATATGGTGGGTCGTGGGATTCTCATTTGCCATTGGTCGAATTTGCTTATAATAATTCATATCACTCTAGTATAGGTATGCCACCTTATGAGTTGTTATATGGTCGTAAGTGTAGAACGCCCACATGTTGGTTAGAGGCGGGTGAGAAACAGTTTTCGGGTCCCGACTTAGTTCAAATTACCGCCGATAAGGTAGCCATAGCCCGTGATAGATTGAAAGCGGCTCGTGATAGGCAAAAGCAATATGCCGATCCACGTCATAGACCCATTTCTTTTGTAGAAGGTGAGTTGGTTTACTTGAAGGTTTCACCTTGGAAGGGTGTTATCCGGTTTGGAAAACGTGGTAAACTAGCTCCTAGATACATAGGGCCATTTAAAATTCGACAAGTAGTCAATGATCAGACTGTTTCCTTAGATCTTCCTCTGGAATTATCGGGTATTCACAATACTTTCAATGTGTGCTACTTAAGAAAATGCAATGTGGAGGACCAATCCCAAGTTCTTCCATTGCAAGACCTACGTGTGGACTTGAGCCAGAGACTTGTAGAAGAGCCCGTGGAACTTTTAGATCGTAAAGTGACTAAACTTCGTAAGAAGGATATCCCAATGGTGTTGGTTAAATGGAATCATAGCTTGGGTCCAAACCTTACGTGGGAGACCGAGTCTAGCATGAGGATTGATAACACGTAAAAAGTCAAGTTTTTAAGTGTTATTATCTCACCTTTTTAGCCTTATTATGGATGAAAACATTTGAAATATATATTTTATTACTAAATTTCATAATGAAGGCTAAAATATAGATGATGCTTCAAGAATCAACCAAAAAGGCCTAAAAACGAATAAAATAGAGCACAAACGATCATAAGCGTTATCGTTCACGCTTTCAAGCACTTTTTAAGTTCTACTTGGAATTATGACCTCTAACTTATGTCATTTTTTTCGTTAGGAAATTACGATCGCGTGGATATAAAGAACGCTGAAAACGGACATACGATGAAGAAGTTATGCCCAAACGAAGAATCAAGGCAACCGGAGAAGACCAATACGGGCAAACCAAGCCGTATACGGGCAGCACAAGCCGTATACGGCCTGGACATGACCGTATACGGCCTGGCAAGGGCGTATACGGCCTGGACCAGCCGTATACGGCCTGTGTTCCCCCGTATATGGCCTCGTTCTCCCGTATCTGACCCATGTTCTCTCGTATCGTGCCATTTCCACCCGAAATACGGGAGGTCCTCCCGTATCGTGCTCTCCTCCTGTACAAGGTGACATTTTGATACGGTTGAGCGATACGGTTGAGCGTTTGAAGGTTAGAATACGGCTGGACGATACGGCTGAGCGACTAGTATATATATGGGATCAAACCACCTCATTTCTCATCATCCATTTCTTCATCCATTCATTCTTTCTCTCACTACTCTCTCTCTAGATTTAGGTTTTTAGTTTCTCTTTCTAGGTTCTCTCTCTAGTCTCTCTCTCTAGTTTCTCTCTCTAGAAACTATTGGGAAGATTAGGGAGAGAATTCATCGCTTTAGGAGTAGCTATGTAATTTGATTCGTAGAAGCTAGCATTTGTAATACTTGGGATATTATTCGGTGAAATACAAATGTTATTCTGCTCGCAATTATTTATCGGTAATATATATCCTTTCTTATATTAATTTGTCATAATGTTTTTGTTTGATGTTTGTGATTTATTAATGTTTGAAATGCTTATTGCCATGCTTTGTGAGTAGTTTCTTGTATGTTTGCCATGATTTAAATAGTAGTGATAATGTTAATTCAAATATATGATATTGGGATAATATCATTATGAAACAACGGAGGTAACGTTATACGGATTTCATTTGTATAGCGCCGGAAACATCACTAATGTGTGGAGTACGGAACGTGGAAGCTATGAAAGTCGTGGGCACAATCCGTTGTGGAATAATGGTCCCGATATTTATATAAATGGAATTGTTAAGCTCTGTATCTGTCTAAACTTATCATGCATCTAGACTTACTTATGGATCACCCTTTCCAGTCCCTCACGTGACTATCACCTTAGCTGTAGGCCTGAGTTTTGGTAGATTGTTATCTGTGTTATCGTACGGAATCCATGTTTGTTACTATAATCCGGCTGAAGTACTGGGTATAGCGATGGAAACACCACTGGTGGAGTACAACCGTGGAAGCCTGAGGAAAAGCCGTCGGTACCGACATTGTGCCCTACCTAGAAACCCTAGAATATGGTCTAAGCATCATAAAGCTGTGGAAATGCTAAGTACAACGTAGGACTACCTCTGGTTACGACAAACTGTGGAAATACAGTAACAAAAGTACACCGTATCTATAGTCAGAGTTGGTGAACAGGTGGAAAAGCAGTCATACATGGTGAAATCAACTCTAGTTACAAACGCCATGGAAATGCGTCAAGCATTGTACACTATAACTGTACCTAGAAGAGGTTAACCGTGGGACAACTGGAGTACACGGTATACTGGCCTCGGATAATAAGATATTGTGGAAAATGGTTACAGTACTGTACACCGTAAAGTACCTAGGGTTAGCAAAGCTGTGGAAAAATGCACTGTACCCCGCTAAGCGTGCCTAGGGATGAATGACTGATCGCAAAGGAGAGTTCTAGATCATGACAGAAGTAATTGTGCTAATAAAACCTAAGGCATGAGTCTGGAGATGAATGTCAACTCCAGCAGTGGTTCAGAATTCTTAAAACCCCTAGACTCTACAAAACTGATAGTTTAGAATACAAAGTTAATAATCAGTATGCAATTAGATAATAACATTTAGACTTAGGTGTTAAGAACGGTCAGAATAACCTGAGGGCGGTCTGTTACCTTATTCCTGCACCCTTCATGGGTCACTTGTCATAACCAGGCAGTGTGGTGGGTCGAATAGCCTGTTCTGATCAGAATCACGATAGCCTAGGTACTCAGTGACATACTAATTTAGAATCTATCTAAAGAAGTAGGGTCCTAGTGTTCACACCTATAGTTTGCTTGTCTGTTATCTAAATGTGTCCCATAATGAACATCATCACAGTAATGCACTATCCTAAATCATGGTGAACCACGTCTCCGTCATCCTTAAGTGTTGCATATATGCTAGCTTCCCTTTTATTTTATGTTTTATTAGTTTAATAAATTAGAAAACCAAATACAACCCTATCCAACTACCCAAAACCCAGCTTAATTACTAAGTTATTTGAGTGAGCTCTGCTTCAATTCTACCGTCGTAAGGAACAACCCTGGATCATCCTTGCCACATACTAGTATCAGGTACTCATACCTAGTATCAGTACGTTGTTCGGAAGGTTTAGGTCTCGACAAAATATAAATTTAAAATCACTGATCGCCCGGTGCTGTTCGGTCAGTCCTTTGACGACAAGGACGGTTCTCTCGCAAGGTGAACTCAACAACCTGACTCATCTGGGCGCATCAAGTTTTTGGCGCCGCTGCCGGGGACGGTAGTACGATTTGGAGCTTGTTTAGATAAAGTAGTTTTTAAGCGATCCTTTTGACTAGGATTCACCATCCCTGTCATAAGTTACTTTCTGCCTATAGATTAGCATAGTTTAAATAACTTAGCGTAGCTTAGAATAACTTCCCTCCATACTACAACTTTAATTCTTAAACCTTCTTCGTGTGTTCTCTAAAAACTTGGGAAATGGCAAATGTACAACAACTAATAGATCAATTTAATAGTCTTGTTCAAGATAGATGTAGAAGTGATTCCCACTTAGATAACGAATGTCAAGGATATAATAGGAATCATTTGGATAACGTAGGGTACCTAGAGCCTCAAATACAATATCAATATGACCCTCACACTTTCCAACATCAATATCAACCTTATTAATCCGAACCATTTGAAGTCTACCCATACTCATCTTGCCCTGTCTCTGAACCTCAACCACACGAGAGTTTTGACTTGAGAGATACGTCTTTGACCTTTCTCGGCAATAATGCTGCTTTCTCACCCCCTTACAACTCATTTGAACAATTATTAAAAGAACAAGAGGACTTGCTTAAATGCATCTCTCATAACTTAACTGAACAACAAGTAAATAGTAAGGGAGATAGGAATCAAGTTAGACCCAACATTAGGCTACAGGAAGATGATAGGAACACCCACACCACACTTGACACAGACTTTCACTCTCATGAGTCTGGTTGCAAACTATCTTCAACTCTTACACCTAACCAATCTTCTAAATCCTCATTTCCACCCATTCTTAACCTATCAACGTCCGAGACCAACGAAGAGTTCATTCTAGAGGAGCTCTCCGAACCACTGCAACTCGAAACTACTGGCCAGGGTGACGAGTACGACGAGGTAGACGAGGAGATAGAAATGGAGAGCCCGGAAGAGAAGATTTACACAGAAGACTCAGCTTCAGAAGAACTTAAGGAATGTGCGCCAACACTGAGAAGTGATCTCATCCTAACTCAAACCGACATGGTTGATGCTATCCCACAACTAGTTGTGGTTGATAATATCCCACATATCTTTCCGGATGAATCACCCCTTGATCTAGTTGAACCCTCGATTGCCTTTGATAAACTAGTCACCCAAGTTGTTGATGAGAATGTTGCTACAAGATTGGAGACGTCAATGGACTCTGTCCCACCTCCATGCCCAGAGTACAACATTATCATCAACCAAGAGACCATAGGAAGTAAGGTGGGTTCGGCGTCAAGGTTGTTCTACAAACCATCTCTCCACCACATAATGACGTATACGTCATGGAGTGATGAGGACCTCTTTGACCGACCCATCCAACCCATCCAAACTGAGAAAGTACAAGAAGTTGAGAGATTTATTATACCTCAAGTAAAACAAATCACTTACTTCGGTGCACCTTCTCATCTTATTGGACATACCCTAGGAATAACCTGCTTTAACTATATAGGTATGTGCCAATACTACCACTTGTGTCTACTGATGGATATAAGTGAGCTAGGATTTTGTGAGAAATAGAACTAGAGTCAGGCTCGAGACTCGAACAAAAACAAACGCTTCTCGGGAGGCAACCCGTGTCTAACATAGTATCAGTATTAGTTAACTAACCCCAATAAGTAGAAAATGAAACCCTAAAAAGCATGTTTAGAAGTTTTCTTAAGTTTATGTGAACAAAAAGGGAATGATTTTCAAAAATGACTTGGAACTTAAATTTCATATTTACTGAAGCCATGGTTTTTGAACTTTAAAGTCAATGTTTTGCTAAAAACCTGAAACTTTCCTTCTCCTATTTGTTTGAACTTCACTGCTATCTCAAGTTCTCTGCATCCTTTCATTTGCAAACATGGAACCCTGCTAAGCAACTTGGTTATCTAGGTGCCTTAGTCATCATATGCACCATTCATATATTTTGAGTATTTGAGGTACTTACATATATTTCTGTGAACATACATAAGATCTATCAATGCCTTATAACATGATTTGTATGTCCATGTGTGCATTATGCTCGAACTCGTTTAAAAATATGTGCTTTGGAAATCTTTATACTTGACTGCCTGATTAACTAAATCTACTTGTACTTCCATATCCGTTGCTTATTATAGGCGGATAACACTTTTAAGTGTGTGATTGGACTCGAAGTCATATACTGGTTTGTTTTTCAGAAACCTTCACTTTTAAAAATCATTCAAAAACCAGTGAGTCTATGACCTAGGGAATAATCACATGTCTATTAGATTACATTTGTCTACTCTCTTGTTTGTACAAATGTCTAACAGACAAGGATTAGCGCCTATGGATGAAGAATCTTTGAGTATAATGGAGAAATGACAAGGGGAGCATTATTGTTCATTAAATTAGGAAACTTTGGAGCATTGCTTAGGGAAATGATATATCTTTAAGATACAAAAGATGATCACATTCTAGCCCCTTTCAGAATTGTTCATCAAGTAGATAACCTCGACATTCACCATATGTTCCCACATATTCCATAAATCGAACCATATTTTACCACATCCTTGGTTGCTAGTAGAGTATTTCATGGAACCTGAAACCACAATTACCACCACAACCACATCCACCTACCCATCCACCCATCATACTTATCATTACCGCCAGTAGGGACCATGAAGCATCACAACGCTAGCAGTTCTTCCAGCTTATATGAGTTCACTACTAAACTTGAGGAATATAAGCTGATCAAGGAATAGACATTAAGATATTGAAGACATGATTGAAATGGAAGATGGAGATCTCATCTGACAAGAACAATATTACATTTACCCCATTAGTTCGTCAGAGAAGATCTTGGGTGATAGAAGTTTATGGTTGTCCATCATCTCTATCCAACATTTGGTTCATCTTGGTTGATTATGCCTGCATCCTGATGGTGTTATCACTTCATTTTCTACAATCTATCCTTTTATTCTGAGTTATGAGAGAAGCTGGTGGATGGTTTGCATGAAAAGTATCCCGCATGAGCTTGAGTACACTTAATGAAGACGAAGTCTGACCCAGCATACACTGGTGCCGACATAGTCTATTTTTCTGATCCTCAGCTCACAGCCATATAGGGGAGTTTCCTCATTCTTATCTCTGTTTTTTTATGATCGTATATGTTTTACTTTTACCGTTTAGTAATCTATGCCATATCCTTAACTTATCACTAAGTGTGGGATTCCAGCCCAAAACAAACCCTTGAGAAACATTTTTCGATATGTTCAAACTCTAAGTGTGGGATTTTACTTACAATAAAATCTCAACTCAAGAGAACATTAGGGACAATGTTCCTCTAAGTGTGGGATAACGGTATAGAATACCTTAGGTCAGATTCTTATTTCCAAAAGCAAACTCAGAAAATGTTTCTCAAAATCACAAGCTTAACTTCGACAGTGGATATGCCACTCATTCAGTTGGCTTAATTTAAGCTTAACTTCGACAGTGGATATGCCACTCATTCAGTTGGCTTAATTTTCATAAAACCTCACTTTTGCTTGAAATTTTTCAAAATTTTTGAATTAAAATGTCTCGAGGGAAATCATTTTCATATATGAGTAATGTATTTTGGAAAATAGGATTAAATAAGTTAGGACTTTCTTAAGCTGAAATAATGATCTAAAAGGCATCGCATGACTAGACACATATAACCCATACTTGTAGTGAGGTATCTTGATCCCATGAAAATCATTCGTTTTTAATGCTTCACTATTCGTTTGATGAGTGTGTGCCGATCCTTGCATCCGGAATTAGAACTTGCTCCTGCTATACATGTCGAGACCACATTGGCAGAGTACCGTACGCGGTATAGGTGCAATCAGAGGACCTTGACGTTCCTTAGGATTTAACCCCTTTTTACATACCTTTTCAAGCCCAAAACCCTTCCAAGACTCATTCTTAGTGTTGATGATCCGCCTAGAAAACCATGTTGAGCCTTAGCCTTTTCGTTTCTTTAAAACCCAAACTTTAAACCCATTTCACTTCCACACCCACCAAAACCTTATCTTAGAAATTTTTAAATTTTTGAAAAAACGCTATTTAGATATTCTTTTTGCTTTCACTCAAAAATCCACAAAATTTGTGTTTACTCATAACTTCTCGCGTGCGTTTCCATGATCAATACTCAGAGATCGAGAATCTTGTGGTGCGAAAAATTGGCACCAAGTAAATTCGAAGTTGTCAAAAAGACTAAAAAATGAAAGTAAGAAAGGATTTCAAAAGGGCAATAAATAAAAATGCCTTAGAAGTTCTTTGGCAAAGAAGTTCTAAAGCCCAAAAAAAAAAAAAAAAAAAAAACGAAAAATATGCAATAAAGCTAAGTGCTTCGATTCTCCCGAGAAACTCTGTTCTCTAAAGATATTAAAAATCTTCCTTGTGTTTTCAAAGAGATAGAAGTCAAAATAGCTATCTCCTCCCCTTATCGTTATCCGTTTCCTTTTTCATTAAAAAGTGTATCTAAATAAAATTTTTCATAAGTTTAAAGAGGCCTGAGATAAGCAAAACCCTTTTTATTTAAAACCAATTTCCCATCTAGCCATTCCCTTTAACCCTCACCAAACATTACATCCCATCTGAATGTCCTAGGATGATTAGCGCCGTCGTCACCTAAGTGGTGGAGATGTGATTCTCGAGCAAGCCTATGACGATGGGTGCTGCATGACTAGCTTATGAGCGATTTTGTTTGATTAGAATGATAGGTAACCTAAAACACTTCTGAGTGAATTGAGTGACCACCTTGTGAGATCGCCTAGTCATATATATCCCAAAAGCATGCCCAAGTGAATTATTTCATGCTTCTGAAACGAATACCTTATTTTCTCTCAGTTTCCAGGATATGCTACTTATATACAAGATTGTTTGCTCTTGATATATTTTGATTCACCCAAAAATGCATTGACACTTTCAAATATTTTCATTGGGAAGCAAGTGAGAAATTTGTTTTGCTTGAGGACAAGCAAAGTCTAAGTGTGGGATATTTGATAACACGTAAAAAGTCAAGTTTTTAAGTGTTATTATCTCACCTTTTTAGCCCGATTATGGATGAAAACATTTGAAATATATATTTTATTACTAAATTTTATAATGAAGGCTAAAATATAGATGATGCTTCAAGAATCAACCAAAAAGACTTAAAAATGAATAAAATAGAGCACAAACGATCATAAGCGTTCTCGTTCACGCTTTTGTAAGACCCCACTTTTAAAACAAACATATTATATAATTTATACGTTAGAAGCGCATCCCAAAACATATACATATCCATTATTTACAAAACGAACCATAATAAACTTTTATCAACTTCTATTGTTACAAACCATACTACTAAATTCGGGTGTTATATTCAACTTTCCAAAACATTCTATTGTCAAAAGTCAGAGTTTGCGCCATTTTAGTCAAACACCCAGTCAACTTCTACTATCCGATCTACTTCATCAACTAACCAAAATCTGCAAAACATACAACAACGAGGGGATTAGCCTTTGCTAAGTGAATGGAACCGTAACCGACGGTTCAATCCATTTATAACAAATCTTACAACTGATAACTACAACGATTTAAACACATAAGCACATAACTACATGAGGATCGGCGGCTCCTGTATGAGATTCTCAGTATGCCACAACCACTGGGCGCCATGCCATTCCCAGTGATCTACCGATAGCCTGATTACTACTTTCACTGAATAGGCTAATCTTCAACTATGTGTATTCAAGTAACCTAGACAGCTACACAGTAGTAATCAAACCCAACCCGCACGCTGACCTCACTCCAATTCATCACAACAACTTGTCACATAAAGGCATATCATATGCAGTTATGTAAACCAACTGAATAACTTTACAACTTGATCAATCAAATTCTATCAATATAATCAACAACTGAATAATTGAAAGTAACATGGCAATAACTACAACTGAAACTATCCTGATTTACCCGTTGTAACCAAACCCGTTACAACTGGGTTGAACCGAGGACTACAATTCCACTCACCAAATATTATCGTCTGATCACCAACTCAGAGGTCTAACTTTACTGAGTGGTCGTCCACTTATCTGATAATACAACAATAACAACAAGTTAGTATCTTATTCCGTATTCCACTTCAATTCTTCAAATTCTAACATAATCCAAAACATAACACTATTTATCATATCATTCAACTAATTCATATTATAACATACAACAATTAAACACTTATCAATTAATCATACAATCAAAACTTAATTTGCTGAAAACACCCCAAAGCCGCCGGCTTGGGTAGGGAAGCCGCCGGCTTGGCACCCTGACCCGCCGGGTACCCATGTTCAACCGCCGGGTGATTTAACTTTTACCACATCAGAACTTATTTTGAGTAATAAAGCTTTTACGAGCCGCCGGCTAGGTGTTTTCACCCGCCGGCTCACCTACACACAAACACAACCCGCCGGCTGAGTCTAATGACCCGCCGGCTGGATCATCATTTACAGCATCAGCAGAAACAGCAAACAAGTTACGAACTTTTAACACCCAACTCCTAATTTTTAAGTCTTAGCTCCGATTACAAGTAATGAAAATGAACTAGAAACATACCATTACAGCAAACATCATCTAATAAACTATCTAACTTAATTTCCAACATATATCATCATCATCAATTTACAAAATCACCAAAACCTAACTTATAATTTGAAGAACACTACCAACAATCACAAATCATCATATAATCAATCTATAATCTTCATACAACAATTTCTAAGCTTCAATTCATATCAATCATTTATATTCATTCTATACCCAAATTCTATGAAATAGGTTCAAGAACACTTACAATCAAAAGATACACAAGATAGTGATGATGATGATGGTGAATCTGATTCTATGAATTAATCTCACAACTTGTTAATCTTTCTTTCTTTTTGATTTCTTTAGTTTAGTGAACTTTGAGAGAATGAGTTTGAAGGTTCAAGAAGAAAAGAGAAGTGATGAGAATAAAATGAGTCGGTATATCCCCACCGCCCTACCCCTTCTAAGCCTATTGTCTGGAACCTGAAAATACCCGCAAGTCAAAATATTTTATTTTACCGTCAACTTTAACTTTTTAAAACAAGTAACATTTTACTTGTCACAATAAAAACTAGGGCTCTTTTACTTGTTTATTTTCAAATAAACCAACCAAACTTAATAAAATACAATTTATTTTCGGGTCCAGAAACGGGATGTTACAAATCTTCCCCCCTTATAGGATTTCGTCCCCGAAATCCAACCACACCCAATTAAACTAAACATACTCAATTTTCCTATTAACATACAACTCTAATCACATTACTGTATGTTAAAAGAAAATAAACATAAGATATACCTGTCGCATCACTATCAAGTCGAAAAACATTCTCCGCCGTCATTTGAAAAGTCCTTCCTGTAGCCGGTGGAATCTTTCTCTTCTGTCCAACAGATGACGCAGAACCCGAGGCCACACTCCCAACCAAACCCGAACCATGCATTGTCTTCTCCGGGCAGTTCAGTGATCTATGTCCTTCCTTTTTACAATTCCAACAAACAAACTGTGGAAAAGTACAATCCCGCATACCATGACCAAATACCCTACACTTAACACATCTCATAGTCTCTGAAGTACACGGACCAGAATGTTTCGACTTACAATTTACACACCATGGATTACTTCCCACCGAATCATCATTATAAACTACTCTTCTAGTCTGTCCTTTGTTTCCCGAAGAACTACTTTTAACCTGTGAGAAACTCTTTTCCTTGGTCGTTTTACCAGAAGCTCGCATGTCACCATCTACAGATCGGGCTAAAGTAAAAGCCTGTGTAAGAGTACCTGCCAATCTCACACTAGTTCGGTACTCCGGTGGTAAAGTTCCTACAAAGTGATTTATCCTCATCCTGTCATCTGGGACCCATTGTTGAACAAAACGTAACTTCTCAGTGAATTTATTAATGAGGTCATCCATCGACATTTGTTCAGTTAACTTCAAATCCATAAACTCTTGTCTAATTCTAAGCATATCAAACTCTGAACAAAACTGTCTACAAACCTCATTATGAAACTCTGCCCAGGTAATTCTCGATCTCTGCTCCTTTGTCAATTGCTCAGTTATAGAATCCCACCAATTCATCGCCTGTCCCTTCAGTAATTGCACAGCATAACCAACCTTTAATTCTTCTTCACACCGACACACTTCAAACTTTTTCTCCGTATCTCTCAACCAATTCAATGTTACTGAAGGATCATTGCCTCCTTCAAATTCTTTCGGACCACTAGCTTTAAATGTCTTAAACGAACACAACTTATTCTGCTGTGGTGGTGAAGGAAACTGATAAGCTTGCTGAGCTAACCTAGCTTGTTGTTCCAAGTACAACTGTTCTATCTTTTTAAGTCTTATCACATCATCCTCTAGTTGCAACATATAATCCTCTTGACTAGTTTCTTCCTGATTAACCAGTGTAGTACCAGCCTGCCTCTGATTATCATTCTGAGTATCCGAAGGTGGAACAACATTGTTGATCGGGTTCTCGTTATCTGCCATGCCTGTACTCACAATCAAAACACAACTTGCAACTTGTTAATCGTTAGCATTCACTATACTAACCAATCCCCAATCCCAAAGCTAATCCCACGTACCGAAATGTTTGACTAACACCGACTAGATTTGGGATTGAACATTTACAAATGCCCAATTCACCCAAACCTATGCTCTGATACCAACTTGTAAGACCCCACTTTTAAAACAAACATATTATATAATTTATACGTTAGAAGCGCGTCCCAAAACATATACATATCCATTATTTACAAAACGAACCATAATAAACTTTTATCAACTTCTATTGTTACAAACCATACTACTAAATTCGGGTGTTATATTCAACTTTCCAAAACATTCTATTGTCAAAAGTCAGAGTTTGCGCCATTTTAGTCAAACACCCAGTCAACTTCTACTATCCGATCTACTTCATCAACTAACCAAAATCTGCAAAACATACAACAATGAGGGGATTAGCCTTTGCTAAGTGAATGGAACCGTAACCGACGGTTCAATCCATTTATAACAAATCTTACAACTGATAACTACAACGATTTAAACACATAAGCACATAACTACATGAGGATCGGCGGCTCCTGTATGCGATTCTCAGTATGCCACAACCACTGGGCGCCATGCCATTCCCAGTGATCTACCGATAGCCTGATTACTACTTTCACTGAATAGGCTAATCTTCAACTATGTGTATTCAAGTAACCTAGACAGCTACACAGTAGTAATCAAACCCAACCCGCACGCTGACCTCACTCCAATTCATCACAACAACTTGTCACATAAAGGCATATCATATGCAGTTATGTAAACCAACTGAATAACTTTACAACTTGATCAATCAAATTCTATCAATATAATCAACAACTGAATAATTGAAAGTAACATGGCAATAACTACAACTGAAACTATCCTGATTTACCCGTTGTAACCAAACTCGTTACAACTGGGTTGAACCGAGGACTACAATTCCACTCACCAAATATTATCGTCTGATCACCAACTCAGAGGTCTAACTTTACTGAGTGGTCGTCCGCTTATCTGATAATACAACAATAACAACAAGTTAGTATCTTATTCCGTATTCCACTTCAATTCTTCAAATTCTAACATAATCCAAAACATAACACTATTTATCATATCATTCAACTAATTCATATTATAACATACAACAATTAAACACTTATCAATTAATCATACAATCAAAACTTAATTTGCGGAAAACACCCAAAAGCCGCCGGCTTGGGTAGGGAAGCCGCCGGCTTGGCACCCTGACCCGCCGGGTACCCATGTTCAACCGCCGGGTGATTTAACTTTTACCACATCAGAACTTATTTTGAGTAATAAAGCTTTTACGAGCCGCCGGCTAGGTGTTTTCACCCGCCGGCTCACCTACACACAAACACAACCCGCCGGCTGAGTCTAATGACCCGCCGGCTGGATCATCATTTACAGCATCAGCAGAAACAGCAAACAAGTTACGAACTTTTAACACCCAACTCCTAATTTTTAAGTCTTAGCTCCGATTACAAGTAATGAAAATGAACTAGAAACATACCATTACAGCAAACATCATCTAATAAACTATCTAACTTAATTTCCAACATATATCATCATCATCAATTTACAAAATCACCAAAACCTAACTTATAATTTGAAGAACACTACCAACAATCACAAATCATCATATAATCAATCTATAATCTTCATACAACAATTTCTAAGCTTCAATTCATATCAATCATTTATATTCATTCTATACCCAAATTCTATGAAATAGGTTCAAGAACACTTACAATCAAAAGATACACAAGATAGTGATGATGATGGTGAATCTGATTCTATGAATTAATCTCACAACTTGTTAATCTTTCTTTCTTTTTGATTTCTTTAGTTTAGTGAACTTTGAGAGAATGAGTTTGAAGGTTCAAGAAGAAAAGAGAAGTGATGAGAATAAAATGAGTCGGTATATCCCCACCGCCCCATCTTATTATGTTTTAAAATTATACCCCTTCTAAGCCTATTGTCTGGAACCTGAAAATACCCGCAAGTCAAAATATTTTATTTTACCGTCAACTTTAACTTTTTAAAACAAGTAACATTTTACTTGTCACAATAAAAACTGGGGCTCTTTTACTTGTTTATTTTCAAATAAACCAACCAAACTTAATAAAATACAATTTATTTTCGGGTCCAGAAACGGGATGTTACAGCTTTCAAGCACTTTTTAAGTTCTACTTGAAATTATGACCTCTAACTTATGTCATTTTCTTCGTTAGGAAATTACGATCGCGTGGATATAAAGAACGCTGAAAACGGACATACGGTGAAGAAGTTACACCCAAACGAAGAATCAAGGCAACCGGAGAAGACCAATACGGGCAAACCAAGCCGTATACGGGCAGCACAAGCCGTATACGGCCTGGACATGACCGTATACGGCCTGGCAAGGGCGTATACGGCCTGGACCAGTCGTATACGGCCTGTGTTCCCCCGTATACGGCCTCGTTCTCCCGTATCTGACCCGTGTTCTCTCGTATCGTGCCATTTCCACCCGAAATACGGGAGGTCCTCCCGTATCGTACTCTCCTCCCGTACAAGGTGACATTTTGATACGGTTGAGCGATACGGTTGAGCGTTTGAAGGTTAGAATACGGCTGGATGATACGGCTGAGCGACTAGTATATATATGGGATCAAACCACCTCATTTCTCATCATCCATTTCTTCATCCATTCATTCTTTCTCTCACTACTCTCTCTAGATTTAGGTTTTTAGTTTCTCTTTCTAGGTTCTCTCTCTAGTCTCTCTCTCTAGAAACTATTGGGAAGATTAGGGAGAGAATCCGTCGATTTAGGAGTAGCTATGTAATTTGATTCGTAGAAGCTAGCATTTGTAATACTTGGGATATTATTCGGTGAAATACAAGTGTTATTCTGCTCGCAATTATTTATCGGTAATATCTATCCTTTCTTATATTAATTTGTCATAATGTTCTTGTTTGATGTTAGTGATTTATTAATGTTTGAAATGCTTATTGCCATGCTTTGTGAGTAGTTTCTTGTATGTTTGCCATGATTTAAATAGTAGTGATAATGTTACTTCAAATATATGATATTGGGATAATATCATTATTAAACAACGGAGGTAACGTTATACGGCTTTCATTTGTATAGCGCCGGAAACATCACTAATGTGTGGAGTACGGAACGTGGAAGCTATGAAAGTCGTGGGCACAATCCGTTGTGGAATAATGGTCCCGATATTTATATAAATGGAATTGTTAAGCTCTGTATCTGTCTAAACTTATCATGCATCTAGACTTAGTTACGGATCACCCTTTCCAGTCCTTCACGTGACTATCACCTTAGCTGTAGGCCTGAGTTTTGGTAGATTGTTATCTGTGTTATCGTACGGAATCCATGTTTGTTACTATAATCCGGCTGAAGTACTGGGTATAATGATGGAAACACCACTGGTGGAGTACAACCGTGGAAGCCTGAGAAAAAGCCGTCGGTACTGACATTGTGCCCTACCTAGAAACCCTAGAATATGGTCTAGGCATCATAAAGCTGTGGAAATGCTAAGTACACCGTAGGACTACATCTGGTTACAAAAAACTGTGGAAATACAGTAACAAAAGTACACCATATCTATAGTCAGAGTTGGTGAACAGGTGGAAAAGCAGTCATACATGGTAAAATCAACTCTAGTTACAAACGCCGTGGAAATGCGTCAAGCACTGTACACTGTAACTTTACCTAGAAGAGGTTAACCGTGGGACAACTGGAGTACACGGTATACTGACCTCGGATTATAAGATATTGTGGAAAATGGTTACAGTACTGTACACCGTAAAGTACCTAGGGTTAGCAAAGCTATGGAAAAATGCACTGTACCTCGCTAAGCGTGCCTAGGGATGAATGACTGATCGCAAAGGAGAGTTCTAGATCATGACAGAAGTAATTGTGCTAATAAAACCTAAGGCATGAGTCTGGAGATGAATGTCAACTCCAGCAGTGGTTCAGGATTCTTAAAACCCCTAGACTCTGCAAAACTGATAGTTTAGAATACAAAGTTAATAATCAGTATGCAATTAGATAATAACATTTAGACTTAGGTGTTAAGAACGGTCAGAATAACCTGAGGGCGGTCTGTTACCTTATTCCTGCACCCTTCATGGGTCACTTGTCATAACCAGGCAGTGTGGTGGGTCGAATAGCCGTATCTGATCAGAATCACGATAGCCTAGGTACTCAGTGACATACTAATTTAGAATCTATCTAAAGAAGTAGGGTCCTAGTGTTCACACCTATAGTTTGCTTGTCTGTTATCTAAATGTGTCCCATAATGAACATCATCACAGTAATGCACTATCCTAAATCATGGTGAACTACGTCTCCGTCATCCTTAAGTGTTGCATATATGTTAGCTTCCCTTTTATTTTATGTTTTATTAGTTTAATAAATTAGAAAACCAAATACAACCCTATCCAACTACCCAAAACCCAGCTTAATTACTAAGTTATCTGAGTGAGCTCTGCTTCAATTCTACCGTCGTGAGGAACGACCCTGGATCATCCTTGCCACATACTAGTATCAGGTACTCGTACCTAGTATCAGTACGTTGTTCGGAAGGTTTAGGTCCCGACAAAATATAAATTTAAAACCACTGATCGCCCGGTGCTGTTCGGTCAGTCCTTTGACGACAAGGACAGTTCTCTCGCAAGGTGAACTCAACAACCTGACTCATCTGGGCGCATCAAGGATGCATTATCCTAGTCTTTTTGGGCGTGACGAGATTTCGGGGACGAAATCTTCTTAAGGAGGGAAGATTTGTAACATCCTCGATATGGGCTTGGTAGAAATACGGTAATTCCTTTATTTATTTCGTATTTAAATTGTATTTAGAAATACTTGGTGTATTTTGATAACTAAAATAAATAGGTCAGATGGTCAAAAGACTTATTGTGATAAATAAATTATTACTTGTTTTAGATAAAGCTAGTTGACGGTATAATAAAACTTATTTCTCGCAAATGGTTTTTAGGTTCCAGATAATAGGTTTAGAACAGGTAAAATAATACACTGCATAATATTGTGGTGAATTGCATATGTCGACCTTTAATTTCATTTCTCAGACTTTTGCCTAAACTCTCTCAAGAACACTTCACCTACACTAAGAAATTCTAAAGAAAAACCTACTAGAAATCATCACTTGAAGGCTGTGATTTTGGATTCAACCTTGTTCTTTATCTTCATCATCTCACCATCACTTAAGATTGTAAGTTATTATCCCCATTTTCATGTTTGAGCTTGAATGAGTTGAATTAGGTTAAATTAATGAGAATTGAAGTTAAATTGTTCTTGAAATTGTTGATGTGATCTTTGATAAACTGATTTCATGCTTATTGTAGTGAATTCTTGTGTTCTTCAAGTTATAAGTTTGAAGAAATGGGTTTGGTTAGAAACTAGGTTAGATTATTGATGCATGTGTAGAATTTGGTGTTAAATGAGGTTGTTTATTGTTATAACATGTTTATAGATGATACTTGAGGTTGATTATTGGATGAATTCGTGTTTAGTATCTACATTTTGTGTTTTGGAGTTTTTGGTTCGAGCTAAAAGTGTTGCAGGTCTGAATTTTGTTGCTGAAAATGTGACAAACGCGATCCAGCCATCATGCCCGGATCGCGTTCCCTAGTGTTATTTTGTGTCAGTCTGATTTCCTTCTGAGGAACGCGGTCCAGCCCTATTCCACCCGGATCGTGTTAGTCTGTTTTAATTTGAGCCAGATTAGTTTTATACTGAGGAACGCGATCCAGAACCATAGCCCGGATCGCGTTGGAAAGTGAAAAACGGTAACATAATGTTTTGCACTGAAGAACGTGATCCAGCCATCCCTAACCCGGATCGCGTTTGTCAGTTATAATTTGACGAATTTGACAACTTGTGACTTGAGTACTTATGTTATTTAACTAGTAATGGAAGTATAGAGTAAGTAATTAATTGACATTATATGCATGATTAGATTGTAATAAACTTGATACGAGAATCTAATTTGGGTTTTGATTGTGTTCTCAAATAAACCGAAGACTCAATAAGATAAGACCTTTGAGTGGAGACTGTGATCGACAAGGGTGAGTGGATCATTGACTTTCAGTCTAAGTTGGTTGTAACGATCTTGTTACAGTGGGTAAATTTGGTTGTACATCGTGCACTGTTTATGATATATATATATTGCCATGATGATTATGGATTATATGAATTGTTCAGAGGTCAATTGCGATTGGGTTTGGGTACTATTACTTGGATAACATTAGAGCCTTGTTGTCGCACCCACAAAACACGTGGCAGCGGAAGTAAGAGGTGTCACGGGGGCTACGACCAAATCAAATATCACAACACAAAGATTAAAGCAAACGACCTCTATATGAGATGTTTGAAAACGTTACATTCCATAAATAAAAGTTTACATAAGATTCTAAAGCTCGCAAACATAGTCTAGAGATTTATAATACATAATCGTTGATACAAAATGTCGTAATGCAATTTAAATCTCCTGTTTGAAAATATGCGACTCGAGCTATGCTTTCCAAAATCATCCTACTGTCCTGTTTCCTGTGGGTAGTCCTACTGCGTCTGTAAACCTGAGAATACATACTAAAAGGGTCAACATAAAGTTGGTGAGTTCATAGGTTTGTTCTGTAAAGTATTCATGTGAACACCATGTTTTCTGTTTGTAAAATAAGTTATGTATCATAGTGATCATGTATAAGTAAGTTCTGTAAAACAGAGTTCTATAAAAATAGAGTTTCTGAGTAATTCAAGTTCTGCATGGATCCAGTTCTGTAAAAATAGAGTTTCTGAGTAATTCAAGTTCTGCATGGATCCAGTTCTGTATAATAGAGTTTCTGTGTGAAATCAAATTCTGCATAACAAAGTTTCTGTATAATAAAGATTCTGTATACTATAGTATTGTATACTATAGTCCTGTTTACTATTGCCATGAGCTCATGTATTCGAAGCTTAACAAATTCTGCTGCCTCTATGTGTCTAATCCGGGACACATCCTGAATCAAATAATTATGCGCCCGTGGGTTAGCTGGAGCGACCAGCTCGGACGGGATTGTCAATCCCAATAGTACTATTCACAATTATTCGCGCTTAAAAATTAACGAACCATGAAATTGAGGTCTTATTGGTGGATTAGTTCTGCTACTCATGCAACTAGTATATGTTCTGTTTTCTGTTTCTGTTTCTGTTTATGTTTCTAGCAATCATGAGTAAAAATCTGTAAAAGGTTCTGTTTCTGTTTCAAACAATCATAAGTAAAATCTGAAAAGTTTCTGTGTGTATGTATTTTCACCCCAAAACAGTTCAAAAACAAGTAAAAAGGGGCTATGAAACTCACCTGAGTTCTAGCAAATAGTAAGCAAGCAATATCAAATAGCAAGCAAGGTGTGATCCAATGTGCAACCTTCTAACGTCCTAAACGTATAAGGTTGTGTAAGTAGATGTCTCAAAAGACCATCTATAGCGATTGTATAAGTGGGGGTCAATGTCCACTTAAGCCAATCGTGTAGGTGGAGGGTTAATGTCCACCTAAGGCTAGTTCATCAACTAGTATGTCCAAATAAGTTGTTCAAGTTCCTTTATTAAAAATATGTACGACCCGTTGGTGAAAGTTTGTAATAATAATTCATTTAGACATTATTATCAAGTTTGTTTTGCTGTAAACTATTCATTAGTACATATCGTGTGTTGCAAACCGATTATTTTAGTTTGTATAAGTCTTAAACCGTAGGTCAAAGTTGGTCAACTCGTTGCTCAAAGCTGGTCAAACTTGGTCAAATCTGGTCAAAGTTGGTCAAACCTGGTCAAAGTTGGTCAAACCTGGTCAAACTGGTCAAAGTTGATCAAACCTGGTCAAAGTTGGTCAAACCTGGTCAAAGTTGGTCAAACCTGGTCAAAGTTGGTCAAACTGGTAATAGTTGGTCAAACCTGGTCAAAGTTGGTCAAACCTGGTCAAACTGGTCAAAGTTGGTCAAACCTGGTCAAAGTTGGTCAAACCTGGTCAAAGTGTAGCATCACTAGCAAAATGTAGCAACACTAGTAATTGTGGCATCACTAGGTTAGTGTCTCTACTTGAGACTTAGGATATTTTCAGAAATTGTAGCATCACTAGCAAAATGTAGCAACACTAGTAAATGTGGCATCACTAGGTTAGTGTCTCTACTTGAGACTTAGGATATTTTCAGAAATTGTAGCATCACTAGTAAAATGTAGCAACACTAGTAAATGTGGCATCACTAGGTTAGTGTCTCTACTTGAGACTTAGGATATTTTCAGAAATTGTAGCATCACTAGTAAAATGTAGCAACACTAGTAAATGTGGCATCACTAGGTTAGTGTCTCTACTTGAGACTTAGGATATTTGGTTCAAGTGTTCTAAGTGTCGGTTTCTAATTCGAGAAACTTTCTAAGTTTAGTTTTTGGTCCAAGTTACTAACTAAGTCACCCAAACCCATATTTGTTACCACTTTCCAAAAATAGTAAGTTTTGTCGTTTTTAGAAACCGAGCCGTTTTTGTTGACTTGGTCAAACTTACTCGGTTTGACCCGAAACTTTCCCAAATCCCTTGGATACATTTAAAAGTCCCAAAAAGTCCTTATTTCTATTTATAATATACCCGAAAGCGTCGGTTTTTAAAATCTAACTTTAAAGCTTCAAAATCTCACATTTTTCGGTTTTATTGGTTTGGTTCAACATTTATTTTACACACTTTCTGGTCAAAATCAGTTCTCACAAAAATTACTCATGAATCCTCTATGTTTCTAGTGTCTAACATAGTTTTTCTAGCCATTACAAGGGTCATCTAAGTATACAAATAAAATCCACAAAAGTTCATATCTCAGTTTCTGATTTTACACAGGTCAGTCCTACAAATCGATTCGTAGGGAAAATCGTGTAAATTTATGGAAAAAGTGTAAAACACGAAAGTTGTAGATCTTTTCAATACGAAAATTTTACAAAAAAATGCATCTTCTAACTCTCAGTACTCGATTTTATAAGTATTTTTCTTTGAGTCTGACTTTTCTGGGCAGATTTGTGCATGTTCTTGAATAAAGTATAAAAACGTATTTTAACCTTTTATTTGGACATAATAGTGTTAGATGAGTTACAAAACAAGTAAATAAACATCATGAAGTCAGTTTTAGAGAGAGAGAATGGGTATTCATACTTAGAAATGATGAAGAAATGATGAAGATGATGGAGATATGCTTTGATCCTTGCTTCTAGCTCTTGTTTCTTCAAAATATGATGAATGATGATGAATGATGGTGAGGTTTGGGTCTGGTTTTTCTCCAGAAAATTGAGAGAAAATGTGGATGGATTTTGGAGTGTGAAGTGAGAAATGGAAGAAAAGGAGAGTTGCATGAAGTGTGAGTGGTGTTGTAAGGAATCATCATAGTGAAAAAGCAAGAGATATGATAGGGTGGGGTGGGAGGTGGGGGCACATGCGGTGGCCAGCCAAAGGGGGCCCACCCAGGGGTATTTTGGTCATTTTCCTGTTCCTAATTTAATTTGTTATGTTCTCCGTTCGTTTACTCGATTGTTTAGACGTTTATTCATACGTTAAACGTTTTATACGTGTTTTTAAGTGACGACTTTTAATTTAGATATTTTCACTTGAAATATTTTATCTAGATGCTTGAAAACATTTATAAAAATGTTCCGATAATTTATCGGCCTCGATTTGCGTGCACGTTTTACGAAGGTTTAATCGCGTAACTTTTTAAATAGACATTTTTATTGACGAATCATTAGACGATGTTTTTAATAATAATTCCATACAAAATAATGTATTTTAAATTATAAAAATATATTTTGACTTTCGTTCAGTTGTCGGACGCGTTCCGCGCGTTTCTGTTGCGTTTGAGACGTTTTAGCCAAAACGCCTAAGTTTTTCGTGTATTAATTTAACCAATTAACCAATTAACAAGATATGATAAATAACTTCTAAAAATAGATTCAAGTTATTTATAGAAATGTTTTCACCAACGTCGTATAGTTTGTCGGACTCCGTCCGGTTGTTTCGCACAATTTCAACAAATTGCGTGAGCGTAATTATAACTAATTACGTAAGCGTATATTCACAAAATATACAAGTAGTTTCAAGCAATTACAAGCATTTAGCCTAATACTAAACTAAACACACGTAATTAGGGTTTCGGTTAAGTTTAAAAGTTAACCTAAATTGCCGGGTGTCACATTCTCCCCCCGTTAGGAGAATTTCGTCTCGAAATTTGCTCGTAGTCATAGTTTGTGTGGTATCTAGCGAAAGTGTGAGTAATTATGACGTTTAACTAAGTGCACTAAAGGAAAGTTCATTGTTGTGATGCAACGCATCCATTTGTATACATTTGGAGAATTATCTCCGTGTACTATTAGTAGGACAAATATTCCTAGATAGTCAGTCGTAGTAAGGTCATTTACTATAAGGTTCGTAGTAGGAAAACATTCCTATGTGGTTCGTTGTAGGAATCGTAGTTGGAAGCGTGTATTATGTCTCGGGTATTGGGTAATTCATTGACGTACAAGTCAAAGCAGTGATCAAATCTTGATAAAAGAAACATGAAAGTAGTAATTGGATTCCAATAAATTATTTGTAAAAACTGTCAATAAACCTGTTTGTAAACAATTAGCAAGTTATGAGTAATTCGTTGGATCACATCCAATATAAATCGTTGTAAACGTATTTCCAATATGTAAATCGTTAGAAGACCCGCAGGTGTTTCAAAGTATAGGTCGTTATCGTTATTTAGAAAACATAGATCTTTGAGAAAAATTAAGTGAAAATCAAGTGTTTGTTTATAGGTACGGTTTTTATTTGTTAAAAATGTCATCGTAATATCTTTTGAAAACTTAATGTCAATCAAAATACGTTGGAAACTCTTGTCAGCACGTTGAAAGACTCTGTTTAGCAAAAATTCATTGAAAGCTCTGGTTATTGAAAAGTGTTGAAAATTCTGTTTTGTCAAAACTCGGTTGAAAGTTTACATCTGTGAAAAAAAATCCATATCGTCTATTCTATTCTCGTGACGGCGTAGCCTAGCAGCTAGTACCAGAACGGTATGATGAGAGGGTTCCTATGCGTATGGAGGGGTATTCATGTCTGAAGATTCTCCGCGTCTCAAGAGTTGTAAATAGCCAAATCGTAGTTTCAAAAAGTAGTCATGACAATGACCGAGTAGTGTTCTTAGAGTAGTCAATCATGACTATGTTATTGTTTTTTATGAACGAATGTTTGATAAAAGTGTTCGGAGCAGTCAAAGTCGCGAATCAAGTTATGGGTAAATCGTTTGACGAACGTGTCGAAATAGTGACCTAACGTGATCAAGTAGAAATAGTATGAATAGGATAAGGTCTAGTCCGAGGAGGTCTATTAGTCAGTCCTTCTAGTGGTGTAAAACACACGCGATTCATATGTCTAGGTCGAGAGCGGGTGGAGAAAGTGAAGTGGCGGAAGTAGGTATAGTCCGTCTAAGTGACGAAGTATCGTAAAGTTTAAGTTCTATACGTGTTCCCGAGTTATTTGGTTGCAAGCGGAAAGAAGAGGGTGAAGTAGATGTGACTTGTTTGGTTGGTGAATCCTCAGGTAGATTCTTCTCAAGTGAGTTCTATTCGATTATGTAGTTACCCTATGCGATTGGGCAAGTGGTACCGTGGAAGTCTCCTCAGCGGTAAATAAGGGTTGAGTCTCATTTTCAGAGTCGGGTGACGTAGCTATGGGAGTGGTTGCCATGAAAGGTGGCAAATAAGTTTAGTGTACGTAAGGTTATACATATATATATATATATATATATATATATATATATATATATATATATATATATATATATACACATAAAAGCCTAGCACATAAGCACGTATATAGGTTGGTCCCGTTCTATCCTCGGTCTATGTCTGCTACTGTATTCTCGTTCACTATAACCATTTCAGGTCTTGCATCGAATCTCCTTTAATTGTACATAGTTGATCAGGCTATGTTAAATTAAATTCAATTGATGCAATCGCTGAACCAGTCATACCAAACAAGAATACTAACCTAATGGTTATAGTCTAGGTCACTAATGCAATCCTAGTTCGCTATAACCTTAGGCTCTGATACCAATCTGTCGCACCCCCGAAACACGTGGCAGCGGAAGTAAGAGGTGTCACAGGGGCTACGACCGAATCAAATATCACAACACAAAGATTAAAGCAAACGACCTCTATATGAGACGTTTGAAAACGTTACATTCCATAAATAAAAGTTTACATAAGATTCTAAAGCTCACAAACATAGTCTAGAGATTTATAATACATAATCGATGATACAAAATGTCGTAATGCAATTTAAATCTCCTGTTTGAAAATATGCGACTCGAGCTATGCTTTCCGAAAGCATCCTACTGTCCTGTTTCCTGTGGGTAGTCCTACTGCATCTGTAAACCTGAGAATACATACTAAAAGGGTCAACATAAAGTTGGTGAGTTCATAGGTTTGTTCTGTAAAGTATTCATGTGAACACCATGTTTTCTGTTTGTAAAATAAGTTATGTATCATAGTAATCATGTATAAGTAAGTTCTGTAAAACAGAGTTCTGTAAAAATAGAGTTTCTGAGTAATTCAAGTTCTGCATGGATCCAGTTCTGTATAATAGAGTTTCTGTGTGAAATCAAATTCTGCATAACAAAGTTTCTGTATAATAAAGATTCTGTATACTATAGTATTGTATACTATAGTCCTGTTTACTATTGCCATGAGCTCATGTATTCGAAGCTTAACAAATTCTGTTGCCTCTATGTGTCTAATCCGGGACACATCCTGAATCAAATAATTATGCGCCCGTGGGTTAGCTGGAGCGACCAGCTCGGACGGGATTGTCAATCCCAATAGTACTATTCACAATTATTCGCGCTTAAAAATTAACGAACCATGAAATTGAGGTCTTATTGGTGGATTAGTTCTGCTACTCATGCAACTAGAATATGTTCTGTTTTCTGTTTCTATTTCTGTTTATGTTTCTAGCAATCAAGAGTAAAAATCTGTAAAAGGTTCTGTTTCTGTTTCAAACAATCATAAGTAAAATCTGAAAAGTTTCTGTGTGTATGTATTTTCACCCCAAAACAGTTCAAAAACAAGTAAAAAGGGGCTATGAAACTCACCTGAGTTCTAGCAAATAGTAAGCAAGCAATATCAAATAGCAAGCAAGGTGTGATCCAATGTGCAACCTTCTAACGTCCTAAACGTATAAGGTTGTGTAAGTAGATGTCTCAAAAGACCATCTATAGCGATTGTATAAGTGGGGGTCAATGTCCACTTAAGCCAATCGTGTAGGTGGAGGGTTAATGTCCACCTAAGGCTAGTTCATCAACTAGTATGTCCAAATAAGTTGTTCAAGTTCCTTTATTAAAAATATGTAAGACCCGTTGGTGAAAGTTTGTAATAATAATTCATTTAGACATTATTATCAAGTTTGTTTTGCTGTAAACTATTCATTAGTACATATCGTGTGTTGCAAACCGATTATTTTAGTTTGTATAAGTCTTAAACCGTAGGTCAAAGTTGGTCAACTCGTTGGTCAAACCTGGTCAAAGTTGGTCAAACCTGGTCAAAGTTGGTCAAACCTGGTCAAAGTTGGTCAAACCTGGTCAAACCTGGTCAAAGTTGGTCAAACCTGGTCAAAGTTGGTCAAACTGGTCAAAGTTGGTCAAACTGGTCAAAGTTGGTCAAACCTTGTCAAAGTTGGTCAAACCTGGTCAAAGTTGGTCAAACTGGTCAAAGTTGGTCAAACCTGGTCAAAGTTGGTCAAACCTGGTCAAAGTGTAGCATCACTAGCAAAATGTAGCAACACTAGTAATTGTGGCATCACTAGGTTAGTGTCTCTACTTGAGACTTAGGATATTTTCAGAAATTGTAGCATCACTAGCAAAATGTAGCAACACTAGTAAATGTGGCATCACTAGGTTAGTGTCTCTACTTGAGACTTAGGATATTTTCAGAAATTGTAGCATCACTAGCAAAATGTAGCAACACTAGTAAATGTGGCATCACTAGGTTAGTGTCTCTACTTGAGACTTAGGATATTTTCAGAAATTGTAGCATCACTAGTAAAATGTAGCAACACTAGTAAATGTGGCATCACTAGGTTAGTGTCTCTACTTGAGACTTAGGATATTTGGTTCAAGTGTTCTAAGTGTCGGTTTCTAATTCGAGAAACTTTCTAAGTTTAGTTTTTGGTCCAAGCTACTAACTAAGTCACCCAAACCCATATTTGTTACCACTTTCCAAAAATAGTAAGTTTTGTCGTTTTTAGAAACCGAGCCGTTTTTGTTGACTTGGTCAAACTTACTCGGTTTGACCCGAAACTTTCCCAAATCCCTTGGATACATTTAAAAGTCCCAAAAAGTCCTTATTTCTATTTATAATATACCCGAAAGCGTCGGTTTTTAAAATCTAACTTTAAAGCTTCAAAATCTCACATTTTTCGGTTTTATCGGTTTGGTTCAACATTTATTTTACACACTTTCTGGTCAAAATCAGTTCTCACAAAAATTATTCATGAATCCTCTATGTTTCTAGTGTCTAACATAGTTTTTCTAGCCATTACAAGGGTCATCTAAGTATACAAATAAAATCCACAAAAGTTCATATCTCAGTTTCTGATTTTACACAGGTCAGTCCTACAAATCGATTCGTAGGGAAAATCGTGTAAATTTATGGAAAAGGTGTAAAACACGAAAGTTGTAGATCTTTTCAATACGAAAATTTTACAAAAAAATGCATCTTCTAACTCTCAGTACTCGATTTTATACGTATTTTTCTTTGAGTCTGACTTTTCTGGGCAGATTTGTGCATGTTCTTGAATAAAGTATAAAAACGTATTTTAACCTTTTATTTGGACATAATAGTGTTAGATGAGCTACAAAACAAGTAAATAAACATCATGAAGTCAGTTTTAGAGAGAGAGAATGGGTATTCATACTTAGAAATGATGAAGAAATGATGAAGATGATGGAGATATGCTTTGATCCTTGCTTCTAGCTCTTGTTTCTTCAAAATATGATGAATGATGATGAATGATGGTGAGGTTTGGGTCTGGTTTTTCTCCAGAAAATTGAGAGAAAATGTGGATGGATTTTGGAGTGTGAAGTGAGAAATGGAAGAAAAGGAGAGTTGCATGAAGTGTGAGTGGTGTTGTAAGGAATCATCATAGTGAAAAAGCAAGAGATATGATAGGGTGGGGTGGGAGGTGGGGGCACATGGGGTGGCCAGCCAAAGGGGGCCCACCCAGGGGTATTTTGGTCATTTTCCTGTTCCTAATTTAATTTGTTATGTTCTCCGTTCGTTTACTCGATTGTTTAGACGTTTATTCATACGTTAAACGTTTTATACGTGTTTTTAAGTGACGACTTTTAATTTAGATATTTTCACTTGAAATATTTTATCTAGATGCTTGAAAACATTTATAAAAATGTTCCGATAATTTATCGGCCTCGATTTGCGTGCACGTTTTACGGAGGTTTAATCGCGTAACTTTTTAAATAGACGTTTTTATTGACGAATCATTAGACGATGTTTTTAATAATAATTCCATACAAAATAATGTATTTTAAATTATAAAAATATATTTCGACTTTCGTTCAGTTGTCGGACGCGTTCCGCGCGTTTCTGTTGCGTTTGAGACGTTTTAGCCAAAACGCCTAAGTTTTTCGTGTATTAATTTAACCAATTAACCAATTAACAAGATATGATAAATAACTTCTAAAAATAGATTCAAGTTATTTATAGAAATGTTTTCACCAACGTCGTATAGTTTGTCGGACTCCGTCCGGTTGTTTCGCACAATTTCAACAAATTGCGTGAGCGTAATTATAACTAATTACGTAAGCGTATATTCACAAAATATACAAGTAGTTTCAAGCAATTACAAGCATTTAGCCTAATACTAAACTAAACACACGTAATTAGGGTTTCGGTTAAGTTTAAAAGTTAACCTAAATTGCCGGGTGTCACACTTGTACATGTGTTGTTCATTGAGATAATGTTGGAAGCAGTAATAGTACCAAACTATCGGTTAGATCACTGGTTTGGCCATCAGTGATTGTAAGTGTTACTTGGGGGCCTCCGCGGCATTTGGGTGCCTCAAGGACCACCGATCCTCTTTGAAGTTAGTTGTTGATTGCTTAGTTGTAAACAATTGTTATGCTAAATTAGATTGGTGGTTATTGATCTATTCACTTAGATATGTGCTAATCCCTCCTTATTGCTTCTTGCAGGTTATCATAAGTATGTGGGTATGCAAGAAGTTGGGTTTTGGAATGTTTGACGATGCATACTCTGTTTTGAGCAATATGTCTAAGGCTTTAAACTATGATGTATTTGAATAACTTTTCGAACTTAGGATGTGAAGTTTAAGCAAACTGAAAAGTTGTAATATACTATATAGATTGTCATTTTGGTTATATTATATGCAATCTAATGTGTTTAATTAAAGAGGCGCTTCCACATGTAAAAAAAAAAAAAAAAAAGGCCTTGTGAAATTTTGGTGTGTTATACGTATTAACTAGTTGGGCTTTGCTAGACTTATCTCATAAAAATTTTGTGTGAATTCATTTAGGTAGGGAATTATCCTAATAATGCAAATGTTTAGTCTACTTGTGTTGAAGTTTTTGCGATTAGTATAAATTGTACGCCACTTGGAGGATAGTTGGTCGGCGCTGTAAACCCAACTATAACTATTGTCGTTGAAATTTTCTTCCACCGTACCCCACAAGTTCATTTCTTTTGTGAGTTGCCAATTCGAGAGTCTTCGGACATGTCACACCAAAATGTGTTCAACCATGCTTCTTATTTTGCCGCCCAAAGCCTCTTGTTGCATGTTTTCTTTTCTGTAACACCCCCAAATTCATTTAGCGGAAGCATTGGTATAAGCTGGGGGTGCCACATATACAATGTACATGCATATGTATCAGAGCTTATGATTACAACAGAACAATATATATATTAAGATGCCAAATGTAATAGTTACAAAGTTTACGATTCACCAAATCGTACAAATATAAAATTTATTAAGTTTACAAAAGTAGATTTCGTAAATATGACTAAACAGTTTTAGTTATATAAAAGAAATCCAGTTGTCAAAAAGTTGGCATCCTAAAGTCATCCCGGGTCGCCTAATTCCATATGTGCAGGCGGTCTTACGTGCGCAGCTAATTCCCTGAAAAACATAGTGAAAGTCAACAACGGGGTTGAGTGAATCCACATGTTTTATGTTTGCAATATTTGAATCAAGTTTGTAAGCACAGTTGTTACACCAAATACGTTCACAAATAGTTATTGCCATAACAGTCAAATAATGTTTTGTGGAATGTTATCCAAAATATAAGTTTAGTGGGTTTTTCGCCCAAAGTTTCAGTTTAAGTTGGGATGTTACCCAAATCACAGTTTAAAACATGTTGCTGGTCGTTCTCCAGCGTTTTACAAATAGTACCGGTCGTTCTCCGGCCAAATACGCACGGGTCGTTCTCCCGTCCAAAACAAAACAGTTTACCGGTCGTTCTCCGGTCTAGTTACGTGCGGGTCGTTCTCCCGTCAAATAAAAATAGTTTAATACGCACGAGTCGTTCTCCCGTCCAAACACGGCTGGTCGTTCTCCAGCGAAACACAGTACCGGTCGTTCTCCGGTCAACAGACGCATGGGTCGTTCTCCCATCCAAAACGCACGGGTCGTTCTCCCGTCCAGTGGCCAGTCGTTCTCTGGCACTAAAATACGTTGTTGGTCGTTCTCCAGCATTTTCGTAAAAAGTACCGGTCGTTCTCTGGCCAAATTCAAAATAGTTTACCGGTCGTTCTCCGGTCTAGTAAGACAGTTTGTCAAATAGTTTATCACGTTTGTTTAGTTTATAGTATGAAAATATTATTTCATAAACATTAGTTCGCGCAACAGTTCAACAGTTCAAAGCACTCTAATCGTTCGAGTAAACAAGTATACCATCATGTAATAAAAGCAGTTATGGCAATTAATTAAAGAGAGCAGTTGTAAGAGTATGACCGCAGTCACAAATAGTTTGTACAATGTATAACACAGTAGTTATATAAAAGTTTGCTCACGTAGAAAAAACGTTGACTATGTTTTCCACCCCTGTTCAAAAGCAGTTAAAACAGTAAAAGTAGGGGCTGTGAACTCATCTGTTGAGTTAAGTAGTAGTGCGAGTGCTAGTAAAGCCTAAAGCCCAAGTATAGTCCAGAATCTCCTAACGTCCTAAACGTTTGAGATTTAATAAGTACGTGGATGTCTAAGTTTGACCATCCATGATAGTGTTCACACAACTAAATTATGTCCAAAGTGTTTGTTTAACGTTCACCTTTGTATATTTGCAGTTGGGAAAATGTATACGACTCGTTGGTAATAGTTTGAAATCACGATTTCAATAAAATAAGTTTGTTTTAAAATGCTGTACAGTTCGTATATCGTATCATGTGTAAGTGTTCGTTTCCGGTTAAGTTCGATACTTAGTGGAAAAATGTTTTGCAAGTTGAGTTTCGCAAGTTGAGTTCTGCAAGTTGAGTTTCGCAAGTTGAGTTCTGCAAGTTGAGTTCTGCAAGTTGAGTTCGCAAGTTGAGTTCTGCAAGTTGAGTTTCGCAAGTTGAGTTCTGCAAGTTGAGTTCTGCAAGTTGAGTTCGCAAGTTGAGTTTCGCAAGGCGAGTTGAGTTTCGCAAGGCGAGTTGAGTTCGCAAGTTGAGTTTCGCAAGGCGAGTTGAGTTCGCAAGTTGAGTTTCGTAAGGCGAGTTGAGATTGAATCTCAACTCGCGAAACTCGCTGTTCGCGATTTTTGTGCAAAAATTCGACTTTTAAAGCGTTTTTAATGGTGTTTTTGGACATAATAAGTTGATATAACACTAATACATGGTATATTAAGTATTATAAACATGAAATATCAAACAAAAACCGAAATCTAAGAGTTTTCAAAAAGTGTCGGAAACTTACGCGCGTCGGTTTTAAAATCCGAAAAGTTGGTTGTGTAGAGCTCGACTCCGTGATCGTTTTATTCGTTTTTGGTGGAGTTTTTGTGTGATTAGTGAGGTTTTTGTTTAGTTTTTAGAGAGAGAGAGAGACTAGAGAGAGTTTGAGAGTAGAGAGAGAGTGGGTGAAATGAAAATGGAGGGAAGGGGGGGTGTGGAAGCCGGTTTTGCCAAAGGAAAAAGGAGAGGGGACTTTGTCCCAAACTTGTGGTATTTTACCCGTGTTCGTTTATCCGATCGTTAATATTACAATATTATAAATAATAAGTTGTTAATTACATATTCTTTTATATTTTTAATTGAGATATTTTATAAAACTAATTTAGTTAAGTATTAAAATTTTAAACTTTGTTTTATTTTAATGGTGCAAAATAAACGTTATTCGTTACGAAATACTTGTAAATATTATCGACATAATATTTAATTGTTAACGACGTTATTTAATAATTTCATTTTATTAAATAATTTTTGTTCACCAACAGTCGTATATTTTTGTCGCGTTTGTTCCAATTGTTTCGTATGTAATTACATCTAATTACAAATAAGTAACACTACGCGTATTAACTAGTTGGGCTTTGCTAGACTTATCTCTAAAATTATGTTGTGAATTCACTCAAGTAGGGAATTAGCCTAATAATGCATGAGTTTAACGTTTATAATTTCATTTAAATTTGCGGGGTGTTACATTCTCCCCTCGTTTGAGAAATCTCGTCCCGAGATTTAAAAATCAAGTCGGATCGCCCTCGGCGTATGTTTTCCGAAAAGGTGTGTCGTCAACGACGATAATAGTTTACGTGGCGTTCGATGTTGCCATAAAAGTTCTATCGGTTCAAGAATACTCTTGGTATGGTTTTGTATGTTTCGACAGTAGTAGTAGTTTATGTGGTGCTCTAAGTTGCCATAAGGGTACAACAGTCCATGTATACTCGTCGTATAGTTTGATAAGTGGTGTGTTCGGTACGTGGTTAAAGTTTACCAAGTGTTATGTTCAAATCAACATTCGAATGATGTATCGTTAAAGTTTACTAATAGTTTACTAGGACATATTGATGTTGACGTAGGAACCCTGTTGTGTATCCTTTGTCCTGAGAATGTACGCATGTCCGGGTGCTGTCGGGGCGTAAACGTTGTAGTTGTAGTTCCAAATGATAAACAATTGTCAAAAAGTTGATGACTCGAAATGTTCAATTTGTTGCTCAAGTTGTGGTCAAATCATGACAAAACGTTTGTTTGGAAATAGTCGATAAGTTTGATTGCAAATCATTCGTTATTTAATTATAAACAAGTTATGCATAAATCGTTGACATTCAGTCAAAATAGTGATCAATTCGTGATCAAGAAATAAAATTTATGTTGAATATGAATGGTTGAACCTTGTCCCGTAATAATCGTTTGAAAAATTCCTCGTTAGATGTTTCGTTAGAAAAACTTTGTCGAAAATCTGATGTGTCGTTTGTTGTAATTCATCAATCCGTGTTCATTTAGAAAAAAATCATTCTGCTAAGTAATTAATAGAAAAAACTTTCCCGTATAATTGTTTATGAAATGAACATTTCAAAATATAGTTCAAAGGTTTTTGGTTCGATAAAGTTCATTACTCATGATTCGTTTCGCAAGATTAGTACCGATCACCCAAGTGATTTTGTGAGATTCCATCTCGATTATCGTGTAGTAGCATGCTACCATGTTTCATTTTCGTGGTGTTTATATGGTTCGAGATCTCCAATACGTATAAGATCCTCGTTTGTTCCCTCCGTTCATTCTATTGGTGAGTGATAGTCCCGTAATCACTATTAGTTAGTGATTTGGAATCACAAAATGTAAAGTTTAATTGTAGAAGGGGGGGTTGAATACAATTTAAAACAATTACAGATTTTACCAAGTGTTTCAGATTGTTTTAAATTAATTGTCTATAACAGAGTATGACGGTATTGAAATAACAGATTAAAGATATAACAGTATCAAAGAACGACAAGTAATAGTAGCTGAAAGTGAATTGTATTGATTAAATTCACGAAGTGTTGAATGCGGAATGGATTAACCAAAGTTAATCCAATTCAAACACTTAGCTAAATTATTACAATGAAGAGTATTAACTACAGTGGACATACACGCTGATAGTTAACCTCACTGAGTCTTAATATACACCTAGACAAACTAGTTCTCTGACAAACAGAAGAACGGTGCATATGACGACTAGCCTTAATAGTACAAAACACTGAACTATTTATACTACAAGAGTTCCTAAAATATCGCCTACAAAATAGGATCTTGGATGGACACGTGTCGCTGCTTGATTGGTCCTGATCTCTGATAAACCGACATTCTGCGGGTCCCAATTCTGTTACCGCAAATATCTCGTTACCTTTAAACCAATCACTTGCTGCCACGTAATCTTTCAGACATACTTCGAACTGGAACACTCTTGCTGATGTATAGCTAAGTATAGTACTTTTTAGTACTAGATGATTGAGAGGCTTTATTGAATAGTCACTGAAGATGCAACAATCCTCCTCACTTACTGCGAGCTAACATGCTCTTGTAGAATGAATTGAACAGAAGATCTTCAGTGACTAGCTGTTATTCTGGCAGTGACTTTTGCCTTTATTGATTTGAAGAAGTAATGCTCTCGCTGACGTAGATCAGCGACACACCAAGTTAAGCTTTAAATCTTCCTCAGAATAACGAACAGAATGAATGATGATCAGCGAAACCTATCATCAGCAACAGCAGCTTCGATACAATCCTTTTCTTCATCGAGTAGTGTATAGTTGAGTTGATCAGCGACCAGTGACTTCATCGTGGTCAGCGACCAGTGACTCAACAATCTCCCCCTAAATGATTGTGATTGAAGCTCCTAGACAAACGTGTTGCTGTGAAAGTTTATAGTCAGTGTTTAAGAATTTAAACATTCAGTGACTGTATACTTGTGATCCATTCATTTTCTTTTTGGATTCTTTTGATATGATCTGAGTTTTGCACTTTGGTTCATTGAACTGTATATCATAAAGTAAATTTAGTTACAATAAACCTAATCTATTACAAGCTTCAATTTAAACACCCCCAAACTTCTTCTTCTTTTATGATGCCCAACTCACTCTGTAACTCATATTTGTCACTGGATGGCAGGAATCTGTACTGTCTAGCAAGCCCTTCTTCCATGATTGCTTTTCTCATAATTGAGTCCTTGGGAAGTATACTGACTATTCTGATGAGATGTACAAGCTGCTCATGATCTATCTTTTCAAGTTCTGATTCTCTTTGGAAACACAGCTTTCCATTGAAGTCCTTGTAAACAATCCCTTTCTCACCTTCAGTAACTTCAGTGCCCTCAACCCTTGGCACTCCATCAGGAATTGACAGATTCAGTTTGCTGGTGTTTGGGACTCTGATAATTCTGTTGGTACCTGCCCTATACCTTGGACTTGGTGGCTGCACTATCTCTTCACCAAATATGACAGTGTCTTCTGGTCTAAGTAGCTGTAGATCCACCATTTTCTTGAACAATCTGTCAATCTCAGCTAAGACTTCTTCCTTTGCAACACTTGAGGAGTGATTGATTGCAAGTCTAATTTCATTCCATTCTTCTCTATGAAGTTTACAGACTTGATCAAGATTGATTGCTTGAGAATCCAATCCTCTGTGGATAAGTAGCTGAGCTTGAGATTTGTTCTTAGGCTTCTTCAGGTAGACTTTTGTGATAGGAGCAGGGTTTGATCTTCCAACCATTCTGACAGCATATTTCTTTCTATCAATCTCATCCAACATTTTATCAGCAGAGGTCTTTGCTCCCCCTTTCTTTTTCAACTTGATGCCCTTTTTATTTGCACAAATCTCTTGTTGAAGATCAGATTCTTCAACATATTGAAGGAGTTTAGACAGCCTATAGTCTTCATCTTCTTGCTTTCTTTTTAAGAAGATTTCTCTTTCTTTTTGAATGGCTTCATCTCCACTAAGCTTCAATAGATAAGCTCGATCAGAATCAGCTTGTTCTTTTAGCTTTCTCTTTCTTCTTCTTCTTCTTCTTCTTCTTCTTCATTAAGCTCAGCTTGAAATTTTAGTAGCATCTCCCTCTCATGCTTCTGTCTCTCTTTAATTTTTCTTACTATTCGCTGCTGTTCAGTTTCTTCATGATGAGAACTTTCTGAAGTTACAACTGATGACAAAAGATGAGCAGGAACAGAAGAATCTGACTCTGTGATCTCAGATTGAGAGTGATGATGAGTTGTAGTAGTTGTTGCTTCTGTTGGAGTGGTGATAGTGGGAATTGAGATGGTGATCTGTGTAGTTGCTTTTGTGGTTGTGGTAATTGGTGCAGTTGTTGTTGCTGTCTGGATTGTTGCTGATGGAATGATTTCTGTTGCTGGGGATGCTTCAGATAGGACAGTGTCTGTATGAGGTTGCTGAATGATAGTTTTGAGATTGTGCATGGGGGCTGCTATTTCTTCTTCAGAGAAGTTTATCTTTTTAGAAGAAATGAACTCTGATGTGGGAGACTCGTTGGTTCTTTTTCTTTTTATTAAAATAGAAGAGATTGGAAGCAGATCTTCCATTTGATCATCAGAGACTACTGATTGCTGATCTTCTTGCTGATCTTCTATTTGATTAGCAACATCTTTTTCTTTCTTATCATTAGTACCAGCATCAGTGCCTTTTTCACTTGTCCCATCATTCTTGACTTCTTTATCAGCACTATCTTGTATATAAGCAACATCATTTTTCTTTTCATCACTTCCATTATTACCATCATTGTCATCATCATCATCATCATCATCTCCTTCATCCATATTGACAACATCGTCTTCTTGTTGTCTATTCATCCATTCCCACCTCATCAGCTCAAAGCTTGCTGACTCCCCCATAACTCGTGCATTCTCATCAGCAGCCCACTCTTTGACTAGATAGTCATACCTCCTCTGTTCATCAGGATGAAACTCAGGGAAAACACCCATCTCTCTTTCCTCAGTGACATCCATATCTGATGAGTCATTGTCAAAGGGAGTGTAATCCTTAGCATCATCATCTTCATTCTCCCCCTCAGCCTCAGAAACGAATTGAATGATCTCCTCAAGTCTAATGCAGATTTTCTGATGATCTTCATGCATAGTTTCTTGACCAGTGATGGTTTCATGATGGTTGGAGATAATTTGTGGAAGCTCGCTGACAATTTTATCAGCATGAGTGATATAATCCACAACAGAAGATGCCATCGTTTTTTGTTTTTCATTGAGAGAGATTATTGCATCTTCATGAGTTTTGAGGCTGATTCTGGTGAATGATGCGAGATCAGTAAGAGACTGTGCATGAGTTTCCAGAAGTCGATAGTGATCTATTTCAGCATTTGCAATAAGTGAGACCTTTTCTTTGATAGAATCACTCCAATCTGGAATGGATTCATAAGCTGCTGCAAGAGAGTGAACCTTATTAGTGAGATCAGTGTGTTTGCCAGTCAAAATCTCTCTGTCTTCAGTGAGCATCCGAATTTGTTGCTGTGAAGCAGCAATATACTCAAGCAGCAATTTGTCTGTTGATGATGTGGTGGAAGTTGATGCTTTGTTGGTTGGTGATTTTTGAATGGTATGGGAGATTGGTGGAATTGTTTGTGATGCAGAATGAATTTCAACATCTGGTTGAGATGGTTGATCATCAGCATGTTGAGCAATGTTATCACTAGAAATAGACATTTCATCTAATTCTTGAATGGGTGAAGTTATGAGATCAGCATGTGGTATGGTTGAAAAGGGTAGAGATGAAATATCAGTATCATCTGGTTGCTGATTCACCTTTGGAAGTGTAAGATCATAAGATCAATGTTGCTGATCCTTTTCAGAAGAAGATGAAGAAGTATCCATTGGTTGGGCTTCCTCAACATCATCAAGTTGTGTTTTAGCAGATGGATCATTGGAAACAGAAAGGTCAACCTGTATCTCTCCCTGTGACTTGGGAGGGACATTGTCGGTCGGTGCAGTGAAAGATGAGAGTTGGCCCGGGTCTGTAGCCAGTGATGTGTCATCAGTAATGAGTGTGTTAACACCCGCTGATGACACTAGCCCTTTGACTGAAACATCATCCTTTTGTGAGAATGATGAGTGGCTGATGGGTTGACTCGATGGATGGGTGTGGGTTGCACCCGAATCACTGCTAACAATGGGTTGAGCCATTGTAGCTGTCTGTAGGCTTCCCTTTATAGAGTCACTGGACTTTTGTGAGTCCAGTGAAGCAGTTTCAGGCATAGGTTGATAAAGAGTGCCCGCAGGGACTGAACGTTCAGTTGCTGCTTCACTCTTGGCGTCCTTAGACGTCTTTTTCTGACTCTGTCCCTGATCCTTTGATGTCAGGGACTTTAACTTGATTTTCTTAGGAGCAGTTGGTGGCTTTTGCTTTGGTGGTTGATCAGCAATGGTCACTGGAGGTGTGATCAGTGACGTGATCGATGGGGGGCAGAACCAGACGGATGTATAGCTTGTAAAGGCTGGGGTGCAAGTATCCCCTTTGGTTTCATAAAATCAGGGAGAAGCACAGTTGCAGTTTTACTAAAAATTTGGCTTCCTATCAGAGTAGGTTCAAAACCTCTAAATGAAATCCTTTCATAGGATTTAAATTGATCTTTAAAAATAAGTGAAAGGAACCTAGGATAGGAAACAAATTTTGCTCTGGTAGATTCACAGATTCTAGAAACAATATCATCAAAAATCACACTTGCATAGTCAACTTTTAAGGAGTTGACCAGTGACCAACTTAACTGTGCTTCTAGGGAGTTGAATTGATCATAACTCCCTGTTTTTTTGCCCAAAGATTGAATAAAGTTTGAAAATAGGGCATTCCACACACCATCCATTTTAGATTTATGAACAGTAGAGTACTTACGATTTCCATTGCTATCCATAGTGTATTTGCAGTGAATCCCAGTGAGATTCACTATGCCTCCTTTGGCATCTTATTTGTCAGGCAGTGGGTCGTAAGTATCGTGCTCAGGGAGTTGTAAAACAGTACGGATGGTGTGTGCAGAAATAATTATTTCTTGACCTCCGTTATCGATAAAACCTTTAAGTTGAGAGGTACTATTAACGATTGAGTGAGTACAGGTATACCAAAACTCACTCAACCATTCTGGATTCATCTTTTCAGGGGATAATGTGAGAGCAGAGAGAATAAAATGATTTTTCAGAAAAGTGATAATCTCCGCGTACTCTGTTTTAGGGCATGAAAGATTACCCAAATAATTTGCTTTTGGAACTGTAATGATATCATCTTCACCAACTGCAGGAGCTCAAAGAGCTTTGATATCTTCAGTGGCAGTGTAAGAGTTGAGAAAATATTTTGATTTAGCCATTACAGAACCTTTGAAAATCGTAGATTAAACGTTTATTTTTGGGTTTTGAAAAGCCAAAGGATTTTCAAAAATTAGTAAAGTGTAAAAGTTTACAAGTTGCTAATTTGTAGGTTTAAATAGTACACTTTACTAATGATCGTGTGGCTAAGATGAAAACAACGTGGGCAGTCGTGGTGGAAGATGTAGAGGTGGAGAGGGTTATGATGGTGGTGCGTGGTGGCATTAATGGTGATGGGAGTGGTGTGCCGGAAAAAGTACGCTAACGTAGGAAAGAGAGTGTCAGAAGCGCGCGATTTTTCCGATATACCATAAAACATTTAATTTTGAAATCCGTTAAGTTAAATACACAAAGTACTAAATATAACGAATGTTTTGTTGATTGAAAATCACCATTAAATGATATCTTCAGTGAGTTTGAAAGTTACTGAAGATACATAATCAATTTTCTTGATTTACCACAAAGAAAAATAGTCAAGAATAATAACATTGTTTCTTTATTTAGGCAAGGATGTAGTCTCGCTGATTTAAACACAACTTAGAATACTGAATAAACCATAGAGATGTGATCATTTTATAAATAAAGAAAAAAGATTATTATTCTTGAATAAACCATAAAGATTTTTTTTATTTATTTATTTATTATTAGAAATCATGAGTAAAGATTATGTTGTATATAAGTTGTATAACATATCATTAGATTGCTTCGTCACTGATTAAGTTACAACTTAGAATACTAACAAAATCAGCTTAGAAGAAATTAAGTCATTGATATAAAACAGTATGACATCATAATAAATACTCATGAGACAAAATGAACTATATGTTTAGTCCAATTGATGAACCCATCCAGAGATAGGTTCATAGTGACCAAGCGCTGGTTTTGGCTTCCACTGATTTGAATAAACCGTGTCTGAATGTTCACTGATGGTGTTTTGTTTTTCAAAAGGTAAAACAGAACATTCAGATGACACATGTTGCCTGTTGCCACATTTATAACACTTTTTGTTCAAAGAGCCGGTCTTTTTGGCTTTCTTCTTTTTAAGTTGCTGATCTGACACAATCACATAACTTTTCTTGCTGATTGTTACTTCTTGCATCTTTGACTTTAGGTCACTGATGGAAGTTGTCTCAGTGACAGATACAGTGTCCGAGAAGTTGCTGATGATTGTTTGATTATCAGCGATGGTTTTGATGAGATGAGACGTTACTGATGATTTGACAGTTTTCAAAATATTTATCTCATCATTATCATTTAAGACATCAGTCTCTTCAGTGACCAACTTGCTTTTAGTAAAATAGTTTGGTCGTGGCTCACTGAAGATGGAAATGGGTTCAAATACAGCTTCTGAAAAATTACCCTTGGGATCAAAAACAGGGTCAACCATTGTTGAATCAGCGAGGGATGCAGCATATTCATAATCTCCTCCCAAAATAGCTTTTATTTGTTTTGGAATTTGATTATTCACACAGTGATTGACTTTATCATTTAACTTACACCAAAATTCTATGACCTTTTTAAGCTGTTGAAATTGTGTTTCAAACTTAACTTTTTCTTGAATACACACTTGATTAGCATGAATTTGTGCATCAAGATCAAGTTTTAATTTCTTCAACTTTGACTCATTTTCATTTTGATCATTAAGCTTGGATTGTAAGTCACAAATTTTACGTTTCTGCCCTCTTTGAATATCATGAGCATTTGATAAGTCAACTATCAAAGACTCAAAGACCTTATCTTTTTCAGCAGCTGTATATGTTTTAAAACAATGTACCTTGTAAAGAGTTTCAGGATCCCATTCGGATGCTGAACATTTAGGAGTGACTTCTTTGATGTCTTCAAGAAGTTCAGTGTCATTTGCCATCAGACAGTACTCCTTATCTAAACAAATCATTGCTTCTTCTTCATCAGATGATGAGGAATCAGAATTACTGAATGAACCTTCTTCAGCAACAAAACCTTTTCCTTTCTTCTTCTCAGATTTAGCCAATGCCTTCAATTTCTTGTATTTTGCCTTGTACTTATTGTACTTGTCATTTCTGACATCTGGCATGGGTTCAGGGACTTGATTCACTGATTTTGATCTGCATTCAGCTGCAAAATGACCAATTCTGCCACACTTGTAGCATTCACCCTTTGATTGAAATTTATCAGATGATGGAGCACCAGCGAATCTTCTTGATCTGGTGTTCTTTCTGAAATTAGCAACCATCATGGCCATATCCTTCTCAAGCTTCTCCAATCCTTCATCATACTCATATTCTGACTCTTCTTCATTCTGACCACCTTCTTCTTCAGCTATCAGTGACTTCGAGCTTTTCTTAGACACTTTTGACTTCTGTCTCTGATCGATTTCATCAAGCTCTGCTACAAGGGCATTGGATATCTTCTGACTTCCAAGAGTAGCACGAATATGCTCACTCTGATCAGCTTGCTTTTCAGACTGCTCCTAATTGAGCAAAATACCATAGACCTGAGTTAAATTCAGAATTGAATAATCATTTCTCTGTCTGGTACACGTTGCAATGGTTCCCCAGATTTTCCTTGGCAGCAACTCAAGAAATTTTTCAACAACAAATCTCTGTTCCTTCCCTATACAAGCCTTCTCCATTTTGTTCATCAGTGACTGGTATCTGGTGTAAGTGGAAGACAGAGATTCATTTGGTTCCATTGCGAACAGCTCATACTGGCGAGTGAGATTGACTTCCCTGCAGCGAATAATATCAGGAGTTCCAATATATATATATTCCTAAGGGTATCCCACATATCTTTAGCAGATCTACAAAGCCTGATTGATTCAAACACTTCATCAGGAAGTGCCATGCCTATGTAGATTTTAGCTTGTTTATCAAGTCTAACCAATCGCCTATCCTCATCAGTCCATTGTTCCTCTCTTTTAGGTAAAACCATTTCTGGTATAGCTGAAGTAGTAGCTGTTGCAATTACAGCAGGAACAATAGTAGTTGGGATATGTGGACCATTGGTTATGATATTACAAAGACGGTCATCAACTAAGTCCAAAAACATCATCATCCGGGACATCCAAGTTTCAATCCTTGAAGGATCAAAAGCTGGAGGTTTGGTTGTAGAACCATTTCCCTTTTGATAATCAGAGTCAACACAGTTGTACTTTACTGATTTCATAGCAGACCTGGTTAATTGAATTTAAACCAACTCTGCTTTGATACCAATTGATAGTCCCGTAATCACTATTAGTTAGTGATTTGGAATCACAAAATGTAAAGTTTAATTGTAGAAGGGGGGGTTGAATACAATTTAAAACAATTTCAGATTTTACCAAGTGTTTCAGATTGTTTTAAATTAATTGTCTATAACAGAGTATGACGGTATTGAAATAACAGATTAAAGATATAACAGTATCAAAGAACGACAAGTAATAGTAGCTGAAAGTGAATTGTATTGATTAAATTCACGAAGTGTTGAATGCGGAATGGATTAACCAAAGTTAATCCAATTCAAACACTTAGCTAAATTATTACAATGAAGAGTATTAACTACAGTGGACATACACGCTGATAGTTAACCTCACTGAGTCTTAACATACACCTAGACAAACTAGTTATCTGACAAACAGAAGAACGGTGCATATGACTACTAGCCTTAATAGTACAAAACACTGAACTATTTATACTACAAGAGTTCCTAAAATATCACCTACAAAATAGGATCTTGGATGGACACGTGTCGCTGCTTGATTGGTCCTGATCTCTGATAAACCGACATTCTGCGGGTCCCAATTCTGTTACCGCAAATATCTCGTTACCTTTAAACCAATCACTTGCTGCCACGTAATCTTTCAGACATACTTCGAACTGGAACACTCTTGCTGATGTATAGCTAAGTATAGTACTTTTTAGTACTAGATGATTGAGAGGCTTTATTGAATAGTCACTGAAGATGCAACAATCCTCCTCACTTACTGCGAGCTAACATGCTCTTGTAGAATGAATTGAACAGAAGATCTTCAGTGACTAGCTGTTATTCTGGCAGTGACTTTTGCCTTTATTGATTTGAAGAAGTAATGCTCTCGCTGACGTAGATCAGCGACACACCAAGTTAAGCTTTAAATCTTCCTCTGAATATCGAACAGAATGAATGATGATCAGCGAAACCTATCATCAGCAACAGCAGCTTCGATACAATCCATTTCTTCATCGAGTAGTGTATAGTTGAGTTGATCAACGACCAGTGACTTCATCGTGGTCAGCGACCAGTGACTCAACAGTGAGTCATCGGTCTCGTTCGTTAAACGTTTAGTACAAGTTCGTTTGATCCGTTATAGAGTAAGAGTTCGTTCGCTCAGTGGTCAAAATGACCGAATAGTTGTCAAACATGACTGAGTAGTAGTTCAAATAGTAGCCTACGCCAAAGTGAGGAATGTGAAGAATGAAGTTTCACATACTTTTAGTTACCGAGTATCTAGAAGAATTGACAAGTTTCCCCTTCACGTATCTCACGACTATGAAACACCCATATGTACTTAGTACAATATAATCACGTTGGCCAGGCGTCATTATATGATGCTAAATACATACTTCTTTTCATCAACCGTTTAATACGATTAGGTTCGTATGAGATCAAAGTGAGAATGAACCAAATCGAACGTGGTAAGGTTCAATAGACAGGTTACGCGTGTCGATATGTCGCGATGATAGTTTAGTAGTATGCAAATGTGTGTATGCATGTGCATTCTAGCCAAGGCTATAGTCTAGGTCTCTAAGTCTCTAGGTCACTTAAAGATTCCTAGTTCGCTATAACCAATGGCTCTGATACCAATCTGTAACACCCCCAAATTCGTTTAGCGGAAGCATTGGTATAAGCTGGGGGTGCCACATATACAATGTACATGCATACGTATAAGAGCTTATGATTACAACAGAACAATATATATATTAAGATGCCAAATGTAATAGTTACAAAGTTTACGATTCACCAAATCGTACAAATATAAAATTTATTAAGTTTACAAAAGTAGATTTCGTAAATATGACTAAACAGTTTTAGTTATATAAAAGAAATCCAGTTGTCAAAATGTTGGCATCCTAAAGTCATCCCGGGTCCCCTAATTCCATATGTGCAGGCGGTCTTACGTGCGCAGCTAATTCCCTGAAAAACATAGTAAAAGTCAACAACGGGGTTGAGTGAATCCACATGTTTTATGTTTGCAATATTTGAATCAAGTTTGTAAGCACAGTTGTTACACCAAATACGTTCACAAATAGTTATTGCCATAACAGTCAAATAATGTTTTGTGGAATGTTATCCAAAATATAAGTTTAGTGGGTTGTTCGCCCAAAGTTTCAGTTTAAGTTGGGATGTTACCCAAATCACAGTTTAAAACATGTTGCTGGTCGTTCTCCAGCGTTTTACAAATAGTACCGGTCGTTCTCCGGCCAAATACGCACGGGTCGTTCTCCCGTCCAAAACAAAACAGTTTACCGGTCGTTCTCCGGTCTAGTTACGTACGGGTCGTTCTCCCGTCAAATAAAAATAGTTTAATACGCACGGGTCGTTCTCCCGTCCAAACACGGCTGGTCGTTCTCCAGCGAAACACAGTACCGGTCGTTCTCCGGTCAAAAGACGCATGGGCATTCTCCCATCCAAAACGCACGGGTCGTTCTCTCGTCCAGTGGCCAGTCGTTCTCTGGCACTAAAATACGTTGCTGGTCGTTCTCCAGCATTTTTCGTATTGTTATTTCATAAACATTAGTTCGCGCAACAGTTCAACAGTTCAAAGCACTCTAATCGTTCGAGTAAACAAGTATACCATCATGTAATAAAAGCAGTTATGGCAATTAAATAGAGCAGTTGTAAGAGTATGACCACAGTCACAAATAGTTTGTACAATGTATAACACTGTAGTTATATAAAAGTTTGCTCACGTAGAAAAAACGTTGACTATGTTTTCTACCCCTGTTCAAAAGCAGTTAAAACAGTAAAAGTAGGGGCTGTGAATTCACCTGTTGAGTTAAGTAGTAGTGCGAGTGCTAGCAAAGCCTAAAGCCCAAGTATAGTCCAGAATCTCCTAACGTCCTAAACGTTTGAGATTTAATAAGTACGTGGATGTCTAAGTTTGACCATCCATGCTAGTGTTCACACAACTAAATTATGTCCAAAGTGTTTGTTTAACGTTCACCTTTGTATATTTGCAGTTGGGAAAATGTATACGACTCGTTGGTAATAGTTTGAAATCACGATTTCAATAAAATAAGTTTGTTTTGAAATGCTGTACAGTTCGTATATTGTATCATGTGTAAGTGTTCGTTTCCGGTTAAGTTCGATACTTAGTGGAAAAATGTTTTGCAAGTTGAGTTTCGCAAGTTGAGTTCTGCAAGTTGAGTTCTGCAAGTTGAGTTCGCAAGTTGAGTTCTGCAAGTTGAGTTTCGCAAGTTGAGTTCTGCAAGTTGAGTTCTGCAAGTTGAGTTCGCAAGTTGAGTTTCGCAAGGCGAGTTGAGTTCGCAAGTTGAGTTTCGCAAGGCGAGTTGAGTTTCGCAAGGCGAGTTGAGTTCGCAAGTTGAGTTTCGCAAGGCGAGTTGAGTTCGCAAGTTGAGTTTCGCAAGGCGAGTTGAGATTGAATTTCAACTCGCGAAACTCGCTGTTCGCTTTTTGTGCAAAAAATAGACTTTTAAAGCGTTTTTAATGGTGTTTTTGGACATAATAAGTTGATATAACACTAATACATGTTATATTAAGTATTATAAACATGAAATATCAAACAAAAACCGAAATCTAAGAGTTTTTGAAAAGTGTCGGAAACTTACGCGCGTCGGTTTTAAAATCCGAAAAGATGGCTGTGTAGAGCTCGACTCCGTGATCGTTTTATTCCAAAGGAGTATGATGTTTTGATGCGTTTTTGGTGGATTTTTTGTGTGATTAGTGAGGTTTTTGTTTAGTTTTTAGAGAGAGAGAGAGACTAGAGAGAGTTTGAAAGTAGAGAGAGAGTGGGTGAAATGAAAATGGAGGGAAGTGGGGGGTGTGGGAGCCGGTTTTGCCAAAGGAAAAAGGGGAGGGGACTTTGTCCCAAACTTGTGGTATTTTACCCGTGTTCGTTTACCCGATCGTTAATATTACAATATTATAAATAATAAGTTGTTAATTACATATTCTTTTATATTTTTAATTGAGATATTTTATAAAACTAATTTAGTTAAGTATTAAAATTTTAAACTTTGTTTTATTTTAATGGTGCAAAATAAACGTTATTCGTTACGAAATACTTGTAAATATTATCGACATAATATTTAATTGTTAACGACGTTATTTAATAATTTCATTTTATTAAATAATTTTTGTTCACCAACAGTCGTATATTTTTGTCGCGTTTGTTCCAATTGTTTCGTATGTAATTACAACTAATTACAAATAAGTAACACTACGCGTATTAACTAGTTGGGCTTTGCTAGACTTATCTCTAAAATTGTGTTGTGAATTCACTCAAGTAGGGAATTAGCCTAATAATGCATGAGTTTAACGTTTATAATTTCGTTTAAATTTGTGGGGTGTTACATTTTCCGCATCAACTCGCTTTTTATGGCGTCTTTTTTTGGGAAATTGTTGGGTGTTTTTCGGATTGTTTTTCGGTTTGTTGTTGTTGGGGTTGATAGAATGATTGTTATGGAACATAAGGTTTGGATACATTCCGAAGGATGGCATATTCGGATTGCGAATTGAGGATGATGTATTCGAGCCGGGTGTATTTGGTGTTCCAAATAACATTAGATTCGTGTACGACATATCATTAGGATTTGGGATTTGATTTGAGTTGGGATTGGGATTTGGATTTGGGTTAGCCATTGTTGATGAAAGAGTGTTTAATTGATTTGTGAATATGTATGTAGAAAATAAAATGGTGAATTTTTGTGTGAAGAGATGTAAGTGAGTATGTGTATATATATGAGTAGGTAAAAAATATTTTCTTTAAACCGTTGGCCGTACAATGATCCATGCAAAAAACAAACATAATCAGGTCACTGTAGGTCCCGGGAGGTCGAAGCATATAAATCGTCTTAGATAGGGAGCCACGTAACAGGTTCTTGACTTTAAGCTGGTGAACAAGCCCGCAAAACTAAGGAGACTGTGAATGGTAGCCGGTTTAACAACTCGGCTAGAAGTCTCATCACAATCAACACCGATATGCTATTGCGCCCATTAGCCACAAAGTGAGCCTTGTAGCGGCTAAGTGATCCATCTGCAAAGAACTTGTGCTTAAACAACCACATGAAACAAAGAATGTGCACATCAGGAGGTCGCGAAACAAGGGTCCAAGTATTATTTTTTATAAGCGCATTATATTTATCAAGCATAGCATTATGCCAATTTGGGTCGTTAAGAGCATGGGTGTAAGATTTAGTTAGAGGAGAGATAGTAGATACATTAAGGCTATACCACGGATTAGGTTTATCAGTGCCAAGGTGAAAACGTGTGACTATTGGACGAGTGGAGAACTAGAGATGGGATTGGGCTGAGGTTATGATTGGGCCGCAGAAGTTGGAGGTGGACCTGAGGGCTGAGGCGGGTGGCTTGGTCCGAATGTGTGTGGGCTGAAGTGGGCAGTTGAGATTGGGCCAAGAGTGGCTGTGCAAAGAGCTGAGATTGGGATTGGGCCGAGGGTTGATCAGTTGGGCTAATGGAGGTGAGCTAGTAAGGTGAGCGTTGGAAAATGGAAACTGTTGGTAGCGTACTTGAGGAATGAGAACTAGAAATGAGTTGAATAAAAAATATGTAGTAATATATCTCTGTTTGAATGTGAAACTTCGGGATATTATATATGTGGTATCCACACACATACACACCTGAATGTTTAGCTCAGAGTATATGTCTAGTTTGCTGTTTGTAGAGTGATTGATCGAATTTAATAATAACAATAATCAACCCAATATAAGTCGACATAGAATCAAAGTATCAAACTATATGCATGAAACTATGCACAAGGGTAACAATGACTCAATTCGTACCGATTTAATTGTTCACTACAAAAATATACACACTTTAGAAAATTAGATTGATTAATGTGTTAACTAATAAGATTTCATTAATCTTAATTCTTAAACCATTATAATTCATTTACATGTCATTTTTAAAACTTATAAAATGCAAGATGCGAGATTACTATTTTGCCCCTTTGACTTACTAATGACATTATTGTAAAAAAGGTAAGTACTATTTTCTACAATAAACTTAACTATCATTATAACTTTATAGTATCTCTTGATTTGCCATTATTTATATCAACAATTGATTTCATCTTCATTAATACGTGCTCTAATATAAAAACAAATTTGAAGCACGAAATTTCTCCCCTCAATACACAAACTAATCTTTATTGTCGATTTTGTTTTTATAACATAAAATTAATCCATATATATATATATTTTTTATTCATAACTATAAACGTTGTTTAACACAAAACGACTAATTATCAAGCATTACCTATAATTGATATTTACGTTTTAATACGATAATCATAGTTTCTATTAAATTATATTTGGGTTTGAACTTATGATAATAATGAAATTATGTTATGTCATACTCCCTCCGTCCCAAATTAAGTGTCCTGTATCAGATTTGGAAGTCTTTATTTTTAAACTTTGACCTCAAATATATCTGTTTGTGTTATATATTACTTTATGAAAATTATACCAATGAAAATATATTAAAAATCCAATCCATACATATATTTTGCATCAAGTATTATATAACACAATAAAAAATATTTAAGGTCAATGTTGAAAAGAGAAGACTCAAAAAGTCAAACCAGGACACTTAATTTGGGACGGAGGGAGTATATATATATATATATATATATATATATATATATATATATATATATATATATATATATATATATATATATATAAGCAGATGAATTCAGTTCCGAAGATCCATAGTTACGGTGATCATTCATATACTATAATATGTCAATGTTGTCATTGGATTGTTATCACTACAACTCATGTCTCCAATGCTCTAAACGAGCCAAACGAACAAATTAATATCAAAAAATTCGTTATCGTCCATCAAAAGAAAAAAAAGATACATAGGATATCATTGTTAATGATTTATTATTTATAATTAAACTTGATTTTTCGATGCATTGCGCGGGTAATTTACTAGACTAAAACACTTTCTAATTGCTTAGAATCAATAGTGAAAAATTATTTCGAAACATTATAAAATATATGAAAATCTGAACAATTAAATTGAGACAGATGTAGTAAATCAAAAGGAAGGAATCTTTGGATGTTGGGAGTGCGATTAATTAGGACCCTTGTATTCAAGGTAACTGATAACGAATTGCTAGAAAACAAATTGGTTGATCAATCGGTTAGCCAACGACGGCGATCAAGAGTAAAGAAAATTTTGAAGGGTTTGGTCGATCACATATTGATGCTAAAATGATTATCTTTTCATTTTGTGAATAATAATCCATCACAATATATAAATTTAGAGTTAATTGCATGGTTGGTCCTTCTAGTTTAAATACAGTAACACACCTAATCCTCATACAATTAACTCATAAATTTATAATAAAAGATAAATATACAGCCAATATAAATAAAGTCTATCTAGATAATAGTTGAATATAAACCCCCTAACATTTAAAACTCCTGCATCTTTTCGTATATCCATTTTTATCAATGTTTAGATATTCTTAATTAATAATTAAGGTGTCAGATTTAAAGTCGATTTTTGTTACAACTCGATCCAGATGCTTATAAAAAAAATATAAGCGCAAACATCTTATAAGTTAATGTGGTGAGCTACTAAGTAACAAATTTTGCAGTGATTTTATGGCGATTCAGATATAATTGAGCAGACCCTAACTTTGTGACTGAAGAGTTACAATTTTATAACAAAAAAATCATATTAAGTTCCAAACTACTCCAGTAGTTGCATAAAAATCCTAACAAACATGAATATGGTGCATTAACTGTACTAGCAGCATACCCGCACGATGCGGCGACAAAAGTGAATCAAACAAAAAATAATTCATTGAAAGTATTTTGTCTTTCATATTTAAATTTAAAGGCCAACACATTATGTTTGATAGACTGAGAACTAACTAAAAACACTTCAAAGCTCATGTTAGATTATGGTGACTTTTTCTTTATTGATTGTGATATTCATTTTATGTTACTGATTACATTTACCCGTCAGAAGCAGGTTATATACAGTTTATGAGTCAATTTTTGTTCGTAATTATTTTCCGGTTAACAATTTGTATGTATAGCAGTGAGATTTGTTTAAAAGTTTGTATGTAATTATTTTTTCGGTTAACTATTTTGAATACTAACAATTATGTTGTTGAATTTGAAAGAAAAATGGATAGTAAAAAATTGGATTTGTATGAAACTTTAAATTAATGTTTTCACAATAGCATGTAATTTCTCATGCTTATTTGTTTTAGTATTGTATGTAACCGATGAGACATTAATGTATTAATTTCATTCCAAGTTCCCCAACCTCAATGTTTAAAATAACCATGCATATTATATTATCTATACTACTATATAACACATTTCAAGTGTTTTTTTTAAGAGGAAAATTACCCTTCTACCCCTGATATCACTATTAATCTATACTAAACCCATTTAAATTGACAAACATATCCCTACATCTATTTGTATTTAATGTCTACAGTTATTATTCCTATATTCCTTTTACAAATGATCAAAGAAGTTAATTCTTGAAAACTAACCATTTTATATTAAATCAACTAGTTCAATGACCCGTGATTACACGGGTTTTATTCAGAAAAATAAAGATATAACTTTATTTTAGACGAAAAAAATGTAGAAATGTGTGCAAGTATAATACACGTTAATGTAAATTCTACAAAAATGATTTTCTTTTATTGTGCTTTCAATTTAGTAATGATTTATACATATGTGTATATTCACCCTCTAATAAACAACAGACTACAATATTTGTAGAACATTATACATTTTTCAAATATATCTATACTCTATTTATGACTATGACAATCTATACTCCAAAACTGACTTTTGGCAATAGTAATAAAAGTCAAACTAATCTTTTAAACTGCTACCAACAAATATTACACCTCCATGCCTTGATCTTTTGCATTTTTCCTCTCTTTAATCTGCATTCCATCACTCCTATTATAACCATCTGTATAAAAAATAATTATGTTACCATCCCATGTTTAACAATTTGGGTCAGCAAAGTCAAACTACTTAGAATGCAAAATTCCACCATTTTTGACAATTTTGACAAAAATGGTAAAACTGTCTCTGATTTTGATCCATCCTAACTCTCCACTTATGTACAATACTAATCCATTTTATAGCTTCCAAAACATATTATCATGATAATACATTACTTGACAACCTTCATCTAAATACTAACACAATAGTTGAATAATGACAAAATTGTTACTACATTTTTTACTTAGAAAAGTCAACAACCATAATCTTTAAGTCTCATCAAATTTTCAAACGAAAAATATCCATGAACTTATGATCTAGCTACACATGACCTCTATGAAAAGATGTGTAGTTGAAGTGAACATAATTACGAATGAAGATTATTCGTTTGTTCAAAATAACATACCCATTTCCAAAGTGTTCTTCACCTCATGTCCTTGACCATCCTGATACATAAATGACCTCATGTCCTTGACCATCCTTCACCATCCTCTGCGCATAAATGACATCAACTTATTTGTAATGATGATAATGAGCATATAGAATAGGCCATTTAAGTTGGAATCAGTTCATTTAAAAGAGGTTTCACTTTTCATGGAAGTACATACAAAAGAAAGAAAATTGGAAAGCATAATGAAGCCAGGTGCAAAACTTATTAGATAAACAGTAGGTATCTAAAGGGATTCTAATAACAGCTTAATCTAATGTTAATTATGTGGCAAAACCATTTAACTACTAAACGGAAATCGGTTGAACCATTCTATAGCAACAAACCCATGTCACTTGCAATTTTACATTAGGATGAGAACAGATCTAAACAATGGCCAACATTATGCATACAAATAGCCACTTTCTAAAAGAAGAACAACATCCTTGTAAACCATAAACATATGCAGTCGTAGATATATTATTATATATAAATACCTAAGAGAATATAATTGGTGTGCCAATTTATATATAAATACTACGGTGACTTCAAACACAGTGCTAAAGCTATCAGATTTATATCAACCTTAAAGACCAATTACAGCTTAGTTCACTCATTATACCATTGTTATGAAAAAAAAATGTTATATACCTTATGATAAGACACAAGAAGCAGATTGTCGTCACATAGCCAATCTGCATGACCAATATATGTTATATATTGCACAAATATCAAACTGGCTAAAAGAGTACCTGCAACAATTAGTTTAAAAATACATGTATACCTCTTGTAACTCTTTTGTCGGCATTTTATTCCACTGGAAGCATTGCAATAGTAGAGATAGCCTTCATCCGTAAAGTAGAAACCCAGGGCTGCAAACAGGGAAACACCTGACACTTAATTGTTGAGAGACAGAACTAACAATAATTTCAAAGATACAGTTATTTAGATACATCTAAAGGCTAGAAGACCTGAAAAAAAAAAACATCTTGGAGAGGATCACTAATGGAGAGAAAGGTTTCCACCAAAATACAAACCATAATACTATCTGTTAACATATCATAAAATAGGTTAACCACTTCATATATATCATATATCTCATATAAATATACTTTTCCTAAACTGATGGTGTAAAAGAAGTTACAATGTTTCTAGAATAAATGATTCATTAATTGTGAAGAATGTTGGCTAAACACCATTTGTTGAGACATTCTCATCAAAAAAATTTCTTCAATTAAACGATCCACATTATGAACCTTCAATTCTTTAAATTCAACCATCATAGACTACAATAAACACCAAAAATCAAACCAAATTATAAACAAAAGAATTTGGATAGAAACCCTAAAATAAAAATAGAGATGAACATTATAATCTTAGACCATAAAAACAATATAACAAAATCTCCATACAAGTTTATTACCCATCGAGCCCTACATAAAAATAACAATTAGAATCAAAAATAAAACAATCAAAATCAAATAAAAAGATCAAAAATCAATAAATCAACCACGAATAGCTAATAATAATACATAAATGAAACCACAATCTTACACACTCCTATTCGAAATTCCATGTCAGCAAGATTTCTATCCATTTACTAAACCTGCAACACACCGAATGTATCACAACTTAAAACACAATAAAAATCAAATAAACTATATGTGAACTAAGCGAACAAACAGATACAGATACAGAAACTTCAAAGAGGTAAAATATCATCAATTAAAACATTTATGATAATAAAAAAAAGAACTCCAGAAGTATATCAATGCAGTACAAACAAAGTTAGATTTATAAAATTAGCAAAGAATATAATTAACATAAATAGCATATAAACATATATAAAGAAGCATTATTATATGCAAACGAATATACAGCAACCATAAATACGAACGGAGCACCTTTCAAACATACTGAAGTAATTTTTTTTATTCAGACATTTCATCAAACGGTTGGTGTTCAGCAAATAAAAGCATAAGTTTATCTGATTTCTGATTTTTGAACGCTTTTCACCATCATCTTCATCTTAGAAACATCTATTGTCCTTCAAGATTGAGCTCTAAAACCGGTAAAAAGTACCTGGCGGAGAAGAAATCGTCGGATAGGAGCAAATCGATGAAGCAGATGAGAAAATGGGGAGAAAATCGTCAGTTGGTTTGTCAACCAAATAAAAGAACCAGAATGATTTAGCAAAACCCACACGTACAATTCATACAAATAAGTCTGATTGAAATGCCGAATCACAAAATAAATCACCAATTCGATTTCGAAAATAAAAAATGAAAATAATGGATGAGTTGATTACCTGTATTTGATGATAAAGCTCTGAAGTGAAGAAATTCTAGAGAATGATGGTGATTGAGATTTTAAGAAGATGATGAAAGTGGAGTAGATGAATGGTTAAATCAAATGGAGAAATTAGATGGAGATAATATATTTGAATTCCACCAATGAAGAAAAGAAGCGTGAGTGCTATTATCAAGATATAAGCAGTTAGCATCCGCACAGTCATCAAAGCCCGTTTGCATACTTTATGTCTAGGAACCCACAATAAATTTAAACCAAACTAATTTCTAAATTATTACAAAAATTCAAAAAAACCACAAAATTTCTTGCACCACATTACGCCACGTCATCATGTTAAACAGCCTAACAACTCGTCACATCAGCTTCATGACATCAGCACCAACTCCCTAATATAAGATAGGTAAGATATCAATATATCAAACTTGAGATTCTTGCAAAAATTTAATTTTAGCAAAAATATATATCAATATTAAATGAATTCAAGTAACCAAAAAATTAACATCAACATTTTCTAATGAAAATCATGTATTATCTATACTAATATATAAAGAGTTTAGGTCATGGTCTTAAAAGAGGAGAAATAATAAATTATCATTTTACCATTTTGGTTATTTATTCAACCATCATAAATTTAAGCTCAAATATAATTAATTTAAAAGTGATTACATCCTAATTAGTTTCAGTTACAAAAGAAATCATAATTAATTTCAGTTACAAAAAAATTAACCTCATGATTATTTAAATATTTTTTAAATACTGGTAAAAGTGTAGTGGATTAGTTTCATAGGGTTACGGGTTAAACTTTGTATTACAAAAGCAAACTTATATTTCTCCCGGGTAACGCGTTGGGCCATTAACATGAACCTTGACCTAACCCTACCATAAAAGTTAAATGAATTGATGAATCTGGCTTAGCAGGTTAACATGCTTAATTTTGTATCGAGTTTCAAATCGTGACGAGATTGTTATTATGAATAATAAGAAAATGATATACTACTTAGTACTATGTATGTTCTCAATAATACAATTAAGGACATGTTAGATAAACATATTAATGTACATAATATATTTTTTCGCGCAGCATCGCGCGGGTAGTAGGCTATTTATTATTTATGAAAATGATTTTTAGTGATTACATTGATCTTTGACTTCTTAGTGTACGGTTGAAATATATCTATTGATTAATACTATAACATTTATTTAAGATTTATCGTACATTCTAAGAGTTGATTATACATACAAATGGTCTGTATGAAAAGAATTGAAGTTTGATTTTAGGGAGCAAATGTGTGACTGTGAGGTTTATTTTATATTAACTTGTTATTGATCGTCTTTGTAATTAAGAACTTCCAAGGATTCTTTTTTATGTATAGCTTCCCATGATATATGCATTTTCTCATGTTTGTATAATTACTTAATAAAGTTAAAATGAAAGAATTATTGAAATCACAACACGGTAAAAATTACTCCATACAAGATATGTTTTTAAAAAGGCGTCTTACAAAATTAACATAGCGCAATTACTTGTTTATCATGTAAAATCATTTGAGTCAAAAGGGGATAAATAAGAAGATTATGAAAAAAAGCGGTGATAAATAAAATAATCAAACATGTCAAGCACACAAATTTCATATGACAATCACTTTTTCATTTGTTCATCGGTTAGCTTCTACACTCCGTTTTGACTATTACGAAAGCTTGATTTCTCCCTGCTTCTTTTGACGTCATTTATAGACAAAACTTCATTATTGTCGGAGATCTTGATGTCAACAAAGTCATCTGAAATTTCTAGAAGAAAGAAAAATTTAATGCTAGAAACTTGAAAGTAGTTTTTACCGTATGAGTTGGACGGTTCGTAACTTCGGATTCCACAATTGTCTTATTACATGTGAGCCCGTTGTAGTATAATTACAATCGTGAGTGAGAATATACTGCAACTTTTTTACAAAGTTTATGACCAATTGTGTGTGATAGGCTGTATATGGTGCAATGTTTATATAAATGTGAAATATGTTACAAAGTTTGAATGGTAAAGATTGTATATTTACGTTGTATAATAGATGGTGAATATTAAATTCATATCAAATTTAATTTAAAATATCTATATGACAAATTCATGTATCAATAAAATGTTAAAAGTAATTATAGTCGTTAATGTTACATTGCATGGACGTTATAAAGCAATTCCAAGAAAATTAGCTTACAAAGGAATAAATAACATTACAAAAATAGATATCATTTACGTTACAAAGCATTGAGGTTGTAGCATTTTTGGATTCATTTAATAATATTGTATGTTTTATTAGAATTGAGTAGGGGTAAAATAGTAAATTGCATTGTCCCTTTTTTAAGATTAAGACTTGTGGTCCAAATATTTTAATAAGTAGTATAGATATAGATATAGATTATCAGTCTTCTCAATTATACGAATTCGATAAATTACAATATTGGTGTTAGATTATAAAACTAAATATAGAAAACGAATTATTTATTTCATTATTTGAGTCTATAAATTTCCTAGTTTGTGATTATATTGAGTAACAAAACCCTAGTTCTCATCAACCTCTTATAAATGAGCCCTAATTCGATCTCAAGATTTTCCATAGCACTTTCCACAGCTTCTAGTCTCTCGATCGCACTTCGCAGTGATTGTACGTCACAATCCTCCCATGGACTTAAGCTATTCACCCTCTTAAACCTCACCTTCTCAGCTAAAACCCCATTACAACTCATGATCGCCGTCTTCCCATTTTCATGGTTTGGATTAGGCATAGACATAAGCAACATAATTGACTCTAACAATATAACAATTGTTTCCCTCACTTCTTTCAAAACATTTCCCACAACCATCAAATTATCTTCCATCGGGGTACTATCATCAATGGCCGAGTTCTTCATTTTTTTTAATGAGTTTAGTCTCTTTAACATTTGTTTTCTCAACTCTTTTCTTTGAAAACAATATGCTGAGAACTTCTTTTCAGTTTCGCCAAGGCTGGCTCGGCGAAACGTGGACTGGAGTTCTTGGATGTGACCCTTAACTAGACATAATATGTCTTTGGTCGTCCCACAAGAATCCAACATCTTTAAAGATGATTCAGAGACCTTTTGAACCCATACTTGGTCTTGTTTGTTGTGGGAGAGAACTCGCTTGATATCCGGTGAGCGAAGTAAGTTGTTAACCAAGTCATGCAAGTCTTTTAAAGATTCAAAACTTGACAACGACATTGACAATTAGAAGATCTAGGGTTTATGATTTGAATAGATTCTTGAGTGTATGTAAGATTTGTTTGATGGAAAGTAGTGTGTGGCTTTTGATCATTTATATAGACATTAAATTTGGTTATGGATTAGATCTGAGATGTTCAGTGAAAGATAGAGGGTACGGATTGATGTACAAGGTATCATACTATCATGTACGGAAATGACAATATGGCAACAGCTAGATTTAGGGAAATTGTATCTATGAACCTTCCAAGAGATTGCATGGCAGCTTAGATCTGTGAATAAATTTATTATGGTGGCAGGGCCACTGGGGAGACAAGGAATAATAAAGTGATCCATATATATTTGCTCATGAATTATTGTAGCTAGTTTTCTAGAATTGTTTAAGAATAATCATAATAATCACATTAAATAGTATTTGATTCTTGAAAATTATTGGGATAAGTACTTGAAAATGTGATTAACTAAAATCTGATATTTATATAAGAAACTTATTGTTTTGATACATTATATCTTTTTTGGTTACGAGACAACTTGTAAGAATGTCACGTGATACTTTATATAGATGACACGCAAATAAAAGTATTTTAAGTTACATACAATGTATCAAAATAGCAAAATGTATCAAAATAACAAGTTCTTACACACAATATTTGTAAGCCCGAGTAGTAGGATATATACTATGAATGTCACAACGTAATTGATTATATTTTCTAAGTACTTAACTACCCCAAAATTTATTTTATACATATCAATGATCTAAGATTAATCTGCGTGTCTTGATGTTTCAATGTTTGATCATTAACAAATATCTTAAATCTCATTTTTTGAAAGATTATTATTATTATTATCAAAAGATCGACTGTTTACTATACTGTATCTGAGCATTAAATCAATAAATCATCATCTACTTTCCCCAAAAAACAAGTCATTAAAAAAAAAAACAATTCATACCATGCATTGCAACGACTGATCATGTCTGATTAAGTTAGATGCATGCACGAGGGGTACCGTACGAGTGTATGACGGTTGTGAAGAATATATATTTGCATAATAAATCTATATTTTAATCGAAACAGTAATAATCTTGATACATAGGGTAATAAGGTTCAAATTAACCATATAACTATAAGATTAACCCTCACACATTAATCTATTTATATTGGTGGTAGAAGCACTATAAACGCAGAGGAATATAAGTATTCTCAATAGTTCCTAGTTAAAAATAATCACATTGACAATCACCAACCTTCAATTTCCCGATGCTTTATTAATTTTTTGATGATGCATATATCGGTAACAATCTTTTCTAGAAGAAAGAAAGATATGGATATAAAGAATATAAAGTTTTAAATACAAAATGATAGTTTTATCAATCACATATAGGGAGAAAGATGACCGAGAAAAACTAATTAAAATAATCATGATGTCTCTTACCGCCTTAAAAAAAAAAAATCATAACGTCTCATCAGTTTGTAACTTCTATTTTATGATAATTACATAAAATAGTTAATTCAACTATTCAAGGCAAAATAATATATTCTAAAAAAGTTGCTTTATGAAAGGCAAGAACGATATTATATGGTGGTCAGTTGATACTAGTAAATTTCGTTCTTCATAGTTTTGCAACCAAACGACACATCTGTTTTTAAAAGATAGCCCAAACACAGTGTTCGGAGTCATTAAATATTTTTCGGAAGGAACATTGGATAATGGAAAATGGCTTCGATCACATGGAGCCATTCCTCTCTGTCACTTAAATGTTGGAAGCGTAATGCACGGCAACACTACCTTTATAATATTGGCAAAATGGTGGTGGCAATCACTTGTATATATGTTGAAAGATTAATGCATAGCAACACTACATTTATAATATTTGCAGAATGGAGGTGAAAATTTTGGGTTGAACCAAAAGTATGGTGCAATCACTACAACAAAAGTGTCAATTCTTCACGCTTTTTTCTTCACGCTTTTATAAAGTGTTAACTTATTTGCTAAGTTATTCACACTTATAAGTGTGTACAAAATGTTCACACCTTTTAAGTGTGAACAAATTGAACTAATAATAATATATATCACAATGTTGACGCTTACAAGCGTGAAAAAATGTTAGATTTGCAACACTTTAAAGCGTGAAGTTTATTTCTTAACACCCAAATTCTTCACGCTTAAGAAGCGTGAACAAATTGAGTGTTAGCAATAATCTTCACGCTTTTAGGTGTGGACTTTGTTCAATTTTTTCACACTTATAAGTGTGAACATTATAATAAAGATTGTTATTAGTTCAATTTTTTCACGCTTAAAAACGTGAACATTTTGTACACACTTATAAGTGTGAATAACTTAGCAAATAAGTTAACACTTTATAAAAGTGTGAAGAAAAAAGCGTGTACCAAATCAATATGGAAGAGGGAAATTCTTGCACAAATTTCATCTAAAGCAATAATGGTCAATTGGAAGCAAATCATTAAGGTAAGAGAGCTACCGGTCAACTGTTCGTCCCAAACTAATGACAAAATGTTGTAGAAGGGGTGGATGTACTTTTCTTTCAAGTTATAAAACTATAACAAATTATAATGCAGGTTATAATTCTTTCTTTGAATGAATGAAAGAACTACATGTTACCTTATCAGAATTATTAACTGTTGAATACAAATTTTAACACTCACTATCAATCAAGAGAACGCACTCTGAGCTTATTACCCCCATGAATGATAAATAACTAATACTATGCTCTCAAACTTGCTAAAATAGTAACTTAACTCCTTGAATTGAGTCATCTATTTAGAGTCGAGCTAGTATAATCTTAGTATCATTGGAGTTTTGGACATGCGTTTTGCGTGAACTGACATGTAGTGCGAGACATGATATTTTGAAGGTTATGTCGGCAATGCACTCCACGTGTTACACCCATTTTCATGTTTAAACCAATAAGAAAAATAGTCAATGAAAAGATGAAAACATTATACGTATAATAAAACCTTGGTCAGTATTTTTGTACAAGAAATAATCAAAGTTTTGACTCAACGAGTTCAACATAAGAAAAGGGTCAATAGTCACCCGTCAAAACAAGTCAACCATTGAGTAACAAAATCATTTATATAAAATTTTACACTCTTCAATGACTTTTACGAAATATTTACAAAAATGGTAACAAGCTTCATACCACATCCCGAGTCCTTAATCGCCCTTGAACCCGAACCAAGATAACCTTGAGTGTTGCCTTGAGATTAACTCTTTCACCTGCATAATCAACTAAGGACACACAAGACGACATGTAAGCTTGAAAGCTTAATGAATACAATATTTTGACACCTTGAAAATAAACACAACTTATAAAGCAACTTAAAAAAAAAAAATGACTAATATAAAGCAACTTAACAACTAGTTTACTTAAACACTACTATGCGCTTACATTGGATCCAAGCTAGGCTATGAGTCATAGACTCATTTATCACCCTTTGCCACTTCGGCATAATCACAACTTATTTGTAGCACATTAGTAGTGTAAAAGTGATATAAAACGACTTTTTATGTGTGCCCCTGGTCTGGGAAAATAATGTACTCACCTGGGAAATGCTCTTGCGATTTACATTAGCTCCCTAGCTAGAACAAGTAAAGAACACTCGCCCTTAAGTTGTCATTTCATAATCTTGCCCACCTATGTCGAATTCAATCATGTATATATCGTTATTAATACAAACCGAACACAACTACTAGCACTTGAGTACTATAAGACTTAGAGGCCTTAATGTGTCCCTAACACACTTATAAACACTCTATGCTATAATTTATGTAGCCCCATAATCGCATAATTGTAAGAATATAGCAAATATATTAACAAATTGTCACACAATCGCGGAAGCATATAACACGTATTTATAATTAGTTAAGATAGAAAACGTGTACCTTTTAGCTAGTTCCAAATAATCGTTTAGTAAAACGAATATGTTTCACTAATGGTAAAACCCTCTAGGGTTGCACGCACACCACCTTCACAACACAATAACGATGCTGAACTACACACGTAATAAAACTTTGAAACCTCTCTTGTTTTTTTCTTCTTGTTTTATCGAAGAGGACAAAACAACAAACCAATAAAACCCCTTTGGTTTAGTTGGTCGACGGCTCAAAAGGAGAGGAGACAAAGAGGGATTAAATATTTTTAGGGTATTGTGTATTAAGGATCCCAATAACCCTAACTTAAACATTGTATTTTTAGGCTTTAATTAGGTTTTTAAGTTGTATATGAAGACCTTAAAATTGGCCCTATAAAACCCAATATAAACCCAATTCAAACCCAATACAAGTTTCATTCACTTAACATTTAAGTCCCTCAAGTTTAGTTTATATTAAATGTGTATAATAATTAATACATTATTAATTATTAATCGTGTCTAAATGATTAAGTGCGCGCCCCCCATAGGCTCATTAATTTCCGGACATGCTTAAGTCGTGTACATATATTCCAACAGCTCCCACTTGGACATGTCTTAAGCAATAACACTGGTTAGCGTCTAGCAACACTTCAATGTTCCCATAAATTTCTGAATTTCATTTCATAAAGTCTCAGATAATGATTTCATCATTTACAATCCCTTTGTTTCAGATACCGGTGTTACTCATGAATATGGATCAATGTCATTTCATGATTTAACTGTTCTATTTCTCATTTCATGTAATTAATCAAGATTACAAAATGAATCGAGACACATCTAGATTTCATTTTGGTATGGCTATACACACATCTGATTAATACCTAATGAGTGGCCTAGAAGTATCATTCTTCAATATTATATTGAAGGAACAAATTCTGTATTGACTGCACGTGTTAGTCATGCATTTCACTACACTTCTGAAAATAGTTCTGTGTAACTACCATTTACGAATAGTTAGAACTATATCAAGAAGATGCAATCCATACACGCTGAACCTACTTGCATCTCAAGTCTAAGGATTCAATAAATATTCATTTTCAAATATTCCTTACTGACGACAATCCATAAAGTAATAATTCGATAAATTGGGGAATCCGATATGCATCCGTATGAATATCATGTGAGTTTAGTGAGACCCTTTCTGACCAATCACTCAGATATGTCTTAGTTTGACTATATTCCCATATAGTCAATCAACATTGGATAGTTTAGAATAATAATAAATTATTCAAGGATTTAAACATGCAAATATAGGATACAATTAATTATCAAATGAAAACAAACATACCAGGTACTTTAATTCATTTATTGGATAATAAATGTTTAGCATCCTTTATCCAAATACTAATCACAGAATTACATGAGATAACTAGCTAGACGAAGTCCTATGCCTTCAGCATGCTCAGTAAGGTTTGCTCTCGATAAAGCTTTAGTGAATGGATCAGCTAAGTTATGTTCTGTGTGAACTTTGAGTAACTTGATTTCACTTAGTTCAATTTGTTCTCGAACATAGTGATATCTTTTAGGATAATGTCTGGCCCCATTCTAAACTCCAAGTTCATTTAGCAATTATAATTTGCCATGAGTTATCGCAGTATAACTCCATGAGGTTTTTATTTTTGGGTACACGAGAAGCCCAGAAATAAATTTTGTAATCCAGACAGCTTCCATCTCAGCTTCCGAAGGTGCTATGTACTCTGATTCAGTTGCAGATATGGCAGTTGTGGATTGCTTCATAAGGAACCCTTTCCACTACGTCTCCATCAAAGATGAAGACGTATCCTGTTTGAGATTTCATATCATCTCTATCGGTCTGAAATCCAGCATCACTGTAACCAGACACTTTGAGCTCAGCTTCAGGATTTCCACCATAAACAAGGATCATATCTCTAGTAGCTCTCAGATACTTGAGAATATTTTTCACAACAGTCTAGTGACCCTCACTTGGATTCTGTTGAAAATGGCTGGCTATGTTTTGTGAGAACGCCACATCAAGTCTAGTGCAATTAATCGCATACATAATAGATCCCATAGCCGAAGCATAACGAACCCTTTGCATACGCTCCACCTCAACAGGTGTAGAAGCACATTGTTTGCTATTTAAGTCAAGTCTTTCTAACATTGGTACATTTCCACGTTTAGAATTCTTCATCTTAAATTTTTTTAAAATCTTTTCAATATAAGCACTTTGACTTAGTTTAATTAACCGCTTAGTTCTATCTCTATAGATCTTGATTCCATGTATAAATGCTGCTTCTTCCAAGTCTTCATAGCGAAACACTTTCCAAGGTAGAATTTTACATCTTGTAACTTTAGAATGTGATTTCCTATGATCAATATGACCACAGCATATAAGACAAGGAAGTAACATTACTCCCACTAGCATTTTGATATACACATGGCTTTTTAGGATTTTGAGTAAATACAAACCTTTTAATCTCATAGTTATACTACGATGCTATAGCTAAGAGAATCATAATAGCCCTAATGTCTACTACAGGAGAGAAGGTTTCAACATAGTCAACTCCGTAGATTTGAGTATAACCCTTCGCTACGAGACGAGCTTTATAGGTGTTTACATTCCCATCCACATTCGTAGCTTCAAGCTATTTTTCAGATTCTGGATCTGATAATGCAGCTTTGAAATTAGGAGGTCCATTAAGATCCCCTAACATGTGCTCCTCAGTTTCTACATTTGACACAACTTTTCGGAAGCACGTATTGTCCCTGCGGACCTACGAATTGGAACAACATCGACTTGAGGTTCAACACTTTGAATAATTTCCCCCCCCAAGTTGATGTTCGCTAGTGTTTGTAAAAGGTGATGCATCTCTCCTCTTGATTCTCATCAAGTTCTACGACCCTCCCACTGTTTTCTTGAGCTATGAGATTCTTTTCAAAGAACTCGGCATATCTAGCAACTTTAACAGTATTTTCAGAAAGATTGTAGAAGTAGTAACCCATTGTTTCCTTTGGGTATCCTACAAAGATGCACTTAATAGATCTTTGCTCGAGTTTGTCAGGCATATCCCGCTTCACAAGCACCTCACATCCCCAGACCTTTAAATAAGATAAATTCAGGACTTTCCCATGCCACAATTCATGTGGTGTCTTATCCACCTTCTTGGTTGGAACCATATTCGAAATACGTACAACAGATTAAAGAGCATAATCCCAAAATGATAATGAGAGAGTTGTAAGGTTCATCATGGATCTTACCATGTCTAGCAAGGTTCGATGCCTCCTCTCCGACACTCCGTGTATGGAGGAGTAAGCTGTTGGACAATCCACATGCTTTCAGATAAATCTTAAACTCCTGGCTTAAGCATTCACCACCTCGATCCGAATGAAGGATCTTGATGGTCTTACCGAGTTGATTTGCTACTTCACTCTCAAACACTTTAAATATTTCTAAGTCTTCATGTTTATGTTTAAGCAAGTAAACACAACCATAACGACTGAAATCATCAGTAAAAGTGATGAAGTATCTAGCACCTTGTCTTGACACATGTCTAAATGGACCACAAACATCAGTATGTATAATTCCAAGTAGATCTTCAGCCCTTTGCGTTTGATGCGGAAAGGGTTTCCTTGTCATCTTGCCAGAAATACAAGATACACATTTATCAAAGGATCCATCATCATTTGATTTTAAAAGCCCTTTACGTTGAAGCCTTTCAATATGTTTCTTGCCAATGTTTGCAAGACGATAGTGCCAAAGATAGGTAGAGTCCAAATTATATTTGGCTCTTTTATTGCTAACAGAATACATAGAATTAACTTTTGAAACATGATCAGGCATCTCAATTTCAAAAATACCATCACAAGGAATAGCATTAAAATAATGAACATCATTTTAAGAAACTCAAATACCATAATCATTGAAAACATAGATAAATCCTTTATCTTTCAAAAGTGAAACTGAAACAACACCTCTAGTAATAGCAGGTGCATAATGACAATTGTCTAATACAATAACTAAGCCCGAAGGCAAAATTAAGTCAAAACTTCCAATGGCATTACTGCTTCACGTACACCATTGTACAAGTAGAGAGCCATATGTTTCAGTTTCTTCTTTCCTCTAATTCATTATAGGGTATTACAGATGTGAGTACCACAACAAGTGTCATATACCTAGGAATTTGATTTAGAGAAAGAATATAATTCTATCATGAAGATACTTGAAGGTCCGGTCGAGCCGGCTAGCTTCTTCTTCTTATTCATCAACTCAGCAAGATAGTCAGGACAATTCCTCTTCCAGTGTCCCACTTCAGAGCAGTGGTGACACGCCTCATTCTTAGCTGGATGCTCTTTCTTAGCTGGAGGGGTTTTCTTAGATTTAGGGACATAAGCACCTTGCTTTCCCTTGCCCTTAGCATTTCCCTTAGTTTGCTGTTTCTTGTCTTTCTGGATCTTTCCACTTCTAATCGCAAGGATTTGTGGAGTAGCCAATTTCAGTTCTGTAATCATATCAAGTGGAATATGATTTTCAAATTGGTTTTGAAGTTCGGGAGTCATGCTGCCGAGCATCAAATGAGCAACTTCATTATGACGATCATAAAGAGCATTCCATACTGCTAATTCCTCAACAGGACCAGTAACAACATGAGGATCAAGTCCCATCGACTGTTCAATGAATTATGTTTTCCTTTCAACACGAAGGACAATCCTTATTTGACAAAACCAATCATTGAAATTAATTCCAGAAGGTTTTTCTTTTTCTAGCATTTGCCTGAAAGCCGAATAATTCGAGTTCGGTCTAGATAAAAGTTCGAATTTAGTATTTTCGATAATACATTCTTAAAGAAAATCAAATACCCTAATGTTTATATATACATATAAACAATTAATTTTCTTAAGGCTAGGATCTCACTTGACATACCACCATCACATCAGTTGATCTGCTAGCAATGATGGTACTCAAAAGGTAAGTGACGATCAATAATTGCATTACAAGTGCAATTCCTAGAATTATGGAACTTACAAATAATACTTACGAAGCAAGCATAAGTGAATTTGTAAACATGTTTCTGTTGGGTTTTCTATTCCCTAACTAGATTATTATATACGCAACGGAATAACAAAACTTTAAATAATCTAAGGCAATTAGGAAACTAAAACCCTAAGGGATCTTTAACTTTAACAACATAGTATAATGAATAAATTGGACAAAGAGAATATAAGGAAAACACTAACCTTAAGAGAAAACCTATTTCTCGCGAGCAGACCAACGAGCAGAGCTTCGTTACTTGGAGGCAAGTACCCAAAGTAGAATACCTCTAATGCTTCACACCCAAAAACCCAAGAGAAAGTCGAATTTTTGAAAACCCTTGAAAATTCGTATCTGATTCGTTTTCATAATGAAGGTATAGGATGCCCCTATTTATAGTTGTGGAAGAAACCCTTCGGTTTGCTGAATTCGACTCCCAACCGGCGGTTGGACCTTCCAACCGGCGGTTGGAGCTGTTTGACTTGTACTCTAAGTCTGCGAATTTCACCGCATTAGAAACCCTAACCTCAACCGGCGGTTGAGTCAGTTTCTGGAATCTTCTGCCAGATTTAATTACTTTTAATTTCTAATAATAAACTATTTATTAATTAATCAAACAATTAAATATAATATTAATACTATTAATAATATCCTTCATCTTTCTCTTGAAGTTTATGAGGGCAACCCAAAAAGGACTTTACCATTAATCATAGTCCCACCAATTAGTTACGATATTGGACACTATTCCAACAGTCTCCCACTTGGACAATTCATCAACTACTATTAGTCTGAAGCCTATATCTCATTAACTATGTAAAGTGTGCATCCAAGCAACTACCGAACTCTGATCTCATCTTAGAGTTAGTCCTTTAGATAAGTGATTATCCATTCCTTTGTTTTACGATATCGTATGAACCGAGACATGGATTATAATCAATCTCAAGATTCATATATGTTTTCTGATTTCTGATTATATTGACTATTTGAGACTACTGAACTATCACTTTAGTCTCGGCCAGGCCTAGCACTTTTTAAGTCAAACTTTAATCATCAGAGTGCCCATGATATCTCTTTTCCATTTTAGGCAAAAGGAACAAATAAATATCGACTACATAGCACTAGCTAGTCAACTCATCATATCATACCTAGCATACCCTTTATAACTGGCATTTACGCACAGCGTTTGAATAGACTAAAGTATAACAGACTCGAAGAGCTAGATACTCATGTATCTCCATTTTAAGAATAGAAGATATTATCATCTTAAAATCACTCGTGATTTAATCCATGAAGTGATCTCTTTAAGTGCGGGTGATGCGTCCTATTACGGACGATCGATGGGTGTTTTAAATTTGTATTTGCTGGGGTCTAAGTGTGACTTACTAATACTGAACCAAAGGCTAGTAGATGGTAAGTATGATCTATAGTCGTTCTTAAAGAGAAACTGAATTGAAACAGAGGTGATCCAATCAATCTTTCTTTTCTAGTAAAGGTTTTAAAAGAGTGTGTTGGGGGTTTTTGGTTCAGTTAACTAAGTAAACTAAATAAAGCAAACAAAAGATAATGATAAATCAGATAATAAAAGGAGTATTTGTTGTGAGTTCATTAGCTTATAATGTGGGACGATGACTTTTAGGGAAAATGTTTACTAAATTTGGGATGTTCACTAGATTTGATAGTCCATGGTATAACCAATAGATTCCCTATTAGTCGGTTATCAACTAATATGTCACGAGAAACCGAGGTATCATGATTCTGATCAGACAGACAATGCTCAACTCTCCACACTTTCCTATGAGGGAGTCAGTGGCCCTTATTGTCGAACGCATTTGCTCGTGGGCGAAGGAATAGAGTAGCAAGTCAACAACAAGTCTAACCGTTCTTAATACCATAAAGACTATAAATCCAGCAAACAACTAACTTCAGCAAATATGTTCTGATTTAGTTGATCAATTCCGATTAATGAAGTTTAAGCATGGTAAGCGAAGGAAAGTGTTGAGGTTTCTTGCGTACCTTACTTTTGATTTCATAGGTTAAGGAAAAGTATCGTTTTAAAGTGGATTTTAAACTTGTCTTTCTCAATACAATTAACAAATCCCTAGGTTTTCGTAAATGGCTATTTAGCCTATAGCCTACCTAATCTAATCTAAACTAACTAATATAATAAAAACACTAATTAAAATGCTGATGGCTTTTTGCATAAAGTTAAACCCAGACCATGTCGGAAAATGCTATGGTAGTCCACAATGTATTTAATCGTTTACCGATGTTTCCATTGTGAATTTAATTGCTTCGCTATGTTTACATGATAAGTATATTGTGATTTCAAGTGTACAATACTCATGGCAATTCCACGTAATCACATTGCATTTTATGATGCTCGCATGACGTTACAATTAAAACCATAGTTTTTACACAGATAACTATTGACCAAGTATTAAGGTTCGCGACTCCTCTTTACAAGGTTACAATCACGTTTGTTAATCGAAAGGCGAATATAAGTTTTAGGTTTAAAATCGTAAGATAAGTCCGTTCATAAAGTTTCCATTTCAATAGTGTCGATCCATAATACAACTACCTTCGGTCGTTACCGGCTTCCATGCATTTGTACTTTGCTCGAAAGCATTTCCAGCACTATACCAAGTAAACAGTCGAATAGGGGCCGTCATATTATTTCACGACGCATTTAAATTCGTCCCACAATTATATATGCTAACTACATCATAAAAAATACAATAGTAATCTACTCGCTAATCATGGCACAAACGATCTCTAGCATAATTAAAGTATACATATTTAATTAAGATAGAAAAGGATAGAATTAACCGAGATTAATGTGCGAGAAGGAATAGACTTGATTTAATAAGAGTTGCTCCAAGCGTACACCAAAGATTACAAATACATTCCTCACCAAGAATTACAAGCTCGTTCCTTGCTTCTACTTTAACTAGCCTAACACTACTTTAAAGTAAGAAAATAAAAAAGAAAGAAAAGCTAGAAGCTATATAAAGAGAGTGTGTTTTTCCAAGGTATGGATGGTGCCCCTTGAAAATGAGCCTCATGCCTCCTACTTATAGGAGAGACTTGGTGCATTTTAGCAAGTTAAGGCTCACAATAGCAAAAGGTGGAAAAGGTGGTGGCACAGGGTACGTAAAGTTGCGTAAAGGTGGTGCACGAGGTACGTAAAGTTACGTAAAGGTCTAGCACCGGGTACACGCAGGGACCAAAAAGCGGGAACCGTGCAGGGGGGTGGCATCCGGCGGCGGCTAGGTGGCAGCCGGCGGCGGCCTGGTGGCTGGCCGGCGGCGGCTGGCTGCTACCTGCACCGGTTCGTCGCCTGTTGCCTCGTTTCTCGATTCGTGCGTGTTTTCTTCGTTATGCGTCCGTTTGCGTCGATTATTTTTTTGTTGGATTCGTAATTCAAAAACGAAGACTTTGCTGAAAAGATATCCCAAAAACATGTCTCTGAACTTTAGATGTGTCGTATGAATCATTTGGATCTTCCGGCGTACGTAGAATCTTCGTTCTTCGTCCGCTTTTGTTGATTCTTCTTCTTTTGGATTCGTAATTTGAAAACGAACATCTTGGATGAGATGGATGTTGGTGATGGGCACTTTTGTATTGAAATCTCATTTTTATGCCTTGAATCTTCAAACGTGTGTGGAATCTTCGTTTTTAATCCGTTTTGCTTTATTTTCATCGTGCAACCTTGTTTTGACCATCTTGGCATAATACTATTGTTTTGTAATGTTTTTGAGTTAATATGCCAACAATCGTTCCAGAATGAGAGAGATATCGGTAGTAAAAACGTTACTTTTTACGCGATATCAAGTATCCACACTTAGAACTTTGCTTGTCCTCAAGCAAACTCGTTTTCAACATGGTTAAAGATAAGAAGATAATGAAAAATTTTAAGGTGGAACTTTTTACTAAGGGGTTTTGGGAAAGTAAAATACTTGTTCCTTGAAAAGGAAGGATTGTAATCTTTAGGAGCATGCTTTTGATCTTTGATCTTGGATACATGACTAGGCGATCCTCTCAAGGTGGTCACTCAAATCACTCAAAGTGTTTAGGGTTTCCTATTCTATTATATTATCAATATCTCATAACGCCATTCATGTATCGTTTATCGTCATAGGCTTGATCGAGAATCAAATCGTTACCTTTTAGGTGAGCGTGAAGTCGATCTAGCCACAATCATTCAAGGAGAGGGGATGTAGGATTTTTGGAGTGGAATGTGTTGGTTCTTCATAGGTTTTCTTTTTGGTGAAGCGGAAAGCTGAAATTTTTGTATTTTTTGGAGGATTGACGCCTTTTTCTTTTGGGAGGAGTCTTTTTCTCCGTTTGACTTTCTTTTCTTTGAATTTTCTTGGATATCTTTCTTTGACGTCATATCCTTGTGACTTCTCTTCTTTCATTTTTGGAACTTCTTATGAAGTTTGAGGGATGCTTTTGAGTAGGTAAGGGACAACGTATTTATTTTTGGGTGTATGGATGGGTTCAAGAATGATGTGATTCGAACTCCTTCTTGCTCACCAGTTCGGATTCAAAATGCATAACAATAGCAAGTTCTGATTCTAAACGCATGCATCGGCACACTCAAGAATCGAAAAAGTGAAGCATTAAAAGTGAATACTTTTCATATGGCTCAAGATACCTCACGAATCGAAAGTTGGGTTGTTGTGTGCTTAGTCATGCGATGCTCTTTATTGGATTACTCAACTAATTTTTCAGAAGAATCTGTATTTTATTTGTCCTTCTTACCCAAAGTAAATCATTCTTCGTCTAAAATTTTTCATTTTCAACATATTTTTAACTCAATTTTGAAAATTTTGTTTACTTTTTTTGGGGAAGGATGGTCTTATAAAGAGCAACGATTTTAGATTTAGAATCAAGCATATACCATTATCCATCTGACAGTAGTGCAACTACTGCTATCCCACACTTAAAGGAACATCGTCCTCGATGTTATACTAAGCTCTGAATGGGGTAAAATCCCACACTTAGGGTTTTAAACATCCAAGTCGTATTCTTTCAGTGTGTGTTGGGTTTGAATCCCACAATTAGTGATAAGCATATTGGATATGGTATATCTAAAACGAATGAAAGGGACGGTATAGAAGTACTCCCCGGTAGTTGCAGTGTTCCTTGGTTTGCATTTGCCGGACTCCATCTTTCTAGGTGCATTCTTGATCAAGCCTTCTTGTGATTTGTCTCGTAGGTGTGAACATGTCAGATCTACGATTCTTCGGGTGTTGATGCTTCCTTGCAGGCTGGAGCACGTTTCGTATGATCCGAGTGTGAAAGATAGTCGGAGATTTCATCACTTCTTGGAAAGTAAAATTGCAGAAATGTAAAAACACGGGTTGCCTCCCGAGAAGCGCTCTTTTAAAGTCGAGAGCTCGACTTAGTCCTTTCATCAGATGATGATGTTGGATGCGTCCCTTTTGCTGGATTGGTCACCGTGGTTCCTTGGTAAGCTGTAGCGTGGAGGGAAGTATCGCAGGAATTGCTCTATCATGTCGGCAATGAGAGTTGGTGGAGTGGTGGATTCCATTCTGAAGCTTTTGAAGTGGTCAGTGGCCAATCTGTCTAGGATTGCCATCCCATAGCTGATGTATCGAACTGCCCTTGTGACCAGTCCGTTAGGGTCAATTCGGGTGCAGGTGTAGGTTCGAACAATCTCACGCTGGGGGTGGTTGCGACCTATCGAGGCGATTAGGGCCATGAATTGAGTTTTTACTTCTTCAAAGTCACTAGCCAGAGGGTCTCCTCCAAAGGATCTGATTGCTTGGCATACTTGTCGAATGAGTTGATGCTGCTCACGGTTGAAGGAAAAGTCTGAGTCTGTGAAAACATAGATTAGCTTGCTGAATATTTCACGATATCCATCACGATAGACATTAAGCTCTACATCTTCTTCAGTGTACATTCCACGTAGTCGAGTTGTCACATAAGTAGCCAGGTTGATTTGTGACATATGCAGAATGAATCTTGGTACCTGACGAGTTTCTTCTTCATATGCTGACTGGTTCAGTTCATCAATTATCAGCTCAACATGGTGACCAATGGTGGAGTGAATGACGATCCTATAGTTCTCTGTGACTGTGAGGTGCTCTCCAGTCTCGATGAGATCTAGTAGGGTTCTAAGATCTCCCACCATTCTGATATCGGCATAGTTTTGTGGGTTTCCAGTAGCTCTTTCAAGATGGGTCCTCATGGATGCTAGTGTAGCCTTTTGACTCGCTGAATAGGGAAAATCTGATCCGGCCAAAGCACAATATACTTTTTGGTATATTTGCTTCTGGCTGCTGCAGAACTCGACCTCTCCCATTGGGTAGTTGGGTCTTTCGGGCTGTTGAGCTTCTCTGTTGACTTGTTCTTGAAGGGAATTGGAAATTTTTTGAATATGTCGGATTAGAGTCTGGGGTACTGGTTCTCCATAATTGGCGAGGTATGAATTATACTCTCGTTCAATTTGCCTTATCAGGTGTCTCTGGGCAGTGGTGTAGTTGTTAGTTGATTCTTTGATAGCTTCCACAATGACGCGCACATCTTCATTTTCGTCAATCAGGTCAATCATTTCTTCTTGAGTGTCGATGAGGGGAATCTCTAGTCTTTCAGCTGTGATGACGGGGGAGTTTGGTGGAGCAAGAGGAGTTTGTGGAATAGAGCATTCATCGAGAGTGACGTCGATACATTCGCCGTCAAACTCGACTTCATCTTCAGAATCTTTGTCACGTGAATCTGGGAATTGATGGAATTCTTCATCTGAGGGTGCGTTGTTGAAAGGTTGGGTGCTGTCTATTTTGATGGTTTTGACTTCAGTGGTTGTATTTTGAAAGCCTCTTGTTTGACGTGTCTTATATGCAGAAATTCTTTGTAGGAGTCCAACATACAAGTCTGGGTGCCTTGATGATTGGAGTTCCTTTTCAAAATTGTCTATGTCTCGGAGTCGGGTTCGGGTGAAAGGTTTGGAAGGATCGAGATAGGAGTTAAGAATGTTTCCCATTCTTCGGAGATGAGTGGACTTGAGCTCTTGACGGAGAGTTTCATAATCAACGGATTCTTCTGATGAAGAGTAATCATCATAGCTCTGTATCCTATTTACTTCGGCCATTTGTGGTGAATCAATTTAATCTTCATCTTCCTCCATTTCTTCCTCCTCCTCTTCAGGTTCTTCTTCTTCCATTTTTTCCGTTCCTTCATCTTCCTCAGCGGGTTCTTCCTCTTCTTCCTCAGGTTCTGATTCGTCCTCCTCGGAATCTCTTCTTCCTCTGCGTCTTGATAATCCTCGTCCTCATCTCGGTCAGTTTCAGTGTCGTAGATCAAGTTTGTGGGTCGAGTGAAACACTGTTCTTCTTCGGGGTCTGATTCTTCATCGGAACAAATCCTGCCTGTTGATATAGCATAGCACTCTTCTTGTTCTGGTGTACATTCCGGTTGGTCGATCTTGTAAGTGATGCTTTCACCATGTGCTCGTAGAACAATCATGTGGTTATACACATCAATCACTGCTCTAGCTGTGTTCATGAATGGTCTTCCAAGGATAATCGGGATGTTTATGTCCTCGTGGATATCCATTACCACGAAATCCGTCGGAAAGAAGAATTTGTTAACTTGAACTAAGACATTCTCAGCTATTCCTTTTGGGTATCTAACAGATTGGTCAGCTAGCTGGACAGTCATCATAGTGGGTTTCAAATTTTCAAGTTCTAGCCTCTTAAACAGGGAGTAAGGCATAAGGTTAATGCTAGCTCCTAAGTCGGCTAAGGCGCTAATATCTCCGGATTGGTAAATAGAACAAGGGAGTGTGAATCTACCGGTGTCTCCTAGTTTTTCGGGAAGGCTATTCTTAAGTAGGGCTGATGTTTCAGAACTAAGGGGAATGTTGTTTACTTCGGGCAGTTTATCCTTAGTGGACAGCAATTTCCTAATAAATTTGTTACGACCGGGAACTCTAGACATGGTGTCAAGGAATTTTCCATCTAACTTAAAGGATGATAATATCTTAGGTTGGACTTTAAGTCTAGCGGGGTAAGGGATTCTAACCTCTTTGTTCAAGGTCGGAGTGGTTTCCACAGCTAGTATCTTGATCTTTGGTTCTTCCTTTACTGGTACAGCAGCAGGAGGTGGAGTGGCCGCTTCCTTGGTGGTAGTGAGTTTCTTTGCTTCCTCAACATGTGGGTTGTGAACCGTGTTGCTAGGCAAACTTCCTCTGGGTCTGTTATCAAGACGTTGTGCCAATTGTCCAATTTGAGCTTCCAAATTCTTTAGCATGGCCAATTGGTTTCTTATAAAGAGGTCGGCTTGATCTTGTCTAGCTGACGTCTTTTGGTTGAGTAGGTGTTGACCTTGCATGAATTGGGTGAAGGCGTCATCTGAACTTGAAGCTGGGGCATTTGTCTTTGCAGGTTGTTTAGAGGTTTGGTTTGTATCGGAAGTGGGTCCAGGAAGTGCGAGGGGTTGGTTGTAAGGAAGTTGTGGTTGTTGTGGGTAAGGTGGGTATCTAGGTGGGTATCGGGGTTGGAAAGGTTGGTTGGTTCTTTGCGGGAATGGAGGTCCTCTAGGTTGGTTATTGTTTTGGTTGAAACAGGGTGGAAAATTTTGTTGTCGAGCGGGAAACTGAGCATAGTAGACGGTGCCATCTGCTTCTTCGTATTCCACTTGGTATTCACCAGATGGTTGCGGGTTGGTGCAATGTTGACAGACTTGCACTTGGTGTACTTGGTGCCGTTGTTTCTTAAGTTCTCCAAACTGTTTGACAAGTGAGTCCATTTTCTCCGTTAATACCTTAAGTGCTTCAACTGGAAGTGGATTCGATGCAGCGATAGGTGCTGAAGTTGTTGAGTGATCTCCAGAGTTCCAATCATGGTGATGCATGGTCATGTTCTCTATCAGGTTCCATCCTTCTTCGTCGGTCTTTGCCATGAAGCTTCCTTGTGCAGCAGCATCGAGGGTGGTTTGGTGGTTAGGGTCTAAACCATTGTAGAAGGTACACAATTGTGCGGATTTATCGAGACGGTGATTGGGGCATTTCTTCAAGGCTCCTTTGAATCGTTCCCATGCGGTGTATAATGACTCATCAAAAGCTTGTCGGAAATTCATGATGTCATTTCGAAGTTTGGTTTGTTTAGAAGGCGGAAAGTATTTGGTTAGAAACTTTGTCGCCATTACAGTCCATGAAGGGATAGAGCCGGTCTCTAAACCTTCAAACCATGTTTGCGCATGATGAGTGAGCGAATAAGGGAAAAGATACAAGCGAATTGTGTCTTGGCTAATTCCGTTTTGTTTGTAGGAATTTGAAATAATCCATGGAATTGACAGTGGTTTTGGATTAGTTGGATGATGTGGTGTTTAAGCTCGAAAGATTGACCAGGGGTTTCAGGGTAGAGAATTGGTCCTCCTCTTGCTTCGATAGAGGGTTTACTGTTGTCAGCGAGAGTGATGCGTTCAGCTATTGCTTGTCTAAGCGCGGATTTCTTCTTTTCTCGTCGAATGGTACGTATTATAAGTTCTGGATCAGGGAAATTAAACAGTGGTGCAGATCTAGGGGAACAGGTCATACACTAAAGAGAAACAGACAATAAAGGAAAACTAATAATAAAGAAAATATTTTTGTTGTTTTTTTTAGAAGGTTTTATCCTAAGGGTTTACTAGAATTGGGATTGGTTGGGCCTCTGTATCGGACAGTTAGTCTCCCCGGCAACGGCGCCAAAAAAACTTGATGCGTCCTATTACGGACGATCGGTGGGTGTTTTACATTTGTATTTGCTGGGGTCTACGTGTGACTTACTAATACTGAACCAAAGGCTAGTAGATGGTGAGTATGACCTAGAGTCGTTCTTAAAGAGAAACTAAATTGAAACATAGGTGATCCAATCAATCTTTCTTTTCTAGTAAAGGTTTTAAAAGAGTGCGTTGGGGGTTTTTGGTTCAGTTAACTAAGTAAACTAAATAAAGCGAATAAAAGATAATGATAAATCAGATAATAAAAGGAGTATTTGTTGTGAGTTCATTAGCTTATAATGTGGGACGATGACTTTTAGGGAAAATGTTTACTAAATTTGGGATGTTCACTAGATTTGATAGTCCATGGTATAACCAATAGATTCCCTATTAGTCGGTTATCAACTAATATGTCACGAGGAACTGAGGTATCATGATTCTGATCAGACAGAAAATGCTCAACTCTCTACACTCTCCTATGAGGGAGTCACTGGCCCTTATTGTCGAACGCATTTGCTCGTGGGCGAAGGAATAAAGTAGCAAGTCAACAACAAGTCTAACCGTTCTTAATACCATAAAGACTATAAATCCAGCAAACAACTAACTTCAGCAAATATGTTCGGATTTAGTTGATCAATTCCGATTAATGAAGTTTAAGCATGGTAAGCGAAGGAAAGTGTTGAGGTTTCTTGCGTACCTTACTTTAGATTTCATAGGTTAAGGAAAAGTATCGTTTTAAAGTGGATATTAAACTTGCCTTTCTCAATACAATTAACAAATCCCTAGGTTTTCGTAAATGGCTATTTAGCCTATAGCCTACCTAATCTTATCTAAACTAACTAATCTAATTAAAACACTAATTAAAATGCTGACGGCTTTTTGCATAAAGTTAAACCTAGACCATGTCGGAAAATGCTATGGTAGTCCACAATGTATTTAATCATTTATCGACGTTTCCATTGTGAATTTAAATGCTTCGCGATGTTTACATGATAAGTACATTGTGATTTCAAGTGTACAATACTCATGGCAATTCCACGTAATCACATTGCATTTTATGATGCTCGCATGACGTTACAATTAAAACCATAGTTTTTACACAGATAACTATTGACCAAGTATTAAGGTTCGCGACTCCTCTTTACAAGATTACATTCACGTTTGTTAATCGAAAGGCGAATATAAGTTTTAGGTTTAAAATCGTAAGATAAGTCCGTTCATAAAGTTTCCATTTCAATAGTGTCGATCCATAATACAACTACCTTCGGTCGTTACCGGCTTCCATGTATTTGCACTTTGCTCGAAAGCATTTCCAGCACTATACCAAGTAAACAGTCGAATAGGGGTCGTCATATTATTTCATGACGCATTTAAAGTCATCTCACAATTATATATGCTAACTACATCACAACAAATACAATAGTAATCTACTCGCTAATCATGGCATAAACGATCTCTAGCATAATTAAAGTATACATATTTAATTAAGATAGAAAAGAATAGAATTAACCGAGATTAATGTGCGAGAAGGAATAGACTTGATTTATTAAGAGTTGCTCCAAGCATACACCAAAGATTACAAATACGTTCCTCACCAAGGATTACAAGCTCGTTCCTTGCTTCTATTTTAACTAGCTTAACACTACTTTAAAATAAGAAAATAAAAAAGAAAGAAAAGCTAGAAGCTATAGAAAGAGAGTGTATTTTTCCAAGGTATGGATGGTGCCCCTTGCAAATGAGCCTCATGCCTCCTATTTATAGTAGAGACTTGGTGCATTTTAGCAAGCTAAGGCTCACAATAGCAAAAGGTGGAAAAGGTGGTGGCACAGGGTACGTAAAGTTGCGTAAAGGTGGTGCACGAGGTACGTAAAGTTGCGTAAAGGTCTAGCACCGGGTACACGCAAGGACCAAAAAGCGGGAACCGTGCAGGGGGTGGCAGCCAACGGCGGCTAGGTGGCAGCCGACGGCGGCCTGGTGGCTGGCCGGCGGCGGCTGGCTGCTACCTGCACCGGTTCGTCGCCTGTTGCCTCGTTTCTCGATTCGTGCGTGTTTTCTTCGTTATGCGTCCATTTGCGTCGATTCTTTTATTATTGGATTCGTAATTCAAAAACGAAGAATTTGATGAAAAGATATCCCAAAAACATGTTTCCGAACTTTAGATGTGTCGTACGAACTGTTTGGATCTTTCGACGTACGTAGAATCTTCGTTCTTCGTCCGTTTTTGTTGATTCTTCTTCTGTTAGATTCGTAATTTAAAAACGAACATCTTGGATGAGATTGATGTTGGTGATGGGCACTTTTGTCTTGAAATCTTGTTTTGATGCCTTGAATCTTCAAACATGTGTGGAATCTTTGTTTTTAATCCGTTTTGCTTGATTTTCATCGTGCAACCTTGATTTGACCATCTTGGCATAATAATATTGTTTGGTAATGTTTTTGAGTTAATATGCCAAGAATCGTTCCAGAATGAGAGAGATATCGGTAGTAAAAACGTGACTTTTTACGCGATATCAGCGGGTTTCTCCTATACTTAAATCCCCATTAAGTACCCATGAGTGTTGCAGCAATCTACGTGCCATGTCTAATCTCCATAGACATCTACTAACACTCCATGACAGTCTTGATTCACAAACAATAGTAAATGGTAGAACTCCTTCCCATTAAAAATCTCCATTATTAATCACAAAGTCTATTACAGTTTCTATCATTGTTTATAACGTTTCAAATTCAAACTAATCAACTAAAACTTTACATTATCTCTTAAACCTATGCTCCTAGCATGTTCATCGTGCTTGGACTTTCCTAGAGGCTTTGTGCTCCTAGCATGTTCATCGTGCTTGGACTTTCCTAGAGGCTTTGTGAAAGGATCAGATGGATTATCCTCTGATCTTATGCTCTTCACAATTACATGTTCTTCTTCGACTTTCTTTCGAACAAAATGGTATTTCCTTTCAATGTGCTTTGACTTTCCGTGATCCTTGGGTTCTCTACTCAAGGCAACCGCACTTTCGTTATCACAGAATATAGCAATAGGATCTTGTACCGTTGGAAAAACTCCAAGATCTCCAATGAAATTCCTAATCCAGATAGCTTCACTAGCCGCAATGTACTCAGACTCACATGTAGAGTCTACTACTGTATCTTGCTTAGAACTTTTCAATGTCACCGCTCCCCCATTCAGTAGGAATACCCAACCAGACTGTGATCGACAATCATCTCTGTCTGTTTGGAAACTAGCATCACTATAACCCGTTACTCTAAGTTCTTATTCTCTACCATAAACCAAGAACCTGTCTTTAGTATTTCTCAAATACTTAAGAATATTCTTTACAGCTGTCCAATGACCTTCACCAGGATTCTGCTGATGTCGACTCACTGAGCTCAAAGCAAATGAGACATCCGGCCTTGTACACGTCATGGCATACATGATCGATCCTATAGCCGAAGCATATGGGATTCGACTCATTCTATCCAATTCTTGTTCAGACTTTGGACATAGATCCTTACAGATCTTAATGCCATGATTCAAGGGTAAGTTCCCTTTCTTAGAATTTTCCATATTGAATCTTTTCAGTATTTTATCTATGTACGTATCCTGGCTGAGTCCTATGAGACGTTTTGACCTATCTCTGTAAATCTTTATACCTATGATATATGCTGCATCTCCAAGATCTTTCATAGCGAAACACTTTCCCAACCAGGCTTTTACACTTTGTAAAGTTGGGATATCATTTCCTATGAGCAGTATATCATCCACATATGATACTAAGAATACTACAATACTCCCACTGAACTTGACATATATACAGGACTCATCTTCACTTCTCGAAAATCCAAACTCTGTGACCTTTTCGTGGAAGCAGAGATTCCAGCTACGAGAGGCTTGTTTAAGTCCATAAATAGCCTTTTCAAACTTGCACACTCTATTAGGATACTTTTTATTTTCAAAACCTTCCGGTTGTGTCATGAACACATCCTCTGTCAGTTTCCCGTCAAGGAAAGCGGTTTTCACATCCATCTGCCAAATTTCATAGTCATGAAATGCAGCTATGGCTAGCATAATCCTAATTGACTTAATTTTAGCTACTGGTGAGAAGGTTTCCTCATAATCAATCCCGTAAGTTTGAGTATAGCCCTTTGCTACCAACCTAGCTTTATAAGTGTGTACTTTCCCATCCATGTCTGTCTTCTTCTTGAAGATCCACTTACAACCCACCGTCTTAAGACCGGGTGTAGTGTTAACCAAATTCCAAACTCAATTGTCATACATGGATTGAATTTTGCTTTTCATAGCTTCCTTCCATTTAGCAGCCTCAGGGCCTGCCATCGCTTCCTTGTAGTTAGCAGGCTCATCTAATTCACCAAGTGTATTATCACTTATCTTATCCTCTTCTTCTATTTGGTAACCATAATAGAACTCAGGAGGATTGCTAACTCTACTAGATCTGCGAACGGGTAAGGATATGTCTTCAGGTTCAATAGGTGTTTCCACCTCTTGTTGAACGTCAGTGTTTATTATAGGTTCTTCATCGGTAGATTCTTGAATTTCTTCAAGATCAATTTTTCTCCCACTGTCCTCTTTAGATATCATTTCTCTCTCAAGGAACACTCCTCTCCGAGCTATAAAGACCACATTTTCCTTGGGTCTGTAAAATAAATATCCAAATGACTCTTGTGGATAACCGACGAAAAGACATTTTTCAGATCTGGAGTCTAGTTTGTCCAGAGTTTCCCGTCTAACGTAAACTTCACAACCCCAGATTTTGATGTGACCAAGAGAAGGTCTCTTTCCCTTCCACATCTCATAAGGTGTCTTTGAAACTTTCTTAGTGGGTATTTGATTTAAGATATGGGTGGCTGTTTCTAATGCATAACCCCATAAACTTATTGGAAGTGTTGCTCGACTCATCATAGATCGAACCATGTCTAACAAGGTTCTGTTTCTCCTCTCAGCAACACCATTAAGCTGCGGTGTTCTAGGAGGAGTCAATTGTGAAACTATTCCACAATCTCTAAGATGATCGAGAAACTCGATACTAAGGTACTCTCCTCCCCTATCGGATCAGAGAACCTTTATCTTTCTGCCCAGTTGATTCTCTACTTCGCTTTGATATCTTTTGAACACCTCAAAAGTACCCGACTTATGTTTGATCAGATAAACATGTCCAAATCTGCTGAAGTCATCAGTAAATGTAACATAGTATCTATTTCCATCTTTTGTAGCACATCGGAATGGTCCACATACATCTGTATGTACCAAATCCAATAGTCCTTCACCTCTTTCACATGATCCTGTGAATGGTGATTTAGTCATCTTGCCTAATAAACAAGATTCGCATACATCATCCGACTTGAGATCGAATGATTCCAACACTCTATCTTTTTGGAGTTGGGCGATGCTTTCTTGTTTATGTGCCCAAGACGATAGTGCCACAACTTGGATTTATCAATTTCATTAGACGAATCAACATTTAAAATAACATTGCTAACACATTCAACGTTTTCATATATGCCTTTGTAAGGAGAAGCTTTAAAAATAAAACAATCATTTAAATGAACCAAAATATCTCCATTTCCATTATCAAAAGAAAAATGATAACCATCTTTATACAAAGCATAAAATGAAATAATGTTTCTAGTTATTTCTGATGAATAATAGCAATTATTTAAATCTATCCTAACTCCAGAATTCAGCATGAGCTCAAATCTTCCAATCTTCGTCACATGTACAATTCCCTTGTTTCCCATAACTAAGTTGAGCTCTCCATGCTTCACACTTCTACTTTCCTTTAGCCCCTGCAATACAGTGCATATGTGATTACCACATCCTGTATCCAGAACCCATGAATTAGAAGTTGTTGTATTATGGAGTTCGATCATAAACATACCTGAGTGAATACTCTTCTCGACCTTTCCATCTTCAAGGTCCTTCAGGTATTTTGGGCAGTTATGCTTCCAATGCCCCTTTGTGTTGCAGTAGAAGCACACTGCTTCCTTCGGGTCACTGACAGGTGCAATCTCAGAATCGGTCCCTTTCTTAGACCTGCGAACGGACTTTCCGTCAGTAGTCTTCCTTTTCCAATTTAAATTTGACCTTTTCCTTTTCTTTGCACTTTGACCAACAGTCAACACAGGAGCTGCTGAACCAGAGGACAAATCATCTTTCTTGATTCCTTACTCAGCAGTTTGCAGTAAATTGTGGAGTTCCATTATTGAGCCTTCTCTCTCATTCATATTCATCTGATATGACATTACAAACTGATTGTAGACAGCTGGCAAACTGGATAGAATTATGGCGATGGAAAACTCTGTGTCAAATACCATGTTCAATGACTCCAACCTATCAAAGTACCCTTTCATCTCTAAGCCGAAAGCACATATAGAAACTCCAGGTTTGGGCTTGCAAGCCATGAGGGATTTCACCACATCAAGGCGTTCTTTGCTTGCCTTAGCCTGAAACATTTCTTTCATCTGTTTGTTCATTTCATAAGCCCAAGTGTTTTCAAAAGTCTTTTGCAGTTTAGGGCTCATGGAAGATGCCATGATACAAGACACTTTATTCGCATCATCATAATGTTTCCGGTGTGCCTCAATCTCCTCTTGGGTAGATTCTTCATCAATTATGGGAATTTGCTCATCGAGAACATATTCCTTGTTCTCGTACCTCAAGGTAAACCTTAGGTTTCGCATCTAGTCCATATAATTTGGACCGGTTAGTCTTTCCCTTCCAAGAACTGAGAGTAGTGAGAAGTTCGAGTTATGTGCGGGATTGGGGACGGGAGGATTTTCACCATTTAAATTAGCCATCTATGAGATAAAACAGTTTTAGTTAGTTTGAATATTCCTTAATTATTTACCCAATTTTCTAAATTAAGGCTAGGATCCATATTTTCAGTTTTATGAAAAGGGTCGCCGTAATCATATAACTAAAATACCATTATCTATTTCATTTCTATGAAACTCCTAGATCTTTGAGATTCATTGATTTCTATCAATGGCATGTTAATCTCGGTTATGCACATCTACTATTCATGACTGGTATGCCGAGGATCATGAATAAGATGGTGAATTAACCATGCAAACCCCGCGTGATCCCCGGCTCGAGTACGCTCGAGAATCGCGAGTCTCAATAACATCTCATTACGTCCTCATATTAATGTGCCGGTAAACCACACACGCTCCATTAACAGTTCATACGCGAGATGTGCGGATTTCATGGGTTAGCATACTATTCATCATTTCCTATTGCTAAAACGGGATTTTGTTTTATTACTTTAAGTCTATTTTTAATCTTGACATCATCCTATCAAAGGTCCTCGGTAGCTCCATCGAACGCACAAAGAAGCGGAGAAGTAGGTCAACGCGAAGCTTATTAAAAACCTGACTTCTTTAGGGAAGCATAGCGACCCGCCTTATACCACTCTTATAGTTTGTTCCTTATGGGTGATCCGATTTATCAATTGACTGACGATGTATTTAGACTTTAATTATACATATATATAAATCATATTATACATATAATCTCTCTTGAAGTTTAGGGTTTTATTTTAAACCTTTTAAAATTAGTGGTCTGTTTTAAACAATTTAAAATTATCAATATCTAAACTGTAAATACATATAACCTATTTAGATAATTCTCTTTCCAATTTATCTTTACCTACATACTATTGCAGATAATTTCATGCTACTATTTGTTAAGTTATGGCTCTGATACCACTGTTGGGTTTTCTATTCCATAACTAGATTATTATACACGCAGTGGAATAACAAAACTTTAAATAATCTAAGGCAATTAGGAAACTAAAACCCTAAGGGATCTTTAACTTTAACAACATAGTATAATGAATAAATTGGACAAAGAGAATATAAGGAAAACACTAACCTTAAGAGAAAACCTATTTCTCGCGAGCAGACCAACGAGCAGAGCTTCGTTACATGGAGGCAAGTACCCAAAGTATAATACATCTAATGCTTCACACCCAGAAACCCAAGAGAAAGTCGAATTTTCGAAAACCCTTGAAAATTCGTATCTGATTCGTTTTCATAATGAAGGTATAGGATGCCCCTATTTATAGTTGTGGAAGAAACCCTTCGGTTTTCTGAATTCGACTCCCAACCGGCGGTTGGACCTTCCAACCGGCGGTTGGAGCTGTTTGACTTGTACTCCAAGTCTGCGAATTCCACCGCCTTAGAAACCCTAACCTCAACCGGCGGTTGGACCTTCCAACCGGCGGTTGAGTCAGTTTCTGGAATCTTCCGCCAGATTTAATTACTTTTAATTTCTTATTAATAAACTATTTATTAATTAATTAAACAATTAAATATAATATTAATACTATTAATATTATCCTTCATCTTTCTCTTGAAGTTTATGAGGGCAACCCAAAAAGGACTTTACCATTAATCATAGTCCCACCAATTAGTTATGATATTGGACACTAATCTAACAGTTTCATCCCATCTTTTGCCACGGGCTTAAGGATCTCACCGCTTAACTCGTTTTAAGTCGTCCAATTAAGAACTGTAAATAGTCCACCACCGTCTCACGATGAGTGGTAATTTACCTTGGATTGCAATTTACCTACGTCTCACGCAGAGTAAAAAGCAACTGCAAGTGTTCTTACGATTGGATGGCAATGACTTAAGTTTTAGGGTAACGCAATTTGATGTTTTATCAAATATGTATGAATATGCATGCACCATATTCATATCATAGGTTTTAATAAAAATATTCTATCTTACATCAACATAAAGAGCTCGGTAGCTCCATTTGAACGCACAAAAAACCGCAGAAGTAAGGCTAGCACAAGGCTGATTAAGTAACCCACTTTCTTTAAGGAGACAGGGTCTCCCGGCTTAGCGCTCTCTTATAGTTTGTTCAAATGGGTGAGCCGGTGTTTCTTTAGCGATGAAAGATACCAATTTTATTAAATGAATTTGTAATCAATTAGATATTTTATGGCATGGGAATAAATTATGGTATATGAGCCCAACCTATATGTGCCATAAATATGTAATCTTACAAGCCCTAAATCATATTTCATAGTCATTTAGTCAAGTTTAATTTTATTTTGTAAAAATGATTTTGCATCACAATTCAACAATTGGTAAATAATAATTAAACTAAACTTCAATCGACTAGCTTAAGGGGCATTTACCATATGGCCACTATGTTTTAGTATGTATAATTTTCTACTAAAACTATTAAACAATTAACAATTAATTTTCATGCAGCTTTTGGTGGGTGGAACCCTAAAGCATGGCAAACTAGGGACATGTAATCCTTGTCAATTAAACAATTTAAACAAGTAACACATAATTACACTAATCAATTTTTAAGCATGCCATCTCAATTAACAATTAATTCTAACTAGCATATCAATATATCAAAGTGATATCAATGACAAATTATGCATGAATTTCATGGATACCCTTTATTTTAGCTAATTAAAAGTACACAGATAATAATAAACAATTTAGATTAAACATATTAATATTCTCGTTAAACATCAAATTTTAATTGGGATTTATAAAGTTTAACAATTAACTATAAGTTTAATTTAATACCAAAAAAAAAACTTTTCTATTCATAGCCTGTTTGGTGCTGGATCCCTAAACCACAACAAAAGATATTTTGTTTCTTTCTGCCTTATTAGTCAAAAGACTACCTACCAAAAATAAATAAATAAATAAATAAATTATTTTTCTTGATATTTCCAATGTTTCCACGTGATCCATCAATAACAAAAATTTATCTGTTTTTTTGTTGACTTTTGATCCAATATGACCAAACCAAAATTTATTTTTTTTTCTTCTTCCGTCCGTTCGTCAACTAGAAGTCTCCAAAAAAACATAAATCACTTTCTTTTTCTTTCTGATTTTCGACCAGATCCCACACAACCAAAACAACTTTTTCTTTTGTGATAGTCGAGAAAACAAATTAAACCCCACCAAATTTGATGTTTAACATATCTAACTAATTACTATATACATGTGGCTCTGATACCACTGTAAGAATATATCAAATATATTAACAAATTGTCACACAATCGCGGAAGCATATAACACGTATTTATAATTAGTTAAGATAGAAAACGTGTACCTTTTAGCTAGTTCCAAATAATCGTTTAGTAAAACGAATAGGTTTCACTAATGGTAAAACCCTCTAAGGTTGCACGCACACCACCTTCACAACACAATAATGGTACTAGTCGAACTACACACGTAATAAAACTTTGAAACATCTCTTGTTTTTTTCTTCTTGTTTTATTGAAAAGGACAAAACAACAAACCAATAAAACCCCTTTGGTTTTATTGGTCGACGGCTCAAAAGGAGAGGAGACAAAGAGGGATTAAATATTTTTAGGGTATTGTGTATCTATTAGGGATCCGAATAACCCTAACTTAAACTTTGTATTTATAGGCTTTAATTAGCTTTTTAAGTTGTATATGAAGACCTTTAAATTGGCCTATATAAAACCCAATATAAACCCAATTCAAACCCAATACAAGTTTTATTCACTTAACATTTAAGTCCCTCAAGTTTAGTTTATATTAAATGTGTATAATAATTAATACATTATTAATTATTAATCGTGTCTAGATGATTAAGTGCGCGCCCCCCACAGGCTCATTAATTTCCGGACATGCTTAAGTCGTGTACATATATTCCAACAAAAATAACCATACGCAACAAATTATGACTCAATCCATTATTTCAGGTTTGACACCCTGTAGCATTTCAAGTATTTGACCCACTAAGACATACAATTAGCTTCTGAACTTATTTCATACGAAAGTAGACTCTTCAAGATTTTTAAGGATATAAAATACGCCTCAAATGGACCTACGGTTAATTAGTTATGAATTTTGAAAGAGACTGCATTTTCCTGATGTAAACTTCGCGTGGCGAACTTATATGGTCGCGCCGCGAAGTCCCTTTTGTCCTGTATAGCCATGAAGTTGTGCTCAAAACATACCGAAAACATTACCATTGGTTTCCAAAACTTATGGTTGCTAAATTTAAATTTTATAGCAAATTTTGGGTCATTTCGAACATGTATTTACCCCTAGCATCAACTCTTCCAACAAATTTATCATTTTGACTCATTTGAGTTAATTGCAACATGTACATAACTACATGCTAAAACCTACTATCAATTCAACAATTACTTTTCATTACTTCTGAATTTAATAAAAGATAAATGTTCCGTATCATCTAACCACTTACACTAACATTAGTTAATTTCACCCAATTTCATAAACCCTAAAACTTGAAAATAGGTTTAAGAACATTACCTTAGCTCATTGAATTTGTGGATGACACCAAATCACAAGTTTCAATATTCTTATTCTTCCTTTAACTCCAAAGAATTGGATTGTTCTTTGTTCTTGAACTCCCATTTCTTACACACACACATACACACACTTAACACTTGTTGTTGGAAATGTCTAGAAACAAGAATAATACTCCCTCCGTCCCAATTTAATTGTCCCGAGACAGAACTACACGCAGTTTAAGATAAACACAATAATTATTACTTACTTTTTGCACAATGACATTCTTACCCCTAACCAATTAATTTGAACTTCCTTTCATTTTTGTAATTTAACTTTTAAAGTAGGGACAATATAGTAAAAAGAATCATGTTACCTTTCTATATTTGGTAATGGACAATTAATTTGGGACATCCCAAAATGGAAATAATGAACTATTAAACCGGGATGGAGGGAGTACTCCATTTTATTTAACCAAAAGTGACAGCTCCGAATTTGCACATCAAGTCTCTCAAATAATTCAATTTAACATTATACCCTAATACAAACATCACTTAACTTAGCTAGTCTGGTCTTGACCACATATAGTCAAACTTTGACTGCACCTGGGACTATTTAGAAGTCCACATATAATTCAAATATTAAAAATCAACAAATTAAATAAGAATGAAGTTTTGAGGTGTTACCACTGGCGGTACCAGGGTGTGGGCATTGTAGGCCATTGCCCACACAAAGTTTTTAGTAACTAGGTTTATATATGTATCTGGTGGAAATATATTAACAATTGCACACCTAGCTGAGTGGTCTGCTTCTTTCTCGTTAAATAAATGGTCACAGGTTCGAGTTTGTTGCCAACTTCTCTCATGCCTTTTACATTTTTCTTATTTTATGTCACTTCTTTTTTTTCCATCCACTATCTTCCTTCCCAATTCTATTACTAATTATGTAAAATATGGTACCATTACAAGAACTGTTATTAAACTCTATATTTAAAAGATTGATAGTTTTTCTTAAAAAAATCAATAATTCAAATCCATAAATATCTATAATCACAAATAAATGCATCCTATAGTTCACAAGTAAATAAGTAGAAAAGATTGATATACCGAGAGAGTTATACTTGCAAAAAGAAAAAAAAAAAGCTACAAAGTTTAATCGGATTGTTAAATTTATCAACCTTCGGTATGATTTTTTGTGTTGAGAACGAAATAAACCGAATTCTTTTTAGGTTATGTTGTATTAATGCTAACATAAGTTATAACTTCAGTTCGAAATTCAAAACATGACGTAACAATCCCAAAATTCGTCCCGGCTTATAAAAAGTTCTGGTACCGCCCCTGAGTGTTACACCACATGTGTAACACCCCCAAATTTGATGATTTGCGGAAGCTTGATTTGGGTGTTACTAATCAATAACAAAGCACAAAGATATATAGTAAACGACTCTATATGCGTCGTTTTAACAAAATATATTGATAATGGAAATGTTTACAACATTTAAAGCTTTACATAGCTCGAGTTTAAATAAAAGGAGATTTCAGTACATAAGTACTTGTACAAAATATACTAATGCAAGAAAATCTCAATCGTCTGTATGCTGACTCGAGCTAAAGTCCTGAAGCAGAAACATCCTACTGCTTGGTACCTGCGATATATGCTAAAAGGTCAGCTAGAAAGATGGTAAGCTCACAGGTTTGAAATCAGTTAATATAGTATGAACCGCAAGATTTAAATAATGAATTGCATCCAGCAATTAAATAATGAATTGCATGCAGCAATTAAATAATAGTCATCGTGTATACAGCCATGAGCACATAGTTGAGCTTAACTCGAGGGCCGGGTCCCCTATAGAGAATTCCGGGCGAGGTGCCTCCACGAATGCCTAATCCACATTCGTCTTCCCAAATATTAGTACGTCCGTTTACCCGGTTAGTGCTTGCTAACCCGGACGAGGTGGGTCAATCCTATATGGTACCATATACTAATATTCACGCTACAACGTATTAACAACTATGCTGACGGAGGGCTTTAAAATGATTAGTTTCGAAAAACTCATGTAGTATATGAAAAGTTGGTACTTGCGTTCACATGTTAAAAGTTGAGCAATATATCACACCCCTGAGTAAAACAGTAAAAGAGGGGCTATGAGACTCACCTGAGTCTGAAAGCGTTTAAACAAACGTAAGTTGATTAGCCGAGAAATGAAGTCCAAAGACTTGTAACCTAAGGGTGTCCACGACACGCGATGGTTATAAACATGATTGGGTATCTCAAAAGATCACCCTTGTAGTTGTTTCACAACTATATATGTCCAAATTACTACAATTTGGTTGATTGATTCGAATGTTTGAAAATATGTACGGCCCGTTGGTGACGGATTTGTAATAATAATCTCAACTATTATTATTTTGATTTCGTGACGTTTTAGTTGAAAAATGTGTTTTGATTGTGTTTTAGAAGCCGTTACGGAATCTAAGTACAGGGGTCCGGGGGCAGCGCCCCTGGTAGCGGGGTCCAAGGGGCGGCAGCCCCTGGCGGGGTCCAAGGGGCAGAGCCCCTGGCTGGGGTCGAGCTGGAACCGAATTTGGGTAAAATCGAGTGATAATTTTCGAGTCTCGACACTTAGTAAAAATCTGTGTTTTTGAGGTTCTGGTTTGTGCGACGTTGGGTACGATGTCGCAGATCCTGACTGCGACGTTGAGCATGGCGTCGCTTTGTGCGACTTTCGCAATTTAATGCGACGTTGTACGTGGCGTCGCTATATGCGACGTTGTTGATTTCTGCGACGTAAGGCTTGCGTCGCTATATGCGACGTGGTGAGGTATTGGCGACGTTAAGGCTGATGTCGCTATATGCGACGTCGCAATTTAATGCGACGTTGTGACTGACGTCGCACCATGCGACGTCACGAGGGGTTTTGCGACGTTGAAGCTGACGTCGCATAAATCTGGGTCCAAAAGCGACGTTACGGTCTGATGGCCGGAAAATGTGTCGAAAACGAGTTTTTCGGTTTCCGTTCAGTCCAAAACTTTTACCCAACCCATATTTGGACATTATAAGTTGATCCAAACCACTAACAAGCAAAAACACTTAAAAACGAGAGATTTCGGGATTGGTCGGAAACTTACAAAGTGTCGGATCAAAAATCCGAAAAGATAGGATGATAGATCGGGATGCGGTGAGTCTTTTATTCCAAAGAGCCGATGAAATCCGAGTGCGTTTAGTGGTAGTATTTTGAGGATTAGTGAGTTTGGTGGTGATGAACTTTTTAGAGAGAAAAGGAGAAAGAGAGAGGAAAGAAAAGAGAAAGAGAAAGATGAAATGAAAGAAAAAGGTGGGGAATGGGAGGTTAAACTCCCCTTTTTCGCCCCGCGTTTCCGCTCCGTGTGGTGTTCGTTCGCTCCGTCGTTCAAACGTTAAATAATCATTTTACATATTAATTGGAAAGTTTTTAAAATCCCATTTATTACGCGATGTTTTAGTTAATTACTTTACAAATCAATTTATATTTGAGTTATAAAATGTATGTTTGTTTAGTTAGTTTGCGCGTTTTAATATTTTTAAATCGTATAGGTTTTGTTTGTATGGTACTAATGAATACGAAATATTATCATAATAATATTTTTGATATAAAAGCGTTATTTAATAAAATTGGTCACCAACGTCCGTATTTGGTTGAATCGAAATACATTCGATTTAAGTAGCGTACGATTTAATCAAATCGCATTTTCGTATATATTCAACAATATATATAATTCGATACATTAATTAGCCTAACACATAACTAATTACATGTATTAACATATGATTAGGCACTAATTACTAGTCCTAATTTGGCGGGTGTTACATTCTCCCCCTGTTAAGAGAATTGCGTCCCGAAATTTAGCTCGAAGTCGTGTTTGATGTAGAATCAGTGAATAGTTGATGATATTTGAGTCGCATTTGGTCTTCCCGTTCCCAGGTGAATTCCGGACCACGCCGCGAATTCCATCTGACCTTGACGATGGGAATACGACTTTGTTTTAGTTGTTTGACCTCGCGGTCCATAATTTCAGCGGGTTCCTCAACGAAGTGAAGTTTATCGTCAACACGAATTTCATCTAGTGGAATAATAAGTGTCTCATCAGACAGACACTTCTTCAAATTTGAGATATGAAAAGTGGGGTGCACGCTGCTGAGTTCGGATGGCAGCTGCAATCGATAAGCTACGGCGCCAATCCGTTCGAGGATCTCAAAAGGCCCGATGCACCTGGGATTTAACTTCCCGCATTTGCCAAAACGGATGACGCCTTTCCAAGGCGATACTTTTAAGAGTACTCGATCCCCAACTTGGAACTCGAGTGGTTTGCGTCTCACGTCAGCATAACTTTTCTGACGATCACGTGCGGCTTTGAGTCAGTTTTGGATTTCCACAATTTTCTCAGTGGTGGCGTGTATGAGTTCAGGACCAGTGAGTTGACTATCTCCCACTTCAGTCCAACAGATCGGTGATCGGCACTTACGACCGTACAGTGCCTCAAAAGGTGCAGCCTTAATGCTGGCGTGATAGCTGTTATTGTACGAGAATTCGCACAACGGTAGATGTCTTTCCCAGTTTGTACCGAAATAAACTACGCAGGCGCGTAGCATATCTTCCAGGGTTTGGATGGTTCGTTCACTTTGACCATCGGTTTGAGGATGGTACGCGGTACTCATATCGAGACGGGTACCCAATGCTTTTTGAAGTGACTGCCAAAAGTGAGAGGTGAAACGGGCATCTCTGTCAGAGATGATCGAGATTGGAACGCCGTGATGAGAAACGATTTCCTTGATGTAGATTTGTATAAGGCGTTCCATTTTATCGTTTTCCTTGATTGCCAGGAAATGAGCAGATTTGGTGAGACGATCGACGATCACCCAAATGGTATCGCAACCGTTCGACGACTTGGGTAGTTTGGTTATGAAATCTGTAACACCCCCAAATTTAGTGATTTGCGGAAGCATACTTTGGGTGTTACTAATCAATATACAAAGCACAAGATATACAGCAAACGACCTCTAAATGAGACGTTTTGTAAAATAATTACATTTCATAATTAAATCGTTTGAAAACATATAGTTTCCTTTACAAAAATATGTAAGCCTAGAGTCCGCGTATGTGGCGGGAGATTCTATTACATAATCATAGCTACAAAAGATAATGCCAAAGAATCTCCGTTAGATGCAGTTTGGAAATCATGCGACTCTAGCTAGTAATCCTGGAGTGATCCTACTCCGTAAGTGTACCTGAGAATACATGCTAAAAAGGGTCAACCAAAAGGTTGGTGAATCTCACAGGTTTATCAGTAAGTAAAAAATCAGTTTGAACACAAGATTTCATCAGTAGTGCCCGTAGGCGTATATCAAGTATTTGCAAATCTCGCAAATGTAGAGTAATCAAGTTATACCGTTGCCATGAGGCTCATAATCGAAGCTTAACCCGTAAATAATCAGTTGCTCCCGTGACATGCTCGAAATTGAGCAAGCATAAGTAACGAAATAATAGTCACCCGTTTCTACGTGTAAATCAGTACGAGGTAGCGCTACTACCCCGGGCAGGGAGGGTCATTTCCCTAATGGATCCATTAACTACTGTTCGCGCTTAATTCCATAACTAACGATATATGATGGAGAGACTTCTGTAAATAGTAATTAACTCATGCAATTCCGTTTGGTATGGAAATCAGTTTAGTACTTGTGTTCAAGAAAAATAAGTAGCATGTATCTCCCCCAATAAGATAAAACAGTAAAAGTGGGGCTGTAAGACTCACCTGAGTCTTTGCAAGTGCGTTTATATCAATAAACGAGTAAGTAATATCAACAGTTGGTTCTCCGAACCCGTAGCCTTTAAATGCCTAAACATATAAAGTTAAGTAAGTAGATGTCTCGCAAGACCATCTAGGCTAGTTGTCTACACAACTCGTTATGTCCAAGTGTTTGTTTAGTAATCCGTTTGTAATTTGAAAATAAGTATGGCCCGTTGGTGACGGTTTGTAATAATGATTCAAAGTGTTAACGTTATATGTATCGTTGAATCAGATTTTGTTATTTGTAAGTGTTCGACACTTAGGGTGATAAGTATTTACAACATCAAATGACGGGGGTCCGGGGGCAGCGCCCCTGGTAGCGGGGTCCAAGGGGCGGCAGCCCCTGGCGGGGTCCAAGGGGCAGAGCCCCTGGCTGGGGTCGAGCTGCCAGGTCAGCTTGGAAAATTTTTATTTCTATTATATTGTTATGGTGAAAAACGCATCTGGACTTGAATTTGGGTGAAATCAAGTGGTAAATTTTTGGTCTCGATACTTAGTAGAAATGGTTTGAAACTCTCTGTTTTTAGCGTCACTTATAGCGACACTTAAGGTTTAGGCGACACTTAGGAAGTGTCGCATAAAATTGTGAAATATAAGTTTAGGGCGTCACTTAGAGAAGTGACGCATAAGGTGGCGACACTTAGGCAGTGACGGTAACAAGTGTCGGTTTAAGGTTCTAGGCGTCACTAGAGTAGTGTCGGGCAAGAGTGTCGTATAAAATTAGATTTCGATCATAGGCGTCACTAAAGCAAGTGACGCTAGTAGTGACGGATATTGAAAATGCGTCACTTAGGTAGTGACGGGAAAAGAGGGCTTATGCGACACTTAGTCAGTGTCGCACGAAGTGACGCATATCTGGGTTCATCAGTGCGTCACTTACGTCTGATCGACGGATTTTGAGCCAAAAACATGTTTTCGGGTTTCCGTTTGGTCCGATTCTTTTACCCAACCCTTATATGAACATAATAAGCCTATAGAAACCATAAACTAGTAAAAATGATCAAAAACGAGAGATGTCGGGATTTGTCGGAAACTTACGCGGCGTCGGATTGAAAATCCGAAAAGATAGCGTTGTAGATCGGGATGCGGTGGTCGTTTATTCCAAAGGGCCGATGAAATCCAAGTGCGTTTAGTGGTAGTATTTTGTGAATTAGTGAGAAATGTGGAGTTGGTGGTGATGATGAAGTTGAGAGAAAAGAGAGAAGAAAGAGAAAGAGAAAAAGAATTAAATGAAAGAAAGGAGGTGGAATTGGGAGGTTAAGCCCCCAATTTCGCCCGCGTTTCCGCTCCGTGCGGTGTTCGTTTGCTCCGTCGTTTAAACGTAAATAATTATTTTAAATATCAAATGTACGTTTTAAGATACAAATTATTACGCGAGATTTTATTTAAATATTTTACAATTTAATTTATATTTGAGTTATCAAATGGTAAGTTAGTTTATTTAATTTGCGCGTTTTAATATCTAAATTTGTGTACGTTTTGTTTGTACGATACAAATAAATACGAAATATTATTATAATAATATTTTTGACATAAAAGCGTTATTTAGTAAAATTTGTCACCAACTTCCGTATTAAACTGAATCGAAAGACATTCAATTTAAATTGCGTACGATTTAACCAAATCGCATTTTCGTATATATTCAACAATATATATAATTCGATACATAAATTAGTCTAACACAGAACTAATTACATGTATTAACAAAGAGTTAGGCACTAATTCTAGTCCAAATTTGCCGGTTGTTACATTCTCCCCCTGTTAAAAGAATTTCGTCCCGAAATTTAAGTCGAAGTCGAGTTAGGGGCAGAATCGGTGAACAAGTGAGGATACTTGAGTCGTATTTGATCTTCCCGTTCCCAAGTGAATTCCGGACCGCGCCGCGAATTCCACCTGACTTTAACGATTGGAATACGACTTTGTTTCAGTTGTTTGACCTCACGGTCCATAATTTCGACGGGTTCCTCAACGAAATGTAGTTTGTCATCGATATGAATCTCGTCAAGGGGTATAATAAGTGTCTCGTCAGACAAGCATTTCTTTAAGTTAGAAATGTGAAAAGTAGGGTGCACGCTGCTGAGTTCAGATGGCAGCTGCAATCGATATGCTACTGGACCTATCTTCTCGAGAATCTCAAAAGGTCCAATGTACCTGGGGTTTAATTTTCCGCGTTTGCCGAATCGGATTACGCCTTTCCAAGGCGATACCTTTAAGAGTACTCGATCCCCAACTTGGAACTCGAGTGGCTTGCGTCTTACGTCAGCATAGCTCTTCTGACGATCACGCGCGGCTTTGAGTCGGTTTTGGATTTCAACGATTTTCTCTGTGGTTTCATGTATGAGTTCAGGACCAGTGAGTTGACTCTCTCCCACTTCAGTCCAACAGATCGGTGATCGGCACTTACGACCGTACAGTGCCTCAAAAGGTGCAGTTTTAATGCTGGCGTGATAGCTGTTGTTGTACGAGAACTCGCACAACGGTAGATGTCTTTCCCAATTTGTACCAGAATCAACTACGCAGGCTCGTAGCATGTCTTCCAAGTGTCTGAATAGTTCGTTCGCTCTGGCCATCGGTCTGAGGATGGTACGCGGTACTCATATCGAGACGGGTACCCAGTGATTTTTGGAGTGATTGCCAGAAGCGAGATGTGAATCGAGCATCCCTGTCAGAGATAATCGAGATAGGGACACCATGTTGGCATACGATTTCTTTGATGTAAATTTGTGTAAGGCGTTCCATTTTATCGGTTTCTCTGATTGCCAAGAAATGAGCCGATTTGGTGAGACGATCGACGATCACCCAAATGGTATCGCAACCGCTCGCCGATTTAGGTAGTTTGGTTATGAAATCCATGGTAATTTGCTCCCATTTCCATTGAGGAATTTCAGGTTGTTGGAGCAATCCGGAAGGTCTTTGGTGCTCGGCCTTGACCTTGGAACAAGTTAAGCATTTGCTGACGTACAAAGCAATGTCAGCTTTCATATTCGGCCACCAGTAAAACTCCTTGATGCCGTGATACATTTTGTCGGATCCCGGGTGGATAGAATATTTGGACTTGTGAGCTTCATCCATCACCAAGTCCCGAAGGTTCCCGAAATTAGGCAACCAGATTCGGTTAGAGAAATACCTAACTCCGTTGGGTCTGATCTCGAATTGTTTATCCATGCCTCGCAAGGCCTCGTTCTTGAAGTTATCGAGTTTCAGGGCTTCGAGTTGGGCAAGATGTATTTGGGTGGTGAGTTCGTTATGAATGGTAATACTGAGTGCCCGGACTCGGAGTGGTTTTGTTCGTTCCTTACGGCTGAGAGCATCAGCAACCACGTTTGCTTTGCCTGGATGATATTTGATATCACAGTCGTAATCGGTGAGTAATTCAACCCATCTACGTTGCCTCATGTTAAGATCTTTCTGGTTGAAAATGTGTTGGAGGCTTTTGTGGTCGGTGAATATAGTGCTGCGGGTACCATAAAGATAATGTCTCCAGATTTTTAAGGCGAACACCACGGCCCCTAGCTCGAGGTCGTGAGTTGTGTAGTTTTTCTCGTGAACTTTAAGTTGTCTGGAGGCGTAAGCAATGACCTTGTCTCGTTGCATCAGCACGCAACCGAGACCTTGGTGAGAAGCATCGCAGTATACCACGAAGTCATCGGTGCCTTCGGGTAGAGATAGAATGGGTGCACTGCAAAGCTTGGATTTCAACAGTTGGAATGCCGACTCTTGTTTATCGGTCCAATCGAATTTCTTTTCCTTCTGAGTCAGTACGGTGAGGGGTTTGGCAATTGTTGAAAAGTTTTCGATGAAGCGGCGGTAGTAACCGGCCAATCCCAAGAATTGGCGTACCTCGGTGGGAGTGGTTGGTGCTTGCCAGTTCTTGATTGCCTCGATTTTTGATGGGTCTACATGGATTCCCTGACTGTCGATCACGTGTCCAAGGAATTGAACGGTGCTTATCCAGAACTCACACTTAGAGAATTTGGCGTAAAGCTCTTCGTGTCTAAGTAGTTCTAGGATGGTTCTGAGGTGTTGTGCGTGTTCTTGTTCGTTTCGCGAATAGATAAGGATGTCATCGATAAAAACAATGACAAACTTGTCGAGGTAAGGTTTGCACACCCGATTCATAAGGTCCATGAATACAGCCGGTGCGTTGGTTAGACCAAAGGGCATCACTTGGAACTCGTAGTGCCCGTAACCGGTTCTGAATGCAGTTTTCGGGATGTCAGCATCGCGAACACGTAACTGATGATAACCTGATCGAAGATCAATCTTTGAATAACAGCTTGATCCTTGAAGTTGATCGAACAGATCATCGATTCGAGGGAGTGGGTATCGGTTCTTGACGGTTAGTTTGTTCAACTCTCGGTAGTCAATACACATTCGAAATGAACCGTCTTTCTTTTTGACAAATAAGATCGGAGCTCCCCAAGGTGAAGAACTCGGTCTAATGAATCCTCTATCCAGGAGTTCCTTTAACTGAGTGGACAACTCCTGAAGTTCGGATGGGGCTAGGCGGTACGGTGCTCGGGCCACCGGTGCGGCACCCGGCACGAGACCAATCGAGAACTCAACCTGTCTAGGTGGAGGTAAACCAGGTAGTTCTTCTGGAAAGACTTCGGGAAAGTCTCTAACGATTGGCACATCTTCAAGTCGCTTCTCCTCCGACTTTTTCTCCGTGATGTGCGCGAGGATTGCTGGGTAACCCTTTCTCAGAAATTTTCGGGTTTTTAAACAGGAGATTAAGTTTAGTCTCGACCCACCGATCTCCCCCTGTATGACCAAGGTACTACCAGCGGCGAGAGGAATTCGGACGATTTTATCATGGCAAACAATTTCGGCCCGGTGCTTGGACAACCAGTCCATACCCACGATGACATCAAAACTCCCTAATTCGACATGCATTAAATCGATTGAGAAGGTTTCGTTTGCGAGGTTTAAAGTGCAATTGGGTATCACACTACTGGTTTCTATGAGCTTACCATTTGCGAGCTCTACAGTGTACTTAACATCTAAGGCCGAAGGGGTGATATTAAGTAGTGGGCAAAACTCATCAGATATGAAACTTTTATCAGCACCGGTATCAAATAATACTGAAGCAGTAAGATCGTTGAGAAGAAACGTACCCGTTACAACATTCGGGTCTTCTCTAGCTTCCCCAGCTTTGATGACAAATGCTCTGCTACGAGCAGGGTTGTTGTTCCGTTTGTTGCTGTTGTTGTTGTTGTTGTTGTTGTTGTTGTTGTTTTTCTGCTTAGGGCAATTATTCTGAAAATGCCCAGGACTTCCGCACCCATAACAAGTCTTCGGGGCACTGGTGTTTCGACAATCTTTGGCCAGATGCCCAAAACGTTTACAGTTTGTGCAAGGGCAGGAACCGTCATGGTGACGATTGCATTTGGGACAGTAGGGCCTGCTTCCAACGTACCCTTTCCTTTCTGAAGTGCCAGATGAATAAGCCCTAAGGGGCTCAGGTTTTCGGTTGGTGATTTGGTTGGATGAGTTGGGGTTTCCTTCCCATTTTCGTTTGTTGTTTGCAGGTGGGGCTGAAGTTGTGTTACGGCGGACAGCGTTTGCCGTGAGTTCATGGGCCATACGGATGGCGTTCTGGATAGTACCTGGTTTGGATGAAGTCACCAGGTCCTGGAGTTTCTCGGGCAGTCCATCAATGTATTTCTCGATCCTCTTGTACTCAGGATCGACCATGGTTGGGCACAGAAGTGCCAGCTGGTGGAAACGGTTGGTGTAACCGGTGATATCATCACCTTGCATCTTATGGTTCCAGAATTCCAGCTCCAGTTGTTTCAGTTCATCCCTGGGGCAATACTCACCCCTTAACATCTTCTTCAACTCCTCCCACGGGAGTTTGTAAGCATTGGCAACGCCCACAGTTTGGGCATAGGTATTCCACCATGTGAGTGCGGTGTCAGTAAAAGTACTAACAGAGAACTTAACTTTGTCCCCCTCCGCACAGTTGCAGATAAGAAATACCGATTCAACTTTCTCGATCCAACATATCAGACCGATAGCTCCCTCGGTACCTGCAAAGTTTAGAGGTTTGCAGTTCTGGAAGTCCTTGTAAGAACAAGGTTTAGCAGCAGAGGTTTCAGCGGCATCGCTGTTTCTCGAGGAATTTGGTGGAGTATTCCGAGCTAAGGCTTCAGTAACAGCCTGGGTTATAAGGGAGGTAATCTGGGCATCGGTGTAAGGTCGTGTCTTTGGCGGCATGATTCTTCAATAAAAGAAATGAAGATACATGAGATTTTGTAAGAAAGTTGTATTTATTATAGATGTACGTGTAGAAAGCAGTAATACATGACATCAACATGGAAAAATGACAATTAATATGAGTTGAACAACAAAGAATATTTGATAGCTAATACGAGTTCAAAGGTTACACCCTACGGATGTATTACAAGAGGCGTCAGGAATTGTTACATCCGACTGAATTATAGAGTAGCGCGTAGATAGTTACTAGATTACAGGATAGATTACAAGACAAAGACTACACTAGTCTTGACGTAGATTAATTTGTTCCATCATCGTGACAAGACGGTCCACAGTGTTTGCAAGCCTGCTAGCTTGTCGGGCGTTGTCTTCTGCTAGCGCAAGTCGTTGTGTTAGTCCGCGCGCATACTCTTCTGCTTCATGTGAGCGTTGCTCACATTCTTCCATCCTTTGTTGTAGAAGGGCATTTTCCACCCTTATTTCTATTATTTGGTTGCGAAGGACATCCATGTTGTTGTTTGTGGTTTCAAGGTCGTCGGAGACTTGTTCGATGCGTTCAAGGGATGTAAGTCTCCAGTTTTCGTTTGTTTCCTGCAACACGACATCCATGGTGCGAAGTCGCTGCTCGTGTTGATTCACCCTGGCGGCTAAGGCCGGTAAGGTGGAATGAGTGGGATACGGGCCAGCTCGAGACAACCTGGAGTTCCTCCTTGCTACCCTTGGGTTCTGCGACCCGGGTGGAGAACGAGATGAATTTGATGGGATGTTTGCCATTTCTGAGACAAAGCGTTAGTAAGATTGAGGCCTATATTCATATAGCTCCTATATAATATAGCCTATTGAGTGTCTAGCATAAACATGTTTGAGTCTCGGTTCTCTCGAGGTCAGAGTCTTCTATTGTATCCTGTTCAGCCATAACTACTTTCAGATCTTACATCATCTTTGCTTAATTGTACATAGTTGATCAGGCTATGTTAAATTAAACTCGTATGCTGTAATCCCTGAACCAGTCATACCTAATAAGGAATACTGCCTAATGGTCATAGTCTAGGCTCACTAAATGCAACCTAGTTCACTATAACCTTAGGCTCTGATACCAATCTGTAACACCCCCAAATTTAGTGATTTGCGGAAGCATACTTTGGGTGTTACTAATCAATATACAAAGCACAAGATATACAGCAAACGACCTCTAAATGAGACGTTTTGTAAAATAATTACATTTCATAATTAAATCGTTTGAAAACATATAGTTTCCTTTACAAAAATATGTAAGCCTAGAGTCCGCGTATGTGGCGGGAGATTCTATTACATAATCATAGCTACAAAAGATAATGCCAAAGAATCTCCGTTAGATGCAGTTTGGAAATCATGCGACTCTAGCTAGTAATCCTGGAGTGATCCTACTCCGTAAGTGTACCTGAGAATACATGCTAAAAAGGGTCAACCAAAAGGTTGGTGAATCTCACAGGTTTATCAGTAAGTAAAAAATCAGTTTGAACACAAGATTTCATCAGTAGTGCCCGTAGGCGTATATCAAGTATTTGCAAATCTCGCAAATGTAGAGTAATCAAGTTATACCGTTGCCATGAGGCTCATAATCGAAGCTTAACCCGTAAATAATCAGTTGCTCCCGTGACATGCTCGAAATTGAGCAAGCATAAGTAACGAAATAATAGTCACCCGTTTCTACGTGTAAATCAGTACGAGGTAGCGCTACTACCCCGGGCAGGGAGGGTCATTTCCCTAATGGATCCATTAACTACTGTTCGCGCTTAATTCCATAACTAACGATATATGATGGAGAGACTTCTGTAAATAGTAATTAACTCATGCAATTCCGTTTGGTATGGAAATCAGTTTAGTACTTGTGTTCAAGAAAAATAAGTAGCATGTATCTCCCCCAATAAGATAAAACAGTAAAAGTGGGGCTGTAAGACTCACCTGAGTCTTTGCAAGTGCGTTTATATCAATAAACGAGTAAGTAATATCAACAGTTGGTTCTCCGAACCCGTAGCCTTTAAATGCCTAAACATATAAAGTTAAGTAAGTAGATGTCTCGCAAGACCATCTAGGCTAGTTGTCTACACAACTCGTTATGTCCAAGTGTTTGTTTAGTAATCCGTTTGTAATTTGAAAATAAGTATGGCCCGTTGGTGACGGTTTGTAATAATGATTCAAAGTGTTAACGTTATATGTATCGTTGAATCAGATTTTGTTATTTGTAAGTGTTCGACACTTAGGGTGATAAGTATTTACAACATCAAATGACGGGGGTCCGGGGGCAGCGCCCCTGGTAGCGGGGTCCAAGGGGCGGCAGCCCCTGGCGGGGTCCAAGGGGCAGAGCCCCTGGCTGGGGTCGAGCTGCCAGGTCAGCTTGGAAAATTTTTATTTCTATTATATTGTTATGGTGAAAAACGCATCTGGACTTGAATTTGGGTGAAATCAAGTGGTAAATTTTTGGTCTCGATACTTAGTAGAAATGGTTTGAAACTCTCTGTTTTTAGCGTCACTTATAGCGACACTTAAGGTTTAGGCGACACTTAGGAAGTGTCGCATAAAATTGCGAAATATAAGTTTAGGGCGTCACTTAGAGAAGTGACGCATAAGGTGGCGACACTTAGGCAGTGACGGTAACAAGTGTCGGTTTAAGGTTCTAGGCGTCACTAGAGTAGTGTCGGGCAAGAGTGTCGTATAAAATTAGATTTCGATCATAGGCGTCACTAAAGCAAGTGACGCTAGTAGTGACGGATATTGAAAATGCGTCACTTAGGTAGTGACGGGAAAAGAGGGCTTATGCGACACTTAGTCAGTGTCGCACGAAGTGACGCATATCTGGGTTCATCAGTGCGTCACTTACGTCTGATCGACGGATTTTGAGCCAAAAACATGTTTTCGGGTTTCCGTTTGGTCCGATTCTTTTACCCAACCCTTATATGAACATAATAAGCCTATAGAAACCATAAACTAGTAAAAATGATCAAAAACGAGAGATGTCGGGATTTGTCGGAAACTTACGCGGCGTCGGATTGAAAATCCGAAAAGATAGCGTTGTAGATCGGGATGCGGTGGTCGTTTATTCCAAAGGGCCGATGAAATCCAAGTGCGTTTAGTGGTAGTATTTTGTGAATTAGTGAGAAATGTGGAGTTGGTGGTGATGATGAAGTTGAGAGAAAAGAGAGAAGAAAGAGAAAGAGATAAAGAATTAAATGAAAGAAAGGAGGTGGAATTGGGAGGTTAAGCCCCCAATTTCGCCCGCGTTTCCGCTCCGTGCGGTGTTCGTTTGCTCCGTCGTTTAAACGTAAATAATTATTTTAAATATCAAATGTACGTTTTAAGATACAAATTATTACGCGAGATTTTATTTAAATATTTTACAATTTAATTTATATTTGAGTTATCAAATGGTAAGTTAGTTTATTTAATTTGCGCGTTTTAATATCTAAATTTGTGTACGTTTTGTTTGTACGATACAAATAAATACGAAATATTATTATAATAATATTTTTGACATAAAAGCGTTATTTAGTAAAATTTGTCACCAACTTCCGTATTAAACTGAATCGAAAGACATTCGATTTAAATTGCGTACGATTTAACCAAATCGCATTTTCGTATATATTCAACAATATATATAATTCGATACATAAATTAGTCTAACACAGAACTAATTACATGTATTAACAAAGAGTTAGGCACTAATTCTAGTCCAAATTTGCCGGTTGTTACAAAATCCATGGCAATTTGTTCCCATTTCCATTCAGGGATTTCAGGTTGTTGGAGTAAGCCAGGTGGTTTCTGATGTTCGGTTTTGACTTTCGAGCAAGTAAGACACTTGCTGACATAAGTGGCGATTTCGGCTTTCATGTTTGGCCACCAATAAAATTCCTTGATTCCGTGGTACATCTTATCGGATCCTGGGTGGATAGAATATTTAGACTTGTGAGCTTCATCCATCACCAAGTCTCGTAGGTTCCCGAAATTAGGCAACCAGATTCGGTTTGAGAAATAACAAATCCCGTTAGATTTGATTTCAAATTGTTTGTCAATACCTCGTAAGGCTTCATTTTTGATGTTTTCAGGTTTCAGGGCTTCGATGTGAGCGGTATGAATCTGAATGGTAAGATCGTTGTGAATGGTCATACTAAGGGCTCGGACTCGAAGTGGTTTTGGTCGCTCCTTTCGACTGAGGGCATCGGCTACAACATTAGCCTTCCCTGGATGGTACTTGATCTCGCAGTCGTAATCGGTAAGCAACTCGACCCATCGACGTTGCCTCATATTGAGATCCTTCTGATCGAATATATGTTGGAGACTTTTATGATCGGTAAAGATGGTGCACTTAGTGCCGTAGAGATAATGTCTCCAGATTTTGAGAGCAAAAACGACAGCTCCAAGTTCGAGATCATGAGTGGTGTAGTTCTTTTCCTCGAATTTCCAGCTGTCGTGAGGCATAAGCAATGACTTTGTCTCGTTGCATCAGCACACAACCGAGACCTTGGTGAGAAGCATCGCAGTATACCACGAAGTCATCGGTGCCTTCGGGTAAGGATAGAATTGGAGCACTGCAAAGCTTTTGTTTCAGAAGTTGGAACGCTGACTCTTGTTTATCGGTCCAATCGAACCTTTTGTCCTTCTGAGTCAGTACCGTGAGTGGTTGAGCTATTTTGGAGAAATTTTCGATAAATCGTCGATAGTACCCAGCAAGACCCAAGAATTGACGTACTTCAGTTGCAGAGGTGGGTGCTTGCCAGTCTTTGATAGCCTCGATTTTTGATGGGTCAACGTGAATTCCCTGACTGTCGATTACGTGGCCAAGGAATTGAACGGTTTGAATCCAGAACTCACACTTAGAGAATTTGGCATAAAGCTCCTCGTGTCTAAGTAGTTCTAGAATTGTTTTGAGATGTCGCGCGTGTTCTTGCTCGTTGCGCGAGTAAATGAGTATGTCATCAATAAAGACGATGACAAACTTATCGAGGTAAGGTTTGCACACCCGATTCATGAGGTCCATGAATACAGCCGGTGCGTTGGTTAGACCAAAGGGCATCACTTGGAATTCGTAGTGCCCGTAACGAGTTCTGAAAGCAGTTTTCGGAATATCGGTGTCGCGAACTCGTAACTGATGATAGCCTGATCGCAGGTCGATTTTTGAGTAGAAACTTGAACCCTGAAGTTGGTCGAATAAATCATCAATGCGAGGAAGTGGATAACGGTTCTTGACGGTCAATTTTCTCAACTCTCGGTAGTCGATGCACATTCGAAATGAACCGTCCTTCTTTTTAACAAATAAGACCGGAGCTCCCCAAGGCGAAGAACTCGGCCTAATGAATCCTCTATCCAGAAGTTCCTGTAACTGAGAGGACAACTCCTGAAGTTCGGATGGGGCTAAACGGTACGGTGCACGGGCCACCAGTGCGGCACCCGGCACGAAATCAATTGAGAACTCAACCTGTCTAGGTGGAGGTAAACCAGGTAGTTCTTCCGGAAAGACTTCGGGAAAGTCTCTAACAATCGGCACATCCTCAAGTCGCTTCTCCTCCAACTTCTTCTCTGTGATGTGTGCGTGTATTGCAGGGTAACCCTTTCTCAGAAATTTTCGAGTTTTTAAGCAAGAGATGATATTGAGTCTCGTCCCGCCGGTCTCCCCCCTGTATGATCAAGGTTCTACCGACAACGAGTGGAATGCGGACGATCTTATCGTAGCAAACGATTTCGGCTCGGTGTTTGGACAACCAGTCCATTCCAATGATGACGTCGAAACTCCCGATTTCAATGGGTACAAGGTCGATGGAAAAGGTTTCGTCAGCAAGGTTTAAAGTGCAATTAGGTATCACACTATTGGTTTCTAAAAGTTTTCCATTTGCTAGCTCTACAGTGTACTTAACATCTAAGGTAACAGGAGTGATGTCAAGTAATGGGCAAAAGTCATCGGAGATAAAGCTTCTATCAGCACCAGTATCAAATAGAACAGAAGCATTTAAGTTGTTGAGGAGGAACATACCCGAGACCACATTCGGGTCTTGGCGGGCGTCCCCAGATTTGATGACGAAGGCTCTGCTTCGGGTGTTGTTGTTGCTGTTGCGGTTGTTGTTGTTGTTGTTGTTGTTGTTGTTATTCTTCAGCTTTGAGCATGTGTCCCTGAAATGCCCGGGTTTCCCACACTCAAAGCAGACTTTGGGTGGTCTGGTGTTGTTGTTGGAATTGTTGTTGGCAGGAGAATTGCAGTCTTTGGTGAGATGGCCGTACCTCTTGCAATTATTGCAAAAGGGGCCACAGGAGCCTTCATGGTGGCGACTGCACTTGGAACAATAGGGTTTGTTCCCAGTGTAGCCCCGTGTGATGTCTGTGGTGGTGTTGTAGGCTTTGATAGTGTCGGGTTTCTTGTTTTGTTGGTTGGAGTGGTTGTGGTGGTAGTCAGACCACTTCCGTTTGTTGTTTTGGGAGGATGAAGTGGGTGGTTCAGAATCTTGGCTCATGGACATCAGGTCTTGGGCCAGTAGGATTGCACCGTCAATGGTGGTTTGGTTGGAAGAGGCAACATGTCCCCGAACAGGCTCAGGAAGGCCAAGGATGTACTTCCTGATTTTATCAGGTTCAGTGCTCACCATTGCTGGGCGGAGGGCGGCAAGTTGTTGGAATCTGGTGGTATAACCATCGATATCACCACCCTGAACCCTTAGGTTCCAGAACTCCTCGTCTAGCTTTTGGAGTTTGGCGATTGAGCAGTATTTGGCAGTGAGTTTTGCTTTCAATCCCTCCAAGTTAGTTGGTAGGCAATGTCAGCACCCACTGATTGGGTATATGAATTCCACCATGAGTGGGCATCATCTTCGAGAGAGCAGGTGGCGAAGTTTACTTTCTCGTTCTCCGCGCATTTGCTGACACGGAAAACAGTTTCCATCTTTTCGAACCATCTGATCAGTCCGATTGCTCCTTCAGAACCCTTGAAGCTTGAGGGTTTACAGCTCTGAAAGTCCTTGTAAGAACAAGGTTTAGCAGCAGGGGTTTCAGCGGCATCACTGTTCCTTGTGGAATTTTGTGGGGTATTCCGAGCCAAGGCTTCAGTAACAGCCTGGGTTATAAGGGACGTAAGCTGAGCATCGGTGTATGGTCTTGTCTTTGGCGGCATGATTCTTCAATAAAAGAAATGAAGATACATGAGATTTTGTAGGAAAGTTGTACTTGTCACAGGTGTACATGTATAAAAGCAGTAATACATGACATCAACATGGAAAAATACAAATTAATATGAGTTGAAACAGCAAGGGATATTTGATAGATAATACGAGTTCAAAGGTTACATCCTACAGAGTTATTACAAAAGGTGTCGGGAATTGTTACATCCGACTAATTTATAGAGTAGCGCCTAGATTGTCATTAGATTACGAGATAGATTACAAGACAAGGACTACACTAGTCTTAACGTAGATTAATTTGTTCCATCATCGTGACAAGACGGTCCACAGTGTTTGCAAGTCTGCTAGCTTGTCGGGCGTTATCTTCTGCCAGGGCTAGTCGTTGTGTTAGTCCACGGGCATACTCTTCTGCTTCATGTGAACGCTGTTCACATTCTTCCATCCTTTGACGTAGGAGGGCATTTTCCACGCTTATCGCTATTACTTGGTTGCGAAGGACATCCATGTTGTTGTTTGTGGTTTCAAGCTCGTCGGAGACTTGTTCGATGCGTTCAAGGGATGTAAGTCTCCAGTTTTCGTTCGTTTCCTGCAGCACGACATCCATGGTGCGAAGTCGCTGCTCGTGTTGGTTCACCCTAGCGGCTAAGGCCGGAAAGGTGACGTGAGTGGGGTACGGGCCAGCTCAAGGCAACCTGTTGTTCCTCCTTGCTACCCTTGGGTTCTGCGACCCGGATTGAGAGTGAGATGAGTTTGATGGTGTGTTTGCCATTTCTGAGATAAAGCGTTTATAAGATTGAGGCATATATTCATATAGTTCCTATATAATATAGCCTATTGAGTGTCTAGCATAAACATGTTTAAGTCTCGGTTCTCTCGAGGTCAGAGTCTTCTACTGTACCCTGTTCAGCCATAACTACTTTCAGATCTTACATCATCTTTGCTTAATTGTACATAGTTGATCAGGCTATGTTAAATTAAACTCGTATGACGTAATCACTGAACCAGTTATACCTAATAAGGAATACCGCCTAATGGTCATAGTCTAGGCCCACTAAATGCAACCTAGTTCACTATAACCTTAGGCTCTGATACCAATCTGTAACACCCCCAAATTTGATGATTTGCGGAAGCTTGATTTGGGTGTTACTAATCAATAACAAAGCACAAAGATATATAGTAAACGACTCTATATGCGTCGTTTTAACAAAATATATTGATAATGGAAATGTTTACAACATTTAAAGCTTTACATAGCTCGAGTTTAAATAAAAGGAGATTTCAGTACATAAGTACTTGTACAAAATATACTAATGCAAGAAAATCTCAATCGTCTGTATGCTGACTCGAGCTAAAGTCCTGAAGCAGAAACATCCTACTGCTTGGTACCTACGATATATGCTAAAAGGTCAGCTAGAAAGATGGTAAGCTCACAGGTTTGAAATCAGTTAATATAGTATGAACCGCAAGATTTAAATAATGAATTGCATCCAGCAATTAAATAATGAATTGCATGCAGCAATTAAATAATAGTCATCGTGTATACAGCCATGAGCACATAGTTGAGCTTAACTCGAGGGCCGGGTCCCCTATAGAGAATTCCGGGCGAGGTGCCTCCACGAATGCCTAATCCACATTCGTCTTCCCAAATATTAGTACGTCCGTTTACCCGGTTAGTGCTTGCTAACCCGGACGAGGTGGGTCAATCCTATATGGTACCATATACTAATATTCACGCTACAACGTATTAACAACTATGCTGACGGAGGGCTTTGAAATGATTAGTTACGAAAAACTCATGTAGTATATAAAAAGTTGGTACTTGCGTTCACATGTTAAAAGTTGAGCAATATATCACACCCCTGAGTAAAACAGTAAAAGAGGGGCTATGAGACTCACCTGAGTCTGAAAGCGTTTAAACAAACGTAAGTTGATTAGCCGAGAAAAGAAGTCCAAAGACTTGTAACCTGAGGGTGTCCACGACACGCGATGGTTATAAACATGATTGGGTATCTCAAAAGATCACCCTTTTAGTTGTTTCACAACTATATATGTCCAAATTACTACGATTTGGTTGATTGATTCGAATGTTTGAAAATATGTACGGCCCGTTGGTGACGGATTTGTAATAATAATCTCAACTATTATTATTTTGATTTCGTGGCGTTTTAGTTGAAAAATGTGTTTTGATTGTGTTTTAGAAGCCGTTACGGAATCTAAGTACGGGGGTCCGGGGGCAGCGCCCCTGGTAGCGGGGTCCAAGGGGCGGCAGCCACTGGCGGGGTCCAAGGGGCAGAGCCCCTGGCTAGGGTCGAGCTGGAACCGAATTTGGGTAAAATCGAGTGATAATTTTCGAGTCTCGACACTTAGTAAAAATCTATGTTTTTGAGGTTCTGGTTTGTGCGACGTTGGGTACGATGTCGCAGATCCTGACTGCGACGTTGAGCATGGCGTCGCTTTGTGCGACTTTCGCAATTTAATGCGACGTTGTACGTGGCGTCGCTATATGCGACGTTGTTGATTTCTGCGACGTAAGTCTTGCGTCGCTATGTGCGACGTGGTGAGGTATTGGCGACGTTAAGGCTGATGTCGCTATATGCGACATCGCAATTTAATGCGACGTTGTGACTGATGTCGCACCATGCGACGTCACGAGGGGTTTTGCGACGTTGAAGCTGACGTCGCATAAATCTGCGTCCAAAAGCGACGTTACGGTCTGATGGCCGGAAAATGTGTCGAAAATGAGTTTTTCGGTTTCCGTTCGGTCCAAAACTTTTACCCAACCCATATTTGGACATTATAAGTTGATCCAAACCACTAACAAGCAAAAACACTTAAAAACGAGAGATTTCGGGATTTTTCGGAAATTACAAAGTGTCGGATCAAAAATCCGAAAAGATAGGATGATAGATCGGGATGCGGTGAATCTTTTATTCCAAAGAGCCGATGAAATCCGAGTGCGTTTAGTGGTAGTATTTTGAGGATTAGTGAGTTTGGTGGTGATGAACTTTTTAGAGAGAAAAGGAGAAAGAGAGAGGAAAGAAAAGAGAAAGAGAAAGATGAAATGAAAGAAAAAGGTGGGGAATGGGAGGTTAAACTCCCCTTTTTCGCCCCGCGTTTCCGCTCCGTTTGGTGTTCGTTCGCTCCGTCGTTCAAACGTTAAATAATCATTTTACATATTAATTGGAAAGTTTTTAAAATCCCATTTATTACGCGATGTTTTAGTTAATTACTTTACAAATCAATTTATATTTGAGTTATAAAATGTATGTTTGTTTAGTTAGTTTGCGCGTTTTAATATTTTTAAATCGTATAGGTTTTGTTTGTATGGTAATAATGAATACGAAATATTATCATAATAATATTTTTGATATAAAAGCGTTATTTAATAAAATTGGTCACCAACGTCCGTATTTGGTTGAATCGAAATACATTCGATTTAAGTCGCGTACGATTTAATCAAATCGCATTTTCGTATATATTCAACAATATATATAATTCGATACATTAATTAGCCTAACACAGAACTAATTACATGTATTAACATATGATTAGGCACTAAAATCCCATTTATCTCAAAATCCATTTGTTCTTAGCTCTCACATTATAACTTGAGAGTTGATTATACTACCTTCCTCAAACTCAAATTTATAGTTAATATGAAGTTTTTGTCATCATAAAATCATCATATAACTATATAAGAATCATACCTCAAAACCAACATATCCACTGTATCATGAGCGAGGTTGCTTCATACGTATTAAGCAAAATGCACGTCGTAAGCTGAAGCATCATATCTTCCAGTTTTACAAAGGCCTTCGAGCAAAAGCATGCAAATAATGGGCCTTACTAATACGAGGCATCGAAAATTAAAATATTGCTTGAGTTCTTTGATGAGCAATGTGATATATTGATGTGGCCGAATCAACACACTAGGTATTATATGAGTTTGGATTAACCTAGCTAACACACGAAATCGGCAAGTGTACAAATTGTATGGTAGTATAGCTTAGGAAGGACAGGGTTGTCGATCACAAGGAGCGCAAATTGAGCTTCGTTACTTAGACTTTAGTTAATGCTTAGTTAATAGAAATTTGGTTGTTTTAACTTCTAAAACGGAAAATAAAAGTAATTCTATTATAACAAGAATATGTTTAAACTAACAAACAAGAAAGATAAAGTAAACTAAAATGCAATGATATAAAGGGTATTTGCTTAGACTTGATTCCAAATATGATGATGAAGTCGTGTTACAAAACTTGTGCGAATGGAAAGATTAGTTTGGAGTTCTCCAATATCCCCAATTACTCCCGACTACGCACTCGAATCGAACACTAATGTTGACTTGGTTATTTTATAAAAAAATTAAACTCCTAAGTCTAGGTGATTTAATCTTACCAATTTAAGGAAACTAGAATAGATTTCTCTAGTGTTCCCAATTACCTTAAATCACCCGTTAAGCTCGGCTGTTTACCAATTTCAAATATTACTTAACTTGCGAAATCTTAAGGTTGCTGTAACTCTAGTATGGAGTTCTCCAATATTCCTAGAGTTAGCTACTTAATAAAAATAATTCACTTTGTAACCACACATGGGAGTTCTCCTTTATGTGTTTAATCAATTGTTTAACCCAAATTACCAAGTAACCCCAACTACAATTTCTAGTTCTATACTCTTGCAAGAATGACTTGTTACCAAATAATCATTATCAAACCCTTAACCCTTAGTAATTCCACTTTTAATGTTAAGAAAGTTCACTAGTCGGTTTTATGTTGACAAAATAAGTCAAACAATGCAAAGTCAAACATACATGAAATGGGTAAACAATTAAACAACCAAATCGACATAAACTTCATCAAATTAAAGAGGGAATCTGTAACACCCCCAAATTTATTGTTTAGCGGAAGCACGATTTGGGTGTTACGAATCAATAATCACAGCACAAAGATATATAATGAACGACCACCATATGCGTCGTTTTACATCAAAAATATTGTTTACATTAGCTCAGCATGAAATTGAGAGATTTAAATACAAAATTAATCTATACAAAATATAATAATGCAGCTAAATCTCTGATTGTTTGCATGATGACTCGAGCTAATTGATCCTTACTTGAGCAGTCTAACCTACTGCTGGTCACCAGTGATACATGCTAAAATTGGTCAGCGAAACGCTGGTGAGCTCACATGTTTGTATGTCAACACATATGTTTGTATGAACCGCAAGATTTAATAATTGAATTTAAAATGCAATTAAGCAAAATAAAAGTTATACAGCCATGAGCACATAGTCTGAGCTTAACTTGAGTTGTCAGGCCCACTTAAGGAAACCTAACTTGAAGTGCCTCCTACGAGTGCCTAATCCACACTCGTCTTCCCAAATGCTAATACGTCCGTTTGACTAGTTAGTGCGTGCTAACCCGGACGAGGATTGTCAATCCTATATGATATCATATACTAACATTCACGCTACTACGTATTACCAGACTATGCTATGGAGGGCTTTGAATTGATTAGCTTGAAACTCTTGTAGTATTTGATTTGATTTGTACTTGCGTTCAACTTGTAAAACAAAACGAGCAATAATATCACACCCCTTATTGAAAAGCAGTAAAATAGGGGCTATGAGACTCACCTGAGTCTTGAAAGTTTGGATTTATCTTGGATTGATTTGTCTTGAAGTGTGGTCTGAAGACTTGTAACCTGAAGGTGTCCATGACACGCGATGGTTATTAATTGTTTAGGCATCTCGAAAGACTACCTTTGTAGTTGTTTGTCCAAATTACCCCGATTTGGTTGATTGACTTGTCCAAATTACTAAGATTTGGTTGATTGATTCAAATGTTTAAAAATGTGTACGGCCCGTTGGTGATTAATTGTAATAATAGTATTGATGTTATCACATTGATTTTGAAGCGTTATACTTGAAAAACAATTTCCATTATGTTTGAAAAGTTGTATCGTATAAGCGTTTTGAAGTTGTACAAGTTTGACACTTGGTGAGAAATGTGCTTACGGAATCTAAGTACGGGGGTCCGGGGGCAGCGCCCCTGGTAGCGGGGTTCAAGGGGCGGCATCCCCTGGCGGGGTCCAAGGGGCAGAGCCCCTGGTTGGGGTCGAGCTGCCAAGTCAGCTTGGAAAATTTTTATTTCTACTATATTGCTTTGGTGAAAAACGCATCTGGACTTGAAATTGGGTGAAATCAAGTGATAAAATTTAGGGTCTCGACACTTAGTGAAAATGTGAGTTTTTTAAACTTTCTGTCTTATGCGACACAAGATGCGACATAAAATTTGTCATGCGACACAAGGGTTGTGTCGCATAGAAGTGCGACACAAGAGCTTAGCGACACACGGGTTGTGTCGCATAAGCGGATAATGCTGATTCAACAGCGACATAGTGATTGTGTCGCATGGTATTTACGACATAAGGTGCGACATAATATTGTGTCGCAGAGGATCCGACATAACTGGGTTTATACGACACAAAATACGACATAGGGGCTTTTATACGACACAACCTGCGACACAAGGCTTGTGTCGCAAAGATGAACATCAAATCAGAACCCAGCGACTGTCGAGAATTTTCGACCCAAAACTCAATTCTAACCCATTTTTAAGCTATAAAATCGTGTTTCTCTTGTTTAATAGGCATATATACACTTGAATAACCCAATAATATGTAAAAATAAGCTAAAATGGGAAGTTTCGGGAATTTATCGGAAACTTACAAAGTGTCGAAACGAAAATCCGGAAAGATGGAAATGTAGATCGTGATGCGGTGGTTCCTTTTCTCTAATTACTTTGTCGATTTGAGTTCGTTTGTGGGTGTTATTTGGTGATTTGGTGATTTTTGGTGTGGTTTGTGTTTGAGAGAAAATGGAGAAAGAGAGAGAGAGAGATGAAAAGATGGTGATGATGAAAATGAGATGGTGGGGAGGGGGTTTGTCCCCTTTGTTGACCGGTTGGGTGGGGCCCACGGGTGTGGGCTTCACCCGTTTTTCGTTTCCCGCGTTTGTGCTCCGTGCGGTGTTTGTTTTCTCGATCGTTTAGACGTTAATTATTTATTTTTATGAACAAATATGCGTTTTAAAATACGAATATTCACTCAATATTTTCGTTGAAGTATTTTACCAAATACTTAATAACCATGTTATAGAATGTAACTTCGCGTTTAGCATTTTAATTGTGTAAACGTTGTTGTACGATATGAATCAAAACTGAAATATTATAAAAATAATATTTTGGATATAATAGTGTTATTAAATAATGTTACATTATTTAATTAAATTATTCACCAACGTCCGTATTTAATTGACCGAATTACATTTGATTTGAACTTGTACGATTTAAATCAAACCGCAATACTTGTATATATTCAACAATATATATATATTAGTTGATACACAAATTAGCCTAACACAGAACTAATTACATGTATTAAAACTTGATTAGGTACTTTACTAGTCCTAATTTGACGGGTGTCACATTCTCCCCCTGTTAGAAGAATTTCGTCCCGAAATTTAAGTCGAAGTCGTGTTTGATGTAGAGACAGTGAAGAGTTGAGGATACTTGAGTCGCATTTGGTCCTCCCGTTCCCAGGTAAATTCCGGACCACGCCGCGAATTCCACCTGACCTTGACAATGGGAATGCGACTTTGTTTGAGTTGTTTGACCTCACGGTCCATGATTTCGGCGGGTTCTTCCACAAAGTGAAGCTTGTCGTCAACTTGAATCTCATCGAGTGGAATGATAAGTGTCTCATTGGACAGACACTTCTTCAAATTTGAGATATGAAAAGTGGGATGCACACTGCTAAGCTCGGCTGGCAGTTGCAATCGATATGCCTGATAACAAGCAAAAAGTCATGTTTTTGTATGCCATTATCTCACCATTTTAGCCCAATTATTAATGAAAACACTTAAATATGAACTTAAATGTCACATTTCATCATTAGGGCTAAAATATAGACGATGTTTCAAGATTCAACCAAAAAAAGACCTAAAAACGAGTAAAATTGAGCACAAAAGATTCACGAATCCTCCGTTCACACATTTAAGCACAATTTAAGATATACTTGGAATTATGACCTCTAACTTATGTCATTTTCTTCGTTAGGAAATTACGAAACCGTGAGCGTGAGAATCACTCAAAACGGATAAAAGACGAAGAAGTTACGCCCGAACGAAGGAACGAAGAACCGAGGAATCAGGATATGGGAGAACTAGACCGTATACGGCCAAAGTAGACCTTATACGGCCTAGCACAGACCGTATACAGCCTAGCTAGACCGTATACGGCCTAGCACAGCCGTATACGGTCTGTGTTCTCCCGTATTCACCCTATGCTCAGCCGTATTCGCTCCAGTTCTCCCGTATTTGCCCTAGCTCAACCGTATCGTGCGTTTGGGCGATAAAAAACAGGTTTTTATTCGGGTTTGCCATACGGTTGTGCATTTGAAGATTTGGATACGATCTACGGATACGGTTGTGGGAGTTCTATATATAGAGGCTTCATTTCAACTTTTCAAACACACTTCAACACTTCATTTTTTCTCATTCTTTCTTTCTCTCTCTACTCTCTCTCTAGAATGAATTAGTTAGTAGTCAGTTTAGTTAAGCTAGTAGATTAGTAGCTTACTTGTAACGGAGGTGCTCCGAGACTGCGGTGTCGCACGATTTGTAATAACGCTTTGTGATGTGACCTAAAAAGTCATGTTTTTAAGTACATATTTCCACACTTTTTGGACTATTATTTGGTGAAAACATTTCCAAACCATCATTATTTACTAAAAATCACCAAGGTAGTCTAAATATAGATGTTGCTGCAAAAATCGGTTAAAACGTCCAAATAACATGCAAACCGAGGCAAAACTATCACCTTAAATATTCCCTTCTTGATTTTCTTATGTAATTAGATCTTAAATCATATTTTATGATTCCATAGGAAAATACAAGACCGGAGGTGAAAGAATCAGAAGAAACGGACGAAGAACGAAGAAGATATGATGCTCGGAAGCTCGCCGATCGTCATCCGGAACACGCAAAAGCTAAACACTTCCAAATTTGGAAAACTTAGTGTCATTAGAAGCGTAACGGAAAAATGAATCCAATGGCGCAAGAATCAAGCAAAACGGAGCTCGAACGAAGAAGATACGGACGAACCAAGCAACCGGAGAATCAGCGGAGGCCAAACGGGACACCAACCCCCCCCCCTGGGCACAAGGGTACCGTATACGGCCCCTTAGGTACCGTATACGGCCCTTAGGATTCCGTATACGGGACCTTGTGCCTTGGAAGGTGCCGTTTGACCCCCCCTTGGTCCGATACCCCCTGTATGCGCTTTGATGCTTGTTCTTCATGCTTTGTGACTTGTACCAAGCTTCCTACTCTTTCCCTATAAATAGAGGGCCTCCTCATTCATTTTTCCACACACCAACACACCTTACATTTCACACTTTCTCTCTCTAGATTTAGGTTAGCATTCTCTCTCTAGCACTACTCTTAGGAGTTAGAGGAGAATTAGTAGGTAATTAGTTCTTCTCTCTAGTTTCTCTCTCTAGCACTACTCTTAGGAGTTAGAGGAGAACTAGAGAGAAGATTAGGAGTAGATTAATTATGTAGTTAATTAGTAGAGGCTAGCTTATGTAATGCTTGGATATTAATGAAGAAATACAAGTGCTATTCTGCTCGCAATTCTTATCGGTATTTTCTATCCTTTCTATTATTAATTTGTCATATTGTTCTTGTTTGATGTATGTGATTTATTAATATTAGAAATGTTTATTGTTACGCATTGTGAGTAGTGTGCTTGTATGTTTGCCATGATTAGGGAGTAGTTTGTTGTGATATATCTAATTGGGATGGCACCATTATGAAACAACGGAGGTAACGTTATACGGCTTCATTTGTATAGCGCCGGAATCATCACGAATGTGTGTAGTACGGAACGTGGAAGCTATGAAAGTCGTGGGCACAATCCGTTGTGGAATAATGTTCCTAATTATTATATATTACAATTGTTTGTGAACTTATAAGCTAAACCTCTACCCGTTTATCTGTCCAACTTATGTTGTGGTTTGTATCCTCCTCCCTAGAACCTAACCAATTGCTAGAAGTAGGATTGCAACCTATTCTGTGTATGATGATCAATGAACTCAACATGGTCGTTGTTCCCTTGATTGAAACATATCTGTGAGGGACACGAAGCATAGGATTAGAGATAGATTAGGTTCATACTTATCTGTTATGTATCTTTGGGACAACTTCCGGGGTACCCATGATGTAATCCTTAGGTCAGTACTGTGATGCTAGTATTCCGTCCTATTGCATGTTCTTGTTTGATTGTTGCTTAGGTACTGCATACTAGACATACAATAACAATGTTGCTGCCTTAATGATTAGGTTTTCATAAACATGATAAATGTAATACAGATAGGTTTGAAAACTTGTGGTGCTGTTTAACTATACATTTATGATTTTAAACTAAACTATCGCCTTTCCCCCAATAAACGTGGTTAGAACCCTTTTGACAAAGGAGTCATGAACCATTGATCAAACGGTCACTACCTATCTATGTTTTCCGAAATAAACATGGTCTGATTTTGAAGCTGTGGAAATACTGCCCAACTTATCGTATAGTACACCGTGAATTAATCAGGGATTTATTGGGCTGGGATTTATTAAGTGAACGGGTTGTTTAGCTATCATAGATGGTTTTACTATAATACAAGCTTAGACATATTGAATTCAGATGGCTATAAAGTATGTAATCCAGGATAAAGCCCTAAAACGTCCGAGTATCCGGTAAGCCGTGGAAAGGCCGTAGGCTAAACACTGTATTACATCCTGGCTGAGTCTGTGATCCAGGAAAGACTGTAAAACGGGTAAACACACAATGTAACCGTGGAAAACCTGTAAGTTAAAGACCGTATCACAGCCGAATATCTCTGAACTCAATCACAACCATTAATGTATACGGTAATCAGTCACCACCTGTCTTAAATCTTAAATGCCTTGCCTAGCTTAGATATCTCTGTTTGTGTTAAAGAAAGATCAGTGGACAAATTGTGGACTGTCGCCTTATTCCTGCACCCCATCTGGAGGGTCACTTGGTCTCATCATAAGAGACGGTGAGGGGGGTTTCTAGACAGTCCGATCTGATCAGAATCTTGACAGCCTAGTACTCAGTGTCATACTGATCGGTTTATCTGATCAGTAGGGTACTAGTGTTTACACCACAGGGTATCTACGTGAACGCAAGACACAAATTTTTAAAGGACGTTTTCAAACTAAAATATCACAACAGCTATTCTAAGTCATGGTGAACCACGTCTTTGTTATCCTTATGTGTTATATATGCTAGTCTCCCTTTAGTTTTAGGTTTTATTAGTTTCAGTAATTTAGTTTAATTAAAAACCAAAACAAAACCCTAGCTTAAATACCGACTTATCAGAACTAGCTCTGTTTCAATTCTACCGTTGTGAAGAACGACCCTGGATCATTCTTACCGCTTACTCGTATTAGGTATTCATACCAGTTCCAGTAGGTACTACGGAGGATTAGGCTCCCCCCGACTATTATAAATTTAAAACTACCCTGCCGTGTGTCTCGGTGGCCGGACCAACGACCGGAGTAAAATCCGACCGACCGCTGGGGGCATGATAAGTTTTTGGCGCCGCTGCCGGGGACGGTAGTACGATTCGGAGTCTGTTTAGATAAATTAGTTTTTGAGCGATCCTTTTTGACTTGGATTCACCTTCCTTGTCAGAAGTTACTTTCCGTAGATTAGCGTAGTTAGCTTAGATTAGCTTAGAATAACTTCCCTTCATACTACAACTTTAATTCTTAAACCTTCTTCTTGTGCTGTCTTTTTCTGAAAACTTGGGCAAATGGCAACTCAACTACAACTAAAGGATCAAATTGAAAGTCTTGCTAAATCAATCGAGGATAGATGCAGGAGTAATGCCTACATAGATAACGAATGTCAAGGGAATAGTATGAATTATTCGGATAACATAGGGTACTTAGATCCTCAATTACAATATCATTATGACCCTTATGCTTTCCAAATACATCAATACCAGCCTTACTATCCTGAACCATTCAATGTCTACTCACACTCATCTTACCCTGTACGTGAACCATTACCGTATGAAAGTTCTGACTTGAGAGATATGCCCATAGCTTATCTCGGTAGTAATACTTTCTCACCTTCCTACAACCCACTTGAGCAACTACTTAAGGAACAAGAAGACATGCTTAGAAGATGTACTGATAAGCTGTCTGAAATACAAACACGAGTCCAAGTGAGTAGTAATGAAGTTAGGAATCAAGTTATAACCAACAATTGGCTACAGGAAGATGATAGGCACTTACACACCACATCTAGATCCCCAGATTCAGACTTTCATGAGTCTGGTTGCAAAATCCCTTCCAACCCTTCACCTACCCAATCTTCTAAATCCCCACTTCCACCCATTCTCAACCTATCTACATCCGAGACCGATGAGGAGTTCATTCTTGAGGAACTTTCCGAGTCATGGCAACTTGAAACTTCCGACCGGAGTAACGATGATGATGAGGTAGACGAAGAGATAGAAGTAGAGAGCCCGGAGATGGAGATTAACACAGAAGACCCAGCTTCAGAAGGACCGGAGGAATGCGCACCGACTCTGAGAAGTGATCTCATTCCAATTCAAACCGACGTGGTTGACAACATTCTGCAACAAGTTGTGGTTGACATTGTCCCACTTATCTTTCCGAATGAATCACCCAATGATCTAGTTGAACCCTCAATTGCCTTAGACCAAGCAGTCGATGAGAATGTTGCTACAAGATTGGAGACAAAAACGGATACTGTCCCACCTCCATGCCCAGAATACAACATTTTCATTGACCAAAAGACCATAGGAAGCAAGGTGGGTTCTGCGTCATGGTTTCCTTTCAAACCCTCTCTCAACCATATAATGTCCTATACATCATTTAGAGGTGAGGATTCCTTTGACCAACCCATTCTGACCAAGGAGGTATTAGAAGTTGAGAGACCTATTACACCCACGGTAGAACAATTCCCTCACTTCGAACCATCTCCTTATATTGGACATACCCTGGCCTTAATCTACTTTAATCTTTTAGGTATGTTCCAATACTACCCCTTGTGTCTACTGATGGATGCAAGGGAGCCCCTAGGATTGTTCGATAAGTAGTGTTAGAGTCAAGCTAGAGACTCGAACAAAAACAAGCGCTTCTCGGGAGGCAACCCGTGTCTAACATAGTTTCGGTAATAGTAGTAGTTGAGTAATATGCTAACCCAATAAGTAGAAGATGAAACCCTAAAATGAATGTTCCAAATTTTCTATTTTATGAACAAATGGGATTGTTTGCAAAATTGCCCCATTAAAAGTCCAATTTTTGTCAAACTTTAAAACTTCCTACTGCCACTTGTTTGAACTCTATTGCAACATTCAATTTTTACCATTATCTAAAATCTCAAGTTCTTAATATCCCCTTCACTCACAAACTTGGAAACCTACTAGAATGAGAATTAGGAGCCTTAGTTATCTTATATCACCCATTCACATATTTCGAGCACTGGAGGTACTTACATATATTTCTGTAAGCATACATATAAGATCCTTAAATGATTCATCTGAAAACCTGATTTGTATGCTAATATGTGTATTATGCTCGAACTCGTTTAAAAATATGTGCTTTGGAAATCTCTATACTTGGTTGCCTGATTTAAATGCTCATGCTAGTGTTTCCATATCTGCTATTTGTGCTGCGGTGAAATTATAGGCAACTAACACTTTTTGTGTGGGATTAGACTCCAAGTCATACACTGGTTTGTTTCATCTACAAAGCACTTACTTTGATAGGTTCTTCGTAAACCAAGTGAACCAGTGATTTGGAGAATAATCACTTGTTTGTTAGATCACGTTTGTTTGTTCTATCTGTTCGAATGCCTAACAAACAGGGACTGACGCCTATGGATAAAGAATCTTCGAGAATAATGGAAAGAAAACAAGGGGAGCTTACAGTTCATTAAAATTGGGAATTTCTGGAGCATTGCTTTGAAGGGGACAAGAGATGACACTTCCGGATACGAAGATGATTTCTAGTTGTCTATGACTAGTTCATCAGATTGATCAGCTCAATACTCATCATATGTGCCCACAAATTCCAAATCCTATAGCTAAACCTTACCATATAATGGAACCCGAAACCATCACTACCATCCACCATCACCATATCCACCCACATTCACCCATCCATCCACCCCTTCACACGTACAACCATCACCATCAGGGACCATTCATATGAAGGAATAGATACGGGGTTAAATTGGAAACTGGAGATCTCCACCGATAAAAGAACAACATCAGATTCTTTTCATCCGTTTGTCGGCAAACATCTCGGGAGATAAAGGTTTATGGTCATCGGATTCAGCACTTTCAGATCATTAGGAGCAGTTCAGTTACAGCAGCGGCTCTAGAAGATTAGGATCTTTGTTCATTCACCTCTATTCAACATTTGGTGTTTAGTGGTTGATTCTGCTTGTGTCCGGAGGGCGGCATCACTTCACATTGTTTTCTACAATCTATCCTTTTAGTCTTAGTTATTTTCGAGAGAATTTGGTGATTTGAGTGGATGTTGGATGAATGGAATGATCGAAGAGATGACGAGCGTTCAAGGAAGAACCCGTGGAATCAAAGGCAGACAAACAAACTCACACACCTGCGGACCACGGATCTTACATACATCTCTAAGGGAAGGAGCGTGGTCTATCTTCTTCCGAAACTCGCACGTGCCAAAGATCTAAGTGTGGGATCTCAACCCACACTGCAGCCACTCAGCAAGAATCGCCTCCAAATCTTTAAACACTAAAGTGTGAGATTCACTCATAAGAATCTCCACTTACATGATGGAACGATTCTTTGCTAAGTACGGATACAAGGTACTGTGCACCAGATCGACACGTCTACTGCTGAACCGTTCTTCATGAAAATAGAGGATCAAGATCTTCAAAGTCTCCTCTCATTTACCGCTCTCAGCTTCATAACGTCAGTCGTTATCTGGGGAGTTTCTTAACCTTTATTCTGTTTCTTGATTTAAATTTTACTTTGTTAGCATGTTAATCTAAGAAGTAATCTGTACTCTATCCTAAAGCTTATCACTAAGTGTGGGATTCCAGCCCATTACATACACTTGAGCAACATTTTCTATATGTTCAAACTCTAAGTGTGGGATTATACTTTACAGTACAATCTCAACTCAAGAGAACATTAGGGACAATGTTCCTCTAAGTGTGGGATAGCAGGTATAGAATACCTTGGATTGGATGTTTACAGATTTTTATGTCCGAATAGCTCAACTCAGAAAATGTTCCTCAAAATTTTCAAAATTTTTAACAAAAACTAATAAAGTATGGGCCAAGTCATTCGATTAGCTCTGCTATTTTTGAGTTATAATATCTTTCAAGAGGATCCATTTCTAATATGAGTTAGTTATTCAGGAATATTAGGGAAATTAAGGTAGAAATTTCTTAAATAAGTAGTGATAATCTAAAAGGAGCATGGCTAGGTACATACAAACCATATTTGCAGTGAGGTTTTGAGCCTTAAAAGCATTCATCTTAAATGCTACATTGTTCATTTCTTGTGTGTGCCAATGCTAGTATCTCTAAGTTAGAACTTGTTCCATACGTTTCAAGACCACTTTGGTGAGTACCGTACGCGGTATAGGTGCAATTAGATGATCTCGACATTCCTTATGATTTAACCCATTTTTACATACCTTTTCAAGCCCAAAACCCTTCCGATACTCATTTTTAGTATCGATGATCCGCCTAGAAAACCCTGTTGAACCTAAACCTTTCGTTTCTTCAAAACCCTACATTTTTAACCCACTTATCCAAAACTTCCAACAACTTATCTTAGAATTTCTGAGGATTATGAAAAACATCTTGAAGAATCTTCTTCTGAATTGATCTACTCCTTCGTGTTCGCCAAAATTGAAGAAAACCAAAGGTGCGAAAAATTGGCACCAGAAGAAAAGACTCGAAGAAGTCCGTGATAAGAAAGAAAAGATTTCCGAAAGAAAAGCAAAAGAAAAATATCCTCGGAAATTCTCTGGCAAAGAAGTTCTGAAGAAAGAAAAAGAAAATAAAAAGCAGAAAAAGAAAGAAAAGAAAAAAAAAGAAAAGAAAATAAAGCTAAGTGCTTCAAAGTATCAACCGTTCAAAGGAAGATCCAACAGAAGACGAGTAGCTATCATCTCCGTTCTATAATAAGTTTTTCATGATTCTTAGGATGCCTAAGATAAGCAACCATTTCAACCAAAAATCACCACTTTCCATACCCCTTAACCCTCACAAACAATACAACCCACTTGAATGTCATGGGATAATTAGCGCCGTCCTCTTCCTAAGTGGTGGAGATCCGATTCTCGACCAAGCTTATAATAATGAGTGCTGCATGACTGGCTATTTGAGCGATTTCAATTGTGCTAGAATGATAGGAAACCCGATACACTATGAGTGAATTGAGTGACCACCTTTAGTGAGATCGCCTAGTCATGTATACTCCAAGATCACGAGATTTGGAAAGTATGCCTGGGAAAGTCAGTACTTATTTCTGAAAAGATCATCTTAACTTTCCCTGTATTCTCTAAATAAATTTCCCATATGACAAAGTGGTGACTTCTTGGAAATGTTTTAACTCACCCAAACTATTATAAAAGTGTTTTCGCTGGACATAACTGAGTTGTTGCTTGAGGACAAGCAACTTCTAAGTGTGAGATACTTGATGTGACCTAAAAAGTCATGTTTTTAAGTACATATTTCCACACTTTTTGGACTATTATTTGGTGAAAACATTTCCAAACCATCATTACTTACTAAAAATCACCAAGGTAGTCTAAATATAGACGTTGCTGCAAAAATCGGTTAAAACGTCCAAATAACACGCAAACCGAGGCAAAACTATCACCTTAAATATTCCCTTCTTGATTTTCTTATGTAATTAGATCTTAAATCATATTTTATGATTCCATAGGAAAATACAAGACCGGAGGTGAAAGAATCAGAAGAAACGGACGAAGAACGAAGAAGATATGATGCTCGGAAGCTCGCCGATCGTCATCCGGAACACGCAAAAGCTAAACACTTCCAAATTTGGAAAACTTAGTGTCATTAGAAGCATAATGGAAAAACGAATCCAACGGCGCAAGAATCAAGCAAAACGGAGCTCGAACGAAGAAGATACGGACGAACCAAGCAACCGGAGAATCAGCGGAGGCCAAACGGGACACCAACCCCCCCCCACCCCTGGGCACAAGGGTACCGTATACGGCCCCTTAGGTACTGTATACGGCCCATAGGGTGCCGTATATGGGACCTTGTGCCTTGGAAGGTGCCGTTTGACCCCCCCCCCTTGGTCCGATACCCCCCCGTATGCGCTTTGATGCTTGTTCTTCATGCTTTGTGACTTGTACCAAGCTTCCTACTCTTTCCCTATAAATAGAGGGCCTCCTCATTCATTTTTCCACACACCAACACACCTTACATTTCACACTTTCTCTCTCTAGATTTAGGTTAGCATTCTCTCTCTAGCACTACTCTTAGGAGTTAGAGGAGAATTAGTAGGTAATTAGTTCTTCTCTCTAGTTTCTCTCTCTAGCACTACTCTTAGGAGTTAGAGGAGAACTAGAGAGAAGATTAGGAGTAGATTAATTATGTAGTTAATTAGTAGAGGCTAGCTTATGTAATGCTTGGATATTAATGAAGAAATACAAGTGTTATTCTGCTCGCAATTCTTATCGGTATTTTCTATCCTTTCTATTATTAATTTGTCATATTGTTCTTGTTTGATGTATGTGATTTATTAATATTAGAAATGTTTATTGTTATGCATTGTGAGTAGTGTGCTTGTATGTTTGCCATGATTAGTGAGTAGTTTGTTGTGATATATCTAATTGGGATGGCACCATTATGAAACAACGGAGGTAACGTTATACGGCTTTCATTTGTATAGCGCCGGAATCATCACGAATGTGTGTAGTACGGAACGGGGAAGCTATGAAAGTCGTGGGCACAATCCGTTGTGGAATAATGTTCCTAATTATTATATATTACAATTGTTTGTGAACTTATAAGCTAAACCTCTACCCGTTTATCTGTCCAACTTATGTTGTGGTTTGTATCCTCCTCCCTAGAACCTAACCAATTGCTAGAAGTAGGATTGCAACCTATTCTATGTATGATGATCAATGAACTCAACATGGTCATTGTTCCCTTGATTGAAACATATCTGTGAGGGACACGAAGCATAGGATTAGAGATAGATTAGGTTCATACTTATCTGTTGTGTATCTTTGGGACAACTTCCGGGGTACCCATGATGTAATCCTTAGGTCAGTACTGTGATGCTAGTATTCCGTCCTATTGCATGTTCTTGTTTGATTGTTGCTTAGGTACTGCATACTAGACATACAATAACAATGTTGCTGCCTTAATGATTAGGTTTTCATAAACATGATAAATGTAATACAGATAGGTTTGAAAACTTGTGGTGCTGTTTAACTATACATTTATGATTTTAAACTAAACTATCGCCTTTCCCCCAATAAACGTGGTTAGAACCCTTTTGACAAAGGAGTCATGAACCATTGATCAAACGGTCACTACCTATCTATGTTTTCCGAAATAAACATGGTCTGATTTTGAAGGTGTGGAAATACTGCCCAACTTATCGTATAGTACACCGTGAATTAATCAGGGATTTATTGGGCTGTGATTTATTAAGTGAACGGGTTGTTTAGCTATCATAGATGGTTTTACTATAATACAAGCTTAGACATATTGAATTCAGATGGCTTTAAAGTATGTAATCCAGGATAAAGCCCTAAAACGTCCGAGTATCCGGTAAGCCGTGGAAAGGCCGTAGGCTAAACACTGTATTACATCCTGGCTGAGTCTGTGATCCAGGAAAGACTGTAAAACGGGTAAATACACAATGTAACCGTGGAAAACCTGTAAGTTAAAGACCGTATCACAGCCGAATATCTCTGAACTCAATCACAACCATTAATGTATACGGTAATCAGTCACCACCTGTCTTAAATCTTAAATGTCTTGCCTAGCTTAGATATCTCTGTTTGTGTTAAAGAAAGATCAGTGGACAAATTGCGGACTGTCGCCTTATTCCTGCACCCCATCTGGAGGGTCACTTGGTCTCATCATAAGAGACGGTGAGGGGGGTTTCTAGACAGTCCGATCTGATCAGAATCTTGACAGCCTAGTACTCAGTGACATACTGATCGGTTTATCTGATCAGTAGGGTACTAGTGTTTACACCACAGGGTATCTACGTGAACGCAAGACACAAATCTTTAAAAGACGTTTTCAAACTAAAATATCACAACAGCTATTCTAAGTCATGGTGAACCACGTCTTTGTTATCCTTATGTGTTATATATGATAGTCTCCCTTTAGTTTTAGGTTTTATTAGTTTCAGTAATTTAGTTTAATTAAAAACCAAAACAAAACCCCTCCAACTTATCAAAACCCTAGCTTAAATACCGACTTATCAGAACTAGCTCTGTTTCAATTCTACCGTTGTGAGGAACGACCCTGGATCATTCTTACCGCTTACTCGTATCAGGTATTCATACCAGTTCCAGTAGGTAGAACGGAGGATTAGGCTCCCCCCGACTATTATAAATTTAAAACTACCCTGCCGTGTGTCTCGGTGGCCGGACCAACGACCGGAGTAAAATCCGACCGACCGCTGGGGGCATGACACTTTGTCAGGTGCTATTATAATCTCTATCTTGTTATTTTAAATAATGTTGTGCTATTGCTATGCTTGTTTAGAATTACTTGATAGGATTATTGCCATGCTTAGCTAGACAAATCTGTGTTTGCTATGATAGTTGCCATGCTAGGGTAGTTATACTTAAATCATGTTGTTACTCTGTCCGTATGCCATTGAAATATATTTGAATCTATGAATTGAATCTCAAATGTTTATCTATCCAACTTATGCTGTGGTTAGTAACATCCTTCTAGGCTTGGCCAATTGCTAGTTGTATGCCGCTAATTATTCTGTGTCTGATGATCGTTGAACTCGACATGGCCGGTGTTCTCCTGGTTGAAATATTACCGGAGGGAGACACGGAGCATAGAATTAGAGATAGATTAGAATCAGTTCATCCAACAAGTGTCTTTGAGAGAACTTTCGGGACACTTGTGACTTAACCATGTACCCTGTCACTCTGCATAATTGATCCCTGCTATGCTGCCTTACTGCATGTTCTTGTTTGATTGTTGCTTAGGGTTTACATGCTAGTATCTGTTATGCTGATTAGTTACATGATTAGGTTTTCGAATATTTATCAATTGCATACACCCGTTTAACATGCATAGAATAGTTAAAATGATTTATATGAAATAATGATGAACAATTTAATCAGCCGTTAGACCAGACCATCCCAACTTGTTCCGGTAGGAAACCCCTGTTCATGTTTTTGTTTATTCAACAATTCATGACATGATTCGGATATCTCAAATGTCCGAGATTGGGGAACAAGACTCGAGAATGGTTGTTGGTTAAATTGGTTGCTACATTTGGGACAACTTCCGGTGTAGTTTACATTCCATAACTGTTATCCACGTGACATGTTATTTATCTGATTGCGGACAACTCTACGTTAGATAGATAATAGGCTAGGAGTTATGGCTCATTAGGAAATATAGCTGTCATCTTAACTAAGGCTTTATCCCATTAACTACCCCTAAATAGCATGAGTAATTATCATAGTAAACACTCGCTTCACCTATAAGTTCTCGTTGCCACCTCCCCTCCACTTTACTTTATTTTAGTTTAATTTTAGATAAATAGTAGCTAGTTAAAACCAAAAACAAACCAAAATCTCTTTTAAACCCCAGCTAAATCCACATAGATAACTGAAGTCCTAGATCCCATGCCCGTTGTAGTTTGAAGAACGACCCTAGGTCATACCAATCGCTGTACTCACCCATAGCTTTAGTATACTTAGGCCCAGCAAAAACAAATTTTTAAACCCACTGACGCAGCCAGGCGGGAGGCCCGCAACGACAGGAAGCGATTCCTAAAACACCTACCGTTTGGTTGCGATCAAGCTTTTGGCGCCGCTGCCGGGGACTACAACGACCGATTTAGGAATTTAGTTGTCTTAGTTATTTAGCGATCCTTTCGGAAGATCAATATCATCCGAGAGTTCCTTTTCTGTTCTTTCCTTTCCAAAACTCTCTTTTCTACCAAACCCGAACTTCTTGTATTACTCTCGCCTCGACCTGTGCACCACTACTGGAAGGAAGAGGAGGACCTATCGTGCTGCCTGACGAAAACTTCGAAATTAAGCCCAGCGTTATCAAGTTACTCAAAACCTTCTGCCAATTTCACGGTTTTCCGCTCGATGATCCAAATTCACATTTGGATAGATTCATCAATCTTTCTGATTCCTGTGAGCAATCAGGGATTGCAAGAGAAGTCTCCCGACTAAATCTTTTTCCCTATTCTTTATCTTCGCGTGCTCGAACCTGGTTTGATGAAATCGAACCCAATTCGATTCATACTTGGGAAGAGTTGGCTACTAAGTTTATGGCTAAGTTTTTCCCTCCTTCCAAGCAAACCAAGCTCAAGGATGACATCGTCAGTTTCCGACAAGAAACCAATGAATCGTTATTTCTGGCATGGGAACGATTTAAGAAGATGCTTAACAGATGTTCGAATCATCAAATGGGTAAGACGAACCTAATCTGCATATTCTACAAAGGTCTGACTCCTCAGCACAAGTCAACCCTCGATGCTGCTTCTCAAGAAAATTTCATGTCACACACTTCTGAAGAAGCCTGGGAGCTAGTTGAGACGATAGCAATGCATCAACATGACTGGGAGTTTGGCGAACCGGCTAAGGAAGTAACTAGTACTTCAATCCTATCCTTGGAAGCTCTGCAAGCTCAAGTGGACAATCTCTCCAGAGTCTTCAAGGATCTTCAATCTTCTACACCTCAACCTCATAAAGGTACGGAAGAAATTCTTGTCACTACTGTTAAAAACCCTGAATCGAACTTTCATTCTAAACCTTTCATTCAGCGGCCGACCAATAACCCACCTACTCAGTTTCTGCAACCTTTATCCTCTAATATGCCAGTTTCCCCCATGAATTCTCAACAACACTATAATGAAACTTTGACTAATTTCATAGTTGAACAAATGAACATAAACAAACAAGTAATAGATTTTCAAGATAAAATTGATGCTTTACTTTGAATATCAGAAGATTTGATCAAAAACCTGGAAGTTAGTCTTAAACAACTGTTTTTAAAAGTTGAGAACCAAGGAGGAATCATGGTCATCACTAGAGGAGGTAAAGAGACCAGAAATGAGAAATCCTCAGATAATTCTTCAAGTCAACTTCCTATTTCTGAACCGACCACTGATCCAGTGCCTAGTGACACCCCTGTCACTGCACCAGATCCAGTATCACCTAAAGCCCCAGAAATCATTCCACGAACCAGGATACCCTTCCCTGGTAGGCTTAAGAAAGAGAAACAGGAAGCACAATTTGGGAAATATCTTGAGATGTTTAAAAGCTTGCACTTAAATGTTAGAGTATTAGACGCTTTAGTAGAGATGCCTAGTTGTGCTAAGTTTTTCAAAGAACTCATCTCAAATAAGGAAAAATTAAGACAAATAGTTAGTTTGCCCTTAGATGCTGAATGCTCAGCAATCATGTTACATGGCCTTCCACCCAAACTAGGAGATACTGTCCGTTTCACTATTCCCTGTTTTCTTCAAAACATCCTAGTAACGCCTTAGCTGACCTAGGTGCTAGTGTCAATCTTATGCCTTACTCTCTCTATAAGAAACTAGGATTAGGTGAACTGCTACCCACTCAAATGACCATCCAATTAGCTGATATATCAGTTAAACTCCCCCAAGGAATTGCTGAAGATATAATGGTCCGAGTCGGTAAATTTATCTTCCCAGTTGACTTTGTCATTATGGATATTGAGGAAGATGCCCACGTTCCCCTCATCCTTGGTAGACCTTTCCTAAACACTGCCAAGGCTGTGATAGATGTAAACGAAAAATCTTTAAAACTGAGGGTCGGAGCGGAGGAAGTCACCTTTAATATCGATAAGTTGATAAAGCACCCTATGGGAGAAGATCTTGGTCTTGTGGATGCCATGCAGGAAATATATGACGAGCATTTGGAGGAGATTCTAGCAGTCAGCAGTAACGAACCTTTCTCCAGCACTGTCATCACCAAAAGAAGACTTTGCCAGGACGACATCGGACTCTGTTCAGCTATCTCTGACCAACCAGCACCTTCCGGAGAGCTGCTATTTCCCTTACCTGAAATGAAGAATCCTTTAGCACCGCCTAACTACTCTCCCACGAACAACTCCGTTGTTGCTGTTCATTTAGGCGAAGGCATCCCTATCCCACTTTTAAGAAGAAATCAGTTTTTTCCGATACCCGAATCGTCTCCCTCTGTAGCTGAGATTCTTAAATCTTTCGAGGAGATGGATTCCGGTACTTAGCCACAACTATCTGAAGGTTGTGAGAAATCCAATCTAGAAATCACCATAAGTACTTCTTCTAAAGCTCAATTTCAGAAGTTCGCACTCACCGACAACAATGATGTCATCATCACTGAGGATAATGCAACTTCTTCATCATCAAATACGAGTTAAAGAAGAACGCACTTTCCAATGAGACAGAACTAGTAGAAATAGCATCAGCCACTACAGCCGACTCATCTCCAGAAGAATCAGAGTTCCAAAAGGAGTATGACGAGTTACAAAGAGACGAGATCGCTCGAATGAAACCCTCTATCGAAGAACCGCCAGAATTGGAGCTTAAGGAATTACCCCCTCACTTGGAATATGCTTTTCTCGAAAGAACCTCACACCTACCCGTCATAATTGCCAAAGGGCTTTCACCTGAAGAGAAAGCAAGACTTATCCAGGTCTTGAAGTCACACAAGAAGGCGATTGCATGGAAGATTTCTGATATACAAGGGATCAGTCCAAATTACTGCACGCACAAGATACTTATGGAAAACGACTTCAAACCTTCCATACAGAGACAGAGGAGAGTAAATCCGAAGATTCAAGACGTGGTCAAGAAAGAGGTTATCAAACTCTTGGATGCTGGTTTGATCTATCCTATCTCAGATTCCCCATGGGTCAGTCCAGTTCAGGTTGTCCCAAAGAAAGGAGGAATGACGGTTATCGCTAATGAAGATAATGAATTGATTCCTACACGAACCGTCACCGGCTGGAGGGTGTGTATCGACTACCAGAAATTAAATGAAGCCACCCGGAAAGATCACTTCCCTCTGCCGTTCATCGATCAGATGTTGGAAAGATTATCGGGGAATGAATATTACTGCTTCCTCGATGATTTCTCCGGCTATTTTCAAATTCCTCTCGATCCAAAGGACCAAGAAAAGACGACATTCACATTTCCATATGCTACATTTGCCTACCGCCGCATGCCATTCGGTTTATGCAATGCGCCTGCAACATTTCAAAGGTGTATGGTGGCAATATTCCATGACATGATTGAACAGTGTATGGAGGTATTCATGGATGACTTCTCAGTCTTCGGTGATTCCTTCACATCTTGTCTTTCCAACCTTGAAAGGATGCTAGCCCGATGCAAAGAATCAAATCTTGTCTTAAACTGGGAAAAGTGCCACTTTATGGTGAAAGAAGGAATAGTTCTTGGACATCGAATATCAAAATCTGGAATCGAAGTTGACAAAGCCAAAGTTGAGACTATTGCCAAACTTCCGCCACCTACTTCTGTTAAAGCCATTCGCAGTTTTCTAGGTCACGCCGGATTCTACCGTCGCTTTATTAAGGATTTCTCTAAGATCTCTCGAACTATGACGCACCTTCTCAAGAAGGATACTCCGTTTGTCTTTTCAGATGACTGTCTTAAAGCTTTCAACATTTTGAAGGATCAGCTCACACATGCACCGATCATGGTCGCCCCCGATTGGAGTCTTCCGTTTGAGATCATGTGCGATGCTAGTGACTTCGCTGTTGGAGCTGTCTTAGGGCAAAGGAAGGAGAAGCAGTTTCAGCCAATCTACTACGCCAGCAAGACACTCACTGATGCACAAGAGAATTACACCACAATAGAGAAAGAGCTTCTTGCGGTAGTATTCGCTTTTGATAAATTTCGTTCTTATTTAATATTGTCCAAAACTATTGTCTATACAGATCACTCAGCCTTGAAGTATCTTTTCAAAAAGCAAGACGCTAAACCGAGACTGCTTAGATGGATTCTCCTCCTCCAAGAATTTGACATAGAAATCAAGGATAAAAAGGGAGCCGAGAATGTCGCAGCAGATCATCTTAGTCGATTGGAAAATCCATCGATGGAGAAGCTTGATGAGAGAGAAATTCAAGACCAGTTTCCTGAAGAACAACTCATGAATATCGGAGGATACCAAAAGGGATCTCAATTCGCTTACAACCCTTGGTATGCAGACTACGCAAATTATCTGGTTGGAGGAATTGCGCCAAAAGGAATGCCCACCTCTAGAAGACGCAAATTCTTTAGAGACGTAAAGAACTACTATTGGGACGATCCATACTTATTTAAAGTATGCCCGGACCAAATCATCAGAAGATGCGCAGACGAGAAGGAGGCAAGGAACATTCTTCATCAAAGTCATCACGGACCAACTGGAGGACATCATGGAGCGAATATGACTGCAAGGAAGGTATACGATTCCGGATTCTATTGGTCATCTATATTTAGAGACGCTCACGACCTGGTAAAACGTTGTGATGCTTGCCAAAGGTTTGGAAGTATCTCACGGAGGAGTGAAATGCCACTTACTAACATCCAGGCCTGCGAGATCTTTGATATATGGGGGTTGGATTTTATGGGACCATTCCCAAAATCATATGGGAAAGAGTATATTCTAGTTGCTGTCGACTACGTCTCCAGATGGGCCGAAGCTCAAGCATTTCCTACAAATGATTCCCGAGTAGTGGTGAAATTCTTAAAGCATCTCTTCTCACGTTTCGGTACTCCAAAAGCGATCATTAGTGATCGGGGCACGCACTTCTGTAATGCTCAGTTTATGAGGACATTACAATATTATGGTGTCACCCATAAGACCTCTACGGCTTACCACCCGTAAACGAATGGGCAAGCTGAAGTGACGAATCGAGCGCTCAAGAGAATTTTAGAATGAACCGTGGTTAATCATAGGGAAAGATGGGATGAAAAATTAGACGATGCTCTGTGGGCATTCAGAACCGCATATAAATCACCACTAGGAACCACGCCCTACAGACTAGTCTACGGAAAAGCGTGTCATCTGCCGATAGAGTTGGAGTATAAAGCTCACTAGGCGCTGAGAGAATGTAATTTAGACCCTTCTGCAATTGGATCACATCGGAAAATGCAACTGAATGAACTAGCCGAATTAAGAGACCAAGCATATGATAGCTCTCTGCACTTCAAAGAACGAACAAAGAATACTCACGACGCTAAACTCAAATATTCTAAGTTCAAGCCCGGAGACAAAGTTCTTCTCTTCAATTCGCACTTCAAAAAATTCTCCGGCAAATTCAGATCAAGGTGGAGCGGACCATTTGTTGTATTAAAAGTCTATACCTTCGGAGCAGTCGAACTAGAAGCCCCGGACGGTAATTTTAAAGTCAATGGCCATCGCTTAAAGCACTACATCAAAGATTTCCCCTCTGGTGAGGAAGTCTATATCTTTGAACCACCTTGAGCCGACTAGTAGGTACAAAGAGTCAAGCTAGAGACTCTCTAAACAAGCGCTCTTGGGAGGCACCCCATTGCTTATCTTATTTTATTTTATTTTATTTTATTTCTTAGTTATTTTTGCTTTAGTATTATCATCCCTAAACTAACGATGCAGGATAACCCAAATATCTGACGATGCCACACTCCTACATATACATCAGATAAGTTTTATTCATAGTATACAAATGCGAATGAACAGATGACCTCACAAAGCTTTAACATTTAAGCAAACAATTCTTGAAGTCATATGATTATTTTGCATTTGTATACCCATTTAAAACTATAACATTACCTGTTTATCTTTATGTTTCAGGATGGACGCTTCAGCTGAGACTTCAGGACAAGCTACTCAGAAACAACAGAGGAAGAGGACCCGCAGAGGAAAAAGAAAGAAGACGACCACCACTACTGATGAGCATGCTCCGACTGCTCCTGTATCTGCCCCACTTTTTGACTTTGGAGTGACCACTTCAGATCCGATGGTGACTTGGGCGATGCTCAGTGAGCTTTCGATTCAGCGTAGCTCTCAGTCCGAAATCAGAGAGGTGATGGGACTACCAAGACTCGCCAACCAGCCGTATCAGCTTGGTCAGGGTCCCAGGCCAGCTCTCCCACCTTGGTCCTTCTTCCCAGCTGCCCCAACACAGACTGTTCCTCCCACTGCTGTTGCTCCTTCTAGGACACCTCGGATTCCCGCTGATGCATCCATGATGTCTGATCGCACTGCTGCCTTGTCACTTGCTTCAGATCCTGATCCTGACGCACTTGCAGCATTCGATCCAGACATGGATGATTTACTAGACGATCTCTAGTTTATTTTATCTTTAGTTATCTTTATTTATCATTAGACCTGTTGTGTTGTTGAACTGATGATTATGATGGTTTTTTATGATATTGCAGACCGTATCTTCGTAGGAATTGGATAAGCTTTGAAAAGAGTCTGGTCCTCACAATCCAGCAAATTATTTACACCAACCCTACACGAATCTGGTCCGATCCAGTGCCCACTGTCCGTAGGGAAGTATCTCTCCTAAACCCGTTCTTCCTATTTTAATATAACTTCGATATGCCTATTGACCACTTAAATCTCTAAGTGTGGGATCCCCCTCACTTATAACTTTTAAATTCACATTTTTCCTAAACCAAAACCCTAAGTGTGGGATTTTATCCCTACTTAGTGGAGAAACATTGGGGACAATGTCTATTTCTAAGTGTGGGATAGCGGTATATCTCTCGTCTGTCAAAATATCTGTTTAAGTTGATCTAGAAACATGCTAGTCCTCAAATAAATTTTTCAACCCTTATTTTGCCAAAATTTTCAAAAATTTTAAACTTTTCTGAGTCATAAAGTATGATGAAGTACGGATTTTTTTTACAAGTATGTCAAAAGTTGGTAAATATGAGGTCGAAATCTTGTCGGATTCTAAACAATTTGAGATGAGGATCTAAGAGGGGCATCGCACGACTGGACACATATAACCCATTTTTGCGGTGAGGAATTTGAGCCTTATAAGCATTCATTTTAAATGCTTCACTGTTCGTTTGTTGTGTGTGATCGGTGCACGCATTTCTGAATTAGAACTTGCCCTAGGTATACATTTCGAGATCACATTGACAGGTGTCATACGTGACATAGGTACGATTAGAGGACCTTGACATTCCTTAGGATTTAAACCCCTTTTCACATATCTTTTCAAGCCCAAAACCCTTCCAACACTCAATTTTAGTGTTGATGATCCGCTTAGAAAACCCTGTTGAGCCTTAGCCTTTTCATTTCTTTCAACCCATATTATTAAACCCACTTATTCCCTTACCTACCAAAAACTTATCTTAGAATTTTTAAATCTTTTTGAAAAACGATATTTAGTTATTCCTTTTTGCTTTCACTCCAAAAATCACAAATAGTGTTTACTAAAACTTCTCGTGTGCGTTTTATTGATCTATACTAAAGAATCGAGAGTCATACGGTGCGAAAAATTGGCATAAAAGTAAACTCAAAAATCATCAAAGGATTGAAAAAAATGAAAATAAGAAGGGATCTCAAGAAGGAAAATAAAAGAAAATCCCTTAGAAATTTCTTGGCAAAGAAAAATCTAAGCCCAAAAATAGAAATAGAAAAGCAAAGAAAAAAGAAAATAGCTGAAATAAAGCTAAGTGCTTTTACTCTCTCAAAAACTCGACTCTTCAAAGAAATATCATTCCGTGTGTTTTCAAAAGATAGAAGTCAAAATAGCTATCTTATCCCCTAAAAGTGTTATCCGTTTCCGTTTTCATTAAAAAGGATATCTAGATAAAGTTTTTTTTCGAAAATTTAGAAATTCCCAAGATAAGCAAACACCCTTAAAAACCTAGATACCCCCAATCTATCCATACCCTTTAAAAACACACACCAAACACTACAACCCATCTGAATGCCCTGGGATAATCAGTACCGTTCCTGTCTAAGTGATGAAGATTTGATCCTCGAGCAAGCCTATGACGACGAGTGTTGCATGACTGGTATTTGAGCGATTTTTCATTTGGCTTAGGATAATAGGAACCCCGATACACTTTGAGTGAATTGAGTGACCACCAGTGAGATCGCCCAGTCGTGTATATTCCACAAATTTGAGAATTGAAAGTTTGCCTAAGAGAATCATCTTGAAAACCTTTAGATACTTCATGTGAACACCTCTTATTTATCTAACAGGCGAATACTTGTTTTCAATCTGTGTGAATTCTTCTTTGTGGGTCAAAATCAAAAAACCTTTTTGCGTGGAGAATTTTTTGGCAGTAAGAAGGGAAGTTTTCTTGAGGACAAGCAAATGTCTAAGTGTGGGATATTTGATAACACGCAAAAAGTCATGTTTTTGTATGCCATTATCTCACCATTTTAGCCCAATTATTAATGAAAACACTTAAATATGAACTTAAATGTCACATTTCATCATTAGGGCTAAAATATAGACGATGTTTCAAGATTCAACCAAAAAAAGACCTAAAAACGAGTAAAATTGAGCACAAACGATTAACGAATCCTCCGTTCACGCATTTAAGCACAATTTAAGCTATACTTGGAATTATGACCTCTAACTTATTTCATTTTCTTCGTTAGGAAATTACGAAACCGTGAGCGCGAGAATCACTCAAAACGGATAAACGACGAAGAAGTTACGCCCGAACGAAGGAACGAAGAACCGAGGAATCAGGATACGGGAGAACTAGACCGTATACGGCCAAACTAGACCGTATACGGCCTAGCACAGACCGTATACGGCCTAGCACAGCCGTATACGGCCTAGCACAGCCGTATACGGCCTGTGTTCTCCCGTATTCACCCTATGCTCAGCCGTATTCGCTCCAGTTCACCCGTATTTGCCCTAGCTCAACCGTATCATGCGTTTGGGCGATAAAAATCAGGTTTTTATTCGGGTTTGCGATACGGTTGTGCATTTGAAGATTTGGATACGGTCTACGGATACGGTTGTGCGAGTTCTATATATAGAGACTTCATTTCAACTTTTCAAACACACTTCAACACTTCATTTTTTCTCATTCTTTCTTTCTCTCTCTACTCTCTCTCTAGAATAAATTAGTTAGTAGTCAGTTTAGTAAAGCTAGTAGATTAGTAGGTTACTTGTAACGGAGGTGCTCCGAGACTGCGGTGTCGCACGATTTGTAATAACGCTTTGTCAGGTGCTATTATAATCTCTATCTTGTTATTTTAAATAATGTTGTGCTGTTGCTATGCTTGTTTAGAATTACTTGCTAGGATTATTGCCATGCTTAGCTAGACAAATCTGTGTTTGCTATGATAGTTGCCATGCTAGGGTAGTTATACTTAAATCATGCTGTTACTCTGTCCGTATGCCATTGAAATATATTTGAATCTATGAATTGAATCTCAAATGTTTATCTATCCAACTTATGCTGTGGTTAGTAACATCCTTCTAGGCTTGGCCAATTGCTAGTTGTATGCCGCTAATTATTCTGTGTCTGATGATCGTTGAACTCGACATGGCCGGTGTTCTCCTGGTTGAAATATTACCGGAGGGAGACACGGAGCATAGAATTAGAGATAGATTAGATTCAGTTCATCCAACAAGTGTCTTTGAGAGAACTTTCGGGACACTTGTGACTTAACCATGTACCCTGTCACTCTGCATAATTGATCCCTGCTATGCTGCCTTACTGCATGTTCTTGTTTGATTGTTGCTTAGGGTTTGCATGCTAGTATCTGTTATGCTGATTAGTTACATGATTAGGTTTTCGAATATTTATCAATTGCATACACCCGTTTAACATGCATAGAATAGTTAAAATGATTTATATGAAATAATGATGAACAATTTAATCAGCCGTTAGACCAGACCATCCCAACTTGTTCCGGTAGGAAACCCCTGTTCATGTTTTTGTTTATTCAACAATTCATGCCATGATTCGGATATCTCAAATGTCCGAGATTGGGGAACAAGACTCGAGGATGGTTGTTGGTTAAATTGGTTGCTACATTTGGGACAACTTCCGGTGTAGTTTACATTCCATAACTGTTATCCACGTGACATGTTATTTATCTGATTGCGGACAACTCTACGTTAGATAGATAATAGGCTAGGAGTTATGGCTCATTAGGAAATATAGCTGTCATCTTAACTAAGGCTTTATCCGATTAACTACCCCTAAATAGCATGAGTAATTATCATAGTAAACACTCGCTTCACCTATAAGTTCTCGTTGCCACCTCCCCTCCACTTTACTTTATTTTAGTTTAATTTTAGATAAATAGTAGCTAGTTAAAACCAAAAACAAACCAAAATCTCTTTTAAACCCCAACTAAATCCACATAGATAACTGAAGTCCTAGATCCCATGCCCGTTGTAATTTGAAGAACGACCCTAGGTCATACCTATCGTTGTACTCACCCATAGCTTTAGTATACTTAGGCCCAGCAAAAACAAATTTTTAAACCCACTGACGCAGCCAGGCGGGAGGCCCGCAACGACAGGAAGTGATTCCTAAAACACCGATCGTTTGGCTGCGATCAAGCTTTTGGCGCCGCTGCCAGGGACTACAACGACCGATTTAGGAATTTAGTTGTCTTAGGTATTTACCGATCCTTTCGGAACATCAATATCATCCGAGAGTTCCTTTTCTGTTCTTTCCTTTCCAAAACTCTCTTTTCTACCAAACCCGAACTTCATCAGCTATGACGAATCGTATTACTCTCGCCTCGACCTGTGCACCACTACTGGAAGGAAGAGGAGGACCTATCGTGCTGCCTGACGAAAACTTCGAAATTAAGCCCAGCGTTATTAAGTTACTCAAAACCTTCTGCCAATTTCACGGTTTTCCGCTCGATGATCCAAATTCACATTTGGATAGATTCATCAATCTTTCTGATTCCTGTGAGCAATCAGGGATTGCAAGAGAAGTCTCCCGACTAAATCTTTTTCCCTATTCTTTATCTTCGCGTGCTCGAACCTGGTTTGATGAAATCGAACCCAATTCGATTCATACTTGGGAAGAGTTGGCTACTAAGTTTATGGCTAAGTTTTTCCCTCCTTCCAAGCAAACCAAGCTCAAGGATGACATCGTCAGTTTCCGACAAGAAACCAATGAATCGTTATTTATGGCATGGGAACGATTTAAGAAGATGCTTAACAGATGTTCGAATCATCAAATGGGTAAGACGAACCTAATCTGCATATTCTACAAAGGTCTGACTCCTCAGCACAAGTCAACCCTCGATGCTGCTTCTCAAGGAAATTTCATGTCACACACTTCTGAAGAAGCCTGGGAGCTAGTTGAGACGATAGCAATGCATCAACATGACTGGGAGTTTGGCGAACCGGCTAAGGAAGTAACTAGTACTTCAATCCTATCCTTGGAAGCTCTGCAAGCTCAAGTGGACAATCTCTCCAGAGTCTTCAAGGATCTTCAATCTTCTACACCTCAACCTCATAAAGGTACGGAAGAAATTCTTGTCACTACTGTTAAAAACCCTGAATCGAACTTTCATTCTAAACCTTTCATTCAGCGGCCGACCAATAACCCACCTACTCAGTTTCTGCAACCTTTATCCTCTAATATGCCAGTTTCCCCCATGAATTCTCAACAACACTATAATGAAACTTTGACTAATTTCATAGTTGAACAAATGAACATAAACAAACAAGTAATAGATTTTCATGATAAAATTGATGCTTTACTTTGAATATCAGAAGATTTGATCAAAAACCTGGAAGTTAGTCTTAAACAACTGTTTTTAAAAGTTGAGAACCAAGGAGGAATCATGGTCATCACTAGAGGAGGTAAAGAGACCAGAAATGAGAAATCCTCAGATAATTCTTCAAGTCAACTTCCTATTTCTGAACCGACCACTGATCCAGTGCCTAGTGACACCCCTGTCACTGCACCAGATCCAGTATCACCTAAAGCCCCAGAAATCATTCCACGAACCAGGATACCCTTCCCTGGTAGGCTTAAGAAAGAGAAACAGGAAGCACAATTTGGGAAATATCTTGAGATGTTTAAAAGCTTGCACTTAAATGTTAGAGTATTAGACGCTTTAGTAGAGATGCCTAGTTGTGCTAAGTTTTTCAAAGAACTCATCTCAAATAAGGAAAAATTAAGACAAATAGTTAGTTTGCCCTTAGATGCTGAATGCTCAGCAATCATGTTACATGGCCTTCCACCCAAACTAGGAGATACTGTCCGTTTCACTATTCCCTGTTTTCTTCAAAACATCCTAGTAACGCCTTAGCTGACCTAGGTGCTAGTGTCAATCTTATGCCTTACTCTCTCTATAAGAAACTAGGATTAGGTGAACTGCTACCCACTCAAATGACCATCCAATTAGCTGATAGATCAGTTAAACTCCCCCGAGGAATTGTTGAAGATATAATGGTCCGAGTCGGTAAATTTATCTTCCCAGTTGACTTTGTCATTATGGATATTGAGGAAGATGCCCACGTTCCCCTCATCCTTGGTAGACCTTTCCTAAACACTGCCAAGGCTGTGATAGATGTAAACGAAAAATCTTTAAAACTGAGGGTCGGAGCGGAGGAAGTCACCTTTAATATCGATAAGTTGATAAAGCACCCTATGGGAGAAGATCTTGGTCTTGTGGATGCCATGCAGGAAATATATGACGAGCATTTGGAGGAGATTCTAGCAGTCAGCAGTAACGAACCTTTCTCCAGCACTGTCATCACCAAAAGAAGACTTTGCCAGGACGACATCGGACTCTGCTCAGCTATCTCTGACCAACCAGCACCTTCCGGAGAGCTGCTATTTCCCTTACCTGAAATGAAGAATCCTTTAGCACCGCCTAACTACTCTCCCGCGAACAACTCCGTTGTTGCTGTTCATTTAGGAGAAAGCATCCCTATCCCACTTTTAAGAAGAAATCAGTTTTTTCCGATACCCGAATCGTCTCCCTCTGTAGCTGAGATTCTTAAATCTTTCGAGGAGATGGATTCCGGTACTTTGCCACAACTATCTGAAGGTTGTGAGAAATCCAATCCAGAAATCACCATAAGTACTTCTTCTAAAGCTCAATTTCAGAAGTTCGCACTCACCGACAACAATGATGTCATCATCACTGAGGATAATGCAACTTCTTCATCATCTACCTGCAAATACGAGTTAAAGAAGAACGCACTTTCCAATGAGACAGAACTAGTAGAAATAGCATCAGCCACTACAGCCGACTCATCTCCAGAAGAATCAGAGTTCCAAAAGGAGTATGACGAGTTACAAAGAGACGAGATCGCTCGAATGAAACCCTCTATCGAAGAACCGCCAGAATTGGAGCTTAAGGAATTACCCCCTCACTTGGAATATGCTTTTCTCGAAGGAACCTCACACCTACCCGTCATAATTGCCAAAGGTCTTTCACCTGATGAGAAAGAAAGACTTATCCAGGTTTTGAAGTCACACAAGAAGGCGATTGCATGGAAGATTTCTGATATACAAGGGATCAGTCCAAATTACTGCACGCACAAGATACTTATGGAAAACGACTTCAAACCTTCCATACAGAGACAGAGGAGAGTAAATCCGAAGATTCAAGACGTGGTCAAGAAAGAGGTTATCAAACTCTTGGATGCTGGTTTGATCTATCCTATCTCAGATTCCCCATGGGTCAGTCCAGTTCAGGTTGTCCCAAAGAAAGGAGGAATGATGGTTATCGCTAATGAAGATAATGAATTGATTCCTACACGAACCGTCACCGGCTGGAGGGTGTGTATCGACTACCAGAAATTAAATGAAGCCACCCGGAAAGATCACTTCCCTCTGCCGTTCATCGATCAGATGTTGGAAAGATTATCGGGGAATGAATATTACTGCTTCCTCGATGGTTTCTCCGGCTATTTTCAAATTCCTCTCGATCCAAAGGACCAAGAAAAGACGACATTCACATGTCCATATGCTACATTTGCCTACCGCCGCATGCCATTCGGTTTATGCAATGCGCCTGCAACATTTCAAAGGTGTATGGTGGCAATATTCCATGACATGATTGAACAGTGTATGGAGGTATTCATGGATGACTTCTCAGTCTTCGGTGATTCCTTCACATCTTGTCTTTCCAACCTAGAAAGGATGCTAGCCCGATGCGAAGAATCAAATCTTGTCTTAAACTGGGAAAAGTGCCACTTTATGGTGAAAGAAGGAATAGTTCTTGGACATTGAATATCAAAATCTGGAATCGAAGTTGACAAAGCCAAAGTTGAGACTATTGCCAAACTTCCGCCACCTACTTCTGTTAAAGCCATTCGCAGTTTTCTAGGTCACGTCGGATTCTACCGTCGCTTTATTAAGGATTTCTCTAAGATCTCTCGAACTATGACGCACCTTCTCGAGAAGGATACTCCGTTTGTCTTTTCAGATGACTGTCTTAAAGCTTTCAACATTTTGAAGGATCAGCTCACACATGCACCGATCATGGTCGCCCCCGATTGGAGTCTTCCGTTTGAGATCATGTGCGATGCTAGTGACTTCGCTGTTGGAGCTGTCTTAGGGCAAAGGAAGGAGAAGCAGTTTCAGCCAATCTACTACGCCAGCAAGACACTCACTGATGCACAAGAGAATTACACCACAACAGAGAAAGAGCTTCTTCCGGTAGTATTCGCTTTTGATAAATTTCGTTCTTATTTAATATTGTCCAAAACTATTGTCTATACAGATCACTCAGCCTTGAAGTATCTTTTCAAAAAGCAAGACGCTAAACCGAGACTGCTTAGATGGATTCTCCTCCTCCAAGAATTTGACATAGAATTCAAGGATAAAAAGGGAGCCGAGAATGTCGCAGCAGATCATCTTAGTCGATTGGAAAATCCGTCGATGGAGAAGCTTGATGAGAGAGAAATTCAAGACCAGTTTCCTGAAGAACAACTCATGAATATCGGAGGATACCAAAAGGGATCTCAATTCGCTTACAACCCTTGGTATGCAGACTACGCAAATTATCTGGTTGGAGGAATTGCGCCAAAAGGAATGCCCACCTCTAGAAGACGCAAATTCTTTAGAGACGTAAAGAACTACTATTGGGACGATCCATACTTATTTAAAGTATGCCCGGACCAAATCATCAGAAGATGCGCAGACGAGAAGGAGGCAAGGAACATTCTTCACCAAAGTCATCACGGACCAACAGGAGGACATCATGGAGCGAATATGACTGCAAGGAAGGTATACGATTCCGGATTCTATTGGTCATCTATATTTAGAGACGCTCACGACCTGGTAAAACGTTGTGATTCTTGCCAAAGGTTTGGAAGTATCTCACTGAGGAGTGAAATGCCATTTACTAACATCCAGGCCTGCGAGATCTTTGATATATGGGGGTTGGATTTTATGGGACCATTCCCAAAATCATATGGGAAAGAGTATATTCTAGTTGCTGTCGACTACGTCTCCAGATGGGCCGAAGCTCAAGCATTTCCTACAAATGATTCCCGAGTAGTGGTGAAATTCTTAAAGCATCTCTTCTCACGTTTCGGTACTCCAAAAGCGATCATTAGTGATCGGGGCACGCACTTCTGTAATGCTCAGTTTATGAGGACATTACAATATTATGGTGTCACCCATAAGACCTCTACGGCTTACCACCCGCAGACGAATGGGCAAGCTGAAGTGACGAATCGAGCGCTCAAGAGAATTTTAGAATGAACCGTGGTTAATCATAGGGAAAGATGGGCTGAAAAATTAGACGATGCTCTGCGGGCATTCAGAACCGCATATAAATCACCACTAGGAACCACGCCCTACAGACTAGTCTACGGAAAAGCGTGTCATCTGCCGATAGAGTTGGAGTATAAAGCTCACTGGGCGCTGAGAGAATGTAATTTAGACCCTTCTGCAATTGGATCACATCGGAAAATGCAACTGAATGAACTAGCCGAATTAAGAGACCAAGCATATGATAGCTCTCTGCACTTCAAAGAACGAACAAAGAATACTCACGACGCTAAACTCAAATATTCTAAGTTCAAGCCCGGAGACAAAGTTCTTCTCTTCAATTCGCGCTTCAAAAAATTCTCCGGTAAATTCAGATCAAGGTGGAGCGGACCATTTGTTGTATTAAAAGTCTATACCTTCGGAGCAGTCGAACTAGAAGCGTCGTACGGTAATTTTAAAGTCAATGGCCATCGCTTAAAGCACTACATCGAAGATTTCCCCTCTGGTGAGGAAGTCTATATCTTTGAACCACCTTGAGCCGACTAGTAGGTACAAAGAGTCAAGCTAGAGACTCTCTAAACAAGCGCTCTTGGGAGGCACCCCATTGCTTATCTTATTTTATTTTATTTTATTTTATTTCTTAGTTATTTTTGCTTTAGTATTATCATCCCTAAACTAACGATGCAGGATAACCCAAATATCTGACGATGCCACACTCCTACATATACATCAGATAAGTTTTATTCATAGTATACAAATGCGAATGAACAGATGACCTCACAAAGCTTTAACATTTAAGCAAACAATTCTTGAAGTCATATGATTATTTTGCATTTGTATACCCATTTAAAACTATAACATTACTTGTTTATCTTTATGTTTCAGGATGGACGCTTCAGCTGAGACTTCAAGACAAGCTACTCAGAAACAACAGAGGAAGAGGACCCGCAGAGGAAAAAGAAAGAAGACGACCACCACTACTGATGAGCATGCTCCGACTGCTCCTGTATCTGCCCCACTTTTTGACTTTGGAGTGACCACTTCAGATCCGATGGTGACTTGGGCGATGCTCAGTGAGCTTTCGATTCAGCGTAGCTCTCAGTCCGAAATCAGAGAGGTGATGGGACTACCAAGACTCGCCAACCAGCCGTATCAGCTTGGTCAGGGTCCCAGGCCAGCTCTCCCACCTTGGTCCTTCTTCCCAGCTGCCCCAACACAGACTGTTCCTCCCACTGCTGTTGCTCCTTCTAGGACACCTCGGATTCCCGCTGATGCATCCATGATGTCTGATCGCACTGCTGCCTTGTCACTTGCTTCAGATCCTGATCCTGACGCACTTGCAGCATTCGATCCAGACATGGATGATTTACTAGACGATCTCTAGTTTATTTTATCTTTAGTTATCTTTATTTATCATTAGACCTGTTGTGTTGTTGAACTGATGATTATGATGGTTTTTTATGATATTGCAGACCGTATCTTCGTAGGAATTGGATAAGCTTTGAAAAGAGTCTGGTCCTCACAATCCAGCAAATTATTTACACCAACCCTACACGAATCTGGTCCGATCCAGTGCCCACTGTCCGTAGGGAAGTATCTCTCCTAAACCCGTTCTTCCTATTTTAATATAACTTCGATATGCCTATTGACCACTTAAATCTCTAAGTGTGGGATCCCCCTCACTTATAACTTTTAAATTCACATTTTTCCTAAACCAAAACCCTAAGTGTGGGATTTTATCCCTACTTAGTGGAGAAACATTGGGGACAATGTTTATTTCTAAGTGTGGGATAGCGGTATATCTCTCGTCTGTCAAAATATCTGTTTAAGTTGATCTAGAAACATGCTAGTCCTCAAATAAATTTTTCAACCCTTATTTTGCCAAAATTTTCAAAAATTTTAAACTTTTCTGAGTCATAAAGTATGATGAAGTACGGATTTTTTTTACAAGTATGTCAAAAGTTGGTAAATATGAGGTCGAAATCTTGTCGGATTCTAAACAATTTGAGATGAGGATCTAAGAGGGGCATCGCACGACTGGACACATATAACCCATTTTTGCGGTGAGGAATTTGAGCCTTATAAGCATTCATTTTAAATGCTTCACTGTTCGTTTGTTGTGTGTGATCGGTGCACGCATTTCTGAATTAGAACTTGCCCTAGGTATACATTTCGAGATCACATTGACAGGTGTCATACGTGACATAGGTACGATTAGAGGACCTTGACATTCCTTAGGATTTAAACCCCTTTTCACATATCTTTTCAAGCCCAAAACCCTTCCAACACTCAATTTTAGTGTTGATGATCCGCTTAGAAAACCCTGTTGAGCCTTAGCCTTTTCATTTCTTTCAACCCATATTATTAAACCCACTTATTCCCTTACCTACCAAAAACTTATCTTAGAATTTTTAAATCTTTTTGAAAAACGATATTTAGTTATTCCTTTTTGCTTTCACTCCAAAAATCACAAATAGTGTTTACTAAAACTTCTCGTGTGCGTTTTATTGATCTATACTAAAGAATCGAGAGTCATACGGTGCGAAAAATTGGCATAAAAGTAAACTCAAAAATCATCAAAGGATTGAAAAAAATGAAAATAAGAAGGGATCTCAAGAAGGAAAATAAAAGAAAATCCCTTAGAAATTTCTTGGCAAAGAAAAATCTAAGCCCAAAAATAGAAATAGAAAAGCAAAGAAAAAAGAAAATAGCTGAAATAAAGCTAAGTGCTTTTACTCTCTCAAAAACTCGACTCTTCAAAGAAATATCATTCCGTGTGTTTTCAAAAGATAGAAGTCAAAATAGCTATCTTATCCCCTAAAAGTGTTATCCGTTTCCGTTTTCATTAAAAAGGATATCTAGATAAAGTTTTTTTTCGAAAATTTAGAAATTCCCAAGATAAGCAAACACCCTTAAAAACCTAGATACCCCCAATCTATCCATACCCTTTAAAAACACACACCAAACACTACAACCCATCTGAATGCCCTGGGATAATCAGTACCGTTCCTGTCTAAGTGATGAAGATTTGATCCTCGAGCAAGCCTATGACGACGAGTGCTGCATGACTGGTATTTGAGCGATTTTTCATTTGGCTTAGGATAATAGGAACCCCGATACACTTTGAGTGAATTGAGTGACCACCAGTGAGATCGCCCAGTCGTGTATATTCCACAAATTTGAGAATTGAAAGTTTGCCTAAGAGAATCATCTTGAAAACCTTTAGATACTTCATGTGAACACCTTTTATTTATCTAACAGGCGAATACTTGTTTTCAATCTGTGTGAATTCTTCTTTGTGGGTCAAAATCAAAAAACCTTTTTGCGTGGAGAATTTTTTGGCAGTAAGAAGGGAAGTTTTCTTGAGGACAAGCAAATGTCTAAGTGTGGGATATTTGATAACACGCAAAAAGTCATGTTTTTGTATGCCATTATCTCACCATTTTAGCCCAATTATTAATGAAAACACTTAAATATGAACTTAAATGTCACATTTCATCATTAGGGCTAAAATATAGACGATGTTTCAAGATTCAACCAAAAAAAGACCTAAAAACGAGTAAAATTGAGCACAAACGATTAACGAATCCTCCGTTCACGCATTTAAGCACAATTTAAGCTATACTTGGAATTATGACCTCTAACTTATTTCATTTTCTTCGTTAGGAAATTACGAAACCGTGAGCGCGAGAATCACTCAAAACGGATAAACGACGAAGAAGTTACGCCCGAACGAAGGAACGAAGAACCGAGGAATCAGGATACGGGAGAACTAGACCGTATACGGCCAAACTAGACCGTATACGGCCTAGCACAGACCGTATACGGCCTAGCACAGCCGTATACGGCCTGTGTTCTCCCGTATTCACCCTATGCTCAGCCGTATTCGCTCCAGTTCTCCCGTATTTGCCCTAGCTCAACCGTATCGTGAGTTTGGGCGATAAAAATCAGGTTTTTATTCGGGTTTGCGATACGGTTGTGCATTTGAAGATTTGGATACGGTCTACGGATACGGTTGTGCGAGTTCTATATATAGAGGCTTCATTTCAACTTTTCAAACACACTTCAACACTTCATTTTTTCTCATTCTTTCTTTCTCTTTCTACTCTCTCTCTAGAATAAATTAGTTAGTAGTCAGTTTAGTTAAGCTAGTAGATTAGTAGGTTACTTGTAACGGAGGTGCTCCGAGACTGCGGTGTCGCACGATTTGTAATAACGCTTTGTCAGGTGCTATTATAATCTCTATCTTGTTATTTTAAATAATGTTGTGTTGTTGCTATGCTTGTTTAGAATTACTTGCTAGGATTATTGCCATGCTTAGCTAGACAAATCTGTGTTTGCTATGATAGTTGCCATGCTAGGGTAGTTATACTTAAATCATGCTGTTACTCTGTCCGTATGTCATTGAAATATATTTGAATCTATGAATTGAATCTCAAATGTTTATCTATCCAACTTATGTTGTGGTTAGTAACATCCTTCTAGGCTTGGCCAATTGCTAGTTGTATGCCGCTAATTATTCTGTGTCTGATGATCGTTGAACTCGACATGACCGGTGTTCTCCTGGTTGAAATATTACCGGAGGGAGACACGGAGCATAGGATTAGAGATAGATTAGATTCAGTTCATCCAACAAGTGTCTTTGAGCGAACTTTCGGGACACTTGTGACTTAACCATGTACCCTGTCACTCTGCATAATTGATCCCTGCTATGCTGCCTTACTGCATGTTCTTGTTTGATTGTTGCTTAGGGTTTGCATGCTAGTATATGTTATGCTGATTAGTTACATGATTAGGTTTTCGAATATTTATCAGTTGCATACACCCGTTTAACATGCATAGAATAGTTAAAATGATTTATATGAAATAATGATGAACAATTTAATCAGCCGTTAGACCAGACCATCCCAACTTGTTCCGGTAGGAAACCCCTGTTCATGTTTTTGTTTATTCAACAATTCATGCCATGATTCGGATATCTCAAATGTCCGAGATTGGGGAACAAGACTCGAGGATGGTTGTTGGTTAAATTGGTTGCTACATTTGGGACAACTTCCGGTGTAGTTTACATTCCATAACTGTTATCCACGTGACATGTTATTTATCTAATTGCGGACAACTCTACGTTAGATAGATAATAGGCTAGGAGTTATGGCTTATTAGGAAATATAGCTGTCATCTTAACTAAGGCTTTATCCCATTAACTACCCCTAAATAGCATGAGTAATTATCATAGTAAATACTCGCTTCACCTATAAGTTCTCGTTGCCACCTCCCCTCCACTTTACTTTATTTTAGTTTAATTTTAGATAAATAGTAGCTAGTTAAAACCAAAAACAAACCAAAATCTCTTTTAAACCCCAGCTAAATCCACATAGATAACTGAAGTCCTAGATCCCATGCCCGTTGTAGTTTGAAGAACGACCCTAGGTCATACCTATCGCTGTACTCACCCATAGCTTTAGTATACTTAGGCCCAGCAAAAACAAATTTTTAAACCCACTGACGCAGCCAGGCGGGAGGCCCGCAACGACAGGAAGCGATTCCTAAAACACCGACCGTTTGGCTGCGATCAATGCCACTGGACCTATCCTCTCGAGGATCTCAAATGGTCCAATGTATCTGGGATTTAACTTCCCTCGTTTGCCAAATCGAATTACGCCTTTCCAAGGCGATACTTTGAGTAATACTCGATCCCCAACCTGGAACTCGAGTGGTTTACGTCTCACGTCGGCATAACTTTTCTGACGATCACGCGCGGCCTTGAGCTTGTTTTGAATCTCGAAGATTTTCTCGGTCGTTTCGTGAATGATTTCCGGACCCGTGAGTTGGCTATCCCCAACTTCGGTCTAACAGATGGGTGATCGGCACTTACGACCGTACAGTGCCTCGAATGGTGCAGCCCCAATACTAGTATGGTAGCTGTTGTTGTACGAAAACTCGCACAATGATAGGTGTTGTTCCCAGTTTACACCGAAGTCAACTACGCAGGCTCGTAGCATACCTCAAGTGTCTGAATTGTTCGTTCACTTTGGCCGTCGGTTTGAGGATGGTATGCGGTACTCATATCGAGACGGGTACCCAATGATTTTTGAAGTGATTGCCAAAAGTGAGATGTGAAACGACTATCCCTATCAGAGATAATCGAGATTGGAACACCGTGTCGAGAAATGATTTCCTTGATGTAAATTCGTGTGAGGCGTTCCATTTTATCGGTTTCCTTGATCGCCAGGAAATGAGCAGATTTGGTGAGACGATCGACGATCACCCAAATGGTATCGCAACCGCTCGATGACTTGGGTAGTTTGGTTATGAAATCCATGGCGATTTGTTCCCATTTCCATTCAGGAATGTCGGGCTGTTGAAGTAAACCAAAAGGTTTTTGATATTCGGCTTTGACTTTCGAGCAAGTAAAACATTTGCTGACATACGTGGCAATTTCGGCTTTCATGTTCGGCCACCAATAAAAATCCTTGATGCCGTGATACATTTTGTTGGATCCCGGATGGATAGAATATTTAGACTTGTGAGCTTCATCCATCACCAAGTCTCGCAGGTTCCCAAAACTAGGCAACCAGATTCGGTTTGAGAAATACCTAATACCGTTAGGTTTGATTTCGAATTGTTTGTCCATGCCTCGCAAGGTTTCGTTTTTGATGTTATCAGGTTTCAAGGCTTCGAGTTGAGTAGTGAGGATCTGAATGTTCAGATCGTTATGAATTGTCATGCTGAGGGCTCGGACTCGAAGTGGTTTCGGTCGTTCCTTTCGACTGAGGGCGTCGGCAACAACATTTGCCTTCCCCGGATGGTATTTGATTTCGCAGTCGTAATCGGTAAGCAACTCGACCCATCGACGTTGCCTCATGTTGAGATCTTTTTGATCGAATATGTGTTGGAGGCTTTTGTGGTCGGTGAAGATTGTGCACTTAGTGCCGTAAAGATAATGTCTCCAGATTTTGAGAGCAAAAACGACTACTCCAAGTTCGAGGTCGTGAGTAGTGTAGTTCTTTTCGTGAATTTTGAGTTGTCGCGAAGCGTAAGCAATGACCTTGTCTCGTTGCATCAACACGCAACCGAGACCTTGATGAGAAGCATCGCAGTATACCACGAAGTCATCAGTGCCTTCGGGTAAGGATAAGATTGGAGCACTGCAAAGCTTTTGTTTAAGTAGTTGAAATGCTGACTCTTGTTTTTCAGTCCAGTCGAACTTTCTGTCTTTCTGAGTCAGCGTCGTGAGTGGAAAGGCTATTTTTGAGAAGTTCTCGATGAATCGTCGATAGTAGCCGGCCAATCCTAAAAACTGCCGTACTTCTGTTGGAGTCGTCGGCGATTGCCAATTTTTGATAGCCTCGATTTTGGATGGATCCACATGAATTCCCTGACTATCGATAACGTGTCCAAGGAATTGAACGGTTTGTATCCAGAACTCACACTTGGAGAATTTGGCGTAGAGCTCCTCGTGTCTAAGTAGTTCTAAAATTGTTTTGAGGTGTTGCGCGTGTTCTTGTTCGTTTCGCGAGTATATGAGGATGTCGTCAATGACGACAATGACGAACTTGTCGAGATAACGCTTGCACACCCGATTCATAAGGTCCATGAATACATCCGGTGCGTTGGTTAATCCAAAGGGCATCACTTGGAATTCATAATGCCCATAACGAGTTCTGAAAGCATTTTTCTGGATATCAATGTCGCGAACACGTAATTGATGATAACCTGATCGAAGATCGATCTTGGAATAGAAACTCGACCCTTGAAGTTGGTCAAACAGGTCATCGATTCGAGGAAGTGGGTATCGATTCTTGACGGTCAACTTGTTCAACTCTCGGTAGTTGATACACATTCGGAAAGAACCATCTTTCTTTTTGACAAATAGGACCGGAGCTCCCCAAGGTGAAGAACTCGGCCTAATGAATCCCCTTTCCAGGAGCTCCTGTAACTGGGTGGACAACTCCTGAAGTTCGGATGGAGCTAAACGGTATGGTGCTCGGGCCACAGGTGCAGCACCTGGCACGAGATCGATTGAGAACTCAACCTGTCTTGGTGGTGGTAGACCAGGTAGTTCTTCGGGAAAGACTTCCGGAAAGTCTCGAACGATTTGCACATCCTCAAGTCGCTTCTCCTCTGACTTTTTCTCCATGATGTGTGCGAGGATTGCTGGATAACTTTTTCTCAGAAATTTTCGGGTTTTCGAACAAGATATGATATTGAGTCTCGTCCCACCGGTCTCCCCCTGTATGACCAAAGTTCTATCGGCGGCGAGAGGAATTCGAACAACCTTGTCGTAGCAAACGATTTCAGCGCGATGTTTGGACAACCAGTCCATACCGATAATGACATCGAAACTTCCTATTTCAACAGGCATAAGATCGATTGAGAAGATTTCGTCGGCTAGGTTTAAAGTGCAATTAGGTATCACACTATCGATTTCTATGAGTTTGCCATTTGCTAGTTCTACGGTGTACTTAACATCTAAGGCCACGGGAGTGATGTCAAGTAGTGGGCAAAACTCATCAGATATAAAGCTTCTATCAGCACCAGTATCAAAAAGAACATAAGCAGTTAAGTTGTTGAGGAGGAACATACCCGTGCCCACGTTCGGGTCCTGACGGGCATCCCCGGAGTTGAGAACGAATGCTCTTCCCCTGGCATTGTTGTTGTTGTTGCCCTTGTTCTTTCGTTTTGGACATGCATCTCTGAAATGTCCAGTCTCTCCGCATCCATAGCAGGATTAGGGTTGTTGGGTATTGTTATTGGAGACGTTGTTGTTGGACTTGGGGGCTCGGCAGTCTTTGGTCAAATGCCCGTACCTCCTGTAGTTGTTGCAGGGGGTACTGCATGGACCGTTGTGGTGGTAGTTACACTTGGAACAGTATGGTCTGTCCCTAGTGTAGGCGCGTTTGGGTTCAGAGTTGGTATTGTAAACTTGGATGGCATTGGGCTTTTTGTTCTGGTGGTTGTCGTGGTGTTCGGAGGATTTACGTTTGTTGTTGGAGGAGGTGTTTGGTGTTCCACGGCTGACAACTAGAGCCATAAGCTCGTGTGCTAGCCGGATAGCACTCTCAGTTGTGGTTGGTTTGGACGAAGCGACATTCCCTTGAATGCTCTCAGGGAGGCCGTGGATGTACCTCTTGATGCTCTTCTCCTCCGGATCAACCAGACCCGGGCATAACAACGCAAATTGCTGGAATTTGGTGGTATACCCAGCAATGTCAGTTCCCTGCACCGTCAAATGCCAGAACTCTTCCTCTAGACGGTTCAGTTCTTCTTCGGGACAGTACTTCTCCCTCAACTTCTTCTTCAGTTCGGCCAAAGGTAGCTGATTAGCTATCTTAAGACCTACGGAGTTGGCGTGGGTATTCCACCACGTGAGTGCACCTTCTTGAAAGGTGTATGCAGCGAACTTGACTTTGTTATCTTCAGTGCAGTTGCAGAGGTTGAAGACAGATTCCATACGTTCGATCCAACGGATTAGACCGATAGCACCTTCCGTGCCTTTGAAATATAGGGGTTTGCAACTCAGAAAATCCTTGTAAGAACAAGGCTTGATGGCAGGGGTATTACTGGGAGCTTCCCCAGTATTCCGGGAGTTTCGAGGCGAGTCCCGAGCAGCCAAGGCATCGGCCACAGCTCGAGAAACGATAGCATTGATTTCCGCATCACTGTAACTTTTCTTCTTGGGCGGCATGATTCTTCAAGAAAGAAAGAAACAAAAGGTACATAAGAAATTGTACCATAATGAAAATTACAATAGATGCATATATGTAAAAGCGGTAACATACGACATCACAATGTAAAATCAATAATGTAGAATAATCGAGGGGAATTGTCGATTGATATTACAAGTTCAAAAGATGATAGACAATTCCAAATTACGAGTTCCAAAAGTTACAGGATTTGATGTTTTACAAAAGTACCGGGAATCGTTACATCCGGTTGAATTACATAGGTCCTACAAAAGCATATTAGAGTACAGATTCAGCCTAAGCTAATTCTGACGTAAGTTGAGTTGTGGCAGCAGTGCAGTGAGATGATTCACAGACTCTGCAAGTCTGTTGGCAGTTCGGAGGGCGTCTTCGGTTTCCCTTAGACGTGTCTCGCACTGATGCAGCCTTGATTGTAGGACAAAGATTTCATTTTGGTTGCCAATCACTTGGTTGTGGACAACCTCCATGGTTTCGACTGTTTCTTCCACTTGATTTTGAAGAGTGTTCATGGTGTTGACAGTGTGCTCGTGATCTTCGGAGACTTGCTCGATTCGTTCCATTGCTGTGAGTCTCCAGTTTTCACGAGTCTCTTGGAGTTCGATATCCATAGCGTTAAGTCGTTTCTCATGATGGTGTAGCCAAGCGGCTAAAACTGGTGGAGTAAGGTGAGTGGAATATGGGCTAGCTCGAGGCAACCTGGTGTCCCTACTAGCTACCCTTGAGGTTTGGGATTCGTACGGATAAGAGCGCGACAAGTTGGAGTTGGGTGGTGTGTTTGCCATTCTGAGACAAAGCGTTAGAAAGAATGAGGCCTATATCCATATAATAACTTATATAATATAGCCTAAGATTGTAACGAGGCCTATCTATGTATACTTAGTATCACATAATAGCCTATTGGGTGTCTAGCACAGACTTGTTTGAGTCTCGGTCCTGTCGAGGTCAGAGTCAACTAGTGTATTCCTGTTCAACATAATCATTTCAGACCTTACATCATCTTTCCTTAATTGTACATAGTTGATCAGGCTATGTTAAATTAAAGTCGTATGCTGTAATTCCTGAACCAGTCATGCCTAATAAGGAAATAATGCCTAACGGTCATAGTCTAGGCCCACTAAATGCAACCTAGTTCACTATAACCTTAGGCTCTGATACCAATCTGTAACACCCCCAAATTTATTGTTTAGCGGAAGCACGATTTGGATGTTACGAATCAATAATCACAGCACAAAGATATATAATGAACGACCACTATATGCGTCGTTTTACATTTGTATTGATAAAACAAAAGTTTACATCAAAAATATTGTTTACATTAGCTCAGCTTGAAATTGAGAGATTTAAATACATAATTAATCTATACAAAATATAATAATGCAGCTAAATCTCTGATTGTTTGCATGATGACTCGAGCTAATTGATCCTTACTTGAGCAGTCCAACCTACTGCTGGTCACCAGTGATACATGCTAAAATTGGTCAGCGAAACGCTGGTGAGCTCACAGGTTTGTATGTCAACACATATGTTTGTATGAACCGCAAGATTTAATAATTGAATTTAAAATGCAATTAAGCAAAATAAAAGTTATACAGCCATGAGCACATAGTCTGAGCTTAACTTGAGTTGTCAGGCCCACTTAAGGAAACCTAACTTGAAGTGCCTCCTACGAGTGCCTAATCCACACTCGTCTTCCCAAATGCTAATACGTCCGTTTGACTAGTTAGTGCGTGCTAACCCGGACGAGGATTGTCAATCTTATATGATATCATATACTAACATTCACGCTACTACGTATTACCAGACTATGCTATGGAGGGCTTTAAATTGATTAGCTTGAAACTCATGTAGTATTTGATTTGATTTGTACTTGCGTTCAACTTGTAAAACAAAACGAGCAATAATATCACACCCCTGATTGAAAAGCAGTAAAATAGGGGCTATGAGACTCACCTGAGTCTTGAAAGTTTGGATTTATCTTGGATTGATTTGTCTTGAAGTGTGGTCCGAAGACTTGTAACCTGAAGGTGTCCATGACACGCGATGGTTATTAATTGTTTAGGCATCTCGAAAGACTACCTTTGTAGTTGTTTGTCCAAATTACCCCAATTTGGTTGATTGACTTGTCCAAATTACTAAGATTTGGTTGATTGATTCGAATGTTTAAAAATGTGTACGGCCCGTTGGTGATTAATTGTAATAATAGTCTTGATGTTATCACATTGATTTCGAAGCGTTATACTTGAAAAACAATTTCCATTATGTTTGAAAAGTTGTATCGTATAAGCGTTTTGAAGTTGTACAAGTTTGACACTTGGTGAGAAATGTGCTTACGGAATCTAAGTACGGGGGTCCGGGGGCAGCGCCCCTGGTAGCGGGGTCCAAGGGGCGGCAGCCCCTGGCGGGGTCCAAGGGGCAGAGCCCCTGGTTGGGTGAAATCAAGTGATAAAATTTAGGGTCTCGACACTTAGTGAAAATGTGAGTTTTTTAAACTTTCTGTCTTATGCGACACAAGATGCGACATAAAATTAGTCATGCGACACAAGGGTTGTGTCGCATAGAATTGCGACACAAGAGCTTAGCGACACAAGGGTTGTGTCGCATAAGCGGATAATGCTGATTCAACAGCGACATAGTGATTGTGTCGCATGGTATTTACGACATAAGGTGCGACATAATATTGTGTCGCAGAGGATCCGACATAACTGGGTTTATACGACACAAAATACGACATAGGGGCTTTTATACGACACAAGGCTTGTGTCGTAAAGATGAACATCAAAACAGAACCCAGCTACTGTCGAGAATTTTCGACCCAAAACTCAATTCTAACCCATTTTTAAGCTATAAAATCGTGTTTCTCTTGTTTAATAGGAATATATACACTTGAATAACCCAATAATATGTAAAAATAAGCTAAAACGGGAAGTTTCGGGAATTTGTCGGAAACTTACAAAGTGTCGAAACGAAAATCCGGAAAGATGGAAATGTAGATCGTGATACGGTGGTTCCTTTTCTCTAATTACTTTGTCGATTTGAATTCGTTTGTGGGTGTTATTTGGTGATTTGGTGATTTTTGGTGTGGTTTGTGTTTGAGAGAAAATGGAGAAAGAGAGAGAGAGAGATGAAAAGATGGTGATGATGAAAATGAGATGGTGGGGAGGGGGTTTGTCCCCTTTGTTGACCGGTTGGGTGGGGCCCACGGGTGTGGGCTTCACCAGTTTTTCGTTCCCCGCGTTTGTGCTCCTTGCGGTGTTCGTTTTCTCGATCGTTTAGACGTTAATTATTTATTTTTATGAACAAATATGCGTTTTAAAATACGAATATTCACTCAATATTTTCGTTGAAGTATTTTACCAAATACTTAATAACCATGTTATAGAATGTAACTTCGCGTTTAACATTTTAATTGTGTAAACGTTGTTGTACGATATGAATCAAAACTGAAATATTATAAAAATAATATTTTGGATATAATAGTGTTATTAAATAATGTTACATTATTTAATTAAATTATTCACCAACGTCCGTATTTAATTGACCGAATTACATTCGATTTGAACTTGTACGATTTAAATCAAACCGCAATACTTGTATATATTCAACAATATATATATTAGTTGATACACTAATTAGCCTAACACAGAACTAATTACATGTATTAAAACTTGATTAGGCACTAATTACTAGTCCTAATTTGACGGGTGTCACAGAATCACATGTCTTAGAAAATACAAGAAGATTTAGCCACTAGTATTCATCATAGCATAGCTAACAAAAGATTTAAACATAGAAATGTTCATGTTTTTGCAAGTATATGGAAGAATAAACCTAAATGGGTCTTGAATCAAGCAATGATGCAATGATCTTCTTCTCTCCTTCTTTGGTCTCTTTCATCTCCATTTAGAACCCTAAAATAGCCCTTAAAGAGCCTTGGCCGTTTTTGAAGTGAGAGGGAGATTAAAAAAAGATGTTTGAAGCCCTAATTTTGCCTCTTATATACATGTAGTCTGCACATTTTACGTAGCTATGTAAATGCAGAAAGAATAGCTATGCTTTTCAAAACTGCTGTGTAATTTTAAAATGCATGGCTCTTTAAACATTAAAAGCATGGCCACGTGAAATGCTGAGAAATTTGGTTTCAGTTGAAGTTGAAAAGCATGACCACGTAAAATGAAAAGGCATAGCTATGTGAAGTTCTAAGCTATGCTTTTGGTCACATAACATTTTGAGCCTTCAAGAGTATAAGTCTATGCAAATATAGGATACATAACCATGTACTAATCTGTCAATCCATAGCCTCCATGATTTCTTCAATTTCCACTTCAAATCCAGTTCATTTTCATCTTAGCTCATATCTCGAACCTGGAAATGCAAAATAACGAAACTAAGCATCGAATTCATGGATTAAGCCAATATTACCTCAAAAGTATGAGAATATCACTTCAAAAAATATGTATAATTTAAGTTATATCAGATATGGAATTTAATCTTCCATGTCGAGAAGAAATGGGATCTGGTTAACTCGCTTTACTAATAACAAGTAAGTTTCTCATGTCATAAAAGATGCATTTGAAGAAGGTGGAGTGTTACATAGGACGAAAGTCTACCTCATAAAATCGTAATTGATTTGTCATCAAGACTGATTCATATTAATCTTCATAATTGGTTATAGTTTAACAGCTTCAAAATCTAGTGGTGATTCTAAACAAGAAGTTGAAACGAAATGAAGGATTTCGAAGCGTTAGATGTTGAGATTATCAACGTTCAAAAAATGAAGAATTGTATAAATTGTGAGTTGTATGGGAAGAGAGGGGCTACTTGATTATGGGGTAAGGAAGAAAATAGGCATGCGGTGAGAGGGTTGAATTTCAAATCTCTTCAAAATAATTGTAAATTAAATATTAGAAGATATTAGGATTGCTTCATTTCAAATACCCACTTTCACCTTTTTTCTTTAAAATTATATATTTATCTCATAAACTGCAAATCTATAAATTATAAAAATTACAATGTCAGCGTCTTTTTATCTTTAATTAGAGATCTTATATGACATACTTTCAAAGAACTTTTCTCATCACTTTCTAATGGTATTTAAAATTTCGTAATGTTAAATCACATGTGATTTAATACTCGCATGTGATTATATTTACAATCAAATTTTAAGATTTATATCACTAGCAATAATAACTTAAAAATAATCAAATTTACAAATTATAACTATAAAATCACATGCAAAATTTTTTATTTAATAATTTAATAAACCAACAAAAAGAAAAAGATGTTGTAATCGCTTGTGATTAAACATTGAATTAGTATTCAGATGTGATTAACATGTAAATAAATACGAATTTCAAATAATTAACAATAATTATAAATGTAAATAAATATAAATGTGAAATCTCATGTGAATTAGAAGTTATTATTACATACTTCATTTCAAAAACACATGTGATTAAACCTCATATAAGCAAATCACATGTAATTTTGGCACAAAACAAATGCAATATATATATATATATATATATATATATATATATATATATATATATATATATATATATATATATATATATAATTTGATTATGGTTATTTATGTGAATGTCTAATAAGTTGTAATAAGTAATTATACATAAAATCACATGTGATTATATAAGTTGTATTTTCTAAAACCCGGCAAAAATGATTTTTTTTCCAGAAGTATAGCTTGTTAGATATCTAATCGAAGATAAAAAGACCCTGATTCCAAATATGTAATTTTTAGTCGTGTCGTTTGTGAGATATTAATTTTAAAAAATCGAGTGGAAGTTGACTTTTTAAGGAAAAGAATCAATCTTATTGGTTCTCTCATTTTTCATTTTTTTACCTTTCTTTAGGACGCTGATATATACAACATATATTTTATTGCATACACCACATTTATGTATTAATATACTTGTACTGTCTGCTTTAATACTTGTACAGTATGGTGTAAGTATCATTTTTGATGTTGTATATATCAATTCTCTTTCTTTATTGAGCCCACCTTTAGATGACATATATGTTGTTAAACAATACTTTTTTTAGGTGCATCAAAAATAATATTGACCCGTAAGCTATCACTTTGACTCAATCATTTTTTTTTTTTTTAATTCTTCGTTTGTACCTTGTTGCACGTAAGTTTAAGGGTATTTTAGTCGTTTAAAATTGATAACGGATCATTAACATTCTAACATAACTACCAACCCAATAAGGGGCTAAATCTTACAAAACCTAACCTAGTTTTTTTTTTTTTGATAAAGGGGTTTCCCCAGGCAAATTTTATAGAACTAAATAACTTCTTACAGAAAGACTAGGGGCATACTCCTAGGAAACGTTTTTAATGAACCTTTCAAACTTTAACGCAAAAACCTAACACCAAAATAACTATAACTATCTCATGTCTAAGACAATATATAACATCACTATAACTAGGCCATCTATCGGGGTAATTTGGGTACCCCTAACCCCGTACCATATTTCAATGGTACGCGTCCATCCCAGTTGCAAGGAACATCAATATTGGACAAATCACATGTTCACAAATCAACCACATGTGATTAGGAGCGGATTCGAACCCCTGGCCTATAGGTCACACATATATGATAATCTGGGCATTTACGGTGACGATACCACTTCAGCTATGCTTAAATGGTAACTAGACCATCTATCGATATAAACACCTAGGGAAATTTTAACCTATAAAAGTCTACCTTTGAACCAAAATAGGCTCAACAATGCACTTAACACGATGATTTTATTGAGAGTGTTTGTTGCTAGCTTAGAAATAATAATGAAAAAAAAAAATCAAACTCATAGATCCAAACATGTCAGAGCAAAGGGTGTGGGGATGTTTTACAACGTTCCCAATAAAAATTTTCTCCCAGAACGCTGTTCAATAGTGTCCCCCACATCGTGTCAGTGTTTTCGATGTCATTTTGTTCTCGAACAAAGTCTTAAGACGAACGCTGCTTTTGTATTTCCTTTTCTTTTTCTCCTCGCACACAATCATTTAATAAATAAAAAAATAATATTAAGAATACTGTTAATTCAACATCCTCCATAACCTCACTATTTCAACAACATTCCTATGAGTACACGATTAAAAACAATCACCACACCCTATACTCTCGTAGATGGTGGGTTTTATAATTTATTAAAGCATAAGGTGTGGTGACATTGTCTTTATAGTGTCATGGTGAGAACATTGTTGCTGAAATTTGGCGATGTGAAAGTCAGTATTATGGAGTTTCCAATTTTTTGTTATATACAATACAAATAATTGAATAAAATTTATTTAAATAACAAATAAATTAAATGAAAAATAACATTTGTTAATAAACATAATAAATTAAGGGATTTGATAAAAGAAGCCCAAAGGGCTTTGTTTAAGGAATTTTAAAAAGTAATTAATTCAGATATATACAGCTAATTTGATAAACGTGGGATGTGAGAAGCTTGTGAATTTATTATTAAAAAATAATAATAATTCAAATATATAGGGAAGTTGTTGACTAGATAGGAACGTGGGTTGTGAATATGCATTTTGTATATATATTTGAATTATTTTTTTCAAAGAAAAACCCCTTAAACAAAGCCCTTAGGTCTTCTTTTATCAAATCCCATAAATTAATTCACAGAAAGTAGAAAAATAAAAATACTAATCCATTTTAATTTAGTTGGTCAAATTTTAATTGGGTTTGACCCAACTTAAAACTTTAAACCTACTTGACCTAACACCTAAACTACCAATTTCTTCATCTTATTCGATCTTCTTCAAACACACAGCAAACACACATATTAACTCACCCATAAATTACATAAACATTGCACACACATATGAGAAACAATAAAAAAATAAAAAGAAAAGAACAAAAAATTCACAGAAACATCTCAACCAAAATTGTGACGGGAACGTCATTTCAGTGTTAAGGACCGCCGTTCGACGACGTTCTCATTGTTGAACACATGTGATAACGTTTCCACACCCTTTGCCCTTATCATTCTCATTCTCATACCAATCATTCATCAATCTCATATTCATAATAATTTCTAATTTTAAACCAATAGCATTTAAAATCTCACTCTTATAATTACATTCATCTCATCCAAAATGTTCATATCATTATTTTGGGATGTATCAAATAAGTGTCCATTTTGTTGTTTTAACCAATTGAAAAAGATTTTAGTGGGTAAAGATGTTATTTGATTGGTGAAAAGTGTACTAAGTGAAAAATTGTAAAATTATGTGTAAGTCAAACCGGAGATTTTGATTAATATTAAATTAAATATTAATTATCAAATGAAAAATGAAAATTAAGGGCGTGAAGTACTGAAGTAGCAAAGGTTGGATAGGGCCATATGGGTGTCAACTTATCAGGAATAAATCCGAACACGTAGATGCAATCCAACCCAATCAACATTAAAATCAAAAAACCATTCATTCTTTTGAATCTTTCCATTAACTCCCCAATATAGAAATACTCCGTAACATTAATCTTGAAAAAAAAGCTCAAACAGTGCATCCATGGCATCCACCACAAACATCATCCTATCTTCAAATTTCCTTGGCTCAAATGTGTTAATCTCTTCCCCAACCCCTAAAACCCACAAATCAATAACCAATCATTTCATAATTCCCCAAGCAATACTTAACAAAAAATCAAGTTCCTTAAAAGATTTGAACTTTCAATCAAAAGCTACTTTAGCTGCTCTGTTTTTTTCTTCAATTGCAACATCACAAGCACTAGCTTTAGACACTAATTCACCACCTCCACAACAAAACCCAATTCAACCTCAATTAATTGAACAAAACCCATCAAAAAAATCATATCTTTTTGCACAAGATAATGTCTTAACTGCCCCAAAACCTCAGGCAAGCTCTGATTTACCTGAGGGTAGTCAATGGAGATACAGTGAGTTTTTAAATGCAGTCAAGAAAGGAAAAATTGAAAGGGTGAGGTTTAGTAAAGATGGCGGTGTTTTGCAGCTCACGGCCGTTGATGGCCGTAGAGCCGGCGTGGTTGTCCCGAATGACCCTGACCTTATCGATATATTGGCTATGAACGGTGTCGATATATCGGTCTCGGAAGGGGAATCTGGTAATAATTTGTTTGGTTTTATCGGTAATTTGTTGTTCCCTTTGTTAACATTGGGAGGGTTGTATTTCTTATTTAACCGAGCTCAGGGCGGCCCGGGTGGGCCAGGAGGTCTCGGTGGGCCAATGGATTTTGGCCGATCGAAATCCAAGTTTCAGGAAGTTCCTGAAACTGGGGTTTCGTTTGCTGATGTGGCTGGAGCTGATCAGGCTAAACTTGAATTACAAGAAGTAGTGGATTTTTTGAAAAACCCTGATAAGTATACAGCTCTTGGAGCTAAAATCCCAAAAGGGTGCTTATTAGTCGGACCACCTGGAACCGGAAAGACCCTTTTGGCTCGGGCGGTGGCTGGAGAGGCTGGTGTGCCGTTTTTCTCATGTGCTGCTTCGGAATTTGTTGAATTGTTTGTGGGTGTTGGTGCTTCTAGAGTTAGGGATTTGTTTGAAAAGGCAAAATCAAAAGCACCTTGCATTGTGTTTATTGATGAGATAGATGCAGTTGGGAGGCAAAGAGGGGCAGGCATGGGAGGTGGAAATGATGAAAGAGAGCAAACTATTAATCAGTTGTTGACTGAAATGGATGGGTTTTCGGGTAATTCAGGTGTTATAGTTTTGGCAGCTACTAACCGGCCGGATGTTCTTGATTCGGCATTGTTGAGGCCTGGTAGGTTCGATAGACAGGTTACTGTTGACCGCCCTGATGTTGCTGGTAGAGTTAAGATCCTTCAGGTATTGCTCAATGCTCATCTGTTTTTCCAGTTATATGTTTTCAGTTATCTGTTTGACACAAGTACACACATAGTGTATAACATATACTTCGAGAGAAAATAATAAATGAGTTTTAAAGCTACAAAAGCGACCAAAATTATTCATATACAGTGGAAGCCTGGAAGATAATTTCATTGATTAACCAAATAAATAAGATTAGTAGATTACCATAAAGCTGAAATCCAGAGAAAGAAACCAGAAATGTTAAATTTGGAGTGCTGAATAAAGGAATTTGGCTGGACAGTTTTTGATAACGTCCTGCCTGTCATGTGCTTCCTGTGGGTTCATAACTCTGTACGGTTTGTCGTAATGAATCTGTCATGTGATAGGTGCACTCAAGGGGAAAGTCACTTGCAAAAGACGTAGATTTTGATAAAATCGCAAGGAGAACCCCTGGATTCACAGGCGCTGATCTTCAAAACCTGATGAATGAAGCAGCCATTCTTGCAGCTAGGCGTGAACTCAAGGAAATAAGCAAAGATGAAATAGCAGATGCTTTAGAAAGGATCATCGCCGGTCCTGAAAAGAAAAACGCCGTTGTTTCTGAAGAGAAAAAGAGGCTTGTCGCTTATCACGGTCAGATATTTTCTAATTTAGAGGGTTGGGACTTGGGTGTGTTACAATGTTATATTGATCATAACAGTTTGTAGCAATTTCGATTTGCAGAAGCTGGGCATGCACTAGTTGGTGCACTTATGCCCGAGTATGATCCTGTTGCCAAGATTTCCATCATTCCTCGTGGTCAAGCCGGTGGTCTGACTTTTTTTGCACCAAGTGAAGAACGGCTCGAATCTGGTTTGTATAGTAGAAGTTACCTTGAAAACCAAATGGCGGTGGCACTTGGTGGAAGGTATTACCCATTTGGTATTCTGAATTGAGCCATTTTTCCTTTTATCTGTCTTGAAATTTTCATGAGATATAATAAGAATTAGATGTGGGAATGCTGACCCATATACTTAAAAATGGGTCAATTTAGGCTGCGTTTTAATTTCAGATTTGTTTTTTGCTAAAAGAGGGACAGGTTGATAAGTTGAGAGTTAATAAATAACTGTACAGCCTCTAAAATTGTTTACAAAAATAATTGTGAAGTGGGCAATAAGTATTTTGGCCTGACCCATTTTAGACAAAAATAACTGTAAATTCTCAATTTTGGCCTGACCAGTTTTGGCATATACTATAAAGACCCATTTTGACCAGAACCCGCTTTAACTGGCTACCCATCCTACCAACTAGTCCGTCCTGCAACTTCTGTAAAAAGCCTAGAAATTTAGAAATGTTGTAGGCTTAATTGCCTAAACTTGTAGACATAAATGTAGACCTAAAGATGTGTTGGTGGATATGAAAAGTTGATTCGAAGAGATTAAGAGTGAGAAAAAACACATTATAGGTGTTAAATGACGAATGGAGTAGGCTTGCTTTTATGTCTATATTATTAGGCCTATTTAGCACTACTCAGAAATATAATATGAATATAAGCAAATTGTTGAACGTTGTAATTACTGTTAGTAGGGGTTAATGCTTAAGAGGTTGTTTCCGAAAGTTATTAGTGTGATTACAAAAATCTTAATACCTTGTAGGGTTGCCGAAGAGGTTATTTTTGGACGCGAAAACGTGACAACAGGAGCATCTAACGACTTTATGCAAGTTTCACGGGTGGCAAGGCAGATGGTAGAAAGGTTAGGCTTCAGTAAGAAAATCGGTCAAGTTGCAATAGGTGGAGGTGGCGGAAATCCGTTCTTGGGCCAACAGGTATGCAAGTGTTATAAATATTAGAAACCGTTTCTCGATGCTAAATGATCAAATTAGTAGCAATGCTGCTAAATTACTACTAAAACAACGGTTTTAAGTGTTATATATATTGGCATTGTCTTCATATGGGTTTGAAATTGTGCAGATGTCATCCCAAAAGGATTACTCAATGGCAACAGCTGATATAGTTGATGCTGAGGTGAGGGAGCTAGTTGAGAAGGCATACGAAAGAGCTACACAAATTATTACATCACAGATCGATATCTTACACAAGCTTGCTCAACTGCTTATCGAGAAAGAGACGGTAGATGGGGAAGAATTCATGAGCCTCTTCATTGATGGCAAGGCGGAACTCTATATTCAGTAAATAATATGTAAGTCCCAAAACTGATCATTGTTAGAGCATATTATGGATACTCAATATACACAACTTGTAATTCGTTGGATGTGTTTGATAAGCTAACTTCTTCAAATTCACGAGTAGAGGATCCTTATCGAATGAACTCGATTATGTATGAATACATACAGCTCACATGGTTACATATAACCATTAGAGGATTCATAGCAATTCCACAAGTTATGGACTGTCATCTCATTAGCATATACCGACATTTTAATATCCCTAACCGTGTTACTGTTATCATATGGATTCACTAATTAATTCGTGTAAATAAATACAAACTTCCTGATTAGTTTTTAGTTCTTACTTTCCGTAATCATAGCTTATGATGCATCGTTAATTTGACTTTAGATTATGGAGACAGAGTTAAGACACAGTTGTTATTTATTCACAAATTGGTTTAGCCCTATGATCTGCTCCCTTTTGTTTCATAAATAAACCATCTCCAAGGTGGCCTGGTGGTAAGACATCCTGATGTCCTTACAAGAGGTCATAGGTTTGAACCTCTCTAGGTAAACATCTTGTGGGTGCCTAGGGAAAAGGTTTGTATAATGGTAACAGGGAAACCCCGGTTAGACTGCGTACATCTGATTCAAAAAAACTCACCCTCCCCGGGTAACCTAAACAGGGGAAACCTCATTCGTTTAGTAGTTGCATAATTTGTTTGAATAAGATCTTTTTCATGATCGTATAGGTTTAAGAGCGGGTAGTAAATCTCACAGGTTTTTCAATGATGTCTTATGTTTCACTACCTTGTGTACAAACGAGCCCATGATGTTAGCCATGCAGTTACAGTTGTCAAAATCATCTTTATTTACATTAATCTTCGATGAGATTTACTTTGTTAAGGTTACCTGAGGGGGGCGAGTTTTATTCACTTAGATGTATGTGGTCTAACCGGGGTATCCCCGTGACCTGTTTGACCCTTTCCTTAGCCACCTCTAAGACATGAGATCTCTAGTGAGGATATCAGGATGCCAACTACTAGGTCACCTTGGTGATGGTTATCTTTATTTTCATCAACATACCTGATTTAATCAAGTTCATGAGCTCCAAATAAGACACAATAAATTCATAACAGAAACATATGGACGTACATTGAGTTCACCTCAGAGTTCACCGCGTTTAGTTAATCTGACCTTAAGACCATGCTTCATCTTTAGCACAATACAATCTGCTGGAAGCATACAATTTCCCTCCACCAACTCAATGTGATAATGGTAAATGATTGTAGCTGTCACTATCTTCATTTGAGATACAGACACGTCCTTACCCAAACAACTTCTTGGGCCAGCATTAAATGTTGTAAATTTGTATGATGGCTCATGTTTAATTCTTCCTGCACTAGAAATCCATCTCTCAGGCTTAAACTCCATACAGTCTTCACCCCATATTGATTTCATCCTTCCCATAGAATAAAAACATAAAAAAATTTGGGTGTTTCGATCAACTTTGTGGCCACTTGGAAGGATGTCTGGTTGTAAGGGAGTTTTATTGTTAAGCGGAATAGGAGGGCAAAGCCTCAAGGATTCATTTAAGGCCCCGTTAAGGTAAAGCATTTCACCCAAGTCTTTTGCACTCCATCTCTCGCCTACATTCACTTTAAGATGTGTGCGAATCTCTTCCAGAATCTTATGTTCTGCGATTGGGTTTTTCGCAAGGAGATAAAAGAACCAAGATAAAGCGCTACTGATGGTATCTTTTCCTGCGAGCATTAGACTTAATATCATATCTCTTAAAATTTTGGTGGGATCACCAAAATCACTACACTGATCTTTGATATCTCTCATGAAAGTGGTTAGTAATAAGGTTTTTTCTTCTTGTTCTTCACAATTGGTCTTACTGCAATCGTTTTGTTTTTGGACTAAACATTTGTATATGAAATCATCTAGAGTTCCCCATGCATCTTTAAACTTCTTCTCATCGCCCCATCTAAGTAATTGTTTCAACTTCCATATGATTGAAGGTGTATAATGCCTATGAAAGATAGTTTCTCCAACATAGTGTGGTGCCTTTTGACATGCGTTGTAAGGAAGATCAAGAGACAAGCTTTCAGGGTCATGATCCAAGAGTAGTTTACATGTATTGTCAAAAGTGAACCGGTCAAACAATTCCTGCAAATCCATCTCCTTTCCATGATTAGATATGGATTCAAGTATTGGTAGAAGCCCATTCTCCAACTTGTTCCAAATAATTGTTTCTAGCAAACTTTGATAGTTAGCATGTTTAAACAAGCATATGGTGATTTTACGCTGTATTTCCCATAACGGACCTTCAGAAGTAAGGATTCCATCTCCAAAGATATCAAAGATGTCACGAAATTTATCACCTTTGGGATAGTTGTTGAAGTTTTTGAAAAGAACATGTCGGACGTCTAAAGGATTAGTCGTCATGAGCATGTCCATGTTGGCGAACCACGGGCCTTTAAACATGAGTGTACCATCTGTATGTGTGAGAATCTCAGTGATGTAATCATGCATTTGGTTGGTGTTTAAAAGTAGTCCCGGTAGCATCCCTATAATTGGCCAGTTTATAGGGATAACGGATCGTCGGTTTTGATGTCTATACATCAATATAAAAAATGGCATTAGAATAAATATTACCGAGAAAATGGATGTGTATTCATAAAAAGCCATGGGATGAAATGAGAGAAACAATAGGTGAGTTTACGTGATGGTTGTCTTATTGTTATATGCTTGTTGGTCATTTATAGGCATATAAGAAAGAATTCACACACTGAGCATTTGAATACTTCCATTAATTCAAATAAAATACTGAGAACTAAAAATATCTCTTATAATATAATACCTTATCTTATTTTGTTTGTATTTGATCTGGTTTTTAGAACTCTTAGGAAGATTGGAGTCATCGGAAATATGGTAGATCGATACAAAAAATGTAGATATAAAAGTAGGAAATATTAGTTATGTCAACCGATCGATCGAACAAAGAAAACACATTATTATCTACTTAAGGTATGAGAGTCATTCATCTAAAAGGTATCAGCTTAACTAAGACCCTTCATCATTAAATTATGTATTAACAACTTAAACCACTGTCCATGATAGCTCTTTTTTGGTTCGTTATTGGCTCAAAGATGCCAATAGTTAGTGTTTCTGTTCGATTGATACATATGAAAATTAGGAATAAGTATAGTTCGGACGTGACAATGTGGTGAAATAAACAACATAAGTATGTGTGACTGTAACACGACAATAATATTGCCTTGAAGAAACTAGGGCTGCATTTCCCATGCTCTGTTATCTTTTTACAGGTTATTATTTATTTATTTATTTGTTTTCTTATGGGCAGCTATTTGTGGAAGCAAATCTCAACAAAAAGGAAGGGGTGCTACCAACAAATACAGCAACAGGAAGAGGTTCACAGGAAAAAATCAAAAGTAACCAAACCAAATGATAAAAACATATCAAAGATGTCACGAAATTTATCACCTTTGGGATATTTAAGGTACCAAGTTTAGTTTGAATATCTTTAATCTTCTTTAATATATTATATTATATTATATTATATTATATTATATATATATATATATATATATATATATATATATATATATATATATATATATATATATATATATATATATGTATATATATATAACTAAAGGAGGAGACCTCTTGTCAACTTTTCATCCATGTTACATCATCAAAATCCTATGTGTCATAATTATATTACACAAAGTGATGAGGTGGATTCTCCTCCACATACTAAATAAGGTAATATACTATTTAAAATCAAATTATAATTAATTTATTATTTTTCATTTTTGGACGGTAAATAATGCATTAAATAATTAAATTATAACCAATTTAATCCAAACTAACGTGTCATGTGATAACATTTGAAATATAATTTTTTCGCTATTGTCGAAAATCATGAATTTCTTTATCAACTTTTTCCCTTGTATTTTTTAGTTATAGAATTTTTTTATTCATTCGTCGTCTAAATCTTCATCCATCTTTCTCTCATGAAATATAACTTATAGTGAATTAGAATAGCTTACTTTCAATACCGTTATGCTTTCATCATAGTTTTGTAATTTGACAAACATTTATCATCTTGCAAACTCAGGGATCTCAATTTCGTTTATTTTGTAATCTGCGTACAAACTTTGTGGATAGGTAGATCAACATCATCGTCTTTACATGTTGTTAAAAGGTTTTATTAGTTTTAATCACAAAACTTAAAATATTTTTGTATGCCATATTACTTTCAAATCTGTATAACATACATTTATATATTTGATCGTTATAGAATGATTTTTGTTATATATATATATATATATATATATATATATATATATATATATATATATATATATATATATATATATGCACATTAGTTGTTTAATTAATATCGGTAAATAAAAAAAATAATTTTGCAAAATTTGAAAGTTTTTAACCGTTTAGTCGTTCTCAATCCTCTTATACTTACTCAATATTAGTTATGTATTTTTTAAATGTATCAAAAAGGATTATATAAAGGTAAGTGATTTGTACATCATTTTATGTTTTACAGTATTGTATAGCACAACACGTTAAATCATAACTTATAGTGTACAAAGAAAAATTGATGATGTACAAAACATCACCTTTATATGATGTGTACATAACACGAACTTGAATATAATCATAATAACATTGCATATAGCGTTTTAAATTATAGCCAATGCATTATAGCATTATATTTTTCTAGCCGTGCATCGCACAGGTTTAACACTAGTATATATATATAAAACAGAATACCATGGAGCAATTTGGACCTTTCGATGGGGTTTTCCAAATTGATCTAATGGTATATAATTAATCTTCTTAATTACACTTTCCTCCCCTAATTATTTGATTTCATTTTCCATATTAGTTATTAGTTATAAATATTAATATTAACATAAAAAAAAATCGGAAAAAAAAATCTAAATCTAAATATTAATAAAAGAAAACTTCTTTACCCTCAATTTTGCTTAAAATCAAGACATATTGACCAATCAAATTTCACAATTTTATTAAACATTCAATTAACCAATCAAATACATCCATTTACCTAAAAATTCTCTATGTTAATTTTTCAAACGCTTGCAACTTCTATTAATTCTATTTAAATATAATCCTATTGTAAATTTACGATTTATTTATTTCTTTGAAGAGATTTCCTCCGATCCAAATTTAATATTTAATTAATATGTTTAAATTAACGTGATATTTATTATATTTAAAGAACTATATATATATATATATATATATATATATATATATATATATATATATATCTACTTCATAACATTTAATATTTAATACACATTTATTTAGTTTTAATAAAACTTAATCATGTTTTAATATTAATTTGTAGAAGATAATCTTTGTAAGTTATATAAATTGTTTCGTGTAATATGTAGAACATAATATTTGTAAGTTATATAAATTGTTTCGCCGCGGTTCTTTCCTTATATATAACCATTTACAAAAATATTTTAATTTGACATTCGTATGTATTCACGGGTTTAACATTCAAATAAACAAAAGATCGTTTGATTTGACATCCGTGTGTATTCTATAATCTTTGTAAGTTATACAAATTGTTTCGTCGCGGTTCTTTCCTTTTATATATATATATATATATATATATATATATGTATATATATATATATATATATATATATATATATGTATATATATATATATATATATATATATACATATATATATATATATATATATATACATATATATATATATATATATATATATATATATAACCATTAACGAAAAATAATCTTATTTGAAATCCGTATGTATTTACGGGTTTAACATTCAAATAAACGAAAGATTGTTTGATTTGACATCCGTGTGTATTGATGGGTTCAACATTCAAATAAATGAAAGATTGTTTGATTTGACATTAAATACAAGTCTCAATCATGTTTCAAAGTTATAATTTGTAAAACATAATCTTTGTAAGTTATATAAATTGTTTCATCGCGGTTCTTTCCTTCTATATAACCATTAACGAAAAATAATTTAATTTGACATCCGTATATAGTCACGGGTTTAACATTCAAATAAAAGATCGTTTGATTTGACATCCGTGTGTATTCTATAATCTTTGTAAGTTATATAAATTGTTTCATCGCAGTTCTTTCCTTATATATAACCATTAACGAAAAAAATTAATTTGACATACGTATGTATTCACGGGTTTAACATTAAAATAAACGAAAGATTGTTTGATTTGACATCCATGTGTATTCACGGGTTTAACATTCAACTAAACATAAGATAGTTTGATTCAACATCTATGTACATGTACTAGTTTAACATTCAAATAAACGAAAGATTGTTTGATCTGATATGTGTATGTATATACTACTTTAACATTCATATATATAAATGGTAGTTTGATTCAACATCCGAGTTTATATATTTAACATTCAAATAAATGAAAGGTAATTTGATGTACATTTTGTGTGTATATACGAGTTTAAAATCAAATAGTATACAATTAAACCATTATTTTTTATTTAACTAACGATTACAATTTAAAAGCAACAAATGTTAGTTTTCCTTACACAACCCGTGTGTATACACGGGTTTATAATCTAGTAAATAAATAATAAAAAAACTCACGGCAACCAACACACCAATTTATATTTATCTTAAATTACAATATATTTTAAAATCTATTCCTAATCCTAACCATACTCTAACCCTATTTATATCCCTAAAATCTACAATTCATTCTAAACCTTACGTATTTACCAACGAATCATCCAAAAACTTCTCACCCTTTTTCAAAAGATGATCCAAAAGAGGCTTCTTGAAGTTGAAGGTATGAAGTTAAATGTCAATTTGTATGTTATTATATTTACAATACTACATTTGTATGTTATTGTATTTACAATACTACATTATTTACATCTATATGTACGTTTCAATATATTGAAAAAAGTTACAATTTTTTTTGTCACTTTGTAGATGAATAAGATGCTCCTCTTGAAGATAATCAAACACATGATGATGAGACTCGATTTTGAAGGTATTAAATTGAATGTACATTTTTTTAATTATTAACTACATGTGTTTAGATCTATTATATTAAATAAGTTTTCAATAGGTTTGTAGAGTAACATTGTCAATGGTTTTATAGATTGGTTAAAATTCAACGCCCCCAAGATGGAGTTTGGTGAAGATGCTATGAAAAAGCTCATGGACAAAATGGTGAAGGCAAATCAACTCACTACACAACTACATTCACTTGGACATCATAAAATAGATGATGATTATGTCATTGATCTCAACTTCTTCAACAAAGATGATTTGCATTATTGCAGTTTCAAATTCTATAAAAACAAAAAATACAAAAACAAAAATAAAAAAATTCGCGTTGTCGCGGGTCATTTACCTAGTTATGTATATAGTTGAATGTCATATATGTAATTAGAGTTTTGACCCTTATTATTCAAATTAGGACCATTAATTAGTCATACTTTTTTGTCAAGAATGGACTAGTAGTACAAAGTTAATAAGTTGAAAGTTTGTTAAATAAATAAGAAAAATATGCCATTAATGGAAAATGTTAAAAGAGAAAGCCCCCTTTCGATCTATTCTAGACATTTCCAGCAATTGTACCAGGAGTATGTCTGTGTGTGGGTGTGTTAGAATTGAGAGAGTGGTGAAGAATTTGAAAGATTTGAAGCTTAAGGTATAACTTTACTTCAACTCTTTTATTTACTTAGGTTTTTTAATTTAAAAATTTGGTGAAAAATTGGAGATGTTTTTATTTGTTAAGGATATATATAGATGATGAAACAAGTGTTTGGAAACCAAAATTACACCCATAAGAGTCTTAATTCGAGAATTTATTAGAAGAAAATGGATATAATTGTGTGTTAGTGTTTGTTATTTGTTTTCATTCGAGAAACCAAAACTGCACCCATAAGAGGCTTATATATCACGATTAGGTCCTTTTGCCTACAATTACATTGTAGTGTTTTTATTTGTTTCATCCAATTTCATTACTTTGAAATCACACATCACACGTTGTCTAATCGGTTACAGATCGGTAGAAAAAGGATCAACGAGAAGAGTGCACATGGAGGAAGAGGACATAAGCATTAAATAAAGGTGAGGTACTAGTGAACGAAAGAAAGGACGGACGAACTATTTCTGAAAAATCATGACCATCAAGGAACCTCTGGAAAAAAAAGAGAGAAAGATGTTGTTACGAAATGAGAGGAAAGTCAAGCATGATATAGCCAAAACTACATCATACTAGGCTGGGAGGACCTGATTAGGTAACATGTGGTCGGAACCTCAAGAAAACGAGAAAGCCAGGAAAAGGAGAAACGTGAGTCACACTCATAAATCAAACGATATGAGAACATAATAAAAAATTAATTCGACATGGCAAGTAAATATCGGAACATGCATGGGAACTGTACCTACGAACATGATGAACCAACCACCATAGCCGAATACACTGATAACAAGCGTTGTTATCGGACCAAGGGAAAGAGATATGGTCCGTCGAAGGACCAAATGGCACAAGTCAATATATACTTCCTCTATAAATATTGAAAGGTGGAAACCAAGAAAGATAATCAACATTCAACACACTTCAGCTTAACAAACACTCTAAGACCATGATATTGGCCACACAGGTAGTTACACTACAACAAATATATCATTTATATACACTATTTTCTTCACACTTTTTAAAAATGTGTGGAAATTATGTTAATATATTCACACTTAAAAATGTGGAGAAAATTATTACATCAATAAGTGTGGAAATTACCACAATCTTCACATATATAAGTGTGAGAAAAAAAAAAAGTTAACACTTAAAAGTGTGAAAAATTTACAACTTGTCAACATTTAAAAGTGTGGAAAACCATTTGTAATACCCAAATTATCCGCACTTTCTCTTGTGTGGAAAAATCATGTGTTACAAATTTTTTGCCACATTTTTAAGTGTTGAAAAGTTGTAATTTCTTCACACTTTTAAGTGTGAGCTTTTCTTTCTTACATATATAAGTGTGGAAAATCATATATTTTTCAATAATTTTTACACACTTTCTAAAGTGCGGAGAAAAAAGTGTTGTAAAATGATATATTTTTTGTAGTGTTACAATAGTCAAGATCATCTTTATGCACAGAACAAATTTAATTAAGTTCCTGTGCTCCAAAAAAAACAAAAAAAAACACAACAAATTCATAACTAAGACATATATATGTAGGTACGTCTCTTGCATATTAGTTCACTTTAGTGTTCATTTCGTTTAGTTAATCTGACCTGGAGACCATGCTTCATCTTTAGTACAATAGAATCTGCTGGAAGCACCAAATAATGTGATAATGGTAAATAATTGTAGCTGTCACTATCTTCGTTTGAAATAAAGACATGTCCTTACCCACACAACTTCTTGGGCCAACGTTAAATGTTGTAAATTTGTATGATGGTTCATGTTTGATTCTTCCTCCACTAGAAATCCACCTCTCAGGCTTAAACTCCATGCAGTCTTCACCCCATATTGATTTCATCCTTCCCATGGAATAAAAACATAAAAGAATTTTGGTATTTTGATCAACTTTGTGGCCACTTGGAAGGACATCTGGTTGTAATGGAGATTTGTATATAAGCGGAATAGGAGGGAAAAGTCTCAAGTAGTGCTCCGTTAAGGTATACCATTTCACCCAAGTTTTTAGCGTTCCATCTCTCGCCTACTTTCACCTCAAGGTGTGTGCGAATCTCTTCCATGATCTTATCTTCGACGATTGGATTTTTGCAAGGAGATAAAGAAACCAAGATAGAGCACTACTAATGGTATCTTTTCCTGCGAAAATTAGACTTAGTATCATATCTCTTATAATTTTGGTGGAATCCCCAAAATCTTCACATTGATGTTTGATATCTCTCATCAAAGTAGTTAGCAATAAGAGTTTCTCCTCCTGTTCTTCACAATTGATGTCATTGCAGTCATCTTGTTTTTGGACTAAGTATTTGTATATGAAATCATCAAGAGTTCTCCATGCGTCTCCGATTTTTTTTTTCAGCTCCCAATCTAAGAAGTTGTTTCAGTTTCCATGTGCTTGGAGGCGTACAATGCCTATGAAAGACAGCGTCTCCAACATCATTTGCTGCCTTTTGACATGGGATGTAGGGAAAGTCAAGAGACAAGCTTTTAGGGTCGTGATCCAAGAGTAGTTTGCATGTATTGTCAAAAGTGAATTGGTCAAACAATTCCTGTAAATCGATCTCCGTGTAGAAATGGATTCAAGTATAGGTAGAAGTCCCTTCTCCACCTTGTTCCAAACAGTTGTTTCTAGCAAAGTTTGATAGTTAGCATGTTTAAACAAGTACAGGGTGATCTTGTGCTGGATGTCCCATAATGCACCATTGGAAGTAAGAAGCCCATCTCCAAAGATATCAAAGATGTTACGATATTTATGACCTTTGGGATAGTTGTTGAAGTTTTTGTAAAGAACATTTTGGATGTCTAGAGGATGAGTTGTCATGAGCATGTCCATGTTGTTGAACCAAGGGCCTTTAAACATAAGTGTACCATCTGTATGCGTGAGAACTAACCTCAGTGATGTGATCATGGATTCGATGGGTGTTTACAAATAGCCACGGAATCATACCAAGAACCGGCCAATTTGTTGGGATAACAGATCGTTTGTTTTGATGCCTACATATCAAATATTAAAAGGGTAGTGATATATTCACCACTCTTTTTGATAGATCCACCAAAACTATACAGTATTTATTTGTACAGTACAAGCTCTCAATGCATAATCATTGTGGAATTATCAAAAAATGAGGTGAATTAACACCCATATTAAAAATGACATTAGAATGAAAGGTAGAGAGAAAATGGGTGTGAGTTGAAGAAAGCCATGGGAAGAAATGAGAAAATTAAATAAATAGAGGAGTTTAGATTTTGTAAGAATGAGTAGGGTTGATAGATGTTGTTTGTTGGTCGGTTAAATAGGCATAAGAATTTACTTATACAAGAGTTCTATACTCTGAAACCAATTATCAAGGTGACAGTGGTTATATGCGTTTTGATGTGTTATAAGAGGTCTGCCATGGAAATGTTTGAAAACGACCACGGGGAAATTCAGGTTAGATTACGTACATCTAAGTAAATAAATAAAGCTCTCTCCGAATAACCTAAAGAGGAATAATCTATTATATTTAAGAAATTATTATACCTTGAACAACTCGATCGGTCTCATTAATTAAAATAATATATTGAGAACCTTAAACAAGATTCTAATAAAAAATATCATCTTTTCTTGTTTGTGCTGCAAAAGAAGTTGATCTGGTTTTTAGAACTCTTAGGGACAATATTGGTGCTATCGGAAATACGTTAATTGATATATATATATATATATATATATATATATATATATATATATATATATATATATATATTTTAGAACGGCAATAGTATTCACACACCAACCACGTATATTTACGTTTTCTCCACGAATATATACATTTGACCGCCCCTCGACTTGAACCTATAACATCTTGATTGGAAGTTTACCTCAACACTGCTAGGCAATGACCCTTTGGTAGTACGTTAATTGATTTAAAAAGTGTATATGTAAGAGTAGTAAAATTAGTCTGCAGAAAAGAAAAGAAGCTTAGTAAAATCAGTGATGCATGTCGATCGTACGATCCAATGAAGAAAAACACATGTTATTCTACGGTATCAGCTTAATAATATTATTATCATTCAATGATTACATATTAACAATTTAAAATAGCATCCACGATGAGCAATTATCAAGCATGAAATGGGTCATATCAAATATGTGCGTGTTAGTATGTTCTTTTTCATTTATCATTGGTTATAAGCCAATCGTAGTGATTTATGCAGTGTTTCTGTTTAATTTGATACCAAAGTTTGGAATAAGTGTTTTTTGGTGATGACAATGTAGCTAGTGAAATTAACAACACAAGAAAACGTGCCATTGTAACATGTACGACCATTAATTATATTTCCCATGTTCTGATTTCTGAAAGCAACAAAAAGGAAGGGGTCGGCCACCACGAAAAACAACAAGAAGAAGAAGTTCACGGGAAAAGAACAACAGAAAACATCGCCTTGGAATCTTCCTTTCGCTCGTCGACCATCGCATGAATAATCGACTTACACCAATAGTAAAAAACAGCTTGAAAATTCTAACCAAATCTTAACGGAAGTAAACGTTTAACATCTATAGTAATATACTTAAAACCTTTATAGATGCATCGAATGCACATCATCGACAGTCTGATAACCATTGTCAAACTAACTTATACGGTTCGAGTCCTAAACTTAACAACATAAACTAGAACTAAATAAAGTTCTCCCGTAAAATTTAAAGAATGGCGTGCCCACTTATATATTTTCTTGATCATCTAATACCAAGAATATAATTTCATTGTTTATATGTTAATTGTTATGTTATTGTTTTATATGTCAAAAACAGAACCCCTTCCGTCTCAAGTGTGTTGTCCGCCAAAAAATGCAATTCAAAAGAATATAATTATTACACTATAGTTTTGTGTAATATGACATTTTTACCCAAACTTTTACACACATTCTAATGAAATACATATAAAACATAAGTAATATATTACACTTACCTATTTTTGAAAGTGAACAATTAATTGAAACATCCAAAAAAGGAAATTGAACTATAAATATGGAATGGAGGGAATAAGATTTACTGGTAAATTATATTATTATTATGAATATTATTTAATGAGATTGAAGTACTTAAAAAAACTGTTACTTTGTCACATGGGTAAGTTGTGGGGTGGTGTGAAAGTATGTTATTTACGGGTCTTCATCGGTTTAGTTGATGGTTTCTGTTGGAAACGCGATCCCAAAGCCATGGGATTTCTTTTTAATTAGAATTCTACAAATATCCTTTTCCATATGAGGATAACTATCAAATTATAGTATCAAATTATAGTCAAGGTAATAAAATCCTAATTAACATATAATTAATGCTTTATAAATATAGAGCACATCCCCTAGCAAACCATACACGATTTGCTTATTTTAATTCATATTCAATATTGATCCCTCGTTTGTTTAAGAGTTGTTCTTGAGAGTTATCTAATTCTCGTTTATACTATAATTGGCCTATATACCATTGAAGGTTTTGTACTCTTTATTATTATAGTGGATTGTTCGTGGTCGTCGCCCGTGGTTTTTTCTCCCATTAAATTGGGGGTTTCCACGTAAATCGTTTGTGTTCTTTACTTGCTTTCGTTACTTTATTATTTGGTTGATTATTGTTCGGGTTGAATCTTTGCTTCCGCACAGGCTCTATATCCAACAAGTGGTATCAGAGCCACGTCACAATGGTCACCAAATTTGATATTGATAAGTTTGATGGCAAGATTAGTTTTGCTATTTGGAAAGTTCACATGCAAGCGATACTAACGCATCACGGGTACAAGAAAGCCCTTAGGGGCGTGGCTCACAAATCGGTAGGCATGTCGGATGCCGATTGAGAAGAATTAGACGAGAAGGCTCTCGCCACGATCCAATTGTTTCTAACTCGAGAAGTTCTCCGAGAGGTTATACATGAGAAAACTGCGGCTAGTTTATGGCTCAAGTTGGAATCTCTCTATATGACGAAGAGTCTTGCAAATAAGCTTCGTTTGAAAGATCGTCTCTACACTTTTCGTATGAAACCGGGCACACCCATTCAAGATCATTTAGATGAATTTAATAGTATCCTCATTGATTTGGAGAATCTAGACGTTGATATTGATGAGGAGGATAAGGCGGTATTATTGGTTATCTCTTTGCCCGCGTCTTATAAACACTTTAAGGAAATCATGTTGTATGGTAACCATGATACATTATCGTTTGATGATGTTAAATCTGCCTTGTTGTCCAAGCAAAAGTATGATGATGATGCCGAACCGGAAAGTGGTGAAGGATTGGTTGTCAGAGGACGAGGTCGAAATTCTGAACGAGGCGAGAGTAGTAATAACAATAAGAAACATCAATCACAATCTCGTGGCAAATATTCAAACAAGACTTGCAAGTATTGCAAGAAAGTTGGGCACATTGTTTCTGATTGTTACAAGTTGAAGAACAAGTTAGAGAGAGAAGGTAAAGGGAATGATGACAAGAAACCCGATAAATCCGCCGAGGTAGTTGTTGCTGAAGTGGAGTCTGATGGTGACGTTTACTTGGCTATTGATACCGAAAGATCCAAAGATGATTGGATAATTGACTCCGGTTGTACCTTCCATATGACTCCCCATCGAAGTTGGTTTGCTACTTATGAATCTTTTAATGGTGGCAATGTGTATATGGGGAATCATACTGTTTGTCCAGTTATCGGGAAGGGTAATATTCGGATCAAGATGCATGATGGTGTTGTCAGGACCGTCACCGGGGTTCGACATGTTCTCGACTTAAATAGAAATCTTTTATCTCTAAGCACTCTCGAGGCTAATGGATATAAGTACTCGGATTACGATGGAGTTATGAAAATAGCCAAAGGAGCTTTGGTGTCGATGAAGGCAATTCAATCTCTTGGTTTATATGTACTACAAGGAACTACAGTTGTTGGTACTGCTACGGTTGCGACATCAAAATCTCACTCAAATGATTCTAAGCTTTGGCATTATCGCTTAGGTCATATGGGCGAGAAAGGCATGAATATTCTTGCAAAGAAAGGTCTCCTTAAGAATCCATACAACCTTGAGTTTTGTGAACTTTGTGTGTTTGGCAAGCAGAAAAAGGTCAGCTTTTCTTCCGGTATACATAGAACCAAGGGTACTCTTGACTACATCCATTCGGATCTATGGGGGCCGTCTCCTGTTACCTCTCGGGGAGGTAAACGGTATATGTTGACTATTATTGATGACTTTTCTCGTAAAGTTTGGGTTTTTTCTTGAAGCACAAGGATGAGGTGTTTCCCACTTTTAAGGAGTGGAAAGTCTTGATCGAAAACCAAACTGAAAGAAAGATCAAGAAGTTGAGGACCGACAACGGTCTTGAGTTTTGTGGTGAAAATTTTAATGCTTTATGTCGAAAAGAAGGCATTGCCCGACACCACACACTTGTTAGGACACCGCAACAAAACGGCGTTGCGGAAAGAATGAATAAGACCATAATGGAGAAAGTACGATGTATGTTTTCTCATGCCAAACTGGAGAAGGATTTTTGGGTTGAAGCTGCAACAACCGCAACATATTTGATAAACCGTACTCCACACAAGTCTCTTGATGGCAATATTCCGGAAATATTATGGTCAGGTAATTCTGTTGATTATTCTCATCTCAAAATTTTTGGTTGTCCCGTTTATGTCCATGTAAATGAGGGAAAGTTATCTCCTCGTGCCGTTAAATGCGTTTTCTTGGGTTACGGATCCGGGGTTAAAGGTTATCGTGTTTGGTGCCCCGATCCTAAGTATCGTAAGATCATCCATAGTAGAGATGTAACCTTCAATGAAGACGTTATTTTAAAATCCATCCAAAGATCACATGTCATCTCAAAATTCTGGTACTGTTGATGATAGTACAACCGGTAAGGTGGAGTTTGAAGTCGATGTTGAAACCCAAGTTGATGGCACCGTACCTACTAGTCCACAAAGTCAGCCTCAAACCGAGTATCTCTTGGCTCGGGATCGTGAAAGGCGGCAAATTCATAGACCTTCGAGATTTGAGGATTATGAATGTGACTTGGTTGCTTATGCCTTTGCTGCTGCAACTTATATTGAAAATGGCGAACCTAAAAGTTACTCCGAGGCAATCTCAAGTAATGAAAGTGATAAGTGGGTTCTAGCTATGCAAGAAGAGGTCGAAAGTTTACACAAGAATGAAACTTGGGAATTGGACAAACTTCCTAAGGAGAAACGAGTGATTAGCTGCAAGTGGTTGTTCAAGATTAAAGATGGAATTCCCGGGGTTGAAAGTAAGAGGTACAAAGCACGATTTGTGGTTCGTGGTTTTGATCAACGTGAGGGTATTGATTTTAATGAGGTATTCTCTCCCGTTGTTCGTCATACTTCTATTAGACTTTTACTTTCTATTGTTGCTTTGCAAGATTTAGAGCTGGAACAGATGGACGTGAAAACTGCCTTTCTTCATGGTCATCTTGAAGAAGAAATTTACATCCGGCAACCCGAGGGTTTTGAAGTTCACGGAAAAGAAGACTACGTTTGCAAATTGAAGAAGTCACTCTACGGTTTAAAGCAATCACCTCGACAGTGGTATAAAAGGTTTGACTCCTTCATGATTAGTCATGGCTATGATCGTTGTAGCTATGATGAGTGTGTCTATCTCCGAAAATTCCAGGATGGATCTTTTCTTTATTTGGTACTTTACGTGGATGATATGTTACTTGCGGCACATAATAAAGTCCACATCATGGAGTTAAAGAATCAACTTAGTAGCGAATTTGAGATGAAAGATTTGGGAGCTGCTAAGAAGATTTTAGGCATGGAAATTCAACGAGATCGTAAAGCGGGTAAACTTACTTTATCTCAAACTGATTATATTCTGAAAGTGCTTGAAAGATTTAACATGAGTAATTGTAAACCCGTTGCTACTCCGTTAGCACCACATTTTAAGTTGTCATCTGATCAATGTCCTGTATCCGAGGAAGACAAGAAACATATTGTAACAACCGGCAAATTAGGACTAGAATTAGTGCCTAATTCTTTGTTAATACATGTAATTAGTTCTGTGTTAGGCTAATTTATGTATCGAATTATATATTGCTGAATATATACGAAAATGCGATTTAGTTAAATCGTACGCAATTTAAATCGAATGTATTTCGATTCAAATTAATACGGACGTTGGTGACAAATTTTAATAACGCTTTTATGTCAAAAATATCATTATGATAATATTTCGTATTCATTCGTATCGTACAAACAAAACGTACACAAATCTAGATATTAAAAACGCGCAAACTAAATAAAATAACTTACCATTTTATAATTCAAATATAAAGTGATTTGTAAAATATTTAAATAAAATATCGCGTAATAATTTGTATTTTAAAATGTACCAATTAATCTGTAAAATAATTTTTTTTACGTTTAAATGACGGCGCAAACGAACACCACACGGAGCGGAAACACGGGCGAAATTGGGGGACTTAACCTCCCAATCTCACCTCCTTTCTTTCATTTCTTTCTTTTCTCTTTCTCTTTCTTCTCTCTTTTCTTTCAACTTCATCATCACCACCACCTCCACCATTCTCACTAATTCACCAAATACTACCACTAAACGCACTTGGATTTCATCGACCCTTTGGAATAAAAGAACCACGGCATCCCGATCTACCTTTCCATCTTTTCGGATTTTCGATCCGACATTTTGTAAGTTCCCGACAAAACCCGAAACTCTCCGTTTTTACTCATTTTTACGTTTTTATGGTTTATATATGCTTAAAATGTCCAAAAATGGGTTGGGTAAAAGATTTGGACCTAACGGAAGTTTTTCGACCGATTTTCCGGCCACCCATTTCCGATCAGACCGCTACGTCGCAGAGACGCTGGGCTATCTGCGACGTAGCTCAAAACGTCGCATTAAGTGACCAACGTCGCACTTAGCGACGTCGCGACCTACGTCGCACAAAAATCCCGACGTCGCACTAGCGACGCAGCCCCTTACGTTGCATTAAATTGCGAAGGTCGCATCATGCGACGTACATACCCACGTCGCACCCGACGTCGCACCCGACGTCGCACCCGACGTCGCACCCGACGTCGCACCCGACGTCGCACCCGACGTCGCACCCTACGTCGCTTGCAACGTCGCATGCTACGTCGCACAAACCAGAAACTAGAAAAACACAGATTTTTACTAAGTGTCGGAACCAAGATTTTAACACCTGATTTTACCCAAATTCGGATCCAGATGCATTTTTCGTCAAAGCAATATAGTAGAAATAAAAATTTTCCAAGCTGACCTGGCAGCTCGACCCCAGCCAGGGGCTCTGCCCCTTGGACCCCGCCAGGGGCTGCCGCCCCTTGGACCCCGCTACCAGGGGCGCTGCCCCTGGACCCCCGTCATTAAATGTTGTAAATACCTTTCACATTAAGTGTTGAACACTTACAAATAACGAAACCTGATTCAAAGATACATATAATGATAACACTTTGAATCATTATTACAAACCGTCACCAACGGGCCATATTTGCTTTCAAACTACAAACGGATTACTAAACAAACACTTGGACATAACGAGTTGTGTAGACAACTAGCCTAGATGGTCTTGCGAGACATCTACTTACTTAACTTTATATGTTTAGGCATTTGAAGGTTACGGGTTCGGAGAACCTACGGTTGATATTACTTACTCGTTTATTGATATAAACGTACTTGCAAAGACTCAGGTGAGTCTTACGGCCCCACTTCTACTGTTTTAACTTATTGGGGGAGATACATGCTACTGATTTTTCTTGAACACAAGTACTAAACTGTTTACTATACCAAACGGAATTGCATGAGTTACTTACTATTTACTGAAGTCTCTCCATCATATATCGTTAGTTATGTACTTAAGCGCGAACAGTAGTTAATGGATCCATTAGGGAAATGACCCTCCCTGCCCGGGGTAGTAGCGCTACCACGTACCGATTTACACGTATAAACGGGTGACTATTAATTCGTTTACTTATGCTTGCTCAATTACGAGCATGTCACGGGAGCAACTGATTATTTACGGGTTAAGCTTCGATTATGAGCCTCCAGACAACTTAAAGTTCACGAGAAAAACTACACAACTCACGACCTCGAGCTAGGGGCCGTGGTGTTCGCCTTAAAAATCTGGAGACATTATCTTTATGGTACCCGCAGTACTATATTCACCGACCACAAAAGCCTCCAACACATTTTCAACCAGAAAGATCTTAACATGAGGCAACGTAGATGGGTTGAATTACTCACCGATTACGACTGTGATATCAAATATCATCCGGGCAAAGCAAACGTGGTTGCTGATGCTCTCAGCCGTAAGGAACGAACAAAACCACTCCGAGTCCGGGCACTCAGTATTACCATTCATAACGATCTCACCACCCAAATACATCTTGCCCAACTCGAAGCCCTGAAACCCGATAACTTCAAGAACGAGGCCTTGCGAGGCATGGATAAACAATTCGAGATCAGACCCAACGGAGTTAGGTATTTCTCTAACCGAATCTGGTTGCCTAATTTCGGGAACCTTCGGGACTTGGTGATGGATGAAGCTCACAAGTCCAAATATTCTATCCACCCGGGATCTGACAAAATGTATCACGGCATCAAGGAATTTTACTGGTGGCCGAATATGAAAGCTGACATTGCTTTGTACGTCAGCAAATGCTTAACTTGTTCGAAGGTCAAGGCCGAGCACCAAAGACCTTCCGGATTGCTCCAACAACCTGAAATTCCTCAATGGAAATGGGAGCAAATTACCATGGATTTCATAACCAAACTACCTAAATCGGCGAGCGGTTGCGATACCATTTGGGTGATCGTCGATCGTCTCACCAAATCGGCTCATTTCTTGGCAATCAGAGAAACCGACAAAATGGAACGCCTTACACAAATTTACATCAAGGAAATCGTTTGCCAACATGGTGTCCCTATCTCGATTATCTCTGACAGGGATGCTCGATTCACATCTCGCTTCTGGCAGTCACTCCAAAAATCACTGGGTACCCGTCTCGATATGAGTACCGCGTACCATCCTCAGACCGATGGCCAGAGCGAACGAACTATTCAAACACTGGAAGACATGCTACGAGCCTGCGTAGTTGATTCTGGTACAAATTGGGAAAGACATCTACCGTTGTGCGAGTTCTCGTACAACAACAGCTATCACGCCAGCATTAAAGCTGCACCTTTTGAGGCACTGTACGGTCGTAAGTGCCGATCACCGATCTGTTGGACTGAAGTGGGAGAGAGTCAACTCACTGGTCCTGAACTCATACATGAAACCACAGAGAAAATCGTTGAAATCCAAAACCGACTCAAAGCCGCGCGTGATCGTCAGAAAAGCTATGCTGACGTGAGACGCAAGCCACTCGAGTTCCAAGTTGGGGATCGAGTACTCTTAAAGGTATCGCCTTGGAAAGGCGTAATCCGATTCGGCAAACGCGGAAAATTAAACCCCAGGTACATTGGACCTTTTGAGATCCTCGAGAAGATAGGTCCAGTGGCATATCGATTGCAGCTGCCCTCTGAACTCAGCAGCGTGCACCCTACTTTTCACATTTCTAACTTAAAGAAATGTTTATCTGACGGGACACTTATTATACCCCTTGACGAGATTCGCATCGATGACAAACTACATTTCGTCGAGGAACCCGTCGAAATTATGGACCGTGAGGTCAAACAACTGAAACAAAGTCGTATTCCCATCGTAAAAGTCAGGTGGAATTCGCGGCGCGGTCCGGAATTCACTTGGGAACGGGAAGACCAACTACGACTCAAGTATCCTCACTTATTCACCGATTCTGCCCCTAACGTGACTTCGACTTAAATTTCGGGACGAAATTCTTTTAACAGGAGGAGAATGTAACAACCGGCAAATTAGGACTAGAATTAGTGCCTAATTCTTTGTTAATACATGTAATTAGTTCTGTGTTAGGCTAATTTATGTATCGAATTATATATTGCTGAATATATACGAAAATGCGATTTAGTTAAATCGTACGCAATTTAAATCGAATGTATTTCGATTCAAATTAATACGGACGTTGGTGACAAATTTTAATAACGCTTTTATGTCAAAAATATCATTATGATAATATTTCGTATTCATTCGTATCGTACAAACAAAACGTACACAAATCTAGATATTAAAAACGCGCAAACTAAATAAAATAACTTACCATTTTATAATTCAAATATAAAGTGATTTGTAAAATATTTAAATAAAATATCGCGTAATAATTTGTATTTTAAAATGTACCAATTAATCTGTAAAATAATTTTTTTTACGTTTAAATGACGGCGCAAACGAACACCACACGGAGCGGAAACACGGGCGAAATTGGGGGACTTAACCTCCCAATCTCACCTCCTTTCTTTCATTTCTTTCTTTTCTCTTTCTCTTTCTTCTCTCTTTTCTTTCAACTTCATCATCACCACCACCTCCACCATTCTCACTAATTCACCAAATACTACCACTAAACGCACTTGGATTTCATCGACCCTTTGGAATAAAAGAACCACGGCATCCCGATCTACCTTTCCATCTTTTCGGATTTTCGATCCGACATTTTGTAAGTTCCCGACAAAACCCGAAACTCTCCGTTTTTACTCATTTTTACGTTTTTATGGTTTATATATGCTTAAAATGTCCAAAAATGGGTTGGGTAAAAGATTTGGACCTAACGGAAGTTTTTCGACCGATTTTCCGGCCACCCATTTCCGATCAGACCGCTACGTCGCAGAGACGCTGGGCTATCTGCGACGTAGCTCAAAACGTCGCATTAAGTGACCAACGTCGCACTTAGCGACGTCGCGACCTACGTCGCACAAAAATCCCGACGTCGCACTAGCGACGCAGCCCCTTACGTCGCATTAAATTGCGAAGGTCGCATCATGCGACGTACATACCCACGTCGCACCCGACGTCGCACCCGACGTCGCACCCGACGTCGCACCCGACGTCGCACCCGACGTCGCACCCTACGTCGCTTGCAACGTCGCATGCTACGTCGCACAAACCAGAAACTAGAAAAACACAGATTTTTACTAAGTGTCGGAACCAAGATTTTAACACCTGATTTTACCCAAATTCGGATCCAGATGCATTTTTCGTCAAAGCAATATAGTAGAAATAAAAATTTTCCAAGCTGACCTGGCAGCTCGACCCCAGCCAGGGGCTCTGCCCCTTGGACCCCGCCAGGGGCTGCCGCCCCTTGGACCCCGCTACCAGGGGCGCTGCCCCTGGACCCCCGTCATTAAATGTTGTAAATACCTTTCACATTAAGTGTTGAACACTTACAAATAACGAAACCTGATTCAAAGATACATATAATGATAACACTTTGAATCATTATTACAAACCGTCACCAACGGGCCATATTTGCTTTCAAACTACAAACGGATTACTAAACAAACACTTGGACATAACGAGTTGTGTAGACAACTAGCCTAGATGGTCTTGCGAGACATCTACTTACTTAACTTTATATGTTTAGGCATTTGAAGGTTACGGGTTCGGAGAACCTACGGTTGATATTACTTACTCGTTTATTGATATAAACGTACTTGCAAAGACTCAGGTGAGTCTTACGGCCCCACTTCTACTGTTTTAACTTATTGGGGGAGATACATGCTACTGATTTTTCTTGAACACAAGTACTAAACTGTTTACTATACCAAACGGAATTGCATGAGTTACTTACTATTTACTGAAGTCTCTCCATCATATATCGTTAGTTATGTACTTAAGCGCGAACAGTAGTTAATGGATCCATTAGGGAAATGACCCTCCCTGCCCGGGGTAGTAGCGCTACCACGTACCGATTTACACGTATAAACGGGTGACTATTAATTCGTTTACTTATGCTTGCTCAATTACGAGCATGTCACGGGAGCAACTGATTATTTACGGGTTATGCTTCGATTATGAGCCTCATGGCAACGGTATAACTTGATTTCTTTACTTTTGCGAGATTTGCAAATACTTGATATACGCCTACGGGCACTACTGATGAAATCTTGTGTTCAAACTGAATTATTTACTGATAAAACCTGTGAGATTCACCAACCTTTTGGTTGACCCTTTTTAGCATGTATTCTCAGGTACACTTACGGAGTAGGATCTCTCCAGAATTACTAGCTAGAGTCGCATGATTTCCAAACTGCATATAACGGAGATTCTTTGGCATTATCTTTTGTAGTTATGGTTATGTAATAGAATCTCCCGCCACATACGCGGACTCTAGGCTTATATATTTTGTAAAGAAAACTATATGTTTTCAAACAATTTAATTATGAAATGTAATTATTTTACAAAACGTCTCATTTAGAGGTCGTTTGCTGTATATCTTGTGCTTTGTATATTGATTAGTAACACCCAAAGTATGCTTCCGCAATTCATTAAATTTGGGGGTGTTACACATATGTCTCTCATCCCCTATTCTAGTGCAGTTGGTAGTTTGATGTACGCCATGGTGTGCACCCGGCCTGATTTGGCGCATGCCGTTAGTGTGGTGAGTAGATACATGCATAATCCGGGTAAGGCGCATTGGGAAGTTGTTAAGTGGATCCTTCGTTACTTGAAAGGGTCTAGTGATATTGGCTTATCTTTTGAGAAGGGCCGTGCTAGTTCGACCGGAGTAGTAGGATATGTTGATTCTGATTATGGAGGTGACCTCGATAAAAGGAAGTGTCTTTCTTCATATATATTCTCTCATTGTGGTTCTGCTATCAGTTGGTATTCGTCTTTGCAAGCTATTGCAGCTTTGTCAACCACTGAGGCATAATATATTTCTACTACCGAGGGAGTGAAAAAAGCTATATGGCTCCGAGGAATGGTGAATGAGCTTGGTCTATCTCAAAATGTACTTGTTGTTTATTGTGACAATCAAAGTGCCGTGCACTTAACTAAGAACAACAAGTTTCATTCCAAGACCAAACATATTGAGATATTACACCATTTTATTCGAGGTATTGTTGAGAAAGGAGAAGTGATTGTTGATAAAATTCATACCAACCACAATCCTGCTGATATGTTGACTAAAGTTCTCCCCACCACTAAGTTCAAACATTGCTTGGACTTAGTTGGTGTCATTGGTGTTTAATACCCTTTTGGGTGCGGCGACGACAACGATAAGAGTTATGGATTTTGGTTCAAGGTGAAGATTATTGGATACGTGATCTCAAAGCCATGGGATTTCTTTTTAATTAGGATTCTACAAATATCCTTTCCATATGAGGATAACTACCAAATTATATTCAAGATAATAAATCCTAATTAACATATAATTAATGCTCTATAAATATAGAGCACATCCCCTAGCAAACCATACACGATTTGCTTTCTGCCACATAACATACGTACGAATCTAAATTTTCATTCTCGTATTTGATTCGTACGTTTTCTTTACAAGCCATTATTTTAATTCATATTCAATCCCTCGTTTGTTAAAAGTTGTTCTTGAGAGTTATCTAATTCTCGTTTATACTTCAATTGGCCTATATACCATTGAAGGTTTTGTACTCTTTATTATTATAGTGGATTGTTCGTGGTCGTCGCCCGTGATTTTTTCTCCCATTAAATTGGGGGTTTCCACGTAAATCGTTTGTGTTCTTTACTTGCTTTCGTTACTTTATTATTTGGTTGATTATTATTCGGGTTGAATCTTTGCTTCCGCACACGCTCTATATCCAACAGTTTCTTCGGTGTAATTGTTATTGAAATTTTTGGAAGCAAAATTCAAAACCGAATTGAAATTTCAAAACTGAAAATCAAATATGAATTCCTTTCGGTTTCTGTTAAAGCTTGAAAGCCAAAAACAAATGAATTTACCAAACAATCATAAAAAAATCAGTTTCGGTTTGTAATTGTTAGTGTGTTAGGGTTGCACTGGTGTAGAAAGTGAAATATGTAGAAATTAATTTAGGGTTTAAATGTGAATAGATTTGTTTAGGAAATTGTATCACATATATACTATCATATATTAAAAAATTTAATACGCTAATTTGAATTCGGTTTAAAATTCGGTTAATTCAGAAGTTTAAAACCGAAACGAACTGAACATCGAATTTAAATGTGTAAACTGAACCGAAAACCAAATTCGAATTCGGTTTGATTTTTTCGATTTTAATTCGGTTCTGTTTTGGATTAAACGGTTTCAAACTAAATATTGAACACCCCAAGTGGTATTTCTATGTTGTATAGCCTAAAAATGATGTACATATATATGTGGAGTATAAATTCTCTTTTATGAACGGTAAAACACTTTTCAGCTATTGAGTATAGTCATAATTATACTCCCCCGTCCCACCTAAAGTGTCTTGTTTTGACTTTTTAAGTTTTTGTTTTTTTGTTTTTTTAATTTTTGACCTTATATATTTTTGTTTGTGTTATATAATACTTGATGGAAAATATATGAACGAGTTGGGCTTTAAATATATATTCATTAGGTATTATACAACATAAACAAAAATATTTAAGGTCAAATAAAAAAAAGACTTCAAAAAGTTAAAATATGACACTTTGATTGGGACGGATGGAGTAATATAATTATAGGGGGTGTTTGCTTATTTGTAAAGTACTTTTCTGCTTAAAAAAAATAAGAAAATGATCTCTTAATATAATAGTCTTATCTACCCTATATATTAATAATAAGCGAATAAAATAACCAAAACTACATCAGTAGGCCCGTCGTAATGTTCACTAGTAGAGTAGTAGCCCAAGATGGACCTCAGAATCCACCAACTGAGGTCAAACACCTTGAAAGTCTTTAGTTAAACCCAAAATTTATCCGGGTGGGAAGCCCATTATATTTCACAGATTGGCCCTTCTTATTCATCCGGTTGGGAAGCCCAACTTTACTCCATAAGTTTTAAGACTTCAAAGTAGGGATGGCAATTGATCGGATGATGCAATATCCACATCCATATCCATTTAAATATTTTCGTCTATATCCGTATCCATATCCATTTAATTTCAATTCATCCATCCATATCCATATCCGATGGATTAAGCGAGTTAATGGATGTCCGTTGGATATTCAAAAAATGTTAATAAAAATTTCCTAATATGAAATGAAACCGACAAATATTGTAAAAAATAAATATAATGTAACATATAGAAATCTATTCACAAAAGTGTGCAAACATTGTCACTCAACGAAGCATAATTTGTTACAATTACAAGTAAACATATCTTTAGACAAATGTAAATGTGTGTATTCTCCTTGTTTATAGGTTAATCAAACATGTTTTGATTGTTATCTATCATGGATTGTGACTTCACTATATGGTTGTAAGCAAAACTTCGATCAGCACGATAGATTCACGCATTAAGATTTGCTATATAAATCAAAATACAAAATAAAACCCCTCAAATATATATTAGATATTTAAAATTTGTGACTTTATATATTCAATAACACCTTAATTTTTTATGGTTTATATGTATGTGAATATGTAAATTTACATGTGTATATGTATACATACATATAATATATATATGTATATGTATTTCGGGTGAAATGGATAAATCCAGGGATGATAAATTTTCATCCATATCCGATCCACTATTCATCCACATCCATATCCATATCCACTATTCATCCATTTAGATCGTCCATATCTACCATTAAGTGGATGGATCGGGTGGATATCCACCGGATTGAGTGACCATTGCCATCCCTACTTCAAAGATTCGCGTTGTTACTTGTTATTCATTTAATTTAATATACAAATCATTAAAAAGTTCTATGAGGTATTTACTTGCTTTCTTATGTGAATGGTATTATAACATATTCAGTTAGTGGGAAAAAAGGTTGATCACCTCCAACTCAGACTCGTAAACAATCGGGACTATTTGTATCAACCGACTATTCAATTATGCAAAGTTTTTAAAAATGGTTGTTAGTCACTAAAAGTTATTGACATAGAGATGATAATATTCCAATGAGATCCATTAAAAAAACTAAAAACTACGGGAGAACGACGTGACTACTTATTATTACACATGTCAACATTCATATAGGTTCAAATGAAAACTTGTGTTAAATCTACTGTAAACTAATTGAATTTGAATTAATCTAAGTACTTTGAGACTAACATGTTCCTTAATTCTAACCATAACTTTAAGATGCCAATTAAGTAGTAGTCTCTAATAACTACACTAGTAGCTCTTAATGTTGCTAAACCCTAACTCTAATAAACCTTATCTAGTAAACAATATAGATACCCACGCCAACTCTAAATATAAACACTTAACCTACACTAATAAATTTGATTATCGCTAAGCCGATATCTATTCCTCAATTATACCGGCCAATTATTATAGCTGCAAACAGTAAAGATTAAGACTGTCCGTGCATAACATTACACAGAAATTTGTGCCATATTAAATAATGCACCATAATTTTGACAGTTTACTTGTACTATGTCGATGATTTTTTATTATTACATCTATAACATATTTTAATGAATTCATGAAATTTCTAACTAATCTAAACCTTACAACCAGTATATATATATATATATATATATATATATATATATATATATATATATATATATATATATATATATATATATATATAGGGTAGTGATCAAGGGGGAATAATTATATGTCAATGAAACTTTTTAAGGTAAACTGTTGTGCAATAATTATAAACTATTACTTGATGCAAAAAAGTGGGGCTTAAGTTGCCTAAACAATTTACTTAAATCGTATAGGATTATCATAAGTTCACATGCAAAAGTGGTTTTGTTTTAATATTGAGCCAGTTAACTCATAACATGAATTGCATATATGTTGATAACTTTGGTTTGAAGATTATGACTAAAATATTGATTAATCATTTTTTTTAGAAAGGCAAACCTACACTAAGGACCTACGATATTATATATAATCACGAATATTTACAAATTACCTCTTAAGAAGTTTGAACCCACAACTATTAGGTTGAAAGGTTTTCCACATATCGCTAGGCCGTGGACCATTTGGTAAATATTAATTAATCTTGCTTTACAGATTTGTCAAAGTTAAGAAAACCAAGTACATATAGATTAAATTAACATAATTTATAACTCGATGAAGAGAAGCTTAAATTGACAATTTTAGAACTATATTTGTTACTGTAGTTGGTTAATAATGTTTTGAACTTATTTTGGTTGATTGATGTTTAGAATAATTTATTTGGTTCAATGACTTTTTGGATATTTATTTGACTAAATGATGTTTTGAATATTTGTTTAGTTGACTAATAATGTTTTAAATTTCTATATTTTGTTTTTCGACGTATCTATATCTATAATCTATAATAAATATAATGCATCTCCATACTTTATATTTGAAAATCTTAAAATGAAGACTCAACACTTTCAAATTTAAAATGTTTAATTGTTACTCTTAACTCCTCTATATATCTAATTACTAACTCTATAATCCAAGTTATTGTTATCGATTCACCATCATAAATAATACATCATAAAATAATAATTAAAATATACAACTATCGTTGGGTTATTACAATAATATATTATACTCCGCTGCTTAGCGCGAGTATTATGCTAATCTAACTAATAGAGTAATACTATGTGTTTACTTTATTATACGTAATCAACAATAAAATGTTGCAATCAACCGGTTTTTTCGGTACATTATGGAAACTGGACCGTGTAAAACCGCAATCGAACCGTACCCGGCCGCTTCTCTATAGTTCGGTTCGTGGTTCTAATATTATTTGTTTTACCATTTGTGGTTCGTATCGGTTCAGGTAGCACTATGCACAACAGCACAAGCCTAACTTTGTGTACCCATACTACAACAAATATGTTTATTGTTCACACTGATTAATTCAAGCTTTTGAAGAGTATGCAAAATGTAATCAAGTTGTTCACATCTATTAATGTGTAAAATATGCTTACCAATTATAAGCGTCAACAAATAAAGAAAAAAATGTTCACACTTACAAACATGAAAAAATTCAAAATTATGTAACTTAATTACAAGCGTAAAAATTATTTTATAACACCCAATTTCTTCATGACAGAAACTTTCCATTTGGTTATTGATTTTCTAAATTAACCGGTTAGAATTAAACCTAACAATGAAGAGGAGCATATATAGTATAGAACTATAGGTGGCTACTTTATAGTTGTAATGTGCACCAAAGCTAAGTCAATGAATGTTCTGGAAGAACATTCTACAATTAATAAGTCAATAATGCTCTAAAATCTTAATTTAGTTGCATCTTGAAATGAAGAATGTTATTGTATACTTCTATGGAAGATCATTTGTAATTTTGACATCACAATTGAATTGTTAAGTTAACCAATTAAAAAAAAAAATTAAACATTTTATATTTTTCATCCTTCAACTTTTTTATATTTATATAAATTACTCATCCATTAACACTAATCGTACCTTTCAATCTCTATAGTTGAACAGCACAGATTATTTAACACATTTTAATATGTGGAAGATTTGATGAGACATTATTATTGGTCATGACTCACTTTTTGTTCCCTTACACATTTTTTTTGTAATAATTTTATAATAATATATATAAAAATATAATCGACATCTGTATATGTATCTTTTTAATTTTTAACTACATATAAATCACTTCCAAATCAGATATGTGATCAACAATCATAAATACTATTTTGCCCCTAGTATAATAACTAGAGTAAATTCAACTATTTTAGTTAAACTTTTGGTTAGATTATGTGTTATATTTAAAAGTAACTATTAATTATTTATATAGTTACAATATAAGAAAATATACTATTGATATATCCGTTATACCATACTTAGTATTTACACCGCTCTGTCATACGGAGTCTTTTTATAAATGAAATGATATAATCATCCAGTGCGATTACACAAGTATTACGCTAGTATAGTAATGTGCTTGGACATCAACAAGGTGGTCAAGGTTCCTCACACCCGCACAAGACTTGGCTAGCCGTTACCAACTTTCTGGAGGTCATCCGGAAGTTTTAGATGTTTCTTCGGTTCTCACTAGTTGCAATTTTCTCAAGTTTATCGGGTGTTATGTGCAAGTTCTATTCAAGTGTTCAAGTTTCAATATCAGTTGTTCAAGTTTAATTTCGAAGTCTCGAGTCAATAGTTTGGTTTGTTCACTGTTTTAAGAAGAAAACTTGTACGTTGTTCAAGTTAGGTTTCCAAGTGAAACTCAAAGTCAAGATGTGAAGCTCAAGTGCTCAAGTCAAGAGTGTTTTAATTGTTTCAATTATGTTTCAAGGGTAAGAAGGATGTAGTTGTCAAAACTCAAAAGTGTATCATTTTGGGGATTTTCTTAATCTCCGTATCAGTATATTTTATTTTTTCGCAAATATATATATATATATATATATATATATATATATATATATATATATATATATATATGCTACTTAACCTGATCACTGCTTATTTTTCCATCTTGCTAGAGTTATTCCTTTTCTTTTTTATATGATCTCTCTATTTCTGTCCAACTTTTTCCCTCTTTGTTGAGTCAGTTATTACTCATCGTTCCACTTTAAATGTCCACATTACTATATTGAGTTATCTTATTATAATTGTCCATTTTGGTGTTTAACCCATCAAAAAAGATTTAATAGGTAGATATGATATTTGATTGATAAAAACTATAGTTAATGGAGATATCTAAAACTTTGTGCCAAGTCAAAGTGAACAGTTTGATTGAGACGGAGGGAGTAATAAATTTCTCTTCCTCTTATTCTCGTTATATATCAGTTTATTTTTATAGTATTTCCAAGTTTTCCTTTGACTACTAGATAAAATAGCTTTAATATTCAAGATGATTACTGACGATAAAAAATATTAAAAAAAAGCAGTAAAAGAACCCCTATCCGACTTAATCGTCTTATTTGATTTGCCAAGAAGCATTTATTTATTTATTTATTTTTTTTTGAGGATGGAGAAATTATGGGTGTGTTCGACAACAAGCTTCTTGATGATTTTTGAGGCTCGAGATTTTAGTTCCTATAAACTCAAACTCTAAAAAAAAATAAGTCTTACATGATAATTAAAAATATTTATTACTTATTAAAAAATATCCTCCCTCCGTCCCAAATTAAATGTAATGTTTTGACTTTTTTAATATTTCTTTTTCAACTTTGACCTTAAATAGTTTTGTTTATGTTATATAATACTTAATACAAAATATATGAATGGATTGCGTTTTAATTGTATTTTCATTGGTATAATTTTCATAAAGTAATATATAACACAAACAAAATTATTTAAGGTCAAAGTTGAAAAAGAAAGAATTCAAAATCTGATTCGGGTTACTTATTTTGGGACGGAGGGAGTATATGTATTCTTGAAGCCCTTAAATAATATAAAAGATTTTTCATATAGCTTTTGGAAGCTATAAAATAAACTACAATCGGGCCACAAACTTGAGTTCTTCCAGGTGGTTGTTACTAATCTAAATATCCGATCCTATATATAGTACGTACTACTTGGCTAAAACTTATTGTCAATTATCTTAGTCTCTTACTCGCCTTTCTCGTTCCATGGCTTTCCTTATATACACGACCACTCTCTTTACATTTCTCAGTTTACTCTACATTGTAATTGTACTACATAAATCTCGCAACAAGAAAAATATCATCCCTACAAAATGGCCGATTATAGGAATGCTACCAGATGTCCTTGTAAATTCTCATAGAATCCATGACTATATCACTGATATTCTAGAACACAGTGGTGGTACATTCTTGTTCAGAAGCACTTTGTTAATGAGAGCGAGTAGACTCTGTACCACAAATCCTTTAGACGTCCATCACATTTTGAGCAAGAACTTTAGTAATTATCCGAGAGGCGATGCATTTTGTAAGATCTTTGATGTTCTTGGAGATGGATTTTCTAATACTGATGGAGACATATGGGATTTCCACCACAAAACTATCAAGTCTCTTTTGAAATCGACTTGTTTTCAAAGCCTATTGGAAGATACTGTTTGGAACAAGGTGGATGAAGGATTAATGCCTGTGCTTGAATATGTATCAAACCAAGAGGCGGAGATTGATTTGCAAGACGTATTTCAAAGGTTCTCTTTTGATACCATTTGCAAATTGCTATTTGACGAGGATCCTAAAAGCTTGTCTCTCGATTTTCCTTACGTTCCATCTGAGAAAGCTTTGTCGGATATGGAAGAAGCTATCTTGTCCAGATACATCCTGCCTCCAAGCTTCTGGAAATTGCAACAACTACTTAGAATAGGGGATGAGAAGAAATTAAGTAACGCAGAGAAAAGCGTTGATGAGTTCATATATAAGTACTTGGCCCAAAAACAAAATGAGTTCAGTAAATTTAGTAATGAACTTCAAGAAGGAAACTTCAAATTATCGGCATCTCTACTGAAAGAGTATAAAGACCAAAGTGGAACTTCAGGGGATCCCAACAAGTTTTTTAGAGACACCTTACTGAATCTAATGGTTGCAGGAAGAGATACCACAAGTAGTGCTCTTTCTTGGCTCTTCTATCTTCTTACCAAAAACCCAAAAGTAGAAGATAAGATCCATGAAGAGCTTGAAACACAACTAAAGATGGATATGGATAAGAACTTTAAAGATTTTCATGCAATAGAACTAGGCAAACTAGTTTATCTTCATGGTGCATTGTCGGAGGCCTTAAGGCTTTTTCCTCCCGTTCCATTCCAAGTCAAAACTCCATCACAACCGGATTTTCTTCCAAGCGGCCGCCAAGTTGATGAGAACACAACAATCATACTATCTTACTATAGCATGGGAAGAATGAAATCAATATGGGGAGAGGATTGCATGGACTTTAAGCCGGAAAGGTGGATCTCAAGTGAAGGAAGGATCATACATCAGCCATCTTACAAGTTCACGGCATTTAATGCTGGACCAAGAACTTGTTTGGGTAAGCAAATGAGTTTCACTCAAATGAAGATAGTTGCGGCAACAATCATATACCAATATCATGTAGATCTTGTCGAAGGGCACCTCGTGTTTCCAAGTGACTCAATTTTACTTAAGATGAAGAATGGATTGAAAGTAAGATTAACTAAAAGAAGTAAAGTGAGAATGTGAGCTATATGCTTCTTATTGTGGACCTAATCTCGTTCATTGCTTGGATATTATTACGTATTTAGTGTCTTATGTAATATGTGTATAAGCCAAAGGGCTTAGTGTGTCAAGAATAAAGTTAACAACCGAATAGTCGGTTATAAGAAATTATGGGAAGTTAGTTACGAAAAGACATGATTGTTGGTGAACAGTCACGATTACAAATAGACATGACTTCTCGTAAAGAGTCATGATGGTTCGGTTTTATGTCTATATAAACAAGTGTCTGTAAAATATTTTATTAACCCAATATACGATTATTATTTCAGTAAATTCTAGTGTCTTTGTGAATCAACGATTAGGGACAGCAATTGGTACCAGAGCATAGGCTCTTTGATTCCAAAAAAAATTGTGACCGGAAAAAGGGAAGAAACACCAACCAGAAATACTACGGTGGTGGAATACGGTAACACAGGAAGAAGAACTTACTTGAAATAAGATCGGAAGACGCCGGCCACGGTGGTGCACAACCGGAATTAAGGGGATAACCGGCGGAAGTTGCAGACGGCAACAAACACGAAAACATTGTGTCTAACTTCAATCAAACTCTTGAAGGAAAAGAGGAAATAAACCGATTGAAGGAATCTATTAAACCCAATCAAAACCAGTGAAAATCACTTAGGGTTTTCTTTTGATTTGAGGAAGAACACTTTTGTGGGTAGCGCATCTAAGAAGCAACGCAAGAGGAAAATAATTCGGTTTGGGCTAAATAAAGGAAAAGCCAGTTTTTTTTTATTGGGCTAATAACACTCATTGGGATTCTTTGGGCAAGAACAAGGAGGAGACTTTTGTTGGGAACGGTATGTGAAGGACTGACACAAAAGGAAAAGCCAAACCGTTTTGGACTTTTATTAGTTACAACCAGTTTTAATTGGGTCGACAAGGAGACATTTGAATTGTGCTTCTATTTGGAACCAGTTTTCTTTAAAAGAAAACACACTCTACAAATTTGGGTACTTACAACACTTTTATTTGGCTGACAAGAGGAGGACGCTTCTAGTTGGAAACAGTTTTTTTCAAAGGAAATACATCTTACAAAAGTTGGGTACTCACAACACTCAGGTTTGAAATCTAAATTATTTTAGATTTCTAGTATACTAGCTGTATAAATTTATTGTCTATACTATTAGGAAAGCCTCAAATTGTAGAAAGTGAAGATCATACGAATAGAAACCATGTTTGCTGAAGACCTTAATAACGCCCTAGTGACACAAAAAAACGTTGCACCAATCTCTCATTATCAATGCCCATTTTTAAAACCAGCAAATTACACCGTTTGGGCCATCCAAATTAAAATTATACTTGAGGCAAATGGGTTATGGGAGATGATAGAACCAAAGGACGATGTGCAACCAGATGAGAGAAAGGATAAGGCAACGATTGCCTATCTATATCAAGCATTGATTGAAGACGTAATACTACAAGTCGCGGAATGTAAGACATCAAAGGAAGTCTAGGAGGCGTTAAAGAAAAGACATCTCGGAGCAGATAAAGTACAGAAAGCACGTCTACAATCTTTGATGATTGGATTTCAGACACTCCAAATGAAGGAGGATGATACGTTGGATGCCTTTACCGCTAAACTAAACGGCTATGCCACCAAGGCAAGTGAATTAGGAAAAACTTTGGACCAACCGAACTGGTACAAAAACTTTTGGATTCAATGCCAGATCGGTTCATCCAAATTGTGGCATCCATAGAACAAAACTCTGATCTAGACGAGGTTACCTTAGATGAGATCATTGGAAAGTTGAAAGCCTATGAGGAAAGAATAAAACTCAGGAAAGGCGGATGTGGAGAAAGCCATGAAAACTTATTATTTGCACAAGGCGAACACACTGGAAGAGGAAGAAGATTCGGTAATCGCGGACGTGGTAGATCCAACTCTTCATGAGGAAACTGGCAAAGCAACAGAAATAAACATGACTCGAAAGAGGAAGGCTCAACTAACAAGGCAAGAACAAACACAAAGTAGAACAAGCAAGTGAGGGACATGAGCAAAGTACAATGTCACAAATGCAGGAAATTTAGACATTACAGAAAAGACTGCAATCAACTGCCGACAACGCATGAACAATCAAACCTTATCTAAGAAGACGAAGAGCCATCATTACTGATGGTAATACACAAAACTGAACACGAAGAGGTACTGTTAAATAAAGGACAGTTTCAACCCGGAAAGTATGCTACAACAAATGAAAGCATCTGGCATTTAGATAATGGTGCAAGCAACCATATGACGGGGACAAAGAGTCACCTCAAGGATATTGATGAAAACATAACAGGACGTGTTCGTTTTGGAGATGGTTCATATGTAGATATCAGAGTAAGAGCAACTGTTTTTATTAAGATGTAGGAATCACGAGCAGAAGGTTATATCGAAAGTATACTACATCCCAAACCTCAAGAGCAACATACTGAGTTTAGGAAAACTCACGGAGATTGGGTGTAAAGTCATCATGGAAGGAAATCAATTAACTTTACATGATAAGAATAAGAGGCTGCCGATGAAGATTGAAAGATCAATGAACAGACTTTACAGCATCAGACTGAAAATTGGAACACCTATATGTCTCTTAGAAAATGTAGATAGCCAAGCATGGTTATAGCACGCTAGATTAGGTCATCTAAACTTTGAGGATATAAAGAATATGACAAGAAAGAATCTAGTGGAAAGAATCCCAAGAATAAATCATGCTGGACAGATTTGTGATGCTTGCTTATTAGGAAAACACAGTAGAACTCCATTCCCAAGTCAAGCTAAGTTTAGATCAAAGAAACCTCTGGATCTAGTATATGGAGATCTCTATGGCCCTATAAGCCTAGCCACACACTCCGAGAAGCAATACATTTTCTTGTTAATGGACGACTGTACACGTTTCATATGGGCCTACTTTCTAATATCGAAAGATCAGGCATTTGACCTTTCAAGGAATTTAGACAGAAGATTGAAACGCAAATGAGAAAAAAATTAAGGATGCTGAGAACAGACAGAGGAGGTGAGTTCACATCAAATGAATTCACATAGCAGTGCAAGGAAAATGGAATAGAATGGCAGTTAACAGCACCTTACTCAAAACAACAAAACGGAGTTGTGAAAAGAAGAAATAGAAAAATGTTATCTACTACTAGATGTATGATGAAAGCAATGAGGTTGCCACTGAACTTCTGGGTGGAAGCAATCAGACATGCCTTATACATACTAAACAGGGTACAAGAGCCTTGGTGGATAAGACTCCATATGAGGCACTCTACAACAGAAAACCAAATATGGAACATCTAAGGATATTTGGGTGCACAAGTTATGCCATGGTAACAATACCTCACTTGCAGAAACTTGATGATAAAAGTGTTCCCATGATTTACTTAGGAGTAGAGGAAGGATAAAAAGCATACAGATTATATGATCCAGAAAAGGATAGGAAACATGTAAGCAGGGATGTTAAGTTTATGAAAACCAAACCATGGAATTGGGATAACAACATAGAGGAAACAAGAACACAAGACTCATAATGGACAAGTTTTGTGGTTAGAGGAATCGATGATGGAAGTACTACATCAATCAACTCGGAAAGCAATGAAGATGCTTAGCAAGAACATGAACAAATCACTGCTCTAGACACTCCAGTTACCCCACGGACATATACTTACAACTCACACTCAGAGGAAGAACAAGCTATTATTAGTTCAATGAGAAACTCAGAAGAAGGATTTGATGATACACCAGTGCGAGGTTCCAAAGACTTGAATGAAGTATATGCAAATGCACGTGTAGTTGAAACTGAAAGTCTGCTACTTACGGAAGAAGAACCACGTAACTACAAGGAAGCATCAACAGATAAGAAATGGATCGAGGCCATGGAAGCTGAACTAGATTCAATTAACAAGAATAACACATGGAATCTTACTACTTTGCCTACAAATCATAAGGCAATAGGACTCAAGTGGATTTTTAAGACTAAGAGGGATGCAAAGGGAAAAATCATCAAATACAAAGCAAGACTAGTAGCAAAAGGATATGTGCAGGAACAAGGAATAGACCTCGACGAAGTATTTGCACCAATTGCACGCATTGAGACAGTTCGTTTGATTTTAGCATTGGCTGCATACAATGGATGGCAGGTACATCATTTGGATGTCAAATCAGCATTTTTACATGGGGAATTAAAGGAAGAAGTCTATGTTGAAAGTCCAGGGAAAATTTACAAGCTCTCAAAGGCTTTATATGGTTTAAGGCAGGCACCACGAGCTTGGAATACGAAGCTTGATCAGACTTTAATTTAAGAAATGTAATCTCAAACAAGCAATCTACACTAAGAGAAGTAAGACTTCCACACTAATAGTTGGAGTTTATGTGGATGACTTGATAGACACAGGCACTCCAAGGAAGGAAATAGACTTGTTCAAATCCCAGATGGAAGACAAATTTGAGATGAGCGATCTAGGATTGCTGCCTTTTACCTCGGGATAGAAGTTACTCAGACAGGAGGTGAGATTACAATCAAGCAAACAGGTTACATCAACAATATTTTGAAAGATGCAAGTATGATGGAAAGTAATGACACAAAGATACTTATGGACCCGGGAACAAAGTTAGTCAAGACAGAAGACAAAAATCTAGTGGATGCAACTTATTATAGAAGTTTAATTGGATGTCTCGGGTATATACTACACACTAGACCAGATCTAAGTTACTCGATTGGATTACTCAGAAGATACATGCAAGAACCAAAGGATCACCATTTAAAGGCGATAAAGAAAGTAATACGCTATATCAAAGGAACCAAGGAGCATGGTATTACATATAAAAGAGATGGCGGCTGCAAGATAACAGGTTTTAGCGACAGTAGTTATGGAATCAATACTGATCAATGAAATCGATCTAACTCAACTATTGATGAATCGAATTAAAGCACATAGATGAAAAACAAAGAGCGGGTGTGATAGATAGAACGTTCAGGAGAATGATTACAGCCAAAAGATTGTGATGGTTAGGGTTAACACTCTAATTTATACCCTAACCATCTTACATCATAAATTACCAAAACACCCTTTAAGCAAGTTACAAGAAATAAAGCATAAAGTACTATTAAAACGATCTATGCAAATCCTATAACTTATTTTTATTGCTAACAATCTCCCCTTAGGATTTAGCATAGATTTCAGTAGGTGTTTGATATTGTCTTCTTTTCTCATATATCTTTGAAGCTTGAATGCTATGAATCTTTAGTAAGTTGAGACAATGTTGAAGAACACTTTTCTTTGATGACATCTCAGCTTAATCCTTTGATTTGATTCTTGATGCATTCTTGAAGACTAATCCTCTAATTTTCATCAATGACAAATCTTTTGCTTGAATGAATGTTGGAATGATTTTCCTTGAAGCTCATACTCTTAAAGAATACTCTGAATGAACTTTATCTTGAAAGAATATTCCAAAGATGTTGTTACTGTTGAAAACATCTTTAACACTTTGTACTCAATCTCCCCCCTCAAATTGATATTTCATCTTTAGGAGCTTGATCAACTTGCAAATCTGCTCCCCCTGATACTCTTCTTATGGAGTTTGATCATCAAATCTTTTTATCCTCTGAATCTTTTCCTCCTCAAACCAACAACTCTCATGTAGAAAGATAGTACAAATTCTCTTTGAAGCTCTATCTTCCATTAAACACTAGACAACATTTGTTGAGCAGATTTAATCGATCATCATACTTCCTTAATCATTTGTGTTTCCTCCTGCTGAAACCTCGGGCTTTAATCAATCCCATCTCTCATCCTGAAACCTTAGGCTTTTCAAACGTTATTGATTAAATCTTGATTTACATTTGATCTTTCTTTTTATCACTCTTACTCGAACTTGACTCTCTTTTCAATCAATCTTTTCAAACTCTTATTCAATCTTTTAAGCTCTTCTCTTTCAACACACTTTAGTTGATAACCTTTTCTAACCTTTACCGTTCTTTCCGACTATCTTTAACCAAAATATCAATTCTCTCCCCCTCATGATGTTTATGATATTATCATGAGCATCATGAATCTCCGGTGCCAACTATCGTTCCACTTTGAACAATTTAATCTTCAATAAGCGCCACATTTCACAATCAAATCATTATCCCGTGATAATGATGCAGAATTTGATTATGAAACAAAGTAAATGGGTAAGACGACAATTCACTTGAGTAAACAAGGATAAGTTGTTTGTGATTTCCAAATTTTTTTTTTGGAAATTACTAACTCCTGGATCACATGGATTACCAGTATACACATCAATTGAATCATGAAATGAAACAATTAAGTGACCTACTTTCAATGTTGGCATTGATGATATCATTGGTAGGATTTCCATTCAATCATCGTGGAATATCTATTTTAGATATCATTATGAATGTTCTGGCAAAGTCACAAAGACTTGCAAAAATGTCACAAAGACATGTATAGTGTACAAGAACACTTGTGTCCTAGAGATGTGTTTTAAACACATTAGGATCTAGACTGTTGATACATGTTTGTCAGTCAGTTGGTCTTGCGTCGTTTATCGAGTTGTAATTGTCGTTAGTTGAATTATATAGAAATAATATTATTAGCGACACTTATTAGTTTTAGGCGACACTTGTCTAAGTGTCGCCAAGAGCGACATTCAAGTGTGGAGCGACACTTAGGTAAGTGTTGCAAGAGCGACACTTGGCTAGTGTTAGCGACACTTGACGAGTGTCGCTATGTCGGTTTTGTTCGAATATAAATAGAACATGTAGGTTTCATTTCTAGGGTTGACGAAACCCTAGAGTGCATTTGTCGACTAAACTCTCTGTAATACGAAGCTAATAGGTGACGATCATATATATAACGTTTAAATTTCATATTTGATTGTTTCGGTTTGTGGTTTATACGTTTAATACATCAATTGTTTGTTTCCGCCAAACAATTGATTGATTCGTTCAATTCTAGATCCAAGGCTATAGGGGACTAACATATGGTATCAGAGCCGTTGGTGATTCTTGAAGAATTGATCGCATATTAAACGTTTTCGGTTCGGGTGTTCGAAGATTTTCAAGATTGTTCGTGGTTTACGGATTGATTAAGCTTCAAAATTTGATTTTAATGTGTTTTTGCAGGTTTAGTTCGACTGGGACTTTCGATTTTTCGTTAGGGTTTCGAAAAAGTCGATTTTTAGGGTTTTAGACCGCTGCGGTCGTAGATCAGCGACACTTCTTGCGACACTCGGTCGCGACACTCAATCAGAATTTTTTAGGGTTTCTGCGGCATTTGATAGTGTCACTTAGCTGTGACACAAGGGAGCGACACTTTCTTGCGACACTACTGTGCGACATTGATCTTCATTTTGCGACACTTATCTCTAGTGTCGCCTCTTGATTCAGTGCATCACTTCTCTGCGGCACTTGAGTTTGACCAATTTTGACTAAGCGACACTCAACCTAATGTCGCTATTCTTCTAAGACACTTACCTAGTGTCGCCTGTTTTATTTTAATCAGATTTGTGTTCATTCTCTTTTTCAGGTACATTACAATGGCTCAAGAAAGAGAAAATATTCAAAGTATTACTGCAATGTTAAAACATAACAACGATGTCGGCAACAGTAGTAAACCTCCAATGTTTCATCCAAATACTGACTATGCATATTGGAGATGTCAATTTGAACAATATATTGACTTTCATGCTCCTGATTTGTGGGTTCCTATTTTAGAACGATATGAGAGACCCGCAGCCGAGGGTAATTATAGAGGAGTTCCACCACCTAAAGCTGTCAAGAGTATGACCCTAGAGGAACGAAAAGACTATGATTTAGAACGCAAAGCGCATTCTGCAATCTTTATGTGCTTGCCACAGGAAGTCTTAAGGTTGTTCAAACATCATGAGATTGCCTACGATCTCTGGAAAGCGATTGAAACTAGGTGTGAAGGGAATGAGAAGTACAAACAGAGTAAGCTGGAGTTGATTAAGAAGCAGTATGACCTTTTTGATCTGCTTCCAAATGAGACTGCTGCTGGTCTGTTTACAAGATACTCACAACTGGTGAGTGAGCTAACTGAGGGTGGTTACAAGTTTACCGAACTTGAAATAAACAAAAAGCTTTTGGATGCATTATGTAACACCCCCAAATTTAATGATTTGTGGAAGCATACTTGGGTGTTACTAATCAATATACAAAGCACAAGATATACAGTAAACGACCTCTAAATGAGACGTTGTAAAACGATTTCATAGAAATATATGTTTGAAAACTTAATGTTTTCGTATACAAAAATAGTTCCCTAGAGTCCACGCGTATGGCGGGAGATTCTATTACATAATCATCATGTACAAAAGATAATGTTGAGAATCTCCGTTAATGCAGTTTAGTTGAAATTATGCGACTCTGGCTATGTCCTGGAGAAATCCTACTCCATATGAGTACCTGAGAATACATGCTAAAAGGATCAACACGAATGTTGGTGAATCTCACAGGTTTGTAAGTAATATCAGTTTTGAACACAAGGTTTCATCAATAGTGTCCGGAGGCGTAAATCAAGTATTTGCAAATCCAGCAAATGTAAAGTAAATAAGTTATACCGTTGCCATGAGGCTCATAATCGAAGCTTAACCCGTAAGTAATGATTTGCTCCCGTGACATGCTCGTAACTGAGCAAGCATAAGTAACGAATAATAGTCGCCCGTTTATACAGAACGGTTCGTGGTAGCGCTACTACCCCGGGCGGGGAGGGTCATTTCCCTAATGGATCCATTAACTAGTGTTCGCGCTTAAGTCCATAACTAACGATATATGATGGAGAGACTTCTGTAAATAGTAAATAACTCATGCAATTCCGTTTGGTATAGTAAGCAGTTTTAGTACTCGTGTTCAAGAAAAGTAAGCAATGTATCTCACCCCGTATGTAAAACAGTAAAGGTGGGGCTGTAAGACTCACCTGAGTCTAGTAGTAAGCGGTGGAAATCAGTAAGTAGTGAGTAGGTTCTCCGAACCCGTAACCTTTAAATGCCTAAACATATAAAGTCAAGTAAGTAGATGTCTCGCAAGACCATCTAGTCTAGTTGTCTACACAACTCGTTATGTCCAATGTTGTTTCGTTATTGTTTGTTCTTAGAAAACATGGTTGGCCCGTTGGTGACGGTTTGTATTAATAGTCTTGATGTTATCACATTGATTTTGAAGTGTTATACTTGAAAAGTATATTCCATTATGTTTGAAAAGTTGTATCATATAAGCGTTTCGAAGTCGTGCAAGTTTGACACTTGGTGAGAAATGTGCTTACGGAATCTAAGTACGGGGGTCCGGGGGCAGCGCCCCTGGCGGGGTCCAAGGGGCTAGCCCCTGGCTGGGGTCGAGATGCCAGGTCAGCTCGAAAAATTTTTATTTCTAATATATTGCTTTGGTGAAAAACGCATCTGGGATCTGAATTTGGGTAAAATCGAGTGATAAATTTCGAGTCTCGACACTTAGTAAAAATATGTGTTTTTGAGGTTCTGGTTTGTGCGACGTTGGGTGCGACGTCGTAAATGATGACCGCGACGTTGGGAATGACGTCGCTAAGTAAAGTATTCGCAATTTAATGCGACGTTGCGTATTATGTCGCTATATGCAACGTTAGTTCGGTCTGCGACGTTAAGGCCTGCGTCGCTATATGCGACGTTCGCAAGCCAATGCGACGTTGGGGTGACGTCGCTATATGCGACGTTGTGAGGGTATTGCGACGTTTTTGACTACGTCGCAGAGAGCCCAGCGTCTCTGCGACGTTACGGTCTGATCGGAGGTTGGTGGCCGAAAAATCGGTCGGAAAGCTTCCGTTTGGTCCAAATCTTTTACCCAACCCATTTTTGGACATTTTAAGCATATATAAACTATAAGAACTTAAAAATGAGTAAAAACGAAGAATTTCAGGTTTTGTCAGAAACTTACGCGGTGTCGGATTGGAAATCCGAAAAGATGGGATGGTAGATCGTGTCGCGGTGGTGCTTTTATTCCAAAGGCGTGGTATGATACGAGTGTGTTTTAAGGTAGTATTTGGCGATTTAAGTGAGGTGGTGATTTGGTGCTTTTTGAGAGAAAAGAGGGAGGAAGAAAGAGAAAGAATTTGGGAAATGAAGAGAAAGAGAGTGAGAGTGGGAGGTTAACCTCCCATTTTCAGTCCGCGTCTCCACGCTCCGTGTGGTGTTCGTTTCTTCCGTCGTTTAAATGTACATCATTTATTTTACGCGCTAATTATTCATTTAATAATACAAATTTTGTTAAGCTATTTTAATTGAATTATTTTTCTAAAACTTTAAATAAATTTGGGTAGTTTGTTTTTAAGTCGCGAAATTCCAATTGTACGAAATAGGACAATTTGTGAGTATTATTAAGATGTTATTCCGGATGTCATATCGTTTTTAAATAACGGCTCGTATTTATATTAAAAGGTTTCACCAACGTCCGTATTTTTTGAATCGAATTGCATTCAATTCTTAAAACTGTGTACTATCAAATCCAACCGTGTAATCGTATATATTCACCAAAATATATTTTGATACATTAATTAGCCTAACACAGAACTAATTACATATATTTACAGAGAATTACGCACTAATTACTAGTCCTAATTTGGCGGTTGTTACACATTACCAAAAGCATGGGAGATCAAAGTACAATTCTTAAAAGAAGATTCAGAGCTAGAAACAATGCAACTGGATGAGTTAATTGGTATACTTCAAGCTCATTCTATGGAGTTGAAGAAGAAGGAATGTAAATCAGGAGGGTTAGCTCAGGATCCTAGCTTGTATGGAGGGAAGGTAAATGCAGGTCAATCCTATGGAGGAATGGCCTTTCTCACTGATGGAAGTTCTACATCTTCCTACTCCGACTTTGGAAGTGGACGCACTGGTTTTTCAACTTACACTTCACAAGGCACACCCAGTGGGGCTCAAACTCAACCTCAGGATCATGCTTCTACCTCACATGAAATTGAAGAGCATGCTGCAATTTATTCAACATTTCTGAGCTCATACAAGGATTTAGTGACACATCAAAGCAACACTCTGGCATTAACTCAAGAAGACTACGCTCAGATCGATGAGGATGATTTGGAACAGATGGACTTAACCTAGAACTTTGCGATGCTCACAAGAAAGGCAAAGAAGTTTTTCCAGCGTACTGGGTGCAAGAAATTGGAAGGAGATGGGAAATCTGGTTTTGGATTTGATAAGAGTAAAGTGAGGTGTTACAACTGTCAGAATTTTGGGCACTTCGCTAGAGAATGTGAGAAACCCAAGCAACCCTAAACCGGTTTTACCAAGCCTTCTCCGCCAAAGACGCCTTATCCATATACTAAGTCGCAGGAGAAAGAGAAGACAACCATTACTGATAATGCATTGATTGTTTTCGAACCTTCTTCAATTGATTGGACGGCACAATCGGAGCTACATCAACTTGCTCTCATGGCTCACATTACCCCTGAGGTTGATGTTGAACCATTTTCTTGTGTTTCATGCATTAATTTAACTAACTCTTCAAACAGATATAAAGAGGATGCTGATAATATAAGAGAAAACATCAATAAACTTATAGAGGAAAATAAAGTTTTAAAACATGATGAAACTCTTTTTGATAAGAAACTTGAAGCCTCTCAGTCTGAAACCAAGGCTTTAAAAGCCAAAAATTTTAGTAAGCAAGATGCTATTGATAGTTACTTGAAAGAGATTTCCTTACTAAATAAGGAACTTGCTGAATCTCGGGCTGAAGTTGTCGATTTAAAAAGAAAACTCTCAAATTTTTCAACATCCTCTGTTGTCTTTGATGAGATCATACACAAGCAACGCACTGAGACAAAGAGTAAGGCTGGACTTGGATATCACCAAGTTCCCCCTCTAAATGATTATTGCCAAATGCATGTTAAGGATGACATCAAAGACTTTGTGCCTACTTTTTCATCTAAAGTAGACACAAAATCTGATAAAGAAGTTGTTAAAAGTACTGATAATGATGCTTCAGTCAGTACCAAGAAACCAGTTGTTGCGCCATCTAAAAAGGCCGACTCAGTTAGGCCTACTTTTGTTAAGGCTACGAGTACACCTCCATTTAGTACTAAGGAGGTAGTTGTGATTGAGGATCTCACTGATTTGGAATATAAAAGGGTTGAAGAGGTTAAGATCAAACCCGAAAACATCATTTTAACTAATTAACCTGCAATTAAGGTTCAAAATAATAAGGGTAAAGAAAAGGTTTTAAAAGAAAAATCTCCAATAGATTCACAGACTTCTTGAAAATATTGAAGAAAGAAAAGAATGTTGAAAAACCTTTAAATGACAAACCTTCTACTTCAGCTTCTTCATCTACACAAGCATTTACTTCTACTTGTGCACACAAGTGTACATGTTTAGGTAATGCTTCACCTTTTAGACCATCATCAGTTCATCCTCATCCTCAACCGTTTGTTGAGAGACGTTCTTGTTTTTATTGCAAAAGATAAGGACATTTGATTCATGATTGTCCCAAACTTTCACATCAGCATTTTGGGAGAAATATGCCTATAAATTCTTTTTATAGAAATTCTTTCTCAAATCCATCTTCTAGGCGTAACTCCATATCTCCCAAACCTGTTGTGAAGCAAAGTAATGTTGTGCAAAATCCTCTGCCTAAACCAAAACCCAACATTACGGTTAAGCCAACTTCTGAATCTTCTAAGATTTGGAAACCAAAAGAGTCCATCGTTGACTCTTCAGTCGGCAACAATATCACATCAGGAGATAATTATGATTTGTTTAAAAAAAAATTCTATTTGATGTGCTTATTGTTGATGACCACGGACGACCTAAGTCTGTAAAGGCTTGGGTCTCCGTTACTAACTGATTAGTTTGTTTGATGTTGTGTTGCAGCAGTCTGAACTTGTAAAAGAACGTCAATGGTATTTAGATAGTGGCTGCTCACGACACATGACTGGCAATGTGTCCCTACTGACTGATGTTAAGCCTATTAACGGGGGATATGTTGCTTTTGCGGGAGATACCGGTGGAATCATTTCTGGTCAGGGAACGCTTACAAATGGAAATGTAAGTTTCGAGAAGGTTAATTACGTGGAACAGCTTCAGCACAACTTGCTAAGTGTTTCACAGGTGTGCGATAAGAAGTACACAATAACTTTCATGGATACCGAGTGTGTGATACTGAAGCCTAGGTTCGTCATTCCTGAAGAATGGGTACTGATGCGAGCACCAAGAAAGAATGATACCTATATTCTGGATATGCGAACTGTTGAAACAACGGATGAGATTACCCGTCTTCTTTCTAAAGCTTCGAAAAAAGAATCACTACTTTGGTACAGACGTATGTGACACATTTATTTTCGTAAAATGAACTTTCTAGTGAAAAATGATCTTGTGAATGGAGTTCCAAAACAATCCTTTTCCTTGAAAGATGATTGTATCTCTTGTCAAAAAGGGAAGATTCACAAAAAGTCTCATAAGTCTAAGCTAGTGAATTCCATAGCTGCTCCTTTAGAACTGTTGCATATGGATATGTTCGGGCCTATTTCTACTAAGAGTATCGGTGGTAGGTCTTATTGTTTAGTGGTTACAGACGATTACTCAAGATTTTCTTGGGTTTATTTTCTTGCCTCGAAGGATCAAGCTGCTGATATTTTGGTATATTTGTTTGATAAATTGGCCAACCTATGCAATTTGAGTATTAAGAGATTGCACAGTGGGACTGAGTTTAAGAACAACACTCTTGAGATGTACTGTTTAAATAAGGGCATTGAACATCAATTCAGTGCACCAAGAACTCCACAACAGAATGAAGTTGCAGAAAGAAAGAACAGAACTATCATAGAGACAGCAAGAACCATGCTATCAGACTTTAAGCTTCCTGTTATCTTTTGGGCTGAGGCGGTTAGCACAGCATGCTATGTTTTGAACCGGGTCCTTATGGTTAAGAAAAAGAATAAGACTTGTTATGAGTTATTTAATAACCGTAAACCAAATCTGCAGTTTCTGGAACCTTTCGGTTGTCCGTGTATGATAATGATCACAAAGGATAAAGTTTCTAAGTTTGGTGACAAGGCTACCGAAGGAATTTTTTAGAACACCCTCACATTTAAATAATGTATTTTACACCGGAAGCGATGTCCCGAAACAAAATCTTATTATTTTAAATACAAAAGTACAACTTATAATCCAAATACAATAATTCAAAATACAACCGTTGGGTGTTATATAAATTCCAAAACATCACATTGATTTAATAAAACCAATATCAGAGTCAACGCAGTAGTCGTCAAACATTCATCGCAGGTCAACACCTTCTTGCCCAACCATCCTATCAAGTCATAACCTGCAAGAAGTAATTAAAGTGGTGGGATTAGCACAACTGCTAAGTGAGATAGAACTGTGACCGACAGTCCAATTTAGTAATAGCAACTTTGTCTACAACAAATAATCACTGTCACATAGTTTCACACAACATCAGAGGATCGGTGGTTGCTGGCAGTAAAGCAACACTTAGTAACCCCACTGAGCTGTAGACCACAACAGCGGCTATTCAATAACCCAACTGAGCCGCTGGTCGAAACAGCGGTTAACCGATAGCTTGTTACTATTTTCACATGACCTAATTTCCAATTAACGACATGTACAAGGAAATCCCTGTCGTCCAACAATAGTAACCCAGCCCAAACATCTTGACCTCTGATTTATCACATATGCCCAATGGCCAACTAATCACAATCACATATCAGACTAAACAGTCTATCAAACAGTAAATCAACATTCACTTGCTGTAACCAAACCTGTTACAGCTAAATCACACTGAAGGTACAGAACCACTCACCAATCACCTCAGTCTCCACTCAGTAGTCTAACGTCACTGAGTCTCTGGTTTATCTGAAATCACCATAAACATCTCAAGTCAGTAACTCAGCATTAATAACGAACTCGCTATAATAAGCAACACATGTTATAATCATATAATATGTCACTATATCTCAACACATCAACATGCCATATCAATCATGATAAATAGTTATCAATAGGTAACCGACACTTGTGTTATCACAACTCATCTCTATGTATATATATATATATATATATACACATCAAACAACAAATGCATTGCATTATGAAACCAATGCAACACTTAAGTCACCATGTTAATATTAATTATCTAACAACTATCATAATCACTCATCATACTCATCAGACTATAATATAAGTAGTAAGTCCTTAATAGAACTTAATAACAACAAACAGCCACTATATATGCAGTATACGAAACTGGTCTGGTTATGCTCTAAATCGCGTCGCAATTTGCACAGAATCGCGTCGCTAAACATAAAGAATCGCATCGCAAAACTACGTAATTCGCTTCGCGTTTTCAGGGGAATCGCGTCGCGATCCTATGGTTTCCAGCAGACTACGAACTGACCAAATCCAGCATCCCAAATCCGAATCCAAACCCAATTTCAACATCAAACTCAAGCTCTAATCGATTATATACGATGAATAACGATTATAACGGCAAATATCATCACATATCATCATTTCCATCTTCAATTTCACTTAATCATAATGATTTCAATATAAGTTTTTAAACCAAAATAAGAACACTTACAAGGCTATATGATGATGATGGTGGTCTGAGTAATCTGATGATGAATCAATCACAGGAGCAAGATCACTCTTCCTTTCAATTTAATTGGTTTCTCACTATGTGTTTGTGTGTGTTTTTAGTATCATCAGGAAATGAAATAAGGAATTAGGGAAGGAAATAAGAAATAAAAAGGTCGGCTCCTCATAACCGACTTCACTTAAACGGGTATAATTTAATACCCCTTCCCAATCTATTGTCTGGAACCCGAAAACCATTTGTGAGTCCAAACCTTTTATTGTTCCATCAACTATTTTAATTTAAAACAATTAATATTTCACTAGTCACAATATTTCCTGTGACTCTTTTACCTGTTTATTTTCAACAAATCTAACAAAACTATTTCCTAACAACTAAAAATCAGGAAATAATATAAAACTTTTAGGCCCATTTTGCGGATGTTACAAATCTCTCCCGCTTAAAAAGATTTCGTCCCCGAAATCTAATCCAGTTCAAATTCCAAAATGTCACAATCGCATAATATCCACAATGATCAGTCAATACACCGGTTTATACTCGAAATCTAATGATCAGAATCCACGATAATATCACATCTGTTCCATGACAATCCATCAATATAACAATTTCAAATTTAAAATCCGTCAATAATTCAAGCTAACAGCTTTCAATCAATTCACTATATCTATAAAGATCTCTTAACACATATTGGATAAATCCCATCCTAATCCAGCAACGGTTCCAATAATATCAGGTCTCACAATCAAATATTTGATTTGATTTATCCATCAACAATGTCTCCATAAGTTTAAGGAAAAATATCCAAGTCATGGATAGCATCATCAACTACTGAATCATAATAGAGACACACGTCATACGTTACTCCCTGAATAACTTATAAATTAATTATATGTCTTCAATTCTTTCCACATTCACATATCCTAATATATATATATACTCCTATCTGTTCCCCCAGCACATGTACTGGTTCAAAATTTTACTCAATCATCAAATTTCCGCATTACAAATTTGCCTCAGTCATCAAATGTCAAAATCTTATTAAACAAAAGATTGACAACAAATAAGTTCAACACAAAAGTATGAGCCAATATCAAACACTAACCCCAGTCACCTATGTGACAAATTAAATTATCTCATCATCACTTAATTCTATTTCAACAGAATTAATAAACACAATAGGAGCAAATTTAGTTTATCACATATCAAACAATATAAAGGTACAACTAACTCTAAGCTACATAATCATATGCCAGTATAGAGTAATACAGAAGTACCTGGAATGACGTCACATGTCTTGACAGTCGAATTAACTGTCATCAGAAAAACTCTGCCAGCAACTGATAGCACATTCTTCCACTCATGGCAAAATGACGACCTCCCGACCAACCCCGACTCCTATCTCATAGCCTCTGGACACTGATTTGCTCGATGACTCTCCTTATGACAAATCCAACAAACATGATTAGGATAATCACAATCCCTAGCATCATGACCAAACATACCACACTTAATACATCTAGAAGTCTGGGAAGTACACAATCCGGTATGTCTGGTTTTACATATGTAACACCACTTGGGTTTATCAACTGAACCACTATGATCACTTTGTTTCCTACTTTGCTGACTACTCTGTCCCTTATGTCTACTTTTACCAGGACGATCACTTTCAGAATACTGTAAAGTCTTTTCTTTACTTTGCATATCTCTAGCCCGTATATCACTATCCACTGAACGAGTTAAATCAAAAGCATGTCTCAAGGAACTCGCCAATCTTACAGTAGTACGATAATCGGGTGGTAATGCTCTAACAAAATGATCAATCTTAGTTTTGTCATCTGGAACCCACTGATGAACAAATCTCAATTTATCTGTAAACTGTGAAATCAACTCATCAATAGTCATCTGGTCTGTCATATGTAGTTCCATAAATTCCTGTATAATACGTGACACATCAAACTCAGAACAGAATTGTTTACACATCTCATTATAAAAATCAGGCCATCTAATAGATACTTTTTGTTCTGGGGTTAAAACAGATGTAATCGAATCCCACCAAGTCATGGCCTGACCTTTAAGAAGCTGAACAACAAATGGAACCTTATCCGTCTCGTCACATTTACAAACCTCAAATTTTCTTTCAGTATCTCTCAACCAATCCAAAGTAACTGAAGGATTTGAACTACCCTGAAATTCTGAAGGTTTACTTCTCATAAATGTGTTAAAAGAACAAACCTGCCTCGGTTGCTGTAAAAGTCTAGCCTGTCTGTCCTGTTCAACCTGTTGTTTGAAACCTCTAAGTTCAAGTAATTCACGCTTCATCTGAGATAAATCCTCATCCCTGTCAATTTCCTCATGAGCTGAAAATATGGTACTAGTCTGCTCATATCTATCACTCTGTATCTCCAAAGGAAAAGTGTCCATCCGAGAAGCACTAGGGGAAACATTGGTCGGGTGCTCATTACCTACCATATCTGTATCACAAAAACAATCTCACAAATTGTTAATCATTAGTATCTACAGACTAACAATTTCAATCACCAACTAATCCCACACCTGGAATGTTTGTCGAACACAATCATAGATTTGGGATTGAACACTTACCACCGTTCAATTAACCCAAACCTATGCTCTGATACCAACTTATAACACTGTCACATTTAAATAATGTATTTTACACCGGAAGCGATGTCCCGAAACAAAATCTTATTATTTTAAATACAAAAGTACAACTTATAATCCAAATACATACAATAATTCAAAATACAACCGTTGGGTGTTATATAAATTCCAAAACATCACATTGATTTAATAAAACCGATATCAGAGTTAACGCAGTAGTCGTCAAACATTCATCGCAGGTCAACACCTTCTTGCCCAACCATCCTATCAAGTCATAACCTGCAAGAAGTAATTAAAGTGGCGGGATTAGCACAACTGCTAAGTGAGATAGAACTGTGACCGACAGTCCAATTTAGCAATAACAACTTTTTCTACAACAAATAATCACTGTCACATAGTTTCACACAACATCAGAGGATCGGTGGTTGCTGGCAGTAAAGCAACACTTAGTCACCCCACTGAGCTGTAGACCACAACAGCAGCTATTCAATAACCCAACTGAGCTGCTGGTCGAAACAACGGTTAACCGATAGCTTGTTACTATTTTCACACGACCTAATTTCCTATTAACGACATGTACAAGGAAATCCCTGTCGTCCAACAATAGTAACCCAGCCCAAACATCTTGACCTCTGATTTATCACATATGCCCAATGGCCAACTAATCACAATCACATATCAGACTAAACAGTCTATCAAACAGTAAATCAACATTCACTTGTTGTAACCAAACCTGTTACAGATAAATCACACTGAAGGTACAAAACCACTCACCAATCACCTCAGTCTCCATTCAGTAGTCTAATGTCACTGAGTCTCTGGTTTATCTGAAATCACCATAAACATCTCAACTCAGTAACTCAGCATTAATAACGAACTCGCTATAATAAGCAACACATGTTATAATCATATAATATGTCACTATATCTCAACACATCAACATGCCATATCAATCATGATAGATAGTTATCAATAGGTAACCGACACTTGTGTTATCACAACTCATCTCTATGTATATATATAAAACCCTCACATTTAAATAATGTATTTTACACCAGAAGCGATGTCCCGAAACAAAATCTTATTATTTTAAATACAAAAGTACAACTTATAATCCAAATACATACAATAATTCAAAATACAACCGTTGGGTATTATATAAATTCCAAAACATCACATTGATTTAATAAAACCAATATCAGAGTCAACGCAGTAGTCATCAAACATTCATCGCAGTTCAACACCTTCTTGCCCAACCATCCTATCAAGTCATAACCTGCAAGAAGTAATTAAAGTGGTGGGATTAGCACAACTGCTAAGTGAGATAGAACTGTGACCGACAGTCCAATTTAGCAATAACAACTTTGTCTACAACAAATAATCACTGTCACATAGTTTCACACAACATCAGAGGATCGGTGGTTGTTGGCAGTAAAGCAACACTTAGTAACCCCACTAAGCTGTAGACCACAACAGCGGCTATTCAATAACCCAACTGAGCTGCTGGTCGAAATAGCGGTTAACCGATAGCTTGTTACTATTTTCATACGACCTAATTTCCTATTAACGACATGTACAAGGAAATCCCTGTCGTCCAACAATAGTAACCCAGCCCAAACATCTTGACCTCTGATTTATCACATATGCCCAATGGCCAACTAATCACAATCACATATCAGAGTAAACAGTCTATCAAACTATAAATCAACATTCACTTGCTGTAACCAAACATGTTACAGATAAATCACACTGAAGGTACAGAACCACTCACCAATCACCCCAGTCTCCACTCAGTAGTCTAATGTCACCGAGTCTCTGGTTTATCTGAAATCACCATAAACATCTCAAGTCAGTAACTCAGCATTAACAACGAACTCGCTATAATAAGCAACACATGTTATAATCGTATAATATGTCACTATATCTCAACACATCAACATGCCATAACAATCATGATAAATAGTTATCAATAGGTAACCGACACTTGTGTTATCACAACTCATCTCTATGTATATATATATATATATATATATATATATATATATATATATATATATACATCAAACAACAAATGCTTTGCATTATGAAACCAATGCAACACTTAAGTCACCATGTTAATATTAATTATCTAACAACTATCATAATCACTCATCATATTCATCAGACTATAATATAAGTAGTAAGTCCTTATTAGAACTTAATAACAACAAACAGCCACTATATATGCAGTATACGAAACTGGTCTGGTTATGCTCTAAATTGCGTCGCAATTTGCACAGAATCGCGTCGCTAAACATAAAGAATCGCGTCACGAAACTATGTAATTCGTGTCTCGTTTTGAGGGGAATCGCGTCGCGATCCTATGGTTTCCAGTAGACTACGAACTGACCAAATCCAGCATCCCAAATCCGAATCCAAACCCAATTTCAACATCAAACTCAAGCTCTAATCGATTATATACGATGAATAACGATTTATAACGGCAAATATCATCACATATCATCATTTCCATCTTCAATTTCACTTAATCATAATGATTTCAATATAAGTTTTTAAACCAAAATAAGAACACTTACAAGGCTATATGATGATGATGGTGATCTGAGTAATCTGATGATGAATCAATCACAGGAGCAAGATCACTCTTCCTTTCAATTTAATTGGTTTCTCACTATGTGTTTGTGTGTGTTTTTAGTTTCATCAGGAAATGAAATAAGGAATTAGGGAGGGAAATAAGAAATAAAAAGGTCGGCTCCTCATAACCGACTTCACTTAAACGGGTATAATTTAATACCCCTTCTCAATCTATTGTCTGGAACCCGAAAACCATTTGTGAGTCCAAACCTTTTATTGTTCCGTCAACTATTTTAATTTAAAACAATTAATATTTCACTAGTCACAATATTTCCTGCGACTCTTTTACCTCTTTATTTTCGACAAATCTAACAAAACTATTTCCTAACAACTAAAAATCAGGAAATAATATAAAACTTCTAGGCCCATTTTGCGGATGTTACATTTTTCTTGCGTATTCTGTTAATTCTTCAAACAAAAGAATCTTTAACAAATCAACGGGCAGAGTGGAGAAACATTTTGAAGTTAAATGTTTATGGTATACTGAGCCTCCTCAAGGAACTGGACCCGTTTGGTTCTTCAAATATGATGATCTCTTTGATTCCTTTAATATTCCAGTGGAAAATGGAACTGATGAAGTGATTACCTTACTTCATGGAGTTGATCTTTCTCATGATACTCCATCCCCATCACCCACTCCCACTCCCACTACCACTCCCACTCCCACTAATACATCTATTCCAACACCAACACCAAAACCAACACCAACCATTATTCCGTCTACTTCTACACCATCTCCGGATGCTCCTTCCACTTCTGGAACTGTTCCTCTTTCATCAAGTCTTCATTTCGATCCTAACATGCCTCCGTTAGAAGAAGAAGATGATGAAAAGGAAGTGGATTATTCTCATTTTTATAATCATGAAGAGGAAGCTGCAGAAGCTTAAGATTATTTGACTTTAACTGAAACTGCTATTATTCTTGAGAAAGGAGATGCTACTAAAACTGAGGGAGATCTCAATAATTTGGATTTGGTCCTTATGCCGGACGCTATTCCGGTGACTCGTGTGCATAGGAATCACCCCATTGAAAATATCATTGGTGATCCAAATGCAGGTATTCAAACACGAAGTCTAGTGAAAGAAACTCCAACTCAGCAGCTAACCAGTCTTGTAGCTAGGATAGACTCATGCTTTCTATCCCAAGTTGAACCAAAGAATAATACTGAAGCACTAAAAGACTCTCACTGGATAGATGCCATGCAGGAAGAGCTTCAGCAATTTGAAAAGTTACAAGTCTGGAAATTAGTTAAAGCACCGAAGGATGCTTACCTTATTGGAACTAGATGGGTATTCCGTGTAAAGAAGGATGATAGAGGTGTAATCATCAAGAACAAAGCACGACTTGTTGTTCAAGGATTTAAGCAAATTGAAGGATTAGATTACGATGAAGTATTTGCACCTGTTGCAAAATTAGAGTCTATCCGAATATTCCTTGCCTATGCATCCTATAAGGGATTTCGGGTATTTCAACTGGATGTAAAATTGGCATTTCTGTATGGAAAGATTCGTGAAGATGTGTATGTCTGACAGCCTCCTGGATTTGAAGATGCAATTCATCTAACTATGTCTACAAGTTGGACAAAGCGTTGTATGGTCTTCATCAGGCTCCTCGGAAGTGGTATGAAACACTGACATCACATTTGCTGGAGAATGGATTTACACGTGGGCAGATAGACAGCACTCTCTTCATTAAAAAGTTTGGGAAGGATTTGCTACTTGTACAGGTTTATGTGGACAATATTATTTTCGGGTCAACTGATGAGAAGCTATGTAAGGAGTTTGAGCACATCATGAAATCAAAGTTTGAGATGAGTGCAATGGGAGTTCTTACGTTCTTTTTAGGTCTGCAGGTTGAGAAACCTGATGATGGTATCTTTATTCATCAATCAAAGTACGTTAATGATATTTTAACCAAATATATCTTGCTCGACTGTAAGACCTATGGGACTCCTATTGACACGAATCATAAGCTTGGACCAGCTGATGGTGAAGATGATGCCAACCTACGCGACTATTGGTCAATGATTGGGTCGCTGATGTATCTAACTGCTTCTCGGCCTGATATAATGTTCGCTGTATCACTATGTTCAAGGTTTCAGGCAAAACCGAAGGTTTCTAATGTGAAAGCGGTCAAGCGAATTTTCAGCTATTTGAAGTTTAAACCATCTCTTGGTCTATGGTACTCTAATGAAGATAACTTCGCTCTGACTGCTTATTCAGATTCAGATTACGGCGGTTGCAGTGTGGATCACAAGTCAACTACAGGAGGTTGTCAGCTTTTCGGTAATCGATTAGTCTCGTGGCAGTGCAAGAAACAAACAACGGTCTCTACCTCAACTGCGGAGGCTGAATATATTGCTGCTGCAAATTGCTGTTCCCAAGTTCTCTGGATTCAGCATCAAATGCGCGACTATGGGTTACTTCTTACCCTAGCTCCTATTCATATTGACAAGATCACTGCTATTTCTATCACCTGCAATCCCGTATATCACTCAAATACTAAACATATTGAAATTCACTTTCATTTCATACGGGATTGCTTTGAGAAGCACTTAATAGACTTAATTCATATAGACACCACTGAACAAAATGCCGATATTTTCACTAAAGCTTTTTCGAGGTCTCGATTTGATGAGTTAGTCTCAATGATTGGGATGAAGAAAAATCCCAGTCATAAGTGATTTGTGACTTGGTAGCTTTACTTTGTATAGTTGCTGCTTTATTTTCTTTAAAAAAAATCGCAACAGCCATTCTTTGGACATTCCTAAAATTGGACGTTGGGTTGTGTCTATAAACAACTTGGGATATGATAGTACATCAGGTGACATGCACAAAATGGAAATTTTAAGATTTATGTTTGATGTGTCAGTAGATTTATCTAGCATATTTAAAACAGCTTTTATAAACATTAGCTTCATCATATGATGTAATGGTAGGCATTTGTACTTAAGTTTCTAAAAAGCTTAATGATCAAACTTGCATATTATTTTGTATAAAACATATTATTATGTATGACATTAAGTTGAAATAGAACTTTAAGTCTTCAAATATTTTGACACGTAGTTTTAATATTTGAATGATAAACATGCTATGATCTATGATTTAGGGTCTTAATATGATTTTATCTGGGGAAATATATTGGCTGTCTCCTCTGTTGTATGAAAATATAGACCTGGTTTCAACTGATATATTTTTGAAAAGGACATAGGTACGTAGTCTGTGTTAAGTTACGGACAAATATTACGTTCTCGTGGTGATCTTGATCTTAAATATTGTACAAATGTACAAGAAAATATTTTATACAAAGATTGCCTAGTACTGGTTTGTGTTAAACCATGATACTCTGTTGTACTAAGTACAGATCTGTATCCTCTGGTTTAATTGTTCAGACTGGTGTTTGTTCAACCCGAATCAATGTTTATGTGACTCTGTTGTACTTTGTACAGACCTGTCACCTCTTGCTTGGTTCTAAAGATATTTCTATATTCTCACCCCCTATATAGAAAGTACTAACATGTTTTGATTTCAAATGTATATTCTAATATGGTTTATATAATGTAATATGCATACTAATAATAAAGATTTGATTCGATTCAAAAGATTCGAAGTCACTTACTTAAGTATAAAATGTTTAGGTGGTCAAACAATTCCAATAATCGTCTTGAAAAATTTTTATAAACGTTGCTTTAAATATGTTAAGTAAATTTAAAGTGGACAAATATACTGATAATCGAAATAACACTTACTATTTCCTAATAATTGCATGTTATCCTGATATGATCCCTAACCAGACCTACAACAATCCTGTCACCAACAATAGTAAGTATAGTGAATGCTTTGTGTTTTATATTTTGTTTTATTGTAATTTTCATTTATTTTTAAATTTTCGCATTACAAATGATCAATCCAAAAAGATTTTCCTTCTATGTTCTTTTTATCCAAGTTACATATCACTATTGTCTCGAGTATCGAAATCGCAACGCAAAAGATCGAAAATTTTTGAAATTTTTTCACTAAGTGTCACATTGCGACACTCACCGAGTGCCGCACTAAGTGCCGCTTGCAATTGATCTAAGTGCCGCATCGAGTGTCGCCAATCGAGTGATGGGGTATATAAGCGCCCATACCGCGACACTCATACCATCACTTTTTCAATTCACTTAGTGACACTCAACTTATTCTTGCGTCACTCGATTAAGCGATAGCGACACTTAGACTGTGCCAAGTTTTTGATTTTTCTATGGATTTCGCAGCTTTTTCTTCGTGATCGGACTTCGTATTCTGATTCTCCTTGTTGATACACGCATTTTGGTATAACTTTTACCTTTTTTTACCGTGTAGTAATAGTTTAATCGAGTAATGTATATACGGCTTTTTAGGGTTTGCGTATTCGATGAAATTCGTGATCGGTTTGGGTATTTTACGTGTTTTAAATGGGTCTACTTTGGTCGTGCGTATTCACCGCACCTTGTGGTTTACTTAGATTTCGAAAACCCCAAACTTCGTTCTTCGTATTTTCTGGTTTGCTTCGTTTCTGGGCTCGTGTTCTTCATTGCGTCACTCGCTGCGACACTCGGTAATTTAAAACGACTTGCGTCACACACCCAAGTGACGCCTACCTTGAACACATGTTGACCAACGACACTCGTTTAAGTGACGCATATTGATTTTGGTTAATTTGAACTGCTTTCTGCGTCACTCAACCGAGTGCCGCTTCTTTGAAGTGTCACTTAGCCAAGTGCCGCATGTTTAAAAATTTGAATTTTCAGCGTCACTTAACGAAGTTCCACCAAAATTTTCTTTGAAAAGCGACACTTAGCTTAAGTGCCACTTGATTATTGTGATTATGTGCCAGCGTCACTCACATGAGTGCCGCTACTGTAGCCAGCGACACTTCACCCAGTGTCGCTAATAATTCAAAGTTTTGAGTTATTAATATTTTTTGTCGTAACGTTTGAACGTGTTTCTATAATGCTATATCTTTGTACATGTTCATTCTTATTCAGTTTACAGATGGCGAATCTTGTTGCTTATGCTGCACGCACGAACCGAAGGCATAATATTGTGGCTTTTCTGAATGAGACGCACAAAAATTCCATTCCGTTCCATCCAATGATTCATTTTCTACGGAGATCAAGGATTCATTATGCCATCACTGCTGATCCTCCGGTCTTCTTGAATCAAGTCAGCGCCTTTTGGACGAACGCGGTTATCAATACGGAGGAAAACCAGCGAAGGATCTTGACCGCTGTACTTGGTCATCAAATTGTTGTCACCGAAGACACAATTCATGATGTTCTTCATTTTGATGATACTCCGGAGATGCCCACTCAATTTGAGAATGCATTTATCATTGGAGGTTTAAACCGCATGGGCTATCCTGAGATTCCTCCAGACCAGTACTGCAAACAGCATTTGAGCAGGGTTTGGCGATATCTTGCGCATATCATTATCGTGTGTATGTCTCCGCGCAAAGCTGGCTATGACGGAATGAGCTATTCTACGATATCAGCCATGTTAGCCCTTGTTTACAACAAACCGTATAACTTTTCGGGCTACATCTTCGACAATATGATCGACAATATTCAGTCAAGAGATGATATGTCGTTTATGTATCCACGCTTTGTACAGGTGATCCTGAATTCCCTGAATTTAGGGATTCCAGCAGATCCTATCTCTCAACTGTTGCCATAGCCAATGTTACTGAGAGTTTTCGGTGATTGTGCAACACCGCCAAAGGGACAACAACAGCTTCCCGATGTCAATCTTTTTGGGCACATAGTTAACGAAGACTATACCACTGAACGACAGTTTCTTAGACGTCGTGGTACCACCTCCTCAGCAGCCAGTGAATGAGGAAGAGTTTGTTAATGTTGAGGTACAGGAACAGCTGGCTAATATCGAGAATTTCCAGGATGTGCATGATCCTGCTGGTGACCAAGCTGCGGATGTCCTACACCACCTGATTCTGAAGGCGATGTGCCTCCGCCTGATACTTTGGCGGCTATTCAGTTGGTCAATCCTGAGCGCATCAAGCGCTTTCTTCGCAGGATGTCACAGGGGAGGGTTCATGTTCCCCCTAGGTCTAATAAGAGACCTCGGATGACCGATTCTGGTTCTGATACGGAGGAAACTACACTTCGTCGTCGTCACCAGCAGTTTTACAGCAACTTCTTGAGCGTATGGAACAAATGAATAAAAGATTTGACGATCAATCTGCACAAAGTTCAAGCGCAGCAAATCAAAGATTTAGAGGTTAAAGCTGCTAGGGTTGCTGAGTTAGAGCTTTAGGTTGCCAGGATTCCTGTATTAGAGTCTAGGTTGTTGGAACTGGAAGCTGTATCTGTTGTTCCGGGGGAGTCAGGCTTGCATGCCTTGGAAACAACAACTACGGCTCCCTCTGAACCTGAAAATGTAATTGATTCTGATATTAATGAAAATATTCGTTTGGATTATTTTGCTTCTTCTTTTGAAAATCCAGGTCAACCAGTACCGTTGAATGGTGACTACTCTGATGCCGACCTCGAGTATCTTCGAAGTCGATTATATGATGATGTTGAGTCACCTGAACGCGAAACTGCTCATGATTCGAATATGGATGAAGATTTTGATGTTGAAGCTTAAAATGTCAATGATGATTATGTGAATGCTGATGAGGTTAACTTAGGAGAAGAGATGGAGGTTTTTGATACTGAAGAGGTTGTTGAACCTGAATCTGCAACAACTCCCACTTCGAAACCTGAACCATCTACAACAACTGAGACTGAATCGTTTGCAGTTCCACTTCTGAAGCTGAACCTTCTACGTCCACAACTGCTGAACCTGATAATTTGAAGACCTACAAGTATTACAAAGCTAGCAGCAAATGATGCAAAGGTCTTATACTCGGCTGGAAGTATGACGAAGTGAATAAAGTGATTGTGGTTAAGAGAAAAGATGGGATGCATTATTTCATTACGAGCTTTAAAGTTTTGAGTATTTTACCATACTGCGAGATTGTTCACTTGGCGCAATTGAATATTATCAATCCCACTGATAATGAATTGGGGAATAAAGTTCAAAGAGTTTTGAGAAAAGAGGTCTACAGCAAACAATTTTATCTACTGAGACCGAATCTAGGGACAAGGTATATTTATAAAAATCGGATAAATCCGTTGACCAACCGGCCCTGGGTTAAAATTGTGAACAAATCTCCAAAGATGTTGAAGTATAATCCTCTGGAGAAGCTTCCAGTCAATTTCTTGATAATACTACAATATTGGGAATATGTTGAAGTTATAGGCGAAGCTGAAATAGTGTTTATTCCTGAAATTGAGACTGAAGATTTGTGGAAAGCAAAATCTATGAGGATTCGAGTGTATGATCCTCTGAGTTTGATCAACCTAACAAAGAAAGATCTTGAAGCTCTGTATGTGAAGAAGATCGATTATCTTAAAGTGTTCAGGACTGAGGCTATGAGATTTCAGAAGGTTGTCAATGTTTGTTTAGCTCAAGGAGTGCATGCTGGAGGAAACTTTCCAGCCGACTGGAAGTGTCAGAGATTTTTGAAGACCAAGCTGATGACACGGGGGAGTTTGTTGATACATGTTTGTCAGTCAGTTGGTCTTGCGTCGTTTATCGAGTTGTAATTATCATTAGTTGAATTATATAGAAATATTATTATTAGCGACACTTATTAGTTTTAGGCGACACTTGTCTAAGTGTCGCCAAGAGCGACATTCGAGTGTGGAGCGACACTTAGGTACTTGGCTAGTGTTAGTGACACTTGACGAGTGTCGCTATGTCAGTTTTGTTCGAATATAAATAGAACGTGTAGGTTTCATTTCTGGGGTTGATGAAACCCTAGAGTGCATTTGTCGACAAAACTCTCTGTAATACGAATAGGTTACGATCATATATACAACGTTTCAATTTCAAATTTGATTGTTTCGGTTTGTGGTTTATACGTCTAATACATCAATTGTTTGTTTCCACCATACGATTGATTGATACGTTCAGTTCTAGATCCAAGGCTATAGGGGACTAACATAGACTCTATATGTGCAAGAAATGAAGTCGAGGACTGGAGCTGGCTGTCCTACTAATTCAATATCAACATTCTCCAAATGTGAAGTCAATAGAGTATGTGTTAAGTCTCCGTGAGAATTGAAACAAGCACCTTTTAAGAAGTACTTGAGTGGCTATGAGGGTAATGTGCATTGCATCGCTGGGTCCATGATGTCTTTTTCAATACCGGAAATCAACAAATGAAATCCAATAGATTATGTGGCAACCCGGTGATTTAGCAGTTTAGGAAGGGTTTTCTTTTTCTTTTAACCCTGTCAAACACTCCTCACTCAACCTCACATATTTTTTCAACTCCTCCCTCATTTCAGTCGTTGGTGATCTTGTCACGCAATGTTGGCATTTTGAAGTTTATGCTGATATGCACCCCAATCTCCATCACCCCTCTCAGACTTTTATCTCATTCACTCCCCAATCAAGATCCCCCGTGATTCTTGATCCTACTCACCTAGACCTAAAAGACCCTCGCGTCCTAAATTTTGGTAGGTGCCTGTCGCGCCCCCAGCAGTCACGGTCGTTGTCGCGACTGTCAAGAGCACGACGGGGTAGAAGTTTTAAAATTTATATTTTGCTGGGGACCTAAGTTCTACTAGAGCTGTATAGCTGAAGTATGACCTAGGGTCGTTCTACAGAGTTAACCGTATTGTGAAACGATTTGTCGAGACGAAAGTTCAAATTAGCGATGGTTTGAAAATAGTTTTGAGTGGGGGTTTTATACTTAGGTCTGTAGTTAAAATTAAAACTAATTAAAGAAGTAAATAAAAGCAGTAGGCTGAATCAGTATAGAGGGACTTGTGTTTGTTATGACTTCGTTAGCTTTTACGTGGGGTGATGCTGTATTGAGGTTTTATATTTGAAAACGTCTTTTAAGATTTGTGTCTTGCGTTCACGTAGATACCTTGTGGTGTAAACACTAGCACCCTACTGATCAGATAAACCAACCAGTATGTCACTGAGTACTAGGCTGTCAAGATTCTGATCAGATCGGATTGTCTTGAAACCCCCCTCACCGTCTCTTATGATGAGACCAAGTGACCCTTCAGATGGGGTGCAGGAATAGGGCGACAGTCCGCAATTTATCCACTGATCTTTCTTAACACAGACAAAAGTATCTAAGCTAGGCGAGGCATTATAGATTTAAGACAGGTGGTGACTGACTAACATATACATTAATGATCGTGATTGAGTTCAGATATTCGGCTGTGATACAGTCTTCAACCCACAGAGTTTTCCACATTTACATAGTGTACTTACCCGTATTACGGTCTTTCCTGGATCACAGACTATACCAGGATGTAACACAGTATACAGCCTTTGACCTTTCCGTAGTTTGTACATGTTTGTATTCCACCATAGGTGTTTCCGACGTTAAACCGGATACTCAGTCGTATTAGGGCTTTAACTGGGCTACATACTTTACAGCCATCTGAACTCAATATATATCTAAGCTTGTATTACAGTAAAACCATCTATGATAGCTAAACAACCCGTTCACTTTATAATCCCAAACCAATAAATCCCTGATTAATTCATAGTGTACTATACGATAGGTAGACAGTAATTCCATTGCTTCAAAATCAGACCATGTTATTTTCAGAAAACATAGATAGGTAGTGACCGTTTGACTAAGGGTCGTGAGTCCTTGACATAAAGGTTCTAACCACGTTTATTGGAGGAAAGGCGTTAGTTTAGTTTAAAATCATAAATGTATAGTTAACAGTGCACCGGTTTTCAATATTTAACAATTGGGATCATTATTCCACAACGGATTGTGCCCACGACTTTCATAGCTTCCACGTTCCGTACTACACACATTCGTGATGATTCCGGCGCAATACAAATGAAAGCCGTATAACGTTACATCCATTGTTTCATAACGATGTTATCCCAATTGTATTTAAAGTTGCATCACCCAAAGTATTAACAAGCTAACTACATCATAACAAACATAATAGCTAATCTACTCACTAATCATGGCAATGTATCCTAAATCAATCATAATAATAGCGTGCAACATTATGAAAGATAAGGATAGAAATAACCAAAAGTAATGCGTAGATTGAATAGCAGTTGAAAGGTTACAGGGAGAGAGCTCCGAAATATCTTGAGCAATATTACAAAGGAGATCCTCCAAGAATTCCAACTCTATTACAAAAGCTACCCTACTAATCCTCCTCTAACTCCTAAGAGTAGTGCTAGAGAGAGGACGCTAATTTCCTACTAATTCTCCTCTAACTCCTAAGAGTAGTGCTAGAGAGAGAATGCTAACCTAATTCTAGAGAGAGAATGAGAATGAGATGAGAGGTGTGTGAAAATGAGAAATGGAGGTGACTATTTATAGGGAAAGTAGGAAAGCCTTGGTACAAGCCTTGAAGCATCAAATACAAGCATCAAAGCAGCATACGGGACAAGCGGACCAAGGGGGGGTCAAACGGCACCTCACAAGGCAAACACCCCCGTATACGGCACCCATAGGGCCGTATACGGCACCTAGGGTACCGTATACGGTACCTAGGTGTCCAGGGGGGTTGGTGCTCCGTTTGGCCTCCGCTGATTTTTCGATTGCTTGGTTCGTCCGTATCTTCTTCGTTTGGGCTCCGATTTGCTTGATTCTTGCGCCGTTGGATTCGTTTTTCCGTTACGCTTCTAATGGCAATGAGTTTGACAAATTTGGAGGTTTTTAACTTTTGCGTGTTCCGGATGACGATCGGCGAGCTTCCAAACTTTGTATCTTCTCCGTCTTTCGTTCGTTTCTTCTGATTCTTTCACCTCCGGTCTTGGATTTCCCTATGGAATCATAAAATATGAATTAAGATCTAATTCCATAAGTAAATTAAGAAGGGAATATTTAAGGTGACGTTATTTGCCTCGTTTTGCGTGATAAACGGGTGTTTTTGATGATTTTAACAGCAACGCCCATAATTAGACTACTTTGGTGATTTTAAGTAAATAATAGATATTTTAAGATGATTTCACCAAATATAAGTCCAATAAGTGTAGAATAATGTGCCTAAAAACATGACTTTTTAGGTCACATCAAGTATCCCACACTTAGACGTTGCTTGTCCTCAAGCAACACATCCATGCCTCGTGAAAAAGATATTAATAATCTGGGTTTGGGGTGAGTCAGAACATTTCCAAAAGTCATCATTTTCTCATATTCATATATTTGCTCTAAAAACATCAGGAAAAATAAGATAATTATTTCAGAAACAAGTAATGACTCTCTTTAAGCATACTTCCAAATCTCGTGATCTAGGAGTATACATGACTAGGCGATCTCACTAAGGTGGTCACTCAATTCACTCAAGAGTGTTTTGGGTTTCCTAATATTCTAAACAAAGAAATCGCTCAATTAGCCAGTCATGCAGTACTCATCGTCATAAGCTTGATCGAGAATCGGATCTCCACCACTTAGGTGAGAACGATGCTAATTATCCCAAGACATTCAGGGGTTGTAATGTTTGTGAGGGTTAAGGGGTATGGATAGTGGAAATTCTGGGTGTAAGGGTGTTGCTTATCTTATGACTTCTAAGGTCACGAAAAAATTAATTTAGAAACGGATGAAAGTAAAGTAGCTTTTGTCTTCTATCGGATCTTCTTCTTTTAGGGCGATACTTCGAAGCACTAGCTTTATTCTTGGAACTATATTTTTTTTCTTTTTCTTTTATTTTTTCTATTTTCTATTTTCCTTTTCTTTCAGAACTTCTTTGCCAGAGAATTTCCAAGGATTATTAAATGCAGGAATCCTTCTTCTCATCTTTCTTCTTCGAGTCTTTTCATGGTGTCAATTTTTCACACCAAGGATATTTCTTTTTCGGAGAACACGAGAGAGTAAGACAATTTGAAGGGATGTTTCTAAAAAGCGTTTTTCATAACCTCAGAAATTCTAAGATAATTTTTTGGAAGTTTTTTTTGGGAAAGTAGGGGTTTAAACATGTGGGTTTATGAAATGAAAAGGTTTAGGCTCAACAGGGTTTACTAAGCGGATCATCGATACTAAGAATGAGCATCGTAAAGGGTTTTGGGCTTGAAAGAGAAGGCTAAAAAGTGGGTTAAATCCTAAGGAATGTCAAGGTCATCTAATTTCATCTATACCGCGTACGGTACTCACCAATGTGATCTCGAAACGTATGTCAAGAGCAAGTTCTAATTCAGATATACATGCATCGGCACACACAAGAAATGAACAATGTAGCATTAAAGATGAATGCTTTTAAGGCTCAAGTCCTCACTGCAAATGTGTTGTATGTGCCTAGTCATGTTCTTATTAGATTATCATTTCTTGCTTAAGCAATTATTAACTTATTTTCCTTAGATTTTGAAACAACTTATTCATATTTTGAAAATGATTTCTCTTAAAAACATCAAAACTCAAAAAATTCAGAGTTAATCGGATGATTAAACTCGTTTTTCTTTTGAAAAAGGGTTTTGAAAATTGAAAAATTTTGAAAAATTTAGAGGAACATTTTTCTGTGTTAACTATTTTGAACTAAAATCATTAAAACAAACTAAGGTATTCTATACCTGCTATCCCACACTTAGAGGAACATTGTCTCTAATGTTCTCTTGAGTTGAGATTGTAAAATCCCACACTTAGAGTTTGAACATGTAAGAAAAATGTTTCTCAAGTGTTTTGTTTTGGGGTGGAATCCCACACTTAGTGATAAGTTTAGGATAGAGTATAGACTACTTTTATTATCATACTAACAAAACAAATAAACATGAATAAAGATAAAACAGATAAAAGAGGAAAGGATCAGATACTCCCCAGATAGTAAGTTGCATAGGAACTGAGTTTCTGAATTTACAGAAGAAGATGTGGCCAAGATCTGCTTCTGAGTTCTTTATGAGGATCAGCTCGGCTTCAAGCGACTTGCTTGTTTCCATCTCATCATCTCAATTTTATCCTCATGAAGAGATCTCTTAAGTGTGAACACGTTGGATGTACCCATTTTACAAACTCGGTTTTGTTTTTGCAAATGAAAGGAAATCACTGTCTTAGATTTTGAAAGATGTTTTCTAATACAAACCATTTTTATAAATCATGTGTTTTTAAACGAGTTCGAGCGTAATGCATAAAAGTAGTATGCAAGTACCTCAAATGCTCGAAACACAAGATGATTTTCCTATTCATCCAAGAACAGTGGTTTATTTGCAAAACGAGTTGTATTTAAAAGATGTTTTAAAAGTTGGGTTCATCCAAGGGTGAAGGATAGTCGGAGATCTACTTCATTTCTCAGAATCTCTTTCTTTCTACGATTATTCCATGGGTTGCCTCCCAAGAAGCGCTGCTTTTAAAGTCGAGAGCCTGACTTTATTTCACGGGTTGCCTCCCAAGAAGCGCTGCTTTTAAAGTCGAGAGCCTAACTTTGCCTTCCTTCAGTCTAGTTGGTGCTGGAACCTCAAGGGTCGGAAGTGTACAGAAGTGGAACCCTGGGATTGCGTGGATAGATCCTCAGAAAGTGGCGAGAACTGATTTCAACGATGTTTGGAATCTCTTCTGAAAAGATATGGAAACTTTCAAGATGTTACTGAGTAACCCTTTTCATGTGCAGAAGGTCCCAAGTGATATCCCTGATTGTCCTGGATATAGGTCCACGGGAATCAACTACAGAGAAACCATCAGATTCAATCATTTCTCTCTGAGGGTGCTGCTGTCTGAATTAGTCCATGAATCCGAGAAATTGGAGGTGTAAAGTATCATGATCTGCTATGCCAGAGCTTCCTCTTATTTCTCGAATTGAATCATGAATATCCTGGATGAGCTTGTTCTGGTATTTGGTGAACATGAGATTTGAGTCTTTGAAGGTGTTGCACACTATATCGTACACCTTACGTAAACGATAGTGAAATATCTGTCGATGCTCGTCCGGATTATCCTCAGCAAAGATTTCTTGGATCCGTTCTGTGAGGAAGTTCGCGATGTTAACCATTGAACCTTCTGGTATAGAGGAAGGGATGTCACGCGACCTTTCGGTAAAACTCACATACTCGAGATCTTCAGCAATCTTGTGAGCATGGAACTCAATAGTGCAGTCGATGTAGAACCTGTGAGGAGAAGTCTCGTCCATGTGGTCTTTCCTTGCCGTAGAATTAAGTATGCCCCGAAGATTATTCATCAGTCGAATATCAGCATCTGCATCAGGGTTCCCAGTAGCACGATACATTTCCTCGTGGAATGAGTGTAAAAACTCACTTTGTTCCCGAGAATATGGAAATGCGGATCTGATCAGAGTGTCATAGATCTTCCTGTAGATGCGTTTCTGTTCTTCAAAGAACTCCAGCTCTTCAGATGTTGGTCTAGTGCTTTGTTGCAGGAGCTGAGCAACGAGATCTTCGGCCTTGGCATTGAGACGATTGTGGAAGAATATGTAATCTTGGGAATTCTCGGCTTGGTTGACTTCAGACTCGGCTATAATTTTCTCGATCAGGGCCTGCTGTCGTGGAGTGTATTCATTGGTAGAGTTGAGGATAATGCTAGTCATAGTGGGTATGTCATCTTCAAAGTCTTCGATAGCACTTATCATCTCCTCATGGCTAGTGATAATCGGAATTTCTGAAGAAGGTGGATCCGTTGGAGGCGTAGGAAGATGGATAGACCGGATATCTATTGGAATGTCAGTGCAGATGACATCATCCACGTCACTTTCTATGAATGGAGAATCCCTAGCCTGGGAATCAGGGAACTCAACATGATCAGATGGTGGCGGGGTGTCATCGGTGACTTGAGATATCGGTTGTGAAGAGTGCATCTCTATATCTCTTTCCTCCTGAGAATCAGTACCTTGGCTGGATTCAGTGGTGCTTCCAAATTCGAACAGGGTTCGTGGTGCAGATGCGTTGAAGGTTTGAATCCTTCGGGAAGGCTCTCTTGAATGCAATTCCGGTAATCGGGAAACTTTGTAAGCTGAGATCTTCATCAGGAGTTTGTCTCTAAGCTCTGGGTGTTGTTTTGCTAACGCAATGGTTTTCTCGATGTTTAACAGAGCGTCGAGTCAAGGCGAGATAAGAGGCTTAGAGGGGTCCATGACAGAGGCTATAAGCCTTTCCATGGTTATGCCGAATCCTGCATCATATGGTTCATCAGTAGGTGGATCATCATCTGATTCATTATCTGACAGGGGAATAGCGTTCTCGATCTGCATGATTTCTTCTGTCGGATAGTGAGAATCAGGTAAGCAGTGATGCGGTGGGGTGGATTGGTATAAGTCCTCCTCTGGGTCTTCCTCCATTTCTTCTTCGGATTCCTCCATTTCTTCTTGTTCAGGTTCAGTTTCTTCTTCCTCCATTTCTTCGGTTCTGACTCATCTGGCTCAGAATCTTCACTCTCTTCTTCTGACTCTGACTCTTCGGTTGATGATATAAGGCAAGTGTGCTCATCTGGTACGTAAGTATGTGATGGTTCTGAATCAGAAGTGTCATCGTCCGAAGTGATCCTGCCCATAGAGATGGCGTATATCTCTGCTTGCTCTGCGAGAAGCTCATCAGCCTGATTGATTCTGAATGCAACAGTTTATCCATGTGCTCTGAGGCTGATAGTCGGCGAGTAAACATCAATAATAGCACGAGCAGTATTCATAAAAGGCCATCCTAGGATAATGGGTATATTAATGTCTTCCTGAATATCCATCACTACGAAGTCAGTTGGGAAATAGAACCTATCCACCTTTACCATGACGTTCTCAGCGATGCCTCTAGGATATCGGATTGTTTGATCTGCAAGCTGGACGCTCATTCCAGTGGGTTGCAGTGGTCCTAATTCAAGTCTAGAGTAGAGTGAGTAGGGCATGAGGTTGATGCTCGCTCTGAGATCGGCCAAGGAACGGATCATGCCAGAGTGATAGATAGAGCAGGGCAAGGTGAATCGGCCCGTGTCTCCTAGTTTTTTCGGAAGGGAATTCTGAATGACGGCGGAGCATTCAGCTGTAACACCCCCAAATTTAATGATTTGCGGAAGCTTGATTTGGGTGTTACTAATCAATAACAAAGCACAAAGATATATAGTAAACGACTCTATATGCGTCGTTTTAACAAAATATATTGATAATGGAAATGTTTACAACTTTTAAAGCTTTACATAGCTCGAGTTTAAATAAAAAGGAGATTTCAGTACATAAGTACTTGTACAAAATATACTAATGCAAGAAAATCTCAATCGTCTGTATGCTGACTCGAGCTAAAGTCCTGAAGCAGAAACATCCTACTGCTTGGTACCTGCGATATATGCTAAAAGGTCAGCTATAAAGCTGGTGAGCTCACAGGTTTGAAATCAGTTAATATAGTATGAACCGCAAGATTTAAATAATGAATTGCATCCAGCAATTAAATGATAGTCATCGTGTATACAGCCATGAGCACATAGTTGAGCTTAACTCGAGGGCCGGGTCCCCTATAGAGAATTCCGGGCGAGGTGCCTCCACGAATGCCTAATCAACATTCGTCTTCCCAAATATTAGTACGTCCGTTTACCCGGTTAGTGCTTGCTAACCCGAACGAGGAGGGTCAATCCTATATGGTACCATATACTAATATTCACGCTACAACGTATTAACAACTATGCTGACGGAGGACTTTAAAATGATTAGTTTCGAAAAACTCATGTAGTATATGAAAAGTTGGTACTTGCCTTCACATGTTAAAAGTTGAGCAATATATCACACCCCTGAGTAAAACAGTAAAAGAGGGGCTATGAGACTCACCTGAGTCTTGTGAGTTTAACTTAATAAACTTGAGTTGATTAGCCGAGTATAAAGTCCAAAGACTTGTAACCTGAGGGTGTCCACGACACGCGATGGTTATAAACATGATTGGGTACCTCAAAAGATCACCCTTGTAGTTGTTACACAACTATATATATGTCCAAATTACTACGATTTGGTTGATTTGTTAAGTGTTTGAAAACATGTACGGCCCGTTGGTGACGGATTTGTAATAATAATCTCAACTATTATTATTTTGATTTCGTGGCGTTTTACTTGAAAAATATGTTTTAGAAGCCGTTACGGAATCTAAGTACGGGGGTCCGGGGGCAGCGCCCCTGGTAGCAGGGTCCAAGGGGCGGCAGCCCCTGGCGGGGTCCAAGGGGCAGAGCCCCTGGCTAGGGTCGAGCTGCCAGGTCAGCCTGGAAATTTTTTATTTCTACTATATTGCTTTGACGAAAAACGCATCTGGATCTGAATTCGGGTAAAATCGAGTGATAAATTTTAGGTCTCGACACTTAGTAAAAATCTGAGTTTTCTGTGTTTTGCGACACAATATGCGACACTAAAGATGTTATGCGACACAAGGGTTGTGTCGCATAGAAAATGCGACACAATGTCTATACGACACAAGGGTTGTGTCGCATAGATGCGAGATGCTGATTCAACAGCGACATAGTGATTGTGTCGTATGGAGTTTGTGACATAATGGTTGTGTCGCAAGACTTGCGACACTAAATATTTGGTACGACACAAGGTACGACACAGGAGGTTTTATACGACACAAGGGGCAAAATACGACACAACATGCGACACAAGGCTTGTGTCGCATGGAAGAACACCAGCCCAGAAAGTCCGGCTGTTACGATTTTTCCGGCCAAAAATCCGTTTTAAACCCGTTTTCAAGCTATAAATTTGTGTTCTACACTGAGCAATGGACATATACAAGTTATAATAACAACTAGAAATCGAAAATACTAAGAATCGAGAGATTTCGGGATTTTGTCGGAAACTTACAATTTGCCGAAATGAAAATCCGGAAAGATAGCGTTGTAGATCGTCGCGAGGTGGTCGTGAATCTCTAAAAATATTGGTGATACGAGTGCGTTTGATAGTAGTATTTTGCGGTTTTAGTGATTTGTGGTATTTTGGTGGTTTTGGAGAAAAATAAGAGAAGAGAGAGAGAGATGATAGAGAAATGAGAAAAGTGAGTGGGAGGTGGGGGTTATCCCCACTTTTCAGTTTGCGCCCCGCGTTCCGCGTGATGTTCTTTTTCTCCGTCTTTTAATCGTTAAATAATTATTTTACATTTTAATTATAAGTTTTAAAATACAATTTATTACGCGATATATTGTTTAAATATTCTACTAATCAATTTATATTTAGGTTATAAAATGTAAGTTAATTTGTTTGTGCGTTTTACATTTTTAAATCGTATAAGTTTTGTTTGTATGATTCCGAATGATTACGAAATATTATCATAATAATATTTTTGACATAAAAGCGTAATTTAATAAAGTTGGTCACCAACGTCCGTATTAAATTGAATCGAAATACATTCGATTTAAATTGCGTACGATTTAATCAAATCGCATTTTCGTATATATTCAACAATATATATAATTCGATACATTAATTAGCCTAACACAGAACTAATTACATGTATTAACATATGATTAGGCACTAATTTCTAGTCCTAATTTGGCGGGTGTTACATTCTCCCCCTGTTAGAAGAATTTCGTCCCGAAATTTAGCTCGAAGTCGTGTTTGATGTAGAATCAGTGAAAAGTTGAGGATATTTGAGTCGCATCTGGTCTTCCCGTTCCCAGGTGAATTCCGGACCACGTCGCAAATTCCATCTGACCTTGACGATGGGAATACGACTTTGTTTCAGTTGTTTGACCTCACGGTCCATAATTTCAACGGGTTCCTCAACGAAGTGAAGTTTATCGTTAACACGAATTTCATCTAGTGGGATAATAAGTGTCTCATCAGATAGACACTTCTTCAAATTTGAAATATGAAAAGTAGGGTGCACGCTGCTGAGTTCGGATGGCAGCTGCAATCGATAAGCTACGGGGCCAATCCGTTCGAGGATCTCAAAAGGCCCGATGTACCTGGGATTTAACTTCCCGTGTTTGCCAAAACGGATGACGCCTTTCCAAGGCGATACTTTTATGAGTACTCGATCCCCAACTTGGAACTCGAGTGGTTTGCGTCTCACGTCAGCATAACTTTTCTGACGATCACGTGCGGTTTTGAGTCTGTTTTGGATTTCCACAATTTTCTCAGTGGTGGCGTGAATGAGTTCAGGACCAGAGAGTTGACTATCTCCCACTTCAGTCCAACAGATCGGTGATCGGCACTTACGACCGTACAGTGCCTCAAAAGGTGCAGCCTTAATGCTGGCGTGATAACTGTTATTGTACGAGAATTCGCACAACGGTAGGTGTTTTCCCAGTTTGTACCGAAATCAACTACGCAGGCGCGTAGCATATCTTCCAGGGTTTGAATGGTTCGTTCACTTTGGCCGTCGGTTTGAGGATGGTATGCGGTACTCATGTCAAGGCGAGTACCCAAAGCTTTCTGAAGTGATTGCCAAAAACGAGAAGTGAAACGGGCATCTCTGTCAGAGATGATCGAGATTGGAACACCGTGATGAGAAACGATTTCTTTGGTGTAGATTTGTGCAAGGCGTTCCATTTTATCATTTTCCTTGATTGCCAGGAAATGAGCAGATTTAGTGAGGCGGTCAACGATCACCCAAATGGTATCGCAACCGTTCGACGATTTGGGTAGTTTGGTTATGAAATCCATGGCAATTTGTTCCCATTTCCATTCAGGGATTTCAGGTTGTTGGAGTAAACCAGAAGGTTTCTGATGTTCGATTTTGACTTTCGAGCAAGTAAGGCACTTGCTGACATAAGTGGCGATTTCGGCTTTCATGTTCGGCCACCAATAAAATTCCTTGATGCCGTGGTACATCTTATCGGATCATGGGTGGATAGAATATTTGGACTTGTGAGCCTCATCCATCACCAAGTCTCGTAGGTTCCCGAAATTAGGCAACCAGATTCGGTTTGAGAAATACCTAATCCCGTTAGATTTGATTTCGAATTGTTTGTCAATACCCCGCAAGGCTTCATTTTTCATGTTTTTAGGTTTCAAGGCTTCGATCTGAGCGGTATGAATCTGAAGGGCAAGATCATTGTGAATGGTCATACTGAGGGCTCGGACTCGAAGTGGTTTTGGTCGTTCCTTTCGGCTGAGGGCATCGGCTACGACATTAGCCTTCCCTGGATGGTACTTGATCTCGCAATCGTAATCGGTAAGCAACTCGACCCATCGACGTTGCCTCATATTGAGATCCTTCTGATCGAATATATGTTGGAGACTTTTGTGGTCGGTAAAGATTGTGCACTTAGTGCTGTAGAGATAATGTCTCCAGATTTTGAGAGCAAAAACGACAGCTCCAAGTTCGAGATCATGAGTGGTGTAGTTCTTCTCGTGAATTTTTAGCTGTCTTGAGGAATAGGCAATGACTTTGTCTCGTTGCATCAGCACACACCCGAGACCTTGGTGAGAAGCATCGCAGTATACCACGAAGTCATCGGTGCCTTCAGGTAAGGATAGAATGGGAGCGCTGCAAAGCTTTTGTTTCAGAAGTTGGAAAGCTGACTCTTGTTTATCGGTCCAATCGAACCTCTTGTCCTTCTGAGTCAGTACCGTGAGTGGTTGAGCTATTTTGGAGAAATTTTCGATAAATCGCTGATAGTACCCAGCAAGACCCAAGAATTGTCGTACTTCAGTTGCAGAGGTGGGTGCTTGCCAGTCTTTGATAGCCTCGATCTTTGATGGGTCAACGTGAATTCCCTGACTGTCGATTACGTGACCAAGGAATTGAACGGATTTGAATCCAGAACTCACACTTAGAGAATTTGGCATAAAGCTCCTCGTGTCTAAGTAGTTCGAGGATGGTTTTGAGGTGTTGCGCATGTTCTTGCTCGTTGCGCGAGTAAATGAGTATGTCATCAATAAAGACAATGACAAACTTGTCGAGGTAAGGTTTGCACACCCGGTTCATGAGGTCCATGAATACAGCCGGTGCGTTTGTTAGACCGAAGGGCATCACTTGGAATTCGTAGTGCCCGTAACGAGTTCTGAAAGCAGTTTTTGGAATATCGGTGTCGCGAACTCGTAACTGGTGATAGCCTGATCGCAGGTCGATTTTTGAGTAGAAACTTGATCCCTGAAGTTGGTCGAATAGATCATCAATGCTAGGAAGTGGGTATCGGTTTTTGACGGTCAATTTGTTCAACTCTCGATAGTCGATGCACATTCTGAATGAACCGTCCTTCTTTTTAACAAATAAGACCGGAGCTCCCCAAGGTAAAGAACTCGGTCTAATGAATCCTCTATCCAGAAGTTCCTGTAACTGTGTAACACCCGCCAAATTAGGACTAGTAATTAGTGCCTAATCATCTGTTAATACATGTAATTAGTTCTGTGATAGGCTAATTAATGTATCGAATTATATATATTGTTGAATATATACGAAAATGTGATTTGATTAAATCGTACGCAATTTAAATCGGATGTATTTCGATTCAATTTAATACGGACGTTGGTGACCAATTTTATTAAATAACGCTTTTGTGTCAAAAATATTATTATGATAATATTTCGTATTCACTCGTATCGTACAAACCGAACTTACGCAATTTAAAATATTAAAACACGCAAACTAAATAAACAAACTTACATCTTATAACTCAAATATAAATTAAATTGTAAAATATTTAAATAAAACGTCGCGTAATAAATTGTATTTTAAAACTTATAATTAAAATGTAAATAATTGTTTAACGTTAAACGACGGAGCAAACGAACACCACACGGAACGCGGGGCGAAAACTGGAAAAATGGGGATAACCCCCACCTCCCACTTTTCTTTCTTCATTTCATCACTTCCTCCTCTCTCTCTCTCTCTTTTCTTTTCTCTCTAAACAAACAAAACCACCAAACCATTAAAAATCGCAAATAATACCACGAAACGCAACCGTATCATCAATATTTTTAGAGATTCACGACCACCTCGCGACGATCTACAACGCTACCTTTCCGGATTTTCATTTCGGCAAATTGTAAGTTTCCGACAAAATCCCGAAACCTCTCGATTCTTAGTATTTTTCATTTGTGGTTGTTATTATAACTAGTATATGTCCATTACCATGTATAGAACACGAAATTACAGCTTAAAAACGAGTTTAAAACGGATTTTTGGTCGGAATTATCGTGACAGCCGGATTTCTGGGCTGGTGTTCATCCATGCGACACAAGCCTTGTGTCGCATGTTGTGTCGTATTTTGGCCTTTGTGTCGCATAAACTCCATTGTGTCGTACCTTGTGTCGTATCAACTAATTAGTGTCGCAAGTTCTGCGACACAACCACTATGTCGCATACCCCATACGACACAATCACTATGTCGCTGTTGAATCAGCATTTCGCATCCATGCGACACAACTCTTGTGTCGTATGGACATTGTGTCGCACTCCTATGTGACACAACCCTTGTGTCGCATAACATCTTTAGTGTCGCATATTGTGTCGCAAAACACAGAAAACTCAGATTTTTACTAAGTGTCGAGACCTAAAATTTTAACACCTGATTTTACCCAAATTCGGATCCAGATGCGTTTTTCGTCGAAGCGATATAGTAGAAATAAAAATTTTCCAAGCTGCCCCCGGACCCCCGTACTTAGATTCCGTAAGCACATTTCTCACCAAGTTTCAAACTTGTACAACTTCAAAACGCTTATACGATACAACTTTTCAAACATAATGGAATTTGTTTTTCAAGTATAACGCTTCGAAATCAATGTGGTAACATCAAGACTATTATTTCAACTAAATCACCAACGGGCCGTACATGTTTTCAAACATATTTCAGAATCAAACAAGTCGTTGTAACTTGTATCAATTCATTCAAACAAGTCGTTGTAACTTGTATCAATTCAATCAACCAAATCGTAGTAATTTGGACATATATATAAAGTTGTATAACAACTACAAAGGTAGTCTCTCGAGATACCGGTACAATTAATAACAATCAAGTGTCGTGAACACATTCAGGTTTCAAGTCTTTGGACATCAATTCACCGCTAATTACTTCAAGTTTATTAAATTAAACACTTCAAGACTCAGGTGAGTTTCATGGCCCCATTTTCACTACTTTTACTAGGGGTGTGATATTACTACTTCATTTTGTTTTACAAGTAGAACGCAAGTGCCAAACTTCAATGTAACACCCCCAAATTTAGTGATTTACGGAAGCATACTTGGGTGTTACTAATCAATATACAAAGCACAAGATATACAGCAAACGACCTCTAAATGAGACGTTTTGTAAAATAATTACATTCCATAATTAAATCGTTTGAAAACATATAGTTTTCTTTACAAAAATATGTAAGCCTAGAGTCCGCGTATGTGACGGGAGATTCTATTACATAACCATAGTTACAAAAGATAATGCCAAAGAATCTCCGTTAAATGCAGTTTGGAAATCATGCGACTCTAGCTAGTAATCCTGGAGTGATCCTACTCCGTAAGTGTACCTGAGAATACATGCTAAAAAGGGTCAACCAAAAGGTTGGTGAATCTCACAGGTTTATCAGTAAATAATCAGTTTGAACACAAGATTTCATCAGTAGTACCCGTAGGCGTATATCAAGTATTTGCAAATCTCGCAAAAGTAAAGTAATCAAGTTATACCGTTGCCATGAGGCTCATAATCGAAGCTTAACCCGTAAATAATCAGTTGCTCCCGTGACATGCTCATAATTGAGCAAGCATAAGTAAACGAAATAATAGTCGCCCGTTTATACATAACGGTTCGTGGTAGCGCTACTACCCCGGGCGGGGAGGGTCATTTCCCTAATGGATCCATTAACTACTGTTCGCGCTTAAGTACATAACTAACGATATATGATGGAGAGACTTCAGTAAATAGTAAGTAACTCATGCAATTCCGTTTGGTATAGTAAACAGTTTAGTACTTGTGTTCAAGAAAATCAGTAGCATGCATCTCCCCCAATAAGTTAAAACAGTAAAAGTGGGGCCGTAAGACTCACCTGAGTCTTTGCAAGTACGTTTATATCAATAAACGAGTAAGTAATATCAACCGTAGGTTCTCCGAACCCGTAACCTTCAAATGCCTAAACATATAAAGTTAAGTAAGTAGATGTCTCGCAAGACCATCTAGGCTAGTTGTCTACATAACTCGTTATGTCCAAGTGTTTGTTTAGTAATCCGTTTGTAGTTTGAAAGCAAATATGGCCCGTTGGTGACGGTTTGTAATAATGATTCAAAGTGTTATCATTATATGTATCGTTGAATCAGGTTTCGTTATTTGTAAGTGTTCAACACTTAGTGTGAAAAGTATTTACAACATTTAATGACGGGGGTCCGGGGGCAGCGCCCCTGGTAGCGGGGTCCAAGGGGCGGCAGCCCCTGGCGGGGTCCAAGGGGCAGAGCCCCTGGCTGGGGTCGAGCTGCCAGGTCAGCTTGGAAAATTTTTATTTCTATAATATTGTTATAGTGAAAAACGCATCTGGACTTGAATTTGGGTGAAATCAAGTGATAAATTTTTGGTCTCGATACTTAGTAGAAATGGTTTGAAACTCTCTGTTTTTAGCGTCACTTATAGCGACACTTAAGGTTTATGCGACACTTAGGAAGTGTCACATAAAATTGCGAAATATAAGTTTAGGGCGTCACTTAGGGAAGTGACGCATAAGGTGGCAACACTTAGGCAGTGACGGTAACAAGTGTCGGTTTAAGGTTCTAGGCGTCACTAGAGTAGTGTCGGGCAAGAGAGTCGTATAAAATTAGATTTCGATCATAGGCGTCACTAAGGCAAGTGACGCTAGTAGTGACGGATATTGAAAATGCGTCACTTAGGTAGTGACGGGAAAAGAGGGCTTATGCGACACTTAGTCAGTGTCGCACGAAGTGACGCATATCTGGGTTCATCAGTGCGTCACTTACGTCTGATCGACGGATTTTGAGCCAAAAACATGTTTTCGGGTTTCCGTTTGGTCCGATTCTTTTACCCAACCCTCATATGAACATATTTAGCCTATTTAAACCATAAACTAGTAAAAATGATCGAAAACGAGAAATGTCGGGATTTGTCGGAAACTTACAAAGTGTCGGATCAAAATTCCGAGAAGGTAGGAATGTAGATCGTGTTGTCGTGGTCACTTTTCTCCAAACGAGTGGTATGATTCGTCGATGTTTCGTGGTGTTATTTTGCGATTTTGTGTGATGAATGTGGTTTGGTGGTTGAGAGTAAAAGAAAGAGAGAGAGAGAGAGAATAGAAAATAGAGATGAAAGAAAAGGTGGGGGAATGGGAGGTTATCCTCCCATTTTCCGGTCCCCGCTCTCCGTGCGGTGTTCGTTTGCTCCGTCGTTTAATCGTAAATAATTATTTTAAATATTAAATGTACGTTTTAAAAATACAAATTATTACGCGGGATTTTTGTTTAAATATTTTACAATTTGATTTATATTTGAGTTATAAATTGTACGTTAATTTATTTAGTTGCGCGTTTTAACATTTTAAATTTTGTGTATCTTTCTGATTGTTCAATACGAATAAATACGAAATATTATTATAATAATATTTTTGACATGACAATGTTATTTACTAAAATTGGTCACAAACGTCCGTATTAAATTGAATCGAAATACATTCGATTTAGATTGCGTACGATTTAACCAAATCGCATTTCGTATATATTCAACAATATATATATAATTCGATACATAAATTAGCCTAACACAGAACTAATTACATGTATTAACAAAGAATTAGGCACTAATTCTAGGCCTAATTTGCCGGTTGTTACATTCTCCCCCTGTTAAAAGAATTTCGTCCCGAAATTTAAGTCGAAGTCGCGTTAGGGGCAGAATCGGTGAATAAGTGGGGATACTTGAGTCGCATTTGGTCTTCCCGTTCCCAAGTGAATTCCGGACCACGCCGCGAATTCCACCTGACTTTGACGATGGGAATACGACTTTGTTTCAGTTGTTTGACCTCACGGTCCATAATTTCGGCGGGTTCCTCAACGAAATGAAGTTTGTCATCGATGCGGATCTCGTCAAGGGGTATGATAAGTGTCTCGTCGGACAGACATTTCTTCAAGTTAGAAATGTGAAAGGTAGGGTGCACACTGCTGAGTTCAGAGGGCAGCTGCAATCGATATGCCACTGGACCTATTTTCTCGAGGATCTCAAAAGGTCCAATGTACCTGAGGTTTAATTTTCCGCGTTTGCCGAATCGGATTACGCCTTTCCAAGGCGATACCTTTAAGAGTACTCGATCCCCAACTTGGAACTCGAGTGGCTTGCGTCTCACGTCAGCATAGCTTTTCTGACGATCACGCGCGGCTTTGAGTCGGTTTTGGATTTCAACAATTTTCTCTGTGGTTTCATGTATAAGTTCAGGACCAGTGAGTTGACTATCTCCCACTTCAGTCCAACAGATCGGTGATCGGCACTTACGACCGTATAGTGCCTCAAAAGGTGCAGCCTTAATGCTGGCGTGATAGCTGTTGTTGTATGAGAATTCGCACAACGGTAGATGTCTTTCCCAATTTGTACCGGAATCCACTACGCAGGCTCGTAGCATGTCTTCCAGTGTCTGAATAGTTCGTTCGCTCTGGCCATCGGTCTGAGGATGGTACGCGGTACTCATATCGAGACGGGTACCCAGTGATTTTTGGAGTGATTGCCAGAAGCGAGATGTGAAACGAGCATCCCTGTCAGAGATAATCGAGATAGGGACACCATGTTGGCAAATGATTTCTTTGATGTAAATTTGTGTAAGGCGTTCCATTTTATCGGTTTCTCTGATTGCCAAGAAATGAGCTGATTTGGTGAGACGATCGACGATCACCCAAATGGTATCGCAACCGCTCGCCGATTTAGGTAGTTTGGTTATGAAATCCATGGTAGTTTGCTCCCATTTCCATTGAGGAATTTCAGGTTGTTGGAGCAATCCGGAAGGTCTTTGGTGCTCCGCCTTGACCTTGGAACAAGTTAAGCATTTGCTGACGTACAAGGCAATGTCAACTTTCATGTTCGGCCACCAGTATAACTCCTTGATGCCGTGATACATTTTGTCGGATCCCGGGTGAATAGAATACTTGGACTTGTGAGCTTCATCCATCACCAAGTCCCGAAGGTTTCCGAAATTAGGCAACCAGATTCGGTTTGAGAAATACCTAATCCCGTTGGGTCTGATCTCGAATTGTTTATCCATGCCTCGTAAGGCCTCGTTCTTGAAGTTATCGGGTTTCAGGGCTTCGAGTTGGGCAAGGTGTATTTGGGTGGTGAGGTCGTTATGAATGGTAATACTGAGTGCTCGGACTCGAAGTGGTTTTGTTCGTTCTTTACGGCTGAGAGCATCAGCAACCACGTTTGCTTTGCCCGGATGATATTTGATCTCACAGTCGTAATCGGTGAGTAATTCAACCCATCTACGTTGCCTCATGTTAAGATCTTTCTGGTTGAAAATGTGTTGGAGGCTTTTGTGGTCGGTGAATACAGTGCTGCGGGTACCATAAAGATAATGTCTCCAGATTTTTAAGGCGAACACCACGGCCCCTAGCTCGAGGTCGTGAGTTGTGTAGTTTTTCTCGTGAACTTTAAGTTGTCTGGAGGCGTAAGCAATGACCTTGTCTCGTTGCATTAGCACGCAGCCGAGACCTTGGTGAGAAGCATCGCAGTATACCACGAAATCATCGGTGCCTTCGGGTAGAGATAGAATGGGTGCACTGCAAAGCTTGGATTTCAACAGTTGAAATGCCGACTCTTGTTTATCGGTCCAATCAAATTTCTTTTCCTTCTGAGTCAGCACGGTGAGGGGTTTGGCAATTGTTGAAAAGTTTTCGATGAAGCGGCGGTAGTAACCGGCCAATCCCAAGAATTGGCGTACCTCGGTGGGAGTGGTTGGTGCTTGCCAATTCTTGATTGCCTCGATTTTTGACGGGTCTACATGAATTCCCTGACTGTCGATAACGTGCCCAAGGAATTGAACGGTGTTTATCCAGAACTCACACTTAGAGAATTTGGCCTAAAGCTCTTCGTGTCTAAGTAGTTCTAGGATGGTTCCGAGGTGTTGTGCGTGCTCTTGTTCATTTCGTGAATAGATAAGAATGTCATCGATAAAAACAATGACAAACTTGTCGAGGTACGGCTTGCACACCCGATTCATAAGGTCCATGAATACAGCCGGTGCGTTGGTTAGGCCAAAGGGCATTACTTGGAATTCGTAGTGCCCGTAACGGGTTCTGAATGCGGTTTTTGGGATGTCAGCATCGCGAACACGCAACTGATGATAACCTGATCGAAGATCAATCTTTGAATAACAGCTTGATCCTTGAAGTTGATCGAACAGATCATCGATTCGAGGGAGTGGGTATCGGTTCTTGACGGTTAGTTTGTTCAACTCTCTATAGTCAATACACATTCGGAATGAACCGTCTTTCTTTTTGACAAATAAGATCGGAGCTCCCCAAGGTGAAGAACTCGGTCTGATGAATCCTCTATCCAGGAGTTCCTGTAACTGAGTAGACAACTCCTGAAGTTCGGATGGGGCTAGGCGATACGGTGCTCGGGCCACCGGTGCGGCACCCGGCACGAGATCAATCGAGAACTCAACCTGTCTAGGTGGAGGTAAACCAGGTAGTTCTTCTGGAAAGACTTCGGGAAAGTCTCTAACGATTGGCACATCTTCAAGTCGCTTCCCCTCCGACTTTTTCTCCGTGATGTGCGCGAGTATTGCTGGGTAACCCTTTCTCAGAAATTTTTGGGTTTTTAAACAGGAGATTAAGTTTAGTCTCGAACCACCGGTCTCCCCCTGTATGATCAAGGTACTACCGGCGGCGAGAGGAATTCGGACGATTTTATCATGGCAAACAATTTCGGCCCGGTGCTTGGACAACCAGTCCATACCCACGCTGATATCAAAACTCCCTAATTCGACAGGCATTAAATCGATTGAGAAGGTTTCGTTTGCGAGGTTTAAGGTGCAATTAGGTATCACGCTACTGGTTTCTATGAGCTTACCATTTGCGAGCTCTACTGTGTACTTAACATCTAAGGCCGAAGGGGTGATATTAAGTAGTGGGCAAAACTCATCAGATATGAAACTTTTATCAGCACCGGTGTTAAATAATACTGAAGCAGTAAGATCGTTGAGAAGAAACGTACCCGTTACAACATTCGGGTCTTCCCTAGCTTCCCCAGCTTTGATGACAAATGCCCTGCTACGAGCAGGGTTGTTGTTCCGTTTGTTGTTGTTGTTGTTGTTGTTGTTGTTGTTGTTGTTGTTGTTGTTGTTGTGATTGTTGTTTCTCTGCTTAGGGCAATTATTCTGAAAATGCCCAGGACTTCCGCACCCATAACAAGTCTTCGGGGCACTGGTGTTTCGACAATCCTTGGCCAGATGCCCAAAACGTTTGCAGTTTGTGCAAGGGCAGGAACCGTCGTGGTGACGATTGCATTTGGGACAGTAGGGCCTGCTTCCAACGTACCCTTTCCTTTCTGAAGTGCCAGATGAATAAACCCTAAGGGGCTCAGGCTTTCGGTTGGTGATTTGGTTGGATGAGTTGGGGTTTCCTTCCCATTTTCGTTTGTTGTTTGCAGGTGGGGCTGAAGTTGTGTTACGGCGGACAGCGTTTGCCGTGAGTTCATGGGCCATACGGATGGCGTTCTGGATAGTACCTGGTTTGGATGAAGTCACCAGGTCCTGTAGTTTCTCGGGCAGTCCATCAATATATTTCTCGATCCTCTTGTACTCAGGATCGACCATGGTTGGGCACAGAAGTGCCAGCTGGTGGAAACGGTTGGTGTAACCGGTGATATCATTACCTTGCATCTTATGGTTCCAGAATTCCAGCTCCAGTTGTTTCAGTTCATCCCTGGGGCAATACTCACCCCTTAACATCTCCTTCAACTCCTCCCACGGGAGTTTGTAAGCATCGGCAACGCCCACAGTTTGGGCATAGGTGTTCCACCACGTGAGTGCGGTGTCGGTAAAAGTACTAACAGAGAACTTAACTTTGTCCCCCTCCGCACAGTTGTAGATAAGGAATACCGATTCAACTTTCTCGATCCAGCGTATTAGACCGATTGCTCCCTCGGTACCTGCAAAGTTTAGAGGTTTGCAGTTCTGGAAGTCCTTGTAAGAAGAAGGTTTAGCAGCAGTGGCTTCAGCGGCATCGCTGTTTCTCGAGGAATTTGGTGGAGTATTCCGAGCCAAGGCTTCAGTAACAGCCTGGGTTATAAGGGAGGTAATCTGGGCATCGGTGTATGGTCGTGTCTTTGGCGGCATGATTCTTCAATAAAAGAAATGAAGATACATGAGGTTTTGTATGAGCTGGTAATTGTCACAGATGTACATGTATAAAAGCAGTAATACATAACATCAACATGGAAAATAACAATTAATGTGAGTTGAGATAACAAAGGATATCTGATAGATAAAGTGAGTTCAAAAGTTACATCCTACAGAGATATTACAAAAGGTGTCGGGAATGGTTACATCCGACTAGTTTATAGAGTAGTGCTAGATAATCCCTAGATTACGAGATAGATTACAAGGCAAAAACTACACTATTCTTAATGTAGATTAATTTGTTCCATCAGCGCGACAAGGCGGTCCACGGTTTCTGCTAGTCGGTTGGTTTGCCTGGCGTTGTCTTCCACCAAGGCCAGTCGTTGTACTATTGTTCGAGAGTGATCCGCAGTCTCCTGTGAACGCTGTTCACATTTTTCTAATCGGTTTCTTACAAGTTCATCCGCACCTAATTCGGCGGTCATGGAATCCTGAATTATGCTTACAGAGAGGTTGGTATCCTCTTGTTCTAGCTGTAGTTGTGATATGCGGTCAAGAGCTTGACGAAGCAGGTAAGTCATTCGGTGTTGTTCCAGTTCCAGGTTTTCGAGTCTTTGCTCCTGACGGCGGAATTGGGTAGCCAATACTGGCAACGTGAGATGTGCCGAGTTCTGAGAGTTATGTATAGGATAAGGGCTGGTTCGGGGCGACCTTGTGTTCCTCCTGGCTACTCGTGGGTTCCGTGACCCACGTGAGTGAGAGTGTGTCGGATTAGGTGGTGTGTTTGCCATTCCTATGGCAGAGTGTAAGTAAGACGAGGCTAATATATATAAATATATATCATATCCGGCCTAGTGTCTAGCACGTATCAAGTAATGGTCCGGTCCTCTCGTGGTCAGAGTCAACTAACGTATCCCCGTTCAACATAATCATTTCAGACATTACATCATCTTTCCTTAATTGTACATAGTTGATCAGGCTATGTTAAATTAAAGTCGTATGCTGTAATTCCTGAACCAGTCATGTTTAATAAGAAAATACTGCCTAACGGTCATAGTCTAGGCCCACTAAATGCAACCTAGTTCACTATAACCTTAGGCTCTGATACCAATCTGTAACACCCCCAAATTTAGTGATTTGCGGAAGCATACTTGGGTGTTACTAATCAATATACAAAGCACAAGATATACAGCAAACGACCTCTAAATGAGACGTTTTGTAAAATAATTACATTCCATAATTAAATCGTTTGAAAACATATAGTTTTCTTTACAAAAATATGTAAGCCTAGAGTCCGCGTATGTGACGGGAGATTCTATTACATAACCATAGTTACAAAAGATAATGCCAAAGAATCTCCGTTAAATGCAGTTTGGAAATCATGCGACTCTAGCTAGTAATCCTGGAGTGATCCTACTCCGTAAGTGTACCTGAGAATACATGCTAAAAAGGGTCAACCAAAAGGTTGGTGAATCTCACAGGTTTATCAGTAAATAATCAGTTTGAACACAAGATTTCATCAGTAGTACCCGTAGGCGTATATCAAGTATTTGCAAATCTCGCAAAAGTAAAGTAATCAAGTTATACCGTTGCCATGAGGCTCATAATCGAAGCTTAACCCGTAAATAATCAGTTGCTCCCGTGACATGCTCATAATTGAGCAAGCATAAGTAAACGAAATAATAGTCGCCCGTTTATACATAACGGTTCGTGGTAGCGCTACTACCCCGGGCGGGGAGGGTCATTTCCCTAATGGATCCATTAACTACTGTTCGCGCTTAAGTACATAACTAACGATATATGATGGAGAGACTTCAGTAAATAGTAAGTAACTCATGCAATTCCGTTTGGTATAGTAAACAGTTTAGTACTTGTGTTCAAGAAAATCAGTAGCATGCATCTCCCCCAATAAGTTAAAACAGTAAAAGTGGGGCCGTAAGACTCACCTGAGTCTTTGCAAGTACGTTTATATCAATAAACGAGTAAGTAATATCAACCGTAGGTTCTCCGAACCCGTAACCTTCAAATGCCTAAACATATAAAGTTAAGTAAGTAGATGTCTCGCAAGACCATCTAGGCTAGTTGTCTACATAACTCGTTATGTCCAAGTGTTTGTTTAGTAATCCGTTTGTAGTTTGAAAGCAAATATGGCCCGTTGGTGACGGTTTGTAATAATGATTCAAAGTGTTATCATTATATGTATCGTTGAATCAGGTTTCGTTATTTGTAAGTGTTCAACACTTAGTGTGAAAAGTATTTACAACATTTAATGACGGGGGTCCGGGGGCAGCGCCCCTGGTAGCGGGGTCCAAGGGGCGGCAGCCCCTGGCGGGGTCCAAGGGGCAGAGCCCCTGGCTGGGGTCGAGCTGCCAGGTCAGCTTGGAAAATTTTTATTTCTATAATATTGTTATAGTGAAAAACGCATCTGGACTTGAATTTGGGTGAAATCAAGTGATAAATTTTTGGTCTCGATACTTAGTAGAAATGGTTTGAAACTCTCTGTTTTTAGCGTCACTTATAGCGACACTTAAGGTTTATGCGACACTTAGGAAGTGTCGCATAAAATTGCGAAATATAAGTTTAGGGCGTCACTTAGGGAAGTGACGCATAAGGTGGCAACACTTAGGCAGTGACGGTAACAAGTGTCGGTTTAAGGTTCTAGGCGTCACTAGAGTAGTGTCGGGCAAGAGAGTCGTATAAAATTAGATTTCGATCATAGGCGTCACTAAGGCAAGTGACGCTAGTAGTGACGGATATTGAAAATGCGTCACTTAGGTAGTGACGGGAAAAGAGGGCTTATGCGACACTTAGTCAGTGTCGCACGAAGTGACGCATATCTGGGTTCATCAGTGCGTCACTTACGTCTGATCGACGGATTTTGAGCCAAAAACATGTTTTCGGGTTTCCGTTTGGTCCGATTCTTTTACCCAACCCTCATATGAACATATTTAGCCTATTTAAACCATAAACTAGTAAAAATGATCGAAAACGAGAAATGTCGGGATTTGTCGGAAACTTACAAAGTGTCGGATCAAAATTCCGAGAAGGTAGGAATGTAGATCGTGTTGTCGTGGTCACTTTTCTCCAAACGAGTGGTATGATTCGGCGATGTTTCGTGGTGTTATTTTGCGATTTTGTGTGATGAATGTGGTTTGGTGGTTGAGAGTAAAAGAAAGAGAGAGAGAGAGAGAATAGAAAATAGAGATGAAAGAAAAGGTGGGGGAATGGGAGGTTATCCTCCCATTTTCCGGTCCCCGCTCTCCGTGCGGTGTTCGTTTGCTCCGTCGTTTAATCGTAAATAATTATTTTAAATATTAAATGTACGTTTTAAAAATACAAATTATTACGCGGGATTTTTGTTTAAATATTTTACAATTTGATTTATATTTGAGTTATAAATTGTACGTTAATTTATTTAGTTGCGCGTTTTAACATTTTAAATTTTGTGTATCTTTCTGATTGTGCAATACGAATAAATACGAAATATTATTATAATAATATTTTTGACATGACAATGTTATTTACTAAAATTGGTCACCAACGTCCGTATTAAATTGAATCGAAATACATTCGATTTAGATTGCGTACGATTTAACCAAATCGCATTTCGTATATATTCAACAATATATATAATTCGATACATAAATTAGCCTAACACAGAACTAATTACATGTATTAACAAAGAATTAGGCACTAATTCTAGGCCTAATTTGCCGGTTGTTACATTCAAATACTACATGAGTTTCAAGCTAATCAATTTAAAGTCCTCCATAGCATAGTCTCTAGTATTTATAGCGTGAATGTTAGTATATGATATCATATGGGATTGACAATCCTCATCCGGGTTAGCACGCACTAATTGGTCAAACGGATGTATTAGCATTTGGGAAGACGAGTGTAGATTAGACACTCGTAGGAGGCATTTCAAGTTAGGTTTCCTTAATTGGACCTAGCGCTCAAGTTAAGCTCAGACTATGTGCTCATGGACAGTATAACTTTTATTTTGCTTAATTGCATTTTAAATTCAATATAAATCTTGCGGTTCTGACAACTATACATTGACATACAAACCTGTGAGCTCACCAGCGTTTTCGCTGACCCATTTTAGTATTTATCACAGGTATCCAGCAGTAGGTTGGCTGCACAAGCAGGAACTATTAGCTCGAGTCAGCATTCATACAACTAGAGATTGAATTGCATTATTATATTTTGTAAAAGTAATTATGCTATGTAATCTCTCAATTTCAGGAATCGAGCTAATGTAACTATATTTTGATGTAAACAATTACTTTATCTATACAAGTTTAAAACGACGCATATAGTGGTCGTTCATTATTATCTTATGTGCTTTGTATATTGATTAGTGACACCCAATTCGAGCTTCCGCAAATCAATCAAATTTGGGGGTGTCACAGATTGGTATCAGAGCCTAAGGTTATAGTGAACTAGGTTGCATTTAGTGGACCTAGACTATGACCGTTAGGCAGTATTCCCTATTAGGTATAACCAGTTCAGAGATTACAGCATACGAATTTTATTTAACATAGCCTGATCAACTATGTACAATTAAACAAAGATGATGTAAGATCTGAAGGAAGTTATGGCTGAACAGGATACACTAGTTGACTCTGACCTCGAGAGAAACGGGACTCAAAACATGTCTTTGCTAGACACCCAATAGGTTATTATGTGATATATATATATATATATATATACATGAATAGACCTCACTTACAATCTTTGGCTATATTATATTATATGAATATAGGCCTCATTTTTTCTAACACTCTGTCTCAGAATGGCAAACACACCATCCAACTCATCTCGTTCCCATCCGTACGAACCACAAAGTTCAAGGGTAGCTAGGAGGAACCCCAGGTTGCCTCGAGCGGGCCCATACCCCAATCAATTCACACTAACGGATTTGGCCGCTAGGCTACACCGTCACGAGCAACAATTGCGTGACATGGACATCGAGTTACAAGAGACCCGAGAAAACTGGACACTCACCCTAATGGGACAAGTTGCTCAGGTCTCTGAGGACCATGTAAACACTATCAACAACATGGACGTTCTCGAAAATCGAGTGGGTGAAACCATCGAGACCATGGAGATCGTTCACAATCAAGTGATTGACAATCACAACGAAATCACTGTCCTGCGATCAAGGTTGACTCAGTGTGAGACACGCTTGAGGGAAACCGAGGAGGCACTCGAAATGGTTAGCCGACTTGCAGAATCCGTTGACCGTCTCACTGCCTTAATGCCACAACTCAATCTTCGTCAGAATTAGCTTAGGCTGAATCTGCACTTCATAACGCTTTCATAGGACTAATGTAAATTGACCGGATGAAACAATTCCCGGAACTTTTGGCACAATATCTAAGTCTGTAACCTTTGAATTCAACAAACCCGAAATTGTCTGTAATCATTTAACAACGTAATATCAATTGATAATTTTGATCGATTTAAATCTATATTATAGAACCTTTATGCTTGTGATGTGTATATTGTCACTTTAATACATACATCCACTGCAATTATCATTCCGGTACAATTTCTTACGTACCTATTGTTTCTTTTCTTGAAGAATCATGCCACCGAAGAAAAAGAGTTACAGTGAAGCCGAACTCGCTGCTGCCGTTAATCGAGCCGTAGCCGACGCCTTGGCCGCTCGGGATCCAATCCGAACGTCGGAGGAAACAGCCGATACCACCGCCACCACTCATACTGTAAAGCCTTGTTCCTACAAGGACTTTCTCAGCTGTAAACCCCTATATTTCAAGGGCACGGAAGGTGCCATTGGCTTGATCCGTTGGATTGAGCGTATGGAATCTGTCTTCAGTCTCTGCGACTGCATTGAGAATAACAAGGTCAAATTCGCTGCTTACACCTTTCAGGAAGGTGCACTCACGTGGTGGAAAACCCACGCAAACTCTGTAGGTCTTGAGGTTGCAAATCGGCTTCCTTGGGCCGAACTAAAGAAGAAACTGACAGAAAAATACTGTCCTGAAGAAGAGCTGCATAGGCTGGAGGAAGAATTCTGGCACCTGGCGGTGCAGGGAAATGATGTTGCTGAATATACCATGAAATTTCAGCAGTTTGCTTTACTATGCCCGAGTTTGGTTGAACCGGAAAGTAAGGGCATTAAGAGATACATCCGCGGACTCCCTGAGAACATCCAGGGAAATGTCGCCTCATCCAAACCAACCACCACTGAGAGTGCCATTCGATTGGCCCACGAACTCATGGCTCTAGTTGTCAGCCGTGAGACCTCCAACACCTCATCCACCAACAACCACAAACGCAAATCCACTGAACACCACCACAACTCAAACAAGAAAAACAACGCCATCCAAGTCTACACCACCAACTCTGAATCCAACCGCAACTACACCGGGGACAGGCCTTATTGTCCCAAGTGTAACTATCACCACTTTGGTCAGTGCAGGACCCCTTGCAACAACTGCAGGAGGTTCGGGCATTCGACTAAGGATTGCCGAGCCCCCAAATCCAACAACAACTCCTCTAACAAAAATGACCAACAACCTAAGTCCTGCTATGAATGTGGGAACCCAGGACATTTTAGGGATACTTGCCCAAAATTAAAGAATAAGGGCAACAACAACAACAACAACAACAACAGCCGCAACAACAACAACGTCAAAAGTAGCGCCTTCGTGATCAACTCAGGGGACGCCCGTCAGGACCCGAATGTGGTCACGGGTATGTTCCTCCTCAACAATTTAACTGCTTCTATTCTGTTTGATACTGGTGCCGATAGAAGTTTTATTTCCGATGAATTTTGCCCTCTACTTGACATCACACCTGTTGCTTTAGACGTTAAGTACACAGTAGAGCTAGCCAATGGCAAACTGATAGAAACCGATAGTGTGATACCTAATTGCACTTTAAACCTAGCCGACGAAATCTTCTCCATAGATCTTATGCCAATCGAGATAGGGAGTTTCGATGTCATCGTAGGCATGGACTGGCTATCCGAACATCGCGCCGAAATCATTTGCTATGACAAAATTGTTCGCATACCTCTCGCCGTCGGTAGAACCTTGGTCATACAGGGGGAGACCGGTGGGACGAGGCTTAACCTCATATCTTGCCTAAAAACCCAAAAATTTCTGAGAAAGGGTTATCCAGCAATCCTCGCGCACATCATGGAGAGAAAGTCGGAGGAGAAGCGACTTGAGGATGTTCCAATTGTTCGAGACTTTCCAGAAGTCTTTCCCGAGGAACTACCTGGTCTACCACCACCAAGACAGGTTGAGTTCTCAATCGACCTTGTACCAGGTGCTGCGCCTGTGGCCCGGGCACCATACCGTTTAGCTCCATCCGAACTTCAAGAGTTGTCCACCCAATTACAGGAACTCCTGGAACGAGGATTTATCAGGCCGAGTTCTTCACCTTGGGGAGCTCCGGTCCTATTTGTCAAGAAGAAAGACGGTTCTTTTCGAATGTGTATCGACTACCGAGAGTTGAACAAGTTAACTGTCAAGAACCGGTATCCACTTCCTCGAATCGATGATTTGTTCGACCAACTTCAAGGGTCGAGTTGTTATTCAAAGATTGATCTCCGATCCGGTTATCACCAATTGCGTGTTCGCGATGCCGACATTCCAAAAACCGCTTTCAGAACTCGTTACGGGCATTATGAATTTCAAGTGATGCCTTTCGGTCTAACCAACGCACCGGCTGTATTCATGGACCTTATGAATCTGGTGTGTAAACCTTACCTTGACAAGTTTGTCATTGTCTTCATCGATGACATCCTTATATATTCACGAAACAAAGAAGAACACGCGCAACACCTCAAAACCATCCTTGAACTACTTAAACACGAGGAGCTCTATGCCAAATTCTCTAAGTGTGAGTTCTGGATTCAAACAGTCCAATTCCTTGGTCACGTGATTGACAGTCAGGGGATTCACGTTGACCCATCAAAAATTGAAGCTATCAAGGGCTGGCAAGCACCCACCACTCCGACCGAAGTACGTCAATTTTTGGGTCTTGCCGGGTATTACCGACGATTCATTGAAAATTTCTCCAAGATAGCCTTACCACTCACGACTCTGACCCAGAAAGACAAAAAGTTTGACTGGACTGATAAACAAGAGTCGGCATTCCAACTATTAAAACAAAATCTTTGCAGTGCTCCTATTCTATCATTACCCGAGGGCACCGATGACTTCGTGGTATACTGCGATGCTTCTCATCAAGGTCTCGGTTGCGTGCTTATGCAACGAGACAAAGTCATAGCTTATGCTTCACGACAGCTCAAGATTCATGAAAAGAATTACACCACCCACGACCTCGAGTTAGGAGCCGTTGTTTTCGCTCTCAAAATCTGGAGACATTATCTCTATGGCACTAGGTGCACAATCTTTACAGACCACAAAAGTCTCCAACACATATTCGATCAGAAGGATCTCAACATGAGGCAACGTCGATGGGTCGAGTTGCTTACCGATTACGACTGCGAACTCAAATATCACCCAGGCAAAGCAAATGTCGTTGCTGATGCCCTCAGTCGGAAAGAGCAAGTGAAACCACTTCGGGTTCGAGCCCTCAGTATGACCATTTACAACAATTTAAACATTCAAATTCTCACTGCTCAACTCGAAGCCTTGAAACACGAAAACGTCAAAGATGAAGCCTTGCGGGGCATGGATAAACAATTCGAAGTCAAACCTAACGGGATTAGGTATTTCTCACACCGAATCTGGTTGCCTAAATTCGGGAATCTACGAGACTTGGTGATGGATGAAGCTCACAAGTCCAAATATTCTATCCATCCGGGATCCGACAAGATGTACCACGGTATCAAGGACTTCTATTGGTGGCCGAACATGAAAGCTGAAATCGCCACCTATGTCAGCAAGTGCCTTACTTGCTCCAAGGTCAAAATCGAATATCAAAAACCTTCTGGTTTACTTCAACAACCCAATCTTCCTGAATGGAAATGGGAACAAATTGCCATGGACTTCATAACCAAACTACCCAAGTCAGCGAACTGTTGCGATACCATTTGGGTGATCGTGGATCGTCTCACAAAGACTGCTCACTTCCTGGCAATCAAGGAATCCGACAAAATGGAACGCCTCACCAGAATCTATCTGAAGGAAATCGTGACTAAACACGGTGTTCCAATTTCAATTATCTCCGATAGAGATAGTCGTTTCACTTCACAATTTTGGCAATCACTTCAAAGATCACTGGGTACTCGACTTGATATGAGTACCGCATACCATCCTCAAACCGACGGCCAAAGTGAACGAACAATTCAAACACTAGAAGACATGCTACGGTCCTGCGTAGTAGACTTCGGTGTAAACTGGGAAAAACACCTACCATTGTGCGAGTTCTCGTACAACAACAGTTATCATACCAGCATTAAAGCTGCACCATTCGAGGCACTGTACGGTCGTAAGTGCCGGTCACCTATCTGTTGGACCGAAGTTGGGGATAGCCAACTCACAGGTCCAGAAATCATTCACGAGACGACCGAGAGAATCGTCGAAATTCAAAACAAACTCAAAGTCGCGCGTGATCGTCAGAAAAGTTATGCTGACGTGAGACGTAAACCACTCGAGTTCCAAGTTGGAGATCGAGTACTACTCAAAGTATCGCCTTGGAAAGGCATAATTCGATTCGGCAAACGAGGGAAGTTAAATCCCAGATACATTGGACCATTCGAGATTCTCGAGAGAATTGGTCCAGTAGCATATCGATTGCAGCTGCCATCCGAACTCAGCAGCGTGCATCCCACTTTTTATGTTTCAAACCTGAAGAAGTGTCTGTCTGATGAGTTCAAAGTCTTAGCCTCCTCAACGTGGGGGTTGTGAACAATATTGCTCGGTAGCGAACCTTGGGGTCGAGTGTCAAGACGGTGGGCTAACTGACCAATTTGATTCTCGAGGCTCTTGAGAACCGAGAGTTGATTTCGAAGGAATAGGTTGGTTTGATCTTGTCTAGCCGTCGTCTTCTGATTGAAAGCGTTCTGCCCTTGGATAAACTTGTTCAGGTTGTCATCAGTGCTCGTGACTAGGACGATTGTCTTCACCGGTTCAGCAGGCTGGGTATCCTCAGTGGCGGTTAATGGAAGTGGTTGATTGTATGGAAGTTGTGGCTGTTGTGGGTACATCGGATATCGAGGCTGCAACCTGGGTGGTTGGTTGTTCCATGGAGGAAATTGGGTTCCTCGTGTTCTTGGCGAAGAAGTTCTAGCGAAGCCAGGTGGATTTTGTTTTCTGGTTGGGAATTGAGCATAGTAAACAGTTCCGTCGGTAGGATCTTCATACTCCACAGCGTATTCCTCGGTAGGATGATGGGCACAGTTCTGGCAAGCCTGAACTTGGTGAACCTGCTGCGGTTGCTTCTTCAGTTCTCCAATCTGCTTCGTTAGAGTTTCGATCTGCTCGATCAGAGATTTGATTGCTTCAGCTTGCGCGGTGCTTGCAATAGGCAGGGATGAGGATTGCTCATCGGACTTCCAGTCGTGGTGATGCATCGTCATGTCTTCGATTAAGGCCCATGCTTCATCGTCGGTTAACTTCATGAGGTTGCCTTGAGCAGCTGCGTCAAGCGTGATGCGATGGATAGGATTGAGACCATTATAAAAAGTATAGAGTTTATCGGTTTTGGTCATCTGGTAGTTGGGACATCTCCTCACCAAACTCTTGAATCGCTCCCATACTTAGTAGATTGACTCGTCGTGAGCTTGTGAAAAGTTCGCGATGTCATTCTTGGCTTTAGTTTGTTTGGACGGAGGGAAATATTTTGTAAGGAATTTGTTTCCCATGTCCTCCCATGAGGTAATTGATCCGGTGTCAAGTCCCTCAAACCAGCTCAAAGCATGTAAGGCGAGAGAAAAGGGGAACAGGTGTAGGCGAACTATGTCCTGATCAACCCCATTCTGCTTATACGAGTTGGAGATTTGAATGAATTTGTTAATGTGGGCGTTGGTATCTTCACGGGGTAGTCCGTGGAATTGGCAGTTGTCCTTGATAAGTTGGACGATGTGGTATTTGAGTTAGAAAGATGGTCCGTCGATCACTGGATATCTAATCGGTCCTCCTCGTCCTTCGATGGATGGTTTGGTACTGTCGGCGAGAGTAACACGAGCGGCCATTGGTGGAAAACGGGAACGTCTTTCTTTGCAGATGGTACGGATAATCGACTCAGGATCGGGTACGAAAATGAGAGGTTCAGATCCGGATGATCTGGTCGAATATCGTTGTTGATTGTGGGAAAGAATTTTCGGTGGTTACGAGAGAGAAATCTAATCTACGGGTATCACTAAAGAGAAAGTTCGTCGGGATGCCTCAGAATCTTACGATTAACTTCCCCGGAAGCGGCGCCAAAAACTTGTCGCGCCCCCAGCAGTCACGGTCGTTGTCGCGACTGATGAGAGCACGACGGGGTAGAAGTTTTAAAATTTATATTTTGCTTGGGACCTAAGTTCTACTAGAGCTGTATAGCTGAAGTATGACCTAGGGTCGTTCTACAGAGTTAACCGTATTGTGAAACGATTTGTCGAGACGAAAGTTCAAATTAGCGATGGTTTGAAAATAGTTTTGAGTGGGGGTTTTATACTTAGGTCTGTAGTTAAAATTAAAACTAATTAAGGAAGTAAATAAAAGCAGTAGGCTGAATCAGTATAGAGGGACTTGTGTTTGTTATGACTTCGTTAGCTTTTACGTGGGGTGATGCTGTATTGGGGTTTTATATTTGAAAACGTCTTTTAAGATTTGTGTCTTGCATTCACGTAGATACCTTGTGGTGTAAACACTAGCACCCTACTGATCAGATAAACCAACCAGTATGTCACTGAGTACTAGGCTGTCAAGATTCTGATCAGATCGGATTGTCTTGAAACCCCCCTCACCGTCTCTTATGATGAGACCAAGTGACCCTTCAGATGGGGTGCAGGAATAGGGCGACAGTCCGCAATTTATCCACTGATCTTTCTTAACACAGACAAAAGTATCTAAGCTAGGTGAGGCATTTAAGATTTAAGACAGGTGGTGACTGACTAACATACACATTAATGGTCGTGATTGAGTTCAGAGATATTCGGCTGTGATACAGTCTTCAACCCACAGAGTTTTCCACAGTTACATAGTGTACTTACCCGTATTACGGCCTTTCCTGGATCACAGACTATGCCAGGATGTAACACAGTATATAGCCTTCGACCTTTCCATAGTTTGTACATGTTTGTATTCCACCATCGGTGTTTCCAACGTTAAACCGGATACTCAGTCGATTAGGGCTTTAACTGGGCTACATACTTTACAGCCATCTGAACTCAATATATATCTAAGCTTGTATTACAGTAAAACCATCTATGATAGCTAAACAACCCGTTCACTTTATAATCCCAAACCAATAAATCCCTGATAATTCACAGTGTACTATACGATATGTAGACAGTATTTCCATTGCTTCAAAATCAGACCATGTTATTTTCAGAAAACATAGATAGGTAGTGACCGTTTGACTAAGGGTCGCAAGTCCTTGACATAAAGGTTCTAACCACGTTTATTGGAGGAAAGGCGTTAGTTTAGTTTAAAATCATAAATGTATAGTTAACAGTGCACCAGTTTTCAATATTTAACAATTGGGATCATTATTCCACAACGGATTGTGCCCACGACTTTCATAGCTTCCACGTTCCGTACTACACACATTCGTGATGATTCCGGCGCTATACAAATGAAAGCCGTATAATGTTACCTCCATTGTTTCATAACGATGTTATCCCAATTGTATTTAAAGTAGCATCACCCAAATTATTAACAAGCTAACTACATCATAACAAACACAATAGCTAATCTACTCACTAATCATGACAATGTATCCTAAATCAATCATAATAATAGCATGCAACATTATGAAAGATAAGGATAGAAATAACCGAAAGTAATGCGTAGATTGAATAGCAGTTGAAAGGTTACACGGACAGAGCTCCGAAATATCTTGAGAAATATTACAAAGGAGATCCTCCAAGAATTCCAACTCTATTACAAAAGCTACCATACTAATCCTCCTCTAACTCCTAAGAGTAGTGCTAGAGAGAGGACGCTAATTTCCTATTAATTCTCCTCTAACTCCTAAGAGTAGTACTAGAGAGCGAATGCTAACCTAATTCTAGAGAGAGAATGAGAATGAGATGAGAGGTGTGTGAAAATGAGAAATGGAGGTGACTATTTATAGGGAAAGTAGGAAAGCCTTGGTACAAGCCTTGAAGCATCAAATACAAGCATCAAAGCAGCATACGGGACAAGCGGACCAAGGGGGGTCAAACGGCACCTCACAAGGCAAACACCCCCGTATACGGCACCCATAGGGCCGTATACGGCACCTAGGGTACCGTATACGGTACCTAGGTGTCCAGGGGGGGTTGGTGCTCCGTTTGGCCTCCGCTGATTTCTCGGTTGCTTGGTTCGTCCGTATCTTCTTCGTTTGGGCTCCAATTTGCTTGATTCTTGCGCCGTTGGCTTCGTTTTTCCGTTACGCTTCTAATGGCACTGAGTTTGCCAAATTTGGAGGTTTTTAACTTTTGCGTGTTCCGGATGACGATCGGCGAGCTTCCAGACTTTGTATCTTCTCCGTCTTTCATCCGTTTCTTCTGATTCTTTCACCTCCGGTCTTGGATTTCCCTATGGAATCATAAAATATTAATTAAGATCTAATTCCATAAGTAAATTAAGAAGGAAATATTTAAGGTGACGTTATTTGCCTCGTTTTGCGTGATAAACGGATGTTTTTGGTGATTTTAACAGCAACGCCCATAATTAGATTACTTTGGTGATTTTAAGTAAATAATAGATATTTTAAGATGATTTTACCAAATATAAGTCCAATAAGTGCAGAATAATGTGCCTATAAACATGACTTTTTAAGTCACATCAGTGCCTTCTGGGGTAGATCCTACCGGCTCTGTTGGATCGTAGGAGATATTTGGAATCTGCAACACTCTATGCTGAAATTCAACCTTTACCAAAAATTGATCATGGATTTGATCATGTCTTCGTGTTGTTGTGACTGAATGACTCCGGTTAGATGCCTTCGGTAAGATTTCTTCACGATTATAATAACCAAATTCATTTGAAAAATATCCAAAGTGTTAGAATAGATCAAAGATTTTGTAACACCCCCCAAATTTAATGATTTGCGGAAGCTTGATTTGGGTGTTACTAATCAATAACAAAGCACAAAGATAAATAGCAAACGACTCTATATGCGTCGTTTTTACAAAATATATTGATAACGGAAATGTTTACAACATTTAAAGCTTTACATAGCTCGAGTTAATTAAAATGAGATTTCAGTACATAAGTACTTATACAAAATATACTAATGCAAGAAAATCTCAATCGTCTGTATGCTGACTCGAGCTAAATCCTGAAGCAGAAACATCCTACTGCTGGGTACCTGCGATATATGCTAAAAGGTCAGCTATAAAGCTGGTGAGCTCACAGGTTTGAAATCAAGTAATATCGTATGAACCGCAAGATTTAAATAGTGAATTGCATCCAGCAATTTAATAATGAATTGCAATCCAGCAATTAAATAATGAATTGCATCCAGCAATTTAATGATAATCATCGTGTATACAGCCATGAGCACATAGTTGAGCTTAACTCGAGGGCCGGGTCCCCTATAGAGAATTCCGGGCGAGGTGCCTCCACGAATGCCTAATCAACATTCGTCTTCCCAAATATTAGTACGTCCGTTTACCCGGTTAGTGCTTGCTAACCCGGAAGAGGAGGGTCAATCCTATATGGTACCATATACTAATATTCACGCTACAACGTATTAACAACTATGCTGACGGAGGACTTTAAAATGATTAGTTTCGAAAAACTCATGTAGTATATGAAAAGTTGGTACTTGCGTTCACATGTTAAAAGTTGAGCAGTATATCACACCCCTGAGTAAAACAGTAAAAGAGGGGCTATGAGACTCACCTGAGTCTGAATGCGTTTAAACAAACGTAAGTTGATTAGCCGAAATGAAGTCCAAAGACTTGTAACCTGAGGGTGTCCACGACACGCGATGGTTATAAATATGATTGGGTATCTTAAAAGATCACCCCTGCAGTTGTTCGTCCAACTATAATGTCCAAATATCTACTATTTGGTTGATATGTTTAAGTGTTTGAAAAGTGTACGACCCGTTGGTGACGAGTTTGAAATAATAACTTCAAGTATTATTATTGAGTTATTGATGTTTTGTACTTACAAAAGTGTCCCAAAGTGTTTTCTAAGTCGTATCGTATAAAGATTTGAGGTTGTAAAAGTTCGACACTTAGTGAAATTTTATTTAGAAAACCTGCTGTTCTATGCGACACTACATGCGTCACTTATAAGTTCTATGCGTCACTTATGAAATGTCGGGTATTGGCGTCAGTTTAAGGTTATGCGTCACTGAGATAGTGTCGGGTATCATCTTATGCGTCACTTCAGAAGTGACGGGTTCCGTAACATAGCGGCACTCAAGCAGTGTCGTGTAAAGTAATGATTTCTGAGATTTAGGCGTCACTTAAGAAGTGACGTGCAATACAGCGACACTAAAGAAGTGTCGGGTAACAGAGTATGGCGGCACTAAGAGAGTGGCGTTAAGGAGTGTCGGGTAACATATAGGGCGGCACTAGAGGAGTGTCGGTATATAGTGTATGCGTCACTCTTGAAGTGACGGTATGAGGTTCGGGTGACGTCATCAGTAGTAACCGGACGTCACTTGTTTCTACTGAACGTTATGGGCTTCTACGGATAATAGCGGCACTTATGAAGTGCCGCATGGTTTCTGCCGAAAGTACGGGTTTCTACTGATGATAGCGACACTTACGAAGTGTCGCATGGTTTCTGCTGAAAGCTATAGGCTTGCGTCACTACCGAAGTGACGGTACGTGTATGATAGCGTCACTTAAGTGACGCTAGTACTGTTTTTGGCATCTTAGCGACACTAAAGCCTGTTCGACGGATTTCGAGAAAAAAACGTGTTTTCGGGTTTCCGATCGTTCCAATATTTTTACCCAACCCTTATAGGGACATTATAAGCATAAACAAACAACTAGAAAGTGAAAACACTAGAAATTGAGAGATGTCGGGATTTGTCGGAAACTTACAAAGTGTCGGATGAGAAATCCGAAAAAGTAGGATGATAGATCGTGATGCGGTGGTCGTTTTCTTCCAAAAGAGTAGTATGATCCAAGGCCGTTTAGTACGTTTATTTTGCGATTTTGTGAAGTTTTTGGGTGATGGTGGTGGTTGGAGTGAAAGAGAGAAAAAGAGAGGAAAGAGAGAAAGAAAGAGAAATAATGAGAAAGAGAGGTGGGGAATGGGAGGTTATCCTCCCATTTTCGCCCCGCGTTCCCGCTCCGTGCGGTGTTCGTTTGCTCCGTCGTTTAATCGTAAATAATTATTTTGAATATTAAAAGTACGTTTTAAAATACAAATTATTACGCGATATTTTATTTAAATATTTTATTAGTCATTTATATTTGAGTTATAAGTTGTAAATTTGTTTATTTAATTTGCGCGTTTTAAAGCTTTTAAATTGTGTAGGTTCAGTTTGTACGATACAAAATGAATACGAAATATTATTATAATAATATTTTTGACATAACCACGTTATTTAATAAAATTGGTCACCAACGTTCGTATATAATTGAATCGAAATACATCCGATTTAAATTGCGTACGATTTAATCAAATCGCATATTCGTATATATTCAACAATATATATAATTTGATACATTAATTAGCCTAACAAGGAACTAATTACATGTATTAACATATGATTAGGCACTAATCACTAGTCCTAATTTGGCGGGTGTTACATTCTCCCCCTGTTAGAAGAATTTCGTCCCGAAATTTAGCTCGAAGTCGTGTTTGATGTGGAATCAGTGAAGAGTTGAGGATATTTGAGTCGCATTTGGTCTTCCCGTTCCCAGGTGAATTCCGGACCACGCCGCGAATTCCATCTGACCTTGACGATGGGAATACGACTTTGTTTCAGTTGTTTGACCTCACGGTCCATAATTTCAGCGGGTTCCTCTACGAAATGAAGTTTATCATCAACACGAATTTCATCTAATGGAATAATAAGTGTCTCATCAGACAGACACTTCTTCAAGTTTGAAATATGAAAAGTAGGGTGCACGCTGCTGAGTTCGGATGGCAGCTGCAATCGATAAGCTACGGGGCCAATCCGTTCAAGGATCTCAAAAGGCCCGATGTATCTGGGATTTAACTTCCCGCGTTTGCCAAAACGGATGACGCTTTTCCAAGGCGATACTTTCATGAGAACTCGATCCCCAACTTGGAACTCGAGTGGTTTGCGTCTCACGTCAGCATAACTTTTCTGACGATCACGTGCGGCTTTGAGTCTGTTTTGGATTTCCACAATTTTCTCAGTGGTGGCGTGTATGAGTTCAGGACCAGTGAGTTGACTATCTCCCACCTCAGTCCAACAGATCGGTGATCGGCACTTACGACCGTACAGTGCCTCAAAAGGTGCAGCCTTAATGCTGGCATGATAACTGTTATTGTACGAAAATTCGCACAACGGTAGATGTTTTTCCCAGTTTGTACCGAAATCAACTACGCAAGCTCGTAGCATGTCTTCCAGTGTTTGAATGGTTCGTTCACTTTGGCCATCGGTTTGAGGATGATACGCGGTACTCATATCGAGACGGGTACCCATAGTTTTCTGAAGTGATTGCCAAAAGTGAGAAGTAAAACGGGCATCTCTGTCAGAGATGATTGAGATTGGAACACCGTGATGAGAAACGATTTCCTTGATGTAGATTTGTGTAAGGCGTTCCATTTTATCGTTTTCCTTGATTGCCAGGAAATGAGCAGATTTGGTGAGACGATCGACGATCACCCAAATGGTATCGCAACCGCTCGACGACTTGGGTAGTTTGGTTATGAAATCCATGGCAATTTGATCCCATTTCCATTCAGGGATTTCAGGTTGTTAAAGTAAACCAGGAGGTTTCTGATGTTCGGTTTTGACTTTCGAGCAAGTAAGACACTTGCTGACATAAGTGGCGATTTCGGCTTTCATGTTTGGCCACCAATAAAATTCCTTGATACCGTGGTACATTTTATCGGATCCCGAATGAATAGAATATTTAGACTTGTGAGCCTCGTCCATCACCAAGTCTCTTAGGTTCCCAAAACTAGGCAACCAGATTCGGTTTGAGAAATACCTAATCCCGTTAGGTTTGATTTCAAATTGTTTGTCGATGCCCCGCAAGGCTTCATTTTTGATGTTTTCAGATTTCAGGGCTTCGATCTGAGCGGTATGAATTTGAATGGTAAGATCGTTATGAATGGTCATACTGAGGGCTCGGACTCGAAGTGGTTTTGATCGTTCCTTTCGGCTGAGGGCATCGGCTACAACATTAGCCTTCCCTGGATGGTACTTGATCTCGCAATCGTAATCGGTAAGTAACTCGACCCATCGACGTTGCCTCATATTGAGATCCTTCTGATCGAATATATGTTGGAGACTTTTATGATCGGTAAAGATGGTGCACTTAGTGCTGTAGAGATAATGTCTCCAGATTTTGAGAGCAAAAACGACAGCTCCAAGTTCGAGATCGTGAGTGGTGTAGTTCTTTTCGTGAATTTTCAGCTGTCGTGAGGCATAAGCAATGACCTTGTCTCGTTGCATCAGCACACAACCGAGACCTTGGTGGGAAGCATCGCAGTATACCACGAAGTCATCGGTGCCTTCGGGTAAGGATAAAATTGGAGCACTGCAAAGCTTTTGTTTCAAAAGTTGGAACGCTGACTCTTGTTTATCGGTCCAATCGAACCTTTTGTCCTTCTGAGTCAGTACCGTGAGTGGTTGAGCTATTTTAGAGAAATTTTCGATAAATCGCCGATAGTACCCAGCAAGACCCAAGAATTGTCGTACTTCAGTTGCAGAGGTGGGTGCTTGCCAGTCTTTGATAGCCTCGATCTTTGATGGGTCCACGTGAATTCCCTGACTGTCGATCACGTGACCAAGAAATTGAACGGTTTGAATCCAGAACTCACACTTAGAAAATTTGGCATAAAGCTCCTCGTGTCTAAGTAGTTCAAGGATATTCTTAAGGTGTTGCGCATGTTCCTGCTCGTTGCGCGAGTAAATGAGTATGTCATCAATAAAGACAATGACAAACTTATCAAGGTAAGGTTTGCACACTCGGTTCATGAGATCCATGAATACAGCCGGTGCGTTGGTTAGACCAAAGGGCATAACTTGGAATTCGTAGTGCCCGTAACGAGTTCTGAAAGCTGTTTTTGGAATATCGGTGTCGCGAACTCGTAACTGATGATAACCTGATCGCAGGTCGATTTTTGAGTAGAAACTTGAACCCTGAAGTTGGTCGAATAGATCATCAATGCGAGGAAGTGGATAACGGTTCTTGACGGTCAATTTGTTCAATTCTCGGTAGTCGATGCACATTCGGAAAGAACCGTCCTTCTTCTTAACAAATAAGACCGGAGCTCCCCAAGGTGAAGAACTCGGTCTAATGAATCCTCGATCCAGAAGTTCCTGTAACTGAGAGGACAACTCCTGAAGTTCGGATGGGGCTAAACGGTACGGTGCGCGGGCCACCGGTGCGGCACCCGGCACAAGATCAATCGAGAACTCAACCTGTCTAGGCGGAGGCAGACCAGGTAATTCCTCCGGAAAGACTTCGGGAAAGTCTCTAAAAATTGGCACATCCTCAAGTCGCTTCTCTTCCGACTTCTTCTCGGTGATGTGTGCGAGTATGGCAGGGTAACCCTTTCTCAGAAATTTTCGGGTTTTTAAGCAGGAGATTATATTGAGTCCAGTCCCACCGGTCTCCCCCTGTATGATCAAGGTTCCACCAACGGCGAGTGGGATACGGACGATTTTATCGTGACAAACGATTTCAGCTCGATGTTTGGACAACCAGTCCATTCCAATGATGACGTCGAAACTTCCGATTTCAATGGGTATAAGGTCGATCGAAAAGGTTTCGTCAGCTAGGTTTAAAGTGCAATTAGGTATCACACTGGTGGTTTCTACAAGTTTTCCATTTGCTAGCTCTACAGTGTACTTAACATCTAAGGCAACAGGAGTGATGTCAAGTAATGGGCAAAAGTCATCGGAGATAAAGCTTCTATCAGCACCAGTATCAAATAGAACAGAAGCATTTAAGTTGTTGAGGAGGAACATACCCGAGACCACATTAGGGTCTTGACGGGCGTCCCCAGATTTGATGACGAAAGCTCTGCTGCGAGTGTTGTTGTTGTTGTTGATGTTGTTGCGGTTGTTGTTGTTGTTCTTCAGCTTTGGGCACGAGTCCCTGAAATGCCCGGGTTTCCCACATTCAAAGCATACTTTGGGTGGTCTGGTGTTGTTGGGGTTGTTGTTGGTAGGAGAGCGGCAATCTTTGGTAAGGTGGCCGTATCTCTTGCAGTTGTTGCAAAAGGGACCACAGGAACCCTCATGGTGTCGGCTGCACTTGGGACAATATGGTTTACTCCCAGTGTAGCCCCGGACGATGTCAGTGGTGGTGTTGTAAGCTTTGATGGTGTCGGGTTTCTTGTTTTGTTGGTTGGAGTGGTTGTTGTGGTAGTCTGACCACTTGCGTTTATTGTTTTGGGAGGATGAAGTGGGTGGTTCAGAATCTTGGCTCATAGACATCAGGTCTTGGGCCAATGAGATTGCACCGTCAATGGTGGTTGGTTTGGAAGAGATGACGTGTCCCCGAACAAAATCAGGGAGACCAAGGGCGTACTTCCTGATTTTATCAGGTTCAGTGCTTACCATAGCTGGGCGGAGGGCAGCTAGTTGTTGAAACCTGGTGGTATAACCATCGATATCACCACCCTGAACCTTTAAGTTCCAGAACTCCTCATCTAGCTTTTGGAGTTTGGCGATAGAGCAGTATTTGGCAGTGAGTTTTGCCTTTAATTCCTCCCAAGTGAGTTGGTAGGCAATGTCAGCACCCACTGATTGGGTATATGAATTCCACCAAGAGTGGGCATCATCTTCAAGAGAGCAGGTGGCGAAGTTTACTTTGTCATTCTCCGCGCATTTACTTACACGGAAAACAGTTTCCATTTTCTCGAACCATCTGATCAGTCCGATGGCTCCTTCAGAACCCTTGAAGCTCGAGGGTTTGCAGCTTTGGAAGTCCTTGTACGAACAAGGTTTGACGGCCGAGGTTCCAGCGGTATCGCTGTTTCTTGTGGAGTTGGGTGGGGTATTGCGAGCCAAGGCTTCAGTAACGGCCTGGGTTATGAGTGACGTAATCTGAGCGTCGGTGTAAGGTCGTGTCTTTGGCGGCATGATTCTTCAATAAAAGAAATGAAGATACATGAGATTTTGCAAGAAAGTTGTATTTATTTCAGATGTACATGTATAAAGGTGGTAATACATAACATCAATATGAAAAAGAATTATGGCAATTAATATGGGTTGAACAACAAGGAATATTTGATAGCTAATACGAGTTCAAAGGTTACACCCTACGGATGTATTACAAAAGATGTCGGGAATTGTTACATCCGACCGAATTATAGCGTAGCGCGTAGATAGTTACTAGATTACAGGATAGATTACAAGACAAAGACTACACTAGTCTTGACGTAAATTAATTTGTTCCATCATCGTGACAAGACGGTCCACAGTATTTGCAAGCCTGCTAGCTTGTCGGGCGTTGTCTTCTGCTAGCGCAAGTCGTTGTGTTAGTCCGCGCGCATACTCTTCTGCTTCATGTGAGCGTTGCTCACATTCTTCCATCCTTTGTTGTAGAAGGGCATTTTCCACCCTTATCTCTATTATTTGGTTACGAAGGACATCCATGTTGTTGTTTGTGGTTTCAAGGTCGTCGGAGACTTGTTCGATGCGTTCAAGGGATGTAAGTCTCCAGTTTTCGTTTGTTTCCTGCAACACGACATCCATGGTGCGAAGTCGCTGCTCGTGTTGATTCACCCTGGCGGCTAAGGCCGGTAAGGTGGAATGAGTGGGATACGGGCCAGCTCGAGGCAACCTGGAGTTCCTCCTTGCTACCCTTGGGTTCTGCGACCCGGATTGAGAACGAGATGAATTGGTTGGGATGTTTGCCATTTCTGAGACAAAGCGTTAGTAAGATTGAGGCCTATATTCATATAGCTCCTATATAATATAGCCTATTGAGTGTCTAGCATAAACATGTTTGAGTCTCGGTTCTCTCGAGGTCAGAGTCTTCTATTGTATCCTGTTCAGCCATAACTACTTTCAGATCTTACATCATCTTTGTTTAATTGTACATAGTTGATCAGGCTATGTTAAATTAAACTCGTATGCTGTAATCCCTGAACCAGTCATACCTAATAAGGAATACTGCCTAATGGTCATAGTCTAGGCTCACTAAATGCAACCTAGTTCACTATAACCTTAGGCTCTGATACCAATCTGTAACACCCCCCAAATTTAATGATTTGCGGAAGCTTGATTTGGGTGTTACTAATCAATAACAAAGCACAAAGATAAATAGCAAACGGCTCTATATGCGTCGTTTTTACAAAATATATTGATAACGGAAATGTTTACAACATTTAAAGCTTTACATAGCTCGAGTTAATTAAAATGAGATTTCAGTACATAAGTACTTATACAAAATATACTAATGCAAGAAAATCTCAATCGTCTGTATGCTGACTCGAGCTAAATCCTGAAGCAGAAACATCCTACTGCTGGGTACCTGCGATATATGCTAAAAGGTCAGCTATAAAGCTGGTGAGCTCACAGGTTTGAAATCAAGTAATATCGTATGAACCGCAAGATTTAAATAGTGAATTGCATCCAGCAATTTAATAATGAATTGCAATCCAGCAATTAAATAATGAATTGCATCCAGCAATTTAATGATAATCATCGTGTATACAGCCATGAGCACATAGTTGAGTTTAACTCGAGGGCCGGGTCCCCTATAGAGAATTCCGGGCGAGGTGCCTCCACGAATGCCTAATCAACATTCGTCTTCCCAAATATTAGTACGTCCGTTTACCCGGTTAGTGCTTGCTAACCCGGACGAGGAGGGTCAATCCTATATGGTACCATATACTAATATTCACGCTACAACGTATTAACAACTATGCTGACGGAGGACTTTAAAATGATTAGTTTCGAAAAACTCATGTAGTATATGAAAAGTTGGTACTTGCGTTCACATGTTAAAAGTTGAGCAGTATATCACACCCCTGAGTAAAACAGTAAAAGAGGGGCTATGAGACTCACCTGAGTCTGAATGCGTTTAAACAAACGTAAGTTGATTAGCCGAAATGAAGTCCAAAGACTTGTAACCTGAGGGTGTCCACGACACGCGATGGTTATAAATATGATTGGGTATCTTAAAAGATCACCCCTGCAGTTGTTCGTCCAACTATAATGTCCAAATATCCACTATTTGGTTGATATGTTTAAGTGTTTGAAAAGTGTACGACCCGTTGGTGACGAGTTTGAAATAATAACTTCAAGTATTATTATTGAGTTATTGATGTTTTGTACTTACAAAAGTGTCCCAAAGTGTTTTCTAAGTCGTATCGTATAAAGATTTGAGGTTGTAAAAGTTCGACACTTAGTGAAATTTTATTTAGAAAACCTGCTGTTCTATGCGACACTACATGCGTCACTTATAAGTTCTATGCGTCACTTATGAAATGTCGGGTATTGGCGTCAGTTTAAGGTTATGCGTCACTGAGATAGTGTCGGGTATCATCTTATGCGTCACTTCAGAAGTGACGAGTTCCGTAACATAGCGGCACTCAAGCAGTGTCGTGTAAAGTAATGATTTCTGAGATTTAGGCGTCACTTAAGAAGTGACATGCAATACAGCGACACTAAAGAAGTGTCGGGTAACAGAGTATGGCGGCACTAAGAGAGTGGCGTTAAGGAGTGTCGTGTAACATATAGGGCGGCACTAGAGGAGTGTCGGTATATAGTGTATGCGTCACTCTTGAAGTGACGGTATGAGGTTCGGGTGACGTCATCAGTAGTAACCGGACGTCACTTGTTTCTACTGAACGTTATGGGCTTCTACGGATAATAGCGGCACTTATGAAGTGCCGCATGGTTTCTGCCGAAAGTACGGGTTTCTACTGATGATAGCGACACTTACGAAGTGTCGCATGGTTTCTGCTGAAAGCTATAGGCTTGCGTCACTACCGAAGTGACGGTACGTGTATGATAGCGTCACTTAAGTGACGCTAGTACTGTTTTTGGCATCTTAGCGACACTAAAGCCTGTTCGACGGATTTCGAGAAAAAAACGTGTTTTCGGGTTTCCGATCGTTCCAATATTTTTACCCAACCCTTATAGGGACATTATAAGCATAAACAAACAACTAGAAAGTGAAAACACTAGAAATTGAGAGATGTCGGGATTTGTCGGAAACTTACAAAGTGTCGGATGAGAAATCCGAAAAAGTAGGATGATAGATCGTGATGCGGTGGTCGTTTTCTTCCAAAAGAGTAGTATGATCCAAGGCCGTTTAGTACGTTTATTTTGCGATTTTGTGAAGTTTTTGGGTGATGGTGGTGGTTGGAGTGAAAGAGAGAAAAAGAGAGGAAAGAGAGAAAGAAAGAGAAATAATGAGAAAGAGAGGTGGGGAATGGGAGGTTATCCTCCCATTTTCGCCCCGCGTTCCCGCTCCGTGCGGTGTTCGTTTGCTCCGTCGTTTAATCGTAAATAATTATTTTGAATATTAAAAGTACGTTTTAAAATACAAATTATTACGCGATATTTTATTTAAATATTTTATTAGTCATTTATATTTGAGTTATAAGTTGTAAATTTGTTTATTTAATTTGCGCGTTTTAAAGCTTTTAAATTGTGTAGGTTCAGTTTGTACGATACAAAATGAATACGAAATATTATTATAATAATATTTTTGACATAACCACGTTATTTAATAAAATTGGTCACCAACGTTCGTATATAATTGAATCGAAATACATCCGATTTAAATTGCGTACGATTTAATCAAATCGCATATTCGTATATATTCAACAATATATATAATTTGATACATTAATTAGCCTAACAAGGAACTAATTACATGTATTAACATATGATTAGGCACTAATCACTAGTCCTAATTTGGCGGGTGTTACAGATTTGAACACTTGGAAGTTTAATCTTGCAAAACACTTTCGCTTAACATCTTCATGTATTTTGAAAAGATACATATGAAGGTGAGATTAACTTTCTTTTTGAAGATGTACGAGCTCCCCCTTAAACGTAGCTTTAGCTTCTTCAAAAGATTTATGATGGTAGCTCGATTTCAATCATTAAAGTGTTATTCCAAAACATTAAAACTTTTTCCACAAAAAGTTGAATCTTTCATTTGAGCACAATCAATTAAAACGGGTTTGAACTGAAATGTTCGGAAGCCATTATATTTGAAACTAGACCACAACTTTGGGAACCCATTAAAGAACGGTGCCAATAGGTTTTGAAAACTTTGAAAACCATTTGTAAGTTGTGTCTATTTGAAGTAATGATGTTGAACTCCACTTTGAGTTGAAACTCGGTGTTCCATTTCGAAATAAGGTTCGAGGAATCAATGGTGATTGAAATCGTTTGGGAACTGGGGTTACAAAATCATTTCGTCTTTGCACCGGATACGAAGCATTTCATGGTGCAAGTTCAAACATTTTCGATCTTGAATATTTAAAAGATTTTGTCTGAGAAGATTTCTCAGAAAAACTTTGCTTCGGTTACCAAATGTTTGCTTGCTTTTGAAATCATGAAACCGAGTCCTTTGAAACATTTGAACCATATGCATTGGAAAGATCAAAATTCTTTTAAGGTGTGAATGCTCCATTAATATTTGATTTATTAGAATACCTCTTATTCTTTTGCAAAGAATAATTTGTAAACTGAGAAATCCTTTTCGAAAATGGTTTAGAAGATTTATCTGTATAAATCTACCTTGGAACATTCACATGTGATTTTGCTGCTTTAGACACTTGAGTTTTATCAGAAGTTGGCAAATTATCAAACCTTTGTTCCTTTTGAGATGTAGGTTTAGATTTGAAAACTTTTGGATTGAACTTTTGAATCAAATCAGCGTCAAGAGATATATTCGAATCCACGAGTTTATCACAATCTAGCTCCAATTAAGATTTTGACACCGGGTGTGTTTGAGAAGACGAAGGAGTAATTTTGAGTTGTTTAATAGTACTTAAGAGATTAGCTCGTTCCTTTTCAAAATCATTTAGTTGAGTGGTAATTTGTTTTTCTAATTCAATGATTTTATTTTTCAAAACCAAGTTTGGAATGTAAACCTTGGACATTACCACTTGTTGAACAACTTCATTTGAAGAAACATTATCATTTAAATTAAGTTCAGGTTTTGAATAACTTGGGAAATAATCATCGGAAAGTGGAATTTTCCGATCACCATAACTCTCGTTTAATTTTTCGTAGTTAAATGAAAATTGAGCCTTATTTTCTCTTACCCTGTTGAACATCTCAATTTCTTCTTCCTCATTTGTTATTTTCAGAAAATTCATTTGCACACACCGACCCATATATTCTTTAGCATACATGGGTGCTATCTTAGAAATTGCTTTATGTAGATAGCAAGGATTGTCAAAACCCAAACCTTCCCTAGGATTATAATACTTGATTTCCTTGGGTTTGTTAAGAAAGATTGTTTGATCAGTTTGACGGTAACATCCACTCCTCGGGTCTAGTTGTATTTTAATATTTAATTCGTGTGTCAGAAAATAGTTCTGTGTTATTATTTGAAAATAATAGGTTAAAGAGTCACATAATTTATTGTGACTAGTAAATTATTAAATGTTTTAAATTAACCTAGTTGACGGTAAAATAAAATAACGTTTCCCCGTAATTGGTTTTTAAGTTCCAGACAATGATAAGTACGGGGAATGAAATTTGAATAATTATGTGATAGACTCATATTTTGAGTCGGTTTGTATTTTCATCATATATCTATATACATACATACGTACGCATTTACATATGTATCTATATTCATGAAACCCTAAAAATCAATTCAAGAAATCATATGAAAACATCAAATTGAAGCTTATAAACTCGAATTTAAGCCTCTCTAATCAGTTTAATCAAGGTATGATCTTGTGTTCTTCAATTACTAAAACCTAGAATTTGGGGTTTTTGGGATTTTGAGTTAATTAGAGAGTTTAATTCGAAATTGAAGCTTGACTTTGTTAAATTAATGTTGATTAAGCTTATTAATGATGATGATTAACATTAATTAAGCTAGGGCTTGTGAAATTGAATTGTGTTCTTGTGGTATATGATGAGCTTATGATGATTAAGATGAAATTGACGCTTGTAGCTATGTTAGAATTGTTAATTGATGTTAGTTTCATGATTATAATTGAAACCTTATGTTAGAAATTATGTAATTGAATTATAATCATGATAATAGTTGTGGGTTTAGTTGATTATCATGAATTTAAGCTTGTGGTTATGATATAATTGTTAAGTGATGCTTAATTCATGATTTGTGACTAAACCCTAATGATGTCGTGTAAACGGGGTTTTATTTTAAAATGGAAAATACCTAACTTACTATACACAACACAGGCAAGAATACCTGATCATATATAGTATAGCTCAGTAAGTCCGAGTCGAACACAGGGAACGGATGTCAATATTAACAAATTGGAAATTGCTACAATTAATTTAAACAGTAAAAGTGGGTACGTTTTAGTTCCGGTCGAACAATTGAGTAACAATTATAAAAGAAACGATTTATTTAAATAAAACTAAATTTTAAACAAAGAAATAGTGAAATGAATTAATTAAAGAAAAGATTTAATACAAATGGTAAAAGAAGTACAATTGTTTAGACTATTTTCCTCAGACTCTGATTATCACTTTATTGAATTGCAGATATTTGGATCTTATTGTGACATGACAAATATACCAATTATCCTTACAAGATTAATTAATTAAACACAATCAAGAAAGATATGAAGTTGTTTTCAACCCGCTAACAGTTCAATTTAACGTTATCCACCGAATTGTGTTATAGATTAGAACTACACCGTTTATATGATTTACTTTCGTAACTTGAATCAACAAAGTTATAACTAATAATAGTTATCAGGTTCATTACCAATCATTGATCATAAGTAACCCTAACCTATCAAACTCAATCTATTTAGTGATAATTATCAATTAAAATCAACAATCATCAATAATAACCAATCAATAGAGAACTCAATCATAAATCAACAGATCATCACGCTAGGTTATAATCAACAATCAATAATTAACCATGGATCTTCAAGTAAACATATAAACAATCATAAAAACCGAAATAATCCGCAATTCAACAATCAAATCATCATCTGAGTATTATCATCTAAACAATTGAAATAAGAACTTAGCCACTCATATTATAGCAGAAAATCAGAATTGAAATCAACATCATAATCATATTCAAATGAAAATAAGTAATGAATTCGAACCGAAAAAACCGAAACAATGATGAGCGAATGAAAGTCTTCAATTCTTTTGGATCATTTGCCTTCAAAAGTCACTGGAATTAGGGTTCTTGAGCAGAGAAATCGATTGGAAGAAAAGGTGTTGAGTTGTGTGTAAAATGAGGGCAAAATGAGGTTTTTAGGGTTTCTGCCGAATCAATCCATACGCCGTATGGAATTCCATACGCCGTATGGATTGCAAAGTCCATGGATCTGACCCGCGTCTTCTGGCGGCTCGGCTCACTTCATCCATACGCCGTATGGATTCCATACGCCGTATGGATCACTTTTCCCAGCTTTTTCACCATCGGCCTTCAATCTTCACTTTTCCTCATTTTAACTTCTTTTCTTCAATTCTCGCGCGTTTTCAGCTTCTATTCCGATTCAAGCTCCAAATAAATCCTAAATGCAAATATGAACGAAATGAGTATCGAATTCAAATATAATGCATAAGAAATTAATCAAACTATTGGTAATTAATACTATAAAATAGCACATTTTGGCGTTCATCAAACATCCCCCACTTGAATCCCACTTGTCCTCAAGTAGACTAGTAATTCAAAAATTCAAAACTTTAAATATGAACGGCAAACAATGGATAAAAGGACTTACAAACTACACAGCATTCGGCAAACCAAACTTTTATCTTAAAATCGATTCTACCCTAAAACTCAGCAATCAAGAAACTCTACATGGGAAGCCATTCTAACATATTATTATTACACATAAAAGATAAATCACTCAGATTACCGATATTGTTGTCCACTTAAACAATCTAAATTTCAGAGATTGAGCTTAACTTATTATTATTCTAGCAGACCTTACCCCTGATTTTCAATAGCAAAATACTCTCATATAGATAACGTGTGACAATTCTCCAAATAATGAACATCCAAATAAATCAATCATTTTTCAAACCAAGACATTGGTGACAGGTCTGTACCTTAGTACAATAGAGCAACATAACTTGGCTTTGGTTTTTCAATTTATGAGTCTTTTGTACTCATTTATTTTTATCTATTTTGATATCAAATATACTGACGGAAACCAGGTCTGTACTTTCGTACAACAGAGGAGACAACACCCAGTATATTCCCAAATGATGATTATTAGGATCCCAAAATTATGGATTATAACACGCTATCATACAAGAATTAAGACTACGGTCATACCTTGCTAAAAGATCCTCATAGGATAAATCCCTACTTAATTCATTACATTTCTTACTAGCTCAATAACCTTCATATAGATTGCCTATCGATACATCATAAGATGAACTGTCTAATATTAAAATTTACGATTACTTCATTCCTTGCATTCCCAAAGCATGTTACAAGATTGCTAAACTTTACAAAGAAAACAATTTTAAAACAAAAAAGGGTTGAAAAATGACTAACACGTAGAATGCCTCTTAACCTCAATATTTTTCAATAGCTACCATTCATAAATTAAGGACAACTAGACTTCTTTTCCCCCATCCCCCACTTAGAAATATGCAATGTCCTCATTGCAAAAGTAAACAAAAATAAAGGGAATAGAAAGAAGTGAAATAGAAAACTCCCCTGATTTGAAGGCAATTTGTTTGAATGACTTCGCTCAGAAATAAAATACAACAGCACACTTCCGTAGGCAACACGATTGCATTTAGCACATGCAATAAGCCTTTCAACCCCTCGGTATCCCGAGTGGACGAGTTGTAGTCTCGTGAGGGTTTCCAGGGAACATACCCACAAAGTTCAAACCTGCAAACAAAAACAATAAAACAGAATAACCAAATAATAAAATAACGGGATGTCTCCCGAAAGCGCTTTTGTTTATCACGTCAGTAAGCTCGACATCTTGCTTCACCACTTAATTCAAATCCATCTCCAAATCACGCTTGGAGTCCCTTATATCACCATAGTACTTCTTTACTCTACTTCCATTGACTTTGAAAGTTTTTCCAGAATGCCCTTGCAAATCAACAGCTCCAAACGGATAAACCTTGTCAACAACAAATGGGCCAGTCCAGCGTGTCTTTAACTTTCCTGGAAACAAATGTAATCTCGAACTATACAACAGAACTTTATCACCTTTCTCGAATGTATGGTTCAACTTAAGACGGGCATCATGCCATTTCTTAGTTCGCTCCTTGAACAATCTCGAATTGTCATAAGCATTTATTCTTAATTCATCCAACTCATTTAACTGTTCCATTCTTTCCTTTCCAGCTAACTTTTCATCAAGATTGCACTTCTGTAAAGCCCAGTATGCTTTATGCTCTAACTCAAAAGGTAAATGACAAGCTTTTCCATAAACAAGGCGATAAGGCATTGTTCCAACTGACGACTTAAATGCTGTTCGTGCCGCCCATAATGCATCATCCAACTTGTATGACCAATTCTTAGGGTTTCCTTCAACTGAACGTTCTAAAATACGCTTCAACCCTCTATTAGTCACTTCCACTTGACCACTCGTCTGTGGATGGTAAGCAGTTGAAAACTTATGTCTAACTCCGTACTTTCGCAGCACTTTTTCCAATTGCAGATTTGTGAAATGTGTCCCTCGATCACTAATTAAAGCTTTCGGTGCTCCAAAGCGCGAAAATAACTGCTTAAGAAAATTTACCACAACGTGAGCATCATTCGTGGGTAATGCCTTCGCTTCGGCCCACTTAGAGACATAATCTATAGCCACAATGATGTATTTGTTTCCATTGCTAGGTGGAAACGGGCCCATAAAGTCTATACCCCAGACATCAAAAACGTCGCTTACCATAATTGGATTTTGCAACATTTCATCCTTCTTTGAAATTCTCCCAGTACGTTGGCAGGCATCGCATTCCTTCACATACTTGAATGCATCCTTGTAAACTGTTGGCCAATAAAAACCTGCCTCGAACACTTTCCTTGCAGTGTAGTTTGGACCATGATGTCCTCCAGCCGGACCGTCATGACAGTGCTCTAAGATAATATCACATTCCTTTCCAGCTACACATCGTCGGACAATTCCATCAGCACACTGTCTGAACAGATATGGGTCTTCCCAAAAGTAATAACGTATAGATGAGAAAAACCTCTTTCTTTGGTTGAAGTCCAATCCGGGTGGCAGAGTCTTTGTAACTAGAAAGTTTGCAATATCAGCGAACCATGGAAATTCATTCAGAATTGCTTTCAACAAGCTTTCATCGGGAAACTTATCTCGAATTTCCGTTTCATCCAACTTATCCAATTCTGTATTTTCCAGTCTTGACAGATGATCTGCAGCCAGATTTTCTGCTCCCTTCTTATCACGAATCTCAATGTCAAACTCCTGCAATAACAAAATCCATCGCAACAATCTTGGTTTTGCATCTTGTTTCCCAAACAAGTATCTTAATGCAGAGTGATCGGTAAAAACAACCGTTTTTGACAGGACCAGGTAAGAGCGAAACTTATCAAACGCAAAGACAATAGCAAGCAATTCCTTTTCAGTCGTAGTGTAATTCTCCTGTGCACTCGTCAAAGTCTTGCTTGCGTAATAAATAGGTTGAAACTTCTTATCAACCCTCTGACCTAAAACTGCTCCCACAGCGTAATCACTGGCATCACACATCAATTCAAATGGAAGATCCCAATTCGGACTTATCATAATTGGTGCAGATACCAATTTCTCCTTTAAAATCTTGAACGCATCTTGGCACTCCTTTGAAAACTCGAACTTAGCTTCCTTTTCCAACAACTTGTTCATAGGACGTGCTATCTTTGAAAAATCCTTGATGAATCTTCTATAGAACCCAGCATGTCCTAAGAAACTTCGTATTCCTTTAACATTTGTTGGATGAGGTAGCTTTGCTATCGCCTCAATCTTTGCTTGATCAACTTCAATACCAGCTCTCGAAATTTTATGCCCCAACACAACTCCTTCTCGTACCATGAAATGACACTTTTCCCAATTTAAAATGAGATTTGAACTCTCACACCCTTGCAACATCCTCTTTAAATTCATCAGACATTTATCAAAAGAATCTCCAAACACAGAGAAGTCATCCATGAATATTTCCATGCTGTCTTCTACCATATCATGGAATATTGCCATCATGCACCGTTGAAATGTGGCGGGCGCGTTACATAGACCGAAAGGCATTCTCCGATAAGCGAAAGTTCCGAATGGGCAGGTGAAAGTAGTCTTATCTTGATCACTTGCATCAATTGGGATTTGGAAGTACCCGGAGAATCCGTCTAGAAAGCAATAATACTCTTTTCCAGCTAGACGTTCCAGCATCTGATCAATGAATGGCAAAGGAAAGTGATCCTTGCGTGTCGCATCATTCAGCTTTCTATAATCTATACAGACCCTCCATCCAGTAACAGTTCTTGTGGGAATTAATTCATTCTTCTCATTAGCAACCACTGTCATACCTCCTTTCTTAGGCACAACATGAATGGGGCTGACCCATGGACTATCAGAAATCGGGTATATCAATCCAGAGTCAAACAATTTTATGATTTCCTTCCTCACAACATCCGTAACCTTAGGATTTAATCGTCTTAATGGTTGCACAACTGGTTTGAAATCAGACTCCATAAGGATCTTGTGCGTACAATACGATGGGCTAATTCCCTTGATGTCACTGATCGTCCATGCTATAGCATGCTTATGTTCCTTTAGAACTTTTAGCAGACTTTCTTTCTCGTTTGCTGATAGCTTGGATGAAATGATAACTAGCAAATCCGACTCTCCTTGTAGGTATGCATATTCCAAATGGGTTGGTAAATCTTTCAATTCTAACCTTGGTGGTTCTTCAAAAGAAGATTTACATGCCAACACCTCTTCTCGTGAGTAGGGAATCCCATGCATAGTGATGCGAGTCTCCTTTTTGACTAAAACACCATCAGTCTCAACCGATTCTTTATTCTCAGTTGGCTGATTACTTTCTAACTCCTCATCACTCTCGAACTCTAACTCCTCAAGCATTTTATCGAATTCTTCAATATCTCTAATTGCTTCTATGCTTCCCGTCCATCCTTTCAGAATCATGGGATCTAGATCTTCATCTTCCATAAGACTTTGAAGGAACTCTTCATCATCAGTCATTTCTCTTGCACTCACAAAGTAGCACGTATCATCAACTGCAGCAGGATATCGCATTGATTTGTTGACATCAAACACTACTTCATCTTCTCCTAACCTCAGAGTGATTTTTCTATCATGAACATCAATTAATGCCCTTGCAGTGGCTAGAAAAGGTCTTCCCAAAATGATAGGTACCTTTTTATCTTCAACCATGTCCAGAATGATGAAATCACACGGAAAAACAAACCTATCCACCTTAACTAGCACATTCTCTACCATACCCCTGGGATATTGCACTGAACGATCTGCTAACTCAATGCACATTCTAATTGGCTTTGGTTCCCCTAACTTAAGTCTGGCATACATAGTATAAGGCATTATTGATATGCTTGCCCCCAAGTCAGCCAATGCATGAGTAAGGTCTAAACTTCCAATCAGACAAGGAAGGGTAATACTCCCAGGGTCTTTCATTTTCGGTGGAGGTTTATTTTGCATAACTACTGAACATCTCTCGTTCATTGTCACCGTGGTCGCCTCTGCCAACTTGCTCTTATTAGTTAAAAGTTCCTTCAGATACTTTGCATACTTTGGCATTTGAGCAATGGCTTCCACGAATGGGATGTTAATGTGCAGTTGCTTCAGATTCTCTAGGAACTGGTGGTATTGAGCATCATCTTTCCCTCTTCTCAAAGCTGCAGGATAAGGTGGTGGCGGTGCATGATCCTTAGCATATTGCTTATCTCTTGCAATTTGTTTAGCCTCAGTGTCCACCTTGGGACTTTCCACAACTTCTGTTTCCTTCTCTTTCTGCGGTAGGGGTTGAGAAACAGGTTTCTTCTTTGGGACGGGGTCTTCAAAACCCCTTCCACTCCGGGTGATCACTGCTTTCGCCTGATCCCGTGGATTGGTTTCAGTGTATCCAGGTAGGGTCCCAGGGAATCTTTCTTGAAGAACTTTGGCTATGTTGGAAACATTCCCTTCAATTTGCTTAATCGCAGCTCCTTGGTTTCTCAATGCAGCGTCGGTGGCGTCCATTCTTTGCCCAGAGCTCGTAATGAATTTCTCATTGGACGTGAGAACCTTACCCATCATTTCTTCTAAATTAGCTTGCTTGTCTGAAGATGAGGCACCTGGCTGCTCCTTGGTGAAAAATCCAGGTTGAGTTTGGCGAAACGGTCGCCCTTCATCTTGATAAGGCCTTCTGAAAAAGTTTCCACCGCCCTGACGATACGGTGCTTGAGCTTCTCCATACTTGACTTCCTCAGTCTGTTCTCCCGTTCGCGTCTCGGGGTAATCCTTTACTAAATGGCTTCCTCCACAGTTGTCGCATCCCACTTGTATAGCATGGACAGTCTCAGTAACCTTCTTGATATCTCTGCCCATGTTATATAGCTTAGCGGTGATGGCAGCAAATCCATCTTCATCATTCACAGACCTCTTCCGTCTAGAAGTGCCATCATCCCATAACTGAGAGTGTTTCGCTTGGTCGCGAATGGCAGTCAAAGCATCACGAGGGACTTTCTTGGGAAGAGGCCCTTGGGAATCCAGTTGCTGTCTCGTGGCACGATCCACTCCTTTATAGAAAATACTCACGACTTGCTGATCGTTCAGGTCGTGCTGCGGGCACTTATGTATCAGGTCCTTATATCTCTCCCAAGCTTGGTGTAGTGACTCATCCATTTCCTGCTTGAAATTTCTGATCTCGTCAATCATCTTCGAAGTTTTGGAAGGAGGACAATACATCTTCAGAAACTTAGTGCGAAGGTCTTCCCATGTGGTTATGGATCCAGCTGGCTCGTTTTGAATCCATCTCTTGGCAGCTCCTTTGAGTGTGATTGGGAATACCCTGAGCATAACTTGATCGCGTGTGATGTTAGGAACGTTGAACATATCGGCTATCTCAACGATTTTCTCCACATGATCATTAGCATCCTCCCTTTATTCTCCTCGGAAAGGATTCTCCCTAAGCTCCTTGAGAAACTGTCCCTTGATTTCAAACTCCACATCTTGTGCAATCGCTGGCCTTACTACTCCAGTTCCACGGTCATTACGCATTCGACTCGAATACTCTTCGAGTGTTATGTTGGCGATATCTTCTGCAATTGCGTCTCTTGGGTTTCCTTGATTGATCGGAGGTTCGAATAAGGACCGAAGATACTCTCCAAAATCCCCTTCTAAATATGACAGGAGGTTGTGGTGTAAACTTGAGTTGGGTGGTACAGAAGCAAACCGTCTCCTCTGACGAAAAACTCTTTCAGGATCTTCAAAAGGATCAGCGAGATGAGGATTCCTTGATCGGGTCATAAACTTCCTGTGATATAATTCCCGAATCAGTAGAACAAGACCCTAATGGAATTACTTACTAAACAATCCTAAACACGAAAATATAATTCGAAAAATAAATAAAGCAGAACTGAACTTAAATAACAATATACACAGATCAAATTCCAATTTGTCGAATTAAAACAAACCGCTCCCCGGCAGCGGCGCCAAAAACTTGATGTCGTGTAAACGGGGTTTTATTTTAAAATGGAAAATACCTAACTTACTATACACAACACATGCAAGAATACCTGATCATATATAGTATAGCTCAGTAAGTCCGAGTCGAACACAGGGAACGGATGTCAATATTAACAAATTGGAAATTGCTACAATTAATTTAAACAGTAAAAGTGGGTATGTTTTAGTTCCGGTCGAACAATTGAGTAACAATTATAAAAGAAACGATTTATTTAAATAAAACTAAATTTTAAACAAAGAAATAGTGAAATGAATTAATTAAAGAAAAGATTTAATACAAATGGTAAAAGAAGTACAATTGTTTAGACTATTTTCCTCAGACTCTGATTATCACTTTATTGAATTGCAGATATTTGGATCTTATTGTGACATGACAAATATACCAATTATCCTTACAAGATTAATTAATTAAACACAATCAAGAAAGATATGAAGTTGTTTTCAACCCGCTAACAGTTCAATTTAACGTTATCCACCGAATTGTGTTATAGATTAGAACTACACCGTTTATATGATTTACTTTCGTAACTTGAATCAACAAAGTTATAACTAATAATAGTTATCATGTTCATTACCAATCATTGATCATAAGTAACCCTAACCTATCAAACTCAATCTATTTAGTGATAATTATCAATTAAAATCTACAATCATCAATAATGACCAATCAAATAGAGAACTCAATCATAAATCAACAGATCATCACGCTAGGTTATAATCAACAATCAATAATTAACCATGGATCTTCAAGTAAACATATAAACATTCATAAAAACCGAAATAATCCGCAATTCAACAATCAAATCATCATCTGAGTATTATCATCTAAACAATTGAAATAAGAACTTAGCCACTCATATTATAGCAGAAAATCAGAATTGAAATCAACATCATAATCATATTCAAATGAAAATAAGTAATGAATTCGAACCGAAAAAACCGAAACAATGATGAGCGAATGAAAGTCTTCAATTCTTTTGGATCATTTGCCTTCAAAAGTCACTGGAATTAGGGTTCTTGAGCAGAGAAATCGATTGGAAGAAAAGGTGTTGAGTTGTGTGTAAAATGAGGGCAAAATGAGGTTTTTAGGGTTTCTGCCGAATCAATCCATACGCCGTATGGAATTCCATACGCCGTATGGATTGCAAAGCCCATGGATCTGACCCGCGTCTTCTGGCGGCCCGGCTCACTTCATCCATAAGCCGTATGGATCACTTTTCCCAGCTTTTTCACCATCGGCCTTCAATCTTCACTTTTCCTCATTTTAACTTCTTTTCTTCAATTCTCGCGCGTTTTCAGCTTCTATTCCGATTCAAGCTCCAAATAAATCCTAAATGCAAATATGAACGAAATGAGTATCGAATTCAAATAAAATGCATAAGAAATTAACCAAACTAGGGGGTAATTAGTACTATAAAATAGCACATTTTGGCGTTCATCACCTAACCTAGAAATAAAAGAAAGTGAAATATGATCATTAAGGGTTTAATTGATTACTTATGAATTATGATTTATAAGCTTAATCTAATGAGGAGTAATTGATAATGTAACACCCCCAAATTTAACGATTTGCGGAAGCATACTTTGGGTGTTACTAATCAATATACAAAGCGCAAGATATACAGCAAACGACCTCTAAATGAGACGTTTTGTAAAATAATTACATTTCATAATTAGATCGTTTGAAAACATATAGTTTTCTTTACACCAAAAATATATAAGCCTAGAGTCCGCGTAAGTGGCGGGAGATTCTATTACATAATCATAGCTACAAAAGATAATGCCAAAGAATCTCCGTTATATTCAATTTGGAAATCATGCGACTCTAGCTAGTAATCCTGGAGTGATCCTACTCCGTAAGTGTACCTGAGAATACATGCTAAAAAGGGTCAACCAAAAGGTTGGTGAATCTCACAGGTTTATCAGTAATTAAATAATCAGTTTGAACACAAGATTCCATCAGTAATGCCCGTAGGCGTATATCAAGTATTTGCAAATCCAGCAAAAGTAAAGTAATCAAGTTATACCGTTGCCATGAGGCTCATAATCGAAGCTTAACCCGTAAATAATCAGTTGCTCCCGTGACATGCTCGAAATTGAGCAAGCATAAGTAAACGAAATAATAGTCGCCCGTTTATACATAACGGTTCGTGGTAGCGCTACTACCCCGGGCGGGGAGGGTCATTTCCCTAATGGATCCATTAACTACTGTTCGCGCTTAAGTACATAACTAACGATATATGATGGAGAGACTTCAGTAAATCGTAAGTAACTCATGCAATTCCGTTTGGTATAGTAAACAGTTTAGTACTTGTGTTCAAGAAAAATCAGTAGCATGCATCTCCCCCAATAAGTTAAAACAGTAAAAGTGGGGCCGTAAGACTCACCTGAGTCTTTGCAAGCGCGTTTATATCAATAAACGAGTATGTAATATCAACAGTTGGTTCTCCGAACCCGTAACCTCCGAATGCCTAAACACGTAATGTCAAGTAAGTAGATGTCTCGCAAGATCATCTAGGCTAGTTGTTCATACAACCCAATGTGTCCGAATGTCGGTTCGTTATCGTTTGTATAAAAGTGTACGACCCGTTGGTGACGAGTTTGAAATAATAACTTTAAGTATTATTATCAAATTATTGATGTTTTGCACTTATAAAAATGTCCCGAAGTGTTTTATAAATCGTATCGTATAAGTATTTGAAGTTACAAAAGTTCAACACTTAGTGAAATTAAAGTTTGAAAATCTGCTGTTTTATGCGACACTTCATAGCGTCACTTAAGTTGGTCATGCGACACTAAGGCAGTGTCGGGTGAAGTGTCGGGTAGTCAGGTTATGCGTCACTGACGAAGTGTCGGGTATCGTATGCGTCACTTAAGAAGTGACGGGTTCCGTAACAATAGCGGCACTTAAGTAGTGTCGTATAAAGTAGATATTTTCAGGTCTTGGGCGTCACTTAGGGAGTGACGTTATATAGTGTCGGGTAACAAAGATGGCGGCACTATGGAAGTGTCGGTATTAGGATAACTGCGTCACTTATGTAGTGACGCTAAGGGGTCAGTAATTGGTCATAGGCGACACTAAAGAAGTGTCGGTATCAAGATCATAGCGGCACTAGAGGAGTGACGCTATAAGGCGTCAGAGAGGCATAGCGACACTAAGTGTCGCTAGCACTGTTTTTGGCATCTATGCGACACTAAAGCCTGTTCGACGGATTTCGAGCCAAAAACGTGTTTTCGGGTTTCCGTTTGGTCCGATTCTTTTACCCAACCCTCATATGAACATATAAAGCCTATCAAAACCATAAACTAGTAAAAATGATCAAAAACGAGAGATGTCGGGATTTGTCGGAAACTTACAAAGTGTCGGATTGAAAATCCGAAAAGATAGGAATGTAGATCGTGTTGTCGTGGTCACTTTTCTCCAAACGAGGGGTATGCTTCGGCGAGATTTAGTGGTGTTATTTTGTGATTTTGGGTGATGAATGTGGTTGGTGATTGAGAGTAAAAGAAAGAGAGAGAGAGAAAAAGGAAAAATGGAAGTGAAAGAAAAGGTGGGGGAATGGGAGGTTATCCTCCCATTTCCGGTCCCCGCTCCCCGTGCGGTGTTCGTTTGCTCCGTCGTTTATTCGTAAATAATTATTTTAAATATTAAATGTACGTTTTAAAAATACCAATTATTACACGGGACTTTTTGTTTAAATATTTTACAATTTGATTTATATTTGAATTATAAATTGTACGTTAATTTATTTAGTTGCGCGTTTTAACATTTTAAATTTTGTGTATCTTTCTGATTGTGCAATACGAATAAATACGAAATATTATTATAATAATATTTTGACATAACAATGTTATTTAATAAGATTGGTCACCAACGTCCGTATTAAACTGAATCGAAATACATTCGATTTAAATTGCGTACGATTTAACCAAATCGCATTTTCGTATATATTCAACAATATATATAATTCGATACATAAATTAGCCTAACACAGAACTAATTACATGTATTAACAAAGAATTAGGCACTAATTCTAGGCCTAATTTGCCGGTTGTTACAGATAAGTATTGTTAATGATCATATTAGGAGTGAGTATTGATGTTAATGATCTTGTTAAAGATTTAACCATGTTATTAGTGATAATTAAAGATGGCTAAGATGATGTTGTGATCATAATGATCATAACTTGATAAGGAATTGTGAACTTTGATGTTTAAGGTGATTATTCATAATCTTGAATTGTATTGTGTTAATTTACTATAAGTGAATGATAACTCATTTGAATTATAGTTGAGAAGTGATCATCATGATAGTTAGGCATGATTAAGTAATAATTCAAAAAGTTGAATCTTTGAATCAAGTATAATCAATGCCATGGAATGTTGGATTGATAATCCGGATTAATTAATATGATTTTATATCCACATTGGAACAAGTGACTAACTTGTGTTATTCTGTTATATTACCAGATATGGAGAAGACTCAGTGACATTAGACTACTGAGTGGACAACTGAGGTGTCGGTGAGTGGATCTATAACCTCAGTGAAATTTAGTTGTAACAAGTTTGGTTACAACGGGTAACGTATTATTACTATTTTATTATTCCATGATGATTATGGTTGTTAGTAATAATACTGTTGATAGACTGTTAGTCTGATATGATAAATATGTGATCACGTGATATTCAGCCTTTGGGCTTTGACGATATTCAGAGGTCAGCCTGGAGTTGGGCTTGGTTTGCTATTGGTTGGATAACACAGGGTCTTAGTACAAGTATTATTGTCGTAGCCTGTGTTATTTGTGTTAATAGCACCAAGTATTCGGTTAAACCGCTGTATTGGCTTGCAGTTGGTTTCAAAGTGTTCTATGAGAAGGTGTTACCTCAAGAACCACCGGTCCTCTTTGACGCCAGTTGTATATGATATTATATTATGTTGTGTGTTCTTGGCTAAGGGTTTCCCCAAGAACCATAGATACTCATTGATTTTCTATGTTTACGATTATTTGCTGTAAATTGATTTGTTATTACTGAGTTGGACTGTTGGTGATAGTTCTGTCTCACTTAGCGTTATGCTAATCCCCCACATTAAATACTCCTATCAGGGCATGATTCGTTAATGGGTTGGGCAAGGAAGTGGCACTGGAATGGAATGTTTGACAACTGAGCAATACTCTGATAAATGATTTGTGTAAATCAGTGTAATATGTTGTTTTATATAACCCCCGAGATGATAAACTATGGTTTGAAATAGTTTGAATATTTTAGGTTTGTTAAAATAATGTAAACAGTTAAGATTTATATGGACTTACGCTTCCGATATATTATAATAAATGATATCAAAATGAGGGGTGTTATAAGTTGGTATCAGAGCATAGGTTTGGGTGAATTGGACATTGGTTATGTTCAATCCCAAATCTATAAGATATGTCAAGTCAAACATTCCAGAGTGTGGGATTAGTAGGTGTATGAGAAAATTGGTTATTGTGATATGTACTGACCTATAACAAGTTACAAGATTGTTGTTTTGGTTGCAGAGACGGAGGAATATGAGGAACCAAATGGTATTCTCAGTAATTCCTCAACATTCATGGGCCTAAGTATATCATGTATTTTTTAAATAAGCTTGGTGTATTTAAATATGCTTGAACTGTTTACTTTGCTACGATATGATTAGTAGTAAAGTATATAGAGTCAGACTGATATGATTCCTCAGTTGTGAGTCATTGATAATTATTACTTGTTAACGTGATGATAGAAATATTAACGAGTAATTTTGAATGAATTTGAAATGATTGAATAAGTATTGAGCTATGTAGACACTTTGTTGACTAAGGTGTAATAATGGATTGTTGAAAGTCAAATGTGTCTACAATATGAAAATGAATTATAAATCATTGTGTGACTATGATTTGATAAAAGCAAGGTGTAGTTATGAATCCTTGCTAGGAAATTAGTTGCTACATGATAAACTGAATTAATGTGACTCCTTATAGTGAAATTGATGAGATATTAGTATATCTCAATTAATGTGTTTTGGAGCCATATTGTTACTTGAATTAGAAAGTGTCCATTGATTGGAATGTGTGCCTTTGACTAGGAAAAGTCAAAGTTGAAGTGAGTAGAGTTAAATTGTGTAATGACCATGTTATAAAGTGATATATGTGACTAGATGTTTATGTGTTTAATATGGATCATGATTGTGGTTGAATTATGATCCCTATTTCAAGTGGTAAAATAAGAAAGTCAAAGTGGTTAACCCACCTTTATATGCGTTGACAAGTTTTTAAAATGTCAAAGTTGAAATTTGTTGTAATTGTTATAAACATGATGATTTTAATGTGAAATTGGTGTTTTGAGGGTATAATAGGACATCAATAGTGAAAGTGGGTTAGTTTGACTTGTAATAGTCAATGTAATGTGAAATGGGTGATGAAATGGTAGTTATATGGGTTAAAACCCAAACAAGTCATTAAAGTGCCCAAATGGGTCACTTGATGGTTAACCGGTTAAAATGAGTAGTGGTTTGGTTATGACCAATGTAACAGTAACTTTAAGTCCTACATATAGTAGGAATGTGGGTTGAAAGTGTTAATGTAGACATTATGGTTGAAATTGGTAAAAGTGTCCAATTGGACACTCAAACGGGTCAAAGAGTTAAACTATAGTAGAATGGGTATATGAAGGTGACGAATATGCTCACATGTCACAAATATATGAATAAACAAGTTGGCAAAGGGTTGAAATCAGAAAGTAAGCCCTTTGGAATATGGCTTGTCAACCAAATTGGTCGAAAATGGCCAAAAATGAATCATGCATCCGTTTTCTCGTAAAACGTGTAAATTGAAAAAGTGTAAAATGGGAAAGTTTCATTTTTATTATATGAACGTGCCCGCAAAATTTTAGAGTCTAACTCTAAATGAGTAAAAAGTTATACGCAATTGAAATTGGCCAAAAATATAAGTTTTGCTGAAACTCAAATTTGTACTTATAAACGCGATCCCAAAAAAATTTCCAGGATCGCGTTCGTATGTGTATTTTTGTCACATTCTATGTTTGTGCTTGGGAACGCGATCCCAGCCAAATTTCCCGGATCGCGTTTGCATGTGTATTTCGTGATCAGAAGAGTTTGTTCTTGGGAACGCGATCCCGTTCAGTGTTCTCCGGATCGCATTTGTATGACTAATTTGGTTACAGAATGATTTTAACTAAGGAACGTGATCCTGAACCTGTTCCTTGGATCGCGTTAGTAAGTGGAAAAGATTGTACGACGTTTGACGTAAAACTTGACGTAGAATTTCCGCTAGAAAATTTCGGTGTCAGAATAAGACGAAATTTACAAGTCCACTCAAAAACGGCCCAACGGTCAAAGCTCATCGCTTTTCCATGAGCCCTGTCAGTTTTTGGCACTTCGGGGTCGTTTGGGGCCCGAAAATGACATTTTATTGTTTTTCGGACCTTATTTCAGATTTTTAACTTACGATTTGTATTGGGCTTTTGTTTCTTTTAGCCCAGAGATCATTCCTGTGTATATGTGCAAGGTTAAAAACCTGTTTTAAGTGGTCCACATATGTTATTTGGTATGAGTTGTTTTCCGGCGGTTTATTTAACTGCACAATATACCAGTAAATGGTATTGTTGATTGTTGCTAACAAGAGTTGGTAAACATTGATTATGGGATTATGTGGATCATATATGTGAATCAATTGAAACATGATAAAGTATTTGAATCATGTAGAGTATTAGAATATGTTGAATTGAACATTTAAAGAAATTGCAAGAAAAGTACATGAGCTTATATTTGTGTAATAATTGAACATGAAATGCTCAATTGTAATTCAACTAAAGTTGTCTAGATTGATGAATATGTGTTGAGTATTACACATAGTATTGACAACAGTGTGTGGTACTAAATGTACTATAAATATTAATTGATGTAACTAGTAATTGACATTGAATCAGGTAATAAAGAGGTTTATTGATGTAATTGTGTTGGACATTACATCTGTGTTAATGAAATAGTGAAAAGAGTTAAATCTACCTGATTATGTGATTAGTTGCACACTCAAAGTAATAAGTGAAATAGTATAGTAATTTAATATTTAACTATGCCTGCTGTTAAAGGTTGTTAAATGTGTGCAATTGGTTGATATCACTGTTATGATATATGTGGGAGTAAAAGTTAATCACTTTGGAGATTGATGGTATGAAGTGACCAGAAAATGAAGTGTACCTGACATAATATGACGACGTCTGGCCAACGTATTCATATTATGCCATTTTACATGTAATTGTTGAGATTACCAAGTACCAGGGAAAACTTAAGTGATTTTGAAATAACAGGTAAGATATGTTGACCTGTAGTGGAGAAATAGTTAATGATTGACTGAAATGAAAGAGTAATAAACCACTAATCTGTTGTTTTACTGTGGTACCTATGGTACAAGAAATGTGTATGTGGTTAATTGCAACTAGTATAAATTAAAATAAGAACTAAGCATAGTAGAGGTCAGATGATTGCAAATAACATTGTGTTGATATTGTTGAATAAGTGACTAAAGACAGCACTTTTTGTTGTTGAAAGATTTATGCTAATGCAGCATGGTATCAACTGGTGCTGATTTAGCATCCAACTGGATATGGTAGGATGCTAATTGATTATGTGATAATAGTTTTACCTATGGGATTTGACCTCTACATATTGCTTACTCTTATGTGTTTATGGTTATATGATTTTGGATTACTTTAGAGTAAAGAGCTCATATAACCTTGTGGTGATTATAATTACAAGTTCTAAATCGGTAATGAATTAGTTGCAAAAGTAAAGATTCTAGCAATGTGTTAGCTAAAGAAATACATAGTTATTAGCTAAATTGCTAGTTGTGAATTGAGTAGAACTTTTATTGTTAATGTGTATATTGTGGTATTCATTACCACTAGTGTTATTGATGTAACAATAAAATGTTCATGTGACTATATGTGTTTTGTAAGTGATTAGTTATCTGTTTAGAGACAGGATATATGCACAGTATATGTGCAGGGGGGGAAAAGATAGAATTATGTACATATAATAAATGAGCGAATATGTGATTCTATTAAATAGATTGGATAAGTGTGATCAGATTTCGAGGACGAAATCTCTTTAAGGGGGAGAGATTTGTAACATCCACTCCTCGGGTCTAGTTGTATTTTAATATTTTCTGACTTTTAATATTTAATTCGTGTGTCAGAAAATAGTTCTGTGTTATTATTTGAAAATAATTGGTTAAAGAGTCACATAATTTATTGTGACTAGTAAATTATTAAATGTTTTAAATTAACCTAGTTGACGGTAAAATAAAATAACGTTTCCCCGTAATTGGTTTTTAAGTTCCAGACAATGATAAGTACGGGGAATGAAATTTGAATAATTATGTGATAGACTCATATTTTGAGTCGGTTTGTATTTTCATCATATATCTATATACATACATACGTACGCATTTACATATGTATCTATATTCATGAAACCCTAAAAATCAATTCAAGAAATCATATAAAAAAACATCAAATTGAAGCTTATAAACTCGAATTTAAGCCTCTCTAATCAGTTTAATCAAGGTATGATCTTGTGTTCTTCAATTACTAAAACCTAGAATTTGGGGTTTTTGGGATTTTGAGTTAATTAGAGAGTTTAATTCGAAATTGAAGCTTGACTTTGTTAAATTGATGTTGATTAAGCTTATTAATGATGATGATTAACATTAATTAAGCTAGGGCTTGTGAAATTGAATTGTGTTCTTGTGGTATATGATGAGCTTATGATGATTAAGATGAAATTGAGGCTTGTAGCTATGTTAGAATTGTTAATTGATGTTAGTTTCATGATTATAATTGAAACCTTATGTTAGAAATTATGTAATTGAATTATAATCATGATAATAGTTGTGGGTTTAGTTGATTATCATGAATTTAAGCTTGTGGTTATGATATAATTGTTAAGTGATGATTAATTCATGATTTGTGACTAAACCCTAACCTAGAAATAAAAGAAAGTGAAATATGATCATTAAGGGTTTAATTGATTACTTATGAATTATGATTTATAAGCTTAATCTAATGAGGAGTAATTGATAAGTATTGTTAATGATCATATTAGGAGTGAGTATTGATGTTAATGATCTTGTTAAAGATTTAATCATGTTATTAGTGATAATTAAAGATGGCTAAGATGATGTTGTGATCATAATGATCATAACTTGATAAGGAATTGTGAACTTTGATGTTTAAGGTGATTATTCATAATCTTGAATTGTATTGTGTTAATTTACTATAAGTGAATGATAACTCATTTGAATTATAGTTGAGAAGTGATCATCATGATAGTTAGGCATGATTAAGTAATAATTCAAAAGGTTGAATCTTTGAATCAAGTATAATCAATGCCATGGAATGTTGGATTGATAATCCGGATTAATTAATATGATTTTATATCCACATTGGAACAAGTGACTAACTTATGTTATTCTGTTGTATTACCAGATATGGAGAAGACTCAGTGACATTAGACTACTGAGTGGACAACAAAGGTGTCGATGAGTGGATCTGTAACCTCAGTGTAATTTAGTTGTAACAAGTTTGGTTACAACGGGTAACGTATTATTACTGTTTTATTATTCCATGATGATTATGGTTGTTAGTAATAATACTGTTGGTAAACTGTTAGTCTGATATGATAAATATGTGATCACGTGATATTCAGCCTTTGGGCTTTGACGATATTCAGAGGCCAGCCTGGAGTTGGGCTTGGTTTGCTATTGGTTGGATAACACATGGTCTTAGTACAAGTATTATTGTCGTAGCCTGTGTTATTTGTGTTAATATCACCAAGTATTCGGTTAAACCGCTGTATTGGCCTGCAGTTGGTTTCAAAGTGTTCTATGAGAAGGTGTTACCTCAAGAACCACCGGTCCTCTTTGACGCCAGTTGTATTTGATATTATATTATGTTGTGTGTTCTTGGCTGAGGGTTTCCCCAAGAACCATAGCTACTCAGTGATTTTCTATGTTTACGATTATTTGTTGTAAACTGATTTGTTATTACTGAGTTGGACTGTTGGTGATAGTTCTGTCTCACTTAGCGTTATGCTAATCCCCCACATTAAATACTCCTTGCAGGGCATGATTCGTTAATGGGTTGGGCAAGGAAGTGGCACTGGAATGGAATGTTTGACAACTGAGCAATACTCTGATAAATGATTTGTGTAAATCAGTGTAATATGTTGTTTTATATAACCCCCGAGATGATAAACTATGGTTTGAAATAGTTTGAATATTTTAGGTTTGTTAAAATAATGTAAACAATTAAGATTTATATGGACTTACGCTTCCGATATATTATAAATTAATGATATCAAAATGAGGGGTGTTATATTGACCCCTTTTAAGAAACTTTTCTTCAAGTTCTTTGATTCGAGCATAAATTTTTGCATTTTCAGTTAAAATGTAGCTGTTGTGCATAGTACACACTCTTTGTAAACGTTCTAATTCCTCAAATGTGTAGTCCCAATGAACACCAAACAAAAGATTAAAACATGATAAAGTACAATATGAAGAACACAAAGAAGATTTTAAATGCCAAATCCCTAATCTTATTAATAAAATCAACAAGACGGATACATTTTGTATCGGGGTTACAAAGAACCTTAGAGAAACATGGGGAACGATCTCTAGTTATGAGATCGGGTTTTTACCCTAAAGGTAAGACACAAAACTAAATGTCTAGGGATCTCTATATATATAGAGTCCCAAAGACTTACAATGGGAATTGTATTCCTATTAGGAAACTAATATCTTTTATTCTTCTATGTCGATCTTCGAAATCTTTAGCTTTATCTCCAAGTCTTCTAGAAGCCGACCTTCAATGTTTCTAAATCAGTTTACACTCTGTCACATCAAATTTATATTATTAATTTTCCTAACATCAAATTTCTTAGTTACCTCAGAAATTTGATTTGTCAGTTTTTCACTTTCAGAAATAAACAAATCATGTTGCTCTTTATAATATATAAGTTGATTTTCTTGGAAAGCCTTTTCCCTGACCACAATGTCTAGAACCCTAATGTTATTAGCAACTTCTTTTTCGAGTCTAGCAACCTTTGATTTTTCAAAGTCAATCTTGTCCTGATACGAGTTCATTTTATTTTGCATGAGAATTAACTGATCTTCATTTAAAGCAAGTATCTTAGGTACAGACACATATTCAGACCAAATTGACCACGCTTCACGAGACATCATTAAGCCACTATAAGATTTACCCTTAGCACAAAATCTGATAATACAAGACTTGGTGTAATGCTCTATATGGTGTGTAATAGACTAACTGGTGTGAAGTCTCAAGAATGGTGTAATAGCTCAAAATACTTAGTGGAAAATACTGTGATTGAAATGGTGTAATACGCTAAAGATGGTGTAATACACTATTATTAGTACTTAGCGGAAAGACAGTGTTTGAAGTGGTGTAATACACTATGGATGGTGTAATACACTATGTACTTAGCGAAAAAACAGTATTTTAAATGGTGTAATATACTATAGGTGGTGATATACTCTATTCTTAATACTAAAACACTATTTGAAATGGTGTAATACACTATGGATGGTGTAATACACATTGGATGGTGAGCGTATAATATTTGCCAGCAAACCTAAAGTCGATTAAAATTTGATAGGAAATCAAATTCAACGAAAATGTATGATATTAATATCAAAAGATTCGTGCTTTTGAGGAGAGCAATCTATATGGACAAATTTTCCAAACGCGTTTTCGATCGAGAGTAATCGAACAAAAACTTCAACAACCCTAATTACTCAGAAACACAAATTAATGATCAATCTGCGATTGTTTTTCGAAACTCTTCTGGTAGATTCACATCAATAGTCGATAACGAGGCTCTGATACCAATTGAATTGATCTAACTCAACTATTGATTGTTGGGACATGTATTTGTGACAACAGATCTAGCTTATAATAGTACTAGTGATTATTGTAATCAAGTGTGTACAATTGATTTTGAATTGTAATGAAAAATATGATATTAGTTTGTTGTTAATATTCGTTAAATATATTAGTAAGATAAAGTGTTAGACGAATATCGAGAATGAAAATACAAACTAAAGTCTGTCTGCGAGATGAGATCTCAAGTCGCAGGATTGGGTTCTGCGAGTCGAGATCTGGGCTCGCTTAGGAAGCCACGAACCGAGCTGATATTGGGCTTGGACTTGGGCTGCGAAGTCAGTCGACTCGCAAAGCCCATCGGGCTGCGAGTCGAGTCGAGCTGATACGTATAAATACTAAACTAGGTCAAATCGTTAAAGAACTTTTGCAATACGAATTTCCAGAGCAATATATTCGATTCTAAGCATTCATAAGGTTAGGTATTGATCGATTAACATTAATTAATCGATACAAAACCTTGTTGATTAATCAATTCGCTATTATCTTGCGAAACAATTCGTTCACAATCCGTGAACTAAGTATTGAGGAATTCCGCGCCTTAATACCTAAAGATAACCTCGTTATCGATCCTAATACATACGGACTTACAATTGGTATCAGAGCTTTCGGGCTAAATACGATTAAGTTCGAGGTTTTCGGATAATAACGGTTGATTTAGGGTTGTTGGTACGTGCAATAGTGCGTAAAAACGATCAATATCAGTCTCTGGAAGTGTTTAGATTAGTTTTCGACCGAAATCTTAGGGTTTAAGTCAATCAAAAACCTAAATTTTTGTTTTTGGGGTTTTCAGCCGATTCTGCGAACTGAGTTCTGTTCTGCGAACCGAGTTCTCGTCCTGCAAACTGAGTTCCATCCCACGAACTGAGTTCCATCCGACTAACTGAGTTCCATCTTGCGAACCGAGTTCCATCCTGCGAATCGAGTTCTGTCCTGCGAACTGAACTTTCTGATTTTTTTTTGTGATTGTTAATTTTTGAAACAATAAGATGTCTGATCTAAGTAAAATGATCGAGATGGAACACGAGGTGGGAAAATCAAACGTTCCACCTAAGTTGTTGAAGATTGAAGATTACTATAACTGGAAGGACAGATTTGAATCTTACTGTAGATTCCATGATCTATCGATCTGGATGTGTATCAAGAGTGGATACACGGCACCTACTCAAACTGTTCAAATTGCTATTGTGGTCCTTACTTATCAGAACATGAGTGAACAACAGAAGGAAGAATACAAGTCGGAGAATCGAGCTCATTCTTGTATTAAGATATGTCTTCCAAAGGAAATCGCTCATCAGCTGAAGTCTTTTCATACTGCAAGAACGCTCTGGGAAGCTCTTGAGAAAATAGGTGAGGGAAGTCCACAAGTGAGAGCTGGCAAGAAGAATCTTCTCAAGAAGCAGTTTACTATGTTTAAAGCTTTAAAGGGAGAAAATCTTGATGGTTATGTTACTCGTTTCTACCATTTGCTAAGTGAGCTAGAATACCATGAAATCACTGTAGAAGAGGTGGATAAAACCGACAAGTTTATTGAGGGTTTGCCTTCTAAGTGGGAAATGTATGGTGTTATGATCAAAGATAATGAAACCAGATATGCTACTATTACCTTAGAGCGGGTCATTGACAAGCTCAGAGGTTATGATTTCACCAAAAAGTCAAGAGATACCTATTCTGATCAGGTTCAGAACCCTAAGTTATATCATGGAAAAACAAATCTTTCGACTGCGTCTTCTAGTTCGACCACTGCATTGTTAGTTGGTGATACTGGTGAAAATGGTGAAATGATATCTGAAGATCTGTGTTTTATTTCATCCTCTAGTGATGAAACTAAAGGAAAGAGTACTGAGAAATCACCTCAAGAGCATCAGAAGATGCCAATGAGTGTGAAATCTGCGGAACAGCAATTGCCTGTTCTTGCTTCCTTTGTTGCATCATATGAGAACTACATTGAGGGAAAGATCAATGATCCTGTTCTGTTTGACGAGGATTATGAACAGATTGATCCGGACTATGTTAAGGAGTTGGAACTTCAGGAACTATTAGCATTAGTATCCAGAAAAGTGAAGAATTTCCTCAAGAGAACTGGTAGAAAGGTTGTGGGCAATAGATCAGGGTTTGATAAAACCAAGGTCAAATGTTTTAACTATCAAGGTATTGGACATTTCGCTCGTGAATGCCAAAGACCTAAGTTAGAAGCTGGTAGAAAACAAGGCTCGGGAAGTACTCTCTCTTCCAAAGCTTTGGTGGTTAAGCAGTTAGATGGATCTTTTGATCGGAAAGCTCAGTCGGAAGAAGAAGCTTTGATGGCTGAGATTGAAGATCAAGAGACAACTGCTGGATCAATGTCTTACATACCCACTGATGTAGAACAAAGAGTAGAGGTGCCTGAGTCTGAAGTGAAGACAAATGATGAGGACGTGCTGTACCTGGATTCAAATGCTGAAATGAGTCCAGATGACTTTGTGGCACACATGGCTGAAGTACAAACTGATAAGAAAAGGGTATGTTTGGATATTCTTACTCTTGCTGATGTTTGTTATTTAATTACTGATTTGCAATCTCAATTAAGTGTTTTATCTGTTTCAAATCAAAATCTGCTATCCCAAGTTAGTGCTTTAACTGATTCTAATAGGTCTATGATATCTGAATTTGAACAAGCTAAATGTGATGTCCTAAGGTTAAGTACAGATAAGGTAGATCTTAAGAATAAGATTAAGTCTGATGTTTCTGATAAGACCGCACTTAGAGATACCATTGAAGAAAAGGCTATAATCATAGATGGACTCTATATAAACATTAACGACTTAAATCAAACAATAGCTAATAAGGATAGAGAGTTATCTGAGCTTAAACAGAAGTTAGTAGAGCAAGATCGGAAGATTGAAACCTACAGAACTTTAGAAATGGACAAAATGCTAGAAGCTCAACGTAGTGTAAAGGACAAAACTGGGATAGGATACAATGATGTGCCTCATCCTTTTAATGCCAATTACACTAGTAACTCTATAGATTTTGAAATGACAGATGCTAATCCTGAGATTTTAGTAACTAATGACCCTGAACAGTCAGAGGCACAGAAGGATGTTATTAAGAACCTATCACCAGATAATAGTAAGGTTTCACATTTCACCAAAATACAGTTTGTATCGGGTGGAGTGATTAATGATACTAAGACTGATGATAAGGTTGATAAGAAACAAAAATCTAAACTTTTAGTGCCTAACACTCCGGATGAGAAAGCAAAAGTTAATAAATCACGAAAATAGATGTCTTGCTTCAAATGTCACCAAAAGGGACATGTTGCTTCGTGTTGTCCGAACAAGAAGCCGGAAGCATCACATAAGTTAGTGATTGATGAAAAGACACCGACTGACTCTAGTATGTCTGTAGATAGGTTAGATACCAAACCTAAGTTAGGTAATAAACCTGTTAACATTCTTAAAAGAGAAGGTAAACATAGTGTCTCCCCACCTAAGCCTAAACGGCCATATACTCTAAGTGATAATTCTTTCAATAAACCTAGGGATATGACACCGTCGAGGTTTAGAACTCAAGGTAGAAGCCATAGTCATTTTGAGAATGGTTCTACTTCGTGATCACATGGCTTAATTATAATTATCATAATAGAGCTCAGAATTCAGTGCCTAGGAGGTTCTTCTCAAATTCACCTATTAAGGTTGATCGTCCACAAGCTCAAGCATCTTCAAAAGTAACCAAAGCTCCTGATGGGAAGGATGGTTATTTTAAAGAGCTTAAGTTTGTTGATGATAAGGGACAAACCAAGACCGTAATGGCTTGGGTCCCTCTTGACAACTGATCGTGTTTTGTGTTATGTGCAGGAGCATGCTGTGAACAAGGATAGCTGGTGGTATGTAGACAGTGGATGCTCAAGACACATGACATGAGAACGAAGTCTATTGACAGACTTCAAGGAAGGTCTCAAGCAAAGAGTCAATTTTGCAGGAGATAAAGGAGGAGTGATTACGGGAAAAGGAAAAGTTTCAAATGGAACTTTGACTCTTGAGGATGTGAACTATGTTGAAGAACTAACTCACAACCTAGTGAGTGTTTCCCAAGTCTGTGATAAAGGTCATCTAGTTCATTTTAATGAAAAGGAAGCCTTAGTCCTGAAGCCGGGTTTCATAATTCCCGAGAAATGGATATTGATGAGGGCACCAAGGAAGAAGGACATCTATGTAATCAACATGGGTGTTCCTAACTCTTCAATGGTGTCTACATGTTAATTATCCAAGGCTTCGGAAGCAGATGCATTATTATGGCATAGGAGAATGGCACACCTGAACTGGAGAAAGATGAATTACATAACCAACAATGGTTTGGTTCTAGGTGTACCACAAAAATGTTTCGAGTCTGAAGATAAGTGTGTTCCTTGCATGAAAGGAAAGCAGCACAAGAAACCACACAGATCTAAGACTGAAAACTCTATCTCCTCACCATTTGAGTTGCTACACATGGACCTCTTCGGCCCTATAAGCAAGAGAAGTCTAGGTGGCAAATGGTACTGTTTGGTTGTCACAGATGACTATTCTAGATTCTTGTGGGTATTCTTTTTGGGATATAAGGATGAAACTCCAGGAATTCTAATTGAGTTCTTTGATCTAGTAGAAAATGTCTATAAAAAGATAGTGAAGCGTATTCGTAGTGACAACGGAACAGAATTCAAAAATTCAACGTTGAATATCTATTGCTTAAGCAAAGGGATATTACATCAATTCAGTGCACCTTATGAACCTCAACAGAATGGTGTAGCTAAAAGGAAAAATAGGACGTTGATTGAAGCTGCAAGAACAATGCTTGCTGATTCAAAGCTTCCGGTCATCTTTTGGGCAGAAGTAGTGAATACAGCATGTTATGTTCTCAATAGAGTTCTTACGGTTAAAAGACATAACAAGACTTGTTATGAGCTTTTAAACAATAAGTAACCTAACATAAAAGGGTTTGAACCCTTTGGAGTTTCATGCACCATATTAAAGATCGGACATCAAGCTAAATTTGGTGAGAAGGTTGATGAAGGATTTTTCCTAGGTTATATGCCTAATTCGCCAAACAAGAGAGTCTTTAATAAAGTCACAGGACGTTTGGAAGTAGTTTATAATATTGAGGTTACGAGCTACTCACCTGATGTTCATAAGGGCTTAGATTGGCAATTTGATTATTCTGATCTTTTTGCATCATTTAAAGTTCCTATTAGTGACTATGTCAGTGATTCAGAGATAGCTGAACATTTAGTGTTTGAAGACGTGGATACTGGCCATAGTTCAACATCGAGTGTTCCGAATTCTGGAATCAAGACAAATGTTGATCCAAATCAACCATCTACTAGTGGATCTCAAAAATCTAAAGTAGATACACCTCTAAATGAAGAAGAGCTAACTGAAAAATTAGTGGATGAAATCCTCACTCCACTTAGAGAGTTAAGAATATCTATGGGTATTGATAACTCACAGTTATCTAAAGAGGGTGTACCAGATTTGGAAGACATTCCTGAACAACATAGTGTCTATGAGGAAATTGGTACTAACTTAGGAGATGAGATTCCAGTTGAGCCTGTTGCTTCAACTAGAACGAGTAAGAATAATCATCCCGTTGAAAACATCATCGGTGATATTAATACTCCGGTTCAAACAAGGACTCAATCAAAAGCTAGTACATCTGAAAATTTAGAATACCAAAGCTTGTATACTGCATTGAAAGAGACAGGGATTCCTAATCAATGTCTACATTCATGCTTTATCTCACAAGTTGAGCCTAAAAATGTTCAAATGGCTTTAAAAGAAAGCTCGTGGGTAGAAGCAATGCAAGAAGAACTATCTCAGTTCTCTAAATTACAAGTCTGGGAGTTGGTTGACCTACCAAAGGGAGAATATCCAATTGGAACTCGATGGGTATTTAAGTGCAAGAGAGATGATAAAGGAATCGTTACTCGCAATAAAGCTCGTCTAGTGGTTCAAGGTTTTAATCAACAAGAGGGTATAGATTACAATGAAGTGTTTGCACCAGTTGCTAGGCTCGAAGCAATTAGGGTGTTCTTAGCATTCGCATCATATTATGGTATAAAGGTTTATCAGTTGGATGTTAAGAGTGCCTTCTTGTATGGAAAAGTGGAAGAATTGGTGTATGTTTCACAACCGCCAGGGTTTGCTGATCCTGAGTATCCAGATAGAGTATATCATTTGAATAAGGCTCTATATGGATTACATCAAGCACCAAGGATGTGGTATGGAACACTATCAACGTATCTACTTGAGAATGGATTTACAAGAGGATCAATTGATAGTACACTGTTTGTAAAATGGAAGAAGAAAGACTTTCTTCTCGTGCAAGTTTATGTTGATGACATTATTTTTGGATCGTCTGATGAAAAGATGTGTCAAGAATTCGAGCAAGTCATGAGAAAAAGGTTTGAAATGTCTGCAATGGGAGAGTTGAATTTATTCTTAGGATTACAAGTTGATCAAAAGAAGGATGGATTCTTTATTCATCAATCTAAATATACATATGAGCTATTAGAACGCTTTAAGATGGATGAAAGTAAGGTCTACAATACTCCAATTCCAGTCAATCATGGACTAGGTCCAGATACATCGAGTGATGGTGATGTGGATCCAACTCTTTATAGAGCCATGATCGGATCACTAATGTATCTAACAGCCTCTAGGCCTGACATAATGTTTGCTGTTTGTTTATGCGCAAGATATCAGGCTAATCCGAAAGAGTTACATATGCAAGCTGTTAAACGAATCTTTCGTTACCTCAAAGGGAAACCTAAGCTGGGTCTTTGGTATCCGACTGATGGAGACTTAGATCTCGTAGCTTATACTGATTCGGATTATGGAGGATGCAATCAGAATAGGATATCTACAACCGGAGGATGTCAATTCCTATGAGGTAGATTAGTATCCTGGCAGTGCAAGAAGCAAATCTCGGTAGCCATTTCTACATGTGAAGCTGAGTATGTTGCAGCTGGCAGCTGTTGCTCTCTAGTTCTATGGATTCAACAGCAACTGCGGGATTACGGGTTAAATATAACCAATACTCCTATGATGATTGATAATGAATCAGCTATGTCGATCACCAATAATCCGGTAAAGCACAGTAAAACTAAGCATATTGATATTCGACATCATTTTATTAGAGATTGTGCTGAGAAGAAAATGATAAGGTTAGTTAAGGTTCCGACTACGGATAACTTAGCAGACCTCTACACAAAGGCGTTCGACAGAGCAAGATTTGAGACGTTGGTTCAACTGAATGGAATGAGAAATCCAGAGTGATTAGTCTTCCAAGGGTATTTTTGTAATAGTTAGTATTTTTATGTGTTTTAAAAAAAAAAAAAAAAGGCGTATGGCATTCATTTGCTTGTTACCTAAGGGGAATCGCCTTCATTAAAGAATATAAATATAATATTCTTTAAAACTTTTTAAATGTTTATCTGCAAAAACTAGGGAGATGATAGTACATTAGGAAAATAAGCTTCACAATAATAAGCTTAAGTCCTAAGTATGATATGTTAGTAGGTTCAAATAAAGTTACTTTAGAACTACAGCGGTTCTATTAGGTATGTGTTTATATTTATTTGATTATACACCTATATCCACAAGTTATAATTTGTCTATTTTATTTAAAAGATTAGATGGCTTCATCAAATGATGTACTGGTAGGCAAATTATACGACATTTTCTAAGCCTTAAGAAGTTAATTAATTACTTGTTTATTATCTTGTGTTACTATTCTATGATGTATGACATTAGTCTTAATTGTTGAATGATGGTATTGCCATACACTGTTATCATGCATTTTTTTAATTTAAATTGACAAATAGTAGAAATATGGGTATTAATTTAATTACTGGTGACTTTGTTGTACTTAGTACAGATTTGAAGCCTTTAATTAAAATTAATATTCTTAATGTATTTTGAATTATGCTAGAAGGGATCCTCTGTTGTACTAAGTACAGACTTGGATAACATAGCATATTCAAGGTATGTCTGATATTTGTCTGACCTTAAAATTCAAGTGTATGTTATATGTTTCGAAAAGATACATCATTTAGTAACCGCTACCTTGAAATTAAACGATGCAGTGTTATGAGTTTTACTTGAAATTCTTCAGTATGTCATATGATAGGAAGCACTTGATAATATTCATACTAATAATAAAGTGTTTGCTTAGAAAGTCGAGTATAATTTGTTTATGTGGATCATAATACCGGTAATCGTCTTGAACTGTCTATAATTAAAAATATTCACTTTAAGTGAGTAATGCAATTATTAATTATGATATGTGGATAAAGGTACCTAAGATATAGTTTTATAAATATAAATGTATAAATGATAAACTTAGTTGTAATTTTATGGTAATTTATTTGAATTTCATAAGGTATGTATACTAACAATCAACTTAGACTTTTTAATAAATTTTAAATAGCTTGTTCTTTCTAATATGATCCCTAAGCAGTTAAATTCTTATTCAGTGGAGTTATGTACTTTATTTTATTGAAGTGATTAATAAAATGGTACTTGATACCACTGTTAGTTTTTATGTTTCGTATTTTATTTTATTTTTATTTTTAAATATTACCCTTTGGAATTAGATTATGCTGAATAATTGTCTCTATTTATTGTTGAACAATCGTTACAATTACAAGTAAAAAAAATAATTTTATTTTAGACTTGTACAAATAAATGAGTTTTAATTTATACTTAGTTTTTATTTCGCATTTTAAATTCAGATTGCAAGTTTGACCAGTCAAACCTGCGAAGTGAGTTTACCTGTGCGAAATTGAACATAGGGTATAAAAGGGGACAACTCAACGAACCGAACCACACTTTCCACATACTCTACGAACCGAATTCAGAACCTCTGCGACTCGAGCTTTGGCGAAACGAACCGATTTTGATTTTCGGTTGATTTTTTATTTTTTCGAACGAGGAAGGAATTTTCGATCCGTGGAACTTATTCATCTTTTCATTACGCATCTATTGAAGTAAGATTCATGAGATTTCACCGTGTAATTTACGAGTAATCAATCGGTTTATGTTTTCGAAGGTTTCGGTTTGGTTTATCACGGATTTGAATCAAATTAGTGATTTATAAAACCTAAAACATGTTAATAATGGCTAATCGATGCTTAATAGACATGTTTTAATCATTTATTTGCTTCGAAACACGTTTAATCATTGATTTAAGTGTTGATCTCGTTAAACCGTTCATCCTACGAACCGAGATCTATCTCGCTTCGTAGCCCGCTCCAACGAACCAACTCCAATACTTTTTGACTTTCGTTGACTGCAACGAAACGAAATCGTTTCGTTTAATTTCAGTTGAACGAAATGAACCGAGTTTTTGGTTGACTTCAGTTGACTGAAGAGAAACGAACTCACTTCATTTGACTTCAGTTGACCGAACCGAGTCGAGATACTTCGTTTGACTTGGGTTGACTGAAGCGACTCGAATTCAACTCGCAGAGTTTCTGCGAAGCGAGTTGAATGATTTATTTAATTTTATTTATATTTTTAATTGACTTAGTTTGACTTTGAGAACTGAATTAACGTTGTTGACTTCAGTTGACTATGTAAAATTAAGTAAATTTTAAAATTGTTTAATTATAACTTGTTTTCGATTTAAGAATCGTTTGGTTACAAATAATTAACAAGTTACTCACACGTTTAGACTTAGGAACTTGTGTTTATAAGTTAAAAATGTGTTAACTTTTAACAATTTTAGTTATTTCATATCGAAAGTCTTCCGACTCATAGCGTAGTCGAGCAGTGTGTCCTGATATTTATCGGCAGTATGATAATTCAAATTGTTATTTTTAGTTAACGGACTTTATATATAATTTGCAGAATATATTTGAAAAGTTAAATTTTTTTAATTGTTCAATTAAGTTTCAGTGAATTAAGTTATTAGTTAATAGTAGACTTAGTCGTTTGATGATCTTTTGATCATAATACGTTAAAGTTTAAATTTATTAATGTTTGTTTAGTTAATCTTTTTGCTATTTGTGTAATTTTGAATTACAGATATGGCTAACAGATCTTTCGAGAAGGGTCACAACATATTGGTGAACCTAGATCTGAACGAGCGCGGTGCTGAGCGCTTTGAGCAGATTTTGACTTATTTAGCACGATCGATAATTCGATTTGCTATTACCGAGTCACCACCGCTGAACAGAGATCTTCTTACACAGTTTTGGAGAAACATTGTGTATGATGCTGCTGCTAATCCTCCAACGATTCGTACAAGGGTAAATCAACATCCTATCTCTTTTACTACTGCTGACCTTCGACAGCTCTTACGTTTAGGAACTGAAGAACAAGATGCTGGTATTCGGCCTTATTCTGCTGATTTTATTGAGGGCCCTTTGGGTCGTACCGGATACTCTGGACTCAGGAGAGGACGCCAGTTTGTCAAGGCGTTTGTTCTAGGCCAGTGGAGGTTCCTGTTCACGGTTATTGTTTCTATTTTTGGGAACAAGAAGTCAAGTTTAGATGAGCTCAGTCCAGAGCTTATATCCGCAGTACTGTCACTGGTTTATAATAAACCATACAGTTTTTCTTCTTACATCTTTAATTCTTTTATCGGACAGATTACAGGAGCTGCAAGGATGCAGTTTATTCTTTATCCCAGATTTTGCATGCTTCTGATTCGCAATCAAGTTCCGAATTTACCTGCCTATGTCGCTGATTTTCACGTTGAGACCATTGGATTGAGAGGTTACAACGCTTGTTTTCTGTTATCCAAGCGTAAAGATGAGATCAAACCTGAGGCAGCTGATCTTTTTGGGCATCTTCTTGATGCTAATTACGTTGCTCCACCGAACAATGGTTGGATGGATGCCGGAGCTCAACCTCAAGCTCAAGCTCAAGCTCAACAGCAACAGCAAGCTCAACCACAACCTCACCCAGCAGCAGAGCCACAGGAGCTGATTGAGGATGTTTTACATCAGGCTGCACAGCCAGGGCCGCAGATTTTGCCTGAGTTACCTGCTGAGGTTCTACATGAGGTCTTAGTACAGAACGATGACGCTCATGATCCAGTTTTGGTTGCAATTGAACAATTTAAGGTAATATTTGTTATATATTATAATTCAATTGATAATTTACTATCTTTCTTATCATTATATGTGCTTACTCATGAATAGGATACTGAAGTTGTTGACCTATAGGTTATTCAACCTGAGGGTACACGAGGTCAGAGAGGTGCTGGTCCATCTGTTCCTTCTAGGAAAGATGGCGATACCGCATCTGATTCAGATTCTGATGATACATTAGATGATGATGAGCTGAGGGTTTTAGAACCGACAGAGAGAGGAAAGAGAAAGCTAGTGGATGAGGATGATGATGAAGAGGTTCAACCTCTTAGGACTACACGTCGTAAACGTGTTAGGACATCTACTCCTGAGCTTTCGCTTGGAAACATGCCAGGTTATTTATTTTATAACTAATTGTAGGTTGTGAATGTTGACATAGAGACTGAGATAGATCTTTTCTATAACAGTTACTAGGGAACGACAGACTGCTAGGTCAAAACCTACGATGCAACGACCGACTGCTCGTATATCTGAAACCTCTGAGCAGGTTCGAGATATGAGTATTGTTAATGCAGTAAAACTTAATCAGAGATTGAGACAGTTAATTCTGTTACTGTTACTAATTTAAGTTGTATATAGGTGTCTGGTATGACTGGTCGGTTTATGACAAACAAAGCAGCTCGTATTGCAGCAGGTATGTTGAGTGATGCGTTTGATCAGATGGTCCATCAATCGGGACAATCTGCTTCTGCACAACCTGCACAATACACGACACCACCAGTGAAAGCTTCTGGACGGATTTCTAGCTTGGAATCTCGAGTTCAAACTCTTGAATCTCATAATGTTATCCTTGCTAAGGAATATACGGCTCAAGGTGAGGCTTATGCTACATTGCTGAAAGCACACAAGATGTTGCTTAGAGATGCCGAAGATAACCGGAGAAAGCTTGATCGACTTGAGCGCTTAGTGCTAGAGTTGACGAAGGACAAGCCGTCTCAGGGGGAGATTCCGGCATATCATGAAGCCTGCAAAGAAGATGAGCTAAGGAAGAAGCAGAGACGAGATGAAGATGATGATCCCAGTACACAGAAAGAGAGTGAGCCGACTGGTCCTTCTAAGACTAGTGAGCGAGCTACTACTCAGGGGGGGGTCTGCGTCTCCTGGTGATGGTGTTTGTACAAGTACTGGTACAGGTGAAGCTGGTAAGACAGCTTAGACTTACGTAGTTATTTGTACTTAGAATTTAGTTGAATTATGATTGTACATTATAATTGTAACTGAATAATTGTAACTTAATATTTTGGTAATATATTCGGCTTGAGATAATTATTACAAGTTAAATATATTAGAAATTATTTAAGTTAGTTGATTTTGAAAAGTTAAATAAATTAGTGATCGAAAGACTTCCGACTCATTGAGTAGTCGTGCGGCATGTTCTGATTTATTTTAGTGGTCAAAGTTTATTTCAACTTACACATGTTAGACTTGAGAGTTTTTATAACTGACAAGTTAAATATGTAATATTTTTGCTAGACAAATTATATATAATTTAAAAGTTAGATTGATATTTCAATTAAATCTTAGAAATTATATAAGATAATTAATAGTAAATTTAAATGCTTGGTGATTATTCAAAATGCATTAGAATTTAAATTTAATTAATATTTGTTAAGTATCTTAATAAGACTTAAGAATTTTTGGTTGATTCAGGGTAATCAATAAAAATTTTATAAGTTATATAATTTGGTTATATCACACATTTGAGATAAATAAAGAAATTCTTAGATTGATTCAGGAAAATCAATGAAAGAATTTATATTATTATTTTGATTTGTGTAGGTATGGAAATGCTAGAATTAAGTGACTCTGGAAGTGATCTTCTTGATGAAATCAATGAAGAAATTGATTTTGATCTTGAAGAAGGAGAATTTTTACTACCTGAAGATTGGACTGTTGTACCTGAGAATGTACAAGATACTGGTGTAGATCCAGATGCAAATATTAATGAACACCATGTGAGCCCATCTAGGACAGAGGTTATTATTGAAGATGATCAAGGTCACAGTTGTCGATGTAGATGAAGAAATCAATGACTCAACCGATTCTGAAGATGATGAAATTTTGATTCCTACCAAGAATCCAGCTGTTTTTCTTAGGAAACTTCCAAAACAGAAGAAGAAGATTGGAGTTTCAGAAGTTGAAATAACAGGAAAACGTGAAGCGCGTAAAGGGATTATTGGATGGTACTTTGACTCTGAACTGAAGCTTTTCGCTATCAAAAGGTTTGACGGAGTTCAATATTTTGAGAAAAAGCTCGCAGTATTTAGTTCGTTACCAAGATTTGAAATTATGGACTTGGCTAGATTAGAGTTGAATAACCCGAGTGATGATGATTATGCTAATTATGTTGAAAGAATAATCAGAACTGAGGTTAGAACAAAGAAGTTTGATAAGATTAAGCCAAGAAAAGGAAAGACAATCAAATTGAAGGAACGAAGTCAAAGGACTGGAAGAAAAAGGAGAAAGAAAGTATATCCAGCTGTTAAGTGTGTTCAACAAATTCCACTGAAGACAATGCCACAAGATATTTTGGGAAATTTGAAGAGATGGCACGTGGATTCAGAGAATGGAGAAGCTGTCATGGTTAAAGCTGATGATGAGGTTGAAGGTGGTGAAAGAGAAATCTTCAGAGTCTATGACCATCGACACCTAATGAACATGTCGAAGAAAGATTTGATAAAGTTGAATGAGAATAGAATCTTGACGATAGAAGCATGGGGTGATTTAGCGCGTGATTATCAAATGATGGTTAAGACTTGTATCAAATTGAAGATTTATGCTGGAATTAAGATTTACAAGTGAAGATCAAAGATAACTTGAAGACATAGTAACATAGATGCTAGAGCTATTGTCAAGGGGGAGTCTGTTGGGACATGTATTTGTGACAACAGATCTAGCTTGTAATAGTACTAGTGATTATTGTAATCAAGTGTGTACAATTGATTTTGAATTGTAATGAAAAATATGATATTAGTTTGTTGTTAATATTCGTTAAATATATTAGTAAGATAAAGTGTTAAACGAATATCGATAATGAAAATGCAAACTAAAGTCTGTCTGCGAGGATTGGGTTCTGCGAGTCGAGATCTGGGCTCGCTTAGGAAGCCACGAACCGAGCTGATATTGGGCTTGGACTTGGGCTGCGAGTCGAGTCGAGCTGATACGTATAAATACTAAACTAGGTCAAATCGTTAAAGAACTTTTGCAATACGAATTTCCAAAGCAATATATTCGATTCTAAGCATTCATAAGGTTAGGTATTGATCGATTAACATTAATTAATCGATACAAAACCTTGTTGATTAATCAATTCGCTATTATCTTGCGAAACAATTCGTTCACAATCCGTGAACTAAGTATTGAGGAATTTCGCGCCTTAATACCTAAAGATAACCTCGTTATCGATCCTAATACATACGGACTTACATTGATGAATCGAATTAAAGCACAGAGATGAAAAACAAAGATCGGGTGTGATAGATAGAACGTACAGGAGAATGATTACAGCCAAAAGATTGTGATGGTTAGGGTTAACACACTAATTTATACCCTAACCATCTTACATCATAAATTACGAGAACACCCTTTAAGCAAGTTACAAGAAATAAAGCATAAAGTACTATTAAAACAATCTATGTAAATCCTATAACTTATTTTTTATTGCTAACAATCAAGGAAAATGAACTACTGGAATAGTATTCTATTTTGGAGAATCACCTATTACATGGTGCACTCAGAAGCAACCAACAGTAGCACTCTCATCATGTGAATCAGAATTCATGGCAGCTACTGGAGCAGCATGTCAGGCTCTATGGTTAAAACGGCTACTTAGTGAAATAACGGGTTGGAAGGAGGAAAGAATAACACTGAAGGTTGATAACATTTCAGCAATAGAACTCGTCAAGAACCCAGTCTTTCATGGAAGAAGTAAGCATATCAACATTCGTTACCATTTCATTCGTGAATGTGTAGAGAATGGACACATCAATGTGGAATATGTAACACCTGCCTAATTAGGATAATTAATTATGCCTGATTACTTGTAACTAGTTGTAATTAGTATGTAATGGGACTAATTACAGACTCTATTTGTATATATAAGGTGATTTATATATACGTGTACTTACGCGATTTGGATAAATCGTACGAATTAACCGGACCCGATTCATTATACTTGGACGTTGGTGAAACATTTTAAATTTGAACATGAAACATTATTTAAAAACATTATAGTATTCGAAATAGTATTTTAATAATACTTTCAAATTGTCCTGAACGTACAAATAAGCGTCTACACGATTAAAAATGTTAACGCGCAATTTAAAAATAAAATTAAACAAATTTATTCAAAGATCTGACAAAATAATTTAAGTAAATTATTTAACAAAATTCGTATTTTAAAATGAGTAATTAACGCGTAAAAATAAATAATTTAACATAAAACAACGGAGAAAACGAACACCGCGCGGAACGCAACAACAGGGAACGAAATTGGTGAAGTCCACACTCGGTGGACCCCACCGAAAAATCAGCCACAAAGGGTGAGGTCATCACCTCCCCACCCTCATTTCCCTCATCTCCCTCTCTCTCTTACTCTCTCATTCTCTTTCTTTTCTCTATCTAAAAACCACCACCACCATCACTAAAATCGCAAAATACTACCACTAAACGCCCTCGGATTTCCTCGCTCATTTGGAAGAAAAGCATCACCGCGACACGATCTACTTTCCTATCTTTTCCGATTTCCAATCCGACACTTTGTAAGTTTCCGACAAATCCCGACATCTCTCGTTTTTTTAGCATTTTTGCTTGTTTGTTGTTTAAAATAGCTTGTAATGTCCATTGGAGGGTTGGGTAAAAGAATCGGACCAAACGGTCGCCGAAAAACACGTTTTTGGCTCAAAAATCCGTCATCAGACCTAAGTGACGCAACGACGACTGCAGACCAGCGTCACTTCGTGCGTCACTTAAGTGACGCACTGAGTGTCGCTAAAAACCCTAATTTTGCCTAAGTGTCGCTAAAAGCCCTCTTTTTCCGTCACTACCTAAGTGACGCATTTTTAATATCCGTCACTACTAGCGTCACTTGCCTAAGTGACGCCCATAATCGAAACCTAAATTTCATACGACACTACTCTAGTGACGCCTAGAACCTAATACCGACACTTGTTACCGTCACTACCTAAGTGTTGCCACCTCATACGACACTTCCCTAAATGACGCCCTAAACTCATATTTCGCAAATTTATGCGACACTTCTTAAGTGTCGCCTAAACCTTAAGTGTCGCTATAAGTGACGCTAAAAACAGAAAGTTTCCAACCATTTTTACTAAGTATCGAGACCAACAATTTATCACTTGATTTCACCCAAATTCAAGTCCAGATGCGTTTTTCACCATAACAATATGATAGAAATAAAAATTTTTCGAGCTGACCTGGCATCTCGACCCCAGCCAGGGGCCAGCCCCTTGGACCCCGCCAGGGCTTGCCACCCCTGGAACCCCGCTAACCAGGGGCTCGCCCCCGGACCCCCGTACCCAATTCCCCCAGTTTGTTAAATACCATGAAATAAACTCAGAAACTATTATCATCATCAAAAACCGTCACCAACGGGCCGTACGCGTTTTAAAACACAAACGATAACGAACCAATATTGGACATAACGAGTTGTGTAGACAACTAGCCTAGATGGTCTTGCGGGACATCTACTTACTTAACTTTATATGTTTAGGCATTTAAAGGTTCCGGGTTCGGAGAACCTACACACTACTCGCGGTTTGATACTGCTTACTACTCGACTCAGGTGAGTCTTACAGCCCCACTTTTACTGTTTTACATACGGGGTGAGATACATTGCTTACTTTTCTTGAACACAAGTACTAAACTGCTTACTATACCAAACGGAATTGCATGAGTTATTTACTACTTACAGAAGTCTCTCCATCATATATCGTTAGTTATGGACTTAAGCGCGAACACTAGTTAATGGATCCATTAGGGAAATGACCCTCCCCGCCCGGGGTAGTAGCGCTACCACGAACCGTTCTGTATAAACGGGCGACTATTATTCGTTACTTATGCTTGCTCAGTTACAAGCATGTCACGGGAGCAAATTATTACTTACGGGTTAAGCTTCGATTATGAGCCTCATGGCAACGGTATAACTTATTACTTTACATTTGCTGGATTTGCAAATACTTGATTTACGCCTGCGGGCACTACTGATGAAATCTTGTGTTCAAAACTGATATTACTTACAAACCTGTGAGATTCACCAACATTCGTGTTGACCATTTTAGCATGTATTCTCAGGTACACAGACGGAGTAGGATTACTTCGGGACATAGCTAGAGTCGCATGATTTCAACTAAACTGCATTAACGGAGATTCTCAGCATTATCTTTTGTACATGTTGATTATGTAATAGAATCTCCCGCCATACGCGTGGACTCTAGGAAACTACATTTTGTATACGAAAACATTAAGTTTTCAAACATTTATTTCTATGAAATCATTTTACAACGTCTCATTTAGAGGTCGTTTACTGTATATCTTGTGCTTTGTATATTGATTAGTAACACCCAAGTATGCTTCCGCAAATCATTAAATTTGGGGGTGTTACAGATTGGTATCAGAGCCTAAGGTTATAGTGAACTAGGTTGCATTTAGCAGGCCTAGACTATGACCATTAGGCAGTATTTCCTTACTAGGCATGATTGGTTCAGGAATTACAGCATACGACTTTAATTTAACATAGCCTGATCAACTATGTACAATTAAGGAAAGATGATGTGAGGCCTGAAATGGTCATGTTGAACAGGAATACGTTAGTTGACTCTGACCACGAGAGAACCGGACCATTACTTGATACGTGCTAGACACTTGGCTGGATATTATATACATATATATATTAGCCTCATCTTACTTACACTCTGACACATGAATGGCAAACACACCACCCAATCCGTCACACTCTCATTCACATGGATCAAGAAACCCATGAGTAGCCAGGAGAAACACTGGACCACCTCGAAGCAACCCCTATCCTGTTCATAACTCTCGGAACTTGGCACACCCCACGGTGCCAGTGTTGGCTACCCAACTCCGCCGTCAGGAGCAAAGGCTCGAGAATCTCGAACGGGAACAACACCGAATGACCTACCTGCTTCGCCAAGCTCTTGACCGCATATCACAACTCCAGCGAGAACAAGAAGATACCAGCCTCTCTGTAAGCGTAATTCAGGATTCAATAACCGCTGAATTAGGTGCGGATGAACTCGTAAGAGACCGACAAGAGGAATATGAACAGCGTTCACAGGAGACTGTGGAGTACTCTTGAGCACTGGTACAACGACTGGCCTTGGTTGAAGACAACGCCAGGCAAGCCAACAGACTTGCAGAAACCGTGGACCGCCTTGTCGCATTGATGGAGCGGATTAATCTGCATCAAGATTAGATCAGTCTATAACTTGTAACCCGTTAACTACTTAATTAGGACCTATGTAATTCGACCGGATGTAGCAATTCCCGGCAATTTTGTACTACTATTACTCTGTAATCTTTTGGAAGACCCGTACCTTGTATCCAACTTGTTTATCTAAATGGAATGTGATTGTCACTTCGTACTGTTATCGTGTATCTCATCATTTACACTTGTGACATATCATAATTTCATGCAAATATCTTATTCCTCTTTCCTTGTTCTTTTCTTGTTCAGCATCATGCCTCCTCGCCGACAGGTCACCCTTAGTGAAGACGAAATTGCGGGTCTGATTGCCCGTAGTGTGGCCCAAGCCCTAGCTACCCGAACATCAACTCCTGGAAGCGAAGATACAGCTAACAATGGGCCACAACCCAAACCCTGCTCATATAAGGACTTCCAAAATTGCAAACCTTTGAACTTCTATGGTACTGAAGGAGCGATCGGTCTGGTACGCTGGATCGAGAAAATCGAATCTGTATTTCTTATCTGCAAATGTGCAGAGGGAGACAGGGTAAAGTTCTCCGCCAGTACTTTCTCAGACACCGCTCTCACCTGGTGGAAAACCTATGCCCAGACTGTGGGTATTTCTAATGCTTACAAACTCCCGTGGGAGGAGTTGAAGGAGATGTTGAGGGGCGAGTACTGCCCCAGGGATGAATTGAAACAGCTGGAATTGGAATTCTGGAACCACAAAATGCAGGGTGATGACATCACCGGGTACACCAACCGTTTCCACCAACTGGCACTCATGTGCCCATCCATGGTCGATCCCGAGTACAAGAGGATCGAGAAATATGTCGATGGACTTCCCGACAGACTACAAGACCTGGTGACATCATCCAAACCGGGTACTATTCAGAGCGCCATCCGTATGGCCCATGAACTGACGGCAAACTCTGTCCGCCGTGGCACAACATCCACCCCATCTGCAAACAACAAACGCAAATGGGAAGGAAACCCAAACTCATCCAACCAAATCACCAACAAAAAGCCTGAGTCTGCTAAGGCTTATTCATCGGGGACTACAGAAAAGAAAGGGTACGTCGGGAACAAACCCTACTGTCCCAAATGCAATCGTCACCACGACGGTTCCTGCCCTTGCACCAACTACAAACGGTTCGGGCACCTAGCCAAGGATTGCCGAGCCGTCATTCCTACCCCCAACACCAATGCACCAAAGACCTGCTTTGGGTGCGGGAATTCTGGGCATTTCAAGAACAACTGCCCCAAGCTGAAGAACAACAACAACCGCAACAACAACGCCGGGAGCAGAGCCTTCGTGATCAACTCAGGGGACGCCCGTCAAGACCCGAATGTGCTCTCGGGTATGTTCTTCCTCAACAACTTATTTGCTTCTATTCTACTTGATACTGGTGCTGATATGAGCTATATTTCTGATGAGTTTTGCCCACTACTTGACATCACCCCCGCGGCCTTAGAAGTTAAGTACATCGTAGAACTTGCAAATGGTAAACTCATAGAAACCGATAGTATGATACCTAATTGCACTTTAAACCTAGCCGGCGAAATCTTTTCAATCGATCTTATGCCTGTTGAATTAGGAAGTTTCGACGTCATCGTGGGTATGGACTGGTTGTCCAAGCATCGAGCCGAAATTGTTTGTTATGATAAAATCTTCCGCATCCCTCTCAAAGTCGGTAGAACCTTGATCATACAGGGGGAGACCGGTGGGTCGAAACTAAACATAATCTCCTGTTTGAAAACCCAAAAATTTCTGAGAAAAGGTTATCCAGCAATTCTCACACACATCACGGAGAAAAAGTCTGAGGAGAAGCGACTTGAAGATGTGCCAATCGTTAGAGACTTTCCCGAAGTCTTTCCAGAAGAACTACCTGGTTTACCTCCACCTAGACAGGTCGAGTTCTCGATTGATCTCGTTCCGGGTGCCGCATCGGTGGCCCGAGCACCGTACCGCCTAGCGCCATCCGAACTTCAGGAGCTGTCCACTCAGTTACAGGAACTTCTGGATAGAGGATTCATCAGACCGAGTTCTTCACCTTGGGGAGCTCCGGTCTTGTTTGTCAAAAAGAAAGACGGTTCATTTCGAATGTGTATTGACTACCGAGAGTTGAACAAACTAACCGTCAAGAACCGATACCCACTCCCTCGAATCGATGATCTGTTCGATCAACTTCAAGGATCAAGCTGTTATTCAAAGATTGATCTTCGATCGGGCTATCATCAATTGCATGTTCGCAATGCCGACATTCCAAAAACCGCATTCAGAACCCGTTACGGGCATTATGAATTTCAAGTGATGCCATTCGGTCTAACCAACGCACCGGCTGTATTCATGGACCTTATGAATCGGGTGTGCAAACCCTATCTCGACAAGTTCGTCATTGTCTTCATCGATGACATCCTCATATACTCGCGAAACGAACAAGAACACGCACAACACCTCAGAACCATCCTAGAACTACTTAGACACGAGCAGCTTTACGCCAAATTCTCTAAGTGTGAGTTCTGGATAAAAACCGTTCAATTCCTTGGACACGTGATTGATAGTCAGGGAATTCATGTAGACCCATCAAAAATCGAGGCCATCAAGAACTGGCAAGCGCCAACCACTCCAACCGAGGTATGCCAATTCTTGGGATTGACCGGTTATTACCGTCGGTTCATTGAAAACTTCTCAAAAATAGCTCAACCACTCACGGTACTGACTCAGAAGGAAAAGAAGTTCGATTGGACTGATAAACAAGAGTCAGCATTTCAGCTGTTGAAACTCAAGCTCTGCAGTGCACCCATTCTGTCCTTACCCGAAGGCACCGATGACTTCGTGGTATACTGCGATGCTTCTCACCAAGGTCTCGGTTGCGTGTTGATGCAACGAGACAAGGTCATTGCTTACGCCTCCCGACAACTCAAAATTCACGAGAAGAACTATATGACTCACGACCTCGAGTTAGGGGCCGTGGTATTCGCTCTCAAAATCTGGAGACATTACTTTTATGGTACCCGAAGTACCATATTCACCGACTACAAAAGTCTTCAACACATCTTCGACCAAAAAGATCTTAACATGAGACTACGTAGATGGGTTGAGTTACTCACTGATTACGACTGTGAGATCAAATATCATCCAGGCAAGGCCAACGTGGTTGCCGATGCTCTCAGTCGAAAGGAACGAACAAGACCACTTCGAGTCCGAGCCCTCAGCATGACAATTCACAACGACCTGAACATCCAAATTCTCACCGCTCAACTCGAAGCTCTCAAACCCGATAATGTCAAAAATGAGGCCTTATGAGGCATGGATAAACAATTCGAAATCAGACCTAATGGAGTTAGGTACTTCTCTAACCGAATATGGTTGCCTAGTTTCGGGAACCTGCGGGACTTGGCGATGGATGAAGCTCACAAGTCCAAATATTCTATCCACCCGGGGTCTGATAAAATGTATCACGGGATCAAAGAGTTTTATTGGTGGCCGAACATGAAAGCTGAAATCGCCACGTACGTCAGCAAGTGTCTTACTTGTTCAAAAGTCAAAGCCGAATACCAGAAACCTTCCGGCTTACTCCAACAACCCGACATTCCTGAATGGAAATGGGAACATATTGCCATGTATTTCATAACCAAACTCCCTAAGTCGGCGAGCGGTTGCGATACCATTTGGGTGATCGTCGATCGTCTCACCAAATCAGCTCATTTCTTGGCAATCAGAGAAACCGATAAAATGAAACGCCTCACACAAATCTACATCAAAGAAATCGTTTGCCGACACGGTGTCCCTATCTCAATTATCTCTAACAGGGATGCTCGTTTCACATCTCGCTTCTGGCAAACACTCCAAAAATCACTGGGTACCCGTCTCGATATGAGTACCGCGTACCACCCTCAGACCGATGGCCAGAGCGAACGAACTATTCAGACACTGGAGGATATGCTACGAGCCTGCGTAGTTGATTTCGGTACCAATTGGGAAAGACACCTACCGTTGTGTGAATTTTCCTACAATAACAGCTATCACACCAGCATTAAGGTTACACCTTTTGAGGCACTGTACGGTCATAAGTGCCGATCACCGATCTGTTGGACTGAAGTGGGAGATAGTCAACTCACTGGTCCTGAACTCATACACGAAACCACCGAGAAAATTGTTGAAATCCAAAACCGACTCAAAGCCGCGCGTGATCGTCAGAAAAGTTATGCTGACCTGAGACGCAAGCCACTCGAGTTCCAGGTTGGGGATCGAGTACTCTTGAAAGTATCGCCTTGGAAAGGCGTAATCCGATTTGGCAAACGCGGGAAGTTAAATCCCAGGTACATTGGGCCTTTTGAGATCCTCGAAAGGATAGGTCCAGGGGCATATCGACTGCAGCTGCCCTCCGAACTCAGCAGCGTGCACCCCACATTCCATATTTCCAACTTAAAGAAGTGTCTGTCGGATGAGACACTTATCATACCACTCGACGAGATTCGCGTCGATGACAAACTTCATTTCGTTGAGGAACCCGCTGAAATCATGGACCGTGAGGTCAAACAACTAAAACAGAGTCGTATTCCCATCGTAAAAGTCAGGTGGAATTCTAGACGTGGTGCTGAATTCACTTGGGAACGGGAAGACCAAATGCGACAAAAATACCCACATCTCTTCCTAGACGACGCACCGACCGTGCACTCGAACTAATTTCGGGACGAAATTTCTTTAACAAGGGGAGAATGTAGCACCTGCCTAATTAGGATAATTAATTATGCCTGATTACTTGTAACTAGTTGTAATTAGTATGTAATGGGACTAATTACAGACTCTATTTGTATATATAAGGTGATTTATATATACGTGTATTTACGCGATTTGGATAAATCGTACGAATTAACCGGACCCGATTCATTATACTTGGACGTTGGTGAAACATTTTAAATTGGAACATGAAACATTATTTAAAAACATTATGGTATTCGAAATAGTATTTTAATAATACTTTCAAATTGTCCTGAACGTACAAATAAGCGTCTACACGATTAAAAATGTTAACGCGCAATTTAAAAACAAAAATAAACAAATTTATTCAAAGATCTGACAAAATAATTTAACTAAATTATTTAACAAAATTCGTATTTTAAAATGAGTAATTAACGCGTAAAAATAAATAATTTAACATAAAACAACGGAGAAAACGAACACCGCGCGGAACGCAATAACAGGGAACGAAATTGGTGAAGTCCACACTCGGTGGACCCCACTGAAAAATCAGCCACAAAGGGTGAGGTCATCACCTCCCCACCCTCATTTCCCTCCTCTCCCTCTCTCTCTTACTCTCTCATTCTCTTTCTTTTCTCTATCTAAAAACCACCACCACCATCACTAAAATCGCAAAATACTACCACTAAACGCCCTCGGATTTCCTCGCTCATTTGGAAGAAAAGCATCACCGCGACACGATCTACTTTCCTATCTTTTCGGATTTCCAATCCGACACTTTGTAAGTTTCCGAAAAATCCCGACTTCTCTCGTTTTTTTAGCATTTTTGCTTGTTTGTTGTTTAAAATAGCTTGTAATGTCCATTGGAGGGTTGGGTAAAAGAATCGGACCAAACGGTTGCCGGAAAACACGTTTTTGGCTCAAAAATCAGTCATCAGACCTAAGTGACGCAACGACGACTGCAGACCAGCGTCACTTAAGTGACGCACTGAGTGTCGCTAAAAACCCTAATTTTGCCTAAGTGTCGCTAAAAGCCCTCTTTTTCCGTCACTACCTAAGTGACGCATTTTTAATATCCGTCACTACTAGCGTCACTTGCCTAAGTGACGCCCATAATCGAAACCTAAATTTCATACGACACTACTCTAGTGACGCCTAGAACCTAATACCGACACTTGTTACCGTCACTACCTAAGTGTCGCCACCTCATACGACACTTCCCTAAATGACGCCCTAAACTCATATTTCGCAAATTTATGCGACACTTCTTAAGTGTCGCCTAAACCTTAAGTGTCGCTATAAGTGACGCTAAAAACAGAAAGTTTCCAACCATTTTTACTAAGTATCGAGACCAACAATTTATCACTTGATTTCACCCAAATTCAAGTCCAGATGCGTTTTTCACCATAACAATATGATAGAAATAAAAATTTTTCGAGCTGACCTGGCATCTCGACCCCAGCCAGGGGCCAGCCCCTTGGACCCCGCCAGGGCTTGCCACCCCTGGAACCCCGCTAACCAGGGGCTCGCCCCCGGACCCCCGTACCCAATTCCCCCACTTTGTTAAATACCATGAAATAAACTCAGAAACTATTATCATCATCAAAAACCGTCACCAACGGGCCGTACGCGTTTTAAAACACAAACGATAACGAACCAATATTGGACATAACGAGTTGTGTAGACAACTAGCCTAGATGGTCTTGCGGGACATCTACTTACTTAACTTTATATGTTTAGGCATTTAAAGGTTCCGGGTTCGGAGAACCTACACACTACTCGCGGTTTGATACTGCTTACTACTCGACTCAGGTGAGTCTTACAGCCCCACTTTTACTGTTTTACATACGGGGTGAGATACATTGCTTACTTTTCTTGAACACAAGTACTAAACTGCTTACTATACCAAACGGAATTGCATGAGTTATTTACTACTTACAGAAGTCTCTCCATCATATATCGTTAGTTATGGACTTAAGCGCGAACACTAGTTAATGGATCCATTAGGGAAATGACCCTCCCCGCCCGGGGTAGTAGCGCTACCACGAACCGTTCTGTATAAACGGGCGACTATTATTCGTTACTTATGCTTGCTCAGTTACAAGCATGTCACGGGAGCAAATTATTACTTACGGGTTAAGCTTCGATTATGAGCCTCATGGCAACGGTATAACTTATTACTTTACATTTGCTGGATTTGCAAATACTTGATTTACGCCTGCGGGCACTACTGATGAAATCTTGTGTTCAAAACTGATATTACTTACAAACCTGTGAGATTCACCAACATTCGTGTTGACCCTTTTAGCATGTATTCTCAGGTACACAGACGGAGTAGGATTACTTCGGGACATAGCTAGAGTCGCATGATTTCAACTAAACTGCATTAACGGAGATTCTCAGCATTATCTTTTGTACATGTTGATTATGTAATAGAATCTCCCGCCATACGCGTGGACTCTAGGAAACTACATTTTGTATACGAAAACATTAAGTTTTCAAACATTTATTTCTATGAAATCGTTTTACAACGTCTCATTTAGAGGTCGTTTACTGTATATCTTGTGCTTTGTATATTGATTAGTAACACCCAAGTATGCTTCCTCAAATCATTAAATTTGGGGGTGTTACAGAATACGTCAGTGGCGAACTACAAAGGGCAGATATATTAACTAAAGCTTTGTCAAGGCTGAAGTTTGTTACTATGCGGTAGATGCTCGGGGTTCAAGATCTAGGACGAAGCAAAGATCGAGATTAAGGGGGAGAATGTGGACCTAATCCCGTTCATTGCTTGGATATTATTAAGTATTTAGTGTCTTATGTAATATGTGTATAAGCCAAAGGGCTTAGTATGTCAAGAATAAAGTTAACAACCGAATAGTCGGTTATAGGAAGTTATGGGAAGTTAGTAAGAAAAGACCTGACTGTTGGTGAACAGTCACGATTACAAATAGACATGACTTCTCGTAAAGAGTCATTATGGTTCGGTTTTATGTCTATATGAACAAGTGTCAGTAACAGATTTCATTAACCCAATATACGATTATTATTTCGGTAAATTCTAGTGTCTTTGTGGATCAACGATTAGGGACAACACGTACTTATGGATTCGATTTGGACAAAATTACACGGGTCGTCCCTGTGGTTTGTTCAAAATTGCACTGGTCGTCCCTGCAACTTTTTTTTGGCACTGGTCATCCCTGTGGTTGCATGATCTTGCATTGGTAGTCCCTATTGCTAACCACCGTTAGTCAGTTCCGTTAAAGATCCATCATGTGCACAACATGTGAGGGTAATTTGGTAATTTCACATAGCCTTTTCCATTTAACTCAATTTAATTATTTTTAATTCACCCACTTTCATTCCCCATCTCTGTTAATTCTTATCCACACATGTACATAACTCATATCTCATTTCCATATGTAAATGTTCCAAAATCAAACTAATCACACAAATACAAAGAGATCATCTTCAACAAATCAATTATTTGTCTCATCAAACCCTAACAAAGAACATTAAATCACCACCTCCGTGTTTAACCGCCACCACCATCATGCTAAACCACCTTTCTGAACCACCACTGTCATGCTTCTCATCCATGTCCAGATCTAAGGGTTTAAGATCGATCTTTTAATCTTGGTGTTCGAAACTTCCTCCTAAAGCCAGACTCTACCACAACCACATCTCTATCGAAATCTTTGTTTTTCGACGGTCACTGCAAACATTTTGTCGTGCTTTCCGTCAAGCTTCAACCTTGGCCTGAGATGTAACCCTCTACTCAATTTGTGCTTATCTCGTTTTGTCAATCACTTCGATTTGGAGCAATCTGCGGCCACCACCCTCGCCTTGCTGAACCACCACCACGGCAGTACTGAACCGCCGCAGTCATCTTACTGACCACCACCGCCTTCGCAATTTTCCGAGCTCTCGCTTTAGCTATTGAATCTTGCGATCTCGAACATCTGGTGGTTCGTTTGCACTTAAGAATCATTCAAAACACTAGATCAAGATCGATGACAGGAAACGACAAAAACAAGTCGAGTTTATGGTACGGGGTCGACGGAATTAAATATCAAGATCTGTAAGTTAAATGTTTATGGCCGGAATCGAATTTCGTGGTCGTTGAAATTGAAGTTCGAGGTTGTTAGAATCTACATTCGTATATGGCCAAAAAATCCACACGATTTGGTTCTTAAATTTAGATATAAGGTGAATGAATGTTTTAATATTTTGGTATTGACTGCTGCGTTTGATTTAGTATTTGGTAAAAGCTTAAACATTGGATCTCGATTTTCTTTGTTTGTTTTTCAATGTCAATGAATTAAGGTGAAAGTGATTGGGATCGTATTTGCTATCTGGGATAAAGCCATAAAGGTGGGAGTGTGGGAGTCTTAAAAGTAAAGAAATGAATTAAATAATTGAATTAAATGGAAAAGGAATGTGAAATTACCCAAATACCCTCACATGCCGTGCACATGACAGAATTTAACGGACATGGTTAACTGTCGTTAGCGATAGGGACTACCCGTGCAAGATCATGCAACCACAGGGATGACCAATGTCAAAAAAAAGTTGTAGGGACGACCAGTGCAATTTTGAACAAACCATAGGGACGACCCGTGTAATTTTGTCTTCGATTTGCTCTAGTTTTTACTTTTGAACTTCATAACCTAAACAAACTAGCGGTAGAGTGCGAATGGAATTATTAAAAGACAAAATTACACAGTTTGTCCCTGTGGTTTGTTCAAAATTGCACTGGTCGTCCCTACAAAAAAATTTTGACACTGGTCATCCTTGTAGTTGCATGATATTGTACGGGTAGTCCCTATCGCTAACGACTGTTAACCTTGTCCGTTAAATTTTGTCATGTGCACAACATGTGAGGGTATTTTGATAATTTCATGTAGCCTTTTCCACTTAACTCAATTCAATTATTTTAATTAACCCATTTTCATTCCCATCTATGTTAATTCTTATCCACACACGTACAGAACTTGTATCTCATTTCCATATGTAAATGTTCCGAAATCAAACTAATCACACAAATACAAATATATCAACAATTCAATTATTTGATTCACAAAACCCTAACAAAGAACATTTAATCACCACCTCTGTGTTGAACCACCACCGTCATGCTAAACCACCTTTCTGAACCACCACCGTCATGCTTCTCATCCATGTCCAGATCTAAGGGTTTAAGATCGATCTTTTAATCTTGGTGTTCGAAACTTCCTCCTAAAACCAGACTCTACCACAACTTTCAAAAGCTTTGTTTTTCGACAGTCACCGCAAACATTTTGTCGTGCTTTCCGGCAAGCTTCAACCTTGGCCTGAGATGTGACCCTCTACTCAATTTGTGCGTATTTCGTTTTAGATCAGTTAACACTTCGATTTGGAGCAACCTGCGGAACCACCAATCCACCACCACCACCCTCGCCTTGCTGAACCACCACCACCGCAATACTGAACCGCCGCAGTCATCTTACTGTCCATCACTGATGTCGCAATTTTCTGATCTCTCTCTCTCTCTCTCTCTAGCTGTTGAATCTTGCGATCTCGAACCTCTGGTGGTTCGTTTACACTTAAAATCATTCAAAACACTAGATCGAGATCGATGACAGGAACGACAAGAACGAATCGAGTTTATGGTATGGCTTTGACGGAATTAAATACCAAGATCTGTAAGGTGAATGTTTGTGGCCGGAATCGAAGTTCGTGGTCGTTGAAATCGAAGTTCGAGGTTGTTAGAATTTACCTTCGTATATGGCCAAAAAATCCACATGATTTGGTTCTTAAATGTAAATATAAGGTGTAGCTAAACTCAAATCAGGTGCACAATAAGTTGCAGCTCAACTTATAAGTCCCGCAACAAGTTTATTTATTTTCAAATTAGTAGTTATTATTTAGGGGTCTTTTGTTTTTCAAAATTAAGCTCTTAATTGAGCTATTTATCTTTGTTCTGTCAGATTTTACATCAATAAGATGTTTTGATTTTTTTTCCATGTTCAGACTTTAAAGATCTACAAACATCTTACTAACCTCTTTTTTAGTAAGCCAATTTATTTAGCTTATAACCTCTGAAATCCTGAATTAATAAAATAAAATAAATATAAAGAAACAATAATTATAAATTTGCATCGAAAGTAGGCACATAGTCTAGATACTATTATTTTTGCTTTTAAATTATGCATTTCACTAAAGGGATTTTGTGTATGAAAGAGATAGAGAAGAGTTCAATTGAGACCATTTATTTTGTGTGAGAATGGGGGAACCAACCACAATATGCTATGTGTCACTTTTTTCTCTCTCATCCACGTTTTTAAAAATTAAATATCTCACAAACGACAAGTCGAAAAATCATGAAAATTGCACCATATTTTTCAGCGTTTTATCCTCTTCAATTTGCCGTCCATCAAGGCATACTTCCGACAAACTTTTTTTTTTCATTTTTTTGGTGAGTTTTACATATTAATAACACATGTGTTAGTGATTGATTATACATTTGATTTAGGGTTTAGGGTCAGGGTTTAGAGTTAGGGTTTAGCAGGGTTTAGTGTTAGGGTTTAGCAGGGTTTAGTGTTAGCGTTTAGCAGGGTTTAGGGTTTAGGGTTTAGTATGATTTAGGGTTTAGAGTTTTATAAAGCGTTTAGGGTTTAGGGTTTGGGGTTTAGGGGTTAGGGTTTAGGGTGTAGGGTTGAGAGTTTGGGGTTTTGGGAAAGCGCGTCTTGTTTTCTAGTGAAAGCGCGTCTTATTTTATAATTTATAAATAGAAATACCTAATAAATACTTTCAAGCAACCAGGCAAGAATACCCGATCAATTGTAAATATAGATTTGGTAAGTCAGATTCGAACACAGGGAAAAGGTGGAATATTTAAAATAGAAATTAACAATTAACTAGAAAACAGTAAATATGGGGGGCGTTTTAGTTCCGTACGAACATTTTAGAAAACAATTAATTAAAATAACAAACTTAAATAAAACTTTAAATTAAAATAACAAATAAATAATAATAATAAATCCTAATTGAAAGGAATAAGTAATTGTATAGTTAATGTCATTTAGATTCATATTTCCCGATTTATTACGTATTGATTATCTAATTGTGATTCTTTTAGATCAACTTAATACCAAATTCTTCAATGAATACTAAGTCGAATATGAACTAGCCAACGTTTCGGGTCCAACTAATTCCTATAATCTAGGGTCCAACATGAAACACTGGTTCCAATGTCACAAGATGATCAGTCAATTGTGTGCCTTTCCCTAAATTATGCATTAAACATTCACAACGCGTTATAATTAACTCTATTGGTATGACTCAACAATACCCAATAATTAACTTATTGTCTTGCTCATTTTAAAGTAGATTATTATTGTATACTCGACCTATCAGACTCAACGTATTTAGTGATAGTCCAAAACCCTAAGGTAGTACTAGCAATAATCAATAATCTTAAAGGAACTCAATCTCATTAAAATTATTAATCACGTGAAGCAACAATAATAACTAGTTACCAATAAACAAGTGTCCACGAGCAATATAACCGTTTTCAATCAAATAACTTATTCAATACGCAATTATAATCGTTCAATAATCATAATCTAAATTAAATCAACTACACAATCACAATAATATTCAATCCATCATCAAAACAGAAATATTCAGATTCATTAAATCAAATTCTTCAATGAAAATAAAGAAACGAAATATACCGAATCGATTAACGATGAACTACGAAAGATTAGAGCGAATTATCCTCGTTCCTTAACTTTCGTACCTCCAAACTACTCCTAAAATTCGTAATATAAACCCTAAAAGTCGTCTGGAACCGAAAGAATTTGAAAACCTTGTAAAAAACTCGAAATAGGGTTTAAAACGCGTTTTTATATTTCCTGGAATTTTGATCCATACGGCGTATGGATTTCCATACGGCGTATGGATTGATTTCAAGCCCAGCCCAAGTCCGCGTAACCTGGGCTTCCACTGCAGCAATCCATACGGCGTATGGATGCTTTTTCCAGCCGATTTCTTGACTTTTCTTCTTTTATTCTTTTCTTCGACTTCGACTTCTCATTATTCTTCAAATATGCATCATTTAGCTTGATTATTGACCGTTTTCCGTTCCTTTTCCATAAACGCTCCATTTCCACATCTATTTGCAAATATGAACGAAATCAATATCTATTCTAAACAAAATGCAATGAAAACATTTAAGATTAGGGGTAAAATACTACTGAAATATAGTACTTTTGAGCGTTTATCAAACATCCCCCACTTGAATCCTACTTGTCCTCAAGTAGACTATCGATTCAAAAATCAAATTCTTAAGAAAACAGTCATCTCCATTAATCTAAATAACTAAAGTAGGAATTACACAACATCACCCATCTTCAACTCAAATGTTTAAATTTAAAAATCTGTTAATTCTAAAAACAATTATTAAGAAACTATGAGATTTACAAAAACTGATCTACACATAGAGTTATTATTCTAAAACATTAAATAGTTCACAATAATTACTGATATTGTTATCCACTTAAACAATCTATAATTGCATACTCGAGCTCAACTTATTATTATTTGTGTAAATATTTCCTTAGATTCCCCAAAACTATATACCTTCATACTCATAATATGCCAATATTACATATCTTGAAATTTAATCAAAACAATCATTTTTCAAATCAAGACAGAGGTGACAGGTCTGTACCTCAGTACAACAAAACAACATAACTTGATTTTGGTTTAGCAATAATGTTTTTAGTCAAACCATTGGTGACAGGTCTGTACCTCAGTACAACAAAGCGACTTAATTTGACCACATTTTAAAATCATGAGATAAACTCTTTTGCTCTTTTTCATTAGATATACTGACGGAGACCAGGTCTGTACTTTCGTACAACAGAGGAAACAACACCCAGTATATCCCCAAATGATTATTAATTAAATTCCCAAAAATATGGCATATCACACATTACTAATATGAAAATTAAGACATATGTCATACATAGCTAAAGTTCATCTACAAGAAACATTTACTCCTTAATTATCATTTCTTAACAGCTCAAACATTCTCATATAAATCGCCTATCAATACATCATATAATGAAGCTAAATAACATCTTTAATAGCTTTAATATTTAATTAAAAGTGTAGAAAATTTTAAATTCAACCTACAAAGTTACAAAATAATTATCTCTAGAAAACAAAAATTTTAATGTAAAAATTTGGTTGAAAAATGGGCAACTCATAACCTCCTAGTTACTTACCTTAATAAGATAACTATTAACCAAATTACAAAATCATCTACTTATTAACAGAACAATTATGTGGAAATTAAACTTCTTTTCTCTTCCATCCCCCACTTAAAGATGTAGAATGCCCTCATTGTACAAATAATGACATGCTTAAAAATGGGAAAAAGAGAAAAGAACTTAGAACAGAAAAACTCCCCTGGAATAGTGTGCAGTTTAATGACAAGGATGATACGAATTTCCCACAACCTCGCGATTCAATTATTCGTTGCGCTGAACTTACTGCCAGCATGACACGTACTCACAACACAATTCTGAGGGAACAACCAACAAACATAAGTAAATAATACCAAATTAAAACATCCTAATTAAAAACAACTACTACCAAGTCCAAAAATTACCAATCCAACATAATTAATAAAACTCAAAAATAAAAACAGTCATAATAATAATAATAAAACAATAATAATAATAGTGTCCGGAATCATAAACCAAATAGGATGAACATCATCCTAATCACTGTCGTCATCCTGTCGGTACCGGTACTGGTGAGAAGGCGCTCCATACTCTGACTGCGATGGTGGTGGTGGTCGTGGCATGAACTCAGGTGGCATCTGGTACTGGAATGGCTGATACGTGGGTCCAGAAGGAAACTGACCAAGCAGCTGCTCAAACAGGCCATCCTGGTAGTCCAAGTGTGCACTGGTCTGATGGAAATGCTGTCTCTGCATCAGATCTATCTGATCAAATCTCTGAGTCTGCTGTAACTACATCTGGTGCATGTGCTGAGACAACTAATCAAACTCTGTAGCATACCCTCTGTTACGGCCTCGTGCCGTACCTCGACCTCTATCACTGCCACTCGTATCTCCTCTAGCCCTAGCCTGCCTCGACTGCAGAGTCTGTCCTACTGGAGTAATCGGAACCTAGTAGTACATCTCTGCAGGACCACCATACGTGGTGCATGGCTCAATGAGAGCAAACACCTCCAACCGGCGTGCAGTCAGCCAACCCATACTAGGCTGAACAATCGTGCATGAACCCATCTCATCCTGGGTAGCCAAACCAAAGTATCTCGCCAGTCGAGTAACAAAGTGACCTCCACACAAACTACTACCATCTCTAGTACCAGTAGCTCTCTTCGACATCCACTTAGCCAACCTCCAAGGTACATTCACTAACCTCTTCCTGATAATCGAACTCAAATAAAACAAGTCAGGCCTCGAAACTTTCTCAGGCCCCTCCTTGCGACCCACAATGGTGTAAGTCAACAATCTGTGAATGAGTCGATGACGAGGATCTCGAATACGTGTGTAAGAAGGTGTTGAACTACCATAAGCACCCTGGGCAATAAACTGCCACTCCTGCTCAATCTCCAAATCAGTGAGCTTCTTCACAGCACCTGCAGAAATGTGGTCTAGAAAGTGAGGGTTATCCAGCTCATTGGGCTCATAAAGCCCCAAACCCAAAGCAAACTGAACCAAGGTCATCTGTCTGGGCTGTCCCCCTAGCTGGAAGAAAATGGAATACTCAGTCCATTGGGTCGACCTGGCATCAAACCTAAAAGTGCTGTAAAACTCTACAACTAACTCTCTGTAGATATCCTCCCTGATACTGAATAACCGGGACCAAGCATAGGAAACAAATCCAATGTTTCCATCCTCTAATGCGTATGGAATAGCCAGTAAATTCCTAATGGCTTCAGCACCATTAGTAAACCCCTCTCTAGCAATCACATGCTCCAAAACATTCCAGTTAACAGCATCAAACACCTCAATAGACTGGCCAATATTGGAAGCCAGACGATCTCTAAACTGCATCCTAACAGTCTCAGAATATGACCCATGAAAAGTGAGGTATCTATGTGATCTAATCAATGGGTTTCCCAAAGTCTCACCTCCTCGCGCTCTCCTGTTAGACATGATAACTGCTAAACAAAACAATTGTTAATAATACTGAATAAGCAGTTAATTGCCAAAAGGTCACTAAAAATTTCGGCAGCATTTCGGCTTAAAATTGAATAATCCACCATAAAGGTTCAGCCTAAAACTACCGCAACAATCAATTTCATGAACTTAAATTTCAATTTAAACCAAAACTACTCAATATGCATACATATCTAAACTTAATTAAATATTCCTGACAATTGCCTAATCAAATGTATTATAATAACTTGGTACCATTATGAATATACGATATTGCACAATCACTAAACTCGAGTATTAGCAACTAGCAAACATTCATACAAACTCAAAATGAATTATTGTAACACAATTAATCAAAATAACAATTTATCACATAACCGTAATCACAAACACTTGTGTACCAAACAAATATTTGCATTAATCATCATGTGGTCAGAAAATGAATAAGCACTAAATTAAAACATAGCATAATTGAGCACAACTCATTTTCTCATTTAATCATCACTAACGAATAATTCGAATAACACCAAATATGCAATTCAATAGAAAAACGAACATAACATTGCAATGCATGTAGCAACTAGAACATAAATCAATCAAAACATGCCAATAATCATACGCATATCCGAAATACCCAAAATTCTATCATAAACCCTAACTTCCAAACGAGCGATTTAACCAACGAAATTGAAAACGGGAAGTTATACCTTGTAGAGGAAAGTGCGTGTAACACGAATATGCAAAAATGGCGATGAATGCGTGGCCGTAATTTTCGTTTGGGGGTTGTAGGTGTGGAAGCCGTAGGTGGTTTTTGAGAAAAAGGGTTTTTGAGATGAAAAATGGGGAAGAAGGTAGCTGCTGGCGGTTTTCTGCATTTTTTATCCATACGGCGTATGGATTCCATACGGCGTATGGATTAAATAGGCCCAGGTCAACTCATTAAACCCAGTCAACGGCCCAGTCCAGCGGCCCAATCAATCCATACGGCGTATGGATTCCATACGGCGTATGGATTGAAAAATCAGAATTTTTTTCAAAAACGATTTTCAACCCAATTTTTAACCCAAATTCACCACTAACTTTATATAATTAAATCTCAAACCTGGATGATAATCACGACTTCAAAATCTTCACAATTCCACACTATAAAATAAATAACAATAATTAACAAATATTAAAAAGAAAAATATTCAAAATAATACTAATATTCAAATCACACATTCAAAAACAAAAATCCAAAACAATCAAAAGTCTAACATAATTCAAAACAAACCAAAATGTTAGAAACAATCCAATAGCATAAGGAATATAAAAAGGTGGAACGATGAAATCAGTTCAATGGATAGAGGACAAGGAAGCTCTTCATCATTTCAGTAACTACATTTTCAACCCCATTAACAAAAGTCGCAAAACTTTCTAAGTGTCCATTGGTAACATGTTGAAGATAGACCAAATCCCAGCTGATTCTTTTTATCACCTTATTAATTACTCCCTCAGGTGCCAATACTAACTTATCACCTACCAGCTTGTACTCACGATCGGGATGATTTTTCTCAAACTCACTCATAAACTCCAAACAATCTGCCACCATCCCAGCATGCTTACTCAGAAACGGTTCTTTCCTTAAACTTCTTATTCTAGTTTCAATTCCTGCAATTACCTCATTCTGAACACAAGTCAGTTCTAATCCTGAATCTTTGAAGATTTCAACCAATTTAGTATATATTTCCACCATCCCATAGTGGAAATGCTCCCTCATAGTTAGAACCTTATTGTTATCAACTAAAACATCCAAGTTAAGTACCACATAAGTAGCCAAATCAATATCACAATGAGGATGAATGAATTCCGGGTGTGGCCTTTCTTCCTCTTCCTTAGCAAAGCGATCCATTTTTGTCACCATTCCATGAAGATAGTAATGAATAGTACTCGTAACAATGAACCGATGAGGTGTAATATCCGTCAAATGGTCATCTGAATGTAGCAATCTAACCAACTCTCTTAAACCAAACCTAAATTCCTTGTCTGCTTCTGCCTTTGGATGACCAGTAGCCTCGTACAGAGCCCTAAGCATACGGCCAAGACACGCGGTCTGATTTGCCGAATAAGGAAATGCAGAATGCCTCAAAACCTCATAAATCTCTATGTATCTTTTCTTCTGAGCATTGTAGAATCTCTCTTCCTCCTTAATTCTAGTTTTTAGAGATTCCCCAAAAGTAGTGAGAGCAATATAGAATTGCCTATCAATCCCATACTGACTCTCAATCAAAGCTGCCTCTAACACATCATTTACTAAAACCCTCTGACTATCAGTGAAATCCACAGTGGACCTGCTAATAATCTCAGAACTGAAAGGAATATCCCCTCTAAACTCCTCAAGTGCTGATAGCAACCCCTGACAAGATGAAGTAATAAGAACGGGAATACGGCCTAATTGGGTATAAGGAGGCACCCTCTCGGCGGAACTAGCATCCGAAGTAATAGACTGATCCCTCTTAACCATGTTATTATCATTTGCATCACTTTCAAAACTCCTCGCCATTGGACAAACCTAAATAAAAATAAATCTGAAAATACAAAACATCACTAACGAAAAACAAGTTAGTTCACACAAAATAAACAAAAATTAAATAACATGTACAATCTTAAATAAATATAACTCCAACCGGCGGACGGATTTCCATCCGCCGGTTGAAACTAAAACCCCAACAGTTTAACCAATTGAAAGATAATTAGTTTCAACCAGTGATGTATTAAAAACTTTTAACAAAATTAATTAAACTAATTAAAACAACCTTACTGAAACTTATTTAACAAAAGTTACTTTTAAAAAGAAAGAATTAAAAATTATTAATCTCTATTTAAATAAACACAACCGCTTTTCCCCGGCAGCGGCGCCAAAAACTTGATGTCGCTAGTGAAAGCGCGTCTTGTTTTATAATTTATAAATAGAAATACCTAATAAATACTTTCAAGCAACCAGGCAAGAATACCCGATCAATTGTAAATATAGATTTGGTAAGTCAGATTCGAACACAGGGAAAAGGTGGAATATTTAAAATAGAAATTAACAATTAACTAGAAAACAGTAAATATGGGGGGGCGTTTTAGTTCCGTACGAACATTTTAGAAAACAATTAATTAAAATAACAAACTTAAATAAAACTTTAAATTAAAATAACAAATAAATAATAATAATAAATCCTAATTGAAAGGAATAAGTAATTGTATAGTTAATGTCAGTTAGATTCATATTTCCCGATTTATTACGTATTGATTATCTAATTGTGATTCTTTTAGATCAACTTAATACCAAATTATTCAATGAATACTAAGTCGAATATGAACTAGCCAACGTTTCGGGTCCAACTAATTCCTATAATCTAGGGTCCAACATGAAACACTGGTTCCAATGTCACAAGATGATCAGTCAATTGTGTGCCTTTCCCTAAATTATGCATTAAACATTCACAACGCGTTATAATTAACTCTATTGGTATGACTCAACAATACCCAATAATTAACTTATTGTCTTGCTCATTTTAAAGTAGATTATTATTGTATACTCGACCTATCAGACTCAACGTATTTAGCGATAGTCCAAAACCCTAAGGTAGTACTAGCAATAATCAATAATCTTAAAGGAACTCAATCTCATTAAAATTATTAATCACGTGAAGCAACAATAATAACTAGTTACCAATAAACAAGTGTCCACGAGCAATATAACCGTTTTCAATCAAATAACTTATTCAATACGCAATTATAATCGTTCAATAATCATAATCTAAATTAAATCAACTACACAATCACAATAATATTCAATCCATCATCAAAACAGAAATATTCAGATTCATTAAATCAAATTCTTCAATGAAAATAAAGAAACGAAATATACCGAATCGATTAACGATGAACTACAAAAGATTAGAGCGAATTATCCTCGTTCCTTAACTTTCGTACCTCCAAACTACTCCTAAAATTCGTAATATAAACCCTAAAAGTCGTCTGGAACCGAAAGAATTTGAAAACCTTGTAAAAAACTCGAAATAGGGTTTAAAACGCGTTTTTATATTTCCTGGAATTTTGATCCATACGGCGTATGGATTTCCATACGGCGTATGGATTGATTTCAAGCCCAGCCCAAGTCCGCGTAACCTGGGCTTCCACTGCAGCAATCCATACGGCGTATGGATTCCATACGGCGTATGGATGCTTTTTCCAGCCGATTTCTTGACTTTTCTTCTTTTATTCTTTTCTTCGACTTCGACTTCTCATTATTCTTCAAATATGCATCATTTAGCTTGATTATTGACCGTTTTCCGTTCCTTTTCCATAAACGCTCCATTTCCACATCTATTTGCAAATATGAACGAAATCAATATCTATTCTAAACAAAATGCAATGAAAACATTTAAGATTAGGGGTAAAATACTACTGAAGTAGAGTACTTTTGAGCGTTTATCAAATAGTCACACAAAATACAAGCTTACTTGACATTACAGAGCATATGGTCACACATATTATCACCTACGACCACTTTTGGCTTAATTTTATGTGACCAAATCCCAGAATAAATCACTCGTTGTGTGACTAAATGATACAAAACGCCACACAAACATAAAAATAAAGTGGCCATTGGATGGACAATAGTCACACAAAAAACAAGTTTACTTGACATTACAGAGCATATGGTCACACTTATTATCACTTACGGCCACTTTTGGCTTAATTTTATGTGACCAAATCCCAAAATAAATCACTCGTTATGTGACTAAATGTTATAAAATGCCACACAAACATAAAAATAAAGTGGCCATTGGGTGGACAATAGTCACACAAAATACAAGTTTACTTGACATTACAGAGGATATAGTCACACAAATTAACACATATGGCCACTTTTGTCTTAATTTTATGTGACCAAATCCCAACAGAGAACTTTCGTTGTGTGACTAAATGTTACAAAACGCCACACAAACATAAAAATAGAGTGGCCATTGGATGGACAACAGTCAAACAAAAAACAAGTTTACTTGACATTACAGAGCATATGGTCACACTTATTATCACCTACGGCCACTTTTGACTTAATTTTATGTGACCAAATCCCAGAATAAATCACTCCTTGTGTGACTAAATGATACAAAACGTCACACAAATATGAAAATAAAGTGGCCATTGGATGGACAACAGTCACACAAAATACAAGTTTTACTTGACATTAATGAGCATATGGTCACACAAAATACAAGTTTACCTTACTTTAAAGATCATATGGTCACACTTATTAACACTTTTGGTCACTTTTGGCTTAAATTTATGTAACCAAATCCCAAAATAAAGTACTCGTTGTGTGACTAAATGTTACAAATAATCACATAAACATACAACTCAAGTGACCATTGGATGGAAAATAGTCACACAAAATACACTTTCACTTGATTTTAAAGAGCTTAGGGTCACACATTTTATGGTTTTGGTTACTCTTTTTAAATGGATACGGCCACTAACCAGCTAGTGTGACCGTATGGACCCCTTTGGTGGTGCGACCTTTAGTCACACACAAGGTGAAAAAACGAGTGTGACCATATGGTTTTAGTCACGCTTTTCTGGTGTGACCAAATCGCAGATCTGTACTAGTGTGGAGACTCTCTGCTCCTCTGACCTCACCAGTCTGTACTGTAGCAATACATCTCTAAGGGAGCAGGCAGGGAGCTTCATCGGATCCTCTAAAGCTAACTGTCAAAAATCCTCGAAAGTCATCCCCTCATGCTCCATCTTGGCTCTGTATATCTGTCGAAGCATATCCTCTGTAGGAACCTCATTAGATGGGATAGGGTCTAATGCCAACAATCCTGCAAACTCTGATAATGTGAAAGGATCAGTGCCCAAATGAACAACATCTGGTCGGTAAGAACCAGCAGCCTCTCCTCCTGCGGACTGCTGAGAAGAACGGGCTCTACGCGCCGATGTAGTGGGACGTGGTAATGCAATATCAACCGATAAACAGTGCTCAACCGACCGTGTGGGTGGAATGAAGGTAGTAGTAGGTGGTATGCGGGTAGTGGTAGGTGGTATGGTAGTAGATGGTGGAATAGTAGTGGATGGTGGTATGGTAGTGGATGGTGGAAATGGTGGTAGTGGCACACACTCGTGTAGAAGCGACTCGGGAGTTGGAATACCTAAAGCCTTAGCTATAATTGCCTGATGCGCGTTGTTGACAGCCAACGTGTGCAAGGTGAAGTACTGGGTCATGGGAGTGACTGGATCTATATAATGTATCTGAGCTCGGGGACCTGATGTCCCAACCCCAGCATCCCTTACTGGTGTCATGGTACTCCTAGGCACAACCGGTACTCTATCCATTCTATCAACAGCCGGAGTCTCTGCGTCCTCCTCTCTGACCCTCTTCCTGGTTATAAAACATCCTAGAATAAGCTCCTTAGTGTCTTTCTAGTAACACTGCCTCTCAGCATCCTCAGTAATCAGCGGGATCTGCTTGCAATAGTCCAAGTCACAAGGTAATGAGGTGGAAGACACTCTATACCACATGACTCTTTGTCAAGAGTCGCATCCCTCTCAATAATCTGGTAATGTAGGCTCCCATAAACACTTACTTGGTCAGGTCCAAGTTCTTCTCCTTCTTCATCCTCTCAGCAACAATGCAAGCCACATTGATATTCTGGCGGCTAAGGATAGCATCAGTATTATACAACTCATCACCATTTACCGGCCCGGTCTCCTTCTTTCCCATAATAGAACTCACAATCAACTTGTGAAGAAGACGGTACTGAGGTAGAATCAAGGATGAGGACTTGGCACCACAAGTGTAGGTAGTGCCAGTCAACTCACTCCATATGACCCTATGATTCCTCTCGGGATGATGAGGAATCGTGTGATGACTATGCAGAAACCAATCTGTCCCAATCTGCTCTGCTGAATACAATCCAAGATGCCTCGCTAAGTCTGAAATAGATAAACTTTGGCTCTTCCCTCGGTATCTAAATCTTATCTTCTTATCATCACTAATCTCCAACTCTGGGTCAAGCTCAAAGGTCATCAAGAACTCAGTGACCACCTAAGGATAAATGGGCTCTCGTATACTGAAAAGCTGAATCCAGGCACCAAACTCTTGGCCCTGTACCTCATAACCAATCAATCGTCTCAACCTATCTTCAATCCTCAGGTTTTTCATGTCTCCCCAAACAATGTATCTATTACCCCCAAAAATCCGCTTTAACCACTTTCGGATCAAAGTCTTGCCCGGTGTAGTCGTGGCTAAGTAAGCAAGTGTGGGTGGAATCGGATCCATCTGTTTAAGAAAAACAAGGAAACAAGTCTTATCAAAACAAATAGGATTAGCTAATAGTTATCCCGAATCTTTAGAAAAAATTCGAAATGTAGGCTTTAGATTTTGCAATTATCCCATTATTTTTCTATGATTTCACCTAAACCGCAATCAACAATTCGCAATCCAACCAAATAAACAAAACCGCAACTTTCCTATTTTCTAAACTTACTTAGAGATGAATATTTCTAAACATGCTAAGTAATCAAATAATCAAGTAAGCATTATGATCATAAATCATATAATTACCTTACTTTGATTTAAAATAATCAAGAAAAGCGATTTCATTTATTATCCATCATTTTGGCAAAGCATAAGACTTTAATTAGAGGATGATTAATTTGAAATCTCACTAACTTTATTGATTAAAGTAGTGCTACTTCAAATATTATTAATTGCATTTTCATGAAGCAAATTACACCAAGTTTAAATAAATACCATTTAAAAGATAATGACTTTAATTAAAGTAATGGTTTTTAAATAATCTTGCATAAAAAGCCTTACTTTAATTCATAAACATGTAATTAATCAACCCTCTAAAACCTTAACAATCAATTACTCATGTAAACTAATCATTATAAGCACAAATAAATCACCGAAAAGTCACACATAAGCAAATAATCATCAAAAAGTCAACTAATGCATAAACCCTTGCAAAAAGTCAACACTCAAAATCAAAACATCAAATTTAACCATGGATTCATCAAATTGCTTTCACAAACATGTTACCAATCAAGAATACAACACTTTTCAAGCAAAAAGCATGAAACTTGATGATCAAAATCAAAGATTCAAGTATAAACCCTAACTTTATAAAAATATTCAAAATAATGATTTTGGGTTAGAATCATACATTAATCTTGATGTAAAGATGATCTAGATGCAAAAGAGATGAAAAGATGGAAGATTTGAAGCTCAATTTCAAAAAAAAAAATGATGCAAAAATGGAGGAATGGTGATGGTGATGGAAGCTATGGTTTTGGAGGAGGAAGAAGAAGGGAAAAGTTGTTTTTTACTTTTTGTGTTTGGTAGTGGAAGCTTCTTTTGCTTTATACACTTTTAAAGTGCATTTTTAATTTAAATGCGAACGAAACGAAACGTATACTTGGGTTTTTAAATTTAAAATATTTTAATGAAAATTGTCCAAGATACGTACGAGACTTTCGTATTTATATTCGTATATTAAAAGCGTAACATTAATTCGCGTACGAAAACATTTGCGTTTTTAAATACGTTTTATTAAATCTTTTTGTGTTCCTTAAAGTTAAAGCCAATCCAAATATAATTTTCCGAAATTTAAAATAAAACACTGTCAAATTTTTGAAAGGTTTGGACTGTTCGCGAAAATTCGTTTTAAAAGCTTACGCGTTTAAACTTTAAAGAACCTTTTCTTTGTTTTTTTAAAAGTAAATTAAAAGGAAATCTAATTAAAATTATTTTTGTCCTAATTAACAAATTATTCAAACCTATTTAGATCAGACCATCACCATTATATCTGTTAGTGCTTGCGACTGCACTTTCAGATAAGCCTGAAACATGCGAGAAAGTGTGGTGAAGAACGAACGTACCTTGAAGCGCTTTAATGATAATATGAATTAGGTCAGCGGGATTTATATAATAACGCTCAAATTCTCGTAAGAATTCTTTTTCTTCTTGACCTAATGCTAGTAACGCATCAATGAATTGGTTAAATACTCGTTTTACCATCCTCGGATTTGAAATACCATCCCTAAATCCTGTATCTATATAACATATATCAAAGAGCAATTCTCTAATGACATGCTGAAATTCCTTTTCTTCTTCTGAATCACGGTTTCCAGTAGTAGAATAAACTACTTGTGAAATTTCTCTGATGTAAATATGTTGTGCTCACACCGTGTGGTTGTTTTTCAAATGATGATGCAAGCGCAGCAGGGGTTTTTAATTTATATTTTGCGGGGCTTAAATTAACCGTACTACCTACACTGACTAGTAAACGGTAAGTATAACATAAGATCGTTCTATGAATCCAAACGTGTGGGCGATTAAAATTGACACTTTCGGTAGGGAGGTATTTAGGATGGAACAAAGTAGGTAGGTTTGGGGTTTAAAGACAGATAATTAAAATGCAGGAAAGTAAATTACAGGAAAATAAAGTGCAGGGAAAGCAGATAAAGATAAAGATGTCATTGCTGAGATTTCGATAATTAATATTTCAGGATGACAGAACTAATAGGGTTGATACTTAATATGGCAGTTAAACTACTAGGTGTAAACTCTAGAACCCTACCAACTCAATTTCCCATTGGCGTGTCACTTGGAACTAGGTTATCGTGATTCTGATCGGAGCAATACGCAAACTTCCAATACTCATCTAGTTGAAAGATGAGCAACCTATTTTGGTTTTATACCGAGGTGCATGAATCAGTAGCATATCGTCTCATAGGTCCGACCGTTCTTAACCCCTAAGGTAGTTTACTACTTTATTAGCACGCAGATTAATAACTTTATATGTTTGGACCGTCGATTGTGTAAGGCTTAGGGTTTTAAGGATTCTAGGTCACTAGGACTTGTTTTTGCTCGATTAAGCTCTAATTGCTTCGACTTATGGTTTAAGTTCTCCTTTTCAAACAGTTATACATCTCCAGATTATTCGCAGTTTGTTAAAACGTGTTTCATATGAGGACCATGCCTTTCAATAATAGACAATGTACTTTACAGGAGATTTCCACAACGTCTTATATCCAACACGCGGTCAAGAGTAATTGACATTGAAAGTGACACTCTATCTAATTAAATGTAAAGCAGTGCAGAAATGTAAACCTAATATATACAACGAGTGGTTTCATTGTGTCTTACTTATTGCATGTCATGGGCACAGATAACTACTTACCTTAATTAAGGTTGATCAGGTCCTAATTACTAGGTTGAAGTCACGTGGATAACTGGAAAGGGTACTCCATAAACTAAACTTAAATTCATAAAGTCCTAACAGTACAAGGATTATTATCTCCTATTTTATCTGAACGTGTTTTACAAACATTATTTTATAATGCATTGATTCTCGTAGGATACACCAGTTAGTTGTGTAGTTGTATTATCCTTCCAGAATTCCAACTTTTAAACCAGAGCTGATTCCAACGATATAACTACCTTCGGTCGTTTACCGGCTTCCGTACGTTTGAACTTTGCATAAAGCATTTCCAGCACTATACCGAATAAACAGTTGAATAGGGGCCGTTATATCATTTTACGATTATCGTGCACTGATTATGTAATGACATCCTTACTTATAATTATCTACATCATCAGCAATCACAATAATAAACTACTCGCAATTCATGGCAACAAATAAATCACATACCAGGCAATAATACATATTCAAAATATGAAATGAGACAATTATAATAAAAGTTTAGATATCACCCAGATTTAAATGCGTAGCAGCGTATTATTATAATTGACACCTCTTTCGTACGTACAAAGATTGATCTCCGAATCTCTAGCGTTCGCCCTAGCTTCTATGTTAGTCCGTAGACTAATTACAATAATCCTAGAATGAGAAAGACTAAAAGACTACAAGAGATTTTCTAGTGAGAAAGTAAGAAAGAAAGAGTTTTTCCAAGGTATGGAAGGTGTGTTTTGCAAATGAACTAAACCCCCATATTTATAGGTGAGTTTTGGCTCACATTAGCATCAAGGGGTGCACATTAGCGTAACGTGGGTAAAAAGGTGCACCAGGTACTGTACAACGCGGAAAGGTGGTGCACCGGGTACTGTACAACGCGGAAAGTAGGCGCACCAGGTACGGGAATTAGCCAAAAATGGAAACCGGGGCGGAGGACGGCAGGCCGGCGCCGCCCACCCCTTGGCCGGCGGCGGCTGGGTGGTAGCCGGCGGCTGGTGGCTGCCACCTGCCCCGTTTCGCCTTCTTTTGCTTCGTTTCTTGATTCGTGCGTGTTTTCTTTGTTATGCGCCCGTTTGAGTTGATTCTTTTTTTTGTTGGATTCGTAATTAAAAAACGAACATTTTGAGATAGGATACCCCTGAGATGAGGTCTCTAACTCCAGATATTGCGTACGAATCATTTGGATCCTCCAACGGGCGTAGAATCTTCATTCTTTATCCGTTTTGGTTGATTCTTCTTCTGTTGGATTCGTATTTTGAAAATGAACATCTTGGATAGAATGGATGTTGGTGAAGGGCACTTTAGTCTTGAAATCTCGTTTTGGTGCCTTGAATCTTCAAACGTGTGTGGAATCTTCATTTTACATCCGTTTTGCTTGATTTTTCTCGTGCAACCTTGTTTTGACCAGCTTGGCATAATGTTACTGATTGGTACCATATTTGAGTTAAAATGCCAAGAATCGTTCCAGAATGAGAGAGATATCGGTAGTAAAAACATGACTTTTTACGCGATATCAAGTATCCCACACTTAGAACTTTGTTTGTCCTCAAGCAAACTCATTCATAAAAAGCTTCTGGAAGGATTCTAATTGCATCAGTTGCTAGAAATACTATTTTTAGAAAATACAAAATGATGGTTATGAAAGAGTTTTTACTAGAAACTAAGGGTTTATAGAACTTGATACCTTCTTCGGGCAACTTATATGGTGATCATGACTAGGCAATCCTCACAAGAGGGTTACTCAAATCACTCAAGTGTTTAGGGTTTCCTACTTACTAGTGTCAATCACTCGGATAGCCAGTCATGCAGCATTCTCGTCATAGGCTTGATCGAGAATCAAATCTCCCTCACTTTTGATGAGGACGATACTAACCTTTCGAGATATCTTGGAAGGAATCGGGTTTTTGGTTTGAAGAAAGTAAGTGGTGAGGGGTGTGATGGTTTTCCTTGTATTTTCTTGAAGCTTTTCTTTGAAATTCCTTAGCTTTTTGAAAGGACTACATAGCCTTTTTTTTTCTTTGGATTCTTCCTTTTTCTTGGCCCTTTTCATGATTATGCCGGCGTGATTCTTTTGATTTCTTTTCTTCTACTCTGCCGATCTTAATAAAGTACTTTGTGGCCTGGAAGGTTGCTAATGATTTTGGGTTATGTTGGCTTTTCTTGTAAAGGTCTTAGGAATTTGGGAGTGTCTCCCAAGGTTTGTGGGTTGATGAGACTTTTGTAGGTTCGGGATAAATGACAGGAGATCTTTATTGGGTGTGAAGAGTGGGTGTTGAGTGGGTGGATGTTTGATGGTGGAAAGGTGTTTTGGATTCCTTGGAAGCTATCAAGATAGGTTGTACCTATGCCACGTGTGGCACTCATCGATGTGATCTCGAAATGCATTACAAGAGCAAGTTCTAATTCAAATGCATACATCGGCACACACATGAAACGAAAAGTGAAGCATTAAAGATGAATGCTAATCATGGGCTCAATCCTCACGAATCAAATGTTTTGGTTAGTATGTGCCTAGCCATGTGTTGCCTTTTTCGTCCGTATCTTATTCTAAAACAGTTTTGTTTCTTTGTTAAAACTCGTATCTCGCTGTAATTCATAGTTTTGAAAGATAGGATTTCTAGAGAGCGATGTTTTTGAATCCGAATTTTTTTTTTCATTTTTAGTCTTTTGATGAAAATATTTTTTGGCTTACGGACAAGAGGTAAAACTTGCGGTTGTAGACCGAATATCCCACACTTAGAGGAATGTTTGTCCCTAATCTTGGATCTAGCACGAACCGAGTCAATCAATTGATGGCGGAAACAACAATTGACTAATCAAACAATCACACGAATAACAAATACGCAATGAATATCAAACGAAACGTATTATATTCAGTAATAATCGATCAGATTACAGAGATTTCGACTAATTGCGTTTAGGGTTTCGTCGACCCTTGATGTGTTGAATCCAGTTATAAAATTTATCGTTGAAAAGTGAACAAGAAAGTACCGAGCTAGACCAAAACACAACCGGGCAGTGGACCCTATCGTGTGGTAGTATAGTTGGGTAAGTTCGGGTTCGAACACAGGGAACTAGATTGGATAATTAATAGAAGTGTGAGCAATTTAAAAAGAGAAAATAAAATGTGGTTGGTTTGTGTGACCGAATTGTCACGTTGCTTAAAACTACGAAATTTTAGTTAAACTAGGCAAGTGGACTCTTTAGAGTCAAAGTGATTGATTTGGAACTTTCAGATATTAAAAACTATACTTGCTTGGATTAGATCGTTAGTGATTTCGGGGTGTAAAGTTAAAACCGGTTATTTTATGCAAACAATTTTCCATCAAACCTAGGCTTAACATTCGCCATCACCTAATAATTCAACTTCAATTTACAAACCCATGATTCAATCAAATAACGGACATTCGCCATAGTTACCTATTCGCATATTTGAGCTTAACTTGTTAACCTATTCCAAAACCGCATCCGCAATCAAGTTCAACAATTTATAGACAAAAAGTTGACAACAATTCACTAGATAGAAAACGTTCGCTATATCTATTAGTCAATTATCAAACAAGTTAATTACTTGACATCAAGCTCAAATACACAAATAATTGATTAAACACAAGTTCAAGTCAAAAGAGTTTATGATTCATCCAAACGAAAGACATTCGCCAAATTCGCTAATTCAAATCATACTAGTTAACTAGCTTCCCTTGTAATAATTTTCACATTCGCGAAAATAGATTCATTCATACATTTCATACAAATAACAAGTATTTTTATTAAACAACAAACATTCGCCATAGTTGTTTAGGCAAAATACCCACAAGTTAAACCACATCAACTAGTTACATACAAATTTATGGATGAATCTTAAACTCAAAGCATAAATCAAACACCAAATATAACACCCCTAGTCACTAACTAGTTCATCCAAGCAAGCATAACAAAACCTAGCCAACCATCATAATCACATCATCATACACACAAAACATCAAGGAAACTAAGGAAAACATGATTATATTTAGATAAAAATGCAAACCGAGTTCGTACAATGTCGAGATGATGATTGTTAGTAACCGAGAGATGCTACACTAAAGGAAATCTTCAAGAAAATGAAAGAAAACCTTCAAGAACTCCAAAATCGCCACCTAGAGACTGGTTTTGTGTGTGTTTTTCGTGTGTGTAAAGTTGGTGAGATTCAATAGTGAAAAGTGCTTTTTCTAGCCAAAAAGTGATCTGCCGCCCAAACTACCCGGCGGGTTGTGTTATGACCCGGCGGGTCCTTTGAAATTTGTGGAACCCGGCTGCTCAAACATATAACACGGCGGATCATTTGAAGAAAACAACCCGGCGGCTCAGTAGGATCACCCGCCGGCTTCTACAGGGTTCAATCGGCCGAATTTCTCTGTGATCAACAAATGATGGAAAAGTTAATTTACCCGGCGGCTAGCATCACTCACCCGGCTGGTAACCATAACAACCCGGCGGCTTAGTGTATCAACCCGGCGGCTTCTTCAAGACTTCATAACCCGGCTGCTACGTACCCCAAGCCGGCGGCTTCAAGCCATTTTCCAGCAGACCAGCTTTTAGCTCGAGACTTCAACACTTTACAAACTTGCTCAAATCCAAACCAGAATGCAGTCCAAACGACGATTCTTCAATATTGATGCCTGTAATTCAATTTAAGCTAAATAAGTACCAAAAGTTCATAAAGTCCACTTAAAATGAATGCAAAAACAATGATATCGCTAAAGATAAACTTATACAAAATGAGCGATATCAAATATCCCCACACTTGAACTTTGCTTGTCCTCAAGCAAACCGTTATTCATTGTTTCAAAACCCACTCTTGCAACAACAATAGGTGAATATCAAGTTTACCAAAACAATACTAACACTAACTACCAAGGCAATTAGGCTAGCAACATATGTATAAGCATTATAAACTCGAGATGTTTTGATTTGCCAAGCCCGAATGCACGACCTAGCACCTCACATAAGGATAAGTGTTTAGTCACTCACTCTCAACCTATAAGACTACAAGGTAAGGAAGTAAGCAATTTTAACACTCAATCAAGCCAAGTCGTGATGCATTGTTACCATAGGCTTGCAAGAGGATCAAATCTCCACCGACTTGGCGTGAGCACCAAGTGAGATCTCAAAGGAGGTATTCTAGCATGTGTTGTAACAATGTAGGCTAATTGTGGAATCGGGGTATGATAGACACAATAATTGGCGAAAAGTGGTAGTCAAGACCCGTGAAAAATGTGAAAATGTGACCTATTGGTTTAAACACGTGATAGTAATGAAACTTAGGATTCTCGTGCTAAGTCAATTCAACTTATTATTTGTTCTCATTTATAACTCATACTTTAACAATTTCGCACAAATAATTCGAATTGATTTTTCGCATTTGATTGGAATAATTGCATTCTATGACTTTCTATGAACCCTGTGTAACGAACTTTCGGACCAACCATCCTAGACCGGATAAAGGCCTTCGGTGGCTAGGTGTAGAACACCCCTCGGGAACTACTTATTCAGGAATCCAAAGGTCATTTAGTTGACTACAATCATCCAACTATAAACTTTAAGCTCAAAGGTTAACTTCTATTCATTTAATTGTTTCCAACCTCACTCATAGAATTTAACACTAGAATCCCAACTCAAAACGGTTTAAGTCACATTCTGGTAAAATTCATCATAAGTTCCAACTAGGCAACATTTTAGAAAAGTGATGGCTCGGGAATTGACTACACAAAAATAAGGCTAAAATTTAGTGGATTGAATGTGGAAGTTTTCTAGGGGTTTCTTAGCACTAAAAATGAGTGCTAACGACCTGTGTAAACTGGATATAAATGGTTTTAAAGCAAAATAATTTCAAAAATTCCTAAGAATACCTCCTCGTCTTCGACCCCACCTATATCACATTTTTGTGATCCCACAGCGGTCTCAAAATGCATCACTAAGGCAAGTTCTAGAACAAACTACAATCACCGGCACACTCATAGCAATCAACAATATAAACACCAAAGGTAAGTGTTTTTCTCAATAAGGCTCAAATTTCTCACAATTTTTCATAGTGGAGGCTACAAGCGTGCTAGTCATGCAATTCACCCTATTAGGTTGCTTTTATGACACATCTCTAAAAATTTAGTTGCAAGAGGGAAGATTTAATTGCTTTTAATAGATTTTAGCTAACACATTTCAAAGCAATCAATTTAATAAGGACAAGCAAATTCCTAGCATACTACCATTCCATAACCCGTTATTAGAATTCGTAAAGTTCAATTGGAAAATCCAAGATCAATAACAGACCTAATAAGTGGCTATAAAACAACAATATACTAGGAACAAGATTCTAGTGAAGTTAACCCTCCCCACACTTGAGATTTGCATTGCCCTCAATGCAAAAACAGTTTAAAAGTACGAGTGCGAAGGGGCGAAGGGAACGAGAACTTCCCCGGGGGTTTGTTTGAGGAGCGAGTGCATTTGCTGAACTAATTGCCAGCCGGCGCACGATTCCGACATCCATAAAAGCTAGAACTTTAATCAATTGCCTAAAAAGAAAACAAACATAGAAGGTTTGAACTCGAGTGACATTGTGCAAAACCGCACCCAAATGTCAGTCGAGTAAAATAGTTCCAAAAACCAACTAAGATGAGTATCAAGTCATGGAATAAAAATGTCTAACACATGAGGCACGTAGGCACTCTTAATGGAAACAGAAAGATAGTGATGATAATGTTTGAAAATGTGGTAATGAGCAAACTAATAGGGCCATCCCCAACCCCCTGAACGAGGTCCCTGAGAACCTCCTTGATGGTCGCCTGGCTGAGTCCATGGATCCCAACTCTGATGATCTGAAGGAGCGTTATGGTATCTCTGCTCCTGCTGCAACTGCCTGTCATATTCTTCCTGGTGTTGGCGCTGAGCTTCCGCCAATGCAGCATCATGATCATAAACAGGGGGTGGGTGGTCGCGGGACTCAGGTGTACCCCATTGGTACAAGGGCTCGGCATAAGTGGTTTGATAGCCTTGTTGCTCGGCGATCCAGTTGAGATTACCAACCGTCCAATCAGTTCGGTACTCGAGGTTTCCCATCCGGTAACCCATTTCATGCCTGAAGTCGGTGAAATCATTCCTGAACTCATTATGACCCACTTCAAGTCTTCCAATTCCCTGCATAAGATCAGAGAGAGAGGGTTGAGCTTGTCCCTGTTGTTGCTGCTGGGCTCTTTGGCGTCTCGGTGGTTGTTGGGGTTGCTCGGCCGCTTGTTTTTCAGGATAGGGAATAAATCCCTTTTTGTTTTTAGACACTGCTTCAGCTGCGTGGTACATAAGATAACCGACACTTTTCTGATTGAGATCCACTTGAGTCAAAGCAGGCCTTATTCCAAAATTGACACCCAAACCCTTAGCAAGCAAAGTGACAAAGTGACCACCAACAATAGGACTTCGGTCCTTTAAACCCCCACCAGTCGTGTCAAGGTAGTTTGCCACACAATATGGAAAGTTGATGTGGTTCCTCTCATAGATTTGTCTCAGATACCAAATATCCGCCAACGTCACTTTCTCGCTGTTTTCACGCCTGTTTGCAATAGTGTTGGCGATGAAACGGTGAATGACACGAAGACGGATATTATTCATGTCTTTGTAAGAGACCGAGCTAGCTTCAAACTCCTTAGTACTAAACTGCTCCCAAAACTCCCCCTCAATAAAATCTTGAGTGTCATCCACTCGACCCCCAGAAATCAAATAATCATCAAAAAAAGTATAGCCGAGCTCAGCTGGAGTATAGATGTCCAAACATTCAGCTAGTTGTCTCAAGGAAAGAAAGTGTGGCTGGCCTCCTAACCTGAATTTCATGAAATTAGCATCGGTAGCCGAGGTTACATCTCTTTGCAAGATCAAAGTGGAAAAGAACTCATAGCATAACTCCTTGAACACCGGTTCCCTGATGTTAAACAGTCTTTCCCATTCGGTGAATTCGTACACATTCCCTTGATACTCAAACCTCTGAATGAGAAGCTCACGAAGCTGCTGAGAGAGACCAATTGCCTCAAGAGGTTCCCAGTCTACATATCTAGACAGCTCAAACTCCTTTTTTAACAAATTGAACAAGTTCCTGGCATACTTCGTGTAGTGTACCCATCTCTGATCAAATCGAAGCCATGGGTGGATGTTAGCCGGAATAAATAGTGCTTCGGCAACATCAGGACCGACATGTGAGAATTCCTCCTCATCCTGTAATTGAGAGGTGGAAGTTTCAGCGGCTCTCTTGGAGGCGCTGGTTTTGCGTGACTTGCGTGAGGTTGCTGCTTGCTGCGAAAAATCAATAAAGAAACACAGTATTGCACAAAACAAATGTTAGTGTTAGCCGTAATCATAGACATGTCTCGAATGCAAAATGAGCGATAATATGTCAAAATCATAACCTCCCCCAACAAATAGTCTTTTCCCAACTAAAGTAGCATAAACGCAATTCACCAAAAACCATAACCAAACAATTCAAATCCTTATTCACAAACTCATCAAAGTGCAAAGAATATGTAATCCAATATTAAACTAAACCAAACCAACAACAATGCCTAATCAACATCATCTTAGTTAAGCTAGTCTTACAATCACAATTACACATTATTTAAACCACTGTATCAACGTACCAAGAAAGTGTATAGTGGTCATTCCATTTATCGATAATAATAGTATCAAACATATACTTGAATAATGACAACGCAAATGCATAGACAATTCTCAAGCAATGTCTTACAACCAATAATTATATCAATCAAAAATCATGACCAAAATTTACACCCAATTCATCTCCCCCAACATTAACATGAATCCCAATCACCAATTATCACCTTGACATTATGAAACTAAATGTAAAATAAGCAATTATGAGCAAAGTGATAAAGATATCATGTCAATTAAACAACTACAAACTCATATCATCATCAAAATTCGGAATACCCATTTTCACATAAACCCTAATTTGCAAAGTTCATCAAATCAAGCAAATAAACATAGAATCATGGAGCAAATAGGATATGTAACATATAAACATCATTAATAGCATGAAAAGTACAAGATTAAACATCCCCACACTTAGCAATTGCAAAACCCACATGTAAAGTAATGTGAGAGTAAAAATCACAAATCGCAAGTAAAAAGATGTTAATCCATACCTTGGGAGCCATTAAAACAAGAATTGGAGATGAAAAGAGTGATAATTTTTCCAAATGGGGTTAGGGTTTTCGGAGTGCAGCAGCCGTATGAAGAAGAAGAAGAGAGAATTGGGGTTAGGTGAAAAGAATGACCAAAAATCGTTTTTTTAAAACTGCAGATATGCTGCGAACCCGGCGGCTTTGTATGTTACCCGGCGGGTTGATGTCGGGTTGGGCGCGGGTCAGGCCCGGGTCGCCAGGTATCCGGATTAAAACCAAGAAACAACCCGGCGGGTTGAATAGGTTAGCAACCGGGTCATATAAAGAACACGGCGGGTAGTGACAGAAGACGCCGGCTTATATAGGCTTTAAATGGGCGAATCATTCTGTTAACAACATGTTGAGAAAAATTAATTCACCCGGCGTGTCAATGTATTAACCCGGCGGGTTATAATGAAGACCCGGCGGCTACGTGTATAAACCCGGCTGCTTACATACCGAATCCAAAAACCCCAGTTTTTTTTTTTTTTTTTTTTTTTTTTTTTTTTTTTTTTTTTTTTTTTTAACTAAGGAAAATATGAATAATAATACTATCAATAATAATAATAAGTAGATACCTAAGAACTAAAAGGATACGAAACGGGTTTTCTTGGACCCGTTTGGACACTTTGTTTATTAACGAGTCGAAAGCTTGACTCGACCCCGAATTCACTTGTCCTTGGGGTAAGCCGCGAGCTCCTCCCACTCGCTCTCCTTTTCTTCCTCGTGGTATAGTTTCAACCGATGACCATTGACAATAAAAGTTCCTCCATCCGAACCGAAAAGTTCAACGTATCCGGATGGATAACCATGTTTTACCGTATAAGGACCGGTCCAACGAGGCTTGAACTTTGGTTGTTTTAGCTTGAAACGTGATTGAAAAAGAAGAACTATGTCACCGGCTTTGAATTCTTTTCTCATCTTTAGCTTACGATCGTGCAACACCTTGGTGCGTTCTTTGTAGAGACGAGAATTTTCATAAGCTTGCAACCGGAGCTCATCCAACTCGTGAAGTTGCAACATCCTTTTCTCCCCCGCTTCGATCAAATCCAAATTGCAATTCTTGAGCGCCCAATAAGCTTTATGCTCTATTTCAACGGGTAAATGGCAAGTTTTTCCATAAAGTAATCGGTACGGGGTCGTTCCAATAGGTGTCTTGTAGGCGGTCCGAAACGCCCACAATGCATCTTCAAGCTTTTTGGACCATATTGCCCGGTTGTCCTTCACCGTTTTCTCTAAAATTCTTTTCAAAGCACGGTTAGTGTTCTCGACTTGACCACTTGTTTGTGGGTGGTAGGAAGTCGAGAACCGGTGATTTACCCCATACTTTTTGAGAACTTTTTCCAATTGGGCATTCGCAAAGTGAGTCCCCCGGTCGCTAATCAATGCTTTGGGCATCCCAAATCGGCAAAATAGGCTTTTCAAGAAATCAATGACCACACGAGCGTCATTCTTCGGTAAAGCCTTAGCTTCCGCCCACTTGGACACATAATCAACCGCCACTAGAATGTATTCATTTTTGAACGAAGGTGGAAACGGTCCCATGAAATCTATGCCCCAAATATCAAAGACTTCGCAAACTTGGATGCTAGTTTGTGGCATTTCATCCCTTTTTGAGATGCTTCCGGTTCTTTGACAAGCATCGCAAGTTTGACATAAAGTGTTAGCCTCTTTGAAGATCGTCGGCCAATAAAAACCCGCATCAAACACTTTCTTCGCGGTGACCGAGGGGCCATAATGTCCACCGGTGGGCCCATAGTGACATTCATCCAAAATCTTTCTTGTTTCGCCGCCCGAAACACATCTCCTCACCATGCCATCCGCACAAACGCGGAATAAATAAGGCTCCTCCCAGAAATAATGCTTCAAGTTAGAGAAAAATTTGCTTTTCTCTTGGTGACTCATGCCTTTCCTCAAAACGCCTCCAACCAAATAGTTTGCCAAGTCGGCATACCATGGTGCTTCCTCATCCTTGTTTTCATCACCTACCTGCAAAAGAAATTCCTCAGGAAAGGAATCATCAATATTAGTATCGCCTTGCTTGTCAAGATTTGGATTTTCCAGTCTTGACAAGTGATCGGCGGCAAGGTTCTCGGCACCTCTCTTATCCTTGATTTCAATGTCAAATTCTTGCAAGAGAAGAATCCAACGAATAAGACGCGGTTTAGCGTCTTGTTTGGCAAAGAGATATTTGAGAGCCGAGTGATCGGTGAAAACTACAGTTTTAGATAGCACAAGATATTGCCTAAATTTGTCAAAGGCATATACGACGGCAAGCAATTCTTTCTCGGTGGTTGTGTAGTTTTGTTGGGCCCCATTCAAGGTTTTGCTAGCAAAGTAAATAGGTTTGAAATGTTTATCAATCCTTTGTCCTAGGACAGCTCCTAAGGCAAAGTCGCTTGCATCACACATGAGTTCAAAGGGCTTTGACCAATCGGGTGAGACTATGATAGGTGCCTTGGTTAAATGGTCTTTAAGGGTCGAAAATGCACTCAAACATGGTCCATCAAACACAAAAGGGGCATCCTTTTCAAGTAGCCTAGTCATTGGACGGGTGATCTTCGAAAAATCCTTAATGAATCTACGGTAAAACCCGGCGTGACCAAGGAAACTTCTAATGCCCTTAACATTGGTCGGTGGAGGTAATTTGGCAATAATATCAATCTTTGCCCTATCAACTTCAATTCCCAATCCCGACACTTTATGACCCAACACTATACCCTCTTTCACCATAAAATGGCATTTCTCCCAATTCAAGACTAGGTGGGCTTTCTCACATCTCTCCAACATTTTATCCAAGTTTTTTAGACATGACTCGAATGAATCGCCAAAAACCGAAAAATCATCCATGAAGACTTCCATGGAAGTTTCAACCATATCGTGAAAAATGGCGATCATACAACGTTGGAATGTGGCGGGAGCATTGCAAAGACCAAAGGGCATTCTCCTATAGGCATAGGTCCCAAATGGGCAAGTGAAGGTGGTCTTTTCTTGATCCTCGGGATCTATGGGTATTTGGAAATATCCCGAGAATCCGTCAAGGAAACAATAATATTCATTACCCGCCAACCTCTCAAGCATTTGGTCAATGAATGGTAAGGGAAAATGGTCTTTTCTCGTGGCATCATTCAACTTCCTATAATCAATGCACACACGCCATCCCGTGACCGTCCTAGTGGGTATCATTTCATTTTGGTCATTGGCAACTACGGTCATCCCCCCTTTCTTTGGTACACAATGTACCGGGCTCACCCAAGAACTATCCGCAATGGGGTAAATAATACCCGCATCAAGAAGCTTAATTACTTCTTTCTTGACCACATCCACCATATTGGGATTAAGCCTCCGTTGTCTTTGGACAACGGGTTTAAAATCATCAACAAAGTTAATTTTGTGTTTACAAAATGATGGGCTTATTCCCGGTATGTCGGATGTCCGCCAAGCGAAAGCTCTTTTGTGAGCCTTAAGTACATTTAACAATTCAAGTTTTTCATCTTTCACAAGGGACGAAGAGATTATTACTGGGAGGAGATTTTCCTCATGGAGATAAGCATACTCCAAATGACTTGGAAGTTCTTTCAACTCCAAATCACGTGGTGGATCCTCCAATGACGTTTTGATCCTCATATTATCATCCTTTGTGAGCTCCTCAAAAACATCCTCACATTCAAACTCTTCTTCGTCATTTGTCTCTTCCATGCTCATGACCAACTCCTCCTCGGTCATTCCATCAACATTTGACTCTAGCAAGTCAACAAGCTCCGATTCCAATCCAAGCAAGCTTTCCAATTCGTCCTCCACCGCATCATCTATCACATCAATTCTAAAACACGAATCATCATTAGAATAAGGATGCTTCATGGCCTTATCGACCGTGAACGCAATCCTTTCATCACCCACCCCCAAGGTCAATTTCTTATCTTTAACCCCAATTATGGCATCCGCGGTATGTAGGAAGGGTCGTCCTAAAATCAAGGGTACCTTACTATCCTCCTCCATTTCGAGGATAACAAAGTCAACCGGGAAGGTAAATTGCCCTACTTCTATTAGCATGTTTTCCGCAATCCCAACGGGATATTGGAAAGATCTATCGGCAAGTCGGATGCTCATGCGAGTGGGGGTTAGGGATCCTAGGGCCAATTTAGCATAAAGTGAATATGGCATTAAGTTTATACTAGCACCTAGGTCCGCAAGTGCATCACAAGTGATGATTTTACCCAATGTACACGAAATGATGAAACTCCCGGGATCTCCAAGCTTGGGTGGAATTTGGTTTTGGACAAGTGCCGAGCATTCCTCATTCAAAAACATTGCCGAAGCCTCCGACAATTTCTCCTTGTTGCTCACCAAATCCTTGATGAATTTGGCATAATTCGGCATCCCGGCTAATACATCAACCAAAGGCACATTGATTCGAATGCCCTTGATCATGTCCACAAATTTCCCATATTGAGCCGCAATCTTTTCTTTCCTTAGCCTTTGAGGATAAGGAATCTTCGGCTTGTAAGCTTTCACAACCGGAGTAGGTGACACCGGTGTGACCGTTGGTGTAGGAGCATCAACATTCTCTTCATTGTCTTCCTCCTCCAATTCCTGCACAAAAGAGTTAGCAACATTTTTGTCCTTGGTTTGAGGTGGTGGAAGTTCCTTTCCGCTTCTCGTGGTTATAGCATTCACATGCTCATTTCTCGCGGATGGTGGTTGGTAAGGTTTGGAACCGCTAGATGGTGAAGGTTGTGGTCTTGGGTTTTGTTGTGTATTACTCGGTAAGCCACCGGTTGGCCTACTACTTTGCCCATCGGACAACCTCTCCATTTTCCGCTCCAAATCTTGAATTGAAGCTTGTTGATTCTTTTGCCCTTGTTCCATGCTCAACCGAATATTTGTCATTTGAGTTTTTATCCTCTCGGTTGCGGTTTCTTGCTTTGACATAAACTCCTTCATCATTTGTTCCATAGGAGTCAATGTCGGTTCTTGTTTTTGAACCGGTGGTTGTTGTTGTTCTCTTGATGGGCTTGGGTGTCGATTTTGGTTGTAAGGTTGGTTTTGGGATTGGTTTTGATTGTATGATTGGTTTTGAGGTTGGTTGAAGTTTTGGTTGTAAGGTTGGTTAGGTCTAGAAAATCGGATTTGGTTTTGGTTTTGGTTTTGGTTTTGGTTATAGCCTCCGCCTTGGTAGCCTCCCGAATTTCGGTTTTGATAACCCCCTCGTTGGTAATTTCCGCTTTGATAATTACCTTGTTGAAGAAAGTTAACACCTTCCTCACCTCCTACCATTGGCAAATCGTCTTGTGCACAATTAACCGTGGCATGATTTCCGCCACAATGACCGCAACCATCTCTAAGCTCCTTTATTTCACCTTTGATAGTCTTGAATTGTGCATCAAACTTAGAAGATAAAGCCTTGATTTCTTTCATCATGGCCGAGTCATTGGAGCCTCCACTTCCACTACTAGTACCCTCGGCGAATGCAACGTGCTTTTTAACCGGTTTTCCTCCTTTATCCTTAGCCCAATTTAAGCTTTGGATAACCTTGTCTTCAAGAAGCTTCCATGCTTCATTCGGTGTTTTGTAAAGGAATTGACCCCCTCCCGAGGCATCAAGAATACTTGCCGAATCCAAGTTAAGACCATTGTAGAATAACCCAATGATTTCTCTCTTCTTCAAATCGTGACCATGGCAATTCCTCAACATTTCTTTCATCCGACACCATGCCTCTACCAAAGCTTCGCCTTCTTGTTGTTTGAAAGCTCTAATCTCATTCAAAAGTCTTTCGGCCAAAGCCGGAGGATAAAATCGTCTAACGAATGCTTCCCTCATCTCATCCCAAGTAGTGATGGTGTTTGGTTCCAATTCTTGATACCAAATCTTTGCCTCACCACAAAGTGACATAGGAAATGTCCGTAGGCGAATCACTTCTTCCATATTTGCCCCATACTTGAAATAGCTCCCGATTTCAAGAAAGCTAGCAATGTGTTGGTGTGGATCGACCCGCACCCTTCCGTCAAATTGTTTATCTCTAATGAGTTGCATATGATGCCCTTTCAAAGAGAAATTATCATTTTCAATATCTTGAACCCGTATGGCCGCCTCGGGTGTAGGTGCCACGGTTCTCGTCCGTGAGAACATAGGAGTATCATCCTCATCCGCCATTTCTTCTTCACCTTCGGATGGTGTTGAAGGTTCTTCTTCGGGTGATGGAATATCCTCCACAAAAGTCTCTTCCACTTCAAATGTGTTTCCGGAAGATGTTTCGGTATCCGTTTGACTACTAGATGAATCCGATGATCTATGCTTTGGTTTCCTCCTTCGTTTACTCTTTTTGGTATTCTCCGGATTGGACAAAGGACTTAGAAGCTCTTTACCGGAACTCCTTGTGTTCATCCACTACCAAATTTCACCTGAAAGTTCACAAAAGATAAAACCATAAACGCACCGGCGCAATACAACCCAAAGTAACTTTCCAAGAATAAATTCTAGAAAGGATCAATTAATCACACTTAAATCAATTTTCACAAATCAAGCTCCCCGGCAGCGGCGCCAAAAACTTGATGTGTTGAATCCAGTTATAAAATTTATCGTTGAAAAGTGAACAAGAAAGTACCGAGCTAGACCAAAACACAACCGGGCAGTGGACCCTATCGTGTGGTAGTATAGTTGGGTAAGTTCGGGTTCGAACACAGGGAACTAGATTGGATAATTAATAGAAGTGTGAGCAATTTAAAAAGAGAAAATAAAATGTGGTTGGTTTGTGTGACCGAATTGTCACGTTGCTTAAAACTACGAAATTTTAGTTAAACTAGGCAAGTGGACTCTTTAGAGTCAAAGTGATTGATTTGGAACTTTCAGATATTAAAAACTATACTTGCTTGGATTAGATCGTTAGTGATTTCGGGGTGTAAAGTTAAAACCGGTTATTTTATGCAAACAATTTTCCATCAAACCTAGGCTTAACATTCGCCATCACCTAATAATTCAACTTCAATTTACAAACCCATGATTCAATCAAATAACGGACATTCGCCATAGTTACCTATTCGCATATTTGAGCTTAACTTGTTAACCTATTCCAAAACCGCATCCGCAATCAAGTTCAACAATTTATAGACAAAAAGTTGACAACAATTCACTAGATAGAAAACGTTCGCTATATCTATTAGTCAATTATCAAACAAGTTAATTACTTGACATCAAGCTCAAATACACAAATAATTGATTAAACACAAGTTCAAGTCAAAAGAGTTTATGATTCATCCAAACGAAAGACATTCGCCAAATTCGCTAATTCAAATCATACTAGTTAACTAGCTTCCCTTGTAATAATTTTCACATTCGCGAAAATAGATTCATTCATACATTTCATACAAATAACAAGTATTTTTATTAAACAACAAACATTCGCCATAGTTGTTTAGGCAAAATACCCACAAGTTAAACCACATCAACTAGTTACATACAAATTTATGGATGAATCTTAAACTCAAAGCATAAATCAAACACCAAATATAACACCCCTAGTCACTAACTAGTTCATCCAAGCAAGCATAACAAAACCTAGCCAACCATCATAATCACATCATCATACACACAAAACATCAAGGAAACTAAGGAAAACATGATTATATTTAGATAAAAATGCAAACCGAGTTCGTACAATGTCGAGATGATGATTGTTAGTAACCGAGAGATGCTACACTAAAGGAAATCTTCAAGAAAATGAAAGAAAACCTTCAAGAACTCCAAAATCGCCACCTAGAGACTGGTTTTGTGTGTGTTTTTCGTGTGTGTAAAGTTGGTGAGATTCAATAGTGAAAAGTGCTTTTTCTAGCCAAAAAGTGATCTGCCGCCCAAACTACCCGGCGGGTTGTGTTATGACCCGGCGGGTCCTTTGAAATTTGTGGAACCCGGCTGCTCAAACATATAACACGGCGGATCATTTGAAGAAAACAACCCGGCGGCTCAGTAGGATCACCCGCCGGCTTCTACAGGGTTCAATCGGCCGAATTTCTCTGTGATCAACAAATGATGGAAAAGTTAATTTACCCGGCGGCTAGCATCACTCACCCGGCTGGTAACCATAACAACCCGGCGGCTTAGTGTATCAACCCGGCGGCTTCTTCAAGACTTCATAACCCGGCTGCTACGTACCCCAAGCCGGCGGCTTCAAGCCATTTTCCAGCAGACCAGCTTTTAGCTCGAGACTTCAACACTTTACAAACTTGCTCAAATCCAAACCAGAATGCAGTCCAAACGACGATTCTTCAATATTGATGCCTGTAATTCAATTTAAGCTAAATAAGTACCAAAAGTTCATAAAGTCCACTTAAAATGAATGCAAAAACAATGATATCGCTAAAGATAAACTTATACAAAATGAGCGATATCAACCCTAAAACAGAAAACACAAAACGTTTTTATACAAAATCTGGCACCTGCGACGTAGCACGCTACGTCGCAGGCCTTAGCCCATGCGACGTCTGCTACGTCGCAGGCCCAAAACCTGACGTCGCACCTGCGACGTTGTGCGCTACGTCGCAGGAGTCAGAACACTATTTCTAATTACAAACTACGAGCTAGACCAACTGACAGACACTAAACATATACTAACAAACTCCCCCGTGTCTTCAGCTTGGTCTTCAAAAATCTTCATTAAACCCAGCCCGCAGGAAACTGGCCGTCGGCATGAATTCCATTAGCTACGCAAACAGTAACAACATTGTAAAACTGTTGTGCTAAACGTCTGTTGAATTCATTCTTCTGACCAACCCGAATCCGATTATCATAGAGTTTTCTTAAATCTTTTTCATGAAAATTAATCAAACTCATCGGATCATATAGTCTAAACGTTGCTTGCCTCAGATTCCATATACCTCCAACTTCTGGCCACGGTTCAGAATCTGGAACAAAAGTAATAACCGCTTCGCCAGTCTGTGGATCAAGTTCCCATTTCACAAGTCTTCTCAGAAAATAATAAGGAACTGATTCCAGAGGTATCTCAGTCAAACATTTAGCCGGCGAATAGTGAACTTTAACCAAAGGCTTCCTGGTGACTGGATCAATCTTTTTCTTCCACGTATACCGAGTTCCCAACGTCGGCTTCAATTTCGAATAAGTCTTCGATAATACTTCCCGACGTAGACTTCTCTGAATGAACTCAGCATAATCATTCTCGAAAGGATTAATCAATTTAAGCTGAGCTAATCGATTAATCTCTCCTTTTGGCAACGTGCTCAATCTATCAAAGCGCATTCTAAAATACTGAACTCCATCTTCTCTCTTTATCATAAACAGATTCCTCTGACACTTCCAGCTTTTAATAACACCGGTATAATTCCGACTAACCCGGTATACTTGACATTTCACTGGAATAGGAACTGGATTTCGTCCCTTAGGCCACCATTTCTTGTTTCTCTCTCTCTTTTCTTCAGCAGTTAATTTCTTTGCTGCTGAGTCCGGTGCCTGTGTCTCTGAAGCTGGAGTTGCAGCAGAACTTGATTCTCCATGTTGAGCTTTATCAGGACTCTCGTCTTCACTTGAATCAGATTCAATAATTGGTGCATCATCATAAGCTTCCCCAGATTGTGCATCATCATACGTTTCATCTGCATCCAACTGTTCCTCTTCAATCGAGACATCCTCGTTCATCTCAAAAACATTCTCTGTTTCCTCCTCAGAGCCAACTCCACTGGCCATCCTCTGAATAAATGATAGGTCAGCGAATGAGTAATCAACTGCCAGCGGTCTCGGTTGCCCTGGAATATCATCAACAGAGAAATAATCCAAAAGAGAAATATTTTCATTAATATTTTCAATTACAGGGTTGGGATTTACAGACGCAGGTTCACTTGACTCTAAAGTGGGTATCCCAGACCCAGACTCCCCCGAGGCAAGTAACCTGCCTTCCAAAACATTAACCCTAAGCTTCGTTTCCTCAAGCTCCTTAGATTGGACCTCGATCAACGCAGCTTGTTCAGCAATCTTCTCATCTTGAGCCTCCAGCTTTTGCTTCATCAGCTGCATATCTTCCATTATCTTTTGCATGAAAGCTGGAGTCGGTTGAATCTCAAAAGTATCCTGCTGCTGTGGATTGACTGGAGCTCGTGTAGACGAAGAACGACGAACACGACGTCTCGGTTGATAAGTCTCATCAGCAGGATCATCACCGTCACGTGTACGTTTTCCCGTATCTCGTGGAGGCACATACTTGCGTCCTTGTCTGATCCAACGCTGAATTCGCAGATATCTGAATGAATCTGAAAGCCTGATACGTTCCATCTCAGAGGGATGCGGAACAGTACCATCAGAATGCTCAGGCGTCGGACCCCCATCCTGAGGACCTACATTGGCCGGTTCTTCAGAATCAGAACTCTCGACCGTGTCGTGAGATGCTTGATTGTCTGAGTCAACGTGGCCAAACTGCTCAATGTTTTCCAGTAGAGCATCCACATTCTCCCCCGCAGCTTGAGCAGGAATGTTCTCCCCCGCAGCTTGAACAGGAATGTTCACAAACTGTTGCTGCGGCTGCTGAGGTGCTGGAACATCCATATACTGAGGATCTGGAGGCGGTACATAATTTTCATCAATGATAGCACCGAATAAAGGAACATCCCTTGGTGCCTCGACCCCTTTCTCATACCCTGCACAAATAGTGAAAATCCGACTCATCATCGGTGAAATCTTGAGCGGATGATCGATATCACCCTGTGCCTGAAGCTCCGGATGATGACGATTGATGTGCAGCTGTACAAATCTTGGATATAAAATCCATTTCTGATCCCCGGCATTTGCATTATCAACCATAGCCCTGAAGATAAATCCCGAGAAGTTGAACGGCTTGTTATATACCAACGCTAACATAGCAGAAGCCAGACTGCGGCTCATTCCATCCGTTCCACCTTTCCGATTTCCCAAACAAACAATAATCACATGCATCAAGTATCTCCAGACGCGTGTGAGATTCGCTTTTCGATATTGATCAGAGGGAATCCCGGGATATCCTATCCGTTGCATAGCTCCGGTAACAAAAATATTATCAAAACCGACAGGCATATCCGGTTGATCATTCAGCTGTAATAGTTCCCGAATGCTCTGTTCTGTAATAGTGATCTCCGTACCCAGAACAGTAGAGACCAATCTTCTAACGTCGTTTTCAGTGACGACAGTTGCGTTTCTCCAAAAAGGGTTGATCAGATTTCCAAACGCCAAAGTGTTGTCTGAAATGGCGTGAAATACCCTCGAACGTCTCAAAAACGCGATCATCTGACGATACGGTGCAGCTTTATTAGAAGTGTCAGTAAGGTAAGCAGCCGTATTATGACGAGCTTCGAAAATCAAAGCCATATCTGCAAAAACAGAAACATATTGCAACTCGAAAAAGGTTAGAAAAAAAATGTTACATTTTTTTTAAACAAAAACCTTTTCAAATTCCCTGGAACTAGCGACGTAGCCACGTACGTCGCATAAACCTAGAGCGACGTAGAGCTGTACGTCGCCTAAAATCAAAATAAATTGAAAAGCGACGTAAGGCCTGACGTCGCATAAAATTCGAGCGACGTCAAGGGGGACGTCGCATTTTGCAATTAATTGTGAATTTAATCACTTTAATTAATACAGCGACGTAGAGAGGTACGTCGCATCGGACGTCGCAGTAAAAGCGACGTAGGGATGGGCGACGTAAGAAATTAATAATAATTAAATAAAGCGACGTAGGGCACTACGTCGCAGCGTACGTCGCACTGACGAACATTCATCCCCAACCCAGAAAACCCTAACCCTCGAATTTAGGGGTTTTCAAAATCAATCGCACTACAAGGTGCGGCTAACGATGGTGATCACGAAAACATAAATTATAACCAGTACTTTACACGATATACCATCTAATTTATCCCAAAACCGAAACCCATTTAACCCGTAATACATACATAGCAATTAAACGAAATATACACGGTGAAAAATGGTAAAATCGGTACCTAAGTGTGCGGAATAACGAGTAGATCAAAAGTACGTAAGTGAATCGGAATGAAAACGGCTACAAAGCACAAAAATTGCTCGAAAATTGCTACGTCGCAAATCGCCTCTCGTACGTCGCAGGCTACGTCGCACGTGAATAGTGAATAGTGTGACGAGTTACGTCGCAGTGGATACTATTTAAAGTCTAACCCTATGTGCGACGTAGGCTGGGACGTCGCAGGCGACGTAGAGCCGAACGTCGCAGAAAACAGTTTTGATCCAATTTCGAAATTTTCAAACCGTTTACTCGTTATTTTAGCAAATAAAATCCAAATGACTCGTGACTTGGGAAAATAACTTAGAATAAAAATAAAACATAAAATGAAATAACTAAACTAAAAAAAATCTTTTGATATTTTCTTTAATATTCAAAAAGTAAAAAGAAAATTACTTAACACTCTATTTTTGGTGACGGAGTTGAGTTGTCTGATTAGGGATCATATCGGAATAACATGCATTTATTAGGAATAGTAAGTGTTATTTCGATCATCAGTATATTTGTCCACTTTAAATTTACGTGGCACATTTAAAACACCTTTTATAAAAATTATTTCAAGACAATTATTGGTATTGTTTGTCCACCTAAACATGTTACATCCGTATTTGTGAGTTAACCTTTATTGTTAGAATGAATATTAATTTTGTGAAACCTATTATATGATATACTGATAAACTTTAGTAAAACAAACACTGCATATTCACACAAGGTAGAGATTACAAGACCAAGTTTATCTCGGTTTTCTCGTAATATACACTTGATATTTATATGTAGGCATACATCAAACTGATTATGAAGATACTAGTGGCCCCAGATCTGTACTTAGTACAACAGAGGGTCCCTTAGTATGAACATAACAAGTTTGAGACTATTTGCATAACTAATGGATTCAGGTCTGTACGTGAGTACAACAATAGTCACCATTAGTTAGGCGAATAATCATATTATCACTATATGCCCATTTTACATTTACATAATTATGACAGTGTATGATAGTACTTCCATTTATCAATTAAGACTTATGTCATACATCATATAACATTTTTCACAAAGTAATAGACAAGTTTTATCATTACTTCTTACTCACTCACAAACCGGTGTGTAGCATGCCTACCAATACATCATATGATGAAGATAATTTAGATAAAAACTGTTTTAAGTGTGTCAGATAAACCTACTGACACATCCAAGATAAACCTTAAAATTCCATTTTGTGCATGTCACCCGATGTACTATCATATCCCAAGTTGTTTACAGACACAACTTCAACGTCTATTTTAAAAATGTAGCAACCTTGCGTTTTCTTTAATACTAAAGAGTATAAAGAGTGGCTGTTGCGATGTTTTTTTTTTTTTTTTTTTTTTAAATTGAATTTAAAAACTTAAAAATCCAAGTCACAAATCATTTCTTTGACTGAAAGAACCTTAAACCTATCAGATTGACCAGTTCAATAAAACGTGATCGCAAAAAGGCTTTTGTGAAAAGGTCCGCACACTGCTTAAGGGTCTCTATATGTACGACATCTATAAGGTGTTTCTCAAAGCAATCCCGTATAAAGTGGAACCTAAGTTCAATATGTTTGGTCTTAGAGTGCTGTACGGGATTGTGAGTTATAGATATAGCAGCTGTATTATCTATATAAATAGGAGTCATAGAGAGATTGAACCCGTAATCACGCAGCTGATGCTGAATCCAGAGAACTTGAGAACAGCAACTTGCAGCAGCAACATACTCGGCTTCAGCTGTGGAAATAGCAACCGCAGTCTGCTTTTTGCACTGCCAAGAAATTAAGCGCGATCCAAGGAACTGACATCCTCCAGTAGTTGACTTCATATCTATCTTGCAGCCACCAAGATCCGAATCCGAATAGGCAGTTAACTCGAAGTTTTTCTCGTTTGAATACCATAGACCCAGAGATGGCCTAAAAGCGAGATATCCAAAAATGCGTTTTACTGCCTTCATATGAGACACCTTCGGATTTGCCTGAAATCGTGAGCAGAGAGAAACAGCAAACACTATATCTGGTCTTGAGGCAGTCAGGTACATGAGAGAGCCTATCATTGAGCGATAGTCTTTCTCCTTGCAGTCTTCATCGTCCTCATTAGGTCCAAGATTGTGTCTTGCTTCAATTGGAGTGCCGTAGTGTTTACAGTTGAGCAATTCATATCGCTTTAACATGTCAGTGACATATTTTGACTGGTGGATGTATATTCCATTATCAGATTGCTCAACCTGTAGCCCCAGAAAGAACGTGAGTTCCCCCATAGCACTCATTTCAAACTCAGATTTCATCAGTCCTTCAAAATCTTTGCACAACTGATCATTAGTGGATCCAAAAATAATGTCGTCCACATAGACCTGCACAAGTAACAAATCCGCTCCTTCCCTTTTGATGAAAAGCGTGCTATCAATCTGTCCTCTGTCAAAACCATTCTTCAGCAAATACTTGGCAAGTCGCTCATACCAAAGTCGAGGAGATTGATGAAGACCATACAAAGCTTTCTTCAGTTTGCAAACATGATTAGGATGCTTTGGGTCTTCAAAACCTGGAGGTTGACACACATAAATCACTGCGTCGACATCTCCATAAAGAAAGGCACACTTCACGTCAAGTTGATACACGCGGAATCCTTTAAAAGAAGCATAAGCTAGAAAAATCCGAATTGATTCCAAACGAGCAACAGGAGCGAAAACTTCATCATAGTCAATACCCTCTAATTGACTATATCCTTGAACTACCAGACGGGCTTTGTTTCGAATAACAGCCCCACGATCATCCATTTTGTTACGGAAAACCCAACGAGTACCCGTCAAGTGAGCACCCTTGGGTAGAGGAACAATTTCCCACACATTCATCTTGTTTATTTGCTGTAGTTCCTCCTGCATAGCCTCGACCCAAGATGGATCCTTTAAGGCTTGATCAACCTTTTTAGGTTCAATTTGAGACAAATGACATGAATCAATATGAGCTATAAGTCCCAAAAGCTGCTGAGCTGAAGTCTGCTTTGCTTGCTGTCGTGTTTGAACAGATGCATGAGGATCACCAATGATATTATCAATGGGGTGATCCTTATGTATACGAGTTTCTGGTATGGCACCTGGCACAAGATTCACACCTAGATTGTTCAAATCTCCCTCAGTTTCGGGAGTAGCAGCAGACTCAGGAATGGCTATCTCTTCTTCTTGTTCTTCATCTTCAGTAGAAAATAAGTGAGAGTAGGCCATTGTTTCCTCCATTTCATCTTCTTCTTGTGGTTCCTCTAAAGGAGGCATATTCGGATCATATGGAAGCTCCTTTGTGTAGGTATAAACTGTTTTAGAAGGAGCAGCCGAAGATGATGGAGTAGGAGATGGTGTTGATGGTGGTGATTTGGTAGTTATTTGTGGTTGTGTGGGTGGAGGTGTAGGTTGTGGAGGTGTAGGATTAGTTGGTGGAGGTGCGGGTGTTGCATTGGGAGATGGGTCGGATGGTTTATTAGTAACAGGTGTATCTTGATTAAGATCAAGCTCATGAAGTATAGAAACCAGTTCTTCCGTTTCATCTTCTTCCGGAATATTGAAAGAATTGAAGAGGTTTCCATAGTTGAAAAACCAATCCGGACCCGTTCCTTGAGGAGGTTCCGTATACCTTAAACATTTCACTTCAAAATGCTCCTCAATCTGATTCGATGATTTGTTAAAGACTCTTTTGTTCGGAGAGTTGACTGAATATCCAAGAAAAATCCCTTCAACAGCCTTATCACCAAACTTAGAGACCTTATCTTTTGTAATCATGATCAGGCATGGACACCCAAATGGTTCTAGGAACTGTAGATTAGGCTTACGGTTATTAAAAAGTTCATAACACGTTTTGTTCCTTTTCTTAACCGTGAGTACTCTGTTGAGAACATAACAGGCAGTATTAACTGCCTCAGCCCAGAATATGATTGGTAACTTGGAGTCAGCTAACATAGTCCGAGCTGTCTCGATTATTGTCCTGTTCTTCCTTTCTGCAACTCCATTCTGTTGTGGAGTCCTCGGAGCACTAAATTGATGCTCAATACCTCTTGTAGCACAAAACAATTCGAGAGTTGAGTTCTTGAACTCAGTTCCATTGTCTCTTCGTATCCTTTTCACCTTCAAGTTGCACAGATTTGCCAACTTGTCCAACAAATACACCAGAATCTCAGGAGTTTCCCCTTTTGTGGTCAAAAAATAAACCCACGAAAACCTTGAGTAGTCATCAGTAACTACCAAGCAGTATGACCGACCACCAATGCTCTTTGTAGAAACTGGACCGAAAAGATCCATATGCAGTAGTTCCAATGGAGCATTTATGGAATTCACCTGCTTAGACTTATGGGACTTCTTACGTAGCTTTCCTTTTTGGCAGGAGATACAGTCATCCTTTAAAGCAAATGACTGTTTCGGAACTCCTAGCACTAGGTCATTTTTGGTTAAGAAATTCATTTTTCGGAAATGAATATGTCCCATTCGTCTGTGCCAAAGCAGTGATTCCTTTTCAGAAGCCTTAGATAAGAGACACGTATACTCGTTCGATGTCTCAACAGTTCTCATATTCAAAATGTATGTGTCATCCTTTCTTGGTGCTCTCAGTAACACCCATTCTTCCGGAATGACATAACCAGGCTTCAATATCACACACTCTGTCTTTGTGAACGCAGTTGTATAATCCTTATCACAGACCTGTGAAACACTTAGCAAGTTGTGCGTAAGCTGTTCCACGTAGTTCACATTTTCGAAACTAACATTGCCGTTAGTTAACGTTCCTCTTCTAGAAATAGTTCCCCCAGAATCTCCAGCAAAGGCAACATAACCTCCTGCATGTGGTTTAATATCCACAAGTAAGGATACATCGCCTGTCATATGTCGCGAGCAGCCACTGTCCAAATACCATTCACTATCTTTAACACGTTCTGACTGCTGCAACACACAAACGAAAGGAGATTAGTGAGAAACGGTGACCCAAGCCTTTACAGACTTAGGTCGACCGTGGTCATCAACAATAATCACCTCAGATAGGATTTTATCTTTAAACAAATTAGAATTTTTATCTGATGTGTTATTGTTGACGACTGAAGAGTCAACATCAGACTCTTTACGTTTCCAAACTTTTGAAGATTCGGAATCGGTAATAGAAGTAATGTTGGGCTTTTGAATTGGCAAAGATTTTTGCTCAACATTACTTGGTTTCGAAACAGGCTTGGGAGAGTTTGAGTAACGCCTAGGTGGAGATTTAGAAAAAGAGTTTTTATAAATAGATGTCCTAGGCATCTCTCTCCCATATCGCTGATTTGACAGCTTTAGACATTCACGGATTAAATGTCCTTGTTTCTTGCAGTAGAAACAAGAACGAGTCTCAACAAACGGTTGAGGCTGAGGAATTACCACAGGAGGTGGAGAAACATTTCTAGAACATGAACATTGAGTACACGTCTTAGAAAATGTTTGTCTTGGTTGAGAGGTTGAAGTTGATGGTTTATCATACGAAACATTTTCATTTACTAATTTTCTTTGCAAAATCTTTACAGGTGACTGTAAAGTTTGTTGTTTCGAGTTTAAAACCTTAGCTTTTCCCTTATTTGGTTGAACCTTAATTTCAGGTTCAACCTTTGAAATCACTTTTTCAGGTTTAAATGCAACCTTCTTAACCTCCGGATACTCCTGATCCGTAATGTCCTCAATCTCAACTATCTCCTCAACACTAACAGGAGATTCATTCTTTACTTCAACATTCTCCTTATCACTAACTGGAGATTCATTCTTAACCTCAACATTCTCCTTAACACTAACAGGAGATTCATGCACTGACTTAACAAACTTTGGCAAGGGGTACTCTGGCCGCTTGGTTTTCTCCTTTGCCGGTTTGTTATGTTTGGTCTCTTTAGCATCTATAGCTTTTAAACCGTAAAGCTTGGACCAGTCAACTGGAATCTCTTCAAAGCCTTCCTTAACAGGCAGGGGACAGTGAGTAGTAGGAGGAGGAACTGAGTTGTATCCCAATCCCTCATTCTTCTTCCCTTTAGTACCGTGCTTGCTAAGAATTTCATTAAAGACAACCGTTGAGGAATTTGAACCTAAGATTTTACTCTTATAATTTTCATACTCAGCTTTTAAATCTGTAAGTTCTTTATTTAAAAGTTCAATTTCAATCAGATAACTTTTAATCGCATCTTCTTGACTAAAAACTTTAGACTTATATTTTTGAGTATCTAACCGATGAGCCTCAAGATGTTTTTCATAAAGTTTCTCATTAGCTTTTAAAAAATTATTTGAGTCGGTTAGTTTTTCATTCTTTTTCCTCAACTCAGCGGTCTCTGTCTGATATGCCTTTAGAGATTCAGTTAACTTAATGCATGAAATACAATTTAACGGTTCATCATGTACCTCATTCACAATGTGAGCCATCAGACACTGTTGGTAATGCTGGGAGACAGGCGTCCAATCTTGACTTGTAGGCTCAAAAGCAATCAGGGCATTATCAGCAATCCCTTTCTTAGTAACTTCCGGTTCTTTGGCCTTTGGAGGAGTAGAAGGTGTTGTGAATCCCGAAGCTGGTTGGGTTTCTCGCACTCCCTGGCGAAGTGACCCAAATTTTGACAATTATAACAACGGACCTTACTCTTGTCAAATCCGAAGCCAGTCTTTCCATCACCCTCCAAGCTTTTACGCCCTGTCCTCTGCAAGAACTTTTGAATTCTGCGGGTGATCATTGCCACATTCCAAGTTAAATCCATTTGCTCCAGATCGTCTTCATCAAGCTGAGCATAGTCCTCCTTAGTCAACTCCAAAGTTAGATTCGGTTGAGTAACCAAATCCTTGTAAGAGCTTAAGAAAGCTGTGTAGATGGCAGCTTGCTCCTGAATAGCAGGTGAGACTTGAACCTGTTGTTGATTTGAAGAAGGTCCAGTCATGAAAACAGAATGAATCCCATCAGAAGAAGAAGAAGTCGATGAAGCATTTGTATTTGATACAAAGGCAACTCCTGATCCATAAGTCTTTCCAGAGTTGATCTTAACACCATACACACTAGGATTCTGAACAGCAGAACCAGACCTAGTTTCTTTCTTCTTAATCTCCATCGCGTGAGCTTGAAGATCCCCTATCAACGCATCCAAAGACATGTTTGCAAGTTCTTCATTTTCCTTTAAAAATTGAACTTTAATATCCCAAGAACTCGGCAACACATCCAGCAGCTTCTTATTTACTTCAATTGAAGGAAAAGTATAACCCCCTTCAAACAACTCACCAACTAACCGTGAGTACCTAGTAAATAAAGAAGTCGTGTCTTCATCAGGAAGGATGTCAAAGATATCGTACTGTTTCTTAATCAGTTCGAGCTTTGCTTCCTTGTACTTATCATTCCCTCCACAACGAGTTTCAATAGCCTTCCACAAATCAAAGGCTGTTTCATGAGTTCTGAAAAGCCATAGAACATCCTTCGTTAAACACATTTTAATCATTGAAAAAGATTTTCTTTCAGTATCAAAATCTTTCTTTTCCTCGGGAGACATGGCTTTATAGGTCTTAGCGGGACGAATACCACGGTATTCCCCTTCAGCTAATGGAGGTACATAGCGCTCACGTAATGGTCCCCATAATTCTGGACAGTGAAAGTCAATATATTGTTCAACTCGGTCTCTCCAGTACACATAATCCATATCAGCTGTAAATAGTGGAGGTTTATTGCTTGAACCAATGTCATTACTTTGTTTAATCATCTCCCTAAGTCCTCTAATATCCTCTTTATCTGCTGCCATTTTAATTACTTAAACGAAAAAATCAAACTTTTGATCTTAGCGACGTAGACGGGTACGTCGCACAAAGAATATGCGACGTAGATGGGTACGTCGCAAAAAGAATATGCGACGTAGATGGGTACGTCGCAAAAAGCAAAGGATTCAATTAAGAATCAGAAAGTGCGACGTTGAGAGGTACGTCGCAGAATCAGGCTACGTCGCAACGCAGCGTCGCAGAAGACTAATTAAAGTCAAAATAGCGACGTAGAGAGGTACGTCGCAACGGTACGTCGCACGAACTAATTAAAGTTCAAAAACACTACGTCGCACGCGACGTCGCAGATGACGTCGCAGGCTACGTCGCAAAAACGCGCTGAGCAGCGGCCAAAAACCCTAAAAACGAATTTTTAACCCTAAAACCAAAACCACGAATGTCGAACGACTGAAACCTTCAAGAATCCCAATAATACTGATCGAAAACCTGTAACAACACAAAACAAACGTAATAAACACGAAAACTCACGAATATCACGTTCTTTTAAATCCCAAACTCGATCCGAATCGCCAAAACGAGCACTTTCTGCTCTGATACCAGTTGTTTGTCCCTAATCTTGGATCTAGCACGAACCGAGTCAATCAATTGATGGCGGAAACAACAATTGACTAATCAAACAATCACACGAATAACAAATACGCAATGAATATCAAACGAAACGTATTATATTCAGTAATAATCGATTAGATTACAGAGATTTCGACTAATTGCGTTTAGGGTTTCGTCGACCCTAAAACAGAAAACACAAAACGTTTTTATACAAAATCTGGCACCTGCGACGTAGCACGCTACGTCGCAGGCCCAAGCCCATGCGACGTCTGCTATGTCGCAGGCCCAAAACCTGACGTCGCACCTGCGACGTTGTGCGCTACGTCGCAGGAGTCAGAACACTATTTCTAATTACAAACTACGAGCTAGACCAACTGACAGACACTAAACATGTACTAACAAGGAACATTGTCCCTAATGTTCGAATCTATTTGTTGGACACCTCTTGTTGAAGTATCCCACACTTAGAGATTCTACTTATCTTTGGATTGTTTCATAAGTGTTTCGTGGTATTAAGGATCCCACACTTAGTGTTGGAATATCGGGTGAGATAATTGAAGCTTTAAACGGATAGAGGGTTTTGGAACGGTGTACCACTTTTGCTGTGCGCGTTGTTTGCTAACTCTTAGGAGTTTGCTGGTCCGCAGCTTGTAGCTTATGGCTCCAGAATTCTCCACCGTGGGGTCCATTGCTTCTTTTGATCCGGTCTTCGATAAATAGTCGTTTGGTCAAACAAACAATCCACTCAACAATCAAATAATAGCTGCTAATAAGAAAAATAAAGTGAAAGCATAATAAAGCAGTAAATAGATAGGTGTGATGTCGAGGCATCAATCGTACATCAATACAAACAATAATAAAATAGCAAATAGAGTTTTGGTAGAAAGTAGAGAGAAGTTAGAAGGTGGAGCAATCCATTGCTCTGCCGATGATCATGCTGCTGCGGTGGATGTGGTAGGCCCAGGAGAAGTCTCATCTGATGAGGAGTCATCATGCTGATCGTTGGTTCCTTCGTTTGATGCATCATGGATGGCTTCTGCTTCTGGCGTACCGATTGTAAAGGCTCCTTGGTGTACAAGCTGATCGATTAGTGGCCCTGATGGTATTTCGAAGCTGTCGAGCGGGAACATGGCTGATCCTTGGTGTGTGATGTCTTGGAAGAGGTCTGTCTGTCTATGAGAAGAAACCTGTACAGGTACAGCAGCTGAAGGGATGGTATGTCTGCCAGTCCTGGGACTCTGAACGGTGACAGTCCGTGCAGAGACTATAGATGTCCTGCTGCCTCTCGATGTGTGTACTCTGAAAGATCCAACAACTGACGGAACAGTCTGTCTCGTGATGGGTACCTGCACTGGGGGTGGCTGTGCTCTAGGAATGACAATCCGAGGTGGTATAACATGTCCACGGCCTGACTGTGGTCGAGGTGCTGGAGTAGGGACTGCACGTGAATATATGTGTGGTGGTGCTCGGCCCATCCCACATGGTAAGTCCGGGAGAGGGCTCACGGGCATCCCAGCTGCCTGCTGTCTGACGGCTGTATAGCACCTAATCTGCATCTGCATCAGCCAATACCAATAATCTGAACCCGGAGGTGTCCCGTAATGGTAGATGTATGCGGGCACTCGTGGTCTGGGGGCAGGAGTAGAAGGTCCCGTCCTAGTATGTGGCGGCATTGCTGGTGGTGGTGGTGGGATGTTATCATCATCATCATCATCATCCCCATCATCATCACCTGTATCCGAATCATTAGGTTCTTGCGGATGCTTCCTTTTCCTTGTTTCCTTTAGCGGAACCAGGTCTGGTACCAATGTGTCTACACTGTCAGGATCCACTGCTCGTGCTTTGATATAAACAGCGCCATCTCTTGTGATCTGGAGTATTTCTATACTCTTAAGAAAATAGTAGTCTAATGGCTTAGATCTCCATTTTGATTTAAATTTCTCGACATCCGATGTTCGAAGTAATCCCATTTTTCGGATCAATCTGGTAATCACTGAGCCCAAATACGATCTTTTCTTACCAAAACCTTTTTCTTCCAGAAATCGCTGGGCAAGTAGATGAGCAACCTGCATGTTTCTCTTTTCGAGGATACATGCTATAAGAGCGACATCAAATCTAGAAACTCGACCGCTAGTCGTATGCTTCCAGTCAAATGAGCAAGCTATGAGCTTGTGTAGGATCTGTAGGACTGGGTCTCTGAGTCGGGTTGCCTTAATACCCGAGAAGTATGGTGTAGGTGACCATTGACTCCATGCTTCAGCGTGTGTTGTCGCGATAGAAACAGAGGTGGCTCCATTAGTGAACAGAGGGGATTGAATTTCTTCTGGTGTGTACAAATCTAGGTGTTGTGAGAACTGGGCAAGTGACAAGGTGTGTAAGCTGCCCATGTATTGGAATGAAATGGAACAATCTTCAACTCTCTGCTTTTTCTGAAATTTGTAGGTAGCCATAAACTCGGTAACCATCTCCACGTATACAGGCTCATCAATACTAAACAATCTCTTGAATGACTCGAACTGCCGTCCATCAACCGTGTAACTAAGTATGCTCTCGAGTGTTTGCTTGAATCCCAATGCTTGCATAATATCCCAATCAATATATCTGAGACGCCCAAATTTCTTATCTCTCCAGATACGTGCCATTTTTTCGTAAGCTGGTGTGGCGCTCAGATACGCTAAAGATCCTGCAAGGGGTCGTGCTGGGTTTAATTGTTTCTTTGGTGGCATTGTACCTGAGAACATTTAAAGTAATGGATTTTTTAAGAAAGAGAAATTTTAATCACGCTTCGAAGAGATTCGAAGTGAGGGCTTTAATTTCTAGACAATCTAAAGATAACATTGAACATATAATGTTCTCAAGCAACGAACAATTAAATTTAACAAGGTAATATCATCATTCAGAAAAATATAGTGTCGAAATGGCAACTATTTTATTGTGAAGTATTGTCATTCGTAAAGTTTGGCGTTAACCAAGTTTGAAATGTCAAGAATTCACAATTAATGCTAACATCATTACTGAAAGGGTTTGACTTTGGGAGTACAAGTTGAAGTAAGGTTTTTGAATAAAATGTTTTGTCTTAAAATTTCAATACTTCAAGTTGACTTTTTAGGTTAAACTTCTCTTCAAATGATATTTTCAAGTATCCGCATGCCATGATTGTAACCTATACATGATCTAACTTATTTCAAGCATTCCCTAATTGGTAAACAGACTAGGTTGTGCACAAAAAGTTATCATGCCCATGTATTTGGTGTGGTCCAAGACTCTATATTCAGAAATGATGGTTCTCTAGTTAAATTTCCTAGTTTGACTAGTCAAGTAAGTACAAGTGTGGTCATGCAATTTTCAACCTATCATATTATTCATGCAAGCTAGCCAACTTTTTGTTGACTTTCAAAAGTCAAAATTGCTAACCCTAAGTTGTTCACATAGAGCAATTAACATAGAGCAATCATTTAAAACACCACAATTACTTAAATACTCAATGACTCACACTTTATCAAGCAAGGCTCTAGACTAAATCAAAGTTTTACCCTTTTGAGAAAGTAAAACATGTGTGAATTAGCATGGATAAGTGGTAGTAGCATGTAGTTCCTAAGCAATTAACCAAGAAAAGCTCTAATTCCTAGCTACTAACTTAAATAACTACAAGAAACAAGTTCTTTCAAATTTAAAGTGGGTTTTGTGATCATACCTTGCTTTTAGTGAATGAAGTGCAAAAACGAAAGTACAACCGAGAATTATATGAAACAAGGAGCTCGAAAGGACACAAAATTACATGATTTGATGAAGTTTTGATGGTGGATTCATGGTGGTCATGGTGTGGCCAATTTTTTTGGAGAGGAAAGGGGAGGGAGAAGATGTTAGTTGGTTGATTTGAATTATGGGGAGTTAAGGAGGCTCATAGTGGTCCTTTAGGGTACATGTACCTATCCTAAGTACTATGGTACTTACTTATGGTCCCAAATGCAATTCAATTGGCAAGTATTAATGTCCTAGGTTAATTTCTAATGTCCCACTAATAATGGTGATGAGTCTTAAATGTATTACCTGTAACTAGTTGCTTGTCAGTTTCTTGTTACGTTATAAACAATTTAAGAAACGCGCAAATTTTTGCGGAACAATTAAAATCAACCTAAAATATTAAACTTACGCTATTTTTGGTGTTTAAAAATCTTTGTCTGACGCGGGTTTATAGAATGTACCACTATTTAGGCAAAATGCTTTAAAAGGCGTACGTCCTTTTAGACGCGCTTGTCTTCAGACAATAATTTAAAAACGTTTTCTATTAGGGGAAACTTTCAAAAATTTATTATATATATATATGTATTAAAGTATGCTCATTTAAAGTCGCGAGTCTCGACCTTTTCGGAGAGAATGGTTTTATGATTCGTTCCGATCCCTCCAAAGGGAAAGGGTCGAGATTTGCTCCCTTAAGTGAACATGGTTGGGCACAAAACATTTTGAAAGTTCCAAGATGACATTGTAAATTAAATGGAAATGACTGTTCTCTATGTTCCCTAGGACTTCCCATTCTTCGTATCCTAAATTAACAAGATCACTAATTAACCTATTATATGCCTTTCTTATCTTTTTAGGGTTTGACAAACCGTCGCGTGGCCCTTGGTCTTTATAATTGAGATTGTGAGTGAGTTTATCGATTACTTCCAGAAATGCTTTCTCTTCCGGCGAATCAGGGTCTCCGGTTGTAGAATCTACCATCTTGAAGAGGTTGCTGATTAGTGCTTTTTGTGAGGAAGTGAAAGAATATTTGGTGAAGAAGAAGATTCGAACAAGCTTAACGTGAAGGTCTTTTCTCTTGGTAAAGAGGGCTGTATCGGTTCTTTCCTTGATGGGGTCAGGGAAAACGTCTCGCAATTTTGAGATCAAGTAGGAATCGGGGTCAACAAAGAATGGAATTTTACCCGGGATGATGATAGGAATCATCGGGTCCCGTTCTATCCAGAGCTCGAGTTCATTGATCTCTGCGGTGACATTGTGATGGATTAATATCATGGATATTGGAAGGAAATCCATGTCGGCAAATGATTCAAAAAGTGGATCTAAATCCGCTATAAACTTTAGCTCTTGGTCTCTGAAATTGGTGAGAGTGCTTTCACATTCATGATTTGACAGGCGAAATACAAATTCTACTTGTTCGCTAAGATCGGTGATCTTTTCTCGTTGTTCGTATGAAAAGGGAAGATCGGAGGAGTTTAATTTCCTAACGAATGTCCTATAAATGTCTATTCTACGAGAAGGATTGAAAGATGCGCCTAGGAGGCGTTCTTCAGAACAAGGGTTTTCTGGCTCGACTGATGGAACTTTGTCCACCACTCGATAAATGGTGTACTTGTGTCCATATGAAAAGAATGGAGAGATGCCGTCATTATGAGAATTTGACAAAGTGTTTCCATACACTGAAGTTTCAGGAATGAGGGTAATTAGGTCACATGTTTTCGGAGGTTCTACTTCATGATTTTCTTCGGGAAGATAATCGAAGTGGACAGAATTTGGTAATTCAGGCAATTGCAAAGTTGGAGAGTGATCTTCTGGAGATGATGCTAGGTCAGGTAACTGATCCGTATTATCAAAGTCCAGGAAATGTTTTGGAATCGAAGGTGAGGTCCTAAATTTTTCTATGGTTTCGGAAATTTCTTTAGCTTTAGAGGAGGAAGGTGAAAAGAAATCAGATCCTAATTCTCCTACTAAGTAGTCAAAGAATTTTGTATCGTCCATCGCCATCAGTTCGTCTTTTGAAGTGGGTTTTCGAATTGTCATTTTCGAACTAATATTATCCTAATTAACTAAATTAAATTAACTAAATTACTTAAATTAACTTTTGAAAGATACCCGAAAAGTTTTCGTTCGGAAGGGTCTCCTAAATAATTATTACTTAAGGTGGTTTTAAATCTACGTTTGTGATTCCCCGGCAGCGGCGCCAAAAACTTGTTGTGCTCACACCGTGTCGTTGTTTTTCAAATGATGACGCGAGTGCAGCAGGGGTTTTAAATTTATATTTTGCGGGGCTTAAATTAACCATACTACCTACTCTGACTAGTAAGCGGTAAGTATAACCTAAGATCGTTCTATGAATCCAAACGTGTGGGCGATTAAAATTGACACTTTCGGTAGGGAAGTATTTAGGATGGAACAAAGTAGGTAGGTTTGGGGTTTAAAGACATATAATTAAAATGCAGGAAAGTAAATTACAGGAAAATAAAATGCAGGGAAAGCAGATAAAGATAAAGATGTGATTGCTGAGATTTCGATAATTAATATTTCAGGATGACAGAACAAATAGGGTTGATACTTAATATGGCAGTTAAACTACTAGGTGTAAACTCTAGAACCCTACCAACTCAATTTCCCATTGGCGTGTCACTTATAGCTAGGTTATCGTGATTCTGATCAGAGAAATACGCAAACTTCCAATACTCATCTAGTTGAAAGATGAGCAACCTATTTTGGTTTTATACTGAGGTGCATGAATCAGTAGCGTATCGTCTCATAGGTCCGACCGTTCTTAACCCCTAAGGTAGTTTACTACTTTATTAGCACGCAGATTAATAACTTTGTATGTTTGGACCGTCGATTGTGTAAGGCTTAGTGTTTTAAGGATTCTAGGTCACTAGGACTTTACTCTTATTCCTAAGTCTTGTTTTTGCTCGATTAAGCTCTAATTGCTTCAACTTATGGTTTAAGTTCTCCTTTTCAAACAGTTATACATCTCCAGATTATTCGCAGTTTGTTAAAACGTGTTTCATATGAGGACCATGCCTTTCAATAATAGACAATGTACTTTACAGGAGATTTCCACAACGTCTTATATCCAACACGCGGTCAAGAGTAATTGACATTGAAAGTGACACTCTATCTAATTAAATGTAAAGCAGTGAGAAATGTAAACCTAATATATACAACGAGTGGTTTCATTGTGTCTTACTTATTGCATGTCATGGGCACAGATAACTACTTACCACAATTAAGGTTGATCAGGTCCTAATTACTAGGTTGCAGTCTCGTGTATAACTGGAAAGGGTACTCCATAAACTAAACTTAAATTCATAAAGTCCTAACAGTACAAGGATTATTATCTCCTATTTTATCTGAACGTGTTTTACGAACATTATTTTATAATGCATTGATTCTCGTAGGATACACCAGTTAGTTGTGTAGTTGTATTATCCTTCCGGAATTCCAACTTTTAAACCAGAGCTGATTCCAATGATATAACTACCTTCGGTCATTTACCGGCTTCCGTACGTTTGTACTTTGCATAAAGCATTTCCAGCACTATACTGAATAAACAGTTGAATAGGGGCCGTTATATCATTTTACGATTATCGTGCACTGATTATGTAATGACATCCTTACTTATAATTATCTACATCATCAGCAATCACAATAATAAACTACTCGTAATTCATGGCAACAAATAAATCACATACCTGGCAATAATACATATTCAAAATATGAAATGAGACAAGTATAATAAAAGTTTAGATATCACCCGGAATTAAATGCGTAACAGCGTATTATTATAATTGACACCTCTTTCGTACGTACAAAGATTGATCTCCGAATTTCTAGCATTCGCCCTAGCTTCTATGTTAGTCCGTAGACTAATTACAATAATCCTAGAATGAGAAAGACTAAAAGACTACAAGAGATTTTCTAGTGAGAAAGTAAGAAAGAAAGAGTTTTTCCAAGGTATGGAATGTGTGTTTTGCAAATGAACTAAACCCCCATATTTATAGGTGAGTTTTGGCTCACATTAGCATCAAGGGGTGCACATTAGCGTAACGTGGGTAAAAAGGTGCACCAGGTACTGTATAACGCGGAAAGGTGGTGCACCGGGTACTGTACAACGCGGAAAGTAGGTGCACCAGGTACGGGAATTAGCCAAAAATGGAAACCGGGGCGGGGGACGGCAGGCCGGCGCCGCCCACCCCTTGACCGGCGGCGGCTGGGTGGTAGCCGGAGGCTGGTGGCTGCCACCTGCCCCGTTTCGCCGTCTTTTGCTTCGTTTCTTGATTCGTGCGTGTTTTCTTCGTTATGCGCCCGTTTGAGTTGATTCTTTTTTTTTGTTGGATTCGTAATTCAAAAACGAAGATTTTGACATAAGATAGCGCCTGAGATGAGGTCCCTAACTCCAGATATTGCGTACGAATCATTTGGATCTTCTGACGAGCGTAGAATCTTCATTCTTTATCCGTTTTGGTTGATTCTTCTTCTGTTGGATTCGTATTTTGAAAACGAACAATTTGGATAGAATGGATGTTGGTGAAGGGCACTTTAGTCTTGAAATCTCGTTTTGGTGCCTTTAATCTTCAAACTTGTGTGGAATCTTCATTTTACATCCGTTTTGCTTGATTTTTCTCGTGCAACCTTGTTTTGATCAGCTTGGCATAATGTTACTGATTGGTACCATATTTGAGTTAAAATGCCAAGAATCGTTCCAGAATGAGAGAGATATCGGTAGTAAAAATATGACTTTTTACGCGATATCAAAATCCTTTGTTGCTCAGTGAAAGGGAATTTAGATGTTAGTAATAACTGAACAAGCTTAACATGGATTTCTTTTCTCTTTTGAAAGAAAGCAGAATCCATGTCTTCCTCAGTAGAATTAGGGAAAATTGATCTAAGTTCATTAATCAGATAAGTAGCAGGATCAACAAAGAAAGGTTTAACGCATGGAATCAAAGTATATGTGATAGGGGCTCTTTCAAACCAAAATTCGAGCTCGTCAATCAGGGCAGCAACATAACGATTAATCTTAATCTGTGAAACAGATGGATACTCGGTGCTAGCTATTAGATCCATTAGTAGGTCTAACTCTGATTTCAGCGATAAATCTTCTTTTTGATCGTAATTAGCACGTAAACATGTTATTATCCTATCAATTACTACAAAGGTCTTTATCTACTCAGTTGAAAAGGGAAAATCAGATATCTTAAGGTTTCTAAGAAAATTAGCACAAATATCTATTCTCCTACTGGGCTTGTGAAAGTTTCCTAAGCAGTGTTCATTACTTGATTCCGATGGGTTGTTACTTGATTCAGTGTTAAGTAGGGTTGGTGTTTCTAGTTCAGGATCTTTTGGAACATAAACACGGATTAATGGTAGAATTAGTCATACAATTTCATCTTGTGAATCATAAACATCAATTATTTATTTTTCATGATTTTTCTCCACTATCCGGATCTTTGTTGGATCTTTGTTATTGTTTCGGTTACCAACAAACAATCATAGTGTACAAATATATTAGTAAGAAATTATATAAGTTTTGTTTGATTCTAAGAAAAAGAAATGAAAAGAGACAAAGACACTAGGGTAACTTCAAATACTTAGACACGTTGGTTAACCACAAAATATTTAGATGAACAAATGAGTATACTAATTCGGTTTTATGCTAGGTCGTTCCTTAATTGAGGCAATACACATTATTAGAACTCTTATGGAGAAGTATAGGGAGAAGCAAAGAAACCTACACATAGCTTTATTAGACCTGAAGAAAGCCTATGATAGCGTCCCAAGAGAGCTAATTTAGAGGACCCTAATTGATAAAGCAACCCCGGGCAGATAAGTTAGAGCTATTCAAGATATGTATAAAGGGGCGAAGATTTCTATAAGGACACCTGTGGGAGACACCAAATATTTCACAGTAGAAGTAGGCATGCATCAGGGATCAGCCCTTAGCCCGTACCTTTTTTCCTTGATACTGGATGAGTTGTCACGTAGGATACAGGAGAGCATCCCATGGTGCATGATTTTTGTCGATGACATGTTCTGGTTTCGGAAACCAAGGATGAGCTAAATAGTATGATGGAGCAGTGGAGGGAGGTCTTAGAAGACCAAGGTTAAGAATCAGTCGACAAAAAATTGAATACGTACAGTGCAATTTTGACAAAAATGAGGAGGAGCAGAATGATGGAGTAGACATCCGCATTGAGGACCAGATCCTACACCCACATGAGTCTTTTAGATACATGGGCTCAGTGCTACATTGTTCAGGGAGGAGCAACGAGGACGTGTCTCACCAAATTAAGGTAGGATGGTTGAAGTGGAGAGCAGCGACATGCGTCATGTGTGACAAGAATGTCCCCCGTAAAATGAAAGGGAAATTTTATAAGGTTGCAATAAGACCTGCTATGTTATATGGATTAGAGTGTTGGCTGGTAACTAAGGCCCTAGAGGAGGATGGAAGTGGCAGAAATGAGGATGCTAAGATGGACATGTGGTAAAAGTATGTTAGCCATGATACAAAATGAAGTTTTTAGGGCGGAGTTAGAAGTCGCGAACATCATCAATAAGTTGAGAGAAGGAAGACTAAGATATATATCCTAAAGTATTCATTTAAGCAATGAAGTATTTCATTCAAATCCATATAAGGCATTGGTGGATAGAAGAATACTTCGATGCCGAAAGGAATTTCTTCTGGTAGGGTGGCAGGTCTAACATAATGTGGGTACTTAGATAAGATTGATAAAATCTCAGGGTCAAGTGTGGGTTGACCACTTAATTCAATAGTGACAGAAGGTGGAATCTTCTGCTAAGATGTATCAAAACCTAGGTCTAAGGATGAATATTTGTTATTCTCAACATCCCGGTTAACACAAGCCTTTTTGTCGGAAGAAACAAAGAATTCCGCATCGTCCATAATCGTTATCTCATCCATGGAAGAAATAAGACTATAAGGAGAAAATAAGGGTTTTTTAGGGTTTTCTGTCTTAACTAACTACTAAAGCAATTAACTTCCTAAAGTAATGAAAATCCAAAGGAAGGGTCTCCTAAAAGTCAACTATCTACGGTAACTTAAAGTTCACCACGCTCAACTGATCCCCGGTAGTGGCGCCAAAAACCTGTTACGCCGTCAGAGTGCTGACTCTGCTGCGGTCGTTTTAAGGTGGGCACAGCGGTCCTGCAAACGACGACGCAACACATGAACGTGTTAGGTTTTAAATTTATATGAGCTGGGGCTCAAACTATAAGTACTACCTACTTTTGGGGAGTAAGCAGTAAGTATAACTCGAGTGTCGTTCTTAAAATAGGAGCGAATGAAACTAAAAGGGACTTATCGTAAACGAGCTTTCTGATAGGATGGGTTTTATAAAAGTAGGTAGGTTTTGGTTGGTTTATCTAATACTTAATAAAGCAAGAAAATAAAATAGAGAGTAGGCAACAGGTAAAGCGTGATTGCTGAAACTTCGATAATTAGGGTTTCTGGATGATATTCATTATAAAGATTATTGGAGACTACCTTGGGCAAATCATCAGACGGACAGTCGGTGTAAACTCTAGGACCTTACATTTTAGTCTAAAAGCCTAAAATCATATGTCACTGAATCCTAGGTTATCGTGATTCTGATCAGAATCAGGTTGTTTAAACCCTCTCACTTGTCCTATAAGAACTAAGCGACCTCTACGGACGATATATCCTAGGTGTAGGGATAAGGTGACAAACTGCAATTATCTATCTGACCTTTCTTAACACCTAAATCTATCTGAGTTTATCTAGGAATGTACTAATTGTATGCTATGTATGTTGAGCTATCAGTTATGTTGAGTTAAGCGGTTTAAGCATCTTGTATTACAGCTTAATACTTGCTTTCTTTTCAGAACTCATTTATATCAGGTTTAAGCACAATTAACTCTGTCATGAATTAGACCCTCCTTTGCTATTAGGCGTTCGTCCCTAGGAATACTCATGGTGTACAGTGCAATTAGCATATCCACAGTGTTTCAGACTCAAGGTATACTTCACGGTGTACAATGAATTTGGCATATCCACAGTGTTCCAGACTCAAGGAATACTAACGGTGTACTGTACATTAAAGTAGTTCCACAGATGTATGTTAACCTTGATGTACTAACGGTGTACGGTGCAGCGAGCATTTCCACAGCTTTATTGTTCCTAGACCCATATTCTAAAAGGGTGACTTCTAGGTATTCCATGATGAGATAGACCTACGACAGTTCCTTAGCTTCCACGTGTTTGTACTCCACACGAGGTGTTTCCAACGCTATACGAAGTACTGTGCCGTTTTACGGTATATTCATAGCTACATACTGTAATATGAGATAACTATATCTATGTAGTATAAGGGTTGATCAGATCCTATCCTATGGCAATAGTCACGTGAAAGACTGGAAAGGGTGGAAACTTGATTAAGTCTATATTCATGTAAAACTCAACCATATACAAAGCAATACAATCACCAATCATAGCATGTTAAATATGAATTAAATATCATCCATAATCCTAATATCTACATTTCAACAATCACAGTATCAAACTATGTAAATAGCATGGCAATATTTGCAGCACAAACAAAGATATCATGCAAACAAAACATAATAACCGTAAGTAAAGGAATAAGTAAGAACCAGTATTTAAGCAGCGTAACACTGAGTAGTACAAGCCAGAGTCTTGAAAACTTTGTTACAATAAAATTTTCAAGCTACAGCTATCTTCCCCACTTGAACCATGCCTACATCTCTCTAGTTCTCTAGAGAGAGAACTAACCTAAACTAATTCTAGAGAGAGAGACTACTTAGAGAGAGAAAGTAAAAGAGAGAAATATGATTTTGTGAGGGGTGAGGTGTGTGAATGAGAATGAGGAGCTCTCTATTTATAGGCATCCAAGGAATCAAGAGTACAGGTCCACAAGCACGCACGTACAAGCAAACGAAGCAAAACGAGAACACATGGGGGGCTGAGGCCATACACGGCCCTATATAAGCCTTACACGGACTTGTATAGGCCGTACACGGCCACCTATAGGCCATACACGGCTGTAGGGAGGTCGTGTGCTGCCCCATGTGCTGTTTATGACTTTTCACGTTGTTTCGGAAGGCCGTATCTTCTTCGTTTCACGTCCGTTTGACTTGATTCTTTCGCCTACGGTCTCGTAATTACGTTGCGCTTCTAATGATGCCAATTTGGTAGGAATTGGAGGTGTGGATCCCAGGCGTGTCCAGAATACGTCTCGTAGTCTTCGGTGATCTTGTTTGTTGCTTATCTTTCTCATCCTTGATCCATTCTGAGAAATCCTTATATCCACGTTCTTGTAATCTCCATGGCTACAAAATAAGACAGTTGTGAGGCCCTGGTATGGAGTTTACGGTGGAATTAGGGTTAGGCTCAGTATATTGCCTATTTTATGTCAGTTTTCTGACCTTTTTGCTTGATTTTCTAAAGACCGACAAGATTATACCTTTCCAACAAAAGTTGGTAAATAATGATGATTTTAAGATGTATTTGTTAGAAAAGAATCAATTATGGGACAAACAATGTATGTAAAAACGTGACTTTTTGCGATACATTAGTAACGTCTCGCCTACTGTTGTTGAAACGACCGAACAAATTATCGCACGATGAGTAGCTGAAGGTATTGCCCAGTATGAGGCAAGTCGTGTCCGCGATGATGGAGGAAATGGCACCAGATCTGGGATAAGAATCACTACGAATGAAACTCCTGTGAATACCGAATGAGGGTGTTCATACAAAACTTTTCTCGCTTGCAAACCAAGCACCTTTCGTGGAACCGAGGGTGCTATAGGCATCGTTCATTGGATTGAGAAAATGGAGTCTGTACTGGATATCAGCAATTGTGCACCCGACTGTATGGTAAAGTATGCCACCTGCACTCTTACTGACAAGGCTCTAACATGGTGGAATGCTTAAGTTCAATCTCTTGGACGAGAAGCTGCCCATGCCATCTCATGGGAAGGACTGAAAACTATGATTCTGGAAGAGTTATGTCCCCCCAATGAGCTACAAAAGATTGAAACAGAGCTCTGAGACATCAAAATGATAGGAGCTGACATCACTGTTTATACAACCAAGTTTCGGGAACTAGCACATCTAGTCTCTCACATGGTGACTCCAGAGTACAAGCGCATTGAGCGGTACAACTGGGGTTTAGCACCACAAATCCGGAGTATGGTAATGTCATCCAAACCGGATACATTCAGAAGTGCAGTGACATTGGCACATAGTTTGACCGATGATGCAGTCAGGATGGGGACGTTGACTAAGAAAGTTGTGTCAGGGAAAGGTGAACCGAGTAATACTGATGTTGGTATCTTTGGAAATGAAAAATGCAAATGGAATAGTGGAGGAGGTGACCGTCAGGGTCAACCAAACAAGAAGAATTTGGGAAACCCAAAGTCATATGCTGCCACCACATCTGAACCAAAAACCTATCTAGGTAACAAGCCTAAGTGCGGAAAATGTGAAAGGCACCATGAGGGCGAGTGTACTTACTGTGGGAACTGCAAACGCTGGGGTCACCTGACCCAACAATGCAGAGGCAACCCTCCCACTAAAGCCAACAATGAGCGGCAAAACCCTAGATGTTTCGAGTGTGGTGACATGAGACACTATCGAAACCAGTGTCCCAAACTCAACAACCGCAATAACAACAACACCAATCAAAACAACAACAACCGTAACAACAATAACAACCAAAATAATAACAACAACCGAAACAACAACAACAACAACAACAACAACAACCGTGGTAACAACAACAACCGAGCCAACAATAAAAATCCACCGGCTCAGGGAAGAGCATTCGTGATAGGAGCGCAAGAGGCACGCCAGGACCTTAACACTGTCACTGGTACGTTTCTAGTAAACAACCACTTGTGTCTACTGAGTTTAGACCACTATTAGAAATTGAATCCCATAAGCTAGATAACAAATACATTGTAGAATTAGCCGATGGTAAGTTGATCGAGTCAGGAGAAATAGTACCGGGATGTACCTTAGAGTTAGAGGGTCATTCTTTCGAAATAGACTTACTACCGGTAGAACTAGGGAGTTTTGACATTGTGGTCGGTATGGATTGGTTGTCGAAAAATCGTGCCGAAATTGTGTGTTTCGAAAAATTGGTACGCCTACCATTACCGACAGGAGAAACTTTGGTGATATAAGGAGAAAAGAGAAAAAGTGCCTTAAAGATGATTACTTGCATAAAAGCCAGTAAGTATCTACGAAAGGGATATCAAGCATTTATGGCACATGTTGTGGAGAAGAAACCCGAGGATCGACGCATAAACGACATAGCTATCGTACGTGACTATCCGGGAGTGTTTCCTGAGGATTTACCAGGATTACCGCCCCCCGCGACAAGTTGAGTTTCGCAATTATCTAGTGCCCGGAGCTGCACCAATTACTCGCACACCTTATCGTCTAGCTCCATCGGAAATGCAAGAGCTGTCTACACAGTTATAAGAGCTCCTAGACTTAGGATTCATCCGGCCGAGCTTTTCGCCTTAGGGAGCTCCGGTTTTATTTGTCAAGAAGAAGGATGGATCTATGCGGATGTGCATCGATTACTGAGAACTGAACAAGGTAACAATCCAGAACCGATACCCGTAACCGTGTATCGACGATCTCTTTGATCAACTACAAGGGTCAAGCTACTACTCAAAAATTGACCTACGATCTGGTTATCATCAACTGAAAGTTCGAGAAGAGGATGTACCTAAAACTACGTTTAGGACTCGTTATGGTCACTACGAGTTCCTAGTCATGCCTTTTGGGTAGACAAACGCGCCAGCAGTATTCATGGATCTCATGAACAGAGTATGCAAATCCTACCTCGATAATTTCGTCATCGTATTTATTGACGACATTCTAGTATACTCACGAACGAAAGAGGACCACGAGCAACACCTGAAGTTAATTCTCGAACTATTAGAGAAAGAAAAGCTGTATGCAAAGTTCTCTAAATGCGAATTTTGGATGCGAGAGGTTCATTTCCTTGGTCACGTAATGTGACACCCGTCCAATTAGGACTATTAATTAGGGCCTAATCAATTGTAAATACATGTAATTAGTTTTGTGTTAGGCTAATTAATGTATCAAAATATATATTGATGAATATATATAAATATGCGATTTGATTAAATCGTACGCATCTCAAATCGAATGTAATTCGGTTCAATAAATACGGACGTTGGTGAACGATTTTATTAAATAATATAAAATTTATTAATAACGCTATTATATCCAAAATATTATTTCTTATAATATTTCAATGCAAACTCGTATCGTACAAATAAATTTTTTTTTTCGCGATTTAAAATGTGAACGCGCAAACAAAACAAAATAAAATTAAAGTTATACTTTACAACACCAATATTAAGTATTTCGATAAAATACTTCAACTAAATTTTCAAGTACTTATTCACATTTTAAAACGTATAATTAAACGTTTTAAATAATAATTTAAAATTTAAACGACCGAGAAAACGAACACCGAGAACGAAAAATTTGTGAAGTCCACCTCCGTGGACCCCACCATGGCGGGCCCCCTATACCTGCTCCCCACCTCTCTTTCTTCCCTCATTCTCTACTCCTCACTCTCTCTCTTTCTCCTTCTTTTCTCTCAAAACAAACCAAACCCACAACCCCTTTAAATCATAAAATAACGCCACGAAACGACCTCGAATCGTCCCCCTCGTTTGGAAGAAAAGATTCCCCACATCTAGATCTACATTCCTACCTTTTCGGATTTTCACGGCGTTGATTTGTAAGTTTCCGACAAAATCCTGAAACTCATCGATTTTACTCATTTTTACTTGTTTGTGGTTTGTAATAACTTATAATGTCCAAATATGGGTTGGGTAAAAGAATCGGACCAAATGGTCGCCGGAAAACTCGTTTTTGGCTTAAAAATCCGTCAACAGCTCGAAGTGACGCAACGACGACTGCAGTATAGCGTGACTTCGTGCGTCACTTAAGTGACGCATTGAGTGTCGCTAAAAGCCCTAATTTTGCGTCACTTGCCTAAGTACCGCTTAAAACCCCTTTTGTGACACCCGTCAAATTAGGACTATTAATTAGGGCCTAATCAATTGTAATACATGTAATTAGTTCTGTGATAGGCTAATTAATGTATCAAAATATATATTGATGAATATATACGATTATGCGATTTGCTTAAATCGTACGCAATTTAAATCGAATGTATTTCGGTTCAAGTAAATACGGACGTTGGTGAACAAATTTTTATTAAATAATATAACTTTATTTAATAATGCAATTATATCCAAATATTATTTTATAATATTTCGTACACAACTCGTATCGTACAAATAAAATTTACGCGATTAAAATGTAAACGCGCAAACAAAACAGAATAAGTTAAAGTTATATGTTGTAACTCCAATATTAAGTATTTTGGGTAAAATACTCCAACCAAAACATCGAGTAATTATTTGCATTTTAAAACGGGTGATTAAAAGTTTAAAATAATTAATTAACGTTTAATTAATCGGGAAAACGAACGCCTCACGGAGTGAAAACGCAGGAAACGAAAAATGGGTGAAGTCCACCTCCGTGGACCCCACCCAAACCGGCCCCCCCTTAACCACCATCACCACCATCTTTTTCTTCCATTTTCTTTTCTTCTCTCTCTCTCTCTCTTCACTCTCTTTTCTCTCAAACACCAAACCACACCCAACTCTCTAAATCGCAAAATAACACCCTTAAACGACCTCGGATCTTCACGCTAGTTTGGAATAAAAGAACCACGGCATCACGATCTACAACTCCATCTTTTCGGATTTTTGATTCGCCACCGCGTAAGTTTCTGACAAATCCCGAAACACATCTCGATTTCGTTCATTTTTACATACAAGTTGTTCCTATATGTTCAAAATGTCCAAATATGGGTTGGGTAAAAGTATTGAGTCGAACGGTGGCCGGAAAACTCGTTTTCGGCTCAATTTCCGGGGATCAGTTTGAAGTGTCGCTAGTGTGCCAAAAACAGTGCTAGCGACACTAGCTAAGTGTCGCTATGCCTAAGTGTCGCCCCTATGGCGACACTACTTAAGTGTCGCTGAAATATTTAACCGTATTTAGATTAGCGACACTCCCTTAGTGACGCCAAAATTCATAAGTGTCGCCTATAGCGACACTAATCAAGTGTTGCCCCTTTATTAAAAATCAGAAATATAGCGACACTCACTAAGTGTAGCCTAACCAGTACCACCTACAGCGACACTCCCCTAGTGTCGCCCAACTAGGGGCCAGCCCCTTGGACCCCGCCAGGGGTTGCCACCCCTGGAACCCCGCTTACCAGGGGCGCTGCCCCCGGACCCCCGTCACATAAAGTTATAAATACTTTTAAGTATAACTATTCGAAATCAAAATAATAATGTTGAAGATTATTATTACAACTAATCACCAACGGGCCGTACACGTTTCAAAACAAAAGTTAACCAAACAACCAAATCGTAGTAATTTGGACATTATAGTTGAACGAACAACTACAGAGGTAGTCTTTGTAACTACCTATTCATATTAATAACCATCGCGTGTCGTGGACACCCTCAGGTCATCTGTCTGCGGACATCTTACTGCTTGATTAAGCATCGTACGTTATTGACTAAACACTTCAAGACTCAGGTGAGTCTCATAGCCCCTCTTTTTACCGCTTTTCACTCAGGGGTGTGATTCAATGCTTATTTTTAACATGTGAACGCAAGTACAACTTTTACAATATACTACATGAGTTGTTTACCACTAATCATTTCAAAGTCCTCCGTCAGCATAGTTTGGTAATACATTGTAGCGTGATTATTAGTATATGTTACCATATAGGATTGACCCTCCTCGTCCGGGTTAGCATGCACTAACTGGGTAAATGGACGTACTAATAATTGTTCAGACGAGTGTGGATTAGGCACTAGTGGAGGCACCTCGCTCGGAATTCTCTATATGGGACCCGACCCTCGAGTTAAGCTCAGACTATGTGCTCATGGCTGTATACATTACTATTTATTTGCTGATTGCAAATCACTACTTAAATCTTGCGGTTCATACGATATTACCTGATTTCAAACCTGTGAGCTCACCAGCTTTAGCTGACCCATTTTAACATGTTTCATAGGTACCCAGCAGTAGGTTGGACTGCCATCTGGGATTCTATAGCTCGAGTCAGCATGCAGATATTAGAGATTTTCTTGCATTAGTATATTTTGTACAAGTACTCATGTACTGAAATCTCTTATTTAAATCGAACACGAGCTATGTACAGCTTTAAATGTTGTAAACATTTCTTATATAAAATATATCTTGTTAAAATGACGCATATAGAGTCGTTTGCTATACATCTATGTGCTTTGATTATTAATTAGTAACACCCAAAGTATGCTTCCGCCAAATAGTAAATTTGGGGGTGTTACAGATTGGTATCAGAGCCTAAGGTTATAGTGAACTAGGTTGCATCTAGTGGGCCTAGACTATGACCGTTAGGCAGTATTTCCTTATTAGGTATGATTGGTTCAGGAATTACAGCATACGACTTTAATTTAACATAACCTGATCAACTATGTACAATGAAGGAAAGATGAGGTAAGGTCTGAAACGATTATGTCGAACAGGAATACACTAGTTGACTCTGACCTCGAGAGAACCGAGACTCAAACATATCTGTGTTAGACACTCAATAGGCTATTATGTGATACTAGGTATACGTAGATAGACCTCGTTACAATCTTAGGCTATATTATATATGTATTATATGAATATAGGCCTCATTCTTACTAACGCTTTGTCTCAGAAATGGCAAACACACCGCCCAATTCATCGCTCTCTCAATCCGGGTCGCAGAACCCAAGGGTAGGTACGAGGAACGCCAGGTTGCCTCGAGCTGGCCCGTACCCCACTCAGTTCACCTTGCCAACCTTAGCCGCTAGGGTGAACCAACACGAGCAACGACATCGCATCATGGACGTCGTGTTACAGGAAACGAACGAAAACTAGAGACTTACATCCCTCGAACCCATCGAACAAGTCTCCGAGGATCACGAAACCACCGTTAACAATGTAGACGTTCTTTACAACAAAGTGGTGGAGATAAGCGTAGAAACCGTGTAACACCCCCAACTTTAATGATTTGCGGAAGCTCGATTTGGGTGTTACTAATCAATAACAAAGCACAAAGATATATAGTAAACGACTCTATATGCGTCGTTTTAACAAAAATATATTAATATTGAAATGTTTACAACATTTATAGCTTTACATAGCTCGAGTTTAAATAAAAGGAGATTTCAGTACATAAGTACTTGTACAAAATATACTAATACAAGAAAATCTCAAACGTCTGTATGCTGACTCGAGCTAAAAGTCCTGAAGCCGAAACAACCTACTGCTTGGTACCTGCGATACATGCTAAATGGGTCAGCTAAAGCTGGTGAGCTCACAGGTTTGAAATCAAGTAATATAGTATGAACCGCAAGATTTAACAATGATTTGCATCCAGCAAATAAAATGATAGTAATCGTGTATACAGCCATGAGCACATAGTTGAGCTTAACTCGAGGGCCGGGTCCCCTAAAGAGAATTCCGGGCGAGGTGCCTCCACGAACGCCTAATCAACATTCGTCTTCCCAAATATTAGTACGTCCGTTTACCCGGTTAGTGCTTGCTAACCCGAACGAGGAGGGTCAATCCTATATGGTACCATATACTAATATTCACGCTACAACGTATTAACAACTATGCTGACGGAGGACTTTAAATGATTAGTTGTGAAAAACTCATGCAGTATATGAAATGTTTGTACTTGGGTTCACATGTTAAAATGAGCAATATATCACACCCCTGAGTAAAATAGTAAAAAGAGGGGCTATGAGACTCACCTGAGTCTTGTGAGTTTAACTTAATAAACTTGAGTTGATTAGCCGAGTATGAAGTCCAAAGACTTGTAACCTGAGGGTGTCCACGACACGCGATAGTTATAAACATGATTGGGTATCTCAAAAGATCACCCTTGTAGTTGTTACACAACTATATATGTCCAAATTACTACGATTTGGTTGATTATTGGATTTATGTTTTGAAAACGTGTACGGCCCGTTGGTGACAGGTTTATAGTATTAATCTCAACACTATTATCTTGTTTTTCAAATTATCTTGCTTGTATCATCATATATATATATATATACCAATGTATTTCCGAAGTCGTGTAGTTTAAAGTTTAACGTTTTACTAGCCCAACACTTAGTGAAAAATCTGAGTTTTCTGTGTTTTGCGACACAACGTGCGACACAAAAATTTGTCATGCGACACAAGGGTTGTGTCGCATAAAATATGCGACACAATATCTATAAGACACAAAGGTTGTGTCGCATAGATTCGAGATGCTGATTCAACAGCGACATAGTGATTGTGTCGCATAGTATTTGCGACATAAGGTACGACACAATATTGTGTCGCATAGGATACGACATAACTGGCTTCATACGACACTAAATACGACAGAACAGGCAAAATACGACACAACATGCGACACAAGGCTTGTGTCGCATTGAAGAACACCAGCCCAGAAAGTTTCGACCGCCGAGATTTTTCCGGCCAAAACCCAATTCAAACTCATTTTTAAGCTATAAAATCGTGTTCTACACTTTGTAATGGACATATATAAGTTATATAAATGACTATCAAGTGATAATACTAAGAATCGAGTGGTTTTGGGATTTTGTCGGAAACTTACAAAGTGTCGAAATGGAAATCCGGAAAGATAGAAGTGTAGATCGTTGCGAGGTGGTCGTGAATCTCTAAAAATCTTGATGATCCGAGTGCGTTTCGTGGTGTTATTTGATGGATTAGTGTGATGTTGGTGGTTGGGTGGTTTTGGAGAAATGAGAGAAAAAGAGAGTAAGAGAGAGAGAGAGAGATAGGAAAGAAATGAGGGAAAAAGATGGGAAGTGGGAGGTTATCCTCCACTTCTCAGTCTTCGCCCCGCGCTCCGCGTGGTGTTCGTTTTCTCCGTCATTTAAAGTTTTAATGAAAATTTCACGCGTTAATTATCCATTTTAAAATATGAATTTTGTTTAATAATTTAATTAAATTGTTTTACCAATTATCTAAAAATTTAAAGATTTAAAATGTGATTTAAATAATTTGCGTATTTTGTTGTTAGTTAGGTAAGTTTCAATTGTACGAAGCGGGACAACTTTGGGAATAAAATTTAAACAGTAGTTTGGACCCAGTAATGTTTTCAGATAATGTGTTATACTTAAATATAAATTGTGTCACCAACGTCCGTATTTATGGAACCGAAATACATTCGATTTAAATTGCGTACGATTTAATCAAATCGCATTTTCGTATATATTCAACAATATATATTTCGATACATAAATTAGCCTAACACAGAACTAATTACATGTATTAACAGAGAATTAGGCACTAATTACTAGTCCTAATTTGACGGGTGTTACATTCTCCCCCTGTTAGGAGAATTTCGTCCCGAAATTTAGCTCGAGGTCGTGGTTGATATAGAATAGGTGAATAGCTGAGGATACTTGAGTCGCATTTGGTCTTCCCGTTCCCAAGTGAATTACGGACCGCGCCGCGAATTCCATCTGACTTTGACGATGGGAATACGACTTTGTTTTAGTTGTTTGACCTCACAGTCCATGATTTCGGCAGGTTCCTCAACGAAATGAAGTTTGTCGTCAACACGAATTTCATCGAGTGGGATAATTAGCGTCTCATCAGACAGACATTTCTTCAAGTTAGAAATGTGAAAAGTAGGGTGCACGCTGCTGAGTTCGGATGGCAGCTGCAATCGATAAGCTACGGGGCCAATCCGTTCGAGGATCTCAAAAGGTCCTATGTACCTGGGATTTAACTTCCCGCGTTTGCCAAAACGGATGACGCCTTTCCAAGGCGATACTTTTAAGAGTACTCGATCCCCAACTTGGAACTCGAGTGGTTTGCGTCTCACGTCAGCATAACTTTTCTGACGATCACGTGCGGCTTTGAGTCGGTTTTGGATTTCCACAATTTTCTCAGTGGTGGCGTGTATAAGTTCAGGACCAGTGAGTTGACTATCTCCCACTTCAGTCTAACAGATCGGTGATCGGCACTTTCGACCGTACAGTGCCTCAAAAGGTGCTGCTTTAATGCTGGCGTGATAGCTGTTATTGTAGGAGAATTCGCATAACGCTAGATGTCTTTCCCAGTTTGTACCGAAATCAACTACGCAGGCGCGTAGCATATCTTCCAGTGTCTGAATGGTTCGTTCACTTTGGCCATCGGTTTGAGGATGGTACGCGGTGCTCATATCGAGACGAGTACCCAATGCTTTTTGAAGTGACTGCCAAAAGTGAGAAGTGAAGCGGGCATCTCTGTCAGAGATGATCGAGATTGGAACATCGTGTTGAGAAACAATTTCTTTGATGTAGATTTGTGCAAGGCGCTCCATTTTATCGTTTTCCTTGATTGCCAGGAAATGAGCAGATTTGGTGAGACGATCGACGATCACCCAAATGGTATCGCAACCGCTCAACGACTTGGGTAGTTTGGTTATGAAATCCATGGCAATTTGTTCCCATTTCCATTCAGGGATTTCGGGTTGTTGGAGTAAGCCGGAAGGTTTCTGATGTTCGATTTTGACTTTCGAGTAAGTAAGACACTTGCTGACATAAGTGGCGATTTCGGCTTTCATGTTCGGCCACCAATAAAATTCCTTGATGCCGTGGTACATCTTATCGGATCCTGGATGGATAGAATATTTGGACTTGTGAGCTTCATCCATCACCAAGTCTCGTAGATTCCCGAAACTAGGCAACCAGATTCGGTTTGAGAAATACCTAATCCCGTTAGATTTGGTTTCAAATTGTTTGTCAATACCCCGCAAGGCTTCATTTTTTATGTTTTCAGGTTTCAGGGCTTCGATCTGAGCGGTATGAATCTGAATGGTAAGATCGTTGTGAATGGTCATACTGAGGGCTCGGACTCGAAGTGGTTTTGGTCGTTCCTTTCGACTGAGGGCATCGGCTACAACATTAGCCTTCCCTGGATGGTACTTGATCTCGTAATCGTAATCGGTAAGCAACTCGACCCATCGACGTTGCCTCATATTGAGATCCTTCTGATCGAATATATGTTGGAGACTTTTATGGTCGGTAAAGATTGTGCACTTAGTGCCGTAGAGATAATGTCTCCAGATTTTGAGAGCAAAAACGACAGCTCCAAGTTCGAGATCATGAGTGGTGTAGTTCTTTTCATGAAATTTCAGCTGGCGTGAGGCATAGGCAATGACTTTGTCTCGTTGCATCAGCACACAACCGAGACCTTGGTGGGAAGCATCGCAGTATACCACGAAGTCATCGGTGCCTTCGGGTAGTGATAGAATTGGAGCACTGCAAAGCTTTTGTTTCAGAAGTTGGAATGCTGACTCTTGTTTATCGGTCCAATCGAACTTTTTGTCCTTCTGAGTCAGTACCGTGAGTGGTTGAGCTATTTTGGAGAAATTTTTGATAAATCGCCGATAGTACCCAGCAAGTCCTAGAAACTGCCGTACTTCAGTCGGTGTGGTAGGTGCTTGCCAGCACTTGATAGCTTCGATTTTTGATGGATCAACGTGAATTCCCTGACTGTCGATCACGTGACCAAGGAATTGAACGGTTTTTATCCAGAACTCACACTTAGAGAATTTGGCGTAAAGCTCCTCGTGTCTAAGTAGTTCTAGGATGGTTTTGAGGTGTCGCACATGTTCTTGCTCGTTGCGCGAGTAAATGAGTATGTCATCGATAAAGACAATGACAAACTTGTCGAGGTAAGGTTTACACACCCGATTCATGAGGTCCATGAATACAGCCGGTGCGTTGGTTAGGCCAAAGGGCATCACTTGGAACTCGTAGTGCCCGTAACGAGTTCTGAAAGCAGTTTTTGGAATATCGGTGTCGTGAACCCGTAACTGATGATATCCTGATCGCAGATCGATTTTTGAGTAGAAACTCGAACCTTGAAGTTGGTCAAATAGATCATCAATGCGAGGAAGTGGATAACGGTTCTTGACGGTCAATTTGTTCAATTCTCGATAGTCGATACACATTCTGAATGAACCGTCTTTCTTTTTAACAAATAAGACCGGAGCTCCCCAAGGTGAAGAACTCGGTCTGATGAATCCTCTATCCAGGAGTTTTTGTAACTGGGTGGACAACTCCTGAAGTTCAGATGGGGCTAAACGGTACGGCGCGCGGGCCACCGGTGTGGCACCCGTCACGAGGTCGATTGAGAACTCAACCTGTCTGGGTTGAGGTAGACCAGGTAGTTCTTCCGGAAAGACTTCGAGGAAGTCTCTAACAATTGGCACATCCTCAAGTCGCTTCTCTTCCGACTTCTTCTCTGTGATGTGTGCAAGTATTGCAGGGTAACCCTTTCTCAGAAATTTTCAGGTTTTTAAGCAAGTGATGATATTGAGTCTCGTCCCACCAGTCTCCCCCTGTATGATCAAGGTTCTACCGACGGCGAGTGGGATACGGACGATCTTATCGTAACAAACGATTTCGGCTCGGTGTTTGGACAACCAGTCCATTCCAATGATGACGTCGAAACTTCCGATTTCAACGGGTACAAGATCGATTGAAAAGGTTTCGTCAGCTAGGTTTAAAGTGCAATTAGGTATCACACTATTGGTTTCTATAAGTTTCCCATTTGCTAGCTCTACAGTGTACTTAACATCTAAGGCAACAGGAGTGATGTCAAGTAGTGGGCAAAAGTCATCAGAGATAAAGCTTCTATCAGCACCAGTATCAAATAGAACAGAAGCAGTTAAGTTGTTGAGGAGGAACATACCCGAGACCACATTCGGGTCTTGGCGGGCGTCCCCGGAGTTGATGACAAAGGCTCTACTTCGGGTGTTGTTGTTGTTGTTGTTGCTGCTGTTGTTGTTGTTGTTCTTCAGCTTTGGGCACGTGTCTCTGAAGTACCCGGGGTTCCCACACTCAAAGCAGACTTTGGGTGTTCTGGTGTTGTTAGGATTGTTGTTGGTAGGGGAACGGCAATCCTGGGTGAGGTGACCATTCCTCTTGCAATTGCTGCAAAAGGGACCACAGGAACCTTCGTGGTGGCGGCTGCACTTGGAACAATAGGGTTTGCTCCCAGTGTAACCCCGTTTGATGTCTGTGGTGGTGTTGTAGGCTTTGATGGTGTCGGATTTCTTTTTTTGTTGGTTTGGGTGGTCGTTGTGATAGTCGGACCACTTTCTTTTGTTGTTGTGGGAGGATGAAGTGAGTGGTTCTGAGCCTTCGCTCATAGCCATGAGGTCTTGGGCTAATAGGATTGCACCGTCGATGGTGGTTTGATTTGAAGAGGTGACGTGCCCCCGAACAGGCTCAGGAAGACCAAGGATGTACTTCCTGATTTTATCAGGTTCTGTGCTTACCATGGCTAGGCAGAGGGCAGCGAGTTGCTGGAATCTGGTGGTATAACCATCGATATCACCACCCTGAACCTTTAGGTTCCAGAACTCCTCGTCCAGCTTTTGGAGTTTGTCGATCGAACAGTATTTAGCGGTGAGTTTTGCTTTCAAGTCCTCCCAAGAGAGTTGGTAGGCAGTGTCAGCACCCACCGATTGGGAATATGAGTTCCACCAAGAGTGGGCATCATCTTCGAGAGAGCAGGTGGAGAAGTTTACTTTGTCGTTTTCCGCGCATTTACTGACACGGAAAACAGTTTCCATCTTTTCGAACCATCTGATCAGTCCGATGGCTCCTTCAGTACCCTTGAAGCTTGAGGGTTTGCAGCTCTGAAAGTCCTTGTAAGAACAAGGTTTAGTAGCGGGGGTTTCAGCGGCATCGCTGTTTCTCGCGGAATTCTGTTGAGTATTCCGAGCCAAGGCTTCAGTCACAGCCTGGGTTATGAGTGACGTAAGCTGAGCATCGGTGTATGGTCTTGTCTTTGGCGGCATGATTCTTCAATAAAAGAAATGAAGATACATGAGATTTTGCAAGAAAATTGTATTTATCTCAGATGTACATGTATAAAGGTGGTAATACATATCATCAATATGAAGAAGAAATATGGCAATTGGTATAAGTAGAAACAGCAAGGAATATTTGATAGAAATACGAATTCGAATGTTACATCCCACGGATGTATTACAAAAGGTGTTGGGAATTGTTACATCCGACCGAATTATAGAGTAGCTCTTAGATAGTTAGTAAATTACAAGATAGATTACAAGACAAGAACTACACTAGTCTTAGCGTAGATTAATCTGCTCCATCATTTCAATGAGACGATCCACCGTATTTGCAAGTCTGCTGGCCTGTCGGGCATTGTCTTCAGCCAATGCTAGTCGCTGTACCAATCCACGGGCATATTCTTCCGTTTCCCGTGAGCGTTGTTCACATTCTTCAATCCGGTGTTTCAAAAGGGCGGTTTCTACGCTTATCTCCACCACTTTGTTGAAAAGAATGTCTACATTGTTAACGGTGGTTTCGTGATCCTCGGAGACTTGTTCGATGCGTTCGAGGGATGTAAGTCTTCAGTTTTCGTTCGTTTCCTGCAACACGACATCCATGGTGCGAAGTCGCTGCTCGTGTTGGTTCACCCTAGCGGCTAAGGCCGGCAAGGTGAAGTGAGTGGGGTACGGGCTAGCTCGAGGCAACCTGACGTTCCTCCTTGCTACCCTTGGGTTCTGTGATCCGGATTGAGAGCGCGATGAATTGGGCGGTGTGTTTACCATTTCTGAGACAAAGCGTTAGTAAGAGGGAGACCTATATTCATATAGTTCCTATATAATATAGCCTATTGAGTGACTAGCATAAACATGTTTAAGTCTCGGTCCTCTCGAGGTCAGTGTCTTCTAATGTACCATGTTCAGCCATAACTACTTTCAGATCTTACATCATCTTTGCTTAATTGTACATAGTTGATCAGGCTATGTTAAATTAAACTCGTATGACGTAATCACTGAACCAGTTATACCTAATAAGGAATACTGCCTAATGGTCATAGTCTAGGCCCACTAAATGCAACCTAGTTCACTATAACCTTAGGCTCTGATACCAATCTGTAACACCCCCAACTTTAATGATTTGCGGAAGCTCGATTTGGGTGTTACTAATCAATAACAAAGCACAAAGATATATAGTAAATGACTCTATATGCGTCGTTTTAACAAAAATATATTAATATTGAAATGTTTACAACATTTATAGCTTTACATAGCTCGAGTTTAAATAAAAGGAGATTTCAGTACATAAGTACTTGTACAAAATATACTAATGCAAGAAAATCTCAAACGTCTGTATGCTGACTCGAGCTAAAAGACTTGAAGCCGAAATAACCTACTGCTTGGTACCTGCGATACATGCTAAATGGGTCAGCTAAAGCTGGTGAGCTCACAGGTTTGAAATCAAGTAATATAGTATGAACCGCAAGATTTAACAATGATTTGCATCCAGCAAATAAAATGATAGTAATCGTGTATACAGCCATGAGCACATAGTTGAGCTTAACTCGAGGGCCGGGTCCCCTAAAGAGAATTCCGGGCGAGGTGCCTCCACGAATGCCTAATCAACATTCGTCTTCCCAAATATTAGTACGTCCGTTTACCCGGTTAGTGCTTGCTAACCCGAACGAGGAGGGTCAATCCTATATGGTACCATATAATAATATTCACGCTCGGAATTCTCTATATGGGACCCGACCCTTGAGTTAAGCTCAGACTATGTGCTCATGGCTGTATACATTACAATTTATTTGTTGATTGCAAATCACTACTTAAATCTTGCGGTTCATACGATATTACCTGATTTCAAACCTGTGAGCTCACCAACTTTAGCTGACCCATTTTAACATGTTTCACAGGTACCCAGCAGTAGGTTGGACTGCCATCAGGAATACTATAGCTCGAGTCAGCATGCAGATATTAGAGATTTTCTTGCATTAGTATATTTTGTACAAGTACTCATGTACTGAAATCTCTTATTTAAATCGAACACGAGCTATGTACAGCTTTAAATGTTGTAAACATTTCTTATATAAAATATATCTTGTTAAAACGACGCATATAGAGTCGTTTGCTATACATCTATGTGCTTTGATTATTAATTAGTAACACCCAAAGTATGCTTCCGCCAAATAGTAAATTTGGGGGTGTTACAGATTGGTATCAGAACCTAAGGTTATAGTGAACTAGGTTGCATCTAGTGGGCCTAGACTATGACCGTTAGGCAGTATTTCCTTATTAGGTATGATTGGTTCAGGAATTACAGCATACAACTTTAATCTAACATAGCCTGATCAACTATGTACAATTAAGGAAAGATGATGTAAGGTCTGAAACGATTATGTCGAACAGGAATACACTAGTTGACTCTGACCTCGAGAGAACCGAGACTCAAACATGTCTGTGTTAGACACTCAATAGGCTATTATGTGATACTAGGTATACGTAGATAGACCTCGTTACAATCTTAGGCTATATTATATATGTATTATATGAATATAGGCCTCATTCTTACTAACGCTTTGTCTCAGAAATGGCAAACACACCGCCCAATTCATCGCGCTCTCAATCCGGGTCGCAGAACCCAAGGGTAGCTAGGAGCAACGCCAGGTTGCCTCGAGCTGGCCCGTACCCCACTCAGTTCACCTTGCCAACCTTAGCCGCTAGGGTGAACCAATACGAGCAATGACTTCGCACCATGGACGTCGTGTTACAGGAAACGAACGAAAACTGGAGACTTACATCCCTTGAGCGCATTGAACAAGTCTCCGAGGATCACGAAACCACCATTAACAATGTAGACGTTCTTTACAACAAAGTGGTGGAGATAAGCGTAGAAACCGTGTAACACCCCCAACTTTAATGATTTGCGGAAGCTCGATTTGGGTGTTACTAATCAATAACAAAGCACAAAGATATATAGTAAACAACTCTATATGCGTCGTTTTAACAAAAATATATTAATATTGAAATGTTTACAACATTTATAGCTTTACATTGCTCGAGTTTAAATAAAAGGAGATTTCAGTACATAAGTACTTGTAGAAAATATACTAATGCAAGAAAATCTCAAACGTCTGTATGCTGACTCGAGCTAAAAGTCCTGAAGCCGAAACAACCTACTGCTTGGTACCTGCGATACATGCTAAATGGGTCAGCTAAAGCTGGTGAGCTCACAGGTTTGAAATCAAGTAATATAGTATGAACCGCAAGATTTAACAATGATTTGCATCCAGCAAATAAAATGATAGTAATCGTGTATACAGCCATGAGCACATAGTTGAGCTTAACTCGAGGGCCGGGTCCCCTAAAGAGAATTCCGGGCGAGGTGCCTCCACGAATGCCTAATCAACATTCGTCTTCCCAAATATTAGTACGTCCGTTTACCCGGTTAGTGCTTGCTAACCCGAACGAGGAGAGTCAATCCTATATGGTACCATATACTAATATTCACGCTACAACGTATTAACAACTATGCTGACGGAGGACTTTAAATGATTAGTTGTGAAAAACTCATGTAGTATATGAAATGTTTGTACTTGCGTTCACATGTTAAAATGAGCAATATATCACACCCCTGAGTAAAATAGTAAAAAGAGGGGCTATGAGACTCACCTGAGTCTTGTGAGTTTAACTTAATAAACTTGAGTTGATTAGCCGAGTATGAAGTCCAAAGACTTGTAACCTGAGGGTGTCCACGACACGCGATGGTTATAAACATGATTGGGTATCTCAAAAGATCACCCTTGTAGTTGTTACACAACTATAAATATGTCCAAATTACTACGATTTGGTTGATTATTGGATTTATATTTTGAAAACGTGTACGGCCCGTTGGTGACAGGTTTATAGTATTAATCTCAACATTATTATCTTGTTTTTCAAATTATCTTGCTTGTATCATCATATATATATACCAATGTATTTCCGAAGTCGTGTAGTTTAAAGTTTAACGTTTTACTAGCCCAACACTTAGTGAAAAATCTGAGTTTTCTGTGTTTTGCGACACAACGTGCGACACAAAAATTTGTCATGCGACACAAGGGTTGTGTCGCATAATATATGCGACACAAAGGTTGTGTCGCATAGATTCGAGATGCTGATTCAACAGCGACATAGTGATTGTGTCGCATAGTATTTGCGACATAAGGTACGACACAATATTGTGTCACATAGGATACAACATAACTGGCTTCATACGACACTAAATACGACAGAACAGGCAAAATACGACACAACATGCGACACAAGGCTTGTGTCGCATTGAAAAACACCAGCCCCGAAAGTTTCGACTGCCGAGATTTTTCAAACCCAATTCAAACTCATTTTTAAGCTATAAAATCATGTTCTACACTTTGTAATGGACATATATAAGTTATATAAATGACTATCAAGTGATAATACTAAGAATCAAGTGGTTTCGGGATTTTGTCGGAAACTTACAAAGTGTCGAAATGGAAATCCGGAAAGATAGAAGTGTAGATCGTTGCGAGGTGGTCGTGAATCTCTAAAAATCTTGATGATCCGAGTGCGTTTCGTGGTGTTATTTGATGGATTAGTGTGATGTTGGTGGTTGGGTGGTTTTGGAGAAATGAGAGAAAAAGAGAGTAAGAGAGAGAGAGATAAGAAAGAAATGAGGGAAAAAGATGGGAAGTGGGAGGTTATCCTCCACTTCTCAGTCTTCGCCCCGCGCTCCGCGTGGTGTTCGTTTTCTCCGTCATTTAACGTTTTAATGAAAATTTCACGCGTTAATTATGCATTTTAAAATACGAATTTTGTTTAATAATTTAATTAATTTGTTTTACCAATTATCTAAAAATTTAAAGATTTAAAATGTGATTTAAATAATTTACGTATTTTGTTGTTAGTTAGGTAAGTTTCAATTGTACGAAGCGGGACAACTTTGGGAATAAAATTTAAACAGTAGTTTGGACCCAGTAATGTTTTCAGATAATGTGTTATACTTAAATATAAATTGTGTCACCAACGTCCGTATTTATGGAACCGAAATACATTCGATTTAAATTGCTTACGATTTAATCAAATCGCATTTTCGTATATATTCAACAATATATATTTCGATACAAAAATTAGCCTAACACAGAACTAATTACATGTATTAACAGAGAATTAGGCACTAATTACTAGTCCTAATTTGACGGGTGTTACAAACCGCCCTTTTGAAACACAGACTAGAAGAGTGTGAGCAACGCTCACGGGAAACGGAATAATATGCCCGTGGATTGGTACAGCGACTAGCATTGGCTGAAGACAACGCCCGACAGGCCAGCAGACTTGCAAATACTGTGGATCGTTTCATTGAAATGATTGAGCGGATTAATCTACGTTGAGACTAGTGTAGTCCTTGTCTTGTAATCCATCTTGTAGCCTAATAATTACTTAAGTGCTACTCTATGATTCGGTCGGACGTAATAATTTCTGACACCTTTTGTAATACATCCATGCGATGTAACCTTTGAACTCGTATTATCTATCAAATATTCCTACTGTTCCAATTTATATTAATTGTCATTTCGTAGTGATGTTATGTATTACCGCTTTTATACATGCACGTCTGAGACAAATACAACTTTCGTACAAAATCTTATGTATCTTCATTTCTTTTATTGAAGAATCATGCCGCCGAAGACAAGACCATACACCGATGCTCAGCTTACATCCCTCATAACCCAGGCTGTGACTGAAGCCCTGGCTCGGAATTCTACACCGAACTCCGGGAGAAACAGCGATTCCGCTGAAACCACTACCACCGCCAAGCCTTGTTCCTACAAGGATTTCCAGAACTGCAAACCCTCAAGTTTCAAGGGTACTGAAGGAGCCATCGGACTGATCAGATGGTTCGAGAAAATGGAAACTGTTTTCCGCATCAGTAAATGTGCGGAGGACAACAAGGTCAAATTTTCCACCTGTACCCTCGAGGATGATGCCCTCTCTTGGTGGAACTCGTATGCCCAGACTGTGGGTATCGACACTGCCTTCTTACTACCTTGGGAGGATCTGAAGATAATGCTCACAGCCAAGTATTGCCCGATCGAACAACTTCAAAAGCTGGAGGAAGAATTCTGGAACCTAAAGGTGCAGGGGACTGACATTGATAAATACACCACGAGGTTTAACCAGCTCGCCATCCTTCGACCAGCAATGGTCAGCACCGAGCCTGATAAAATCAGGAGGTACATCCGCGGTCTCCCGGAACCTGTTCGGGGGAACGTCGCCTCCTCAAACCAAACCACCATTGATGGTGCTATTCGATTGGCCCATGAACTCATGGCCATGAACGAGGACCCAGAACTGCCCACTCCATCCTCCAACAGCAACAAAAGAAAGTGGTCCGACAACCACAACAACTACCACAACCACCCAAACAAGAAACCCGACACCATCAAAGCCTACAACTCAAACACCGAACCCAAACGAGGTTACACTGGGAGCAAACCCTACTGTTCCAAGTGCAACCGTCACCACGAGGGTCCCTGCGAAACCCCCTGCAACAAATGTAAGAGGTACGGACACCTCACCAAAGAATGCAGGTCCCCCAACAACTCCAACAACAACTCCAACCGCAACGCCAGGCCGTCCAAAGCCTGCTACGAATGCGGAAACCCTGGGCACTATAGGAACGAGTGCCCAAAACTGAAGAACAAGGGCGGCAACAACAACAACGCCAAAGGTAGAGCCTTTGTACTCAACTCTGGGGACGCCCGTCAAGACCCGAATGTGGTCACGGGTATGTTCCTTCTCAACAACTTAACTGCATCTATTCTGTTTGATACTGGTGCTGATAGGAGCTTTATATCTGATGAGTTTTGCCCACTACTTGACATCACCCCCGTGACCTTAGATGTTAAGTACCGTAGAACTAGCAGACGGTAACTCATAGAAACCGATAGTGTGATACCTAATTGCACTTTAAACCTAGCGGACGAAACCTTTTCAATTGACCTCATGCCTGTTAGAATCGGAAGTTTTGACATCATCGTGGGTATGGACTCGTTGTCCAAGCATCGGGCCGAAATTTTCGGTCATGATAAGATTGTTCGCATCCCTCTCACCGTCGGTAAAACCTTGATCATACAGGGGGAGACCGGTGGGACGAGACTGAATATCATTTCTTGCTTGAAAACCCGAAAATTTCTGAAAAAGGGTTATCCAGCCATCCTCGCACACATCTTGGAGAAAAAGTCGGAGGAGAAGCGACTCGAGGATGTGCCAATCGTACGAGACTTTCCAGAAGTCTTTCCCGAAGAACTACATGGTCTACCGCCGCTAAGGCAGGTTGAGTTCTCAATCGATCTCGTGCCAGGTACTGCACCGGTAGCTCGAGCACCATAACGCTTAGCCCCATCCGAACTTCAGGAGTTGTCCACCCAATTACAACAACTCTTGGATAGAGGATTCATTAGACTAAGTTCTTCACCTTGGGGAGCTCCGGTCTTATTTGTTAAAAAGAAAGACGGTTCATTCAAAATGTGTATCGACTACCGAGAGTTGAACAAGTTGACCGTCAAGAACCGTTATCCAATTCCTCGAATCGATGACCTGTTTGACCAACTTCAAGGGTCGAGTTTTTATTCAAAGATTGATCTTCGGTCAGGTTATCATCAACTACGTGTTCGCGACACCGACATTCCGAAAACTGCTTTCAGAACCCGTTATGGGCATTATGAATTTAAAGTGATGCCCTTTGGCCTAACCAACGCACCGACTGTATTCATGGACCTCATGAATTGGGTGTGTAAACCCTACCTCGACAAGTTTGTCATCGTGTTCATCGATGACATCCTCATCTATTCGCGCAACGAACAGGAACACGCGCAACATCTCAAAACTATTCTACAACTACTTAGACACGAGGAGCTTTATGCCAAATTCTCTAAGTGTGAGTTCTGGATACAGACCGTTCAATTCCTTGGACACGTTATCGATAGTCAGGGAATTCATGTTGATCCGTCGAAAATCGAAGCTATCAAGTGCTGGCAAGCACCTACCACACCGATCGAAGTACGGTAGTTTCTATGACTTGCCGGGTACTATCGGCGATTCATCGAAAATTTCTCAAAAATAGCTCGACCACTCACGGTACTGACTCAGAAGGAAAAAAAGTTCGATTGGACCGATAAACAAGAGTCAGCGTTCCAACTTCTGAAACAAAAGCTTTGCAGTGCTCCTATTCTATCACTACCCGAAGGCACCGATGACTTCGTGGTATACTGCGATGCTTCCCATCAAGGTCTCGGTTGCGTGCTGATGCAGCGAGACAAAGTCATTGCTTATGCCTCACGACAGCTGAAAATCCACGAAAAGAACTACACCACCCATGACCTCGAACTTGGGGCTGTCGTGTTCGCTCTCAAAATCTGGAGACATTATCTCTACGGCACTAGGTGCACGATCTTTACCGACCACAAAAGTCTCCAACACATATTTGATCAGAAGGATCTCAACATGAGGCAACGTCGATGGGTCGAGTTGCTTACTGATTACGATTGCGAAATCAAATATCATCCGTGTAAGGCAAATGTTGTTGCCGATTCCCTCAGTCGGAAAGAACAGACAAAACCACTTCGAGTCCGAGCCCTCAGTATGACCATTCACAATGATCTGAACATCCAGATTCTCACTGCTCAACTCGAAGCTTTAAAACCCGATAATATCAAAAACGAAGCCCTGCGGGGTATGGATAAGCAATTCGAAATCAAACCTAACGGAGTTAGGTGTTTCTCTAACCGAATCTGGTTGCCTAGTTTTGGGAACCTACGAGACTTGGTGATGGATGAAGCTCACAAGTCAAAATATTCCATCCACCCGGGATCCGATAAAATGTACCACGGTATCAAGGAGTTTTATTGGTGGCCGAACATGAAAGCTGAAATCGCCACATACGTCAGCAAGTGCCTTACATGCTCGAAAGTCAAAGCTGAATATCAAAAGCCTTCTGGCTTACTTCAACAACCCGATATTCCCGAATGGAAATGGGAACAAATCGCCATGGATTTCATAACCAAACTACCTAAGTCATCGAGCGGTTGTGATACCATTTGGGTGATCGTCGATCATCTCACGAAATCTGCTCATTTCTTGGCGATTAAGGAAACTGATAAAATGGAACGCCTTACACGAATCTACATCAAGGAAGTCATCTCTCGACACGGTGTTCCAATCTCGATTATCTCCGATAGGGATAGTCGCTTCACATCTCACTTTTGGCAATCACTTCAGAAATCGTTGGGTACCCGTCTCGACATGAGTACCGCATACCACCCTCAAACCAATGGCCAAAGTGAATGAACTATTCAAACACTGGAAGACATGCTACGAGCTTGCGTAGTTGACTTCGGTGTGAACTGGGAACAACATCTACCGTTGTGCGAGTTTTCGTACAACAACAGCTACCATACCAGTATTGGAGCTGCACCTTTCGAGGCACTGTACGGTCGTAAGTGCCGCTCACCTATCTGTTGGACCGAAGTGGGAGATAGCCAACTCACTGGTCCGGAAATCATTCATGAGACCACCGAGAAAATCGTTGGTATCCAAAACAAATTAAAAGCCACACGTGATCATCAGAAAAGTTACGCTGACGTGAGACGCAAACCACTCGAGTTCCAGGTTGGGGATCGAGTGCTACTCAAAGTATCACCTTGGAAAGGTGTAATCCGATTCGGCAAACGCGGGAAGTTAAATCCCAGGTACATTGGACCATTTAAGATCCTCGAGAGGGTTGGTCCAGTGGCATATCGATTGCAGCTGCCATCCGAACTCAGCAGCGTGCACCCTACTTTTCACATTTCTAATTTGAAGAAATGCCTATCTGATGAGACACTGATTATCCCACTCGATGAAATTCGTGTTGACGACAAACTTCATTTCGTTGAGGAACCCGCTGAAATTATGGACCGCGAGGTCAAACAACTCAAACAAAGTCGTATTCCCATCGTTAAAGTCAGGTGGAATTCGCGGCGTGGTCCGGAATTCACTTGGGAACGGGAAGACCAAATGCGACTCAAATATCCTCAAATTTTCACCAACTCTACATCAAACGCGACTTCGAACTATATTTCGGGACTAAATTCTTCTAACAGGGGGAGAATGTGACACCCGTCAAATTAGGATTATTAATTAGGGCCTAATCAATTGTAATACATGTAATTAGTTCGGTGATAGGCTAATTAATGTATCAAAATATATATTGATGAATATATACGATTATGCGATTTGATTAAATCGTACGCAATTTAAATCGAATGTATTTCGGTTCAAGTAAATACGGACGTTGGTGAACAAATTTTTATTAAATAATATAACTTTATTTAATAATGCAATTATATCCAAATATTATTTTATAATATTTCGTACACAACTCGTATCGTACAAATAAAATTTACGCGATTAAAATGTAAACGCGCAAACAAAACAGAATAAATTAAAGTTATATGTTGTAACTCCAATATTTAGTATTTTGGGTAAAATACTCCAACCAAAACATCGAGTAATTATTTGCATTTTAAAACTGGTGATTAAAAGTTTTAAATAATTAATTAACGTTTAATTAATCGGGAAAACGAACGCCTCACGGAGCGAAAACGCAGGAAACGAAAAATGGGTGAAGTCCACCTCCGTGGACCCCACCCAAACCGGCCCCCCCTTAACCACCATCACCACCATCTTTTTCTTCCATTTTCTTTTCTTCTCTCTCTCTCTTCACTCTCTTTTCTCTCAAACACCAAACCACACCCACCTCTCTAAATCGCAAAATAACACCCTTAAACGACCTCGGATCTTCACGCTCGTTTGGAATAAAACAACCACGGCATCACGATCTACAACTCCATCTTTTCGGATTTTTGATTCGCCACCGCATAAGTTTCCGACAAATCCCGAACCGTCTCGATTTCGTTCATTTTTACATACAAGTTGTTCCTATATGTTCAAAATGTCCAAATATGGGTTGGGTAAAAGTATTGAGTCGAACGGTGGCCGGAAAACTCATTTTCGGCTCAATTTCCGGCGATCAGTTTGAAGTGTCGCTAGTGTGCCAAAAACAGTGCTAGCGACACTAGCTAAGTGTCGCTATGCCTAAGTGTCGCCCCTATAGCGACACTACTTAAGTGTGCTGAAATATTTAACCGGATTTAGATTAGTGACACTCCCTTAGTGACGCCAAAATTCATAAGTGTCGCCTATAGCGACACTAATCAAGTGTTGCCCCTTTATTAAAAATCAAAAATATAGCGACACTCACTAATTGTCGCCTAACCAGTACCACCTATAGCGACACTCCCCTAGTGTCGCCCAACTAGTGTCGCCTATAGCGACACTAGCCTAGTGTCGCCAAAAACAGAAAGTTTAACTATTTTATACTAAGTGTCAAGACCAAAAATTTCATCACTTGTTTTCACCCAAATTCAAGTCCAGGTGCGTTTTTCACCAAAGCAACTTAGTAGAAATAAAAAATTTTCGAGCTGACTTGGCACCTCGACCCCAACCAGGGGCCAGCCCCTTGGACCCCGCCAGGGGTTTCCACCCCTGGAACCCCGCTTACCAGGGGCGCTGCCCCCGGACCCCCGTCACCTAAAGTTATAAATACTTTTAAGTATAATTATTCGAAATCAAAATAATAATGTTGAAGATTATTATTACAACTAATCACCAATGGGCCGTACACGTTTCAAAACAAAAGTTAACCAAACAACCAAATCATAGTAATTTGAACATTATAGTTGAACGAACAACTACAGAGGTAGTCTTTGTAACTACCTATTCATATTAATAACCATCGCGTGTCGTGGACACCCTCAGGTCATCTGTCTGCGGACTACTTATTGCTTGATTAAGCACCGTACGTTATTGACTAAACACTTCAAGACTCAGGTGAGTCTCATAGCCCCTCTTTTTACCGCTTTTCACTCAGGGGTGTGATTCAATGCTTATTTTTAACATCTGAATGCAAGTACAACTTTTACAATATACTACATGAGTTGTTTACCACTAATCATTTCAAAGTCCTCCGTCAGCATAGTTTGGTAATACATTGTAGCGTGATTATTAGTATATGGTACCATATAGGATTGACCCTCCTCGTCCGGGTTAGCATGCACTAACTGGGTAAACGGACGTACTAATAATCGTTCAGACGAGTGTGGATTAGGCACTCGTGGAGGCACCTCGCTCGGAATTCTCTATATGGGACCTGACCCTCGAGTTAAGCTCAGACTATGTGCTCATGGCTGTATACATTACTATTTATTTGCTGATTGCAAATCACTACTTAAATCTTGCGGTTCATATGATATTACCTGATTTCAAACCTGTGAGCTCACCAGCTTTAGCTGACCCATTTTAACATGTTTCACAGGTACCCAGCAGTAGGTTGGACTGCCATCAGGAATACTATAGCTCGAGTCAGCATGTAGATATTAGAGATTTTCTTACATTAGTATATTTTGTACAAGTACTCATGTACTGAAATCTCTTATTTAAATCGAACACGAGCTATGTACAGCTTTAAATGTTGTAAACATTTCTTATATAAAATATATCTTGTTAAAACGACGCATATAGAGTCGTTTGCTATACATCTATGTGCTTTGATTATTAATTAGTAACACCCAAAGTATGCTTCCGCCAAACAGTAAATTTGGGGGTGTTACACCTTTTTCCCGACACTTGCCTAAGTGTCGCAAATTCAATACCCGTCACTATGAACCGACACTTATAGCGTCACTTGTATAAGTGACGCCTACAATCGAGAACTGATTTCACCCGTCACTAACCTTAGAGACTCATGACACATGTACCGACAGTTACAACCGACACTTTCTTAAGTGTCGCACTCTATGCATCACTTGCTCAAGTGACGCCATTAATCAGAATCCGTCATTTCATGCGACACTTCCTGAGTGTCGCCGAAGCCCTAAGTGTCGCTATAAGTGACGCTAAAAACAGAAGGTTTTAAACCAATTTTTACTAAGTGTCGAGACCTAAAATTTTATCACTTGATTTCACCCAAATTCAAATCTCGACCCCAACCAGGGGCCAGCCTCTTGGACCCCGCCAGGGGTTGCCACCCCTGGAACCCCGCTTACCAGGGGCGCTACCCCCAGACTCCCGTCACCTAAAGCGTATAAACACTTTTAAGTATAGCTATTTGAAATCAAAATAATAATGTTAAGATTATTACTACAACTAATCACCAACGGGCCGTACATGTTTTCAAAATACAAGTTAATCAAACAACCAAATCGTAGTCATTTGGGCATTATAGTTGAACGATCAACTACAAAATTAGTCTTTGTAACTACCTACTCATATTATTAACCATCGCGTGTCGTGGACACCCTCGGGTTATCTGTCTGCGGACATCTCACTGCTTGATTAAGCATCTTACGTTATCAACTAAACACTCAAGACTCAGGTGAGTCTCATAGCCCCTCTTTTTACCGCTTTTCACTAAGGGGTGTGATTCAATGCTTATTTTTAACATGTGAATGCAAGTACAAACTTTACAATATACTACATGAGTTGTTTTTCACTAATCATTTCAAAGCCCTCCATCAGCATAGTTTGGTAATACATTGTAGCGTGATTATTAGTATATGGTACCATATAGGATTGACCCTCCTCGTCCGGGTTAGCATGCACTAACTGGGTAAATGGATGTACTAATAATTGTTCAGACGAGTGTGGATTAGGCATTCGTGGAGGCACCTCGCTCGGAATTCTCTATATGGGACCCTACCCTCGAGTTAAGCTCAGACTATGTGCTCATGGCTGTATACATTACTATTTATTTGCTGGATGCAAATCATTACTTAAATCTTGCGGTTCATACGATATTATCTGATTCTAAACCTGTGAGCTCATCAGCTTTAGCTGACCCATTTTAGCATGTATCACAGGTACCCAGCAGTAGATTGGACTGCCACAAGATTACTATAGCTCGAGTCAGCATGCAGACATTAGAGATTTTCTTGCATTAGTATATTTTGTACAAGTACTTATGTACTGAAATCTCTCATTTAATCGAACACGAGCTATGTACAGTTTTAAATGTTGTAAACACTTTTATATTAATATATTTTGTTAAAACGACGCATATAGAGTCGTTTGCTATATCTTGTGTGCTTTGATATTTGATTAGTAACACCCAATTTATGCTTCCGTTAAACAGTAAATTTGGGGGTGTTACACATAATAAAGGATAAAGGAATCCATGTGGACCCATCCAAAATTAAGGCAATCAAAAACTGGGAAGCACCGAAAACCCCAACCGAAGTACGACAAATTCTTGGTCTAGCTGGCTATTACCGTCGATTTATCGAGAACTTTTCGAAAATAGCCCAGCCCCTTACCACTCTAACTCAAAAAGACAAAAAATTTGATTGGGGTGAGAAGCAAGAAAACGCCTTCCAGTTGCTGAAACAGAAACTGAGCAACGCACCCATCCTATCATTACCAGAAGGGGTAGAAAATTTTGTCGTCTACTGCGATGCTTCGCATCAGGGATTGGGTTGCATACTAATGCAAAATGACAGAGTCATTGCTTATGCATCTCGTCAACTAAAAGTGCACGAGAAAAACTATACGACTCATGATTTAGAATTGGGAGCAGTTATTTTTGCATTGAAGATTTGGAGACACTATCTGTACGGAACCAAGTGTAAAATATTCACCGACCACCAAAGTCTTCAACGTATTTTCGACTAGAAAGAGCACAACATGAGACAACGACATTGGGTCGAATTGCTAAACGATTACGACTGTGAAATCAAATACCACCCGGGCAAGGCAAATGTAGTAGCAGATGCCCTGAGTCGTAAGGAACGAGTTAAACCACTCCGAGTTCGAGCTTTGGGATTGACGATCCACTTGAATCTCATCACTCAAATTCGTGACGCTCAAAAATTAACCTTCACTCCCGAACACCTTAGGGATGAATCCTTGAAGGGAATGGAAAAACAACTTGAAACAAAGGCCAACAGAGCGCTGTACTTTATGAACCGAATTTGGGTTCCGTGTGTCGACGAATTGCGCAAGCTGATATTGGACGAAGCTCATAAGTCCAACTACTCGATACATCCTGGTGCAGACAAGATATACCAAGATCTGAAGGATTTCTATTGGTGGCCTAGCATGAAATAAGATATTGCAACTTATGTTAGCAAATGCCTAACTTGTGCGAAAGTTAAGGTTGAATACCAAATACCTTCAGGACTTTTGCAGCAACCCGAAATGCCACAATGGAAGTGGGAACAAATCACGATGGACTTCATCACAAAATTACCCAAAACATCATCTGGAGCTGATGCCATATGGGAGATTGTCGATCGACTGACGAAATCAGCCCACTTTTTAGCCATCAAGGAAACAAATAAGATGGAAAAGCTGACTAGGATATATCTGAAGAAGATCGTTTCTAGACATGGCGCGCCATTATCCATTATCTCTGATGTGCTCACACCGTGTCGTTGTTTTTCAAATGATGATGCGAGCGCAGCAGGGGTTTTAAATTTATATTTTGCGGGGCTTAAATTAATCGTGCTACCTACTTGATTAGTAAGCGGTAAGTATAACCTAAGATCGTTCTATGAATCCAAACGTACGGGCGATTAAAGTTGACCCTTTCAGTAGAGAATTATTTAGGATGGCACAAAGTAGGTAGGTTTGGGATTTAAAGACAGATAATTAAAATACAAGAAAGTAAATTGCAGGAAATTAAAATGCAGGAAAGCAGATAAAGATAAAGATGTGATTGCTGAGATTTCGATAATTAATATTTCAGGATGACAGAACAAATAGGGTTGATACTAAATGTGGCAATTAAACTACTAGGTGTAAACTCTAGAACCCTACCAACTCAATTTCCCATTGGCGTGTCACTTGGAACTAGGTTATCGTGATTCTGATCGGAGCAATACGCAAACTTCCAATACTCATCTAGTTGAAAGATGAGCAACCTATTTTGGTGTTATACCGAGGTGCATGAATCAGTAGCATATCGTCTCATAGGTCCGACCATTCTTAACCCCTAAGGTAGTTTACTACTCTATTAGCACGAAGATTAATAGCTTTGTATGTTTGGACCGCCGATTATGTAAGACTTAGTGTTTTATGAACTCTAGGTAACTAAGACTTTGTTCTATTCCTAACTCTCGTCTTTGTTTAGTTAAGTTCTAATTACTTCGACTTATGACTTATGTTCTCCTTTTCAAACAGTTATACATCTCCAGATTATCCGCAGTTTGATAAAACGTGTTTCATATGAGGACCATGCCTTTCAATAATAGACAGTGTACTTTACATGGGATTTCCACTGCTTCTTATATCCAACACGCAGTCAAGAGTAATTTACAGTGAAAGTGACACTCTAACTAATTAAATGTAAAGCAGTGCAGAAATGTAAACCTAATATATACAACGAGTGGTTTCATTGTGTCTTACTTATTGCATGTCATGGGCACAGATAACTACTTACCATAATTAAGGTTGATCAGGTCCTAATTACTAGGTTGCAGTCACGTGGATAACTGGAAAGGGTGCTCCATAAATTAAACTTAAATTCATAAAGTCCTAACAGTACAAAGATTATTATCTCCTATTTAATCTGAACGTGTTTTACGAACATTATTTTATAATGCATTGATTCTCGTAGGATACACCAGTTAGTTGTGTAGTTGTATTATCCTTTCGGAGTTCCAACTTTTGAACCAGAGCTGATTCCAATGATATAACTACCTTCGGACGTTTATCGGCTTCCATACGTTTGTACTTTGCATAAAGCATTTCCAGTACTATACCGAATAAACAGTCGAATAGGGGCCTTTATATCATTTTACGATTATCGTGCATTGATTGTGTAATGACATCCTTACTTATAATTATCTACAACATCAGCAATCACAATAATAAGCTACTCGCAATTCATGGCAATTAATAAATCACATACCAAGCAATAACACATATTCAAAATATGAAATGAGACAAGTATAATAAAAGTTTAGATATCACCCGGAATTAAATGCGTAGCAGCGTATTATTATAATTGACAAACTCTTTCACACGTACAAAGATTGATCTCCGAATCTCTAGCGTTCGCCCTAGCTTCTACGTTAGTCCGTGGATTAATTACAATATTCCTAGAATGAGAAAGACTAAAAGACTACGAAAGATTTTCTAGTGAGAAAGAAAGAGTGAAATATGCTAGAATGTGTGCATATTTGGTGTGTGTTTCAAATGAACCTAAGCCTCCTATTTATAGGTGAGCTTTGGCTCACATTAGCACCAAGAGGTTCATGTTAGAAAAAGATAGCCAAAAGGGTGCACCAGGTACCGTACAACACGAAAAGTAGGCGCACCGGGTACTGTACAACACGAAAAGTAGGCGCACCAGGTACCAAAAGTTACCAAAAACGGAAACCGAGACGGGGCTGTGGTGGCCGGCGGCTCCCAAGGGGTGGCCGGCGGCGGTGGGCCCAGGGCCGGCGGCGGCTGGCCTGTGGCCACCCCGTTTCGCCGTCTTTTGCTTCGTTTCTCGATTCATGCATATTTTCTTCGTTATGCGGCCGTTTGCGTCGATTCTTTTTTTGTTGGATTCGTAATTAAAAATCGAAGATTTTGATATAGGATAGGCCCTAACATGAGGTTCCTAGCTCCAGATATTTCGTGCGAATCATTTGGATATTCCGGCGGGCGTAGAATCTTCATTCTTTATCCGTTTCAGTTGATTCTTCTTCTGTTGGATTCGTATTTTGAAAAAGAAAATCTTGGATAGAATGGATGTTGGTGAAGGGCATTTTAGTCTTGAAATCTCGTTTTGATGTCTTGAATCTTCAAACGTGTGTGGAATCTTCGTTTCTCATCCGTTTTGCTTGATTTTTATCGTGCAACCTTGTTTTGACCATCTTGGCATAATGTTATTGATTTGTACTGTATTTGAATTAAAATGCCAAGAATCGTTCCAGAATGAGAGAGATATCGGTATTAAAAACATGACTTTTTACGCGATATCAATCTCCGATAGAGATACCTGATTCACATCTCGCTTTTGGCAATCACTTCTAAAGGCACTTGGTACTCGACTTGATATGAGTACTTCCTACCATCCTCAAACCGACGGCCAAAGCGAGCGAACGATACAAACGCTCGAGGACTTATTACGAGCATGTGTGATAGATTTTGGAGGTAACTGGGATACCCACCTACCTTTAGCATAGTCCTCCTACAACAATAGTTATCACACCAGTATACAGATGGCACCATTTGAAGCGTTGTATGTACGCAAGTGCCGATCACCACTCTGTTGGGCAGAGTTGGGTGACAGACAGCTATCTGGGCCAGAGATTGTCCAAGAAACCACTGACAAAATATCTCAAGTACTTCAACGGTTAAAAACGGCACGAGACAGACAGAAAAGTTATGCTGATAACCACCGAAAACCTCTTGATTTCCAAGAAGGAGACAAATTCCTACTCAAAGTATCGCCCTGGAAGGGGATAGCACGATTTGGTAAACGAGGAAAGCTAAACCCCCGATACATCGGACCTTTTGAAATCCTTGCGAGGATTGGTCCTGTCGCTTACAAGCTCAAACTGCCACAGGAGCTCAGTAGTATTCACGACACTTTCCACGTTAGCAATCTCAAAAAGTGTCTTTCTGACGAAACTTTAATCATCCCTCCTGACGAAGTCTTCGTTGATACGAAACTCAATTTCGTGGAAGAACCTATCGAAGTAATTGATTGGAAAATGCATAAACTTCGACGCAGTCGGATCAAACTTGTCAAAGTTTGATGGAACTCGAAACGCGGCCCAGAGTCTACTTGGGAGCGCGAGGATGAAATGCAAAAGAAATATCCTCACCTTTTCGAGCACGCGTCCGAAACTCACGACTCGACTTAGAACTCGGGACGAGATTTCTCTAACAGGGGGAGAATGTGACACTCCTCCAATTATGGTATAATTTTACCACTACTCACGTGCATTTCTTACGCTAATTTCCCACGAAAATAAAAACTAAACTATTGATGTGAGATAAGTCTAGCGTGCCCACAAAATTTAATACAAAATGTATTACGAATTTCGTAATTATTAATAATTACGCGAACTATTATCGGAATGAGTCTGACAAAAACAAATACGATCGTTGGTGATACTAATATTAGAAAGAACGCGAAACTATTTTTAATAGTTATATGGTTGAAAGTGTTACGTGAACAACGAAAAATAAAAATAAAACAAAAACATCTATATGTTTTATATAAAACGTATCATACATGAACAAAACATATAAAACAAACCCGACAACCAAACAAATAGAAATTCTATTTTTATAATTTCGAATAAAGTAATTTGGAATAATACTTCAAAATAAAATTTACAAATATTAACTGTAAATTCAAAATATTGGACCCGTGCACGAAATTAACGGGTTAAATACCTAATCTTGTATAACAACCAATAATATCTTCCGACACTTCTTATTTGAGCCATACCTTCCCTTTGAAATTTTGGGTCGTTTCATTTTTATATATACTCCCTCCATACCTCAGATCGACACACACACAAATACACCAATAATTATTACCAACCTTTCACTCAATTTTTGATCGGAAGAGAAAACAGAAGCAACAACTCAGCTTCTTCATCATCATCATAATCCCAGCTCTATCATCATCTTCTTCTTCATCAACAACATCATCATCATCATCAGTATCATCTATCATCATCATCTACACCAATTTATCCACTGTAAGGAAATTTCTCCTTCAAATTCCTTTTATAAATTATTGTTACATTATGTACATAACTTCATAATTGTGAAAAGAAATTTAACAAACACTAAGAAAAATAGAAATGTTGGTGATGATTCTGGACCCAAAACATTCAGTCTGTATAAAAATGATAAAAATGGTGGTATGTGTATAAGTAAAATTAATAGGTGAATCACTTGATAAAAACTTATATGATTGTTATCTATAACATTTGAGGAAGATTTAACTTAACATCATAGAAAAAACAAAGGATGATGCGATTGTATTCTGGGATACGAACTGAGCACAAAACGAAAACAACGACACCCGACCGGGTGAGATTATTCACCCAAACGGGTGAAGTCTCATACCCGACCGGGTGAGACCACATACCCGAATGGGTAAGGGACCAAAATTTGTGATACCCGAAAGGGTGAAAGTAATCACCCGAACGGGTATGTTCTCAAACTAACGTGACACTAATGCCATTATATTCACCATTGTTTTGACCACATGGGCTTACCAACTACCATGCACCTTCCAAGTTTTTTTTGTGGTTAATTAGCGATAAAAATATATTAACTAATTAAATTATTAAGCAATTAGTATCATCATTTATAAGATATAGTATCTAGAAATTGTTCAAGTCATTGACTCTTGCTATTGGCTTAGAGTGAGTGGAGTTGGTTCATGTGGTTTTAAATAACTTATAAGTAGCACTTATAATGATAATCTTACAACCATCATTAGAATGAATTCTCAAGAATAAATGAGTTATCTCAAGATTATTTTCTTACGGATTATCCGGGTGAACTTTAAATTAGTTAAACCAAGTGTGACGCCGAAGTACTCAGGATGATTTCAAACATCGCAAATTTTAAAAGTTGATACAGCCTAATGTTTAACGACCTATTTGTCTGGGACAAAAAGCCATCGTTCCCAAGTACTCATTTATAGTTTATCTATTATTATAATTAATATTAATATTTATTATTATTATCACAATTAACGTAATATATATATATATATATATATATATACACACACACACACACATAACGACAAATAATACGGGTATATATATATATGTATACAACAACGAATATATATATATATATATATATATATATATATATATATATATATATATATATATATATATATATATATATATATATGTATACAACAACGACATCTATGAATATATATATATATATATATATATATATCGAAATCAATTATATATATGTATATATGTTTATATATATATATATATATATATATATATATATATATATATATATATATATATATATATATGCAACAAGACTAAGCGATATATATATATATATATATGCAACAAGACTAAGCGATATATATATATATATATATATATATATATATATGTGTGTGTGTGTGTGTGTGTGTGTGTGTGTGTGTGTGTGTATAGATATACATACGCGTAACAAATGACACAACTCGAGAAATACAAATAATTTTCAGAATATCATCACCAACGAATCGTACACTTTTCAACTCAAACGATCTTTCAAAACACTTGAATCATTAACATAATTTGACAGACCTTCAAGCACTTATGTTAATACATCTTTTGCGTTTTGGACGTTAAGAGGCTCTACCTGGACGACATTTACTACAATATGCTAGCTATCACATCACAGCATCTAAAGTGAGTTCACAGCTCCTACTTTTACTGTTTTACTACTTTCAACTTAGGGGTGAAAAACATAGCAATTGTTTTGCTACTACATGCAACCACTATTTATAAATGCTTTAAGCTTTTATACAATTATTTATGAAATAACTTTTCATATTACTTTGGGAACATGACAACGAATCTTGGTACGGACCTAGGTTTATGTGAGATAGTTGTAGTGCACAAAAGTCCGAGTGCTTGCAACCTATAACCATTAGCTAGGTGACTCACACTGTATATACGGATAGTATTATCGAGTTGACAACCCTCCCACTATTATAACTTGTTGGTCGCGCCAACCGCATGACGGCAGTCGTAACGAGGAGTGTATATTTACACTGTTACTGAGGCAAAACTATACATAAGTCGTGGTTTGGTTATAGTACTAGGGGTCGTTACCTTACTCTTAAGGTTTAGCTCACCTTTTGAGGGGTCATTATCTATGTCTTCCCACCAAACTTAATAGGAAGTGTTTTCCTACAAACAACTATTTTAAGGAAATGTTATTCCTTGATTGGATTAACTTGTGTTTCCTACAAAACAACGAAATGGAAATGTCTTTCCACTATTACTATTAAACAAGATCTAACAATTTATAAACAACTTGGTTTATAATACTATATATAAAACCTGTGAATTCACTCAACAACCATGCTGACGTTTTACTATGTTTTTCAGGAAATTAGCAAGTAAGTAAGATCTGCATGCATTCATGATGGACAACACTTGAAGTATTAGGATGCCATCTCATTTTGGGACGAATGGGATTTCATTTGTATAACTACAAATTATAGCAGTCATACTCATGAAATCTACTTTTGAATTATGTATATCTATGACATCACTGTTTCAAACAATACTACTACTGTTACGACTTTTCTAAGTTGTAACTTTTGTAATAATTATTAACCTTGGCTTCTTAATACATTATGTTCTGCAATAATCATATGCTCTGTGGATGTATATTTGTTGAAACTGCTCGCGCCCCGCCACGTCACCAGCTTTCGCACTTACTTAGGCTAATCGTAGATTACCGTCTGGCGGGGTGTGACAGACTTCTTGCAGCTACACTTTACACTCTTTTATGATCCAATAATTGCACTTTGCACCCTCCAGATTATCCATAGATCAAATTAATCCTGAAACTTAACGAACTTAAGTTAATAAGTATAATTCGAAATATAAAGGATAAGAATGCTATAATGTGATGTAATTTTAACAACCTACAGCTCAAAAAATTGAGGAAGGTAGTGAAAATTTGTAGAGAATTATGTGACAATTCTTGGTTGATGTATTATGAATGTTATAGAGAACATATTCATATTTATAGGGAATAAACCTTCTTCTAAAAGATATATAAAAAGGGGGCCCATTGGACAAGACAATGTGTTGGTGACACGTGGACCAATCGGATTGAAGGTAAGTGTGGTGCCCATATGTTGTCCAATAGGGCGTAAAGAACAAAGGTAATGGTTGCACCGTATTGAGTTGACAACTCAATATACATTACGTGTCGATGTGGGTCTGCTAGCTTGGGAGACAAAGCAGCAAAAAAATTTTACATACTATATTCCTACTAAGCTGGTCCAACTCGCGGGACTTGATTTTGACAGGCAGCGCTCATTCAAACCTTCAAAATGGAGTCTGGACTTATTTGCACCGTCGATAGATAATTTTGATGGCCTAGTCTGACGACTGCAAAATAGGCCCTTTAAAAATGAAAGTTTGGTTATTTAGGTCATAAAACATTAGTAGTAAATAGGACACAAAATTGATATTATATAAAAATTAAATATAATTCGTAGAAAGTGAAATTTCATTCAAAGATCGTATTGAAAGAAAATATATGAAATATGATGATGGCATGTTGGGCTTTTGTTAAACATAATGGCTAATGGACTTTAAAAGGGTAAACAAGCTGAAGGAGATGGGCCTATAAGGTTACTTTAATTGACATTGGGCTTATGTAAATGAAACGCCCAAAATGTTTTATTTTTATTTTTTACTTAATATACTCTAATTTAGGTCCCATTGACAATTCGAAACTACCCAACCATTTAAAAGTTAATTTATAGTTAACATTAGATACGGTAGAAAAAGGCCACATTTAGAATAAAAAGATGTCTCTAAAGTTAAAACTATGAAATAAGGAGGTCTCTAAAGTGCTATCATCACTTATGCATTTTCAAAATTTACACAATTTCTTTCACTAATACGCGATCCTGGAAACTCATATGCGATCGCGTATTAAACTTGCATACGCGATCCTACCACTCTACCTGGGATCGCGTATTGCAGTGAAAACTCGTCTATAACCAAAATTCACATACTTACGCGATCCGAGTTCCAATCTAGGATCGCGTACTCATGTATTTTACTCGTTACGATTTAGACCACCAAATTTTGCAGGCACCTCCACTTTGCCAAAACGAAGGTTTTCCTTTTTACCTTTTTTCAAATTTCCCAAAAACGGAGAAAATGAGCATATGACAAATTTTCGACCAAATGACCACTTTTCATCAACACACCAATTCAAATTCAGCAAAATATGAAATCTGGACATTTTGTCCACTCATTATACACCTCAAAACAAACTCAAAACACTAGACCATATAACTCTATCATTATTTAAACTTGACACCTCAATTATACACATTTGTGACCCGTTTGAGTCATTTTTGACCCATTTGAATCCAAAAATATATTAAACTACTTATTTCATTACCAAACCACTTATACACATGTTTCTAACTGTCTTTGACTATAAAATTCAAACAAACAACAAAACTACATATAACCAAGATTCTTTTTCTTAGTTTCGAACTAGTTGGTTCTTTGGGGCAGATTATACAAGTTGATACATAACGATACTTCAAAAGAGAAAGCTTGCCACTTACATCCATGCAAGCTAATCCACTCTATTCCTTTTTGACTTCCTTGCCTTCTCTATGGGCACTATCACCTACAACACATTACACATAGAGGGTTAAGCATAAAATGCTTAGTGAATATATAGATAACTAATTAAGTAATTCATTCAATCACCATCATAGATACAAAGAAGAATAGATACACTTACATATATGATCTTAATCACACAACAAATGAGCATAGGTAGAGATTAACCCCAAGTGGATCCGCGGTCCATATGATACCATTTGTGCATAGCACATATTCCGTAATGAACAATGTTTCATCATAATAACCTCTACTCTATTGCTTAAATCACATATTTCACAACAATTCTATGACTATGATACTAAGTATAATAATATACAAACAACAATAACATGGTTATATAACACCTCTTGCTCGTAAGCAATCCGGAGTTACATAACCACCACTTAATTAATTCTCTTTATACTCACCTGAATACTTGTGTGAAGATTACAATATATGATCCACCAAAGTATACCAAATTCTTTAACACCGATTAAATAACACATACACATAACAATACATTTAGAACCTAAAACTCATATTAACTAACTAGTGAATCATAATTCACTCTCCCCCACTTTGATTAGTTTAGTTATATAATAACTAACTAATCACTTCAATTATACCACTTAACATCATAATTCATACTTCTAGTTAGTTAACTTCAATTCATGAAGTTTTGGCAAAACCCTCACAATTTCTCAAGGACATCGCTTGAATTCTCATCATTACATGATGATAATCAAGTTAGAAACCATTTCTACTAAGTTAACAAACATTAATCCACTACTTACAAACCCCAATTCAATTTAATTTCACTAATTTGATGAAATTTATCAAAACCCACTAACACTTGAACCCTAATTCATAATTCATGGAGAAAACACTTACTTTAGGGTTTGTAGATGCAAAAGGGAAACAAGGATGATGATAATCTTGAAGATTGATATTTGAACTTGAGATTAAAATGAAGAATTTGGTGATGATGATGATTCCTGCAATTTACTCTTTTATTTCTTGAAGTTTCTGGAATTGTGTTGGAAAGAATCAGGAAAGAAATTGTGACACCCGCCCAATTAGGACTAGTGATTAGTGCCTAATCAACTGTTAATACATGTAATTAGTTCTGTGTTAGGCTAATTAATGTATCGAAATATATATTATTGAATATATACAAGTATGCGATTTGATTAAATCGTACAAGTTTCAAATCGAATGTAATTCGATTCAATTAATGCGGACATTGGTGAACAATTTTATTAAATAATATAATATTATTTAATACAACTATTATACCCAAGATATTATTTGATAATATCTCAATTCAAATTTGTATCGTACAAACAAGGATTACGCGATTAAAATAATAAACGCGCAAACAATCGAAACAAGAATAAGTTATATTTTATAACTCAAGTAAAAGTATTTGATGAAATACTTCAACAAAAATATTGAATAAATATTCGTATTTTAAAATGTATATTTAAGCGTATAAAATAATTATTTAAGCGTTTGAACGAATGGGAAAACGAACACCGCACGGAGCGCGAGTACACGGGATTAAAAATGGAGACCCACACCTCGGTAGGCCCCCACCGAAAATCAGCCAAAATGGGGGGGATCCCACCCATTTCCTCATTATCACCATCACCTTCATCTCTTTCCTCTCCTTTTTCTCTCAAATACTCACCACCACCACCATCACTTAAATTCACAAATTAACACCCCTAAACGACCTTAAATCTCGAAGCTCATTTGGAGAAAAAGATTCACCACGTCACGGTCTACGTTTTACCTTTTCGAAATTCTCCGGCGTTAACTCGTAAGTTTCCGACAAAACTCGAAAACACACCGATTTCGTTTATTTTTACATAAATGTTGTTTCTATAAGCTTAAAATGTCCAAATATGGGTTGGGTAAAAGAATCGGACCAAACGGTCACCGGAAAACTCCTTTTCGAATCCAAATCCGACCAATAGACTTAAGTGTCGCATAGGTCAAAACAGCGTAGCGTCACTTAAAGCGTCACTTAAGTGTCGCATTAAGTGTCGCTAAAAGCCCTAATTTTACGTCACTTGTCTAAGTGCCGCAAAAAGCCCTCTTTTCCCGTCACTGCCTAAGTGACGCAAATTCAATACCCGACACTCCTTGCGGCACTTGTTTAAGTGTCGCCTATAATTGAAATCTGATCTCATGCGACAATAGCCCTAATGACGCATGGCCCTGATACCGACACTGACACCCGACACTTCCTTAAGTGTCGCCCTCTGTGCGTCACTTCTACAAGTGACGTCAATAAGTCAAAAGTTACCATTTTATGCGACACTTCCTGAGTGTCGCTAAAAATAGAAAGTCTGCACCTCTTTTTCACACTAAGTGTCAAACTTATATAACCTCAAACACTTATACGATACGACTTCTAAAACACTTTGGGACGTACTTTGAAGTATAATACTTCAAAAATCATAATAATAATGTCGAGGTTATTATTAAAAACAATCACCAACGGGCCGTACACGTTTTACAATTATTCAAACAATCAACCAAATCGTAGTAATTTGGGCATTCTAGTTGGACGAACAACTACAACGGTAGTCTTTTAAGATACCTTCAAGTTTATAACCATCGCGTGTCTTGGACACCCTCAGGTTACAAGTCTTCAGACATCACTACTCAGCTAATCAAATCAAGTTTATTAAGTTAAATGCATCAAGACTCAGGTGAGTCTCATGGCCCCTCTTTTACTGTTTTCTCAGGGGTGTGATATACTGCTCGTTTGTTTTACAATATGAACGCAAGTACAAACTTTTCATATACTACATGTGTTATTTCCACTAATTATTTCAAAGTCCTCCATCAGCATAGTTTGGTAATACGTTGTAGCGTGAATATTAGTATATGGTACCATATAGGGTTGACCCTCCTCGTCCGGGTTAGCAAGCACTAACTGGGTAAACGGACGTACTAATATTTGTTCAGACGAGTGTAGATTAGGCACTCGCGGGAGGCACCTCGATCAGGTCCTTGTATGTGGATCCTTACCCCTCGAGTTAAGCTCAGACTATGTGCTCATGGCTGTACACCTCATTATTTGCTTTGTTGCAAATCGGTATTTAAATCTTGTGGTTCATACGATAACATTTGATATACAAACCTGTGAGCTCACCAACGTTTCGCTGACCTATTTTAGCATGTATCACAGGTACTCAGCAGTAGGATAGGACTGCCCTCAGGATCTCTATAGCTCGAGTCAGCATGCAGACAATAGAGATTTCCTTGCATTAATATATTTTGTAAAAGAATTTATGTATTGGAATCTCTCATTTACAGAACACGAGCAATGTAAAGCTTAAAATGTTGTAAACATTTATCATATCAATATATTTTTGTTAAAACGACGTATATAGAGTCATTTGCTATATCTTGTGTGCTTTGATATTTGATTAGTTGTGCCCCGACCCGAACCGCTTCCGCATCTTAAATTTGGGGGTGCGACATATTGGTATCAGAGCCTAAGGATATAGTGAACTAGGTTGCATTTAGTGGGCCTAGACTATGACCGTTAGGCAGTATCTCCTTATTAGGCATGACTGGTTCAGGAATTGGAGCATACGACTTTAATTTAACATAGCCTGATCAACTACGTACAATTAAAGAAGGATGATGTAAGGTCTGAAATAGTTATGTTGAATGGGGAAACACTAGTTGACTCTGACCACAAGAGAAACCGGGACTTGTACTTGTTTGTGCTAGACACATTAGGATATTATATGATATATGTATATATATGTATATGATAGGCCTCACTCATCCGAAACGTTCTTGCCACAGAAATGGCAGACTCACCGGCTAGACAGACTACGCGTACTCCATCATCGCTCTCTCGCTCACGTCGCAGCCACTCAGAACCCTTAGTGGCTAGATGCACTGGTAGCTCACGCCGAGCTAGCCCATATGCCAATCCTGCCACTACTGGTAACACATTTACTTCAGCTCGCCATCGAGCAGTTGCTTATCAATGCAGTTGGTTACCTGCGGCTATGGCCACCTGGAGGATTGAGGAACACATCGACGTCCCTAATGATGTTAGAGAATATTCGCCTATGGATATATCCCCTTACACTCAAGAACCGACACACCACACTGTACCAGTGTTAGCTGCTCGTGTGCACCGTCATGAACGCAGGTTGCACGACATGGAAATTGAACTTCAAGAAACCCGAGAAAACTGGATGATGACAGCCCAGGGCCGCATTGCACAAATCTACTTAGATCAGGAAGATCTATCGGTAACTGTCAACCATACTCATGATTAGATGGAAGATACCACTCGAACCATGGAGATCGTTCATAACCAAGTAATCAGTAATCGAAACGAGATCTCGTGTTACAATCAAGGCTACAAGAGTGTGAGACACGTCTAAGGGAAACCGAGGACGCCCTCCGAGGGGTTAACAGACTTACTGAATCTGTGAACCATCTCACCGCACTACTGACACAACTCAATCTACGCCAGAATTAGGTTTGGCTGAATCTGTACTTTATTATTCTTTCGTAGGGCCTATGTAATTTGACCGGATGTAGAATTCCCGGTACCTTTTGTAAACTCAGTAATCCTGTAATCTTTTGAAAACTCTTACCTTGTAACTCGGCTTATTATCTAATGAAATATGATTATCACTTCATACTATTGTGTATATTACCCCTTTAGGTATATACATGTGTGATATATCATAACTTGTGCAATGTCTTACATATTCCATTCCTTTGTTATTCAGCATCATGCCTCAAAGACGACACACGTATAGTGACCTCGAAATCGCTCAGCTCATCGCCCAAAACATGGCTCGGGCCTTAGCTACTCGGTCAAACCCGCGCAGTGAAGACACAGACGTTAACGCCCCTACAGCAAAACCCTGTTCTTATAAGGGCTTCTTGAACTGCAAACCTATGAACTTCAAGGGCACGGAAGGTGCCATCGGGCTGATCAGGTGGATTGAGAAAATGGAATCTGTTTTCCGCATCAGCAAGTGTGCGGAGGAAGACAAGGTCAAATACTCTACTTGCACTTTCTCTGAAGGTGCCCTCACTTGGTGGAATTCTTACGCCCAGTCTGTGGGTATTGATATCGCCTATCTACTTCCATGGGAAGACTTGAAGAAAATGCACACTGATGAGTACTTCCTGAGCGAACAACTCCAGAAGCTGGATGAAGAGTTCTGGCACTTAACGGTGCAGGGAACCGATATTGTTGGATACTCCACCAGATTCCAACAACTTGCTCTTCTTCGCCCAGCAATGGTGAGTACTGAACCTGACAAAATCAAAAAGTACATCCGCGGCCTTCCGGAACCTGTCCGGGGAAATTTCGCCTCTTCAAACCAAACCACTCTTCATGGCGCCATCCGGTTGGCCCATGAGCTTATGGCTATGAACGACAGCCAAGAATCCCCTGCTCCATCCTCCCACAATAACAAAAGAAAGTGGTCCGACAACCACGACAACCACCAGAACAGGAAATCCGACACCATCAAAGCCTACAACTCAACCACCAAAACCAAACGGGGTTACACCGAGAACAAACCCTACTGTCCCAAGTGCAACCGCCACCACGAAGGTCCTTGCGGTACCTACTGCAACAACTGCAGGAGGTACGGACACCTCACCAAGGACTGTAGTTCCCCCACCACCAACAACAACAACAATTCCAACAACAACGCCAGGACATCCAGAGCCTGCTTCGAGTGTGGAAACACCGGGTATTTCAGAAGTGAATGTCCTAAACTGAAGAACAAGGGCAACAACAACAACAACAACGCAAGAGGCAGAGCCTTTGTACTCAACTCTGGGGACGCCCGTCAAGACCCGAATGTGGTCTCGCTTATGTTCCTCCTCAACAACTTAACTGCTTCTGTTCTGTTTGATACTGGTGCTGATAGAAGCTTTATTTCTGATATGTTTTACCCACTGCTTGACATCACCCCCACTGCTCTAGATGTTAAGTACGCTGTAGAACTAGCGAACGGTAAACTCATAGAAACAACTAGTGTGATACATAATTTCACTTTAAACCTAGCCAACGAATCTTTCTCAATCGATCTTATGCTCGTTGAAATTGGAAGTTTCGACGTCATCATTGGTATGGACTAGTTGTCCAAACACCGCGCTGAAATCATTTGTTATGACAAAGTCGTTCGCTTTCCCCTCGCTGCCGGTAGAACTTTGGTTATACAGGGGGAGACCGGTGGGACGAGACTAAACATCATCTCTTGTTTGAAAACTCAAAAATTTCTGAGAAAGGGTTATCCGGCAATCCTCGCGCACATCATGGAGAAAAAGTCAGAGGAGAAGCGACTTGAAGATGTGCCCATCGTCCGAGACTTTCCAGAAGTCTTTCCTGAAGAACTACCTGGTCTACCACCACCAAGACAGGTTGAGTTCTCAATCAATCTCGTGCCAGGTGCTACACCTATGGCCCGAACACCATACCGCCTAGCCCCATCCGAACTACAGGAGTTGTCCACCCAATTACAGGAACTCCTGGAAAGAGGATTCATTAGACTGAGTTCTTCACCTTGGGGAGCTCCGGTCTTATTCGTGAAAAAGAAACACGGTTCTTTCAGAATGTGTATCGACTACCGAGAGTTGAACAAGTTAACCGTCAAGAACCGATATCCACTCCCTCGTATCGATGACCTGTTTGACCAACTTCAAGGGTCGAGTTATTATTCAAAGATCGATCTTCGGTCAGGTTATCACTAACTACATATTCGCGACACTGATATCCCAAAAACTGCTTTCAGAACCCGTTATGGGCATTACGAATTCCAGGTGATGCCATTCGGGCTAACCAACGCACCGGCTGTATTCATGGACCTTATGAATCGGGTGTGTAAACCTTACCTCGACAAGTTTCTCATTGTCTTCATTGATGACATTCTCATTTACTCGCGCAACGAGAATGAACACGCGCAACATCTCAAAACCAACCTAGAACTACTTAGACACGAGGAACTTTACGCTAAATTTTCTAAGTGTGAGTTCTGGATGCAAACCGTTTAATTCCTTGGACATGTTATTGATAGTCAAGGAATCCGTGTCGATCCATCAAAAATCGAGGCTATCAAAGACTGGCAATCGCCAACCACACCAACCGAGGTACGGCAATTCTTAGGACTTACCGGGTACTATCGGCGATTCTTCGAAAACTTCTCGAAAATAGCCCAACCACTCACGACACTGACTCAAAAAGACAAAAAGTTTGATTGGACTGATAAACAAGAGTCAGCATTCCAACTTCTAAAACAAAAGCTTTGCAATCCTCCTATTCTATCGTTACCCGAAGGCACCGATGACTTCATGGTATACTGCGATGCTTCTCACCAAGGTCTCGGTTGTGTATTGATGCAACGGAATAAAGTCATTGCTTACGCCTCACGACAACTCAAAATCCACGAAAAGAACTATACCACTCACGACCTCGAACTCGGAGCTGTTGTGTTCGCTCTCAAAATCTGGAGACATTATCTTTATGGCACTAGGTGCACAATCTTACCCACCACAAAAGTATCCAACATATATTCGATCAGAAGGATCTCAAGATGAGGCAACGTCGATGGGTCGAGCTGCTTATCGATTACGATTGCGAAATCAAATACCATCCAGGGAAGGCAAATGTTGTTGCTGATGCCCTCAGTCGAAAAGAACGATCGAAACCACTTCGAGTCCGAGCTCTCAGTATGACTATTCATAATGATCTAAACATTCAGATACTCGCTGCGCAACTCGAAGCTCTTAAACGTGAAAACATCAAAAACGAAGCCTTGCGGGGCATGGATAAACAATTCGAAATCAAACCTAACAGAATTAGGTACCTCTCTAATCGAATCTGGTTGCCCAGTTTCGGGAACCTGCGAGACTTGGTGATGGATGAAGCTCACAAGTCCAAATATTCTATTCATCCGGGATCCGATAAAATGTATCATGGCATCAAGGAATTTTATTGGTGGCCGAATATGAAAGCAGAAATCGCCACGTATGTCAACAAGTGTCTTACTTGCTCAAAAGTCAAAGCTGAATATCAAAAACCTTCTGGTTTACTCCAACAACCCGAAATTCCTCAATGGAAATGGGAACAAATCGCGATGGATTTCATAACCAAACTGCCAAAGTCATCGAGCGGTTGCGATACCATTTGGGGGATCGTTGATCGTCTCACGAAATCTGCTCATTTCCTTGCGATCAAGGAAACCGACAAAATGGAACGTCTCACTCGAATCTATCTCAAGGAAATTGTTTCCAGACACGGTGTTCCAATCTCGATTATCTCCGATAGAGATAGTCGCTTCACATCTCCCTTTTGGCAATCACTTCAAAAATCGTTGGGTACCCGTCTCAATATGAGTACCGCATACCACCCTCAAACCGACGGCCAAAGTGAATGAACAATTCAAACACTGGAAGACATGCTACGGGCCTGCGTAGTTGACTTCAGTGTAAACTGGGAAAAACATCTACCACTATGCGAATTTTCGTACAACAACAGCTACCATACCAGTATTGGAGCTGCACCATTCGAGGCATTGTACGGTCGTAGGTGCCGTTCACCTATCTGTTTGACCGAAGTGGGAGATAGCCAATTCACTGGTCCGGAAATCATTCATGAAACCACCGAGAAAATCGTTGGTATCCAAAACAAACTCAAAGCCGCACGTGATCGTCAGAAAAGTTATGCTGACGTGAGACGCAAACAACTCGAGTTCCAGGTTGGGGATCGAGTACTACTCAAAGTATCGCCTTGGAAAGGCGTAATCCGATTCGGCAAACGAGGGAAGTTAAATCCCAGATACATTCGACCATTTGAGATCCTCGAGAGGATTGGTTCAGTGGCATATCGATTGCAGCTGCCACCCGAGCTCAGCAGCGTGCACCCTTCTTTTCACATTTCTAACTTAAAGAAATGCCTGTCTGATGAGACACTTATCATTCCACTCGATGAGATTCGCGTCGATAACAAACTTCACTTCGTTGAGGAACCCGCCGAAATCATGGACCGTGAGATCAAACAACTCAAACAAAGTCGTATTCCCATCGTCAAGGTCAGGTGGAATTCGCGGCGTGGTCCGGAATTCACCTGGGAACGGAAAGAACAAATGCGACTCAAGTATCCTCAACTCTTCAATGACTCAACATCAAACGCGACCTCGAGCTAAATTTCGGGACAAAATTCTCCTAACAGGGGGAGAATGTGACACCCGCCCAATTAGGAATAGTGATTAGTGCCTAATCAACTGTTAATACACGTAATTAGTTCTGTGTTAGGCTAATTAATGTATCGAAATATATATTGTTGAATAGATACAAGTATGCGATTAGATTAAATCGTACAAGTTTCAAATCGAATGTAATTCGATTCAATTAATGCGGACGTTGGTGAACAATTTTATTAAATAATATAATATTACTTAATACAACTATTATACCCAAGATATTATTTGATAATATCTCAATTCAAATTTGTATCGTACAAATAAGGATTACGCGATTAAAATAATAAACGCGCAAACAATCGAAACAAGAATAAGTTATATTTTATAACTCAAGTAAAAGTATTCGATGAAATACTTCAACAAAAATATTGAATAAATATTCGTATTTTAAAATGTATATTTAAGCGTATAAAATAATTATTTAAGCGTTTGAACAAATGGGAAAACGAACACCGCACGGAGCGCGAGTACACGTGATTAAAAATGGAGACCCACACCTCGGTGGGCCCCCGCCGAAAATCAGCCAAAATGGGGGGGATCCCACCCATTTTCTCATTATCACCATCACCTTCATCTATTTCCTCTCCTTTTTCTCTCAAATACTCACCACCACCACCATCACTTAAATTCACAAATTAACACCCTTAAACGACCTTTAATCTCGAAGCTCATTTGGAGAAAAAGATTCACCACGTCACTGTCTACGTTTCTACCTTTTCGGAATTCTCCGGCGTTAACTCGTAAGTTTCCGACAAAACTCGAAAACACACCGATTTCGTTTATTTTTACATAAATGTTATTTCTATAAGCTTAAAATGTCCAAATATGGGTTGGGTAAAAGAATCGGACCAAACGGTCACCGAAAAACTCGTTTTCGACTCCAAATCCGACCAACAGACTTAAGTGTCGCATAGGTCGAAACAGCGTAGCATCACTTAAAGCGTCACTTAAGTGTCGCATTAAGTGTTGCATTAAGTGTCGCATTAAGTGTCGTTAAAAGCCCTAATTTTGCGTCACTTGTCTAAGTGCCGCAAAAAGCCCTCTTTTCCAGTCGCTACCTAAGTGACGCAAATTCAATACCCGACACTCCTAGCGGCACTTGTTTAAGTGTCGCCTATAATTATAATCAGATCTCATGCGACACTAGCCCTAATGACGCATGGCCCTGATACCGACACTGACACCCGACACTTCCTTAAGTGTCGCCCTCTGTGCGTAACTTCTACAAGTGACGCCAATAAGTCAAAAGTTACCATTTTATGCGACACTTCCTGAGTGTCGCCTAGACCCTAAGTGTCGCTATAAGTGACGCTAAAAATAGAAAGTCTGCAACTCTTTTTCACACTAAGTGTCAAACTTATATAACCTTAGACACTTATACGATACGACTTCTAAAACACTTTAGGACGTACTTTCAAGTATAATACTTCAAAAATCATAATAATAATGTCGAGGTTATTATTAAAAACAATCACCAACGGGCCGTACACGTTTTACAAATATTCAAACAATCAACCAAATCGTAGTAATTTGGGCATTCTAGTTGGACGAACAACTACAACGGTAGTCTTTTAAGATACCTTCAAGTTTATAACCATCGCGTGTCTTGGACACCCTCAGGTTATAAGTCTTCGGACATCACTACTCAGCTAATCAAATCAAGTTTATTAAGTTAAACGCATCAAGACTCAGGTGAGTCTCATGGCCCCTCTTTTACTGTTTTCTCAAGGGTGTGATATACTGCTCGTTTGTTTTACAATATGAACGCAAGTACAAACTTTTCATATACTACATGAGTTATTTCCACTAAACATTTCAAAGCCCTCCATCAGCATAGTTTGGTAATACGTTGTAACGTGAATATTAGTATATGGTACCATATAGGGTTGACCCTCCTCGTCCGGGTTAGCAAGCACTAACTGGGTAAACGGACGTACTAATATTTGTTCAGACGATTGTAGATTAGGCACTCGTGGGAGTCACCTCGATCAGGTCTTTGAATGTGGATCCTGACCCCTCGAGTTAAGCTCAGACTATGTGCTCATGGCTGTATACATCATTATTTGCTTGGTTACAAATCATTATTTAAATCTTGCGGTTCATATGATAACATTTGATATACAAACCTGTGAGCTCACAAGTGTTTCACTGACCCATTTTAGCATGTATCACAGGTACTCATCAGTAGGGTTGGACTACCCTTAGGATCTCTATAGCTCGAGTCAACATGCAGACATTAGAGATTTCCTTGCATTAATATATTTTGTAAAAGTATTTATGATTGGAATCTCTCATTTACAGAACACGAGCTATGTAAAGCTTCAAATGTTGTAAACATTTATCATATCAATATATTTTTGTTAAAACGACGCATATAGAGTCGTTTGCTATATCTTGTGTGCTTTGATATTTGATTAGTCGCGCCCCGACCCGAACCGCTTCCGCATCTTAAATTTGGGGGTGCGACAGATTGGTATCAGAGCCTAAGGTTATAGTTAACTAGGTTGCATTTAGTGGGCCTAGACTATGACCATTAGGCAGTATCTCCTTATTAGGCATGACTGGTTCAGGAATTACAGCATACGACTTTAATTTAACATAGCCTGATCAACTATGTACAATTAAGAAAGGATGATGTAAGGTCTGAAATAGTTATGTTGAACGGGGAAACACTAGTTGACTCTGACCACGAGAGAAACCGGGACTTTTACTTGTTTGTGCTAGACACATTAGGATATTTTATGATATATGTATATATATGTATATGATAGGCCTCACTCATCCGAAACGTTCTTGCCACAGAAATGGCAGGCTCACCGGCTAGAGAGACTACGCATACTCCATCATCTCTCTCTCGCTCACGTCGCATGCACTCAGAACCCTTAGTGGCTAGATGCACTGGTAGCTCGCGCCGAGCTAGCCCATATGCCAATCCTGCCACTACTGGTAATGCATTTACTTCAGCTCGCCATTGAGCAGTTGCTTATCAATGGAGTTGGTTACCTGCGGCTATGGCCACCTGGAGGATTGAGGAACACATCGAAGTCCCTGACGATATCAGTGAATATTCGCCAATGGATATCTCCCCGTACACTCAAGAACCGACACACCACACTGTACCAGTGTTAGCTGCTCGTGTGCACCGTCATGAACGCAGGTTGCACGACATGGAAATTGAACTTCAAGAATCCCGAGAAAACTGGATGATGACGGCCCAGGGCCGCATTGCACAAATCTACTTAGATCAGGAAGATCTATCGGTAACTGTCAACCGTACTCATGATCAGATGGAAGATATCACTCGAACCATGGAGATCGTTCATAACCAAGTAATCAGTAATCGAAACGAGATCTCCGTGTTACAATCAAGGCTACAAGAGTGTGAGACACGTCTAAGGGAAACCGAGGACGCCCTCCGAGAGGTTAACAGACTTGCTGAATCTGTGAACCATCTCACCGCACTACTGCCACAACTCAATCTACGCCAGAATTAGCTTAGGTTGAATCTGTACTTTATTATGCTTTCGTAGGGCCTATGTAATTTGTGACACCCGACAATTTAGGGTTACTGATTAACCTGATAGAAACCCTAATTACGTGTGTTTAGTTTAGTATTAGGCTAAATACTTGTAATTACTTGTAACTATTTGTATATTTATGTGAATATACATGCCCGTAATTGTTTTATATTACGCATACGTAATTAGTTGAAATTACGCGAAACAACCGGACGGAGTCCGACACAGTATAAATACGGACGTTGGTGAACAAAACATTATTTAATAAACTCAAAAACTTACAAATATTATGGTGATAATATTTAACGAATCATTAATACCGTATAAAGTAATGCAAACGCAACAGAAATGCGCAGAACGCGCCCGACAGTCGAACGAAAGTCAAAAATATATTTTTATAATTTAAAAAATATTATTTTGTATGAAATTATTACTGAAAACATTGTATAATAATTCGTCAATAAAAACGTCCAATTAAAACGTTACGCGATTAAACCTCCGTAGAACTAGCACGCAAATCGAGACCGATAAACTAACGAAACATTTTTATAAATGTTTTTTCAAGTATCTAGATAAAATATTTCAATTGAAAATATCGGAATTTAAACCGTTACTTAAATGTGTGTATAAAACGTTTAACGTATAAATAAACGTATGAACAATCGGGTAAACGAACGGGAAATGCAACGAATTAAATTGGGAAAAGTAAAATGACCAAAATACCCTTGTGTGGGACCCCCATGGGCCGGGGCCCCCATGTGGTCACCACCCCCTTTGCCCTCTCCTTTTACATGCAATGTGATGATTTTGTTAAGCCTTACAACCACAAACTCTCCATGCATTTTCTCATTTTTACACTCAACATTATTCTCTCTTTTCTCTCAAACCACCTCTCTCTCTAAAAACACTGAATTAAATCAGTCCTCCACTCCACCTCCAACCACAAATATCCACCATAAATCACCATTTGAAGATCTAGAAGAAGGAAGAAAGCTCAAGAACATCATCTTCTTCAGCATCTCCACCATTGTTCTTCATTAATCTTGGTATAAATCATCAAACCCTTCACTTATAGTACTTATTTACTACTGATTTTAAGGTTATAATGTTCATCTAACATGAATATGTCCAAAAAGAAGTGCAAAAATCGTTTTTATAAAGCAAACTTGAACATGCATGAATCTGCCTAAAAATCGTCAGTTTACAAAAATATTCGTATAAAATCGTATACTAAGAATTAGATGATGCCTTTTTTTTGAAATTTGCGTATCGAATAGATCTACAACTTTTATGTTTTGCACTTTTTCCAGAAACGTACTAATTTTTCTCTACGAGCCGATTTATAGGAATGACCTGTTAGTTTTCGAGAAATGTGTTCGGAACTTTCGCGAGCTTAATTAAATATGTAAATGGACATGATAAATCCTGAAATTTTGATGATAGAAACTAGATACCTTAATGATTGGTTGGTAAAAATTTTGAAGTTTGATTTGGACCAGAAGTTAGTGTTTTTTAGTGGCGAACCAAACCGACAAAAGTCGAAAATATGAAAACTTTGAAGTTTTAAGTTGCGTATTAAAAACTGACACTTCGAAACGACGCCGACACGAACCGACAAATTATTTGGACTCAATAAACTGATATATGGGTTGGGTAAAAGTTTCGGGTCAAACCAAGTCGGTTTGACCAAGACAACAAAAACGACTCGGTTTCTAAAAACGACAAAACTCACTATTTTTGGAAAGTGGTAACAAAAATGGGTTTGGGTGACTTAGTTAGTAACTTGGACCAAAAACTAAACTTAGAAAGTTTCCCGAATTAGAAACCGACACTTAGAACACTTGAAGAAAATATCCTAAGTCTTAAGTTGAGACACTAACCTAGTGATGTCACAATTACTAGTGTTGCTACATTTTGTTAGTGATTCTACAATTTCTGAAAATATCCTAAGTCTCAAGTAGAGACATTAACCTAGTGATGCCACAATTACTAGTGTTGCTACATTTTGCTAGTGATGCTAATTTTGACTAGTTTGACCAACCTTGACCAGTTTGACCAGGTTTGACCAGGTTTGACCAGTTTGACTAGTTTGACTAGTTTGACCAGGTTTGACCAGTTTGACCAGCTTTGACCAACGAGTTGACCAACTTTGACCTACGGTTTAAGGCTTATACAAACTAAAATAATCTATTTGCAACACACGAAACATATACTTGGATAGTATACAATGAAACAACACATAATAATAATGGTTTAAGATTATTATTACAAACTTTCACCAACGGGTCGTACATGTTTTTAATAAACGAACTTGAACAACTTATTTGGACATACTGGTTGATGAACTAGCCTTAGGTGGACATTAACCCTCCACCTACACGATTGGCTTAAGTGGACATTGACCCCCACTTATACAATCGCTATAGATGGTCTTTTGAGACATCTACTTATACCCTACCTTATATGTTTAGGACGTTAGAAGGCAACACATTGGATCACACCTTGCTTGCTATTTGATATTGCTTGCTTACTAATTGCTAAAACTCATGTGAGTTTCATAGCCCCTCTTTTTACCATTTTATAACTATTTTGGGGGAGAATACATACTACAACTGCTTATTACTCTTGCTTTATACAACTGCTTTTATGAACACAAGTACCATAAACAATGCTATACGGATTGCATGAGTTAACACACTAATCCACAAAGGCCCTACACATCATAGTTTGTTAGTTTTGCTAAAGCGTGAATATTAGTAAATAGATCTATTTGGGACTGACAATCCCTGTCCGGGTTAGTCGCGCTAACCTGTCAAACGGACGTATTAATATTTGTTCATAACGAGTGTACCGGATTAGACACTTGCATTGGGGCACCCACGATCGTGTACTCGAAAGAGGCACGACACACATTGTTAAGCTTCGGACTATGAGCTCATGGAAAATGGTATACATATTTTTGCATTCGTGCAACTACATATTTATTTATCGTTTGTTAACGATACATTTACTCAACACATTTACTTATCGTTTGTTAAATGATACAATTACTTATCATTGTTGAATGATACAACTGTTAAAATCTTGTGTTTCATAACTTTTTTTTCATACTATTAGGTTTTATACCAACATTTAAACAATTGTTAAACAACTCTATGAACTCACCAACTTTATGTTGACCTTCTTAGTATGTATTTCTCAGGTAACCCACAGCAGTAGGACGCTTATGGATAGCGTAGCTCAAGTCGCATTGCTTTCAAACTCAAAGGATTTAGATTGCATTTTACTATAGTTTGTAGTTATGTAATCTACACATTTTATGCGAACTCCAATGTTTTGTACAACGGTTGTAAACAATTTGAATTTATGGTATGTAATATTTTCAAACGTCTCATATAGAGGTCGTTTGCTTTAATCTTGTGTTGTGATATTTTATTTGGTCGGCACCCCCATGACACCTCATGTTTCCGCTGCCACGTGTTATGGGGGTGCGACAGTTTGGTATCAGAGCCTAAGGTTATAGCGAATTAGGATTGCATTAGTGACCTAGACTATGACCGTTAGGTTAGTATTCCTCTTTTGGTATAACTGGTTGAGCAATTGCATCATTTGAATTTAATTTAACATAGCTTGATCAACTATGTACAATTAAAGGAGAATCGATGCAAGACCTGAAATGGTTGTAGTAAATGAGAATACTGTAGTAACATAAACCGAGGATAGAATGGGACCAACCCTTATACGTGCTTATGTACTAGGTTATTATATTTCTATATGTAACCTTAAGTATACGAAATTATTTGCCACTATTCACGGCAACCACTCCCACAGCTACGTCACCCAACTCTGAAAACGAGTCTCTAGCCTTACTCACTACTGTGGAGATTTCCACAGTACCCGCTCGTCCAACCGCATCGTGCAACATTATAATCGAATATGACTCACTTGAGGAGAATCCACCAAAGGATTCGCTACCCAAATGAGTGACACCTACTTCACTCTCTTATTCCCGCTCGCAACTAAATCACTCGGGAACACGTAAAGAACTTAAACTGTACGATACTTTGTCACCTAAACGAACTACACCTACTTCCTTCACTACGCACTCATCGTTCTCACTTTTATCAAAGACCTATGGAGCGCGCGTGCTACACACGACTAGAAGGACAGACACACCACCTCCAACTAGACCTTGTCTTACTCTTACCACTACTACTGACACTCCAACCACTAGGACCCGTTGTCATACAGGGGTCCGCTGGTGAACTTGGTAAACCACAACACCTACATATTGGAATAAATACCTCCAACAGTCGTATGGATTTCGATGATTCACAAAACTCTTCACTTGATCAAGATAGATCATTCTTTGACTTGTGTGTCAACAATTCGTTCAAGACAAATGACTTACTACGTGATCATGATTGATCACCTTTTCAACACGCTTGCCAAACGATTTGCTCATAACTTGATTCGTAACTTGATTCATGACCTTGACTGCTCCAAACATCACCGAATTAGCATTGCGAAGGATACTCACAATGACTAAGTCCACAAACTGCTTCAGATTATGACTTGAACATTCTAAACACTCCTGCATGGGCTATTTGCAACTACAGAATTATTAGCCATCTTTACCAAGCATCTTTACCAAACATCTTTACTAAACATTTGTTCATTTCGAAATGATACCATAGTCATGATTAACTACTTTGAGAACACTATTCGGTCATCATTATGACTATTTCTGAAACTTGTTACTAATTCGCGATTTTGAAAGAACTCTCTCTCGAAAGTGATGGCCAACTCCACTGTGAACGACTACTCATCTGATGACGACTTAATCTGCGATTTACTTCCGAACACGCCTACAATAATCTTAATTCTCATACAAAAATCTAATTCATTCTTTTATTCCCCTTTCGTTAAGGATACATCACCATGAGAATCAACGAGAATTCACAACACTTCACAATATCAAGAGTTTTTCAGCATGTATCTAACAAATCAGTTTTTAAAGAATTTTCACCAAACATATACACGGAATCATTTATAACTTCTAATGTTCAGAAAATTTGGTTAGGCATAAATTTTCAACGTCTTACTGACAGCCAGATTTTTCTAATATATTTGATTAACTAGAATTTTCAACGGACTCTAAATTCTCAAACAAAGTCTTAACATAGAAAATTTTTGACAGATTTTACATCAGCTCCTCCACAAACTGTTTATATATAAATGTCAAAATTTATAAACTACTTGCATAACTGCGCTCTAAACCTCACAAACGAGCTTTTCCGCATAAACCTAATAACCGTTAAAAACTAAAACTTTGATATCTTCATAAGCATAGACTGGTTGTCCAAACATCGTGCCGAGATCGCCTGTTTTGATAAAATCACCCGCATACCTCTCGCTACCGGTGGAACCTTGTTCATACACGGGGAGACTGGTAGGCGAAACCTGAACAAACTTACCATCAAAAACCGATACCCACTTCCTAGAATCGATGACTTATTTGACCAACTTCAAGGTTCAAGCTTTTACTCAAAGATCGACCTTCGGTCTGGTTATCACCAACTCCGCGTTCAAGTCGCCGATATCCCAAAAACCGCCTTTCGAACTCGCTACGGGCATTACGAATTCCAAGTGATGTCTTTTCGATTAACCAACGCACCGGCTGTATTCATAGACCTTATGAATCGGGTGTGCAAACCATATCTAGATAAGTTTGTCATCGTGTTCATCGACGACATCTTGATCTACTCTCGCAACGAAACCAAACGTGGCCAACACCTGAAAACTATCTTGGAATTACTCAGACACGAGGAGTTATACGCCAAGTTCTCCAAGTGTGAGTTCTGGATGCGAACAGTACAGTTCCTAGGGCATGTCGTTGACAGTCAAGGGATACATGTTGATCAAGCCAAGATTGAGGCCATCAAGTGCTGGAAAGCACCTACTACTCCAACCGAGGTACGACAACTCTTAGGTCTTGCTGGGTATTACCGGCGATTCATCGAGAACTTTTCCCGAATTGCTCAACCATTAACCTCGCTGACTCAGAAAGATAAGAAATTCGACTGGACCGATAAACAAGAGTCAGCATTCCAACTTCTGAAACAGAAACTCTGCAGTGCACCAATCCTGTCCTTACCCAAAGGCAACGATGATTTCGTAGTTTACTGCGATGCCTCACGCCAAGGACTAGGTTGTGTGTTAATGCAACGTGAAAAAGTCATCGCCTACGCCTCACGACAACTGAAATTCCACGAAAAGAACTACACCACCCATGACCTCGAATTGGGAGCTGTAGTTTTTGCACTCAAAATCTGGAGACACTACCTATATGGCACAAAATGTACTATCTTCACTGACCACAAAAGCCTTCAACATATCTTTGATCAGAAGGACCTAAACATGAGACAACGTTGTTGGGTCGAGTTACTTAGCGACTACGACTGCGAAATCCGATACCACCCGGGCAAGGCTAACGTTGTTGCCGATGCCCTAAGCCGAAAAGATCGAGTGAAACCCCTTCGAGTTCGAGCCCTTGGTTTAACCATACACAACGATCTTATTTCTCAAATTCATTCCACTCAACTCGAAGCACTCAACGAGAAAAACATCAAAAATGAGGCCTTGCGAGGCATGGAAAAACAATTCAAAATCAAACCCGACTCGATATGAGTACTGCTTATCACCCCCAAACCGATGGTCAAAGTGAACGAACCATCCAAACCTTAGAAGACATGCTGCGCGCCTGCGTAGTTGACTTCGGAAACAACTGGGAAAACCACCTACCTTTGTGTGAGTTCTCCTGCAACAACAGTTACCACACCAGCATTGGTGCTGCACCCTTCGAGGCACTTTATGGTAGAAAGTGCCGATCACCCATTTGTTGGAACAAAATCGGCGATAGCCAACTCACTGGTCCTGAAATCATCCATGAAACAACCGAGAAAATCGTGACCATTCAAAACCGGCTGAAAGCCGCACGTGATCGTCAGAAGAGTTACGCTGACGTGAGACGCAAACCCCTTGAATTTCAGGTCGGGGACAAAGTACTTCTAAAAGTGTCACCTTGGAAAGGTGTCATTCGTTTTGGTAAACGCGGTAAACTAAACCCTAGGTACATCGGACCTTTTGAGATTCTTGAAAGAATTGGTCCGGTGGCGTATCGACTTCAGCTACCGCCACAACTCATTAGCGTGCACAAAACATTCCACATTTCTAACTTGAAGAAAAGTCTGTCTGATGAGACACTTGTAATCCCGCTCGACGAAATCCACATAGATGACAAACTCTATTTCATCGAGGAGCCAGTAGAAATCATGGACCGTGAGGTCAAACGCTTGAAACAGAGTCGTATTCCCATCGTTAAAGTCCGGTGGAATTCTAGGCGCGGTCCTGAATTCACTTGGGAACGGGAAGACCAAATGCGACTGAAACACCCACATCTATTCTTAGATACCCGTCAGACTGCGGCGACAAACTAATTTCGGGACGAAATTCTCCTAACAGGGGGAGAATGTGACACCTGACAATTTAGGGTTACTGATTAACCTGCTAGAAACCCTAATTACGTGTGTTTAGTTTAGTATTAGGCTAAATACTTGTAATTACTTGTAACTATTTGTATATTTATGTGAATATACATGCCCGTAATTGTTTTATATTACGCATACGTAATTAGTTGTAATTACGCGAAACAACCGGACGGAGTCCGACACAGTATAAATACGGACGTTGGTGAACAAAACATTAAATAATATGAAATTATTTAATAAACTCAAAAACTTACAAATACTATGGTGATAATATTTAACGAATCATTAATACCGTATAAATTAATGCAAACGCAACAGAAACGCGCAGAATGCGCCCGACAGTCGAACGAAAGTCAAAAATATATTTTTATAATTTAAAATATATTATTTTGTATGAAATTATTACTGAAAACATTGTATAATAATTCGTCAATAAAAACGTCCAATTAAAACGTTACGCGATTAAACCTCCGTAGAACTAGCACGCAAATCGAGACCGATAAACTAACGGAACATTTTTATAAATGTTTTTTCAAGTATCTAGATAAAATATTTCAATTGAAAATATCGGAATTTAAACCGTTACTTAAATGTGTGTATAAAACGTTTAACGTATAAATAAACGTCTGAACAATCGGGTAAACGAACGGGAAACGCAACGAATTAAATTGGGAAAAGTAAAATGACCAAAATACCCTTGTGTGGGACCCCCCATGGGCCGGGCCCCCCATGTGGTCACCACCCCCTTTGCCCTCTCCTTTTACATGTAATGTGATGATTATGTTAAGCCTTACAACCACAAACTCTCCATGCATTTTCTCATTTCTACACTCAACATTATTCTCTCTTTTCTCTCAAACCACCTCTCTCTCTAAAAACACTGAATTAAATCAGTCCTCCACTCCACCTCCAACCACAAATATCCACCATAAATCACCATTTGAAGATCTAGAAGAAGGAAGAAAGCTCAAGAATATCATCTTCTTCATCATCTCCACAATTGTTCTTCATTAATCTGGGTATAAATCATCAAACCCTTCACTTATAGTACTTATTTACTACTTATTTTAAGGTTATAATGTTCATCTAACATGAATATGTCCAAAAAGAAGTGCAAAAATCGTTTTAATAAAGCAAACTTGAACATGCATGAATCTGCCTAAAAATCGTCAGTTTACAAAAATATTAGTATAAAATCCTATACTAAGAATTAGACGATGCATTTTTTTTTTTAATTTGTGTATCGAAAATATCTACAACTTTAGTGTTTTGCACTTTTTCCAGAAACGTACTAATTTTTCTCTACGAGCCGATTTATAGGACTGACCTGTTAGTTTTCGAGAAATGTGTTCGGAACTTTCGCGAGCTTAATTAAATATGTAAATGGACATGATAAATCCTGAAATTTTGATGATAGAAACTAGATACCTTAATGATTGGTTGGTAAAAATTCTGAAGTTTGATTTGGACCAGAAGTTAGTGTTTTTTAGTGGCGAACCAAACCGACAAAAGTTGAAAATATGAAAACTTTGAAGTTTTAAGTTGCGTATTAAAAACCGACACTTCGAAACGACGCCGACACGAACCGACAAATTATTTGGACTCTATAAACTGATATATGGGTTGGGTACAAGTTTCGGGTCAAACCGAGTCGGTTTGACCAAGTCAACAAAAACGGCTCGGTTTCTAAAAACGACAAAACTCACTATTTTTGGAAAGTGGTAACAAAATTGGGTTTGGGTGACTTAGTTAGTAACTTGGACCAAAAATTAAACTTAGAAAGTTTCCCGAATTAGAAACTGACACTTAGAACACTTGAAGAAAATATCCTAAGTCTCAAATAGAGACACTAACCTAGTGATGCCACAATTACTAGTGTTGCTACATTTTGTTAGTGATACTACAATTTCTGAAAATATCCTAAGTCTCAAGTAGAGACACTAACCTAGTGATGCCACAATTACTAGTGTTGCTACATTTTGCTAGTGATGCTAATTTTGACTAGTTTGACCAACCTTGACCAGTTTGACCAGGTGTAACAACCCCAAAATTTAGAACCAATTTAAAATTTTCCTAATTGCGTGTTTATTACTTGTATTTAATATGAAATAGGATTAAATACATTACTTACTTATATATATGTATATGGATGGAATATATGTATATATACGCGTATACGATTCGAACAAATATCGTATAAAACAACAACTGTACAAACTTGCGTACACTGATAAAACGATTATTAAATAATGTGAAATTATTTAATTACTTTGACTATTACTTTATATTATGTTTATAATATAACGGAAAAACGTACGTTTTAATTAAAACGTCACCGAACTCTCCGAAAACTCGACCAACCGACAAAACAAACAAAGTTATGATTTATAACTTGAAAACTAGTATTTTGGTAAAATACTACAACTTAATTATCGAGTAATAATTCGTATTTTCAAACGTATATTAAATCGCGTATAAAATCATTTTAACGTTTAAACAACCGGGGAAACGAACACCGCACGGAGCGCAAACACGGAGGAACAAAATTTGGTGAGATCCACACTTGGTGGACCCCACCCAACCGGCCCAAGGGTCAAGGGGACAACCCCCTCACCCTTCCCCCTCACTCTCTTATTCACCTACACACACAACACCCCACACCCTCCATCATTCTCTCTCTCTCTCTCTCTATCGGCTTCTCTCTCTCTCTAAACCGTCACCCTCAAAAACCCATAAAAACACCACAAAACTTGCTTGAATCACAAAACGGAAAGGAGCAACGACGATCACCGCAACGAGGGCTACAAACTCATCTTTTCGGATTTTCGTTTCGACAACTTTGTAAGTTTTCCGGCGACCCGAAACTCTTCCGATTTCCTTTATTTTGCTAGATAAATGTTCCCCTAGCTTAGTGATGTCCAAAAACATATTTGAAACGCATTTTTGAACACTTTTACGGAAATGTCGGTTTTGGTCATTTTAAATAAAACGACACCTCGAACATTAAAAACGACATCCAACAATTTTTATGAACTCTATATAACGTAACATAACTTGTGTAAAAGTTTCAACTTGAACGGAACTCGTTAGACACGTTTTCGACACGACACAAAACCTGACCAGAGGTAAGTGTCGCATGGCTCACGCCAGATATGCGACACTTCGCCCTAGTGACGCATAGGTCACGAACCGCATATACGCGACACTTCGTTAGTGCCGCTAAACACGAATACCGTCACTCCATTAGTGACGCAAATATAACGCCTTCGGCAGAAACCCCACGACACTCTATCAGTGACGCTACCATATAACTTTCGGTAGTAACCATTACGACACTTCCTTAGTGACGCTAGGAAACTTATACCGACACTTCCTTAGTGTCGCTATCATCGGTAGAAACTTATAACTTTCAGTAGAAACGAATGACGTCCGGTTACTACTGATGACGTCACTGACCCTCATACCGTCACTTCACTAGTGACGCATAAGCACATATACCGACACTTGTCCAGTGTCGCCTTATAAACTGATTTACTTCCTTATACCGTCACTTCGTTAGTGACGCCCTGTTTGTACACGACACTTAATACCGTCACTTTTATAGTGACGCACTGATGAGAAACTACACTCGATAACGTCACTTACCAAGTGACGCACCATCTTAAATACCGACACTACCTAAGTGTCGCATACATCTCGAAACTGATAACATAACACGACACTACCTAAGTGTCGCATGATATACAGAAGTGACGCATACAAGTGACGCTATAACAGGCTGTTTGAAACTTACATTTTACACAAGTATGGAAGATACTTAAAACGTAAACATACTTTACTCGGCGTTACTTATACATGAAAATACTATACTTTGAAAGTATACAATGATACTTGAATACGTACAAGTCTATACCAAACTAAACTTGAGATTTCACTCACACACGCGTACGAGATTACACTCGGAAATACTTAGGAGATTACACTCCAACGAACTTACACTTGTACACTACACAGGATTGCACCGATACGAACTTATGAGTTCACTCACTAATACGAGCTTTCACTCGTACCCTTTGGGGATTTAGCCCATTGGAACTTACGCAAACGTTACAAGTTGTAATACAAACAAACGATCATACGAGTATACTTTACAACTGTACAGCTACTATGAATATATAATAATAATGGATGGAATTATTATTATACACCGATAACAAACGGACAGTACAACTTTTATACAAACTACGATTTACAAAAAGGAATACGAAACGTACAAACAAACTAATGGACATTAACTAGTTTGGGAACAACTAGCATGGATACTTTACAAAGTATTCCATTTACTTACTGAACCTTATGCGTATTAGGACGCTAAGGATTACTAGTTCGAGATACTACTTGCTTACTTACCGCATCGTCTGCTCGACTCAGGTGAGTCTTACAGCCCCTATTTTACTGTTTTATACCAGGGGTGAGATGCATTACTCGTTTTCCTAAAACTAATAAAAGCCGAGTTAACGCATGATTTGCATGACTTGCGATCAGGGTAGCTTTGGATGTTTTCTCACTTGTTCAATATAAATGGTTGATTTATATTCACTGATGTACGAATAATTACTGTTGTTAAACTCCTACTCTGTTGTCTCATGACAATGTATGATTTGCATGCCCTGCAATCATTTCTGAGGGAACGATCTGCATGTCCTGCAATCGTTACTCGTTGGATAGCTATGTGAGGTTTGCATGTCCTGCAACCATTTACTGATGTACGGTCTGCATGTCCTGCAACCATTTACTGATGTACGGTCTGCATGTCCTGCAACCATTTACTGATGTACGGTCTGCATGTCCTGCAACCACCCACTTACAAATGTTATGCATGACCTGCAATTGTTACTTATGTACTGGATTATGATTTTACAAATATTACTGGTGTGATTAAACTGTTTACCTACTTACAAACCTGTGAGATTCACCAACCTTTTGGTTGACCGTTTTAGTAATGCTTCTCAGGTACACAGCATCAGTAGGGATGCCCAGCAGGATAAACTTACTTAGCTCGAGTCGCATGCATTTACAAGCTTGGAGATTTTTATACATTACTTTTGTACTAGTTGTTATGTATTAGAATCTCTAGGAATTTACTGAACTCGAGCTTGTATTTTGAATTACTTATGTATTAATGTAATAACTTTTCGAACGTCTCATTTAGAGTCGTTCACTGTATCCTTTGTGCTTGATTATTGATTAGTAACACCCAAAACATCGCTTCCGCAAACTAAGAAATTTGGGGGTGTTACAGATTGGTATCAGAGCCTAAGGTTATAGTGAACTAGGTTGCATTTAGTGGGCCTAGACTATGACCATTAGGCAGTATTCCTCATTAGGTATAACTGGTTCAGGAATTACAGCATACAAGTTTAATTTAACATAGCCTGATCAACTATGTACAATTAAATGAAGATGATGTGAGTTCTGAAAGGGGTTATGTTGAACCGGAATACATTAGCTGACTCTGACCTCGAGAGAACCGGGACTTCCACTTGATTGTGCTAGACACGAACTAGGCAGTTATGTGATATATATATATATACATAGGCCTCTCCCTTCGATACGATGCTCCCTCTCGACTACTGCGAAATTCGTTTTCAACTTACAAACGACAACTCGATTCTCGTCGTTCCATCATTGCTTAACTTTTATGTTTCAATGATAACAATTCTACTACTATGGTTAAACTGTAACCTTTGTCGATATTTCTTTGTACTTAACCGATCATCGCGATCACAATTCTTGTTCAAACCTTCACATGTTCTTTATTTATTGTTTCAAGGAACATGCCTCCCCGACGACAAATCATGCTTACTGAAGCCGAAGTCGCGGGCCTAATTGCCCGTAGTGTGGCTCAAGCTCTAGCTACCCGGACTTCAGCACCCGGTAGCGAAGATACCGCTAACACTGGATCACAACCCAAAACCTGTACCTACAAAGACTTCCATAACTGCAAACCCTTGACCTTTCAAGGTACTGAAGGAGCAATCGGACTGATTCGCTGGACCGAGAAAATCGAATCTGTATTCCTCATCTGCAACTGCAAGGAAGAGGATAAAGTTAAATTCGCCGCCAGCACCTTTTCTGACACTGCTCTGACCTGGTGGAACACTTATGCTCAAACTGTGAGCATTGCCGATGCTTACAAACTGCAATGGGGCGAACTGAAGAATATGCTGAGGGGCGAGTACTGCCCAAGAGATGAGCTGAAGCAACTGGAAGTAGAATTCTGGAATCACAGGATGCAAGGAAATGACATCACCGGTTACACCAACCGCTTCCACCAGCTGGCACTCTTGTGCCCATCCATGGTTGATCCTGAATACAAAAGGATCGAAAAATACGTTGATGGACTTCCCGAGCGACTTCAGGACCTAGTAACTTCGTCCAAACCAGGAACCATTCAAAGCGCCATTCGCATGGCACATGAACTGACGGCCAATTCTGTTCGCCGTGGCACCACTTCTGCCTCATCTGCAAACAAACGCAAATGGGAAGTAACTCCCCACTTATCCAACCCTACCTCCGACAAAAAGCCTGCAACCGCCTTTACCAAGGAACCAAAGGTTTACAGGGGGAGCAAGCCTTACTGTTCCGAGTGTGGTATACACCACGAGGGCCCCTGCCCCTGCGCCAACTGTAAGAAATTTGGGCACCTGGCCCAAGACTGCCAAATCAACACTACTAGTACCAACACCAGTGCACCCAAGACTTGTTATGAGTGCAACGGTACCGGGCATTTCAGAAAGGATTGCCCAAAGCTGAAAACTCGAACCAACTATACAAGGAGTAGGGCTTACGTAATTAACGCTAGGGAGGAGGACCCGAACCCGAGACTCTGTGATTTGCTCAACCCGGGTACGCTCATTCTTTGATTACCCGAATTGCTTAACAACTTACATATTTTGTCTTGCGTTCTATGTGCTTTCCTAGATCCTAAGTACACAATAGGATTAGGAACCGACCAACTACTACTTCGAACAAATTTCGGGACGAAATTTTATTAACAAGGGGAGAATGTAACAACCCCAAAATTTAGAACCAATTTAAAATTTTCCTAATTGCGTGTTTATTACTTGTATTTAATATGAAATAGGATTAAATACATTACTTACTTATATATATGTATATGGATGGAATATATGTATATATACGCGTATACGATTCGAACAAATATCGTATAAAACAACAACTGTACAAACTTGCGTACACTGATAAAACGATTATTAAATAATGTGAAATTATTTAATTACTTTGACTATTACTTTATATTATGTTTATAATATAACGGAAAAACGTACGTTTTAATTAAAACGTCACCGAACTCTCCGAAAACTCGACCAACCGACAAAACAAACAAAGTTATGATTTATAACTTGAAAACTAGTATTTTGGTAAAATACTACAACTTAATTATCGAGTAATAATTCGTATTTTCAAACGTATATTAAATCGCGTATAAAATCATTTTAACGTTTAAACAACCGGGGAAACGAACACCGCACGGAGCGCAAACACGGAGGAACAAAATTTGGTGAGATCCACACTTGGTGGACCCCACCCAACCGGCCCAAGGGTCAAGGGGACAACCCCCTCACCCTTCCCCCTCACTCTCTTATTCACCTACACACACAACACCCCACACCCTCCATCATTCTCTCTCTCTCTCTCTCTATCGGCTTCTCTCTCTCTCTAAACCGTCACCCTCAAAAACCCATAAAAACACCACAAAACTTGCTTGAATCACAAAACGGAAAGGAGCAACGACGATCACCGCAACGAGGGCTACAAACTCATCTTTTCGGATTTTCGTTTCGACAACTTTGTAAGTTTTCCGGCGACCCGAAACTCTTCCGATTTCCTTTATTTTGCTAGATAAATGTTCCCCTAGCTTAGTGATGTCCAAAAACATATTTGAAACGCATTTTTGAACACTTTTACGGAAATGTCGGTTTTGGTCATTTTAAATAAAACGACACCTCGAACATTAAAAACGACATCCAACAATTTTTATGAACTCTATATAACGTAACATAACTTGTGTAAAAGTTTCAACTTGAACGGAACTCGTTAGACACGTTTTCGACACGACACAAAACCTGACCAGAGGTAAGTGTCGCATGGCTCACGCCAGATATGCGACACTTCGCCCTAGTGACGCATAGGTCACGAACCGCATATACGCGACACTTCGTTAGTGCCGCTAAACACGAATACCGTCACTCCATTAGTGACGCAAATATAACGCCTTCGGCAGAAACCCCACGACACTCTATCAGTGACGCTACCATATAACTTTCGGTAGTAACCATTACGACACTTCCTTAGTGACGCTAGGAAACTTATACCGACACTTCCTTAGTGTCGCTATCATCGGTAGAAACTTATAACTTTCAGTAGAAACGAATGACGTCCGGTTACTACTGATGACGTCACTGACCCTCATACCGTCACTTCACTAGTGACGCATAAGCACATATACCGACACTTGTCCAGTGTCGCCTTATAAACTGATTTACTTCCTTATACCGTCACTTCGTTAGTGACGCCCTGTTTGTACACGACACTTAATACCGTCACTTTTATAGTGACGCACTGATGAGAAACTACACTCGATAACGTCACTTACCAAGTGACGCACCATCTTAAATACCGACACTACCTAAGTGTCGCATACATCTCGAAACTGATAACATAACACGACACTACCTAAGTGTCGCATGATATACAGAAGTGACGCATACAAGTGACGCTATAACAGGCTGTTTGAAACTTACATTTTACACAAGTATGGAAGATACTTAAAACGTAAACATACTTTACTCGGCGTTACTTATACATGAAAATACTATACTTTGAAAGTATACAATGATACTTGAATACGTACAAGTCTATACCAAACTAAACTTGAGATTTCACTCACACACGCGTACGAGATTACACTCGGAAATACTTAGGAGATTACACTCCAACGAACTTACACTTGTACACTACACAGGATTGCACCGATACGAACTTATGAGTTCACTCACTAATACGAGCTTTCACTCGTACCCTTTGGGGATTTAGCCCATTGGAACTTACGCAAACGTTACAAGTTGTAATACAAACAAACGATCATACGAGTATACTTTACAACTGTACAGCTACTATGAATATATAATAATAATGGATGGAATTATTATTATACACCGATAACAAACGGACAGTACAACTTTTATACAAACTACGATTTACAAAAAGGAATACGAAACGTACAAACAAACTAATGGACATTAACTAGTTTGGGAACAACTAGCATGGATACTTTACAAAGTATTCCATTTACTTACTGAACCTTATGCGTATTAGGACGCTAAGGATTACTAGTTCGAGATACTACTTGCTTACTTACCGCATCGTCTGCTCGACTCAGGTGAGTCTTACAGCCCCTATTTTACTGTTTTATACCAGGGGTGAGATGCATTACTCGTTTTCCTAAAACTAATAAAAGCCGAGTTAACGCATGATTTGCATGACTTGCGATCAGGGTAGCTTTGGATGTTTTCTCACTTGTTCAATATAAATGGTTGATTTATATTCACTGATGTACGAATAATTACTGTTGTTAAACTCCTACTCTGTTGTCTCATGACAATGTATGATTTGCATGCCCTGCAATCATTTCTGAGGGAACGATCTGCATGTCCTGCAATCGTTACTCGTTGGATAGCTATGTGAGGTTTGCATGTCCTGCAACCATTTACTGATGTACGGTCTGCATGTCCTGCAACCATTTACTGATGTACGGTCTGCATGTCCTGCAACCATTTACTGATGTACGGTCTGCATGTCCTGCAACCACCCACTTACAAATGTTATGCATGACCTGCAATTGTTACTTATGTACTGGATTATGATTTTACAAATATTACTGGTGTGATTAAACTGTTTACCTACTTACAAACCTGTGAGATTCACCAACCTTTTGGTTGACCGTTTTAGTAATGCTTCTCAGGTACACAGCATCAGTAGGGATGCCCAGCAGGATAAACTTACTTAGCTCGAGTCGCATGCATTTACAAGCTTGGAGATTTTTATACATTACTTTTGTACTAGTTGTTATGTATTAGAATCTCTAGGAATTTACTGAACTCGAGCTTGTATTTTGAATTACTTATGTATTAATGTAATAACTTTTCGAACGTCTCATTTAGAGTCGTTCACTGTATCCTTTGTGCTTGATTATTGATTAGTAACACCCAAAACATCGCTTCCGCAAACTAAGAAATTTGGGGGTGTTACAGATTGGTATCAGAGCCTAAGGTTATAGTGAACTAGGTTGCATTTAGTGGGCCTAGACTATGACCATTAGGCAGTATTCCTCATTAGGTATAACTGGTTCAGGAATTACAGCATACAAGTTTAATTTAACATAGCCTGATCAACTATGTACAATTAAATGAAGATGATGTGAGTTCTGAAAGGGGTTATGTTGAACCGGAATACATTAGCTGACTCTGACCTCGAGAGAACCGGGACTTCCACTTGATTGTGCTAGACACGAACTAGGCAGTTATGTGATATATATATATATACATAGGCCTCTCCCTTCGATACGATGCTCCCTCTCGACTACTGCGAAATTCGTTTTCAACTTACAAACGACAACTCGATTCTCGTCGTTCCATCATTGCTTAACTTTTATGTTTCAATGATAACAATTCTACTACTATGGTTAAACTGTAACCTTTGTCGATATTTCTTTGTACTTAACCGATCATCGCGATCACAATTCTTGTTCAAACCTTCACATGTTCTTTATTTATTGTTTCAAGGAACATGCCTCCCCGACGACAAATCATGCTTACTGAAGCCGAAGTCGCGGGCCTAATTGCCCGTAGTGTGGCTCAAGCTCTAGCTACCCGGACTTCAGCACCCGGTAGCGAAGATACCGCTAACACTGGATCACAACCCAAAACCTGTACCTACAAAGACTTCCATAACTGCAAACCCTTGACCTTTCAAGGTACTGAAGGAGCAATCGGACTGATTCGCTGGACCGAGAAAATCGAATCTGTATTCCTCATCTGCAACTGCAAGGAAGAGGATAAAGTTAAATTCGCCGCCAGCACCTTTTCTGACACTGCTCTGACCTGGTGGAACACTTATGCTCAAACTGTGAGCATTGCCGATGCTTACAAACTGCAATGGGGCGAACTGAAGAATATGCTGAGGGGCGAGTACTGCCCAAGAGATGAGCTGAAGCAACTGGAAGTAGAATTCTGGAATCACAGGATGCAAGGAAATGACATCACCGGTTACACCAACCGCTTCCACCAGCTGGCACTCTTGTGCCCATCCATGGTTGATCCTGAATACAAAAGGATCGAAAAATACGTTGATGGACTTCCCGAGCGACTTCAGGACCTAGTAACTTCGTCCAAACCAGGAACCATTCAAAGCGCCATTCGCATGGCACATGAACTGACGGCCAATTCTGTTCGCCGTGGCACCACTTCTGCCTCATCTGCAAACAAACGCAAATGGGAAGTAACTCCCCACTTATCCAACCCTACCTCCGACAAAAAGCCTGCAACCGCCTTTACCAAGGAACCAAAGGTTTACAGGGGGAGCAAGCCTTACTGTTCCGAGTGTGGTATACACCACGAGGGCCCCTGCCCCTGCGCCAACTGTAAGAAATTTGGGCACCTGGCCCAAGACTGCCAAATCAACACTACTAGTACCAACACCAGTGCACCCAAGACTTGTTATGAGTGCAACGGTACCGGGCATTTCAGAAAGGATTGCCCAAAGCTGAAAACTCGAACCAACTATACAAGGAGTAGGGCTTACGTAATTAACGCTAGGGAGGAGGACCCGAACCCGAGACTCTGTGATTTGCTCAACCCGGGTACGCTCATTCTTTGATTACCCGAATTGCTTAACAACTTACATATTTTGTCTTGCGTTCTATGTGCTTTCCTAGATCCTAAGTACACAATAGGATTAGGAACCGACCAACTACTACTTCGAACAAATTTCGGGACGAAATTTTATTAACAAGGGGAGAATGTAACAACCCCAAAATTTAGAACCAATTTAAAATTTTCCTAATTGCGTGTTTATTACTTGTATTTAATATGAAATAGGATTAAATACATTACTTACTTATATATATGTATATGGATGGAATATATGTATATATACGCGTATACGATTCGAACAAATATCGTATAAAACAACAACTGTACAAACTTGCGTACACTGATAAAACGATTATTAAATAATGTGAAATTATTTAATTACTTTGACTATTACTTTATATTATGTTTATAATATAACGGAAAAACGTACGTTTTAATTAAAACGTCACCGAACTCTCCGAAAACTCGACCAACCGACAAAACAAACAAAGTTATGATTTATAACTTGAAAACTAGTATTTTGGTAAAATACTACAACTTAATTATCGAGTAATAATTCGTATTTTCAAACGTATATTAAATCGCGTATAAAATCATTTTAACGTTTAAACAACCGGGGAAACGAACACCGCACGGAGCGCAAACACGGAGGAACAAAATTTGGTGAGATCCACACTTGGTGGACCCCACCCAACCGGCCCAAGGGTCAAGGGGACAACCCCCTCACCCTTCCCCCTCACTCTCTTATTCACCTACACACACAACACCCCACACCCTCCATCATTCTCTCTCTCTCTCTCTCTATCGGCTTCTCTCTCTCTCTAAACCGTCACCCTCAAAAACCCATAAAAACACCACAAAACTTGCTTGAATCACAAAACGGAAAGGAGCAACGACGATCACCGCAACGAGGGCTACAAACTCATCTTTTCGGATTTTCGTTTCGACAACTTTGTAAGTTTTCCGGCGACCCGAAACTCTTCCGATTTCCTTTATTTTGCTAGATAAATGTTCCCCTAGCTTAGTGATGTCCAAAAACATATTTGAAACGCATTTTTGAACACTTTTACGGAAATGTCGGTTTTGGTCATTTTAAATAAAATGACACCTCGAACATTAAAAACGACATCCAACAATTTTTATGAACTCTATATAACGTAACATAACTTGTGTAAAAGTTTCAACTTGAACGGAACTCGTTAGACACGTTTTCGACACGACACAAAACCTGACCAGAGGTAAGTGTCGCATGGCTCACGCCAGATATGCGACACTTCGCCCTAGTGACGCATAGGTCACGAACCGCATATACGCGACACTTCGTTAGTGCCGCTAAACACGAATACCGTCACTCCATTAGTGACGCAAATATAACGCCTTCGGCAGAAACCCCACGACACTCTATCAGTGACGCTACCATATAACTTTCGGTAGTAACCATTACGACACTTCCTTAGTGACGCTAGGAAACTTATACCGACACTTCCTTAGTGTCGCTATCATCGGTAGAAACTTATAACTTTCAGTAGAAATGAATGACGTCCGGTTACTACTGATGACGTCACTGACCCTCATACCGTCACTTCACTAGTGACGCATAAGCACATATACCGACACTTGTCCAGTGTCGCCTTATAAACTGATTTACTTCCTTATACCGTCACTTCGTTAGTGACGCCCTGTTTGTACACGACACTTAATACCGTCACTTTTATAGTGACGCACTGATGAGAAACTACACTCGATAACGTCACTTACCAAGTGACGCACCATCTTAAATACCGACACTACCTAAGTGTCGCATACATCTCGAAACTGATAACATAACACGACACTACCTAAGTGTCGCATGATATACAGAAGTGACGCATACAAGTGACGCTATAACAGGCTGTTTGAAACTTACATTTTACATAAGTATGGAAGATACTTAAAACGTAAACATACTTTACTCGGCGTTACTTATACATGAAAATACTATACTTTGAAAGTATACAATGATACTTGAATACGTACAAGTCTATACCAAACTAAACTTGAGATTTCACTCACACACGCGTACGAGATTACACTCGGAAATACTTAGGAGATTACACTCCAACGAACTTACACTTGTACACTACACAGGATTGCACCGATACGAACTTATGAGTTCACTCACTAATACGAGCTTTCACTCGTACCCTTTGGGGATTTAGCCCATTGGAACTTACGCAAACGTTACAAGTTGTAATACAAACAAACGATCATACGAGTATACTTTACAACTGTACAGCTACTATGAATATATAATAATAATGGATGGAATTATTATTATACACCGATAACAAACGGACAGTACAACTTTTATACAAACTACGATTTACAAAAAGGAATACGAAACGTACAAACAAACTAATGGACATTAACTAGTTTGGGAACAACTAGCATGGATACTTTACAAAGTATTCCATTTACTTACTGAACCTTATGCGTATTAGGACGCTAAGGATTACTAGTTCGAGATACTACTTGCTTACTTACCGCATCGTCTGCTCGACTCAGGTGAGTCTTACAGCCCCTATTTTACTGTTTTATACCAGGGGTGAGATGCATTACTCGTTTTCCTAAAACTAATAAAAGCCGAGTTAACGCATGATTTGCATGACTTGCGATCAGGGTAGCTTTGGATGTTTTCTCACTTGTTCAATATAAATGGTTGATTTATATTCACTGATGTACGAATAATTACTGTTGTTAAACTCCTACTCTGTTGTCTCATGACAATGTATGATTTGCATGCCCTGCAATCATTTCTGAGGGAACGATCTGCATGTCCTGCAATCGTTACTCGTTGGATAGCTATGTGAGGTTTGCATGTCCTGCAACCATTTACTGATGTACGGTCTGCATGTCCTGCAACCATTTACTGATGTACGGTCTGCATGTCCTGCAACCATTTACTGATGTACGGTCTGCATGTCCTGCAACCACCCACTTACAAATGTTATGCATGACCTGCAATTGTTACTTATGTACTGGATTATGATTTTACAAATATTACTGGTGTGATTAAACTGTTTACCTACTTACAAACCTGTGAGATTCACCAACCTTTTGGTTGACCGTTTTAGTAATGCTTCTCAGGTACACAGCATCAGTAGGGATGCCCAGCAGGATAAACTTACTTAGCTCGAGTCGCATGCATTTACAAGCTTGGAGATTTTTATACATTACTTTTGTACTAGTTGTTATGTATTAGAATCTCTAGGAATTTACTGAACTCGAGCTTGTATTTTGAATTACTTATGTATTAATGTAATAACTTTTCGAACGTCTCATTTAGAGTCGTTCACTGTATCCTTTGTGCTTGATTATTGATTAGTAACACCCAAAACATCGCTTCCGCAAACTAAGAAATTTGGGGGTGTTACACCAGGTTTGACCAGCTTTGACCAGCTTTGACCAACGAGTTGACCAACTTTGACCTACGGTTTAAGGCTTATACAAACTAAAATAATCTATTTGCAACACACGAAACATATACTTGGATAGTATACAATGAAACAACACATAATAATAATGGTTTAAGATTATTATTACAAACTTTCACCAACGGGTCGTACATGTTTTTAATAAACGAACTTGAACAACTTATTTGGACATACTGGTTGATGAACTAGCCTTAGGTGGACATTAACCCTCCACCTACACGATTGGCTTAAGTGGACATTGACCCCCACTTATACAATCGCTATAGATGGTCTTTTGAGACATCTACTTATACCCTACCTTATATGTTTAGGACGTTAGAAGGCTACACATTGGATCACACCTTGCTTGCTATTTGATATTGCTTGCTTACTAATTGCTAAAACTCAGGTGAGTTTAATAGCCCCTCTTTTTATTGTTTTATAACTATTTTGGGGGAGAATACATACTACAACTGCTTATTACTCTTGCTTTATACAACTACTTTTATGAACACAAGTACCATAAACAACGCTATACGGATTGCATGAGTTAACACACTAATCCACAAAGGCCCTACACATCATAGTTTGTTAGTTTTGCTAAAGCGTGAATATTAGTAAATAGATCTATTTGGGACTGACAATCCCCGTCCGGGTTAGTCGCGCTAACCTGTCAAACGGACGTATTAATATTTGTTCATCACGAGTGTACCGGATTAGACACTTGCATTGGGGCACCCACGATCGTGTACTCGAAAGAGGCACGACACACATTGTTAAGCTTCGGACTATGAGCTCATGGAAAATGGTATACAAATTTTTGCATTCGTGCAACTGCATATTTATTTATCGTTTGTTAACGATACATTTACTCAACACTTTTACTTAACGTTTGTTAAACGATACAGTTACTTATCATTGTTGAATGATATAACTGTTAAAATCTTGTGTTTCATAACCGTGTTTCATACTATTGGGTTTTATACCAACATTTAAACAATTGTTAAACAACTCTATGAACTCACCAACTTTATGTTGACCTTCTTAGTATGTATTTCTCAGGTAACCCACAGCAGTAGGACGTTTATGGATAGCGTAGCTCGAGTCGCATTGCTTTCAAACTCAAAGGATTTAGATTGCATTTTACTATAGTTTGTAGTTATGTAATCTACACATTTTATGCGAACTCCAATGTTTTGTACAACGGTTGTAAACAATTTGAATTTATGGTATGTAATATTTTCAAACGTCTCATATAGAGGTCATTTGCTTTAATCTTGTGTTGTGACATTTGATTTGGTCGGCGCCCCATGACACCTCATGTTTCCGCTGCCACGTGTTTTGGGGGTGCGACAGATTGGTATCAGAGCCTAAGGTTATAGCGAACTAGGATAGCATTAGTGACCTAGACTATGACCGTTAGGTTAGTATTCCTCTTTTGGTATAACTGGTTCAGCAATTGCATCATTTGAATTTAATTTAACATAGCTTGATCAACTATGTACAATTAAAGGAGAATCGATGCAAGACCTTAAATGGTTGTAGTAAATGAGAATACGGTAGTAACATAAACCGAGGATAGAACGGGACCAACCCTTATACGTGCTTATGTACTAGGTTATTATATTCCTATATGTAACCTTACGTATACGAAATTATTTGCCACTATTCACGGCAACCACTCCCACAGCTACGTCACCCAACTCTGAAAACGAGGCTCTAGCCTTACTCACTACTGTGGAGATTTCCACGGTACCCGCTCGTCCAACCGCATCGGGCAACAATATAATCGAATATGACTCACTTGAGGAGAATCCACCAAAGGATTCACTACCCAAATGAGTGACACCTACTTCACTCTCTTATTCCCGCTCGCAACTAAATCACTCGGGAACACGTAAAGAACTTAAACTGTACGATACTTTGTCACCTAAACGAACTACACCTACTTCCTTCACTACGCACTCATCGTTCTCACTTTTATCATAGACCCATGGAGCGCGCGTGCTACACACGACTAGAAGGACAGACACACCACCTCCAACTAGACCTTGTCTTACTCTTACCACTACTACTGACACTCCAACCACTAGGACCCGTTGTCATACAGGGGTCCGCTGGTGAACTTGGTAAACCACAACACCTGCATATTGGAATAAATACCTCCAACAGTCGTATGGATTTCGACGATTCACAAAACTCTTCACTTGATCACGATAGATCATTCTTTGACTTGTGTGTCAACAATTCGTTCAAGACACAAGACTTACTACGTGATCATGATTGGTCACCTTTTGAACATGCTTGCCAAACGATTTGCTCATAACTTGATTCGTAACTTGATTCATGACCTTGACTGCTCCAAACATCACCGAATTAGCATTGCGAAGGATACTCACAATGACTAAGTCCACAAACTGCTTCAGATTATGACTTGAACATTCTAAACACTCCTGCACGGGCTATTTGCAACTACAGAATTATTAGCCATCTTTACCAAGCATCTTTACCAATCATCTTTACTAAACATATGTTCATATACCATAGTCATGATTAACTACTTTGAGAACACTATTCGGTCATCATTATGACTATTTCTGAAACTTGTTACTAATTCACGATTTTGAAAGAACTCTCTCTCGAAAGTGATGGCCAACTCCACTGTGAACGACTACTCATCTGATGACGACTTAATCTGCGATTTACTTTCGAACACGCCTACAATAATCTTAATTCTCATACAAAAATCTAATTCATTCTTTTATTCCCCTTTCGTTAAGGATACATCACCATGAGAATCAACGAGAATTCACAACACTTCACAATATCAAGAGTTTTTCAGCATGTATCTAACAAATCAGTTTTTAAAGAATTTTCACCAAACATATACACGGAATCATTTATAACTTCTAATGTTCAGAAAATTTGGTTAGGCATAAATTTTCAACGTCTTACTGACAGCCAGATTTTTCTAATATATTTGATTAACTAGAATTTTCAACGGATTCTAAATTCTCAAACAAAGTCTTAACATAGAAAATTTTTGACAGATTTTACATCAGCTCCTCCACAAACTGTTTATATATAAATGTCAAAATTTATAAACTACTTGCATAACTGCGCTCTAAACCTCACAAACGAGCTTTTCCGCATAAACCTAATAACCGTTAAAAACTAAAACTTTGATATCTTCATAAGCATAGACTGGTTGTCCAAACATCGTGCCGAGATCGCCTGTTTTGATAAAATCACCCGCATACCTCTCGCTACCGGTGGAACCTTGTTCATACACGGGGAGACTGGTAGGCGAAACCTGAACAAACTTACCATCAAAAACCGATACCCACTTCCTAGAATCGATGACTTATTTGACCAACTTCAAGGTTCAAGCTTTTACTCAAAGATCGACCTTCGGTCTGGTTATCACCAACTCCGCGTTCAAGACGCCGATATCCCAAAAACCGCCTTTCGAACTCGCTACGGGCATTACGAATTCCAAGTGATGTCTTTTCGATTAACCAACGCACCGGCTGTATTCATAGACCTTATGAATCGGGTGTGCAAACCATATCTAGATAAGTTTGTCATCGTGTTCATCGACGACATCTTGATCTACTCTCGCAACGAAACCAAATGTGGTCAACACCTGAAAACTATCTTGGAATTACTCAGACACGAGGAGTTATACGCCAAGTTCTCCAAGTGTGAGTTCTGGATGCGAACAGTACAGTTCCTAGGGCATGTCGTTGACAGTCAAGGGATACATGTTGATCAAGCCAAGATTGAGGCCATCAAGTGCTGGAAAGCACCTACTACTCCAACCGAGGTACGACAACTCTTAGGTCTTGCTGGGTGTTACCGGCGATTCATCGAGAACTTTTCCCGAATTGCTCAACCATTAACCTCGCTGACTCAGAAAGATAAGAAATTCGACTGGACCGATAAACAAGAGTCAGCATTCCAACTTCTGAAACAGAAACTGTAACACCCCCAAATTTGATGATTTGCGGAAGCTTGATTTGGGTGTTACTAATCAATAACAAAGCACAAAGATAAATAGCAAACGACTCTATATGCGTCGCTTTTACAAAATATATTAATAATTGAAATGTTTACAACATTTGAAGCTTTACATGGCTCGAGTTAAATAAAAGGAGATTTCAGTACATAAGTACTTGTACAAAATATACTAATGCAAGAAAATCTCAATCATCTGTATGCTGACTCGAGCTAAATCCTGAAGTAGAAACATCCTACTGCTGGGTACCTGCGATATATGCTAAAAGGTCAGCTATAAAGCTGGTGAGCTCACAGGTTTGAAATCAAGTAATATTGTATGAACCGCAAGATTTAAATAGTGAATTGCATCCAGCAATTAAATAATGAATTGCATCCAGCAATTAAATAATGAATTGCATCCAGCAATTAAATAATGAATTGCATCCAGCAATTAAATGATAATCATCGTGTATACAGCCATGAGCACATAGTTGAGCTTAACTCGAGGGCCGGGTCCCCTATAGAGAATTCCGGGCGAGGTGCCTCCACGAATGCCTAATCCACATTCGTCTTCCCAAATATTAGTACGTCCGTTTACCCGGTTAGTGCTTGCTAACCCGGACGAGGAGGGTCAATCCTATATGGTACCATATACTAATATTCACGCTACAACGTATTAACAACTATGCTGATGGAGGACTTTCAAATGATTAGTTTCGAAAAAACTCATGTAGTATATGAAAAGTTTGGTACTTGCGTTCACATGTTAAAAGTTTGAGCAGTATATCACACCCCTGAGTAAAACAGTAAAAAGAGGGGCTATGAGACTCACCTGAGTCTGAGTGCGTTTAAACAAACGTAATTTGATTAGCCGAAATGAAGTCCAAAGACTTGTAACCTGAGGGTGTCCACGACACGCGATGGTTATAAATATGATTGGGTATCTCAAAAGATCACCCCTGCAGTTGTTCGTCCAACTATAATGTCCAAATATCCACTATTTGGTTGATATGTTTAAGTATTTGAAAAGTGTACGACCCGTTGGTGACGAGTTTGGAATAATAAACTTCAAGTATTATTATCAAGTTATTGATGTTTTGCACTTACAAAGTGTCCCAAAGTGTTTTATAAGTCGTATCGTATAAGGATTTGAGGTTGTAAAAGTTCGACACTTAGTGAAATTTGATTTAGAAAACCTGCTGTTTTATGCGACACTACATGCGTCACTTATGTGTTCTATGCGTCACTTATGGAGTGTCGGGTATTGGTGTCAGTGTAAGGGTATGCGTCACTGAGATAGTGTCGTGTAACATATTTATGCGTCACTTAGGAAGTGACGTGGTCCGTAATATAGCGGCACTCAAGGAGTGTCGTATAAAGTAATGATTTCTGAGATTTAGGCGTCACTTAAGAAGTGACGTGCAGCATAGCGACACTAAGGAAGTGTCGGGTAAAAGAGTATAGCGGCACTAAGGGAGTGACGTTAAATAGTGTCGGGTAACATATAGGGCGGCACTAGAGGAGTGTCGGTATATAGTGTATGCGTCACTCTTGAAGTGACGGTATGAGGTTGGGGTGACGTCATCAGTAGTAACCGGACGTCACTTGTTTCTACTGAACGTTATGGGCTTATACGGATAATAGCGGCACTTATGAAGTGCCGCATGGTTTCTGCCAAAAGTACGGGTTTCTACTGACGATAGCGACACTTACGGAGTGTCGCATGGTTTCTGCTGAAAGCTATAGGTATGCGTCACTACCGAAGTGACGGTATATGTGTGATAGCGTCACTTAAGTGACGCTAGTACTGTTTTTGGCATTCCTGCGACACTTAAGGCTGTTCGACGGATTTCAAGCAAAAATCATGTTTTCGTGTTTCCGATCGTTCTAATATTTTTACCCAACCCTTATAAGGACATTATAAGTTGTTACAAACTACTAGAAAGTGAAAACACTTAAAAACGAGAGATTTCGGGATTTGTCGGAAACTTACAAAGTGTCGGATGAGAAATCCGAAAAGATAGGATGATAGATCGTGTCGCGGTGGTCGTTTTCTTCCAAAAGAGTAGTATGATTCGCGTGCGTTTAGTGATAGTATTTTGCGATTTTGTGAGTATTTGGAGGTGGTGAAAGTTGAGAGAAAAGGTGAAGGAGAGAGAGAGAAAAAAAACAGAAAATGAAGAAAGAAAATGGGAGGTGGGGGTTTATCCCCATTTCCAGTTTTCGCCCCGCGTTCCGTGTGGTGTTCGTTTGCTCCGTCGTTTAGACGTTAAATAATTATTTTACGTTTTAATTATAAGTTTTAAATTACGAATTTTTACGCGATAGTTTATTTAAATATTTTACTAATCACTTTATATTTGGGTTATAAGTTGTAATTTATTTTATTTGGTTTGCGCGTTTTACGTTTTTAAATTATGTAATTTATGATTGTACGATATGAATGAATACGAAATATTATAATAATAATATTTTGACATAACAACGTTATTTAATAAAATTGGTCACCAACGTCCGTATAAAAATTGAATCGAAATACATCCGATTTAAATTGCGTACGATTTAACCAAATCGCATATTCGTATATATTCAACAATATATATAATTCGATACATAAATTAGCCTAACAAGGAACTAATTACATGTATTAACATATGATTAGGCACTAATTACTAGTCCTAATTTGGCGGGTGTTACATTCTCCCCCTGTTAGAAGAATTTCGTCCCGAAATTTAGCTCGAAGTCGCGTTTGATGTAGAATCAGTGAAAAGTTGAGGATATTTGAGTCGCATTTGGTCTTCCCGTTCCTAGGTGAATTCCGGACCACGCCGCGAATTCCATCTGACCTTGACGATGGGAATACGACTTTGTTTCAGTTGTTTGACCTCACGGTCCATAATTTCAGCGGGTTCCTCAACGAAGTGAAGTTTATCGTCAACACGAATTTCATCTAATGGAATAATAAGTGTCTCATCAGACAGACACTTCTTCAAGTTTGAAATATGAAAAGTAGGGTGCACGCTGCTGAGTTCGGATGGCAGCTGCAATCGATAAGCTACGGGGCCAATCCGTTCAAGGATCTCAAAAGGCCCGATGTATCTGGGATTCAATTTCCCGCGTTTGCCAAAACGGATGACGCCTTTCCAAGGCGATACTTTTAAGAGAACTCGATCCCCAACTTGGAACTCGAGTGGTTTGCGTCTCACGTCAGCATAACTTTTCTGACGATCACGTGCTGCTTTGAGTCTGTTTTGGATTTCCACAATTTTCTCAGTGGTGGCGTGAATGAGTTCAGGACCAGTGAGTTGACTATCTCCCACCTCAGTCCAACAGATCGGTGATCGGCACTTACGACCGTACAGTGCCTCAAAAGGTGCAGCCTTAATGCTGGCGTGATAACTGTTATTGTACGAAAATTCGCACAACGGTAAATGTCTTTCCCAGTTTGTACCGAAATCAACTACGCAGGCGCGTAGCATATCTTCCAAGGTTTGAATGGTTCGTTCACTTTGGCCATCGGTTTGAGGATGGTATGCGGTACTCATATCGAGACGGGTACCCAATGCTTTTTGAAGTGATTGCCAAAAGTGAGAGGTGAAACGGGCATCCCTGTCAGAGATGATCGAGATTGGAACGCCGTGATGAGAAACGATTTCCTTGATGTAGATTTGTGCAAGGCGTTCCATTTTATCGTTTTCCTTGATTGCCAGAAAGTGAGCAGATTTGGTGAGACGATCGACGATCACCCAAATGGTATCGCAACCGCTCGACGACTTGGGTAGTTTGGTTATGAAATCCATGGCAATTTGTTCCCATTTCCATTCAGGGATTTCAGGTTGTTGGAGTAAACCAGGTGGTTTCTGATGTTCGGTTTTGACTTTCGAGCAAGTAAGACACTTGCTGACATAAGTGGCGATTTCGGCTTTCATGTTTGGCCACCAATAAAATTCCTTAATACCGTGGTACATCTTATCGGATCCCGGATGAATAGAATATTTAGACTTGTGAGCCTCGTCCATCACCAAGTCTCTTAGGTTCCCAAAACTAGGTAACCAGATTCGGTTTGAGAAATACCTAATCCCGTTAGATTTGATTTCAAATTGTTTGTCAATGCCCCGCAAGGCTTCATGTTTGATGTTTTCCGGTTTCAGGGCTTCGATCTGAGCGGTATGAATTTGAAGGGTAAGATCGTTATGAATGGTCATACTGAGGGCTCGGACTCGAAGTGGTTTTAATCGTTCCTTTCGACTGAGGGCATCGGCTACAACATTAGCCTTCCCTGGATGGTACTTGATCTCGCAATCATAATCGGTAAGCAACTCGACCCATCGACGTTGCCTCATATTGAGATCCTTCTGATCGAAGATATGTTGGAGACTTTTGTGATCGGTAAAGATGGTGCACTTAGTGCCGTAGAGATAATGTCTCCAGATTTTGAGAGCAAAAACGACAGCTCCAAGTTCGAGATCGTGAGTGGTGTAGTTCTTTTCATGAATTTTCAGCTGTCGTGAGGCATAGGCAATAACTTTGTCTCGTTGCATCAATACACAACCGAGACCTTGGTGAGAAGCATCACAGTATACCACGAAGTCATCGGTGCCTTCGGGTAAGGATAGAATTGGAGCACTGCAAAGCTTTTGTTTCAGAAGTTGGAACGCTGATTCTTGTTTATCGGTCCAATCGAACCTTTTGTCCTTCTGAGTCAGTACCGTGAGTGGTTGAGCTATTTTAGAGAAATTTTCGATAAATCGCCGATAGTACCCAGCAAGACCCAAGAATTGTCGTACTTCAGTTGCAGAGGTGGGTGCTTGCCAGTCTTTTATAGCCTCGATCTTTGATGGGTCCACGTGAATTCCCTGACTGTCGATCACGTGACCAAGAAATTGAACGGTTTGAATCCAGAACTCACACTTAGAGAATTTAGCGTAAAGCTCCTCGTGTCTAAGTAGTTCCAGAATGGTCTTAAGGTGTTGCGCATGTTCTTGCTCGTTGCGCGAGTAAATGAGTATGTCATCGATAAAGACAATAACAAACTTATCGAGGTAAGGTTTGCACACCCGGTTCATGAGGTCCATGAATACAGCCGGTGCGTTAGTTAAACCAAAGGGCATCACTTGGAATTCGTAGTGCCCGTAACGAGTTCTGAAAGCAGTTTTTGGAATATCGGCGTCGCGAACTCGTAACTGATGATAACCTGATCGCAGGTCGACTTTCGAGTAAAAACTTGAACCCTGAAGTTGGTCGAATAGATCATCAATGCGAGGAAATGGGTATCGGTTTTTGACGGTCAATTTGTTCAATTCTCGGTAGTCGATGCACATTCGGAATGAACCGTCCTTCTTCTTGACAAATAAGACCGGAGCTCCCCAAGGTGAAGAACTCGGTCTAATGAATCCTCGATCCAGAAGTTCCTGTAACTGAGAGGACAACTCCTGAAGTTCAGATGGGGCTAAACGGTATGGTGCGCGGGCCACCGGTGCGGCACCCGGCACAAGATCAATCGAGAACTCAACCTGTCTAGGCGGAGGTAGACCAGGTAATTCTTCCGGAAAGACTTCGGGAAAGTCTCTAACAATTGGCACATCCTCAAGTCGCTTCTCCTCCGACTTCTTCTCTGTGATGTGTGCAAGTATTGCGGGGTAACCCTTTCTCAGAAATTTTCGGGTTTTTAAGCAGGAGATTATATTGAGTCCCGTCCCACCGGTCTCCCCTGTATGATCAAGGTTCCACCAACGGCGAGTGGGATACGGACGATTTTATCATGACAAACGATTTCAGCTCGATGCTTGGACAACCAGTCCATTCCGATAATGACGTCGAAACTTCCGATTTCAATGGGTATAAGGTCGATCGAAAAGGTTTCGTCAGCTAGGTTTAAAGTGCAATTAGGTATCACACTGGTGGTTTCTACAAGTTTTCCATTTGCTAGCTCTACAGTGTACTTAACATCTAAGGCAACAGGAGTGATGTCAAGTAATGGGCAAAAATCATCGGAGATAAAGCTTCTATCAGCACCAGTATCAAATAGAACAGAAGCAGTTAAGTTGTTGAGGAGGAACATACCCGAGACCACATTCGGGTCTTGGCGGGCGTCCCCAGATTTGATGACGAAAGCTCTGCTGCGAGTGTTGTTGTTGTTGTTGCTGTTGTTGTTGCGGTTGTTGTTGTTGCTGTTCTTCAGTTTTGGGCACGAGTCTCTGAAATGCCCAGGTTTCCCACACTCAAAGCATACTTTGGGTGGTCTGGTGTTGTTGTTGGAATTGTTGTTGGAGGGAGAGCGGCAGTCTTTGGTGAGGTGGCCGTACCTCTTGCAATTGTTGCAAAAGGGACCACAGGAACCCTCATGGTGACGATTGCACTTGGGACAAAATGGTTTGCTCCCAGTGTAGCCCCGGATGATGTCAGTGGTGGTGTTGTAAGCTTTGATGGTGTCGGGTTTCTTGTTTTGTTGGTTGGAGGGGTTGTTGTGGTAGTCAGACCACTTGCGTTTGTTGTTATGGGAGGATGAAGTGGGTGGTTCAGAATCTTGGCTCATGGACATTAGGTCTTGGGCCAATAGGATCGCACCGTCAATGGTGGTTGGTTTTGAAGAGATGACCTGTCCCCGAACAGGATCAGGGAGGCCAAGGACGAATTTCCTGATTTTATCAGGTTCCGTGCTAACCATAGCTGGGCGGAGGGCAGCTAGTTGTTGAAACCTGGTGGTATAACCATCGATATCACCACCCTGAACCTTTAAGTTCCAGAACTCCTCATCTAGCTTTTGGAGTTTGGCGATAGAGCAGTATTTAGCAGTGAGTTTTGCCTTCAATTCCTCCCAAGTGAGTTGGTAGGCAATGTCAGCACCCACTGATTGGGTATATGAATTCCACCAAGAGTGGGCATCATCTTCAAGAGAGCAGGTGGCGAAGTTTACTTTGTCGTTCTCCGCGCATTTACTAACACGGAAAACAGTTTCCATTTTCTCGAACCATCTGATCAGTCCGATGGCTCCTTCAGAACCCTTGAAGCTTGAGGGTTTGCAGCTTTGGAAGTCCTTGTAAGAACAAGGTTTGACGGCAGAGGTTCCAGCGGTATCGCTGTTTCTTGTGGAGTTGGGTGGGGTATTCCGAGCCAAGGCTTCAGTTACAGCCTGGGTTATGAGTGACGTGATCTGAGCATCTGTGTAAGGTCGTGTCTTTGGCGGCATGATTCTTCAATAAAAGAAATGAAGATACATGAGATTTTGTAAGAAAATTGTATTTATTTCAGATGTACATGTATAAAGGTGGTAATACATAACATCAATATGAAAAAGAATTATGGCAATTAATATGAGTTGAACAACAAGAAATATTTGATAGCTAATACGAGTTCAAAGGTTACATCCTACAGATGTATTACAAAAGATGTCGGGAATTGTTACATCCGACTGAATTATAGAGTAGCGCGTAGATAGTTACTAGATTACAGGATAGATTACAAGACAAAGACTACACTAGTCTTGACGTAGATTAATTTGTTCCATCATCGTGACAAGACGGTCCACAGTGTTTGCAAGCCTGCTAGCTTGTCGGGCGTTGTCTTCTGCTAGCGCAAGTCGTTGTGTTATTCCGCGCGCATACTCTTCTGCTTCATGTGAGCGTTGTTCACATTCTTCCATCCTTTGTTGCAGAAGGGCATTTTCCACCCTTATTTCTATTATTTGGTTGCGAAGAACATCCATGTTGTTGTTTGTGGTTTCAAGGTCGTCGGAGACCTGTTCGATGCGTTCAAGGGATGTAAGTCTCCAGTTTTCGTTCGTTTCTTGCAACACGACATCCATGGTGCGAAGTCGTTGATCGTGTTGATTCACCCTGGCGGCTAAGGCCGGCAAGGTAGAGTGAGTGGGGTACGGGCCAGCTCGAGGCAACCTGTTGTTCCTCCTTGCTACCCTTGGGTTCTGCGACCCGGATTGAGAACGAGATGAATTTGATGGGATGTTTGCCATTTCTGAGACAAAGCGTTAGTAAGTTTGAGGCCTATATTCATATAGCTCCTATATAATATAGCTTATTGAGTGTCTAGCATAAACATGTTTAAGTCTCGGTTCTCTCGAGGTCAGAGTCTTCTATTGTATCCTGTTCAGCCATAACTACTTTCAGATCTTACATCATCTTTGCTTAATTGTACATAGTTGATCAGGCTATGTTAAATTAAACTCGTATGCTGTAATCTCTGAACCAGTCATACTTAATAAGGAATACGGCCTAATGGTCATAGTCTAGGCTCACTAAATGCAACCTAGTTCACTATAACCTTAGGCTCTGATACCAATCTGTAACACCCCCAAATTTGATGATTTGCGGAAGCTTGATTTGGGTGTTACTAATCAATAACAAAGCACAAAGATAAATAGCAAACGACTCTATATGCGTCGCTTTTACAAAATATATTAATAATTGAAATGTTTACAACATTTGAAGCTTTACATGGCTCGAGTTAAATAAAAGGAGATTTCAGTACATAAGTACTTGTACAAAATATACTAATGCAAGAAAATCTCAATCATCTGTATGCTGACTCGAGCTAAATCCTGAAGCAGAAACATCCTACTGCTGGGTACCTGCGATATATGCTAAAAGGTCAGCTATAAAGCTGGTGAGCTCACAGGTTTGAAATCAAGTAATATTGTATGAACCGCAAGATTTAAATAGTGAATTGCATCCAGCAATTAAATAATGAATTGCATCCAGCAATTAAATAATGAATTGCATCCAGCAATTAAATAATGAATTGCATCCAGCAATTAAATGATAATCATCGTGTATACAGCCATGAGCACATAGTTGAGCTTAACTCGAGGGCCGGGTCCCCTATAGAGAATTCCGGGCGAGGTGCCTCCACGAATGCCTAATCCACATTCGTCTTCCCAAATATTAGTACGTCCGTTTACCCGGTTAGTGCTTGCTAACCCGGACGAGGAGGGTCAATCCTATATGGTACCATATACTAATATTCACGCTACAACGTATTAACAACTATGCTGACGGAGGACTTTCAAATGATTAGTTTCGAAAAAACTCATGTAGTATATGAAAAGTTTGGTACTTGCGTTCACATGTTAAAAGTTTGAGCAGTATATCACACCCCTGAGTAAAACAGTAAAAAGAGGGGCTATGAGACTCACCTGAGTCTGAGTGCGTTTAAACAAACGTAATTTGATTAGCCGAAATGAAGTCCAAAGACTTGTAACCTGAGGGTGTCCACGACACGCGATGGTTATAAATATGATTGGGTATCTCAAAAGATCACCCCTGCAGTTGTTCGTCCAACTATAATGTCCAAATATCCACTATTTGGTTGATATGTTTAAGTATTTGAAAAGTGTACGACCCGTTGGTGACGAGTTTGGAATAATAAACTTCAAGTATTATTATCAAGTTATTGATGTTTTGCACTTACAAAGTGTCCCAAAGTGTTTTATAAGTCGTATCGTATAAGGATTTGAGGTTGTAAAAGTTCGACACTTAGTGAAATTTGATTTAGAAAACCTGCTGTTTTATGCGACACTACATGCGTCACTTATGTGTTCTATGCGTCACTTATGGAGTGTCGGGTATTGGTGTCAGTGTAAGGGTATGCGTCACTGAGATAGTGTCGTGTAACATATTTATGCGTCACTTAGGAAGTGACGTGGTCCGTAATATAGCGGCACTCAAGGAGTGTCGTATAAAGTAATGATTTCTGAGATTTAGGCGTCACTTAAGAAGTGACGTGCAGCATAGCGACACTAAGGAAGTGTCGGGTAAAAGAGTATAGCGGCACTAAGGGAGTGACGTTAAATAGTGTCGGGTAACATATAGGGCGGCACTAGAGGAGTGTCGGTATATAGTGTATGCGTCACTCTTGAAGTGACGGTATGAGGTTGGGGTGACGTCATCAGTAGTAACCGGACGTCACTTGTTTCTACTGAACGTTATGAGCTTCTACGGATAATAGCGGCACTTATGAAGTGCTGCATGGTTTCTGCCAAAAGTACGGGTTTCTACTGACGATAGCGACACTTACGGAGTGTCGCATGGTTTCTGCTGAAAGCTATAGGTATGCGTCACTACCGAAGTGACGGTATATGTGTGATAGCGTCACTTAAGTGACGCTAGTACTGTTTTTGGCATTCCTGCGACACTTAAGGCTGTTCGACGGATTTCAAGCAAAAATCATGTTTTCGTGTTTCCGATCGTTCTAATATTTTTACCCAACCCTTATAAGGACATTATAAGTTGTTACAAACTACTAGAAAGTGAAAACACTTAAAAACGAGAGATTTCAGGATTTGTCGGAAACTTACAAAGTGTCGGATGAGAAATCCGAAAAGATAGGATGATAGATCGTGTCGCGGTGGTCGTTTTCTTCCAAAAGAGTAGTATGATTCGCGTGCGTTTAGTGATAGTATTTTGCGATTTTGTGAGTATTTGGAGGTGGTGAAAGTTGAGAGAAAAGGTGAAGGAGAGAGAGAGAAAAAAAACAGAAAATGAAGAAAGAAAATGGGAGGTGGGGGTTTATCCCCATTTCCAGTTTTCGCCCCGCGTTCCGTGTGGTGTTCGTTTGCTCCGTCGTTTAGACGTTAAATAATTATTTTACGTTTTAATTATAAGTTTTAAATTACGAATTTTTACGCGATAGTTTATTTAAATATTTTACTAATCACTTTATATTTGGGTTATAAGTTGTAATTTATTTTATTTGGTTTGCGCGTTTTACGTTTTTAAATTATGTAATTTATGATTGTACGATATGAATGAATACGAAATATTATAATAATAATATTTTGACATAACAACGTTATTTAATAAAATTGGTCACCAACGTCCGTATAAAAATTGAATCGAAATACATCCGATTTAAATTGCGTACGATTTAACCAAATCGCATATTCGTATATATTCAACAATATATATAATTCGATACATAAATTAGCCTAACAAGGAACTAATTACATGTATTAACATATGATTAGGCACTAATTACTAGTCCTAATTTGGCGGGTGTTACAGAAACTCTGCAGTGCACCAATCCTGTCCTTACCCAAAGGCAACGATGATTTCGTAGTTTAATGCGATGCCTCACACCAAGGACTAGGTTGTGTGTTAATGCAACGTGAAAAAGTCATCGCCTACGCCTCACGACAACTGAAAATCCACGAAAAGAACTACACCACCCATGACCTCGAATTGGGAGCTGTAGTTTTTGCACTCAAAATCTGGAGACACTACCTGTATGGCACAAAATGTACTATCTTCACTGACCACAAAAGCCTTCAACATATATTTGATCAGAAGGACCTAAACATGAAACAACGTTGTTGGGTCGAGTTACTTAGCGACTACGACTGCGAAATCCGATACCACCCGGGCAAGGCTAACGTTGTTGCCGATGCCCTAAGCCGAAAAGAACGAGTGAAACCCCTTCGAGTTCGAGCCCTTGGTTTAACCATACACAACGATCTTATTTCTCAAATTCATTCCACTCAACTCGAAGCACTCAACGATAAAAACATCAAAAATGAGGCCTTGCGAGGCATGGAAAAACAATTCGAAATCAAACCCGACTCGATATGAGTACTGCTTATCACCTCCAAACCGATGGTCAAAGTGAACGAACCATCCAAACCTTAGAAGACATGCTGCGCGCCTGCGTAGTTGACTTCGGAAACAACTGGGAAAACCACCTACCTTTGTGTGAGTTCTCCTGCAACAACAGTTACCACACCAGCATTGGTGCTGCACCCTTCGAGGCACTTTATGGTAGAAAGTGCTGATCACCCATTTGTTGGACCAAAATCGGCGATAGCCAACTCACTGGTCCTGAAATCATCCATGAAACAACCGAGAAAATCATGACCATTCAAAACCGACTGAAAGCCGCACGTGATCGTCAGAAGAGTTACGCTGACGTGAGACGCAAACCCCTTGAATTTCAGGTCGGGGACAAAGTACTTCTAAAAGTGTCACCTTGGAAAGGTGTCATTCGTTTTGGTAAACGCGGTAAACTAAACCCTAGGTACATCGGACCTTTTGAGATTCTTGAAAGAATTGGTCCGGTGGCGTATCGACTTCAGCTACCGCCACAACTCAGTAGCGTGCACAAAACATTCCACATTTCTAACTTGAAGAAATGTCTGTCTGATGAGACACTTGTAATCTCGCTCGACGAAATCCACATAGATGACAAACTCTATTTCGTCGAGGAGCCAGTAGAAATCATGGACCGTGAGGTCAAACGCTTGAAACAGAGTCGTATTCCCATCGTTAAAGTCCGGTGGAATTCTAGGCGCGGTCCTGAATTCACTTGGGAACGGGAAGACCAAATGCGACTGAAACACCCACATCTATTCTTAGATACCCGTCAGACTGCGGCGACAAACTAATTTCGGGACGAAATTCTCCTAACAGGGGGAGAATGTGACACCTGACAATTTAGGGTTACTGATTAACCTGCTAGAAACCCTAATTACGTGTGTTTAGTTTAGTATTAGGCTAAATACTTGTAATTACTTGTAACTATTTGTATATTTATGTGAATATACATGCCCGTAATTGTTTTATATTACGCATACGTAATTAGTTGTAATTACGCGAAACAACCGGACGGAGTCCGACACAGTATAAATACGGACGTTGGTGAACAAAACATTAAATAATATGAAATTATTTAATAAACTCAAAAACTTACAAATATTATGGTGATAATATTTAACGAATCATTAATACCGTATAAAGTAATGCAAACGCAACAGAAACGCGCAGAACGCGCCCGACAGTCGAACGAAAGTCAAAAATATATTTTTATAATTTAAAATATATTATTTTGTATGAAATTATTACTGAAAACATTGTATAATAATTCGTCAATAAAAACGTCCAATTAAAACGTTACGCGATTAAACCTCCGTAGAACTAGCACGCAAATCGAGACCGATAAACTAACGGAACATTTTTATAAATGTTTTTTCAAGTATCTAGATAAAATATTTCAATTGAAAATATCGGAATTTAAACCGTTACTTAAATGTGTGTATAAAACGTTTAACGTATAAATAAACGTCTGAACAATCGGGTAAACGAACGGGAAACGCAACGAATTAAATTGGGAAAAATAAAATGACCAAAATACCCTTGTGTGGGACCCCCCATGGGCCGGGCCCCCCATGTGGTCACCACCCCCTTTGCCCTCTCCTTTTACATGCAATGTGATGATTATGTTAAGCCTTACAACCACAAACTCTCCATGCATTTTCTCATTTCTACACTCAACATTATTCTCTCTTTTCTCTCAAACCACCTCTCCCTCTAAAAACACTGAATTAAATCAGTCCTCCACTCCACCTCCAACCACAAATATCCACCATAAATCACCATTTGAAGATCTAGAAGAAGGAAGAAAGCTCAAGAACATCATCTTCTTCATCATCTCCACAATTGTTCTTCATTAATCTTGGTATAAATCATCAAACCCTTCACTTATAGTACTTATTTACTACTGATTTTAAGGTTATAATATTCATCTAACATGAATATGTCCAAAAAGAAGTGCAAAAATCGTTTTTATAAAGCAAACTTGAACATGCATGAATCTGCCTAAAAATCGTCAGTTTACAAAAATATTAGTATAAAATCGTATACTAAGTATTAGACGATGCATTGTTTTTTGAAATTTGCGTATCGAAAAGATCTACAACTTTTGTGTTTTGCACTTTTTCCAGAAACGTACTAATATTTCTCTACGAGCCGATTTATAGGACTGACCTGTTAGTTTTCGAGAAATGTGTTCGGAACTTTCGCGAGCTTAATTAAATATGTAAATGGACATGATAAATCCTGAAATTTTGATGATAGAAACTAGATACCTTAATGATTGGTTGGTAAAAATTGTGAAGTTTGATTTGGACCAGAAGTTAGTGTTTTTTAGTGGCGAACCAAACCGACAAAAGTCAAAAATTTGAAAACTTTGAAGTTTTAAGTTGCGTATTAAAAACCGACACTTCGAAACGACGCCGACACGAACCGACAAATTATTTGGACTCTATAAACTGATATATGGGTTGGGTAAAAGTTTCGGGTCAAACCGAGTCGGTTTGACCAAGTCAACAAAAACGGCTCGGTTTCTAAAAACGACAAAACTTACTATTTTTGGAAAGTGGTAACAAAAATGTGTTTGGGT